>CM038040.1:3190000-8283404 GCA_021397845.1 Areca catechu | reverse complement strand
CCATAGTTTCTAAGGGCAAAAGCACACTCACTTTAATGGTACTTCATTAGCTTTCAGTTCATGAAAAGGAGCCCTAATTGCATACAAGGCACATGGCCTATTGTAACAATACTTAATGCCGAGCTTTCTTGGAGTCTGGTTTGGACCATTTTCCGATGACCACCCAACAAAAACCAAGTAATCGTGACATCCATGGGAAGATGATGGAGCCCAAACAACTTGACCAACACTTAAGGATTTTGAAATGCCTTGAACAGCCTGTACTTCACCACTGTAAACATAGATTGGAAAAAGTTAGCTTGCAGAAATGGTCATCTCTCATGTGATTCAATAATTCATAGACATAGTTTGACATATAGATAGACCTGTTAATGTTGACAACAAACAATGAAGGCTTTCTTTTTTCGAATAGGTTTCACCCCACTCCTCTTCCCAATCTCCTTGGGCTTTCCAGCTACCACTGTCCTTCTCAGAACAACCTTCTTTCTTGTAGCCCAAATCATCAAATGCTGGTTGTAATGGAGATGGCTCTTCCGCAACATAAGAAATCAGAGATTCTTTGTGATTCCAGGAAATTCCTTCAAACCTTTAAAAATAATTCAATTTTCGAGTAGCAGTTAGAAAAAGGAAGTAACACTGTCATTGTAACACCCAACAATATGCTGTCAAAATAAATACTAGGAAGTCAAATTGAACAATAAACTTGAACTTCTAAGTCACAAAAACATGTAAAGTATTACCATCCTTCAGTATATATCGAGCCATGAACAGATTGTGGAATATGAATCTCCTTCTCCAACAGCGATGGACCCCATATTTCAAGCTGTGTAGGGGATTCATTTTCTTTATTTCGAACCACAAGAAGCTTGGAACCTGATGGTGACGGGATGACTGTAGACACACCAGTCATTTCTATAGGAAAGGGGGTCCACTGGAAATCCACTGACTGTTTACTTGTCTTTGAAACATGCGATGATATAATAACTGTCCTTTTTTTATTAGCCAACAGGTTCCCTTGGCTAACAGAAAACATTGCCCTGGAACAGTCTGCTGCAGTCACAGAAAAAAATGCCAGAATGAATAGTCTTGGAGGAAGAATCAAAGGGCCATAATAGATGCAAAAAATAGCATTCACTTCCACAGTCATTCAGAACATGGACAGAGGAAGAGTTACAAAGGTCAAAAAGTCCATACCACTGTCAGACTTGAAAATCCATGCCTTGTTAATAGTAGGGATATTACTAAATTCTTGAAGCAATTTAGCCTGGGAAGCATATTCTTCTTCAGTTGTTGCATCTACTCCCGGAGGCATTTCTTTCTCAGAGACAGCCCTAGGCACTTGCATAGCTGATGAGGCATATAATGCCTGACTAATGTCATGAAATGAAGATAATAAACCAGCAAAATATCAACTTCTTGAATGGAAAACAAATCCAAAGCACTCGAAAAAAAAAAAGAAGCCAAAAGTAAGACTTTGAACCAGCAATGAACTTCCAAAATTATATATCAGTGTAGTTTTCAGTTATTTACAGATATTAATCACCAAAAACACAAAGAGGAACCGATTTACACTAGGTTCCTCTTAGCAGATAAGGTACACAGCGCTCATTCACATGAAATACTTCCATACTTAAGCAAAAATTTCCATAAAAACCAACAAAATAAGTTTTTGTTATTATACCGTCAGAGGTAAAATTAAATATTCTTCAATTGCTGCACAAAATACAAAAACACTACGGGGAAAACCATTGTGAAGCAATGATATCTTGCACATTTTGCCACGTAGCTGTATGACAGATGGATCTAAAAACAAGTAAGAAGAAAAATGACTGCAATTCAAAATTAGTAGACAGAATTGGGCATTTAGGTTTAAGAAGTAGCATACAATCAATGAAAGCACATGAGCAACTCTATGAAATAATACGAGAAAGAAAGAAAAAAAGCAGACAACTGGAAGGGGGAGAAGAAGCATCAACAGCCTCCAAAACAAACAGTATTGGGCACATGAATATTCGAGGATTGGCTTAAAAAAGGCGTGAAAACACTGGCAATCCAGAAACATAGATCGAAAACCAGCAGGCATCTGAAAGCCAACAACAGAGAGAGAGAGAGAGAGAGAGAGAGAGAGGGAGAGAGAGTAGCGGGGTTCTTACGCGGGATTATAGAAGAATGTGAGCGTAGCTGAGCGGAGTGACAATTTGGGGCGGAAGGAGTAGGAAAACAGGGGGCCGTTGAATGGATAGTGGCAGGCACGCTGGCCATTGGCCCTCCTCGATAGCTGCGTTATACTCCTCCGCGGATCATTATAAAGTCCAATGTTCCTCTGTGGTTCTAAAATTGGTGGGTGACAGCGGAGCTCAACTTTGAAGTCGAGCTCGGAATATTCGATTCATATGTACATTTAATAATATTATATTTTATTCCAATATATTATTAATTTAATATTTAAAATAATATAGATATTATAATTAATTTTGATTTTTTAATTATATTTTTAAATTATAATGAAAATTAAATTAGTTCAAATGTTACTCCATCAATATATATTCAAGTCAGGAGCCGGTCTTGAATATTATTTATTTTACAACCGTATTTAAGCTTAATATTAAAGTATGGTCGATCTTGAATTAAATTTTGAATTCAAATATTTAAATCGAATCGATTTCAAGACTAGCTATTTGGCTCGGCACGATTGCATTACAAAAACTATTTATGATAGAATACGATAATTTTTTATCATGGTGAATATTTTGATAATCATATGGTATATTAAATTTGAAAATCCATTGACCAGGTTATAGTGACCATATTGTTATTGGATTTCGTTGATCTATTTATTTGCAACCGGAGAATCCTCATTTAAACATATTATTGGATCACAATTATTCTTCCTACAGAAACTTGTTAATATAGACAAGGACCATCAAAGATTCTTAACCAATATGGCCAGTAGCACAGCAAACACCTTATATACACCTTTATTTTTTCTCATATTTTCTATACTTGACATTTCAGTCAGAACTGTTCACACTCATGAGAGTCGATTGCGAAATATATGTAAGGACAATCCCAATGCATGACCAAGGATGATGTTTTCTCAACGGAAGATCGGTTCCAACCAAGATGAGGGTCAGTCGCCTGCCAACATGAAGAGAGATTGTACTAGAGGGCTTCTCCTTCCGGGAGATTTGTAACAAAATCTACTCACCAAAGATGGGGGAGCAAGAAAGAGTATACGGTAAAGTTTCTTTTTTTTTTTTTTTATGAAGGAATTTTTTACCTAAAGATCTCCTTTGCCCCTTTATATAGAGAGGGTGATCATGGGATAATGGGATGTTCCTTGCCCGAGATAGGATGATCATTTGGCTCTGATCTTGGCAGTGGTTCTGGTAGGTACGATGGGACTTTTGGGATATAGCGCTTTTTCCTTCGATCCTGGAGGAACCTGTCAAGTCAGCTACAACGAATGAGTTCCTCGATCTCGCCCTGTGGCTGTATGCACTCCTCTATGTCGTGATCATGATCACGATAATAAAGGCAAGTACTTGTATGAATTATGCTTGTTTGGTCTCATCTACAACCTTCTTGCATTTGGCAACTCTCCCGTGACCTACATCTAAACTTGAGCTCAAGGGTATTCAAAGGAATGTATTGATCAAACCTTTTGGCGGTAGGATATCTTGTTAGTCTTGGGGCCGATAGCATTAGATTCGAGGAGGAGATCTTTGATGGCATAGGGAAGATCAGCTTCTCTGCCTTCGCTTCCCTCGGTCCTCTTGGTTGGAATTCCTAGGACGGGAGCCACTCCTTAACTACTTGAGTAGTTGGAGCCACCAGGGCAGATGGAGGATCACGAGCATTATACGCCTTCTTGGTGCTCACATACTTCTCCGCCCTGGCTAATATTTTGAAAAGTCTATCATAGGCCTCTTTTCTAAGAAGAAGATAAAATAAATTGTTGGAGACCATATTTCATGGCAGCCATAGTAATTACATGGTCTAAATTGTACACTTTCAAAGTTACCTCATTGAATTGGCTTGCATAAGATCTAAAGGATTCTCGCTCTCCTTGCTTGATATTGATTAGAGAGTCGGAACCCTAGAGTAGCCTCTTGCTACTGGCAAAATGAGAGATAAAAGATCGACTTAATTGGCCAAAAGAGTTGATAGAGTTTGGCTTTAGGTTGGAATACCAATATCGAGCTGACTTCTTGAGAGTGGAAGGGAAGGCTGGTATAATATTTCGTCGGTGGCCCTATGAAGAAGTATCAAGATCTAAAAACTTTTTAAATGATCCACTAGATCGGTATATCTATCATAAATCTCCAATTATGGTTATTTTAAAATACTTCGATAATAGTTCCTGTATAATTTGGGTTCGAAAGGATGGATCGGTAGTGAAGTCGGGGCCCTCATCTCTACCCCAGGCCAGACCTCATAGAGTTTCAATGCATCGATCCAGCTCCCGGAGCTTTTGATCTACTCCGCATCTCTAGTAGTATATGCCTTGGAGAGTCGAGGGGATGATTGAGCTGACATCGACCCTCGTCGGACCGAGGCAAAGGAGAATGCCTCTTTGCATGCCTAGGATGCATTTAGATGAGTATGCTCCTATTTTAGGACTTCGTGGAAGAGAGAGTCACCGTTGTTCTGATCGTAATGCCCCTAGTGTTGCTGGGGGTCTGGGGTAATACCGTCTAATCTACCTCTAGCTATGGTACCTCTGGTGATGCTACCAATACCACCAAATCCTGGTGCTAAATTCTTGGACCATGGCTGCCAATGCTAGAATATATTGGGAGAGCTGCTTCAGGCAGTCAGGTTGACCCTCCTACTAGGCAATGCTAGCTTGAAGTTTGAAAGCAGAACCTTCAACAAGTTGACTAGCTTGCTGGAAGGTGGTAGTGCCAGAACATTAGGTGGATACACCTTTGGATGGTATAGAAGCTCTACTTAGTGTTTCTTCCTGAAAATAGGTGTACAAGTCAGGCCCTTCCTCTATATGTTGATGTTGCTTCCTACCTGGATACTGGAGGTTGCTGGAGGAAAGATGCTTGTAGACTATACTTGCAAGAAAAGCTCGGATCGAAGGTTGCTCCGACAAGGGCCCTTCGATGATCAACTCATATAGTAGGCAACATGGAGGAAGAAAGTAAAGCGAAGAGGGGAGAGAGAGTTGTGTATGGCATACCTTGGATAAGGCTACAAATGGGTCGGGTTGATCCATGACCCGACCGACCCAACCCGTTTAGACCCAATCCAACATATTTTTATGGACCCATGGATCCGGGTCGGGTCCTAAAATTAGACCCGTTCCTTTTTCGGGTTGGGTCTGGGTTTACTGAATTTGGATCCGATCCGACTCGAATATACTAATACTGTTAGGATCATATCTATTTGGATCTTTAAATTATAACTTAAAATTTATATGAAACTTATTTTTAACATAAAAGTAGAGTTATAATTATTTTTGATCTTAATTTATTTTAAAAATAATATTATTTGTTATCTATTTTATGGTTAATAATAGTTGGCTATGTAATAATTGAAATATGGTTATCTATGTTTTATCTAGATCATATTTAAATCTAAATTTTTTATATTAGAACCGGATTATTTATGAACCCGATCTAGCCCGAATGACTCGTTGGATTGAAAATTTAATAGTGAACTCAACCCGACCCGACCCGATTTCTAGTTGGTTGGGGCTGGATCTAATATTAGGACTCGATCAAATAACTGAGTCGGATTGGGATCACTCATGATCGATTCGACTCGATCCATTTGCATCCCTAACCTTGGGATCCTCCTTTATAAGCGAGCAACGATGGCATTTTCAGAATATAGAAAGTCTCCATGGATTTGGTAAGAGGTGATAGGGCATCAGATTTATTGGGGGATCTTGGCAGAAGATCATTTCATATGTCTGGGATGTCCATCTCCTATTAATTGAAATCTTTCTATTTCATGTTGCCGCTATGTTTCTTAATGGTAATAGGGACTATGACCTAAAATGGATTATGCTCCCCTTAATTGAGAGGATTTGCCAAAGATCATGGGTCATGGCCTCCTGAACTTGTCATTGAATGAGTGGAAATGAATATCAAATGATTCCTCCTTAGGTTGCTTGGAAGTACACTGCTATGGTATTTTAACTTCCATGGGCATAAGGGTCCTAAGTCGGATCTTGTTTTCTTGCAGAGGTTGAAGGTTGATTAGGGCTGAGGGTTTCGAGGTGCTATACTAGTGTACTTAAGGGTTGCCGAAGCTCAACTACTACGAACAAGGTGTACCTTCATCAAGGTTGAAGGTTAATTAGGTCGAGGGCCTCAAGGCACTATACTAGTCCATGTGAAGGAGACCGAATCTCGAGCACCAGAGGAGAAGTGGTCCTCTGTATGGCCCAAAGGTCAATCAGACCAAAAGGGGCTCAATGGCATAACTTTGTCCCACCTTAAGGATAGTCGGCCTTAAGTGCTTAAGATGAGCCTCAGACACTAGATTTTTGGCATGCACCTTTTTCATATAAAAGATTGTCAGCAGGTAATACAGTGGCAGAAGCTTTACTCACCAAAGATCCCATGCCTATCTTATTGTCTGAAGAACTATCATATACAGAGATATGGCATGCAATTAGTATTATTCCATACATCATAGATATTTCGTTGATGTTCTATTTGAGCAAATGTTTTACATATAAACATTTTAAGGGTGAAGGGCCTAATGTCGAGGATTATAAAGATTAAGGAACTTGAATATGGCCGCACCTTATCCAAAAGATGGCAAGTGATCGCATGTGCCAATGTCCACCTCAAGGATCCTCAAGATTTCGAGGGTGGGGGTTTAGCCCCCACATCATATGCACAAACGAATTTAGGACTTTTAAAAAAATTGAATTACACCAAATAAGATTCCAATATATAAATTTAATAAAAAAAAAAAGAAAAGATAAAATCATCGTAGATAACTTCGATATCCATCCTAGTATTTTCAAATGTGTAGAGTGATGATCTCACACCATGACAACCAAGATAAGAAAGGATGTTATTATTCCACTTGATATATTAGAGGAAGTAAACATGAGCACATGTATTCATCCAACCAAAATATTCTTACTGAAAAATATGTAAAAGATCATGCTATGCACAAGATTTCTTTAATATTTTAATTTATTTATATAGAAATAAATGGAATCAAATCTTATGCCATAGATTGCATGTTAACTCTTTTCTATATAGATTCTTGGGAGTTTGATCTATCAATAGATATTATCCATGTAAGTCAACAGCTAAAAGCAAAGCCCCAAAAAATCTAAAAAGGTTATCCATCAAATGGTTCCATTCAGTTTATACTTATCATGACTTGCATGAATTATAAAAATGAAATCTTTTTGCCTCCTCCTTTGATATTTTGGTATCTACTTTCTAGAAAATATTTTACCACCATGGCTTGCTCATCCACTTTAAGATTCTAAGGCCAACACTATATGAACTCTCCATCCTTAAAATATGCCCTAATCTCTCTTTGTGCTGATCCTTTTCACTCTTCTTCTTATTTTTGTCCTCCCTTTTCCTAAAGCTTTCACGCTCTCCCTTGATGCCTTTTCTTTTTTTCTTCAATGGATGAGTATGCACACCAACTAGACTTCTCCTAAGCCAAGATAATCTCGTGGAAGCCTCAAACTCTAAGGAGAAGGCCCTTACCGACATGCAAATCTCATCCACCCCTATGGAATCGATGATGCTTACTCCTCCAATAAAGACAAGAATTTTATTGGTATGGCAAATCTATGCTTAGTTCCTCAAAATCTCTGACTTCTTTGCCACCAAAAGCCAACTCCCATCTATGCTATCCACATCCCTCTCCATCTCTTATGTCAATTATATGAAAACTGCATTCACCACTACATCCCAAGTTAGCATCAATTCAATGGATTTATATAAGATGACTGATCAATTATTTTCTAAGTTTTTTAAGTCAAGCTTCCCTAATATTACTAAGGAGAGTTTTTATCAACTTGCAGGTGGTTGTTCATTCCAACAATATTTGGCAGAGAAGAACCTTTATTATCATCATCTAGGTGGATATCTTCTCCAACAACAGCTACCAAATAAAAATTATTTATATTACACTGAAGGTGGGTGCCATCCCTATGAACAATCATTAGATAAGAACTTTTATCGTGTCTTAAGTGGGCATCCTCATCAACATCTCCAACAACAGCAAGTTCCATTGAGAGGCTATATTGACTTGAAGAATCAAGAACCATGTATTGATCAACAAACTTTATTTGCTTTTATTGGTCCAAATCCAACATACCTAAACCCTTCTGGGAACCCCATGGGTCCTAATTGGGAAGCAATCAACTCTTTCCTCTTGGGACGAGTTAGGCCTGGTCCGGATATTACTCGTATCTACAAATGTGGCATTTGTAATATAGAATTTCCAATGCTCAATCATTTGGTGGGCACATGAGTTCACATAGCAAGCATAAAAAGGGACAAAGAATGTCAACAATCAAAGGCCAATTCAAGAAGGTTAAATTGAACCCATCATCACCAACCAATATTGGAAAGGCTACTATGTAGCCTTTATCAAGGAAATTGATCCCTCAAAGAGAAACTAAGAAGGATAAGAAGGAAAACAAGAGGTTGGATTATGAGAGTGACGAATCAATGTCCAACTCATTTCTCTAGAAGGATCTTAGTAGCTCAAAATAAAGGTAGAAAAGGATATATGACTTTGATGTTGAATTTTTGTATTTTTAAATCATCTTAGTTTTGTGGTATTTGTTTTTTTATTAGCTAATTATCATATTCTTATTTCAAGATTTAGGGCTTGCTATCTAGCATTATGTCATTAATTCATACTCGTGTCACACTTTTTCATTGACTCTCTCTTCTTCTCTTGAATGTATGCGTGCATTGGAGCACACAATGTATATCTAAAAATATATCTTTATTTTTTTCAAGCAGAGTGATGGCTTTTGATTTATGCTTAAATTGAAGCTTGGTTTCTCTTGTAAATATCAAATCTCCGTTATATCTTTTTTCTTAAAAAAATATTAAAGAATGACTCATGTATCTATATCCTCATGGCTATTAAATTTCTAGGACCCTAGAATGAGCATGCTAATGTCTTTTAAATTATAAAAACAATATAGCTCCTTATAGTTTAATATAATTATACTCATGTGCAAAAAAATATAGGTTTCATATGTCATTCAAAAAAAAAAAAAGTATTAATATAAAGCATTGCTAAAGTTAGAAGTTCTTTTTAGCTAAGAGTAGTGTTATTGCTTTTAGATTTTCAAACAAGGAGAAATAGCATCTTTGGAAGGAGGGGAGGAAATAATTAGGAGGAATTCAAAGATGGTGGATATTTTATTTAAGATTTCCTATTGAACCATTATGAATTTTTGTTCCTCATGATTGATGACATTGTGGAAAGTAGATGATCTTTTTTTCTTTCAGGCAAATCTCTCTTAGATATAGTTAGTTCCCTACCCTTTTTATGTTTGTAAATTTTTTAGCCAATGAGAGTGTGGTAGCGGTTCAAAATGAGGCAAGGAAGATTTCTTTAATGATACTGGAAAAGTGATACATATTTTTGGCTAGAAGTAGCTTTATTTGTTTTTTATTTTAAATTCTAGGAAAAGATCACCTTAGAAAGGAGGGGTGGCTAATAATTTAGAAAGAATTTAAAGATTAGTGGATGTTTGACGGGAGGTTACCACCAAAAATATACGGATTTTCAGTCCTGATAGGGACTCAATATTGGATGTACCACAATCTCCCTTTTAAAAAAAAAATGAAAAAATCTACATTATTTGATTCCTAAAAAAAAAAATATAGGTTCACAGCTATTATGCAATCAAAATAAAAGATAAGGAATTCATTAATTCAAATATTCTATATATTTGCTTAGTAAAGACTTCCTTGGGTATAGTTAGATTCCCGATCCTCATTATGTCCATAAATCTTTTAGCTAATGAGAGCATGTGACCGATCAAAATGAACTAGTTAGGATTTGACCTCATCATTCTAGGAAAGTAATTAGAACAAAATAAAAAATATTGTTACAATGTTAAATTTAAGTCCGACATTATATTAAAGAATGGTAACTTTTATGTCTATAATATGAAAAATGTAGGAGTAGTTAATCGGACATATTCATCAAATATGCTCACCTAAGTTAAAGCTCTCATGGATATAATTGAATTCTATCTTTCCTATCATATATGCATGATTTTTAGCTGATAAATATGTGGCCATCAAATCAAAATGGAATAGCTAAGATTTTACTTCACCATAATGGGAATGTGGTCTGGATTTATTACATTCAAATTGAAAACATATGCCATTAAATAATTTGTAAATTATTTTGATAATATGAGCTATTAGGGGGAAAAAGAAAAAATGACATGCAATATACTTAGCTAAAACTTGGTGCCATTTCACCATCTTATCAAATATGTATGTGTTAGACTGGGAATTGATTTTGATGATGCCAAAATAATTGAGTACAAATTATTGGGACTAACGTTGCTTGTGAGAGTGTTTGTTGAATTCTTATAATGCTTAAGGTTGATCTCATTCAATAAAAAATCTTCTAAAATTTCCAAATTTAATTTTTCAAAAAATAAAGGCAAAGAACTAAGTCCGATACTTAAAAAACTCGAAATCAATTTTGAAAAGGCAAGTGTAGCCTAGAATAACTTTTCAACAAGTCTAACTATTCAAAAATCAATTTGAAAAATAAGTCTAGCTTGAATTATCCTTAAACAAAGAAAACTACTCAAGAGTAGAGAAGATCAACTTGGACACATTTAGCATACCTCTGAGTTGACCAAGTTAAAAATTTAATTGACTCAATCTTAGTTCAAGAAAAAAAGATAAAAAGAAATAAAATATAGAAATTTTTTTAGCCAACCAAGTATTTTCCTAAGCTAAATAAGATAGGGTGATAGCCAACTCATTTAAATGGATAGTCAACTCAACCTTAGACTCGGGATAAAGATAGAAGAGTAAACATTTTAAATATTTTTCTAAGCCAACTTAAAATTTAAGATAGCCACTAAGACATCGTATTAGCCGACTAATCGACCCAGTCTCAGGCAAGCAAGAAAGATAAAGGCTAAAAAATGTATACCTATTATTGAGTGGACTCCGAGTTCACTTAGCTAACCTAGTGCTTTATGTTGGTCAACAAAGATTTTGAATGAGCCAACTTATAAAATTCTGATTGTATAACAGATAGTTTTCTACATTATTTGTAATGGTTATATTTTGTATCTAACGACTTTTTTAGAGTATCTAATGGCCAAAACATTAATTGCATCCATTATTGAGACTATAAGAATAGAAAAATTAATTTGGGAACTCAAGTTATTGATTTATCAATAAAATATTCAAACTTTTTTATAAGAAAGTGAGTGAAACAAAAAGAGAATGAGAAAGACACTCGAAGAGCATTCAATTCTCACCTTCCCACATTTATTCAATTCAAGTGAGAATATTGTGTATTCAATAAGTCGACAACCACCTGAGCAAAGCATTCAAGCCTTCAATCAAGCCTCTCCAAGCTAATCAAGGAGGAAGCTCATGCAATTAAAGCTCAACCACCCCAGCTTCTTCAAAAGTTTAAATATTTCATTTTTAGCTTTAAATTCTTGTACATCATTTCTATTTGTTGTGACAAGTTTCTTTAAGAAAGAAACTTGAACTTTAAGGATTGATTCAAGCCAAAATTGGACATTGTAAGATTCTTGGTGGTGAGTCTATGAAAACCAGCTAGTTGTAATTAAGGTTTTTATTGGTGAGCCAAAAAAAAAAACAATTGGATTGGATTGTAAATCTATGAAAATAATTGGACTATATCTTTTGAGATTATAATTGAAATTTTTGAGTGGGTAGACTTGGAGAGTAGACATAAGTACTAACTTTGACACTGAATCACTATAAAATTATTTATATTTATAATTGTATGCTTGTCTTTACTTTATATTTTTATTACTTATTTAATTTTATTTTAGCACATCGCAATCACTTTAAAATTATTTTTGGACATAAAATTCAGATCAAATTTTTTAGAAATCTAATTCACCCATTCTATTAGGTTTCTATTTCTAAATAATAAGCGATATTAGAGCAAATACTTAGCCCAATTGATCTAACCATCATGAGTTAAAGATCAATGGCAACCCCAATTGGTATCTCTATGGTTGAAGGTCAATCAACCAATAGACCTTTACTTTTAGTGGCACAAATTACACATTTTGGAAAGCATGGATGAATTTTTTTATTCAAGCATAAGACTATGACATGTGGAATATAATAGTTAATGATATTCATACATCCCTAATTTGATTGATGGCATACTTTTTCCTAAGCTTGAAAATAATTATGATAAATTAGATAATAAATTAGTTCAATTGAATACTAAAGCTATGAATATTTTATATTATACTTAAATGCAAATGAATTCAATAAAATCTCTACACGTATATCTACTAAAAAAATTTAAGATCAACTTAAAGTTATCCATGAGGGTACAAATCAAGTAAAAAACTTAAAATTAATATTTATTTATAAATATAAATTATTTAAAAAAATATTAAAAATATTATTGATATGTTATTTGATTTACTGATATTGTAACTAGTTTGAAGACTACTAAAAAGATGCGTGATATTATCATTAAGACATCATGGCTATCAGTTTAATTAACTGACTTCTAAATAAAACTAAAAATACATAGAAAGGATGAGACGGGTTGAATCCATGGAGAAGGCAATGTTTAAGATATTTGAAATCTTTGATTTTATAAAATGAAAGAAAAATAATTGAAGTTGAAAAACTAAAAATTAAATATACAAGAGAAAATTAAAACTTGGTATGTTTGACCTGCTACTCAAATCTTAGTATCTACTTCAATAAAAATAAATACAAAAATATAAATTACATAAAAATAAGCTTTATATAATTAAAATCTAATTACAAGGAATTAAAAAAAATAATAAATAAAACTATGAAAAGTGATAACAAAGTATCCGAAATCGATTGGCACGGTCTTATCGAAAAGTTGGTTGATGTCACTTTGTCTTTTCTGTCGTACTCCATGGAGCGAACTGGGCTTTTTCTTGTTCTTCCTCTTTGGATCTTGATCTGAAGATTGGTGTAGGCGAAAAGATGGCATAGAAGATAGAGCTTCTCCTTTAAGAAATCTTACTCTTAAAGACTAACCCATAACCTAAAACCAAGCCTTCTATCCTATATCGTACTTCTCTTTCCAAGATGATTTCTTTTATAGCCTAAGATCCTTTAAAGGAGTCTGATGGAGGCTGAATCAATGTAGGACTGGGAATTTGACTTTTATTAGAACTCCCTTTTCTTGTATTTGGAATTGAAGAGAACCATTGGATCTTTTTGGATCATTTAGATCAAACCATAATCAGATCAGATCGGACCACAAATCAGGCCAAAATCAGATCACTCGGATTGGACCAGTGAATTATCATAAGGAATGGCTCCATATCGAGCGATGATGATGAGCTAAGAAGTGGTGATGACAGGGAGGATGGTCAGGGTCGGAGATGGAGACGACTAATAGACTGAGCGACCATGGAAAGGAGGCAGTGGTGGCTCTCGATGGTGGCAGGGAGTGTTTCTGGTGAAGAGGTGATGGGAGGAGAAAGAAGGCGATGGCTATGACACTGGGTGTTAGCCATGGTGATGAAGAATAGCAGGGGTGGTAGAGGAGAAGAGCATCATCATTTTGGAAGAAAACCAGCGATAGGCGGCAGCAAACTGCAGTGGCAGGGTGGCCCGGGCGATGGCGGGATGGTTGCTATGGGTAGATCGAGCCAGGGAGGACGTTGATGATGTCTGACGATGGCATGGGGCAAGGGAGTAGCAAAGGAGGCAAACAACAGCATAGTGAGGGGCATTGGACGATAAAATGGTGATGGGTAGCATGGTAGTGGCTCGGGCAATGTTGTGAGCGAGAGGATAGCGAGGAAAGACAGCCGGCAGTGTATGAGAATGCTGGTGGGGAGCTTCTCTAGCCAATGAGGGAGGAGGAGGTTGCAACTACGATGGCATGGCGGCTCAAATCCCTCCACGGTCCATGGTGCAAAGCCATGGACTGACTTCAATGGTTGCTGGTAGAGCAGGCGAGCTTCCGTAGACCATGAATCGGCTACTTCAAAATTTATGTATAACTTGATTGTTTTGTTCTTTTCTCGATTCTGGATCTATTTAAACTCTGATTTGTATGCTATTTGATCCATTGAATTATACAAGTCGAGCTCTTCATGTTAGCAAGCTTTTTAATCAATAATAAAACCATTTTTTTAGGTTCCAGAGTTTTAAAATTTTTTATCAATCTTAATGTACCTATAAAGAGGAAAAAACATGAATAAAACTTTTATAAAATATTTTTAATAGGTGTAAAATTATTTTGGTACTTAGATTGATATACGACTTGATATCTACTGTCATAAAAGGGCTCTAATTTCATATTTTTTAAAGATATTTTTAAAATAAATAATTTTGTAAGAAAATCTAGCTTAATTATGAAATTAGATATTTTAGAAGATGTTAGCACCAATAATTACTTAAAATACATGTATAAATACATGATTTATCGCATCCTCCAACTTACTCATTGCTAGTCCCTTAGTATTGTAATAGATATATAAGTATTAAATTATAACCATGTATCATTAAGAGCTTCCTTTACAAAAATAGATTTATGATTGAAATTAAAAAGATCTAGCAAGTATCACTAATTATGTATTAAGTTTTAGAAGTAACTTTCATAATCATCATAATTAGGAATTCTTAGAATTCATCTAAAGATCTACAACACTCGTGTTTGTGATGACTAACTTAGCATTTAGTACTAGCTTGTAAAGGATAAATGTTTCTTTGCTTATTACCTATTTAGTTAATTTTTTATAACCCCAAAATCAAGCTTATAAATAAAAGGTAGCTTTTTTTTAGTGCCGAGCATCATGGTTTTTCCTTCGCCATTTAATGCTAATCTTCACACTTGACTTAGATACAGAGGCCCGGTTACTAATCTTAGGGTAATCATATATACTCAATATTTTGAACTTTTTATTTCAGACATGTAGCTCTTTTCTTAAATTCAAAGTAGCTTTCACACTACTTTTTTTTTTCTTTTTTGGATAGGTAGCTTTTTTTAAAATTCAATTTTTTAAATTGGGATATATTAATTACCAATTTTTTATGATAATTGGATCATTGGTTGACCTTTCTAACACCTACTTTGCCTCATCAGTGTGCATGTACAATGAAAGTGCTAATAGCCTTTAGATAATCTAAGTAGGTCACTAAAAATCTGACAAACTAGTATACTCCTTGACTCGCTACAGTCATTAGCAAATAGCTTCTAACTCTATTACTTTTTCTAATCTATTTTACTCAAGATTTTCTTTCTTGATACATGATAAAATTTTTCTATTTTCAAGATTTTTCAAAAATTTCTTGAGATTTTTTAATTTTCAAAAACTCTTTTCAAATTTTTTTTAATGTTTATCACTATCCCCCAACTTAAATATCATTGTTCATAATAGTATAAATAAGTTAAAAAATAAATTCAACTCATAAGGAAAAAGAAATATTAAGGATAGAGGTTACTTGAGAAGAGAAGTTTATTAATACGATAAAGGCTGTCATAATCAATTTGGATTAGATTATTTTATTATTATTATTTTATTTTAAAAGTATAAAAATAAATATTGGATTACCTTCCAATAAGCACTAAATTTAGCATCTTCAGCCGAATGTTATGAGGGAGTCCGGTGGATAATTAACTTTAATATATCCCATACGATATTAAAAGGACATGGCCAATCAAGAGGCCTTGTCATTATGATAAAAAAATATTTATAGAATACTCTATGATGATTAGCCTGAATCAATAAAGTATACTAGGCAAGCATATTATTCTATGATTTAAAAATATAATTATAGTTTATACAATAATTAGAAAGAGATTATGTTTGTTGGGCCAAGATTGGAGATGGTAGTTTAAAAATTTCTTTAATTTGGGTTGATCTACTACTCCTCTTCTCAGGTATGATGTATTTGGTCAATATCCCTTCCTATTTCAAAGCTAGGCACCTTTTTCAGATTAATATTAAACCTATCTTCATACATCGTTTTAATATCATGAAAAGATTTTGGAGGCAATTTTCAAGATTAGTGCTGAATACGGGAAATTGATTATAAAATTTTTAAAATCTTGATCTCTCATTTTAGTAATATACTACCTGATAGCTTCTTTATGTATTTTTAGAATATCACTGAGTTAGGCTTCCTGGGTAAGGTTCACTGGAAAAGTTTCAATAGATGCATTAGGAAATGGTTTCAGTTCTAGATCATATGGTAATTCTAACAAGAAAACTATTGATGGGCTAGGTGATGACTCTTGTTGTTGTTCATCAATCGAAAGTAGGGTGGTTTGAAGTATGGTATTTATATCAAGATATGAATTTCTGTGGTATACCCATATGCATCGAAATCATTTATCCCAAAATAAGCCAAACAAGGATCTACTGAATCCTAGGAGAGAACTATGGGGGTGGCTTCCTTTATTATGTTATGCATTGTAGTTCTTAGAAAGGCTCAACTAATTATATCAATGTATTTATTTGCTCTCCCATCCCATTAAAAGGCATGGATAATTCTAGAGCATCAGAGACTGGGGCCATAGGTGAGTAGGATAATGATGGAATTAGTTCATTCCACAAGTTTAATTTTTTCATATATTTTCTATCTTAGCTAAATTATCTATTAGTCTTCATAGTTGTGCATAATTGTTCTAAGATCAGTTTATTGGGAGTCAGAGTTGATTATTCAGAAAAAGATAGATGGTCATTAAAATCTTAAGCTAGGTATGGTCCTTTAGGTTACTCTGAGGTTGACTAGGCAATTCACCTCCCTCATCTCTATTAAGTTCGATTAATTGTTGATCAGTTTGATCCACTAGTTTATTGATAGATTGTTGTTGGGCTATAATTATTTGTTGAAATTAAGCAAATCTATCGATATTTAAGTTAGTCCGTATGAGAGGTGGGTATGATGCTTGCTGAACATTCTCTTCAAATAATGGGCTATAGTTAGTTAAAGAAAGTTGATAATATGGATAAAGCTGATCATAATAGGGGTATCTATGAACATGGATCCTTGGATTGCCAGGATAACCACTAGATGTGGTTGCTACGAAAAATCTGACTGAGCCTTCCAGCCTGAATTAAAGCATTAAAGTATGGTTATGTCTTGAGCTATAGGCATTTAGGTTTGATCTTAATAAACTTGATTATACATAAACTCAAGAGATTGGTACATGGTTGGGCACTCTCTTAAAGTGAGTGGAGCTCGAATAAACTTAGTGTGCCGGAAGAAAAGGTGCTCTACTATAATGATTCATACTCTTGGCACTGATATTTTATTAGATTATTCTGATTATTCATATATGCAATCAAAATTTAGATCAGAGCAATCATTATGTATTTATTTATTTATTTTTTAAAGTGGAGAGGTGAAAGAAGAAGAAAGAAAGATAGAAAAGAGTTCTAAAGATGAGGGCCTAAGAGCTAAAAGAGAAAGAATTAGTTAAGGTTTGATATCATTTATAAATAAGTTAGCATAACATGGACTTTCTATCCTAGGGTATCCTAAATCTAAACAGCTTCTAACTACCAAGGCAACTTTGGAGCCCTCTAAGTCAAAAACTAACTAATCAACTAGCCATGTAAGGGTAAGATCGGTGGGGGTCCTTCAATTGCTTTCCTTAGATACCAATTAGATTGGCCAAGTTAGTCAACGGACTAATAAAAAACTATCTTTCTTCAAGGCTACATCATCCTTGAACTTCTTTCCTAGATACCAGTCAATCAGCCAATCCTAACTCAGTCTAACTCTTTTAGGTGCCTTGTCCTATTGAGCTTAAATTTTTTAGAAGCTGACATCTAGTTGATTTTAATTAACAGACTTGGATCAATGCAAGATATATGGTAGTAGTTTGTGTACCAAGAAAGGATGATCAAATCCTCATCTTATGTTATTTATGGGTTGTTGCCCTTAGAATATTTTATGGAAATATACAATGCAAAAAAAAAAGAGTTTCAAACAAGTAATATCTTTTATGTTTTAATTAATTACTCTATTTTAATTAAGTATTATGTGATGTTTTTATTTGTTTTTAGGTTAATTTAACTTAAACAAGAGGAATAAAAGGTAGATTTTAATTTGATTAATTAGATGTGAGAGAAAGAAAACTAAATTAGGTCAAGCAAATAAAGCAGCTAAATATCCTAAGTTAAAGTAAAAATCAAATCTAGTATTTAAGGCAGTTATTTTTAAGGTTTATTTGAAAAGGAAGGAACTTAAAAAGATTTTTTTTAGGTTAGTTTGAAAAGGAAAAAACTAACTAAAAGTCAACAAATATATTATTTTTTTCTTTTTAGGTTAATTTGAAAAAGGAAGAAATTAAAAAAAAAAAGAAGTTTTTGTTGCCCAGAGTAGCAACCCAAGAGGGGGTTGAATTGGATTTTAAAAATTTTAAACAAGGTATGTGCTAATTCAAATCAAGTGCTTGTATTTTGCCAAAAAGTGTTTGTATTATCAAGATAATGTGCAGCAAAAATAATAATGTAAATGCAAAGTAAATAATAAAGAGAAGCAATCAATCATAAATATAATAAATTTATAGTGATTCGGTGCACTCCAAGGCACCTACATCCACTCTCCAAGTTTTTCTTGAAAATTTTACTATAATCAACCAAGATTACAGCCGATTACTTTTCCGGGCTCACTAATCAAAACCCAACTTATTTTCACTGGGCTCATAAGTCAAAATCCCTTTGATTTTCCGGGCTAACCAAAAACCTTATTGGTTTTGCGAGCTGACCAACAACTTGGTTGGTTTTACGGGCTCACCAACAATCTAGTTATTTTACGGGCTCACCAACAACCTAGTTGGTTTTACAAGGCTCACCAACAACCTCAATACAACAAAGTAAGAATAAAAGTAAAGAATACAATAAAGCTTTATAATAAGAGCAAATATTTCTTTGAAACTCTTGGAAGTTGATGAAGAAACTTGTCTTCAATTTGTTGGAGCTTTTAAATGAAGCTTGAAGATGTGGACTCAAAATCTCTCTTTGAAATTGGATGCTTGAAGGCTCAAAACACTCAAAATATGAATACTTAAAGTGTATGAAATTTTTCTCTCAAAGGATTATCTTCCCATTTGATTTGTGTTGATTATATAGCTCTCCAAACCTTAAATAACTGTTAGAGACCATTGGAGAGAAAAACTAGCGTTACAAATAGTTTGAGAAAGTTCTGCTCTTCATAAAACTAGCCATTACAGAGCTGTTGTCCGTTCAAGTGTCGACACTTCAGGTCATGAATCGACACCTTGAGTCGACACTTCAGGTTCATAAGTCGAATCAAGAATAAAAAGGTCCTCTGGAGCTCTCTAGAAATCTGAGGTGAGTCGATACTTTTTTTGGTGAGTCGATACTTGAGTTGATACTTGGCTTCCATGAGTCGACACTTGAGGGAAGTCTTAAAATTTAGCATGTTCTGTATCATTTTTATCTCAGGCCTTGAGTTGATACTTGCTATTCATGAGTCAACACTTGCTATTCATGAGTTGATACTTCTTATTCCATGAGTCGACACTTGGCTGAAACTCTCCTAAAACTCTGTTAAAACTTTGCTGAAACTTCTCCAAACTTAGAATTTGAGTTCTTCAAGGTGATTCTTATGTACCAAGGTCCATTTAACTTGAAATTTCATGGCTTCTTCAATTGAATGATAATCTTTTCAATCTTTTAATATAATGAGTACTTGAATCTGATAAACACTTTTAACACATATTAGTAGTCATATACTTAGTACTTTATCATTCATCAAAATCCAGACCAGTCAATATTTTTTTTTTAAGTTAGTTTGAAAAGCAATAAACTATTTGAAATCAACTAAAAATATATTTTTTATTTTTATGTTAATTTGAAAAAAAATGAAAGTAATAAAAAAAATAAATCTAATTAAAAATTAGGTGGATTTTTTTAAAAAAAAGACTAATCAAAATAAATAATTTTTGTTGGTTAATATGAATAGAAAGAAATTAATTAAAAATAACTAAAAAAAGAAAATTAATCTAGGATTTGGATTGATCTCACCAAAATTGTAGAACTTTCTTTCTTTTTTATTTTTTTATTAAAAAAATAAAAAAATTAATAAACTGAATTTACAAGAAATCAAAGAGGTCAAAAATGTTAGCATTCATGCCTTCTTCAGTAATGGTGCAAAAAACTTAATAAGATGCATAATGTTGTTAAAATACAATGGTTATCAGTTTAATTAATCGACTTCTAAATAAAATAAAATTATATAGAAATGATGAGTTGGGTCGAATCTATGGAGAAGGCAATGTTTATAATAATTTGAAATCTTTGATTTTTATAAAATAAAAGAAAAAAAAATAGAAGTCAAAAAAATGGAAATTAAAAGTATAAGGAAAAAATAAAACTTGGTACATTCGACTTGTTACTCATATCTTAGCATCTACTTATAATAAAAATAAATAATAGAAATATAAATTATATAAAAATAAACTTTGCATTTAAAATCTAATTGCAAGGAATTAAAAATAATAATTAAATAAACTACGAAAAGTGATAACAAAGTATTAAAATTGATTGGTGCAATCTTGTCAGGAAATTGGTTGATGTCACTTCACCATCTTCCATCGTACTCCATGAAGCGAACTAGACTTCCTTTCTTCTTTCTCTTGGATCTTGATCTGAAGATTGGTATAGGCAAAAAGATGGCATAACAGACATAGCTTCTCCTTTAAGAAACCTTACTCTTAGAGGCCAACCCGCAACCTAAAGCTAAGCCTTCTATCATGTACCGTACTTCTCTCTCCAAGATAATTTTTTTTATAGCCCAAGGTCCTTTAAATAAAGTCTGGTGGAGCCTGAATCAATGTAGGACTGGAAATTTGACTTATATTAGAACTCCTTTTTTATTGTATTTGGAATTGAAGAGAGCCATTGGATTCTTTTTCCATCGCTTAGATTGGACCAGAATCAAATCGGATTGGACCACAAATCAGGCCAAAATCAGATCGCTCAAACGGACCAGTGATATGGCATAAGGAATGGGTATAGACCGAGCGATGATTATGAGCTGAGAAGTGGTGGTGATAGGGAGGATGGTCGGGGTCGGAGATGGGGAGGATGACCGGTAGATTGAGCGACTATGGGAAGGAGGCAGTGTTGGCTCTTGGTGATGGCAGGGGGTGTTTCTAGTGAAGAGGTGATGGAAGGAGAAAGAAGGCCACGGCTACGGCACTGGGCGGTGGCCATGGTGATGAAGAATAGTAGTGGGAGGCAGAGGAGAAGAGTAGCAGCATTTTGGAAGAAAACTGGCGATAGGTGGCAACGACTGGCAAGGTGGCTCGAGCGACAACTGGATGGCAGCTATGGGCAGATCGAGCCAAGGAGGATGACGACTCCAATGGTGGCATAGGGTAGGAAAGAGGAGCAGTAGAGGTGGCAAATAGCGGCACAGTGAGGGGCACTGGGTGATGAAACAGCGACGAGCAGCGTGGCAGTGGCTCGAGTGACGTCGTGAGAGGGATGACGGCGAGGAAGGATTGCTGACAACATCTAAGAATGGTGGCAGTGAGCTTCACTGGCTGGGCGGGAGGAGGAAGCGGCGACTACGACAGCATGGTGGCTGAAATCCCTCGATGGTCCACAGTGCAGAGCCATGGACCGACTTCAATGGCTACTGGTGGATCAGGCGAGCTTCCATAGACCAAGCGACCGATCCATGATGAACCGACTACTTTAAAATATGTATAACTTGATTATTTTATTTTTTCCTCGATTTTGGATCCATTTAAACTCTAATTCGCTTGCCATTTGATCCGTTTGATTTACAAGTTAAGCTCTTCATGTTGGCAAGCTTTTTAAACAATAATTCAATCATTTTTTAGGTTTTGGAGTTTTTAAATTTTTATCAATCTTAATATACATGTCAAAGAGGAAAAAACATAAATATTTTTTTATTAAATATTTTAATAGGTGTGAAATTATTTTGGTGCTTAGATTGACACACGGCTTGATATCTACTTGTCATAAAAAAGCTCTAATTCCATATTTTTCAAAAGTTATTTTTAAAATAATTAATTTTCTAAGAAAATCTTGTTTAATTATGAAATTAGGTTTTTTAAAAGATATTAGCACCAATAATTATTTAAAATACTTAAAATATATGTATAAATACATGATTTATCAAATACACTAGCAATAAATTTGTGCAAAAAAATTTAAGTCATTGGCAAAGATATGGAAAGTCAAGAAAACGATGATTCAAGAAGCTAAAGATCTCAACGAGTAACTTTTGAAAGAATTCATTGGCTCACTCATGACTTATGAGTTGAGCATAAATCAAGATGTTAAAGAATAAGCAAGGAAAAGTAGAACCAATGCTTTGAAATCAATGACTAAAAAGATGAAGTAGAGGATTCTTCAAAAGATACTGATAATAATGATAAAATGGCCATGATTACAAAAGATTCAAAAGATTTATAAGAAGAACAAGGTAAGGTTTCGAAAAGAAAAGAATGAGTAAAGGCAAAGAAAGCAAAGAGAAAAATAAAGATAAGAATAAGAAGCAATCGTTACTTTGTTATGAATGCAAGAAACCTGGATATTTTAGTGCCAATTGTCCCTTACTCAAAAGATCTTCAAAAAGTTCAAAAAGAAGGATATGATGGCTACTGGGAGCAATGATGAAAACAGAAGCTTGGAGGAAGAGGAAGAAAAAGTAAAGATAAATTAGCAAACTTTTATCTCGTGGCAAATGAGAATGAGATAAACTTAGATAATTGCAATGATTTTACTTTTAAAGAATTATATTATGCTTTTTTTATAAAGCTGAATTTTAATTCACAAGTCTAGAATAAATACAATGAAAGTCATCAGCCAAAAGGATGTCTCTAAAGAGGGGGACATCTCTTATATAAGATCAAAGAACATCTCCGAGTGATGAGCCACATATGAAGCTACCCAGTCAGCCGCCGCATTGACATCCCTATAAACATGCCGGATCACCAATCCAGTATACCTCTACAACATCCTCACAATATCATATATAAGAGGGTGAGCAGAGGGGGAGCTGAAGGCATGTTGGATCCAGGAGATGACCATCATAGAGTCATCCTCAATAATGAGTCGCTTCAGGTGAAGGAAAGTAATAGCATAGCGGATACCGACCCACGCCCCTGAAGCTCAGCCATGGGCATTGTCGGGTCGATAAGGTGACTCCCCCAAGCCGCAAGGAATCCAAGACCAGAAGCCCGAATAATAAAGGCGCCACCACCACGCCTACCCCTAACACTCCCATCAAAGCTGACTATAGTGAACATCGGAGGAGGGGGTTTCTAAGAAATGAAGACCCAACGGGACGCTCTGCAGGCAAAGCCAGAACCCTAGATCTCCCCATTCCCCATAGTCAATCTACAGAACTTCCTGGTGTGGGTCCTAGCTCTCTCAACAATCATCCTAGTCGTAGCTCTGGAAGAGAAAAAGACCATCTCATTCCGGGCAAGCCAAAAGTGATAAGCCAAGTAAGCTAGAATAGTGTAGCTCTGGAAGAGGAAGGACTCCATAGCTTCCTCAGTGAAAGGAAATAGTTCGCGAGAGCCTGCCAAACTCCAAACCTTCCAAGCCTTCGGACACAAGAAGAGAAGATGCGCAAGAGATTCGTCGACCTCACTGCAAATCGGGCAAGAGGAGGGCAGCTGAAGGCCTCTCAAAGAAAGAAAAACCCGCATCGAAAGTCGATGCTAAGCAACTTTCTAGATAAAAAGTCTCATCCTAGGATGAACACCAAGAGACCAAATCCATGCTGCCTGAAGGCCATCCTGCTACACAGGGCTATAAATAGCATATAGATCAACCAGCGGGACCTTCAGGAGGGCGGATGATTTTCACATTCCAAGATCAGCCATAGGATAGACTGAGGGAGCAATAGATAGGACCCTTAGGCCAAAAATCACATCAGAGACACGAGTCACCAGATCTGGGTTCCACTTGGACTACCCAGGAAAGAGAAGATCCATAACAAAAATAGAGTCAGGGATATCTATGGTAATAAAGGTAGGCCACATCTCCAAAGCAATCTCCGAAATCCATGGATCATCCATAAAATGAATGAGCCTATCATCACCAACAACCCATCTCATGTGATCAAGAATGTCTAGAGTTTGCAACACAACCTCCCTCCAAATAGTAGAATGGTGACGAGCAGAGAGATGGTTCCCCTAAGGAGAATCCAAAGGAAGCCCATATCATTCTCTCATAATGGTTGACCACATGGAACTCGAGCAAAGAAAAAGATAGGCAGCATGTCTGGCTAACAGAGCATCTCTCATGACCAGAAGGGAATGAATGCCCAATCCCCTTTGAGAAACAGGCTGACACATAGTATGCCACCCCAATAGATGAACCGCCCGAGAAGCAGTAGTTGATCTCCACAAGAAAGCCCGAAGGATCCGCTCTAAATAAAGGATCACTGATTTAGGAACAACAACATTAGACATCATATATATCGGAATGGAAGTGAGGACCAACCTGATCAGCATAATTCTCCCCATCGCTGATAGTGCGCGGCCCTGCCATCCTTCCACTCTATCATGAATATCTTGACAAGCATAGCACAATCCCTAATGCAGAGTCTGCCCCCAGTAATAGAATTTCCAAGTAGTGCAATACATCTCCCTTCTCTTAAATCTCCAGAATACTCCTAATTAGATGATGGTGAGCAGAAAGGATTTTAGAAGATAAATGAACCTCAAATTTCTGCAGATTGACTCTCTGTCCCTAAGATAAACAATAGAAATGAAGAATGCTCCTGAAGCTCTGTGCCCCAGTAATTATATTATGCTTTTCATGAATTACTTGATAATTTCAAAAGCTAGTTTAAAAATAAAAAACTTAGAAAGTTAAATAACTCTTTGATTGAAGAAAAAGAAAAGGAATAGTTTTTGAAAGAATAAAATAATTTGCTTGAAAAAAATAATCTTCAAAAGGAAGTTGATAGATTAAAACCTATTATTAATAGATTTACTCTTAGTTCAAAAAATTTACAAATTATGTTAGAAAAATAGAAAGTTATGTTTGACAAACATGGTTTAACTTTTAATAATTCAAATAAATATTTTTTTTGAAAAAACATGTTTGGAAAATCAAAATTGAAAAGCATACTATTACTTATTTCAAATGCAATAAAATTGGTCATAAATCTAATGTTTAAATATGAAAATATTAAAGTGAAGCAAGTTTGGATTTCCAAAAGAATCATTGTTACTAACCTTAAAGGATCCAAAAAAATTTGAGTACCTAAAAACTCACTTGATATATACATATTAAAAGTGTGCTGGCATCCATTGAAACTAAAAGAGAGTGATATCTAGACAATAGATGCTTAAGACACATGATAGGAGATAAATCTTAATTTATCTCTTTTAAAGCTAAAAATGAAAAAGTTGTTACATTTGGAGATAATGATAACAGAATAATTATTGATCTCGATAATATAAAAATTACTCCTCCCACTTGCATTAAAAATGTCTTGCTTGTAGATAGTTTAATGCATAATTTGCTTAGTATTAGTTACTTATGTGATAAAGGTTTTGATATTTTTTAAAATCATCACATTATATTGTAACTAGTTCTATTGATATGAAAATATTTACTCGGTAGATCTTGATGATCCATGCAAGAAAACATGGAATGTTAGTAGCTATGAATGCCAAAGTCAAAGAAGCTAGTTAGATTGGGCATAGTAGATTAGGTCATGCAAGCATAGACTCAATTATTAGATTGATTAAAAAGGATTTGGTTAAAGGATTGCCAAAAATTGATTTTGAAAAGAACAAGGTTTGGAATGCAAATCAATTAGGTAAATAAACTAGATGTTCATTTAAACTCAAAAATATTGTTTCAACTACCATATCATTAAAATTATTTTGTATAGATTTGTTTAGACTGATTAGCACTACTAGTATTGGTGGAAAATGATTTGTTTTTTGTTATCATTAATATATTTTCTTGATTTACTTGGATTTTATTTTTGTGCATAAAAATGAAACTTTTGAAGCATTTGCAAAATTGTTTAAGAAAAATTATGAATAAAAAATTGCAATGCTTTGAAAACTCAAAGTGATTATGATATTAAATTTGAAAAATCAAACTTTTGATAAATTTTTATTTAAAAATAGCATTGATCACAACTTTTTAAACCCTAAGACATCTTGGCAAATGGGATGGTAGAAAGAGAGAATAAAACTTTGTTAAGTGATGACATGGATCATGCTTTGTAAAAGTAACTTAACAAAGTATTTTTTAAAAAAATATAAACATTACATGCTATGTACTAAATCAAGTATTTATTATATATATTTAAAAGAAAATCTCTTATGAGCTTTAAAGAAAAAACAAACCAATATTTTATATTTCAAATTTTTGGTTATTGCTATTTTATTTTAAATAATAGTATATATAAATTTGATAAATTTGATGCAAAATCTATTGAAGGTATTTTTTCTTAACAATCCTTCTAGTAAGGCATATAAAGTATTTAAAAGAAAAACTCTCTATTTATGTTGTTTTGATAAAACTGATATTTTTTTAATCTAGAGAATAAGATAAAGATGATAATGTAGGTTCTCTTGAAAATGAGATTAAAAAAAATCTTTAGATAAGACTTGAAGAAAAGGAGCAAGAATAAGAAGAAGAGAATGAAAAACCTCGAGGTATACTTGGTTTATCAAAAAAATGAAAGTATACTCATGGTCACCCTAAAAAACTTATTATATGTGATCCTACTACCCAGCTAAATAATCCAAGAGGGAGGATGAATTAGATTTTTTCAACAATTTTAACTTAAATAAATATTGCTTATAAAGTGAAAGTGAGTAGAAATATGTGCCGAAGCAAATGTAAAGTAAAATGTTGAAAGTAAAGCAAAAAAGTAAGAAACCAATCATAAATATAATAAATTTTATAGTGGTTCAATGCATCTATCACTTACATCCACTCTCCAAGTTTTCTCAAGAATTTTCACTATTAGACTGTTTAGCTCATTCAATTCTAATACTATTAGTTCGAGTTCAAGCCAATCTCGATTAAAAAAAAGAGAAGCTATATGTCTGTCTGTCAGACGATCAAAGAAGGCAAGCGATCCGGTCTCCTTAACTTACTCGACCTAACGTGACTTCGTTTGTCCACCCTCTTTTACTTTACTTTTCTAAAGAAAGCAATGCACTCAAGTCAATGTTCTTCTGAATAGAAAGATAAAGAAAAGCAAACCTCGGTCATAACCATTTTTGCTGCCTTTCTATTTTTATTAAGTGAATGCTGATAAAGTGAATAACCATGCTAGTACCATAAGGAATAATCCGATCACTCTTCCAACTTAATAGGATATATAAAATCACTTTTCCAGTTCAAGAGAAGGTGATCTCGTTTGATTGACTAATAGAGAGGTTTTCAAAACCAGATTATAGCCAGATTATTTTACCGGGCTCATAATTCGAAACCCTCTATAGATTATTTTTCGTGCTCATAATTCAAAACCCTTTCAGCCAACTCCTGGCTTAAACATACCTAACTTCAAACTCCAATTAAAGTAGGTAACAAGAAATAACAAACAAATAACAATAGTACAAAGCTCTTAAAAAGAGCAAGAATAAAGCATTTATGCATAAAAGAAGGTGACTC
Organism: Areca catechu; assembly: GCA_021397845.1. NCBI lineage: Eukaryota > Viridiplantae > Streptophyta > Magnoliopsida > Arecales > Arecaceae > Areca > Areca catechu. The sequence continues at coordinate 8,255,563 of CM038040.1, read as the reverse complement.
CTAGGTATCTATAGAAGCTTCAATTAATACTTGTCTATATGCTGGGAAGCTAATGATTAAAGTAATATTTCAGGTAATTGAAAGTTGGAGCTCTCAAATCAATGCTTTGACTTTATCTTTGTGTTCTTGATGACAATTAGAATATTTTGAGTTTGGTTGTTCTCTTCAATGAATTTAGTGAACTTTAAATATGCTTCCAAGGTCCAAAAGACTGTTTCTAGTCATTGAAGAATAAAAATAGTCATTGTAATCAAAATTGGGTCAATCTAAACTTTCTGTAAAACTAGTAATTATATTTGTCAACAGTTCTCGAGTCAACTCGGATTACTATTGAGTTGACTCGGATCACATCCGAGTTAGCTCAGTCCTCATTTGAGTAGACTCAGTCTTGTTTTTCTAAAAATCACCCTTCCATTTTTTACTGTTGAGTTGACTCGGATCCATGGAATCGACTCGATTTTCATCCGAGTTGACTTAATTGCTATTTGAGTTGGCTCACTAGTTAGTCTCCAAAAAATTAGTTTCTATATAATTAGAATTCATGTCGAGTCGACTTAATTTTTATCCGAGTCGACTTGGCAGGATGCTGGCTGAAACTTTCCTGTGTCAAACTGAAATTCTTCCATATTGGCTAAAACTTTGACTTTTCTAGAACTTCTTGACTCCACATCCTAATATTCTATTTTTATACAATTTTTATTGGTTTTTTCATATCTTTCAAGTTTCAAATACTCATTTTTCAAATTAATAGATATTACCCTTAATATTTATTGAAATATTAACTTATTCAACTCATTAGTTTCGTTATATACTTAAATGTTTTGTTATTCATCAAAATCAATCCTTTAAGTGAACAATCTTTTCATTTTGATGGTGATAACAAAATTTGAGTATATAAGCAAATGATACCAAAAAAATATAACACTCTAGAAAATTCAATATAAATCAAAATAATTCAAGGAGTATTAATTATACAAGAATTCATGACATCATTCACCATATAGATTTTCATTTCTTAAGTGTTAGAATGTTTTAAAGTTATCAAAGCAAACTTTTCAAGGAATTAAGATTTTATAAATTGAGTATCAGGACATATTGTGTGAGTTATATAAATTAAGTATCAAAGCATGTTATCAAAGTATACAACTTGCATATATGAGCATGTTTGATATTTATCAGATCATCACTGATATCAATGTATGATATATCAAAGCAAAATAATATGATAGTATCAGAACCAAATAATAGGTATCAAAAAATACAAAAGTATTATAGCAAAATATCAAAGAAAAAGTATTAAAGTAATTTCAAAAGGATTGAGATATTTAGGTATAAATATCAAAGCTATTTGGATGTAAGTATCAAAGCAAGAAAATAAATATTAAACAAAGTTTTCCTATATTAGAGCAAGAATTTACAAGAAAATTCAAGTATCAGAATATGAATCAAAGCAAGAAATTTAAAAATCTCCAATATTGTACTATTTGCCCTTATATTTGTATTTTCTTATATAATTAAGGCAAATATTTTTTTTATCTCTTTATTTATACATTTCTCATTTATTTTCAGTTCTCTCCCTTATTTATATATTCCTCAATTTTCTTATTTTATCTATACTTTCATATTATTTCTTCATTTTTCTCCTTTTTGTCATCAACATCAAAAACCATTAAGGCGATAACTCTCCTTATGTAAAACCATTAAAACGTCATCCAAAGCATTAGATAACATAGGTACATCATGGATAAAATATAGATATCATTCATAATATAAGAATATGTTTTGTTTTACAAATGGGTGCACTGCATACAAAAAGTGATACAAACTAAGAGTACACTCTAATACACTAATGTCAACATAAAATATAATTCTAAAATATAAAAACTAATACATAGATATCAGCCTAGAACATATCTAAAAGATTCTAAAAGTCTAACTCTGGGCATCAGAGGGGATCTTTAGAGTAGCCACAGAACCTCCTCTAGAAGGGGAAGGATGAGCGATCTGGCTCCTAGTCCTAATGATAGGTCCTGTAGTTGGGGGTGGCCTCATAATAGATCGACAATAAGTCTTGACAGGGGCTAATGGTCTTGGATGGTGGAGAAAAAGCTAAGGAATATGAGGAGGAGAAGTCTGATGAAGGGGTTGGCTTGATACTTCAATGGCTGAAAAAGATGCCGGAGGTGATGCTAGAGCTGCTGTTGCTGCACGAGCTGCTTGCTCAAATACTATCTCAGAGGGTGAGATAACATATTAGTATTAATACCAAAGCTCATTATTTAAGAGTCATGAGCCTATCAACAATAGATCGAACCTCAGCAAAACCATCATCTAGTCTTCTCATCACATTATTAGAAACATCTGGTATTGAAGAGCCTTTAGACCGCTGCTCAATAAGTCATTGTATCTTTGTCATCTCCATTTGAAGCCCGTTGACTCTATCAAATATCATATGGATCTTGAATCTGATAGAATGGCTTACCAGCTCGATGATCCTCTGCACCAACTAATCATCTAATTGCTTTGGGGATAAAGAGTGTTGGAGGTCCTAAGAGATGAAGCTGGAATAGCTGAAGGTCCTGGAGCTGCCTCAGGTGCTATGGGTGGAGATGAAGGATCTACTTTGAGTGGTGTATCTGGTCCCAATTTCGAACCTTGGTTGCTTCAACCATCGAGCTGACTGCTTCCTTGGACCCATCTTCTATAGGAAACAAGGTGGAATTGAGGGGAAACAAGGAAAATAAGCACTAGATCTTAGAGATATGGACAAATGGGGAGTTTGGATGAAAGGAATCACTATTTCTAAAGGAAAAAGATGATCTAGCTAACAAAAAAATGGGGCTCGTTGGTCCTCTTTTTAAAACCAAGGAACCTATCATTGAGTTGACTCATGGTGACTATCAAGTCAACTTGGACTTGAGTTGACTTGGATTTAAGCTTCGAGTCAGCTCGGATCTGGGTCAGTGTAAAAGTGTAGAAAGCAGTCAAAAGTTATTTTAGAAAAGTTTCAAAGAGATTTTTAAGATTCTAAGAGGGTCAATTCATAAGAGTTTTCCTAGATAAGGATTTTTCTAAGAAGAGAATAAGAAACTCAATCAAAAAGATCACATATACCTAATTTCTTTTAATCATACTAAACCTATCATCACTTAAACGCTTAATAAAAAATATCTACTAATTACCTATCGATACTAATAAAATCAAGTATTACATCACTATTTTGAACATGGTCTCTCATAAAATGATGCCTTATTTTAATGTATTTAGTTCTTGAGTATTGAACTGGATTGTTAGTTAAGTTTATTATACTAGTGTTATCACATGAAAATGTTATTAAAATTGATGTCGAAATCTATAAGTTATTACTTAATCTACAAGATTTGAGGACAACAACTTCTGATTGCAATATATTCAGTCTTGACCATAGACAGTGTTACCGAATTTTGTTTCTTGCTAAATCAAAGATTAAGTTAACTCCAAGAAATTGACAAGTTTATTACTACTTTTTCTATATAGTTTACATCCAGCAAAATCAGTATCAAAATATCCTATTAATTCAATTGAAGATTATTTTAAATACCATAAGCTAGCATTAATAGTACTAAACAAGTATCTAAAAATCCTTTTAACAGCAAGTATGATTCTTTAGGATTAGATTGATATCTTATATACATACATACACTAAATATTATATTATGTATACCAGCAGTAAGGTAGCAATGATCCAATCATACCTCTATAAAGCTTTTGATCTATGCTCTTGCCTTTCTTATATTTGTCAAACTTATATATCAAGCTAATAGTTATGCCAATTTCTTGGAATTCTCCATCCCAAACTTCTTGAGTATTTTTCTTGTGTACTTTGGTTGATAAAGATTCCTCCATTTATTTGCTTAATTTGTAGTCTAAGGAAGAAATTGAGTTGTAATAACCCATAAAAAAAGGGAAAAGAAGCCAGGCCAGCCCACTGGTTGGACCCGGCCCAGACCCACGTGCGTGGCCCAGTGCACGAGCGGGTGGACGCTCGGGCGCGCGGCCCGGCCGGCACGTGGGCGCACAGTGCGTGGCTCGGCTCGGCACGCAGGCGCACGAGGCACGGCCCGGCTGGCCGGCACGCGGGCACGTGAGGCGTGGCCTAAGCCCATGCACGGTGCGCATGGGCACGCGGGCTCTGCCCAACCGGAGGCGAGCATTGCAAATGCATTTCCCAGCCATTTTCCGGGCATTTCCCAGCCCATTTCTCATGGCCCACCACGGTCCACGGCCCTTCTACATGATCTGGACTGTCCGATTGTCTGATCGGATGGCTAAGATGGATCTGAGTGAGTTTAGGCTTGATCAGGAGCTTTTAGATTCAAATTTTGACATGATATAAGGTGTTGATCTAAGATCTGACAGCCTGAAAGGTTTCTTGACGGTTTTGGACTTCTAAGATGCGATTTTAGATTGGTTTTGTTCTTCTCTTCAACAAGGACATGCCGAGGGTTATTTTAGGGGGCCAATTAGTTGTAGAGAGCCAAAAAGAGAGCCATGAGGATTTTGCAATCTAGATGAGAAGAAGAAAGAAAGGAAAGGGAAAGGAAAAAAAAAAAACAAAGAGAGGGGGAGATCTCAGTTCGGGTGAGAAGAAGAGAAACAGAAAAAAAGAAAAAAAGGAGAGAAGAGATAAAGAGGAGAGAGTAAGAGGAGAGAGAAGGGAAAAAAATATAAAAATATTGAAGGAGGGAGACCGAAAAGCTCTCTTTCTTGAAATTCGTGAAGTTAGGATTTTATAGGTAAAAGATTTTGGTTTATAAATCTTACTAGGATTATTTATGGTTAAAAATTATTATTGTAGGGCAAGCCTTCTGAGTAGAAGGATATTTGCAGGCTTCGGGTATAGATTGATATCGGATATTTTGGGATTAGCTCTTGAAGGTAAGGATTTATGAACTTGATCACCAGTTTATGTATTTTATATGACATTTTTGATCCGAGTACATGAGCATTGGCATGCATGATTATTTTTGCATATATAGTTTGATTTCTCATAATAAATAATATGATTGTTGTTATTATTATGTTTCTATATACCATATTATCAAATAAAGTGTTCTTTGAAGGGTTGGACCATGATGCTAGTTATTAGAAAACTATAAATGACATGACTTGGCATGATGATGTGAAAGGATAAAGTATTATTAAGTGAATACAGTATTTGGACTAGCTATACCGCAGGATCGCGTAGAACAGCCGGCCACAGACGGTTAAAACATGGGACATCCTGAGCCACGGGTTTGTACGTGGAACAGCCGGTCACGGATGGTTAAAATATGGGACACCTGAGCCACGGGCTTTGTACGTGGAAAAGCTGGCCACAAGCGATTAAAACATGGGACAGCCTGAGCCACGGCTTTTTATATGGAATAGCCGGCCACGGGTGGTTAAAACATGGGACAGCCAGAGCCACAGGCTTCGTATGTGAGCCAGCCTGGCCATGGGCGAAGAATATATTGTCGACTATGAGGTTGCCAGTCATGGGCTGGAGCATATGTTGGGAATTGTGCCCAAACTAATCGCCTGGGTTGTAGGCGGTTGAGCTAAATATTGTATTCTTTTTATGAATTAATAAAATATTATTTTTGACAGCTCATCACATATTGTATTTTCCTGAAATGAGCTCTTTCCATGTGATGAAGTCTTAGGACTACACTGACTTCGATACAGAAAGATGTATCGAGTGATCCTTAAATCCTGTTCACAACCAAAGGATATATGTACTGGATGGCAATATATCAAGTATAGGTTGTTGCAGTTCACATCGTTTGGTTGTCCTCTTGACCAATGAGTGTGGTGACACTGATGTAATCTGCAAGTGGGATATGTGATATCTCATTGAACGTGACTCCGTGCAGCCCCTTTTTCTGCCAAAGGGAAACTCACGATTGGATATGGGTATATGTGTCCCTCTGATCTGAGGTCATCATGGTAGCTTGCAAGCAACTCCCTGTGCTTTGGTATCGGACTACCCGGATTTTTAATCCGGTGATGGAAGGTTTCTGGGTATAGGCAAGTACTTTGGAGTAGTGATGGACCAAGATGGAATTGACCTGTCCAAAGTTTGGATTGAATGTCTCGCAGTATCTCATTAGCAAATCCTCGGCCGGGGTAGCCCTAGTGAAGAGTCACTGGGCTTGCGAGGTTGAGACACGTAATGGACTGACTCGTCTGGGTTGGCAGCCCAATCTCAGTCGTCCTGATCATTAGAGGTCAAAGGGATGAATTATACGGTAACCATATCAGAGGTTCGATAGTTTGCTCCCGCATCTTCGACCTATCCGGACGCTGGGACCCATTGCTAGATCGTTTCCTGTGCTAGTGCTAGAATTGTTCTAGTGCTACCATTTAGGTTCGAACCTATGAGGTCACACGCCACAGAGGATAACTCTCTGATCCGGATACCGATTATGATTAAGAATCGTCTCGGTTTATGGTCACGATATTTTTTGAGCACTCTTTTCCCATCTTGCCCTTGTCTGCGTCAACCAGAAATTGTTCCGGGCTGACCAGCTTTGCGCCAGGATTTTTCTGAATCAGTTTTAACTGATTCGGAGTTCGTTTCGGCCTCCCCAATTGGTTGTGAACCAATTGAACCCAATTTTTTGGGCTTGAACCCATTAAATTGAATTGAACCCCTTTTAATTGGAATGATTTTTTGAACCAAGGATTGACCCAACCGTTTGGTTTAAATGGGTTTGAACAATTTCCTTGGACCGGTTTTGAACCGGTGCTCTTTCTTTCACAATGTAAATATTTACACGTTGAAGACCAAACGACCGAAATTGCTGGGCGACGTCTCTTCTCCTCCTTCCACCGGATGGCCTTTAACCCTCATTCATTGCAGGTTAAAGGGTGTAACACAGCCGTTCCCAGCCTCTTCTACTCCCTCTCCCTACTATTCTATTTAACCCCTGCAGTCCCCCCTGTTTCGTGTGTTTTTTTTTTTGTTTCACCGGTGAGGGGCTGAAAAATGTGAGAGCCGGTTCTTTCCTTGGAGAGCTCATCTTTCTTTCTACTGGGGTTCAAAGGGCTGGGTTTTGGTGAGAGATTGGGAGAGAAAGATCCTTGATTCCCTGATCTTGTTAGTGCTCATTGAAAGGAAGGATCATTGTTTTGGTGAAAACAAATTTAAAACAGAGTGTGCTGTTTGACTTCCTTGCTCCCACTGTTTCCTGGTCTTCCGGCGATTAGCATCGTGCGAGAGCCAGATCAGAGAAGCCCCAGGCGTGCCCCCCCCTCTAGAGAGTGTTCGCTTGAGCACTGGGAGCCGGATCAACCTCCTTGCTGCTGTCATTTGTTTGTTCTATTTTTGTTTTGTTGCAGAAAATTTTGTACGGCAATCCTTGGGTGAACTGAGCTTCAATTTGTTGCAAGATTAAAGCTATTATCTCTCCATTGAAGCAAGAGAAGTCACCAAGTGTTGTTGCAGGACAAGAGATCTACAATTTGCTGTTTTCTGTTCCTCCATGCTGCTGTTAAAGAGAGGAAGAAACAACGTTTTCAAGAGGCTGCTGTAAGAAGACAACAGGAATAACTTTATTCCTGTTATCCCAGTTATTCCAGCAGTATTCCAGGGTTATTCCAAGCGGAATAAAGGTATGGAAATTTTTTTTATCATGCATAAATAAATGTATTTATTTATATATTTTATAAATATTATATGCCTTTACATGCCTATTTTAATACATGCAACTTGATAGATTAGGTTTGGGCGGAGCAGTTTTCCGCTGCGTGATTTTAAAAAATATTTTAAAATCCTTTATGCTCCCGTTGCTGTTTGCATGCCTAGCGTAGGATCTTGTCAAATTACCTGTACCCTCTCTTTCAGCATAACCGTGGTTAGTCTAGAATCCTAAAGAAGAAGAGTAACTAATGGAAATACTAAAAGAAAACATGATGTTATCAAGGTTTTGTTATACTTGACATTTGAATTGTTTTGGTTGCATTGGTTGCATGTTCTGAAAAACTATTATTTTCCAGTATTTTCAATTTATACTATTATTGGTGAGACTGTTTGAAGACCTTACTGAGCTGTAAAGCTCACAATCCCTAACTGCCTTTCCTTCTCAGAGTTGTGCAATATATTCGAGTTTGGTAGTGCATTGGATTTGTGATGAAATAATGCATAGTAAGAATCGAATTGGGCATGGGATCAAATACCAGGATTGTAGATTTTTAGTTAGTTTTGCTTAGTTAGTTCGATTACTGATTATATGTAATAAATCAATGGATCATTTAGTGATTTTGACTTGAATAAATGGATTGTTTAATTATTATTCAATTATTCATATAACATTGGTTTATTTTAAGTGATTTTTGAAGTAGTGACTTTTGTGTACTCAGGCCTTGCATGATCTCTAGGATAAAACTTAGGATTTGTGCAGTCAATCGTATGCTGATTCCGATGCTAGATTCGGGGCGTGACATGAGTTCTCCCATCATACACATATGGAACTCCTCCTCTATTAGCTTGGCAATTATTGACAAAGAAGTTTATTAGTAGCACTAAATATAATGTTATCTATATATCTTTCAATTACTAACAAATCATTATTTTCTTTTTCAAAAATAATACAGTATCTACATTTCTTTCTATAAAATCATTTAAAAGTAAAAATTTACTTAATCATTCATACCATGCATGAGAAGCTTGTTTTAAATCATAAAGTACTTTTTGTAGTTTATAAACATGATTTGAAAATTCATGATTTTCAAACCATAAGGTTGTTATGCATATATTTTTTTAGAAATAAATTTATTTTAAGATATTTTTAACATCCATTTGATAAACTTTAAAATCCATATAGTATGCAAAGTAAGTAATAGCCTAATAGTTTTTCATCTAGCTACTAGTCAAAGTTTCATCAAAATTAATTTTTTATTCTTGACTATAACCTTTTATAACAAATCTAACTTTATTTCTTATTGCTTTACTATATTCATCTAGTTTATTTATGAAAATCCATTTAATTTTAATAACAAGATAATCTATAGGTTTTTCTATAAGAGCCTATATCATTATTTCTTTCAAATTGATTAAATTTTTCTTGCATAGCATTATTCATTCGCAATCATTTTAGCTTCTTTTATAGACTTGGCTCTATTTGTAATATAAAGATTAAATATTTGCAACATTTCTTAAAGATGATCAAGTTCTTATCCTTTGAGATGGATCACCAATAATTAGATCTTTTGGGTGTTAATGAGCATATCTCTATTCCTTGGATATATCACCTTGCTTTTATTGAGTTGCCACTCCTCCATCATCCTCTTTTTTTTATCTTTATCTTTATCTCTAGAGGATGACTCTTTAATATAGATCCTCCACCTTCTAGCTAGAATACCCGCGTCATCATCTAAAATATTTTCCTTTCTTAAAAAACTTACATTAATTTCATTAAATATTTATGTATTGATTCTTCAACAATAAGTGTTTTTTTGTGAAGACTCTATATGCCTTGCTAGATGAAGATAATTTAGAAAGATTTTCTTATATGACTTAGCATCAAATTTTTCTAAGTTATCTTTACAATTATTCAATATGAAACATTGACATCCAAAGACATGAAATAACTAATATTAGGTTTCTTATTTTTTCAAAGCTCATATGATATTTTCTTTAAATTGGTCTAATAAAATATAATTAAAATTATAGCATATTGTATTATTGCTTCCATTCAAAATATCTAAAGAGATTGCTTTTATATAATAAAATACATGCCGTTTCTTCTAAAGTTTGATTTTTCTTTATACCATTCTATTTTGTTAAGGTATCATAGAAATAGAAAAATTATGTTTAATTATTTTTTATTATAAAAACTTTCAAAATTTTGATTTTTGAACTTTTTTCCATGATTACTTTGAACTGAAATATTGAAAAGTTCTTTTCATTTAAAACTTTATGATAAAATTTTGTAAAAGCTGAAACGACATCATCTTTTTGAGCTAAAAAGAAAATTCAAGTAATATTGAAAAATCATCAATAGTGACAAGTCCATATCGCTTGCTCCTATACTGTAGTTCTAGTAGATCTAAATAAATCCATATGAAAAAGTTTTAAATACCAATCAGTGAAATCATGTCTTTTGGTTTAAAAAAATTTTAGATTATTTTCAAATGACATGCATTACAAATACGAGTATTTTCAAACATAAATTTTGGTAAACCTTTTACAATATATTTTTTAACAAGTTTTGAAAGTAAATCCATGATTGTATATTCTAATTTATGATACCATAACTAACTAGTTTCATATTTATAGCATTCATTGCAACTAGACATTGACTATTCTTTAAATAGATCATCTAGATTTACTATGTAGATATTACCATGTCTATATCCAATGAATACTATACTATCTTCTATTGGACTAATACAATATATTTAAAAGATTCCAAGACACTTTATTATCTCTATCACATAATTGATTTATACTAAAGGATGATTTATACTAAAGGATTATGCTTTAAACCATAAGTAATACATTTTTAATAATATGGAAGGGGCGATGTAGATTTTATTAATACCACGAATATGTCCTTTTTCATTATTCCCAAGATTACCATTTATTCTTCTTTAATATCAAAAGTAACAAATTAAGTCTTGTCACTCGTCATGTATCTTAAACATTCCCTATTAAGATATCATTTCCTTCCTTAGACCGCAAGACATATCTACATGAAAGAATCAAATTTTTGTTTTAGGTACCCAAGTAATATTATACCCTTTTAGAATCCATTCTTTCTTAATCATTTTTTCATTAATTTTCTAAAATTACATAAATATATTATATATCCTACTTTACTATATAATAATATCTAATATTTAAAGTATAATTAAGGGATGTTTGTTAAATAAATTTTTCAAAAACTTTTGTTTATTTTGGATGTTGAAACCTAAACCGGCTTTATTGTAAATATTTCTTTGATCATTTAAAATCATTTATAGTTTTTCTAAGTTTAGAGTAAATTTATCTATAAAAGATTTCAATTTTTACACCTTATTTTTTAGATTTTGATTTTCTTGTGAAATGATCTCTTTATCTTTCAAAATACTTTTTTTCTTTTGAAAGTTCAACATTTTATTTTTCAAAAATCCTTATTATTTTTTTGTAGTTTTAAAATTCACTAATAAATCAATAAATGCTAATTTAGCTTATTATAATCTAAAGAATGTTCAAAAGTTATCTCACTTTCTTACCATGAGATAATACTGGTTACTTCTAGAGTCCTTTCTTCTTTGAAGTTTGAGCCTTCATTATTGCTTTATGTGACCATTAGTACTTTCTTCTTGTACTCCTTAGCCTTCTTTAGTTAAAGGTAGTTTGTTTTGAAATGATCGGGCTCATTGCATTTGAAACAAATAGACCGTTCCCTCTTTTCTCTTTTCCTTATCTTCGCTTACCTCATCTTTGTAAGGCTTTTTCTTGTAGCTTGGCTTCTTCTTCCTCACGAGCCTCTTGAATCTTTGCACTATAAGGGCCATCTCATCTTCATCCGACTCATCCTTTCTTTTTCTTCATTCGTTATAGACTTCAAAATGATAGTCTTTTTCTTCTTGGACTCTTCTTCATCCTTTTTGCCTCATTGTAAGCTCATGAGTCATGAGTGATCCAATGAGTTCTTCGAGAAGAAGAGTGTCAAGATCCTTCGCTTCTTGGATGGGGATGACTTTTGGTTCCCATGACCTTAGAAGAGGCCTAAGTTTTTTTTAAACAAGATCAATATTAGAATAGGTTCTTTCCAAACTTTTTAAGCTATTAGTAATATATGTAAATTAGTATACATGCTAGTAATAGTCTCATTAGACTCCATTTAATATTTATACTTATGTACAAGCATATTAATTTTAGTTTGTTTTATTTGGTTGGTACCTTCATAGATAATCTTCGACCTATCTGAAATCTTCTTAGCGGAGCTACAAATAGAGATTCTATTAACTCATTTATATTTAGAGTACAATATAAAATATTTATAGCTTTCGAATTAAGCTCTATTAGTTTTATGTCTTGCTCATCTCAATCCTTTTCAGGTTTAGGGACATCAACTCTATCTATTTTAATGATGGGTATAAGTGAGCCATTAATTATAACTCTTCAAAATTGATAGTTAAGTGCATGAACATAAATGCGTATGCATGCTTTCCAATAAATGTAATTAGTATCAGTGAATAAGATATGTTTCAAGATTGCTCTTTAGCAAGTGACATGCTAAGTTAGTTACCATTTGATTTTAACTCTTGATCATTTGATCAAATACAGTTGAGTACCAAACTATGACACCACTTATTACCTAGCTAGGTAACCCAAGAGGAGGATGAACTATTTTTTTTTAAAAATGACTTAAGTAAATGCTGCTTGTGGAGTGAAGGTGAGCAGGAATATGTACTGAAGCAAATGTAAAGTAAAATGCTGAAAGCAAAGCAAGTAAGCAAGAAACCAATTACAAATATAAAGGCTTTTATAGTGGTTCCGTGTATCCAGCACTTATATCCACTTCCTAAGCTTTCCATTGAAAATTTCTATTATAATATCTCCAAAAATTACAACCAGATTATTTTACTAGGCTCACAATCAAAACCCTCTACAAATTGTTTTCTTGAGCCCATAATCTAAAACTCTTCCAGCCATCCTTGATTAAATACACCTAACTTCAATCTCCAATAAAAGTAGGTAACAAGAAATAAGAGAAAAACAATAGAAGTACAAAGTTTCTTGAAAAAAACAAGAATAAAATACTTATATATAAAGAAAGAGGCTCTTAGGAATCTATGAAAGCTTCAATACTTATTTTCTTACCAGGAAGCCAATGATTGAAGGAATATTTTAGATGGTTAGGAGTTGGAACTCTTAAATCAATGCTTTAACTTTATTTCTTTGTTTTTGATAACACTTGGAATATTTTGAGTTTGGTTATTATTTCAAGAAGTTTGATGGACTTTAAATATACTTTCAAAGTCTAAAAGACTGTTTCGAGTCATTGGGAAATAAAATATAGTCATTAGAATCAAAATTGGATCAATATGAACTTTCTGCAAAACTAGCTATTATGCTTGTCAGCAGCCCTCGAGTCAACTCGGATTGCCATCGAGTTGACTCGGATCACATCCTAGCCATTATGCTCAGTCCTCATTTGAATATACTCGATCTTGTTTCTTTAAGAATCACATTTTTATTTTTTATTATTGAGTTAACTCAGATCTATAATATTAACTTGGTTTCTATTCGAGCCGATTCAGTTACTATTTGAGTCGGCTTACCGGTCAGCATTCAAAAAACTAGCTTATGTATAATTGGCTCCTCATGTCTAGTCAGTTTAATTTTATTGAGTCAAGTTGGTAGGGTGTCGTTGAATTTTTTTATACTAAACCAAAACTTTTCCGTATAGTATATTAAAATATATATTAAAATAAAATAAAATATATTTTTATATTATATTATATATTATAATATAAAATAGATATATTTATATAATAAAAGATATTATGAGATATATACGGGTAGAATTTAGCAACTTACCTTGAAAAAAAAAAAAATAGTAATACAAAACAACATGAATAATATTTTGATATTATTCGTAATATAAAAAATATAAATTTAATTAAAAAACAGAGATTTTCAGGTAATTTACCACCCACCGGACGTGTCCTGATAAAGGGTTGGGTTCCCCCCTCCCGGCGACTTTGCTTTTTTTTTTTCCCCTTTCCTATCGGATTACACAGGAAGGCATCCATCCATGACCGGAGCCGCCCCGAAGCTCCCCTTTTCTCCTTCCGCTCTCCACACCTCGGCCGAAGGCTCCCCATATCCCCCTTTCTCCTATCCCCGAAACCCTTCTTCCCTAAATCCCTCGGCTTCGGTTTTCCTCTGTCCCCACGCTTGCGCTCTTCTTCTTCTTCTCCTCTCCCGCGCCGTGGTTTTGCCACGCGCGCCGACGTCGGCACCGACAACGGAGCCGCGGGGGAGCTCCGACGCTATGATTTTGATCTCTTCACCATCGGCGCCGGCAGCGGCGGGGTCCGTGCCTCGCGCTTCGCCGCCAACTATGGTGCTTCCGTGGCCATTTGCGAGCTCCCCTTCGCCACGATATCTTCCGACCTTGCTGGTGGTGTTGGAGGAACGTAAGAATTCTTTTCCCTTCTTGCATTCCCTTTTATTTCTGATAAATACGATTTGGTTCTTTACTTCTTTTCAAGGTTCTGGAGATGGGTTTTGATTTTTTTTTCGAGAGAATTCTTGATGTTTTATCCCGGATAAGTTGTAGTTGATGTGCTGTTCCTAATTGATTAAATTATTTATTTCTTGGTTCACATGAACTGCAGTGTGAATGTTTAATATTAAGGTCATGTTCTGGGTCAAATCTTAAAATTCGTGAATTTTTTTAATTAAGAAGTTCCTGAGCAGGTAGGATTACGCTGTTATTCTAGATTGGGAATTAAGAATCTTTTGTACTGAAGTACATAGATGGTTGTTTGCAACTTTTCTCTGAGAATTGAAGAATTGGAATGCAAGCAACAACTCGAGAGTCTGTTTGCGAACATATTTCTCAAGACCTATCCCTGTGGATGGTGCTTGTTTCTTATTCACTGAGAAGGCAAGTTTGGTGACGCAGAATATCTAGCTGGAGGATATTGGGCTAGATGGAGCTTAGGAATCAATGAAAACTCAAATAAATACCGTTTATGTTTGGGTGTCCGTATGTGATTTAGTATCATGTTTTTAGCTTTTATTTAATGTATAGTTAGGCTATTAATTTTATTTAGATGTTATTATGTTATTTTAATATTTATTATTTACGAAACTATTCTTGGTAGGGTTAATTTTATTTAGATGTTATTATGTTATTTTAAATATTTATTATTTACGAAACAATTCTTGGTAGGGTTAAGATACTATAAATTTTTTTGTTTTGTTTATTCAGGACTTATGAATAAAATCTTAGAATTTTTCTTCAGTTGGAGTTTGTTTTTCCTTGGTATCTTGAAGTATTTATCTTGTGTAGATCCTTGTTTTTTCGTTAGTGCTGCATCAGGTGGTATCACCCGTTCTCGATGGAAAACTATGATGAAGTTAGATGCAACCACTCCTTGACGTTGATCAAGGGTTGTTCGTGAACTGGGAGGCAAGACATGCTGATCATGCAGTGGCTGAAACTCAGGAGCAATGAATAGAGGCACTCGAGCACATGGAACAAATTCTAGTGGGCTTATGTGAGCGGTTCGATGCTCTTGGGATCAACACAAATCGTAATCATGATGGAGATAGGGGATTTGTTGGAGATGGAGCTCACAACCTACCTATCAACAGAGCTATTTTTACAAACCCATCTAGACAACTGGACTATGTGGGCTTTCAAGAAGATTATGATGATTAGGGAGAAGTGGAGTATGCAAATTATAACCGATATCGTAACTTTGATCGATATCCAAGGGGTTGGAAGGCTTTCATTTGAAAGCAGACATCCCATCCTTTAATAGAGATCATAATATCGTGGATTTTCTTAATTGGCTATCTGAGTGTGATCAATCATGGAGTATCCGGGTATCTTGGATGGGAAGATGGCAAGATTGGTTGCATTCTGATTGAGGAGAGGAGCATCCTCCTGGTGGCAAAGATCTTTGGATGATTGGTTGAGGCAAGGATTATCTTTTATTTGGACTTGGTTTCGAATGAAGCAATTATTGCGGTTGTGATTCTTTTCGCCGAATTATGATCATATTCTATTTAACAAATGCCAAAAGTATATCCAGGGCTAGAGAACAGTCCATAAGTATACTCTGTTGAATTTCTTAGACTAACAGAATGAATTACTTGTCGGAAACTGAAGGGCAGTAGGTGGTAGGTATATGTCAGGGTTAACTCCAACGATACAGGATCACATACCCATTCAGATGATTCATAGTATTTCAGAGGTAAGGAACATGGCGTTGAAAGCTGAAATGATGATTCATAAGTGTTCCTCTAGTATGGTAGATTTGATTTTACGTGACAAATTTGGAATTAGTTGAATTGATTTAATGCAGATAAGGGCAAAATGCATCAGAATATTTCACAACCTAAGTAGGAAAGTGGAGCAAGACTAGTGGGATGCAAGTGTAGACAAGAAGAAATAATGAAAGGGGCAATTATGATCGAGATAACCAGTCGGTGAAAAACCCTTATGTCAGGCCAGTTTCTATGAAGTGTACAAGTGTAACGAGCAGGGTCACTGTTTTAGTGATTGTCCACTGAGAAAGGCTGTTAATTTGGTGAAGAGAGATGTTGATGATGAATACCCTTATGAGCCGGATGGAGTTGGAGAAGAGTATGATGAGCCAGGCCAGACTTATGTGGTGCGGAGGTTGATGTTATCCCTAAGGTGGAGGATGATATATGATGAAATAAATTATTCCATACTAGGTGCATAATTAACAAGTCTTTCTTTGATTTAATAATTGAAAGTGATAGTTGTGAAAATATAATCGGTAGGGAGATTCCAAAGCGATTAGGATTGATTGTGGAGAAGCACCTCGATTCTTATACTATTGGCTAAATTAAAGCAGTTGATGTTAAAGTAATCGAGAGGTATAAGGTACCATTTTCTATAAGCAGATATAAGGGTGAAGTGTATTGTGATATTGTTGACATGGATGCTTACAATTTGATATTTGATAGATCTTAGCAGTTTGATGTTGATGCCAGGCATGAGGGCAGAGAGAATGTGTATAAGCTTAGCAAAGGCGGAGTGAAATTTATGTTGTTATCTTTCAAGAAAGTTCTTCGTCTCTAAAACTTCTAAAGTGGAGAGGAAGGCTTTCCTAACTTTGACTAATTGTTGCCATGAATTTAAACTAGATTACAAGGGGGCCAAGGAGTTTCACTATTGGTGGTGAAAGGCGTACCAATAGTGATTAAGGAAGAACGAGATTGCAGTGCCAAATGCAGTCAAACCTTTATTGAAAGAGTTTGCAGGAATTAGGCCGGAAGAGATTCCTGAGGGTTTACCTCCCATGAGGGATGTGCAGTATTAGATTGATTTGATCCTTGGAGCCAGTGTGCCAAACCTTCTGAAGGAAGGGAAGATTTAAAGAGAAAAGGTAGAATAGTTGCTACGAAAGGGGCTAATTCAAGAGAGCATGAGTCCGTGTGTAGTACTCACATTGCTGACCTCTAAGAAAGATGGCAATTTACGGATGTGTTTTGATAGCAGCATTGTTAATCAAATTACAATAGGGTACAAGTTTCCAATTCTTAGGCTAGATGATATGCTTGATCAAATATATGGATCTATGGTATTTTTGAAAATTGATTTGTGAGTGGGTACCATTAGATTCGGATTAGATTTAGGGATGAATGGAAGACTACCTTCAGACAAAGGAGGGGCTGTATGAGTGTTGATGCCATTTGGGCTGTCCAATGCCTCAAGTACTTTTTTGCAACTCATGAATCAAGTTCTGAAACCTTTTATCAACAAGTTTATTATTTATTTTGATGATATCTTAATTTATAGTCATGTCAAATATGAGCATATTGAGCACTTGAGGGCGGTTTTTGATGTTTTTGCAAGAGAACAAGCTATATATCAATATGAAAATGTGTATTTTAACTGACAAGTTGCTGTTTTAGGCTATGATGTGAGTGCCGATGAGATTCATGTTGATGAGGAGAGGTGCATGCCTTTAGAGACGGGCCGACCCCAAAAATGGTCAGTGAGGTATGAAGTTTTTATGGCTTAATGACCTTCTATGAGAGATTCATTCGAGGCTTTATCAGCATTATGACATCTATCATTGAGTGTCCGAAGAAGAAAAAATTAATTAGAATGAGGCTACATAGAGGAGTTTTACATTGATTAAGGAGAAACTGAGTAGTGCAACTGTATTAGCACTGCCTAACTTTCAAAAGCTGTTTGAGGTGGAGTGTAATGCTTGTGGAGTTGGCATTGGGGCTGTTTTGTTATAAGAAAGGAGGCCAGTAGCATTTTTCAGTACAACAGTGGTCCATGTATGATTGAATTCTTTTCTATATTTTGAACTTTCAAGCATTGGGAGCATTATTTGATTGGGCAGGAGTTTATTCTTTATTTTGATCATCAAGTTTTGAAATATTTGAATAACTAAAAAAGGATAAACAATGGCATGCATGCAAGGTGGACTACTTTTTTATAGAAGTTTTCATTCAAATTAGTGCATAAGGCTGGAATTTGGAATAAGGTGGTAGATGCTTTGAGTAGGCGAGCAGCTTTATTGGTGACATTGCAGTAGTAGGTTTTTGGTTTTGATTGCTTGAAAGATCTGAATCTGATGATAAAGATTTTGGAAAAATCTCGCATATATGCATTCAGAAACATCCAGCTGAAGATTTTCACATACATGTAGGCTTCCTAATTAGGGGTGGCAAATGATCGGGTCGGGTATAAATGGATTGGGTTAGATACAGATCAACTCAAAAAAGTCTCGACTCGAATCCTATCCATTTATCAAACAGGTCAACTCGAACTCGATCCATTTAATAAACATATTACCTGATCCGACCTGTTTACGACCTGCTTATGATCCAATTAAAAAATCCATTAAAAAAAATGAAAGCCTCAGCTTGTTAGAAAGGAGAACAAAATAACCAAAGAAAATGAAGAGGAAGGGTACTTCGCTAGACCTTCTGTTGGGCCACTGTGAGCTGCCATCTCTGCCTTCTCGGTCTCCTCTACTGCAAGGAGCACCAATTGCTGGACCTCCTCTGCTGAGCCACCACGAGCCACCATGTCTGCTCTATTGGCTTCCTCTGCCGGATATGCAAGCATGGCCTCCATCTCCGCCCTCTTAGCCTCTGTCATGAGGAGCACCAATTGTCGGGCCTCCCACGAGCCATTGCGAGCTGCCATCTCTGCCACACAACCGAGTCTAAAGCCTTGGGGGTTGATGAGGGGTGAAGGTGATGATGGACTTGAGATGAGCTCGAAGGAAGACTCACTCGCCGCCCCTCCGGTCTCCATCGTTGTCCCTCCGGTCTCCATCGTGTCCCTCCGGTCTTTGCCTCGCCTCCAGTTGCTGCCACTTTGGTACCCTATCACAAAAAAGAGTGACTAATTGAACAAGAGAGGGATGCGGAAGCCTCTCGTAGGCCATGACTCCCGAGGGTTGTCTCATGATGCATTTCAAAACTAAAAAGGATCCAAGATAGCGGGCTAGCAAAAAATAGCAGGCTTTAAAAGATTTGGACGAGCTTCGTATCTAGATTTGGGCCTAACTCATTTAATAAATGGGTAGTGAGAAAATAAAAACTCAAATCCAACCCAAATAATGAAATAAGTTGACATGTTGACCCGTTTATGACCTAAATCCAGTAGACCAAGCCCAAACCTGTTTAAAGTGGGTCGAACAAGAGTCGGGTGCGGGCAGATCATATTTTGCCACCCTTATCTTGATGCAAGGTAATCAGCTATGTATTCTCTGTTCCTTTGCGGGCAAAACTTATTTGGATTTGCATGGAGGCGCCTTAGCAGGTCACTTGGGGTGAGATAAAATAATTGCTGCAATGCAGGATAGATATTATTGGCCACAGTTGAAGAAAGATGTGGTAGATTTGTTCAAAATGCTACACTTGTCAAACAGCTAAGGGACAAGCGCAAAATATGGGATTATATATTCCTTTGCTAGTTCCTAAAAACATTTGGCAGATCTATCTATGGATTTTGTTCTTAGCTTGCCCTGCATCCAAAGAGGTGTGGATTCTGTGTTTGTTGTTGTTGACAGGTTTTCTAAGATGGTGCATTTTATCCCTTGCAAGAAGATTTCGAATTGTGAGCATGTTGCCAAGCTATTCTTTTAGGAGGTAGTTCGATTGCATGGCATGCCTAAAACCATTATCTCAGAAAGCAAATTCTTGAGTCACTTCTGGAGGACTTTGTAGTGAATGTTTGACTTTTCTTTGAATTACAATAGCATAGCTTATCCATAGATTGATGGACAGACTGAGTCTCTTAATCGGACTCTAAGCAACTTGATTCGGAGCATTTGTGAAGATAGGCTAAAGTAGTGGGTTTTAGCACTTGCACAAGTGGAATTTGCATATAACAGTGTACAATATAGTGCTTTAGGACAATCGCTATTCTCAATAGTTTATTTGTAGGTTTCGAGACACGTGGTGGACTTGGTGAATATTCCAAAAGGACTTCAATCATTGTTGTTGCTGAGAGGTTTGCAAACATGTTCAATATTCAGGCCGAGGTGAAACAAAAGCTTGAAGTTGCTAGTGCTAAAGTTTTCGAAATTGGGACCAAACCTTGTTTCAGTTGATCGATTGTATGAGTTGGTATGGCTCATACTAGACTGGATTGGTGCAAATTGGCACAGCGACAGGAACGAACCGAGGAAAACATAGAAAGAGAGGAAAAGAGAGGAAGATAGTGAAAGGAGGGGAGGGAAAGAGGGGATGACGCTACCAGAGAGCCGGCAGTGGTCTGTCAAGTTTGCTGGAAGGATGCAGAGGCCTCCATGGCTTCGTGTCATCCGATAGGGCTTGATTTAATTGAGAGAGATAGAGAGGGAGGGCAAGGGTATCAGAGGACGGGAAAGGTGTTGGAGAGCCGTTAGTGGTCGTCGTGGTTGCCGGGTAGCGGAAAACCTCCCGCAACCTTCGTAGGTTTCGAAACTAGGATGAGAAGCCCTGTTCATCGGAATCTTTTTCAAAAATGGAATTCACGGTAAAGCCGGCAAACCAATTACTAGCTTCACTGTTCATCATTATTTCTAAATAAATGCGATGAACAGGGACAGGGGCCATTTTCGCCACCTAGCAACCATGATGATCCTTGGTGGCTCTCCGATGCCTTTCCCATTCTTTAGTACCCTTGCTTCCTCATCTTTCTATCTCTTTTGATTAAACCGAGCCCTATCGGGTGATATAGAGCCATGGCAGCCTCGACAGCCTTGGCAAACCATCGCTGGAGGGTCCACCGGCCCTCTGGAGCCCTCCGACAGTGGCATCCTCTCTTCCCTCCTTCCTCTCTCTCTGCTTGTTTGGTGTTTCAATTTGGAAGGTGGAATTGTCTGATTTGCCACCGATACGGTTTAGAATGCTCCGAACTGGATGGTTCGATCGAGTTCCGAAAGCCATGGCTAATGCTAAGTATAAAGCAGCCGCGGGTAGGCATCATAAGGAAAATTTTGCTGAAAGGGACAAGATCATAGTATTCCTTTGCAAGGCAAGGTTTCTAATTGACACCTACAGCAAGCTGCAAGAGAAGTATGGGCTGTACCAAATCCTATGGAAGATCAATGATAATGCATATATTGTTGATCTATTTGATAGACTGATGATAACTTGAGGGTGAGTTTTTTCTAAGCAGAGGGGAATGACGCAGAACGTCTAGCTGAAGGGTACTTGGGCTGGATGGAGCGCAAGAATCAAAGAAAATCCAAATAAATATTGTTTTATGTTCTGGTGTTCGTCTTTGATTTAGTATCATGTTTTTAGCTTTTATTTAATTTCTAGTTGGACTATTAATTTTATTTAGATGTTATTGTGCTATTTTGAATATTTTCTTATTTATGAAACTATCCTTGTTAGGGTTGAGATACTATAAGTAGTTTTGTTCTATGTTTATTCAAGGCTTATGAAAATCTCAGAATTTTTTGCTAGTTGAAGTTTAAAGTTTTCCCTTGGTATCTTGGAGGATTTCATCTTGTATGGGTCCTTGTTTTTTATTTTCGTTAATGTTGTGTCATTTGGCAATAGCAATGGCATGAAGATATGATATCATATTTGCTGATCAAGGGTCTTTCTGACTAGTTTTTTCCCCTCAATCAACATACAGTTTCATTTTCAGAACAGTGTTAAATTATGGTAGTGCATGTGCTGGTAACAAGCGCCCAGAATTTCTTTTAGTCCATTCTATGGTGGATTGTGGAGGCGTAAAAGAGCTCTAGAAAAGGGATAAGAAGCAGAACTCGCCTGATCAAATGGTGGAGGCTTTGGGGTTTCCTTTCTAGGGCTCTGTCACCGGAGTTCTTCTCGCCAAGCATTGGGCCTCAAGAAGGCATGGAGTTTCTCCGGTGAACTGGAAGTGAGTACCACCTTCTTTGTTGAGTGATAGAAGGGCAACTTAAACCAATGGTTCACTTGAAAAATCGAACTCGAGCGGCATAATAATTAACAACATACACCTATTTTCTTTTATTATCTTGATGTTTCAAGATGATGACCATGCAGCCATTTTACAGTCCTCCTAAAGAAAAGAAATAAAAAAATTAATAGCATATCCTCTCAAAAAAATAATATTCATCTAATTAATCTATTTCTTTAGTTATTCTTTAATAAAAGGTGTCGGAGAAGTGCATTCTCAGAGGTTTTTTTGGTGCGGAGAAACATGCTTAGAGTTGAGCATGCATTTATTAAACTCTATAAATGATAAATTTAAATAAGAGCACCATGACCATCCATGATTTCATAGCACTTTTTATCATGAGTTGAGTTGAGCACTTTTTTGTTACCATTTTTTTTAGGAGACAAGAACCCTTTTAGGTGAAGGATTGAAAAAGAAAAAAATCTTATGTCTTATAGGGTGTTGTTGTGGTTCTGCTGGAAATGTGCTGATCTGGCTAGAGATGACTGCTTTAGCATGTGGTTCCGAGGTTCCCTCCTGGATGCACGGATGTTGCGGAACCTGTAAAAGTAACAGACACGGAAATCCGCTATGATGGGGGTTTCTCAATGGTAGACTCTCCGATGCCTAAGTCAGTCTCCCCGTGGAAGCAAATAAAAGGAAGGAGCATGTAGCTTTTACGTGGATGGAAATAGTGGTGGATTGCGGTGTATGGGGGAGCAAAGTATGGTGAAGCGGTGGAAGTGGTAGATGGGTGTTGTGGTGCATAGGCGAATTTTGAGAAAATGCCGACGAAGCCTATGCGGAGCAAACGAGGCTCGAGAGGGAGATGGCGATGCTTCTAGGAGGGTTGCTGAAGCTTGGAAGAGAGCGAGGGAAGCTTAATGCTTTTCCTTTGAGGCATCTCTTGGCTTCGTCTTTCTTTTTCACCTTGCTTCGGCTCTCGTTGACCTGGCTTTCGCAAAAGCTTCGGTGGATGATTCTTGAATGATTGAGGGGGGTACTTGAAAGCAAGAAATGCGGAACCGGTACCGGAAGCTGTACTGGTCAGCAACCGATATGGTACCATACCATACTGGGATGCATACTGCACTCCATGAAATAAGAAAAAACCCATCCCTCCCCCATTGCTACATTGTCCGACCCGAATTGGACGAAATGCACTGGTACGGTACCGTACATACCGTATTGATCCAGTACCTTACCGATCTGGTTCAGGCTTTTTTGGATAGTCCAGGCTTCTGGACTGTTTTTCATAACAAACTGTACCGGTTCTTGGCCAGTACTGTTCAATACGTCTTGAACTGGACGGTTCAGGATGGTTTGGAAAATCTTGTTTGAAAGTCTTAGGTGTCCAAAGGAGTTATCTAGAGGGTTCCAGGGAATGGTTTTTATAAGCGGGTATATATAGTACCTGTCAGCTAAGGGACATTTTGCGGTCAGGTAATGGATACTGGCACGTATTCATGGCAGGCACACTTCTGCAGAGCACGTGCCCCTTTAGAAGTGGTTGGAATGGTTGGAGACAGTGTGATGCACATCTTCATGGCAGGCACACATCTACCAGGCGCACATCCTGGTAGTGGTAGATGTCAGAGAGGTGTGGTGCTGGGTTGCCGGCTCCCCTATAAAAGATAGGGGGTGCACGGCTTCTTTCAACACAACTTCTGAGGATCACATGGCGAGATCTGGAAAATCTTTTCTCTATGCTGAGTTGGTAGGTGATGTGGCGAGCCATACTAGACTCCATGTAGACCTGACCATTTACAGGCATATCAAGTGTGTAAGTTGAAAATCGAGGAGGGAGAGATTCCAATCAAAGACATAATAGGGGAGGAGGAGAGTGAGAGACTAGATAAGGATTGGTTGGAATTATTGACAAGGGATTTTAAGCGATTTTAATATTGGAGGACTCTGCAATTTTTCTGGATTAGTGGCATAGCATGGGTGGCAGTTTACTCCAACCCTAACCTAACCTATCCCATCGAGTACCTAACCTAACCCGACTCTAATGGGGTGGATTTTACTTGACCCAAGGTGGATTTGGGGTGGGTACAGGTAATGGTAAGACCCGCTTTGAACCCAATCTGGATATGTATAACTCTTTACAAGTCTCTTTCCCGTGGCAAAAAAAACTGATTTGTATGTAAAAAAAACAAAATGATTTTTAAAGCTTTACCCGACCTGATCTATCCAATTCATCCCATCTAACTCTGTTTGCCCCATCCGACCCAATGCTCTACCTGCCCTGCCTTGCCTCGAGGATAGTATGGGGTGGTTATAAGCCTACCTGACCCATTGCCATTCCTAACCAATAAAGATGAAGTTATATCTTGGGTAGGTCTCTTATCTAAGAAAACAAACTGCCAATGAAGATATCTAATTGATCATGACATACGAAGGAATAACCAGGGGTTAATTATATGTATTTTATCATGTACTTCTGCATGCTTTCTTCACAAGTAAAATCATGCTTGTTGACCAATATATCTCTCACAAACTAATATTATGATATCTCATAGAGAGTCAAGGTTTGATGTTCGAGTGGGATAGGGTGCGGGAAGGCCGTCGCATCCCATTCTTGTGAGAAGACTGGGATGGGATTGGGATGTGAAACCATTAATGTAATGAGAAAAGAAGAAAGAGGAAAGAAAGAAAGTGAATAAAGGAAAAAAGTGAAAGAAAAGAAGAAGAAAAATGAAAGAAAGAAAGGAAGGGAGAAGAAAAAGAACGGAAAGAAGGAAGAAAGAAAAGAGAATAAGAAAAAGGAAAACAAGAGAGAAGGGGATAAGAAAATGAAATAAAAAGGAAATAAAGGAAGGAAGGTAAGAAAAGAAAGAAAAGAAGGGAAAAAAAGAAAGGAAAGAAGAGGAGAGAGAGACGGAGGATATCTACCAGGATCATGACCAGGACCGCTATTGGGATGGGACTGCACAATGGGGCATCTTGTTCTATGGAGATACTGGGGAGATACCGGGACGCTTCCATCCAGTTTTTTAGAATTTTGTTTTCTTTATGGATTGACAGCAATACTTAATGCTTTAAATATTTAGGATGCATTATGTGTTACATGTTTGAGATGTTGTAAGCCTTGTCGGTATTAAGATATATAGTCATGAATGGGCTCTTTGTTTTGGATCATCAAACTTTGCTGATGCCTGCCTCATCTTTTTTTACTGTAGCTGTGTGCTTCGTGGATGTATTCCAAAGAAATTGCTGGTTTATTCATCCAAGTACTCCCATGAATTTGAAGAGAGTCGTGGTTTTGGATGGACCTATGAAGCTGATCTGAAGCATGACTGGAGCACCTTGATGGCCAACAAAAATGCTGAGTTGCAACGCCTCACTGGGATTTACAAAAATATCTTGAAAAATGCTGGGGTGACATTAATTGAAGGTCGTGGAAAGGTTGGATGATGTTTCGAGATCAGGTTAAAAATTCAAAGAGAATTTTCTTCTGCATAATTATTACAGATTGATGAACAAAGTTTTATCTGTTCTCTTCTGAATGATACAGATAATTGACCCACATACTGTTGAGGTAGATGGGAAACTCTACTCTGCTAGCACATACTTATTTCAGTTGGTGGACGACCCTTCCTGCCAGACGTTCCTGGAAAGGAGTATGCCATTGACTCGGATGCTGCTTTAGATTTGCCTTCAAAACCTGAAAAGATTGCAATAGTAGGAGGAGGCTACATTGCTTTAGAGTTTGCTGGCATCTTCAATGGACTAACAAGTGAAGTTCATGTTTTTATCCGGCAAAAAAAAGTGCTAAGAGGCTTTGATGAGGAGGTCAGAAAGTCATTGGGATGTTTAATTTTATGACTTCAGTTATATGTTCAGAAATTGCACTTCCTCACATGTAGGTTTTTGCAGATAAGAGACTTTGTTGCAGAGCAGATGTCTCTTAGGGGTATTGAATTTCATACTGAACAGTCTCCTCAGGCAGTCCTTAAATCAGCAGATGGTTCACTATCGCTGAAAACTAACAAGGGAACTGTTGATGGTTTCTCACATGTAATGTTTGCAACAGGTCGAAGACCAAATACAAAGGTCCAATTTTCCTTTGGCATTTTATTTCACATACAAGTAGTATGGCTTCACATTGATGCATGAAAAATCTTCATGATATGTACCGAATGTGATGTTAATAAATACCAGTCATGTTGCAGAACTTGGGGTTGGAGGAGGTTGGAGTGAAATTGGCCAAGAACGGAGCAATATTGGTACATAAATGATTCATTAGTTCTTTCTGGATCTTTAACTTACTATTATCTTATTCAGTGCAATTCTTTAGTCCTTTTATCAATAGATTTAAGTTCTCTAGGTTGATGAATACTCTCGCACATCAGTTGATTCCATCTGGGCTGTTGGAGATGTTACTGATAGGATGAACCTTACTCCAGTTGCATTGATGGAAGGAGGGGCTTTTGCAAAAACTGTTTTTGGCAGCGAACCTACAAAACCAGATTTCAGGTTAGCTTCTATTGCATAAATGCTTGGATGAGTATTCTGAAGTAATGTCCAATAAGATTACTTCTGAAACATATATTGGATTTCTAAAAATGGTAACAGAGATGTGGAAAAGACCAGACATTGCTGAATACACACTTTACTTTTTTCTCCACTTACTACAACCATAACTATCAATCCTTATCACATATTGTTGTTAGCTAATTAAACAATCTTTTCAAGATCATATCTAGTTGCTTTTCCTAAATGTGAGCTTTCATCCTTGTAGGCTGAATAAGTTGTTTAGTTTCTCTATATTCCTCTTTATTCAACTTTATCCTGTTTCTATATGAATCCATCTGTAATCTGTTTGATTGGAAACTTTGAATAAACTGGAATAGCTGCAAATGTTGTTTGGTTGGATAATATGAATAAGTGAATAACTGCTAACGTTTTTGTGATTCAATATGAATTAAAGCTATCCTAACTGAATAGTCTTATGCAGGTTAAAATGGTTATATGCTTGTTGATAAAAATAAAGTTATGCTGGTTAGAGATAAATAAAATTTAGTGATTAGCTGAATAGACCCCTTATTCAGCAATTATTCAGGGTTTATTCATGAACCAAACACAATGTTAGTCTGACAAAGAAGCAAAGCCTCCAAAAATTATCTCCATTCAGGACTTTAAATATTGCCTTCTCTAACATTTTTCAAAATCACTGATTTTTACCTGTTTGAAAAATCAGTTTTGGTTTTAGCTATGTTTGTTACTTCTGTGGTTTGGTCAACAAATTTAAGAATAGTTCAAAAAATTGAAGAAAAAGAAAAAGAGAAGTCAAGTTGGTACATAGCATTGTAGTGTATTTAGTGTTCTATAGGTTTTTATTGGTCTAGTCTTGACAATTTAGGTTGAAACGGATATTTCATGTAAGTGAAACTCATTTACTATACTAGTATTTTATGTTGTGATCATATATTATTCACTTTGGGAACTTTAATTGTTTTAGATTTCATTTCATTTAGCAATTGTGTAGCTTTTTCAATAGTTGATGCAGCCAATCTTTTTTCTTTTCTTTGGGAACTTTAATTGTTTTAGATTTCATTTCATCTAGCAATTGTGAAGCTTTTTCAATAGTTGATGGAGCCAATCTTTTTTTTTTTTCTTTCTTTGTAGAATTGGAAAATATATTGTAATGGGCAAATTTTTGAGGTTAAATGGTGTTAAAATGGATCTAGATGAAACAAGGTACTTAGGGCTAAACAAGAAGAAGAGCAAAGAGATTTGAGAATATAGAGAGGGGAAAAATACCACACACACAGATTTACATGGTTCAGCCATAAGGCCAATGTCCATGGGCAAGGATGGAGCAGAGATTCCACTCTAATAAAAAACGATGGAGTATAAGAATTGAGCCGCCTCTCCACAAACCCTAACTCCAATGCACCCTATCTCTCATACCTTCCTAAAATGAGGCAAAAGAAGATGTACACCAAAATCAGGTTGGATCTATATTGCAATTTGTCAAACCGAATCATGGAGCAAGGTGGATCAAGGAATTTAGGCACACTTAACAAATCTCCACCTTGGCTTAAATTCCATCAAGCCACACCACAGAATAGTAAAATGTCTCTTCACTTCTACACATAAGCCCCAATGGCTAAATCTCAAGTGTTGCTTACACCAATTAAGTCCAAGCAATGCCTGAACTTGGCTACTTGGAGAGGCTTAGTCAACATGTCAGTTAGGTTGTCTGCATTACCAAATTTCTTCATAAAAACATCACCTTGTGCAACCGCATCACGAATAAATTGGCACTTGACACCAATCTGATCTTTAGTCAAATGGATAGCACCCTGACTATCACAATGGATGACAGTCACATCCTGACTCGAGCTTAGCTCACTAACAAACCTTTCAACCAAGTAGTTTCCCTGGCTACCCCAGTTGCCATCATATAATCCACTTCAATAGTGGATAAAGTAACCATAGGTTGTAAAGTGGCCTTCCAACTGATAGCACAACCACCAAGAGAAAACACATAGCTAGAAGTGATTTCCTCCTACCAAGTTCATTAGCAAAGTGTAGATCAACAAAACCAACAAAAGAAAACACATAGCTAGAAGTGATCTCCTCCTATCAAGTTCATTAGCAAAGTCTAAATCAACAAAACCAACAACACTATGACTGCACCTTCCAAACCGCAAATAAACATTAGAAATACCTTACAAGTACCTGAGAATCCATCTCATCACCAGCCAATGTGCTTTACCTGGATTGGATAGAACTTACAACACTAACCGCATATGAAATGTCTAGGTGTGAGCGAAGCATGACATACATGATGCTTCTAGCTGCACTAGAATATGGAACATGTGACATGTATTGCTCCTCATCTAACTATGGTGACAAAGTAACTGACAGCCTGAAATGAGCAGCAAGTGGAGTAGTCATAGGCTTGGCACTTTTGATGCCAAAATGCTCTTAGACATTCTCAATATATTTCTTTTGAGTTAGATATAACTTTCCTCCTTTTCGGTTGCTATGAATCTCCATACCAAGAATCTTCTTTGCTGCTTTCAAATCTTCATATCAAATTCACCACTCAACTGTGCTTTCAACTTGTTGATTTTAGACATCCTTGGAAGCAAAATTAGCAATTAGGCCTTGTACCAAACAAAAATCATATGGGATGGGCACTATAGAGGATCACATGGGGTGGGATGCCACATTTCCTTTTCTCCTATCTTAAAGAGGAAATTCAGAAGTCAAATATGGATGGGAGGAGTCCTACTAATAGAGCCGGTTAGCTCCATAGTTTAAAGGAAATAAATTGCACGCGCCAAGAGAAACCCTTGTGAGGAAAGACCATCCATATCCTCTTTCTTCTTCATCAAGCCTCTCCATCTATCTTCTTCCTCATCAAGCCATCTCTCCTATCCGTGAGGTCTTCCTCCTGAGTCTCTTTCTTCTCCAAATCCCATGTGCTAAGAGAGATCCTTTGTGAGCAAAGACTATCCATATCCTTTTACTTTCTCATCTCTCCTCTTCCTCATTGGGCCAACCCTTCAATCTATGATCTTGAAGTTTGGTTCATCGATATGCACTGCATGGCTAAATAATACAAAATTATTTTGTTATGATTTCATATAACTAAACAGATAAAAATACGCAGGATTGCCATACGATAATATATATATATATGTGTGTGTGTGTAAGGTATTTGATTCAAATAGAAATGATAGGGTTATTTCAAAGATTGCAAAAATTTTGCATTCTTTTGAAGTACAAAATTTAGTTATTGGATATGGAGTCTCCAAAGTCCAAACCATAGTGTTCAACACACGGTGTATGGCCAAGTGATACATACTAGAGGGCTTATTGATATATACTGCATGCTTCTTTAATATATACTTAGCAGTGATCCATATATATTTCTATAGGTAAATCGATGCATACTTTTTTGAATATGCTATTTATCAATATACAGTATATTGCTAGTTGACATGTACCTAGCAAATTTTTCATTCGATGTTCCGATACACACCTCTAAGTAAATAGATAGTTTTTAAAACATAGCGCTTACTAATACATAGTATATGGCCAAATGATATGCACTATATGGCTTATTGATACATGCTATGAGCTTCTTTAATACATATCCAGCAGCAACCCAATACATTTTTACAGATAAATCGATATATAATTTTCCAAACATGGTATTTACCAGTATACAATATAAGTTAGTTGATACATACTGTTGGATATATATCAAAGAAGCTTACAGTATGTATGAATGAGCCATTTAGTGTGTTATCATTTAGTCATATGTTATGTACCGGTAAGCGCCATATTCTAAAATTGTGTCGATTTATTTGGAGATATGTATTGGGATGTTGGATGAATATTTTGCTATCAACTGGCTATATATTGTGTATTGGTGAACATCATATTTGAAAAACTATATCGATATACTTGTAGATATTTATTGGATCACTGCTGGATATGTATCAAAGAAACTTACAGTATATATTAGTAAGTTATCTAGTGTATGTTATTTGGCTATATATCGTATATTGGTGAGTGCCGTGATCTGGAAACTATGTATCGATTTATCTAGAGACGTTATTAGGATGTTTGATGAATATTTTGCTAGGTGTATATCAATTGGCCATATATTATATATTTATAAACACCATATTCAGGAAACCATATCTATATATCAATTTACCTGTAGGTATGTATTGGGTTACTGCTAAATGTGTATCAAAGAAAGCTACAGTATGAATCAATAAGCTATCTATTGTGTACTATTTGGCCATGTACCGTGTATGGGTAAACACCATGTTCTGGAAAGTCCATATCAGATAACTAAGTTTTATACTCTAAAAGGAATGCAAAATTTTTGCAAACTTTGAAATAACCTTGCCATTTTCATTTGATCAAATACCCTATATATATCATTGTATGCCAATCTTAATATTTTTTATCTGCTCAATTATATCAAATCACAACAAAATAAATTTGTATTTTTAGCCATGGAATGCATATCAATAAACCAAACTTTAAGATCATAAATGGAAGAGATAGCTTGATAAGGAGAGGATAGATGGAGAGGCTTGATGAGGAACAAAGAGGATATGAAGGGTCTATCTTGGCATGTGGGAGTTGGGGGAGAGAGACTCGGGAGGAAGACCACACAATGGGAGAGATGGCTTGATGAGAAAGAAAGAGGATATAGATGGTCTTTCCTCATGGTCTCTTTTGGTGCGTGCAAATTTTTTTTTTTTAAAGTTATGGAACTGACAGACTCCATTAGCAGGAATCTTTTTATCCATATTTGACTTCTAGGTTTCCTCTTTAAGATGGGAGAAAAAGGAAACATGCCATAAAAAGAGTCTTGTCCCATGTGATCTTATATAGTGTCCGAACCATGTGATTTTTATGCCCTTGTACCTAGCATCTTCAACTCTTGAGGTACCTTCTTTCAATGGGAACATTGAGTAGCACAGATCTCGATGCAGCACGAATCCTGATGCAGCACGAATCCTGATGCGCCAGAATCTTGATGCAGCATGAATCCCGATGCAGCACGAATCTTGATGCAAAGGAGATCAGTTTATTTCTGTTTCGGTTGCTAAGGGTTTCGATTTATTTTATCGGAATCCCTTATTTGGTTTCGATTATTTAGAACTGTTTAAATTTATCTTATCGGTTTATCGGTTGTTTATTTATCCCTTAGTTTGCTTCAAGTTTGTTTAGGATTAGCTTGTTTCCAATAAGTTTTTTTAGGATCGGAGATAGTTTGTTTGAACGGATTTGTTTCGGTTATTTGGAGTCTGTTAAAATTTTAGGTTTATTTAAGGTATTTCTCAATGAAATAAATGAGCGAAGAATTTATTTGAGAAAAGGTCTGGGTGTGTCCCGACTCCCTCCCCTCTCTCCTTCTCCCCCTTCCTCCTTCCCCTCTTCTCCTCCTTCTCTATTCTCTTCTGGTTTTTCCTCTCCCTGGACTCTCTTCCTTCTTCCTCTCTCCCTCTTATTCTCTTCCTCTATTCTTCTTATTCTCTTCCCTTATTCTCTCCTTATTCCTCCCTTCCTTATCTTCCTTGCTACTTTGTCTTCTTCTCCGAGCCACTCAATCGAAGCAACCCATCGGAACCCCTTCTTACTCCATCCCAGCAATCAACGAAGTCATCTCCTCACTAGCAATCGACGAAGTCATCTCCTCACTGGATCCCGCCGGATCCACTGCTGCCAAGTCTCCGCCCGACCTTCCCTTCCGTTCGCCATTCCAGTTGCCGCCACCAGACGGAAATCCCGTGCCGCTCTCTCCCTCCACAGGATCGAGAAGATGCCCTTCTTCAGCCCTCGGCCTCTCGACATCACTTCCCCTTGCCGTCGGATTCCCAAGCCCGTCGACTCTCTTCCGTTCGGAGAGATCCACCGCCAAACCAACGACTGTGCCATCGTGTTGATCCACGATCGTCGCCGCCAACTCCACTTCCTTCTCTGCTTCCAGCCACCGAACTTCTTCTGCCTGTGAGCAAGATCACCACCGACCGGAGCCATCCCATCCTCCCTTCCGATCGACGCCGCCTCTCCTTCTTCAACGTCGCCAGCAAGTCCACTGCCTCCTTCCTGTCCGGAAGGTCCATGCTGTCAGCCTCCCCACGTGCCTCCATCATTGCCGGCAGGCGACCATTCATCCCAAAGACCACCAGCAATCGTCGGAAACAGGCCCCCCATGCCACCGAACCATGCTGACTTCCGTGCCGCCCTCCCACTGTGCCACCGCTAGTTGCCGGACAAGCCACGCCTCCCTCTCCTCGAGTCGCCGCCTTCATTCCAGCGCCGTCCCGGTGGATATCTGCTGGAGTGCCGATCTCGTTCCACTTTACGTCGGCCCGTGAGAAGGAGACTATGCACGAATGTGAAAGCATAGCGGCCTCCTTGTTGCCGACTTTAGGCTAAGGCAAAGAAAAAAAAATAAAGGAAAGAAACAAAGGAAAAAAATGAAAAAAAGGAAAGAAAAAATCAGAAAAAGAAAAAAAAAAAAGAAAAAATACAGAAAAAATGCAAAAAAAAAAAAAATAAAAAAAATGGGGAAGAGAAAAAGAGAAAAATGAAAAAAAAGTGAAAAAAAGGACATATAATAAATAAATAAAATAATGTTTGAATAATTGGAAACCTAGCATAGCGGTCATTTCCTAACAACCAACGGTTCGACCTCTTTAAATAATTTTCTGATCGGTTGTCCCGCATCAGTTTTGGTATCAGAGCCATAAGTGTAGGTTAGGTTAGAATTTTATTTGCCTTTTATTGCATTTATGTTGAAAAAAAAATCTTATGGTTATCTCAAGCTGGAGTTCCAGGAAAATGATGTAAGCAGAAGTTGGAGCTTATGGACTATGGAGCTTGATGTCAAGTTAGAGCAAGAAGATTCGCGGTGCATGAAGCCTTACTCGACGGAGTCGAGTTCTCCCCACCTCAGAGGAATGATGGGGACATCGAGCAGCACAGATCCCGATACATCACGAATCCTGATGTGGCATGAATCTTGATGCAAAGGAGATCATTTTTTTTTGTTTCGGTTGTTAAGGGTTCCGATTTATTTTATCAGAAACCCTTATTTGGTTTTGATTATTTAAAACTGTTTAGATTTATCTTATCGGTTTATCGGTTGTTTGTTTATCTCTTAGTTTGCTTCGAGTTTGTTTTAGGATTAGCTTATTTCAAATAAGTTGTTTTAGGATCGGAGATAGTTTGTTTAAACGGATTTGTTTCCGGTTATTTGGAGTATGTTAAAATTTTAGGTTTATTTAAGGTGTTTCTCAATGAAATAAATGAGCGAAGAATTTATCTGAGAAAAGGTCTGGGTGTGTCCCGACTCCCTCCCCCCTCCTTCCCCCCTTCCTCCTTCCCCTCTTCTCCTCCCTTCTCCTCTACTCTCTTCCTCCCTCTCTTCTCGTTTTTCCTCTCCCTGGACTCTCTTCCTTCTTCCTCTCTCCCTCTTATTCTCTTCCTCTATTCTTCTTATTCTCTTCCTTTTATTCTCTCCTTATTCCTCCCTTCTTATCCTCCCTACTACGTCTTCTTCTTCGAGCCACTCAATTGAAGCAACCCCCGGAACCCCTCCTTGCTCCATCCCAGCAATCGACGAAGTCATCTCCTCACTGGATCCCCCGGATCCACTGCTGCCAAGTCTCCGCCCGACCTTTCCTTCCGTCCGCCATTCCGGTTGCTGCCACCAGACAGAAATCCTGCGCTGCTCTCTCCCTCCGCAGGATCGAGAAGATGCCCTTCTTCAGCCCTCGGCCTCTCGACGTCACTTTCCCCCCTGCCGTCGGATTCCCAAGCCCGTCGACTCTCTTCCGTTTGGAGAGATCCACCACCAAACCAACGACTGTGCCGCCTTGCTGATCCACGATCGTCACCACTAACTCCACTTCCTTCTCTGCTCCCAGCCGCCGAACTTCCGCCTGTGAGCAAGATCACCACCGACCGGAGCCATCCCATCCTCCCTTCCGATCGCCGCCACCTCTCCCTTTAACGTTGTCGGCAAGTCCACTGCCTCCCTCCCATCCGGAAGGTCCACGCCATCGGCCTCCCCACGCGCCTCCATTGTTGCCGGCTGAAACGACCATTCATCCCCAAGACCACTGGCAGTTGTCGGAACCAGGCCCCCTACGCCACCGAACCATGCTGACTTCCATGCCGCCCTTCTCCCCACTGTGCCACCTCCAGTCGCCGGAACAAGCCGCGCCTCCCTCTCCTTGAGTCGCCGCCTTCATTCCACCGTTGTCGCCGGTGGAGATCTCCGCCGGAGTGCCGATCCCGTTCCACTCTGCGTCGGCCCGTGAGAAGGAGACTATGCATGAACGTGAAAGCATAGCGGCCTCCCTGTTGCCGACTTTAGGCTAAGGCAAGGAAAAAAAACAAAGGAAAAAAACAAAGGAAAAAAATGAAAAAAAAGGAAAGAAAAAATCAGAAAAAAGAAAAAATAGAAAAGAAAAAATACATAAAAAAATAAAAAAATGGGGAAGAGAAAAAAGAGAAAGTATGGAAAAAAGTGACAAAAAAGGACAATATAAAAAATAAAATAAAATAAAACAAAATAAATGTTTGAATAATTGGGAACCTAGCCTAGCGGTCGTTTCCTAACAACCAACAGTCGGTCCTCCTCAAAATATTTTCTGATTGGGTTGTCTTGCATCACTTTCTTCTTAAAAACCCTTTTGCAACTAACAATCTTTTTTCCTTTAGGCGGATCCACAAACTCCCAGGTATGATTTTTTATGGAGAGACTCATGCTTCTTTTCTATAGCAACTAACCACTTGGCATGATCAACATGAGATAGCTTATGAATATGTGGATGGCTCACCAACATCAACCGTCCCCTCTACCACTTGCAAAGAATAAGCAAGTAGATTTGCATGGCCATATCTTTGAGGTGGTTTAATGTGTCCCTTTGTCTATCTTTAGAAATACTATGCTCCTTATCGTTATTTCTTTCACCTCAAAGTATCATGCACCTGTTCTGAACCAAGTTGAGAAGAAGAACGATGCTGTAGAGGAACTGAGCCACCACTCCCCAACTCTACCTGCTTGATGTTACTCTTCATCTTTCCTGAATCACCTGAAACAAAAGACTCTTTCTCCGGCGAAGTATGGTAGACTCATCAAGATAACATCCCTACTAATCATGAATTTTGGTGACTTGGGACCGGGACATCACAATTTGTATCCCTTCACCCTAGATGCATAACCGAGAAAAATGTACTTTTTAGCTCTAGGCTCTAATACTTTATCATCAACATGAGCATATGCTGACCATCCTAATATTTTCAAATAGACTACCTCAGCCTAAAGGGCTCGTGACAAGCTAGCATTTGAGAGCGTACAACATGCTTGCTCCACAAGAGTTCTTGTCATGCACTCAACCACACCATTTTGCTATGGTGCATGTCTAACTATTTTGTGTCTGAGAATATCTTCATTTTTTCAAATTCATCAAATTTAGAAGAACAAAACTCCAATTGAATTGATCATATGTTTTGAGCCTACTGATCTTCTTCGAAGTCTCCTTCTCAATCATAGCCTTCCACTGCATAAATTGCCTGAACACTTCCATCTGTGTTTTAACATAACACCCAAACCTTTCTGGAATAATCATCAATCAAGGTAAACATAAACCAATCACCACCCTTAGAAGGAATATGTGAGGGTCTCTAAAAGTCTGAATGAATATTTAATCCAAAGTACCCCTGGTTCTGTGAACTGCAGTGCTGAAATTAACTTTTTCCTGATTGCCAAATACACAATGCTTATAGAACTCCATCTTTCTTTCCTATACTTCGGCCGCAAAGAGGACCTCTCATGCTCAACACAGTCAACTCTCTTTCACTTACATGTCTCAACCTCATACACCATATTTTGGTGATATTAGAATTTGTCATGGAAGATGAAGAAACAATTGTTGCACCTATGATAATAGCACCTTGAAGTTCATAGAGGTTTCCAAACCTTTTAGCTTTCGTTACAGCCAGGGCACCTTTAATCAATGCACCTTTACTAACTTCTATAATTCTACTTTCAGTGTGTGCTTGGATGCACTAGTATAAAAAGTTTCTAAAGAGATGAGATTCTTCTTCAAATCTATACAATGTCGAACATCAATCAAGGTTGTCACTACAACATCATGCATTTTAACTCATACTGCCCCTTTTCCAATTGTTTTACAAGGGGCATTGTTGCTCATCAATACAACTCCATCAACCAATTCATATGTAGAGAACCAATTTGTATTTGGACCCATGGTTGGAACACCAAATCTAGAATCCATTTATCTTTAGGGGTGGGAATATACTTCGGTTCATCGTGCACCCAACTCAACCTGACCCTACTAGGATGGGTTTTACCCGACACATTTTAAAGTCGATAGCAGGGATGGGCCTTCATTCTAAAATCCACAGCAGGGTCGAGGCTGGTGCAGATAATGGCAATGCTCGCCCTGAACCCAACCCAATTTTATATAGCCTTGATGATTATGACGATAATAGAGAAAAAGGTATTGTGATCGATCATAAAAATGATTAATCATGTGAAAGCCTACAAGTTGCATGCTTAGTTGTTCAATTTTTAGTTGATAACTTTCTGGGTTTTAAGAGATGTTTGACTTTCTAAAGAATAATATTTCTGTTTGTTGTTTCTATTATTGTTAAAAAATTAGTTTGTTATGTTCTTTATCTTCAACTATTATTTTGTTAAATGTTATGTGAAATCCTGAGATTTACTTTTGTATTCTTTTTATTTGCTTGATTTGTATGCAAAAAAATAATTCATGCAGCTCTACTTGCCCCGACTTGTCCCAACCTGCCTGTCTAACTCTACCTGCACTGCCTCTGCCCTGAGGTGGGTATGGGCCGACCATGGGTATGTTGTTCCAAACTGCAAGGTAGATATGTATATAGCCTAACCGTTCATATCCACCCTATTGCCATCTGTATTCATCCTTGGATTTAAGCTCATTGGTCAATGAGAGAATGGTTTCAACACCCTTAGAATCACCCTTTGGTATACTAGCTAGTGCGGATTTTTCTTTCTTTTTCTGATCCTATTGTTGATTGTTTTTCAACTTATAACAATCAGTCTTAATATGTCCTTGCTTATGACAGTAATGACAAGTCAAACTTCTATGTTTGGACTTCAATCTTAACTTATGTTTACTACTATTGAAGCTTTTTTCATTAGACCTCCCTCTAGCAATCAAGCTTTCTACCCGACCTCACTCACATTCCAGATTATGTGCTTCTCAATTAACTTTTTAGAATGTAAGGATGCTTTAATGTCCTCCATAGAAATAATATCTCTACCATAAAGGAAGGTTTCTCTAAAATGCTTTTATGAAGAAGGTAAAGAACATAACAACAGGAGGGCTTGATCTTCATTACGAATTTCGACATAAATATTCTTTAAGTCCATAATAATGGAATTAAATTCGGGTAGATGATATTTAATAGCTATAACTTCTATTATACATTGCATAAACAAACTTTGCTTAAAATATAGCTTGTTAGTGAGGGGTTTTGTCATATATAAGGACTCCAACTTAAGCCATAACCTAGCAGCCATCTACTCATTGAAGACTTCCTACAAAACCTCATTAGATAAGCACAACTGAATTGCAGGTAGGGTTATATCCTTCATATCCTTTTTCTGCTCTGTTAGAGTACTGGGCATCTTTTCCTTCTCTGGCAGTGCCTTCCACAACCCTTCTGTGGAGACTTTCTGCCACCTGGCAGCCTCCCCACTGTCTTCCCTTCCCTCCTTTTCTCTCCTTCCCCCCTCTCTCTCATCTCTCTCTCTAATCTTAGTTGCGGAGGATTGCGGAGCTCCATAGGCCTCAGCAGGCCACCACCAGCCTTTCCATCTCCTTCCCTCCCCCTCCTCTCTCTGTTCCTCTCTTTCCTTTTCCCTTGCTCCATTTTCGCTAGCATTCCGAATCGAATACCCGAATTGCACTGGTTGGCCGTGGTACGGTTCAGCATGCCTCGAGCAGCAGATTCAGGCCAGTTTGGCAAACCATGATCTTGATGCTGCTTGCAAGGGCCATGGTCTATTGTGATTTCAAGAATGCTTTGTTGTGCATGCAGGAGTGGACTTACTACACTTCTCCTGCTCTTGATTCTCACATAACTATTAGGACTTGCTAAGACTTTGTACAGATTCATTTTACCTGAGTAGTCCTTCAAAATTTGACTGACACCACTCTTCCTTACTGAAACCTATTGTACGGCAACTTCTGTTCTTGTTTATCACCTATTATATACCAGTTCTTGCAGCTGACTACTCAGCTGTAAGTTCTCAAATGCTCAACTAAAACAATCCATATTTCATCCATCCTTTTTTCAGATCATGAGCTGCCAAATTAATTTTAATCTTTTCTAAGATGATAAATTTAAAAGAGATATGCTATAGTTTTTATTGGTAAACTACTGATCCTACCACTCTCTTTGTATAGGGAGTCACCTTAGCAAGTGGATCTGTCTGATAGTTTCATATGCTGTAGTGCTTAGCAATGACCTTACTTTAAAGTTGATGGTCCATAGTGTGGATATCCACTTTCAGGGATGTTGGTTATGGTATCTTCAGATTGAACCTCATGTAAAGTAACACTCAACTTGTTATCGTAGACACCAATTTGGAGCATCTATATGCAAAAAGGGGCTGCAAGGGGTCTGTTATAGGGCTGGAGAAGGCAGATTACCTTAGCAGGAGGGAAATAAGTTCTTCCCACTTCATATCATGGAGTTGAATTTTATGAATGATGGTAAGCTGTTTAGTTGGTTATGTATACTCATCTTATTTAACAATTTATAGTGCAGCTTATAGCAAAATATTGGGATAAAGTTTCTTTAAGATTAAAACTTAAAATGGACAACGCCTTCTGAGCAATATTTTCTCAGTGATCAGGGTATCTGCAGTTTCTATCAATATAAATTGTAAAATCAATTCTTTGTCTTCACTTGGCTTCTTACCAATCTTGATTCATTCAACAGTTATAAAATCTTGAGTTAAAGCTTAAAAATCATGACAACTACTAATCATGTCAGCAGGGGTTGTAAAAATCAAGAACCAATTGAATTGTAAATCATGGTAGCCTCTATCAATGTTCAAACTTCAAAGTTTGCCTGGCTGATACTTGTAGCACATGCAAATTGTGCTGAAAGCAACCAAAGTATAACTCTGCATTTCTGCTTTAACCTGGCAATTCAGCTTTCTTTAATTTTATTTTGTGGGCTTTTAGTTCATATAAAATTAAGTGGAGTAGCTGTTGATCCAACTCCAAGACTTTTCTAATGGATAGATTATGCATTTGTGACAGAGCAGTGCCATCTGCTGTGTTTTCTCAGCCACCTATTGGAACAGTCGGTCTTACCGAGGAGCAGGTGACACTCTTTATCATTTCTTGTTGTGAATGAGCAGATGGGCTTGTTTGCACGTGTGTGTATGCATGTGTGTGCATGTGCACTTGCATGCACAAAGGTGCATGCATGTCTGCATGTGTGTGTGTATGTGTGGATGGATGTGCATATACATGTTTATTATGTTTTTCTTCTACATCTGTATATGCTTCAGGCAATTCAAGAATACGGAAATGTCCATATCTACACAGCTAACTTCAGGCCTCTGAAGGCCACTCTCTCTGGTCTTCCTGATCGTGTATTTATGAAAATTATTGTTTGTGCAAGCACGAACAAAGTTTTGGGAGTGCACATGTGTGGGGAAGATTCCCCAGAGATTATCCAGGTGATTTACTTAGATTTAGGATTTTTTTAATTATTATTTGCTAGCCTGTACCTGAGTGTACCTGATCTGCAGCCATCATTGTAATTTCTCCTTTGTTTCAGGGGATTGCTATTGCTGTCAAGGCTGGACTTACAAAGGCAGATTTTGATGCCACAGTTGGTATCCACCCTACATCTGCAGAGGAATTTGTCACAATGAGGGCTCCAACTCGAAAATTCAGAGTTCTTCCTCTAGTGAGGTTTGTTCCATTTCTTCAATAGTTTCACATATTAACTGATTTAGTAGTGAAGTATTAGTTGCTGATGTTTTGGTCAGTTCACACAATGCTATGTTCTGAAAGTTAGCTAATGAGCTTTTTGGAAATTTCTAGTCATTCCTTTTTGTTTCATAGCTCTTTTAAATAATTTTTTTTTTATTATAATACTTCCAGGCAAAGACTGATGATGGGATCAAGTCAGCAGTAGATGTTTAGAACCTTTACAGTAAGGTAAGGAACCACACTATTCTGTTAGTGATGACATCAAAAACTCCTTATATTATTAATGATGCTATGTTTTCTACTATTTCAATCTAAGTACTAGTCTTGCTAATTGTCAAGATGGTCATTGCTGTTATTGGTGCTTAGACTTTGTTTGTCAATGCCTTGGATCCTCGATTCTATATGCATATTTTTGAGCTTATGTTATGCAAATGATGACAAACTACCCCCTCTGGATATGGAAAGCAAAGGAGAGTGATAGGCCTCCCAAGGATATGTTTAGTTATAAGAACAGGTTGAAGCTTCAAGGTTTCCTTGGTACATCAAGAATCCACAATATTGAGCTGTCGCATGTCAGTGTCATGCTGGCATAGCATTGGATGGCATGTAGAATGTTGTGCCAGTGGTTGGCATACGTTGACACATTTTAGAAGACGCTTACAGGTTGTAACCTTAGCTACTAGAAGTGGTGGTGGTTGCAGCTGCAGGTGTGGATGTTGCTACAGTTGTGAGAGTAGATTTGAATCATTGATTGTGGGAGGAAGCAGCTTAAAAAACACAGAATAAGAAATTGCTCAGGAAGTGGTAGCAGGGATGGTTTTCCTAGGAGATGCTGAAGCAGGTGCACCACCTGAAGTCCACCTGTTGTGCAAGTTTCCTGCTACTGAGTTTGTACCATGCTAGTGCCACATGTTGGTAAAGCATTGACATGGTATGTCTCGTGTCATTTTTGACTGTGCCAATCAGCACTGTAATCTATGGGAATTTACTGTCTTTCTTTTTGCATCCAATGCAACATATATGCATTTATCTGTTCATGAACTACAGGCTTTCATCCAACATAGGTTGACAGAGTTCTGAATTTGTTCTAGTCATTTCTATTTTTCCAAAAAGATTTTCATTGCTATATAAGTGCTAGTAGAATTGGTAACCCAAGAATTCTGGACCATAAAATCAAAAGTCAATGGAGATCATTTCCAAGTCCACGGGATGCAACTTGTGTCTCATATAAAAGATTTGGAGAAAATGTATTGTAGATCTTGTAATCCAGTTATTATAGAGTAAGGAAAAGGAAAATGCAAATTGTAAGCAAATAGTAGAATGGTGGGTTTTAATCATATAACTGGAGCAGAATTTTGAAGGCAATGGGCTACCGGTTATGCAAGGTAGATTAAGGAGTTGATCAAGTGGTCCCAACCAAAAAGGGTAGTTGATTAAGGGGTCTCTTACTAGAGTTGGAACTATGGATTCCAAGGTGAAAAGCTTATTATTAACTATAGATATCTTAACCATGGCTGGAAATGGACCCAGTTGACCCAAGGCCCGTTGGGTTAGGCAAGCTTCAAGTTAGGCCTTGGGCCTAGATTGAGACTATTTTATCTATGTCAGGTTTGGGCCTAAAAATAGGGCCTAAATAAATTTCAAGCCAAGCTTGTGCCAATGCTTGGCCTGGCTCAGTCCCGACATTAATCTCGAGCCTAGAACCTGACTCGATCATTGCCCAATTTCTCTTAAGAGAAATTATGCTGTAGTTGCTTTATCAACAACCTTTTTTTAAAATGATCTACTAACTATACTTATGCAAAATTGTAGTTTAGTGCTTAAGCTTTTATTGAGGTTATTTAGTATTCATTATTAGGTTCTGCTAGGGTCCTTTTAGGCCAAGAATTTTGGGTCAGTTGGACCAATTCGGATTGGACCCAACCTTTTAGCCCAAACAGGCTCTTTTTTTTTTTTTTGGGTTGGGCCTGATTACGCTTCACATCGGGCTCGAGCTCGGTCTAGGGGCCAGGATTTAGGAAAAAAAAAATTCATGCCTAGGCCTACACCAAAGCCCAGATTTTTCAGGCTGAGCTTAAGCAGTCCAGTGTGGCTTGGCCCAATTTAGCCGGATCTAGCCTTAATCTTAACTCTCGGAGTTTGGAGTAATGGATGAGTGGGCAGTAAACGTGGCACCCATTCAATGTTAAGAATGTTACTTCTGCAAAATCTTTTTGATCCACAATCTTGTCTCTGCTCATCCAGAAATTCTAGTATTTAATCAGAACTTTTTTCATGGTAATGTGGATTGATTTTGCACTAAAAGAAGAGCTTCTTGGTAATTAAGTTGATCTTTTTTATGTGTTGTGGTGGAGGGCTAATAGTTACCAATGAGAATATATGTCAATCAATGACACGTTCCGAATCTTTCCTCATGGATCCATTCTTGAAGATTGAAAAATATATCAGCTCAATAATTGCATAAAATTAATTAATATTTTGTTTACCTATTTTTTATTTTTTAAATTAATTATATATATTAGTTTTTGAAATAAAATATAAAAAATTATTATAAAAATTAATTTAAGGTTAGATTCATGTAGGATCCTATCATGGATGCTACATATATTTTTTAAGATAGTGGGCATGCATAAATGTCACTTTTTCTTCGAAATTAGTTTTAGGCACTATTTACATGATGCATTAAAACTTGGATAAATCGATACAAAATTTATGGTGAAAGTAGTTTACAAGTCCTATAACAATAATATATTTTTATATTTTTTAATAATTTATTTTATTTTTAATAATTTTTTAATCAAAAAATATATTTTAATTAAAAAATATATATTTAACAAAAAATAATGATCTTAGTATCATCATGTAGATCTTTTATAGATCTACAATATACTCTAAAATCATGCTAAGATAAAAAATTGATATATTTTCTTTTTATTTTTTCATTTTTCATGAATTTTTAAAAAAAAGGAGGGAGAAAGAGGGAAACTATTGATTTATGTTTCTCTAATCGACATCTTTTTCTTGATTTTTGGTATTTGGATCAACTAGAATTAGAAAAGGGGCCTTTAGAAGCTTTTCCTGAGAGCTCTCTATCAAATTGAGAGCTTGAGAGGCTCCTAGTTATGTTAAAAACAACCCACCCACCTCCTGCTACAGTAATGAATCGGTTCGGATCTGAACCGGGCCCAAACTACGATAAACCGGTTGAAACTCACGGTCCAGCACCTAAACGGTGCCATTTTGGTCCGGTTCGAGGTGGGGGGAATTGATCGGACCGGGGGCTATGCCATTTTGCATGGTTGAACCATGCCGATTCATGGCTGGTCCAGTTCGGCATGCCCCAACCGGCCAGTTCGGCATGGTTTAGGAAACCTTGCTATTAAATCTCATGGAAGACCTAGAAAACTACATTTCTTTAACCTCCAAGATTGCGCACTTCCCATTGCTTTCTTTGATCGAACAATGTGCACCAAAAGAGTGAAAAGTCCAAGGATTTTGGAACCATTCTGAACCTCCCGGTTCAAGGCGTACTAAGCTGTTTACAGAGGGGG
The DNA here is from genome assembly GCA_021397845.1 of Areca catechu. Lineage (NCBI taxonomy): Eukaryota > Viridiplantae > Streptophyta > Magnoliopsida > Arecales > Arecaceae > Areca > Areca catechu. The sequence goes on along the minus strand of CM038040.1, from coordinate 8,211,367 downwards.
GGATGGAGAGGAAGAAGGAGAGGGAGAGGGAGAGGGAGAGGGAGAGAGCCTTCAAAGGCCACTGGCCATTGTTGACTTCATACGAAATCTTCAAAATAGAAAATGAAACAGGGATTGAAGCCCCTATTTCAATTGGCAGGAGGGCGGACCCCCTCCTCTTGCCCTTTAACAGGTGTGGCAGGTCTGTGGTAGCCTTAATGGCCATCTGGCAGCCTTCAAAGACCCTCTCTCCCCCTCCCTCTTTTTCCTTGCCTCCTCTCTCTCTCTTGTTCTTCCTTTGCTTTCTCTGTTGTATCGGCTTAGACTTGGTACAGAATAGCATAGGAGTGTACCAAACTATGCCACCGGCCAATTAGTCCAGGCCCCAATACTGGCATAGTGAACCTTGGTTAAAACCTTTATCTTTCTAATTGTTAGGTGCAACACATAAGCAACACATCCCTAAGTTATGCATCAATTTGGTGTCAAAGCAAAAGAGGATTGTACTCTACTCATCCTTTCTTTCCCTTCACCTTTCTATCTTTCCTTTGGTTCTCTTTTGATCTTGTCACCATAAAATAAGTTTCCAGCTGAGGTACATCATCAACATATAAGGAAGGACTTTGCCACTTTGGGGTTATGCAGAATGATTTGACATAAATCAACACTAGATTGATATCTCTCAACAATGCATTGGTGTTAATGCTAGATTGCAAACAATTTCTGCATATTTTGATGTTGGACAATGCCTTGTAATTGAAAATCCATCATCCAAGAATTTTATGATCAAAGTATGCGTCCATCAAAGATCCTACAAAAAGGTGATTCTTGATATCAAGAGCTTGCAATTGACGATACACCGTGTTCTAAAGGTTTGATTGAGATGCATGAAAACACCAAAAAACAAGTCCTTGAGCAGTTTCGAAACAACCAAGGCATGGATTGCATCTTTCAAGGGTTGTCATCCTATCACAACATTTGATGATCTGTGTCTTGTTGGCTTCTTGAAATTCTTGAAACATACTATCCATCAAACAATTAAAAGCGTCATGGTTGTCAATCTAAAGGCACTAGAATAACCAGATGATGGTGCAATCAAATGATGTGTTTGTATGGGTCTCCACTAGATCCTGGAAATTCAGTTCTAAATCAAGCATTAAGTGACATTAAGGATGAGATCCACGCAGCAGAAGTGTATGATGAAGTCAAGGGCTTGGATCATGTGAGACAAGATACCATGATTATTCAAGCCCGGCCATCAAAGTTATTTGACAGTCCAAAATTGATCCTTGTCAAGTCTATATTTGTTCATTTTATTAGATTTTAGGCATTAAGTTGCATAGCCTTTAAATAGCTCTCCCGTAAAGTTACTTGGCCGTCAAGTTATTTGACCCCCTAGGTTACATGCTTTATTTAATATGTTTCATGACTTGCTTTTAAGTTAAGAAGGCTACATATATAGAATATAGGAAGGCTAAACAAATGGACTTGGGTCATGTATTTATATGAGTTTGTTATTGATAAAATAATGTGGTTTCTTTGCCCCCACGCCCCTCCTTCTCTGTAGTGCCTTACTTTCCTCTCTCCCTTTTATCTTTTATCCTTTTTCTTCTTCATCTATTCTTCTCTCTTGTGAAATCTGGACCATGTCTTGAGATTAGATTATAGGTCTACTTTAATCCTAAAACCCTTAAAAAGCTGTTCCTAACACCAAAACCCTATCTCTTAAATGCTAAGAAAGACCTAGAAAACATTCTTCCTTCTTTAACCTCCAAAAGTGTTCACTTCTGCCCTGCTTTCTATGATAGGACAACAATCACCAAAGGGAGAAATACCCTTAACTTTCTTACCTGTTAGGTCCTCCAATGCAAAAGCAGGCCATCTGTAAATTGTCCTGACTCATGAGTTAGCAAATTGCTTATGTTATACTCTGAGTTTTGCAAACCAATAAGCTAGGTCATTGGTTGGTTTAGGTGTTTGTCAAGTCAGCTCCAATTTGTTCATTCTTGATCTTACCTTATTACATAAAGGTGTCTAATATTTAGAGTGGCATTTGACGAGTAAGATCCTGTTTGACTTTAGCATTCAATCCATTTGCATTTGATAATTAATCATGTGGTTAGCTTCATCCTGAATCCTCTTGAGGTTCTTTATATTTTTATTCCTGCAAAACATACATCTCTAGTCCTTTTTAGTCCTCTAAAACATTCTAAATGCATTCCATAAGTATGCTTATCATAGGGATGTTATACTTGTTAAATGTTGTATTTAACAGAGGATCTGAAGGAGATGCTGTTTTACATTGAAGTCTGGTGATGTTCTTGCAGGAATCAAGGAACTGTGAATAGGTGTAAGTTCTTATTTTAAGAACAATGCTGGTATGGGTCCATTCAATTGAATGTTGATATGGGTTTTCTGAAAGTTATTTTTCTCCTTAAACAAATGAATTGGTCCATTGGGTGGGATGTAGTGGAGATGGATTTTGATAAGAGTTACAAGTTCATTATTTTTAATATCATAGTGTTGGAGGCCAAATTGGTTCAAAAAGAATGCAAGTCTCTGGGAAATTGTTACTCTAAAATACTTCAAATTGTTAAATGGGAATTTTAACAGCATATAACATGCCTTGAAAATCATAGATGAAGAAAATTTGTTGGGTGAAACGGCTTAATAATTGAGACAGAAAGGAATACCATAAATGTTTTTGGATAGAAAAGGTAAGAGTAGGAAGTAGGGCAAAGGAACTTGATTGATCGAGACTGGTTATGGACAGAGCACAGGGAAAGAAATAGCTGGGCTACTGAAATTTATATGGAATCTTGCAAGATTAAGAAATTGAATAGAGCCAAAAAAGAAAAAAGATTTGTTCAGTCTGAAGTTCAGATTACATTGAGTGGTCATCAATTAGGAAGTCCATGAAAAAGGGGGTTGTAGTACTTCTTGTCCTCTAGTGTATCTAATAACTTTTTATGCTGCGAAAGACTGCTAAAATTTTATTGAGGGAGTTTTTCTAGGGATAAATGATGCAGGAACAATGTGCTATGGGCGCACAAAGATGCATTGTTGGGAGAGTATGGAGAATGATCACTTGTCGGTGGGGCTGCTGATGGTTTGGCCTCCTTAAAAACTGAAGTGAACCTTAACTATGGCCTCATCTAGCTTGGCAAATTTACTCCACTGGTCAGGTCAGGTTGAAATATCTGGACCTATTAGTGCAGCTGGATTGGATCTGAGTGGTTTTGCATGGACACAGAGATGAGAATGCTTTAGACATGTGTCCAAGTGTTTGTTTCAGCAAGAGGGAAAAAGTAAAATGCTGATATATGTAGGAAAAATAATTTTAAGTGAAATATTGTATATTTATGTAATATATATTTTTGTTAAGATGTTCTAGTATACATGTTTCTCATTCAAACTTCCCACTAAACTTGAGGATTTTATTAAAAAATGACAATTTTCCTACTTAATTTAGCATATACAATTATACATTCTTTATCAATCTCAGAGAGACAAAATCTCACCTATAGCATTATCATGGTAAGCTGTGTTCGTGGTTGGAAGATCCAATTTCTAAAAGCTGCAACCAAAGTGTGCCAGACATGTATCTGGGGATATATATTGACATCGATTCTAGGAGCTAGAAGTGAGTGTCCATATAACACAGGATCTCAGTTGGTTCAATTAACTGTTTAACGGGATCCAGTTTGTTCGTTCCAGTTATCATATTTTAGTTTAACCTTGCATGAACTAGATTTTATAAATCTGGACTGTGCCATCCTGATTAGTGTGAGTTGAGCTGAATTTTAAAAATATTGCCGAATTTGGTTGGGTTTGGATCAAGCCAAGCTCAATTCTAGCTTTAGGCCTAATACAATCTAATACTTTTGTTCTGGAACTCAGCCAAAAAAAAGCTATTATAAAGATGCACAGTGTAGAGATTGCACAAGAAAGATTTATGTGGTTGCTATTGTTGCCTATGATCCAGAAGTGCTAGTAATTAGAAGTTCTTGTAGGATCACTAATTGACTTCAAGAATGCAGAGATTCATCTCATGCCATTCTTCACGAGTTGTCAATGAAGGTTTTCAACTCTTAATATGAATTGCCACTCTTTTTGTTAGGTGATCATCTGCCTCTGACTTTCATCTTTGGATTTTGCACTTTGGACAAGATAAAGATTTTTACAGGATTTACATCATTGGTTATTTCACTTGTGCAATAAACAAGAAATTTCAGGAGAGAAACAAATTAATGAGTGACAAAAGGAGTATACATCCTATTTTCCTTTGGATGATTGTTCTCCTTGTTTGTGAAAAGAATTAGAGAGCCTGTACATGTACTGCACTGTACGTGCCGTACCAACATGGTACAAGGGCTTGTATCTTTGTGTTCATTTTCTATTGTCTTGTATTGAATAAAATATCAAAGTGATTCATACTATGGTAGACAGCTGAGTGCTGCCTATGGGCTTGTGTCTTGCTTTTCCTTTTTACCCATGACTAACCATCCTAACCTTTTTTGTACTTGAGAAAGCTTGGAACTCATCCGTTGTTTCTTTATTTTATTTTATTTTGTTTTATTTTTTTAAATTTGAACACCAATAGAATGTTGTTTGCAGTACCAAGACTATAGATAAGGCAATCCAGAATGCATAAGCTTCTTAGAGTACTGCCAATAATATGATTTTTGTGCAGTAGAAACAGCAGGTATACAAAACCAATAATGTGTACTAAATTTTTAATAATATTGATATGTAGCATGTATTGTACAAACATATATTATTAGGAACACCATAAAAAATGGGCTTTGGAATGCATTAATCTTTTTGGTGGTGACAAACTTTCACTGCATTATATAAAAATATCTGAAGAAATGAAAACAAATAATTAAGAATCTATTATATGTTTAGGGCTTTTGTAATAGTAGTTTTCTTGATCTTTCAGGCAAGTTGGAAATAATTTTGGATTCAAATGCATCAAGATATTCGCTATTGAGGGAACTTAAGAAAATCTATTATTCGTACATTCCTTTCTGCAATCAAGTTCAGAGCTTTCTTCTCCTCATTTCTTGGTAGAAATAAAAATTCATCATATTTTTTGTAAATACTGTGCTCTGTGTGTGGAGAATATTTATAGTGGTGAAGCTTCTGATTCTTTAGATTATGCTTGAAGTTGTCAAGTAATATATGCAACTCTTACTCATCAATGTCTGGCTGGTTTATTTTCATCCCATTGGTTTTATTATTTTGGAGATCGGGGTGTGTTTTCTGTGCAGAAGAATGATTGATCTTTTTTCATGGCAGCAACCGTTGCATCGCGCATCACACAGTTCTCAAAGCACTCCAAACTCTCTCTTTCACCTGCTTGCTGAGATCTTGTAGTGATTATTGTGTGATCCAATGATGTATATTGTGAAAAAAGATGAATCATTCTTTCACATGAAAGATACAACCAAATCCTTTATTTTGTCTATTTAAATCCTAAGGAGCCTTATATGTTGTGATGTTATGTAGGCTAATCAATTTGCAGACTTAAGAAAATTCATTATTTTCACTCTTATATGACATTCTAATTTTCAATTATTTGCTTGCTTATGAAACTTGACGCTTCTTGATATTTGCTAGGGAAATCCAATCTATTTATAAAACCATATGATCACCATCTCCACTTTTGCTGTAATCCCGTTGGTGGCAAGCTTGCCTGGGTATGTTTCGGCATTTGCCATGGTCTTACTATTTAATATCATAACAATTGTTATAGCAATTTTAGAGGCCTCCGATAAATATATTTATATGTAGAGAGATGGACTTTTCTCCTTTTGAAAGGATTTGAAGTCAAATCCGGTCAAATCCCTTATCGTCCGATTTGCACGGGATGCTACTAGAAAGAGTAATATATTAATAATGTAGAATAAACATAAACAGAAATAAATAAAACTATTTCAGAATAAATATAAATTTTTAGAGTAAATATATTTTTTTTACTTGCATTAATGATGTATTAATATTTGCTTGTGGTTGTTGGAACTATTAATAATGTGATAGTTCATTTTTTCAAAATAAATATAAATATTTCAAAATAAATGTAAATTCTTTTAAAATAAATAGAAATATTTTAGAATAAATAAATCCAAATAGATAGAAGTATTTATGTTTATTTTGAAGTATTTGGATTTATTTTGAAAATATTTGTTTTTATTCCAGAGCGTTTGCATTTATTTTGGAGTGTTTTTGTTTATTTCTATTTATATTTATTTTTATGTATTTATTTTATATTATTAATATATAATTAATTTTTTATTTTATTTGTGAGAAGATCAGTGTAAATTAGTTGGTGAGGAACTTGAGTGGATTTGATTTTAAATTCTTTCAAAAAGAGCCGAAGTCTATGTGGGCGCGCATATATATATATATATATATATATATTCTACAATTTTTTTTGTTATTTCATATTATTGCTCCCCATGTTAGCTAATGACTGCCATCATTTTATACTTAAAAAATCCTTTGGTTGGGTAATGATTATTTACAGAATGAATAGAGGTAGGTCATTTTTATTACAAATGCAAATACAATTTGGTTCCAACCAAAAATTTTTCTATTATTATTGCTCCTTCAGAATCAGAGCCTGTGGAAGTATTGGGAATTTAGAGAGCAGGGAAGTACAAACAGCTGATCTAGTTGTTGTATAGGCGATCAACAAGGAACTAGAGGCTCCAAGACCAATTAAAACTTGACAATCAATCATCAGTTCCCGAGCAATATTGATGCCTCTGAACGTTTACTTGGCTTCCACTCAATGGAGAGCATCAAATCAGGTGCCCGGGGGCGCGGGGGGTTTCCGATGGCTGTAAGACGGGAAAAAAAAAAAAAAAAATCAAAATAAAGGTTAAACCGAAAGTAGGGAATCGGTTTCATCATAATTGTGTTTAGAGGGGTATCTGACTTGCATCTGTATTCATAAAAATAAATATGGATATATTTAATATATATATATATTGATACAGTTTGATATACAATTCATATTTATATATATTTAAAATAATTATGAAAACTAATTTTGATATTAACTTTAATATTTGTGTTTACTGAAAAACATATTGATATAATTATTTATATATATATTGTTGATCTATTTTCGGTCTTATTGGAGGTAATCTGTTATCAGAATTTACCCAATGTCTGGATCCGAATTCGAGAAACCTTTAAAATCTGAATTCAGATCCAGATCTGGTATGTGCCCAGATTCTTCGATTGAATACAAGAATTCTATCCAAATCCGATGCTATCAGATATAGAACTAGACCTAATTTTAGCCCCTACCAAAGGTCCCAAGTTCCAACATAACCTTTGATATGGTACAGGCGTAACAGTTTGCCGCTTACGGTTTTGTAGTCATCTTTTCGGCTAGAGTAGATCAGATCTACTCCCAGGTGTCCAAACATACTCGTCTCTGCATGCAGCGACTAGCTCTCGCTATTCCTGCTTGCACCAGAAAAATCTCCCCATTTTTTTGTCTCACATTCTCAACATTAGTCCATGCTGTGTTTGTCATGAAGCAAGATTCTAAATAATTTTATTTTAAAATAACATGTTACAATGCTTCCTCTAACGGTATTACAATGGCGTACCGTTATAATTTTATCTTTCCACTCACTTATAATAGCTTAAGAATATATTACTTCTAGACTGTACAGTCACTTTTGGCAGAAAATTTGATAAAAATTAAATTCTAAAAATAATATTTTATAATCTATACGGTCATCCTTTACATTCTAATAGACTTTTATAATATGCACCTTAATAGCAATTATCCTTTCTTCCATTATTATATAAATACATAGAATATAACACACGCACACACATTCTAAAAAAATTACAATAGGATGCCATTGAAACGTTTTAATGGCTATTTTGATGGTTATTGTTAAAGAAATAAAAGAAGGGGAGAACACTGTGTTTGCATTTTCATGTAACCACCGCATGGGAGCGCCCTGCAATTCAGATAATTTAACATAGGTACATCATAAGAAAATTGCAATGTAAGATTGCTGGTCTGACATGACTGATGGTCCAAGAAAAAATATTGGTTAAAACAGTTCTATCATGTGTACATTAAACCATCCAATAATCTAGAGACAGGATACAAAGTTACACTCCGACATCCTAAGCACAAGGCCTTGACCTTGACCGCTAGGTCCCGACAAGTTTCCCAATTGGCCTCTTGATTCTCCCGAGAAACCTGCGAGTATAGCCTCATTTGTGCGATGATGGTTTCTTTTCTTTGCAATCCCCGTTGATCGAAAAAGAAGGGATCATGGAAAACCCGCATTTGGATTAGTAACTGTTCATGCTAAATTCTTGTCGATCGGATGGAGTGGCCTGCTTGCTGGTTCACCGTCGATGAGAGCCTGCAAAACAAATCTCTGACCGGAATTTTTTTGGTGAGGAATATTCCGATGTCTAAGTTAGCAAGGATTTAGGCAGCAGAATGGAGAACTTGAGAGCAGAGTGAGATAGAAAGGAAACAGTTGATTTTTTCAGCCTATCTCGAATGTCCCCTCTTACCAATATTTATAGGCATGAGTGTAACTACTTGTAGTTTTGGGAGTTAGCCGACGAAACTTCCTCGTAACAATAAATAGTGACGGTCGGAAAATTAGTTATTCCATGGTTATCCAAACCAGAGTTATCGACCACGTGAGTGGTTATAACAATCAGAACAACCTTTAATTATTTCGGGTTGAAGGATTGTTCTGGTGCTACAGATGTACTCTCTTAAAGGAGAATTCGAAGTTGGCCTAATTATCTCTTCGGATTACATTCCTTGGAATGGTCCAAAGGGATGTTGGTTATATGCTTCGGGTTTATTCTTTAGAAGTGAACTAAAAAATAAATAATTACTTACTGTGGTGCCGAAGGGGTAAACAACATATTTTAGAAATATACTCTTCGAATCAAGCTGAAAACGTGAAGCCGAAGGAATTATAGCAATATACTTTAGAGACATACTCTTCGGACAAAGCTGAAGACATGAAGCCGAAGAAATGATAATAATATACTTTTAGAGACATACTCTTCGGACCGAGCTGAAGACATGAAGCCGAAGGAATGATAATAATAATATATTCCTTTCGGGAGCCATAACGTGAAGCTGAAGACATGAAGCCGAGAGAAACAATAATAAATCCCAGAGACATTTCCTTCGGACTATACTGAAGACATAAATCCGACAATAATGATACATCCTCTTTGGACCAGGCCGAAGACATGAGGCCGAGAGAAATAATAATATATTTCTTCTATAAATTATAGTCTCCATTAAATAAAGAAGATATCATCCTTGGGAGCACTGACTCAACTGATAACTCAAAAGATTGAAATTGGCTCGTTGATGGACCGATAAATATTTAAATTAAACTATATTACTACAATAGCTGCCCCCCACTTCCAGTTTTGAAATAACTTTATTTCGAAAAATGGGAGTACCAGAATTTGTCGTTTATGAAAAAATAAATAACTAATGATGGCTGATTTTTAGTTTTGACATCCGCAATAACTGATGTATGGCATGGAGATTGTGTCAAAGACAGGTGCCGACTCCTTATTGCTTGCTAAAAAGACGGTGCAGACTCAAACAGTCTGGTTGATCCTCTTATTAAAAGAGATTTTCATTTAATCGAGAAAGTATACCTGGCATCATCTTGCGTCTCGATCATAATGATGAAAGTTCATCCTGACCATCCATGGCCTTCCACGTGGATCGAAACTGTCGTTTCATCGATGAACGCCTCTTAGTAAATTGTACCCACGATCGGCGCCGCCGATACGTCGCACGATCGAAGAGATCACCAAATCCCTGGAATGACCCAGCCGTTCTGCATATATAAAGAAGAGAGAGGCTTTACGGAAAGAACTTCTGCACTGCCTCTCGAAATATCCTTCTTCTTCTTCCTGCTCCATGCCATTGTTTTTTCAACAAGCTGCTTCGTCTCTCCTTGGAGGTAGAATTTTTTCATTTCTTTTCTTCCTCTTTATACAATGTCTGAGTCACTAGGTAACCCATCCATTAGTAAGGATCCATTAGGAGGTGAACCTTCCGGGAGTAGAGCTCCTGGTAGAAAGAGGGGTTCCGAGACATCTCCTGAAGCCATTGCTAGTTCTTTGACTCACAGTAGGCTAGAGAGTCTTCGAAATCGATTTCACATTCCCAGAACCTTTAAATCATTTCTTCCTAATCCAGACGAAAAAGTAGTTCATCCGCCTTCCGGGTCAATTGCAGTATATGAAGACCATCTTAAGACCGGTCTTCGGTTTCCACTCCATCCTTTCTTCACAAAGATTTTTAACCTTTATCAAGTAGTTCCAACCCAACTAACTCCAAATAGCTTTAGGAATATCTGTGGATTTTTAGTCATTTGTAAACTCTATAACATAGAGCCGAAGACCTCTTTGTTCACCTCTTTCTTCGTATTGAAAAGAGATTTTCATGGCGAAAGATGGTCGGTTATCGGTCCTCGTCCAGGCTGAAGACTGATTAAGGGGACTCCCAGTGCCATACACGGGACCATCTTAAGGCCGGTCTTCGGTTTCCACTCCATCCTTTCTTCACAAAGATTTTTAACCTTTATCAAGTAGTTCCAGCCCAACTAACTCCAAATAGCTTTAGGAATATCTGTGGATTTTTAGTCATTTGTAAACTCTATAACATAGAGCCGAAGACCTCTTTGTTCACCTCTTTCTTCGTATTGAAAAGAGATTTTCATGGCGAAAGATGGTCGGTCATCGGTCCTCGTCCAGGCTGAAGACTGATTAAGGGGACTCCCAGTGCCATACACTGGTGGAAACCTTGTTTCTTCTTCTTATACCATGCACACTGGGGTTTTAACGTTGAATGGAAAAGTCCTCGTCTGGACGCAAATGCTTGGAAGAAATCTTGAAGGCAGATAAAAAGACTTCGAGAAATTATTGAATTCAGAGATTCCCATGGCTAAGGAACTGTTAAGGGAAGATAACCTTCACCTTGCTCATATCAGTGAACTTCCTACCTTAGGTATAGAAATAGTTGGCTTCGGATATTTTCTTTTTTTAAAATAATATCTGATCCGGTAACCTTTTTCTTTTTTATTGCAGGTGAGCCGATGAAGCCAAATCTTGATAAGCTTCGATAGGCTTCCAAGAAGAGGCCAATACCAACTCCAAGAGAGTCTGAAGTCCGAAAGAAAACCAGAGCCGAAGGGACTTCAAACGTATCTTCGATGAGGGTTGCATTCGATGGAGATGATGTGCCCTCAACGGAGCCTCTTCCAAGGAGTTCTTCTCCAACAGGGCCTCCCCCAAGGAGCTCGCCTCCGATGCCTTCTTCGGATCAATCTGATCCAACACCAACTATTGGTGAACCGCTCCTCGCCTCTCCAAAAGGTCCAGGAAAAGGAAAGGCTCCTCTCCCAAAAGAGGATTTCGGGCGGAATGCTCCAACGGACCAAGAATACCATGTAGATTTTACCATTTTCAGTGAGGCTAAGGGTTTGGAGAACCCTGAACTGGCTAGGGAGCTGCTGAAACGTACTCTGGTTCCTCAAGATCGGGAAACCACCAAATATCGATGCATTGAGGATATCTCCAATTCAGCATTCTCATCTATGCTGAAGGTAAATACCATTTCTCTTCTTCCTTATGATACATAATTTTTAACTTTGCTAACTTCGTATATCATGTGGTCAATGCAACTGGTCCACGATATTACTATTATAGAAGAGAGCATCATCGACTTCCGGGATTACCGAAAGAAGATGAAAGAAAAGCTTCAAACGGTTAAGTCTGAAAAAGAAGTAGCCGAGCTGAAGCAAGCTATGGAAGAAAAGCTTGCCAAGAGCGATGCCACTGTTCAGATCCTAAAGGCCGATCTGGAGAAGGCCCAATCAAGGAATTCTGAACAAGACACGAAGCTCAAAAAGAAGAAAAAGAAAATATGTTCTTTAGACTCTTCAGTCAAGGAAGCCCAACAAAAAACTGAAGAAGCTATTAAGAAGGCCGAAGAAGCAATTAAGAAAGCTGAAATATCGATCGAAGAAATAAGGTCTTTGAAAGACTAATTAAGCAAAGCGGTCAAAGATTACAAAAAGTTTTTGGCTTTTGATGACGAGTTGACTGAAGCTGGAACCTTCAGTTATCGGGTAGGCTTCAATGACAGGGTGAAAGAAATATAGAACTTAATACCCAAATCTAGACATTTCGGGGGTTCAATTATTTAACCTTGAAGAGACGGAAGAGCCCGAATCACCCAAAGGTCCCTCTGAAGCATATGCTGCAACTGAAGAAGCAATTGAAGAAGGGACAATGGTGGTTGCCGATCCGATCGACCTTACTCAAATTGAAGACACTCCAATTGAAGGCGATCTGTAATTTTTTCTTTTTTTTTTTAAACAGAATGTATGTACTACTTTATATGAATAGAAATTTTGGTTTCGATGAAAAAATTTGAAGTATAAATTCATCGGGAATATGATATCAAATTATTATTTTATTATCCAAATGAAACTTGTGAATAAGCAACATTTTGGACAAGTGTATTTACTTTTACCTCTAATTTTAGAATGAGGATTCATCCAAGTATAAATTCTTCATACTTGAAATAAAGTTGAATCTTCCGAAGCTTAAGATAACAATAAATCTTCAGACTTTGGATAATTCCAAGATAATGATTCTGAGATCCAAGTCTTTGAATTTGAAAATACACTAAGTCTTCGAACTTAGGATAATTCTGAGAACAAGTCTGAGACCTTAAAAAATAATGCCAAGTCTTCATATTTAAGATAATACCAAGTCTTCGAACTTGAAAATACACTAAATCTTCGGACTTAGGATAATTATGAAACCTTGAAAAATAATGTCAAGTCTTCAAATTTAAGATAATACCAAGTCTTCGGACTTGAAAATACATTAAGTCTTCGGACTTGAAAATACACTAAGTATTCAGACTTAGGATAATTCTGAGAACAATTTTGAGACTTTGAAAAAATAATGTCAAGTCTTCAGATTTAAGATAATACCAAGTCTTCGGACTTGAAAATATACTAAGTGAGTTGTCAATGTTTTTGACAAGAGAATAAACAAAAAATGAAACTGGCTAATCAAGCCTTGGCATTTTATAAGGTAGATCACGTAGATCATCGTTATACCTTTTAGGATAAAGATTAAGACAGGCTGATCAAGCCCACCTCGATATTTCATAGGATAGATCACGTAGATCTTCCTTATACCTTTTAGAATAAATATTAAGACAGGTTGATCAAGCCTATCTCGGTACTTCATAGGATATATCACGTAAATCATCCTTATGCATTTTAGGATAAAGATTAAGACAGGCTGATCAAGCCCACCTCGGCACTTCGTAGGATAAATCACGTAGATCATCCTTATATCTTTTAGGATAAATATTAAAACAGGCTGATCAAGCCTACCTCGACACTTCGTAGGGTAGATCACATTGATCATCTTTATGTATTTTAGGATAAAGATTAACAGAATAATTAAATCCATCTTGATAACCTTGAATAGGAACTTTTATTGATAATATTTGCGGAGATTTGTACATTCCAAGGTCGAGGCAATAGAACACCTTCCAAAGTTTCCAGTCGATAAGTTCCGGGATGAATGACTTCTTTGATCCGATATGGACCTTCCTAAGTAGGAGAAAGCTTATCTTGTTCAGCTGGTCTAGATACCTCAGATCTTTGTAAAATCAAGTCCTCAGGACAAAAGGTTCGTTCCTTCACACGAGAGTTATAATATTTTGCAACTTTTTGATGTTACGTAGCCATTTTCAGTTGTGCCTGAAGCCGAGTGCCTTATAATAAATCTAGGTCAACTCTTCGGCGTTCTAAGTTCTCAGGTTCTTTATATTGATCAATCCACAAAGAGTGTAAAGACACTTCCACAGAAAGAACTGCTTCAGTGCCATAAGCTAAGTGAAAGGAAGATTCACCAATGGCTGTCATGGGAGTGGTTTGGTATGCCCAAAGAACTGAATTCAATTCATCAGCCTACAATCCTTTAGCATCATTTAACCTGATTTTGAGACCATGAATAATGGTTCTGTTTGACACTTCAGCTTCGCTATTAGACTGAGGATGTCACACGGAAGTAAACTTGTGAAGAATATGATATTAGGTACAAAAGCTTTTGAACTTCGGATTGTCAAATTGCCTCCCGTTATTGGTTATTATGGCATAAGGAATTCCAAAACAGAAGATGACAAAGTTCATCACAAAGTTTTCAACCTTTGCTTTGATAATGTGCTAGTGGTTCGACTTCGACCCATTTTGTGAAATAATCAATTGCAACTATAAGAAATTTTCATTGTCCAGAGGCTGGAGAAAATGGACCAAGGATGTCCATTCCCCATTAAGCGAAAGGCCAAGGAGCTGTCAACGGGATCAACTAATTTGCAGGCCATCTTTGCATATTAGAATACCTTTGACACTGATCACATTTTCGGACAAATTCTATAGAATCCTTCTGGATGGTCGGCCAATAATAACCTTGACGGATTATTTTGTAAGTCAAATATCTGCCTCCCAAGTGATCTCCACATATACTGATGCGGGACAGGGATTGGACTGGATCGCTGGTGAGCATGAAAGTCACCAGGGATTAGGATTTGCAAAGGAGGAAAGAAGAGGGTGCAGGGTTAAGATAAAATACTGGGGTTCACATAGATTCCCCAAGAAGAACAAGCACATAGCAAAGGGGCTCACACAGATGCCCTAGAAGAACAAGCACATAGCAAAGGGGCTCACATAGATGCCCTGGGCTCACACAAATGCCCAAAATCAGGGATCACACAGAAACCCTGGGAAGATGGAGAAGGGATCATACAGATACCCTAGGAGCACACAGATCCTTCACACAGAACAATAGAAATTTTATTCATCCATCCTCCTGTTACAAAAGGCTGAGGGTGGTATTTATAGATTTTCCAACCCTCATTTGAATTTGTATTCCCTCATTTGAATTTGAATACAAGATAAAAAGATAAGAACGAATCAAATTCAAATATAAGATAGGATAAGATAAGCCTATCCATATATCAATCCTAACCAACCAAATCCTAATTCAAATTTTAAACAAAAGATAAATCCTAAATAAATTTTTCAAATTTATTTGCTGCTCCGAAATTTGTGCTACTCCAAGATTCGTGCAGGCTGATGTCCCCATCATTCTCCTACGGTGGGGTGAACTCGACTCCATCGAATCAGGCTGAGCGAGGTTGATGGAACTGAAACCAATCAAAAAGGACTCCGATGCTGAGCGAGGTTGATGACGGTGGCGGCCATGGCGGAGGAATGTGGCTAGCCAACGGAGAGCACTGAGGTGATCTGGTGGAGCATTCGATCTGAAGCTTGAGGGCGACGATGAATCAGGTGTTGGGGTCGCCGGCTGTAGGTAGGGGAGATGTCGTTGACGGAGAGAAGAAGATGACCGCCGGTGGGCTCGGAGGTGATCTCTCCGGTGAGGTCGGCGGACCAGTCTTTCACGGAGCGGCTGGGAGCTGGGGTTGAGGACGGCTGGGGGGAGAATGGTCCGACGTTGATGTTGGGGAAGGATCCGTGGACGAGATTTGAAACAGGGAAGAAAGAGAACAATGGGCCGGTGATGAAGAAGAAAAATCCTAATCCTTTAGCTCTGATACCATTTGATGCGGGACAGAGATTGGACTGGATCGCTGGCGAGCATGAAAGTCACCAGAGATTAGGATTTGCAAAGAAGGAGGAAAGAAGAGGGTGCAGGGTAAAGAAAAAAATACCGGGGTTCACATAGATTCCCCAAGAAGAACAAGCACATAGCAAAGGGGCTCACACAGATGCCCTAGAAGAACAAGCACATAGCAAAGGGGCTCACATAGATGCCCTGGGCTCACATAGATGCCCTGGGCTCACACAGATGCCCAAACTCAGGGATCACACAGAAACCCTGGGAAGATGGAGAAGGGATCATACAGATATCCTAGGATCACACAGATCCTTCACACAGAACAATAGAAATTTTATTCATCCATCCTCCTGTTACAAAAGGCTGAGGGTGGTATTTATAGATTTTCCAACCCTCATTTGAATTTGAATATAAGATAAAAAGATAAGAACGAATCAAATTCAAATATAAGATAGGATAAGATAAGCCTATCCATATATCAATCCTAACCAACCAAATCCTAAATCAAATTCAAATATAAGATAGGATAAGATAAGCCTATCCATATATCAATCATAACCAACCAAATCCTAATTCAAATTTTAAACAAAAGATAAATCCTAAATAAATTTATTCCAAAAATGCTTCAAGATCTGTGCCACTCTAAGAATTATGCTTGCTCCAAGATCCGTGCTTGAGATGTCCCCATCTCATCACCGGCCCACTATTCTCTTTCTTCCCTGTTTCAAATCTCGTCCACGGATCCTTCCCCAACATCGACGTCGGACCACCCTCCCCCCCAGCCGGTCACCCACCACCATTCCTCCCTTCCAGCCCTCACCCCTATTTTCTGCTTCGTCTATGCCAAGCTCTCCAAGAACTGCCTGCGGCCCATTTTCAAAGCACATATTTCAAAGCACACCGATCTCAAAGCCACACCATTTTCAAAGCAAAGTTGATTAAAAAAAAAAAAAAATCATGGTTATGTCAAGCTAAAAGTTTGGAGTTCCCGGAGCTGAAGTCAAGCTGAAGCTGGAGCCTGACCCAAACTCGACAGAGTCGAGTTTTTTTTTCCCCACCGTAGGAGAATGATGGGGACATCTCAAGCACGGATCTTGGAGCAAGCATAATTCTTAGAGTGGCACAGATCTTGAAGCATTTTTGGAATAAATTTATTTAGGATTTATCTTTTGTTTAAAATTTGAATTAGGATTTGGTTGGTTATGATTGATATATGGATAGGCTTATCTTATCCTATCTTATATTTGAATTTGATTTAGGATTTGGTTGGTTAGGATTGATATATGGATAGGCTTATCTTATCCTATCTTATATTTGAATTTGATTCGTTCTTATCTTTTTATCTTATATTCAAATTCAAATGAGGGTTGGAAAATCTATAAATACCACCCTCAGCCTTTTGTAACAGGAGGATGGATGAATAAAATTTCTATTGTTCTGTGTGAAGGATCTGTGTGATCCTAGGATATCTGTATGATCCCTTCTCCATCTTCCCAGGGTTTCTGTGTGATCCCTGAGTTTGGGCATCTATGTGAGCCCAGGGCATCTATGTGAGCCCAGGGCATCTATGTGAGCCCCTTTGCTATGTGCTTGTTCTTCTAGGGCATCTGTGTGAGCCCCTTTGCTATGTGCTTGTTCTTCTTGGGGAATCTATGTGAACCCCGGTATTTTTTTCTTTACCCTGCACCCTCTTCTTTCCTCCTTCTTTGCAAATCCTAATCTCTGGTGACTTTCATGCTCGCCAGCGATCCAGTCCAATCTCTGTCCCGCATCATATACCTTCATGCACTTCCTTGAGTGCATAATCAGCATCCAAAGGTTCCAAACATTTTAACAAAGGTTGTGTGAAGGATCTTTTATATAAGGTCCCATCTAAGATCATATATTGAGAAGCCATCCATCGAAGCCGTTTAGCCTCCAATTTGTCTTCGGGCAAAGTACCTTTATTCAAAAATTTAAGGATAGGATCCATCCACGAAGATTCATGTTCAATCGGACATACTTCTGCTATGGATTCTGATATGCTAGGGTCTTTAAGATATTCCACATATATCTTTCCAAGAAAATCTGGAGCAGTAGTTGCAAGACGTGAAAGAGCATTGGCCCAGAAATTTTCTATGCGAGGTACATGGATAATTTCAAAATAATATAGCTGGGATATTAGGCTTCGTACCTTTTCCAGATACTGAATTATAATGGGATTTCGAGCCTCGAATTCATCCTTTACCTGATTCATCATTAATTGCGAATACGAGAAGACTTTAATCTTCTTAATTTCTAGCTTTTGAGTAATTCTGAGTCCAATAATGAGCGCTTCATATTCTGCTTGATTATTTGAAGCTTCGAAAGAAAAATGAAGAGCATATTCTATACTTGACCATTCGGACAGCCAAAATGAGACCAGCCCCGCAGCAGTTGACGTTAGAAGCACCATCCACATGAAGCATCCATATGAATTCCAGATCTTCTTCCACGGTCCTCTCTTCTTCGGCCCCCAGTTGGTTCTTCTCTGACCCCCAAGTACATTCGGCTATAAAACCAGCTAAGACTTGTGCTTTTATTACTGATATGGGTTGGAAGTCAATATCGAATTCTTCCAATTTAACTGCCCATTTAGCTATCCTTCTTGAGGTGTCGGAATAGCGAAGAATGGCCTTCAGGGTCTGATCTATCAGAACTATAATAGAATGAGCTTGGAAATAGGGTTGCAAACACTTTGCTGCGACCACTAAGGAGAAAATCAGCTTTTGCACTATAGGATATCGTACTTCTATCCCATGCAACACTTTACTAGCATAGTAAATCGACTTCTGCAAGTGATCAGCATCTCTTCATACAAGCACTGAACTAACCGCTTCATCTAAGGCAAAAAGATACAAATAAAGAGTTTCTCATTCACAGGGCTTGGAAAGTAAAGGAGGGTTTTCCCCATATTCTTTCAATTTATCAAATCCTCAATAGCATCCTAAAGCTGAAAACACTCTTCGGTGTTGTGGCCATGATCTTGGTGGAATCAGCAATATTTGCTCTTATCCCTCACTTTCGCAGAAGTCTTCATGGGACATGGCTTTTGCAAGTAATTTTCTTTTTCTATCTCTAACAGAATTTTCTCCCTTGGCAGGTTGAGGGGTGTGTAGGAATCAAACCGATTACCTTGTTACTTGGACTTGGGGTTGCGTCTAGGAACCAAAACATTATTGAAAAATGTGGGCACATTTGGTCCCTTGATATTTTTCTTCTTAGAAGGGTTCCTCCCTTCAGCGAGTCTACGACTCGCAGCCTGCTCTTCAGTAGTATCATATTTTTGAGCTCTTGCTAGTAGCTCGGCATAGCTTGTAGAAAATTTTTTATCCAGGAAAAAAGTGAACCTAGATGATTTGAGGCCCTTCTTCAAAGCTGACATGGCCACATGTTCATTGAGACTTGGGATCTCTAGAGTGGCCAAATTGAACTGGATCACAAACTCTTTAAGACTCTCTCCTTCATTCTGTTGAAGGAGGAACAAACTGTCATTGTTGCGCGGTATCTTTTGACATGTTCTGAAATGTAAAATAAATCGCCGCTCTAGTTCAGCAAAGGAATGGATAGTTTTTGGCAGTAAGCTCGAATACCACATTCGAGCAGCTCTCCTTAAAGTGGCAAGAAAAGCAAGGTAATACAATCCATCAGTTGCCCCTTGTACCATCATGTGAGCTTTGTAACTTCCTAAATGGTCAAGGGTGTCAGAAGTTCCGTCATAAGCCTTAAGTTGTAGGATCTTAAAGTGTCGAGAAATGACTTCAGACATGATTCGATTGGAGAAAGGAGGTTGAGAATTGAAAGTTAGTGCTTCATCATTCCTCCTCTGATCTATGAGCCGGGCTATCTGCGACTCCAGAAATTTGAACTTCTTTTCAAACTCGAAGTTCATTTCTCTCTGTCTAACTCCTCCAGGTGTAGAATCTCCAGAAAAAACAGAGAGGGAATGCCTGGTTCTCTTCTTTCCATAGCGAAGTTCATTTCTCTCTGTCTAACTCTTCCAGGTATAGAATCTCCAGAAAAAACAGAGAGGGAATGCCTGGTTCTCTTCTTTCCATAGCGATCCTCCAAACGCTGGCCTGGTTGTAAGCTGGAATGATGACGAGATGATCGGACCCACGAAGAACTTGGGGTGAGTTCTTGACGTCGATCTTCCTTTCCTTTAGCTTGATGGCTGGGATGAGAAGCGGGTGGAGGACATTGCCTTTGAACGGCAGTCTCTTGCAGTCTATACCAGAGCTGTCAGGGCATCAACTCTGTTCAAGAGGGCTTTGAACTGATGCTGCCCTATAATCAACATAGGAGGTGGCATACCATTGTTCACCGGAGGGTTATCTACTTAAGGAGCAGGTTGCTCCCTGCTTGTAGAGGCGTTCTGGATCTTCCTTTTTACCATTTTTGCTTTGTCGAAGTTCTCTTTCAACTAAAGGAAGCAGATCTCCTTCTTCCTGGCACGTCAATCTGTTCACGCTAAATCCTCGTCGACCGGACGGAGCAGCCTGCCTACTGGTTCACCGTCGATAGGAGCCTGCAAAACAAACCCATGATCTGAATTTTTCCGGTGGGAGATACTCCGATGCCTGAGTTAGCAAGGATTTAGGCAGCAAAATGGAGAACTTGAGAGCATAGTGAGATGGAAAGGAAGAAGGTAATTTTCTCAGCCTACCTCGAGTGTCATATCTTACCAATATTTATAGGCATGAATGTAACTATTTATGGTTATGGGAGTTAGCTGACAAAACTTTCTTATAACAATAAGTAGTGGCGATCGAAAAATTAGTTATTCCATGATTATCTAAACCGGAGTTATCGACCACATGAGTGGTTATAACAACAAGAACAACTTTTAACTATTTCGGGTTGAAGGATTGTTCTGGTGCTACAGATGCACTCTCTTAAAAGAGAATTCGAAGTAGGCCTAACTATCTCTTCGGATTACATTCCTTGGAATGATTCGAAGGGATGTTGGTTATATACTTCGGGTTTATCCTTTAAGAATGAACTAAAAAAATAAATAATTATTACTGTGGTGCCGAAAAGGTGAACAACATATTTTTAAAAGTATACTCTTCGGATCAAACTGAAGACACGAAACCGAAGGAATGATAGCAATATATTTTAGAAGCATACTCTTCGGACAAAGCTGAAGATATAAAGCCAAAGGAATGATAATAATATAATTTTAGAGACATTCTTCGTGCCGAGATGAAGACATGAAGCCGAAAAAATGATAATAATAATATGTTCCTTTCGTAAGCCATAACATGAAGTTGAAGACATGAAGCCGAAAGAAATAATAATAAATTCCAGAGACGTTTCTTTCATACTATGCTGAAAACATAAATCCGAACGGAACAATAATAATACATCCTCTTCGGACCAGGTCGAAAACATGAGACCGAAAAAAATAATAATATATTTTTTATATAGATTATAGTCTCCATTAAAAAAAGAAAATATCATCCTTGGAAGCACTAATCCAACTGGTAAATCAAAATATTGAAATTGGCTCGCTGATGGACCTGGATTATCACAATAGTAACCACTTTATTTTTTTGGACGAACAAATCAAAACCACGGTTAAGAAGCAAGAGATCAAGGGTGTATATTTAATTTTGCAACTTTGACCAACCAAAAAGTAGCAAACAGCAACACCATACAAGATGACCGAGCTCAACCTTGTCAGCAATATGAAGAATGAAAAAGTCTTTGTGCACTGCGTGCGGTGCGGGAAATCCAGCGTGGCCCGCACTGTGCTTTTTTATTGATCCAAATATCTTCACTATAGCATAATAGGATGGAAGCTGAGCATGACTAGCATTAATTACTATTCAGCTTTTATTTGAAATTTTTGTCCATACCAAAATACCCTTCCCTCCAATCTCTTTTCTGCAGGGATGTCATAGGCTTTGAACTGTGATGTCGTAGCTTTTGAACTAGGATGTCGTAATACTGTTTCAGGTTTTATTTTATATTTTTCTGTAGGGATGTATGTTTTGAACTGGGATGTCGTAACTTTTAAACTAGGATATCGTAATACTATTTCAGGTTTTATTTTATATTTTTTTGCAGGGATGTCGTAGATTTTGAACTGGGATGTCGTAGCTTTTGAACTAGGATGTCATAATACTTTCAGATTTTATTTTATATTTTTCTGTAGGAATGTCATAAATTTTGAACTAGGATGTCATAATTTTTGAACTAGGATATCGTAATACTGTTTCAGATTTTATTTTATATTTTTCTGCAAGGATGTCGAAGATTTTGAGCTAGGATGTCGTAGCTTTTGAACTAGGATATCGTAATACTGTTTCTAATTTTAATTTATATTTTTTACAGGAATATCATAGATTTAGAACTAGGATGTCGTAACTTTTGAACTGGGATGTTATAATACTGTTTCTAGTCATTTTTGAAACAGGATGTCGTAGATTTTAAACTAGGATGTCGTAAATTTTGAACTATGATATCGTAATACTGTTTTAAATCATTTTTAAATTAGAATGCCGTAGATTTTGAACTAGAATGTCGTAAGGATATTTTAGTCTGGACGAGAATTTCAATTAATGCTAGTCATCTCAACTTGTGTCCCACCATACTACAGTGAATGTTTTTGGACCAATAAAAACGTGTGATGCAGGCCATACTGAATTTACTGCACCGCACGCGATGCACAAAGAATTACTCATGAAAAATAAGCGGCAAACTCAAGAGGAGAAAAAGTAAGATTTCTGTACACCATACAGACCGTCTCATCAGCCCTGAACAGCCAAAGCCTGCAAATGCTCTATAAAAACTTGCAAACTCACATCATCCGTAAATATGACTTCCGAGCCATCCTTCATCTGTGTTTTCTGAGTCACTGATGGGTTCAGCCTTGCAAGAAGAATTCTAGCTTGGCTACCATGCTGGTTGCATTTAATGAGTTTTGGGACCGGAATACGCTCTGCCACGAGTGCCTCTGCGTCAATCTCTGGTGCCTCCAGCAGTTTCCTAAAGTTCTCATGGTCTGGTTCTTTGTCATACCCAAGCTTCCTCCACTGTGCAATCTTTGAACCATGGTGAATCACGATATGGAAATAAGAATCAAAGAGCAAAATAACATCCGGGGAGATTGAGCTCACATCAAGTAGCACGGGTATAGGTGGTCCGTCAAATGAATACCGGAAAAGAGTAGGCTGGATCATGATAAGAGACCCAACCACCCCTTCCCTATTCAGCATCAGTCGGAAGAAAGCAGTTTCATCTGGAGTGCTATTAAAGAGATCAATAAACTGGGACCTTCTCAGGTAATACATGAATTGTGGATAGAGGGAAAAGTTGGATGATAGCCGGAATGTAGATGGATCTTCTGGAATGTAGTCTCCAAACTTGGATGTGAAGCGAATAAGCATCTTATCCAGCCATCTGATGACATCTCGGGCATGGTATTCCTCTGCTCTGTGCACTGCAAGCCTGGCCATGACAGCAGCAGCTGCTTCTTGATCAAAACCTGAAGCAATTTCTGGTGATCGGAGCCCTACCCATCTCCTTGCGGCTGTAGTCACCCTTAAACGAAACCCACCATTCACATGCTGATACCGTGTCATGAACTGAACAAAGAAGACTGGTGGTAACTCAGCATTCTGATCATTTCTCACTTGAAAGAAGAAGGCTATGCATGTTTTTTCAGTCAAAGAGCTCAGCTTCCATGAAGTAGTTCCACCCTGGCCTATTTCTTTCTCACTTACTAATTTGTTCTTTATACGAAGAGACCTGCAAGGTCCAAGGGCCCCACATATCTTAACCTCCTTTGTAGTCACAATGTCAATGGTTGCATCAAAGTTCATGTTTAGATGGTCTGTCCCTTTGTGCTTAAAGATGTGCGTTAAACACTTTCTGAACTGTTCTGACTCGAATGACTCTGCAAGCACCATGAAGCCACCAGACATCTCGATTGGGTATCTTAGTTCTGCAGCTCCAACCTGATCCAGAGAACAAGCAAAGAGATCAAGAACAAAAGATCTGTCAGATAATCTGTGAGCCAGATGCTTGTAGAAGCTACGAGCCTTTTCACTGAGAAGGGCATGACCATTTATAATATCTTGGTGGGTACGAATGGCCTCAGTAAGATCAGTCTCTGCAATCATCCCAGGCCCAGTTGTTGCAGGTCCAGATGTAAAAACCATTACTCGGCCACCAGTATTAGGTGCACAGCCTTCTAGAAGCGCAATTGCTGTTGAAATGGCTGCACCAGTGGCTCTCTTAGGGCGATGCCAAGGCAAGGTGTCAGATAAGGAGTCAAGTTCTTGAATTGCATTGGTAATATTGAATTCACAATCAGAAACTGATAGCAGAAAACCTTGCTTTGGGATATGTCTAGATATGCCCAGTTTGTGGTGCTTAAGTTGAGAAATACCCATGAGCTCTTGGATCTGGAAAACAAAATAATATGCATCATTTACTGTCAAATGGCAACGGGAAACAGCTTGGCACACAACTTTTTCCAGAAAACAATGATATTTATTTCGAATTGAACCAATTCAAATCCTCTTAAAATAGGTGGACCTGAAGTAGATTAAATCTAAGCAAGATCAGAAGACAAGCATCACATGCTACAGCAAGAGTGGTAAATTACAGGAGCTAATCTTAGTCAGTGAAAGTACCACCGCACTGCATGAATGGGTCTCATTCCTTCGTCAAAAATGGATGGTACAAACTCAAGCATAAACAACCCTTCCAAAGGATACTCATTTTCCAGGAATTGGTTTTGGCCACCAAATATGGTGACCACAACTGTTGGTTCAACATGTGGATTAACGGTCAGAGACCTTATGGACAACCACCTTTGTATTGCCCACGATGTTAAAGCAGGGAACGAGCAGAACACACGTTTTTCCTCTTTTTTTTTTGGGTTGTTTGGGGGTGGTGGAATTTGTTATGCACCTTCTCATCGCCATTTAAAAACTCTACCATGATATGGTGACCTAATCTCTTTTTGTATTTGATAAGGTAGCATGAAGACAGTAATGTAACACATTTTACCTTCACATGTTGATTATTGCTGAGATTATTACTATCATATGTTGCATTATCATAGAATGGAACACTGCTCATAAGTCATGAGACTCCAAAACAAAGATAACAACAAATGATAACTGCTAGCATGGACCCCTGTGTCAGTAATTTGCTTTAGAAAATCTTATGATCCTTAACATCTAAAATCTGCAAGTCCCTCTCATTCTCTGAGATGAATGAACTCAAGTAAAAGAAAGCAATGGAACTGGCTTAGTGTTGGGACTGGGGCAACAACATATTTCACATAATTCCACAGAAAATTGTCAAATACTTTTGGCAATTAAAATAAACAAAAAAAAAAGAAAAAAAATCAAAAAAAGAAACATGACTTATCTGCAGTTATAAGCTCTGTTAAAACTAATAACTAATGGGATCAAGGAAAATGCTGATTTTCTTAATTCCTCCTCCCAGAATTCATGAGTGAGTTTTAATTAATTAATTATTTTTTTAAAAAAAAAGACAAGTTCAAAGTGCTTTTTAAGTGGAGTTGACAGAAATAGGCAGCCTCTCTAAATCATGCTAAACAAAATCGCTAAGTAACAGGTAAATATGGATTTAGCAGAAAAAAAGATGTATTGAAAACTACATAGCACATTTATCAAACACTGGTTTGCCACTATAATCATCAGCAGAATTGATAATCTAACATGTGAAAATATAAAATCAAGAAGCTATTGTTCCACTTGGAAACCATGAACATTTACATTCAATTGAAAAGAATACTTTTGGATTAACATTTCTATAATTCCAAATTAGCACCTTAACAAGTAAATATTACTGTTTATCAATCCAATATATCAGAAGCACTAAAGAAACAATTAACAGTTGAAAGAACCAATCCAGTAAGTAAAAAAACCAATCCAGTAAGTAAGGGCAACAAAACTGCAATATCTGCTGCTAATTTTCTTTTCATAGCTAACCAGCGGCTCCAAAACAATAAATTGAGAAGTATTACAAATCACTATCCAGATTCATTCTGATGAACTACAATTGCTTGCAACATCACACGATTTTAATTCCGTACTTCCAAATTCGCCAAACATAACTCTCCAAGATCCAATAGCAGTTCACAATTTCCCACAAAATCCTAGCTTTCACTTTCCATCTAGCAGTCATTATGATCAACGGTTTGGAAAAGAACACACCACATGAAGAAATTAGAAAAGGCTGTGAGTAAAAATTTTAACCTTCTCTGAAGTGAGTTCCCGGTCACCGCAGAACAGAACAGCCCGGGAGCAGTCGGTAAACCCTAGGTCATGGACCCACACCATCGAGCCAAACGAGACCAGCCCCACCAGCGCGTTCTCCGGCAGCTGAGCCACTACATGCAAGATCTCATTTTTAAGCGCCCGGAGTTCTTCCGGCGACGAGAAGACGTCCACAACAAACACGAAGGATGGCCCCAGCGGCCGGGAGGGCTCCGGCCCCGGCAGTGAGGAGGTGGAGGAGAGCGAGGAGGCGAGGGAGGAGACGGAAGAAGAGAGAAGGGAGGCGGTGGAGGACGGGGTGAGGCCGAAGCCGCTGTGGGAGATGGGGTTCCGGGAGAGGACGTACTCGACGGCGGAGTAGGTGGGAAAGAGCTCAGCGGGGAGGTTGTTCTCGCCGATGCCAGCGTATGAGCGAGGGAAGGGGTTCTTTTGGTGGCAGAAGGGGCAGGCCCAAAGGGCGGAGCGGTAATCGACGCGGGAGTAGGGGTTGAGGGCGGCGCGGCAGCCGGCGCACATCAGGGGGTCGTAGGGGAGGAGGGGTAGGTCAGCTATGGGCATCAGCGGGGTGCACATCACGCTCAGAGGGACGACGAGGGCGGCGGCGTCCGGCCGCGACGTGGGCCACGAGTTCCACGGCCATCGGAGGCCCTCCGTCGCCTCCAGCTCCGCGAAGTCCATGACAGCAAGGTCGGCAGTTCCGACGGCGACGGCGACGGCGACGGCGGCGGCGGAGTAGGAGGAGGAGGGGAGAGAAGCCCTCGCATAAGGGGAGGGCGGAGAGGGGCCTAGTGTTTCGGCCCGGCCATGGCTTCCGTGGAGACGAAGAAAAGAACCACCTCGATAGAGGGAATTCGGGTTAGGATTAGGGTTTCTTCTTCTTGTTTTTTTTTTCGTGGAATTATTTTCTCGATTAAGCTTGGCCGGAGAAACGGAAGGAATCATTGGGTCCACAGTCACCTGGCAGTTTCATACCGTCTACCAAAAGCCGTCTGATATTGATCGGATGGACAGGGACTGTTCCTTCCAACAAAAAAACCTTGAAAATTACAGCAGCGGTCCGCGGTATAAAAACCACCGGTAGAATGGCAGCTCACGACCTAGTGTGTAAGGAAACCGCTGTTAACAGTTCAAAAAGGAGAGGTTGTATGTTTGGCATGAAAGAAGGATTCACATTCCTTCGGACGACTATACCGCTGGATCCCACAAAGCCGCTTTGAGAGCTGTGCAAGCTGATGAATTGAGAAATGAGAAGTGTATCGAGAGATATGCAAGAGCGATCCAATGGTCCACATTGTGAAAGAAGAACAATCGATCCTTCGTGTGAAGGATACAATCCGTATCCAAAAAGAAGAAACTGACAGTAGTGCAACTTCTATATAAATCGAGCTTTTTTTCCCCTCCGCACTGCCAATCTTCCTCCTTTTCCTGCTATTACCAAGTATAATATAATATTATGATAAATTATGATAAATAGGATACTTTTATAATTAATTTTTTGTCAGATATTAAATAGTAAATTTTACTGATGATCAGGTAAATTAATCCTAACTTCATTAATATACATTATTATTAAGTAATAAACTTTGATGATAACCAGGCTATATTATGCCAATGCCACTGCCACCAGCATTCGAATGGGAATAGAAATCTTTAAATAATTTGAAATTTTATTTAAGACAATATCTATATTATATTCAAAATAATAATTTTAATTTAAAATATTTTTATTTAAATTTTATTTATTGATTTAAAAATAAAAATAGTTAAAATATTTTTGGAATTAACTCTTTTTCTTTAGTTAAGTTTTAACTAAAATAAAAATTTAGTGAATCATATATGTTTCTCATTTATAAGAAAAATAAATAGATTAAATATATAGCTCCTTTTTTTCTTTATATTTCTTTTATATTCTGATCACTTGATTCGTGTAGTCTTTTCTTTTAAATATTAAATAATTTAAATATTTGATAAAAAAATTATTTAAACTACTCAAAATTAATTAATATTTAATTTATAAATTTTTTTAGTATTTAGTTTAAAATATTTACACTATAGCAATCTCGAATTTGGTAACCAAGCAAAACCTCTACAAACCAAGATACTACCTTAACAATAACATTTTATGGTTTCAATTAGGGATGGCAACGGATCGAATCATCCAAAACCCATACCCATCCTGCTAAAAAATTATCCGTCCCATACCCATCTCGGATCGGGTATAAAAAAATCACGATGAATCAGGTCGGGTCGGGTATACCCGGTCTCATAAAATTTAATTTATTTAAAAGCTAAACGGATCGAATCGAGTTGGGTCGGATCGAGTATATCCGTCACATATCCAATTTACTTAAATATTTTATAAACATAAATTTTTTTATATATAAACGGATCGGGTTCGGGTCGGGATGTACTACTACCCGTATCCGATCCGAACCTGAATCGGATTTTTTTTATATAATCCATATCTGTTTATAAATTAGACGGATCAAGTTTTACCCATCCCATTAGGATCGGATCGGGTCGGATACCCATCGAATCGGTAAAATTACCATCCCTGGTTTCAATCCTTATCCCGTAACAATCAATTTTATATACCACAAATTCTTATTCAAAATATCTAATAATCTTACATTTCAAATGCTGTACAATATACAATTTAAAACTAAGTGACACGGGAACTATAAGTTTGCCCCAATTCTACCTTGTGTGTAACTAATAGGAATGCAAAAGATTGCCGATTATCAAAATAATTTTCATTCTCCAGCAATGTGTCCCTGGAGAGAGCCATATTTAATGATGTAATGAACATCTTTTAGATAGTACAAATGCAAAAAATTAATATTTCAATAACGTGGAAAGCAAAATAATGTAAAAATAGTATAAGAAAATAATGAAGTCCAAATTTCATTTTAAACATGAAAATGTTAGAACTATCTTGGAATGGAATTATTTTGTCCTCTTTGTTTTCTCTTCACCTCCGCCACCATCATTATTAGACAATTCAAAACCTTTTCAATGCTTGTCTTGAACTCCAATGCTATCTATCATATATGAATAGGGCTGGAAATGGGCTGGCCCAAATCCAATTGGGCCAGCCCAAAAATTATATTTTAAAAATTTTTGGATCAAATCCGGGCATTTTTTTTGTCCAAAAAATTAAATGGACTCTATTTTACAGCCCAAAGACTAGTCAGATATGATTAAAATTTGATCCGAAGTCTGAACCAATTTCAGACTGGCCCGAAGTTTATTAAGCTGGCCTAACCCAGTTCCAGATAATGGACTTTTAGACCGACCCATTTCCAGCCCTATATATGAATGCCATATCGATGATCTTTAAGATTTAATGGCTCCAAATTCTTTCTTTTATTGGCACTAAAGAGGCTAATATAACACATAACTAAGGATCTTTTCTACCTCATCTATATCCATTAGATAATGTTTGAGGTCACAAAACTATTCAATCCAATCAGTTTTAGATCCATGGCCATTGGCCAATCACCGGATCGGATCCAAGCCCCAATTAATTGGTTAACATCATAGACGGAGCCCGCCCAATACTCCATTATAATGGATCGGTATCATATATAGATGCGAGTAAATCTCTATCATGACTTGTAAAGCCAATTCTTCTCATTTGGCAGTCTAACTATGTAATCAAATCGAAGGTGAAATTAGTGTACCAGAATCTACGCTGGTAATAAAAAAATCCTGTCAAAATTGTCGTAATTTAAAAAAAAAAGAGTTAAATGAATTGGGGCATATAAAACCACACAGGTAGGGTAGATTAGCGATCCCAATCATAAGGTACTATGTATACAAATCAATCAATACTTAAACGATCACACCTATCATATAAACAACAATGACCTTAACACCAAAGATTATGAATCATAGAACAGCGTTATGACATACTCCTAAGATATAGTAAGTAAGATGCGATCCCTCTATGTAATAGTACATCGATTTGCAATTTCACCCATCTATCATAACCAACAACTTATGCCAGTCCTCGAGAAAATGAGTAGAATATCCAACCAATAACTGTTAAGCTTCTATCGAACTTGTTAATCAACAAAACACTAGAGAAATTATTTATCCAAACTATTTGCAAAAAAGCATGATACATATTGTTACGGCCGTAACGGTGACGTGGCATGTCTCAGATTTCGTTGGACGTGATTCGAGCCACGTGAAATTTTTTTCGGCCAAGTCAGTTGCGGCTCCACCCCGGCCGAAGCCGAGCTCGGCCCGGGCCCTCCTGCCGCCTTGCCGGGCGGCACCCTGAGACGTTACCGCCCCGGCCGAAGTCGAGCTCGGCCCAGGCCCTCTTGCCGCTCCGCCAGGTGTCCACCCAGGAGGGGTCCGCCTCGGTTGAAGTAAGTGGCTCCCCCGCTCCCTCACCAGGTGGCACCCTGAGACGGTTCCCCCTCGGCCGAGGTCGAGCTGGGCCCCTTCGCTCCTTCGCCAGGTGGCGCCCGAAGACGGGACCACCTCGACCGAAGCCGAGCGTCCTTCTGCCGCCCCGCCAGGTGTCCACCCAGGAGGGGTCCACCTCGGCCAAGGTCGGCTGCTCCCCCACTCCCTCGCCAGGTGGCACCCTGAGACGGTCCCCTCTTGGCCGAGGTCGAGCCGGGCCCCTTCGCTCCTTCGCCAGGTGGCGCCCGAAGACGGGACCAACTCGGCCGAAGCCGAGCGTCCTTCTGCCGCCCCGCCAGGTGTCCACCCAGGAGGGGTCCACCTCGGCCAAGGTCGGCTGCTCCCCCGCTCCCTCGCCAGGTGACGCCCGGAGACGGGACCACCTCAGCCGAGGTCGAGCCGGGCCCCTTCGCTCCTTCGCTAGGTAGCGCCCGGAGACGGGACCACCTCGGTCGAAGCCGATTGTCCTTCTGCCGCCCCGCCAGGTGTCCGCCCAGGAGGGGTCCACCTCGGCCAAGGTCGGCTGCTCCCCCGCTCCCTCGCCAGGTGGCACCCTGAGACGGTTCCCCCTCGGTCGAGGTCGAGCCGGGCCCCTTCGCTCCTTCGCCAGGTGGCGCCCGGAGACGGGACCACCTCAGCCGAAGCCGAGCGTCCTTCTGCCGCCCCGCCAGGTGTCCACCTAGGAGGGGTCCACCTCGGCCGAGGTCGGCCAGCTCGTACAGAGAAGGTCCCGAAGAACGGAGGCGCGAGCTCCGAGGTTGCCCCTCGAGCCATGCGCGCCGCACCTCGAGAAAGGCGCCCCGTACGAATGGTGGCGACACGTGAAACATCACTTACATCGGCCCGACAGGTTCCGCAGTCGAGAGACGAGGCTCTGACAAAACAGGACCTGGTAACGGACAGCGCCGACGCCTGGGAGGGAGAACGCTCACGCCCGGCCCGAGGTCTGGTCGGCGGCCTGACCAGTGCCCCCCTCCCTTACTCTTTCCTCGCTGGGCTCGGCAAACGAGGCCGTAAAGCCGCCCGGCCCACTGAACCAGAAGGAGAAAGAGAAAGGGGCAGGGGGAAGGAGATGAGAGCGACAAGGGAGCCTCCCAGGAGCAAAAAACGGGCAGGCAAC
Organism: Areca catechu; assembly: GCA_021397845.1. Classification (NCBI taxonomy): domain Eukaryota; kingdom Viridiplantae; phylum Streptophyta; class Magnoliopsida; order Arecales; family Arecaceae; genus Areca; species Areca catechu. Next base: position 8,179,855 of record CM038040.1, on the reverse strand, counting down.
GGGAGGAGATAAAAGGAAGGAGAGAAGAGACGACCAGGTAGGTGAGACAAGTAAGAAACAGAGGCTGGAAGCTCCGCTCCCAGAGCAAGATCCAAGGTCCCGAGAGGGGATCGCTTGGCATGAGCTGGGCAAAGGAATCCAGCCGGGTTTCCAGTCTCTCTGGCATCTTTCTTGCTAGTACATTCTCTGAGTCTGGGACTCCTTCGGGGGCCCGTCCCAGAGAGTCTGTTCCCTCTCGTCGTCTACTAACTTGATCGTCGGAGCTCCCTCGCCGGAATCCCCGGCCAGGGTCTTCTGACCTTGCCTTGCAGGTTCGGTCCAGCCAGGAGGCCCCAGGGGCAGGACGGTCTAGTCGGATCGGCAGTTCCGAGGCCACGGGCGCGGCGGCGAGATCGGCAACACATATGTATAAATATATATCTTATATACAGAATGTTGGCGTAGGTCCCTTTTCCGACCGGGCGAAGCTACGCCCGCTCCTGGTTCACCTGCAAAACAGATTCCAGGTCGGAATGGTTCCGGCGGGGGACACTCCGATGCCTAAGTTAGAGGCATGCTCCAGCCACAGAATGGAGAAGACTCTGATATTTTCAAGAGTATCTTGTGCTTTACCTGGAGCATCCTCTTTTACCGTTATTTATAATGAGTCATCCGGTCTGCGATTCCGTTCCCCCTCCAACGGTTATGACGGGGGAATTAATTCCTTCCCCTCAATTCGCAATCGTGGACGGTTCTAAATGGTTCCGGCCAGGCCAGGAACATTACCATTGGAGTTAATGGTCACGTGGTCGTGCTCTGTACACAGTTGTAGAATCGATGATAACCGTTGCTTGCCAAGTTTGTGGAGATCGAAGACAAATCGAAGGTCTGTTTTCGGGCTTCTTTTATTTTTGGAAAAATTCGTGGCCGAATCGAAGGTGTGCCTTCGGCATGGATCGAAGACTTGGTCTTTATCGTAGGCCGAAGACTATATCTTCGACATAATCCGAAGACTGTGTCTTCGGTTGACTGTGAAGATTACTTTTCAGTTCGGGCTGAGGGCTCTGTTTTCAGTAAGGGCCACAAGCTTGCTTGCTTTGTGGATGAACTTGCTTGTTAGTTGTCCGATTTCTTCCGAACACCTTGGTTTGAAGTGCCTGGTTCGGGAGAAATGTCTCCGACCGATCGAATCGATGGTTGGTTTATGCTTGGATCGACATATCCCAACATAGAATAATAAATTATCAACAAGTTTCTAACAAATCATTGAGAATTTTTTTTCTCAGGTAGCGGATGCCTTGTTGGGTGTCTCGCATGATCTCGGTACAAATTTTATACACCCAATTAAGCATTGTACACAAACTTGATCTTGGTTCGAGTAGTTTGGCTATCAAAGTGGACCGGATTAAATGTTAGTTCGTGGACTCCTCAGGTTAAGAAATAATGTGCGAAGACTATTGCACGATGAGAACATCATTACCCCTAGTCCAATGTGGTCAGGCCCTTTTTTTCTTTTCTTTTTTTTTTTTTTTTTTTGGGTAAGAGAGTGAGAGAACGCTACATTTAAATAAAAGAAAAGCCCCTGGCATCGGCTCTAATAAGATGAGAAAGATCGAGAGGAATATTTTCTGCAAGTGTTTTTTGGTTTTTAAGGCTATCCAATGAAACCCAGCCCTTTTGTCTCGAGTTAGAGTCGGAGCGAGGCCTAAAATGGCCCGCTGCCAAAAAAAAAAAAAAAAAAAAAAAAAAAAAAAAAAAAAAAAAAAAAGGCCCCTATTCGGATCGGTGGCAAGATCGGCAACTAGATCCCTGGTCAGACCGGCGATCAAATCGATGATAGGACCGATGATCGGACCGGTGGTCGGACCCCTGGTCGGACCGGTGGCAAGATCGATGGCTAGATAAGAGACCAGACAGCGACCGGATCCGATGTCGATCCAATCCCGTCGCCATTCCGGCCACCGATTTGATCACTGGTCTGATTAGGTACTGACACCGATCGAACTACGGACCATTAATCCGATACTAATTCGACCGCCAGTCCGGCCACCAAGTCGAAACCAGTCCGGTCGCCAGTTCAATTGGTATCGATACCAAATCAGATCAGTGATCAGACAGGTGATCGGATCAGTGGTCGGACCGACAATTAGATCGGTGGCTGGACTGGCGACTGGATTGGATCGACGATCGAATCGGTCGTCGGTCCAGTCTCCCATCTGGTCACCAGTCGTGCCACAGGTCCGCCAGGGATCTGACCATCGGTCCGATCGTCGGTCTTGCCATTGGTCCGAATGCCAGTCCTGCCATCGGTCCGAATGCCAGTCCTGCCATCGGTCTGGATGCTGGTCCTATCACCGATCTGAATGTCGGTCCTGCCACCGGTCCGGTCACCGATCCGACTAGGGGTTTGGTCGCCAGTTCTGCAACTGGTCCGGATGTCGGTCCTGCCATCGATCCGACCAGGGGTCTGACCACCAATCTAGTCACCGGTCCTACAATCAATCCGGAGTCGATACTGCCATTGATCCGGTTATTATTTTTTTCTAAAATAAAAAAAAATTATTTGAAGATGCTGGTTCGATAAAAACCGAAAAAAAAGTTGAAGGCGCAGGTTCAACCGCCTTCAAAAATGAGAAAAAAAAAAAAAATCATTTGAAGGCCTAATAAAAATTTAAAAAAAAATGCTGAAGGCAAGCGTTAAACCTATACCTTCTAAAATTAAAAAAAAAAAAAAAAAAAAAATTCATTTAAAGGCGTAGGTTCTTCTAATTAAAATAAACATCACAAACTCGAAAAAAAAAAAAAAAACTCAGGCATTTAAAAAACAATATTAAAAAAAAATCTTGGAGCATTAAATACATTCTAAATGCATTAAATGCGCACCCTTCTCATTAAATTTTAATATAATAAAATTTATATATATATTAAAAATATAATATAATATAAAATAATATAATAAAATATTTAAAATAATATAATAAAATTTAAATTTTAAAAAATATTTTAAAAATTAGAAGAATTTGCAGCTAAAGTGAAGTCGCAGGCCGTACCTACGATTTCATCTCTTTCCTGTACCTCCATTTTTAAATTAAAAAATTAAAAAAATTAAAATATATATAAGTAAAGTCATAAATTACAAACTTAATAATAATATAAAATATTAATATTATAAAATAAAATTTATTATAATATATAATATATAATATATATATATTATAATAAATATATTATAATATATTAAATTATAAATATTATATTATACTATAAAATATAATAAATATGCTAAATATTTTATAATAAAATATATAATTTATAATTTAGTCAGTACCGATCTAGTCGCCAGTCTGGTTGCCAATCACCTATCAGGCCGGTGTCAGTCGACCATCAACCTGGTGCTAATTCGACCGTTAGTCTGGCCACAAGGTCGATACTAGTTCGGTCGCTAGTTCGATCGATGTCAGTATCCAATCAAATTAGTGATCGGACTGGTGGTCGGATCGGTGGCTTGACTAGCAATCAGATCGATGGCCGGACTGGCGATTAGATTGGATCGACGATCGGATCTGGTCGCCATTCCAGTCATCGGTCCAGTCTCCCGTCTAGCCACTGGTCCTGCCGCCAATCTGACCAGGGGTCCGATCACTGATCCGGTCGCTAGTTTTGCCATCGATTCGAATGTCGATCCTGCCACCGGTTCGATCGTTGATCCAACCAAGGGGCCAGTTGCCAGTCCTGCCATCAGTCCGGATGTCGGTCTTGCCACCGATCCGACCAAGGGTCTAGCCACTGATCTAATCGCCGGTCTTATGGCCGGTCCATATATCGATATTGCCGCTGATTCGGTTATCATTTTTTTTAAATAAAAATAAAAATTTCATTTGAGTGTGCAGGTCCTGCGCCTTCTAATTAATAAAATAAAAAAAAAAAAAAAAAAAAAAAAATGTTGAGGGTGCACCACTGGATGGGAGATGAAAAACGGGGGACCGGAATTTTTTTCCTTTGGTCGACCCTAATAAATCTGCGTCTTCTCGCTGAAGGTGCAGGCCGAACCTGCGTCTTCAGCGCGCCACCTGCCAACCCGTCAGCCAGAAGGAACAAAAAAACACCATATGGCCCCATAACGGTAAAAATAAAAAAATTATTTCAACCGGCGGTACTTTTGGTAATATTAATTTAAAAAATAATATTTTTTAAAAAATCCCTCCTCCACCATCAAAATAAAATAAATAAATAAATAAATAAAAATAAAAAAAATTGCCCGATATTTGTTTGATGTTATGGCTTGGAAACCGAAGAGAGAAGAACGGCGAGGGACGGATGGATGGGGAAAGAGAAGAAATCCCGTTTGGTGGAGAGCATAAAGAAGAAGCTCCCTCGAACCCAATCAAAATTATGTGCGAAGAATCCAAATCTTAATTTCTCGGGGCACGGCAATTTTATCTCAAAAACTAAACTGTCCTGGTTAACAATTCAAAAAGGTATCAAGATTATTTTGATCATTTACTATTTTTCATTAATACTTTTAAGCTGGGGACAGATGCTTACGACTAACTACAACAATTTTAAAAATTCGAAGGATCTTTGTAACTTTTAAAACTTTTGAAATTAAATTGTAAATTGATAAAAGTTAAAGGAATATCTTTATAATTTTTTTTCCCGCTCTACATTTACGTGGTAAGAAAATATTTTCTAGTCTTAAGATGCCTTATCCAAATGCACCTCCATCTGAACACACAAACCACTAATACAAGTGCCAAACCACTGTTTCAAAACCTCTGTTACGGTATAGTGGCTAGGGGTGTAAATAGGTCAAAGTCAGATCAGGTCCTGAATAATTCCAGCCAATCTAGTTTTGTTGATCGAATTTTAATATTGAATCCAATTCTAATATAATAGAAGGTCAGATCGAATTAAATCAGATTTATATTTAATAAACTTAAATTCGATCTGGAAAATAGAACGGATTTAATTTTACGGCTCGAATAAATTTCATGAATTTTATAAAATGATTCAAGTTGGATCTGAAGGTCAAATTTTAACAGGTCAAATTATAGTTCAATCTAAACCATTTGAAGTCTTAATAGTTAATCCATTTGCAGTTTTTTTTTTTGATAAGAACGCAGGAGCCAAATCTATATTAGAAAGTAAAAAAGTTTATAAAGTTTATACATGACCCAAAACAAAGAAAAACATATTACAAAGGACCTAGAATCCTAAGAATATAAACTTTTTAAGAAAGTATTAGTTTGCAGTCCAAAGAAGCAACTTAATCATAAAAAAGACATAACAGCCAAAAAAATTCTTTCCAGAATACAAATGATATAACCATTAAACAGGAAACAGCAAGAAAAGGATCTCTGAATGTTGAATAGAGCTGTGAGGGTTACTCCCAATGAAATTCGACAAACCACCGGTAAACTTTTTATATTCCCCAGTACACAGAAATCATTTGAATTCAAGTTGGCACAATTTTCTTTGAATGGTGCATTAGAGTAATCTTAGACCACAGCAGCAACATTGATGGAAGATGTCAGCATCCCAGCTATAATATAAGAGAGTTTAAGATTAAAAAAGATATTATAGTACCTGAAAGTATGAGAGCCTGGAAAAATATAGGCAAACCAAGCACATGATATGAGCAAAAAATAAAGAGCCTGAATGGGTAATTAGTCCAGCAGCAGTAAAAGGGAAGTACAGCATCCATTTGCAGTTTTAATGGTGGCCTCGTGGAAGTAATTGCAGGAAGTAAGAGTTTAAACAGTTGAAAATTTTCATTATAGTCCCGGTAGATCTAATTTCTTTTCGTTTTAAGCTTGTCATTTATCAGGAACACTGTACAATTACAATCCAAACAGAAAAATGGCAATTGTCGCCAGTTTTGAAACAATCAAACCATAGGATCATTTTCCATATGGTTAAGCAGTAATAAATCCTTTTCTGACTAATATAGCACCAGAAACCAGTTTCAGACGGTTTACCGCCGCAATAGAAAGACACTGGCTTGGTGGGTCATCGAGGACAATGCGGTTCTTCCAGATGATTAGAGCCAGTAGCACACCAAAAAGAAATTGCATATGCGGCTGTAACATATCCAATTTATTGCGTGAAAAATTCTCGTGCTGTTCAGTGAAGATTTAAAATTCAGATATCATCCCTTTATCCACCAAAGAGGAGAAACCAAAAAAAAAAAAAGTTGACGTATGGTAGCCTAAATGTACAACCGATTCTGTTTCTGACACATGAAGTTGGACAAAAGAAAACGCAGACCTCTCTAGAAATCGCTTATTCCATCGAGGTTTATTAAAAAAATTGGCTAAGCTATGACAATATTTGGCTATAGCGAGGAGGAAGAAAAAATGAGGAAAGAAAATTTACAAAGGAGACTTGAGAAAGCAAGGGGGGGGTGTTCTGTAATAAATGGAAGGGAGTTACCAATGCGGTAACTACCAGTGAATGTTGCATTGTTGCAAGTAAGGGTTATTGTAGTCGAGAAACTTGTTCCAGTAACCTCTGTACTTATCAATAGCAATCTCAAGCCATGGCTTCATGTTTCCATCATAATGAATGACCGCTGCCTTCTCGACGTCCCTCCTTGATATGCTAGAGTCATGACCAAGCCCAAGCACATGCCACCACCGGTCCAGAGGCACTGTTTGGTTGTAGAAGACCAGCTGACCCAATGGCAGGCTTCCTGCCTTCCATAACTGCCGCTTCATACCCTACAGAGCCATAAAATATCAGAAAAAAAAACCAACCAAAATTAACAAACTAGATAAATGCACGTCAAATTCCCGACATTAATAAAATGTGTTTTGTCTATCCACCGTTCTTAAATGATGCCTTCCACATTCATCAGCATGTGCTCATATAATAGTTGATCCACTCTTAAAAATTCATAAGGAAGAGAGTTTCAAAAACAAAAAAGAAAAAAGAAACAAGCAAAGCATTCAGATCAGTGTACCCTTACCGCTTGAACCCAAGTATGATAAATCCTGCTTAAACCCTGTCTTCGCCACTCTTTTAGATCAAACAAATTCATTCCAAATGCCCATACACATGCCTTGGCATCAAAACTACTTGCTATGATTGGATCTGAGAAGTTAACAAGCATTTCCAACAGATTAAATGCCTCTCCTTCCCTGCATGTCTCAACAGCTCCATTTATTTTACCCTTCATATTTATGCTCCACAACCCCCTAAGATCTCTCTGCACCACCACATCATGGTCCAAAAGTAAAACTTTATCGAGGGAAGGAAAGAGCTCTGGCAAATAGAAGCGTAGGTGGTTGAGTGCTGATGAGTATCTTAGGTCGTTCACACCAGGCTGCTTAAACATTGAACTCAAACTAGCAGGTAGCCATTTAAAATCATCCAAGCTTTGTATCTGAATTGTGGCTTCACCAGGAGGGTTCAGTGAAAACCACATCATCATTGCTGGAAAATTTAGCGAATCAGTCACCACATGAAAGACAATTTTCTCTGGTTCCTGCAAAAGAGGTAAATAGAATTAAAATTTCCTATACATGCATGATTAAACTTTAGAAATAGAAACAATGGACACAAGCACATCATATCATACTGTGTCAAGCACACAACTCTTTTTTTTAATTAAAACCATTTACTGATGAAAATGATTGATTTTCAGACACTAAATCACCCAGGCAGAATCTTCATAACTAATTTGTTTTGTCTTTGAATGCCTAAGGTATGAATAAAAAAAGCCAGAAAATGAAAAAAAAAGTATCCATTTAACATTGCAAACAGTTACATATAGATATTTGTTTCATTTTAAATGGCTCATAATATGCACAAAATTGTCCTCATATACAGAAGATGGCACGTTCAAGTTCAACCTACATAGTTGAGACAATCATGTCCTCTACTCCGTAATAGTTATGAAGGAAAATGCTGTGTATGATGTTTTGTAGTTAACCAAAGTGAAAAAAAGTGATAATTAAGATTAAAAAGGCTTCATATCCTTTATAGCAGATGGGGGCCTAGGTAATCATTCATAAGCACAAGTTTTGAAGGGTAATTATAGTTATTTCACTTCTGCTAACTTGGACTGTAAGAGCCTAGAATTATCTTGAGGAAACATTGAAATCCAGTAAGATTATTGAGTTAGGCATTTGTATGGAAGCTCAAAAGACAGTTCTAGTAGAATTTTGTCAAGGTGGCAAAGATCTACTTTGAGACAGACATACAAGCAAACCACCAATACATTTCTTCAAACATTTCTTCATAAGAGATCCAAACGTGATTTAAGACCATATACCTCTTCACGAGTTGAAAGGAAGGAGAATTTTAGGATAAATGAGATTGATTTTGAGTTGGGATTCAGGGTCTGGGGTTGTTTATGTGTGCCAGACCAAGAAAATACAAAGGAAGAAGAGAATCAAGTTTGGGATAAATGAGACAGATGGCTACTGGATTTCAACTTTCAAGGTTTCATTACTCAGTAAAAGGATCTCTGCGCTTGGAACCAGAAAAGAAGAATATCAAAAGGTCATTATATTAATGGTCACAACAGGTTAAGCCAGGTCTTCCTAGCATATTAAAATTAATACCAACCTAATTTGACACCAAGTCATTGTTCATTAATTAGTCCATATACACCAGCAGGTCAATCCTGGCAACCCTCCTAGCTCACTTTCTGATTTCTCTAGCTACCATTTGACTGGACCCTTATTTCCACGTTCATCAAGCTACATGAGTGAAATGAGATTTCAATACATAAGGCAAAAGAAACAAAATCTTAGAAAAAGTTTAATTGCATCTCAACCATTTGCAATAATAACCTGTAAGTATTTTTAGTGTTTACAATAATAATAATACTATCATAACATTCCCACAGTAGCAACACATCTTATATTGGCATCCCAACTATACCAACCCATTGAACTAGCTAATATACTAATGGCTAACCTACAAATGAAAAATGCCAATTCACAAATCTATTTCATCAAATCCAATTTGATCAATTTAACTAGCCTGGTTCCAAAATGCCACCTCTTTGCTAGATTTCTTGGTCATCCTTGTTGGCACGCATGCTTCCCAATACCTACACGATGCATCATCCAAATCTTTTACAAAGTAAAGTATATTGTGCACCTAGCATTGGTTAGTGACAGATTATAAAGAATAGGTTTAAGAAAGCTCTGCTATCTCAATACCAGATCCCGCACTGGTAAATTCTATTATAGTATCAATATGAGTACAGTAACATCGGTATGGAACAGTACAACATACTGGTACAGTATCAATATAGTATGCTACACCCCATACAGAATGGTATGGTACATTGTGGTACAGCAAACCATGGGATTAAGTATTTAATAGTGGCTCAAGGATCAGCAACCACATCTGAAGAGATAAATTTCCATCACTCACAATCAAGAACATGCTAGCCATTTTGAAGATGGAGCTACAGGAGGCATTAAATGATATGAAATCATATATGCAATTTGATAACTGGTGCAAACTCTCCATGTCACTTCCACAATGTCAATATAAGGGCTCACAAATTCAATTGAACAGATTACATCATGCGGAAAACAATTTAAACATGTAACGAGGCCTCAATGTAGAATCAAGCGATATAACAAGGAATTAGATTCTATGTCACAGGTATGGCTAACATGATCAATTTGGGCAACTTATAAATGCTGATGTTCCAAACAAGCATTTTATTTGCAATATTTGAAAATTGCACCAAATGGATAAACTATGGCCTTGTTTAGATTAGAATCGTACACAGATCACTATATTCAACAAGCACTTATCTCTTATAGAATTTGGTAAAAAAGGCATAAAATATATCAACATATATGAAATAATGGTTGGCTCATGGATCACTATTTTTAATAAATCTGGGAAAGTGGATCACTTTATCCAAATAAAGGACCAGATTCTTTCAATGAGGTCAATGAAACATGGCATGTAACAACTTTCTAGATTTATACTTCTGAGATGCATTATCACTAAATCTGAAAAAATCGCAGCTATAAAATAATGGTAGCCAATCTTGTTATGAGAACAAAGATCGCAAACAAAAGTTGCGCCCCTCATTCCACCAATAAGCTCAAGCCAGGAGTTTTAGTTTTGAAATGAAAGATTCTCCTTTCTCGAATTTGGTAGACTATCATCTTGTTACTCAAAATTTCAAGACCAGCCTCTCATCCTAGTTTTGGGCAAGCTGGGGCATAGCTTTTTCAATAAATCTGGTTGAATTCTAAAACCCACCCAAATTTTGGACCAATCCTGCATTAACTAAAAATAATTGGTAGATCAACTTCGAATATTTAATAAGATAAATCCATCTCCCCTCTTCCTTCTCCCAACCCTACCAACTCAACCTTCCAAATTCGAGAAAAAGTTTAATTGCATCTCAACCATTTGCAATAATAACCTGTAAGTATTTTTAGTGTTTACAATAATAATAATACTATCATAACATTCCCACAGTAGCAACACATCTTATATTGGCATCCCAACTATACCAACCCATTGAACTAGCTAATATACTAATGGCTAACCTACAAATGAAAAATGCCAATTCACAAATCTATTTCATCAAATCCAATTTGATCAATTTAACTAGCCTGGTTCCAAAATGCCACCTCTTTGCTAGATTTCTTGGTCATCCTTGTTGGCACGCATGCTTCCCAATACCTACACGATGCATCATCCAAATCTTTTACAAAGTAAAGTATATTGTGCACCTAGCATTGGTTAGTGACAGATTATAAAGAATAGGTTTAAGAAAGCTCTGCTATCTCAATACCAGATCCCGCACTGGTAAATTCTATTATAGTATCAATATGAGTACAGTAACATCGGTATGGAACAGTACAACATACTGGTACAGTATCAATATAGTATGCTACACCCCATACAGAATGGTATGGTACATTGTGGTACAGCAAACCATGGGATTAAGTATTTAATAGTGGCTCAAGGATCAGCAACCACATCTGAAGAGATAAATTTCCATCACTCACAATCAAGAACATGCTAGCCATTTTGAAGATGGAGCTACAGGAGGCATTAAATGATATGAAATCATATATGCAATTTGATAACTGGTGCAAACTCTCCATGTCACTTCCACAATGTCAATATAAGGGCTCACAAATTCAATTGAACAGATTACATCATGCGGAAAACAATTTAAACATGTAATGAGGCCTCAATGTAGAATCAAGCGATATAACAAGGAATTAGATTCTATGTCACAGGTATGGCTAACATGATCAATTTGGGCAACTTATAAATGCTGATGTTCCAAACAAGCATTTTATTTGCAATATTTGAAAATTGCACCAAATGGATAAACTATGGCCTTGTTTAGATTAGAATCGTACACAGATCACTATATTCAACAAGCACTTATCTCTTATAGAATTTGGTAAAAAAGGCATAAAATATATCAACATATATGAAATAATGGTTGGCTCATGGATCACTATTTTTAATAAATCTGGGAAAGTGGATCACTTTATCCAAATAAAGGACCAGATTCTTTCAATGAGGTCAATGAAACATGGCATGTAACAACTTTCTAGATTTATACTTCTGAGATGCATTATCACTAAATCTGAAAAAATCGCAGCTATAAAATAATGGTAGCCAATCTTGTTATGAGAACAAAGATCGCAAACAAAAGTTGCGCCCCTCATTCCACCAATAAGCTCAAGCCAGGAGTTTTAGTTTTGAAATGAAAGATTCTCCTTTCTCGAATTTGGTAGACTATCATCTTGTTACTCAAAATTTCAAGACCAGCCTCTCATCCTAGTTTTGGGCAAGCTGGGGCATAGCTTTTTCAATAAATCTGGTTGAATTCTAAAACCCACCCAAATTTTGGACCAATCCTGCATTAACTAAAAATAATTGGTAGATCAACTTCGAATATTTAATAAGATAAATCCATCTCCCCTCTTCCTTCTCCCAACCCTACCAACTCAACCTTCCAAATTCGAGAAAAAGTTTAATTGCATCTCAACCATTTGCAATAATAACCTGTAAGTATTTTTAGTGTTTACAATAATAATAATACTATCATAACATTCCCACAGTAGCAACACATCTTATATTGGCATCCCAACTATACCAACCCATTGAACTAGCTAATATACTAATGGCTAACCTACAAATGAAAAATGCCAATTCACAAATCTATTTCATCAAATCCAATTTGATCAATTTAACTAGCCTGGTTCCAAAATGCCACCTCTTTGCTAGATTTCTTGGTCATCCTTGTTGGCACGCATGCTTCCCAATACCTACACGATGCATCATCCAAATCTTTTACAAAGTAAAGTATATTGTGCACCTAGCATTGGTTAGTGACAGATTATAAAGAATAGGTTTAAGAAAGCTCTGCTATCTCAATACCAGATCCCGCACTGGTAAATTCTATTATAGTATCAATATGAGTACAGTAACATCGGTATGGAACAGTACAACATACTGGTACAGTATCAATATAGTATGCTACACCCCATACAGAATGGTATGGTACATTGTGGTACAGCAAACCATGGGATTAAGTATTTAATAGTGGCTCAAGGATCAGCAACCACATCTGAAGAGATAAATTTCCATCACTCACAATCAAGAACATGCTAGCCATTTTGAAGATGGAGCTACAGGAGGCATTAAATGATATGAAATCATATATGCAATTTGATAACTGGTGCAAACTCTCCATGTCACTTCCACAATGTCAATATAAGGGCTCACAAATTCAATTGAACAGATTACATCATGCGGAAAACAATTTAAACATGTAACGAGGCCTCAATGTAGAATCAAGCGATATAACAAGGAATTAGATTCTATGTCACAGGTATGGCTAACATGATCAATTTGGGCAACTTATAAATGCTGATGTTCCAAACAAGCATTTTATTTGCAATATTTGAAAATTGCACCAAATGGATAAACTATGGCCTTGTTTAGATTAGAATCGTACACAGATCACTATATTCAACAAGCACTTATCTCTTATAGAATTTGGTAAAAAAGGCATAAAATATATCAACATATATGAAATAATGGTTGGCTCATGGATCACTATTTTTAATAAATCTGGGAAAGTGGATCACTTTATCCAAATAAAGGACCAGATTCTTTCAATGAGGTCAATGAAACATGGCATGTAACAACTTTCTAGATTTATACTTCTGAGATGCATTATCACTAAATCTGAAAAAATCGCAGCTATAAAATAATGGTAGCCAATCTTGTTATGAGAACAAAGATCGCAAACAAAAGTTGCGCCCCTCATTCCACCAATAAGCTCAAGCCAGGAGTTTTAGTTTTGAAATGAAAGATTCTCCTTTCTCGAATTTGGTAGACTATCATCTTGTTACTCAAAATTTCAAGACCAGCCTCTCATCCTAGTTTTGGGCAAGCTGGGGCATAGCTTTTTCAATAAATCTGGTTGAATTCTAAAACCCACCCAAATTTTGGACCAATCCTGCATTAACTAAAAATAATTGGTAGATCAACTTCGAATATTTAATAAGATAAATCCATCTCCCCTCTTCCTTCTCCCAACCCTACCAACTCAACCTTCCAAATTCGAGAAAAAGTTTAATTGCATCTCAACCATTTGCAATAATAACCTGTAAGTATTTTTAGTGTTTACAATAATAATAATACTATCATAACATTCCCACAGTAGCAACACATCTTATATTGGCATCCCAACTATACCAACCCATTGAACTAGCTAATATACTAATGGCTAACCTACAAATGAAAAATGCCAATTCACAAATCTATTTCATCAAATCCAATTTGATCAATTTAACTAGCCTGGTTCCAAAATGCCACCTCTTTGCTAGATTTCTTGGTCATCCTTGTTGGCACGCATGCTTCCCAATACCTACACGATGCATCATCCAAATCTTTTACAAAGTAAAGTATATTGTGCACCTAGCATTGGTTAGTGACAGATTATAAAGAATAGGTTTAAGAAAGCTCTGCTATCTCAATACCAGATCCCGCACTGGTAAATTCTATTATAGTATCAATATGAGTACAGTAACATCGGTATGGAACAGTACAACATACTGGTACAGTATCAATATAGTATGCTACACCCCATACAGAATGGTATGGTACATTGTGGTACAGCAAACCATGGGATTAAGTATTTAATAGTGGCTCAAGGATCAGCAACCACATCTGAAGAGATAAATTTCCATCACTCACAATCAAGAACATGCTAGCCATTTTGAAGATGGAGCTACAGGAGGCATTAAATGATATGAAATCATATATGCAATTTGATAACTGGTGCAAACTCTCCATGTCACTTCCACAATGTCAATATAAGGGCTCACAAATTCAATTGAACAGATTACATCATGCGGAAAACAATTTAAACATGTAATGAGGCCTCAATGTAGAATCAAGCGATATAACAAGGAATTAGATTCTATGTCACAGGTATGGCTAACATGATCAATTTGGGCAACTTATAAATGCTGATGTTCCAAACAAGCATTTTATTTGCAATATTTGAAAATTGCACCAAATGGATAAACTATGGCCTTGTTTAGATTAGAATCGTACACAGATCACTATATTCAACAAGCACTTATCTCTTATAGAATTTGGTAAAAAAGGCATAAAATATATCAACATATATGAAATAATGGTTGGCTCATGGATCACTATTTTTAATAAATCTGGGAAAGTGGATCACTTTATCCAAATAAAGGACCAGATTCTTTCAATGAGGTCAATGAAACATGGCATGTAACAACTTTCTAGATTTATACTTCTGAGATGCATTATCACTAAATCTGAAAAAATCGCAGCTATAAAATAATGGTAGCCAATCTTGTTATGAGAACAAAGATCGCAAACAAAAGTTGCGCCCCTCATTCCACCAATAAGCTCAAGCCAGGAGTTTTAGTTTTGAAATGAAAGATTCTCCTTTCTCGAATTTGGTAGACTATCATCTTGTTACTCAAAATTTCAAGACCAGCCTCTCATCCTAGTTTTGGGCAAGCTGGGGCATAGCTTTTTCAATAAATCTGGTTGAATTCTAAAACCCACCCAAATTTTGGACCAATCCTGCATTAACTAAAAATAATTGGTAGATCAACTTCGAATATTTAATAAGATAAATCCATCTCCCCTCTTCCTTCTCCCAACCCTACCAACTCAACCTTCCAAATTCGAGAAAAAGTTTAATTGCATCTCAACCATTTGCAATAATAACCTGTAAGTATTTTTAGTGTTTACAATAATAATAATACTATCATAACATTCCCACAGTAGCAACACATCTTATATTGGCATCCCAACTATACCAACCCATTGAACTAGCTAATATACTAATGGCTAACCTACAAATGAAAAATGCCAATTCACAAATCTATTTCATCAAATCCAATTTGATCAATTTAACTAGCCTGGTTCCAAAATGCCACCTCTTTGCTAGATTTCTTGGTCATCCTTGTTGGCACGCATGCTTCCCAATACCTACACGATGCATCATCCAAATCTTTTACAAAGTAAAGTATATTGTGCACCTAGCATTGGTTAGTGACAGATTATAAAGAATAGGTTTAAGAAAGCTCTGCTATCTCAATACCAGATCCCGCACTGGTAAATTCTATTATAGTATCAATATGAGTACAGTAACATCGGTATGGAACAGTACAACATACTGGTACAGTATCAATATAGTATGCTACACCCCATACAGAATGGTATGGTACATTGTGGTACAGCAAACCATGGGATTAAGTATTTAATAGTGGCTCAAGGATCAGCAACCACATCTGAAGAGATAAATTTCCATCACTCACAATCAAGAACATGCTAGCCATTTTGAAGATGGAGCTACAGGAGGCATTAAATGATATGAAATCATATATGCAATTTGATAACTGGTGCAAACTCTCCATGTCACTTCCACAATGTCAATATAAGGGCTCACAAATTCAATTGAACAGATTACATCATGCGGAAAACAATTTAAACATGTAATGAGGCCTCAATGTAGAATCAAGCGATATAACAAGGAATTAGATTCTATGTCACAGGTATGGCTAACATGATCAATTTGGGCAACTTATAAATGCTGATGTTCCAAACAAGCATTTTATTTGCAATATTTGAAAATTGCACCAAATGGATAAACTATGGCCTTGTTTAGATTAGAATCGTACACAGATCACTATATTCAACAAGCACTTATCTCTTATAGAATTTGGTAAAAAAGGCATAAAATATATCAACATATATGAAATAATGGTTGGCTCATGGATCACTATTTTTAATAAATCTGGGAAAGTGGATCACTTTATCCAAATAAAGGACCAGATTCTTTCAATGAGGTCAATGAAACATGGCATGTAACAACTTTCTAGATTTATACTTCTGAGATGCATTATCACTAAATCTGAAAAAATCGCAGCTATAAAATAATGGTAGCCAATCTTGTTATGAGAACAAAGATCGCAAACAAAAGTTGCGGCCCTCATTCCACCAATAAGCTCAAGCCAGGAGTTTTAGTTTTGAAATGAAAGATTCTCCTTTCTCGAATTTGGTAGACTATCATCTTGTTACTCAAAATTTCAAGACCAGCCTCTCATCCTAGTTTTGGGCAAGCTGGGGCATAGCTTTTTCAATAAATCTGGTTGAATTCTAAAACCCACCCAAATTTTGGACCAATCCTGCATTAACTAAAAATAATTGGTAGATCAACTTCGAATATTTAATAAGATAAATCCATCTCCCCTCTTCCTTCTCCCAACCCTACCAACTCAACCTTCCAAACCTTACTTCCATCTTCCCACCTTCCTCTCCTTCCTTTCCAACCTCCTTCCCCCACCCCTCGTCCCCTTCCTTCAACCAGACCCTCCTCCCTCCTCTTACTCCTTCCTCACCTGGTTTCCCAATATCCCTCTTGCCAACTTGAAGGTAAGCTCCAAACTCCCTCATCTCTATCTGTGCACGTCTCCTTCCATATTGCTGCACACTACACAGCCACTGCCTCCTCTGTGCCAATACACACCACCTCTCTCACTCGCCATGGTTGGTAATCAAGTTGAGCCAGATCAGTTATGGGCCTACAACCTAACAGCCAGGCATACTCAGGCCAACTAGTAGGCTCTTGATGTGAAACCTTGGGCCTGGCTCAAACATGGCATGACTTGGTATTTGCCCAAGTCTTGTCCATATTTATGTTTGCTTCTTCTAGGGTTGGTTACACATGCGTGCCATGGACACAGATCCAACTCAGGCCAACTTGGGCCTACCTAATTAATATATATATATATGGATCGACTTCAGGTCCAAAACCTATATTTGATTCTTCCACTGAGTAAGGTTTTAACAAAACAAGTGCAAACTGGGTCATGAAGTCAAGCTAATATGACCGAAGTAGACCTGGCCCAAAACTACAATGTTGGACATGCAATCATGGTACACATACACAGGCAAGTAGATACCTTCAAACTGAATGATAGGATGGGACGAATTCATAACATAGACCATATCCTGCAACCCTGACCAAATGAGAACAGAGTGATCATATCCGCAACTCCCAGCTCCAACTACATGCCAACATTCTCATAACCCAAAATGTCATACCCAGCAAGCTATCTATATAGATTAGGTCGCATTCAGGTTAAAAATGTGAAATCACATTTTGAGTTACTAGTTGAACTAGTAGAGTCTCTATATGCCAGTAAAAGCAGATTGTCAGCAAACATAGGATGTACAAAAAAATAGGAAAAAAAGATGACTGCTTAAATATACAAGATGAATGCTTTAATGCATGTGTGCCTATGTTGTCTGGCACAATCATCATGTGCGTAAATTGGTTCACCAAGCGTCATTCTAATATCTCACAGAAATATACCCTTACTACTAGTGGATAGCATTATGCCTCGAGGATCATTTTCAAAGAGAAACTTCCTGATGCCAGACAATATACTAGTAAAATAGATGCATGTATGCAGTCTGCAGCTTGCCTAAAATATGTACAGCATACACTAGAGGAAGTTCTCACCTTAGAATTGGAGATGGTAGAGTTCACAACAACTGCACATGCTAGAATATTGTCCGTGAAAATAGCATAATGATACAGATTTGGTTTCTGCTCATTATGTCTATTGAGCAACTCACGCTCCTCAGGCTGCAGTGTGAAGTATTCTGTAGTAAGCTGCAGTGATAGGCAGTGAAGCCCTTTGGGGAAGGTCCTGGCAGCAAGGTGGATAAAATATGATGTTTGTTTCTGATGTGCTCTTAGCTGCTCTTCGGTATTGTATGCCATGGCACGTAGCTTTGATGCCACAGATGAGCAATCTGGATAAGACTTCTTGACTTTGGACAAAGTTACTTCCATAGCTTCAATTTTCTGCAAAGAGCTGGATAGATTCTTTGGTCTCAATTAAAAGCAGTGATACATTTCTACAAATCATCTACATACCATTATCTACCTGTTTCAAAATTATCAGCTTTGAAACACATATTTTCCATATAATAGATAAGATTGCTGAAACCAATTATGTTCTCTAAGATACATACCTCCTAGGCAAGTCTGAATCTTTCTTAGCTTGACTCAGTATCCTTTCTATCTCTTTTATCCTTTGCTTCAGCTCTCGTACCAGATGGGAGTTGCTAGCGGGTGGAGCAAACTGCAGGTAAGCCTTGGCCATGATTAGCTGATCTTCCATCTGCCATATCTTATCACTTGTCACTGGTTGAGGGTGTGCTCCGTCATTGCGTTCTCCAGCTGTTGTGCGGTTAGATGGCCCTGGCTTCTGTATCCAATGCACAGACCACAACAATCATGGAAGTTATATTTATACTAGAACATTTCAGCACTACTAGCCCAATTTAAACCTGACAAGAAGATACAATTATCTAATCAAGTGCTGAATGCCATTTTTTGGTGACTTTCTTAGGTAAAGAATAGTCATGGACATATATTCTGTATTGCTTTTAATTTCATTGAAATTTACATCCTCTATAATAATTGTAGTTATGTGTACATGCCTGGAAGGCAGAATATTCCTAACTTTTCATGAGAAATCATCAACTCATTTTTATTCAGTATTATTTTTTTTAATTACATTAAGTTTCACTCATTAACATGTAGAGAGTATTCTTTAATGCAAAGTATGTTTGCAGTTTCCTCTTCCATTATTGAATCTACTATTTCATTTACCCTATAAATTTATGGGAAAAGGAAGCTAATCTTAGGCATCTAGCTTACCAGGATTCTGTTCAAATAATCAATAAGTTATATCAGTCAAGTGGTTGTACATCATATAGCAAATAACCAAGTAACCAACAGTCTAATGAGAAAACAGTCATATGCACATTAATACATGCCCAACAAAGTAGCCAACCTAGAAACACCTATCATGATGACGTCGCCATTAGCATTAGCCTTTTTCTTCTTTCCATAAGGAAACGAAAAAATAATGCCTGATGGCCTGTGGTATCTGAATACTCCCTTATTACCATCCAAATGGAAGTTAAAATCTGCAAGCAAAATGAAAATTAAATTTTCTACCATGGACTATACCTTGAATTTAATCTCATAATGCAAGACTTATCTAATCAAATATAAGGTTAGCTACTTAGCTTTATGGATGAGAGTATGATCCAACAACCTTTGACACTTTTCTGACTTGGTCCAAAACTACTATCAACCCTAAGATGGTATTTGGTGACTCAAATGGGATCACTACAGTGATCTAAGATCACCGGTGGTCCAAATTTCGTGATGATTTAATCTCCGGTGATCCAAGATCACTGTGTTAGTTCATGTTTTAGTGATTAAAGATCTCCGAGCATCCATGAGTAATTTGTTTATATTTCATGAGAATCCAAGATTATTGACTGTATAATACAAAAACTATCCTTGATATACTCCATAAAAATATATTTATTAGACATGCAAGATATATACTAATAAAATATTAATATATTAATAATTAATATATTCTATAAAATATATCTGTCAGTCCTATAAATTCTTAACTCAATAAAAATATATTAATTGCTATTAGAATTAATATTTTTATTTATACATACAACATATTATTTACTAATATGAATATTTATTTTAATGAAAAAAAATAAGGCAATTTAAAATAATATATTAAATATTTTTATCATATAAATAATAAAGTACAATAAGATATTTCTAGTCTAATTAAAATTATCATTTATTATAATATGACAATAATATGATTAATAATATATATTGATATAACATATTAATAATATATTAATATACTAATTTTTTTATGTTAGACTAAGGGGTACTTCTATCCTTAAATTTTAGCTCAAGATCATTGCCCCAGAAGTGATCTTGGATTCCCAACCTCAAGGATGGGTATCCTATCACTGGATTGGGTGGTGATTTGAAAAGTAGGGATAATTTGGGATCACTGCCACATAAGATCACCATGGAGCAACTAAACATAATGATCTCATCACTTCCATCAACATCACCTTTGATCTTGGGTTGATCACCCTATATTACGCACCCCCTAAGAGACTCAGCATAAAATCTTGGAGACCATTAGCAAGAAGGTATGATCTTTTACACACATTAATCCTGAGCAACCAGGGATCTACCTTCCATGATGTCCATAAATCTGGAGTGTGACAACAATAAAGATTTCAAATGAAGATGGAAAAGCATTTCTTTAAGACTAAATGTATGACAATAAGTTGAAGGAGAATGGTTTGGCATTTATTAGAAATTCAACATTCATTCTAGAAAATAAGCCTTAAATCACCTGAAAAATATAGTGATGCCCAACTAACAATACAGACCTTCCTAAGTTCCTTAGCGAGCTTCACCAAATTGATAGCCATGATATTTTCCAAAATAATTCAAGAATAGTCTGACTTCTAGATGACAAGACAAGAAGCCTGCCTTGTATGTTAAATCCAAATGTACATTAAACAAAGTGGAATGACAAAACAAGATTGGGTCCATGATTCTTTCACATCCTTGAAAGCATCAAAATAAAATCTTTGCAATGGGATGGAAGAGCTAGGAAGTGAGTGGAGGAATGTAAGCAAGATTCAAAAATTAAGAGAAGAGCTCTAGGTGGAAGGTTCCAGCTCCTAAGACCTTGTCAAAGGACAATGAATTTTGCCTGAATTTAGTCTAGCTTCAAGTTGAGTCAGACCATGCTAGGTTGGCATAAGTAATGACTTAACATTAAATGTGCATTAAAATAGCATGGATCAAAAGAAAATATCACGAGAAAGAACTCTTACCATAATACCTCAACAAAAGATAAAACTCATTCAATGTTACATAATAAAGAAGTGGGAAAATGAAGAAAATAAAGATTTAAGAAAATGAAATGATTAATTGACAACCTAAAATGATGGTTGGAAGCATGAAGAGGGGGAGGTCATGCAAAATTTAAACAGCCAAAACAAGAGGTTAGACCACATGTACGTCAACCAGCAATCCCCCAGTTGTCTTCTCAAAGTTTTTCCCATTCAATGCTGGCTGATAGTGTACACAGCCAACACAAGAAATGAGAACAAACTCTCAGGTTCAGCTCTCAAAATCTGTCCCAAACCTGAAATACTGGGGCTGGCAACAGAAGCAAGAGACTTCCAACCTGAAATTCTGATTCAGATCCAGACAATGGGGCAACCAGCTATCCATTCAGGTTCAGTCCAAAATCAGGCCCAGCACCTTCTTGAGTTTAAACATGGTTGTTAGCTGACAACACCCAATATCTGGACCTAATCAGCCAAACAAAAAGCCTAAAAATGTGTCTAGAACAGCTTTCAAGAAGTCAAGGGCCTGGATCTTGCAGAATAATTCACATTATGACGGTTCAAGCCCCTCCAACCACTGGGAGAGACAACAAAGTTCATTGAAACATCAAAATTAATTCATGGTCCCATATCATGCATGTTAAGTTTATAATTATTTTATCTTTAGTTAAAGTCTTAGTCAGTAGGTTACTTGGCTTTTAAGCAACTAAAACTCATTATGTTTCTTGGCTACTAAGTACATCTTTAAATTACTTGGCTATTGAGTTAACCTACAACTATCTTGGGCCTCAAAAATTTCGGTTAGTTGGTCCTTAAGTTAGGGTAAGCTTGATATATATATATATATATATAAAAGTTAAAAAGCAAACATGAGTTATATTGTATAAGTTGTGATTGAGAAGGTGTTTTCTTTCTTATCTCCCTCTCTCTCTCTCTCCACTGTCTTCTTTTCTTCTTTCTCGTACTCTCTTCCTTCCTTATATCATACATGTCAAGTCTTGCTAACAGGTCCCGTAATGGTAAGCAACTTACTAGTGCAATATAGGCATGCCCGTGTACCAAAACACAGTGCAATGCTAGGTTGGCAATACAATGCTGTACAGGGGCATTGCACTGTATCTGCTATACAGGTTAATACTTAAACCTACATCTCATATTATCTATAAAGTGTAGAGATTCAATCATGTTGCCCAAAGTTTGAAGTTGGGTCAATATTAAACCTTCGATTCAGTTTAAAACCGTCAAAATCCCTTTCTTAGCACCAAATAAAATGTCCTAGATTGTAGATATGACTGAGAAAACTTCCTTCTTTTCTTTAACCCGCGACATTATTCACTCCTGTCATGTTTTCTGCAATATGAGAGCAAAGCAAAATTTTACCTTATTCCTGATTTCTCTCAACTCTTAGGCCCATCTATGTTATTGTAGGCCATCCCCTAGGTGGTCCCACATCAAACTTAACAAATAACCAACACCCAATTGGTATCAAGACCATTTTATGGATGTATGGTTCAAGTTTAAAATTTGCAGATGTGATTCAGGTTCCAACAAGGATTTAGCTACATCCAATACAAAAACAATCCCTTTTCACCACTAAAACTATGTTAGAATTTCATTCTATAATTAAGTCAATGACAGGTTGGGAAGTCATAAATTTAAGCCTTAGATTTTTTTTTTTTTTTTTTGATAAGATAAAAAGGAGAGGGGAAGATAAATCCCGGTGTAGCTATCCCCACTGGGCCCCAACCCCACCAGGTTATGTTCAATTTGGGCCGCAATTTTTCCACGTACCCTCCCCATCATTGGTGAGTACGTCAGCTTGACACCACTAAGACACCGGAGTAGTACGCTCTCTCGCCATCCCGATCACTTGCCCCGGAATCACTTGCCCCGGAAAAATTCTTGGATTTAATCGAGTCACCCACGAGGATCATGCCTTGAACCCGTGACCGATGGGAGGTGAGGCTAAGCCTTTACCAACCGGGCTACCATCTTGGTGGTAGGCCTTAGATATTTAAATGCATCCTTTTAGCTACATTATCAAAATTCCTTGATTTAGCTTAAAGTACTTGCACCCAACAGTTAAACATGGACATGGATATGGTGTTCGAACATGAATTCATATGAAGAAATTCTTAAATATTGAAAGGATTTGATACCCTGGCCCACCCAACATTTGACATAGCCTTTTACAATATACTACTCTTGATATGGATTGGAAATCATATTGTAGTCCAACAAATCATAGTGGAAATCATGCTCAAATCAATCCAAATCTTGTTCAAGGCATCAGCTCACAAAATTGCACCTTGGATATGAATCTCCAAATAATTCACCTTGGATAAGAACTAGCAAGCAAAGGTCTAAATTGTTCGTGGGTTGTGGAGGTAAAAGACTGTAAACACATCAAACTTGGTTCCTACCCAAGAAGTATGAACCTGAAGAGCAGAAGGAACCTTCAATAACTAGAAACCTTAGCTTATATGCTAAAAGAAATATGGTCACTTGAAAATGGTAGCTGAGGCCCATGATGATAACAAGATGGGAGATGGAGGGAAGATGATCCGGTGTAGTTCAATACCATGACCAAGAGAGAAGGTTTGTCACATTCATGTTAAGAGAGGTAGAGAAGAAAGGAAGTTGATGATGAGAGGGTAGCTAAATTCAATCCATACTTCAACCATGTCATAAGATATAAAACATGGGAGACGTGAAGAACTCAAGATGTACCAATGGAGCATGGTTCCCTGATATCTCCCTTCTGTATATAGATAGTACAATAATTCTATTCCTAATACAGTGCAAAGTTAATGCTAGGCAAAATGGGCAATTTTTGGGACCGTATTCTCCACAAGAGCTCGTGTTGTTTATTGCAAAACAACTGAGAAATCATAAGATAACTAGGTATGATTATCATGTCATAATAATGTTATTATATTGATTAAGGCTGCAAATGGGTCGGGTTGACCCATGACCCAACCCAATCCAACCCATTTTGACCTGATTAGACCCATTATGAAGGACCTATGGATCCAGGTCAAGTCTTAAAATTGGACCCGTTCTATTTTCTGGATCATGTCTATGTTTATCGAATTCGGACCCGACCCGAACCTGAAAATACCATTATGACCGAGACCTATTTAGATCTCTAAATTATGATTTAAGACTTGTATGGACCATATTTTTTATATAAAGATAGATTTATATTTATGTTTATATCCTAATTTATTTTGAGAGAAATATTGTTTGTTGTCTATTTTGTATGATTAATAGTAAGTGGTTGTGGTAATTAAATCATAGTTGTCTATATTCAACCCAGACCCAATCCAGAGCCAAATTTATTAGATTAGAGCCAGGTTATATATGAACCTGATTCAACACAAATGATAAGTTGGATTAAAGATTTTGGTCATGAACCCGACTCAACGCGATCTTATTTTCTATTCAGTTGGGTCTAGGTCCAATATTAGGGCCCGATTAAAGAACCACGTCGGGTAAATACTAAGACGGTAGCCCGGTTGGTAGAGGCCTTACTCACTACCAACCGGTCGTGGATTCGAGACATGATCCCAGCGGTGACTTAATTAAATCCAAGAATTTTCCTGGGACCCACGATTGCTGGTGTAAGTGAGAGATCAGGGTCTCCCTCTTTGTCCCCATTTTACTAGCCGGTGCCTTAGTGGTGTCAGGTTGACGTACTCACCTTTAGGTGGGAAAAAACTGCGCAAATCCGAGCGTCTTGCATCGAACATTACCTAGCAGGGTGGGAGCCTGCGGGGAGAGGTTGGTAGCCCGGTTGGTAGAGACCTTGCCTCACTACCAACAGGTCGGCGGTTTAAGGCATAATCCCACGGGTGACTCGATTAAATCCAGGATTTTCCTGGGGCCCTTGATAATTGGCGTAAGTGAGAGGTCAGGATCTCCCCCTTTGTCCCCGATCTACTGGTCGACGTCTTAGTGGTGTTAGGTTGACGTACTCACCATTAGGTGGGGAGAGGTTGCGCGAATCTGAACGCCTCGTATCGAACATTACCTGGCATGATAGGGGCCTGCGGGAGTAGCTACACCGGGATTTATCCCCCTATCCCTTTTGTTCTATCAAAAAAAAAAAAAAAAAGAACCAGGTTGGGTTGGGGTCACTTATAACCCAATCCAACCTAACCCATTTTCATCACTAATATTGATATATAACGCAACTATAATAGTATTATATAATATATAATTTAGTAAGCGTAATACAATAATAAGTACAATATTAGCAAGAAAATGTATGATTTATTAGAATAACATTACTATATAATATTAGTATACTATAATATTTACTAAAATATTATAATAGTACATAATATAATAAATTATCAACAATGCTAAGATATTATTGGTATAATATTAGAGCAATATTAAATGGCATATGCACTAATATTTGAGACTATAAAATATAAATACTTCATTATCATATTATAATATTAACACAACTGGCAATACTACAAATTTTATTATGTTGTCATATATTCAAATATAATCAGCAATATGGTACAAATGTTATATTTATATTATAATATATTTTATCCATAATGCACATTATTCTAGTATCATAGAACTTATAATATAGTATAATAACATAATTATATAGTATAATTAGATACATAAAATTATTATATTTTTATACCAATTTTCTAATATCTGTTGAATAATAATAAATTATTATTATACCATGGTATGATTTAAATATAAATATATTATTATAACATAATATTATATGAATATTATGTTCAGTGTTCCTAAAAGGGGTGATCTTATCAAATCAGATGCAAGGTTACACACCTCTTTTCAGCATTAAACGACCAAACAAAGCAACTGCATTTGCAAATTTGCAATTGACAGGGCAAGCATCCAAACAAAAAATAATAATTTCACATTTGCAATTGTAGGCCGACCAAACAAACATGTACAACTAGAATTGCAACATTTATGCTTGCAACTGCAAACTACATTGCAAGCAAGTGGATCATGGGCAGCAAAACGGACTATTGTACAATGACAATAGTTCTAAACTTAAGATTACAGAGGTTCTCAGCTGGCTTGCGCTAATCATGAAGCCGGGGTTCGGTTAGATTTCCAATGGATATCAACATTATGTACTACACACCTCCTGTTAAGTTCTTTCTCTGACATGTCAGATGGGCCTTGCACATCTAGTTTGCATCATCGGCATTTGGTAGAACCTCCTATGTGATATTTATCCTGACAAACAAGAGAATTTCAACCATGTTTTGATTTTGTGCTCCATTTCCAAGCAGACTTTGGAGGTTTTCCAATGCACATTAAGATTCATCTACAATACAGTTCTCTGAAGGCCAGGAAGGACCTGCTAAGTGCAGAATGCAACTGGTTTATTTTGTGGACTGGACCTTGTAGATCACAAGGATGAAAAGTCTTCCAGGAACAAAATAGGGCTCCATTAAAGATCGTGCAACAACTGATTCAATTGGCTAGTGAGTTTGAACATGTCCTAATAGCACATCTGATTTAGTTAGTTTGATGTCTAGGACATTGAGAAGCAACTACAAATCTGGCCCTTCTGTATCCTCTAACTATTCTGTTGTTTGGCTTCCCCCACCCCTTGACGTCTTCAAGATAAATTTTACTGTTGCTGCCAAGCCCAAGTAAAGAAGGCTGGTGCTGGCTTTCTTCTATGGGTGGTGGAAGGAAAATTTGTGCAGGCTCTACAAGTCTAACTTCTTACTCTGTTCCAGCTGCTAAGCTGCATGAGGCAAGAGAAGGTGATTGTAATGCAGTCATGGAGTTTAAGGCTATTAGGCTATAAGTTTTTGGCTCGAGGGTGATACCACGATAGTCAGCAAATGTATTAATGCTAGGGAGGATGCATCTTCTTACTATTACCCCTTATTTTTGGGCAGAGGCCTTCATATCTCATATGCTTATAGATAAGGCAACCAATGGATGACTTGACGGGCTGTTTGCTGCACAAAAGTTAGATAAGGAGGCTTCTGTCAAGCCTCAGTGCGCACTTTTGCTGACAACTGATTTTTGTATGGGTTATGGGTTTCAAATAGGTCTGCAATGAGGTTTACCTCCCTTCTACCAAAAAAAAGAAAAAGAAGAATGTTCTGCATCACCCCGTTCATTTTGGCTGGAATATGTATACAAGTGGACATGGTCTTCAATTTTTTAATGCTTTTCTTACCAGTTGTCTTTTTCTTCTATCTTCACCTTACAATAGGTGTTTAATGTTATAAAACTATCATTTTACCTTAACAATGATACCATACTGTAACCATCTAACCTTTTCCCAACTATCAAGGCTCGACTTCATGGATCATTGTTTGCTAAACAAAAACTGAATTTGGATTTATTTCATAGTCTGATATGTTTTCTGCCCTCCCTTTTCTTTCTAGGCTTGGGACCAGAATTGGCAATAAATGGACAATGAGGCGGGAAATAATAGCAACATTTGGGAGGCAAAAGTCATAATCTTTAGAGGATCACAATGCTACAGAAGAAACTATGTTTCACAAAAGAATTTAAGCATACAGATCATAGAATCAATCTAGTTCTGGAATTGGCATGAGACTATGGTTGTGCAAGTATATTCGCATAATAGTATTTGCTTGTGACAATGGTAAATAAGATATTTTATCAAGCAATCACAGCAATATGTACATATCAATTGCCTGAAAAGAAGGCAAGAGTAAATTCTAGTTAGTGCTGTGGAGGGTAGTTTTGGCTAGGCCAAGTGATGAAACTTTTAGAATTAGTTGGGCAAATGAATGATATATTCATACTACGTAACAAAGAGAATTCATAATGGAAATTTACAAAAAAACAAAAAATGTGACTAAGTAACTAAGGCTAAAACCTCTAGAAGCAAAGAACATTATCAGGTAAAAGCAAAGGATGTTATCAAAGATACACAAATGAGAGCTATAGAAGTGATTTCATGGTCCTGATAGGAATTTGCCTATTTGTATGCACTTCAAGTACTTATGGAAACTCAAGAGTTGGTAAACCAAAAATCATAATGATAAGCAAAGTTGATGAAGTTTGATAAGTAATTAGGATAATGATAGACCATACTGCTTACTTTCTAGGAAAGAATCACTCTTATTTAGGGTTTCTTCTGACCAGCTTGCTACATGTCTTTGAAGCATTCTGGTTCTGGAAGATCCAAGTCCATCTTGTGTGATCTCTCATGGAAAAGAGTCATTGGGCAAGTATTTTGTGTCTCTTGAATGTTAGAAAAGTGATGAATTTAATATTTGCTTTATAATATTTTCTACTGTTAAGTCTATCATATTCTGAAGGCAAAAAATATAATTGGTGAACTGGATACTACAATTGGCGGACATGAAGTATTCAGTTGTACTACCAATACTTCTGTTTGTTATCTGTCCTTATGGCATCTTTCACATAACAATCAACACTGCCTCAAAAACTAACTACTACAAATGTAAAAGCATCTTGTCAATTCCAATACAATGTTCATGAAAGCATCTTAGTTTGCTATTATATCTTACAAAGACAAGACTCTGCTAAATTACTGTTTAAACATTTATTCTTTCACCAATTTCTTTGATCCATATATCATTTATTTCCAAAAGAAAAACATCATTTTTTAAAAAAAAAACAGTTAGATTTGCCAAATTACAAGGTTACCTTGGATAGTTTACACTACTGCTTCCTACCCAGGTAACTCTTTGTTTAATTCAAGTTATGTGCTTCCTGTTTTACACAGCTATTTTACACCGCTGTGGCTGCCACAACCAATGCCACCACCATGGTGCTACCACACCACCCCATCATCACCACCACTATCACCACTGCCACCACACCACTACAGCCTTCTCTTTTTCCACCACCACTATAACTGCCTCAGCCACCATCATCATGTTTATGTTTTTAAAAAATAATTGACTAAACCAAAAATGTCTATATTTTTGGATTTAGAAATAAAATGGAAACAAAATTTCTATTTTTCATTTTTGAAAATAAGAAAAACAAAAGTGATGATAGATAGCACCTAACTAATTGATGAAAAATATAATAACTGAAACCATGGTCAGAGTAGTAAAAATGTTACCTTCAAACGATGATACAAAAAAAATGGTTAAGAATTATGTTAAGAAAGCATACCTTTTCACCAGTAGAATCTTTGGCATTCTCCTGTTTACGTTCGCCACCTCCGCCATTGCCAAACCGTGATCCTTTTGTTAAGAAGAAGAAAAATAAATATCATGCCCATAGACCAACATGGATCAAATAATAAATATTAAAAAAAGGACAACCATTAATTCTTGATGATCTACCATCAACTTTACCATTTGTTTCACCAAAATTCGTGTTATGAGTAGTAGTATTCCGACTGTTCGCCGGCTCACGATAATCCCTATCCTTATAAACAATTCCAGTGGGTTCTTTCAGTCCTCCATCAGTTTCCTAAACTCCAAATGGAAAATAAATGAAGTAAATAATCGCATAAGAAACGGATTAAAAAGCAAGAAAAAAAGCGAAAAAATCAAATGAAACCTGCTTGAGCGTCATAGCATCTGAAGGGTGCCCCTGCATTCAGAACCAGCCTCAGAAATATACATTAAAGACAAACAAAAATCCAAGAAGAATAATAAAAAAGAGCAAGAAAACCCATTATACGAGAGAGAAGTTCTTCACGATGCCGGAGATATCACCGATGAACTCCTTCCGCGCTACATCAAGAATTCCAAGAAACAACAATCAAATATCTCGAGTCAACTTAGCTTCAAGAAATTTCAAAAGAAACAACGAGCAATCGATCAAGGAATACCGCGAGAGGTGGAGAGATCGAGGGGGATGATGGAGAGCAGAACGATCGGGACTAGGAAGACGATGCAAGAGAAGCAGAGAAAGGCGAAGAAGAGGTTCCTCGGGCGCGTGAGGGAAATCTTCATCCGGAAGAAGAACGGCGGCGCCGCTTGTCTCTCGACGTTCCTCATCATCTCTCCGCCGCGGCGACGATGGGCATTGGCAAGTCTAGGGTTAGGGTTAGGGCTTCGAGAGTTCGATCATGAGTGAAGAGAGAGAAGCATAGACGAGGAGAAAAGGAGGGAGTGGTTCTCTTCTATGCTCTCTGTCTTCTTTCCCTTTGTTTGTCCAATTATTTTTTATTTGAGAATTTTCCTTTTCGTTTTGTTCCGACGGAGGGAAGGTGGGCGATGGGAACCGGCCGGCGAGAAGATATGTGTAAGTATTCTTGATATAAAATATTAATAATTATTATCCGAGATTGGCTGATAGCAACTGGGAAACGATACGGCAGAGGATCGGCTACATTACACTTAGATCCGAGATTAAAACAAATGAAAAAACGACGCGTGTAATAGTACAACGTGTCGGAATATCATGCGGTGGATTTCACTGTGTCTGTCTTTTCTTATATCTGATTCTATGACGGAAATCTTGAAGGTGATCCGTACGACGTAGGCCGCTGTTTTAGGACTGCGCGTTTTAGTGATTCCGAGGAAAGTCGTACAATCAGCTCCAAAAGTCACGCAGAATTTTAACGAATCAAAATATGACACGTAGAGAAATGGACGGCAGATCGCGGGTCAGGTGCAGAAATTTTTATGTGAATGGTTGGATTGCATTATTTTCCCGGAACGATGGCGAGATGAGGGCTGACGCGGGTTCCGCAGCCACAAGCGACTCGATCCGTTAGATCATGAGTGGATGGTCAGTATCGCTCAAAAAAAAAAATTTAAAAAAAACACATCATTAGATCGCTTTCAAGCGGGATCCTGTGGGATCACGAGGTGGGATGCAGTATTCCCTCGTGACAGTCGCAGGCTTTGTTACGTGATATATGTGTACTTTACCATGCGCGAGCTGCGAAACTGCCAAACTTCCGCGTGCGGAATTGGCTTTGATAGGCTTTCGCGTGGAATTTTTTTAAAAATAATATTTAAAAAAAAAATTACGGAACTAGATAATCCGTAATATATTTATGAATTTAGATTGCACGGTGACAAGACGGGACATTTCGAAATAAAAAAAAAATTAGTTAGGTTGCACGGTGACAAGACGGGACATTTCGAAATAAAAAAAAAATTAGATACATGGCATGGAGAGCCTGCTCGGCTAATGAATTCATCTTTTCAAAAAACGAATTCAAGCTGAGATTTCAGTATATGACTATCGGGGACACATGGTAGGTAGCTGGTAAATTCGTCTTTTTAAAAAATAAATTTATCTTTTCCACCACCCGATACTATTCTGAGAGCTCGTCACGTGACCTGCAGCTTTTGAATTTGTCTTTTAGAAAGACGAATTCTGGCAGATAACCCCCCATCTTCTTCTTCTTTTGTTCTTCGTTTTGGTTGTTCTTTTCATTGTCGCCGGCCCCATCCCTCGGTCCCATTTTCTTTTTTTTTGTTTGTTTGTCTCCGATGCAGCCCCATCCTTCCTGTTGTCGCTAGCCCCACTCTTGGTCCCCTTTTAATTTTTTTTGTTTGTTTGTCTCGGGTCCGGTTCCATCCTTTTTCATTTCGGTTTGATTTTATTTTTTTGGTTTGTTTGTCTCCAGTTCGGTCCAATTTTTTTTGTTCTTCGACGGTCTCCGGTCCAATTGAAGATAAGGTTTTTTTTTCCTCCCTTATTTATATATATTTTTTGATAAATAAAATTGATATTATTTAAAAAAATTTGTTTGTTTGTTGTTAGATATGTTCAAAGTTTCGATCCGGTTCAAGTGCAAGAAAGGAAGGTCCAAGAATATTCGCAAATATATTTTTTCTAGGTAATTACCTTATTTATTTTGTTATTCTAATTTTATTATTATTATTATTATGTTGTTTGTTTGGTATGAAATTTTGAATAATTAGTAGGATAATTTTAGAAATTTATGATGTAATGATATGCTGTTTTTGTTATAATACAATTGTAATTGTATACTTTTTGTTTATGTTTATATAATATATTTTGGATCTAATTATGTAATTATAAATTAGATTAAATTAGATGATAGTAATTTGTTTTGATTTATTCATTAAATTTATTATTGAAGAAATTAGAAAATAATAAGAAGTTTTGATTATATGTGTTTTTGTTTAATATTTATTATTTCAAAAAATAAAAAATAATATATATTGATAATGATTAATTGAATAAAAAAGTATATATTATAAATAAATGTATAATATGTAGATCCAATTATTAAAATTATAAAATTTAGTATTATATTTCAATAATCAATTAATGTATTAATTAATATAAAAAGAATAATGATATGCTAATTTTTTTAAAAAAATATTATAAATATGAAATTATAATGGTAGATACTTTATGTTAGTAAATGGATTAATTATTAAGATTATTTCATCGTTAATTAATTAAAGTAATACTTAATTATGAATATATAAGTGTATAAGAATAATATATTAATATGGATAGGCGTAATTAATATAGATATAAATATGATATGATTTATTTGATATTAATAAATTATTATACGTTTACATAATTTTTAAAATGTATGATTATGTATATCTTGTAAATAATTATTTAGTTAAATAATTATTTAGTAATACTTAATTATGAATGAAGTTTGAAGTCTACATATTTGTAGTTTTATTTTTTTATTATATATATGTGTAGCATGAATTTTTATAGCATGCATTATGTAGATATTGGTATCAGTGACGTAATTATATTTCGAAATAATTTTTTAGGTTAATCATTTGATTTTCTATACATATTTTTATAAAATTTGTATTTCATTGAACCGTAGACCCGTAAATTGCTTGATATGCATATTCTGTAGTATCCGTACATTTTTCTATACTTGTACGGATCTAAGAATTATGCATATTAATCAATTGATTGTCCAATTTGGACAGTTTGGAAATTGCAAATAATTTTACATGTCAGTTTATAGTAATCAAATGGTGTGCAATAAAGACCGAATGAAATTTCGAGCATCATTTTCCTTTTGTTCTTCGCATACATAAATATTTATATATGGAGAACTAAGAAAAAATACTGTCGAAATTTTATTCGGTCTTCATTGCACACCGTTTGATTACTATAAGTTGACCCGTAAAATTAATGCAATTCCTGAATAGGATATGGCCTTTACCTAGTAGTTGATGATAGGATGCATTCATCATGATAGTAAAATAATTATATTTTTAATTTTATTGTCATATTAATTATGTAATTTAATTAGTTTTTTAATGATATCAATATATGAGAAAGTTATTTTTAAATATATTTTGTTAATTAAATATGTAGGATATAATGAGAGAAACAATCACAGCATTATGTTATATGAGTGGTCTATGATTAATGTATCAAATGGAATTGAGTACAATCAGGGACTAAAAAAGGCAATTAGAATCAGTTGTGGTATAACATTCCAAAAGTTAGAGAACAAAATATGTAGAGTTCTCTATATTGATAGAATTGGAAAAAAAATATTGATTATCTATAGATATCCACAAGTTGTCCAACCGATATTTATAAAGTATGAACATGTTCCATTAACCGATGATGAAGACATGGAGATAATGTTTTCAACTATCGGTTCACATCCATGTATATCGGGTGCAGAGTTATATATAGATATCCAAACCGTTAAAGCTCCTGAACCTGATTGCAAACAGGATGATGATGAAGAAGCTATTTGAAATATAGCAGCAACTCGTGTAACTAAATATGTTCTATCATATAGTACTCCGAACATTGCAGATAATGAAGTGAAAAATATTGGTTCAGTTTTTACTATAGATCTGTTACGTACGGTGAACAGTACTGTACCAGAAAGTAATGTTAGAAAAGTATCAATATATACAGCTGCTAATGATAGGGTGCATGTCGATAATCAACTTTTTAGTGAGAATGATGACAAAAGTGAACATGATTTGGCTGACGAAGGTGACGAGGCTGGTACTTTACATCCGGTACGAAGTCCAGAGGATACCACTGTTCCAAACTATTATACATTTGAAGTTCCATCTAGAACATTCACTCAGGTTGATTGGAATGCTGCAAATATGCTAATGTATTCTTCAATGCAGGAACAACATGTTATATGGCAAAGGGATGAGGAGTTACGTAAAGGACTCTGCTTTATAGATAAGGCAGAATTACAGACTACAGTAAAACAATATTCTATTGAAAGATATCATGAATTCAAGGTTATTAAATCAAATCCAAATCTATGGCATGTGAAATGTAAGAGTAGAGATTCTGACTGTCAGTGGATGCTGAGAGGTATTAAACGTCATGATTTTTTTGAGATCTCACGATATACCGGTCCTTATATATGTCTATATACAATGATGTCTTAGGATCATTCTGGTTTGTACTCCACTTTAATTGCTAATGAAATTCGGGACCTGGTTAAAGAAATTCCTACCATTGCTATTGCTGGACTTGGTGTAGTCATAAAGAACAAATACAACTATACACCAAGTTATAGAAAATTATGGGATGCCAAACAGAAGGCGATAGCAATGATGTTCGAAGATTGGGTATGTCATATCAATTGCTTCCGAAATGGTTGCATGCTGTACAAACATTTAATCGGGTTCCTGGATGAAATTTATCAGCACTCAAACTGGTATACCAAATTGTGCCCAGTTTGATCGTGTCTTTTGGGCCTTTTCACCCTCGATTGCAGGGTTTAAGCACTGTCGTCTGGTCATAAGTGTCGATGCTACTTTTATATATGAAAAGTATAAGAAGAAGTTATTGATTGCAACTACTATTGATGGAAATAATCAGATCTTTCCACTTGCATTTGGTATTGTCGATGAAGAGTTAGCGGACACCTAGGGTTGGTTCTTAGCTTGTATCAGAAGTTTTGTTACATCACGTCAGGAAATTTGTCTAATTTTTGATCGACATGCTGGTATACTTGTTGCGGTACAGAATGAGTATCTGGGTTGGCAGCCACCGCATGCTTATCATGTATATTGCCTGCATCACGTGGCAAGTAACTTCAATTCAAGATTTCATGATCCCAAACTAAGAGATGCGGTGAAAAGAGCTGGAATGCAAACGCAACCTAGAAAATTCCAGAAATACATGAGGAATATTGAGAAATTTAACCCAGAAGCCGTTCAGTGGTTGAATGAAATTCCTTTAGCAAAATGGACACGTTCACATGATGATGAACGACGGTATGAGATGATGACAACTAATATATCCGAGTGTTTCAATGGAGTTTTGAAAAATGCTCGATTTTTTCCCATAATAGCATTGGTACAGTTGACTTCCTTTCGGCTTGTATCATACTTTGAAGGTCGACATGTCCAAGCAACAGAGGCAATGGATAGAAATGAAAGGTTTACTTCTTTTGTCACGGGACATGTCATCTCCAACCAAGCCAAAGTGACATCACATACAATTACACGATTCGATAGAGCAACTAGCTTGTTCCAAGTCCAAACTGTTAGATATGGACCGAACATGAATAGGGATAACAATAAACAGGTGCTTATGATCTTATGGACCACAATTTCAACCAATTCCTCATGAAAAAATATTGGCCCCAGCAAAATGAACATTGTTTCATTATATCTGATATAAATAAGCTGCGACAGAAAGGTAGGCCACGATCCACGAGGATCAGAAATGATATGGATTTAAGAGAAGCCGGCAACAAATGCAAGTATACAATCTGTAAAAAGAAGGGCATGATAGATGGTCATGTCCAAGGCTTCTACAAGTAGATTAGTTAAATTATATCAGTCATATTTTACAGATGTTTTAATATATGGTTTGTAATATATTCACATATCGTGACATTGCTTTGTATTTTATTTGATGGATTGTAATATGGATATGGTCTGTGATGTTTTATTGTTTAATGTTTATATCTTGTATATGGATTGATGTCATTACTGTTTACATATAAATTTGTATTAAATGGTCTTTATGATTGCTAATTTCATTTTCTTTGAGTTATCACAGTTATGGATCCTGGTCCTTCTGACAGTAGTGTACTACATGGTCAGCCATCACATAGATCATCTTTGGTATGGGAGGGACATGATGTTGTTTTGCACTGTCGACGTTGAGAGATAGTTATGCACAGATCCATACCGCTTGATCGTCGTATTGTGCCTTTGTTGATACAGTCCGGATTTTATGGTCTAGCATATGTTGGATTTATTAGATTGGACTGGCATTTGATCACTGCTCTCGTCGAGCGGTGGCGTCTAGAGACGCATACATTTCATTTTCCCTATGGAGAGGCCACCATCATTATACAGGATGTTGCTGTTCAGCTAGGTTTGCCAGTAAATGATCTACTAGTAACGGGTACTACACGGGTAGACTGGGGACAGCTTTGTCTTGATTTATTAGGGGTTGTCCCACCAGACGATATATTGCATGGATCATGATTGAGTTTGGTCTGGCTTACCGAGCATTTCCAGGATTTAGCATTCGATGCCGACGAGATAGCCATATAGTGCTATGCTCGAGCATATATTTTACAGTTGATGGGTGGGTGCTTTTTTATAGATAAATATGGGAACAACATGCATCTCTTGTTTTCACCTCTATTAGCGGATTTCGAGATGGCTGGACAGTATAGTTGGGGTTGCGCTGGACTCGCTAGCTTGTATAGAGAGATGTGCAGGGCGAGCCACAGAGATGTTACTGATATTACTGGTCCTCTGTTGCTACTACAGCTATGGGCATGGGATAGAGTTCCGCTTCTTGCACGCTACAGATTACTTCGAAAGGCTCCAGATCCGATTATCGATTTTGATGATAATGGAGCCGGTTTACCATAGGGACCATTAGGGATGAGGTGAGTTTAGAATTTACATAATATTATATACTGTGTATGATATATACTGTTTTATTTAATTAATTTATTTTGTAGATAGAGAGATCTTTTTTTTGTGACACAAGTACCTACACACGTGGTCTCTTCGTATCGTTATTTACTTGATTAACTGCGACCTGACGAGGCAATGAATATTAAATTTTTTGTAATGATTAGCTTGTCTTATTTGTTCTTGTTTAATAAATTATGCTTTAAATTATTTATAAACAGGTCATATGGCAGCCATATACTGCTGCTATACTTGCAGAGTTACCAGATTACTGTCTACAGGGTCAGGAGATCTGGTGTGGTCGAGTGCCACTAGTTTATTTTTATATAGTAGAGTGGCATTTACCTGATAGAGTGGTGTACTAGTTTGGGATGCGATAGGTCATGCCAGATCGGTTTGATACGATGTCTGCACTACATCGTATTGATTTGAGGGGATGATCTGATCACGATTGGTCCACCGTTCATCGGGAGTATATACAGTTATGGATGAGTCGACATGATTATATTATACATGGTGATCCATTCGATGGTACCATGGATTATCACGATCCTTATATGCAGTGGTACCGTAGGATCACTCGTTGATTCATCGTCGCAATGGTGCAGTGTATGATCACACGATAAGTAATTTAAATTTTACTATTTAAGAAAATCTAAGTTTAAATTTTGTCAAACTAATTATTTTTTTTATTTACAGGGCACTAGCATTGCGACGATACTTGAACTTGCCCAGTCGGGTTCCATCACGATGTCCTCCGAGACTATATAGGACATATGTCATGGTGTCCTCCATACTATTGATGAGCATGCACGGGTTCCACTACGTGAGTTTTATCAGGAGGGAGACAGGGAGGACGATACTCATTCGCCTTATTATTCATATGCATCTTCATCGGGAGCACCTTCGCTAGCTCAGCACATACGAGATACCCGACGACGTAGTACCTCTCCATATCCGATGCCCGAGTTCACATCTACTGAGGATATGGTAGCACACTTTGATTATACTACTGTACTGGATTTCATGGGCTGGCAGCATTACTCCAGACTTGGAGGACACTTCTTTGGCGAAGGATCATCGTCACATCATGTATCTGCACAGCAGGCATTACATGATGTAGAGCATGCTGCATATCAGGCATTACACGATATAGAGCATGAGATAGAGCAACATCAGCCACCTCCGACCCGTCGTCGTATATAGCTTGCACGCAATAGGAGACGGTCGCCATGTGGGACCTAATATTTTTTTTATAGTTATGCATTGTATGTAACAAAATCGAATTATGAATTTTTATTTATATATGTGTTATAGTCTGGTTTAGGGAAGAATCATTTATTTGCTTAAGTAAATTCAAAAAAATATAAATTATAAAATTAAAATTATGAAAATAATAAATTATTATAGGATTTATTAAAATCCATGATTTCTTGTTAATTTTAAAAAAGCTTTATTAAATTTTAATTAAAAAAATATCATTTAGTGAAATCGTGGATACAACCCATGATTTCTCATTATATTATTTTATAAAAAAATATAAATTTTTAATAATTTTTTAATTTTTAATGTAATTTGGTAAAATTAATATTTTTAAAAAATATTAATTTAATATATTAATTATTTAATAATAAAATTTTTATTTTCTTTTTTCATGAAAATTATTTGGTGGAAGGATTTAATAATTTATTTAATAAAAAAAATCCTATTTTCCATCGATCCTGCCACCAATCCGGCTCTCGGTCCTGTCACCATCCCGACTGCCAGTCCGGCTACCAGGATCTGACCATCGGTCGACCTACTGGTCCTGCTACTGATCCGATCATCCGTCCACCTACCGGTCCGACCATCGGTCCATCTATCGGTCCTAAAATAGACAAGAATCATTTATTTACTTAAGTAAATTCAAAAAATATAAATTATAAAATTTAAATTATGAAAATAATAAATTATTTTAGGATTTATTAAAATCCATGATTTCTTATCAATTTTAAAAAAATATTAAATTTTAATAAAAAATATTATTAGGTGAAATTGTGGATACAACTCGTGATTTCTCATTATATTATTTTATAAAAAAATATATTTTAATAATTTTTTAATAATTTTAATAATTTTAATTTTTAATATAATTTGGTAAAATTAATATGTTTAAAATATTTTAATTTAATTAATTAATTAATTAATAAAAAATTCTTTTTTCATTAAAATCATTTCGGTGGAAGGATTTAATAATTCATTTAATAATAAGAATCATATTTTTCGTCGATCCTGCCACCTATCCAGTCCTTAGTCCTGTCACCGTTCCGATTGCCAGTCCGACTACCAGGATCCGACCATCGATCGACCTATTGGTCCTGCTATCGGTCCGACATCGGTCCACCTACCGGTCCAACCATCGGTAATCCTATTTTTTGTTAAATTTTTTTATTAATTTTTTATATTTTTTATAAAATTTTGATATAGAAATATTTATATATTGTGGATCGATTTCACATCCACAATTTCTGGTTAATTTTTTTTTCAAAAAAATATTTATTTTAAAAAAAAATTATTTCATTATAATAAAAAAATTTTAGAAAATATTATTAATTAAAATTTTTTACTAATTCTTTTTAAATAACTTTTTAAATTTTTAATATAAATCAATTTTTTTATTTTTTTATTTTATATATTTTAAAATTAAAAATTTTATTTTCCTTCTCCATAAAATCAATATTTTTTTAAAAAAAAATTGCTAAGAATTCGTCTTTTGAAAAGATGAATTCAGCTATTACTGGATCTAGGCTAAGAGAGGTGTGTGCAATGTTTTAATTTTAATTTCCTAGTTTTTAGCCATTTTTTTCTTTATCACCAATCATTGTGATGTGAAGGGATCGCTGACGTGGAGGAACCGGTAGGCGCCACGTCAAGAAAAGATGCCACATCGATTCTCCAGCCCAGATCCCACTACCGAGTTGAGCTGAGCTCCCTCAGAACAACAAGCCGAGCTCAGTCCTCCGCCAGGTCAAGCCCGCGAGCTCGGGATGCCTAGGTCGGAGCCGCCTTCTGCCCTCCAGAGTGAGCCCTCGGAGGCTAGTGCCCTGCGGTCGAGGTCGAGCCAAGAGCTCACCCACCGATGTGGAGACTCTCCAAGCACGCGCCCTCTGGACCGGGTCCGCCTTCCGCCCTCCAGAGCGAGACCCTCGGAGGCTAGTGCCCTGGGGTCGAGGTCGAGCCAGGAGCTCACTCGCCAATGTGGAGCCTCTCCGAGCGCGCGCCCTTTGGACCGGGTCCGCCATACGCCCCCCAAAGTGAGACCCTCGGAGGCTAGTGCCCTGCGGTCGAGATCCAGCCAAGAGCTCGCCTGTCGATTAGAGCCTCTCCGAGCGCGCGCCCTCTGGACCGGGTCTGCCTTCCGCCCTCCAGAGCGAGACCCTCGGAAGCTAGTGTGTTGCCCAGAAATGGAGCCCAAGAGGGGGGGTGAATTGGGTCTTTTAAAAAAATTTAAGACAATAATAAGAGGGACTAGTGGTGCTAGTGAAAAATGATGAATTCAATGCAAGATATTCAAAGCAATAGCAATAAACAAAAGAGCAAGAGAGGAAGAGAGCAATCACACACAAACACAAGGTTTATAGTGGTTCGGTGCAAACCTAGTACCTACATCCACTCCCCAAGTCACCCTTGGGAATTTCACTATAATCCAAACAATATTACAGTTGACTTGTTTTTCACAAGGCTCACAAGTCAAAACCTTAGTTGGTTTTATCACTTAGGCTTACCAACAAACCTTAACACTTGTTTTGTCTTCGGGCTCACAAGTTAACCCTAGTTGGTTTTATCCCTTTGGCTCACCAACAAACCACAATAACCTTCTTTCAAGACACCCTTGAAAGCAAGGTCAAAACACAATGTAAAAACAGATATACAATTTAAAACTAAAACAAACTCTCTTCAAGAGTATAATGGAATCTTTGAAGCTCAAGTTGATGCTTTGTCTTCACTCTTCCTTGGAATCTCCTTCAAAGTACCTTTTTGGAATGAAGTAAGGATGAGCTTGTAGGCTTTTCAAAGAATCAAACTATAAGAGGCTTTTGATGTGAAGTATTTGAGAGATATAGGCTTTTTGGCTTTTAAGTAGACTTAAATGCACTTCAATACACTTCCCTATCTTTAAAATGAGGTTGGTGGAGGTTAAATACACCAAGAACCTTCCAAAAAATGGTTTGTGACCGTTGGAACCTCGGAAATAGCTGTTTGGAGCTTGAAAAGCAAGTTCTGCAAGCCAGAAAAATAGATCCGTTAGAGCTGTCAGGCTGCAAGTGTCAACACTTGGCTGTCAGGTGTCGACACTTGGCTGTCAAGTGTCGACACTTGATTTCTAGGTATCGACACTTGAACTTTCAAGTGTCGACACTTGATGCACAGGTGTCGACACTTGATACAAAAATTCTAAAATTATAAAGTTCTGTATTTTCAAAATTCTCAGGCCTTGAGTCGACACTTGGCGTGCCAAGGATTTTTGTCCGTGCCAAATGCTGAAGTGTCAACACTTGACCTTCCAAGTGTCGACACTTGAGACTGAAAATCTCAGATTCAAGTGTAAACAGCTTCGAAAAAATAAATATAATTCTTGAAATCATAAACACATAATATATAAACATTTAGATACCCTTTTTCAATGAAAAGGATGTCCGGATTCGTGAGAAATGCTCCATGCCATTATGTGCCATGAACCATAAGTTTTTGAGATTTTGAGGTGCTTTCTTCTTGAAAACTCATAACTTGAAATCCACATCAGTATACAATATGCACTCAATGTTTTGTTATTCATCAAAATCACTGGGCGAAGCCAACATAGTGCCCTACGATCGAGGTCGAGCCAAGAGCTCGCCCCGATGTGGAGCCTCTCCGAGCGCGCACCCTTTAGACCGGGTTCGCCTTCCACCCTCGGAGGTTAGTGCCCTGCAGTCCAGGTCGAGCCCAACGCTCACCCGCCGATATGGAGCCTCTCCGAGCGCGCGCCCTCCGAACCGGGCCCGCACTCTGC
This sequence comes from Areca catechu, assembly GCA_021397845.1. Classification (NCBI taxonomy): domain Eukaryota; kingdom Viridiplantae; phylum Streptophyta; class Magnoliopsida; order Arecales; family Arecaceae; genus Areca; species Areca catechu. Next base: position 8,137,705 of record CM038040.1, on the reverse strand, counting down.
CCTCCACCAAAGCGCCCCCGCAATCTCGGAGCATCTAGGTCGGAGCGAGTCCTGCCATCCCAGCTCGGCCCCAGCTCGGACAAGGTCCTCACTAGCCAGAACACCGACGAGCCACCCGAGGACTGCACTGAAGCGCCTTCCAGGCCGTACTGACCTCCTGCGACCACTAGTTACATTAGAAAGGCAAGCAGCACGTTGATCGAGACACCACACTCCTCACCAACCACTCAAATCATCTAAGAGAAGAAGCCAACCGGAAGATTCGAATCCTGTGGGTGGCGGCCCGCCGTTCGAGGCACTGCCAAATTTCCCGGAATGAGACAACCAAGAGGAGTGCTAGAACGCCTGACAACTCTCCTTATCATGAATCAGGGAAGACTCCTCGGGACACCGTTGCATGTGCCTGATAGCACGGCGGGGATCCCGAGACAAGCGCCCAATGGTAACCTAGTTTGCAGCAAACTCAGAGGTAACACAACAACTCCAACACACAAGCAAAAAAAAAGAGGAGTGCGACCCCCACCAGGAAGAGGGGCATGGCACCACCACCACCACGAGCACAAGCGCAAGCCCGACCAAGAGGGCGGAGCGCCCTACCACCATATTCGAAGGAAAACAAGGGATACAAGGAGAGGCGGAGGAACAGGGCACCCCTCGGTCCCCGCTATCACTCACCCCCTGCAACGTTTTCACCTTCGCACACATCTTCCACTTCTCCTAGAACGGAGTCCATCAAGAGGGGCCCGACCAGGAGGATCTGTTCCCCTGAATCATCACTAACTTGATCATCGGAGTGCCCCCGCCGGAAATCCCGGCCCGGATCTCTAACCCCTGTCTCGCAGGTCTGGGAGCGAAGGACCGTCGAGTTGCAAGACGATCACACCCAGCATGGAGATCGGGACCCGAGGATGTCGGGCGGCAGGAGGAGCGCACTCCGGCGCTGACAGCAGCTACGGGCCATGATGGTCTTGGCGGCAACAGATTAGCGCGCCAGGAAGGGGGGCGGGCGTGACTAAGTCCACCTCCTCACAGGTCAACATACCGCAGAAGAACGATGATGACACAAGCTGGAAAGGTTAACAGATTGGCGATCTTCTCTAGGCCTCTCCGGGATGTCACCCCCTCCGTTCCCTTCGACGGGGAATCCACTGGCGAAACCATCAGGCACACAGCAGAAGCGCGCCTCGAGAAGCATGAATGCAAGATGTCGGGATTCTTCCACCGGTTCATCAGCATGCGAGGCTCAGCCGGCGAGCCACCGGACTACAACGCCGACCACCGGTGAAGCCCTTCACCGGTTACGGTGAGGCGGAGTATCATCACTTCTACCGCGCTCACGGTCATGGCATCGAAAAATGTCACAACCATGAGCAGGAGATCAAGAAGCTTGTCAAGGAGGCTCTCCTCCGAAGGTTTGCAAGGGGGCAGGCCTCAAGCGGGGTCCCAAGCGCTCGCCACTCTCCCGTCAGCTTCGACCACCGACAGTCACCCCATCGCGAAACCGGTGGGCGTGATTGCCTGGAGAATCGTGTGTGTGTCTAAGAAGACTCGGGGGGCAGGGGACCCCGAGAGTAATCGCCCCGCTATGAGGGGAGAAGAGAGCAAAGGAGAAAGGTAAATAAAGATACCACGGACGTCGGGATGATGGTCGTGAGCCACCGTGGGAAGGCCCTCACGAGGCGATCGAAGCCCCATCACGAGGGATCCATTACCTCGAGGAACTCGACGGCGTCAGGCTCCCTCGAGGGAGGAGGGCCTGCGCCCTACAAAGACGCCCCCAATAAGGTAAGTTCCCTTACCAATAATCATAACAACGATTTTTCCCTTGTATGGGTATCCGTGCATCTTGCAGGAAAGAATCGACGGCGCCCTCGAGCCCAGCTCCAGGACGTCAGAGAACTTCGATCCACGTAGCTCCCAATTCCAGGCATCCCCGAGCCCAGCTCCAGGATGTCAAAGAACCTCGAGCCACGTAGCTCTCAATTCCAAGCGTCCCCGAGCCCAGCTCCAGGACGTCAAAGAACCTCGAGCCATGTAGCTCCCAATTCTAGGCATCCCCGAGCCCAGCTTCAGGACGTCAAAGATCTTCGAGCCACGTAGCTCCCAATTCCAGGCATCCTCAAGCCCAAATCCATGACATTAAAGAATCTTCGAGCCACGTAGCTCATGATTTCAGGCATCCCTGAGCCCACCTCCAGGATGTCAAAGAACCTCGAGCCACGTAGCTCCCAATTCCAGGCATCCCCGAGCCCAGCTCTAGGATGTCAAAGAATCTCGAGCCACGTAGCTCCAATTTCCAGGCGTCCCTGAGCCCAACTCCAGGATATCAAAGAATCTTCGAGCCACGTAGCTCCCAATTCCAGGCATCCCCGGGCCCAACTCCAGGACATCAAAGAATCTTCGAGCCACGTAGCTCCCAATTCCAGGCATCCCCGAGCCCAGCTCCAGGATGTCAAAGAATCTTCGAGCCACGTAGCTCCCAAGCTCAAGCATCCTCGAGCCTAGCTCCAAGACGTCGGTTCAAGACTGGAGCTCAGATCTCTGTCTAAGAAAACTTCGAGCCAAGCCGCTCTCCATCTCAAACATCTCTGAGCCTAGCTCCGAGATGCCAAGAGATCATGGGGCCACGTAGCTCCCATCAAAGCCTCGAGCCTAGCTTCAAGGCGCCAAAAACCTGAGCCAAGATCTCAGGCAACCTTTGGGCCCGAGCCTAGCTCCATGTCCAGGAAAGCCTCGAGCCTAGCTCCAAGGCAACCAAGACTGGTAACCCCCTTCTCTGATCTCCCTACTCGAAAAAAAGACGAGAGGGGAAGGAAAGAAAGAGAACAAAGGGGGGATCCCGGCAACCCCCTTCTCTGATCTCCCCACTCGAAAAGAAGACGAGAGGGGAAGGAAAGAAAGAGAACAAAATGGGGGCACAACCAGCATCCTCTTCTCTGATCTACCCACTCTTAAAAAAAAAAGAGAAAGAAAGAAGAGGGGGGAAGGAAAGAAAGAGAGAACAAGAGAAAAATACAGCATCATCGAAGCTACCACCAACGTCCCCGAGCCCAGCTCCAGGATGCTTTCTCAAGATCGGAGCTCAGATCTTCGGCCAAGAGAACTTCGAGCCAAGCAGCTCTCAGTCACCAATGTCCTTGAGCCCAGCTCCAGGGTGCCCTCTCAAGACCGGAGCTCAGATCTCCGGCCAAGAGAACTTCGAGCCAAGCAACTCTCAGTCACCAACGTCCCCGAGCCCAGCTCCAGGACGCTTTCTCAAGACCGGAGCTCGGATCTCCGGCCAAGAGAACTTCGAGCCAAGCAGCTCTCAGTCACCAACGTCCCCGAGCCCAGCTCCAGGACGCCCTCTCAAGATCGGAGCTCAGATCTCCAGCCAAGAGAACTTCGAGTCCAACAGCTCTCAGTCACCAACATCTCGGAGCCCAGCTCCAGGGCGCCCTCTCAAGATCGGAGCTCAGATCTCTGGCCAAGAGAACTTCGAGCCAAGCAGCTCTCGGTCACCAACGTCCCCGAGCCCAGCTCCAGGATACTTTCTCAAGACCGGAGCTCAGATCTCCGGCCAAGAGAACTTCGAGCCAAGCAGCTCTCGATCACCAACGTCCCAGAGCCCAGCTCCAGAGTGCCCTCTCAAGACCGGAGCTCAGATCTCCGGCCAAGAGAACTTCGAGCCCAACAGCTCTCAGTCACCAACGTCTCCAAGCCCAGCTCCAGGATGCCCTCTCAAGATCGGAGCTCAGATCTCCGACCAAGAGAACTTCGAGCCAAGTAGCTCTTAGTCACCAACGTCCCCGAGCCCAGCTCCAGGATGCTTTCTCAAGACCGGAGCTCAGATCTCCGGCCAAGAGAACTTCGAGCCCAGTAGCTCCCGGTCACCAGCATCCCCGAGCCTAGCTCTAGGACGTCCCACTCAAGATCGGAGCTCAGAACTTCGGCCAAGGGACCTTCGATCCGCATGGCTCTCAGTCAGCAACACTTTCGAGCCCAGCAGCTCTCAAGTGTCATAACTTGGCCCCAAGCAAGGTGCAGCCCTTCCCTCTGATCTCCCCATAAAAAAGAGAGAGAGAGAGAGAGAAAGACGAAAGGAAGAAAAGAGAAGGGAGTGAAAGAAAATAGGTGGCAAAGAAACTTAAGTTTCATTGACTAAATGCACAAATTACAAGTGTTTTCTGGGCCCCCGACATGCCGGGTGACCCTGGCTGAAAGCAAGAAACACAAGTACAAAATAAGACAAGGAAGAAAAGGGTCACTCCACGCCTGGTTTCACTGTTGGATCCTGAGGCCGAGAAGTGAGCTGCCCTAACTCCGAGAGCGCTCTCAGCTGGTGTTGAAGGCTCTGGGCCCGCGGCTCCCGTGGCGACCTCCTCGTCAGCCTCCGCCTTCGAGGCCGAAGGATACCTGAGGCAGCCATGGTTCTTGTTAGGGATAAGCGCCTCCACCCGGCCGTGCAGATACATAAAACCCTTATAAAAGGAATCCGACGCCATCTGCTAGATTTCAACGATGAACTCCTCTGAAGCCTTGAAGTTGGCGATGGCGTTCTCAGCCCCCTTCGTGGCCTCAGCGGCACCCTCTTCGACTCGGTGGCCTCCGACCTGGCTGCCTCCGTCGAGTTGGCTGCCGTCTCTGCTGCCTTCTCAGCAACGGCAAGTTTCTCCTTCATAGCTGCCAGCTCCGCCTGGACAGCTTGGGCGATCTTCTTGTACCGATCGGCCTCGATACTGTACCAGTTAAGCTTCTTCTCGACGACGGAGAGGTCGTCGATCGCCTTCTTCGAATGGCTCCACTCCAGGTCGCGAGCCATCAAGAGTGCCTTCGCTCATCCTCAACATCGACGAGCTCTTTCTCAAGGTCCTTGACCTTCAACTCAAGGACCCCATTTGCCCCGACCTTCCCTTTCAGGTCGGTCTTCAAAGACTCGATCTCAGCGACCTGCTGCCACTCGAGACGCTCCCAGCTCTGGTAGCGGCCCTTGATGTAGAGGGCCTCGACACCGATTTGCACCATGAAACGAGGTCGACTAAAAAAAAGGAGAAAGAAGAAGAAAAGAAAGAGGGGGGTAACTCATCGAGTATAGATGGAAAAAGATGTTGCTGATAACGTCGGCCATCCGCATCCCGACCATCTCTTGCCGGTCGCATAACTGGATTAAAATCCATCATACGCTCGGCTAACTCGGGGCTCTGAAGGAAAGAGCTCTCCGGCCCCATCCTGAAGGGGAGGCGGCATCGTGCCTCCTCCATCCTGCCCTCTCCGGGGGCGGGCGACCTCGCCCCGTTGGCTGAAGGACCCTGGGAGGCAGACTGAGAAGCTAGTGCAGGCGGCACCTCCGTCGCGGCCCTGGACGCAGCATGGAACTCCTCACCCCCGACGTCGGTGACGGGCGGACTCGAAGAATGGTAGGGTGCAGCGGCAGCAGCCGCGACCCTCTCCCGGACAACTACCTCAGGCTCTGCAGCGAGGGCCTGCTGGGCTGGCCTTGGTGCCACGAAAGCTGCCCTTTCCACAGGCATAGGAGCAGCGCGGGACACCTCTAAACTTGGACCCGCTGAAGCCGCCAAGCTCAACCGATCACCACCGTGGGGGCGGCCGTAGGGGCGCTCTCACTCCGCGCCCGCCTCGACTAAGGCTCCCCGGCCAGCCCGGTCGGCGACCTCTTCTTGGTGATTGCCAGGAGGTCATTCTCGGAGAAGATCATTCCTGCATGTAGACCACACAACATTTAGAATTTGTGGGGAATAGCATGAGAAGTGCAAGAAGTGCAAGAAAAAAGGAAAAGAAAAGTTCAGGTCGAACTCACCCAACCCATTCGTTGGGTTGACCCTGGAGTCGGCAAGGTTCTGCTCAGACAACAGGACCTCCAGAGGAGGAATCTGGGTGGTGGAGCTGTTCGTAATCATCCCGGTCAGCCGCATCGACCACAGAATTTTGATTGGGAGACTTGTCCGGATTGCTTCAGACCCAGTCGACCCCCTCGACCTCAACAAAGAAAAACTTGCTCTTCCATCCCTTGATGGAAGAGGGAAGCTCAAACTTGATGCCCTTCGGGCGGGAGGACAAGGACCACCACCCATCCTCGGTTGGGTGGCGCTTCAAGGCAAAGAAAGCCCTGAACAAGAAAAGCAGGCAACGAACCGGTGGAGGTGACAAAGCACAATGAAGGAAAAAACGACCCTAATGGCATTTGGCACTAGCTGTGCGGGGACCAAACGATAATTGTCCATGACGGACAGGAAGAAAGCATGGAAGGAAAATCGAAGACCCCCGGAGAAGGTCCCCTCATAAATGCAAGACGGTCCGGGCCACTAGAAGTGACCCGTTCCCCGACTGGAGGATCATGAGCCAGACGGAATTCGGGATGCCATTGACATCCCAGACGGTCCTCAGTTCTTCGGCAGTGATCGTCGAGACGACCCCACCAGGACCCATGGACCGGATTGACTCAGAAACGGGGACAAAAGGAGAAGGAGGAGGCAAAGAAGGGCCAGATTCTGGTTCCCTGATGAGAGCTTGACCGGGAGGACGCCTCCTACTGAGCTCAAAGCGAGTTGCATCTTCCTCTCTGTTAGAATAAGAAGAAGAAGATGCCAGCCTCCGCTCGGAGGGTCCGGCCTCGCCCTGATCAGTGGAGGGGCGGAAGCCCGGACCAAAATGGGACATCCTCGAGAATGAGGGGAAAGAAGGACTTGGAGTAGAGGACGAAAGAAAAGACTCAACCTAAAGAATACTCTAGACCCTGGGAAAGAACCCTATTCTAGCAGGGGAAGGAGGGAGAAGAAGCTGACCTGTTGCCTTAGAAAATTCGGGGCGACTGGAAGGAGGAAGAAGCTTGGGCGCGGCAGCAGCGGGCACGGAGAATTCAAAAAGAATGGATGGTTCGGGTAAGGCTCTCCTTTCATTTCGAAATGACCCGAGGGATTCATACCGATTCAACCCTTCCGCCAACGGATCTATGCCACATGCTGTCCATCGATGAGAATGGCATCCCGGCCGCTCTGCATTCTGCGCCAACATTAACTGCTCCTCGGACATGGCCACATGGCGTCCCCACATTGGTCCGCAGGATCGGTCCCCGAAGTGCCAGCAATCATGGCCATCATCATGCCAGATTTTTGCCTTTCCATGTCAGCACCGCAATTACTCCCTTCGACCCGAGTACCATGCACTAACGGACCTCGGGAGTGGGGGGCAAATGATGTGAAGGGATCGCTGATGTGGAGGAACCGGCAGGCGCCACGTCAAGAAAAGACGCCACATCGATTCTCCAGCCCGGATCCCACTACCAAGATGAGCTGAGCTTCCTCAAAACAACAAGCCGGCTTAGTCCTCCGCCAGGTCATGCCCGCGAGCTCGGGATGCCTAGGTCGAAGCTGCCTTCTGCCCTCCTGAGCGAGACCGTCGGAGGCTAATGCCCTGCGGTCGAGGTCGAGCCAAGAGCTCACCCACTGATGTGGAGCCTCTTCGAGCGCGTGCCCTCTGGACCGGGTCCGCCTTCCGTCCTCCAGAGCGAGACCCTCGGAGGATAGTGCCATGCGGTCAAGGTCGAGCCAGGAGCTCACCCATTGATGTGGAGCCTCTCCGAGCGCGCGCCCTCTGGACCGGGTCCACCTTCCGCCCCCAGAGCGAGACCCTCGGAGGCTAGTGCCCTGCGGTTGAGGTCGAGCCAAGAGCTCGCCCGTCGATGTGGAGCCTCTCCGAGCGTGTGCCCTCTGGATCGGGTCCGCCTTCTGCCCTCAAGAGCGAGACCTTCGGAGGCTGTGCCCTGCGGTCGAGGTCGAGCCAAGAGCTCGCCCACCGATATGGAGCCTTTCTGAGCGCGCACCCTCTGGACCGGGTCCGCCTTCCGCCCTCCGGAGTGAGACCCTCAGAGGTTAGTGCCCTGCAGTCGAGGTCGAGCCCAGCGCTCACCTGCCGATGTGGAGCCTCTCCGAGCGTGCACCCTCCGGACCGGGCCCGCACTCTGCCCTCCTTCACCAAGGCACCCTCGCAAGCTCGGAGCATCTAAATCGGAGCGAGTCCTGCCATCCCAGCTCAGCCCCAGCCCAGACGAGGTCCTCACCAGTCCAGAACACCGGTGAGCCGCCCGAGGACTACACCGAAGCGCCTTCCAGGCCGTACTGATCACCTGCGACCGCCAGTTAAACCAAAAAGGCAAGCAGTTTTAGGAGTCCTTTGATTTTAGGGTTAGTACGATAATTTTCATTTTATGGACCATCTTAGTACACAAGACTCATCCATTTCCTTTACTCGAGGACAAGCAAAGTTTAAGTTGGGGGGTGTGTTAGACATTAGAATAATGAAAATTAACCCAACTTTATTTGATTAAAATTGATACTTTTTGTGATACTTTGCAGGAATTGACTCCATAAACATGTAGATCTTGATTTTAGGAGTCCAACGACGCAAACGGAATGTAATTCGGACTTCAAACGGGCCCGAAATGGATTTTAGAAGGTTTTAGCACGGATTTCAGAGCCGCACGATTTTTGGAGCATCCTTAAAATCTTTTGTTTGGCTCACGGTGGACCGGCTCAATGGTCCACCGCATGAGCTGCCAGTCCACGGCAGCCATTGCTGCCGGTCCACGGGCGGAGCCGTGGACTACCGTGCTCCGATCGCGCCGAAACTTGCCGGAGAGCTTCCCCCGCCGCCGAAGCCGCCGGCAACCTTCCCGCCGGCCGAAGAGCTCCCGTTTGGCCGGAAAAATGGCCGGAACCTGCTGCCGTCGCCCACGCGAGCCACGCCACCGCCGCGCCGTCCGCCCTCCGCCCACGCCCATGCGAGCCGCTGCCGCGCCGTCCGCCCTCCGCCCGCTGCCATGCCCAGCCGAAGCCGCGCCGCGAGCCGCACTGTCTGCTGCCTGCCCAGCCGTCGCCGCCCCTGTGCCACGTCCGAGGCCGGCCGCGCCGCCGTCCAGCCGCCCACGGCCACGCCTCCGCCCCTTCGCGCCGGCCGCGCTGCCGCCCAAGTCTGCCATCCCCGCAAGCCGTTCTCCGCCCGCTGCCATGCCCAGTGAAGCCGTCGCCGCCCCTACGCCACGTCCGTCTTCGCTGCCTAGCCATGTCCACGGTCCACGCCGTCCGCAGCGCCGTCCGAAGCTCCGTCCTCGCCACCACGCCGTCCGTCTCCACCAGTCCGCTGTCGTCCAGGCTCGTGAGCCACCCCACCGCCTGGCCGTGTCTGCTTGTCACCGCCCATGTTGTTCAGACCGGGATGTCCGAAAACAAGAAGCATCGGAACGAGATGAGATGTCGGACGACGCTGGATGGACGCGGAATTGTGCGATAGAATTTTTGAATTTAATTTTTGAATTTAATTTTTGAGATGGGGATGATCATAAAAAAATCAGATAAGGAGATCGGATTGAGATGAAGAAATCACCGCGCTTTCCACACGGCTTTCCACACGGACCCGACACGATATTTTTCAGCTATAAATACCTCGGTGATTTTCTTCTATAAAAGGAGAAATTTTTGGGAGGTTCCAGTTGCTGTCCGTAGTTCCACCTGTTGCTGTGATAGAGAGTCAGAGTCGGATAAAAAGGGAGAAAGGGACCCTTGTTCCCTTACTTTTATTTTCTCTGTACTTCAATTTTTATGCAATAAAATTTATTTGCTTTATATTAATCCATGTTTGCTTATTTTTATTTTAGTCATGCTGGAGTCATGTTGGATTAGCGTTTAAGGTAAGTCGTAGTGAATTAGTTTTGACTGACCTATACTTAAGGGACGGGCCGTGATCCACGGGTACGGGCCGTACTCTTGAGATAGGTCATATCTAAATTATTTTCACAAATTTATTATTTACATTTAATTCTTGCATTAGTTCTAGTTTATTTTAGTTTATTTTAAATCAAAAGAAAATACTTTTTCAAGATAACCCCAAAGTCTCTATGGGATCGACCCTTACTCCCGCTATTCTACCCTTTAGAGTAGTGGAGTTAAGGTTCTAAATCGGTGCATTATGACACGCACCAAGCGCCTTCCAGGCCGTACTGATCACCTGCGACCGCCAGTTAAACAAAAAAGGCAAGCAGCACATTGATCAAGATGCCACACTCCTCACCAACCACTCAAATCACCTAAGAGAAGAAGCCAACCGGAAGATTCGAATCCCGCGGGCGACAGCCCGCCATTCGAGGCACTGCCAAATTTCCCGGAATGAGACAACCAAGAGGAGTGCTAGAACGCCCGACAACTCTCCTTATCATGAATCAGGAAAGACTCATCGGGACACCGCCGCATGCACCTGACAGCCCGGCGGGGATCTCGAGACAAGCGTCCAACGGTAACCTAGTTTGCAGCAAACTCAGAGGTAAAACAACAACTCCAACACACAAGAAAAAAAAAAGAGAGGAGTGCAACCCCCACCAGGAAGAGGGGCACGGCACCACCACCACCACGAGCACAAGCGCAAGCCCGACCAAGAGGGCGGAGCGCCACTACCACCATATTCGAAAGAAAATGAGGGATACAAGGAGAGGCGGAGGGACAGGGCACCCCTCGGTCCCCGCTATCACTCTCCCCCTGCAACATTTTCACCTTCGCACACATCTTCCACTCCTCCTAGAGCGGAGTCCATCAAGAGGGACCCGACCAGGAGCATCTGTTTCCTGGATCGTCACTGACTTGATCGTCGGAGTGCCCTCGCCGAAAATCCTGGCCCGGGTCTCTAACCCCTGTCTCACAGGTCTGGGACCGGAGGATCGCCGAGCGGCAAGACGATCACACCCAGCACGGAGGTCCGGGACTCGAGGACGTCGGGCGGCAGGAGGAGCGCACTCCGACGTCGACAGCAACTACGGGCCACGACGGTCTTGGCGGCAACACATCGATTTTCAAACCTCCAACTACACCACCATGCTCATAACCATCACCAACCATAGCCATCATTAGTTATGAGATTGTCCTCTATTTTGCTAAGGAACCAAGGGAAGAAAAGATAGAAGAAAAAAAAATGAAAAGCAAAGTAAAGAAAAGAAAGAAAAGGATAAAAAGGAAAAATAAAAAATAAGTAAAAGAAGAATGCGAGAATTTGTTATCTCTCTTCTCTTCTTATCTCTTTTCTATCTCTTTCCTCTTTAGATTTTCTCTTTTATTTCTCTCTCTAGTTTTTCTATACAAAATTTCTTTCTACTAGGATTTGCTAGATCCAAAGAAAGGATTTTTTTCTTAATAATTTTGATTGCACTTGATGAAGGGGTTCTGACCCATGATTGCTGGACGGCATGTCGATCCCCAGCCAGAATAGGTCAGGTACCACTAGATTTCTCTATTAATTATATCTTAATATTCAAACATTACACTTATTTTTTTATTTATTAATATTATTTTTAACAAAAAATAAATTATCAATTGATTTAAATACAAATTATGAATTTTATGAAATTATGTTTTGAATAAAACATTAACATATAATATTTTTTGGACTATTATTATATTATTTACTGATCTTATATTATATATGCATATTTTAATTGGATTATGGTATATATGTTATTCTATATAAAGAACTTTAATACGTAGTATATTTGAACTCTCAGCTTGACTATGTTTTGAATCGTATCAATCGGGATTATGTATTGGTATTTCGACTATTATTGAGTTTATTATTTCTATTTTTGGCCTCGTTATATAATGTAGATATGGTATTCTAGAAACACCATAGGGTATAAGTATGGTATCCTAGCCCACTTTGTATAATTCTATTTCGATTTATGGTCTAGCCATAGGATACAAGTATGATTATAGTTAAAGCCTACTAAGTTGAACATAATTTGTTTCAAATCAAATTTATAATTATATATATGAACATTTAAAAGACATTAGTTTTATTGGATTTGTGATTTAAAATAGAATTGATTACGTTTTTATATTGATTTGTGGTCATTTATATTTGATTATTGTATCTTCTGTGATTACATGAATTACTAGTTAAGGTATTCATTACTTACTAGGTTGTCAAGCTCATTATCTCTCTCTTTTTTCAAATTTAGATACATAGTTACGGACATGAATACTGCTCTGAGAATAAGACTAGAATCAAGATTCAATAATATTAACATAGTTTAGATTTAGATTTATTATTTAGACTTGCCAAAATGTAGACTTCATTTCAAACTTGCTGAAGATTGAGACACCAGAAAGATGATGAATTGGAGATAGTCGACCAGGGATAGAATATCGGATCAATTTGAGGGTATCATTGAACGACTTATAGTTTATAAAATTTAATTGATGTAAAATTTTAAATTTTATCTATCAATTGGATTTGTTCTTGAATTAAATTTAAACTTAAATTATTTAAATTACTTATATGCGATGATTTTGATATAATGTTGGAAAGTCTTACATGTTTATAGGAAGAATTCTCCATAAATATGTAGCGGTTGCTATGATCCTAGATAACATCCTAGGATTAAAGGCATGACAACCTCTCCTTGTCATTATTTTTCTTTTTTTATTTTTATAAACTATAATTTCATGACTATTTTGGTGTTCAATCAAAGTTCTTTATATTTTAGATTCCCTTAATCATGGCACTTCAAAGATCTTAAATGGAAAAATGTTTTACGATGGTTTTGTGTAGTTGGATTTGATCATGATTTATTATATTGATCATTTTCATTTATTGGATTATTATCAATTTAGGAAATAAAATTATCTTAGAGCCCCACATATAGGAAAAAATTATTTTAGAAAGCCTTTAGAGATATAACCATGCACTGGACTATTTTTAATTATTTTTAGAAAAAATATAAGAAAAAATTATTATAGGATGCTCTATATTTGTTTTTTCACTATAATTGTAATGTTAGAAATATGTTTAAAAATATCTAAAATTATTTTAAGAAAATGCAATAACAGAAAGGTATCCATTTCTAATCCCAATGTAAAAATTATTTTAGAAAAGCCCAAAAATTTTAAAATTTTGGAAAATATATGAACTCATCATTTTGAAATCCTTACATATCTTATTTATTTTGTTATCGAGCACTATTTAGGGAATATACAAATTTTTTTGGATTTTAGAAATTTTAGAGAATAGTTAAAGCCATTTGTTCAGAGTCTTCCCATATTGATAGCTATGGAAAAAGAAAAAAATTATTAGGAGTTATCCATTTGGAAACTTCAACGAAACTTCGTGGATAAAAAAATATCATTGGAAGCTCCCTTCCTAGTTATTTTAAGAAACTTTTTTTCATGCAAAAATTTCTAAATTATCTAAGAAAAAACAAAAAATCTTATCAATTATTTTGGGAGGTGCCGAAAATTTTTTAATTATTTTTTTGACAGGCTCTATTTAAATTTGATATAAGAAAAAAATTCTAAAAAAATTATGTTCCGGTCAATGTCATGGTGATTATGAAATACATTCTGGTTACAATTTATTTTTAATAATTAAACATGATAACTTTACATCATCATTCTTTATTTATTTATGTGCATTGCATGCGTGTATCATTCTTTATTTAATTATTACTAGAATATAGAATATCAAACATGATAACTTTGCATCATCAGGACTGCAACAAAACCAAATGGTTATGCTCTCGGTGACCTCAATACCAAACACCATGCGCATGATATATCCGTTGACCGTCTGGGAGATTTTTTTTTTAAAAAGAGCAACAGAGCGGCAATGCATGGGCAATTTTACAATAGTACTCAGAATTTGATTCCCCGATCGCACCTCGAGTCTCTCCCGCGCCACCCCAGTAGCTGCCGTTCCCGGTCCACCCTCCATGTTTCCATACAAGGCAAAAAGAATTCCCATCCGCGGGCGTACGAGCCCCCCGGCCACTGCACGTCCCATAACTAGCGAAGGGGGAAAAAAAATTCCCCCGCATTCATCTCCATTTCCGACCTAGGGTTTCCAGCGAGGTGATCCCCCGAGTCCCTCCACTCTTCTCTCGGAGCCACGCCGGCGAGAAGAAACGCTCGGAATTATAGGGTCGGGTGAGCTCCGGCCGCCGCGGAGATGGCACAGGACGCGGCGTTCGCGGTGGCGGACGCGCAGACCGCTCTCAAGAAGAAGACGGCGGTGTCGAGGAGCTGGATCTTGCTGGACAGCACGGGGGAGGGGACGATTCTGGATGTCGATAAGTATGCGATCATGCACCGGGTCCGGATCCATGCTCGGGACCTGAGGATCTTAGATCCCCTCCTCTCGTATTCTTCCACCATCTTGGGACGGGAGAGAGTCATTGTTTATAATCTCGAGGTGATTTTTATACTGCATTCTGTTAATTGGTATTTAAGCTGATTTTTTTGCGGAAATTTAAAGATTTTTTGTCTGCTCATGGGGTTTATTTGCCTTTATTTTTGTGGTACCAGCATATCAAGGCAATAATCACGGCAGAAGAGGTATAGCTTGAAGTTTACCCTTTTGCCTTTAGCAATGTAACTTTAATGCTTTATTGACTAGATGAAAAACATTTCTCTCTTTTTTTTAGTCAATTTTTTGTCCAGAGTGAACATTTCTCCGTAATGTAAAATTCTCTACTTAGTTGTGGAGAAAAAGTTCTTTCGCACTTACTTTGCTAAGCTTCTCCTTAATGTTTGAAGAAACAATAACTTGTTGCTTGCAAAAACAAGAGAGAAACATGCTTAAACCTTAATTCAAGCTTTATCTGCCTAATATGAAACGGACCTTGAATCATATTGCTGAACCAAAGAGCAAAGTTGACTTTTTTTTAAAAAATTTTAGAAAATTTAATATGATCTTCTGGCTGTTGACTTTCTATCGTGGAATGCTAAGTCGGATGTTTTTGGTGTTAGGTGTTACTTAGGGATCCTATGGAAGAAAATGTTATTCCAATAGTTGAGGAACTCCGTAGGCGCTTACCGCCTGCAAATGCTTACCAAGCACAGGGTGATGGGAAAGAGAACTTGAGTGGGCAACATGATGATGCTGCTGAAGAAGATGGTGTGTTGTACACGCTTCAGTTCCTGATCATTTCTGATTTTATCAAATAATGGTGCTTTCATGTTGTGGTTTTTCCTTCTAAAACTTACATTCAAAATTCCTTTCACTCTGTCTCTATTGCTCTATATTCTTTCCTCCTCATCATTAGAAATCAACTGAATGGAACGTTTATGACTCATGCTTGTACCCTGTAGTTTATTCCGAGTCTTACCAAAGACCTCTCCAGAAAATGAACTGGATGGTGAATCAAAAGGTTGGCAAGATAACCTGAGTTCAATGAAGGTTATTGAATCTGCTATGGCAATCAAATGTGTTGCTATAACATGTAATGTGCCATATTTTAACTATTTAATAGAACCTAATGCCAAAATATCAAATTGTACATTGATCAAAATGCAGCATATTGATCAAGTCCTTTTTACTTAATAGTTTTATGACAGGAGGCATGAAATAAAAAAGAAATATTGGCACATGTCAGATATAGGATGATAAAGATTTAATGATAATTAGTTAGTCAAAAGAACACAAGGGTTGTGCTAATTTATACTCCTTATATTTATTAGGAAGTCCTTGAAGCATCCAAGAATCGCTTTATATCTCATATTTTAAGTCAATAGCATCCATGGTCATAATTCTATGAAATACTATCTATTCAAGGCTCATACTTATTCATAGTGAATGTTTGCATTTTGGAAAGTTCATGACTATTTATTACAAACTATTTTTAGATAAATGAAGCAGGAAGATAGATCACGACTATTTATTACAAACTATTTTTAGGATAAATGAAGCAGGAAGATAGATACTAGTTGTTTCAAACAATCTAAGTATTAGGCTGCTCAGGCTCAGGGAACTATACAAAATGTCTAATTGAGTTTGGCTTGAGCTCGAATTGAGCATAACAAAAGGTGTTCAAGTGCAGATCACATGAGATCTGAGCCAATCCGGTCTTCTTAATAAGTGAAGCCAAGTTTCTATTCATATTTACAGGCCTTTGATGTTCAGGTTCAGCTGTTTATGATCCGAGCTTTAGAGTTTGTTTGGGATCGGCCCATTCCTTGCTGAGCAGAGCTGATATTAGCATTTACCAACTGAATCCTAAGCTGTTCATGAGCAGCTCTGAATTTTGGTGGTCCTAGATGTGAGATGATTAGTTCCTATTAAGAATTCATAATTTCATAGGGTTTTGCTGAAGTAAGTTTTTTATAGTATAAATTAAGTCGATTTTTTTTAAAAAAATTATGCACAGTGGAGTCCACAATGATATCACCTCTTTCTTATTCTCACAATTTTCTTTCCAAATTCTCCTCCCCTCACTATTGAGCTTGATACTGGTTGATATAACTCTAGCCTTGTCCTAGTATACAATTGCACAGCCATGATTTGTTATCCTCTTCTTACCTATGGCCTTTTGGGTTTAGTGGCAAGTGTTTATCTGAAGTTAGCTAGGAATTCAAGGGTTGATGCTTAGGTTAAGACTCAATCATAAATTTCCTAACCTAAATGGAAAATACTTGATCCATATTGCTGGCCCCTTGCAGGCGATGTTAACCCTTTGGTTCTGATCATAATTTCCAAGAAAAAAACTTTGGTTTATTTTAGAAATTTCCAAGAAAAAACTTTGGTTTATTTTAGAAAGTCATAAGAAGATTAAAGGGGTTATATGATGCCTAAAATTTATTAGGAGAGTTATAATCATAGGGAAGTTCTTCATGTCATGGAGTTCTAAGTTGTTGCAAGATACAAACTATAGAAAGGTTAAGAAAGCATTTGTTTTAAGTGGAGCTGAACTCCTCTTATAATTGGGGACTGTTAATTAAAAGATGATGCAAATAAAATGATGAATTTGAAAATCAATTATTTGAAAGACAATCAAGTTTTGTTTACCAATCTGGCTGTTTGGGCCCTTCTTGCCTTGTGCGGGCATGCCAAGGAACTTATTGGCAGACAAAAAGGGTGAGAAGTCAAATGGCAACAATAAATAGGTGCACGGGCATGCCACGGACATTAGAGCAGCTGGAAAGATGGTGATCAAAGAGAGGATACAAGAGTAGCATAGGTCTAGGTGCCTTGACCTTTAAGAAATTTCACTACTATCATACTACTGATCAAAGGAGACGAATTCAAATAGAGATAGAGGTATAGCTTAGACCATGGTAGTAGAAATCTAAGTTAACACTACTAAGGTAGGAACTAGGAATCTACTGATGAGGTAAGTTAAGGTAAAATAAAACACATTGATAAATTGGATTGTCGAAGCTCCTTTGTAGAGTATTATCCATGTCTGGCCTCCACTTCTGACAGTTCTGGAAACTGATGCCTGCTGTCCTCCCTATATTAGAATCATGTAGTGGTGCCTCCTCTTCCCTTGTAGTGGCCATGTGCTACTATACTATAAATTGTATTTTGAAAGGGTACTAGTGTTCTACACTTTACTACTTGATTTTTGAAGATCTCATAATCATTATGCAATCTCTTTGGATCACGCCTTGGTATAGGGTATTGTCCCTCTATATGTTGGGCGCCATCATCATCTTCATCTTCATTGCCTATTTGCTTACGATGGATTAGGAGGCTAGATTTCGTGCTAGTGCTAAACAGCACCAAGAGGACCTTGAACATGTTGGCATTTTCAAGAAGATTAATACCCAGATACTCATAAAAGATTCTAGCTTCTTCATTCTTTGACCCATCTTCCATTCAAAAATTCCTCGAGTCCTGTTCCCTTTCCTTTCTCACAATTCCTTAGTTTTCTTATATGAGAGATTGGACGTTAGAAGTTTGATCAAGGATAGTCCAACTTGCCATTGCCTATAATCTAATGAGATCCTACTTTGGAATCTCTTATTTGATTGAGTTTGCCAGTAGAAGGCTATCATTTTCAATGCAAATGGTCTTTTCAATCTTGTATCTCTTTCAATATCTCCTCCCATAGCCAATCATCCTTAAGTCTTGGTGGTTGCCTATTTTTGGTCACCCATTTTTAATACCTTTCACATGTCCAGCCCTAGTCTCTTAGATTTATTGTTTCTTTTCAATATTCGCCCCACCAGAGAAGTGTTCAATGTCCAATTGAAATCTCCCTAACAATTTTGGCTTCAATTTTAGCAAAAATGCCAACTGTACCTTGTATATTTCACAATTTTGCCATCAAACTGTATCCATCTCAAATCTCAATGATAGAATACACAACCTTCTTTTTGGTTTGGATTTTAAATTCTTTTTCTATTGTTGGTCGGTGAAAATAGTCAAGGCTTACCCCTGATTGGCTGTGGCTTTGGCTGAAGAGTATATCTCTTGGACCCTAATTTTCGGCTATCTCTACCAATGCCTAAAGGACTTAAATTCAGGAATGTGGAGATGTGGGGTCCTATGTGGATCTGTCAAATTTGTTTATATAGTTATTTCATAGAGGCTCGCCCTTCGATAGAAATTTCCAAAGTTCCTATTGTCGGTGTTTGTTTTGCTTAATTGATGGGGCCAAATCTTTTCTTTGCTAAATACTTCAAGAAATTTTATGAAGGTTTGGCTCATCGCAACATCTCCTTTGTCCGTTACTCCATTTCTTTGGGCTCTGAAGCCCTCTTAGCTCCTTCCTCGGGCAGAATTGACTCCAGAAGATGCTGAAGCAGTGAGTAGCCAATGGAAGTTATTTCTCATATCCAGAGATCTCCATGTTGGCTCTACCATTGATCACTTGGGCAACAATAAGTGTGGGGTTGAGTAGTATTGCCCAAACTTCTTTGCCTGCCAATTCAATCTTGCCCAAGCAACTTCTTGTTTACCTCTCTATTATTTGAATGAATATTGTTATGATCGGCTTTTGATCACTGGTCCTTTTCTTGCTCCAAATATATCTGTCCCTTTTATGCCTACGTCTACCATGGCCAAAGACTTGGTGCACTGGTGGGATAAACATATAGCACAGGTTTGGTCTGAGTCAGCGACTTCCATCCTAATCCGAATAGATCAATTTGAGTTTGAAGGTGAATCGTTTTCTCCTGTTGCTAACCCCCTTTGATGATTCTATTGTCTCACAACATGCAGGTGTAGCAGCTTCGGTCTTCCCCCGGGACAAAGGTATGCTCCACAATTTTATAGATGATATTAAAAATATGAAAGTTTTATAAGATCAAGTTTGCTAGGTCTTTGGAGCATGTTAATAGAGAACAAAGGAGAAAGGTTGAGCGAGGATTGAGAGTCAGATTTGAAGCCAAAATATGAGGTCAAGAGGAGATGGTTGGAGCAGCGTGTTGACTGGTCAACCTGTGATAGACAATTCTACACATGGTTGATGAGACATCAGCTTGATTATCCATTGGCAAAATTCGGGATTACTGACTTAGTGGCCCCCATTGCCTCCACCATGAATAGTTTAGTCAACTTGATTGGGCTCTATTGCCCCAACCGGCAATAGTGACAATTTTCCAAATAGTGGTGTCTATAGTTGGCAACCACAAAAATGAGTTCTAAATAATTTCCTGTCATTTCTTTACTAATTTAACTCTTTTACTTCACCATGCAGCTCCTCTTTTGGCACTGCTTATTTAGCCTGCTCAGCCCGAGACCAAACCTTCCACCTTGTAGCCTAAGCCCTTGGTCCCAAAGTGCAAAAAGATAGTGGCCGATAAGCCTAAGTCATCTGCTCCAAGAAAATTGAAGTCATTCAATCTATTAGCTCCTTCCAAGTGAGGGCGGCACCGGTAGCTCGAGTGGCAAGATGAAAGACACTTTCTGATCTTTTGGTAATTTGTGAGGATGAAGGACTGGAAAGAGCTCCTGTTACTGATGTCCCCATTGTCGCCGCTCCTATCCATATTGCCACTCCCATGCTGGCTGACTCTCATCCTTGAGATGAACTCCAAAAGTGGACAACACTATGCAGGGTTCTAGCTTAAATACAGGAGTCATTGCATGCCATCCTCCGCTAAGCCCATACCTACCTGATCTTGTTGGCCCAACTAGTTAGTGAATGCAGACCGAGTCTTTGTACGAAATTCGACTAGATCCAGAACCAACCTATTTTGATCGGTAGATGATGGTTGAAATCCATGATGTCGGCCCAGTAGAGCTCACGCAATCGGTCCCTTGCACCGATCCAGTCTTGGGATTCTTTTGTCCAAGCTCTTCTATCTAGAACCAACAGACAAACATACATGATCCCTTTTATACCTTGTACCCAGCCTTGATTTGATGGATGACTTCCTTCTTGCAGCCTGGTAGCAGTCATGGCTGTTCAATTATCAGTTTGGTATCTTAGGCAAAAGCCAAGCTAGCTGCAACATTGTCATGTCTCCTTCAGCCCTGACCCCATCAAGTCCCTCAACCGATATTATGCAGGCAAAGAGAGCCATTCGGGATATCACTAGCCTAGACCTCGATGTCTTGCCTAGTCTCAGAAAGATGGTGAAGATTCGAGGTACACACATTTTGCTGCAGGTCGATCTGCCTATTGATCAAGAAACAAATTTGATTGACTTGAGGAATTGACTTTCCAACTTCTCCTAAATGTATCACACTATCACCATAGCATCTGAGGTGGTTGGACGTTCAACATCCTAGAAGGAAGAGTTTGAGCTTGACATTGTAATTTTTGAGGATGAAGTCACTCCATGGAAGAGCTCCTACGACAACCTGTGGGCTGAAGTTGCATCAACCAAATAGTTGACCACTTCTCTGGAGGCTCAACTAGTGGATGCTTGTACGAGACTAATAGGGTTGAAAGTGAGTCTGGCAAAGGAGGAGAGGGTACATGAAGTGAAGCTGCAAGCTCGAGCCAAAACATGTGCTAAACTTTAAGATTGCTTGTTCCTTATCCTCCCGGATAAGATGGTTGAAGTCAATGAGCTAGCCGAGTAGTTGCAATGTGAGTGGGAGCACATTAAGCATATTGCTAAACCTTTATGGATCTCTTTCACATTGTAACTTATTGCATAATAAGATATTTGGCCTTGAAATAGATGCAACTATCATGTGGGCTTTACCATACTATTTTATTTTATTTATAATTCTTGCATATAGATTATCAAGGTTTTAAATATCGTGGGATAAGAAGTCTTGGTTTTTTCATGAAACGGGATGTGTCAACATCCTGTCCCGTTCCGATACTTGGGACAAGGGATGTTCCAAGGCATCTCGATTGGGATGCTGGGACAATAACAGGATGTCCTGTCCCAACATATGGGATTGTACCCCGTTCCGGTGTCCCATGGGATATCCCGTCGGGACGTGAATCCAAACCATCTGTGGATATTAATACCTGATAAAGATCTGTCTTATCCATGATCCACATGTGAGTCTCCAATTATGTATACCATCAAGCAGTAGGCCAAATCAACTCTTGCGTTGTCATGTTGCCCATCGGTATATGAACTCAGAGTACAAACCATATAGAAAAACTATGGAGCTGATAAGATTGCTCATAACCCTTGCAATGTTTATGGCTATTGTTATAAAGCTATTGTAATCTAGCCCTTCACTTATGTGCAAAAGATCAGGAATTATTGTAGGCATGGATTCGCTGACTTCATCAGCAATCTTTTGTAGTTCACCATGTATGACAATCTCAAATATCAGCTTGGTATCGATCAAAATATCCATTAGTAGTTCAGCCTATTGTAACCTTGCTAGCATAATTTCTATGCTACTTTAGTCAGTGGATTTTGAGAGCTTTATTGAATAGTCTCCAGTAGTTACATCTTGATGAGCAAAAGCTTCTAATTTGGGTTCTTCATAGACTCTAGATCTTCATGCACCAGTTGATAAAACAATTCATACATCACAAGGATGGGCTTGACAATCTCCATCACTAAATTTGCTAGAACATACTGTGGCTTGACGTATCGGCTTTCAACCGTAGAAACAAGCTTTCCAACCTATCCCAGCATCGAAGCCGAAGATGTTGCATATTGCTCCAAAATTAGCCTTACCAAAGTAGCCATTTTCTTGGTAGCTACTTTATCAATTTCTTTTCATAGTGATATGATGGTAGCTACGTGGTGTCCCAGTGGACATTCCAAAGAACTTGTTTAGGGCATTCTTGGTCCGTATGGGCTTGCCAAGGAACTCGTTGGTAGACAGAAAGAGTAGGAAGATAAATGGCAAAGATAGATAAGTGCACAAATGTGCCACCGATGTTAGAGCAACTAGAAAGATGGTGATTAAAAAGGGATACCAGAGTAACGTGGTCATGTGCTTTGATCTTCAAAAAATTTCACCACCGTCACACCACAAATCGAAGATGGATTCAGATAGAGATAGGGATATAGCCTAGACTATGGTAGCAAAAATTTGAGTTAATGCTACTTCTAAGGTAGGAATCAACTTGTAATGGAAGTTAAGGTAAAATAAGACATTGATTAGTTGGATTGTTGAAGCTTCTTTACCAAGTAAAATTCCACTTATTTATACTAGGTGTAAAACCATTCACTCTGATGGTTACTACCCATGTTTGGCTTCCACTTTTGGCAGTTCTAGTAATTGATGCTAGCTGTCCACTCTATATGGATATTTGTCAGAGCAATCTAATCTTGTACCTCTTGTCAGACTGATAGACACACCTAGTCAGCTGAAACCCTTGTTGTATGTTCATTTGACCTACTTTATATTGGCACCCTCTCAGTTATTCCTATATATTCGGCCTTTAGTGTGATTCCTTGGTTAGCTTCTATATGGTGTCCATTCATTCTTAGCTCTTGGGATATTATTTTGAAACCTATTATATGATTTATACCTGTTCTCCCTCCACCATGAGGCCAATTAGGCATGTATCTCCCACGAGTTAGTTTGAGCAAGGATGTGGTGTAAACAATGGTGGACTCTTGTTCTTTCATCTTGTTCTTCCCTATGCTCCTAGGGAATGTCTAGTGTTCGTGGGATTGGCCTTACTCATTCGTTTGCTGACATATTATTTATCTCCTACCCATGTGGGTGTGAGTTTTGTTTGACATTGGGTGTACATTTGGGAGGTCTTTGATGCTTAAATAGGGACCTCAATTAATAACCTTTTCTATATATCCTTTTCAGGGTGACTTCCTCGATTGTTTCAAATACATATACATTAGTTGGGGAATTTGTATTCCTTGATGGTAATGTAGATGAAAAGGTACATCAGCTGTTGGGCTCGTAGGTTGGAAAGACAGCTAAAATGCTTTCAAAGACTATGGTTTGCCAGGTTCATTGGTGCTGCCATGTGAATTGGATACATGCAAAGGCAAGCTGGTAATTTACTACTTACTAAGCATGCAAGGATCATACATTTTAGCACCTCTATGTGTAGACAAAATTGTGTGTGCAATAGCTGTTTTTTTAAAGCCACATTGAGATTTCTGCTTCTAGATGTCCACTTATGTGACCAACCACTATATCGAGGTCGCATTTGGTTGTTATAGTTCAGAGTTAGCCATTGGTAGGATTACGAGGGAGCTATGCACTAGGTTTCAAATTCTGATTGGATGTCTCGCAAGATGCCAAGATGGGTACTGTCCCAAGTACTGAGATGCGGTGCCGTCCCAAGTATTGAGATGCAATGCCGTCCCAAGTGCTCGGATGAGGCACCATCCTAATTGCTGGGGTGGGCAAGATGGTGGCCCATCCCATTCCACAAGAAAATTGGGACATCCCACTGGATAAAAATCTTCAGCTATGAAGAGTCATTTATAAATCCTATCAGGATGGCTAATGCTTTTTACTCAGGCCTACCATTTATGCTTGGAAATTTGTTTGAATGTAAAACCTAGTTAATATGGGTATAAATTTTCCATTCCTGATACATTAACTCTACATGTTAGCTACATTTTTAAAGGAATTAAATATCTTAGAAAATCAAAAAATGCTTGTTGGTATACTTCTGCATTACTTTTCTTTTGCTGTTAGCCTCAGTTTTGATTCCTTTCTCGAGATATATTATTTTTGTTTTAAGCTCTTATATATTTCTAATTTTGATGCAATGTAGAGTCTCCATTTGAATTTCGAGCCCTTGAAGTTGCTCTAGAAGCAGTTTGCAGCTTTCTTGATGCACGTACCACAGAACTTGAGACTGCTGCATACCCAGCATTAGATGAGCTGACTTCAAAGGTGAGTGAAGACTTGCATCTTGTATTGTCCATTCTATTCTGTTTTTAAATTAATTTATCGGTGAGCTGCTAATCTGGAATTGTGGATACTTGTGAGCATTCGCTTACTATAAGCTGCACATCATGGTATAATGTGACACATCCTAATAAAATATGCTTTCATGTTTTCAATTGATCAGTTAATAGTAGACGTGCATTGCTATACGAGACTCGATACTTGTATAATTTTTCATAATTAAGTTGGGATATATAAATCTTAGAAACCAGATGGAAGAACACTCAGGGATAAGGATCGTTGTACTGATACTAGGGCTCATACTAGTTAGCTAGTGGCACGGCTCGATATGCCCCTTTGCTGTTCTATGCCAAGCTAGTATCGACGCAGTAGAGAGGGCATAGGAGAGGAGTATGGTAGAGAGGATAAGAGAGGGCGGGAGGGAGAGGGAAGAAGGGAGGGAAGGCCAATGGAGTGTGGCCTGGCACAGCAAAGAGGGTAGGGGAAAGGAAGAATGTGAGAGAGGAAAAGGAGAGGGAGAGACATGGAGGGTGGCGGATGGCTGGTGGAGGCCAATGGAATGCTGCGGAGGGCCGTGGACAGGTGGAGGGGCCCTGCCCTTCATACCTCTATTTTAATTGAAACATAGATCTCGAACATGTCCCTTTTTTATTTTGAAAATTTTAAATAAAATCGGCAACTTCCTTGCCAACTTCATTTAATATTTTTAAAATAAAAAGGGCCCTCATCCAGGACCCCTAGTTTAAACAAAATAGGGGTTCAGAGAGTGGAGCCCCCCTTGCACCTCTCCCTGGCCCTCCGTGACCCTTCAACAATCCTCCATCAACTGTCTGCCATCCTCCATCTCTCTCCCTCGCTCCCTACCCCCCTTCTCTCTTTTTCTCTCTTTCCTTCTCTATCTCCCCCCTTCCGGTTTCTCGTTTTGAATGTTGAAACTATTATAGTCCATCTTCAGTATGGCTTACCATACTTCAAATCGGACAATTTGGGATGATTCTACATTCCTTACCTAGTGAAGTATGTGGGAGCTGGAGTAGCTGGCAAAATGCAAGTGATAGGATTCCATGTATATATAATTGCATGCAAACTACTAAAAGTAATTTCATGTCAATACCAACTTTGTTGATGGCATTTCGATGAACATGGAAATGAGAGTTAAATTCTTATATCCACCAAAGTTCTTGATTTGACTAGAGGGGAGAAGAGAGAGAGAGTATTAAAGGTTCCCGGTACCGGTGGCCGGCCGGTACCAGTTCGGTACCGAATCGTACCGTGCCGACACACGGTACGGCGAGGCGTACCGGTTGGACCAGTACGCCCAATTTTTTTTTGTTTTGTTTTTTTTTTTTGTTTTTTTGTAAGTTTAAGGTATTTATTTTAATTTTTAAGGATTTAGGGTTTAGGGTTTATTTTTTAAGGGTTTAGGTCGGTTTAGGGTTTAGGATTTAGGGTTTAGGCCGGTTTAGGATTTTGGATTTAGGATGGCGTATCGCTTTAGGGTTTAGGACTAAATACTAATATTTAGGACTATTTTTAATTGAAATAAAAAAATGATAATTAAATTAAGATTATCAGCAATTAATGAAAGTAAAATGTGTCATAAACATATATTACATACCAATGTCTAGAATCGGGTAGAGTGACGATGTCCATAAATATAGGGATCATGTATGTACTCCGTAGAAAAGTCGGCATGTCCCTCCTGTCCAGCAGCATGATACTCCTCTAAGCTCATCCCAGGAGGTATGCGTGACGGGTCATAACTAATCGCAGATCCCTCTCTGATGTCCCGACTTTGAGAGCTGTCCAGAGACTGACAATATGGCAGTGCAGGTGCAGGGGGAAATCCAAATATACCAGCAACAAAATCAGATGCATAAGATGCTCCGGGATAATAACCACTGGATGCTGACGTCTCGGATGCACCATATGGATCATATGACCATAAGCTGCCAGTAGCTGCGGATAAGAGGATCCTGAATATGAGGATGATCCAGATACATCCAAGGATCCTACTCCACGTGCAAGATTTGCAGCTGTATCGTGTCCCGAACGACCAGCGAAGCCCGTCGCCTATATGGAATCGTATCACCACGAGGTCTATCAGATGGTGCTCCATGATCTGTATCCTGCGTGGAATGGTAAAACTGCGACTCCCCAGTGAATCGAATAGGACTAGGAGGCTGCGACTCCTGTCCTCCTGCCCCTTCCTGATCACTAGATCCTCCACTATCTGAAGCACTATTATCACTGTCTCTGGTATCGAAATCTTAGTGGACTGAGTGCTCCGATGGAGGTGCAACTGCCTTTCCTTTTTATCTGTCTCCAGGTCTACTAGATGGTGGGGACGGACGATGTGCTGTATCTGCTGGAGCCTTGTGAGGAATATGACTTGTTGCCCATTGTCCAGCATCCACCCCAGCCTCACTAGCTACAAAACTGGCTGGTCGAGGAGGCGATCCTGGCTCATCCAGCTCTGGCTGCTGCTGCTGCTGCTGACCCATTACCCACCCAATCATTGGATCTTCATCCTCATCAACATATGAACTTGCAGTGGGATCAGGATATTTCAATTCTACTTCTTCCTGAATACATTTTAGCCTCAACCTTAAATTATAATGTACATACACAAGATCGTTGAGGCGTTTCTGTTTCAGACGGTTCCTCTGTTTGGAGTGGATAAGATCAAATGTAGACCAGTTACGCTCACATCCACTGGAGGCACCGTCTGGGAGAGGATCTTCACTGCAAGAACCTTCAAATTTTTAGCAGATCCACCAAAATGCACCTACCATTCAGCTGCAAAAGACATTACATCATTTAGAATTTTAGATTTGGCAAAAATAAAAAATTTAATCTTGATATAATATTAGACTTACTCCTTAGTAGTACCTACTAGGATTCATCTTTGATTTACTTCTGACCGCTACAGTGGATCCAAACGAATTTGTGCCATCTCTAAAAAATTTCGTCTGCCAGAAAAAAATTTGTTAGCTTGTTGAAATTAATGCTATTAAAAATCATTCAATATTTCAACCTAACTTACTTCTTCAAGGCACATAGCAGCGATATCTGGATCGGGATCCATCTTATATATAACATTGCGCAGGGTAGACATAAGATCCTCATCCATGGCAATGTCCGGTACGGAGTACTGAAATCTCGGATTGAGATAGTAAGCTGCACATATATTTTAAGAATCAGTCAAGCATACTTGTATAAATTTAATTGAAACTTAATTTTTAGGAACTTCATAAAATACTACGTACCTGCTAGATACAAATCCGAACTCATTTGATAACTCCACCGTCTATCAATGATCCGGATATACTCATCTGCATGTGATGGATCTGCCTCCTGGATCTTTTTCTTTGCCTTTGCATCATGAAATATAAGAAGCCCATCTGAGCATACCTCTCGGAGTCCACGGCACGAAGTACCTCATATAGAGGCTTAATAGCCTCCACTACCCTCTCAGCCCGCTGCCAGAACGTCTGTCTCGTCACCAAATTCTCCACATTGCTTTCCTCAGTATTTGTCCTGGCATATCTGCTGTCCTGCCACTCCTGACTGACAAACATCTGACGCAGCTCTGCTTTCTTGTGAAGAAGATTATCAAGTGCAATATAATTAGTTGCAAACCGTGTGACCTCCGGTCTCAATATTTTCTCCACTGTAAAGCTCCTCATCAATGATAAGACCCATGTATGGTTATATATAAATCTGGTGATAGACTGTGCTAGCTCAACAATCTTCTGCACCCTGCGAATTTTACTAATATCCATCAACATGAGGTCTATACAATGTACAGCACAAGGGGTCCAGAAAATATGCGACCATCGCTCCATCGAAACCTGTCCTGCAGCCCTGTACTGTGGTCCATTATCAGTGATGACCTGCACGACATTACGCTCTCCCACCTGATCAATCACCTCCTCCATCAATCTGAGGATATAACTGGCGTCGTGCACCTGATCTGAAGCATCAATAGATTTCTGAAAAAAAGTCTTCCCATCACAATAAGTCAAGAAATTGATGATGCTCCGTCTAGTAGGACCAGTCCAACCATCACACATCACCGTCAATCCATACACAGGCCACTTGCTTTGATATGAGGATATTCATCCTTCTAGCTCCTCCTTATTGCTGTCCAGAAGATGACCATAGATATCCCTCGATGCTGGAGGATCTACACCTGCACCAACAGCCTGTATAGATGAAATAGCAGAGCGATAATATGGATTGTCTGCTGCATGGGCTGGGAAATAACTGAAATGAAACCAGGAGGAGATGGCCCGCCACATATCCTTCTTCTTATCATTCTTCAGCATTGTGTCAATCCTCTGTTGCTTTGAATCTCTACTGGAAAATGTATGTGGATCGACATCAGGATAGTGGCTCCCTCTGGAATGTCCTGGGCCTGGAAGACTTCCTCCTACTGCTAAATGCTCCCAACATGGATGCAATACGGCCGGTGCTTCTCCTGACGGGCTCTTTGACTGAGGAGGTCCTCCTAAACTGTCTCAGACTCTCCTGGAGCACTGGCAGAAGCGGATCCGAATCCTGACTCAAAAGCTGATGGCCCGAATCGCTGTCTATGCCTGGCTGCCTCCTCCTGCTGCTCTGCTCATACAAGCTCGCCTGAATAGCAGCCTCCATCTGTGCCTCCTCATCAGAAGGAATAGATGCTTCCTCTGACTCCCTGGAGTGATAAGAAGGTGGTTCTGCGGCTCTGCGGTCCACCTCTGCCTTCTTCTTTGTTGTTCATTCCTTCTCAGCTTTAAAATCAACAAAGTGTTTCTTCATCAACTGACGGACCTCCTGTGGATACTGTCGGCATGCAGATACATCAGGATAGCCGCCAGCCAAGTGCTGCTTCAACCTTGTTACCCCCTACCTTTGAATTCGGTATTGTACCATTTACACCTCCAGTGATGCCGACCCGAGAGTATCTCTCGATGTGACCAACCAATATCCCGCTCCCGATCCTTCTTCCTCCTTTATGGATCCATACCTGAATATTTAAATTACATATAAGGTCAATAATAATGTTTATTAATTAACAGTTAATTAACCTAATTTTTAAAATTTTTATTTATTTATTTTTTTTTTAAATTAAAAAATTCAAAAAATAAAGAAAAATAAAAAAAATTTAGATTTTAGGTTCATGTAGGATTCCATCATACATGCTACATATATTTTTTAAGAGCCTAGAAATATATTAAAAGTCACTTTTTTTTTCAATTTAAGACCTACGGGCACTATTTATGAGATGCATAAAACTTGAATAAATCGACATGAAATGTATAGAGAGAGTAGCTTACATACCCTAGATTAATAATTTATAATTACAGTTTTTTTTTTCTAATTATTTTTTAAAATTAATTTATTAATCCAAAATTAATTTTTAACTTAATAAATTATATACTTAACAAAAAATTAAGATTTTAGTATCATTGTATCCTAGATCTACAACATATTCTAAAATCATTCCCAACAAATAAATTTTGACAGCATTTTTTCTTAATTTTCTATTTTGCACAGATTTTAACAAAAAAAAACGATACGAAAGAGAAAAATATGGAAAAAGAAAGGTATACGGACCTTGATTCTAGCTTCCCCTTTGATTTTTGCAGGTTGGATTGGCTTTAAATTGATCCACGAATTTTTTTTTTTTGATCAATTTCCTTCCACGGCGCTGCAGCAGAGAGCTCTTACGAGCTCTTTGCCTTTTCCATTCTTAAAACCCAACGAAATCCCCCCCTCTCAAAGCAGTCACATGGCTACAGTGCCATGTAACAAAAACAAAGCATAGTGGCCCACTTGCCCCCTCCCACCGTACCGCCCGAACTATCTCGAACCGGGCCGAACCGCGCCGAACTGCCCGGTTCGGTCCCGTTTCGACCGGTTCGAGTCCGGTTCGGGTCCGGTACAGTGCGGAAATATTTTTTTTTTTGATTTTTTATGGTGGTTGTGCCGTTTTTTAAAGCCGAACCGTGCCGGCCGGCCGTTTTTACGCCCCGAACCGGCCGGTTCGGCACGGTTCGGAAAACCTCTATTAATTGAAAATTTATATAGAATAGAAAATATATCAAAATAATATGCATCAAGC
The DNA here is from genome assembly GCA_021397845.1 of Areca catechu. Taxonomy (NCBI): domain Eukaryota; kingdom Viridiplantae; phylum Streptophyta; class Magnoliopsida; order Arecales; family Arecaceae; genus Areca; species Areca catechu. Next base: position 8,107,578 of record CM038040.1, on the reverse strand, counting down.
TGTTTTATCTTTTGTATAATTGGGAATCGCTTCTTGTGCTAATAAGTGCTCTTGTAGTAAGTGCTTCATATGATGATATCACTGTTTTTTTAAGGGTGCAGTTATATTAACTTAGTTGATATGTATGTTGAAAGATATTAAAGTTAGTTAAATGATAATGCCCTTTCAGACCTTAAAGACAGGGAAACATATAAATCATGAATTATAAAGTTGTTGATATGCTATATATTTAATTTCAACTAAGACATTAGCATCAGAGTGATGAACAAAGATACCAGAATGGCTGGTAGCATGTTATATATCAAATGCTTTTGAAAGAAAAAGGAAAGAAAGAGAAAAATGGTTACTGTTGTATGTCTTTTCAATGGTATTTTTTCAAAGCATGTGTTATCTGAACTTCTAAATTATCTTAACTTTGCATGTATATCATATTTTAGACAGTTATTGTAATCCCTGCATCCTTAACCAAGTTCTTGGATAAGAAAGGCCACTTCAACATCATCATGGTAGGAATCATTCTAAGGGCTGTATCAATTGTTGTTACAAGAATACTCCCTGAATTTTAATGTTCACTACCCACTACTTTTATAAAGTGTCTGATTCATAATTCACTTCCTAATTTTTCTAGTTTTCTTTATCGGGAAGCATATCCAGGTAACATTGGTCTATGCAGCACACTTTCCTGATAGGATATCTGGAACATCCTGAGATATATAATTGTATATTCGTATGCTCTAATCATTTAATGAATTTAGTCCAAAGAGTGTATTTTATTATATGTTAAGCAGAATATAGCACCATGTTTGATTGGTTTGCATTAGCAACCAATAGTTATCAACTTATCATTGCAATAAATGATTTATACATTTTATTTACTGAACATAATGCCTGCAAGTTTTTATTGTATATTAAACTGTGCATTCCTATTATATAATTCAAGTAATATAAGACATTTTCAACATAATGTTGTGGTCAATCATTTGTATGAAATTGATTTTGTGGGTGACCTTATAACAAAGAAGGAAATAATAGTCTAATTTGGAGACTCAATTTTTCTTCTCTTTGCCTCATTTTTCCTGATTTTCATTCATTTATTATCATTTGCAAACATAATGTACAGATTAGTAGCCGTAACTTGGACAGAGTGCGAAAGTTGAAGAGTGCAATGACTAGATTGACTGCCCGGGTTCAAAAGGTGTAGTATTCCTCTTTAGTCATTTCTTCTGACTTTAACTGGTAACTTGTAACTTCCCCTTAATATTCTACCATAGATGGAGAAGCAGTTTTCTGCTACATCTATTTGTGGTTGCTTAGAATAACTGCATGCTACAACTTTGTTGATGCCTCTACATGGGAGGATTTGGGTCTGTTTGTCAGTTCATATCAATATTATTGCTAGAACCATGCAGCAATCGATCCTGTCATTTCCTAGCAGGATTGTGTGATGCACCAATCCCGGTGATCACCCTTCGAGAAATCCTTTGTCTACTGGGGAATGCTTATAGGGCAACATTCATTTTTAACTCTAATCCCTTGGATCAAAAATTTCCACTAGATAATGTATCAACCGTGATAATCAACTATATCTATTGTCAATCTGCAATTGTTTTTGCTGGGAAACATGCTTCCCCCACTAAAGAATCTATCCAAGAGATGATAGAAAGAAGGTGCAAAAACTTATCCAAAATGCAGAGACTAAAATTTTAGTCAAAATAGCAGCTTCCCTTCGAAGTGCATGCATCAGAGATCATACAGCATAGGATGGAAAGAGTCTCTAATTGAAGATGAGCAGTTTTATTGGGTCTCAGTTCTGCCTAACCACCATTGACCTTCATAATTCAATAGGAGTTTTAGACTAGAAACTAATGTTAAATAAGCTATTCAAGATTAAAATCTGAAGATGGAGAAGCTCCAAACTCTTGAATTGAGCTTCAAAACAAATTTATTCGATTTCACTTTCTTGGTCTGCCCTTTAGTGGGCTAGTGGCAATAAGTTGCAAGTTTAAGATATTCTTTCCACTCAGAGGTCAATATTAACTGAAACAATGAGAATGAGGATCCATCTGGCTGACTACAAAATCTTGGAATAAGTGTCTAAGTTCTGCTCCCACATGCAGATATATGTATGCACGTATATATTTATGTTCACATGTATTTATATTCTGTTGAGTGGCATCATGCACATGATTTTAAAAATTTTAATTATATGAATGTGTGAGTTTAGCAACTTGATCTTGGCTCATTTCCTTGTAAAATGGATTTCATGAAGAATTCTTCAAGTATAATATTGGTTTGATTATAGTATCGAATGGCTGAATGAAGCTTATTATGATGTGCTTATATATCTTTTCCTTAGTAAACTTGTCTAATTTTCAGTTTCTTCTTTGCTTCTGTCTGTTGCTTTATGACCAAGTTTGCTGCCTTTTCCAGGTAAGAGATGAACTTGAACAATTACTGGATGATGATGATGATATGGCAGATCTTTACTTGTCAAGAAAATTGGCTGGAGCATCCTCCCCTGTCAGTGGTTCTGTTGCAGCCAGCTGGTTCCCTGGTTCACCGACAATAGGCTCAAAGATATCTAGAGCAAGCAGGGCCACTGCAGCAACAAATCATGGAAACGAAAATGATGTTGAGGAGCTGGAAATGTTACTAGAGGTCACAAAGACAGTTTTTTAGATCATGCCCATCCTGAAATAAAAAAAGAGAAAATGCAAACATCAATAGAAAATCCTGCCTGTCGTAAGATCAAATTCTAAATATTACTTCTCTAACAATGCAGGCATATTTATGCAAATTGATGGCACGTTGAACAAACTGACCACGGTAAGTCATTAGGTGAGATGTGATTGTTATTTAACCGTTCCTTAATCTGAAACTATCTGTACTCAATTGTCAATTCCTACAAAGCCTCTGAATAGTTCCTTGAAAACCCATACATACATACACCCACACACATATATTCACACACACACACATATATTCACCAATATTTGTGCTCTGCATGGTAGAACCTCTTCTCATTGAATTTATTGGTGCAAAAAATGTATAATTTTTTTCTTGAATTCTGTTGGGATATGTCGGTTCAGGCATAAATCAACTACCGGTTCGACCGCTCGTACACTCCCTCCCGAACCAGACACCTCGAACCAAAGCGCCCATGGGAAGCTGAATGATTAACGGGCAAGGCGATGATGTGATCTTCGGATTCAGCCGGAGACCTAACCATTAGCTCCGGTCGAAGACATGGCCCCTGGCCCCGGCCGAAGACATAGCTTTCGGCCTCAGCCACGGGTACCAATCCGAAGGCGTCTCGAGACGAAGGCACCTCTCCGATCTAGCAACGGCTACTCTTGGAGAAGAGGCCCGGAGGCAGATCTCCGACCAACCTCAAACCCACACGAACGTGGGGGGCAACGGTTACAATCGACTGCCTAACTATCATCCCCAAAGTACAACTACGTCGAAGCGGCCATGTAGCCACTAACTCCAGCGGTAACGCCTCCGGCCTGACCGGAACTGTTCAATAACCGCCCACGGTTATGGCCAGAGGGAATCATTAGCCCCCATTGTAACCGTAGGAAAGAGGACGAAGCCGCAGGCCGGGCCAGCCGATATAAATACTGGTAAGAGGGGACACTCGAGGTAAGCACAACGAAATCCTGAAAAAATCAGAGTTCCTTTCCTCGCTATCTTGCTCCTCAAAATCTTTCCCATTCTGTTGCTGGAGCCCGCATCTGACTTAGGCATTAGAGTGTCCCCTGTCGGAGAACATTCGGCCAGGGGTATGTTTTGTAGGTGAACCAAGGAGTGAACCTGTGATCCGGTAGCTCCATTCGATCGGAAAGGGGATTCTATGCCAACAGATTGGTGCACCAGGTAGGGAGAGATACGAGAACATATTAAGCATCTACTGTTAGCTCCCTTCCTTAGAAAAGGGGAAGTGTGCGGAGTTTCCAATGGCGAAAGGAAAAACTCAGAATGCCTCGACAAGCAGAAGTCGCGTTCCTTTCCAGGGGGTGAACCCCTGGCAGGGAACGACATTCCGCCTCCCACACTCGTCGTGAGACAGCAGCAATTTGAGACTCTCCTGAACCAAGTCAACGCTCTCACGACTATGGTTCAAAATTTTCAAGATAAAGTCTTTCAGGTGGGGCATCTACCAGCCTCCTCTAGACATAGCCATCGATCCCGGAGGCAAAAAGCCCCTCGAGACGGGTCCACCCGTCTTTCCCTCCATGACCGATCCTCTCCGGGGGCTGAAGCTCTCGAATTCCAAGACCAACCGATTCATCGCGAAGAGGAAAGAGCCTAGGCAATCTCTCTTTGCTTCCTCCGAAGACTCCACTTTCAAGAGGGCCCACCGAAGGAAGTCCGTCTCGATTACGAGGGAAAGCTTAAGGCCCTCGAATCGAAGTTGCGAAGCTCAAGGAGCAGAGGAACCACGGTGACCACGTGGCGTGCGAGCTGCGCCCTCCATTCACCTCTCGCATCATGGTCGAAGTTGTCCCCCGGCACTTTTAGGGTCCCTCAGATGGAGCCCTATGACGGCACCACTGACCGCTTGATTACCTGGGCAGTTGCAAAGTCACATGATGATTCAGGGGCTTCAGATGCGCTGTACTGCCTCGCCTTCCTGGCCACTCTGAAGAAAGCCACTCAGATGTGTACTCGAGCATACGCCCAGGTACCATCGATTCTTTTTCCGAGCTAGATAAATTATTTGTTTTGCATTTCAGGACCTGCCGCAAGATGCCCCGCAACACGGACACTTTGTTTCTCCTTCACCAGAATGAAGGAGAAAGTCTGCGAGATTATATCTCCAGATTCAACTCGCTATGCTCGAGATCCCTTATCTCAACGAGCATGTGGCCATGTCCGTGTTAAAGAAGGGGCTCCGAAGGTCCAGGCTCACCTTCTCCCAGGACAAAAGTTTTCCACAAGCTACGCTGAGCTCCTGTCAAGGTCTCAGAAGTACGCCGACGCCAAAGAGTAAGCGTCGAACCGACGGCTAGCCAAAAGGAAGCCCCTCCTGAAGAAGAACGGCAGGGGACTAGGCCCTCTGCATCCAACAACAATAACACAAAACTCTGATCGGCGACGAAGTCCCAGGCCCAGAGCACCGGGTGGGAGATTCGACTCCTATACCCCCCTCAACCTCTATAGAGAAAAGATCCTGCCGGGATAGAAAAAGAAAACTACCTCCAGTGGCCGCGTCCCATGAAGGCGTCCTCTTCTGTAAGGAACAGGAACAAATAGTACCGATTCCATCGGGACTATGGCCACGACACCGAAGAGTGCATCCAACTTAGAGATGCCATTGAGGATCTCATCAAGAGAGGTTATTTGGGGCGGTATAGCGGTCGCCAAGGATCTCGGTCGGAGGTTACAGTTCTCCAAAGGGCTCCTGAAGAAGCCGAACTACCAAACCAAAGGCCCACCAGCGGGAACGTAGGGATGTTGCATCGGCCGATCGACTGGAGAAGGGCCGAAGACGATGCCCTGAAGTGACTCAAAGACAACAACACTATACTCTTCTCCATGATGACCTCGCGGGGGTTCAACTCCCGCACGACAACCTTGTTGTAATATCGGTCGTTGTGGCCAATTATGATGTAAGACATATCTTAGTCGATAATGGAAGCTCTGCTGACGTCTTACTTTATGATGCGTTCTCTCGGATGTGTCTACCTAAAAATAAACTGCAAAGATCCCCTGCCGCTCACTGGCTTCGGAGGCAACCAAGTCGATGTCGAGGGTGATATAGTACTGCCTGTAACCCTCGGCACCCGAACCCTGATAGAAGACTATCGATTAACTTCACGGTAGTCTGAACCCCCTTGACCTACAACGTGATTTTGGACGGCCCATCCTGAATAAATTTGGGCCATAGTGTCAACTTATCACCTCCTGGTACGTTTTCCCCCACCAGGAATGTGTCGGAGAAGCAAAGGGAGATCATAGAACGGCGCGGCAATGCTTGATGATTCAGGACAAGCAATCCAACGATCCCACAACTTGGGATCAGTTGGATCCGAGAGACCCAACCACGGACTCTGGCGAACCCATGGAAAGAACCGTTCTGGTGCAACTAATTGAGGAAGACCCCACCAAGGTCGTATAGATCGGAAGGCCTCTCGACAAAGAAACTAAGGCGAAGCTGATCTATTTCCTCAGAAACAATGCTGATGTTTTTGCCAGGTCAGCCTCGGATATGCCTGGGATCCCAGCTGAAGTGATTACTCATCGGCTAGAAGTTGCCCCTGAACACAGGCCGTTCGGCAGAAGAAGAGGAGCTTCACCCCCGAAAGACAGAAGGCAATAGATGAAGAAATAAACAAGCTCATCAAGGCGGGATTCGTTCGAGAAGCACACTACCTTGAGTGACTCGCCAATGTGGTAATAGTGAAGAAAGCTAGTGGTAAGTGGAGGATCTGTATTGACTACACAGACCTCAACAAGGCCTGCCCAAAAAATAGCTTTTTCCTTCTAAAGATCGACCAACTGGTTGACGCCACCGCTGACCATCAACTATTAAACTTCATGGATACCTTCTTCGGGTACAACCAGATCCGAATGAATTCCCAGGATGAGGAAAAGATGGCTTTTGTCATCGAGAAAGGTCTTTATTGTTACAAAATGATGCCGTTTGGACTGAAGAATGCTGGGGCGACGTTCCAAAGGTTGATCAACAAGGTGTTCAAAGAACAATTAGGAAGGAACATGGAGGTCTATGTCGACGACATGATCGTCAAGAGCTCCTTAAAGAAGACCACATCAGGGATCTGGAAGAGTCATTCGGTGCCCTACGACGCCACCATATGAGCTGAACCCAACGAAGTGCCTTCGGGGTAACTTCAGGCAAATTCTTGGGGTTTCTCGTTACTAAACAGGAATCGAGGCAAATCCGAAAAGATCCAGGCTCTTCGAGATATGAGACACCCTTCTTGCAAGAAGGAGGTACAACAACTGACAGGAAGGATCGTCCCTGAGCAGATTCATCTCCCGGTCGGTCGAGAAGTGCCTCCCTTTCTTCAAGGTACTCCAATAGTCCAGAGGTTTTGAATGGACCGAGGACTGCCGCCTTGCTTTTGAAGAATTGAAGAAATTCTTGGAGACCCACCCTTGCTCTCCAAACCTCAAGATGGGGAAACTCTCTATCTGTACCTCTCCGTTACGGACGAAGCAGTCATTTGGTCCTCATCCCGAAGAGAAGAAGACAGCCTCCATAAGCCGATCTAGTACATCAGCAAAGTCTTGCACAATGCTGAAACAAGATATTCGAAGATGTAGAAGCTGATTTACTCTTTGATAATTGCAGCAAGCGACTACGGCCTTATTTCCATGCCCACGCCAATCATGGTTTTAACTGACCAGTCTCTTAAGGCCGTTCTCTGATCCTGACACTTTGGGGAGAATAGCTAAATGGACCGTAAAGTTGAGTGAGTTTGACATCAACTTCCAGCCCCGATCGGCTATGAAAGCTCAGGTATTGTCCGACTTCTTGGCTGAGTGCACATGGAAGTCCGAAGACGAAGCATGACTGGCCGAAGAGGAAGAGTCACTTCAAAAGACGCGGAATCCGTCTGGGTACTCTATGTAGATGGGGCCTCCAACTCCGCTGGATGCGGAGCGGGCCTCATACTAGCCGACCAGATGGACACACAGTAGAGTATGTACTCCGGTTTTCCTTCCGCGCTTCGAACAACCAGGCCAAATACGAAGCCCTACTTGCAGGACTCCGTATCGCCGAGAACTTGAGGATCCGAAGACTCCAGATCTTCTCGATTCCCAACTGGTGGTAAACCAGGTCAAAGGCGAGTTTGAGGCCAGAGACTCTACGATGATCCAATACCTAGAGAAGGTGCAGGCCTATCTTCTCGACTGGAGTTTTTTGAAATTATTCATGTCCCCTGATCGGAGAACTCCCGGGCGGACGCACTATCTAGGCTCGCCACCACCACTCCGGAGTCCCTCGGTCGCACCTTCATCGAACATCTCGAAGCTCCAAGTATAGCCGAAGAAGCTTTGGAGGTGCACCAAATCAAGACGCGAACCCAGCTGGATGGATTCCATCCTTAAATTTCTAAATGAGGGTACGTTACCAGAAGACAAGGCAGAGGCTAAGAGAACCCACTGGATGGCATCTTAATACGTCATTTAGACGGGACCCTTTATAGAGACATTCTCCCAACCTCTGCTGAAGTGTCTAAGACCATCGACGCCGACTATGTCCTAAGAAAAGTCCACGAAGGCATATGCGGAGATCACCTGGGGGGTAGGTCTCTGGTGTATAAAATAATATACCAGGGATACTATTGGCCCACTATTCAAAAGGATTCAGCCGACTTTGTCCGAAGATGTGATCAGTGCCAGAGGTATGCCAATGTCCAGAGATAACCAGCAAGCCATTTGACACAACTGACGGCTCCCTGGCCCCTTGCCCAGTGGGGCATGGATATCTTGGCCCGTTCCCACCAGCATCGGGGCAGAGAAAATTCTCATCATTGTCCATCGACTACTTTACCAAGGTGGGTCGAAGTCGAACCACTGGCTCACATCACAGAAGAAAAATCGAAATTTCGTCAGGAATTACATCATATTCCGATTCGGAATTCCGCACACTATAATCACCGACAACGGGAGACAATTTGACAACCACAAATTCAAAGACTTCTGCGCTCGGTACCATGTGCAGCATAAGTTGACATCTGTCGGCCACCTCAATCTAACGGGGAGGCTGAAGTGACAAATCGGACCATCCTTCATGGTCTGAAGACCCGACTGAATGATGCCAAGGGACTTTGGACAGAGGAGCTGACCTCCATCCTTTGGGCATACCGGACGACCCGAGAACAGCCACTGGCGAGTCCCCATTCAACGTACGGTATCGAAGCAGTTCTTCCCATTGAAATCATCCTGCTGTCCCTGAGGATCGACAAGTACGAGGAGCCTGGAAACTCCGAACGCAAGAGGGTGGACTTGGATCTGCTACCAAGTACCAGACTCCAGGTTCAGATGAAATGGCAGCGTATCAACAAAAGTTGTAAGTATTACAACTCTAGAGTGAAAGAACAGACCTTCCGCACTGGAGATATGGTACTACTGCGAAGAACCGAGGTATCCAGGCCAAAGGAGCAAGGCAAGCTTTCCTTCAACTGGAGGGACCCTACCAAATCAAAGAAATTGTGCGTCCAGGAACATATCGACTCGAAACCCTGGATGGCGTTGTGCTGCCTCGGTCCTGGAATGTACAAAATCTTCGCAAGTACTACCAATAAACATGCCCCAAAGATTTTCGTGGAACTCTGTTCAAGAATAAGTCTAAACAGCCCACCATGCCAATGGTGCAATAATGGTCTCACTAATCCACTCAACGGAATCGACCAAGAGCGCAAAGGTGAGTCTGATCCACTCATCTTATCGATATGCCTGACGAGTACAACGGAAAGCCCAACCAGGCTGCCAAAAGATCAAAGGCGCAGGGATGTTTCACATAACCCTACCCTACGGTAAATCCCAAGACGCGTCGGGCGGCCTAATCAGCCTATCTTAGTTACAAAAGAAGGCGCAAGGATGGTTCGCTAACCTACCCTAACCTACGTAAATCCAAAGACGTGCCGGGATGAGCCTAACAGATATGCTGTCATGAAATCTTTTGTGACATCCTTTTTATGTGTTCATGTTTGTTCTTTCTCCCTTTGTTCATGCTGTTACTTTTTTCAGTATAGATAATCATCTGATTTGGAGAAGCCCCACGAGCAGGCTTATGTGATCGTGTCAAAATTCTGTCAAGTGTTTAACAAGGAATGCACATATCTTGCATCATTTTAGCATGCCAAGTTGTCAACACCTTCTATATCCCTCACTTTCAATTTTCAAATAATGGACTGTCAGGAACACATGGGTAGAAGAAATGAACAAGATTATGTCTGCATCCAACAAGTCTGGCCCATCTAATCAAAATCAGTTTCAGAGTTCTATCCACCGTCGAAGTCAATTTCACTGATCTTGATCTTAATCTACCTATTTTCCCTTCCTTTTCTAGGCCAAATTTGTATAGTTTTTTCATGTCTTTTTGATTTTAAGATACAGCATTATCGTGCACAGATTGATCATAATCGTCTTGCCTTACCCTCAGTTCTCTCTCCATAAGTTATTTGAAGAGCGAGTAAGCTGTGTGGTTTTTATTTTGATTTTGAAACTTCTGGTAATTGCTCTTATTTCTTTTCAGCTGCGTGAATATATCGATGACACTGAGGACTACATCAATATCCAGGTACTATCTTATTCCATGCATGCATGTGATGAGATCAACAGCCACTAGGATTTGTGAGGTATAAAAATGCATATTCTGAGTCTACTATAATTCTTGTGCTTGCAGCTTGACAACCATCGGAATCAATTGATTCAGGTGATGTTTAAGCTTTCTTTATCCCCATTTAGTATAAATTGCAATAAACAGTAGAGGATCTGCATTGTACCAGTGGTAGCCGACTCTTATACTGTTTTACCATCATGTTTTTCCCGCTCTTTGACATCTTTCTTTAGACTCTAGTCAACTTGCTGGTTTTCATTTCTTATAATGGATTGTTTCCCTAACTGTAATTTTAACTGTTCTAATATTAATATTTTTTTCTCTGATATTGTGGCAGTTAGAGTTGTTTTTAAGTGCAGGCACTGTTTGCCTCTCATTTATTCACTAGTTGCTGGGATATTTGGAATGAATATCCCATACTCATGGAACCATAACCATGGCTACATATACAAGTGGGTAAGTCTCACGAGCAGTGAAAAGTATGGCATGTTCGTTGGTGTAAGCTATATGTCAATATCTGGCTGACATTCATTTTGGATTGCTTAACAGGTGGTCATCATCTCAGGACTAGCAAGTGCGATTCTCTTCATCTTGATTGTTGCTTATGCTCGCCATAGGGGTCTAGTGGGATCCTGATATAGATACACACAGTCAAAAGAGCTAAAATGTCAACCCTCTTCTCCAAACAATCAACATGATAGAAATTTGGTATCTTGTGCCTAGGTCTAATCATTATCCATCGCAATGACCCTCTTACCTTGCTGGACCAATCCATTTATATCAGATTCAGAAACTGTTACCTTTGGGTGTTGCCTTTTTTTCATGAGTTCCAAATTTTCATTGGATTAACAGATCCAAATTGGGGACAAAACTTAGCACTTTTCTCAAGCACTTCCTGGTGACCAAAATCTCCAGCTTCCAGTTTTCATGGACCCAAATCAACAAAAACAATGTTACAATTGTTGTTGTATCATTCATTCATATACATGTCAATGTATGATTTTTCCATTGTCCATTTATTTCATGATGCAGGTTAAAGCAGCTTATGTGTAAGTTGTATTAATTAAGATATTCTATAACTACCTGATCAAAAAGTCAGGTGTCGCAAAATGTTTGTATTTGTTTCATTGCTGCTGTAAGACAAAATAAAAAAACAAGCTCATTGTGAACTGTAAGTGGTTGCTCTTGTACTGCATATGTTTAGAAAATATTCTAGCCACCGATTATGTTATGAAGTTTTCATTTTTACTAAGACTCAACTGCTACAGCGTTGTGCAACTCAATGGTATTCTAAAATCAGGACTGTAAATTGCATTCTTTCCATGGAAAGTTTTTCAGAATGCTAGATAGCCGTTTGATACACTATTTACATGAAAACATTCTTACGAGCCCTGTAAGGACATGCATTGCATGTCTAAGATCAGAAAAAATAAGAAAAAAATGCACTAGTTTAGATTGCTCCATTTATATTTATCAAATATATATAGCATTTGTTATACCAAGTCAACTTTTCTCTGAACCGGACTGGAGCTAACAATTTTTTTTCGGCTGGGGCAAAGCGCAGGTTCAATTGATCCATTCTATCCGAAGGCCAACCAACCTGAAGGTCGACCCACTGAAGTAGAGGTTTGGTCGTTCCATTCTACCCGAAGGCCAACCAACCTGAAGGCTGACCTGAAGGCGACCCAGAAGGCCGATTCACTGAAGGCCGACCCAGAAGGCCGACCAACCTGAAGGCCGACCCATTGAAGTAGAGGTCCGGTCGCTCAATTCTACCTGAAGGCCAACCACCTGAAGGCCGACCAAGAAGGCCAACCCACTGAAATAAAGGTCCGGTCACTCCATTCTACCCGAAGGCCGACCCAGAAGGCCGACCCACTAAATTAGAGGTCCGGTCGCTCCATTCTACTTGAAGGCCGACCCACTGAAGGCCGACAACTTGAAGGCCGACCCACTGAAGTAGAGGTCCGGCTGATCCACTTCTACTGAGCTTGACGGACATTCCCTCGGCAAGACAACTCATCTCTGTCAGACCGACTCATTCCCGTTCTGAGAACCGCTCGAAGGCTCCAGAAGTCCTTTTCCAGCTGGTACCTGGATTCTGTTGTAACAAACTCTATGACGTGGCCACGACTCATGCCACCTGGCTATCACTTTGATCCTCCTAGGAGCAAATCGGGGCTTTTCGACCTCCTCCCTAACAGATTTTGACGCTATTCTATGCTATATAAGGTAAAGAAAGCAGACCCCAGGTAAGTCGGAGAACCCATCTCTTTTAATTATGGGTCTTCTCTTTTCATCTCCTCACCCTCTGGCAAACGAAGAGACCTCCAAGCTCTCTATACCAGAGGTACCATTCCCCACGATCGTCTCGCTGACTTGATCGTCGTAGAGTCTTTGCCGGAATCTCCGGCACAAGACATTCTCTATTTTGCAGGCTCCTGGAGAGGAAGAACCAGGAAGAGGTTCGACCCTAGTGAATCTGTAGCAACAGCATTATTAATATTTGTATATCTGCTCTGATTTTCAATTAAAAAAAAATAGCATAATCATAAGCCGTGCAAATTTTTTGCTCAAGTAAAATGAAGTAATAAGGTATATATGGGTGTGAAAATGATAATGTAATGCACATGAATTTTGGTATCTAGGGTAATATGGAAGTTAAAAAAGTTAAAATACATGGAATATATTTTCAATTATAGGTTGTATGCTGCATATGCCAAATAAGTTAATGTGTGCAAGTGGCTTATAAACTAATATACTTCAATGTGTTTTGAGAGTTGATTAGTGTTTCTGAGATGGTTCATACATACGATGAAAGAGGTTAACTAGATGAAATATAATTTCAGAAAGAAATGTCATGAGATTTTGTATGTGTTGCTGCTGAATATCCCAGATCGAGTTTCTGGAGCTGGCTGGAGTGCGCGTCTCCCGATTCCTGCAAGAAAGATCCACGGGCCGGTGATGTTCCGGCGGGGAACACTCCGATGGCTAAGTTAGTTAGAGCCTTAGAGCAACAGAATGGAGGAATTGAAGGAGATAAGCTCATGAAGAAAAGAAAAGCTTTCTTACTGCTCGGAGTTCCCCGTTTTACCTTATATAGGCACGGAACCTTGCCAGAATTTGTTAGAGGCTAAGCAGGGAATGACCGATCTGCTCCTAGAAGAATCTGGGTAGTGGCCACGTGGCACCAGGAGGGAGTGGTGTCGTGAGATTCGTAGAGTAGTGGCACTGATGTATCAGAGTTCTATTAGAACAGAGTTCTGGTTCGCATAGTAGTGGCGTTGATGTGTCAGGATTCTGTTACAATAGAATTCTGGTACCAATCGGAAGGGACTTCTAGAGCTCCCGGGTCATCCTTGGAGCGGCTCGCCTTGGGCCAATACGGATCTCTCCTTGCTGAAGTGGGTCAGTCGGATCCTGCTGGAGTGGGTCAGTCGGATCCCTGCTGGAGTGGGTCATTCGGACCACTGATGAAGTGGATCGGTCGGACCTCTGCTGAAGCGGGTCGTTCGGACCTTTGTTGGAGTGGGTCGTTCGGATCACTGATGAAGTGGGTCGGTCGGATCTTTACTGGAGTGGGTCGTTCGAACCTTTGCTGGAGTGAATCGTTCGAACCTTTGCTGGAGTGGATCGTTCGGATCACTGATGAAGTGGATCGGTCGGACCTATGCTGAAGTGAGTCGTTCGGATCTCTGCTGAGTGGATCGTTCGGACCTTCAGTTTGACCGGGCCAAAGGACCATCGGCGCCGATCTGATTTAAGGATAAGCCAATTGAGTATAACAGTATGCAATGAGTGTGCAAATAGATGTTATCAGGAATCCAGTAGTAGATTTATGAGAAACGAGAGAATCTAAGATACTGGATGACATTAAAGAAGTGGGAAGATAAGATGTTATTAGTATCTGATGTTGACCCATGTGTGAGAGGGTAGAAGAGAATGTAGATTGAGGCTCGTAATAAATATCTGGCTCCTGGAATGTATTATATATCGTATTAGTTCATGTTCTCTTAGTAATCTACATCTAATTACAGGAATTTTAGCAGAAAAGTAGACATCGTTTGATTGATGCTGTCCCATCAATTAATGATGATAAAATATTTAATGTGATGCAGATCGCAGTATATGTGCAGCAGAATAGGAATTGCTATTAATCATTGGTGCTCTAACACTTAGAGGTTTAGATGCATGGATGGCAAGTAAGTGAGGAAAGGAAAATCAAATGGGAAGGAAACTGGGGATATAGAAGACATGCAATGAAACACAAGTAATGCTAGGGAACGCCCATTTCTCGTGCATGGAAAATTTCCTGAAAAAGGTCTGGTATAAATCATGAAAATTAGTACAATATATAAGAGACGGTTGAATTCGAAGCCAGTAGCAGGTACGCTTGGAGAACGAAACAAGTGGCCCATGGTGGGAAGGATAAGGTTGGAGGAGTTTAAAATGCTTGAGAAGTTTCGAATGTTGGAATGCACATGACATGATGTATTGGTTGGTGATTTAGTGGTTTCTTATTTTGTAACTTAATTGCCTTTTTGACCTTTTTCTATTTGAAAATCGGAAAAAAACTCATTTGTTTAATGAATGGTTATGATTTCATTTATAATAAGGATCGCTGAACTGGCACCGAGATCCATACCAATGAGCGATTAGTATGGTACCTTATCATACCGTCCGAATTGGATTGAACCGGCCAAATCAACCGGTTCGGATCGGTTCTTCAATTTTTTTTATTTTTTAAATTAAAGAATTAATTTTTTATATCGAATCGTGCTGGTTGGCCACTGGTCCCGTTCGCTATATACCAAACCGTGCCGTAGGTTCTGCAATCCTTGATTTATAGTGTGTTGATATATTGTCATATTTACTTATTTGTAAGTCTTAAGCTAACTTAGTGTACTTGCATTACTTTTAGTTTGATGGATTACAGCAGTGGGTTAGCTGTCTCTCGAAGCAGTAGGTTATATAAACCAATGCATCTAGGCAAATTATTCCCAATATATAATTTTTTTTCGCTGCTGGAACTAGAATCCACATCACACTGCAAGCAAAATAAACATCTTTTACAACTGGTATGCATTCTTACTCTTTGTACTGATGGGGTTGTCTATTAGTTTATAAAGGGTGAAAGACACACAAAATCTTATTTCTATTATACTAAAATACAAGTTTCGAAATATGAGCATGTTTTGCCAAGATCCAATTTATCTTTTTCTACATTAAAAAATACATTTCCTTTTTTATAAAATATCTGAATTATCTCAATTGGCTATCAACATTTTGGTATTTATAGATTACATACAAATTGCCTACCCAGCCATTTGAAGAGAGAGGAAAGGAAAAAATTGTAATTTATCTCACACCCACTCTACATATTTATTTCAATATACTTATTTTCGATTCTGAGCCAATCAAACTTTAGTTTTCAAACATCAATCAAAGGATTCCTTCATTCTAGGCATTAAAGAAGGAAAATTTTTCTGAGATCAGTTTGCAATTTCTAAAAATTTGAAGCTATTTAGAAAGATTTTTGGAAATCAAATTAATCATTTTGTCTATTGAATAAATAAAGATTTTTAAATAGTTTGAATAAAATAAATTAGATGATTCTGGTTATGAAATGAAAAAATAAAAAATCTTCCCACCCACAGAAATATGCTAATAACTGCAAAATTGTTCTCCCGTTTCCAAAACCAATGATATTTTGTAATGATTTTTCAGAAATCCAATACTAATATTGGCTATTTAAAAATAGAGAGAAATTTTTTTGCTCCCTCCATTTTTATTTCTATCTACATGTGATTTTAGTTGAGGTGGATATCTCCTAATATTTATATTTTCATAAAAAATAATTTATAATAATTTATAATTTATATATAATATATATAATATTTTTCATTTTTATTAAGTGTGCATTGCACATGTCTAGTTGCTAGTAATCAATGAAAAACAAATTTATCGATATTCCATCCTATTGAATCAATAATATTTGTTATCGTCAAATCCAAGTAATCCTTCCGCACCGTCAGGATTTGCCCGATCAGGCTCCCTGGTAGGTCCTGCAAAATAAATCCATTCATTGGAGAATTTTTGGTGAGGGATACTCCGATACCTAAGTTAGCAAGGATTCGAGTAACAGATATAGAATCTCAGAAAAAATAGGTACGAACGAGAGAATATTCCAGCTAGCTATTCTTATTTACCCCCGGAGGTCCCTTTTTATCGGTATTTATAGTATTGGCCTTAACAAAATTTAGTTGAAAGGGCTTCTTACAGTTAATTCCGATGTTATTCCGTTGAAAATTAACCTGTGCCTGTTATAACGATTGTGGTTATTCTGGTATAATAACCAACTCTTTTCTTGCTATCCTCCTCCTCCTTGAAGTTGGTTGGTCTTTGTGAGTGAGTCGATCTAATGAATCCGTGAGGGGCAGTCGATCGATTGCTATTTTGCCAGCTTCTGGAACCTAACACGGCCTTTTGTTTATCCTTCAGTCCATCATAGCCTTTTATGAGCCGGATCACTTGGCTTATCACAATATTTGCTCTCCAACTTCCAAGTTCAAGATATATTTAATGCCTTGAAAGATGGGAGTTAATAAGAATGATGAGTTTTTTTTTTGCACTCTTCGTCGAGGAGAGAGAGAAGATATTCTTTAATGATGGTGATATTCGATTCAATTGGCAACATTAATTTGCTACTCTTAAGGCATAACGGCTTTGCCATGTATCATATTCTCATTGGTGGGGGAGTTATCCCTCGGATCTTGGGATCATGTCAATACTTTTTCTACCGGTACTTGGTAAGAAGCATGGGTTCATGGCATGATTGGGATCATCTAAGTTGCATGAATTCATAATCATGATCATCGTCATTTTTTTATCTCTGCCTGTCGAACTCTCGTAGATCGATACTGATATATTGGTTTTCCTTATATCGTATTAGCTTCTTTCCATCAGTTCATATTTGTTGGTTGAGACTTGTATACATGGCATGATCAAAGATGATTCCCGTGGCTCAAGAAAGAAATCACGGTCGTCGTCTCGTCGACACTTCCTATATAAATGACCTTCCTCCCTGAGGGCCAGATCTTTCCGGCATTCTCGCTTCTGGTCTTTGAGGGTCTCCATCTTCGCTTCAACCTCTCTCTTCCCAAGCTCTTTCGTTCTTTTCAGGTCATACCTTTTTCTTCCCTTGTAGATAATATGGTTAGGTCTTTAGACGTTCCTGCCACCGGCAAGTCTTTGACCGGTGGGGGCGAAGGTGACTCCTTCGGTAGTCATGGTCCCTCTAGAGAGAAGGATCCTCATTATAGAAAGAACTGAGGCCTGGGTCCATTAGAAGTACCCTCACGGAGTCTAGGTTAGCTTCCCTGCGGAACTATTAGAAGATTCCGCAAGATTTACCTACCTTCATCCCTCACTCTGGTGAGAGGATAAACAGACCTCCTTCTCGAACTATAGCAAAGTACAAAGAATAGCTTAAGACCGATCTTCATTTTTCCCTTCATCCATTTTTTATCCAGATTTTCAATCTTTATCATGTAGTCCCGGTGCAATTGACTCCAAATAGTATTCAGATAATATGCACCTTCTGGTCCTTTGACATGATTTAGACATAGTGCCTAGGACTTCCTTGTTTAGTTCCTTTTTCGTCTTGAAGAAAGATTTTCACAGCCAAGGATGGTGGGTCATCAGCCCCCATCCTGGTTGAAGGTTCATCGCAGGACTTCCTTCTACCATTCATGAGTGGAAGCCTCGCTTTTTTTCCTTTTTTCTGTGCAGCCTTGGGGCTTTAATACTGAGTAGAGGGAGCCCTATCTAACCCCCAATAATGGGAAGAAGACCATAATGACCAATAAGGAGGACTTCGACAAGCTTTCTAGGATCGAAGTCCCTCCGATGAAAAAGTTGCTGAGCGAACAGAGCCTTTTCCTCGCTTAGATCAGCACTTCCCCTTCACTAGGTATGTCTTGTTGACTGCATTGTTTATTTTTTTCCTTTATCTTCTTTCTTTCTTTGATTCACCGTTCCTTGTTATTATTATTTTTTTTGCAGACAAGAAATGAAGCTTGATACCCACAAACTTTGACAAGCCATTAGAAAGAGGGCAGTGATAGCTCCTCCCACTAAATAGGAGGGCACGAAGAGGGCCCATGCAACAAATGCTCCTTCGAGTACTCCCCGAAGTTCCGATCAGGGAGAACATCCTAGTAATAGTATGGACAATGTCCGATGAAGATGATGTTTCCTTGGCCTAGCTTCGTCCAAGGGTGGTTCTGGCTAAACAACCTTCGGAGCAGTCGATAATGCCTCCAGTGGCCGAACTATCTTCTTCAGCTAGTTGACAGGACAAAGGCAAAGCCCCGTCAATTGCCACGGTGTCTAAGCGGCAAGCAGGGCCCGAGCCGTAGGCAGAATAGGAGCCGATTGACTTCGGTGTGTACTCCGATGACACAGGGCTCGATAACCCTGGTCTAGCCAAGATGATGTTGAAGGCTACTATCCTTCCAAGGGATTGGCAGTAACCAAGGCCCATCATTTAGAAGATATTTTTACTTCCATTTATTCGAACACATTGAAGGTATAAACGTCTTCTTTTTGTGTCTTCTTTTTATGGATCACAACGAAATGACCAACTTTCTTTGTCAATCTTTGGCAATTTATCCACGAGATCTTTCTGATTGAAAAGAATATCGCGGGATTTTCTACCTGAGCAAGGGCCTACAAGACCAGCTAGAAGCAGCGAAGGTTGAGAAGTGGTCGAAGAGCTCAGGGTGGCTATGGAACAGAAGTTGGACCAAAGTGTCGCTACAAACTTTTCTCTGGAGAAGGAGTTGAAAGCGGCACAGACCAAAGTAGTCGAGCTAGAGACGAAGTTTAAAAAAGAAGAAGAAGAAACTTCATTTTTCGGAGCAAATGGCCAAGGACAACCTGAAGAAGTCCGACGAGGCTTTGGCTTAGAAGACTGCATCTGAGAAAAAAAGTCAAACTGGCTGAGCAGAGGAGGAAATTAGCTGAACAACAGGTTCTTCGAGCCATAGAGGAGTACAAGAAGTCTGCTGCTTTCGAAGATGAAATGCACAAAGCCGGAGTGGAGAGTTTACAATATAGGCTTTGGGGACTGCCTGGAAAAGGTTCAGAAGCTTTACCCAAATCTTGATGTCTTCCAAGTAAATGCGAGTGAAATCGATGAAGAGGACGGGGCGACTGAATAGGCCGAAGACATCCCTGGGCCCTGCAGTTGGTGAGCCAAGTAGTCCCATCTACATTGTGGCCCACCCTGCTTTAGTTTCTGAACCAGCTGAAGAGGAGTAACTATGGTGTTTTTCCTTTAGTTTTTTGTCATGTAAATCCAGACTTCAAACTGTAACATATCTTTATATGAATGAAATCCCTGTTTTCCTCATAAATAGTGCTCTTTATATGTGTTTTCAACGTGTGCTTGCAAAAAAATCTTGAGTATGAATTTGTCGGCTTTTTTGTATATGATACTCATTTCAGGATAGCTTTTGTTAAGTATTACCTCATTGGCATAATGGTTTAGTAGTGCAGAGATGTTTTTGACAATGCCAATGTTTCTTTTATTGAACATAACGACCAGCTAGTTTAGCTAGCCCTTTTTTAGATACACCGATTGAGCTAGTGTACTAGACTAACTATTTATTTATCGGATGTGAGTTAGTGGATTAAGCCAACTATGATGTTTGTTGGAGACACTGATTGAGTCAGCTGGTCAGGCCAACTCTGATACTTGTCGGATATATCGGTTGAGATGGCTGGTCAGGTCAACTCTTCATTTATCGGACATACCGATTGAGTCAATAGATTAAGCCGACTCTTTTTCTCAAGATATGAGTTGGTGAGTGAATTTGATTGTTTATGACAAAATATGGAAAAGATGAAGAGAGCTCTTTATTGATAGTACTTGTACAGATTTTCTACATTCCATGATCGGGCCATCCGGTAGCCATCTAGGCTTTCAATCCGATAGGTTTCATGTCATATTACTTCGGTGATCCGATAAGGGCCTTTACAGTTGGGAGCAAGCTTTTCCTGCTCTGTAGGTTGAGATACTTCGGATCTTCGCAACACTAGGTCTCCGGGTCAAAAGGTTCTGGCTTTCACTCGTGAATTTGTAATATCGGACAACCTTTTATCGGCATACAACCATTCGTAGCTGTGCTTGGAGTCTTGTGCCCTCAAGCAAGTCCAAGTCAGCTCTCCTTTGATCTGAATTGACTGGCTCCTTGAAGTGGTCTACCCTCCTGGATCGAAGAGTGACTTTTATCGGTATTATTGCTTTGCTCTTGTATGTTGGGTTGAATGGTGACTCTCCAGTAGTAGATCGGAGAGTTATGTGGTATGCCTAGAGAACCAAACTCAGTTCTTTGACCCAAAGTCCTTTTACCTCATTCAGCCTAGTCTTTAAGTCATGGAGAATTGTCTGATTGGTTACTTCGTTTACCATTTGTTTGAGAATGTCTGATGGAGATCAACCTATGAAGGATGTGGTATTGGGCATAAAAGTCTTTGAACTTTTGGTTATCAAATTGCCTCCCATTATCGATGATGATGGCATAGAGATTCCAAACCGGTAGATTATGGAGTTTCTAATGAAGCTCTCGATTTTTCCTTCAGTAATATGGGTTAAAGGTTCGCTTCAACCCATTTGGTGAAGTAGTCAATTGCTACGATTCATAAATTTTCTCTGACCGGAGGCTGGAGGAAAGGGACCTAGAATATATCCATTCCTCACTAGTTGAATGGCCATGGAGCGACCAACTAGGTCAGTTGACTTGCCGGACATCTCTAAATATTAAAATACTTCTGGCATTGGTCGCACCTTCTTATGAAGTCAGCAGCATCTTTTTGGATGGTCGGCCAATAATATCCCAGGTGTATAATCTTGTAAGCCAGAGATCTGCCCCCTAGATGATCGCTGCATATACCTTCATGAACTTCTCTTAAGGCATAGTCGGCATCTGAAGACTCTAGGCACTTCATCAAGGGTTGGGTGAAGGACCTCTTATAGAGAATCCCCTCTAAGATGATGTATCGTGAAGCCATCCATCGAATTCACTTAGCTTCAATGGTATCTTCTGGTAGAGTCCCCTCTTTCAAATATCTGGTAATCGGATCCATGCAGTTGGGTTCTTGCTCTACCTGATGTATTTCCATACTTTCTCCTATTATAATGTTTGGAGCTTCTAGGTATTCAATGAAAGTCTGACCTAGGGAGTCGGGCACCATGGTGGCCAATTGAGATAATGCATCGGTTCAGGAGTTCTTAGTTCGTGAAACATGAGAAATATCAAGGAATTCAAATTGGGTCACAGGTCTGGTACCTTCTTCAAATATTTTGCCATTGTAGTATCCCGGGCCTTAAAATCTTCTTTTACTTGGGTCACACTAATTAGGAGTCCGAGAATACTTTCATCTTTCGAATGCCTAATTCTTTGGCAATTTAAAGTCCTGCCAGAAGGGCCACATATTTAGCTTGATTGTTTGATGCTCGGAAAGAGAAACAGAAGCATATTCCACAATATCTCCATCAGGATCAGCTATAATTAGCCCAGCTCCATAACTAAAAAATTAGATGCTCAATCCACATGAAGGATCTATGTAGAGTTGGATTCATCTTCGATTTTTCAGCATCCGTTTGGTTTTCCCTTTCTTTATTGCTCCAAGTGCATTCGGCAATGAAGTTAGCTAAGACTTGGATCTTCATTACTGGTTAGGTTGATATATATATCAAACTCTCCCAACTTGACAACCCATTTGGCTATCCTGCCAGAGGTGTCGGGGCATTGCAAGATGGCCCTCAGTGGTTGATCCATCAGCACGGTGATAGGATGAGACTGGAAGTACGATCTCAGGCACTTTGCTGGTACACTAAGGCATATACCAATTTTTGTACTTTCGGATATCTCACCTTGGCATCTATAGCATTTTGTTGGCATAGTAGATCGGCTTATGGGCACCATCGAATTTTTTCCTGATGAGCACCGAGCTGACAGCCTCATCCAAAGTAGTGAGGTAAAGGTATATTGCTTCTCCTTCTTTGAGTTTCGAGAGTAGAGTCAAATTGTTAAGTATTTCTTCAATTCCTCAAAAGCTTGTTGGTAATTTTTTCAATCATTCGAAGATCTTCGTTTGTCGTAGGACTTTGAAGAAAGGAAGGCATATTTTCACCAACCGAGAGATGAATCGGCTTAATAATGCAATCCATCTGGTCAGCTGTTGGATCTCCTTCTTGTTGGATGGATGTCTCATATCAAGGATTACTCAGATTTTCTCTAGATTCGCTTCAATTCCTCGATTAGTAACAAGAAAACTGGAAAAATTTCTTGAAGTAACTTCGAAGATACACTTGGTCAAATTTAGCTTCATCTGATGCCTTCGTAATACATCGAAAACCTTCTCAAGGTCTCCGATATGATCATCAGTATGGATGCTCTTGACTATCATATCGTCAACATAAGCTTGCATAGTCTTCTCGAGCTATTTTTCAAAGATTTTATTGATCAACTGGTGGTACATTGCATCGACATTCTTCAAGTCGAACGGTATCATCTTTTAACAATATTATCCTTTCTCAGTTATAAAAGCCATCTTCTCCTCATTTTTAAGATTCATCCGAATCTGATTATAACCGGAGAAAGCATCAATGAAGCTTAAAAGTTTATGTCCAGCGATGGAATCAACAAGCTTATCAATCTTCGATAGAGAAAAACTATCCCTTGGATAGGCTTTGTTGAGATCAGTATAATCAATGCAGATTCTTTATTTATCGTTTGCCTTCTTACCATTACCATATTAGCAAGCCAATCCGATAATGAACCTTCCTTATAAACCTGTATCAAGGAATTTAGTTACCTCCTCATTGATGACTTTTTATCTTTTCGGAGCAAAATTTCTCTTCTTCTATCGAACAGGCCTACATCCCGGATCGACCTTTAGCTGATGAGTGATGATTTCGAAGAGATTCCTAACAGATCATTGGCCGACCATGCAAAAATATTGGCGTTGCTTTGTAGGAAGTCGATTAATCTTGATCTCATATCCTCGTAGTAGGCTTTCAATTTGCAAGACCGAAATCGAATCTTCTCTTGAGGGGTATAGAGACAGTCCTTTCGACTGGCTCCCAACTTTCTTCTATCCGATCTCATTGATCCAGCTATTCTAGGGTCATTTTGCCGACCAATTGTCTGTCTTGAATCATCAGTATTATCAAGCTACCCTTTGGTCTCCCTTCATTTCTCTGACTTCGTTCTTAGTCGGGAATCATACCAGCAAGTGATAAGTGGAGATAATTGCTTGGAACTTATTTAAGATAGGTCATCCTAAAGATGTTATATGCAGAGGATGTTTGGACGACCATGAAGGTGATCGGAAGTGTTTTTTCTATCGGAGTTCTGTTCCAATGGTTACGGGAAGGGTTATTTCTCCTTCCACTCCTACTGAATTCCCTCTGAACCCGATAAGGGGTGCTAAGGTTCTTTGCAATTTATTCCTTGATAAGTTCATCTTAAGAAAAGTATCATGGAGTAAGACCTCGGTCGAACTTTCATTATCCATCAAGATTTTTCTTATATCATATTTTGCAATGATAGTAGAAATAATTCCAGGATCATCATGAGATACTTGAACCCCCTGTAGATTGTCATCAAAAAAGCTGATAACATTGTTGTTCCGAGATCTCTTCGAAACACTTTCTTCTCTGAAGTTTGATTGGCGATGCAGCATGCCGACCATCCCATTGGTGGGTCGCTGATTAGGAAAATCTGTGCCATCAGTAATTGGCTTCTGGGCAACCACCTCAGCCTGGTGTTCTTGGCCATGGATATACTTTTCTAAGTATCCATGTTTGATCAAGCCTTTGATCTCATCTTTCAACTAGATACATTCTTCTGTGGTGTGCTTATGGTTTCTATGAAACCGACAGTATTCGGTCTTGTTGCACAAGGCTGGGGGTGCTCGTATCGGCCAGGATCTTTGAAGAAAGCTTTCTTTTCGATCTCCATTAATATTTTTTCTTTTGGAAAAGATAGAGGGGTGTATGTGTCAAATTGTCGACTGGATTCTTTACTTCGGACTACGCCGTTGAGTTGAAGTACCATTATTGCCAAATGGTCGTGGCTCGTTGCTTTTTGGGTTCTTCTTCTTAGGGGCAGGTCTTCCTTTAGCTTGGTGCTGACTGGCAGTTTGTTCTTCATCTTGCGTATATTTTTGCACGCGTGCCAGCAGTTCAGAGTAACTGGTGGAAAATTTCTTATCCAGGGAGAAAGTAAATATGGATGATCAAAGTTTCTTCTTCATGGTGGACATGGCGACATGCTTGTTGAAATCTAAAATTTTCAGTATGGTAGAATTGAAACGAGCCATATAATCTCTCTGAGTTTCGCCCTCTTGTTACTGGATGAAAAAGAAGCTATCCGAGTTGCGCGGCTTCTTTCTGCTAGTTCTGAAATGAGCCATAAACAGTTTTTCTAATTGATCAAAGAATGAATGGTACCTGGCCGAAGGCTTGAATACCACATCCATGCGGCCTTCTTAAGGGTCGCCAGAAAAACAAGACAGTATAGGGCGTCAGTTGCCCTCTGAATCATTATATGAGCATTGAAGCTGCCCAAATGATCAAGAGGATTGGTGGTGCCGTCATAGGGCTCCAACTATGGGATCTTGAAGTGAGACAAAATCATTTCTTCCATAATCCTTCTGAAGAAGGGTGGCTATGAATCATAGGCCATCATTCGTTAGTCATTCCTCCATTGTTGTTAAAGTCTAGCAACCTGTAATTCTAGCTTCTGGAATTTTCTTTCAAAGTTGTCCTGTCATCGAGTTCCTTTGCTCCGTGAGAGCTTCTTGGGTAGACTCATTGGAGGATATAGAAAAAGATCTTTGGCATTTCTCCTTGAGCTGTCTCTCCCCATATTCCGAAGCCGGGAGCCTTGTCGCGCGGGAGAACGCCGATTCAAGGAAAGATGATGCCGAGCACACTAACTTAGTTTTCATCATTGAACTTCTTGTAAAGGAGATCGTCAACTACACTTTGAGGCAATCGATCGTTGTTGCCGCTAACCGCAATTTCTTGGAGATTTTGATCAGCAACGGTCAGAGCTTTCATTTTGTCTAGAAGATTACCGAGTTGCTGTCATCCCATACTTATTGTGGGGGTGACGTCTTCACCGTCCAAGGGTGGATTGTTCTTCTTGGATGGTGGATGGCCTCTTCTAGCCAAAGTGTTATGCACTCTTCCTTTCATCATTTTTTCCTTCAAGATTCTTTTCAAGATTTTAATTTTACCCCTACCTGGCACGCTAATCTGTTGTCGCGAACCTAAGTGATCCTTTCACACCATCAAGATTCGCCCGATCAGGCTCCCTGCGAGGCTCTGCAAAATAAACCCACTCACTGAAGGATTTCTGGTGAGGGACATTCCGATGCCTAAGTCAGCAAGGATTCGGGTAACAGATATAGAATCTCAGAAAAATAGGCAGGAATGAAGAATACTCCAGCTAGCTATTCTTACTTATCCCCGGAGGTTTCCTTTTTATCGATATTTATAGGCATTGGCCTTAATAGAATTTAGTTTAAAGGACTTCTTGCAGTTAGTTCCGTGTTGAAAACTAACCCATGCATATTATAACGATATGTGGGTTATTCAGTAGAATAACCAATTCTTTTCTTGCTGTCCTCCTTCTTCTTGAAGTTGGTCAGCCTTTGTGAGCGAGTCAAACTAATGAATCCACGAGGGATGGTCGACCGATTGCCATTTTGCCAGCTTCTGGCCTGACACAGCTTTTTATTTATCTTTTGGACCCATTATAACCTTTTATGAGTCGGATCACTTGGCTTATCATAACAGTATTAATCATCTACATTTTATTCTAGCATTTTATTAGCTAGTGAGATTAAATTACTCTTATCTCTTGATTAGTTTATAGATTTGATCAAATATTAAGGTCGCGCATCATACTTACTCAACATTAGAATCATAACTAATCATGAAAAACTGACTCCCCTTGATCTTGAAAAAAATGATATAAACTGATTTCTATATAGAATTAGTAGAGGTGGCTTAAGCATTCGAGGAACGTTTAGAACGGGATAGGGAGGAGAAACTTGTTCCATCTCTTTTTGTTCAAATAGCCATTTGAGCATAAGGGATAGACCATTTTTCAAAAGGTAGAATTGTTATGGAGACTGAGTGGCTTAACTCCGATGTCGTAGTGGGACTAGACTGACGTACTCGTCCAGTTGAGCGGGAAAGCACGCAGAAATATGCGGCTCGAATCGAACATGGTCTAGCGGGCTGGGGGTCTGTTACGGGGAGCTACACCGGGATAAAACCCCCTACCCTTTTGTTCCATCAAAAAAAAAAAAAAAAAAAAAAGTAGAACTATTCTTTCAAAAAATTTCTTTTTAATTCTTTCCAAAAAAAAAAAAAAGGTAGAATTGATATTTCAAAAAAAAAAAAGGAAAAAGGGAAGATTATAGATTCTTCACTTCTCCTCTCGTAACCTATTTACCCAGTTAACATAGGAATAACCTACTCCTATAAAATTGTGGAATAACCAAACCCACTCTTTCCCCTCAAAATTATTATATTCACCCAACTACTCTGGATGCAGCCTAGGTATTTTATGCATATAGGTACTTGTTGTATCAATGTACATGAGAAAGAAATTCCACTTTCTAGTTAATATTGCTGAATGGAAATTTATAGACTTAGAAATTGCATGAAAGTTTTATGTCTAGACTTATTATAATTGTGTGGTACATGCACTATTTCATTACTTAATTTTTTTTGTCAAATACTCGGTTAAGACAAAGACTGTATAATTTTTGTCAATAAAATGTGTTTGTTTTGCTAACAATCTTTGTTTAATACAATTGAAATGTTGGAGGAAATTACTAATACTCAGGTATATAATAAGTATATATTGAAATTCCATCTTGATATATAAACTATTTTGATATTTCATACAAATTCTATTCATTCTAAAACATAATATACAGGTCTTTACACTACATCTTAATTTATAACGAATACAGCTCTAGAAATAGGCCAAGAATGTACGTTTGGCTCAACAGGATTAGTGTGGAGGCCAATAACGAAAATGCATGCTAGATAAAGACAACTTAAATCATTCCCCCATTAAGATGGTGGTCGGCTTAAAGAATGTCGTATGGGTCAAGCTTCTTCGAAGCGGTTAAAGGACAAGCCATAGGCCATTAAGGTAGTAATCCGGTTGGTAGAGATATTATCTTACTATCAATAGGTCATGGATTCGAGACATGATCTTGTGGATGACTCGATTAAATCTAGAAATTTTTCTGAGACCTGCGACAGTTGATATGAACTATTAGCCGACATCTTATGATATCCCTTTTATTTACAAAAAAAAAAAAAAAAGGACAAGCCATAGAGGACCAAGTAGGTTGATCAAAGTTATAACGTGGCCCCATGCAAGAAGCCAAGCAATAATATTTAAAGAGAGCTAATCTAACTAGACCAAGTGATTACCCTAGGTATATGCCTAAGTACTAAAGAGGATGCAGGCTGATGTGGCCAGAACGCTGACATGGCACGAGGCAGCGGACGTGGAGTCCCCATCAGACGCCACGACAAGCTTTCAACATGAGCGCCTTTGCCGAGCTGAGCTTCCCTTAAGCAACACCTCTGCTCGTCGAAGGCAAGCTCCGTCCTCCGCCAGGTCCAATCCCGCAAGCCCGGAACACCTAGGCCGGAGCCGAGTCCGAGTTCCCACCTAAGGCGGACCCCTCGAGATCGGGCCCCGAGGTTAGGAGTTGAGCTCAGCCTCCTCCGCTATGAGACGCCCCTCCAAGCTCAGGTTCCCTGGGCTGGGTGGCACCCCGGCACCGAGCTCGTCTGAGGTCGGCCCCGTGGTCAGGAGTCGAGCTCAGCCTCCTCCGCTACGAGGTGCCCCTCCGCGACCGAGCTCGATCCGCCTCCGTCCTGCGCGAGCAACCCCAGGCGAGTCTACCGCAGACATGCCTTGCCTCTCCAGCTCGGCCCCCTGTTCAAGCCAATACGCTGGTCGCCAAGGGAGCCCTACCTCTCCTCCAAGGATAGTGGCGACGCTCCGAGGGCCGTACGACACCAACCATGCCGCAATCAAGGCGCCATACCTTTCGCCGATCTATCGTACAACCGAAAAAAGATCCTACCGGAGAGCACGGATCCCAAGACTGGCGGCCCGCCGTTCGAGACCCTGACAGACTTCCAGGAGAGGGATAACAGAAGGAATGTCAGAAATCTACGGAGGCTTCCCCGACTGTCACAACAAGAGAGACGTCCCGTCTACGTCACGGTACTTCGCCACATACGACAGCAGGGGAAGATCCCAAAGCAAACCAAGGTAGAAACTCCCGCCAAAATACTAAGAAAAAAGGTATCAGCATCTAACCTCAAGAAGAGAGATTCATATATCATACTCTCAATTGAAGAGAGGAACCAGAGCGACACAGGGAGGAAGGCCAGAGAGGAGGGAAGACCACCCTCGGCCAACATTCCCAGCTCGTCCTCATCTTCCACTCACACTATATTCACTCCTCCTAGCGTGGAGCTCATCTAGAGGGGCTCGACCAGGAGGACCTGTTCCCCTGGATTGCCACTAACTTGACCGTCGGAGTGCCCCCGCCGGAATCCCCAGCCCGGGTCACTGACGTTGCTTCCTTGCAGGTCCCGAGGCACCGGAGGCGTTACCAGGTGGGCAGACGCGACCCACCCGATGCCATCAGCAGCTACGGGCCACGACGATCCGGGCGGTAACAGATGGCGCATCAGGTAGGGGGAGAATGACACTTCCTCCGGTTCAAGTCCTGCTTGGCCAGTCCATTGGGAGGATGGTGACCACTCGGGCAAGGGGAGCTTCTCCCGGCCGTGCGGAGTCATCCCCTTCTCACGGGAACCCGCACGGACCAGAGATGGAAGTGCCTGCCCTGGTTCAGCCACCCCCACTGGAAACCCAGCTGACCGCACTCGCCCAGCAGATGTACACTCTCACTGCGGCAGTGCGCCAGCTTCAGTACCAGCACCGATCCGTGGCTACCCACCAGCGGTCAGGGACCCTGGCGGCCCATGCCGCAACTCCCCGCGATAGCCTGCGCTCTTCCCGAGGAAGGTCATCGTAGCCGCAGGCCACCAATGACAACCGAGGCAGCCATCAAGCTCTGACGAAAGACAACGAGCTGGCTCTGCCGACGGAGAGAGCCGCTCACGAAACCTCGGGTGGGAGGCGCCCAGACCCCGCCGAGGTAGGACAGTAAGACCCCCACCATGGGTGCCGCGCATCCATGTCACCTTCTCTGTCTCCTTCGGCGGAGGGGTTTCCTGATGAAGCTGCCAGGCCGCGCGACGGGTAAGCGCCTGGAGGAGCATGAACACAAGCTGGCAAAGTTCGATCGCCGGTTCGCCAGCATGTCGGGCTTTGCTATTGAGCCAGCGGGCTACGACGCCCGTCCCCCATTCTCTCAAGAAATCCAAGCAGAGCCGATCCTGTACCGGTTCCGATGCCGCAGGTGGACCCTTACGACAGGACCACAAGACCCCGTGGACCCCTGGAAACCTATCGGGCCCTCATGAGGGTCCAGGGATCCACCGACCGCTTTGCTGTGGGGCGTCGCCTTCTCCCCGCCACTCTCTGGAGCAGCTCGAGTATGGTTCTCCCGTCTCGAACCGAGAGCATCAGCACCTTCGCCCAGTTGGGGTAGAAGTTCATAGCTCATTTCGACGCTTGCCGGATGATGCCACGCAAGTCGGACAGCCTCTTCTCCATCGGGCACCAATCAGGTAGCCTCTGCAGAGTTACTTGCCTCTTTCAAGGCTGCCGCCCTGGAGATCTACTGTTTGGAGGAGCCGATCGCCATACTGGCCTTGAAGTGAGGGCTCAAGACTTCCCGCTTGACATACTCGCTCGATAAAAGCCTTCGAAGTCTTACTCCGAGCTCCTCATCCATGCTCAGAAGTACATCTACACCGAGGAAGCGGATCGTACCCAGCGGGAGCAAAACGGGAGGCCACCGAAGAGGCCCGTGCCTGCCGAGGGGCCAGGGGCGCAGAAGCCAACGCCCCAAGCTCAAAGCTCCTGAAGGGACCGACCAAGATCGAGGGGGACCCCTGTTCTTGCGGAGGCCTACACCTCTCTCCTCGCCCCGAGGATGAAGATCTTCATGGAGGTCGAGGGCGAGATCTATTTGCGACGCCCACTGCCATTGAAGTCGTCTGCCACCCGTGACAAGTCAAAGTACTGTCGCTTCCATCATGACCATGGTCACAACACCGAGGAATGCCGCAACCTCAAGCGGGAGATTGAGGAGCTCATCAAGAGAGGCTACCTCGGAAGGTATGTGGGGGGCAGATCCCAGTTGGAATCCCAGGCACTCGTTGCCCCTCCACCAGTCTCAGCGGTCGACAATCGCCCCACCGAGAAGCCGGTGGGGATGATACACTGGGAGACTGGGTGCACCTCCGAGAAGGCCTAGGGGGGCAAGGAGTGGAAAAGCTCCCGAGCATCTTGTGAGCCTGCCACACAGCGCCCAGAGCGGCCACGGGCAAAGCGCCATTCAACCTCATCTTCGGCATGGAGATAGTGATCTCAGTTGAGCTCAACGCACCCCCTCAACCGGGACCTCCTCGAAGAAACGAGGGTCAATGCCTGGCCTTGGATGGCGGTGTACCGGTAACGGGTCACCCGACATCATAGTGCCCGAGTGAGGTTGAAGATCTTCCGACTCGGCAACCTGGTGTTGTGCTAAGTTGAGGCGTCTCAACTCAGAGAGTGCGGTAAACCCCCCGCCGAATGGGGAAGACCCCTACAAAGTGGCCGAGGCCCTCCTGCAGAGCGCCCACTATCTCGAGGACCTGGAGGGAACCAGACTCCCCTTGGACATGGAACACTTGCAATCCGGGGAGTTACTACCAACATGTCAGCTCTCCCTCCATTTGCAATAAAAGTTCTTTTCTTGTGCAACGGTTTATCTGCCTTGCAGAAATCAAAAGACCTGGGAAGTCCCCAGGCACCGGCGAGCCCAGCTCCCCGGCATCAAAAGACCGGACGACCTCCGGCACCGGCGAGCCCAGCTCCCCGGCATCAAAAGACCGGACGACCTCCGGCACCGGCGAGCCCAGCTCTCCGGCATCAAAAGACCGGACGACCTCCGGCATCGGTGAGCCCAGCTCTCCGGCATCAAA
The DNA here is from genome assembly GCA_021397845.1 of Areca catechu. Lineage (NCBI taxonomy): Eukaryota > Viridiplantae > Streptophyta > Magnoliopsida > Arecales > Arecaceae > Areca > Areca catechu. The sequence continues at coordinate 8,076,031 of CM038040.1, read as the reverse complement.
AGACCAGACGACCTCCGGCACCGGCGAGCCCAGCTCCTCGGCATCAAAAGATCGGACGACCTCCAGCACCGGCGAGCCCAGCTCCCCGGCATCAAAAGATCGGACGGCCTCTAGCACCGGCGAGCCCAGCTCTCCGGCACAAAAGACCTGGGAAGCCGCCAGGCACCGACGAGCCCAGCTCCCCGGCATCAAAAGACCTGGGAAGCCCTCAGGCACCGGCGAGCCCAGCTCACCGGCATCAAAAGACTGGACGACCTCCGGCACTGGCGAGCCCAGCTCTCCGGCATAAAAGACCTGGGAAGCCCCCAGGCACCGACAAGCCCAACTCCCCGGCGAAAGACCTGGGAAGCCTCCAGGCACACAACGCACTCCCAAGACCAGCTCCAAGGCGCCATCTCAAGTTCTCACATCCTCGAGCCCAGCTCCGGGGCGTTTGCGCAAGATCGGAGCTCAGATCTCCGGTTGAGGGAATCGTCTCAGCTATTACCGTCTTCGGGCCCAACTCCAAGACAACAATTCCCGAAGTACAACCTCAGAACATCAGGCCCCGGAGACCAGTCCTCCGGCCACCATGTCCTTGAGCCCGGCACAACGGCCTCACGCTGACAGCCGAAGCCGGGCCTTGTCCTCCGCCAGGTTCGCTCCCGCAAGCCCGGGACGCCTAGGCCGGAGCCGAGCGCGAGCCTCCACCCAAGGCGGACCCCTCGAGATCGGGCCCCATGGTCAAGAGTCGAGCTCAGCCTCCTCCATCGCGAGGCGTCCCTTTTGAGCTCAGGTCCCCTGGGTTGGACAGCATCATCGCCAACAAAAGACCAGATGACCTCCGACACCGGCAAGCCCAGCTCTCCGGCATCAAAAGACCGGACGACCTTCGGCACCGGCGAGCCCAGCTCACCGGCATCAAAAGACCGGACGACCTCCGGCACCGGTGAGCCCAGCTCCCCGGCATCAAAAGACCGGACGACCTCCGGCACCGGCGAGCCCAACTCCCCGGCGAAAGACCTGGGAAGCCCCCATGCACACAACGTGCCTACGAGCCCGACTCCAAGGCACCATCTCAAGTTCTCATGTCTTCGAGCCCAGCTCCAAGATGTATGCTCAAGACCGGAGCTCAGATCTCCGGCCAAGGGCACCTCCGAGCCTCGCGGCTCTCCAACATCACCATCCTCGAGCCCAGCTCCAGGATACCAGCCCAAGATCGGAGCTCAGATCTCCGGCCAAGGGAATCCTCTCAACCAATGCGCCTACGAGCCTAACTCCCAGGCGCCGTCTCAAGCTCCCATCGTCTTCGAGCCCAGCTCCAGGACGCTTGCGCAGGACCGAAGCTCAGACCTCCGGCCAAGGGCGCTTTGGAACCACGCAACTCATCATCATCAACGTGTCCAGGCCCGGCCTCATGATGACAGCCGGAGCCGGGCCTCGTCCTCCACCAGGTCCGCTCCCGCAAGCCCGGGACGCCTAGGCCGGAGCCAAGCACGAGCTTCCACCCAAGGCGGACCCCTCGAGATCGGGCCCCGTGGTCAGGAGTCGAGCTCAGCCTCCTCCACCGCGAGTCGCCCCTCTAAGCTCCGGTCCCCTGGACTGGAGAGCATCGTCGCTAACCAAAGACCTGGGAAGCCCCCAGGCACCGGCGAGCCTAGCTCCCCGGCATCAAAGCCCAGAGAAGAGGGCTCTGGCACAAAGACCTGGGAAGCCCCCAGGCACCGGCGAGCCTAGTTCCCCGGCATCAAAGCCCAGAGAAGAGGGCTCTGGCACAAAGACCTGGGAATCCCTGAGGCACCGGCGAGCCTAGCTCCCCGGCCTCAAAGACTGGACGACCCTCTGGCATCGGCAAGCCCAGCTCCCCGACGAAGGACCTGGGAAACCCCCAGGCACTTAGTGCCTCCGAGCCCAACTCCAGGACGCCAAGGCCTAGAACTCAGATTTCTAGCATCGCAATTCTCAAGCGTCAACGTCCTTGAGACTGGCTCCGCGACACTAAGGTTCAAGACTCAAACTTCCAGCACCAAGGATCTCAGCCTCCGACGCCCCCGAGCCCAGCTCCGAGACGGCGATCGCTGGATCATGTCTCCAAGCAGCTGAGTCCAAGGTCAACATCCTTCACCGGCATTATCTCAAGCTCAACACCGGGTCAGTGCCAGTCGAAGTTCCTGACTCCTATCTTGAACCTCCCCGCATCGAAAAGAAAGAAGTAGCAAAGAAAGGGAGAAGGGAGAGAGGGGACATTCCACATTGCAGACAACGGAGACACCATGATTACAAAGATGCATTTCATTGCTGGAAGAACCGATTACACTATCTTCCGGGCCCCGACAGGCCAGATGACCCGGTCAAGAAATGAAAGAAAATACAAGAGTAAAAAAGAAGAAAAATTCTATCCTAAGGGGCCGGCTCCTTCCCCGGCCGGCGCACTATTGGGACCTCTCCCTCCTCCACCTCCGCAGGAGGAACAGGTTCAACCGCTGAGGCCACTGGGGCCAGACCGGTTGCCTCCGGCCGCGGTGCAGGTGCCGCCCTCGTCGCTGTTGGTGCCGGCTCCCCAGGGCCAGGCACCTCTGAGGTCGCTGGAGCCCAAGCCTCAGTTGGAGTAGCTCCCTGCCTTGCTGCCACCGTCTTCGTTGCGGAGGAAGCCTTCTTCCTCGAGACTCGAAGCATGGCCAGCTGCTCCTTGGACAGAACTCCCTGCAGCTGGGATCGACAGTATGCGAACCCCTTGGCGAAGGAGTCTGTTGCCGCTTCCCGGAAGTCCTTGAGGTACTCCGGGGTCACCTTGAAGGCAGCCACAGCATCAGCGGCTACCTTTTCCGCAGCCTCGACCCGATGCCAGACCTCTTCCAGCTCCGCCTTCAGATGCTCGGACAGACGAACAGCCATCACCAGCGCCTTCTCGGCAGCTTCAATGGAGCGATGGGAAAGAGCGGCCTTCTCCTCTGCATCGACAGCTCTCTTCTCGGCCGTAGCCACCTTCTTCTCAGCGAAGGTGGCCCTCTCTCTAGCCGCCTCTGACTCGACCCGGAGCTCCTTCAGCCGGGCCCACTTGGACTCGAGCTCGTTGTCGAGCTCCTTCCTTATTCTGGCCGCATCAGCAGCTTCGACCTAGAGGCTCTTCACCTTCTGGCTAGCCTCCCGAACCTCCGCATCCTTGCGACCTACTTCAGCTTTGAGGGACACGAGCTCGGCTACTTGCTCTCTGTCCCTCCTTGCCCAGTTACGGCAATAATCCCTTATGAGGATCAGCTCCCACCCTTGTTGCAGTGAGAAGATCCAGAATTAGCAACAAAAGAAGGCAAAAAGATATCGAGGTGGGGAGAAGTTACTTACAGCATATAGCTGGGTGAACGACGCCGTGATGACGTCACCGAGGAGTCGCCCGCTCCCCTCATGCCTGTCGCATGACAGGACCGAGAAGTCCATCATGCGCTCCGCTAGGTTAGCATCCTTCATCAAGGACACGTTCGGGCCTAGTCGGAAAGGGACTCGGCGATAGTCCCTCTTCCATGTTCCCGCCGACTCAGCTCCTTCGATGGTGGAAGGCTCCCTCGGTGCCAACTGAGAGATCGGCACTGCATCGGACAGGACTTGGGGCGTCGGCCTGACTTCTTGCGCCCCACCGTCCTCCTCCATGCTGGCGACCTCCGAGGTGGAGGGCGCCGACTTGGCAGCAGCGGTGGCGACCTCGCGCAGACAACCACCTCAGGCTCGGACGCCGCTATGGGAGGCTCCGAGACGGGGCTCCGAGACGGGGCTCCGAGACGGGCTCGACCACCCTCTTTCGCCTGCGCTCTTGTGCCGGTGCATTCATCTCCGCCTGCACCGGAACGTCCACCCCAGCCTGCACCGCCCTCACCCCGTCATCAGTTCAGGCTCTCTTCGGCACCGGCTCGGCGGCCTCGGTGGTCTGCTTCCGCTCCTCCGAGAATGAGAGCAGCTCGTCCATCGAAAACTTCATTTCTGCACCAAATGGAATAAGGTCAGCCCAACAGCAGCAAAAAAAGAAGAAGAAGAAATGAATAAGAAATGATAAGGAAGTGGCCAAGTCGAACTCACCCGACTCCTGTGCCGAGCTGACCCCAGCCTCGCGAAGGTTCTGCTCTGACAGCAAGACCTCGAGCGGAGGGATCTCAGCCGACTTGAGTAGGTTGTACAGGTCAAGGTCGGCGGCTTCGACAAAAGAATTTCTATTCGGAGATCGATCCAGGTCGCTCCAAACCCAGTCGATCCCCTCTACGGAGGCAAAGAAGAATCTACTCTTCCATCCTTTGATGGAAGAGTGGAGTGCAAACCTGATGCCCCGAGAGCTGGAATAGAGGGACCACCACCCATCCTTGGTGGGGTGGTGTTTCTGGGTGAAGAAGGCCCTGAACAGGGAAAAACGGGCAACAATCCCATGGAAGTGGCACAGAACGATAAAACAAAATACCGTTCTGATGGCGTTGGAGACCAACTGGGCAGGAACAAGCCGGTAGTTGGCCAAGAAGGAAAGGAAGAAAGGATGTACAGGGAAGCAGAGACCCCCGGCAAAGGTCTCCTCATAGAAGGCGATCCGCCGAGGGCCACTGGAGGTAACCCGCTCCCCGGGACGAGGAATGGAGAGCCGGATGGACTCGGGGATGCCATAAGCTTCCCGGATGGATACCAGGTCCTCAGCGGTGATCGTCGAAGCAATCCCTTCGGGACCTGTCGACCGAGAAGGCTCAGGAAGGACTCGAGGAACAGGAGGGGAAGACCCGGGTTCCCTAATGATCACCGGGCCCTGGGTGAGCCGCCTACTAAACTCAAACCTCGCCACCTCCATCTCCTCATCGGAGGAGGAGTCCTCGGCCAGGAGGATTCGGCTTCGGCTTGGCAAGAAGGACGGAACTCCAGACCAAAGCGATCCATGGAGAGAAGAGACAAGAAGGAAGAAGAAAAAGGACAAGAGGGATCCTAAAGTGGCTCCTACGAGACGAGAAGAGGAGGCTAACCTGCAAGAACCCTAGGAAGTCGCTGGCAGCCGGAAGGGAGGAAGAGAAGGGAGAATACTCCTGCAGAATGTTGGGTGCTCAAAGTTCGAATGAGGGTAAGCTTCGAAGAAACTTACCCCTCCTTCCCAAGCTGGCTACGCCCAACCGTACCTTTACGGCCCCCCAGAAGGCGCCCGCCGCATGTCGACCATCCATTGTACCCGGGCGCCTATCCGATCGCGGTCGCTCCGACTTTCATGCCTGCCTCGACGGCCCCCCTCCTGCGTGGCCACGTGGCATCCTCCCATAAGCTCGTAGGACCGCAGAGCGAGGCGCCGCCGGTTTTAGCCATTATTGCGCCCGATTTCTTCGCCTTTCCACGTCAGCGCCATAATTACGCCCTTCGCCCCAAGCACCGTGTGTCAATGGGCCTCAGGCGTGGGGGGCAAATGATGTGGCCAGAACACTGACGTGGCACGAGGCAGCGGACGTGGAGTCCCCATCAGATGCCACGACAAGCTTTCAACATGAGCGCCTTTGCCGAGCTGAGCTCCCCTGAAGCAACACCTCTGCTCGTCGAAGGCAAGCTCCGTCCTCCGCCAGGTCCGTTCCCGCAAGCCCGGAACACCTAGGCCGGAGCCGATCCAAGTTCCCACCTAAGGCGGACCCCTCGAGATCGGGCCCCGTGGTTAGGAGTCGAGCTCAGCCTCCTCCGCCACAAGGCGCCCCTCCGAGATCAGGTCCCCTGGGCTGGGTGGCACCCCGGCACCGAGCTCATCTGAGGTCGGGCCCCATGGTCAGGAGTCGAGCTCAGCCTCCTCCGCCACGAGGCACCCCTCCGCGACCGAGCTCGGTCCGCCTCCGTCCTGCCGAGCAACACCCAGGCGAGTCTACCGCAGACAGGCCCTGCCTCTCCAGCTCGACCCCCTGTTCAAGCCAATACGCTGGTCGCCAAGGGAGCCCTACCTCTCCTCCAAGGACAGTGGCGACGCTCCCGAGGGCCGTACGACACCAACCATGTCGCAATCAAGGTGCCATACCTTCCGCCGATCTGCCGTACAACCGGAGAAAAGACCCTACCGGAGAGCATGGATCCCAAGACCTACGGCCCGCCGATCGAGTCCCTGACAGACTCCCAGGAGAGGGATAAGCGGAAGAAATGTCAGAAATCTATGGAGCCTTCCCCGACTGTCACAACAGGAGAGACGTCCCGTTCACGTCACGGTACCTCGCCACACACGACAGCAGGGGGAGATCCCGAAGCAAACCAAGATAGAAACTTCCGCGAAAATACTAAGCAAAAAGGTATCGGCATCTAACCTTAAGAATAGAGATTCATATCATACTCTCAATTGAAGAGAGGAACCAGAGCGATACAAGGGAGGAAGGCCAGAGAGGCGAGCAAGACCACCTCGACCAACACCATTCCCAGCTCGTCCTCATCTTCCACTCACACTATATTCACTTCTCCTAGCGTGGAGCTCATCTAGAGAGGCTCGACCAGGAGGACCTGTTCCCCTGGATCGCCACTGACTTGACCGTTGGAGTGCCTCCGCCGGAATTTCTGGCTCGGGTCACTGACGTTGCTTCCTTGCAGGTCCCGAGACACCGGAGGCGTTACCGGGCGAGCGGACGTGACCCACCCAACGCCATCAGCAACTACGGGCCACGACGATCCGGGCGGCAATACAGGCATAGGCCCATTATGAGTATGGTTTATTGATTTAAAGGCGAATCACAATATATGCTGCTCATGCAGTTCAAAAGTTATTGGCTTGATATAGGATGAAGATGCAGGAGCAAAATGTAAGGTGGTCATTGAAGGATTTAAGATATGAAAAGTGGGATGTATGACCAATTCTAATCATCATGACCATCCAGAGAAAATAGAAGAAGAGGTGGTGGTTAACAGAAAATGATAGGTGTCAATATGAGAGATATGGCAAACATCTGATGATATTATAAGGGAATTTCTAAATACTAAGCTGTAATTCAAAAAAACGGGTCCTTCGACAATGATGGCAAGCCCATGCATGGATTCAGGCCTGCTCTCCTTCTCCATCAGATCCTTGGAGGAAAAAGACTTATGGATATCAATAATTCTCTGGCACATCAAAGAAGGCTTGGATAGCAACTACGATGCTGGCATCGAAAGAAGATGACGCTTAGCTATTTGGGTTTGCAAAATCCGATCCATAATATTGATGATAAACACCAAGTATCCCTAAATTAGTTCGTTTGAATAGTTCACTGCATTTTCATTGCATTCTATTGGTATCATATATTATGTAAAAAAAAATATTATTTTTATCAATAAAAGATGTATAAAATATTTTTTTTGTTAATAATGTTCATATGTAAATAACAATAGATTATTATTTTAAATATATAATTATTTTTATGTTTATATTAGAAATTATCTAATGCCCTGCATGGTAATAGAAATCTTGTGCTCGAAAAAGGATGCGGCTTTTGGGGTGCGAAAGTCCTGCAAGTCAGTGTATTCTTTAAATCATGAGTCAATCAAATCAATGGATTCATGGAGTTAGTTTGGACATGTCTCCAACACAAAAATGTCTACCATGCCATGCCCATTGAAATTAGCAATTAGCAATTAGCAAGAAGATGATGGCAGCAACTTGAGAGGTTGGATGCGCGGCTTGCTCTTTTTATTCAGAATTAGTTCTAGAATTCAGATATGGATATGTGAATTGATCAAGTTCTTTGATCGTGATCCATTTCTTACTTTGGTAAGAATAAGATGACATACCCATTCATATTATATGAAATCTAGAATCACGTCAAATATATTAAAAAAAAGCTAAACCATTTTAATTATTATTATATATTAAATATTTTTTAATAAAATGAAGATCCTTGAGATCATGTTCAAGGTAGCTACGATACTCGTTCCCCGCCCCCTCCACCCAAAACACACGCACACTCTATTTTCTTATTTAAAAAGTAACATTTTTAAATGGTCACCATGCAAATAAGGTACGGTATATATATCATGTTCACGATATCATGAACACCTAAGATATTACAGTACGGTGTAAAATATGTATCAAAAATTATTGGTCATAATTGTTTTACCAGTTGGATTGTTTAATAAGAACTGAACACATCATTTGAAAAAAAAAAAAAATATTTACATGTTGTCTCGACGACAACGATCCGGAAAGTTATTTATATTTCCTGAGAGTCATTTTTTTTAAAATTTATCAAGATAAATTTTGATAGCATGTTCACGGTATTGATAGTGGTACCGGATATGTCATCCGGAATGATGATGGGAGGCTTTTTGCAACTGAAATTTTTTTTTATGACCCGTCTATCCCAGAAATAGAACTCAGAGCTGCATAGACTGGTATCATTAAAGCTATCCAGCATCTGTATGTTCACGGGATTATTATCAAGGGTGACTCTTCTATTGTTATTACTTGGATTCAGGATAGGTCGAGTCGTTGTGATGCCCATCCGCTCCTCCATGATATTTGAAAGTTCCTACAACTTTTCATGATAGCTACAACCCGTCATGTCTATCGAGAGGCAAACTGTGCTGCAGATTGGATTGCTAGCACAATTTGCCTCTGTTGATGCTGAACCTTTGTTGACCGGATGGAGTGATGTTTCCGCCGGATCGCCGTCGACCGGTACCTGCAAAAGAAACTCCTGACCGGAGTTTTCCGACGGGAGACAATCCGATGCCTAAGTCAGAAAGAGCTCAGACAATAGCAGAATAGAGAGTTCTTGGGAGCAAAGAGGCAAAAAAGAAATTCAAAAATGCCCGGAGAAAAAATTTCCTGAGTGTCCACTCTTACCAGTATTTATAGGCTCCAACGTAACTACTTACGGTTATGGAGGTTGCAACTACTTCATAACTGTAAGTAGTGGCTATCGGAAAAGCCGTTATACTCGGGGTTTGTTCAATCTGAGGTTTCGGACCATGTGGGTGGTTGCAACAGCCCAAACAGATTAACTATTTGTCCAAGAAACCCATATGTTCCAAAATCTTCTTTCTTTTAAGAATAAATCCGAAGTGAGCCCAACATTCTCTTTAATAGCGTTCCTGAAGAGAATGTTAACTCCATACTCCGGATTCTTTTGGATGTAACAAGAATAAATACTTACAGTCTTCGGATCATATTGAGGGAATAAAGCTAAAGATATTCGCCTGGGAGGTTATGTCTTCGGATTAAGACGGTTATGTGAAGCCAAAGACAATGGAGTAAATAAATTTATCTCCTGGATCATAGATGCAAAACCATAGATATTAGGCATAGTCTCCGAATCAAGGTGGGTGTACGAAGTCGAAGACACAGGATTAATGATATCTTCCGGAACAGATAAAGCCATAAATATTAAGTATGGTTCTCGGATCGATTTAATAATACGAATCCGAAGGCATAGAGTAAAAACTTATATCCTGGATCATAGTTATGAAACCATGAATATTAGGCATAGTCTTCGGACCAAGATGAGTATATGAAGCTGAAGACCCAGGGTTAATATGAGAAGACGATAATATGAAACCAAAGACTCCTTTTGCCAGCTGATATGATCAATAAAATAAAATAAAATAAAATTAATTAGAATAAAATCGGGATATCATAACAGCCTCCTATGTTACTCAGCATTCTATCGATTGGTCATGATTTTAGGACGATAATATTTTTTTTTTCTTGATTTTTGGGACTGCGCTTGAACCAGAGCTATATGACCGTCTGACTATACCAAAAAAAATATTTATATTTGATAATTTGGATAAAATATTTATTATTAATTATGACTGGTCATCAATAATTTTTATTATTTTAAACAAATTTTTTTTTAAAATTATATATTAATTTTTTATTAACCGCTATGATCAGTAATTTCTCACCATGCTAGGTGAGCCACTGAAAAAACTCTCACTTGCATTTCCGTTGGGTTTCCATGTGGGTTTTCTTTCGGGTCCTTCTAGAAGTGGACACCAGAGAGGAAGCGGTCTAAAAGGACTCTATAACGGGTCTCGCTAAAATCGGAGGAACAGAAGAGACGGCAGCACCGAGTGCAGGCTATATTAATTTTTTAAATAAAAAGAAAGAAATAAAGCAGAGAAAGAGGGACTATAACGGGGATTAAAAGGGGCTCCTTTTTCTCAATTTCCCTACGCCCTTAAGAATAAGAACTGGATCCCCTCTCTTCCTCTTCTTCGCCAAGTCACCGGAGCTCGCCGCGTTCATCTGTAAGCAGATGTTTTATTTATTTATTTTTTTGTGCTTGTTTCTTGATCTTTTGATGAAAAAAAGGAGGTTTCTTTTGATATATTCAGTGTTCTGAATGTGTTTGTTGATATAACCGTTTGTGTTTTGCCTTGGATTTATTTCATTTGCCTTCAACTTATAGCTGAGCTCAATCAGTGGTGGGTTTTCCTTTTTGATTTTTTTTGCCTTTTTTTTTTTTTTTTTTTGCAGAGGATGGTTGGTTGGTAGTTAATATTCCAAAATTAATAAATGAAGTTATAAATGAAGTTAATATTCAAAAATTATGTATGAAGCAACATAATTTTGAGAAATGAAAAACACAATTTCTTGGTGCCGTAGATCTTGTCTTGGTAGTTTCAGTTCTTCTGATATGTCGGTTTGCTTGGAGGAAGAAAGAAGCTTGCATCATTGTGGAAAATCTTGTCAAGAAAAGAGTTTTCTATGTTAATGAGGACATAGAATGCTTCGTTGTATGAAAAACTTCGTGTGCCCATTATTATTATTATTATCTTGTCTCCTTTAAGTATCATATTTTATGTAAAATTTTAAAAATTTTCTCTTTACTGGGTGTTTCTTTCATTTTATCGAAAAATTACTGGGTATTTATTTCATTTAAATGATTTATATATGTTTTCTTTTGTAGTTTTAATCTGGACAATGAGCGCCGCACCCAAGAAGAAAACTGTGGCAGAAAATGGGGATAAAGGAATCGACACAGGCCTGGTTACTGCAATCACAAATGGCGAGGATTTGGGTCCCATTGTTAGGTATGCTTTTGAATCTGGGAAGCCTGAGGCTCTCTTGCACCAACTCAGAACCATTGTCAAGAAGAAGGAAGTTGAGATAGAGGAGCTCTGCAAGCTTCACTACGAGGAATTCATTCTTGCTGTTGATGAACTACGTGGTGTGTTGGTTGATGCTGACGAGTTAAAAAGCATGCTATCCAGTGAGAATTTTCGGCTTCAAGAAGTGGCAAGTGCTCTTTTGCTGAAGCTTGAGGAGCTCCTTGAACTCTATTCAATCAATAAAAATGTCACCGAGGCCTTGCGGACATTGAAGATCTGTGTGCAGGTCTCAAATCTATGCCTGACATGCAACTGGCACATATCAGAGGGCCGATTTTACCCTGCACTGAAGACTTTGGGCTTGATTGAGAAGGGGACCTTGCAAAATATTCCGGTCAAGGCTCTACGAAAGGTTACTGAGAAGCAAATACCATCAATAAAGTTGTATATTGAGAAGAAAGTTTGTTGCGAATTCAATGACTGGCTTGTGTCTATTAGGGGCATGGCAAAGGAGATAGGACAGTTGGCCATAGGACAGGCTGCCTCAGCCCGTAAAAGAGAGGAGGACATGCGTGCTCGCCAAAGAGAGGCTGAAGAGCAGAGCCGTTCAGGGGTTGGTGATTGTGTGTACACCTTAGATGTCAAGCATATTGATGAAGATTCAGTGATAGAATTTGATCTGACACCTGTATACCGAGCACATCATATCCACACTTGCCTTGATATTGTGGAGAAGTTCCATGATTACTACTATAAGAATCGGCTGATGCAGCTGAATTTGGATTTGCAGATTTCAGTGGCACAGCCCTTTCTTGAATCCCATCAACCCTTCTTCACACAAATTGCTGGGTTTTTCATTGTAGAGGATCGGGTTCTACGGACAGGAGGGGGATTGTTGTCAGAGAGCCAGGTCGAGACAATATGGGATATAGCTAGTGCCAAGATGACATCTGTTCTAGAGGATCAATTCTCTCGCATGGATGCTGCAAGTCACCTCCTACTTATCAAAGACTTTGTCACTCTTCTGGGTGCAACCCTTACACGGTATGGATACAGGGTAACACCTCTGATAGAGGTTCTGGATAACAGCAGAGACAAATACCATGAACTTCTCCTCAATGAATGCCGAAAGCAAATAGCTGACATCCTTGCTAATGACACTTTTGAACAGATGGTGATGAAGAAGGAATATGAGTACGACATGAATGTCTTGTCATTCCATATTCAGTCGTCAGATATAGTGCCAGCTTTCCCATATGTAGCAAGCTTCTCTTCATCTGTTCCTGACGTTTGTCGTATTGTGCGCTCCTTCATCGAGGACTCTGTCAGCTACTTATCATATGGAGGCCGCATGAACTTCTATGATGTTGTAAAAAAGTATCTAGACAAGCTCTTGATTGACGTGTTGAATGGTGCTCTGCTGAACATGATCCACAGTGGTAACTTAGTTACTTCACAGGCAATGCAAATTGCTGCCAATGTTGCTGTTCTTGAGCGTGCTTGCGATTTTTTTCTCTTGCAGGCTACCCAACTCTGTGGTGTCCCGGTATGTGTCATTGAAAGGCCTCATTCTGGTTTAACTGCTAAGACCGTTCTAAAGGCCTCACAGATTGTTGCCTATAATGCACTGTTGAACTTGGTGAACTCCAAATTGGATGAGTTTATGGCACTTATGAGTAATGTCAATTGGACAGCTGATGATGCACCAGAACATGCAAATGATTATATCAATGAGGTCCTTGTCTACCTTGATAGCATAGTGTCCACTGCTCAGCAGATTTTATCTTTAGAGTCCATGTACAAGATTGGAATTGGTGCATTAGGTCACATCTCTGACTCTATTGTGTCAGCTTTCCTTAGTGAGAATGTGAAAAGGTTCACTATTAGTGCCGTGATTGGCATCGACAATGACCTCAAGATGTTAGAATCATTTGCAGATGAGAGGTTTGAAAGCATAGGATTGAGCGAGTTGAAGAAAGCAACCAATTTTAGAGATTGTTTGGTAGAAGCTAGGCAGTTGGTCAACCTTCTACTAAGCAATCAGCCAGAGAACTTCATGAATCCTGTAATTAGGCAGAAAAACTATGGCGCTTTGGACTACAAAAAGGTGGCCACTATTTGTGAGAAATTCAAGGATTCACCAGATAGACTATTTGGGAGCCTCTCAAACCGCACTGCAAAGCAAAATGCTCGGAAGAAGTCCATGGACATGTTAAAGAGAAGGCTGAAAGATTTCAGCTGAAATTGATTGTGCTGCTTATTCTTGGATACTTTGCTTACTGGATTCCGGGTAGCTCCTTTGCAGTTCTCTATTTATGCTAGCATTTATCTGAATTGTAGGCAATTTATAGTTCATGATCTGTAATGGGTAGACGTCAACTTGTGGTGATGGAGCTCATAATTTTGAATTGCAGTCTTTTTTCTCATATGGTCATTTGGCATATCCTCAGAGCATTCATGTCTAATTAAAGAACCCTGATTTTGGATCAACTGCATGTCTCTTTCATTTTATCCGCATGTTTACTGACCATTTGAAATTATTTTACTGAAAATTCAAATGTTTGGTGGATAGACAGAAATGAATAATTATATTTTTGGTTATCAGCTGCATTAGTGCAAAAAATTGTGAATTAGACTGCTAATTTGTAATTTGGATAGTTACATGATGCCTTTCTGAAAAGGGAACTATGCATTCTTTAAAAAATTTCTTCATAAATTATTGATGCTTGTTGTTGGTTGGAATGGTTTAAAGTTATTTCTGGAAGTGTGAGAGAAGAAACAGTGAAGACATATCTCCGTCATATCTTTTCCTCCTCCCTCCAAGTCATTATACAGACTTATCTGTTTTGTACTTTTGATGAATTTCACACTAGGAATAAGAATTTATAATTTACGCTGCAAAATGGAGACAAGACCATCAGTTTGGCAAGCCTCTAAAGCAGAGAAGTGAATAATATTTTTCTTGCATCTTTCTTTTACATTCTGCAACTTTTGCTGTTTTATTTTAATATTAACTTTGTTTACTTCATTCTTTTCTTGACAGCAGTGGCTTGCTGCTGATTAGTGAGATGGGGGAACCAAACAAAAGATGCCATCATTTGCTTCTAGTGAGAATGCAACTTGATTCTCAGAGGATTGTCTGTAAGTGATTAGCTGGTCCATCAAATTATCCTAGCTAATACTTCATCAGGTTACATGGTGATACCACCATGACTGCTAGAAGTACAAGGCCATTGTTCTGTTAATTTTCTGTTCAGGAACAGTAACACCCAATCATTGGGGGCGTCATCTAATTAGTAATGTGTAACATTAGTAATATTTCACTTATCCTGCAGATGAAGTTTTTGAATGGTTCTGCAACTCGAACGCACCATGAAAGTTGTCTTTTATCTTGAAAAAGTATTTCACTAAATTCTGTTCAAAGTACAGGAGATACACCTCCAGTTTTATCCCAGTTAGTCAGGAAGTTCTTCAATTTGATGGTTGTGTCAGGAGACAGTAATTTTAGAGCAGTAGCTAATGGTAGTATGAGTTTTAACCCTGTCATTAACAATTTTAGGCTCTCTTTCCCTCGGCCAGCCTTCTATATTTTCCTAGCATTTTCTTTCAGAAGATACAGCACCAACTCGCAAAGAGCTCACCTCAAGAAGTTTTATAAGTTGTGATGCATATCCTTAAAGTTGACTACTATAGATGGGGAAATGCTGTTTGTAGGCAATCTTTCTTGGTGCTTTCTGAGGTAAAAATATTCTAAGTCTGAGAGAATTGAATTGTTTGATTGGTTCAAAGAAAAAGTGGGAGAAGTGGGGATCTTGAGCTGACCAGATGGCAAGTTCTGGATTTTGTACCCATACTTGAGCCATTTAGAAATTTTGGATAGGTTGTGTTGAAATTGATAACTCAGAAAAATGGTTGTGTTAAAATTGAGAATTATGGATATTGGCCACGGTCAATCATATTCAATCTTTTAATCTTAACATGATTAATCTTCACGTTGAGTTTGGGATACAAGTTGGGCCGAATGTTTATCAAAAGCAACCTAATCTGAATGGTTGACAATTAGACCTGGATCCAGTTTTTGGGCTTGAACTCCTAGGATTTTTGGGTTGTTATATCCCAATTTTTTGTTTGGGTAAAAGATATGTGATGTAGAACTGCTCCTGGGAAGGGCAGGATGCCAGGACTAAACCTAGGTATGGCTGGAATTTTATCTTCAGATTTAAGTTTTCAGTGAAGGTGAGCTCTATGGGACGTCTCCTTATTGAACGTATGCAAGGAATGACTTGGGTCTGACCCATGATGTTTGTTTTATGTCTACATTAGAAACTTGATGAAAAATGCAGAAAAAATTATGAAAGGAAGCATATGGTTGTTTAGTGTGAGGCCCAACCCAATTTCAGCCTGACCCATGTGAAACTTGGGCTGAAGTCGGCAACTGGGTTGTCGACTTCAGTTTGAGGCCGACAAAGCACGGAACCATCGGAACAGTCGGCGGACGATTCGGGGAGGGAGGTTGATGGCATCAGGGGGTGGGGATAAGGGTTTTTCCCTGGGATTGAGGGGTTTCTCGTGTGCCTCAGCCCAATCCGAACCCCTCTTCCTACGATGGATACCGAAAAATCGATGCTGAACTCGTCGGATAATCCCTTCTTGTGCCTCTGCCCATTTTGAAGGTCATCTTCCTCCGGTGGCCATCGAGACCCGAAGCCGACCTCATCGGTAAGTCCTCTTTCTCCGTCTCCTCTCAGGCATGGGCATGAGTATAGGTAATCGACGGGGGGTTCATCCCGTATCTTCCTTTTTGGGATTTTTGGAAGGTAACCGAACGGTCGTTGAGATCGCTATCGGTCCCTTTCTTTCATTCCGGCTATTCTTCTCGACGGTCGATCGTTGAGGATCGTCGCTGGTCTTTCCTTCCTCCCGGTTTTCCTTTGGCAAAGGAGGGTTGGCTTGGTAGGGGAGATGGCAGCAGGTTTTGGAGAGAGGAAAGAACTAAGTTGACCCGGTTAACAGGATGGGTTGACTCGGTTAACAGGAAATTTAGTTTTCTTTTTTCTAGTTTTTATATAGATTTATTTAGAAATTAATTGTATGATTAATTTTAAAAAAAATTTGTTGTTGTGCATGATCATCGTTGTCCTTAGAAGATCAAGTCTAGTGTTGAACTGTTCTTAGTTGGTGGAAACCCTACTGTAAGTTATCTCTATCTAGTATGTTCTGTCATGCATGATGTGAGCGTAATACTTAATATGTTTTTGGAATTTTACTATATACATTATATGCTATATATTGATGACTTGACATGATATGAGGTTAAATACATATGCTTAGAATGCTCTGCATCATTGGTTGAGTCGATTTTTGGTACTCTCTAGTCCGACTATGATTACACGAGTTAGGATCTAGTCTCCTTTTAGGCCTCCAATGGGGCTATCACTGGCGCATGACTGTTGAGCGGTATGTGTACATAGGAGCTAGTTTTTCTTGTGGGCCTAGCCAGCGGGGCGATCGCTGGTACATGCTGAGGATGCATGTTTTTCATGTAATTTCAGAGGTAGTTTTTCTTTTGGGCCTCTAGTGGGGCTATCACTGGCGCATGACCGTTGAGCGGTATGTGTACACAGGATCTAGTCTCTTTCGGGGCTAGCCACGGGCTAATCGTGGCCATAATCAGAGGGACTAGATGAGTGGGTGTGGATGGCCATCCTATGGAGTGTTGTCAGAAAAGTAATAAAGGGGGGTTAATAATGAAACCTTATCTGAATTGGGTTTATTTTATTATTATGTTTGGTTGCTTGTATGCATTGAATTATTCCAGTTATCTTGCTCTTGATTCATGGTAGATTTATACTCAAGATATATGATAACTTATTGAGTTTAGGGAACTCACTTTATTCCCTTGCATTTTTTTTCCAGGACCAGAGGAACATGTGGGTTTGGAAACCAGTCAGTGAAGATTTAGGATCTAGTGGCCACTGTTGCTTTTATGTTCAATATTTAATAATTTTTAAGTGTGTGACTGTTAGTTTTTTTTATGAATATTTGAAATTGTTTATCTAATAAAATTTGTGTATGCCTGGTTGAATTATTATTGCTAGAATTGAGATTTGAAACAGGCCTTGTGTGTACGAGGGAGAATTAACCTAAGGGCACACGACCGTTTGTTGCGCGTCCGGCTCGGGTTTGGGATCGGGGAGTGACAGATTTAGTGATATCAGAGTCAAGTTGTCTTTAAAACAAGATGATATAGATAGTGAGAGTGGGGTAGAGATAATCAGGACAAGTCTAAGATATTTAAAGTAATAAGCAAGTTATATTATTAAATTGACTCTCTTTTGTGAAATAGGTGAGAATGGCCCGGACCAGATCTATGAGAATGCAAATCATAATGATCGTGCTTCTCGAGCTCATGGTACTTCGCAAGCAGCATGTCCGTCTTGAGCTGCCAATGCTTACAGGACTCGTAGCCCATCACCTGATTAGGGCGAGAGCCGAGCAGTTAGTCCTTCCCTTCAACAGCGTGACCTGAGGACCGCCAATTCTGATGGTCATGTGGTAAGCCTTATTCAAGCTCTAACTAGGCTTGTTCAGAAAATGAGACAACAGGAAAGTAGAGGTGGTCAATCTTCTAAGACAGATCGGGGAATCATGAAATTCAAGAAGTTGGCACTTCTTACTTTTGAGGGCTTCACTGAACCTACTGAATCACTGAAATGGCTGAAGGAAATGGAAAAAGTTTTTGCCAGTATGGATTGTACAGATCAAGAAAAGGTTCATTTTGCTGCTTATCAATTGCAGGGCGAAGCTTTTGAATGGTGGGAAGGTAAGAAGCAGCATGGTTCTGAAAAATCGATTACTTAGAATAATTTTCATCAAGAGTTTTTGGATATGTAGTTTCTAGAAAGTCTTAGATTTGAAAAGGAAAGTGAATTTACAAGACTGATACAAGGGAACATGACGGTGGCACAATATGAAGCCAAATTTATAGAATTGTTCCGTTTTGCTCCGGATTTGATGGCTACGGATGGTATCAAGGCTTGGAGATTTGAGAAAGGACTAAAACCCAAGATTCGTGCTGGAGTGAGATCGATGCAACTGGTTTCGTATCAAGATGTGGTTAGTAAAGCTAAAATTGTGGATCAGGAGGTTGACAACACGCAACAGGAAAGAGAACGACAGTTGAGGAAGAGATCCAGATCTGATGGGCAGCAAGGCAATCGATACTCTAGCAAACAGACTAGACAGAGGGGAAATCAAAGGAAGGATCCAGGACCTCGACAGGGAAATAGTCCTCGTTGTAGAATGTGCCAGGGTTTTCATTTGGAGCAGGATTGCCATTAGTTTTCCGAAGCTTGTTTTAATTATGGTCAGCAAGGCCATAAAGCTATGGATTGCCCTCGTTATCAGAATTTTGGATACCAACATTCATTCCAGAATGCACTGCGACCGTCTGCACCTCCTACTTGGAATGCACGAGCTTCTATTCAGGGTCAACCTTCAACTTATGGATCTGGAGAGCGCTAGAAGCAAAAGACCCAGGCTCATGTATATGCTCTGACTTAGCAAGATGCACAGGCATTAAATGCTGTAGTAACAGGAAATTTCAAAAATCTTTTTATTTAAAGTTAATTAAATTGAATTCGTATAATTACCATATTAGATTTTGACTGTTTGATAGGTACCATCAAAGTAGTTTCCTCTTATGCCCTCATTTTATTTAATTTCGAGGCAACACACTCTTTTATCTCAACTGGATTTACTAAGAAGGCTGGTATAAAACCAGTATCTATGAATTATGAGATCTGTGTCTCCACTCCAAATGGGAGCACCATCATAGTCAGCATGATTTGTCCATCCTGCACTCTAAGTATTGGAAATCATGATTTTACATCCGATCTAATGGTTTTGGAGATGAAGGACTTTGATATTATCTTGGGAATGGATTGGTTGGCTTCTTATCATGCCACTGTGGGCTGTTTCGGGAAGAGAGTAATTTTTCACCTTCTAGGATAGGAATCTTTCAGCTTCCCTGGTAGTAAAGGAAAGGCCCATACTAGAATGGTTATGGCTATGCATGCTAGCAGGATGTTGAGGCAAGGTTGTACAGGATACTTGGCCAATATTATGGACTTTCAGCAAGAAGAAATAAAGTTGGAAACCATTCCGATTGTGAGAGAATTTTCGGATGTATTTCCAGATGAATTGCTATGATTGCCTCCTGAAGGGAGATAGAGTTTTCTATTGATCTTATACCTGGTGCAAAACATATTTCTAAGGCTCCCTACAGGATGGCACCAGTTGAATTGAAGGAGCTTAAAGAGCAACTCCAGGAACTACTTGATAAGGATTTTATTAGACCGAGTATTTTGTCGTGGGGTGCTCCGGTGCTTTTTATCAGGAAGAAGGATGGAAGCTTGAGATTGTGTATTGATTATCAAGAACTAAATAAGTTGACGATCCGGAATAAATACCCTCTTCCAAGAATTGATGATCTTTTTTATCAATTGCAAGGTGCACAAGTATTTTTGAAGATTGACCTATGGTCTGGGTACTATCAATTAAAAATTAAAAGTGAGGACATATCCAAGATAGCTTTTCGGACTAGATATGAACATTATGAATTTTTGGTTATGACTTTCGAATTGACGAATGCTCTGGCTGCTTTTATGGACATGATGAACAGGATATTCATGTCATATTTGGATCAGTGTGTAGTAGTGTTTATTGATGATATTCTGATATATTCCAAGAATTAGAAGGAACATGAATATTTAAGGAAGATCTTACAGATACTGAGAGGATAGAGATTGTATGCAAAGCTGAAAAAAATCAATTTTGGTTTGATAGTATTTCTTTTCTCGACCACACAATCTCTAAAGAAGGTATAGCTGTTGACCCAACAAAGATTGAAGCAATTGTTGGATGGAGTAGACCAACTAATGTAACTGAAGTCCGTAGTTTTCTGGGATTAGCTGGTTATTATCGAAGATTCGTGGAGGGATTTTCTCGCATAGCATTGCCACTAAACCAGCTAACTCATAAGGGGATCAAATTTGATTGGACAAAAGAATGTGAGAGGAGTTTCCAAGAGTTGAAGAAATGCTTGGTGTCAGCTCCTATTCTTACCCTACCATCTGGAAGTGAAGATTTTACTATATATAGTGATGCCTCCAGAAAAGGGTTAGGATGTGTGCTTATACAAAATAAGAAAGTAGTAGCCATGCCTCCAAGCAACTTAAATCACATGAACAGAACTATCCTACTCATGATTTGGAGTTAGTTGCAGTTGTTTTTGCTCTAAAGATTTGAAGACATTATTTATATGGGATATCTTGTGAGATTTTTATTGATCATAAAAGTCTCAAATACCTATTCACACAGAAGGGGTTAAATCTAAGACAAAGAAGATGGTAAGATCTAAAAATAAGTTACCATCCAGAAAAAGCAAATGTGGTGTCTAATGCATTAAGTAGGAAGATCGTGGGTAATGCAACGACTTTAATTACTTCTCAGAAAAAAACTCTTCAGGATTTTGAAAAGTTAAATATGGAAATACAGATGCATAGTTCTGAACTTTTACTTGCTACTCTAAAGGTACAATCTACTCTAATTGACAGAGTTAAGGCATCTGGAGAGTGACACATAATTACAAAAGGTCAGGAAAAAGGTATAATATGGGGTAATTTTAGAGTTCCGAATTCATGAGGATGGATCCTTAAGGTTTGTGAACAGATTATGAGTTTCAAGGAATGGAGGTTTGAAGAGGAAAATTATGACTGAAGCTCACAACTTTACTTACACTATTTATCCTGGAAGTACGAAAATGTATAGAGACCATAAAGAGAACTTTTGGTGGAATGGTATGAAGAGGGAGATAGCCATGTTTGTGGCCCAATGCCTAACTTGTCAACAAATAAAAGCTGAGCATCAGAGACCAGCAGGACGACTACAATCCCTAGCTATTCCAGTATGGAAATGGAAACATGTCACAATGGATTTTGTTACAGGATTGTTGAGGACTCTCAAAGGATTTGATGCTATTTGAGTTGTTGTAGACCGATTGATGAAGTCAACTCATTTCCTACCATCAAGGTCAATTTCTTATTGGAAAGGCTAGCTGAATTATATATTGCTGAGATTGTTAGATTGCATGATATCCCTGTATCGATTGTATCTGATAGGGATATGAAATTTGTCTCTCAATTTTGGAGAGGACTGCATCGAGCTATGAAAACCAAACTGGAATTTAGTATGGTCTTTCATCCTCAAACAGATGGTCAGTTAGAGAGAACAATCCAGATGCTGGAAGATATGTTAAGAGCTTGTATTTTGGATTTGAAGGGATCGTGGGATGAGCATTTATCACTGGTGAAGTTTGCATATAATAATAGTTATCAAGCAACTATTAAGATGGTACCTTTTGAAGCACTGTATGGGAGGAGACGTAGGATCCCGGTATGTTGGGATGATGTTGGTGAGAGAAAACTTTTGGGATCAGATATTGTACAACAGATAACGGATAAAATTCAATTTATTAGGAGATGGCTTTTCGCAGCTCAGAGTCGATAAAAGAGTTATGCAGATAATCAAAGAAGAGAACTAGATTTCCAGGTGGGAGATCATGTATTTTTGAAAGTGTCTCCTACTAAAGGAGTAATGAGATTCGAGGTGCGAGGGAAGCTAAGCCCCCGGTATGTGGGTCCTTTTGAAGTCCTAAAGAAAGTTGGAGTTGTGGCTTATCGACTTGCCTTGCCGCCTTCTCTTGCTGGAGTGCATAACGTTTTCCATGTCTCTATGTTGAGGAAATATGTACCTGATCCGAATCATGTATTTGAATTTGGACCGCTTCAATTCAGAGAAAATTTGTCCTATGAGGAGCAACCAGTGAAGGTGGTTGATAGAAAGGAACAAGTCCTGAAACGACGCATTATTCCTTATATTAAGCAATTATTCAGAACGAGAAGCCACCTAGAAACTAGAAGTAATCATGAGAGACAAGTATCCTCAACTATTCCATAAACCAGGTATGTCAATTTCGAGGGCGAAATTTTTTTTAGATGGGGAGAATGTGAGGCCCAACCCAATTCTAGCCTGACCCATGTGAAACTTGGGCTGAAGTCGGCAACTGGGTTGCCGACTTCAGTTCGAGGCTGGCAAAGCACCAAACCATCGGAACGGTCGATGAACGATTCGGGGAGGGAGGTCAACGGCACAGTCGGATAAGGGTTTTTCCTTGGGATTGAGGGGTTCCTCGCGTGCCTCAGCCCAATCCGAACCCCTCTTCCTCCGGTGGACGCCGAAAAATCGATGCCAAACTCGCCGGATAATCCCTTTTTGTGCCTTTGCCCATTTCGAAGGTCATCTTCCTTCGGTGGCCACCGAGACCCGAAGCCGACCTCGTCGGTAAGTCCTCTTTCTCCGTCTCCTCTCGGGCATGGGCATGAGTAAAGGCGATCGGCGGGGGGGTTCATCACATATCTTCCTTTTTGGGATTTTTGGAAGGTGGCTGGACGGTCGTTGAGATCGCCATCGGTCCCTTCCTTTCCTTCCGGCTATTCTTCTCAGCTGATCTTTCCTTCCTCCCAGTTTTCCTTTGGCAGAGGAGGGTTGGCTTGGTAGGGGAGATGGCAGCGGGTTTTGGAGAGAGGAAAGAATTGAGTTGATCCGGTTAACAGGATGGGTTGACTTGGTTAACAGGGAATTTAGTTTTTTTTTTTTTTTAGTTTTTATATAGATATATTTAGAAATTAATTGTATGATTATTTACAAAAAAAATTATTGTGCGGGATCGTCGTTGTTCTTGGAAGACCAGGTCTAATGTTGAACTGTTTTTAGTTGGTGGAAACCTTACTGTAAGTTATCTCTCTCTAGTATGTTCTGTCATACATGATGTGAGCATAATACTTAATATATTTTTGGAATTTTATTATATACATTATATGTTATATATTGATGACCCGACATGATATGAGGTTAAATACATATGCTTAGAATGCTCTGCGTCATGGGTTGAGTTAGTTTTTGATACTCTCTAGTCCGACTATGATTATACGAGTTAGGATCTAGTCTTCTTTTGGACCTCCAGTAAGGCTATCACTGGCACATGACCGTTGAGCGATATGTGTACACAAGAGTTAGTTTTCCTCGTGGGCCTAGCCAGCAGGATGATCGCTGGTACATGCCGAGGATGCATGTTTCTCGTGTAATTTCAGAGCTAGTTTTCCTTTTGGGCCTCTAGTGGGGCTATTACTGGTGCATGACCGTTGAGCGGTATGTGTACACAGGATCTAGTCTCTTTCGGGGCTAGTCACCAGCCGATCGTGGCCAAAGTCGGAGAGACTAGGTGAATGAGTGTGAATGGCCATCCTATGGAGTGTGTTGTCTAAAAAGTAATAAAGGGGGGGTTAATAATGAAACCTTATCTGAATTGGATTTATTTTATTATTATGTTTGGTTGCTTGTATGTACTAAATTATTCCAGTTATCTTGCTCTTGATTCATGGTAGATTTATACTCGAGATGTATGATAACTTATTGAGTTTAGGGAACTCACTTTATTTCCTTGCATTTTTTTTCTAGGACCAGAGAAACATGTGGGTTTAGGAACCAGTCAGTGAGGATTTAGGACCTAGTGGGCACTGTTGCTCTTATGTTCAATGTTTAATAATTTTTAAGTGTGTGACTTTTAGTTTTTTTTTATGAACATTTGAAAGTGTTTATCTAATAAAATTTATGTGTATGCCTGGTTGAATTATTATTGCTAGAATTGAGATTCGAAACAGGTCTTGTGTGTCTAAGGAAGAATTAACCTAAAGGCACACGGCCGTCTGTTGCACGTTCGGCTCGGGTTCGAGGTCGGGGCACGACATTTAGCTTGGACTCATGTAAATATTTTTGTCATTTTTGATGCCCATTCAGCAAAAATATTGATGCAGCTATGTTACACCAATATGCATTATTTTTCTGCTCTCTTTTTTTTTTTTGATAAACAAAAGGGACAGGGAGGGTTAAATCCAGTGTAGCTATCCCCGCATGTTTCTGTCATGCCAGGTAATGTTCGATACAAGGTACTTAAATTTTTGTAGCCTTTCTTCATCTATAGATAAGTACGTCAACCTGATATCACTGAGATGCTAGCTGTCGGCCGGTATTTTTTTGCTTTCAAAAATGTGTCTTAACTGTAGGTTTAATATTGGCTAGATTTCCATTTTCAAGTATGAAAAAGAAACTTGATTTTATTGTTTAGTGTATGGAAAAACCCAAAGGTGTCTGGTAGCAAAATGAAAAAACTCTTTATGATATATGCCTCAAGTTCCCTAGCATAGATGTGTACTACTGGAGAGATCAAAAACAACTCTATAGAGATCGAGATGTGTGGAACAAATCCAGGTGGCATTGAGGTATCAATTGAATGGTCATATCCATTGCATGGCCAAATTCTTGGCATTATAACTGAGAAATTAACCATTATAGACAACTATGACATGCAGGCATATTCCTTAGTAAGAACTAGGACCATCAGGTATAGATTGAGTGCAACTATAAAGTGCTCTTCAAACAACAAATTAAGTTCTCTAGAGTGTAAACAAAAAAAGTGTACCAACCAAATAAACAATAATGGAAGTGCTCTTTCTTTTTGGTGAACCACATAAAGAGAAATGCTAAGCACTTGACATTTCAATATGCTTGAAAAAAACTGGTGGAGGAGTTGGGGTCTCCTAACAAATGACACATTTGATACTGCTAAATTATCACATAGGTGCCATCTGAAGTCCATAATTTGAAGTTTCTTTTCAAACACTAGATCTGCAAAATATGTTAAAGCTGGAACCGATCCAAAGCTAGTGTCGGTTTCAGAGTTTCAGCCAAAACTGTGGGCCAACTTTAGTAACATGGTTTACTTATTCCAACATTTTAGATTTCTTCTTTTTTCCTTTCAAACATTGAGAAGTATATGATCTAAAATAAAATTACACTTACAAGTTTTTCGGAAGAATCATAAGCATTGTGATGCTATAGAGTAAATTTTTGACACAGGTTGGCTATCTTAGAGCTTAAATTTCAGTCATTTCTACTGTCGTTTATTAGATTGCTGATGATCTAGCACCCTACAAATATATTTTTTTCCTTTTTTTCAAGAATCGAGGGACCACAACCAATCATTTTAAAGAAATGTTGCAAGAATTACCCATATCAAATACTTGGAGAAACACCTTCCAGATTTTGAATTTGGGATCTCCATTTCGAAGAGGGAGTGAAACCGGTAGGTGAATGACAGACTTGTACTCTGTATGCGATGATTATTGGACGAGCAGGCCCCTGGGCTCTGATTCATTTCAGATTCTTGATAATACATGATAATTGGATCTTTTGTAGGAGATTCCAGCCTTCCCTATGGCAATGAGTAAATATGAGTCGTTGAGGAGATTTTTTTTTTTTTTTTTGAGTTTAGATATCTCTTGAAGATCAACTTGGATTGGTATAATATTTTTCAAGTTATGTGATTTGTACTATCACAACTTGGATACGATAAGTTTAGTCTGTTTGGTCTGTCTATACTGATGTACTGAAGATTCGAACCTGGCAACTCAATGCCCAAGAGGTGTAAAGCCGATTAATGTCCCATAGGTACAAGTTTTATCAATGTCCAAGAAGCACAAGGCTGATCAACGTCCACGAGGTGTAAAGCCGATCAATGTTCAAGAGGCACAAGACTGATCAACGTCCAAGAGGTGTAAAGCCGATTAATGTCCAAGAGGCACAAGGCTGATCAACGTCCAAGAGGCGTAAAACCGACCAATGCCCAATAGACACTAGTTTGATCAATGTCCAGGAGGTACAAGGCTGATCAACATCCAAGAGACATAAAGCCGATCAATGCCCAATAGGCACAAGTTTGATCAATGCTCAAAAGGCACAAGGCTAATCAACATCCAAGAGACGTAAAGCCGATCAATGTCCAATAGGTACAAGTTTGATCAATGCCCAAGAACCACGAGGCCGATCAATTCTCGACAGGCATAAGATTGACTAACTTCTGAAGAGATAAAGCTAATCAATATTCAAATAATGCAGAGATCATTTAACATCTGGAAAAGACTTGATCAACTATGGATAGCCTTTTGTTGCACGTGCTCATGTCTTGGTTTAACTATTTAATAGCTGGATAACAGCTGTAAGCGGTTAGGTTTGTGGCCTATAAATACCACCGAGTGCGATAAAGATGAGTTTTTTTTTTCTGGACCACCCTTCACTTAGCCTTCCTTCGGATCTTATCTGTTCCCGTTCAGACTCCATTAACGAGCTTGAGAGCTGCCTCAACATCCATATCCTCCAAGAAGATGGCGGGGAGCTGGATCAAATCAGCTCGATCCATTTCTCTTTTAATTCAAGCTTGTTGTAATTTGTTTGGATGCAATACTAGTCAATGTATATAGCTGCTAACAACTTTTAATTATTTATTGCATGTATATCAAATCAGACTTTGATATAAATTGATATTGAGCAACTAATGTTATGAATGGATATAGACGAAATATGTTAGTTACTGAGAATGACAAATGGTTTATGGTTGTCAGTGATTTAGCAATCTCTGGTGCTGCATGTAAGGACGATCGGAGAAATTTAGATGATTCCACGTCCCTTTCTAAACTCAAAGTTACTTTTCAAGAGATTATCTTTCCTTTTGTCACCCACTTCATTTTTTTTAAATATGATTTTTGTCAAATATAAAAGAATAAAATTGTTATAAAATTAAAATAGTGCAGTAAAGAGTATGAAAAAAAATATTGTAGCACTTTGTGGTATTTGTTATTTGATTAGTTAGAGAAGAGCTATGCATCGAAAATTGCAAAGGTTCCCATACCAAACATAATTAATCCTCCTTGGAGAATATGAAATGTCATCAATTACTTGAAGAAACCTCCTTAAGAGTATATTAATTTAATATGTTACATGTTTAAAAGCTACAAATATAATTGTCTATTTAAACATTTCTTAGAGAGAAAATTTTCTTTCGAAACTTGATTTGGCTTATCATATTTATTTGGTAATGTGCGGTCCATGTTGCTTGTTTTCTTGTATTATATATTAGTCAATGTATTTAGTTGTAAATAAGTTTTAGTTATTTATTATAAGGTGTGCATGGTTCGGAACGGATTGGTTTAGGAATACTTTTCAAATTGAATTGCCTTAAATTGATTTCTTAAAGCTAAGACCAAAACCGAACCGGCGTCAGGAGAAAATTTGTTCAAACCAACCCGGAAAATCTGGTCCGACTCGGTTTGGGTTAGCGGGTCGAACAGCAGGCCAACAGGGGCTTCCATTCTAGTAGAAATTTTCACAAACACTTGAAGAGCAGTAGCCAGTAGGGAAAAAAAAAATGGTAAGAGAGGAGCAAAGCTTATTTGCCGTTTTCAAAGGAATGTGGATCCGTGTCAAGCTCTCGAGGAAGCAATCTTTCCTGGGGAAAATACAAAACAAACACCTATATAATTATTATGAGAGAAAGAGGTAAGAAGGTGGAGGAAAAATCAAACTTGAAGGTGATAGAGATGGCAGAGGTGAAGGGCGAAGAGGAGGATATAAGGAGGATGGAGACTGCGAGTAGCAATAAAGTTGAGATTCTATACCTCTGGTGCAGAGAGAAGTTGGCCATAGGGCCTTGAGAAGGACAAGAAAGATCCGTCATGTCTTACCGAGAGGTAAATTATGCTGCCAACTGGATTGTTCGGTATGTTGCTCAGTATTCTATCGATTGGTCCTGGTTTTACGGTGATAATATTTTTTTATCTTTTCAAGGATTTCTTTTTCTTGATTTTTTGGATTGTCCTCGTACCAAAACTATGTGGTCGCCCGACTGTATCAAAAAAATATTATTTTAATCATTTTTTTTATAAAAAAAGGCATGATAATTGAATCCCATTTAGCATTGGCGGATGTCTAATGCCTACGTTAAGATGTAGACATTTTTTTTCTGATAAGGTGGTGTATTCAATTCAGGAGGCGAGAATGAATACAATCTAGATAGTTGGACAGTAATATATCCCTAAACTGTAAAGGAGCAGTATACCAATCCGACCAGACTACAGTAGTAGAATGAAAAGCTACATAGAAGGCTACCCAGTCAGCAGCCAAGTTAGCCTTCCTATATACATGACGGACCTCATAAGAGGTACAATCTTGCAGCAGAGTGGCAATGTCCCGGATGATAGGGTGAGTCGAAGGAACTCGCTGCGCCTGTCTGATCCAAGAAACCATAGTCGTGGAGTCCCCCTTAATAATCAACTGATCCAGTCAGAGAACGAGGTGCGCAAATCTAATGCACATCCAAGCAGCATACAACTCAGCTCCCGGAACAGAAGAATCAAAGACAGGGAAACCACCCACCGCCAGACACTCGATGCTCGAGCCTCGGACTCGAAGACGGCACCCCCACACCTGTCCCGGAGGCTCCTGTCAAAGCTGACAGTGAAGAAGAACGGAGGAGGGGGTTCCCAAGTGAAAAAGACCCTGCCAGACGCTCGAAGAGCAGAAGGGGAATCCCAGATCTCCACTGACCTCACCAATACCGAACGGTACTCCATAGCACAAGCTCTAGCTCTCTCAATGATCATAGTAGGAGAGAGATTGACTGCATTGAAAAGATACTGATTTCTTGCTAGCCAAATATAATAGGCTAAGTAAGCATGAAAAGAAGTCGAGTCTGACGGAGCCGAACACAGGAAGGACATGAAAAGGATATCCAAATCATCAGCCTGCTAGGTGGAAACCTGAAAACCACATCTCCGCCACACTGCCACCGCCCGATCGCACCAAAAGAGATCATGGACCTACGTTTCTCTGTCCGACCTGCAGACAAGGCAAATAGGAGGAAAGGGGAGACCTCTAGAGCTCAGGAAGTCTGCGGTAGGGAGACAATGCCAGGCAAGTTTCTAGAAGAAAAAAGAAACCCTGGGATGGACATGTAGAGACCAGATCCAAGCAAAATCTCTCGGCGCTGTAGACTCCGAGCCGAAAATGGACATCAGATGGGACATCAGCACCCCGAAAGAAGTAGACCACCTCTAGATTCTGGTGTCCAGAGCTAGGAAAACAAGCAGAATGATAGCTAAAACCCCGTGTCTGAGGATCTGTCCGAATATAGTCTCAATAGCATGACGATCCCACTAGGACCGACTCGGAAGGAAGAGATCCAAAATAGTGATAGACTCTGGGGTATGTATAGATATGAAGGTCGGCCACCTGCAAAGAGGAATATCGAAGATCCAGGGATCGAGCATGAAACTGATGGAAGATCCATTACTGATAGCCCAAGAAAGATGAGGGATGATCAGCAGGGCTTTGAGTATCATCTGTCTACATAGCGGCAAGCAATGCCTGGGAGGAGTATGCAGATTATGACGGTGCATAAATAAATTGCCATACCTGGCTTTCATCAATGAAGACCACATACTGTCAGGACATAAGAAATATCTAACAACATGCCTGGCCAAAAAAGTCTCTCTCCTTGTCAAAAGAGAGTGAATCCCTAAACCACCATGCTGAGTCGGTTGACAGACAATGTCCCAGCTCAATAAATGGATCCTTCGCCGAGCTGAGGAAGAGTCCCAGAGGAAAGCACGAATCATCTGCTCCAAGGATAGGATAATAGACTTCGGGATTATAGAATTAGAGAGAAGGTAGATAGGAAGGGAGGTGACGACCGACCGGATAAGGGTGATCCGACCCATAGGTGAGAGGGACCGACCATGCTAGCCCTCAATCTTATCCCGAACAATCGTCACCAGCGGAGCACAATCCACCTTGGTCAGTGTATAGCCAGAGATAGGCATACTTAAATAATGAAGTGGACCGCCACGCTTGTCAATGCCAAGAAGCTCCCTAATAGAGTGTCGAAGTTTGGCAGGAGTTTTTGGACTGAAGAAAATACCAGATTTAGCTAAATTTACTCTCTAGCCCGAAGCTAAGCAGTAGTCCTCCATCACTCTCCAAAAGCCTGAAGCACAGGCAACCGAGGCTCTACCAAGGAGTGAGCAATCATCTGCATACAAAAGATATGAGATCGGAGGGGTAGCAAGAGCAGGAATATACGGCTGGATCATCGAGTCCTGCACTGCTACACGCAACGCTCTCGAAAGGAAGTCAATACAAATAATGAAGATATAGGAAGAGAGTAGGCAACCTTGGCGGAGACCAACAGTAGACTGAAAGTACTGGGTAGGAGAGCCATTAATCAGAATAGAATATGAAGGCTGGATAATACAAGACATGACCTTGGAAATCCAGGATTGATGAAATCCAAAATCCTGCAAAGCTCTGTGAAGAAAGTCCCAATTGATGCAGTCATAGGTCCTTTCCATATCAAGCTTGATCACCATCAGAGCTCGTCGTTGAGGGGCTCGGCGAAGGTCATACATGAATTCCTGGACGACAAGAATATTATCAGATATACTTCGGCCTCCAATGAAGGCACCCTGCTCCGGACTTATTAGCTAGGGAAGAATGCATTTCATTTTGTTGGCTAGAAGCTTAGCACAAATTTTGTAGAGTATTGCATAGGCTGATAGGCCGATAGTGGTTGGGATGAGTAGCATCTGAGCACTTTGGAATAAGGACAATATAAGTGCGCTTCCAATCCGCAGGCATAGTACCAGAGAGAATAAATGATTGGATTGCAGAAACTACGTCAGTGCGGATAATATCCCAGTGAGACCTGAAAAAGAAAGGCAGAAAGCCATCCGGTCTTGCAGCTTTATCCTCCCCAAGCGACCAAAGAGTAGCCTTCACCTCCTCCTCGGAAGCATAAGCAATAAGCATTGAATTCTGCCTAGCTGAAACAGAAGTCAAAGCATGATAAAGAGTATTAGGAAAGGAGAGGCGGCTTGAAGCCGACCATCTGGAATTAAAGTACATCAAAATTTCCTTGGAAATGGCATCATGGTTATCAAGGCACTCCCCCTCTGCGGAGAAGAGAGCACGAATAGTATTTCTGTCTCCAGATGACCGTAGCTTGATGAAAAAAATCGGTGTTCCTGTCACCCTCCCTCAGCCACTGCACCCTAGATTTTTGCCTCCAGAGCACCTCCTGATTATATAATAAAGAATGATGCATAGATAGATGGGATCGGAGAGCCATGATGTCATCTTGGGATAAGGAACCCAACCTGTCCTCCTTGACCTGCAGATCATATATGGAGCTCTCAACTGACTTGATCCTGGCCATAAGA
The DNA here is from genome assembly GCA_021397845.1 of Areca catechu. Lineage (NCBI taxonomy): Eukaryota > Viridiplantae > Streptophyta > Magnoliopsida > Arecales > Arecaceae > Areca > Areca catechu. The sequence continues at coordinate 8,044,826 of CM038040.1, read as the reverse complement.
TTGCTGACATCGACCCGATGCCATCTGATCAGACGCCTCCTGAGCAACTCTAGTGTACGAGAAATACGGTAAGCTGCATCACCACGAACTGGAGTCCTCCAAACGTCCTTGATGATGTCCCTGGCTTTAGGATAGGAGAGCCATAATTTTTCAAATCTGAAGGGCGAAGGTCTCCGGATAGGATTAGCCATGGTTAGGAGGATAGGACAGTGGTCCAAGACTATACGGCTCAAGTGACGGACAGAGAAGTCAGAGTGCAGAGAGAGCCAGGACGGAATAGCATAGCATTTGTCCAGCTTCTTCCAAACCTTGGCATTTCCCGACCTGTTATTTCACCAGGTATAGCGCGGTCCCATGTACCCCATGTCTACCAGCCCATTATTATGAGGTTGTTGAGCACTCTTTAGGTAGACCTTAAATATATATTAAGGTGTTGGTGTTGGTTTTTAAAATTATTGGATGTAAATGTAAATTTGATCCGGTCTTTAGGAAGTTTTGGTAATTTGTCATAATAAATAAATATGAGTCATGGAGGAGACCGTTATTTACATTTCAGTCATTTCTAGGGAGAGATTTCTATTAAACTTAAGCTGGCATGCGGTATTAACCCAAATATACGTGGATTGTATCATTTCTGGTTATGTTATATTATTAATTAATATATTTAATTATCAACGACCTATAAGTATTTGCTACAATAAAATAGAATTTGAAATAAGCTGCGGTGCAAAAGCAGCAAACAATACTAAAAATTATATCGGAAAGGTTTGGTATGGAATGATCAATCCAGGATTAAAGATGATATGGATAAAAATAATAAAATCACTATATTTAGTTATACCATGATAATTTTATGTGGTAGTGATCCCAAGTTATTCTTGCTTATCAAATCATTGACTAATCTAATGATAAAATATCCATCTTTGAGGTTGGGAATCTAACATTATTCTCAGACAATGATTTTGGATTGAAATTTAAAAATAAAAATATCTTTCCATCTAGTTAAAAAATTGATATATGAATATATAATTAATATATTTATCAGTAGTATACATTTAATATTATATTATAGTGATATTATATATTATATTATAATATAATATTAATCATATTATTATCATATTACGATTCAATGATAATTTTAAATCTCAATAGAAATATCTTATTATACCTTATATTTATATAATAAAGATATTTAATATATTACTTTTATTTATCTTATTTTTTAATCAAGATAAATATGCATACTAATCAAAATATATTATAATTATAGATAAAAATATTAATTCTATAAAAATGATTAATTTATTTTTATATGATTAATAATTTATAGAACCAAAAAACATATTAATATTAATATATTAATAAATATATTAATATTTTATTATAATATGTTTATATAATTAATAAATATATTTTTTTGTAGAATATATTGAAAATAATTTTGATAATATATGGCCAGTGATCTTGGATCCAATGAATATCAAAGGGATTGGTGCTACATATTTAAAGCTCTTTGATTATGAAATTATTATGATCTTAGATTATTAAAATTAGATCATCAGGCACGGTTTTTTTTTTTTTTTTTTTTTTTTTTTTTTTTTTTTTTTTTCTGGTAAGTAGTAGGTAGGGTTTTTAAAAGGCATCGCTTAGATTTTTTTAAAATAATATTTTAAAAAAATATTTATCATTATGAAAATTTTTGAAATATACTTATAAAATTAGCATTATTTCTTTTGCATGGATACTGTATCTGAAGCCATAGGTTGAAGCTACTGTTTCATTTTGAGTAAAGCTACAGGTGCCATCTATGATTTCAAATTCAAAATAAAAATATAAAAAATATTTAAAATAATATAATAAATTAAAATTAAAAAAAAAGGTAGTCATTGATATAATATGCGGCTTCATCTTAATTGAAGCCGCAGGGCCGCATCGATTTTATCTTATTCCTGCACTTTTTTTTTTATAAACAAAAAATAAAAAAATTTAATATATATATATATATATATATATATATATATATATATATATATATATATATATATATATATATATATATATATAGTTATAGGTTGTTATCTTAATAATATTATAAAATATTAACATCATAAAATAAAATTCATTATAATATAATATATATATATTATAATAAATAGAATAAATATATTAAATTATAAATTATATTATTAAATATAATAAAAAAATTTATAATATATTATAAAATTTATAAATTAGTTGGTGCCAGTCCGATCATCAATTCAGTGTTAGTTAGTCACTAGTTTGCCATCAGGTCAGTGCCAATCAGATTGCCAGTCCAGTGTTAATTCGATCACTCGTCTGGCCACTAGGAACATAATGGGCACACGTCCACCTATGTTCTTGGAGACCCGATCGTGGTGATTGGACTGGTACCAACTTAGAGGCTAGATTGGCGGCTGGACTAGCACGACCTGATGATCGGACTAGCATCGAGCTGGTGACCGGATTAGCATCGACTAAATTATAAATTTTATATTATATTATAAAATTTTTACTATATTTATTATAATATATAATATAATATATATATATTATTTATTATATATTATAATAAATTTTATTTTATAATATTAATATTTTAGAATATTATTAAGATAATAATTTATAGTTTTTATATTTTTTAAATTTTTTGTTCGGTAAAAGAAGATGCAGAAATAAGATAAATTCGTAGGTTGTGCCGCGGCTTTCAAAAAACAATGCCAGTTTCGTAAATACGTTTCAAAAAAAACTTTATTATGGTAAATATATATTAATTTTTTAAAAAAATGGGGCAGCGGTCGCTGGTCCGGTCACTATAGACATGGGTTGTATCCTTAGCACTGAAGAAGGATTCACCTTTATTCTCTCGAATCCACCGTTCGATCACCCAACTCTCGAAGCGCTCCGAACCTCGTTCATCAGCATGGACATCTCCCAAAGCGATCAGTGGATCATCCAACGGTAGATTTGCTCGAAGGAAGATAAATTCTTCGTTCACACAAAAGATACAACCCGTTCGCTCGCTACCACTTTGTATTGCCCCCGGCTGCGGTCCCTTCGTCGACGCCACGTTGCTGTCCCGTAAAATATAAAAAAAGCAAAACCCAACCCTCACGGAAAAAATAAAAAAAAAAAACCAATCCTCACTCTTCCTTTGTGTTCTCTCTATCTTCCTCGTCCTCGTCGAATTCGACCTCCCCGCGGCTCCTCATCCTCCCCCCTCTCCTAATCCCACTCGAAAATCCCTTCGTTCCCCTCCGCCGACGCTCTTCTCAACGTTTGATCTTCTTTCCCACCTCTAAAATCCTACCTTTCCTCCTCTGCTTGTCGAGGATCCTCGTAGTCTTCCCCTCCACGCTGCCTCGCGATCAATGCGCGCTCCGGCACGCCAGCAGACCGCGGCCTCTGGTGGAAAGAACTGAGCGGAAGCGCCGGCGACGGGCGCAGGAGATGGTGAGCGCTGCTGCCGAGGCGATGTCCTCGCCGCCACCGGGGTTCGTGAAGCTAAAGCGGGAACTTCTGGAAGCGCGCATGACGTGTCCGCTCTGCCACAAGATTCTCCGGGAAGCCACCACCTTATCCGAGTGCCTCCATAGCTGTATGCCCTGCGCCCCTCTTCCCTGCTTCTCCGATCTGGGCCTGTCTCTTTTTCCGGAATTTTTTTTTTCTTTTCTTGAACTTGTTGTGCCGTGTTTTTACGGGTTTCAGGACGTGGGAATGTCGTGGTTGCGGTTCGTCGGTCTCGGTTTCTTTTATCGGCGGATTCTATTATCTGGATTTTCTTTTTTGTTCTTCGGTTTTATTGGATTCAGGGCCTCGTTTTTTCGTTCAGAATTGGATAAAAAAAATATTTGTTTGATTATATATCATTCCATGTCCCCTCTGCATGAGGCTCTGCATTTACATGCATAAGTTGCAGTTTCTGTTCTTCACTCGTGTTGTATTTGTTCTATTAAGTTGCCGCATTGAGGCAGGTGCTCAGTGGGGAGCTGGGTTTAGGGAAAGGTGGGGTCTTTCATGGGTTTTGAGATTTATCGTGACTTTTCTGTTACAGAGGAAAAAAGAAGTTCCATGTATGTGGTGGATGACAGTGTTTCAGATGAATATTTTTCAGCATAATACTGGATTTGATTTAACTAGCCTTCATTTCCCTGTAATGAATATAGTCTAGTGATTTAATTATGTTTGATGATATCCTAAGCTTACGATCCTTTGCCATCCTAAATATTATTGTAATTGGGAGTAGGCAGTGTAGTGGTGGCATATATTAGTTTTGTTCTTATTTGGAAATATTCTAGCACTTAACATGACTTCTGACTTAGGTGTTTTACTGTTCATCTAAAGACCGATTCGTGGTGGACTGTCCGTATGTGAAACCTATTTGATCCTTTTATTTAATCAATTTATTTTGCAAACAACCTCTCTATTGGTGTCTTTCCTGATGAATTTTAGTTGAGTTTTAGTACGCAGCGATTTCCTAAATGATTTTGGAACTTATGTAGATCTTGAATTATTTATTTGTTTACAAAGCTGTCTTACCATGCATTTTGTCACAATTCACTTTTAGCTACTTTTTTTGTTAAAATTTATTAGTTTACATGAAATCAGATGACAATATCAATCAATACTTAAACTTCAGCTTTATTTTCTTATTGAGTTTTGTTAGTATGACCAATGAATTTCTATTTCTGTTCTATCTCAAGAAATTCTTGAAATTCTTACATGGAATGTTAGACCAAGTATCACATTTGGTTTTGTAATTCTTTTGTTTTTCTGTGTTCATTCCTGGTATAAATTGCCAAAAGTTATAACCTCTCTCTCTCTCTCTCTCTCTCTCTCTCTCTCTCTCTCTCTCTCTCTCTCTCTCTCTCTCTCTCTCTCTCTCTCTTTCTCTCTGTTTTCTTTTTCATGCCATCCTTGAGAACTTTTCTATTATATATTAACCAAAAAGTGTTCTTGAAATATATGTGTGTGGATGGCACACACATATATACATGCAGGCATGCATATATGAATATATATGTTATATGTATATATCTGTGCCTGTATCTCTGTGTATGCATGTGTATGCACATGCGTGCTTGATAATTTGGTTATGGCAAGCTGCCCAGTATAAATCAATATAACTTAGTGTTACAAGCATACAGTGCTTTTGATTGGTGATCACATAAAACTGACAGTCTTTATTATGACTATTTGCATTTCTATCCACAGTTTGCAGAGAGTGTGTTTTTGACAAGCTTGCTGATGAGGAGTTAGATTGCTGCCCCACATGTAATATTGATCTGGGTTGTACACCGGTGGAAAAGCTTAGGTAAATCTTTCATCTATTGTCTTGATGGTGTACTCACTAGTATTTTATCCTTTTAATATTAACTGCTGCAGTAAGATCCTAATACGGGTGATCCTAAAATTGCTAAATATACAGGAAAAATAGTAAACAATTTTTTTTGTATTTTTTTTATAATTTTAATTTGCAGGCTAAATTTTCAAAATCAAGTAAAAACTGGCTGGAAAAGTAGCAATGTAAAGAATCATCATAATCGCAGGCATACTCATGCAAACAATAAAAGTCAAGACCCGAAAATTGAGAAATTCCTGGCTTAGGATAGCTAACCTTCAATCAAAACAGAAATTAAGAGTAGGAACGTTTGTACCAAGCAGAGATTGAAGAACTTGTTGAAGGGGTCACATAGCTCTCAAATTGATGCCAGGAAGACGAAGCCTTCAGTTCCTTGGATGGAGGGCTATGTTGGGTGGTCCTGGAGGCAAAGAGGGCCTCCTCTAAAAGGATGAAAACATCTCGAGGATCTTGCAAGCGTCAAAGGTTAGCAAGGAAACAAATAAACAAAAGAAAGAAACAAGGATTGAAAGAAGGGAAAGAATCAGGGGTTGGAGTTGCTGGCGGCTTGGAGAAGATGATTGCTCTGGACTTTAGGCAGCAATGGCATCTTCTCCTTGGACTTTGAAGAAGGTGGCTAGGGCATGGGAGAATGCTAGGGATGGTGGTCGGCCAACACAAGAACAAGAACCCAAATAACCCAAAAACTAGAACCCAAGAACACAATCTTGAAAATTTCAGTAAAGTTTTATTTCATAAGAAGTTCTATCTTATAAGAGGAAGAGGGGTGGGGTATTATAGAGTTCCCATGCCTTCTCCTTGTTAAGATTTCAGCCCTCTCTTAGTTAGGATAGGTTTATATACTTTGAATGGGAGAAAAACTACACAAGTAACCTAAAACTAGGAGTACATAGTTTGCATGAAAATAAAACTAGTTTTCCTTCTTTCATTTGGACTCTTCCTCCTTGTTTGGACTCGGTCAACCCATGAAGGACTCCTCTCCTTGGCATGTTGGGCTTCAAGGGGCAGCAAGGAGGTCGGCCAAAGAGGAGGGCGCATGGGCATTGGGCCTCCTGGAAGCTGGGGTGCCTGGGGCCTGGGTATCAAAACAGCATCTTGGTTCTTAAGTGCTTGGGCTTGATTCCTGGGCTTGGGATTTCAAGGCCTGGGATGCTGGAATATCCTGGAAATCATGGGGTGCCCTGGTCTGGGAATATACTCTGGCATCTGTAGGGAATCTTGGCATCTGGAAAGCATATGGAGGGAATCAAGGCATTTAGAAGGCATCTGGATGGCATCTAAGACTCTGGGATGACAAACTAGGCCCCATAAGTTGATGTAAATGCCTCTGGCTCCTGGATGATGCCTAGTGAAACTCCAAAATAGGATATCATCTTCTCTTGTACAAAAATTGGACTCTTACTGGACTCATTCACATATACAGGACTCAATGACTGGACTAGATTGAGACAAATCAACTAGTCTCAACTTATTACACGACTTAATCTACTTGTTACAAAATTGTGACACATGACTCAGGTTCTAAAAACCCTAATCAGTAAACCAAATGGGATCCAGTGATCTGTCTGATCCTGGTGTTCCCACCAGATCCTTTTGTTCTTTTCCCTTTCTTCTTTTGGATTATGTAATGAACTAAATGATAACTATTGGTGTCATGCTCTGCAGAGTATGGCTAATGTAATCGCTTCCCATTAAGTTCTGGTTATCTTAATTATCTGATTATATGAGCATTGGATCATGAGCTTTGGAGATCAAACTTCATTTGTAATCTTAGTGCCATTGCTCTGATGATTGTTTTGTATAATTTTTCAATCTCAATGAATGAGGCACAGAAGAGCTGTAAACAATACGAGCTGCTCATAAGCTGCCTGAAATCCTCCTATTCAGTCTCAGCTCAGTTAGAAAGCAGGCCAAGCTCAAACAGTTCTAAGAGCTTGTCTATTTTACCTCAACATGAGCTGCTTGCAAAGTATAGGAAAGCTTGCCTCAGCTTGAGAAACCCTGGTTTATACTTAGCAAACCCAAGTAGCTTGATACTCAGCTCAGTTTGGCTGGTTTGCACCCCAAAGGTAGGGGTGGGAAGGGGAATCTAATACCATGACAATATTTGAACTCCAAACAAGGTGTAATGCCTGTAAAGGAGAATGTAAGAACCTATTTGCCAGATTGAAAAGTAGGTGTGGAAGAGAGTTCAGGTGGAGGTTCTAGGAAGCAGATAGTTTAGAACAAAAACTTTTAGGAATCAAGCACCTCGGAAGTGGGTGGAGGAGGTTCTAGGAAGCAGATAGTTTAGAATAAAAACTTTTAGGAAGCATGCACCTAGGAAGTAGGTGCACGTTCAAGAGTCTAGGAAGATTCTGAAGTGGGTGTGTTAACCTAAGTAGAAGATTCTGTGTATGAAGTGTTAGAATTACCATTAATAATGATCACTTGCTTTTCTCCTCCATATATTTTCCAATATTGGATTAGATGCTGCAAGAATGAAAGTCCTTAGATTCATAAACTCATATGTTGCAACTATTTCACTTTGTAATATTTTATAATATCTCTAGCGACATATCTATTATCTTAGATATATTTTTTGGTGCTGTAATTTATTAATTGCGTAAACAAGAAAACTGTTTTTAACTAGTTTGCTTTCCTTTTCTAGAAAACAAGATTGCAAATTTTTTTGCTTAAGTGGCATACAAGTGCATAGCATTTTCTTAAAACCATAGCTATTTTTTTTTAAAGAAAATTACAAGTTCTGTCTATCTCTCTCTCTGTTTTTTTTTTGTAAAATTGACTTTGAGTTTTTAATATGTACAGATACTAAATTATATATTTTATTTACGTCATTCATAATCAACTTTGAGTGCTTTCTTATCACCCTACAAAGTATCACATTGACTTGGATTGGTTGGAGTTTTTCCCCAGTGCATTTTGTGGCTAAAGGAGCTTGTTTGCATAGGTTGAACATGGAATTGAGGTGCATGAGTGTCAATCCTAATTTGCTAAGCCTATCAAGGAAAAAAAATATTTTACCTATTTTATAATCGAACTTCGAAAAGATATGAAAATAATTATGATTTAACAAAGTTTTGAGAGTTAGAGATGAGCAACAAAAGGTCTACATGTAGTCGAGATTTGCCTTTCCTGTCGGTTTGGGTAGAGGATCCATAACCATCAGTCTAATGATCTAATCAGATACATTTAAATTGTGACAAAGAACTCTAATATGGAGGGACAATACAAAAATTTGAGTTATGAGCAAGATGTGTAGTCTTTGGTACAGTTTGAGCATGTTTTATATCACTTTCTGTAAACCGAGATATTTCATATGTGCGAAAGCTGGAATGTGAGTGAATGAATAAAACTTGGGGAATTTATGTTTGGATTGAGAATGAGTCTTGGTGCGACAGTAAGGTTGTTTCATTATAACCTGAAGGTCATGGATTTGAATCACGGAAACAGCCTCTCATTATGTGGGAGTAAGTGGGAGTAAGGCTGCTTAGATCAGAACCTCCCTAGATCCCGCAAAGTGGGAGCCTCAAGCACTAGGCAGCCCTTTTTTATGTCAGGATTATTTATTTACCTATTTATTTAATGCTTGGTGTTATTTCTGCAGGTTGCTCGAGACTATATGCTATGTTATTGGGTAAATTTAATGCTTTAAAACTTAAATTTGCTTGTTAATTTTCTGATGGGTTAGGTGATATATTTAGGAGAGAAAATTGAAAATCAATTGTGACTGCTAGGAGAAACCATCACGCTCATATCTAAGGGGAAAGTCAAATGATAGGTCCATAAAAATAATAATATCTTTGTATTTTAATTGAGACATATAAGCTAAAAAGGCAAGCATCATCATCCCAGCAGTTGTTATTATTGTCATTATTTTCCTTCTAGTTTTAACAATTGTGCTTAGAATATTTCAAAATGTAAGAAATCTTAGAAGATCCAACGATGCAACCAATGTATCGTTGCATAGCTTTGGATTAGAGTTATGGACAATCATTCTTTTACAATGGTCAAGGCCAATAGAAGTGTTACATACTTTTATATGTGATAATGACCGTTGTGATTAAGTTTTAGATTTGACAAGAATATGATGCCAAGTTGAACAATTATAGCAATAAGTGTGTGATACATGGTTCTGTAAACCTCTGCTATTTATCCTTCGACTGATTGTTTAGTCCTTTTTCTGTAATATGCTCCTATTTAGCTCCAAGTCAACATTAATCCCTTCCATCGAAGGGATTATTTGATCTAATTCAACTGTAAGCTAGCAATTACCAGATACTAAATAAGACATTCCTACTATGATCTTGATCAACAAATACTGAAGCAATCAAATAACTGCTAACTTACAATGCCACGAGACAAAAAGGCACTTTTTTTCTTTTTTTATACTAATTGTGTCTTAAAACCATGTGATGCTAGTTCATCCCTAAATTAAGAATTTTGCAACTTACTGTTCTAGAGAATCGTGGCAACAAAAAAATATCCTAATCTAGTAAATAGGGCTGAAACTGGATTAGAACTAGTATATCCTTATCTATATTTGCATTTTTTAATGAATACAAATATGGATGTTAGTTAGATGTAAAAATTTATATTCATGTTTATTTTAAATGGATACAATACAAATCAGATGCTGAAAGTATGGATATAAATATGGATATAAGTCGAATAATTAAACTTTATAACTATAGAATCAAAGATATCATTAAATGGATGATAAATCAAGTTAATAGCACGTTAATATAGTTGTATATTTCTCTTAAAAGTTAATGAGTGCTATATAAAATTATATAGGATTACAGGTAGAATTGGATATTCATATATGGATCAGATAGTTGTCTATCCATATCATATCCATATCCATTTTTCTTTGATGGATATAGATACGGATATGGATATTAATTTGATGCTTAAATTTCTGTCCATATTTGGATAGATTCAGATATGAAAATGGATCTAGATGGACATTATTCAGTCCAGTTTCACCCCTACCGGTAAACCAATGATGTTTGAGGTTATACCTTCTCATATATGGGCACCATTATTTTGTCCGATCTGACTGATGCTGCGTGATCTGCAAAACACTGATTAATAGCACAATGCCTAAAAACTGGCTTCAGATATTTGTTTTGTGGGGGACCTGTGAATTATCTTAGTGGTCAGACCCCCTTGCCTGGAAGCGAGGGGTCAGGGGTTTGAGTATTGAGTCTTGTTATCCCTCAAGATTGACCCCACCAGGGATTTCCCAGAGTTAAAGTCCTGAGTTTGCGGTTTGTTGTCTTGGGCAAGATCAGGTACATACTCCTCTTAGACTTCCATCCCCTACATCAAAAAAAAAAAGAAGAAGGTTTTTGAATATAATATGAGGTGGGCACTGGGCAGCTAGTTTCTAAATTAGGACAATCTGGACAAAGTAGCCATATAAGTTTTATATTTATTAAATAACAGGTATTACTATAAAACTTACAAATATTCTGGTGCTGATATTTGGTCGAAGGGAGGATATAACCCCCTCAATCTACTAATAGTCAACAAATATGAGAATGTAGAAATTTTAATTCTGTAAGGGAGGAAGAATGCTGGTGAAAAAATCTAGGTCATTTTCATGGATTTTGGTGACTAGGTTGCTAAAATGAAAGCAAACAAAATTTAGTCAAATTAGGACAATTCCTGGGTGTCTTATTTGAAACATGATTGTTCCAACTTTTAGAACTATATTTATAAATTTTGCAAAGTAGTTCCAAACTTCTTTCGGATAAACGTTTAATCAGCATCGTTTGTTGCTGGTGAAGATCCATGGTTGATAATAATAGTTTGTGGAACATGTTTCAGATGAGTTCAATATGATGCACAACATAATGATTGAAAAATGGACTTTGGTACTACAAACCACTTGGATCCAAATCTGCTTTGTAAAATTTATTTTTTTTAATTTTTCTGTTTTTTGGTTTTCTAGGTATAGAATAACGTAACCACTTGTTTATTTTTCTCAGAGGAATGTGGGATGACAGAAACCTTGTTGAAATTGTTAACCACTTAAAATGTATGATGAGCATCTCTAGGCTATGCATCCAAAATTTGTGTGATGGTATTTTGTTCTGCACTTGTGTGGGGTGCAATTTACAGAACTTTATCTATGTTGTCTAAATTTATTCTGATATATAAGTTTAAGCTCATGAATTACTACTTGATAATATGCAGGCCTGATCACAATCTACAGGATATAAGGGCAAAAATATTTCCACTTAGAAAGGAAGAGGTTAATACCCTTGAAGTTCATCCCGTTCTATTGCCTGTCAGAATAAAGGAGAGATCACTTTCTTCGTTGGTCGTGAACACTCCTCGAGTAGCAAGTCAGAGTGGCTTAACAGGAAGGAGAACTAAAGCTTCTAGAAGGGCTACTGGCTTAAGTGGTCTCAGTCCTACTACTAATGAATCCATTAGAAAGGAGGATGATAGTGGAGTCCAAGCCAAAAACTCACATTCATTTGAGACTCTTAGCAAGATGTTAAAAACAGAAGGCAGGTAAACAAAATAAAATCATGAGTTTGTTGCAGTAAGCAATTTCTAAATCTGCATATACTCTTTATTTGCATAGCAGGCCTTCTGTATGCCTTGGTTTTAACTAGTACCTATTTTGCTCTTTGCTATGATTCTGTACACTGTCCCTTTTTTGGTACAGAATGACTCTGATGCCATACCATCTGTTCATGCATCTAATAAAGGTAAACAGAATGATAAAAAATCACATCTGGATACGACTGAACTATGGGAACCTTTAGATTGTCTGTTTGAAGCTGCAAAAAGAACGAAAGCTCTTTACTCAAGCCAGGAAAGTCCTGTTGTTAAAGCAGATCAAGTCAATGGCCCTGACGGTGAAGTGCCTAATTCTAGAACCAACTTAAGGGAGCACCCACATAAATCCAAAGTTCAAGATGACAAGAATGGAATTGATCCCATTTCTCCATTGTTGGCCAAAGCTAGAAGATTACATTGCCTTAGCCGGAGGAGGAGGGAGCTGGGAATCTCAGCTCAAGCACAGCTTGATGCTGTAGGTCGTAAATGCAAAAGGAAGATACAACAGTTTTGGTTTTCATTAGTTGCTGCAGCTGACCAGTGAGATGCATTTACTTTTTCTATAATTGTAGTAATGTGCTCTATGGAGATTGTATTTTATGATCCTGCATCTCTGTTATTTTTTTGATATGTTCAAAATTGTTAGGGAAGGAAGTGCCCCGCTGCATCAGTTACGGGCAAGATACTTGAGGATTAAGTGAGCACACTTTTTCCTGTTATGTAGTCAAGAGCATATGCTTTCAATAACCATTTTGGGTCCTTGACTATTATTTTTGCTGATTATTTTTCTTTTGATAGTTAGATAATTATCTGTTGCCCAACTGTTGTAAACTTTCCTATTATCTTGTTATTTACTGTGCAGTGGCATGTTTAGTTATAGAAGATAATGTAATTAACAAACCTAATTATATCTTTCGGGATGGTACTTTGAGATCTGCCTCTAATGCCATACTCTTGAACATGAGGATCTATATAAAATCTCTTTTGGTAGCAAGCACCCAAGCGATCTTCTATCCTACCTCTTTTTTAACCCCTCAACCTGGATTCAAGAATCCTTTTTGCTTAGGTCTACTTTTTCTGGCATTTAAAATGTCTAAGCCATTGCAAATGATTAATGCTGTTGTATTCTTTATGTAAAACAGATCTACAATGCATAGTAAGAAACTAACAATGTTCTCCAAAGTTTTAAAAATTCGAGTTATTCTTGATTTTTTTGTGGCTTAATGAGTCAATCATTGCCCAATCAATCACAAATTTTACAATTTATTCATGAATTATGTAGAACTTGTGCAAGAAGCTGCTATGGATTACAAGTTAATGTATTGTCTATTTTTTTTGTTGTTTCCTGTTACCTGTATTTTAGCCTTCCATGCTTGTTTTTGAAAATTTTCTATTTTTTGAGTACTTTCAACAATGTTGACAAATTCTCCACCTTCCTTTGGAATTTCAAATTTTTGCCCCTAGTCAAATTGTTCCCTAATGCTGGAATTTATCTATCATGTAGCAATATCTGGCATTTCTTTCTTACCATCCATTACATACACCTACATAAAGTTGCCCTTTTGACTGCAGTACATTATTTTCCTTATATTAAAGTCAGTAACATACATTCATGGTCACTCCTAGTATTAAGAAACTCAATGCCTCAGAAGAGCTTTCCCATTCTGTTAGCATGCTAGGCACTTTCAAGATCATGTAATCTCCATCTTTTAGCATGATAAGGTAAATGTAATGAAAATAAATCAACTTCAGAAATCTTTTTTTGTATGATTGTTATAACAATAACCATCAGCAACTGTTGTAACTATTCAGGTTTGGCTGTATGAATTTCCATTACCAATTTTTCCTATTTATTGCTACTTTTGATGTTATTGCAAGTCTGTTTTCACCACTTGTGTTAGCTTAGGTCTTCTCTTCTTCTTGAATCATCTAACAAAGATTGGAGTAACTCTACGTCACACACCCATCTTAACTTTCATAATGTTACTACATACCATCTCAATTGCCCTCCATTCTGTGCCATACAACATTGCAGGCTTTACTACTATTTTATAGGTTTTTCACTATAGCTGCCAAGATATATGTTGGCCACATATTGTGAAAAGTATTATCCACTTTATCTGTCAAGCTCTAACTCTATTACATACGTTTTAATTTGTATCATCGTACTTCTCTATAATAGATCCTAGGAATGAAACTGGACCCCTTTTGTTTTTCTTGTTCATCCATAATTGGTTTCTCATTTTAATTCCTATTTTTGCTAAAACTGCATTACATGGTATGTTACTTGGACCCTTCAATTTAGCATAAAGTACCTTGTTTTGGCTTGTTTATTAAGTTCATTTCACCTTCTTTTGAACCCAATCTGTATATAAATTATCATACTAATTTATATTATTATTATGAAATGAATGGTTCTTAATTTGATATTTAATTATCAAACAATTTTACAAGGTTTTATACTATGAGTTGGCCTTTTTTCCTAGACTGTATTTATAGAACTTTGATATTGTCCATTTAATGTTCATTGGCACCCAGACTCATCAACTGGTATAACATAGATTTAAGTTGCATGCATTATCGAGCCTCAGCATAGATATTGTTTATTAATGATCTAAAACTGAGCCTAAAGATTGGTCTCCATAAGTAGCTTTTGTATCCTCGTTAATGTATAAATGCCCTGATTTATTTGTATCAGCATTTTGTCTATTTTGAATTATTTTGGTTTGGCATGATAATTTTCTAAAGATGATAATTAATAAAAATGAAAAAAAAAAGTATAAATGGAAACTAAAGTTGTGCAAAAACTTTGAAGAAATCTTTAGAATTAAATAATTTGTGACCAATTGGGGCTCATTTTATTATAAACTAATTGTGAAGATTTGTAGCCTGCTACATAACTCACAGTGCTTTGTATCCATGAGCATAAAGTATGAATCATGTTTACTAAGCATAACCATAATTTTGGATGAAATTCAAATGGTTTCACTTGAAACACATCAGGAATTGTGTTTTGCGGAAGAATTAACTACTTGATTTGGTCCATGACACATTAAAATGAGGTGAAATGTATTCAATTATTTTCTGGTCTCTCCTTTTATTTGTTTAGGATTAAATTTATGTTGTTATATGACACCTACGGTTTTGTTGGAATGATGACCTCTGCAGAAATTGCACCCAGAGTTTAGAGGGATCCGCTACCCTCAATGGGTTTTATGTTGTGATGATGGATAAAAGAAAGGAAGCCTAACCATCTTCTGTCACACAGGAAGGATAAGGGAGAAACATAAATGAAAAATATGTCTACTTGATTCAAACCCAACAATTGATATTTCCTTCCAGATATTTCTACGTATAGAGACATCTGGTATGCCTGACATCTCCGACTCTAGATAAACAAAAAAGCCTTCCTGAATCCCGATGAAACCTTGTTGTTGGATAGATGGATTATATTTTAAGTTTTTTCTAAAACCTACATCTAGTGACAAAAATGATATTACTAAAACATCCCTATAAATTATTTTAGACTTTACACTCATGTTCTGGTTACCAAAATGGACTCGATGGGAACTTCTTTGATGCATTTGACATTTTCAGGATATTTTCTGCTGTCCCATTATGCTCCCACATCAGGCACTTCCATTTGCTCACTCTGGAGTTCATGGAAATTTTTTTGTGACCTTCAATTCAAATCAGACATATGTGCTGCCTCTGAAACTCATCTTTCACAATTTCTTAGGCATTGCATCATGCATGAGCAGGTAGATTGTCTTGACAAATATGTTCATGGAAGCAAGATTCTGCTGCCATGGAGATCCTATATGCTATTCTGGAAGATGTCCTTGTCCATTTGTAGGCAATGATGTTGTTTATTTATTTTTTAAATCATTTTTTACTGTTTTCTAGAGCTCTTGGTTGATTTCATAATCATATTTTAACCTGAGATACCTGGTTCATACCTGTTTAGTGCAGTTATGAAGATATGTCAATGACTTTTGTAATGCATAACTTGCCCCTTATCTTTTTCTATTGTAGAGATGGTAGTCTTCCTGTTTCTTTTGTTCAAAAGTATCTTGCCAAGAAACTTGATATCGCAAATGAATATGAGGTGAGTTCTCAGTTTTTTTTCTAAAGCAATACATAATGCTTATTCTGATTGCTGGTACTTTTAGGGTCATTTTGCTTTCATTCACACAGGAAGTACTTAATTAAATGTAGAAGGCATGATTGCATGATGAAGATGTTCATGAAATGATATTTCAGGTAGCATATCAGCTAGTTCACTTTTATCTTTATTGTTGGAAAAAGAAACTATAGGTTTTATTGCAATCATCATTCACATGTATTGTTGTCTAAAAATCTGAGTTTGATAAGCTAGAATAAATCACTTATGTAGATGGTCAATTAGTGGTGAAAGGGTGGCATCAAATTATAGTACAAGTCCATGGTGGGATACTGTGATGCCTAGTACTATCTATATGTCAAAATTGTAAATTAATAAAATACCTTATGATGGTTGTATGGAAGGTCTGACAGAATTTTTTGAAATTTTTGAAAGAAGTCCTTTTTCATTGACAATTGTCCATTATATAGACAGATTACAAGCTGATCTTCAGCCCCTACCAAATATACAAGCTGATCTTCAGCGATTACAAGCTGATCTTTAGCCCCTACCATATATACAAGCTGATCTTTAGTCCCTACCATATATACAAGCTGATCTTCAGCGATTACAAGCTGATCTTCAACTGATATTTTTTTTGACATCCCCTCTCAAATTGATGCTGGTAAATGGACAAGCATCAATTTGCCAACGAAAAATGATGGCGCTGACGTGGCAGGGATTTTGTGAAGATATCGGCGATCTGCAAAGTAGTGGAGATATGTGGAAGTGTGATGACCTGATGATCATAGGCTTCCTGATCGAGTGACAGTCAACCTCAATGTGCTTGGTGCCTTCGTGATAGACAGGGTTGGCGGCAATTTGTATGGCACTAGTGTTGTCAGCATGGAGTGGAGTAGGATGAACGGGAGAGAAACAGAGCTCTGTGAGGAGACCACGCAGCCAAATGATCTCGGAGCATGCTGTAGACATGGCTCGATACTTGGCCTTAGTAGATGATTTGGAGACATGGTCTTGCTTCTTGCATTTCCAAGAGACAAGGGCATCACCAAGAAACACACCAGCAGGTAGTAGATTTCCTGGTGTCTGGGCAACCGGTCCAGTTAGCGTCATAATAGGCTTGTAGCTGAAGTGAAGAACCGGAAGGGAAGAATAAGCCACGACTATGTGTCCCAAGAATGTAGTGAATTATGCGGTGGACTGCAGATAGATGGAGATGCCTCGGTGCTTGCATATATTTGCTAACGGTATTGACAGCATAAGAGATGTCTGGTCAGGTAATGGTTAGATAGATAAGACTACCAACCAACTTTCGATAGGTAGTAGGATCCTCAAGAAGCTCCCTTTCGTCACGTTGATATTTCACATTAAGTTCCATGGGGTGTCAACCGAAGTGGCGTTGGTGAGATCAGCTAGCTGAACCAGATCCTGACTAGTGCTGATTTAAGAAGAGATCGTGAGCCTGATGATGCACCTCTAAATCCAAGAAGTAGGTGAGCTGGCCAAGGTCTTTCATGTGGAATGTAGAATACAACAAAGTCTGAACCGCAGAGATTGCCTTCAAATCAGAGCTAGTGATGATATCGTCCACATAAACAAGGAGGATAACGATACCTGGATGTCCTTTGGAGTCATACTGACTTTGGGTGAAAGAAAAAGCAAGCAAAATGGATCGAAATTTTTCAAACATACTCTTGGTGCCTGCTTCAAACCATACAAAGAACGCTTCAGCTTGCAAACATCATTAGGTGATGAAGTGGGCATACCAGAGGGAAGTTTCAAGTAAACGTCTTCCTTGAGATCGCCCTGGAGAAATGCGTTCTTGACATACATTTGACGTAAGGGCCATGATTGGGATGCAGCAAGAGCAAGTATAGTTCGAACAGTGGTCATTTTGGCGACTGGTGCGAAAGTCTCATCATAGTCTAAGCCATATTCTTGTTTGTTGCCAAGTGCCACTAATCGAGCCTTGTAACGATCTATGGACCCATCGGAACGAAGCTTGATAGAAAACACGAACTTGCTTCCAAGGGGTTTCATGTAGAAGGGACACGAAACAACATCCCAGGTTTGGTTTTCTTCAAGTGCGAGAAGTTCAGCTTCAATTGCTTTTCGCCAACACTCATGCTCCATTGCATGTTTATAAGACGAAGGAAGAGAAATAGAAGACAAGGTGGCTGTGAAGGATGAAGGAGAAGAGAAACCAAACCTATCTGGGGGTCTACGAACCCGAGTACTGTGTCTGAGAAAGGGAGGTGCAGGCGCTGAAACAGGAGCAGCAATCGGGGAAGAAGCTTGAGGGAGCTTGGGAGCTGTTGAAGGTTGGTGGGAAGTGGCAGTGGTGCGTCGTTGATACACTAGAAGAGGGTTAGAAGGGATTGGATCTGCAGGAGAGTTAGTAAACATAGGCAAAACAGAAAATGAAGGAGAAACGGGATCCTGATGGGTGGAAAAGAAATACTGATTTTCGAAAAAAATCACATTTCGAGAAACTCGAATGCGACACAGATTTGGATCATAGCAAAGAAAACCTTTCTGTTGTACTGAGTATCCTAGAAAAGCACATTTAACTGATTGAGCTGTGAGTTTCGTGCATTCATGGGCAGGAAGATGAACATAACAGACAACCGAAGGAACGAAGGTTAGAATAAGTTGGAGGGTGACCAAATAACCTGGTGAAAGGTGAGTCATGGTTTAATGTGGAGAAAGCAATCGGTTGATGAGATGGACAGCAGTGGAAAGAGCTTCATACCAAAATCGAGAAGGCATGGAGGATTCTAACAAAAGAGTGCGAACCACGTCAAGAAGGTGACGATTCTTCCTTTCAGCCATCCCATTTTGTTGAGGTGTCGAAGGGCAAGACCATTGAGAAATGATGCCATGATTTTGTAGAAAGCCCTGAAACAAATGAGACATATACTCACCCCATTGTCAGAACGAAAGATTTTGATATGGGCCGAAAATTATTTGAATATATGCATGAAAAATTTTAAAAACAGAAAATACTTCGTCTTTGGAATGAAGGAAATAAATCCATGTGAAACGACTATAGTCGTCAATAAAAGTGACAAAGTATTTGTAATTGGCATGCGAAGTGACGGCGCCATATCCCATACATCACTATGTATCAGATCGAAAGGTTTGACAACATGCGGTGTGTGAATAGGAAAGGGTAGAGTTTTACTTTTGCCAAGTCTGCAAGAATTGCAATCAAACTGAACAGCACTAAGAGATGGTGTTTCATTATTCCAAGAAAACCAGATTTCAATAAAGCATGAAGTACATTTGAGTTTGGATGTCCGAGACGTTTATGCTACACTCGGTAATCAACATGAGCAGAATTATAAGCGACAAAAGACAGAAAAGTAAGACAAGGTAAATTGAAGAGGAAAAAGACGTCCCACTTTAAGTCCCATCGCGATCATTCGCCCTGACTGTTGATCTTGCACAACACAACCAGATTTAAAGAATTCTACTTTACAATCATTATCAACCAACTGACCGACAGACACCAGATTGATGGTAAGACCGGGAGATATGAAGACATCAATGAGAGAGGAGGAAACATCACCAGTGGCCGTAATCGGTAAATGATTGCCATCAGCAGTATGAATTTTGAGGTTTCCAAAATATTTGTTTACATTGGTAAGAGAATCAGCATTGTTTGTCATATGATGGGAAGCCCCGGAATCAAAGTACCAAGGAGATGATGTAGAGAAGGGTTTACCTGAGAGTCCTAAAGCTGAAAATGCAGAAATGATCATTTGTTAAATCATTTCAGGGATCACGGGTTGGACAGAAACAGGAGCAGGAGCACTTTATGTTGTATTCACAAAACTACCAGCACTAGAAGAGCCAACTGAGACAATATATGCTGTCTCCGATTTCTTGGGGGATCGAGTTGGACATTTCTTGATAAATGGCCATCCTTTTTGCAATAGTTGCAGAATTTTCGGGGACAGTTTGTAGCATAATGGCCAATTCCCTTGCAACAGAAGCACTGAACCGTGCTCATATCCCTGCTTCGTTCCTCCCTTGTGCAGCATAGGCCATAGGAACAGATGTAGGTCATTGTTCCATGGTGGTTTGAGTGAGAAGGCGTTGTTCCTCGCGAAGATCATTGAGACATGTATCCGAGGGGACTGATTCTCGGTTCATAAGATTGGATCCGGTGCCTTCAAATTCAGGTCTTAGTTTCATTAGAAATTGATCCCTCTGAGTAGTTTCATGGACAGATTGAACAGAACTAAGGCCTTCGGATGGTAAGTTAGCATAAACTATATCAGTGTATTCAGTCCAAAAATTAGTGAATCTAGAGTAAAAATCAGAGATAGAAAGACTATCCTGTTGAAGAGTGGCCAATTCATGTTCAAGCTGGAACCGACGAGCAGTGTTTTGTTGACTGTAGACCTTCAAGTAAGTCCACATCTGAGCCGCAGTCTGAGAAGATCGAAGATTCAAGATGATACTGGGTTCGACAGATCCTAAAATCCATAACATAACTTGTGCGTCCTTGACTTCCCACTTGGCATGTTGGTCTTTGTCTTTGTTTTTGTTAGGAGCTGGGTTATTGCCATCAATATGTCCCCGCAGCTCCTTACCTTTGACGAAAATCTGAAATGAAACGTTCAAGCAGAGTAGTTTTTGTCATTAAAACGAATTAGAGAAGTATCAGACCTATCGAAGACATGAGGTCAAGAGAACATGAACAAGCATAACCGAGACTAAGAAACTTGGGAGCACGAGACAAATGACAATTTAGAGCTGTGGCTCTGATACCATGACAGATTTTTTTGAAATTTTTGAGAGAAGTCCCTTTCTTCATTGACAATTGCCCATTATATAGAGAGATTACAAGCTGATCTTCAGCGATTACAAGCTGATTTTCAGCCGCTACCATATATACAAGCTGATCTTCAGCGATTACAAGCTGATCTTCAGCGATTACAAGCTGATCTTTAGCTGACATTTCCTTTGACAAGGTCTACTGTGCCAACTTATGTAGTTCTATTGGTGCGCGTCGCTACGCACCGATTTAATACCTTAATTCTACTATTCTTAGGTAGAATAGCGAGAGTAGGGGTTGAATTCTCAGGAACTTTTGAGTTATTTTAAAAGGGAGTTTTTAAAGAATAAAATTAATGTTTTAATTGCTAAGGAAAAGTAGAGCAGTAAAATAGTAAAGATCAAAAAGAAATACCTGTGAAGATAGTCAAGATATGGTCTATCTTAATAAGAGAACGGCCTGTACCCGCAGATCACGGTCCGTCCCTTTTAGATATAGTCCAGTCAAAAATTATCTTCACTTATGGAAACTTATCTCAAAAGCGTGACTGACATCCTTTGAGGATGGATTATCCTAGAGTCTAAGCCACTTCAAATAAGATAAAAGAAAACAAGAATCAATATGAAGTAAAAAGAAAGCCTTTTCATTTCATGAAATAAATACATCAAAGAAAATAAAATGAAACAATTGTTGGATTCCCCTGATTTCTAGATAGGACGAAGATCACACTTCCCGAAAGACTTAGCAGTAGGTGGAACCAGCAGCACATCAGCAGGTGGAACCGGTGCGGTGGATCAAGGGCGATGCGATGCAAAACCATGGTAGAAAGGCAATCGAAAAAGTGGATGGGAGCGGAGAGATTATGGGATGGAGGGCGGGGTGGTGAAATATGGGATGATGGAAGGAGTGTGGAATGGAAGTCGGAAGAATAATGGGGGAGATGCGGAGATTTTAGCAATGGTGATGGGTGGAGTGTGGAATGGGGCAGAGAGTCGGTGGAAGGGATCCCAAAAGATGATCCTCGTAGAAGAGGTGGTGCTCCTTAAATAAGCGGAAAGAGACGCGTCTCGCCCGTGTGGGAACAGCCATGGTTTCCCATTGCGATCCACACAACAGCTCACACCCGTCGCAATCTCCCCGACAACCTCGCACCCGTCTTCTGTTCAGCGATCTTATCCTCGCACCCGCTCCATCTGATCCCGTTGTTCTGTTCCAATTGCACTGTGTATCCTTGTCGAACAATCTTAACAAACTCCTTCCGACCTGTTTCCCATTTGGACATCCTAGTCTTATTGCCAACAAATGGCTTCTGGATTGACAAGAGAGGGTGTAGCGGGCGACAATGCGGCACTAGTTGTGGCGGCTCTCAAGGAGAGGAAGACAGTGGCGTTGGGATCTCGGGTATGGCCAGCAACATCCCGTGCTTGATGAAGAAGAGAAGGAGACCAGCGGCAGCTCCATTCAGAATGGAGTAGGGGAGAGAGAGGCACGAGCAGCAGTGGTGGCTTTGAGATCTTTCCGTGGAGGCGTGGCAGCCAAGGTTCTTCATTTGGAAAAATAGAGGAAACCGGCTGTTTGAGAGGTGGCTCAAGCGGTGTCGGGATGCTTCTTGATGTTTCCTCCGGCTTCGTCTCAGCAGCTTTTCTGGCCTGGGAGGCTGCAGGATGGTGAAGATGGGGACACGACCATGGAACGAGGAAGAATGGCCCCTTGGAGAGGTATCTCGGCGACTTTTCCGGCCTGGGAGGCTTCTTGGCGACGAGAGGAGGGGCGCCGGCGGCTTCTCCGGTAAAGATTTGGCTTGGGGAGGCCGATGCTCCACGGATCTATTCCGCGGACTGGCAGCAATGGCTGCCGTGGACCGGGCGGGCATCCATGAACTATCAATAGGTCCACGAGGGACCGGTGCTTTAAAATCTGTGCAATTCCTTCTTAAATCTTCAAAATGTGATTCCGAGCTCATTTCGGGTCCGATTTGAAAACCGTTTGCACCGTTGGTCTCCTAAAATCGAGCTCTTCGCGTTGGCGGGGTTCTTTCTTGCAAAATACTGCCTAAAAGCATCAATTTTAATTAAATAAAGTTGGATTAATTTTTATAATTTTAATAACTATCACACTCCCCAACTTAAACTTTACTCGTCCTCGAGTAAAGCAAATGAATTAGTTATGAGTACTAACTTGTCTAGGAAATGAAAATTATCTTGCTAATTCTAAAATCAGTTGATACCCGGTTAGACCATTGAAGAGGTACTTCATCGGATTACCAATTCTACCCATTTAGTGGCCAAGTAAAGTCCATAATAATTTCAAAAGTTCTTCTTTCCCAACTTTCTATCTCACTTTTTAAATTC
Organism: Areca catechu; assembly: GCA_021397845.1. NCBI lineage: Eukaryota > Viridiplantae > Streptophyta > Magnoliopsida > Arecales > Arecaceae > Areca > Areca catechu. The sequence continues at coordinate 8,021,604 of CM038040.1, read as the reverse complement.
TCTAGTTTACTATGGTTTTGGTGTGGTATCAAGTTATTTAGTCCCCCCCTTTTTTGAATATAATGTAGAGTCAGTGCAATGTCCTAACATCTTGCTTTCTAGTGATCCTTGTAACGAGCTTTAGGCCAATGACTTCCAAACCAGTTGGCTTTAGGGCATTAGATGTAAAACACCCTTCAAGCTTACTAACTCGAGTCAAAAAGGCTACGTGTTAAGACTGTCTCTACAAAAAATTTCTTTACATCCTCACCTTTTGATGCGAACAACAGTTAGACGAAGGGATCCGGTTACTCAGTGAGAGATGCTAAAAACTTTATTTATTAAACTTCAAAGGAGACTTTTATGATTCTTTTAATATTTTCACCTATACCATTATAATGTAGATTCTTTATCAAGATCAATAGGCAAAAGGATCTGGAATTACTCAAAAAAGATTTTTGGTCGAAACTCTACCATTTATTGGATCTCCTTGATAATTTATCCCTCAATATCTTTAAAAGTGTCTAAACCGTTAATCATTCATCATTTAGCAAGTTTGATTATTTTTAAATCGAGACAAAGTTTGGTATACAAAAACTGATTAAAGTTTTACTCGAGGATTAATTTAATTATCCCTCCACCCCAAACTTAATTTTCATTGTCCCTAATGGAAGAGGATACTAAAAATAAATGACAAGGAAGGATACCACCTGGAAGGGATACTCGAGGACTAGATGTTCCTTTGTCGCCAAACTCCTCTCAATTTAACTGTTCCTCTTCGTCCTCTTCTCTTTTTTTGGGATTTTCTTTTTCTTCTTTTTTTGGATTTTTCTAAAAAAGACCAAAAAATACATGGTTAAAAATAAAAGCATAAACTAGGTTACCTTCCAGGAGCGCTAATTTTAAAGTCTTCAGCCAGACTATACTGGCTATCATGGCAATGCCGGGTTCAAAAAATCAATAGATTCAATAACTTCTCCATCATGAATTTCCTCTACATAAGGTTTCAAACGCTGGCCATTTACCTTAAAAGTATTTCCCTGCTTGGGATCTTTAAGTTCTATAGCTCTATGAGAAAATACCTGAGTCACCATGAAAGTTCTATCGTGAGCGAAGTTTTCCAAGAAAAGGCGTAACCTAGAATTGTAGAGCTACACTTTTTGATTAGGCTCAAATATTTTTTTATTAATAAATTTGTCATGATATACCTTAGTTCGAGCTTTGTAAATTTTTGAATTCTCGTAAGCTTCATTTCATAGTTCTTCTAACTTATTCAATTGTAGTTTTCTATTGGAATCTGCATTTTTTATGTCAAAATTAAATTGCTTGATGGCCCAAAATGCACGGTGTTCCAATTCTACAGGTAAATGACAAGCCTTGCCAAACACTAACCGGTAAGGAGACATTCTTGAAGGGGTCTTAAAAGCAGTTCGGTAAGCCTATAATGCATCATCTAAACATTCCGCTCAATCTTTCCTATCGGGTCTTACCGTTTTTTCAAGGATATGTTTAATTTCTCTGTTTGAAATCTCAACCTGGCCACTAGTCTGGGGGTGGTAAGGTGTGGCTACTTTGTGTGTAATTCCATAGTTTTTCATCAATCCTTCAAAGTGCCTATTCGTGAAATGCGCACCCCCATCACTAATAATAGCCCTTGGGCTCCCAAACCGACTAAGGATGTTACGCTGAATAAACCTGACCATAACTTTATGGTCATTGGTTTGAGTTGCGATAGCTTCTATCCATTTGGACACATAATCAACTGCTACCATAATGTACTCAAATCCGAAGGAAGGAGGAAATGGTCCCATGAAGTTAATACCCATACATCAAAAATTTCAACTAAGATAGGGTTTAGGGGCATCATATCTCTCCGTAAAATATTTTCCATTTGTTGACATCTAAGACAATTACGGCCAAATTCGTGTACATCTTTGAAAAGAGTTGGTCAGTAAAATCCACTCTGCAGCAGCACCTTCGTTGTAGTTTTCCTTCCATTAAAGTGTCCCTTAAAGGCAAGAGAATGACAAAAAGTGAGTATACTTTTGAATTCACGCTTAGGGACACATCATCTAATTACCTGATCCGAACAATACTTAAACAATTCAGGTTCCTTCCAAAAATAATATTTGATCTGCGAGAAAAATCTATCCTTTTCTTGTTTTGACCAATAGAAAGGAATGTCCTGTTGCTAAGTAATTTATAATATGAGCAAATCAAGGAAGACTGCTGGAAGAAATTGAGAATAGATGCTCATCAGGGAACCTATCTCTGATTGTTTCTTTATTATATTCTACTAAGATCTTAGAAATATGATCTGCTACCATATTTTCGGAACCCTTCTTATCTAAAATTTCTAAGTCAAATTCCTGTAGTAGAAGGATCCATCTAATTAGTCTAGACTTCGTATCCTTTTTAGATAGTAGATGTCTCAATGCTGCATGATCAGAATAAATTAGGACCTTAGATCCTAATATATATGATCAAAATTTTTCCAAGGCGAATACAATCACCAATAACTCTTTTTCAGTAGTGTCTAGTTCATTTGTGCATCTGAAAGAGTTTTACTAGCATAATATATTACACGGGGTTCCTTATTAAGCCTCTGTCCTAAAACTACCCCTACAACATAATCAGAGACATCACACATTATTTCAAAAGGTAGGGTCCAATATGGAGACTTGATAGTCGGTGCAGTGGTCAAAGCAATTCTAAGAATGTTATAGGCAGCCAGACATTCTTTATTAAAATCAAAAGAATTGTCTTTGACAAGTAAATTATACAATGAACGAGAAATTTTACTAAAATCCTTAAAGCATCTATAAAAACCAGCATGGTCAAGGAAGGATCGTACTTGTCTAATCGAGGTTAGGAGAGGCAGCTTTGAGATTAGTTCAACTTTAGCCTTATCGACCTCAATCCCTTGCTCGGAAACAATATGTTCGAGTACGATTTTCTCACGAACCATAAAATGGCTCTTTTCTCAACTTAAGACTAAATTTGTCTCTATACATTGTTTCAGTACCTTAGTCAAGTTCTGGAGGGGCATTCGTTAAATGAAGATCCAAACACTGAAAAGTCATCCATGAACATTTCAAGAAACTGACCATGTCAGAAAATATGGCCAATATATATCGTTGAAAGATGGCTGGTGCATTACAGAGACCAAATGGCATACGTCAAAGGCAAACATTTCGAAAGGACAGGCGAAGGTGGTCTTTTCTTGATCTGCAGGAAATACCGGGATCTGGTTATATCCTGAATATCCATCCAGGAAACAAAAGAAACTCTGCCCTGCTTGCCGTTCTAAAATTTGGTCAATAAAAGGTAGAGGAAAGTGATCTTTCCTAGTAACGGCATTTAGTTTTCAGTAATCTACACACACTCTCCAACTAGTTGTTGCTAGGGTAGGAATTGACTCGCCCTTTTCATTTTCTATGACAGTAATACCTGACTTTTTAGGTACTAGGGTTGAACTGATCCATTGGCTATCCGAAATTGGATAAATAATACCAGCATCAAGCCATTTTACCACTTCTTTCTTAACAACTTCCCGCATGTTCGGATTTAACCTTCGTTGCATGTCCCTATGTGGTTTGGATTCAGCTTCACAGTGAATGTAATGCATGCAAACAGAAGGGTCAATTCTCTTAAGATCAGCTATTGTCCATCCAATTGTTTCTTTATGTTCTTTGAGTACATCCACCAATTTATCTTCCTGATCAGAGGTTAGGGTAGATGCAATAATTACCGGAAGGATATCATTGGGTCCAAGAAAAGAATATTTCAATTCTGCAGGAAGAGGTTTCAATTTTAGCAGGGGTGGTGCTTCTAAGGATGGTACTAAAGGGCTTGATTGAGTCGATAATTGTTCATATTTTACAGTCCAGGGAGGAGTGGTGCTAAACTTGGGCGGCTCTAATAATGCATTTACTTTGTATATTCATCAACATCAAAATCATCTGTTCCAAAATATGCCAGACATGCTTGTAGAAGGTCTGAATCAAGCAAAATAGGGAGCTTCTTATCTACAACTTTCTCTAGCATGTTCACTTCACTATGATCATACACAGGTGGTCCTTAGGATGCATTAAAAATATTCAATCTCATCTTTTTGTTTCCAAAAGATACATCCATAACCCCCGTCCTGCAATTTATACAAGTATTAGCAGTAGCTAGAAAAGGTGTTCCAAAAATGATGGGTATTTGGCTAGGATTACCGCTAGATTCCATATCCAAAACAAGAAAATCAACAGGAAAGTAGAATTCATCTACTTTCACCAATACATCCTCTAACATTCCACGGGATATCTTAACTAATCTGCTTGCTAATTGTAAAGTCACCATCGTGGGTTTCAGTTCTCCGAATCCGAATAAATCATACACTGAGCTTGGAAGAAGGTTTACACTCGCATCCAAATTTAATAAGACTTTCTTGATTGTGAGATCCCCTATGACAGAATATAATCGGGTACCAGGATCTTTGAGTTTGGATGGGGCTATCTGCTGAAAAACTGAACTAGCCTGCTTAGTCAACTGGATCTTCTTTGGTATATGTGCCTTAGATTTTTGTTTCTGTGTACAGATCCTTAAGAAATTTGGCATAAGCTAGAACTTGTTTGATAGCATCGAGAAGAGGTAGGTTTATATAGACTTGCTTGAATAGCTCAAGCATCTCATTCATTTTTAGATTCTTCTTATCCAAAGATAAAGGAAATTCTGAAGTACTAGGGAATGGAACCTTAGGTATAGGTGCTTGGCCAATGGATTCCTTTTCCTCTTCATTATTTTTCTTTGCTGGTTTAACCAATTCTTGCTTTTAGGTCAGGTCAGGCTGATTTAATATTTTTCCACTTCTTAAAGTTATGACTGATTTAGCATGTTGTGGGAAAGTTTCAGGACCAATGGATCTTTTAGTCATGTATTGTCCTTTTGGATTACTAACAGCCTGACTAGGTAACTTACCTTCCTCTCTTCGATTGAAGGCTGTAGCTAGTTGACCTATCTGGGTTTCTAGCCTAGCAATAGACTGTGTATGGGAGTGAAGGAGTTGGGTATTCATTTCTAACCCCTTTAGTGCTTGAAGCACATTCTCTTCGAAGGTAGGGTCATGATTATTCGGTGGAGGTTATAGGGCACTCGGGTATTGCGAATATGGCATGCTTCTAAAGTTAATCTCTTAATGGTTGGGTCTAACTGATGAATTGATGACAGGTTGGGGTTTCTAAGAGAAATTTGGGTGGTTTCGTCAGCCATGATTGTAAGTATCTGAAAATGGATCATTTCCTAGTCTAGGAGCCATTCAGGTTTGGGTTTGATGGGCTTGCTCCTAAACAAGCTTAGGAAATTGATAAGCGACTGACAATCACCTATTAAATGGGTGGGACTCGAACAGATAATACAAACCTCATGATTTTGATGAGACGAGGAGGAAGTAATTCCACTTTGTAAAATTCGGTTAAGCTTCTGGGATAGTTCATCTACTTTACTATAGATGTATATAGAATGACCTACTTCATACTTTCCACCTCTCTTGGATATTATGGGATGATCTCTACAGACAGCAGACATGCGATGCAAGGAATTTTCACTTTGGGTTTCAAACAGCTACCATGTCTCGTGTTCATTTTTGAGCATGAATGTTCCTCCACATGAGGCATCAACCATTTGCCATTGCCTTTCTGACAAACCGTTATAAAAGCACTGGACCAATTGCCATCTAGGTATGGCATGGTGTGGACATTTTCTAGTTAATTCTTTCAATCTCTTCCATGTCTCATGAAACATTTCTCTGTCTAACGGAAAAAATTAGTAATGGCTTTTCTGATTTGATTGGTTTTTTCTATTGGAAAGTATTTCTTAAGAAATTCCCTTTATAGTTGATTCCAAGTTGAAATTATCGTGGAGGATCGATTTCTTGATTGGGATTCATAGTTCACAGTCTGTTTACTCTATAGGTTCGGTCTATTTCAGGATCTAGGGATATGATTTCAGGTTCTAAAGACCAGCGACCTAACATACACCTACAATAGTACTCTAAAGCAAATAGCAATTCATTTTTTTAACTTTTTTTAATTAAATTATTTTAAAAATGAAAAAATGAGAAGAGGTCTAAAGGAAAGATTTCTAAGAGAGTCCTAGGCTAAAAAAAGAGTTATTTTAATTAACTTTTTTTTCAAATGAGTGATGTAATCAAAATCAATTCTATCCTATGGTTAACCTAAGTATAGACAGCTCCTAACTGTTCCAAGGTTACTTTCGAGCACTCCAAGACCAAGATTAATTAACTGACTCAGCCAGGTAAGTGTAAGGTTGGTGGGGGTCCCCCTGTTGCTTGCCTTATACATCAATTAAAACTAGTCAGGTAAGCGAATGGAATTAATTAAAGAACCACCTTCCTTCGGGCTCTTGTCCCTGAACCGCTTGCCTTAGACACCGAGCAATTAACTGAACTGAACCCGGTCCAACTCTAGGGTTCCCTTGTCCTATTGAGCTCAAAATTTTTAGGGCTAACGTCTAATTAATTTTAAAATTAAGGTATAGGTCAATGCACATGTAGGGGAATGATTTGTGGGCTAAGGAAGGGTAATAAACTCCCATCTTATCTGATTAATGGTTATGCCCTTAAAGTCAATTATGAAAAAAATAAAATGCAACAAATAAGATGTCCAAAACTTAGAGGTATAGACAAGCAAAATCAAACTAATTACTTTTTTTTAAAATTTGGTGGTTAAGTCTCTAACTTCCTAATAAGTTATGAAGATGTCAAAAAGTTTAAATTTTTATTTTCTTTAAGAATTTTTTTAATTTTTTTTAAGTCTATTCAATATTCTTGTATCCTAGGATAACCGTTCAACATAACATAAAGTTATGCCAGGGCAACCTTATGTCAGGATACGTACAATTGAAAAATACTAAATACTAATCTTTGATTTTTTTTTTCAAAATAATGCCAAAAGTCTCCGGCAACGGCGCTAAAAATTTTGTGCGCGTCGCTACGCACAGATTTAATATCTTAATTCTACTATTCTTAGATAGAATAGCAGGAGTAAGGATCGAATCCTCATGGACTTCTGAGTTATTTGAAAAGAGAATTTTTAAAGAATAAAACTAATGTTTTAATTGCTAAGGAAAAGTAGAGCAGTAAAATAGTGGAGATCGAAAAGAAATACCTGTGAAGATAGTCAAGATATGGTCTATCTTAACAAGAGAATGGCCCGTACCCGCAGATCACATCCCGTTCCTTTTAGGTATAGTCCAGTCAAAAATTATCTTCACTTAAGGAAACTTATCTCAAAAGCATGACTCGCATTTTTTGAGGACGGATTATCCTAGAGTTTAAGCTACTTCAAATAAGATAAAAGAAAACAAGAATCAATATGAAGTAAAAAGAAAGCCTTTTCATTTCATGAAATAAGAAATATATCAAAGAAAATAAAATGAAACAATTGTTGGATTGCCCTGATTTCTGGATAGGATGAAGATCACACTTCCCGAAAGACTCAGCAGTAGGTGGAACTAGCAGCACATCAGCAGGTGGAACCGGTGCGGTGGATCAGGGGCGATGCGAAGGAAAACCACGGTAGAAAGGCAATCGAAAGAGTGGGTGGGAGCGAGAGATTATAGGGCGAGGGCGGAGTGGTGAAATATGGGATGATGGAAGGTGCGCGGAATGGAAGTCGGAAGAATAATGGGGGAGATGCGGAGATTTTAGTAGTGGTGATGGGACTGTGGAATGGGGCAGAGAGTCAATGGAAGGGATCCCAAAAGATGATCCTCATAGCGAAGAGGTGGTGCTCCTTAAATAAGCGAAAAGAGACACGTCTTGCCCGCATGGGTACAGTGATGGTTTCCCATCGCAATGCGCCCAACAGCCTCGCACCAGTCGCAATCTCCCCAACAACCTCGCACCCGTCTTCTGTTTAGCGATCTTATCCCCGCACCCGCTCAATCCGATCCTACTGTTCTGTTCCAACTACACTGCGTATCCTTCCTTGTCGAACAACCTTAACAAACTCCTTCCGACCAGTTTTCCATTCGGACATCTTGGTCTTATTGCTGACATATGGCTTCTAGACTGACAACAAAGGACAAGGTGTAGCAGGCGACAATGTGGCACGAGTTGTGGCGGCTCTCAGGGAGGAAGACGGTGGCGTTGGGATCTCGGGTATGGCCAGCAACATCCCGTGCTTGATGAAGAAGAGAAGGAAGGAGACCAGCGGCAGCTCCATCATTCAGAATGGAGAAACAATAGGGAGAGAGAGGCACGAGCAGCAGCGGTGGCTTTGAGATCTTTCCGTGGAGGCGTGCGGCAGCCAAAGTTCTTTGTTTGGAAAAACAGAGGAGGAAATTGGCTGTTTGAGAGGTGGCTCGGGCGGCTTTGAGATGCTTCTCGGTGTCTCCTCTGGCCACGGGCGACATCTTGGCGGCTTTTCCGGCCTAGGAAGCTACGAGATGGTGAAGATGGGGACACGACCACGGAATGAGGAAGAATGGCCCCTTGGAGAGGTTTCTCGGTGACTTTTCCGGCCTGGGAGGCTTCTCGGCGACGAGAGGAGGGGTGCCGACGGCTTCTCTGATAAAGATTTAGCTTGGGGAGGCCGATGGTCCACGGATCTGTTCCGTGGATCGGCAGCAATGGCTGCCGTGGACTAGGCGGGCATCTCGTGAACCAATCAACCGGTCCATGATGGACCGGCACTTTAAAATCTATACAATTCCTTCTTAAATCTTCAAAATATGATTTTGAGCTTGTTTCAGGTCCGATTTGAAAACCATTTGCACCGTTGGACTCCTAAAATCGAGCTCTTCGCGTTGGCGGAGTTCTTTCCTACAAAATATTACATAAAAGTATCGGTTTTAATTAAATAAAGTTGGATTACTTTTTATATTTTGAATAACTATCACCTATAACTATTGTGTTGCACTGTATCATGTAAGGTATTGGTATAGTATTAAAACTTGGTTTGGTATATGAACTGAACCAATCCACCTTGCACTGCCTGTTACTGGTCCATCCTTCCTAGTTTTCAGAGATACCATGATTGGGAGGAAAAAGTGTTAAAGAGTCTATCTCGTATTGTATCATAGCGTACTGAATCAGAACATACTAGAACAATTCTAAGTATTGGTTTTGCGGACCTTGATTGTATGAGCAAAAAATCATATGGGGTGGGCACTATAGAATATCATATATGGCATGCTTCATAGTTTCCCACGTTTCTCTTAACACCAATCTTAAAGAGTAAGCCTAAAAGCCAAATACCTTTTCTACTAACAGGGTTATTAATTTCATAATTATGACATTCTCTTTCTTCCTTATTTTCAGCACATACTTTTTATTGATATATAATATGTATCAGTAAGCTGGTCATGTACTATGTATTGCTAAGCATCATGTTCTAGAAATTATATCGATTTATCTGAAGGTGTGTATTGGAACGTTGGATGAATATTTTGCTAAGTATGTATCAATTGGCTATATATTATGTATTGATGAATATTATGTTCAGGAAACCATGTATCAATTTGTCCATAGATATGTATTAGATCGCTACTAGATATGTATTAAAAAAATTTACAGTATGTCTCAATAAGCCATCAAGTGTATATCATTTGGTCATGTGTGTATTGGTGAGCACCATATTTTAGAAATTATCTATCTATTTATCTAGAGGTATATATTAGAATATCGAATGAATATTTTTTTTAAGTGTGTATCAACTAGCCATGTACTGTATATTGGTAAACACTATGTTCAGAAAACTATGTATCGATTTATCTGTATGTATGTATTAGATTGCTGCTGGATGGGTATTAGAAAAGCTTATAGTATATATCAATAAGCTATCAAGTGTATATTATTTGGTCATGTACTATGTATTGGTGAGTATTATATTCTAAAAAATATGTATTGAGTTACTTGGAAATGTGTATTGACTTATTTAATGATTACTTTGTTTAGTGTATATCATATGATCATGTAGCATATATCGATAAAAAAATGTATTAAAAATGAGGAAGAAAGAAAATGCCATAATTACAGAACTAATAACTTTGTTAGTAAAAAAGGTATTTGACTTTTAGACTTACTCTTTAAGAATGGTGTTAAAAGAAAAATAGCAAATTATGAAACCCATTTCATATGATATTTTATAATGCCCACCTCATATGATTTTTTTTTGCTTAAACAAAAGGACAAAAACTCCTAGCAAAATAATTCTGTAGTAGTAATAAATTCATCATTATCTTCATTAATAATTTTGCAAAGTCAGCAAGGTTGATAGTAAAAATCAAATGTTAAATCAGATTGATAAGTCATGAGAAGCTAAATTATCACTTTGCTATGACTAATGAAACTTCCGCCGAAGTTTTCAAATGCCAACTTGTTGGTCCATGCCATTCGGCACGTTGTTTGGCACTACAAGACCTATTTTGGAGAGATATACAACATCCTCAACTTTGATGTTAGATTAGATATGTAGACTTGATTTTGCTATTGAAATCTGGCATAGTGCATCTAGTGAGACATCTATGTAGTTGTCTTCAGATCATGCAGAAAGAGATTAAAGAAGCAGCTACAGAGAAAGTGGCCACCATGCTAGGGCCACTATTGGAGCGATATGGAGCATCCTTCGGCTTTGATGGTAAAGCAGGCTGGTAGACCTGCTTTCTTTTTTGAAAGCTAGTATAGTGCACCACAACATGTTCTAGTGCATGCTTTGGTGAAACCAGCTGATCCTACCACTTTGTTGGGTGAATCAACTTATTAAGTTTCATAGGATGAGGATGTTGAGATCCTTAAGAAACGATGTTCATTTTTCAGCCTACTTGAAAAACAAGACCGAAGTTTGCTTTATGAAGTCCTTGAAATCTACAGACTAAGATAGTGAGGAAGATCTCTTGTGAGATAATGCAAGAGTAGAGAAGATCAAATGAACAATTAATAATGCTTTGGTCAATATTAGACTGATATTTTAGTCTGGGATGGGTTTCGGCCATCTTTGTTCACATATGGTTTCTGGGAGAAATGTCGGTGTAATTATGCCAACATGTGGCCTGTCATTGGAACAAGCCATCCCTTTGGCGTGAAGGATGGAGGTCAGCTACCTAGACTGGTTATAGTACCGTCTATTCCTATTTCAAGTTCTGGGAGGCAACCACATCAGCAGATACCACCACTTTGTCCTCTTTTTTAGTGGCAACCATCTATGTGCATTTCATATGCCGGGGGACAGCACAATACAAGGGCCTGTTCGGCCTAGAATTTGGCATTATGCATAATCGGAGATCCAGATATGGATTATGGGTGAGATAGTTCCTCTTCAAGTAACTGTATTTTGTGGATGGTTCGTTTAATCTACAAGCAGAAATTATTAGTAGTATAGCAAAGTTCACATGATTGATGCAATTTCATATGGAGAGAGAGGCAAGAAATTGTGAAGTTAAAAGAGTTTTGCTATTATATTACTTTTGGCCAACATAGTTACAAGCATGAATACAACTCACAGCTCACTTCACTCTTGACCTAAGCTAATACATTCCTTTGCCATTGTCGACTCATCAGGGCTTTGGGTTTGCTCACAGCACATCATTATCAATTACAGTGGAGGGTAGACCAAATGCAATGAGCCTAATGCCTGGGTGCAGATCTTGTTGATGAGAGTGGCGATGTGAGAGGGTCCACCTGAACTAGCCCGAATAAGATGAGGGAACAGGATTAGCTGAAAGTCAGTAGAAGTGATGTTGACTTGCCAATTTGGATACTTTGAACCCAACAGCAAGTTGTTGGTGATGGTATTCCACTTTGACAATGTAGCTCGTTCGTGATAATACCTTGATTAGGGCTGGAACTAGGTCGGGCCGGGTTGGGCCACACCCCTATCCGAGTCCGGCCTGAAAAAAAAAAAATCGGGCTTCGGGCCTGGCTTAGGCCCAAATTTTTTTCAAAATATCAGGCTCGAGCCCGATGGGCCGGTCCGAACCGAAGCTGGCCCACGATCATCAGAACCCCCCCCCAAAAAAAGCTTTGGGCGTCGAGGGCGGTCGCCGGAGCCAGGAGAAGGAGATCGAAGCCGGGAAGGGGCATCTCGCATCGGGTGTGGGCGTCGGGGCCGGGGAGGGAGATCGGAGCCGGGGGGGCTATGGGGTCACGTGAGGGCGGAGGGGGTGTCGGGTGTGTGCGCCGGTGCCGAGGAGAGAGATCGGAGCCGGGAAGGGCTGTGGGGTCGTGTCGGGGGGGAGGGGAGGGGGCGTCGAGTGCATGCGTTGGGGCCGAGGAGGGAGATCGAAGCCGAGGGGCTGCGGGGTCACACGGGCAAAGGGGGCGTTGGGCTTGTGCGCCGTGACTAAGTGAGGGAGATCGGAGCTCGGGGTGGCGACGGGTCACATGGAGCCGGGGGATCTCTTGGGCTGAGTGGGTGACCGAGAGCGGAGATGTCGGAGAGCCTGAGACTGTGAGAGGTGAGATGTTTAAATACTATTTGGATTCGGGCCTGTTTCGGGCTGGTTTCGGGCTGGACCGGGCCGGGTCAAAGAGAAGCCTGAATCCGACCCGAAAATTGAATGGGCTGTGTTATAAGGCTCGAAGCCCAGCCCAAATTACTTAGAGCCTCGCCCAAAGCCTGACCCTAATTCGGGCTGGCCCGAAACCCATTGGGCCAGCATGGCCCAATTCTAGCCCTAACCTTGATTCATGATGGTTTTCTAATTTAGCAAGCTAGTTAGAAGTTTGCGAATCAAAATAAGCGGGTTGTTTTGGCCAATACCTAGTCTTGCTTACCATGACAAGTGAAAGGAGATCATGGAGAGGCATGAGTAACCAGAATGAAAAAAGATGAGTACCAAAGTGAAGGGCACAAGGCTTTTTTATAGAGAAGAAAGTGTACCTTGCCAAAAGATCAAGCTAGATCTACATTAATTTAGAAGATAACACCGGATGCCCACAAATGCAGAAAACCCTTTAAATAATATCCTGGCTTCTCTAGTACGAAGAGTTATCCCATAAAATGGAAGACAAGTGGCAGAAGCAGAAAGCTTTATGGAATTGGAAAAGATGCAAGTGGACTTTCGAGAGTAGAAGTGATGCTTCAGTCCAAGGGCCATAATTGGTCAACAAATCGAGACCATAATTGCGAGATTTCTATTTTGCTAGTATTGAGTGGGTGATGATGGGCATCCCATCTGCCTCTTGATCATCGGCTAACAAAATATGGAGGACATTGTTTACACCATATCTCAATAATCCAGAAAAAAAGCCATGAGCAAGCACCATATGGACCAATTCATACAAAGTCAAATTAGGTGAAGGTCATATCATCCTTGCCAGGCTTGATAGAGTGGGCCATGAGAAATTCCACCAAGCATGGAGGCATAGGTCGAAGGAGGTTTTGTCCATGATGTTGATAACCAAGCCAGAAGATCAAGACAACCATGATTAACCACAGTATAAGGGTAGATAAATCAATCTCAAGGGTGTTTCAAGACGTAGAAGACCATGCTACAAGATGATTTAGGAGAGATGGCCAGCATAGTCTGAAGGGAGATTAATGATGAACCAAGGCTAATAGAATATGAAGATTAGTTTGAAGGTGCAGAGTGGCTATCATGATAGTGTGCAGTAGTGAGAAGTTAACCGGTGTTAGTTACAAGAACCGTTAGAAGTGGAGACATGAATAGTGACCATTGAAGTGGGTAGTTATTATGTATTAATATAAATAATGAATTTGTACTTTGTATGAGGAGCTTTTCAGCTCATCAATAATTCAATTAATGCATTTTGATCTTATCCTAGTTCACCAGTAGCTTCTATCCTAGAAGTATCTATAACTTAGCTTTCTACTACTATAGCATAACAACAACCCTTTACTGTAGTCTAGTGCCACATCCTTTTCTAGATCCATCTTCTTTAAATGGTGTGATAATTATGAAAGCTTTTCAAGGTCAAGGTACTTGGACCCAAGCTACTCTCTAGTCTCTACCCTCCGTTCGATCACCATCTTTTATTCTTCTTTTTTTTTTTTGAGTTTTTCTTTAATTTTTTACCTTGCTATGTTGCAATGCATGTGCATAATCTAATGATTGTGTACAATCTGTCTCCAATATTGATCAAGATCCCCTCTCCTTTGCTAGACATTTGGCCACTTGTAGTCATCTTCTTGCCCTCAATTTTTGTTTTCTTCCATTTTCACAACTAACCTTCAGTCTTCCTTTTTTGTTTATTTTAAACATTCGTTCTCTTTTTTTGTTCATTATTGGCAATTACCATAACCTTATTAAATAGTAATCCATGCTCTTGTTTCTCCATTTACCTTATTCTTTGATTGGTTATTCTCTTCCTTTCGTTCTTTTCTTCATTCATGATAATTTTTGGTTTAAAAATATCCTAAACTCAGATAAAAGCATCTGATTTGACTCTATGTTCCTTCTTCATTGTTAACTAACCTGGAATCTGGCCTCAGTCTAACCTTATGAAAACTCAGTTTTAAAAATCTGAATCATACTTCCCTACAATATCCTTAGATTCAACGAAGTACCTTACAATCCCCCAAAAATGGTTCTCAATCATTCCAAACTGTATTCTGCAATCATGCTTCTAAGAAACCCTTCTAGTCAGTACTTCGATGTCAAGTTTTCTTCATCACTTAATATTATATGGTTGTACCTTCATATTTCACTTGTATCTTCCTTATAATTATAATCTTAGTTTTCATCTTTATACTACATGTATTTTGTATGTAGTCTAAATTGAAAACCTAAATATGCAATGTGCTAACCCATATGTAAAACTTGTATGCTCAAACCTTGCATCATTTTGTGTGATATTAGTGTAAAGTTTGTCAAAAGTACCGTTAAGTTTCATACTTCTAGCTTCGTGAACAAAATAGAATAGTATATTCTGCTCATGAGATTTTAGCTGCTTTAAATTCCCAATTAATGCATACATATATGTAATTTTGCCTAATGAATATGTTATCCAGTTATGCTGTGCGATGTTCCTGTTTGATTGGATGATCATTTTAATAGGTGGAGATCATGTGCCGGGGTCAAGCAGTGAGCCCAATAATGACCCTGCAAAACCTAGTCGATCTGTGGTTCCAAGCTGGATCGTCACACAAAATCCAGACACTGGTAGGCTCTTCAGGCAAGGACCTTGTCATGGTGCTAGTTTATCGCTACAAAGCTCCAGCCTCTTGACCATGCTCATTCTTTTATATATCCAATAACTGCAATGTGTTCCTTGTGATTGGGCCCTTGAGCTCTCATGCATGGTTAGCCCATGGCAAGTGCCCGAGTTGTGCAGGCCTTGGTTCCTTACATTTTGTGTTGGGGCATCATATGAACGTTGATGTACGTATGTTTCCAAATTATCATTTTTAATCATTAGAACATATCTTCATCCATCACTCCTTATCTTCACCAATATGAGACATTAGTGATTGCAAGTAAGGTATTTATCATTACTTTTTTCTATGACAGATATTAAAGCATCATTTTTTCAGCATCCTTCAAGAATATAGTAAAGGTTATATATTCAGTATCTCCATCTGTTTATTTCATCCACCTTCAGGATTGTGGTTATGGGTGTGGGTATGACCATGAGTGTGCCCCTGGAAACCCACCAGTAACAGCTTGGAGGTTCTACTGCGTTAGCACTACTGCGTTAGCCACTTTTGAATTGCGCTAGACTATTTTGACTTTTGAAATGTCATTTGAATCTATCATTGAACATTCTGTATTGTTCGGCATTTGGCAGTTGCTGAGAATTGTATATCATTTGCCGCCACTTATATCCACAGGGAGGCAAATAGAGCAGCAGAATGTCCACTTTTTTTGTCAAGCACTCTGTTGGAATTTTATGGGTGCCTTATTCTAGTATTCCTGTTCTGTTTAGAGCTGTATTGTTTTCTGATGAGGGAGTATGAGTCATCCGGTTAATCCAAAAAAAAAAAAAAAAAAAGGCCTTTTTGAAATATGCCTGCTCGAACCGAACCATGATGCTAACCTTTGTCAAGTAGAACTGCCCGTGTTAATCAGCACTAATCATCTGTATCAAAATTGTAGATGAACCATGCATGGGATTTGATGTAGTGCTACATGTATGACCATGAGGGGTGCCGCTTCCACTGCAATGGTTGCGAGAACCAACTCCATTTGGAAGATTCATTGCCTCCATTGAACAAGAGGCCAGCAAGAAAAAATCGATATGAACCTCCTCTTGTGATGAATCTGCTTAGATCTGTTTCAAGTGATCTTAGGCTGCTTGTGCACTACATCACTAGCTTACATCAACTTGCATGACAGCATCTGACAGGGTTAAATTGCATGACAGCATCTGACATGGCTAAACTGCATGAACCATGCCAAACCACATTAAACCGTGCATTAAACTGTCTGCTTGGATCAAAATGTGCGGGCGATGCCTTTGTGTCATCTGAATCATGCAACAACTTGTGCCATTCATTACCCACATTGAAACCTGGTGAACACCTCCTCCAATGTCAAAGCGTGCAATGTTCATGTGCTACGAGTGGTTACACCTGATGGCAATTTAAGAAAGCAGTCCAGGCAGCAGATCCGCCTTAAAGTTGTTGAACCTTACCTGAGTTTTTGTAGGAAACCGATGGACCCCTTGAATCCATCAGGCAAGAGATGAACCGATAAATGCTCTACAGTAAATGAACAAGAAAATACAGGGAAACAAAATGCAGACATGAGATAGAAGAAGTGATGGATTATCGGACAGAGATCAAGCTTTCAGCAGCTAATGGAACTGGATACCACCAACAGCTTCGCATAAGCGCATATCGTAAGCATCGGCATCATCAAGTTACCAGAGGAGACTGGAGTTGAAAAAGCCACGTAATGAAACAAAACACGCATCGTAAGTGCGCTGAGCCTGAGTGCTCGAATCCAGGCGCGTTGACCTTCGAGTGCTTCGATAGGAGTCTGAAGTTATTACATTTTAGTGCTGCCGTACGTGGGATCATTCGAGCAAATAACTTTTTGTATACGTGAGGAACGACCAATTCTAACCATCACCCCTGCTCGGAATTGGATCCGCATTAACGTTTCTGAAATTGCAATTTCGAATGTCTTGATTTAAATTTTAAATTGCAATTAAGAATTTAGAATTGCAATATTGAACTGACAAAAATCAAAATTTCTATTTTTCAAGTTATCTAGTTAAATTAATTTTGTTTTAAAACTTAATTGCCCTTTCTAGCAATACTTCCAATTTTTTTTTTTTTCCTGAGCCATTTCAAGAATTAGTATTAAATATGTATAATCCATCGTACGCGTGGAGCATGGGGATGTTGGTGTACCTATATGCAAGGTTCTGTGCCAAGCTCATGCAAACCTCCCTTCCCCTTTGGTTTTTTCTTTTGTAAATCCCAACCACCCTTTTGAGGCTCATGCATATTACATTCATATCTAGTAGTTTGTGGACCTATAGTTGGTTAAATTAAAGGTATTGGTCAAATCATTCATCTCATGTGAAAAATCAAAATTACTCTTGAATAAAAAGAAGGATACACGTATTTTTCTTATATCCTCGGAATAGCCATTATGCCATTTAAAATTATTTTAATTATTTTTGAAATTTTTCTAACATGACGTCCGGGTCTCATTTAAGATTAACAATTTGATTAACATTCGATTAAGTTATAGGTGAAGGTGTCGAGTAAAATAAACATCCGGGGGCGAAGGGGGCTGGTTGATAAGCATCGATTTTGTGAACTATCGAGCAGGGCTTTAACACCAATCAATCGCTTCCTCTAGGCATTGATCATATTAGAACAGGTAAAACTCATATTAAATGCACAACTCTCATATACCGATTGCATTTGCTTCACTTCAGTCTCATCATCTTTGATGTTTCTTGAACTCATCACCTCCTTTAGAAAGGCAGGTCCCAACTATTGGGCCAAGCCCTGTTTATGTTCTATATGTTTTTTTGTTTTGTTTTAATAGTAGCATATGTTCTACGAAAAGAAGAATGTTCCCGATTATTATCATTATAGATTTTGATCCATCAACTCAGCCTTCTAGCAATCCCTTAACAAGATATTCCGCAGAACGAATCAATTAATAAATGCTAGGCTTGGGAGGAGAGGTTCTCTAGGAGGCTACTTGCAATTTGATTCAATGCCTCCTTCGAAGCCCACCCTCTACATGTGATGGCCATGGATTATTGTTCCACAAGAGATTATCAGTAAACTTTTCTTTTAATTCTTCTTTTCAGCACAGCAACGAAAAAGAATTACGATGTTTGTTGGAAATTGGCATGTTACGGTGAGCCCTAGAAGCCACAAATATATATATATATATATATATATATATATATATATGCTAAAAAATATAATATAATTGAATGAAAATTGAGGATATCCAAAATATCCTTTGGGATGGGAACTTTTAGTCCCACATGAAAGTTTGGAAAAGTTAAGACTCTTTATAAAAAACATTTTCCCTTGCTCTTGCTTTTAGGCTCATCATAGGTGGCGCGCGCTGCGACAATGATGCAATGGACCCTTTGTAAGGGCACTTTACACGTACGCAATGGCTTATCAAGCTATTAGTTATTCCCTTCGATCAAATCTGAAAGGGTTGCTTCCAAGGGGCAAAGGGGCACCTTAAAGCTATAAATAGGTCCTCATTCATTTCATCCAATTTTTCTTTCCTTCTCTTAGGCATCAGCATACCCTGAATAACATAGTATAGTTATAGTGCATAGTTTTCTTTCCTTCTCTTAGGCATCAGCATACCCTGAATAACATAGTATAGTTATAGTGCATAGTAAAGTCTCTTAGGCATTTACATACTTTAATTAATAAAGTATAGCTACAGTGCATATAAAAGAGATGAAAGCATTCCTGGTTCGAATTTCTGGTGAATAATAGTGCTGCTTTCATCAGAAGAAGACCATTGTATCCTGGGAGACAATCATCATACACCATAAGCATCATTGCATGACGAAATTGTTTTAAGGGCATAGAGTGTAACTCTAGACTCGGTCTTTTTCAAATAGGTAGCCACAAATATTACTAACAATCTTAAGACAATTTTCATGTTTGAAGTGTTGCTCAACTGATGGCAACAATGGCTGCACCTGTTCAAGCAGAGAAGCCGGAGAAGTTTGCCGACACTGATTTCAAGAGATGGCAACAGAAGATCCACCAGTCCTGAAGGAAGGAGAAAACGATAAGCAAGTGGTTGCTGCAGTAGATGCATGGAAACACTCAGACTTCCTATGCAAGAATTACATCCTCAATGGATTGGAAAATACACTGTACAATGTGTACAGTAGTATCAGTACAGCAAAAGAGTTATGGGCATCTTTGGATAAGAAGTAAAAAATCTAGGATGCAGGTCATAATAAATTTATGGTCGGTAGGTTTCTTGACTACAAGATGGTAGACTACAAGATCGTCATGGAGCAAGTTCAAGAGCTGCAGATCATACTACATGAGATATATGCAAAAAGAATATCTTTGAGTGAGTCATTTCAGGTAGTTGCTATAATTGAAAAGCTACCTCCATCATGGAAGGACTTCAAGAACTACCTGAAGCATAAGCAAAAGAAGATGGGACTTGAAGATCTGATCATTCGCCTGAGAATCGAGGAAGACAACAAAAGCTATGATAAAAAGACGGGAGGATATCATGCTAAGCCTAAGGCCAACCTCATGGAAAGAAAGGTCAACAAGAAGAAACGCAAGTTTCCTGGCGAAGGCTATAAACAGAAGAAGGACAATCCTAAGAAATTTAAAGGCAAGTGCTTCATTTGTGATAAACTAGACCACAAATCCAAGGATTGTCGTTTCAAAGGAAAAGAAAAGGAAGTCAATACTACTGAAGATACCCTATCCCATGGAGTGTCAGAGATGATGTTGTCAGTAGTTGTATTCGAAGCAAATATGGTTGATAAGCCAAATGAGTGGTATGTTGACATTGGAGCTACTCGACATGTCTACTCTGATAAGAGTATGTTCTCATCATATACTCCTATTAGAGGTAGAAATCTGCTAATGGGTAACTCCGCTACATCGAAGATAGAAGGACTTGGCTGCATTATTCTGAAAATGACATATGGCAAAGAGCTTCTACTGAACGATGTACTGCATGTTCCTAACATTCGTAAGAATTTGGTATTATGATCCCTCCTAAGCAAATATGGATTTCAGATGGTGTTTGAGTCTGGTAAATTTGTACTTACTCAAGGGGAGATCTTTCTAGGTAGAGATTACTTGAATAATGGGTTATTCAAAATGAATGTAATGATTGTACATCACAACCTTGAAAAGAATAAAAATGCTTCTTCTGTCTATATGGTTGACTCCTCTTATTTATGGCATGATAGATTATGACATGTGAATCTTAATTCATTACAAAAATTATTGAATTTAGAATTGTTACCTAATCATGAAATCGATCCACGTTACAAGTGTGAAATATGTGTTGAAGCTAAGCTAGCCAAAATATCGTTCCATTCAGTAGAAAGGAATATTGAACCTCTAGATTTGATTCACAGTGATCTATGTGATTTAAAGTCAGTACAATCTAGAGGAGGTAAAAAGTATTTTATAACATTTATTGATGATTCAACTAAATACTGTTATGTGTATCTACTAAAGTCTAAAGATGAGGCTTTAGATATATTTAAATGTTATAAGAATGAGGTTGAAAATCAGCTTGGTAAAAAGATCAAGGCTATAAGGAGTGATAGAGGTGGTGAATACGATGTACGGTTTAATGACTTTTGTCAAGAACATGGCATTATTCATCAAACTACAGCTCCTTATTCATCTCAATCAAATAGAATTACTGAATGCAAAAATCGAACATTGAAAGAAATGATGAATGCTATATTGATAAATTCTGGTAAACCACAGAATTTATAGGGAGAAGCTATTCTCTCGGCTAGTCACATTCTTAACAAAATACCTCTTAAAAGGAAGGACATTACTCCATATAAGTTATGGAAAGGAAAAAAGCCTTCTTATAATTATCTAAGAGTGTGGGGGTGTCTAGCTAAAATAGCTATTCCAAATCCCAAAAATGTCAAAATAGGATCTAAAACTATTGATTGTATTTTTATTGGTTATACACAAAACAGTAGTGCATATCGATTTTTTGTATATAAATTAGATATATCTTATATACAGGAAAATATAATTATGGAATCAAAAATGCATCATTTTTTGAAGAGATATTCCCTTATAAAGGGACATCTGTTACAAGTTCAAATAAAAAACTTATAATAATATGGCAAGTAGTAGTCATCAGGAAAAACATCCTGAAGATGAACCTAGACGCAGTAAGAGGCCTAAAGTTATAAAATTTTTTAGTCCTGATTACATTACGTACATAATAGAAAATATATCTCAACATTCAAAGAGGCAATATCTATACCAGAAGCATCCTTTTGGAAAGAAGCTATTAATAGCGAAATTGAGTCCATCATGCATAATCATACATGGAAATTAATAGATTTACTATTAGGTATGAAGCCTTTGGGATGTAAATAGATTTTCAAGAAGAAGTTAAAGGCTGATGGATCAATTGATAAGTATAAAGCCAGATTAGTAGCTAAAGGCTTTAAACAAAAAGAATGTATAGACTTCTTTGATACTTATTCACCTGTAATAAGGATAACATTTATAAGAATGTTAATCGCTATTGCAGCCATTAACAATCTTAAAATACATCAAATAGATGTTAAAACAGCTTTTCTAAATGGTAAATTAGAGGAAGAAATTTATATGGAACAACCTGAAGGGTTTATCATTCCAGGCAAAGAAAAGGTGTATAGACTTGTTAAATCTTTATATGGATTAAAATAAGAACCTAAGCAATGGCATATAAAATATGACAATGTCATGTTGTCTAGTGGATTCAAAATCAATGAATGTGATAAATGTGTATATGCCAAAACCCTACCTAAAAGGTATATTTTAGTCTGCCTATATATGGATGATTTGTTAATTATAGATAGTGATACTGATATGATTAAACAAATAAAGAAAATGTTGATTAAACATTTTGATATGAAAGATATGGATATCGCAGATGTTATACTAGGGATTAAAATCACTAGAAAGTCTGAAGGAATAATATTATTTCAATCTTATTATATTGAAAAAATTTAAATAAATTCAATAAATATGATACCAGTCCGCTTAAAACATCTGTAGATGTTAATCTACATCTTGCTAAGCATATCGTGCAACCCATATCATAATTAGAATATTCACGTATAATTGGCAGTTTAATGTATGTTATGAATTGCACCCGTCCTGACATAGCATATGCTGTTAATAAGTTAAGCAGATTTATTAGTAATCCAGGTACAAATCATTGGATAGCACTAGTAAGGGTATTACGATATCTACGATATATCCTAAATTCTGGATTACATTATACAAAATATCCAGCTATACTAGAAGGATATAGTGATGCTAACTGGATATCTTTTTCAAAAGATACTAAATCCACTAGTGGATATGTGTTCACCTTAGGAGGAGGTGCAGTGTCATGGAAATCCTCAAAACAAACTTGTATAGCTCGGTCCACTATGGAATCTAAGTTTATAGCTTTAGATAAAGCTGGAGAAGAACCATAATGGCTTTGAAATTTTTTGGAGGATATTCCATGTTGATCTAAACCTGTCTGCAATATGTATCCATTGTAATAATCAATCAGCTATCTGCAGAGCATAGAATAAGATGTATAATGGTAAGTGTTGCCGCCAGGATCGCCGTGGCCCGTAGCTGCTGCCGGTGCTGGAGTGCACTCCCTTCGCTGCCTGGTGGTCCTCCGATCCTGGACTTGCAAAACAGGGTTAGTGACCCAGGCCGGGGATTCTAGCGGGGGCACTCCGACGGTTAGTCAGTGACGATCCAGGAGAACAGATCCTCCTAGTCGAGCCCCTCTTGATGGACTCCACACGAGGAGGAGTGGATTGTGTAGAAGTGGGATGCAAGTGTGTCGGGGGAAGTGTGGCCTAGTTAGAGGGAGTCTCTGTGTTGCCCTTCCGCCTTAACCTTGCTCTGGAATGCTGGTGGTGCCATGCCCCTCTTCCTGGTGGGGGTTGCACTCTCTCTTTTCTTTTTTTTCTTGTGTTGTGTCTTGTGTTTGAGTGTTGTTCTGTTACCTCCTAATTCGTTGTGAACTACGTTACTGTTGGACGTCCGCCTCGGGATCTCCGCTGGGCTATCAGATGCGTGCGGCGGTATCCCAAGGAGTCTTTCCTGATCCGTGATAAGGGAAGCTGTCATGCGCTCCGACACTCCTCCTGATCGCCTCATTCCGAGAAACCTGGCAGTGCCTCGAATGGTGGGCCGCTGCCTGCGAGGTTCGAACCATCCGGTCGGCTTCCTTTCTCGGGTGATTCAGGTGGTTGGTGAGGGGCGTGGTATCTCAATAAGCGCGCTTCTTCCCTTTCTAGTGTAACTGGCAGCTGCAGGTGGTCAGTATGGCCTAGGGGGCGCTCCAGTGTAGTCCTCGGGCGGCTCGCCGGTGTTCTGGGCTGGCAAGGACCTCGTCCGAGCTGGGGCTGAGCTGGAATTGCAGGGTTTGCTCCGACCTAGGCGCTCCGAGCTTGCGGGGGCATCTTGGTGGAGGAGGGCAAAGTGCGGGCCCGGTCCAGAGGGCGCGCGCTCGGAAAGGCTCCACATTGGCGGGTGAGCGTTGAGCTCGACTCCGACCACATGGCTCAAACCTCCGAGGGTCTCGCTCTGGAGGGCAGAAGGCGGACCCGGTCCAAAGGGCGCGCGCTCGGAGAGGCTCCACATTGGCGGGTGAGTGTTGAGCTCGACTCTGACCATAGGGCTCAAACCTCCGAGGGTCTCGCTCTGGAGGGCAGAAGGCGGACCCGGTCCAGAGGGTGCGTGCTAGGAGAGGCTCCACATTGGCAGGTGAGCACTGAGATCGACTCCGACCACAGGGCTCAAACCTCCGAGGGTCTCGCTCTAGGGGCATAAGGCGGACCCGATCTAGAGGGCCATGCTCAGAGAGGCTCCACATTGGCGGGTGAGCGCTGAGCTCGACTCCGATAGGGCTCAAACCTTCGAGGGTCTCGCTCTGGAGGGCAGAAGGTGGACCCGGTCCAGAGGGCGCGCGCTCGGAGAGGCTCCACATTGGCAGGTGAGCGCTGAGCTCGACTCCGACCACAGGGCTCAAACCTCCGAGGGTCTCGCTCTGGAGGGCAGAAGGCGGATCGGGTCCAGAGGGCGCGCTCTTGGAGAGGCTCCACATTGGCGGGTGAGCGCTGAGATCGACTCCGTCCACAAGGCTCAAACTTCGAGGGTCTCGCTCTAGAGGGCAGAAGGCGGCTCCAGCCTAGGCATCCCGAGATCGAGGGCCCGACCTGGCGGAGGACAGAGCTCGACTCGCCGTCTTGAGGGAGCTCAGCTTAGCTCGGCAGTGGAGTCCGGGCTAGAGGATCGACGCGGCATCTTTGTTTGACGTGGCGCCTGTCGGTTCCCCCACGTCAGCGATCCTGCCACATCAGTAAGTCTAGACATATACGTCGCAGATATAATACCATTAAGCAATTACTTGAAAATGGAATAATCTCTATTGACTACATCAGTCAAAGAAAAATCTTGCGGATCCACTGACAAAAGGTTTACGAAGAGATCAAGTAAATTGTTTATCGAGAGGATTGAGTTTAAAGCCTATAACAAATTAATCTTCATAATATATACCCAACCTAGTTAACTGGAGATCTCAAGATCTAGGTTCAAAAGGGACGACCAAATTATGAAGAGGTCAACAAAGCACTAAAGATGTCAATTCCTACTCATTCCTATGATAATCAATGCTATCTGCTATAGGTTCTAGGATAAGCATAGCTTTTAATGATTCTTATAACATGAATATCATGTGGGGTATAGCAGGATACTCTTAATAAGAATCACCTATATGAGTGTGAACTGAACCAATTCTATGAGAATTTTAAAGGCTTTAATTCTCTAAAGCACTCATGAAACCAGTTGTTCAGGGCCAAAATGAATACAACCATAAGAACCAAAAGGAATGCTCGGAAAGAAGTTGTGTGATTGTTATTATTTTAGTTTACATCAAACGTTGAAAAATTCAAGACATAATGTTCACTTTCAGCAAGTAAACTTGATAACAAAATACAAAGGAAGGTTCAAAGCCACAAGCTACCTATCATATACAACTTCATTTCATTTACTCTCTTTAAGTGTCTGCATATTCATTTGCATTTAAAATCTATGTTTGTGGGGGATTGCCTTTGCTTATCTTTGATGATCTGAGTTTAATTTCCATTCATGTGGGGGATTGTTAGAAAATACATTATAATTGAATGAAAATTGAGGTACCCAAAATACCCTTTGGGTTGGAAACTTTTAGTCCCACATGAAAAGTTTGGAAAAGTTAAAGCTCTTTATAAGAAAACATTTTCCCTTGCTTTTGCTTTTAGGCTCACCATAGGTGGAGAGCTTGAGGGTGATGCTATGCATCACCCCCGTGCGTGCGTGTGTGACGGGCAACAAGGACGCAATGGGCGCTTTATAGGTGCACTTTGTACTTCGCACGTCGCATCGTCGCGAGGAGTTTGATGAGCCTTTAAATTTTTCCTGATCAAACGGATCAGACGGTCGAGATTGATTCAAGATCGTGGGCTAAGTTCATCAGTTGATCACGATGATAGAGATCAACGGTTGATTGTGGAATGATCGCAGCGATCAAAGCATTGCGATGATCGGTAGATCAGTTGAGACAACTGATCACACGTCCGTTCATGGATCAACATATGAGCATTGATTGTGTATCTACAGATCGCGGATATTGCCATCGGATCGCGTGCATATCACGATTGAAGAAATGCGTATTTCACTACGAAATGACTTATCAAGCCATCGGTTATTCCTTCTGATCAAATCTGAAAGGGTTGTTTCCAAGGGGCACCTTAAGGCTATAAATAGGTCCCCGTTCTTCATTCATTTCATCCAATTTTTCTTTCCTTCTCTTAGGCATTAGCATACTCTGAATAATAGAGTATAGTTATAGTGCATAGTATAGTCTCTTAGACATTTGTATACTCTAATTAATAGAGTATAGCTATAGTGCATATAAAAGAGAGAAAAGCATTCTTGGTTCGAATTTCTGGTGAATAGTAGTGCTGCTTTCACCGGAAGAAGATCATTATATACTGGAAAATAATCGTCATACACCGTAAACATCATTGCGAGACGAAATTATCTTAAGGACATAAAGTATAACTTATACTCGATCTTTTCAAATAGGTAATCACAAATATTACCAACATATATATATATATATATATATATAATATATGTTGGTCAAAACAAAAATCAAAGCAAAACCAATTGTAAAATTTTAGGTGTTGAAATGGGGAAATAGAAAAATGGTACGTGAGACAACCCACCAACAAGCCCCGTGGAACAAGAAGACCAGCGCATAAATATTTGACACCAGTACCATAGCATTACTTGAGAGAAAGAGTTTTAGAGCCTAGCATAGCAAACAAAGAAGAAAAATCTCAGCTATCCCTTCTACTTGGCTCTTAAACCATTTGTTTGATCTCAGACGACATCCTGACACATAAAACCATTATAGCCACAAATGAGCTAAGCAGGGCTCAATCATCTCCCTATGCATTTCAAGAATGCTGCACATCTGAACAAGTTGGTACCTTTCATGGTGAAGATTTGAAAAACTCAGTATACTGCACTAATGGCATTTCAGGGAAGACCAGCAAACAGGAAAAGCAAGAGAAATGGACATGCTAACAATACAGCATTATATAATTAATGAATAAAAAGCCCACGGATGGGATTCAAAAATAACAAGCAAGTTTCTCATCTATCATGTCTTGCAAACTCTTACATTGCGCCAATAACATGGTCAACTTGTCATTATTTACAGACACAGACGCAGCTACCCTCTGTTTACTTCTATCCCCTGATAGGGAGTAATCACCAGCAAAGTTAGTGCCTCTGAAATCTCCATCAGTTCTATTTTCAACATCAGTCTTGGAAGCACAACCACCTTCAAGGGCGACCCCCGGGGGTGAACATGCAGGAATGTAAACTGATGAAGGTTGCTCTACAAAAGAATCCCTACAGCTGATTTCAAAAATTTCATCAAAGGGCACTTCATTCGAAACATGATGCCCTTCAAAACTAAATCCGCTCTCAAAATACTGCAAGCCTGTATTGGACTTCATAGGCATTTCAGCATCTGTCTTGCAGAGTGAATCCGTTATGGAAGGATCCAACACATAAGCAACCGAAGCCTCCCCAGATGTCAAATTCAGCAGCCGCCAATTGTAGATCCGCCTGAAGATTGTAACCCATCTTGGAATAATGTAATAACATGAACCGTGCAGCTCAAGACCTGCACCCTTCTGTACCATTACACTAGCCTCCTTAGCAGCTAGATCCCAATTCAACAATTGACACGACTGTGTAAGATACTTGATCAAGCAATCTTCAAAGGCTAACTTCTGATTTGGAATCTGCGAACCCATATGGGAACCTTGACTCAAAAAAGACAGGTCATAGGAAAAATTTGGAAGTTTGAAACCCTTAATTGCTCTAATGAGTGGCTCAGCTCTTGCAGGTGAGCTCCAACCAATGCTTGGTAAGAACATGTCTGCTATGATTCTCTCCCTGCACGATTTCTCTAGCAGACCAACTTCAGGACAAGGCCAACGGATTGGGTTCATGGATGCTGCAGTCAGTATTTCCTCCACCAATTGGTCCAGGGCTTTGTTGAAAGCTAAGATGCAACCGTCTGGACCAATTTCAGAGGCATTACAATTGTCAAGAACCCTCAGCAAAGATCTCAAATAGCACAAGACCAGTTCACGGGTCTTCACCAGATGTGGAGAAGGTTGTAGAGGTGAACAGTTTGCTAGCCACTGTAGACCCTCTCTCAATTTATCATCATTGAAGAAACCATTAAAGTGCTCTTGGGGGCTATCAACCAGGAAAACAACTGAAAACAAGTTTACCCTTGTTTTGTCTGCATCATGAAGACCAAGTCTCTTAATTATTGTGGCTGAAGGATCGGTAGTCTCTTCTTTGTACGCATCACCAACTACTATCAAAAGAGGTAGGCTTGAACCAGAAGGTACAGACATTAAAAGGTTCTGAAGCCGAGCTCTCTGAATTTCCCATGGAATGCTTTCTGATACCAGAAACATAATGCAGCTTGCACCAGAAAAAATATCATCTTCAGAAACTTGCTGATTATGGTCAAACATTGCCTCCCTAATGACAGATAAACAGCAGGCTTCGGAAGAACTATTTCTGTTGATCCATTTCTTCCATATTGATAAGTGAGACAACGAAACTATCAGATCATCATTTTCTTTACCAGACCCCATGAGTTTTGATACAACCATCTTGAAGCCAAAAGATTGGTTTGACCTGTTGAGACAGCTCCCTGGACACAGACAAGCAACTTCCAGCAAAGGCATCTGGCATTGGGGTTTTTTGCACTTAAAATTGGTGCAACCAGTTCTGAGGCATTCAGTGTTGACCATGACTTCCCATGTCTTACATATCTCTCTCTAGCAATATAGTCAATGTCAAGCTTGCTGCTGGCATGTTTTGGTGGCTTCATTAAAAGATAAAGAAAAATAAGGAGTTAAATTTAACATAATATATAACTTTACAAATCATTTATGGAGATCAAAGATATCAGAGAGGTAACTTACTGCTTCAGTATGTCGTACTGGTGGTCCCAATGAGAGTGAACTCAATGCTGTACTTGCAAGAAACTCTCTTTGTTTCCTGTTTTTGCTCCACAACGATGCTATTTGCTTCCATTTTCTAGTAGTTAATGATGTAAAACATAACTGTCAATTCCTGTTTTTAAAACATGAGTCATGTAAAAAAATCTATAAGAAGAAGAAAAACAAACCTTAGAATCAGCTTCAGCTTTTCACTAGCAACTTCATTCTTCTGACAGACAATGACTTTTGATTCTTCATTTTCTAGGCTTTTGCCTACTTCTGTCTGGGGGGCTGTATTCTCGACTATGAGCTTGGAGTTAGAGAATCCAGGTTCTCCAGCTTGAACGATAGTTATCTCCATTTGAGGCAAGATTCCCTGACCCATGGAGGTATCTCCATCTAATTCAGTCATTTGTTTATCCTCAAAATTATGTACTGAATCATCTTCAGCTGCCCAACGAGCAAATGGAGGGAAGACTTCAGTCATTTTAGCATCATTTTCTTTTATTGCAGTAGCTGGCGATGGCCCCTCAAGCGGTTGTTCAGTTCGTGTGACAACCCTATGATCATTATCAGATTTATAATGATGCAATTCTTCATTGCCTGTATTCACCCAGTCTTCCGTTTTGCATAATTCGGTTCTCTGAAGAATGCTATCCGGACATCTAAAACAACTTCTGTTTCTTCGGAGAGGTCTGAGATGATAGGACCAGAAAAAACATCATCAATAATCCTCTTTGACTTCTTGATGTGCACAAGTTTTGCACACTTGGTTGGGAAATCCACATCACTATTAAGAAATGGACCTTCCTTCACCATATACATCTCTTCATATTTTTTTGAAACAAACCCATGATACTCCAGAAGACCTTCAACATCCTCCTCCTGAACAGGATAAAGAAATGTTCAAAGAATTAAGTTTTGCAGAAATGAATTTGATGATTGACCATGAGGTAAATGGCAAATTTTACCTCCATGCCTAGCCAGTCCACAACATGTGCAATGGGAATTCCTTGGTTATTCTGAAGACCTCTATGCAAAGAAGCAAGTGCCCGTGTTCTTATCTGGAGAAAAAACTGTTGCTTAAACTACATGTATTCATAAAATACCATTAACAGTTCTATAAAAGATGTAGTAAGTCTAAATCATGGCTAGTTATGCTAATCCTGTCTTGACGACATAAAGCATATAATAAATAAAAAAAATGCAAGACCCGCAATTGAGGTAATGACTGGTTGAATTGAAACCATCATAGGATAACCAATGTAGTGAGATTAAGGCTATAAACATGCTGGGTGTGGACGAGCACATCCAATTTGAGTTGTCTTATGCATATGTGCACAAGAGAGAGAGAGAGGGGGGGGGGGGGGGGATGAGCACATCCTATTTGAGTTGTCTTATGCATATGTGCATGAGAGAGAGAGAGAGAGAACTTGCATATTGCAAGGTGAGATTAGCTCCTCGTTGTTTTTAAGCTCAGCATTTTTTTCAATCTGCACCTATGAAATATCGGACACTAATTCAATTTAAAAACAATATTTCTTTTAAAACTACTTAGGTCCTGACAAAAATGGATGCAAAAAGAACCCAAAATTAACCATAACCCTCAAAACTCATTCAAAACCACATCTAAGGCATGCATATTCCTCATTTCCTTTCTCTTAAGCTCAATTGGTTGTATAATAGGAACATAAAATCCCTTGCATATCAGTTTTGATCAAGACCATCATCATCCTCAATTGGCCTCAACACAGTCTTCAAAACAAGAAACGTCAACATGTTTGCCTTGCCATTACGAGTCATTTCGTGATCATGCAGCCAATGCAATCTTAGAAGAAACTCTTCCATCAAAGAGATGCTACACCTAATGGGATCCCCAGGAACTTCATCTTTGCTGCTCATTTGTACCAAGGGCCAAATTCCATCAACACAAGGATCAATCGATTCCCACATATTCCATTCAT
The DNA here is from genome assembly GCA_021397845.1 of Areca catechu. Lineage (NCBI taxonomy): Eukaryota > Viridiplantae > Streptophyta > Magnoliopsida > Arecales > Arecaceae > Areca > Areca catechu. The sequence goes on along the minus strand of CM038040.1, from coordinate 7,990,923 downwards.
ACTTCTCACTAGTAAAAGATATAGTAACATGGTTATTAGAAAAAAATTGAAAATAATGCATTGAAAGAATCTATACAAGAGTAGGGATAATAGAATTCAAGTAAATTTCAGATTCATTGACGTATCATTCATTTTCAATGCGACATCAAGAAAACCCATGCATGATATCCAGACAACATCAGTTCATGTACTTGTATCACAATCATATGAATTGCATGTGAAAAGAATGTAGATTACATGGAGACATAGTTACCTTGGCAAAGTGAGCATGCATCAAGCAGGCCTGGAGGTAAGTTGATTTTCTTGCAAGGCGAAAGAAAGCAATATAATTACCTATTCTACATGCTCTGGAATGACAGACCATCGAGTTCTGTTATATTTCATTGTCATCATACTAAAAAAAAAAAGCTGACCGTCAATACACATAAATACCTTGCTACATCTCGAGCAAACAAAACTTCCGGAGCGCATCTAATCTCTGGAGTCATCTTAGCAAGGTCAAGTGAGAGCTCTGCAGGTTCCACCTAAAACAAAGAGGGGAAAAGATCAGCTGACAATTGTATATGGTTTTAAGCCATAGCCAAGATGAAAGACGGCTTACTTTGTAACCTGGATGCTTATCCAACTTGAGAAGTGCATAATAACCACGAAACTCCTTTTCTGTCGGAACATTGATTCCCTTCTTCCTGTGGTCATCATACATTTGAAACAACTCAACTGATGTCTTGTTCATTTGTTCTATGTTCAGGTGTGCATCAAATCCTTCTGAAAAACCCTCGCCTTTCTTGTATTCACATAACTCGTGCATCGCAATGATGTGGAGTCTTATCTGATGTCAGAAAAGGAACAGCAACTGCTCAACTTCTGTTGCATGATGGCAGCAATACAAAAAAAGAAAAAGAGTAAATAAAACTAGAACTGAATGGTACCATCTGCTCAAGCATGATGATAGCCTGTCGGTTGAAAATATGTTGCATTCTGAGGTCCATCCTTATTGCCCGCATTCTATCCCACAAAAAGTTATAGATACTCAAAAAGTTGTCATTGTAAGGTTGATCCAGCAAACTCGCAAGATAATCAACCGTCTTCTGTAAGACTGGCATAGGCCTTATCAAGTCAGCTTCTCGCTCAGCTGTCCTATTATACTGCATGAATTGGATGAGAACTCGATCACGCTTCCTGTTATAGGTGATGAAAGGTAATTTCGGAACAAATTCTATCAGGTGTTAGGAGATGAAGATTCTTCATCTACTACCTTTTTGACAGCAAGAAATTTGGTGGTTTGGTTTCTTTCTCCATCCAGGCGCTCATACCTATCCAGATCTCCTTTTCTCTCACGCTCCTTCCGTTCAGATTCTGAGTCATAACATCAATCCAGCTTATTACTCTGAAATGGTTTTTAATGCCCTTCAAGTTTTCACGAAAAAGGCCAAGCGGTGACCATCTAATAACTATTAAATCTATTATTATAAACAAATACACAAGATTATGATATCTAAAACCTTGGACATACTTGGACACATATCTGGACAAAGCCCAACCACAACTTGAGGTGATTCCGGGCCTTCAGCATCAAACAAATTGTCCCTGCCAGATATGCATGCTAATTCAGTATGCTCATCTGCATTGCATTTGTCCAAACCAGCTTGGTTGTCTTTATTTCCAGAAGGTTTGCGCTTTACAAGATCATGTAGGTTCTGAATTGGTTGGGATGGTTCAAAATTGAAGCGGGCCAACCGCTTTGCCTTCGCTTGCATTTCCCTGCATTAACATTTACTTCAGAACCTGTCGAATGCATGAGATATATACTACAATTGTTTTCTTGAAGAGAGACAAGGTAAGCATAATGGTAGAAAATACCTTTCAGAATCAGATTGTGTAGAAGATGTTACCAAATCATCAGCAGAGGGTACAGGAGATCTAGCCCTTTTGGTTCCATAAAGAAAAGAAGGCTTCGGTGGAGATAGAGTTCCAGTAGCATGTGCACCAAAATAAGACACAACTTGGTGATTTCTTTGTTGAGGTGGGAACTTATCAGAATTTACTGGAGATTTCCTTCTACTGCCCAATCTAGGAGGGGATACATCAGGCCTGACAAACAATTGCAACAGATATGATCCATCAGGATAATGTAAAATGAGGAAACAGCAAAAACAATGATGATTTCTTACTGCCAGGAATACAAAGAATATAAAGTTTCATAAAGCACACCAAAATGCAGCAAGGGTTCAAAACGGACCCCTATATGTCTCCAGGCTATTAATTTATAGCTAAAACACAATGAACAGTGTTATTAGTAAGCTATGCAATAATATATTATCTCAATCCAATTGCTGCTAAGACCATTTGAAGAAGAGCAAAAAATAAAAATAATCATCAAAAACAAAAAAGAAACTCACCTTTGCACTTCTTCAGGAGAAAAATCAGGCTTCTGGACAGAATGATTGCCTTCAAAAGCCAAAGGTGGCGACCTCATCCTTTTTGAAGTTTTAGCATTCCCATTTTCAAACTGCATGTTTGCATGAGTTTGCAATCTATCAACAGGAATCAAGAAGAGAGATCAGACACCGCAACACGATTAAGACGTTTGAACATTTCAAATATAAGGAGCTACGAGAAAGCTAAAAAATGTAGCAAATGATAACATGAAGTGCCTTGATGCAGGTATGCATGATATAAAGGAAACTTAGAAATGATGAATGGAAAACCAGAAAATTCTTACCAAAAAAAGCTGAACATGGTAACAAATCAACAAGAGTATATCAACTTACCACATGATGATGCAAAAGCTTATCAATCTTATCAACCCTGACTGATGTGCATAAAAGAAAAATGATCCTTCATATCCTTGAATACCATAGTAGTAGAGTAGATTAAATTAGCTAATTTGTTATTTGTTCTTATGTCTTTACCAAACACTTACTGAAGAACTTATCTATTATCCCTCGATCTTACTGTGGATGCTCATATAGTTCCACAGCATGTCTTATGGAGTTATGGTCTCTATAGATGAGATATCATAACCAACAAGGTTAAGATCAGGATCACGTTGTAAATTGTAGAGGGGGTCAAATTAAATATGATCACAAATTGTAAGTCTTTCCAATTTCTTTGAAACAATAAAAATAAGCTTCGAACAATGAGGTAAGAAGCATAATTAAATATGATTAAACAAATAATAAGCACCATCATCTAAGGGCATAAAAATGCATTGCCTGACAACCATAAGGTCATAAATATTGATGTGGGGGTTGACTCCTCCCTCGGTATCCCAAAGCTTTGCAAGCCGAATCTCTTCTCCAACAACTAGGACAGTCTTTCGAGCGAAGCAGTGTTACACCTTGAGCCCCTCGACCTGACTGATTCTCGGCCTCAATAAAAATGCTTGGACTGACCCAAGCTCCTTGTGCTTAGTTATGGCGGACAAAATCTCTCAGGCAGTGCTCCCTCGGGCAGCCCGAAAGATGATTTGACAAAGACTCATCTCCATGCATTTGATTGCATGACTAGAAGGCCATATCATATACCATAATCACCAGCAAATCTTTGCAATTAAGGGATATGACTAGTCCCATGCACTGTCAACATAACCAATAAAAGGCATGGCCAATTCTGCCTAAAAGATAAAACCCCAATTAACAGAGGGCAGACATTCTGTACGAAACAGAATGATCTCCTGACAACTATAGATGATGAGACCTTCAGCCCTGTCACTTCTCACCAAATTCCATTAAGAGCTTTTCATCCCGAAAATGCTCCTGAATTTTGATTATAAAAATGGGCTCCCTAGAAGCCCCCAAAGGTAACGAGTACAACCTCTCTCCCTAGTCTCTGCTCCCTCCTCCTTCCAACTATTCCCGGTTCCTGACTTGAGCGTCAAGGATTCATGCTAGAGCAACCTCCAGCCGGAGACTTTTTTGCAAGTACACATGTAAATGCCACCTCTCCAGCGGACTCTAATATCCATCTAGGAACCAGCGGCAACAAATATCATGTCCAAGAAAAAATATTATGTTGAATTAATTAATATAGTTTTATCACACCACATAGGTCCATAGAATATCTTAATTTGAGTTTTTTCTTGACCCAAAAAGCTATAAGCTTATCAAATTCAATTCTGCTTTGACGTTTGAGATAGGAGAATTTAGAAGAAATCAAATTAGTAAAGATAGCAAAAGAGATAATCCGAGGTCTTGTGTCCTAAAACAACTAATATATTTTTTTGAACTCTTAGCACTTGCAAATTTAAAGGATATTGCTTCTTTGATGTTTTGGAATACTATCAAAGATGAACTAGCCATTATAAAAATCAAAAAATAATTGACGTCAAAATATGAATATAATAGCTTTCGTATGTAAAGGGATGACCTGGATCTGGATTTTACTATCCAAATTTGAATCTTACCATCCATATCAATCTTTAGATCCAATTTGGATTGTTGAGGGCCATTTTGATACAATCACAGAGATATAATCCTCACAACAATGATTATAACAAGTCATTTAACTTAGAAAGGACTTTCCACTAACTCAAAGGTTTGTCATACAATGAGCATTGAATAAGAATTCACCACTATAAAAAATAAAAAAGATACTTTATGTGAACTAAGATGCAGATAAGGTGATGGCTGATGCAGGGTTTTCCGAACCGTGTCGAACCGGCCGGTTCGGGGCGTACCGAACCGGACCGGTAGCCGGCCGGCACAGTTCGGCCATATAAATCGGCATAGCCCCCTAAAAATCAAATAAAAAAAATCTTACTGCACCGAACCAGACCCGAACCGTGTCAAACCGGTGCTAAACCGGTCGAAACGGGTCCGAACCGGCCGGTTCGGCTCGGTACGAACGGGAGGGGGAAAGTGGGGCAAAATTTTTTGGTTTTGTCACATGGCTACTGTAGCCATGTGACTTTTGGGAGGGAGGCTGCCTTGTTTTTTAAGAGAGGAAGAGGCAGAGAGCTCATAAGCGAGCTCTCTGCTGCAGAGCCGTAGAAGGAAAACAACGAAAAAAAAATTTCTCAATCATTTTCAACCCAATCAAACCTGCAAAAGTCGAAGAGGAAGGTAGAATCAAGGTACGTATACCTTTCTTTTTCCGTATTTTCCTCTTTCGTATCATTTTTTTTATTAAAATCAGTGCAAAATAAAAAATTAAGAAAAAATACAGTCAAAATTTATTTGTTGGCTATGATTTTAGAGTATGTGGTTGATATAGGATAGATCTACACAATGATACTAAAATCTTGATTTTTTGTTAAGTATATAATTTTTAAAATTAAAAATTAATTTCGGATTAATAAATTCGTTTAAAAAATAATAATTAGAAAAAAACTGTAATTATAAATTATTAATCTAAGGCTCGTAAGCTATTCTCACTATAAATTTTATGTCGATTTATTCAAGTTTTGATGCATCTAATGAATAATGTCGTAAGTCTTAAATTGAAAAAAAAACGACTTTTAATGCATTTCTAGGATCTTAAAAAAATATATGTAGCATGTATGATAGAGTCCTACATGAATCTAAAATTTAAATTTTCTTTATTTTTCTTTATTTTTGAATTTTTTAAATAAAAAAATAAATTAAATAAATTAAATTTTAAAAATTAGGTTAATAAAGTGTTAATTAATAAACATTATTATTGATCTTATATGTAATTTAAATATTCAGGTATGGATCCATCAAAGAGGAAGAAGGATCCGGAGCGGGACATTGGCTGGTCACATGAAGAGATGATCTCGGGTCGGCATCACTGGAGGTGTAAATGGTGCAATACTGAATTCAAAGATAGGGCGTAACAAGGTTGAAGCAGCACTTGGCTGGCGGCTATTCTAATATATCTGCATGCCGACAGTGTCCACAAGAGGTCCGTCAGCTGATGAAGAAACACTGTTGATTTTAAAGCTAGGAAGGAAAGAGCAGCAAAGAAGAAGATAGAGATGGACTGCAGAGTCGCAGAACCACCTTATTACTCCAGGGAGTCAGAGGGAGCATCTATTCTTTCTGATGAGGAGGCACAGATGGAGGCTGCTATTTAGGCGAGCTTGTATGAGCAGGGCAGCAGGAGGAGGCAGCCAGGCATAGACATCGATTCGGGCCATCAGCTTTTGAGTCAGGATCGGGATCCGCTTCTGCTAGTGATGCAGGAGAGTCTGAGACAGTTTAGGAGGACCTCCTCAGTCAAAGAGCCCATCAGGAGAGGCACCAGCCATATTGCAACCATGTTGGAAGCATTTGGCAGTGGAGAAAGTCTTCTAGGAACATTCCAGAGGAAGCCACTATCCATGATGTCGATCCACATGCATTTTCCAGTAGAGATTCCAAGCAACAGAGGATTGATATAATGCTGAAAAAGGATAAAAAGAAGGATATGTGACGAGCCATCTCCTCCTGGTTTCATTTTAGTCATATCCCAACCCATGTAGCAGACAATCCATATTATTGCTCTACTATTTCATCTATACAGGCTGCTGGTGCAGGTATAGATCCTCCAGCATCGAGGGATATCTATGGTCAGCTTCTGGACAGCAATAAAGAGGAGCTAGAAGGATGGATATCCTCATATCAGAGCAAGTGGCCCGTGTATGGATTGATGGTGATGTGTGATGGTTGGACTGGTCCTACTAGACGGAGCATCATCAATTTCTTGACTTATTGTGATGGGAAGACTTTTTTCAGAAGTCTATTGATGCTTCAGATCAGGTGCATAACGCCAATTATATCCTCAGATTGATAGGGAAGGTGATTGATCAGGTGGGAGAGCATAATGTCGTGCAGGTCATCACTGATAATGGACCATAGTACAGGACCGCAGGGCAGATCTTGATGGAGCAGCGGTCGCATATTTTCTGGATCCCTTGTGTTGCACATTGTATATACCTCATATTGATAAATATTGAAAAAATCCACAGGGTGCAAAAGATTGTTGAGCTAGCACAGTCTATCACCGGATTTTTATATAACCATACATGGGTCTTATCATTGATGAGGAGCTTTACAGGAGGAAAATATTGAGATTGGAGGTCACACGATTTGCTACTAATTACATTGCACTTGATAGTCTTTTTGGCAAGAAAGCAAAGCTGCATCAGATGTTTGTCAGTCAGGAGTGGCAGCAGAGCAAATATGCCAGGGCGATACTGAGAGAAGCAATGTAAAAAATTTAATGACGAGACAGACATTCTGGCAGCGGGTTTGGAGGGTAGTGGAGGCTATCAAGCCTCTATATGAGGTACTTCGTGCCGTGTACTCCGAGAGGTATGCTCAGATGGGCTTCTTATATTTCATGATGCAAAGGGCAAAGAAAAAGATCCAGGAGGCAGATCCATCATATGCATCTAAGTATATCCGAATCATTAATGGACGGTAGAGTTATCAAATGAGTTCGGATTTGCATCTAACAGGTACGCAGTAATTTATGAAATCCCTAAAAATTAAGTTTTAATTAGATTCATACAAGTACGCTTGACTAATTCTTAAAATATATGTGCAGCTTACTATCTAAATCCGATATTTCAGTACTCTGTACCAGACATTGCCATGGATGAGGATCTTATGTCTGCCCTACGCAATGTTATATATAAGATGAAGCCCGATCCAAATATTGCTGTTATGTGCCTTGAAGAAGTTAGGTTGAAATTATTGAATGATTTTTAAGAACATTAATTTCAACAAGCTAACAAATTTTTTTTTTGGCAGACGAAATTTTTTAGGGAGGGCACAAATTCATTTGGATCCACTATAGCGGTCAGAAGTAAATCAAAGATGAATCCTGGTAGGTACTACTAAAGAGTAAGTCTAATATTATATCATGATTAAATTTTTTATTTTGCCAAATCTAAAATTCTAAATGATGTAATGTCTTTTGCAGCTGAATAGTAGGTGCATTTTGATGGATCTGCTAAAAATTTGAAGGTTCTTGCAGTGAAAATCCTCACCCAGACGGTGTCATCCAGTGGATGTGAGTGCAATTAGTCTACATTTGATCTTATCCACTCCAAGCAGAGGAACCATCTGAAACAGAAATGCCTCAACGATCTTGTGTACATACATTATAATTTAAGGTTGAGGCTAAAATGTATTCAGGAAAAAATAGAATTGAAATATCTCGATCCTACTGCAAGTTCATATGTTTATGAAGATAAAGATCCAATGATTGGGTGGGTCATGGATCAGTAGCAGCAGCCAGAGCTTGATGATAAAGGATCGCCTCCTCGACCAACGAGTTTTGTAGCTAGTGAGGCTGGGGTGGATGCTGGACAATGGACAACATGTCATATTCCTCACAGGGCTCCAGTAGATACAGCATATCGTCCCTTTCCACCATCTAGTAGACTCGGAGACAAAAAAAAGGAAAGGCAGTTGCATCTCCATCGGAGCACTCAGTCCACTCAGAATCAAATACCAGAAACAGTGATGATAGTGCTTCAGATAGTGAAGGATCTAGTGATCAGGAAAGGGCAGGAGAACAGGAGTCGCAGCCACCTATTCATATTCGATTCACCAGGGAGTCACAGTTTAGCCATGCCACGCAGGATACAGATCATGGATTACCATCTAATAGATCCCGTGATGATACGATTCCATATAGGCGATAAGCTCCGCGTGATCGTTCGGGACACGATACAGCTGCAGCTCTTGCACGTGGAGTAGGATCTATGGATGTATCTGGATCATCCTCATATTCAGGATCCTCTTATCCGCAGCTACCGGCAGCTTCTGGTCCATATGATCCATATGGTGCATCTGAGACGTCAGCATCCAGGGGTTATCCCATGCAGCCCGGAGCATCTTATGGATCTGATTTTGCTGCTGGTATATTTGGATGGGCCCTTGCACTGCCATATCATCAGTCTCTGGACAGCTCTCAAAGTCGTGACATCAGAGAGAAATCTGCGATTAATTATGATCCATCACGCATCCTCCTGGGATGAGCTTCGAGGAGTATCATGCTGCCTGGCAGGAGGGACATGCCGAATTTTTTACATAGTACATACATGACCCCTATATTTATGGACATCGTTACTCTACCCGATTCTAGACATTGGTATGTAATTATATGTTTATGCCACATTTCACTTTCAATCATTGCTGATAATCTTAGTTTAATTATCATTTTTTATTTTATTTCAATTGAAAATAGTCCTAAATATTAGTATTTAGTCCTAAATCCTAAATCGGTACGCCATCCTAAAAACCCTAAACACTAAATTCTCCTTGAACCCTAAACCCTAGACCCTTAAAAAATAAAATAAAAACCTTAATTACAAAAAACATCAAAAAAAATTTAAAAAAAAATTGGACGTACCGATTCAAACCGATACACCACGCTGTACCATATGTCGGCACGGTACGGTACCGTACCGATACCAGCCGGCCACCGATACCAGGAACCTTGGGCTGATGGCTTGTAGTCATAAAAAACTATTTGCATAACTAGGCAAAATAAATATGCTGGGTATTGTTAGCGTTAGTGTCACCCTAAATCCGAGACATAAAATGGCCATGCTAGTAAAGGGTACAACCCACGATAATATGAAACCAATCAATCATAATTAGCTAAAAACCATTGTAAATAAAATATAATAAAAAGGTCCAATTCCATCATTCATTAAGTAATTACATAAATACCGATTCAAAGCATCAAATCCATAAATAAATTTCAAAATCCATAATCCTCAAAATTCATAAAATCACCAACTATGAAGTCATAAGAAACTAAAAAACTAAAATACAAAATTTGCCAAGCTTGCTAGCATGAACCCCAAGCCTAAACCATCCTTCATTTCTACTAACCTTATTCATTTGGAAAAAAGATGAAAAATAAAGAGATTTGAGCTATGTAGCTCAATAAGTAAAACTTCCACTATCTTACTAGATCAAGCATAAATTTTTTTCATGAACAATGCATCATTTAAGAAAATAATAAATATTGCAAATTAAGCATTTCATAGAACAATATGAAAAGAGAAGTCATTAAGCAAATCATGCATGCATAAATCATTAATATTTCATAAATATAATTGCAAATAAAATCATAAGTCATTCTTTGTCATGTCTTCGTATCATAGTTCAAAACATTACTCACAGATATTGTGCTACAGTCACTTTACACCGATGACATGGCATGTGTTCATAATCTATAGAGTATCATGTTTCATATGCTAACTTTACACTTGCTCGCAAGGCCTGTGTTTGTATAGATACTAGCTCTAGCTATCAATCTTTCTCAACTAGAGATCATACATAGCTATCTGAGAGCTTTAAAATATTGATATTTTTTCTTAAAACATACATATAAATAGGTGGAAAAAAAACTAAAAGACATGATAGGATAAAAAACTATTAGCATAACTAGGCAAGATAAATATGCTGGTAACTGTAAGCATTTCATAAACAGCTTCATGTTTTTTCTAAGGTAGGTTGCCATACGGTTCAAGTGGAACCATTTTGGGGAAAAAACTGGATTGACATCTTTAACACAATATTGAGTTATATCTAGTATCAATTTTTCTTCCAAGGTTGCACACAAGGCTTGTTGCCTAATATTAACCAGCTTGTGGGGCAGTGATAACTATTTTTCTGTGCCGTATTTGCATTATCCACACTTCATGCACCTTCCTTATGTGATATTAATGCAAGTCAAAAGGCAACAGAATCGAATTTATAACGGCATAGGAAGTTGAAGAAGAAAGGCATGAGTTTACTAATATAGAGTCATTTTAAATTCTTATTTTATCCAATGGAAAACTAATTATAAAAACCAATTAACAGCCTAACAATTGGAAATTCACCGTATCTCAAGATGGACACAATTAGTGAGTTTGCTTTTCTCAAATAACTGACCCAATTTTATACTTATTATCGTAGCTAATTGCAGTTCCAGGACCATCCAAGCATCTGTCAGTTCACATTTTTCAAAATAGTCCAATTAATAATTGTAAAGAGCAATCCAACAAAACCCTCCCATATGGATCAGATCTGAGCTTTTTTCTGGAGATCTGCAATTTACTGTTACCCTAACTACTAAATTGGCAAACCTGTCCCTCGCATAACCCTATCCCTACTGAATTATTAACTTACTACAGTAATGATAGATGGTTCTATAACTCCTAAAGAAGGGGGAAAAATACTAACATCTTAACACCACCCAAATTTAAGATGCTTCCTTGGCAATAACCTGTGATGGAAAAATTAGTTATGTAGCCACATTATATTGTTTGCAGATAACTATCAAAATTAGCAACAGCTGAACTAGGGACAAGACATCACCAAGGAGAAAAAGGACTACCCACAACTCTGATGAAATATTGAATGGTCACTCTAGCACACAATTTTTGATATTGAAGTTGTGCATGATCTCATTGCTTTGCTAGCTTGCATGCAATGACATTCAATGTGTACATATAAAAATGACCAACTATTGTATATTAATCAACGTAAAGGACTGAAATACATGATAAAAAAGACAACCAAAATGGAATGGCAATTTCACCTTCTATTATCAGCATTGATTGGATTATAATGTTCCATAACATCAGCATCATGTAGGGGTTCAAGTGGATTGGATAATATTCATCTGGATCCATTTTTGTATCAGAACCTATCCAGCTATGGATAGAAATTTAAGCATCCAACTAATATCCATATCTGCGAAAGAAAAATGGATATGGATACGGATAGACAACTATTAGATTTGTATCCAAATATCTGATTCTATTTGTAAACCTATTAAATTTATATAGCACTCATGGACTTTTAAGAAAAATAAATTACCACATTAATATGCCATTAACTTAATTTATCATCCATTTAGTAATATATTTGATTTACAGTCATAAAATGTAATTATCTGATTTATATCCATATTTATATCTATACTTCCCGCATCCGATTTGCCATATCTGTTTAAAATAAATATGGATATGAATTTTTGCATTAGAGCAACATCCGTATTGGTATTTGTATTCATCAAACAAAACAAATATAGATATGGATATATTTAATATCTGATTCATATTTGATCTGATTTCAGTCTTAGCATCATGAGATGGCAAAGGAGGTGCCCTAGTCCTTTTGGGAACATCATGGCCCAAATACTTGGTTGGGAATTTAGCCTCAAAATGACATGCAGCAGCATGAGCTCCACCAGGAGAAAGCTTTTCAGAATCTGAAGGATAACCAAGGTTATGCAACTGTTTGGCTCCTTGACCCCATAAGGAGACGGAGGCGAGCCTACTAATAGGAGAACAACTATGAATGAGCACCAACCCATGGACTTTTAATGCCAAAAGCGTAGATGAGAACTATGGAACAACCAGATATTAAACACTTGTCAGGCATTAAACTTCGAAGATAAGTCTCCTTAATGTCTATTTCACATTAGTAGTAGCAAGCATCTAGATATCAAGCACTTGGCCTAGCATTAACATTCCTAGATAGATTATTTGTATGTGCATTTGGGAGTTTGAGAAACTCCCGAACTCTAAGAGAATCTTTTCATGAAAAACTCATAAATTTAAGAGAGTGGTTCCTACCATGATATGCTGAACTGCCTCGAACCGGGCAATTTAGGACATACTAAATCAAATCACCTAGAAACCGAGATGGTTCACCATGGAAAACTAGTTTAGGCATCAAATCGGTGCAAACTGCTCCGAACCGAGCAGTTTGGAGTGAAACTAACACGAACCACATGGTGTGCGCCGGTGTGGTGCCTCAAATAGCTCCCTCCCCTCTTATAATTGAAGAGAGATGCTGTGAAAAGCTTCATTTGCTTCTCACACCTCCCCACTTCAAAATCCATACAATTCCCCAAAATAAATGCTGATTTCAACAAAAAAATGCAAAATCCAAACCATTTTCAAGGAATTCCCACTCTCTCCCTCTATTTCTTTGATTTTTTCTTTTCTAGGCCAAAAATCGGCAAAAAAAAATTGATGATGTCATGCCAGAATTTTCAATTTTAACATGATTTCATGATATATTGTAGGTCAATAGATGATCTACACAATGAGACTAAAATTTTTAATTATCATTAAATTTATAATTTTTAAATTAAAATATATATATTTGGATTAAAAATAAAATAAAATCCAAAAATAATTGTAAAATTAGAAGCTTGTTTAGGGACATGCAAACTACTATCAATCTAAATTTGGTGCCTATTTATTTAAATTTAGATGTGATCATATTCACTATGGCCTAGGCCCAAATTTAAATACAATTGAGGAAAAAGTAATCTTTGATGCATGCCTACGGACTTAGAAAAATATATGTAACATCCATGGTAAGATTCTGCACTGATTCATTTTGGTTTGTTGATAAGAAATCTTAAGTAGCTAGCTACCAGGATCCTCTTCTAGATAGTCTCCTAGAGTGGCTATGACCGCAGCTAGTCCACCTTTGCCCTCATCCACAGTAAGCAGATGAACCATTTGACACAAAGGTGCCTCAACAACTTCATATATGTTCACTATGATATAAGATTGAGATTAAAGTGCATTTAGAAGTAGAGTTGAAGTACATGGATCCAATCCACAATGCTCTTGTTTAGAATGAGGATGATACTATGATTTGATAGGTTGAGCCAATAGCAAGAGCCAAATCTTAATGTGCCAAGATCGCCTCCATGATTGGCCAGATTCAAAGCTAGGTGATCAACCACAACCAAAGGGAACACCGGAGAACTAATTATCACATGACTCCATGTTCCAAAGGTATGACCAAGAGTTTCTCAAATGAGGCCACCATGCGATCCAATCGACTCAATCAAGAGAGTGACATCCATCCTCCAAGCATAGCTAAGCAGAGAGGGGCACGAAGGGAAAGCAGGCAACAACTCAACGCAGCCTAAAATGAAAAAGCAATTGCAGCCCTGATGGAAAGAGTAGAGATAGAATTAGTTCATCCAAATTCAAAGACCAAGAAGAAAAGCAATGACAATTCTAGAGATTACAGATTTGGTAGCTAATGAGCGGACACGAGACCATATTTTATGAAATGCAACCACAGGATGGTTTGGATGGTCTTCAATTTACCAATAAATCATAGTTTATGCATGCCATATAGGATAGGAACTACGGTACACGAGCTAATAAAGCCCATGAGGATACAATTGCATATAGGAGACAGACTCCTCAAGGTCATTCAAGACATGATGTAGCTGCCAATGACCTCGTACGTGGAATAGGATCCAAAGACATATCGAGTTCCAATCATATGCTAGATCCTATTACCCATAGCCACAAGCAGCCTATGACCCATACGGATATAGGTATAATACATCCGCGGCATCATCTTCCAATGGCTACTACCCTATACAACTTGGAGAAACATCACTATTTATGCTTAATTTTAATCACCACATATTGGTTTGGAATTTAACAAATTTTAAAAATATATATATTTCAAGTTCTTAGTTCAAAACTAAACCTTCACCTATCCTTGCACATAGTTTTTCTTTTCCCATTTACATGCATATTTAGTTGAAGTATGGTCATATCTGTAATGGTAAAATAAAATAATAACGGGTTCACAAAAGAAATAAAATATTTCATTAACAATCAATCAAGTCTTTCAACGATTATTTAGGGTATATCTGAATCCAACTTCCCCGATTGCTCTTTTTAGAGGCTACCAACATCGGTAGGAATGCAACACTTTCATTTTTTTTATAAGTTACCAAAGCTGTGATAAATAATTGATGAAAAAAAAGAACTAGAAAAATGCAAGGACACTTGCCCCAAAGGGGTATAACTAAGAGGCTATGACAAATCTAGCAAGACCTCAAAATCGAACATTTAAGTTGAGATAACAATCCTGTAAGACCTGGCAAAGCCATGCAAAGATTGACTAGCTTGTTCAGCTTTACAATCATTGATAAATTAAAACTCCTAACTAAATCCGATCAGCATCAAACCCAAGGATCGCTAAACCGATACAAAGATTCGTACGGTCAGCGATGGTATGGTACGGTACAGATTCGTACCGATCAGCGATGGTATGGTACGGTACTGTACCGTACCATACCGGTACGTGTACCAGCCTTAATAAATTGAAAAAAAACATCTTCCTCCCACCTCTCAAGCAAGGATCGCTAAACCAGACCTGAATTGGACCCGAAATGAGTCTAAACCAGACTGAACCGAGCCATACCGGTCCAAACGACCTGTACCATACCGAGCCGATCGGTACCTGTTCAGTTCAGATCAATTTTTATGGTCCAGATTCCGAACTATTTTTTAGGATTGAACCGTATCGATTCTTGATCGGTAAGGTATGGTACGGGATGGTATCGTAAACCCTGATCAAACCAATAAACCAACCACATATTGAGTTTAAGTTTTAACCAATCAAGGGCTAATTCTTTGCAATTTATATTCATTTCAACCAAGGATTCAGGTCCCGACGAGATATCCCGTGGGACACCGGGACGGGGTACCATCCCATGTGTTGGGACATGACATCCCGCCAACATCCCAGCATCCCAATCAGGATACCTTGGAACATCCCCTGTCCCGAATGTTGGGACGGGACGGGATGCCAATGCATCCCATTCCATGAAAAAACTGGGACAGCCCTGTCCCACGAGATTTAAAACCCTGATTTCAACATTCCATATGCAAAATTCTTGAAAACTATTACTCGACTTAAACATGGCATTGAATTCCTAGAGAAGGTACCATTTGGAAAATGACTAGGTGCTATAATACTTGAAAGGTAGACGGAATGGAACCCTTTATAAATTGTATAGTTTAAGATCATAAATCCAATCAAGACGGTTTAGGCATGCACAACAAATACATCATAAGACCGGTAATAAAGGTAGTTGACCGTGTATAAAACATAATCAGGAAACAAAAGATGTAAGAGACTTAAGCATATATGGATGGCAGTTGTGACATATATTTTAGGAAAAAAAACTGCAATATGACTAAAATTTATTAGGAATGACCAGCAAATAATGATCTAACAGTTGATCCCAGATTGTAGGGATAGAGCTTGATGCATACGGTGGTAGTTATCTTAAGCACATAATTTGGTGCAACTACCTGTATTAAAAGAAAGAGACAAATTTTTACATAACCAAACTAGGAATTAAGGTCTAAAGTAGATAAACAATTGGACTCAAGATTTCCCAAAACTAGGTATACATATTGCCTTGAGTGCTTCAACTTGTTTGCAGATAAATTCATAAAGCTGATACCAAACAGCTTGGATAAGTCTTCATGGTTTTTTCAGTAGCTTACACTATTTCAAGAGGAAGTACATGAGAAATATTCTCAGCTTGAGTAGTCAAATTATCAAAGATGCCTAACAAAATATGAAGTGAACTCAAGAAATTTGAAGATTGTGACTGTATGTTCAATTCAGAAGATTCAGAAGATTCAGAAGAATAAAGAACAATATTGTTCGGGAAGCAAAAAGATGGATTCTGAACCTCATCATATGCTCAATCAAAAAAGGTGGTGGTATTCAATTTTCACAATTGTTGTAAGCAAATCTAGTTTATTATGATTATCCTAACACTGACTTTGACTTAAAAGGTGAGCAGTCACTACTCGGTCTAGAAACAAGTGATGTTTATTGATCGTATTAACAGCACAAAACTTAAACAAAATTATAAAGAGAAAATCAAATGACAAAAGCACCCAATTCCCATAATATCATATTAGCAGATAAATAAACCTTCCAGGGATGGCAATGGGTAGGATACCCACTATGTTTGTCCCACCCATATCCAAACACGTTTAAAAATCTTACTACCCAGATCCAGTTACAAAATTATCCAAAAATCCTAAACCCATCCCATTAAAAAAAGGTAAACCCACTGGGTACCTGCGCACAATTAACCTTTATTCGTGTCAAGTTATTCGAGTACCCAAACCTGCCCGATCAACCCAAACCCACCAAATCAATTCAAATATCATATAAAATTAAAATCTAGAAGCAGTGATTTACTATAGATCATCAAGACAATGAATCCACAAAAGCAATGCTTCAATGCCCAGAAAACTAGTACTTTGTTTTCTTTGATTCCCATATATACTGACTGATATATATATATATATATATATCAAAAAGAAGTGAAGAAATTGTTTTTTTTAACCAATTACAAGTTAAAAGTACACCAACCACTTCAATCAAAAATTGGTTTCTCTGATTCCAAGAATGACACCTACCCAACCTTTCAAAACAATTAGACCACCTCCTATCTCACAGAGCTAATGTTCAGAAAGTAAGGAAAATGACATGTTAAACCATAAGCCTTGAGTCTGTCTCTCTCATTCTGTAGTGACCGGTGCAAGCTACCATGACACACATCTGGCCCTTGGAGTTGACTAGTGTGAGAAATGCCTCGTTCATGCATCCACATGACAGTTCCGAAAGTTGGAACTTAGCATAGTGCAAGTCTCACACCATGGAGTTGGTATCATATTCATATTATCATGAGAACAGAACCCCATAAATTGAAATTTTTGTACCCAAAGAAGAATCCTTTCAATCAAACATCCCCAAACCCTACAAAATATCATGCTTCTACCAAGATAAAGCTCTAGGGACCAACTCACATCGCGACAACTCGCACAAAATCCCATATGCTTGAGAAAAACCCCAGCCGCTGGAACCTAAGAAACCCCTCCGATCTCGTGCCCTCCTTCCCCACAGATCACCGAAAAAGAGAATAAAACGAAAAGACCAAAAAGCGAAAAGAAATTTATATATATATATATCAATCTTTGTGGGAAAGGGTCTTACCATTTAATTTCTTTTTTCCGTCTTTCCTTTGTTTTCGCTGATTTTTCCTACGTTTTCCCCTGGTTTTTCCTCTGTTGTCGCTGTCCTCACGGAGTCTGAATCGGGTGGAGAGGCTTGGAGCGGCCGAACAGGGAAGCTAGACGATGGCTAGGTCTTGCGGTGGATGTTTATATATCAGAGTTTAAATGGTATAAATAAAAATCAATCAAACAAAGAGAAAGTTTCGGTTTTTGCTCATTGGTTAAGTCGGTGGGTAGGCCGTTCAATGATTTTGGAGTTCGAATCCTCCGATAGTCAGTTACTAATAAAATCTCTCTCGATCATCCGGAATCTTTTTTTAAATTTATATTTTATTTATAAAAATATAATTTTTATATTTTATCTATTTATTAAAAATATAATTTTTAAATATTTTATATTATTAAATATAAAATATTTAATATTTTTATATTATAATTAAAAAATTAAAAATTATTTTTATATTAAATAAATAAAAAATATATATATTATCTTTTAAATATACTAAGTAATATATTAAATTTATATATATTATATTATTAAATTTAAAATAATATTATATTATGTTACTAATATTATATATTAACTATATAATTTTATAAATGGTTACATTATAAAATATCAAATAATATAATACTATATTACATTACAAAATATCAAATAATATATTATATTAATGTAATATTATATTACATTACTATATTATATTATAATATATTTTTAATAAATTTGATTTAGGGATATTTTGGAAATTTAAGTTTAGATTACTGATGATCTATTTATCATACCAAATACAGTAATCAATCTTACTGATAGATTACATGTGTATACCAAACATAGTAATCAGTATTACTGGCAATCTATCCAATGATAATCTATCTTGTTGATAATCCAGATTACCAATCAGGATTTTTTTGTCGATCCATCAAATGCAACCTAAAAATTTTCTCAAAAAATAATTATAATAAACACAAAACATCTCACTCACCAAAAGCTTTTTTTTTTCGTTTTTTTCTTTGTAGTACAACGAGTGATGCCAGGAAAAATTAAGAGTGGACATTAAAACAAACCATGGCATTGAATTGAGCCAATATGGCCATTACAGCAAGAAGATTTAAAACTATCATGAAGTCACAATTTAAGTACCTCCCAGCCAGCCAATCTACCGGGGCATTGGCTTCTCTAAATGTATGCAGGACCCGGAAAGAAACCAATCTTGATGCAATAATCTGAATATCTTGGATGCAAAGGACCTTTAAAAAGTACCATTTTCGATCCAAACAATGATGATGAAAGAGTTACCTTCCAATTATATTTCTCTGTCGAATGGTATCTCGCATATTATTATGATTAATGTGATCATAATTCTTGTTCAAAGATATTCTATAGTTAATAATAAATATTATTGGTACAATTATATTTTTGAATCTGTATCATGATAGTAACTATATAGATATGCATTTATTGATAGCTATAATCCCTACTTCACTCTCATCGCATCTAACTAATTTTTCATATTGAATGGATCAAATTATTTTAATTGGCATGGGTAGCTTATCGTTGTTTTCGAATGCCTATACTTAGATTTGGCCCTTCGTAAGTCTCAGCCCGATCTACTTACTCTTATTAGTTCTTTTGATCAAAAGAAATTATATAAGAAGTGAAAGCATTCTAATAGACTATCTCTTATAATAACTAAGAGCTCTATAATGAAAGACATTATGGAATCTATTTCGGATAACGAATTGGCTTCTAGGTACCCTTTCCTCTGTAGAACAATAGTTTATCCAGTTAAATAAAGTATTAGCTAGTATCCTAATGGACAAGTTAACCTATATAAAATATGATGAAATTTCTAGAGTGCAAATGTATATTATAGAAATGTGTGACATAGCTAAAAAATTAAATGATTTATAAATGATAATAGCTGAAAATTTTTTTGTCTAATTTATTCTTAATTTTCTTTCATCATGGTTTATTCAATTTAAAATTTACTATAACATATATAAGGAATTATGGTCAATGAATAAGCTCATTTTCTAATGTGTGCAAGAGAAAGAAAGATTGAAATATGAAGGAATCCCGATTATTCACATGATTTCCAAGAATCATCCTAAACAAGAAAGAAGGTCAAGAAAGGAAATAAAGGATCAAGCAATCCATCAAAAAAAGGTTCATATAAATTGAAATGTTACTTCTATAATAAGGAGGGATATATTAAGAAGGTTTGTGACAAAAGAAGTGGTTCGAAAAGAATGGTATTTTTTTATCACTTGTCTATTTCGAAACCAATTTTATTGATGTTCTTTATAGTACTTGATGGATTGATTCGGGTGCTGCAATTTATTTTTCTAATTCATTGCATGAAGTATTTTTAAGCTGAAAACTAAATGACAAAGAGTAGTAAATCTTTATGAAAAATTGGATAAAGTCCAAGGTCATTTCCATTGAAATATATAGATTTATTATAGATATCGGATTCCAATTAGATCTACAATATGTCCTTTATATTCCTTTAGTATCTAGAAATTTAATTTTTTAGAAAAACTTGATTTAGAAAGTTTTTTATTTATTTTTGTCAATTCAAGTTTTAAATTAATAAAAAAAATATTTTAGCTGGTACTAGGATATTGTACAATAGATTATATAAAATAAATTTGAATTCTTCTTTTGCATAATTTTTACTCATTTTGAATGTCAATATTGGAATAAAATATGGTATTATGAATGAGAGTTCTTCAATATTGTGACATAGGTGATTAGGTCACATATCAAAAGAAAAGATAATTAAATTTGTTAAAAAAGTATTTTATCGAATCTAGATTTTAGTGATTTTAATATATGCATCAATTGCATTAAAAGAAAATAAAATAAAAGTCATAAAAAGCATGTCACTAAAACTAAATAGCTCTTAGAATTGATACATATCGATATTTATGATTATCTTTCACCTTATTTTTTAGGACAAAGGTATTTCATCATATTTATTGATGATTTCTTATGTAATGGTTATGTTTTTCTATTACGTAAAAAGTCTAAAACTTTGAAACCTTTAAAGTGTACAAAGCTTAAGTAAAAAATCAATTAGATAGAAAAATTAAAGTTATGAAATCTGATAGGGATGGTATAAACTATAGTAGATATGAAAAATCTGGCCGTAATCTTGAATCTTTTATCAAATCACTTGAACAATGTGGTATTGTAGCACAATATACTATATCTAAAAATCTCTAACAAAATGGTATGGCTAAAAGGCATAATCATATTTTGATGGACATAGTGATGAGTATGATTAATAATTCCTCATTCCCTTGTATTTGTGAGGAAAAGCCTTAAAAATCGTTATATATATCCTAAATTACATTTCTAGTAAAGTCATTCCTATAACTCCTTTTGAGTTATGTATAGGTATAAAACCATATTTATCATATCTACATGTTGGGATTGTCCTGTAAAGTAGAGGCTTGATTATATAACCCACAAAAAAAGAAATTGGATCCCAAAACTATTAATTATTATTTTATTGGATATCCAGAAAGGTCAAAGAATTTTAAATCTTATTGTTCATTGTATATTACTAGAATTATTGAAACTAAAACTGCTAGGCAAATTAAGGATGGTGATAACAATGGAAATGTGAACCATGTGATATGGTGTTAGAGAGAATAAGAGAACCTTTTCTCATTACAGTAACATATATGGATGTTCTATATGAAACTATTTATCCTAAGATTGTGAAACATCAACAGATGGTTGATACACCACTTCTTGAACAGCCTATCAATGAACCTGACCTAATTGAGAATAATCACAATGATGATACTGAACCTGGAGTATTATAGAGGTTATTGAAAAAATTTCAAGCACTGATACCAATTGTTGGAAGATTCGGATCAGCATCTATATGCAGTGGAAGACAGCGAAAGCAACATGGAAGGATACAGCCTAACTACCTGTTCTTGGATTCAACATTCACAGACAGATAAGAAGAAGAGATGTAGGATAAAGAGATATTGCTTTATTTCTTTAGAGAACAACCTTGTTATAACAAACAATGCAACACTCGACAGCACCCCTTCTGAAACCCCAGAAGCTTCTCGCTGTCCCGCACGTCTTCTCTCTTGCAGGCCTCACGCCCCAAGAACCCACGTACGCCATGCACGGATAATACCTTAATGCGCATCCCTTCTCCAAACCCCATGAAACACCCCACGACACCAAGCCCTCCATGTGATATCTCCCTCACGTGCGCCTCTCTACAGCCCAATACCATAGCCTTCTTGAAACCCAGGAGGCTCTCCACGGTCCACGCCCCTAAGGGCATCCTCAAGTCCTCCCCCTCACGATCTTCCTCATGACTGTGAGGAATCCTTGCGTGCTCCTCTTGGACTGTGAGCCAAGCTTCACGGTCATAATCCTCAAATCGTGGATGCCCCTAGAGGGGGGGCACTCCCCCCATGGCATTCTTTCTTCATGCAAACTGGAGTTCACCTTTTCCATCGCACGCCCTACTTCTTAAATAGAGTGGGTGGTGAAATCCTCTTGGTCTTGGGCGTCTTGACCCTTGAATTATTGGACTCAACCACTTCTTGGTTTGTCATGACTCAATCACATAGGCGATCAGGACTTAGATTCTTGGGCCAATAACAAACTGGTTAGAACTTCCTTGGTAGTTAGGTTTCCAATTGATCATAATCAACCAATTCGGTTAGGATCCTGGGTGGTTGGACTAACTAACCAACCAACTAACCATCTAACCAACTAAGCTAACCTCTTAACAATTTAACAAACCTGAACCCAACCCTATAATTCAATTGGATTATGTTACGATCTCTCAAAAAGATGCCTCCTAAGTCACATGAGAAAATACTCAAACTTAGATCATCCCTGGAACACCTCCAGAAATCCGCTTGGGACATGCCCCCAAGCTTCAAGGATTGCCTCCAGCATTCCTGTCATGGCCTCCCAAATCTCTCCAAGGTTTGGGAGCACCATGCAAAACCCTACAAGAGATATGCTAGAATTAGGAGATCGGCTATTCCAGATGATTATATTGTTTACTTATAAGAATGTGATTATGATATTGGTATTAAGGATGATCCAATCTCATTTAAGGATACCATGAATAGTGATGATTATAAACTTTGGTTAGATTCAATGAAACATGAGATGGAATCTATGAATAAAAATCAAGTATGAGAACTTGTCGAATTGCTTGAAAAGTTTAAGTCTACTGGCTGCAAGTAAATTTTTAAAATCAAACAATACTTCAAAGATAATATCGAAAGATATAAGGCTAGACTTGTAGTAAAAAGATTCACTCAAAAGAAGGGCATCAATTATTTTGAAACATATTCTTCTATTTATAGAAAGGATTCATTCATAATTATTATGGCATTAATAGCTTATTTTGATTTAGAGCTATACCAAATGGATATCAAGACTACATTTTTGAATGGGGATTTACAAGAAAATATGTATATGAAATTGTCAGAAGGGTTTTCAATATAAAAAATAAAAGGTTGGCATGTAAATTAAAAATTCTATATATGGTCTTAAACAAGCTTCCAAGTAATGGTCCTTAAAGTTTAATAATGTCATTGCTTCTTTTGGATTTAAGAAAAATATTGCTGATCAATGTATATATTTGAAGGTAAGTAGAAGTAAGTTTATATTTTTGGTTTTATATATAAATGATATCTTACTGGTCAGCAGTGATTTTGATCTCTTATATGAAACTAAAAAGTTTTTTTTCGAATATTTTGACATGAAAGATATAAAAGATGCTTCTTTCGTTCTTAGTATAGAAATCCATCATAATAGAAGTAAGAGGTTACTTGATTTATCTCAAAAAAAAAATATTTCTAGGGTTCTAAAAATGTTTGGAATGTCAAGCTGCTCATTATGTAAAATGCTAATTATTAAGGATGATACATTTAGTAAATTTCAGTATCCTAGGATCGAGATTGAAAAAATTATTGATGAGTGATATATCCTATACATCTATAGTGGTAGTTTGATGTATATTCAAGTTTGTACTTATCCTGATATTAATTATACTTTGAAAATGTTTGGTAGATATCAGAGTGATCTAGGTATGGACTACTGAAAGGCTACCAAGAAGGTGATGCATTCTCTTTAGGGGACTAAGGACTACATGCTCACTTATAGGATGATCGATTAGTTAAAAATGATCAGTTATTTAGATGCAGATTATATTGGTTATTCATCTCTGAGCTTAGGGTTATGAATTTTATTTCTAAGCTGCAAAGAATTTATTATGATAATTATCTACTATTTTTTTCTCCAATAGTGGCAAGATTATCAATGCAAACAAGTATATTGATGTTAAGTATCTTACAGTAAATGAAAAAATTCATAGTTATTAAGTGTCTATTGATCTTATTAGTACTGCTTGTATAATAGCTGATCTTTTGACTAAAAGTTTAGTACCCAAAATTTTTAAAGAGTATGTAAAACTTATAGATGTTTATTATTAGAATATTTAATTTATAATAGATACTTATTTTAAGATCTCTTAATTATTTAATGAGTACTATTATTTCTGTTTAATTATTATTTGTATACATTATGGTTGACTTTTGTTAAAATTAAAGTAAATAAAAGGGTAATTTATATGATATTACAATAGAGCCATTA
This sequence comes from Areca catechu, assembly GCA_021397845.1. Classification (NCBI taxonomy): domain Eukaryota; kingdom Viridiplantae; phylum Streptophyta; class Magnoliopsida; order Arecales; family Arecaceae; genus Areca; species Areca catechu. The sequence goes on along the minus strand of CM038040.1, from coordinate 7,966,486 downwards.
TGATAGGCATTATAATTTTGATAACCTACATATGCCAGCATATATTATTGGGTTAAGTGAAAGTTATTGATGTTATGATACATGGAAGAGAGTATTTTAATTGAGATATATAACCACAACGATCTACGTCAATAGTTTTTTACTTAATCAAAGTATAAAGAATTTATCAAGGAATAGATAATTTAACAAAGTTTTTTTAATGAGTACACTCGTCGGGTCAATTTTAAAATCTTGATTCAGTACTATTGTTATATTTTTAAAAATTAAAATATTTTATTTTAAACTAAAATATTTTGATAGAATAAAAGGGTTATTTTTAAGCGATAATAAAGGCCAAGTGGGAGAATGTTACATTTGATATTTAATTTGGCCTAATTATCATTTAATCAGGTTTAATTTCTTGGGTCAACTATATATACTAAATCAATTATAGAGAGTCCAACTGATTAAAAAAATTTATCCCTAATTTGATTGATCTTCTTTGGATCAAACAAACTGGAGTCAAACTCTAATTAAGATTTTAGTCTTATAATGGGAGAGACATATGCGCAGGTATAAATATAAAGATAACTTAATCCCTTTCTCCAACTCTCTTAATAAAAATGAACAGCTCTCCATCAATCATCCATATAAAGAAGATGATGAGAAGAGAGAAGACCAGACATCTCAAGACGAAGAACGGGCATCTCAATGACTACATGATCTATATATTTGAAAAAATAGTGCAATGTATGTCTTCCATAATTTATGGTTTTGTATGAATACAAAAGCATGATCCAAGTATAAAAGATCAAGATTTTCATGATAGGGTACTCATCAATGTTTCAAGTCTCATATGATTATTCTTGTTTTCTTATGGCTGGTGTTTCAGACTTTCCATGTTTATATGATTTTGGCACCAACTCAGTAGATTTCCAATATATATTTTATGGATGTGCTAGGCTTCTGTTTCCAAAATTGTTTCTTTTTAATAATAGGATCTTCAAGTTGCTATCATATTTCTATCGCATATGATGTCTCACAAATCATTATGACTGATAAGAGCAGCCCCTTAAATTGCAAGCTTCAAAGTCTCCTTGTTTTCTGGAGGCATGGTTATGTTCTAGTTGTTCAGGAATGCTGGCATCAACTCAATAACTATAAAAGATCTCTATTTTCTTGCCAAAGAACAATTGGGTACTCAGCCATTTCTCATGTGTTTTTTCTTCTTTTCTTATGGCCGATACCTCTGACTTTTCATGTTTATATAATTTTTGCATGAACTCAAAGGATTCCTAGTGTTTATTTTATGCATGTGTTAAATTTCTTGTGGTGTCATGTAACTTATTACTTATCTCTTTCGGGCTCTATTTTTTATGTAACTATACTACTTTGTGGTGTACTGTCTTGTACTTCTTTTTTCATTTTACTAGCTTTCAAAGCATTTTTTGTAATCAGTATAGTCTATGTTATATTTTAAAATTACTTAATAACCTTTATCCAAAATAAAGGTCATCTTCCAAGTGTACACTTTATAATAAAGAAAGCAATTGTAACACTCATCCAAGTAGCTTGAAATTCAACAAGTACAACCTTGGTATTTAGAAAACTCTAAAGAAGTAATAGTCCATGCAAGCTGTCTTTCTATGATAAAAAGGAGCTGCAACAAGTCCTTCCCAAAATTTACCACTATCCAAAAGTGAGGTCCAGTGTTATGCAATACCATAGCAATTTAACCAGTTTGGTTGGTATCATACTGTACCAACTATGAACTAAGACGGTTCACTGTATTCATATAAAATTTTACTCCAATTAGTGCGAACAAACCCTTACTAATCTAAATTGCTTGAAACACTGGATCAGGATCTCAATAATTTGAGGAGAAAGTGATCCAACACACTTTTCTCCCACAGTTTCAAGGTACGAGGGGGGAAGATAGGAGCAAGGGAATGGAGAAGAGAGATCATGGAGTTCCTCCAATCCAGTTATTTCCCTCTTTCATTTTCTTATTCTATTGCATCACATTAATGGACAAAATCTATATATATAAAAAAAAAAATCATGCCAAAATTTTAAATTATACTTAGTTAATTTAACATTTATTATACAATCATGCGGTGCTCCAGGCATATAATATCAAAAATTAAAGAATATTACATTTAAAAATCAAATATGAACTCATGAAACCTTGATTTCCATTCAATACTAAATAAAGAAATCTTAAAAACATAGAAAGCAAATACATACATATATTAGAAATTCTTATAAACTGGGCTTCCATTGATTATGAACTGATTTTAAATTTGATTTTATTTTAAAATATAGGCTAAGTTATTGTCTGAATAAATGGTTATGAAATCCATAATTTTTTTATGATTGTATTATTATTTTGATTCAAATTTTTTAGTTACGTGATATAATAGATATTGATGCAGGCCCGATTTAGCTAATGAGTTCTATAATGGATTAATCATTGACATTATTAACTAGATCAGGTCATCACTCCACTCCTATATATATTCATCGTTGAAATTCTCGAGCATAAGTTTTGTTTCATATTTCTGATAGCAGTCAGAAATAAGGTAGGGACGAGGTCGCACCTATGCCGCCTTTCATAGGCTGTTTTTTTTTTTTAAAAAAAAAAAATTTAATTCTCTGTTGCGCAGTAAAAAAAAAATTAATTCTCTGTTGCGCAGCCTAAATGGACCATTGATCACATGGCAGTCCAGGAAGCAATGGCGTTCACAGAATGGTTGGAGGAGTGCCTTAGAATCAATTAATGTTGTCAAAGAACGTTAAATGATGTCAGGTGGCATTGCACGGTGGGCACGGTCACGGTGGTCCAGGGAGCGCTCTAGTGGTATTCTAGCATGGTTAATGCGCGTTTGCCACGTGATTGATGGCCGTGAGCGTTGCAAGGGTTAAAGGGTTAGTCCAATTGTGTTCAGGTTATTATGATTGAGACAATTGGCTGGCTATGAATATTGCTAGAATCAAATACATATTAAAAAAGCTATGGCATTTTAATTTGGATATGATTTACATCATTAAATTCATGATAAGATATTTTTTATATTAGAGATTATAAAAATAGAGACAGAGGATCGGAGATTATAGTGTAAAAATCTAGAAGATGATGAATGAATGATATTAGAAAGCATGTAAAGGTTGAGATTCGAGAGTTTGTAAGAGGGATTTGGAATTTCTTATGATAAAGTTTGATGGATTTGAAAGTACGAGTTTTGTTATACTCAATCAGCTTTCCTACGAATAAGTCCGGAACCGACGGCCCTTCGGCCGGGCCCACCGAAGATCCGACTAACCCACTTGAGGTCCGACCGACCCACTTGAGTCGAACCCCTATCGGCCCAAGGTGGACCGCTCCAAGGACGACCAGGAGGTATCAAAGGTTCTCTCCAGCTGGTGTCAGGATGCCGTTACAACAGGAGCTTGACATCTCAGCGCCATTATCTCGCGGATCTCACAATCTCGGCGCTGTTACTCTGCAGGTCCCATGATCTGGTGCCACATGACCACTATTAAGATTCTCCTAGGGGTAGATTGGCCATTCCCAGCTTGGTTCCTGACAGGTTCTGGTGAAGTTCCGCGCCTATATAAGGTAAGAGGGGGACTCCGAGCAGTAAGAGAATTCTTCCTTCTCCACAAGCCTATCTTTTTTGGATTCCTCCATTCTATTGCTCGGAGATCTTCACTGGCTTAGTCATTGGAGTGTCCATACCGGAACACCACCAGCCCGTGTGACATTTTTGCAGGAACCGGGAGAAGACGCGCACTCTAGCTAGGCCGAGAGAATCCGGTCCGGGAGATTCAGCGACAACAAGTTCCAATATTGCAAGTCAATTTTTTTTTATAGTGCAACCTTATATTCTTTTTTCTCTTACAGCATCAATATCGATAATTACGATCCCGAGATTAGAAATCTATATTCCATACAAATTTTTTTTGAAAAAATAATATAAATGTAGTTGGTACCATTTTTTACAAAATCTACCTATATAAACTAGCCCACTGTCCTTTAAGTTTGATGATCCAAATTAGTAAATTGTGTTCAATTTCAAATCCCTCGATATATATTTCTAATATCAAATAAGATAAAGATAAATCTATATTAAAATAGATAAAAATAATCAAAAATTGAAGATTTTTAATTTAAGATAAAAAAAATAAAAATTTAGGTTGTTTTCTATTCCTATCTTTCAATGATTTAAATAACAATAATCAGAATCATATATTTAGATTTTGATTCCAATTCTAGGAGGAAATATCATGGCTCTACTTGCTCATTAGTATTTTCTTTAGAGCAGTTTATTCAAAATTGGAATCCCTTTTTAGATTCTTACTCGCTGGAGGACTTTTTGTTCCATTACTTGTCAATATAAAATCTAATTAAATCACATTGAACGTGAACGTAAAAACGTCTCACAAACCTGCCCAACTTTTCTTCCCTCTTCTTCTTCGTATCTTCAAAAGTCAACAAAATTTACTAATATAACATTTTGGCACGTCGTGATGCTTCTGTATGAGATTCATGCTTATGTAATACATAGATATCTTTCTGTCATTATTATTACATGAATATAATTTTTAATAAATATTTTAATCATTAAGAATTTAAAATAACACTATATTAAATTTTTAATACTTTGGCTCCTGTGTATAAAATTCCCGGCTCCATACTTGCTTCATCCGTTCAGACATGTTATGCCCATCCAGCTCACCACCAAACCCGACCGGCTTCTCCTGCCGAAGTCCGACCCACCGGAGTCGAGGTCCGACGGCCCGCTGTTCACCTGCTAAAGTCCGACTCATCGGAGCCTAGGTCCGACGGCTCGCTCTCGTAGAGGTTCGGCCCACTATACTACAAATGCCCTCCCTTTGGTCGGCATCCGATCGACTCACTTCAGGACCTAGCAAGTTCCAGAAACCTCTTCTGTTGTAACAAACTCCTGCCACATCAGCAGCCCTGCTCCACTACTTCCACGACGCCGCATTTTTCAGGCGCCACGTGGCCACTCTCCAGATCCTTATAGGGGCAAATCGGTCTTCCTCGGCCTACTCCCTAACGATTTTTGGACCATTCCGCGCCTATATAAGGTACCCGGGGATCCCGTTTCGAGCTAAGTTCTCTCTTCCCTCTTCTTATGCTGCTGTACTTTTGATTCCTCCATTCCGTTGCCTACAAGCTCCTGCTAATTTAGGCATCGGAGTATCCCCGCCAAAACATCACCGGCGTCCCGGGGATTTTGTTGCAAACCGGCCAATAGAGGAGCATACCAACGAAGCCAACCGGATCCAGCCAAGGAAAAATTGCAGCAACAAGACATAATGATCTCATGTCGAACAGGTTATTCAAAAAAAAATAAAGGTTTTTACGGTGCTTATATATTTTTAGACCTATCCATCTAAATGCTCGGGTTTTTCTCTTGCTCCAAATTCCATCCTTCAAGACTCCACACGTGAGAGAAGGTCATCGGATGGGTTAAGAACTCTCGTATCGGGCCTATCCAACTAAATGCTTGGGTTTTTAGATCGAATAGGTGTTATCCATAGACAAACTGAGTTAGTTGTTCAATTAATTAATTAATTAGCTTTTGGTAGCAATGCTTAATTATGTTTTTGTTAAAAAATGGAAAAGAGAAGGATGCAGCGGTTGACAAGTTTTACCACCCGAAAAAGTTGAGATAAAGAAATAATTGACCATCCAATCAAAATCACACGTGGAATTCTCTGACACGGAAATCTCATCACGTTTTGCCCGTTGTTCATTGAATCGGGCTCGGTCAAAAGTCCAAAACATGGACTCTCTCGTTTGTTGTCAAGAAAAGAAACCAACCCAATTGACCACGCGGGTAACGAGGCATCCGAAATTTGAATCACGCGGGAAGGCTGGGCCCAGCGGAGGAACTTCCCTTGACCCATCTTTTATTCTTTCCCTTCGTTCCAGGGGGAGCCTCGAGAGGGAAAGAAGCAAGGGGCGAAAGAAGAAGAAGAACGTTTCTTTTTTTTTTTTCCTCCTGAGCCTCTCAATCAAGTTTGGCTGCGGAATGATTCCCAGGAGAAGGATTGAGTTCTTGAAAAGAATTCCAGCTTCCAGTTGTTCGTTATCTGGTCATCCGAAGCAAAGGTTTTTTGCCCACACAAGTTCTGGTTGTAATTTGTTATCTCCTTTCCATTGCCTTCTTCCATGATATGCAAGTTGGTGGCCATTGGGTTATTATTCTGCCGATTTAAAACTATCCGAGTACAACTGTTTTTTCGTCAATTCTTGTTTTCTTCTTCTAATGGATAGATGACGAGGCTAAAACTGTGAATACTTCATCCAGGTCGGTCCGTTGGGCAATAGGAGTTCTGGGAATTCGAAGGCAATGGAGGACAGAGGCAGAGCCACCATATTTTTTCAGGCTGAGGTGAGAAACAGGACTTTAGCTCATTATTGGAAAGAAGTGATATGTTGTTCAAGACATATATATGTATTTTTCTCTTTGTTGAGAATTATCCCTTCTTTGTTTGTCTTGCTATTTCCCAGTTCTTTAATGCACGACAAGTGCTATGTTGTGCTCCATGGTTTTTGCTATTATTTTGATTGATCATATCTAAGAACTTTTGACGAGGAGTTGAATTTTTATAGCCTAGACTAGATGCTGCCGCCGCCGCCTCTCCTTCTTCTTTATTTCAGTTTCTAGGGTTGTCTGTATGGTCGACCAGTTCAATCATATAAATACCTATCGACGCTGATCCCTGTAGACTGGACAGAGTGCCTGGGTCGCTGGTTCACCTTCCGGAATTACTGCAAAACAAACTCCTTGACCAGATTTTCTCCGGTAGGGGACACTCCGATGCCTAAGTCAGTAGGGTTCAGGCCACGGAATGGAGATCTCAAAGAAAGAAAGTAAAGTGAAATGAATGGAGACTCAGACGTGCATAGCACGAGCTGGTCATAGACGGGGCTCGAACTTGCATGACCTGGAATAATTTGTGAGTGCTTCCCTCGAATGTCCCCTCTTATCGATTTATATAGGTATTGCTGTAATGGAAAGCAGTTAAGCCTTCTTAATTTCTGTTAAGGGAGTTAGTCAATCTAACTTCCTCTAACTGATTGTGGTTACTGTCGAGGATCGGTTACTTTGATTTTACTGAGACCGTAGTCATCAGTCACGTGGGTGGTTTTAGTCACAAAGTCCATTCTTGACAGCCTTAGCTTAAAGTAGATCGGTCATTCTCTTCGAAGTTGGCCGATGGTTACTTTGTTGATTGTAAATCAACCATTCACTATAAAACTGTCTGGATCGGCTATCTACTTCAGAGCGGTAGGCTTTTGAGTAGATGTTGTGAGTTGGTCAGTTATTTCGGAACGGTTTGCTTCGGAGCACATGTTGTATTATGAATCGGACTTCAGCTGAAGGCCGATCTCAAGTTGGGTGCCATTGTAATCGAAACATAGCATCGATCTATTCTCCCATCATAAATTGGGAGCGTACTCATGTTGATCTGTCTAGTCAACCGATCGAGGTTGGATCAATTGAACCTTTTGGACCGGTATTTACCTTTTTGAGCCGGTTTATCACAATAATACTGAATGAAAACAGCATTACATAACTCGGGGCCTGTTCAGCATCATTGTTGTTTTTGTATTTTTATCCCTCTTCAGATTAGTAAAATATTGTATGGAGATCGATGTTGAAGATAGCATTTGCATAGAATGTCTATTATGCCTTGCTTTTGTTTTCACTCTTTTTTCAAAGCAATATATATTTGCTTCCAAAAGCTTATGTTGTTCAGTCTAGTTCTTTTTTCTTCCGGGGTTTTTGAAAACAAAAACAGAAAACAAGAGCAATGCCAAACAGGCCCTTAACTTTGTTCAAGAAGAACATTTATTAGGTGTGGATTCTATCTCTTTGAAGGTTTATTAAAAAAAAAAAAACCTTAGTTGCGAGTTTAAACATCTTATTTATATGATTTTGTTATAGGCCATAAAGATGTCCCCTTTCTATTCTCTTGTCCTGAAGTCATTAAAATAGATTTGTTTGAAAAAGAAGTTAATTCTTTTCCTTGAATTGTAGAAGAAAATTCTCAAAACAATTTTGTGCCAACGATATGCAAGCGTAAACCATCATTTTTTCCACACACAAGAAAATCCTTCAAATCCTTAAGCTATCTAGAGTCCTTATAAAAGATTTCCAATATTTTTGGTTTTCTATAGCTGAATCTCTCTCAAAATATAAGAGAAAGGCCCTTGGCTTAATTGTTATCATCGCCTAAGGCACAAAAATAAAACCTTGCATCTCCTCCTTCTAAAGAAAGACAGCATGCAATGTTATAGTCACTAGCTTGCCATGGTTTTCCTTCGGTATAGGGAGTTTGAGATGCATGCTTCCACAATTTTCTATCTACAGTTGGTGCCTTTTACCTCGGATATATTCATGTGATATCTCCTACAAAGGGCATGATGAGAAAGAACAAGGTGGAAGAATAAAGAAGTTCAAATGAATTAGAATCCATAGATTTTTTGAGAACTGAAGTTAATTTTTTAGATAAATTTTAATAAATCAAAAAAGTCAGGATTGTGGGAACAATAGCTTCCAGCAATTTCATCCAATTCTCCCCTTCTTCCTGGCTCCAATTTAGATTCCTGCACATGATATATGTCAAGGAAGGGATGGTTGGGCATCCAAAGCTCACACAGACCTTTGAGTTGTATCCAGACAGACCTTAGGAGTTGTCTGTTCTTTCCACTCTTAACATAGTGATTCCTCTAGCTTACCATATTATGCAGCTCCCAAAATGAGCTGTTATAGTTTATTCTCAGTGTCATCATGTTTGCTATAACATAGAGCATAGTTAGTTATTATATCCATTTTCCTAATGACTTTCTAAAAATTTGGCATATGTGTTGAACTTCTTCTGTGTGTATGATTGTGATAATGATGTTTAATTATCAACGCATTATGCTAGATTATCTTTCCATTATTTCAATCACTGTTATACCATTGCATAGCTAATATAATGTTATATAAATCTAATGCAAGATGAATTTTTGTTTAACATGTTCATGACCTAAATGATAAGAAAACCTATCATATTTCTTTACTCTAGTGGTCATAAACCTTGTAATGTTTAGCTTGATCGATAGACTTACTTAAGGTATCATAATTTGTATACCATACCTCATGAGTCCATATTTGACTTATTACAGCCTTGTAAACAGGCCAATGTTATGCATATCAGGGCACAATTCTACACAGAAGGCTAAAATAATTACACACTCGAGGAGTCAATTACAGGGGCCTTCATGCTTGTTGAAGCATAGATTTCAGTATAGTCATGCTTATCCTACAACAATGCTCTTCCATCACTCGTGTTACTCTGACATATTTTTTTTTCTAGGTATTCAAATCCTTATTGGTATTGATTTTACCTAAAGTTTGGTCATATGGTTAGCAGGACGTCCATTGCTTGCATCAAAGTCAATATCCTGTAGAAGAAATCTTATGAAGAGAACCTCAAAAATTTTTGTCAATATACTTTCTATGTCTAATAATGTGATGTACCGAGAGTATATAGTTCTAAGGTCCCGTAATCCAGGACTGATGGGTTCCTCTGAATTCTGACCAAATCTTGAAATACCATATAAACCTATTGGCTCATCTGTACTTAGTTCAGGCATTCCAACAATGGATTTTAGAGTTACAGACTTCTAAAGGCTGTATAAAGTCCTCTAAAGATATTGTTATTACAAGTTTCTAATGGTTGATACTGGTCTTGTAAAAACATTGTGACATATAGAGAATCTGGCCACAGGATCATTCTAAAGGTTAGATTCCAGCCATTACAGTCAGTATCTTTGACAAAATTGAACAACTTTCTTTTTTAGCCATAACTGCCTTGTCCAAACTATTATTGCAACTTTGGACAATATGTTCTAAATGTAACTCAATGTTGGAATAAAAACAGTTTGATATTTAAACTCCAAAATGTCCTAATCCTAGTGAAGCTATCATTTGACTCTTTTATGCAATAATCTTTTAAAAGAAACTAGGCTATGACACATTCTCCTATACACCCAAAGTCCAATAACTATGAATGTTCTTGGACTTTCAGGCCTTCTTGGGTAGGTTTTATCATAGATATTATTGTCCACATTTTTGCTTAGAATGCCATGAATTAAGCTCCTGTTAAGCACTAGTATATTCAAAATTTCTCGATCAAAGAAAAGAATGCACTCTAAATGTATAAATTAATGGCGTTAATGATTCTCTGGCTATGTCACAATTTTATATTCAATATTGAATATTTCATTTTACAGCTGGAAATAACTTTATAATTTTGGCTATAAGTTGACCAGCTTGGCTTGCGTTTGCAGTTCCTGCATGTGAGATATTGATATTATTTGAAAGCCAGGTCAGCAGAACTAGAATCGGCACCCATGTTGGCAGGCCGGTTATATGGTATGGTATTGTGTCATGCCACACCACCAATGCACACCAACAGAGAAAAACTAGAGAGGGAGGGAGAGAGGAAAAAGAGAGAGAGAGAGAGAGAGAGAGAGAGAGGGGGCTTGGAAGCCCACCTGTACTCCTTCCCTTGAAGAGGGGAGGGGGCTCGAAGGCCTTGTTTGAAATAGGGGCTCCACCTAGGGGGCCTTGCGGATGAGTGGACATCTCTCACTCCCTCCCTCTTCTCTTTTGGCCGAGCCCCTATTTTGTATGAAATGGGACTCTGCCCAACAGGGCTTGCGGACAAGTGGAGAAGGAGAGGAGGGCTTCCGAACCCCCCTCTCTCTCTCTAGGCATCTCTTTCCCCCCCTCCCTCCCTCTTTGTATTCCTTTCTTTCCTTCTCCTTAACCTCTTCCTTTGCTGGTTTCTTGAAGTGAAAGGCGGAATCACACCGGTCCAACCCAAGTATATCTTAATACACCTTGAAGACGGTGGTTTGGGGTGGTATGACAGCCTTTGCTTGAAAGATCTTCTTAAAATCTATATGTAAGATCGATATCTTTCTTTCTTGTTATATGAAAAACTCTACAACTTTTCATCTTAAAATCTTTTTGGTTTAGATCTTTAGTTCTTACATGCAAGATATCAATGCCATTTGAAAGATCTTCTTAAAATCTAGATATAAAATTGAATTTATACACATTTTGGTAGGCATACCAAGTGACAATATACTAGACCGACCCCTATACTAGGTGTACTGACAATGAACTAATGATGGTGTCAATATTGGGTCCAATACTAAGACAATGAACCTTGAGACAACATTATATGATTGAAGGGTAAAACTTTTGCTAATAAGGTATCGGATATAAGCTCTTGCTATGCAATTATTAACATGACACTTACCTTGTAGTGAGTCATCATTGGAAGTTCGATGACATGAAACTAGAATCAAGATATGGTTTGAAGATGCTTGTAAGTAGAAGATAAGCCTGATCTATTTGCATGGCCCAATAGGTCTGCTTCTTTTTTCTTTGAAGGGAATTGCGATCATCTAGACTAGGCAAGAAAATAAATAACATCTCTGGAGTTTTTATGTTTATGCAAGGCAAAGTAAATTTAGCTAAGATAACCATGTTGGAGTCTCACCATCCTTTGCTTGAGGTTCTTGGGATCAAATCAGCATTAAATTAGCCTTTACATGAGTCATATAAATATCAAACTAGAAGAAGAAAGCCATCATGTCTCACCAAGATTGTAGCAAAAGTCACATCACCATAATTCTAAATAAGCATTCAAACTTCAATTCATTAATATATATCGAAAAAAAGTGCATGATATTTATAGCTTTTATCATGTTTCATTAATTATGATTCTTTTGTGCTCTGAGAATTTTACTATAGTTAATAATAATAAAAAAAGAGAGAGCTTGACATGAATTCAACAAGACTATATATTGAAGCATTTAACACTATACATTCACATCATATGTATTAGGTAGGTCAAAAGTGGTGTTTCTTAGTTTTCTAGTTTGACTTAGATTGTTAAGCTAATATATAGCCAAGTTGATTTTAATGGGAGCATCTATTGGCACTAGTCATCTATTTGAAGGACCACACACTAAGTTTGGCACATTTGGAACTTGTTTTATTTCCAATTAGGCTTAGCATCAAGGCTTAGCTTGGGCACTAGATTAATCCAATGCATGTATGAATCTAGGATTCAAAAGATCTATGCTAGCATAAATTTCGACACCCTAGTTTTTGCCATCTCATGATACTTTTCTAGTGTGCTTTCCAATCTTAAATAAGTCAAAGTACTGATTTTGAGATATGGGTCCATTCATTCATCTCACCTACCCCATAGCTTAATGAATTTGACTACCAGGGGATTAGATGGTTTCATGGTAGTCACTAAATTTAATTACCTTAAGCTAATAGATGATCATTTGTAGGGTTTCCAAGCTTGCTTCCTTGGAGACTTCACCTTAAAACTAAATCAAAAGAGTGATTTTCTCACCACCAAGGATAAACAAGTTGATACTATCACATCATTGATGAGTCATATTATGATCAAGAAATCATGATTGTCAAAGCATAAAAATAGAACACTCAGTTTGCAATATGTCATATGATGCTTCATCTTCTTATCCTTTTCTTGATGAGAGCTATTAGTCACTTGCAATTGAAGAGAATGGTCTAGATAGTGACCTAGGCACCTCTATATGGCATTAGGTTCATCTTTATTACTTGATGAGGGCATATTTTGTTGTTACCATGATCTATGATGATATTGATCGCTACCACAATATATGATGGTAGTAATTAGCTCTTTGCTTTAGATGGCTTTATGGTTAGAAAAGTTATTCGGTTATTTCTTTTTCAACATTTGTTATCTTCTCCTTTGGTATTATACTTTTGAATGCACAAGAGAAGTGCTACTCATCTTCTTCTAGCACATGTATTTCCTTAAAGGGAACATATGTTATCTTCTCCTTTGGCATTATACTTTTGAATGCACAAGCGAAGTGTCTTCTAGCATATGTATTTCCTCCTTTTTGTTCATGGAATTTCTTTGCTTCTATCTTAATGATGGCTAAAGTGTTCTTATGGTGGTTAGTGACTAAGTTTCTAAGTTGATTGCATCTATGGCAAATGTACTACCTTGCGGATCATGCACGTTGAGATTTTTGCATTAACAATTAGGTTTTGTGGGATAATTGTTCGGTGAGTGGCCAACTAAACTTAACATAATACTATTATACATAAGGATGAGTACCAAGCCTTACCCAATGTCATGGGGTTAGGGGCAGAAGTAGATGCTAAGCGTTGTAGCATAGACTTGCTTAGTGTCATTAGCCATCTAGAACTTGGTCTTGACAAAAAAAGAAATTCTTAAACAATTGTTCCTTAAAATTATTGGTATATTTTCTGTCTTCAAACTAGTTTGTTTCGAAGGTTTACTTAGCACAAACCTTCACATAGGCTTCCCATGATTGGACAAATACTGAACCAAATTCTATGTGAAGTTTATGGTTATAGTAGATGAAAAGAGCCTTAGAGTTCCACCAAGGCCATAGTTGAGCTACCCTATCATGGTCGAACACTTATTATAGCACCTAAACTTCAATTCATTTAGTAGTTTTGCATATGAGAAAATTTCATTTTATTTATGGCTTTAGAACCCTTACATTGAATTTGGACTCATATGCCTCTAAAACTCATCCAAATAATATGATAGAAAAGAATGAAAGAATTAGACAATTTTGTGCTGGCTACCCGTAAAGGATCTAATAATAGAAATTAGAATCATTCATGCATGACGGATCAGTTTTGGCATTAAATATATTGACGATTTAGCTTATGTTGTGAAGCCAATTGCCAATTGATTGCTAGTGATGGCATTATAGGAGTTGAAAGAGTTAGTTACATGTTAGAAGGATTTGAAGCTTAGTTTGGCACACATCAATTTATTTTCAAAGACCTAGTCTCAAGCCTAATCTAACATTGGTGTAAACTACTCAAGTCAATAGGCTAGGTATTGGATTGGTGCATGCTTGAATTAGTGCACGGATCTAACGATTCATTCTAGCATGAAGTTTGGTGCTATAATGGTTGGCTCTACTTGTTCGCTAAGATATTTTCTAATCTCAGGCTAGTCTTAGCACACTGCTAAGCAAGGATTGCCGTGCCAATACCAGAGCCCATACTAGTTGCTTAGTAGCACGGTTTGGTATGCCCCCATCACATTTCATGCCGGGCTTGTACCGACATAATAGAGAGGGTGGGGGAGAAGCAGAACAGGACAGAGGACAAGAGAGAGAAGGGCAGGGAGGGAGAGAGAGGGAGAAGGTTGGCGGAGGCTGGCGAAGCACGGTCCAACATTTTAGAGAGCGTGGGGGAGAGGGAGAACGATAGAGAGGAAGAGAGAGGGAGGGAGAGGGAGGAAGGGAGGGAGAGAGAAAGAAGGTGGTGGATGGCCGCAGAGGGTCAGGAAGGGGTGCAGAGGGATGGAGGAGCTCTGCCTTCTAGTTTCCTAGTTACATTATAAATAGGGGTTTCCGAGGGGGCCTTATTTTTATTTTGAAGAGTTTTAGTGAAGTTGGAAACTCCATTGCCGACTTCTTTTATTTTCAAAATAAAAAATCCCTTACCTTTTTTATTTTGAAGTGAAGTTGGCAAAGGGGTTACCAACTTCATCAAAACTTTTCAAAATAAAAATGGGCCCCCTTCAGGACCCCTGTTTCGAATGAAATAGGGGAATCAAAGGACAAAGCTCTTCTTCCATCTCTCTATGCTCCTCCCTAGCCCTCCATAGCCCTTCGCTGGTCATCCATCACCCTCCCTCTCCCTCTCGTTTCACCCCCTTCCTCTCTCTCTCACTCTTTTCCTCTCTTTTCTTCTCCCTCTCTTCTTTCTTCTCTGATTTCTTGATTTGAAGGCCAAAACTATATTGCTTCGGTGCTAGCACAGCTCAGTATGCCACGAACCTAGTGGTTTGGGATGGTTCCGCTGATGCTGCTCCTAAAACATGGGTCTATTTGTCCTAAGTTGACTTCTTTCTAACCTTTTAAAGTTCTTTAGCAGCTATTATGCATCCAAAAAGAAAGCCCACAAAGTCAAATTTGGAGTTGTTTCCTATTCCTACTGGAACTTAAAATTTGATTATTCATAAATACTTTTTCAGCTTTGATACCATCCTTCTATGCTTTAAGGATATGATGGTTATGTATCTATAAGTGAAGTGTTCAAGGGAATGAGTTTCTATCAAAATACAATTCTGTTTAGGACGTGGCCTAAGAGGATATGTGATCCAAGTTAGACCTAATATAATGTGACCATCTTTTGGACACTTATTTTATTGAATGATTCAGTCAAAGAGAGAAGAATGCAATTCCTTCAATCCACTTAACACAACCTCTTTAATAGAATAGTAGAAAATAAGAGGAATTGCAAAAAATAGGGTTTTAGGTTCAGCTTTTTTTCATCAATTCCATAATAAAAAGCGAACACAATTCCTAAACAGCCATGACTAGAAAAGGTAATCATGAAAATGCTAAATCCCTCTAGCACTTGATGTCAACTCTTACATCAATTTTGGCTTTAGTTAGTTCTCATAATTCTTCCTGAGTTGTAAATTATGCTCAATCAAGTTCTTTCCTGAAGAAAGTTTTTATTTTGACTAACTGATTTCAATAATTAAATATCATAGGTCCCCACCATTGTGTGCAATGACCCTTTAAGGGTTGTTGCATCCTCATAGTATTGGAGTAGAGCTTTGTTCTAAAAGCAAACCCAAAATGACAAAGTTATGGCATTCAGAAGTTGTGGCTTTTGGTCAAGTGTTGGATGTGGCTGATCTTACACAAAAATCCTATCCAGACCTGCTCAAGGTGACGGTACTGGTATGGTGGTCCTTCTAGATCTGTTAATGTTTAAAGGTGTAGGTTTTGTATAACAGAAGTATAGTTTTGAGTTTTGCATAAGACATAAATTAGCCTAAGTATAATCATGAAGTTAGACAAAATATTACTCTCCCATGATAGAAAATAGCATTGAAAAATTAAATTTGTAATTATGTAATTAGTAACAAAAGGAAAATCTTAAAATAACATAGTAGTTGCACCAGCAAAATCGTAGTACATAATTTATAACCTAAAATAGTGGAGAATCAGTGGGATAGGAGAGTTTATAGGCAAGGAGTAACTAAAGGGTTTGGCACTCCTTTTTTTAATTAATGTTCACACTTATATTATTTGTTTTAATAGGGATTTAGTTAAAGAAATCGTGGTACCACCTGCTCTGATGTCACTTGTTGAAAAACTTTTTATGCGGAATACAGATCTTTATGCCCAAAATCACGATGTCGTTGCTGATGCCGTAAGAGAAAGAAGAAGAGAAAATAGAATAGAAAATACAATTAATAGGGCATGCAAGGTTTTACTATAAGAAAAAAAATTATGAAGGAGGTCTTACACTCTCACCCTATACAAAAACTCAACAAGAAACCCTCCCCCGAAAAAAAAAATCTCTCATAAGCTCTTAATCTCTCTTGGAAGTCCTTTGCAGACCCTTCTCACCACTAAAGACCTCTATAATGCCACCACCATTCCTATGACTCTCTAATCCCTTTTTATAGATCCTAGGATGTCTTTATGTTGAAGAGCACTTTGATAAAAATCCAGAGGTTCAAACCGTGTCGAAAAAGGACTCCAAATGGAGTCAAAACTATGTCAGGATGATCATAGACTGCCATGAACCATCGCACATGAACTGGAGCTGGACAAACCTATCCCCATGGGCCACATGTGCATAGGCGCTCTCTGCACCCGCGGTCCATGTACTGCATGAAACATGCATGGACCATGCAAACTGCTGTTGTGGACCGCATGAAATGTGCCATGTAAGATGTGCCCTGCACATGTGTGGGCTAGTCTTGGTCTACTACGGGCTGTCTAAAGGCCTATGCACTTGCGAGCTTGGATCTTTTTCGGACTAGGCTTGAGGTATAGCCCAATAGAAGTGAGATCTCTGTTGTTAGAATTGTGCAAGTCACGATTCGACTCATCCGATTCGAGTCAATTTAGGCCGTGGTCGAGTCGAACCGCATGGAAGAATCGGAAAATAAGAAGGATTGCACCTGGATCGCTGACTTGTGAGGTGAATTGTCATTGTCACTGGATCGTTCGAGTTTGTCGATTCAGAAAAGGTAGGTTTCCGATAAAAAATCTTCAATGATTTTGGAAGCCGAGACATCGAAATCTCTCAAAATTCTTTGAAAATCTTTTTGTTAAAGGAAATCAAAGATATTTCAAAGCATTTCTACCTTCTCTTCTCCCATTTCTTCGATTTCTCTCTCTTTGTTGCTTCTTTAAGCTTCAACGGCTAGCAAAGGAAGCCCATCAGCTCTCTCTAAGCTTCATCGTCTTTGTTTTCACTTGCAGAGAAGGCCCCCGAAGCCCCATTGTCATCACCGTCTTCCCCGAAGCTCCCATCCGTTGCGTGGCTGCTTCCTCTCAGTCGTTGTCGTCTTCCCTGAAGCTCCCATCCGTTGTCATCATCGTCTTCCCCAAGAGGCGCGATCGGAGGAGGCCTGTCGGCCCTCTCTCTGTTGCTTGGTTGCTTCTTCTCAGTTTCGAGTAGACTGAGACCCACGATCTCTAAAATCACAGTTTCAAGTTTTAACAAAGGTAAGTTTTAATTTTTAAAATATTTAATATTTTTTTATTTTTTATTCATTATTTTTATAATAACTTTTTATTTTTTTATCTTCCTTCCAAGAAATGGGATGGAGAAACACAATATGGCCTTAGTCCTCACACAGGCTCGAGTTACTATGTCATGATTCCTTCCTGGATTGTTCAAACTGATCCTGGAGCATCCCATGATAGCTTCTTGAATCGTATTGTTGTAATTTCTTCATATACCTTTTCATTATAATTCTTGGATACATATAAAGCACTTGTATTACTTGTTTATAATATTTACTTTCAGGAGAAGGATGAAGTAAGCATATGATTATATTTTTATCACTTTTATAATATAAATTTTATTTTTATGCTAATTTCTATTATTTTATAAATAAATTGAATTTGTTTATAAATCTTACGAGTCGAGTCACGATTCGAGTCGATTCAAAAGTCAAGTCATGGATGATTTACAAGTCGAATTCCGATTTGACAACTATGAGTAAGACCTATAATCAAGGCATCTCACTATTTTAAATTGTGCATTTGTTTTAAATTGAGATTAAATTCAAATTTTACTATTTTAGTATGTAAATAGTAATGCAAGCCATGAAATGCTTAAGGGCCTCTAAATTGTTAAGATTCATTGATAATATAGGGCTACATTTAAGGTTTTAGATTACATAAAAGTAAAACAAAAGTCCTAAGGCAATTTACTAATAAAGGCTGTTACAATTGATTGAAACAATTTGGGATAAGCAAAGAAATGACTGAAGGATCTGATACTTGCCTTGCTAATTATAGGTTGTTGGCAATTGGACTGTCACTAATTGTCACGTCCCGAATCCAGCACCGGAATCAGCTATGTGACCGGCTGCACAAACCCTAGGTTTTATCCTAGAGATCATGCAAGGCCTAGGCACACAAGAGTCACTTACCTCAAAAAAATCTCATTCTTTACCAAGCCCGAATATCTGCACAACTCTGTGAAAGAAGAAAGTAGGGTTGTGAGCTTTACAGCCCAGTAAGGTCTCCAAACAGTCACCATCAATAGTAATAATTTGAAAATAGCAAGAATATAAGAGTACACATCATGCCATGCAACGAAACAACTCAAATGTCACATACGACAAAACCTTTTGCAAAATCATGTTTTTCTCTTTTCAAGTTTTCAATTTAATCATCCATCTTCTCTAGGGTTCTAGACTAGTCACGGTCATGCTTCAGCCCACGACTGGCAATCTCAGTGTCACACTTCAGCCTGTGACTGGCAATCTCATTGTCACACTTCAGCCTGTGACTGGCAATCTCATAATCGACCATGTACAAACTGCCTATGGCCAGGCCCACGTACTAAGCCCGTTCTGGCTGTGTAACCACGATCCCGTGGCATGGCTAGTCCAAACACCATTATCACTTTATCAAATCAGGTCGTACTGTCAAATCATGTCACGATATCAAATCAAATAATATCATCACAAACTTCTCAATGACCGGCATCACGGTCCAAACCATCAAAATATATTTGTTTGATAAACATAATATCCAGAAATATAAATAATAATAACCATAATCATATCGTTCATCATGAAAACTCAACTATACTATGCAACAACAAATCATGCATGCCAATGCTCATATATTCGGATCAAAATCATGCCATGTAAAAATAATATGTAGAACTGGTGATTATGTCCAGAATCCTTACCTTCAATCGCTAACCCTAAATATCCGGTATCAATTTATACTTGAAATTCGTCCAAATCCTTCCTGCTCAAAAGGCTATAAAATCCTAACTGCACGGATTTCGAAAAAAGGCTTTTCGATCTCCCACTTCAAAATTTATATTTTTTCTCCCTTCCTTCTACTCTTCTTCCTCTCTCCTCTTTCTCTTTCTTTTCCTCTCCTCTCTCTTTCCCTCTCCTCCTCTCTCTTCTGGCTCTCTGCAGGCTCTTCCCTGCCTTCTGTCGACGTCCCCTAATAAAAAGAGAAAGAACCAGTCTAAAATCAAATATAATTCCTCGTCTAAGAAATCCTAAACCACCAGAAAAGCTCCCAACCGTTAGATCTGAGATCGACGCCTCAAACCATATCAAAATTCGAATCCAAAAGCTCCTGATCAAGCCTAAACTCCCTCGGATTCATTTTAGCCGTTCGATCAGGTGATCGGACGGTCCAGATCACACAGAAATCCCGTGGACCGCTGTGAGTCATGAGAAACTTTGGGGAAACGCCCGAGAAACGCGTGGGAAATGCCTTCAGCAGCGCCGCTTCCGGCTGGGCCGAGCCCACATGCCTGCATGCGTGGGCCTGGGCCGTGCATCACGCACCTGTGCGATTGGCCGGGCCGCGCCTCGCGTGCCCGCCTGCGCTTGTCGCTCGCCCGCGCACGCATCACCCGTGCCACGCGCCCGCTCGTGCTCGCTATTGCTCGCCTGCATCGTACGCACCCGCTCGCCCGTGCCGCACTCGATCGCCTATGTGCTTGCCTGCTCCCGCGCCTGGGCTGCGCGCTGGGCCGCGCGGTGGGTCTAGGCCGGTCCATTCTGGTGGGCCGGCCAGGCCTTCGAACCCCCCCCCCCCCTTTTTTTTTGTGGGTTGTTACACTAATGGTGGAGTTGGATTAATTAGACAATTAATTTCATATTGTCAAACTAACCTAAATTTATTATTCTCTTGAGCCACATTACTAGTCCTCTTTATCAATGTCATCTCATTTGTAGATCCAATTTAGGATACAGTTCCTTATGATAAAACTGAGACATGGTCCTAAACCAGAACACATGGTGAATGAAGTTCTCTAAAGCGAAAATCAAATAGTTAGGGAAGGTTTTATGGTTATGCTCATGATTATGTATGTTTTTACTGAAGTGTAAGTTGTAAATCAATTATTTCTCGAGATTTGGTACATGAATTCTATGTGGGATTGAAGTTATGATGCTTAGGTGGCTTCTTGTGCCCTGGATTTTAGGTACAAGGGGTTAAATGGAGAAAAGAAGACATATTTATAGATTTATGGATCCTAATCCTTGTTCTTCTCATTCCTTTGAGAGAACAAAACTACAAATGTCCTAATCCTACCTAAAGTAATATCACTTAAACTAAAGAGAAACAAAAAGGGTAGATATTACTAGCAATAGGTATTGAAGGACAAAGCCTCTACAACTCAGGTCATAGGGATTTCTCATAATAGGGTATATGATAGATTTTGATAGGTCAGAGAGAATCTAGGTGAGATTTATCAACACTAAACTCTAATTATCAATATGAATTTGGTGAGGCAGTTATTGTAGATCCAAAAAAACTGCCTATATAACTTGACTACAGGAATTAACTAAATGGACCCCTTTACTAATATGGATTCCTTCTTCAAACTATTCTACTTTTATCTCCAACAAAACATATAAAAGACAATAACAAAAAAGAATAGGAAACAAAGTGAAAGAAGTTTACCCCTCCAGACATTCAATAAAGACATGTAAGAGGCAAGGTTCCATTGAAGTCACAAGGCCCTTCTTTTAGTGACATCTAGCTCCCATAACTTGGTAAAGAAAATAATTGAGTTACAATAAATAATAAGGATGATTTCTAAAAATAATAAAACATGCAATTTAGGTAAAAAAATGTATAGGTATCTAAATAACACATCCATGCACTTCAACTTTTTATGTTATTCTTGAACTATTTCTATATTAGGGGTTGTAGAAGGATGAATCATAATACTAATTGCATTTGACTAGGTACTTGAGGCAGCATAATGGATCAAATTAAGATAGGAATAGCTCCAACATGGCTTAGATAAGTTAACTTATAGTGCTCATTGATCACTACTTGTCACCTAGAATGATGACAATGGAAAGTATATGCGAACATTGTGGCCTTTGAAGTTGTGTTGCATGAACCCAAGCTTGAATTTGTCATATTTTGCTCCCACATAGAATTCAAACTTTTCAACATGACCTATGTAATTAACAATGGTTCATCTGATTCTCTTCATCATGTATAACCTCTTTTAATGACCTTTCCTACTTTTAAATGGAGAGAATCATACAAAGCTTAAAAGTATTATGGCTAACATTCAGATTATACCAGAAAATGAAATGGAAAAACAAAAAATTACATAAATAATAATAAAATAAGAAAGAAAAAAAAAAATCTAAGGGGCACATTCCAAGTCCCACTGCATAGCAGAAACAATGAGTATCATACAGCAAAAATGTTGGTCATGGTGGATCCATTCATGCATCACAAGTCTGTGTAGGTACTGATATTTATGATCCTAAAAATCTATAGTTCCTTTTGACAAGAAATTGTTCAATAAGTTGATTTTATGGGAAGCATTTGCTCTTTTTTGGTTGTGCTGATTTTCTAAAAACTTGTGGTACTAATTATTTAAGAGTTGAATGATGTTTTGGCATTTCTTTCTAAAAGATAGTAAGTGATCCTTTCATGTTACATTATTGATTCTACAAGAAAGCGAACATCATGTTGTGTGATTATTTGCGGAAATTATCTTTTTAATCACTTGTCCTGTTTCTCACAAGGATTCGAGTATTAATGTATACCGATATCTATAGATTGCACTACATCGCACTAGTAAAGTACAACCTTTAGTGGTACCATACTGATACATGGTATTTCACTTCTATATTGCTTTGGGGGCACCAAGATTTGTACCATATGTCCTTATAGAAGTACGTCATGATGGCAATGTTTCTGCACAAGAATGTCTCGATACTTCAACTACTACATAAGTTGTTTTTAACATCACATATTCATCATGCATAAAAGCTTGAAACTTATTCCAAGATACAAGATGATTTTTTCTTGATCTGTTTTTAGTTACAACTAGGTTCATTTTCTGCTCGCAATTGTGCGGCATTATCGATTTTTGCATGGTCTCATCCTGATCTCACATCACTATTCTTGGCTTGGGCATGCCATGCCATCTTTAGCATCGTGGCAAGATTTTGGTGGAGCATCGAGTATGACAAGCATGACAAATTAATGATTCGATGCAACTATCAACGTGCCATGAGTATCAGGTCACCTGCATCTAAAAACAAATCTAGGGTTTAAGATATAGTTGCAACAAGCTTAGGTTGAAGTCAAGGTTCACCTTACTGGTGCATATTTCTCTATACAAGGTGTGCCATATTGTACCAGTATCCAACTAAGACTTGGTAGGGGGATGTATCGAGTCTCGATATATCGAACTGACCTTTGTATTGGATGTACTAACACTGTATCGGCATGGTACTAGTATAGGGTCAAGTACCGAGACAACAAATCTTGATTGAAGATTTTACGACCGAGTTCTTGCATCAGAAATATTTGATGATTGATATGTATATTGAATACCAATTCTCCATGCAATTCAATTTGAAACTGAAATAGGATCATATTTATTCTTGCCAGTAATATTCAAGTTTTTGACAATTTTGTTAGATACGCTAGTTTATTGAATTGATGATCATGTAATATTCAAATCACCCTGATTTTTGGGGCATCAGACGAAGAGTGGAGCCATGGCAAACATGGACCTGGAAGCACTTTTGACAATTGGAAATGTTTTGCCTAGTTTTCTGATATGATCAGAAAATCAAGCTAGCAATTAACCATGGATGCTGCAAGAACTTTGCATGACATAGTTGGTCAAAAGAACAAACAATTTTATCAAAGAGCATTTAGCGACTGCAACATTTGTTTGTTTTATGTGTCAATCCTTCAGTTTAATAACAAAAAAATGAGTGACATTGTATCAATGGTTACCTGCCATATCCTTGTATGTCAGCCAGGTGGTAAAACTCCAATTATAATGAGCAAGGCAACAATTTCATCATCAAGATAAAATAAAGTCAAGCTTATGCCCACAAAGAACTATTCCTTTCCAGTTGTCTGTAGCCTATTCTGCATTACATATAGTTCAGGTGGAAGGCTGTACTATTGGAAACCTAATGACACTGAAATAAATGCAGCCTAAGCATATATCTTTTTTTTTTTTTTTTTGAATATGCAAAGGTACTTGTGTACTTCTTTTGGGTGGTATTTGTTTCTTGAATGGACTATCTTCTGACTAAATCTTTATAAATATTTACATCCTCAGGTCATCTTGATTAAGCTTGCAAAAGTTCTAGGCAAAAAACCCCTTACATCAAATCAATTTCCTATGTATAAATATTGTATAAGAAACTGTCTGGAAATATTATGTTATGCCCTGACTCACCTGCTAGGATAGAAGGATGTCTTGTAATGATCAGACCTAAGGGCAGATGGAGAGAAAGAGGGTTAATTGCTGGACATGAGGATTTGCCGAGAGAAAATTTCCCCAAGACTTTTATCTCCAATTGCAGAAGACTAAGAACGAAGAAATGCTCTCAAATTGGAACTTCAACCTAGAATATACCTTATGGTTTAAAAGGAAGAAAGTGCATGCTGTTGTGAACTGGGATCTAATTACTAATTTACTCTGAAGTTTTAGCAATATGCAAGCTGGAAGAACTTCAAAGAACTCCTTTGGCTAACAAAGCAGGTGAAGAATTACAGTGAATTGTTACAGTGCGGATGCATGGTGTCTAGAAAAAAAAAACCCAGTAACTTGTTGAATGTTAGAAGTACCTGGAAGGCACCAAGGGGCAACAACATAACCTGGAAAGCTGCAAGGTGAGTGGCTTCAGCATTAGATTTACAATGGCGTTGCGTTATTGTCAGCTGATGTGCATATATCTGAAAAATTATAATTTCAAGTTACTGTTTATTTCGAATACCATCTCCATTAAAGTGAAGAAATTGATTGCGCGCAACTAAATCAATGCAAATAGAAGAACATCGTCCTCCCCCACAACCGGAGAACAGCATCGTGAAAAGGACATTCCAGGGGGCAGAAAATACATCATCAGTTGCGAGGGATTTGATGCACCGAACACCACATCTCATTCATCTTGATATATGATATTTGATGTCTCCTAAATTAGACTTCGATGGGGCATTCAATTCTGAAAAAAATAAAATGCGACGACCAATCCTGCCTTTAAAGATGACATGCAGCAAGTATTTTTCCTCTGGAAATCATGGGAGATCAAGGATAAATTGTTCACTCGGTTCGGTAGAAGTTGGGGATCCAAGATAGTTATTTTTGAGAAGAGACTGAAAGTTACTTGGATTCGAGAGGAAGGTACACAGAAGCTGCTGGCCGGGTAAACGTGCGAGATAATCTTCATAAAGTTTGCGGACAAAGGCCCTATCAAACGTCATGTTGGCAAAAATAAATTTTATCTAAATCTCACGTCCTTGTCAATTGTCATGAGCCCTTTTCTCCACTTGGATGGTCAGTCTACTACTCTCTCTCCGAACCTATAAACAAAACGCGTTGTCTATTTTCCCACGCGTCACGGCCCACAGCCACAAATAATAATAATATCGGCAACTACGTGGTAGGTTCTAATACCCCCACATGAGATTATTTACCAATCTCGTACGGTAGCCTTGCATCTAGAAAGAGGGCCAGCGCTATTATTGGATGGCTGAGATCTGTTGACCAGTCCGATCGATCTATCGATTTAAATCAGCGAATGGTCCCGATCGATTCCTTCTCATCACAGCACCATATTTAGGTAACGCTGTTGATCAGCATAAGACATTAAGACCCTAATAAATGAGCATATAAATATAGCAAACCTTGGCCTCCGTTCCATCACATGGAAAATTTTAGGGGAAGAATACCAATACCATCACGTGTTTCGTTCAATAAAATTGACCGTTCCAAATTAATTTAATCAGCATTGACCACGTGCTCTTAAATGTGGGGAAGGGAAGTGCGGCTTCCGGACCGTTTATAAGGCCAGTCCCGGTAGCCAAAATTTAAATTTAGCGGGAGGAGCGAGAACGAAGATGCCATGGAACCCTTTGCCCCCTTCCAAGAGGAGCTCGTCCATGGGGACAACATGTTCTACTGGGCCTTTTCGCCGGAGCCGGCCTTCGATCTCATCGCCGCCGTCCCTGAACCGGCTCTCGTGGAACCGCCGGTTGTTCTCAGGAGCGCCTTCGAGCTATACACCAGGACGGAGAATGAGAGCATGATGGAGGGCTCGAGCTCGGGAACCCGTGGCCGTCGGAATATTCACCGGAGAGTGATGGAGATGTTACAAAGGATTCCCAGGGCCGAACAGGAATGTAAAGGAGTGGGGACGAGCCGTGGGTTTAGGCATATGATGAGGGAAAGGCAGAGGAGGGAGAAACTCAGCCAGAGCTATGCTGACTTGCACTCGAGTCTTTCTTATAGATCAAAGGTTATCTTCTACTTTTTGGATGTTCATAAAGAAATTTGTTTCATGGAGATAAATTTAACAACGTCATGCGAAATATTGTTCCTTTACTTCAAATATTTAAGTGGCTTGACAGATAATAACACAGAAATCTTTTTAATGAAATCACTAACTAGATGAGGAGGATTTATTGGGAAGCCGATGACACGACGTGGCCTATACTTTCTTCTTATTGTCCTTTATGTTTTATCTTTCTGAAACTTGGTAATCCCCCTCTTCCTTTCAAATCTTTGTTTTTTTTCCTCCTCTGTAACCTTCTCCTTTGTAACAGGGCTTATTCAATAATTTAGATTTTTTAAATTAAATGCAGCGGTTCTTGCTCCGAACACATCTAATTTTCTCATAGGCTTATGAGAACTACTTTTCTTCGATCTTCTGTATATCGAGGAACATCGGTTTTTCTGAAATAATGTATTAGTTATATTTTGAGGTTTATTTAATAAAGCTGAGGTACTATCTGAAAGTTTAGATATATTCCCTTGCCAATTTACTTTTAACTTTTTGGATTGCTTCGATATCAATTAGTCAGTTTCTCTTATTAATTGTCATCGAGATCAATGAACTAATTCGTCTAACTATTATATACCGAAGTTCAATCGATCAATTCAGGATTTCTTTTTTTTTTCTTCTTTTAATGCAATTTATTTGTATTTTCTTTGTAGGGTGATAAGAACTCAATAGTGCAATCAGCTGCTGCGTATGTAAGGGAGCTGAAGGGAGTGAAGGACCAGCTGCAGAGGCGAAATGAGGAGCTTGAGTCCATGATTTTAGGGAGCGATGAAAGGATAGAGGAGGCGAAGGTTAAGTTTCGGGTGGCGAATCCATCGTCTGCCATCGACTCCTTGATTGGAGCTCTTCGGTGCTTGAAGAGCATGGATGTCAAGACCAGAGCCATCCGGTCTGATCTCTCTGGCCATGAGTTGTCTGCCACCATGAGCATCGATACAAAGGTGTGTGCATGGAAGTAAAATTCCTGGCCTTTATTTGCCTGAAAAGAAACAAATTTATAGTTCCCTCTATATATTGCCATTCCTATATCTTCTACAAAAATTTTTGCATGCTTGGGCATCAGTTTTGGTGTTAATATGGTCCTTTAGAAGATTACTAAAATATGCATGGGATACCACATCTTGCCCAAAGAAAAGGAAGGAAAGCGATCAATAAATTACGTGATCTAAGGGTCGCTATAAGGTTACTCTATAGCCATTTTAAGAACAATTAATCTCTTTGTGTTAGCGCACAAGTGGATTTGATAAGCCTAGATTTCATATGGGATGTACCCTAATCCCCTTATCCAAAAATATGACCGCTAGGTGACCATAGTTTCTAAAAATGATAGTAGGAAAATGGCATAGTAAAGTATATATATATATATATATATATATATATATACCAGTTCACTTTCTACGCAAATATTTGGGCCCAACAACTTGACTGTAGTCCTTGATCAACTGAAACAAGATTAAACTTGTAACATGGCTTTCTTGGATTCGAATGAATCAAAGAACCAAAGGAAAATTGCCTTAAATATTAGTTAAGGCTAGTAAGTCAGGGATGATATAATATAAAATAGTTTTTGTTACCACAGATTATGATTTAAATGTATATTTTTATCTCAATATTCATAATTAGCTAACTTGAAATATTTCTGAATATAAAAAAGGTTGCGACTGGTGAGGTGGAAAGAGCGGTGGAAGGCGCCCTAAGGGAAGCAGAGAAGAAGCTTCTTCGCGCCTATCCTCCAAGCGCCGGATGGTCCCAATTCTGGCACGCGGAAAATATGCCATAATTTATATTATTAAACTACTCATTTTGTAGTAGAGGATATTGGTCACGTGACCATGTGTGATTCTTCCTGGAAGGAGGTCTTCGACGTCATTTGCGGCTCAGAATATACACGTGGACTCTTGGGTTTGTCGGCACCTGCCTCGTAGAAGCCTATGGAGGTTTCGAGGAACACGTCTCGTTCATGTAATTCTTTTTTTTTAAAAAAAATATTTTTTTAAATATTTTTTTTTTCTTGAAAATTTCACATTCCATTGTGTACACGAATCCAGCTTTTTAAATTCAAGATATTATATTATTGGATAAGAATCTAATACTGGTCACACCCTCCACACACGCGCGTGAACATATATATATATATATATATTGTATTATTGGTTAAGAATTTAATACTGGTCTCACCCTCTATGCATACATACACACACATATTGTCTACCAACTAGAGCAGGCATTTCAAATCTTGTCATGTGATTTTCAAAAATTATATTGGAATAAGTCTCGTATACCTTATTTTTCATAAGAGAGCAGGTCATCCAGCATTATATCTTTTTTGTACCTACGATTATTAGGATATGTACCGGGTGAAGGCATACCAGTCATGAAGATGTGCTCCACGCCACTCCTAGCAATGCCGGTCATTTTTATAGGGACATGTGCTCTACAGAAGTATGCCTATCGCGAAGACGTGCTAGTTACCATTTCTTGCACCATATAGTATGTCTCTTAGACAATAGGTATTCTATATACCTGCCTATAAAAATCTTTTCCTAGAGACCTTCTAGGTGAGTCTTTCCTAAGCCTCCGAATTCTAAGTTGAAGTCTAAGTGAGAACCAACTAAGTCAAAATTGAAGGCCAAGCCAATAAGAGTCAAAGCAAGGTGAAGTAAGGAGACGAGGCTAGGAGGAGCCTAGAAGGGAACTCATTAAGCTTTGCACGTTCTCTTGCAAGTTTCGCCTACTCTCCTTTAAGCTTCACTCACTCTCCCAAACTTCACCTGCTCTTTCTTAAGCTTCGCTCGCATTCTTTCTCAAGCTTTGCCTACCTTTCCTTAAGTTTTGAGTTTGAGTGGCAGGTATCCAAGGGCAACTCTCAAATCATTTCAAACTCGAACGAGTTTGATTTTAAATTTCAAATATATTTCAAACTCAATATGGTATTTGCTAAATAGATTTTATTAGAGTTTGGAATGAATCGGATACCTGAAAATATCCATATGATTATCTCTAAGATTATTCTAACATTAATTACAAGATTGGTTTATTACATTTTCAGACTCATGTGTTATAATTTAATATATTTTTTTGAGATTTTTTTAAATGGATTTTAAGAATTTGTCTAAATGTATAAAATATTTAAATTTATTATATGGGGGTGAAAAAAATATTAGAAAATTTTTTAAAAAATGATTGTATTAATTGAATGATATTAATTTATCAAAAAAGATTTTTTGTTTGAATTTTTAAAATTAGTTTTAAAATCCTATATTGAACATGTAAAAATATTTATATTTATTATATATGATTAAAAAATATAAATAAAGTTCATAGTTTTAATTGCATGAAATTACAATATATATATATAATGTATATATGTATGTATATTATAGCCAAGCTATAATATAGTTAATTAGATTTGGACTTAGATTTGATCACGTCAAAACTAGAAATGGGTATCTTACATTGATGATCCATGTCTTGAATATGATACGCTATCTCAAAAATGCTTGCATACTAAAAATCATATAATTTAAATATTTCTAGCCTATATATCAGGTAATTAAAATATATTTAATTTAATTTAATTTAAACTATTCTGCTTTTGTCTACTTGATGCATGGATTAGGAGTCTCCAAATCATTTTTTTAATGTATAAGTAATTTAGAGATAGTAGATCATATTTAATAACTTCGATTTTTGATATAGAATTTTCATTTTAGAATTTTAATCTGACTAAATTTGAGTCCAAATCTAGTCGACTGGATTTTAACTGGACTATATATATATATGCGCGTGCATGGTTTAAAAAATTGATAATTAAAAAATTAAAATTATGAATTATAATTACTGCTTGATTTTAAGATTTAATATTTAATAATAAATAATCTGTTATGGATTTGGGTCTACTCTAGACATGTTGGGTGGAGCAGTTTAATATTATCCTATAGATTAGGCATGAAAAATCAACGATCAAGGTTGGATTAAAATATAGAGTTTGTTTATTTTTCGAATTGAATTTGAATATATTGTTAGTTCAATTAGAGATCAGTTTAGAATTGGATTGATAATATTTTAGATATAAAATAATATTTCATGAATCATGCCTAATAATTTACATATGCAAAAAGTCTAAATTTTTTAATTATTTTTAAGGATAAAATTTATATAGAAGATAAATTTAAAGTTAATTGACATCTTTTATGTTTGGTGGTATAAAGCATGTTACAATTGCAAGGTTGCAGTAAAGATTTATGGTGATGCTTTTTTATATAATCAATGCGATAAAAATGATCAACCTCATGTATTATGATAAACTTATAATATATTTTTTAATACTATATTTTATTTACAAAAATAAATATGTTATTTTTATTAAAGATATTTTTAATGTATCTATGTCTCAATGTATAAATTAAATAGTATTATTGAAGATGACATTGGAAGCTATATTTATAATTTTTAGAAAATTAGTTCCATAACTAATTGGTATCCCGATACTTAATTTTATAATGGATATAAAATATAATAAATTTAGTCGATCGATTATTATCCAAAGCATGCTAAATGACATTTACTATTTTAGATTATATTTGGTTCACAAAACTTTAATTATAGCATATATAATTTCAATATCATCAATATATTTTTTTAAAAAAATAAATTTTGGCTTGATCATTTGCCAAAATATTCTGCGAACCCAATTCTTTCATGTTCAATAAGAATCTATTATTTAAACTCTTGAAAAATATATTCATGCTGAGCTTTTTCAAGAAATACCTTCTAAAAAATTACCAAGCATAATATGGTAACATACGTTAATTATTAATCTTTTCCTCTTTTCTTTTTTATTCTTTTGGAGGTAGCGTAATTTCGAGTATTATGGGTTATTTTTTCAATCATTTTGATTCATATTTTTTTATAAAGCTCAATTTAGTAATACTTTAATAAATTTTTTTGGACTTTATATTTTTAGTTTAAACGAAGAAGTTATGGTAGATAAAGATTAGAATGGATGTAAATTCATTAGTTAATGAAAATATTATATATTATATTGTATAAAAAACCTATATATTGATAAAATATTTTTATTTTTTAAACTCAAGCTAAAATTTGCCTCAATGTGCGGGTTATATACTAGTGATGCAATATGATTTAGTACCCGAGAATGTAAATAACCATTGCATGCTTTTATTGCATGAGAAATTATATCCTACATCAGATGCACCATCTCAATTGTGTACCATAGAAACAATCCATGATTAGGTGAGGGAGATCAGCCACATAATGAATGGGATTCACATGAATAAAAAAAATTGACTAATGTGGTGCACCTGATGTAGGTTATAATTTGTTCTTATTATTTAGGCAAGTGGTTGGGATTCAATTTAGAAAGGCAATGCCTCATAATTTTCAATCCTCAATAAAAAAAATAATTATGGTTCATGAGCATAGTCTTGGTTTGCTTAGAAACATAGATGGGCTAGCTGAGGAAAAAAGTATAAAAAAAATATTTGCAAATTAAAAATCTATTGGCATCGTTTTTATTTCTTATTTCCTATTTTAAAAAATTTTGAGATAAAAACATATTTCATGCAATTATTTCTATTTTTATCTTTAAAAATTATATTTATTATTTTAAAAAATTAATACTACGTTAAAATGGTCAATCAACAATAACATATATTAGCCATAAGATATTATTTGTTACTGGTAAATACCCATAAGATAGTGAAATACAAAGTTCGTTATGAAATATCTCTTGAAAAATATTTTGGGTGGCAAAACAGTATTTCATTGCAAAATTTTTCAAAAAAAAAAGGTGGTGTCAAATACTCCACCCTACCTTTTCATGGAAAATCCTTTGATGATGATTTAAGACTTTTCACAATGACACATTGTTGTTGGGAACTTTAAGACTTTTAGCAAAGATATATTATTATTTCTAAGTAATTAAGGTATTAATTTTGGCAATGATTTGTAATCATCTCCAAATGCATATTTGTAGACACAAAAAAGAAAATTAGTAGCCATGTTTTTGGTGCCGGATAGTTTTTTACTACTTGTTTCTTTTATTTTGGTGATTAAATAATTTTTGTTCTATACTGATTTTGATTTGGAGGCTATAATATATATATCTTGTAGCTTGCTGACAATAAATAGTTATGTTGTGAAATATAGACTATTTTAGTGATGAACAAGGCTTCCTCACTCACTCTTTCTTATATAAAACTTACAAGGAAGTAGGTATTGCTGTTAATTAGTTGCTGATGTATAGATGATGAAATAACTCCATGATTAATGTCTTTTAGATTGGGTGATAAAATACCTATTGCAAATGGATAACATTTTTTTCGACTAATTATGTATTTCTTAGTAACATATATAGTTTGGTTGTAAAATATAGAATACTTGGCGATAAAAAGAATTTCATCATGTATAATTTGTTGCATAATTTTTTATAGAAAGATAATTTTCATTGATAATTATTTACAATTTTTTTTAATAAATCAATTTCATTACTAATGTCTTTTAAAGTTGGTAAAGAATTGAATATGATTTTTGGCAACAATTATATTTTGTTGCTAAATGCGGTTATATGCATATAGTTTTGTTCCAAAATATAGATTGTTTGATGATAAACATGCTTTTGCAGCACTTTTTTTGTTGTATTATTTTTTCAATGAAACTAATTAATTATTTGGGTTTTTTTAATGAATTAGTTTCATAATTAAATGCCATGGAAGCATTTGTTAATTAGAGAGGTGCTCTCATTAATTCAAATAACATTTTCAATGAATCGTTGTCATCTCCAAGTAGTCTAAATAAAGATTAAAGTTGCAACTCCACAATCGAACCCAAGCCCTAGCTTAGTAACTCTTCAGATACTTGTTGCAAAAGAATAGCCCAGAAGAGAAGGTAATTTGTTTCAGACCCAAGATCATAAAAAACAGTCTGCTAAGAATCCAACCCTTTTGAGCAAGAACTGTTTCTTCAATTTTCTTTGAGACAGAAAACTCGGTCTGTTTGAGGGTCAACCACATAAAAACTTTTGACAGAAAACTCGGTCTGGTTGAGGGTCAACCACATAAAAACTTTTGACTTTCTCTCTGGAGTAGGAGCTGTCTATAAGGCCTTGTAGAATGAGATTCTAAGCCCCCTGTAAATGAACTTGTAGAAGGCACATAATGAGCATGGTTTACTCCCTAGCTGGGCTGAAGAGTGAAGAAAGATAGAGCATTTCAACAAGTCCAGTCGCCTCAAAATGCTCCAATTAAGTTAAAGGCCCCCTTTGAAACTAATTTACCACCTCCACAGTAAAGAAACAAAATCTATACAATACATTAGAGCACGACTGTCAATGCACCATGTGGACTTGCTCCGTTGCAGAATGAGGCAGGGCTCAGTGGGAAAAAAAAGAGGGAAAGTTTAATATGAAAGGTTCAGGGTCAGGTCCATGGGTTTGGACCCATGGTTAGGTTAGGTTGGACCTTGGTTGGGCTTGGGGTGGGTTGGATTTGGTTTGGCAAAGACTGAGCTTGGGTTTGATTTTGATAGGCATGGTCTTAGTTTAGGTATGGGCTTAGGTCAAGGTATTGGGCTTGGGTTGGGCTTGTATTTGGGCCTAGGTTCGGCTTAGGTTTAGGATAGGTATGGGTCTGGTTAAAGAATTGGGCTAGGCATGGGTTGAACTTGGATTTAGGTTTGGTATGAGCTTAGGCTAAGGGCTTGGGCTTGGGCTTGGGTTAGACTTAGACTGGGGACTACGTTAGGCTTGGACTAAGATTAGATGTGGGCTTGGATAGGTATGGGTCGGGTTAAAGAATTGGTCTAGGTATAGGTTGGACTTGGGTTTAGGTTAGGTATGAGCTTAGTTTAAGGGCTCGGGCTTACATTGGGCTTGGCTTGGATCTAGGTTGGGCTTGGGCCTATGTTAGGTATGGCTTAGGATAGGTGTGGGTCAGGTCGGGTTTGGTTTATATACGGCTTGGGTTTGGTAAATATGGGCTTGGGGTTGGATAGGTAATTTATGGTTGGGCTTTGTAGGATAGTTTGAACTTGGGCTTAGGTTTAGGCTTAGATTAGATTTATGGATTGGGGTTCATGGTAAGGTTAGATCGAACTACAATTCAATTTAGGCTTAGGTTTGGAGAATGGAACTTAAATTAGCTATGTGCTGAGGCTCAATTGGGTTTGGATTTTGGGTAGGAAAGATTGGAATTGGGTTAGGTTCAAGCCTGATTAGAATTAGGGTTTCCAATTAGAATTAGGGTTTCGATTACAATTAAGGTTTCAAGAATTAGGGTTTTTGATTAGGGTTTCAAAATTGGGGAAAACAATGGATAGATGGAGGGAAAAAACTAGATAACGGAGAAATTGAGGGTCGGATGTAGGTAGAAGAAGAAAGAGAGATCCAATAAGAAAAGGAAAAGTAAAAGAGTAATTGAGTAGGTCCTCGATTATGGAATGAGAGAAGGAAGAAAAACAAAAGAGAGATATAAACAAGAGAGAATAAGAAAGAAAAAATAAAAAATAAAATACATATCCAAACAAGAAAAAAAAATCCAGAAAACCTAAGTAACACAAATCATGAAAAAATGGGGGAGGGGAGGGAAATGTTACCTAACTATCATCGATTATTTTGAGATTATTCATTTTCAGTGAAGGAAAATCTGGAAAATAAAGAGAAAAGAGGGAAGGAGAGGAAACTACTTGGAGAGCTACTTCCGACCTTGATGCAGTCATTTCAAGATGGCTAGACTTTGAGCAAATGAGAGGAAGCCATCGACAAGGCAGAGAAGGTAGCTGGTGAGGGAGAAAGCGGAGCATGAGGAAGGAACGGAATACTAATGGAATGGTGGAAGGGAGGAGAAGCATCTAGAAGGTGGAGGGTTAATGGGAAAATGCATTGTTTCAAATAAAAAAAGGATAGTTTTGCACAAAACCTCCTATCTTTTTGTTTTTTTTCCAAATAAGTTCTTTTTTTTTTTGCAGACATGCTTACTTTAAATATGTAAATTTATTTTTTTGAATATTAGAATGAAATTAGTTATTATTTTTTTAAAAAGAAGTGCAATTTTTTATCATTATGTTTTATTATAAATTATAAATATAATAGTTTTTTATTATAATTCCAAATTATTTATTTCAAATATAATTTCATAGTGTGACTTTCTAATTTTTTTATTTGAACTATCAATTTAGTCAATACTTTTTTAATAATAATTATCCATTATAAATTTTAGAAAATCTTGAAAGTAATTTATTAGATTTTGATCAAGAAAAATGCAATAAATCAAAGATATGGAGAAGAAAATAACTTTTAATTCAAAGATGTTAATTTACTTGATATATTTTGTTCGAGACTAAATTTAATATAATACAATAAATTATTATTTTTATGGTATAGGGGAAAATAGTTTTTAATTCAAATGGGGTGTCGACTTAAGTGGCACTTCAAGTTCTCATCTTTGTATAAAGTCCAATCACCTCCTCCTTTAGGCTGCAAATGGATCGGGTTGACCCGTGTCCCGACCCGACCCGACAATTTAGACCCGATCCAACCCATTTTTATGGACTTATGGATTCGGGTTGGGTTCTAAAATTAGACCCGTTCCATTTTTCGGTGGGTTTGGGTTTACTGAATTTGGACCCGACCCGACCCGATCCGATTTGAACATACTAATACTGTTATAATTATATCTATTTGGACCTTTAAATTATAATTTAAAACTTATATGGAACTTATTTTTAACATAGAAATAGAGTTATAATTATTTTTATATCTTAATTTATTTTAAAAATAATATTGTTTGTTATCTATTTTATGTTTAATAATAGTTAGCTATGTAATAATTAAAATATAGTTGTCTATATTTTATTCGGATCATATTTAGATCCAAACTTTTTAGATTAGAACCGGATTATTTATGACCTCGATCCAACCCGAATGACCTGTTGGGTTGAAAATTCTGATAGTGGATCCGACCCGACCTGATCCAATTTTTAATGGATTGGTCTATGTCTAATATTAGGATCCAATCAAAAAATCGAGTTGGATCAGGGTCACTCATGATTCGGTCCGACCCAACCCATTTGCATCCCTATTCCTCCCTCCTCCTAGCATCCCCGATCCCCACCACCGAAGCCACCTCCCACTCCCCTCCTCCCCTCTCCCACCTCCTACTCCCATCAACCCGACTGCCCCCGTCCCACTTCCTCCTTCCATCTCCCCGACCGTCCCCCATCCCACCTCCCCCTCCACTCCTCCTCCTCCCACCACCGTGGCCGACCCCCATCCCACCTCCCCATCCTCGCCTATCCCCTACCATTTTGGCCACCCCCCATCCCACCTCCTCCTCCCCGCTCCCTTCCCGGCTATTTTTTATTTTTTTTGGTGAGACTGAGGTTCTTTGGCCCATACCTGGTCCAAAAGACCAAAGACTGATAAATAGCGAGCTCGATCATGAAAAATCAGCCCGAATGCCAAACTGATTGGATCTCAGCCTGAATTAGACTAGGCATGTCCATTACGTAGGTCTATTTTGCATTGAGTGGGCTGTGGACCTAAAATCTCACTTTCATTGATGAGTAAGTCTTTGTGCATCGCGTGCAGTGCAGGAAATCCAACATGGCCCACACCGCATTTTCTTATTGGTTCATGTGTATCCTAACTAGCTTAACGGGACGGGGTGGAAGTCGTATCTTTGGGATTACGTTATCTGAGCATTGCCATATCTGCAGTAATTTCAAACATGGCAATTAACCTTTTTGCCCTCTTATTTTCTGGAATAAGTTATGATCTAAAAAACCGATTCTTCTTTTATAAATAGAAAAAAATCTAGGAGCAAAGCGACACCCCATCCCAAAGTTCCTTCCATTATTTTTGGCTACTCCAGAGTTCTCCATTTTTGTATTTTTGCTCTTCATTTGGTGGTCGAGAAGCCGCTAGTGAGCTGGAAGTTGTCGAGCATACATTCCTTCAACCTTTGATATGCCTTTCGAAATCTTAGTAAATGAAGAAACGTGATTTTGTCTTTCAACGTAGACAGTAAATACAAAAATACCATAAGAAGGAAATGCAGATGGAGGAAGGAAGCATTGCACTTGTTTATTTAGGAGAGGATGAAACCCCATAAGATCCTTCCAAAGAAGCTACATAACCACAAATAGATAAAAAAATTATATATTTGTATGTAAAATTTTGAATTTATTTCTACAAAGGGATGTGACGATATATTTTTAAAAATATTAAATCTTCATAGTATAAAATTATGATACAATGCATAGTTTTATGACATCGTAGTATAGAATTTACAACATCAAGTTCAAAAACTACGACATCCTAGTTAAAAAACTACAACACCCATGCAGAAATTATAAAATAAAAGTTTGTAACCTCTTCTATCTCTAATACATGTCATTCGTGGCTTGGTTTATAACTCTCAGAGTATCAAAAATTGCCACGATGCTATAAGATTAATCAAAATGGCCTAAAATAGTATTACGACATCCCAATATAAAAATTACGACATCCTAGTTAAAAAATTATGACACCCTTGTAGAAAGTATAAAATATAGGTTTCTAATCCCTTGTACGTGCAATACATATTAATCGTGGCTTAGTTTATGACTCCTAGATGTCATAAAATTATCATGGATGCAATAAGATTACTCAAATGATCGAATCAGTATTACAACATTCTAGTTTAAAACCTACGACATCCTATTAAAAAATATGACATCCATGTATAAATTATAAAATAAAAGTTTCTAACCCTCTACCTCTAATACATGTCATCTGTGATAGGTTTATGAATCCTATTATGTCAAAAATTATCATGGATACTATAAGATTACTCAAAATTATCGAAATACTTTTACGACATCCTAGTTTAAAAACTATGACATCTGAGTTAAAAAACAATGACACCCATGTATAAATTATCAAATAAAAGTTTATAACTCCTTCTACTATAATAAGTGTCATTTGTGGCTTGGTTTAAGACTTCCAAAGTATCAAAAATGGCCATAGATGCTATAAGATTAATTAAAATGGTTGAAACAGTTTTACAATATCTCAGTATAAAAACTACGATACCTTAGTTAAAAAACTATAATATCCTTATAGAAAATATAAAATATAAATTTCTAACCCATTGCACATGCAATACATGTCATTTGTAGCTTGGTTTATGACTCCCAAAGTATCATAAAATTATCATGGATGTTATAAGATTACTCAAAATGGCCGAATCAGTATAACAATATCCCAGTTTAAAATCTACGACACAGTAGTTAAAAAACTACGACACTCATGCATAAATTATAAAATAGAAGTTTCTAACCTCTCTACCTCTAATACATGTCATCCATGGCATTGTTTATGAATCTCATTGTATCAAAAATTGCCACATATGCTATAAGATTACTAAAAGTTATCGAAATAATTTTACGACATCCCAGTTTAAAAACTATAATATCCTAGTTAAAAAACTATGATAGTTATGAATCTCATTGTATCAAAAATTGCCACATATGCTATAAGATTACTAAAAGTTGTTGAAATAATTTTACGACATCCCAGTTTAAAAACTACAATATCCTAGTTAAAAAATTATGATACCCATGAAAAAAATATAAAATAAAAAATTCTAACCCCTTTTACCTATAATACATGCCTTCAATGGCTTGGTTTATGACTCCTAGAGTATCAAAAATATCATGGATACTATAAGATTAATCAAAATAGCTGAAATAGTATTATGACATCCTATATAAAAACTACAACATCCTAGTAAAAAATTATGATACCCGTGCAGAAAGTATAAAATCAAAGCTTTAACCTCTTCTTCCTATAATACATGTGACCTGTGGTCTGAATTAAAACTCTTACAATCTCATGATGACAACCTCCATGTTATAACAAGCCTGTATGAAAAGAATCAAGAATAATTAAGTCCGAAATAGGATTGTGATACCCTAGTTCGGGATTCATGACATCCTACTTCAAATATTATGACATCTTGTATATTTTTATGCTAGGATGGCTTACATTTTTATAATAGTTATTTAGAATTTATTTTTTAATTTACATTTATGTTTTACTTATATTTCAGGTGATCTTGCAATAGTACGGTTGCCTAGAGTGAAGGCTTCCGAACTATTAAAAAATCATTGCAAGCCAGCAGTGTATGTTGAAAAAGTGTAGAAGATGAAATTTTCTAGTATTCATTTAGAAATCATCCGGAAGACTCCATTCGGTGCATTCGTCGACATGCAGCCATTCATAGTCGACGAGTGACTTCTAGCTAAAATTATTAGATGTTATAAGAGAGGTGACAAGTTTATTTTTTATGGTAAGGAACTTACATTCAGCATCGAAGACATGACCCTGATTTTGGATCCACCATGCCATGGAAACAATATTGCAATGGAAGATCAAGATAAAAAGGGAAGGTTATTCCATAGATTTGGTAGGGAATTAAATCTTCAGAATAAGGGGCTGAAGAAGTTGATAGTGCAACTTCATTCATCAAACATACAAGAGAAGTCGAGGACACCGTAAGACTTTGAATCGCATACATGTTTGCAATGTTCTTGTCTCCAAAGTCAAATCAAGCTTGTCCAAGATATATCATCCCTTACTTGGATGATTTATCTCAGCTGGGACAAATCAACTAGGCTTTCGTAATAAAGGAGTTGACTGTTATGGCTCCCCTAGATATTGTTTGTTGCTTGAGATCTGAGGAACCAGTCCAAACCAAGAGAAGTGACAAGGTTAGGAGGTAGCCAATCCTGTATGGATGTTCAGCTGCTTTAGTGGTAAGGATCATTAATATGCATTAAAAGTATAATTATATTTATTTTAAATCTTCAATATCTTTAAAGTACATGATTATTATATACATGTTTAGTTTCTCGAGCATATCACCTTAAGAGCCCCAACACATCCAAATAAGCTATCTAGATTGTTAAATGGTATGACAGCCAGGTGAAGACAGAATGTACAGCTTGCAAACTTGCAGCCTTATGAGTTGATAAGATAATTCATTATTTCATAAATATAATGAACAATATATCATTATCATTAATATAAAGTTATTTTGTTATTGTTCTTGGCTTGCGAGTGGAGGGAGCTATTGAGCTATGATAACAGAACATTGGCTTATCACTAAAGAAACAGTAGCCTTCCTGAAATCCAAAAAAAGTTATGTAAGCTGTGCACAGTTGAAGAATGAAATAAAGATATAAAGAAGTTGCTTGCCATAGTTGAAATCCTCAGTTTATTGATAAAAAAAGATAGCAATACCAACAAAAAAGGGCACAAAGGGACGGAGGGAGATGATATTGAGGTTGAGGTAGAAATCATGGGGCACGATCAACCTATGATGGAGAAAAAAGTTTATGAAACCTTGTGACTGAGGTTGAACATAGGATAGATGAAAAATTGAAGGACATCCCTGTGAGTGAGGATGCTGAGGGGGAGAAAGAAAAATCTGTGGTTCCTTCACTTATCAAGAGGGTGAAAAACTAACATAGACTATGGAAGGCCTCACAAATGATAGTAGATTCTGCTTTTGAAATAAACCAACTCAAAAAAAAGATAAACAAAAAGGGCACATTTTAAGCCGAGAATCAAATTTGAATCTTCAAATTGAAGATGATAAAAATTTGATCAAAATATTTTTGAAAGAAAAGATCAACTTGTAAGTTATTTCTATTTTTTTATTATATTTGCTACTTTATGATCGAAAATATATAATATCCTTTATGTTTATTAATTTTAGTAAGGTCATCTATACCAATAAATTTGGAGGCATTATTACAAAGAAAAATCTTTTCGATCTGATAAATAATGACATGATAGTTGATAATGTAAGTAATAGAGTATTACTTTTTTTTGTTCTTATTCTTAATGTATGTTATGTTATATTTTTTAATAATTCTTATATTAATTTTTAGAATTGTATGAAATCATGTGACTTATAATTAATCAGTTTATAATACATTGCTAGATTATTGATGCCGGACAGGAGTTCATTACAAATAACTAGATAAAGTATCTGAAAAGATATCATAAGTATATAATTACACATGTAATGACCTCCAACATGTGCCTGACATCAGCATCACTATTTCATGAACTTGTTGGAACAACCAGTAATATGATATTTTATGGAGTTAGTGATGAAGATAAAAATGAATTTTAGTTTTTGCTCACCATCATCAACTCAGATAATTTTCACTAGCACCTAGTTGCGGTTGATATGTAAAAAAAATATTGATGCATCTGAATTCAATAAAATGTAATTCCAAGTACAAAGTGAATGCAATGAAGTGGCATAAGATACTCGGGCCAATGTTTCAGTTGATATGTAAAAAAAATATTGATGCATCTGAATTCAATAAAATGTAATTCCAAGTACAAAATGAATGCAATGAAGTGGCAAAGATACTCGGGCCAATGTTTCATATATTTTGTGACAATGCTGAGGTGAAGAATTGGTTCATGCAAGATATTGCTGAATACCCTTCCCAACCTACAAGATCACTAGACTGCAGATTGTATTGCTTGAAATACATGAAATTCCTTGCTCGCAAGGATAAGCTTGATACTTGAGATTTCACAGAAAAAGATATAAGTATGCACCGCCGTCAGTTAGTAGCAAGATTATTGAGAGAGAGCCTGAATAAGAAGATTGATAGTGCTGTTAAAAATTAGCATGAAAAAGTAAATTTTTTTTAATGTATTTGTTTTATTCGATTCATGTACTTCTGTATATGTTACAGAAATTTGTAAGTCAATTAAAGTTTATTTTTTAAGCATCATATTTTAAATGGATGTTTTTCATTACATGAAGTTTTTGTATTTTTGATGTTATGTTTACTTTCAGGATATCAAGTTTTTGCATTGATGTGATGATGGTATAAAGAAATATTATGTTTCTTCACAATGTGTCTTAGTTTTTGAACTTGGGTGTCGTAATACTATTTTAGGATATTTGAATGATCTTATAGCACCCATGGCAATTTTTAATACTACGGGAGTCATAAACCAATCCATGGAA
Organism: Areca catechu; assembly: GCA_021397845.1. Lineage (NCBI taxonomy): Eukaryota > Viridiplantae > Streptophyta > Magnoliopsida > Arecales > Arecaceae > Areca > Areca catechu. Next base: position 7,924,472 of record CM038040.1, on the reverse strand, counting down.
GACATGTATATATGTAGAAGTGGTTATAAACTTTTATTTTATATTTTCTGCATGGGTGTCGTAGTTTTTATACTAGGGTGTCGTAGTTTTTGAACTGGGATGTCGTAGCTTTTGAACTTAGATATCGTAATACTGTTTCAGGATATTTGAATAATCTTATAGCACATGTGGAAATTTTTGATACTATGGGAGTCATAAACCAAGCCACAGAAGACATGTATTATAGATAGAAATGGTTATAAACTTTTATTTTATATTTTTTGCATGGATGTCGTAGTTTTTAAACTGAGGTATTATAGTTTTTGAACTTGGATGTCATAGCTTTTGAACTTGGATGTCGTAATACTGTTTTAGGATATTTGAATGATCTTATAGCACCTGTGACAATTTTTGATATTGTGGGAGTCATAAACCAAGCCACAGAAGATATGTATTATTGGTAGAAGTAGTTAAAAATTTTTATTTTATATTTTGTGCATGGATGCAGTAGTTTTTAAACTAGGATGTCATAATTTTGAACTTGGGTATCGTAGCTGATGTGGTGGGATCGCTGACATGGACCCACGTCAGACCTACTCAGATGCCATGTCGGACGTCCCTCTTCGGACTCCTTCGCCAGATGGCTCCCTCGAGGTCGAGATGCCCTGTTCGAAGTCGAGCTCCGGCTCTCTTCGGACTCCTTCGCCAGGTGGCTCCCTCGAGGTCGAGACGCCCTGGCCGAAGTCGAGCTCTGGCTCTCTCCGGACTCCTTCGCCAGGTGGCTCCCTCGAGGTCGAGACGTCCTGGCCGAAGTCGAGCTCCGGCTCTCTTCGAACTCCTTTGCCAGGTGGCTCCTCGAGGTCGAGATGCCCTGGCTGAAGTTGAGCTCCGGCTCTCTTTGGACTCCTTCGCCAGGTGGCTCTCTCGAGGTCGAGATGCCCTAGCCAAAGTTGAGCTCCGGCTCTCTCCAGACTCCTTCACCAAGTGGTCCCTCGAGGTCAAGATGCCCTGGTCGAAGTCGAGCTCTGGCTCTCCAGGTGGCTCCCTCGAGGTCGAGACGTCCTGGCGGAAGTCAAGCTCTAGCTCTCTCCGGACTCCTTCACCAGGTGGCTCCCTCGAGGTTGAGATGCCCTGGCTGAAGTCGAGCTCTAGCTCTCTTCGAACTCCTTCGCCAAGCAGCTCCCTCGAGGTTAAGACATCCTGGCCGAAGTCGAGTTCCTCCATGAACCAGCTCCACTTCGAACGCAGGGACCGGTAGCTGAGGGACATCGCCGCCTTCCTTGAATGGCGGGTAAGCCGCCCAAGGACCAAGGAGGGGTGCCCACCAAGCCACAATAATTGCCCCTCTTATCACTTACACCGAAGGAGAAGGGATCCCCCGATCGAGGCGCCGCGCTCCCAACCGACCGTCTGCACCATCCAAAAAAGGAAATCAACCCAAGAGATTCAAATCCAGGGGGCGACTGCCCCCCGATCGAGACTCTGCCAGATTCCCCAAAGTGGAGGACCGAAGGGAGGGTCAAAGCGTACGGTGTAGTTCCCTATCGCGATGGAAGGATCCCAAGGTAAGCGGCGCGCAGCCATCCTGGCTTAAAAGAGTTCTCCAAGGTTCCAAGAAGAAGGTAAGTAACAAACGAACGGGCGAAAGGGATGGCATACAGGAGAGCAACTGAGAGGCCAAGTGCTCTAGGCTACTGGAGACTCACCGGAAGGGTCTTGACGAACACAGCCATCCAGCTTAAACACTCCTCCGCTGTCGCTTCCCCCACTCTACTCTCAATCCATCCACACTCTCCAAGTATATAATATTTTCCTCCTAGAGTGGAGTCCATCTACGGGGCTTGGCCAGGAGGATATATTCTCCTGGATCACCACTGACTTGAATGTTGGAGTGCCCCCATCGGGATCCCCAGCCTGGGTCTCCTCTGTTTTGCAGGTCCAAGCATGCGAGCAGGTTCCCGAGCGATGAGGGCGGGGTCCAAGATCATCTCCAGCTATAGGCCACAGCGATCGGGCGGCAACAGATTGGCGCTCCAGGAAGGGGGGGCAGGATACATTTCGATCCAAGCTAATTCCCTTACGAGCAACCCCACCAGGAGCATGGTGATGACCCGCGTGAGGGAGGTCTCCACTAGCCATGCGAGGGATCCCCCTTTCCATGGGGACCCGCATAGTCCAGAGAGGGAGCTCCCTGTCCCACCGCAACTGCCTCTAGCGGACGTTCAGCTGGCCGCACTCGTCTAGCAAATGTAGCTTCTGACTGCAGCGGTGCGCCAGTTGCAGCATCAGCACCTATCCTTGGCCACCCACTAATAGCCAGGGACTCCCGCGGCCCAAGCCGCCGCACCGATGATAGCTTGCGGTCCTTCCAAGGAAGGCCTTCGCTGCTGCGAGCTACAACGGATCACCGGGGAAGCCATAAGACCACGACAAAGAGACAGTGGACGGGTAGCCGATAGGGAGAGCCGATCCCCGACCCTCGAGCAGGCTGCTATCAAGCACCATCGAGGTCGCAGAGGCAAGGCCCCCCGTCGTGACCCCCCTCAGTTGCCACCTTCACCTCCTCCGTCGGCCTCAACGGAGGGCTCAACCAATGAGGCCATCAGGCGAATGGCAGAAAGGCGCCTAGAAGAACAGGAGCGCAAGCTGGCGGAGCTGTCCCGCCAGTTTGCAAATTTGCAGGGCTCCCCCCGCGAGCCTGCGATGTACAATGCTCGTCCCCCTTTCTCCCGAGAGATCTAAGAGGAACCGATCCCGGGTCGGTTCTGCATGCCGTAGCTGGATCCCTACGACGGGACCACCGACCCCCTGGACCATCTCGAGAGCTACAAGGCCCTCATGAGAGTCCAGGAGATGACCGATGCTCTCCTCTGCATCGCTTTTCCAGCCACCCTTCGGAAGGCGGCCATCTGCAAAGACCATGAGCTCTTGCGGACTACGTGGCCCGCTTCAAGGTTGCCGCACTGGAGATTTACAACCTGGACAAGCTAGTTGCCATGCTGGCGCTGAAGAGAGGGCTCAGGACTTCACGCCTAACCTACTCACTGGACAAGAAGCCACTGAAGACGTATTCCAAACTCCTCCATGTTCACAAGTACATCCGTGTCGAGGAGGCAGACCATATGAGGAGGGAGCTGGAAGGGAAGCCACTGAATAAGCCATCTCCTAGGGAGACGTTCGGGGTGCGGAAGCCCGGTCCGACCACCCCAAACTTTCGCCAGGGGTCGAAGCCGAAGAGCGGCCCCATCCCATAAGAAAGATACACACCTCTCCTAGCCCCGAGGATGAAGATCCTCATGAAAATTGAGGGCGAGCGCTATTTGCAACGCCCACCCCCACTAAGGCCATCTAACGGTCGCGACAAGACGAAGTACTACCAATTCCACAGCGACCATGGCCATGATACTGGGGAGTGTCGCCATCTCAAGAAAGAAATTGAAGACCTGATAAGAAGGGGCTACCTCGGAAGGTTCGTGGGGGGCAAGACCCTGGCGGAATCTCAGGCGCTCGCTGCTCTCCTCCGGTCCCTGTAGTCGACAACTAGCCCGCAGAGAAACCTGTGGGGATGATATGTTGGGGAATCGAGCGCACCCCTAAAGGGCCCGGGGAGGAGAGAGTTTGAAAAATGTACTCCCCTTTATGAGGGAGAGAGAATTTGGAAATGAAAATGTAAACAAGATGCCGTGGTCATCGAGATGACGATTGCCAAGCATCCTGTAAAATGGATTATAGTCGATAGTGGAAGTTCGAATGATGTCCTTTTTTACGATGCTTTCTCCAGGATGAATCTATCCTCTGCTCAACTGAGGCCTGTGCACACTCCCCTCATTGATTTTACAGGGGACTCCGTGAGAGTCAAAGGGAAATTACTCTCCCTGTTACTGCCGGGGCACCACCTCAGCAAAGCACCGTCATGATGACCTTCACAGTTATTAGGTTTCCCTCGACCTACAACATGATTCTTGGCCACCCCGGGCTCAATCTCCTCGATGCGGTCATTTCCACCAAGCGACTATTGGTACAGTTTCCTACTCCTTATGGTGTTGGAGAAATGAGGGGGGCACCTCAACCGATCCAACACTGTCTCCAAGCCATTCTGTGACCAAAACCTCCAAGGAAGACCTCAGTGTCGACGTCCTCGACCAAAGGATGCAGGGCCCCAGAGGTGGTCTGGTCGAGCACCTGTTATCATATCCACTCGGAACTGACCCGACAAAGATGGTGCAAATTGGGGCCCAGTTGCAAGAAGAGGAGCGGGCCCACCTGTTAGAATTTCTTCGAGCGAATGCATATGTATTCGCATGGATGGTGGTAGATATGCCCAGGATTTTTCCTGATATCATCACCCATAAGTTGAGCATCGACTCAAAGTACCATCTTGTTTGACAGAAGAAGAGAAGCTTCATCCCGGAAAGGTAACGGGCAATCGATGAGGTGGATAAGCTCCTTGTAGCCGGCTTTGTCCGTGAAGTACAATACCCCAGCTGGTTGGCGAATGTAGTCATGGTCAAGAAGAATAATGAATAGTGGAGGATTTGCATGGACTACACCGACCTCAATCGAGCCTGTCCAAAGGACAGCTTTCCTTTGTCGAAGATCGACCAACTGATGGACGCCACTCGGGTACCGCTTGCTCTTCTTTATGGATGCATTCTCCAGATACAATCAAATCTGGATGCATCCGGAGGACGAGGAGCACACTACCTTCATCATCGATCAAGGGACGTACTGCTATTAGATGATGCCATTCGGCTTAAAGAATGCTGTGCCACGTACCAGCGGCTGGCCAATCGGGTCTTCAAGGACCATATTAGCCGAAACATGCAAGTATATATGGACGACATGCTCGTTATGAGCAAGCTGAAGTCAGACCACATCGCCGACCTGGCGGAGGCCTTCCGTAACCTCTGGATGCACCAGATGAAGTTGAATCTGGCGAAGTGTGCCTTCGGCATAGCATCAGGGAAGTTCCTTGGCTTCATGGTCACCTAGAGGGAAATCGAAGCAAACCCGGAGAAGGTCTAGGCAATTATCGAAATGGAGCACCCCACCTCGAAGAAGCAGGTCCAGCACCTAACGGGCCAGATGTCGCCTTGAGCCGGTTCATCTCGAAGTCGGCTGACCGCTGCTTACCTTTGTTTAAGGCACTGCGTAAAGTGCATACTTCGCTTGGACAGAAGAATGCAAAGCAACCTTTGAGGAGTTGAAGAAGTTCTTGACCTCTCCACCGCTGCTCTCCTGGCCGGAGGAAGGAGCGGAACTCCTGCTATATCTGGCGGTCACCCCGGGGGCCGTCAGCTCGGTTCTTATCCACACAGATGAGGATGGATCCTAGAAACTGGTATACTACGCTAGCAAAATCCTTCGAGATACGGAGATCAGGTACACCCGCTCAGAAAAGTTAATTTTTGCTCTTATAATGTCTGCCCAGCGCCTTAGGCCGTACTTCCAAGCGCATCCGATCATGGTCTTGACGAACCAACCACTGAGGGCCATGCTTAGTCACCCCGACACATCCGAATGCTTGGCCAAGTGGGTGTTGAAGCTCAGCGAATTGACATCGCATACCAACTAAGGCCATCTCAGAAGGCCCAGGTGTTGGTTGACTTCCTGGTCGAGTATGCGGGACTTGCCAAAGAGTCGGAGCAGACCACCTCGGAGCATCAAGCGGAGCCCGAGGCCGAGGAGGAGTCTTGGGTCCTCCACGTGGATGGCGCGTCCAACGCGGGTGAGAGCAGAGCAGGCCTCATCCTTGCTTATGATGATGGGATTATAGCCGAGCGTGCGCTCCGCTTTCGATTCGCGGTGACCAACAACCAGGCAAAGTATGAGGCACTCATCGCGGGGCTGAGAGTCTCCCGCGAGCTGGGTGTACCCAACTTGAAGGTCTTCACCGACTCCCAGCTGGTGGCCGGGCAAGTCTCGGGAGAATATGAGGCCCGAGATCCCCAGATGATGAAGTACCTGGAACTGGTCCGCTCGAGCATGACAGGCTTTCGGCGCTTCAGCATCTTCCACATCCCTTGCAGAGAGAATGCCCACGGCGATGCTCTGTCAAGGCTCGTGACCTTGTCGGACTTGTCACTGGGGTGTGCCCACATTGAGTACCTGGAAAATCTAAGCTATGAAGCTCCCGAAGAAGTCTAGCAGGTCATCCCAGAGCTTAGCTAGATGGACTAGTATATCAGGTACATCACTGACGGCACCCATACCAGCAGATCGAACGGAGACCGGCCTCATCAAGAAGAAGGCCATGCGATTCGTCCTGATGGATGGGCAGCTCTGCTGCAGATCCTACTCCTATTCACTCTTGATGTGCTTGAGACTCACAGAGGCAGCCTTTGTGCTCCAAGAAATACACGAAGGCCTCTGCAAGAATCATGTCGGAGGGAGGACGCTAGCGTACAAGGCCCTCCATCAGGGGTACTACTAGGAAACTATGAGGGAGGACGACACCAACTTCATGAGGAAGTGCGACCATTGCCAATGCCACGCCCACATACAGTGTCAACCAGCGGCGCCACTCTCCCAACTCTCCGCACCCTGGCCATTCGCCCAGTGAGGGATGGACATCCTTGGTCCATTTCCTCCTGCATCCGGACAACGCAAGTTCCTGATAGTGGCTATTGACTACTTCACCAAATGGATGGAGGCAGAGCCACTAGCACGGATTACCGAAGCCAAGGTCTGCTAGTTCTTCTGAAAGTCGATCATCTACCATTTCAAACTCCCCCACAACATCATCATCGACAATGGACGACAGTTCGATAACCGAGAGTTCGAAGAGTTCTATGCTGACCTCGGCATTCACCATCGCTTCATCTCGGTGGCTCACCCCCAGACCAACGGAGAGGCTGAGGTGACCAACCGGACTATCCTCCAGGAACTTCGAACCAGGTTAGATCGGGCCAAGGGTAGGTGGCATAAGAACTTCCTAGCATCCTTTGGGCCTACCACACAACACCCAGGATGGCCACGGATGAGATGCCTTTCAGCCTCGTCGTCGGAGGAAGTTGCCACGTTGGACATCCCTCTTCGAACTCCTTCACCAAGTGGCTCCCTCGAGGCTGAGATGCCCTGGTCGAAGTCAAGCTCTGGCTCTCTTCGGACCCCTTCGCCAGGTGGCTCCCTCGAGATTGAGACGCCCTGGTCGAAGTCGAGCTCCGGCTCTCTCCAGACTCCTTCACCAGGTGGCTCCCTCCAGATCAAGATGCCCTGGCCGAAGTCGAGCTCCGGCTCTCTCCAGATTCCTTCGCCAGGTGGCTCCCTCGAGATCGAGAAGCCCTGGCCGAAGTTGAGCTCCGGCTCTCTCCGGACTCCTTCGCCAGGTGGCTCCCTCGAGGTCGAGATGCCCTGGCCGAAGTTGAACTCCGGCTCTCTCTGGACTCCTTCGCCAGGCAGCTCCCTCGAGGCCGAGATGCCCTAGTCGAAGTCGAGTTCCTCCTCCCTGAACCAGCCCCACTTCGGATGAGGGGACCGGCAGCTGAGGGACGTCGCCACCTTCCTTGAACGGTTGTAAGCCATCCAAGGACCACGGAGGGGCACCCACCAGGCCGCAATAATTGCCCCTGCTATCACTTATACAGAAGGAGAAGGGGTCCCTCGATCGAGGCGCTGCGCTCCCGATCGACCGTCAGCACCATCCAAAATAGGAAATCAATCCAGGAGATTCAAATCCAGGGGGCGGCTGCCCTCCGATCGAGGCTCTGCCAGGTTTTCCAAAGTGGAGCGACCGAAGGGAGGGTCAAAGTGCACGGTGTAGTTCTCTATCACTAATGGGGAAAGGCACCTCGTGCACGGTATGGGATGTCACTGCACGCGCCTGCAAGCGAGGGTAGGATCCCAAGGTAGGTGGCGTGCAGCTATCCTGGCTTAAAAAAGTTCTCCAAGGTTCCCAGAAGAAGGTAAGTAACAAATGAACGGGTAAAAGGGGCTGCATATAGGAGAGCAACTGAGAGACCAAGTGCTCTAGGCTACCGGAGACTCACCGGAAGGGTCTCGATGGACACAGCCATCCAGTTTAAATACTCCTCCGCTGTCGCTTACCCCGCTTTACTCTCAATCCATCCACACTCTCCAAGTACATAATTTTCTCCTCCTAGTGTGGAGTCCATCTATGGAGCTCGACCAGGAGGATATGTTCTCCTGGATCACCACTGACTTGAGCGTCGGAGTGCCCCCACCGGGATCCCCGGCCCGGGTCTCCTATATTTTGCAGGTCCGGGCATGCGAGCAAACTCCGAGTGACGAGGGCAGAGTCGAGGTCATCTTCAGCTACAGGCCATGGCGGTCGGGCGGCAACATATACCTATTTATCAAATATGTGAGTTAAAGGTCAGTACATTACTAAAGTAAGTGCTTACTAATCTTGACCTAGGATGGATCCAGAAGATAGACCTGAGCTGTCCATTATCATTCAGGTCCAAAGTTTAAAAGAAATTTGAATTTTTTACTTGCATTTGTATGAAATTGATTACCATTGACCGTGCATCTCCTTTTAGCTAACTCTGACGTTCCCGATAGATAAATTTATGAGCATCCTTCTACCCTTTTTCTTCTAGCCATGGCAGAGTATATTTGAATTGTGAAAATATTCATGGCATGTAAATTGCTAATCCCTACCTTTTCTAGTATGCTGATCCTCCTATGGGATCATAGATAACTAACTGATGATATGGACAGCTCATGATTATGTTCTAGAAAAATATCATCCAATATCCATTTACCATTTTTAGAATTTAGTCATACTTTTATCGAAGCCTTACAATTAATTTTGCCAGTATCCATAGGATTCATAGAGTTATCGATTCTTCTAGATTTTCCTTGCTTCCAACATGCCAGGTACTTGAAGTATATTTCTTGTTGTTGTTGGACCTACTACACACTGTTATGATTCCAAAACCTACTCTCCTTGCATATCCATGATAGAAGTTATTTACATCATTTACAGAATTGAACTCCATTCCAATTTCAGGATCAACATACTCGTTCTCTGTATTCGGGGTTATAGGAGAAGGTGTATTCTTGTGAACAACACCAGCAACCTCATCCAAATGTTCATCTTCATTTTTTTCCAAATTTCTAATTTCAACGCCATAATTAGAAATATCTACAAAAAAAAATAAAAAATATTGATATATAGTTTTAGATGGCATTTTATCTATAATATAATAAATAACGTGTTATGTATTGGATAGAATATGACATGGCAGTGTGATAAGACGGGCATAGAACCAAATATTTCTAAAAAAGATATTTGAACTTATGACACTCTAGTTCAGAAGTTACGACATCCTAGTTAAAAGATTATGACATCCGATCATAAAACATGAAACTAAATATATTAACCCCTACTACCAGGAGAACCTATCACTTGTGGACTGAGTAATGACTCATGGGATATTATAACATGCTACGGATGCAAAAAGATTAGAAATATATGCTGAAACAATATTACGATATCCCAGCTCAAAAACTATGATATCCTAGTTATAAAACTACGACATCCTTGCATAAAATCATAAACCAGATATTTTAATCCTCCGTAACAGAAGTATATTAGTATGCATTGCTGATATATGACACTCACATTGTAATAAAATACTTCTGAGAAAACTTCAGTATCAAAATTTCAAAACATGAACAACTCGGTACAAAATAGAAAATGAAAGCTTTTGTCCTCTGTCATAGGCCGTGCATTGGCTTAAATAAGATTGCTAAATTATGATTAAAAGATCATGAAGAAAAAATATTTTTAAAAAAGAGTTTTTACGGAATGACACCGTAGTTCAGAAGTTACGACATCCTAGTTAAAAGATCACGATATCCGATCATAAAACATGAACTAAATATATTAATCCCTACTACCAGGAGAACCTATCACTTGTGGACTGAGTTATGACTCTTAGGATGTCATAACATGCTACGGATGCAAAAGGATCACAAATATATGCTGAAACAGTGTTACGACATCCCAGTTCAAAAGTTACGACATCCTAGTTATAAAACTACGATATCTCTGCACATAATCATAAATCAGATGTTTTGATCCTTCGTAACAGAAGTGTTTCAGTATGCATTGTTAATATATGACACCCACATTGTAATAAAATGTTTATGAGAAAATTTCAGTATCAAAAACTTCGAAACATGAATAACTCGGCACAAAATAGAAAATGAAAGCTTTTGTCCTCCATCATAGGACATTTCAACCGTGCATTAGTTTGAATATGATTGTTAGATTATGATAAAAAGATCAGGAAAAAAAAATATTTCTAAAAAAAGAGTTTTTAAGGAACGACATCCTAATTTAAAAATTACGATACCCTAGTTAAAAGATTATGATACCCGATCATAAAATATGAAACTAAATATATAAACCCATACTACCAGAAAAACTTATCACTTATGAACTGAGTTATGACTCCCAGGATGTCAAACATGTTATGGATGTAAAAGGGTCACAAATATATGCTGAAACAGTATTATGACACCTTAATTCAAAAATAGAATGTCAAACATGCTGCGGATACAAAAGGATCACAAATATATGCTGAAACAGTATTACGACACCCTAATTCAAAAACTACGACATCCTAGTTATAAAACTACGACATTCCTATAGAAAACTTAAAACTATATTTATTATCCCCTCCTACCAGGAATGACTATTACCTGTGGACTGAGTTATGACTTCTAGAGTGTCATAAAATTTTATGGATGCTAAAGGAGTATTATATGGTTTCTTACATCATTAACTTTTTTTAACTACCAAAACAGTTAGTATAATAAAGGAACTATAAAAAGAAAACTAAACAAGATCTATGAAGGCTTGGACTACTTCCTGTTGGAGATGACATTTTATGTTGAAATTGTAAAAGAAGTGCTTATTCCAATCTCGGACCAAAACAAATACTTTTTCGGAACGAAAAATAAGCTTATATTAACATTCGAAAGTTAATTCCTGCGATAGGAATCTCAGAGTATATTTCAGATTATACTTTCAACCTTTTACTAATTTCTTGGATCAAAGTCAGAGCATGTTTTAGACTGAAACATTTATCAAAATCCAAATAAGATGACAGACAAGATATATGTCGAGTGAAAAGATATTTTTATCTACATAATTAATTTTAAAAAAATAAATGATAATTAATGAATGTTATGTTTAAATTTTTATCCGTTATATACCCCGTTCCATAAAACCAACTAAGATACATATAAACCAATAAAATAAATATGGTGCAGGTTACGTTGAATTTCCTGCACCGCGCACGCGGTGTACAAAGACCTGCTCTTCATCAGCCGGCGAGCTCGTTCCGGACTAATTACGCTCCAAATTCCGGCCCTCGCAGGGCACCATCCATTCAGACCCGTCCGGGTGACCGTGGTCCCATCTGTTAGTCAACTGTCCGATGACATGCGGACCCCGCCTCGCATCACACCGCGCAGCTGCCGAGCGAAGATCACCTCCGTCAACGTGCCCACTGACACGTACTCACCGTACGGACACTGTCTACCTCCAATCCGTTCTGGCTACCAACGTACACCCTACGGGCCCCGCTCGAGGCTCAGCCCCATGGTGGGCCCCACCACCCTGGTGGACGCTTTTCCCTTGCAAACCTCAGGCTGAAAGCGAAATAAAAATGCCAAAATTATTAATAAACTAAAAACCCAACCGAATTAAGAAAAAACATATGGTAATCTAGTCCAAGTCTTCCTCTTAGGCCCCACCACCGTTTGATCAATGGCATTTCTATTAAAAAAACTCTTCTCCGAACCGTCCCTTGGGTCTAATCAACGGTGGGAGCGGGGAAACCAGTGGAGAAAAAACGTAAATTAATCTGCTCAAAATCTGTCCCTCTGGAATTTTTATTGCTGAAGTCCTTGGTCTTCCCTTTTTTTTTACTTTTCTCCATCGCTTGGAGGTATTCTATCCTACAGCATGGGATAATGGAAATAGGGAGGATTCGCTTCTCCGGTGGGACTTCGCGTTCACACCCTTCTGATCCCACGGCAGCGGAAGGGGCCGAACGGGCGCCCGAATCCTAGGGTTTCCTCCTTGCATCAATCCGAGGTAGGCCTTCTCTGAGCCCATACCTGAGTTGGGATTTTGAGGTTTCGATGTTGAAATCTTCAATCCGTCGTGTGGTTATGTTTCTTTGATTAGAGTTTCATGCACTCGATTCAAAATCTCACCTTTTTCATGGTATGAGCCGATTCAAATCGTAAAATCTCGTCTTGGTTCCCTTGTTTTCTTCTTCCTTCCTGGTTTTTTTGAATCGGTTTCTGGAGGTCTGCCTTCTGAGCACGTTTTGATTTTTTTTTTTTTTTTTTTTGATGCTTTTGGCTCGTGGCATTAAATTTTTTTGGGGTCTTAGATTTCTAGGGTTTTAAATTTGTTTTGGTAGAAGCTATTAGGAATCGAGTGTCTCTTATTTTTTTCCCCTTTAATCTGTTCAATTTGCAAGCGAGTAATCCAATCCTATCCTATCGTTCGTTTTTCTATTTTTGAACTTAGAAGAGCACGGAGAACTCATCAGAATCTTATCTTGGTTTGCTTTGCTTTCCATTTTCTTCAGCTGCCGCAGTGAGTTACTGGCACCTAAGAGATGGCCTGGCATTTGGGTGTTATCCGAAGTGCCGAGTGCTGAGCTTTTGGGAGTTTTGGGTCTTCTTTCACTGTTGTTTTGAGATGGAGGAGGTGGAACTAGCTAATAGAGCGGCTGTGGGAAGCTGCCACGGAGTCCTCAATCGTCTATCTCAGTCCCAAGACCAGCTCCCTCTTTATAGAAATCTAGTGGCAGAGACTGAAGTGGCTGTTTCTAGATTTAAGAAAGTGGTTTCCAAGCTTGGCAATGAAGTGGGTCATGCAAGGGTCAGGAGGTTGAACAATGCTCTATCCCCCTTTAATTATAACATCTTTCTAGATAACCCATTGGCGTCTAGGCCAGTTCCCTCTCCAGTGCCTCTCCAGCTCCTCCCAAGAGATTCTATGGAATTCCCTGGAAGAGAATTAGGTTCTATTGCCAAAATCTCTCAACAAATCCCACAAAGGATGTTCCTTGATAATCCTGTACTGGATGTGGATGCTGCTTCTAGAAGCACTCTCCAACTTGGCCCACAGGCACCATCCACCCACCCCCATTTCCTCCAACAGCAGCAGAACAACCAAAAGTTTCAGCTTCAGCAGCAGTTGAAATTCCAGAGTGAGATGTACAGAAACAACAATAGCGGAATAATTCCTAAGTTTGATAACTCTAGTTGCTCAGCTGCGGGATCATCCTCAAGGTCCTTCTTGTCTTCCCTGAGTGTGGATGGAAGCGTGGCGAGCTTGGATGGGAGGCCCTTCCACCTAATGAGTGGGCCAGAATCATCCAATCCAACGAACTTAAAACAGCCTCCAAGGAGGAGGTGCATGGGCAGAGGGGAGGATGGGAATGGCAGATGTGCCACTGCAGGCAGGTGTCATTGCTCGAAGAAGAGGTTTGGCTTTTGAACTCAGGTTTACTTTTTATTGGCTTTTACATTGGTTCTGGTTTTGGATAATCCTTCTTATTGTCAAATCCTTTTTGTAGGAAGCTACGAGTGAGGAGATCTATTAAGGTGCCTGCAATCAGCAACAAGATTGCCGACATCCCTGCTGATGAATACTCATGGAGGAAGTATGGGCAGAAGCCAATCAAGGGTTCTCCTCATCCTAGGTGAATAGTACAGCAGGATGCTTTTCTGTTTTCCCTTGCATAAATTTGTAGAAGTTTTTGCACCTTCGATAGTAACTTTGACACTGTAATTGCGGAACTAGAGCTGAAAATGGATTGGATCATATATCAGTATATCCATATCTGCATCCTTTTTTTTGGTTTTTTGATGAAGACAGATTCATCTATGGATATTAATCAGATACTAAAATTCATATCCATATTTGTTAGAAAGGTATATACATGTGAATTTGTATTGACAGCACAGATAAAAATACAGATATAAATCGTTTAAACTTCATACACCGCTTAATCAAAGAGACCTCTATATGGAAGGTAAACTAAGTTAAAGACATGTTAATGTTGTCCCTTGTTTCCTTTTGAAGTTCATCAAAGTTATTTAATGTTAAATAGGATTGCAAACAGAACCAGATATTCAAATATGGATCAGATGGTTGTTTCTCTCTCTCTCTCTCTATATATATATATAGCTATATGTTTTCTTTGAAGGATATGGACATTGGTCGGATACTTAAATTCATCATGTCCATATCTGGATTGTTTTAGATGGATCCACTTTCACCATTAAGGAACTCACTGCTCGGTGTCTGTCTTCAAAGTTTAGTCATTCTCCTCATTATCATATTCATGATATCTAGATTCAGTAAAGATCATTAAATATTGTATTAACTAATTGCTGATATGCAATGAATGAGTTGAGGATTTGTTCATTCTTGTGCACCGAACTTAATGAAAAAGTAGTTTTAAGTATTTCAAGGAATATTACCATAATGTAGATTTGGCCTGTTCAGTTCTCCAGAATGTTTTCAATTACCAAACAGCAGGATTGCTTTAGCTGTTTATATCCATGGTGGGCAGCTCCTGGACATCTTTTCTCTTTCAATGTAAAGGTTTGTTATTGGAGAGGTTAGCCCAGACTTCGCAATCAAATCCCTGGGATATAACTTTTCATGACAAAATAACAAAATAAACAAGTAATTACCTTATCCATTTTCTTTTTCTTGTTTCCAAATGGCAAAGGCAAATTTAGAAGGCTAGCCATGGATTCTGTGTTTTAAACTCTCTAGTTATCTTCACTTATCTGTATTGGAAGTAGAGTCTAATTTATAGCAAATATTGCTTTCTATATGCTGATGTCTAACCTAGTTATTAATTCATTATTGATCCTTAAACTTGGCCTAACCTAGAAAAATTACCCATTTGAATTCATGCAGGGGATACTATAAATGTAGCAGCATGAGAGGCTGCCCTGCAAGAAAGCATGTTGAAAGATGTGTAGATGATCCCTCGATGCTCATTGTTACTTATGAAGGTGAGCACAACCATGGCAGGTTATTGACCCAATTAGCACACGCATAAAGGCTGGACTGAGCTCCTTCACCAAGTGTTCCATGTGCTCTCTCATTCAGTCCTATTTGCAAGCACTTGAGCTTCTCCTGTAAATATAGCTTTTGTGATCAGGAAATTCAGGTCATAGAGAGGTAGTTTCCATGGAATGGTTTCTGGGTTTTTTGTGGTTTTGAGGTGCCACCGAGCCACATAGAAATGCTACAAAGAAATGGTTGGACTGTAACCACCATTAGTGACATTAAAAAGTTCTGGCAAGTCTTAATTCTCTTAGATTTTAGACTTACGTCATAGTTCTTGATCTTCTAACTGTGGAGTGTTGTAGATGGTATGATCAACAAGACCATGCAATGTTTGAAAACAACTGAAATGTGTGTGTGGTCTTGAATTCAAAGAGTAGAAACTTCTGTTGTTCAAAACCTTTCTGTTATACTTGGAATGTGTTTATTTCATTTGTGTAAATTCATATCACTTCTGGTTTATCCTTAATCTCCTGGTGGCCATCCGAGCTTTGATATCTTGATTGATGATTGATGTGCGTACCCTATAGCTACTTGTGCAGATTTGCATTATTGCGACACTGGTTGTGTGAAGTTTCCATGAAGCCTCCCTCTGATCAAACTTACAAGTGTGATGGTTTTGAGCTGGTCAGCTCAAAATGTACAGTGTGTTCGGTGTTGTTGTTGACTGTCTACATCAACTCAATGCATGCTGCTGTTATCCTACAGAGATGTTCCAAGTAGAGAAGGGTCAACTGAGTAGAATGTACCAAATATATGTGAGATGAGAAAGGCATGGAGAGTACACTGGATTGGAGAGAGAGAATGGGGTAGTATCCTACCAACTACATATACTCTTACAGCAGTTTAAAGGGCAATTTATATTTTAATACTGCTAATATCTTTTTTATCAATTCTGTACATGATATTTATATTAGTGAAGAGCAGGGTCACTTAGATTCTTGGAGAAACTTTTTTTTTTTTTCAGGTGGAAAATGCATGGAAACATATGGAGGCCTGAACCACTTCGGCTGGGGTCTCGTACAGCCAAGTGTAGTTTCACTAGGGAAGGCGAGCATCGAGAAATGCAGCATAACTCATGGACTAGCACACCAGAGAATCCATTACTGGGGTTCTTTCTGGTTTGGTGGTGTAGTAAAGAGTTTTCTCATCTCCGAGGACCGAGTATTGTTAGATTTGTGCCCTCAAAAACCAATTTTGAATTTATTACCATTGCTGCTTTCATTTCACACACACTATTACTGACTAGTATCTTTTTTCTTTAGGTGTGATCATGAAGTTCCTGGGGTAACATTGTATGAGAACTATGCTAATGGTTAAAGAACCCAAAGCAAAAAAGAGTTTACAGTTTTCTCCAAAACAATTGTAGGCTATGAGAATGACTGGACATCAAATTATTGCAGCCTTCGCATGTTTTGCCTCTGTCAAAGATAGAATGCCTTGAGTCCATCACTGAGGCAGTGATCTCAAGTGGATAAGTTGGTGTACTGTAATTAAGTACATACACCAAACAACATCCGGTTAAAAGCACTCTATAGAATCATCATTGACAGTGTCACAGGGTAGGTCTATTACAAAATACTAGTTGTCCTATGAGTTGAGAGATCAATTTATATGTATTTAAGTCTTTGTGACTTTGGTGTTGCCAAGCGATGCTGAATTTAAAGGCCGCATATATGTCTTCAATAAATTATATTAGATGCTCAATAAAGCATCCATCATTCTCTAATTGAGAGAAGATATTCAAGCGATGCATCTATGCGTGCTGGACTCAAAGAAGTTTGGCCATTGTATTTTCAAAAAAGGAAGTTTTAGTATTGTATACATATAAATATGTATAAATATATATATAAATATGACAATGAGATTACATGAGCTAGGGAGTTGACAATGACAGTATTCCACCCTACATAGCTCATAAGAAATATGGTATGGTGGAAGGACTAGTTAGTATCGGTGTTAATGAAAGGGCCCTCAAATAAATTTTCAGCTCTACAGGGTTCAATAGCAATGTATGCTGAGCTGTGGAGCCAAGCTCACTCCTAGAGAAGCCCAGAAGGAAAGGAAAAAAAAAAAAAAAAAGATTTTGGCTCGTCAGATCGGGCCCGACCCAGATCCACGTGCGTGGCCTAGGTGTGCGGTGAGCGGCCCGGCCCAGCGTAGCAACGCGCACGCGGGCTCGGCCCAGTCGAAGGCGGCGTGCGCAGGATGGTCTTCCAGGCATTTCCAGGTGTTTCCCCATGGCATTTCACGGGGCTCACGTCCGGTCCATGGTGCGGGTGCAATCAGGACCGTTCGATCGCCTGGTCGGATGGTTGAGATTGATCTGATAGAGATTAGGCTTGATCAAGAAATTTTTGATTTGGATTTTGATGAGATCTGAGACGTTGAACTCAGATCTGACCGCTTGAAATGTTTCCTGATTGTTTTGAGCTTCTGAGATGCGCTTTTGATGCGATTTGGACTGGTTTCGTCCTCTTTTCAACAGAGGCAACAGAGAGCTACTGAACAGAAAAACAGAGAGCCAACAGAGAGCAGAGCAGAGAATAGAGGGCCAAAAGAGAGCTAGAGAGGTGATTTTGCAACCCAGAAAATTTGTCCAAGAATTTTCTAAGAGAGAAAATAAGGGGAAGAGAGAGAGAAAGGTAGAGAGGGTAAGGATTCTTTCGGTATTGATTTATTCTTTCTTCTTTCTTCCTATTGGATTGGGGTTTATATCCAGGGAGGGTTTTCTTATGTAATAACTTTATGTATTTCTTCTTTATAGTGAAGATTTGATCCTATGCGACCGTGGACGTAGGAGCAAGAGGCTCCGAACCACGTAATCTCTGTGTGTTGCTTGTGCTTATATTTTTATTTATCTTTCAAGCTTTCTTTCTCGTTCCTTCTGTGAACTTTTTTGGCATCCCACTGCGTACTATATCCTAACAACTGGTATCAGAGCACTGGGCTCGAGTTGGAGCGATGGCAGGAGACGAAGGAAAAATCAAGATCGATAGGTTTGATGAAACAGACTTCGAATTCTGGAAGATGCAGATCGAGGATTATCTGTATCAGAAGAAGCTTCACCTACCGCTACTGGGGAAGAAACCTATCGAGATGTCACAAGCAGATTGGGATTTGATGGACCGCTAGGCTTTGGGAGTTATCTGTCTGACATTAGCCAGGAACGTCGCGTTCAATATCCTGGAGGGGAAGACGATAGTTGGATTGATACAGGCACTATCCAATATGTACAAGAAACCTTCGGCCTCTAACAAAATTTATCTCATGCATCGTCTATTCAACTTGAAGATGAGCAAAGGTGAGACTGTAATCGATCATATTAGTAAATTTAATTTGATTACTAGTTAGTTGAGTTCAATTGATATTAGCTTCGAGGATGAAGTCTATGCCCTAATCCTATTATCTTCTTTGCCCGAGAGCTGGGATACAAATTTGATAGCGGTGAGTAGTTCATGCAGCTCGAGTAAGCTGAAATTTGAAGATGTCTGAAACCTGATTTTCAGTGAAGACATCAAGAGGAAAGAAATCAAAGGGAGCTCTGGTTATGCCTTGGTGACTCAAGAAGGTAGAGGAAGAACTACATAGCACAACGAAGGTCGTGGAAGATCCAAGTCCAAGTAGAGAAGCCAGTTAAGACCGAAGGGTGATAGCTGTTGACACTGCGGCAAGAAGGGGTACATCAAAAAGAATTGCCAGGCAAGGAAGGACAAGGGGCAGAACGAAGAGTCAGTCAATGCAGCGATTGAGATAATTGAAAATGCATTGGTTCTCGGTATGGACAGTCCTTTGGAGTCTTGGATTCTAGACTCTAGAGCTTCGTTTCACTCTACTGCACAAAAGGAGTCTATGCGCAACTACATTGCTAAAGACTTCGAAAAGGTCTATCTCATAGATGAAGAGCCTTTGGATATTGTGGGAAAGGGTGATGTACACATCAAGATACCAGATCAATCAGTTTGGAAGCTCAAGAATGTCAAACAAGTTCCAGGATTGAGAAGAAACTTGATATCGATCAGGTAGCTGGACTCAGAGGGGTACATTACAACTTTTGTTGGTGGCTCTTGGAATATCACCAAAGGTGCGATGGTGATAGCATGAGGAAGCAAGTTGGGTACCCTATATATGACTAGTAACACCAAAGATGCAGTGACACTGGCACATGCAGACTCGTAGTTGTGGCACTACTAGCTGGTTTACATGGACGAGAAAGGAATGCAAATACTATTAAAGAAGGACAAGCTGCCGGGTTTGAAGATGACATATATTGATTTCTACGAGAATTATGTTTTTAGAAAGAAGAAGAGAGTCAGCTTCTCCAAGATTGGCAGGGCACCAAGATCAAGAAAGCTGGAGCTTGTGCACACCGATGTGTGGGGTCCCTCTCCGGTTGTATCCTTTGGAGCTTTGCGATACTATGTGACCTTCATCAATGATTCCATTAGGAAGGTATGATTTATTTTCTGAAAAATAAATCTGACATATTTGACACTTTCAGGAAGTGAAAAAGCATGGTGAAGAATGAGTCTAAACAGAAAATAAAGTGCTTAAGATTAGATAATGGAGGCGAGTATGATAGCACCGAGTTCAAGGAGTTCTATGCAATCAATGGAATCAAAATGGAGAAGACAATTTCAAGTACGCCACAACAGAACGGGGTAGCTGAGTGCATGAATACGACCTTGAACAAGAGAGCCAGGAGCATGAGGCTCCATGCTGGATTGTCTAAGATGTTTTGGGTTGAGACAGTTAGCACTGCTGCTTATCTGATCAACAGGAGTCCCTTAGTCCCCCTTGAATACAAGCTACTAGAAGAAGAGTGGACAGGAAATTCAGCAAGCTTATCTCACTTGAAGGTCTTAGGTTGTGTCTCTTACGTACACATTAATGCAAAGAAGAGAGACAAGCTCGATGCAAAGTCAGAGATGTGCTTCTTCATTGGGTATGTCGTTGATGAGTTCGGTTACAGGCTCTGGAGTGAGGACATGAAGATCATTAAGAGTAAGGATGTGATGTTCAATGAAATAAGATTGTACAAGGACTAGAGTGTTCCAGACAGAGCGGGACAAACAGACAAGGAGAAAGAACAAGTAGAGTTAGAAGAGATCACGGAAGAGGATATGCCAAGGGAGCAAGAGATCCTAAACCTGAGCTAGAGACACCTCAGCTGAGAAGATCTACAAGGACCCCGAAACCACGTGTAAGGTATTCACTCTTGTTGCATTACCTGTTGTTGACAGATGGAGGGGAGCCCGAGTGCTTTGATGAAGCCATGGAGAGTGAAGATTTGGTCAATTGGGAGTTGGCGATGAAGGATGAGATGCAATCCTTGATAAAAAACGAGACATGAGAGCTCAGCATACTACAAGGAAAGAAAGCACTACATAATAAGTAGGTCTACAAGATCAAGGAACGGCATAATGGTAGCAAGAGGTACAAGGCAAGGTTAATTATGAAAGGCTTCCAATAGAAATAAGATATAGATGGTGATGCCGACACTAGGAGGAGCATGACAGGGTACGTGTACACCATTGGCAGGACAGCGGTGAGCTGGATCTCGCAGTTGTAGAAGATTGTGGCTCTTTCTACCACCGAGATGGATATGCTGACAAAGACGGTCATTGCAGAGAAATTGGCATCATGTATGTCCTCAATTGGCCTATGGAGCTAGTTGATTCGAGGCGCCACACATTATACTAACATTTTTTTTTTCTTTGGAAGTTTACCATTGATGTTTGAGGTGGATGCATGTTTGAGTGTTCTTAGCTCCAAGTGGGAGAATTGTTGAGCTGTGGAGCTAAGCCCACTCCCAGAGAAGCCCAGAAGCCTAGAAGGAAGCCGAAAAAAGATTTGGCATGCCAAATCGGGCCCAGCCCAAACCCACGCGTGTGGCCCAGGCGCATGGGCGCGCGGGCGCACAGCCCGGCCCAACGCGGCAACGAGCGCATGCGCGGGTGCTCGACCTAGCCGGAGGCGGCGTGCATAGGATGGTCTTCCATGCATTTCCAGGTGTTTCCCCATGGTGTTTCGCGCAGCTCTCATGCGGTCCATGGTGCAGGCACTATCAAGACCATCCGATCGCATGATCGGATGGCTGAGATTGATTCGATGGAGATTAGGCTTGATCAAGGGATTTTTGATTTAGATTTTGATGCGATCCGAGGCATTGATCTCAGATCTGACGGTCTGGAAGATTTTCTGATTGTTTTAGGCTTCTGAGATGCGCTTTTGATGCGGTTTGGACTGGTTTCATCCGTTTTTCAATAAGGGCAGCAGAGAGCCGCCGAACAGAAAAACAGAGAGCCAACAAAGAACAGAGAGCAGGGGGCTAAAAGAGAGCCAGAGAGGTGATTTTGCAATCCAGAAAATTTGTCCAAGGGTTTTCCAAGAGACAAAACAAGGGGAAGAGAAAGAAAAAGGTAGAGAGAGGGCAAGGATTCCTCCTGTATTGATTTATTCTTTCTTCTTTCTTCCTATTGGCTGGGGTTTGCATCCAGGGAGGGTTCTCTTGTATAATAACTTAATATATTTCTTCTTCATAGTGAAGATTTGATCATGTACGGACGTGGATGTAAAAGCAAGAGGCTCCGAACGACGTAATTCCCGTGTGTTGCTTATGCTTGTATTTTTATTTATCTTTTAGACTTTCTTTCTCGTTCGTTCTCCGAGCTTTTCCAGCATCCTACTGCGCACCACATCCTAACAATGTATTGATGGATATCGTTGCAATTTGTGAAAATTCTAAATCTCCTGAATTAAAATGGAAACCAAAAGAAGAGTAAAGGAAAAAAAAAAAAATTCCTTGGAATCCAAAGGGGGCTATGATGATTACAATAAAATGATGGACATCATTGCCGTATCAATTGCAATGTCTTGATGATGGATATTCTTGTTGATCGATATTATCGGAAATTTGTGGAAGAGTCTCCTAAATTAATATGAAAAACGAAAGAAGACTAAAGGAAAATACACGCTGCAATTCAAAGGATTGTGATGCAACCAAAAGATTTAAGTTCAAGTTGAGCTTCAAGGGTAGTCATGCAATCACTTGGCTTGACTCGGCCAACCACATGGTGCACGTACGCATGGCCAGGTGATACACATATGCGTACATTTCCTTGCTAGATACCTTTTTTCCGAAGCCTGACATAATTTTGGAGCTGTACATTGGTTTCCGAACAAATACGATATTTTGGAAGCATTACATTGCTCCAAGACCGAGCCGGGTTAATTTGCTTTGTAAATGTAATCACCATAAACACTCATGCGCGAGGGGAGGAATTACATTTTTAGGGCAGTATTCTTTATATGCCTCGAGTCATACAAGCTTTCTACCAAGTTAAAGTTAGTTTTTAAAGTTTCCTGGTTAAAATTTTTTTTTTTTTTAAAAAGAAATCATTTTTATCATAATATAGTTTTTCTGGGTGCCGCACCTTCGATGAGTACGGTGGAAATGCCTGAAACTAGGGTTGGAAGTGAGCCAAGGTGGGCTGGGCCATATCCCTGTCCAAGCTCGGTTCGAAAAAAATTCGGATTTCGAGCTGAGCTTGGACCCGATTTTTTTTTGAAAAAATCTGGCCAAGCCTGATTCGAACCCCGAACCCAAGTCCGATTGGACCTACCAAATCAAAGATGACATGATAAAATAAAGTTCTTTTAACTACTAGTACATATTCCGGTCCGAGTTAAGGTCCGGTCAAGCTTGCCAAATTGAAGATGAAATGACAAAATAAAATTCTTTTAATTACTGGTACATATTTTAAAAAAATTTAAAAGATTAAAATCCTAAAATTATCGGACCGGTGGGTTGGGTTTGGGCCGAGCCCGATCCAAAAAATAAATAAGTTCTATTTTTAGGTCCAAGCCCGGCTCGATCAAATTCGGGACTGGCCTGAAGCCCGACTCGATATCAAGCAAGCCTGAAGCCCATCGGACTGGCCCGAGCTTAGTTCGGGCCCTACCTAAAACTTCATAATATACTCAAGATTTCATATAGGGAAAGCCATGGCAGGGTGCTTGAAAATCGGGACAATCCTCATCAAACTGTACCTTCTGGATGGTCAAATAACCAGATAACCAAATAGCTTGATGGAGGAACGCCGGAGTTTTGGCTGGAGAACTGCTTGATTCTATCCCTGGTGGTTGCCAGGAGGCGAGTAGGTGGAGGAACTTATATGAAAGGCCTAAGAGGAAAAAGGTATTTTCACCATTTAAAGTGGTGCTACGATGGTGTGGGTGACGGATGGGAGAAAGGATCACATTGGAACTCTTAGAGTAACTTAAAAGATCCGATTCAAAATTTTCAAAGTCAAGAGAGTGCTTAAGATTGCTGTTTTTATAAATAAATATTATTTTAAGATGTGTTTCGCCCATGGGTAGAAACGAATCGAGATCAATTGGAATGGGAATCATGCTTCCCAACATGTTTGATTTGTATTTGGAATTGGATTAGAATGGATGATTTGAATCCTTAAAAGAGTTCAGGATTAAATTTCGATGAAGAAACTACGCCTTATTCTCTCCTGGGATCGGAATCAGAATGGAACTCCTCTTGGATAGGAGTCACGTATTCTCATTTTCGTTCCATACCCCAATTATTCATGGCCAAACATGCTCTTAATTCTCTCTTTTATCGAGAAAGAATGGGTGTGGAAAAGGAACATGCCTACTATTTTATGCTTGATTATTTTATTTATAAATGTATGCATGCTTAATTATTGTTGCCGATAAACCCCTATAGCTGAGGCTTCGGCAATACCGGGCAATCCTGCTCACTCTTTCGACCGGATGAGATCTTGCTCCCGAGCGCTCTTCTTGGATGGAGACCTGTAAAAGGTCCCCAGGCCGGGTTTCCGACGGAGGATGCTTCGACGCTCAAGTCAGTAGAGATCGAGCAACAGAATGAAGAATTCAAAGAGAGCGTGGAAGGACAAAAAGGAATGAATCAAAATTGACTTGGCTTGGCTTAAGGCAACCTTAGACTTGCTTCTCTCGAAGATCCCCTCTTGCCTCTTTTTATAGGTATTTATCCTAACTGAAAGTGGTTAGGGCAAACTTTCTTGTAACTGATTGCTGTTAGGAAAGTTAATTAAAATAATCTTCTCTCGACTAATTATAGTTACTGTCGACGTTTGGTAATTATTTACCTTGGTCTTGATATAACGGTCATAAGTTATACAGTTTGTCAGTTATAACAACCAGGCTTATTCTTGATAGGTCTCAAGCTGGTCGGCCTTGATGAGCACTAGTCGGCCTTGATGACCTCTGGTCGACCTTGATGACCTCTGGTCGACTTTTATGACCTCTGGTTGGCCTTTATGCTGAGTTGGTCTTCTAGCTGTGGGGAAGACCAGTTTATCATAACACTTGCCCCCTACTCTCAATTTTAAAGCAAGTTATTGCTTTAAAAGATGGGAGTATTAATTTTCATCTTTTTCTGGGGGATCAGAAAATTACAATGATGGTAAATCTCGGACCTGGTTGGCAGCATTAACCATTTTTCGATTCGAGTGTTGTGCTTCGGACAGATGTCAGGCTACATCATCTTTTATCATATATGAGTCGGTCCTTTATGCCAATTTGCATTCCTATCGGTCATGCTGATTGAATAGGCTGATTAGGCCCGCTCTTGTACTTATCAGTCTTGCCGATATGGTAAGCTGGTAAGGTCCATTTGTGCATCTGTTGGTTTTACCAATATGGTAGGCTGGTTAGATCCATGTGTACACTTGTCGGACATACCAATAGGGTAGGCTGGTCAGGCCCATTCTTGTGCTTGTAGGACATACCGATAGGGTAGGCTGGTTAGGCCCATTCTTGTACTTGTTGGATATATCGATAGGGTAGGCTGGTCAGGCCCACTCTTGTGCTGGTCGGTCTTTATGAGCTTTGATCGGCCTTTATGAACCAGTCGATCTTCATGAGCTCTGGTCGGCCTTTATGAGTTATGGTTAGCCTTTATGATCTCTGGTCGGTCTTTATGACCTCTGGTCGGTCTTTATAACCTCTGGTCAGCTTATGACCTCTAGTCGGCCTTTATGACTTCTGGTCAGCCTTTGTGAGTTCTGGAGTCTTTATGAGTTTTGTTCGACCTTTATGAGCTCTGGTTAGCCTTTATAACATTTAGTCGGCCTTTATGATTTCTGGTCAACCTTTGTGAGCTCTGATTGGCCTTTATGAATTAGTCAGTCTTCATGAGCTCTGATTGGCTTTTATGACTTCTGGTCGGTCTTTATGATCTCTAGTCAGCCTTTATGACTTCTGATCGGCCTTTATGACTTCTGATCGGCCTTTATGACTTCTGATCAGTCTTTATGATCTCTGGTCGGCATTTGTGAGCTCTGAAGTCTTCATGAGTTTTGGTCGGCCTTTATGCCTTTGGGTCAGCCTTTATGATCTTTGGTAAGCTTTTATGACCTCTAGTCAACCTTTACGATCTCTGATCAGCCTTTATGACTTCTGGTCGGTCTTTGTGAGCTCTGGAGTCTTCATAAGCTTTGATCGGCCTTTATAAGCTCTGGTCAGCCCTTATGACCTCTAGTCATACTCCTTAATTAGCCAACTTCATCATCAATCAGCTTCATCATATCGAGGCCAAGTAGTTGAGTCATTGTCACAACTACTTGCTGAGACATTCTGCGCTCTCTCTTTTACCATCTTGCCTTTTCTTGAAGTTTTCCTTCCCAAGAGGGATAATTCACACAACTAAGTTAGCCCCTTACCTGGTGCGCCAATCTAGTGTGGATGAATCACCTGTAGCCGAAGCTTCGGTAATGTCGGGCAATCTCACTCGCTTTTTCGGCCGGATAAGATCTTGCTCCTGAGCGCTCTTCTTGGATGGAGACCTGCAAAAGGTCCCCGAGCCAGGTTTCTGGTAGGGGACACTCCGACACTTAAGTCAGTAGAGATCGGGAAACAAAATGAAGAGTTCAAAGAGAGCGTGGATGGAAAAAAGGAGTGAATCAAAATTGACTTGGCTTAAGGCAGCCTTAGACTTGCTTCTCTTGGAGATCCCCTCTTACCTCATTTTGTAGGTATTTATCCTAACTGAAAGTGGTTAGGACAAGCTTTCTTGTAACAGATTATTATTAGGAAAGTTAATTAAGATAATTTTTCCTCAACTAATTATAGTTATTGTCGACCTTCGATAGTTATTTACCTTGGTCTTGATGTAATGGTCATCAGTTATACAGTTTGTTAGTTATAACAACCAGGCTTATTCTTGATGGGCCTCAAGCTGGTCGGCCTTTATGCTCTGATTGGCCTTTATGACCTCTAGTCAGCCTTTATGATCTCTAGTCGACCTTTATGACCTCTGGTTGGGTTTTATGCTGAGTTAGTCTTCTAGCTACGAAGAAGATCGGTTCAGATGGGCCAATTAATTTTTCGGTCGGTTTATCATAACACTTGCTTCCCACTCCCAATTTTAAAGCAAGTTATTGCTTTGAAAGATGGGAGTATTAATTTTCGTCTTTTCTAGGGAGGAGAAGATTACAATGATGGCAAATCTCGGACCTGGTTGGCAGCATTAACCATTTTCCGTTTTGAGCATTGTGCTTCGGACAGGTGTCGGGCTACCTCCTCTTTTATCATATATGAGTCGATCCTTTATGCCAATTTGCATTCCTGTCGGTCATGCTGATCGAGTAAGCTGATTAGACCCACTCTTGCACTTATCGGTTTTGCCGATATGGTAGGCTAGTGAGGCCCATTTGTGCATCTGTTAGTTTTACCAATATGGCAGGCTGGTTAGGCCCATGTGCACACTTATTGGACATACCGATAGGGTAGGCTGGTCAGGCCCACTCTTGTACTTGTCGAACATACTGATAGGGTACGCTGGTCAAGTCCACTCTTGTGCTGGTCAGCCTTTATGAGCTTTGGTCGGCCTTTATGTGCTATGGCCGACTTTTATGAGCTTTGGTCGGTCTTTATGAACTGGTCGATCTTCGTGAGCTCTGGTCAGTCTTTATGAGCTATGGTCGGCTTTTATGATATCTAGTCAGCCTTTATGATCTCTGGTCGATCTTCTTGAGCTCTGGTCGGCCTTTATGACCTCTGGTTGGCCTTTATGACCTCTGGTCAGCCTTTATGATCTTTGGTCGGTCTTTATGACTTTTGGTCGGCCTTTATAAGCTCTGGAGTCTTCATGTACTTTGGTCGACCTTTATGAGCTGGTCGGTCTTCATGAGTTCTGGTCGGCCTTTATGAATTGGTCGATCTTCATGAGCTCTGATCGACCTTTATGACCTCTGGTCAGCCTTTGTGAGCTTTGGAGTCTTCATGAGCTTTGGTTGGCCTTTATAAACTGGTCGGTCTTCATGAGTTTTGGTCGGCTTTTATGAGCTATGGTTAGTCTTTATGACCTCTGATAAGCCTTTATGAGCTCACAAAAGCCGACTAGAAGTCATAAAAGCTGACCAGAGGTCATAAAGGTCGACCATAGCTTATAAAGGCCGACCAGAGCTCATGAAGACTGACCAGAGATCATAAAAGCCGAACAGAGATCATAAATATCGACCAGAGCTCATAAAGGCCGATAGAGCTCATGAAAATCGACCAATTCATAAAGGCCGACCAAAGATCATAAAGGCCGACCAGAGTATATAAAGACTGACCAAAGCTCATAAAGGCCGACTAGTATAAGAGTGGGTCTAACCTGCCTACCCTATCATATGTCTGACAAGTACAAGAGTGGGCTTGACCAGCCTACCCTATCGGTATGTCCAACAAGTGTGCATGTGGGCCTAACCAACCTGCCATATTGGTAAAACCAACAGATGCACAAATGGGCCTCACCAGCCTACCATATCGGCAAGATCGATAAATGCAAGAACATGCCTAATCAGCCTACTCGATTAGCATGACCGACAGGAATGCAAATTGGCATAAAGGACCGATTCATATATGATAAAAGAGGAGGTAGCTCGACATCTATCCGAAGCACAATACTCGAAATGGAAAATGGTTAATACTGCCAACTGGGTCTGAGATTTGCCATCATTGTAATCTCCTCCTCCCCCGGAAAAAGATGAAATTAATACTCCTGTCTTTCAAAGACGTAACTTGTTTTAAAATTGGAAGTGTAGAGTAAGTGTTATGATAAACCGGACCGGAAAATTAATTGGCCCATCTGAATCGGTTTTCCCTGCAGCTAGAAGACTAACTCAGCATAAAGGCCGACCAGCTTGAGGCTCATCAAGAATAAGCCTGGTTGTTATAACTGACAAACTGTATAACTGATGACCGTTATATCAAGACCAAGGTAAATAACTATCGAAGGTCGACAGTAACTACAATTAGTTGAGGAAAAATTATCTTAATTAACTTTCCTAATAGCAATCAGTTACAAGAAAGCTTGTCCTAACTACTTTCAGTTAGGATAAATACCTATAAAAAGAGGTAGGAGGGGATCTCCGAGGGAAGCAAGTCTAAGACTGCCTTGTGCCAAGTTAATTTTGATTCATTCCATTTTTCCATCCACGCTCTCTTTGAACTCTCCATTCTGTTGCCCGATCTTTATTGACTTGAATCGAAGTATCCCCGTCAGAAACCTGGCCCAGGGACCTTTTGCAAATCTCCATCCAAGAAGAGCGCTCAGGAATAAGATCTCATCCGACCGGAAGAGTGAACGGAATTGCCTGGCACCGTCGAAGCCTTAGCCACATATAATTTATCCACAACGGTTATTATATGGGAAGATATTATATTTCAAAAATATCTCTCGTGATCCTTTTTTTAAAATTATTTTTTTTGTTAGGGGAGGGGGGTTATACATCATATATTATTGCGAGCATTACATACATAGCCATCTTGGTGTATGCCACCATTAGTTCCATTCATTCCATGCCCGTCTCAATAATTCGCCCACATCAATATATATATCTTGATCATTGATGGTGTGCACGACCATGCTGGTGCACTGCAATAATTTTCCTCATCAAGGTTCAACCTGAATGATGAAACATCTAAATCAACTACAAACAGGCAAAGAGTTTTTTTGGGTGGAGGAAATAGAAACTGACCTAGAGTTGTAGTAACAAATCTTGTTCTTGAATTTTATAGGCAAAACAGAAATCAATGAAATTTAAGATATTTCTTCTCTTTGATTTATAGATAGCAGTTTTTCAAAGTAAAATTATGTAGAAATTCTACAACTGCATATAATAAATAAACATATGTTCACAGATATCTTCACTCAAAATCAGAAAAAAAAAAAAAAACAAAAAAAAATATTCCAAAATTATAAGTTCATTGTTTTCATGATAACATCGTGATATTATGGTATAATTAATGAAAATTTACGTCTACCATATAAAAAATCCAACAAGTTTCAGTTTTTAATTGTAAGCTCCCTCCACTCGGAGGAGGTCTAGCGTTTGAAACTGACTAGCATCATCCCCACCATAATTCTCAAAAAAATGTGTAAAATATAAGTAATAGAAGGAGATCCCCGAAAATTACTATGACAATATAAGGCACCTGATTTAGGGTTGATCATGAACCCAGCTTTGGCACATAAGATATCAAACTTTAAATAGGCCTAGCCAGAATCCTAGCTAAAAATGTATTATAGATTCTTTTTTATTTGCAACCAAAATTAAAATCGGAATGGATTGGAATAACAACCATAATGGATTGAAATAAAAATCAGAATAGCTGTATTCTTCGAGACATTTGGTTCATGAATAAATTTGGAATCAAAACCAGAATGGAATGGAATTTGAATATCAGGAAAGAGTCCAAACTGAATTTTAGGAAATTGGAGCATTTCCATTCCCACCATGAAATTGAAATGAGAATAAAAGTTCCCTTCATCAAAAAGTTGAAACGTGAGTCACTCGTTACCATTCCCAATCCACAGCCCAACTCCTTCCCATTAATCATGGCCCATAGTTTAAATCCAAGGCCTAGCCCATAATCAGCCCTAATCTGACTGAAAGTCCACGAACTTCCCTAATTGTCCTTTCTTAATTGGACTGTCTACAATCCTTAAAATTTTACAACGCCTTGGGGCTGGCCTGGTTTGGAATCAGTGGATGTGTACAAAATTGTTTGTCCGACCAACGGTAGCACCTGGGTAAGAGATTTAAACCAGCTAATGCTTCCCAAATTTTATATCTACTCTATCTCTGCTTTCTTTTTCTTTGATCTGCCACTAATAATCAGATGCCCTGCAGGAATCGTAATGGTATTCATTCTCATCTGATATACATCTTGTTATTATCAACTCCCAAGATGTCATGACCTTTTACAACATTTCTTCTCACATTTTCCTCAAAAATAAAACAAATCCTTTTATATTTCATAGAGTTTAAGTCTCTTGTCAGCTGCTATCAGTCAATAGAACAAGCAACCTATGGTGGCTAACCATCATTTGTAGTACATTAAAAGAAGCTTTCTCCTCACGACATTTTTCAGCATGTGTTTCATGACCTAAATTTGCAACAATGAATTATTCCTTCAAATTGAAATGATGTCAGACTGCATCCGAAAAAAACAATGCTAGGAATTTCTGATGAAAATTCGAGTTAGCAATGGGAAGAACTATAATTATGTTTCAGCATCGATCACATCAATCATTTAGAACAGCGTGTCTCATAATTGTTCAAACACTGCCAAAGCTGGTTTTGATATTTTGAACCGTTTAAAAACTAAAACTATTGAACTTTACTTTCTGATGAACACTGAATTGACTTAATATATTACCGAACTTGATATTCAGAAAAATTGGCTTTAGTTTACAGGCATGAAGCTAAAGCTAGCTACTGGCAGATATAGAAGACATGGATGCTTGAAGACACCTTAAGATAGGAGAAAGTGTATATTAGAAAATTAGTTGAAAGGGAAGCAGACTTCATTAGAACTGCATGAAATTTAAAAAACTGCATACGAATGCTCACTTGGATAAAAGACTCATCTACTATATTTCAAACACTTTGGTTTGTGCATTTATGCACATATTCGAATATCAGACAGTCTTTGAAGTGACATTTCCTGGTCTCCTAATCTATGATCAAGGACCCAAGAAACAATTAAATATCTATTCTCTCATGTGGTTGTCATGGCCTTATTATCTTCTGTGAAGCGTTTATATCTGGGAAAAATACCAAACATCAATATATAATTGAGTATGGTGGGCAATCAAATAGGCATCAAGCATATAAGAGAAGAATATAGGAATGGAGAACTAAGAGGCATTCGTGGTATTTGTATTTGATTTAAATGTTGTGCATACTTTCTTGTTCATTCACTACATGGAGGGTTGTTTATTTATTTATTTTTGAAGGGAAGTGCAGAATTTTCAATGGAGGTGCATAAGATGAAGCATTTGACCAGCATTACCAATCACATAAAAACATCATGCAAATTGAATTAAGCTTTAGCAGTTGAGAGAAATCAAACCAAGTTCCATTATCTTAGAGAACTATGGATGTTCACTAAATCAAACTATCATATACTACAGCAGGTAGCATATAGTTATGGAATTCACTGAAAGGGATTCTATTATAAGGCAATAACATTTTCCTGAGATACCTCCAACCCCACCTCACATTAGACTAAAAGGATGAAATGAAAGAAATATAAGGAAGAGAAAGGGAAAAGAAGGAAGAAAGAAAGCAAAAACAAAGAGAATGGAACAAGGGAAGGGGGCAAACAGCAAGCTCCCCACCCCACCCTCACAACCAGCTCCCGCACGTCCGGACAGAAAAGATAAATGCTCCCTTCTTATTTACTAAGAACAATCAAACAAAGAACACATGCATGGATTTCAATCTATGCTAAATTTTCCAAGAAATTAATAGTTTACATGCTAGATCCATGATACGTGTGCTGAAAAGAAGAAAGAAAGAAGTGATCTTAGATTTTACTTTCTAAGTATTAATTGAAGTACAAATCGATCAAAATTTCTTGAATTAGGAAAAAGAAAGAAAGAAAGAACGAATCTTCAATCTTTCGTGTGATTGGATTGCAAATCAAAACAGCAACTAAGAAGCACAAACTCGCCAACGAATTCCACTCCAATCAAATCACATTTTAGTAATGAGCAAGTGAAACAATCAAAGCAGGATAAATGGAAGCAAAAAGGTCATGTCTTTCTATATAAAACTGAACTTCTAATAGGATAATGGAAGCAGAAACAAAGCTCCAAGGCAATCAATCATACAAAACCAAAAACCCCAATTTCAACCATTAGCAAGTAGGAGAAACAAAATGATCTCGAAGAAAAAACAAGAATTCAAATCCAAGTTGAAACAGGATAGATTCGCCCCCATAAACCAAATCCTACCCATCATTCAATGTATATATTCGGCATAGGAAAGAAAAGTAGAAAGAAGATAAAATATGGATTGCTCATACGTCTTGATCTCTACAAAATTTTCATGCAAGAAAGATCGAAATGGAGCCCGAGAAGCAGAATCAACGGATCAAAATCAGACCTTTTCTCTCATCCCGATCGTTTGGCCCCAGTTGGTCGACGGCGGCTTCGCCGCTTCCATGGCTGGAGCACGGAATCCTGGTACCTGGAAGGCATTGCCAACTGCCGCCTCCGCTTATTTGGCTTCGAACCCACTTCGAATTCGCTGCCCTTCTCCTCTTTTCTCTTCTCAGTTCTGTCATCTTCCTCTTTAACTCCATTAATTGAATTCCTCTCGGTATCCAGAGCTCTGTCTCCATTGACTTCGATGACGGCCAGCACCAAGAGATCGAGGCCTTCGCAGCGGGGCGAGGGATCATTCGAAGAGGTGGAATTTGTTGGAGGGGACGGGGAGGGAGTGGGAGTGGCGGCGAGAGCAGAGGAAGGGGAGTTCAAAGGTGGAGTCTTTGAGCCTCGAATTCTCATCGAGAATGATCTCGTTTGATTAGAAGGCCTGGTAGTATTATTACGAGTACGAAGGAGGGGATTTTGGGAATTGGGAGGAATTGGGGTTGGAGAAAGGATGGAGAAAGGGGATGGGATGGGAGAGGAGAAGCAGCGACGGGATGCTGGAAAGAAAAATATGAAGCGTTTGCTGCCTGCATGGGTATTTTTGGAAGGTTGCTGCAGTGCATCGTTTCGTTAAAAGTGAATCTAAGATGCTGCTTTTTATCTAATCAGGCTTCTTCGCCAAAATTAGCTCTTTTTCTTTCAGGAAATAGGTCATGATCCCTCTTGCCTCCCTATATGTCTCTGACCACCAAGTAATTCAACCTTAAATGATTTTTTGCAAATAATAGAAGGAAGTGTAACAAAATTACACTTAAGTAATGCTGCATCGAGGATATCTAAGAAATGAAACTACCATTCATCAAAGAATTGATTAGTGTCGAGTTCTTATTCAAGGAAAAATTTGACAACAAAGTACCTACTATGAGTGGGAATTTGGCCATCTCAACTTATCTTTTGTTAGGCATTTCCTTCTGAAAGAATAACAACCTTATTGGCATCTTGAAATGTATCTTGTGTGAGGTTATATCAACTATGGTACCCATTTTTGGAATTCAACAACATCGTTCACCAAATGTACCTGGCCATCCTTGCATACTTTTTTCATCATACCTCTCCTTTGTTCATGAAACATTGTGTGATGCATCATCATACCATCTTTTTATGGGACTTGGATTTTTGCTATTGATTTAAAATGGTCAAGCAGCAAAGGAATAATTCAGAGTCATAGTGGAAACATCAAGAAACTTGAACGCTTTCCTCAAGTCCCCAAGAAGTAGGGTCATATTGTATTTCGTACAGTGATCCTTTGTAGTCAATTGTTTCATACTAATACATCTCAGATTCACGATATAATGTAATGGTCTCGTTATGTGGTACAAACTATAGAAACGACATCCATATACTCATAGCAAATGGACTTTTTACCAGAGTAAGTTGATCAATGATTCTCACACCATTTCCGGTTGTGTTTGATGGAAGGCAAATACTTAAATAACCAAAGTCCTTGATGAAACTCTGAGATAAACCACATGCATATATACCTGCTAATTATACAATGAAACATAGTCCCCCCAAGATACAAGGCTTGGTACCAGTATACCGGCCTATGTTGGCCCTTCCACAGCCTTACAGTGAGAGATTGTGCCCAGCTAAACTTCCTCGATCTCTCTTGGTTTTATATCGTTAACCATTGCTTATTTTTCTGCCTAATGAGATAATTAAGTAACAAATGTTCTATCGAAATCATCGAAGTATTCCTTGTCCTTATTTCCATCAACTCATAAGCACCTGTAACTTGTATAACAAATCCCCTCTCTTAATTTTATGGTGATAGTCTCTCTTGTCAGCTCCCATCAGTGAATCACCCAAGCTATCTATCTATCCAATTATCTTTTTCTTAATAGCTATCCAATATCACTGCTACATCAAAGCACCATCATTTTCGATTGCATATTCATCCATCATTCATGATAGTATTAAAACAAGGTTTATCCTCCCAACATCATGGCACATTTTTCATGGGCTAAAGTTGCAGGGATTTCTTGCAGTAATTGAAGTAAAATAGTATTAGACAGTCTGGCAAAAAAAGGAATGGGGCCAGGGACCTGGGATAAAAAGGTCAAGGGACATGGTAGAAAATAACTGTACTTATGTCACATTGTCATCAGAAGGAGCTCGAAAAATCATCAAGATATTAATACCGATGGTTCAGAACAATATGCCTTTAGACAATCGACATTCTACATACTGCTACGATGACAACTGAACAAAATAACAGCAAAATTAATGTTGAGTTTTGAGCAGTTATAATAACTAAAACCCATCCATTTCTTACTTTTCAAAAGAACAAACATACCCAATTTATCACCTACGATGATATTTAGATGTATGGCATGATTTTAAAAACAAGAAGCTAAAGCTAACATGATATATATAGAGTAGGCTTGGATATTCTTTCTTGATGATATCTTAAAATATGAATTAGTGCATATTAATTAGAACTTAATAGAGAGAAGGTGCATTTTATCATAATAGCATGAAAGCCTTGAAGTGTATATGAAAAGAAAGAAGAAAAGGTGAACCGGGAAGGATTCATGATATATACTTGCATTTTCTTTTGGTAGTTGTTCGGTGTCAAGTAAAATTGATCAACCACTAGATAAAGTTTCTTTTTCCTTTTTTAATGAAAGTATAAATTTATAATAGTTGTGCACAAGAAGTACCTGAAAACATCATGCAAATGCTTATAATTGACTATAATGCATTTTTTGAAGAGGCTTTAGCAGCTCAGAGCAATCAACCCAATTTCTATTATACCTTATGGAATGAATATTGACCCTCATGACATCAAATTACTACCGGATGCTCCAATAGGTAGGGCATATTTATGGAAATTACTTAAAGAGGATTTTTTTGCAAAGCCAATAACATTTCCCTGAATACCTCCAACACCTTTTCGAAACACTTTCAAGCCCTTGCATAAAGCTTCAAGCTCACTAAAAAGATTCATGCTTTGTTCTTCTTCACTTGAAATAATCAAATAAATCTAACATGAATGGAGTTTTCCGATTGATACAAAACCTAGCAAGATAAAACCTAATACATGTCAGTATATATAAAACCTAATACTTAATATTTTAAGTTGTTATCATAATATATCGAGATATCAGATCTAAGTAATCACCAATCTTCTTGGATTGGTATGTAGCCTCTCATAAATGCAGTTATTTTGATGCACGACCCAGCTACCATATCTACAATAAATAAATAAATAAATATATATAATCAATTTAATATAAAATTAATATAAGCGTATTATTTTTACTAATCTATGTACTTGGCGGCTTGAAGAGAGAAAAAATTCAGAAAGACTAGGACCAAGCCGAGCCAGGAGCAATCACCGGAGGATGTCATTCATATCTTCCTTGGAATGGCCCTTTCAAAGAAAACAAACTGGATAGGCTATCATGCATAGGGATACTGGGCTATGTGTTACATTAACAAGGATAAATGGTAAAGCTAATTAACAACATTCATTTTACCACTGCCTAGGATGTGAGTGGAGTGGTAGCATCATCTACCATTCTTGAAAATGGTGGCCTATGTAGCACACGATGACAAGGGTAAATATCAAAATAGTTAATGAAGTTTACTTATAAATATTTTATTGTAATACTAAAAAAAGAAAATCTTTCGACACATCAATGAAACAAGCTTATCTTTAATTTCTTTTACAAAAGGAATCGGGCCAGATTTCTTATAGGAATCAGGCTTGTTAGCCTGCCTGGTCAATTTTCCTCTAAAGGAACATTCCTAGTTTCAGCCTAAATTCCATCTATGGGCCTATTGGAATGTAGGATGAAAAGAAAGATCTATATGGGCCTTAGTTAAATAAACCATGTAATCCATTATTTTGGGGGCCTGGAGAGGGTCTGATTTAAGCTATATGGGCCTTAATTTCTTAGTACCTCTACGAGTCCTTACATACAGTTCTTCAAAACCAACTACCATTAACATATGAAAATAGAGGTGATATCTCTTCATTCTATATATAGTTTAGGTGAAATATCAAGGCCCTTCCAATAGTATCCCAAGGCAATCTATGGCAGAGAGTTTTCTTTTTAATAAATTCATGCCAAGAAGTGATCAAGTATTATTGATTGATTCATGTAGATATTGCATCAGGATACTTGTGTATCCCTGGTGGCAAATTCTGTCATTGGTATGAACTCGAGCTAAATTCAAGAACCTTTCAAACTGCTTTAGATAAATCCATTGATGAGTCGTTTACTAATTGAGTTAATAAATTTCAAGTAGTGGTTGGTAAATGTAGGAGTATCACATCAAAACACCCTGCATCCTTGGACAATATAAATAAAGGATGATTGCAAATGAAACCCCAAAATCAGAAGCTTAAAACTTTCCTCTAATTTATGATAGTACCCAAATAGAGGGGGCCGAAGAAAACCAAAAGGAGAGAATAAATGCATATCTAAAATCTAATTTAAAGTAGACACTCACAAAATTGTTTATTCTACCATCCATGAAATATAGATTTTATTCAACGATATTTAAAAAATCTAGGAGAAGAGTGTCGGAAGCTAAATCGAACCAAATATATATTAAGATGCAACCAAGCTACAAAAAATGCCATGGTTGTTAAATATCGGTAGATATGGCTTGACGGAAAAGCATTCCTCAAAAATCATCCAATGCCAAGTACATCGATCAATAGAAAACTAAAATCCCATGATTTTAGCAACTTAGATTCTTTAGCAAGAAAAAAAGATCGAAATTAGCAAGGATTTTTACCAAGTCATAAAGCTAGTGACAGACCAATTAACTCTTGAACTAGTTTTGAAACCCATAGTTTTCTCATAAATCATAATAAATAATAACTAGTCCTGCTAAAAAAAAAGTGAATCCTACTGCCAAGAATCCATGATCAGCTACATGGTTCTAATCTATATATAAATAGGAAATGTAAAATGGATCGAAACTCAAGTTGTCGAGCCACTGGAGTTGCATTAAGCTAAATTCACAGCAACTCTGGCCACAATTGTTCAATTTGATTTCACGCATGAGCAGATGCAAATACTAATGGGAGAAGTGCAGGCAAGGAATGCATAGAACTGGAATAGAACTGCCAAGGTGTAACAAGGAAAGGGGAAGGGAGGGGGGGTTGAGTAATGAATGAGACATAGAACCATTACTGGGTGAAAAAAATGCTGGTTTTGATTCAATGGGTTGGACAGAGTGGAGAGTGGTGGGGTGCATGTTTGGTTCCAAGAAAGGTGCGTCTCCATTCCTTGTGCAATTAAAATGGCAGCATTATATGCTACATTATATGCCTCATGCTTGCTATCATAGCTACAAGGCCTGAGTCCACTTATAGCCATCCAAAATAAATTATCTCCAGTTGACTCCAAATAATCAACCAAATTGGTCACCATAAAATACTTGAGAAAGAAAAACTTCGAGAGATATAAGCGATTGCGAGCAAGGATATATACCAAATCATATTTCAAAGCTTTAGTTGTGGTGTAGATCCTATCTGGAATATTCAAACCCACAACAAGAGGAGATCTTAAATGGATTTCAGATATGAAAGTAAACGCGAAATCTGAACTTTTTCAGATTTCTGTGAAGGCAAATGTCTCTACAAAATGCTCAAGTCCAAATAGAGAATAGAAGGATTATATACAAGAGAAATAGGTTGGAAGAAAGAAACATGTCCTCATTTTGTAGTTAAATCCTTGAGGAGACTTGGTAAAAACAAACTCTTTAATCGACCAGGGTGGTAAAAACTACTCTTTAACCAGAAGACTTCTTTACTTCTTCCATGCGAAAGCAATAAGAAAAGAAAAGAAAAATACTTACTGTACTTTCTCTTCTGAAGATAGCAGATGGCATCTCTATGGTACCCCCACAAAAAAAAAAAAAAAAAAAAAAAAAAAAAGAAGCTGAATCCGTTCAATTCACAAACTAAAGATGCCTTCTTGAGATAAGACTCAGAAACTACCTACAACATCAAGCCTAAAATTAAGTATGAAAATTCTTAGAAAGTTGAAATTCCCAACCTTCTCCAAGAAGGCCTGAACATAGGACTTCTAAAAACTCACTTAGAATGGCAAGTTAGCTAAAAAAAATTAAAAGCAAGATTTAAAATAGCTAAACTAAGCCTAATTTCAATATAAACTACGTCAAGCAGTGACTTGAATCTGTAAACTATATAACTTTTGTCAGGTCAACAAGAGCTTTATCCTTCATAAATATTTTATGCGCTTCATCTATCAAGTGTACGCAACCATGCATGATCCGCAAAAGTATTAACAGCAGAAAACTTCTTAAAACATTTGCAGACTTGCATGCATGAATATATATATATATACACATATCTAATACCATATATTGCCAATACAAGATGGATTCCACCGATGGCGAATGGCACATTTGGTTCACAAGGAGAGACCGAGACACCGGAATGGATGACAGTAGGGTGGAGATGCGCGTTCCGGCAGCTTATAGAGGAAGCACATCGGACAAGGAAATTGTTGCAGGGGATGGGGATCGAGCCAGCAAAGGAGTTGGAGTCCAGGGGGAAGGGGAGGCCTCCAATTAATCATCTTTTTTTCTAACTTTGATCTTCTTGAAATACTTTTGGGATGGCAGCAGAAGATGAGTTGGCACAATCCCAAACCTCTCCAAAAAATCGGGGGGCAACGAATACGGGATCGATATATTTTATTTTCCAGAAAAAAAAAAAAAAAAAAAAAAAAAAAAAAAACCTAAACCATCATTTTAAGATTTTGAAAAATTTTGCGGGACCTTGTTGATCGTCCGTGGCTTAGGGAGTTGTCCAAAAGTTAAAGATTTGTTGAAGAGCTAAAGATCTTTAAGGGCTGATATCTTTTCTAAGAACCGAGATTTATCCAAAACCTGAAAATCTATCCAAGTACCGAAGACCTTCGATGATTAAAATTTATCCTAAGAACTGAAGATCTCTAAGAATCCTAATATGTTTAGCACTACTTGATCCGCTTGAAAAGATACCACGATAAAAAGAAATCAAAATAAATTTAATGGTCGTAAAATATATTTTATTAAAAATATTTTTATAAAATATAAATTACTATCACTTAAAAATCTATCCGATACTAATTTTTTATAATATTTATTTTATTTTTTTAAAAAAAATAAGTTTCGAAAAATAAATTTGGAATCCATCATTTATTATTATTATTTTTTAAATCTCTGTATCAAATATAATAATTTGAAATTAATTTTTTTAAATATTAAATTAATTCCTATCAAGCCGCCGATTCGTAAATTAAAATTTTGATGGCTTGGAGTTGCAACGCCAACCAGTCTCCCAAGAATATGCCGCGCCCTCGATCAATCCGAGCAGGGCGGTGAAGTAATTAATTGGGAATTGTATGTCCAGTTATAATCCAGGCGGCTGCGTTGCCGTGCCGACCCCAAGAGCCGGGGCGGGGGGGTTCGTGTCGCGTGCATGCCTGCCGCGGGAAAAGAGGAGACCCAGAAGGTACGACCCATGCGTGGGAACCCAAACCTCCGCCCCGAGTCAAATGCTCCCCTGGGCCCCACCCTCCACTCACACCTCCTCCCTCGCTCCTTCACGAGGCCCGCCACTGACGGCGCCCCACGTGTCTCCTCTCCGCGCACGCAACCCCCTGAGTTCTTCTCCCGGTAGGACCCACCACATTACTGCCGTCGCAGATCTGCCGTCCATCATCGCCAGTTTAGCCTTTCGGCAGCGCAATTAGATTACTGGCGTGCCGAGAGAACCCCAGACACGGGCAAACATCCGCGTGGAGACTAACGATGCTGCGTCTCTGAAGGCTTTGTCTTTATTCACAACTATATTAAGTGTGGGCTCATGGATTCATTGGACTTGAATAATACTATTTTATTCAAATATATCTATTAAATACGTTTACGAACGCCAGCCGGTTAAGTTCCTCTTGACCGAAATAGCCCTGCTCGTTTTAGTTATTCATCGAAGGGCACAAAATTATGTACGCTAAGTTGCTTGCTCTCGAAATTAATGGCACGAATAAATTTAATTTCTAGCTGTTATACATAACCGATCTTTCTCTGAATTAGATCGGGTCCGGCCGACCTGTCAGAGATCCGATCGATTTATCAGCTAGATCCAATTGACCTATTTCAATCAGGTCTATATCGATTCAAAATAGACCACTCCAAAAATGGCCCGGAGATCCAAGAAACCCCTTCTAGCTAGTACCAAAATTCTGTTACAATAAATTCCTGACATCTCGGTGCCATTACTCTGCAAATCCCATGGCACCATTCCTTCCTGGTACCACATGGCCACTACCGAGATTCCTTGGATAAATCGGTCATTTCCAGCCTAGCCCCTAATAGATTCTGGTAAAGTTCCGCACTTATATAAAGTAAAGGGAGGACTCTGAGGTAGGCAGGCTCTTCTTTCCCCACGAGCTACCTCCTTTGCAATTCCTCCATTCTATTGCTCCAAGTCTTCCACTGACAGCCATCAGAGTGTCCCCCGCCGGAACACCACCGGCCTGTGGGATCTTTTTTGCAGGAACCGGAAGACGTGCACTCTAGCAAGCCCGGTCCGGGATATTCAGCAGCAACATATTGGCGCACCAGGTAGGGAATGAACCTTCGTCCTTGTGTTCCTTCTTCGAAAGGAGGGATCCACTACTAGACAAGACGATGGTGAAAGAAAGAGCTCAAAACACCTCCAACAGAAGAGATCGCTCCCAGATAAGGTCGGGAGAACCTGTCAGGGAGAACGACGCCGCCCAGCCTACCATCACCCTGGGATAACAGCAGTTCCAG
The DNA here is from genome assembly GCA_021397845.1 of Areca catechu. Taxonomy (NCBI): domain Eukaryota; kingdom Viridiplantae; phylum Streptophyta; class Magnoliopsida; order Arecales; family Arecaceae; genus Areca; species Areca catechu. The sequence goes on along the minus strand of CM038040.1, from coordinate 7,883,121 downwards.
ACCCTTCTGAACCGCATCGACACTCTTGCCACCGCGGTTCAGAACCTCCAAGATGCGGCCAACGACAGACATTAGCCACTCATGGCATCTAGAACCAGTCATCCACCTGTTGCCAAGCCAAAGGAAGTCGACAGCAAGGAGTCCCTCGACTCTGCTCCCATGCAACCCCGAAGCCTTGGAGGTCACAGAGGACTCATACTGATGGGAAAAGAATGAGGTCCGCCTCACACTCTTCCGCGGATTCGGTCTTCGACGACGACCAGCGACGCGATGAAGACCCGAGGAACTATACCAGCAAGCTCCAATGCATGGAGGAGCAAATTGCCGAACTGGTCGATCGACAAAAAGGAGAAGAAGCGCTGGCATATGACTCTCGCTCGCCATTCTCCGCCATAATTGTGGGGGAAGCTATCTCCCGTCACTTTAAGATCTCTCAGGTGGATGCTTACGATGGCACCACCGACCCTCTGGATCATTTGGGCACTTATAAGGCCCAATGATGGTACATGACGCCTCTGATGCCCTCCACTGCATCGCCTTCCCCGCAATACTTAAGAATGCGGCTCGGATATGGTTCTCCGCCATCCGACCAGGTATGATTCATTTTTTCTCCCAGCTAGAAAATTTTTTTTGTCCCATTTCAAGACCTGTAGCCAGCGCCAAGGAACACCGATTGCCTCTTCCTCATGCAACAGAAGGAAGGAGAAACCCTCAAGGAGTACATGGTCCGATTTAATTCGGCGACCATGGAGATCCCGGACCTCAATGAGCACGTGGCTATGTCGACCTTCAAGAAGGGGCTGCGATCATCTAGGCTCACTTTCTCACTGGACAAAAAATTCTCAACAAGCTACTCTGAACTACTGGTCTGGGCCCAAAAATATGCCCTGGCATAAGAACAAACGGCAAGCCGACTTCATGCTGAAAGGAGGTCAGCTACCAAGAGGAGTGATAGGGCTCCCGAAGTCCGATCTCCCAGTGATGGCACCAACTCAGTTTGACGCTGCAGCCCTAAGTCGAAGGACTTCCCTAGGAGGTTCGAGACTTACACACCTCTCTCCCTCCCGAGAGAGAAAATCCTTATAGAGATAGAGAAGGAAACCTTTCTGCAAAGGCCTCGCCCGATGAGGAGTCCCTCCACGTCGAGGAGCAGGGGCAAGTACTGCCGGTTCCACCATGACCATGGGCACAGCACAGAAGATTGCCTCCAGTTGAAGGACGCGATCGACGATTTGATCAAGCAGGGGTACCTGCACAAGTACGTCCAATCCCAGAGGAGCCGGGCTGAAACTTCCACTGCCATAAACCCCCTGGAGGAAACGGAGCTGCCTAACCAACCCCCACCGATGGAATGTTAGCATGCTCCACCGTCGGTCTGACTGGAGGGACGAGAGAGGTCTGGACATCTCAAAGAGGCCTCGAGGTTCTAATGTAATTAGTTTCTTCGACGAAGACCTCCTGAGACCCACGTCTCCGGGAACGATCCCGTTGTTGTGTCGGTAGTAATTGTGAATTATGATGTAAGGAGGATCCTCATTGATAATGGAAGCTCCACTAAAGTTTTGCTGTATGATGCCTTTGTCAGAATGAACCTACCTAGAACTAGGCAGCAAGAATCCCCAGCACCGTTGACTGGATTCGAAGGGAACTCCGTTGGTGTAGAGGAAGAAATAACTCTGCCCGTAACCATCGGGTCAGAGCCTTATCAAAAACCCTTCCCATCAATTTTATGGTCATCCACACGACATCAGCCTACAACGCCATTTTGGGGTGACCGGTCCTGAACAAATTTCGAGCCATTGTGTCTACTTACCACTTATTGGCGAAGTTCCCAACTCGGAATGGGGTCGGAGTGATGAGAGGGGATCACAGGATGGCCAGACAATGTTTGACCATTTAGGACAGACAATCGGGAGACTGTTCCACCTTGAAACAACTTGATCTCAGGTTCGAAACTGATTGCTACGGAGAACCAGTCGAGAGGATCCTATTCATACCTCTTAGGGAGGACAATCCTACTAGGATCATGCAGATCGGGAGCACTCTCAACGAGGAGGCCAAATCAAAGCTGGTCAACTTCCTACGAGATAATGTCGATGTCTTCACCTGGTCGGCATCCGACATGCCAGGCATCCCATCGGAAGTCATAACCTATCGGCTTAAGGTGGACCCTACCTACAAGTCTGTCCGATAGAAGAAGAGGAACTTCATCCTTGAGAGATAGAGGGCAGTTGTTAAGGAGATCAAGAAGCTCCTCGAAGCTGGCTTCATCAGAGAAGCCCACTACGCTGACTGGCTGGCGAATGTCGTGATGGTGAGGAAGGCCAATGAAAAGTGGAGGATATGTGTGGACTACACTGACCTCAACAAAGTCTGCCCAAAGGATAGCTTTCCCTTACCAAAAATCGACCAACTGGTGGATGCCACTGCTGGTCATCAACTTTTGAGCTTCATGGATGCCTTCTCCAGGTACAACCATATCAGCATGGACCCAGAAGACGAGGAGAAGATAACCTTCGTCACTGACAAAGGGCTATACTACTATAAAATGATGCCCTTTGACCTAAAGAATGTCGGAGCCACATTCTAGAGGTTGATCAACAGGGTCTTCGAGGGGCAACTTGGAAGAAACATGGAGGCATATGTTGACGACATGATAGTCAAGAGACTCCGGAGAGCCGACCATATCAAGGATCTGAAAGAGTCCTTCGACGTCCTGAGATGTCATCGGATGAAACTAAATCTTGCCAAATGTACCTTCGGGGTGATCTCAAGAAAATTCCTCGGCTTTCTGGTCATCCAGTGAGGAATTGAGGTCAATCCAGATAAAATCAAGGCCGTCATCGACATGGGGCATCCAACCAACAAGAAGCAAGTACAAGAATTCATAGGTCGGATAGCTTCTCTCAGTCGCTTCATTTCTAGGTCAGCTGAAAGGTGTCTCCCTTTCTTTAAAATGCTGCGGCAATCGGATCGCTTCCAGTGGACCGACGAATGTCGGTCAGCCTTCGAAGCACCGAAGACATACTCGAAGACTCCCCCCTTACTTGCTAAGCCTCTGGAAGGAGAGTCCTTGTACTTGTACCTGTCCGCATCGAACGAGGCTGTGAGCTCTGTCCTTGTCCGGATTACGAAGGACAACCAGCAAAGGCCGGTCTATTACATCAGCAAGGTACTCCACGACCCCGATCGGCAAAGGCTCTAGGGTAGCTCGATCAAGTCTGATCCTAATCGGCAAAGGCTCTAGGACGGCCCACTCAAGTCCGATCCTGATCGGCCAAGGCTCTAGGATAGCCCACTCAATTCCGATCCCGATCGACAAAGGCTCTAGGGCAACCAACTCAAGTTCGATCCCGATCGGTAAAGGTTCCAGTGTAGCCCGCTCAAGTCCAACCCTGATCGGCAAAAGCTCTAAGACAGCCCACTCAAGTCCGATCCCTATTGGCAAAGGCTCTAGTGCAGCCCACTCAAGTCCGATCTCGATCGGCAAAGGCTCTAATGTAGCCCACTGAAGTCCAACCCCGATCGGCAAAGGCTTTAGGGCTGCCCACACAAGTCTGATCTCGATTAGCAAAGGCTCTAGTGTAGCCCATTCAAGTCCGACCTCGATCGGTAAAGGCTCTAGGATAGCCTACTCAAGTTCGATCCCGATCGGCAAAGGCTCTAGTATAGCCCATTCAAGTCTGACCCCGATCGATAAAGGCTCTAGTATAGCCCACTCAAGTCCGATCCCGATCGGCAAAGGCTCTAGGGTAGCCCACTCAAGTCCGATCCGATCGACAAAGGCTCTAGTGTAGCCACTCAATTCCAATCCCGATCGGCAAAGGCTCTAGGGTAGCCCACTCAAGTCCGATCCCGATCGACAAAGGCTCTAGTGTAACCCACTCAATTTCAATCCCGATCGGCAAAGGCTCTAGGGCAACCCACTCAAGTCCGACCTCGATCGACAAGGGTTCTAACGCAACCAACTCAAATCTGACCTCCATCAGAAAGCACTTTATGGGATCCTTAAAAACCTAAGGTATTTTCCTACAAACAGCTAGTTCGAAGATCCCTTAGGAATATTTCTAAAGGAGATGGGTTTTGTCTAAGCCGATCTCTCGATACTTAGAAATATTTTTTATGAATGGTTAAGTTAAAAGCCGATGGGGTGCTCGGCAATCCCATAAGGGGTTGTTGGTCGACCGCCTTCTTCAGGCAGGAATAGCCCATTCAAAAAAAAAGAGAAAGAAAACATAACAACAACAGCAAGATAAAATAGAAGATGAACATCAAGATGTTATTTCATTGATCAAAAATTTTTGTACAAGATATAGGTAGACTTTTACAGCTGGTTCTAAGTCTTGCTAAGAATTTACAAAAGAGGAAGATCTTTCTTGCTCGTCAAAGGAGCTTCTACTTCGGCCTCCTGCACCGCATCCGGAGCCTCAACCAAGGCCTCCACCGGTCCTGCATCGACAACGGTTTGGGCGTCGGCCCCGGTATCAGCTGGGCCCTCTTTTTCTTTCGACGGGTGCATCAGCTATATTGAGGACAGGTCAAGCTCCGAGAAGGCTTCGGCCACCTTCTTCAGGCAGTCGTCGAAGTCGTAATCGTAGATCGCCGCTCCAGCCTCCTCCATTTCATCGTTGAAGTCGACTAAGCCCTTGTATTATGCTATGGCGTCGCGGACCTACTTCTCTGCCAGCTCCTTCGCCTCCTTCAGCTTAGTCAGATACTTCCCCGCCAGTGCCTTGTGGGACTGCGCGCTCCTTTTTGCGTCGGACCGCTCCTCCTCTTCGAATAGCCGACATGTCAAAGACTTGACCCTTTCCTTCTTTTTCTTCAGCTGGGCCTCCCGTGCGGTCAGCTGGGTTTGCAGGTCCTCTACCCATTCTTCAATGACTCAATTTTGGCCAAACTGGCCGAAAGTCTCTCCTCAATGACCTTTTACGACGCCAATGCCGTCGCTTTGGCCACCTTCAGTCCTTCAGCCTTCCCAGCCGAGACCTCTACCACACGGACCATCTCGTCAAGGCCCTCGTCCATCATCGAGACCTCATGAAGGAGCTACAGGCAACGAACCATATTAGTCATGTACAAGAAGTGAAAAGAAGAAGGGAAAAAATGAAGGGATGACAGAAGTACCTTCAGTAGGCCGAGGTAGGCCACTCTCGCCACCTCGTTCATCTTACGCTTGCTCGTCTCATCTCAATCGGCATCGGTGATGACCCCTGATGTGATCTGATCGCTGGCGTGGGGCAAGGAGACTGACATGGAGCCCTCTTTGGATGCCATGCAGGATTACCACCACAGGCCCCTTCGCCGGGCTGAGCTCTCGATGCCAATGGAGCCACCCGTCGAAGCCGGGCTAGGTCCTCCACTATGTCGGTACCCGCCAGGTCGGGATGCCTAGGTCGGAGCCGAGCTCAAACCCCACCAGAGGCAGGCCCTTCGAGCCCGAGGTCGTGTCCCGTGATCCAGAGTCAAGCTCAAGCCTCCTCCGCTACCAAGAGCCCCTTCGAGGCCGGGTCCCCTGGCCTGGCGCACCTCATCCACCTCTACCAATCCGAGCTCGATTAAGGCTGGCCCCTCCTTGGCCTGGTGCCGAGCTCGGCCCTCCTCCACACAGCCGAGCCACCGCGAGACCGATCCCCTACGAGTGGGCCCCATCTTCCCAGCTCGGCCCTCAACTCAGATCGAGACACCAACCACCACGGGAGCAGCACCTCCCCTTCGGAGATGGTGGCGGGCTCCCCGAGGACCGTACGACAGCACCCACCACGTCGCCATTAATGCCCACGGCCGCCATTCACACCAAAAAGAAAGGAAGCTCACATCAAGGCACCATGCCCTCCACCGACCTGCCGTACGACTGGAGAAAAGACCCCGCCAGGGAGCACAGTCCCCGAGAGTGGTGGCACGATAGTCGAGGTCCTGCCAGGCTTCCAGGAAGGGCAAATAAAAGAAATGTCAGAGGCATGTAGAGGCTCCCCCTGCTATCCAATAAAGAAGGCATCCCGTCTACGGTACGGTACCTTGTTGTACCCGTCTGACAGCATGGAAGAACCCCAAGGCAAGCCAAGGGAGAAGACCCAGTCAGAATGAACAAAAGGGAGGTAACAACACTCATTCTTCCATTCCAAGCAAGAGCAACATTCCCTCAATAAGGGAGACACCCATTTGTCCAACAACATAACCTCCACAAAGAAAAAGAGAAGAAAAGGGAGAGGCCAGAGAGGAGGGAAAGACCACCTCGGCCACCACACCTCCCAGCTCACACTCACACTCTCATACACTCCACTCACTCCTCCTAGCGTGGAGCTCATCCAGAGGGGCTCGACCAGGAGGATCTGTTCTCCTGGATCGTCACTGACTTGACCGTCGGAGTGCCCCCGCCGGAATCCCCGTTCCGGGTCATTGACGTTGGCTTTCTTGCAGGTCCCGAGGCACTGGAGGCATCTCCCACGGGCGGATGCGAAACACCCGACGCCATTAGCAGCTACGGGCCATGGCAATCTGGGCGGCAACATCCCCCTTTAGTAGGTCTCTGGCCTGCTGGGGGTTGTGAAGAGCACGCCAGCGCTGATAGGTGTCGTGGCTGACCTCTTCAGCCTCTATCCCTTCGATTGCCCCTTTCTTCTCATCTACGGGGTGGATCACCTCCGTCCGCTCAGCTGATGGCGAGGTCAGGGCCATCCCCACTTCGGTCGGCTTCGAAGGGTCCGGCTCTGGTCGGACAACCGACTCCCTGACTGTAGGCAGTGATCCCGATGCTTTGGTCGTTAACCGCTTCGATAGAGGCATATTGTCCTCATCGAAGCCTGATGCCACGATGATTGCGGGCTATTCTTCCGCTCACCATTTCTACTGCCTGCCCACTGTCGGCTCCACGGACTGGGCGGCCCTCTTCCTCACGGCCCGCTCTGCTATTCTTGCATGGTCTGGCTTCATTTTTTCTCTTATTACTAGAACAAAATCAGAGTGAGGCAAGAAAGAATATAGCTGACAGAACAAAAAGGCCGACGGTAACGACTCCTTCCCTACCTAAATGTTCATGACAACTGACTCTGGTAAAGCGAAGGTTGTCCTCCCGAAGCTGCTCCTTCATCATGGTGATACCGACTACTTCTAACTCCTTGAAGTCAGCTTGATCGGCCATCAAGACCACTCTCCCTCCGTCAGCTGTCAGCCTTGGTTCCCCCCATGACGGGTTGAAGCCCCGAGGCTGAAGACTATGAATAAAGAAGAACTTCGACTTCCACCCATGAATAGCCGACAGAAGACCCCCAATTATCTTCCTCCTGGGACGGGGGCTGAACACTCACCACTCCTCGTTCCGGAAGTCCTTCTTGAGGATAAAAAAGTTTACAAAAAGGGAAATCCTAGGTTCTACCCCAACCCTCTGGCACAGGACCACGAAACAGCTGATGGCCCGAATACTATTCGGGAGCAGCTACACAGGAGTGACTCGGTACAAGTTGAAGACCCGGACGAAGAAATCACACAGGAGAAATCGGAGACCAGCCTTCAGGTGGTCCTCGTACACCGGGAGGGCTCCTGGGCTCGGCAGCCAGGTCACCCTCCCTTCCCGGTCCGGGATGGTGATGTGCAGGGTGGAGGGGATGTTGAACGTAACCCTGAGAGCCTCTACCCGATCCCGTACTAGTTCAGACTGGATTTGGTTGGGACCCAGTCCCTCTATCCTATGGCTAGAACTCGGCTATCAGAGGCCATTGTTAAGGAGCTTGGAGGAGAGAGGCACTAACCTGAAGACTGGGTTTCTTAAAAGGTTGAAGACGCTGGAACGAGCCGAAATTTCTTTTCAAAGGCGAATGCGGCAAAGGCTTCATCCATAGTTTCACCATCACCTTATATAGCCCTTGAGGGAAGCGGTCGTCATCATTTCTAGAGCATCGCGACTCGGGCATTGGACGACACAAATCCCTATGCAGCAGAAGCCGATGCGACGGAAGGAAGTACAGTATGGCCATGATCCACGTGATCGCCGGATTAGCGGTGGGTGGGTCGCCCCCAGTGTGGCACCAACCGCTCAGATGTCACCACGTCATCCAAATCATCTCCAAAACCCGATGGCCGAGTAGGCTAGGTTGGCTGCTCATCGTTGCGCCCATTTTGCATTAATTGCCGCTCCCTTCGCTTCCAATGCGGGATCGACACCTGTCCCAGGCACAAGCTTCTGGAGTGGGAAGTGACCAGATGCAGCACACCTGATTAGATCTACAATCCCCACAAGGATAAATGCATTTAATGCGAGAATGATACTCTCGTCCTTCGAAGCTACCGGCCCTCCCGAAGGCCAATAGCAAGGGGGCAACTGTTATACACAACCGGCCTCCCTTCAAACCAGACCGGGTCCGACTGACCCACCAAAGGTCCGACCGACCCGCCAAAGGTTCGATCGACCCGCCAAAGGTTCGATTGACCCGTTAGAGGTCTGACTGACCCACCAGAGGTCCGACCGACCTGCTAGAGGTCCGACTGACCTACTTCAGCCAGGCCCATATCGGTCCAAAATGGGCCACTCCAAGGATGGCCCGGAAGTCCCAGAGGTCCCTTCTAGCTGGTACCAAAATTCTGTTACAATAGATTCCTGACATCTCGGTGCCATTACTCTGCAGATCCCACGGCACCATTCCCTTCTGGTGCTACCTGGCCACTATCGAGATTCCTCTAAAGGCAAATCGACCATTTTCAGCCTAGCCCCTAATAGATTCTGGTAAAGTTCCGCACCTATATAAGGTAAAGGGGGACTCCGAGGTAGGCAGGCTCTTCCTTCCCTACGAGGTATCTCCTTTGTGATTCCTCCATTCTGTTGCTCCAAATCTTCCACTGACTTAGCCATCGGAGTGTCCCCCACCGGAACACCATCGGTTCGTGGGATCTTTTTTGCAGGAACTGGGAGACGTGCACTCCAGCAAACCCGGTCGAGGAAGCCCAGTCCGGGAGATTCAGCGGCAACACTAGCATAAAATTTTAAGGTCGAAAAATAGACTTGAACCTCGTGGGATATTTGGCATTTTAGAGAGAAACTGCACCGTTTTTTTCATGACTTATAAGACAAATCAAATTGGGGTGACTTCAGTTTTTTTAATTAATAAAAAAGATTTTGCGAGATACTTAAATTTTCATAGTTTATTCTCATCTAAAAGTGAGTATATAGAATGAAAATAAAGAAAAAGTCCTAATTCCTTATTCATATCAATTATCACAAATTTTTGAAAAAAAATTAAATTTAATCGAATCATCTACGAAATTATATCTCGAATTAATGATCTATTGATAATAAAATAAGATCTCAATCAATTGGGCTACTACCTTATGGGGTTAAGCATTTTGGGATGTTCATTTGTCGCTGAGCATTTTGGAAAGGTGCTGCCTTTTTATTCTTTCCTCTAATTTGTCATTATTTTTACAATCTTTTTATTTTTTAATATGTTTATATGAGGACCGTATGAATCATTCATCTCAGGTAGGGATGGCAATGGACCGGATTCGGGTCGGGTGCATGACTACCCAAATCCAAATTCAAATATTCAATACACTATCCAAACCTGGCCCAAACACTATCGGGATTGAATTTTTTTTATCCAAACCCATCTCAATTGGGTATCGGGTAATCGGGTTTACCCGGCCCGAACCCAACTGAGTCATGTTAAATATTTTTTTATTTTTATCAACTTTAAAATCATCTACAATTTTATAAATTATACATATATTAAATAAATAAAATTTAACTACATTTTTAGTTCAACATTATTTAATTCATATTCAATCAAAATTGATATTATGAGGTTGGTAAACTATTAATTATGATCTTGTTTTGAATTCATCCTGAATAAAATAGGATGAAAAAAAATTTTCCAATATATATATATATATATAATGATTAGAGTATAAGATTCAAGTATTTTAAAATTTAATAACTAATAATTATAATTAATAAAATATATATTAATTATATATATATATTTAAATATTAAAATAATTCAGATCAGGTATATATCTATCCAGTCCCGGTCTAAATTCAAAGTTAAGCATTCGGATTTTATCTAAATTTGATCCAAATCCAATTAAAATATTGATTATCCGATCTAATCGGATCGGACCGGATTGGATATTCATGAATTTAAATTTTATTACCACCCCTAAATAAAAAAAAAAAAAAGGATTGTACGGTCAACCTCGCCGGAAGATTTTGAAGGGGTGATTGATGCGGTGTCCGTTTTAAATTAAAGCTGGTTATTATTGCTACGTTGGATATCAGGGAATTTTTGTCAAGGGTATTTCTGTCATTTTATAGCCGGTGGTTTTCACGAGGGTTGGCCTTGGACATGGCTCCCGAGGCACGCAGACGACGAGGCCGATGACGCGCGCACCGATTTTTTTTACTTTTAATTGCTCTTTTTCCGTTTTTGTTATTTTAACGCGATAAATTGGACGCCGAGATGGCCACTCTCCAACTTAATACCTTGGGCCCCGCTAGACGGCTGACACAGCCTGATACTCCATCTAAATTTTAAAACACGTGTCAGATGGGGAGATGCAGAGCACTGTCGACCAACTTGTCCGACCAGCCAGCTGATTCACAAATCTCGCAGCGTAGAGCACCACCGCCCTGCGGCTTGCCGGACAAGTAGCAAAAAGATCGCGAAACTTCCTCATGGAGCTTTTTTAGGCGTGCGCCTGGTGGCGGCCTCCACGGATCACCGTCAACTTTTCAACCGTTCGAACGGCAACAAATGGTCCAAAATAAACGGCAGATGTGACCTCCCGCATAGGAAGTTTATGCCAGAGGTGACACACAAAGATCAACAACTTCTTCAACCTGTCTAAAACGTTGGTACGTAACCATCATTGTCCTCACGTCGTACTCCAAACGCGGGAGCTGCCACTGCCTGCCCCTGTTTCGAACCATTTCTTCTGCAACGCTAGAGTTCTGGTCACCCCCCGTGAATTTAACACGGGACCTCTGAAACGATACCTTTTCTGAGGGAAAGCGCATCAACCTTATCCACATCGATAGGAGATTTGGCCACCGTACGCCGTTCAGACTGGGCATCAAAAGGCCCGAGGGCCTGGAACAAGCGGGAGAAAACGAAGTCAGGTAATCTAACCTCACGGTGAGCTGATCCTTGGCAGCCCAAATATAACCCTTGTAAGAAAAAGACAAGGGAGGACATGGGCATCATGCCAGACATGCGACATCTTACCATCGAAAGACGCCCTCATGGATGCGTGTAATCCGCCGGCGCCGTCGAATCCACCTTTTACGGGCCTTTCCTTTTTCAACCCAACTAATTAAATATTATATCCAGTCTAATACCCCGTATAACACTCCAAATCAAGGAATCCCCATCACACAGGGGGAACGGTTGGGCCTGTTTTAATTGGTTTTTAATTACCATCTTAATCCGCACTAATCGCCCTAAAACGGTGCGTAAATAGTTGCTCCTCTATTAAATAATTCGAATAAAAAAAAATTGAAGACCAAATCCGCTGGAGCGACCAGATACCGCGGAACGGAACGGGGACCGGCGACTCCCGGTTTGGGCAGACGGATCCAGTCCGCTTTATGACGTGCCGGCCGGACGGACCCGGGACCACCGCGACTCCCGGTCTTCGCGAGGCGAGATGTCGGTCGAGCAGCAGCCCAATTGTCAGCAGCCAGGCCCCAAGTCTTTTCGTACCATCACACCGTCTCACCGGTGCGCCCCTCAGATAGACCCTGGACCACCCTGTGGACCCCATCGTACGGTACGCGGCTCCGATGGTTGTTGGATTTTTTTTTTTTTTTTTTTTGATTTTGATTTTTTTTTTTATTTAATTGATTTAGCTCTACGTTGGTGCGCCCACTGGGACGCGGATGCACGTGCAGCGGCTGAGTGGAGTACCACCGTATCCGATCCGGTGTGTCCCACACGCGGCAGCCGTCTGATGAACGGTCCTTGACCTGTTCCGCCCTACCGGCCCGCTGGTCCATTGTTGGAAGTGGTCCACTGGGTCGCTCGCTCAGCGCGCCCTCTCTCCTCTCCAGAACTTACTACTCCAGCTCCCGTTTTATTCCGTGGTCTTTCCCTAAACATTATTTAATAATATTATTTTAAATTATAAAACACGGTGGTGATCACACCACACGGGTGGACACGGATCCGAACGACGAGATCGTGATCTGAGACCGTAAAATGGTGGGGGCTAAACCCGTCGTCCATTAAATGCATGCACCCTCCTCCATCCATGCCCTTTTATGAACCCCCGCTCTTCCCCAAGGAAAAAGCAATTAAAAATATTGAATCGTAATAAACGAATTTCTTGTCGGGCGGAACCAAGACCGTCGGTTTCGCTATAAATAGCCCCCTAACCCCCAGGCTCCCCTCTCCTCTCCTCTACCTGAGCGTCTCTCTCTCTCTGCTTATTTTTGGAGCGGTACGCCGTGCGCTGAGGCAGGCGGATGATGGCGGTGGAGACCCTGCGGCTGAGGAAGGACGGCTTTACGACCGGAGAGAAGGAGCAGGCGGAGGCGGTGACGGCGGCTGCAGGAGCGATGGGGGGACAGGGAAAGGAGGCGCACTTCCGGGGTGTGAGGAAGCGGCCGTGGGGGAGGTTTGCGGCGGAGATCAGGGACCCATGGAAGAAGACGAGGAAATGGCTGGGAACATTCGACACGGCGGAGGAGGCGGCCCGGGCCTATGACGAGGCCGCCCGCAACCTCCGCGGCCCGAAGGCCAAGACCAACTTCGGCTACTCCGCCGACGCGGCCGAGATCCCGTCTTCCGCCGCCGTCACTGTTGCCGCCGCTTACCCGGCGGCTGCCTGGGACCTCCCGCAGTGGCGATCTGCCTACCCGGGGCCGCCGGACGGACGGGATCTATTCCTTGGGCAGCCGCCGGCGGGAGGATCGGACTTCTCTGGGTACCGTTTCGAGGCGGTGGAGGTGGTGGTGAGGGGCGAGCAGGAGAAGAAGATGATGGCGGCGATGGCCAGAAAGGAGGAAGAGACCAAGAAGAAACCCTTTGGCTTTGATCTCAACCTCCCCGCCCCGCTCTTCTAAGATAGATCCGGCGGTCCAGATGCCTCTTCAGGCTTTCGTTTTTCCGCTTCTGCTTTTGTTTATTTCTTTCGTCCTTTTCCGCCCGACGGATTTATCCGCCTTCTTTGGCTTCGTGTACAGTTTAATTAAGCGCTAATTCTCGAGTTCGTATCATATAGAAATTGCGAAAACAGTAAGACTGCGAGTTAGTGCCGGACTGAATCGTTATAATCCGCTGTTTAAATCGTAGGTTCGGATGCGCGTCGCCTTTTTTTTTTTTTTTTTTTTTGATCTTCTTAATAATCTGGATGCCACGGCCCTTTCCACGATGAAAAGACCAAAATGCCACTGGAATCTTTTGTTCACTACTATCGGCAGCCGAACCTGGGTCAGCGTTTATGCGCTTTGAGGCCGTACAGTCGGCGCAGGGTATTATCGTCATTACGTTTCCATCCCAGGCGACGACTACTTGTAAGTTGATCAGTCGTCGGGGGCCACGTCGTATCCGCTACCACAATTACCAAAATAACCTCGCACCATAGTTTTGATTCGGGATTGTCTAACGGCATTATGGTCACAATAAAATTTAGGGGATACCGATGGCGTGGGCCGGTAATATTTTAAAAATAAAGCGGCCGCCGGATGCGCCGTATAAAGCCGAGGGCAGTCGGCAATGGGGGTCGCATAAGGAGAAAGAGAGGGTGGGCAGCGGGTCCCACTCGTGTGGCCATGAGGACACGTGTCGGAAGATCCGTATTTAGGGTTGGGTGTCCTCGCTGCGTCGCACCGGACATGCGGCGCCCACCAGCCGTCCGGCACGGGTCAAAACGGGGGTGCGTCGATGGGGCCCACCGCATGTCTCGCACGTGCGAGACGTCACGGCGGGTTGGGCTTCGTTGCGCGGGACACAACCGCTGGGCCGCCTCTATCTATCCTGTCCACGTGATGCAATAAAAAGGTAAAGCGAGGGTAGTAGCTCGCCGGGGAATTCCCGACAGTGCGAGAGAGCGAATCTGGGCCGTGGAATTTAAGGTTGACGGGTGGGATGGAGGAGCGGGCGTACGATTACGCGAGAGGATCGTGTTCTGGAACCGGGAAATCACGTGCAGGCGTGCAGGCTGGGCCGAAGCGGGGCCCAACGCGCGGCGGATGATGGGAGCCGCGGACACCATCCAACTGTCCTGGCATGGTTGTTGGTGCGGACGGCGTGGATGGGGATGCATGCATGTGGATATCTCCGCTGCGCATCATCTGTGTGTTTTCGACAGCTGACGGGCACAAACAGCAGTCAGCTCTTTCCTCCAGCCGACACACGACACGTATCATTTTTTTTTTTTTCCTCAGCCTGACCCATGTTTTTGGTTTCACAAATTGTGGATCATCAAAACTCCTGATATAACACTTATAAAAGTAAAAATAAATAAAATTTGAAGGACACGAACACATGCAGCATAATTGCAAACCGTTATGGGGATGTTGCCGTCAAGATCGTCATGGCCCGTAGCTGTCAGAGGTGTCAGACTGCCAGCCGGTCTTCCCGGCTCTCTCGGCACCTGCAAGAAAAGAAGCGTTAGAGGCCCCAGCCGGGAATTCTGGTGGGGGCACTCCGATGGTCAAGTCAGCGGCGATCCAAGAGAACAAATCCTCCTGGTCGAGCCCCTCTTGATGGACTCCACGCGAGGAGTGAATGAGATGAGAGTGAAGTGAAAGTGAGTCAGGAGGAGGGTGATTCGCGCGGTGGATGGGACGTGTCTCCTGACATGCGGTAGGGGAAGCTTCAATGCGTTCTGACATTCTGGCTATACCATTCCTGGCAGGACCTCGATCGGGGGGCCACCGTCCCGGGATTCGTGCCCTTCGACTGGCCTCCCTTTCTGGTGGTACGGGCGGCATGGCGTCCTGGTCGGGGACTTCTTCCCTTCTCTTGTGGCGTAAGTGGCAGTAGCGGGCAATTATTGTGGCATGATAGGCATTGCTTCGTGGCCCTCGGGAGGCCCGCCGACGTCCTGAAAGGGAAGGCACTGTTCCCCATGGGATCGGCGCCTGGCCGAGGTAGTGGCTGAGTTGGAGAGCAAGGCTGAGCTCCGCTGGGCTCGAACTTGAAGTAGCCCCACGTGGCGGAGGAGGGCTGAGCTCAACTCCGGACCGCGGGGCTCGACCTCGGGGCCTGGCCTGGCGAAGGGGGTGTGGTGCGCGACCCCAGACGGGAGGATCCGACCTCGAAAGGGATCCATGCGGCGGAGGAGGATAGAGCTCGACTCCGAACCGCGGTTCCCTGCTTCGAGGGTTCCAAACTAGGAAGGTCGCTCGGCTCCGACCTAGGTGCACCTGACTTCGCGGGAGGCCGACCTGGCGGAGGACGGTGCTTGGTCTCAGCAGGCAGATCATGCACTCTAAGGGAGCTCAGCCGACGAGGGAGCTCGGAAGAAAGCATCCACCTTGGCAGCATACGTGGACACGGTGTCTGACGGGTGTCCCATGTCAGCACTCTTGCTTCATCATTTGCCCCCCACTCCTGAGGCCAGTTGGCACGCGGTGCTCGGGGTGAAGGGAGTAATTGCGGTGCTGATGTGGAAAGGTGAGATCCGGCACAATAATGACCGCGATCGACGGTGCTTCGCGAGGTGGGTCACCGGGCCAGTGCGGTGGCACCAAGTGGCCACGTCTGAGGAGTAGCTATGGCGGGTGCGGAATTCAGAGCGATCGCAGTCGAAATGAGGCACCTGCCTCGTTGATCGGTGACATGTGGTGGAATCCTTTGACAGGGGAGCCGTAATGGTACGGTCGGGGGCCGATCACTTCGAAAAGAAAGGTAGCTTCCATAACTCACATTCTTTCAAATTTTTCGTGCCCGCAGTCGTACTGGAGTTTTCCTTCCATCCCTTCGGCTGTTCGAGTATTCTCCTCAAGCTTTCTACAGGTTAGCTCTCTCTCTCTCCTGCCAGCCGAATAGGGGTTTCCTTAGGTTCTCCCCCACCTCGTCTTTCTTTCTTCATGGCTCGTTTTGGTTCGAGTTTCCATCCTTTTGTCAGGCCGAGGCTGAGATCTCCTTCTTCTTGTGATGAGGATGGGGATGTAGCGCGCTTTGAGTTTAGCAGGAGGTCCGCACCGAGGGATATCGATTAGGGAGCCCGGTTCTTCTTCTCCATCTCGCCCCCTTCTTCCTTCTACCCCCGTTTCTGAACCTCCTCGGTCGTCAGGTCCCGGAGGGATTGCTTCTGCGATCACCGCCACGGAGCTTGCGACCATCCGGGATGATTATGGCATCCCAGACTCCATTCAACTTTTGGTCCCCCGTCCGGGGGGAACGGGTCACTTCCAGCGGCCCTCGCCGGATAGCCTTCTACGAGGAGACTTTCACCGGGGGCTTTCGATTCCCGCTTCATCCATTCTTTCTCTCCGTTTTGACCAACTATCACCTCGTTCCCGCTCAACTTGTCCTCAACGACGTCAGAACGATTTTTTGTTTCAACGTTCTATGCCACTTCCATGGGATAGTTGCCAGTTTTTCTTTGTTCATGGGGTTTTTTATCCTGAAGCGCACACCCGTCCGAGGAGAGGTGGTGGTCTCTTTCCTCCCACCCAAGGACATTAGGTTCAAACTTCCTTCTTCCATCAAGGGGTGGAAGAGTAGATTTTTCTTCGCCTCGGTTGAGGGGGTTGACTGGGCTTGGAGTGACCCAGATCGGTCCCCTAACTGGAACTCCGCAGTCGAGGCCACCAACCTGGAGATGTATGAGCAGCTCCGCTCCGCCGTGATCCCTTCGCTCGAGGTCCTGCTGTCAGAGCAGAACCTTCGTGAGGCTGGGGTCGACTCGACACGGGAATCGGGTTAGTTCGGCGACATGATGAGTTGCTCTCCTTTACTGAAGAGAGGAATCAGGCGGCGGGGGTCGGTGAGCCCGCTCCAAAGAGGGCTCGCGCGGACGATGGTGCGAGGCCAGTGTAGGCGGGGCCGCCGTGCCTGAACCTGAGCGGAGGCGAAAGAGGGCAGCTGAGCCTGTCCCGGAGCCTCCGAGGCAATCGGTCCAACCTCGGCGCCTGAGTCCGAGGTGGTGGCCCAGGCCAGGTCGACCGCGCTGCTGCTACCGTGATGACCCCTCCGGAGATCGTCGATGCAGAGGGGGAGCCAGAAGATGCGAGGTCGGTGCCAGTGGCACGGTTCGAGTCGGTGCCGAGCCCAAAACCCGCACTGGAAGCATCTCCTGCCGTAGAAGAGTCTGCGCCGGTGACGGGGCAAAGGGACGGGGACTATACTGGGTCCCTTTCAGGCTGGGCCTAACGTTTCCTTATGAAGGACCGAGCCTTGCCGAGCGGATGATGGATTTCTCCATCCAATCCTGCGATCGGCGAGAGGGGAGCGGGAGACTCCTCGGTGACGTCATTAGCATGTCATTTTCTAATCTTTACGCCATGAGTTTCTTCTTGCTTTGCTTTGTCTTGTTTGACATTCTTTGGTGTTGTAGCTAATACATTTCATGATGCATCAAGGTAGGGAGCTCGTCCTTATTCGGGACTACTGCCGCAACTGGGCCAGGAGGGACAGAGAGCGGGAGATGGAGCTCGAGTCTCAAACGGCTGAGCTGAGGCGGAAGAACGACGAGGCCTGGGAGGCTAATATGAAGGTCAAGAGCCTCACGGGTGCGGTCGCCAACGCGCCGAGAGGCCGGGAGGAGCTCTAGGATGAGCTCGATGCGAAGAGGACTCGGCTAAAGGAGCTCCGAGCCGAGTCAGAGGCGGCAAGGGAGCGGGCCGCCTCCGCTGAGAAGAAGGCCACGGTCACTGAGCAGAGGGCCGTGGAGGCAGAGGGGAAAGCTCCGCTGCCACCAGTTCGGCCGAGGCGGCGGAGAAGGGAATGGGTGAGGCGACCTGCCGGGCTGAACGAGCGAGAGAGGAGAGGTCGTCCGAGGCACTTCGCCAGGTGGAGGCCATGAGAAAGAGGCCGCCGAGGTGGTGGCCAATTCAAGGCTTTCCCGGAATACCTGGCGGACTTCAATGAGGCAGCGACGAACCTTCTTCAAGGGTTCGCCTATTGCCGGTCCCAACAGCGCGGCATCATTTCAACGAAGAGGATGGCTGCGCTGTTGCTTCCGGGCATGGCTGCCTCATCCTCGACGCCGGCCGTAGTGGAGGAGGGCGAGTCGACTACTGGGTCATTCCCGCGGGTGGATTCCGCCGCACCGGCGCACTCCGGGCCGGCCCCGCAAGTGGCAGCGGTTGAACTGGCCCCGAGGCGGTAGCAGCTGAGGAAGTCCCTCCAGCGGTCGTCGAAGATGGTGCTCCAGTAGCAAGGGCCGAGGAAGGGGAGATTCTGGTCGAGCGTCGTCCAGGAGGCGTCGGTCGAGTAGACTAGGACACCGATCCCCTTGATGTAATCTTTTCTTTTTGTTGATCCGGGCGACCTGGCATGTCGGGGCCCGGACTATAGTATAATTTTTCTTGTGAAATAATACAGAGCATTTTAGTCTAACTCCTTTCTTTTACCTCGTTCCTTCCCCTCATCTCTCTCTTCTTCTTCTCTTTTTTTTTTTTTTTTTTTTTTTGAGAGTGAGGCTCGGGAATCGGGTGCCTTAGAAGTTAGACTTGAAGCTTTAGTGCCGGAGAGCTGGGCCCCGGGCTTAAGTGCCGGAGAGCTGGGCTCAGGTCTTGGATGCCTTGGAGCTAGGCTCGAGGCTTTGGTATCGGAGAGCTGGCCCCGGGCTTGGGTGCCTGAGAGCTGGGCTCAGGTCTTGGATGCCTTGGAGCTAGGCTCGAGGCTTTGGTGCCGGAGAGCTGGGCCCCGGGCTTGGGTTCCTGAGAGCTGGGCTCAGGTCTAGATGCCTTGGAGCTAAGCTCGAAGACTTGATGGCCGGAGAGCTGGGCTCCGGAGTTGGGATCTTGGAGCTGGGCTCGAGACTTGATTGGCCGGAGAGCTGGGCTCCGGAGTTGGGGTCTTCGAGCCGGGCTCGAAGACTTGATTGGCCGGAGAGATGGGCTCCGGAGTTGGGGTCTTGGAGCCGAGCTCAAAGACTTGATTGGCCGGAGAGCTGGGCTCCGGAGTTGGGGTCTTGGAGCTGGGCTCGAAGACTTGATTGGCCGGAGAGCTGGGCTCCGGAGTTGAGGTCTTGGAGCTGGGCTCGAAGACTTGATTGGCCGGAGAGCTGGGCTCCGGAGTTGGGGTCTTGGAGCTGGGCTCGAAGACTTGATTGGCCGGAGAGCTGGGCTCCGGAGTTGGGGTCTTGGAGCTGGCTCGAAGACTTGATTGGCCGGAGAGCTGGGCTCTAGAGTTGGGGTCTTGGAGCTGGGCTCGAAGACTTGATTGGTTGGAGAGCTGGGCTCCGGAGTTGGATTTTCCTACAAGGCAGATAGCTACTCGTGCAAAGGAAAACCTTATTATTACTAAAAGAGAATCTTACATTATTGATAATATTTTCTCAAGTTGCTGGCATTCCATGTCCGAGGAAATCTGGCGCCATCAAAATCCTCGAGGTAATAGGCCCCGTGCGAGAGGGCCTCGGCCACTTTGTAGGGGCCTTCCCAGTTTAGGGAGAGTTTGCCACACTCCCGAGGCTGGGATGCTTCAGCCCTGCGCAGCACCAAGTCACCAGGTCTGAAGATCTTTGGCTTTACACGCGCGTTGTAGTACCAGGCCACCCATTGTTAATACGCCACCATTCGAAGCTGTGCTTTGTCCCTTGTCTCTTCGAGGAGGTCCAGGTTGAGCAAAAGGTGCGCTAAATTCCTCGCCTTATCATACTGTTGCACCCGTAGCGTGGGTACGCTGAGCTCAACCGGGATGACTGCCTCGGTGCTGAAGACGAGATTGAAGGGTGTCTCTCTGGTCGTCGTTCTGGGCATCGTGTGGTAAGCCCACAGGACGCTCGAGAGCTCCTCCGTCCATCTGCCCTTGGCCTGGTCCAGCCTGGTCCAGAGCCCTTGAAGGATGGTTCGATTGGTCACTTTAGCCTCCCCATTCATTTGGGGGTGAGCCACCGAGATGAATCGATGTGGATGCCGTGCTCGGCACGAACCCTTCGAATTCCCAGTTGTCAAACTACCGCCCATTATCGATGATGATGCAGTAAGGGAGCCCGAAGTGGTAGATGACTGACTTCCAGAAGAACTGGCGAACGTTGGCCTCTATGATTCGAGGAGGCAGCGGCTCGGCTTCGACCCACTTGGTGAAGTAGTCGATCGCCACCAGCAGGAACTTCTGCTGCCCTGGTGGGGTGGGGAATGGCCCCAGGATGTCCATCCCCCACTGGGCAAAAGGCCAGGGGGACGAAAGTTGAGAGATCGGTGCCGCCGACTTGCACTGTATGTTGGAATGGCGTTGGCATTTGTCATATTTCCTGACGAAGTCGACCGCGTCCTCCCTCATAGTCTCCCAGAAGTAGCCCTGATGAAGGGCTTTGTATGCCAGAGTCCTTCCCCCACGTGATTCCCACAAAGGCCTTCGTGTATCTCTTGGAGCACGAAGGCCACCTCTACGGGCTTGAGACACTTCAGAAGTGGGTACAAGTGAGATCGGCGGTAGAGCTGGCCTTCCATCAGAGCGAACCGGGAGGCCTTCTTCTTCACGAGGCCGGCCTCCATGCAGTCCTGCGGTAAGGTGCCATCCATGATGAACTTGACGTATTTGTCCATCCAGCTCGGCTCGGAGGTTACTTGCTACACCTCCTCGGGCTTTCATAGCTAGGATTTTCGAGGTACTCGATGTATGCGCGTCCTAGTGACGAGTATGGCAGGGTCGCGAGCCTCAACAGTGCATCCGCACGGGCGTTCTCTCTATGGGGGATGTGGAAGATACGGAAGCGGCGGAAGCCTGCGGTACTTGAGTGGACCTTCTCCAAGTACCTCATCATCTGGGGATCTCTGGCCTCATATTCTCCGATACTTGCCCGGCAACCAATGGGAGTCAGAGTAAAGACTTTCAGGCTCTGTACGCCCAACTCGCGGGATACCCTTAGGCCCGTGAGGAGTGCCTCATACTCTGTTGATTGTTTGTTGCAGCGAACTTGAACCGGAGGGCACACTCTGCCACAACCCCGTCAGAATTGTCGAGGATGAGGCCCACTGTGCTCCACCGGAGTTGGCCGCACCATCTACATGGAGGATCCAGGGCTCCTCCCCTAGTCCGAGCTCCGCTTGGTGCTCCTTCATTATCTGCTCAGCTCCTTGGCGAGCCCGGTGCATTCGATGACAAAGTCGACTAGGACTTGTACCTTTTACGAAGACCTCGGTCGATATGCTATGTCGAACTCGCTGAGCAGCAGGAACCACTTGGCTAGCCTCCCAGAGGTCTCGGGGCAGTAAAGTATGGTCCGCAGCGGCTGATGATCCATCACAACCATGATAGGGTGTGCTTGGAAATAGGGCCTGAAATGCTTAGCAGACATTATTAGTGCAAAATGAGTTTCTTGGAACGAGTATACCTGATCTCCGCGTCGCGGAGGATTTTGCTAGTGTAGTACACGGCTTTTGGGATCCGTCCGCATCTGTGCGGACGAGGATCGAGCTGACAGCTCCAAGGGTGACCTCCAAATAGAGTAGGAGTTCTTCCCCTCCTTCGATCGGGAGAGTAGAGAGGGGGAGAAGTCAGGAATTTCTTCAGCTCTTCGAAGGCTGTCTTGCACTCCTCCGTCCAGGTGAAGTCGTGCATCTTGCGCAGTGCCTTGAAGAAGGGGAGACAGCGATCGGCCGACCTCGAGATGAACCGGCTCAAGACTGCAATCCGTCCCGTCAGGCGCTAGACCTGCTTCTTGGATGTAAGGTGCTCCATGTCGATGATCGCCTGGACCTTCTCCGGATTAGCTTCGATGCCTCTCTGAGTGACCAAAGCCGAGGAACCTCCCGGCCGCCACCCCGAAGGCGCACTTCACTGGGTTGAGCTTCATCTGGTGCTTTCGGAGGTTACGAAAAGCTTCGACGAGGTCGGCAACATGGTCCGAGCGCTTCATCTGGTGCTTTCGGAGGTTACGAAAAGCTTCGACGAGGTCGGCAACATGGTCCTAGCCCGGCTTGCTCATGACCAGCATGTCGTCCATGTACATCTGCATGTTTCTGGCCAATTTGTCTTTAAAGATCCTGTTGACTAGATGCTGGTATTGAACCCGTATTCTTTAGACTGCAGGGCATCATTCTGTAGCAGTACCTCCCTTGGTCGGTGATAAGGTGGTGTGTTCCTCATCCTCCGGGTGCATCCATATTTGGTTGTATCCAGAAAATGCATCCATGAATGAAGCAGCGGTGCTCCGAGGTGGCATCCACCAGCTGGTCGATTTTCGGCAGGGAGAAGTTATCCTTCGAGCATGCCTTATTGAGGTCGGTATAGTCAACAGATCCTCCACTTGCCGTTGCTTTTCTTGACCATCACCACGTTCGCCATCCAGCTCGAATACTGCACCTCACGAACAAAACCGGCGGCGAGAAGCTTATCTACCTCCTTGTTGATGGCCGCCTGTCTCTCTTTGGGGCGAAACTCCTCCTTTTCTGCCGAACTAGCCGGTACTTCGGATCGATGCTCAGCTTGTGAGTGATGATATCGGGGGATGCCCGGCATGTCTGCCACCATCCAGGTGAACACATCCGCGTTCACCCCAGCAGACTCAGCAGGTGGGGGCCCTCTCCTCGTTGGGCAGTTGGGCTCCGATTTGCACCGTCCTCGTTTGGTCGGCTCCGAGCGGGTAAGACAATAGACGTTCACCTGGCCTCCCCTGGGGTCTTGGGCCCTTTGGTCGAGATCGCCCGCTCCGTAGCCAACCGTGGGGTTATCGCCCCTGGAGAGTTTGGAAACAATGTTGCACCACTGGGGTGCCCCCCTCATTTTCTCGATGCCATAAGGGTCGGAACTGTACAAGCAGCCTCCTAGCGAGACGACGGCGTCGAGCAGATTGAGCCCTGGGTCGGTCCAAGATCACGTTGTAGGCTGAAGAAGCCTGACAACCGTGAAAGTCACCATGACAATGCTCTGCCGAGGTGAGGTCCCGTAGTGACCGGGAGAGTAATCTCCCCTTCACCCTCATGGAATCACCCGTGAACCCAACGAGGGGTGTGCGCACAGGGTTTGAGTTGGGTGGGAGAAAGTTCATCCTGGAGAAGGCATCATAGAAATTCACATACGTCAAGCTTCCAGTATCAACCATGATACGCTTTACAGGATGCTTCGCGATCATTATCTCAACGACCACGGCATCATTATTTACAGGCTTTCCCTCATCTACCCCTTCTTTCATAAGGGGAGTACATTTTAGAGTGTCCTGCCTCCCGGACCCTCTTGGATGCGCGCTCGACTTCCCAGCATATCATCCCCACCGGCTTCTCGGTAGGGCGGTTGTCGACCGCTGGAACTGATGGAGAGCGACGAGCGCTTGGGGTTCTGCTTGAGGTCTGCCTCCTACAACCCTTCCGAGGTAGCCCCTCTTGATGAGCTCCTCGATTTTCCACTTGAGATTGCGGCATTTCCTCGGTTTCGTGGCCGTGGTCTCGATGGAACGCGGCAGTACTTCGTCTTGTCCTGGCCAGAGGATGGCTTCATTGGAGGCGGGCATCTCATATATTCTCGTCCTCCTCAATCTCCATGAGGATTTTGGTCCTTGGGGCGAGGAGGAGGGTAACTACTTTCCTCAGGAATGGGAACGCCTCTCGATCGCGGTTCTCGTCGGGGTTCGAGCGAAGGCCCTGGCTTCCGCGATCCTGATGTTTCGATGGTGGTTGGTTTCTTCAGCGGCCTTCCATCGAGCTCCTGCCTCGTACGATCCGCCTCCTCAGCACGGATGTACTTTTTGGGCCCGGAGAAGGAGCTCGGAGTAGGTCTTGGGGGGCTTCATATCAAGGGAGTAAGTCATGTGAGAAGTCCTGAGCCCTCACTTCAGGACCAGCATGGCAACCGCTCTTCAAGATTGTAGATCTCCAATGCGGTAGCTTTGAAGTGGGCCACATAGTCTCACAGTGGCTCACGATCTTACTGCCTGATGGAGAAGAGGTTGTCCACCTCACGTGGCATCTTCCGACAAGCATCGAAATGGGCCACGAACCTCTACCCCAGCTGGGCAAAGGAGTTAACACTTTCTTGGTTCCAGGCGGGTGAACCACACCTGGGCCGCCTTCCGAAGAGTAGCAGAAAAGGCGATGCAAAGGAGTGCATCGTGGCCCCCTGGACCCTCATGAGGACCCGTAGCTTTCCAGGTGGTCTAGGGGTCGGTGGTCCCATCGTAAGGATCCACCTGCGGCATGAGGAACCGACACGGGATCAGCTCCCTTTGGATCTCTTGGAAGAATGGAGGGCGGGCATCATAGCCCGTTGGCTACCTAGCGAGCCCCGGTAGGTTGGCAAACCGGCGGATAACTCTGCCAACTTGTGGTCATGCTCCTTCAGGTGCTTCTCCGCCATGCGCCTGGCGGCATCATCAGTGGACCCCTCCATCGACAGAGGCGGAGAAGGTGACATAGGTGGATGGCACCGTGGCAGGGAGTCTTGCCCTCTTGCCTTGGTGAGTTCTGGGTGCCCCCCGTTCGAGATTCGGCGAGCAACTCTCTCTTCGTTGGTAGACCCGGCTCATTGCCTTTTTGCCGGAGTTTGATGACTACCCCGGTTATCAGTGGTGGCCCACGACTACGAAGGCCTCTCGTGGAAGGAACGCAGGCTATCACGGGGAGTCGTGGCGTGGGCCGCGAGAGTTTCCGATTGCTGGTGAGTTGCTAGGGACCGGTGCTGATGCTGAAGCTGGCACACCGCTGAAGCAAGGATCTGCACCTGTTGTTGAGTGTGGCTAGCTGAGACTCCTGCGGGGGTGGTTGAACGGGAGCGGAGGATCCACCTCCGGGTTGTGGGGTTTTCCCCGGGAGGGAGCCTCCCGCACGACTGGTGGGCGTCTCTCGCTCTCTCGTCGTCACCATCCTCCCGTCTAATCGCTTGCAGAGGGACCGGTCTTTTGGGCTAAGAAAGATCCTTCCGACAATCGCCTTTCAGTCTCCCTTCCTGGCACGCCAATCTGTTGCTGCCAAGATCGCCATGGCCCGTAACTATCAGAGGCGTCAGACTGCCAGCCGGTCTTCCCGGAGCTCCTCGACACCTACAAGAAAAGAAGCGTTAGAGGCTCGGGCCGGGGATTCCAACGGGGCACTCCGACGGTCCAGTGGCGATCCAGGAGAACAGATCCTCCTTGGTCGAGCCCCTCTTGATGGACTCCACGCGAGAGGAGTGAATGAGATGAGAGTGAAGTGAAAGTGAGTCAGGAGGAGGGTGACGGCGGAGCTAGAGGGATTTCTCTGCTTAACCGCCTCTCCTTTGCCTGTCTTTCTTTTTTCTTTCTTTGTGGTGGTGGTGCCTCACCCCCTCTGGTTGAGCTCGCACTGGTGTTTTGTTATTTTTTTTGTTACCTCCCCCTTCGGGGTGTCGATCGTTCTTTGTAGTTGAGGTGATCATTCGCGCGGTGGATGGGACGTGTCCTGCTGTCTGACATGCGTGGGGGAAGCTTCTATGCTTTTGACATTCTGGCTGCACCATTCCTGGCAGGGCCTCGATCGGGGGCCGTCGCCCCTGGGATTCGTGCCCTTCGATTGGCCTCCTTTTTTGGTGGTACGGGCGCATGGCATCCTGGTCCGGGGACTTCTCTCCCTTCTCTTCTGGCGTAAGTGGCAGTAGCCGGCAATTATTGTGGCATGGTAGACATTGCTTCGTGGCCCTCGGAGGCCCGCGGACGTCCTGAAAGGGAAGGCACTGTTCCCCAGGGGATCGGCGCCCTGGCCGAGGTGGTGGCTGAGTTGGAGAGCAAGGCTAAGCTCCGCTAGGCTCGATTTCGAAGTGGCCCCATGTGGCGGAGGAGGGCTGAGCTCGACTCCGGACCGCGGGGCTCGACCTCGGGGGCCTGGCCTGGCGAAGGGGGTGGCACAGGATCCGCCCGACTTCGCGGGAGGCCGACTTGGCGGAGGACGGTGCTCGGTCTTAGCAAGTAGATCAGGCGCTCTAAGGGAGCTCAGCCCGACGAGGGAGCTCGGGAGAAAGCGTCCACCTGGCAGCATACGTGGACACGGTGTCCGATGGGTGTCCCACGTTAGCGCTCTTGCCACATCAGGAGAAAATATCGTATAAAAGATGATAATGAATAAAATAAAATATTAAATAAAAATTATTTTAAAATAAATTTTAAGATTATAATAGCCCGTTATCAAAACCGTCCTGGCTAATAGGCTAATTGCCGTAAAATATAAATCTTTTCTAGTTCCAAGAATTTAATATAATTGAAAGTATATATATATATCACCATGGGTCAATATACTAATCATATCAAATCAACTGAAATTATAAGGATAGAGAAAAAAATAAATAAACTTAAATTACATAAAAAAATAACGAGGGCTTAAAAAGTTAAGTATAAAATAAAAAGAAAAAATAAAATAAATTTACCAGTACTCCTTTTATGTGAAACCTATTTCATGCCCCTTCACTTTTTTTGGTGATTCCGAGTTAGGGATGTCACCAACTTTTGGTTGATTCAGAGATAACCGCTCCCTTGTATAGCTTATCTTTCTTTGGTTGTTGGGAAGGCCGAAGGTAAGGAAAGCAAAGTCCTTCCTACAAAAAAATTCTAAGTACAACACATACCAACTCCAATCCTTACTCAATAGGCAAGTTGAAGCCCTTTTTCTAGGTGCTACAACTCTTTTAGGACATGATTAACAAAGGAAAAAGAGCATGGCAATGCCAAAGGTCCAGAGGTGGGTAGTCATCTAGCATAAACAAAGGAAATAAAATTGACACGCAACAGAAAGTACCAAAAAGTATTATTTGGTGATCCAAAATGGTGACCAATTTTTAAAGATCACATAATAATTATATCTTGGAATAAAATGAAAAAACAAATTAAATAAAATAAAACAGACACTTATCTTAATTAGTAAATAAAAATATAAGATATAGAACATTTTTACTTTTTCATTTAATTAGAAGATATTTTAATGATATTTAAGGAGCGTAAGGCAAGATTTTTGCCACTTGGAAGGCTTTTGCCACTTGTCAGAATCTGGTGGCGAGCGAGGAGATATTTCACTAAGGGCAGGCGAGCTTGGTTGAGATGGGAGAAGAGCTTAGGCCGATAGAATTTGGGTTAACCCAGTCCCTTTCTTGAGGTTGGCCAAACCCTTTGCCCTCCCAGGTTGCCGGACTTTTCAGGTGGCCACCTAGGGTCCAAGAAGTGGATGACATGGCACCACCGAAGCCTCAGCCACTGGTAGCCCACCCTCCGCCACTATCAACCCATCCTCATCAAGCGTGGGGTCAACATAGAAATTGTATGGTTGCACAAATCTACTACCCAACCTTCCATCCTCCTGGGACATCTGATAGTCGTCGAGTACATGACCCAGATGCCGACACTTGTAGCATATGGATGGCTCGTTTTCCAAAAGTTCTCTTCTTCCTTGGGGTCTTCATCTTTTTTGAGTTCTCCTTTTCTTTAGGGCTCCCGCAGGTTATGTTGTTTTCCTATTAGTGGCTCTTCTTCTCTTTTTACTGGCATCTTCAATTCTCGAAGGTTTAACATTTTAGGAACCCCTTTCGTAGGTTTTTTAATTATAAACCTCCATTTTCTCCTCTCTTTTTTCTTCTTTTCAAAGAAGCTTTTCTAAGAATGGTTAGGCTTCTGGAAGTCCTTGCTGTTGCCAGGGCTTCCACTTCTAGGGGGAAGCTTCACAGCAACCTCCTGAGATCCTAAACCTAAGAAGGCAAAAGGTCCAAATGTTGAGGACCTTCATCCGAAACAAGTGAGGGTATGCTTGATAGGTCCAAAGTAGCCAGCCTATGAAATTGTTATATAATTCCATAGGATATTCAAGTATCCACTCCTGCACCTAATGATAAGATGAATAGGGCTCCCCGTAGTAGCATAGCAAAATGCAAGAATCATCTTAAGGTGGGATTTCATTTTCCTCTTTACCTTTTAATCATTAAGATTTTCAACTTGTACAAAGTTGTGCTGGTGCAGTTGACTCCACATACTATCAAATCATCTTCACCTTCATCATCTTATGCCATGATCTTTGGATTGAGCTCAGGACTTCTATATTTTGTTCCCTTTTTATGATTAAGAGGGATCCTCACAATCAAAGATGGTAGGTCATCGAACCGTGCCATGGTCAGAAGTTTATCAAGGATCTTCCATCCACTAGGACTTCAGCACTAAGTGGAGGGAGCCTCGATTAACCCCCAATGATGGTAAAAGAAATCTTATAACTAATAAAGAGGATTTCAAAAAATTCTTAAAAGCTCGAGTCCCACTGATGAAGGAGCTGCTGGGCAAGCAAAGCCTATTCTTGCCAAGATTAGCATGATGCTTAGTTTAGATATAGTCTAAACAATTAGTTGTAGCTTCTATTTGTTGTCGATTTTAATGTTCATCTGACCAAGTTTATCAACTTATCTTTTATAGAAGAGAGTATAAGGCCCGACACTCAGAAACTCTGGCAAGTAGTCTGTAAGAGGTATGTCACTCCTACGAGAGATCCCAGTAACCAAAGAAGGCACACGTCACTCCAAGTTCATCAGTCCATGGTGCCCCATCAGCTCTAGTTGCTTATGCTCCAATTGTTGTAGATATTAAGGCAGCACATCTGGTGAGGGTGCTATTGTGCTGAACCCCAGCCAACAAGGCCTACTTCATCAATGAACTTATCTCCTATATAATCGTTTAGTCCATCGATAAGCCCCCTACCCCCATGCTTGTGCCGATAAAGGGAAGGTGCTACAAGTCTCTATAGGCACTAAGGGAGATAATTGAGCTACTGAAGAGCCCAAGACATATGTTGATTTGAACATTCTCCAATGAGTTGGGACTGCAGAATCCCGAATTAGCTCACTATTGTTGAAGGCTATTATTCTCTCGGAGATTGGAAAATGACTAAATCTCATCATCTGGATGAGGTTGTTCTCTCACTGTACTTGAGAGTCTTTTTAAGGTAATTCTTCTTCATCTTTTTCAATAATTGATGCTTATCATTTTTTCAACTCAAAAACCTGCTTGTTCCGATCTATTCATGAGCAACTTTGTTAGAAGAAAGCTTCCAAGGGTTCACACAACTCAATTAGACTCTCAAGGATCAGTTTGAGACTGCACAGGCCTAGAAGGAAATCATCGAGAAATTAAAGCAGAGTTTGGAGACTAAGTTTGAAAAGAGCATTGGAGATGTCTCTTGGCTTCAAAAGGAGCTTAACCTGACAAGGAACGAGTTGGCCAAAGTAAAGGCTAAACTGAAGAAGAAGAAGAGGCTCTTGTCTGATGAAAAGATAATTAAGGAGCTGAAGAAGAAAGTTATTGATGCTGTCAGCCAGGAGGCTAGGTTAGCAGAAGAAAAAGTTCTGAGGGTAGTGGAGGATTGTAAAAGGTTGATTGCCTTTGAAAATAGAGTCATCGAAGTAGGAGCTTTCAGTTATGAGATTAGCTTTAATGACTGTAGAGAAAAAGTTAAAGAACTCTTCCCAAGCTTGGACCTCCACAAAGTAGTCGCTGGTAGGGAAAAAGCCATCGAAGAAGGAATTGAGGAAGGTGAAGTTCAAGAGGAAGCGGCTAAAAAAATCCTAGCCAAAGAAGTTGTCTTTTTAGTCGCTACCCCTGAAATACCACCAGAAGTTGTCTAAGCTGAAGAGGTTGCCCCTTTGGCTTTTGAACTAGGTGTGCTTCCTATTGGCGAGCCACCAGTCCTCGAGGAATCCTACCAGCCCACTCCACCATCTAAAGACCAAGCCTAAAGGCTTTTTACTTTTTACCTTAATGAACTTTTATCTTCTTGGAAACTTATTTGTTAGTCAGTTTGCCCTTCAACTTTTTATAAAGGTTGTCCACTTTTGTAGAAACTTTTCTTAAATGGAAGAATATCAATGAAGTTTATTGTTCACTTTTTGTAGAAACTTTTCTCTTAAATCGGAGAATATCAATGAAGTTTGCTTTCTTCTTACATTCTTCTTACAGTGTAGTTTTTTCCTTTTATTCATCATTTGGAAATCTTTAAGTGTCAAATCATCGGCCATAGCATTGACTAATTGATTGGTCGTAGTCAACTGTTAACATCGATCGACTAACCAGAGCTTCAATTTCTAAATGAGTACATTCTCTGGCAGTGGTCAATTTGTCTTTTGATAGTCAACTTGTCGATCAACCTTCTTGAAATTATGATTGAATGCATTGATTGAACTTGTGTGACAAGTATTAATGAATTGTTTGACATCGTTGGATATACCGATTGGTTAGATAATTAAGCTAATATTTTATTTGTCAGACATGCCGATTAGTTAGACAATCAAGCCAGTAATTTTATTTGTTGGACATATCGATTAGTTAAAAAATTAAGTCAACTATTTTATTTATTGGATATATTAATTAGTTGGACAATTAAGCCAACTATTTTTATTTGTCGAACATATCGATTATAGCCAAATACTAGCCAGCTACCTAACATTATCGAACATATCGATGAGTTTTAGATAGCTGGGTGTCAGTTAACTATCCATTTGACATTGTTGGACATACCAATGTATTGTAGATAGCTGGGTGTCAATCAATTATCCACTTGACATTACAAAGTACTCTCGTGGGATACAGAAAAGTAACTTCATTGGTAATACATACATAGCATCTCCGCATTCCATGGACGGATGATGTAGGATCGGTCCAAGATACATAGCATCTCCGCATTCCATGGACGGATGATGTAGGATCGGTCCAAGCTTTCAATCCGATATGCTTTATAACGTATCATTGAAGTAATCCAGACATGAAGCTAATAGAGCTTAATACCAAAGTTATGAAATGTTTTATATTGTGCTCTATATGTAAATGAATTTATAAAATCTCTATTTGTGCTTCGCTAAGGATCCAGGAAGTTGAAACGCTGTTGGGCATTTGCTCATAAAATGAGTAGGGCTCGAATAAACTTGATGTGTCAGAAAAAAATGTACTATAATATATCGATTCATATTCCTAGTACTGATTTAGTTTGTTTATTGTTGTTGATTATCGAATATGTACGGGATTTTAGATTAAAGCAATCCTTATTTATTTATATATTTATTTATTTATTTTTTTAGAGGCGAGGTACGATAAAAAAGGAAGAAAGATATAATAATATTATTATTGAGTTGAATAAGTTAATATTTCAGGAAATATTAAGGAAAACAACTATTAATTTGAAAGATGAGTTTTTGAAACTCCAAGAGATATGAAAAGCTAATGAAAATCATGTAAAAATAATGTATTGAGATATGAGTCAAGAATTTAAAAAATTAAAGTTTTAGTCCGATATGAAAGAGTTTCAACTTGGCATAAGAGAGCTTCAGTAAGCACGCTGTGAGCCAACTCGGATGAACTATGAGCCGACTTGATAGGGGAAGCTGACTATAC
The DNA here is from genome assembly GCA_021397845.1 of Areca catechu. Taxonomy (NCBI): domain Eukaryota; kingdom Viridiplantae; phylum Streptophyta; class Magnoliopsida; order Arecales; family Arecaceae; genus Areca; species Areca catechu. The sequence continues at coordinate 7,851,720 of CM038040.1, read as the reverse complement.
AAAAGCTAATTTTTTGGAGATTGACTTATAAGCCAACTCAAATGTCAATAAGTTGACTCAGATAGAAACCAAGTCGATATCATGGATCTGAGTCGACTCAATAGTGAGAAACACAAGGTAATTTTTGAAAAAATATCTACTCAATAAAGGACTAAGCCACCTTAGATATGATCCGAGTCAACTTAGATATGATCCGAGTCAACTCGAGGATTGCTGATAAGTATAATGACTAGTTCTGCAAAAAAATTAGATTGATCTAGTTTTGATCCTAATGGCTATATTTTGATCTCCAATGGCTAGAAATAGCTATTTGGACCTTGGAAGAATATTTACAGACTACCAAGCTCATTGAAGATAATAACCAAAACTTAAATTTTTAAATACCATCAAACAAAGAGATAAAGCCAAAGCATTGATTTGAGAGCTCCAACTCTCAAGTACTTGAAAATATTATTTCAATCATTGGCTTCCTAGCAAGAGACAAGCATTGAAGATTTCTTAGATTTTATAAGTCTCCTTCTTTTATGCATAAGTATTTTATTCTTGCTCTTTTCAAGAAGCTTTTATATTTATATATTCTTTTTTGCTTCATGTTGCTTACTTTAATTGGAGATTGAAGTTAGATGTTTAGGCCAAGATTGGCTGAAAGGATTTTGGATTGTGAGACCTAGAAAATAATCTATAAAAAGATTTTCAATTGTGAGCTTGATAAAATAATCTGGCTATAATCTTATAAGGATTATAGTAAAAATTCTCAGAAAAGACTTAGAGAGTGGACGTAGGTACTGGAGGTATCGAATCACTATAAAATTTCTTGTATTTATAAGTGCTCTCTTGTTTACTTACTTTACATTCAGCATTTCATTTTAAATTTAGTTCAACATATTTCTGCTAACTTTCACTTCACAAGCAGTACATACTTGTTTAAATTTTTAAGAATCCAAATCACCTCTCCTCTTGGATTGTCTAGCTATGTAACAGGTTGTCAAAGCTTAGTACTCATTATATTTAATCTAACAATCAAGAGTAAGATCAAATGGCAATCCAACTTAGTATATCTCTTGTCGAAGGCCAATCTTCAAATAGATCTCCTTTGTTCACTAGATCTAACAATCAGAGTAAGATCAAATGGCAATCCAACTTAGTATATCTCTTGTCGAAGGCCAATCTTCAAATAGATCTCCTTTGTTCACTAGCATAAATTGCACTTATAGGAAAGCACACGTGCATATCTTTATTCAAGCACTTGACTATTAATTTTGGAGAGTTATAGTCAATGGCCCATACACATCCATATTAAAATAGATGGAGTGATGTCCCCCAACCTAAAGGATTGGGATGAGCAAGACATGAAGCTAATAGAGCTTAATACCAAAGTTATGAATGTTTTATATTGTGCTCTATATGTAAATGAATTTAATAAAATCTCTATTTGTAGCTTCGCTAAGGATCCAGGAAGTTGATACACGGTTGGGCATTTACTCATAAAATGAGTAGGGTCGAATAAACTTGATGTGTCAGAAAAAAATGGGTACTATAATATAACGATTCATATTCCTGGTACTGATTTATTTTGTTAGATTGTTCTGATTATTCGAATGTAATCGGGATTTTAGATTAAAGCAATCCTTATTTATTTATATTTTATTTATTTATTTTTAAGAGGCGAGGTAAGATAAAAAAGAAGAAAGATATAACAAAGTTCTAAAGATGGGCCTATGGAGTCCTGAGCTAAGAGAAATAGAAAAAAGTAGTTAGAATTTGATGTTTTTCATAAATAAGTTAGTATAACATGGACTTCTATTCCAGGATTATCTTAAATCTAGCAGCTCCTAACTACCAGGCTATCTTGGAACCCTCCTAATCAGAAACTAACTAATCAACTGACCATGTAAGGATAAGATAGGTGGGGCCCCGTTGTTTTTCTTAGACACCCATTAAATTGGCTAAGACAGTCAACAAGAACCAATTAAAAATTACATTTCTTCATGGCTACATCATCCTTGAATCCCTTTCTAGATACTATCAATCAACCAATCTTGATTCGGTCCAACTCTTCTGGATGTATTGTTCTATTGAGCTCGAGTTTCTCGAGGCTGACAATAGTTAATTTTAACTAGAAGGCTTAGGTGTGCAAGATGCAGGGTGATGATTTGTTGGCAAAGAAGGGCGATCAAATTTCCATTTTATTTTGTTAATAGGTTAGTGCCCTTAAGATATTTTATAAAAATATAGAATGCAAAAAGAAAGAGATCCAAAATAAGTAGTAAGTTTAATGATTAATTAGTTTTTTTTTTATTTAGTTAATTATTATGTAATGTTTTTGTTTTCTTTTTATGTTATGTTATTTTAATCAAGAGAAATAAGGAATGAGTTTTAAATTTGTTAGTTAAATATGAGATAAAGAAAACTAAATTAGGTTAAGCATATAAAGTAGGAGATGTCTAAATAAAAGCAAAAAATCAAATCTAGTATTAGGTAATTAATTAAAAGTTTAAGTAATTTTTTTTCAGATTAATTTTAAAAGGAAGAAACTAAAAAAGAATTTTTTTTAAAGTTAATTTGAAAAAAAAAGAAACTAATTAAAAGCAACTAAAAATATTTTTTTTTTTTATGTTAATTTGAAAAAGGAAGAAACTAAATTTTTTTTTTTTTCTTTTTAGGTTAATTTGTAAGAAAGAAACTAAAAATATTTTGTTCTTTTGTGTAATTTGCCAAAGGAAGAAATCAATTAAAGGAAAGTAAATAAAAAATAATAAATCTATGGTTCGGGTTGATCTTACCAAATGAAGTCTTTCTTTTTCTTCCATTTTTTTCTCTTCTTTTGATTCTATAAGAAAAGAAAAGTTAGTAAATCAAATTTACAAAAAATATCAAAGAAATACAAAATAAATTTAGCAGTCATGCCTTTGTCGGCAACGATGTCAAAAAACTTGATAGATTCGTGAGGTGTACTAAGATACTATGATTATCAATTTAAAATCTGATTTCTAATATTAAAAATACATAGATAATAGTGAGTTGGGTCGAATCCATGAAAAATGTAGTGCCGAAGATAATTTAAAATCTTTGATTTTATAAAAGAAAAAATCGATGAAGGAGTTGAAGTCAGGAAATAAAATAAAAAGTATAGAAAAAAAAATTTGGATATGTTTGATCGCTAATCAATCTTAACATCTACTTGTGATAAAAATAAAGAAAGAAAATTAAAATTTGGTATGTTCAATCTACTCATCGATCTAAATATCTACTTGCATAAAAAAATAAAAGACAAGAATTTAAACGGCATAAAAAAAAAGTTTGCAATAATTAAAAAAAAATCTAATTACAACGTTTTAAAAATAATAATAAAATAAACTAGAAGCCGTAACAAAGTTTTTGAAGTTGCTTTCGTACAACCTTACTGAAAAGTCGGTTGATGTCACCTCATTTTCTTCCATCATATTCTTTGGAGCAAACTGGCATCCTCCTTTCTTCCTCTTTGGATATGATCCGGAGATTGGTACGTGCATAAAAATGACGTACGAGACAAAGCTTCTCTTCTAAATTAGCTTATTCTTAGAGGCCAACCCACGATCCAAAGCTAAGCTCTACTTCGTACCTCATATCACTCTCTCGGATGGTCCTCTTGAGACCTGGAATTCTTTAAATAGAGATCGGTGAAGGCCGAATTAGTATACGGCCGGGGTAGATTTCTAGTAGAATTCTTAAAATTTTTTCATCCATTAGACATGCTTCAATGGTTCAAAATAGGACTGGGATTTGTCAGCCATGGGATTGCTGCAATTCATCGTAGATCTATGCTATTTCCACCGCAAATCATGCATGACAAAGCTGTTATCAGGTTGGCACTCTCGTGTTGGTAGGATGGCGCGTTTGGGTACCGTGGACCATTGATTGTCACAAGAAAGCAGCCCTTGTTATATCGAATTACATGAGAAACAGCATTTAGAAGTCCTCTTTAGTCGATCGACTTCCATGGCCACCATTGGATTAATGCCAGGAGGAGCTCCGGCCACCCGATTGGGAAGGAAGAGGAAGCCGGCAGCGATGTGCAGAGGGTGGCGCTCACGGGAAGGAGGCAGGATGGGAAGATGATGGTAACAGTGGCCGGCAGTGGCATAGTTCGGTAGCGGCAGCGATGGTGTTGGGCTGGAATGAGGCGACGGCGGTGGGCATGGGGACGACGGGCGATGGGCGACGACACGACGACTGTGACGGTGGGCCAGCACGATGGGGGAATGGAGAAGGCGGGCGACGTTGGGTGGCTGAGATGGTGGAGAGAGGGCGGCAGCAATGGCAGATCGGAAAGGAGAGGTGGGGTGCATCTTGGGAAGGTGGCAGGCATGGCGGCACGGCAGCGATGATGAGTGTGCCGATAATGGCGTGCCGGGATCTCGGACGGCGACGGGCGGCTCGGGGCCTCAGGAATGGCCGGCCACGGTAGTGATGGCTCGATGACAGGATAGAGGGAGCGGCGATGGGCGGAGGCGTGGCAGCACGGTGTTGGCTGGGTCTGAGACCAGCGACGAGCGGCATGGATGGCGAGCATGAATGGCAGCAGCTTGGTAAGAACCGTGACAGGTGGTGGCATGCAGCGACGGGACAGTCATGATGGCATTCTGCAAAGAGGAGGACGACGGCATGGGTTGAGATCAGTGGTGCCGATCAATGAAACAGGGGTCGTGGACGAGCGATCGTGATCGGTCTGGATAGATTCGTTTGGATTTGGTTCGAGTTTCTTAGCATTCTTAGAATACTTAGAGCGTGCTATTATTCATATTGTTCACGTTCTTCTAAATCAATAATTCTATTAATTTTTAAAATTTAAAATTTTATATATTTTATTAATTTTAATATATTTATTAATATATATATATATTAAATTTTTTATTAAATATTTTAATATGTGTGAAATTATTTTGAATTTATATCGATACTCGGTTTGATATTTATTTATCATAAATAACTCTAATTTCATTTTTAAAGATATTTTAAAATAATAATTTTATAAGAAAGTTTAATTAATTATGAAATTAAAATTTTTAGAAGATGTTAGCATCGATAATTACTTAAAATATTTAAAATAAATATATAATATTGATTCATCATGCACCCTGTGTCTCGAATAAATATAGGCTCCTAACTATCTGGCATCCGTCTTTCAAATAAGTGATCGGTTCGTGGCTATTTGGTACCTTGTATCTTAAATAAGCGATCAACTCCTGACCATTTAGCATCCTATGTCTTGATAAGTGATCGGCTTCTGGTCATCTGGTACTCTGTCTCAATAAGTGATCAGTTTTTGACCATCTAGTATTCTGTAACTTAATAAGTTATCGACTTCTGGCTATCTGGCATCATGTGCTTTAAATGAATGATCGGCTTTTGGCATTCTGATATCCTGTGCCTCAATAAATGATCGGCTCCTGGCCGTTTAACATCCTATACTTAGATAAATGATCGATTCTTGGCCAAATACTTTTTTGCATACCAGCAATTACTTATATTAGGTCATCAACCGGTAACAATGGTATTGCTAATCTAATTAAAGATGATTTCAATGAGCTGGGTAATTTTAGTTATTTTAGATTAGTCTCGTTTCAAATTAGTCTGGATTCTAGTATTTTAGTTTAGTTGAGTTGGTCTCGGTTATCGAGGATTAAAGTCTATTTAAAGAGATCTTGTATTTATAATAAATGTTTCAAGAAATTAAGAAAAAAATTTGATTTTTTTCGGCTCCCTCCTTCCCCATTCATCTCTCTCTCCTTCTCTCTTCTTCTTCTCCCTCCCTCTTCTCTCTTCTTTCTCTCCTCCGGCTAATTCTTCTTCCTCTTTCTCTTCTTCTTCCCCTGCTCTTCTTCCCCTCTTCTTCTTCAAAAAAAATTCTTCCTCTTCTTTCCTCTGTTGCCGCTTCTTCTTCAAGCTCTTGTAAACTACATTTCAATCCAGAATCCTTACCTTCAATCACTAATCCCAAATATCCGTATCAATCTATATCCCAAATTTGTCCAAATCCTTCCTGCTCAAAAGGTTGATCTTCTACAATAATAATAAATTCATTCAAACCAAATCCTAGTTTCACAATTTTGAGAAAGAAGGTTCCCCTGATTTTTTCTTTCCTCATCTTCTCTCCCATCTTTATCTCTCCTCTTTCTCTCTCTATCCCAGATCCAACATTTTCCAAAACTGATCGCTATCCATGCCATCATAGCATGACACCTTCCTCTTCTTCCAAACTAAGATCCCTTCCCTCTTTCCTTTTTCCCTTCTTCTCTCTCCTCTTCTCCTCTCTTATTGGCTCTTTGGCTCTCTACACTATTGGCCCTCTTTAAATAAAAATCCTCGACATCCTTGGTTAAAAAAAGGAACAAAACTAATCCAAAACCACCTCAAATGTTGTATGAGAAGTCCAAACCATCAAGAAATCTTCCCGACCGTCAGATCTGAGATCGACACCTCAAACTGCATCAAAAATCAGAATCCAAAAGCCTCTGATCAAGCCTAAACTTCCTCAGATTCATCTCAATCATTCGATTAGGCGATCGGACGGTCCAGATCGATCAGAAACCCCGTGGACCGCCGTGGATCGCAAGAAACCAGTGAAAAAATGCCAGGAAACAGGTGGGAAACGCCCCTAACATGCGCCGCTTACGGCTGGGCCGAGCCCACGCGCCTGCGCAACGGGCCGGGCCGCACCTCGTGCGCCCGCCCGTGCGTTGCCTGCGTCCCCCCCGCGCCCGTCCGCGCTATGCCTGCCTGACGCGCCCCTCGCCACGCCCGCTCATCGCGCCCTCTGCGTCGTGCCTGGCCCGCGTGCTGGCCCACCCAAGCGTGGGTCTAGGCCAGGCCGACTATAATTTCTTTTTTTTTTCCTAGGGTGTTACATTCTTCCCCCGTTAAAATAATTTCGTCCTCGAAATTAACTTGATTGAGATTTAAATCATGCTCCCATCATAATACTTCTAAATCACTACGCTTCCACTGCGCACTCTGATATAATTTACTAAACCATCTAGATTCACTAATAAATCATTCCAGAATTTCTTATCTTACTAATCATCATATAAATTTCTTAATCTCTTATGCTTCAATCCCAATTTATCATAACCTAAACTCTGATACTATTCTCATCATATCCTAATAACCATCATGTTATTATTATTATTATCCACTTGTATCACCGTTCCAAATGATCATAACCTAAGCTTTAACACTATTCTTGTCATATCCTAATAACCATCATATCATTATTATTTTAACCGATCGTATCACTATCCCAAATGATCATAACCTAAGCTCTGATATCACTCTGTCATGTCCCGAATCCAACACCAGAATCGGCTACGCGATCGGCTACACAAACCCTAGATTTTATCCTAGAGATCATGCAAGACCTAGGTATACAAGAGTCACTTACCTCCAAAAAATATCATTCATCACCAAGTCCGAATATCTGCACAACTCTGTAGAAGAAGAAAATAGGGATTGTGAGCTTTATAGCCCAGTAAGATTTCCATATGATCTCACCAGTAATAATACAACTCTAGAATAAGGTAAAAATATACTAGTATATCACATCATGCAGTCAACAACTCAAATATCATGTATGACAAAATCATGAAAAACTATGTTTTCTTTAGAGTTTTCATTAATCCATCTTTATCTTTAGGGTTCTGGATTAACCACGGTCATGCTCTAGCCCATGACTGACAATCATAATCGGCCATTTGCTATCCGCCATGGCCAAACTAGCTCATGTATAAGCCTGTTAGTCGACCTTTTATTCGTGGTCAGCTAGTCTCATCGACCATTCCTCGTGGTATGGCTAGTTTCACAATCGACCATTCCTCGTGGTCAAGCTAGCTCACGTACAAAGCCCGTGGCTCAAGCTGTATAACCACGATCCCGTGGCATGGCTAGTCCAAACACCGTATCATCTTTGTTATCACTTTATCAAATCAGGTCATACTGTCAAATCACGTCATCTCAAACTTCTCAATAATTGGTATCATGGTCCAAACCATCAAAGATAACTTACTCGAATAAACATGATACATGGGAACATAATTAATAATCTCAACACATTATCCATCTCGAGAAATCAAAATATATGATGCAAAACAAATATGCATGCCAATGCTCATATGCACGGATCAAATCATGCCTTGTAAAATAATGTATAAAACTGGTGATCATGACTAGAATCCTTACCTTCAATCGCTAACCCCAAATATCCGGTATCAATCTATACCCGAAATTCGTCCAAATCCTTCCTGCTCAAAAGGTTGATCTCCTACAATAATAAATAAATTCATTCAAACCAAATCCTAGTTTTACAAATTTTGAGAAAGAAGGTTCTCCCTGATTTTCTCTTTCCTCATCTTCTCTCTCCTTCCTCTTCTCTCCCATCTTTATCTCTCCTCTTTCTCTCTCTATCCCAAATCCCAACATATCTCCAAAACTGGTCGTTATCCCATGCCAACATAGCATGACAACCTTCATCTTCTTCCAAACCAAGATCCCTTTCCTCTCCCCTTTTTCCCTTCTCTCTCCTCTTCTCCTCTATTCTTGGCTCTCTGGCTCTCTGCACTATTGGCCCTCTTTAAATAAAAATCCTCGATGTCCCTGGTTAAAAAAAGGAACAAAACTAATCAAAAACCACCTCAAACGTCATATGAGAAATCCAAAATTATCAAAAAATCTTCCCGGCCGTCAGATTTGAGATCGACGCCTCAAACCGCATCAAAATCCGAATCCAAAAGTCTCTGATCAAGCCTAAACTCCCTCGGATTCATCTCAGCCATTCGATCAGGCGATCGGACGGTCCAGATCGATCAGAAACCTCGTGGACCGCGAGAAACCAGTGGGAAATGCCAGGAAACATGTGGGAAACGCCCCCAACGCGCGCCACTTGCGGCTGGGCCGAGCCCGCGCGCCCGCATGCGCCCGCCGCGCGCGTCGCCCGCGTTGCCCCCCCCCCCCCCGCGCCCATCCACGCTATGCCCGCCTGACGCGCCCCTCGCCATGCCCGCTCGCCGCCCCCTCTGCGTCGCGCTAGGCCCGCGTGCTAGCCCACCCAATCATGGGTCTAGGCCGGGCCAACTATAATTTCTTTTCTTTTTTTTTTTGCGTGGGGCTTTACATTTTTGGAAGCTGATGCGGATCAAGATGGGAAAATAGATGAAACAGAATGGGCAAATTTTGTTTCTCGTAATCCATCATTATTGAAGATAATGACTCCAGTAAGTACTACGGGTCGAATACCATCTCATATTGCATTTGTAGAACTTCTTAGTTAACTGGTTGCTTGAATACCCTCTGATGTGGATCAAGATGTAGGCATTTGTTGGCTGATGATGTTCTATTTGGAATATGTTTACTTGGTGGGAGCATATGTTACAATATGAAGAACTTCTTACTTAACTGGTTGGCTGAACTGATAATCCCATCTCATATTGCATGGAAGTTACACAAGGTTCAGTTAAGCAATGCATACTTGATTGAAATGCCATTGCAATTTCCCATCTTATGATAATCGGAAAATGACTGAAAGGAAGTTTATTAAACTCATGAGATTTGATTGGCACCTTAGCAGCTCTGCTGCTGTTTTAAGGTGGCAGACTACCTTCTCATCCTTTATCTTGGTGGAGTCGATTTCATTCCCTTCAGCAAATTTGATGTTCCCCAGGTGAAGGATAGCAGCCACCGCACAAAAGATTTCATCCTCGAAAGGAAAATTCTTCTTATGTTAATTTTGGTGACTTGTAATTTTTGTTGAAGTATGATTCCTGTCACATCATTACCTGCTCTTCCTGACTAATTCCAACAACATCCATAGCAGTTCTAGTACTCCAGGTATTCCCTTGCATCATCCACATTTGTTACTTCATAATACTTTGTTTGATTTAGTTAATGGAATGTTCTTGGATCTGCAACTTTAACTTCTTTACATCCTGAAAAATGATTCATCTCTTTGTTTACAATGGAATTCACAGTCTATAGGAGCAAATCTTGATGCAAGCTTCTTATTTTAAGTGTTATCTGTATCATAACATTTCAAAATTTTGTTGTGGAAATACCTCTGGTGGTGTAGCACAGCATGTAGAAGCAATAATGATAGTTCCTCCCAGGGTCAGATACCTGGCAAACTCTCGAGAAATCTTCCATGTTTGTCAAATTGGATTTCCACAAATTTACCTAAACGACTGAATGAACAGTTACTTCTCCATGTAAGTATTCATTGAGTTCTAAACAGAGCTGAGCATGGGCCGGGTAGCCCGCCTGGCCCGATAGTCCCAGCTTGTGATTTGGATGGGCTTGGACATTAATAATTTACATGAGGCCCGGCCCGAGGCCCGAAAGGCCCATTTATTTTTATGATCAGACCTGAAATCTATAAAAATAATTAGCCCGATCCGGCACGGTTTGACAAATAAGTGGAGGTTTGGAAACTATTCACATGATCATATCCTCCACCCCAAACCTTGCATAGAGTACCCACTGTCTAGCAATATTTAATACCCATTCATATCCCCCGGGCCCCATCCCACACGTTGCTTGGAGCACACAAATGTCAACCTTGGTCTTTGAATTTGAATTTTGTTAATTGTACAAAAATTGTTTATGTTTAATTCTATTTATTTATCCTTATAATTTTTTATACAGGATCTTTACCGTGTGAGAGAAAAAACTAGACGGGCCTGGGTAGCCCATCCATCATCTAGGGCCGGGCCTGGGCAACAAAGATAAGCCCAATGGTCGGGCCGGGCCCGAATCTGCCCAGGCCCGTCCATTGCCCAGGTTTAGTTCTAAACTCTTGCTTGCAAAAACAATACATTCAACTGAAGTGGATGTTGGTCACCCTGAATTATTGTTCTTGACTGTCTTTACATTCCCAAATGCTTCTAATACTGGATCAGACCGCACTGAATAACATCAAATTCATTACATTGCATGTACAGTTTCTTTTCTTTTTTTATGCATTGTCGAGTACTTCATATTGGACATTGTTAAAAAGTTCTAATTAATATTAAGGGATTATGTTTTACCTTCAAGACTCGCTGCTCTACCATTCGAGCCCCCTCTGTACCTGATCTTCCTCCCATGAAAGCTAAAAATCTCATGAGCATTTTTGTTCTCTCTGTTTTACCAGCCCCACTCTCCCCACTAACTAAGATAGATTGGCTCCCCTGATCGTTGATCACTGCTCTGATACCATTAGCAGCTTTGTATCAATAGATTTATCCTTGAATTATCATGATGAGAATCAAATCTATATATCTTCTACCTGTAGCAGACATCTGCGACTGCAAAAAGATATGGACTTAGCTCCCCAAAAGCAGCACCATTGTACCATTCCATCATATGGACATCGTAGAGATGGGGCAACCTTCGGAAAGGGTTCACTGCAATTAATATGTTCCATGTGTATGTCTGTGGAATTCACCTGTCTTGTGAGGGATTGCATTACCTGTTTTGAACAATGCTTTTGATTTTGAATAGGGAAAATAGATGATGATAACCTACATATATCTCATTCAGGGAATAGCGAGAAGCGAGGTTGTATAGAACTCTTGGTTCATGGAGGTAAGCCAACTTGGTTCCAAAGATTGAATATGACATGTGTCTAAAGGAATTTTTTGCACTAAAATCATGCATGTAGAACGCGGCACTATAAAAAATAGGAGAAAAGGCAATACTAATAAAGGCCTTTCCCAGCGTTCTAAAGCATCGCTAAAAATCTTTCCGATATTTTAAAAAGCATCGTAAAAGCAGGGGTGGAGATGATTTTTCCCGATGCTTTAAAGTATCAGGAATAACTCTATTCCCGATACTTTTAAAAAGCATCAGGAATAACTTTATTCTTGATGCTTTAAAGTATCGAAAATAACTTTATTCCCAATACTTTAAAGTATTAGGAATAACCTTATCCCAGAGTTATTCCTGATACTTTAAAGCATAGAGAATAAAGTTATTCTTGATATTTTTTAAAAGCATAGGGAATAACCTTATCTCGGAAGCATCGGGAATAACTCTGGGATAAGGTTATTCCTGATACTTTAAAACATTGAGAATTTCATTTTTTAAAAAATAAAATAATTATTTTAAATTTAAAATATGTATAATTTTTTTAACCTATATAATGTGATAATAACAAATATTTCAATCTCATTGCATGCATTTTTCACATATCCAAATATAAATTTCAAATATAAAATTTATTATGATATAATATAATAAAGTTTGTTATATATATGTTTGTTTAACAAAATTAAAAAATACATGAAATACAAGATATAAAATAACAAAAAGTCGAGGTCAATGATCTGCATGAGGTAGGTCATCACCCTGTCCGTGAGGATCTGATGCTCCAGAAGCCTATAAAAAATATTTAAAATATTTAATTTGTGAAACTATAATGGCAATATATTATACAAATTATTGATTTAATATAAAAATATATATTTAATATTATATATATTTACCTGATGTGGAATAAATATCTGTATGACAGATGTAAGCTGCTCAATGTGCTCTCTCATGCTCTCCATCACTGCTCCATCGATGGCACAGCTCTGTCGCATCTCCTCTATCTTAGTGGCACGGCTCCATCGCATCTTCTCTATCTCTTTCTCAAGTTTGCGAATACATGCATCCTGAACACCCTCTGCAGCATTATGTGTATATCTACTGATCGCAGATAACTGAGTGGGGGTGACTCCAACTCCATAGCCCCTCACTCGACCATAGCGTTCCGGCCCTATCAACTCTGTATACACCTCGATCTCTATACGACTACTCTATGCAGATACTGCAAAGTCATCGATACGCTCAGCAATAAGAGCTGTAGCTCTTTTCTGTATTAATTTAAAAAATTAGTTAGATCGTAATGACTAACAAAATCAAATTTAAATCATTGCATGAAATAAATTGTAATAAAACTTTACACATATGCCATCACGATGAGTATGAGTCATCCAGTAAAACTCCACCTGACTGGGTTTCCTCTCATGCTCATCCATCTACAAGAAAAAATTATAATTTTAAGCAAATAATTCAAACAAATTTAAAAATTATTTAAGTATCACGATACATATGTGTATCGCGATACATCGTCCGTGAAATATATATATATCGCGGTATGTATATGTACCGCGATACATCATCTGCGATATATATATGTACCACGATACATCGTTCACGATACATATATGTATCGCGATACATCATCCGCGATACATATATGTACCGTGATACATCGTCCGCGATATATATATGTACCGTGATACATCGTCCGTGAAACATATATATACCGCATTACATATATGTATTGCATTACATATATGTATCGTGGTACATATATGTATCGATACATCATTTGCGATACATATATGTACCACGATACACCGTCCACGATATATATATATACCGCGATACATATATGTACCGCGATACATATATATACCGCGATACATAAATATACCGCGATGCATATATGTATCGCGATATATATATACTGCGATGCATATATGTATCGCGATATGTATATGTACAGTGATATATATATATATATACCGCGATACATCGTCCACGATATATATATGTACCGCGATACATATATGTACAAATGTACATACATGTATTGCGATACATTATCCACGATATATATATATCATGATACATTTTTCATGATATAAAATATTAGTTTCATTAAAATATATAATATAATTTAAGAAACTTACGAACTCTTATCTGACTCGCGTGTAACTCTTGGATCTCGATGTATGCAGAATAGACATAGTTGCTCGTGCAGCTCTACCAATATCAGAATATGTTTGCAAAATCAAATAGATAACTTCTTATATCCTAAAAGTAATGTGTGTATATATATATATATATATATATGTATAATGTACAATATAAACTAAATATTTTAATAAACTTGCTTCAAAGAAATTATAAAATACATGTCCCCTCTCGGAGAACTAATAATGAACCAACTCCACCTACTGATAAGGGGGTACATCAGGAAGACAAGTACTAACTACCTGCTCCTCTGTCATACCCAGCAATTTGTACTTCATTTTTAACTGTGCTTTTTTTTTTTTTATTTTCGGTTGAGAGACTTCAATACAAAATCATTAACGGATGGAGGGAGTACAAACTTGGACTGCAAAAGAAAATAATTAGTAAGTCAAGTAAATGTTAGAAATAATCGTGTAGATACTAAAAAAAAATAAAGAAATATAAAATCCACCAATCCTCCACCTAATATCATGTCGATACAAAATATTATTACTGAAATAATATAAAACATAACATAATATATCAACCATGCAAGATAATAATAAATTTAATACCAATTTTTACCTACACAACTCGTAGAATCTCAAATTTATATATTGGAAGTATATCATTTCACTTTGCATAACTCAGTAGATAAAGCTGATGCCTCCATACAACTATCCTTAAAAATGAACTCAATAAGCTGGCAGCTTTTTTAATTGGCTGCTCTAGCTCATTGCACTCAATCACTATCTTCTCACCATCGCATATCTACCAGACATCCCATACTACTATGGGCCCACGCCTATGTGTAACCCTCCCAGATCCATTTGCATAAAAATAGATAAAAGAAAGCTATACTAAAAAGTATAATAAAATTTTATCTAAGCAAGGATATTGGAATAAATTATCCTGAATGTGTAGCTCATTATCTGCTACATCGATGTAGGATCATGATGCCCCAAGGATGATGGACCTATAGTAGACTGATGTGCCAAAGAACTAGATGCAGCGTCCGGTACTAACGAAGGACCGACATGAACCTCCTGTGCTGAAAAAGTATTGGCCTCAGCTTGCTGTGCCGAAACAGAAGTGCCAGCCTCTGTCTGTGAGTGCCGCAACTGTACACCAACAAATCATCACGAGCGAGGCATAGTGTCACCTATCATTTACATCAGAGTTAGAATTAGTAAAAATAAATATTAATTTAATATAATAATTAATACAAATTTCATACATTATAATATTTAATATCAATAAGAATCAAGCATTAGCATTTTCTTCAAATTTCGTCCTAACCAAGGATATTGTAGCATGTACGTCATCAACTGGTATAAAATTGAATGGCATGGAATGCGTATAAGTAATATCATCTTCTAGCTATTTTTCCATATCATATAAGTCCCTAGGTTTTGTTTTAATAGCAGTAGTCTAATCTTTGTCTTTTGTATCTTATACAAAAAATACTTGATGAGTCTGAGAAGAAAAAATAAATCGAGCTTGAGAAGAAAAAATAAATGGATCATCCTTTAATAAGACACCAGTATGTATCAACCTTATAAAATTTACAAGTGTAAATCCATTTGCATCTTTTTTTAAATCCCTTGATGAGTTTATATCTACCTAATCACATCTAAATAATATGACTTTAAAGATTCCATAGTAATCAAACTCATATATATCTTTAAGTATACTATAATAAGTTTTTCCATCAGCTTCTACCATAAAACTGCCATTTTATGTTTTTCTAAATTTCTTGTGATCTTTAGTATGAAATTTAAAATGATTGATTATGAAACCATTATACCTGATGACAACTTTGTTAGATCCTCAAGCTAGAACTATTAATTCATCTAAACAATTTCTCTCCATCATTGTTGATACCTAAAAAATAATAAGAAATGTTAACAAGTTATTCGATGATAAATCTATCCATATATTCTTTAAATATATGTCAAACATATTTTGAAAGTCATATAGGAAATAACTCGACTAACCATCACTGCTCAATTCTTGGATTAGGCCGAGTGCTATGATTAGCTTGTCGCTGAGACATTAAAAATTTGCTGCATAAAATCTATATTTATTAATATAGAATAAAAAATAAGATATGATATTTAAACTTGAAATATTTTAAATATACTAACCTTCGATAGTCAGATATTATTTCACTATGAAGTAACACATAACGATGTGCTTGTGCAATTATTTATGATCCAATACAATACTTTCACCTTTTTTCATTACTCTACCAGCAGTAGAAAATTTATACAATTCTGTATTGTCTATGAAAACACTATACCATTGAGGTCTATTAAATATAGTCTCTACATTTTGAAGATATACTGAACAAAATGTCAAACACTCTTCAGCAATATATCCTTCTGTAATCGAACCCTCTAAATAGGCTCTGTTTCGTACATAATCTTTCAATCGCACAAGATATCTATAATATTTAAAAATTTATTTACATATCATCATGACGCTACTTTTATTAAAAATTATATAGAGATTAAAAATTAACAGTAATACCTCTCAATAGGATATATCCATCAATAGTGACCGGTCCACCAAGCTTGACTTTCGAAGCTAAGTGAAGAGTAGATGTACCATAATAGTAAAAAATCTAGGTAAGAAAATCTTCTCTATCTAACAAAGTATAATTGTAACATCAGACTCCAACCGATTAAGCTCTCCAGGATCAATAATCTTTGAACATAATGTCTTAAAGAATGATGATAACCGAATTATAACTATAAGAACTTGTTTAGGCACTGATGATCTTAAAGCTATTGGAAAGATATCTTGCATCAATATGTGACTATCATGACTTTTGAGATTAAATTTTTTTTGGTTTTTAAGATGCACGCACCTTGAAATGTTTGATGCATATCCATCAGGTACTTTAATATATGCAAGCATGTATAATATTTCCCAGATGATGATGTTCTTATCTTTTATTCTCTTGATCGTTATTCTAGTTATAAGAACTATCTCTTTTGCTCTTAAAGATTAGAAACAAGGTGTAAGATTTACAAATAACTACTATAAATTCTGTTGAGCTTTATCATCAAACTAAGTGATCTAGAATTAGCATCAGGTTTAGTGTAAATGTATGACATAGCATATATTGTTAAAGGTTCTGAAAGTTCACATATCTTAATTATTTATTCATATGCAGTTTTCTCTTCCTGTTTGCTATAATATTTTTAATACTTCATGGTATGTATCTATATATATATATTTTTAATAGTGACTTAAGCTCTAAAATGATATATATATATATATATATATATATATATATATATATATATATATATATATATATATATATATTTGTTTTGTTTCTTATATAGATTAAGGAGATATGATGAATGGTGCTAAGGAAAGACAGGGATTGTCTTACTAATAGCTTCATAGGTTGATGAACATCAAGATTTTGTAAAGTTAATTTTTTGGTATTGTTGCCGTCGAGACCATCGTGGCCCGTAGCTGCCGCGTCAGATTGCGCTGCTCCCGCCGCCTGACGTACTCGGCTCCCGGGTCCCCGCCTCCCGTCGTCCAGTGGTCCTCTGCTCCAGGGCCTGCGAGACAATGGTTAGAGACCTGGACCGGGGTTTCCGGCGGGGGCACTCTGACGATCAAGTCAGTGACGGTCCAGGAAAACAGATCCTCCTGGTCGGGCCCCTCTTGATGGACTCCGTACTAAGAGGAGTGAAAGATGTGTGTGAAGGTGTGAATGTCGTAGGGGAAGATTGGTAGCGGGGACAGAGGGATGCTCTGTCCCTCCGCCTCTCCTTGAGCCCCTCGGTTCCCTCCATTCATGGTGGTGATGGCCTTTTGCTCTTTTGGTTGAGCTTGCCTTGTCTTGGTGGTGAGTGGTCGTTCTGTTTTTTTTTTTTTTTGTTGTTGTTGTTACCTCTCCCCCTTGAGGGGTGCTGATCGTTCTTTGTAGTGAAGATTGGCCGTTGGGAGCTTGTCTCGGGGTTCTCGTCGGGCTGTCAGACGCGCGCGGCGGTATCCCAGGAAGCCCTTTCCTAATTCATGATAAGGTGCTGTTAGGCGTTCCGACACTCCTTCATGATTGCCTTGTTCTGGGAAATCGGGGATGTCTCGAATGGCGGGCCGCCGCCCGTGGGGTTCGAATCTCTCAGATGGTTTTCTTTCCTGGGTGATCTGAGTGGTTGGTGAGGAATGTGGTGCCTCGATCGGCGCATTACTTGCCTTTTTGGTATAACTGGTGGTGTCAGGTAGTCAGTACGGCCTGAAAGGCATTCTGGTATGGTCCTCGGGAGGCTCGCCGGTGCCCTCGGCTGGTGAGGACTTCTTCCAAGTTGGGGCCGAGCTGGGACGGCAGGGCTCGCTCCATCCTAGGTGCTCCGAGCTTGCGAGGACGGCCAGGTGGAGAAGGCGAAGTACAGGCCTGGTCCAGAGGGCACGCACTCGGAGAGGCTCGATCTCGGCATGTGAGCTCTTGGCTCGACCTCGACCGTGGGGCACTAACCTCCGAGGGTCTCCTCTGGAGGGTGGATGTCGGCGAGCCCGGTCCAGAGGACGCGCACTCGGAGAGACTCGACCTCGACGGGTGAGCTCTTGGCTCGACCTCGATCGCGGGGCACTAACCTCCGAGGGTCTCCTCCGGAGGGTGGAGTCGGCGAACCCGGTCCAGAGGGTGCGCACTCGGAGAGGCTCGACCTCGGCGGGTGAGCTCTTAGCTCGACCTCGACCGTGGGGCACTAACCTCTGAGGGTTTCCTCTGGAGGGCGGATGTCGGCGGACCCAGTCCAGAGGGCGCGCACTCGGAGAGGCTCGACCTCAGCGGGTGAGCTCTTGGCTCGACCTCGACCGGGGGGCACTAACCTCCGAGGGTCTCCTCTGGAGGGTGGATGTCGGCGGACCCGGTCCAGAGGGTGCGCACTCGGAGAGGCTCGACCTCGGCGGGTTGGCTCTCTCTCGACCGGGGGGCACTAACCTCCGAGGGTCTCCTCTGGAGGGCGGATGTCGGCTCCGGCCTAGGCGTCGAGCTCATGAGCTCGACCTGGCGGAGGACTGGGCTCCATCTACTGCCATGGGGGAGTTGGCTCATCTCGATAATGGGGTCCGAGCCAGAGGGTCGACGTGGCATCCCTCTCCATATGGCACCCTCAGATTTCTTCACGTCATCGGTCTTGCCATATCAGGTATCATCTATTCAACTTTACTTTATTCTCTTTTTCATGTAGCAAAAATGAGCTTAGAATTTATATATAAAGTGCAGGAGATCAACTAGAACTTGTTTATACTATATAACTTTTATATCTTGGAGGTTGATGTTCGAATAGATGTACTCTATCTTTCAAAGTATGAAATGGTCCTAGTTGTGGTTCTGCTTTGTCATGAAATTTGTTCATTTGTATTTTGCAGTGTTTATCAGAATGTTTCTCATTTCTAAGTATGGACAGGTCCTAGTAAGGATTAGTATACTTGTATGCTCATTTTATTTTTGTATTAATCTTTATTGAAGTTCATTTCTATGTTTTTTTCACTTCCTATCCTTATCATATGCTGAAGATTTCCTCTCTCTTTAATATTTGCTAGTAGTTACTTGAATTAGTATCTTCAACTCTTTTTAAGAACCATCTTCAACTTTTTAAATGGGGGCTTGGCATGATTTTTGAACAATAGATTTACATCCTAATAATATGTGTGAGACCACCTACTTGTCAAGGACATAAAACCTATCATGTAAAATTGACAGCCATTTTTAAACATAATTTTAATGTGTTTTTGTATATAATATGTATGTTGGATGAATCTATAAATTTGGGGATGCATATCTTCTATTGGTTCTTATATTTCAAATGCCCAAACATGTTCACCGTGTTTTGATTGATATTGTTTTTGCCACTGTAAATGCTATCCCAGGACTTGGCATATACCCATCATGCAAGCATGAGATAGTTTCGCTGTCAATATTGATCTCATTTAATAATATCATTATTTTTCTCCATCCCTTTCATTCTGACTAGTATATATGATTGTTCCTGTAATAGTTTTTTATAAAATTTGAGCATCATTGTGTTTTTTTAATAATGACTTAAGCTAGCTCTAAAATGATATATATATATATATATATATATATATATATATATATATGTTTTCTTTTTTTTTGTAGATTCAGGGAATATGATGGATGGTTTCAAGAAAAGATAGAGAAATTTAGTAAATTTTACTTTATTCTATTTTTTGGTATAGCAACGTGCTAGAACTTGTTTATGCTATGTTTTGAGTTTTAGTTTTATTTACTTTTATATTCAAAAATCTGATAGTATATGATCTTGTCCTTTATATTTGATGAAACTAAAAAAATTGTTGGAACATTTTTTTTGAGACTACCATTATGTATGTTTAGTTCTCTTTAATATAATGATGAAGATTATTTTATTTACAGTTATTTTATTTTTTTCTATTTTTGTTTATTATTACAGGTGATCTACATTTTAAAATTGGATAGAGTAGTAATATCTAAAAGTTAATTATATGTCTATATTTTATTATTGATAGTAGAGGTCCATTTATATCCATGTTTTGGTAATTTTCATAAATTTTGATTCATATGTATTTAGTTACCCATGTTAATAAAGGAAGGTGTAGATTAGATCTATGCCTACATATATAATCTCACATACATTAGATGTTACGTGGGTAAAGCAGGGAGCTACACAAATGGAAAGAAAAAATATGGGTATAAGCTACATCCACATTGAATATATTCATGTTTAACCAAATGTATGTACCAACATGGGTGTAGATGTATAACCATGTTTTTTAAACTTTTATCCATGTATTTTTCATATGGATGTATCTCTATTTTTTTTAATATAAAATTTCTTATCCATCCACCTTTATTTAAAAGGTCAAAGTTCCCTACAAAATTCCTCATCATCGGAGATGAGGAATATAGTTATCTCGACAAGAAGATATCTAACAATGGGATACTGTGATATGATCAATTAAATTTTTTTAAGAAGATTTTTAGAATTATTTGGATTGATTGGAATGCATGTGAACAAGTAATGATTCACCTTCTCTTGATTTTTTATTTATATAATATTGTTGTGATATTGAATAGACTGTTAAGGGATTTATATGTGATTTATGAATTTTATGAAATCATGTTTAAATAAATATTGATATGAAATTTTGAAATAATATTTTTTAGACTATTATTATAATTATTTATTGATTTGATGTCGTATATATGTATTATGGATTATATATTATTTTATGAAAATAATTTTGATATAGATCGAATTTGAACTTTTAGCATAATTACGTTTTAAACTCTGCTAATCAGGGATTATATATTAGTACTTTAAGCTCATCATTCTGATTCTGGTCCAGCCACAGACTATAAGTATGGTAGTCTGGCTTGGCCATATAATATAAGTATGGAATTATGGCTCTGATATCGGATATAAATATAGTATTCTGGTCCAGTCATAAAGTATAAGTATGGTATTCTAGTCTCCGATTGTTATAGTAATAATAGAAAGTCTATTCGGCCCTAACACAGCATCATGGGTGTGGCCGACATGGCCACGAGTTTCATTTGGCATCTCCAAGTCTCCCATCGAAATAAAGTAAAAGGGCCTCTTCTTCCCAACCTCTCGGCGCCCATTCTTGCTCCTCTCATCAAACTTTTCAGCCATAGTGACTGAGACGAAGCTCTTCATCACACCGTGACCTCCACGTCCTGCAGGAGTAAGAAGGCCCAAGTTCAAGAAAATGTCGGTGCAATGCTGGGCCTTGTCACTGTTGCTGAATGAGCTGTGAGGCCGATCGCCTATGGCATGGTGTTCTCTCTAGCATGGAGTCCCACCTCGGCCTGCTTGGCTTCAACCGCGAGGCCGACCAATTCTGGCATGTCTAGACCCATCCGCCTTAGGCATGCCCACCTCGGCTCCCATATCGGCATCACCGGGGAGCAATGCACCTCGGTCAGCCTGGCTCCACCCACCTAGGCCTGGCACGCTTCGTGGCTGGTTCGGCACCTCGGGCACTCCCGCCTTGACCCGGCATGCTCCATGGCGGTTTGGCACCTCGGGCATGCCCGCCTCTGCTTGCACGTCAGCATCACCGAGGAACAGCGCACCTCGGCTAGCCTGGCTCCACTCATCTTGGCTCGGCATGCTCCATGGCCAGTTCGGCACCTCGGGCATGCTTGCCTCGGCTCCCATGTCGACATTGCTAGGGAGCAATGCGATGGCGGATCCGATAGTGGAAAAGTGACATCGGATGGCACTGGCATTGATGGAGCTGCTCCCATTGTAGGGGTGTGCCTCATCACCGGTTAGAATGCCATCATCTCCGCCATCCGATCGGTGCCCCAATACCCCTCGCTAGGGCTGAAAGTGGGCCGGCCTGGACCGGGCCACACCCCTACCCGTGCTTGGCCCGAAAAAAAAATTCGGTCTTCGGGCCGAGCTTAGGCCTGAAAAATTTGTAAAATACCAGGCCCGAGCCTGATCCAGGCCTGAGCTTGAGCCCAATAGGCCAGCCTGAACCGAAGATGGACCTTAGATCATCGGAAGATCGAAACCCAAAGAAAAAGGTAGGTGGAGCTGGAGTCGGGAGGAGATTGGAGCAGGGGGCTCAAGATTGCATGGGGGGCAGGGGTGTCCTGCATCGTCGGTGTTGGGTGTGGGCACCGGGGCCGAGGAAGGAGATCGGAGCCGAGAGGGGGTTGCAGGGTCAGGCAAGGGTGGAGGGGGCATCAGGCGGAGCCAAGGGATCTCATGGGTGAAGGGTCAGGGTGGCGGTGGGGTCGCATGGAGGGGGCATCGAGCGGGCGGAGGAGGTGCGCAGAGGGGCCGAGGAGGGAGATCGAAGCTGGGGGGTTGCATGGATGGAGGGGGCATCGAGCTCGTGCATCGGATCCGAGGGAGGAAGTCGGAGCTTGGGGTGGCAACATGGTCGCACGGAGCCAGGGGTGTCAGCGGGGTCACATGGAGTCAGGCTTGAGTGGGTGATCAAGATGGTGAGAGGCAAGAGCCTAGGAGGGATTGACGAGATGACGATCTCACGACCGTGAGTTTAATTGATTGGGCTCGGGCCAGTCCAGCGAGCCTATTTTTAGGCTGTGTTCGGGTCGGACCAGGTCGGGCCGAAGGGGTGCCCAAGCCCAGCCTAAAAATTGAATGAGCTGTATAATAAGGCCCAAAGCCTGGCTCGAATTACTTAGAGCATGACCCGAAACCCAATCTAAATTTGGGTTGGCCGAAGCCCATCGGGCTAACTCGGCCCAGTTCTAACCTTACCCCTCACCCACCATGCAGGTGTCATTCACGAAGCCATCACTGGATGCCCTCCAGGTGTCCTTCATGGAAGCACTACGGACCAAGGTGGATAGGAGTGGTGTGGACGTGATTACGACACTGTGCGGAGTGAACGAGGGGAAGGTCCTCCCCAACGACCACGTCATCCGCTGCATGGACACCTCTGCTAGGAGCGACCCCTCCAGCTCCATCCAGTTCCCCCTCTGGGATGGCTTCAACCGGCCAAGTGCAGCCTCGTCCTCTTCGCCCATATGGTGCGTGGCTCCCATCACCCATGTGCGGCACCTGGAGTCCCCGTCAATTATTACCGAACACAAGGGTCAGGTGGCACCTCCCAGGCTAAGTAGAGCTCCCGTCCGAGGTTGAGCTCCTACCAGGTGGAGCTCCCATCTGAGGTCGAGCTCTCATCCAAGGTAGAGCTCTCGTATGAGGTCGAGCTCCCATCCAAGGTAGAGCTCTCTCTGAGGTCTAGCTCCCTGTCGAGTAAAGCTCCCATCCGAGGTCGAGCTCTTGCCAGGTCGAGCTCCCATATGAGGTTGAGCTCCCTATCGAGTAGAGCTCTCATTCGAGATCAAGCTCTCATCCAAGATCGAGCTCCTGGCCAAAGAAAGCCTTGGACCAGTAGAGCTCCCGATCGAATCAAGCCCTGGAAGGCGAGGAGACCTCTTTTCGACCATGACGGAAGGACCACGGGAAGGCGAGGCACACCTCCAGAAGGATAGATGCGAAGGAGGCCCGGATGGTGACCCTGGCATGCAATGTCGCCATCTCCACTGGATTTGCTACAGCTCTTCAAAAAGTGTATGTTCTATAGGTGGAGTGCTCTGCCAGGGCTCTAGGTCTTGTAGCATGCCACCTGTACCCCCTGTAGAGGAGTGCTATACTAGAATTTCACAGGCCTATCATACTTTTACAGGTCTACTAGAACCTCACATGCCTATCATAGCCTTATAGGTCTACTAGAACCTCACTGGCCTATTAAAGCTTAACAGGTCTACTAGAAACTCACAGGCCTATGAGAGCCTAATAGGTCTACTAGAACCTTACAGGCCTATGCGAGACTTACAGGTCTATTAAAGCCTCACAGGTCTAGTAGGACTTTCTTTGTGGATCGTGATAGACAATATCTCAATAAGGGATACGGGAGACTAGGGATTATGCAAAGTAATTTCATAAATCGATAAGAGGGACCTCTGGCTAAGGTAAGATAAAAACTTCCATATGCTCATTCTCTAGATCTCGGACCATTATCCTCCATAGCTCTGGATTTTGCCAAGATAACTCAACTGACTTGAGCATTGGAGTGTCCCTGCCGGTACCCCAGCCTAGGTTTTCTTGTAGGTCTCCATCCATGAGGAGCATCCAGGAAAAGGAACTCACCCCATCGGAGAAGCTAGCAAGGCGACCGACATTCTAAGCCCCCGAAGGTAGGTGATCTGGCAGCAATAGATTGGCATACCAGGAAGGGAAGAAGATTCAGGAGCTGAGAAAACTGTGGCAAAGACTAAATATCAAAGCTCTTCAACCGGTGGACAATGGTAGCCATCTCTGAGCCTGAGGGGCAAATTGGGGGCATGAGAGCTCCCCCTCGGGGCTCCAAGGAGTGATCTCGGGGAAAGATCCTAAGTTGCAAAAGAGCATCATCATGTTCGGCATGGCAGTGGGTGGCAAGCCAAAGATGGGATCACCTCCAAGAGATGCCACCTTCCAATATGGCCCCTCGATCTTCCGTGAGATCAGGCAGGGGATGTACTGAAGCTGGTGGAGGAGGGGAATGTCGATGGTGCCTCTATTGAATGGCAGGGAAGATCCAAACCAGCGCCAATGCCATGGGTGGCTAGCTACATGGGTTTCTAAAAAAAATAGAAAAAAGAAAAGAAAGAAAAAAGGGGTTTAATGATAGGTGAGAGAGGGGTTCATGTCTGTGATCTTTTCAAACACCTGCCACTCTTCGTGGTGCTCTCCAGCTAGACCCAACTCCATGCATTTCCCTATGAATGGAGCACTTGTCACTTCATGCAAGCCTAACAGGTAACTCCCTTCCCCCACTATCTTTACAATATAAAAATTGCATTGCAGTTTCATAGGGAGAGCTCTTGTATCACCATCGATGGCAAGCACCACAGCTCGCCAAAGCTTGCCAAGTCTTGCTACAGCCTGCTGGGACTTGAGAGGGCTCACTGCTCACCGCTCGCAAAGTTTCTTAACAAAAGCTGGGAGCCTCAGCACCCCGCATCCAAGTTGGGAGCCTGAGCACCCTGCACCAAAGCCGGAAAACTTTCGAAGCCCCGCACTCATCCTCCTGGCTCCAAGTTTGGCGAGAAAAGCTGGGAAACTTTCAAAGCCCCACACTCATCCACCTGGCTCCAAGTCTAGCGAGGAAAGCCAGGAAACTTCGGAAGCCCTGTACTCATCCACTTGGCTCCAAGTATGGCGAGGAAGTTGAGAAACTCTTGAAGCCCCGCACTTATCCGCCTGGCTCCAAGTCCGACGAGGAAGCCGAGAAACTTTCGAAGCCTCGCACTCATCCGCTTGGCACCAAGTCTGATGAGGAAAGCCGGAAAACTTCCAAAGCCCTGCACTCATCTGCCTTGCTCCAAGTCTAGTGAGGAAAGCCGGAAAACTTTCGAAGCCCCACACTTATTCGCCTGGCTCCAAGTCTAGCAAGGAAATCCGAGAAACTTTCAAAGCCCCGCACTCATTCATCGGACCCGAGGGTCGGTGAAGAAAGCTGGGATGCTCCATAGCACCGCCCCTTCAGATGGCCTGCTTTGCGGCCCTGTGCCTATAAAAGAAAATGTAAGAAGAGGAGGAAAAAGAAAGAGACAACAGGGAAAGTTTCTTGGAGGAAGCTACTTGATGCTGGCTCTCCTATGTCCTCTTTAAAAAACCAATAAGGAGGCAACACCGTGGGGGGAAGATCTCGCCACTCCATGCATTCCATGTTACACATAGCAAGAAGAAGACCTCCACCATCAAGATCTCCCAGCAATCCAACTGAGAGGACTCTGATTGGGTCTTTATCCTTGGGGACAACTTCGGCAACATCCATGCATTCTTCAAGGGCTCTGAGGGGTGTTACGAGCTTGGCCTTGTCAACCATGTGCCCAGTCGTGTGTGTGTGCATCCAAGCCGTGCACCTCACCAACCTCACCCTCTTCGTGCTTGACATTGCCTTCCATCCGATCGATGAGGAGTTGATCGAAGTACTGACGAGATGCTCTACATCATCGTCTTCCATCCGGCTGATGAGGAGTCGACTGAAGTACTAGCGAGATGCTCCACATACCCATCTTCCAAGATGGAGCACTCAACAGCACCACCTTCTATTTAGCCGATGAGGAGTCAACCAAAGTACTAGCATCAGCACTCCATAGCACCGTCTCTCATCTGGCCAACAAGCCTTTGGTCGAAGTGTAGACAAGTGAGTCTCAGCACCACTATCTTCTATCTAATCAGTAAGCAACCATTCATAATGAAGACAGCCACGACTCTATGCCTTCAGCCTCATTGATAGGCTCTTAAAAGCCCACGACTGACCTTCGACAAGTTAGGCTCCATCAAGTGATTGATTTCTTACAGCCAGTTAAAGCCTGCTATAGCTCGGAGCCGAATAGATAATGCTACTCCCTTCATCCAAAACGGTAAGTTGAAAATTAGCAACGTTTTGGACTCAAGAAATGGGGGCATCTATTATAGTAATAATGGAAAATCTATTCGACCTTGACATAGCATCATGGTTGTGTGGCCAACATGGCCACGAGCTTCGTTTGGCATCTCCAAGTCTCCCATCTAAATAAAGTAACAGGGCCTCTTCCTCCCGACCTCTCGGGATCCATTCTTGCTCCTCTCATCTAGATTTTTAGCCATGGTGACTGAGACGGAGCTCTTCATCACACTGTGACCTCCACATCCCACAGGAGCTGAGAAGCCCCAAGTTTAGGGGGAAGTTGGTGCAATGCCGGGCCTTGTTACTGTTGTAGAATGAGCCACGAGGCCAATCGCCTCCAGCATGGTGTTCTTTCCAACATGGAGTCCCACCTTGGCCTACTTGGCTTTGTCCATGAGGCTGACCATGACTAGCATGTCTAGACCCGTCCGCCTCAGGCACGCCCACCTCAGCTCCCACATTGGCATTGCTGGGGAGCAATGCACCTAAGTCGGTCTGGCTTTACCCACCTTGGCCCGGCATGCTTCGTGGCTGGTTCGGCACCTTGGGCATGCCTGCCTCAGCCCGGCATGCTCTATGGCCGGTTCGACACCTCGGGCATGCTCGCCTTGGCTCGCATGTCAGCATCACCAAGGAGAGCATGCCTTGACTAGCCTGGCTCCGCCTGCCTCAGCCCGGCATGCTCCGTGGCTGGTTCAGCACCTTGAGCATGCTCGCCTTGGCTCCCAAGTCGGCATCGCTAGGGAGCAATGCGATGGCGGATCCGATAGTGGAGCAGCATTGGTTAGCACCGGCATTGATGGAGCTACTCCCATCATAGAGGTATGCCTCATCATTGGTCGGAACACCACCATCTCCACCATCCGATCAGCGCCCCTCTACCCCTTGCCCACCATGCAGGCATCGTTCATGAAGCCATCGCCGGATGCCCTCCAGGTGTCCTTCATGGAAGCACAATGGACCAAGGTGGACATGAGTGTTGCGGACGTTATTATGGCACTATGCAAGAGTGGGCTGGGGATGAATTGCATCAAGGGAGTGAACGAGGGGAAGGTCCTCCCCAAGGACCATGTCATCCACTGCATGGACACCTTTGCTAGGAGGACCCCTCCGGCTCCATCCAGTTCCCCCTCTGGGATGGCTTCAACCCGGCCAAGTGTGGCCTCGTCTTCTTCACCCATATGGTGCATGGCTCCCATCACCTGTGTGGGGCACCTGGAGTCCCCGTCCACTACCACCAAACACAAGGGTTAGATGGCACCTCCCAGGCTGAGTAAAGCTCCGTCTGAGGTCAAGCTCCTCCTCGGTGGAGCTCCCGTCTAAAGTCGAGCTCCCGTCCAAGGTAGAGCTCCTGTCTAAGGTTGGGCTCCCATTCGAGGTCAAGCTATTGCTGGGTGGAGCTCCTGTTTGATGTCGAGCTCCCCGTCAAGTAAAGCTCCTATCCGAGATCGAGCTCCTGACCAAAGAGAGTCTTGGACCAATAGAGCTCCTGATCGAATCAGGCCCTGAAAGACGAGGAGACCTCTCCCCGACCGTGATGGAAGGACCAGGGGAAGGCGAGGCATGCCTCCTGGAGGATAGATGTTAAGGAGGCCCGGATGGTGACCCTGGCTCGCAACATTGCCATCTCCGTTGAATTTGCTACAGCTCTTCAAAAAGTGTATCTTCTATAGGTGGAGTGCTCTACCAGGACTCCATGTCCTGTAGCAAGCCGCCTGCACCCCCTACAGAGGAGTGCTATACTAGAACCTCACAGACCTATCATAGCCTTACAGGTCTACTAGAACTTTACATGCCTATCATAGCCTTACAGGTCTACTAGAACCTCACAGGTCTATCAAAGCCTAATAGGTCTACCAGAACCTCACAGGCCTATGAGAGCCTAATAGATCTACTAGAACTTCACAGGCCTATGAGAGCCTTACAGGTCTACCAGAGCCTCACAGGCCTAGCAGGGCTTTCTTTGTGGCTCGTGGTAGACAATATCTCAATAAGGGATACAGGAGACTGGATCATGACACTCTACCAGAATTGGTCGCAAGGTGTCAAGAGGACACCTCCCCAAATGATAAGGGTTACGTAGAGTAATTTCATAAATAGGTAAGAGGGACCTCCGGCCAAGGTAAGATAAAAAAATAGCACATGCTCATTCTTTGGCTCTCGGGCCATTATTCTCCACAGCTCCAGCTATTGCCCAGATAATCCAACTGACTTGAGCATCGAAGTATCCCTGCCGGTACCCTCAGCCTAGGTTTTCTTACAGGTCTCTGTCCGTGAGGAGCATCCAGGAAAAGGATCTCGCCCCATCGAAAAGTTAGCAGGACAACCGACGTTCCAAGCCCCGAGAGGTAGGTCATCTAGTAGCAACATCGATAATAGGATATAAGTGTGGTCATGGTTAAAGGTTGATGAGTTAAATGAAATTTGTTTTAAATTGAATTATTGAATATGATGGATTTCGAATTAGATTTCTGAATATGTATATAAATATTTGAAAGATAGTAGAATTATTGAATTCATATTTTGAAAATAAATTTAATTATGTTTGTGAATTGATTAATGATATTATATTTTCACTATCGCATCTTATATGATTATATGAATTATTTAATTAAGAAATTAATTATTTACTGGGCTGTTTAGTTCATCACTCTATAGTTTCTTATTTTGACAGATTTAGAAAACTATCACGATTTGAGAAAACATTATGGGAGAGCGATAAGAAGTAGAATTTATTTTTTTATATTAGGATTTATTATAATTTAATGTAAACTATGGAATATTATAAAATATTTGATTTAGTTATTTAAATTAAGTATGAATGTTAAGTTATTAATTATTTATTTAGCTATTTGCTGTTGATATTATGAAGAGATGCATTGCATGTTTATGAGGAGAGTTCTCCATGAGTATGCGAAGGTTGTCACGATCCTAACTTGCGGTCTCGGATCAAGGGTGTGACACCATCTTCTAGTAAAGGTAAGTGGCCTATTTATAAGGTGGGGAAGCAAGAGTTTTTCATTTTCAATTCTGATTTAGTAAAAGCTAAATTTCCTAAACAATAGGAGCTCTGATAGTGGATCATCACTACTTGACCACTAGAATATCCATGTGATCATGTATCAGGCTCAATACGGATCACTTTCACTACTATTAAAATTTGATATGGATTATATTGAATACCATAAGCAAAATTAAATAGAATTTAAGAGTAAGATCTACCATATTAGAAAACTGAATCATGAGTTAGATTTCACGAGTCCATAACTTAGTCTTACAATATCCAGTTAAGATGATATTTTTTTAAAAAATTAAATATATTTTCAAGATTTACAGTTTTTGGCTAATCCCTAAAAAGATTAAATTGGGTCATAATTTTATTATTTTGATATTTAAATAGATTAGTCAAATATTTTTTTTGAAAAAAATATTGATTAAAAGTTATCTTCTAATCTATAAAGAATTGGATAAGTAATAGAAGATAAAATTGATGAAGTCGAGAACTATCTTCTTGAGAATTTTATTTTTTATAATTTTTTATATTTATCATATTTTAGAGATCAAATCTTAAATTTACAATAGGAGTCCAATCCAACTTGTCTAAGAGTAGACATTTATTTACAAGATTAAAAAAAGAAATTTGACATGAATTGTATAAAGGTGAACTTCATTATTATAAATAGAGATCATGTATTTCAATTTAGGGATGTAGAATTAATTAATAAAAGAAAGGAGAATTTAAATACCTTATTTTTATAATTCTTTTATCATTTTTTTTAAAAAATCGAATATAATGGGTTGAAGAAAATCTTTCCTTCACCATGATTGAATCAAAGCTCTAAATAAAAGTCTTAGACAAAATTAGGCCTAATAGTTAGGTATGTGGCCCAACATGTTTTTTTTTTGGATAAAAAAAGGGATAGGGAAGATAAATCCGGCGTAGCTATCCGCAAGCCCCAGTCCTGTCGGGAAATGTTCGATTCAAGGTGCATGATTTTCGTTAATCTTTCTCCATCTAAAATGAATACGTCAATCTAATACTTATTAGTTGTGAGGTAAGATTCTAATTAGTCGGACTATCATCTTAACTGTTGTGACCCAACATTTGTTGTAACATACCAGTCTCATTGATTCATTAATTACTGCTCCATCTAAGAATGAATACGTCAATCTAATACTTATTAGTTGTGAGGTAAGATTCTAATTAGTCGGACTATCATCTTAACTGTTGTGACCCAACATTTGTTGTAACATACCAGTCTCATTGATTCAAGGTGCATGATTTTCGTGAATCTTTCTTCATCTAAGAATGAATACGCCAATCTAATACTTATTAGTTATGAGATAAGATTCTAATTAGTCGGACTATCATCTTAACTGTTGTGACCCCATTTGTTGTAACATACCAGTCTCATTGATTCATTAATTACTGCTGACCTGATTATGGCATATATAGTGGCACGAGGGTTAACATTTGATATTATTTCGAAGTTTGCCATGGCTATATATGCATTATGCTTGCATCGTGGCAAAAACCATCCCGTGACCACGATAACTATGATGGAAAGTGGTTGAGGTAGGTAGGTAGTCAGTTGGATAACCATGATGGGAAGTGGTTGGAGGTCGTGGTTGAAGTAGGTGGTTTGTCAGTTTTGGGTAAGACGGACGCTCCAAGAAAGTTCGGTTGGTATTACGCAATTTGTTACATAGATCCCTTACAGTACCCCATGAGATAAGGTGGGCCAACGCACAAAACAATTTATTACACATACCACCAAGCATTATCTTGGATGATACAATCTCAATCTCTTGCCTCATATTTTTTTGTCCAGGAGCCTAGATGGAATGAATTGGGATGAGGAACAAGATGGCTTTGAAGCTTGGTTGGGGAACTGGTGTGAGATGTTTCAAGATCTAACATGAAATAAAATAAAATAAAACTTAACTTAGTACATAGACCATGCCATATATAGCAATTAGATCAGTGGTTTCAAATTAGAACTTCTCATAAATTTCATTTTCGTTAAGTGGTACTGGTAGTTCCTTTCTGGTCACCCATGCATGTAGAAAATAATGGACATGCTCAACCGGAGCAGCTGAAAATGATGTGAAGATAAAGCTTATCTACAAAATAGCATCAATATTTTATTATTCAATATATCCTCTTTTTGGATTAATTGAAACCTAGGAATGGCAACAAAATCCAAATCCATAGATACCCGACCCGACCCGATCCGATTGGACTAGGTAGTCAACGCTTTGACTGGGTTTGAACCGTGTTTGGATAAAACCTGAATGCTTAACTTTGTATTTGGGCCGGGATTTGGTAGATATACATCCGATCCGAACTCGGTCCGAATTATTTTAATATATATATATATAATTAATATATATTATGTTAAATATATTTTATTAATTATTAATTATTAGTTATTAAACTTTAAAATACTTAAATCCTTTATCCTAATTATTATTTTGCATAAATAAGAAAATTATAAATTATAATTTGTAATCGGAAATCCCCGATTAATCTCTAGCTCATCTTTTCCTCTTCAACGGCTCTTCCTCCTCTCAGATCGGTGTTGAACTAAAAATGTAGTTAAATTTTATTTGTTTAATATATGTATGATTTATAAAATGATAGATGATTTTAAAGCTGACAAAAATAAAAAAATATTTAATATGACTCAATTGGGTTCGGGCCGGGTAAATCCAAATTATCAGATACCCGATTGAGATGGGTTTGGATAAAAAAATCAATCCCAATAGTATTTGGGCCGTGTTTGGATAGTTTATTGAGTATTCGGATTCGAGTTTGGATAGTTATGCACCCGGCTCGAACCCGGTCTATTGCCATTCCTATTGAAACCCTTCAACCGAGAGAATATAGAATTAAAAGCTTTGATGGGATGCCAATTTCTTGGATTTGGAATTTCAAAAATCTTCAAATATATTACCAATAATGTACAAATACTTGTTCAGTAATACAATAGAGCTTTCTCAGCTATATCTCTAAAGACTATACTATGATGGTTGATTAATACCCGGCCATCCAGCAGCGAGACCACTAAAGCTCACCAAGCTCATTGAAGCCTGAGGGCCCATTGAAGCCCATCGGCTGATTGACACCCGGTCGACAAAGATGATTAATTAACAACCGATCGATCATCTATACCAGGCCCACTAAAGCTAGCTCACTAGGCCCATTGAAATCTATCAGCCGATTGATAACCGATCCACAAATGTAATTGATTAACAACAGATCATCTACACTAGGCCCACTAAAGCACGATGAGCCCACTGAAGCTCACCGAGCCCATTGAAGCCCACTGGCCAATTAATACTCGGTTGACAAAGGTAATCGATTAACAACCAATCATCCACATCGGGCTGATAAGTACCATAAATATGTCAATAGAAGCATCAATTTACATAGCAATTTATCTTTATTTTTTAAAAATTGATGTTTCTATTTATCTTTTATAGGAAAGATGATTGTCAATGTAAAGAGCCCGATTTGTAGGTTAAAAGGAAGAAAATTAGTAGTAAATTAGACTCAAAAATGGATCCTAAATGGAGATCTAAAGGTGATCCAAAACTATCTCAAATTTGGTCCAAAATTAGTCCAAAGCTGGTTCCAATTCAAGCAAAAACCCATCCCAATTAGACCCTAGTGTATTGTGGATGAGCACGTGGTCCACAAGAATTTTTCTGTGGCATTTGTAACGGTGGGTAGCAACAAGAGCCTGGTGTTTATCGTGGTCCACCACTCGGTCCACAGACCCCTCCACATGGTCCAGGGAAATTAAGCTTGGTGTTTATCGCAGTCCATTATTGAGGGAGGCAGTCTTGTGCTATCTAGTGGCTGAGAAGAGATTCTCACATGATCCAATGGCTTAGGGAAGGTACTGACTGAAGGAGGAGTCTAGGAGCCTTGTTTAGAATCCTTCTAGATCATTCTAGAACTTCCTCACTCCTCTCTCCTAGCAAATCAGTGAAGTCTCGTAGATAGGTCTTGATCAGTGATTTTTTGAGATCATTCTTCTGCAGGCTATTCATTAGAGTGACATAGCGATCAATTGGTCCAAGTCACAAACCTTTAGGATGTTCGCATTAAAACTACTAACAAAGGCTCATATCAACTCCCCTTCTTTTTGCTTAGAGGTGTGGAGGTAATCTGACCACTTTTGCTGCCTCTGATTGCTAACAAAATGATCAACAAAGGATTGGCTCAGTTGGTTGAAAGAATGCACCGTTCCCGGCTTCAAACTTGAGTATCAATGTCAAGCTGCTTCCTTTAAAATATAAGGGAAGGCTTAGCAGAAGATAGGATCAGGAGCTCCATGGAGGTCGTTACTTTGAGACTTTCTAAGTGCTCGATGGGATCAGTGGTCCGATCATAATTTTCCAGCTACGAGATCTTGAAGTGTCAGGAAAGCGGTGCCGGCATTATCTTGGAATTGAAAGGTGGGTCGTTGTTGATCCTATTGCATGGTGTTAAGGAGAGGTTGTTAATCACTTTGATCCACTGGTCTAACTCCCTAAACTTTCGCTCAACTTCGAGGATCCCAGATGGCTGGGGCCTCCAATCATCGAGGAGATTGTTGGCTAGGAGTTGAGTCATGTCTCGATCGAGGGCTTTGAGATTGTCTTTCCTAGGCTCCTGGTTCCTAAGGTGATAATGGTGAGCAGTCCTTTCAGGATCATTAGGAGGGATCTGTGACTCTTTGGGAACGAAGGTGCTATTTCGATCGCTGAGCAAGGACAGGGTGTAGCAAGAGGCAATGCAGAAGCCTATTGCACTGTGGGTTGAGAGGCTACAGGTGACACTATTAGTGGAAGCTGAGTTGTAGGAAGCGGTGCAAAGGCAGCTTGGATAGCTTGGATGGCCACCACTAAGTTTTGGACCTGTGTGAAGAGTAGATTGAATTGCTCCATATTAATTATTGCCATCTACGGAGATGGTGGAGCTCTTGTGGGCATAGGTTGAAGTTAATATTGGCTTGGCTTTCCATTGCCCTTTCTATCGATGTTGGTATGACGGGAAGTAGCTTTCTTAGATGGCATTATTGACTCGCCTTTAAGTTGTGCTCCTCAAAGTTATATTAGGCCTTCTTCTCTTTTGTTGGTGCCGAAATCTGTCAAGCATCAAAATGCTGGAGCTGATGGAACTTGCAAAAAAAGTCCTGGTTGGTGGTGGCTCCAGTGTGGACCTTCTGATGCTTAAGTCAGTATTTCAGGCCAACAGTATGATGAGCATAGTGGAGAGTTTGTGTATATCTTTGAAGGCTCCTGGGGGTCCCTATTTATAAGTGGAAGTCAAGGGTATTTTAGGAATGACAAGAATCTTAGTAGATCCGGTGAGAAGTGCAAGACTTATCATGCGAGCTATCTAGGGCTTCCAGTTGGTAGAAAATGTCTTTTCTTCTTTAATGAACCTTGTAGTTTATGTGGGTTTTGCCATGCTTCTTTAATGGTGCATGGATTACTATATAAGTCCAGGCATGCCTCCCTTAATTACATAGATATGGCGATTATTAGGGATCATAAGGCTTGATGTTTGGCCTCACAATAGAGGCTATGGTAGTGAGCATCAGAGCATTGACCTTTGTGGAGTCTAAATGGGTGTACTATCTAAGGGCCTACTAGTTACCCGAGGTCAGGCTTATTCCTCTTGGTTTCAAGGCTTGGTTGGCCAGGACTCATCCGAGTGGCTCCAACTAAGGGTGGAGCGCGTTTGACGACCTTGAGACTGCTAGGCTATGGGGGTTGATTAGTGCCGAGGTCGAGTCAGATGGAGATGGTTAGCGGATGGCATCCAATGTAGTTTGACCTATCAGGATATTCCCCTGGCAAATAGGCAAATGTGCTACATGCTTGGCATGTGATTAGATCCGATGAGCAGTCGGCAAGCGCTTGTTGATACCTTTTGGGCACAAGAATTGGCTACTATCGAGGCCTGCTCAGATGAGGATATTCGATGGTTTGGTGCTCGGCTAGGCCTGATCAAATTGAATTGGTGCCTCTCTTGCAGCGGGTGATCAGATAGATGAAGTAGCCGAGTGCACAACGAATATGCAATTGATCCTTACCATCCAACAAATGATCGCATACTAGCACCACAACTACCTGATAAGGGGTTGGCTAAAAGATGAGTCCGACCAGGTATTGGTAGTGTGGTTCTACTTGATAACATTAAAGAGTGTCTTTCAGCAATCAGGGTTCCTATCTGATGAATGATCGATGTCTTAGCACCACAACTGCCTGGGAGCATTAAAGCTAAGCTTTTTCCTGGGGACCCAATTTGATGCATGGTCGGTGAGTGCACGATGAATCTACCTAGTTAGCATTGCTTGTCATGCCACTTAATGCATTTGCCAAGCTAGTCAATGTCGGGTTCAAGGGATGGCTCCCTGATGACTATCCCTATCAATATGACGAATGATCGAATGATGCATACTATTGAATCATTTAACTTGGCTAACTCACTTTTGAATATTCTTGGTCAATGATTATGTAGCCATGTCGATGGGCTATATTTGTTAGTTTTTGCCTTATATCCCTGGCCAAGTATATCTTCTACCAAGAACATATATATCAGTACATAATATATGGTTATTTGATACGTACTTAGTAAAATATTCATTTGATGATCTAACACTTACCGTTAGATAAATTGATACATAGATTTTAAAATATGATGCTCGTTAATATATAGTACATGATTAAATGATACATTTTGAATAACTTATTGATACATACTATATATCGATAAAAATATATACCAAAAATAAATAAAAAATATTATAATTATAAAAATAATAATTTTATTAATAAAAAATATTTAATTTTAAATTTTTTTTCGATGAATCGGTGTATTCATGTTACTGAACAAAGGTGAATACAATCCAAAAAGTCTGATAAAAAAAAATCACAAAATGCCCTCGGGGCATCCCCGAGGAGGTCAACAAAATCTTATTCGAATAATGGGCGACATAGAAAGCAACCCAGTTTGCTTCTTGATATACATGACGGATGATAATACTAAAGCAGCCATGGAGGAAAACTGCAACATCTTGTAGAAGCGATGGGAAGGGGGAATCTTAGAGCCTCCTAGATCCAGGCAATAACAGTGATCGAATCTCCCTCTAGCATAATGTAGTCAGCTCGAAGCACTCTCGTGGCATACAGCAAGCTGCCTAGGCTTCCCGAAGCTCAGCTATGGGAATCGAAGATGAGTAAAGGTGATACCTGCCCGCAACCATAGCTATAGACCCCGATCCTGAATAACGAAGCCAGCTCCAGCAATGTCGCCAATAACATTCCCATCAAAGTTGACCTTAACATACCTCAGAGATGGGGCCTCCCAGGAAATATAGAGCTGATGAGATGCTCGATGAGCAGAAGGGAAGCCCCACTATCGAAGGTAGTCAAAGTTTGAGAGGTGAACTCATGTGCCTGGACATAAGCCCTTTCAACAACCACTCTGGGAGAAGGCATCGAAGAGTCAAAAGATGGATGCATTTCTGGTGAGCCAAAGATGATAAGCCATATAAGCTAAATAGGTGGCAGACGGATGAGCTGACGGCGGTTGAAGTAAAATTATGAATGTATCCACATGGTCAACCACATCCTCAAATAGTGATGAAATCTTGCCAGCCTCCAAACCTGCTCAGCTCGCGGATAAAGAAATAGAACATGATTCAAGGTCTCAACATCCTGACCATAAATCAAGCAATGAGAAGGCACATGGATTCCTCTGGAGATGAGTAAAGCTCTAGTCAATAGATGTCGCCATGCTACCTTTTAAAGAAATAAGCTCATTCTAGGATGGACCTGCAACTTCCAAATCTAGCCCAGGTCAAGTGGCCACAGAGAGGGCTGAACATATAAGGAGTACAGGTTCGACAAGGGTGCTCGAGGCTGAGTTGATGATCTCCAGATATAAAGGTCAGCAGAGGCAGTAGCAGGCATGGCAATAGCCATAATTCGGGCTCCCAGAATGTCCCCAAAATAATGCGATACCAATCCAGAATCCCAATGAGTGCTATCTGAAGTATATAGGTTAGGATAGTGATGGATTCTGGTATGTCAATAAAGATGAAGGTTGGCCACATAGCCAGGTAGTGTCAGAAATCTAAGAATCCATCATGAAACTGATAGAGTATCCACTACCCACCAGCCAAATGAACTAAGGAAGAACAACTGGAGCTTTGGCCAGCATCTCCCTCCAAATGGGGGAGCAATGTCGCCTTATACGGGGAGGGAGATAAGGGCCCACATTAAGTCCTTATCATGGAAGACCACAGCCCATTAGGTGAAAGCATAAACTTGGCGACATGCCTTGCGAGCAAGGCCTCACGAGTGGTCATCATGGAGCGAATGCCAAGGCCACCTTTCTATAACGGTTAGCATACCTCCTGCCAATTGAGGAGGTGAACTTTCCGACCAGCAGAGCCATGACCCCACAGAAAGGTACAAAAGAGTTGCTCCACCCTAATGACCAGTGAAACAGGGACAATTGCATTGGATAACATAGAAATGGATAAAAAGGATAATACAGATCGGAGTAAGGTGATCCAACCCATAAAAGAAAGAGCGCATCCCTGCTAGCTCTCAACCCTCTCTTGAACCGCCCTAATCAGTGTGTCACAAACATCCCTGAGAAATTGTCTACCATTAATAGGAACCCCCGGATAGATAAGCGAGTCCACCGACTCCGGAGTGCTAAGAATGTTGCGGATGATGTGGCGAATCCGGATAGGCATCTTGGGGCTGAAGTGAATAATAGATTTATGTAGGTTAACCCGCTGGCTAGAAGTTTTGCAATATCTCTCGATGATCTGACAAAATTCTTGGGCACATGAGATCGTAGCTCTGCAAAGTAGAAGGCAGTCATCTGCAAACAAAAGATGCGAGATACGTGGGCTCCAGGAGCCGGGACAAAAGAAAGAATATCCGATCCAGAAGCTGCATCCTGTAGAGCCTGCGACAAGGCATCAAGACAGATAATAAATAATAGGAGGATAGAGGACAACCTTGGTGTAGACCAATATTAAAGCTGAAGTAGTCCATTGGTGTGCTATTAATAATCAATGCAAAAGAAGGCTGGAGGATACATGCAAGAATATGAGAAATCCACCAAGGATGGAACCCAAATTGAATCAGGAAGTGCTCCAAAACATCCCACCGTATACCATCATAAGCTCGTTCCATGTCCACTTTGATGGCCATCAGACTTCGGCGAGCCGGAGCCCTCTGTAGATCAAACATGAATTTCTGGACAATAAGAACATTATTAGAGATGCCATGTCCTTCAACAAAAGCTCCTTATTCAGGACAAATAATATGAGGAAGA
This sequence comes from Areca catechu, assembly GCA_021397845.1. Classification (NCBI taxonomy): domain Eukaryota; kingdom Viridiplantae; phylum Streptophyta; class Magnoliopsida; order Arecales; family Arecaceae; genus Areca; species Areca catechu. The sequence continues at coordinate 7,812,587 of CM038040.1, read as the reverse complement.
ATAAACTGCATCTGATAACCATGAGTTTAGCATAAATTTTATATAATATAGTACAGAGGCTTATTGGCCTGAACAGATGCATGTCCTTGTCCTCCTTGTCGTGTAATGAATTAATAAAAAGTTCATGCTTTGCCAGCTAAGTGAATATGTTACCCACCTTCACCTTATTCCAGCACCACAGTCGCCTCTTGAGAAGCTCCAATCTATGTGTAACCTAGTAAGAAGCCTCTCCCTGAACAGGTATGGACCAGACCTCCCTCATAATTTTCTCAAGTCGAGGATAGGCCAGCCAAAATTTTTCAAACCTAAACGGGGGTAGCTTGGAATAGGGGTATTAGTAATAAGGAGAAGAGGACAGTGATCCGAGGCAATTCTAGGCAGGTGCTTAACCAAGAAGTCCGGATGCCTCTGGAGCCAGGTCAGAGTAGCGAAAACCTTGTCTATCCTCTTCCAAACCTTGGCTCTACCTGATCAGTTGTTACACCAGGTGAAGCGAGGTCTAGCAAAGCCAATGTCAACTAAGCCATTAGAATGAAGAAAGAAAACAAACTCACGGGAAGCCAGATCCTGAGAGAAGGGGCTTTCACCTCTTTTCTCATCCTGACTAGTAATGCAATTAAAATCACCTACCACAATTATCGAATATCCTGGTCCACCAATGCCATAACTTCTTGCCATAACAGTTTACGCTCCTTGTAATCAGTGCTAGCATAGACAGTCGAAAGGAGCCAGGTGGGCTGATTACTTTGAAAAATAACAATGGCAAGCTGTTGAGGGCACTGGTAGAAAACATCAATAGTTGTAATCCCAGCATCCTGGACGACAATAATACACCAGACAAACCCTAGGATTGAATGGCATAGAAACCCCACTTCCTCGCAAATGACGGTGAAAGCGTTCCAGAGTAGGACCGCCCAACTTCATTTCCAAAAAGATACACAACTCAGGATGAAATAATTGACCAATTCTACGAAAGGAGGAGAAAAAAGCAGGTTTCCCTGCCCCTCTTACATTCTATAATAATATTTTCATTAGAACAAGCTAGATTAGATAAGTTTGGCCTTGGCTTTAGATGCCTTGGCTTCAACATTCTTCTGTTTACCCCCATTGGTTGTTCCAGCAGGCACTAGGACTGCATACAAAGCCTTTTTCAGTTGATCTGTCAACATTTGATGCAAATCCATAACACTGGAAGGTTGAATACCACCCTTCAATCGGCCTCCTTGAGGAGACGCCGAGTCAGACTCAGCCCCCCCACTCCCCTTAGGACCCATGGGATCCACAGCAACATCCCGCTCACCCCCCTCCTTCAGCACCCGAGAGGAAGATTTAACAACTCCCCCTGCTCCCACCGGAGTCTTACTACCCTTGGTTAATGGTTCCCTAGAGTCCCTATCACCCCTGTTTGCAACCCCCACCGGTCTCCCAACAAGTTGCCCTCTCTCTATTGATCCTCACAGCTATAAGGAGCCTAATTGGTCTCCCTCTCCAAAGCTAGCCTGACCCCCACCCTTGGATACACCCGCCTCCAGCAAGGTTACAGGTTTAGAAGTGAGAGACTCAGGGGCAGGGTGCTTAGAGATCTTGGGATTAGAATTAGAGTCCGTACCCCTTACCACCCCAACCAAGGAAGGAGAAGTCAGGCATACCTGGATTGAAGTGGAGACAGTTGAAGAAGAAGAGCGAGCATGACCAGTAGAGACAGCAGAAGTAGTAGTAGTAGTAGAAGTTGCAGGAGAGATTTCCGAATTGGGCTTAGGCTCCTTTGGTGGGCTACGGCCCCGCTTCAGCGAGCCAGTCTCTTCGTAATCCACCATCAATAGATCGCATGGGCTGGCCCCCTCCCCGCGGCCCAGGTCCATGTTATCCCCCAGCTGGCCCAGAGCACCAAAAATAAAGGGCATCGCCGGCCCTTTCCCAGCTTCGGTAGCCACTTTCGGTGGTTAGCAGCGAGCCACCTTGGATGGTTTCTGCCATCCATCCAAATCAGGGGGTGAGTTCGGTGAAAAGACAGTGGTGGTAGGCGAGCTTCGAGATGGTGAAGATGAGTAAGGGTTCGATGAGGATGGGCCGGTTTCCTTCCCCTTGTCCAATTTAGTTGTCCCCTTCAATGGAGCCCTAGTTATCCTTGGTTGCCTGACGCGAGAAGTTACTAGCTAGGGGCCTAAGCATGGTCGACCCCCTCCCACTTCGCCTTTGCCCTCCGGTATTAACGGCACCGGTGTTGCAGCAGTTCCCTTTCCTTCCAGAGCAACAAAGTTATGTGGCTTCAAAGTACAATCTCCTTTAGGTGGTGGAAGCTCATCTTCCGGAGCAGAGCAAGCCTCGTCCGTGTGCCCTATTCGATCGCACCAGTAACAGACAGCCTGCAGATTCTCATAGACGAAGGCCTGCCAGAATGCTTTGTTCTTACCCCGGTGAGGAGTCCCGGTTTAAGGGGCTCGACTGCATCCAACTCAATTTTCACCCTAGCATACCTTGTTTTCCTTAGCTGATCAGTAAATTCATCTATGGTAAGGGGTTTACATGCTTCCGCTACGATCATAGAGATGGCTTTTGGCTTCCAATACTCCAACGGTAGCTCTGAAAGTCTTAACCAAACAACCATTTTGTGGATTGCTTGGCGACTTGGAGCAAAATCCGGCTCCCAGGGCTCGATAGCTAGAAGTTGTCCTGTAACTAGCCAGGGACTAGCATTCCGAACGATGGCACAATCCTTCTTCGCTCGAAAACGAAGAATGAGATAGTCACCGGCGAGGGGAAAGCTTTCCGGCTCATAGTCAAGCTTCATCCATTGTTGCATTTATTTGGAAACCCACTCCGCCTGAACCCTCCGATCGAGACTGCGCACAAGGAACGCCAAGCCTTTCCACTGGCCGCGAAAATTATCAAGCATGTCTTCCGGCAGGTCGAGGACTTTGAAGAAGTATAACTACAGTTGGTCAATCTCTTCTGATGAGATTTTGTACGAGAGACCATGAGACAATCCCTGAACAATCCTGGTCCAAGACTTTCCTATACCACCTTATTCCTTCATGTTGAAGCTACCGTTTGATCGGCCGGTCTACAGTAAAGAGCCGTTACTCCTTCATTCCGGTCCCGATCCGTTGTCATCCATCATTATCAGTGAGCCATCTGAGTAAAATCCAAAAAGAGCTGAGAAAAGGCATCGGAATCAAGTCATTAGATAATGACAACCGTACTTAGCGGGCTAAATTTATTTTTTAAAATTAGCCTTTAAAGGAACATCGTAAACTATATATATCAAACCTGCTCCATGTGGTATGCTACAGTGCGATATGATTTTTGCTCCCATCCCTGACATCCTTATGTAAGAGTGGCCCCTCCTCCAGCGTGCGCCCATGTGCGCTAGACTTTTAGTTCGTCGTGGTCTTAACACAATTAAAGTTAGATGCGTACTTTCATGCCTGCCGTTGTTAAGACAATTAAAGTTAGATGCATGCGGCCGCGCTTGCTGTCGGGATTTTTTTTTTTAAAAGTAATACTTTTTTTAAATAAAGATACCGAAATAGGGTGGCTGGCAATAAATTGATCGATTTGGAATAATTCGGCTGAGATGGAAGTCACGTTTGAAAACACAGATTCAGCATATATTTTTAATTTTTTCAAAAATTAAAAAAATATAAAATCTAAAGATTAAAAAATTTAAAAAATAATTAAAATAACGAAGAATTAATAAAAAAAATTGTAAAAACTATTTAAATAAATATATTTTAAAAATTAAAAATATAATATAAACTAAAAAAAAATTGTAATAATATCAAAAATATTAATATATTTTTTAAATGTTTATGATTAAATAATAATATACTATGTAATTACTTTGTTATATGTACTATAATTAAAAGAAATGACTAACATTAGAAAATATTATAATATGTTAAGTTAGATTTTAAATTATTATATATTTATGTTGGCAGGAATAGAATGATTAAAAATTAATATTATAAAATTATATTCATATTAAAAAATTAATTATGGAGAAGTATTTCATGAAATTAAAATAATAAAAAATGAAAGAAATCTTGAAATTAAGTAATCACAGGAACATTTAAAATTTAATATTTTAAAATTTTTTATAAGATCTAATATTTATCTTAAATTTTGTATAAGTAATCACTTGAATTTTTAAAGTATAATATATCAATTTTTTTTGTTAAAAATTGATGAAAATTTAGTAAAACTTGTAAATTTTAAGGTGAGCACGATTGAGTAATAGTATAATATAAAATCACATAGTTATATTTACCATAAAAATTATTTAAATAAATACAAACTTTTAGAAATTAAAAATTATAATATTACATAAAAATATAATAATATATAAAATTATAAAATATTTTAAGATGTTTATAATTAAATAATAATATAATGTAGTATATAAATACTTAGTTACGTGTACTTGAGGGTATGCCCAATATTTAAATAAAAAACTTAATAATTAAATTTGTGATGATACATGGACTTAGTATTTAACATTCATTGGTAAATATAATACATGAATATAAAATTCATTGTAATGCTAGAATCCTAAAATAATATGGTTCACATATAAATGTAATACATAAATGAAAGTAAAAAATATATCCTAAGTCCCACAAGGCAGTTATCTCCTCCTACGCGGAGGTTGCTTCCGACGATGTGAAGATTCTGGTTCACTCGATCCCTGGAACCCCATCGGAAGCTCTATCTAGTGTGAACTGGCTTTTGTGTAGCACCCTCATGTGTCGATCCCTCATCGATAAATTCTTCTCCATGGGCTAGTATCTCTAATGCATCATGTACTCCAGTGCAACAGTATAGTCGAAATGCGCTGCAGCATCCTTCATAGATGTAAACTGTCTCACATCCTCGTGTAGATATCTGCTCTCAGATAAGTAGGAAATGAACTCAGGCATCGGATACGGAGAGACACTGCATCGACGAGTACGTCGTGAATGCTGAGGTACAGGAGCTGCTCGTGATGCTGATGTATGAGAGAAATGCGTAGGAGCTTGTCCTCTCTGTGTCGTCATGAGCAAATACTCGTAACTGGATACGGGCTTGCTCATGGACAATATGAAGGATGGTATCACATATATCCATGATGGATCGGGATGACATGAATATAGAACCTAGCTGAGCAAGCTATCGAATCATGACCATCCCATCGCTTTAAAATATACATGTAATTGTTATATAAAACATAATATTCAACTATGAAGAATGTTTAATAAAATAATTTAAATACTTACTAGGTAGTCATGCATCGCACCAGTATGATTGATGAACCGCCTAGTGATGCGATGGTACTACTGCATGTGTGGATCATGATAATCTATGATACGTTAACATGAGGTCTATTTAAAATATGATCTCGATGGCTTTTCCAAAGCTGTATAAAATGCTGATGACTGATGGACCAGTCCTGATCAGCTCATTCTCCGAGATTGATATGGTGCAGTGCAGCATTTGTATTACACCAATCTGGTATGGATTGACGGATCCCAAACTACCGCAACACTCTATCAGTGAAGTGCCACTCTACGATATAAAAACAAATAAGTGGCACTCGGGTACATCATATATCCTGACCATATAGATAATAATTAGGTAGATGTGCAAGAATGTCAGGAATATATGGCTCCATATCACCTGTATATCATAATTTTAAATAATAAGATGTTAAATATAATAATAATAATATTTAATTTTACTTATTACTTACTCTGGTCTCAGGTGATCAAGATATAGTCTGTATAAAGAGACAACATGTGTTGGTACCTCTTTAACCAAATATTGATCTCTTCATCGGTAGATAATAAAGATTACATGGTTAACACAACAAATAAATTTTAACAAGAAAATAATGATAAATTTTAATGTTTATCTCATCTCTAAGGGATCTTATGGTAATCCAGCTCCACCATCATCTAAATCAATTATAGGATCTACAATCGACTAGAATAATCTACGTGGTGCCATACCTGAAAATATATCCTATGCCTAGAGCTATAGTAATATCAATGGTCCATCAATATTATAGGCATCTCTCCTGCTAGCCCTGCATATATATTTGTACAACTATGCTAAACCTGTACCACCCCAATCTTAATGTCCAGTCATTTCAAAATCATGTAGTAGGGGTAAAAATATGGGATGTATCCCCTTCACTTATGTATCCATAAATAAACATCAATCCATAAACTATAATATATAAGCTCTAGCATGTCACTGTGATATGGCTGTTACGCTGGCATGTCTCAGGCGGACGTGGTCCGAACCACGTGGATTTTTTTTTGGCGAACGAGAGCAGAGGGGTCCACCTCGGTCGAAGCTGGCGGCCTCTCGCTCCCTCGCCGGGTGGCGCCTGGAGACGGGTCCACCTCTGCCGAGGTCGAGTCGGGCCCTCCTACTCCTTCGCCAGTTGGCGCCCGGAGACGGGTCCACCTCGGCCAAAGTCGAGCACTTCTCTGCTGCTCCGCCAGGTGTCCGCCTAGGAGGGATCCACCTCGACCGAAGCTGGCGGCCCCTTGCTTCCTCACCGGGTGGTGCCCGGGGATGGATCCACCTCTGCCGAGGTCGAGCCGGGCCCTCCTGCTCCTTCGCCAATTGGCGCCCGGAGACGGGTCCACCTCGGTCGAAGTCGAGCACTTCTTTGCCGCTCCGCCAGGTGTCCGCCCAGGGGGGTCCACCTCGGCCGAAGGCGCCCGGGTCCTCGGCCTCGAGCCCGGAGACAGGTCCACCTCGGTCGAAGTCGAGCACTTCTCTGCCGCTCTACCAGGTGTCCACCCAGGAGGGGTCCACCTCGGTCGAAGCTGGCGGCCCCTCGCTCCCTCACCGGGTGGCGCCCGGAGACGGGTCCACCTCTGCCGAGGTCGAGACGGGTCCTCCTGCTCCTTCGCCAGTTGGCGCCGGAGACGGGTCCACCTCGATCGAAGTCGAGCACTTCTCTGCCGCTCCGCCAGGTGTCCGCCCAAGAGGGGTCCACCTCGGTCGAAGCTGGCGGCCCCTCGCTCCCTCGTCGGGTGGCGCCCGGAGACAGGTCCACCTCGGTCGAGGTCGAGCCGGGTCCTCCTGCTCCTTCGCCCGTTGGCGCCCGGAGACGGGTCCACCTCGGCCAAAGTCGAGCACTTCTCTGCCGCTTCACCAGGTGTCCGCCCAGGAGGGGTCCACCTCGGTCGAAGCTGGCGGCCCCTCGCTCCCTCACCGGGTGGCGCCCAGAGACGGGTCCACCTCGACCGAGGTCGAGCCAGGTCCTCCTACTCCTTCGCCAGTTGGCACCCGGAGACGGGTCCACCTCGGCCGAAGTCGAGCACCTCTCTGCCGCTCTACCAGGTGTTCACCCAGGAGGGGTCCAACTCGGCCGAAGCTAGCGGCCCCTCGCTCCCTCGCCAGGTGGCACCCGGAGACGGGTCCACCTCTACCGAGGTCGAGCCAGGCCTCCCTGCTCCTTCGCTAGTTGACGCCCGATGACGGGTCCACCTCGGCCAAAGTCGAGCACTTCTCTGCCGCTCCGCCAGGTATCCGCCCAGGAGGGGTCCACATCGGTCGAAGCTGGCAGCCCCTCGCTCCCTCGCCGGGTGGCGCCCGGACACGGGTCCACCTCTACCGAGGTCGAGCCGGGTCCTCCTGCTCCTTCGCCAGTTGGCGCCCGGAGATGGATCCACCTCGGTTGAAGTCGAGCACTTCTTTGCCACTCCGCCAAGTGTCCGCCTAGGAAGAGCCCACCTCGGCTGGCACCGGCCCTGCTTAGTGAGGCCTCCGGGAAGTGGGGGCACGAGTTTCAAAATCATCACTCGGGAAGCACGCACCGTGCCTCGTAAGGAGCGCCGGTACGGTCCATAGTGACGCGCGAAACCTCATTTACATCGGCCCGACGAGTCCCACAGCCGAGAAGCGGAGTCCTGGCGGGCAGGAGCCCGCAATGGACATCGTCAATGCCTGGGAAGGAGAGTGCCCGCGCTCAGCCCAAGGCCTCGCCAATATCTTCCCTCCCCCCTTTTTTCTCGCTAGGCTCGGCAAGCAAGATGATGGGGCCACCGGGTTCCTGGACCCGAAGGGGAAAAGAAAAAGGGGGGAGGGAGAGAAAGGTGAAAGCCAAGAGAGAGCCTCCCGAGGGGGAGCTGGAGGCAACGTGATGGCATAACAGGATGGGAAGAGCGGGCAGCAAGGTAAGTGGAAAAGGGGCAGGAAGAAGAAGGCATCGAGAGAAGGATCCGGGAATCCGAGAGGGGTCCATAGGCGTGAGCTCGGTGAAGGAGCTGGGCCCAATTTCCACTCTTTCTAGCACCTCCTTTGTTAATATCTTCTCTAAGTCTCGGGCTCCTACGGGAACCCGCCTTAGGAAATCTGTTCCATCTCGCTGCTCTCTAACTTGACCGTCGGAGCTCCCTCACCGGAAACCTCGGCCAGGGTCTCTGACCTTGTTTTGCAGGACCGGAAGCTCGGAGATCTCGAGGTGAGATGGTCTGAGACCGGTACCAACTTTGAAGCTGCAGGCCACCGCGGTGAGATCGGCAACACACTGTATCACTATCTCATCAACATCATAGGGTAACTCATAAAACTGCTCCGCTAGCCATACTAAACTCAATCATGATACATGGAGTCGAACCTGCAGTGGAATGACTCCTAATAACTGATGATAAAGCTGATGCCAATCAATTTATGTACTGCTTGTGACGGGTAATTATCTATCAACAAGGGAACCTAACTAGATGGAAATATCCTATAGTATGATGGTGCACTCTCCACATGGTAGATGGAATGTATGAGTCTCTGGATGCCATCGCTCTATGAGTGCCATAATCAAATGCTAATCCAACTATATGTAGCCTATAGTGTCAGTCTATAAAATCCGACCTACTGCAAGTATGGAATTATATGTCTATCTAGTGGTGTCGACTTATGTGTCAATATTGAAGTAAACCTGCCTCCGAACCATTCCATATCAATCCAGAATGATGGTTGTCCTGATCATATAGTACAGAATGGTCTATTGGCCCTGGATCCATATCTATAGTATGCTGCACATATTTACAAAGGTTCGATTTAACTATAATTAAGAAAATCTATTTAATAACCATCAACATCTCTAAAAAATAAAATGCATAACATTAACATATAATAAACACATACATGAGTACAGAACTATATTACATTATATCATCATGTATTCAACTACTAAAATTCAAAACATGGATAACGACAACAATCCAAGTACAATAACCAACAATATAAGTAAATATATGAAAAATAAATACATCCTGAATTCATTAGGAAACCATCAAGATCAATGACGTATGATGGCCCTCGTACAGATTTAATATATTTCCAGTAACATGCAGCAATGCAATCTAAAGTCTATTGTCTATGACATAACAAAATCCAATCTTAGTAAATCAAAGGATGTACAATGTTAAAAATGTAACATAAAAAATTAAACACATATCATATTCAATAAATTTGTTTAGTGTGAATATTGATTTGGATGAAGTATATAATTACCTTTCAATGATAGCACTAATCTGCATTTCTAGTTATTTGACATGATCTTTTATCATGTCCTTCCTTTCGATAGATCATACATCTTTGTCTATTACCGCTTTCCCTCAAATTCATATCATTCCTAATTCTGGTAGAGCATGGCTTTCCTTTTTACCGTAACCGCATTTTATCTGGTATAACGATAATATCTTGTCCAAGCTATAACCAATACGCTTGGTGAGGAATGTGTTGAGATTGAGGTACATAAGATTGATGATAATCATTTAAACTATAGCATTGATCAACATATTTATAAAAATCAATTGAAACACGTGTATAAGCAGCCATAATATGTAAACAAGGTACTTGGTAGCACTACCATTTTTGACATGTACATGTACGATCCAATAGTCGAACAATTTGCATTACAAAATTTAATAATTGATATATTGGAAAGTAAATAATACAAAGTTACAATAAATTTAATAACTTTAAAGCTATACCTGAGTGTTCTTGTCTTTGTTTATATACTGACCATGCATCGCAGTTTGAGTTTGAATTTGAAATATACCACTAGCTCTATCAAATCTTGTAACTATATGGAATGTAGCTTTAGCTTGTTTGGCGAATACATAACTCATAATGAAAGGAATAAATCTTTCATTCCTATCAAATACATCAACTGCCTGGGCATGTCGACCATCACAGTATGATACAAGTTAGAAGAATGACAAATGCACCAACGCAATTACAGGCAGGAATGGAGCATTTTTAAGTTCTCCATTAAAACACTCCGACAGATTGGTTGTCATTATTCCATATCTTCAGCCACCATCATATACACATGCCATTTATTTAATGGGATATCACTCATCCATTGAATAACTTATGGTTTCAATTTCTCGATATTTTTCATATATCTATCAAATTTTCTAATCTATATTTGCATTCGAGCTTTTTTTATTATATCCCTTAATTTGGAATCCCTAAATATTGTACAGAGGTTGCTTGCCATATGACATAAACAATACATATGATATGCATTCGATTGTTGCCAACCTAGGTGCTCATTTTGTACTATAGCCAATATGCTAGGATGTCGATCAGAAATTAAATAAATTTCCTATCATGGGATAATAAAAGTCCATAGACAAGTAAGAAACCAATCCCATGTATCGGTAAACTTTTTATCGATAATAGCAAAAGCTAATAAAAAAAATTAATTATTTCCATCAATAGCAGTTATAATCAATAATTTATTTTTATATTTTCTATATAAAAATATTACATCAAAACTGATTACCGGTCGACAATACTTGAACTCTTCAATTGACGGTACAAAAGTTCAGAAGACCCGATCAAATTGAGTACATGCTGAATGACTAGTTGGAGTGCTAATGAATTTCACCAAGATCCAGGATTAAATTTCTCTACCACATGCAACCACTTGGACAATAATTCATATGATTTGTTCCAATCACCAAACACCATGACTATTACTTTTTGCTTTGCTTTCCATAACTTTTTATAAGTGATAGTGTAATTGAATTTATTCTTTACAACCACACTAAGTCCTGCAATAGCAATTATAGGTACTTCTTTTACCAGATCATATATTTCATTAACAATTAAAGTATAGTCCAATCCAGAATGATTCTAAGACATCACTATAGATATGCATGTATGGGGACCACAATATCATGATATCTTGAAGTAATCATTTTATTTAATTATTTTGAGCTTCTATTGACATCCTGACTCTTTATTCTTGCATTTTATAACTCATAAATTTGGATTTGACTCAACAACCTTGAATTTATGATGTCTATCAATTGAATTCTACTTCACAACACTTCATAATTCAGCCTTGTCTACAAAACAAAGCCCTTTGCATAACTCTTGACCACCTTCTTAGACAAAAGATGGTTCTTGAAGGGAATAGTCTATCGACATATTAGCAGCTTTCCAATTGAATTGAGTAAATGTTATCGAAGAAGCCTCAAATGCAGTATAGTTCGGTATGGTAGTGTCATGTGAACTTTGTGCAGCATGAGAAATGATAGCTTCCTGACCATTATGTTCAACATCATCTTCCTCAGGAATATCATCTTGATTAAAATATTCATTATCTATATATATTGTATCATCAATAGCTATGTATAGTAAAGCATGCCTGATAACATTCTCTGGCACATTACTTTTCATTGGATGACTGTGATCCTCGATATATATGGAAGCAATGCTTACTTAAGGACTATCATAAATGTTTGGGCTACGAGCAGAAATAACCTGTTCATTGATACTAGTTATTGCTATATTTTGAACAACCGCTTCATATTCATTTGATTCATGAATAGGTCAAGCATCTTCAATGAGTTGTATATCTACATATAACTCCGTACCTGATAAACATTGATGTGCACTAATGGTAAAAAATATTATCTCCATGTCTTTATCATCGATGATCGAAACAGGTTCATACTTCACTAATATCCGTTGCACAAGTTATGAATATCTATATATAATTAATAATTTATATCTTATCCTGTCAATACGAAAGACACTATATAACTTGTTTTGTAGTTCATCATATATTATTCCATATTTTATTCTAATTTCTTCTCTGGTCCCTGATTGTATTCAATACTAAATTCTCCATTAACGATACAGCCATTAATATAACATAATGCTGTGATAACTTTTTCCATTTCATTACAAAATAAATAAATGAATATTTGTTGAAACATGCTATCTTCAATAAATTAAATATAACATTAATAAAATTTATAAAATTATTAAATATGCTAACATCCAAAATAAAAAAATCTATATATCTATAAATATGCATTTTATATATAACTATTTATAGCATAACAAGTACACAACGAGAAGCTAAATGATACGTAATATTAAAAAACTGTTATATCATATTTCAAAATATATACGAAAATATGAAGTTAAAAATGATATACGTAAAACATGCATTCTATCACCAACTAATAGGTAAGGGCCCTATTCCATTCAAGAATTATAACTAATTTTATAGATAAGTTAACAGTAATCAAATGATATACAAATGAGATCAAAAAATTTTGATAGTATTTTTTTTTAGTTCTCCCTACACAAATATTTATGTGCAAGGAGAACTAAAGAAAAATGCTATTTGAAATTCCTTACGATCTCAATTGCATATCATTTGATTACTGTTAACTGATCTATAAAATTGATTACAATTTCCAAACTATTTAAATTAAACAATCAATTGACCAATATATATAATTCTAGGTATCCGTATAAAAATATAAAAATATATAGATATGTAGAATACACATATCAATCAATTGATGGATCTACAATTCTATGCAATACAAATTTTATAAACATAAATAAATAATCAATTAATCAATTTTATATATATTTGCATATTAGAAGTACACCAATAACAATATATCATAAATATTAAAAATTATAAATATGAATATTGTATAATTATATTAAAATTATACAAACATTAAAAGTTCACCCAAACCACTGGCTCCACCTCCGGATCGAGAATTTTTATCATGACTTAAAAATAATTTCTTACTTCTTTCCTTATAATTTTTAATATTTTTTTAATTTAACTATAGCTTATAATATAATTTGTATTGTAAATTTTTTTATATTTCTAAGTGACAACCTTAAAATTTTTCTATTACTAATAATATTTAAAAAATCACAACTATTACTCTTCATAAATATTATCCAATATTTTTTATATATTATCATATATCTTTTAAATTTAATATTTTCCACTGATTTTTAATCAATAATTAATTTTAAATCTATAATTAATTAATATATGATTAATGTTTAATTTATAACTAATTTGGTAATCTTTAATTGATTAATATATATTTCTTAAAATTTCTAGTACATTTTTCAAAAGTATATATATAGATTTTTACTTTCATAGTAATCTTTTTTTAAAGAATATCACCTATTTTTTTAAAAATTTATTAACCTATATTTTCTTAACAATGTAGTCAAAAACTCTATTTCTTACAAAAATATTTTTTATAGCTTCCCTTATATTTTTTAATATAATTATTTTTAATTTAACTAGGCCTCATAATATAATTCATATTGTATAAATTTTTTTTTTCTAAGTGATTACCTTAAAGTTTTTATATTACTAATATTATTTAAATAATTACAACTATTACTTTTTATAAATATTATCCAATATTTTTTATATATTATCATATAATTTCTAAATTTAATATTTACTACTTATTTTTTAACTATAATTAATTTTTAATATATATAATTAATTAATCTATGTTTGTTATTTAATTTCTGACTAATTTGGTAATCTATTATTAATTAATATATATTTCTTAAAATCTTTAGTACATTTTTTAAGAAGAAATTATACTTTTTATTATTTTAATATTAATAATATCTTAAAAGAATATCACCTATATTTTATAAAAATCCATTAACCTATGTTTTCCTAACAATCCAGTTTAAATTTTTATTTATTACAAAAATAATATTTCTATTATTAACTTTATTTAAATAATTACAACAACTATTTCATAAACATTATGATATATTTCTTACAAATTATAATATAATTTTTAAATATAATATTTATTATTGATTTTCAATTTATAATTAATTTATGGGCTTATTATAAATTTTCAAATATTTGAATCTAAGATTTTTTAATTATTATTTTTTAAAAATACGGTATTACTATTTTTATTTAACCTTATTTACATCAACAAACATCTATAAAATATTTTTAAAAATTTAAAAATTTATATAAAATAAGCCTAATCCATCCCAAATCTATCAAGACCATGGCCTAATGCTGCAAAAATAGAAATAATTTTTTGACATTAATTTATAGAAATACATTTCTTAAAAAAATAAAAAAATTAAATTTTCATGGAATCTCACATGCCCATTTACAAAAATTACCATATCATTCCAAAAAAATAAGCATGACTATTATTATAAAAAATCTTCAATAATAAAATTAAATGGCAGCATCAACATACCATCAAAGAAGGGACAACGAGATCACTAACCATGGCTAATATTTTCTTAAAAAATAAAACTACATTATTCCAAAAAAATTAAAATAAAATAAAACTAAGCATACTATTTACCTTAAAAAATACATAGAAAACAGATGGCAACGATCATACCAGGGGAAAGGGAAACACGGGGACCACAAAACGGATTGGAGAGAGGGAATGCGGGGACCAAGTATTTGGTTTTTTTTTGTTTCATTCAGTAGAGAAGTTTTCGGCCTAGATCAAGTTAAACCTGTGTCTTCTCCCTTTCCCCGCCACGTCGCAAAATGGAGTAAACAAGTGGCAAAAAAGTTTTTTAAAAAATAACACGTGGCCAAAACAACATTATGTTGGTGGGTGGCATCCAATGTAGTTTGACCGATCAGGATATTCCTCCTAATAGATAGGTAGATGGGATATGTGCTTGGCACGTGATCAGATCCGATGAGTAGTCGGCAAGTGCTTGTTGATACCTTTTAGGTACAAGAGTTGGCTACTGCCGAGGCCTGCTCGAATGAGGATATTTGATGGTTTGGTGCTCGGCTAGGCCTGTTCAAATTGAATTGGTGCCTCGCTTCCAGCAGGTGGTTAGATAGACGAAGCAGTCGAGTGCACAATGGGTATGTAATTGATCCTTACCATCCGACGAATGATGGGCATACTAGCACCACAACTGCCTGATAAGGGTTCTGCTTGATAACATTAAAGAGTGTCTTTCAGTGATCGGGGTTCCTATATGATGAATGATCGGCATACTAGCACCACAACTACCTGATAGCATTAAAGCTAAGCCTTTGCCTAGGGACCCAATTTGATGCATGGTCGATGAGCGCATGGTGATCTACCCGGTTAGCACTACTTGTCATGCTACTTAATCAATTTACCAAGCCAGTCGATGTTGGGTTCAAGGGATAGCTTCCTGGCGACTTTTCTTGTCAGTATGATGAATGATCGGATGATGCATACTATTGGATCATCTGACTTGGCTAACTCACTTTTGAATATTCTTGGTTAGTGATTATGCAGCTAGGTCAATGGGCTATATTTGCTAGTTTTTGCCTTATATCCCTGGTCCAAGTATATCTTCTACCAAGAACATATATATCAATATACAATATATAATTATTTGATATGCACTTGTAAAATATTTGTTCGATGATCTAATACATACCATTAGATAAATTGATACACTGATTTTAAAACATGATGCTTGTTAATATATAGTATACGATCAAATGATACATTTTGAATGATTTATTGACACTCCTCTTCTAAATTGCTTTCTCCATCTTGTAGTCCTTCTTCTGCCCATAAATCTCTTAAATTTTTTCATAACTAGGATGAATTCGTCATATTCCATATCATCATTATCAGACGTATCTGAATCTTCATCTTTGTTCTCTTCTGTTGATTTAAATGCAATAGCCTTTTTCTTTTTGAATCTTTTTTTATTCTTTGCTGCATGGCTAGCTCATGAGTAATCAATGATCCCAGCAGCTCATCCAATGGTAGGTTGTTTAAGTCCTTTGCCTCTTGAATAGCTATAACTTTTGCTTTCCATTTATCTGGCAAAGATCTCAAAACCTTTTGGACTGGATCAGCATCAGTATAAGTCATACCAAGACTTTTAAGATCATTTATGATATCAGTAAAACGTGTATACATAACAGATATAGTTTCATTTGGATTCATTTTGAACAATTCATAATTGTGCACAAAAAGATTGATTTTTGAAGTTTTAACTTGTGATGTGCCCTCGTGTGTGATCTCAAGCTTATCCCAAATTTTTTTAGCAAAATTGCAAGTGAAAATTCTGTTAAACTCATTTGGGTCTAAAGCGCAATAAAGTAAATTCATAGCTTTGGCATTTAGCTTGACTAATTTCATATCATTCTCGTCCCATTCCTCTTTCGATTTGGAAATCTTAATATCATTAATTCTAATGTGGGTGTGTGAGGTCCTTTTAGAATTATTTTCCACAAATGAAAGTCTACGGCTTGAATATATATTTTCATCATAGCCTTCCAATATATGTAATTAATTCCAGTGAAAAGTGGAGGTTGATTTGTGGATTGGCCTTCGGCCAAGAAGGTGCTCTTGGGATGTGCCATCAATCTTTACTCTAAGAAATTTTAGAGACTAAGCTCTGATACCACTTGTTTGATTTGAAGCCGGAGGAAATAGCTTAGCTCACCTATTAAACTCATTTCAAATTTATCCTGCATTAACTTAGCAAAATCTTGACACAGATTTATCAGTAGATCCAAATATTATATCATCAACATAAATTTGAACAACCAAAATGTCATCATTTTTTTTTTGAATAAACCAAATAGTATCAACACTACCTCTTATAAAATTATTTCCAATCAAAAATTGTTTAATCCTTCATAAATACTCCTTTTTATAGTTTTCAATCAAAAATAGCCATTGTAGGGCCTAGGAACTGAAATAGAGCCGTTGAAGGGCTTTTGAAGTTCAAAAATTAGATTCTGCAACTAGCCATTAGACTGCAAAAACTCGTCACCCGAGTTGGCTCGAGGTCCATAAGTCGGCTCGAAGTCTTAGACAACCCAAATAAAAGTTCTGTGCAAGTCGGCTCTTCTAGGTTGAGTTAGCTCAAACTCTTAGTCATCAAAAACAAATTCTACAGGAGTCGGCTCTTCAAGGCTGAGTCAGCTCGAAGTCTCAGTCACCAACAACATGAACTCTGGATGAACCGGCTCTTCTGGGCTTGAGTCGACTCGAGGTCCCAGTCATCAAAAATATAAGTTCTTCATCGAGTCGGCGCTTAAGGCTTGAGTCGACTCAAGCTTCTGAAACTCTGAAATTTTTGTGCCGTGCCAGAATAGGAGTCGGCTCTTACAAAAAATTCTTTTTAAGCTTCAAACTTCTCCAAACTTTTTCAATTCAAGATTCCAACAAAAGCAAATCTTTCAAAAAGCTTCAAAGAGCTTGCCAAACATGTCTAACCTATTTGCACTCATTTTTTACTAATTTAAAGCCCTTTTTACAAGATTACATAGAAAAGGAAATTATGACTTTACAACTTGAAGTATCATAAGTTCATACAATATAGGAATACATCTCAACTAGATAGAAAACTAACTGAACTAAAGATACATACTTTCCTGCAAAACTTCTTAAATGATAGAAAGAATTGGTAATACATACATGCTCTAATATTTTGTAATCATCAAAATCATTTCAAGGATCAATAATCTTCCCCTTTTTGATGATTGTAACCTTGAGCTACCAATCTAGCCTTGTTTCTAATAACATTACCTTACTCATCTAGCTTGTTTCTATAAACCCATCTAGTGCCTATAACAAGGTAGTCATTTAGTCTTTTTACAAGTGTCCAAACATTATTTCTTCTGAATTGGTTTAACTCATCATGCATAGCTAACATCCAATTAAGGTCGATTTCAGTTTCTTCTATAGTGTGTGGTCTACATGAGATACAAAAGCAATCAAATCATGTGCATCGCTATATGAGGCTCTAGTTCTAACACCTTGAGATGGATCTCCTATAATAAGTTCTTTAGGATGTGAGTGTACATACCTCCATTCTTTAGGTATATCTTCATGATCTTTGCTTACCTCTTCTTCATGTTGTTCACTTGCTTGCTTATCTTTGATAGTCATATCCTTTAGTCCATGTTCAAGTATACCTGTATCATCATCAGCACAATCTTCTTTTCTAGAAGATGTTATGTCAGTTTCATTAAAAATGACATAGATTGATTCTTCCACAGTTAAAGTTCTTTTATTGAAAACTTGATAGGCTTTGCTATTTATAGAATAACCAAGAAATATAGCCTCATCGAATTTTGCATCAAACTTACCAAGATGTTCTTTACCATTATTAAGAATAAAACATTTGTAACCAAAAACATGAAAGTAATTGATATTAGGCTTTTTATTGTTCCACAGTTCATAGGGATTTTTTTTATAATATGTTTAATCAAAACTCTATTTAAAATATAGCAAGCAGTATTCACAGCTTCTATCCAAAAGTATTTTGGAAGATTTCCTTCACAAAATATTGTTCTGGACATTTCTTCCAAAGTTCTATTCTCTCTCTACAACACCATTTTGCTGTGGTGTTATAGGAGCGGAGAAGTTGTGATCAATACCGTGCTTTGTGCAAAAGTGATCAAAATGTTGATTTTCAAATTCTGTACCATGATCAGGAAGACTTCCGGACTACCAGCGACGCATTCTGATGGGGAGTCGGATGAGGATGACCAGATTGGTCAGGCACAGGGTACTGAGGCTGAGCTACAGATTGATGAGGCTGGACCTTCTGAGCCAGCACTTTCTACACCTCATTCATCTATGAGAGGATCTACTGCTGATGGTATAGGTGATGATTGTAGGTTGCAGCTTATTCTGGATGAGATCTCTACTCTACAGAGAGGTAGGACAGAGACAGATGCCAGAATAGTAGCACTTCAGACTGAGATGCGTGATGACTTCCATGAGATTTTATCGATTCTTCAGCAGATTAGGATAGCCGGTCATTCTGCACCTCCTCCATCTTCACCTGGATCAGATGTTCATGTTGCAGACTGTAGACAGGGAGAGACTGAGCATCACACTAACATTCATACTACAGCTACTCCTCTGTTGGGCTTGGTACTACTGATACTCAGGGTCAGAGCACTGGCATTATAGACACTCCAGCGATGCAGATTTTATTGACTGCCAGCACCCTTGCATTGTTTGATGATCCTCCTTCTGGACGGCCGACACCTATAGTGATTTCTTCATAGCCTCCAACCAAATCTAGACCTCGATCTTCTAGATCTTCAGCTCCTGTTAGAACTAGATTTAGGGACCTTAGACCTAGGTTCCCTAAATTTAAACATGCTCCTGGTATTTTAGAAGTTGGTTCTTCTTCTAATGAAGATGAACCTAGTGATGATGAGACTAGTCCCTCCTTCTGACCTTTAGGATTTACCTTTGAAAATATCATATTTTGATCAATGTGAATGATTGAATAAATATTTTTCCTGAATTACATACTTTTGTTGATCACAAAAAGGGGGAGAAGAGCATGCATGAAAATGGAAATGAGTTTTTATGAGCATTGAAAAATGAAAAGAGCATGAAAAATATGAGAAAGGGGGAGCTTTTATTGAGTATTTACTAAAATATCTTTCAAATGCAATGAAAAAAATCCTTTTAATTGAAGCTAGAAATTAATATTGTGATGATTTGATACTTAGTGCATGCATAATACAGTAATGATACATTATTTTGATACTCTTCACTTCAATAACTTGATATTTTATTTGCTTTGATACACATTACTTTGAATACACCTTAATACATGTGAATATGGTACATAATATATCATTACAGGTAATTGTAAAGTGTTTTAAATCTTTTCATACCCAGTATTTTGTCATCATCAAAAAGGAAAAGATTGTTGATCCCTGAAATGATTTTGATGATTACAAAATATTGGAGCATGTATGCATTACTAATTCTTTCTATAATTTAAGAAGTTTTGTAGGAAAGTATATATCTTTAGTTCAGTTGATTTTCTATCTAGTTGAGATGTATTCCAACATTGTATGAACTTATGTATACTTCAAGTTGTAAGGCCCTAATTTCTTCTTCTATGTAATCTTGTAAAAAGGATTCTAAATCAGTAAAAAATGAGTGCAAATAGGTTAGACATGTTTGGCAAGATCTTTGAAGCTTTTGGAAGATTTGCTCTTGTTGGAATCTTGAATTGAAGAAGTTTGGAGAAGTTTGAAGCTTAAAAAAAATATTTTGTAAGAGCCAACTCATGGATCAAGAGCCGACTCCTATTTTGTCATGGCACAAAAATTTCAGAGTTTCAGAAGCTCGAGTGGACTCCTATTCTGGCACGGTACAAAAATTTCGAGTCGACTCAAGCCTTAAGAGTCGACTCAAGCCTTAAGAGCCGACTCGATGAAGAACTTATATTTTTGATGACCGAGACCTCGAGTCGACTCAAGCCCAGAAGAGCCGACTCGTCCAGAGTTCATGTTGTTGGTGACTAAGACTTCGAGCCGACTCAACCTTGAATAGCCGACTCCTGCAGAATTTGTTTTTGATGACTAAGAGTTCGAGCTGACTTAATCCAGAAGAGTCGACTCGCACAGAACTTTTATTTGGGTTGTCTAAGACTTCGAGCCGACTCATGGACCTTGAGCCAACTTGAGTGACGGGTTTTTGCAGTCTAACGACTAGTTGCAAAATCTTATTTTTGAACTTCAAAAGCCCTCCAACGGCTCTATTTCAGTTTTCTAGGCCCTACAATGGCTATTTTTGATTAAAGACTATAAAAGGGAGTATTTACGAAAGATTAAACAATTTTTGATAGATTATTTATTGATTATTCTTTAGAAGTTAAAGAGTTTTTAAGTCTTTCACCAACCTACACTCAAGAGCATGCAAGATAGGATTCAAAGCTCACCAACTGACTTTCATTCTTGAATCCAACTTTTGAAGAAGTAAAGAAGCAGCTTGAAGAGCATTTAAAGCTAGGCTTCAATTTGATCTCCATCGGTAACACTCAAACAAATTTGGTTTGTTGTAAAGTTGCTTTATACATTTGATTGATCTTGTATTCTCTCCAAGAATAGCAAGAGGCTCTATCTTGAGAGTGTATTAAAGGTTTTAGGTGAGCCAATTAAAACTTAAGTTTGGATTTTCTTTGGTGAGCCCGGTTCTAAAAACCAAAGGGATTTAGGTTCTTGGTTAGCCTGTGTTAAAACCAAGTGCAGGTTTTCTTCGGTGATCCCGGTGAAATTAAAGTGTAGAGGTTTAGATTGTGAGCATGTTAAAACAATCCGACTGTATTTCGGTTGGGGATATAGTGGAAATCCTAAGTGGTGCTTGGATAGTGGATATAGGAGCGGGTTGCTCCGAACCACTCTAAATTTCTTATGTTTGTGATTGTGCTTGTTTAACTTCATTGCATTTATTTACTTGCTTTCGCATGGCATAATTCACCACAACATCAAAAGAATTTTAAATTGTATATACTTACTAAATTTTTTATAATCCCAATTCACCCCCTCTTGGAAAGTCACCTGGGCAACATGATGCCCATTCAGCTCCGGCCATCGGTCTGACAGCCAGTCTAGCTCCAGCCATCGATTCGACTGCCAATTCGACTGCTAGGTCAGTACCAGTTCGATCGTCGATCCAGCCGCCAGTCCGGCCACTGGTCCGATCGCCAGTTTAGCTCCTGATCCGATAGCCAGTCTGGCTGCCAGAACGATACCTGTCAGATCGTCGGTCTGGCCACTCATCCCGTTGTACTGCATCGACGGCACTTGACGTAACACCGCCATCGCCATGTTTAGTATACGTACATCAACAAATATACTATATTATAATATATCATATATAATTTAATAAATTATAATATATTTGTTATATTTTAAAATATAAATATTTATTATAATATAAAATATATAATAATATATTATTATAATATCATATTTATTATTTTTAAAATTTTAATTTTTTTTAATTTTTTTTGTTTTTTATTTTTTATTAAAATCTAAAATAAAATAAAATAAAATAAAAAAAAAGATGGAGTCGATTTCAAGAAATCGTAGGTTATACCTGCAATTTCATCAAAATTTTTTATTCAATCCGTACAATCTATCTAATCTAAAATACCTACTTTTATAAATAAAATTAGGCCGTCCCCAACTTCGTAAATATTAATTAAAAAAGTTAATATTTTAAAAAAACTCGCGGTTTTAACGCAATTAAAGATAGATACGTACGGTCTTGCTTGCCATTGACAAGACAATTAAAATAAGACAATTATTAATTAAAGTTGGATGCGGACGGTCACTCTTGCCGTTGCTCCATTTCAATGACTTATCGTACAAGCCACGGTTTGGTTTAAATATCTACAATCCGGACTCCTCCAAGCACACCAAGAGTAACAAGGGAAGAGAGATAGTGGGTATATTTTCTTCTGTTAAATAGTGGTCATAGTTTCTTCAGTTCCGGGGTTCCATTTCTGTGATCTTTCCTTGTACTTAAGATTAAGAAAGACTAGGAAGCTGGTCGGGAATTTGGCCCAACTACAGTAACAATGCTTGCTTTTTTATCCTAATTTGATTGTTTGATTACTTTATTGAAAACACAAGCATTCTATTACCCATCTGGATGTTTAGGTTGCACGATCCACACCACAAACCATAACAATTTCTTTTCTTTTGTTTTGGCTTTATTTTATAATAATGTTTATAATTCTGCGTTGGTCACCCATCAAACTAGCTATAATTCAGTAAAATGTATTCCGTGAAGCCAATCATGCAACTGAGTGGTTGGCTGACTGTAGGTCCGCATTCTCCTTCTTTGAAGGAGCCTTCTTACATCTAGATTTTGCTCGTATTTCCTTCTATGAGATTACAGGCAACGTCCATCAGTGAGAGATTAGATTAGCATGGTTCATGTTATTAAAATTTTATGGGGCAATAGAATTTACATATAGAAGAAACCATCGATGCAATCCATGATGGTTCTGTTTTAATTTATTTGCTTTCTATTTCTTTTTCTTTTTTTTTCCCTTTCTGTACATATTGTCCTTCTGATACTTTTTCAAGCTACCAAAAAAAAAAAAAAAAAACATTTTGCCTTTAATTTTTTAATATTCAGCAGTTCAGCAGGAAATTATTTGAGACCATGATGGATGGTTTTGTTTCATTTTGAATTAGCAGGGACATCTTTAATTTGTTTGAAGGATGTGGAGGCTGAAAGTTGGGGAGGGAGGCAATCCAATGCTTCGGACGGTCAACAACTTCCTCGGAAGGCAGACATGGGAGTTTGATCCAAATTTGGGTACACCGGAGGAGCTTGCTAAGGTTGAGGAAGCACGTGAGAACTTTCACAAGAACCGGTTCGAGAGGAAGCAGAACGAAGATCTAATCATGCGATTACAAGTAATTAAATTTAAGTATATTATTAATTTAAGATCTAATCATGCATTACATTTTTAAGGGAAATATGGACTATGAGGATATATGGATGCATGTATTTAATCTTACATTAACTATATATATATATATATATTCGATAGATATTGGATATTTATATCTGATTAAAAAATTTAAATAGTACTTTCTAACTAGTTTTTTTTAGATGGGATCTTAAATTGTTACTTGTACTGTGGCTAATCTTATTACAAATAATATCAACATATACTAAATAGGAGAAATTTGGACACGAGAGGAAAGAATATAAGGGAAATAGAGGTTCTCTCTCTCCAAATATCTTTATTTTTTTATTTTTTGGTTAAACAAAAAATACCTTTATTTTTAAGAGATTAAAATGATGGGTTAGATAACACGAATCAAAATTGGATTCATTTGGTTCATCGGAAAACAGAGGAGAAAAGTGTAGTTAGTGGGAAAATAAAAAAAAATAGCTCATATTTGATGAGACATTTCAAAAAAGAGAGATAAAAAAGTAGCTTATTTTCATGAAAATAATTTTTCTATATTTTATGGAAATAAAATTGAGATAGGACATAGAAAAGCCACTTTCTCTTGGGTTGGGAATTGTGATATTTTTATTTTTCCAAAAATCCGTTTAAACCATCATAATCTTCTTAATAGCTATTTTTAATAGGTAATCTTAATGATTAAAAAATATACTTTTAAAAATTATCATAATCTAAGGAAGTTGTTTGATTATTAAAAATCGTTAGAACTCTAAAAGCTCAACCCAATAAATATTTTTAATAGCTATTTTTAAATATTTTAAAATAATTATTTATGGCATAATAGATGTTTTATATAATTTTTTAGGACAGTAGATGTTGATTGTCGATCCAATATAAATCATTCTAAAATGTATATATGTTTTCTATACCACTTTTTTATGATTAACCAAATATACAAAAATTATTTTTTTAAATATTCTAGGTATCAACTTTTCAAAAAAAAAAAATTAGTAAGAAAAAATTATTCCTGCAAAACAAATGATTTCACAAAAGAGATACAGACATATGTTGTGGTTGTTTGTTTATGTGGATGTGGAAGGGACCTCCACAAGCGAGTTCAATTTTATCTGTCGACAAATGTATCTTGTTGTATGCAAGCATGCAGTTTAGTAATGCTTAAAATTTGTCCTATCCTATATTCCAACCTTGAATGGTTCATACTTTGAATTCTAGACTCATGGGTTAATCATGGATTTTAAAGGAAAGCACGATCTAAATATTAACTTAGATAAAATAATTTTATTATGGCGACTATTTCTCGGATCTTGAAGACTAGCCAGATACCTGATTACTAATCAAAATACCAACTACTTCATCAATTAGAATGCACTTCAACTACCGACTATGGTACCAAGTATGATGGAGATGACTATGTCTACCACCACGTCAAATAGTATAACTAGCCAGACTGAGTACTTACTTGATATTGATTACTTATCTGGTATCAATTACCTACTTAGGATTGGCTAGCTATCCAAATAGATTTAGTAGGGCCTGTCAACATATGGTGCTAGGACTCCATTGCCAATAATATGCTATTCTTCTACCACTCCCACATGCTCAGTCTTCTTTCTCTCATCGCTCTTAGCTTCGACTGCTATAGACCATCTCACTTTTCTCACTGACTTGAGTATCAGAGGGTCCTTTGCCAGTTACCACTAGACAAGGAATTGTTCTTGCAGGTCTACCAAACAGAAGCTAGGAGAGCATCCCTTCCCTGTCGGAGAAGATCAGAAAATCCTTTGGCACTATCGGAGTTTCAGCAAGGAGTGATTTGTCGGTAACAAATTGGCATGCCAAGAAGGGGAGCATCTTGAAGAAAATTCTAGAGCTTGGAGAAATGATAAATATGAAGATGCGAGTGCAGGATGCCTCTATTAGCTACACCCAATGCTCTTCTTACCATGGAGAGCCACCTAGCCAGGCGATGGAGCCCCTTGTTCCACCACATCTGCCACCAGTTACCTGGCAGGATATTCTTGCTACCTCAGCACAGTAGATCCAAATATTGACTTCAGCAGTATAAGGATTATAGCAGCAATAGACTATGGCAAAGTAATAGTCCCCAGAAGGCCCCACTATTCTAACTATTGCTACCACTCATCCCAACATTGGTCTCCCTGCGGGAGATCATTTCATCAATAGACTTTTCGCCACTCATGGTCTCGATTACCACACTAAGCAATTTGTCAGTCCCCCGTAGAAGGTCCTCCTATCGACTGGTTTTGCACCGGTGATAGTCCTTGTTTCCATGATGAGTAAGTCCTTAGCATGAGGAGCTACAACGTGGGAGAGACCAAAGGCGAGACAAGCATCTCCTTTCCTTATCCAAATCCTCCCAGGAGGGATCTACTGATGAGACTATTCGGTGCCTGGCCGAACAATGCCTCGATAACTATGAGAGCAGGTTGGGAAAAGTTAGTCGTCGACTTGTGGATCTGAAGGAAGGGAGTTGGGATTCAACTGACTTCAATACTCGTTCCCCACTCTTCTAATGAATCACAAAGGAACTGATCCTGAGTTAATTCAAGATGCCCCCGATGGATCCTTATGATAGCATTATGGATCTACTAGATCACCTGAAGTGCTATAAAGCTCTCATGCTGATTCAGAGTACCACCAATACGTTGCTTTGCCTCGCCTTCCTAGCTACTCTTTGTAAGGCTGCTCGAGTATGGTACTTTGGATTCGAACCGAGGAGTATTCATTCATTCGAATAACTGGAGAAGTAATTCATGGTGTACTTCAATGCTAGTCGAAGGATACTATGAGAACTTGACAGCCTTTTCTCCATCTGATAGCAAGACAAAGAGTTTTTGAAGGACTATATGGCTTGATTCAAGGTGGCCACATTGGAGATTTACAACTTGGACAAATCTATGGCCATATTTGCCATGAAAAGGAGATTCTGGTCCTCTTGATTTATTTATTCACCAGATAAGACTTACCCGAAGTCTTATTCAGAGTTATTGGTCCATGCTCAGAAGTATATTTGCATAGAGGAGGGCACTGTTATTTGACAAGAAGATGATGAAAAGATAAAAAAGAAGAAAAACCCGAGGAGAGCTGAGCGGTACTCAAATCAAGAAGCCCAACTCGTCCTGCCAACAAAGTCCTAAGTTGAAGAATTTAGTCG
Source organism: Areca catechu (assembly GCA_021397845.1). Taxonomy (NCBI): domain Eukaryota; kingdom Viridiplantae; phylum Streptophyta; class Magnoliopsida; order Arecales; family Arecaceae; genus Areca; species Areca catechu. The sequence goes on along the minus strand of CM038040.1, from coordinate 7,785,883 downwards.
GCAAACAGGGTAACTATACTCCTCTTCTTGCCCCTCGAACTAACATTCTTATCAAAATTGAAGGGGAAGGATACCTTCGGAGGCCTCCTCCAATGAGAACTCCATTGACCTCCTACAATAAAAACAAATTTTGCCACTTTCGTAGGGATCATGACCATGATATTGAGACTGCATTACTCTAAAGAATGAAATTGAAGATCTTATTCGATGTGGTTATCTTGGCAAATATGTTCGCAAATGAGAAACTCGATCTAATACTCAAGATCTTGCCCAACAAAAAGCTAAGCTAAAATTGACAATCACCTGATGAAGAGCCCGATCAATATGATTTCCTAGAGGGCATAGTACTCTTCAAAGAGATCGAGGAGAGAGAAAAAAATAATTTGTTTTCTAATAAGGATCTAGTTAGGATCCAAAATGCTCATGATGATGCTATATTGTGTCAATGATAATAGCAAAATATGATGTAAAAAAAATTCTTGTTGAAGTTTAATTGATATTTTATTTTATGATGCCTTTGTTTATATTAATCTATCTGAAATTTATTTAAGAAGAATCTTAACTCCCCTAGTTAGCTTTTTTAGAGACTCTGTCAAGGTCGAGAGAGAAATCACTTTGCCTGTCATTATTGGAACTACACCCCGACAAAGCATAATTTACCTTACTTTCACTATTGTTTGTATTCCCTCAGTATACAATGTCATTCTTAGACACGCAGGGCTTAATCGGCTAGATATTATCATTCTCAACCAAACGCCTTCTCATCTAGTTTCTAACGATGAGTGGAGTCGGTGAGATGCACAAAGATCAACAATTAGCTCGATACTATTTTTTGATATCAGCTAAGGTACAAAAGACCAGTAATGTGTCGATTACTTAGTTAGACTAAAGGAAGCAAGAAAAGTGGGAAGAACCTGTCAAATAGTTACATTCTTTTCCATTGAAGGACAACCCCTCCAAATTTGTATAGATTAGAGCTCTTCTACTTGAGAAAGAAAGGAATTGACTACTAGAGTTCCTTCAACAAAATACAGATATCTTTGTTTGACCAATATCCAATATACTTGGGATTCTTCCTAAGGTCATCACTCACAAGCTGAATATTAATCCCAAATTCAAGCCAATTCGGTAGAAAAAATAAACTTTGCTCCTAAAAGACAAAAGGCCATCGATGAAGAGGTTTACAAGCTCATAATTGTTGGATTTATCCAAAAGGCCCACTATGCTGACTAGTTCGCCAATATGGTTATGGTCAAAAAGACAAATAAAAAGTGAAGAATTTGCATCAAATATACTAATCTAAATAAAGCATACTCAAAAGATAGCTTTTTACTGTCAAAGATCGACCAACTAGTTGATGCAACCTCTGACTACAAGTTACTCAGCTTCATAGATGCCTTTTCAAGCTACGATCAAATAAGGATGGCTCTAGAGGATGAGGAGAACACTGCTTTTATCATCAAAAAAGGTATTTATTATTACAAAGTAATATCTTTTGGACTTAAAAATACAGGGTCCACTATTAGAGATTAGTCAATAAAGTCTTAAAAAACCATATCAATCATAACATGAAAGTTTATATTGATGACATACTCATAAAAAGCTCAAAAAAGCCAACCATATCAAGGACCTGGAAGAAACCTTCAATGCTCTTTGTCGATATCAGATAAAGCTAAATCCTAGTAAGTACACCTTTGGTATCATCACTGGTAAGTTTTTTAAATTTCTTATCATAAAGCGGGCCAATGAGATGAACCCAGGGAAGATCTAGGCCATTTTGACATGTGGCATCTGATTTCGAAGAAAGAAGTGCAACAATTGACCAAACACATTATGGCAGAATCGATCATCTCAAAGTTGGTTGAGTGATGCTTGCCTTTCTTCAAAGTTTTGCATCGAATGCATAATTTCACTTGGATAGAAGAATGCTGACAAACTTTTGAGGAGCTGAAGAAGTTCCTCATATCTCTATCTCTGCTCTTCAATCCAAAAGTTGGGGAAGAACTCTACTTATACCTCGCTACCTCTTCAAAAATAGTGAGCTCTGTGCTTATTGGGCTAGACAATAAAGGAGTCCAAAAGCCCATCTACTATGCCAACCGAGTACTTTATGATACAAAGACTAAGTATTCTAAACTTGAAAAGATTATTTATATACTAATCATCTCTGTGCGGAAACCTTTGATCTCATTTCCAAGTCCATTTAATAGTCATCTTGATGGATCACCACTCAAGGCTATCCTACAATGGCTAGACACCTTTGAAAAAATGGCCAGTAGACAATCAAGCTTAATGAGTTTGATATCACTTACTGACCAAGGTCGATAATGAAAGTCCAAGTCCTTGTTGACTTCTTTATGGAGTGTAGCTGGTCAAACAATAAGCTTGAAGAGGTGCCTATCGAGCAGTTAGATCCAAAATCCACCTAGATTCTTCATGTAGATGGAGCTTCAAACATTCAAGGGAGTGGAGCAGGACTTATCCTCATGAACTCAGAGGGATTTGTAGCCAAGTATGCACTTTGCTTCTCATTCAAGATAACCAACAACCAGGTCGAGTACGAAGCCCTGCTAGCTAGACTAAAACTCACCAAGGAGCTTGGGAAGAAAAGCCTTCATATTTTCACTGACTCGTGGCTTATAGTTGGTTAAGTCATTGGAGAATATAAAGCTGGGATCCAATAATGGCTAATTTGCTAGTCGGGAAAGTATATCAACCCTCAAGTACTTTGGTATCTACCACATTTCAAGATGAAAGAATGCTCGGATAGATATACTTTCCCGACTAGCAACTATGACCAATAACTTTCTTGGACAAATTTATATTGAGTACCTGGAAACACCCAGTATCAATAAAATCGAGGAGGTTCAATAAGTCAACCATAAACCAAGCTAGATGGATCCTTTTGTCAAGTTTCTAACTAAAGGTACCCTTTTCGATAATCCATCAGACATTAAGAAATTCAAGTAGAAAGCTTCTCAATTTGTACTACTGAATGGATGACTCCATATGAGATCTTTTTCATTCCTGCTACTCAAATGCCTATATATGGTCGACCAAAGCTGACTACATGCTTCGAAGACCTATGAAGGAATCTATGAGAATCATCTAGGGGCAGGTCCTTGCATACAAAGCCTTATGACAGGGATATTACTGGCCCCCCATGCAAGAAGACACCATGGAGTTTGTTTGGAAGTACGATCGGTATCAATGTTATGCCAATATCCAGTAGTAACCTGCCAGTCAATTGCCTTAGCTCTCTTCTTCCTGGCCCTTTGTCCAATAGAAAATAGATATACTCGATCTATTTCTCCTAGAAATAAGTTAGCAGAGGTTCCTCATCTTCGCCAAAAACTACTTCATCAAATGGATGGAGGTAGAACCCTTGGTGCACATTATAAAAGAGCAAAGTCAAGAACTTCTTTTAAAAGTCCATCATCTATTGATTCAGACTCTCCCATGTCATCATCACTGATATCGATTGATAATTTGATAATCAAATTTTTAGACAATTTTATGTTGAACTCCATATTCAATATCAATTCATATTTATTAGACATCTTCAATCAAACAAAAAAGCAGAAGTCATGAATTAGATGATTTTATAAGGACTCGAGACCAAGCTGGATGAGATCAAAGGTTGATGGGTGGACGAGCTACCTGGGGTATTATGGGCATATCACACAATCCATGAGACATCAACTAATGAGACTCTTAAACCTGGCATTCAGCATTGAAGTAGTAATTCTAGTCAAAATCAAACTTCCAACTATGTGGATTGAGTACTTCAAAGAGTCGAGTAATTCAAGCCTACTTAAAACCAACCTTGATCGATTGGAGAAAACTTGAAACTAGGCCCATCTACGAATGTTAGCATACCGGCAATGTGTTACTTGGTACTACAACTTCGAGATGAGGTCGAAGACTTTCCAATATGGGAATCTTGTCCTATAGTTGACCAAAGTCTCAAGACTAACTGAGTAAGGAAAGCTATCATTGAATTGGGAAAGACTTTACCGAGTAAGTAAAATCCTTCACCGAAGAGCTTATAAACTTGAAAACCTGGACTATATACCAATTTTTAAGACTTGGAATACTAAAAATCTCTGATTATATTACCAAAATGTAACAATGTATACTCGGTAATGCAATTAAAGATATTCTCTACAAAGTTGCTGGGGGTCTCATCTTATTATCCTACCTAGTTATCTAGTACCAGGTTCGATGGAGTCCACCACTCGATGATTTGTCACCCACTTCAGTGCTTCTAAACCTCTTAGTCACCAAACAACTTGCCACTCGGTGATCTATCTGATGGGGGACTCGAAACCCATCCAGATTTTTCTTTTTATTTTTTTAGATTTTTTTTTATTTTAGTTATTCCAGCTATTCCACTTATTCCTTTTATTCTCATTTTATTCCCTGTTTATCCCAGTTTTATCCCTATGCTATTCCTGTCTTCTTCTTCCTCAAAACCATCACCCAGAACTCCTATTTTTCCATTACTGGTGCCAGATCCACCTTATCCGACCCCCGGCCGCCTCCGCCGGCCCGCCCGTCAGTGCCCGTCGGCCCTGCCCTCGCCAGAAACCCGACGTCCGCCGCCCCGCCCGCGGAAGACGAAGGGTCAGCCGTGGGAAAACCAACCGTCGCCCACAGTCCATGGCCGTCGCCGCCGTTGGCCTGCCACTGGCCGCCTGCCCGCCGTCCGTCGGCTCATGCCTGGCCGTCGGAGGTCCCCCGCCGGCGCCCTTGGGCCCCACGATCGTGGGAAGCCCAAACGGCACGCCGTTCGTGCTGTGCCGCCATGGGCCGCCACTCCACCGTCGCCTGGTCGCCGCCATCCGTCGCCTGGCCGCCGCCGTCCGCCAGCCAAAGTCCGACCGTCGGAGATCCGGTTCCCCCATGTTGCTCGGCCATGAAAAAGTTTCTGCACACTTCTCAAAGCACCCAAAGAAGCTTCTGCACGGTTCTCAAAGCAGCTGGAAGAAGAGCTGTTTCTACACGATTTTTTGAGCAGCACGAATTTCAGAGCAGAGAGAGATTTTAAAATTCAAATAAAAGGGATTTATTTGGTAATTTTTTATGAATGTAATTTGGGTTTAAAAAATGAAAATTTGGGATTTTGTTTTTGAATTTGAATTTAACTTATTTTGAATTTGAATTCAAATATAGGAAGGATTTCAAGGAATTTTATTTTTGAATTTCAAAGGGATATAGGAATCTATAAATATCCATACTCCTCTTGTAATAAATTAGTTGAAAAAATGAATTTTTGAGGGTTTGTAACCTTGTTGTGGTTCTGGGCTGAGGCCCGTTTGCCTTCGTCCTTCGGAACGTCGAGGGGTGTGAGGCCCCGTCTTGCCTTCGTCCTTCGGGACGTCGAGGGGTGTGAGGCTCCAAGTATCTCCATTCCATCTTCTTTATCCCCTCGTGACTTTGAGATTCATCCTAGCGCCTCCAAGTATCGAGGAGGGCGTAATGCCTTAGAGGTGAGAGGTCTCTTCATTAGGGTGAGTCCCAAGGTCCACGAGATCTAGATCCCAGTCTCCCATCCCCATCCTTTCTTTGTCATCCCGATCAAGAAAAGTGAAAACCAAAAGAGTCCAGCCATTTTAGAAATTTTCAGGTGTCGTTCTATCCTAGTCTCGGGAGGCTTCTTAGCCCTCCCACGGTCCTTAATTTGCTTTATATTTTCTCCTTCCAGAATAACCATGGGTCCTTTTTTCATCCCGCATCATTTTTGGTATCAGAGCCAACAGCGGACTAGAATTTGCTTCATCCTCAAACTCGACAGAGTCGAGTTCTTCGTACTGTAGGAGAATGATGGAGGACCCGAAACCCATCCGGATTTTTCTTTTTATTTTTTTAGATTTTTTTTATTTTAGTTATTCCAACTATTCCACTTATTCCCTTTATTCTTGTTTTATTCCCTGTTTATCCCAGTTTTATCCCTCTGCTATTCCTGTCTTCTTCTTCCTCAAAACCATCATCCAGAACTCCTATTTTTCTGCTGCTGGTCCAAGATCCGCCGTGCTCGACCCCCGGCCGCCTCCGCCGGCCCGCTCGCCGATGCCCGCCGATCCCGCCCTCGCCGGAAACCCAGTGTCCGCCGCCCCGCCCGCAGAAGATGAAGGGTCGGCCATGGGAAGACCAACTGTCACCCATGGCCCACGGCCGTCGCCGCCGCCGGCCTGCCACAGGCTGCCCACCCGCCGTCCACCGGCTCATGCCCGATCACCAGAGGTCCCCCGCTGGCGCCCTTGGGCCGCACGGCTGTGGGAAGCCCAAACGGCACGTTTTGCATGCCGTGCCGCCATGGGCCGCCACTCCGTCGCCGCCATCCGTCGCCTGGCCGTCGCCCACAGTCCGCCGCCGTCCCGCCGTCCGCCAGCCAAAGTCCGGCCACCGGAGATCCGGTTCCCCCTGTTGCTCGGCCATGAAGAAGTTTCTGCACGCTTCTCAAATGAAGCGGGACTAATATGCATGCAATTATTTTTGTATGTTTTATATGTGGGGTTAGGTGATTAATTCTCGAATTTCAGATCAAAATTAGTTGTAGGGAATTATGTATGAAATTTTAAAGTCAAGCATGCAGATTAGAACCTATAAAAGTATTAAAGAAAGATCGCTGGGGCTGAGAAGCCTCGGTTAGGGCAAGTTCTCCTACAATATAATTACTGGAGGTAGAGGGGGTGTACCTGACAATGTCTAAAGTGCCTGGTGAAGATCGCAGCGAAGAGATATCTCGTTCCTCGACGGATGCGGCCTGAAAAATCGAGCCAAAGACCCGCAAATACCCGGCTTTCTGCTCGGTGGTCTGATTGAGGCTTGGCTGGAGTCGTTGGATTCGTAGGAACTCGGGGACATGCAAACGACCTGTAAAGGATTAGAAAACTCAGAGGAGATCAAGAAAATAAAGGAAAATAGCAAAGAGAAGAAAGTTTTGGAGGGGGCTAGAAGGATGGTTGGCGGCAGGAAGATGGTTGCAAACACCGAGAAGAAGAACTCTCAAACCCCTTTATGCACACAGCAGGGTAATCACACAAAGCAATATAAGAACTCAAGGTTTATTTCATATCAAAATCAAGCTTCATCAAGAAGCTAGGGTCCCTTAAATAGACCCTTAACCTTGGGCCCCAAGTAAGGGTACTTTAGACTTTACATAGGACTCCTTCTCCCTTTCGAACCCTAACTAGGAATACAAGGTAACATAGGTAGAAATCCCTAAAGCACCTGGACTCCCTCTCCTTGTCTTGGTCGGCCAAGGGGGTGACCTTAAGTGGCCGACCAAGAGGAGGGTCACCATAAGGGATGGCGCCCTAATCTTCTTCCTGGGCCTGGGCTGGCCCAGTTTGCTTCCGGTTGGTCCAGGGCTTCAGGTTTGTTCCTGTTTTCATTTTCTCCTCCTGGGATCTTCAGGTCTTCAAGCTGGGTTGGATTTGGGCTCAACTTCCATGTCTTCAATCAGGTTGGACTTGGTCTTCACTTGTATGATGTGGTCTTGAGTCTTCGATATGCTTGGACAGGACTCAAAAAAATAAAATTAGCTCGACATGAGCTGACTGAACTGAACTAGCCAACATGAGCTAACTAATTATAAGACTCAAATAAAAACAACTCAGCTGGACTAAGCTTTATTACAGTGGACTCAAATGTCAATTAAGTGATCCACAGAGGGTTGAGAAGCCTCTGCCTTATTTTGGTACCTCTGGTGTCCGCACCATCAAAGTAGCCCAAAGAAGCTTCTACACAGTTCTCAAAGCAGCTAGAAGAAGAGCTATTTTTGCACGATTTTTGGAGCAGCACGAATTCTAGAGCAGGGGGAGATTTCAAAATTTAAATAAAAGGAATTTATTTGGTAATTTTTCATGAATGTAATTTGGGTTTAAAAAATGGAAATTTGGGATTTTGGTTTTGAATTTGAATTCAACTTATTTTGAATTTGAATTCAAATCTAGGGAGGATTTCGAGAGATTTTATTTTTGAATTTTAAATAGATATGGGAATCTATAAATACCCATACTCCTCTTGTAATAAATCAGTTGAAAAAATGAATTTTTGAGGGTTTGTAACCTTGTTATGGTTATGGGCTGAGGCCCATTTGCCTTCGTCCTTCGGGACGTCGAGGGGTGTGTGGCCCCGTATTGCCTTCGTCCTTTAGGATGTCGGGCCCCTGGTATCTCCATTCCATTTTCTTTATCCCCTCGTGACTTTGAGATTCATCCTAGCACCTCCAAGTATCGAGGAGGGCGTAATGCCTTAGAGATGAGAGGTCTCTTCGTTAGGGTGAGTCCCAAGGTCCACGAGATCCAGATCCCAGTCTCCCATCCCCATCCTTTCTTTGTCATCCCCATCAAGAAAAGTGAAAACCAAAAGAGTCCAGCCGTTTTAGAGATTTTCAGGTGTCGTTTTATCCTAGTCCTGGGAGGCTTCTTAGCCCTCCCACGGTCCTTAATTTGCTTTATATTTTCCTCTTTTAGAATAACCATGGGTCCTTCATTTTCCGTCCCGCATCACTGTCACTCACTTCAGGGTTTCTGAATCCCTCGATAGCCTAACAACTGGTCACTCGATGATATGTTGCCCATCTCATAATTTTAGAACTCCTGGGTACCTAAAAACTGGCCACTCGATGATCCGTCACCAACTTTAGGGTTTCTGAACCTCTTGATTGACTAACAACTGGCCACTCGATGATCCGTCACCCACTTCATGGTTTTTGAACCCCTCGGTTGCCTAACAATTGGCCACTCAGCAATGGTCGCCCATCTCAAGATTTTCGAACCACTTAGTTGCTTAAAAATTGGCCACTCGATGATCTGTCATCCATCTCAGCATATGTAAACCTCTCGACTGCTTAATAACTAGCTACTTGACGATCTGTCACCCATCTTAAGGTTTTCGAATCCCTTGGCTATCTAACAATCGGTCACTCAATGATCCATCACCCACTTCAGGATTTCCAAACCCCTCGATCGCCTAACAATCGACCACTCATCAATCTGTCACCCACCTTAGTGTTTCTAAACTCCTCAACTGCTTAACAATCAATCAATAGATGATCCATCATCTCTCATAATGTTCTACATTTTTCTAGCTAACTAACACCGGACTAATAAAAGAAAATTGCTAACTTAGCTTATCTACATCAACTAAATAGAAGTAATGATTCTAAACGATCGACTTATACTCGATCACCAAGAAAAGGATTTGTGTTGAAAACTAGTTGAATCAGATTGGTACCTACTGACTAAGCATAGCCTACCAATGGCAAACTGACTTTCTATAGTTGGAATTATGTAAATCAAGCAATCTGGAGATCTACAACTGTAGTTGGGGGTTGACACCTAAGCTATACTAATATGTAATTTTTCAAACTAAGTGACTATGAGTTACTTACTCAGCCTACTCTACACTTCCGGCTACATTACTTCGAATGTTCTGGTATTTATCAAGTCATTCAATATGAAAGCAAGATAATGAAAAAAGGTATCTTCATTAATATAAAAAGTCAATACAAGATGAAGAGCTGAGCCCAATTATAAGGATAAAAAGGAAAGAAAAAGTACAAGGATCACTCCTTGGACCAGTTGTCAGAGTTTCCTTGAAAGCTTTGATTGCCACATTGATTATGTCCTCAACATCAATGATTGCCTTAGCAATGGCCTCTTTGATAGTAGCCTCCGCTCCATGGTCACCTCTGCAGCTACCTCCTCAGTACCAATTGTTTTGGCCCTGACTTTGGTAACTTCCTCGCTAGCTTCTTCTCCTTTTTCTTCCTCGATGTCAATGATGGCACTCAAATCTAGTCATGGGAAGGCCTAAGTAACCTTCTTCTTGCATTCAATGAACCCAAGATGGAAGGCTTCCAGGCAGCTCTTGACTACTTCATTCTCAAAGTCCTTGGACCCCTTGAATCTTTCAACCATCTATTCCCCATCAGTTTGGGCTTCAGCTTGCCATAACTCTGAATCCAGAAGCCTAGAGTTGAGCTTCTAGGGCCAATACCTTCAGGTCAGTGTCAGCCAACTTCATCTTTAGCTTGGAGACTCAAGCACTCTCATTGGTAATTATTTCATCCTTCTTCTTTATTTGGACCTCTAGCTCCTGAACAATTTCTTTGGAGGCTTGCAGTTCCTTCTTTAGCTTGCCCTCTTGAGCCTTGCCCACCTTTCTTAGCTCTTCAAACACCTTGGCATTCACCTTCGTGGTCTCCACTTGGTCCTTCAGAGTTTGACTTAGCTCTATGAAGCCATAGAACCTCTCTTAGATGACAAATATATCATGGGCAAACAGCAAAGAAAAAATTTCAAAGTTAGCAACTCAGAATTTAAAGTATCCATAAAAGCTACTAGGTTAGAGATACTCACCTTGACGAGAGCTGGATAGAAGGACCAGATGATCTCCTCCATTAGACGGGCCTTCCATTCCTCAAAGTTCCTGAAAGGAGGATCATCTTAACTAGCTTCTCAGTTAGTTCCTTATTCCTGAAGGTTGAGGTGATCTTCTTTACTTGTGCCTCCATCATGATGTAATCAGTTAATTTTTTATCTTTTCAAGCTCCGATGAAGTCATTGGAGCCTTCCCTTTTTCCTTGGCCTCCACTTAGTTCGAAGGACTTGTCCACCCTGATACTGTGGTAGATGGTGGTACTGTTGTTGCCAGTGATGCTAGCATCGGAGATGAAGTTGGCACAACAGAAGTTGGTGCTAATATGATTTTCACCTCTTTGTCATCTATGGTGGTGGGAGCTTTTGTTGGGTGTGATGTTAGAACCCTGGTCAAAGTTGACGAGCCTCGAAGAGCCACTCAACGTTTCTTGGATACTGCCTTTTTCAGCTGAGGAGCTCTTCTTTATGTTGCGGCCCTTTTCTTCTTGCATTCTTCAAGGCCTTTAGTGAGACCTTCACATTTGCAGAAGGTCAAGTAAAGGACTTAGTAAAAATAATAGCAAGTAAATAAAAGAGAAACCTCAAAGGCTGAGCTCTGCATCATACCAGCTCTACTCTGAAAATAGATCTTGCTATTTGGGGACCTCCATGTTTAGTAATTTGTTGAAGTCCTCCTTGTAGGTAGTGAGGGCTTCATCATTCTTATTCAACTTTGTGTTGGGCTTGCTTTAGACCCAGTTAATCTCTAAGGAGATATAAGAAGAGATGAAAAAGAAAATGCTTTTCTAGTTATGGATAGCATAGGGAAGACTAGTAATAAAGGTGCAACCCTGATGAGGATAATGGATCACTAGCTCTTTGCCATTGGATGCCTCTTTAGAGAAAACAATGCTCAGAACAAAGAAGTCCTAGGCTGGGTTCTGAGCTATGACAAAGAATAATGAAGGAAATAATAATCTGAAAAGAGTTGGGAGCAAGCTAAGTAAGAACTATTTGATAAAAGTCTAAAATGTTGCTAATGAAAAGATGGAAAGGAAGGTGAAGACCTGCACAAAAGAACTCTTCACATAGAGGAACCCAACTGAAGGATCTAATGTCACTCGGTCCTCAAGCCTAGGGGCGAAGACTTGGAACTGACTGAAGAAATAGTATTGATCTCGAACCTGGATGACTTCTACTGGAGTCATCGACAAGGCAGTGCTCGCTAGATTAGGCAAGATAGGGGCACTCAGGCTGGTCGACTAGTTAGCCTAAAGCACCTCCCAGAAGGAAGAAGTCTTGACTTCTTTTGGCTTAGAGAGCAATGGTGGGGTCTCTAGATACTTCTTCAGTTTCTCGAAGGTAGCACGACAGTCTTCGGACCATTCGAAGCCCTTTGATTGCCGGAGTACCTTGAAGAACGGAAGACATTTCTCGGCTGACCGAGAGATAAATCTGCTTAGGGAGGCAATCCTCCCTGTCAACCGCTGGACTTCCTTTTTGCAGTAGGGATGTCTCATATCTTTCAAGGCTTGAATATTCTCGGGATTTACCTCAATCCCTCGTTTGGTGACAAGGAAGCCCAAGAATTTGCCCGAAGTGACCCTAAAGGCACACTTTGCCGGGTTTAGCTTCATATGGTAGCGCCGGAGAGTGCTGAATGATTCCTCCAAGTCGCTGATATGATTTCTCCAGTGGAGGCTCTTGACGATCATGTCGTCAACATAGGCCTCCATATTTCTCCCCAGTTGCTTTTCGAATACCTTATTGATGAGTCTTTGAAATATCGCTCCAGCGTTCTTGAGGCCAAACGGCATCATCTTGTAGTAGTAGAGGCCCTTATCAGTGATGAACGCCGTCTTCTCCTCATCTCATGGATTCATTCTAATTTGATTGTAGCCGAAGAAGGCATCCATGAAGCTTAGCATCTGGTGGCCGGTGGTAGCATCGACTAGTTGATAATTTTTGGAAGAGGGAAGCTATCTTTTGGGCAAGTTTTGTTGAGGTCTGTATAGTCGATGCAAATCCTCCACTTGCCACTAGCTTTCTTCACCATCACCACATTGGCCAACCACTCGGGGTATCGGGCCTCTCTGATGAACCCTGCTTTGAGGAGCTTGCCAACCTCTTCGTCTACAGCTTGCTGTCTTCCGGGGGCGAAGCTCCTCTTCTTCTGCCGCACCGGCTTGTATCCAGGGGTTACTTCCAGTCGATGAGTAATCACTTTGGCAGGAATCTCGGGCATGTCCGAAGCCGACCAGGCGAAGACATCGGCGTTGTCCCTGAGAAAACGGATCAACTCCATTCTGGTTTTCTCGTCAAGTGCGCTCCCGATCTGCATGACTATGGAGGGATCTTTCTTTCAAAGGTACCGGAATGGTCCTCTCCATGGGCTCACCAAGATTTGTAGTTGCATCCCTCGGATCCAGCTGATCCGGAGTTGTCGAATCCTTGAAATGCCTGTCTTCAATCATCAACACTGCCGTGCCATCCTCTAGTTTCCTCTAACTTCTTCAACACCATTCCTGGTGGGGAAGCGTACTAAGAGGTAGTGAGAGGAGATCACGATCCGGAACTTGTTCAAGGCAGGCCACCCCAGAATAATATTGTATGCTGAGAGGATCCGGACTACCGTGAAGTTGATCGGCAGTGTCTTTTGTCGAGGTTCGGTGTTGAGGGTTACAGGCAGCACTATTTCTCCCTCGACATAAACTTGGTTGCCCCCAAAACCAGAGAGCGATATAGGGGACATTTGCAGTTGATGCCTAGGCAAACACATTTTAGAGAATGCATCGTACATCAAGACATCTATCGAACTTCCATTATCTACAAGGATCAGCTGTGCATCATAATTGGCCACTACGACCGAAATTACAAGAGGATCATCATGTGGGAGCGAAACTCCCGCAAGGTCGTCGTCGGAGAAGAGGATGGCGTTGTTGTCTTTAAGTTACTTTGGAGCATCGTCCTCATCCCTTCTCCAGTTGGTGGGTCAGTGTATCATCCCTACACCTCCGTTGGTGGGCTTTTGATTTGGCAATTCGGCCTCTTCAAGAGGTGGCTGGGGAACAGTTTCTTCCGACCGGGGGCCTTGGCGATCGATATACCACCCCAGGTACCCTCTCTTGATGAGATCCTCAATTGCATTCTTCAGCTGGATGCATTCTTCTGTGTTGTGGCCGTGGTCCCGGTGGAATCGGTAGTATTTGTTCCTGTTCTTGACAGAAGAGGAGGCCTTCATGGGATGGGGCCGCTGGAATAGTTTTCTTTTTCTATCTCCATGAGGATCTTCTCTTGAGGGAGGTTGAGGGGGGTGTAGGAGTCGAATCTTTCTTTCAATGCTCTGGGCTTGGGAGGACTTCTTTGACGGTCTGCATATCTGCCGCCGTTGTTATTAGAAGTTTAGGGACCTTGTCCCCTGTTATTCTTCTTCTTTGAAGGGGGTTTCCCTTCAATCAATCGTCAATCGCCGCCTACTCTTCAGCATCGGCGTATTTCTGAGCCCTTGACAGGAGCTCAGTGTAGCTTTTAGGAAACTCTTATCCAGGGAGAAAGTAAGCCTGGAGGTCGAAGCCCCTTCTTCAGTGCTGACATGGCCACGTGTTCGTTGAGATCTGGGATCTCAAGCGTGGCCGCATTAAACCTGGAGATATAATCTCGCAGGCTTTTTCCTTCGTTCTGGTGAAGGAGGAACAGTGTGTCGTATTTCGAGGGGTCTTGCGGCAGGTCCTGAAATGCAAGACAAACAGTTTTTCTAACTCGAAAAAGGAATCGATGGTACCTGGGTGCAAGCTCGAGTACCACATCCGAGCAGACTTCATCAAGGTAGCCGAGAATGCCAAGCAGTACATCGCGTCCGAAGCTCCTTGAATCATCATATGGGCCTTGAAGCTGTCCAAATGATCGAGGGGGTTGGTGGTGCCGTCGTAGGGCTTCAACCGGGGAACCCTGAAGTGCCGAGGGATGACCTCGGCCATGATGCGGTCGGGTAGGGTGGGCGTAGGTCATCCACAATCAGGTCGTCGGGATCCTTAAGATCCCGCATCCTGTGCTCTCGCGCCTTCGCCATCTCTGATTCGATGGCTCTGAACCTCCCATCATAATCGGGAGTCTGCTTCGCCACTCTCTCCACAGAAGTGGAGTCTCTGGAGGAGGGTGAGGGAGTTTGCCTAGGCATTTTCCCTTTGTGTGGGGAATTGGTGGACCTGGGCAATCTTGAAGTTCGGCCTTCGGGAGAGGGTCGAGAATGGGGGGAGGGATGCGCGGAGTCCTCCCGTGGAGCTCTCCTTCGGGATCGAGAGCTATGTCTAGAAACAGCTGGTGGGTTTCCCACCAGAAAGGCTCTGTCTTGGAATTCTTGAACCATGGCCGTAAGATTGGCGATCTTGTTCATAAGAGCTTTAAACTGTTGTACTCCCACAACAATTATGGGAGATGGAGCATCATTCTCCTCCGGGGGTGCACCCCTCTGAGACGGAGCACGACTCCGGCTTGTAGAAGCGATTGGAGCTTTTCCTCTTGCCATCAAAAACTTTTTTTTCTTCCCCTTGTCTGGGAGGGAGCTTAAAAATTGTTAATGCACCCCTTCCTCGTGCGCCAATCTGTTGGCGTGGAGTCCCTGGATCGGCCGGTCGGAGCCGCTGTGTCGCATGACCGCTCCCTGGTTTACTTGCAAAATAGGTCCCTTGTCGGAGTTATTCTGGCGGGGGACACTTCGATGCCTAATTCAGTGGCGAATCCCAGCCACAGAATGGGGAAGGTATCGAGAGTGGAAGAGAAAAGGCTCTCGGAGATTGTAAGCATATGTGAGCGGGGATGTTCACGTACCATCTAGCCATCCTTCTTACCCTTATTTAAAGAAGGCCTCCGGCCTACATCCCGCTCTTTTTCCGGAGATCATGGGGAGCCAATCCCTCCCATGATTGGCGATCATGGGTTGTCATTGAACGGTTCCGGCCAGATCGAAGGCGTGGCAGCAGGAGTTGTGCGCCATGATCACGGCATGATGAGTGTCGATTGTAATCGTTGATTACAGTTGCCTTTCTAGAACATATTGTGGTCCAAACTTCGGATTTCTCCTTGCGTGGACCGAAGACTTGGTATTTCCCGAGACCGGAGTTCGTGTCCATGGTGGGGACCGAAGTACGTGCCTTCGGAAGTCGATGAGTAGTTCGGTCTTCGGCCAGGGTCAAAGACGTTAACCGAAGGTCCAGCCTTCGGATGTTATGGTCCTGTATGAAGCCTTGGGTTGCCTGCAATTGGCCTATCCCTTGCTTGGTCTGAAGTCCGTAGTCTGGAGAAATGGGCTTCGACCAGTCGAACCAAAGTTTGGTTTATAGCTGAACCAGGATATCCCAACACCAACTAACAATTAATTAGATGAAGATCCATCGTAGCTTTGAAGGATCACTTGTTGATTTTAGGTCAAGAGCTTGGAAAGGGATGCTTCAAGTGTCACGTCCCAAATCCAGCACCGGAATCGGCTACGTGATCGGCCGCACAATCCTAGGTTTTATCCTAGAGATCATGCAAGGCCTAAAATTTATTTTTCATTTTAACCTTAATCCTTCATAATATTATTGATCATAATTTATAAGAAATTATATAATACCAAGGAAATAGTACAACACAAATGGTTCTATTACAATCATCCTTCAATTATCTGATTGGTAATAATAACTCTCTAGCTACTCCTTATTTCTTCACGAATTCAATCCATCACCAAGCCCGAAGATCCTGCACAACTTTGAGAAGGAAAAACAAATAGGGGCTGTGAGCTTTATAGCCTAGTAAGGTTCCCTCACAAGCATACCAGTATTAATATAAAAACTAAAAGCAGCAAGATCATAATAATATAACGGAAAATGATAAATTTTTCAGTCAAGCAACCAAAACCAATCACATATCAAGTAAATCAAAAACCTTTCATAACATTATATTCCCTTTATATGTTTTCATTAGTTTTCCTTCTTCTTTAGGGTTTTGGACTAGCCATTGTCTTGTTACCGTCCATGACTGGCAACCTCACAATCAACCATGTATTCTAAGTCCATGGCCAGGCTAGCTCACGTACAAAGCCCGTGACTCTGGCTGTCCCATGTTTTAAATGCCCATGGCCAGCTATTTTACGTACAAAGCCCGTGGCTCCGGCAACTTCAGAAATCCACGATCCCATGGCATGGCTAGTCCAGACACCGTTATCATTTTATCCATCCACATCATCTTATCAAATCATAACATTCATAGCTTTCCAATGACTGTATCATGGTCGAACCTACACAAATAATACATCATTTAATAATACATGGTATACCAGAACATAGCTAGTAACATCAAAAATCATGTTGTCCAACACAAAATATCAAACTATTCCATGCAAATCTAGTCATGTATGTCGATGCTCATATGCACAGATCAAATCATGTTGAAATAAAACATATATATATATATTGGTGATCAGGTCCAGAGATCCTTACCTTTCTAAAGTCAATTTAAAAATACCCGAATCAGTATGTATCCAAAACCCGCACAGTATCCTTCTGCTCAGAAGGCTATCCCCTACAATAATAAATAATTTTTATTCATAAATTCTTCTATGATTCACCTATAAAATCCTGATTGCATGAATTTCGAGAAAGAAGACTTTTCGATTCTCTCTCCTAAAATTATTTTTATTTTATTTTATTTTTTCTCTCTCTTCATTCTCTCTCCTCTTTCTCTTTCTTAGTTTTCTCTCTTCTTTCTCTCTCCTCTTTGATGGGGAAACCCTTGGGTGAGCCATCGGTATCAGCTCCAGTAACCAAAAAATCATCTCGACGACTCAACTCTCAGATAGGTATATATATTTTTTCTTTCTTTTCTTTTTATCTTCTTTTTTTTTTTCTTTTTCTTTCTTTTTTTCTTCTCTTTTCTTCTTTTCTCTTCTCTCGAACCCCCCCTCTCTCCCCCTGGTTTGGCTTGAGTATACCTCCCATGGCCTCGGAAGCCATGAGAGGTAGTCGATGAGGGAAGGAGAACTCGCCGATCATTGCCGGACGGAGGGAAACCGACGGTGTCATCGGTGTTCGTCAGGTTCTTCCCTTTTCTTTCTTCTTCTTCTTTTTTTTTTGTCCTCCGGCTTCGTCCTTGGATCGGCCGAACAGGACTCCATCATCCCATGGATGGAGATCGAAGGAGGGGTGGTGGTCCAATGGAATTTGACCGGAGGGAGCAGTGAAGGGGGTTGGCCGGTGCATCCATGGTCATCCCAGCGGTAGAAGAAGCTGGGTAATTTTTTTTTTCTATTTCCTTCCCTAACCAATGTCTAAGAAGGAGGGCTTACCAGCATCAACAGGGCCCTCGGTCGCTCACCGGAGAGGGGAAAGACGGCGATGAGAAGATCGGTGGGCTCGCTTAGAGGCGATGAGAGGAAACATTTATAGAAAAACGGAAGGATTTCTTGCCATTCAGAAAGAAAAACTCTATCCGATCGGAGTTCTAACCCACTCTAATCCTCATCGTCGACGAAGTCCCTCCCTCCACGGCTCTCCCAGTGGTTATCCGACGATATTATCGGTCGGATAAGAGGGAAAACCCAGCCTCCCCTGTTCTCCATCTCTGTCCCAACCCCTTTTTTTTTTTCTTTCGATTAGGTCGAAGCCGGTTGGGCCTGCCGACTTCGGCCCAAAGCCTAGGTTTCACATTCTTCCACCGTTAAAATAATTTCATCCTCGAAATTAGCTTGATTGAGATTTTGCACCTCGAAAGTATCCAACCCTCATTTCATTCTCAAACTTCCAATTAGCCTATCTCTTAGGGTACTTGTTTCTCAAGTCTCAACATAACAAAATTATATAACATTCAAAACTTGATCTTTTCATCTACAATCCATATTGAATTTTCTCGAGCTCTTCAAAAAGAACACCAATCTTTTGATATGATTAATTATCTTTAATTAACTTCACAAGAACATCATGATTAGAAATATCCAACCTTAACATCATCCTCGAGCTTTCAGATAATTTCTCTCTTAGAATGCTTTCCTCATACGACCTTTTCATAGCAATATGATATAGCATTTTATCTTGATCACCACCATCTATCTACATTGCAAATTCCTTCAATTTCTTTCAAATAAATATCAACGCCTCAACCTTGAATTTAATACACAATTCTTTGCCTCTTAATTTATTTCTCTTGATTAACTCTACTGAAAATCATAATCGGTCCAATCTATTTTTAATCAACAACCAGACACTTGCCATGGTCTATACATTCTTTCTTCTCTTACACCTCTCCATGACTTTACAATCAATCTTTTATCTTTATCTTTAGGAAAACCTCGAGCACTCCTTTAATAGAGAAATCATAATGTCATAACTAAAGGAGCTTGGTGTCACAAATATTTCAATCCTAGCTGGGTAAAGATCAATACTTCCTTAATCCAGATTTAGAGATGTCCAAATTTTTACTAGAGTCCTCCATACTAGGGAACCTATCGATGAAAACTGCCTGGCAATATCGATATATTAGCCCAAGATCAGCAATATTATATTTTCATCTTGTTATTAAAATTCAAATCAGCACTCCTATCATAACACTTCTAAAGTTAGAGTCAATATTCTTAATTGATTTTGGGATAACTCAAACCACTATGCTTCCACTGCGCGCTTTGATAAAATTGCTAAACCATCTAGGTTCACTAAATGAATCCCTCCAAACTCATCTTACATTCGTACCAGGAAGATATCAAGTTACTGAAGTAAAGCTTTTGAATCTTTTTATCATGTCCCTACCTTAAGCATATCCTTTCAAGAGTTACCCTATCCCAATTTTCATATTGGAGGTTATTGCATAAATTTCACCATCCTTTGTAAGATACCGATACCTCTAGTTCAAGTCCGAAAAGACAATCTATATCAACTTTTCTCTTGAAAAGTTATCATTAACTCTAATGAGATAAATGACTTTCAATCAATGCTCTTATGATTAGAATCAATCATCTTATCGTTCATAGAACGATCTTACCATAACTCTTAGCACCAATTATCAAACCATCAAAAATGTTGTCTCTCATAAACTAAACTTATATAAATTTCTTAACACCAATCTCTTTGCTCAATACAATATCAGTAGCAGAGTAACTTAAATCTTCCAATACCAATTTGTCTTCTTATTATGATCTAGTATCATGATAACCAAGATCTTCTTATAGATCTTAATTTGACTTGGTGTTTAACATATCCAATAATCTCCAATAATTATAGAATAGATCCAGTAATTCAATCACAAACTACTAACCTACACTATCAAGGATTCTACCAAGATGTGCATGGCATAATATCATTTTCTCCACTAATTGCAAATCTATGTATTATGCCAAACACATTTTTCATTACATAATTCCATTAATAATCCACATATAGATTCATCGTAAAATTTTTCTTCTTAATATCATAAACTCTTTCACAACCTGCATCCGAAACATCTTCTTGCAAGAATTCCCAATGAACATAGGGTAGAATCAGTAACATGTCCAAATTGCAAATATAGGCTATCAAGATTCTATCAAAATATGTATGCCATGTCAACATGATATAATCTAATCCACTAAAAGAGAGCTACAAGCTATACATCATTCCAAATACATTTCTCTTTATATATATGTTCAATCACAATCCGTATGCAGATTCATCAAATATATATCCTTTCTAATATAGTTGAACTCTTCATGACTTATACTCTAAACATCTTCTTGCAATAGTTCCAAAATTTACAGTCCGATAATTAACAACAAAACTAGCATATTATCATCATCCACATCCACACTAGGTTCAAGATTCCAAAATTATCCAATTAACAATTGAACCACTTATTCAGTATGACCTATTAATATAACATGTTATAATTCCTGGCCAGTACTCTTGATGCTTGGTCTATCCATTTATCAAAGGCGAGGATACATCTCCATCCAATTCTTCTATATCCATCATATGCTTACTTATCATGATTAAAAAGTATAATCATCCAGCCCTTTACATTTATCCTAGTTCAATCTCATTACTTATTTTATAGACCAATCATCGTGTTCTTCTTTAGTACTAATCATAGCCAGATCTTAAGCATAATACCTAAAGATTAGAAAATCCAACATTCGAATCCATTTTCTTCCCAACTGCATATCCTGATTGATCATGACACTAAATTTAAATATCTCTTAAATCATGATCCATAATGATTATTATCCAAATTTTGATATCATTCGAATCATATCCTGATCACTTATATCATCGTTCCAAGTGATCATATTTTAAGCTTCAATATCATCCATGTCATGTCTTAATCACTTATATCACAGTTCCAAATTGTCATACTCTAAGTTTTGATATCATTATGCCATGTCCTAATAATCACCATGTGATTGCCAATTCATTTATGTCCCAAATCATCATGCTTTATACTATTCTTGTCATATCCTAATAACCATTATGTTATTATTATTTGAACCACATGTATCACCATCCCAAATGATCATAATCTAAGCTCTGATACAATTTTATCATGCCCCAAATATAGCACTGGAATCGGCTACGTGACCGGCCGCACAACCCTAGGTTTTACCCTAGATTATGCAAGGCCTAAATTTTTTTTTTTCATTTTAACCTTAATCCTTTCTAATATTATTGATCAAAATTTATAAGAAATTATCTAACACCAAGAAAATAGTACAATACATATGGTTCTATTACAATCATCCTTCAGTCATCTGATTAGTAATAATAACTTTATAGCTACTCCTTATTTCTTCACGAATTCAATCCATCACCAAGCCCGAAGATCATGTACAACTCTAAGAAGGAAAAATAAATAGGGGTTGTGAGCTTATAGCCCAGTAAGGTTCTCTCACAATCACATCAGTATTAATATAAAAATTGAAAGCAGCAAGATCATAATAATATAATGGAAAACGATAAATTTTTCGGTCACGCAACCAAAACCAATCACATATCAAGTATATCAAAAACCTTTCATAACATTATATTTCCTTTATATGTTTTCATTAGTTTTCCTTCTTCTTTAGGATTCTGGACTGGCCATTGTCATGCTACCGTCCATGACTGGCAACCTCATAATCAACCATGTATTTTAAGCCCGTGGCCAGGCTAGCTCACGTACAAAGCTCGTGACTCTGGCTGTCCCATGTTTTAAACGCTCATGGCCGGCTATTCTACGTACGAAGTCCGTGGCTCCGGCAATTTCAAAAATCCATGATCCCGTGGCATGGCTAGTCCAGACACCGTCATCATTTTATCCATCCACATCATCTTATCAAATCATAACATTCATAGCTTTCTAATAACTGTATCATGGTCCGATCCACAAATAACACATCATTAAATAATATATGGTATACCAAAACATAGCTAGTAATATAAAAAATCACGTTGTCCAACACAAAATATCAAACTATTCCATGCAAATCTAGTCATGTATGCCGATGCTCATATGCACGGATCAAATTATGTCAAAATAAACACATATATATATATTAGTAATCAGGTCCAGAGATTCTTACCTTTCTAGAGCCAATACAAAAATACCCGAATCAGTCTGTATCCGAAAACCGCACAGTATCCTTATACTCAAAAGGCTGCCCCTACAATAATAAATAATTTTTATTCATAAATTCTTCCATATTCACCTATAAAATTATGATTGCACGAATTTCGAGAAAAAAAGACTTTTCGATTAGAATTTTTTTTTAATGCTAAAAAAATTTCGAAAATAGGTGTCAGGAAGAATATTTACGAAAATAGATATTTTTGGCTGACGTGGACATGCGATGCCAAAAACATCTGTCACGTTACAGGTGGGTTGGCAGCTGGATTGAAATCGTCTTTGGTAAAGATGATTTCATGCCAAGAAATGATTTCAGGCTTTCCACACTTTGGCCAAAGTCTTTACTAAAGACGATTTCTCAATTTGAAATCGTCTTTTCCAAAGACAATTTCAATCCGATAATTTTATAAATTCCTAAAATATCATTTTAAAAAATTCAAAAATAACTATGAATGGCAATCTCGTAATTAAATGAATGGTATTTTCATGATTAAACAAATTTTATGGAGGGTATTTTAGAAAATAAATATTCTCGTTTCAGATCGATTTTTAAAAATTTAATTTTCAAAATACCCACCATAAAGTTTGGTTTAATTATGAAAATGTCATTCACTTAATTACGAAAATGCCATTTATAGTTGTTCGAATTTTTTTAAAAGGTATTTTGGGAATTACATAAAAATTCTAATACATGCGTCTCACATCCATAAATGCTATTTTTTAATTAAATTTTAATCTAATAAAATTTTAAAAAATATATAACAAAATTTAAAAATATAATAATATTAATTAAAAATAAAATTAATTAAAAATATTATAATAATATATTACAATATATTTTTATATTATAATAAAATTTTATATTCTAAAATTTATTCTAAAATATTGTAATAATATTTTATATTAATTATGATACCCCGGTATGGCTGCCGGTCCGGTCCCCTGTACGGCCGCCGGTCCGGCCATCGGTACGGCCCCTAGTCCGGCCACCGGTATGGCCGCTGGTCCGACCACTAGTCTGGCCCCCCTGTACCGTCCCGGTACGTCCATTGGTACGGTCGCCGGGGGCTAGATTAATATTTGTGATTAATTTTTTTTTAATTAATGTTATTTTTAATTTTAAATTAATATTACTTTTATATAGTTGATTAATGTTATTTTTAATTAATTTTATTTTAAAATATATTACCAGGGTCGGACCGGCGACCGTACCAGGAGCCATACCAGTGGCCGTACCGCTGGCCGGACCGGGGGCCTGGACCGGTGGCCAGACCGGGGGTCGGGACCGACGGCCGACCGGGGGCCGTACCGGGTATCATAATAAATATAAAATATTATTATAATATTTTAGAGTAAATTCTTGAATATAAAATATTTATTATAATATAAAAATATATTATAATATATTATTATAATTTTTTTATTAATTTTATTTTTAATTAATGTTATTATATCTTTTAAATTTTGTTATATATTTTTAAAAATTTTATTAGATTAGAATTTAATTAAAAAAATAGTATTTATGGGGTGTGAGATGCATGTATTAGAATTTTTATATAATTTTCAAAATACCTTTTAAAAAAAATTAAAAATAATTATGAATAGCATTTTCGTAATTAAACTAAATTTTATGGAGGGTATTTTGAAAATTAAATTTTTAAAAATCGGATCTGAAACGAGAACTTTTATTTTTCAAAATATCTTCCATAAAGTTTGATTTAATTACGAAATATCATTTATTTAATTACTAAAATGCTATTCATAGTTTTTTTAAATTTTTTTAAAAGAATATTTCAAGAATATATAAAATTATCTAAAATCGTCTTTGGAAAAGATGATTTCAATTCTTAGCATGAAATCATCTTTACGATTTCAACCCAACTGCCAACCCACCTGCCATGTGGCAAGTATTTTTGGTGCCGCATGTTCATGTCAGCCAAAAATAACTATTTTCATAAATATTTTGCCTGACATCTATTTTTAAATTTTTTTAAAATATTAAAAAAAATTCTGTCGATTATCTCTCCATAATTATTTTTATTTTATTTTCTTTTTATTCTCTCTCTTTATTTTATTTTTTATTTTTCTTAGTTATCCCTTTTCTTTCTTTCTCCTCGATGTAGAAATCCTTGGATGAGCCATTTGTGACGGCTCCGGTTATCGAAAAATCATCCCACGACTCAACTCTCACATAGGTTTATATATATATATATATTTGTCTCTTTTTCTTTCTTTTTTTTTTTTTTTCCTTCTCTTTTCTTCTTTTCTCTTCTCCCGAACCCCCCCCCCCCCCCCCCCCCCGGTTTGGCTCGAGTATACCTCCCATGGCCTGGGAAGCCATGAGAGGTAGTCGATGAGGGAAGGAGAACACGCCGATCGTGGTCGGGCGGAGGGAAACCGTCGGCGTCATCGGTGTTCGTCCGGTTCTTCCCCTTTCTTTTTATTTTTGTCCTCCGGCTTCGTCCTTGGCTCGGCCGAGCAGGACTCCATCGTCCCACGGATGGAGATCGAAGGAGGGGTGGTGGTCCACCGGAATTTGACCGGAGGGAGCAGTGAAGGGGGTTGGCCGGCGCATCCACGGTCGTCCCGGCGGTAGAAGAAGCTGGGTATTTTTTTTTTTCTTTCTATTTCCTTCCCTAACCAATGTCTAAGAAGGAGGGCTTACCAGCGTCAACGGGGCCCTCGACCGCTCACCGGAGAGGGGAAAGACGGCGATGAGAAGATCGGTGGGCTCGCTTAGAGGCGAGGAGAGGAAACATTTATAGAAAAACGGAAGGATTTCTTGCCATTCGGAAAGAAAAGCTCCGTCCGATCGGAGTTTCAACCCACTCCAATCCTCATCGCCGACGAAGTCCCTCCCTCCACAGCTCTCCCAGCTGTTATTCCGACGATATTATCGGCCGGATAAGAGGGAAAACCAAGCCTCCCCTGTTCTCCGTCTCCGTCCCAACCCCCCCTTTTTTTTTTCTTCTTTCGACTGGGTCGAAGCCGGCTGGCGCTGCCGACTTCGGCCCAAAGCCCAGGTTTCACATCAAGGCTGTCTACAATTAAATCACAATACTAATGATCTTCCTTTATTTAAATACCATCATATGTTGCAACTCATTTGGTCTTACATTTCAAATTCTTAATGAAATGGATGATAGGCCAACCTATTGTTGACTTTTAAAATCAAATCTAATGGATTAGCATACAAGTCCACCGATCCTATAGTCCAACGAACAAAAGAAAAAAAAAATGCTATTGCTAATACTCCCAAAATGGTGAAACACAAAAGATCAATCCCCGAATTAGTTGAATTGTATATGGATTATGGAGAAGAATAAAAGAATAAAAATTATAAATTCTTGAGAAATTACATCAGAATGGGAAGGAAGGAAAGGAAAGGAAGAGGATGAATAACAAATTTCCTTCTCGATGTGCATTGCAAATGACAAATGGAAGTATATTAGCCATTACTAGATTTGGTTCATATTTGTTGATGATGCATGTAGGTAAAATTAAGAGCGATTTTGAGGTAAAGTTGAGGTTTTTTTTTTGGTGTATTAGTCTTTGTGAATGTGTATTTTCATTCCATCCTTTGCTCTAAGTTGTAACATTTGGTTCTTGTTATGCAGTTTGAAAGGGAGAACACAAACAAAGTGACTCTTCCACAAGTCAAAATAGGTGATCATGAAGACATTACGAAGGAGGCAGTGCTGGTAACCTTAAGGAGGGCTATTAGCCGTTGTGCTTCTCTCCAAACTCATGATGGGCAGTGGCCCAGTGATATTGCCGGCCCATTGTTCATTCCACCAGTTTGGGTAATTCTTGATCTAAAATTGAGATGAAGCGACCTATTGAAGTATCTCTTTCCATCTAGATGAAATATCTGAAAAATGTGATCTTCTCTAAGAATTACTTAATCAATTATGAAAATTATTAGTAGTTGTAGTAGCATGATTGGAGTTATTATTTTAGATACCTTTTTATGCAGATTATTGGATTTTATGCTATTGGAGAATTAAACACTATATTTTCATCCGAACACCAAAAGGAGATGGTTCGTTATTTGTACAACGTTCAGGCATGGATATTTTTTTTAGAAACTCTTGGAATTTAACTAAGAAAGCAAAGATCATAAGATTTATAAGAATTTGTGTATATAAATTGTAGAATGAAGATGGAGGATGGGGTTTTCATATGGAAGGTCGAAGCACCATGCTTGGCACATCCTTTAATTATGTTTGCTTGAGGTTGCTTGGTCAAGAGGCTGAAGGGGGAGATGGGGCAATGCTAAAAGCGCGAAAATGGATATTAGATCATGGTGGTGCAACTGCTACGTCAGCATGGGGAAAAATTGTGCTCTCGGTAGGAGATGAGATCTTTAATTTTATAAAAGCCATTCTTGTTACTTGAATGTATATTTGATGCCATTGTACTCTTATGATTATAGATGATTGGAGTATATGAATGGTCTGGCAGCTACCCTTTGGCCCCAGAAGTATGGTTACTCCCTTATTTCGTACCATTTCATCCAGGTTCATATTCCTTCATTTCTTCCATTCCAAAAACAACTCCGCTTTTCTTTTGACAAGGATGCAAGAATTTAAAAAAAAAGAAAGAAAAGATATGATAAATCTATCTTGTCATGTGTCTTCAAAATTTCTATCATATATAGTAGTAGGAAATAATGCTCCTTGTTTTAAATTTACTTTCTTGAGCATCACCTAGAACATGAACCTTGATTTCCATTTCCAAACTTGATGTATAACAAGAACACCAAAAGCTATAGAAGAGTTAAAATACATTCTACCAAATGTTTATATTTTGAACTTTCCTTAGGCCAAAAACATGATTCTTTCATTATTTAAAATCTACTAGGTCAAGCTTATCATGCTTGGTTTTTGAAGCTTTGTATTTGATTGATTTATTTATTTATTTTTGATAAGTCAACCTCAATGGTTTAGAAAGAACTGAAAAAGCAATTAAACATATCTTAACTATTATGAAAAAAGATAGAATAACAAACAATATTCCAGTAAAACCACACGAACACAATCAAACCTGCAAATCCACTCCAATAAATGGTATGTGATTAAACTTACTCTATTTTTAACATAGCCAAATAAGCCAAACACTAGTAATCTTAATAGGCTAGTTGGCATGTGTTAAACCACTTCTTTGGATGATTATCTTTTTTAGTAGAGTTGAAGCTTTAGATGAAACATCCAATCATAATTTATGAAATCATGGGTAGGTTAGTCTTTGGTTTTTGGATGCCTTCTTCTAATCAATAGGAAGGCATAGCTTGTAGTGTTTGCTACACCAAGGGGACTTCAGTTGGGGAGAAAATGATCTTTATTTCAATTTAGCTTATGACGGTCTTCTAGTAGATGTAGTGTAGTGCCGCCATAGAGTTTTCAAAAAGATATATATGGATAATAGATGTTACTATTCTTGGATATAGAGTAATTTTTAGGGTAATGAACCTTAGCCAAAGTTAGTTTGTTTAGATAATCTTATATTTTCATCTACTTTTATCTAGAGTAAAAATGATTAGTTTTAGGCTCAAAATAAGGGAAATGGGAATATATTGATGATTCTAACATGTATTAAGGAAGAGGCATGTGACTAAGGTGTAACCATAAGGGGTATATGGAAGCTTTTCAGTTTTCACCATTTCTTGCATTGCTTTCATAAATAGATTCTAGGTTAGATCTCTTGATAGAGAATTAACATAAGTTCTTCAATGCTAAACCACAATGCAATAGGCTATCTACGAAGTTCCAATATCTTTTAGTGTATGTTAATTACTTGATTGTGAATGTGCAGAATCAAATCAAAATCTATGCATATGCAAAGCCATGGCCACATTTTTTTTCCGTATCTTAATTCAAACTTAAGACCTCTGTAAAGATGATTTTAGGTCATGATTCTAAGTAAATATCTATTGGCAAAAAGGAAGACTTGAGGTAACATTGATGGAAGTGGTGAGAAGAGATAAATGGAAGATTGAGATAAACTAAAGGGAGCCCTAACTAGGAACTCTTAGCAGAAGATATATAAATCCAAAAAGGCAGATTGAAATAGTTGCAAGAAGGCTTGATGTTGATGGCCCTTATGGTACAACAATGAACTTTTCCTTGTGAATTTTTTAATACTATATGGTGCTAAATGGTTTTAAAATGTCAAATATTTTCTGAATTTCTTCTTTTGTAGTTAAAATATAGCCATGATTATCTTATTTATGAATCCTTTCGTAAGCATGAAATTTCTTTTTTGTTTGCCTTCCATTGCACTACCAAAGGTTAGAATTGTAAAGAGCATTGAAGTATTTCCTTTTATATATTGGTCTTACAACTTTTGTACAATCTTGGTATTGTATATGATCTTGATTAATAGCCCAAGTGGTCCTTTAGGAGGAGGCATATGGAAATATCTCAATTTTCCTTTTTCATAGCTATACAAAAATTATTTAAATTACCTTATGATGATCATTGAATTTTATCTAAAATGAACAAACAATCTTACCTCAAGGACTTGACAAACTTAGTTTGACGTCACTCTTTTGGTTATTTTTGCCATTTTGATATAATTTCTTTATGCCATCTTTGATGATAAATATTCTTAATTTTGAGATAGGTCCTTGATGAGTGCAAGATATATTGTTGTTATAGTCATTTTAAAATAACTTTGTTGTTATAGGAAGTTAGTTACATGGGGGGGGGGGGTGACCTTGGTGATAGACAAGCCTCAAGACACCTAGAACACGCTCATGTGAACAATCATAGCATATACATATAAAAGTATATATAAATACATACAACTATTTTGAATTTGAGGAATATTCCAATTTGATTTTATCTACAATTTTTTTCTCCTAAAAATAGCCTTACAACTCCCTTAAATACATAATTAATTTCTATCTAAAGTCAAATACTCAAATAATTTGTATATTATTTTTAAAAATATATTATTTTTTTAAAAGTTACTTATAATGTAATCTCAAATTTTATATTTATTTTTCTTCATAAAATATATATATTCATGAATGTAATAATCATTATATGTCTATCTTTCTATATAAATGTACAATATAGAGTATAAGATATTTTTCTATATTCCATTTTTTTGGTAAATGAAACAGAGATGCACATAAAAGAATGAGAGCGAGAGAAAATATTAATTTATTAAGTATTAGAAAATATTTTGATTAAATGAAAATGAAAGAATAACCAAAAGATTTTGTACTAATATTCTAACCTAGGTATCTTGGCAACTATTTATCAATAGACCAAGTTCCTTTCAAAAGATCACCTAGGTTACTAGGTTATTTAGCAGCTATAACTAAATCAAAGAGTCTAATGAGAATCAATTCTTTAATTGTAGTAGGCACTTCACCATCTTAGGTATTATTAGACTATCTTATCTATTGTGGCTAAAATCTGGCTCGCCACCGGAGTATGCTAGAGGAGGTAGTGCTCATGAACTGTAGCCGTAAAAAATCTCACTAGAGATGGCTCCAACGAAGGTACTCCGATGCTCAAGTCAGTATTTAGACAATAGAAAGAAAAAAATAGAGCAGGGGAAAGTAACAGTTCATGAGAATGTACTTGGGCTCTCAAGGAGCTCCCTTTTATAGGCAAGGTTGCAAGGGCACTTTGGAGATATTGGAATTCTTAGTGGGTTGGTGAGATTTGACTAGATATCAAATCATATCAGAGGATGTCAGAGAATCGGGTAGAAAGTCATACCAGCGGTTTGTCCCCCTAATTATGGGATTTTTGTCCCATTATGATAGCTAGCCACTTTTATGAATGATAATTTGGACTATTGCATGGAACGGGTCACGTCCCTTTTAATGAAGGGGATTGGCCAGAGATTGCAGGATGTGATCTCTTGATCATGTTGATGGAAATATGCATCGGGTGTACCCTCTTCGAGGGTCTTATAGCATAAGGTTGGGAAGTCTTAACCTTCCTAAGATCCAAGGGCCTTGGTTAGAGCTTGCCTTATGTGCCGGAGCCAAGGGTCGAGACCATGGATTTCATAAAGTAATACAATGAAGTGATACTTTTTTGTTGGGAGCAAGAGGGGCCTTTGATGGGTCAAGGGGTCAATTGTATCAGGAATCCATGGGATCGAAGTGCTGTCAGGCTGAGCTTAGCCGGGATGAGAAGGAATTGGCCATCAGTTCCATCAGGCTAGGGATGCTAGTAGAGGTCTTCCAAGTTGGAGCACAGGCATGGTCAGGTTGAGGGCCGCGGCGTAGTGAGGGCAAAGGCCGAGGGCCAAGACACAGGATTTAGCCTATTTCGATGGGGCAGTCTTGAATATTGGAGAAGTGAAGATCACCTATCAGGGCTGAGCGAGACCTTGTATTGAGAAGTCTTTGAGATTCGAATAACTAGTGTCATCTCGTTAGTTGCCCAAAGGATGTTTTGATAAACTCTTCAGGTTCGAAAGTATAATTCTGCCCTTTGAAACTGAAGGTGGGTCCAAGGGGGTGTTGTCCGAAGGGCTTCTGTACAGATAGCCTGTAGCTAATGTTGTTCCATCGGTCACCTGGGGGACGCCTTGGCCAACTCCTTTCTCTCTTCGTAGATGTTTGGTTAATGTTCTCCTTGGGATGATGTCTACTACATGAATGATGCAAGGGGGAGTGGCATGGCATTGCAGATTTTAGGAGTCAGAAGAGACGGGGTTGAAATAATCTTTATCTCATCTATGGAGTAGACCATCACATGCTCTGGCATTTGGTGTTGTCTCTCTTAGTGCCTAGTCGGAGAGCTTTCAAGATGCTGAGAAAAGGGATTTCACCCCACATCATTACCAAAGAATAATATAGATTGCCTCTGCTTCCATGTTGATGCTCCACCAATCTTTATTGACTTTAGAATGATAGGAAATGGTTAAGCTAGAGTGGCCCACTCTTTTTTAAAAGTAATGAAATGCCTCTCAAGGTGTTTTGCCAAGCGTATAGATTTAATTGAGCTATCCTTCTTTGTTAAGTCTCCCACCCCCTCCCCCAAACAATATCCAATGGCACCACTTTATACGGCTTGATCAAATAGATGAGGTACAACTTAATATCAAAACTTGAAATCTATTTCCAAGTCATACATAAGTTTGGAAGAATGCTATCTTTCTAGATATTTAAGGCTAAATGCACAATGTCTAAGGAGAATTAAAAATTTATCCCCTATTCAAATGTGATCAGTTGCAATTCATAATGTGAAATAATATCAACAATGCACAAATCAAATTTTATGGGGCAAAGAGCATTTTGTTTCAATAATCTTAATTCTTCTTTACTCTTGATGTCAAATTTTCTCATTATAATTTTATTTCTTCTCTCTCGACATCAATTTTTTTCATCATCTTTTCCCAAAAGATAGCCTCGTGTCTTAATGGTAATGTTTGTCTCAAGTCATTGGTTTTATGACAACGATTGTCCAACTGGCAGTAAATGGTATCTAACTTAAGAAATAATAAAATTTGAAGGTATAAATTATGTGAGTGTGTTGATGTGAATTATTCAAAAAAAGTGTGCTTGTCTCTATCCCTTTTCTCATTCACAAATATGTCCAAATATTATCTTAATCCGAATATTATATATAGTCCAATCACATCAT
The DNA here is from genome assembly GCA_021397845.1 of Areca catechu. Taxonomy (NCBI): domain Eukaryota; kingdom Viridiplantae; phylum Streptophyta; class Magnoliopsida; order Arecales; family Arecaceae; genus Areca; species Areca catechu. The sequence goes on along the minus strand of CM038040.1, from coordinate 7,754,295 downwards.
ATGATCAAAATTTAATTACGTTAATGGCATTGAGCAGCTTGAATATGTAGATAAATCCAAACATCATGACAATGAAGCCATTAGGTACCTACTTAGATGTATAACACAAAAGAGTGTGTATATGTGCATGCATTTACTCGAGAGAAGGCAATATGGAATGCATTTGAAGGTTTATCATGTCTATCCTCTATATGTTGCTTTGATATAGTTGCTTTTGTACCATGATAGTAAGTTTAAAGGCCCCTTGAGGAGTGTGTCTTTCTATTAATTATGTATATATTTTTATTTTCAATTTCTTTTGAGTTCATATTTTTATTTCTTTGTCTTTTTTTGTTTTTTTAGGATTTACATGTGACTTGACCATTGTATTCATGAGTATGGATGGGGCTCGGGCTTTGCCATTAGAAAAGACATGCAACACTCCATCAATGTATTTTATACTCCTAGCTTAGACATTTATTTTTTTTATCACTAACTACTTCTCCATAGTGAAGAAAATTATAAACGTATTCATCTAGTTGAACAACTACATTCACTCTTCTTTTTCTTTATTTTTTCTACTTTTCTTTGCCCAATCACATAGTGCTAATCATTTTATTGTTATTGGTGATGTGTTCTCTTCTAAAGTTGCATGATCAATTAACATGTCAAGAAACTTGCACATTGGTCATCTTAGTATACCAATGCATCTTCCTAATAGTTGCACTATTGTTTAAGAAAAAACAACCACAAAAATAGCCATATTGGAAGATATTCTTTTTAAATTTACTTCCAACAAATACAAATTGCCTGATAATTATGATATATAGGACAATCGATGGATTTTATCATTCACCTTGAAACTAAGCCATACACAATTTGACATGTAAAATTTGCTAATGCAACTTAGTTTACTTCCACTATTTACTTATTTAATCTATAGTTATAAAATTTGTTCCTCTCATATTACAGGTCGAATGTGGTCTGGTTGTCGAACAGCATACATGGGCATGTCATATATATATGGAAAGCGATTTGTGGGTCCAATTACACCAACAATATTATCATTAAGGAAGGAGCTTTACACTTCTCCCTATGACCTTATAGATTGGAAACAAGCTTGTAATCAATATGCTAAAGTTAGTATATTTCTCTTCATTTTATTTTTCATGTTCTTGGAAATTTGGCTTGCATGTGGATTCCTCTTGACCTATCATTTTGATAAAATTAACATTCCAACAACTAATTAACTTTTGCATATCAGTGGCTCCTGCATAACATTTTGTACTAATAATGCTATAATTATAAAGATATTTAACTCTTGTGTATAGGCGAAACCAACAAATTGAAATATTAATAATGTTTTTTAGTTGAAGATTTAGTATAAAAAATTATGACTAAAGACACATTTAGAAAACTCCATAAAAGTTGCCTTTAGACAAGAAAAGATGATGTTCTTTAGTACCGTGGCTTTAGAATATGCTGCATAGCCTTTTATAATTATCTTCATTATATTATATTAACTTTAGTTCAACTAGTTGGCAAACTAATTAATAATAGGATATTAGGCTACACCATAATGATTACCATTTAAGTTCAATAGACCAGAGAAGCATGTGGAAGGTGACTAGTCCAAACTTGGTAAGACTTTTTTGAGTCTAAAATTTAGTTAAGAAACATTGAGTAGACTAGATCGTGTGTTCTAAATGTGTGATTTTATGTTATCTAAAATCTCATAGTTATGGAAAGGAAATTTTAGAAAAAGCCCCTGATGTTTTGGCTTTTTTCAAAAAAAGCCCTTCCTATTTCTTGAATAGCAAATCAGCCCTTTTGCATGATCTACTTCTTTTCTACCATCCCTAATATTAATCATAATATGTGAAGGTGAGAATTCCGAGAGGTTCATATAAGTCAATAAATATCCTGTGTAATTGTATGCATTATAGCAGAATTCTAATATGACAAATTAATTTTTAGGTTGTATTGTTAAATATAAACTAATTAAAATGTTATGTAGATATAAAAGTTTCTTTACTTTTTCATTGCAGGAAGATTCATGCAACCGTACTCCATTGGTGCAAAATATCCTTTCTACATTTCTTCATAGGATCGTTGAACCAATATTCGTAAGTTGGCCTGGTAAGAAGTTGAGAGAAAAGGCTCTCAACACTCTCCTGCAACATATTCATTATGAAGATGAAAATTCTCGGTATCTTTGCTATGGAGGTGTAAACAAGGTAAGCACAAAAAAATGGCATTATTATTATTATTATTATTTTATCTACTTAAAATTTACTTACTATATTTTGACATTGAAAGCAAAGTGAGGGGTTCTTAATGTCTATCATGATTAGGACAAAAAAAAAGGGAATTCTATTTTAAGGGTCTTTTTGTGGAAATTTGCTTAATTAGATTCATGGAAGTTTTGATTAGGTTTCTACATGAGCTGCACCAAACCTTTTTATAGAGATGAGCAATATCTCACTTTGCTGATAACCAACATTTGCATCCGTAAATACTAAGATGACAACTTATGATTTGTGAAATAGTTTGTGGCTTCAACTTTTAGCCATTCGTGAAGGGGTGTTGTTTTCCCAATGGAAAGGAGCTATGGAAGTCCACCAAATTTATAATGGAGAGAAAAGGCACTAGGATATGGAAGGGAACTCCCAAAAGTAGGAGGGAATGCCAAGTAAGCTATAGGATTACAGCTCAAAATTCAAAGGAAGGTGGCCAAAAGAATCCAAACTTTGTAAATGATTTCTCGTGACAAGTGGCTCCTAATCACCAAATAATCTAATAGCTATCTAAAGTATGGCCGCCACACTTGAAGATTTGTTAAGAAAGAATAAAATGCGACTCTCTCTCTCTCTCTCTCTAAACAAATGCATATACCAACCACCAACACAATAATTTGACACAAGTGAGACCATTAATTAGTTCTCTTCTTTCTTTAATCGATCATAGAATAGAGGTTCTGATGTTAAGTGTAGTGTTCTTTGTTAAGAACAGTTGTATCCCTATTTTACACTTGATGTACTAGTTCGGAGTCTTCCTCCCCTTCTTCCTCCTCTTCCTCCTGGATATTTGATCGGATAGTGTTTGTTGATCGACTCTTGGCCATCAGGCATCTTGTGCTTTAATAAGTATTGGCTCCTAGCCGTCAGGCATCCTACGCCTTAATAAGTGATCTTCAAGCATTCTGCACCTTAATAAGTGATTAGCTCCTGACTGTTAAGCATCTCGTACCTCACTAAGTGATCAACTCCTATCCAAACACTTTTTTGCTTACCAGCAATTGATCATAACTAGATCAGGGATAGGTCATTTATTCTATAACAATTATCCCACACTTTTGAGTTTGAAAAGATTCACTTGATTTAGCTTAGAAGTATGATAATAAGTTATCATTAATGTTTGATGGGAAAATACTTGTACCGTCATTTCATCGTACGACATTTAATGCCATGTGCCCCCTTTTTGTATGCCTTTTAATAAAAAAAATAATTAAACTATAGTGGATGATTTTTGAAAAGACAATGACTCCTTGATCTGTGGGGTATACCACCTGGCCAATAAAAGTAATCCATGTGGCATGAAAAGAGGCCCATACCTTTAGTTGAAGATCGAGCGACATGGCTAGCATCTCAACAATAAGGTGATTTAATCAGGACCATCAGATATCATTATAAATAATGGTTTTCTTTTTCAATATGGATTCTTCGTCTTCTATTTCTTCACTTTCATCTTTGAGTGAGTTAACAAGTGACCTTTAGAGTTTTTTTAATCTACTTCAGGAGATTTAAGACTTCACCATCCTCGGTAAGAGGCCTTTAACTTTCTTTCTCCAAACTTTCCACTTGTAGCCATGGCCGCCAAGGAGAAAAGAGCTGTTAGGAAGGTGAAAAGTTCAAGGGTAGACTCCCTTGGGACCACTGTGAGTCTAGTCTCAACTGAGGTAAAATATCTTGTTCTTTTTGATGTTCCCGTTAGATGTCACAGGAGGGCCTCTCTGGGCCTTGCGCAGGAGAGGTCTGAGATTAGAAAAGCAAACCTTAGAAAACTCAAGTTCACCATCCTTGATAGCATTAGAATGATCGTACTAGGCCCCGATGATAGGGTTCCGTATCCTTTATTTGAGTGCATTGCTTTTTATGAAGAAGCATTCGACACCAGAGTTTGGTTCCTTCTTCATCCCTTTATTAAAATATCTTAGACTTTTATACGGTAACTCCAATCAGTTTTTTCCAAATAGCTTCAAAGTAATTGTAAGCTTTATCCTCATTTGTAATTTAGTTAGGATAGAACCAAGATGCTCCTAATTTCGGACCATTTTCATATTAAAATCTCATCCATATAATAAAAAGTGGTATTACTTCATCTATCGACAATTCTGGAAACTCGTAAAGGATATTCCATGTTCCATTCATGGGTAGAAGAAGAGGTTCTATATTTCTTCAGACCAATCTCTTGATATTAGGTCCTCTTTGTTGGTGTAGGTATGGTACTTCCAAGCCTTAGAAGGCCAGGAGAGGAGTCTTAGCGATGACTCTAGAAGTCTAGGATTGGTTTGGATCATAGGGGTAGGATCGGGTTGGTCTTAGGATGGAGGTTCGGCCCTCCATAAACTCATGGTTAAGGATTTTATATCTTGAGGGGGCTAGTTCAATGTTAGATTGGATTTGGATCCAAGTAGGTGTGAGAGTGGATCAAGATATGGGTATACATGGGCTTGGATGAGTGCTCTCCTAATTGGATTAGCTTTGGAAGAATTAGAATTGGATTTAGATTTATGTTTCTAGTCCTATTTGGATTAAGAAAACTTTTGTTATGACCACCAACCTTTGTGTGGATTTCAGAACTCAGTAATGGACACCACCAAATTTCGCACCGATCGAACTTCATTTGGATAGCCAAACACCAAGTCCTGGCAGCTCTTCACGTCCTCCCTGGGTGCAAAAATTTTTGCAACCTAGTACTTTATGCACCGATGTTCAAATCCTACTCTGCTTTAGTCCTAGATTAGAAACCTTTCTTTCCACATAATGGAGATAGTTCAAATCAACCTGGATAATAACAAAGTTCGAATCCTACTTTGACTAGGATTTCTAATTGCATAGAATTCTGTAGAACTCTGTTTTGTGACCAACAACTTGCCGATAATACTGAAACTTCTCCAAAAATCCTTTGGACAAGAAATTAAAACTGTAACATCACTAGAAAGTGCTCTCTTTGATATTTTGTTTTAATAAAAAATAAAGTTCTGTGGAGAGAGAGAAACAGTCCTGAGAATAGGTTGAAAATAGAACGTTGAAATCTATTTGGACATTTTGCTTTCTCTTGGCATGAATCCTTCTTTGTGGCATGAGGAGAGAGGGAGAGAGAGAGGATTAGGGAGAATATAGATTTTATATTAAATCTACTCCAAAATATTAGGTTATATGGTGTGCTCTTTTATAGACCAAAGGGCCCTCCTAATCCAATTAGGAATAAAATATATAAACCTAACCTAACTCTAATTCTCCTAAAGATAATCTAATTACGAGAGCACTCTCCAAGTCTATGTACATCTATGAGTTGACCCACTCTCATATCCACATGGATCCCAACCCGATCCAACATTGAATTAACCCCCTCAAGATCCAAAACCATGGGCCTTGAGCCCGTGGAGGGCCGAACCTCCATCCTAGGACCAACCCGATCCTAGCCCAAGGATCCAAACTGATCCTAGGAACTTGGAGCCATCACCATGACTCCTCTCCTAACTTTCCAAGGCTTTGGAGTATCATAATTATACCAACAATTTTTACCTTGGTGCCCGTAAGCCTTAGCATGCTCCACATGATCCGTCTGCACCATCCTGCTACCGTTGTGCTGCCGTTGTGCACCCTGACAGCTTTTTGTGCAAACTCTAACACCAATATCGATCCTTTCAACCCTTGAAGCCTTTGACATGATTGCCTCCACTTGGGTTGAAGCTCCTTGCTTGTGTTCGAGCACCTCCTATATCATGTTGGCGTCTTCCTCTTCTGCTCCTGCACTAACCATCGCTTTAGCTTCTCCTGGAAGGATTGCAACTCGCCTGTCCTAGCTCGGACCTACCTATCTCTCCCAGGGTTCATCTTAGCCACCTCATAGGTATCTAGGTCCTCTCTCGCTATAATGAATCAATCAGACATGGTCTTCCTAGAACCATGCCTCTCTGGTGCCTGCACATCCCACGTCAACTCGTATAGTATGTCACCATCGCTAGTGTTGGAATCGATGCCTTTTCTTGCACCTTTTGGCTCTAAACCTATGCCAAACCTCCCTCCACCTGGGAGGTACCTTTGGCTAGTGTTGTTTACCTGAATGATGGCTCATCCTGGTGCTCCTATAAAAGAAAAAAGTAAAATTTGAGGTCAGCTACCTAAACATATCTTATTAGGCCTCCCGATGCACCTCCATTGTTGCTGCTCCTATTTCAGACCCTCCGCACTTTGCAAACCTCTCTAAAACTTTCAATAGGACCTACTCCTTCAAACTAGTAGCGACACTCCATGAATCAACCCTTTCCATCATCCCAAGGCTTCGGAAATCTTGCTTTAGTTGAACCACTGAAGGTATCCTAACTACTTCCCTGCCTTCCTATATCCAGGCTTCTTCAGCTCCACCTCGACCATGATTCCTCAGATGACCTCTCCTCCAGCATGCCATACACTCCTCATCCATCAAAATGCTTTTTGTTGCCCATCTTCACTAGAGAACTCTACTGCGAATCTGTCATATCCTCCAAGACCAAATCCAATTGAATTTGGACCTGAAAGTCTGCCACCAAAACCTTCCACCCCAGGAAGCTTCCCTTCCCGTTAAGCCTCTCAACCTCTACCTTCAACTTACTACTCCTGGTTGGCCAAACCATAACAAAAGGGATAGCTTCAAAGCATACCGTGGAATAGGTGTAGATTTTAGCAAACCTGAATGGAATTATAGCAACCTTCTTCCTCCCTTCATGGATGCCTCTCCTTGCTTCCCACCCTCGAAACCTGGCCTCCAAGGGCTCCTCTCCTTGTCTTCTACCTGGACTAGGAGTCTCACTAGGTTCTGGAGACTTGGGACTAGCAGAAAGATCCAAGAATAGCCTGTAGTACAAATTCTATTTTGAACAAAATTTTTGCAGCATCCTGTTCCTCCCTTCCATGCTCACCTAGCTCTGATACCAATTATTGTGACCACCAACCTTTACATGGATGTTCAAAACTCAACAATAGATGCCTCCACCAAGTTTTGTATCGATTGGACTTCATTTGGATAGCCAAACTCCAAGCCTTAGCAGCTCTTCATGTCCTCCCTAGGTATAGAAATTTTTTGTAGCCTAGTACTTTATGCACCGATATTCAAATCCTATTTCGTTTGAGCCCTTGACCCTCTAGAATGTCTCCCTAGGTTTTATATTAGAAATCATTCTTTCCATATCTTGGAGATAGCCCAAATCAATCTAAATAATAGCAAAGTTTGAATTCTATTTGGACCAGGATTCCCAACTATACAAAATCTGTAGAACTTTATTCTGTGACTAGTAATTTGCCGATATTGTTGAACTTCTTCAGAGGTTCTTTGGGCATGAAATTAAAACTGTAACATTACCAGGAAGTGCCCTCGTTGATATTTTATTTTCATCCAAAATGGAGTTCTATGGATAGAGAAATAGTTATGAGAACAAGGACCTATCAGTGTTGAAAACAAAATGTTAAAATCTATTTGGACGTCTTGCTTTCTTTTAGCATAAATCCTTGTTGGTGACATGAGGAGAGAGGGAGAGAGAGGAGAGAGAGAGGGGCTTAGGGAGAATATAGAGTTTACATTTATCTACTCTAAAATATTAGGTTACATGGTATACCCTTTTATAGATCAAAGGATCCTCCTAATCTAATTAGAAATAGGACACATAAATCTAACTTAATTTTAATTTTTCCAAGGCTAATCTAATTAGGAGAATACTCATTGAAGTCCATGGCATCCATGAGTTAACCCACTCTCATACCCACTTAGATCCAAACCCGATCCAACATTGAATTAGCCCCCTCAAGATCCAAAATCTTGGACTTTGAGCTTGTAGAGGGCCGAACCTCTATCCTAGGACCAACCTGATCCTAGGCTGGGATCCAAACAGATCTTAGGTACTTGGAGCTATTACCATGACTCCTCTCCTGACCTTCCAAGGCTTGAAAATATTATACTTGTTCCAACAATCCTTTGGTCTATAAAAGGGCCCTTCATATAAACCTAATGTAATGGAATCAAAAGATATCTAATTCTTCTTAAATTTCTCTATCTTCCCTCTCTCTCCTCGTGCCATCAAGAAACATTACATAGCAAGAAGAAATAAAGCCCAAGTAAAGGTGTGCACAAAAGAATAGCACTAGAAGGGCTTAGTGCTAGTTGTCTTTGACCTGGGATTCTCTCTCCACCCAGGTGCTTTTGTGCACTAGTTCTAGCAGAGAAAAGAGGCTTCCCAATATGAAGATATCATGTCCAAAGTTCATGCAAAAAGTCTGCCCAAGAGTCCAAGCAAAGGATTGTTTCATGCCATCTAGTGTTACCGCTATGAAATCTGTGCAAAGATTTTGTGTGCTGAATTTGGTGGCCGTCCCAACCAAATCTCCATGCCATATTTCTAGCAATCAGAGGCTATCCAAAGAGCCTTCTTTGAGAAGGATTCTAGATCCAAACCAGACTTGGAGAGGTGGATTAATTGGGATGCAAGATAGCCTTGGTGGGTGGACTAATTTGACTGAGTCCTAGTCTAACTAGGACTCCTCATTTGCTGTCATCATAATCTATTTGGACTATTTCTAGGACTTGGAAAGGAAGGTTTTTTATCTGAGACTCATGGAGACTCATCCTAGAAGGTCAGGGATCAAAGTGGAGTGTGATTAGAATATCGGTGCATAAAGAACTAGGCTGTGGAAAATTTCTGTACGTAGGAAGGACATGAAAGGTTGCTAGGGTTTAGTTTTTGACTTCCCAAATGAAGTCTGATTGAAGTGAAACTTGGTGAAGGCATCCATTATTGAGTTCTGAATATTTGCGCGAAGGTTGGCGGTCCTAATACTCTTGGGTTAGAGCCTGGACTGAAGCTAACCTTAATAAAACTTTCTTGAGTGAAGACTTGGACCATTACAATAAACTACTCAAGGTTCAAGTTCCAAAGTTTAAATTTTGTTTGATCGATCAGCCTTGTATGGTATAGGCATCAGTCTAGTTGATCCCCAAAGTATGTCTGACTATGAATTTATTTTGATCTATTTTTTCTCTTTTTTTTGGTATAGTTATTAGATTCTACCAATCTTTTAAACATTGTTTGGATTTTATGTTTGTAGAGATGAAGATTGGTTTAGAAAGGCTTCAAAAGGCAGTAAAGAGGAAACGGTCGGAGACCACTCAGGAGGCCAAGAGGAAGAAACTTGGTTAATCCACCTTGTCGATGCCTTCCTTGAGTACTACATTAGGAAGTAGCCAATCTCCTACTCTAGTAGAGGTGCCGATGCCCACTCCCTCAATGACCCACCCAACTAGGTTATGAGATGCTATCCAACTGCTTCTAATGACCAGTCCACCTAGGTCATTGAAGAGTCGATCACTTCGACTAATAGCCACTTGCTAATCTTCAAGTGCTCAGGAGGAGCACATTATTTTGTAGAAGAATTTAAGGGTGAGTGATGTCAGCCGCAAGGATTCGAAACTTGTCCAAGAGCTATTGGAGATGATTCTCCTTTCTGTTGATAAAGAAAAAAGTAGGAAACTCATACCCTTTCCCAAGTTCTCGTTGGTAGCTACCTCGGGATTTTCTAGGTAATCATTTCTTCACCTTTCTATCTTCTTTCTTTTACTTTTTTTTTTCTCCCTTCCAGATTAATCTTTCTACTTCTTTTTCCAGCTTCTTTCCAATGTCAATCACCTTAGGAATTTTCTGATCACATATGACGGGGTGATAAATGACATGAAAAGAAAGTTGTCATCAGCTAGGGAAGTAGCAAAAAAGGCGACCGACTAGGTTGAAGTAGCTAACACCCGAGTCAAGGCTGTAGAAGCCTAGAGGGATGCTGCTGAGAGCCAAAAGAATGCTGCCGAGACCTAAAAGACCAAAATGAAGGTTGCAACCTCCATAGAAACAAATCATTTGAAATCCAACCTCTTCGATAGTAATAAGGAGGTCAAAATAAGTCGAGCCTTTATCCCAAAACTCTGAGAAAAGGAGAGGTTAGAGAAAGAGATCAAAGAAATAAAGAAGAAGGTTATAGAAGGGTATAAGTCATTCGAGGACTTCTTGGATGACATCATCGAGGGATCAATAAGTGCTTTCCTTGAGTGGTTTAAGGATTGCAAGATTAAAGTGAAGGAAATCTTCCTAGACATCAATGTTGCTCTCCTTATCCCTAGCATCCTTGAGCTGATAGTAGAGGAGGCAAGGGAAGCATAGTGTTGCCCAGCGAAGGAACCTAAGAGGGGGGTGAATTGGGTTTTAAAAATTTTTTACAAGAATGTGCTAATTCAAAAGCAGTGAAGGTGCTTTGTGCAATGTGACTATGTCTAGCAAATGCAGTGAATGTATAAGAGCAAATAACAAAGAAGAGCAAGCACAAAAATACAAGGTTTTTGGTTTGGTGCACTCCAAGCACCTATGTCCACTCCCCAAGTATCCATTGGGAATTTCACTATAATTCTCAAAGATTACAACCAACTTGTTTTAACTGGGCTTACAAGTCAAACCCTTGTTGCTTTGTCACTTAGGCTTACCAACAACCTTTACACAAGCCACTTTTGGCTAAACACTTCCAATTTCAGGCTTGGAACAGCCTCTCACTAGTTTCAACACCTTTGAAGCTAGTTTCAACACCTTTGAAGCTAGTTTCAACTCAAGTACAAAAGAATAAGAGTAAGTAAAACCAAAATGCTCTTTCAAAGAGCTGAAAAGTGGTCGTTGAAGCTCTTGGAAGATTCTTCTTGAGTTGTCTTTTTGGTGAAAAGCCTTGAAAAATCGATGGTTGTTGATAATTGAAAGCTATCACTCAATGCTTACTTTTCACTTTTGTATGCTAACCCTTTTTTTTGAAGATTCTTTTGAGTACAAAGTCAATATGCTTGCTCTTTTTCCCTCTCTTGAGTACCAAGTCAATATGCTTGTTCTCTTATGAATAAATACTCCAAAACTTCTAAAAAAATCGTTTATGGCCATTGGAGATGAGAAACTAGCCATTTGAAACTTAAAAAATAAATTTTGCAGCTTTGAAAATATAGCCGTTATTGTGCTATTAGGGCTGCTTGAGTCGATACTTGAGGTGGTGAGTCGACACTTAGATCGACACTTGCTTCTAGTGAGTCAACACTTGAAGTGGCCTAGTATACCATTGTTCTGTATCTTTACTGTCTCATGCCTTGAGCTAATCTGTGAGTCGACACCTGACTTTCTTGAGTCGATACTTAGGTCAACACTTGAGATGTGTGAGTCAACACTTGAATTGAGCCTTGAAACCAATGTTCTGTACTTTTTGTTTTCAGGCCATGAGCTGTTCTCTGAGTCGATACTTGATCTCCTTGAGTCGACACTTGACAGTCTTAAGTCGACACTTAGGTCGACACCTGGTATGTCAGTGAGGTAGGTGACCGGATAGCAGATTATTGATGGACATGGATGATGCTTGTCAGTAGCTGGACATGCTCAATCAGAGTGTCCAGCCTTCGATCAGCAGCAAGGATGGTTGGGGATTTCTTATCTCAACTTTTGTTGTGCTAAGAGCATTTCGAGAATATCGTTGTCAGGGAGTAGAGTTGAGTAGAGGTCTTTCTCTCACCATTTTCTTGAAAGATTTAGGTAAGGCCCTTTAGCTCCAATCTATTATTGCATCTCTCCAAGCTTATAATTAGATATACTGGAGGAGCTTTGAGCTCTTGAGGATCTTCAAGATACTGGCCAATGACCTTCAAGGTTGGTTTGATCAGCTTCTAGACTTGTAAAAGAAATCCTCGTCATTAGAAAAATTGGTGGGTTTTTTTAATGGGGGACCCTCTAATGCTTAAGTCAGCTTAGAGAGGGAGAATACTAAGAAGAAAATAGAGAGAAAATGTAAGAAGTCATCCTGGAGTTATTCTCTCGACCTCCTATCTATAGAGATTTAGGACTGTGTTAGTTGGGCAGTTATAACCATTTTTGGTATAGTTACATCATTAAGAAAGTTGTTGAGTCGGTTAGGCTATTAAGAGATTAGTTTGTGAAGTAGTTTGCTAGGTGATCCATCATACTTCTTGATAACCACTTTATCAACTTTGTCGTTACGGCTCTAACAACTTTAAAAGATATACATCATGTTAGATAAAATTATAAAATTCTATACCTGGATCAGGTAAATGGTCGGTACCTGACTAATGAGTAGTCGAGAATCTTGTGCTTTGATAAGAGATCGGTTCCTGACCATGGGATATCCTGTGCCTCAATAAGTGATTGTGCCTTAATAAGTGATTGGTTTCTGGTCGTCGGGCATCTTGCACTTTAATAAGTGATTGGCTTCTAGCCGTCAAGCATCTTGTGCCTTAATAAATGATTGATTCCTAGCTATCAGGCATCCTGCGCTTTAATAAGTGATCAGCTCCTAGCCATCAGGTGTCTTGCATCTTAATAAGTGATCGGCTCCTAGCTGTCAGGCATTTTGCACTCAATAAATGATTGTCTCCTTGCTTTTAGATATCTGTAGCTTAATAAGTGATGGCATCCTGTGCATTAATAAGTGATCGGCTTCTGATCGTCAGGCATTCTACATTTAAATAAGTAGTCGGCTCCTGGCCGAACACTTTTCTGCTTTCATACCAGTAATCGATTGTAACTGGAACAGAGACATGTCATTTGTCCTGTAACAATGTTATTACTTTATATCTTGGAGGTTATATTATAAGACTCTCCATATAGTGATTTGGAACCAGATTAATGCAGAAAGGGCTAGTTATTCCTCTCATGTTAATTCTTCTCTCCTCTTGATAGTGAATTTCACTGTCATCTTTTAGTCTGGTAGTCCATGAAGCTCAATATATATGTATTCAAGTGAGTATATTTATACATGCATTCTTAAAAATAATTGAATCAATGCAATATATTAGTAAAAGAGGATCTCCTAGGTAGATGTTGTGGTCAACAATATCTCAACAGCGCACATATTTCTCACCCGCAACTTATATTAGATGTAACCATCCACTTCAACAACACTTAACTTTTTTTCACTGTTAGGTTGCCATTTCTGCAAGAATATCAATTTCTTTCAACCTACAATACATTGTAGTGTATACTCCTATATCATTTAAGAGCAAGAATAAACAACCTCATAGGGATTTATTTGTGTTCTCATACCATCATGCAGCTAAGAATACTAATATGTGGACTACATCTTCAAACTTATATACAGCCTCTAAATATGGTGTGCTGCTGGTTGGAAGGAGGACCAAATTCAGAGGCATTTAAGAAGCACGTTGCAAGAGTCGAGGACTATATATGGATTGCTGAAGATGGCATGAAAATAAAGGTTTATAATAACTTTTTAATTGAACTTGTTATCATCTCCTCATGTCAAGTTTGCTGAATTTGATTTACTTTATTATCTGAGAGACTAGTTCTTAACATGACATTTGCCTAGTTCGAAATTCTTGTGGATTTAGATCTTATAGTTAATAATAATAATAGGCTTCGTAGAAACTGAGTTAGGGGCAATAATGGCTTCCATAGATGCCGGTTATGGAGGCCCATTAAGCCCCCGGGCATAATAGCAAACGTGAGGCATCCTCTTAGTGTATTGCTAGGATTCATCAAGTAGGCTATACATTTCCAAGCAAAGTAAGCCACATGTCAATCTAGGTTAATCATATTTAATGAGATTAACCCCTCATCTTCAAAAAAAAGAAAAGTTTATTGATGATGATACAAGTACAATTAATAAAGAGATGAAGAAGTTGAGTTTGAAAGACAAACCCGTTGAAGAATAAAAGAAAGAGAAGATAAGCAAAGAATATGTTGATTTATTAAAAAAATGGAGATATACATATAATCACTCGAAAGACTTAATTATAGGTATGCATTAAAATAAATAGACTAATTTAAAATAAAATTAAAAAACTTCAAACTAATCCAGTCCCATTCTTTAAGATCCGTGCATAAGCTGGATGTAAAAAAATATACCCAACCTTCATACATGCAAGTAAAAATAAAAATAAATAAAATAAAATACATTTGTCTGCTCCAGAATGATGCTTGGTGTGTATCAAAATTCATGCTGGATGATGTCCTTATTAACATAGCTGGGCTGCTTGGTGTCTTGCAGTTAGAAGACTCTAGAACTTTTCTAGTATGGTCATAAAAGAGCAGGTGCTGGATGTTGAATTATTGCTCTATCATCCTCTATCAAAGATATACGAGCTATTATGGGATCGTTGGTGTCATGGTGGATAGTCCGCTTTAGGACGTATCAACTTTCGTTCAATGAAGAGTAAAAGAAAATAATATTATTTATTTTATTGTTATTATTTGCTATTATAATACTATTATAATAGTAATTATCGTCATATGTAAATGATGGTTGTTATAATTATTATAATGGTTAATGATGATTTAGGTAGGGTAAGTTAACAGCATAGTGTGATTTTAAAACCTTGATCTGTAGTTTGATACACCATAATACTTTTTTTTGGTAGAAATACATCATAATACTTTCACTCAAGGAGTGAGAAAGACAAACCCCAAATCAAAATATTTTCTCTTTGTATTTTTTGTGAATACATTAAATAAATCATAAAAGCACTACTTCTTTTCCCGTGCGAAGCCTTAATGATGGTGGACCAGTGGCCCTTTAAATGACCTAAACGTATGAATCCCAAGGTACAACCGGGGGAAACCTCAAGGCCCCGTCTCTCGGAAAACTGGTAAAAAAAAATTACTCTTCCAATTTAGATTAATTTGGTATAAAAAATAAATTTCATATCAAATTATCATATTTGATATAAAAGATAAAAAATAAATAAAATTTATATTTAACTTAGAAAATAAAATGAATACTATATAAGAATGGTATTTGATAAATTCCTGAATGATGGTAATATATACTTGATAAAAATATTATTAATAGACCATAGATTTTATATTTTAATGTCTTTTTAAATTCATTCAATAAAGAACTTTTGTAAAAAAAAGAAGAAGAAGAAGAAAGATGTAGGATCATATTATGCAAAGATTTATTTGATTGTAGTCATTATTTAAAAACTGCTTGAAAATAACAATACAATGTTGATATTAAAAAAATATTTTATATTAATAGATATATTTATAAATTTAATAATTTTTGTATATAGTATTATCTCTAATCAAATATAGTAATTTTTTTCTAGTATTATTTTTTAGAATACTTTTTTTATTAACCAAATATAATAAAAAATATTTTTCTCTGTAATCTTTGTTTCACATAAATGATTTCTAGGAATAGTTAGGTTACCTGTGACATATCCCAACCACAGACCCCAACAGAACTTCAAGTTCATGGATGGATGCTTGGAAACATACACAGTTCCTACTGATTATTTGTTGTTATACTCAAATTCATCTAATCATTCAGTCAATTCAGAACTACATCTTGACTTTAGTTTGATTTCAGCAAATCCAGGCCAAAATCTTGATCAATATTCCTTGTTTTCTAAAAATTGATGGTAATTGTAGTGCTCACTCTTGGTTTGCCTTGTCAAAATCCTTTTTAGCCATCATTCAAGGTTTTCTAGAGAGCTGAAAACTAATTGTTTCCAGCTCCAGCCTCCAGGGCAGAATTACTTGATCTAGTTACATGCATAACTTAATCCATAAGATTCATTTTTAATGTTAAACCTTTCATTATCGGTGTCGAGGAATAACAATTCTATATTGAATAGGTTAAGGATTCTTATAGTTCTTACACACTTTTGGATCCATCCATCTAAATGACTGAGTTTTTAAATAGAATCTCAACATGGTATTTAAGCTCACCGATCCTCTTTGCACATCAAAATTTCCACGCTCCTGTTTACCAATCATATGTCATTTCTCGTGATATAATTTGGGTTAGAGTGTGGAGCACCAATGCAATGTGCATTAAATTTGAATAACTCATAGCTTCATGAAAGATTCTGATTGCAATGTACGTAACTGCAGTCAGCTTGTGGCAGCCAACTATGGGACACAGCTTTCACCGTTCAAGCAATCATTTCGACTGGCCTTTTTGAAGAATTTGGCCCTACTCTTAAGAAAGCGCATGAATACATAAAAAACTCGCAGGTTCTACTCTCTTTTTATTAGTTATTGTTCTGATATGTCGGTCATGCTCTTGCCAGCTTCGTTCAATTGACCAATTTCTAACTTGTTTTTAAAGATCCTCGAGGACTATCCTACCGATCTCGCTTCATGGAGCCGGGATAGATCAAAAGGCTCATGGCCATTCTCGATGGCAGATCAAGGATGGATGGTTTCAGATACCACGGGAGAAGCATTACAGGTGCAAAATTTAGTGCCCTCATTTATTACTCTGGTTGAGATGGTGACATTCTTCTAATCTTTCTACAGGCTCTACTCTTATTGTCACAAATATCTCCAGAAGTTGTTGGTGATCCAATAGATGCGAGACGACTTTATGATGCTGTGGACGCCCTTCTTTACCTACAGGTGACTTGCGTCTGGACTCTAGAAAAATAACGTTCCTTCAAATGCATCACTTATTAAAGCTTGTACACCGTCAATCTGAATCTGATATGGTGAAGTTTGCATTTCTGAACATATATAATATAACTGACGAGTCTTCTAAACATTAACGTCATAGAAAATTGTTGAGGTGCATTTGACAAAGAATAGTCTGGGTGATCTAGATAGTTATACACTTATACTATATTTTCTACTTCCATCCTATTAGTTATAACATGTTGATGACTGTTGCTGCTCTTCTTCAAGCTGGGCAAATCAGACATAGTGAGGTGAGGTGGCTTTGAACTTCTGAGAGTTTAAAGATCCTTCAACTAGCTAAAGACTTCTAAGATCGGTCCGATCAGCTCCCGGCCCTACCAAAAAAAATACTCATCGTTAAAAAAATTGATAGGATTTCTCCAACGGGAGACTCTCCGATATTTAAGTTAGTTTTGAGAGGAAGAATAATGAGAAGAAAATGAAAAAGAGTGTCCAAGTTTTTTTTCTTGGAGTTTCCCTCGATCCCTTATTTATAAAGGTTTAGAACCGAGTTGGTTGATAGTTATAACTATTTATAAAGCAGGTAAGCCATTAAGTAAGTTATTAAGTTGGTTAGACCATTAATAGATCAGTTTGTAAAGTGGTTGGTTGAGTGGTCTATTACACTTCCTGATAATTACTTTATCAATGTTGTCGTAATGGTCTTAAATCTTAATAATTTAAAGAGATGCTTCATATTAAATAAAGTTATAGAATTCTATACATGCTTTAGATAAGTAATTGGTACCTGTCCAATGAGTAGTTGAGCATCCTATTGATTGTTGTTATGGACGATCAAAAATGAAAACCAACTCAAACTATATAGATAGGATGAGTTGGGATCATATCCTCGGGGACCTAGGACTAAGTTGTGATTGTAAAAGAAATAAAAGAGAATATTTATTTTTGCTTCGAAAGAAAAGTAAATGTAAAATAAGCTATTCTAAAAATTGGAGCAAGTAGAAAGCAAATAACTCAGAGGCTGTGAATTAATCTTGCACTAAATAGATTTGTATCTCTTTTATAAAATAATTATAATTAATCTTAGAAAAATACATATCTTTCCTCGGTATGCCCCGTACTGTAGATCATGGCATGTCTCCAACAAGTATAAGGTATACAACTCTTTTTTCCTTGGTATGCCCCATATTCGTAGATCATAACATGTCTCTAGAAAGTAAGGGTTGTCCCTAATCTTATCTAACATGAAAGTATAAAAGAAAGTAAATAAATAATTCATGATACTTTATTAACTAAAAGCAAAATCTTTATTGCATATAAAAGAAATACAAGAAAAGTTTAGAACAATAGAACCTGCTCTGCATCGTTACAAGATTTCCTTTCCCCTCCGGAGACTGTTGAACTAATCGCTATTGGAGTAATCCCTTCCTCTCTCTTTATGCAAGGCTCAAGAAGAATTTCAGAATTCCAGGATTCTAGGATGATCCTCAAGTAAAGGTATGGGAGCCTTTTTATAGATGTTAGGAGGGAAGAGGTTTTCTTGTTTTCCAGATGTGGGACTAAAGGAAGGGATATTTGTTAGGATTTCTAATAGAAAAAAGGAGAGAGAAGAATTGGCATCGGATTGGTCTTCAAAACCCCTGGATTCATTCAACCGTTTGATCTTGATCTAAAGTGCCTCAAAGACTACTGCTCAATGACTCAAATCAAATTGAACTCCCACTATCCATTGGATCAGGCTAATGGGTTGGTTTGGATTGTCAGATCATGCTTGGGTCAATCCCTGGATGAGTTATCAGAGTCAGCATCATCTTGGACCGTTGGGTCATGCTTGAAGACTTCGTCCAACCATATGATCGCACAAAAGACTTCGCCCCAACCAATAGACCATGACAAACACTAATTAACAATGTTGTGGACCACGTGGAAGAGGGTGGACCGAGTGCCATATGTCGTGACAATGCACCAGCTCCTATTTCTTTGGTGGACCGTGCTGAGTCATGTGAAAAATTCTTGTGGACCACTCACTCGGTCTTATAGACTGAGCAGTCAGTCTATGATAGATTGAGCTTCATTTTGGACAGAATTTGGACCAGAATTAGCTTGGTTTTGGGTTGGCATTGGGTTACATTTGGGTTTCTATTCTAAATCTGTTTTGAGTCCGATTTGCTTCCAATTTTTTTTTTTTTAACCTGCAAATCAAGCTCTTTTCATCGATAAGCATCTTCTCTATAAAAGGTACAAAGAAGTATCAATTCTTAAAGAATAAAGATGAATTAATCTACAAATTGATGTTTCTATTGGTATATTTAATATACTTATTAGACCTCTCAACTTAAACTTTGCTCATCCTCGAGTAAAGTAGATAAATTAGTAGTACAAAGTGACTCGCCTTTGAATTGAAAGTTATCCTAGGCATTTCAAAAGGCAGCTGATACTCGGCTTAACCATTAAAGAAGTACTTCATTAGATTAGTAATTCAACCCAATTAGTAGTTGAGTGAAGTCCATAGAAATTTCTAGCATTTTTCTTTCACTAATTTTTCACCTTACTCTTTAAGTCCTCTAATTTGTTGTAGGTTTGGTATAATATATTCATGCAATTTAGTTCCCCTTATTCTTTCTTTTTTTTTTGAAGAATATTTACATGCTTAATTAGTGCAATGTCCTAATCCCTTAAGCTTAGTTGATTCTTATAACGAGCTTTAGGCTAATGACTTCCAAACTAATTGGCTTTAGGACATTAGGTATAGAACACCCGTCAGATTTATTGACTCGAGTCAGAAAGGCTACGAGTTAAGACTAACTCTACAAGAGATTTTTTCACATTCTCATCTTTTGACGTGAATAACAATGCTTACTTAGGCGAAGGGCCTGATTTCTCAATGAAAAATGCTAAAAATCTATTTTATTAATTTTGCTAAACTTTAACTTTAAGGTAGACTTTTTACATGCTTTGACCTTTTCACTTGTATCCCTATGAAGTTGATTTTTTATTGAGATCAATGGATAGAAAGTTTTGAAATCACTTCAATTTTTTTTCTAGTCTAAATCCTACCATTTAGTGAATTTCTTTAATAGTTTGCGCCTCAGTATTTCTAAAATTATCTAGACCATTAATCACTCATTAATTAGGTACCTATTTAACTTCAAATCGAGATAAAATTTGGGTATACAAAACTAATTATTCCTGACCATACTTGAGGACTTAAATTTATTCTCCTCCCCCCAAACTTAATTGACATTGTCCTCAATGGAGTAAGGAAAAATAAAGGGGTACAAAAACTAACAAGCAACAGGAAAGAATACACCCAACTCAATGTGTTCTTGGTCTAGCTGGGGTCTTCAAGCTTTGGTTCTCCCTCCAGTCTAGCTGCTTGTCCTTAAAAGAAACTAAACAAACTAAAAAGATAAAGTGGGTATAAAAACTGGGTTGCCTCCTAGGAGTGCTAAGTTTAAAGTCTTCAGCTAGACTAGGTAGATCTTTTAAATTATTTCAAATGATAGATCTACCAAAATATTGGATGCACCTAGCCATGGTGGATGGTAAAGTCTAATCAGTAATCATCCATTCTATATTTTCTTGATATTTTTCTTGTTTACCTACATGATGTATCTCTTGATTACTGGTAGCAAGAGGTGGCTTGGTTTGCAGGGTAGGTGTTGATTCCAGTGCGGGAGATAGGATAATACTAGACAACTCTAGAAATAGCTCATATTTCATTATCCATGGTGGGTCTAATAGATTACTCAACTTCTCCATGTCATCTATTCTAGCGCAGTTCAAAAATTTGCATGAAGGATCTTTAGTAAGGTTTTCAGGACTAATTTGCTTAATGACTGCGGTACTTGGTTCTTGAGATAGTACTCAAGTTGGGTAGTCCATTGTTGGGTCAGTGATTGTCCCTTTAATAGCTTCTTATTATTTTTTGTAAGCCTACAATTTGGGCTTCCTGGTTAGAGGTTATATTAGTCTCTAGGGATGGATCTTTTAGCGTAACTAAGGATGGCTTTCATTCCAACATAGGGGGGCCTCCAATGAAGGAGCTATAAGTGTGTTAGGGGGAGGGGGCGTTTGCTTATATTTCACGGTCCATGGAAGAATGGAAATAGGTGGCTCTAACAGGACGATCACTTCTTCCATGTACCTATCCATGTTAAAGTTGCCATATCAAATGAGCCAAACAACTGTCTAAGGGATCTTGTGCAAGAATCATGGGTGTTGCTTCCTCTATGATATCCTCTAGTGTATCTATTTCAAAGCAACTATCTGTTAATGATCCCTGAGAAGCACCAAATACATTCAGCCTCAGTTTCTTATTCCTAAATAATACATCCATGACTCATGTCCTATAGTTGATGCATGCATGTGCCATAGCTAGGAAGTGTCAGCCTAAGATAATGAAAATTTGCCTTGAGTTGCCACTTAGTTCCATGTCATGGACTAGAAAGTCAACTAAAACATAAAACTCATCTACCTTGACTAAGACATCCTTGAGCATCCCATGTGGTGCTTTAATTGATCTATTAGCTAACTGCAGGATTATCGAGATGGATTTTAGTTCTTCGAATCCAAAGAGTTCATACATCAAACTAGGTAAGAGGTTCACACTTGTCCATAAGTCCAGGAGAGATTTTTCAATATGAAAGTCTCTTATAACACAAGAAATGATGAGAGCTCCTGGATCCTTAAAGCTTTGGAGGGGTAGCATGCTGGAAGACAGAACTAGCATGTTCAGTGAGGCATATTTTTTTTGAAATTTGTGTTCTAGATTTACATTCCTGAGAGCATAAATCTTTTAAATCTTTCAAAAATCTTGTATATATTTGGACCTGTTTAATTACAACCAGAAAGGGGTGATTAATTTAGACTTGCTTAAATAATTCCAACATCTTGTCACTTCTTATCTATAAGAATAGGGGCTTTTAGGGCATCCAAAAATGGGACTTTTGGCAAGTAAGGGTTTTCTGGTGCAGTTGGTCCATCCTCTACTTTCGGGTTCTCCTTGTTTTTGGGTGGTTCATGTTTGGTCAGAGGTTTAGAGTCAGTCTCATTGGTTTTGTTAGTTTGTTCAATGACCTTCCCATTTTTGAGAGTCATGACTAATTGGCATGTTCAGAAAAGGTTCTTGGAGCATTGGAGATCTCAGCCATGAACTTTTTTCTCGGTGATCTAGGCCAAAAGTTTAACTTTTACCCACTTCATGAAGTAGTTGATTGCCACTATCAAATTTTTTTATCTAGATGCCATTAGAAATGGTCCAAGATTATCGATCTCACATTCACATATCAAATCACCATGGGGCTAGGATCTGAGCGATCGGCATTGATGGCCTCCTCTAAATGTAAGAAAATTTCTAGCATCGATCATATTTTTGAACAAAGTCCATATCATCTTGTTGTATAGTAGGCCAGCAAAATCTTTGTCTGAGGACTTTGAGACAAGGATCCTTCCTCCAATGTGACTACCACAAATGTCTCCGTAAACATCTCGAAGGATATTATCAGAGTAGAGGCATTGAAAAAGATTTTTTATAGAATTGCTTGCTTAGGAGAACATACTATAAGGCTTGCCATCTAATTATGTGGGCTTCTTTCTTATTTGTGAGAAAATCTCCTTTACTCAGAAATTTGACTAGTGGGTCAATCTAGCTTTAGCTCGTGCTTTAATTATGTGATAATAGGGGTTTCTTCAATGCTGGAGGTCTCCAAGTTTTCAATAAAGACTCTCTTTTAAAGATTTGAGCAATCCGATATGGCAAGATTTGTTAAGGACTCCTATTTGGGGAGTCTTAGATGCCCATTTTCCTACTTATCTGGTCGACCAAATAGCTAAGAAGTGGGGGAGAGAGTCCCAGGTGTAGGGGAAACCTTGTGGCAAAACATTTCTTGCCGCTAATAATCTTTCTATCGCTACCTTTGTGGCATGCTAATTTTTTAGTGTTGGTTCTTTTTGTGTCGAAGCCTTTGATGGCGTGAGGAGAGGGAGAGAGGAAAGAGGAAGGGATTTAAGGATAATGGAGTTCACATTGATTCCTTTAACTTAGGTTTACATAAGGTGTCCTTTTATAGACTAAACAATTCTAATCCAAATAGGACTAGAAACATAAATCTAAATCAAATTCTAATTCTTCCCAGGTTAATCCAATTAGAAGAGCACTCATCCAACCCCATGTATATCCATGACTTGACATACTCTTATACTACTTGGCATGTGGATCCTAACCCAATCCAACATGGATTAGCCCTCTCAAGATCCAAAATCCTGGATTTCGAGCTTATGGAAGGCTGAACCTCCAACTTAGGACCAAACAGGTCCTAGTCTTAGGACCCAAATCAATCATAAATACTTGAAGCCATCATCATGACTCCTCTCCTGACCTCTCAAGGCTTGGGAGTACCACATCTATACTAACAAAGTTCCATAATGTCATCAGAGACTGCCCAATCACATCGATCTACTGATGCTGGTCAACCCTTTGGTGCTCAAGGAGAGCACTTTATTTTGCAAAAGAGGCTAAGGGCAACCGACTATAGTCATGGAGACATGAAGTTTGCTCAAGAACATCTCGAGATGATTTTTCTTCCTGCTGATAGAGCAAAGAAAGAAATGCATCCCCTTTTCCAAGTACTTGGTGATAATTATCTTAGGATTTTCCAGGAAATCATTTTTGCACCTTGTTTTCTTTTATTCTACTTCTCTTGTCTTCATTTCAAATTAATACTCCCATTTCTTTTTCCTAGCTTCTTTTCAACATTAATCATCTTAGGAACTTTCTCATCACATATGATGAGATAAAAAAACTTGAATAAAAAGTTATCAATGGCCAATGAAGCGGCGAAGAAGGCAACTAATGAGACTGAAGCAGGTAACACCCGGACAAGTGCTATAGAAGTCCAAAGGGATGCTGTAGAGGCCTTGAAAAATACCGTAGAGGTCTAAAAAAGTGCTGCTATGTCCCAAAAGGCTGAGTTGGAGGTTGCAGCCTCCGTAGAAATAAACCATTTTGAAGCTAGCCTCTCCGATGCTAATAAGGAGATTGAAATAACTCGAGCCTCCATCCTAAAGCTTAGAGAAGAAAAAGTGAGCTTGGAGAAAAAGATCAAAGAGGCCAAGAAGAAAGCCATGAAGGAATATAAGTCGTCCAAGGACTTCTTGGACAACATAGCTGAAGAGTCAATCATCATTTTTCATGAGGGATTCAAGGATTACTAGAGCAAGGTGAGGAAACTTTTTTCAACCATTGATATTTCTCTCCTTATCCCCCAAGTATCACTGACCTGATGGCAGAAGGAGCAACAGAGGTGCAAGATGCCGGTGCACTTATTGATGGCCCTCCTCCAACCACTTTCGAAGTTGCAAGCGCTGTTAAGGCACCGAAAGCACATGCGAACATCCAGCTAGAAGCTCCAACTGATCAAACAGTGGAAGTATGGTCTTTTCATATTTTGTTTTTATTTTTTATCCTATTCAATTCCTATCTCTCCCACCAGGAGTTTGAAAAATTTTATAAAAATGGTTGAAGCAATGAGATTTCTGTTTTTCAATCAGTGTTTTCATTTTCCTATTTCTCTAATACTTTGAATGTATGCAGTCATATGAGATCACATTCATAACCTGTGATAATACGGTGGCCATTGTCTTGGACAAAGTGGTCAAAGTTTTATCTGAGAACTTAGGTAAAGAGATTGGAGGCCCTTCAGGAATACTGGATTTCATAGAGGGTCCAGAGATATCCAGTGCCGATGTGATAAGATATAAAGCAATTGCAGAGAATAAGGAATTTTCTTTTTTGCCTTTGAATTAGATTTCAATAGATATATCTAAAAGGTAATGGAATTCTTTCCAAATATAGATACAAATTTTCTTACCTTAATAGACTTGGATGTGCAATCCTTAATAGAAGAAGTGTTGGAGGAAGACTCATACTTCTTTATAGTCACTACTGGCATTGCTTTGGATGTGAGAATGGAGATAGCAACTTCTAGTCCCCTAGCCGAAGATGATCCTCCTTTAGAATATGTAGGAGCTTCAAGCAGTGAGAAAGATAAAGGTTCCAACCCCTCACTTGCAAAGCCTCCAAGGGCTCCAAGGTCAAAGAGAAGAAAAAGATAGTTATATATATATTTTTTTTCTTTGTTAGTGTAATATATAGAGATGAAAGAATCTCATTAATGTATTCTATAAGATATCTTCTGAGATCAATGAAAAAATTTTGTATTTTTATTTTCACCATTTCTATGTATAAGAAATGCATACTGCTCCAACTTTGAGATGTTTGTTTGAAATATCTATCTAAAATTTAGATAGTCATTTAGCTGCATTCCTTTGACTAATTTTAGAAGATGAATCTTAGACTTTCTAGGCCATTGAAGTTCCTTTCTAGCTAGCTTTGAGAACATATGCTTCATATAAGCTATTTTTGATTACTTTTTTGAAAATATATAGACTACCCAAGTCTTTTTCAACTACTTTAGCTAAGAAAACCTGATCAAGAATTTGGGCAATGCTATACTCTCCACCCGATCACTTTAATAGAGAATATTTGATTGAAAATTTGGACAAACCTGTGCCCTTTACTTGATAACTTTGATGGAGAATACCTGATCAAAAGTTTGGGCAAACTATGCCCTCTACTCGATAACTTGGATGCAGAATACCTGATTGAAAGTTTGGACAAACTTGTGCCTAACTTTGATAGAGAATATCTGATAAAAAATTTGGGCAAACATGTGCCCTCTATCCGATCACTTTGATAGAGAATATTTGATCAAAAGTTTGTTTAAATTTATGCCATCTACCCAATTACTTTGATGGAGAATATTTGATGAAAAATTTGGATAAACATGTACCTTCTATCCGATCACTTTAATAAAGAATACTTAATTAGAAGTTTGGATATATCTATGCCTTCTACCCGATTACTTTGATAGAAAATACTGATCAAAAGTTTAGACAAACTTGTTCCCTCTATCCAATCACCGATCGCTATTGTGGGTGGTCAAAAATAATAACTAACTCAAACTATGTAGCTAGGATGAGTTGAGATCATATCCTCAGGAATCTATGACTAAGTTGGTATTGCAAAAAGAATAAAAGAAAATATTTGTTGTTGCATAAAAAGAAAAATAAATAGAAAATAAATTATTTTAAAAGTTGGATCCCATATAAAGTATCTCGAGGGTTATCAGTTAATCTTGAATTAGATGGAGTTGTATTTCTTTTATAAAATAATTATAATTAAGCTTAAGAAAATACCTATCTTTTCTTGGCATACCCCATACCCGTAGATCACAGTACATCTCCAGAAAGTACCAGGTATACAACTCTTCTTCCCTCGAGATGCCCCATATCCATAAATCATGACATGTCTTCGAAAAGTAAGGATTGTCTGTAATCTTAATTTAACATGAAAGCATAAAAGAAAGTGAATAAAGAGCTCATGATACTTTGAAAGGCAAAGGCATAATCTTTATTACTGAACAAAATAAGTAAAGAATTCATGACACTTTAAAAGGCAAAGGCATAATCTTTATTTACTAAATAAAATAAAAGAAATATTAAAAAAAAGTTTAGAATAATATAACCGCTCTGCATTATTACAAGATCTTCTCTCCCCTCCTGAGACTTTTGCACTAGCTACTCATGACTTGATTCTTTCCTCTCCCGTTATACAAGGCTCTATAAGGATTCCACAGGTTTCAAGCTTGATTTTCAAGGCGTAGATATGGGAGCCTTTTTATAGATATTAGTAAGGAGGAGATTTTCATGATTTTCAGATATGGGACTAAAGAAAAAGAGCATAGGAGTGGCTAGGATTTAATTTTACAAAAAATCAATGGTTGAATGGATGTGATAGACCCAATCCTACTAGATTTTGGAATTCAAATCCTTCTCCAAGTAATATTTGACCAACATGAAGCTTTCCGGTTATCAGATTGCCTTAAATCAGGCTACATCATAGCATATCGCATCCCAAATCAAGTTGAGGTAGTTTTTGGCCATTAGATTGTAGCTTAAATCATGTTTGAACCCTTGGATCATGCTCGAAACATCACCAGAATGCCCGACAGCTTCCTATGCCATCAGATCGGGCCCCTGATTTGCATGTGACCACTCGATGGTCCAAAATGCCTTAGCCCAGTTATGGACCATGGCATAGACTAGCTAAGAAAACTTTATGGATCGAATACACCGGTTGGTAGACCGAGCAATGGACCATGCACTATATGCTATGACAAACATCACTTGAGCCCACTTTATGGACCGTGCACTCGATCCCGTGGATCGAGTGGCCAGTCCATGGTAGACCATAGTAGAGTTTGAGTTGATTCTAGCTTGATTTTGGGCCAAATTTAGCTTGATTTGCCCCAGATTTGAGCTTGCTTTTGGGTTTTCATTCGGGATCTGTCTTGAGTCTGATTTACTTTCAAATTTCTTTCTTTTAACGTGCAAATCAGGCTCTTTGTATTGGAGATCATCTTTCCTCCAAAAAATATATAGAAGCATTAATTTTTAAAGAATAAAGATTATTAATCCATAAATTGATGCTTTTATTAGATATTTAATGTGCTCGTCACATCCCCCAACTTGAACTTTGCTCATTCTCGAGTAAAAAAATAATTTAGAGTCGGATACCTTTTAGCTTAGAGTTTTAAATTTTATCGAGTAATTTTTTTCGAAGGGCCATTAATATTCAATAGAGCGAGAGTGAGGTATGTCATTGGAGTATTAGTACTTTACCAATATGAAAATTAAGTGAAGAACATTAAACCTTTTCTAAACTTTTTTTAAATTACTCCTACCTTTATCTCTAAATTGTTAACTTTCATATGGGCTAATATATTGTTACTTCCATCCTTCATTTATTATAGAAGCATCTTCATATTGCCTACTTTTTGATGTGAACATCATTGCTTCCTGAGGTAGTGAGGCCCAGTTACTCAATGGGAGACCAATATTTAGATCTTGCTTTTTTAATGTTTTACTACTACTGAGTGTCTTAACCCCTTAAGCTTTTTGTTTGATCCATATGACGAGTTTTCAGCCAATGACTTCCAAATCAGATGACTTTAGAGCACTAAGTATAGAATACATCCGAGCTTACTTGCTTGAACCAAACAGGCTACGAGTTAAAACTAGCCTTACAATGAGCTTATTTGCCCTCCTTACCTTTTGAAGCAAACTTCAATGCTTGCTTAGGAAAAGAAGCCAGTTACTCTATAAGAAGCACTTGGAAAATATTTTAGTTTAAAATTATTTTTTTTGAAGAAATATATAGTTATGCTATGCTAACCCATAAAGATAAACACTTCTTTCATGACGGTAGGACTTAAAAGTGCTCAAGAATGGTTTTAGGCATTTTCCGTTTACTTTAAAAGTGGCACCATTAGTTGGATTTGTAATTTCTATATCTCTATATGAGAAGATCTCTTTCACCATGTAGGGTCCGGTCTATCTAGATCTCAATTTTTTTGAAAATAGGTGAAGCCTTGAATTATATAAGAGAACTTTTTATCTACATGTAAAAGGTTTTCTAAAATTGCTTGGTCATGGAAAGCTTTAGTTCATTTCTCATAAATTTTTGCGTTCTTGTAGGCTTCATTCCTATTCTTCTCAAGTTTATCCAACTGTAGTTTACTCTGGCCTCCAGTTATGTCTAAGTCCATATTTAATTTTTTTTATGGCCCACATCGTTCTATGTTCCAATTCCATAGGTAAGTAACTTGACTTACTGAACACAAGCCTATATGGAGACACCCTAAGTTGGTCTTAAAGGTAGTGCAATATACCCATAATGCATCCATTAGCTTCAATGACCAATCTTTTTTATTGGAGCTCATAGTTTTCTCTAGGATTTATTTGATTTGATGGTTAGAAACATCAACTTGTCCACTTGTTTGCGGGTGATAAGGTGTAGCCATTTTATGAGTAATATTGTATTTCTTCATCAGTAATGCAAAGGATCGATTACAAAAGTATGTTCCATGATCACTGATGATAGCCCTTGGAATGCCAAAGTAGGAAAGGATATGTTTCTTAAAAAATTTGACAACAATTTTGCTATCATTGGACTTACAAGGCACTACCTCTATCCACTTGGAAACATAATCTATGGCTACTAAAATGTACTTGTTTCTAAAAGATTTTAGAAATTGTACATCCCATGAAGTCTATTCCCCATACATCAAAAATTTTCACAATTAGGATTTGATTCATAAGCATCATTGCTCTTTTAGTAATCCGGCCTATTTGTTGGCACCTAATGCAATTTTTGTAACATTAACAGGCATCTCTAAATAGGTTAGACCAATAGAATCTATATTGGAGCACTTTTATCACTATCTTTTTAGCTCCAAAACAAGCTTGGTCATGGCAAATGGATACTATGCTCCTAACTTCCTGATTCGAGATGCATCTTCTTATGATTAGATTAGGATATTATTTAAATAAATATGAATCATCCTAAATGAAGTACTTTATTTAGAAGAAAAATTTATTTTTCTCTTGAGTTATCTAGTGTATGGAAATTTTACCGGTGGCTAAATAATTAACTATGTCAGCATACCATGGCTCTGTAGTTACTGATATAAGTTCATCAAGAAAGGACTCATTGATTGGTGATTTCTCTATTGGTGCGACTGCTAGCCTAAATAGATGATCAACCACTATTTTTAGTATCCTTTGTCCCTGATCTTTAGGTTGAATTCTTGTAAGAGCAGGATCGATCTGATTAAGCATGCCTTGGCATCTTTTTTTGAAATAAGATACCTAATGACCGAGTGATCAATATAAATAATCAAATGAGACCCAACTAAATAAGTCCTAAATTTTTTTAATACAAATATCATAGCTAAAAATTCCTTCTCAGTAGTTGAGTAGTTAAACTGTGCATCATTTAAGATCTTACTAGCATAGTAAATCACTCGAGATAGCTTATCAATTTTCTAACCTAGGACAGCTCCTATGGCATGAATAGATGCATCACACATGAGCTCAAAAGGTTGATCCATAAAAGTGGATGAATA
The DNA here is from genome assembly GCA_021397845.1 of Areca catechu. Lineage (NCBI taxonomy): Eukaryota > Viridiplantae > Streptophyta > Magnoliopsida > Arecales > Arecaceae > Areca > Areca catechu. The sequence continues at coordinate 7,724,574 of CM038040.1, read as the reverse complement.
ATTAGGATTGAAGTTATTTTTTTAAATATTCAAAGGACTCGAGACATTCAAGTCTAAAATCAAACTTAATTTTCTTGGCTAATAAGTTAGTCAATGGTCGAGCAATTTTGCTAAAATTCTGGATAAATCTTCTATAAATGCAAGTATAGCCAAGGAATCATTCAATTTCCTTGACTGATTTAGGTGAGGGCAGATTTATATTAAATCCACTTTGGCATTATCTACTTCTATGCCCCTCTGTGAAATCGCATGGCCAAGGACTATGCTTCCTTGACCATGAATTGGCACTTTTTTAATTTAATACTAGATGCTTTTCTTTATATCTCTCTAAAACTAGTTTGAAATGATGTAGGCATTTAAAAAAAATAGATCCAAAGATAAAAAGTCATCCATGAATATTTTAAGAAACCATTCAGCTATATCTGAAAAAATGTTAAACATGCACTTTTGAAAAGTGGATAGTACATTACATAAGCCAAAGGGCATGCATCTATATGCAAAGGATCTATATGGACAGGTAAACATTGTTTTCTCTTGGTCTTCTAGGACTATAGGGATCTAATTATAACCATAGTATCTATCCAAATAGTAAAATTCATGCCCAGCTAATCATTCTAACATTTGGTCTATAAAGGATAGAGGGAAGTGGTCCTTTCGAGTGGCTGCATTTAATTTTTTGTAATTGACACAAACCCTCCTTCCAGTTTGAATTCTAGTTGGGACCAATTCATTGCTATCATTTTGGATTATAGTAACTCCTGACTTCTTAGATACCACTTACAGAGGGCTTATCCAAGAACTGTCTAAAATTGGATAAATTATTCCATTGTCTAAGGTTTTATAATTTCCTTCTTTACTACTTCTTTCATGACTAGGTTAAGTCTCCTTTGGGAGTTTTTTATAGGCTTGGCTTCCTCCCTTAGATGAATCCTGTGTTAAACAATCGAGAGGCTGATCCTTTTTATATCAGCCATGGTCCATCCTAAGGCTTCCTGATTTTTTCTAAGGATGCTTAAAAATTCTCCCTCTTATGTAGAGTCTAGGTCCGCTGAAATGATTACTAGCAAGGTTTTTGAAGGACCTAGGTATGCATATTTAAGGTGCTTGGGGAGTGGTTTTAGCTCTAACTTTGATGCTTCCTCTATTGATGGTCTAGGTAATAGTTCAGCCATTATCTCGAGTAGTTCAACTACAAGATCCCATCTTATTTTCATACTGATTGTAGTGACTTCATTAACCTCTTCACATTCTTGATTCATCCAAAGTTTCAAGTCGAACTCTTCGTCATTGAGGTCAATGGGATCATAAATATTATCTTGAATCTAGTTCAAGTCGCTTGTTTGATTTGTTTTAGTTAGATTAAAGATATTCAGATTTGTAGACATGCTACCAAAAGAGAGTTTTATTAATCCATTTCAGTAGTTGATTTGAGCATTTATTATGACCAGAAATAGTCTACCTAGTATGACAGGGATTTGACTCTTTGGATTTGTTACAAGTTTAGTTTGTAGAATCATGAAATCTACCAAGTAAATAAAATCACTGATCTTAATTAACATATCCTCTACTATTCCTCTTGGCACTTTTAAAGACCAATATGCCAATTGTAAGGTCATTCCCATGAGCTTTAATTCTCCCAACCCTAATTGCTCTTGTACTGAACATGATAACATGTTGACACTTGTCCCTAAGTCTAATAAAGCCTTATTGATGAGGATTTTTCCTACAATACATGAAATGGTGGGTGATCCTAGATTTTTGTACTTTCTTGGCATGTTGTTTGATAAGTATGAACTTACACTAGCTACCAGGAAGATTCTCTTAGGTACATTGGTGGTCTTCTTCTTAATATACAAGTTCTTAAAGAATTTAGCATAAGCCGAGACCTATTAGATTATGTTTAGTAAAGAGATGTTCACCTTAACTTGCTTGAAGACCTTTAAAATCTTGTCTAAGTGGACTGAGTTCCAGTTGGGCTTAAGTCTATTAGGGAATGGTGCTACAACCTTGATATTTGGTTCATCAGATTCTAGTGAGGGCTCAATTAGTAAATTGCATGCTACATCAGGTTTTGATGCCTTGGATTCTTCAGACTAGCCCTATTCAGACAGTTGTTCAGATAGTGGGTCTTCTATTTCTTTTTCTTTAGGTATGCCCACATGGTTGTCTATTTGTCTCCCAAATCTTAATATATGGATAGCATTCAATTGGTTGATCTGGGTTCCTTGTTATGATCCTTGATTGTTTTAGGTCCTGGGATTAGCCTTGGCTTACTCAGTAATTTATCATTTTCTCTCTTACTCATAGTAGTGGCTAATTGACCCAACTACATCTTTAAATGGGCAATAGCTATTTAGTATAGCATTGGTGTCGGTATTAGATTTAGCCAGAGCTTCTAGGCTTTTTTCTAGACAACTGTATTTCTTTTCATTATTATTGAAGCATGGTGGGTTGTTTACTATGAGATTGGACCTTGGGTTTTGTTGGTTAAAGCTAGGCTGTCTATATTAGGGCCTTGTGACCAGGAAAAGTTTGAGTGATTCCTCCATCCTGGGTTGTAGGTTGGTGCATAAGGATCATTGTTAGGTCTCTGATAGGTTGCATTTACATGCACGTAACTATTTCCAGTTTGGATCATGAGGTGGGGACACTCTTATGATACATGCCCTGGGTCATCACATCCATTGCATATGGGCATGGATACTTGGTTTACTTAATCTACAAAGGCCAATCCCTTAAGTCTAGGGCCTCTATCCTATGGATCAAGGTCATTTTTTTAGTCTCTGTAGCTAGGGACATTTGGACTTAGTGCATACCACCTCTTGATGGTGTGGGCTTTTCGAGTTCCCTAGCTACTTTGCACTATAGACTCTTTTTTGCTAAGTCCTCTAAAAACTGCCATCCCTTATTAGGTTCTTCATGCATGAACTGGCCTTAGCACATTGACTCAAGCATAGTTCTGGAACTTGGGTCTAGACCTTTATAAATAATTTAGCACAGCCACCAAGTCTCTATCCCATGGTGTGAAACTGATTCAAGAGGTTCTTAAAATGGTCTAGGCATTTCTAGAATGACTCTCCTCTAACTGACAGAACTGATTAATTTTATTTATAAGCTTGGTTGTTTTGTGATGTGGAAAGAACATTTTCAAGAACATTTTTACAAAACTATCATATGCCGTGATCGACTGGTTAGGCAAACTATATAGCCCTTTCTTGGCATTCTCCTTGAGAGTAAAACTTATCAGCCTATGTTTAATTTCATCTTTCGAGAGTTGGTGCATCCTCATGGTATTATATACTTTCTCAAATTCTCTAATAAAAGTATAAGCATCCTCAATTCCAGTGAATTTGGGAAGTGTATTGATATTTTGAGGTTTAATCTCAAAATTGCTAGCATATTACGTGATAGTCAGATACAAGATGCTAGGCTGACCCAACTAGATAGCAAAGGTCTTTCAAGACTTGAGGTTCATGTTCTAATTCACCCATGGTGGACTCAGACGTTACTTGGTTAAAGGTATGGTTTGGATCTATTTTCACTGATCGATAAAATTTCCTTTTCCAACTTACAATTTTGCAAGATTTTTTTTATTTTTTATTTTATGGGAGAAGAGAGAAGAGAGAGGAGAGATGGATGAGAAAAGAGTTCTAAAGTCCTAAGGAGTCCTAAATCTAGAGATGATAGAGGAGTATTTTAATTAGGTTAAAATTTCAATCGCAAACAAGTCATAAAACAAATTAAAATTTTACTTAGGTTTATCCTAGGTCTAGATAGCTCCTAACTGCTAAAAGCATCTTGGAGTCCTCTAAGTCAGCAATTAACTAGCAACTAGCAAGGTGAGGGTAAGATTGATGGGAGTCCCCCCATTGCTTTTCTTAGACACCAATTAGATTTGCCAGGTAAGCAAACAAAACCAATTAAATAACTACCTTTTTTAGGCTCTTATCCCTAAATCCCTTTTCTAGTTACTAGTCAACTAGCCAATCCTGACCTGGTCCAACTTTTTCGGGTACCTTGTCCTAATGAACTCGAGTATCCTATGGCCGACATCTAATTAATTTTATATCAAGGTCTAGGTTATGTGGATGCAAGGAGATGATTTGTGGGCTAAGGAAAGGTGATGAAATTTTCATGTTATCTTGTTTAATAGGTTAGTGCCCTTAAAGTATTTTATGAAATATGCAATAAAAATAAAATAAATATCCAAGCAAGTATGGAAAGTTTTTAGGTTTTTTTTTATTTCTTTAAATTAGTTAAGTATTATGGGAATGTATCTTTTTTTACTTCTTTTAAATATTTAAGGCAATTAAATTAAAAGAAAAACTTAAATCAGGTTAGAAGTTAATCTTATGAATAAAAGGAAAGCAAATATTATTTTCTTTCTCTTTTATGCTAACAAGAACAAAAAAAATATAGAAAATAGGGCAACTAAAAGAAAGTTGTAAATAGAAAAGAAAATTTACTTCTTGTTTAATTAATTTTATTCAAAAAATTGTTGTACCAAGATCCCTGATAACGGTTCCAAAATTTGGTCACTTATCATAGGATGGTCAAAAATAAAAACCTAATTCAAACTAGATAGATAAGATGGGTAGGGATCATATCCTCGAAAATCTAGAATAATTGTTTCATGAAGAAGAACAAAAGAAAATTGATTGTGGAGAAATTAAAATAAAATAGTAGGTTTAAATTAAAAAGGAAGCAAGTTAAAGAAATAACTCAAGAATCTGAATCTACCATGTAAAATAGATTTTTATTTTTTTATTTTTTATATTACAATCATAATACTTGTGATTAGGGTATTAATATAGTTTATCCCTGCTAGGTACGGACCGTATCTATAGATCATTACTTATCCGTTTAGAGTATAAACTATCTAACTATAATTAAAAAGTTTAGAATTTAATCTAACATACTACTATCCATCTCTCTTAGGTATGTACTGTATCCAGAAATCATGGTACATTTATAGAGGATATAGGCTGTGCAAGCTAGATTAATACCTTAGAAAAATAATAAATCAAAAGATATGAAATAAATGTATAGTTTTATTACATAGAAATTAAATAAAAAAAAGATAAAGAACCTATTTATATGCTTCATCATCTTCTCAAGTTGAAGGAGTATGGCCATGCATGCTTGCTAGTAATTCCTCCATATTCTCCCCTCCAAAGCCTAAGACAAAATCTACAAATAAAAATAAAAGAAGAAGAATTTTTTGCCACTTCTTGCTACTCCCTGGTTCTCCCTATGGGTCTCTTTTTATAGGGCTCAATATAAGCTTAATCCCATTAAAATCTAGAGTGGAATCGGTGTAGAATTGACCTTGTATTATGTGAAATACTCCCCACCATCCGATCTTCATCAAATCCCACTAAAAATCATGCTAGATGCACCGTTCAAAGCCCATAACAGGTCAGAATGGCCCATGGCCATTGGATTAGGTGATCGGGTTGCTCAGCACCATCTGATGGTGAAATTCAGGTCGAGGATAGTGCTTCAAATTCCTTCTTCAGGTCAGGAGAAATCCTAGCTATCGGATCAGCCACTGGAGCCTTCTCAGCCATAGGATGGCGTAAAGGTAGTGCCCAGTGTCCATGTCCAGCCCTACACTGCAATAATGGACCATAGGCACTATTTTCATAAACCGACTATAGACTAGCCAGTGTAGTGGACTGCGCCAGCCATGCAGACTGCTGTACACCACAATAGAATTTTCCTCCATGCAGTGCTTATATGCCGTGCCTTCTGGTCCATGTAAGGGGTCTATGGAGTGGCAGCTAGTCCATCGTAGACCATTGTATTAGGTGGGCTTTGATATGGGTTTTTAAAGTCCATTTTAGCTCCAATTTGAATTCCATTTGATCCTTTTTGACCTGCTGATCGAACTCTTTAATCTTATGTGCATCTTTCCTACAAAATACAAGTAAAAGAATCAATTCTTGAGGAACAAAGATAAATAAATATATATTTTGATGCTTTAATTAGGATATTAATTATACTTATTAGTGGGGGAGGTGGCCGGGGATGTAGGCCACAGTGGCATGATCAGAGAATCACAAACCGGCAGTTGGCAACAACAATCACCTCAGAAAAAGTTAAGGAAAATGAGCAAAAACAATGGAAGAACAGGAGAACCAGTTGAGCCCCCTTTTTGACAAATTCCTATGGTTCGCTAACCAAAAATTGTAATCCAACGAGTATGGAAGATGTGAAGGATGATTAGAAGGGTTTTTACCTCATTTTTAGAGGTGATTGTGCTGCAATTTTGGCATGTACAATGATGGTCTTCCTCGAAGAAGAGAAAAGATAAGATTGCCAACGAAATCTAGCAAAACCTTTCCAAAATCAGCTTCGCTTTGGTGAAACAGAGGGAAGAAAACTTTCATTAGGAGTCCTCTTCACCATATTTTTTTTTATCTTTTTTTTTCCATCATGTTTTAAAATCCATGCAACTCCTTTTGGACCCTTTTCTTGGTGGATAGGCTAGCCAGGTGGACCAGGCCTTGTTCGATATTGGATCCTTTTTGGCTAAGGTATAATATTTTTCTTTCTTAAAAGGAAATCTCATCCTCAAAATTTTTCTTGCCAAAGTCTTCAAAAAGTTAGGATTTCTTCTATCTCAATTTATCCTCTAATTCCAAAATTGAGTCTTTCATCATAATATTTTTCAAATCAAATTACTATTCTAATCAATTTGAAAATAATTCAAATCACTATGCTTCCATTGTACACTCTTATTCAAATTTCTCAACACAATTGCATCAAATCTAAGTTTCTAAGTTTATCCCAATCAATATAAGTTATCACCTCAATGTCTCTAGTGTCTACCCATATACACTTATCATATGTCTGATTTTATGTATCATAATTCTTTCACTTATGCTTTGGTATGATATTAATTATCATTCCCCCAACCCGAGATCACGACAACTAATGCATACTTATGGAGAACTCTCCTCACAAGTATGCAAGGAATCTCTTTATGGTACCATAATACAAATAGCAAAACAAATAATCAATAATTTAATATTCAAACTTAATTCAAATAACTAAATCAAATGTCTTACAAAATAAAGTCTTACATCAAATTTCAATAAATCCTAATCTAAAAATAAAGATATCAAATTCTGCTTCTAATCATTCTTCCATAATAAATCCTCAAATTGATTTAACTCTCCGAACCTATAAAATAGTAAAAACATAACGTATTTAGCTAGATAGTCCATTAAGCGATGAACACTTAAGCTAGATAAATTTAGCAATAAATATATACTAAAAATTAGCATGCGTGGTGCATCAATTCAAGATCCAATTCAAAATATGTGGTACTTTCAAATCAAAAAGTATATGGATCCAATCCTTTAAGAATTCAACAAAAATCATATATGATCAAATCTAGTATTATCTGGTTTGACTAGAGTAGGTGCCAGCAAATTGCCCAATGATCTGCATCAAGACTCAAGTCAAATTAGAATCATTGATGGAAGACCTTATTAGATCAAACAAATATAAAAAAATAATGAAGAGAAAATTTTAGAGAGAAACTTTTTAAAGAGAGAAAGTAGGGGAAGCATGGAAGAGAGAAGGGAGAGAGAGGGAAGGGAGAGAAACTCTTACCCTTTTCTTTTTTTTTTTCTTTTATTGCTTTTCTTTTTTTCTCTATCTTTTTTCTTCTTTCCTTGGTGGAACAGGGATTCTTGTTCCCCTTCTATTCCTGAGATAGAAGGCCATCCATAAGTGGTGGCGGTGGTCAAGGTTGCAGGCCACGGTGGCATAGTCAGAGAATCATAGACCGGCAATCAACAGCAACAATCACCTCTAGAAAAGTCAAGGAAAATGAGTAAAAACATAGGAAAAATAGGGAAACCAACCAAGCCCCAGTTTTGACAAAATCCAATGGTTGGCCAACAAAAAATTGTGATCCAACAACTATGAAAGTTGTGAAGGATGATTAGAAGGGTTTTTACCTTATTTCTGATGGTGATTGGGCTATGATTCCAAGGGGCATAGTGATAGTCTTCCTCGAAGAAGAAGAGACAAGACAGGATTGCTAGTGATCTCCGGAGAAATCCTTTAAGCTCTGATGTAAGATTCAAAGGGAGAGTTTGGGGTCTCTAAATAGAGCAGAGGGGAGACCAACTCCTTCCTAGAATCAGCTTCCCTCTAGGAAAAACAGGAGGAAGAAGACTTCCATTAGGATTCTTCTTCACCACTCTTTTTCTTTCTTTTTTTGGTCATGCATTAAAAGCCATGCAAATCCTTTTGGACCCCTTTGTTGGTGGCTGGGCCAGTTAAGTGGACCAATCCCAATTCAATATGGGCCATTTTGGATTGGGATATGACATTCTCATCCTTAAAAGAAAAAAATGTCCTTGAAGTTTTCCTTGCCAAAGTTTTCAAAATTTTAAAATTATTTTTACCTCAAGTCATCCACTAATTTCAAAATTGAGTCTTTCATCATAATGTTTTACAAATCAAATTATTGTTCTAATCAATTTGAAAATAATTTGAACCACTATGCATTCACTATGCACTCTTACTATGCACTCTTATTTAAACTAATCATCACGATTGTGTCAAATCTAGGTTTCTAAGCTACATCACAATGTCCTTGGTATCTACCTACCTATGCTTATCATATGTCTGATTCTGTGTCATCATTCATTACTTATACTTTGATATTATTTTAGTTGTCACACCTCTAACCCAATATTGTGAGCCCGGGGTCACGGTAACTGCCATATATTCATGAGGAACTCTTTCCACAAGCATGCAAAGCATCTCTTCAAAATATCATAATGCAAATAGTGGAACAAATAATCAATAATTTAATGCTCAAACTTAATTCAAATAACTAAATCAAATATATTACAAAATAAAGTCTTACATCAAATTTCAATGAATCCTAACTTAAAAATAAAAATATGAAATTCTGCTTTCAATCACTCTCCCATAATGAATTTCCAAATTGAGTTAGTTCTTTGAATCTATAAAAATAGTAAAAACATAGAGTAATTAGCTAGACTATCCAGTAAGTAATAAACACCTAAGCTAGATAATTCTAGTAATAAAAATATAATAAAAATAAGTATGCATGATGCATCAATTTAGAATCCAATTCAAAATATATGACACTTTTAAATCAATAAGTACACAAATCAAATCCTTTCAAAATTCAAATTTCATTAATTAATCAATTCCTTTTAGAATATCACGATTATCCTGACAGTCATGAACTTAATCAAAGTGCCATTGCATGGTATCAAAATACCAATACACAACCCTTACTAGCAGGGTATCGAAATGCTAGTGCATAATCCCTACTAGTAAGGTATTGAAATACCAGTGTACAACCCCTACTAGCAAGGTATCAAAATATCAATGCACAACTTCCACTATCAGGATATCAAAATATCCGTGCACAACCCCCACTTATAGGGTATCAAAATACTAGCACAATCTCCACTGATAGGGTATTGAAATACAAACCCCTATTGGCAGGGTTCAATATATAATCAGGCTGCGCATCAAATTTATCTCGAACCAAAATATTTTTCAAAGATATATATCATAATCCAAATTGAATATTCATAAAACTATGCGACATCTAAATCAATTAGGTATAATTCATATCAAATTTAATATATTTGATCATAAATTATTTAATATTCAAGAAAAGAAATTTCAACACTCAAAAATATAATACATCAATTTTATAAATTATGATAGAAAATACTTTATAATTTACCAATAAATCTAGAAAAAGTGAATCATTACTTATCTTAAATGTACTCCAATCAATCCAAATAGTTTCAAAAATTTATTTTCTTTAAGATTTTCAATTATAGATCATATCATGGTATTCCATTGTTGGACAATTTCTTGTCTAGATGATTATACCCTTATATAAAATGAAGTCCAATAATTAGAAGGGTAGGGATAATTAAAAAAAACATAATTGATGGGTAGTTGATGCAACGGTCCACATCGATCTAGTCATGATAACTTTATTTGACGAAGATCAAACCATGATACAATTGGCTCTATGGAGATAAAAGATAATCAAACCTAGTGATATCTGACAAGGGCCAAGCAGTAGTGACTGACATTTCCATGAGTTCGATGAAAATAATTTTATCAAATCATGATTGAACTAGTATACAAATGGTTCAATAGAAATTATATATGATCAAATCTAGTAATATCCAGTATGACCAGGATGGATACTTGCATGTTCTCCAACAATCTGAATTAAAACTTGGGTCAAATTAAATTAGAATCATTGAAGGAAGACCTTTATTTTTAGATCAAATAATTGTAGACAAACAATGGAGAGAAACTTTAAAGAGAGAAATTGAAACTGTTTAAAGAGAGAAAGTCGGGGATGCAAGTGAAGAAAGAAGGGAGAGAAAGGGAAGAGAGAGAAACTCTCTCCCTTTACTCTTTTTTTCTTTTCTTTTTTTTTTTTTTTTTTCTTTTTTTTCTTTCTTCTCCTCTTGGCAGAACGTGGGATTCTTGTTCCCCATCCATTTTTGGAATAGAGGGCCTTTTGTTAGTGGTGGCAATGGCTGGGGATGCAGGCCATGGCATTGCAGTTAGAGAATCATAGACTAGTGGTTGGCGGGGATGACTATCGCTAGAAAAGTACCAAGGAAAACGAGTGAAAACAAAGAGAAAATAAGAGAACCAACCAAGCCCCCTTTTTGACAAAATCCATTGGTTTGCCAACCAGAAACCGTGATCCAATGAATATGAAAGACGTAAATGAGGATTAGAAGGGTTTTTACATTATTCTTGATGGTGACTGGCTTGATTCTATGATTCTGGCTAGTATAGTGATGGTTTTCTACAATGAAGAAGAGAAAAGATGGGATCGCTGGCAATCTCTAGTGAAATCCTTCGAACTCTGATGTGGGATTCAAAGGGAGAGTTTGGGGACTCAGAGTAGAGTGGAGGGGAGGCCAAATCCTTCCCGGAATCAGCTTCCATCTAGTGAAAACAGAAGGAAGAAAACTTCTATTAGGATTCATCTTCACCTCTTTTTTTTTTCCTTCTTTCTTTTTTTCTGCCATGCTTTGAAATCTATGCAAACTTTTTGGACCCTTTTCTTGGTGGCTGCGCCAATCAAGTGGACCAGTCCCAGTTTGATATAGGGCACTTTTGGGGTGGGGCATCACATATATTCTCTCCTACCCTGAATTGGTCTTAACCTGATTCCTAGATTGGTGAAGTTTCAAACAAAATTTAGACCCAAGCATTCAATATGTTTGAGATTAGATCGAGATGTACCCTGACTCGAGCAATCCAAATAGCTAGCACTCCTAACTATCACATTGGAATTATTCTTTATTAACAACTTCTATGCAACGTTACATGCAAGTTTAAGGTTTGTTGTCTTCAGTTATGTTAGAAAATTCACTAGCACCATTATTTTTTGGGAAAATGTGAGGGAACCAAGGTTCTCCCCCCCACGATCAAATTCAATAGCTCTTCAATGTTGTTTTTGTTGCAGGATAAAAATGGTGCTTATGGAAGTTTTGAACGAGTAAGAGCCTATCGTTGGTTGCAGGTCTGTGCTCTAGCTTAAATGCGTATTACTTTACTCTTGCTAGTTCTTTATATCCCGGTCCCCCTATCGAGTTATATTTTTAACCTATAATGCACCAATCTCATGTACATGCGCATGGTTAAGAGTTAAGTATTGTATATAATATTTATGCTGATCAAGGACCAACAAGGATTCATCCCTCACTTTAATTTATTAAGCCAAATATATATATGTAGGCATATATTGACATAGAAAGATAACAATCATAAGTATACAGCTGGCATATTAAGAGATGCAGGAATTGCACTAATGCAGAATATTCTTAATTAATGTTGTATTGTGGAGATTACGAACGTGTTTTGAATAATTAGATACATTTACTAACATATGTACTGAAACCAATCTATTACCCTAAAACATACCGGAGACATTGATTGTCGAACAATCAGGCACAGAACATGTTCACTTCATAAATAGTCTAATGCATGTATTAGATTAGGTAATGGTAACAAAAGAATTTGAAAAGAGATAGAGAAGTTTGAAAGAGAAAAGTTGAGAACCTAAAATCATCTCAATGCTTCAAGTAAACTTGATTGAAGTAATGTGTAGCTTGATTATGTCTCAACACATTTAGGACTTGTTGCTGTACCTCTCTAAGCTTAGAAAACTAGATGCATTGAAGTAACCTTAGACTCCTAAGAGTCTTTAGAAAACTAGCGATGACTTCTACAGTGGATGTGATCAGCTCGTTGACCTGCAAAAAAAAGTTCTCATTATTGGAGAAATTGGTAAGATTTCTCCAATGGAAGACCCTCCGATGCTTAAGTCAGGTTAAAGAGGAAGAACAGTGAAAAGACAATGGAGAGAGTGTATGTGTGTGAAGTCCTCTAGAGTTCCTCTCAATCTCCTATTTATAGAGTTTCAGGACCAAGTTGATTAATGATTATAACTGTTTGTAAGGTGGTTATTCCTTTTAAAAAATTCTTAAGTCGATTAAACTGTTAAAAGCTCAGATTGTGAAGTAGTTTGCTAAATGGTCTGTTACAATTTTTGATTATCACTTTACCAACCTTATTGTAATGGCTTTAATAATTTTAAGATATGTGCTTCATGTTAAATGAAGTTATAAAACTTTGTACCCAACTCAGTTAAGTGATCGATACCTATCTGATGAATAGTTGAGTAGCCAACATTTCAGATAAGTGATCAACTCTTGGCTATCGAGCACCATGTACCTTAAATAAATAATCGTCTCCTGGCCATCAAATAAGTGGCCAGCTTTTGGCCATCGGATATTTTATGCCTCAAATAAATGATTGGCTCCTGGTCATCGGGATCCTGTACCTCAAATAAGTAATCAGTTCCTAGCCATTGGATACTTTGTGCCTCAAATAAGTGATGGGCTCTTGGTCATCGGATATCCTGTGCCTCAAATAAGTAATTAATTTCTGGTCATTGGGTATCCTATGCCTTAAATAAATGATCAACCCCTGACCACTCGGTACCCTGTGCCTTAAATAAGTTATTGGTTTTTTACCGAACACTTTTCTATCATCTACCCTGTAACAGGATCAGCTTTACATCATCCAATCACCCATGGTCTTGGTGCTTGTCATTTGCATCACACTCCTAAAGACCATACTTATATTTGTGACATAGGTGGAGGTGGTGAGAGAAGTGAGAGGAAGGAGTAACAGGGAAGACATCAAGTCAGGTGGATGGGATAAGATCTTCATGGAGGACTTAAAGAACTAGAGACCAGGTTTCACTTTAAGATGGTAGTGGCCATAAGCCTAATGGTGGTGGTGGCTGAAGTAGCATTTGCTAGTCAGAGCAGGGAAGACAGACTGGATTGGAAAGAATAAAAGTAGCAAAGAGAAGGAAGTCCCTGTGCTTTCTCTCTCCCTCAATTAAGGAGGCTGACATGGTAGTGCCAGATCACCAACCATATCAGTATGCAATAAGAATGATAATATATATAGCCTTTAGCACATATAATACCTCAAATTCAGATATCAGTGACATATCCAAGAAAAAAAATGTCATGTGATCACCTTGTAACTTTTCTGTTTAACATCTCTGCTGCTTGCTGCACTATTTCATGTATTGCAGTGCAGCATGGCATTATATATAGGCTAAAACATTTACAACTTGAATCGTGTTTGAACCAGGATTTTAATAATATCATTATCACTGGATGGCATTCAAAAACTTCGCACCATTATAAAGTGTTGTGAACCATGAACTGTTATAAAGCCAACGAAGTGTGTGTTTGTGTGTATGCATGCCCATGTGAGGGTTAGAATGTTATTGTGTGATAGTTGTTGCTACTAATGTCATAGTGATATAAGATTATTATTATTCATCATAAATAAGTTGGACTACAAACTCAACATTAAATTAAAGCATTGCTAACAGATTGAATGACTTCAAAAATAATGATTTTGAAAGTTAGTTCCTAAAAGACTTACTAATTTTTGGTTCTGGAATTTCAGACTGAGTCTCAGTACCTTGGTCAATTTTTTTTTTAAATGGTAAAATAAAAATAGAGAGCTCTGTACAAGTAGAGCATCCATTTTAGTATATATATATTAGCATATAACCATAATGCATGCAGTATAACTTTTTCTCTCCTTTTTCTAACTATTTAGAAATGTAATAAAGGAATGTAATAAATTATAGTAAATAGAACATTTTTTATTCATATAATAAATAGAAGACCTTTATTTTTTGTAAGGTGGAGCATTTAAACTATACAAGTTTAGTAATGCATCCAAAAAAGTCAAAAAAAAAAAATACTACAAAGATGGCCTAGGGCATCCCCATGTTAGTCCACGCGAAGTCTCTTGAATACTCAACAACATAGGAGGTAATCTAATCAGCTGCTGAATTCGCCTTCCGATAAATATGCCTGACAATGAAAGCTATACAGCCTCTCAAAAGGAATGCAATGTCCCGGAGAAAAGGGTGCACGGGATTCTCCCGTATGCTCTCCTGAACTCAGGTAACGACCGTGGCTGAGTCTCCCTTAATAATTAGGTGATCTGAACATATGATCCTCCATGTATAAGTAATCACAGCCCATACACCACGAAACTCTACTAAAAGAACAGTCGACTCAAAGAGGTAGCTCCCTCCAATAGCCAGCAATCCTAAATCCAAGCCTCGGATAACAAAGTCAGCACCACAATGCCTATCTGTGACGCTCCTATCAAAGTTGGCCTTGATATACTATGGAGGTAGGGGCTTTTAAAAAATAAACACATGTCGGGTCGCTACTCAAGCAAGTTGGGGGCCCCGAGTCTCCATGGTCCTCAAGGTTAGCCGGAGAATCTTCTCATCATGTATACATGCACGCTCCATAATAATCCTTGCTGGACATCTTCTAGAATCAAAAACTAGAGTATTCCTAAAGAGCCATATGTGGTAAGCAATATATGTAGCTTGGATGCCAGTTGTCCTAATTCTATGGTCTATAGCACTGTCTCAAAAAGTCCAAAAAAATTGAAAGCAGATCCTCAGCATGAAAAATCAACCCCTTCAATCCAGCCATCTACCATACTTGACTAGCCCGCGAGCATGTGAAAAGCACATGGTCTATAGTTTCACCTTGACAAGAGCAACCTAGACATATCGATTGGATATGCACCCCTCTAGCAGTGAGGAAAGACCTAGTCGGAAGCCTTCTCCAAGCCGCCTTCCAAAGGAAGAGACTCACTCTTTGATGGACACCCATCCTCCAAATCTAACCACCATCAGGGCTTCTAGATGGTTCCTCCCAAAAAACTGGTAGAGGCCTAACATCACTGCTCTTGGAATATAGGAGGATTTTCAAACCCTATCATCCTAGTTGGTATGGATAGGGATAGGTATAGACAAGACATGCCTATCCAAGATGTTCCCAAAGGCTCGGGTAATCGCCTCCAGGTTCCACCCTCTATTGTCTAGGAGAAACAGATCAGAAATCATCGAAGTCTGGAACCTCTATGCTGATGAAGGTCGGCCATCGGCTCAAAGAAAGGTCAGTGATCCACAAATCAAGCATGATATAATAAAAGACTTCAATAGCTAAACTTCTATTATACTTTAAGTAATTTTAAAATAATGGCTAAGTAGAAACTCCCGGCATTAATACTAGTACATTGATACCATCTTTAACATGGCAAATGGAGAACTCTACATAGGGGCCTCTATGTACAAACATCAATCACTAATACCGTCTTGACACCATATGTGGGGTATGGACTTTACTTTTCAAAATAATAGAGTATTAATACTAATTATACAAAAAATATATTTTTTTAGAAAATAAAGAACCATATTAAATAAGAGCTTATAAGCTGAGGCTCATTGAGTATTAATATTGTTTATTATCAATATGCCAATACTTATTGCACATTAAGCTCATTGAGTATATCACAAAATCTGTATCATAATATAGACATGACTATAACAATTTAATATGGTATTTGCTCTCATATTTGCAAGTGTTTCTTACCAATAATATTAATACTAAAATTATTGGTATTGTTTCACATAAAGCTCAATCTTATTACATACTATTTATAACAAAATTTTTGATATTAATATTATGATATAATTTCACTATACAAAACTCAAATTATATATATATTGATGTAGTAAAATATACAATAATAAGATCATGATCCAACCTAGGGGTGCAATCAATCAAGCTAAGTCCAATCGAGTAGTTAGAAGCTCATGCTCGACTCGATTCAAAATACTCAGGCTCAAAACTCTGCTTGAATTCGATCGAGTTTTAGTATCCCAAGTTCAAGCTTGACTCGATAAAAAAGAGATAATACTCAAGCTCGACTCGATTCAGCTCAAATATTAGCTGAGATATATTCAAGCTCGAAATCAAGTATTAACCTACTTATAATATATATTAATATATTTTATTATAAATAAAAAAATATTTAAAATATATATAAATTCGAATAGGTTTATGAGCTTTTGAGCTGAGTATCTTGCTACTTGAGCTCGACTCAAAAAGTTATTTGAGCTACTCGAGCTCAACTCAAGCTCGACAATAATCAAGCCGAATCGAACTTGAACTCAAGTCAAGCTCGAGTAGCTTGACTCATTTGCACCCCTAATCCAAACTACGTATTACAAGAAATTTAAAAAAAAATTGCATCTAGAGGATATTTAAATGCAATATAGCAAGATCATTAATGAATGTACTTTTACTTTTAAGTAAGATTATGATCATAAAAATACAAAAATGGGTAGTATTGTGTTGTAATAAAGAAAAGTATTTTTTTATTAATATCATTATATGTTAAGCAAATATGGTTATTAATAATATTATTAGTTTCTATATTAATTTAGTAGTATTGATGAAAGGATCTTTAATTAATAAAATTAAATATGCTAACAAGCTCTTATTATTCATAATGCATTGTTGTATTTTGATAAAGAACTATATTAAATGAGAGTCCTACTTATTATCCAAAATAAAGAGCTCTATTAATAATATTATTAAAATATATGGATGTCCATGTGGCAAATGGAAAGCTTTGAGCCTCCATTGTAGTACATAAAAAAGATGTGAGACATTCTAAATGATCAATGGTAGAGAGAGGAGGTAGCTAGGTGCAATGCATAATTTGGACCCTTGTATTACAAGGGGGTTCTAGTTTTAGGCCTCCAAAGCAAATCTAGGCTACAAAGAACCTAGTTAGTGAGAGACAGTTGACAAAGGTGCTAGCCGGATGTTTACCAAAAAAAAAAAAAGGTGCTTGTCGATAGCATCCAAATTTGGGGCTTTCAATAGCAAGAAGAGAGAGAAGAGTAGAGATTTGCCAATTAGGGCACCATATTCATGACCTGAATCCACATGTCTACACTAGCAAGGACTCAAAGTAGCAGAGAATTGATATAGTAAAAAGGAAAGAAAAGGGATATATAGAGAGCAACTGCAAAGTGATTCCTCTGTAGCCACATATCCATAAATGTTTCCACCAACACCTACTACCACATATGATTTGTGCATCCAAAGAGCTTGTCAAGTTGTCAATCCTCCTAGGAAAAGAAGGATTGACAGGAAGGACAAGAAGGAAGTAGAGGAATGGATCATCCTATCAAAGCAAATGGCCCATATATTGGTTAACTGTGATATGTAATGGTTAAGGCCTATCAAGAGAAACATCATCAATGTTTTGACATCCCATGACAAGAAGATATCCTTCTAAAAGTCTATGCTTCCAACAAGGTTCCTGATGCTTCATATATCTTGAGCTTGATGGAGGAAGCCATTGATTAGATAGGAGAAGAGCATCTCATGTAAGTGTTTATAAATAATTGATCATGATACAAGGCCACCAGAGATGTTCTAATGATCAGGAGTTTAGATATTGTTTAGAGCCCATGTGCAGGCCACCATAATATGAAGTCCATGAGTTCACGGAATCCTTGATCTTTTTCTCTTTACAACTAGTGTTAAAAATACCCAAAAGAAAATGCGTTAAAAAGAATTATGAAGTCATTGTTACGGGACATAGTTGAATTTGACTCTACAAAGTCAAGGGTCAAATGTAATGGAAGAAATCCAAATTCATTGAAAGATTGTGACCAGATGCAAGGTGGATATGCAAGGAGCTAGTCAAGGAAACCACCAAATTATCGCTAAGGCGGTAGCCTGGTTGGTAGAGGCCTTGCCTCACTACCAACAGGTCATGGGTTCGAGGCATGATCTCATGGATGATTCCAAGGTCCGCTGAACCGGTACCAGGACCCGTACCGGTCAGCGAACGGTACGGTACGGTCCGTACCGTACCGTACCGTAAGGTGTACCGGTATGCCAAATTAAATAAAAAAACAATCTTTCTCCCCCCCTCTCACTGAACCGACCCGAACCGATCCGAACCGGGCCGAACCGAGCTGAATCGAGCCTGAACCGACCTGAACCGGGCGGTTTCGTACCGTATCGGTACCGTACAGTACCGTTTCGGTATGAAATTTTTTTTTTGTTTTTGTCAACGGTCCAGTGTCCGGACCGTTTTTCGGTGGTGAACTGTACCGGCTTTTGATCGGTACGGTACGGAACGTCCTGTACCGGGCGGTACGGGACGGTTCCGGGAATCCTGGGTGACTCGATTAAATCCAGGAATTTTCCTGGGACCTGCGACAGTTGATGTGAGTGAGAGGTCAGGGTCTCCCCTTTTGTTCCTGTTCTACTAGCCGATGTTTTAGTAGTGTCAGGTTGACATACTCATCATTTGGTGAGGAGAGACTGCGAAGATTTAAGCGTCTCGAATCGAACATTACTTAGCGGGGTGGGGGCTTGCGGGATAGCTACACCAGGATTTATCCCCCCCCATCCCTTTTCCTTACCAAAAAAAAATGGGAAACCACCAAATTCATCT
This sequence comes from Areca catechu, assembly GCA_021397845.1. Lineage (NCBI taxonomy): Eukaryota > Viridiplantae > Streptophyta > Magnoliopsida > Arecales > Arecaceae > Areca > Areca catechu. The sequence goes on along the minus strand of CM038040.1, from coordinate 7,705,629 downwards.
AAAGAATGTGACCAGATGCAAGGGAGATAAGGAACTAGTCAAGGAAGCACAATTTCCAGCAAGAGGAGTCCCAACAAATTAAGGGATTGCTAAGATGTCAGTCTCACCTAACTATTTGCTCAAGTCTATTAGGGAAGATAAACACAATATTATACAAGTTCAAATACTTGTACAGAGTTATAAAGCAAACATGAATGGAAGTGTTCCCAACATGCATGCATTGGGTAATCTATGCTAGTCACATAAAGTATAAAAGCGGAATGAATCAAAGTGAGTTTTAAAGAAGGAAATAAGAAGAAGGAAAGAAACAGTGTTGGTGGAGCAACACACTAGTTAGCTGAATTACTGAATTCCCCTAAAGTTGGCGTTGGATTTTAGTGACCAACTCTTAATGCAAATGCTGCTTCGTTTTACATGAAATAAAACCAATGATCACATATACAGCCAATTGCATTCCCACATTTTTAACTCTATTTTTACATCGAAACAACTTACTCTAAATCTCAGCAATGCTCAATGGTGATAATTGTAGCTATGCGAGATGACAATCAATTTATTGTTGAGGAAGTATGAAAGTCTTACTATAAATGATTGTGGCAGAGCCTATGATCAGGCTGCTACATACTTGTTATTACCTATTTCTTTGAATGCCAGCCAAGAAACCATACAGTAAATGCTACGTACAACCTTGATTTGGATTATACTATGAAACTAAAGTCTTTCCAGTTTTCTTTTGATTGCTTATGCTGGAATTTGCTTCCAAATTTCATAATGTTCTACTTGCAGATTATGAATCCTGACGAAAATATTGAACATTTTACAGTTGAGATTCAGTAAGATTCCATCCCAATTTTTCTTGAGTTATTTCCTCAAATCTTTTCTTGTGCTCTAAAATTTTTAGGAATATGATTCGCCAAAGTCTTGCTAACAAATACACAATCTTCTGGTTGCAGTTATGTTGAATGCACTGCATCAGCAGTTAAGGGTCTATCATTTTTTAAGAAATTGCACCCCAAGTATCGCAAACCAGAGATAGAAACATGTATCACAAAAGCTGCAGATTTCATTGAAAAGATGCAAAGGCCTGATGGATCCTGGTTTACTTTTTTACTTCCTACTTTCCATGGGCATTTCATATATATCTATATTACATTATTTTTACTCTTTGTATTTGCATCATTTTTGTGAGATACTTTGTCATATTTCCAATGTTGTGTCTGACTCCTTGCCCATTGGAATGGATATTTTCAATAGGTATGGCAAGTGGGGCATCTGCTTCACCTATGGTGCATGGTTCGGAATAGAGGGGTTGGTTGCTGCAGGGAGGTCCTACTGGGATAACTCTTACATCCGTAAAGCTTGTGACTTCTTGTTGTCTAAACAACTAGCTTCGGGTGGTTGGGGTGAGAGCTATCTATCATGTCATGACGAGGTAAAGCCTTCAAAAAGTTCTATGTGAATCCTTTTTCCTTTGCGTTTTGTTTCTATTTTTGATATCAATCTTTTTTTCCTTTTCCGAGGTTTCATATAATTAAGCTAATTATTAGCCCACTTGTTTGAACTTTTTTTTCTTTAAACTGTAGGAGTTTACCACCTCAACTTCCATAACCTTAAAAGAAATCTCATTTATACAATACGCAAGCATGCATATATTTCCCATTTCATGAAGCTCATCAAATGTTAAATTTCTTGCAGCACCATGTAAGTTGGAACTCCAATTTTACAGGATAATGTGAATAAAAAAGTAGATCTAGGACCTCATCCACCAAGGCTAGCTGAAAGATATTATTTGTGTTCCTTGATCCTGTATAAGTATCAAAGATCTACTTAGTATATAACCGATGTTGAATTAAATACATGTCTACATAGATCCTCGCATACTTTTTTTGTTTAAGCTCTAGCATTCTTGTAAAACTAATAGATCAAATCCACTCAACTCTAATCATAAGCACCACGATTGGACTAGGGTCAACCCCAATAAGCTTGTACTACAATGTTTTTTAGTCCATATAGACCATGGGCCAGGTTCATTCTGATATCATTTATAATAACACAGGACTTTAACTAAAATTACTAACTAGAAAGTATTATTTAGATTTCTGGTCCAATATAAGTATCCAAGATCCATTCAATGTATAGTTGATATAAGACTAAATACATGCCCATATGAATCCTCACAATATCTTGCTTCATCTTATTATATGATCATTTGTGTTATGTTATGCATTGGAAAGTGTCTGGGATCAATACATCAACATTCACATATAACATCTCTAGAATTGTGATCTTTCCGCTTCTAGGGTGCACATTCATTATCTTAATTTATTTCTTTCATGTGGTTCTTCCTTCACATCCTTTCTCCTTTTCTATCTTTGTTTTTTTTGCATGTGTAGCATTTATCTAATGAGCTCATAGATTGAAGAACAGAATTCAGCTAGAAATTAGCAATCAATAAGTTTCATTTCAAGTTTACCAAATTGTGGATCTTAGCATTCTTTTACTTGTTTGGTAAGATCTTATTAGTGTGCCTTGAATTATGCATCTTGGCCCAATTTAAATGTTTCAAGGTCAAAAATTTATTACAAGTTACTAACAAAATATGGAGATGGATTTATTATAGTGTTTAGGTTTTTCTCTTGTCCAGAAGTTTCATTTTCAGGCCAAGTCCTAGATAAAATAGGACCATGTTAACTCTATAATTTAGAATAGATCAAGGATGGTTAGTGTTATTGGAGTTGTAGACAAGCTTCCACTAGAAGAGCTTTTCATAGTTTATTGAGAATTTGATATTATTGACTAAATAATGTGGACATTGCATACCTCTTTTCTTATTCTTCTTTTCTCCCCATATTTTGATTTTTTTTTCTTGGTAGCATCCCTTGCTGGCCCTTCCCATGTACTAATGTGTTAGAATTAGCTTATCTCATGAAGGGGTAACGATCTAATCTAAAAGCGTATCAAGCTTGTAAAAAATTTATTTTCCTTCCGAAGATTTAACCCACATTCTAAATCTTCTACCTCTGAAGATTCTGAAATGTTCCTTCACTTTGAATTTCATACAAAGATGAAACTTTGTTATGCTAACATTGATTAATCTATTTCATGTCAACCTTCATCATTAATCATTTGGAGTTTACAAAAGAATGATGTTGCTGCTTTTCTCTAAGCTCGACCAACTAGATGCACTGAAGTAGCTTTGAGCTTCTAAGAGTTTTCAGGAAACTGATCGATGACCTCCAAGGTTGACTGGATCAGCCCCAAGACTTGCAAAAGAAGTCCTCGTTATTGGAGAAATTGGTAAGATTTCTCCAATGGAGGACTCTCCGATATTTAAATCAGCTTAAAGAGGGCGAACAATGAGAAGAAAATGGAAAGAACGTGTAAAACTTTTTCTAGAGTTTCCATCAACCCCTTATTTATTGAGATTTAAGATCGAGTTGGTTAGGCGGTTCCAACCATTTATAAGACAGTTACATCATTAGATAAATTGTTAAGTCAGTTAGGCCGTTAAGAGATCAGTTTGTGAAGTAGTTTGCTGAGTGGTCTACTACTCTTCTTGATAATAACTTTACCAACCTTGTTATAACAATTCTAACGACTTAAAAAGATATGATTCAAGTTAAATGAAGTTATAGAACTTTGTAAATAGTTTAGGTAAGTGATCGGCGCATGTCTGATACATTGTTGAGCATCCTATGCTTTAAATAAGACATCGGCTCTTGGTCGATAGATATCCTACATCCTAGTGAGATATCTGCTCCTGGCTGTCAGGCATTCTGTGCCTCAACAAAAGATCAGCTTCTGGCTATCAAGCATATTGTGCCTCAATGAGAGATCAGCTCTTGGTGGATAAGTGCTTCATGCCTTGGTAAGAGATCAATCTCTAGCTGTTAACATTGTGTATCTTGATAAGAGATCAGAGACTAGCCAAATACATTTTTACTTGTTAACAATTGATCACTAGAGAAAGTTTAGACAGGTCATCACCCTACAACACTTGCCCCTCACTTCCAAGTTTGAAGCGAATTACTCAAATCAGCTTGAAAGTATGATGATAAGTTTTCACTGACTTTTGGTGGAATAAAATATCTAATAATGTTGCACCACCATCTGCCATATGGTATTTAATGTCATGAATTCCTTTTCATGCACCTTTTCATAAAAAATTATTAAACTGGTAGCAGATGGTTTTCGAAAAGATAGTGACTGCTTGATCTATAGTGTATGCCCCTTAGCCAGTAAAAGTGACCCATGTGGCATGGAATGAGTGGCCCACACCTTTAGCCATAAATCAAATGACATGGCATAAATCTCAATGGCTAGATGATTTAGTTCGGGCCATCAAACACCATTATAAATAGAGGTTTCTTACTTCAGTCCAGATCTTTTGTCTCATATTCTTTTGCCTTCATCTTCAAGCCGGGTAATAGGTGACCTCCCTTTGAATTTTTTTTTCTTTGCTTTAGGAGATTTAGGACTTTATCTTTCTCGGTAAGAGATCCTTAGCTTTTCTTCTCCTTCAATCTTCTTGCTTATAGCCATGACCTCTAAAGTAAAGAAAGCCATTAGGAAGATAAAGAGTTCTAGGGTTAGCTTTATTGAACCCATAGCAAGTCCTAACCTAATCGGGTAGGAGCATCTAGCTGCTTCTGACATCCCTGCTAAATGCCATAGGAGAGCCTCCTTGAACCCTGACCAAGAGAAGTCTAAGATCAGGGAAGTAGATTTTAGAAAACTTAGGGATAAATATTCCTCCCTAATATACTTAGGTTGACCATTCCAGGCCCTGATGACCGGGTTCTATCTCCTCCATCCGGATGTGTCGCTTTCTATGAAGACATATTCGATGCTGGAGTTCGGTTCTCTTTTCATCTATTTATTAGGAATGTCTTGGTTTTTTATAAGGTAACTTCAACCTAGTTCTTCCTGAATGGTTTCAGGTTATCTACAACCTGGTCAAAATAGAGCCAAGGTGCTCCTTATTTCGAGCTATTTTCATATTGAAGTCTCACCCATATAATGAGTGGTATGACTTTGTCCATAAATAATTTTGTAAACTTCTAGAGGGTATTCCATCCTCCATCTACAAATGGAAGAATAGATTTTTCTCTTTTTTTCAGATCAGCCTTTTTGCATTAGGTCCTCCTGAGGTAGAGACTGGATTGAATTCAACTTCAATAAAACTCCCTTATTTGAAGACTTGGAGCATTACCATAAATTGCTGTTCAAAATTTTCCTGACTGATCAGGCTTTGTACGATGCAGGCATCAGCCTGGTAGGTCCTTACAATATGTCCGACCATCTTAAGTTTCTTTTACAGACTTGGAGCATTACCATAAATTGCTTAAGATTTATGTACCGAAGTTCAAAATTTTCTTGACTGATCAGGCTTTGTACGTTGCAAGCATCAGCCTGGTAAGTCCTTACAATATGTCCGACCATCTTAAGTTTCTTTTACATTTTTTTTATTTTTTACACAATTATTAGATTTTATCGATCTCTTAACCACTATTCAGATTTTCTATTTGCAAAGATGAAGCTTGGTCTAGAAAGGCTTTAGAAAGTAGCTAAGAGAGAAATTGGGCATTGCCAAGGAGACTAAGAAAAAGAGATGGTGAATTATCATTGTCGATGTCTTCATCAAGCACATCTATATCAGAGAGTAACTGATCTCCTACTCTAGCAGAGGCACTAATACCTACTCCTCCGATGACCAATCCAACCAGGTCATTGGATGTTATCCGACCACCTCCGATAGCTAGCCTAACTAGGTCATCGAAAACTGTCTGACCACCTTGCCTTGCCACTATCGTCCAGCCTTCCGTAGAGGAGGTTAAGGGCAAGCAATGCAGGTCATAGGGATCCAAAGCTCGTTCAAGAGCTACTAGAGATTATCCTTCTTCCTGCTGATAGAACGGAGCAGAAATATACACTCTTCCAAGTTCTTATTGATAGTTATCTTGAGATTTTCTATCTAACCATCCCTTCATCTTGTTGTTTTCTCTCTTTTTTTCTTTTTCTTTTTTCTTCTAAATTCATCTCTCTATTTCTTTTTTTCAACTTCTCTCAACGTCAGTCACCTTAGGAACTTCCTTATTACATATGATGGGATAAAGAATGACTTACAGAGAAAGCTATCAGTGGTCAATGAAGCAGCGAAGAAGGCAACCAACTAGTTTGAAACTAGCGATGCTCGAGCAAAAGCTACCGAGGCATAGGCCGATATTGCTGAGGATTAAAGTCTAAAAGATTGAATTAGAGATGGCTACCTCCATTAAAATAAATCGTGTGAAAGCTAGCCTCTTAATGCCAATAAAAAGATAGAAATAAATTGAGTTTCCCTTCAAAAACTCTGAGAGGAGAAGAAAAGATTGGAGGAGCTCAAAGAAGTCAAGAAGAAAGTAGTGGAAGAATACAAGTCATCCAAGGACTTCCTGGATGATGTGGCTGAGGGGTCGGTGAGCGCTTTCCATGGGGGATTCAAGGATTGCAAGACCTTGGTAAAGGAACTCTTCCCAGATATTAATGTTGCTTTCCTTATCCCGAGCATTGCCGACCTGGTAGAAAAGGGGAAGGCAAGGAAAGTACAAGTTGATACTAATGCACCTGTTGAAGCCCCTCCTTCTGCCGCTCTAGAAGCTGCACTCACCATTGAGGCACCATCTAGTATCGAAGCACCTGCGGACACCTAGCTTGAAGCTTCATCAGATCAAGCAGCAAAAGTACGAAGGCCTTTCTTCTTGTACTTTATATTTTTTTTCTTGCACTAGGGGTTTAAACTACTTTATTCTTGTAAAAAATATTTGAAGCAATGAAATCTCCATTTCTAAATTAATGCTTTCCTTTTTCTATTTCTCTAATACCTTGAATGTATGTAGCCATATGGGATCGTTTGTACAACCTGTGGTAACTTAATGGCCATAGTTGTAGATAAAGTAGTCAATGTCCTACTCATTCCTGGGGAGCAGTTTGGAGTTCCTCCCAAGGACTCATGAGGAAAAGAGGTCGATGAACCTTCAGGAATAGTGGAGTTGATAGAAAGTCCATGCAAAGAAGTGATTGGTGATCTTCTGAGGTCTTCAACTGAGGCACAGGTTGGGAGGAAGATGACCATCTTTGAAGTGATGTGAGTGGTACCAGAGATATCAAGAGCTGGTGCAAGGAGTTATCAAGCAAGCACTGACAACATCAGTGTTTTCTTCTTTGCTTTTGAACTCGGCTTCAATAGATGTTTCTGAGAGGTAAAGGAGTTCTTTCCAAATTTAGATCCAAACTTCTTCACTTTGATGGATCTAGATGGTCAATCTTTGAAAGAAAGTGTTGGGGGGAGACCCATATACCTTCATCAACACTACTAGTAATGCATTCAACATCAGACTTGAGATAGCAACCTTTGTCCCTCCAACAGAAGATCCCTCTCCAAGCAGTCAGAAGGATAAAGATCCCAGTCCCTTAATTGCTAAGCCTCCAAAAGCTCCAAGATCAAAAAGGAGAACAAGATAAATGTATCTTTTTCTTTTTCCTTCATTGATATACTTTGTAAGAAACTTTTCAAAGATTAATGAAAAGAAATTTCTTTTTTGTGCATTGTCTCTGCTGCGCATGTATACTCTCTAAACTTTAAGATATCTATCTGAAATTTATCGGCGTTCTTCCAATTAGAATAGATAAGCTATTCAAATCTTAGACTTCCCGAGCCAATTATTTTTGAGAACATATAGGCTACCTAAGCCTTTTCCAATCACTTTACTTAGCATTTTGCCTTTTTGACCTTGATCAGAAGTTTAGGCATTATCTATGTCTCCTACTCAATTACTTGGTCAAGATTTTGACTTCCTGAGCTTGATCAAAAATTTAAGCATTATCTATACCTTCTATCCAATTACTTAGTTAAGATTTTGGCTTTCTAAACCTGATCGAAAGTTTAGACATCATCTGTGCCTTCTACCTGATTACTTTAAAGTATATGATGGCTTTCTGAGCTTGATCAAAAGTATATGCAATACATGTACCTTTTACCCGATAATTTTATCAAGATTTTGACTTTCTGAGCCTGATCAAAAGTTTAATCATTACTTGTACCTTCTACCTGATCACTTTTAGAGTAGGTGATGGTTTCTTAAGCCTGATCAGAAGTTTAAGCAATATCTATGCCCTTTACCTAACCACTTAGGCATAATAATGGTTTCTTGAACCTCATCTAAAGTTTGGACATTTCCTGTGCCCTCTACCCAACTACTTAAGCAAGATAATGGCTTTCTAAGCCTGATCAAAAGTTTGGACATTGCTTATGCCCTCTCCCCAATTACTTAAATAGAATAATGGCTAAATATCTTCTTGAAGAAAAAGGAATTTATTGATAATATTTGTTCAAGTTATCAGATTTCTATGATCTTGGAATTGGAGTCTCATCCAAGTTTCTCAAGTTATATGTTTTAGGTCTAATAACCTTTAATATTTTGTATGATCCTTTCAAATATGGTATGAGTTTTTATTGTTTAGTTAATTTTATGACTTCAGCTAGTTGAAGGATAAGATCTCCTTGTTGGAAAAAATTGACTTTGATTCTGGGGTTATAATATCGAGCAACTTTTTATTTATAAGCCCCCATCTTGATATGTACTTTCTTCCAAACTTCTTCCATAAGGTCGAGGCTTGTTCATAGTCTTACTTGATTAGTATTTTCATCTATTTCTTTATAACCCACTTAGTTAGGTGCCCTGATGTGTCTGGCCTTTGAAATATGGTTTTTTATGGCTGATCTGTCAAGACAATCATAGAATGGGACTGGAAATGTAGCCAAAGTCTTTTTAATGTATGACAAGAGTATATATCATTTTTAACCTTAGTATCTTTGATAGCTTTCGTGGCGATCAAAAATAAAACCTACTCACCACTATAGCTAGTGGTGAGTCAGGATCGTATCCTCGAGTACCGAGGACAATTATTTCACAAAAAAGAAAAGCAAAAAAAAATTACTTGAAAGATTAGATTAAAAGCAGTAATTATGAAAAGATGACAATGAATTAATTAATTAACTCAAGACAGTTGGAGGAATAATCCAAAAATCTGAATCCACCATGTACACAAGTTTACCTTCTTTTCTTTATATCGCAATAACAATATTCTTGCACATTTAGGATTAGAATAGTTTTCTCTTGCTAGGCATGGATCGTATCCGAAGATCATGACACATCCTCTTAGAGTATAAACTATCTAATTATGCAAGTTTAGGGGTCTAATCTACCATACTACAATCATCTCTCTTAGGCACGTGTCGTATCCTGAGATCATGGCATATCGATAGAGAGTGTAGGTTGTGTATGCTAAATTAATACCTCAATCAAAAATATAGATCAATAAATGCATATAAGAAATACATAATATTTATTGCTTAGGCATTAAGTACAAAAAGAATAGGAGAACCTAGTTACAGCTTCATCTTCATCCCAGGTTGAAGGAGTCTAGCCGTGCATTGCTGCCACTAGCATCCCCTCTATAATTCTCATCTTTTTCAAGCCTTATACAATGATTTAAACCAATGATTCAGGTCCCAGCGGGACATCCCACGGGACACCGGGACGGGATATTATCCCATGTGTTGGGACAGGACATCCCGCCAGCGTCCCAGTGTCCCAATCGGGATACCTTGGGACATCCCCTGTAACGGCGGTGGTAGGGCTATCTAAACAAGAACAAGAATAAAAAAATATATTAATACAAAACTTACCAGAGAAACTGATGCCTCCAGGTAGAGATACAGGAACCTTCTTATAGGGTTCAACAAGGGAGAGGTCTTCATGTTTTTTTGATGTGGGACTAAACATGAGGATCAAAATAGTGGCTTAGATTTAATTTTACAAGTCTCAATGGTTAGATCTGAATATATCCAATCCCAGTAGTGTTAGGCTTCTGTCTCCTGTTCCAACTGGTGTTTGACCAGTCAATATCTTCCTAGCCCTTGGATCTGGATCAAAGGTTCAGAAATTAGTCGAAATCATGAAAATCAACATGAGCCATTGAGTGCTCTGAGGTCCGCGCCCATTCTTTCTTCCCTGATTGGGTTGGTCCTGACTCCCAGCACCGTCGCCATTCTTCTCTCTGCTTGGCAGCGGCTTGGATGGTGGTTGGCCGGCAGCAACAGGCAAATGGCGTGGCTGATGATGGGGCCATGGTGGGGAGGACGAGGAAAAATAGGGCCACGATGGTAGTGCTGGGTGCAACGATCGATGCAGGGCAGTAGTGGTGCAGTTTCTTCGATAGGGATAAGGGAAGGAGGCGGCGACCGACGACGAGAGCTCACAACGGTCGACGACGAGGGCTCTCGATGGCTTTGGCAGAGCTTGGATGGTGAATGGCTGAGAAGGTGATGGAGAGATGGCGGCGTCCATGAGTCGGTGGGTTGGGCGTTGCTTGAACGGTGGTCGGCGGCTTCCCTCGATCGTGAGGAGGCTCTCGCGGTGAGGGAAGGCTTCCGATAACTTTTTCGGTGAAGAGATGGCTCGAGGAAGTTGGTGGTCCATGGAACCGGGTCACGGACCGGCAGCAATGGCTACGATGGACCAATCCATGTGCTGTAGACCAATGGCCGGTCCATGGTGGACTGGCTGCTTCAAAAATCATGCAAAAGCTTTAATAACTTCAAAATTCAGTTATGGGCTTGTTCCAACTCCGATTTGAGTGCCGTTTATATCATTGGACCCCAAAAATCAAGCTCTTCCAAGTTGTGGTCTCTTTTCTATAAAATATTGATAAAAAGTATCAATTTTAATAAATATAAAGTAATTAATATTTATTTTAATGGTTAAATTGGGATAATTAATAGACCTATCAATTTTACTTCCACATCCCTTAACATTTTACTGGTGTAATAGATGTGTTTATGTTTACTTGCATCTTCTTTAACCAAAATAGAGCTAATGATGTTAGGAGAAATAGATAAATAAATGTAAAGCTACTCACATTCTTTTAGCCTTGATAATAATGGAAGAGAGCCAAGATACTTCTTCATATCTTCAAAAGTTGATCAGCAGCTTTCTGACCACTCGAAATTATTGGTATACCTTATAACTTTGAAGAATGGCAAGCACTTTTCAATTGATCAGGAAATAAATCAGCTAAGTGAAGCAATCCGACTAGTTAAACATTGAACTTCCTTCTTATTTCGAGGGTGCTTCATTTCTAGATGTGCTTAGATTTTTTTAGGATTAGCCTCGATTCCTTTCTAGGTCATTATGAAGCCCAAGAACTTTTTTGATGTGATGCCAAATGCATATTTGTTCGGGTTAAGTTTCATCTAATATCGTCTCAATTCATTGATGCTTCTTCTAGATTAGCTATGTGATCACCCTTTATACTCTTAACAAACATATCATCCACACAAACTTCCATGTTTTTCCCTATCCAATTTTTGAACTCTATTGACCAGATATTGATAAGTGGCTTTAGATTCTTTAATTCAAAAGACATCATCTTGTAATAGTAGAGCCCTATTCTATCATGAAGGCCATTTTCTTTTCATCTTCTGCTACCTTTCGGATCTAATTATATCCTAAAAAAGTATCCATAAAGCTTAGAACTCATGTTCGAATGTGGCATCAACCAATTGGTCCATTCTTGGTAAAGGATAGCTATTTTTTAGACAAGCTTTATTAGGATCAGTATAATCGATGCAAATTCTCTACTTGCCATTTATATTTTTAACCATGACTACATGGGCATCTAATCTAGATCGTAAGTTTCCCTGATGAAGCCTATTTTCATAAGTTTGTCCACTTCCTCTTTGATAATTTTTTATCTTTTTAGAGAAAAACTCTTTTCTTTTGCCTGATAGGAGGGTAAAGAGGGTTCACACTAAGTTTATGGATGATAACATCAGGAGGTATACCTACTATGTCAATAGCTATCCAAGCAAGAACATTGGCATTGGCTCGAAGAAACATAATCAACTACTCTCTGAATTCAGGTGCTAGAAGGGATCTAATTTGTACAATCTTATTTGGATCATCTATCAGAAGAATGCTTGTCAACTTTTTAGCAGGCTCCCCCTATCAATGGTATCTTTCTTGACATCTAGCTCATTCACCTACAGGACTTCAATGTTCAATCTATTCTTGAGTCTTACAGTCATAAAAAAATACTATCTTACCAACATTTGATCTCTGATTTTTTCAACTCCATACTTGGTCAGGAAATGGACGAGCAAGTAGTAGGTGGAGACTGCTGTCCTTAACACATTTAACCCTAGACATCCGAGAATAGCATTATAGGATGATGATATTCGGACAACCAAAAAATTAAATAGTACTATTACTTATCTAGGTGGTTAACCTATAATTAATTATCAATAAGAGAATTTCTCCTTCTGTAACAACCAAGTTTCCAAAGAACTCGATGAGTGTGGTATTTACCCTCTTCGGTTATTCAATTGGTAGTTTCATTTTTTGAAAGGCATCGTTAAATAAGACGTCAGCAAAGCTTCCATTATCAACTAAAATTCTTTTTATATCATAATTAGCCACCGTCATGGAGACAACGATTGCATTATCATGTGGGGTTTGGATTTTTCTTACACATCATCAGAAAAGGTAATAATGTTCTTGTTTGGAAAACTAGCTAGCTCTGCCCAATGTCTCTTTTTGAGTTGCTTCTGATTCGTTTATCTACTCCTTGGCTTTGGAGTAACTGAGATCATGTTGACTATCTGACAGTTAGCAGGTTACTCAGTTCAGTCATGCTCAGGATGCATCTAAGGGATCTCTTCTTTTTTTCTAGCTACTGATATACTTATTGTAGTCCCTATGGATCAAGTTCTCGATCTCCTATGTTAACTACTTACAGTCTTCCATATCATGATCATGATCTCTGTGGAAGTGATAGTACTTGCTCTTGTCTCTCTTCTTTGACATGGACCTTTCATGGATGTGGTTGGTGCAAATAATCTTTATTCTCGATCTCCATTAGAATTTAAGGTCGAAAAGCAGTCAAGGTGTAATTGGTGAATTACCAAGCAAGATGGTTTGGCTTTGAATTCTTTTAAAGTTTGGTGGCTTCCAGCTGAACACGAGTTTCTTCCTCATGAGCTCATTTTTTCTCGCTTTCCTTCTTTCCTTCTTTCCTTCTTCCTTTCAGCAAAGAAAATAGCTCCCTTCGGCTTAGGCATATTTCTCTGCATGCTTGAGGAGATCAGCATAATTTCTTTAAAAAATTATGCAAGGAGAAACTCGGGCAACACTTCAAAGTCTTTGCTTCAAGATTGACATAGCAGTGATTTCGTTGAAGTCTTTGACTTCCAATATGGTCACATTAAAGTGCACTGCATAGCTTCGAACTTCCTACTTAATGGAGAAGAGACTCATTATTTTTTGGCTATGGTCGATGACTATCAAAGTGTGTTTTTAGTTGACTGCTAAGCTATTGGAAAGAGTAGATAGATCCAAGTAGTGGGCTTAACAGCCACATCTTGATAGCTTTCTTTAGAGTTACTGGGAAGGCCAGGCATAATAAGATATCAAGTGCACCTTGGAGCCTCATAAGGGACCCGTATCCCTCCAGATGATCAACTGGTTCAGTGGAACCATCATAAGGTTAAATTGATAGCATCTTGAATCAATGGGGGATAAGCTCATTTATTATTCCTTAAAAGAAAGGGGATTGTATGCTGAAATTATGGAAGTCTTTCTGGTGGCGATCTTCCATATAGATTTCGTTAAGTTTAGCTTCTAGATCTCAGACTTTCCTCTCGATGTCATCTTCTCACTGAGAGTGATGATTCAGCGGGTATACTAGAGTGAATACTCCTAAAAATCCTTTAAGAAATTATGGCGATGGTTCCTTCCTTCTTGAGGAGGAACCAACTATCAGATTTCTTCTTCCCCATGGGGGGTTGGTGATTTCTATCCCCTCCATCAGACAGGCACTGGTGATTTCGAGGTGATGGTTTAGTTGGTGGGGCCATGGGCAAGATGGTAGATTATTGAAGGAGATGGACGATATTTGTTAGTAGCTAGGCATGCTCAATCATAGTGTCTAGCCTTTGGTCAAGAGCAGGGATAGGTTGAGAATTTCTATCCTCAACTTCTGCTTTATTGGGAGCATTTCGAAAAGATCACTGTCAAGAAGTGAAGTTGAGTAAAAGTCTTTCTCTTGCCATTTTCATGAAAGATTTGGATAAGGCCCTTCCTCTAGCACCAATCTATTGCTACTCCTCTCCAAGCTCGACCAACTAGATGTACTGAAATAGCTTTAAGCTTTTGAGAGTCCTTAGAAAACTATTTGATGACCTCCAAGGTTGACTCGATCAGCGCCAAGACCTTAAAAGAAGTCCTCATCATTGGATAAATTAGTAGGATTTCTCTAATAAGGGATCCTTCAATGCTTAAATCAACTTAGAGAGAGAATAATGAGAAGAAAAAGGAGAGAGCAAGTAGAGTGTAAAATTTTTTTTGGAGTTTTCCTTAACCCCCTATTTATAGAGGTTTAGGATCGAGTTGTTTAGGTGATTGTATATATAAGGCAATTACGCCATCAGGTAAGTTGTTAGGTCTGTTAGGCTGTTAAGAGATCAATTTATGAAGTGATTTGCTGAGTAGTCTATTATATTTTTTGATAATCACTTTACCAACCTTGTCGTAATGGCTCTAATGATTTAAAGAGATATGCTTTATGTTAAATCAAGTTATCAAACTCTATACCTGATTTAGGTAAGTGATTGGTACCTGTCTGATGAATGGTTGAGCATCCTATGCTTCAAAGAAGGCATTGACTCTTAGTCGATAGATATCTTATGCCCTAGCTGGATATTAGCTCTTGGCCGTCAAGCATTCTGTGCCTCAATAAGAGATCGGCTCCTGATCATCAGGTTTCCTTTGCCTCAATAAGAGATCGGCTTCTGATCGATAAGTGCTTCATGCATTAGTAAGAAGTCGGCCTCTAGCCATTAGGCATTTTATATCTTGAAAAGAGATCGAAGACTAGCCTAGCACTTTTTTACTTATCAATAATTGAAGATAACTTGATTAGAGAAAGTTTAGACAGGTCATCTATCCTGCAACAAATAATATAAAGAAGGATTTGTCAAAGTTCGCAACAACTCAAATATAAGTGAAACTAATGTCAAGTAGCACCTTTCTTTTGCCACTAAAGATAGATTAGGATTTTCATCTTGTTCTACCGTTAAAAGTACTTCTTCCTCCATGAAAGAAGATGGTGGAACTAATGAGAAAGCCATTAGAGTGCATTTGGTAGTTGGCAATCTATCTAAATTGCCAGCAATTTAAAGGGGCCCCACCAAATTATTTTGCTTGGTAAAACTTTTTGAATAGATTACTAGGTAATCTGGATTACCTTTCAAGAGGTAATCTGGATTGTCTTGGAAAATGATGGTTATCCAGATTACCACTTTTTAGGTAATCTTATACTTAAAATTTTAGACATTTTTTTCCAAAAAAATCTTATATAAGCTCTCTAAGCTATCTTTTCTTTTTTCCTCACCCAACAAACTTTAGCCACAAGAGACTCCACATCTCACACCGGTCATTCTCATCATCATTTTAGTAATAAATCCATTTAATTAATAGATTTATTATTTTTATGATTTTTTTTGCTATATTTATCTCTCTTTTATGATGGTTAATATTATTTTATGTAATAATATAGATCATATAATTGTTATTTTTTGATGAATATATCAATTTTTAATAAAGTTGACTTAGGAGTATTTTAAAAATTTGATTTTATATTATCAATAATATGATTGTTGTACTAAATAGGTCAATCAAGATTTTTAATAATTTTGCTGCAACATTATATGCGTATACCAAATACAGTATTCAATATTACTGGCAATCTACGTTACTGGCAATCTAGGATTGCCTGGCGATGCACCAAATGCAATCTTAGAGTTGTGTTAGGTTTGTGGCGGGTCACTATAAACGTACTAAACAATCATGAGGCAAGGAGTGATCTAAGTAGTCAGAATTAAGGTTAGCTACCGAGAGTTTTTTGGCTTTCTTCATTCTTAAAGTTTAAATAGTTATAAGGCAAGAAAGGATCAAAATAGTTTGAAGTAAGGGTAGCTATGAAAATTTTTTTGGCTTTTCTTCGTTCCTAAAGTTTTATTCTCATTTGGGACCCTGAAACTTTTAAGGGTGATCATTGGTGTGAGGAAGAGAGCATGGAGCTTCTTTAGGAGCTAGGAACCTTTAATTCAAGGAAATCTAAGACTCTTGTGTTTGACCATCCATGTTTGTCATGGTTGTTATGGAGATTGTGATGATCGATTATATATTTAGAATGTAAAATTTTGTTATTCTGTAAGTCATTCCTTTAGGCTTGCTCTCTATTATTGGGATAAAATGTGCTTGAGTCATTTGTGTATTTATATAGCCATATATATGGATGTGATTATTGGAAATTTTTCACAAGGAAGAACCACAACATGAACCACAACACACGGAGTATTTTTCATCATAGATGAATTGTTTGGCAAAGGAAAATGAACATGTTGACACACCCAACTTTATATTATAATTTCTCTTGATTGATTTGGATTTGAGATGTGAATTTGGCTATAATTGCTTCCACTTTCTTTAAAGAGATGGAAGTTTGACTGTTAGCTACCCTTTCACTCTTGCTATAAATGCTTTTAATGCCAATGCTCAAGGTGTGCCTTATTCATCTTTTTATTAAATGAGTACAAAAATGACAACATGGATGGGCTAAAGATACAGTTCAAATATAGGTAGATTCGACAAATGAATTGCTTTTGGATATCGTGCATACACAACAATGCATTAATAAAATCAAAGTAGGATGGGCTAAGTATTTAATTTTGTGTCTTTTGAGTGTCATACGGTTGCTTAGTACAGCTGGAGTTTAGATAAATTTAGACATCTATACTAGCAATTCGTTGATTGAATACATAATTTCAAACATCATACAGTGAGGAGGTGAAACTAAGGCTGTTTAGTCGAATTTGTAGGAATACATGGAAAATCCTATAACAACTAAATCAATGGATAGCCATGGCTGGTGTTAATAAAGAATAAGATGTTCAAAAAATGGTTGATATGCTTTGGACCTGTAGCAATAGTATGTGATTATATAGTTAAGATCAAAGAAGACATGGACAATAGTATTTGCAAATGCTCTGAGATGCTTTCCATCCCAAAGGACTTGGTATTGCTTAAAATAATGTCAAAGTATGTTCCATGTAATCCTCCCCATTTTGATGATATTAGTTATATTTTTTTTAAGCTTGCAAGTGCAAATTTTTTAAGTTCAGATTGGTCACAAAAAGTTTTTTTCTGTTAGATTACTTCATTATCATAATTTTGTTCATAGCTTTAAATTTAAATAGAGGCTAGAATTCTTTTAAGTCATGATTCAAATACTAATTATTCATGATCAAAGACAAAAAAATATTATTTTCATCTCCATCAATATAACTATCAACAGATCCTCAGCTTTTTGCACATTACTTTGATTTATTTTGAATTGTTGGTTTTCATATCTTTAACATTTAAAAATGCTATTAGTTAGATGACTAAACTTCCTTAGCTAGCTTTATTATTCATAGCCCATAAAATAATATAAATTAGATTACCTGTGGTAAAAAAATATTATCTTTTCAACCGTACCTAACTATATTTATCAAAATTGCTTGAGCCATTTTTGGATAAGAGATTGAATACTTATTTGACACAATTTTAGATATTAAAGCTGCATTGATATGTTTAGATTAGTTCATTAATACCATAGTTGTAAACCACTTTTGCTTTTGATATAGGTGTATACAAATCTTAAGGGAAATAGAACTCATGCAGTGCAAACTGGATGGGCCATGTTGGCGCTTATTGAAGCTGGGCAGGTTTGTTTACATGATTTGCACTTAGTGTCATATTTAAATAAACAAAGATGATGACACCTCAAATGAAACTATATTTTCCAAATATTATATCCTTTTCAACCTTGCCTATCCTATGCAATATTTTGAGTCAATTAAAGTTACAAATTTGTCACAGGTATTCATGATTCTAGCCAGGATTCCTTATTATAGGTATATTATATGTTAGCTTTAGTAATCCTGTTCGACAATTAATTTGTGCCTAAGCCCAAATCCTCTTTTTCATGTGGTTCTTAAATTAGTTTTACATATAGATTTTGTTCATAGGTCCTCTACTTCTTCAACCCTTCAACCTAAGCAAATCCTCCAATCCAAGCCGATCTTAAAGATAATAAGGGAGGGCCTTCTCCCAACTGTATGATAAACTCCACTCTAGTAGATGTTTCATTCATGGAAGAGTCATAGGCACTATTAGATGAGATCATTGATCTCAGCTACCAACATTGAGGGCTTTGTTGCTTCCTATGTAATAAAGAATTGAACCCTAAGTAGAGAGCTTCTCACAAAATGGCCATAAGATCCACTTAGATATGTAATCTCAAAAATATAATGGAGAGTCTCTAGCTTTTTTACTTTTAAACTAGAACTCCATTAATAGTGATAATTCATTTACAAACGAGTTCCTAGATCCATTAAAATGATAGATTTTAGTTTTACTATCAAAGAAGGTGAGCTTTCTACAAAGGTAAGGTTGCTTCATTGTAAATTGGAGGTCACAAGTTCGAAATATATAAATACCCTTTCTGCATGCATTGGTAGAGCTAGATTTATCAGACTCTGCCCAAACCCTGCAATGGTGATAGACTCATGCATTATGCTACCCATTTTAATATTGGTCTTACATAGGGGTGGCAGTCAGGTCGAGTCAGATATATACGGATCGGGTCAAATACAGGTCGGATCAAAAAAATCTCAATTTGAATCCAACCTGTTCATTAAACGGGTTGTAATTTAAAACTGAACCTGACTAATTTAAGAAATAGGTAACTCGACCCGACCTGTTTAACCTATTTATTAAATGGATGACCTGCTAACCTGACCCGACCTGTTTAATCCATTAATAAATGAATAATACATTTATCCAATCCAATCCGATCCAATCTATTTAATAAATAGATAATCTGTTTACCCAACCCGACCTAACTTGACTCGACCTGTATATTAAACAGATTAAATGGATTAAATAGGTCAAGCCTAAAAAATATGAACCTAACCTGCATATTAAATGGATTATATGGATCGACCTGTTTACGATCCAAACCCATTTATTCCAAATCCAAATCTATTTATGGCAGGTCAAACGTAGGTTGGATTGATAGGTCGGGTCATAAATTGCCATGTCTAGTTTAATTTGTATAGAAGTGAGACTATATCATAAGCCTTCAACTCTATTAAAGAAAGGATCTTTAATCTGCCATCACCATGAAGGGCCTTTGGGTCTACTAGTAAGAGATGAAGATCACAACATAACAAAACTTCTTGCCTCTGCCAAGTATGAGATAATTGATCTTGGTATTCTGGGGCAAGGAGGTGTCAATGCAAGGTTTAGAGACATAACAGAACTTCCCATTAGTTCACACAAATTCAAGTTAGCACAATAGGACAGGATGTAACCTACATTAAATACCCGTTTGAATATTGGGAGAGCAGTGTCTGTTATTAACATGACATGCATTAATATCCGGTTAGCTTTTTTTTAAAAGTCTTGACCAAATGAAAATGCCCTTTCCTGCAAAGATGTTTAGGGATCATGTTATATGGGATTTTGCTCATTCTAAAACATTTGAAGCTACTTC
This sequence comes from Areca catechu, assembly GCA_021397845.1. NCBI lineage: Eukaryota > Viridiplantae > Streptophyta > Magnoliopsida > Arecales > Arecaceae > Areca > Areca catechu. The sequence continues at coordinate 7,685,928 of CM038040.1, read as the reverse complement.
TGGAAAAATTATTCTTTGCTCTGGAAAGTGCTCTAGATGTCAGGTCTAAGAAATCAGGTAGCATCCGAGGTTCATGTATCTTAAATAAGTGATAGGTTCCTCGCCGTCTGACATCCCGTGCCATGAAAAAGTGATCGGCTTTTAGCCATCTAGTATTTTGTACCTTGAATAAGTGATTAGCTCTGGTCGTCTTGAATAAATGACAACTCCTAGCCGTCTAGCACCTTGTGCCTTGAATGAGTGATTGATTCTTAATTGAATACTTTCCTACATACCAGTAATTGTTTATAACAGATCATCTACCTTATAACACTAAATATTATTTTTTTGATTTTTACTTTTAAAAATATAAAAAATAAAAGAAATATTTTTTTAGTGACAAACCAACCGTACCCTAAATTTTTTTTGTTGACTATTTTGCCCATAGAGGGAAGAGAGATGGTGGGGACATCAGTGAGAGGTGGTCGTGGATTAGGCCGGGGCAAGAGGAAAGTAGAGGGAGATAGAAAAGACAAGTCTCCAATTTCTCTTCGCTTCAGCTCGCTTCAAAAGCTTTTTAATCTTTTTCAACTATAGTAACCTTTATCCTTGGTTCTGCTGAGAAACACTAGTAGGAATAATTAATATAGATAACAAAGCAGGGATCAACATCCAAATATGAAGACCGGAGGAATTGATACACACACACACACACACATATATATATATATATTGTGTATGTGCGCATGCTTTTCATTGAATAAATGGCATGTGAATGTGAAAGAGACTTTGCTTATTAATTTTTGGGGCAGGCTGAAAGAGATCCAATACCTTTACACCGTGCTGCAAAAGCGTTGATTAATATGCAATTGGAGTGTGGTGAATTTCCACAGCAAGTAAGTCACCATTATTTATCAGCTAAATAAATATATGGTAATGGTGCCAACCATTAATTGGTAGAATCTCAAAAAACTATCATATGCATTTTATTAAATTGGGCCAAATGTAAATAATTTAACATCCTTTTACATTAAAATGAATGATAGGCCATCTACTACTATAGGTCATGATGGGCATCAACTGGAATGTCTAGAAAACTTAGAAAATTTCAGTGGCACTTTTTTAATGTTTTGCTTGCATCTCTGGTTTTAGAAACATGCAAACCCATCGAATTTTACTCATCAATGTGAGATTTATCGATCATGCTCGATAAGATCATCCCCTACTTGATGCACATGTAAGAGGTCTTTAAAATGATATGAATGTTAAATATAATCATTAATAATCAATGGTATTGATCCTCTACTTAGATGGCCCATAACTAATTCACTCTCTCTCTCTCTGTTTTCACTTGTTGTTATGAGTTGGTAATTATTTAGTAGGTGAAGGTTGTTTACTTATGTTTTGACCGTCATCTCATATTTTAACTACTCCATACAAAATTCTAACTAGTCAACTTGTATATACGGATTAATTATAATATATGGTACCGAGTGCTCTTCATCCAATGTGGGGCATTGGCACGGATGAAGAAAGTACTCTCTTTTTGTACTGTGATTCCATCATCCCATTGTGAAACGTTAATATCTTCACATATAGCTTAATGTGCCCAGCCTATAAGGGAATAGGATGATCATAAAGCGGTAAAATTTTTCATCCGTATGTCTTTGTTGAAGCTCGATAAGCTTGGTCGATGAAAGGATGTCTAAATTGAAGTTCTGAAATGGCTAGTGATATTAGTTGCTGCCGATGACTTGCCTTCTCTATATGCTGGATGTGACCATTTCTTTTAAGTGCAGGAAACTACAGGGATGTTCTGCAGATCTGCCATTCTCACTTACAACAACTACAGGAACATTTTTCCAATATGGGCTCTTGGAAAATATTTGACTGAAGTCTTACTCCATGCCAAGAAATGAAGATCCTACATATCTACTAATGTCACTCTTGTTGTCTGGATACTAATAGTTCTCCATGTCATGTACTTTGTCCCAATAAAGAACTACAGTAGCCCGAACAGCCAATGGGTGTTAATTATGTTTAAAGTGTGGAACACGTCTGCAAAATTGCATGGAAAAGATAAAACAGGAGAGATATATGTAGTCTCTTGCCCGTGCAGCTACTCTAAATATTGTTATATGTATACATATCTGAACTCTCTCTTTAGGGATGATATCAGTTGAAATATATATAGAAATCAGTATTTAAAAATATATATTTACACCGAGAGAGATTGATGGTTCAATATATCTTGTTTTATTTTTTGGACCATCGATGCGTATAGACAATAACAGTTGCTTTTTTAAACCGTTAAAATCCGGTTAAACACCGCAGGTTGGGAGGAGCGGGCTTCGTTATTCGGGACTCCCACTTTAGATTCCTGGTTGCCGGTGGTATTCTCTTTATGCACTTCTCGATTCCTGCTATGGAGTTATATACGGCGTGGGCTGGGATTAGGTATGCCCGGCAGGTTCTCTATCTTGATCGATTGATCATTGAGGGTGACTCTGTCATAGTCATATCTTGGTTTATGCACTTCTCTCAATCCAGGCAGCTCATCCTATCGTCCGTGATATTAGGCTTATGTTGTAGGGCTATGACTCATTGTTGATTAGGCATATCTATAGGGAGGTCAATTCAGCTGCAGACTGGGTGGTTTTTTTTGTGGCTCATCATTCGGATTTTGTTTTATGATTGGATCGGCATACTGTCCTTGTACAGCTCAGGGATATTATATTGGCTGATTCTTTAGGTTATATCCATAATTGTACTGTGCAATGAATACATTATTTTATCAAAGAAAAAAAAAAATTCGGTTAAATGCAGGAGGTACCAAAGAAAATTATGTGTACGATTATAATTTTAAAATGAGAATTTTTGCAGGCCAAAACAACCAAGTAATCTCATCGTCTTCGGCACATCTCCTGCTTGCATGGCTCGTCTTCCCCTCCCCTCGATCCTCTCTAACTCAACCTGAAAATGCTCATTAGAGCACGGGAGTTTTCTCCTGAATTGTTGATTTTTGACTAGCTAGCATTGCTCCTTGACAACTTGCTTAGCCTCCTAGCGATTCCTGAAGTTGATTGTATCGGTCCCCCCTCATGGCATGTTGTAGAGGGAACTCTTGTGTGTTAACACTAAACAAACACCCTACAGAATTACTCATCTTTGCCCAATGGCCATGATGTCGCTCATGGCAGCAGGTACCATGCTTTCAAATCTTACAAAGCTGGGATTCTCTTATGCTCTTATCTTCTATATATCTGTCCCCCATGCTCTTTACGCTCTTACTCCTCGTAGAGAGAGGGAAGGTGAGGGTGAGAACAAAAGAAAGGAGAGGTTGTTATATAAATGGTGATAGAGCATGGCAATTATTGCTCTTCTCCAATAGAATAGATTTTAAAAATAGAGCATCTCTGATAGGGAATGGCTGAGCCATTTTTAAACATTTTTTTATCAAAGTAAGGGCTCTTATAGTCATGTTCAAATAGCTAAACCATTTTTGTTATCATCATGAGAGTGGAAGCTTTTATAGTCACATATAGAAGGGATAGCTATATATGCTGGTGATCCTCCCCCCTCACTCCTTTTTTTCCTATCAGAAAAAAAGAGAGAGCATCTATGGTGGGATGGGGATGGTACAAGGGAAGAGTCATGCTACAGATGTTTTAACAAATCAAGAAGAAGTAAATAAATAGGTTTAGCAAAGATCTTAAGTAGATATGTAGATCTTGTAGACAAAATAAAATCAATCAAAGACTTGAGGTACAACAATCATTTTCTTTAAGATTTGATTTGTCCCCAATTCAAAGAAATTGCTCTGAATACTGTGATTCAAAAAACCTTCAAGATACAACAAGTCATAATGAGAATTTGTAGAGAACAAATCTAAAATTCTCCTGAAACTCTTGTATCTTCTAAGAACGCTAAGTTTAAAGTCTTCGGCCAGACTAAATATTGACAACAGGCTAACCAAGATATGTTGGTTCATAGAGAACCATGGCTTCTTCAATAGATTCTGTGAGCAGTTCCAAGAATGGTTTTAATCGTTGACCGTTAACTTTGAAAATAGTACCATTGCTTGGATTTTCGATTTTTATAGTCCCATATGGGATAACTTCTTTAACTAAGGTCCTATCCATCTAGACCTAAGCTTTTCAGAAAAAAAGATATAATATTGAATTATATAAAAGAACTTTCTATCTAAGAATAAAAGATTTTCTAAGAATTGCTTGATATGAAATACTTTTGTTCTTTCCATGTGCACCCTGGCATTCTTGTAAGCTTCATTTCTATGTTCTTCTAATTCATTAATCTGAAAATTCCTATGATTTCTGACTACGTCCAAGTCCATGTTTAATTTTTTGATTGTCCATATAGTTTTGTATTATAATTCAACAGGCAAGTGACATGGTTTTTCAAATACAATCATAAAAGGAGACATTCCTAGGTTGGTATTATAGGCGGTGCGGTATGCCCAGAGTGTATCAACTGATTTCAAAAACCAATCTTTTCTATTGGTATTAACGGTCTTCTCCAAGATTTATTTGATTTATCTATTTGACACTTCTACTTGCCTACTAGTTTGAGGATGATAAGGTGTGGCCAACTTGTGGACAATATTATATTTTTTTATTAATGTGGCAAAGAGTTGGTTGCAAAAGTATGTCCCCCAATCATAAATGATTGTTCTAAGAGTACCAAAATAGGAGAGAATATTTTTCTTAAGAATTTTAATGGCCACTTTGCTATCAATGGATCTATATGAAATAGCTTCTATCTACTTAGAGACATAATCGATAACCACTAAAATATATTCATGTCCAAATGAGTTTGGAAATGATCCTATAAAATCAATCCCCTAGACATCAAAAATTTTGATCACCAAGATTAGATTGAGTGGTATCATGTCTCTCTTGATAATCTAACCTATTTGTTAGCACCGAGTACAACTTTTACAGTACACATGTATGTCCTTAAATAAATTGGGCCAATAAAATCCATATTAGAGGACTTTGGTAGTTGTCTTCATGGATGCGAAGTGACCACCACATACTTGGTCATTATAAAATGATAGAATACTTCTAATCTCATTATTTGGGATACACCTCCTAATGATCTATTCAAGATACTGTTTAAATAGGTATGGATCATCCCAAATGAAGCACTTCACTTGGAAAAGAATTTATGTTTATCCTGAATAGTCCAGTATTAAGAAGAAAATTTACTAATGGCTAAATACTTTACAATATTAGCATATCATGGTTTAGTGGATACAGACATGAGTTATTCATCAGGAAAGAATTCATTAATAGGTGGTTCACTAGATAGTGCGACTATGATTCGGGATAAGTGATCAGCTACAGCATTTTCTATTCTTTTCTTGTCCTTGATCTCTAGGTTAAATTCTTGAAGGAGCAAGATCTATCATATTAAGCATGCCTTAGCATCTTTCTGTACTAGGAGATGTCTAATGGCTGAGTGGTCAGTATAAATAATAGTATATAACCTAACCAAGTAGGATCTAAATTTTTTTAAGGTAAAGCAAATGGTTAGGAACTCCTTTTCAGTTTCCGTGTAATTAAATTATGTATCATTTAATATTTTACTTGCATAATAAATAACTCTAGATAGCTTATTAATCCTTTAACCTAAAGCTGTACTTATAACATGATTGGATGTGTTGCACATGAGTGCAAAGGATTCAATCCAGATAGGTGGATGAGTGATGGGAGCTGAAATGAGTGCCTTTTTAAGAAATTCAATAGACTCTAGGCACTCAGGAGTAAACTCAAATTTGGCTTCCTTTGCTAACAAATTTATTAATGGACAAGCCATTTTGCTAAAATTAGGTATGAACCTTCTATAAAATCCAGTATGTTCTAAAAATGAATGAGTTTCTTTAATAGACTTGGATGGTAGAAGACTTGTAATCAGGTCAACTTTGACCTTGTCAACTTCTATTCTCTTTTTTGAAACTACATGACCAAGAATTATACCTTCTCTAACCATGAATTAATATATTTTTTAATTGAAAACTAAATGCTTCTCCTTACATCTTTCTAGAACTAGTCTTAAATGGTTTAAACATTCAAAGAAGGTAAGGCCAAAAATAGAAAAGTCATCCATGAAAATTTCTAAAAATTGTTTAACCATATCAGAAAAAATACTGATCATACATCTCTAGAAGGTTGCCGATGCATTACATAACCCAAAGGACATGCACCTATAAGCAAAGGTTCCAAATGGACAAGTAAATGTGATCTTCTCTTAGTCTTTAGGGGCTATGGGGATCTAGTTATAGCCGGAATATCCATCAAGAAAATAGTAAAACTCATGTCCAGCTAATTTCTCTAACATTTGATCAATAAATGGAAAAGAAAAGTGGTCTTTCCTTGTTACTGCGTTCAATTTTCTATAGTCCATACAGACTCTCCATTCTGTTTGGATCCTGGTTGGGATAAGTTCATTTACTTCATTCTGAACTATTGTTATCCTAGACTTTTTAGGTATGCTTATACAGGGCTTATTCATGAGCTATCAGAAGTGGGATAAATAATTTAATTATCTAGTAACTTCAAAATCTCTTTCTTGACTACAACCTTCATGGCTGGGTTTAATCTTCTTTGGGCATCTCTAGTTGGTTTAGCCACATTTCTCTAGGTGTATCCTATGTTGAACTATGAAAGGGCTTATTCCTTAATGTCTATCATGGTCCAGCCTATTGCTTCTCGATTTTCTCTTAGAATAGTTAACAGCTCCTCTTCTTGTTTAGGATTTAGGTCTGAGACAATAATTATAGGCAAGGTTTCTGCTGGACCTAAATACACATACTTAAGGTGCTTGGGGAGGGGTTTTAATTCTAATTTGGATGCCTCCTCTATTAATGGCTTGGGTGATGGTTTAGCCATTTCCATGAGTGTTTCAATGGGAGGCTCCTATCTCTGGCTATTCCTATTATCTACAGGTACTTAAGGATGGCAACGGGTTGGGTTTGGGTCGGGTATCCAAAACCCATACCCGCCCAGCTAAAAAAATTTCTGTCCCATACCTGCCCCATACCCGTCTAGGGTCGGGTCGGGTCGGGTATAAAAAAATCATGTGTGGATCAGATCGGGTCGGGTATACCCAGTCTCATAAAACTTAGTTTATTTAAAAGCTAAACAGGTCAAGTCGGATATATTCGTCCCATATCCAATTTACTTAAATATTTTATAAACATAATTTTTTTTATATATAAATGGGTCGGGTTCGGGTCGGGATGTACTACTACCCGTACCCAACCCGAACCTGAGTCGAGTTTTTTCTATATAACCCATATCCGTTTATAAATTAGGCGGGTCGGGTTTTACTCGCCCCATTAGGGTCGGGTCAGGTCGGGTCGGATACCCATCGGATCAGTAAAATTTGCCATCCCTATAGGTACTTCATCTATATTCTCATATTTATAGGTTGGCAGAAACAGATTCAAGATTGACTTTCTTATCGCTAATATCTATGTATTCATAAATTTCATCTTGGATTACATTTACATTAGCATACATGGTGGATTCATGTTCCAAATTAAATATATTCAACTTAATAGTCATGCTCCCAAAGGATAGTGATGCGGGACAAATAATTAAAGCCTAATTATCAGAGAATAGTAAAGAATAATTTTTTTAGATTTTTTCAGATTTTTAAGGAAGACTCAAAGGAGATAGTAAAGAAAACTAGTCCTAGTTAACTACCCGCACAAGTAAACCTACAAAGTAATTAGAAAGCAGGACCTGGTGGTTGAGAAACCACCGTAAACTAGGATCTACTTATCAACTATTCAAAAATTAAAGATAAGGGAATAAGTTTTCAGTTTTACCAACGAAAATCGCTCATCTGAAATAGATATGGCAGGACTCTTAAGATTGTCACGGCAGGTTTCAAGAACTCGATTTTTGGCTCCGATCTTTTGCGCGATGCTGGTTTCGAGGCAAGAATACCTGACTTCAATTCTTGATCACCTGTAGACACTCAACAATAAAAATACAAATTAGGAAGCAACAAAGGGAAAAGAATGGAAGGGAAAGGGTTAGAAGTGATGGTTAGGATTTCTTGTCGGCTGGATAGGTAGGATAAGTAAGGCCTCGCACCCGCAATGTACACAGCAAAGGAAGATAATTTTTTGACAGAACAACACTCTTATTGAATAATAATTGATTGATTACAAGGAGGGTTGGAGGGAATTTATAGACCCCCAACCAGTGGTGTAATGGATACAACTACTAGTCTTTTTCTTTCTTGGACTATAACTCCTAGAATCCTGCTTTAGGTAGCCTGGACTCTTGTTTGCTGAGAAGATCTGGACTCCTTTCAAAGTGGGCAAAATCTTGAGGCTTCTTATCCAAAGTGGGTGCCCAAGTGGTGGATTGGTGAGATGGCTTGATGTAGGGTCAAGATGCTCCATCACTTGGCCTTACATGCTGGACTCTAGAGTCTGGATGATGTGGTCTTCTGTAGATGAGTGGACTCTTCAATCTGGATAGGAGAGGACTTAAGAGTTTTGGTGAGACTCTTGAGTTCTTGAGACTTAAGCAGCTTCCAACATGTTTGAGTGAAATGCTATGATAGAGAACCTTTGAACCTCTTTCATTTAGTGAATGAATATCTTGGAACTCTCTTTGAAGTGGGCGACAAGGAGTGGAAAGCTTGGCCGACTTCTTCTTAAATTGGCATGAAATAATTTGAGTGGGGGCGCCAATGTGGAGAACTCCTGCTTTACACCTCTTAAAAAGAAGGGTGCCAATTTGGAATTCATTTAAGACAGCATGTGGGATGTCCAAACATAAGTGACATGGCAAGTGTTTTGTCCCAATGGCAAATAATTTTTAGACATGTTATGTATTCTTGTCACATGTCCAAACATGACATGTATTGATGTCCAAATCTTTGAAAAGGTGGCGCCAAGAAGAGGTTGTGACTTGGGCTAGCACATGGATTGTCTTGAGCTAGCACATGGGATCACATGGATCTTCAATTGGATACACATGGGATGTTGTCTTGGGTCCCGTCTTGTAATACAGAACTCAATGACTCAACTAGTTACATGGACTCAATAAATAACAAATCACATGACTCAACTAAATAACCAACCATACTTAATTAGGCTTGCGAATAAAAATCCAATTAAAGTTGGTAAAAAGGGCTAATTCAAACCGAACCATTTAAATCCCAATTGGGTAAATAGGGTTGACTCAATTGGGATTTTGACTCAACCTAGTAAAAAGGGTTTTATCCCAAAATAAACAAAACCCTAATTATAGTTAGTAAAAAAGGTTTACCCTAACTAAACGAAAATAACAGTATTTAAAATAAATATTTACATGGTAAAAAAGGATTTGGTTCAGGATTTTACTCACAGGTGATCCACAGGGATGTGGGTTCAACCTGTTGATTTCTTTTAGCCCTGGTGCCGCACCAATTCTCCTCGGGTGGGAGGAACTCGATCCTATCGAGTATGGGTTAACTCCACTATTATAATACTCTAGTAAGTCAGGGGCAACTCTCTGCAAGTCCTCTCTAATGATCCAAGAATCATCAGACTCAGGTCATCTTTGCCAACGAACCAGATATCGCTGGTAATCTTTGCTCCGGGTAGCGATGATCTTGTCATCCAAGATCGCTTGATCTTGTCTCTCCGGGCTGGTGGTATGGCAGGAGGATCGTTGGAGAGCTGAGAAGTCTCTTGGGATTAGGGTCAAGAAGGGATAACTAGGGCCTCACACCCTGCGATGTTCTGAAGAACAAAGGAAAACTAGGGCCTCATGCCTCTCGATGCTCGAAAGTGAAGGCATAGGGTCTCATACCCCTCAACGCTCGAAAGTGAAGGAATAGGGTCTCATATCCCTTGATGCTTGAAAGCGAAGGAATAGGGTCTCACACCCCTCGATGCCCAAAGGTGAAGGAAAGACGGGCCTCGCACCCACTCCTTACGGAGGCAGAAAAATCTCTCTTCTAAAACTCAATTTCATTCACCATTTTTTTTACAAAGGACCGAGAGTGGTATTTATAGACTTTCCAACCCTCTTACAAGATAAAGATGAAACATATCCCAATCCTAACAAACTTCAAACTAGTAATCCTAATCTAAAACAACTTAAAATTAAAATAGCTTCAAACTAATCAATACATCTGAATTAAAAAATTTAAAATAAATAAATATAATCCGAATGCATCATTTCCCTGGGGTGGGGAAAACTCCGGATTTACTAAAATATAATCAATGCATCATTCGGATTATATTTTATTTATTTTAATTTTTTAATTTGGATGTATTGATTAGTTTGAAGCTATTTTAATTTCAAGTTTGTTTTAGATTAGGATTATTAGTTTGAAGTTTGTTAGGATTGGGATATGTTTCATCTTTATCTTGTAAGAGGGTTGGAAAGTTATAAATACCACCCTCAGTCCTTTGTAAAAAAAATGGTAAATGAAATTGAGTTTTAGAAGAGAGATTTTTTTGCTTCCGTAAGGAGTGGGTGTGAGGCCCATCTTTTCTTTGCCTTTGGGCATCGAGGGGTGTGAGACCTTATTCCTTCGCTTTCAAGCGTCGAGGGGTGTGAGACCATATTCCTTCAATTTTGAGCGTCGAGGGGTATGAGACCCTATGCCTTCGTTTTCGAGTGTCGAGGGATGTGAGACCCTATTCCTTCGCTTTCGAGCATCGAGGGGTGTGAGGCCCTAGTTTTTCTTTGTTCTTCAGAACATCGCAGGGTATGAGGCCCTAGTTATCCCTTCTTGACCCTAATCCCAGGAGAATTCTCAGCTCTCCAACGATCCTCCTAGCCTTGTCCCCCATCAGATAGCTTCATAAGTTCATTTTAGTAATTGATTTCAGCATTAATAGTAGCTGGAAATGGTCTTTCTAAAATAACTAGGATATGACCCTTAAGAATTGATACTGGTTTAGTCTCCAAAATCATGAAATTTATAGGAAAGATAAAATTACCAACCTTAATTTGAACATCTTCTACCATTCCTTTAGGGATCCTAAAGGATCAGTCAATTAATTATAATGTGATCCTTGTTGGCTGAAGTTTTTCTAATCCCAATTGCTCATAAACTGAATAGGGCAGAATATTTACACTAGCCTCTAAATCAAGTAAGGCCTTCTCAATATGAATTTCTCCTATAACATATGAAATTGTTGGAGACCCTGGATCATTACATTTTATGGGTATGTGACTTAACAAGTTGAGCTCACACTTGCTACAAAGAAAGCTCTCTTTGGTATATTAGTGGTCATTTTCTTAGTACAAAGATCTTTTAAGAATTTGGCATAAGTTAGAACTTATTGGATCATGTCTAGTAGAGGGATTTTACTTGAACTTACTTAAATACCTCCAATATTTTATCTAAATATTCTGATTGTTTATCATACCTTAGTCGATTTAGAAAAGGAGCTCTAGAAATTATGGATACCTGGTTTGGTGTACCATTAGTTTTAGAAACTTTAGTTTGTAAGGTAGGTTGTTTATTAGATAACTCAGTAGATGAGTCCTTTCTAGTATCAGATGTATCTACCTTATTATCCACTTATTTCCATTGTATTAAAGAGTAATAACATTTACTTGATTAACTTGGTTTCCTTGGGGTCGTTGACCATTTTGGTTTCTTGGGTTGGGCTCAGGTTAGCTAGGTAGCCTACCTCGTTCTCTTTCATTAATGGTAGATGCTAGACCTACATTTCCAAGCAAACTATGGTCTAGGAGTTTGAATTTAGGAGTTGGCCTGTGATTTGCATAAAATTACTTAATGTGGCATTGGTGTCAGCATTGGATTTAGCTATGGCTTCTAGGCTTTTCTCTAAAGAACTAAGTTTTTTATCATTGTTATTGAAGCCTGGTGGTGGGGGTTATTCATCATAGGGTTAGGCCTTGGATTTTATTGATTGAAGCTGGAACCACCTACATTTGGGTTCTATGACCATGAGAAATTTGGATGATTCCTCCACCTCCATCCTGGATTATATGTAGGTGCATAGGGATTGTTCATTGATCTCTGGTATGTGGCATTCACCTGTGCACATCCATTCTCTATTAGGTTTATCAGGATAGGATATTTTTCAAGGACATGGTCTGGTGCATTCACCCATTGCACATGGGTGCTGTGAGAGCGGGCTGTTGGGCTGAAGTCGGCTGGCCCAGCTTACTTCAACCTAGCAAAAGATAAAAAAAAGAGGGAGAACGTCTGTGAGAACTGGAACAGGGGAGTTCGATTTCTCCTTATCCGTTAGAAAACCTGCAGGAACTCATGGAAGGGATGCCATGGAGGAGTAGGAGTCGATCGAAGGATGGGTTGGGGTGGGATACGACTTCGATCGATGAGGTTTTGCTTTCCAAACGACGAGGAAACCCGTCGTTTGATCACTTTAAATCTTCCTCACCGTTGCCAAATTGAACCCCATCAAGCTCCTGCCGTGCCATTTTCCTCCTCTCCAGCGAGCGTTTGGAAGTCCCTTCAAGGCCGGTGAGTCCTCTTCCCCTTATTTCTTTTTTTTTAAGGAGATTTTAATCGAGGTATTTTGTTGGATTTTGTTTGGTTTATTTGGTTGGACCGTACGTCGGCGGTGGCCGCGCCACCATTGTCCTCCAGATTGCCGAGCTCTTCCTGATGACCACTTCCCATGGCCGCTGCCGGTAGCCATGGGGTGGTCGGTGAGCATCAAGACGAGGAAGAATAGGGGTATGGGAGAAGAGAAGAAAGAAGGAAGAGAAGAGAAGAAAGAAAAAAAAATAAAAGAGGGACTCTATTCCATGGACAAAAAAACAGAGAAGAAAGAGAAAATGAAAAAAAAAAGGAAAAATTGGAGAAGGTCAATCAATGTAGGACTAGAATTGAACTGAGAGTAAAATTCTTGAAATTATTCTGGACCGTTAGATCAAGTCATCAAAAATCTATTAATCAGCACTTAAATTGGTTGAACTCAATGAAGACCATCAGGTTAGCTTGAATCATGCTCGGATTAGATTGCCCCATATCAAGCTAGATTAAACATGGGCCATTAGATTTTTACTGGGATTGCTCTTAGCCCTTAAATTGCACTCAATAGGAACCGGTGGAAATGCCTTCTCTATACTCAGTGTGAAGACCGAGCCCCCTTCGAGCCCCCTTCGCCATGGACCGTGCCAAGAAGATTATGGACCGGGTGGCTTCCCATCATCGGACCAGTGATGGAGGTGGGGAAGATAATGGAGAGGATGGTCGGTGATGGCTTGAAACAAGGAAATGGTGGGCAGAGAAGTGGTAGCTAGGAACAGGGAAGAAGGTGGCGATTGTGATCTCCAGAACAAAGAGGAGGAAGATGGTCGGTGTCGAGATGGCGAGTGTGGGTGGTGGCACTCGGGAAGAACGGCGACAGATGGTGATCAATGGCAGCAGGTGGAGAACTGGGAGGAAGAGGGGAGGAGATAGCAACCATGGGGAAGATGTGCATTCGGTAGCTTCTTCGGGACCAGGATGGTGGCTGCGGGCGAATTGGGCCAAGGAGGAGAAGAGGAATGGTGATATGGTGGTGGGAGTCCTTCCATAGCAAGGAGAATGGTGGAGGGAGGAGGCCGATGATGATGGGAAGCTTGGATAATGGTCGATGTGGAACAGGATATGGGGTGGCTGATAGAGATGATCTGGCGAACCCACGCCCAGCAGAAGCGATCCAGGTGCACGAAAGACCCTCTGCCAGTGATCCACAATGATCATGGTAGGATACAGGTCAAATGAAGATCAATCGATCCCTTGGATTGATTGAGAAGTGACGAAGAAGGGAAGGAGGAAGAATGAGATCTGGAAGAAATGGAGGGATTTCTTAATTCCGGTTGTTTCCTTGGACTGTTACAAATGACCTTCTCTCTCTTGTCCTCACTCATAACCGTCCCAACTTACATATATATATATATATACCTAGATCGCAAAGGACCTAGGCCCCCAGAACTTCCTGGCGTGGCAACATGTGATTCAAAAGATCCCGTCATCCGAGTCGACTCCATGCTGTAGAGAGCACTTTGGATGAGTCAGCTCGAACCCCTTGGGTCGACTCGTCCAGACCGCGGTTTACCTATTTTGCAAAACTGAGCCGACTCCAGTGATCCAAGCTGACTCTCAGCAATACCGAGCCGACTCCCAGCAGTCCGAGTCGACTCTCAGCAAAACTCCTCCCTATATCCATGCCGTGCCAACCATTAGAGTCAACTATGACCAGAACCGAGCCAGCTCTAATGCCCAGACTGACCAAAACTCAGTCTAATATCTAGGACTCATCCCGGACACACTCCTAGCCCTAGATACATCATGTGTGACCATGATAAATCGGACCAACCTGAACCTTGTCCCATCCCCCTAAAATCTTGGATGTACCACCTGAGACTCAACAGCGGCATCGGGTGTCTTCTCCAGCCAGCGATGAAGGAGGCACTGGCAGGTGGAAAAGAACGGTGGTGGGCGGCTATAGATGGGCGATGGTTCAAGGCGACGGGATGACAAGGATGTTGCCTAGGTAGCTTACCCAAGAGGGGGGTGAATTGGGTATTTAAAAAAAAATTCTTCAAGTATGTGCTCTTTTGAAATCAGAGTGTGGTGAGTGAAGTGATTAAATAAGTAAGCAGCATAAGTAAAATCACAACACAAAATCATAGCACAAACACCAAGAGATTTATAGTGGTCTAGAGCAACCCAGCTCTACTATCGAAGATACCACTTGGAATTTTCACTATATTCACCCTCGAAATACAGCCGGATTGTTTTTACGGGCTCACAATCCAAAACCCAAACTTGTTTTTATCCCAGGCTAACCAAAAACCCAATACAAAGTTAGTTTTGAAAGGGATCACTAAGAACCCACTACACTTGGTTTTTGAGGCTCACCAATAACCTATCAAACTCCAAGTTATAGCCCCTTGCTATACTTGGGACAACACAAAAGATGAGTTAAAGGATAAAGCAACAATATGACAAACCGAAGTTATCGGATGGTTGTAGTTGAAATACTTAAGAAGCCCTTTTGATTACACTTTGAATCCTCTTCAAGGCTTCTTAACTTCTTCAATAAATGGCTCAAGATATTGATAAGAGTTGGTGAAGTCTTGAGTGCTTTCTTTGAATGTTCTCTAGTATATACTTTTGAATGATCAATGAAAAACTCTTCAATCTTACATTAACTTCTCATCTCTCTATCTCCAAAAGTGATTCAAATTCCTTTAAATATATTCCTTTTAACTAATTTCAGATGATTATAGCTGTTGTAGACTATTGAGATTCGAAATATAGCTATTGGAGACCGTTTTGGATTCAAAATAAGAGTTCTAGAACTAGCTGTTACTAACCTAAAATAGTCACTCGAGTCGGCTCAGATAGCTCGAGTCAGCTCGGATCCTCGGATAGGTCAAAATAATACTCTGGTCGAGTCAGCTCTTCTCCTTCGAGTCGGCTCGCCTGACTGGTTCTTCAGAACTGAGATTTTCAGAACTCTGGATGAGTCGGCTCTTCAATACTCAAGTCAGCTCAGATGTCTGTCTGAGAAAACTGTACTCTGGACGAGTCAGCTCGGATCCCCTTGAGTCAGCTCAAATTCTCAGAACCTCAAAATTGAACTCTGCCCAAGTCGACTCTTCTGACTCGAGTCGGCTTGAATGTCTGCATGCCAGAAAATAAGGTGTCGTGCCATACTTCAAGTCGGCTCTCCTTCTTTGAGTCGGCTCTTATGACTTGGGTCCAAAACTTGTCAAACTTGTCCAAACTTCTTTCAGTGATTTTTAAACAACTCAAAACCTTTCCAACTCACTCAAAGATTGAACTTGAGATAGATAGACTAGAAACATACATAGAAGTAGCCCTCTTAAATGAGTATACAATTGATTTTACTTGGGGGCTCTTCTTTACATAGAGTTTTAACAAAAACTAACTTAACATATTACAATGTTGTAGGAAGGAGGGTTGTTCAATGAAATCAACATACAAAAACTTTGAGAACACTTGAAAGATAGTCAGTAATCAAATGCATGCTCCAATAATTGGTTATCATCAAAATCATTCCAAGGGTCAACAAAGGAAGAGATGATGACTATGGCTGGCTTCAAAGTGGCTCCCCGATGGCTTTTCTGGTGAAGGACAGCTCCTCGATACCTTTTCTAGCCATGGGCGGTGATGGTGGATGAAGATCATGCTCGAGAGGGGAGATGGTCCACTGACAGGATCCATGGACCGGTAGCCATGGTTGCCTATGGATCGCAGGCTATTTCATGAACCGCTCGGCCAGTCCATGGTGGACTGGTTACTTTAATAACCATGCAACTTCTTTAATAATCTTTAAACTCTGATTTTGGCCCATTTGAACTCCGATTCATGTACCATTTATACTGTTAGACTCTAGAAATCGAGTTCTTTCTATTCATGAACTCCTTTTCTATAAAACTCTAATAAAATATATCATTTTTAATAAATATCAATTAATTAATACTTATTAATGGTTAAATTAGGATAATTAATAGACTTATCATACCCCCAACTTAATCATTGCTAGTCCCTTAGCAATGTAATTAAAATATAAGTATTAGTTTTATAATCATGTATTATTAAGATTCTTCTTTTGGATCTAGGCTTAAGGTCAAAAGAAGTTAGCTAGTATCACTAACTAGGTATTGAATTTTCGAAGTAAATTTTATGGTCAGAGCTATTAGAAACTTTCTTAGAAGTCATCCAAAGATCTATCGCACTTGTGTTTGTGATGGCTAACTTAGATTTCAGTGCTAGAGTGTAAAGAACAATTATATCTTCACTTATCACTTACTTTTGGTTAATTTTCTATACACCCCCTAACTTAAGTACATAGGCTAAGGTAGCTTTCACACTACCTGAATTTTTTTTTTGTATGGCGATGTCTTCACACTATCCACTTTTTAACATGAACAATAATGCTTACTTAGGCAAAGGTGCCCGGTAACTTGGTGGGAAACCAATGTTTAGAACTTGTCCCTTTTTCTTTTCTTTTTTTTCTCTTTTTTTTACTTTTTTTTCTCTTTTTTTTTTACTTTTTTTTTCTCAGGTAGGTGGCACTTTCCTCAAATTCAAGTTTAAATCGGGGTATATATCAATTACTAATTTTTTAGTAATAATTGAATCTTTAATTGACCTTACAACTAATACCTACTTTACCTCGTCGGTGTGCATGTGCGATGAAAGTGCTAATAGCTTTTGGTGACCTAAGTAGGTCGCTAAAAGTCTGACCAGCTAGCCTACTTCTTGACTCACTACAGTTATTAGTGAAGGCTTTCTAACTCTATTATCCTTTTTCTAGTCTATTTAGCTCAAGAATTTTTATGACACATTGTTTATTCAAGATAAAAAAAAAATTATTTTCAAGATTTTCAAAAGATTTTAAAAAAATTTTCAATAATTTTTAAAATTTTTTTCATAAGTTTTAAAGTTTAACAGTTTTTAAATTTTAACAAGTTTGTCCCTACCCCCAACTTAAATACCATTGTCCCTACTAGTATAAACAAGTTCAAGATATAAATTTAAACCATAAGGACAAAGAAATATATAGGGATAGAGGTTACCTGAGAAGAGGATATTATCAACAAGATAAAGGCTGCAATAGTCAACTTGGATTAGATTTTTTTTGTTTATTATTATTATTATTATTTTATTTATAAGGGTATAAAATAAATGTTGGATTGCCTTCCAATAAGTGCTAAGTTTAATGTCTTCAACCAGACACTATGAGGGAGTCCAATAGATGATTAACTTTAATGTATCCCTTATAACATTAAAAGGGCAAGGCCAATCAGGAGTCCTTATCATCATAGCAGAAAATCATTCATAGAGTACTCTATGACGATTATCCTGACTCAATAAAGTATACCGGGCAAGCATGTTATTCTAGAATTTAAAAATATTATTATGATTTATATGATAACTAGGAAGGGATTATGTTTGTTGGGTCGAGATTGGAAATGATAGTTTAGAGATTTTTTCAATTATGGGTTGATCTACCCTACTTCCCTTCTCAGGCATGATGTGCTTAGTCAATATCCCTTTCCATTTTAAAAGTAGGTACCTCTTCCAGACTAATACTAAACCTATCTCCATACATCATTTTAATACTATGAAAAGATTTTGAAGATAGTTCTCAAAATTGTTGCCAAACACGAAAAAATTAACTATAAAGTTTTTAAGATCATGATCCCTCATTTCAGTAATATTCCATCCGATAGCTTCTTTATATACTTTTAAAATACCACTAAGTTGGACTTCCTAGATAATCTTCACTGGAAAAGTTTCAATGGGTGCATCAAGAAGTGTCTTCAATTCTAGATTAGGTGGTAATTCTAACAAAGGGGCTATTGGTGGGCTAGGTGATAGCTCTTGTTATTCATCAATCAAAAGTGGAGTGGTTTCAAAGTAAGGTATTTGTATTGGATTATTCACTTATGAGGTATATCCATCTATATTATAATTATCCATCCCAAAATGAGCCTGATAGCGATCTACTATATCCTGGGAGAGAACTATGGGGATGGCTTCCTCTACTATGTTATGCATTTGTAGTTCTTGGGAAGGCTCTACTAATTCTATCATTACATCTATTTATTCTCCTATTCCATTAAAAGGCATGGACAATTCTTGGGCACTAGAGACTAGGACCATAGGCGAGTGGGATAATGATGAAATTGGTTCATCCCACAAGTTTAATTTTTTCATATATTTTTTTGCCTTAGCCAAATTATCTATGTTGGTCTTTATGCTTATGTGATAACTATATTATATACCTATATAAAAGTATTAATTTAATAATTAAAATTATCTTTAGTTATTTTGAATTGATACTTTTATATATCTTTTGTAGGAAAGAAGAGCGCCAACATGAAGAGCTCGATTTATGGGTTCAAATGAAATAAGTTCGAAGCGAATCAGATTTAAAACAAATCCACAATCAATTTTTGAAGATTTAATAAAGAAATTGTATAAAATTTAAAGTAGCCGGTCCATCATGGACTGGTTGCTTGATCCACAGAATGCTTGTTAATCCATAGGAAGCCATTTTTGTCGATCCATGGTGCAAAACCATGGACCGTGGGGCGATTCTAGCTATCTCTTCGTTGGATCTTCTCTTCTCCGGCACCGTTCGTCCCTAGAGCTCATCGCCGGCCATCTCCTCCACCTGGAGAACCACCATAAGCTACCGTTCCTCACGGGTTTCCCTGTTCCACATGGTTTTCCTTGTTCCACATCACTATTTCTATCCATGCTAGAAAAACACCGCCGGATCCACCGTCCCCAACCGCTCTCCCATCTCCGGCCATCGTCCCCAGCCATTCTCCCATCTCCGACCACCTTCCTCGGTCATTCTTCCATCTCCACCACCGAGCAACACTCATCTTCTTCCCCTGCGGTGGTGGTGGTTCCAATAGCTCCAATGAGGTTCCAGTGACGGTGATGCGAGGTAACGATGGCAGCAAGGTCTCAGGGGCAAGGCCGGCGAAGTTCCGATGGTGGTGGCTACGACCCAGGGGAGACGGTGGTGGCACTGAGCAACAAGACCAATCCAATCAAGGAAGGAGGAATCAGCATGTATCTCATAGAGCAATCAAGGCATTCAACGGTTCATATTGATTTCCAATATATGGTTAATTTCTAGACCTCCAATTAAGATCTGATGGCGACCAATGCTCAACTAATCAAGCACCAATTGGAGTAGGATTCTGAAATCTAGTCAACTAGGATTTGGATTTACCATCTAACTGTTGAGTCATGTAAAATTGAATCCTAGCCACCTGTGTGATTTGTATATTTAGTCCCACATCGAATACCCATGAAAATCTCCTGTAAAACCATATAAAAAGGCTTTTATGCCTCTACCAGGAGAATCAACTCCCTAGAGTCTCTCTAGAGCCTTGGCATAGAAGGAGAGAAAGGGAAGAGCATGAGCGGCTAAAGAATTCTTGTCTTCGAGGAGTAGATGAGGTTTCTGATATTTATATTTTATATTTTTCTTTTTGTAATTAGTGCTTGATTGTAATATTTACTTTTCATGAATAAAATTATTTTTTATTACTTCAAATAGTATTCTGCATGTTTAGACTATAGTTAGATTTTAGAATAGCCTATGACTATGTAGAGATGAGTCATGATCTTAGGATATGATTCGTGCTCAGGGAGATAGGCTATGCTCAGAATCTGATTATAAAAAAATTTATTTATATGATTAGAGATTTTGAATAACCTATGATTATGTAGGAGTGGATCAAGGTCCGTATCTAACGAGATAGGCTATGCTCAGGGATCGATCATAATTTACTAATTATATATTGAATAAATACTTATTATAATACTAAATACCGAATCAAAATCCAAGACATCTTTTATATTGATTTCCTGCTTTGTTTAATTTTTGTTCTTACTATAATCATATTCTTACTCTTTTATCTCTTTAACCTAATTAATCTCTTATTAAATAATCCTAAAAGTGAACATAACCCTAACTGATCCTTGAGGATACGATCCAACTCATCCTAGTTATAGAGTTGAGTTGGTAAATTATTTTTGATCACCTACGACAGTAATTATTGTGCAAAGTTGTTTCAAGACTAGTTCATTTATGAAAGTCAGAACTGATTGTTCGGGAAAAGATAAAGGGTTATTAAGGTTTTGAGCTAGGTATGGTCCTCCTAGGTTACTCTTGGGTGGACTAGGCAGTTCACCTCCCTCTTCTCTATTAAGCTTGATTAATCATTGATCAGTTTGATCCATTAGCTTATCGATACATTGATGTTAGGCTATAATCATTTGTTGAAATTGATCAAATCTATCAACATCTAGGTTGTCTATAAGGGAGGTGGGTATGGTGCTTACTGAACCTTCTCTTCAGATAATTAGCTATAATTAGTTGGAGAAGGTTGATAATGGGAATCTGGCTGATCATAATATGATATCTCTATGAACATGGATTCTTGGATTACCGGGGCAACCACTAGGTGTGGTTGCCATAAAAAATTTGGTTGAGCCTCCCAACCTGAATTATAGGCATTAAGGTATAAGTTACCTCCTGAGCTATAGGCTATTTGGGTTTAATCTTGATAAACATGGACATATATAGACTCTAGAGGTTGGAACATGGTTAGGAACTCACTCTTAAAGTGGGTGGGACTAGAATAAACTTGGTGTGCCAAGAGAAAATGTACTCTACGACGAGCATTCATTCTCCTGGCACTGATTCAATCTATCATATTATTCTGATTATTTGGATATACAATCAAAGTTTTAGATCAGAGCAATCCTTATGTATTTATGTATTTATTTATTATTGTTATTACTATTTTTTAAAGAGTGGTGAGATGAAGAAGGATAAGAGTTCTAAAAAAAAGGATCTAAGAAGTTCTAGAGTTAAGAAAGAGAAGAAGAATTAGTTAAGGTTTGGTGTTATTTACAAACAAGTTAGCAAAACATGGACTCTCTATCATAGGATTATCCTAGATCTAGACAGCTCCTAACTGTCAAGGCAACCTTTGAGCCCTTCAAGTCAGAAACTAATTAATCAACTGGCTAGGTATGTATAAGATCGATGGAGGTATTCCCGTTGCTTTTCTTAGACACTAATTAAAATTGGCCAGGTCAGTCAACGGAATCAATTAAAAACTATCTTTGTTTATGACTACATCATCCTTGAACCCTTTCCTAGACACTAGTTAATCAGTCAATCCTGGCTCTATCCAACTCTTTTGGATGCCTTATCCTATTGAGCTCGAGTTTCTTAGGGTCTGACATCTAATTAATTTTAATTAATAGGCTAGGGTCAATGCAAGATGCAGGATGGTGGTTTGTGGGCCAAGGAAGGGTTATTAACTCCCCAACTTATATTGTTTATGGATTAATGCCCTTAAGATATTTTATAGAAGTATGCAATAAAAAAAAAGGATGTTCCAAACAAGTAGTAATCTTTTAAATTTTAGTTAGTTACTCTATTTTAGTTAAGTATTATGTAGTGTTTTTATTTTTTTTATGTTGTGTTATTTCAAGCAAAAAATAAAAGACAGCTTTTAATTTTGGTTAATTAAATATAAGAAAAAATTAAAATTAGGCCAAGCAAATAAAGAAAC
The DNA here is from genome assembly GCA_021397845.1 of Areca catechu. Classification (NCBI taxonomy): domain Eukaryota; kingdom Viridiplantae; phylum Streptophyta; class Magnoliopsida; order Arecales; family Arecaceae; genus Areca; species Areca catechu. The sequence goes on along the minus strand of CM038040.1, from coordinate 7,663,828 downwards.
TACAGATCTTATAACTAAGGCAAGAAATCAAATTAGTATTTAGGACAGTTAATTAAAAAGTTAAGTAATAAATTTTTTTGGTTAATTTTTAAAAAGGAAAAAAACTAGAAAAGATATTTTTCTTTTTAGGTTAGTTTGAAAAGAAAGAAAATAATAAAAAGCAAGAAACCAAAAAAGAATTTTTTTCTTTTATGTTAATTTGAAAAGGAGGAAAGCAATAAAAAGGAAACAAATCTAAAAGGAATTAGGTAGGTTTTTTTAAAAAAGGAGACTAATAAAAGGGAAAAAAAAAATTGGTTAATATAAAGGTAAAAATTAATTAGAAGTAACTAAAAAAAGAAATTAATCTAGGATTAGGATTGATCTCACCAAAATCATAAAAATTTCCTTCTCTTTTTTAAAAATAATTTTGGCTTTTTTTGAATCTACAAAAAATAAAAAAATTAATATACCAAATTTACAAGAAATCAAAAAGATCAAAAATATTAGCATTCGTGCCTTCCCCGGCAATGGTGCCAAAGATTTAATAGGCTGCGATATTATCGTTAAGACACCATGGCTATCAATTTAATTAATCAACTTCTAATAAATTAAAAATAAGTAGATAGCAGCAAGTCGGATCGAATCCATAGAAAAGGCAGTACTTAAGATAGTTTGAGATCTTTGATTTTTACAAAATAAAGAAAATAGTCGAAATTAGGAGTACAAAAAAATTAAAAGTATGAAAGAACATCAAAACTCGGGTACGGTCGATCTGCTAATTAGATCTTAGCATCTACTTGTAATAAAATTGAAAACAAAAATTTTAAGTGCATAAAAATTGATATTACATTAATTAAAAGAGGAATTCAATTATAAAAAATTAAAAAGAATAATTAAATAAACTATGAATGCAATAACAAAGACTTTGAAGTCGACTGGCGCAGCCTCGTCGAGAAGTCGATTGATGTCACATCCCTTTCTTCCATCATACTCTATGGAGCGAACTGGACTTCCTCTTCTTCCTCCTCTTTAGGTCTTGATCTCGAGATTGGTGTAGGTAAAAGATGGCATAGATAGCTGAACTTCTCCTCCTAAAAATCTCACTCTTAGAGACCAACCAGTAGCCCAAAGCCTTCTACCCTGTGATGTACCCCTCTCTCCAAGATACTTTCTTCTGTAGCCCAGGGGTCCTTTAAATAGAGCTTGGAGAAGGCTAAATCAATGTAGGACTGGAATTGAACTCAAAGTAGAATTCTTAAAATTATTCTGGACCGTCAGATCAAGTCATCAAAAATATATTGATCAGCACTTAAATTGGTTGAACTCAATGAAGGCCATCAGGTTAGCTTGAATCGTGCTCGGATTAGATTGCCCCATATCAGGCTGGATTAAACATGGGCCATTAGATTTTTACTGGGATTGCTCTTAGCCCTTAGATTGCACTCAATAGGAACCAGCGCAAATTCCTTCTCTGTACTCAATGTGAAGACCAAGCCCCCTTCACCATGGACCGTGCCAAGAAGATTGTGGACCGGGTGGCTTCCCATCATTGGACCGGTGATGGAGGTGGGGAAGATAATGGAGAGGATGGTTGGTGATGGCTTGAAACAAGAAAATGGTCGGCAGAGAAGTGGCAGCTAGGAACATGGAAGAAGGTGGCGACCATGATCTTTAGAATAGAGACGAGGAAGATGGTCGGTGTCGAGATGGCGAGTGTGGGTGGTGACACTCAGGAAGAATGGTGGTAGGCGGTGATCAGCGGTAGTAGGTGGAGAACTGGGATGAAGAGGGGAGGAGACAGCAGCCATAGGGAAGATGGAGTGTCCGACAGCTTCTTTGGGACCAAGATGATGGCTACAGGCAGATCGGGCTAGGGAGCAGAGGAATGGTGAAATGGCAGTGGGAGTCCTTCCATAGTGAGAATAATAGTGGAGGGAGGAGGTCGATGGTGATGGCAAGCTTGGATGGTGGTCGGCATGGAACAGGGAGTGGGGCGGCATTGGGCATCTTCTCTCGTCGGTGAGGAAGGAGGCACTGAAGAGTGGAAGAGAACGATGGTGGGCGGCTATGGACGAGTGACAGTTAAGGGCAATGGGACAATGGGGAAGAGATGATAACCATGGCTAGCTTCAAAGTGGCTCCTTGGTGGCTTTTCTAGCGAAGGATGACCCCCCAACACCTTTCCTGGCCATGGGCAACGACGGCAAACGACGATCATGCTCAGGATGGGAGATGGTCCACTGACAGGGTCCGTGGACCGGTAGCCATGGCTGTCTATGGACTGCATGCTATTTTGTGAACCGCTCGACCAGTCTATGGTAGATCGATTGCTTCAATAATCATGCAACTTTTTAAATAATCTACAAACTTTGATTTTGGGCCCATTTGAACTTCGATTCATGTACCATTTATATCGTTGGACCCTAGTAATTAAGCCCTTTTTATTCATGGACTCCTTTTCTACAAAACTCTAATAAAAATATTATTTTTTAATAAATATTAATTAATTAATACTTATTTTAATAGTTAAATTAGGATAATTAATAGACTTATCAACCAATTACTGAATAACTGGACTAGAGAGAGCCAGAGAAAAGAGGTATACCAGTCAAATAGCTACTCTCTTTCTTGTTAAGGGATGATATGATAAAATCTATCCAAGTTGAAGCTCTTCTATTTAAGGAGAAAAGGAACCGACTATTGGACTTTCTACAAATCATCTTTGATATCTTTGCTTGATCAGTGTCAGACATACTAGGGATCCTTGTAGAAGTGATCACCCATAAATTGAAGTCGATTTGAAGTACAAGCCAATTTGATAGAAGAAGAGAAGTTTTGCCCCTGAGAGATAAAAGTCTATCAATGAATAACTTAATAAACTTCTGATTACTAGATTCATTCAAGAAGTCTACTACCTCGACTGGTTAGCCAATGTTGTCATGGTTAAGAAGGATAATGAGAAGTGGAGAATTTGCATCGACTACATGACCTCAACAAGGCATGCCTAAAGGATAGCTTTTCATTATTGAAGATTGATCAATTGGTCGATGCTATGTCCGAACACAAGCTACTCAGCTTCATGGACACCTTCTCTGATGCGGGACAATATGCAAAAATTAAACTATCGATTAATTAACTAATTATCTGATATTAACAACAATTAATTTTTTCTAGGTTTTTAGATTAAAAGACTCGAAGAGATCAATAAAGCAAAACTAGTCACTAGTTATCTATCCGCAAAGTAGATCTAACAAAATAAATTAGAAAAACTAGGAATTGGTGATTAAGAAATCACCTTAAAATAGGGTTCTACTTATCAAAAAATCAAAAATTAAAGAGTATGGATGGGTATTTAAATTTACCAACGATGATTATATCCCTCTGGTGTGGATCCGATAGGACTCTTAAGGAATTTATGGCAGGGCTTCAAGAAGGTTGATCTTCGGGCTTCGAACTTCCGTGATGTTGGTTCCAAGGAAAGAATACCCTAACTTCGAATCCTTGATCACCTGCAATCACTCAAAAGAAACTCAAATTAAAAGGTTATAGAAAGAAAAGGAAGAAGATGGAAAAGGAGGAAGGGAAGGGATGGAAGATGGCGGCTAGGATTTTCTGATTGTTAGATATGTAGGGCCTCACACCCTGCGATGCTCCGAAGAACAAAGGAAGGGCCTCACACCCCGCGATACACATAGCAAAGAAAATTTGACAAAATGTTGACTTTATTTGATGAATAATAATTGTATTTACAAGAGGGATTAATGGTGGTACTTATAGACCACCAACATGAGTTGTATGGGTTACAAAGTCTTGCATTGTTTTTCCTTGGACAACAACTCCTTGAATCCTTGCTTTTGGTGTCTTGGACTCTAGTCTTTAAGCTCTCCTTGGGCTTCTTCTAGCTTGGGCGACAACTCGGGATTGCTTTCTTAAAATGGATGACAACATAGAAGATGAGATGGGTGGCCAAGATGATAAATATTCCTCTTAAATGTACGACAAAAGGAGATAAGAAATATGAGTCTTTCTATTTTACTCCTCTCAAATTGGCGTCAACTTGATTGTATGGGCGACAATCCTGGCTTCCAATCTTGAATTCATGTAGTACTCTTGAGTCTTAGATTTCTTGATTGCTTAGAACTTGATTGGCTTGGACTCTTGAAGCAAAAAATTTTCTTCAACCTCTTCTGGATGGGTGTCCCTTGGGAAAAAAATTCTTGGCCGACTGCTTCTTTGGATTTGGTGACAAAATGAGGGATGGGCATCATATGGCTTGTACTCCTTCTGCTTTACTCATCTTAAAAAAAATAAGTGTCGACCTCTTCATGTGGCCGACCAAGGATAAAAGACATGGCATGTGAAGTTGTTCCGATGAGGTGGCAAGTGATGTAAGCTGATGATGTGGCAAGTGATGTCCAAAACATGTCATGTGATTTGTTCAAACTTGATGCATGTGGCATGGACGTCCAAACATGATGATGTGGTGCATATGAAGGTGGGGTGCCAAGAGGTAATTGGCACATGGCTTGACTTGAGCTAGCACATATAGTCACATGGGTTTTGACTTAGGTCCCCTCTTATATTATAGGACTCAACTAATAATTACAAGACTCAACCAACTAATTAATTATAAAGACTCAATTGTAACTAATTTCAAGCCCAACTTGATCAATTAGAACCCAATTTGATCAAAAGGCATACTGACTCATAATTAAACCATACCATACTTAATTAAGCATGTAAATACAAAATCCTAATTAAAGTTGGTAAAAAGGGCTAACTAACACCAGACCATTATAATAGAATTTATGATCCAATTGAAATTAGAGTTTTTTTACAAACTCAATTTCGGGTCCAGGGATTTTTACAGGGACTCAATTTTGGGGTTTAGAGCTAAACCCAAGCTAAAATAACAAAATTTAAAATAACTATGTACAAGTGATCTAGGGTTTGGGCTTAGGGCTTCATTCACAGGTGATCCACAAGGATATGGGTTCGACTTGTCATTTTCTTCTGGCCCTGGTGTCGCACCATTCTCAGGCTACAACAAAATCAAGATGGCTCCCGAGGACAAGAAGAACATTGCCTTCATAATTGACAAAGTTATTTATTGCTATAAAGTAATATATTTTGGTTTGAAAAATACAAGAGCCACCTATCAATAGTTGGTCAACAAGATCTTCAAGGATCAGATTAGTCATAATATGAAGGTCTACATTGACGATATGCTCGTTAAGAGCTCTGAAGAAGCCAACCACATCATGGATCTAAAAGAAACCTTCAATACCCTTTGCCAACACCAGATGAAGCTAAATCTAAGTAAAAACATCTTCGATATTATAGCTGGCAAGTTTCTCAGATTCATGATAACTAAGTAGGGAATTGAGGTGAATCTAGAAAAAATCTAGGCAATGCTTGACATGTGGCATCCAACCTCCAAGAAGGAAGTACAGTAACTAAATGGGTGGGTTACAACACTTAGTCAGCTCATCTCACAATCTAGTGAGCACTGCTTGCCTTTCTTCAAAGTTCTACATTGAATGCACAACTTTACCTAGATGAAGGAATGTCGACAAGCTAGCTTTTGAGGAGCTAAAAAAGTTTCTCAGGTCTCCACCCCTGCTTTCCAAGCCTGAAGTCGAAGAGGAGCTCTACTTGTACCTCGTTGCATCTCTGGAGGTAGTTAGCTCCATGCTTGTTCTGGTGGATGATAAAGGTATCTAAAAGTCAATTTACTATACCAGCCAAGTCCTTCATGACAGAGACTATGTACTCTAAACCTAAGAAGATTGTTTATGCACTAATCATCTTTGTATAATATCTTAAGCCATATTTTCAAGCTCATTCGATAGTCATCCCGATGACCAACCACTCAAGGCTATCTTATATCAGCCCAACACCTTCAAAAGAATGGCCAAATAGTCAAACTCAATGAGTTTGATCTCTTCTCACCTAAGGTCATCCATGAAGGTTCAAGTCCTAGCTTACTTCCTTGTCGAGTGCACATGATCAGATGACAAGCTTGAAGAACTACCTGCTGAGCTACCTAACCCAAGAATGACCTGGATCTTTTATATAGATGGTGCTTCGAACTCTCAGGGGAGCAAAGCTGGACTCATCCTAACAAACTTGGAAGGAATGGTCATCGAGTATGCCCTGCACTTCTTATTCAAGATGACTAACAACCAGTCCGAGTATGAAGCCTTGCTGGTTGGATTGAAGTTAGCTAAAGAACTTGGGGTAAAGTGTTTAAGGATCTTCACTGACTCCCAGCTCATGGTTTGCAAGTCACTAGCGAGTACAAGGCTCGAGACCCTGTGATGGTCAAGTACCTCAATAGCATGCAGATCTTCACATCAGCACTCGAACACTTTAGCATATCTCACATTCCTTGATATGCAAATACCTGAGCGAACACACTTTTTTAGCTCACAACCTTAGTGGACAACTCGCTCGAGCAAATGTACATTAAGTACCTGGAAGCTTCTAGCATCAATAAAATTGAGAAAGTGCAATAGGTCACCTCGAGTTGAGTTGGATGGATCTGTTTGTCAAGTACCTGGCCAAAGGCATCCTACCCGACGATCCCTCAGAGGAGCGGTTGCTAAAATGGAAAGCTTCTCGATCTGTGCTATTGGATAGACAATTCTACAAGAAGTCCTTCTCATTCCCCTTACTCAAGTACTTGAGACCCACTGAAACCAACTACATACTTCGGGAGATCCATGAAGGCATCTATGGGAATCATATTGGGCCAGGTCCTTAGCTTATAAAGCCCTAAGATAAGGATGCTACTTGCTCACCATGTAGGAAGATGCTATGGAGCTTATCCAGAAGTGCAATTGATACCAACGACATGCCAACATCTAGTAGCAACTAGGTAGGGACTTGTTCCTAGGTGCGTGGATGTCATTCTACTAGCAACCAAACTCTAAAACCAAGTTGGAGGTGGCAACAAGGGATGAAGCAATCAGCCTTGGCGCATAGATTTTTTTCAAGGGATCAAACATCCACCACTTGTACTAGACCTCTACTAGATCTGAAACTCCTACTTTAGGACCTCGAACTAGAGTGGAATAACCCCTTGAAGGCTCCTAGTCAAACTCCAAATAAAGGGAACAAGAGGCGGCTCCAAATCTACTTGCATTAGGAATTTTTTTGTTTGATTAAGGATCCTAGCATTAGTCTTTCTCCTTCTCCAATGCCTCCTAAACCTTTTAGATATGTTCCAGATCCGATCCACCTCCTATTAGGACCTTGAATCAATGGAGAAACAACCTAGGTAAATTGGGAATAGGAGAAACAATGGGTAGCACCAAGAAATCGTAGGTGCTAATGAATTCCTACTTTGACTAGGAATCTTAGCTCCAAGGATCTTCTTCCTTCTTCCATTAGGACATGGTGGCTAAGGCTTTTTCCCTAGTATGGGGTGGCAACCATAGAGAGAGAGAGGGAGGAAGAGAGAGGATATAAGTAAGAAAGAAATCTTCTATTATACTTGGCTTCAATCAGCCCCATATACAAGATGTATATATACAAGATCTAATTAACCTAATCTAAAAACTCCCCTCTGGCTAACTTGATATTTGAATGAGTTTCCTAAGCCCAAGTACACCCATGACTCAACCCAATCATACCTACCCAGGACTCAAAACTAGTTTAATACAAGTTAGCCCCTTAATACTCAAGCCCCCTGAACCTCAAGACTCGAATGGATGATATCCTTTTGTCCTAGGGCCCAAGCTAGCTCTAGAAATCCCATGAGTACATCATGACTTTAGACCTTTGCCTCAGCCTTGATCCCCTGAGCCTTAGGAGCACCACATGAGGCCCAACAACTGCTAACACATTTGACCCAGCTCTCTCCTCCCTAGCCATTCCTATAGTGGGGGATGGACATACTCGGACTTCCCCATACCATTCTCACTAACAACGATCGATAGTTCGATAACAAGCATCTAAGAAATTCTACACCAAACTCCATATCCAACACTAGTTTACATCTATCGGACACCTTAAGTCAAATAGGGAAGAAGAAGTGATGAATCAAATATTTTTTCAAGGGCTCAAAACCAGGCTGGATGAAGCCATGGATAGGTGGGCTGAAAAGCTACCTAGTGTGCTATGGACATACCATACCATTTTTCAAATATCGACCTATGAGACACCTTCAGCTTGGCCTTCGATACTGAAGTAGTAATCCTGGTCAATATCAAACTTCTAACTATGCAGATCGAATACTTCAACGAGTCAAGTTACTAAAGTCGACTATGAGCCAATCTCAACCTACTAGAGAAGACTTGAGATCAAGCCCACATTTGGATGGTGGCATATAGGTAACAAGTCGCTCGGTACTACAAATCTCGTGTAAGGCCAAGATCTTTTTATCCAAGAGATCTTGTACTATATCGAGTAGAAATTTTAAGAATAATTGATCAAGAAAAGTTGGTGGGGACACCAGGATCAAACACAGATCACTAGATCCCATATGGTTTACTGATTAGGATTTTAAAACCTTGGTCATGTATCACAATTTTGTAAGTAAGTAAGATTGAGTCATGTAATAAGTTGAGACTAGTTAATTGTGTCTCAACCCTAGTCCAGTATTGAGTCCTGTATTTCAGTATGAGTCCAGTGTTAGTCTAGTTCATGAACGAGAGAGGAGGATATCCTATTTTGGAGTCCCATTAGGCCTCATTCAGGAGTCAGAGGCCACTACATCAGCTTATTGGATTTTGTATAACACCCCAGGATCCAAGTGCCTTCCGGATGCCCAGATTTCCTCTAGATGCTATTCTAGATGCCAGATTCCTTCCAGATGACTTGAAATATTCTCAACCCATGGTGCCCCTTGATTCCAGGGATATACAAGCATCTTAGTCCAAGAAATTAGCCAAGGAGCAAGTCCCATGCACCCTAGAACCAAGATTTCAGGAATATGCCAAATAAGAGGCACCCCAGCTATCTGGGCCCAAAGCCCAGGCACCAAACCCAAGGAGGCCAACCCTTTGCTGTCCTTTGGAGACCACACGCCCAAGCTAAGTCCAAGAGGCATCCTAGCCCAATCCAAGTGGCTTTGACCGGTCCAAGGAAGGAGGAAGATCCAAGTGGAAGTAGGAAAACAAGTTTTTCTTTCATTCAACTATGTACTCCTAGTTATAGGTTAATATTGTAGTCCTTCTTGCACTCAAAGCTTGTAAACCTATCCTAACTAGGAGAGAGCTGAAGTCCTAATAAGGAGAGGGCATGGGAACTCTATAAATATCCCACCCCTCCTCCTCTTGTGTTCAATCAACTCTTATGAAATAAAACTCTATTATTTTGGTGTTCAGCTTCTGGTGTTCTGGTTTTTGGTTCTTTGGTTTTGGTTCTTTGTTCTCTTGCTTGGCCAACCACCCTTCCTTGGAATTCTCTATGCCCTAGCAACAAATCAAGCCTCCAAGCAGCATCCATGTCCAAGAAAAGAAGCCTTGAAGACACCCTAGATCAAGAACTCCTTCTTCTTCCCTGTTGCCAGCCCTAACCCTGATTCCCCTTGTTCTTTCTTTCATATTTTGTTTCTTTTCATTGATCACCTATTTCGTGCCTAACATTGATGCTTGCAGGATCCTCGAGGTATTTCCACTCCCTAGAGGAGGCTTTCCTTGCCTTCAGACTGGATCCAGATCGCCTTTAGATTCGGGAACCAAAGGCTTGTTCTTCCAGGCGCCATCCAGAGTATTGAGGGATCTCTTCTTCAAAGGAACTGCAATCGTTGCTTGGTAAAAGCCTTCCCCCTCCCGAGTTCTGATATGGTGATAAGTACGCTATCCTAAGCTAGGAGTTTCTCAATTCTCGGGTCCTGACTTTTATTATTTTACATGAGTATGCCTGTGATTATGATGATTCTTTGTATTGTTACTCTTTCTGCTAGGCTTTACTTGAATTTGAAAATTTAGCCTGCAAATTAAAATTATAAAAAAATATTAAAAAAATAGTTTATCATTTTTCTTGCATATTTAGTAATCTTAGAGTCATCCCATATCAGTTTGGTATCAGAGCGGATTTAGGATAGCATTTATCTGTATTAGGACCATAAACCCTAATTTCTGCATCCTGCTAGCTGCATTAGGTATCTATTTTTCATCTAATTTTGACCACCTAGGAATTTTATTTTTTCATGAAATTTGCATGATGTATTCTTTGTCTTGTCTTCTATTTTATCATAATTTTAAACTAATTTTATAAATAATTAAAAGTCCTAAAATTTGACATATTAGAAATCCTAACTAAAATCCTGATAATTATGCATCAGTCCAAAAACCCTAGGATTTGCATCATTATTTAATTTTAGTTTTGTATAAAATTTGGTAGAGATTATCAACACCATCCATCCTCTGTCCTAAAATCTTTTTGATTTTTTTATGCATCAAAATCCATGTCAAACATTGCATCAAACCGAGCCCTAATGTTTTGAATATGTGAACTCTGCATACTTGTCTAAATCTAACCTAACCAACTTCCAAACCCCTCAATCCCAAGCCCAATTTGTTTGCTAACCTAATCAACTCAAACCTAACATGCCACATCATAAAATACACATAAAATATTTTATTTTTTTGATTGTTATTAGTTGCATTAGGACTCATTGAATGTGCATCATTTGATTAACCTAATCTTAAGGGCAATTCACTATCTCAGATCAGAGCAGGATTTCATCACTTGTCCTGGGTCCAAAACCATCATCATCATACTGACACAAGCGTAATTAACATTAATTAGATCTAATTTGCCCTAGTGGGCTAGGTGACACCCAACAGGTCAGGTCCGAACCGTGTGGGCCAACTAGTGCAATTAATCATGTGACTATTACTGAAAACTGGTATCTAAGGCTGGGGGTCCAGAGTCAAATGACCTAAGTGGATTGGTGGTTTATAATTAAGATGCTGTGACAAGCAGGGGGAGCCTTTGTTGCCCAGGTGGCTTCTCCCAAGAGGGGGTGAATTGGAAATTACAAAATTTCTTACAAATATGTGCACAAGTAATTTCTTTAGTGGTTGAGTGTTGTGTTGATCAGAGAATAAGTGTAGAAGCAGAAAATTAAGTAAAGCACAACACAAACAAAACAAGTTTAGAGTGGTTCGGAGTAACCCAGCTCCTACATCCACTATCCAAGTTCACCACTCAGGATTTTCACTATATCTCCCAAACCGGAATACAGTCGGATTGTTTTACAGGCTCACAATCCCAACCTCTACACTTTGATTTTTAAATTGGGCTCACCAAAGAAACCCACACTAGGTTTTCACAGGCTCACCTAAAACCTCTACACTTTGGTTTTCAGTAGGCTCACCAAAGAAACCTATTTGGTTTTTACAACGGGCTCACCAATAATCCAAGTATTCTAAGAGTAGAATAAAAATGCAACATAAATGACAAACTAAGTTGTCTGGTGGTTGCTGATGCAGCTCAAGTGAAGCTCAATTGAATGCTCTTCAATGCACTTCAATGGCTTCCTTGTTTCCTCAAAAGATGCTTCAAGCTTCTAATAAGAGTTGGTGAAGGCTTGAAGACTGACTTCAAAGCTCAAGTGCTCTCTCTCTTCTTACTTCAATAAATGTTCAATAACTCATTAGCCTCTCTAAGGATGTTCTCATACCTCATTTATAGAGACTTCAACTGCCTTCCCTTGATTTTGAATGTTGTAAACCGTTGGGAAGTGACAGGTTACCGTTGGAGCACTTTTGGAATTCAAAAACAGAAAACTGAAACTAGCCGTTGGAAGTGACCCCGTCATTCTAGTTGGCTCGGACATTCTTCGAGTCAGCTCAGATCAGGTTCGGGTCGGTTGGGCTGAATGCCAGTCAGCTAGGTTCCACAGTTGAGAAAATAGTTCATTCTGGACGAGTCGGCTAGGTTGAAATCCAATCGACTCAGATCCTTAAGATTCTCAGAATATTTTCAACTAAGTTCTAGATGAGTCAGCTAGGCTGTAATCTAGTCGGCTCGGATCCCTGAGGTTCTCAAAACATTCTGAACCAAGTTCTGGACAAGTCGGCTGGGACTAGGTGCCAGTCGGCTGGGTCTGCGTGCCAGAGATCTTCTTTCTTGTGCCAGTGCCAGAGTCGGCTGGTTCCTCCATCCAGTCGGCTCGAGATTGGTTCTTCACCCAAACCAATTTCAATACTCCAGAACTCACAACCCAAGCTTTGAAGGCTTCCTTCAGATCTTCTTACAACACAATCAAGAAAAATTGAAGCTTGAAACTAGTAGAAGCAACCCTTTATCTTTGATTCAAATAGGAATTTGTTGTTGGGTTCTTCTTTACAAGATTCTAATTACTTACAACTCAACACAAAGAAATAAAGGTTGTAGGGTTTAAAAAAATATGTCAAAGTAGTCATCCTACAAAAACTTGTCAACCATTTGAAGAGTTGTTAGATAACCAAATATATGCTCCAATATTTTGTTATCATCAAAATCACTACAGGGTTCAACAGCCTCCCACCACCCCATCCCCTACCTAGTTAGTGGAAGGATTAGCTACTGGGTTAAGTATAAGTTGAGCTGACCCATTCAGTTTTGACTCTAGGTCTAGTAAGCCCTAGATTGTACTAATCCTTGCATGCTTGGTTACATCATTCCACTTTGATTAATTGAATGTTTACATGACCACTAGGATAGGAACCCAATACTATGACCCATACTTAGAGCCCAACCCTATGAGAACCTCATACCATGTCCCATACCAAGAACCTAGACCCTACTACCCTTCTAGTCCCTATTACCCTAGTCCTTATTTACCCAGATGCACTGACTCCAGATTCCAGGATCACAAACTTTTAGTACAGTGGTGAGATTTGAGACGGGATAACATAACTGTGTCCGAGTATATTGACCAATTTGATGAGTTTTATGGGACATGTTACATAGTTAAACCTGAGTCTAAAATTATATCTAGGTTTAAAGCTGGCCTACGTAGAGTTATCAATGAGAACTGTTTATATGGCAAATTCAAGACCTAGATGACGCCTATCACATGGCTTTGGAATTCGAGTCAACCCATAGGACTGAACCCATAACCTATGAACCATAACCCTTAGTTAGCTTGAGCCCAATAGGATTAGTACCCCTAGATATAAACCCAGTGTTAGTCCACTTTCCCTTAGTTAATCTAAACCTACTAGGATCAGTGCCCATAGTCAGAACCCTAGTTTTAATCAGGAACCCCTTAGTCAACCCATCCCTGCTACCCCAATTAATAGCCAGTTTTTCCTTAGCCAAACCCCTCATACTATCCCATTGGTTCACCAGGATGACCTAGAAGAGGAGGTATATGAGGCTGATCCAAGTTTGGTGGAGTATGAAGATGATGAGTCTATTGAAGATCTAGAGGAAGATACACCTATAGAAGACCCAGAATTAGTTGACCTAGTGGAAACCCAGATAGAAATCAATCCATAATTAGTTGAGTCTGAAGTCTAGTGCAACCAACCCAGTTCAATCATGGAGTCCAATCTAGAATCCCTCCTTAAGGCCATGATTGAATAATTGACCCAGATGAATACCCAAAACCAAGCCCAGCTTAACCAAATGATCACCCAATCCCAAAGTCAGTTTACCCCATCAACCATCCAAACCAACCAAATGACCCAAACCAACAACCAAGCAACCAATAGGCTTGACCAGTTAACCAATATGTTGGACTAGGTAGAAGTCAATCCAGAGTTAGATGACCTTAACCATACCCAATTCGTAATGGAAGAATCATTAGAAGAAGAAACCCATGACCCTGTGACTGCAACTCGACCTGAGGAGACTTTAGAAGAAAGCCCAATTATAGAGCCTAGTTCTGAATTTCATGAGCCAGAAGAGTTCATTAAGGACTTGATCTTTTTAAATCAGTACCCTTAGGATGAAGTCACCTCTTTGACTCCACTTGATCTCTTCCCTAAAATCAACGACCCTTTTCCATTATGCAAACCCTTTAGATATACCTCAACCCCATAAGGTCAACATCATTAGTCTAGGATTAATCCTTGACACCCTTTCTTATATCCTACTCTTTCCAAATAACCCTAAACCCTTTTCTTACTTTCTACCACACCAGACTAACCCTGAGTCCACCTTGTATTTCTGCCTTTTCTTGGATCTTCTTATGATTCTTTAACCATTCACCTGCATCATGTAGAGGTTTGCAAGTTGCATTTATTCATTGCACATATTAGGTTTGCATGTTACTTTTGGTATACTTTGTGGCATTTGCTAGGAGTCCATTGTAAGTTTTCATATGCATACCAAACCAAGATTAAACCTAGAGAGCCTATCGTCTGTTAAAGTTTAGGCTCATAGAGTCCAATAGAAATGCATAGTCGAGTTTGCATATCATGAGTCCCTTGCATCGTCAGTTTGCATGTGTCAGCATGTTTGCATCTGCATCAGGAAATTAGCCAAAGATTAATCTAAGTAATGAAACATATAAGACTTGGTTAATTCTTGAAAGTAAGCCAAAGGATTATGTGGGAGATTATGTGATCATTAAGAATTTTATACTCGCGAAGCTGGCCCATTCAGAATAATGAAAAGAGTTGGACCCAATGCTTATTCACTTGAGATACCACCTAATTTAGGTATTAGCTCCACCTTCAACATCTCAGACCTCGTAGAGCATAGGGAGCCAGCAGTGATACCTAGCGAGCACCTTGAGCCTATCCCTCCTTTTGAGAGTGAACCCATCCCAGAGTGTCCACATATAATTTGGCCAAATAGTGAGGAAAGGAATGAGCGAATCCTAGATGATCAAGCCATCAGTACTCGAGACGAAGGTTATTAAAGATATTTAGTCAGATGGCAAGGTTAGCTATAGTTTGAGGACTTGTAGAGCACTGATAAGGATTTGTCGCGCCTCAACCCAGACCCTCCTTGAGTAGTATGAGAGCCAAGTTGACCCTTACTCGATGGGATCGAGTTCCTCCCACCCCGGGAGAATTGGTGGGATACCAGGATCAGACACATATCACTAGATCCCATATGTTTACTGATTAGGATTTTAGAACCTTAGTCATGCGTCACAATTTTGTAAGCAAGTAAGATTGAGTCCTGTAATAAGTTGAGACTAGTTGATTGTGTCTCAACCCTAGTCTAGTATTGAGTCATGTATTTCAGTATGAGTCAAGTATTAGTCTAGTTCATGTACGAGAGAGGAGGATACCCTATTTTGGAGTCCCACTAGGTCTCATCCAGGAGTCAGAGGCCACTACATCAGCTTATTGGATTTTGTGTGACATTCCAGGATCCAAGATGCGTTCCGGATGCCCAGATTCTCCCCAGATGCTATTCCAGATGCCAGATTCCTTCCAGATGCCTTGGAATATTCTCAACCCAGGGTGCCTCTTGATTCCAGGGATATACGAGCATCTTAGTCCAAGAAATTCCAAGCCCAGGAGCAAGTCCCATGCACCCCAGAACCAAGATTCTAGGAATATGCCAAATGAGAGGCACCCCAGCTACCAGGGCCCAAAGCCCAGGCACCAAACCCAAGGAGGCCGACCCCTTGCTACCCTTTGAAGCCCACACGCCCAAGCTAAGTCCAAGAGGCATCCTGGCCCAATCCAAGTGGCTTTGACCGGTCTGAGGAAGGAGGAAGAATCCAAGTGGAAGTAGGAAAACAAGTTTTTCTTTCATTCAACTATGTAATCCTAGTTCTAGGTTAATATTGTAGTCCTTCTCACACTCAAAGCTTGTAAACCTATCTTAACTAGGAAAGAGTTGAAGTCCTAATAAGGAGAGGGCATGGGAGCTCTATAAATATCCCACCTCTCCTCCTCTTGTATTCAATCAACTCTTATGAAATAAAACTCTGTTATTTTGATGTTCAGCTTCTGGTGTTCTGGTTTTTGGTTCTTTGGTTTTGGTTCTTTGTTCTCTTGCTTGGCCGACCACCCTTCCTTGGAATTCTCCATGCCCTAGAAACAAATCAAGCCTCCAAGCAGCAGCCACGTCCAAGAATAGAAGCCTTGAAGATGCCCCAGATCAAGAGCTCCTTCTTCTTCCCTACTGCCAGCCTTAACCCTGATTCCTCTTGTTCTTTCTTTCATATTTTGTTTCTTTTCATTGATCACCTATTTCATGCCTAACATTGATGCTTGCAGGATCCCCGAGGTGTTTTCCCTTCCTAGAGGAGGCTTTCCTTGCTTTCAGACCGGATCCAGATCGCCTTTAGATTTGGAATCAAAGGCTTATTCTTCCAGGCGCCATCTAGAGTATTGAGGGATCTCTTCTTCAAAGGAACTACAATCACTGCCTGGTAAAAGCCTTCCCCCTCCCGAGTTCTGATCTGGTGATAAGTACGCTATCCTAAGCTGGGAGTTTCTCAATTCTCGGGTCCTGACTTTTATTATTTTACATGAGTATGCCTGCGATTATGATGATTCTTTGCATCACTACTCTTCCTGCTAGGCTTTACTTGATTTTAGAAATTTAGCTGCAAATTATAATTATAAAAAAGTTAGTTTACTATTTTCCCTACATATTTAGCAATCTTAGAGTTGTCCCGCATCAAAAGCTATCTCCAAATTGGGAAGGACCTTACTGAGTATCAAAAGCCTTTCATCAAGGAGCGTACCAAATCAAAGACCTCAATGAAATTCCAATCCCTTGGACTTAGAATACCGAGAATCTAAGAATATATTACCAATGATGTATTCATTTTCACTCGGTAATACAAAAAAATCTTTCTCTAATAAAGTTCCTGAATCTCATCTTGATTAACTGACACTCAATCTACTAGCACCGAGCCCTTCGATCGATTGACAATCATTGTAGTAAAGATGGGCATATTTCTACACCACCATCTCCAATCAAGCTGACTAATAATTAGTCACAATAAAGATGGATGCATTTCTATACCACCATCTTCTATTTGGCTAACTAATAATCAATCACGGTAAAGGTGGCAGCATTCTCACATCTCCATCTTTGGCCAATTAATAACTAGTCACAGTAAATATTGGTATATTTCCACATGACCATATTTTATCCAACCGACTAACATCCGATCGTAGTAAAGATAGGCATATTTTTATACCACCATCTTGTATCTGGCCAACTAGAAATAGGTCGCAATAAAGATGGTTGCATTTCCATACCTTAATCTCCATCCAACCAATAACCGATCATAGTAAAGATGAACACATTTTTACACCACCATCTCACCGACTAATAATCGATCATAATAAAGATGGCTCTATTTCCATATCTCCATCTCTGATCAATTAACAACCAGTCTCGGTGAGGATGGTAGCATTCTCAACCTCTCATCTTATTTAGGTTTCATCTCATTCGAGTTCTATCCCATCCTATTCAGGTTTTTCCCATTCAGATTCCATCCCATTCTACTTAGATTTTATTCCATTCAAGTTCCATCCCATCCAATTCAGGTTTCATCCTATTTGGATTCCATCCCATCTTATTTGGTTTTCATCTCATTTGGGTTTCATCCCATTCGGGTTTTCATCCCATCTTATTTGGATTTCACTCAATAGTTGACTTCCTATAGTCCGACTCCAAACACCTGCTTGACTAAAGTACTTACACAACTAAGCCTAGAAACCATCCTACTCGATCAGAGCTACATCGACTAGGCTACTTGTCAAGATTTAGCCATGTGGCAAATATTCATACAATGCAAAAATTGATAAAATGAAGGATGATTTTCATTAATTAGCCAAGTCTTTACAAAGCAAGCCCAAGCCCGAGCATAACAAAAAAGGAGAAAAAATTACAAGGTTTACTTTTTAGGATCAGCCAGTGGAGTCGAGTCCGCTTCAAAAGCTTTCATTATCATGTCGATCATGGCCTCAGCTTTGGCCATCACCTTGGTGATGGTCTCCTGAATAGTGGCCTCTTCTACCTCCTCCTCTTGTCAGGCTCAACGACTACGATACCATCTAAGTCGAGTTCTAGAAAGGCCTCAGCAACTTTTTTCTTGCACTCCATGAACCCAAGTTTGAAGGCATCGTATGTGCCCTCAGCGACTTCATCTTTGAAGTCCTTAGGCTTCTTGCACTCTTCCACTACCCTAGTACCTACTGAAGTCGCCTGCACCTCTGTAACTTGAGCCTTAGCCTTGGCAACCTAGGCCCTTTCCTCGACCTCCCGAGATGTGCCTTCAGCCTCCTTGAGTTTGAAGTCGACATATCGACTTGAGACTCCATGATCATCACCTTCGAGATGACATCAGCCAACCTGGTCTCCAAATCGATGACCAAGTACTATCCCTTGGTTATCTCCTCATCCTTCTCCACTATTTGGACTTCCAATTCTCGAATAGCATTCTTGGAGGCCCATAGCCCCTCCTTGAGTTTGGCTTCTTGGACTTTACTCACCTTCCTAAGGTCATCTAAGGCCTTGACTTATACTTTGGCAGTCACTATTTGCAAGAAATAAGAGTGCCAATGCAAAGAGCTCAATTTATGGGTTCAAACAAAAGAAGTTTGAAGCAAATAGGACAATACCAATGATTTTTCCTTTACCATTTCACCGAAGGTCACACTCCCTCCATTCAAAGCTTTGAGAGAAGTGAATTGCTTCACATCTCCAGTCATGTGCCTTGAGCAACCACTATCAAGATACCAAAGTTTTTTGTTTCTCCTTGGTTGCAAGACATACCTGCAATAAAATCAAGCTTTGTTTTTAGGTACCCAGGCTAACTTGGGTCCTTTAGGGTTAGCATTCAAAATGGTTCCTTTTGAAACCCACACTTTACCAAAAGAAATGATTTTTCTAAAATTACATTGAAATGATTTATGTCCTAACTTTTTGCAAATAAAACAAGTAATGCTAGATGATGCAGGTATAAAAAAGTTTTTGAAATACTTTTGTTACTTTTGTGGTTTATATCCTAAACCTGCTTTATTAAAAACTGCTCTTTGATTGTTTAAAAGTAGGTTTAACTTTTCTGAACTATAAGTAAATTTCTCAACAAAAGGTTTTATCTTTTCAAGTTCGTTTTTGTACTTAACATTTTCAAGTTATAAATCCTTATTTTCTTTAAAAGATCATTATTAGAAATAACATTTTTAGGTCTTTTTAAAACTTCGTTTTCCATAGATAAAGCATTGTTTTTCTTTTGTAAAACATCTAATTTAGATTTCAAAATACTAACATCATTTAGTAAAGAATTGTTTTCAAAAAAGAAACATTTGCATGCTTTTTCAATTTCTTATTTTTAGATAAAACTAGTTTGTAATCATGCATAAGTTCTTCAAAAGCATTCCTAAGTTCATCAAATGTGAAATTAATTTCAGTGTCGGAATTTACCTCATCATTATCTTGATGTACCATTAAGCAGAGATTTGCAACTTCGGTCTGCTCTTCTTTAGAACTGGAGTCTTCGCTGTCACTCCAAGTGGCCATCATTGCTTTTTTCCTTAATTTCTTTCTAGATTTCTTGAGGACAATCAAACTTGTAGTATCCCAGCTTCTTGCACTCGAAGCATATAGGTACTTCCTTCTCCTTTTCCTTTTCCTTTTCTTTCTCTTTTTCTTTTCCTTTTTCCTTTGATTGATATTTTTTTTGTAAGGAAATTTCATCCTCTTCATGAATCTTCTAAACTTTCGTGTAAGGAGGGCTTCTTCACCTTCATCTTCCTCTTCATCTTCGGACTCGTCTATTGAGGATTCTTCTTGTATGTTTGACTTGAAAGCAATTCCCTTCTTCTTCTTATCCATGTCCATTGATTTTTGTTTCAGATTGAGCTCATAGATCATGAGCGATCCAACTAACTGCTCAAAAGGTAACTTATCAACGTCCTTGGCTTCTTGAATTACGGTCACCTTCGGATCCCATGATGTTAGAAGTGACCTGAGAATTTTATTTACAAGATCAGCATTAGACATGACTTTTCCAAGACTTCTCATACCATTAACCATATTTGTGAATCTTATGTACATATCAGTGATAGATTCATTAGGTTCCATTCGGAATATTTCATAAGTGTGCACTAATATATTAACTTTAGTGTTCTTCACTTGATCGGTACCCTCATAGATAACTTCAAGTGTGTCCCATATTTCTTTAGCAGACATGCATGTGATATCCTATTGAATTCACTAGGATCTAATACACAATAAAGGAGATTCATTGTCTTAGCATTGATCTCGGATTGTTTAATGTCATTTTTATCCCAATCCTCTTCAAGCTTTGGGATGGAAACACCATTAACTACTACCGAAGGAATATGAGGACCCTTATCAACTACTTTCCATAAATTATAATCAATAGAATGCATATAAATTCTCATCCTAGTTTTTCAATAAGTATAATTTGATCCATTAAAAAATAGAGGTCTATTTGAGGCGTGTCCCTCAACTATACTAGTATCAATTGGGGCTGCCATAGATCTTTACTCAAGGCGGTAAAGCCTATACACTGAGAACAAGGCTCTGATACCACTTATTGCCCAGTAAGCAACCTAAGAGGGAGGATGAATTAGGTCTCTAAAAATTTAACACTTAATATTACTTGATACTAAGCAATGCAATCCAATTCAGCAAATATATTAGCAAGGTACTATCAATTCAATTATAATGCTCTAAAATAAAAGTGCAGCAAAAATAAAGAGCAATAAGTAAAGAGCAAGGAGAGAGATCAAGCAATCACAAAGACCAAGAAAATATAGTGGTTCGGTGCTATTCAATGCACCTACATCCACTCCCCAAGATCTCCTTGAGAATTCACTATAATCACACCGATTATAGTTGATTAGTTTTGCGGACTCACTAATCAAAAATCTAACTTGTTTTCACAAGGCCAATAAGTCAAAATCTCACTTGGTTTTACAGGCCAACCAAAAACCTAATTGGTTTTCACAAGGCTAACCAACAACCTCCCTTAGTTTTCCGAGCTAACCAAGAACATTAGTGGTTTTGCGGGCTAACCACCAACCTAATTGGTTTTTCAAGGCTTACCAATAACTTCACTTGGTTTTATATTAGGTAACCAAGAACCCTTACAAGAAATATGGTTTAAAAGTAAAGAACCAATGTAAGCTTTCTAAAACAAAGCAGATATCTCTTTGTAGCTCGATGTAGAGTTGCTTTGAACTTGTTGAAGCCTTTTGAATATCCAAGAATAGATGATCTTCAATGCTCTTGAAGGCTTTTGAATGCTTGGAGGCTTCCTTTAGCTTGAGAAGGAAACTTCAATAAATAGGAGTTAAAGCTCACTTTTCTTCTCTCTTCTCAAAACTCTTTAATGTTCTTCAGTATGTTGTGTTTTGAATTGATTTGGAGCATATAAATACCTTTCTAAGGCATCAAAATGATTTCTAGTCATTACACTTGAAAAACTAGCCGTTGGGGGCAATTTGGGCAAGTTTGGCGTTTGAAAAAATCAACCATTATTGTTGCCATAACTTCATATGTCGACATTTTAGGCTGTGAGTCGATACATAAGGTCGACACTTGACCTTCTTGAGTCGACACCTAGTTCAAATTGCTCCATTCAGATTCTTTGAAAATCTCAAATATGTCGACACTTTCTCAGTTGAGTCGATACCTTGAGTAGACACCTTGCTTCCATGTGTCGACACTTCAGCTGTTCCTTCAACTTCTGCAAGTTCTGTGGCTTGAAAGTCTCAGGCGATGTGTTGATCTATGTGTCGACACTTTGAGTCGACACCTCAGGTCCATGTGTTGGCACTTGATCTGTGCCATTTGAAACATTGCTGCGTACCGGCCTGAGTCGGCACTTCATCTCCATGTGTCGACACTTCATGTCATGTGTCGACACTTCATGTCATGTGTCGACACTTTGAGTCGACACTTCTCTGAAAACTTCACAGAAAGTGCTGAATTTAAGCTGAAACAAATTTTCATTTGTCTTAGCCATCCAATCAACCATCTTTAAGTGTCAAAGTCTTCTTTGAGCAATCTTTTCATTCAAACTTGGCTTCTTCAAAATAATTGAGCTTCTTCAAATTTTGTAGGCACCTTTTCAATAGAAACACACTCAAAGCAAATCATTAGTCCTCAACTTATACTTAACCATTTTGCTTATCATCAAAATTAATTATTGGAGTCAACAACCCGACATGTTTTTATTTCCTGGAAGCCCCCACCTCTATGGTACATCGAGATCAACTTCGATGGTAGTGTCAGAGGTAGCCAGGGTGATGCTAGTTTTGTCATTTATGGTCATGGATTGGGATTCATGGTAGCAGGGGAGAGCTATCTTTATGAGCCAATGGTTCCTATTGTGGAACTTCGTTGTGCTTGGGCAGAAATCATTTATGCTTGGAGGATCCTGTGAGGTGATCATATTATCATTGTAGGTGACTCCACTACTGTTATTGCCTGGTCCAGGAGAGTATGCGATAGGAAACGGTGTACCCTCTTCTCGATGATATTGCTGCTTTCTTAATGGGCTACTCTTCTATTATTGTTCGGCATATCTTTCGAGAGGCAAATTTTGTTGTTGATTAGATAGTCGCCTATGTTGCAGACCACTCAAAATTTTTTTGTGGACCGAGATGAGGGAGGCCCTATGCCATTTTCATAATATTTTGCTTTCTAATTTTCTTGGATGTATTCATATACATCTTGTATAAATGCATCGACTTATTAAAAAAAAAAAACATAGTGCTTATAACCACCCCAATATAGATATCTTCAATAATTTTAATGTGCCAATTATGCACAGTTTCTCTTATTAAAGATATCAAATTATTATACCAAATTATCTTTGTTAATACCTTATCATAAGTTTTTTAAGTCAACAAAGACCATATAGCAGATATTCTTTTCTTAGCTATATATATTTTTCTATCAATTATTTAGAATATAACCTCTATGTTAACATTTCAAGCATAAAACCAAATTGGTTAATTAGAGTATCATTGTTCTTCTCCATCTTTGTTCAATCATCTTTCTCTCTAGCTTCTTTGTGTAGCTTATAAATTTAACTCCATAACAACTAAAGTAATTTTTTGCATCCCTTTCATTCTTATTCCATCATGAAAAAACTTGGACTAATATATCAAAAAATGGGCACAATCATTCCTGTTGTTGAATCATAAAAAGAAGGAGCTTCCAATTTGTATGAGAAGATTATAAGAAGGCCTTGAATTTTATATAGGACAAAATGCAACTTATGTCATTACCTTTGTATTGATATGCTATATGGTTTGACATAAAATGATGTATAAAGCTGAATAGTAATCAAACCATTTTCCCCTCAATAGCACATGTTTTATTTCTCCATATCATCACTGGATTGTTCATGAAATTCCTAACACTACTGAAAATCATTCACCCAATTATGTACTTGAGACAAAGTTGGATCTTAAGCATGCAAACCATCACATGAGTGTTTCAGTTGAATGCCCTTTGATCAATCATTATTCACTCATTTCTGGTCACATTTTCATGATTCCAAGTTCTATGAATCCCTCTATTTGACTACTGTCAGAACAAATCAAAAAATTTGATCAAATTGTCAAATCTTTTCATCAAGAGGCTAAAAACCTCACAAAACTCACATGAAACCATATGCACAACCAATGTAGCTTTGAAGCAGAAATTCTTTCTAACCAGTGCATCAAGTTGAATAATATTCATGTCATTTGAAAGCTAAGTTCCAGTGCTTCAAAATGCTCCAAACCTTACTAAAATTCATTAAGCACAGCTCAAGTTATACCTAGAAGAAGAGAGAGGGAAAGCACACCCCATCCTACCCATACCCCTGCCTCTCCTCCGGTCGAAATCTAAGCTCATGCACTCAACTACCCTCATCCGTCGATAGCCAGAGGATCCAACCACCCAAATTTAAAACTGGGAGGGTAAGGATCCCAATGAACTGGTCGCGAACCAATCAGCGCTCACCTCATGTCTACCGTTTAGCCCCTCGGTCCATATTTAAATCTCATCTGCTCCCTGTCGGTTCTCACCTCTCACCTGCGCTCCCGATATCTGGCTACTTTCTCGTCCTTCTTCCGCTCCTAAACCCTCACCTGCGCTCTCGATCTCTTGCTACTTTCTCGTCCTTTCTCCGCTCTAGAAACCCTAACCCCTTCTTCCACCTTCTCGTTTGCTTGCGGGGCCATTGCCATGGCAGCGGAGGAGACCTTGGTGGCGGTGGAGGAGACCTTGGTGGCGGTGGAGGAGGCCGCGGGGGAGAACCCGTCGTCCAAAACGGCGGCTAAGACGAGGAAGGCTAAGGAGCCCAAGGCTAAGAAGCCCGCTGCTCCGAGGAAGCCCCGAGTTCCTCCTTCTCATCCCCCTTACGTGGAGGTGAGACCTCGCCCATTTCTGCCATAACTCTGTCGATTTACATGGATTTGATTATTTGATTGTATTTTGGAATCCTAGATGATTGGAGAGGCGATCGCATCTCTTAAGGAGAAGACGGGGTCGAGCCAATACGCGATCACCAAGTTTATTGAAGATAAGCACAAGGCACACCTCCCTTCCAACTTCCGCAAGCTCCTCCTCTTCCAGCTCAAGAAGCTCACCGCTGGCGGCAAACTCACCAAGATCAAGAATTCCTACAAGCTTCCTCCAACGCGTCCGGCCAAGCCTGCCCCTCTGCCCAAGCTCAAGCTGAAGCCCAAGCTGAAGCCGAAGCCGAAGCCGAAGCCTGCCGCGGCCGCTAAGCCGAAGCCGAAGCCTAAGCCTAAGCCTAAGCCTAAGCCTGCAGCGTCCGCGAAGCCCAAGCCGAAACCGAAGCCGGCGCCGGCTGTGAAGCCGAAGCCGAAGGCCCGGGCCGCTGCCAAGCGCAAGGCTCCTCCGAAGCCGAACCCGAAGCCTGCGGCGAAGGTAACTAAGCCGAAGGCGAAGACCCGGCCGGCAAAGGTGGCCAAGATCTCTGCCAAGGATACCCCGGGGAAGAAGGTCGCTGTGCCAGTGAAGTCTGCCGCCTCCCAGAAGAAGGCCGCGGCGCCGTCGAAGCCCGCTGCCTCCCAGAAGAAGACTGCCGCCGCCAAGACGGCACCGAAAAAGACGAAGGCCACGGCGAAGCCTCCGGTGAAGAGGGGCCTGCTCGGAAGGCGAAAAAGTAGGGTTTTTTTTTTTTTTTTCCTTTTGTTTTCAACCTTTGTTTTTCCGATGAATGGTGGTTTGTAAATTTAATGATGCAGTGCGGGTATGTATGGTGTTTTTGAATACCTTCTTTGTGTTTTTTATCAGCAAAAAAAAAAATTTGCACACCGCTCTTTTATCCAAAGTCTTATTTCCTTCGTTATCTTTTTCTTGTTCCCGTTTTAATATTTTGGGAAATGGTTGTCTACGGGTGGGTCCTCCCGTAACGCTTGGATTGTGTGGCTACGGAATGAATTTGATGATTACGGGGCGAGTTCGGAGATCTGGAATGGTGGCGTGGCATGCCGGGCGGGTTTCATCCGGTCATTTTAATAATTTCACGCCCGCATTTATTTGTGCAAAGTTCTCACCGGACAACGAGGGAGTTTATTTGTAGTTTATTGCCACCTGCCATACAGGTATCTGATCTCAAAGCTATATCCGTGTCGTGTTGTACGGACCCTGACAGTTGTATCAATAATTTCTTGCCATGTGTAATGGAGTCCGTTTGGGACGATTGTTGTGATCAAACTTTATTGCTTTTCGTTTGGTTGAAAGCTAAAAGTTTACGTTGTTAACAGAGCTTTGGTTGAGATTTTATTTCATTATTTTCAAGTCAGGATCCGAGAGTTGAATTCAATTAAATTTCAGAAATTTTTGAGCTTTTGAAATTGGTGAGAGTTGAATTCAATTAAATTCAGAGATTTTGGGCTTTTGGAATTGGTGATGTGAATGAGATACTAGGATTTTTTTTTCGTTATCTGTCTTATTAAGTGATGTTTTAATAATATTAGGTTGATATATTCATCTTTGATGGAAAGGATCTTGATATATTCATCTTTGATAGAAAGAATCTATGGCCCTTTGAAATTGGTGATGTGAATGAGATGCTAGGATTTTTTTTCGTTATCTCTATCTTATTAAGTGATATTTTAATGATATTAGATTGATATATTCATCTTTGATGGAAAGGATCTTCATATATTCATCTTTGATAGAAAGAATCTATGGCCCGAATTGAACATGATGGATTTGAGATCATTTAGGATTAGCTATATTTGGAATTTATCTTTTTTTTTATTAAAAAAAATAGTGCTTTGAATTTTGATCTGTTGAGCTCATGATGATAAATTTGGGTATATTATTGGATAACGATGTTGGTGGATCAAAATCATATAAGTGGCAGGTTAAGTTTGGCCCTCGTCCATAACGAGGGATTTCAAGGAAACCTGTTTTCGCTCTGCATTGTGTGTTTGGGACCTTTCTCATATGGAAGCTTTGAACTTGAACAAACGTTCTATATGGCAGTGATAGAATGAATAGATTTTCCAATTTTTTACTTATATTTTGAAATTAGTACTGCTTCTCTAGGATCCGTGTTGTATTTTTGATGAGTAAAAGATGGATTCACATGTTTTGGATGATTAAAGGGTAGATTCATGTAAATGAAGATAAATCTTTTTGTTATGTCGATTGCTCTTTATCGATCTTGAAAGTCCAAACATTCACTAGATTGTCGACTTTTGTACCAGCCATCGTAGATAGATTGGATTGCTTTTCTTCTCACCGATTGTCTTTCAAGGAAGCTCTGCACAAAATTTCTTGATTAAGGTTGACCTTTATGCTTGTCAAAGGTTTAATCTGTTTCAACCTGGATTCCCGACCTATCGGATATGCTCAAGAGTTTGTGCCCGGAATTCTCACTCAGGACTCGACCCATGCTCAACACTTAGACCCCTCTCGGCCAAGCCACTCATGGTGCTCACTACCTTTAGATGCTTAGATTGGTATGGCCGATCCTGCTCACTCTAGCCATCCCAATTCTTCAACATGTCCGCTGCAACGAACGTGGCCAACATGGCCTGCAGGCGAGTTCATGGGAGGCAAAATCCTAAAAGAATTGGTGGCTCCACCAAAAAAGATGCTATTGGAGAGAATCCTAGGAAACAGGATCCTAACAACCTGTCAGGACCCATAACACTTACTAGTGGCTACATCCTTGTAGCCTTTTCTTGGCTTTGCATGATGCTATAAAAGGTAAGAGGGATACCCAGCGAAGTAAGACAACTTAAAGAGTATATCATGCATTTACTCACACAATCATCTTAGTAGATAGCTTCGACTACTCTTGTCCATTTCGTTCTTCCTTTTTGACTTGATCATCGGAGTATCCTCACTGATAACCTCACTCCCAGGACTTTTTGCAGGACTACTCGATAAACCACTTGGAGCTGTGCTTGAACTCGTCACGTAGAATCGGAGGACACCCCAGTGTCATTGAAACTTCACCGGAGGGTGTTTTAGCAGTAACAGATTGTGCATCAGGTAGGAAAACTTGCATCCTAGGATTTATTGCCTAGATCCTCCCAGATCCCTGGAACCAGAAGCAATGGTGACCACCTATGTCCAAAATCTCACCACGAGTTATCTCAAGCAGCACCCTTGAGATTGAGAACCGTCCAGTCAAGCACCGGCCTTGGTTGCTCTACCTCCACTGCCAGTGCTAGAGTAAGGTTTACTGGCCACCTTGGCTCAACAAGTTGAAGCCCTCGCCTTGGTGGTGCATGGGTTATAGCAGCAGCAATCTCTGATCGAGTAACTATCAGTGGAAGCCCCGGTCGAAGCCCCCATAGCCCACGGTAGTTGCCGCCTATCCATTGCGGAACCCCCGCATTGATGTACCTCCCGCAGCTCTCAGTCCCCTCTCTCTTAGCATGGAAGCTGCCAGTTGCCTCGAGAACCATCCCGCTATTGGCAGACCGCCTCATCAGCACGGTCCTCATGTCATGCTGCATGATCTAGCCCTGGACCATCGATGGCCTGGGGATGAACCAAGGCAAAGGAAGCACTCCCGACTCCTCTCCGATTCCTCTAGTGGGGACTCG
Source organism: Areca catechu (assembly GCA_021397845.1). NCBI lineage: Eukaryota > Viridiplantae > Streptophyta > Magnoliopsida > Arecales > Arecaceae > Areca > Areca catechu. The sequence continues at coordinate 7,635,905 of CM038040.1, read as the reverse complement.
AAATATTCCCAGGAGGGGTCCATTGAGGAAGCTACTTAGTGACAAGCCGAGTGATGCCTCGAGGAGCACGAATGCGAGTTGCACGATATCAACCGTCGACTTGCAGACCTTTGAGGAGAGGATCATAGCCCAATCGAATTTGATACCCGGCTCCCTCTCTTCCGGTGCATCATGGAGGAATCGGTCCCAGGTTTGTTCAAGGTATCGTAGCTGGAGTCATATGATGGCACCACCGACCCACTAGACCACATCAAGAGCTATAAGGCTCTCATGATGATTCAGGGCATCACTGATGCCTTACTGTACACCGTCTTCCCAACCACCCTTCAGAAGGTAACTCAAGCATGGTACTCTCACCTGGAGCCATAGAGTATCAATTCTTTTTCTTAGCTAGAGCACAAGTTTGTGGTATACTTCAGTACTTGCAGGAAGATGCTGCACGAAGCCGACAGTCTCTTTTCTATTAGGAAGCAAGATAAAGAGCCGTTGAAGGACTACGTGACCCGATTCAAGATGGCCACACTGGAAGTCTACCATCTCGATGACTCCCTGGCCATGTTGGCCCTGAAGTGGGGACTCTATCCCTCCCGGTTGACCTACTCTCTGGATAAGATCTCGATGAAGTTTTATTTGGAGGTACTCGCTTGCATGGAGAAGTACATCCATGCAGACAAGGAAGCCCTCTCTTGGTATGAAGTGGAAGGGAAGCCCAACAACAAAAAGGCTCGAGAGGGGCCTTCCAAGGCCTCGTCTGAAAAACCTAGCTCCTCTCGCCAGTGGAGGCTTGGGCCGAGGAACCCCACTGACCGATCGACGAACTACACCCCTCTCCTTGTTCCTTGCTCAAAGATCTTGATGGAGATTGAAGGGAAACAATACCTTCAAAGGCCTAACCCCCTTAGGCTTTTTGCCTCCCAGAGCTAGAGCAAGTACTGCTATTTTCACCATGACCATGGCCACGACACGGATGAGTGCCATCAACTAAAGAAGGAGATTGAAAGTTTTATCTAACACGGCTACCTCGACAAGTATGTCTGGTAGGCACAATGCTATCATTAAGATACAGTGGCTATCATTTAATTAATCAATTTTTAAATTAAATTAAAAATATATAGCAAGGATGAGTCGGGTCAAATTCACATGAAAGGCAATATGTTAAGCGTTTTGAAATCCTTGATTTAAAAAATAAATAGATCGAAGTCAAGGAAATGAAAATTAAAAGTATGAAAAATAAATAACTTGGTACTAGGGTCTACTATTTAGATCCTAATATCTCTTGCAATAAAAATAAAGAACATGAATTTAAAAATGCATGAAAATATTTTTTTGTATTAAATAATGGAGAGTTCTATTACAAGAAAAAAATGATAATTTAATAACTAAGAAAAACTGTAAGGAAAACAATAACAAAGATTGGAAATAGATCAGTATAGCCTTGTTGGGTAGATGGTCAACAAACTCCCTTCTTCCTTCGTACTCTTTGGAGCAAATTGGCCTTCTCTACTTCTTCCTCTTTGGACTTGATCTTGGAGATGGAGTAGGCTCGAAGATGGTATAGGGACAGAACTCTTCTCTAAGAAATATACTCTTAGAGACTAACTCGCAATCCAAGCTATGCCCTCTACTCTATATCGTACCCTCTATCCAGGATGATTTCTTTTAGTACAGGGGTCCTTTAAATAGATCTTATCTAGGACTTCCTCCTAGTCAAATTTGGACTCAATCTGGCTCCAGATCGGCTAAATATTACAAGGAAAAATTGGACCGTCTGATGTGTGATTGAATGGGTTGATCGTTGTCTCCTTCCTTCTTTGGCAATAAAGTCTGATCAGGACTCTTAAGTCCCTAAATCCCTTAATCAAACTTGGACTTGGGCTCTTCTCCCAATTGGATTCCATGGTAGTGGCGGGAGGGGCAAACTAGGGCGGTGCTCGACAAATGGTGGCATGAAGGCGATAAGAGGCAACAAAAAATAGGTGGTAGATGAACGAAGAAATCGGTGACTGTGCTGTGCTTAAACAGTGGTCGATGGCTTCTCTCGACCATGAGGGGGTGGCACCGGTGGTCCGGTGGCGATGGGATGGTGGTTGTGGTGCAAACGGTGACGAAAAAGAGGGTTGATGGTGACCGAATGGAAGAAAGGATGGCCAGTCAGAAAAATGGTTTATGGTGAGCTCTCTGGTGGTTCTCCAGGCGGAGAAGGTGGCATAGGTGATCCCGGCAGCGACGAGATGGCATCTCCGATGATCTCGGCTCAAAAGGGGCTTCATGGTCCATGGCTCTGCATCGTGGACCAGCTCCAATGGTTGCCGTGGATCGAGCGTGCTCCCATAGACCAAGCGACCGGTCCGTGGTGGACGACTGCTTTAAAATCTATGTATTTTATTTAATAACTTTAAAATTAAATTTTGGACTCTTTCGAACTCTGATTCGCATGCTATTTGTACCGTTAGACTTCAAAAATCAAGCTCTTTCTATCCATAAGATCTTTTTATACAAAATATCAATAAAAAATATTCATATATAGGGATAGAAGTTACTTGAGAAGAAAAGCTTATTAACAAGATAAAGGCTGCAATCATCAACTTGGATTGAAAATTTTTTATATTTCTTTATTATTATTTTTATTTTATTTGTAAGAGTATAAGAATAAATATTGAGTTGCCTCCTAATAAGTGCTAAGTTTTACATCTTCGCCCGGACATTATGAGGGAGTCCAATAGATGATTGACTTTAATGTGTCCCTCATAATATCAAAAAGACAGGGCTAATTAGGAGGCATTGTCATCATGGCAAAAAAATATCTATAGAGTACTCTATGATGATTAGCCCAACTTTTAAAAGTACACTAGGCAAGCATGTTATCCCAGAATTTAAAATGATTGTTATAGTTTATATGATAATTAGGAAGGAATTATGATTATTGGGTCGAGATTAGAGGTGGTAGTTTAAGAATTTCTTCAATTATGGGTTGGTCTATCCTACTCCTTTTCTCGGGTATGATGTGTTTGGTCAACGTCCCTTTTCATTTTAAATTTAGGCACCTTTTCCAGATTAATATTAGACCCATCTTCATATATTATTTTAATATTACAGAAAGGTTTTGGATGTAGTTCTCAAAATTGGTACTGAATATGGAGAAATCAATTATAAAATTTTTAAGATTATGGTCCCTCATTTTAGTTATATCCCACTCGATAGTTTCTTTATGTGCTTTTAAATATCACTAAGTTGGGCTTTATGGATAAGGTTCACTAGAAAAGTTTCAATGGGTGCATCAGGAAGTGATTTTAGCTCTAGATCAGGTGGTGATTCTAATAAGAGGACTATTGGTGGGCTAGGTGATAGCTCTTATTATTCATCAATCAAAAGTGGGGTATTTCAAAGTACAGTATTTGTATTGGAACATTCACTAGTGAGGTATACCCATCTATATTAAAATTATCTACCTTGAGTTGAGCTAGACAAGGATCTAACAAATTTTGAAAAGGAATTATGGGGGTGGCTTCTTCTATTGAGTCATGCATTTATGGTTCTTGGGAAGTCTCTACCAATTCCATCATTGTATCAATTTGTTCTCTCATCCCACTAAAAGGCATAGATGATTCTAGGGCACTAGAAAATTGGCCCATAGGTAAGTGACGTAATGATGGAATTGGTTCATCCCACAAGGTTAATGTCTCCAAATATTTTTTTGACTTAGCCAAATTGTCTATATTGGTCTTTATGGTTGTACAAAGTTGTTCTAAGATTAGTTCATTCCTGGGAGTCAGAGTTGATTGTTCAGAAAAAGATAGAGGGTCATTAAAATCTTGAGCTAGATATGGTCCCTCTAGGTTACTCTCAAGTTGACTAGGTAATTCACCTCCCTCATCTCTATTAAGTTTACTTAATTGTTGGTCAGTTTGATCCATTAGCTTATTGATAGATTGCTATTGGGCTATAATCATTTATTGAAATTGAGCAAACCTATCGATATCTAGGTTGGTCTATAGGAGAGGTGGGTATGATGCTTATTGAACCTTCTCTTCAAATGATGGGCTATAATTAGTTGAAGATGGTTGATAATGTGGATAGGGCTAATCATAATAGGGTATATCTATGAACATGGACCCTTAGGTTGCCGGGATAACCACTAGGTGTCGTTGCCATGAAATGTCTGGTTGAGCCCCCCAACCTAAATTATAAGCATTAAAGTATAGATTATCTCCTGAGTTGTAAGCCGGCTAGGTTTGATCTTGATAGACTTGGTCATACCTAAACTCAAGAGGTTGGTACCCGGTTGAGCACTCACTCTCAAAGTGAGTGGGACTCAAATAAATTTGGTGTGCTAGAAGAAAGGGTACTCTACTATAAGGATTCATTCTCCTGGTACTGATTCAGTCTTTCGAATTATTGTGATCATTCGGATATGCAATCAAAGTTTTAGATCAAAGCAATCCTTATTTATTTATATATTATTTTTTTATTATTACTATTTTTTTAAGAGGAGTGTGAGATGAGAAAGAAAAAGAGTTCTAAAGATGAGGGCCTAAGGAGTCCTAGAGCTAAGAGAGAGAAAAATTAGTTAGGATTTAATATTATTTACAAATAAGTTAGCATAACATTGACTCTCTATCCTAGAGTTATCCTAAATCTAGACAGCTCCTAGTTGCCAAGGCAACCTTGGAGCCTTTCAAGTCAACCTTGGTGCCTTCCAAGTTAGAAACTAACTAATCAGCTGGCCAGGTATGGATAAGATCGGTGGGGGTCTCCCGTTGCTTTTTTTAGATACTAATTAAAATTGACCAGGTCAGTCAACGAAACTAATTAAAAACTACCTTTCTTCAGGGCTACATCATCCTTGAATCCCTTTCTTAGACACCAGCCAATCAGCCAATCCTAACCCGATCCAACTCTTTCGGGTGCCTTATCTTATTGAGCTCTAGTTTCTTAGAGACTAATATCTAGTTAATTTTAATTAACGGGCTTAGGTATGCTGAATGTGGGGTGGTGATTTGTGGGCTAAGGAAGGATGATCAAATCCCCACCTTATCTTGTTTATGGGTTAATGCCCTTAAAATAGTTTATGAAAATATAAAATGCAAAACAAGAAGATGTCCCAAATAAGTAATAGACTTTTAAATTTTAGTTAGTTACTCTATTTTAGTTAAGTATTATGTGGTATTTTTATTTTCTTTTTATATTATATTATTTCAAGCAAGAGAGATAAAATACAACTTTTAATCTTGATTAATTAGGTATGAGAGAAAAAACTAAAATTAGGTTAAGCAAATAAAGAAACTATGGATCTTATAATTAAGGCAAGAAATCAAATTGGTCTTTAAAGCAATTAATTAAAAAGTTAAGTATTTTTTTTAAAATAATTTTTAAAAAGGAAGAAACTAAAAAAGGATTTTTTTCTTTTTAGGTTAGTTTGAAAAGAAAGAAACTAATTAAAAGGAAGAAACCAAAAAAAGAAATTTTTTTTATGTTAATTTGAAAAGGAGGGTAGTAATTAAAAAAAAGGAAATAAATCTTTAAAAAATTGGTAGATTTTTTTTAAAAAGAAGGCTAATCAAAGGAAACAAAAAAAGAATTTTTTTTGGGTTGATATGAAAAGGCATAAATTAATTAGAAGTAATTAAGAAAAAGGAAAGTAATTTGGGGTTAGGATTGATCTCATCAAAATTATAGAAATTTCCTTCTCCTCTTTTTTTCCTTTTCTTGATTTTTTTGATCTACAAAAAAAGAAAAAATAGTAAATTGAATTCACAAAAAATCAAAGAGATCAATAATGTTAGCATTCATGCCTTCCTCGGCAACGGTGCCAAAAACTTGATAGGCCATGACATTATCGTTAAGACACCGCGCTATCAATTTAATTAATCGACTTCTAAATTAAATGAAAAATACATAGAAAGGGTAAGTCGGATCTAATCTACAAGGAAGGTAGTATGTTAAGTATTTTGAAATCCTTGATTTAAAAAATAAATAGATCGAAGTCAGAAAAATGATAATTAAAAGTATGAAAAATAAATAACTAGGTACTAGGATCTACTATTTTGATCCTAGCATCTACTTGCAATAAAAATAAAGAATATGAATTTAAAAGTATATAAAAATAATTTTTTGTATTAAATAAAGGAGAGTTCTATTACAAGAAAAAAAGGATAATTTAATAACTAAGAAAAACTGTAAGGAAAACAGTAACAAAGACTGAAAGTAAATCGACATAGTCTCGTCGGGCAGATGGTCGACAAACTCCCTTCATCCTTCATACTCCTCAGAGCGAACTGGCTTTCTTTGCTTTTTTCTCTTTAATTTTGATCTTGGAGATGGAGTAGGCTTAAGGATGGTATAGGAGCAAAACTCTCCTTTAAGAAACCTCACTCTTAGAGCCAACCTGTAACCCTAGCTATGCCCTCTACTCTGTATCGTACTCTCTCTCCAGGATGATTTCTTCTTAGTACAGGGGTCCTTTAAATAGATCTTGTTTAGGGCTTCCTCCCGGTCAAATTTGGACTCAATCGGGCTCCAAATCGGCTAAATATCACAAGAAAAAATCTGGACTATCCGATGTGTGATTAAATGGGTCAATCATTGTCTCCTTCCTTCTCTAACAACAGAGTCCGATCTGGACTCTCAAATTCCTAAATCCTTCAATCAAACTTGGACTTGGGCTCTTCTCCCAATTAGACTCCATGGTAGTGGTGGGATGGGCAAACGGCGGTGGTGCTCGATGAACAGCAATGTGAAGGCGATGGCAGGAGGCAGCAAAAATAGGTGGTGGACGACGAAGAAACTGGTGATTGCGCTACACTTAAACAAGGTCGACAGCTTCTCTCGGCCATGAGGGGGTGGCGCCAGTGGTCTGATGGAAATGGGACAACGATTATGGTGCAAATGGCAGTGGGAAATGGGGTTGATGGTGACCGAACGGAAGAAGGGATGGCCGACTAGAAAAATGGCCTCTGATGAGCTCTCTGGTGGTTCTCCAGGTGGAGAAGCTGCGCAGGTAGTCCCGGCAGCAACAAGATGGCATCTCCGATGATCTCGGCTCAAAAGGGGCTTCACGATCCACAGCTCTGCATTGTGGACCAGCTCCAATGGCTGCCATGGACCGAGCAAGCTCCCATAGACCAAGCGACTGGTCCATGATGGACCGATTACTTTAAAATATGTGTATTTTCTTTAATAACTTCAAAATTAAATTTTGAGCTCATTCGAACTCTAATTTGCATGCTATTTGCATCATTGGGCTCCAAAAATTGAGCTTTTTCTATTCATGAGATCCTTTTCTACAACACATTAATAAAAAAATATCAATTTTAATAAATACTAATTAATTAATACTTATTTTAAAAGTTAAATTGGGATAATTGATAGACTTATCAATGTTCATGGTGGAGTTGCCCATCCTAATGTTTCGAACCCCAGGGGGCAGCCACCCTTGCACGAGATCGACAATCATCTGACCAAATGTGAGGTCGGCATGATATCCTGGGGGGGCAGGGTAGCTGTCAAAGAAGCCGAGAAGAGGAGAGGGAAAATTATGTAATTTCTTTTTCTAACAAGGTTTTGGTTGGGGTTCATAACCCTGATAATGACCCTATCATCATCTCAATGATGATAGCCAAGCACCTTGTAAAGACAATCCTCATGGATAGTGGAAGTTCAACCGATGTTCTTCTTTACGATATCTTTGTTTGGATGAATTTATTGCTAAATTGTTTAAGACTTGTCTCCGCACCCTTGATCGGCTTTAGTGGGGAGTCAATTGATGCTGAAGGGGAAATAACTCTCCTCATTACAGCTGGGACACTATCCCAGTTGAAGACGGTTTTCATCACCTTTATTGTGGTTTGGGTCCATTCGGCATACAATGCCATTCTTGGGTATCCCAGGCTGAATCAGCTTGATGCTGCCATCTTTACTAAACATCTTTTCATCCATTTTCTCACAGATAATAGTGCTGACAAAATACGAGACCAGCAACTCACCCGATAGTGCTTCCAAATGGCTGCCATGTAGTTAGGGCCTGCTGAGTAGTTGCCCACCGAGATGTAAGACCAAAGGGAACTTGAGAAAAGGGGCAAGCCGGTAGAGAGTCTTTTCTCCTTTCCTTTGGGTGATGACCCCACGAAGACTGTACAGATTGGAGCATCTTTTTTCGATCTTGAAAAGAATTGACTTCTAGAATTCCTACATTGAAACATAATGTCTTTACCTAGTCAGCATCGAATGCCATGTCTCGAATCCAGTACTGAAATCGGCTACGTGACCGACCGCACAACCCTAGGTTTTACCCTAGAGATCATGCCAGGCCTAGGTGCACAAGATTCATTTCATTCAAAAATCACATCAATTTAACCAATATTATTTAAATAATTTAATAATAACTAAATAGTCCATTTATTCAAGTCAAGATCACTAAATGATCCACCGAGTTATTACAGAAGTATCAGCAACAGATCTAACTAAACAAAACTAACTAAATGATCTAAATATTGGTACTCAGTCTCACCCCCAGCTCGATCCTTTCTATGCATCCCATGTCTCTAGAAAAAATTAAAAAAATAAAGAGTGAGCTTTATAGCCCAATAAGGTTTCCAAACAATCACACCAATAATAGTATAATTTGAAAATAATTGGAAAATATTAGTTTATCAGATCATGTAACCAAAATAACATTTAATGAAATCACGATTTCTTTTTATGTTTTTTTTAAAATATATCTTCTTTAAAATTCTGGGCTAACCACGATCATGCTCCAACCATGACTGGCAATCTCAGTATCATACTTCAGCCTATGACTAGCAAGCTCGTTGTCATACTCCAGCCTGTGACATGCAATCTCATTGTCACACTCCAGCCTGTGACTGGCAATCTCATTATCAAACTCCAGCTTATGATTGGCAATCTCAATAACCACAATCCTGTGGCATGGCTAGTCCAAATATCTCATTCTCTTGGTTATCACTTTCAACTCATATCATGCTGTCAAATCATGTCATCTCAAATTTTTCAATGACCGGCATCACCAAACCATCAAAAGTAATTTTGCTTGATAAAAACATAGTATACAGGAACATAACTAATAGTAACAATAATCATATTGTCCATCATGAAAAGTCAAACTATACCATGTAAAAATAATCATGTATGCCAATGCTCATGTGCATGGATCAAATCATGTCATTGAAGATATATATATATACAACTGATGATTAAGTCCAGAAATCCTTACCTTCAAGATCTAACCCAAAAGTACCCGATATCAATCTGTACCCAGAGCTCGTTCAATACCTACCTGCTCAGAAGGCTATTCTCCTATAATAATAATTTTTAATATAAATAAACAATCTAGGATAATTGTAAATCCAAAATTTTTATCCAAATTTCTTTTAAAATTTACCTATAAAACCCTAATCTCATGAATTTCCAAAAAAAGGCATTTCGATCTCACCCTTTTTATATTTATTTTTATTCTTTTTTCTTCTCTCTCCTGTCTTTCCTCTTCTTCTCTCTTCTTTTTTTTCATCGAACAGAGGCCCCTCTCTTTTTTTTCTTCTTTGTTTCTTTCTTCTCTTCTCTTCTCCAGAACCCCTGCTGTTCTTCCTCAGCTCGATCGAATTGGCTCCTTATGGTTGCCGACGGCCATGGAAGGTGGTTACTGGGAAGAGGCTCGGGGGATCAGAGGATGGACCAGAGGGAAGATACCGGTGTGGCCACCGACGACGTACGGCCCAAGCAAAACAAACTGAAATCAAACTAAAATCCTGATTAATCCTCCCTAAAATTAAAAATAAGGAAAAAAGAGACTCATCGATGTTGAAGAAGCTCTCGATCACTCACCGGAGAGGAGGAAGATGGCATGGAAGGAGGCTTGATGGGCTCGATTAGCGACGATGAGGGAAAATTTAAAGAAATATAACGATGAGTTCCCTCACCGTACAGGAGAGAAACCTATCGATTAGAGAATCCCATCCCACCCTAATGCATCGCCTGTAGTGTCCCTGCCCTCCACGATGGTTCGGTATCTTTTTCGATGAGATTTCTACCCAGATAAAAGAGGAAGAAGTTCCCCTATTGATAATCATATTATATAAACATATAAAAGTATTAATTTAATAATTAAAATATATTTATTTATGTTAAATTAATATTTTATATATTATTTATAAAAAATAGATTGCAATTGCAAAGAGCTCGATTTTTGAAGTGCAACGGTAAAAATGGCTCTCAAATCGGAGTTCAAACGAGCTCGAAATCAAATTTTAAAGATTATATAAGAAAATGCATGATTTTTGGAGCAACCGGTCTACCATGGACCGCCGCTCGGTCCACAGGTAGCCATTGCTGCATGCCCACGGACCCTGTCCATGGACCATCTTCCTTCCCAAGCCCTATCTTCGTCGGAAAATGTAACGAGGAGCTTTCCCTCACCGCTGGGAGCCTCCCCTCGTCCCTGGGAACCTTCCCTCACCAGAAAAACCATGGAGAAGCATTTATTGGGCCGGCCACCATCTTCGTTGATCTCTCACCATCGTCGCTCATCACTGCCCCTCTCCACCACCACCCTCCCTCCTCGCCGACTAGAGAAGCCGCCCGAGTCACTGTCCCGGCCTACCCTCAACCCGATCCACCTTCCCCTTTGATCTACCACCCAAACTAGTGTTGTTCACCCCGCCAGCCACCGTTCAAGCACTACCCAATGCAGCCTTCGCTGCCCCATAGCCGCCGGCCACCACGTCTCACCACCGCCCACTGCCTTCCATCATCGAGCAGCCACCGTCACCAGAGAAGTCACCATTCCCCATTCAGCCACATCCATCCTCTTCCCTACTTCCACCGCCGCTCCGCTGCTGCTGCCACCACCATGGCAAATCGGAAGGAGGCCGAGTCCCAAACCCAATGGAAGAGGGATCCGGACTTCGATTCAAAGATCCAAAGAGAGTCCCTCCCAGACTCTCTATGCCAGAGAAGGAATCTCATCATCGATTACCCTATCAGCCTATACATCAAACGATCCATATTGTTTTCCATGATATATTATCGATCTGGGATTGATTGAGTCCGAATTCGACTAGGAGGAAGCCCTAGTCCAGATCTATTTAAAGGACCCCTATGCTAAGAGTGGGGTATCTTGGAGAGAGGAGTACGGTACAGGGTAGAAGGTCCAGTTTTGGGTTACAGGTTGGCCTGTAAGAGTGAGGTTTTTTAGAGAAGATGCTGTGCCATCTACGCCATCTTCAAGCCTATGCCGATCTCCAGATCAAGATCCAAGAAGAAAGAAGAAGAGAAAGCCCAGTTTGCTCCACAGAGTACGATGGAAGAAGGGGACATGACATCAACCGACTTCTCGACGAGGCTGCTCCAATCGACTTCGGACACTTTATTCCTACTTTCTTGTTATTTTTAATTTCTTGCAGTTGGGTTTTTCTTTCAATGCAATATTTATTTTTACTCACTTTAAATTCTTTTTATTTACTTTCTTGCAAGTAGATGCTAAGATCCAACTAGCGGATCGAATGTACCGAGTTTTACTTTTCTTTTGCATGTTTAAATTTTATTCTCCCGACTTCAAAATCTTTTGCTTTATTTTATAAAAATCAAAGATTTCAAAACTCTCCCATGCATTGCCTTCTCTGTGGATTCGACTTGACTCACCCTTCCTATGTATTTTATTTTATATAGAAGTCGATTAAAATAAACTGATAGCCACGGTATTTTAACGACAACATAATGACCTATCAAGTTTTTGGTACCATTGCGGGGAAGGCATGAATGCTAATGTGTTTGATTTCTTTGATTTCCTGTAAATTCAAGTGTACTAATTTTTTTTTTTTTTTTGTGCAAGAAAAAAAATCAAAAAAAAGGGGAAAAAGGAAAACAAAGAGGAGAAGGAATTTTTTGTGATTTTGGTGAGATCAACTCTAACCCCAGATTCATTCCTTTTTTTTACTTTCTTTTAATTTGTTTCCTCCTTTTCAACATAACAAAAAAAAGAAAAAAAAATTTATTTGATTTTAGTTAGTTTCTTTCTTTTCAAACTAACCTAAAAAAAATCTTTTAAAAAAAAATCCTTTTAAATTCCTTCCTATTTATATAAACTTTAAAAAAAATTAATAAACCTTTTAAATAATTGTCATAAATATTAGATTAGATTTTTTGCTTTAATTTTGGATCTCTACTTGCTTTATTTACTTAATTTAATTTTAGTCTTTTTTCGCACCTAATTAACCAAGATTAAAAGTTGTCTTTTATTTTTCTGGCTTGAAATAATACAATATAAAAAAAAAACACAAACACCTCATAACACGTAACTAAAATAGCATAACTAATTAAAACTTATAAGATTTCTACTTGTTTGGGACATCTTCTTATCTTGCATTGCATATTTTCATAAAATATTTTAAGGACATTAACCCATAAACAAGATAAGGGGGGAGTTGATAACCATTCCTTGGCCCACAAACCATCACCCTGCATCTTGCATCAACCCAAACCTTTTAATTAAAATCAATTAGATGCTAGCCCCTAAGGAACTCGGGCTCAATAGGACAAGGCATCCTAAGAGTTGGACCGAGCCAAGATTGGCTGAATAACTGGTGTCTAGGAAAGGGATTCAAGGATGATGTAGCCTTGAAGAAAGGTAGTTTTTAATTGGTTCCGTTGACTGATCTGGTCAATTTCAATTGGTATCTAAGGAAAGCAATGGGGGGACCCCTACCAATCTTACCCTTACCTGACTAGTTGATTAGTCAGTTTCTAACTTGGAGGGCTCCAAGGTTGACTTGGCAGTTAGGAGCTATCTAGATTTAGGATAACCCTAGGATAGAGAGTCCATGTATGCTAACTTATTTGTAAATCAAATCAACCCTAACTAATCTCTTCTTCTCTCTCTCTTAGCTCTAGGACTCTTTAGGCCCTTTTCTTTAGAACTCTTCTTCTTCATCTCACCACTCCTCTTAAAAAATAAAATAGTTATCACAATAATAAATAAGAACATGAATAAATAAGGATTGCTCTGATCCAAATCTTTGATTGCATATCACAATGATCAGCACAATTTGATAGATTGAATCAGTGCAGGAGAATGAATCCTTATAGTAAAATATCCTTTCTCCTGGCATACCAAATTTATTCAAGCCCCACCCACTTTGAGAGTGAGTGCCCTACTGGGTACCAATCTCTTGAGTTTAGGAATGACCAAGTTTATCAAGATCAAGCCCAACCAACCTACAACTCATGAGATAACCCATACTATGATGCCTATAATTCAGGTTGGGGGGCTCAACCAGATTTTTCATGGCAACCATACCCAGTGGTTACCCCGACTCACCCTTCCTACATGTTTTATTTTATATAAAAGTTGGTTAAAATAAATGATAGCCACGGTGTCTTAACGATAACATCATGGCCTATCAAGTTTTTGGCATCATTGCCGGGGAACCCTATTATGATCAACCCAATCCTCATAGTCAACCTTCTCCAACTAATTATAGTCCATCATTTGAAGAGAAGGTTCAGCAAGCACCTTACCCACCTTCCCTACAGACCAACCTAGATGTCGATAGGTTTGCCCAATTTCAACAAATGATTATAGCCCAACAGTAATTTATCAATAGGCTAATGGATCAAACTGATCAACGATTGATTGAGCTCAATAGAGAAGAGGGAGGTGAACTGCTTAGTCAACCCGAGAGTAACCTAGAGGGACCATACCTAGCTCAAGATTTTAATGACCCTCTATCTTTTCCAAAACAATCAACCCTAACTCTTGGGAATGAACTGGTCTTAGAACAACTTTGCACAACCATAAGGACTAACATAGACAATTGGCCAAGGCAAAAAATATATGGAAACATTAAGCTTGTAGGACGAACCAATTTCATCATTATCCCACTCACCTAAGATCCCATTTTCTAGTATCCTAGAATCATCTATGCCTTTTAATGGGATGGGAGAATAAATTGATGCAATGATGAAATTGGTCGAGACTTCCCAAGACCCACAAATGCATGACTCAATAGAGGAAGCCATCCTCATAATTCTTGTCCAGGATTTGTTAGATCCCTATCTGGCTCGATTAAGGATAGGTAATTTTAATGTAGATGGGTACAGTACTGAAGTGAATAACCCAATACAAATACCCTACTTTGAAACCACCCCACTTTTAATTGATGAACTACAAGAGCCATCATCTAGCCCACCAATAGCACCCTTGTTAGAATTACCACCTGATCCAAAACCAAAATCACTTCCTGATGCACCTATTGAAACTCTTCCAATGAACCTTACCCAGGAAGCCCAACTCAGTAGTGTTCTAAAAGCATATAAAGAAGCTATCGAATGGGATATCACTAAAATGCGGGATCAAGATCTTAAAAATTTTCTAGTTGATTTCTCCATATTCGGCACCAATTTTGAGAACTGTCTCCAAAACCTTTCCATGATATTAAAACAATGTATGGAGACAGGTCTAATATTAATCTGGAAAAGGTACCCAAATTTAAAATGAAAAGGGACATTGACTAAATACATTATGCCCGAGAAGGGGAGTAGGGTAGACCAACCCATAATTGAAGATATTTTTAAACTACCACCTCCAATCTCGGCCTAACAAATACAATCCCTTCTTGAGTATGGTATGAACTCTAATAATATTTTGAAATTATGGAACAACTTGCTTGCCTAGTGTACCTTACTGATTCGGGCTAATCATCATAGAGTACTCTATGAACGATTTTCTGCTATGATGATAAGGCCTCCTGATTGGCCTTGTCCTTTTGATATTATAAGGGATATAATAAAGTTGATTATCTATTGGACTCCCTCATAATCTCCGGTTGAAGACATTAAACTTAGCACTGGTTGGGACGCAACCTAACAATGTTATATTTTTTTTCTTCTTTTGTATAATTACAGGAGCTTAGATGGATGTATAATAGCCCAGTACTTCACAAGCCCACTACTTCATGAAGCCTTCTTCAACTTTTAAAGCACATCCACTCCAGGTGTACTCTTTCCTATTTCTTTTTACATATTGCACCCTTTATTTTCCTTTTTCATTAAAAATAATGTCGATTAAGTTAGGAGGGAGAATAACTAATCTAATTAAGTCCTCAAGTATGACCAGAAGTAATTAGTTTTGTATCCAAATTTTATCTCGATTTGAAGTTAATTATGCACCCTAATCAATGATTGATTAATTGCCTAGATAGCTTTTAAGATACTAAGGGGTAAATCATTAAGAAAATCCAAAAAATGGTAGGGTGTTAACCAAATTAAATTTTTGATGTGATTTCAAAACTCTCTCCCTTCTTATCTCAATAAAGAATTTGCTTATTGAGAGTTAGGATGGAAATGTTGAAAAGTTCTCCAAAAAAAGGAAAAAAAAAAAAAAAGAAAGAGTTAGTTTAACCTCACAGCTCTTCTTGAACTCTTACTGAGTAACTGGCCCCTTCACCTAAGTATTGTGGTTCGCGTCAAAAGGTAAGAAGATCAAGAGATTTGTTAAGCAATAGTACCCTATTGACTAACCGAGCCCCTTCATCTAAGTAAGCATTGTGGTTCGTGTCAAAATGTAAGGATGCTAATACTTAAGAGGTCAAGACATTGCACTAGACTTTTCCAAAAAAAGAAAAGAAAAAAGAAAAAGAAAGAAAGAAAAAAAGGACTAAAGTATAAAAAGGCAACAAACTCAACTCAATTAAGTTAGAGGATTTAAAGAGTAAGTTGGAAGATAGTAAGGAAAACCTCTAAAGATTTCAATGGTCAACACTCAACCATTAATTGGGTTGACTCAGTGATCCAATGAAGTACCTCTTTAATGGTCTAGTCGGGTATCAACTATATTTAGGACTGCCTAGTCAACTATCAATTCAAGGATGAGTCTGTATATATAGCTAATTCTTCTGCTTTACTTGAGAATAAGCAAAGTTCAAGTTGGGAGGTGTGATAATCATATTATACATACATATAAAAGTATTAATTTAATAATTAAATTATCTTTATTTATATTAAATTGATATTTTTATATATTATTTATAGAAAATAAGATTATAATTGTGAAGAGCTTGATTTTTGGAGTGCAACGATGAAAACGGCTCTCAAATCAGAGTTCAAACGGGCTCGAAATCAAATTTTAAAGATTATATAAGGAAATGCATGATTTTTGGAGCAGTGGATCCACCATAGACTGGCCGCTCGATCTACAGGTGCCTGCTCGGTCCACAAGCAGCTATTGCTACTGGTCCACGAACCCTGTCCATGGACCATCTTCCTTCCCAAGCCCTATCTTCGCCGGAAAAGGTGCCGAGGAGCTTTCTTTCACCGTCGAGAGCCTCCCCTTGTCGCCGGGAATCTTCCCTCGCCGAAAAAACCATGGAAGAAGCGTTTATTGGGCTAGCCACCATCTTCGTTGATCTCTCACCACCGTCACTTGCCATTGCCCCTCTCCACCACCGCCCTCCCTCCTCGCTGGCCAGAGAAGCCACCCGAGTCACCGTCCCGGCCTCCCCTCAGCCCGATCCACCTTCCCTTTTGATCGACCACCTAAACCAGTGTTGTTCACCTTGTCAGCCACCGTTCAAGCACCACCCGACACCGCCTTTGCCATCCCATAGCCGCGGCCACCACATCTCACCACCGCCCACTGCCTTCCATCACCGAGCATCCACCGTCACCGGAGAAGCCACCATTCCCATTCAGCCGCATCCATCCTCTTCCCTACTTGCACCGCCCTAATCCATCGCCGCTCTGCCGTCGCCGCCACCATGGCAGATCGAGAAGGAGGCCGAGTCCCAATCCCAGTGGAAGAGGGATATGGACTTCGATTCAGAGATCTAGAGAGAGTCCCTCCTGGACTCTCTGTACCAGAGAAGGAATCATC
Organism: Areca catechu; assembly: GCA_021397845.1. Taxonomy (NCBI): domain Eukaryota; kingdom Viridiplantae; phylum Streptophyta; class Magnoliopsida; order Arecales; family Arecaceae; genus Areca; species Areca catechu. The sequence goes on along the minus strand of CM038040.1, from coordinate 7,619,026 downwards.
ACCGATTACCCCATCAGCCTATACATCGGACGGTCCAGATTGTTTTCCATGATATATTGCCGATTTGGGGTCCGATTGAGTCCAAATTTGACTGGGAGGAAGCCCTAGCCCAAATCTATTTAAAGGACCCCATGCTAAGAGTGGGGTATCTTGGAGAGAAGAGTATGGTATAGGATAGAAGGTCCAGTTTTGGATTGCAGGTTGGCCTCTAAGAGTGAGGTTTCTTAGAGGAGATACTATGCCGTCTATGCCATCTTCAAGCCTATGCCGATCTCCAAATAAAGATCCAAGGAGGAAGAAGAAGAGGAAGCCTAGTTCACTCCATGGAGTACGACGGAAGAAGGGAACATGATATCAACCGACTTCCCGTCGAGGCTGCGCCAATCAACTTTGGACACTTTGTTCATGCTTTCTTGTTATTTTTAATTTCTTGTAGTTGGATTTTTCTTTCAATGCAATATTTATTTTTACTCACTTTAAATTCCTATTATTTACTTTCTCGCAAGTAGATGCTAAGATCGACTAGCGAATCGAACGTACCGAGTTTTACTTTTCTTTTGCATGTTTAAATTTTATTCTCCTGACTTCAAAATCTTTTGCTTTATTTTATAAAAATCAAAGATTTCAAAACTCTTCCAAGTACTACTTCTCATGGATTCAACCCGACTCACCATTCCTACACATTTTATTTTATATAGAAGTCGGTTAAAATAAACTGATAGTCACGGTGTCTTAACGACAACATTATGGTCTATCACCTGTTCCAGCGAATCCCCCTTTTTTTTTGCATTTTGGGTTGAAGTCGTTTGGGCCTATCGACTTCAGCCCAAAAGCCCGAATCTCTCATCAAACATGCCAAGAATTCTTTCCAAAGTAATTGTCTACAAGCTAAACATTGACTCAAGTTTTAAACCGATCTGACAGAAGAAGAGAAGCTTTGTTCCTGAAAGATAAAATGCCATTAACGAAGAAGTCGATGAGCTCTTGCTCATCGGATTCATCTGGGAAGCCCATTACCCCAACTAGTTGGCCCACATTATCATGGTAAAGAAGGTAAGCAGGAAATAGTGCATTTGTATGGACTACACCGACCTAAACAGGGCCTGTTTGAAAATAGCTTCCCCTTATTGAGGATCGACCAGCTAGTCGATGCTACCTTAGGCCACAAACTATTATGCTTCATAGATACCTTCTCGGACTACAATCAAATAAAGATGGCACCCAAGGATGAAGAAAACATGGCCTTTATAATGGATAAAGGTATGTACTATTATAAAGTAATGCCTTTCGGTCATGAGAATGCAGGGGCCACGTACCAAAGACTCGTCAACAAGATCTTCAAGGTCCAAATCGGTCAGAACATGGAGGTCTAAATTGATGATATGCTCGTCAAAAGCACCCAAGAAGCTGACCACATTAAGAACCTAAAAGAAGCCTTCAGCGCTCTTCGCCAGCATCACATGAAGTTGAATCCAACTAAGTATGCATTCGATATTACTATCGAAAGGTTTTTTGGGTTTATGGTCAGACTCCGAGTCATCGAAGCAAACCTAGACAAAATTCTAGGCCTTCCTAGATATGCAGCATCCAATATCCAAGAAGGAGGTACAACATCTTATCGGTAGCATCACCATATTAAGTCAATTCATCTCAAGGTTAGCTAAGTGGTGCCTATCGTTCTTTAAAACTTTGTGGAAGATGAACAACTTCGATTAGATGGAGTGTCAGCAGGCATTCAAGGATTTGAAGAAGTTCCTCACCTCTCCGTCCTTACTCTCCAAACCTAAGATCAGGGAGAAACTATACTTATACTTTGCCACTACCTAGGAAGTAGTCAACTCTGTGCTTGTTTGGTTGGATGACAAAGGGGTTCAAAAACCTATATATTACACAAGTCGAGCACCGTACGAAGTGGAAACAAGATATTTTAAACCCAAAAAAATAGTTTTTACATTAATTACATATGCATAGCATCTCAAACCATACTTCTAAGTATACCTGATATTCATCCTCACCGATCAATCCCTCCATGCCATCCTGCAGCGTCCAGACACCTTTGGGCAGATGGCGAAGTGGACAATGAAGCTAGAAGAATTCAATATCTCGTATCGCCGATGCTTGTCTATGAATGCACGATTTCCTGGTGGAGTGCACCTGGTTGGATGATGTGCCCAGGGAGATGCATGCAGCATCCCCTACCAAGAGATTTGACCTAATGACAATCTAGATCCTCCATGTAGACAGAGCCTCAAATTTTCAAGAGAGTGGAGCTAGGCTAATTCTCGCCAATCTCGAAGGTATGGTCATCGAATATGCCCTATGCCTCTCGTTTAAGGAGACTAATAACCAAACCAAGTATGAAGCCCTCCTAACTAGCCTAATGATAGGCCGCGATATTGTCGTTAAAATATCGCAACTATCAATTTAGTTAATCGACTTCTAAATTAAATTAAGAATACAAAGAAAGAAAGGGTGAGTCGGGCTGAATCCATAGAGAAGGCAGTGCTTAGAATAATTTTAAAATCTTTGATTTTTATAAAATAAAAAAAATATTTTGAAGTCAAGAAAAATAGAAACTAAAAGTACAGAAGAAAATAAAAATCTAGTATGTTTGATCTGCTAATCAAATCTTAGCATTTACTTGCAATAAAATTAAAAATAAAAATTTAAAGTATATAAAAATAAATATTACATTAATTAAAAAGAGAATTTTGTTACAAGAAAGAAAAGGATAATTTAATAACTAAGAAAAAACTATAAAAAAAATGGTAACAAAGACTGGAAGTAGATCGGCACAGCCTGATCGGAAAGATGGTCAATGAACTCCCTTCTTCCTTCGTACTCCTTAGAATGAACTGGCTTTCTCTGCTTCTTCTCCATGGATCTTGATCTGGAGATCGGTGTAAGTGAAAAGATGGCATAGAAGACAGCTTTTTCTCTAAGAAACCTCACTCTTAGAGACCAACCCGCAATCCAAAGCTGGGCCTCCTATCCTATACCATACTTCTCTCTCCAAGATGCTTTCTTTTATAAATTAGGGGTCCTTTAAATAGAGCTCATCTAGAGCTTCTTCCCGGTTAAATTTGGACTCGATCGGGCTCCAGATTGGCCAGATATCGTGTAAGGAATTCTTAGCCATTCATAGCCTTGGATCATGCCAGGATTCATGCAACATGGCTTCCTTTCCTTCTTGGCCGAATAAAGTCTAATTCGGACTTGTAGAATCCCAAAATCCCACTTTCCCTCTTCGATCAAGACTTGGATTGAGCATGGCGGCATTGGGTGACAGCGATGGTAAGAGATTTAGATAGCGGTTTGGGTGGTGGCCAAATAGGGAGTGGGGCAGTGTCGAGCATCCTCTCTGGCTGGCGAGGAAGGTGAGCAGTGGCCAAACAGGGAGTGAGGCAGCAGTTGAAAAGTAATCTAATTGCCTCAAGTCTAGCAACAGGAGCAAAGATTTCATCAAAATCAATCCCTTCTTCTGATTGTAGCCTTTGGCAACTAGCCTAGCTTTATTTCTAGTTACAATACTATTTTCATCCAATTTATTCCTAAATATTCATTTTGTGCCAATAATTGAAACATTAGATGGTCTTTCCTAAACATTGTTTCTTTCAAATGATTTAATTCTTCTTGCATGGCATTAATCCAATTAGGATTAATCCAATTTTTCAGCAGCTTCAAAATATTTTGGTTCAACTTGAGAAATAAAAGCAATATAATCACATTCATTTCTAATTGAAGATCTTGTTCTTATTAGGATTAATCTTAGGATATCACATTCATCTTTTGATAGATCACCTAGGATTAACTCCTTAGGATATCCATCAGCATACCTCCACTCCTTGGATAGATATTGATGCTTTGGTGTGGATATTATGGCTTCTTCTCTTTTATTCTTGTCTTAATATTCTTCACTTTGTTGAGAAGTTTGATCATCCAATGTCAGCTTCTTTAACTTTTCAGTACCTACACATGCATCAGAAGTATCCTCTTTTTCTAGAGAATTTATTAGCAGATTCTTCAAAGACTACATGTATAGACTCCTCTACTACTAAGGTTCTCTTGTTAAAAACTCTGTATGCCCTGCTTGATGTAGAGTATCCTAAGAAGATACCTTCATCAGACTTGGCATCAAATTTTCCTACATTATTTTATCATTATTCATAATAAAGCATTTACAACCAAAAGCACGAAAATACTTTAAAGTTGGTTTTCTTTGATTCCAAAGCTCATAAAGAGTTTTCTTTAAAATTGGACGAATTAAAATATGATTTAAAATATAACAAGTAGTATTAACTGCTTCAGCCTAAAAATATCTTGGCAAATCATTTTCACAAAGTATAGTGCATGCCATTTCTTATAAAGTATGATTTTTTCTTTCTACAACCCCATTCTATTGAGATATCCTAGGTACAGAAAAATTATGTTAAATTTTTTTCATTGCAAAAGTTTTTAAAATCTTGATTTTTAAATTTAGAACCATGATCACTACGAATACAAATAATTGAAGTACCTTTTTCATTTGAAACTTTTCGGTAAAACTTCATAAATGCTAAAAATGATTCATCTTGTGAGCAAGAAATAAAACCCATGTAAACCATGAAAATCATCCACTATAACTGATCCATATTTTTACCTCCTAGGCTAGATATTCTAATTGGTCCAAAGAGATCCATATGGAGTAGCTCTAATAGCCTAGAAGTTGTAACAAAACCTTTAGATTTAAAAGATTTTTACTTGTTTTCAAATTTGCATGCTTCATAAATTTTATCTTTTTCAAAATTAAGTTTTGGTAAATCTTTTACTATCTTTTACTAAATCCTTTTTATAAAGTTTTGATAGTAAAAATATGCTTGCATGACCTAATCTACGATGCTAAAGCCAACTAGTCTCATTAATAGTGGAATTCATTGCAACCAGTCATTCTCTATTAGGCAAAGATAGATTATCCAAGTCAATAAGATAGATATTACTATGCCTTTTTTCAATGAATTTCATTCCAATTTTATCAGGACTAGCAATCATGCAAAAAGATGATTCGAAAGTAACTTGAAAACCTTTATCGCAAAATTGGATAATACTAAGAAGATTATGCTTTAAACCTTCAACTAAAAGAACATTATTAATCCAAATAGAAGGGAAGATGTTAACCTTACCAATACCAATAATCTTTCCTTTACCATTATCACCAAAGGTTATACTCCCTCCATTTATTGCTTCAAGAGAGGTGAATTGCTTCACATATCCTATCATGTGACTTGAGCAACCACTATCAAGATACCACAGTCTTTTATTTTCATTGGTTGCAAGACACACCTGCAAAATAAATTAAGTTTTGTTTTTAGGTACCCAAGCAAACTTGGGTCTTTTAGGGTTAGTATTAAAAGTGGTTCCTTTTAGAACCCAAATCCTTCTAGAATCATTAATTTTTCTTAAATTATATTAAAAAGCTTTATGACCTACTCTTTTGCAAGAAAAGCATGTAATGCTAGATGATGCAGGTACAAAGAAATTTTTAAAATACTTTTGCTATTTTTGAGGTATATAAGCTTTATTAAAAATAGCTCTTTGATTGTTCAAAAAAAGATTTAACTTTTCAGAATTGTATGTGAATTTTTCAACAAAATGTTTTATCTTATCAAGCTCATCTTTATATTGTTTATTTTTATTTCAAGATCTTTATTTTTCTTCAAAAGTTCATTATTTGAAATAAATGCTTTAGATCTTTTTAAAACTTCATTTTCTATAGATAAAGCATTATTTTCTTTTCTAAAATATCAATTTTATTTTTCAAATCATTAACTTCATTTAAAAGAGTAGTATTTTCATGTGAGAAAGTGTTTGCATGCTTTTTCAACTTTCTATTTTCAGAAATCATCACTTTATGGTCATGCATCAATTCATCAAATGTAATTCTTATTTATCAAAAGTATAATCTATTTCAAGATCAAAATTTACCTCTTCTTTTTTATGTTGTAGTGCCATAAAACATAGATTGGCGACTTCAGTTGATTCTTCATCTGAACTGAAGTCCTCACTGTCACTCTAAGTCTCCATCATTGCCTTCTTTCTAAGCTTTTTTCTTGATTTCTTTAGGAGAGGGTAGTCAAACTTGTAGTGTCCATGCTTCTTGCATTTGAAGCTGATAGGTACCTCCTTCTTGTCCTTTTCTTTTCCCTTTTCTTTACTTGGTTGAAACTTTTTCTTGTAAGGGAATTTCTTTCTTCTCATGAATCTTTTGAATTTTCTTGCTAGAAGAGCTTCCTCACTCTCATCATCTTCTTCTTCTGATTCTTCATTTGAGGATTCTTCTTGAGTTATAGACTTGAAAGCTATCCCTTTTTCTTTTTGTCCAAATTTATAGACTTTTGTTTCAAATTTAGCTCATAAGTCATGAGCGATCCTACAAGCTGCTCCAATGATAGTTTGTCAACATCTTTGGTCTCTTGTATGGATGTCACCTTTGAATCCCAAGATGTTGGAAGTGATCTGAGAATTTTGTTAACAAGATTGGTATTAGACATAATTTTACCTAAACTTCTCATGCCATTTATAATGTTTATGAATCTAGTATACATGTCAGTGATAGATTCCTTAGGTTCCATGCGGAACATCTCATAAGTGTGCACTAACATGTTAACCTTAGTGTTCTTCACTTGATCAGTACCCTCATGGGTAACCTTAAGTGTATCCCATATTTTTTTGGCAGATGTGCATGTAGAAATCCTATTGAACTCACTAGGATCCAATGCATAATAAAGGAGATTCATTGTTTTTGCATTGATCTCAGATTGTTTAATATCATTTTTATCCCAATCCTCTTCAAGCTTTGGGATGGAAACATCATTAACCATGATCGAAGGAATATGAGGACCTGTATCAACTACTTTCTATAAATTATAATCTATAGAATGCATGTAAATTCTCATTCTAGTTTTTCAATAAGTATAATTAATTCCATTAAAGTATGGAGGTTTGTTTGAGGCTTATCCCTCAACTACACTAGTACCAAGGGGGTTGTCATAGATCTTTACTCAAGACGGTTAGACCTATATACTGAGAATATGGCTCTGATACCACTTGTTGCCCAGTAAACAACTCAAGAGGGAGGGTGAATTGGATTTTTAAAAATTACTTGCAAGAATATGTGCCAATATAAATATTAAATCAAGTGCTAGTATGAGGTGAAATAGTATACTCTTGAAGAGTATGCAGTGAAAATATAAATGCACAAATAAAAGAGAAAGTAAAGAAAGCTAGAGACAATCACAAACACAAGCCAAATATAGTGGTTCGGTGCTTTCCAAAGTACTTACATCCACTCCTCAAGGTCTACTTAGGAATTCACTATAATCTTCCACGATTATAGCCGATTAGTATTTTGGGCTCACTAATCAAAATCCTTTTTGGTTTTTATAAGGCTCACTAAAAGAAACCTCTTGGTTTTCAAAGGCTAATCAATAACCTCCTTGGTTTTCAACTAGGCTTCCCAAAAATTTTCTTGATTTTCAAATAGGCTAACCAATAACCTCCTTGGTTTTCAACTAGGCTAACCAAAATCTTCTTGGTTTTTAACTAGGCTAACCAAAAATCTCCTTGGTTTTGTTCTTAGGCTCACCAAAAACCTTTAGAACAAAGACATGAGATAAAGTAAAGTAAACAAGAAAAGCTTTCTAATATAAAGCTGATATCTCTTTGAAGCTTGGAGAAGTTACTTGTCTTGAGCTTGATGAAGCCTCAGTCAATACTCAAAGGTGTTGGACTTGAATGCTTCTTGATAGCTTTGAATGCTTAGAGATTTCTTTTTGCTTGAAGATTATTGCTCTCAATGAATGGGAATGAATGCACTTGCTTCTCTTTCTCTTTCTTATTATCTTCTTATCCTCTTATGTTCTAATTTAATTTGAATCACTTAAATACCATCCCAAGGCCTCAAGGTCGGTTTATGACCATTAGACATGAAAAACTAGTCGTTGGGAACCAAGAGGATCAAGTTCTGCATTTGAAAAATTAGTCATTACTGTTCTCAGAACTTCAAGTGTCGACACTTCAAGCTGTGAATCGACACTTAAGTCCCATGAGTCGACACCTAGTTCAAAATTTTTTTTTAAAGCTCTCTGAAATTCTTAGGTGAGTCGATACTTAACATCCATGAGTCGACACTTCAGGCAAGTCTTCAACTTTAGCATGTTCTGTAAGAGATTTTTCTCAGGCCTTGAGTCGATCCTTGAGTCGATACCTTAAGTCGACACTTGAGTGGCATAAGTCGATACTTCAACCGTACCATTTGAAACTCTTTTAGCATGCCGGCTTGAGTCGATACTTGCACTGCCATGAGTCGACACTTAAACTGTGAGTCGACACTTGCTGAGATTTCTTCAAAAATCACTGAACTTTTGCTGAAACCTTTTTGAGCTGAACTCTTTAAGTCCTTTCAAGCATTTCTCAAGTACCAAAGTCCATTTAAAACTGATCTTTCATCCATACAAATGGCTTCTTCAATATTTGACAAGCAATCCAAATTAGTTATTTTGATGAATACCTTTTTCTATTAATCATACTTCAAGGAACATGTTAGTACTCAACTTATACTTAAGTATTTTGCTTATCATCAAAATTAATAATGGAGTCAACAACCATAAAAATCTTTAGAGGTCCTCCTTACTATCTCTCTAACTTACTCTTTAAATCCTCTAACTTGATTTGAGTCGGATTTGTTATTTTTTATACTTTAATCCTTTTGTTCTTTTCTTTTTTTTAAGAAGTCCAATGCAATATCTTGACTTCTTAAGTATTAGCATCCTCATCTTTTAATGCGAACTACGATGCTTACTTAGATGAAGGGGCCCGATTACTCAGTAAGGTGCCATTGCTTAATAGATCTCTTGACCTTCTCATCTTTTGATGCAAATCATAATGCTGACTTAGGAGAAGGGGCCCAGTTACTTAATAAGAGTTCAAGAAGAGCGTGAGGTTAGTCCGACTCTCTAATTTTGCTTAAAAAAACTTTTTGTATATCTCAACATTTCCTTTCCTTCTCTCAATAAGCAGATTCTTTATTAAGATAAGAAGGGAAAGAGTTATGGAATCACTTTCAAAATTTAACTTGATCAACACCCTACTATTTGTTGGGTTTTCTTAGTGATTTACCCCTCAGTATCTCTAAAATTATTTAGGCCGTTAATCAATCATTGATTAAGGTGTCTAATTAACTTCAAATCAAGATAAAATTTGGATACAAAACTAATTACTTCTGGTCATACTTGAGGACTTAATTAGATTAGTTATTCTCCTTCCCAACTTAATTGACATTGTCCTCAATGGAGAAGAAAAATAAAGGATGTAATATATAAAAAGAAATAGGAAAGAGTATACCTAGAGTGAATGTGCTTTGAAAGTTGAAGAAGGCTTCGTGAAGTAGTGGGCTCTTGTACTTCCATCTAAGTTCCTGTAATTATACTAAAAAAATAAGATTATTGGGTTACCTCTTAACCAGTACTAAGTTTAACATCTTCAGCTGGACATTATGAGGGAGTCCAATAGATAATTTCTTTAATGTATCTCTCATAACATCAAAAGGATTGAACCAATCAGGAGGCCTTGTCATCATTCTAAAAAAATATTCATAGAGTACTCTATGATGATTAGCCCAAGTCAATAAAGCATAATGGGCAAGCATGTTATTCCAAGATTTAAAAATATTATTATAATTTATATAATAACTAGGAAGGGATTGTACTTGTTGAGCCATGATTGGAGGTGGTAGTTTAAAAATTTCTTCAATTATGGGTTAGTCTATCCTTCTCTCCTTCTTGGGCATGATATATTTGGTTAATATCCCTTTCCATTTTAAATTTAGACACCTTTTCTAGATTAATTTTAGACCTATCTACATACGTTATTTTAATATCATGGAAAGGTTTTGGAGGCAATTCACAAAATTGTTGCCGAATATGGATAAATCAATTATAAAATTTTTAAGATCATGATCCTTTATTTCGGTAATATCCTATCCAATAGCTTCTTTATATACTTTTAGAATACCACTGAGTTGGGCTTCCTGGGTGAGGTTCACTAGAAAAGTTTCAATGTATGCATCAGAAAGTGGCTTCAGTTCTAGAATAGATGGTTATTCTAACAAAGGGGCTATTGGTGAGCTAGGTGATGGCTCTTGTTATTCATCAATCAAAAGTGAGGTGGTTTCAAAATAGGATATTTGTATTGGGTTATTTACTTGTGAGGTATAACCCATCTATATTAAAATTATCCACCTAAGTTGAGCCATACAGGAATCTAACACATCCTGGAAAGGCATTATGGGGGTGGCTTCCTCTATTAAGTCAGGCATTTGTGGTTCTTGGGAGTCTCTACCAATTCCATCATTGTATCAATTTATTCTCCCATCTCATTAAAAGGCATAGATGATTCTAGGGCACTAGAAATGGGGCCATAGGTGAGTGAGATAATGATGGAATTGGTTCATCCCATAAGTTTAATTTCTCTATATATTTTTCTACCTTAGCCAAATTATCTATATTAGTCGTTATAGTTGTGTAAAGTTATTCTAAGATCAGTTCATTTTCGAAAGTCAAAGCTGATTGTTCAAGAAAAGATAGAGGATCATTAAGGTTTTGAGCTAGGTATGGTCTCTATAGGTTACTCTTGGGTTGACTAGGCAGTTCACCTCCCTCTTCTTATTAAGCTCAATTAATCATTGATCAGTTTGATCCATTAGCTTATCGATAGATTGCTATTGGGCTATAATTGTTTGTTGAAATTGATCAAACCTATCGACATCTAGGTTGGTCTATAAGGAAGGTGGGTATGGTGCTTGCTGAACCTTCTCTTCAAATGATGGCTATAATTAATTGAAGAAGGTTGATAATGGGGATAGGACTGGTCAAATAGGGTGTATCTATGAACAGAGATCCTTGGGTTGTCGGGGTGATCACTGGGTGTGGTTGCCATGAAAAGTCTAGTTGAGGCCCCCAACTTGAATTATAGACATTATAGTATAGATTATCTCCTGAGTTGTAGGCCGGTTGGGTTTGATCTTAATAAACTTAATCATACCTAAACTTAAGAGGTTGGCACCTGGTTGGACACTCACTCTCAAAGTGAGTGGGGCTTAAATAAACTTGGTATGCCGGGAGAAATGATACTCTACTGTAAGGATTCATTCTTCTAGCACTGATTCAGTCTATTAGAATGTTCTGATTATTCGGATATATAATCAAAGTATTAGATCAGAGCAATCCTTTTTTATTTATGTATTTATTTATTTATTATTATTACTATTTTTTTAAAGAGGAGTGGTGAGATGAAGAAGGAGAAGAGTTCTAAAGAAGAGGGCCTAAAGAGTCTTAGAGCTAAAAGAGAGAAGAAAAATTAATTAGGATTTGGTGTTATTTACAAATAAGTTAGCATAACATGGACTCTCTATCCTAAGATTATCCTAAATCTAGTCAGCTCCTAACTACCAAGACAACCTTGGAGCCCTCTAAGTCAGAAACTGACTAATCAACTAGCCAAGTATGGGTAAGATTGGTAGGGGTCCCCCCGTTGCTTTCCTTAGACATCAATTAAAATTAGCTTAATCAGTCAACGGAACTAATTAAAAACCACCTTTCTTCAGGACTACATCATCATTGAACCCCTTTCCTAAATAACAGTTAATCAACCAATCTTGGCTCGATCCAACTCTTTTGAATGTATTGTCCTATTGAGCTCGAGTTTCTTAAAGGCTGACATTTAATTGATTTGAATTAATATGCTTGGATCGATGCAAGATGTAGGGTGGTGGTTGTGGGCCAAGGAAAGATGATCAAATCTTCACTTTATATTGTTTATGGTTAATGCCCTTAAAATATTTTATGAAAGTATGCAATACAAAACAAAGATGTCCCAAACAAATAGTAATCCTTTAAGTTTTAATTAGTTATGCTATTTTAGTTAAGTATTATGTGGTGTGTTTGTTTTCTTTTTATATTATATTATTTTAAGAAAGAGAGATAAAAGATAGCTTTTAATCTTGGTTAATTAGATGTGAGAAAAAAAGATTAAAATTAGGTTAAGCAAATAAAAAAACTACATGTCTTATAATTAAGGTAAGAAATTAAATCAGTATTTAAGGCTGTTAATTAGAAAGTTAAGTAATAATTTTTTTAGCTTAATTTTTTTAAAAGGAAGAAACTGAAAAAAAAATTCCTTTTAGGTTAGTTTCGAAAGAAAGAAACTAATTAAAAGGAAGAAACTAAAAAAGGAATTTTTTATGTTAATTTGAAAAAGAGGATGTAGTAAAAAAGGAAACAAATAAAAAAAAATAGGTAGGTTTTAAAAAAAGGGAGACTAATAAAAGTAAACAAAAAAAGAGAATTTTTTTTGGTTAACATGAAAAGGCAAAAATTGATTAGAAGTAACTGAAAAAAGAAAACTAATCTAGGATTAGGATTGATCTCATCAAAATTATAAAATTTCTTTCTACTCTTTTTTTTCATGTTTTATTTTTTTGGCTTTTTTTGGATCTGTAAAAAAAATTAGTACACCAAATTTACAAGAAATCAAAGAGATAAAAAATATTAGCATTCAAGCTGTTGCCGACCTTATCGCTGTGGCCTGCAGATGTGAGTTGGCGCCGGACTGCGGTCTCCTTTGCTGCAGAATTCCAATGCTCCCGGACCTGCAAAAACGAGGTTAAAGACCCGGGCCGGGGATCCCGGTGGGGGTACTTCAACGGTCAAGTTAGAGAGCGATAAGGTGGAACAGATCCACTAATACGGATCCCTGTTGGGCTTCCGTGCTTAGAGAAATCTTTGATGAGAAGATGAGTGAGAATGAGAGGGATCAGCGCTCTGGTTCCTACGACCGGGCTCGTTGGGCCCGCTCTTGCGAGTTCCTCTGGAGCTCCTATCGTAGGATCGCCTCCTCTTCTCGTGCTTGTCCTCTCGATTGCTTACCCTCATTCTTGCCCCCTGGTCCCCCTTTTTAGGTTGCCGGTCGCTGGATACATTCGTGCCTCTATTTCTCCTCCTGGGGAGGCTCTGGAGGTCAGCGATGCTTCGCGACCGTTCTCCTAGGTTGTCCCCCTTTACGGTCGGGAGTTAAGTGATGAGCCAGTCTCGTCTGCCGTGCAGTCATGAAAGGGGGAACTTGGCGGGGTCACAATCCTTGTGAAGGCACCCTCGGGCCTGAGGCATTGATCGTGGCCCTCCCTTTTTGGAGTACCGGGTTACTGGGTACTGGATTCGGTACCTCGAGTAGGGTGCCCTTTCTAAACTAGTGCCAACGAGGTTCCACATACCGTTACAGGCCTGGGGGTACTGTATTGGATGCGCCGCGTGCGCGTGCCATCCTCAGCGGCCTCCTCGGGGCTTGCACCCCCGATCCTTCCGTGCTCCACGGAGAAGGCTGACTTCGGCCGAGGTGGACCCATCTGGGGGTGCCACTTGGCGAAGGAACATGGGGAGCCTAGCTCGACTTTGATGATGTGGGTCCTTCCTGGGGCGCCACCTGGCGAAGGAGCAGAGGCAGTGACAGGGCCACTTCGATCGAGGTGGACCCCGCCTGGGTCAACACCTGGCGAAGTGGCAGAGGCCAGCTCGACTTTAACCGAGGTGGACCCATCTGGGGGTGCCACCTAGCGAAGGAGCGAAGGGAGAGCCTAGCTCGACTCCGACGAGGTGGGCCCATCTGGGGGTGCCACCTGGCGGAGGAGCAGGGGCAGAGACAGGGCCACTTTGGTCGAGGTGGACCCAACTTGGGTCGACACCTGGCGAAGTAACATAGGCCAACTCGACTTCGACCGAGGTGGACCCATCTGAGGGTGCCACCTGGCGAAGGAGCAGGGAGAGCCCGGCCCGACTTCAGTAAGGTGGGCCCATCTAGGGGTGCCACCTGGCGAAGGAGCAAAGGCAGGGCCACTCCGATCGAGGTGGACCCCGCTTGGATCGATACCTGATGAAGTGGCGATGCCAGCTCAACTTCGGTCGAGGTGGACCCATCTGGGGGTGCCACCTGGTGAAGGAACGGAGGGAGCCTGGCTCGACTTCGACGAGGTGGACCCATCTGGGGGCGCCACCTGGCGAAGGAGCAGAGGCAGGGCCACTCCGGCCAAGGTGCACCCCACCTGGGTCGACACTTGGCGAAGTGGCAAAGGCCAGCTCGATTTCGATCGAGGTGGACCCATTTGGGGGTGCCACCTGGCGAAGGAGCGGAGGGAGCCTGGCTCGACTTCGACGAGGTGGGCCCATCTGGGATCGCCACCTGGTGAAGGAGCAGAGGTAGGGCCACTCCGACCGAGGTGGACCCCGCCTGGGTCGACACCTGGTGAAGTGGCAGAGGCCAGCTTGACTTCGGTCGAGTGGACCCATCTGGGGGTGCCACCTAGCGAAGGAGCGGGGGGAGCCTGGCTCGACTTCGGTAAGATGAGCCCGTCTAGGGGTGCCACCTGGCGAAGGAGTAGAGGCGGGACTACTCCGGTCGAGGTGGACCCCACCTGGGTCAACACCTGGCGAAGTGGCAGAGGCCAGCTCAACTTCGATCGAGGTGGACCCATCTAGGGGTGCCACCTGGCGAAGGAGCAGGGAGAGCCCGGCTCGACTCCGACGAGGTGAGCCCATCTGGGGTGCCACCTAGCGGAGGAGCAGAGGCAAGGCCACTCCGACCGAGGTGGACCCCGCCTGGGTCGACACCTGACGAAGTAGCAAAGGTGCCGAGCTCGGCCCGAGGTCGGTTTGACCGCTGGCCAAGCCACCTGGCAGGAGAGCCCGGAGATGATGTCGCGTGGCACTGCCTGGCGGCCAACTGGATCTGACGCATACTCCACATCAGTGATGTTGCCATATCACATGCCTTTCCCGGTAATGTCACCAAAAATTTGATAGGCCGCGATGTTGCTGTTAAGATACCATGGCTATCAATTTAATTAATCGACTTCTAAATTAAATTAAGAATACGTAGAAAGGATAAGTCAGGTCAAATCCATGGAGAAGGCAGTGCTTAGAATAATTTTAAAATTTTTGATTTTTATAAAATAAAAAATATATATTTTGAAGTTGGGAAAAATAAAAATTAAAAGTGTAGAAGAAAATAAAAACCAAGTGCATTTTATTTGCTAATCAGATCTTAGCATCTACTTGCAATAAAATTGAAAATAGAAATTTAAAGTGCATAAAAATAAATATTGCATTAATTAAAAAGAGAATTTTGTTACAAAAAAGAAAAGGATAATTTAATAACTAAGAAAAAACTCTAAGAAAAATAGTAATAAAGACTGGAAGTAGATCGGCATAGCCTGATCGGGAAGATGGTCAATGAACTCCCTTCTTCTTTTGTACTCCTCGGAGTGAACTACTTTCTCTACTTCTTCCTTCTTAGATCTTGATCTGAAGATCAGTGTAGACGAAAATATAGCATAGAATATAACTTCTCCTCTAAAAAACCTCACTTTTAGAGGCCAACCCATAATCCAAAGCTGGGCCTACTATCCTGTAATGTACTCTTCTCTCCAAGATGCTTTCTTTTGTAACCCAGGGGTCCTTTAAATAGAGCTCGTCTAGGGCTTTTTCCCTGTAAAATTTGGACTCAATCAGGCTCCAGATTGGCTAAATATCATGCAGGAATTCTTAGTCGTTCATAGCCTTGGATCACGCCAGGAATCATGCAACGTGGCTTCCTTTCCTTCTCGGTCGAACATAGTCCAATCCAGACTTGTAGAATCCCAAAATCCCACTTTCCCTCTTCGATCAAGACTTGGATTTAAGCATGATAGCATGGGGTAGCGGTGTGGGGTGACGGCGGCGGTAGGAGATTTAGACAGTAATTTGCTTGGTGGCCGAACAGGGAGTGGGATGGTGTTGGGCATCCTCTCCGACCGGTGAGGAAGGTAGGTAGTGACTCAGGGCAGCAACTGGCAGAGGAAGAGGGGAAAGATGGCGATGGGCGATCGGCGGTGAGTGGTGATGGACGAAGGAGGGAGAGGAATCAATGAATGATAATGGCCAGTCCAAAAATGGGTCTCCCAGTGGCATTGGTGGCCGTGGTGGGCCTCTCGGTGTCTCCTATGGTAATGGGCGACGGCGGGCATTAACGGGCGACACAAATATGGCTCGAGAAGGAGTTGGTCCATGGACAAGGTCCATGGATTAGCAACCATCCATGGACTGGCATCCATGGCTGCCAGTGGATCGCCCAGGCATCTGTAGGCCGAGCGACTGGTCCATGGTAGACCAGCTACTCCAAAAATCATATACTTCCTTTATTAATTTTCAAAATTCAATTTCGGGCCCGTTTGAACTCTGATTTGAGTATCGTCTATACCATTGGACTTCAAAAATCGAGCTCTTTGCAATTACAGTCTTCTTTCTTATAAATGATATATAAAAATATTAATTTGATATAAATAAAAATAATTTAATTATTAAATGAATGCTTTTATATGTGTATATAATAAACTTATCACCTAAGATTCGTGAAGCATCTTGGGATGGAAAATTTAAAGGTTTTCACCAACTCTCAGCTAGTGGTTGAACAAGTGACGAGCAAATACGAAGCTTGGGACCCGACAATAGCTAAGTATCTAGATAAGGTGTAGACCTTGTGATACGGATAGGTTGATCTAGGGATGTAAAATGGGATGAATGCAGATATTATATTTTTTTTTAATTATCAACAAACTAAAACTATAAATTAAAGTTAGCTAATCTTTTTTTTTGAAAATATGGAAGGGATTAAGCTATAACTGATTTTTTAAAAAAACATAACTACAAGCAATAATGAAAACCATAGATTTTTTTAAAAATAGGATTGTAGCTAATTGAGAAACTACCAATAAGTTTAGACTAAGCATAAATAATTAATATATAAATCTAATAAAATTAAAGAATAAAGCTCACTACCAATATCAATTAAATATTTTAAGTGGAAAGGGTGCTTACAAATTTGACCGTGGTTAAAACTGGAAGAGAAGGTGTTGACCAACTCGGATTGCAATCCTGGCTGAATGATAAGTATGGATAAGTCCTTAGACCTGGAATACCAAAAGATAATAATTGCATTCAGGATTCTCCAAATCAGAATAATGTTAGATATGGTATCTGGTCCAATAAATCTAAAATTATAAGTCAGTGTAGCTTCTGAATTTGCTTTGAAAAGTGTGTGGACTCTTCGATCGTGCACACGCTTCTATGCCATGTGATCAAGATACTCGGGAGTCAAACCATAGTGAAGCCCAAAATGATTATTTTAAGCCCCCTTTTTTTTCTTTTTCTTCCTTTTTTTTCTCTGAAGTTTGCTTGAAGTTGGTAATGAAAGCTAACTATGCTTTCATGATCGTGTTGGTATCTTCTCTACTGATCAATGATAGGGTAGAATAGGGGAGGGAAGAAAGTTTCTCGCCATAGTCGATGAGTTCATCATCATCGGAGTGAAGGACGACACAATCGACGGCCGGTGGCACGGGGAGAAGGTGGCACGAGGCTCTATTCCGATGATTGGTGGCTGCCTTGGGAAAAATGGGTGGCACAGATGGGAGGAAGGCCAGCATGGTGATCGGAACAGCTGAAATCGGCATAGGCAAAGATGGAGGGCCTAGATCTGGGCAGTGGCAGTGTGCCTCAATGGTTGTTCACAGGTAGGAGGCGTCAAATAGTGTTGCAACGGTGGGTAGCTAGCCGATGGAGGATGAGGTAGGAGGCTTCACGGGTGGAGGATGACGGTGGTGGTGATCTACAGTGAGATCGATGGATTGTAAGGTGGAATGTGGGTGGCGCGGTGGTGAGATGGCACTCGTGTAATGGGGATCTTTTCATGGACGGAAGGGAGATGGTGTCGCTCAGCTTGATTGCTTTGATTCTCTGAATGGGAGGGAGGTGAAGTCGAATGTCTGATTCTCAGAGCAATGGGAGGAAAAAGAAGATTAGGGGAAGAAGGAGAAGAAGAGAGAGAGAGGAAGAAGAAGAAGAGAGAGAGGAAGAAGAACTTAGGGAAGAGAGAGAGAGAGAGGAAGGGGAAGGAAGAAGAAAAAAGAGGAGGAAGAAGAAGAAGATTAGGGGAAGAAGGGAGAGACGGGGAAGAGGAGATAAAGAAGAAGACGAAGGAGAAGAAGAGGACAGAAGGGAGTTGGAAGATTAATGAAAATTTTATTCAATTCTTGTCGATTTTCAAATAATACAAAGGACTCTTTATATAGGCATTAGCCACATATTGGATATTGAAATTCTGGAACTCTCCAATAGATTGGAGACCAGGTAAATAAAATTCTAAGACTCAAATCAGTCTGAAATAATTAGCCTAATCTAAAATAAACTTCAGACTAATCCAGTGTTCATGCTCTGAGATCCATGCGTAAGTTAGATACAAGAATAAAAATAATATACCCAATCCCCATATACTCAGATAAAAATAAAAAATATAAATGTCTACTCAAGGATGTGCATCAGGATTTATGCTGGATGATGTCCTCATCATTCTCCTGGGCTAGGGAGAACTCGACTCCATCAAGTCAGGCTCCATACGGCTCTAGTAATGCTTAAGAATATCATGATCAATCTATTGCAGTTCTTTTCAGGTAATCTATGTGTCGTCAGACTTAAGATGGCCTTGCCATCTCATTAGATATTTCTGATATCCATGACTCCTAGTAGAAACGACCTGCTCGTCTAGATCTTCTCAATCCGATTATGTCTTCGAGAAACTCTTGGCCGTGGACACTCAGATGGGGTTTCACTCTCATTAAAGGAATTAGGCTCAAAAGGATCACTAGGTATTGATATTGATCCTTTATATTTTATTAGATCTAATACATTAAAAGTAGTGCTTATACCATAATCAAATGGTAAATCCATAATATATGCATTTGATCCCAGTTTCTTTAAGATCTTAAAAGAGCCTGCTCCTCGGCCATGTAGTTACTTAATCATTCTAGAAGGAAATCGCTCTAGCCTAATCTATGTCATAACATAATCCCCTACTACAAAATCATAAACTCGTTTATGTGAATCAGCTAATTGTTTATAGATCTAATTGCTAACATTAATTTTATTAATAATTTATTTATGCAAATCTTTTACATACTATATGAATGCTTCGGCTGATTCAAATGTCCTAACATATATGGATAATGGAATAAGGTCAATTGGTTTCCTAGGCTGAAATCCATATACTACTTTGAAAGGACTCATTCCTATTATCCTATTAATAGAACTATTATAGGCAAACTCAGTCTAGGTAGTAATAAGTCCCAATTCTTAACATATTCTCTAACTAAACAATGAAGAAGATTTTCTAAGCTCCTATTCACGACTTCAGTTTGACCATCAATTTAGGGATGGTATGCAGATGAAGATTTTAGTTTCATCCCCATTAAAGACTCCTTATTCAATTCATTTTCAGTTTCTTTAGAACTAAGTGTAGGCTCTTATTAAACTTATCACCTTTTTATCATTAACTCCATTCTTTTTAATAACTCTAGGAGGTGAAGGATATATGATAATCTTCTTTCCATTGTTCTCAAAAGTATATGAGTTTGATCGACCATAAAGTATTGCATCTTGGTCAAACAACCAAGGTCTTCCTAGTATAATACTTTCAACTTCTATGGGTATGACATCATACCAAACTTTACACTATACCTAAATGGCAACTAGTCCAGTGCTTTTATGATGGATTGTCAGAAAAGCACAAGCAAATGGTTGATTCATCTTATGGTGGGACATTCTGGCTCAGGAGTGAGCATGAGGCTTGGCAACTATTTGAGATCCTAAGCAAAAATTTCTTACACTATATGTCTACCACATATAGAGAAACTCCCAGGCTAAATCCAAAAAGAGATGGAATGTATGGGTAAGCAACTCTATAAACATCCACAGTAAGGTGGATACACTATCCCAGACTCTAGATGCACTATCCTGGAAACTTGACCGATTCTTCCAAGTCAGTCACACCTCTTTCTCATGGCATAGTCCCAAGATGCTTGTATAATCTATTCAAGTCCTGTTCACACTATAGGTGATTGCCCAGCAGCCCATTAGTTTTCTGAGCTTGTACAGGAACAAGCCCACCCGACCTGAACCCATATTGTTCCTAGACCAGGATACGACCCATACTCAAATACGTATAATCCAGGCTGGAGGAATTACCCAAATTTTTTATGAAAACAATAACCCGTGGTCAACCTATCTTCTTACAAGCCCAATCACTAGTTCAGTAACACATCATACCCTCAGTTTCAAAATGACCCACAATCTTCTCCTAGTCACTATAACTCCAGTTTTGAAAAGAAAGTTATATAAGCTTTAACTAGGCTAGAAACCAATTCTCAAACCCTTGACTCCCACACCAATCTATAGCTAAGCTAGAGACTCGAATCGACCAACTAGCTACAGCCATCTATAAGAGGAAGGGAACCTGCCTAGCCAACCTATTAGTAATCCAAAGGGGCAATATAGGGTTGAAAGCTCTAATGTTCATAAACCTCATCTTGAGCATGCAAAATCCATAATGACCCAGAGAAGTGGAAAGGTTTTGAAGCAACCACAAAGGATCAATATGTCAGGAATCTAAGTACAAATCCAAAACAAACCTGAATTACCCGATGATAAGGAAGACCCAAAAGAGATGAATGTGCTAATTTCTCTAGTACTTGTGATTAGAGTTTCATATCCAAGTGCTCTAGAAAAAACTCTGCCTTCAGATAAAATGGGAGCTAAGATGAATAAAATGCTTGAATTATTCAAATAAGTCCATATCAATCTTCCACTTTTAGATGCCATTAAACAAGTCCCGATCTATGCTAAGTTTTTGAAGGATTTGTGCACCCAGAAACGTAGATCTTAGGCACACATCCTAAAGAAAGTCTGCCTCACTGAGTAAGCTAGCTCAGTCTTTCGATACAAACTCCATCCAAGCTCAAGGATCCTGGTACTCCTATCATTTCTTGTATTATAGGGGGCTTAACCATTAAGAAAGTCTTATTGGACTTAAGAGCAAGTGTCAATCTCCTTCCAAGTTTAGTATATAATTTTTTTTGTGTTTGGAGTACTAAAGCCCATGTCGATAATCCTATAACTAGCTGATAGATCTCTTAAGGTACCACTAGGAATAATTGAAGATATATTAGTCAAGGTGGATGAATTCTACTTCTCCATAGACTTTATTGTATTAGATACGAAATCGGAAAGCAATCCTACCCAAATCCCAATCATTTTAGGCCGACCCTTCTTTGTAACAGCCAATGCTTGTATCAACTTTAGGACGGGAGCCATTGATGTGTTATTTGGGAATAAAAAGTTTAATGCTATCACGGGATGACAAAATGATGAGTTTAATGAAGTAAATGTACTAGAGAAACTTGTAGAAGAAACCACCCCTAACATGCCCTCGCGAGACCTTTTGCATACCTGTTTAGTCCATTTTGACATGGACAGCTTTGACATAGATGGGCATATGGATGAAGTGAATGCATTATTGGAGCCACCCAGCTCCACTCCTCCATGGACCATAAAATATGACCAAATGGGCCCTCCCTCTAATACACCAATAGCTTCTTCATTAGAGACCCTATCTACATTAAAACAAGAGCCACTCCTAGTCATGTTAAAGGATCAGTTCTTTGAATATAATGCAATCTCTGACCAAGAAATCCAACTTGTAGGCTTACAAAACAAATCCAAAGAAGCTATTGAAGGTACCATCATTGATCCATCAATAGACTGCCTAACCCAAATGTCACTTCAAGAACCAAGTAATGCAGTCTTGAAGCAAGATAGCCCTATTAACTTTACTGAGATCCCTTCTCGCAAATATCTGAATTGCACTGGAATTGATAATATAGAGAAGATGAATGACCTATTAGATCCACCTTGGATACCAAAGTATAAGCAATTTATAGTCCTCCGATATTTACCTAGCCCCTGTACTAGAAACAACATGTACCCTAGACACCAAGCCATCTCTTAGTACCAACTATCCGGAGATACATCTTGTAGATGTACATTAAGAAAATCTAGTATAGAACATTACTGATTGGACTTCGTCCAACCATCCACCATGGCTAAGTATATCAAATAATTTAGTGGATGGATCAACTGGCACAATTTAAAAGATCTACTAAGTCTGGTTGAAGACTTTAAACTTAGCACTCTTGGAAGGTAAGCCAATTTTTGAACTTAATTTTACTTTTTAGTTTGTTTTCTTTTTAAGACAGTTAATTTGGTTGGAGAGAACCAAATCTTTAAGGACAACTAAAGATCCCTACTGGATCGAGAATATATTGAATCAGGTGTATTCTTTCCTATCCTTTTTATATATTGTACCCTTTATTTTCTTTCTTCATTGAGGATAATGTCGATTAAGTTGGAGGGAAGAATAACTAATCTAATTAAGTCCTCAAGTTTGACCATAAGTAATTAGTTTTGTGTATCCAAATTTTATCTTGATTTAAAATTAATTAGGCATCCTAATCAATGATTGATTAACGATCGAGATAATTTTAAAGATACTGAAGGGCAAATCACTAAGAAAACCTAACAAATAGTAAAGTTTTGACCAAATCAAATTTTAGGAGTATTTCTAGAACTTTCTTTTTTCTTATCTCAATAAAGAATATGCTTGTTGAGAGTACAGGTAGAAAAGTCAAAATATACAAAGAGTCCTTTATTAAAAAAAATATTAGAGAGTCAATATGATCTCACAACCTTTCTTGGACTCTTACTAAGTAACCAGACCCCTTTATCCAAGTATGCATTATAGTTCGCATCAAAAGGTAAGAAGGCCAAGAGATCCGTTAAGTAATGGTATCCCATTGAGTAACCGAGTCCTTTCGTCTAAGTAAGCATTGTGGTTTGTATCAAAAAGTGAGGATGCTAATACTTAAGAGGTTAGGACATTGTACTAGACTTCTTTTTATAAAAAAAGACTAAAGTGTAGAAAGATAACAAACCTAACTCAAATCAAGTTAGAGGACTTAAAGAGTAAGTTGAGGGGATGGTAAGGAAGATCTCTAAAAATTTCTATGATAACACTCAATTACTAATTGGGTTAACTCAGTGATCTAATGAAATACCTTTTTAATGGTCTAGCTGGGTATTAGCTATCTTTAAGATTGCCTAAGTCTAACTTTCAATTCAAGGATGAGTTTGTATATATGGCTAATTTATCTGCTTTACTCGAGGACGAGCAAAGTTCAAGTTGGGAGATGTGATAATTACATTATATATGTATATATAAGTATTAATTTAAGAATTAAATTATTTTTATTCATTTAAAATTGATACTTTTGTATATCATCTGCCTTCCCTTTCTCTACCATAAAGTCCATAGAAGCCCTGTATACCCCTATGGACTTATCCCCAGTTCTTTCCTCTGCCTCAACTAACTCCTCCTTGGCCTTCGCTACCTCTACCTTCCTCCTTTTTATCTCTTAGGCTAAGTCGGCCTCCGCCCTGGCAAGCACCTCCCTCAAGCGCTCGGATGCAGCCTCTATCGCCTCAACCCTCTGACAAGCCTCCATAGCAACATCTTCAAGCCATTTCTTCTGCTCAAGGGCCTTCACTCCCTCTAGCGACCGATTCATTAAAACTGTTATAGAATGCATCAACTGTAACAAAACTAAACATGAGAGATAGCAAAGGAAAAGGAAAAAATGGGGATTAACCAAGCACCAAATGCTTCCTTTGATCTGGAAAGCATATTGCATTAACTCTCTCTAACCTCGTCGAGAGTAGAGTCCTCTCAAATAGCTCCCGGGAGACTTTTCAATTATGGAGGGTCGCATCCCTTGGGATTTCCTCTAAGGGGGGCTTGGAATCAGGCAGGTCCCTAAGACCACCTCATTTGGAGCATTAAAGGATGATAATGGAGTGGCCAATGTTGGGGATAGTGTTGGCATGGACAACAAAGTGGTGGGCTCTAAGATGACCTCGGCCATAACCTCTGAGGCCTGCTCGGCAAGGGCCTCCGCTAGACCAGCATCCATGGACCCATCTTTTTCGATGAAGTGCCGGCAACCCAAGCCTTCCTCTTCTGAGAAAGGGTCTTCTTCAACTCAACCAGTTCCTTGGGCCTCAAGTCTATGGCCAAGCAATATTCAGTTAGAACCAAAAGAGAAACGATGCAAGAGGAAAGAAAATAAGTCCTAAGCTCATCCCTAAGGTCGGCCTGACTAAGCCCTGCATTGGAGAGGGTACTCTCGGACAAGAGTTTCCCCCAAGCAATATTTAGTTAGAACGAAAAGAGAAACTATGCTAGAGAAAAGAAAATAAGACCTAAACTCACCCTTAAGGTCGGCCCGACTAAGCCCTGCACTGGAGAGGGCACTCTTAGACAGGAGTTTCTCCCAAGGAAGGATCTTGAATCCCTAAGAGCCTTGAAATACCATTCTTCCTTAGCACTCATCCTCAGAACTTGGAGAGTACAAGCCTCAGCCAACCCAAGTTTGGCAAAGCCCAGTCATTAATGGAAGGCAAGAAACAAACAAATATTGCTTCTTCCACCCATGGATTGCAAAAGGAACGCCTTTGATCAGAGGGAAAACACCCTATGAGTAGGAAAATAGCACCATTCCTTGATATAAGGATGCCTCTTGATGGTATAGAGAGCATGAAACAAAGGGAAAGAAGGCAGAATTTTGACCATGAAATAAATAACGAGGAATCCTAAGACTACTCTAAGAGAGTTGGGAGTCAAGGTGCACAAAGAGATACTATAAAATCTAAGAAGCTTGAGAAGAAAAGAAGGAAGAAAAAATCTCAATCCAGCCTCAAATGCCTCCTCATATACTCCTAACCTACCTGGAGGTGGATTGTTCACCCGTGCATTAGACTTGGGGAGTTCCAAGTTGAACTCCCCTGAGATTCCATACAAGATCCAGATCTTGAATAAATCTTTCGAGTCCAGTATGGATTGGTATGCCTTAAAAGACCGGAGGTCTCCAACCAAGTACATCCCTTGCCCACCTTTGCAGAATCCCTCTTCGATAGTGACTTCTCTCTCCTAGAACTCGCCATCACGAAGAAAGGTATGAGGAAATTGGAAGAAAAAGGCTAAAAAACCCATCTGAGAATGAAGAAGCAGAAGTGGTTGAGGATGACAAGATGACCTTGGAAAGGTCTCTAACAGGGGAGAGCAGGGAAGGGGAGAAAGAAGGGAACACCGATGATCGCAGCCAGGGGTGATAGGAGGATGCTCTGGGGAAGAAGGCCCTGGAAAGCCAAAATATAAATAAAAATCCAAAGTAACAGAAAAACTACTTATAGCAAGAAAAGGGAGGTTTCAAAAATCCTAGATCATCTTGAGCTGATCGATGCACCCCACATGGTGGCCCCCTATTAGCTTCCTGCAACCATCAGTCTCAAACAACCACAATGATTTATAAACGAAGATCAAAAGGATAAAGTTTATTGACTTAAAAGATCTTTATATGGTCTCAAACAATCATCATGCTAATGGTATCTCACTTTCCATAAAAAAAAAAAAAAATCTTAGAGATTGGCTACAAAATGAATCAATTTGATCATTGTATATATACTTGGAAAAGTGGGAGTAAAATATCTATATTATCCTTATATGTATATGATATATTATTGGCTGGAAATGATATGGATATAATTAAGAAAACAAAATCACATCTCCACTCAAGATTTGAAATGAAAGACGGGTAAAGCATCTGATATCTTGGAAATAAAAATCACCAGAGATCGAGATGCAAGGTTTTGTATCTAGATCAATCAAGGTATCTCGAAAAGATATTTGAAAATTTTAAGATGGATAATTATAAGGCAATATCTGTACCTATTAGTAAGGACAATACTTAGATAAATCAATGTATCTTAAGAGTGACATAGTTAGATTAAAAATGAGGAATGTTCTTTATACTCAGGTTGTTGGAAGTTTAATATTTGCAATAACTTCAACTAGGCTAAATATATGTTATGCGGGAGGATTGGTTAGTCGGTTCCAATTTGACCCAAGTGAGGAACATTGGCGTACTGTCAAAAGAATACTTAAATATTTACAAGCTATCAAGATATTTAAATTATGCTTTTGAAAAGGTAACCTTGAGGTTCTTGGCTATTTTGATGCAAATTTTGTTGGAGATACCAATGATCGCAAATTCACTAGCAATCATGTCTTCTTGTTTGGTGGTGCTGCAATTTCATGGTCAAGTAAAAAACAATCATGTATTGCCAAGTATACAGTGGAGGCCAAATATATTGCATGTAGTATGGCATCATCATATGTGGTTTGGATTAGTCGCTTTATTGAAGCTTTAAGGCTTGACATGTCAAACAAGCTGATCAATGTATTCTATGATAATAAGTTCACTATCTCTTTAATAAAAAATGGAATAAATAGTTCTAAGAGCAAACACATTGATGTGCATTATCACTATATATGAGATATATTGGAGCGAAGGAAGGTAAAAGTCGACTACATCCCTTCGAAAGAGATGGTGGTTGATCCCATGACCAAAGGATTGACCCTGGAGAGGCTTAGGGAGCATGTGGAAAAAAGATTGGCTTGATTAATCACCCAGGTGTAACTCACATGCAAAGTAAATAAGTCTAGTTGGATGGATTTCGAGGATGCCTAAAATGAACAACTAACAACGGTCAAACAAATAAGTTTTAAGGGATGCCTAAAAAAGTTTAGTTAGTATGATTGTCATTTGTCAAAACTGATATTGGTCATCTTAAGAGACATAGATAATATACTATGAAACTAAAATTAATTAAAGGGCATGAATTTTACACTCTAATAATTATTAATAATGGTGGCACTACCATAGTAAATTAGAATTACATGGTATAATGGATTAAAAAAATAATCTAAAGTGGGAGAAATTAATATTGAACAAATTTTGTCCAAGTGGGAGATGTTGGCATATGGCCAACTTTTATTTAAAGTGAAAAGGTGTAATATCTAAAGGACACAACTTTCCATATATGGATGTGCCTTTTCTCTGTAATTTAAAAGTTCTTAGAGAGTCTTCGGACAAGTAGCAAGTATAAAAGTGATCCCAAAATAGTATAGGCACTTGGGTGATAACCAACCAAACGGCATTTCATCCCCAAGTGCAAAATCATAAGGCCATTATTTTTCTGGGCCAACACTTACTTGAGAAAGGTCACTCACCTCTTTCTTCATTTTAGTCAAGATCTTCGCCATCACTGCTAGACTTTCTCGTCATTGTTTCTCTCCTATCCTTAATTATTCGACTTGGATCTCTGATTCTCTACCAAGGTTCCTTGCCACCTCCCTGACTTTGATTCCCCTTCTCTCTTTCTTCTCCTCTTATCTTGATCATTGCATTCTTTTCTCTTCCCTGATCCAAATGGTGTTGTTTTCTTGCCTTTGTTTTGGTTGTCTTCTCTCTTCTTGTGAATTTGACCATCACCATTGCCTCTGTTATTGATGCTATGGTTTTTCGCTGCTTAATTTTCCCTACTCTTTTCTCTCTATTCGAATGGGGATAAAGAGAACTTAGAATGGAGAATATTGGAAGCATAGATGTAGCAGTCAAAAAAGTTTCAAGAGGTGGTAACAAAAGACCAGATACTCTCTTTTAACATAAAAAGCTATTTGTGTAGAAAGGATTGGCCACTACCACGAATAGTAGTGGATGAATGCCAGGTACTCTTTCATTGGCCATCAATTACACAAGAACGATACCTAGATCGGGAAGCATCCATGAGAAGGACAAGAAGAAGGATCCCATTGGAGTGAAGCTCTATGTGCAGGAAAAGGAAGCTTTACACTTTCTCGGAGGGCTCGATTGTTCTTAGTCTTGCAAGATGTTGGAGTTTCAATCTCTAAAGAATTTATTTGTATTTTTTATTCTAATATGCGTGCTAAAAAACTTGGTTACTTTTTTTGTCCTGTCTAGATTATTAAGTGTAGAGGATAAACCTTTCAGGTAGTTGGTGCTTTGAATTTGGATATAATATTCTCATTTTTGTTATTACAACTTCTCTAATTGATTTGTTGTAACTTCTTCCTAGGATAGTCAGAATCTGATCCTCATTTAAATTCCAACAACTCTTGTTAACTCTCTACATATACTTCATTGGAAGGAATAAAAATCAAGACCTTCTAATACATATTTGTCCATGCTATTCATGGTATCAAAACTCTCAACCGAGTACCACGATTCAATGGCCTCTAATATAATTAATTGATCCCAACTCTACTCAAACAGCCATCGTACCTTTACCCTAAATCAACTGAAAACTCTCATTGCCATCAATGCCACATTGCAACCCCCGATCTTTAAGCAACACCAAGTACATACGTACGTGATCTCTTGGAGAAGGCCAACATGCTCGAGATCTGTATACACACCACTCTCCACTCAGGGTTGGTTCCTTGATCTTAAATGATGGCTCCCTCCCACTGATGCCACTTTATATCGGCATATAATTGGTTCTCCCTGATACTCGCTTATCACTCGGTCAAATATTGCTTTTTTCGATTAATAAGCTTGCTTAGTTTATGCACAAACCTTCATCAACTCATCGGTCAGCTGTTAAACAACTGCTACACTATATTAAAGCGACGCTCTTTCTTCAGAAATGCTCCATGTTTTCTCTCACAGCAATATATATTATTTGATGTGAACTGGTCAGAGGATGAAGATTCTTTCACATCCACCTCAGCTTATCTATCCTGGCCAGAATCTTATCTCTTACGATCACTCCTGTAAGAGCTTTGTTTCTCTATCTCGACGACCCCCGTGATCCATTGTGATAATCTTGGCATGACGTATTTTTATGCAAAACCCATTTTTCCTTTCCGTATAAAGCATCTCTTCTTGGAATATTACCACTTTGTATGGGAAAAAGTTTCGGAGGGTCAGCTTGTTGTGTCTCGCATTTCCACCAAGGATCAACTTACTGATACGTTAACTAAGCCTCTCTCGATCACATCATCGTCTTCAACTGCTGCAATCCAAGATCGGTGTCTCCAATGAGAGCAACATCTTGTAATGTATAAACCTTGTAAGTAATTGGTACTTTGAATTTGAATATAATATTTTTTTCTTTTTACTGTTATAACCTCTCTGATTGAGTTGCTGTAACTTCTTCCTAGGATAGTTAGAATTCGATCCTTACTTAAATTCCAACAACTCTTGTAACTCTCTGTATACGGAAAGAATGAAAATCAAGACCTTCTAATATACATTTGTTTCATTAAGAAACGTTATTGGTTGACACTAAGAATGACAGGTCAAATGGCAACATGATAAAATAATGTGCAGGTGTGCCATGGATATTAAAGTAGCGGGAGAAATGATAACCGAAATGGAGGATATGAGAATAGCTTGGGTAAATTATCTTGGCCTTCGAGTATTTTCACTGTGGTCCTGCCATTGTTCAAAGAAGGTGGAATTAACTGCTAAAGCGGTAGTCCGGTTGGTAGAGGCTTCGTCTCATTTTCTATCGGTCACGAGTTCGAGGCATGATCCTCGCGTGTGACTCGATTAAATCTAGAAATTTTTCTGGGATACATATCGGGGGACGAGAGAGTATGCGAAAAAATTACGATCCGAATCGAACATAGCCTGATAGGGTTGGGGTCCAGTGAAGATAGTTATACCGGGATTTATCCTTCCCTCTTTTCTTTTTTTTTTTTTTTTACCAAAAAAAAAAAAAAAGGAATTGGATAAGGATAGGGTTATAATTTGAGCCACGATAGTAGAAATCTAAGTTAACACCATCCCTAAGATAAAAATTTATAGGTAACATAATATAACATAAAATATATCCATTGATAAATTAGATGTTGATGGGTCTTTCTTGATATTGTAATATGATATTTATAAGTGGTTTTTTGTGGTGGTTAAGATGAGTGCCACTAAACTTTTGTCCTTTCCATTATTTGCCACATGGGCTACTATCATGATGATAGGCAATCCTATATCTGCCTTAATATCATAGATAGCAGGAAAATAGGTATAATTTTTCCACTCCTTTCATATTATAAATAGTAGGAAGTTGGATGTACATCTTTGCTTTCTGCTCCACTGAAACCTTGTTATAGGTTGATAATTCTCACTTCTCTGAATCTATACCATATTTGTTTGATCTATACTCTGTATTTTAGCTTGCACCTCTCTTACTGTATCGGCCTTTAGACTGCAATCAATCTAAATGTGGTGTAAACAAATGGTTAACGATGTTTAATATAAAATATAATTATCTAGAAGTTAAGCAAGATATACATGTTATATGGATTAATCAATGTACCCTATTTATTAAACAGGTCAACCAAACCAAGTTGGATTACTTATTTATCATGGTGACAATCAAATTAGGTCAGATTAGATATGATCTGAGGTCAGACACAAAATAAATAAAAAATCTATCAATCCTGATCCATCTTGTTTATTAAATGGATCAAAAATCTACATCCAAACTTAATCATTTTGTTAAACCAATAATCTAATCCAATCCATAATAAATTGAATCAAGTTAAACAATCCAGCAATGCCAGCCATTCTTATTTATTAAACATGACTAGCTCATTTTCAAATCTCGACTTATTTAATAAAATGGTCGGGCTTAAATTTAGTTTTTTTAATCCAACCTAAACCAACCTATATATATATATATATATATATATATATATATATATATATATATATATATATATATCCAATCATATGCGATTGCCATCCTCGTGTGTTACTAGGTTTCGGTTACAGTTTACTCTTTTTTTTTTTTGTGAACCAAAAGGGATGAATGGATAAATCTCGATGTAGCTATCCCCGCAAATCCCGATCCCGCCAGGTAATGTTTGATTCAAGACGTTCAAATTTTTGCAATCTTTTCTTATCTAAAGGTGAGTAGGTCAACCTGGTAGAACGGGAACAAAGAAGAAAACCCTGACCTGTCATTCATACTAGTGATCGTAGGCTTCAAAAAAATTTCTGGATTTAATCAAATTATTTATGATATTATATCTCAAAAAAAATTTCTCTTTCAATGACATTAGTTGCTGCTAAATCGCCAGATGAAAACAAAGATTTTTTTTACATAAGTTGAATATACGGTGACAAGTGTATATTTATGATGGTAGTTATTCGTATTAATTAAATTGTATCATTATAGCGCTTCAAGTTTTTTTTTTTTAAATATTATTTTTTTAATCAATATTTATGAAGTTGGGGTCATCCAAACTTTATTTACAAAAATAGGTGTTTTGTATTATGTGGAATGTACGGATTAAAAAAAATTGGTAAAATCGCAGGTGAACCTGCGATTTCTCCTCTTTTTTTATTTTAAATTTTAATAAAAGTAAAAAACAAAAAATTTAATAAAAGTTTTTAAAAAATAATAAAAAGATTTTTAAAAATAAGAAAAATAATAATATGATATTATAATAATATAATACATTATATTTTATATTATAATAAATATTTTAGATTTTAAAATATAATAAATAAATTATAATTTATTAAATTATATATTATATATTATAATATAGTATATTTGTTGATGTATGTATACCAAACATGGCGGTGGTGGTGTTGCGTCAAGTACCATCGATGCAGCACAACGGGATGAGTGGCCAGATCGATGATCGGACAGGTACCGTCTTGGCAGTTAGACTGGTTATTGGATCACGAGCTAGATTGGTGATCGAATCAATGGCCAAATCGATGATCGGACTGGAACCGACCTAGCAACCGAATTGGCTATTGGATCGGTGGCCGGAACCAAACTGGCTATCAGATCGATGGCTGGATCGGCGACCAGATTGGCACCGATTGGGAGTTCAGGACTGGGGGCTAGTCCTGCCACCGGTCCAACCGTCGGTCCGGTTGCCAGGGTCCGACCACTGGTCCAGCCCCTAGAATCTGGCCATCAGTCCTGCCACCGGTCCGATCGTCGATCCGATCACCAAGGTCTTATTGCCGGTCCTGCCACCGGTCTGGCCCCCGTCTTGACATCGATCTGACCGTCAGTCCAGCTACCAGGATCCGGCCACCGATCCGACCACCGGTCCTGCCACCGTCTAGCCTCTAGTTCTGCCATCGGTCCGGCCATCAGGGTCCGACTGCCTGTCCTACCACTGGTGCGGCCTCCAGTCCTGCCATCAATCCGACCGCCAAGGTCCGATCACCTGTCCTACCACTGGTGCGGCCTCCAATCCTACCATCGGTATGATCGTTGGTCCGACCGCCAGGATCCAGCCACGGGTCTAGCCCCAGTCCTGCCATATATCCGACTGCCGATCCTGCCGTCAGGGTCCCATCGCTGATCCGGCCGCCGATCTTAGGGGATCGGACTGACACCGAGCTATCAACCGAACTGGTACCGGGCTGGCGACCGGATAGTATCGATCTGATAATTATTTTTTAATTTTTTTTAATTTTTTTAATTTTTTTAATTTTTTAAGTTTTTTTTAAATTTTTTTATATTATTTTATAATATAAATATATAATATAATAAATTATAATATATTTATTATATTTTAGAATATAAAATATTTATTATAATATAAAATATATTATATTATCATATTATTATTTTTATTATTTTAAAATTTTTAAAAGATTTTTTAATTTTTTTTTAATTTTTTATTAAAACTTGAAATGGAAAACAATAATGTACGTGGAGAAATTTTGTTGAAATCACATGGACAGCCTACTATTTCCCACCCTACTTTTTACCTCATCCAAAAACACTAGTTTGGTAAATAAAGTTTAAAAACTCTATTTTAATAATTATAAATTAAAATAATATACGTGGAGAAATTTTGCTGAAATAACAGGGACAACCTGCGATTTCCCACCCTACTTTTCACCTCATCCAAAAACACTAGTTTGGTAAATAAAATTTAAAAAACCTATTTTAATAATTATAAATTAATATAATATTATTTTAAAAAAAATTCGTCCGTTCAACTTGGGCGCTGGGTTGAAGAAACTAGTTAAACTATATTTTCTTTTATTATTTTATGATTATTTCCCTCGCCCGTTCAACTTGGGTGCCCTTTTTATCGTCTTCCCTAAGCTCCACCGCGCCCGACTCTCTTCCTCTGCATCTCCGCCGGGATCCGCTCGTCCCTGGCGATCTCCGTCCCTCCCGCCGATCTTCATATATCTCCTCAACCCTCTCCATATATCTCCGCCCTCTCCGCTGTCCTCCACGGCTCTCTGCCGATCTCGACTCCTCTTCTCTATCCGCCCCTCTCCTCGTCCTTCGATCGCCACCTTCAAAGGTCACTCCTTCGATTGGCCTACGATCTGCGCCATCAAAGGTCACTCCGCGGATCGGCCTCTGATCTCCACATCGCAGCCTTAATCGACAGCCGGTGCTTCCCCGTTTCCGTGATCCACGATCTAATCAGCCACTCCCACTGTTCAATCGGCCATCACCATCCTTTTGACCGGTCCTTACGTGCTCCGATCAATCCATTTCATCAATCAGATCTCAGGTTGGATTTCCATGATCTTAGCTCTAATATTGGCCCCTTTCTTCTAGTTCATGTTTTAAAGCGTAAAAACTTAGAGATATGATGAGGAATTTTGTTGTTTTTCCTATTATCCTGTGAGAACTGTTTTGCTTAGTCCTGGATAATGTTTTTTTTTTTTTTTGGTAAGGCAGATAATTCAACCAATAGTCCTTGTACGAATATATAAAAAAAAACAGTAAAAAAAAAAAAATACAATCCCTAAACTCCAAAGATGACTCATCTATCTGGGTCCAGAGCATCTATTCTGAATGGTTGGCGACGAATGAGGCAACCCAATATGCTGCCGTATTAGCCTCCCTAAACACATGCCTGTCAAGAAAGGAGGGACAACTCTACAGTCAGAGAGCAATGTTACAGATCAAAGGATGAGCTGACACAGCACCAATTGCCTTTTTGATCCACGCAATAACAGTAGCAGAGTCTCCCTAGATAATAAGATGATTACATCTGATAGGCATATCGAATCCCTGCCCAAGCCACCATAAGCTCTACCTAGGGGATAGAAGTATCGAAAAGATGGCAACTCCCAGCAGCAATGAAGCCTAAGCCAGAACTCTGGATCACAAAAGCAGCTCCACCCTCAGGACCTCTCATACTCCCATCAAAATTGGCCTTGACATACCTTGGAGGATAGGGCTCCCAAGAAATAAAAACCTTCCGGAATGCTTTACGAGTGAAGCCAGAATCCCGATCTCTGTGGATGGCAAAGTCGCAGAGTGGAACTCCTCTATATGGGCCCGAGCTCTCTCCGTCAGAACACTAGTAGAACATCTCAAGGAGCTGAATACAAGAGCGTTCCAAGAAAGTCAAATATGATAGGCCACATAAGTAGGAAATCTAGACTTGTAGGAGACAGAAGGAGGCCTCAGCAGATCCAAGAAGGCAGCCACCAAATCCTTTGAATGGCCATACAAGAAATCCAACCCCACAGCCATCCAAACCCGCCGAGCCCGCAGACAACTGAATAACACATGCTCCATAGTCTCAGTCTCTATATCACAAGCTGGATAGGAGAGAGGAAGATCGATCCCTCTATCATGTAAGAAAGCCCTTGGAGGGAGGCGACGCTAGACAACTTTTTACAAGAAGAGGGCCACCCTGGGATGCACACGAAGAGACCAAATCTAACCAATCTGACAACTCCTCCAAGGCTCCTCACTGAACAAATAGTACAAGTCCGCCATAGGGGCTCTACTCAGCACCGAAGACCTCCAGACCCGGATATCCGTATAGGGATATGCAGGCAGAGCAGTGGAGAGGACCCTAGCTTCTAAGATGAGCCCAAAGATCTGAATAACCAGAGAATCACTCCACTGCGAGCCATCAGGAGACAGGAGATCAGCAACTGTCTTGATATCCAAACCATCCGTCGCAATGAAGGTAGGCCATCGGGTTAAAGGGATCTCTGAGATCCAAGGATCCTCCATAAAGCTAATCGATGTACCATCTCCAACGATCCATCTCATCTGGGGAATAATAATAGGGACTATTCGTCTCATCTCTCTCCAGATGATTGAACCCTGACGAGTCGAACCAATCTCAGTATCCAGTACCGAGGGAGAAGAACTATAACGAGTCCTCATCATAGAAGTCCACATACTCTCTAGTCCCAACATGAATCTAGAAACATGCCTAGCAATGAATGCCTCCCTCAATACTCCCAAGGAATGAATACCAAGGCCACCAACCCGAGTCGGTTGACACACCACACTCCAACCCATCAAATGAACACCCCGATGAGAACTTGAGTATGACCAATGAAAGGAGCGAATGATATGTTCCACCTTAAGAATGATAGACTTGGGAATGACTGCATTAGAGAGCAAGAACACCGGAAGAGATGTGAGAATAGACCTAATCAAGGTTAACCTTCCCATAAAAGAAAGGGCTATACTTTGCCAGCCCTCCACCCTCTCCTGAATATCAAGGACCATCCTATGACAATCCATACTATGCAGTCTCCAACCAAAGATAGGAACTCCCAAATATTACAAGCATCCATACTGAACAGCAATCCCTAGGATCTCTTGAATGGAGTGTCGAAGCCGGATAGGAGTCTTCGGGTTGAAGCGGACCTCCAATTTATGCAAATTCACCCTCTAACCTGAAGCCACATAGTAATTCTCCAGCAGCGACCTGAAGTCCACTGCCAATGCCAAAGAGGCATAGCCTAAGAGGAGGTAGTCATCTGCGAAAAGTAAATGCGAGATCGGGGACGTACCAGGAGCGAGACAATAAGGCTGAATAGCCGACTCCCGTACCGCTATCCATAAAGCTTGCAAGAGAGCATCAGCACATAAGACAAACAAATAAAGGGATAGAGGCGAAGACCAACAGTGGAGTGAAAGACATCCGAGGGAGTCCCATTGATGAGAATAGCATAAGCAAGATTAGTGATACAAGCCATAATTCGATCAATCCAGATCCGATGAAATCCAAACTCTCCCAAAGCATACTCCAAGAAGCTCTAATGCATCCGATCATAGGCCCTCTCCGTATCAAGCTTTATAGCCATCAATGCCTACCTAGCAAGGGCTCTCCACAGATCATGCATGAACTCCTGAGCAATAAGAATGTTATCTGAAATACACTGACCCCCAACAAATGTCCCTTGCTCAGGAGAAATAAGTTTAGGAAGAATGAGCTTCATCCTGTTAGCCAAACACTTGGCACATAACTTGTACAAAGTGTTACATAAATTGATAGGCCTGAAGTGAGTCGGCTCAGAGGCATCAAGGTGCTTCGGAACTAAAATAACAAAGGTCTGCTTCCAAGAATCAGGCATATGACCAAGAACAAAGAACTCTTGCATAACTAAGACAACCTCTCTCCAAATGATGCACCAATACCTCCTGAAGAATAATGGTGGAAAACCATCCGGCCCCGGAGCTTTATCCTCCTTCATAGACCAAAGTACAGCCCGGATCTCCTTAGCAGATATGAGGGAAAGTAAACAACCATTCTCATCCATAGAGACCTGAATCTCAGGATGAGGGGAGTGAAAGGGAGGGAGGTCCTTATGAGGCCCCGCCCATTTGGAGAAAAAGGAGACGAGCTCCCGCCTGACCTCATCCGCATCCTCCACCCACGTCCCCTCCGAGGACCGCACTGCCATGATATGGTTCCTGTGCCTATGAACAACAGTAGCCTGATGGAAGAACCGGGTATTCCTGTCCCCCTCCTTCAACCACTGCACTCTAGATTTCTGTCTCCACATAGTCTCTTGCTGACTCAGAAGAGAATGATGCCTAGACATGGGTGTCGAAGAGCAGCCAAATCTACATCACCCAAACCCCCTTCCCTCTCTTCCTTCTCCTGAAGGGCAGTAATGGAGGACTCCACAGAAGTCACCATAGAGGCTAAGTTTCCAACTTCCACCTTGTTCCACCTGAGAAGACGATGCTTTAGTAAAGAAAGCCTGTGGAAAATCCGATACTATGCCTCCCCCCGAATAGGCAGCCTCTATATCTCCCTGACTATATCTCAAGAACAAGGATAAGCGAGCCAAAATTTTTCAAATTTGAAGGAAGGACAATACCGGGCAGCCACCGAGGTAGTAAGGAGAACAGGACAGTGGTCCGAGGCAATCCTCGGGAGGTGACGAACCTGATGGTTAGGGTGCAAGAGAAGCCAATCTGGAGAAGCAAAGACCCTATCAATGCGCTCCTAGACTCTAGCTGCCCATGTCCTGTTGTTACACCATGTAAACCTGGGTCTTACAAATCCCACATCCACTAGACCATTATCATATAAAAATTGGGCAAATTTTCTAGAAGTAATATTCTCCACAAATGGCAGGCCTCCTCTCTTATCCTCCACAGTAAGCAAACAATTGAAGTCCCTTGCCATCACTGTTGGAATATGCTGGTCCACCAACACAGAAATTTCTTGCTAAACAGTTCTCCTCTCCCTATAATTGGTACTAGCATAAACTCCAGATAACAGCCACGTAGGCCCACAATTTTTTGATATGACAATTGACACCTGTTGGGAACAACGGTTGAACATGTCCACCCTTGCAACCCCCTTATGCCACATCACAATGATACCCCCTGAGAGCCCCTGAGATTCAACAGCAAAACAATTTCAATCCCCCTGAATATAGCAGCGGAATCTTTCTAATGTAGGCCCAGAAAGTCTAGTTTCTAACAATACACACATGTCAGGATTATAAAGTTGCCCAAATCGGTGAAAAGTAGAATAAAAAGAGGGCTTTCCCGCCCCCCTCACATTCCAAACGAAAATCTTCATTAAACAAGAAGGAGAAAGATACAAAACAAACTAATCTTCCTTCGTCGAGGGCTTGGAACCCCCCGACCCTCCTGCAAACAATGCATTTTTCAATTTCTTTGAGATCTCATCATGGCTAGCTTTTCCTTGTTTAGTAGGTCCCATACCAATCCTTTACTATGCTCCTTTTCCCCACTAGCCGACTATACCCTCCAAGAATTATTATAGAAGACCCGACACTAGGCTCTGGCTACTCCTGGGTTGTGGGTTTGCTCTCCCCACCCACAGATTCTTTACCAGCAGCATCCGCCCTACCTCCCTGCAGCTTATGCCTTTGAGTAACAGCCACACTAACCATCTGATTAACATCTGCATCCCCAGATTTGGTTTCGGCCCACCTTCAATCATAGTCTGCACCCCCTCCACTATTGCAGCAGCCAGCACAACCGTAGTCTCCAATCCCCCATCCACAGCATCACACATAATAGGGGAGACAAAGGAAGAAATACCGCAATACTCCCCTCATCTCGATCCCCACCCAGGCACAAAGCAGAGGGGCTAACCTTGTTGGAGACCGGTGCAGACTTGATCGCCGTGGAGTTGGGTTGCTGTCGGCCATGAACGAGAGCAGCAGGAAGGCTCGCATCAGTTTTGGGAGGACTTCTAGCTCTCTTCAGGGACCGCGCTACAGGGTCTACCATCTGGACATCCCGCGGCCCAGTATCAGCACCACCTCCAATTTCCATCCTGTCCCTAAGCAGACCGAGAGTAGAGAATCCCTTACCAACTGGCGTTTCCTCCTTCGATTGGTCATCTTTAGCGGAACCTGAGATCGGCGCCGCGCCACCTTAGTTGGTTTCTGCCACCCATCTGAGTCCGGTGGCGAGTTCGGAGACGAAGAGACGGTCCTCGGAGATCCCAACGGAGTTGAGGAAGAGCATGGATCCGACAACTCCGGGCCACCATCTTTGGCCTCTCATTGTCTCTCCCACTTCGCACTGAACCCTGGGAGCCCTAGGTTGCCGGATACGCGAGCTCACCGGCCACGTTCCAAGCATGGGCAGGTCACCCCCAGTAGACCTTCCAGGTTCCTGCACTAGAGGGCACGGGCAATCTTTAGAACCCTCCCCCTCTTCAACAACGACACTGTTCAGCCACATCCGAGCACTCCCGACTCTCGGCTTGGACAACTCCTTAGTAAACCCACATCCATCTTCTCCGTGTCCCATCCTCCCACACCTGAAACAGACCTCCGGCTTGGACAACTCCTTAGCAGAACCCCCGACAGCAGCGGCTTGCTCGAGTCCAGGTCGACTTTCACTCTGGCATACCCAAATTTCTTCAAGTTTTCGGTGAAATCGTCGATGAGTAATGGCTTTCCGGCTTCCGCTGCAATTCTCATTAGAGCATTTGAAGACCAGAACTCCACTAGCAACTCCGGAAACCGCAGCCACACCATCGTTCTCAGGACCGGGTACGGCTTGGAGCGAAGTTCGGTCGCCACGGCTCCACCACTAGAAGTTGCCCGCTAACGAACCACGGACTTCCCGCCCTAGCCAGCGAACACTCGTCTTCGTCCTTAAAACGAACCAGTAAGTGGTCTTGAGCCAAGGCAAAGACCTCCGGTTCCACCTCAAGCTTCAGCTTCATCTTGAAATCCCTAGCCACCCAACCAGCTTGAACCCGCCGCCCCAGACTCCGAACGAAGATAGCCTTGTGTTCCCACAGCCTCTGGGACTCGACCTCCGATTGGGGGATTTCCACAACCCTTGTGAAGAACCCCTACAGCTCCTCAATCTCCGCTTCGGTGATCCAGTGAGACGTCCACGACGCACCCCAGGGAGCACCTTGCACCACTATGGACCAACTCCGATCCTCCTCGCCAGTGTCAGTAGCTCCATTGCCTGCCTCCTTCCTGGTCTTTCCTTCAGTCGCCATGAAGTCCGCTAAAGTCCAGCAATTGTTCAATGGAAGAACCAAAAGAATACTCATCCAAGCACGAAACCCAAGACACTTTCTCACCTATTGTCGAAGCGAAAACTCAATAAGGATTATCGAGATGTTGGATAATGCTTTGGTACATGATGCCGATGCTACATTTTGGTTGTATCATTACTTATCATGCCTTTATAAGATAAAGGACAGTGATATCTCAAAAATAAATAAATAAATAAAGGACAGTGAAAAATATATTAAAAAAAGTGGGTTACGGTGAAAGAAATGTAAGCTAATATATATATATATATATATATATATATATATATATATATATAATTAAATTATATATGCATTTGCCAGTGATCTCCAAATCATTTGATTTGTGTATAAGCAATTTAAAAATGGTAGGTCACATCCAATGACTCAGAACATCGATATGGGACTCCCATTATCCAATATAGACCTGATCGGATCTAGGTGGAGATCCACTTGAGTTTACTCGACTTGATGTAAATTTTTTAGACTATCCAATTTTTGGACCACTTGATGTATGATTCACTTGAGTTTACTCGACTTGATGTAAATTTTTTAGACTATCCAATTTTTTGACCACTTGATGTATATGTTGGGGATAAGTAATTTAGAGGTAGTAGATCATATCTAATTGGCTCAGATCATCGATCTCTCATAGTCCAATATAGATTGATCACATATGTATATATATATATATGAAAGAGATACATAAGAACAAATTTGGTATCAGTGCATTAAAAGTTTTGATGGTTACATACATATCCTTAGACTATTGTGCTTTGGTGTTTTAAGTGCATGTTATATGCTGTGTAGTGCTACATTGTTTTTCATCGACTATATACTGTCGATGGATTGAGCTCTTAGATTCCTATACTTTTGATACAGAGGTTTTGCATTCCTATACTTTTGGTAGGAGCATAGCCTAGATTGTATTACAAAACTGCAGATTGGTATTGGTGATGCCATAATATGATTTACCTAGGTTTGAATCTCAGTTTCTTGGTTTGGCTCTATGTCAAGTCAGTTTTTTGTATGTCTAACCATAGGTATCAATCCTATGTTATTATTATTTACAAACTTGATCAGCTTTGATAGTAGTTTTACTCTAGCTATTCTTGGACATTTGTCTCCATGAGTTGAAACTTTTCTCAAGTCTGCTGACTTCCTCATGTTTTTTGTTGCATATACGCATGCTATGTTATTGATGTTGCATGCAGCACGGTTTTATAGATTTCACTGGGCATCATTAGTGTTAACCTTGCTAAGGTCAGCTTCACCATGTGCTTGGCATTTTTAGAGTTATGTTTAGGTCTAATACTGCATCATCCTTGAGTTTGAAGCTTCCCTAGATGCATCATCTCTGAGCCCTCCAACCCTTGTTTTAAGTGACCAGAATCAGAAATATATATCTCTTGTTTTAAGTGACCTGAATCAGACATATAATCTTTCAGAATCAGACATATATATCTTTGATCTTTCATATTTTTTGTTGTTTATTAATTTTGGCATCCAATAATTATCAGCGGGTCCATGTGTCCTTAATCCATCTTTGTTTCTTTCACCCATCATGGATGAAACATGGGAATCAACAATCAGAGTAGAGGGAGGGCATCAACAACGCTGCAGTCTTTTTAAAGAGTAGTACGTAGTTAGTCAAGTGCTTGGTAGGATTCTGCTGTTAATTTTTTTGGAGAATCAAATTTTAAGTTGGACTGAGCATCAGGAAATTATCCATAAACACTTTATTTTTTGTTGTCTTGCATCTCTAAATACTTTATTTTTACTTTAGGTTGTGGAAGCTGAAGATTGGACTCCTGGTGGCTTACTGTTGACCAAGTCTACCAAGGAAAGATCTTCAAGTCTGATGGTGCGCCAATTTTTCTACTTTAAAGTGCACTACTGAAGATATGAATTTTTCTATTTAATGCTTTCATGGAGCTTAGGAATCTGGATCGCTAGTAGACTTTTGTTGCCAAATTGTGTCATACTTTCTGATGATTTTAAGTATGTCACTTATGGAAAATTTTGGACATTAATTGTCAGCAATTTCAGGTAAAATTAAATGAATAGTCATTAAAGGTTTTGAATCACTGTGATTGTCTTTTGAAGTGATATCTATGGCTTGCCATGCAGGCTTCCAAAGAATGAATTTTATTTTAGAAAATTCTTGGTCATGTTTTATTCAAAGGTGGATTATTATGATCCCATGAGTTGTTTTAGTCAAGTTTAATATATAGGAGGTGCAAAGAAGGTTCCGAATCAGTTTATGCAAATAACTTTCAAGCCTCTCTTTTCTTACACCTCCCAATTTTTTCTCATGATTGCTGAAGGTTTGCTTCTTTTGTCCACCTATAGATTTCTATCTTTTTGCCCATTAGCTTCTAGTATCTAGTTTCTTTCTCCAATCTGGAAAATAGATCAGTTTATAACAATTCTCAGATTCAAATTTTTAAGGTAGAACTTACATCATTGGTATTAAAGCAAAAAAAAAAAAAACTAGTCTACAAGACTTAAATCTTGTCCTAGTTCAATGTTCTAGGGATCAAAGGAGTCTCCTTTGTGACTTCAGGGTATCTTTAGTGAGTAATTTCTGTTTCAAAGGGCTTATCTTTAAATCTTAAAAGAGTTTTAGCAACAAGCCCAAACTGGATGCAGTAATGTGAAGTTTTTGAGATTTTGATTGCTTGATGTATCATAAAGATACCATCTACAGATGCCATGGTAATTGTACATTAAGGTTTCAATTTTAGAACTTTGGTGAAGATAAAGTTAGGTGTTGCACACAAAAGGTACCACCTTGGTAAAACTATAGCATAAAATGATTTTATGCTTATCAAATTGCAGACTTTTTCTACTCAGATGTGAAAAATTTTAAAACTCTTAGATAGCAAGAATTATATATTACAGGAATTAAGCAATTCAGTTTTACAACCCCTTGGCTAAATAATGTCTGAGTATTTGGAAAACTAGATCTCAAAAACTTCTCCTACAATATTGATGAACCCAGATATCCACTGAGAGGGGGGGGTGAATCAGTGGATTCAGAGACTAAAAACTTTTTATCAAAGTTCTTGTCACAATTCTAATTGGCACATAGAATCTCAAGGCAACAAAGTAACAACAAAGCAATCAACACAAAAAAACATAGAGATTTTACCCTGGTTCGGCCCTTTCTCTTGGCCTACGTCCAGCAAACTGTGACTATGAGAAGTCTTATTATCAAGCACTGTTTAATATAGAGTAAGATTCTCACCACCTCTCTGCTATGACTACAATCAAGCAGGTAATGCTCTGCATCTCATCAAGTAAGGAATTACAAAACTCCCTCTACCAGTTCTATCCACTAGGTAGGTAACTAGATGGTGTCTCAGCCACACTCACCAATTACAAAAGCGATTTATGGAGGATAAGAGAGTTTCTATACTTCTATTGCAGGATTCAAGTAGTGTTGGAGATTCTCTAGTGGAAGTATAGACAGCACCTTTATCATTGATCTTCACCAACAGCAACACCTTGCTTCTTTGATCAACAACACCAAGAACAGCAACCCTAGCAGCCGTTTTTCTCAAAAAAAATAAGACGGTGTTCTTCAACCCAAAACAAAACCTTTATGATAAGAGTTTATATATCATCTGACTTAGGGCAATATTTCACATGATTCTTCCAAGAGAAAAGACCATAATGTCCTCACGAATAGCCACAAATAGCCTTGAGTCTTTTCAAGTTGATTCAGTCGCTTTAAAAAAAACTTTCCATAACAGCTCCTGTCCATCCGAGAAATAACAGATTCATCTTCAATCGCTAAATCACCCTTGAAAACAGTAGATATTGACCTCGTCACAAATAGAGACTTTGTAGATCTTCTAAATAGCTTTCCAACAAGCCC
The DNA here is from genome assembly GCA_021397845.1 of Areca catechu. Taxonomy (NCBI): domain Eukaryota; kingdom Viridiplantae; phylum Streptophyta; class Magnoliopsida; order Arecales; family Arecaceae; genus Areca; species Areca catechu. Next base: position 7,575,462 of record CM038040.1, on the reverse strand, counting down.
AAGAACAGCTGAATCTGAGTTCTATACAAAAAGATATGATCATTTGAAAATTGCTGTACATGGTTCACCCGAGAAACAACCGAGCCATCTTCAATCGCCAATTTACCCTTGAAAACAGTAGATATTGGTTTTGTAATGAATATAGAACTTGTAGATCTTTTAAATAGCTTTCCAACAAGCCTAATAATAGCTAAATCCGAGCCCTATACAGAAAGATATGATCGTTCGAGGATTACAGTGCAGATAGCCAAATCTGAAACGGACGTGCCAGCTTGTGTGCCAGTGTGCCAGCTGAATCCGAGTCAACTCTCTCAGACCCAGCAGAGACATGATAGGGTCTTCCATTGCCAATTAACCCTTGAAAACATTAGAGATTGGTCCTGTGATCAATAGAGAACTTATAGGGCTTCTTAAGAGCTTTCCAACGAGCCAACACACACAATCCCTCAAACCTTGTTGCCAACAATGACAACACATCTTCATTTCCTTCAATTTTCCCAACAATCTCCCCCTTTGGAATTGTTGGCAACACACATACTCTTCTTAGTTGAAAGATTCACATTGCTTCTCATATCCACTCCAGCGCAGACATGTTATTTCTCTCTTTTTTTTTTTTTAAAACATTCTCCCCCTTTGACAACAATCACAAAGGGGTTCTGGAGAGCTCCCTCGATATTGTAGCTCCCCCTCAACTCATACTTCAATTCAAGTTTGACATCCCTAGTCTGGATCTCAAGTCTTCAAATAAATCCTTGGGTAATGGCTTTGTAAAGATATCTGCAATCTGATCCTTTGTAGGCACAAACACAAGCTGCACTGTTCCCTTCTGAACTTCATCTTTGAGAAAGTGATATCTGATATCAATGTGCTTCGTTTTCGAATGCTGCACTGGATTCTTCGAGATGTTTATAGCACTGGAATTGTCACATAGAATAGGAGTAGGGCCTTCTACCTTCACACCTAAATCTTCAAGCTGCCTCTTCATCCAAAGCACTTGAGTACATGTTGCTAAAGCTGCAATGTATTCTGCCTCTGCAGTTGATAAGGAAACTGATTCCTGCTTCTTACTATGCCAAGCAACAAGATTCTCACCTAAGAAAAATGCTCCTCCACTGGTGCTCTTTCTCTCATCTATGTCTCCTGCCCAATCTGCATCTGAAAAAGCTGTCAACTCTGCTCTTTTAGATCTTGAGTAATTTAGTCCAAGTTCCATTGTCCCTTTCAGATATCTAAGTATCCTTTTCACAGCAATCATATGATTCTCCTTCGGGCTAGACTGAAATCTGGCAACCATACACACATAGTGCAAAATGTCTGGTCTTGTAGCTGTCAAATATAGTAAACTACCTATCATAGACCTGTAGAGCTTCTGATCAACATCATCATTTTCATCCTCTTTGCTAAGTTTGCAACCAACAATCATTGGTGTTCCTACTGGCTTGCAGTCTTCCATCATGAATTTCTTCAAAATTTCCTTCACATACTTGACTTGAGAGATAAAGATTCCATCTTTATTCTGATTTATCTGTAATCCAAGAAAATATGTCATCTCTCCCAGCATTGACATTTCAAACTCATTCTTCATTCTATCTGCAAACTCCCGACACAGTTCTTCTTTATGTCCACCAAATATAATATCGTCTACATATACAATCACCACCAGCTGTTGACAGTCAACTACCTTGATGTACAAATTGCTGTCCACTACACCTTTCTTGAAACCAAGACTCTGAATAAGATATGTATCTAGCCTTGAGTACCATGCTCTAGGTGCCTGCTTTAAACCATATAGTGCTTTCTTCAATCTACACACTGCATTAAGATCTTTTCCTAGTAAGAAACCATCTGGCTGTTCAATATAGACTTCTTCTTCAAGATTACCATTCAGAAATGCTGACTTAACATCTATCTGATACACCTTGAACTTTAGATGCACAGCCAAAGACAAGAACATTCTGATAGACTCCAATCTGGCCACTGGAGCAAAGGTTTCTTCAAAATCCAGACCTTCTATCTGAGCATACCCTTTGCACACAAGTCTTGCCTTGTTTCTCACAACTTGTCCATCTTCATTCAACTTGTTTCTAAACACCCACTTGGTTCCAATGACATTTTTATCTTTTGGCCTAGGAACCAGATCCCAAGTTTTATTCTTCTCAATCTGGTCTAGCTCCACATTCATAGCTTTTACCCAGTATTCATCCTTTGCTGCTTCGGTCACAGTTTTAGGTTCAACCATAGATAATAGAGAGTAAGCTGTGGTCAACATTCTTCTGGTCTGCACTGGTGCTTTTGGATCACCTATCACCTGTTCTTTAGGATGTTCCTTTTTCAACCTTGATAAAGGACTTTGCTTCTCGGTTTCTTCTTCTGTTTCAGAATTAGTTACACCATCATTTACTTTATTGCTGTCTTCTTTTTCAACTTCATCATCAGAATCATCATAAGAGGGGAACTTCAAAAAAGTTTGCTTTGGATAGGCTTTTGATTCATCAACTCTGACATCACAACTCTCAACAATGGTCTGCAACCTGTTGTTATAGCAAATATAGGCTTTACTGGTACTTGAATAGCCTAGAAAAACTCCTTCATCTGCTCTCTCATCAAATTTTCCAGGATTTGATTCACTCCTTCTGATGTAACACTTACTGCCAAACACCCTGAAGTGTTTAATTGTAGGTCTTCTCCCAAACCACATCTTGTATGGAGTCTGACTCTCATGAGGCCTTAATAAACACCTGTTCTGAATATACACTGAAGTAGCAACTGCATGCTTCCAAAATCTATCTTTCATGCCACTTTCTGTAATTAAAGTCCTTGCCATCTCCTGTAAGCTTCTATTCTTTCTTTCCACTACTCCGTTCTGCTGAGGTGTTCTGGATACTGAAAACTGCCTTTTATACCATGTTTACTGCAATAGTCATAAAACTCATCTGATGTAAACTCTCCACCTCTATCTGATCTTAGACACTTGATTCTTCTCCCAGTCATATTTTCAACTGCATTCCTGAAGTGTTTAAAATGACTTAAGGCTTCATGTTTGTGCTTTAGAAAGAATGCCCAGGTCATCCTGGTATAGTCATCAATGCACAACATGAAATATCTGACTCCACCAATTGCCTCTGTTTTCATAGGACCACAAAGATCTGTATGAATTAGCTCCAAAGGCTTTCCTGTATGATATTCCTTGACTGGATGATGAAATCTAGATAATTTTCCCAACTGACATGGTCCACATACCTGATTATCTGGTTTGCATATTCTAGGAAGATCTCTCACAGCATCTTTTCTTGAGATTTTAACAAGGTTGCCAAAACAAATATGACCCAATCTTTTATGCCACAACCAGTTTGTATCTTCTTGACTCATCAAACAGATATTTTCAATACCTTCTGTCAAAGTATACAGATTTCCACTTGTTCTTATTCCTGAAGCTATCAGCTTGCCTGTGCCTTCTTTTCTGATTTCCACCAAGGTTCTTTTGAATATAACATCATTGCCCTTATCATATATTTTGCAGACACTCAATAAGTTGTGTTTGAGACCTTTGACATAGAGTACATCAGTTGCTTTGATTTTCCCATCCAAAAGACTGACTGTCCCCTTTCCTCTAATTTCAGCACCTTCATTATTGCCAAATTTCACAGCTCCACCTTCATGTTTTTCAATCTTAACAAATTTGCTTTTATCACCTATCATATGACTTGAGCATCCACTATCCAGAATCCATGGCTTCTTTGGTTTAGGTTCAGTCACCTTCTGAGCTTTGAGAGCAGTTTGTACAATGAATGACCTGTCACCTTGAATTGCTTGTTCTTTCTTCTGCCATACTCTTCTGTTACCTGCCTGAGAGTACTGAGATGTGTTCGTCAAGATCACTTCTTTTTGAGCACTTCTTTGTTGCTTCTTCTGTACTGGTATCTGCCCTCTTCTTTGCACCAGCTCATTCATTACATTGCTTTTACAATGCTTGGCTACATGGCCATAATTGTGACAAGTGTAGCACTCTACATCATAGTCAACCAAGGGTGCAAAAGAATTCCTAGATACAATATTTGTAGATCTAGGAAAATATCTACAGAATGCTATCTTATGGCCATAATTATTGTACTTAAAACAATAGCCATTAAAAATAGGATTATACCTTCTCTGTGGCTCAGCCTTATAGGTAGTTGATGGAAATCTCCTTTGCTGAAATTGAGTCTGTTTGGCTGGAGGCTGAGTGTAGACAGCTCTTTTGAGAGAGTTACTCTGAACTTTAGCTTCAACTTCCTTCCTTTGATGATTATCTGCATCGACATCTTTTTGCTCTTCATGAATCTGCCCTTTGCCTTTTGCCAGTTGAACTTGCTTGCTCGAGCCGACACCCAGACCAGAATTAGAAGGAACCAACCTTTGCTTTGATAGAATTTCATCGAGTAACTTGCTGCCCTTCACTGCTGATTGAAAAGATTTGAATTGAACATCTGGTTTACCATCTAGAAAACTCTTCAAAGTAACAATTTCCTCCTCCAGTTTATAATATTCAACCATCTTTTCAGATAACTGCTTATTCAGATCTTCATTAATTTTGTTTAACTCTTCCAGTTCAGTTTTTAGTTTCAGAACCTGTTCTTTTGACGTTTTCAAGTCCTTGCACGTAACATCATGTTTATCTATCAGAACATCCAGATCTTCAAGAGCAACTTCTAGTTCCATGACTAGATCAACCTCACCTTCTTCATCTTCCTGATTTTCTTCCTCTAAAATTTCTGATCCTTCACCTTTTGCAGACTTAGTATCTTGAAACACCATGAAACATAAACCTTCAGGTTCTTCATCACTGTCATTGCTAGACTCTTCTTCTTCATGCTGTTTTGCTTGCTTTGAAACAAGTGCTCTCCTTCCCTGATTATTTCTTCTGAAGTAGGCCTTAGATTTTCTTTCCTCAGTATCATCATCATCATTGTGGCCCTGCTTATCTTTTCTCTTTGGACATCTAGAAGCATAATGCCCAATTTTGCCACAATTAAAGCATTTGAAAGGAAGTTTGCCCTTGTACTTGCCTTGACCTGTTCCAAACCTTTTTGCTAAATTTGCATTCTCCTCTTCATTGTCAAAATCTTCACTTTCTATTTCCTCCTTGATCTTGAGTTTCTGAATTACCTTGAATACAACCTCTTTGTTACCTGTGCCTTTGCCTCTACCTTTACCAACTCTCATCTCATATGCAGTAAGAGTTCCATATAGTTCATCCAGAGAAAGAGTATCCAAATCCTTTGCTTCCTCTATAGCTGACACCTTTGGATTGAACCTGACAGTAAGAGATCGAAGAACTTTCTGAGCAACATCAGCATCCTTCAATTCTGCACCAAGTCCTCTGATTGAGTTAACCACACTGTTCACTCTAAACATGTATTTCTCTACATCTTCATCATCCTGCATTTTCAGATTTTCAAATTCAGATCTGTGTATCTGAAGCTTTGCCTTCTTTATCTTGTCATCTCCTTCATATACACTCTGTAACCTATCCCAGACTTGCTTAGCTGTATCACAATCTATTACCTTTGCCAGTTCACTATTAGACAATCCACTTTGAATAGCATTGAGTGCTTTCAAATTATTTCCCAATTCTCTCTTCTGATTTACATCCAGATCACCAGTTGCAAAAGGAATATAGTCAGTCACTACACTCTCCCATACATCAACACCAAGAGAACCCAAGTAGATTTGCGTCCTTCTTTTCCAGAAAACATAATTTGTTCCATCAAACAGTGGAGCTTTGACATGGGAGTAGTTTTCATTAGAAGCCATCTTCAAACTCTGAGTTCTTCCAAGATCTTTGTCTAGAACCAGTTAGGCACTGTAAACTTAGGCTCTAATACCAATTGATGAACCCAGATATCCACTGAGAGGGGGAGGTGAATCAGTGGATTCAGAGACTAAAAACTTTTTATCAAAGTTCTTGTCACAATTCTAATTGGCACATAGAATCTCAAGGCAACAAAGTAACAACAAAGCAATCAACACAAAAAAACATAGAGATTTTACCCTGGTTCGGCCCTTTCTCCTGGCCTACGTCCAGCAAACTGTGACTATGAGAAGTCTTATTATCAAGCACTGTTTAATACAGAGTAAGATTCTCACCACCTCTCTGCTATGACTACAATCAAGCAAGTAATGCTTTGCATCTCATCAAGTAAGGAATTACAAAACTCCCTCTACCAGTTCTATCCACTAGGTAGGTAACTAGATGGTGTCTCAGCCACACTCACCAATTACAAAAGAGATTTATGGAGGATAAGAGAGTTTCTATACTTCTATTGCAGGATTCAAGTAGTGTTGGAGATTCTCTAGTGGAAGTATAGACAGCACCTTTATCATTGATCTTCACCAACAGCAACACCTTGCTTCTTTGATCAACAACACCAAGAACAACAACCCTAGCAGCCGTTTTTCTTAAAAAAATAAGACGGTGTTCTTCAACCCAAAAAAAAAACCTTTATGATAAGAGTTTATATATCATCTGACTTAGGGCAATATTTCACATGATTCTTCCAAGAGAAAAGACCATAATGTCCTCACGAATAGCCACAAATAGCCTTGAGTCTTTTCAAGTTGATTCAGTCGCTTTAAAAAAAACTTTCCATAACAGCTCCTGTCCATCCGAGAAATAACAGATTCATCTTCAATCGCTAAATCACCCTTGAAAACAGTAGATATTGACCTCGTCACAAATAGAGACTTTGTAGATCTTCTAAATAGCTTTCCAACAAGCCCAAGAACAGCTGAATCTGAGTTCTATACAAAAAGATATGATCATTTGAAAATTGCTGTACATGGTTCACCCGAGAAACAACCGAGCCATCTTCAATCGCCGATTTACCCTTGAAAACAGTAGATATTGGTTTTGTAATGAATATAGAACTTGTAGATCTTTTAAATAGCTTTCCAACAAGCCTAATAATAGCTAAATCCGAGCCCTATACAGAAAGATATGATCGTTCGAGGATTACAGTGCAGATAGCCAAATCTGAAACGGACGTGCCAGCTTGTGTGCCAGTGTGCCAGCTGAATCCGAGTCAACTCTCTCAGACCCAGCAGAGACATATAATAGGGTCTTCCATTGCCAATTAACCCTTGAAAACATTAGAGATTGGTCCTGTGATCAATAGAGAACTTATAGGGCTTCTTAAGAGCTTTCCAACGAGCCAACACACACAATCCCTCAAACCTTGTTGCCAACAATGACAACACATCTTCATTTCCTTCAATTTTCCCAACAATCCTACAATATATGCTTCAAATCCCAAGAATGTTTTTTGATTATTAGACGTGCTTGTGAATTATTGTAGCACAATTAACTGCACATCAATTATTCTTTGAAAAAGAATCAGAGAAATTTATCTTTCTAATAGATTATGTAATGCATACTTGTTTCAAAGTTTTGAGAATTTTGACATCCAATAGATCTCAACAATTTCTCCTACAATATATGCTTCAAGTCCCAAGGAATGTTCTTTGATTATTAGATATGTACTTGTGAATTATTTTTGCACAATTAACTGCACATCAATTATTCTTTGGAAAAGAATAAGAGAAATTTATCTTTTAAATAGATTATGCAATGGATACTTGTTTTAGAGTTTTGAGAATTTTGACATCCAATTTATATGAACTACATCATCATGTCTCTTTTGAGGCAACAACGCTTGGTTATGTAGCCCACAATGATCAAGTATTTCTTTTGGTCAACTTGTATGGATAGCTGTTGGCATGTCCAGCTGTTCCTATTTACGGGTACCCTTTTTAAGATGTCATATATGCGCTGATTTAGGGACCACTAGAAAGCATAGGAAATGTACTCTCTTTTTATATATATATTTTGTTGATCCCGGGAATGATTTTGATGATTATAAAATATTGGAGCATCAATTCTATACTAATAATTTTCAAATATTTAAGAATGTTTTTGTGGAAAGCTTTTCAATGCACAACTTTCAATTGAAAATCCTATAAAACATTGGAACAATTAGAGAGCTCATTTGTATCAATGACAATCCCTTTAAGAACTCTGTGTAACAATTGGGATGTATGTGGTGAGCTCTTATAAATCCGTAGAAATATTTTTAAGTATAGAAATTTCACTTGTATTCATTAGATTTTCTTAGATGCTTTGAAAGATTTTTATATCATTGAAAGAATAGAAAAGATATTTCTTGTAATTAAATGGTTTGCAAGACCATGTATATTCCTAGAAACCCTTAGAATCACTTGGAAGCTTTGAAGAGTCAAATTTTCAATTTCTTGAAATTTTGAAGTTCAAGCTGTAAGAGCTGACTCACACCAAAAGAGCCGACTCTGATACGGCACGGTGACTGACAGTTTAGAAGAGCTAACTTCTGCTCTGACGAGCCTTCTCTTTTTAGACAGGCAAAAATCTAATTTTCCAAATACTATGAAAATGAGTTGATTCCTGTTTTGCGAGCCATCTCTCTTAGGAAGGATAGAAAGCAAGTTTTTAAAGACTCTTCAGAAAAGCCGACTCCTGTTCTGCGAGCCTTCTCTTTCAGGGAGACAAAAAGTTGGTTTTCTGAACACTGCTAATTAGAGCCGACTCATCTACTATGAGTCGACCTTATTCCACTGATTGCAACAATAACGGCTAGTTCCAGAACTTGCAAAATTCAATTTTCAAGATATCTAATGGCCATTTCTTGGTTTCTAATAACTATAAATGGCTAGAAATGACTTTAAACATATGGGAAAACATCATGAAAGATATAAATTCTTGGATTGAAGTTAAAAGGAACAATACACTTGAACAAGAACTTGAGCATTTATTCCAATCATTGATAATAAAGAGAATATTTCGAGCAAACATTGAAAACCCGAGGAACAAATTTCTTCCCACCTAACCTCTTGAAGCATTAAGTGAGGATTAAAGAACGTATTGAAGAGCAACTTTTGAAACTTTTGAACAACTATATGTCAAGCTTCAATTGCAATAATCAACACTTTTTAGAGTTTATTTTTTGTTGCTATGTTTTCATACTTTTGAGTTGTTTGTTTCAGCAGGGAGCTGAAACTTTGAATTGGGTTTAGATTTTGATTGGCTAACCATGGAAAGCCAGTTGGATTGTTTGTGTGCTCGGAAAATAAACATGTATTTGGATGAGCCTTTGAAAACCAATTGGATTGTTTGTGATCCCATAAAACAAACGTTATACTTGGATTTTGGTTTGTGAGCCCGGGATAAAACAAACCGGTTGTATTCTTGTGAAAATATTGTGAAATCTCAGGTGGATCTTGGAGAGTGGATGTAGAAGTTGGGATTGCTCCGAACTACTATAGATTTATTGTATTTGTGTGATTGTTTGTTCCTCTTACTTTCTCTTTTAATTTTCACAAATCACATTACACTTGGCTCACATTTGATTAAAGTTTTCAAAGGCACATACTTGTTTTAATTTTTGAAAACCTAATTCACCCTTCTCTTGGATTGTTAGTCTGGGCAACAAGTGGTATCTGAGCCATGTCTCAGTGCCGCTAATCTAATGATTAGGAGAAAAGATCATGGCAATCCACGTGAGCATTTTACTAGCTGAAGGATAATTTAGTAATAGACCTCTACTCTTTAATGGCACCCATTACACTTATTGGAAGGCTAGAATGAGAATTTATATTCAAGTCATAGACTTTCAATTATAGAAAGTAACTATGAAAGGTCCTTACATGCACTAAAAAGATTGATGACATTGACATCCCAAAATCGAAAAATGAATGGGATGATCATGACATAAAAATGGCTGAAATAAATGCAAAAGTCTTGAACCTTTTGTATTATGCACTTGACCCAAATGAGTTTAACCAGATTTTCACTTGCAATTTTGCAAAATAAATTTGGGATAGACTTCAAGTCATACATGAAGGCACTAACCAAGTTAAGAATTCAAAAATTAACTTGCTTATGCACAATTATGAATTATTTAAAATGGAATCTACTAAAATCATTTCTGAAATGTTTACAAGGTTTACTGATATTATTAACGATCTCAAAAGTCTTGGTAGGACCTATTCTTACAGTGATTTAGTAGATAAAATTCTTGGATCTGTGCCGGACAAGTGGATGCAAAGGTCACTACAATTCAAGAAGCAAAGGATCTCAACAACTTACCATTAGAAGAGCTCCTTGGATCGTTAATGACATATGAACTAAATAAGGCGCTGTAGTAATGAGGAAGGTAAAAAAGGAAACTAGTAGCTCTTAAAGCTGCAACTGAAGGAAAAAAGAAAGAAGAGGAAAGCCCCTCATCTGAAGAAGAGTTAGGAGATGAGGATATGGCCCTTGTAACGAGAAGGTTTAGAAGATTTATAAGCAAGGACAGATCAAAATATAGAAGGAAGTACTTTGCTAAGGGGGAGCCAAGTAAGGAGAAAGAAAGAGAAAAGGATAAGGATCAACAGTCTATTTGTTATTAATATAAAAAATCAGGGCACTATCATCGAACTGTCCTATGTTGAAGAAGAGCAACAAGAAGGGCAAGAAAAAGAAAGCTATGGTTGCAACATGGAGCAATAGTGATGAATCAAGCTCCAATGAAGAGGAAGAGCAAACAAAGTCTGCTAATCTACATTTGATGGCTTTGGAAGATGATATTTGTTTTGAATATTGAATTTACTTTTGATGAATTACACAGCTTTTTATGATTTGCTTGCTGAATTTAAAAAAACTGGTTTGAAAATCAGGTCTCTCAAACATTCAAATGATGTTTTACAAAAAGAAAAAAATGATGCATTGAAATAAATAAGACCTTGCAAAAGGAATTAAATGAAGTTCTTAAAAATAACAAGGCTTCACAAAAAGGAAAAGAAGAGCATTCTGAGAAATTCAAAGTTTTAAAAGAAAAAAATGAAAATCTGAAAATAGAAGTTCAGAAACTCAAACCTTTGGTGGATAAGTTAACATTGAATTCAAATAAACTTTAATTAATCCTAAAATCTTAAAGGGAATCAAATGATAAAGCTAGAATTGGGTACAACTCAAATTTTAACAATAAATTTTCAGCAACCGGATTTTCTGCATCAAATTTTCAGCACCTAAATCTTTACAAAAGATAAATATTATTTGTTTCTGCTATAATAAAATTGGACATAAGGCTTATGAGTGCAACTTAAGGAAGAAAAACAGAAATAAAATTAAGAAGATTTGGGTTCTTAAAGGAACCATGGAGACAACTCAAAAGGATCCAAGAGAGCTTTGGTACTTAAAAATGTGACTTAATTTGTTTTGCAAGGATGTCTTGCAATCCAAGGATCTAAAGAAAATGGTACTTGGATAATGGCTGTTTAAGGCATATGATGGGTGATAAGAAATAATTCTTCATCCTAAAAATGAAAGAATGTGGCATTGTAACTTTTGGAAATAATGATAAGGGAAGAATTATTGACATTGGTAAGATCAAAATCATCTATTCAACATTCATAGAAAATATATTGCTAGTAGATAAATTGAAGCATAATCTATCAAGAATTAGCCAATTATGTAACAAAAGCTTTAAAGTGTTATTTGAATCTTCAATGTGTATAGTTACTAGCTCTCTTGATTCAAGCATTAAATTTATAGGACATCCACTTAGAAAGATATACATGATAGACTTAAATGATCTAACCATAAAAAGTAGATAAGTCTAGTTGCTATGAATGCTAAAATCAAGGAAACTAGTTGGTTTTGGCATAAAAGACTTGGACATGCTAGTATGCATACATTATCTAAATTAATTTCAAAAGATTTAGTTAAAAATTTATCTAAATTAAATTTTGAAAATGATCATATATGTGATGCTTGTCAATATAGTAAACAAACTAGGACGAGTTTTAAATATAAAAATATTGTTTCAATATCTAGGCCTTTAGAGTTATTACATATGGATTTATTTGGACCAACTAGGACCACAAGCCTAGAAGGTAAGAAATATGGACTTGTGATAGTAGATAATTTTTCTAGATTTACTCGGATATTATTTTTGGCACATAAAGATGAGAAATTCGCTATTTTTCAAAAATTTCATAGAAATATTTCAAATCAGGCAAATCTATCAATTCAATAAGAAGTGATCATGGCACAGAATTTAAAAATTAATATTTTAAAAAATTTTGTAATGAGCATAGCATTGATCACAACTTTTCAGCTCTAAGAACATCACAATAAAATGTTGTGGAGAAAAAGACTACAACATTAAAAGAAATAACCTGAATAATATTATGTAAAGGCTTCCAAAGTACTTTTGGGTTGAAGCTGTGAATGCTGTATGTTACATTTTGAATCGTATTCTTATTAGACCTATTCTAAAGGAAACCCCATATGAGCTTTGCAATGATAGAAAATTAAACATAAGTTACTTTCATGTATTTGATTATAAATGTTTTTATCTTAAACAATAAAAAAAATAACCTGAAAAAATCTGATGCAAAACTAATGAAGATATATTTCTTAGTTATTCAATTTCAAATAACTCTTATAGAGTGTTTAATAAAAGGACTTTAACTATAGAAAAATCTATTTATATTATTTTTGATGAATCTAATCCTTCACCTTCTAAATAAAAAGAGTGCATCAACAATGATGCAGGTACTTTGAATGAAGGAATAAAGGACTTGAGCCTAAAAGATAAACTAGTTAAAGAAAAGAAGGAAAAGGTAAGCAAAGAACATGATAATTTGTCTAAACAATGAAGGTATGTACATCGCAGTCCTAAGAACTTATTTATAGGAGATTCCTCACAAGGTGTTAGAACTAGGTCTTCATTTAGAGACACTTTTGATTACCTTATGTTTATTTCTCAAATTGAATCCAATTGTATAGAGGAAGCTAAAAGAGATCCAAATTGGATGATGGCTATGCAAAAGAAGTTGAACCAATTTGAGAGGAACCATGTTGGGATCTTAATTAGTAGACCTAAAGAACATCCTATTATAGGTACTAAATGGATATTCGGATATTTAGAAACAAATTAGATAAAAAAGATAATGTAATAAGAAACAAAGCAAAATTAGTGGTCAAAGGATATAATCAAGAAGATAATAGATTTTGATGAAATTTATGCAACTGTAGCAAGACTAGAAGCCATAAGATTGCTTGCTTTTGCATGTCATATGAATTTTAGATTGTTTCAAATGTATATACAAAGTGCTTTTCTAAATGGTTATATTTTTGAAGAAGTTTTTGTAGAGTAATTTTCTGGATTTGAAAGTCATAATTTATATAATCATATTTTCAAATTGAACTAAGCTTTATATGATCTTAAACAAGTTCCTAGAGCTTGGTAAGAATGACTTAGCAAATTTTTGCTTGAAATAAGTTTTACAAATGGTGGTGTAGATACAACCTTATTCATTAAAAGAAAGGATGATGAATTGTTAGTTGTACAAGTTTATGTAGATGATATAATCTTTGGTGTAATTAATGAAGATCTTTGTCAAGAATTTGCTGAGCTTATGCAGGGTAAATTTGAAATAAGTATGATGGATGAGCTGACATTCTTCCTTGGACTTCAAATCAAACAAATAAAGAAAGGGATATTCATCAACTAAACCAAGTACATCAAGGAACTATTGAAAAAGTTTGGGATGAAATCCTCAAAAGAAATCGGTATAGCAATGAGTCCAACCTACAAGCTTGACGAAGATGAAGGAAATAGCATTGATCAAAACTATATCGAGGTATGATTGGATTCTTGCTATATTTAACAACCAGTCGACCTGGTATCCTATTTAGTGTATGTATATGTGCTAGATTTCAAGCTTATCCAAAAGAATCATATATACTTGCTGTTAAAACAATCATAAGATATTTTAAAGAAACATCTAATATAGGATTATAGCATTCTAAGCATTCATCATTAGAATTAATTGGTTATTCTGATGCTGATTATTGTGGTTGTAAAATCGATAGAAAGAGCACTAGTGGAACATGTCAATTTTTAAGATTGAATTTAATCTCATGGTACAGTAAAAAACAAAACTCTGTAGTACTATCCACTATTAAGATATACTACTGCAGGAAGTTGTGCTAAGTACTTTGAATTAAGCAATAACTAGAAGACTTTGGTGTTAAACAAACTAAAATTCCAATCATATGTGATAACACCAATATTTTGAATTTGACTAAAAATCCTATTCAACATTCTAGAATAAAGCACATAGAGATTAGACATTATTTTATTAGGGATCATGTATAACATAGAGATATTTAATTAGAATTTATTTGTACTAAGAAATAATTAGCTGATATATTTACTAAGCCACTTAGTGAGGATAGATTTACAATGATTAGAGGTAAATTAAGTTTGTGTGATCTATTTTAGAAATTTCATTGATATTTTTTAAAAGATTTAGAAATTTTTTTTAAAGCTAATCCTAATCATTTTAAACATAGTGGAACCTTAATTAGTATATTTAAGTCCTCTAGAATCCATCTCCAGCCTTTTCAAATCCAAAAACTTAAGTTCTACTCGAGCAAACGTAAGCTTAAGCGAGCCGACTCAGATGTCAAAGGCTCTATTTTTTAAAATTCCTTAAAAATCCATGTTACATCTTTCACCTTACTGCATAACCGAGTCAAATTATTCTCTTTTACCTTCCAAGACTATAGAAAACCTAAGGGACCACAGTGAAACCTAGATCCGAGTGATTCCTAGCAAGAATAGGTCCAAGAAAGACTTTGGCTTACAAGAGAAAGAGAATCCATGATTCCACATCGGCCGAATGAAAAGCAAAGAGACGGAATAATGAGCCGGTCCCTGCACCTCTATCAACTCGATCTCAACCAGGATTTTCTATGGCCACTCGACCAATTATCACAGGCAGAAGAGTTTACTTTGATTTTTTGGAACAAGAGCATTTTTGGATTGGGGATTGGATTAAAAAGCAAGGGTGGGGGAGATTCTGCTCAGTTGAAGTTTCTATTTACCCCACTCTAGTGAGATCTTTCTTTGAGAATTTAAGGATTGGATATGATTCAATTAGCTCCACGATAAAGGGCCAACTTATTATTTTGGATGAAACCTGTTTAAGTCAGTTGCTTAAAATGTCCAAGGGAGATGCTACCTAATTTTAGAGAAAAAGATTGATGGATTGAGAACTCTTTTAGAAAGAAGAGAAGTAAGAAGCAGAAACAATCTGCAAGCTAATCAGCTTTCATTAAAAATGAGAGTACTGCATAACATGGTTAGTTGGATTTTCTTTTTGAAAACTGGAAGATTTGATTGGGTCACAGAGAGGGGTGTTGTATTTATGCATTACATGATTGAAGGATATCCAATCAATCTGCCTTTTTGATGCTATCCCAAATTAAGGAAGCAACTAAGAGATAGCGAGCTTGTCTACCTTACAGCATGGTTTTTACTCTTATCTTTAAGGTGTTCGGAGTGGACTGTATTAGCAAGGATGCCAGGAGATTATTGCTCACTAACCGGTATAGCGAGAGGTCGCTTCACCATATGGGCTACCAAAAGATTGATGGAAGATGGATGAAAAACTCTCAAGTCAGAGACTAGCTAGATCAAACTCTTCATATGATGATTTTGCTGCAGCTGGTAGTGATGATGATAATGATGTTGATGGTGATGAGGATGATGATGATAATGATGATGATGAGGCTCCTGCTATTGGACTATCATTGGGAGAGACCTCTGGATAGCCCGCTAGTCCGAGGACTTTACCTACTAAGCCTATATTTGCTATGTTGGAACCATGGCGTGCCTTGACCGTGGAAGAGAAAAAGGAGAAGAGAGTGAGCGGATGAATTGAAGATGGCTGCTTGTTGATCTCAAGAAAACAAGAACCCAACACGGCTGCAACCTTCTTCTTGGATTTAATCTTGTAAAGAGAAGTAGAAGAGGAGATGGAAGAAAGATATAGGAGAAAAAAGAGATTGTATTCCTTGGAGAAGAACCTTGGTACAATACACAAGATGACGTCCCTTCTTTGTAAACCAAGAAGCCTCACGTGAAAACCCTCACGCATGCCCTCCTCTCCAAACCATGAGCCACTCCAAGAAGTCTCACACACCTCTCAAGAATTGTGGAAGCCCTCTCTCTGGAAACCGTGAAGCCCCACAGGTCTCAAGTCCAAAACCGTCGCCCCCTCCTTTATATATGTGCGTGCGATTTCTTCCTTAGGCCAACCAACTTTTTGGGCGATTAGACTTCTTGGACCAAACTGATTAGGATTTCTTAGTTAGTTAGGCTTCTAAGTGGTTACAACCAACCAACTAGGATCCTTAGGTGGTTGGGCTAACCAACTAACCTAACCTCCTAACCAACTATTCCTCCCTTTCACACCAAAGGGGCAGCTAGCTACACCTCAGGACCTAAATCCCATAACCCAGCTGGGTTATGTTACAATCTCTCAAAAAACTCTCCCCAAGAAATTAATGTGAGAAAACACTCAAACCCGAGCCCATATATACCCTTGTCTCACATGTTCTCTCAACCCTGGATCAAGCCCCCTGACCCAACATGACTATGGGGCCCTGGGAACTTATAAACCTAAGCCCCCAAACCTGCGTGGCATCTTTGGACTTTGGGTGCACCAC
Source organism: Areca catechu (assembly GCA_021397845.1). Lineage (NCBI taxonomy): Eukaryota > Viridiplantae > Streptophyta > Magnoliopsida > Arecales > Arecaceae > Areca > Areca catechu. The sequence continues at coordinate 7,558,886 of CM038040.1, read as the reverse complement.
ACATAAGCTTACAATATCTACCTAGGCGCTTCAAAGCTCTAGTAAGCTCCATCCAGTCCATCAGTTCCATCAACGCTCCACATTTGAAGAAGCTATTCCTTGGAAGAACCTTGGTAAGTACATCAGCCACATTCTCTGAAGTATACCTTGGCGAGCTCCACTTCACCATCTTCCACCAACTCCCGAATCCTGTGGTACCTGATATCATGAACCCCCTGGAACACCTCCAGAAATCGCTTGGCACGCCTCCAAGCACCAGGGATCGTCTCAAACATCCCTGCCATGGCCTCCCAAATCTCTCCAAAACTTGGGAGCACTACACAAAACCCTACAATGTCCATCTTGGTGCCCCCAAGCCTTGGCAAACCTGGCAACGTCCTCCTGCACAACCCCGCTGTAACTACGTGTCATGACAGCTCCTTGTACGGATCTCCTTGCCTCTGCCAATACCCTTCAACTGCTAAGCTCCCTTGGAGGCCTTTGGAATGACTGCCTTCTCAGTTGAAGATCCTTGCTTGTACCCTGGCACCACCATTGTAGCCTTCCTTTTGCCTGGTAGCTGCATCAGTCTTTTTCTTGGACTTTCCTGGAGAGACCACAGTGATCCTGAATCGGCACTCGCGTAACTGAAGCTCTAGCTGACACCATCTTCTCAGAGCCACGCCTCACTACCTGTGCACACTGCTCCACCTGCCTCGGTGCACCCTTGGTGCTGGTGCTGGGATGTTACTCCTTCCCGTGCACTCCTCCGCTCTGACCTAGTATCGAATCCTGCTCCACCCGTGAAGCCACCTCTTTTCGGTGCTTCACCTGAGACTGAAGTCTCCCTGATGCCACAGAATGAAATCTCGAGGCCAGCCACTCAACGCTGTCCTGCTGAGCCTGTCGCTGCACCTCGTACCCCGTCGCTGCCTCCTCAGATCCTTCACATCCCGCGAACCCCTCCGAGACCATTTCAGATACACTGCACCCTGCAAGCTCCTCCGAAACAACCAAGAGCTCATCCAACTCTTCCTCTAACACAGCGACTGAACCTGAGAAATCCGGGCTTTTCCTTTCTCCATCCTTGCACTTCTTCTTAAGTGGACACTCCTGTTTAAGGTGCCATGCTACACCACACCTGTAGCACTTGAATTCTCTCTCGCCCTTTCGGGATTTTGTGCCATAAGTCTTGACAAGCTCCGCGTGACCATCTGCACCCTTCCTACTATCTCCAGAGCTGACATCTTCCTGTCGAAGCCACCTCGCCTCTCCAGCTGGAACATCGACCCGTGCTCCACAGCTCCTAAAACCCGTGCTCCACCGCACTCCTGATCTCGAATTGATGTCTTCCTACTTTGTCCCCGAGACTGCAACACCAACCTATGCTTCCACGGTGCACCCAGACAGCTGTGCAAACCTAACGCCAATATCAGTCCTCTTCAAAATCCATCCTAATGTTGAGCAAATCCATGCTGATCCGGTCGAACCGCTAAATGTGTCTCGCAACATTCTCGCCCTCCTGCATCCGAAGGTTGTACAGTTGTTTCTTCAGCACCAACTTGTTACACATATTCTTTCCCATATACATGGTGTGCAATCTCGACCACAATTCCTTGGATGTCTTCTTTTCTAACATACCATACAAAACCTTATCCGCCAGACAAGTTTAATCGTGGCACATGCCCTTTTTCTCCAAGGACATCCACTCCTTGTCATTCATACCCCCTGGCCTATCTTCCAAGGTCAAATCTAATCCCAAGTGAACCAGCACCCAGCAAATCTTCCACCCTAACCTTCCATATGGTGAAACTCCCTTTTCCATCAAACTTCTCCACACCAATCTTCATCCTACTGCCTTCCATGATCCAAAACAATCACAAAATAGCGAAAGATTGAAAAACTTGAAGAAGATACCTAATGTAACGGGGGTGGACAGCAGCCCCAGATCTTATCCTTCCTCCCAACACCTTGAGAAAATCCTAGATCTGAACCCTTCTCCAAGATCTGAAGAAACCTGATCAAAAAACTCCTTGATTAGAATACCTTGCTGCACTCTTTGCTGAAAACTTGAACCTTCTTCCACCTCCACGCCGAACCACGAGCTCTGATACCACTTGTTAGAACCGTGGCGTGCCTTGACCGTGGAAGAGAGAAAGGAGAAGAGAGTGAGCGGATGAGTTAAAGATGGCTCTTTGTTGATCTCCAGAAAACAAGAACCCAACATGGCTGCAATCTTCTTCTTGGATTTAATCTTGTAAAGAGAAGTAGAAGTGGAGATGGAAGAAGATATATGAGAAAAGAGATTGTATTCCTTGGAGAAGAACCTTGATACAATACATAAGATGGTGTTTCTTCTTTGTAAACCAAAAAGCCTCACGTGAAAACCATCACGCTTGCCCTCCTCTCCAAACCGTGAGCCACTCCAAGAAGTCTCACGCACCTCTCAAGAACCGTGGAAGCCCTCTCTCTAGAAACCGTGAAGCCCCACACGGTCTCAAGTCCAAAACCGTCACCCCCTCTTTATATAGATGGGCGTGCGGTTTCTTCCTTGGGCCAACCAACTTCTTGGGCGGTTAGACTTCTTGGACCAAACTGGTTAGGATTCCTTAGTTAGGCTTCTAAGTGGTTACAACCAACCAACTAGGATCCTTAGGTGGTTAGGCTAACCAACTAACCAACCACCAACCTCTTAACCTAACCTCTTAACCAATTATTCTCCCCTTCCATACCAAAAGGGAAGCTGGCTACACCTCTGGACCTAAACCCTATAACCCAACTGGGTTATGTTACAATCTCTCAAAAAACTCTTTCCAAGAAATCAATGTGAGAAAACATTCAAACCCGAGCCCATGTTCACCCATGTCTCACATGTTCTTTCAACCCTGGGTCAAGCCCCCTAACCCAATATGACTCTGGGACCTTGAAAACTCATAACCTAAGCCCCCAAACCTGTGTGGCATCCTGGACTTGGGTGCGCCACACATGAGCTTACATGCTACACGGGCTTTTGCAAAGCCATCTATGCCACCTCCCACTTCAACTACCACTAGTATCATCTTGAAGCAAGTTACTCAGTTGTTTGATGCATTGATTGCTAGAGTTAGCTTCATGATAAGAGACATGAGACAGGACATTCGAGATGTTTTCAGGAGCTGCGATGAGTTCAGAGTAGCACAAAAAGAGCTCACTTTGGATGAACGTGATCGAGCACAGAGGACACATGACACATATTAGTCCGATGTATCAGATTTGAGAGCAGACTTCGGATGTGTGCGAGGTGCCGTTGGCAGTTTTGCACAAGCGCAAGTAGAGACTACTTTTTCTATACAGTAAGGCATCAGATGCGTCGAGTCTGAGTTAGGTAGCATCTTGTTGGGATTCACCGGTTCTAAATCGCTTTTGGTCCATTATCCAATCAGGGACCTAAACCTTAGCCTCCACCTAGACCTGCACCTACATCTAGGCCACCTTTTAGTGCCACAATCCGACCTAGCACAAGATTTTCTCCACTTAGGGTAGGACCAACTTTCCGGACCTGCAGTTCTACAGGTATATTCCAGAAGAGAGTGACAATGACTAGATATTAGGATTTTTACTATGTATTTTCTTGTCTTTGTAGTGATCACTTTGTATTTCATGGTATATGTTGATACCTCTGTTGTATGAAATTTTGTAACTAAAACACATGTTTCTCCAAATGTTACATTATATGTTTCTCCAAATGCTATGTGCATATATGTTAATGATATTTCTGGTATCATTTTGTATCATATAACAATATCATGGTATCAAGCTTTTTCTCGTGACATTCTACATACTATTCTTGATTTTCATTGCTGATGACAAAAAGGGAGAGAAAGAATGTGCATGAAATTAAAAGTTTCAAACAAAAAGGGAAAAAATGAGAATGAGAATGTGATGTTTGAGATTACAATCTAAAAATATGATATACATACATTCTTGTGAATGAGATTAATGAATTAAAAAGATTGAAAGAGATGGAAAACTAGAAAAGTAAACGAGCATATGATTGAAATTGGAAGGGGGAGCATTGACTGTCATAAAGTTTAATGAAATCTTTATTTTTTTTTATCATTTAACTCAACAATCTTAATACATATTTTCTTGCTCTGATACATTTTCCCAAGCTCTGATATAAGCATGGTTTGCTGCGATCATATAAACTTTAAATTGTTCAAATACTTAAACTCTGATACTATAATTTACATATACTCTTATACATGAATATTTCTATGCTCTAATATATAACATATATACTCTGATACATGAATATATACATTACTCTGATATATTTTCTTGAATTGTAAAGTTTTTAATCTCCATGCCCAGTGTTTTGTTATCATCAAAAAGGGGAAGATTATTGACCCGAGGAATGATTTTGATGATTGCAAAATATTGGAGCATGAATTCTATACTAATACTTTTCAAATGTTTAAGAATGTTTTTGTAGAAAGCTTTTTAACGCACAACCTTCAATTGAAAATCCTATAGAACATTGAAACAGTTAGTGAGCTCATTTGTATCAATGATAATTGCGTTAAAAACTCCATATAACAATTGGGATGTGTGGTGAGCTCTTATAAATTCTTAGAAATATTTTTAAATATAGAAAGTTCACTTATATTCATTAGGTTCTCTTAGATGCTTTGAGAGATTTTTGTATCATGGGAAGAATAAAGAAATTATTTCTTAGAATTAAATTGTTTGCAAGACTGTATATTCTTAGAAATTCTTAGAATTACCTAGAAGATACTTGGAAGCCTTAAAGAATCAAATCTTTTCAATTTCTTGAAGTTTTGGAGTTTAGGCTGCAAGAGTCTTGCACCAGAAGAGCCGACTCTGGCATGGCACGGTAACTGGCACAGTTCAGAAGAGCCAACTCCTCAGACAGACAGAAATCTCTGATTTTCTAGATACTGAAAATGAGCTGACTCCTGTTCTGCGAGCCTTTTTTCTCAGGAAGGATAAAAAGCAAGTTAGAAAAGTCGACTCATGTTCTGTAAGCCTTCTCTTTCAGGGAAAGAAACTTGGTTTTTTAGACACTGCTAATTAGAGCCGACTCCTCTACTACGAGCCGACTCTTATTCCATGGATTACGATAGTAACGGCTAGTTCTAGAACTTGCAGAATTCATTTTCCAAGGTGTCTAACGGCTGTTACTTGGTTCCCAACGGCTATAAATGGCTAGAAATGACTTTAAACATATGGAAAAATATCATAAAAGATATAAATTCTTGGATTGAAGTTAAAAGGAACAATACACTTGAGCATTCATTTCCATCATTAAGAACAAGGAGAATATTCTGAATAGTCATTAAAAACTCAAGAGGAATTCAACTTCTTCCCACCTAACCTCTTGAAGAATTAAGTAGGATTGAAGAGTGCATTGAAGAGCAATTTCTGAAACCTTTAAGCAGCTATATATCAAGCTTCAACTGCAACAATCAGCTCTTTTTAGAGTTTTTTTTCTGTTACTTTGTTTTCATACTTTTGATTTGTTTGTTTCAGCAGGGAGCTGAAACTTTGAATTGGATTTAGTTTTTGATTGGCTAACCTTGGAAAGACAATTGAGTTGTTTGTGATCCCGAAAAACAAATGTGTATTTGGGTTTTGATTGGTGAGCCTTGGAAAATCAATTGGATTGTTTGTAATCCTGTAAAACAAATATTGTACTTCAATTTTGGTTTATGAGTCCGAGATAAAACAAATTAGCTATATTCTTGTAGGAATATAGTGAAATCCCAAGTTGATCTTAGGGAGTGGACATAGGAGCTGGGATTGTTTCGAACTACTATAAATTTGTTGTGTTTGTGTGATTATTTATTTCTCTTACTTTCTCTCTTAGCTTCCACAAATCATACTATAGTTGGCTCACATTTGATTAAAGTTTTCAAAGGCACATACTTGTTTTATTTTTTGAAAATCCAATTCACCCCCTCTTGGATTGTCGGTCTGAGCAACATATATATATATATATATATATATATATATATATATATGATTTAGGAACAACTAGAAAGCATAGTAAATGTGTTTCACTAAAATGGTTGCTTTAATTTCTATTATTGACATTTTCCCTTGTCTTAATCTCTCCTTTTTCCTCTCCATTACCTTTCCCAAATGGAGTTGAACCCTAGTATTTAAGTTCCTTTGCATTGATTCCCTAGAATCATGGTTTTCGAAACCGGACCGAACCAAGTGGTTCAAGGAATTTCGAGCCGTACCGGCTATAAACCAGGATAGTTCTATCTCCTGAATCAGAACACCGGCGATAGTAGACAAGGGAGAGGGAAAGAGAGGAAGACAAAGAGAGAGGAAGGGAGGAAAAGAGTGGACGACCCCATCAGAGGGCTGGCGATGGCTTGGCAAAGCCACTGGAGGGTTGTGGAGGCCTTCGAGGCTCCATGTCCTTTGCGAGGGACTTTAATCGAGAGAGATAGAGAAAGAGAGGGGGGAGGGAGAGGAAGGCAGTGGAGAGGTTGCTAGAGGGCTGCTGGGTAGCTGCCGTGGTGTCATCGCTACCTCCACCTCCTCTTCCCTCTCTCTCTCCTTCCCCCCTCTCTCACTTGGAGGAATCAGAGGTCTTGATGGCCATTCAAGGGCCCTTGCGGTCTCCAATGGCCACTAGCAGTATCTCCACCTCTCTCTCGTCCTCTCTTTCCCTCTCTCTTTTCCTCCTTCCCAGTTTGTTTCTTTGTTTTTGTATTGGTTCGCACAAAGTCTATCCGGTACGAGCTGTACCGACTTGTATCGCCAATCGGCCGGAACAAGGTCCAGTTCTGGTTCTGCATTCCTTGCCTAGAATCTTTGAAATAGGGTTCCTGACTTTCCCTCCTCTCCCTCATCTCTTTCTTTAGCAACAATGGTGATGTGATGAGGTCATATGGTTATTGGGTTCAAGTTATATCTTTCATGCAAAAGAATGATTGATCTTCTTTCATGACATCATCCATTGGATTGCGCTCCACACAACTCTCAAAGCACTCCAAGCTCTCTCATTCATCAACCTGCACAGATCTCAAAGTGGCATTTGCGCAATCCATTAGTGGATTCATGAAGGAAGGTGAATCATTCTTTCATGCGAAAGATGCAACCTGTACCCATGGTTATTCTCGACATCCTTTTTTTAATTATATAAACGAGCGGTCACACTACTCTAGTGTGAAAGGAGCCCAAGCAATCAAAATAAAGCAAACTCTACAGGGGTAGAGGGATACAATCGTCGTGGTGCCATGACCAATCAGCAGAGTGCTCAGCAACGGAGGAAACCCAGTCGGCCGCACTATTTGCCTTCCTCTAAACATGGCGAATCGACACCGACATCCTTGGCCAAGGGACTGCCAGATGTCTCGAAGAAGAGGGTGGACCTGACACTACTCCGACCTTTCCTGAATCCAACTGATGACAATGGCAGAGTCCCTATCAATGAGAATCCTCTCAGCCTACAGGACCTGTGTAGCCTAGGAAATGCCCTCCCATGCAACTCTAAGCTTGGCTTCAAGGATCGAAGGCACACGTAGAAAGGAACCTCCCACTACCAACAGCCCGCCCCTAGCATCACGAATCACAAACCCAGCACCCCCTACCGCACCACGGATATTGCCATCAAAGTTCACCTTGACAAATCCCGGAGGAGGGGGTTTCCAACAGATGTAAATAGCCCTACGGGCCGCTGCCAAGGGAGCATGGGAGTTCTAGGAATCCCGAGTCGCAAGGGATGTAGCAATGTCAAAGTGGTGATACTCCAAAGTCATGAACCTGGCTCTCTGAAGAACCAGATGTGCTGGAGTGAGAACCGCCTCAAAGACCAAGCTGTTCCTAGACAGCCAAATCTGATAAGCAATGTAGGCAGAATGGTGACGAACCTCGGCCGAACAATACTAAAGCATGTAAAGGAACAAAGCTAGTCGGGGTCCATCAGCCTTCAACCAAGGCCATCTCCTGGCCAATCCCCAAATCAGCCTTGCCCTAGGGCAATGCAAGATCTCATGCTCAATGGATTCGTCCTCTGAATCATAGACAGGACTAGTGACCGGCAAGTCCATACCTCTGCTCCTAAGCAGCTCCCTCATGGAAAAGCGATCCAAGCTAACTTCCAAAGAAAGAGCTGCATTCTCGATGAACAGGCATCCTTGATCAAGGGCTTCATCTTCTAGATAGGGCTAGCAGTCTTCAAATTTGTGGCTGAGGGGTCGATTTGGACCATCATAGAGGGCTAGCATCTTCTCCTTGTCCTCTTCACCCGTTCCATGAACGTTGAAGATTATCGTCTCCTCCAAGAAGCCTTATCAATGTTAGGAGTCAACAAATTACAACATTCATGTTCTTGTGATGGGCTATGAGGTGTGCCCCGATTCAAAAGTATAGAAAGCCCATTTTTTCTCTTTGTTAAGCCTAATATATATTGTTGATCCTTTCTTTATCAAGTTAGGCTTTTGGGGTCGGTTGGTTAACATGGTTTGAGAGCTCAGGTTTGCTGTAGGTCATGAGTTTGAATCCATCTAGTTCTATTGTTTATTCTGATTCTGATATTTCTTGATTCAGTTTTCTATGTGCATGGTCCTGGCCACTTGTGAGGTGGGGTGTAAGCCCAATATACAATGGTTGCCCTTTCCCTACTAGCTCAAGCTTCTGCGGTCCATTGGTTAGTTAACACTCTTCCTGACTTATCATTTGCAAGTGCACTTTTCCCCTCCCGTTGAGCCTAGCAGCATCTGTTGAGTTGAGCTTGAACTAACTTGAAAAGAAATTAGTTGAGCTTAAAGCCAATGGTTTCCTATTTCACTATTAGGAGCTGAGAGTGATCAAGTAATGTAGGATTTCAAGCTCTAGCTAGCTCATGTTTGGCTTGTCCACCTTCCTACTTCTATGCTTGTTCACCTTCCTACTTCTATGTGATTACTAGAGATGGAGTGGACAGGGTTGATAATCAAAGGCACAGCTTTGATGAATGAGGCATTGTCTTCAGTACATGCTGATTCGCATTAGGATTGACATTCTTCATTCAAAGAGATCTTTGTGGATTTTGGGACTAGGGGGAGGAGTGGCTTATTAATCTTGTATTAGACCCAACAAATCATCTAGCCACCTATAAGATTGGAGATGACCCAATAAGATACCTCATTTGCATCATTGTAATCATTTAATCCATGGTTCGCTAAATTGCCCTGAACCTGGTGGTTCGAGACATGTCGAACCGTACCAGCAACCTACCAGTATGATTTAGGCATTTAATTTGGAACGTAGATGAAAATAGAGGTAGGGAGAAGGAAAGAGAGGAAGAGAGAAAGGGAGGAGAGAAGGAAAAGGAATGGCTAGCAGTGGCCAACAGTAGCCCGCTAAGGCGCCGAGGGCTCTAGAGCTCTGCCCTTCAAAAAAAACAAGAATAGAGAGAGAGGGAGGGAAGGAGAGAAATAGAAAGAGAGGTAGCTGGTAGGGAGGCCAGTGGTGGCCGTCGGAGGGCTACCAAGACCCCTAGATGGCCAGATCCCCCTCCCACCATATCCGTTGGATCAAAACAAGGGCAACCTGTCCCCGTTTCATTGTATTTAATATTTTTCATGATGCATAATGAAATCGACAAAAGAATTAAACATGATGAAACAGGGATGGGTTGCCACTGTTTCAACCCAATGGAGACTAAGAGAAGAATCTAGTGGTCCGAGGGTCGGCCTTCTAGCAGCCATCACCAGCCTCCCCGCCACCTCTCCCTCCTTTCATCTCTCTCCCTATCTTTATTCTCGTCCTTTAGGAGGGCGGAGCTCTAGAGGCCTTGGCAGTTCTTCGAGGGTCTTTGTAGCCCTCTACTGGCCACCACTAGCATCTTCGCTGGCCTCCCTTTCTTTCCCTTCCTCCTGCTCTCTCTTGCTTTTCCTCTCCACTTCTTCCTCTCCTCCACTTTCTTTGTTGTATCGATTCAAGTCAGTTTGAGCCCAATACATGGGCATATTGAACTGTATCGCCAGTCAACCGGCATAGGTTCCAATTTTGTGGACCTTGATTTAACCAATCCATTTCAAATTCTTATTACCATTCCCAATGTTAAAGAAGAAGCTGCTTGTTGGAAAGATTGGTCAAAATGGTACACTACACTTTTAAAATGATATTGTGCAAGGTGATGGCTGAGTTGCAAAGTCCAACCTATAGCTAAGAAAAACACATAGATATGCATATATGTGTTACCCTTGACAACAAATCAATCTAGTGCTATTTAGCATCATTTTACATGACATCCTTTGGAGACTTGCCTCCTAGTCTTTCAGGCATTTATAATGTATTTGATGCATCAATATTTAGAAAATTGTACTTGATCAATCACATATTGCAAATTAATTGCAAGTTATGATTTGATTCAGATTAAGAATGGCTTGACCTATCTTAAGCCTCCATTCATACTATAGACTGAAAAGAATGTATATGGTAAGAACTGTATCCTTTTGTCAAGATTTTATTACATCATAATTTCTCAGAAGAAGCTAGTTGGGACCATTTAGCATCTTTGTTTGGAACTTTTTATGTTAGAATCAGATAAGTGGCATGTATAGGTGCCTTGCCTCGTTTCATACTATAGACTGAAAAGAATGTATATGGTAAGAACTGTATCCTTTTGTCAAGATTTTATTACATCATAATTTCTAAGAAGAAGCTAGTTGGGACCATTTAGCATCTTTGTTTGGAACTTGTTATGTTAGAATCAGATAAGTGGCATGTATAGGTGATGAGGGATGGACTCGATGAACCACCTGCCCTGGATCCCCATCAATAGGTGCCTTGCCTCCTTTCAAGCATCCATAATGCATTCCATGTATACAAGCATCCACTTGACCCAATTCTTTCCAGCAAAAAAAAAAGAAAACTTCTAAATCTAATTTCATGATCAAGTAAAATATAATAGTTCTTCCATATTGTGCAATAGTCGATCAACCTCTTCTGTATTGCTTCGGCTGAACAAGAAAGGACAATTTCCGTAGTCTCTCGAGGAGGCAACTTTGCAGCAAGTGTTTGCATTTGTTGATCATCACAAAGACATTTTAGTTGATTAGGGTATAAGGATTATATTCCATTGATTAACTAGCATGTTTGATAGGGGCAGTTACTTTCTCCCAATATGTGATAGTTTATTACAATTATTGATAGATATGGAGTATGTGCCAAACTTCAAGTGATGTAGCCATTTTGTAAGTTGTGGGATTTTCTGTTAGAGTACATTATTTGAAAGATCAGATAGAATGTGATTGGAGAAAGTTCTAGATTTGCAATACTAGACATTTTGACCCATGGATTAGGTAGTGGATTTTGGGGCTCAGGGAGCTGAGTTTTCTTTTGTTGTTGTGTTTTGTGACTCTCGACTTTCTTATTTCAAGACTTGCTTATGTTTCATCATAGGCAGGTCTCTTTTGAGAGTTATTGGCCTAAAATAAATGGAATAAAGCAAGGTTCACCTTATTGGTACCAGAGTAAGTATCAGCTGGCTATCAGTTTGGCACAATATGAGTCAGTACCATATCATTCCCGGGCATACCAACATAGGGAGAGCTAGAGAGGGAGGGGAGATGGAGGAGAGAGGAAGAGAGAGGGGGAGAGGGTAAGAGAGAGACTGTGAGATCAAGGCAACTAGGGTTATCCAATTCCATGGTCCTTAGCGAGGGAGGAGGATGTGCGCCATCAACTAGGAAATGAAATCTTGAGTGAATCTAGGGTTTTCTCTTCACTTTCCATTGAAAGAGAGTGAAAGAGGGGGGAGGGAGGGGAGAGGAAATATTTACTAGCAAATGAGCAAGCGGCGTCGGTGCCATCGACACCCTTAAATGGCTTCCCTAAGCGGAGGAGCTAGTGCTCTCTCAAACTCGCGAGGAACTGTGGGGGGGCTTGGGAGTGGGGGAGCGGTTACTCTCTCAAACCATTGCAAGATTGAGAGCCCTCTTGTAGCAAAAAAAAAAAAAAGACAAAACAAACAAAAAACAAAAGAAAATCATGAGCCTACTCAAATTATAAAGGGGTTGAACCATCTCGAATGTATTAGGTAAACCATACCGGTAATGTCCGGTCTAGTTCAGTGTGCCCCGAACTAGCCAGTTCGGCATGGTTCAACAATCCTTTGTTTAAAGAGTACTTAAGATTGCCCCTTTGCATGGTTGATATGCATCATCTGGTCACAGCATTATCTTATTGCCCGAGTTGACTTGCCTAGTTGCATGCATTCTCTTGTTTGATCTCTCTTTAATGAGATTGCTTGGTAGAATAGGCTACAAAGTTTCGATTCACATCTCCTCTATGTATCTACAAATTGAAATTATGAAACTTTGGTTTTTCTGACATCTATTGAGTATGATACATTGTGTCTAGTAAGTGTTGTTTCATGATTGCTTGTCATAATTTCCCTGCACTTCATGTTTTATGTTTCTTTTTGAATTTTCATTTATTCATTTGCGATCATGTATTCTCACTTTTTGATTAACATCTCTATTTACCATGTGTGGTGCCATGGTTTTCTGATATAGAGGCTTTGGTGTTGATATGGAAGCTGGACTCTGGAGATTTAGAGGATAAGTAGAAAAGAAGCAAAGACAAATAACAAATATGGCACATTCCAGCAAGGCAGATAAGAAGGCATCTTTAGATGCTGGTGCATGGTTGTTCAATGTTGTGACTTCTGTCGGAATCATTATGGTGAACAAGGCTCTAATGGTTACATATGGCTTCAGTTTTGGTAAACAATAAGAGTTTCAAGCAATTACTAGTATCTTTTGCATTATATCTGATCCATCATGTGAGGTAGTTAAATTACTTCACAATAAATAGTTATGCAGCATCCAAAATAGGGAAGTAGATAAGCTCAAAACTAGTATGGTTCTTATCAGTTTTCAAGGTGCAATTCATATTGAGTAGTACTTTTTTGAACAAAACGTGTCTTTTAGTTAAAAGTATTTGAGATTTATGTGTTGATCATTTTTTTTTTTTAATTTTGAAAATGAACTTGTTTTAGTATGAATGTTGATTTTTGAAATGAATGGTTGACATGATATAATTCCTGGAATTGTCAAATCTTTTGATTATCATGCCATATTTGACAAAAGCATTCTTATTTAGGAACTAGATATCTGTATATTCTTTTTTTTTTTGGGGGGTGGGGGCCGGTTGGATATCTGTATATTTATAGTCATGATGCAGTAGTCAACAAAGCAGTTTTCCATTTGTCAATTTTTCTTTTGGGTAGAGTTAAATCTTTATTGATAATTTGGAACATCATGGAATTAGCAGTAGGAAATATCCATGTGAACTATTGGGCTGTATCTGGGAAGATGCTGTTACATTTATTCATCAACTTGTGAATTGTCCATCAACAACATTAGATGGACCTGAATCAACTGGAACCTTAGGACATGTGGATCAGGTCTACACTGGATATTCTTTTAGGCAGTAGTGGGTTTCCCTTGGCACTGAGGTTGTACAATTTCCTACTTGGATCAACCCAACCTAGCTTGGATTGTAAAAAAGGTCTAGAGTGCTTTGGTTTGTCAGCAGTCAAGCTTGGCCTAATTCGATGCTTACTCAATATTGAACTCAAACAGCTTCTAGTCTTATCTTAACCAAGGTTCTAAAAACATAAACTTACTCCTAGTTTCTAGTTTCAGACTATTTTGGTATTTTTAGCTAGTTTAGCTGAAACTGATTGTTTTTGGTCCAATTTTAGTCATTTTGGCTAATTTCATCTTCAATTGGATGAAACTAGAGACAGATAATTTAAGCTTTCCATGATATTTATCATGATATCAGGATCATTTTTTATTTATTATAGTGCATAGGCTGTGTATTCTCAATTCTAAATGATTTTCTTTCTTTTCTTAAGTTGGAGGATAGATAATAATCATTGATGGGCCAAGACCTTTGAATAGGCCCTTGTTATAGTACTTTTGGGTCATGTGAACAACTAAATGCAAGATATTTAAAAGGAGTAACATCTTTTCATTTATATAAATAAATATTGTCCATACCTACACATATTTTATTGGTTAGCCTTTTAACCTCAAAATTATGAGGAAAAAAGCCCAAATTCAATATAATTGTGGTTTCTAAAAGAAATAATGAGAAGAGTTGGATGCATTAGGCACTGAAATACTTCATAATTGCTAAATGTAATGAGTTTTGAATAATGGAAATTTAGAAGTAAAAAATGTGTTTACAGTACAAAATACTAGTATAGTTGATAAATAATTTGCAATATTATTTTCGTCCTAAAATAATTAAAATACACCAAAAGAACCTATATAACACAAAAATGTCTAAAATATTGTATAATAACTCCTCTGGCTTCTATTTTTTTCAATTTTTTAAATTTTTTTCTTGACTTTTTGATTGAATTTGAAACTTGGAGTGACACTTTGGAAACCACCAAAATTGCCAAAGCCAAAACTCCATAGTTCAGATCGTAACAAAACCAAGTCCATGTTTTTGAATCTTGTTCTGAACCATATTATAAAAACAACAAATAGGTTCACTCCCAAAAATGGATTCGCCTGCTGGCACCATGGACTTTATTAGTTAGAATCTTCTATCGAGGGTCACACACCTGCATCAGAATCTTCCTACAATCTCAAACTTGCACCAGCTTCCAAACTGCTAGCTTTCTAAAAGTGCATCTACTTTCTTGCATTTGCCCTCACACCTATTCCTGCATCTGCTTGTGATTGTGGCAACCAAGCCATAGAAAATTATTTAGTCATTGTAGAACTCCTGTTTTCATCACTATTGAGAGATGGAAGCAACATATGTGAGTTTACTCTTACTGCTTGGTTTCCATGGAAGGGAGTAACTAGGCCTTTCAGAAGGAATTACTAGGTGTAAGGTGATCATTAGAAGAGTTTTGGATGCTTTTTCTGAACATCAATCTGCCAATCAAGTTATCTTATCTGGGTCTTTGGATCCTGATACCACTGGCATTATCTTTCTTTGAAAAAAATGTTTCCTCCACTGTTATCATCATCCCTGGAAACTATGATAGTGACCACTCGTATGAGAGAAAGAAATGGACTGAGTGGGTCATTCTCGTAGCTTCAATGTTTAACCAATGAAGAACAGAGCACTGTGGTGATACCACTTCCATGTCTTTTGAGAGGCAAATGGCCTTGTTCACTAGTTTGTGGTCATAGCTGGTTGAACTGCAAAAACTCAATTTTGGCACCTGTAATGAACTAGGAAGACAAATGTAGAACAAGTACTGGAGGCTGTGCTTTTGCTAGATTAGTGTAATGGTGGCTTTGCCTTTTTTGTAGTGTGAAAAAGAAGAAAAAATGAATAGGTTGCCTTCCATTATAACAAAGTTCCATGTTTGCATGTGGGACAATTGTATTGTTTAGACTCTTTAGAGCAAGGTCCGCTGAACCGGTACTGGGACCCATACCGGTCAGCGGGCTGTACGGTACGGTACGGTCCGTACCATACCGGCATGTATACCGGCATGCCAAATGAAAAAAAAACAATCTTTCTCCCCCCTCTCACTGAACTGACCCCAAACCGACCCGACCAGGTTGAACCGAGCCCGAACCGACCCGAACCGAGCGGTTCATACCGGTACCGTACCGTACCAGTATGGAAAAAAAAAATTTTTTTTTTTCAACGGTCCGGTGTCCGGACCGTTTTTTGGTGGCGAACTGTACCGGCTCTTGACGGTATGGTATGGTACGCCCCGTACTGGGCGGTACGGGACGGTACCACGAACCATGCTTTAGAGACTTCCTGGTGTCAATAGTCTTTTTGTTGTGGTTATTGGAATAAATCTTCTCAAATTGTGTCACCTTCATTAACTGCCAATGGCCCAAATTTCTATTATTATCATGTCCATTAATCAATGTTGCTTTTCAATGGACACGTGCAGTCTATGCGGTTAGTCCCTCCATGCCTGAAACATTTTGGTATTCGTTTCATTTCCTTGAGTAGTGATAAAACTATCATGTGAGGATTTGTAGAATATTAATTAATGTTTAACACAAACTGTAGTTATGTTGTTGGAAGGATGATTTGCTTCTTCCATGGCAAACAGTAGGTTGGGGATATTATCTTGCATGATTTGCATGAAGGCTGCATCTAACAGGCCATCTGGGTATTCTCTGCCGTATACACTCTAGACCATATAGCAGGGCTAATAACTTGTTAATGCATTCAATGGGAAATATTTGCTGCTGCAAGTTATTAATGATTGAATGGGAAATTGCTGAAATTACATTGAAGGGCAAAGCTTACATAAGTTTCCAAAATGGAAGCTATGCAAGCCTGGTTCTCCTAGCACTATGGTTAGGCATGGATCAATCATTTTGAGAATGGACTATCAAAGATTCAAAAAAAAAAAAACTGTAATGCTGCTCTATGACCTCGGTTTCTAAGAGATACCATGCATATATTTGTCATTAGTTTAACACAAGGAACAAATCGGGCATGTAACCTCATTAATTTTGTTATGCTCTGGTGAAATGGTAATATGATTATTTACGCTCCTGCAATAATTTTTCCTGTTTAATCCTTGATTGGTAGTTTATGGGTCTGACATCCTGTACCAGTTGGTAACATGTGCTTCCTTTACATTGGTGTTATTGTTAAGTTTTCACCTATTGGTCATTGCTTTCATTTTGGCTCTTGGATTTGTGCAATAATCACTGATCTTGCTGATTAGAATTGATTTCCTAGCAGAGTACAAAACTTGAAAATTTTCAGATAAGTTGCACGTTCATTTGTATTTCACTAAATAATTCAAATTGGTTTTCAACTTATTCTCAGAAAAAGGGATGTTTTTGTCCTGAATTTTCTGGAAGATGTTTGTCTTTGTTGCTAGCTCTGATCTCATATACTGTTATTATGTTCTGCAGCTACAACATTAACTGGACTGCATTTTGCCACCACGACTATCATGACTGTCATACTAAGGTGGCTGGGATATATTCAGGCCACCCATTTACCGTTGCCTGAACTTGTAAAGTTTGTTCTCTTTGCAAACTTATCAATTGTTGGGATGAATGTGAGCTTGATGTGGAATTCTGTGGGGTTTTATCAGGTGAGTTACTGGCCACATTATGGTTCACTGTTTTGGAAATTACAAAATCATAAATTGACATAATCGTTGTATAATTTTCAGATTGCAAAGCTGTGTATGATCCCAGTATCATGTCTTTTAGAAGTTCTATTTGATAAGATCCGTTACTCCAGAGACACAAAGCTTAGCATAGTAGTGGTTCTCATAGGTGTTGCAGTCTGTACTGTTACTGATGTGAGTGTAAATACTAGAGGTCTGATAGCTGCCATGATAGCAGTCTGGAGCACTTCTTTGCAACAATATGTAAGTGCTTATGCATATCAAATGATGCACTCATATTTCTGTTATGCAACCTCTTTTATGGATTATTCTTTTTTCAATTGTCCAATCTTTCAATTGTCTTTGATATTAGATTTGGCAAACACAAGAATTAGAATTCAGCATATAGATGTTGCTTATATATGCTGTGCCCACAAGTCTGTCTGTATGTGTGCAGCCTCTGCACATGCTTGATTAGGAAAACTCGGATGCTTTTCATTCAAGTTGACATATGTAGTTTTCTTGCATTGCTGTGCTTGAATCTTGAATTATTTGTCTGCAACTATGGTTTCTTTTAATGGATATGAATGTCTGACAGTTCTGCTATCTTTTAAATTTTAATTTTATTTGGATGGTGCAAGAATTTAAGTTCGATTAACAGATCCTCTAAAGTTCTCTCCATCCTGTTTTATGCATATCTACCTATGACAATTATAACTGCATATTTATCCTTTCTGTTTTCGAGAATCACCAGTTTCCTTCTATTCTCACAAACTTGAAAGAGTCTTTTGCTCATTGTAAATGTATCTAGCTAACAGGATTATCTCATATTCAAGTATCTCTGAACATGTCCCAATTGTGTTGGCTGGTAAAACTATGCTTTTCTAGATGGTCTTGCTTTCAGAGTGTATAAGGTCCTGTTTTCCCTTTGATTCAGTAGTGATGCATAACAATTAGTCTTTTTTTAGCTCAAAGTCTGAGAGTAAAAAGCAGCACCATGCCAGGTCTTAGAAGTTATAACCATTTTGTTCTGTTGATTTTATCGGTGTAGTATGTTCATTTTCTTCAACGGAAGTACTCACTTGGATCGTTCAACCTCTTGGGCCATACTGCTCCAGCCCAGGCAGCAGCACTGCTGATACTAGGGCCTTTCATGGATTATTGGTTGACAAAGAAAAGAGTGGATGCATTTGACTATAATGTTTCTGCAGTGGTAAGTACTGAATGATTTTTTTTCAAACTTTGATTTCCATTGCAGGTTCTCCTGGTATTTGTTGTTCTCTAATCTGCAAAAGGTTGCCTTCCTGCTAATTTGTATACCTGTCACTGACGTTGCTGTGTTCATTGCATCATGCTGCATCCCCTTGTACACATTCTTATATTATGCTGAAGTCATTCACTATTTGCCATTTGTCTGTAGTTCTTCATCATAATGTCATGCACCATTGCGGTAGGAACCAATCTTAGCCAATTCATCTGCATTGGAAGATTCACAGCAGTGTCTTTCCAAGTCCTTGGTCACATGAAGACCATTCTTGTCTTAGTTCTGGGTTTCATCTTCTTTGGAAAAGAGGGCCTTAATCTTCATGTAGTTCTTGGCATGATCCTAGCAGTGGTAGGGATGATCTGGTATGGAAGTGCATCATCAAAGCCAGGGGGAAAAGAGCGCAGGAGTTATTCCATGCCAACTGACAAATCTCAGAAGCATGGTGTGGTGTTGTCAGATTCAGGAGAGCTTGATGTGAAGGTGTGAAGTGGAGTTCTTTTTGGATCTCTTTCTCATTAGCCCACATATTGAGCATTTAACTGACAAAGCATTGATAGGGCACAGATTGTCCAGTATTCTTTAAAATGTCAGAAACATTTTTTCTTTTACTTTTTTTTATAATATTTTTTGGGATTCCTTCAGGAAATGCCAACAAAGGTAGTTTAGATTTTCCTGTAGAGGTTCTCTTTGCTCACATCTATAGTAATTTATTTACCTCATCCCATTTTGCAAATGAAATTGGTGTCATTCTCGGTTTTTTCTTCTTTTTTTTTTTTTGTTGGAAAGGGGGGGGGGGTAAAAAGATCTGCAGAACCTTCATTATAAAAGGGCAGTAAACTTACAAGCCAGGATCCATCATAAACAGCAAAAAAGAGGTGTTACCTCAAAAATACAAACAAAAGGAGGTATCCCTCTATAGCTGATATCCTAACAGATAAGTATAGCTGAATTACATAAATAGTGTAGATACAAAAAAACAAATCAATTAGATTAACTAAGATACAAAGATATTGAATAACTTCTGAGCATGAAAAAAACTTGAACCATTTGAGGATATGATATTGCATGACCTGAGTGGATGGCCACTCTGGAATCATTTTCCTGTTGAAACTTATCACTCCTGTGGCAAAGGTTTGCTGCAATAATAGACATATTACCACACAGATCCGCCAAATATTGCTGAAATTGAAGATAATATGATGGATAATTGTTCCATTATGATGAATGCCTACAGATAGCCAATTCGAGATAAAACTTATATGTCCTTGAGTACCATAGAAATATGGATGTGGGTTGTGAATACTAAAAATCATCAGAATATATGGAGAACCAGTTCCCCTGCTCAGAAGAAAACAAAACCAAGCCCTGTATAATAGAAAGCACCACAAGTAAGGAATAAATACATAGAAAAAAAACCCTATACTGATTCAAAGCCAAGATTCCTGTCCATGGATAAACCAAAGGTGTAGCCTCCAACGAACTCAGGAGTGCCAATGAATCAGCTGCTGCTTGCTCCTTAACAGTGTAAATATTGAAGAAGTATCCAATATATTTAATGCCATAAGATAAACCCCATGATATAATAACAAAGCAATATGCACAATCCTGGTATCCCACATCAGTTGATAAATTTAAATCATCAATGTTCAGCTCAGCAACAGATCCAACGCAGCAGTTTTCTTGGAAAAATAATTTTTGGTTACAGAAATCCCACATGCATGCCGTTGTAAATTGGAGTATGAAGTGGTACACGGTCTGATGGTAGAAAACACATGAAGAATGCATAATAACAAAGCAATAAGCACAATCATCATATCCCCTATCATCTGTTAAATATAAAGCATGCATGCGCAGCTCAGTAACAGATTTAAGGCAGCAAAATGGTTTTTGGTTCCAGAAATCCCAAATGCATATGCCTGTAATTTAAAAAAGTATCAACGGTTTACAACCTGTAATCTGTAAGCTTCCTGAGAACCCTCCTGAAAATAAATATTTCTGAACAGGTAGAGAGGAAACCATATTATAATCCATACCAAGAACCAAACATCAAGATTCAACTGAAAATAAAAATTGCTGAACAAGTAGAGTCCATCTGAAGTTAAAGAAGCATAAGAAAATATAGCTGGACCTGATGATAAACCTGAACATGAAAGAATATATAGACATTGCCCTGAACAAGTTGAATCATTTAGAAGCCCAGGGGAAGTAATACTGGATAGAACTTGCAGTTTCATCAAGAAAATGAACATCATATAATGAGGATAAGAAGTAAGGCCCAAGTTATAATTATCCAAGGGTGCAACAGTCGCAAGTGTTGCAAGAAAACGCCAAAATTGTTGGTTAAATTGAGCAGATAATGCATAGAGAAAGTCAGAACCATGAATTATGTGATGATACTGCACTTTTGTGGTACATCTCAAATAGTTGCTGCTGCATAGAGATATAATTACTATGTATGCAATAATCTGAATATGAGCAGATAAAATGCATAAAACATTGATAGGCTCCCTCTATCCAGAGGAAATTCCAGAGTACAAGTAATAAGCTTCCACTTTGCAAAAGGAAAGCCGAAAATATGATAGGCATCTACCTTGCATGAGCAGCTCTGAACCTATTTGAGACCCAGAAATTCTGGTTTGTACCCCATCAGATATGAAGTTATTATAGCCATCATTTGAGATACAAATAAGAGTGTTAGCCTTCAAATTTTTGCACCATATCCCATCAGTACTAGCTTTCTTCGGCACATCATATTAGACAAGGTTAGAAGTAATTAGAGAGCAGCGACATGATAGAGTATAAAATTTCAAAATATGACACACAGGATCAGAAATCCAGGCAGCCCTCCAATTTTTACCTGAAATAATTTGAGACCCAGAAATTCTGGTTTGTGGCCCATCAGACATGAAGTTATAGTAGCCATCATTTAGGAAAACATAAATCCGGCACCACCATAATAAAAGGAAACTCTTATGGCACAAGAAGCAAGGAACATACAAAATGAGACAATGGCTATCCTCCCAACATTTCAACAAGTCAAATAAATGTGACCGTTGATCTGGGACAAAGCAAGTAGCAGCCATAATAATTGCACTGTTACTGGTCAGCCACATCATTGTTCAAATAAAATACCATAAAAATCAGTCCATAAAATATTTACAAGGTCCGGGTGTACTAGATCTTTGGGCTGAATAGTGAATAACCCATTCTGAGCAAAAAATGCCAAGAAATCTGCAACCCGATTTGCTTCCCTATAAATACGATGAAAAAATATTGAATGAAAAAGAGATTATCAAAATAAGATATTTTTATGTAAATGATGCATAGGAGGATTGTTGCTATGATTTGTTGTCATCCACCTAATCACCATTAAAGAATCACCTTCCACTACTAAATCGGTAATATGTAGTTGGAATAAAGTATTTTTGATTCTATTCCAGGCTGCTATAAGCTCAGCTTTTGGAACATTTGTTTACATGATCCTTTTACCTTCTGCTCGAATTAATACTCCTTGTCTATTACGAATAATATATGCTACCTAAGTATCATTGGTAGAAACAGAAGTATCAAAATTTAATGTGAAAACATCCATGGAGGGGGGAAGCCAACCATCAAGTTTGGGCCAATTATATGGAGGCAATAGAGGGTTTATAGCATCCTAGTTCCAGGATTGGCTCTCATATTGCTTTATATCAAGAGGTTCTTTATTTAGAGTATAATAAGCCACATCACTCCTGCAACTTGTATAGGGGTCATAAAAGTATTTTGTAAAAGTCTTTCATTTTGGCCTTGCTAGATAAGCCAAGTAACATAAGCAAGAGTTTGTTTGGTATCCCTCTCTATGTAGAAATTAAAGAGTAAAGTTTCTAATCGGGCAAGGAAGAAAATTGAAAATTATTACCAAACTAACTAGAAATTAACTGCCAACAATCTATAGCAAATGCACACTCATAAACAACATGTTTACAATCTTTAATTTGGATCTTACGAAGATCACAAAAAATTTGTTCTCCATTAATAACACGTCCATAATATAAGAGTTGCTTGCATAGAAGTTTGCACCTTACAAGCTTCTACCAAAAGGTTTTAACTCTGAGTTTCCATTTTCTAAAGCCAAATAAAAGAAAATTCATGTTGCTGCATATGTTGGCAAAAGATTCGGTATATATCCTTTTAGGTTATTTGATTATGTCCAGAAGGTCCCCAACATAATTGATCAAACCAAATCTTTATTGGAATCTGAATCATCGTAATATATTATGCCAAGTCTTCGGAGAGAAGAATTACTAATAAATCAGTATTCGAGGATCTTTCCGGGATAAGCAGGTGCTTAATTTTCCAATCCTTAACATTCGTATCTATATTAATAAAGGTAGGTCAGGCATTTAGAGGAAGCATAGACATCCAAGGATCATCTAAAATAGTAATCTTCTCCCCCCAACCCGGTTCTCCAAATAAAATAAAATATTATCTTGCGACCAAATCCCATAATTTTTATCCATGTATATGAATAACTGGGAGATTTTTTATATTGGTACCAAGTGCCGGGAAATCTATATTTAGCACTAATAATTTGAGCCCAAAAAATGGTTTCAATATAACTTGAGCAGCTAACTTACCGCATAGAACATTTCTTTTATTGAATAAAGAGATAATATTGAGCCCCCATTTCATTTCAAGGTACAAATTTGTTTCCATGATACTAAATGCATACCTCGCCTCTCAACGAGATGTCCCCAAAAAAAAGCTTTAAATTCCTTTTCAAGTCTTATCATACAACATTAGGCAAATAAATGACCTGCATATAATAATTAGATGAAGAAGTCTGAACATATTGTATCAAAGTCATTCGACCAGTAAAAGATAAGGTCGCCACTTCCGGCTATCAATTTTTTAAGTCATAGTGATCGCTTGTCGTAGGGTAATAAAAAAAAAAAACCTAACTCACTACTATAACTAGGATGAGTAGGGATCGTATCCTCAAAGAAATAGAATAATTGCTTCACAAAAAAAATAAAGTAAGAACATTGAAATATTCTAATTATGAAATTTTAGAAACTAATAATATAAAATAAATTAATTCAAAAGATAATTAAGCTAGCACATCTCGAGATTTAGGAATCCATTCTTCTTGTTAACATATTATGGTATTTATTCATGCAAAGGGTTTGTGATTTATTGCTGTTCGAGTATAACCTACCTCTATCCGAGTACAAACCGTATCTCCGAGATCATGACCCGTTCCTTTATGAATATAGATTATCTCAATTTTAAATTAAAAAAATTAATTAACTTTAATATCATTTATTCCCTATTCGAGCCCGAACCGTATCCTGCTAGGATCACGGCACATCTTTTTTGAAGAATAAATTATTAAAATTTAAATTAATTCAAGAGGGCATGATACAAGCATAAAAAAGAAAAAGAAATTTTATTAATAATACGGGAAAGAAATACATAAATAGAGAAATAGAATAAATATGTAATACAAGAAGAACTTCATCCATCCCTCACCGAAGATGGAGAACCCTTAACCGAGTATGGATCGAGCCGATAACTTCTTCTTTCTTCCCATCTCAAATCCACGATGAAATAAAATAAAATAAAATAAAAATTAATTTCTGTGGCTGCTCACTGCCTCAATTCGTTCCTGGGATTCCCTTTTAAATAAAGGTCTGGACAGACTAACTTCTGGTAAAATTTGGAGCAGAATCGAAATCTAACATGTCTTCTTGAACTTGAATCATGAGATCAGAATTCTGGATCGCTGGATGAGCCATCTGACCGTTAAAATTCGGCCCGGATCGAACTTCAAATTTTTTTCCGCATCTTGGATGGAATTCATCCCAGTCATTGGATCCTCCCCTCGCTTGCAAGATGGTACCGAAACCCCAGGGCTTCTTGGTACTCCGTAAATGATGGGAAGTATATTTACGCGAAGTCCATTTTGAGGGGGTTGTAACGGACCTCCGCATAAAAAGAATTGGTGGGGAGCCAGCCATGAGTGGAAAGTGGACGCGCGAAAACAATGGATCGGCTGGCTGTTTCCTGATGAGCCGCTTTAAACTTTTCTGTGAATTCTTTCACATCGTTCCGATAGACCCGGTAACGGACCTCCTCCAAGCCGCTTCGAATAATGAATACATGAATGGTTCCCTCTCGAGAGTTTCTGTGAAAAGTGTTTTGAGTGGGCATTGGATGTCAGTCACGTGAAAGCGGAGACGTCATGTCATGCTGTGGGCCATGCAAATAATTCTATCAATTGGTTTATGTTCCCACAAACCAGGTATGTAATAATATCATCCAAATAATTCTATTTAAGTTTTAATTTAAACATCATTCATATTTTTTAAATCTATAATTCATGTTTTTTCATCTATAATTATTATCATTCCTATAAAATACAGATAAAAACATCGATTCTTAAAAAATAATAATTTATTTATTTATTTTGATATTTTTATTAAAATATTTATTAGATTCATTGCACGGTCTCAAAAAAATAATTGAAATTATTTATATATAATTTATCGCCGGATAGAGGCATCCCGAGATATTTTCGGATCTTTCCTTTTCTGTCACTTGTAGCGTAGAAGATATACATTTTTCTAACATTCCTCGAAGTAGAAGGGCTAAAAGTGGCATAGGATTTGGATGAGTTGATGGCTTGTCCCGACATAGTACGGTAACCATCCATCATAACTTTAAGATAAATAGCTTCTCTAATTGTTGCTCTAGGCATGATACCCTAATTAAGCACAAAAATTACAACATTCAATACCTCCTTATGAACAATAGGTCAAAAATTCTAAAAAAATAAAGCTTAGAATCCATTAAGACTAGGAGCTTTGTGAAACTACATTTTCTTGGCCCATGATGTTGTCCACAATTATAGGTTTTATTAGAATTTCATTTTGTGCTTGAATAACAATATTACTAGAAAGAGGTAAAGCATCAATCTCATCCGCCCCTTGCCTTTGCCACCTATTTTGAAAATGAGAAATCAATATACTTTTTATATTTTCCTCATCCCTGGCCCGGTTTCCATTTTGATCAAACAGATGATTGATTATATTTTGTCTTCTTCTTAGATAGTGAAATGATAGAAAAATTTTATGTTGGAATCCCCATTCTTGAGCCAAGTGATTCTAGATTTTTGGCTCCAAAAGACTTCTTGTGTACGAAGATTTTCTTGATATTGCCTTGACAGAGTCAAAATCCGAGTATAATCTAGTTCAGTAAAATTAGTAGAGTCAGCTTTTTTGAATAGGAGCTTATAAATGTCATCATATAAATATTGGCATTTCCAACAAATATTTCCAATTTTTTTTTTTCTCTCAACGGTTCAACTTTATTTTTGTTAAGAAGTTTGGATAATTTGATCAATGGTGAACCTACAACTTTAGATTTTCATGCCTTCGATATTGTTTGTCTGATGCCATCACATTTGAGCCACATTATTTTGAATTCGAATGGTATATGTCTTCTTCTATTATATATAGATGCAGATAGCAAAATGCAACAATGATCAGATGCAATCTAGTTAGGTGCTGGAGCATAGAGTCTGAAAATAAATTAATTCAATTCTGGAAGGCAAAAGCATGATAAGTCTTGCCCAAACTCTAGTGTTTCCAAATCCCATCTTATGTCTCTAGTGACTTAAAACTGCTTACCTCCTATTTTTATCTTCCCTATTTAGAATGTAGTTAAAATCTCCAATAATAATGAGAAGCAAGTTAATAGAGTTTGTAGAGAAAATTTGATCCCAAAGCAATCTTCTTTCAATTCCATAGGTACTAGCATAAATAAAGGCCATCTTCCAAAATTGATCGATGATAATGAAATAATCCTAAAGGCAACCTATCTGTTAGTATTTATAAAATCAACTTAGCCAATATCAAGTTTCTAAGTAATAATAATATCCCCGGGGAGGCCATTAGATGATATCATATAAACCCCCCCACTTTGGTCCCATCATTCATCTCACACGGTCAATAGCTTGAAAGGACAATCAGGTTTCCAAAAAGTAGCATATATCATGTTGATAATGGTGCATCATGTTTTTAAGATAATTTACAAATGATGACTTAGCAACCTCCCTACGGTTCCATACTAATATTTTCATTTAGCATTTTAAGAGACTTAGCCCTTCTAGCATCATCTAGAGAAGGCCGCATGAGCATAGTAGAGTCCATTTGATGCGGGACAAACCGATCGAAATTATTTTAAAAGGTTGGATCGTTGGTCATTAAAAAACAACCACTAGGCTAGGTTAGCTCAACTCAGGGATAGAGCCAATTATTTAAATAATCCATTTTTTCCCATATTTTTTTTTCTTTTTTTCTATTTTTTTCTTCTTTTTTTTCCTTTTTTTTCCTTGACTTAAACCTGAAGTCAACAAAAGGAGGGGTGGCTATGCTTTCACGATCGTGCTTGCACGGCTCCTTCTCTACAAACCGACGAATCGTTGAATAGGGGACGAATATTCGGTGGGCCATCCACTGGTGACGGTGCTGGAATGAAGGCGGCGGCTTAGGGAGATGGTGGCACAATCCTATTCCGGCAACTGATGATGGCACGATAGGGAAAAGGGTGGCACGGATGATGGTTCGTGCTCGGAGGGTGCTTTTCACGGTAGCTATTGATTCGGGCGAAGATTTTACCGGTGGCCGGTGACTATCCGTGGCTTCACGGGCGGACGATGACGATGGCACATTTGGAGGGGGACGACAGTTGGAAAAACCCGAGAACGGCGAAGGGAGAATCTGGATGGGGTGCTTGATTGGAAGGAAGGATTTTCGCACGAAATTATCATAGGGTGGGAGGTGGCGGCTGACTTGGTTGAGGAGATAGATGGCCGAAGGCAGAAGGATCATGAGCGATGGATCACCAAGATCGGATGAGAAGCGGCATCCTTGGCTTGGGCTGGGGAGAGTGACGGTGGTGTGGGATCTATGATCAGGAATTAAAACAAGGGAGACTGGAGGCTTTGGGAACTTGATGTCGGTTGGAAGGAGGGATCGGGTGTTTATGAGGGAACGGTCATTGTCGGCTTGGCCGTGGATTTCTCCGGACGGAAGAAAAGAGGAGGGAGCGGTTGTGGGGGCGTTGATCGAAGGGGAGGATGGGACGATTCCGATTGGTGGTGGTCCTGCTCACAGGCAGAAGAGGGGAGACGGCCAAGGGGTGCTAGATTGGAGGAAGGAGGCGAAGTCGAGGAGGTGGCGCGGGGTTTCCGCTTGCTGGTGAGGGTGCTCGAAATGCTGGGCTGCAATGGGATACCGGGGTTGTTGTTGGAAAGATCAAGTGAAAGAGGCGCATGAGGAAGGGTGGCTTTTGGTGTTCGGGAGTTCAGATCTTAGGAGGCAGAACAAGGAAGAGGGAGAGGGATCGAGGAGAAGAAATAAAGGATAAAGAGAGAAGAAGAAAAAGGAGAACCGGGAGAAGAGAGGAAGGAGCAGGAGAATCCAGGAGAAAGAAGAACCAGGGGAGAAAGAAGAAGAGAGAAGGAATTAGAAGTAGAGAAGAAGGAGAATAGGAGGAGAAGAACCGGAGGAGCAAGAAGAAGAAGAGGAAGAGGTAATCGAGAGGAAGAAGAATACTCGGAAACTTTTTTTATTCAAATGATGATCATCCCTTTACAAGACTTACAATCCATTTAAATAAATTCAGATCCCAAACAACCGAAACCACTCTCAACAACTGAGAGATCCCGATAAAAACAAATCCTAAAACAACAATAAAAAAAAATCCTAAAATAACTGAAACAAACTATCCTAAGAAATTTAGATTCAATTTATTTCGTGTATGAGTCGAAGATTAATAAAATTTTTCATACCCTATACACCCATAATATATCCAAAAACTATCTGTATCAAGATTAGTGCTGGATGATGTTCTCAAGATTAGTACTGGGCGATGTCCTCAAGATTAGTACTAGCCATATATCATAAATCGGATGATGTTCCCATCAATTTCTTCTAGGATGGGAAGAACTCGACTCCATCGAGTCAGGCTCCAAAGTCATGGACAATTCTAGGTATCTTCTAACTCCAGCTTGACTCGTCAATGAACCAAATAGCCATGAGATAGAATATTTTTTTAACCTAACCTAACCTAAACCATGCTCTGATACCAATTTTGATACAGGATGACCCGATCGAAATTATTTTAGGAGGTTGGATAGTTGATCGTTAAGAAATGACCACTAGGTTAGGTTAGCTCAACTCAGAGATAGAGCAATTATTTAAATAAATCCATTTTTTTCTATATTTTTTCCCTTTTTTCTATTTTTTCTCTTTTATTTTTTTTCCTTTTTTTCCTTTTCTTTCTTGACTTAAACCTGAAGTCGGCAAAGGGAGGGGCGGCTATGCTTTCATGATCATGCTTGTGCGACTCCTTCTCTATGGACCAATGAATCATTGAACAGGGGACGAATTTCTGACAGGCCCTCCATCGGCAATGGTGCCGGAATGAAGGCGACGGCTCGTGGAGATGGTGGCATGGCCCTGTTCCGGCAACCGGTGGTGGCACGATGGGGAAAGGGTGGCACGGACGATGGTTCACCCTTAGAGGGTGCTTCCTGCAGTAGCTATTGATTCGGGCATATTTCACAGGTGGCCAGCGGCTATCCATGGCTTCACGAGCGGATGATGATGGGTGGGGCATTTGGAGGGGTTCGACGATCAGACAAGACTGAAAATGGAAGAGGAAGAATCCGGATGGGGTGCTCGATTGGAAGGGAGGATTTCTGCATGAAATTGCCGTTGGGTGGGAGGTGGCAGCTGACTTAGTTAAGGAGACGGCCAGAGGTGGATGGATCGTGAGTGAAGAATCACTGAGATCGGATGAGAAGCAGCATGCTTGGCTCAGGCTAGGGAGAGTGACGATGGTGTAGAATTTTTGATCGGGAACTGAAATAGGGGAGACTGGAGGCTTTGAGAACTTGATGTCGACTGGAAGGGAGGATCGGGTATTTGTGAGGGAACGGTTGTTGTTAGCTTGGCCATGGATTTCTCCAGACAAGAGGGAGGAGGAGGGTGCGGTTGTGGGGGCGTTGATCAGAGGGGAGGATGGGGCGGTTCTGGTTGGTGGTGGTCCTGCTCATAGGCGAAAGAGGGGAGACAGTCGAGGGGTGCTGGACATGAGGAAGGAGGCAGAGTCGGGGAGGTGGCGCAGGGTTTCCGCTTGCCGGCAAGGGTGCTCGGAATGCCAGGCTGCAATGGGATGCCGGGGTTGCTGCTAGAAAGATCAAGTGAAGGAGGCACGTGAGGAAGGATGGCTTTTGGTGTTCGGGAGTTGGGATCTCAGGAGGCAAAACAAGGAAGAGGGAGAGGGACCGAGGAGAAGAAACAGAGGAGAAAGAGAGAAGAAGAAGAAGGAGAACCAGGAGAAGAGAGGAAGGAGCAGGAGAATTCAGGGGAAAGAAGAACAAGGAGAGAAAAAAGAAGAGAGAATGAATTAGAAGTAGAGAAGAAGGATAACAGGAGGAGAAGAACCGGAGGAACAAGAAAAAGAAGAGATAATCGGGAGGAAAAATTATACTAGGAAACTTTTTTTATTCAAATGACGATTATCCCTTTACGAGACTTACAATCCATTTAAATAAATTTAGATCCTAAACAACCGGAACTACTCTCAACAATTGAGAGATTCCGATAAAAACAAATCCTAAAATAATGATAAAAACAAATCCTAAAATAATTGAAACAAACTATCCTAAAAAAACTCCAATTCAATTTATTTCGTGCATGAATTGGAGATTAATAAAATTTTCCAAACCCTATACATCCATAATATACCCAAAAATTATCTGCATCAAGATTAGTGCTAGACGATGTCCTCAAGATTAGTATTGGCCATGCATCAAAAATCAGATGATGTCCCCATCACCATTACAGGCACATCAATTAATCCCATATCGGGGATAACAGACTAAAGTGATTATGTTCCCCCCACATTCATCGAGGGAGAAAAAACCTGTCTTAATTGAGAAACATAGATCTGATGTGTACCTGTATCATTCTTTTGAGGTATATGCTATTCGATGGATGTTGGTGAACGGGATAATTCCAACTCCATAGAATGTATTTCCTTGCTTTGGTGAAGAACATACCACAAGTCGCCAGATCTTCCAAACATTTTGGATTTTCTTCCCTTGCTTGGGTGTATAAAGACCAGTTACCTTCCAGGTTCCTATATCTAAAGTCCTCTCGAATAAGAACTTTTGAATTTGGAGGAGACTCGGATTTAGGCGGACACCCTTTGGATGAGGATTTTGCTGACAAGTGTTTCCTCTTTTCCTTCATTGCCCTGTAAGCAAATGATTCTCCCTTTACATAAGAGGAAGAACTAAACTCCATTGATTGGCTTGTGGATTCTCCTTTTTCTTACACTAGCAGGGCAAAACGAGATCTCTTTACTTAGTCATGATTTTCTGATCGAGTTGTCTTAGTTGGAGATACATGTTTTGCTTGTTTTTTATCTTTTGTCCATAATCATGAACTTCCTCTTGCTTTGGAGGAGTTTTAGTCATTCTAGAGTTTCCTAAAGTTTGATTCTTCACAAGTACTCTAGAAGCTCTAATCCAAGGTCCATAAATCGATTTGGTCCTCAGTTATTCTGGTAATTCTAGGCATTTGCAGGTATCAGAGTTTAGGAGGATTTATCCACATATGTAGCATATTTTCGATAATTCCTCATAGATAAATTCCTGCCATAAGACCTCGACATTGACTATAATTCTTATACCAGGATATATGGCTTGAGAGACATCAATGAGCACACAAAAACAGGCAAAACCCATTCGGATATTTTTTTCATCCCATTCATCTAAGAATAGGGGCTTGCCTGCTACTACCATTATCTTAAGAATTTTATCTTTCATCCATAGATCAATTGGTAAATATGGCAACCAAACCCAAACCCAAGCTTGGCAAGCCCCATGTTAGCTAGGTTTGAAATTCGGCTGCCACTTTTCCAAGTCTAGTAATTGTCCAAGCAAGAGACCAAGGACCTTTCATTAACACCCAGCCTTCTCTTCCTCAGTTTGCAACTAAAATAGCAATATTCCTTCAGATAATGATGAAATAGAGAAATCTCCCCTTAAATTCCACCAAGCTTAAACTCCTTTTGGATAAAATCCACCAAGAAATCCTTCTCCAAAAACCTTCCAGCCAAAGCATATTTGAGTTTAGATCTAGCTTGACTAACCTCATCGAAAGAGAAGGTGATCACTCGAGAGAATCTTTCCTCTAGAATTGCAATATCATCATCAGTGGCTTTTGAGGATTCCCACTGAAAGCACTGAGCCCCTTGAACTACCTATGCCCAGGATTGTCCAGCATCCACCATCGATACTTCCTTTCGCATTTGAGCACCCATCGAAGGTCTCGGATGCTCTACTTCTGGTCACTGAGAAGAACCAGAGCCATCTCATTGGCCCCTTTTCTCAGCAAAACTCCTAGCAACCCCTAATGACCTGGTTTGTCCATCCGGACCTTCAAATGAGAGTTGCGACGGCCCCATCACCCTCCTAAAATTAAAATATAAAGCTTCTCATGAAAATCAGGTCTTCCAGACTTGATCCCGTCTCCTTCAAGTCTCCCTTCACTCCCGGATGAAAGATTCATGGAAATCCTAATCTTTTCCTCTCCTTTCTCATTCATCTTGGAACTTTCTCTCTCTAGATAGCCCAAAACGGAAAGCCTTCGGGGTTACCTATTTAATCATCACACAGGATGTCATTCACGTTTAGGAAGTTCTTCTTGTGCTTGTCATATTTATTGTGATTGGATGGGCTTGACAAATTTGTTAGCTTATAGAATTGTTTGATTATTGATTATTGTAACCTTTTGTTGTCAACTAGTGCAATATAATTATGATAAATAATGCATTAGGTACTTTGTTGATCTAATATTTGATCAAACTCTATTTGGCAACTAAGATTAAAAAAAAAAAAAATGGAAGAGGAATCAAAAAAACACAAGGAAAACCTCATTTTAGCCCGCGTAACCTCCACGGACCAAACCATGGCAACCTTAAGCTAATTGACAATACCGAGCTTTCTGCGTTGGAACAGACATCATGATTTTTCATCCACGATGCTCATCTCACTAGAAGCAATTGATTTGGCCCTATTTAGTATTGCTATTGAAAGTAGATTTTTTAAAATTTTTGAAAATAAAGTTTTAAAGAAATAAAGGAATAGAGTTTTATAAAAAAAGTTGTTTACTATTTGGTAACCATATTTATAAAATATTTTAAAACTTTAATACATATTTGGTAATCAAAATAAAAAAATATATTTTTAGTATGATAAAAAATCAGCTACATCCTTTTGAATGCTCCGCCGATAGTAACCTTGTCATGGAATCTTGTAGGATGAGGTTCTACCTCCTACATGATTTTCACAGATGCCTTCGTGGACTTTCCAAAGTACATAATCTCTTTCAAAGTATCAAAGGCACCAGAGGACGAGTGAAGAGAATGATATCTTGTAGAGCTTTTTCCCGAGCAAAACACTGGCTTGGTCCTTGATCTTATGAGCTTCGTTCCTATCCTTAGAAAGCTTCCCTCTTGCATATAGTCAACTAACGGGTTCATCTAGCTAGACTCAAAGTTGACTTGTAAAAATAGGGTTGAATCCTCCTCGATACTTTCGAGATCGCCAGCTTTAAGAGCAAATCAGTTCCGACATTTTCAAACCTAGATATTTGCAAAATCTCAAATTTATTAAAAGGTAGAGGAGATATCCCATATCTTCTAGAGACATTTTGTCATTTTTAGAGCTCTAGTCTCGAACTCCTCTTGACCTAGCTAGGAGTCGCTAAGAGCTTTAAGGTGCTGAACTTCAAACTCCTGAGCAAGCCTTAAGCCTATCAAAAGAGTTTTGTAATAAGCCTCATTATTGGATGCCTTGAAGCTGAAGCACGGGGCATGATCTATAATAGTGTCATTTGGGATGATCAGAATCAACTTAGCTCCACTCTTATTAGTGTTACGATACCGTTGATGTAGAGCATCCAAAAGCTAGCTGGTTCCAACTCCATTGGCTCCATAATGACCTTTATCTCTTTGGGTATTATGTACTCTATGAGAAAGTTGGCCAGTGCTTGTGCTTTGAGAGAAGATCAGGACTAGTAATGGATATCAAATTTTCCAAGCTTGACTAGTTAACCCACTTGGCTAACCTCCCTAAAATGTCAAGCTTCTAAAGAACTTGTTCAAAGTTTGGTTGATTGGTGTAGTGATAAAGTGAGCCCAAAAATATGGTTGGAGTCTTCTAGCTGAAAGAATGAGGGCATATGAAACCTTCTCAATTTTAGGATACCTTATTTTAGCATCTCGAAGAACTTAGATGGTGTAGCAAACTAGCCTTTATAATCCATCTTCTTCTTGAAACAAAACTAAGCTTAGCTACATAGCCAAGTAGAGATAGAGCATCTCTTTCGAGCAAGGTTTGGTTAGGAGCGATGGTTAGGAGCGACAATAAGCTAAGGTAGTTTTGAAGTTAGTCGAAGGCGATTTGGCACTTCTCTATCCATTATAAGTCTTTGATCTACTTCAATGCCTTGAAAAGAGATAGATACTTTTTTAGCTGAGTTGGCCATAAATCTACTAAAAGTAGCAATTCACCCCACCATAAGCTCCTCAATAATGACATCTCAAAGATAGCTCTGTCACTTTCTTAGATTGGCCTCAATCCTAAGCTATGTCACCATAAAGTCAAGAAAACTTCAAAAATGTGCTTGCTTGAATTGAACTCCATATGATACTTTCTTAGAGTCCAAAAGGTTTCTAAGAAGTTTGCCATACATTAATTAGTTTGGCAACTTTTTACTAGCATGCTATTAATGTAGACCTTCATATTACGACTGATCTGATACTTGAAGATGTTGTTGACGAGATGTCGGTATATTCCACTTGCATTCATCAACCTAAAGGATATGACTTTGTAGTAGTATAATCCTTTGTCAGTGATAAAGGACATCTTTTTTTCGAGTGCCATCCTAATTTGATTATAGGATGAGAATACATCTACGAAGTTGAGCATTTGGTATTCTAAGATAGCATTGATGAGCTAGCCATCTTTGAAAAAATTATTTTTATGTAAGTTTTATTAAGATCAATAAAATCAATACATATACGTACCATTTTCATTCATCTAATAGGTGAAATCTAAAAAGTGATGAAGGCCTTTCACATCTTCAAGTCAATGGCCCTGGGAGCATTGCGAGAGCTTTATAGCTCTCCAGGTAGTCATAGGGATCAGTAGGTTGTTGTATGTCTCAGGCTGCAGCATCTAGACTCGAGGAGGAATGGGCTCTTCATGATCCTCACCAAGAAAGGAGGTTGGGTAAAGAACTCCGAATCATTTTCCAAGACCTTCCTCTAAACTGAGAGGGTGGAAGTAGTACTCTGCTCCAGGCTCTACAGAGTCGGTGGAAGACTCGGATGCACCGAGGCTGCCTGATCACCCGAGTCTCTTGTTGTTGCTGCCACTGCTATGCTACATGACTTGTACCACAGTGGTTGATGATTGAACATATCACAAGAGGAGCTGAAACTGTTCGACAATGACATTGGAGCCACTTGCAAATTGAAGGGAGCAGAGCTTGTTAAGGGCTCTAGATAGAGCCATCAGACTCTACTAGCGCATCAGAGCGAGCAGTTCAGGGCATCGCTTATGCCTTCTTGGATCTCATGGTGATCAATAGGTGAATAGAACCTCCAATTTTGGGATCAGGCCCATCCCTCCTAGCGACAATTTATTGCCACCAAGAATTGATCAGGCTCAGGCCAATGGCCTAGATAGTGAGCTGGAGAGCTAATCAGGAAGTTGGAGAGCCAAGGGTGGCAATTCAAAGATCTGGGAAGGTACCGGAGATCTCCATACAATCAAGGAGGGCCAAATCTTCGCTCCAACCTCCAAGACCGCCCTGGAACACCACCGATTAACCAAAGTATGTCCTCCTACCAAGAGTTTCCCTATGGGAACCCTTCGATACCCAAGTCACTTTACCTCTGTGCAATAGAAGAGGTTCTGCATAAAAGAAGGCGAAGTGAAAGAGAGAAAAGGAGATCTCGAGTCTGTGTGTCAAAGAGACCATGATGAGAAGAAGAGAGCGAGATACTCTCTTACGCTCTGCACTCGGTAGCGACTTTGACATCTAGGCCTCGAGAGAGTTCTCTTTAATTTGATTTGAGAGACTTGATTATTGGACTTACCTAGAGGGCCCCTAGGAAATGGTTTATATAGGCGAGGGCTGGAGCCTATAGTGATTGGGATCTTGGGATGTGCAAGAGAGTTTGCTAATGATAACCACTTATTTGTCCAAGAGATACAATGAGATGCATATCTCATAGTTAGAGAGGCTGTTCTATTGTTATGAACCAGCTATACCGAGTGGGAAGAAATTCGGCATCTACGCAAGCCTTCGAATTAAGTGGCCACATGACAGGAATTGGTTGATCGAGGTGAGGAATTCATGGTGGGTTCATGTCAAGCTCCGATTAATCGTGTGTTCATGCACGCACGTAGACCAGGTTAAATATATGTGAGATGTATCATCAGTTAATCTTGATCAAGATTAGTCACTGATATTTTAAATTGTTACATAAAGTTGGAACTCTACTGTACGTGCTACTGTGAGTTGCCGCTAATGATGAGTGGGCATGCATCGATCACTGCCTAAGGCTTTCTTATGTACATTGGAGACGTTTTGGATCGTCTGAAAGGTTCTCCCCTACTTATTGCAGTTGAGGTGCGCAAGTTTGACTACCCGGACGACAAATTTTCTTTTTTATTATTTGGAGCTACGAGAAGTCCCGATCAATTGAGTGTTTGAACGACCCGCCCGATAGAGCTTTGAAAATAATATTTTCAACGTTGAGTACAATTTGAATAATTCAACAACTCTATGTTCTTTTGATAAGAGTTGCACGCCGTCTTCAAGGTTCCAAGTTTGTCTTACGCAGTAGCGGACCTTGGAGAAAGTCCCAAACTTTTATTATGATCGCACAAAAGCGGACCATGCAGGAGTCAAACAAACTGATCATATTCCTGAGCTTTGGTGACACCGATATAAGTATCAAATAGATGGACTCCATGGCTCAACATATCCATCATGGAACTCTTGTACAACTACCTCCTTCTCACATCCTCCTCCTACTCCTCCTCATGATCATAAACCCTAAAAACGGTTCCAAAACCCAAAACAAGGTCTACAGACCGGCCCCAGGACCATGGAAGCTTCCTATCATTGGAAGCATGCACCACCTTCTTGGAAAACTTACTCACCATGCACTCACTTCGAGACCTCGCAAAAACGTACGGGCCTCTCATGCACCTAAAGCTTGGCGAGGTCTCCGCCGTTGTCGTCACCTCCAGGGAGATAGCAAGAGAGATGTTGAAGACCCGCGACGTCGACTTTGCATCGAGGCCTGACATTTTGGCCGGCAAAATCGCGTCCCTATGGAGACTACTGGAGACGACTGCGGAAGCTCTGCGTCATGGAGGTATTGAGCTCCAAGCGTGTCCGATCATTCCAATTTGTCAGGGAGGAGGAGGTCTCTGATCTTATCCACACCATCCATTCCACGGGTGCTTCTCCTGTTAACCTCAGCGAGATGCTTCACGCCCTCACAAATAACATCACTGCAAGGGTTGCATTCGGAAGCAGGTGCAGAGATGCAGCAGCATACTTAGAAGCAATGAAGGAAGGCACGCTGCTAGCTAGTGGCTTCAATCTTGCTGATCTATTCCCTTCATTTTGGTTCATTAGTTTGGTGACTGGAATAAAGCATAAGCTTGAGAGGTGCCATCAGAAGATTGATGGGATCCTTGATGGCATCATCGAAGAACGTAAGGAGATGCGGGAAGCTATGTTGAAGGATGGCAATGGAGAAACAATATTGGAGGAGAATATACTTGATGTTCTTCTAAACTTCCAAGGACGAGATGATTTTGGGTTCTCTCTCGCGGCAACAAACATCAAAGCAATCATCTTTGTAAGTATTCCATTAATTACTGATAGTTATGTAATCATATAGGATCACCCATGCATATATATATATATATATATATAGCTTATAAGAAAGAGAAAATTTTCTTTCCAGGACGTGTTTGCAGCAGGGAGTGGGACTGCGGCTTCATCCATGATATGGACCATGTCAGAGCTGATGAGGAACCCAAGGGTGATGAAGAAGGCACAAACCGAGGTAAGGGAAGCTCTTGGTGGGAAGAGCAAGTTCACCGAAAAGGATGTCGGCCAATTAAGCTATCTAAAACTGGTGATCAAAGAGTCTCTAAGGTTGCACCCCGCTGCTCCATTATTGGTCCCCAGGGAGTGCACCAAGGCGTGTGAGACCAATATTTATTAATTTTTTTTGCATTTCATTCATCAATTACTTCAATATTTCATGAGTATGAGTCCAAGAATTCATCAACACCATTCGAATTTTTCAAACTTCTTTTAGATATAAATTTGATGTGGTATAGTTAGTACCAAAAAATATTTTAGTAGCATTGAGAAATCTTAAATTTTTAGAAATCTATTGCCTTCTTAAATATTTTAGTACTAAAATCCATTCATCAATTGCTTCGGGCTTGGTCCTTTTGGACCGTGTTCGGACCGGGCTAAGGCCGATCCGGGCCGAGCCAAAGAAAAGCCCGAGCCCGGCCCGAAAATATAATGGATCTTATTATGAAGTCCAAATTTGGGCTGAATTTTTTGGGCCTAGCCCAAAGCCCGGTCCTACATCGGGCCGGCCCGAAACCCAACAGGCCGGCCCGAGCCCATTTCCAGCCCTAGTTCCATTACTCGTGAATTAGGCCAAAAAAAAGCTTGTGATGAGCTTATATTTCCTTGCTTCTATCTCAAAGGAAAGACACAGTTCGCTTGAATAAATTAAGATCGCCTTTGTAATTATAATTATTTGAACTTTATCTTGAGGTATTATAATGTAATTGTAATATTCATTGCAAGATATCATTGTGGTATTGGCAACCCTTTTCTCCTGACACTTTGGAAGTGCGTCGGGAGATTTCGCAAACCCGCCGACGCTTTTAGAAAGCGTCGGTATCCTCCGATGCTTTAAAGCGTTGTTAAGGATCCACGTGTCCCGACGCTTTTAAACGTCACCGAGATTTTTAGCAAACATCGGCAGCTTCCTGCAACCTGCCGACGCTTTTGAGAAGCACATTACCAACGCTTTTTAGTGTCGCGAGGTTTCTTTTTCTCCCAAACCCGAGCCCTAGATCCCATCGCGCCGCAGCCTCTTCCTCCTCCTCCTCCTCCTCCGATCCCTCCCTCCTCCTCTCGTTCGAGCCGTAGATCCCATTCCTTCGATCCCCCGCAACCTCCTCCTCCACCGATCCCTCCCTCCTCTCATTCAATCAGCTGGTAGCTCCTCATCCGATCCCTCCCTCCTCCTCTCATTCATCGCCGTCCGAAGGATCGAACCGCCGCCGCGGAGACCTAAGTCTAGCTGCCGCCACGTGCCGGCCACCTCTTCCGTTTCGTCCTCCGATCCCTCTCTGTTCATCAAATCTGTAGGTATATTTCTTAACTCTTGTACCTTTTGGTCAAATTTCATGAATGTTCCATTAGTAGTATATATGTTTTCATCATGGACAATGTCAAGCAGCAACTTGATATCATGGGTCTCACCCATGTAGGATGGATTGAAAAGGAATTTTTGTGAATACTAAAATTTTATCAGTACATTCATGATCCAGTAATCTGGCGGTCTCACCCAGGATAGGTTTTAAATGTTGGGAAAGCCTAATTATAAATATCATAATCCAATTACTTGAGTCCTGTTGTTATTCTCTATAAAAGGATATTATAAATGATTGACTTCATTAAAGTAATTATTATTCTTTGTGGCGGTCTATGCATTGCTCCAAATGTTCTGTTAGCCATTTCATGGAAGGGAATTTTAGTTTTTGTAGGGCTAGCTCTAATAATTATATCACATAGTATAGTTACTTATATTATATCTTAATATGATGGTAGATAGAAGCAAGCACCATGTCAAAGCAGGTAAGAATATGTAACTCTTATTGAGCCTAAATAGAGTCTGGCTATAAAAATCATACGAAGGGTAGAGACCCATACTGAACAGATAGAACTTAACCATGATATAAATTAAATGCTTGGATGGTAAATCCTGGTCATAAAAAGATGATCAGCAAAAGACTAAAATGATCGTACCGGTCTCAGATTCTTAATAGCAGATGACTGTATTGTAAGCTAAACAAGGGAAGATGGCTAACATAAGCTACAGCATGATAAATTAAAGGTTAATAAGGCATGACTATTAGTCTAATAATTGTAGACCAATCCTGTTATCATTATCAGGACCATTAGCAATAGAGACTGGACACAGAGAGTAATTGCCAGAGTCAATGGTTATAGTTTTTTTAAGTAGTTGTTGTATATTAGTATAAATAAATGGAATTGTATTCTACATGAGTAATTGCTATCACTATTACTATGACCTACACTATCAAATAATATTCTTACCCTAAGTATCTTGGTCACCAAGAAGATAAGAGAGGTTTTTTCCATTTCCCATAAAATTGTAATAAAATCAATCTTCCCTGATATGTTCAAAAGTAATAAATAAAGTTGCAAATCTGGTTCTCTCCCCTGGAATCAAGCAATGCCCCTTATATATATTTCATGGACATTTCATTGCTAAGTCCCTGATAATTGATATTATATTTTCTAGGTACCGGTATTGATGGAAAAAAATTGTTAAGCAGAACTAATAGCACTTGCCCGAGGTCCTAATTATATTGTGAACAAATATAAAGATTTTATTATAAATGGCTTTAAATTTCATATCAAGGAGCACGAGAACTTTAGAAAAACTCAGAATAGTGGAGTTATAGTAGAAGCAGATGAAAATATTATTATGGTATACTTAAAGATATTTTTGAGATTGATTATTATGAAAATTTTAAAGTTGTATTATTTCGATGCGATTGGATGGATATAAATATACCAAGAGATTTGAAAAGGACTCAAACAGATTTATACTTGTCAGTATTTCAAGATTGATACATACTGGTGTGTATTGAAGAATGATCAATTTATCTTTTCATCTCAAGCTCGATAAGTTTTTTATGTACAAGACTCGAAAGATAAAGAATGGACTACTATTATTAAGACAAAATCCAAAGACTTGTATGACATAGGAAAAAGGGTGGAAGAAGATGATAATGATACTTATACTCAGTGTATGCCTTATATTATTATGCCGGATGATCATATAAATGATACAATCATTTTGGTTAGGTTGGATTCCGAAGAAGTACAACTTGTTGATTATGATAAGTAAGTAGTTTATAAAATAGTTTACATTTTTGCATGAATAATTATCCTATCTTTTAAATAGTAATTATTTCCATTATAATTTGATTATAATGTTGACTGACTTGATTTTTAATAATGCATGTTAGGTCCACCATGCCTCGAAGGAAGAGCCTATTAGATGTACAGTTTCAGTTTTTCCAGATCGAGGCTGGTACTTCATCACAGTAGCCCGACAATAGTCGATCAGTTTCACATCGGTCTGATGCAGTCCCTCCATTCCTGCACATCCGGTCGAGGCCAGTACCTCTTCTACACATCAGGTCGAGGCCATTCCCTCCGATTCAACACATCACGATCCTCCTACGGATCATCCAGATGATGAGCCTATCATCGATGATATACATATACAGGATAATTTAATAATTTCATCTCATTTCAATTTATACATATGCAATAGTTTTGATATATAATTTTTTGTATTTTTTTGTAGATGGATCCGAGAGACTTAGGAAGAGGCGAGGATCTACACTAGTCCGTAATGTGTGGCAGTTATCTAAGGGTGAGAGGATCGTCATTGAGTGCAACAAGCTAGGCCAGTCTATTAAGAAATCTGCTAGCTTGTTGACCAGCTTTTTGGAGACAGTAGCACGTCAGGGCAGCTATGTCCTAAATTATTAAAGTGGAATGACATGCTTCCTGCCTATAAAGTAGAGATGCTACGACTTGTGCAAGTAAAAGATTTGATATATTATTTTATATCTTAAGTTTTTAACAATTTCATTGCTTATTTCATTTAATACTTATTTTATTGTTTATTTACATTGTAGAGCAAGTTCGTACTCCCTCCAGATTGTAATGATTTTGTGCTTAAGTCTTCAATCGCAAGTGAAAAGAGTATAGGAAAAAGTTAAAGGGAGACTATAAGATAAAGGGTACGACAGAGGAGCAGGTTGCAACTACTTATCCTCCTGATGTACACCCTCATCAGTGGAGGGAGCTGGTGCACTATTGGTTCTCCGAGAGGGCATAGGTTGGTAGCATCATCAAACTTATAAACTTATTAATTTTTAATGTAAATTATATTTATACAATATATAACATAGTTTTAATTTTATTTTGTAGACATATTCTGCTATTGGTAGAGCTGCACAAGCAGCTCAGTCTGTTCTTCACACAGCGAGGTCTAAGAGTTATGCACGGCTCAGGCATGAGTTTGTATGTTTCTCATTCTATAATATTTTTAGTACACTTTTAGTTTTAACATCATGTATGATGCATGTGCCATGTATCATGGTACGGGGATATAAGATATATCATTTTGGATTTTTTTTGTAACATTTATTCTTTCTATAGACTGATCATCAGGGGAGGGAGCCTGGTGAGGTGGAGTTCTATCGGATGATTCACGTTCACCAGGATGGCAGTTTTGTTCGGGAGGAGTCCAGAGATCTATTTGTATTTTTTTATTTATATTATATCATGATT
The DNA here is from genome assembly GCA_021397845.1 of Areca catechu. NCBI lineage: Eukaryota > Viridiplantae > Streptophyta > Magnoliopsida > Arecales > Arecaceae > Areca > Areca catechu. The sequence continues at coordinate 7,516,744 of CM038040.1, read as the reverse complement.
TATAATTTTATTTTTATTAAGTATTAATATATGATTTTTTATAAAATATAGAAGAAGGCTATTTCTATGATCGCCGAGCGTGCTGGTGAGTCTACATCATCTACGCAGAGCAATCGCGTCGAGACCGAGGTATTCTCGGAGTTGATGGGACCAGAGCGTTATGGACGAGTGAGGGGTTATGGGATTGGAGTTACCCCTACCTAGTTATCTGAGGTGAGTAGATTTACTCGGGATGCTAGAGATAGTCATGATGATTCATGTGTTCATCGACTCGAGGATGAGATAGCAGAACTCAAACAACACGTGATACAGACAGAGCAGATATGCAAACTATGAGGGCTCAGCTTGAGTATGTTACATCTGTGCTGCATATGTTCATGTCATCTCAAGTAAGTAATTGTTTATAACTACATATATATATATATATATTTATATTTATATATATTTTGTATGCATGTAATAATTTAGAATATATATAATGTAGGTATCGTAACTATATATATGTATATCTTGTAGATTCTTGATGCATCTGCCAGTCACAGACAGGACAACGACCAGCCTCCTGCGGACCATTGATGCTGGTCGATATTTGTTTTATTATTATTTTTGTATGTCTTATGATGTATTTGAACTTGGATACTTTTTATATATATAAAATACTCTTTATATTACTTCATGTATATTTGGTGTTTGGAGTATGAATGTTGTGTTTGTGTGATATAATTTTCAATGAAATAATATTTGATCCCATCTTTGTGTGATACAGGTTTGAATGAAATAATATTTGATTTTGGTGATAATGTATACTAGTTTATACAGATTTATATTGATATATGTTTCATTTCGTATGAGTTTGAACGTCATAGAGGTTTTTTTTTAAAAAAAAAAAACTTGTCGATGCTTTAAAGCATCGCTATCTTACCGATTGCCGATGCTTTTAAAAGGCGTTGGCAGGTTACGTCGCCGATGCTTTTCCGATGCTTTTTAAAAACGTCGGCAGGTTACATCCCTACGCTTACATATCCGACGCTTTTGCAATGCTTTAAAGAGTATCGGGAGCTTTCTTGCCAATGCTTAAAAATATCGGCAAATGTCTATAATAGCATCGACAAATCTTCTTTTTACTGTAGTGTATATGAAGGGATCCTATCACATATGACAGACCATGACAAAGACTTTTTTTTTTTTCTTTTTTTTTTTTTTCAAGCAAACGGTGATGAAAACCGCTGGCATCTCACACAAAATGAAATGGCACAAGTGACATAGGGAAGAGCTTGAGAGACGGGCCCTAAAAAAATGGGTAAGATAAAAAGAAATAAACAAGAGCTGGCCTCGCTTGCACCAAGAATTTTTGAGCGCGAGTACTATCTGATGCTCGCAATGCACCACATGTTCTCACAATGCACAACATTCATCTCATGATGGACGGCTGCACGAGATTACATATGGCATGCATCACATAACCCGTATGCATGCATGGCCATCCATGGTGCGATGGATGGTGTACGTGCATGATGCACCTCACCCTGCAGTGCACCATAAAGAATCTGTGCATAGAATTTTTACCAAAAAAGATACATCATATATGAACCAACCATCGAAACAGATAATCCCCAACTCAAACTCTCATTGAGATGGCATAGGATCAAACCCTACTAATTAATCTCTCACTCAGGATGATTTTGATCAACTCTAAAGTATAACCCTTCGTTTTTCTATTTTTTGAATAATTAATTGACAAAATTTTTGGAATGGAACGAGGAAAAAAATTATAGCTCTTTTTTTTTGCATAGTGATTGTTTAAGCCATCATAATTTAAATCACAATTTGTAAGGATTTGTTATAATGATCGTCTATCGATAACTAAGTGGTGATCATTGTGGAGTCCTAGTTAGACCTGAGAGGAGAGAGCAGGGCGGCCCTTACTACAGCACCTCCTCATATATGATGCGGGCAGGTCACACTCTTATGAGAAGTAGGTTGTATCTTTTGAATGATTAATCTTCTTTCGCAACAACAACTGTTAGATGGCATCAAAGCCACTTTGAGAGCTATGCACATGCATGAAGATATTATGATGCTTTGAGAACTTTACACTTGCTTTGAAAATAGCATAAGGTGCTATCCAATAGTTACTATCACGAAAAAAAGATCGATCATTTGTTTGCACAAAAGATACAACCCTCCCCTCGATGAGTATGCCATCACTTTAGACCGGCCTTTTGACATAACAACCGACCAACCTTGATTTCTAAGCATATATTCAATCTAACACTGTCAAACTTAGCTCATCCTACTCTTCCAATTCAGCTATCATGACCTAAGCATATTCTTGATTTGTCAACTTTGGATTGATGAGTCACTCGATGTGGTCAAACAATTATTTCCAAATATAACAATGCACATAATATGGCTTAATGAGCACGGTGTTGCTCTAGTAGCCGACCTCTTCATAGTACTAGTTCCCCATTGAACTTTTAAGATTGTGTTTGGTGCGTTGCATAATAATTCTAAAAGATAATATGGATATCATTGATTAAATTACCATAATATTGATTATTGTGTTTGATATACATAGATAATATTGTAATAATGTTGATTACTGTATTTGATATGATAATTAGATTATCAATAATATAATATCAAATTTTCAAAATACTCCCAAGTCTAATCTATTAAAAATCCATACTATTACATGTTTGGCTTGAAAAACTTGCATTTATAAATCACAACACCTGATTTAATAAAAACTTACTTTGCACTTCGTGTTTTGTGCGCCTCCACTTGCTTTCCTACTTTGTATAATTATTTGCAATTATCTTACATGAATCTCGATGCTCGAAATGGCAAAACTTTTGTTTTCCATCTTGGGTTGCTTGCGAAGGAGAGCCAAAAATATTTAATTTGAAACACCATAATTGGATAAGAAAGTAAATAGTGGTGCATAAAACCTTTTGAACTTTGTGAGTCTTCTTGCAGATAATTGGCCTACTTGTTCCACCAAGAAGTGGCATGATCTAGGCCATTTTGGGATCCATTATAGATAGTCCAAATAAAAAAGCACCTTGAAAAGTTTCTAGTTATTTTCTAAGGATAGCTTCAATGATAGCATATGAACTCCCAAATTATCTAATTCCTAAACAGCGACCGGCTTCTAAATCCTACACTACTCTTTCAATCCAGATGGTACAAAAATATTTTTTTCTTTCTTTAAAATCATTACAAAATTATTTAAGCCTTCCAGGTGATGACCACTGTTGCCGCCTGGATCGTCGTGGCCTGCAGCTCCGGCGCGTCGCCGCCGCGTTGGGTGCCTCCACCTCCCATCAGGAGCGCTCTCCTTTCTCCTCCCGAGGGCGTCGGCTCTTCGGCCCACTCGGCCTGCAAAACAAAGAAGACCCGGGCCGAAAATTCCGGCGAGGACACTCCGACGATCAGGTCAGTGGGACGATCGAGGGGAACAGAGAAATCTCTGAGATGGAGAGATTGGAAGACTCCCTCGCCTCAAGGGGTGACAAGATAAAGATATTCAGATAATACAAAGAACGAGATAACGATGCCTGAACAGCAAAACGAAGGAATGGAGAACGGGGAGCTAGGAGGTTCTCCGGCCGACTCCTTGGCCGCTGAGCTCTCAAGGGGCTTGCTCACTTGCCTCTCCCCGCTCCTCCTGCCTCTGCCTCTTACCTCTCTTTCCTTTCTTTGAGGATGTTGTTTTTCTTATGAGGGGCGGGTGCTGGGCCGCTGAGCCCCTTGCCATGATGGAATCTTTCCCTCTTTGGAGGGACCATCCCGGCGTTGCAGGGCCTGTGGCTTTGACAGATTCTTCTTGGGGAACTCTAAGTTTTGCACTGCGTGGATCGGCGTCCCCCCGACCATATGGTGGTGGACGTGGCGGCATATTACTGGGCCTTGGGTCTGATGCGGCTGGCCTTGTTCAGAGCATGTGGGTGGCGTGTTGCAGAACTAGTATTGGTGGTAGGGCATGCGCCACTTCTCGGGGACTGGAGGTGGACAGGGACCTCCAAGCCACGGTTTGAATTCTTGCTGACCTTTTTCTCTTCCGCTGCTGGCGGGAATCCTAGCCTTCGTGTGGTAGGGAAGGACCTCGCGAGGGAGTCCTCCTTCGGTAGTATGAGCTCGACCCCTGCTAGGAGCTGACCTTAATCGGAGGGCTCACCTCATGAGCTCGACCCCAGCTAGGAGTTGACCTCGGCAGGGTGCTCGTCTCGGTTGCATGAACACGACCCTGGCCGAGAGCTGACCTCAGTCGGAGGGCTCACTCCGTGAGCTCGACCCCGGCTGGGAGTTGACCTCGGTAGGGGGCTGACTTTGGTTGCATGAACAAGACCCTGGCCAGGAGCTGACCTCAGTCGGAGGGCTCATCTCATGAGCTCGATCCCGACTGGGAGCTGATCTCGGCAGGGGGCTCGTCTTGACCTTTCACCGAAAGCCGCGTCCAGGTAGCAGGCTCCACCCATGCGATCGTTGGCTAGTGGCTATGTAGGCTCCATGTCAGCGGATGGTGCCACATCAACCACCAAGGCTGGTTGCAACTAGCAAATATTCGATAAGATAATTATGACACACTCAAACCCTGGCAAGCAAGCAATTTGAACATGCAAATGAAAGGGAAGAATTGCTCATGCCCATAAAGCTATGATTTTATTAAATATTTATATATTTTTAGAAAAAATTTAAAAAAAACTTCCTAAATAATCGGTCAACAAAATTTCTATGGAATCAACTTGTCAGTCCCGTTGCCTCAGCGATTGATGGGTGTATGCATTCACTCAACAATTCTATTAACAATATCTTGAGTTATTACAAAAGTATCACGCTATAGGATGCTATAAACATTCAGACCCTGCAAGAACAAAATTAATATCAACAGATAGATTAGGAGGAAATGTACTACACCATATAGTCAATAAATTCTTAAACCAAATCACTAATCTTAACATAACCATTCATTTAATCCTAGTATAGTTCAATCATTCTTTTTCATTCAATTTTTCAGGTTACTTATAATTGAAGGCAATACATTCACATTATGCAGGCTTCTTATTGCCATTTTCAATTTGTTATTTATAGGATCACCATCCACCAACAAAACCTTCTTCATGTTCTCCAATTGGGAGACTGTTGCCTAGGTGACTTCCCAAGAGGGGGATGATTGGGATAATAAAAACTTCCAAGTGTGTGCACTTTAAAATTCTTTTGATATTGGTGATGTGATAGATTATGCAATGGAAGCAACTAAATTAATAATCACAAAAGAGTCAAGCAAACACAATCACAAATACAGAAATTAGAGTGGTTCGGAGCAACCCGCTCCTACGTCCACTATCCAAGTACTACTTGGGATTTCCACTATATCCCCCACCTACCGGGATTACAATCCGAACCCTACACCCTTTGATTTTATACCGAGCTTACTAAAGAAACCCACTCTTGGTTTTATATCGGGATCACCAAAAAATCCAATCCCTTTGGTTTTCAGTACCGAGCTCACCAAAGAAACCCAAACTTAGGTTTTAATAGGCTCACCTAGAAACCTTTTAACACTCACGAGATACAGCCCCTTGCTATTCTTGGAGAGAAAACAAGATATATCAAATGAAAATAGCAACTTTACAACAAATCCAATTTGTTTGATAGTTGCCAATGAAGTTCAAATTGAAGCCTTGCTTTAGATGCTCTTAAATACTCTTAAAGCTGCTTCTTGACTTCCTCAAAAGTTGGATTCAATGAATAAAGATAAGTTGGAGAAGCTTTGAATCATTTCTTGAATGCTCACTTGAAGTTGATCGGTGAAAGACTTGAAATATACTTGAATGCTCTTTGATTTTCAGTGAATAATCAATAATTATACTTTAATCCATCATAAATACTTCCTTTTATAGTTTTCAAGCAAAACTAGTCGTTATAGGACCTAGAGAATCGAAATAGAGCCATTGGAGCCTTCTTGGAATTTAAACAGACAATTCTGCAACTAGCCATTGCAGGCCTAAACCCGACACTCTAATCGGCTCGAGATGGTTGAGTCAGCTTGAAGTCTCAGACAATAGAAAAACAAACTCGGTATGGGCCGACTCTTCTGGGTCGAGTCGGCTCGAAGTCTCAGTCAGGATAAACACAAACTCTAGACGAGTCGGCTCTTCTGGGTCAAGTCGGCTCGAGGCTCTGAGTTTCTAAAACTTATGATTTGGAACTTCTGTTCGAGTTGGCTCAATATATTCGAGTCGGCTCGGATTTCTGAAACTCTGAAATTCTTTGTGACGTGCCAGAATAGGAGTCGGCTCTTGATCCATGAGTCGGCTCGAGCAGAACTTCTTTCAAGATTTAGCCAATTGAATCTCCAACCAATACAAGTCTTCCGAAACTTCAAAATAGGTTACAAAGGATATCTTTCCTAATCAAACTTATTTTTACTTATTTATAGCCTTTTTACAATATTGCAAGAATGAAAATTAGAGCTTTGCAACTTTGAGGTCTTCAATTCAATATACTTCATTAATGAATACAACTGTACTGGAATAACTCTAGTTAAGTAGGAAATAGAGTGATTCATTGATAAATGCTTCGTACAAAAATTTCTTGAATAATTGAAAGAGATAGTCATAAATACATGCTCCAATGTTTTGTAATCATCAAAATCATTTCAGGAGTTAACAGAAACATAATTCACAATATTTATAGTCTTGTGGCTCGAAACCACCGGATCCTCAAAAACTAGAAGCTATTAGAAGGAACTTATTAAAAACATTCCTATATGATAAATACAATAATTGAACAAGATGGTACAAGTTACAAAATTAGCCTACAACGAAAGCAAAGATTAGTAGGGCATTAATTCTTAAGAAGTGCAAGATACCAAGTAGGCTTGATATGATACTTAATTTGTCAGTTCTTTAAAAAGAAAACAGCATAACATATAGGAAATTTTGATTCCCGGTGGATCAACAATGGAAAGATTCAGATAATTAGATTGTATTCCTTAATAAATATTGTTGTTAACTAAATAGGAATGCAAGGGATAACTAGCATTCCTACCAACTGTTGAGCTTTCAAAGCCTGGGAGAATGCTATGCCACGAGGACACGACACATATGATATGGGTTAGGAGTTAGCATCACGACTAAAAGTTCCCCAACATGTACATGCGATGTCTTGATATCTGATATATGACAAGCAAAAGATTGAATAAATAGGGTTTTACATTGATGAAAATATATCAAAAAAACATTGATAGATAAAATATATATCTTAACTACAAACTCTTAGGACATTTATAGTTATTTCATCTTTTCTTACACTATACCTAGACTTGTCAATTTCAACGGCAGTGCATCTAATGTATGTCCGGTCCAAGAAACCTAAACAATTCTATGATAAAAATATATATTATTATTATGTTAATATAAAGTGTTCATTAAATAATTTAAAATTAACATAATATTTATCTATTTAATTAGAAAAATTATCTTGAACCAATTTCATTTGTGGTCAATTAAATTATCAAGAACGGACTCTGATTTCTTGAAGAATATTTCATAGCAAAGAAGAATAGACTTCGACATAACTATAAACTGTCTATTATTATCTTACAACTCCTTACAAACTATCTTTTAATGGCTCTATTCTTAGCATAACGAGCACGTGATAAGTCTAATAAATATTTTTATAAAAATATTCAAATAAATATTAATTAATTAAAAGCCACTCGGAACTCTTCAAGTGGCAATGGAGAAGCTCTTCGACGGACAACTTCCCACTTACGTACCATGCATGATACGGCTTCCCAAAACGTCTGCCACTCCTCAACAAATTATTTTAAGTGGCTCGAAGGGAAACATTGCAATCCAAGACATGACGGCGAGGGTCATCCAGGGAAGGATTCGACGCAAAGTTGTACAAGGATTCCAATTGAATGCCATGATTCAAGCACTATTTAAGGGTACGGAGGCAACGACAAATCCCTTGATCCAAATCCAATGGCCACACGGTGTCCGACCTTATTTGAGCGGGATTTCGAGCATCCTAATTCTGATAGGACGGCAAGAGAATCTTGCACGTGTGATTCCATCACTTTTCTATGCCGATTCTATTTCAAATTCTACATAAATTCAGAAGATCCTGGCATTATATGACCTATACTTACATAGATAATTAATTCTAAAATTTTTATTTACATATCTTGTCATAGAATCTTTTCAGATTAAATCATTGGATAGTTTATATTTATGGAATGGACCATAGTCTTGATAAGATATGGTTTGTACTCTACAAGATAGCCTATGCTAAGAATTTGTTTGTAAGATTCTGAAACAATATGGACTTTAATTATTTAAATTAGAGCAAATACATGATTTATGTTTATCATTACCTAAATACTTGAAGATATCTTTTTATCATATAAATCCCTCGATAATTAATTTAAATTATTTAGTTTTAATTAATATATTATCTATTTTTTAAAATCTAAATATTTTTTTTTTTACTTTTTTCATGAAATAATTGTTCTTGATCCCCGATGATACGATCCCGACTCACCCTACCTACAGTAATGAGTTAGGTTTTATTTTTTATTGCCATATCACAAGCGATCAAACACATATATATAAAAAAATATAGCAACCATCTTCTCGATATATATATTTTTGGTACTCGACAATCTTTCAATAATTTATAAAATATCACATAATGCATGGAAACTTCTCCTATCCATGTATGTTTTTCTATACATGCTAGCTCAGAATCAAATACAATCTTCCTTAAACTAATTTTCCTAATATTATGTCTATCATACTCACCAAGATCAATCTTTTTTCTCTTGTCACTTCTCTTAATCAATAAATTCACATAGCATGTATGCTACATACTAGTTAACAAAACAATGGCCCTATGAAGGTTGATGTACATTATAATGACAGGTGCTAATTTTGGAAGCAACTCTTCTGGCAATCTATCCATCCAAATCACAATATTATCACAAGAAAAATAACATATTTTTTGATAACATATTTCTGCAAATTATATGTTAAACTAATATAAAACTTAAAATTAATAAGAGGATAGAGGAGGTTAGATGAGATGAAGGGAGAGGAGGAGATAGGAATGGAGACGTGTTGCGAGGGGGGGGGGGGGGGGGGGGGGGGGATGATATGGTGGATGACATCAAAGGGGACCTTTCCGCGTCAAAATTCTCAATTTCAACTAATTTAGAGGATGCGGTTAATCTAGTTGACATGCTCTTTCTTTCCTAGATGGCTTTAGTCATAAGGAGAACTAAAAAAATTTGGTTTACCACTGTGGTGGTAGCGCAGTGGTTAAAGCACGGCTCCTCCTTTGTGTATATCATCATGGGATCGAGGAATGATCCCGCGAGTAACTCGATTAAATTTCAGATTAATTCTAGGCCCACGTAACTGGGGACGGAGCGACTGGAACTCCGGCGCCATAGTGGGGTTTGGCTAACATACTCACCAAATCGGTGGGGAGGGTACATGAAAATTGCGGTCCGAATCGAATAAAGGTCTAACAGGTTGGGGCCCGGGTGAGGAGCTACATCGGGAAGGGTTTTTTCCCCTCCCCTCATCCTTTTTGGTTTACCCAAAAAAAAAAATCTGGTTTCATCACTTATTTATTATTAGATATGCAACAATCTAATTAAATGGGATTGGATTTGTTGATTACAATTATGGTAATGATGTTCTGCTTATTTGTTTAGGAGGTATGAAATACGGTCTTAATCAAGTTTATGTCAACAAATCAATTAGGACAAAGGAATGGGATTCAAAGCAAGGAGGCATCTATGAATTTAATTTCATTAATACGGTGTTTTAAAGTAGTCTTGGTCATTGTTTTGAAATCGAGGTATCTCACAGGCTTTTCAAAAGTTAAGAAAAGAACAAAAATCAATAAAACTTCTACAAAAAAAGGGCTACTCGAATAAGCTTGTTGGCACAAGAACAATCATAAGTGTGGGATTGGGAATAAAAGGATCTCCTTGTAAGGATTGTCCAATCCCGGTACAGGGTCCTTAAGCTCAACACAAGCATGCAACACACTGACCACATGACCCCGTTAGGAACTATGTCATCTTGCCCTCGTTCCATCTCTTGGTATAGTATCCCAAGCACTAAAAACTAGGCAGTGATCGGCAAGAGGGGGATCAACTAGCTGGAGCTTGATAGAACCAAAGGATGTAGTGGTGGTGGCAGTGGATGGGCGAGAGGAGGAGGGGGCGATGGTGGGACAGGCCTCATAGACGAGGGCAGGGAGGTCATCATCTCGAGAGGAGGTGAGGTCGACAAGGATGCGAAAGGGGCCACGGGGAGAGAGGACAGCGACGACATCATAGAGGGAGAGGGCAATGAGGAGGGACCAGGACGTCCACTCAAGGAGCTTGGTGAGCTAGGCTATGATGATAACACCGAGGGAGACAGTGTTGACCTAGCAGAAGAGGATTGAGATATGGGGAGGGGGGCTGAGAGGATGGTGGTGGAGGGAGAGGGACCTAAGAGGATGGTGGCAGAGGGGAGGGGGGTTGAGAGGATGGTGGCGAGGCCAGGGGGGAGGGGGCTGAGAGGATGGTGGAGGGGAGGGGGTCCTAAGAGGATGGTGGGAGAAGAGAAGGGGGGCTAAGAGGAGTGGCCAGGCCAAGGGGGGTTTGAAATGATAATGGCGAAGGGGAGGGAGGAGGTTTTATATGAAAAAAAAGTTTTACAGTCACCGACGATAGCTAAAACAGTGACAATCTTCCTGGAGATGACATGAGGGCAGCTCATTGACAACTTGGGAGGAGGGTAATGTTGGATCGATGCCCCTAACCATTCTTACAAAAGGAACGTCCCTATTATAAGAGGCCGGTTTATCTCTCTTAAACCAGCAGCGCAGCAACCCCGGGCACTCGAGTCGACTCCCCGGCGACCCCTGCAAGAGCAATCCAGGATACTAAACCTCGAGTCGGCTCGCTGGAGACGAGCACCACGGCACCAACCAAGGGACGTTGACGTGGCACCAGACCCGCCTTACCGGTGGCACCCACATCCCGGTGGGCTCAGACCCTACATCCGGACGAACCACGAGGGTGCGAGCTGGCCCAGCCAACAGGTAAGCACCGTAAGAGAAGAAGAGGAACAGCACACAGAGAAAAGACATGATAGGTTTTATTTTCATGAAAGAGAAAAGGGTGAGGGTGATTTTGTCCAAAAAATTATTACCAGATTACCACATTCCGGTAACATGAATAGCCACCCTTTCCTTAAGCAATATGGATTGCCTCATAAAAGGTAATCCAGATTACCAAAACAACTTAGACTGCTATTAAAAATGCATACTAAACATAGTTATCCGATGGGTCCAGTTTAAATTGCTAGCAATCTGGATAGATAGCCAGCTACCAAATGCAATCTAAGAGAACTTCATGCCAAACTCTCAACCCATCTCCAATAACTTACATATATTAGTCACTAAGATTTTGTTGATTGATTCGGCTTGTCTATTACCTTGGGCATAATATGGTGTCAAAATTCAAACACTAGTCTCTTCTATAAATGCCAAAATATCTTGACTAGCAAAGATAGTTCTGTAGTCTATCGTGATCATCTCCAATAAGCCAAGCTTTTGAATTACATGTTACCTAATTAAGTTTATGATCACTACTTGATTAACTAACATTTTAGGCACTGCTCCAATCAATTTGATGAAATAGAAAATTGCCATGGCCAATTCATGGTCGACAAAGGAAAGAGAGTGAATCTACTCAATCCATGGTCCACCTCTAAATGGCCATAGTTTTATAACATGGTTAAATTTTGCCACCAGCACATTTTGTGCATGCCCTTATCTTTGACGAGCCTGGAATCCCTCAATGCATCACCACTAATAATCTTCCAACATCTAAAATTAATGATAATCATGTCTTATAATCAACCAATACTCTTGTGCCTTGCTTGATGAGCTCCATGTATGCTTTTGTGAACTTCTCCCTTTATCCACATAGAGTTTTCTTCACAAAGCATCATAACAAGAGTCCATCAAGTCAATTATTATACATAATATAATATTTAATATATCATAATTAGATAATTCATGGCCTAAAGTTTGATCTTTTACCGGTCTTAGCCAAAGGATTCATCAAATACAGATATTTAGATAATGCCAATTACCAACATCCAGTGCTTATGCTTGATGTCATACCATGGTATCAATCCATCTTTAAAAGACGGGCGATAAATTTAGAGTGTTTAGAGAGAGAAGCCTAGAGTGAGAAAGTCTAGCGGATTTCTGTTCTTGTCCATACTAACTAGGGTTTCTTTGTTCCTTCGGATCTTTGTGGTTTTTCTTATGGTTCTTTTTAATTCCGGTCAAAGTTTTGTCACTCATTCTACTCCTTATAATTGCAGTTCATCCTTGTGGTTTTTCATATGGTTCGGCCATTCCAACTAGGGCGTGTTGGTATGGATCCTACAGGATCGGGGATCCATGATCTTTGTGGTTTTCTTGGGATAGTCTCCATTCCAGTTGATCTGGATCCTATAGGATCCTATGGGATCTGATTCTAGTTGGTTTTTTATGATTTTTAGGGATCCTACATAATCTTTGTGGTTTCTTGGGATCCCATGGGATCGGGATCGGGGATCTTGATTCTAGTTGGTCTGGATCCTTGTAGTTTTTTGGGATCGTCTTGCTTCTAGTCAGTCTGGATCTTTGTGGTTTTTGGGATCTTCTTGGAAAGCATATAATCAGGGTATAGGTTTTAATCCAAAGCAAATGGAACAATCTCTATCTGGACAACCTTTTTATCAATTTCCTCTTATGATAAGGAAAAATCATCGATTATTGATACCGAAGAGAGAGTAACGATCGAAGAAAGGAGCTTCACATCATTGGTAGATGATTCCATATATGGAGCAGTCCCTATGTCGACAGTGTGCCTCTTCATTGGGTGTTCGGTCACCGACCATGGAGCCATCCCTATGGAAGTCGTATTCCCCTCCAGGTGCTTGGTCACCGACCATGGAGCCATCTCTGCGGAAGTCATCTTCTCCTCCAGGTGCTCGGCTGTCGTTTGTGTCTACGTTGGGAAACCTCTAAAGCTACTGAAATAGAGTTGCTGCTGGAAAAAAGATTTAATCATATCGTAGTATTCTCTGATAAGATTCAAGCTTCCCTTCAAAGATGGTAGCACACTTTGGTAGGTAAGTTTCTTGGCCATTGGTTATCGATAAATTTTGTAGAGCAAGAACTTTGTATTAGATGGGCCATGTCTACCTTATCCGAGAAGTTTTATTTGTTTATTTTTTCAACTAAGGAAGAGAAGCTTTTGGATTTTGGAGCAAGGGCCCTGGTTGTTGGCCGGCCAGCTCCTTGCTCTAGAACCTTGCCATTAGAGTTGTGGGATATTGCAAACATTAAGAAAATTATTGCTCGAGCTAGAGTTTCTTTGTTTTGGATAACTAAACTACCACTTCTGTTCATATGGGATATGCTAGGGTGTCTTCTCGACATTACGAAGCCTGTCTATCCAGGAGCTAGAATTCGAGTGCAAGATTCTTGTACTTGGAAACCTTTTATGTATGAGGAATTACCTGATATCTATTATAGTTATGAGAAGATAGGAATAACCTTGGAGTCTTGCACATATGGAAACTTGCTGGCTTGAATACTTTTTAGTATTTGGCCCATAGATCCATGCTGTCGGTGTTTCAATTACTCCTACTTCTACTTATCCTTCTTTTGTTTCTAAAACTGTTGGTGGATAGGCTCGATTGGGTTGGTCACTTCCTAAGCAAACCACCAATCGATCTCCTCCAAAGGGGACCAGGTTGGATGATTCGGGCATTCAAGTCTCTAATTCTATCTTTTCTCCAATGATGAGTTTATTCTCTAAGGAGAATACTAATCCAAGTTCTATGGATATTTTTGATTCTATGATTTTTGCTGCTCACAATTCTAGTTTTTCTAATCCTAAGGGTAAAAGAAAGAGGTCGCCCGATAAAATAATCGAGCGAGTTGGTCTCCAAGTAGTGTTTCCCCACCTCATGCTAAGATCATAGTTAATCATCAAAATATAGCTATTGAGACTCATGCTTCTAATTTTAATGCTAACTTTACGGTTCAAAAACAAGGTGAACTTGTAAAAGTCTGGAAACAAGTTGAGTCGTCAAGTATAGAATCTTCTAAATCTTATGTCACTTAATAATCTTGTCCTACACATAAGCTTTGGCTCGATACTAGTTCCTCTTATAAAGGTTAAATCCCATAAGATTATGGTGGAAAAGTTAGAGGATATTTTAAATATTCATAATGACAATGTTGACCATGATAATATTTAGTTGAAAGAATCCGGAGGAAAGAAGCCTCCTAATGATACTGCCTGTTCTCAATGAAACTATTAGTCTGGAATTATAGGAGGCTGCTAAGCCTTTCTTTGCTAATTATTTTAAGACTTTGTTGCATCAGTATTCTTTGGATTGCATGTTTTTTGAAACCCATCTTCAGGCTACTGCTTTATCTAGGATTCAACATTTTTTGGATTCTTATTGGATGACTTATTTGATTCTGGCTATAGGTCAATCAGTTGGTATTATCATAATGTGGCTCAAGAATTTGGCAATGTTACTTTTTTTCATGCTAGAAAACAAATCGCGTTTGGTGTTATTCTTTGCCAAATGTTCCTTCTTGGATCCTAGGTATTGTTTATGCTAGTACTTCAGTGTACGAGCGTCATGATCTTTGGGCTCAGATTCTGTATGTACTTCATTTAGATATTCCAATGCTTATTGTTAGGGATTAAAATTGTATTTTACAATCTAAAAATAAAAAAAGAGGTAAGTCTTTCTAGGTAGATCATCCAATTCGAGAATTTTGATATTTTATTCAATTAGCTGAGATGATAGATTTAGATTATAATGAACCTCTTATATTTTGTGTAATAATAGATTAAGTCTTACTAGGATATGGGAGCGTATTGACCAAGCTTTTATAACTGGAAGCTAATTAGATCGATATTCTACATCTACTATCACTTATCTTACGATGTTTGCATCAGATCATTATCTATTATTGATCAATATCTCTAATATGAGAAATATTGAACTTTGACCTTTTTGATTTGAAAAATTTTGGTTATCTTATGCCTCGTTAGAAAGGGTGATTCAGAATGCATGGTCTGCCTGTTCACTTGTTTTCCCAGGCATGCGATTAACTTTTCTCCTTAATAATGTCCATTAGGCTGCAAGAGGTGGAAGTCTCAGATTGGTCATCTAGTTCATAAGGATAATTACTTATATAATCAAATCTATGCTTTACAATTTCGAGAATCTCAATGTGGCATATTACTTATGTATCTGCATAATGCTTTGTTAGCTCTGTTAGCTGAATATGATAATGTTTTGTCTCGTCAGAAGGTTATGAGGTGCCAAAAATCTTATACTATTTGGTTAAAAGAATGGGATGCCAATACAACCTTGTTTCATAGATTAGCCATTATTCATCGTAGGAGAAATTTGATTTCTAGAATTCATAACCTTGATGGTGATTACATTTTTGATTTACTCGGAGTAAAGGAGGTTTTTTTCAATTATTTCAAACATAGATGGATTCAATCAGCTAAAATTGGTATGATTGAATACCCTTTTGTGCAATCTAAAATTTCTTTATTATAGATTGAACAACTAACTAAAACTATATCAGATACAGAGATTGATGAAGATTTTTAAAGTTTATACCTAGATAAAGTTCCTAGGTCAGATAGGTTTCCTCCCTTGTTTTTTCAACATTTTTGGCCAATTATTTAATGCAATGTGTATGATGCTATCAATCATTTTTTCCTTACAATTGAGATGCCTAAGCAATGGAAAGATTCATCTATTGTATTGCTTCCTAAAAAGGCCAACCTAACTATCCCTACTAATTATTATCCTATTAGCTTATGTAATATGATTTATAAGATTGTTGCAAAAATTTTAATTGACTGGCTTAAAGTAATATTACCTCAACTTATATCGCAAAAGCAAGGTGCTTTAATTTCTAATCGGCAAATTACTACTAATGTATTGTTAGCCCAGGAATTGGTGCATTCTATATGGCTCATGCTTTGTGGACAAAAAGTTTAATGATGCTAAAATTAGATATTGAAAAGGCATATGATCGTATCCACTGGCCATTTTTGTTTACTGTTTTGATTCAGTTTGTGTTTCACGCTATTTTTATTAACTGGATAAAGGCATGTGTGCTTAACCCTTAATATACATTGTTGTTTAATGGTTCACCTACTAATTGGTTTATTGCTTCTTGTGGCTTGTATCAAGGATGCCCTCTTTCTCCATATCCATTATTATATGCTTCAAAATATTCTCTCAATTGTTAAAAATGGCCATTAATATTTAGTTACTGAAAGCTTATTTTTCATGTGTAGGCTCTGCTATTACTCATATTTTTATGCTGATGATTGTTTACTTATTATCCGGGCTACTGTACAAAATGCTATTATGCTTGCTGCTATTATTGATGCTTATTCTTTTCAATATGAGCAAAATATAATCTTGCTAAATCTTATATATCATTCAGCCCTACTACTTCTTTCCATGTTAGAACAAATATTCTAAATATTTTTGAAATTTTTGAGAAGCAATTGCCTCAGCAATATCTTAAGATACCTATTTATGGTTGGGCTTTGGATTTTCATCATTTTCAACCTCTAATAAATAGGATTATGGACAACATTGCTACTCAAAAGTGGCAGGCTTTATCTTTTGCGGGTAGAGCTATTTTACTTCAATTTGTACTTCTTACTCTTCCATTATATACTATATTTTCTGCCTATCTTCTAAACTCTTTATGGTGTGGACACCAGAAGCAGAAGAAGAATAAAACCCCACTCAAATAAGGTTAACCTGATTCCACTTTGGATCGAAGATCACTAGGTTAAATTTTTCTTGTAAAGAAAAATTTACTTTCAAGAGTCCTGTAATTACTTAGTTTCAAATTCATGAATCCTGTAATTATGTCCAATCGAGTCCTGTAATTATGTCCTGTCTCAATCTGGGTTCAAATAAGAACTCAATTAGAGTTCCATTAGGTTTATTTAAATCAAGTCCAAGCTACTTCAAGTTGAGGTTCACCAAACCACTTGGAGCTTCCAAATCAAGACCTTGGTCTACCAAGCTGGAATTCCACATCACCATGCCAACAAAGCAGCCACCAGGGATGCCACATCATCAGCCACGTCACCTTCAAATGGGCGCCTAAAGGGGAGATCGACCAAGTATTTTAAATTCAAAGAAACCGGCCAATCTCCATGAATTTCTCCTTATCCCATGTAACAAGGCCCCATATCCTCCAACCTCCCTTGTAATCCTCCACAATTTGGGGAGAATCTCCATGAATTTCTCCTTATCCCATGTAACAAGGCCCCATATCCTCCAACCTCCCTTGTAATCCTCCACAATTTGGGGAGTTTTCAAATTTCAAAAGTTTTGTAAGGCTATTAAAAAGCCTTGGATGCCCCATTGTAAAAGGGATTTGATTTTTGGAGATTAATGAAAGTTGAAGTTGAATTGAAAAAAAAAGTTTATTCAAGTTTTGGGAATGAAATGAGTTTTAGAAAAGAGTGTTTTTTTTATTTCACTCCGTGAGGAGAGGGTGTGAGGCCCAACCCTGGACATGATATGAGGTCATGCCCAGTTATCCCCCTTCCCATTCCATCTTCTCTATCCCCTCGTGGCCTTTGAGATCCATCCTAGCGCCTCCAAGTATCGAGGAGGGTGTAATGTCCTAGAGGTGAGAGGTCTCTTTGTTAGGGTGAGTCCCAAAGTCCATGAGATCCAGATCCCTATCCTACATCCCCGCTATTCTTTCGCCACCCTAGAGAAAAAAAATACCAAAAAAAAATAGTACCCTAATTTAGGCTTTTGGCTAGAGGGAGTGCCTTTGTCCTTCGGGACGTCTTCACCTTCCGGCGTCGAGGGTGTGAAGTCCTAGTTATCCCCTTTCTCGTCG
This sequence comes from Areca catechu, assembly GCA_021397845.1. NCBI lineage: Eukaryota > Viridiplantae > Streptophyta > Magnoliopsida > Arecales > Arecaceae > Areca > Areca catechu. Next base: position 7,498,732 of record CM038040.1, on the reverse strand, counting down.
AGTCCCCCTCTAGGTCTTAGGGATTTTCCTTTATGGCCCCAGGTAGCGATTTGGGTGGGATGCCCTAGGCTCCGCATGTAGTAGATAGGTGGGATGCCCTAGGCTACATGTAGTGGGATGGGTGAGATGCCCTAGAGGTGAGATGTCTTTTCATGAATGTAAGCCTCCAGTCCTAGAGCATCCAATTTTTCTACCCTCCATCCCCATTGTTCTTTCACCACCCCATTATAAAAAAAAAAAAATTAGAAGAAAAAAAAATAGTGATATCCTAATCTAGGTGACTTTTAGGCTCACCGATGATCCTACCCCTGTCCCACATCACTTTAGGTCTGGGATTAAAAAAGAGTTATGTGCATGTTTGCAGGGCCATTAAATTAACCATCGAAGCCTTCATTGTATTACTTGGAATAAAATATGTATCCCAAAAATTCTGGGGGATTAAGTATTATTTCTTTATTTGATAGGTGGAATCAATCTCCCTACAAACTTGCTTCTCATATCCTTCTTGACACCAATTCTCTTTGGTCTCCATTAGTTAGAGCTAAGTATCAATTTATTGGCTCCTAGACAAATTATAAAAAGCCGAGACTTAGCGTTATGGTTTGATGTAAATTACAATGTGGTCTTAAAATGCAATTTTATTGTTATTGAATGGTTGCATCTAGTAACTCTATTAGTGTTTATAATGATGCATGAATCAATCATTTACTATAATCAGTTTGGCCAACTTATATTAATATGAACAATTATTGTCTAGAACTTCATATTTCTAATCTAAGTCACGAATCAAGAAAATAGAGTGTAACTAGATTAGCTTAACTTTTCTCCACTAAGTTAATTATCTAATTAGAGCCATTCCTATCCCTTTTTATCCTTCAAATGATCAATTAGTTTGAGATCATACAAAATTTCCTGTTGTCTCTTTCAAAGATATAGCTCATTTAAGTAAATCAGCTATTTTTTAAGCCCCTTTTCCATCCTTTCAATGGATATAGTCTTTACAACTTTCACCTCATATTTCTACATTTTGGTGGTAGTTAACTTAGTCTAGAGTGCTTACTAAATATTTTCTTGTGGCCCCATAGTATTCTACCGGGTGTTATGTATAATTGTGCTCTTTGTATTGGTATAAATAAAGATATTTTTCATGTATTTATTAATTTTTCATTTGCAAAGGACTACTAGTGGTTTATAAATAATTATTTTGGTTTTCTAATTTCTTTTTTTATGTTAGATGATATTTTCAAATTTATGAAATCCCCTTCCATTCAGAAACTGCTCAAACAAGTTATTGCTTCTATGGTTTGATGTATCTTAAATGCATGTAATGAGAGGATTTTTAACATAATATATACTTTTCCATCTCAGATTTGTCCAAAAGCCCTTACTTTTCTTCAAATTTTTCTTGTCCCTTGTTTAGATGTTATGATAGTTTTTTAACATCCAATCATTCAATTTCTTTTCCTTTGGTTTCTTGGCTACCACCTCCCTTAGGTGTGATAAAAATTAATTTTGATGGCTCTATCACTTCTTCTATTGCAACTGTAACCTATGTTATCAGGGATTAACATGCTTCTTTTATACAAGCTGGAGGCAAATTATTTATGCAGGAAAAATTTACAACAAAAAGATAAAAATGTTGAAAAAAGAAAATTAATGGAGGAAAATTTACAACATATGTGAAAAGAAAAGGAAAATTTATAAAAGGCAGAGAAGGAAAAAGGAAAGAGTATGAGTTGTTTTTACTCACTAAGCTATTTATGTGTGCAGGTCCTCTTGATAGCTCAACCAGGTCAACTTATCCGGTCCCTACTTCCTTTGTTACTATATTATTACACTGGTTTTCTAATACTATTTATAATAATTCATGACCTCACCTAAAAAGGCTATCCAAGAGATATATTTTTAAGCTTCTTCATCCCATAAAAATATCCAAGATATCCCAAATGCTTGGTTATAATGCATGATGAACGCAATATTTTTTGATTCATAAAGAAAACATTTGTAATGCAATCATTAACATAAGCTGTTTTAAAAGAAAAATGTGTACATAATTGATGTGAAGGGATCGTTAACATGGAGGAACCGGTAGGCGCCACGTCAAGAAAAGATGCCACATCGATTCTCTAGCTCGGATCCCACTACCGAGCTGAGCTGAGCTCCCTCAGAACAACAAGCCGAGCTCAGTCCTCCGCCAAGTCATGCCCGCAAGCTTGGGACTCCTAGGTCGGAGCCATCTTCTGCCCTCCAGAGTGAGACCCTCGGAGGCTAGTGCCCTGCGGTCGAGGTCAAGCTGAGAGCTCAATTGCCGATGTGGAGCCTCTCCGAGAACGCACCCTCTGGACCGGGTCCACCTTCCACCCTCCAGAGCGAGACTCTCGGAGGCTAGTGTCCTGCAGTCGAGGTCGAGCTGAGAGCTCACCCACCGATGTGGAGCCTCTCCGAGCGCGCGCCCTCTGGACCGGGTCCGCCTTCCGCCCTCCAAAGCGAGACCCTCGGAGGCTAGTGCCCTGCGGTCGAGGTCGAGCCAACAGCTCACCAGCCGATGTGGAGCCTCTCCGAGCGCGCACCCTCTGGACCGGGTTCGCCTTCTGCCCTCCAGAGCGAGATCCTCGGAGGCTAGTGCCCTGCGGTCGAGGTCGAGCCAAGAGCTCACCGTCGATGTGGAGCCTCTCCGAGCGCATGCCCTCTGGACCGGGTCCACCTTCCACCCTCCGGAGTGAGACCCTCGAAGGTTAGTGCCCTGTGGTCGAGGTCGAGTCCAGCACTCACCCGCCGATGTGGAGCCTCTCCGAGCGCGCACCCTCCAGACCGGGCCCGCACTCTGCCCTCCTCCACCAAGGCGCCCCCGCGAGCTCAGAGCATCTAGGTCGGAGCGAGTCCTGCCGTCCCAGCTTGGCCCCAGCACGGACGAGGCCTCACCAGCCCAGAACACCGGCGAGCCGTCCGAGGACTGCACTAAAGCACCTTCTAGGCCGTATTGACCGCCTGCGACCGCCAGTTACACCAGAAAGGCAAGCAGCACATTGATCGAGATGCCACACTCACCAACCACTCAAATCATCCAAGAGAAGAAGCCAACCGGAAGATTCGAATTCCACGGGCAACAGCTCGTCATTCGAGGCACTGATAAGTTTCCCGGAATGAGACAACCAAGAGGAGTGCCGGAGTGCTTGACAACTCTCCTTATCATGAATCAGGAAAGACTCCTCGGGACACCACCGCATGCGCCTGATAGCCCGGCAGGGATCTCGAGACAAGCGCCCAACGGTAACCTAGTTTGCAACAAGCTCAGAGGTAACACAACAACAAAAAAAACAAACACAAGCCAGAGAGAAAAAAAAGAAAAGGAGTGCAACCCCCACCAGCAAGAGGGGCATGGCACCACCACCACCACGAGCACAAGCGCAAGCCCGATCAAGAGGGCGAAGCGCCACTACCACCATAGTTGAAGGAAAACGAGGGATACAAGGAGAGGCGGAGAAACAGGGCATCCCTCTATCACCGCTATCACTCTTCCCCTGCAACATTTTCACCTTCGCACACATTTTCCACTCCTCCTACTGCGGAGTCCATCAAGAGGGGCCCGACCAGGAGGATTTGTTTTCCTGGATCGTCACTGACTTGATCGTCGGAGTGCCCCCGCCAGAAATCCCGGCCCGAGTCTCTAATCCATGTCTCGCAAGTCTGGGAGTGGAGGACCGCCGAGCGGCAAGACGACTACTCCCAGCACGGAGGTCCGGGACTCGAGGACAGCGGGTGGCAGGAGGAGTGCACTCCGGTACCAACAGCAAATACGGGCCACGACAGTCTTGGCGGCAATAGATTGGCGCGCCAGGTAGGGGGCAGCATGGGCATAACTAAGTCCTCCACCTCCTCACAGGTCAACATACTGCGGAAGAACGGTGACGACACAAGCTAGGAAGGTCAATAGATTTGCGATGTTCTCTAGGCCTCTCCAGGACGTCACCCCCTCCGTCCCCTTCGACGGGGAATCCGCCGATGAAACCATCAGGCACACAGCGAAAGTGCACCTGGAGAAGCATGAGCACGAGATGGCGGGATTCTTCCACCGATTCATCAGCATGCGAGGCTCAGCCGGCGAGCCACCGGACTACGACGCCCACCATCGATGAAGTCCTTCACCGGTCGCGACGAGGCGGAGTATCATCGCTTCCACCACAATCACGGCCATGGCATCGATAAATGTCGCAACCATGAGCAGGGGATCGAGAAGCTCGTCAAGGAGGCTCTCCTCCAAAGGTTTGCGGAGGGGGGCAAACCTCAAGCGGGGCCTCAAGCGCTCGCCACTCTCCCGTCAGCTTCGACCACCAACAGTCACCCCACCGCAAAATCGGTGGGCGTGATTGCCTGGAGAATCGCGTGTGCGTCTAAGAAGACTCGGGGAGCAGGGGACCCCGAGGGTAATCGCCCCGCCATGCAGGAAGGAGAGAGCGAAAGAGAAAGATAAACGAAGATGCCACAATCGTCGGGACGGCGATCGCGAGTCACCATGGGAAGGCCCCCACGAGACGGTCGAAGCCCCGTCATGAGGGGTCCATCACCTCGAAGAACTCGACGGCATTAGGCTCCCCTAAGGAGGAGGGCCTGCAGCTTACAAAGACGCCCCCAATAAGGTAAGTTCCCTTACCAACAATCATACTAATAATTTTTTCCTTGCAGGGAAGAATCGGCGCCATCCCCGAGCCCAGCTCCAGGACGTCAAAGAACTTCGAGCCATGTAGCTCCCAATTCCAGGCATCCCCGAGCCCAGCTCCAGGACGTCAAAGAATCTTCAAGCCACGTAGCTCCCAATTCCAAGCATTCCCGAGCCCAACTCCAAGACGTCAAAGAATCTTCGAGCTAGGCAGCTCCCTCAAGACTGGAGCTCAGATCTCCGGCCAAAAAAAACTTCGAGCCAGGCAGCTCCCATTCAACAACGTCCCTGAGCCCAGCTCCAGGATGCCGGCTCAAGACCGGAGCTCAGATCTCTGGCCAAGAAAACTTCGAGCCAGGCAGCTCCCATTCAACAACGTCCCCGAGCCCAGCTCCAGGACGTCGACTCAAGACCGGAGCTTAGATCTCTGGCCAAGAAAACTTCAAGCCAGGCAACTCCCATTCAACAACGTCCCCAAGCCCAGCTCTAGGATGCCGGCTCAAGACCGGAGCTTAGATCTCCGGCCAAGAAAACTTTGAGCCAAGCCGCTCTCTATCTCAAACATCTCTAAGCCCAGCTCCGAGACGCCAAGAGATCATGGGGCCACGTAGCTCCCATCAATGCCTCGAGCCTAGCTCCAAGGCGCCAAAGACCTGAGCCAAGATCTCAAGCAACCCCTGGGCCCGAGCCTAGCTCCACATCTAGGAAGGCCTCGAGCCTAGCTCCAAGGCAATCAAGACCGGTAACCCCCTTCTCTGATCTCCCCACTCGAAAAGAAGACGAAAGGGGAAGGAAAGAAAGAGAACAAAGGGGGGAGCCCGGCAACCCCCTTCTCTGATCTCCCCACTTGAAAAGAAGACGAGAGGGGAAGGAAAGAAAGAGAACAGGATGGGGGCACAACCAGCATCTTCATCTCTGATCTCCCCACTCTAAAAAAAAAAAAAGAGAGAAGAAAAAGAAAAGAAAGAAGAGAGGGAAAGGAAAGAAAGAGAGAACAAGAGGAAAATACAGTATCATCGAAGCTACCACTTTCCCTTCTCAAGACCGGAGCTCGGATCTCCGGCCAAGAGAACTTCGAGCCACGCAGCTCTCAGTCATCAACATCCCCGAGCCCTGCTCCAAGATGGCTCTCAAGACCGGAGCTCAGATCTCCGGTCAAGAGAACTTCGAGCTACGCAGCTTTCAGTCATCAACGTCCCCGAGCCCAACACCATGATGCCTTCTCAAGACTGGAGCTCAGATCTCTGGCCAAGAAAACCTCGAGCCAAGCAGCTCTCAATCACCAACATCCCCGAGCCCAGCTCCAGGACACCCACTCAAGACCGAAGCTCAGATCTCCAGCCAAGAGAACTTCGAGCCACGTAGCTCTCAGTCATCAACATCCCCGAGCCCAGCTCCAGGATGCCCTCTCAAGACCGGAGCTCAGATCTCCGGTCAAGAGAACTTTGAGCTACGCAGCTCTCAGTCATCAACATCCCCGAGCCCAGCTCCAGGACGCCTTCTCAAGATCGGAGCTCAGATCTCTGGCCAAGAGAACCTCGAGCCAAGCAGCTCTCAGTCACCAACATCCCGGAGCCCAACTCCAGGATGCCCTCTTAAGATCGGAGCTTAGATCACCAGCCAAGAGAACTTCGAGCCACGCAGCTCTCGATCATCAACGTCCCCGAGCCCAGCTCCAAGACGCCCTCTCAAGACTGGAGCTCAGATCTCTGGCCAAGAGAACCTCGAGCCAAGCAGCTCTCTGTCACCAACGTCCTCGAGCCCAGCTCCAGGACTCCCACTTAAGACGGAGCTCAGATCTCTGCCCAAGAGAACTTCGAGCCACGCAGCTCTCAATTACCAACATCCCCGAGCCCAGCTCCAGGATGCCCACTTAAGACCGGAGCTCAGATCTCTGGCCAAGGGACCTCCGAGCCACATGGCTCTCAGTCAACAACACTTTCGAGTCCAGTAGCTCTTAAGTATCATAACTTGGCCCCAAGCAAGGTGCAGCCCTTCTCTCTAATCTCCCCATAAAAAAATAAAAAAAAAGAGAGAGAAAGAAAAGAGAGAGAAAAGGAAGAAAAGAGAAGGGAGTGAAAGAAAATAGATGGCAAAGAAACTTAAGTTTCATTGACCGAACACAAATTACAAGTATTTTCTGGGCCCCGACATGCCGGGTGACCCTGGCTGAAAGCAAGAGACAAAAGTACAAAACAAGACAAGGAAGAAAAGGGTCACTCCATGCCGGCCGGTTTCACTGTTGGATCCTGAGGCCGAGAAGTCTCCGGCTGAGCTGCCCTAACTCCGGGAGGATCACCCTCAGCTGGTATCGAAGGCTCTGGACCCACGGCTCCCATGGTGACCTCCTCGTCAGCCTCCGCCTCCAAGGCCGAAGGGTACCTGAGGCGGCTACGGTCCTTGCCAGGAATAAGCGCCTCGACCCGGCCGTGCAGGTACATGAAATCCTTATAAAAGGAGTCCGACGCCATCTGCTAGATTTCAGCGACGAACTCCTCCGAAGCCTTGAAGTTGGCGACGACGTCCTCAGCCCCCTTCATGGCCTCAGCGGCCACCCTCTTCGATTCGGCAACCTCCGACCTGGCTGCTTCCGCCGAGTTGGCTGCCGTCTCTGCCGCCTTCTCAGCAGCGGCAAGTTTCTCCTTCACAGCTGCCAGCTTCGCCTGGGCAGCTTGGGCGATCTCCTTGTGCCGATCAGCCTTGGCACTGTACCAGTTCAGTTTTTTCTCGATGACGGAGAGGTCGTCGATCGCCTTCTTCGAACGGCTCCGTTCCAGGTTGTGAGCCGTCAGGAGTCCCTTCGCTCGTCCCTCAGCATCGGCGAGCTCTTTCTCAAGGTCCTTGACCTTCGACTCAAGAACCCCGTTTGCCCCGACCTTCCCCTTCAGGTCGGCCTTCAAAGACTCGATCTCGGTGGCCTGCTGTCGCTCGAGACGCTCTCAGCTCTGGTAGCGGCCCTTGATGTAGAGGGCCTCGACGCCGATCTGCACCATGAAATGGGGTCAGCCAAAAAAAAAAAACAAAGAAAGAAAGAAGAAGAGAAGAAAGAGGGGGATAACTCACCGAGTACAGCTGGGAAAAGATGTTGCTGATAAAGTCGGCCAGCCGCATCCCGGCCATCTCTTGCCCGTCGCATAGCTGGATTGAGAAATCCATCATGCGCTCGGCCAACTCGGGGCTCCGAAGGAAAGACCTCTCCGGCCCCATCCTGAAGGGGAGGCGACGTCATGCCTCCTCCCTCCTGCCCTCTCCGGGGGCGGGCGGCCTCGCCCCGCTGACTGAAGGACCCTAGGGGATAGACTGAGAAGCTGGTGCCGGTGCGGGCGGCACCTCCATCGTGGCCCTGGGCGCAGCCTGAATCTCCTCACCCCTGACATCGGCGACAGGCAGACTCGGAGGATGGCAGGGTGCAGCGACAGCAGCCGCAGCCCTCGCCCGGATGACTACCTCAGGCTCTGCAGCAGGGGCCTGCTGGGTTGGCCTTGGTGCCATGAAAGCTGTCCTCTCCACCGGCACAGGAGCAACACGGGACACCTCCGAACTCAGACCCGCTAGAGCTGCCGAGCTCAGACCGATCACCACCGTGGGGGCGGCCGCAGGGGCGCTCTCGCTCCACGCCCGCCTCGATGAGGGCTCCCCGACCAGCACGATCAGCAGCCTCTTCTTGGTGATTGCCAGGATGTCATTCTCGGAGAAGATCATTCCTGCATGCAGACCACACAACAGTTGGAATCTGTGGGGGATAATGCAAGAAGTGTAAGAAGTGCAAGGAAAAAGGAAAAGAAAAGTTCAGGTCGAACTCACCTGGCCCCGTCGATGAGTCGACCCTAGCGTCGAGAAGGTTCTGCTCCGACAGCAGGACCTCTAGAGGAGAAATCTGGGTGGTGCGGAGCTGCTCGTAATCATCCCGGTCAGCAGCATCGACCACAAAATTTTGGTTGGGTGACTTGTCTAGATCGCTCCAGACCCAGTCGACCCCCTCGACCTCAACAAAGAAAAACTTGCTCTTCCATCCCCTAATGGAAGAGGGAAGCTCGAACTTGATGCCCTTCGGGCAGGAGGACAAGGACCACTACCCATCCTCGGTTGGGTGGCGCTTCAAGGCAAAGAAAGCCCTGAACAAGGAAAAGCGGGCAACGAACCCGTGGAGGTGACAAAGCACAATGAAGGAAAAAATGACCCTAATGGCGTTTGGCACTAGCTGTGTGGGGACCAGACAATAATTGTCCAAGACGGACAGGAAGAAAGGATGGAAGAGAAATTGGAGACCCCTAGAGAAGGTTCCCTCATAAAATGCAAGACGGCCCGGGCCACTAGAAGTGACCCGTTCCCCCGGCTGGGGGATCATGAGCCGGATGGAAGCCGGGATGCCATAGACATCCCGAACGGTCCTCAGTTCCCTGGCAGTGATCGTCGAGGCGACCCTACCAGGACCTGTGGACCAGATTGACTCAGAGACAGGGACAGAAGGAGAAGGAGGAGGCAAAGAAGGGCCAGATTCCGGTTCCCTGATGAGTACCGAACCGGGAGGACGCCTCCTACTGAGCTCAAAGCGAGTTGCATCTTCCTCTCCGTCAGAAGAAGAAGAAGAAGATGCCGACCTCTGCTCGGAGGGACCGGCCTCGCCATGATCAATGGAAGGGCGGAAGCCAGCACCAAAATGGGACATCCTCGAGAATGAGGGGAAGGAAGGACTTGGAGTAGAGGACGGAAGAGAAGACTCAATCTAAAGAAGACTCCAGACCCCTGGAAAGAACCCTATTCTAGCGAGGGAAGGAGGGAGAAGAAGCTTACCTGTTGCCTTAGAAAATTCGAGGCAACTGGAAGGAGGAAGAAGCTTGGGCGCGGCAGCAGCAGGCACGGAGAATTCAAAAAGAATGGATGGTTAGGGTAAGGCCCTCCTTTCATTTCGAAATGACCCGAGGGATTAGTACCGATTCAATCCTTCCGCCAACGGATCCACGCCACGTGCTGTCCATCAGTGAGAATGGCATCCCGGCCGCTCTGCATTCTGTGCCAACATTAACTGCTCCTCGGACGTGGCCACATGGCATCCCCGCATTGGTCCGCAGGGTCGGTCCCCGAAGCGCCAGCAATCATGGCCATCATCATGCTAGATTTTTGCCTTTCCATGTCAGCACCGCAATTACTTCCTTCGACCCGAGTGCCGCGCACTAACGGGCCTCGGGAGTGGGGGGCAAATGATGTGAAGGGATCGCTGACGTAGAGGAACCGGCAGGCACCATGTCAAGAAAAGACGCCATATCGATTCTCCAGCCCGGATCCCACTACCGAGCTGAGCTGAGCTCCCTCAGAACAACAAGCCGAGCTCAGTCCTCCACCAGGTCGTGCCCGCAAGCTCGGGACGCCTAGGTCGGAGTCATCTTCTGCCCTCTAGAGTGAGACCCTCGGAGGCTAGTGCCCTGCGATCGAGGTCGAGCTAAGAGCTCACCCGCCGATATGGAGCCTCTCCGAGTACGCATCCTCTAGATCGGGTCCGCCTTCCGCCCTCCAAAGCGAGACCCTCAGAGGCTAGTGCCCTGCAATCGAGGTCGAGCTGAGAGCTCACCCACCGATGTAGAGCCTCTTCAAGCGCGCGCCCTCTAGACCGGGTCCGCCTTCCGCCCTCCAGAGTGAGACCCTCGGAGGCTAGTGCCCTGCGGTCGAGGTCGAGCTGAGAGCTCACCCGTCAATGTGGAGCCTCTCCGAGCGCGCGCCCTCTAGAACGGGTCCGCCTTCCGCCCTCCAGAGCGAGACCCTCGGAGGCTAGTGCCCTACGGTCGAGGTCGAGCCAAGAGCTCACCCGCTGATATGGAGCCTCTTCGAGCGCGCGCCCTCTGGACTGGGTCCGCCTTTCACCCTCCGGAGTGAGACCCTCGGAGGTTAGTGTCCTGCGGTCGAGGTCGAGCCCAGCGCTCACCCACCGATGTGGAGCCTCTCCGAGCGCGCGCCCTACGGACCGGGCCCGCACTCTGCCCTCCTCCACCAAGGCACCCCGACAAGCTCGGAGCATCTAGGTCGGAGCGAGTCCTGCCATCCCAGCTTGGCCCCAACACGGACGAGGCCCTTCCCAGCCCAGAACACCGGCGAGCGGCCCGAGGACTGCACTGAAGCACCTTCCAGGCCGTACTGACCGCCTGCGACCGCCAGTTATACCAGAAAGGCAAGCAGCACGTTGATCGAGATGCCACACTCCTCACCAACCACTCAAATCACCCAAGAGAAGAAGCCAACCGGAAGATTCGAATCCCGCGGGCAGCGGCCCGTCATTCGAGGCACTGATAAGTTTCCCGGAATGAGACAACCAAGAGGAGTGCCGGAGCGCCTGACAACTCTCCTTATCATGAATCAGAAAAGACTTCTCGGAACACTGTCGCATGTGCCTGACAGCCCGGCAGGGATCCCGAGACAAGTGCCCAATGATAACCTAGTTTGCAACAAGCTCAGAGGTAACACAACAACAAAAAAAACAAACACAAGCCAGAGAGGGAGAAAAAAGAAAAGGAGTGCAACCCCCACCAGCAAGAGGGGCATGGCACCACCACCACCACGAGCACAAGCGCAAGCCCGACCAAGAGGGCGAAGCGCCACTACCACCATAGTTGAAGGAAAACGAGGGATACAAGGAGAGGCGGAGAAACAGGGTACCCTTTGTCCCCGCTATCACTCTCCCCTGCATCGTCACTGACTTGATCGTCGGCCGGAAACCCTGGCCCGGATCTCTAACCCCTGTCTCACAGTTCCGGGAGCGGAGGACCGCCGAGCGGCAAGACGACTACACCCAGCACGAAGGTCCGGGACTCGAGGACAGCGGGCGGCAAGAGGAGCGCACTCCGGCGCCGACAACAGCTACGGGCCACGACGGTCTTGACGGCAACAAATAATTAAATCTCAATTCTTTGTTCTGATTTCACATCTCATATCCCATAAAATTTTTTAAGCACCTGAAATTTCTTTTATGTCTATCCTTAATAATATTTCTTTATCTGATAAGCTTACTTTTTCCCTATCTTTGAGACCTTATCCATCTCCAATCTCTAGCTCCCATTTTAAATTTTTATTCAATATTATTTATTATTCATTATTGATATTTTATCTTTCATTCGAGAATTCTGAAACTTGTTTGGTTATTCTTTTGTTTTTTGAGTTTTTATTAAACTAATGAGCCCGCATGCTAATTATATATGTAGTTAGGAAGTATGGTCATCGCGTACGGCATGCAGGTATTGATCGATGCATGGCTGAGCTCCTTCGAAAATTCCGGTTTCATCATTTGCCAGGTCTGAGCTCTAAAGTCATGTTATTCGTAGATTAAAAATTATCTCGACTTCAAAATGTCATCGTTTACTAAGTCTACGTACTACTATTTTCTTTTGCTCCTAATGTCTAGTTTGACTTTGTCATGAGTCAACCCCACGCATGACGTCAAACTATTGATGAGCTTAGAGAGGTCTTGAGCTGCCTCGGTAAAAAGAGACAAGTCCTGCTTAATTATGGAGGAAATTAAGGCCAACTTGCACCACCCACCCGGCCCCCAACTCTCATATCGATGCCATCTCCAAGCCAATAACCATTGTAAATGTTAAATGATAGTTTACTTTTTTAAAAAGAAAGCAGTTTAATTCTGAAGAAAGAAAGAATTACACATGAGCAAATCTATTACATCAACGGATCTTACATTTGTGAAGGTGAAAACGGAAAATAAAACCCAGATACATTTGATCGTTCTAGTATATATGCAAACCCCTTAAACAAACAATTAATGCTTATGTCGTTAGTTGTGGAAAATGGATAAAGTTTAAGGAAAAAAGAAAGAAAGAAAGAAAGAATTTCACGTACGGGTTATATATACATCCCATGCAAGAATTCTCCCGTTTACAAATTATACCATGACCTCCTCACAAGATCCAATATCTAACACAACTTCCAAATTAAGTAATGTTGGAAGCCGTTAGCCCATCCGCATTAATATAATTCATTTAGCGAGCTGGACAATTACCGCCATGGTTCTTGGGGTTGTGGGTGCAACCAGAAGATGCGGAAGGGGGGACTGGCCCTCGGAGAGATTCCATCACGATCATATTGCCTTCCATCCATGTCTCAACTTTTATAGGCCTCGACGCCATCGGAGGACGAAGGCTTGAAATCACCAACACAAGAAGCAACATTTCACGGTAGCCCGCGGCCATTTTTATGCACTAAAGAAGGTCGGAAGTTTTCCACTTGGAGTACTAGATTTTGCTTTTGTTAAGATATCCCGGTTTAGCTACGAACCGAATCCCTATTCAACTGGTCGAAGCCCTTTTCTCCGGACTACGGACTTCGGACCAAGCAAGGGACAGGCCAACTGCAGGCGATCCGACGCTTTTCAGTGGACTACAGCATCCGAAGGCCAATCCTTCGGATAACGTCTTCGGCCTCGACTGAAGATCAAATTTTTCATCGACTTTCGGAGACACGCTCTTCGGTCCCCGCCGTAGACACGATCTCCGGCTTTAGAAGAAATACCAAATCTTCGGCCCACGAAAGGGGAAACCCGAAGCTTTGACCACAATCTGATCAAAAAAAGCAACTGTAACCAACGATTACAATCGACAATCATCATGCCATGATCATGGCGTGCAACTCCTGCTGCCACGCCTCCGATCTGGCTGGAACCGCTCAATGATAACCCACAATCGTCAATCATGGAAGAGATTGGCTCTCCATGATCACCGGAAAAAGAGCGGGCCGCAGGCCGGAGGCCTTCTTTTAAATAATGATAAGAAGGATGGCCAGAGAGGTACGCTAACACTCATGCTCACATACACTCATACATTCTTAAAGAGCTTTCCTCTCACACTCTCGACACCCTTCCCCATTCTGTGGCTGGGATCCGTCACTAACTTAGGCATCGGAGTGTCCCCGCCGGAACAACTCCGGCAAGGAACCTGTTTTGCAGGTGAACCAGGGAGCGGTCCTGCGATGCAGCAGCTCCGACCGGCCGATTCGGGGACTCCACGGCAACAGATTGGCGCGCCAGGTAGGGGGCGCATTAGCACTCTTTAAACTCTCTCCCAGACAAGGGAAAGTAAAAAGTTTTTGATGGTGAGAGGAAAAACTCAAATCGCTTCTACAAGCCGAAGTCATGCTCCATCCTAGGAGGCGCACCCCCGGAGGAGAACGATGTCCTACCTCCCACAGTCGTTGTGGGACTACAGCAGTTCGAAGCTCTTGTGAACCAGATCACCAACCTTACGGCCATGGTTCAAGACTTCCAGAATAGAGCCTTTTCGGTGGGAAACCCACCGGCCGCCTCCAGACATAGCTCTCGATCCCAAAGGAAGAGAGCCCCACGGGAGGATTCCATGCATCCCTCCTCCCATTCTCGGCCCTCTCCCGAAGGCCGAACTTTGAGATTACTGAGGTTCGTCAATTCCCTGCAAAAAGGGAAAAGGCCTAGGCAAACTCCCTCACCCTCCTCCAGAGACTCCACTTCTGTGGAGAGAGCGCCGAAGCAGACTCCCGATTATGACGGGAGATTCAGAGCCATCGAATCAGAGATGGCAAAGGCACGAGAACAAAGAATGCGGGATCTTAAGGATCCCGACGACTTGATTGTGGGTGATCTGTGCCCACCCTACACCGACCGTATCATGGCCGAGATTATTCCTCGACACTTCAGGGTTCCCCAGATGGAATCCTACGATGGCACCTCCGACCCCCTTGACCATTTGGGCAGCTTCAAGGCCCATATGATGATCCAAGGAGCTTCGGACGCAATGTACTGCTTAGCGTTTCCGGCTACCTTGAAGAAGTTCGCTCGGATGTGGTACTCAAGCTTGTGCTCATGCACCATCGATTCCTTTTCCGAGTTAGAAAAATTGTTTGTCTTGCATTTCAGGACCTGCCGCAAGACTCCTCGGAATGCGGACACACGATTCCTCCTTCACCAGAACGAAGGAGAAAGCCTGCGAGACTATATCTCCAAGTTTAATGCGGCCATGCTTGAGATCCCTGATCTCAACCAGCACGTGGCCATGTCAGCACTGAAGAAGGGGCTTCGTACTTCCAGGCTTACCTCTTTCCTAGATAAGAAGTTTCCTAAAAGCTATGCTGAGCTCCTGTCAAGGGCTCAGAAATATACCGATGCTGAAGAGCAGGCAGCAAATCGACGACTGATTGAAAGGAAACCCCCTTCAAAAAAGAAGAATAACAGGAGACAAGGTTCCCAAACTTCCAATAACAATGGCGGCAAATATACAGACCGCCGAAGAAGTCCTCCTAGGCCTAGAGCTTCAGGAGGAAGATTCGACTCCTACACCCCCCTCAACCTCCCTCGAGAGAAGATCCTCATAGAGATAGAGAAGGAGAACTATCTCCAACGGCCCCGTCCCATTAAGGCCTCCTCTTCCGTAAGGAATAGGAGCAAATACTGCCGATTCCATCGAGACCACGGCCATAACATAGAAGAGTGCATCCAACTGAAGGATGCAATTGAGGATCTCATCAAGAGAGGGTACTTGGGGCGGTACATCGGTCGCCAAGGCCCCCGGTCGGAAGCAACTGTTCCTCAGCCACCTCCCGAAGAGGCCGAACTGCCAAATCAAAGGCCTACCAACGGAGGTGTAGGGATGATACACCGACCCACCAACTGCAGAAGGGACAAGGACGACGCTCCAAAGCGACTTAAAGACAACAACTCGATCCTCTTCTCCGACGACAACCTTGCGGGAGTTCGGCTCCCACATGATAACCCTCTTATAATCTCGGCTGTAGTGGCCAATTATGATGTACAGCGAATTCTTGTTGATAATGAAAGTTCGACTGATATCTTGATGTACGATGCATTCTCTAAAATGTGTTTACCTAGACATCAACTGCAAAGGTCCCCCATGCCGCTCTCTGGTTTCGAGGGCAACCAAGTTTATGCCGAGGGGGAAATAGTGTTGCCTGTAACCCTCGACACTGAACCTCGACAAAAGACACTGCCGATCAACTTCACGGTGGTCCGGATCCCCTTAGCATACAATATTATCCTGGGATGACCTGCCTTGAATAGGTTCTGCACTGTGATCTTCACTACCTCTTGGTGCGCTTCCCCACTAGGATCGGTGTCGGTGAAGTTAGAGGAAACTAGAGGACGGCACGGCAGTGTCTGATGATTGAAGATAGGCATTTCAAGGATTCGACAACTCTGGATTAGCTAGATCCGAGGGATGCAACCACAAACCTTGGTGAACCCATGGAGAGGACCGTCCCAGTACCTTTGACAGAGGAAGATCCCTCTAGAGTTGTGCAGATTGGGAGCATGCTTGATGAGAGAACCAGAACGGAGTTGATCCGTTTCCTCAGGGACAACGTCGATGTCTTTGCCTGGTCGGCTTCGGATATGCCAGGAATTCTTGCTGAAGTAATTATCCATCGGCTGGAAGTTATCCCTGGGTATAAGCCGGTGTGGCAAAAAAAAGGAGCTTCGCCCCAGAAAGACAGCAAGCTGTGGATGAAGAAGTTGGCAAGCTCTTTAAGGCGGGGTTCATCAGAGAGGCCCACTACCCCGAGTGGTTGGCCAATGTGGTGATGGTAAAGAAAGCCAATGGCAAATGGAGGATCTGCATTGATTATACAGACCTCAACAAGGCTTGCCCAAAAGATAGCTTCCCTCTCCTGAAGATTGATCAGCAGGTCGATGCTACTGCAGGCCACCAGTTGCTGAGCTTCATGGACGCTTTCTCTGGCTACAACCAAATTAGAATGGATCTACAAGATGAGGAGAAGATAGCTTTTATCACTGATAAAAGTCTCTACTGCTACAAGATGATGCTGTTCGGCCTCAAGAACGCCGGGGCAACATTTTAAAGACTAATCAATAAGGTGTTCGAAAAGCAACTGGGAAAAAACATGAAGGCCTATGTTGACAACATGATCGTCAAGAGCCTCCTCTGGAAAGACCATATTCATGACTTGGAAGAGTCATTCAATGCTCTTCGGTGCTACCGCATGAAGTTGAACCCGGCAAAGTGTGCCTTTGGGATCACTTCGAGTAAATTCTTGGGCTTCCTTGTCACCAAACGAGGGATTGAGACGAACCCTGAGAAGATTCAAGCCTTGAAAGATATGAGACATCCCTCCTGCAAAACGGAAGTCCAGCAGTTGACAGGGAGAATTGCCTCTCTGAGCAGATTTATCTCTTGGTCAGCCGAGAAATGCCTTCCGTTCTTCAAGGTACTCCGACAGTCAAAGGGATTTGAATGGTCTGAAGACTGTCGTGTTGCCTTTAAGGAGCTGAAGAAGTATCTCGAGACCCCACCATTGCTCTCCAAGCCACAAGAAGGCGAGGTCCTCTATCTGTACCTCTCTGCTTCAAATGAAGCAGTCAGCTCGGTTCTTATCCGGAAAGAGGAAGACGGATATCACAAGTCGATCTACTATATCAGCAAGGTCTTGCATGACGCAGAAATGCGATATGCAAGGATGCAGAAGCTGATCAACTCTTTAGTGATTGCGGCAAAGCGACTATGACCATATTTTCAGGCCCACGCTATTGTGGTGCTAACCGATCAACCTCTCAAGGCCGTTCTCCAATCTCTGGACACCTCTGGAAGGATAGCCAAGTGGGCTGTGAAGCTAAGTGAATTTGACATCAGCTTCCAGCCCCGAGCGGCTATGAAGGCCCAGGCGCTCTCCGATTTTTTGGCTGAGTGCACCTGGAAGTCCGAAGATGAAGCATCCTCGGTAGAAGAGGAAGCTCCGAAGGAGAAGAAGTTCGTTTGGGTGCTTCATATGGATGGAGCTTCCAATGCTACTAGATGCGGGGCTGGACTCATGTTGGCTGAACCTGACGGCCATACCATAGAGTACGTACTCCGTTTCTCCTTCCATGCCTCCAATAATCAAGCCGAATACGAAGCCCTGCTCGCCGGACTTCGGATCGCCAAAGATCTAGGAGTTTAGCAACTTCGAGCCTTCTCATACTCCAAACTAGTTGTAAATCAAGTTAACGGAGAGTATGCAGCCATGGATCCAACCATGGTGCAGTACCTGGAGAAGGTATGGGCTTTATCCTCCCAATTGGAACACTTTGAGATCATCCATGTTCCACGATCAGAGAACTCCCGGGCGGATGCATTGTCTCGACTGGCAGCCACAACACCGGAGTCTCTCGGGCACACCTTTGTTGAACATCTTGAAACTCCAAGCATAGCCGAAGAGGTTGCAGAGGTGCGCCAGATCGATGTTGAACTAAGCTGGATGGATCCCATCATCAAGTGCCTGAATGAGGGGGAGCTACCAGAAGATAAGGCAGAGGCCAAGAAGATCCGCTGGATGGCGTCTCAATACGTCATCTTAGACGGAACCCTCTACAAGAGATCGTTCTCTCAGCCACTACTAAAATGCCTGAGACCTACATATGCGGATTATGCTATGAGAGAGGTCCACGAGGGCATATGCGGTGATCATTTGGGAGGCAGATCTCTGGCATACAAGATCATTCGACAGGGATATTATTGGCCCTCCATCCAGAAGGACTCGGCTGATTTTGTGCGGAAGTGCGACCAGTGCCAGACGTACGCCAATGTGCAGAAACAGCCTGCGAGTCACCTGACTCAACTGGCAGCCCCATGGCCTTTTGCCCAGTGGGGGATGGACATTCTTGGCCCGTTCCCGCCAGCATCATGGCAAAAAAGTTTCTCCTAGTGGCCATCGACTACTTCACGAAGTAGGTAGAAGCCGAACCACTGGCCCAGATCACAAAGGGCAAGGTGAAAAATTTTGTAAAAAATTCCATCATATTCAGGTTCGGCATCCCACACGTCATCATCATGGACAACGGGAGACAGTTCAACAATCCGAAGTTTAAGGACTTCTGCGCTCGGTATCATATCCAGCATCGGCTGACATTCGTTGCTCATCCACAGTCCAACGGAGAAACTGAAGTCACTAACCGGACCATCCTCCACGGTCTGAAGATAAGGTTGAACACCACCAAAGGGCTTTGGGCCAAAGAACTGACCTCCGTTCTCTGGGCATACCAAACTACCCCGAGAACGGCCATCGACGAATCTCCGTTCAACCTGGCATACGGTACCGAGGCCGTGCTACCTATTGAAGTCTCCCTGTAGTCCCTAAGAATTGACAACTATGAAGAGCCTGAGAATTCTGATCACAGAAGGATTGATTGGACTTGCTATCAAGCACCAGGCTACATGCCCAAATAAGGATGGCGGTATACCAGCAAAAGGTCGCCAAGTACTACAACTCAAGGGTGAAGGAGCAAACTTTCCGCACGGGGGACATGGTATTGCGAAGGGTAGAGGTATCCAGGCCAACGGAACAGGATAAACTCTCCCCCAACTGGGAAGGTCCATATCAAGTCGAAGAAGTCATTCGACCAGGAACATACCGACTCAAGACCCTGGAGGGGAAGGCCCTATCCCGGCCATGGAATGTACAAAACCTTCGCAAATACTATCAATAAATGAGTTCCTGAAATTTCTGTGCAACGCTAGTCAACCCTACTCAACTCAGAACTGCTAGTTGCATCGACTGAATGACAATAGCCTGAGTGACCCGATTTGAAAAATCGATCAACTGCGCAAAGGAGAGTCTGATCCACTCACCTTATCGGTATGCACGACGAGCTCAATGGATGGCCTAACCAGGCCACCAACAAGATCAAAGGCGCAGGGATGGTTTTCGTAACCTACCTTACGGTGAATCCGAAGATGCACCGAGGCGGGCCTGAACAACCTACCTTAATAACGACAGAAGTGCACAGGGACGGTATAAACACCCTACCCTATAGTAAATCCGAAAACATGCCTAAAAGGATCACTGTCGTCCTTTCTGTCGACAACAGACATTACAAGAATGGTCCAACCGACCTCATCTCTTTCCTGTAGACCAAAAATGGTCCGCATAGTCTACATTTCAGACAAAGCATGATGCAACACATCGCAAAGAATGCATGGAAAGATGTAACAAAAAGATACTTCATTCCTTTCAGTTTTTTACAAGAAAAAAAAGAAAGGAGAAAAAAAAACTCTCACAAGGAGAGATACAAAAAAAAAAGGAGTAGCACCAGAAAGATATGGGAAATTTTCAATAATCCTCCACCGGATTTTTTCCGTACCGGTGGGGGGAGATCTGGAGGGATGACGAAGGGCCCCCGGGGTTCCCGTCCGAACCAGAATCCGACCCCTCATCGAAGTCGGAATCAAATTCATGTCCGGGAAAGGGAACGGAGGGCTTAATGTTGTCCAGGCCCTTCAAGTTATTAAACTTGGAGGCCTTCCTCCGACATTCCTGGAACCCCTAATGGAAGGAGTCCAGAGCCACCCTGGTGAGTTCGTCCTTGAAGGCAGCAGAAACCTTGAAGTTTGAGACAGTGTCCGCCACCTCCCTCCTTGCTTCCTCCGCCGCCGTGGTCGCCACCGTGACCTGGGCCCAAGCCTCCCTCAATCGGGCCTCCAACAGGCGAACCTTCTTTTCGAGGTGGTCCATGAGAGGCTCCTCGTCATCATCCCCCGGCCCAAGGGACTCCGGATTTTGTTTCCTTTTCGAGTCAATAGCCCTTCTCTTTGCCGCACGATAGAGTTCAGAAGTGCTGAACCTCATCTCTAATAGAGGGAAGAAGCCTACAGAAACGATGGCCTTTAACAACAGGAGGTGGGGTCCTATTTATAGAGACCCTGCACCCACGACCGTCTGCGGGGAGGCATCCCCCATGTCCTTCCCAGCCGCGTCAGAAAGCGCCACGTGTCCAGGCGACTCTTCGAAAACCAGAAAGTCACTCGGGAGCCATCCCCAGGATAACAACTGCCATCGCTTCGAATCCGGAGAAATCCTCATCGTGCGACGGCATCATTAATGGTTTCTTTTTGGAAAAAGGAGACCCGACAGCTCACAAGGCACAAGAAATCATGACTGTATAAATATCGACGTGCTACGTGGACAACAAAGACAGTAATCAAACTTCCCTAATTATTGCTTGACGGGGAGTTGACGTTTGTCCGCCCCAAAGGATAAACTTAAGGAAGATGGCACCGGCCTGACCAATCGTAGACGGTCTTCGATAACGGAGTTCTGGTCCGTTCTAGAGTTCGTCTCCGTCAACTATCAACTAAATAGCCTTCGGTTACGACTGTTCAACTAAGCGAAAGAAAGAATAGTAAAACCAGTTCAAGCTACACATGAAGCATAACAATACACACAAAAAGAAGGAAGAATCCATTTCAAAATCTGAAAAAATTATCGTTCATTAATAATGCAAAGGAAAAAGAAGGAAAATACATCCAGAGCGACTCAAGTCACTCAACATCAGCAGGAGAAGACTCCACACCACAGGACTGGAGCAACCTATCAATTTGCTCTGAGAGGACCTCATCAATCTCGGCCTGGACCGGAGAACCTTCGGCTCGGACCCCTCCAGCCTGAGCTTCCTCTTGAACCAGGGTCAGAGTTGGGGTCACCTCCGGATTTTCAACTAAAGCAGTGGCCTTCTCCTCCGGACATGGCACCTCCTCGGCCTCTACTATGGCTTCGGCCCCCTCTACTTCCTCTTCTTCTTCTCGAGCTATATCGAAGGGAGGAATGCCAGAAAGGTCGAGATGAGGGAATGCCTCCTTCATCCTGGAGAGTCCGTCGTTGAAGCCGTGCTGATAGCCATACAAAGATGCTTCACTAATCTCCGCTTGGAATTGTGAAGACATTTTGAAGTCAGCCACGGCATTGTCTGCCCGCTTTTTCAAAGATACGGACTCCCTCTTAGTAGCCTCGGACTCCAGGATCGCCTCTTCGGCCCTCCTAGAAGCCTCCTCCACCGCCTTGGTCAGGTTTTCTATCTTCTCCTGATCCTCCCTGGCAGCCTGCTCCAGGGAGTCGACTTGTTTTCTGCACCTTCTCCACCCTGCCTCTTGCCCCGCCATTGTCAGATGGGTACCTTTCAGTTCGCCCTTCCCCAAAAGAAAAGCAAGGGTCTCTGAGGCCTCGCCGGGGATGATTTGACCCAAGGTTACCTTGGGAGGAAACCCACCTTCAACTAACCGCAAGGATGAGGCGTACCCATCATCCAACGGACGGGGGAAAGCGGCCACAACCATCCAAATCTCAACCAACAGATTGGCTTAACCATCGTGCAACAGGAAAAGGAAAGATGACCCTAGGGCCACCCACTTTTTCCTTCTTCCCCAACCCGGGAGTGACAGCTGTCCACCACCAGATTTCCAAATCGTGATGGGCAGTCCAATCAGAGATTCTGTAATCATCCACTACACTGTCCCTCGGAAGAAAAACGACAAAGCATTAATACTCTCACTTCTCGAGGCAAATCCCCGCTTCGAAAACTGAAAGTAGGGGGGCAACTGTTAGGATATCCCGGTTCAGCTACGAACCGAACCCTGGTTCAACTGCTCGAAGCCCTTTTCTCCGGACTACGGACTTCGTACCAGGCAAGGAACAGGCCAACTACAGGCAACCCACCGCTTTTCAACGGACTACAGCATCCGAAGGCCAATCCTTCGGACAACGTCTTCGGCCTCGATTGAAGACCAAATTTCTCATCGACTTCCGGAGACACGCTCTTCGGTCCCCACCGTAGACACGATCTCCGGCACTAGGAGAAATACCAAATCTTCAGCCCACGAAAGGGAAAACCCGAAGCTTGGACCACAATCTGGTCCAGAAAGGCAACTGTAACCAACGGTTACAATCGACACTCATCATGCCATGATCATGGCGCGCAACTCCCGCTGCCACGCCTCCGATCTGGCCGAAACCGCTCAGTGACAACCCACGATCGCCAATCATGGAAGAGATTGGCTCCCCATGATCACCGAAAAAGAGCGGGCCGCAGGCCGGATATCTTTTTTTTAATAATGGTAAGAAAGATGGCCAGAGAGGTACGCTAACATTCACGCTCATATACACTCATACATTCTCAAAGAGCTTTTCTCTCATATTCTCGATAAAGAACCTGTTTTGCAGGTGAACCAGGAAGCGGTCCTGCGGTGCAGCAGCTCCGACCGATTGATCTAGGGACTCCATGCCAAGAGTTTTCAATTCGGAATTTATGTAAGAAGAGAAGGCAGCTGTGATCTTAACTTGATGATGGTAAGAGGTAGGGGAGAGAGACAGAGGATTGTTGCCCAATATACAACATCCTCTACGTCTGCATGCATGCATGGTCCAAGTCCGAACGACGACGATTTCCCCCTTTCAATTCTTTCATGAGACCGGACCGGTGGTCCATACGCGGTTTTGCCTTTCCAAATGTTTGAAAACCGGATGGTACATGGATGCACCCGTATATGAGACCACAAAAACGTTGAAGGACAACGGTCGGATGTTACCAACAGAAATAACGTGATTCGTGCCAGATAGATGTGGCCCAAAAAGCTAAGCCGTGTCTCGTACTTTTTTTTTTTTTTTTTAATGCCGTGATGAGAGCAGACCATTTCAGAGCGAGTGGAAACACGGGAGACGCGTCCGGATGGATCGGTTCCGCTTTTTCGGCTGGGAGAAAAAGTCTTTAGTTTTTAGTCAGTTTAAAGATTGAATAGGCTCGTTCCTCTACCCTGATTTGACTGGATCAAATCTAATATATTTATAAAATAAATCAAAATTTTAGATTTGCACCGGGCAATTTATTAAAGAGGTAACCCATCCAACCAACATAGCCTATTCAACGCGCCGGGGGACGGTCTTTCAATTCCAGCCATTGGCATCAGCACTATCAGCAACCAAAAGAAATTTCATAATTATTTTATTAATTTTATTAATTTTATTTTTAAATTTTTTAATCAAAATATGTTCAAAATGGAATTCGAATCCCTGTCAACTGATTATGAGAAAAGTCTCGCAACTAGCTGTACCACGCGCCAGTTGAACAAATTAAGCATTGTTAAATATGATAGAAGCAAATTAAGTAAGATTTAATTAAATGGATTAAAGTGATCGGGTGGCTTTGCACATGCACGTGTATTGAAGCACGAATCGATGCTCATGCTCTCTTCCTTTCTATATAACCCACATATACTAGCATATTTTCTACAATGCTCCTTGTCATCTTAAATGAAGAAAGCAAAATGAGTTATTGAGTCAGAAATCAGTATTTGATAAGCTAATGATCATTAATCTAAGCGATCTCTTCTTTTGTACAAGATCCATTATAACCATAGACATCTGTCCACGACTCGTGCATTACATCACATTACCTAGTATGATAAAATATGTTGTCACCTTATATGAGTAAAGCAAATTATCTGGCAAAATTATTATTATCATCATCATTTCAACCCCCCACCCACACACATAGGACAATAAATGGGTTGGATCATACAAGGGCATCCTCGACCCTAGCCGAACCTAGTTTCATGTACAAATTTTGATATTGAACCTAATTAAAACCAATTAATCTCCTATCAAGTATGGTTAGATCTAGTCCATGAAAAGTATTTTAGACTTGGCAAGTCTTTAAAAGCAGGTCAAGATCATGTATGACCTAGACAGAATGGAAATATTCTGATTTTGACCTGGTCTGGCTCAAGTTTAAGTCTATATTTTATTTAATGATAAGGTTTTATGAAATAAGTTTTATTTTTATTTTGAATTGAATTGAATTTTGACTGCCACAAAGTGATTTGCTAATATGGTTAAAAATTTGGTACCAGAGCTATAAATTTAGGTTAGGCTAGGTTAAAAAAAAAAAAATCAATCAGAGCCATGCGAGCCAGAAGATTGCTGAAGCCTAATTCGATGGAGTCGAGTTCTCTCCATCTCAGGGAAATGATGGGGACATCGACCATCCCAAAACTTGAAGCCAGCCCAGAACTTGAAGCCAGCCCAGCCCAGATGATGGGGACATTGAGCAGATTGCCAGTCCAGATCCAAGCCAGTCCAGTCCAGATCTCGGCATTAGCCAACACAAATCTTGATATATTTATTTCATGGGTGTACATGGGATTTGGGATATCTCCGAATCGGAGATTATTTTTTTATTTGTGTTTAGAGTTATCGGAATCTCTTAGTAGTTCCGATTGTTTTGACTCTGTTTAGGGATTTGTTTTTATCGATTGTTTGCTTGCCTTATTTAAGTTGTTTCTTCATGAATAAAATTACCGAAGATTATTTTGAGAAAAAATCAGGGTATGTCCCGATTCCTTTCCCCCTCTCCGTCTCTTCTCGGATTCCTCTCCCTCTTATTCTCTTTCTCTATTCTTTTTATTCTCTCCTTATTCCTCCCTTCCTTATCCTCCCTGCTACTTCGTCTTCTTCTCCGAGCTGCTCAATCGAAGCAATTCACCGGAATCATCCAACTGCTGGAACCCTCCTCCCCTGTACTGCAGATCTGGACGCCCTCGTCCGTCGAAGCCCTGCCCCAGGTCGTCTTCACAGCCAACAGCCGACGCCTCCACCGTGAAGCCCGATCACAGCCCACGGCCGTCGCAAGACGCCGCCGCACGCCTGTGTCGCAGATCCGCCCGACGCCGCCAGCCACCGGAACCCTGACCATCCAGCCCTCTTCCTCCCGTGCCGGCATCGTCCTCCATCCGGCGCCAACGCCAATCCGAGCCCCATGGACTTCCTCCCCTGCTTGCAACGGTCCGTGAAGGAGCTGCCATCGGCGATCTCGACACCGTTGCCGATGAAGCCCGCCAGCGAAGCCTCCCCACGCTGCTGCTTGCTCTCCGGTGCCATCACCGGTGATATCCGGCCGGAAGATCCCGTGTTCCGTTCCCATCTTCGGTCCGTGGAGAAGAAAAGCACCAGCGCACGATCGTGAAAGCGATCCCAGTCCCTGTTGCCGACTTCAAGCATCGCACGGATCTCAGAGCACATGGATCTCAGAGAGCATGGATCTCAGAATTGCACGATTCTCAAAGCAATCTAAAAATCTATAAAAATGAATGTCAGAGCAGATCACGCATTGGGTTAACTTGGTTTATTTATCTTATCATCTTAATCGATTTAGGATTGATAGAATCATTTCTTTTTTGGTGATTCAGGTATGACGGCTTCAGATCTATCTTGTCCATGAACTACTAGTCTGGATTTTGGATGACCTCTAGATGATCTCACTCTTCCAGGATTTGTGATATTCCATGTTTTCGGGTGAGACCACTTTGATAACCTGATCTAATCAATTGCTGGATTATTTTTTATTTAATTAGATCTAATTTTATTAAATTGGATAGCCCTAACCTAGTGGTCGTTCCTTAACGATCAACAATCTCGAATCAATTTATTTTAGGTCTAGGATTTGTCGGCCCGTCCCGTACCATTCTTGGTATCAGAGAAATAGGTTAGGTTAAGGTCAATTTCAATTTTTAATTTTGCATGACAACTAGGTCATGAATCAAGTATCAATCAGAACCTTCTTCCTTAGATAACAAAATGGATCCCAGTTTAGAAACTACCCTTCAAAGAATCATGGGTAAACTTGAAGCAATTAATAGCAAGTTAGGATCTTTAGATGCAAGGGTATGAGCCATTGAAGAGGAACAACTAGTGAACACCAATCACCCTATTAGAAACTCTTCATCAATAGTTACATATCCTAGAGTTATAGATCCTAGAGACCCTAGAGAATGAAATGACTATCCGGGTTATGATGGTGGTCGTACTCGTATCCTTCGACCTGACCCTAGGGATTGACATGATTATCCAGGTTTTGATCAAACACTTAGACCTTATCGCAACCCAATTGATCAGGATGAACGAATCATGAGGAATGTTAAGGTTGATGCTCCGAGTTTCGTAGGTCACCTGGACTCCAAAGAATACATTGACCGGGAAGCTGATATGGATCACTATTTCACTTGGTATAACATGTCTGAGGATAGGAAAGTTAAGTTTGCCCAAATGAGGTTGTTGGATCAAGCCAAATTATATTAGCACAATGTCCAGAGATTAGCCACTCATAGGAGACAGGACTCCATTGGAACATGGGATGAGATGAAGGATAAGCTTCATGAGAAGTATCTTCCTGCATCTTATCCACAGCTACTCCTGGACCAATGGCAAAGGTTGACCCAGGGAACCGGATATGTAAATGATTACATTTATAAATTTGATGAATATCTTATACGATATAATGTGTGTGAAGACCCATCTGTCACTTTATCCTAGTTTAGAGCTAGTCTGATAGTAGATATTCAAAAAGAACTATTTTTGAGAGAGGTTTATAGTCTAGAGCAAGCATATCAATTAGCCCAGACTATGAAAGATTCCAGAGGATGTCTATCACACGTAGACCTGAACCTTCTAGACCAGGAATTTTAGGTCCACAACCTAACATGAGTCAGACCCCTGGTAGTCAATCCCCGTCTACAACCCCACCAATTAAGAGAGATGAAAAAGGAAAGGGGATTATAGGAGAGTCTTCTCGAGGAAGTAGCTCTAAGATCTACTGTTTTAGGTATAACAGAATAGGTCATGTGGCTAGTCAATGTCCATTTAGAACCTTGCATATAGAGGCACTTGAAAAACATGAGAATCTAGGTGATGTCCTTGAAGAAGAAGTTTACACTACTGACCCAGGATTAGCCGATACCTACGAAGAAAATGATCATGAGTCTAGAGCTGAAGAACGACTAGGAGTGAATTTGATAAGTAATCAAATTAATAAATGACTACCAGATTCTCACCAGCAAGTTAAAAATTTTACTGAACAGTTTCCATCAGCAGGCCCTTTTAAAATTTTAAAGAAAATTGGACCAAATACATATGTTATTGATCTACCATTTGATTTTAGGAATTGTCCTATTTTTAATACTTTGGATCTAATTGAATATGAAGAACCAGCATTGACACCTGGTGATTTATTTCAGCCTGCATCTTCCTTTGAGAGTGACCCTCCTCTTGAGAGCCCACCAGTCCAAATGAGAGGAAAGCACGATGTGATCGAACGTATTTTGGACGAGCAGATCAAGTCTTCGAGGAGTCGAAACTGCTACCGCTACCTGGTTCACTGGTGAGGCAGGCCGAAGTCCAAGGACTCCTGGATTACTGAAGAGGAGCTACAGAACATCGATTCAAATCTATTTAAGTACCTCCAGCCTGACTCGACAGAGTCGAGCCCAGGGAAAATGATGGGGATATTGAGCAAATTGCTAGTCCAGATCCCAGCCAGTTTAGTCTAGATCTCGGTGCTAGCCAACACAAATTTTGATGTATTTATTTTATAGGTGTACGTGGAATTTGGGATATCTCCAAATCGGAGATTAGTTTTTTATTTGTGTTTAGAGTTATCGGAATCTCTTAGTAGTTCTGATTGTTTTGAGTCTATTTAGGAATTTGTTTTTATCGGTTGTTTGCTTGCCTTATTTAAATTGTTTCTTCATGAATAAAATTAGCGAAGATTATTTTGAGAAAAAATTAGGGTGTGTCCCGATTCCTTTTCCCCTCTCCGTCTCTTCTCGGATTCCTCTCTCCCTCTTATTCTCTTTCTCTATTCTTCTTATTCTCTCCTTATTCCTCCCTTCCTTATCCTCCCTGCTACTTCGTCTTCTTCTCTGAGCTGCTCTATCAAAGCAATTCACCGGAATCATCCAACCGCCGGAACCCTCCTCCCTTGTGCCGCAAATCTGGACACCCTCGTCCGTCGAAGCCCTGCCCTAGGTCGTCTTCACCACCAACAACCAACGCCTCCACCGTGAAGCCCGATCACAGCCCACGGTCGCCGCAAGACGCCGCTACACGCCCGTGTCACAGATCCGCCCGACGCCGCCAGCCACCGGAACCCCGACCGTCCAGCCCTCTTCCTCCCGTGCCAGCATCGTCCTCCACCCGGCGCCAACGCCAGTCCGAGCCCCATGGACTTCCTCCCCTGCTTGCAGCGGTCCATGAAGGAGTTGCCACCGACGATCTCAGCACCGTTATCGACGAAGCCTGCCGACGAAGCCTCGCCACGTCGCTGCCTGCTCTCCGGTGCCATCGCCGGTGAGATATGGCCGGAAAATCCCCTACTCTGTTCCCACCTTTGATCCGTTGAGAAGAAAAGCACCAGCGCACGATCGTGAAAGCGATCCCAGTCCCTATTGCCGACTTCAAGCACCGCACGAATCTCAGAGCACACAGATCTCAGAACTG
Source organism: Areca catechu (assembly GCA_021397845.1). NCBI lineage: Eukaryota > Viridiplantae > Streptophyta > Magnoliopsida > Arecales > Arecaceae > Areca > Areca catechu. The sequence goes on along the minus strand of CM038040.1, from coordinate 7,470,006 downwards.
CATGGTTCTCAAAGCAGTCTAAGAATCTATAAAAATGAATTTCAGAGCAGATTACGCATTGGGTTAACTTAGTTTATTTATCTTATCATGTTAATTGATTTGTGATTGATAGAATCATTTCTTTCTGGTGATTCAGGTCCGACGGCTTCAGATCTATCTCGTCCGTAAATTACTGGTCTGGATTTTGGATGATCTCTAGATGATCTCACTCTTCCAGGATCATGAAATTTCATGTTTTCGGGTGAGACCACTTTGATAACCTGATATAATCAATTACTAGATTATTTTTTTATTTAATTAGATCTAATTTTATTAAATTGGATAGCCCTAACCTAGTGGTAGTTCTTTAACGATCAACGGTCCCGAATCAATTTATTTTAGGTCTAGGATTTGTCGACGCGTCATGCACCACTAGATCCTGAAGCCAGCCCAGCCCAGATCTTGAAGCCAGCCCAGCCCAGATCCTGAAGTCAGCACTAATCCTTAAACTAGCCCCAGCATGAATCCTGAAACCAGCCCCAGCACGAATCCTAAAGCCAGCCCCAACACGAATCCTGAAGCCAGACCCATCATAAATCTTGAAGCCAGCCCCAGCACATATCCCGATGTAGCAGATATCCTGATGCAGCACGATACAGCCTAATTCAAATTTGAGAATAAGTTGATCAAAATTTTTAGGATAGTTTATGATTATTAGAATCTCTTTTCATTGTTTGGTTTAGGATAGTTTGGAGTTTGTTTATTTAGATTAGTTTGTTTCGAATAAATCTATTTTAGGATTTGATTTATTGTTGTTTAGGAATTTGTTTTATCATCGGATCTCCCACTTTGTTGGGAAGTTTTGATTATTTTAGTCTATTTAAAGTCTTTTCTCGTTCGAAATTAATAAGTTAGCGAAGAAATTATTAAGAAAACTTGGGTGTTATCTCGACTCCTTCCCCCCTCCGCTTCCTTCTTCCCCCCCTCTTCTCCTCCCTTCTCCTCTCCTCTATCCCTCTTCTGGTTCCTCTTTCCTCTGATACTCTTCTCCAGCTGCTCTCCTCCCTGCTTCCTTTCTTATCCCGGTCTCTTCCTGCTTCCCTCTTCTAGTTCTTCCTTCCTCTCTCTCTCCTACTTCCTCTTTACTCTTCTGCATCTTCTTCTCTCTGGACTTTCCTCCTCCTTCTTGCTATGTTTCCCTCTTATTCTTCTCTTCCCCAAGCTCCTGAGATCCCCAAACTCTAAGCCTCCCTCATCAGCAGATCCAGCCTCCTTACAGAACCGCACATCCATGCTACCCCGTCCAACCGGACAACCCACCACCATTACTGCCCCAATCCATTCCGATCACCTGGAAAACCCGCATCAATCACCTCTACCCACTACCGGCCAGAGCCACCCCATCTTCCCCTCCGAACAACCACCACTCCATCCCTGCACCACCCACATTCTCTCCTCCACCGCCCACCCTTCTCAACTGCCCGACAACATCTCCCCACCAAACCACCAAATGCCCCTGCTCTACCCTACCCTGTTGTCTTCACATCGCGTTGCCCCTCCCTGCTAACTGTGTGCGCCACCTCCACGGCCCATCTTTCGCTTGGAGTCATTGCCCCCATGGCCCTCCCTAAGTTCGACGCCGGCCTCATTAAGTCCCAGATGCTCGCCCACATGAAGCTTCTTTTGTCAATTGACGGCCCCAACCATGAGCCCCTCCCTGCTCGTCACTCGCCATCGGCTTCGTCTACCATGAATCCCATCATCCAACACCCCATCGGCTGTGGTGCCCAGATCCACTCGACACCGCACCGAATGACAGTTATCTAAAACTATGATTTGCTCCAACATGTTTATGACCTCAGAAGCTAGCATTTTTTTTTTATATAGTAGGTTAACTTGAATGATTATCTCTTAATAGAATTTCTTTTTAAAAAAAAAAAAAGAAGAAATGACTTGGAATAGTTTCTTTAGATCAATTTTGATTAGGTCAAGTCGGGTTAGCTAATGGGAAGCTCCAAATTAAATCTCATATAGTGTATGGATTGGATTTTATCAAATTAGGTCAAAATTTATGAAATCCAAACTCGAGCTGAAATGTAGAATGACCCTTATGTCCGAACCCCAACCCAAGCTTATAGGTCTTCGAAAATGGGTTAGACCAAGTTGGATCATAAATCAACCGAACCCATTTACAGCCTTTCTCATCCTCCTCTTTCAAGGGCTTGCCATCACATGTTGATGTAGCGTGCAAGGCCATCCATCATACCATGAAACCAGGAACTAGAGGATCGGTAAAAAAGTGATGCCCATTAATTTCCTCATATCTTTTACCAATTGTATAAATTTATAACCAGAACCATATAGGTCCAAAGATGACTTATTCGTTACATGATATATTATTTACCATATGCATACAATCTATCACCTTACATGAGAAAAGCAAAAATAAACTCTAGGTCACAAATCAGTAAATAAACTCATGGTTTTCCATATTGTCTTTACTAAATAAATCAAATATTTGATTTTGGTATTCTGTTGTTCGGATGGATATTGATCACAAACATTTTAGAATTATTTCGGATCCAAAGGTGTAAACACACTAATTAAATTATAAAAGCACACCGCCGCTAATTGATTATATATATAGGACAATTTTCGTACATCAAAGTTATTTAAGGTATTTAAAATTTAGTTCTTACTAATTTCAATTTATAACATATATAATTTACCTTCCCTAAAACGTAAATTTTCTTTTATCATGGTCGTGATGATATATCGATAATTTTATCTTTCCTTCACAAATTTAGAGAGGAGCTCTGCCAAATATTCCAGTACATGCACAGACAACTAGATTGAAATATATAAGAAATTCTACATTATATGGATTTCATACACAATTACATATATGGACTTAAATAGAAGGTTATTCACACCTTCAAACAAACAAAAGTACAAAAACTGGTACATGTTCTTTATTAATTCCATTGTTTATTCCATGCAAAAGAATAAAGAATACAGTTATAAGGAAAAAAGAAAAGAAAAGAAAAGCACAAGCCATGCAAACAATCAAAAGAAGAAGAGAAAGAAAAGGGGAAATAGAAAAGGTGCCATAAGTGCCCGCTCTAGGCTTCCATCCTTTGGATGGGAACTCCCCAAGGATGAAAGGAAAATTTATATATAGACTCTACTAGAGGCATAAATTAGCTAGAAGCCCATCACAATTCCATTGCTAAGAATGGGGACAAGTTCCTCTAGGGTTGCTGGGGTTGCTGGTGCAGCCTGATGACCCAGAAGTCCTTGTCGACCCCTTCGGAAGGGACCCCAACAACAGCCCAAACTTCTCCGGCCACCACTCTCCGTTCAAAGGCCTCGCCGCCATGAGAGGATGCAAGCTTGAGATCACCAAGACAAGAAGCAGGAGCTCTCGTGAGCACAGACCCATTTCAGTACAGAAGAGATCGAGATGCAACACCGTACGTACGTGTTTTTTTTTCCTTAGATTTCCTCGGATAGTAGGATGATAGGTAGAGAGATCTCTGATAATGGAACGAGGTAAAGGAATAAAAGGAACCGTATTATATATATAACAAAGTTTATCAAGTGGGTGCGATCCGTGTAATGCATGGTTTTGAAGTCTAAACAGCGTTTTCTAACGGTAGAATTGGTCGACGGAGCCAACTACCACGCGGTATCTCCGTCTTTTATTACTTAATTGTCAACTTTAGAGAGAAGTCCGAGTCAATGGATTTGTGTGATGTTAGTGGTCAAGAGATCTGGTCACCATATGGACGTCTAAAACCGCTGTCTAATTAACTTGCCGTGACTGCACCAGCAAGGCCATGCATGAAGTAGCCATGGAAGTCTAACTTACGTCTCACGTCAACCGTTTTCTACCATGAAATTAATATCGATCCCTTTTCAGGTTAGAAAACAGTGCAAACTTGCATTAATTAGAGCAAAACCATTATATAGGGCCCCAGTCCTCCTAATTTATTAACTACTAGCAATAACAATAATTTCACTGCTCATCCTCCTGTGTTATATTTGCATATATTAATTATCGAAGTAGGTCAGCTAGAAGGAAAATTGTGTGAAAACTTGATATAGTGGTCCATAAATTCACTCTTGTTGCAAGTATCAAAAGAATTTGGACTTTTTTCCAAAAAAAAAAAAAAAAAACTTGAAATCATGAAATTATTTAAAAAATATAATTGTGCGAAAATGGTTTTTGATATAGCAGTTCTAGCATGATCTCCTTGTCTATTATTCTTTATGAACCTTGATGTGATAATGAAAATGGTTATAGCAGAAAAGAAAAAGGGATTCACGCGAATAAATTTAAAATCATAAAATTGATAACCAAATGAAACTAAATACTTTATTTTCAGTTTTTTATTGGTAATAAAAAAAAAATAACAGTTGGAGCATCACCGAATAGAATTTCATGGTTAGTCGACACTTGATTGGTAATTAAGGTTTGAACCTACTTCCACATGACCAAGGGGTGCAACAATGCTATAAAAAACTTTTGCACATCTCAATTTTCTAAGCACTTTATTAAGACCTTGTATATTTTTTTTTAAAAAAAAAAATAATTTTAAAAAATTATTAGATGTACGTACGTAAAATTCTTCAATTGAATTAAAAAGTTTATGATAAGAGATCCTGAGAGAAGTGCTATACAGAAATATATATTGCATGCATCCCATATTTAACCATTAATTAGATGTTAACAAGATAATTTTGATGTAAAAAATTATTAGATGTACGTACGTAAAATTCTTCAATTGAATTAAAAAGTTTATGATAAGAGATCCTGAGAGAAGTGCTATACAGAAATATATATTGCATGCATCCCATATTTAACCATTAATTAGATGTTAACAAGATAATTTTGATGTGCTAGCTAGGCTCATAAATGATAATAAACTGGAACATATTTCAGCAATCGGAGACAGCTTTTGCCAACAATAAGATTTTCTTTTAAGTTCCTCCGTACGTTCTTTGGAAATATGAGGCAAATTAAACCAACATAATAAAAAAAAATACGTCTTTAAGCCTTCAAGGGAAGTATGTATATATGTGCAGTGTGCGAGAAAGAGAGAGATTTATCATCACATTTTACACATCTTTTTATTTCTCGAAAGGCATTTTACACACACCTTTGCTGTTGCATGAACATGAACACGTAGTACATCTTGGGTATGTCAACTTTTCCGAATTACATCAACAATATCAAATGAAACAAACCAATAAAGAGAAGAAAAAAAAAAAAATGTTTGACGTCGCACTAGCACCAGTTTTTGGAGTTCCATGATATCATTTGCACGTAACCATCAATAATTTTTTAAAAAAAAATTACGGTAAACGAATATCTCCTTATTTTGTTGCACTTTTTTTTTTTCCGTAAGATTATTAATTTTATGGCACTATATTTCATTGAAGGGTAATTAGAAACACCATGCAACTAAGTTCGCATTATAAGCAGAATTAAAGAGCCCATTAATTGGCAGACACCTCAACGTCGACGGTGACAATTACCACCACGGTGAAGTGGGTTATGGGTGCAGCGCGAAGGCTCCGAAGGTGGCACCGGAACTCTCAGGACCTCCAGAAGGAGCCCAGCACTCTCTGCCAGCCCCCAGTCTCCTTCCAAATGCCTTGCAGCTTCGAAAAGTGGAATCAAGCTTGAGATCACCAGGACGAGAAATAATAGTAGTTCTTTAGAGCGAAGAGCCATCTCTATAATTAAGAACAAGACTGTGATCGAGCTCTAATTTCTTTATGGAATGCAGTAAGTAGATATTTGATGGCGTAATGTGGGATAAAGATCGATGGACCAAGGGAGCTCTTTTTATAGCTGCAAGGTTTTCCACCTACTCCTTTGTTGGTACACGATCGACGAGGTTGGCTTGCGTATGCTTGCATGCATTGCATGCATGGGTTCAAACGTTTGAAGTCCAAACAGCGTTTTTCTTTGTTTGAAGACTTGGACGGGAGCAACGGCTTAGGAAAATCATCCAAAGGGATGACCTGATGAGTGGCCGTGAGTCACGAGAAATAATGGGACGGTTTGATCCATGGGGTTATTAATTAAGCGTGTATCTTTGGTTTGATTAATTGCCGTGACTTTGAACAGTCGACGGAGAAGCTTGGGTTTTGAGGGAGTTGAAGTTAATTTCCCGTGACTTAATGACTGACCGAGCTATAGGATTGAAAATTTTTAGGTTAACAAGGCTGGTCTTGGTCATGTCAATGGCTATATATTGATCGAGTTTGTCCGATCCCAAGAAAAACATGTACTGGAGAGGAATATTAATGGTCGAAGCTGCATCGATCCGTTTCGATTTGATCCCTTTTTTTAGCTTTTTAAAATTCATTTATACATCAAAGTTCACCATTTTCCTTCTTTCTATTTTCTTTGACGTACGAGGACGGTCACCTTTAATTTCTATTTGATGAGCTCCACCCATAAATTTGATGAGCTCCAGTATGGTTTGTATACATTCAAGAACTACATATGAACCCAAAATAAGTTCCTTAAAATGTCTGCTTATAATTGTGACACTTGCACGTTCCATGATGCCATGCCATCATCCATGTTGGAAGTTTGGTGATGCATGCCAAAGAAGGCAAGACATATAACATGGATGCAAACATGCCATAACAAGGGGAAAGAAGTTCTCACTTCGTACGAGGAAGTATTTCTTCGTTGAGGATCAACCTTAGGGTAGGGTTTTGTTGGACCAGCATAGCCTCAATGCCCGTGCGACCCACGAAAGAAAAAAAATATACATGGAGCCAACAGAAGGAAACTCAGAAGGAGACAAAATTTATATGGATTTCGATACGATCGACGGTCACGAGCAGCATTGTAATTAAACTGCGATTAGGAGAGTTACAGGATTCCGATTTGGATTCTGTTTGGACCGTTGGACTTCTAGTGAGATACTTTACGCAGTGGATGCTACAAATTCGTAGGCAGAGATACAGACAAAGAGAGAAGGGTGAAAAAGTGGTGAGAGGTCTCTTGTAGAGGACTTATTGAGAGCTTGAGAGAAGGATTCGGGGTTTCTTGTTGAGAGATACTTGTACGAGATTGAGAGAGTTCAATCTATAAGTTTATTTTTATAGTGAAACCTTTTGCATGCCCGAAAAAATTATATTTATTATATTTTCTTCTTTTTATTATGGTATTGACATCGACAATCGACGATCCTGTTTCGCTTCCGCAATAACCGGCATTAGAGCGAGTTGATACCGATCCCAACAACTGGTATCAGAGCCCAGGTTGTTCGTGATTGATCGAGATCGAAGAAGATGGAGAAGACATGTGCAATTAAAGTGGAGATCATCAGGTTCGATGGGAAAAGCAACTTCTCCCTCTGGCAAGCGAAGATGAAAGATGTGCTTATCCAGCTAGGGCTGATCGACGCTCTCATATGCAAGGAGAGACCAGACACCGTAGAGCAGAATACCTGAAAACGATTTCGGATGCAGGCGGTAAGCACAATCCGCTTGTACCTGGTGGATGATGTGGTGATCCATGTACTGAACGAGTCTTCCTCGACGGCGTTGTGGAAGAAGCTGGAGGAGCTGTACATGGCGAAGTCCTTCACCAATACCTTGTTCTTTTGGAAGCAGTTCTATCAATTGCGGATGGCCGAGGGACAGAATGTACAGAAGCACCTGAGCAATTTTCAAAGGATCCTCACTGATCTCCTCAGTGTCGGTGTAAAAGTTGAGGAGGAGACCCGGGCACTTATATTGCTGTCATCCCTATGGCAGTCCTTCGAGTCCTTGGTGACTGCTCTTCTAGTGGAAAAGAGTACCATCAAGATGGAGGAGGTGACATCGACGCTATTTCAGAACGAGGTTCTCAAGAGGGATAACCAGGCTTCGAGTTCAGGTGGAAACTCAGCGTTGACAGTTTCTGGAGGTGCAGGCGACCGGAGGCGGAGTGACAAAGGATCGCGAGGAGGACGGTCCAAGTCAAATGATACCAGCAAGATAAGGTATTTTCGGTACGATGAGTTAGGACATCGTATCAGAGATTGCCCGCAGCTCAGGGATCGGACGAGGACTGCTACGGCGATGGCCGATAGTGGCGATGATGGATACATCAGCGATGTACTCTTGGTATTCGACGAGGTATCCCCTTCTTCCCAGTGGAATTAGATTATGCCTGTTCATACCATGTTTGTTGCAAGGAGGAGCTGTTTAACTCTCTAGACAGTATAGAGGGTTCTGTCCATATAGCAGATGGATCGAGCTGTGCAATCGCAGGCATCGGGATAGTTAGCTTGAAGACACATGATAGGACAGTGAAGAAACTGAATGAGATCCGATGCGTACCCAATTTTAGCAAAAATCTAATTTCCCTCGACAAACTGGACTCAAGCGGCTACAGGTGGAGAGCTGGTGATGGAGTCCTAAAGGTCTTGCATGGCAATAGGATTGTTCTGCAAGGGAAGAAGCGTGGGGTCACTACCTCTTGACAGGGAGTCCAGTGCGAGGTGGAGTTCCTAGTGCAAACAGGAGTCCGGTGCGAGGTGGAGCTCCAACAGCAGGTGGATCGGGCACGGGACACAAGATTTTGGAGGACGACAGGGGATGTCGCAAAGTGAAGTTCCTATTGCCACAGGAGACTTTCCTGAGCAGGTCTCAGGTCGAGATGAGCACAGCACATGACGGAGATGGGATCGAGCAGCATAGCTTGACTCCCATGTTTGCCCATCCATGATCAGGCGATTGTCCCAGGGCATGGGGGCGATAAAATCCTTAGAAGCTCTTAAGTCGGGTGAAGGTGATGCGTTGAATCGAGGTGGAGGTTGTTGGACCAGCGGTGCCTCAATGCCCGTGCGATCCACGAAGGAAAAAAAATACACATGGGGCCCAGCAGAAGGAAACCCAAAAGGAGACAAAATCTGCATGAATCTCAATACGATCGACGGCCACGAGTAGCGTTGCAATTAAACTGCAATTGGGCGAGCAACAGGACTCCGATTTGGATTCTATTTGGACCGTTAGACTCATAGTGAGATACTCTATGTAGTGGATGCTACAAATTCATGGACAGAGACACAGACAGAGAAAGAATGATGAAAAAGTGGTGAGAGGTCTCTTGTAGAGGGCTGATTAAGAGCTTGAGAGAAGGATTTGGGGTTTCTTGTTGAGAGATACTTGTACGGGATTGAGAGAGAGTTCAATCTGTAAGTTTATTTTTCATAGCGAAACCTTTTGCATGCCCAAAAAAATTATATTTGTTATCTTTTTTCTTTCTTTTATGGTATCGACACCGATAATCGACGATCATGTTTCGCTTCCACAATAACCAGTATCAGAGCGAGTTAATACCGATCCCAACAGAATTTTATATATATATTTATAAAGCAAAGAGATGGAAGTAAGGTACTTTCGCCTCAAAATTTTTTTTAAAAAAAGGCCAGATGCAATGTTTTGAGATGGGAGAGTGTGAATGTTTCCCCTCAGACCGACCAACATGTATCAGTACATTAATTGCATGGAGATGTCACCTTAAACCCCAACTTTTTTTTAAAATTTTTTTGGTAAACCAAAAGAGATAGGAAGATAAATCCTGGTATAGTTACTCCGTCATCATGTAATATTCAATACGAGATGCTCAGATTCGTGCAGTCTCTTCCCATCTAATGATGAGTACGTTAACCTAATACTTCTAAGATATCGGCTAGTAGAATGGGGACAAAGAAAAGATCCTGACCTTCCACTCACACTAACTATCACAGGCTCCAGAAAAATTTTAGATTTAATCGAGTCATCCACAAGATCATGCATCGAATCCATGATCAATTGATAATGAAGCAAGACCTCTAATAACCGGGCTACTATCTTAGTGACCTCAAATCCGGCCCAACATTGAACAAAGATCCTTAGCAGAACTTTCCCCACCCATCGTATCAACTCACCTTCAAGTGAATGGGACCCCATCAAGTAAATTATGGCACCGTGCTGTCGAAGGTAAGAAGATGCATTAATTCTCAAGCAGATTAAAAGAAAATCAAATTCACAACATTTTTTTTTCTATTTTTAAGAAACAAGAGTGTTTGGACCACAGCATTATTCTTCTACGCTGCAATAAAAAACAATGCATAATAATAAAATTTTAGTAATATTTTAAAAAAAATATTATTAAAAATACTCTTTATCCGATAAACTCTAATATTAAAAAGTAGCAGATAAGTGTTGATTGTGTTCTAATTAATGAAAAAGGTTATCACGGCTCTTCCATAACTTATTTTTTATTTTTTCAGAATTATATATAGGCAAATCTATTCTTTTAATGTGCTTTAAAAAAAAAAAAAAACAAGGGACTTCAATTGAGTCATTAGCATGGAGAGAAGATGTTGGGAGGTTTTAAAAGTTGCTCATTAAGGATAATATTTATTTTCTTGAGAAGCTCAATATTTCTTTTTTTAAAAAAAGAGTTCTATTGTCTATTAATGCATCATTTGTATTAACCAATGGACAACCGTTCAGCAAACTGATAGCGATGCTCTCTATTCTCCTTCAAAATTTTATTTTTTTTAATTTTGATGAACTCCTACTTAAAATTATAATATTTTTTATTTAACAGGTATGTATTGACTCTTTATAATGCTATTCATAATAATAAAATATATAATTTTATTATTGTTGGCGTGGAACCTTCGTCGACCGGGCAAAGTTGCTGGATTGCCGATTCACTCTCCTAAATGGATACCTGCAAAATAGGTTCCTGATCGGATTTTCTTCGGTGGAGGACACTCCAATGCCTAAATTAAAGAGGAAGATTCCAGTAATAGAATGGAGAGTTTCTGAAGAGAAAGATAACGAAAATATTCTCTTTCCAAGCTTATCTGGCTTATCCTTGGGTGTCCCCTCTTACCAGTATTTATAGTTGTTGTGTTAGAGTATGGTTAGGCTTACTTACCTATGATTAGGACGGGGTTAATTAACTTTACCCCGCACATAACCGTAGATGGTTGCTAACCAGAAATGGCCAGTCTGGAGTCGTTGGAGCTAAAGTAGTGGTCATGTGGCCACCTCGATATGGTTAAGATTGGAGGTAGTGGCCACGCTGTCGATCGTAACAATCGTCCACGTTCAAAGATTTAGGATCAATTGGAGATTCCTTCCCGCGCTTCATCTTCATGAAGGGCTAGCATTGAGTCGGCGGACTGTCTTCGGCTTATCTCCTGCAAGGTAAGTCGAAGACGCTTCTATCGTTCACATCAGTGTTCTTCCCTTCAGAGTGGGTTGTACGAAGCCGATGTTGTCTTCGGGTCGGTATTTTCCAGATCGGCCTTCTTTAGCTGATGTATAGAAGATTGGTTGGGAGCTGGTGATGGTAGTCTTCGGGACTAACACCTTTGGCTAGGCCGAAGACCGATCCGGTGTGCCTCCCTTCAGGTGCTCCGGTTTAGAAGGAGTTCGCCGTGTAGTTGAGCTGATAATTAATCCATATTATATTGACATATCATAATAATTATAATATTTTATTTGTTTTGTAGATGTCATTGGCCATGCCGTAGATGTTGGACATCTTGACCATTAGAAAGTTGGTTGACAAAAGAAATCTGGAAATAGAAAAATTTAAGATAACATATGCTAGAAAAATTCTCTCTTCCATAATTGTTTGATATTGATGTTTCCATTACCCTTCCTTTATTCATATTTGTATAATATAATATTATTTTATTTGCTCTGTAATATGCAAAAAAAATTCTGTTATGTTTTTAGACTAATATGTCAAAGAATTTGACAAAAATAATATTTGACAGACTTAGGTGAAAGAAGGCACGGTTATTAGCTTTTTGGTGGGTATGATTGTTAGAACACTAAGAGTTTTCCTCCTAATATTTTTATTATCAAGACTAAGGATCCAATAAATAAACTTTTTTCTAATCATAAAAAAAATATGCTTACCAACATCCCTCACACCAAGATATTATATTGATCCCCAGATATCAAAAGTCGTAGAGTATCAAAATAATTAGGTATGAAATAGAACTTTATAATGATATGCTAGATAAGTATCATATTTATATATCATGATCAAAATATGCCAAAAAATTCATTTATATGACTTTATAATGATATTTATAATGATATGCTAGATAAATATCAAATTTATATATCATGATCAAAATGTACAAAAAATTCATTTATATAGGCTTAATATATCAATTCCTCTTATTACATTTATAGAATAGGAGCATCAAACTATTGCTAGCCCTCGGTAGGAAGTTGCCACTAATAGTGAAATAATTGAAGAATTACTTAAATTAAAACTATATCACTTTCAGGTATGATTCAAAAAATGATTTTAAATTTTAATTTAAACCATAACAATATTGTTCATGCTCGATCATCTTCACGAGCAAGAATTTTAAATTATTTCTATATTTTTTCAAAAGGAGGAAAATTTAAGTACAAGGTAGATTTGAAATCGGTCGATACTCGCTATATTTGTTAGTACAAAGCATGTTATAATTATAAGGCTGCAGTAAAAATTTGTGGGAACAATTTATGGTACAATCAGTGCAGTAAAAGCTACCAACCTCCAATACTGTCATAGAATTTTAGATGCCTTTTTTATTACTTATTTTACTTATTAAAAAAATAAATAATATATTTTTTCAAATAAAGCTCATAAATATTTATCTGGTTTTATAAGGTCTAAATTAAATGCTATTGTTAAAGATGTTATCGGTACTGCAACCTTTGTTACATTTGGAAACTTAGCGTAGCAATTAATTGATGTTCCATCCATTAATCTTGCAATGGATGCAAAATCCGGCAAATGAAAGATTTCTCTCGTTTGCCCGTTATTAAGAAAATTTAGATTGCACTTATATCTTTCGGATTATTTTTGGTTTGTAAAACATTACAAATGATTCCTTTAATTTTAGACGACCACAATTTTTCATGAAAGTGAATTTCAGTTGGTCGATTTTCATGAAAGTTCTGATGTCGGATCTTCTTCGACTCAAATTCTAAAAAAAGCTGTTGTTTCAACTACTTAAAAAAAAGAAAAAAAATCAATGCGAACTTTGAGGGTTTTATCCCAGTAGTTCTCCGTAACAGGTCCCCATCCTGCTAGACTATGTTCGATTCGAGCCGCATATTTCCACGAGCCCTTTTTATTTAACTGGACGAGTACGTCAGCCTAGTTCCACTACAGTACCGGAGTTATGGCTGCTCGGCTCCCAGTCATGTGCCTCGAATTTAATCTAAAATTTAATTAAATTATTCATGAAATCATTTCTCGAATACATAATTATTAAATTATATACAAGAATCGAGTCCTGCACTGCACTGCACTATAATGGTACGTGAGCTTTTACGGACAAGTCTTCCTTTAAAAATATCGTCACCAGAAACATGATATTATACCTCAATTATCCCCTTTGTAGCTTATCGTTCCTTTAGGAATAAAACAAGTATAATTTTACTGATATATAGAGATCATAAAGAGACATCATGGAAGTTAATTTGACTTTAATTATTATCTTACCACTTCCTTTCCTAACAAATCCTGGCAAATATAAAATCCTCTGATACAAGCTTTTCTTTTTATTTTCTCAGTTCAAGCAAACAGCATCAAGAATAGGATTATTTTAGGGTTACCATATATTTTGTACTTTTTCCCTTCGTTTCAATCAAATCCCGTCAATCATGAGATCCATAGGTCAGAGACATCACATTGAACAAGCTAGCTATCATGAACAATACTTTATCCTTACGAAATACTTGGGTACTTTTCCATATGCGAGAAGCAATCACTTTGAACAGGCCCTTCTTTTTATTATTATTTTTATATTATTATTATTATTTTTTTAATTTTTTTGTATAGAGGGGCAAATGCACAAAAGTACTGCACTCTTACAAACTGTACAGCTATTATATATGTAAGAGTATGAAATGTATAAGAGCTCTGCTAATGCCAAACCGTGATGCAACCAGCTCAGCATATGGAACAGAGTATATATATTCATGTTGAAAAAAAAAAAAAAAAAAATGTATATACCATTGATGAGGGGTGCGATTGGTTACGAAATTTTTTTCATAAACAGCTGACCAGTATTTGAGTTTTGATTTAGACATATTTGACAAGTTCATAAATAAAATTTAAAAAAAAAAAAATTCTGGAATCCATGTTGATCGATGGTAGTGAAAAAGTTATGGATACATATAATAAATCCTATTCACTCGGCTGATGCTAGTGATAGTCAGGTTGACGTACTCACCTTCAGATGGAGAACGGCTGCGAACAATTTTATATGCGCCGTGTATCGAACATTCCCTGATTAGGATTGGGGGACCATCTGGGGGTGGCCACGCCCGAGGTCTAACTCCTCCCCCCTATTTTTATTTTGTTGGGATATACCGGTTCAACTATAAGCCAAACTCCGGTTCGACTGGTCGAAGCCCGTTTCTCTGGACTTCGGACCAAGCAAAGGATAGGCCAACTACAGGCAACCCAAGGCTTCATACTGGACTACAGCATCCGGTGGCCGGACCTTCGGGTATTGACTTTGGCCCCGGCCAAAGTCCGAACTACTCATCGACTTCCGAATGCACGAACTTCGATTTCCGCCGTAGACACGATCTCCGGCCTCGGGAAAATATTAAGTCTTCGGTCCATGAAAGGGGAAATCCGAAGCCTGAATCACAATCTGTTTCAGAAAGGCAACTGTAACCAACGGTTACAATCGACACTCATCATGCCATGATCATGGCGCGCAACTCCTGCAGCCACGTCTCTGATATGGCCGGAACCGCTCAATGACAACCCACGATCGCCAATCATGGAAGAGATTGGCTTCCCATGATCATCGGAAAAAGAGCGGGACGCAGGCCGGAGGCATCTTTAAATAAGGACAAGAAGGATTGCTCGGGAGGTACGCAAACAATCTCGCACACATACACTCACAATCTCCAAGATCCTTTTCTCTCTTTCTAGACACCTTCCCCATTCTGTGGCTGGAATCCGTCACCAACTTAGGCATCGGAGTGTCTTCCGCCGGAATAACTCCGGCAAGGAACCTGTTTGCAGGTAAACCAGGAAGCGGTCCTGCGATGCAGCGACTCCGACCGACCGATCCAGGAACTCCACGCTAACACATTTTATCAAAAAAGAAAACATGCATGCATGCATACATATATATATATATATATATATATATATATATATATATATATATATATATATATATTTTCAGAAATGGATCACACTAACTTATTTTGAAAGAACCAAAAAAATATAAAATATTAATTTACGAGAGCCAAATATATATATATATACATTAAATTATATTTAATATTTCAATTTTTTTTAAAAAACTAAATACATAAATATATATATTTTAAAATTTTATATATTTTTTTAATTTATAAAAAATCAAATAAAATTTAGGGAGCCAAGGCCATCCGCATCCCGACGATCCATCCTTGGACATCCCCTACTTATGCTTTCCCATCAACTCAACTTAGAAATGCTTTAAGAGTAGTGCCATGCTTAACTCTTGAGAACTTAAAAAAACACCGGCTACGATTAAAGCTTTCCTATTGGGCTACTTTCCAACCCGCCCATCCAATTGAATGCTCGAGGATGCACAAAATGGACAAAATGCCACCGTCAAAGCTTCCCCGTCCGGTCATTTCAAGCTCTCACTTGATCAAGATTCATGAGGATGGAGAACAGAAAAAAAATCGGGAGAACAAAAAATAACTTAAATAAAAAAAAAAATAAATGATAAAAATTATATATATATATTTGTTAAAATTAAAAAAAATATGAATAAATACAATTAAGAAAGTTCGAACGAATAAAATTTCTAAGTTACACAGGAGCCACATGCCAGTCTGTCTATAAAATAGTCTCGTAGGTCAGGAAGGGCACTTGGGTGATAGGAGGGTTTTCTTAGGGTTTTTTTTTTTTTTTTTTTTTTTTTTGGCCATTTATGACGGGATGGGTAAGGGTAAAGGGTAAGGGTATTGGACCCGATTCAAACCCGACGGGTTGCCACCCGGATATGTATATATATATATATATATATAGTTTACCCTTGCCGTTCGCCAACCTCTCGCGATAGACATTTATTTATTTATTAAATAAAAACCCTAAACCCCTCTTTTCGCTCCGTCCCCGACTTTCTCCCTTTGGGTCCGACGTCGCTGGAGCCTCCATCCACCCCCGCCAATGGCGAAGACGAAGGCCCCATCGAAATCGTCGAGCAGCTCTAACAAGAAGAAGAAGAGTGGCAAGAGCTTGCTCTCCGGCCCGGCGGCCGCCGCCATGAAGGCGGCGAAGCCCGTCCGGGCGAACCCCTTCGAGACCATCTGGTCTCGCCGCAAATTCGACATCCTCGGGAAGAAGCGCAAGGGTGAGGAGCGCCGCGTCGGCCTTGCCCGCTCCCTTGCCATCGAAAAGGTGCCCCTTTACTACCGTTACTCCCAACCCTTGTCGCTGTGACCTTCTCCTTTCTAGTAAATCTGAGTGTCCTTTCTGTAGAACTTGGGTTTTCTTTCATGATTACTTAGATAAAGTTCTCCTGTCTAATGAAAGGAATGGTATACGTTTATCAAGATTTTTATATGGCGAGGTACTCATGAGCTTGTGCTATGTTTTCCCGCCTTTTCCCTCTGGATCTTGATAACAGAGAAAGAAGACTTTGCTGAAGGAGTATGAAGAGAGCACCAAGTCATCTAAGTTCCAGGATAAGCGAATTGGGGAAAAGGATGACACGCTCCATGAATTCGACAAGGCTGTCATGCGTATGCAACGTGAGCGTCAGGTGATATTTTTTCCCCCTTTTTTAATATGTAATTTTCTTTTATTAATTTCTATTTGATTTAAGCAACTTGATGCGGTTAGATTTTCCTCTATATTGAATATGGATCATCTCAGTTGTTTTGTAAACTGTTCTTGAATTGGCTTGTCGTGTTTGCGGGTGTTCATGAATTTATACAAAATATAGCTTATACAATTGCCCTTCATTGTTTCCTGAAACCTCATTTTGTTTCCATCTTTATTGTTTGTGCGATATGGTTTTCTTTGATTCATGAAGTTTCCAGGATTCATTCTTGTTCCTCTATCAAAGTCGGCTGTAGGAAAATGACAGTAAATGGCTAGTGGGATAATGCCATAAGTGCTTTCAAGGAGCTACTTTATCAATTATTTCAGAGTAATCAAGTGCTTTGAAAGACTGTAGGCAGCAAATAGGTGTCCAGGCGTCCACTGGGTGCATGGTTCTGTTCCTATAGGTCAAAGCAACACAGGAGAACTAATTCAGAACAACAAATATAAGAAGAAGTTTTCAAAAAAATAGCTAAGAGTTCAAAAACGGAACATGATAAATCCCGAGTAATGTTGATAATTCCTAAATTGTTAATCTTTTGGCATTTTTGGAGAGTATTTGTTCAGTTTGATTTCTTTATTTCTTCTAGTTGTGGTATATTGCCTTGGCATCGAATTCGCTTTGCATCTCTTTATGCTTTTAGGAAGAAAACTCTTGTTAATACTAGTAATGCAAAAAAACTAAAAAAAAAAAAAGCAAGAAAGGAAGGCTAATGAGCTCACAGGCTAATGGATGAGCCATAGTCAGGGACCAAACTAAGTATCATAACCATCAACCCCTGTTCAGTGTCTGAACAATGGTTTTCGAATTCAAATTTGTCTTTTATGCTATTTCAAGCTTTTCCATTTCCTTTTCTATAATTTCTGCCCTTTTTACCTTAGGCCATCTCCTCCTTTTTACAACTTAAACAAAGACCAAAGTACCCTTTCCTTACCTTCAGGTATTCATTATATATTCCTATATTGCATCCATCAATTCTTATTGCTTTGTTTTTAATTTATGCAACTCCTATATCTTCCCTTATATAGCTATTTCTTACTTTATCTCTTATAATGATACCATGCATCAATCTAACCTTGTAAGTTCACCTACGTTCATCGTATTTTTGTGGACCCTCATTGTTGTCCAACATCTTGAGGGACAAAACATTGCCAGTCTTATTGTGATTTATAATTTCTTTTCTTTTAAAGTCACAAGTTATGTATGAACTAGATACTTCCCAGGAATAGCACTTTTTTCATTTTATCCAACTTGGTCTAATTCTGTTGTATATATCTTTATCAGTCTCTTCTTTTTGTATGCTGTAGACATAGAGAACTATTTTATTTCCTATGACCGTCTTTCTTTACTGTTGGACTATATTATTGCAATTATTTTATTTCCTTTAGCTTTCTTTAGATATGTGATGGCTAACACATTTTCAGAGTTATTGGATGAATATGAGTGCAGTAATGCTAATTTTTTTTGTCTTCCGAACACCTTTCTCTTAAACCAGTGTGTTTCATAATATCCAAGTGTTTTTCCTCCGGTATACCCTTTTTTGTTTTTTGTTATTATTTCTCTTTAAACAATTTTCTGTACTTGCTTAAAAGCTGATGTTGATTTTTGGTTTCTCCTATCTCTTATAGTTGAAGTTGAAAAGAACAAGCAAATATAATTTGTCTGATGGCGAGGAAGATGACTCTTCAATTCCCCAAGTGGATGACTTTGAGGATGAAATACCTCCAGATGATGATGAGGATGCATTTCTTGGGACAGAAAGTATGCGTTTTCTTTCTTGCAATGCACTTAATCTCTCCTTTTCCTTGGATATATTAGGTTGGCATCATGAATAAATAAAATAAATAAATTCTAGTTCCTTCTTCTTGGCATCTTCCGAATATCATTAATGCATTAATGTCCTACTCTTGTTTTACCATATTCTTGGAACTAAACTTGATTAAAAACGGAAAAAAAAGTATATTTTCTATTTTACATGTTATTTTATGTGTTTGATGTTAATATTGAGGTTTCTTGTTTGGCATTGTTAAGATGAATAAATTATCTCACAAACATGCCATGTCATTTTGCTTGACTTGCTTATTTAGATTTCTTTACATAATTTGAAATGAATATTTTTAAAATCTTTAAACTTCCAATCTTGAATTTAGATTTGAGTTAATTGTTGATTTTTTCATTCATTTGGTTTTATTTTGACGTCAAAAAATTATTTTTATAGTTGTCAGAGGTAAATAAATCTTCTCTGTTGATTATTGTGTTTTTTTTTTTTGTATATACAAATTTGTGATCTTGTGAAATGTTATTTCGCTCCACTCAGAAAAGGTGTATAATTTACATTATTTGACAACTAGCTATTAATGGAAATGTCAAACTACAGAATTGACCGAATTCTGTTGTTCATGAATGCTGGGCATGCCCATTTTAAAAAAAAAACAGAAGTGGCTGCCCTAAATAGGATTTTTTGAAGATTAATGACTCACAAAGCTGATAGCAAATAGGTGGGACAAGGTTTGATACTTATGGTTAATTGGTTATGATTATGTTGCATTTGCTCATGGAATATGTGTAGCTGAGCCTTCAATAGGGAGTCAAAGATCAGTGGAGGTTAGTGTGATGGCTCACGCATTGAAGCTAGAGATTGTTACCCATTTTTTTACCGAAACGTGGAGGATCACCATGCAGTTTGATTCTAGGAAACCAAAAGGTTCTTTTTCACATTGTATTTTGGGGACACCTATTTTTGCAAGTGTTGAGCTGCCAAACAAGACTCCACACTATAGAATGATAGTGAGAGGTTAGTACAGAAAGCAGGTTTGAGCAGCATCTTCATAAATCAGAAAAGGATGAGATATTTTTCGGCATATTCTTTTGGGAGATTAGGGATCCTTTACATTAGAAGATGGAGATGGAAAGGAACAAAATCCACATTTATGAATCTGAGTAAAGGTAAAGAGGTGTTTTTTTATGATGAAAGAGGTTTTGTTATAGATGTTGTGAAAATCCAAAAGTTGGAAATTTTGATTTGGGCCATATGGGGGCTCACTGGTAATTTCCCTCAGCAGTGAGAGATGTAGGCTTTGTCACTGCACTAGATTTTTTTTTCTTTTGTTTGCTTCATAGATGATGATTACAGGAGGCATAAAAGGAGGTTGAAATTTGGTAAAGGGAACATGATTTATGAGGTTATTGTCGCTGTAGTCTGTAGGTCCTTCAAAACACTTGCATTTGTTATCTAGAAGATTTAGGGCTTTCCAATTGTTTTCATAGGAATTGATAGGCAAGGAGAGGAAGCAAAGAAGAGGTTTGATCGTGTTGATGTTAAGAGGGGTGGAATCAAGATAGTTGGCTAGGTGGGCCAGAAAAACAAAAGATGGTAACTTAAAAATTGGAAAGCTATTTGTTCTAATAAAATAGCATTAGATTTGAACATTAAAAAGTACCTAAGATTTTAATTATAGTGTTCTTAGCATTTTCCATGTAATTGAAGTTGAATGAAGAACAATAATTTCAATACATAGCAAGATGAGATTTGGATCACAAATTAATAACTAAATGGCCAGTATTAATATATCTAATGTCGATATATCCAAATTAAGGTGCAGTTCTCAGTCCTAACAGGAAGTTAGATATCTATCTTTGTTACAAACCTCAATACTTTTAGGAAGTTGACTTACTTTGCTCTTTATGACATGTTGTAACTTAAAATTAATCTATTGCATTGATAAAACATGATTAATGTGACATGAGGTCTGAGCTCGGAAGAATATAAAATGCCAAATAAGTATTGCTTGTGAAAGAATATTAAACTATGTGCTAATTAGATCCCTTTTCTTTTCATCAAAATGAATTGCTTGCTATTAAGTACATCTCCAAAAAATAAAAACTGGCATGGAACAATTTTTTATTCTTAGAAGGATAAATTTTACTGCAAGAGAGAGGATACTGCCTTAAAGTGGTTTGAGCAACATAGAAGAATTAGGTAAGATAGGTAGGTTGTCAACAGTTATCAAGGATGCCAACAGTCAGCCATGAGTGAATCATATCCAAGAGCCAGTGCGCATGAAAGAGAGAGATTCTTAATTCCAAAAGGATGAAAGGTATAGACTGTAGAGATTGATTTTAGTGGTGTTCATGTTTGAGAAGGCCATCGGGAGGAGGCTATGTTTTTTACTACTTAATGGGCAATCTGATAAGATTTTGGGTGAGTTATCAAGTGTCCTTTTTTATTTGTTCTTAGAAAGTATAGGATTTTGGATTATTGATTTTGTGTTATTTTTAGAAAGAGTATATCTCACTCTCAATCAAAACAGGTTTCTTAAAGGAAGGCAATATTATGAGATTGTTATAGTAGGTGGTTCAGAGACTCTGGGATCCAACAACTAAAATCAAGGCTCCATGAAAAGAAATTACAAAATTTGTTGTAAGATCTTCCTTGGATATTGATGGAACTGCTTGGATGAAAAGAAACTCAAGGTGAAGAAATTAAATGATAAATTCAAAGTGTTTTTCCCTCTGATATGTCTATTTGGAGGCTAAAATTGAACTATGCTGAAATAAAGATAAGTCAATAAAGGAGGATATTATGGAGGGAAGAGGGTTTTGGGAGAGAGCTAATCAGATCGTGTTGGAGGCATGATAGTTTTGACTTGAGGGTAAAGGGTGATAGATTAGGTTTTTGCTTGATACATGATTTCGTAAAAGTGTTTTTTTTTTATATATAAAAAAATTGCAAGATATGCACAATCACCCACTCGGAAGGCTTTCTTGATTATTGTCAGATAGAGAAGTGTGGTGCATTTAGCCTATGTTTAGAAATTAGAAAGCATTGTTTCCCCATGGGTTCTTTGTTTTTGTCTTTATCTTTGAGGTAATTGATGTCTGCCACCTGGATTTACTGCCTTTTGACATTTAATGCCCGTTAACTGAAAATTTTACTCCTGTCCTTGATTTCAACTGCCATTATGTTCAGGCCTGGCCCTGTACAACTGTGTATAAAACAGATATTACTATATAATAAAACAGGTGCAAATGTGTGCGAAACACTGGCCTAACTGTGTAAAGGGACCAAACAAAGGGCTAAATGTAAATGACAGTCAAACAAATGATGGGTGTTAATTTGTCCCCAACTTTTTCACCTTGTCAAGGTGGTGGAAGCTATCCTTCGCTTTCTTCGCTTTTTGTTTTTAAATAATTGAGCACTAAGGATGGAGGTGGGGATTGATTCTGTGCCTAATACATTCAATATGCTTCACTTCTAGATAATGGAGACTTCGTTTCATTATGCGAGTCTATACTCTCTTTATGTTCTATAAATTGCATACCTCTTATATAGAACAGATAATGGGTCACTGGCAAACTAGTTTACATGGTCAATCTTTGAGCTCTCATTTCGTAGATAAGTATGCGAATGGTACATAACTAAATAAATGATGTGAAGTCTAATTTTCTTAAAGATTGATGGGATATGCTTATGGTTGCATTTGGTAGCAAGCAATCTAGATAGATTGCCGGCAATTTAAAAGGGCCTCACTACATTACTATGTTTGGTATGCCCCTTTTTTTTTTTTTTTTATGGCAATCTAGATTACCTGGTAATCTGGATTACCTTTGGAATGGGTGGTAATCCAGATTACCACCTTCTAAGTAATCTTTTGGATAATATTACCATCCTATTCTCCCTTTCTCTTATATTATAATATAATATAAAATTATATTAATATTATAATATAATATATTATAAAGGATAATATTATAATGTTATATTATATTATATTACTTTATAATAGATAATATAACATAAAGATATCTTATTTTATCTTATAATATAATATAATATTTATAGTATAATATTATATAATATATTATATAATAACATGATATAATAGAATTCATTATATAATATATAATATATTTTATATTTTATAATATAAAATATATAAAATATAATATATTTAATATAATGTAGTATATTTATATTAAATATATTTATATATAATATAAATATATAGTATAATATATAAATTTAATATATTATTTAATATATTTAAATAATATATTAAATATATTATCTATTAATATATAAGTTTTTATATTAAATTTATTTAGTATAAAAAATATTTTTAATTTTTTTATTTTTATATAAAATATATAATATTTTATATATTTTGTAATATAAAATATACAAAAATTATATTTTTAATAAATAGATAAAATATAAATAAAATATATTTTTATAAATAAAATATAGATTTTATTTAGGTTATTTTGGAAACTTGATTTTATATTATGCAACATTACCTGCATGTATCAAGCACATTAATCCACATTACCTGAAATCTACATTGTTGGCAATCTACGTTACTTTTCAAGATTGCTTGGCAATGCATCAAACACAACCTAAGAGTAGAGACAATTTTTTGGTTTTTGCTTGCATCCTTATATTGTATAAATGGTATAATTATATGACTTATTTTTATCAAGAGGAGTTCCTTTGTTTGAGCATTGCAAACTCAAGAAATTGGAGAAGTTCAGGCTTTGTAGGACAGTCAAATACTGCTATTTATGATCTGTGAAAGGATCACTTCTAGCAAGTTTGCTGCTTTTTTTATTTTAAAAAATAGATTTGGAAAAAAATCTAGGGTCTGCCTAAATGACATTTGGCAAGATAAGACACGAAATTTTTTGTTTATCTACCATTGTGAAAAGAAAACTAGTAACGATTAAAGAAGAACAAAAGGGTTTTAAACTAATCCTTTTGGCAATTTGAGAAAATAAAATCCTGCCTTGAGTATAGTGGGCAGTAATTGGGTCAGGTCAGACCAAATACGAGTTGGTTTGGCGGCAGATTTAGTCAAAAATCTGTCAACACAAACCTGACATGTTTATTAAAAGGGTCAAAAATCCAGACCCAAACCTAACCATTTTCTTAACAAGTAAACCATCCCGACCTAAAATGGGTTGAATCAAGTTAAAAGGGGTTTAGCATTGCCACTGGTACTTGACTATGAGTCCTGAAGATATATTGCATAGACAAATTTCTGAAGGTAATTGCCTGAAATTTATTCTGTAGGGAAAGAGAAGGGAATGATATATCCGGAAGCCTGGATAAAAAGTAGCAATGAAGGATAAGGAAGAGCTTGTTTGGTCTGTTCAGATGAAAGAAGATTTGTTAAGCTGACCTTTGATAGCTGCGATAATGCTTAATATTTATAGTAGAGACTAGAGACTAGGCTCTCAGTGAACAATATCAACTGGACACTCTTCTATAATAAGTCTTCCACAGCTTACTGTTACTATGTTTGTCGAAAGAGTTTATACTGTTAACTTACCTCCTCACCTTAGGATGCATGTTTAATCCACAATTTGTTTTGTCAATTTCTAAAATGATATTCAACCTGTCTAATATTGTCTTTTCACTGTTTAAACTTTTTTTCCTTAATTTCAGGGAGTGCAAACTCGTCAAAACATTTAAGTCTGCATCTCATGCCTGATTCTTCAGAAACTAGCTTGCCAGATGAAGAGAAAAATGTGAGATTTAATTCACTGTTATAAATAATTCATGATCCTTGTTGAGTAATTTGAACTTAATTTTATTGTTTTAGTATGTAATGTTTCTCAATGATTGGTGTTGCTCTTTATGTTCTGTTATATTATTTTCTTATGTAACAACTTATATGATCGGTCTAAGTTGTCTGTCAGTAGATTTGATTTCTCCCTTTTAAGTTGACTCTATACAGGTGATATTTAATTTTATTTTGCATATTTATGTATGATGCTCTTAGGTGCTGTTGCTAAACTGGCGTACCATATCATACATACACTTTCTATTGAGTGGAATGCTTCAGACTTGTTTTTGAACATTGGATGGGCATTACATTTAAAAGTAGGACAAAGGACTCTACAACTTGCAGAAATTATGGGTCAAACTATCAAAGTAAATGTAATGCTTTCCTATTGTTTACAGCTGTACAGAATTCCAAAGGCAGAGAACTAAAAGAGAATAGGGTTGATCTCTATATGCCTTTTAGGACTAAAATAGGAATAATCATTACATCATCCTCAGCATTATCCAAGCACAGACCATCTGAGTGGTGACATATATTTACTCCTAGATTATGCAAAACAAATGCTTTCTAAATTTGGATCTGTCGGTAAAATACAAGGCCCTAGTGCTAGGAAAATGTGCTAATCTAATTCAGACTAGAGAAATAAGAACGGAATTTGGAGATCTAAAGTGAACAAGAACCAGTAACCTAATTACAAATATATGAATATACTACAGATATCTTAGGTGAAGAAATTTACCAAGGGATGTAGTAGACCAGTTCCTTGGACCCTCATACTATAGTCTCAAGATTGATGTTTGAAAAAAAATGGTGAGGGTGGAGACTTGAAATCTTGAAATTAAGGTATGCTGTGCCGATACCAAGACCTATAATAGTTTCTTGGCAGTATGGGATGGTACCATGCTGTTCAATTCTGGGCCTGTGCCCACACAACCATAGCTGGCAAGGGGGGAGGGAGAGAAGATGGAAAGAGAGGAAAAGAGTGTGTGTGTATGTGAGAGAGTGAGAGAGAGGGGTGGGGGAGAGAGGGAGAGGGAGGCCAAGAGAGGGGCAGAGAGGGCTTTCGAGCCCCATCTTCTCCAACCATGCAAAAACTGGGGTGGAGCCCCTATTTGATTGAAAAGAAAGAGAGGTGGAAGAGGGAGATGAAGGGAGGCAGAGAGATGGTGAGAGAGGTCGATAGAGGGCTGTTGATTCCCCTCTTCTTTGATTGCACGAAAATAGGGTTGGAGCTCTTGTTTTGAAATGAAACAAGGGCTTCGTTCCTTTTTTTTTTTTTTTTTGAAATTTTGAAAAGTGAGCTGCACATGCAGACTTCACTAAAAAAAAAAAATTAAGTGAAGTCAACGGCACATGCCGACTTCATTTTGAAGGAGGGAAATGAAAAAAGGGGCCCCTGGCCCTTGTTACATTTGAAATAAGGGAACCATAGGGCTTCCAATCCTCCCTCTGCCTCCTTCGCTCTCGCTTCCTCTGCTCTTGTTTCATTCAAAATAGAGGAACTAGATGACTCTGGCCCTCCCTCCTCCTCCTCCTCGCTCCCTCCCTCTCGCTGTCCCTTCGTCCCTCTCTCTTTCTCCCTCTCTTTCTCCTTCTCCCTCTCCCTCATTTCGCTGGATTTCTCAAACTGAGGTTTGGAGTTGTGCTAGTTTGCCCCTGATACAGCTCATTCTGCCCCAAACTGAGCAGTTCAAGGCAGTACAAAGTTCCTTGCTTGAAACAATATGGAGTGGTCACCAAAGGTAAGAAGGGAGTGAATAACTAAAAATAAAAAGGAAAATTTAATAGAACTAAAAATTGTAGGATTATATACATTATTATATATTGGGTCATGTGAAAACATTAGATAGACAAGAACTTTAACAACAGAAAAAACCACCACCATAATTAGCAGCACGTTGAATTATTAACCAGCACCAAAGGTCATTTTGAAAGGATCTGGCTCGAGCTGTATGCAAGGTCTATTGGTTAACAGGATGTTGGTTAAACATATTCTTGAGCTGTATGCAAGGTCTATCGGTTAACAGGATGTTAGGTTAAACATATTACAATTTTGAAGGAAATTTAACTGGTTGTGTTTGGATCAAGGAGATGTCAAGCCTTAACTTCAGGTTTTAAGGAAGATTGATGGTGAGCTAAACATGTCAGGGTTCAGCTTCATCTCAGGAGAGTTGCAGATTTTAAAAGCTTAAAGGGAAAAAGAATGGACTCATTGTTAATAGATTGGTGGTACTGCTGTTGTTGGTAAAGACGGGCTGAGAAAAGGGTCTGAAAGGGCTGTTTCTTACTGTAACTTGGAAGTTGATAATGGTAAACAGGAGACGGACTAAGGTATTAATATCCACTGGTACGGGGCTATTTTGTAGATTGGCAGATCAGAACTGGCAGCTGATCAGCTGGTCCATTGTCTAGTGATGTGTGGAACATGTGCAGATGTTATAATAACCATTTCATGAAATTTACAATGAGCGAAAGGATGCATGCAAGTATCACTTCGAACATTTGTTCTGATAATTTATAATTTTTCAGGTAATATATAGGTCTTTACTAACATATGCATTACCTTTTTGCTGATTTTCTTCTTGATTTTCATACTCTATAAAATCTTATGCCTTGGATTGTTTCCTTGGCAGAATGTGTTTTGTTCTTGGATGCTCAGATTTGTTCTTTTAATTAACTTTTCTTACCCATTATACAGCAGTTTTAGTTCCTCATTGTGTCATGGTTCTGTGCTGGCAGGCCCATAAAAGCAAGAAACAAGTAATGTTGGAGATAATTGCAAAGAGCAAATATTACAAGGTAATGTGTCTATGAGCCATTCTGTTACTTATCCAATTATTTCGTCTCACTATATTCTATTTTTTTTATATATGTCAGGAATCTGCTAAACATTTATTGTGTCTGTGATTGATGTCTCAGATTCACTAGTCAGATCAAATTTGCATAGGGTCCTTAGCAGTTCATATTAGCTCAGATGCTCATCAAATTGTTTGACATGTGTCAACAGAAACTTAAATTTTTGTGCTAAATGCTGAAGCAAATTACTATTATAATTTCCATAAAGTGCTGTTATACAAGATGGAATTGACTTTCCCTAGCACCTCTTTCTTATTGTAAAGTTTGGAGGCAGCAAGTCTTCACTTTGGAAGCTAAAATTTACTCTGTTCCCTTCTTCAGTGAAATCATGGTTCATTCACTTGGACTTTTTTTAAAAAAAACATCAACCTAATGCCTGTGCAATGTATAGAGGTTCTTAGACAACCACCATCTGAATCCCTGAATACTAGTTGCATCTACTCAAAGGTGAGGTTGAACTTCCAATGTGCTTGAAACTTTGCGAAGTATATGCTGCACTGGTTATTGTAAGTGTTGAAGTAAAGGTATAGGCTAAAAGTGAACCAAGGTCCCGTTACATTCTTAGACAAGATGCTATAACATCATCAGCTTAAATAAGGCCATTGGGTTCACATGGGGACACTGACATGCAGATCTTGTTGTGTTCCAGAGATCAAGTTAAGCTCGCTAGGAAATTGGTGAGTTGGTTACCTTCTCTATAGACATGCAAGTTCTGGCTACTATTGGATTTCCCCTGATCTTCCAGATATCAACTAAATAGGATGAGAGATAGAGGATATCCAATTTCCCACCCATGAGATGATATCATCGGAATCTCCCTTGAGCCATACATGAGCTGAAGCGTGTTTCAAATGCAACCATTATGTTCTTCCTATCTTTATATTCCTTAAGCTACCTTTTCTACTTGTCAGCAACATGGAAACTTTACATAAGTTCAATATGATCAGGCACCAATAAAAATTCAATATTATGTAGGAAAATGGTGAAACAATCTTGCATTAGGCCATTGAATTTGACCTTAACCCCCATGCTTTTCTTCAGAAACTGCAAGCCACATTATGCACATTCTGGTTGCTTGAAAGTTTGGGATACTCTGTGGAAGCTGTGGGTGTGGATTAAAGTAACTTGTTACTGGGTTTGTCATTGTCCAAGCTAATTAGCTAATTAGTTAATCATCTTTTGAGTATCATTTAAAAGGTTTTTTTTTATTTCTTTGCTAATCTATAAATCTGGAGAACATATACTGTAATCCATGTATTTAAAATAAATGCTTCAGTACCAGGTGTGAATCGTGTGATATTATGTTGCTATGTTTATTTGCATGCAGGCATACATGAAGGGCCTGTTTGAATATTTATAGTTATCTGGCCTGAGTTGCATATACATATCTATGTATGTGCTTATCCTTGTTACCTGTCAAACATGTAACTTTTGTTCGGTGAAATGAACATGCCATTGAATTAAATATTGTTCAAAGTTGCAGGCAAGCCATATATACACTTATATTTTATGGTGGTGTTATAACAGAATATAGGAATTTAATGAGCTTATCATAAATCAAAGCCAAATTAGGTCATAGGTTCTTACATATTCTTCTTTCTGCAGGCACAAAAAGCAAAGGATAGGGAAGAAGATGAACATCTAATGGAAAAGCTAGATAAAGACTTCATATCCTTGGCCCAAACAGATGCTTACTGTCTCTAACGCAGCCAAGTAAGATGAATGCTCTAAAGGCTCTGCTGAATAAGAGTGATGTGATACAGTCTTCTAAAGAAGCATCTTCTGGTTCAGCAGACAAAGAATCTTACTTTAAAATGGTAAGCAGATCCTATGACTGTTTCTGAGAAGTATATTCTTACTTTATGAGTTTTAGAATAGTTGGTAAAACTGCAAATCTAGCTTTTACGAAGAAGTATTTTCTTTATTTTGTTATCATGTATTATTTTGGAAGCATATATCTGATGGTGGTTTAAGTTAAAACTTCATCACTAGCTGAACATTAATGGAAACACGAATTCCTTGATGATTCAAGTTGATAAAATTGGCCCCCTGAGTAACACTGTTTCATGGGATATTTTATGTAGCTTTTTCTGTGAATTTGATTGCTTTGCAATTTTGTGTCAGTGGCAGGATTGCTACATGACATGTCTATTGTGGGATCCGTGGAAGCCTTTATTGTGGGATTCATGGAAGCCTTTCACTAATGAAAGCACTATGTTACTTTGATGTTAATATATATTGGGTTAGCTTATTCAGTAAATCTTCAATATGTTGTAGTTCTGTTGGCAAAAACACTGTAATCTTGCTAGCAGAAAACAAGTTCAGTTTAATAATTTATGTGGTACTATCTTCTTATGTGCTAAAGCTCCCTTCTGCACCCTCCTAAATTGTTTTTCAATTGTAGTAGTGATAGGTCAACTTTCTAAAGGCAAAAAGAAACCAAGCTATATTATTTTTTAACTTGATAATCTTTTATTTTTCCCTTTAATAGGTAATGACCAACTTTATCTTTTATCAAAATTTATACTTGTATATTTTGTCAATCTGTTATGTTATTATCTGCAGGAACGACCTGATGCTTATGACAAACTTGTCAAAGAGCTGGTGTTGGACAGGCGAGCGCAGCCATCAGACAGGACAAAGACTCCGGAAGAAATAGCCCAAGAAGAAAGAGAACGGCTTGAAAAACTAGAGGTATGCATTCACTGTCTTCTATGCTAATGTCTTAAGTTGCAGTTGCTATTGTTCTTTGAATGAGTCCTTGTTACAACATGTTAGATACATGCTTGATATTTGGCAATTTCAAGCTATATTTTCATATTTCCTAGGAGGAACGTCAAAAAAGGATGCTTGCTACTGATGATACCTTTGATGAAGACAGTGATGGTGGTGAGAATAGCCATCAATTATCATTGAAGAAATTCAGAGCTGTTTCTGGTGATGACCTTGGAGACTCCTTTTCAATGGACAAGAGTATTGAAAATAAAAGTGGCTGGGTTGATGATATTTATGACAACCAGGATGTGGATGATCATCACCAAAATGAAATGAACTCTGAGGATTCGGAAAGCAATGACCATGAAGGAAGTGATGATGATGATGGTGAAAGTGTTGAGAATGATACCAGTGGTAATGACTTTAGAAGTATGTCCACCATGAAAGATTGGGAGCAAAGCGATGATGATGATCTGGATTTGGATGGAGAAGAAGCAGAGGGCCCTGATGAGGAAGATACGGAAACCAATAGCAAAATGAGCATGGGCATGCAGAAACAAGATTTGCTAAAATCTCATAAGTCTAATACTATGCACAAACTGACTCCAACTGGACCAGAGGCACTTCCATTTGTGATTGAAGCTCCAAACAACCTGACAGAGTTATGTTTGTTGCTGGATAACCGTTCAGATACTGAAGTAGATGAGGCTATTAATCGAATTCGAGCATGCAATTCCATAAGACTTGCAGCAGAAAACCGGAAGAAGATGCAAGTATGTTTCTATTGCTGTATAACAAGTAATTTTGTTAGTTTTTCCTCCATAAAATATTTTTGGGATCTTGGGAAGACTGCATTGTCTTTGTGAGTCAACATGCATATTTTCACGTTTAATTATTTTTTTTCTTGTTTGCAGGTCTTTTATGGTGTTCTCTTGCAGTATTTTGCAGTCTTAGCTACCCGAAGTCCTTTAAACATCAAGATAATTAATTCGCTTGTTAGACCATTAATAGAGATGAGTGCAGAGACTCCATATTTTGCAGCAATTTGTGCCAGGCAACGGCTAATATACATTCGGACTCGATTTTGTGAGGATATCAAAATCCCAGGTTTGGATAACCATACTTTTGCAGTTATTCATATGAAATTATAAGTCGTATTTAGAAGAGCATTTGAACTCCTATAGCGTAGCCTTAATCTTAGTTATTATTTATGTCATTGGTCTTAAATCTCTTGCTGATGCCAAATCGTTGTGATATAGCTGGATGGTTGTTGTTATATTTTTTGTTTTCTTGGTGATATCTTACCAGGGAAAAGCAGCTGGCCAACTTTAAAGACTTTACTTCTGTTGAGATTGTGGGCACTGATATTTCCATGTTCTGACTTCCGCCATGTTGTTATGACACCTGCACTCCTATTGATGTGCGAGTATCTGATGCGTTGTCCCATAGAATCTGGTAGAGATATTGCTATTGGATCATTTTTGTGTTCCATGGTGTTCTTGGTAAGTTTTTATCTGACCTAATGCCATATTTCCTCGTGACCAAATATTTTCAAGTGGTCTGCCTAGAATTTCTGAAAAATTAAAAGTAGTCTGCCTAGAGCTTTATCTCACTGGCAAATGACCTGGCCTTGGAAGATACTATGGCTATATAATTTTCAGATTCACTAATGTTAGTTCATCATTTTGTGGTTATTTCATTATACTCTAGGATACACAGATGGTCTCAAATTGCATGGTGTGGCCATGTTTGAAATATGTCTTTTGTCCTTTTGCATTGAATACACCTAGGATATGTGTTGGATACTTGTCTTAAAAATCATAATTTTTTTGAATGGAAATAGGCTCCAGAAAATTTTTGAGTACATTTGGGATGCTTTCCAAGAACACTGTAGGAGGAGGGAAAGGCCTTTTTTCCTCTTCGGCGAATGGTAACCTTTAATGGTTGATAAGTTTGATGGTTAATTTAAGATTTTGCAATGTTGATATTGTTGTCTGGTATAGATTATGGTCTATGGATTTGAATGATGACTTAATGGAGTTTGTGGATATTGGTTTTATCATATGATAATGGAATATGGAGTATGTTATTGTAATTCATTTTGTTCAGTATATTCTACTAATGCTTGTTACATGCATGCAAAGAAAAACTATATTATTGATTTATTGTTGTAACCGGCCATATCTTATCTAATTGTTTCAATACTTGTTGCATTTGCATATTTCTTTCTTGTTGTCTCCATATCCCATTGCTTTATCCATTCTTGAATGATTATTTTAAATTGTGCATTTAGCAGTTGTTAATTGACATAATTGCTTTTACAGGTTACTAAGCAATCTCGAAAGTTCTGCCCTGAGGCTATAGTATTTCTTCAAATTCTCCTATTGTCTTCTATAGGGTTAGAGTCTGGACTGCAACATCATTCTCAGGTATATGTTGCAGTTTCCAATATTTTGCTTGAACTAATGATTTTTTTGCTGGACAAGTAGTATATTGTTAGGATGTTTCTTTATAGATGCTAAAGTAAAGGGTGTGTTTCCTTTATTAAGCAGTTCATCCATCTTAAGGAAATTAAAGGACTGAAACCCTGGCTCGGTATACGTGATCAAGTGTGTGATGTACATCCCATAGATTTCCTCAAGGTCATGGACATGCAAGCTGACTCTCCTTTTTTTGCCTCTGATAACTTCAAGTATGTCCATAATTCTAGTAGTCAGAATAGATGCATAACCTTTGTAAGCATGTTCCTGTTTGATTCCATCCCCCTCCCTATATTTTTATAATGACAGGGCCAGTATTCTACTGTCTGTGGCTGAAACATTGAGAGGCTTTGTCAACATATATGAAGAATTAAGCTCCTTTCCAGAAATATTCCTGCCAATTTCTGCATTGCTGCATGAATTGCTCCAGAAAGCTGAGTTACCGGGCATTTTACGAGGCAATATGGAAAATGTTATTGACTTAATTAAGAAGAAAAGTGATGAACATCACATGCTGAGGCAACCACTCGAAATGCGGAAGCAAAAGCCAGTGCCAATCAAATTGTTGAATCCAAAATTTGAGGAGAAGTATTCACTTTTCTTAAAACTAAAAAATTTCCCATCATTGTTTATTTACAGCTTATTATTTATTTCATTTGTTCGAAAGGTCTACAATTTGAATCTTATTTGCACTGAGTTGTTTAAATATAAGCAGATATTTTTCAGAGGGGCATTTGTAGTTTGTATTGGTTCTAATAAGATGTTATAAAGCTGAGGCTTTGTGTGGATGCCCAGCATCCCCATCCATAATATATGCTTCACAAAATTAAGCATCACAAAATTAAGAATGCCATTTAGACATGGATTAGAAATCGAGAAAATGAGCTGATGCCGTTGGTTCTCTCATCCGCACATCTTAGCGATACTTCAATGCATATTAAAAGATGATTTATAATATCCATATTATCTAGTAATGGTAAAAATCAATATCCCTCCCATCCTCTGATGTCCTCTCTCAATCCCTTCTCACCCTATTGGGGAATTATCATCAGTATAGAGTGGTCAGGCATCCAAATAGGTCCTTGGTACTTTCTCTGAATTCAATACAGCACTTTCAAAAAAATTACATATATAAATTAGAAACAAATAGGAGTTTTACTTTAGTTTTCTAAAGCTTTTATTATTTGCCTAAGCTGCAATTTGTTGACGTGTGCAGCTTTGTAAAGGGTAGAGATTATGATCCAGACCGAGAAAGAGCAGAGAGGAAAAAGATGAAAAAACGATTAAAGAGTGAAAAGAAAGGAGCAATGCGTGAACTACGTAAGGATAATCATTTCATATTTGAATTGAAAGAGAGAGATAGGATGTTGGAGGAAGAAGAAAGAGTGGAAAGGTATGGGAAGGCAATGGCCTTCCTTCAAGAACAAGAGCATGCTTTCAAATCTGGACAATTAGGAAAAGGAAGGAAGAGGAGGAAATGAAGCTCAACCTGATGTTTCTCTGTTGTTCATACTCTGGATCATTTTATCATGCTGTCAAGCTTTCTAAAGGTATGTCAAACCTATATTTTCTTCTCTGCCTTGTTTTTGCACTTCTATGTTGCTACTAGCATTGTCAGTTCAGTTTTGTATCAATTTTATCATTATATGAATTTGCAAGAAAAAATAGACGAGTTGTGCTCTTAGATCATTTTTTTCCTTGTGGGAGGGGGCACATTAAGAGACCTTTTGTATTTTTAGTAGCTGTTAGATATTTAATCGAAACACAAAGGAATGAAGCAAATGCCATGTGGACAACTGCTGAATCGGGATAGAGAAACTCGAGGAAATCTATGTTTTGCTGACATTGCAAAATCTAGAGGTTAAGTTGAAGAAACACTCGTATAAAATTTAAAAGCCTTTTTTAGTGACACATGATATATTGAGTATTGACCAGTAAATTGCAATCTTTCTAGAATTTATACAATATAATATGTATTGGTCATCTGGTGAAGTTCTCAACAGTTAAAAGTAAATGCAACAAGAAGTTGTACTGCATAATAAAAATTAGTATACAATTGAAAATGAACAACTAATGAAGAATGTATGAAACTTGCAGCTGTAACTAAAAGGCAACGTATATTGTGTGAATTGGCTTGCTCTACTGGTCACACTTCTTCACTTAGCTACTGCAGATTATAGTGGTGCATCCTTGAAAATTTGGATCTGGATAATTACAGCTCAGGTGGGTCTCCCTTCCTTTCTCTCAGAAAACCTGCCCTGTAGTATAGGCCACATCAACCCACCTGGTCCTAGTCAGGCTGCTTCATCCCTTACCAAGCAACACCCACCTATAGGGTCCGAGCATATGATTAGACACTGAACAGAGAGATTTGGATGCTTTTTCAGCCTAGGCATATATCTTTCATGACAATATGATGATCAAATTGAGATTCCTGAATTTTCGTAGGATCATGGTAAGTTCAATAATATGGAAATAGTTTTACCGTAGTATATTCAACTATATTTAGCTTGTTAAGCCTCTCTGAAATTATAACTAGATTCTTGCTCAAGAAGGCTGTTGAAATTATAAATACAGCAAGGATATCTCTGCTTCTCTGCTTTAATCTTTCTCTTTAAAGCAGAATTTCATACTGAGAAACTTGGAACCAAATAGATCAAGTTAGGGTAATGGTTGATTTAAGGAATAATGCTTCAATTGAGTCAAATTAACCTCCTATGATCTTTTTTAAACATAAAATATATAAAAATCACATCACTGAAAACACAATGCCTTTTTCTGGTGTTTTGTTTGAGGAAAAAGGAATCTGTAAATTTATTATTGTATAATGGAATATGATTACCAGTTAAGGTATGACATTCGATTTACAGAGTTGACTTCATCCTTGTCCTACACACAGTTCATTATCTTTTCATAACAAAAGAAAGCATTAGCTGTTGTTACTTTATAATCAACATTTGATTCTCATGGAACCCTATATAGAAAAACTCCAAGATTATTCTTAAATGCATTATGACTTAATGACTCTTTCATGCCCACAAAAATAAGTTGCTTATTTGTAGTGAAATTAAAATTTTGAAACACTGAAAATCATTTCATGGTCAGTGAAGCACTAGGCTTCCTAAGCAGGGATACATTGCAACTTAAATTATCCTAATGAAATTTAAAAGAAAATGAATACAACAACAAACCAAAGTCACCCTAGATGGTCCAACTAGCATGCCACAGGTATCATCGACATAGATCAATCATAAATGACAAGGAGCAAAACCTTGGATTGTCCTCTATTCAGCAGTTTAACTATATTGAATATAACCTAATATAAAAGCTACCAACATATGTCTTGTATGTCCAAATGGATTAGAAATGTTCACATTCAAAACTTTTGGCTTGGCAGTTGGGCTACCATTAATGTACTGTCCTAAAAGGTCTACAGAATGTGAAAAGTGTGATATCTGGAATGATGTGTGGGTGTATGCATCTATAACCTAATCTAAAAGCTGCTAATCAGTGGCTTTTTTCTCGCCTCAGTCACCTATTAGCCCATGGTTTGAGGACTATGGTGGGCGCCTTGGAAGGTCCCGCGATTCTACTAATTCTCAAAACAGGTAACAAATGAAGGGTTGAATGCTCTCATGCTTTGCAGATTGCTTTGCCACGTGTCTTTGATTGTTGAATCTAGAAGGACCTGCTACTCATGGTTGAGTCCCAGTGGACACCGACAACTATATATTTTTTCCAATAATTAATCACATAATGGACAAAGAAAACTCCAGGGTTTCAAACATCAATGAGTCCCGGGTGTACCCATCTCTCGTGATATTACTGTTTAGTCTTCACCTCTGGGACATGGGAAAAAAGGTTAGTTGGACAAACAAGTATCTCTTCTAGGTGTTTAAACCAACTCAACACCATTGAACCACATAATCTCCTATAATGAAATGTAACAGCCAGTAGACTATTCGGAAATAGTTGCTCTTATGAAATGTGTAGCAGTTGAGCTATATTTTATGATCATGGCCAAAAAGGATCATAAATGAACTTTAAATACCCATTTTTCCTTTTGTTTTGATGTTTCTTTTGAAAACTGTGGCAGTTGAGCTATATATTTTATATGCTTCCCTTTTCTTTCCTATTTTCCAAACTTGCTTGTGGATCCAAATTTTCTGATCCTAACTTCCAGCTACATATGGGGAGAATAGTTTTATTACTGTCCAAAACAGAAACATCAAGTAATTTTCTTATTGAGATAATTTTTTTTACTCGTATCATATTAAATGAATTGATAGTGACTATTATAATAATTTTTGGGGCCTCCCTATTAAGTTATATGTACTAGGCACTTAAGTAGCAATATTTATTTAATTCTTCTTTTAGCATGTTGGCCATTATATAATGGAGTAATGTTTGATCATGATCATTGATGATTGTCATATTTCAAAAAACAAATAAATTCTTATGGTAGGGAAAACATAGGTCGTAAATTTGTTAGTGCGATCAAGAACGATAACCTCATGGGCTGTCATCTATAGGAATACTATGGCATAATTGATATATTAAATGCATGATGGAGTATTTGATTGGTGGTCATGGTATGGTCATGGATGTTATTAGATGAAGTGATATGCATGACTCTTATCACATTGCATTTCAAATCAAACTTCTTCTATCAAGGGAAAGAAATGTTTTTATGAATGGTATATAAGTCCATCAAAATTATGGCATCATCTATGGATGACAATTGGACTTTGGCCATAGTTCTTGCAGAAGGTCTGCCAAACTAGTAGTGAGGCTAATATTGTTTAGTGATTGATTTGGTACGGTACGGTACTGGTACGTACTGTATCGCACCAAGGTGTACTAAACTATGAGGAGGAAGAGGGAGGAGAGGGAGGAAGAGCAAGAGGAGAGAGGGAGAGAGCGGGGGGAGGCTTACAAGCTGATGATTTGCGATGTCAAAGAAGGGGAACATAGAGAGAGTGAGCATCTGATGGAAAGAGAGGGGGGGAGGCTTACTGACCGATGGCATCACAACACAACTAGGGGAGAGGGAGTGGGCATCTAGTGGAGAGAGGGGGGAGGTTTAGAGCATTAAGGGGGAGCAAGCAAGCACCTGGTGAGTGAGTGGAAGTTCCCACAAACCCTAGAACTGATCCACATTGCCAAACCATCCGGACTTGGCATTTGTTTGGTTCGGTATAAGTTGAAACACCTGGTTTGGGTCAATTCGGATATTGCTAGTTCTACACATGGGCTCCTTGCCTTTTGGTGACTTGAATGCATCCAAGGCTGATATTTGTTTTCAATTACTGGTCCCTTATGCAAGGCCACTAATTATGGCCTCATGCAAATCAAATTGTTCTCGCCATGATTGGGTTCGGTTAGGTGGTCTGACTTGAATGGTATTTGGGCTCCACAAGCTTCAGTATGTCTAAGCAAACTGTTATCTGTGGACACTGTTTCCATGTCGTGATCCTCTCCTTTTTCCCTGCATTCGATGCTCTTCTTCTTTTTGCTAATCTAGTCTTCACCACGTGGGGACTTTAGGTCTCCATGCTGAAATGCATCTTTCACTGTCCTGTTCTCTTCTCCACATCGAAGGGATTTGCTTTTCTATTTGTTGTTTCTACTTGCAAATAAAGTTGATTGAGCATTAGAGAAGTAATTTAAATCATTCACCACAGGAGCAGCTCAATCTACTCGGGATCCCTAACATCTATCATGAACTGAATATTCTTGTAGGTGTAAATAGGTTTGCCACATTTTTTTCAGCTTTTTTGGTTTTGCTGGAACCACACTATGCATGCCATCCATATGTTTATGTGAATGGTCCATCCAATTTTTGTTGTGGAAGTTTCCAATCTTCAAATGGCATATCAATTAAGCATGCATGTATCATTAGTTATTAAAATTTCATGCCACCTATACTATGTTTGTCAAAATGCCTATAATCCATTGTATTTCTATCATGGAGATCATTGTAGGAATGGGGATGTGGCAAAGAACATTTTTTCCCAGTCACCCACCAGTACGCGATAATTGACTAATGTTCCTATATATTCTCATATATCCATATATGCATCTATACGCACATGCACACTTACATGCTTCAATACATATATGTATATATGTTTTATTTTTTGTGGATGTAGATAGATGATGATGCAACGAAAGTTAAAAAAGAAAAGATAGAAAATTTTGAGAAAGTTAAGATTAGTATTTTGAATATCGTGACTTGGGTTGAACCATCATGGTGTCTGGGTCGCCAATTCTCAATTCTCAGTTCCTGGTTCAACCAATGGTGACGTGTGGTTTGACCAGTCAATTATCCCCTATGCAAGTTTCTGTATGCTTGGACCAAGCCATTCTCTAGATTTCTCAAATAATTCCTGCCTAAGGTGGTTTCTCTATTATTATCACCTTTCTAGGTCCTAGATTACACTTAACCTTTTATGGGCGCACTGCCTCACCCTGAATCCACCGAATCTCAATCTTCTCACCTTAGTTCCAACTGGATATATCTCGCCTTCCCTCGATTCCAATCAAATCTCATAGCTTGGCCATTGCTCTTGCTTGAATATTGCCTCCTAGCCTCAAATCCCATTGGATCTGCCCACCTGGCTTTGAAGGTCACTACATCTGGTTGCATGCCACCTTGAGTCCTGCTGGATCTGGCTATGCTGCCTTGAATCCACTTGTATTAGCCATGTGCTTGAATCTTTTCAAATCCGTCTCACTTGAGAGTTGAACATGCTGGGTCAAACCCCCTTCAGCTGGACGGTCCAAATGGTTGTCATTTGGGTCCATCGAGTTGATTGGGTTTTGGTAATTTTTGAGCTTTGGTTTGATTTGACCCATAATGCTAAAAGTCCATGAGTTGGACTGCTTGACCTTAACGAGTCAAACCAGGCTTCAGAACACTAATCGAGATGCAACTATTCTTGAGAAAGCTAGTTCAACTGAAAATATTATTGATTATGATTAATTTGCATGTTGTTTAACTTTTTTTGTAATTCTAGGCATGATTTTCCTTGTAAATAAAGGTAGAAGTGTAAATAAAGAAGCTAGTATTTGCATGATAAGGTGCAACATCTCCAACTTATGCCACATGCCTATCCGCCCCTCTTTAAGTTAGAGGTTGTCTTGTAATGTTGAAATCCTAGTTCATTAAATGTTTCATTCACTCTAAGAAAATCTCTTGGTTTGTAATCACAGATCATCAATCAAACTGAACCTGAATCACCTTATATTGGGAGCACCCTAAGAAATTTGCACTTTCTTATTCTCTTATTGGCCTTAGCTTCGATACATGCATCATTTGGAACTGGTGAAGTCTGATAGGCTGGACTCCCTTGGTTTCTAAGATGACTCATTTTCTGGTCATTGTTTCTATGTGGACCCCAAGTCCAATGACTAATATAAAAAGAAAAGGGTCATTAGACCTGATATATTATATCTAATCCATGATACACACACGCAACCTGTATGTCTGATTAAATTGGTTACATCGGTGGGAAATAAATTAATTATTAGAGGGAAAGTAGGTTATTAGAACCTCTACCGTAGCACATACCTGCAGTCTGCATTTTTGGCCCTGAAGATATGACAGACATGCTTTTGCGTTTGCACTTAAGAACAGCATATAAGCTGTGATGGCATGCCTCCTGTGTCTGGCAAAACCAGGGAGAACTGTTCCATGATTCTTCTTAAACTAGCTATATAGATTTACTAGAGTTTCTGTTCTTCCACAAGCTTATGCAATAGCTAACATGAAAAATTTCTACTGTAGTATTAATATATAAGATTATCATAATTTCCTAGTTTATGTGGCATATACTTGCATTAAAGCAGAAACAATAAAGTTCTTTCATCAAGTGTTTTTTACAGACATTTTCTTGATCCCTTAAAATTTAGTGTTTTAGCTGCATTATTCAATCTTACATGAGTTTTTGTTCCTATCATCTTTGTTTGGATTTAGATTAGTCCCTGTTAAGTTCACTAGCTTGTAATAAATTTTTTAGGGTGTATGTCAGAAAATATGGTATTACAGCAGAAACAGGAAACTTCATGCATCAACATGATATGGTGGTTTCCCAGAGATCAACAAATTGCTGACCTTCCGGTCTTGACTTCCTCAAGAACTTGAGCAGCTCTCAATGAAATGTGACTAATTCAATTCTTCCCTCATCTCTTCCAATTTATGCTAGAGCTAATTACCATCATGGTACGGCTGTCTCTTAGATAATTGTATATTTAATATTTAATATTTTGTAATTGCTATCATCTATAGGCTCATTAGTGATTAGTGAAATTTAATGTCTTAGTTTTCAGCTTCCAAAGGGGAATTTTAGTGGACAAAGCAAATGGATGCTTGGGTAAAACCTTTGTCATGGTTGTGACGAGGTTGTCATTCATATGAGCTGTAACAAATTTAAAGAGGATTTTGTATAATGCAGTGATTGAATTCTTAAAATTTTATTGTTGTCGCCCAGAACGTTGTGGCCTGCAGCTGAAGACGATCTCGGATCATTTTATTGTTGCTTGGGATCCTGCTCGCGTGGTCGAACCTGCAAAACAGAGGAGATCCGGGTCGGTGATCCTAGTGGGGGCACTCCGATGTTCAAGTCAGTGACGATCTAGGGGAACAGATCTTCCTGGTCGAGTTCCGTAGGTGGACTCCATACTAGGAGGAGAAAAG
The DNA here is from genome assembly GCA_021397845.1 of Areca catechu. Lineage (NCBI taxonomy): Eukaryota > Viridiplantae > Streptophyta > Magnoliopsida > Arecales > Arecaceae > Areca > Areca catechu. Next base: position 7,428,830 of record CM038040.1, on the reverse strand, counting down.
GTGCTTGGAGAGTATGAATTGGTTGAGAGTAGAGCGAGGGAAGTGGCAGTGGAGGAGAGCTCAAACTAATTGGCCGTATTCGTTGAGACATTTTCGGTGGGTCTCCGGTAGCCTAGAGCACTTGCTCTTTTGGAGGCCCTCCTGTATGCTGCCTTTTTCGCCCTCTTGTGACTTACCTTCTTCTTGGAACCTTGGAAAATTTTTTTAAGCCAGGATGGCAGCCTGCTGCCTGCCTTAAGATCCTCTCCTTGTTTGCAGGCATGTGCGGTGACGTTCCTTGTCGTGCGCGAGGTGTCTTTCCTCATTCGTGATAGCGAACAGTTCCGTGCACTCTGATCCTCTTTTTTGTCGTTCCGTTTTGGAAAACATGGCAGAGCCTCGATCAAGAGGCAGCCGTCCCATGGATTCGAATCTCCTGGGTTGACTCTCTTTTTTGGGTGGCTCAGATGGTTGGTTGAGAGCGTAGCGCCTCGATCTGGGGATCCCTTCCCTTTTCGTGTAAGTGATAGTTGAGGTAATTATTGCAGCCTGGCTGGCGTTTCTCCATGGTTTTGGACGACTTGGCATCGTCCTTCAGCTATTGGTCCCTTCGTCCGAATTAGGGCCGGCTCAAGGAAGAAGACTTCGACTTTGGCCACGGTGTCTCGACCTCAAGGGAGCCACTTGGCGAAAGAGTCCGGAGAGAGGCGGAGCTCGACTTCGGTCACGCGTCTCGACCCCGAGGGAGCTGCCTGGCGAAGGAGTCCGAAGAGAGGCGGAGCTCGACTTCGGCCACGGTGTCTCAACCCGAGGGAGTCGCATGGCAAAGGAGTACGCAGAGAGGCGGAGCTCGACTTCGGCCACGGCGTCTCGACCCCGAGAGAGCCGTCCGGTGAAGGAGTTCGAAGAGAGGCGGAGCTCAACTTCGGTCACGGCGTCTAGACCTTGAGGGAGCCATCTGGCAAAGGAGTCCGGAGAGAGGCGGAGCTCGACTTCGGCCATGGCGTCTCGACCTCGAGGGAGCCAGCTGGCGAAGGAGTCCGGAGAGATGTCCGACGTGGCAACTTTCTCCAACATGGCATCTGACTAGGTTTGACATGGGTTCCACGTTAGCGATCCTGCCACATCATTTGTCCCCCACTCTTAAGTCCCGTTGGTGCATGGCATTCGGGACGAAGGAAGTAAATGTGGTGCTGATGTGGAAAGACCAAAATTTGGTGCCATTATTGCCATGATCGCCGGCGCCTCGCGGGACGGACCTCCGAGCCAATGCGGTGATGACATGTGGACCCATCCGAGGAGGCATTATTGCTGATTCAGAATTTGAAACGGTCGTGGATGGATTGAAGCGTCAGCCTCTGTCGATCGCTGACATGTGGCGCGGATCCGACGGCGGTGGCTCTGGAACGGTACTATTGCGGTTGGTCATTTCAAAAGAAAAGACAGTTTCACAAAAACACTTCCTTTTTCAAACTCCTCATGCCTGCCACGAACCAGAGTCTTCTCTCTTCTCCTGGCCTTCCTTTTCCTCCAAGGCTAGCCAGGTTCATCCTCTTTATTCTTCTTCTTCCTTCGGTTGGATAGAGCTCTCCTTTAGGGTCAGGACCTTCCCGGGCTTCGTCCATCTCCTTTCTTCTCCTCCTCTGCTCCTCCTTCGTCTTCTTCTTTTGGATGTCTCGCTGGGGTCGGAACTTTCGCCCTTCGACCAATCTTAATGAGACGGGCCTTCTCGGTTGAGGACTCCCTCTTCCTTCGATAAGGAAGAGGTCCACTTCGAGATTTGTAGAAGACCTTGCCCCACAGGAATCATTATAGGGGAACCTAGGGTCCGCCCCTCGCCTCCTCCTCATGAACCTTCTCCGGAACCTCCACGGTCGACTGGTCCAAGCGATATTGTTTTGGCAATAATCGGTGAGGAGCTTTCGATCATCCGGGAGACCTTCGGTGTCCCGAATTCCGTCCAGCTCTCGGTCCCACGATCGGGGGAACGGGTCACCTCCAGTGGTCCGGGTCGGATTGCCCTCTATGAGGAAACTCTCGCAGGGGGCCTCCGATTCCCACTTCATCCCTTCTTTTCTGTGCCGAGCTACTATCGTCTAGTTCCAGCTCAGTTGGTCCCGAACGCTGTCAGGACGATTTTCTGCTTCATCGTCCTCTGCCATTTTCACAGGATCTTTGCCCATTTCTCTCTGTTCATGGTCTTCTTTACCTTGAAACACCACCCAACCGAGGAGGGGTGGTGGTTCATTTCTCTGCGCCCAAAGGGCATCAAGTTCGAGCTCCCCTCTTCCATTAAAGGATGGAAGAGTAAATACTTCTTTGCTTCCGTCGAGGGGGTTGATTAAAATTCGGAGCGACCCAGACTGGACCCTAAATCGGAACGCTAATGTCGAGGCGGCTGATTGGGAAGTTTACGACCAGTTCCGCACCGACCAAATACCTTCTCTTGAGGTTCTGCTGTCAGAGTAGAACCTGTATGAAGTCGGGGTCAGCCCAATGCGGGTGTTGGGTGAGTTCGGTGCGATCTTTACTTGTTTCTATTTTCTGCTTATCTCTTCGAGTTCAGAACTGATCTCGTTTTCCTTCATGCAGGCATGAAGTACTATGTAGACAAACTCCTTGCACTATCCAGGAAGAGGGGTGCACCAGCGGGGTTCAGAGAGTCCCCATCGAAGAGGGCTCAGAATGAGGAGAGTGCAAGGGCCGCACCTGTCGCGCTGTCCGAGCCGAGCAGGAGGGCGGTCGAACCCGTCCTCGAGCCACCGAGGCATAGGGACCTGCCACCGGTCTGAGAGCCAGAAGTGGTAGTCCGGGCCAGGTCCACTGTTGCTGCCGTCGCTGTGGCGCCCCCACCTCATGAAATCGTCAAGGTGGAGGTGGAAGAGGAGCAGGAGAGGAGGGAGCCGTCGCCAGTGGCGCCGTCTGGAGTGGCGGCGAGCCCCCACAGAGGCTCTGAAGCATCCTCGGCTAGTCACGACGGTGATGCCGAGGTAGCGGCGAAGAAGAAGAAGACTTCCCGCAAGTTCCCTTTGAGGTGGCACCGGACGCCTCATTGGTCCGGGATCGGGCTCTCGTTGAGCGCATGATGGACTTTGCCGTCCAACCGCGCGACCCGCGGGAGAAGGTGGGAAGGCTCCTGGCCGATGCCATCCTTGGCACGTTCTCGTAGCTCTTCTCGGTAAGTACTTCTAACTTTCCCTTTCTCTTCTTTTATTTCTTTTGGCTGACATCTTTCTTGGTGCAGCTTGGGGCGGATCTTCTGTTGATACGGGACTACTGCAAGAGCTGGGCCAAGAGGAACCAGTAGAAGGCACTGCAGCTTGACTCGCTGAAGGCCGAGGTTAAGCTGAAGACAGATGAGGCCTGGGAGGCCGAGCAGAAGAACAGGGAACTGAGGGCCGAGGTGGCGGGCGTCGAGAGGTGCCTCAAGGGCCTGGAGGAGTCCTTGGATCAGGAGAGGAACCGGGCCAGAAGCCAGGCCGAGGAGCTCAAGGCCAGGGAGGCCAAGGTGGAAGAGCTCAGTGCCGAGGTGGCCCGGGAGAGAGAGTAGGCCCGAACCCTTCAGACTCAGCTGGAGGTGGCAAAGGGGCGGGCCGTTGCCGCCGAAAGGAAGGTCGCAGCCGTCGAAGAGAAGGCCGTGGCAGCAGTCGACTCGATGGAGGCTGTGAAGGAGGCCGCCGAGGCAGTGGCCAATTACAAGGCCTCGTCGAAGTTCGACGCCGAGTTCCACGAGCTGGCCACGGACTCTTTCTTCAAAGGGTTCATGTTCTGCTGGACTAGGGTGGCAGAGCTCCTCCCGGACATGAACCTGGATGGGCTCGCCTTCCTGGTTGCTCCGTGCGGGAGCTCGACCTTGGCCTTGGTCGGATTGGAGGAGGCCGCGGCTGCCGTCGACATAGCCCCGCCACCGGAGGTCCTAGATGTGGCCCTCGCCGCTGGAGGTCCTAGAAGATGACATCCCGATTGTGCACCATCATGGGAAGGAGCCGGTTAAGTAGCTTAGGAACCTCTATTCTGTACTTTTTCTTTTCCTTTTTATTTCTGTTCGGGCTACCTGGCCTGTCGGGGCCTAGAGAAAGTGTAAGGACTTAAAGAATTTTCAATGAAGTTTTCGTTTTTCACTTATTTGCTTGCTTCCTTCTGGATTCTTAATACACGAGTAATTTTCCTTCTTTTTCTTTTCAATTTCCCATGTATACGTCTTTGCCGAGGCGTCTTACCTTGAGGCTTTAAGTCCTTGAACTCTTTCCTGCCGAGCTCCGGGTACATGAGCGGTTAAGGAGGAAGTCTTTGACTTGCCGAGTCATTCCCACCTCACGAGCAGCGTGGCGATGGGGCTTCGCATGCTTCCTCAGACGAGGTCTGTTCAACCTCGGATGGAACCTTCTCAAAGCACGCAAGGTGTGACTGAGCTAGGGTGCCGCGCTCGGTGGACCCGCCAGGAAATTATGAGCAGCCGGGCTTGGAGTGCCGGACTTCAGGAGTTTCCGAGCTTAGAGTGCCGGGCTTCAGGAGTTTCCGGGCTTAGAGTGCCAGACCTGGGGTCGGGCAGCAACATTCCTGCAAAGAAAAAGTGATTTGCACAAAGAGGATCTTTATCATTAATTGAGGAAGGCTTTACATTACTGATAATACATTCTCAGATTGCTGGCATTCCAAGTCCGTGGGAATTTGACGCCGTTCAACTCCGCTAAGTAGTAGGCTCCATGGGGAAGAGCCTCGACCACCTTGTAGGGGCTCTTCCAATTAGGCGAGAGCTTGCCGCAAACCCAGGGTTGCGAGGCTTCAACTCAGCACAACACTAGGTCGCATGGGCGGAAGATCTTTGGTCTTACCCGTGCGTTGTAGTACCGAGCTACCCGTTGCCGGTAGGCCGCCATCCGGAGTCGATCCTTGTCTTTGGTTTCCTCGAGGAGGTCCAAGTTGAGGAGGCGGGCCGGATTTTCTGCTTCATCATATTGTTCCACCCGCAGTGTGGGCACACCAAGTTCGATAGGGACAACGGCTTCCGCGCCGAAGACAAGGCTAAAAGGCATCTCATCCGTGGCCGTCCTGGGTGTCGTGTGGTAGGCCTAAAAACGCTAAGGAGTTCTTCTACCTACCTACCCTTAGCTTGGTCTAGCCTATTCCGGAGTTCCTGGAGGATTGTTTGGTTGGTCACATCGGCCTCTCCGTTGGTCTGGGGGTCAGCCACCGAGGTGAAGCGATGTTGAATGCCGAGGTCGGCGCAGAATTCTTCGAACTCTCGGTTATCGAACTGTCGTCCATTGTCGGCGATGATATTGTGGGAAAGTCCGAAGCAGTAGATGATCAACTTCCAGAAGAACTGGCGGACCTTGGCTTTGATAATCCGTGCTAGCGGTTCCGCCTCCACCTATTTGAAGTAATCAATAGCCACTATCAGGAATTTGCGTTGTCCGGATGCAGGAAGGAATGGATCAAGGATGTCCATCCCCCACTGGGCGAAAGGCTAGGGCGAGGAGAGTTGGGAGAGTGGCGCCGCTGGTTGACGCAGTATATGGGTGTAGCGCTGGCAGCGGTCGCACTTCTTCATGAAGTCGACAGCATCCGCTCTTATAGTTTCTCAGTAGTATCCCTGACGGAGGGCCTTGTATGCTAGCGTCCTCCCTTCGACATGATTCCTGCAGAGACCTTTGCATATTTCTTGGAGCACAAAAGCTATCTTTGCGGGTCTCAGGCACTTCAGGAGTGGATAGGAGTAGGATCTATGGTAGAGCTGCCCATCCATCAGGACGAACCATGCGGCCTTTTTCTTGACGAGGCCGGCCTCCGCTCGATCTTCTGGTAGGGTGCCGTCGGTGATGTACCTGATGTACTGGTCCATCCAGCTGGGCTCCGGGGTGACCTGCTGGACTTCTCCTGGAGCTTTGTAGCTTGGACTTTCCATGCACTCAATATGGGCGCGTCCTAGTGATGAGTCCAGCAGGGTCGCGAGCCTTGACAGGGCATCGATGCGAGCGTTCTCTCCATGAGGGATGTGGGAGATGCTGAAGCACCGAAAACTCGTCGTGCTCGAACAGACTCGTTCCAGATACTTCATATGAGGATCTCAAGCCTCATACTCTCCTGATACCTGTCTGGCCACCAGCTGGGAGTCGGTGAAGACCTTCAGGTTGGGTACACCTAGCTCGCGGGAGACTCTCAGCCCCGCGAGGAGTGCCTCGTACTCCACCTGATTGTTGGTCGCCATGAATCTGAAGCGGAGCGCACACTCGACTACAATCTCGTCGCCGTTAGCGAGGATGAGGCATGCCCTGCTCCCGCCCGATTGGACGCGCCGTCCACATGGAGGACCCAAGGCTCCTCGGCCTCGGACTCTACTTGACGCTCCGGGGTGGTCTGCTTTGGCTTTCTGTAAGTCTCGCTCACTCCACCAGGAAGTCGGCCAACACCTGGACCTTCTGAGATGACCTCGGCCGGTATGCAATGTTGAATTCACCGAGCTTCAACGCCCACTTGGCTAAGCGTATGTATGTGTCGGGGCGACTAAGCATGGCCCTCAGTGGTTGGTCCGTCAAAATCATGATCGGATGCGCTTGGAAGTACGGCCTGAGATGCTGGGCAGACATTATAAAAACAAAAATTAACTTTTATGAATGGGTGTACCTGATATTCGCATCTCGGAGGATTTTGCTGGCATAGTACACTGGTTTCTAGGATCCGTCCTCATCTGTGCGGACAAGGACCGAGCTGACGGCCCCCGAGGTGACCGCCAGATACAGCAAGAGCTCCTCTCCTTCCTCCAGCCTGGAGAGCAGTGGTGGTGATGTCAAGAAATTCTTCAACTCCTCAAAGGTTGCTTTGCATTCTTCGGTCCAGTCGAAGTCGTGAACTTGGCGCAGTGCCTTAAAGAAAGGTAAGCAGCGATCGGCCGACCTCGAGATGAACCGGCTCAAGGTCGCAATCCGGCCCGTTAGGCACTGGACCTGCTTCTTCGAGATCGGGTGCTCCATGTCGATAATTGCCTGGACCTTCTCCGAGTTCGCTTCGATTTCTCTCTGGGTGATCAAAAAGTCAAGAAACTTCTCTGCCACTATGTCGAAGGCGCACTTCGCCAGATTTAGCTTCATCTTGTGCATTTGGATGTTGTGGAAGGCCTCCACCAAGTCGGCGACATGGTCTGACTTTGGCTTGCTCATAATGAGCATGTCATCCATGTATACTTGCATGTTTCGTTCAATTTGGTCCTTGAAGACCCGGTTGACCAGTCGCTGGTACGTGGCGCTAGCATTCTTCAAGCCAAAAGGCATCATCCGATAGCAGTACGTCCCTCACTTGGTGATGAAGGTAGTGTGCTCCTCGTCCTCCGGATGCATCCGGATTTGATTGTATTCTGAGAATGCATCCATAAAGGAGAGCAAGCGATGCCCCGAGGTGGCATCTACCAACTGGTCGATCTTCGATAAAGGGAAGCTGTTCTTTGGACAGGCTCGATTGAGGTCGGTGTAGTCTACACAGATCCTCCACTTCCCGTTCTTCTTGACCATGACTACATTTGCCAGCCAGCTGGGGTATTGTACTTTACGAACAAAGGCGGCTGTAAGGAGCTTGTCCACCTTCTCATTGATCGCCCGTTGCCTCTCCGGGGTGCAGCTTCTCTTATTCTGCCAAACAGGATGGCACTTAGGGTCGATGCTCAACTTGTGTATGATGATGTCAGGGGGAATCCCGAGCATATCAATCATCATCCAGGCGAACATGTCTGTATTCGCTCGAAGAAATTCCAGCAGGTGGGCCCTCTTTTCTTGCAGCTGGGTCCCAATTTGCACCGTTTTCGCCGGGTCGGCTCTGAATGGATACGACAGCAGGCGCTCGATCAGGCTACCTCTGGGGTCCTACGCCCTTTGGTCGAGGTCGTCGGCACTGGGATCTTTCTCGAAGGTTTTGGCCCCAGGAACGGCTTGGAGACAGTGCTGGATCGGCTGAGGTACCTCCCTCATTTCTCCAACACAAGGAGTGGGAAACTGTACCAATAGCCGCTTGGTAGAAATGACCGCATTGAGCAGATTGAGCCCGGGGCGGTCAAGAATCACGTTGTAGGCCGAGGGAAGCCTAACAACTGTGAAGGTCATCATGATGGTGCTCTGCCGAGGTGGCATCCCGGTAGTAACAGGAAGGATAATTTCTCCCTCGACTCCCATAGAGTCTCCATTGAAACCGACGAGAGGAGTGTGCACAGGCCTAAGTTGAGCAGAGGACATATTCATCCTGGAGAAAGCATCATAAAAAAGGACATCAGTCGAACTTCCACTATCAACCATAATTCATTTTACAGGATGCTTGGCGATCGTCATCTCGACAACCATGGCATCATTATTTACGATTTCATTCCCGGATTCCCTCCCTCACAAAGGGAAGTACATTTTCCAAATTTTTTCCTCTCCGGGCCCTCTTAGGGGTGTGCTCGATTCCCTAACAAATCATCCCCACAGGCTTCTTGGTGGGCCGGTTGTCGATTGCAGGGACTGGAGGGAGAGCAGCGAGTGCCTAAGGTTCCGCCAGGTTCTTGCCTCTCACGAACTTTTCGAGGTAGCCTCTCCTTATGAGGTCTTCAATCTCCCTCTTAAGGTGGCAGCACTCGGTGTCGTGGTCGTGGTCGCAGTGGAATTGGCAGTACTTCATCTTGTCGCGACCGTTAGGTAGCCTTAGTGGGGACGGACGACGAAGGTAGCGCTCGCCCTCAATCTCCATGAGGATCCTCGTCCTTGGGGCTAGGAGAGGTGTGTTTCTTTCTTCGGGAATGGGACCGCTCTTCGGCTTCGGCCCCTGATGGAAGTTCGGGGTGGCCGGTCCAGGCTTCTGCACCCCGGACGTCTCCCCAGGAGATAGCTTCTTCAGCGGCTTCTCGTCCAGCTCCCTCTTCGTACGGTTCGCCTCCTTGGCGCGAATGTACTTGTGAATACGGAGGAGTTCGGAGTACGTCTTCGGGGGCTTCTTGTCTAGGAAGTAGGTTAGGCGGGAAGTCATGAGCCCTCTCTTCAGCACCAGCATGGCAACTGGCTCGTCCAAGTTGTAAATCTTCAGTGCGGCAACCTTGAAGCGAGCCACGTAGTCTTGCAAGAGCTCGTGGTCTTGCTGCTTGATGGAGAAGAGGCTGTCCGCCTCCGTGACACTTTTTGATAGGCGTCAAAGTGGGCCACGAACTTTCGTTCTAGCTGAGCGAAAGAGCTGATGCTTTTGGGCTCGAGGCGGGTAAACCAGACCCGAGCCGTCTTCCGGAGGGTGGCTGGAAAAGTGACGTAGAGGAGAGCGTCGGTCGTCCCTTGGACCCTCATGAGGGCCTTGTAGCTCTAAAGGTGGTTCAGGGGATTGGCGGTCCCGTCATAAGGATCCACTTGCGGCATGCGAAACCGACCCGGGATTGGTTCCTCTTGGATCTCCCGGGAGAAAGGGGGACGGGCGTCGTAGCCCGTAGGTTCGTCAGAGGAGCCCTGCAAATTCGCAAACTGGCAGGATAGCTCCGCTAGCTTGCGCTCCTGTTCTTCCAGGCGCCTTTCCGCCATGTGTCTGATGGCCTCGTCGGTTGAACCCTCCGCTGAGGCTGACGTAGGAGGTGAAGGTGGCAGCTGAGGGGGGTCGCGATGGGGGGCCGTCGTTGTGACCTCGGCGGTGCTTGACAGCAACCTGCTCGAAGGTCAGGGATCGGCTCTCTCGATTGGCTGACCCGGTCCACTCTTTGTCGGGGTCAGGTGGCTTCCCCGATGATCTGTTGTGGCTCGCGGCAGCGAAGGCCTTCCTTGGAATGATTGCAGGCTATCGCGGGGTGCGGTGGCTTGGGTCGTCGGAGTCCTTGGCTGTTGGTGGATGGCCAGGGATCAGTGCTGATGCTGTAACTGGCGCACCACTGCAGTTAGGAGCTGCATTTGCTGGGCGAGTGCGGCTAGCTTAACATCCACTGGAGGTAGTTGCGGAGGAGCGGGGAGCTCCCTTTCTGGACTGTGCGGATCTCCACGGGAAGGGGGATCCCCCGCATGGCTAGTGGAAACCTCCCTCGCACAGGTCATCACCATGCTCCTGGTGGGGTTGCTTGCAAGGGGATTAGCTTGGATCAAAATTTGTCCTGCCCTCCTTCCCGGCGCTCCAATTTATTGCCGCCTAGAATGCCGTGACCTGCAGCTGAAGACGACCTCGAACCGTGCCCTTGTCGCTCGGGATCCTGCTCGCACGGTCGAACCTGCAAAATAGAGGAGACCCGGGCCGGTGATCCCGGTGGGGGCACTCCGTCGCTTAAGTCAGTGACGATCCAGGGGAACAGATCCTCCAGGTCGAGTCCCGTAGGTGGACTCCACACTAGGAGGAGAAAAATGTGCTTGAAGAGTATGAACTAGTTGAGAGTAGAGCGAGGAAAATGGCAGCGGAGGAGAGCTCAGACTGATTGGCTGTGCTCGTCAAGACCTTTCCGGTGGGTCTCCGGTAGCCTAGAGAACTTGGTATTCTGGATGCCCTCCTGTATGTCGTCCCTTTCGCCCTCTTGTGACTTACCTCCTTGGAACCTTGGAAAACTTTCTTTAAGCCAGGATGGCAGCCTACCGCCTGCCTTGGGATCCTACCCTCGCTTGCAAGCGCGTACGGTAACATTCCTTGCCGTGCACGAGATGCCTTTTCCTATTCGTGATAGGGAACAGCATCGTGCGATTTGACCCTCCTTCTGGTCACTCCGTTTTGGGAAACCTGGCAGAGCCTCGATCGGCGGGCAGCCGCCTCTTGGGTTGATTTCCTCTTTTGGGTGGCTAGACGGTTGGTCGGGAGCGCAGCGCCTCGATCGAGGGACCCCTTCCCTTTCGGTGTAAGTGGTAGCTGGGGCAATTATTGCGGCCTGGTGGGCGCCTTTCCGTGGTCCTTAGACGGCTTGGTGGCATCCTTCAGCTATTGGTCCCTTCGTCCGAAGTGGGGCCGACTCAGGGAAGAAGACCTTGACTTTGGTCACGGCGTCTCGACCTCGAGGGAGTCGCATGGTGAAGGAGTCCGGAGAGAGGCAAAGCTCGATTTCGGCCACGGTGTCTTGACCTCGAGGGAGCCGCCTGGCAAAGGAGTCCGGAGAGAGACAGAGCTCGACTTCGGCCACGACGTTTCGATCCTGAGGGAGCCGCCCGGCGAAGGAGTCTGGAGAGAGGCGGAGCTCGACTTCGGCCACGGCGTCTCGATCTCGAGGGAGCTGTCCGGCGAAGGAGTCTAGAGAGAGGCGGAGCTCAACTTCGGCCACGGCGTATCGACCTTGAGGGAGCCGCCTGGCGAAGGAGTCCGGAGAGAGGCAAAGCTCGATTTCGGTCACGGTGTCTTGATCCCGAGGGAGTCGCCTGGCGAAGGAGTCCGGAGAGAGACAGAGCTCGACTTTAGCCACGGCGTTTCGATCCTGAGGGAGCCGCCCGACGAAGGAGTCCGGAGAGAGGCGAAGCTCGACTTCGGCCACGGCGTCTCGATCTTGAGGGAGCTGTTCGGCGAAGGAGTCTGGAGAGAGGGAGCTGCCTGGCGAAGGAGTCCGGAGAGAGGCGGAGCTCGACTTTAGCCACGACGTCTCGACCCCGAGGGAGTCGCCGGGCGAAGGAGTCCGGAGAGAGGCGGAGCTCGACTTCAACCACGACGTCTCGATTCCGAGGGAGCCGCCTGGCGAAGGAGTCCGGAGAGAGGCGGAGCTCGACTTCGACCATGACGTCTCGACCTTGAGGAAGCCGCTTGGCGAAAGAGTCCGAAGAGAAATGTCCGACGTAGCAGCTTCCTCCAACATGGCATCTGACTGGGTCTGACATGGGTTCCACGTCGGCGATCCTACCGCATCATTTATCATTCGGGAAATATGTTATAACCAAATATTCCATGCTATGATCCGGAGCAATGTGAATTCCATTTTTGATATGTTGCCTTTATCACATGGCAGGCATTGCTGTGAGGCTTTGTAGTGTTATGTAACATCGAGTAATCTGCTAAATTGGTGGGCACGGTTCGATTCCGATTCTAAGAAACAGGTATTGGTTTTAAGATTTTAAGCATCGGACAACTTATCCACGTATAAAACATATTTAATAATTTATTGATGGGTACTCAAGGATATATGATCAACATCGGGGTTAGAAATGAGGCCTGGAGCTTATTGTATGTTTGTGTTGTATTAAAAATATTTTTTTGATCAAAAGCTTGTAATGGTGGGGAAAAATGTTTATGCGCTTGGTCTAAATTGGTTAATGTAAATGTTGGCGAGTGATTGTTCCATGTTAAATATAATGAAGCATCTGAGTAACTAAGGTGGGAAAATTACACCATGATAACGACAATTTTCGATTCTAAATTGGCTGATGGCTCATAGACTGTGAGTTTGTCTTCTATAGGTTTAAAATATGGATTTCCTTAAGTCCATGATATTAAGAATAGATTTATTGTAAAGCTTTGTTTTACTAAGAATCTGATGGAAATCAAATAATCTAATAATAATAATAATAGGTTATAAAACTTATAAAAGGGAAAAAGATAGTTGATTAATCTACAACCGTTCAAGTAAAAGGCAATACTAAAAAAGATTTTTTTCATGCTTTAAAGTGTCATTAAAAATCATACTGATGTTTTAAAAAGTATCGTAAAAATATTGAGAATGCAGGCATGGAGTGGATTTTTTCGACGCTTTTAATCCCGACGTTTTTTAAAAGCATTCGCAAAAATTATGTTTATCGATGCTTTAAAGCATTGGAAAAAATTCAATTCTGATACTTGAAAGAATCGGCATTTACAGCATTTTTGCCAACGCTTTCAAAAATTATCGGGAAAAATCTAATTTTTGACACTTTAAAGCATCGATAATTAGAGTTTTTGTTGATGCTTTAAGGCGTTGACAATTATGATATTTTTTTAAAAAATAAAATAAATAATGTTTACAAACAAAATCTGTACATATATTTTCTGAACTTGTATAATAATGTCATAACAAACATAAAATCACATTACTAACATTCTTCACATCCAAATTGAAATTCTAAATATAAAATTCATTACATTACAATATAAAGAAGTTCATTACAATTTAAAGTTTAACAAAATTAAAAATACATGAAGTAGAAAATATAAAATAAAAAAAGTCGAGGTCAATAATCTACAGGAGGAAGGTTGTCATGTTGTCCGCAAGGATCCGATGCTCTAGAAACCTGTAAAAAATATTTAAAATATTTAAATTACGAACTTATTAATGATAATATATTATATATATCATTGATTTAATACGACAATATATATTTAATAATATATGTATTTATTTGATATGGAATATCTGTATGATATATATAAGTCGATCGATGTGCTCTCTTATGCTCTCTGTCGTTGCTCTATCGGCGACATGGTTTTGTCACATCTTTTTTATCTCCTCAAGTCTGCGAACACGTGTATCCTGAGTACCCTTTACAGCATCATGAGTAAACCTGCTAATTGCAGATAATTGAGTGGGGGTGACTCTAGCTTCATAACTCCTCACTCGACTGTAGCACTCCAGTCCCATCAGCTTCGTGAACACCTCGGCCTCGATGCGATTACTCTGCATAGATGTTGCAAACTCATCGACATGCTCGGCAATAAGAACTGTAACTCTTTCTTGTATTTTAGAAAAACTAGTTAGAATGACTAACAAAATTAAATTAAAATTGTTGTATGAAAAAAATTATATTAAATAATTGTCTCTCGACTCATCTCTGACGAAAGTGCCATCACGGTAAGTATGAATCATCCGATAAAACTTCACCTCATCGGATTTTCTCTTATGCTTATCTATCTATAAGAGAAATTATAATTTTAAATAAATAATTTAAAAATTATTTAAGTATCGCGATATGTATCACGGTATTTATAAGTATCGCGATATTTATGTGTATCGCGATATGTATCGCGGTATTTATAAGTATCGCGATACACATAAATATCGCGATACATATAAGTATCGCGATATATATAACTATCACAATACATCGTCTATGATGCATAATATTAGTTTCATTAAAATCTATAAATAATTTAATATAAAAACTATAAATTTGTAGTTTAAGGAATATACGAATTCTTGTCTGACTCGTGCGTAACTCTTGGATCTTGATATACAGGAAACAGACATAGCTTCTCGTGCAGCTCTACCAATATCAGAATTTGTCTGCAAAATAAAATAAATAACTTGTTATAAACCGAAAGTAAAGTATATATATATATATAAAATGTACAATATAAATTAAATATTTTAATAAAGTTGCTTAATAGATTAAATTGGAGAACCAATAATGAACCAATTCTATCCACTGATAAGGGGGTACATCAGGAAGATAAGTATCACCTCAGTCATACCCGGTAACTTGTGCTTCATCTTCAACTGTGCTTTTTATTCTTTTCATTTCCAGTTTAGAGACTTTAGTACAAAATCATAAGAGGATGGAGGGAGTATGAACTTAGACAGCAAAAGAAAATACATGTTAAGTCAAGTAAATGTTAGAAATAATCATGCTAATATAAAAAAAATAAAGAAATAAAAAGTCCATTAAGCCTCCATCATATAATACCGTGCTGATACAAAATATTATTACTAAAAGAATATAAAACATAACATAATATGTCAACCATGCAAAATAATAAATATTTAGTTTTAATTTTTTACCTGCATAACTCGTAGAATCTCAACTTTATACGTCAGAAGCATGTCATTCCACTTTGCATAGCTTAGTTGACAAAGCTGATGCCTCTGCACAATTGTCCCTAAAAATGAACTCAATAAGCTGGCGGCTTTTTTAATTGGCTGTCCTAGCAGATTGTACTCAACGACTATCTTCTCACCATCATGCATGCTAGACACCTCGTATTATTGTAGGTCCGTGCCTATGTGTAACATTCCATATCCGTCTGCAAAAATAGATATAAGTAAACTATAGTAAGAAGTGTAATAAAATTTTATTAAACCAAATTAAAAATAAAATATCCTAAATGTGTAGCTCATCATCTACTATATCGATGGGAGGGTCATGCTACCCCGAGGATGATGGATCTGCAGTAGACTGCTGTGCGAAAGGATTGGCCGCAACCTCCGGTATTGAAGGACCGACATGAACCTGCTACGCCGAAGTAAAACTACACATCATGAAATTATCGCGAGCACGGCATAATATCACCTATCATTTATATAAGAGTCAGAATCAGTAAACATAAATATGAATTTAACATAATAATTACTATAAATTGCATACATTATAAAATCTAATACTAATAAGAATCAAGCATTAGCATTTCCTTCAAATTCTATCCTAACCAAGGATACTGTAGCATGTATGTCATCAACTGGTATAAAATTGAATGACATGAAATGTGTATAAGTGTCATTATCTTCATCATCTTACAGTTGCTTTTCCATATCATATAAGTCCCTAGGTTTTATTTTAATAACAGTAGCCCAATATTTATCTTTTGCATCTTGTACAAAAAATACTTGATGAGCTTAGAAAGAAAAAATGAATGGATCATCCTTCAATAATACACCAGTATGTATCAACCTTGTAAAATTTACAAGTGTAAATGCATTTGTATCTTGTTTCAAACCTCTTGATAAGTTTATGTCTACCCAATCACATCTAAATAATATGATTTTAAAGATTCCATGGTAATCTAACTCATAAATATCTTTAAGTGCACCATAATAAGTTTTTCTATCTTCTTTCACCATAACATCGCTATTATGTGTTTTTCTAAATTTTTTACGATCTTTAGTATGGAATTTAAAATCATTGATTATGAAACTACTATATCTATTGACAACTTTGTTAGGTCCTTGAGTCAGGGCTATTAATTCATCTGAATATTTTCTCTCCATCATTGTTGATACCAAAAAAATAATAAGAAATGTTAACGAGTTATTCAATGTTAAATCTATCCATATATTTTTTAAATATATATCGAATATATTGTGAAAGCCATGTAAGAAATAACTCAACTAACCATCGCTGCTCAATCCTTGGATTAGGTCGAGTGTTATAATCAACTTGTCACTGAGACATTAAAAATTTGCTGCATAAAATTTATATTGTTCATTTAGAAAAAATAAAGATATGATATTTAAACTTGAAATGCATTAGATATACTAACCTATGATAGATATTATTTCAATATGAAATAACATATAACGATGTGCTTGTACCATTGATTTCTGATCCAATACAATACTTTCACTTTTTTCATTACTATACTAATAATAGAAAACTTATACAATTCAGCATTGTCTATGAAATCACTGTACCGTTGAGATCTATTAAATACAGTCTCTACATCTTGAATGTATCTTGAATAAAATGTCAAATACTCTTCAGCAATATATCCTTCCGCAATCAAACCCTTTGGATAGGCTCTATATCTTACATAATCTTTTAATCGCAAAAGATACCTACAAACATTAAAATTATATTTAAACATCATTATGACGTTAATTTTATCAAAAATATATAAATATTAGAAAATGGCAATAATACCTCTTAATATGATACATCCATCTATAGTATATCGTGTTGGAATTTGCGTGGTGCTTCAAAGCTTTGGAGAGACTTGGGAGACCATGGCAGGGATGCTGGAGGCGATCCCTAAGTGCTTGGAGGCGTACCAAGCATTTCCTGGAGGTGTTCCAGGGGGCTCGAGATCTGGGTTTGGAGATCTTGAGGTTGGAGTTGGCTTGGCTATGGAGAAATTGACTCCTGCATGTCGATAACAGGATGGAGTTTTGGTCGAGTCGACTCGTGATCTGGTCGAGTCGACTCATCTGATGGGTTACAGACTTCATGTGTTGGCCTGGGGGAGTTTTTTGGGCTGAGTCAGATTGACTCAGGGGTCTATATATACATTGTATGTGTAGTTGTTTGATAAGAGAGAAATACAAGTACTCTTTCTCCACGATCTTGATTTCTCCTCTCTCCCTCTCTCTGGTTCTCTCTATCGTTTGCAGCCCCATGGGGGCACACCACCACGACGGGAGCGGATGGTGTGCCCCAATCCTTCCTTGGTGATGGTTCCTTTCATGGTCATGGTGGCATCAAGTTGATCCCGGGCATTTTGCAGGTGGAGCGAGGTCATGCTCGCACCAACAATTTGGTATCGGAGCTCCTTGATGCGGTGGCATGAAGGAAGAAGGGAAGAAGAAGCATATCTCTGGTTGTGAGATCTGGAGGAGGTTGCAGTGGTGCAGATCGGAAGCATGAATCTGTCGGAGATCTCGTGGAGGTGAGATCGGAGGTGAGCAGATCGGAAGCATGGTGGATTTGCCGGAGATCTCATCGAGGGATGAGATCGGAGGTGAGGGCCTGCTGCCCTCCCTCCCAGGAAGAGAATTCTGGATCGTGCCAGAGATGGAGATCTGGCGGATGGCCCCATGGCGACAGACGTGATCTAGATCATGATGGCATGGCTGGAGTTCAGATTGATGGATCTGAAAGCCATGGAGGATCGTCGGCCTGGGGGGTCATGGAGTCTGGATCTGTGGATCTCTGATGGAGATGGAGATGATTTCAGCAGATCTGGATGGCTCGACGGTGATGGATGAAAATTCAGATCACGTTGGCATGGATCGGAGGGAGCGGTAGTCTTCCCTTGTGCCGGTACTTGATGGCCACAGTGGCAGAGAGAGTGGCCGTCCATGAGGGCATGATCTGTGGTGTGGCTGCCAGGAAGAAGACGTGGACACTGGTTACAGGGCATCGCAGAGTCGGCTCGGGTAGAGAATGCAGGAGCTGTGCAGGCTGTTGAAGTCGGCTCAGGCATCGTAGAGTCGGCTCGGGCGAGGAGACGGCACGGCTACGCTGGGTGAGGACGCGGTGCAGAGTATGCTCGTCGGTCGTGGGTGTGGCTCAGAGCGCGGGCGCGGCATCAGGGGGCGGGCTCGCTGGTCGCAGGGTGGTGCAGGACACGACCTCATCGGTGCCGGATGCAACGATGTGCGGAAGATCATATCTACTGCAGATCTTCCATGACACGGTCGTGCGAGCGGCCGCTGGAGGCACAACAAGGCAGTTGGTGGTTGCCGAAGGCGCGGGATTGTCGTCGGAGGCAAGGGACGGTGGCCAGAGGCGACGACAGTAGCCAAGGAAGTCTGTGGTCCACGGTTTCTGCCATGGACTAGCAGCAATGGCAGTAGTAGACCCAGAAATCGTGTGTGAACCGGTGGATTGGTTCACGGTGGATCGACGGTTTTTGATTGCTTTGCTTTGAAATGTGTGCTGATTGGCTTTTAAGCGATTTCGGGCTTAATTGAACTTCGATTTGAGTCATGTCTTTGCTGTTAGATTCCATTTTTCGAGCTCTTCATGTTGAGCTGGGTTGGATCCGGTGATGGAGTCAGTTCACAGGGTATGTAGAGATTGTGGTGCAGTAGCTGTGTGTGCGGGCAGCACGTGCAGGATGGTTCCATCTTCGGCTCTCCCTGGCGGATAGAGATTCGTGGTTTCGGGAGCAGTGTGGAGGTCTGCTGGTGGAGTGGATCTCGTCGAGGATGATGGATCTTGTGGTGCAAGAGCTCGCGACGGTGGTGTAGAGCTGCGGGTCATGTGCTATGGAGTGATGACAGGTCGGATGATCTGTGATTTAGCACAGGTGGAGCGATATATACCGAAGATCTTTCAGAGCATGAGTGGTAGCTCCATCGATAGTAGACCAGGCTCTTGGTCACTGTGGAGGAGAGCGATCGGTAGGTCTCCAGCTACCTTGATCATGATGGAGCTGTACGTGGGTGTGGTATCCCACGTGACTAGAGATGGGTCTTGGGAGTTGATTAGCTCAGGGAGACCGAGTACATCAGTAGAGGTTGATGGAGGCTAACAGCTCAGGAAGACCGGGGACAAGTCTCAGGGAGCACCAGGGAGGTACATCAGCAGAGGTTGATGGAGGCTGGTAGCTTAGGGAGGTCTCAGGAGACTCGGGTATATCAGTAGAGGCGGTGCCAGGTGCAGCCACTGGAGCTGATGAAGGCTGGCAGCTTAGGGAGACCAGGAACAGGTCTTAGGGAGTGCCAGGGATGTCATGCAGCCTAGAGACAGGTTGGGATATGAGGGACATCATGCAGCCTATGGACAGGCTAGGACGTGATGGAGCAGCCTCTGGCGATGGTTGCTATATTCAGTTGCTGGATTTGAGGAGTTGGGATGAGCTCCTGAGTTTCGGAGGTTCCTGCGGGGTTGCAGAGTATCCGAGACGGTCTCGGAGAGGTCCGCTATGATGCGGAGGGTCCGAGGAGACAGCGACTGGGTACGAGGTTCAGGTCATGCTCAGCAGGGCAGCGTTGAGAGGCTGACCTCGGGGTTTCTTTCTTGGCATCAGGGGGACTTTAGTCTCAGGTGGAGCACCAGTGATAGGTGGCTTCACGGGTGGAGCAGGTTTTGACACATGTTCAGAGCGGGAGGTGCATGGAGCACTATATCTTTGCACGAATGTCAGGGGTGTACTTAGCCAGGTGGAGTAGAGAGTGCAGAGTATAGCATGGCTCTGTGGAGATTGTGTCGGGTAGAGCTCTAGTTATAGCGAGTGTTGGTTCAGGTTCGCTGGGTTCTCTCCAGGGAAGTCCAAGAAGGAAAGCAACAATCTGTGGTGCCAGGATATGAGCTAGGGTCTTCAACTGTGGAGGCGGTCATCCCAGAGGTCTTCAGGTGATATCAGCAGCTGGAGGATATTGACAGAGGCGTGGATATTCGTACAGCGCTGTCAGGACACGCAGTTACAGCAGGGTGTGCGTTGAGGACATTTCCAGGTTTACCAAAGCTGGGAAGTACCAAGATGGAGATTATTGGGATTTGCATGGTGCTCCCAAGCTTTGGAGAGACTTGGAAGACCATAGCAAAGATGCTGGAGGTGATCCATATGTACTTGGAGGTATGCCAAGCATTTCTTGTAGGTGTTCCAGGGGGGCTCGAGATCTAGGTTTGGAGATCTTGAGGTTGGAGTCGGCTTGGGCTATAGAGGAGTCGACTCCTGTAGGTCGACAGCAGGATGGAGTTCTGGTTGAGTCGGCTTGTGGTCTTGTCGAGTCGACTCATCTGACGGGTTACAGACTTCATGTGTTGGCATAGGGGAGGGAGTTTTTTGGGCTGAGTCAGATTGACTCAGGTGTCTATATATACATTGTATGTGTAGTTGTTTGATAAGAGAGGAATATAAGTACTCTTTCTCCCCTGTCTTGATTTCTCCTCCCTCTCTGGTTCTCTCTATCGTTTGCAGCCCCATGGGGGCACACCTCTGCGATGGGAGCGGATGGTGTGCCCCGATCTTTTCCTGGTGATGGTTCCTTTCATGGTCATGGTGGCATCAAGTTGATCTTGGGCATTTCGCAGGTGGAGCGAGGTCGCGCTCGCACCAACATATCGGTCCACCAAGTTTGACTTTCGAAGCTAAGTGAATAAGGAGATGTACCATAATGATAAAAAACTCAAGAGAAAAAATCTTATCCATCTGACAAAGTGTAATCGTAATATCAGACTCTAACTGATCAAGCTTTCCAGAATCAATAACTTTTGAACATAATGTCTTAAAGAATGATGATAACCGAATTATAACTTTAAGAACTTGTTTAGGCACTGATGATCTTGAAGCTATTAGAAAGATATCTTGTATCAATATGTGACCATCATGAATTTTGAGATTAGAAATTTTTCGATCTTTAAGATGCCTTGAAATATTTGATGCATATCCATCAAGTACTTTAATATTTTTCAATACTATCAGAAAATTATTTTTTGTTTGAGCAGACATTGTATAAGATGCATGAGGTAAATAAATTCTATCATTAGCAAGCATTTTGTGATGAAGTTTCTGTCGGATACCCAATTCTTTTAAATCCAGTCGTGCCTTCATATTATCTTTGATCTTTTCATTAAGATTCAACAATGTTCCAAGCAGATTATTACAAACATTCTTTTCTATGTGAATGACATTAAGATTATGCCGAATAAGATTATATCCCCAATAAGGTAAGTCAAAGAAAATACTTCTTTTCTTCCATAAATATTTTCTAGATTGATTTGTAGATGGTATATGTACATCTTCCTCATTTTTATTTTTAAAAAAATTATCAGGATCTTCAAATACTTGTATATCTATATTAGCAATATTTACTATTTTTGATAATCCTTCTTGATCATCTCTCCCTCTTTTTTAGAGGATTTCGAGAATTTATTATATATGTAATTGATAGAATCCATTTATCTATAAATATTAGTTCCAGCATGTGGAATGGGTGCACATCCCAATTCTATGGTACCATCAAATAAATCTTTCTTACAAAATTTTTCTTCATGTTTTAACCAAATTGAATATATCGAATCTACACAATAAGGACATACAACCCGTCCCTTTATATTCCAGTCAGATAAATTGGTATATGCTAAAAAATGATTAATAGTCCATAACAAAGCTACCTGTAGTTTAAATATTTCACCATTGGAAACATTAATTGCATCAACACCTTTCCATAACCATTTCGATTCCTCTATTAAAGGTTGTAGAAAACTATCAATATCATTTTCTAGACCCTTATTATCTAGAATAATTATTGACAAGATAAGTGAGAATTGTTTCATGCATAACCATGGTGGTAAATTGTATGGTATTAGAACAACTGGCCAAGTGCTATACGTAGAATTTAGAGTCCGAAAAGGATTGAAGCTATCTGAAGCTAAACTCAACCTAACATTACGAACATCAGAGACAAAATTAAAATGCCTAGCATTAAATGCTTTTCATGCTAAACTATCTACTAGATGTCTCAACATTCCATCCTTCGTATGCCTTTCATCATGCCATTTCAATAACGAAGCTATTTTCGATAATGAATATAGTCTCCTCAATCGAGGAATAAGAGAAAAATAATGCAAAACCTTTGTCGATTTCTTTGTACTCCGTAGTGTATCTATTCTATTCATTACGTCATCCTCATCTTCTTCGTGAGTTGTCCATCGTGAAGATCCATATACATTGCATGACTCTCCATCAGTATTTGCACTATGATATAATATACAGTCTTTCGGACAACTAGAATCTTTTGATATCCAAGATTCAATTTGTTGATAACTTTCTTTGCTTCATAATAAGAGGATGGTAAACCGGTGCCTCCTGGAAATGCATCCTTTAATAACTTAAGAAGCATGGTAAAACTCTTTCCGGACCATCCATTCATATACTTTATATGGAATAAATGTATAAGAAAAGAGATCTTAAAAAATCTCAAACAGTTCGGATATAATTATTCATCTATATCTTTCATTAAATTATCATTACTGAGTTGACTCAGCAGTTGATGGTTGCATCTGTTCCTCCACGTATGTTCATTTCGTAAATGTAGAACCTTTACATATTCCAGCTGTTTCATGTATATTACTTGAATCTTCAAAGTTTTGATCATATCGAAAAGTATCTATGATCAAACTCGTTATATCATCATCTCCTACAGGATTCTCTTGTATATTACCGAATCCAAGATCAGACGAAGGTTGATTACTTGATATTGGCAACATAAATTCTCCATGAAAAATTTACTTAGTATAACACCTTGCAAAACCATTCCATATCAAATGTTCTTCAACGGTTTGTGGATCTAGACAAGAACTGTTAACACATCATCAACATGGACATAAAATCTTTTCATTCAAACTACTTTTATCCATACCAAATTTAATGAAATCACGAACTTCATCTGAATATTCTTTGATAGTTCTCGGTTTATTTATTCAACTTTTATCCATTATAGGATACAATGATCAAACTTCCAAGCTATCTAAAATCAAGAAAAATTCTTCAAGCAATAATAATGTACCAAATAATTTTTTAAAAAATTATATAAAAAATAATATAACTTAACTAATAAATACATCATATTACGAACTAATAGGTAAAGATAGATCCTATCTTATTCAAGAATTGTATTAATTATATAGGTCATTTACAGTAATCAAACGATATGCAATAAGAGTTCTGAAAAAATTTCGATAGCATTTTTTTTAGTTCTCTCCAGTATGAGAACTAAAAGAAAATGCTATCCGAAATATATATCGAATTCTACCCATACCACTTGATTACTGTAATTATCTAAATAATTATTTGTAATTCTTAAACTGTCCAAACTGGATAATCAATTGATCACCGTACATAATTCTTCCATCCATACAAAAAAATATAAATGTACGGATGCTATATAATATGTACGTTAATCAATTGACAGGTCCATATTTCTATGCAATGAAAGTTTTGTAAAAAATATTTAAAAAGTCATATCTGATAGTAGCAAAACTATACATGATACTGAAATGATAGATTTCCAATAATGAACAAATATGATGATATTAGCATTGTAAAAATATCATGATAATGCATAGCACAAAACCATATACTAAATGTTCAGATGTATACATAAGACATTTCTTGTTCACCATATCTACGTTCAATAGATATTAATAGGAATAACATTATGGTCATATCCATATACGAAAATGATAAGATTATGTTCATGAGACATTTAGTTTAGGTTCACAAATTTTATAATCTAATCCATTGGGAGTATTCAACTCTAATCCAAGACACACACACATACACTCTCTCTCTCTCTCTCTCTTTCACATACACACGCACTCTCACTCACTCATTCCTTCCTCTAGAAAATGTTGGCGTTCAAAAAGAATCTTCTGGCTGTACTTTTGGTTGTGTTTTTGATAAAAAGGTGTTCATCAGATAACGGAGGACAAAGCAGAGGGAGTTTTCCAAAGGGATTTATATTTGGAATAGCTTCTTATTATCAGGTTAGCATTTGTCTTCTCCTTTTAAAATTTATATTTATTAAATATGAGATTTCTTCAAAAAAAAAAAAAAAAAAAAAAAAAAAAAAAAAAAAAAAAAGAAAAAAAGAAGAAGAGACATCATAGTTATTATTATTATTGTTAGTGTAAGAATCATAACCGGACATGAGCCTCTCCTTAGTTTGTTAAGAATAGGTTTATTGTAAAGCCTTATTCCACTAGGAATCCGATTGTGAATCGAACAATTTAATAATAATAATAGATTATAAAATCAATTTACAAAACTTATGAAAGGAAAAAAAGTAGTTGACCAGAAGCACGCAGTGCACTGTCCTAAAATAATTCCCGACCTTCGTGTAGGTTTAGTATCGAGAACTCCATCCTAAGATATAATCGAATACCCCTCCTGCAGGTACAACCACGGAGAGGATGACAAAGCTTCACCCAACAATAAAAAAGTAGTATCAAAGGGATTAGAAATTTTTTTTAGAGCAGAAGGTTAGTTTTTCTTAGAGAAAATGAACTTTAGAGAACATGATAGAGGAAAAGAAGAGAAAGAGAACACCAAAAATTTCTCAATCCTCCGTCTCTGCCGGCCGTTAAAAAGGTCCCAAATACTAGCCATTTAGGCTAGCCCTACGAACCTAATTAGATAAGTAATTAGCTGATAACCGTGGATATAAAATGAGTTAACATTAATTAACGGCTAATCGATTTAATACTATAGATTAACGTTAATTAGCGATGATGGGTTAACATTAATTAACTTAATGAGTTAACGTTAATCAATAAAATAAACATCACACCGGGTTAACATTAATTAATTTAATGAGTTAACATTAATTAGCAAAATAAATACTATACCACGCCTTGATCGCTCGCGTGTGAAAAGGGAGGCCAAAATAATAGAAAGTCCAAGATAGAAAAGTTCAATATAAAGAAACATCAGTTTTTTTTCCTTTCCACGCGGAACTAAACCAAAAGAAGAGAAATATAGAGTAGAAGATTTGAAGAAAATTTTGAATACCCCTCCAAAATAACCCATGAGGGGCTATTGTTTTTCTTAATAACTCAAACGTGAGTGAAGGCTGCACCGTCCAAAGCTAATCACTGAAATTATTGCTCGACTTTTAGATGATGATTTCCTCGATTGACAGGCTTAAGAGATGCAAATGTACTGGATTTTGAGATCGATCTTGTGCCAGCTAGAATTTGTCGGATTTTGGGTCATGAGAGCAAGGGTGGCGGTGGCCTTGGATTTAAGTTGGTGTACTTCCATACATGTACGGATTTTAAGGCTGCTGATGTGGCAGGATCGCCCGTTGAACGATCATCTCATCATTCTTCGTTGGTGCCATTTACTGCTCTCTGATTTGATTTGTGGACAAATATGGGGGGTGCAAGATGCTTATAAAAATGAGCCCCACTTCAGAACTCGCATCCTCTCGGTTTTCATGGGATCCCCGATCCACGCCGTTCCCACAAAAGCGTTAAATGGTGCATTCACGACTACGAGCAACAACTGAATGAATGCAAGCATTAGTCTTGAGGAGGGTACCGGAGAAACAGTTCTGTGGACATTTAACCGTGCCGTATAGCACACAAAGCCATGACTGATTATTAAACTTCATGATATCTTCAATTTCGCTGATTAATCATTTTTACAATAAATATCAACATTGATTTCTCACTCCATATCACTACGATGATCCAGAATCAAAAAAAAAAAAAAGTTTAACTATTATGTACAATTTTTTTTTTTTTTTTGGTTGGGCATCAAATCCAGACAGGTTTCCAGGCCTTGGGTCTAATGAAGGGGGTGGCCTATGGAGGGAAGGGAGCCCCCACAAGCAGCCTATCTCCAACCTCTTGATAAGCCATTTCCCTGGGTGTCTTAGTTAGAACCATCTCTGGGGGACCTCTGTACCATACTACAAATGTTCTTGTAAATTTACAAGCACATTAAGCAGTGATTTCAATTCCAATGAAATTTCAATATTTTTTTTTAAAAAAAAGCCATTATATCTTTCTAGCGAGGATCTCATTTCAGAAATATACTCCATGTGCAGACTTTACCAGGACTAGAACATTTTCTCTTGAATATCATTCAAAAAAGTTATGGATTTCCTGATATTCACCAATTACTAATCCAACAAATATTTATTGAATGAGACAGAAACCTGCTAAAGCAAAAATATTATGGATGAATTATACATGAAAGGGAGAGTGCATTGGGTTCTTGTACCAACCGTAAATTGATCGGCCAGGCCCCCAAGAGAGAGAGAGAGAGAGATGTACCTTCCATTGAGGGCATTCACTATGTTGTAAAGCAAATAGAAGGCCTTCCAAATCCTCCTGGCCATTATCCTGATGCAATAATTGTTGCTAAGAAAGAATTTACATGTTATAGGGACAATGTTACCTTGAAGTTTGAAAACAATAAGCTATAATTATTCCCAAAAAATGGAGTATTCATTCTTTGTGAGGTTTTGTTGTTCTTTGAGAAGTGCTATTTGTGATCAATGATAATGGTCAAATATTTCTCATTTGACCATGTAATGACTACTAATAATTCTAATACTAGTGTGAGTTGTTTATCTCAGTAAGGAAGCTCCTCGCAAGTCATTCAAGCCTCCTAGTTGTCTAGTCCAAGTCAATTATTTTGGCATTAACTTGCCAGATCCTGGGTGTTCATTTTTGAACCATGGATGCAACTTTAGCCAAAGCAACTTGGCAACCATGAAGCATTATCTAATCCAGTATCATACAGCTTGTTCCATTACAGCCGCGTGAACTTATCCCGGATGATTAAAAGCACTAGGTCCCAAGCCTAAGCACATGTAAATTGGACATCAATTCCTAGTGCTAGAACATCAGGTTAAACAAAACCCCAATCAGACCAGCCTTGGCTTTAATCTAACCAAAATCTAAGCAAAACTTGCATATATCAGCATTACTTGACATATCTGACCTAGCCTGAAACAACCAATCCACTACAACCAGGTAAGAACCTATCACAGCTCTATGAAAAACCAAGCTGAAGGGAGAGTGGAAGAGTAAAAACTTTTGTACAAAATGATGAATAACTAACATGCTTTGATTTGCAGTTGATTGTGCACAACAAAACTACTTCCTAGTTCTCTTTCTACCTTTCAAAGGAGTGGCAATGTTCTTTGAAGTAAAGGGAATAGTGGAATACCATCACCAGTTTCCTCAACAGGTTCCTCCTTGATGCTTTCATCATCACTATCTTCATCAAAGGTCTCTGTTTTATCAGTGGAATCATCTTCTTCCTTTGGAGCTTTCCCAGTGGCTTCTAGTTTTGATATCCGATCCCTCAGCTCTCTCAGTTTGGCTTTCTTTGAGTTCAAGACAGCAACAAACTAGAAACAGAATAAAGAAATAACATTTTGAAGAAAAAATCCTCTAGGAATTGTGCCTTAAAGCAATAATATGTAATGAAACCATGCACGCATGAAAGGATGCTGCATACGTTTTTCTTGATCCGAGAGTTTTGATGAGTGAGTTGACTGGTTTGCTTTATTCCCTTTCTCTTAAGTTTATATCATTTTAGCGAGTATACGGTTCAACCCATCATAGTCATCCATATGACTAGATTGTGTCAAAAAGGTGCAACACTCCTTTGTCGAGTGATTGACTTTGCCATGTATCTCACCTGCAATCAAGCTGAACAGATGGTCATGATGGATAAAACAGCATCCTCACTGTTCTGGAGAAAATTGGGCCCCTTCAAGTGAAATACAGATCGAGGCTGTCATAAATAGTTGTCACATCATAAGCTGATGGGTTATACAGAGACAGGAGCTGAAAGTAATGGACACCTACTGGTGCTTGTTCTTGGAATATGGTCTGCAATGAAATCTAACATCTGCACTTAGGATCTTACATCCTATGATTTGGAGATCTATATAAATGGGATAAAGGGTTTTACTAATGCATTAAGTTCATATTACTACTATAAAGTCAAAGCTTGCAACCAAATACTTGCTATTACCAGACAATGTTGAAATACAAGTGAAAATTACACCACCACCATGCATGGATAAATTTGTTACAATTTGCAAGTGGACTACCTGAATTTATGTTATTGCGATATCTAAGATACACCATACTATACCAAACTAGATGGTAAGGATATACCATATCATGCTAGTTCAGTACTAGTACACAGTATGGAGGGCATATGAACACTTGATATGCTAACCTAGCATCAGTACCAGGCATAATGACATAGTAACAGGGTAGCACTAGTACAGCAGTATAGGGCCTGGTATCAAGATGGCATACCTTGGCTATGTCTATTTCCCTTTCATTCAATGAAGATGGTGAAAATTGCCATAAACAATGGATTCTATAGTGATTCTTTCTAGCATTGATCATATGAGATTCAAGATGAAGGCATGCTTTCTGTCATGGTTTGGAAAACTTGCGAGTGGGATTAAATTGTTAACGCCAAAAAAAGAATGATATGTATTTGCATCACTTTTAAGATCCACATAGGCAAGGATTATAAAAGAACTAGAATTTTTTGCCCTAACATCAACAAGGGTGAAGCTAAGTCTATCCTTGTACTATCTAATCAAGGTTTGAAGATCCGGCCAAAACTAACTAAAATTTTAAATTTCAGCCAATTTTGGCCAGTTTCAGACAACTTTCAGTTGACTTCAGTTTTTGAATATTTTGTAACTTTTCTATGGTTGACAAGTATATATGTTCAATGTTTTCAAGCTTTTTCTGGACTCATCAAAATTAACGATCTAATCTATGTTATTTTTGTCTAAGCTTGGTTATGATGGTGGACAAGCTGCAATCTTGATTGAGTTTTACTGATTCGAAATCATTACATGTTTCTTATATTTCTCTTTAAAATAAAATAAACATTAGACTTTGATAATGAAATGAAATGGTTTTCTATTTATGAGTTTTCTTGCTTAGATAATCGAAAATGAAAAGAATAAAATATACTTGGATAGATTTTTCTTGCTTAGAGGAGTTCTTAAAATGAAGTAAAATGAAATATGCTTAGATAAAATTTTTTTCTTCTATGCGTCGCTAAAATCAAATAGAATGAAACATGTTTAGAAAACAGTTCAGTTGAATACAAAATTTAGGGTAATCGAAAATTATAAAAATAAAGTGTAGAAAAATTAAGGATAAAAAAAAATGAGGATTGAACTTTGTACAAACCAAGGGTGGTTATGGTGTGTGCCAAATAAAGGATTGTACCGATGAAGGGTATCAATGGGGACACATTAACATGCTCCAAATACCCTTGATACAGCCTTTTTTTTTTTTTTGCCTCCAAAATCTGGTTTCAGGTTTCTTATTATGTTTTTGATGCTATACATACATCATATAAATAATCAACCTGAATGGAAGCATTTTCACCAGGTTACTTTTAAATTTATATATTTTTTAGGCCTAGGCTAGAGTGGAACTTGAGCGGCTTCATGATTTGCGAAGCATATGCACAAAGCAAGTATAAACACGATACCAGTTTTTCCTAATTCTATATATTTATTATTTTTAGAATTATTTGGAGTAAAATTATTTTTTAAAAAAGAAATAGAAAAAATTATTCAGTATGGTCGTAGAATCACATATACCCTACAACATATCTGAAGATCAACCCAAACAAACACCATTTGATTTTGGATTAAATAGATATCAGGCTTAGTTTTGTGGTTAGCCACAAACCCCACAAAACCCATATATTTGATCTTAGATTCATGCTCTAGAGCACGAATCACGAATCCAAGCATTGCATCACATTTTGGTGAAATTTGAACAAAGTGTATCCAAGATTTAGCTATCATTTCAAGAATTTATTCCAGATTTCAAAAAAAAAGAAAGAAGCATGTTACCTTGAGTTCATTGATTTAAAAAGCTCAAAATCTTTGAGTTTAGGTGAAAACACCTAGATCCATGGCCTCTCCTTGCTCTCTCACCCTTACTGCTAGAAACCAAGAAAAGTGGCAAACAAAGGAAAAAGAAGGCATCAGAAGGGGTCCCCAGTAGTACCGCTCAGTCCACCCTTGAACTGGCTATGTCAGGGGCAGATTGAGGTTGAATTGGCCAAACTGCTTGAGATATACCATGAAACTTAGAGTACCGAAATGAGCCTTAGCAAACTAAGAAGCCCTCAATTCGGAACAAATTGGACTGGTTCTTTCATCCTTGAGAAAAATTATGAAAACTAGAGGAAAGCATGGAACTGATGGAAGATTATAAAACTAGAGAAAAGTGTAACAAATTTAATGCATTAAGCTTTAACATAGTTAGACTTCAGTCTAAAACTACACAAGCTATAATGCAAGATAAGTCAAAGCACAATAAATAAATAAATCATATTGCTGCCGGAGAGGGGGAGAGATGAGAAAGAGAGGGGGGGAGGGGCTTACCTCGTCAATGGTTACCAGCAGAGAGAGAGAGAGAGAGAGCAGCAAGCTAGGGCACAATCAGTCTTCCATCTTCGAGAGAAGTCATCAAGGGCAGGGGGAGTGGAGGGATGGAGGGAAGGAGGGAGAGAGAAGGGGGGTTGACGGGGGTCGACGATCATTGATAGAGAGGTGGGAGAGGAAGGAGAGAGAAAGAGAGCAGGGGGTGGGACTTACCTTGTCAGTGGCAGCCAGCATTGAAAGAGAGAGGGAGAGCGGCAGAGCTAGAGCATGATCAGTCTTCCATCTTCAAGAGGAGTCATCAAGGGGGGAGGTGGAAAGTTAATAAAGTTAAGTTGATCTGCACGGCTGAACCATTTCAGCTCGGCATCGGTTTGGTTTGGTACAGGCCAAACCACCCAATTCAGGTTAGGTCTGCATTCCTTGATGAATACACTTACTAAGAACTATGCTAGTGCTAACAGCAGCTTGACTCGTCCCAACCAAATATGTTGCCAGCCTATGATCAAATCAGATTTTTATTGAAAGTTCAGACTAAATTTGATCTGAAGTCGTGAAGCCCAACTTGGGCTACACTGAACTCAGGACAGGGCATCAAGTGTCTGTTGAGATTGAAACAAGTTCTGGCATGTCCATCTTGCCCATTCCATGCCTATACTGACATTTTCCCTCTGCTGATGATATTTTTAATCCACTTGAAAGGTGTCAAAATGAGACCTTGAGCCATTTGTCATGAATATTGTGTCAGATATGCATATTTAATCTAATTCAATCAAGAAAATGAAGATACATACGTTAGTCAAAGTCTCCTAATCTTGAAATACTGAAAACCATCAAACTGAGGATTTCTAATTATGATATTATGCACTATCCTACGCATCACAATATAATTATGTAGGGCCAAACCATGTAAATTTAAGCCAAGAATGGAATATGAAAAACTTGGAGGACATGAAATTGCTGCTAATTGAATTGAGCAAAAATCAATGGTTTCTGAACCAATACAAAAATATTTGTACATTTGGATATCTGCAGCAAAAAGAAGCAAACTTGTATTGATTGGACACTTACTATTTGAGTCATCATCTACTGATCAATTTGCAAGACTAAGAATTGGCTGACCATGTAAATCACATTAACCACATTGCTATCTAGATCCATAAAACGAACAAATAAAAGTTGAAGATGCCTTGATGTTAAGCCATTAAGGTCTATTGCATACCAGTATATACATAACCATGTTGTTGAAGAAAGTACATCAACTGCTGAGCAAAATATACTTTAGATGATGTGCAAAAGAGTTGAAGCCAACTTTAGTGAGAAGAAAAAAATGAGAAGTTTCAAAATAATGAGGACAACCATGTTTAACTATGTTCAAGAAATATGCATTTAAATCAAATGAGTGAGGATTCTGGGACACCATAACATACCTTTGAATAGACTGCAGATTCAAATACAGCTTTCTCGTTGTTAAATTTCTCACTTTGTAATAAGCATCTCTCAGCTTCTGCTTTAAGTTTCTCTACAGAGTGGGACTTCCTAACTACTTCTTCCTACATGATATTATTTAAACACATTATGGTATATAAACATAGAAAAGAGACTGCCAGGGTTAAGCTATTGCATATCAAGATAACAACTGAATTTATAAATAAAGATCTCAAGGAAGAATGTATTTTAAGAAACCAGCATATGAATTTCACATTATCATTAAACAATCTCTTAACAGTGCAGCAGTTACAAAACTAATCAAACCTTCTGTTCAATTTATGGTGAACCATTTGTAATTTGTTTCTTATAAAGCATATGATATTGAGATCAAACTTGATGCACTGAAGACTTCAAATGGCCTGCCTTCACATTCAGCAAGGTCCAAAACCTAGAAGAAAGGAGCACAGATACATATTCATGGAGGGGCATGAGTAGAATGTTGCTCAGATCCAAAGCAGCATGGCAAATGGAAGCAATAACATGAATGTAGGAATGAACAAGGAATCAGTTTGACACAATAAGTTGGCATTTCAGCCCATTTATAGTGTTCACAAAACTAAACGGAACATCAATCCCTTCTCTTTCATTGATGTTGTAAATGATCAAATTTAATGTGCATCATACTCAAAAGGCAAAACATAATGTGTACAGCATGTGCATCACTTTATATAATCTCAATAATGAGCCTCTGCATATTATAGTTGTGCTAAGAAGGAACAAAATAAAGCCTCAATAAGTTATTAAAAAACAATGTCAAAAACATGAGGTGGTTATATCATGTGATAAGATGCTAAGAAGTGAAAATCTTAAATCAACCATGGTGAATAGGTATAAAATAAGAAGGTGGAGATATACTACAACCTAGTTGTCTTGAGAACAAGGTTCACCATTTCGGTACCATACTTTATACCGGTACCATCATATTATAGTGTTGATACGTGGTTTGGTATGATATGAGATGGCATACCACATATCAATACAAAACACCGTACTGGTATGAGACTGGTACAGTATGATACAGGATGTATCGGGTGGTTTGGCTTGATACAACATTCCATGACTTAGAATATTCAGACAAAGGTGGGGCATCAAATAGGAATAGAGGTAACGTGTCATTCACAAATTCAGTTGCAAGTAGATCAGCATGGTAATTTGGCTTTGAGAATGATATTTAATCAAAATTTTGATATCCACGTCTTCATATGACATCATCTTGAATTGAAGATCTCCCATCCGACTGCCTCATGTTCCCTTGTATATTCTTATTAACATTGGAAATTAAGATTCTTCATGTACTTCACGTGATTATAATTTATGACTACATAGAAAGAGAGCTAAAAGCCAAGGATGAATTCTGAGATGAGATGCCCTAATTTTGAAGTTATTATAAGAGTTATACATTTTTCCTACTCTCTGGAACAATGTATCCCACTTCTGTTTTTAGGCTATAAGATGACATAACATATAAACATTTTGTCTTAAACTTCTACATTCACTTGATTTCTATGTAGAAACAAATTTAACGTCTCAAGAACATCAAACAGAAGGAAATCCAACTCCTTGATTTCGTACTCAATTAAACTTCTCCCAAAATATCCCGTAGAATTTAACTCTCACCATGAACCTATCAGCCATTCATTCTAGGTTTCAAAGTCAGATTCAATACCAAACATTTCAAATAAAATCCAGAGATAACCAGTATTGCCCACATTTTTCAAAATTTGGATTCTTTGAACCAGTAGCGCCCACTTGGACACAAGGACCCTGCTTGACGCTCCATAGCACTACAAATCAACAAACTGTGATGTAAGCGTGGTTACATATCAACTTTTGGCATTAAACCTTGAACTTTTCAATTCTAACCGAACATTTAGCAAATGTTTTATCAATTTTATTAAATTACAAGGCAACCCATACAACAGATTTCTCATTCTGTTCATACATCAGTACATATTTATAGGCAAATCTCCATTATATGCAGGTGTTTTGAAGGTTCCCATGTCCAACCCTTCTGGGCACTTGACACCATGTCACATGTCGAAGTAACATTGGAGACAACTCAATCCCCTCCCAACCATACTTCCATGAGTAATTCCAACTCACTTCCCAATCCATACTTAATTCCTACATCAGACACCTGATCACTTCTCATGACGCATTGTCCATTAAACCACTACAACATCAGATATAACACCCAAACTCCCAACACTCTAACTCTTATATGTTCTGACTTTGATCACTCCTTTCCATAAGTCATCAGAACAGTCTAATACTTCACATTATTAAAGTCTTATTGATATTACCTAACCTTATTATTTCGTATCTCCATCACTTCTAGGCATGTGGACTCTACCTTATTTCATTAAGAATGTCCCTTCCTCCTCTCCAAAGTCTCCCCACATAATCATGAAAATGCTCTTAAATAAAAGTCAGTGATCATAAATAAATTCAACTTGAAGTTCCAATCCACATGTTCATTAATCAAAAGATAAAAGATGATAGTTGTCATACAATGCCTGTGTGATTGCACAAGAGGCAAAGTTGAAGATTTAAAGTAAAACCAAAGGTATTATACTTTAAATAGCAATTCCAATCAAATAAAATCCAGTCCAGAGGCTTCACTTTAGACCCCAAGAGTTCATACATAATTGATTAACCAATAATTTAAACAATGCATGTTTACCATATAAACCAGAAAATTTAAGTAAACGAATTTACTAAATTGAAGAAAACTTACTTCAAAATTTTATTTTTTTCCGAAAAAAGAGAATAACATGGCTTACACTTAGACGTATATTTGCATCCATAAGAAAATCTAGTATTTCAGATGTAGTTTGCCTATTATCTGATGACGGTTGGCACTTCCAACGCCACTCCATCTTGGTACCTTGCTTTTCAAATGTCCATGACAGCTTCAAAAGAGTAAAACAACAAAGTCAGTAACTCATATATCCAAAAGGGAAGGGAGAATAACATTCTGCCATAATCCCATATGTAGGGCTGGAAATGGGCCGGCCCAAAAACTATATTTTGAAATTTTTTGGATCGAATCCGGGCATTCCTTTGGCCGAAAAATTAAATGGACTCTATTTTACAGCCCTAAGACTAGTCGAATATGCTTAAATTTTGATCCGTAGCCTGAACCAATTTCAGGTCGGTCCGAAGTTTATTGAGCTGGCCCAGCCCAGTTCCAGACAATGGGCTTTTGGGCCGGCCCATTTCCAGCCCTACCCATATGAGAAAAGCTTAATGAAGCCACCAACTTAATAATAACATGCTTACATCTTAATAGAGAGAACATGAGATAGTGTAAATTTTCTGGCCTATGTCTTTGATACATTGATTAATTTGGCAAATATTTTATTGATTTGAGTAGTTAATCTCCTTTACCTAATATTATTTTTTGATGCTTGTTTGTGTCAATCAAGATCTTCAATTTCAACTTATTAGCTATTTGTGCTCATTGCCATCGAAATTTTGTATTATGGGATGTGCGAAAGAAATACAAATATATCCTAACTGATAAGCTTTCTTTCTATATTTCATATTCATGATCAAATACCCTAACAACATGAATTGCATTAGTTTTCCTTTTCATGTTCTGGTATTTATGTTGATAATCAATCCTATGCCAGCTGGGGGTATGTTTAAGAGCTAAATACAATGTGGACTTGAGTAATGTCATGGTCTTAGAACTTGTAGTTGCACCTTCTCCTCCAGACAGCATGGTGTGTCAAAAATAAAGTACAACACCATTACAAGTTATAAGAAGCACTACAGCAATACATGGATATGTCCAAGAAGTTACAGCCAAATGATGTTAATGATATGCTGTGTTCTTGATGTTTTGTATTTTCCAATGAAGTCCAGTGTTCTTGATTTGACTTAGTGTTCTTGATCAGTCTTTCTTCACGGTCCCTTTAAAAGTTTTAATATTTTTTTAATAGAGGAGCACCTAGGAATATTTCTCCTTGAAAAATCTACAAAATTGGCTGACTTGCCTTTATGAACTTTTTCCCAGAAATAAATAGCAGCCATTTATTTTCTGGAATCATGGCCTATACAGGGCACAAAGTAGTTTTGGTATAAGACCCTGCTATCCTTTCCCGAAGCAAGCTGTACCATCTCTTTAGACTCAAAAAATTTGTATCTGCAAGCATCAAACATCTACAAATTTGCATCACACTTTCCTACCACACTACCCGCCACCTTATTAGGAGAACTTTGGAAAGAGTGCTCCTGTTCAAGTTCTATCACTTTCAATTTTGAGAGTATCAAGAAACCGAACACCAAAACAGTCCTAAAACCACAACAGATCTACTTACAATACATCCTCTCACCATTTTGTTTCTCTTCATGATTGCAGTATACCTCATCCTTACACTTCCCTTACGGCAAACAATGTAGCAATTGTTATCATATTGCAATTTTTTTCCTCTAATTGTTTTTTAAAAGTTTCAATATGCCTACACCTCCAATGAAAGACAAGGTGCGAAGAAAACTGAACAAGTTCATAACCAGTTTCAAAATCAACATCAAAAATTAAATTTTTTTCCTCGAACAATCAACATAGGAACTCCATAACAGGAAAGGCAAATGACAATCATCTATCTTGATGCAAACTATAAAGAAAAAGATTACTAACTCTTTTATGCCCATTTCCGGCGTCCTCGAAGCCATATCTCGAGCCCGGCTGCTGATACCCTAGGTACCGCTCAGCCAGGGCGACGTAATCCGCCGGTGTCTGGTCCCACTGCTCTGCTCTCTGCCTCACCTCCTCTTCCGACGCTGTTGTTCATAAAGAGAATACTCATTAAAAACATAACCCATAAGTATTCCAGAATGGAAGAGAAATCTCTCTCAAAGATAGAAAAAGAGAGAGAGACCGTGGCAGGTCCAAGCGTTGAGGCCGTCGGTGATAGCGAGGTGGAAGTGGGAGGGGAACCAGATGCCCTTTACAAAGATGGCGCCTTTGGCTTTGGGGTCCTCGACGGGGAGTTCCACCTTGAGACAGGTGTGCCTGACCGAAGGCTCCATGGCAAATATCCGCGGCTGCGACCTAACTGCAAGAGAAATGGTATTTAACAAAAAAATCTTTAAATAAATAAAAGCAAGCTGGGGCATCCAACGGGAGATGACCTACGCCTTACGAGGCCCATAATGTGCATCGGGTATTAACCCGATCTGATCCAATTTATTTAAACCTGATTTAATTTATTTTTAAAAAATTTACAATCCAGATCAGATTTTAAAATTAGGTCATTCTATTTTTTTTTGTTCAAATTTAAATTTTCTGTATTTAAATGCAACCTAACTTGATCTCACTCAAACATATCATTGCTATTAGAATCATATCTATTTAGATCTTTAAATTATAATTTAAAATTTCTATAAAACTTATTTTTAACCTACAAAGAGTTAGAATTATTTTATATTTTAATTTATTTTGAAACAAATATTATTTGTTATCTATTTTATTGTTAATAATAATGGACATGTAATAATTAAAATATAGTTATCTATATTTTATCTATATCCTATCTTAATCCAAATTTTTTAATTAGAACCGGATTATTTATGGACTCGATTCAACCTGAATGACATGTTGGATTGAAAATTTTGATAGTGAACTCGACCCGACCTGATCTAATTTTTTAGTAGATTGGATCTAGGTTTAATATTAGGACCCGATCAAAAACTAAATCTAATCGAGATTATTCATGACTTGATCTGATCCGATCCATTTACACCCCTGGAGGCCCATGACCCTGTGCAAACTTGTCTCTAACAACGTAGCTTTTTCTTTTTTTTCCCAAAGACTCATGATCACATGATAATCGGCCCTCTGATTCGTACAACGTATCATGACTATTGTCCATTCAGACCCATGGATTTGATGATTCAATTCCCTAGGGGTGAGAACGATAAAGTCCAATAACCTTTCCATATCTTGTTTTGAAGATGTGGTAGATCAGTCAATTCTGATCCATGTGCCTATGACAGTTTTGTTTCGGACTAGGCCATGTGTAATAAGGAAATTTTTTGTGCGCTACCTATAGTGCAGGAAATCTGAGCTGGTTCGCACCGCATTTCCTTATTGGTCCATGTCGACCCTACTTGACTTAATGGGACGGGATGGGATGAGAACTTAATGGCAGGGAGACCAGTGTTAGTTTTGAGCATGACATGCATTAATATCTTGTCAGTATTTTTTTGAAAATTTTGAGTTGATTAAAATGCCTTTTCCCCAGCTTACATTTTCCCACCATCTTACTTGGATTTTGCTGATTTCAAAACATTCCTCTTACAACTTCTGGCTAAATTCCTTAGTATTCTAAAATCTGCTATGGCTGTCGGGTCTAAGAAATTAGTCCAAGGTTGAAGCAAGATTATCCCTCGCTCTGAAATATACTCTAAGAGTCCAATCTAAGAAATCAATTAATTTTTGGAGGTTGATATAAGCCTCTTCCTTGCTCTAAAAAGTGCTTTGAGTCTTGAGTCTAAGGTATCAGGTAATGTCCAAGGCTAAAGAAGATTCTTCCTCGCTCTGAAAAGTATTCTAAGTATCGGGTATAAGGAAACAGTTTTGGTCCAAGGTTGGAATAAGCAACTGAAGACTTGTTCTATAACTTCAAGATAAAATGTCATCCCCAATAGAAAATAAAAAACCCTTCATAGAACATTGTTTAATATTTTTTTATAGATCTTTTACTACACCAACTATTTTAGTAGTCAGAGAAAGTTAATGCATTAAGAAACCATATAATACTCCAAGATGTCATCCGTTACTTAACCTAGTCATATCTTGAATATCATAAGTGTTAGCTTTCTTCAATTAGTCACATTTTAGGCAATGGATAATGTAAAAGTCTTGGCATGGATGATCAAAATATTCAGTTTTCTGTTTGATACCAAGATGTCATAATTTATGAACTAGGGCATCATAATTTTTTAACTATGATATCATAAGTCCAATTATATGATTTTCATATCAAGTTATCGTCATATTGTATTATCATATCTTAAGAGTTATATTTTAGCTAATCGATGATCGAAAATCTTGATAGGAGATTGAAAACATTCAGTTTTTCCTTTTTATACCAGATGTGATAATTTTTGAACTAGGATATCATAATTTTTAAATTAGGATATCATAAGTTCAAATATCATATTTTCAATTTTTTTTATCTTCCGGTTGTATTATTATACTCTAGAAATCTTATTCAAGCCGGTGCATAGTTAAAAAGTCCTCGCATAGAGGACTAAAGCCTTTATTTTATATTTTGTATCAAGGTAGTCATATTTCGAATATTTTCATACTAAAATTTTTTGAGAACCATATTATTATACTCTGGGTGTCATATTTGAGCAATGTATATTTAAAAGATCCTGGTATAGAGGATCAAAATATAAAGTTTATGATTTTGTACAGGAATGTCATAATTTTTTGACTAGGTTATCATAATTTAGGCCATAAGTAATAGGTATTCCTAGTATGAGGGGTTAATACCTTTAGTTTCATATTATTTTATAAAGATGTCATAATTTTTGAACTAGAATATTATAATTCTTGAACTAGGATATCATAATCCTGTTTTGGTATATATTATATTTTTTTACCATCTATGGCATGGGATTCAAGCCACAAGTGATAGGTATTCCTGGTAGGAGGGGTTAATACCTTTAGTTTCATGTTTTCTATAAGGATATCATAATTTTTTAACTAAGATGTTATAATTTTTGAACTAGGATATCATAATCCTATTTTGGCATATATTTATATTCTTTTACCATCCGTGGCATATGATGACATCTTAGGAGTTATAATTCAGGCCATAAGTGATAGGTATTTTGGTAGGAGGGTTAATACCTTTAGTTTCATATTTTTTATCGGGATGTCATAATTTTTTAACTAGGATATCATAATTTTTGAACTATGATATCATAATCCTATTTTGACATATATTTATATTTTTGTACCATCCGTGGCATGTGATGATATCCTAAGAGTTATAATTTAGGCCACAAGTGATAAATATTCCTAATACGAGGGGTTAATATCTTTAGTTTCATATTTTCTACAGGGATATCATAATTTCTTAACTAAAGTATTATAATTTTTGAACTAGAGTGTCATAATCATGTTTCAGCATATATTTATATTTTTTTACCATCCATGGTATGTGATGATATTCTGAAAGTTATAATTCAGGTCACAAATGATAGGTATTCCTGGTAAGAGGGGTTAATACCTTTAATTTCATATTTTCTAAAAGGTTGTCATAATTTTTTAACTATGATGTCATAATTTTTGAACTAGGGCGTCATAATCTTGTTTTGGCATATATTTATATTTTTTTACCATCCGTGGCATGTGATGACATCCTAGGAATTATAATTTAGGCCATAAGTGATAGGTATTCTTAGTAAGAGGAATTAATATCTTTAGTTTTATATTTTTTATAGAGATATCATAATTTTTAACTAGGATTTTATAATTTTTGAACTAGGATCTTATAATCCTATTTCGATATATATTTTATTCTTTTACTATCTATAGCATGCGATGACATCTTGAGAGTTATAATTCAAGTCATAAATGATAAGTATTCTTGGTAGGAGGGGTTATCACCTTTTATTTCATATTTTCTACAGGGATATCATAATTTTTTGACTACGGTGTTATAATTTTTGAACTAGAACGTCATAATCCTGTTTCGGCATATATTTATATTATTTTATCATTTATGGCATGTGATGATATTTTAGGAGTTATAATTCAGGCCACAAGTGAAAGATATTTCTGGTAGGATGGGTTAATACCTTTAGTTTCATATTTTTTATAAGAATATCATAATTTTTTAACTAGAATATCATTATTTTTAAACTAGGATATCATAATCCTATTTTGACATATATTTATATTTATTTACCATTTGTGACATGTAATGACATCCTAGAAATTATAATTCAGGTCACAAATGATAGGCATTCCTGGTAGGAGGGGTTAATACCTTTAGTTTCATATTTTCTGCAGAAATGTCATAATTTTTTAACTAAGATATCATAATTTTTGAACTAGGAAGTCACAATCCTATTTTAACATATATTTATATTCTTTTACTATTCGTGGCATATGATGACATCCTGGAAGTTATAATTCAGACTATAAGTCATTCGTGACATGTGATGACATCCATGGCATGTTTTTTTATAGGAGTTTCATAAAGTTTCTTAAATAGGATATCATAATTTTTGAAATAGGATATCATTATCATGTTTAGGCCTAAATTATATTCTTCTTTTCTCAGTGGCATGTTTGACATTCTAAGGGTCATAAATGAGGCTACGGACTATGTGAAGTCCTTATAGGAGAGGTTAATGCCTTCAATTTCATATTTTGTACCAAGATATCATGATTTTGAAACTAGAATATCATAGTTTTTGAACTATGATATCATAACCTTATTTTGGTATATATTTATCATCGTTTTCTATCTGTCGCATGTTATGATATTTTGAAAGTAAAATTCAGGCCACAAGTGATATGTATTCTTGAATAGAGGAGTTAATGCTTTTAGTTTCATATTTTCTGTAATGATGTCATAATTTTTTAACTAGGATGTTACAATTTTTGAACTAGGATGTCATAATCCTGTTTTCTTCTGAATTACATTTTTTTTCTCTATGGCATGTTATACATTCTAGGGATCATAAATCATGCCATGGACTATGTGAAGTCCTTGTAGGAGGGGTTAATGCCTTTAGTTTTATGTTTCATACTAGGATGTCATAATTTTTAAACTATGATATCATAGTTTTTGTGAAGGGGTGTCATAAGTTCAAATCTAATATTTTCAAAACTTTTTTATCACCTGGCCATATTATCACACTCTAGGAGTCATAGTTAAGTTAATGCATAATTGAAAAGTCCTGCCTTTAGTTTTATGTTTCATACTAGGATGTCATAATTTTTGAACTATGATATCATAGTTTTTGTGAAGGGGTGTCATAAGTTCAAATCTAATATTTTCAAAACTTTTTTATCACCTGGCCATATTATCACACTCTAGGAGTTATAGTTAAGTTAATGCATAATTGAAAAGTCCTAACACAGAGGATTAAACCCTTCATTTTCATTATGTATCAAGGTTAGTTATATTTTTATAAATTTTTATGTTCAAGTTGCCTCCTAACCATATTATTTTATACTAGGTGTCATATTTAGAAAATGGATAGTAAAAAAGTTTTGGTACGAAGGATCAAAATATCTGGTTTATGATTTTATATCGATGTGTCATAATTTTTAACTAGGATATCATAATTTGTAAACTAAGATATAAAGATAAAATATTATTTTTTTAAAAAAAATGTTTTCTAGCCATATTATCACACTATCAGTGTCATATTTTAGCCAATACATAGTATAATTATTATTATGCTCTAGATAAAATGTAACCCAAAATTATTGATATCAAAGTTTATGATGTCGTACAGATATTTCTATAGATAATATTAAAATTATATATCTAGAAAATATCCAACATAATCAGTTGAATGAGGTTGCTGGTGTTGTTCATAAGAATGCACATTTTTCTATTATCCCGATTGCAAAGAATGATTCTGTTGATCATTAAATTGGAATGGAGTTCAATTTAATAAATAATGTATATAATTTCTATAATGGATATACAAGAAGAGTTGGTTTTGGAATCATAACCATGTGTAGTAGGTCCAACAATAATAAGGAAATATGCTTCGAGAACCTTGCATGTTAGAGACAACGAAAAACTAGAAAAATGGATAACTCCATGAATCCTAGAGATATTGACAAAATTGATTGTAAGGCATCATAAAAGTAAAACTAAATTCTAAAAATGGTAAGTGAATATGGAATGATATTTTTCTTGAACATAACTATGAGCTGTCCATATCATCTACTGGTTATCTACGGTCCCAAAAAAGGATCGACATACAAGAAAAGGCAAAGATCAGTAATTTACATGTCGTGAATATTCCTTTAACTAAAATATACTATACCATGATAAGAAGAAAAGGGGATAAAGGCAATTAGATTTTACAGAGAATGATCTCATAATTTCATCTATTGGAAATGTCAAAGTCAGCTGAAAGAAGGAGATGTACAGTCAATAATAATCCATTTCACACAACTGTAGGTTAAAAATGTAAATTTCTTTTATACTTTAGACTTGAATGATAATGGGCACCTCAGGACTATCTTTTAGATCCATCCAAGGTCAAGGTTGGCAAGCACTTACTTTGGTGATATACTGACCTTTGACTTAATCTATCTAACAAATACATATCAAATGCCTTTTTGTTCATTCATCGAAGTCAACCATAATGGACAATCCACATTACTTGGCTGCATATTGTTGTCAGATAAGAGGACTGAGACATTTAAATGGATATTCCAATAATAAGTAGATGTAAATGGTGGTCAAGCACCTAATGCCATCATAACCAACTAAGATAAGATAATCGAGACTGCTGTTAAGGAGGTTTTTTTCAATGCATGACATCAATTTTGTCTTTGGCATATATTAAAGAAGATTTCTGAAAAGATTGACCTTATTTATACAGCAAATTTCAAATTTATAGTTGAGTTTAATGAGACGATATATGATTCAGTTACGATACAGCCTTTCAAGAAAAGGTGGGCACAATTTATGAAAAATATGAAGAATGCAAGGTGTTGCCGATCTCGCCGCCGCACCTGTGGATTCGGAGCCGCCGATCCGACTGTACCGTCTCGTCCATGGGGTCTCCTGGCTCTTTGAACCTGCAAGGCAAGGTCAGAAACCCTGGATGGGGATCCCGGCGAGGGAGCTCCGACGGTCAAGTTAGTAAGCGGCGAGAGGGAACAGAATCTCCGAGACGAGCCCCCGAAGGAGTCCCAGACTTAGAGATTGTGCTAACAAGTAAGATTTCAGGAGGGATAGAAATCCAGCCGAGTTCCTCCACCGAGCTCGTGCCAAAGGTCCCCTCTCGGGATCTTGGATCCTGCTCTTGGACAGAATCTCCTCTCTCAGCCCTTTGTTTTCTTGCTTACCCTGTCGTCTATCCTTCTCTTCCTTTTAACCCCTCATCCTGTTCCTTCGTTTGCCGCCCTTGGGAGGCTCTTTCGTTGCTTCTGATCTCTTTCCCCTTCTGGATCACTTGCATGCCGAGCCTAGCGAGGAAAGAGCAAAAAGGGGGCGCCGGTCAGACCGCCGACCAGACCTCGGGCTGAGCGCGAGTGCTCTTCTTCCCAGGCACCGACGAAGCCCATTATTGGGTCCTGTTTTGTCAGGACCTCGCTTCTCGACTGCGGGACCTGTCGGGCCGATGTAAGCGATGTTTCGCGTGTCGCTGCCGACCGTACGGGCGCTACTCTCGGGGTGCGGCGCGCGCGACTCGAGGGGCAATCTTGGAGCTCGTGCTCCTGCTCCTCGGAAGCTTCTCCACAAAGGTTGGCTTGCCTCGGCCGAGGTGGGACCGTCTCAGGGTGCCACCTAGCGAGGGAGCAGGGAGGCCACCGGCCTCGGCCGAGGTGGACCCCTCCTGGGTGGACACCTGGCGGAGCGGCAGGAAGGGCGCCCGACTTCGACCGAGGTGGTCCCGTCTCCGGGCGCCACCTGGCGAAGGAGCGAGGGGCCCGGCTCGACCTTGGCCGAGGTGGGACCGTCTCAGGGTGCCACCTGGCGAGGGAGCGAGGAGGCCGCCGGCTTCAGTCGAGGTGGACCCCTCCTGG
Source organism: Areca catechu (assembly GCA_021397845.1). Classification (NCBI taxonomy): domain Eukaryota; kingdom Viridiplantae; phylum Streptophyta; class Magnoliopsida; order Arecales; family Arecaceae; genus Areca; species Areca catechu. Next base: position 7,384,407 of record CM038040.1, on the reverse strand, counting down.
GTGGACACCTGGCGGAGCGGCAGGAAGGGCGCCCGACTTCCGCCGAGGTGGTCCCGTCTCCGGGCGCCACCTGGCGAAGGAGCGAGGGGCCCGGCTCGACCTCGGCCGAGGTGGGACCGTCTCAGGGTGCCACCTAGCAAGGGAGCGGGAAGGCCGCCGGCTCCGATCGAGGTGGACCCCTCCTGGGTGGACACCTGGCGGAGCGGCAGGAAGGGCGCTCGACTTCGGCCGAGATGGTCCCGTCTTCGGGCGCCACCTGGCGAAGGAGCGAGGGGACCGGCTCGACCTCGGCCGAGGTGGGACCGTCTCAGGGTGCCACCTGGCGAGGGAGCGGGGAGGCCGCCGACTTCGGCCGAGGTGGACCCCTCCTGGGTGGACTCCTGATGGAGCGGCAGGAAGGGCGCCCGACTTCGGCCGAGGTGGTCCCGTCTCCAGGTGCCACCTGGCGAAGGAGCGAGGGGACCGGCTCGACCTCGGTCGAAGTGGGACCGTCTCAGGGTGCCACCTGGCGAGGGAGCGGGGAGGCCGCCGACTTCGGCCGAGGTGTACCCCTCCTGGGTGGACACCTGGCGGAGCGACAGGAAGGGAGCCCGACTTCGATCGAGGTGGTCCCGTCTCCGGGCGCCACCTGGCGAAGGAGCGAGGGGCCCGGCTCGACCTCGGCCGAGGTGGGACCGTCTCAGGGTGCCACCTGGCGAGGGAGCGGGGAGGCCGCCGGCTTCGACCGAGGTGGACCCCTCCTGGGTGGTCACCTGGCGGAGCGGCAGGAAGGGCGCTCGACTTCGGCCGAGGTGGTCCCGTCTCCGGGCGCCACCTGGTGAAGGAGCGAGGGGACCAGCTCGACCTCGGCCTAGGTGGGACCATCTCAGGGTGCCACATGGAGAGGGAGTGGGGAGGCCGCCGGCTCGGTCGAGGTGGACCCCTCCTGGGTGGACACCTGGCGGAGCGGCAGGAAGGCCCGGGCCGACCTCGACTTCGACCGAGGCGGAGCCACACCTGATCTCGCTGAAAAAACTCCACGTGGCTTGAATCACGCCCAGCGAAGTCTGAGGCATGCCACGTCATCGTTACAGCCGAAACAGTTGCCCCCCATCCCCCCATTCCGTTGAGGCATTGAGGTTCGGAACGTGGGGATTTAATGCGGAGATGACATGGGGAGGCGAAGATTTCGCGCCATGATTGCCATGATCCTCGTCGCCGTTCCTCGTTGTGCCCAAAGCCCTATAAGAAGTCACCACGTGTCGCCTTTCCGGCCGTAATTAATGCGTCGCTTCGAAACAGAGGCCGTTTCCCTGCAACCGAAGCGTCGGTGTCGGGCGTGCGCCCACGCGGCATCCATCCGATGGCCCGGAGCGGAATGACAGGTACAGCTACTGTCGATTGAGTTTGAAAAGGAGGGGACTTTCCGGAACAAGGCCCTTTCCCTTGCTCCGTCGACGGTTTGCAGCAGGCTATCCCTCTCCCCCCCGAGTTGCCGCCTCTTTTGGACGGTGCATTTCGGTGAGTGCTTCTGTTTTCTTCTTCGTTCCGTCCCTTTCCTCTAGCGTCCTTTCCTCATCACCTTCTTCCCCATGGCGCGCCATTGCCATGTCTCGTCTAACCCGGACGAGGCCGGTCCGTCCCGGTCGAGGACTCCATCGTCCTCCTCCTCGGAAGAGGACGTAATCCCGGAGGAGACCCGCAGGCGACTCCAGCCTGGGGGTATTACCATAGGCATCCCTAGGGGTGTTAGGTCTCCCCCTGTCTTGTCTGCCCATCCCCTTTTTCTCTTCCTCCTCTGGTCCTTCCTTCTGCCGGCCCCTCTGGTCACGTTTCGACGATGACAAAAGGTGACCTTTCCTTGCTCTGGGAAGTCTATGGCATCCCGGGGTCGATCCGTCTTTCTCTCCCGCGGCCCGGGGATCGTGTCACCCTGAGTGGCCCCGGTCGCATTGCATTCTACGAAGACTTCCTCCTTGGGGATCTTCGTTTCCTCTGCATCCCTTCTTCCTTTCTTTCCTCAGCCATTACCGTCTGGTCCCGGCCCAGTTGGCTCCCAATGCCATCCGGGTCATCTTCTTCTTTATCATTTTCTGCCACTTCCATGGGTTTGTTGCCCGTTTCTCCCTCTTCAGGGCTCTGTTCACCCTGAAGCGGTACTCCACTGATGACGGCTAGTGGTACATCTCGCCCCGGCCTAGGTGTCTCCGGTTCGACCTCCCTACCTCCATCAAGGGCTGGAAGAACCGGTTCTTCTTTGCCTCGGTCGAAGACGTCGACTGGGCCTGGAGCGAACCGGATCGGTCTCCGAACCGGAACTCCCAGGTCGAACCGGTGGACCAGGAGGCCTACTCCCAGCTATTGAGCGACGTGATCCCCTCACTCGATGTTCTGCTCTCGGAGCAGAACTTGTTCGAGGCGGGGATCAGTCCCATCCGAGAGCCGGGTGAGGCTCAGCTTTTTTCCCTTACTCTGCATTTCCCTTCTTTCTTTGACTGACCGACCTCCTTTCCTTTGCAGGAATGAAGTTCTCGGTGGAGAATCTCCTGGAGGGCGCAGCCCGGAGGGACGTCGCCGAGGGAGACGAGCCCGCGGCGAAGAGGGCTTGCACCGAGGCGAGACAGGGGGTCGTGCCGGCGCCCGCGTCAGGTCCAGCAGTTGCAGCTCCCCTGCCCAGGCCGCCTCGGGCCCAGGCCACCGACGCTCCAGTCGTCTGCCCTGACGGGGCTGCTGAGGAGGGAGGCTCGTCGGCAGCGGTTCCCCCCCGGGCTGGCCCCAGCATCACTGCAGCCCCGACGGCGCCGCCTGCGACTCCAGCTGCCCTACCAGTGGCAGTCCCACCTGGGGGGCCGGTCGCCCCCGCCACCGATCTGATAGCCCCGCCGCCGGCAATCACCAACCGATGCTCTGTGATCCACGACCAGGGGCTCGCGGAGAAGGTGATGGAGTTCGCCTGCACCTCCCGAGACCGCCGACTTCGGGGCGGCCAGGACTATGCCGATGCTCTGCTCGGGATCCTCCCGCAGCTCTTCACGGTAAGTCCGAGCTCAGATCCCTCTCCTTTGCAATTCCAGTTAATTCTTTACTAACCCGCTCTCCTTTTCGTGCAGATCGGGACCGACGTGCTCCTGTTGAGGAACTTCCTCGCAGGGTACGCCAAGAAGGACGCCGAGAAGGAGGAGAAGCTCGGCAAGCTCGCGGCTGACATGAAGGACCTCATGAAAAGGGGGTCGAGCTGCGGGGGAGCAACCAGGCCCTTCAATCGGACCTGGCACGCGCCGAGGGGCGCGTCAAGGAACTGGAGTCCTCTCTGTCCGAGGAGAGGATCTCCAACCAGCGGCGCACGGAGGAGGACGCGGCAGAGAGGACTCGCCTCCGAGCTCATTCCCAGTCATTGGAGCGCCAGCTGGAGGAGGCCCGGCGGGAGGGGAGCGCGGCCAAGGAACGGAGCGCCTACATCAACGGGCTCCTGGAGGCCTCGAAGCGGGAGGCGCAGGAGGCCGTCTCGAGATTCCGAGCCTCCGACGAGTACGTCTCGGAGGTCCGGGAGGGCGTCGTGGACTCCTTTCTGAAGGGGTTCCAGGTGTGCCGGAAAAGGTGGGGTCCTTCTATCCCGAGCTCGACCTTAGTGGGGTGGTGCTCGATGGTAGAAGGCAAGGGCCCACCGACGAGGCTCCGATTGCAGCGGGCGACATGGCTGCAGACCCAGAGCGGCCCTCCGAGCAGCCAGCCGCCGATGGGGAGGACGGAGAGTGCACGCGCCAGCCTGAAGATCCTGCCACCGCGCCGAACTAGGCCTTCCATTGTATTCTCTTCTTTTCTCTCTTTTTTTTTTCTTCTTTTTTTGAGGACTCCCAGCCTGTCGGGACTCCTTCATTGTAACTCTTCTTTTTCGAATCAATGAAGACTTAGATTTTGCTAAGTCCCGACCTCGTCTTCCTTTTTCTCTTTTCTGTGTCTTGTCGAGATGCTTGTGTCGAGTGAGGAGACGAGGTCCTGTGGCCTGCTCCGGGCTGAGTTCGCGGGTAGACTGGGTCCCATCCAGCATTCAGATCAAAGTTCGGAGCTTCCGGATGGGGTGACAGTAGAGCAGGCCTTGCATGAGTCCTTCGGGTTTGCCAGGCTGCTCTCCAAGATCGCGTGGGCGAGCTGGGCTCTGCCCCGCCTTCCAGACCGAAGTCCGGGACTTCCGGACTGAACCCCGGGGCCGCAGGCTTTGTTCAAGCCTTGCACGGCTTGCCGAGCTGTTCTCCGTGATCGCGTGGGCGAGCTGGGCTCTGCCCCGCCTTCCAGATCGAAGTCCGGGACTTCCGGACCGAACCCCGGGGCCGCAGGCTTTGTTCAAGCCTTGCGCAGCTTGCCGAGCTGTTCTCCGTGATCGCGTGGGCGAGCTGGCTCTGCTCCACCTTCCAGACTGAAGTCCGGGACTTCCGGACTGAACCCCGGGGCTGTAGGCTTTGTTCAAGCCTTGCGTGGCTAGCCGAGCTGTTCTCCATGATCGCGTGGGCGGGCTGGGCTCTGCCCCGCCTTTCAGATCGAAGTCCGGGACTTCTCACTTCTTCGGGTCTCCGGTCGCAGCCATGTTTGCCGAACTCAGAGCCAGGCGCCTACTTTCCTACGAGGCGAGAAAAAATGTTTGAAGTAAAGGAATTTTATTGCAGGAGTTGGAGGAACCTTATATTACTGATAATACATCCTTAAGTTTGAGGCGTTCCAAGTCCGAGGGAATATGGAGCCTCCAAACTCCTCCAGGTAAAAGGCCCCTTGAGGGAGGACTTCCACCATCCTATACGGGCCTTCCCAGTTCGGGGAGAGTTTCTCGCACTCCCGTGGTTGAGAAGCTTCAGCGCACCAGATCTCCAGGGCGAAAGGACTTTGGCCGCACCCGGGAGTTGTAGTACCTGGCCACTCGCTGCCTGTACACCGCCATTCGGAGTCGAGCCTTGTCCCTTGTCTCCTCAAGGAGGTCCAGGTTGAGCATCATCCTGGCGGGGTTCTCCGCTTCGTCGTACTGCTCCACGCGCAGGATGGGTAGACTGAGCTCAATCAGAATAACCGCCTCGGCTCCGAAGACGAGATTGAATGGGGTCTCGTCGGTGGCCGTCCTCGGGATGGTGTGGTATGCCCACAGGATGCTTGGGAGCTCTTCTGCCCATCTGCCCTTGGCCTGATCCAGCCTCGTTCGGAGGCCTTGCAAAATGGTTCTATTCGTGACCTCGGCTTCTCCATTTGTCTGCGGGTGCGCCACCGAGGTGAAGCGATGGTGGATGCCGAGGTCGCTGCAGAATTCTTCAAACTCCTGGCAGTCGAACTGACACCCGTTATTGGTGATCACGATGTGGGGGAGGCCGAAACGGTAAATGATTGACTTCCAGAAAAACTTGGCGACGTTTGCCTCGGTGATCCGCGCCAGGGGTTCGGCCTCAATCCACTTCGTGAAGTAGTCGATGGCCACGATCAGGAACTTCCATTGTCCGGATGCCGGGGGAAATGGTCACAGGAGGTCCATTCCCCATTGGGCGAACGGCCACGGAGCCGAGAGCTGGGAGAGCGGAGTGGAGGGCTGCCGCTGCACCACGGTGTGCCACTGGCACCAATCACACTTCTTCACGAAATCGGCGGCGTCCTCTTCCATTGTCTCCCAGAAGTAACCTTGACGGAGGGCTTTGTAGGCTAGCGCTCTGCCCCCACGTGGTTCCCGCAGATGCCCTCATGGATTTCCTGGAGCACGAGTGAGGCCTCCGCAGGTCTCAGACACTTGAGGAGGGGGTAGGAATAAGACCTCCGGTACAACTGCCCATCCATCAGGACGAACCGCGCAGCCTTCTTTTTTATAAGGCGGGCCGCTGCACGGTTGATGCGTGTCGTAATGCACCGATTTAGAACCTTAATTCCACTACTCTAAAGGGTAGAATAGCGGGAGTAAGGGTCGATCCCACAGAGACTTTGGGGTTATCTTGAAAAAGTATTTTCTTTTGACTTAAAATAAACTAAAATAAACTAGACTAATGCAAGAATTAAATGCAAATAATAAATCTGTGAAAATAATTTAGATATGACCTATCTCAAGAGTACGGCCCGTATCCGTGGATCACGGCCCGTCCCTTAGGTATAGGTCAGTCAAAACTAATTCACTACAACTTACCTTAAACGCTAATCCAACATGACTCCAGCATGACTAAAAAAAAATAAGCAGACATGGATTAATATAAAACAAATAAATTTTATTGCATAAAATTGGAGTACAGAGGAAATAAAAGTAAGGGAACAAGGGTCCCTTTCTCCCTTTTTATCCGACTCTGACTCTCTGTCACAGCAACAGGTGGAACTACGGACAGCAAGTGGAACCTCCCAAAAATTTCTCCTCTTAGAAGAGAATCACCGAGGTATTTATAGCTGAAAAATACCGTGTCGGGTCCGTGTGGAAAGCGCGGTGATTTCTTCATCTCAATCCGATCTCCTTATCTATTTTTTTTACGATCATTCCCATCTCAAAAATTAAATTCAAAAATTCTATCACACAATCCCGCGTCCATCCAGCGTCGTCCGACATCTCATCTCGTTCCGATACTTCTTGTTTTCGGACATCCCGGTCTGAACGACGATGACAAGCAGCTGAGCAGACGACGCTGCGGGCAGAGAGGCGCGGCTGGGGCGGAGACGGACACGGCAGCGGGCGGACGTGATGCAGGGGCGGACGGTGCGGCGAGGACGGCTTGGGGCGGACTGGGTGGCAGCACGGCGACACGCGGCTTGGCAGAGAATAGCTGGCAGGGCTCGCGGACTTGGGCGGCAGCGCGGGGGAGACGGGCGGCTGGGCGGCTCGCGGCGGACTTGGCGCAGCACGGCGACACGCGGCGCAGGGGCGGACGGGCTTGTTGCTCGCGGCTTGCGGCGCAGGGGCGGAGGCGTGCGGCGAGGACGGCTGGCGCGGCGGCAGCAGGCTTGGGCGGAGGGACGGCTGGGCGGCAGCTGGGCGTGGGCGGAGGGCGCGGACGCGCTGTGGGCTTGGGCGAACGCGCAGCGGACACGCGCGGAGGGGGACACTGGCGGACGCGCGGCGGAGCTCGCGGGCTTGGGCGGCGCCGGCTTGGCAGGCGGATGGCGCGGCTGCAGGCGGCTGGGCGGCTGGCCGACGGCGGCGACGGGCGATGGGCACGGCGGACACGGAGGACGCGGCGAACACGGAAGCGCAGCGGATTCCGGCCATTTTTCCGGCCGAACGGGAGCTCTCCGGCCGGCGGGAAGGTTGGCGGCGGCTTCGGCGGCGCCGGGGGAAGCTCTCCGGCAAGTTTCGGCGCGATCGGAGCACGGTGGTCCACGGCTCCGCCCGTGGACCGGCAGCAATGGCTGCCGTGGACCAGCAGCTCATACGGTGGACCATTGAGCCGGTCCACCGTGAGCCAAACAAAAGTTTTTAAGGGCGCTCCAAAATTCGTGTAGCTCTGAAATCCGTGCTAAAACCTTCTAAAATCCATTTCGGGTCCGTTTGAAGTCCGAATTACATTCCGTTTGCGTCGTTAGACTCCTAAAATCAAGATCTACACGTTTATGGAGTCAGTTCCTGCAAAGTATCACAAAAAATATCAATTTTAATCAAATAAAGTTGGGTTAATTTCATTATTCTAATGTCTAACAACGGTCCTCTGGCAAGGTGCCGCCGGTTATGTACTCGGCGTACTTGTCCATCAAGCTGGGCTCATGGCTGACCTGCTGGACCTCTACAGGGGTCTCGTAGCTCGGGGCCTTGAGGCGCTCTACATGAGCGCGATCCAGCAACAAGTCCGGCAGGGTCGCCAGCCGGGAGAGTGCGTCCTTGCGGGCATTTTTCCCGCAGGGTATATGCAAGATGCTGAAGTGCTGAAATCCGGCCGCGCTCGTTTTGACGAGCTCCAGATATTTCGCCATTTAAGGGTCGTGCGTGGCGTATTCTCCGGAGATCTGTCCGGCCACCAACTGGGAATCAGTGAAGGCCTTGAGGTTGGCCACGCCCAGCTCGCAGGAGACTCTCAGCCCGGCGAGGAGTGCCTCGTATTCTGCCTGGTTTTTGGTTGCGGCGAACTGGAAACGGAGTGCACACTCGGCGACGACCCCATCACCGTTTGCAAGAATGAGACTAGCTCCGCTCCCGCCGGAGTTCGAGGCTCCATCTAAGTAAGGGATGAGATATCTTGAACATGTTTGATTTGACTTTGGAGCCAAAAATATTTTAAGCATATATGCGATCCAAAGTCTATCAGTGTCCTCAATACCTCTTGTATCTTGGAGGATTGAAGTTGGGCTATCAATTTCTCCAGACCCTTATGCTAAAGATCTAATTGCTAGCTAAATCTTTGGAATAACCTGCCCTTTTTATTTTGGCCTACCATGGAGATATTCTTTCTATGACATGGAAGATCCAAAATCAATGTCACTTCCTCGACACTGAATGTAATTACCTTACCATAAAAACTGAACTCATCGTCTCCCTTATGACAACTATTTATATCTGCAAGGAGTTGCCCGTCGACTATGAATGGCTGCATGTTGATAAAGGTACCAAGTAGAGTCTTCCAGATTATATCTAAATAAATAAAAGAAAAACCCATATTCCAAACATTCTAAATGTATACTGCCGGCTTGTAATAGCTTAAATAATTACAAAGCCTTCATATTAGGCTATGGAATAATTACAAAATCACCTAAAACATAGAAAACAAATGTCAGATTATGAAAAATAAATTCTATCTAATTATTATAAAAAATGTAAGCCTTTCCAGCTTAAATTTGTATAGGATGTCATAATATTTGAACCAGGATATTATAATTTATAAACTAGGATGTCATAATACTATTTCGGACTAAATCACTCGTGATTTTTTTATCATGGCATGTTATGATATTGTAAAAATTATAATTCAACCCACGGATGAAAGAAAGTCCTAGTATGAAGGGTTGATTATTCAGTTTCTTAAATTTATATAGGGTGTCATAATATTTGAACTAGGATATCATAATACTGTTATAGGTTAAATGACTTATGATTTTTTACCGTGGCATGTTATGACATTGTGGGAGTCATAATTTAGCCCATGAATGAAAGAAAGTCTTAATAAGAAGGGTTGATGTATTCACTTTCTTGAATTTGTGCAGGATATCATAATATTTGAATTATAGTGTCATAATTTCTGAACTAGGATATCATAATACTGTTTTGGACAAATCACTCATGTTTTTTTCACCGTACATGTTATGATATTGTAGAAGTCATAATTCATCCCACGAATGAAAGAAAGTCCTGGTAGGAAGGGTTAATGCATTTAATTTTTTAAATTTATTCAAGGTGTCATAATATTTGAACTAGAATATCATAATTTCTAAACTATGATATCATAATATTATTTTGGGCTGATTTTCTTATGATTTTTTCATCGTGGCATGTTATGATACCATGGGAGTCATAATTCAGTCCACGGATAAAAGAAAGTCCTGGTAGGATGGTTTGATGCATTCAATTTCTTAAATTTATGTAAGGTATCATAATATTTGAACTAGGACATTATAATTTATGAACTATGATATCATAATATTGTTTCGGGTTGAAATACTCATGATTTTTTTACCATGGCATGTTATGACATTGTATATATCATAATTCATCTCACGAATGAAAGAAAGTCTTGGTAGGAATGGTAGATGCATTCAATTTCTAAATTTATTTAGGATGTCATAAATTTGAACTAGGATGTCATAATTTTTGAACTAAGATATTATAATGATGTTTCGGACTGATTTACTCATTATTTTTTCACCGTGGTATGTTATATCATTATGCAGTCATAATTCAGCCATGGATAAAAAAAAGTCCTGGTAGGAAGGTTTGATGCACTCAATTTCTTAAATTTGTGTAGGATGTCATAATATTTGAACTAGGATATTATAATTTCTGAGCTATGGTATCATAATGCTATTTCGGGTTGAAATACTAATGATTTTTTTACCATGGCATGCTATGACATTATGGATGTCATGATGCACCTCACGGATGAAAAAATGTCCTGGTAGGAAGGGTTGATGCATTCAATTTCTTAAATTTATTTAGGATGTCATAAATTTAATCTAGGATGTCATAATTTCTGACCTAAGATATCATAATGATGTTTCAGACTGATTTACTCATGATTTTTTTACCGTGATATGTTATGATATTATGGAAGTCATAATTCAGCCCATGGATAAAAAAAGTCTTGGAGGAAAGGTTGATGCATTTAGTTTTTAAATTTGTGTAGGGTAATATAATATTTGAACTAGGATGTCATAATTTCTGAACTAGATTGTCATAATGCTGTTTCTGGCTAAATTACTTATGATTTTTTCACCGCAGCATGTTATGACATTGCGGGTGTCATAATTCATCCTACGGATGAAAGAAAGTCTTGGTAGGTATAGGAAAACCTTTCCCACCAGTTGAGGGATGATATATGCATTTTAAAACTTTTCTAAAAGCATGCAGTAGTGGAAAGCGATAAAATAATTTTATCTATAAATGTTAATCTAATTAACACATGCCCCTACCAAGATCTAGATGCATCTGGAGTAATGTAAATATGAAATCATGCAATAATTATGTCACACATAATTTAAAACATACCTTTCACCAAAGGCTGCAGGAAGATGTCCGGGCTACCTGTCGTGATACCAACGGCGGCTCAAATCTATGGACGGGACTCCTGCTCTACTAGTAGCACATGCATACTGCCTTTGCTGGTATCCACACAGGGCTCATCGTAGCTGAGTCATAGGGGACACCAGACTGCTAGATCCTTGCAGCCGCCTCCTCTTTCAGCAACTCGGGCTTACTTCAAAAGATGACCCGACCAACACCTGGACCAGTTTCTAGCTTCTATCTTATAAACTTGCCTTTGCAAGATCTAGGACCTTCTTTCCTCTCCTTCCTCTTATCTAAATAACCTCCCCAAACTTGGAAGAAAATCTAAGAGAAGGAGGAGCAATGAATGGGAAGAAGAAGGAACTATTGGAAGGAAACCACCCAAATGTATAAGATCCCCTTCTCCCTTTCCTTCACTCACCCAAGCACTCTACCAAGCCCTCATGCCTTGGCTGGCCACTCCCTCCCCTTCCTTATATAGGCCACATCTTAATTATGGCATGAGGGTGGGTGAGTGTGAAACCATTTAAAGAAGAGAAGATGAACCTTCTCTCTTTAAATGCTTTCATATTATCATGAAAGCTTTATTCTCCTCTAATCCCTTTAATGAGGTCAATTTCCCATTCCAAGTCACCACCCTTGATGATTATGATAATTTAATAAGGGATTACCAAGTCAAATTGGAAGGAGATTTAGTATGAATACAAGACTTAAAAAGTCTTGCTTATGTCATTCCTTACATCATGCAAACATCATCCATGCTTACATCATGCAAACATCATCCACGCTTACATCATGCAAAATCATCATGCTTACATCATGCAACCATTATCCCATGTGGCGTGTGGAAGGAGAGAGGGAGAGTGCCATGTGGCATGAGGAGAGAGAGTCCCAATCCAATTGGGCTCCGACTTATGGTCCAATTTGAAATCGATTTGACACTCAAATCAAAAGCCAGATTTAAAATCCAATCGAACCTATTTCGAAAAGGCTATTTATCACACCCCGACCCAGAATCTGAGCCGGATGCACATCAGATGGCCGTATACCCTTGGATTCATTTTTTTCTTAAACATATAAGGCCCGTACTATACCAAACTCAACGAAAATAATCAACCAAGCAATCATATTTTATTAAATAAGCAAATTCAAATGTTCAAGCCACTAACAGCCACACACTAAAATTTATTAAAAATAAATAAATAACAGTGTTCACTAAGTCCTAAATCCTCACTGACTGGTTTCCAAGCCCACATGTTTCTCTGATCCTGAAAAAATAAGGGAATAGAGTGAGATTCCCTAAAACTCGGTAAGATATCATACATCTCAAGTATAATTCTACCATAAATTAAGAGCAAAGCGATTTAAATAAATCAGTGCACACAAGTAATAAAAATATTACTACTATAGAGCCAAATCAGTTTTTCATTATTATTCTTCTTTAATACTCTTCTGACAACACACACTCCTTAGGATGGCCATCCACACACGCTCACCTAGTCCCCTGCTGACTATGGCCACGATCGGCCCGTGGCTAGCCCCACAAGAGTCTAGAATCCTGACTCACATACCCTCAACGATCATGTGCCAATGATCGCCCCACTGGAGGCCCACAAGGAAAACTAGCTCATGACTCACATACCGCTCAACGGTCATGTACCAGTGATCATCCCACTGGAGGCCCACAAAGAGATTAGATCCTAACTCGTGTAACATAGTTGGACTAGAGAGTAACTAAAACAACTCAACCCATGCCACAGTACATTTTAATCATAAGTGTTTAGCCTCATACCACATCATATCATTAATATATAGCATAAAGTTATACAGTAATATTGCATGGTAAATTTTACTAGAGAATGATAACTTACGATAGAATATCCACCAACTAGTACAATCCAACACTAAACCGGGTCTTCCAAGGATAACCCTGATCCTGCATAACAATTTTTAATCATATAATTAATTTCCATATAAATCTACAAAAAGAAAACTAAATTTCCTGCTAATTGAGTCAACTCAATTTTTATGACCGAGTTAACTTAGTCAACTAACCGAGTTGACTCACCCCAGGAACCGAGTCAACTCGGTTTATTCCCATTCTTTCCACCCGCTGCCAATGCCCCTGTTTTCTTCTCTCATTCAAATCCCGCTACCGTCTCCCCCAACCAATCCTTCACTACCACTGGAAAAATGAAAGGGAGGGAAGGGAAGGAACCATCAGTGCCCGACGACCGTCCGGCCATTGCCGGAAACCCAAAATGAAACCAATTCCCCCCCATCCCGGCCAGTCCATCCCTCTCAATCCATGCCCGAGAGGGAAAAAGGTTCCCGTCGATCACCCCTGCTCATGCCAACCCGAGAGAAGACAAGGACAAAGGGACTTACCGGTGAGATCGATGTCCACCAGAGAAGATCGCGTTCCGGAAAGGGGCCGTGGCACGCGAGAAGGCTTCGTCGGCGTTCACCCAAGGAAGAGAGCTTTTCGAGATGGATCGAGGCACACAGAGGAGTCCTCCTTATAGGGAGTAATCCCTCTCCTGCACGCCTCGACCTCCCCTCTCCCACACACCTCATCCTCCCCTCTCCCTCTCCTCCGCCGAACAAACTGGCGATTTGGTGCCAGGGTCAATCCGAACTGAAGTCGGCATCCCAATTGCCGGCTTCAGTCCAAATTTACATGGGCCACTTTTCGGATTGGGCCTCATACTATTGACCCTAACATAATTTGGATTAATTAAAATCAAATTAAATTAAATTAAATTAAATCAATAATTAATTCATAATTAATTAGGTCATCTCTTAATTGTAATAATTATAATTAGGTCCAAATCGATTTGCTGATTAGTTACTTAGGCCCTTTATGTGTGTGACCCCTCAGGTTCATACACTAAGCCGATAGTACGGGAACATTTTCAGTACCAGCCAAAGTCACCATCTAGCAATGATACCCGGCATCCAGATATGTTAAAAAAATTGTAGAGCAATTTGAACCTATCGAATATGGAATAGCACTGAACTTATTCCTTGATCATCCTGATGCTCTGGATGGCATAGGGTTAAACTGTCCAACCCTAATCAAGCCATCTCAATATGTCTCAAACAAAGAATCCTTGTAACTCCTTACAAAGAATGCCTTGGCCGAGGTCTTTTTCAATTGAGGCATACTAAGCATTCAATCCAAACCATTTGGAGAGATCAATCCTATCTTGATCCTACTACCGCTACACAAGTACTTGACTGTACCCAGTAACCTTCCATCACTAGATTAGAAATCCAGGTAGTCCGGCACCTAAGCACAGTGAGTTGTTTGCAAGCTGCCATAATGATCTCAAGTCAGAGGAATAATTCGTGTCCACATTCTAATACAAGACTCCTCTTCGATAAAAAGAGAGTCATGTTCAGTGAAGTGTCAAACACAACACCTGATATCATATTAGCATCTCCATGCTACTTGGTTAAGAGGACAACCAACGGTCATGACATCAACGACCTACTCTCGATACACCATCATCCTGAACAGTGTATCCTTTGGTCGCGAACCAGTATATAAACTATACGATGTACCTCTCTACATCGCATACAATGTAGCTTAAAGGACATCATCACACAAGAGTTTAATTAGGAAGATGATATGTGATGAACAACTAGAATAAACCTTTTATTCAATTTAATAATTCATACATATACATGAGTTGCACAACCATCTACAGCCTAAATGATTGCTTTGGGATACAATTACCAATGGTAGGAAAGGTTGATGCATTCAGGTCCTTAAATTTGTACATAGTATCATAATATTTAAACTAGGATATTATAATTTCTGAACTAGGATATTATAATAATGTTTTGGGTTGATTTACTAATGATTTTTTTATCATGGCACGTTATGATATTGTGGGAGTCATAATTCAGTCCATGGATGAAAGAAAGTCCTGGTAAGAAAGTTAGATGTATTCAGTTTCTTAATTTATGCGGGGTATCATAATATTTGAACTTGGATGTCATAGTTTCTGAGCTAGGATATCATATTACTATTTCAGACTGAATTACTCATAATTTTTTTATCGTGGCATGTTATGACATTGTGGAAGTTATAAATCATCCCACGAATGACAAAATATTCTGGTAGGAAGGGTTGATATATTCGGTTTCTTAAATTTGTTTAGGATGTCAAAATATTTAAATAAGGGTGTCATAATGCTATTACGGGCTAAATTACTCATGATTTTTTTACCGTGATATGTTATAACATTATGGGAGTCATAATTCAGCCCACGAATGAACGAAAATCCTGGTACGAAGAGTTGATGCATTCAATTTCGTGTTTCATTCCGGGATATCATAATATTTAAACTAGGATATTATAATTTCTAATCTAAGGTGTTATAAAACTGAAAAAGGATGTAAAACTTATAAAAAATATTTTTTTAGCATTAGTACCATAAGTCTATGATATTCTATGACTACTAGAAAAATCCTAAGACTTTTCACTTTAAAACTATGCATGATATTATAATTTTATACTATGAAGTCATAATTTTGTGACTGGGTGTATTAATCTTTTTAAAAATATATTGTGATATCCCTCTTTAGACATAAATTTTAAATAATTATATTAAAATGTATAATTTCTTTACCTGCTTCTAGTTCTTTAATTTTTTTCTAGGAAAGAACTTAAAGGGGTGTCATCCTCTTCTATATAAAGAACAAGTGATGTCTTCCTTCGAGCAACTATAGTTTCATCTTGCATTGCTTTTGTGTTCGCGGTCTGCATTGAAATACAAAATCACTATACTCTATTGATAGAAAGATTTCGAAACACTATCTTTTATGGGATGCTCGAGAATGAAAAAACCCAACAGCTACTTGGAATGGAATGGAGATGGCCGCTACTAAGATGAAAATATCGACCACCAAAAAGAAGAGAAGAAGCAAAAACAATGGAGGAAACTCTGGGATGTGATTAGAAATCGGTGCATAGGTTTTTTTTCCATTTGGGGTTAAAAAAGAAATGTCTTTCGATTCTGAAGCATGTATTTTCTTCTTGAAGAGAGGAGGGCAAATAAACCCTTTCCCTCATTTGAAGAGATTACAGATGCGGTGGTGCACTGATTTCGAAAATGTAGGTGTATGATATCCCATCCGATCCCGTGAAGCTAGGTAGAATCGATGTGAATCAATAAAGAGTAGCGATGCGGGCCAGCTCGGATTTCCTGTACTGCAGGCGGTGCACAAAGAATTTTTCGAGCGATAATCCCCCTTATTTCGCTTTAAAAAGTACCTTACATCTTTTTTTTTTGGTACAGACAAGCGGTTACCTTAGACGAATGCGAGAGCTATCCAAAAGATCAAAGAAAAAGAGTCCTCGAAGGGTATCCGATAGGACTGGAAATGGTCTCAGGTAGGCCTGATAGGCTTCGGGCCGAGCTTTGGGCTAGGCCCGAAGCAAATCAGGCCGGGCTTGGGTCTCATAATAAAGTCCGTAAAATTTTCGGGCTGGACTCGGGCTTCTCTATGGCCCGGCCCGGCCGGAAGTAGGCCCGACCCTAGCTCGAAGCAGGCCCGAACACTTGGAGATGTTCATGATCACTTGTTTCCTATGTTTATATATGACTTTATAGCAGTTTGATTTTGAGATTAATCACTTGATGATTATGAAATTTATTTTCTAGGATTTGTTTGGGTTTTACCAAGATGCAAGCAACCATGAAGAGCTGCATAATTTGATGAAAGCAAATGTTATGATAATCTGCATTTTTGTGACTTCATAGGCCCCTCTCGGGCTTTAATTTGGGCCAGCCCAAATCGGGCCCGCTTTGGGCCAGCCTGAAAGGGCTTTAGTTCAGGCTTGCCCGAATCAAAGCCCGATTAGATCAGCCCTATCAAGCTCGGGCCGGGTTCGGGCAATCGGGCCTAGACCCGGCTCTAAGCCCTTTTTTTTTTTTTTTTGAGGCCCTGGGCTCGAAGCCCGAAATTTTTTTCGGGCTGGGCTCGAGTAGAGGTATAGCCCGGCCCGACCCACTTCCAGCCCTAGTCTCCGAAATGCAATCACTTTGATGCTAGGACCAATCGCCAGAGTGTTGTGTCACAAAAGATGCGACCCGGTCGGCTATACAATTTGCCTCCAGGTAGACATATCTAGTCAAAACCATCCTAAAAGGTTGAAAGAAGCTCTAGATGCCGTGAAGGAGAGGATGGCCGTCGCAATACTCCATTCTGCTCTAAATCCAACTTATAACAGTGAAAGAATCTTTCTCAATAAAATTCTCTCCATATGAAGGCCGTGAATGACTCTTGCCAGTAGAAAACAAATGCCCAATAATTTTAAAGATGTATAGTCAAAATTTTAAGAACAAAACTATTTTAGATGCGTAGAGAGTTTCAACATCCAACAAAGTTTCAACATCAAACAAATTCTACGATGAAAGCTTGATAGATCAGTGGAGTTTGATTTCAGAAAATTGACCAACCTATAATTATATCATGTTGAGAAATCTAGTTTATAGGAACATCATAGACTGCTGAATCAACAAGAATGGTAGTGAATTTAATATTTCAACTTTCCTAGAGAACAAACACTATATTCTCCGGGAGCCATCGGTCAGCACCAATCATCTCGAGGGTAAAATCAGATACAGATCTTAGACGGTATGAGTTTCAGTTGAACATCAAAAATACAGACATTGAGTAGAATCTGAAGCTCACAAGCAGCCGGGGAAAGAGTAAACTGAGAAGAAAAAAAAAGCAATGCAGTATGGTATGCTGTGTCCATGTCAGAAGCACTGACTGGAATAATCCCTACTCTATTTGATGAGGACCATGCACACAGAAGAACGATGAATGGGAGACACGCTGAGATTCCGCTGCTTGATCATTCTTCCTTGGGTCTTCATTGGCAGCCTTGCTTTCATCGACCTTGGCAGCGGCAGCGGCAGCAGCAGCATCATTGGAGTTCTCTGTCTTCCCCAGCAGTATCTCAATCTACATTCAAAATGATAATGATAAATTGCAATTCATAGCACATTTCCTTGTACATTTCAAATAAATTGGCAGCAGAATCAATAAATGGCACCTTGGCTTTCCGGATAAGGCGACCCTTGGTCTGATCTGTGGTGCCAACAGTCGATGTCAGAATCTCTGCTCCCATTACACACACACACACAAAAAAAAAAAAAAAAAAATCACATGAGAAAAACCTAACAAGTTTCAGGGTTTACGAAGAGAAGTCGTGTGCTATGCTTACTCTTCTCAATAGCCAGGCCATTGTTCTTCAGTATCTCAGCAACAGTAACAACAGTGCCAATAGCTGGAATACAGGACAATAGAATCAAGAAATCATGACCATGCCAGGTAGCATTGCATGATTCACTTCATTAAGCGTAAATCACTTCATTAAGCGTAAATCAAGAAGATATGGATTTGATATTATTTCTATCGCAAAAAACTTGTTGATCCTTGCAATGATTTTGATGATTACAAAATATTTGAGCATGTATTTATGACTAACTCTTTCAATTATTCAAGAAATTTTTGTAGGAAGCATTTATCAATGAATCACTTTATTTCCTACTTAGCTGGAAGTTATCCCAGTATAATTATATTAATTAATGAAGTGTATTGAATTAAAGGCTTCAAAGTTGTAAAGCCCTAATTTTTATTCTTGTAATACCTACTTTGAAATTTTGGAAGACTTGTATTGGTTGGAGATTCAATTGGCTGAATTTTGAAGAAGTTCTGCTCGAGCCGACTCATGGATCAAAAACCGACTCCTATTCTAGCACGGCACGAAGAGTTTCAAAGATTCAGAAATCCGAGCCGACTCGAATATATTGAGCCAACTCGAACAGAAATTCCAAATCACAAGTTTCAGAAACTCAGAGCCTCGAGCTCACTCGATCCAGAAGAGTCGACTCGTCCATAGTTTTGTTTATCTTGACTGAGACTTCGAGCTGACTCGACCCAGAAGAACCGACTCGTACAGAGTTTGTTTTTCTATTTTGAGACTTCGAGCCGACTCGAGTGTCGGGTTTAGGCCTGTAACGGCTAGTTGCATAATTGTCTGTTTGAATTTCAAGAAGGCTCCAACGGCTCTATTTCGATTTCCTAGGCCCTACAACTGCTAGATTTGCTTGAAAATAAAAAGAAAGTATTTATGATGGATTAAAGGATTTTTTATTGATTATTCATTGAAAATTAAAAGAGCATTCAAGTGAATTTCAAGTCTTTCACCAACCAACTTCATGTGACCATTCAAGAAAGGATTCAAAGCTTCTCCAACTCATCTTCATTCATTGAATCCAACTTTTGAGGAAGTCAAGAAGCAGCTTTAAGAGTATTCAAGAGCATCCAAAGCAGGGCTTCAATTTGAGCTTCATCAGCAACTACCAAACAAATGGGTTTGTTGTAAAGTTGCTATTTTCATTTAATATATCTTGTTTCCTCTCCAAGAGAACAAGGGCTGTGTCTTGTGAGTATTGAAAGGTTTTTAGGTAAGTCTATTTAAAACCTAACTTGGGTTTCTTTGGTGAGCCCGGTATTAAAATCAAAGGGACTTGGGTTCTTGGAAGCCCGATGTAAAACCAAGTGTGGATTTCTTTGATGAGCCCGGTATAAAATTAAAGGGTGTAGGATTTGGATTGTGACCGGTAAAACAATCCGACTATATTCTAGAAAGAATATAGTGGAGATTCCAAGTGGTGCTTGGATAGTGGACGTAGGAGCGGGTTGCTCCAAACCACTCTAATTTTTTTGTATTTGTGATTGTGTTTGATTGACTTCCTTGTGTTTGTTGATTTAATTACTTCCGTTGCATAATCTATCATAGCACCAACACTAAAAGATTTTTAAAGTACACATACTTGAAAGTTTTTATTATTCCAATTCATCCCCCACTTGAAAGTCACCTGGACAACAAACATAATCCAGGAAACTATACTTTAGAATCAAAACGGTCCAAGAAATAAATGGCAATTAAAAACAAAGATTCAATAAATGTGACACAACCACCAATCCAATTGTTGACATAGAGACTTGATTATCTGAAGTCAAGAAGTAACAATATGATCTTCATCATTATTTATATCACAAGTAGATAATCTAGGAAATTATACACAACGAGATTACTTTTGTGATGAAAAGAAATTTCAACCAAAACCCGGGTTTTTGTGAATCTAGAACAAACCAGCACTCCAGTGGCATCCATAGCAAACTATTATCCGATCAGAGACCGCCAATACTACCAACCGGATCACTATTTCAAAGTCTAGAGATTAAAACACAGGAAATATACTGTACCCAAAAAAAAGACGGGCAAGATAGAACACATTGAAAGACACATTGAACAGATCAATTCAAGGAAACACTGAAATCAACTATTAGAAAATACCACTAAGAGATTATTTACAGAAGTCATTTCAAGAATGCAAGGAAGAAAAAGATTCAAAAAAAAATTATTTAATATCCTCTTCTTATTCTTTTTTTTTCTCCTATTCATGGAATATCTGAAAATAAAATGGATGGGCAAAAATACAAATGCTGGGGAAGAGATCGGATCAAGAAAAGGTCAATACCCATTCCCAGGGCAGAAAGCTCGATCTCATTGTGCTGCTGCATGTACCTCTGCAAGTTAATTCCATAATAACGGAATAAGTGCCCAAAAATCCACAGAACTCGTATCCCTAGAATGAAAATTTAAAAATTCTAGATCGCCAAACAGGGAAACAACAGAGATGTGAACCCTCCCATCGCAAAAATCCGGAGCAAGAAAAAAAATAATTAAAAAGAAAGCATCACCAAGGACAAGGGAAATTCCACCCGATCAAGCTCCCAAGAAAACATTATCTTGGGCAACAATTTCATCCCAAAATCTATGCGTATAGAAACTAAGACATCAAGTTATCTTGCTGTAATTTTCCAAATCAAACATCGAAATACGTCAGGAAACTAAGAAAACCATCAAGAAACAAATCATATCAGAGACCTATATTCATTCATCTCAAAAAAAGCAAAGAAAAGAAAAGAAAAGACAAGGAGAGAAGAATAAGCCTAATAACACCTAAATCACTAGCAAATTAAATAAAAGGAAAGAAAAAAATCCGAATTCGATCGGAACTGAAGAAAACATTAATCGAGAAACGATCTCATCTCAAGAATCAACATGTAGTGTGAGATGAAAGAAAGATCACACCAGAAAACTAAAGAAAACCAAATCAACTTACGGCAGGGATTCCAGCTCTAATCCTCCTAACCAAAGAATGGACGGCCAAGAAAGAGATCGGCACCCAAATTTCTAGAGAGGGAGGGAAAGGACCTTAGCGAGATTGACGTAGAAGAAGAGCGGCTTCTTGTGGGTGGAGACCTGGATGCGGTTCTTCTTTCCCGGCGCCACCACCTCCGCCGCCGGAGTCGGGTCCTTCACCGCCTCCGCGACCATCACCGCCTCCATTTTTTTTCTCTCCTTCTTCTCCTCTCTTTTCTCTCCGTGGGGAAGGGGCGGAAGAAGAAAGTTCGGGTATCGCTCTCCAAGAGATCGGCGCGAGTGGTGCCCCCAGGAGCAGGCGGCGCTAAAATTGGCGCCGTTCCAGGGGAGAATCCCTCAATCAGAGCGCCACGTGTCGCGATAGTGTCGGTGGAGTGGTTTTCTTCTGGCCGTACGAGGCAGTTATATCCGTTACGATCCACGATCGGACGAATCGACGGGTTGCATCTGTCGCACATTCCTTCGCGCGAATCCACCGTTCAATCGCGAGTACAATGTAGCAGTCGACGTCATTAAAAAAAAAAAAAAAAAAAAAGCAATCATTCTTAACACCAAAAGAACGAGTTTTTTAAAATAATATTTTAATTAAAATATTTTTAAATCGGTGTCATCTATACTATATTTACGAAATTAGGTTTTTAACTCGTGAAAGGTATGGATAAAAAAAAAGAATTTACGTGAAAAAATCACACATTTTTTCTGTTCAAAATTTAATAAAGAAATTATTTTTAAAAAATAATAAAAAATCCATAAAAAATTTTAAAATTTAAAAATAAAAATATATAACATGATATAATAATATATTTTATATTATAATAAATATTTATATTCTAAAATATAAAATATAAAAAATATAAATATTTAAATTATATATTATATATTATAATATAGTATATTGATGTGCGCATATTGGTTGGGCGTCATGTGTGGTGGAGCCATGCATGTCCATGATAACTGGACTCGTTGATGACGTGATCACTGAGAACGTCCCAATGGTACAACGGATAGTTGCATGTACGTAAGTTCGGATATCACTGATGCGTTGAGCGGCGGTTATTGTCCCGATAATATTTATCAACTTTGTTGTACTGACGGATATCATATATGGTGGAGTAGTGCTTTGTACTGGTGGTTGGATCAGTTGCATGGCACGATCAATTCTTAGGAGGCACAGATAAGTGGGTATCCGGGCTCGTACCAATACTGCTGCCCTCGTGCCCTGTTGCTTTCGACCCCACTACTCCATGAACATCCCATGCCATCGTGCTGCACCGAAGACATTCAGTATGACACCGGGAAAATTATCACCGTAAGGATCTGTAAAGGAAAAGTATATAGGTTGTACCATACCAAACAGAGAATTCAAACCCGTAGATTGCCTTATTAGTTCCCATATCTATCTATTCTATTGCTGCAATTCGTGAATAGTCTTCGCCGTGCTCTTCGTGCGAGCCAGAATCTGAGATCTCCCCCCCCCCCCCCCCTTTTTTTTTTTTTTTTTTGAGGAAAGCTAGTGGCGCTTTTGGCATGTTAATTCTTTCGACGGGCTACAGATATAACCGGTATGCACGCATCAATAAATATATTATATTATAAATATAATATAATTTAATATATTATAATATATTTATTATATTTTTAAATATAAAATATATTAAAAAATATTGTTATATTATTATATTGATTTTAGATTTTAAATTTTTTAAATTAAAATTTAAAATTTTTAAAATTTAAAATTTAAATTTAAAATTTTTTATTTTTTATTAAATTTGAATAAAAAATTATACATTGTACCTGCAATTTTTTTCTTCTCCGTAAGCACCCCCCCTTTTACACCCATGCCTCCACGTGTTTAAAAAAAAATCTAATTTGATAATTATATTTTAGGTAGCGCCAGTTTGATAATATTTAATAAAAAAATTATTATTTTAAAAAACTCCCCAGAGCAAACCCAAATCCGACAGATTCATGTCTTATTAATGGTGCTACATTATGGGACAGGTTCGGATTGTATATTTTTTCCTTCACATAATCTTTTATAAAATCATCATGAACCCTTTTTCTGCTTGTACAAAATTCTCGGCGGTTACATTGCAAACCAATGGTGCATATCATTTGCACCAAATTATGGACGGTTCTGAAACTTACAAAACTTTCGATCAAATCCATGAGTCCTCGTGATATAAGATTAAATTAGCTATTAATAGTTTCAATCCATTTGAGAATACGAGTATCAGCCACAGCATTTGGCAGTCATTTGCCTGTCCTATATTGAAAGAAAATATAGCAAAAAAAAAGATAAAAGGAGTTAAACTAATATATAATACAAGTTAAAAATTATTGATAAAAAATAATTATTTAAATTTTATTTTACATAGTAAAATATTATAATTTATTATTTATTTTATTATTTCATATGAATTTATTATTTATTTATTTGAAACTGGACGTTGACATTTTGATATAATAATAATACATGCTTATCTCAGTTATACTATGACTGATTTAAATTTTAAGATAATTACATCAGCAGTATGCCATGAGATAGGCAATCTTTTTCATCATAGCATCACTGGATTTTTATTACTTTTAATATATATAAAGAAAAAATTAAAGACTTGTATTTATAATCCGAAAAAATTGGAGTTATATATACTTGTCTCAAAGGAGAAGTAAACTAAGCATCTGTTTTATATATTACGATAAACTATTTTAATTGGATGCCGTGCCTTAGAAGATGTGTTTTTAAAAAGTATCAAACTATTGAACACTACATTCAACCCAATCTCAAACTATTTTAATTGGATGCGGGCCTTAGAAGATGTGTTTTTAAAAAGTATCAAACTATTGAACACTACATTCACCCAATCTAATTTAAACATGGCTAAATATGGTAGATTTTAACTTATACAGTGTTATACCAGATCAGTCTTTCTCTGAACCGGACTAAAGATCCGACCGACCATTCTAGCAGAGGTCCAATCGATCCACGTCACCAGAGGTCCGAACGACCCACTCCACCAGGGATCCGAACGATCAACTCCAGCAAAGGTCCGACCGACCCACTTTGCCAGAGATCCGAACGATCCATTCCACCAGGGATCCGAACGACCCATTCCAGCATAGGTCCAACCGACCCACTTCGCCATAGATCCGAACGACCCAATCCACCACGAGTCCGAACGACCAACTCCAGTAGAGGTCCGACCGATCCACTTGGGATCCAACTGACCTATTTCAGCCAAACCCATACTAATCAGAGGGCTCCAGAAGCCCCGTCAGCTGGTACCAGAATTCTGTTACAACAGATCCCACAACGTGGCCACATCGTGGAGCCACCTGGCCACCACCTTGATTCTTCTAGGGGCAGATCAGATTTCCAGCCTAGCCCCTAACAGAATCTGGTAGTGTTCCGCGCCTATATAAGGTAAACGGAGGACTCCGAACGGTAATGGCACTTTTTTTTCTCCACGAGCTATCTCCTCTTTGATTCCTCCATTCTGTTGCTCTAAGGCCCCGCTAACTTAGCTCTCGGAGTGTCCCCCACCGGAACACCACCGGGCCGTGGGACTTCTTTTGCAGGAACCGGGAGAGGAGCACTCTAGCCAAGCCGAGACAACCGGTTTGGAAGGTTTGACAGCAACAGATTGGCGCAAGAAGGAAGGCCCTGAACCTTCATTCTTGTTTCCCTTCTCTAAAAGGAGAAATCCACCGCTAAGTGAAGTAATGGTGAAAGGGAAAAACCCAGAATACCTCCATCAAGAGAGGCCACTCGCCATCAAGATCAGAGGATCCTCCAAGGGAGAATGATGCCACCCAACCTATCATTACCTTGGGACAACATCAGTTTCAAACCCTTCTGAACCGCATCGACACCCTGCTACCGCGGTTCAGAACCTCCAGGATGCGGCCAACAACAGGCAATAATCCTTGGCGGTGTCCCAAACCAATCATCTGCCTGTTGTCGAGGGAAGCCGACAGCAGGGAGCACCTCAACTCTGCTCCCACCTAGCACCGGAGCCTCGAAGGTCTCAGGGGGCTCATGCTGATGGAAAGAGAGCGAGATCCGCCTCACTCTCCTTTGCAAACTCGGTTCTTGACGGCGATCAGCGCCGCAACGAGGACCCGAGGGACTACACCAGCAAGCTCCAGCGCATGGAGGAGCAGATCACTGAGCTGGTCGATCGGCAAAAGGCCGATGAGGTGCAGGCGTATGATTCTTGCCCGCCTTTCTTCGCCAAAATCATGGGGGAAGCCATCCCCGGCCATTTCAAAATTCCTCAAGTGAATGTCTACGATGGCACCACCGACCCACTAGATTATCTGGACACTTACAAGGCCCACATGATGGTACAGGGCACCTCTGATGCCCTTCACTGCATTGCCTTCCCTGCGACACTTAAGAAGGCAGCTCGGATGTGGTTTTCCGCCTTTCGATCAGGTACGATTCACTCCTTTCCCCCAGCTGGAAAACTCTTTTTATCCCATTTCAGGACTTGCAGCCTGGCCCCGAGGAACACGGACTGCCTCTTCCTCATATAGCAAAAGGAAGGAGAAACCTTCTGGGACTACATGGCCCGATTCAATTCAGCGGCCATGGAGGTCCCGGACCTCAATGAAGACGTAGCTATGTCAGCCTTCAATAAGGGCCTGCAATCATCTAGGCTCACCTTCTCCCTAGACAAGAATTTCTGACAAGTTACTCTGAACTACTGGCCTGAGCGCAAAATACGTCCTGGTAGAAGAACAAGTGGCAAGCTGATGCCAGGATGAAAGGGGTTGGCCCCAAAGAAGCGGAGTGACAAGGCTCCCGAAGTTCAACCTCCCAATGATTGCATCAACTCGGCTCAACGCCGCAGTCCTAAACTGAAGGACTTCTCCAAGAAGTTCGAGACTTATGCGCCTCTCTCCCTCCTGAGGGAGAAAATCCTTATGGAGATAGAGAACGGGACCTTCTTGCAAAGGCCTCACCCGATGAGGAGCCCCTCTGCATTAAGGAATAGGAACAAGTACTGCTGGTTCCACCGCGACCATGGGCACAGTATTGAAGACTACCTCCAGTTGAAGGATACGATCGAAGATCTGATCAGGCGAGGGTACCTGCACAAATACGTCCGACCTCAGAGGAATCGGGATGAAACCTCTACTGCCAGGGACCCCCCGGAGGAAATAGAGTTGCCCAACCAGTGCCCCACTGACGAAAACAAACATGGGTATGCTCCATCGTCGGTCCGATTGGAGGAATGAAGAAGACCAAGACATTATGAAGAGGCCTCGAAGTTCTAATATAATTAGTTTCTCCGATGAAGATCTCTTAGAGGCCCAGATCCCTGGGAATGACCCTGTGGTTGTATCGACAGTGATTACCAACTACGATGTAAGAAAGATCCTCATAGAGATGGAGATCGAAAGTCTATTTATTTTATTTTATTTGAGTCCATTAGTCATGTGTCACTTGAGTCAAAGTGAGCAATTGAGTCCTATAATAAAGTGAGACAACTGAGTTAGTTGAGTCCACTTAGTCAGGTCCAGTCATTTTAGTTCAGTCAAGTCCGATCAAGTCCATTTAGGTCATGTATAAGAGAGAGTTCACAACCAGGAGATTCACCAGGCCCGCCCAACCAGAGCTGGCCTTCATGTACCTGGGCCCTTTCATGCCGCCAAGCCCGCAAGAGAGCACAAGTCCAAGACAAAGCCCTACTGTTGACTAGGTCCACCAGGATTTCTTGGCCCACAAGTTAGAATTTTTTAGCCCTCAAGTCATGTACCCTAGGGTGAATCTATAAAACCCCCCTCCCCTCTTGTATGAAGTATCTTTTTCTTATGAATACAAACTAAAAATTATTTTGATCTAAGTTTTGAGTTTTTCTCTTGATTAAAGTGGGTGTGACGCCCTGGTTCTTGTTCTTGAGTGCAAGCCCTAATCCTCTGGTGACTTCTATGCTCGCCAGCAATCCCCCGCTTCTCTGTCCCGCATTAGTTTGGTATCAGAGCCCAACGGATCAGGTTTTCTCTTCCTCCCCCATCGTTCCTCCCGTTCAGATTTTCCTGTGAAAGACTCCTTCTCAAACCTCGGTCAGCCACCGAGGTCCGTCAAAGCCTGCATCCGCCTTCTTCCCGTGACCCCCAATGCCCCATCCTCCAATTGACTCCGCAGCCCAACCGATCTCTCCGTTCAATGCCTCACCGCCGCCCGTCCGGCTCCTTGCTGCCGTGATGCCTGATGCCGCTGGATCGGAGCCTGTGCCGCCAGCGTCGCCTTGCCTCCACCCTGCCCCCCCAGTTCATCTTCACCGTCAGCGCTCTAACCGTCCACCACCACCAATCGAACATCGAGATCATCATCGACGCCCTCTTCCTGCTCACCGCCAGCAGCCGACGCCCCACCCTGCAACCCCCTCCCTCCGGACTGGAGCCCCATCCACCCCTCCCGCCCGACTGGAGCACCACAGCCGCTCCCTCCCACTGTATCTATCCCAGCAGCCGATCGACGCCACCCGCCGTCTTCGTCTCTAATCAAGCCCAGACCCGATCGACGCCTCTCGTCGGATCCCCTACTACCGTGACTCTCGCAACCACCACCTCCAAAGCCACCGACACCAATCGAAGAGCCTCATCACTGCCCCGCCCGTCCAGAACCCTGCAGTCGCTTATCTCCGGGCTTGTCCAGCCACCGGACCCTTCCAAATGCCCCACTGTCCTTTCATGAAGCTTCGGAGAGCCGCCGGCCAAAGGCGAGAACCCCGATCATCTCTATAGGATCCTCGCTACTTCTCATCGGCCACCCATGCTCGTTGCCGGCCATCACACCCTCCGTCAGCCATCACGACCATCACCAGCCATCATGACCTCCGTGTCTGCAGTCGCTCATCCCCCTCGGTCCGTGGAGAAGGAAGCTGCAGTTGGCACGAACGTGAAAGCATTTCACGTTCCAAATGCTGACTTTAGGTTCTGCACAGATCTCAAAGCAGGACCTCGGTGTCTCAAAGCTGCATGCTGCACACTCCTCAAAGTGCATGGTCCTCAGAGTTGCACGATCTTCAAGATGCACAGATTTCAGAGTAGCATAAATTTCAGAGTGGCACATTTTCCAGAGCCCCTCTTTATTCCAAGTTTATTTGGATATTTTTGGATTTATTTGATTGTGTCTGTTTTATGGGTTTGTCTTTTGATATGCTTGGATTCGATTCCATCAAACCCCCGCTGAACCTGACTCGACGGAGTCGAGTTCTCCCCACCGTAGGAAAATGATGGGGACCGAAAGTCCATTTTATTTTATTTTATTTGAGTCCATTAGTCATGTGTCACTTGAGTCAAAGTGAGCCAATTGAGTCCTATAATAAAGTGAGACAACTGAGTCAGTTAAGTCCACTCAGTCAGGTCCAGTCATTTTAGTTCAGTCAAGTCTGATCGAGTCCATTCAGGTCATGTACAGGAGGAGAGTTCACAGCCAGGAGATTCACTAGGCCCCCCCAACCAGAGCTGGCCTTCATGCACCTGGGCCCTTTCATGCCTCCAAGCCCGCAAGAGAGAGCACAAGTCCAAGACAAAGCCCCACTGTTGACCAGGTCCACCAGGATTTCTTGGCCCACAAGTCAGGATTTATTAGCCCTAAAGTCATGTGCCCTGGAGTGAATCGATAAATACCACCCCTCCCCTCTTGTATGAAGTACATTTTTCTTATGAATACAAACTAAAAACAATTATTTTGATCTGAATTTTGAATTTTTCTCCGGATTGGAATGGGTGTGACGCCTTGGTTCCTGTTCTTGAGTGCAAGCCCTAATCTTCTGGTGACTTCTACGCTCGTCAGCGATCCCCCACTTCTTTATCCCGCATCACATAGATAATGGAAGCTTTGCGAAGGTTTTATTGTATGATGCTTTTGTCAGAATGAATCTGCCTAGAGCCAGGTTACAAGAATCCCCAATGTCGTTGGCAGGGTTTGGGGGGAACTCCTTCGGCGTGGAAGGAGAAATAACTCTGCCTATTACAATCGGGTCAGAGCCTTGTCAAAAAACTCTCCCTATCAATTTTGTGGTCGTACGCACGACCTCAGCCTACAACGCCATCTTAGGATGGCCAGCACTTAACAAATTTCGGGCCATTGTGTCTACCTACCACATGCTGGCAAAATTTCTAACCCGAAATGGAGTCGGAGTAATGAGGGGGCACCGCAGAATGGCCAGGCAGTGTCTGACCATCCAGGACAGGCAATCTGAAGACCGCTCCACCTTGGAACAACTTGATCCCAGGGTCAAAGCCGACTGCAGTAGATAACCAATCGAGAAGATCCTATTCATACCCCTTCGGGAAGACGATCCCACTAAGGTCCTACAGATTGGAAGCACACTCAACGAAGAGGCCAAGTTAGAGTTGGTCAGCTTTTTACAGAATAATGCCGATGTCTGTGCCTGGTTGGCATCAGACATGTCAGGCATCCCATCGGAGGTCATAACCTACCAGCTCAAAGTGGACCTATCTTACAAGCCTGTCAGACATAAGAAGAGGAGCTTCGTCCTTGAAATACAAAGGGCAATTGATGAGGATGTCAAGAAACTCTCCGATGCTGGCTCTATCAGAGAGGCCTATTACCTTGACTGGCTGGCAAATATTGTAATGGTGAGGAAAGCCAATGAAAAATGGAGGATATGTGTAGACTAAACCGACCTCAACAAAGATTGTCCAAATGACAGATTTCCCTTATCAAAGATCGATCAACTGGTGGACGCCACTGCCGGTCATCAACTTCTGAGCTTCATGGATGCCTTCTTCGGGTACAATCAAATTAGAATGCACCCGGAGGATGAGAAGAAGATAGCCTTTATCACTGACAAGGGGCTGTACTGCTACAAGATGATGCCCTTCGGTCTGAAGAATGCCGGAGCTACTTTTCAAAGACGATCAACCGGGTTTTCAAAGGAAAACTTAGAAGAAACATGGAGGCATACGTTGACGATATGATGGTCAAGAGCTTTCGAAAAGCCGACCACATCAAAGACCTACAAGAATCTTTCAATACCTTGAGGCATCATTGGATGAAGCTGATGTTGGAAATTGTGTCCCAAAGCCAATCGCCTGGGTTGTAGGCGGTTGTGCTCAGTATTGTACTCATTTTATGAATTAATAAAATAATATTTTTGGCAGCTCATCACATTCTAAATTTCCCTGAAATGAACTCTTTCAATGTGATGAAGTCCTTAGGACTACACTAACTTCGATACAGAGAGGATGTATCGAGTGGTCCTTAAACCCTGTTCACAACCAAAGGATATATTGTACTGGACGGTAATATATCAAGTATAGGTTGTTGTAGTTCACATCGTTTGGTTGTCCTCTTGACCAAATGAGTGTGGTGACACTGATATGATCTGCAAGTGGGATATGTGATATCTTATTGAATGTGACTCCGTGTAGCCCCTTTCTGCCAAAGGGATACTCACGATAGGATATGGGTATATGTGTCCCTCTGACCTGAGGTCATCACGGTAGCTTGCAAGCAACTCCCTGTGCTTTGGTGCCGGACTACCCGGATTTTTAATCCGGTGATGGAAGGTTTCTGGGTACAGGCAAGTACTTGTGGAGCAGTGATGGACCAAGATGGAATTGACCTGTCCAAATAGTTTGGATTGAATGTCTCGCAGTATCTCAATTTAGCAAATCCTCGACCGGGGTAGTCCTAGTGAAGAGTCACTGGGCTTGCGAGGTTGAGACACATAGTCGACTGACTCAGTCTGGGTTGGCAGCCCAATCTCAGTCGTCCTAAGCATTAGAGGTCAAAAGGATGAATTATACGGTAACCATATGCCAGAGGTTCGATTGTTTGCTCCCGTATCTTCGACCTATCCGGATGCCGGGACCCATTGCTAGATGGTTTCCTGTGCTGGTACTAGAAATTGTTCTAGTGCTACCGTTTAGGTTCGAACCTATGAGGTCACACGCCACAGAGGATAACTCTCTGATCCGGATACCGATTATGATTGGGAATCGTCTCGATTTTATGGTCACAGTATTTTTTGAGCACTCTTTTCCCTGTCTTGCCCTTGTCTGTGTCGACCGAAAAATGTTCCGGGCTGACCAGCTCTGCGCCAGGATTTTTCTGAATCAGTTTTGAACTGATTCGGAGTTCGTTTCGGCCTCCAATTGGTTATGAACCAATTTTAATTCCTTGAACCAGGTTCAATTGGATTGAACCACCATTGGATTTGAACCAAATTGGTTTAATGGGATTGGACCATTTTTGGTTGGACCGGTTTTGGATGAACCGATGTTTTTTTTTTTCTCTCCATGGACCGTTTTACATGGTCATTTGAATGGAGGAAGTCCAAACGATTGGAGAAGGCCAAACGTTCGTGGAAGCCAATACGTCGCACGTCTATTCTCCTCCCTCAACCCACTGGAATTAAACCTGGTTTTATGGCTGTTAATTGGGTTAATTGCAGTCGGTGACCTCTTGGCCTCCCACCCTCTCCGTTGCCACTTCTCCCTGCTGCTTATATTAACACCAAGCCATCCCCTATTGTTGTTGGTTAAGTTTCAACGAGAGATACGAGTTTTTCAACATGTGAGAATCGAGGGAAAGCAACAAACATCTCTGGGTATTCTTCTTCCTTGAGAGGCTCATTTGGAGTGCTTTTGGGGCTGGGTTTAGGAGTGTGTGAGAGAGACAAACAAGGCCTTAATCCCTTGTTTTTGTTGTGCTCAAAGTTTCTGCCCAGCTGCAGAAAACCTGTGACCGTAAAGCCCTTTTCCAGCGGCTAGCACCGTGCGTGGAGGCGGATCCTAGAGTCCCGGGCATGTCTCCCCTCTAGAGGGAGTACCACTCTACTCCTAGGAGCAAACCACGCGAGCCGGGATCGTCCCTGCTGCTCCGAAACGAAGGCCAAAGTCTGCTACCCAGTTCTGCTGCAGAAATCTGGCAGCAGACTTTGGTGATTTATTTAATTTTTTTGGCTTAGATTTGATTGCAGCAATCAGTGGCAAATCGAAGAAAACTTGTCCAAGAAGCCGCTGCTCAAATTTGGAAGCAAACGGAGGTCCGGAAGGCGGTGTTCCGATGATGTTTTGCAAGCCAAAAACAGGATCCCAAGGAGGAAGACGACTGGAATAACTTTATTCCAGTTATTCCAGTCTATTCCAGGTTTATTCCAGAGTTATTCTAAATGGAATAAAGATATGGAAAATTTATTTTCAATCATGCATGGATATATTAAATTGTTTAATATTTTATATGATTATGCATGCCTAAATGCAACTAGATTTAGATTAATTCATAGCGGAGCAGATCCCCGCTGCCCGAATTTTAAAAATTGTTTTAAAATCCAATCTGCTCCCGCAGATGTTTGCATGCCTAGTGTAGGATCTTGTCAAACCACTTGCATCAGTAAACTTTCAGCTGAACCCGGCCAAGTACACTTTTGGGATGACCTCCAAAAAATTCCTTGACTTTCTGGTCACGCAAAGTGGAATTAAGGTCAACCCTGATAAAATCAAGGCCGTTTCGACATGGGACATCCGACCAACAAGAATCAAGTGCAGGAACTTACAAGCCGAATAGCCTCTCTCAGTCGATTTATCTCCAGGTCGGTCGAGAAGTGTCTCCTTTTTTTCAAAACCCTGCGATAGTTGGATCACTTCCAGTGGACAGACGAGTGTCGGTTAGCCTTTGAGATATTAAAGGAATACCTGAGGACTCCTTCCTTGCTTGCTAAGCCGGTGGAGGGAGAGCCCCTATACTTGTATCTATTAGCATCGGACGAGGCAGTGAGCTCCGTTCTCATCCAGGTATGGGAGAACAGCCAGCAAAGTCCTGTCTACTACATTAGTAAAGTTCTCCATGATGTCGAAACAAGATACCCCAAGATGCAGAAGCTTGCTTACTTCCTAATCATAGCAACCAAGCGGTTGCGCCCTTACTTTCAAGCACATCTGATCGTCGTCCTGACTAATCAACCTCTTAAGGCTATTTTCAGGAGCCCCGACACCTTCGTCCGGCTTGCCAAGTGGGTCGTCAAGCTAGGTGAATTTGACATCTCCTTCCAAACTCAATCGACCATGAAGGCTCAAGTGATCATTGACTTCATAGCGAAGTGTACCTGGAGATAGGAAGCACCTCTACAATCAACTAACACACCTGAGGAAGACATTATTGAAGAAGCAAAGCCCGCCTAGATGCTCCATGTGGACAGGGCATCTAACCTTGCTGGATGTGGAGCGGGCCTAATCCCGACCGACCCCGATGGACAGAGCCTGGAGTATGCCTTGCATTTTGCATTTCAAGTATCAAACAATTAAGCGGAATATGAAGCCCTCCTTGCAGGACTGAGAATAGCCGACGAGCTGGGTATCGGTCGGATCAGAGCTTTCTTCGATTCTCAACTGGTGGTGAATCAAGTGAAGGATGAATTCGAGGCGAGAGATCCGATCTTAGCCAAATACTTGGACAAGGTACAAAGTCTCGTGACTCGACTTAAATTCTTCGAAATTTTTCATATACCTCGAATGCAGAACTCTCGGGCGAATGCCTTATCACGATTGGCTACGTTCATCACCAACTCCTCTGACCGAACCTTTGTGGAATACCTGCAATGCCCGAGCATTGCTGAAGAGACAATTGGAATCCATCAAGTAGAGCGAGAAGCCTCTTAGATGGACCCCATCCTTGCATTCCTCATCAAAGGGACCCTATCAGAAGATAAGACTGAAGCCAAGCGTGTATGCTGGACTGCCTCAAAGTACATTGCCCTCGATGGGACCTTATACAAATGGTTATTCGCACAACCTTTGCTCAAGTGCCTGGGGTTGTCGGTTGCCGACTATGCACTCAGAGAGGTGCACGAGGGCATCTGCAGCTTCCACCTGGGAGGAAGATCCTTGACCTACAAAATTATTCGACAGGGTTATTATTGGCCAACCATCCAGAAGGATGCGTCGGACTTCGTCAGAAAGTACGACGCGTGCCAAAGATATTCTAACATTCAGAGATGATTGGCTAGTCAGCTAACCCCACTGAACATCCTTTGGCCGTTTGCACAATGGGAAATGGACATTCTTGAGCCGTTCTCGCCAGCCTCCAAACACCGAAAGTTCTTGGTTGTAGCCATCGACTACTTCACTAAATGGATGGAAGCTGAGTCGCTGGCACAAATCACAGAAACCAAAATAGAAAACTTCATCTGGAACTACGTTATCTTCCGGTTTGGCATACCACAGGCAATCATCATCAACAATGGAAGACAGTTTGACAACCCGAAATTTCGGGAGTTATGCCAGCAATACCATATTTTCCATCGGCTAACTTCAATCAGACATCCCAAATCCAACAGAGAAGCCGAAATTACCAATCGGACGATCCTGCATGGGTTGAAGACCCGACTAAATGACGCAAAGGGACTCTGGGCAAAAAAACTCCATTCGGTGCTCTGGGCCTATCGGACTACCTCCCAGACAGTAACTGGAGAAACACCATTCAACCTGACCTACGGGAGTAAGGCGGTCATACCTGTGGAAATCTCCCTGCAATCATTTCAGATCGATCATTTCGCCGAGCCAGCCAACTCAGAACGGAGAAGAATTGACCTCGACTTGCTCGAGAAAACCCGACTCCAAGCTGATCTGAAGATAGTGACATATCGTCAAAGGATGGCCAAATATTACAACACTCGAGTTAAGGCTCGAAGCTTCAAGATCGAAGACTTGGTTCTACAGAGGATCGAAATATCCAGGCCGACCGAACAAGAAAAACTCTCCCCTAACTAGGAAGGCCCCTATAGGATAATTGAAGTGATCCAAGCCGGAACTTACCAACTTGAGCACTTGGATGGACGTCAAATAACGTGTCCTTGGATTGTAAATAACCTTCGCAAGTATTATCAGTGAAGGCAACATTCATTCCACTAAAAATCTGATCCCGATCGACAGAGGCTCTAAGGTAGCCCACTTCAAAAGTCTGACCCCGGTCGGTAAAGGTTCTAGGGTAGCCCACTCCAAAAGTCCGACCCTGGTCAGCAAAGGCTCTAGGGCAGCTCACTCCGAAAGTCTGACCCCGGTTGGTAGAGGCTCTAAGGCAGCTCACCGAAAGTCCGACCCTGGTTGGCAAAGGCTCTAAGGCAGCCCACTTTGAAAGTCCGACCCCGGTCGGCAAAGGCTTTAAGGCAGCCCACCGAAAGTCCGATCCCGGTTGGCAAAGGTCTAGGGTAGCCCACTCTGAAAGTCCGATCCCGGTCGGCAAAGGCTCTAGGGCAGCTCACTCCGAAAGTTCGACCCCGATTGGTAGAGGCTCTAAGACAGCCCACCGAAAGTCTGACCCCGATCGGTAGAGGCTCTAAGGCGGCCCACCGAAAGTTCGATCCTGATCGGTAAAGGCTTTAAGGCAGCCAACTCCGAAAGTTTGACCCCGGTCGGCACACCGAAAGTTTGATCCCGGTCAGCAGAGGCTCTAAGGTAGCCCATTGAAAGTCCGATCTCGATCGGTAAAGGCTCTAGGGTAGCCCACACCGAAAGACCGACCCCGATCAACAAAGGCTCTACGGCAACCTACTCAAAAATCCGACCTCGCTTAAAGAATTCTACTTGGAATCCTTAAGCATTTGAGGGATCATCTTGTAAGCAACTATTCTAATGGTTCAGACTAAATCAACCCTTCAACACTTAGAAATATTTCTAAAGACTTGGGTTCGGACTAAGCTAACTGTTCAACACTTAGAAATATCTTTCAAGAAAAATGAGTTCGGAAAAAGCCGACCATTCCACATTCAAAAAGATGGACATTAAAGATATATGTCAAAAGAAGAAGTATTTTCATTTCTTGGCAAAAGGTTTCGACAAAAAACAGGAAGGACTTTCACAAATGATCTTAAGTCTGGCCCTATGGGTACATAGGAGGAACTTCGGCTTCGGCCTCCTGCACCACAATCGAAGTCCTGATCGAGGCATCCATCGATCCTGCATCGGCAACAGCTTGGGCGCCGGCTCCGGAGTCTGACGGGCCCCCTACCCCTCTTGTGTCGACAGCAATCTAGACATCGGCCCCGGCATCGGTCGGGCCTGTTCCTTCTTCCACTGGCGGCGATAGCTGCAGGGCGGACAGGTCAAGCTCTGGATAGGTTTCGACCACCTTCTTCAGGCAATCCTCATAGCCATAGTAGAAGCTAACCACCCCAACCTCCTTAATCTCCTCCTCAAAGCTGGCGGAAGCCTTGTACTTCGCTGTAGCATTGCCGACCGCCTCCATCGCTTGTGCCTTGGCCTCCTCCAGCAAGTCCATGTACTTTGCTACCATAGATTGGTGAGCGCGAGAATTCCTCTCGGCCACGGTGGACCGCTCCTCCTCCGCCTCAGCTGACCGACTAGGGTTTTCATCCTCTTCTTTTTCTTTAGCCTGGCCTCCCGGTCGGCCAGTTGGTGAAAGTAAACAACACGGTTGCGGGTGCCTACACTAAGCATGCAACAGCAGGGAGCAGATATGCATTTAAAAACTATTTTAAAATAATAGCGGAAACTACCTACTCCGCACAGGATCTAACATATTCTGAATGCATGTATAGGCAAAACTAAGCATGAACAAGGGCATGCAATATTTATAAACAATTATATAAACCTAGATCAGGATATGCATGAAAAATAAAACCAGAAATAATTACCTTATTCCTGCTGAAATAACCCTGGGATATCTGCTGGAATTGCTGGGATAACAGGAATAAATTTATTCTTGTCTTCTTCTTCTTCCAGCACGTTGAAATGCTGTTTTCTTTTCCTCCCAAAACTGCAGCAAACCAAAACAAAAATGGCCAACTCCTTGGTCTCACTTCCAGCACCAAAAGCAAGGGAACTTCTTGCTTCAATGGAGAGGGATTTGGATCAAACTTCCCATCGTTTGAAGGTCTTCTCTCTTCCAAAAATTCAGCAAACCTGCAACATGAAAAACAGAGCAACAACAAGCAGTAGCTTGGGATGATCAACTGGCTCCCAGGTGCTCAAGCGAACACCCTCTAGAGGGGGGTCACGCCTGGGGCTCCACTGATCCGGCCTCTCGTGCGATGCTAGTCGTCGGAAACCTTTGAACGGTGAGGGGTGGAAGAGAAATTCAGAACTCCAAGTTCTGCAAACGTTTTCTCCAAAACTGGTTTTCCTCTTCCACAGATTGAGCACAAACAACAAGGATTCAAGTAAGACTTTCTCTCCCAATCTCTCACCAAAACCCAGACCTCAAAATCTCCGGTGGAATGGAAGTTCTCCAGGAAGAAGACCTCTCACGTATTTTTAGCACCCCAGAAAATAAATGGCGCCCAGAATTTATAAGCACGTGGAACAATTCAAACGGTGAATTGGAAGCTAAGGAGATGTCTGGGAATACGAAGTAGCAGCAGGTATTTGGAACGAATCTAATTCGTTCTTAATCAAGCATTGAAGAGCCAAAATGGTGGAGTAAATACAACCAAAACCGAGGGGAAGGGGAGAGGATAAGATGCTTGAAAGCCCTATACGCCCAAGCCAATAAATCACCGTGGTGATGTGTCCAAATCGGTTCACAACCGGTTCAAAGATTTTCAAACGGTTCAAAACCGATTAAAAAACCCAATTAGATCAAAATCTAATAATCAAATGGCTTGCCTTGTTCTGGTTATCCAGGAACAATTCTCGGTGCACCCGAACAAAAATTGATCGATCCAAACCTGAGTCAATCCATAGTGCTCAATCAAACCGTTACCGAAATGATTCTAATCATAAATCGGTACCTGGATCAGGGAGTAATCCTCTGTGGCATGTGACCTCATAGGTTCAAACCTAGATGGTAGTACTGGAACAATTCCAGTACTAGCACAAGATACCATCTAGCAATGGGTCCCGGCATCCAGATAGGTCGAAGATGCGAGAGCAATCAATCGAACCTCTGGCATATGGTTACCGTATAATTCATCCCTTCGACATCCAATGCTAGGATGACTTAGGGTTAGACTGCCAACCCTACCCGAGTCAATCCACAACATGTCTCAACCTCGCAAGTCTAGTGACTCTCCATCTTAGTCCACCATTGCTCCACAAGTACTTGCCTGTACCTAGAAAACTTCCGTCACCGGATTAGAAATCTGGGTAATCCGGCACCAAAGCACAGGGAGTTGCTTGTAAGCTACCATGACGATCTCAGATCGGAGGGACACGTATATCCATATCCAATCGTGAGTATCCCTTTGGCATGAAGGGGCTACACGGAGTCATGTTCAATGAGATATCATATATCCCACTTGCAGATCACATCAATGTCACCATACTCCTTTGATCAAGAGGACAACAAAACGATGTGAACCACAACAACCTATACTTATACATTGCCGTCCAGTACAATGTATCCTTTGGTTGTGAACCTGGTTTAAGGACCACTTGATATATCCTCTCTATATCGAAGTCAATGTAGTCCTAAGGACTTCATCACATGAAAAAAGTTCATTACAGGGAAATGTCAGTATGTGATGAGCTGCCAAAATAATATTTATAAATTCATACAAAGAGTACAATATTCAGCTCAACCGCCTACAGCCTAGGCAATTGGCTTTGGGACACAATTTCCAACAGTTGGGTCTGCAGGTCTTCTACTTGGTTCTTCAATGATTCGGCTTCGGCCTGACTGGCCGATAGCCTCTCCTCAACCGCCCTTTGATCACCTCTAACTCATCGACCTTCTTGGCCGTGGCCTGTGCTGCGTATAGCATCTCGCTGAGTCCGTCGTCCATCAGCGAGATCCCATGAACAATCTGCAAATGAAAATTTGAGTTAATCATGCACAGAGAAGGAAGAACGGAAAGATGAAGGTATGAGGACGATGACCTACCCTCATCATGTCGCGGTAAGCTTCCCTTGCCACATCATCCAACTTCCTCCGACTGGACTCCTCCCAGTCGGCCTCCGACATGGACCCCCTAAGTAGCTTTCTGGCATGCCCCGCATTGTGGAGGGCGCGCCAGTGCTGATACATCTCGAAGCGGGCATCGTTGCCTCCTCCCTTGGCTACTCCCTTCCCTTTGTCCATGGGGGGAGTCGCTTCTGTCGACCCTGTTGACGATGAAGCTAAAGCCGTCGTTGCACCAATCGGCTATAGAGATTCCTACTCTGATCGGGCGGCCGGCTGCCCGACGGGGGATGAATGTCTCGACGCCCTTGCCGCCGGTCATTCCGATAGAGGATTGTCATCCTCGTCGGAGTCCACTAACACAATTGCTGCAGGCCATTCTTCCACCCGCGCCTCTTCAGTTGGTTCGCGGTCGGCCCCGCGGACTGGGCGGCCCTCCTCTTCGCCGCCCGCTCTTCTACCTTGGCCCTGTTGGGCTTCATCTTATCTCCTATTGCAGGGACAAAAACAAAATGAGTACAGAAGAAGATAAAGTTTGCAAAGTACAAAAAGGACTGACAACAGTGCCTTCTATCCTACCTAAGCTTCCATGATGGCTGTTCCTGGCCGACTGGAGGCTATCCTCTCGGAGCAACTCGTAACCATGGTGGGGTCGGCCCCCTCCATCTCATTGAAATCGGCCTGGTCGGCCCTAAGCACTACCCTTCCATCAATGGCTTTTGGCCTTGGTTCCCTCCACAGTACTTTGAAGCCCCAAGGATGGAGACTATCCATGTAGAAGAACCGGGACTTCCACCCATGGATAGCCAATGGGAGACCCCCTAGAATTCATCGCTCAGGACGGAGACTGAACATCCACTATTCCCGGCTCCTGAAGTCCCTCTTTAGGAGGAAGAAATTGGCGAAAAGAGAAGTCCTAGGTTCGGCTCCGGCTCTACAACATAGAACCATGAAGCAGCTGATCACCCGAATGTTGTTCGGGGTCAGCTGCACAGGGGTAATCCTATACAAACAAAAGATCTCGACAAAGAAATCAGATAGGAGGAACCTAAGCCCTGCCTTAAGGTGGTCATCATACATCAGAAGGGCCCCCAGATTCAGTGGTTCGGTCACCCTTCCTTCTCGATTTGGGACAGAAAGATGCAGGATAGAGGGAATATTAAATCTAACCTAAGGGCTTCTACCCTCTCCCGTGTCATTAGACCAAATCTCACTAGGGCCTAGTTCCCTATCTCTGTGGGAGGAACTGTGGCTACCGGAAGCCATTCCAATGAAGGTTAAAGAGGGGGGGGAAGACTGACCTAGAAAATAGGTTTCTAGGAGGACGAAAGCGGGAGGAAGAAGATGCTCTTTCTCTCTCTTCGAGCACGGATGCAGCAGGAAGCTCCCCCCGGGCTCTCAACGCATC
Source organism: Areca catechu (assembly GCA_021397845.1). NCBI lineage: Eukaryota > Viridiplantae > Streptophyta > Magnoliopsida > Arecales > Arecaceae > Areca > Areca catechu. The sequence goes on along the minus strand of CM038040.1, from coordinate 7,344,266 downwards.
CTTTATAATCCCTAGAAGAATCGCTTCCCACCGTCCTTCGAACGCCACGATCTAGCCATAGGTGGTGCAACTCTCCATGCGATGGAAGTCGATGCAATGCAGGGAAACACACCCAAGCCGCAATATGCGTGGTCGCTAGATCAGCGGCGGAGAGCTCATCCCAGATGTGGCGCCAACCACCCGGAGGCTGCCACGTCGCATTAGTCACATCCGAAGCCCGATGACGGGCGAGTCAGGCTAGCCGCTCATCATTATGCCCTATCTGCATTAACTGCCTCCCCCCGCCTCCAACACGGGGCTGACACCTGTCCCAAGCACAGGATTCTAGAGTGGGGCGCGACCATACGCGGTATGCCCAATCAGATTTGCGATCATTCCAAGAACAGACGCATTAAGTAAGAAATGATACTCTCATCCATCAAGGCTTCAGGTCCCTTCGAAGGCCAAGAGCAAGGGGACAACTGTTATACCGAATTAGCCTTTCTCTGAACCGGACTAAAGATCCGACCAACCCACTCCAACAGAGGTTCGACCGACCACGTCGCTAGAGGTCCAAACGATCTACTCCACCAGGGGAATCCGAACGATCCACTCCAGCAGAGGTTCGACCGACCCACTTCGCTAGAGGTCAGAACGACCTACTCCACCAGGGATCCGAACGACCCACTCCAGCAAAGGTCCGACCGACCCACTTGAGGTCCAACTGACCTACTTCAGTCAAACCCATACTAATCAGAAGGCTCCAGAAGCCCCTTCCAGCTGGTACCAGAATTCTGTTACAACAGATCCCACGACGTGGCCACGTCCTGGTGCCACCTGGTTACCATCCTGATTTTCCTAGGGGCAGATCGGATATTTCCAGCCTAGTCCTTAACAGAATTGGTAGTGTTCTGCGCCTATATAAGGTAAATGGGGGACTCCGAATGGTAAGGGTACTTTTCCTTCTCCACGAGCTATTTCTTCTTTGATTCCTCCATTTTGTTGCTCTAAGACCCCCGCTAACTTAGCCATCGGAGTGTCCTCTGTCGAAACACCATCGACCCGTGAACTTTTTTTGCAAGAATCGGAAGAGGAGCACTTCAGCCAAGCCGAAAAAACCCGGTCCGGAGAGATTTGACAGTAACATATAGTAACCAATTTATATAATATATTATATCATGCAAATGCTCATGTCATGACTCCACTCCAAATGTTGTCAGAATCAAAACGGATTGCCTAGGTCCAATTGGTTAAACCGGGAATGATTAGCTAATCTATTATCCAGTATTTACCTCTCAAACTAGATTGATCAAAAATCAATCAAAATTGGATAAAAATTTCAAACAAGATGAACCATCCGAACCAGATGAATCGGACAAATCATATAAATTTGATATTTAGATTGAGATTTTTGATGTTAATACTTTAACCTAAAAAAATAAATTGCTAGTTTACTTCTCTAAACCACCCAAAGCCCTAAACTAATAAACAAATAGAATAGAATAAAAAAAAAAAAAAATCCTTACTGAACCTATCCCTAGGGTTTTTTTTTCCTTTCATTTTTCATTTTACATCTTATTGGTTAATAAATTTTAAATAATAAAATTTAAATTTATGATATCATGTTAATGCAACTATTCTATGAATTCCGTATGGTTCAATATCAGGTCCGAAATACAAAAATATTACTCCCCTTTGTGAGTTGGGAAGTATTTATTTTACTCCTTGCTAGCTCGTATTGCCGTAATATCTTCGTCTTCACAATAATTTGCATTAAACATGAAAATCTAGTACAATGTAAATTGACAACATATAAAATAGGAAATATTTTAACTTTGGCAATTCGTGTTTAACCTGATTCTAAAACCATATTGTAAGGATGTTGATTGTTTAGACTGCCTGTCCCACAAGCTAATCCACTTTTAATTTTTTTTTATAAAAACTGACATTTCCAAATTTATATATTCAAACCTATAACCGGATCACAAGGCCATACAATGACTGAATTTTTTTTTTTTTTTTTTGAATTTCAAAATTCTCTTCCTCCGCTATTTTTTTTTCCCTCCCTCCATAAAAGTGTTCCTTGGAACAACTCCCCAAAAAAAATAAATAAATAAAAAATCCTATGTGATTAGAGAGGTTCCTGAAAATAATTAAAGCTAAATTGAAATCTAATGAAATAACACCATATTCATATTTATTTTTATGTTATTTAATAAATATAAATATAAATATTAACTAGATATACCAGTTCATTTATTTATTTATTTATTTTAATGGATATTGTTATGATATTCTTATTTTATTTCAATTAATTAAGATAGTCTTCTCGTTACTAATTCTAAGTCTTCGACTTCGTATCATTATCTCGATCCAAAGATCATGCTTGATTTTTTGAAAAACAAACTATTTATTATCTTCGGTTCGTGCATCCACATTAATCGAAGACTATGCTTAAAGTATACGGTTTCGTATCTATGATCCATAATGCTTTCTGTCTTCGGCTTCGTATTATTATTTTATCAAAAATCATGCTTATTATATTCTGGGTCTTCGGCTTCATATTTTTATCTCAGTCCGAAGACGATGTTGAATGTTTTCAGCTTCGTGCAATTATTTTGATCCGAATACTTGATTTTGGACAAATATGTTCGACTTTACTGCTACTGTTCCAATCTAAAAAATGTTCATCTATATATATATATATTATTTAAAAAATGAATGTTCATTTTTAATCTAAAAAAATATATATAAATTTTTATTTATATATAAATTGATCCTTAGATAAAAAAAAAATATCATCGGATCGACTTTTATCCCCATCCAACGTCGGATTCACGAAGTCCAGAGTTAGCTACTCACAAGAGCCCAGTCGCACGGCACACGCTGATGGAGGTAACGCGACACCCACCGAAATAATAGTCGAAACCGGTGGGAGAGAGATGAAGACTGCGAAAGTGAAGCAAAGGTTTACCAGAAAAAAAAAAAAAAAAAAACAAAAACCGTGAAGTTAATCAAACGGCTAAGGTTTGCCTAACGCCTTCGAGACGTCTGCAAACCGCCGTCAGATGACGCCGTCAGAGCGCGGCCGGCTGCAAATACCGAAACGGCTATTAATACCGTAACCGAGCCACCGTGAGGGCGACAGGTGGAGAGAAAGAGAGAGAGAGTGAGGGAGAGAGGAAGAGGAAGCGACTCCTCTCTGATCGAAGTTTGGCTGGAAGAGAGTAAGGAATCGCCGGCATTCCCCTCTACTTCTCCCGTTCTTTCTTTCATTTGGTTCTTGATCTCATTCTTGTTTTGGTGCTGTAACGTGGGAGGAATTTCTCAGAAAAAGAAGGTGATTTGTGTCAGTTTCGTGGATCGATCGATAGGGTTGTGAGATTTGCTGGTTTTTGTTTAAATTTCATGTAAATCTGGCCAAAGTTGTGTTTTCCTGTGGTTTTGGTCGGGGTTTCGGGTAAGGGATTGTCCATCGGTGTATTTTCGCAATTACAGTCTTGCATTCTCTGCATTTAATTTACGTTTTAGGAAAGATCATTTGTGGCTCGAGGGTTTGATGATCGATGTTGTTGATCAGTTTTGTTCTTCTTCTATTTGTAGAATCTTGTGTGTAACTGTTCATTTTTTTTTTTTTTTTTCCTCCGATATTTTCGGTGCCAGTGAGGTGCATTATTTCGTTACGGCATTGCTAGTTTCTCTGTTCTATGTAATTTCATAGAGATTTGTTTTTAAAAAATGAAAGTGAGATATCCATTTCACTTTATTAGTCTGTTTCTTCTGGTAGAACCTTACATATATTTTGAAACTCTAGCTGTGCGTTTAATCTGATTAGAAATCATGGAGCTTCACTTTGTTGGTCACTTTCACCTTCAACCAAACAAAAAGAAATGACGATCCTCTAGTGAAAGTGCCTTGTTTATTTGCATTCATTCTTTTGGTAGGATGTGCTGTCTTATATCCACAGCATGTTGGATATGTCATTCGGCAAACTCATTACTCTTCATGATTTGCTTATATCATTGTAATGCTTAATGATGCATTCCAAAGTAATGTTAGTGAATCTATCTGTTGACATTTCTAGTTAGTGATGCTCTTTACAGTGAACAGTTTTGTCCACTCTTATTAATTTTTTTTGTTTTATGATTCTAAACATATTGTGATTAGACTGTGTTAATTGATTTTTAATGATTCAATTGATTTTTAAGGAATTTCTTTGAATCATTAAAAATCTGATAAAAAATATTATTGATGAAGCCAAAACATGAAGGAATTTGAAAACCATATGCTTCAGTGGTTGCTTACTTTAACCCAGTAAGCTGGTGTTCATCATTAAACAATACAGATTGAAAGTTGTGTGATGGGGGTGCATATAGGTGATATTAGTTTTCAGTATGATGCTTTATTACTTTATGCATGCATGCTTTGTATGCCTGTATGTATGTGCCCATGTATAAGTTTATTTTCTGAAAACATTAGTCTTGCTTCAAGAGTAACTCCCCATGCTGAAATTATTTTGGCATAGTATCTCCATAGAAAAGGCATCTGATCTGCAGACAATATGATATTTTTGTTATGTTCCTTGCAGTTAAATGGGAAAGGAAGTTTTAGATGTTTGTACTGATGAAGAGTCAGAAGGCTTTGTCATATGTTCAGCCAGAGGTGATCGTGGGAAGCCTGATGACCATCCTAATAAACATCTGGAGCTTTCTACATTCGATGAAACCAGAAAGGACATTCCTGATCCTCAAGATTCCCACACAAATGGACAAATAAAAGAACACAGAGTAAATGGGGATATGATATATGTTTTTGTTGAGGATTCCTCTGTCTATCAAGATTTGGATTCTTCCAAGGAAGAGAAAGAGCCCTGTTTTAAGAATGCAATTTTAGATGCTGTCACATTGGAGAAGGAAAAAGCGAACTGTGTAGAACAGAAGCCAGATAATCACAAGAACACTGATTCTCCCATTAAAATGGTCAAATCTGCTAATATTGGAGCAATACATTCCAAACTCACTGTTCGTCAACCATTGGCTCTTGCAACTGATAAATGTGCTTCTGGTGGGAAAGATTTTGTTGGTAATTTTGCTGGTAATGAGAGTGGATCTGCTAATTTGAACAATCAACATGCACGTAACATGCCAAAGAAGATTCAGGTAATTCTGAATATTCAGAGTTTTCTTCCATATCTAGTCAAACAAATCCGTATTCTAGTCAATCATTTTGTTATATCCCTATGAAAATATAGTCCTGGGAGATTATTATCAATGTTATATAATGCAACAATTCCAGTTTATGTCTCGATGGTTTTCTGAGTTTAGTCTTAATCTATCCATGGTTAAAGTTATCAAATTATTATGCTTGCTTATGTTGTTAGGTGATATTGATCATACAAACAGATAATTATTATGGCATGTTTTGATTTTATTCTGGTCTTGCTCCTGCAAAAAATAGTTATCTGTGTCTATTTCTTGATTTTGTGGCAGAAGAGCATCCTTTATGCTGAGGCTCCTTTTTAATTTCTTATCAATTCCAATCTGGGTTGTGGCCACGTTTATTGCATACTCCTAGTCAATGATGATTGTGAAATGAGCATTTTTGAGTCATTTTGGAAGGCTGCCAGTGGTTACTTAAGAATTTTGGTGCAAGAAAATATGTGACATTTGTAGACAAGTGTAGCACATACTACTGTCATCCTTACATGTTAATTACTGATTCGATATTATTTAGAGCTCTTCTTTGAACTGAAGTGATACAAGCTGTCTGTGATAGGAGCAATGTTTGGCATCATGCCAGTTTGACATTTTTCAGCCACATCCTTAGTTTACGATTGTCACAAATATGAATATATATTTTGAACTCTAGTTCTCAGATTTATAGAAACTCATAAGTTACTGCAAATAGAGGAGATTCTGAATTTATGATAGTTTTCTCTAATATGTTACAGACTGACTCAGCTCTCACATCAAGGAAGCCTCTAAACCCTGATAATACAATGCATCAAGATGAAGAGGATACTTGTTCTGTTGCCTCTTCGTATCCTCTTGCTATTTTGTTTGGTCTTTTTTTGATGATTTGTTTATTTTTTTTTTTATTTTTTTCTGTAAGGATTGGTATGAGCTTCTTAAACTGTATACAGAACTGCTGCATCAGTGAGAACATTGAAAGGCAGGTTTACAGTGGCATCTGCACCTGTTTTCAGATGCAGTGAGCGTGCAGAAAAGCGGAAGGAGGTAGTTGTTTTCTCATCTCTTAGTATCTGAGCATTGTAAATATTTGTAGTGGCTATGAAAAAAAACTTTGTCTTATTTCTCCTCTTTCTTCTTAGTTTTATTCAAAGTTAGAAGAAAAACACCAAGCTTTGGAGGCTGAGAAAAACCAGCGTGAAGCTAGGACCAAGGTATTTTATTTTATTTTATATTTTCGTATCTTTTAAAGAAAATGATGTATGCTAAGGTTTAACTTATGTTCCCTTCTCCTAGACCCCTTGTATGTTTTCTTCTTTGATAAATTAACAATTTTTATGTTGTCTATCTTTGGGAGTAACACATTCTTTAGTAACTCTGATCCTAGAGATTCACAACTTACTGTTTTACCATGTTTACATTTAAAACAATCGTAAAATATTTAATTTGTGGGGTATCAGCATACCAGAATTTTTGATAGAACTGCGACCAACTTGTTTACCTTGAATAAAATTTAGATAGAGTATAAGTAGGGGTTTTTGTATTTTAGTTCTGTAGAATTTGATGTTATCACCAATCCTAGGTCTTATCTTTTAGTACTAACTTATATCTAGACTTTGGAATTGATGTTTTGTATGACCTTTTGCTCTAGAAGTTCATGTGCAGTATTGTGAATCCGACGTCTTTTTTCCAATTCCATGATTAACAATGAGATGATATTTTTTGGGTCATCTATGAGGTCATTGGTTGTTTAGATTGTCTTCAGCAGAATGTCTATGCTTCATTCTGTGAATTATTTGTACATTTCTTCTCTCCCTTCTTGTGCATGCTGCCAGTTGAGAAAGCAAGGGGAATTGTATCTTTCTTCTTTAGTGGAGAGTTTTACAGCATTATAATTTGCATGAAACCATGGCTGTATGTGAAGCACCTTGTGCACACTGCTAGTTGATCTTGAGGAAGCAAGGGGGTGGTGGCTTCTATCAAAGTTGATCATGGTAACTTGTATCTTTCTTCTTTAGCGGAGCGTCTTACAGCATTGTAATTTGCATGAAACCATGGTTCTATGCGAAGCACCTTATCTATTTTATTAACCATTAATGTCCATCATTGTAATTAACTTATTTTGGATGTACTGCAAGTTTTATTTCTATTCAAGACATGGCAAGCGGGTGCTCTGTTTAATTGTTTTCTATAACTGAAAATGATATTTTGATTTTATTAACTTTTTGATTCATGATACCCTAAATGACTTTGTAGTAGTAACTCCAACAGCGTATATAAAACTTTAATTCTTAAAAACATCTAATGCAACAAAAGGATTTTGAGAACCTGTCATCTCAGAAATGCTAAATTATGATCTTTGAGATAAGGCTCACATTTGAAGTGAATGATAAAGAAGACTTGGTTAAGCTGACAGCAAAGAATTGAAATACATTCTTAACTTAGGAAGAAGCTACTCAACCTTGGATGTGATATATGCAGCCCTTTTGTGTTGCTCTATGGGGAACCTAAAGTTAATTTTCATGTCTCACCTTGGAGAGTGTGAGTAACAGTGGCTGCCAGAAATTGCAAAATCCTCTGGAAAGGGAGCCATCATTTCTATTTGTGGAACAACATTGCCTTTTCTGTTACAGAAAGAACCATCTCGTTTCTTTGCTCTGAGAAAGATTGCATCTTACATGCTTTTATTCACATCTGTAATATTGGCACTCTCCAGACCATTAGATAGCAAGCTGCATAATGTGTAATTGGAGTTTTTTTCCCCACTTGTATACTTGCAATAGGCTACGAGAATCCGAGCTTCTTTACTGCTTTCATCAGTAAGTACTAAGTGTTTTCTTGATCACTTAGACCTTTCATAATGTCAAGCATAACAAGCCTTGTCCTGTTGATACAGGATCCACTTTTATGATCAATGTATGATCCGTTATAGTCCAAGAAAACTTAATCACTGGCTTGCATATCATATTAAACTTCCTCAACACGTTAAATTAGTGTTGAATTCTGGAAAATGGGGCCGCTTGCTTTGAAAGATAAAGGCCATTTGTGAGCCAGAGAAATATGCCTACTTGGTGTGGTAAATTAATGTCATGCAATTAGGAAACAACCATCTGGGATTACACAGCTAGAATAGAGCTCTGAGAGGGATGAAGGCATGTTTAATGTTGGGAACTACATTCATTTCTAAGGCATGGATAAGCTAGTATTGACTGACCTAGGTATAACATTTGCTCTAGTATTGTCTTAACCATCCATACCATGATGCACAATCGAGTTTTTCACTTGCATATTTAGTTACTACTTATGATAGGCTACAAAAAATCCAAGCTTCTTTACTGTTTTCATCAGTAGCTACGAAGTATTTTTTTGATCAACTATTGACCTTTCATAGCCTCAATCTTAACAGGCCTTGCCCCATCGATATGGGATGCACATTAATGATCAACATATGATCCATTAAAGTTCAAGAGAACTTTAATACTGGTTTGTGACTCATATTAAACTTGCTCAACTCATTAAATTAGTGTTGAATTTGGAAATGAGGGCTGCTAAGTTTGAAAGATAAAGGCCATTTGTGAGGTGGAGACATATGCCTTCCTGGTGTTACAAATTAAAATCATGCAAGTAGGAAAGAGCCATCTGGAATTGCCCAACCAGGATAGTTGCTCTAAGAGGATGAGGACATGTTTAATGTGGGGAACTTACAATCATATTGCTAAGGCAGAGATAGCTAGCATTGTGACTCAGCTCTAGTATCATCTTGCCCATCCATTAGATGATGTTTGAGCAGCTTACCGAGTGCATGTGCTACCTTTATATGACATGCAGCCCATGTAAAGTCTGAAAAACAAGGTTTCTGTTTTGACCAAAATTAGAAATATCCTGATCAAATTCAATCTAGAACTGATCTTGATTTCAAGGTTTTTGTTGGTTTTGGCTGAAGGCAACCATTATGAGCCCCTTTTATCTGTTTTAGCATCAGAAGCTAACAGAAATTGATGAACATCTAATTAGCATCACAATTTCACGAGTTCTTCTATTTTACTTGTGCATGTATGCTTGTGCTCGCACGTGTTGGCAGGGTGTGATGTTCTTCTAGTTTGTGGTTAATCAGCCTGTGGGAACCTATTTTCAAGATCAAGATTAGTGTTTTTTTAAAGTTAAGATTAGGTTCTAAAATTTCTGTAGAAGGCAGAACTTTTCTTTAAACCTGTTTCTGTTAATGGGCATACATTTAAGAAAGAACTTGTGGATATTATATGGCAAGTATTTCACGAAGTTCCCAACATTGTAGGAAAAATGCTAAGATTCAAGAATAAATATATTCTAATCATTTTCATCCTTATTTTCATGGAGAAAGTTTTGTTGCATCTGGAGAATTTGTTGGTTATGTGAAAGAAATTAAATAAAAATGATGTCGCAGGTTTACAATCCAACTTGAAGGATAAACCAAGTACAAAATGGGTCAGGTGGTAAATAATGATTTAAAGACTGGAAGGGGATTTGAATCTCACGAAATATATTCAGGGTCTGTAAGAATTCATAAATACATATAGATTGACGTTGGGTAACATGATACAAAGAAAAATTATCTTGCAAGAGTTTGGGGGATTATGCTACAAACTAAATAAATAAAACACTAGATCAGAAAGGAATCATGACCTGATGGATCCTCCAAACAAAGACATCAGAAATCTGAAGTGGTAATTTATTGAGCATTTGATGGAGCAAATTTGGGAAGTTAAGAGACAACAGTGGGGCTACCAATGTTGCAAAAAATACTGGGTAATTGAGACTGAGACAATCTAACTATATTCAAAAGATGTTAGTTTTGGATAAAAATGCTGAGGCTGAACCTGTAACAAATCAGGAAGGAAAATTTTTGACAAGTTCATTTAGAAGATGCTCTGAAATCGCATTACAGAGAAAGTAATGACTGCTTGGAAGGATTTGTGCATTCTCATTGCATTATGAAAGGGTCAATATGGTAGAAAATTAATGTATACAAACTGGGTGAGAGCTATAATAAAATCTTTGAAACGTTGGGTAACATACAATGGTTTATAAAGCTGATACCATCTAGCTTTAATTGGCTGGTTGATGTTTCACTCAAAACCTTGTTCTTGTGCTTATTTTTCATAGCATTATCTGACCATAATAAGTAAGATTTTTTAGTTTTTTTCCTTTTTTCCCCTTGGGAAAGAGGAGGGGGGGGGGGGCAGTGTTCTAATAAATAGAAAAAGTGTAAATTACCAAAACCCTTCTGAAGTTGATCGTTATTACACTTACACGTAATAGTTTGTAAAACCTATGTTTACACCCAGTTAAATTAAAAGTGTTAGTGAAACCATTTACCTTGTGTGAAAAATTAAAATTGCCTTGGGTGGGGAGGAGGATGCACATGTTTTCATATTTCCTTGGATGGTTGCTATGTCACTTAAGGTTCTTTTGGTCAATTTTAAAATTTTCCTGGTGGGGCATTTGGATCCCATTTAAGGTTAATGGTTGACCAACATTCTATTAAGTTACGGGCTAAAGTTTGGATAAAAATAAACCTCAGTTTAGCAAGAATAGATTTTTCAAACTATTGGGTACAAGTGTAACTAACCTCTAATTTAAAGGGTTTTTTTTTTTTCCTTTCTACTTTACTAAGTAGCATAAATGGTTTGAATATTTTAAATCTGATTGAGATAAGCAAGGAGAAAATAAGATCAGGTGTGCCATAAAAGTTCTATTGGATATAACTTAATCCATATAATGATATCTGGTTGTTGTGTACATTGCTGTTCCTTTTTTAATTCATAATATTGGAACTGTAGTTTATGAGCTTTTCTTAACAACTGTATTAAATATGAGATTGGGAATATCCAGGACCTATTATTTCTGTATTAATCTTGGGGCATAAAATCAACTGAAGCTGGATTTTATAAGAACTTTTTATTAACCTCAGTATTAAGTGTGCCTTGTCTTCAGGAAGAACGAGAGGCAGCACTTAAGCAACTTAGAAAGAGCTTGACTTTCAAAGCTATGCCTATGCCAAGCTTCTACCGTGAGGGTCCTCCACCAAAGGTTGAGCTTAAAAAGGTACAACTCTAAACTGGCTGCTTCTGTGCAACTATTTGTCCACTCCATTAGAAAGAGATTTATGCTGGCTCTGTACTATGTCAAAGATTTTGAAGCTTTCATTATTCATGGATATGGTTCTTAGCAGTCCATGATTTGGCTGCTGTAGAAGTCTAACCTCTATGTGTTATTACCAGTGAATTTGTCCATTACATGCATTGGTTATACATCTATATAATAATTAAGGTTTGTCATATCGTAATTCTTGATTGGCTATAGCGTTCTGTCTTTGAGAGCTCTGGATGTTGCAGTGAATTTTTTGCCATGATGGGCATGGTAAAAACAAAAATGAAAAACATGCTTCTTAGTAGCTAGCTTGTTGCTTGAATTGCTATGATTCAGATATATGCTCTTTTGTCTATAGGCACATCTATTTTTCTGGATTTGTCTTTTAAATTTAGTGATCCTGAATTATCATGATATAGTTCTTCAATGTAGTAAACAGTCAATGAGTAGTAACAATCTTTTGGTTTTCCTGGCAAAATTGATGAATAGTTCATAACTTAGTGTTGTTTTCCTAAATTATCTCTTACGTGCACAGACATATATATTAAGTTGACAGTTTTACATCTTTTTTTTACTGCATCAAATCACAAATTTTCTTTTTTTTTCCCCCTCTTAACAGATTGATCCTCATGTTATAAAACAAATCTGTCACAAGACAACAGAAATACCTTAAGTGTTGGTGAAGGGGAACTTATATTCAAAATTGATTAATGAATTTCAAGATGCTAGAGATCTCTTTGCTTAGAGAATTCTGGAGCAAGTCCCTTAGCATGTGACATGTATGCAGTTTTTATGTAATAAATCTGATGTTCTTTTTATTTCTATGGTATTGCCTGGTAGTACTATTCCACAAGTTAAGAAACAAGTCATGATGAACCTGACCATCCAAAACCGAGTGCAGCTAGGATTGCAAGTAGGTTTCTCTGGTTCGGGCCTTTCTGACCGATATCTAATCTGAATTTACTTTATTGTGTTAGATCTAGATCCAAGTCTAATCCATCATTTGGTTGGTTTGGGACAGGTCCAATTTCTTGGAGATAGACCTGATTTTGTGTTGAACCAGTTTGGCCCATCCTCATGGGCTTTGTACTTGACCTCTTGATGTTGGACAGTCATTGTAGGACTGTTAGGTTTTAGGATTGAACTCATCCTAAGGTTGCTGGAAAATTCAACTCGCATCTGAATTATTAAGATTGAACTATAAAATTGGAAGTTCAGCTTAAAGTTGACAGTTGATGTGGTGATCAATCTAAAATATGAAACTCAGACTCAACTAGTGGACTAGTACATAAAATAAAAGAAACAAGGGACTTTAAGCAGCTGTTGTGCAGCTGATCTGTGTTGTAAAATAAATGACTAGACATTGCACATATCAAGGAAAGCAATTTTGATTAATACCTAGAATAAAATAAGGTAAAAACAAAATTATATATGAAAGAAATAAAGCAGAAGAAAACACAGTATCTTGTAAAGAATAAATGGAAAGATCAAAATGACAACTTAGTCCATGGCATAGGCATTATACCTTGAAGTTTTCACACCTTTCTTGTAAGATTTCACCACATGAGAAGAAGCATGCATTGTGTAAAACATCATCTCCATCAAAAAATTATCCAATCTGTTTAAAACCTAAGATCCCCTATTTATAAATAAAAAATTTCTAATGGCTTTTGGAATTCCAGAACTAACCCCCGTGAGGCATGGTTCATGTTTGCAGTTGCTGTAGTCTGAACAGTAATGCATGAACAGTACCACTGCTGTAATCATGCCCCTCAAGTTTTCAAATGAGATAGATCTTTTAATCCCAGCTCTTGATTGAAAATAACCCCCTGAGAACTCAAAATGATTTGAAATAAAAAAAAGAAAAATACAGAAAATTTACACTAAATTAAAATCTAGGTCTCCCTAAAAAGATATTTATAATTCCAAAACAAACCGCCATAAGATGTGTTTATTATTAACTGTTTGTATAGTCTAGAAAGTAATGCATTAACAATGCCACTTATTAATCATGGCCATTTAGTGGTCAAATAAGATCTAAGATCTTTTGATCTTGGCTCGTCTCTTGATTTAAAATAACCAACCGGGAACTTAAAGGTAATCAGACATAAGAAGGAAAGCTCACTAAAAGAAAAAAAATACAGCAAATTGACATTCCCCAAGTCCTGGGGCCCTCTGATGCATCATGACACAATCTTTGGTTTCCACCACTCCATTGAAGGTTATTCTTAGGTGCTAGGACCCAAGCCTTGACTCATGGCTCTGTACTCTTGGAATGATCAGGTCCATTTTGATCCAAGTTGGATCTGATATAGGTTGGATTGGTCCTACCCAACCCACTTGAAAACCCATTTAAACTTGGCAATTTAATTTGTGAACTGTTAAACTCAAGTTTGGTGTAGACTTAAACAATGATCAGATGGCTTTTGGGCTACAAATTATGTGGACAAATGTGGTCATGGTCCCTTGTATTGAATTACCATGCAACCATTCAGATTTTAATGCTAGATAAATATGGCTGTTCTTAATTCTTTTCCTACTTTATTTGAAGCTACCTACAACTCGTCCAAAATCACCAAAACTTGGTCGACGGAAAAGCTCTAGTGATGCGAACAATCCATCCAAAGGAGATAACAATGGAGCATGTGGTCGAGTGAACCATCATAGTTTAGGGAGTTTCAAAGAAGATACCAACAAACTGCGTAATGGTGTGAAGAATGGCAATGCAGCTTCGAAAGATAAACAAGATGCCAAACTGGTGAGGGAGAGCTCCAAGCTCCTTTCTCGAAGGGCTGATATCACTGTGCATTCCTAGTTTGTGAATTTTTCGTATATTCTGTTGATTTATCTTACATAACATAAACGATCCCTTTTTCTGGAAGATGCAGTGTCCTTGTGAGAACTTGTTGCTAGAATTTGTGAGATGTATGATGGTGTAAATTTTGTAAGTTATACAGAAAAATGTGTTAAACACAAATGTCTTGCAGCAGTTTTATTAGAACCATCGCAAGAAATGTCTGCTTTTCATTTAGACAACTGGCTTTGGTTTCTAGCAAAAATACTGATATCATTATTGAAGCCATCTAAGTAGCAATGTTTTTGGTTGTAACTTGTGACATTTATGTAGTATTTGTTATCGTTATATTTGTAGTCATGGTGGTTGTTATAGTGGTGTAGTTGTTCTTTTTGTTGTTATTGCCTTTGTTCTTAATGCATGTTCTAGAATATTATTCATTAGAGCATATGAGAATTAGATTATCCATGCAATCACCTTTTACTTTTGCTTTGCATATTAACTTTACTTTCTTTCTAAGTAAACCTTGATCTTTCTTTATGTTGCCACCGAAGAACACGTATGATTTAATCAACATTAAACTTTTACAATCAGAAGCTCCCTTCAGTCAGTCTTGGATTTTGTGCCCATGATAGATTCATACTTGGTCTTTTTTTTTTGGTTGGGGGGGGGGGGGGGGGGGAGAAGCTATGCTTGGTCTGCTTAGGATGGGTCGGACTCTTCAAATCTTCCAATATTGCAGCCATTCAATGCCACCACAACTCTGTCAGTCTTTTCCGAAAACTTTGTCTCCGCTTCCTATCATCTACCCTCATGTAAATTTACTGCAACAATTATGTTATTGTTCTTTTTTCCTCCCCTTATCTGTGATGGTACCTCTCTCTACTGTCCCAAATTTATCAGATGTCTCCCAAGCAGGAATTTATGATGGTGATTTTAACTCTCTCTTCATTTTTAATTGCTGGCCAGTTTGGAATGTGGGCTAAGGTGAGTAGATTCATCACCAGTTTGTTGCCCATTCTATTACGTACCCAATGGCTGAACATCTAGATAATCCTTCTTGATCAGGTTCTTGGATTATTTCCTCTGAAAAATTGACTAGTCTGCAAGATTGAGCCTTGTGTCTTATAAAAATATGATTTCGTCTATCTGCAAGTTCTGTAATTGACAATGAGGTGATTCCAACACTGAATAACCTGCTACTTATATTAAGAGCTTCAATTTTATCTACTTGAATGAGTTACATTACATTTCAAACTAAGAAATTGTTCCCCTGACATGGACAGCATGACAGCTCTGGAGATGGAAGCTCATTATGAAATCTCGGTGGCACTGGTCAATATGATAACCAAATGGTTAGTCTTGAAGCTTGTAATTATCTTAGCACTGGTTTTAATCATCTTATCAGGTATTCCTCTTGATGATAGATGTCTGTAATTTCTGCTTTTGTTCGAGACGATCTAGATCTTGGTTGAGAAGTCCTTAGGAAGTTCAACAATCGAAGGCCTAACCGGTGACCCACATTTGGGTTGAAGGTGTTGTAGCCTTGGCGTGTAGCGGATAATAGATCATAGGAGAAACTGTTGGTAGGCTGTTGGGGAAAGAAGGTTGACTTCAACTAATTATGAAGATAAGACCTGTTCAGGTTTCATTCCATGCACATTGGAAACTTGTGTTCATTATGGCAAGAAAACAGAAGGCATGGTTCATGGTAGCAGAAATTCCATGGAGAAAACTGATATATTGGTAAGTGCTTCCTTTTGTAGGGAGGTAAGGTTGATCAACGAGCTGGCAAAACTAGGAAAATTAGCTTGAGTGGTTAATGAGACTAATTAAATGATCTTGTGCTTTGCAACTCCTAATGTCATGGGATGATGCATATGTTAAGGCATATAAAATATAATCACGTCAATTAGACTCCTACTTCCGTGAGATGTACATGTAATGCACAGAAGCCTTTGTGGCAATTTTTAGTGAGCCGGTACATGGACAGGTGGAAACCCCGCAAAATTATTGGGAGTATTCAAATTTTATTTGATTTATCTGGTTGTGATGATAAATTTTTGAAAAAAAGAAGATAGATAGAAGTACAATATTTTTTTAAAAATTTATATGTAATATAATATTTTAATAAACAGTTATTTATTTTCATCTAAGAATAAATCTGTTTGATCTAAACATCCCACCCTTATCTGTTTAATATACTATAAATTAAGCTGATCCACCAATTTAACTTTATAAGCACTTTGCCGACATGTTCCCTGTAGTACTTTCATAGATCTTTAGTTCTTCAATTTGCCATTACCAATTGATTCCTAAAGCTCTTGCAAATCTTTATGACATTGAATTGTTAAATCTAAACATTTTGGAAGGTCATCTGGTCATTAGAAACCTTTAACCCTATTTTGGACCTGTTTGATTGGCAGAAAGAATTTTCTCTCATTTAAATATTTTTTTAGAAAGATGATACCTGCATATATGATGCATGAGAGTTATTTTTGATTATTTGATTGATCATAAAAAAAACATTACATTATAGAGTGGCTTATGTCTATTTTTCTGGAAAAGTTATGTAAAATATCTGTTATGCTCTTAGTAAACAAAAATATCTTATCCCATTCTATTTAAAAGATTAAAAAATAAGTGTTTTCACAAAAAAAATATTCTAATTTTCAATTTGTGAGAATTGAACAGTGTTAGGTCAAAAGGAAAATATCACCTCCACAGGTATAGAGCAAAATGGCATTGCAAATAAGATGATAATGCACTTGGCAGATGTTATGTTGAAACCGGATTTATGGTAAAAGTTTTCTCAAGAAATTTTTAGGGAGGATCATGCAATATATATATGATATTTGATAAACCAACCTCCTTTTAGAACCATCAACATGAGGACTTCCTTTTAGATTTTGTTTAAATGACAGACATCGGTTACTTAGTTTTGATTTTTTTTTTTTTTTTTTTTGGGCTCAAATGGTTCATGTTCCAGATCAATAGAGAGTAAAGTTAGAAGGCAAATTCTGGAGGGGATTTTTTCGAGGCATCACTCAAAGAGAGGGTGTTGTATGGATCAAAAGCTATTACTTCGTGGTATATCATTGAACCTATTTTAATGGTGTAGCCTATATCAACCATTTTTACAGCTTCAAGTTGAAAGTGAGGAAAAAAATGATGAATCAAAGCTTTCTATATCTCCTAATGAAGCATCTTCCTTTCAAAAGGATTTGTGTCCATGGGATGGTGATGAGTCACCAAGAAGAATAGTGGGCTCGACAATAACAAGCATCATCTTAAGAGAAGGACCATCAATTTCAAGGTCCAAAAGATATCACAAGAACTTGTATAAGTTCAAGGACTTTTACATGATCAAAAAGTTTTATAGCATGTCTCTACTTTTCGGTCAGTTTCTTTGGTGATTGTGAACCATCTTCATTTGAAAAAGCCAAAAGGTTACACAAATAAGAATATGCTATGAAAAAACAGATTGCGGTGATTATGAAGAATGAGACATTGTGTTTGGTCCCAAATCCAAAATGTATCCATAAAAGAAAGTACAGTGCAGGCTGTATGATTAGATCTGATCATCTACCAATCAAGGCTTTGAACTGAGGTCCGATAAAAATTTAACAAAATCGGGCTCAAGCCCGTCCTACCGTCATCTTAGGTCCGAAAATCTTAACCCGAGCGCGGCTCTGAAACGGAAATAGAAGGGCCTTGGCCCAAATCGGATGACTGCAAATTAGTTGGGCTGGCCTTTTTTTTTTTTTTTTTTGTTGGGAGATAATTTGGGCTAGTGGCGTTCGACTGGCCCATTAATTGAAGGAGGAAAAGAGACAGAAAGGAAAAAAGTTATGGCCTTTGAGCTAAGCAAAGGACGAAGTAAGAGAGAAGAGGAGACCGAGAGAGAGAGAGAGAGGATGAGGCTTTAGCCTTAGGGATGCTATGTCTCCAAGAGTAGGGGCTAAAGGATGACTCGAGAGAAGATGGACAATCATGGTTGCTAAAGGAGGAGAATGAGAGGCGGAGATAGGTTTTGCTGCTATATGGCGGAAAATTTGGAAAATTAGATATTTTGAATTTTTTAAATTTGAAGCCAAAGTTTAGGTCGTTATTTTTATGGAAGTTAAGAAATTGTTGTTATGTTGTGCTTCAAGGGTATCTTTAAAATATTTTAGAGTTATTTAAAGGTTTTCGTTTTGGATAAGTCATGTTATAATCTACCAAATTTCATGCTCTTTACGAAGTATTAATGCTCGCCATGTATTTGTTTTAACAATGAAATATGTTAATCTCTAATTTTTGCATGCTATTCAAAGGACGGGATATGCTGAACAACCATCAAGGGGTAGTTATTTTTTGAAATTTATTTACAGGAGCAGTTATTTGGACACCCTACAGGGATTTATTAATGGAGAAGTATACATGTAAGCATTTTTAAGAAGTCATTGCTAGAATTAGCCACCCTATCCATTATAAAAGAAGAAAAAGACATTGTTCAGACCTCCTGCACTCTCATAGGCATGTGATATCTTCGCTGACATGGACAAGACTTCTTCTAAGCCGCTTTGTTGCATATTTCTCCACATTTCTTTTGGGTATAAAGCAGGGGCAAAGCTTGATAAAGATGTAGAGTTATGATACAACAAGCACATCGGAAGACAAAATGGTGGCCAAGATAGAGATATTCCCTGTTGATTCGGGATGATAGAGATATGATTTTGATGTTGCCTCAACATAGGGGCCGATGAAAAAATTTGGAGGTCATCCTAGATTTCTATCTCCAAAAAAACTTTCCTTCATTAGTAGGTTCTTCTTATGATAGGCTCGTAGGATCCTCAGTCGCTGCACGTGTTCCTATTTTGTCAACCCTCAGGCTAGGGCCTTTTTTTTTTTTTTTTTTTTTTTTTTTTTTTTTTTTTTTTTTTTTTTTTTTTTTTTTTTTTTTGGCATTAGTGCTTCGTATAAGGCCTCGGACGGTGGTCACCTCCTGCACATAGGACTGGAAATGGGCCAGCTCAAAATTTATTGGACCGGTCCAAAGTTTTATTTTAAAATTTTTTTGACCGAATCCGGGCATCTCTTTGGTCCAAAAATTAAATGAACTCTATTTTACGGTCCGAAGACTAGTAAGATATGTTTAAAATTTGGTCCGAAGCCTGATTCAATTTCAGACCGGTCTAAAGTTTATTGAGTTTGGCCCAATCCAGTTCCAGAATATGGACTTTTGGGCCGGCCCATTTCCAGCCCTACCTACACATGTCCATGCCCGTCGAACCACTCCTTCGCAGGTACCTTCAAATACTAACCAGAACTTCTCAGATTGAAATGGCTTAAAGCTTGTTATTGCATGATCCATTATAGATAACAGTATATTAAGCTAGATGACATACCTTGGACTCCAAAAATAATGCCTGCCAAGAGTCCATAGCTAAAGCCTTGTCCAACCTCCCTCACACTCGAGTCAGGCCCATTTGGTTATTACATCTCATATACTTGGGTCCTTGATAGCCCGATCAATAAGGCCAGAGCATGGGATTAAAGCTCTAAATTCATGAATGTTTTAATTTAGTTGGAAGGGCCTACATCCTTTTTCGTCTTCCATAGGCAATTGAAGTCCCCTACCTACTACCTAGGTGGTAGCTCAGATGGAATAAATCGTTGTTCTATACTCTACACGTTCCAGATTTGAGATATGATTCTGCAGTTGATTCGAATAAATTCTTTTTTAATTCCTTTTCGAGGTATGAACTCGAATAAATTTTAGATTAATTCCTGGGATCTGGATGTAAGTGTGAAAGATTAGGTGGGATTAGAATGATGAACTTACTGCTTGATAGGAAAGAGCTAAGTTGTTTTGTTTCGAACATTTTTCGATGGAGTTGGGATCCGTTGGTTGTTCCTTTATAGTTCTGAAATATCACCTTCATATATGCAGGTCAATGGTTTGACTTGGAGACTCATGACCCATCCTATCATTATTGGTTTTGCTGGATGGACCTAGGGCCCCTTTTCTTGTTGGCTTACTAGACCCAAACACCCCTATCCTCGTGATAGGTTCTAGCTGGTGAACTCCATTATTGCCTACCCCAAAATAGAATTTTAACTGACCGAAGTAGATCGACTACGTGCCAAAACATTACTCTCGTAGTTGACTGGTTTTGGAGAGTTGGAAGATACGATGGTCCCATTTTGTGATCCTCTACTGAGTCAATGAGTTCCTTGCCTGGTTAGAAGTAGAGGCTATGGTGCCTTCATGGTTTGTCATCAGCCAGGAGTCCATTATTGTTTTAGTAGTAGAGGTAACCTCAATTGAGGACGATGGTTGCACTCATGGCTGGTTTTCAAACTCCTCCGCAATGAGAACCATGGCTTACATCAAGGCATAATAATGATTATACTATGCATCGACTAAAATATGATATTATGACTAGTATATAAAAGATTTTTAAATATATGATATTTGAATTTATAAATTTTAATTTAAAAATTATGATATTTTAATTAAAAATTATGATACCTTGGTAAATCATAATTAGATATTTTGATCCTCGGTACCCGGACTAATTCACTATCTACTTCCTAAATATGATATCCAGAGCAAAATAATATGATTATGAAATAACTTAAATATGAAACTTTTTGAAAATATAACTACCTCGACATAAAGCAGAAAATAAAGATTTTAATTCTCCGTGCCAAGACTTTTCAACCGTGCATTGGCTTGACTATGACTCATAGAGTATGATCACATAGCCGGGAGACAAAAAAAATTTTAAAAATATAATATTTGAACTTATGAAATCTCTTTATAAAAATTATGATATCCTAATTCAAGAATTATGACATCTTAGTACAAAATAATAAACCGGATATTTTGATCTTTGTACAAAGACATTTTAGATATACATTACCTAAATATGATATCCAGAATATAATAATATAGTTCCGAGACAACTTGAATATGAAAATGTTAGAAATATACTACCTCGGTATAAAATGAAAAATAAAGGTTTTAGTCCTTCGTATCAAGACTTTTTAACCATGCATTGGCTTAAATATGATATTTAGAGTGTGATAATATGACTAGGAGGCAAAATATTTCTGAAAATATGAGATTTGAACTTATAACATCCTAATTCAAAAATTATTACATTCTAGTTTAAAAATTATGACACCCCGGTACAAAATCATAAACTGAATATTTTAATCCTCCGTATCAGGTTTTTTTCACTATTTATTTTTTAAATATAATATCCGGAGTAAAATAATACGATTATGAGATAACTTGAACAATTTTTTTTTTGAAAATATGATTACCTCGGTACAAAATAAAAAATGAAGGTTTTAATCCTCCATGTCATGACTTTTCAACTGTACATTGGCTTAACTATAACTTCTAAAATGTGATAATACAATCAAAAGATAAAAAAATTCTAAAAATATGAGATTTGAACTTATGACTCCATTTCATAAAAATTATGATACTCTACTTCAAAAATTATGACATCCTAACATAAAATAATAAAGTGGATATTTTGATCCTCCGTACCAAAACTTTTTAAGTACACATTGCTTAAATATGATATCAGGAGTATAAGAATATGGTTCTGAAATAACTTGAGGATGAAAATCTTAGAAATATGGCTATCTCAGTATAAAATAGAAAATAAAAGCTTTAATCCTCCGAGCCAGGACTTTTCAATCGTGCATTATCTTGAATATGATTTCCAGAGTGTAATAATATATCTAGGAGATAAAATATTTCCGAAAATATAAGATTTGAACTTGTGATACTCTAGTTCAAAAATTATGATACTTTAAATCAAAAATTATGATATCCTAGTTCAAAAATTATCACACCCCGACATAAATTTTTTTGAATGTTTTCATTCTTTTATTAGGACTTTCCATCATCAGTTGGCTAAAATATAACTCCTAGGATATGATAATATGGTACGACGGTAATTTGACTTGAAAATCATAGAACTATACTTATGATACCCTTTCATAGAATTATGATATCCTACTTCAAAAACTTATGATATCGTGGCATAAAACATAAAACTGAATATTTTGATCCTCCATGCCAGGACTTTTATACTATCTATTACCTAAACTATGACTATTTGAAGAAAGTTAACATTTCTAATATTCAAGAAATGACTGGGTTAAATAATTTATGATATCCTGGAGTATTATATGATTTTCTAATGCATTAAATTTCTCTAACTACTGAAACTATTGGTGTAATAAAGGATCTATAAAAAAATATTAAATAACATTCTATGAAGAATTTTTTACTCCCTATTGGGATGATATTTTGTCTTGAAGTTATAGAACAAGTCTTCAATTGCTTATTTTAACCTCGGACCAAAATTATTTCCTTATACTTGATACTTAGAACACTTTTCAGAGTGAGGAAGAATTTTCTTTAGCCTCAAACGTTACATGATATCCTAGACTCGAGACCCAGAATACTTTTCAGAATGAGAAAGAATCCTATATCAACCTCCAAAAACCGATTCCTTATACTCGACTCTCAAAACATATTTCAGAGCAAGAAGGAATCTTGCTTCAATGTTTAATTGATTCCTTAGACCCGATATTCGGAGCAATTTTTAGAATGATGAAGAATTTTGCTAGAAGTTAAAGGAAGAATATTTTAGAATCAGCAAAATCTAAGTAAAATGACGGGAAAAACTAGACCGGAGGGAAAGAACCTTTTAGTTTGCTCAAAATTTTTTTTAAAAAGGTTGATGGATATTAATGCACATTACGCTCAAAATAGATGCTGCTTCCTTATCATTTAACACTCATTTTGTCCCGTCCTATCTAGTCGATTCAGATCCACGTAGATCAATGATAAGTTATAACGTGGGCTAGCTTAGATTTCCTGCACCGCATGTGGAGTACAAGGAATTTCGCTAGCAACTCATCTCCTTGAACATGATTGGAGGACCTCAGAGACAGTTAACGTGCAGCCTTCCTTGCTAGAGCCCAACCCATTGTTTTAGGCACAGGGGTTACCATTGATGTTGACAATTTGATGCTCTTTGCACTAGTAGCTTTCCTCACCAGAACCCTGTATGCTCTAATCCAGGGTCCATATAATGGCCAAATTTTCAGCATTACAAATAGCAAAATAGCCCAAAAATCATCGGTGAGATGGCCTAATTTTCTGCATAGATAGTAGCAGGGATAAAAATAGTATGAATAATATCCGACTAGATTCGATTTTATATCCAAATCTATCCAAATATAGATAAAAATTAAGCATCCGACTAATATGTGTATCCATATCATATCTATAAAAAAAAATTGGATACGAATATGGATAGATAACTATCTATGTATAATTATCTTATTTAATTTTATATAGTACTCATTAATTTTCTTAAAAAATATATAAGCATATTAACATTCTATTAACTTGATTTATTCTCCTATTAATAATACTTTTTATTCCATAGTCATGAAGTTTAATTATCCAGCATATATTCATATTTGTATTCAATATTTTCAGTATCCAATTTATATCCATATTCATTTAAAATAAATATAAATATGAATTATTATATCCTATTACTATCCATATTAAATAAAATAAATATGGATATGGATAAACTAGTATTTGATCTGGTTTCAATCCTAACTAGTAGATGTTCAACAAGTTTTTCTTAAATGAAATCCTCCTAGGTTGTTTTGCCCCTAATATAGATTTTAGTCTAGTCGATCCATTCAAACAATGGTGTACCAACCTCCGATATGACTCAGAGAATTTTCTCCGTATCTTATAATTCTATTAGCAAATCGAAAATTTAGAGTCACTACTGCATGCCAGAAAATCTCTCCCTAGTTTTTTTTTTTTTGGTAAAATAAAAGGAGAGGGGGGATAAATCTCAGTGTAGCTACCCCCACCGGGCCCCAATCCCGCCAGGCTATGTTCAATTGGGCCGCAATTTTTTCGCGTACCTTCCAAAATTCCTGGCGTGCGCTCTCTCGCCATCCCGATTACATGCCCCAAGAAAATTTTGGATTTAATCGAGTCACGCGCGAGGATCATGCCTCGAATCCATGACCGGTGGGAGGTGAGACTAAGCCTCTACCAACCAGGCTACCGTCTTAGCAATAAAAGGCTAAGGTTTAAAGGCCAAGGGTTGGCCAACCAAAGACCACGGTCTTTTTGCTATCATCGACATGACCTGGAGATCACTTTGTAGGCCCAACCTAGCCCTTAGGTTCTTTGAACAAACTCTAAATGTAAACTTCAACCAAAAAATTTACAATCATTAGATGTTTTGAGATTGTATGAAATTGGATTGAGCAAAGGTGAGTTGATTTGTTCATGTTCTTCTCTTTGTATTTATTTTAATTTTTTTCAATTTAATCACTTGACCGATTATAAAAAACTATGCTGTTGGGTAAAAACAAATCTCTCTTGCTACCATCAACCTCCCATCGATCATGTACAAACAAGTTGACACCCATAATAAAAAGGAATATAAAGAAAGTTCAAGAAAATTAACTGCAATATCTCTCTCCCTAACCCTTAATGGTAGAAGCATGGAAGATATGATTCTTAGATAATAAATTTTTTTCCCGAGTAAGGATTATAAAACTCTACATGCATCCTTCCCATGAGAATAAACCTCTTAATTGACTTACCCTTGCATTTCATCACATGCTTGTACCTTAATACTTAGTGCAATGAGATCATTGTACATCTTTACAATATAGCATTGGGATTCATCTTCCATCCATGGAGTGCATTGTTATATCCTTCACTTATTATGCATATAACTTGCAAGACCTTGTTTGGAATTTGCGATCAACTCGTGCACTTTGTGTACACATACGTACATGTGTATACATGGTGTATGTGTGAATAAATTGAATGTATGCTGCATACAATTGAAAATATCTCGTCAGCCAAAGATGATCTAGAGATAAATGTTGGAAGGATTAGTAAAACCAATCACAAATATTTAGGACAAGGTTTTGTATACATAATGTTGGGTGTGGAGCCATATTCATCCAAGACCCAAGCCAGAATCCTAGTAGAAAAACCAGAAAAAAAGAAGAAAAAAAAAAAAAGGATTTTGGCCCGCCAGACCGTGCTTGACCCAGACCCACGCGCGCGGGCGCACGGCCCCGCGTGGCAACGTGCGCGCGGGCTCGGCCCAGCCAGAGGCGGTCATGTGCTGGGCGTTTCCCAGCTGGTTTCCCAGGCATTTTGCGCGGTTCACGCACGGTCCACGACTTTCTAAGGGATTTTGGACCATCCGATCGTCGATCAGATGGTTGAGGTTGATTCTAGGTCTTATCAGGCTTGATCTGAGACATTTTTGACTTCGATTCGGTCACGGTTTGGAGGGTTTTCTCGTCCTCTTCTCAACAAGTGCAACAGAGAGCCGTTGTGAAGAGCAACAGTGGCCAACAGAGAGAATAGAGAGCCAAAAAGAGAGCCAGAAGAGAGGTTTTGCAATCCAGAAGAGTAGTCCAAGGGTTTTTCAAGAGAGAAAACAAGGGGAAGAGGGAGAGAGAGGGCAAGGGTTCCTCCTGTATTGATTTATCATTTCTTCTTTCTTCCTATTGGGCTGGGGTTTGCATCCAAAGAGGGTTCTCTTGTATAATAACTTCCTGTATATCTTCTTCATAGTGAAGATTTGATCCTGTGTGGCCATGAACGTAGAAGCAAGAGGCTCCGAGCCACGTAATCCCTGTGTGTTGCTTGTGCTTGTATTGTTTATTTATTCTTCAGGCTTTCTTTTCATTTCTTTTGCGAACTTTTCTGGCATTCCACTATGCACCACTTCCTAACAACTGGTATCAGAGCACCGGATTCGAGTATGATCGATGGCAGGAGATGAAGGAAAAGTCAAGATCGATTAGTTTGACGGAAAAGACTTCGAATTCTGGAAGATGCAGATCAAGGATTATCTGTACTAAAAGAAGCTTCATCTATCACTGTTGGGGAAGAAACCTGTCGAGATGTCACAAGCAGACTAGGATTTGCTGGACCGCTAGGCTTTGAAATTTATCCGTCTGACGTTGTCCGGGAACGTTGCATTCAATATCTTAGAGGAGAAGATGACAGTTGGATTGATGTAGGCACTATCCAACATGTACAAGAAACCTTCAGCCTTCAATAAGGTTTATCTCATGCGTCGTCTGTTCAACTTGAAAATGAGTGAAGGTGCGTCCGTAACCGATCACATCAATGAATTTAATTTGATCACTAGTCAGTTGAGTTCAGTTGACATAAGCTTCGAGGATGAAGTCCATGCCCTAACCCTGTTATCCTCTTTGTCCGAGAGTTGGGGTGCAACTGTGCAGCAATGAGTAGTTTGTGCGGCTCGAGCAAGCTGAAATTTGAAAAGATCCAAAACCTGATTCTCAGTGAAGACATCAGGAGGAAAGAATCAAAGGGATCTTTACTTCTATCTTGGTGATTCAAGAAGGCAGAGGAAGAACTACACAGCGCAGTGAAGGCTATGGAAGATCCAAGTCCAAGTAGAGGAGTCAGTCAAGACCGAAAGGTGATGGCTATTGGCACTGCGACAATAAGGGGCACATCAGAAAGAACTACTGGCAAGTAAGGACAAGGGGCAGAATGAAGAGTCAGTCAATGCAGCGATCGAGATAATTGAAGATACATTGGTTCTCACATGGACAGCTCGATGGAGTCTTGGATTCTAGACTTTGGAGCTTCATTTCACTCTACCGTATAAAAGGAGTCTATGCGCAATTATATTGTCGGAGACTTCGGAAAGGTCTATCTTGTAGATGAAGAGCCTTTAGATATTGTGGGAAAGGGTGATGTACACATCAAGATGCCAGATCAATCAGTTTGGAAGTTCAAGAATGTCAGACATGTCCCAGGATTAAGAAGAAACTTGATATCAGTCGGGTAGTTGGACTCAGATGGGTACATTATAACTTTCATTGGTGGCTCTTAGAAGATCACCAAAGGTGTAATGGTAATAGCATGAGGAAATAAGTTGGGTACCCTATATATTACTAGTAACACCAGAGATGTAGGAGCACTGGCATAGGCAGATTTAGAGTTGTGGCACTATAGGTTGGGTCACATGAGCGAGAAAGGAATGCAAGTATTGCTAAAGAAAGACAAGCTACCGGGCTTGAAGATGACGGACATTTGTTTCTGCGAGAATTATGCTCTTCGAAAGCAGAAAAGAGTCAACTTTTCCAAGATTGGTAGGGCACAAGATCAAGAAAGCTGGAGCTTATGCACACCAACATGTGGGGTCCCTTTCCGATTGCATCCTTTAGAGCTTTGTGATACTATGTGACCTTCATCGACAACTCCACCAAAAAGGTATGGATTTATTTTTTATAAAATAAATATGATATATTTGACACTTTCAGGAAGTGAACAAGTCTGGTGGAGAATGAGTCTGGATAGAAGATAAAGTGCCTGAGATTGGACAATGGAAGCGAGTACGACGGCATCGAGTTCAAGGAGTTTTGCACAACCAATGGGATCAAGATGGAGAAGATGATTCCAAGCATGTTATAACAGAATGGGGTAGCTGAGCACATGAACAGAACGTTGAACGAGAGAGCCAGGAGCATAAGGCTCCATGCTGGATTGCTCGAGGTGTTTTGGGTTGAGGCAGTTAGCACTGCCGCCTATCTGATCAACAGGAGTCCCTCAGTCCCCCCTGAGTACAAGCTACTAGAAGAAGAGTGGACAGGAAAGTGAGCAAGCTTATCTCATCTGAAGGTCTTCAGCTGCGTCTCCTACATACATGTCAATGCAAAGAAGAGAGACAAGCTCGATGCACAGTCAGAGAGGTGTTTCTTTATTGGGTATGGCATTGATGAGTTCGGTTATAAGCTCTGGAGTGAGAAGGATAGGAAGATCATTAGGAGCAAGAACATGGTGTTCAAGGAAAGAAGCCTGTACAAGGACCAGAGTATTCCAGATAAAGCAGGACAAGCAGACAAGGAGAAAGAACATGTAGAATTAGAAGAGATCACGGAGAAAGACATTGCCGAGGGAGCAAGAGATCCTGGACCTGAGTCAAAGACACCTCAACTGAGAAGATCTACAAGGACTTTGAAACTACGTGTAAGGTATTTACCCTCATTGTATTATTTGCCGTTGACAGATGGAGGGGAGCCCGAGTGCTTTGATGAAGCCATGGAGAGAGATGATTCGGTCAAGTAGGAGCTGGTAATGAAGGATGAGATGCAGTCCTTGATAAACAACGAGACATGGAAGCTCAGCATACTACCAGAAGGAAGAAAGTACTGCACAATAAGTGAATCTATAAGATCAAGGAAGAGCATAATGGCAACAAGAGGTACAAGGCAAGGTTAGTTATGAAAGGCTTCCAACAGAAAGAAGATCCAGGTGGTGATGCCAATACTAGAAGGAGCACGATAGGGCAAGACAGCGATGAGCTGGGTCTCGCAGTTGTAAAAGATCATGGCTCTTTCTACCTCCAAGGTGGATATGCTAACAAAGATAGTTACTGTAGAGATATTAGGGCTATGCATAGTCTCAATTAGCCTCCGGAGCTAGTTGATTAGAGGCACCGTACATGATACTAACCTATTTTTATTTTTATCTTTGGAAGTTTGCTTTTGATGTTTTAGGTGGATGCAAAATTGGGTGTCTAAGTCTCCAAGTAGGAGAGTTGTTGGGTGTAGGGCCATATCCACCCAAGATCCAAGCCCAGAAGCCTAACAGAAAAATCAAAAAAAAAGAAGAAAAAAAAGGATTTTGGCTCGCTAGACCGGGCCCGGCCTAAACCCACGCACACAGCACGGGATTTTGGCACGCGGGCATGTGGCCCAGCCTAGCGCAGCAACGCACGCGTGCGTGGGCTTAGCCCAGCTGGAGGCGATCATGCGCTGGGCATTTCCCAGGCATTTTCTAGTAGGTTTTCCAAGCGTTTTGCACGGTCCATGACATTTTGAGGAGTTTTGGGCCATCCGATCGTTGATCTGATGGCTGGGATTGATTCCAGGTCTTATCAGGCTTGATTTGATCCTTTTTTAACTCCGATTCGGACGCAGTTTGGAGGGTTTTCTCGTCCTCTTCTCAGCAGGTGCAACAGGGAGCCGTTGTGAAGAGCAACAGTGGCCAATATAGAGAACATAGAGCCAAAAAGAAAGCCAGAAGAGAGGTTTTGTAACCCAGAAGAGTAGTCCAAGAGTTTTCTAGGAGAGAAAACAAGGGGAAGAGGGAGAGAGAGGCAGAGAGCGGGCAAGGGTTCCTCCTGTATTGATTTATTCTTTCTTCTTTCTTCCTATTGGGCTGGGATTTGCATCCAGGGAGGGTTCTCTTGTGTAATAACTTCATGTATTTCTTTTTCATAGTGGAGATTTGATCCTGCATGGTCATGGACATAGGAGCAAGAGACTCCAAACCACGTAATCCATGTATGTTGCTTATGCTTGTATTATTTATTTATTCTTCGGGCTTACTTTTCGTTTCTCCTGTAAACTTTTCTGGTATCCCACTGCGCACCACTTCCTAACATGTAACACATATATCGTAAACACAATCTCATCTTGTCTATAAGACTTTCTAATCTCTTGACAAGAAATTCCAGTTCTACATCCGGTTGAAGCTTATAATATCTTTTTAAGCATCAAGGGCTGGTCATAGACCTCTGTACATGTTGGTCAGATGCATGTAATTGGCCATGGAAAAGAGGAGTGCATGCCCAGCGCAACATCTGACCATCGAATATAGCTCGTTCGGTCGAAAACATTTATTGCCATATCCTCACAACTGGAATCTCTCGTTCACCTAAGCAGCAGGTAATGGCATAATCCAACCAAAGTATGTGACTATCCTTATTTATCATTGTCTTTGCCATGTAATTGTATTCCTCCTTTTTCTTTCTTCTACCTGCCAACCGAAGGCTTTTATAAATCATTTTGCTACCAAAGTATGTGATCATCCTTATTTATCATTGTTTTTGCCATGTATTTGTATTCCTCCATTTTCTTCCTAGCTTCTTTCTACCTGCCAGCTGAGGGCTGTTATAAATCTCGAAGAAGTTACAGCATTGATATCCCTTGAAATCTCAGCAAGAAATCCTTCAATGCTTCCTTCATGCATCTATCTTGCTTCTATACATTGTAAGATCCCTTTCACTATTGGTTGCAGGAGCTGGCAACCAGCCCCAGTTGGTCACCCACCAAACAGTAATCTGACTACCATGGAATTTGTCTCTAACTTCGATACGCAGCTTTCACTGCCGAAAGCTATCTCAATCTCACCCCACTCTGACAATTTTCCAAAATCTAATCGACTCTTTGTAGGGCCAACCATGACTTGCCATCTTTTTCACCTCTTCTCCATTTCCCTTTCTTCTTTATTAACCACACAAAGGCTTTGGTGGTAGGACTGCTTTGTGTTGCTTGGTAGTTAAGCTTGGAATCACAACTTGGTGTACGCTCCCCATCACTCCTCATCCTCCCCTCCCTTTTCCAAGGTGGGAAGCAAAAGGGAGATCCTTTGCTTGGAATAAATCACGGTGGCAATTGGATCCCCTCTTAAGTCAGAACCCAAGAATAACATTTTATTAATGAGCTTAATCATACTAGGAATATCATCATATCCATTCCCCCACATATACATTCTCCATTAAACTAGAAACCAACTATATAATAAGAACTCGAGGAATGATTATCTTATCCATCCATCCGTTACATTGGAACATTCGCTTCGCTGCAACCCGACATTCTGTGGCAATTATCACTTGCTAAGCTCGTAGTATCGATGCTCTTGAGACTTAAAAAGCCACCCTAAGATGCTATATATAATATAAGGAGCCCATGAGTTGACCCTGAGGTACCATCTATTACTGCTCTCTAAATGAAATGCTTAATTTATTGATGCTAGAAAGTTTCATCATATGTTACACTGAAATAATTTATATTTGCTGAGCATTTACTTCTCAACCTTTCCATGAACTTTGCCAACCATGCTATTTATGCCCGAGGCCATAAGCGTGAAAGGCCATGCTGAAAGTGGACTCTTTGTCATGTGACCCATGAAAGAATCAACTCCATTCTCCCCCATTACGTATATATATATATATATATATATATATATATATATATATATATATATATATATATATATATATATATATATATATATATATATATATATATATATATATATATAAAGTTCCATGAAGATATATTGCATGGCCGAGTGATGGAGGTCCCTAGCTTCCATCTTCCAGCCTTTATCTCACATGAAAGTTGAGGGGAATGTTGTCTGGCTCGAAGACGTTCGCATGGAGATCACCTTCCGATGCTGAGCTCGATCTCTTCCAAGGGAATGGTTTCGGACCAGGCTTCATTCCCCCCATCTCATTGAGTCCTCATCATCATCAGAGTCCTCTCGGAGAGATCGCGAGAACCACAAGTGTCTTCAACCTCCCCAATGGATGCCACCATCTTCGGGACAAGTAAGCATGGTTGTAAAATTTTAGTTTATTTTTTATAACAAAGGAATTCTACTATCGTCATTAAAAAAAAAAAAAAAAAAAAAAAACGTAGTACTTGAGAATCTATCTAGCAACTACCTAGCTTCTATATTGTTTCTCAGATTCAACACTCTATTTCCTCAGTTTTTTTTTTTTTTTTTTTTGAGGCAACCCTTTCCTCATTCTTTGTCGTGATAACTTGACAAGAACCAAGTTTTGTCACCAGGGTTTGCTTGGTAGGAGTTAGCAAGAATATTTATTTGGTGAGAATAGCGGTTTTCTCTTCATCAACAAACATAGAAGATGGATTCTCAAGTGTACCCGCCCTTCAAAGGTTCTTTACACCGTCATCATATATAAATAGCACTGCCCAAGACTGAAAAAATATGATTCTTGCCTTAGCTTAGCTTTCTTTCTTTTTATCGCCATGTTGTTCTGATCCATCTAAAAAAAAAAAAGAGTATACTCTAGAACAATTCATATACTAACATCCTCTCGATTGGGATATGTTCAAATGTTAAGCAGTGCACACCAACATTTCTACTCATCTGGGTAACATCCTCGATCGTATAACATTCAGATTTGTCGTCAACCTTACGTATCCATTGATCATGAAAAGATTGCTTGGAAGTCTCGGTATGCCAAAATTTCTCTGCATCAGAGGCTTGAATCTTGGGTGAAAGTGTTAGGTAGAACTGGTTACCCAAATGAGAGTTATTTTTCCTTTTACGAAATGCCCATCTTGGTCTCTCTTTGCAGCAACTTGCTCGTTTCCTGATGATTACCTGCACCAGGAGTCTTGCCACGACTTGTCTCATTATTAGCACCTTGTGATTTGTCTACCATCTCTCCACTAATGATATCGGTACTTTACTCATTGGCTGCAGCCAATCGTGTGGATAGCCGGCGAGATCTGATTCACTGCTTGGGTCCAGCATACTGATCATGACCCATATATAAAGTAGTAATGGTATATTTTATTAATCGAAGCAGAGAGCCAGTCTTCAATGAATTATAAGACAACGACACTGTTTTGAACATTATCTTCCACCTTGACAAGTCAAGATGTTAACAAACCATATTCATCATCATCATCATTACAATTTAAGTTCCTCTTAGCACACATCTTTGACAATAAAGAGTAGGTACAAAACCATGGCAAATCTCTGTCATTTGTGATTGATAAGCAAAACAGGAAGCCAATATAATGGTCTCAACCATCAACATTGTCCAATCAAGGGGTCATCAGTGAATGGAAGTGTCATCAACCACATTATACACACATTTGTGTACTTTGTATTGTTCTGAGAGTGCATGATATCTGGCATATTTAATAGTGTAGTGAGATTAGAATGATAACCAAACAGTTGTGAAGCAGAAGAGCTAACAATTTTCTTGGGTTCATCATTCAAACTTGTTGTGAAAGTCCATGCATCCATTTTGAGTGATGCAAGTTGGAAACTCTGCTTTTGGCCCACTCCAACGAAACCAGAGAACATGACAAAGATGGGACACATTTGATGATGGATTCGCATGGACCACCTTGGTCATGCTAAGTCCTCTTTTGACAAATCTTCCATGGAAGCCTAGCTTAGCTCTATATTTTCTTCATTAAAATACTTGGGCTTGGTCTTCATAAGTCTGAAATCAAAGGGAGATGGGTGTTATATTCTGGCTTGTATGCTAATGAGACTAGTCAAAGAAAGGGGTGGCAGACGGAAGTGCTGAGCTAAGAAAAGCCCACATAAAATCATTCTAAGATGGGGAAATGATTCTAGCTTCCATCTTTCTACTGAACTTTTGACTAGGCTTTAGGAAAATGTTTCGAAGGACTGGTGTGAAGAGACTCCCTCTAGGAGGATATTCTAGCAGAGCTCCCACCGAAAGAGACCACTTCATCCAAGAAATTTTTTAGGAGGCATCATTAGGTTACTTGCAAAGCCTAGTCCTATAAAGCATATTTGCTAATTCCAGTCTTGCTTAGTGCTTTTTTTCCATCATGCCACTGGATAACCTGTGCTAGGTGCGTTTTATTTTTTTTAAAAGAATCTAATTGAATATAGAGAACTACACCAAAAATGTGCACCTTGTTTTGTTTCAAATCCCTTGGCTACAAATGGGTTGTAACAAGGACTCTACTGGCCCGATTAGAACCATCAAAACGGACTGGCCCTTCATAGTCGGGCCCATCAGGACCAGGCTAAAACTGTCCTTTTAATAAATGGGCCATCAAATAAGCAACTGATCATGGCTCTTATAAGTGAAGGGCTTAAATGGACTGTCCCTTATAACTCATCAAAAAGTTAAAATAATTATAAAATTATAAAAATTAATAGCTTGACTAAAACTTCTGAGAAAATAAGATATAAAGAGATTCATCATTACCTTTTAAGCTAGTTATAAGCAAGAGTAATATTTTGGATTTATTATGAATGAACAACACAAGCCTGCGGGCTAGACGGGCTGGCCCGTCATAGACCGGGCCATAAAAGGACAGGGCTAAATGATTCTTTTATTAAATGGGCTACCAAAATACTAGTTCAGCCCTATTATTTTAAGAGCCTAAACAAGTTGATGCACGGGCCACGTTCCATTTTGATGGCTTTAAGTCCAACAAGCTTTGCCTAATATAAGAAAAATCATATCCTACACCAGGTGCACCATGTCACTGGTATAGCATAGGAGCAATTCGAGATGAGGTAGGGGATAGGCAATCCAAGATGAGCTACATGATGAATGGAGCCCATGAGAACAGAAATCTGATTAGCTTGGTGCACTGCTTGTCAGAGTTTTTCTTAATTTGGATTGACATTATTTATTATTTTATGGTTTATCAAAATCGGATTGATTTTATGGTCCATGTTGATAGACATATGATAAGTCCAATATTATGTGATCATTGTTTGGGCTAGGAGTATCTCATGTGGATTGGTGTGGTTGAGGTGGTACAGTATAGGTCTTGGTCCAACTGGTCCATGATGGAATGGCCTATTAGAGTTTGCTTATAAATAATAGGCTAGGTCCCCTTTACACTCCTCGTTATGATATTCTACGTGAATTTTTTTCTCACGGCTTGCTCCATCAATGAGCCGCTTATTACGAGAGGATGCTGGAGAGAAGGACTCTATCTTTGATGTTCATGTGAGCATCGTTTTACAGGTTTGGGATTAATGATGAATACAGGTATATATCATAAACCCCTTTTAACAGATCCTGATAATAGATATTATAAATAATATGAGATCTATTATCAAACATATCAGATCTTAATATTTTATATTTCAATCTTCTGCCCATAATCTATGGGGTTTAAAGAAAATTTTTCCTACATTTGGTATCAGAGCCCTGGTATTTTTAGTAGAAGATTGGAATATATTGCAATCATTTATTTTCCTATTCATCTTTTAGATGATTAATCTTGAAAAGCCTGATGATCTGATTTGTTGATATTATTTTTTATATTTTAGATCTTGTAAAATAGATATATATATTATAATAATAAAGAACGCATTATCTTCTTTATACAACTATTTTTTTCTTAATTTCTTAAACCTCCCACCACCAAACAGCATCACCAATGGTGATCTAGATGTCCCTGTCATCGCTGGCATTGAGGGGTGGCTAGCGGCGACGGGGAGAGGCCATGGAAGATGGCGGCGACGTGGTGGTGGGCCTGGTGGCCATTGGCGACGTAAATAAAAGTCGGATAGCCGACAGCATGGATGTGCTATTCTCAGGCTTTCGGACACCCAATAAACTGTCGATTCCTTCCTCTTCTCCACCGGCCACACCACCATCTTTCTTCCCGTGGTGACGATGACCCCGGCCGGCAGTGAGGAGGCGATGATCGAAAGCTTTTGGGATAATCATAAAAGAAAATTTGAATAGGTGAACCGTGAGAAAGAAGCTGGTAATCCTCCCTTGATATGGCTCCTTTGGCCGTTGGCGACAGCGAGAGGCGATGATCCGGTGATTGGTTCAGCCGATGGCTCTCCGTTTGGGAGATCCCAAGCTCGGAACCACCATTAATGACGGTTTGGAGCAGCAGTGGGAGGAAGAACATAAAAAAAGTTGGAAAAACTTGCCGTTGAGCGGGGCGTGGTCACCGGTGACTTCGCCGGAGGCAGCAGCTGACCATCCTCGATCGATCCTGGTGGCCATCCCACCGATCTTTGCGCCGATGGGATGGTTTGGCTAGAGGCAACGACTGATGGTGATTTTGAAGCTCTCTATTTTGGTTGATCATGGGGATGAAGATGGCTATTGAGTGGGTTTTGGGTTTTGGGTCCAAACTCAATATATTGTAACACATAAAACAAAGAGAGGGTCATTTTGCATTTAGACCCCTGACCTTTCTGAAACACTAAATTAGTTTTTTTGCAATTTAGTCACTATAAAATTTATATTTATATATTGGTCCAAAAAATGTTGGCATTGTGGAATGTCAATGTGCTGTGTGGCCTAGCTTTTTCTTATTTGGAAAGACTGTCATATAGACATCCATAATTTTATGGTGGTGTATAAAGATCAATAGACCATTTGTTCCTAACTCACTTATTGGGCCTTTTATTTCTTGAGGGTTCCATATTTATTTTTAAGTAACGATTTTCATATAACTCACATACATTTCTAATAGACATGAGAGCTATGATAAAATAATTGGGACATTGGTTTGTCCATACTTAAAATATTCTATGAGTACTCATGTCATCCCTAGTGCTGTAGTCATGCTCACAACATGTTTAATATGTTAGGCATTATCATCTAGTTGGTGAATGATATTGAGATTAAATCATCATATATCTCTGGTATTTCTTCTTGTTTGCTAATATTCTTAGAAATCATGGAGGCCGACATTTACCTCATTTCTATCGCTTGATGATGGTTAATCCATCATTGATAGAAAGGGTGGAAGGAGATAAGTTTAAGTGGACTTTGATTTTGGATTAGCAGGTTTTAACCTATTTAAAATCTAATCCATTAATTAAATTGAGTCCAAATTAATGAAAGTGGCTGGATCCAGTTACATCGGGCTAGCTTTAATTTTTAGTTACGAGGTTTTTTGCACTTAAGCCCCTTTAAAATTATAAATAAGTCCTAAAAAAATTACATTTAGGTCCCTAATTTTTTCTGAAAATATATTTTATAGAAAAGTCCTTATATTTTTTGTAATTTACAATTTTGGTCCTCTATCATTATTTTTTTGATTAAAATTGCTGGAACATGCTCATTTTACATCCGATTTGAGTATTTTTAGACCATTGGACTCGTAATAATTTGAAGAACATTTTGGTTGAGTTCTTCATATATGATGAAATATTTAAATAATTTAAAAAAATATTTATATGTAATTCTACTCACTATTATATAATTGAGTGTATTTTTGCATAGCTTCCAAGAGTTCGAAGCACTCTATGAATTTTGAATAGTTGAGTTATTGAGGACTAATTATTCATCATTATTATATTTTAGAATTGCATATTGATATCTCTATTATGTTGATCCAAAATTGATTGTAATTGATTGCGACACTTATTATATACTATAATTCTTGTCCAAAGATGTTTTATAGTTGTATAGTAAGTGTTATTGATAGTAGTGATAGTTAGAATGCATTATTATATTATGATATAATCGGTGAGGTGTATGTTGTTAAAATATCCCATTTTGGGACTGATCTTTTATGGCATACATGTTGTTAAAGTGTGTCATTTTGTATTTGTTTAGGCATTTATTTTTTATGTATGAATAATTTTGTGGGTTGACGTAAATTTTTATCACCAAAGTGGTTTGTTTATGTCAGTTTATTAAATTTTTTCCATCATGTGAGAGATTTTTTCTGATTATTGCATACAACTGCCTGTCCAAAGAGGATTGTTATATATTTTAATCGAGAAAGGTTGCATATGGCATTGTGTTGCAATGGTGCTCTAGCTTTCATGGGCTTATCTGTCCAAAGGGGATAGGTTCGTGACTGTTATAATATTTTAATTACTTGTGACTTCATGTGAAGAGTACTTATACATATTACATGTTCTGTCCAAAGAAGAATATGTGATATTGCATCTGGACTCTTATATATCATTTATGGCATATGCCCATTGACTAGTATTTTCATTCCTGCCATCTTTGATTATATAATCATTTCTATGTTAATAATAATGCTGTTGTTGAGATCTTAATTCGATCAAAATATCAAAGGTAGATATATATTGAACTTAGAAAAATTGTCTGCCCAAAGAGGACAGATTTTTGAATGCCTTGTATCCTCATTGTGTTAACAAAAGAGATATATATTGGACCTAAGAAATTTGTTTATCCAAAGAAAACATATTTTTAAAAAAATATATTTTCGTTATATTGACCTCATTATTGAAGCTCAAAAGCACGTCATATTCTCTGCCTATAGAAAAGTTTATGATGATGCACATGGTACACTTATTGAGAACAACTTATTATATTTAAAGTCTTTATTTATTTATTATTTGTACATCAAATATGTTGCATCATACATGAGTTTGATTTATATTTTATATATTTTATGGTACTTTAGAGGTTATGACTTGATGATCTCTCATTGGAAAGTTTATAAATTTTGATGGATGATGACCATCAAAGTGGCTCGTTCGCTGAAATTTATAAGATCCTTCTGTAAGATATTTTAAAAGGGATTGTATAGCATTATGTATTGAAAAAAGATCCCTTATATGGGTCATTTTCTTTAAAAAAAAAGTCTTGTAACGTTAGACCAAGGACTTTCATTAAAATAATACTTATAAAGATTTTTGAAATATATTGTATATATTTCTCTATTGATTAATTACACAAAGATTGTTTAGCAGTTAGTATATTTATATTCAATAGAGTTAATGCTCCCATTATGATGACTCTAATTGAAATAAAATATGATAACTGAAATTATGCTAGCACTAAGTATGATGGAATATAGATATTACATTTTATAATGATCTTTCATCTTGGTTAACTTATTAGAGTACTCTAGAATAAAACTGCCTTAAAAGTGGTAAAGAGTGAATTATTTTATTTGAAATATATTTATATAATTGATTACATTCTTATTATTGTATTTAAAAATAGTAATCTAATATAATTTTTGACCTCATTTGTGAAAGATATGTAGAATCTGATAAAAGAAAGTCTAGACAATTGATGGATAGATAAATTAATCTATAATAGATGGTATGATAGTGTTAGGATCTGTATCTTGAAACTAGAGAATATTGCATCTAAAATTAGTATTATGAGATTTCTATCTCTAATATATTGGTTAATCATCATATTTTAGTTTTCCTACTATGTAGTTTAATGAACTTAAAATCATATATATAAAATAATTAATAATCATGTCCTATTTTATTTTAGAAGATTTGATACATTTGAGAAAATGATAAGAGTATTAATATGATGTATTAGTTATATTTTAGGATCCCATATATAATAAATAAAAGGTATTATTGAATATCTGTATAAGTATGAGGTAATTATCTAATATAGCATGCCTAAAATTTCTAAACAGTATGATGTAACTTAGAGGCATAGGCATAGCACATCCTAAAAAATATGGTGTGTAGTATAATGAGTGGGTACAATTTATCATGATATCTCTAGTATAAGATCATAAAGAACTATCATCTATATTTGGATGAAATTCTTGGTAAAATGGTTATACAAGATACTTTTGAGTCGAATGTTAGTAGGAAGCCCAATATAATTCAATTTTATGTTTGGAATTATCCTGCAATACTTAATCATTGATAATCCATCAGTGAATAAAACTTAATTATATAATAATATATTATTTATTTTGATTATCTAGGTAATTGTAAATGAATACATATTCTAATATCCTAATAGAGGTATTATGAATATTGAGTTAAATCATGCCATATTTGTAGATGATGATTTGCATGATGTTAGATGTTTATATATATATATATATACATATATTAGAAATATGACATTGAAGAAAAAAAAAGTTGTTGCTCTTATTTATGTAAATATTATATTTCATCCTATTAGAGGACAATAGGAGAACAACATTAAATATACAAACTACAATGTAAATAATTGGAGGTTTTGTTTCATAGAAAGGCTTGAAAATAGAATCTAGTGGCATTTATGGATATAGAAGCAAAGTTTGTGACATGTTGTAAAGTCATAATATATATTACTTTGATTATGAAACTTTGTCTTGGAACCTATAATATCGATTCTATCTTAAAACTACTTAAAATTTATTATAATCATAGTACAGCCATTCTTTTTAAAGAAAATGATAAAAGTTTTCATTATTTCTCTCCATGTGAAAATAGAATATTTGTCAGTCAGATATTTTAGTTGAAAGAAAGATATTTTGTACAATATACAAAATCAATGTTTGTTGATCTCCTAATCAAATAATTAAGATCCATATTTTAATAAAACATATCAAGAATATGGGTATTTTAGAATCTTTTGATTTTTGGATTAGTGAGAGTTTGATGTATTTATACATTGACTTTGATTGACAATTTTTTTTATTAATTGCTTTAGTTGATTGATTGCATTCCTATATGATTTATGTGCACATGTGAAATAATAAAATACAACATAGTATCTCAAGAACAGACTTCTTTTGAAGTCGTGGAATTTTTCTAGCTTATTACAAGGCATGTAGTTAAAGAGAAATCATGATTGATGGTATATATGTTTAATTTGCTTTGATTATGAGATATCTCTTTTGATTATGTACCTATTGTACTATCTCATCTTTGAATATGTGAGATAGAATGACTTGTTGTTTGATGCGATTAAAATTTTTCTTGCTTATTTTTTTCTAAGCATGTTAAAGAAAAATTTGAGGATTGACAATGAAAAATAACATGTTTTATTTTGGATCATCTTGATGATATTTTCTTGCTACACTACCATACCAAGATTCATGTCGATAATTTTTATGATGCTTGTAACCATGGATAAGTTTTGTATCGAATAAGTGGTACAATAATCCCATGATTTGGCATCATGGATATTATTGGATCGAGTTATTTGTAGGTACTGTCTATGGATCATATGGTGGCCATATTTTGTTTTCAACCCACAAATTATTTTTAAAATATTTTTTTTTTCAAAATTATAATTAATATAGCCCAAATGGAAGAATGTAAAAGTTTTTCTTAATTTGGACTTACATTAATTATTATTTTATGGTTTATTAAAACCGGATTGATTTTATGGTCCATGTTGATAGGCATATGATAAACCTCATGTTATGTGATCATTGTTTAGGCTAGGAGCACCTCATGTAGATTGGTATGGTTGAGGTGGCACAGTGTAGGCTTTGGCCCAACTGGCCTATGATGGAAGGCCCTGTTAGGGTTTGCTTATAAATAATATGATAGATCTCCTCTCTACTTCTCGTTAAAATATTCTACATGAGTTTTATTCTCATGGCTTGTCCCATCGATAAGCCACCTATTACGAGAAGATGTTGGAGAGAAGGACTCTACCTTCGATATTCTCGTGAGCAATGTTCACGTGAGCATCTTTTACAGGTTTGAAATTAATGATGAATACAAGTATGTATTGTAAATCCCTTTTAACAGATCTTGATAATAGATGATGTGGCAGAACGTTGACGTGTAATCCCTGTCAGATGCCATGTCAGAGAAAGCTGCCACGGCGTACACTCCTCCTCGGACTCCTTTGCCGGGCCGAGCTCCTTTAGAATGTCGAGGCGGCCTGTCGAAGCCGAGTTCCGTCCTTCGCCAGGTCGGCTCTTGCAAGGTCGGGATGCCTAGGCCGGAGCCGAGCGATCTCCTCCGCCAGATTGAGCCCCTCCGAGGTCGAGCCCCCAAGTCCGGAGTCGAGCCCCCTGGTCCGGAGTCGAGCCCTGCCCTCCTTCGCCAAGTCGAGCCCCTCCGAGGTCGAGCCCTCTGGGCTGAAGTTGCGCCCTGCCCTCCTCCGCCAGGTTGAGCCCCTTGGTCCGGAGTCGAGCCCAGCCCTCCTCCGCCAGGTGGAGCCCCTTCGAGATCGAGCCCTCGGAGTCAAGCCCTACCCTCCTCTGCCAGGTCGAGCCCCTTGGTCCGGAGTCGAGCCCAGCCCTCCTCCGCTAGGTGCCCCTTCGAGGTCGAGCCCCTCGGAGTCGAGCCCTGCCCTCTTCCGCTAGGTCGAGCCCCTCGAAGTCGGGCCCCCTGGACCGGAGTCGAGGCCTGTCTCTCCAGTTTGGCCTCCACCTCGGGCGAAGGCGCCAGCAACCAAAGGGGCGATGGCGTCCTCCTTGGTCGTGATGATCGCCCCGAGCTGCGACTTACACCAGAAAAGGAGGAAGCTTTTTGATCAAGGCGCCGCGCTCTCCACCGACCGTCTGCACTACCCGAAAGAGGAAGTCAACCAGGAGATTCGAATCCCGGGAGTGGCTACCCCCGATCGAGGCCCTGCCAAGTTTCCCGAAATGGAGCGACCGGAAGGAATGTCAGAGGGCATGGTAGGTTCCCTTATCACGAACCAGGAAAGACGTCCCGTCCATGACACTGAACACCGCCGCATGCATATGCTGACACGGGGAAGATCCCGAGATAGGCGTTCAGCAACCACCTGGACTTAAAAGAGCCATCGACAGCCCCAACGGGGAGAGGTAAGCAAGAAAATACTTAAGCAAGTAAGAGGGAAGGGGCTACACAGGAGAACCACCAAGGAGACTGAGAATTCAAGGCTACCGGAGATCCATGGGAAGGGTCGCCCGGACACAGCCTCCAGCTCCAGTTCACCTCGGCCACTACTTTTCCCGACTCA
Source organism: Areca catechu (assembly GCA_021397845.1). Classification (NCBI taxonomy): domain Eukaryota; kingdom Viridiplantae; phylum Streptophyta; class Magnoliopsida; order Arecales; family Arecaceae; genus Areca; species Areca catechu. Next base: position 7,301,898 of record CM038040.1, on the reverse strand, counting down.
CTTGCACCCTTCTCACACATTATTCACTCCTCCTAGCATGGAGTCCATCTCAGGGGCTCGACCAGGAGGATCCGTTCCCCTGGTCGTCACTGACTTGACCATCGGAGTGCCCCCGCCGGAATTCCCGACCCGGGTCTCTAACTATGTTTTGCAGGTCCAGAAGAGCAGGTCGGTCCCGGAGAGACGAGGGGCGATCCGACGCCGACAGCAGTTACGGGCCACGACGATCCTGATGGCAACAATAGTTATGATAAATAGTATGAGATCTATTATCAAATATAGCAGATCTTAATGTTTTGTATTTCAATCTTTTGCCCATGATCTATGGGGTTTAAAGAAAATTTTTCTAACAATAAAACCTTTAACCAATTCAATATCTGCAATGGTTGGAAATGGAACATGTTCGGATTACATTTATACCTTGATAATTATGTATTTCTTTATTTATTTGCAACAAACTAGAACATAAAGATAATAATGGTCCCACAACCAAATATCCAGCAAGGCATGACTTAAAACCTGGAATTATGTAGTCTTAAGTTAACATCAGTAAGACGGTGGGCCGGTAGGACGCCTAACCAGCTTATTCTCGAGAAATTTAACGGGTGATAAGGTGTGCAAAAGGCTGGTGAAAGAAAGATATAATTCAAGGTTGGAGGTCTATATATGTTTGGGCTCTCTAACGCCATAATGGCTTAACTCTTGATAAGGATAGCCATGGTTCGGATACACCATTATCCATACCTACCATGTACTTATCTTGGGATGGAGTGGGATGGGTGAAGTCTCGGAGAGGAGCTACCAAAAAAAAAAAAAAAAAAAAAATCACGAATCAGTTTTTTTTTACTTCGAGGAGGAAATTTATGAAGAGCTTCGGGATAGAGTTTACCATTATCCATCCTCATCTCAGATCTGTGTTGAGTTGGGTAAATTTAATCTGTCTTGATCGAGGGGGTAGAGTAAATTGCCACCTTACTCTTGGTATACTTGGTTGAACTACAACCTCTAATAAAATATGATTGCATTCCAATATACCACATCATGATAGATAGACTCCAAGCAATTTAAACTTAAAATGATTTGCGGGGAGACGATAGATTTCATAATCTCAAGGCGTTTGAGATATCTGAAATGAATTCAGGAAGCAAAATTACTAAATTTAGAGGAAATGTTGTCAGAATTCTGTGAACTCATGATTACATGGACTCATGCTCTACATCATGGATCAAAGCTCAAATACTCGAATTTCAGGTATTTTGAATGTAACCACAAAACCTCTGTCAAAAAATAATTTAATCTAAACATGTTTAACCCATTCAATGAATTTTGGATATGATATGGAGAATGGTTTATTGTACAATCCTACAGGATCTATTATGAGCTACTACTTATTCAATGAATTTGGATATGATATGGAGAATGGTTTATTGTACAATCCTACAGGATCTATTATGAGCTACTACTTATTCAATGAATTTTGGATATGATATCGAGAATGGTTTATTGTACAATCCTACAGGATCTATTATGAGCTACTACTTATTTTTAAAATTATTTCACAAGGAATAATGTAAAAATATCAAAGATGTAAAATTCATGAATAACATTTGGTGTCATTTTATAGGATGCCACAACTACAAAAAGAATTCACAATGATGATTGCATGGAACCATCCAAAAGCATAGGATTAAGAACTCTTGAGGAGCATGGAGTCTTTGACTTACGAAAATCATCAAGTCAAATGGATCGATCCAAGGTTTATTACCATTTCTAACTACTACATGTTGGAGCAAACTCGCTCCATGGAATGGCCGGGATTCTCTTTGATGCTGCCATGGCAGAAAGGGAACACAATTACCAGGGAAGAAATGAGGCGCGCCATCCATTCCCGTCGCAGAGGTGAGCCCTCATGGGGCTGCACGCACGAGATAACCAAGAAGATGGGAAAGGAGGCTAGGATTTTGGAGGAGAAAAGGGATCACGTCTTCTCTTCTTATTTCCCGACGTTTCCCGTCGTTCTTTATATACAAAAGAGATTAACCCTAGGTCACAACCGACCTAGCCCTAAAAAACTCCCCCCTCTGAGTCACATGAGAAAATTCAAACCCGAGTCCATGTACACCCATTCTCTCAACCACAAACTTAGAGTATCCCTGGAAACCTCCAAGGAAATCCCTGGAACACATCCAGGACCTGCTTGGGACACGCCCCCAAGCACCAAGGATCGCCTCCAGCATCCCTGCCATGGTCTCCCAAGTCTCTCCAAAGCTTGGAAGTACCACGCAAATCCCTACAATCTCCACCTGGTGCCCTCAAGCTTTGGCAAACCTGGCAATATCCTCCACGCACAATCCCGCTATAACTGCGTGTCTTGACAGGCTGTGTGAATATCCTCGCCTCTGCCAACACTCTTCAGCTGTTGAATTCACCTGGAGGCCTTTGGGATGACCGCCTCCATAGCTGAAAACCCTCGCTTGTATCCTGGCACCATCGATTATAGCCTTTCTTCTGCATGGTAGCTGCATCAATCTATTCTTGGACTTTTCTGGAGAGAACCCAGCGAACCTGAACCAGCACCCACTGTAACTAGAGCTCTACCTGACACCATCATCTCAGAGCCATGCCAATCTCTGCACACTCTGCTCCACCTGACTAAGTGCACCCCGGGTGCTCGTGCTAGGATATGGTCCTTCCTGCACCTTCCGCACTCAACTCGTGTCAAAACCTACTCCACCCGTGAAGCCACCTGTCACCGGTGCTCCACCTGAAACTGAAGTTCCCTGATGCCACAGAAAGAAATTCCGAGGCCAGCCACTCAACGCTGCCCTGCTGAGCCTGTATCTGAATCTCGTACCCAGTCGCTACCTCCTCGGACCCTCCGCATCACGACGGACCCTTCCGAGACCGTTTAAGATACTATGCATCCCCGCAGGAACCTTGGAAACTCAAGAGCTCATCCCAATTCCTCTAACCCAGCGACTAACCCAGCAAGCATCTCCAGCAGCTGCTTCATCATCTCCCAGCATGTCTCCTGGATGCATGATGTCCCTGGCGCTCCCTGAGACTTATCCCCGGTCTCCTTGAGCTACCAACCCCATCAGCTCCAGTCTCAGTCCCTAGGCCAATGCCGTCATACCGAAACACTCCCGACTGCCCGATACCTCCGACGCTCCCTGAGACAGTCTCTTATCTTCCTGAGCTGCCCCTGGTATCGTCTCTGCTGATGTACTCCGATCTTCCTGAGATATCCATCTCCCGAGATCCATCTCCAACCACGCGGGATACCCCACCCACGTACAGCTCCATCACGATCAAGATAGCTGGAGTACTACCGATCGCTCTCCTCCATAGTGACCAATAGCTTGGTCCACTACCGATGGAGCTACCACTCATGCTTTGAAAGATCCCCGATATGTATCGCTCCACCTGTGCTGAACCACAGATCACCCGACCTGTCATAGCTCCTCAACACAAGACCTGCAGCTCTGCACGATCGTCGCGAGCTCCTGCACCACCGGATCCATCATCTTCAGTAAGATCCGCTCCACCAGCAAACCTCCACACTACCCCTGATACCACGAACCTCTGTCTGCCAAGAAGTGCCGAAGATGGAACCATCCGCTGCCCGTACACACGATCGCTGCACCGCAATCTCCACATATTCTGTGATCTGACTTCATCATCGAATCTAACCTAGCTCAATATGAAGAGCTCAAAAAATGGAGTCCAACGATATAGACGGGGCTCAAATTAGAGTTCAATTGAGCCCAAAATCATCAAAAATCCATTAGCATGATTTTCAGTGCACAGTGACTTGAATCTGCCGGTCCACCTAGAACCAGTCCAAGGGCTCACGTGCACCAAGGCGGTCCATAGCCGACATGGTTGTCGGTCCACGGTAGAAACCGTGGACCACAGGTCCTCCCAATCGCTGTCGTCGCCCCCCGATCGCTGTACCTCGACTCCGGCGACCGCCCGCGGTCGTGCCGTGCCTCCGGCGACCGCCCGTGCACCATCCGTGTGTCCGGTGACCGCCCGCCATGCCGTGTCACCCGATCTACTCCAATCGGGACCGAGCACCTCTCCGGCGACTTCACGCCACCGATCCTAGCCTCCGGCGAATCGCTGCCCGACGCAGAGCCGCAACCGATATCGCGCCCATGCACGGCAACGCGTCAGTGCCCGACGCCGCTCCCGCGATCGAGAGAGCCCGTGCTCCACACTACGCCACCCGTGCCGCCATCTCCTCGCTGCGCCGCACCCACGAGTGCCCGCTGTGACGCCCTCACGTCGCCCTGCTCCGCGCCCTGTGCTGCGCCGGCGCTCTGCGACCCTGCGCCGTCCTGTGATGCCCCGCACCCCTGCACCGCGCCCGCTGTGGCCGACACCCTGCGCCACGCCCGCTGCGGTCGACGCCTTGTGCCGCGGTGCCTGCGACCGTGCAGTGACGCCCTGCACCGCCGTCTCCTCACTACACCGCATCCGTGCGCTGCACCACGCATTGCTTCGTGCGTCGCCCAGATCCATGCGGGATCTGCACCTCCAGATCCATGGGTTCTACTCCATCTCCATTTCCAGGGAGGGCAGAGGCCCTCACCTCTAGATCTCGGCATCTCGATCTCTACACCATCCTCGTGACATCCTCTTCCCTGCATCCTTCACATCACCGCATCAAGGTCTGCTCTGATATCAATTTTTGGAATAAACTCGTTTCACGGAATGCCCGAAATCCTCCTTGATACTGTCATGGCAGAAAGGAAACATAATTACCAGGGAAGAGATGGGGCACGCCATCCACTTCCGTCGCAGAGGCGAGCCCCCATGGGGCTGCACGCATGAGAGAGAACCAAGAAGATGAAAAAGGAGGCTAGGGTTTTGGAGGAGAAAAGGGATCACTTATTCTCTTCTTATTTCCTGACATTTCTGTCATTCTTTATATACAAAAGAGACTTATCCTAGGTCACAACCGACCTAGCCCTAAAAAACTCTCCCTCTGAGTCACATGAGAAAACTCAAATCCGAGCCCATATACACCTATGTCTTTCAACCTTAGACTCAGAGTATTCCTGAAAACCTCCAGAAAATTCCTGGAACATATCCAGGACCTGCTTAGGACACGCCTCCAAGTCCCAGGGATCGCTTCCAACATCCCTGCTATGATCTTTCAAGTCTCTCCAAAGCTTGGAAGCAATACGCAAATCCCTACACTACACATTAGAAACCTATAGCCAATGGCTGTACGCATAGCTTCCCAAAAATATATGGCCGATGAATATTACAATCCCCAAATAACAATGCTTACAAAAAATGATCTACATTAAAATGCAAACTAATAAGTGAATGAGCCTAAGTAAGTATAAAACATTAACTTGGTTTCGTGCATGGGTGTTGTCAAATTTAATCAAGTATTTCAGACAGCATCTTGCATGCTGCTGCGTTCTCAGCATCCTTCACCCTTGACTTGGGGTCACTCAATGTAATAAAAGTATTATCTGAAGTTTCAACTTGAACTGAACATATGAATCTCTTCTTGTCATGAAAAGGTCCATCTTCTCTCTCTGTTCTGCAAATTTCAATAAAATATGTTAAGTATATAGGTTAAATTTCTCAATCTACTGGCAGTGTGAGAAGAGTGTCATTTCTTAAGATGGAGCGTTCAAAGGAAGGGAAAAAAAAAAAAAAAAAACTATGGAATTGTTCTCAATGATGTGATTACAAATATGATGATGCTTGTGTCCTCATTCCAATGTAATTGATTCTGAAGATGCTACAGAGACACAAGGAAACTATACAATGTAAGCATTATCCACCTATTTTCAGGGAAAAAAGACATGCACACGATTGGAAAAACAGGAAGAAACCAATAGTTGATTCAGTGCATTATTGTTGTAAAAGTATGTGTATGCGAGAAAGAGGAGAGAGAGAGAGAGGGGGGGGTCTTTGGTCTTTGTCACGGGCTATTAGTTTCCACATATTTGTTTTTCTTTATTTTCCTCTTAGAATATTTTTTTTTTTAACTTTGATTCATATATAATACAGATTTCAGTCAGCGAGTCAATTAGCTGCTATACAAGTTTCGATCTAATTTGATGTTTTCTATTTCTTCCTTTGAGCTTGATCTATTTCCAAGAATCATATCCTGTTTTAACAAAATTCAGAATTTGTATGTCTTGTTCGAGTAGATTACAGTATCAGTTTCAATTTATTTGATTCCTTCTTTCTAGTTCCCATTCGAGGTTTGAAGTCAAATTATTCATCCTGAAGCAAACAAGCTTGCCGAATTCGAATGTCCAGACACAAGGGATTCAACTTACTTTGGCAAGAGGAAATGAAATTGCTTTTGTCCAAGGAATCAAATTTTCTCTGATATAAAATATTACTGAAAAGCTCGAAGCTTTTCCGATACCAAAGCTGTTCTGATACTACGTAATATAAGAAGTCGGAGCATGGATCGGTAAACAGGAATCGGAGTAAAGAAAAAAAAGAGAGAGAGAGATAAATCTACATTACACGCGTAATTAGAGTTTTACATAATATGAAAGCAAATTCCTTCAGTCCGAGAAAGCACAGAAAGGTTCATGGCTACTAGTTTGGGCCAGGGGAGCACGATGTTGGCAATGACAAGGTATACAAGGTAGAGGTGGAGAACCACCTGATCGAAGAGACATGACCGACTGCCAACGAAGGGGGTTGGGAGGGAAAGCAAACACACGTAGTCTTGGAATTTATTTGTGCACTGCTTTGCTTATCTTAGTTCCCAGGATTTTGTGCGCTACGTAAATGAGATAGGTGGTGGTGCATCACGAAGGAGGAGAATGGTTCGATATGGCAGAGGTGGCCGTCCTCCCTCCTCCTCTTTGGAGGTGATGGTGGTCGACGGTGATATGTGACCACCAACAGGGATTCAAGAATGGGGTCGGTGAAGGGATGAGAAGGAAAGGAGGAGGAGAAGATGTGGCGGCCATGGGCCTCTTAGTGGTGGCGAAGAGGGATTTAAGGACAAGGATGAAAGACATGGCAAGCGAAGGAGTGATAATCTACTTATTTAATTAAAAAAATTTATCTGAATGTCAACAATTTGTTAGTGGTTATTTGGAGGTAAAGTAATGCAATTAATTAGGAAACCCTATCTTCCAAAGCATATATCGCTTTCTTCTCTCCTTTCTTCTATTCTCTTCTCTCAAACACTAACTAGTTTTGAAAATGAAAATTCTCCCAATATTTGCACTACCAAATAGAGTTTCAGCACTCAAATCGATTGGTCTGAAAACAAGGTATGAAAAAAAAAAAAAAAGGTATTTAATCGATTTTTAAAAATAAAATTTATTGCTATGAACTTTGTGCAACAATCCTTGGATCATAGTTTTAAAACAAAATCCTTTAAAATCAGCTGCTTTAAATATTGTGGAGGTTTTTTTTAAAAAATAGTTTTACTATTGGATTACTTATTTTTTTCCTAACCTATACTAGCTAGTATCATATTCATATGCCTAAAAATCTATTTTTGAAACCCCATTAATGTTCTTTATTTGTAAAATCATTATTGTTCTATTTTAAAATTTTAAAACCTACACATTAAAGTGTAGATGATCATAGCGTTACGGCCATTACGATGACGTGGCATGTCTCAGAGTCTGCCGGGCGTGATTCGAACCACATGGATTTTTTCAGCAGAATGGGAACTGTCCAGCAAGGTCGGATGTGGCTCCACCTCGGCCGAAGTCGAGGTCGGGTCGGGCCTGCTTGCTCCTTCGCTAGGTGGCGCCCGGACATGGGTCTACCTCGGCCGAAGTCGAGCGCCCCTCTGCTGCTCATTCGCCATGTGTCCGCCCAGGAGGGGTCCACCTCGGTCGAAGTCGAGCGCCCCTTTGCCGCTCCGCCAGGTGTCCGCCCAGGAGGGATCCACCTAGGCCGAAGCTGGCGGCCCCTTGCTCCCTCGCCGAGTGGCGCCCTGAGACGGTTCCACCTCGGCCGAGGTCGAGCTGGACCCTCTTGCTCCTTTGCCAGGTGGCGCCCGGACACGGGTCCACCTCGGCCGAAGTCGAGCGCCCCTCTGCTGCTCCTTCGCCAGGTGTCCGCCCAGGAGGGGTCCACCTCGGCCGAAGTCGAGCGCCCCTCTGCCGCTCCTTCGCCAGGTGTCTGCCCAGGAGGGGTCCACCTCGGCCGAAGTCGAGCGCCCTTCTGCCGCTCCGCCAGGTGTCCGCCCAGGAGGGGTCCACCTCGGCCAAAGCCGGTGGCCCCTTGCTCCCTCGCCGGGTGGCGCCCTGAGACGGTTCCACCTCGGCCGAGGTCGAGCCGAGCCCTCTTGCTCCTTCGCCAGATGGCTCCCGGACACGGGTCCACCTCGGCCGAAGTCGAGCGCCCCTCTGCCGCTCCGCCAGGTGTCCGCCCAGGAGGGGTCCACCTCGGTCGAAGTCGAGCGCCCCTCTGCCGCTCCGCCAGGTGTTCGCCCAGGAGGGGTCCACCTCGGCCGAAGCCGGCGGCCCCTTGCTCCCTCGCCGGGTGGCGCCCTGAGACGGTTCCACCTCGGTCGAGGTCGAGCCGGGCCCTCTTGCTCCTTCGCCAGGTGGCGCCCGGACACGGGTTCGCCTCGGCCGAAGTCGAGCGCCCCTCTACTGCTCCTTCGCCAGGTGTCCGCCCAGGAGGGGTCCATCTCGGCCGAAGTCGAGCGCCCCTCTGCCGCTCCGGCAGGTGTCCTCCCAGGAAGGGTCCACCTCGGCCGAGGCCGACTACCCTACGTGGTGAGGCCGCCGAGGAGCATGACCACGAGTTTCGAGATCGCCCCTCGAGCAGCGCGCGCCGCACTTCGAGAGGAGCGCCGGTACGGTCGGCAGCAACGCGCGAAACCTCGTTTACATCGGCCCGATAGATTCCGCAGCCGAGAGGCGAAGTCCTGGCAAGACAGAACCCGGTAACGGACGTTGTCGGTGCCTGGGAAGGAGAGCGCTCGCGCTCGGCCCAAGGTCTGGCCGGTGTCCTCCCTCTACCCTTTCCTCGCTGGGCTCGGCAAGCAAGACAAGGAGGCCGCCGGGTTCTTGGACCCAAAGGGGAAAGGGGAAAGAGAGGGAGAGAAGGAGGTGAAAGCAAAGAGGGGGCCTCCCAAGGGCGGGAAGCCGGAGGCAGCATGATGGGATAAAAGGATGGGAAGAGCGGACGACCAGGTAAGGGAAAAAGGAGGCTGGGAAAAGAAAAGGCACCAAGAGCAGGATCCAAGATCCGGAGAGGGATCCCTTGGCGCAAGCTCGGTGGAGGAACCTGGCCCAATTTCCACTCTTCCTGAGATCTTTTTTTTGCTAAAATAATCTCTAAGTCTGTGACTCCTTCGGGGGCCCGCTTTGGAGACTCTGTTCCATCTCGCCGTTTTCTAACTTGACCGTCGGAGCTCCCTGGCCGGGATTCCCGGCCAAGGTTTCTGACCTTGTCTTGCAGGATCGGAAGCGTGGAGACCTCGAGGCGAGACGGTCTGATCAAATCAGCGGCTCTGAAGCCACAGGCACGGTGGCGAGATCGGCAACACATAGAATCACCGCTTTTCTTTTTGCATTAATTAGAGTTAATTACTAATGTTTAAGATATTATTTAATACACTATTAATATAAAAATATACTATTACATACTATTTAGATATTTGCTCTTTACTAATAAATGTACTTTATTATATTTAAATTTTTAATTTCAAATTTTCTGTAAAGTATGATGAGAAATCATTAGTTAAATATTCGAACTAATTTGAACTAAAACTTGTGAACCTAACGTGCACAAAACCAAATTAAATAATAGATATCATAAAATGGTCCTTTTCAACAAATACAGATATGTGAAAGTCGAAAAGTTTAGTAGCACTTTTTTTACTGAGATCACAAAACCATATACCATATTCAATGATCAATGTTAAGTTAATTTTAGCTATTGAATAATTTGATTCTCTACCATCTTCCTTACCTCCTTCTCAATCAACACCCAGCCCCCAAGAAATTATTACTTCTAATTCTCAATCTAGAACCCCTCTGAAAGTAATCTTTCATTATTGCCATCGAATTCTTAGCATTTTCTATAATTTCTTTTATAATATGTACCTTCCCACTAAAACTACTAAGAAACTTTGGGAAGTCCTGGAGGCTAAATTTAGAATCGAAGATGTTAGGCTTGGATTTTCTAAAAGTTTTTGAACCAAAGCTTGAGAAAGAGTTCGGATCAAGCTCGAGTGAGGTTGTGACCCGACCTAGCCTGGCTCAATTTTAACCCTATCTATCATATAAAATTCTTAACCGATTCTTTTTCTATAATGGTTAGAAATGGAGTTCTATTTGTATTCATACATTCATAATTAATGAACATACATACATACATACATATACACAAATATATATATAATATTTCTTTATTTATTTGCGATGAATTAGAATGTAAAGGGCATAACGTTCCCACATCCCAATATGCAGCAAGGCATGACTCAAAGCCTAGAATTATGTAGTCTAAGACAAGATTTGTAAGGCAGTGGATAGGTTGGGTCTCTAACCAGCTCATTCTTGGAAAATTTAACAAGTCAGAAGGCATGCAAATGGGAGGTGAAATAATGATATAATTCAAGGTTGGGTGTCCATATATGTTTGGTTCTCTAACGTCACAATGGCTTTAACTCTTGGCAGGGATGGCCATGGTTTGGATATGGGTTAGGTAGGCCATTACTCATACCTGCCCTATATTTACATCGGAATGAGGTAGGATAGGTAAAGTGATGAACCAGACAAACTTAGATATAACTAGACCGAGGCACTTTGAAAACTGTTCGAAATCTTCACCTTCTTTTTTATCTCTCTTCCCTCCTCAAATCTATATATTTTAGCTTAAAAGATATCTCATTAATGTAAGAAGCTTACTCCTTTTTTATATTTTTCTCAAGATACAAATCCAAATCTTCCAAAAATTACTAAATCTAGAGGAAATGCTATAAGAATTTTGTGAAATCATGATGTAATACTCGGACGCATGTTCTAGAGCATGGATAAAAGCTCACATACTTGAGTTTTAGGTATTTAGGATCAAACCACAAAACCTAAGCCAAAAGAATAATTTATTCTAAATATATTTAACCCATTCAATGAATCTTGGATATGACATGGAGAATGCTTTATTCTTCAATCCTACCGGATTGTTTTATAAGCTCCTGCTTATTTTTAAAATTATTTCACAAAAAATAATGTACAAAATATTAAAAAAGTAAAATTCATGAATAACATTTGGTATCATTTTTACAGCATGTCACAACTACAAAAATAATTCACACTGATGATTGCATAGAACAATCCAAAAGCACAGGTTTAAGCCCTCTTGAAGAGCATGGAGTCTTAACTTATGAACTTTTCAAAAACACTGACAAAAAATGATCTATATTAAAATGAAGACTGATGAATGACTAAGCCTAAACAAGAAAAAAAAAGGTTTAACTTTGTTTCCGTGGTGAAGCTTTTGATGGGCATAGGTGTGTCAGATTAATCAAGTATTTCAGATAGCATCTTGTAAGCTGCTGCATTCTCAGCATCCTTCACCCTTGACTTGGGGTCACTCAATGTGATAAAATTATTATCTGAAGTTTCAACTTGAACTGAACATACGAATCTCTTGACATGAGCAGGTCCATCTTCTCTCTCAATTCTGCAAATTTGAATAAAATATGTAAGTATAGGTTAACTTTGTTAAGCTACTGGCAGAGTGAGAACAGTGTCATTTCTTAAATTGGAGCATTAAAAGGAAAAGAAAAGAACCATGGAATTGTTCGATGATGTGATTATCAATAAGCTTGCAGGATTCAAATCTCTTAACAGAAGGGATCCAACATACTTGGCCAGAGAAGCTGAAATTGCTTTTACCCAAGGAATCAAATTTACTCTGATATAAAATATTGCTGAAAAACTTAAGCTTTTCAGATATTAGGCTTTTGCAATACCAAGTAATATAAGATGCCTTGAACTCTAATGCTAGATACGAAAGAATATAGACTGGGGATAACACACAGGAGAGAATCGGAGGATCCACCAAAAGCTCATTAATTAATGTTCAATCTCGGTGATAAATCTATACAATCAAGCTCAATATATGGTTACTTAAAAGGAATCATAATTAAATTTTCATCTTCATAGTCTTGAGTTCTTTCCTCGATGCTGGGAGAACTTTTTCTTAGCATGAGTATCCCAACAAGGCAACAAGCATCATCTGAATTGAATAAGTAGCTTTAAACCGTGCAAAACTGAACGGAGAATAGTGGAAATCGTAGTAACACTAAAGATGAGTTCCAAAACAAATGTTTAGTTTGATAAATAGGTATCAAGTAAATGTGACACGCAACTGCAAAGCCTAAAGATTCAACAGATAGATTTTTCAGTTTTTTGTTACGTTTACATTAAATTTGGAACAATTTAGAATTTTAAATATTTTAGATTATTTTCATAAACCTTTTCCTTCACCATAAAATTGGTAGGTTTGGATTATCTTTAGATTGAGGTAATGAATTGCATACTGACATTTGTTACTTTTAGCACCATACATAAGGATTGTTTGCCTTAGAAATCCGAGATTCACTTGATTATTTTCCTAAGATAAGCTTTGGTAAGACTTCCATACCCTGCCTTCTTCCCTCGTTTATCCTCGTCATGTTTATCTCATCTTTAATTTGCTCTCCTCAGTAATGCTGGGTGCTCCTAAAACATAGTGCGTTCATGTTTGTTCTGGTAAAGCTTTAAAAATCCATTTTGAACAATAACATAGCATTTGCATGCATGAAGATAATTTCAAATTCATGTTACTTTGTAAATTTTATAGCTAAACACACAACAACTTAAGGGTCCTGTTATCACAACCAACCTCTGTTATACAGTGTTTATGGAATTAATTCATCTTGGCATATTTGCTGACAAAACCTAAGACGAATCTGTTAAAAAGGAAAAGTTAAAGTAACTTTTTAAATAGTCATTCTCATTGCCATCAATTGGAATATGATGATATCAGACCCTTTGTATTTGCACAAATATGCCGAATCACTTGCAAGAGTGTCCATGTGGATTTTAATGGACAAAATATATCATTCTTTCCATATCTCATTTATTAAAGTGGAGATTTTCTATCAGTACAACATCATACAGTTGCAAATATTGCTTCAGAACATGTCAATGTGATGGAGGCCTAAGGTCAGCTTCAGAAATGTAATTAAACAACTAAAGGGAAAAAAAATAACCTATAATTGTTTACTTGAAGAAAGGTTATTTTTAAAATGGTGCAATAGCATAAAATTCTATAGACCTAAATTCAAGTCTTAATAGATATAAGGCTCGCCACAACAATCAGCGGAGCTATAAATGTCGTGCGGGAGTCACACGACCACAACTCGAGATTGCATGTCTCCATAAAAAACCAAGTTTCTCCAGCTTATATAACAGAGGCTCCAGCAGAAACATGAGAAACAGAGGCAGGCATAAGTTAAAGGAAGAGAGAGAAGCTTACTTGTAGACCGGTTTAGGCCAACGTTTGTTGGTGCAAAGTTCATGGAGCTTCTGCTTCGATCTTTGTATCAGCTCTCCTGCTCCATCCCCTTCATTCGGAGGGGGCTCGATATCCATGAACCCTGCCTCATGGCAACACAGTTTCTCCAGCGCATCCCTTGTGGCATTGAGCTTCGCGATTATCTTCTGCTCCGATGATCCAATTCCAACGAGCTGGCCATCGACAAACACATTCATCACGTTGATCGATCCCTTGTTCCAGTGCTTGAAGTCGACACTCTTCCCATGCTTCTGGCAGAACTCGTAGAGCGTCGTCACTGGCTGCTCATACAAAGTATCCAACGTAATTATCGGCTCCAACAACCCCCTCATTACCTGCTCCCAGTCCAATCATGAAGGCGATCGATTTTAAGATCCAATAAAAAAAAAAAGCAAACCAGAGGTGAAAAGAAAAGAAAGATTTTGGATACAACTATCTAGCTACCTTCCAGAGCAACTCGAGATTGAAGTCGCAGTCGACATAGACGGCGGCGGCGATGGACTCGACGATGTCGGCCAGCACTTTGGGGGCTTTGATGCTGCGGCCACCGTAGGGCTCCAAGTCCACCACCTCCTCCTCCTCCTCCCATTCTTTCAGCACCGTTCTGGTGAACTCGCCCACCTGATCAGGAGATCAATCAAGTACAACAACCAAGAAGATATGCACGAGTTTTATGATCGATAATTCGGAAAGATGGATGGACGGATAATATACCATCCGATCGAGTTTGTCGGAGTTGCGGCGGACGAGGCGGTAGAGATCGTGGCGGACGGCGGCGCGGGCGAGCTTCTCAGTGGAGACATTGGCGGCGCGGAGGGCGGAGAGCTGGCCGGGATTGGCGCCGGGATTGGTGAGGTAGACGTAGTTGGTGAATGCGATGCAAAGGGCAGCGTCCCCGACGAACTCGAGGCGCTGGTACGACGGGTGCTCCGCGTAGGACGGGTGGGTCAACGCCTCCTCGAGGAGCCTCCGGTCCCGGAACGAGTACCCCAGGAGGCGCTCCACCGTCGCCACCGCCGCGAGCATCCCATCGTCGCCGGCGTCGACCAGAGGCGGCGAGGAGAAGGCCGCCAAGTCGGCGACCGGTGGGCCGAGCATCATCCGCCAGTGATCGGCGCGGTGGGCGGACCTCGTCTTCAACCCTTGGGCGGCGATGTAAAATCTGGCCTTTTTCTTCATCACGATCTCAACCTGAAAAAACCTCCGACCTGCACCGAGTTCACCCCGGTATGGTACCGGGTTTATGGGTTAAAAAGAAATCGGAATTCGAAACCGATACGCAGTCGGAGTGTGGAGGGGTAAATTCTTGACGGAATGGGGTCAAGAAAATGAAAGTATTTACCCAAAAAAAATATATATATATATATATATATATATATATCCTACCGTTATTCGTTATCCGACGTGCGATTAGATTCGATGTATGAACATAAAATCTTGTATAATATGGAAGTAATTTAGTATGGATGGGTAAAGATCGGAGCAAAAAGTTGTGACCAACGATGTAGCACGGGAGCGCAACAGCGGCTGCTGAGCACGTCGGCGGCAGCAATAACAAGGTGGAGCAGGAGGGCCACCGGCCAAGGAATTAAGAGATGGGAGAAGAGACCAACAACAACCAGGGAGGTTGGGAGGGAAAGCGAACGCTTTGGAATTTTATATATGGGTATTGCTTGGCATACCTCAAGTATTCGGGATTGTGTGAGTCGGGTTACTTAAACCGGATAGGTGGTTCACGAAGCGTTTAGTTATCTTCGCTAGGTTCGGCAAGTGTCAGGAGGTTAGACGGAGGAGGAGGGTGCATGGCACGGTGAATTCTGAGGTGGAGGAGATGGCAGCCCGCCTCTTGGAGTTGGTGACGATGGTCGATGGTGATGTCGAGGGTGGCAACCAGGAGGAATTCAAGAGTGGGGTAGGGAAAAGGAGATGGAAGATGGAATAGGAAGCAGGGGACGATGAGAGGCTTGCTACAGTGAAATTTGAGGTATATAGGAGGTGGCTAGCAATGGCAGCGAGGATGGTATTTAAGAATGGCAGCGTGGAGGGATTTAAGAGCGAGGTTGGAGGAGGGTATCGCATTGTATGGGAAGGAAAGGAGGAGTGAAAATCCTTTTATTTAATTACAAAACTTGGTCGAGCGGCAGCAGCAGGTTGTCAGTGGCCATGCTTGCACTACAAGTTAATCAATGATAAATTGATCCCGAGGTGCAACCCAACAGGCAACTTAATGGGCAATTAGTGATATATACGGAGCTTTACTTAAAAGGACTCCAAATAGCCTCTCAATGAAGTCCATGAATTCCGGCCCTTGTTAGACCCCAATTTTGGAATAGCAACCGCATCTGCCATTGCTCGGCTAAATAGAGTATGATGTCAATGCGTAAATATTATTGTACTTTCTTCTCTCTCTACTCTTCTCCTTGAGCACGGATCGGATGATAGATTAGAAAAAGTTACCCGACTTTGCTGTTAAATTTTCCTCTCTTTTTCTTTCATTGATTTTCTCTCTCCTTTCATTCTCCTTCTACTATGGTCTTAATTTCTGGTTAGAGATCATAAAAAAGGCATTTATTCTACCATTTTTCTGATTCGTCATTGGATCATACATTGCCGGGCAATCCTGAAAGATAATACAGATTACCGATAATATAGATGGCTAGTAATATAGATTACAGATAATATAGATTATTATATTTGGTACATGCAGGCAATGTTATATAAGATAAAATCAAATTTCTGAAATATTCCTAAATTAAATATATATTCTATTCAAAAAAATATAATTTTTAATATTTTATATTATAAAATATTAAATATTTCATATTTTTATATTAAAATTAAAAAATTAAAAAAATACTTTATACTAATTAAATTTAATATAAAAATTTATATATTAAATAGATAATATATTATTTAGATATATTAAATAATATATTTTATATAAATATATTATATTATATTACATTATATATAAAATATTATATATTATATAATATATCATATAATTTTATATTTATTATATTACAAAAAAATAAAATATATTAATATAAAATAGTATAACATTATATTACATATTATGATATTATTATATTTATAATATCATTATATTATATTATATTATTATAATATAATATAATAAATTTTATAATATAATATAATATAATACTATTAAAATATATTTTATAATATTCATACTTTATATAAAATTAAAAAAATGTTTTTTTATACCAAATAAATTTAATATAAAAAATTATATATTAAATAGATAAAAATATTTAATATATTATTTAAATACATTAAATAATATATATTACATTATTAAATTTAATATATTAAATTTATATTTTATATAAATATATTATATTATATTTAATATAAATGTATTTATATATAATAACATATAAAATATAATTTATATTATATTATATTATATTAATACTATAATATTGTTATATTATATTATATTATATACTATAAAACTATTATATAATTTATCATATATTATATAGTATTATTATATATTATATTATATTATATTATATTATAAGAGGAATGAAAAAGGGTGGATAATATTATTCAAAATATTATCTGAGAAATGGTAATCTAGATTACCACCCTTCCCAAAGATAGGATAGATTGTCATCAAGAAAAAATATACTAAATATAGTAATGTAGTGGGACCCTATTAAATTACCAGTAATCTAAATAGATTACCTGCTACCAAACGTAATCTAAACTTTATTTTTAGGATAGTATTCTTACATGCCTTGCTCTAGACATGCTTTCCTTTTCTCTTATTTTTTAAAAATTTTATATATTTTAATTACTTGCAAATATTAACAAGTTTTATGCATAATTATCAAAATAGTTTTCAACAACCTAAGTTTGAAAATTACACCATCTTATTCATTGCTAGTATTTGCATGCTTTAAATTTTAATATATTTTTTTGGTTATATATTTCTCAATTGAATAATTCTACATATATTTTACTATTCCACGATATGTGCTAACAGATCGTTATGTTATAATTTTGTTAAACAATTTTCTGCTATTACAAAAAAATAATGGTGGACAAATTCTGTTTTACTATTCTATAATATATGCTAAAAGATCTTTCCCATACTGGTTTTGAAAATGTTCTATAATATGTGCTAAAAGATCTTTTCCATACTAGTTTTGAAAATGAAAAATTTTTTCCACATTGCATGGCACTCTACCAAACAGAATTTCAGCACTCAAATATATTGTTTTGAAGAAAAGGTATGAAAAAAATAATCAATTTTTAAAAATAAAATCTACTGCTCTGAAAGCTGTGCAAAAAACCTTAAATCAGATTTTTACAATAAAATCCTTTAAAATCAGCTACCTTGAAAATTGTGCATGATTTGTTTTTTATTAGTTTAGCTATCAAATTATTTTTTCAATTCAAAATCTATACTAATATATCATTGATATGCTTAAGAAACTATTTTTGAAACCCCATTGATGCACTTTGTTTGTAAAGTCATTATCATTCTATTTCAAAATTCTGAAACCTACAAGTTAAAGTGCAAGTGATGAATCACCACTTTATTTTCTTTTTGCATTAATTAGAATTAATTGCTGTTATTTAAGATATTATTCAATACAATATTAATTTAAAAATATTTTATTACATACTATTTAGATATTTGATCTTTTTACTAAGAAATATACTTTTTTACATTTAAATTTTGAATTTAAAATTTTCTATAAAATATTATGAGAAACCATTAGTTAAATATCCAAACAAATTTAAACTAAAATTTATGAACCTCATGTGCGTTGAGCAAAATTAAATAATAGTTATTATAAATGGCCCTTTTCAACAAACACAATTATGTGAAAGTCAAAAAGTTTAGTAGGACTTTGTTCAAGAGATCACAAAGCCATATACAATATTGGATGATTACTCTTAGATTGATTTTAGCTATTAAACAACTTGATCTTTAAAAAAAAAACAAAAACAAAAACAACTTGATCTTATACCATCCTCCTTACCTAGTCCTCAATCAACACCTAGTTCCCAATAAATTATTGCTTCTAGTTCTCAATCTAGAACCCCTCTGGAAGTAATCTTTTATTATTGCCATAGGACTCTTTGCAATTTATCCAACTTTTTTTTATGATGCATACCTTCTCACTAAGATTACTACAAAACTTTTGGAAGCCCTAGAGGCTAAGTTTAGAATCAATGATAGTAGGACTGGAACTAGGCTTGGACTAGCCCTAGGCCATCAGGTTGGGCCAACTTCGAGTCGGGCTTCGGGCTAGGCCTGATAAATTCTATACTAGGTTTGGGCAATAAAACAGAGTCTAATTGAATTTTAGACCAAGCTCAAGTATACTTTTGGCCTAGCCTAAGCTCGACCAAGTCCAAGTCTATTCAAGCCTGCAATAAAGCCTACTATTTTCTTGCTAAATCATTCCTTCAAATCCAATCAATTTTAGAGAGATGGTGAGATGAAGCAAAGGGGATGGGGTCGACGGCAGAGGGGGAATGGTGGAGGCCCTGCTAGTGTCGTGATGGAAGCGAAGACATTGTATAGACGGTACTTGTCACACCCAGGGATAAGTTATAGGAGTTTTAATCATGCTCATGGTGGATGTGAATGGACCAATCAAATTGTTGGCAAGCCCTCATGTTGCAGTCCATCTTCCTCATCCTTTCCCTCATGATCTCTATCCTCTCTCTCACCATCCCCATCTTCTTCCTCACTATCCCCATCGTCTCCCACTTTGTCCTCCCCTACAGCCCCCATCGTAGTCCCTACAGGCTACGACCTCATCGTCCAGCTCTCCTTACTACTGTCTCCACCCTCTCCTTCCTTTGCCTCTCCGTTGTCACCTATTACTACGGCCACCACCATTTCCTCTTCCTCGACGAGCTCCATGATGAGAGTAAGCTTGGCCCTAGTTGCTAGCCAAAAAAAAAACACAGAGGAGCAAAACTTTGAGCCAGCCCAATTATACTTGGGTCTAGATTTTTTAAAAAAATCTCGAGCCTAAGCCTAGGCCGAAGCCCAAAAAATAAATTTAGCTAGGCTTTGGTAGGGATATGGCCTAGTCTAGTTCTAGCCCTAGATGATGTTGGTTTAAACTACTTCACTATATCCTTGTTTTAAAACTATATTATGGTGTATTTTAAACCTATCAGTATTTAGATCAATGATTTTTATGATCTTCTTTGAATGCCAAATTTACTTGAAGCAAGTTTTCTAAGAGATATGAGGTTTATGCCTTAATTAATTGTCTTTCTTCATTCTTACTTCCCATGAGAGCCACATAATAAATAATGTGACATAACCCTAACAGAAATTATGGAGATGGAGATGACTTCATAAAACATATTGATCCTTTATCAAGTACTATACATATCCAATAACTAGGAGAAACCTAATCCACGGTTCTCTCTAGCGAACTTGGAATCACTTGTAATAACTAATTTATAGGGAAAGAGTTTGTATTTTGGGATTTGTTAAAATGAAGTATACTTTGTAAAAATATAAATAAAGATTGTTATGTTATTCTCAATCTTAAATCTTCCAATATCTAGCATGGTAGACTTAGTCATATGAATTTTGATTGAATCTGTCACATGACAAAATTAGATCTAATTCTTAAGATACATCTTGATAAAAAAGAAAATCAAATGCAAAATCTATATTTAGGCTTTTAGTATTCAAAAGCCATTTCTCTATGCAAGAAATGCAAATCTTTTTGGTCTTATTCGTAGCAATGTATGTCATTCTACCAAGTCACCTTGCCATAGAGGTAACCATTACCTCCTAACATGAATAAATGGCATCTCCTAATAAGGTTATACATATCTAACTAAAGCTAAGAGTAGATTACAAAAATCATTTTGAGGTATATATTTATCACACTTACACTCAATAGTTTGAAAAACCTTCACTTATATACAATTAAATTAATAGTATTAGTACAGGTATTTATACTACATAAAAAGTCAAAATTATCCATTTAATCTCCTATATACATCCAATATGCTTACCACTCTCTTCCTTCCTCTATCCCCTCCTCTCTCTTTGTTTTCCTCTTCTCCCATGCTTCATCAACCTCATCAACAATGAACTCTCCGACAATGACATCATCATGGTAGTGGGCATCTACATACATATGCAATAACCCACCACTCTATATTTCTCTATCAATCCCCCCTCCTCCTCTCATCCTCCATCAAGCTTATCAATTATGACCTCTCTAAGATTAGTATCAATCATCGATAGTGCCATCATTGAAGAAGCTACTGGTGACCTCTCCATCTAAGAGATCCTTCAATGATGCTACAAGGAAAAAAACTTGGAAATATTATGTTGCCCATCCAAGTTGCAATTTTTTATTTAGTTGAAGAAACATTATACCATGCTACCATTTATGATATCATCTTGTAGGGGATCATAAAAGTATTGCTTAAGATGTTATATTGTACCCTTGCCTACCCCCTTTATTCTATTTGTAATTCATTCTATATCATCAATGAATGACCTATGCAAAAAATTAAAAGCCAACTCCATTTTAATCTCTGAACATGCATTGTTATGACTTGTCGATTCATCCACTTTGAAGAATAATCCCATATAAGAAATCATCTCAGAGAAATAGTTGAGTATGAGATCTATAAGATTTGAATGTCTGTATTATCATAAGTTTCAAAAAGAACCCTCTAATCCCAATTTGAGGTTGCATTTATATTTCATTGGATGTCCTAGAAAAGGAGTTGAGATAGCCTACGAAGAAAGCACACACGTAGTTTATAAAAATTGGTCATAAAAAATTAGAACATTTATTAAATTTTTTTCCTAAAAGCTAAGATGCAATATGCTTTTACTAGTAGCCCACTTGGTGATGGCAACCTCCAAGCAACTTGACTGGGTGGCCTAGATTGGTAGGTGATTGTGGGGATGATTAGGCAAAGGTTGTGCTTTATTTAGTGGATCAAGCATCGAGATCTTGGGAAGTCTTGTCTAGGAAAGGACAAGGGAGAGCGGATGGGGGGTGCTCAACAAGTAGAGGAGGAGAAGTGGAGAAAGAAATAGGAGGGTGAGGAGGGTGGGGTGGAAGTGGTTAAGCCAGAGGAAGGGAGTGTGAGGTGGTTGTACTAATCGAGGGAGAGGAGCTGCGAAACCTCATAGTGGATGATGAGATCGAGGGCTTAGAAGTGGATAAAGAGGACCTGAATATTCTCTTCGATTACATCAACAATTGGTGCATGCTATATGCATTATTGGAATAGATGAGTTTAGGTTTCTACTTATTAAAGACCAGCCCATTTTAGGCCTATTTAGTTAAACATATGTTTTATGGTTTAAGTCCATAACACATTATTGAATTTCTTGGTACGTATGATAAAACAATTTGGTTTTCCTATTTTTGTATAACTTTTATCTGAAAATTGAATCCTTCATTTGATTTGATTGAAAAGAAGGAAGAATTTTCTCAACTTGCTCAACTTGAATCTCTTAAAAAAATTTTGACAAAAGTAAAAAATTTAGCAAAAGTACGGTTTAGATCCTCTTTTTCTTTCTTTGATGAACACAAAAATTGAGACACCTAGCTTCTTTATACTAGTGATGTCTATTTTTGTATAATTCAGATAAGATTCCATTCTAGTTCAAATAGAATTAGCTTTAAAATAGACATAAATAGTGAAAATAAATATGAACAAGTTCAAATTTTAAAGAAGACATATCTCGATTTTTACATCAATTTTGTCTATTGAAACCATACGTTATTTTTTTCAAATTGAAAGATGCATCTGATCAAAATCTTTTTCAAAAAAAAATTTACAATTTGACCAACTCATGTTGGGACCCAAACAACGAAATTTGGCCCTAATTACTAGTTGTGAAATACTTTATAAGGTGTTGTACTATGTCATATATCTTAAAAAGTTATTTGATAAAGAAAAAACTTTAATAGGGCATTGTATGGCTAAACTATAGCCTTTGAAAATTTGGCATATAATTTGGCTTCTTGATATGGTATATGTCACTCCTGGATCCTATTAACTTATTTTGGAGTGGCCTAGTAGTATTGAGTTTGGTGATCTTTTTGGATCACCATAATTCTGGTATTTTTATATGACTATTGAACATGATACCTTACATCTTTAATCATATGGATTCATAGCTTATTAAAATTTTTGATCATATCAAACATTCTTTTAAAAAAGCTTTACATATAAAGCTTTGCATTTGAAAATAATAACTAATTATTATGCATAATAATTTATAAATAATTATTATAAATAACAAAAATTTTCAAGAAGAAAGGGATCCTATGAGTCCTTTAAAAAAAGGGTAATCAAGCATCGCTCAATAAATTTAGCATATACATGCAAACTTAAGCATATAAACAGGTACATAAATTTATTTTAAATTACATGAATTCTTGGAATAGTACTTTAATTTATTGTATATAAATATATATTGTTTTCTTGTACTTTTTGAATATTCTCCAAATTTTTTTAAAGCAACGGGATCGATTTACTTTCAAATTAGATACTTAAAATATTGTAATTTTTATTATTAAAATAATATTCCCAAGAATCTTAGTCCATCAGTAACCACCGATTTGAACTTGGGACGTGAGAGAGTGGAACCTTAGCCAGTACCAGACTTAATAATGGTTATGAAGTTTTTTTTTTTTTTTTTCACCGATAATTTTTGAAGTTCGGATTGGAAATCAAGATTACAAGGAGCAGTGGGTTTATTTCAAAGATTGCATACTGCATGGATGATTTTTTCTCCAAGTTAGTTTTATTGCCCCTTAAAATTTTTATATTTTATTCCAAAATCATTGGAAAACTCCATCAGTCCATCCCGCTTGTATGCTTTGTAAGATCTCAACCCTGTTTCACCCTTTAACCCGATTGAGCAAAATAGGTTTTTCCAACGTCCGAGATTTGGATTAATCGCGATTTAATCGCGTCATCCGTCCCCTTCGCCCACCCTTCCTCCTACGACGGCGACGCCCTTGACTCCGCCCTCAAGGATGCTCTGACCACCTCCGCTTCGCCGCCCGCCGCACGGCTATCTCCTCCACGGACCCCATGCACCGGCGAGGCCGACCCCAACCTCCTGGAGTTTGACGTCTACGATCTCGACCTCCCACCTCCGCCGCCTCCAACTTCCTCTACCGCCAACTCCCACCGCCGTCCCCTCCAATTCCCACCTCCACCGCCTCTTGTCTCCATCACCCCCAAGTCCCATCTCCGCCGCCTCTTCCAACTCCCACTTCCGCCGTCCCCACCCTCCAACTCCCACCTCCGCCGCCTCCTCGTCTCCACTACCCCCAACGCCCACCTCCAACTCCCACCTCCGTCGGCAAAGAGGGTTCTCCTTTCTGGGTCTCCCACCCGAGCGCTCCGCTTTGTTGGCCTCCTTTCTCAGCTCCGGCGCTGCGGAAGCGCCGCCCCTTCCCACCTCCCGCCGAGGTCCCTCCTTGTCCTCGACTGCGCTCGGAAGGAGATCTACGACGACGCCGAGGCCGGACGAGTCCGACATCCTCGCCGCGCCTACCGGCCGGCCTAGATAGCATGGCGGAGGACCAACTGGCGGACACGGGGGCGGAGGTTTTCTTCTCCAAGGCCTCCGGGAAAACCAAACGAAGCCGGAGACGCAGAGGGGTGTTACTCTTTTTCTGGTCCCACTCGGCGATTTTTTTCTTGCGACGTGTCGAGCCTTGGTTGAATGGTTCAAAATGACATGGTGGACCTACTTCAACCAATAATTTTTCCAGAACAACTCGCGGTGCAGTGAAGGGCGTAATTGTAATTTTAGTTTTTTTTATTAACCCGATCTTTAAAGATATAATTCTGGAACGAGTACGGTGCAGAGAGTTAGGTAATAAAATAATTCTAAAGAGTACTGGTCTTATTTCTAAACGAGACTAAGAGATCTTGTCAGAATGATTCGCTACAAAAGAAGCCATCCAGCTAGCAGTCGAGTTGACTTTACGTTAGACATCTCCTGAAGTTAAAAGTAAGTAGGAATAGATCGAAAGGCATTGTAGATCCAGATAATAATCGTCAAAGAGTCTTCTGTATAATTAGATGGTCGAGTTAAAGAATCATCTTGGCATACCTGATCCCGTCCAGATTCCATGAAGCTCCATCATGGAAACAGTATGATCAAAGAGTCGAGTACCCTTACAACCCGACTCCCGATGCCCAGATAACAAAGGTAGTCTTTAACATTTTTATTAAAGCTAACCATGGTATAAGTCGAAAGAAAGGGTTCCCAGAAGATAAAAGTCTGATAAGACACTTGATAAGCAAAACCAGAATTCCAGATATATGAACTATCCATCCGACAAGACACTTGATAAGCAAAACCAAAATTTCAGATATATAAACTATCCATCGTCAGACAATGTTACTCCTCAGAGTGAGTCCTAACTCTTTCAATAATAAACCTAGTTGAATAAGTATTAGAGCTAAACATCATGGCATCTCGGATGAATTAGATATGATATCCTAAATAAATCATCGAAAAAGTAGAGAAGGACGAAGAGGATATCATCATGATATAAAAAAGAACCGCAGCAGTCAGGAACTACACTTGTCAAGCTTTTAGATAATAAAATAAAGTATGCTCAATAAATTTATCAACCGCTTCACATATCAGAGAAGAAAAAGAAAGAAGGACCACGAGAATACAGTAAAGGTCTCGTAGAGAGCTATTGCCATGCGACCGTTCAGATAAAAAAATTCATTTTAGGATGCACCGGAAGAGATAAATTCATATAGCCTGAATATCCCACTGCTGCTCCGAACAATAAATGGAATATAAATCAGCAGAGGAGTGGAAGAACAAGACCTCTAAACTTTAACACATTTTTTTTTTTTTTTTCAAATGCCTTCCAATTTTTCGGTTTGTCAACGATTCGGAGAAAGGAAACGATGCAAAATTAAATACCTTCTTCCTGAGGGCCAGCCCTCGTGGTATCTCATATGACAAGAAGATAAAAACTGAGAGAGAGAGAGAGTGAGGATTATAGTTGCTATTTTTAGATAATTTGAGGGCCCGTAGAAGTGTAGAACCCGCTTTCCTCTTCCAGTTGTGGCTCCAGATCTAGAAAACAAAAAGATAACCAAGAGCGGGGCCATTTAAAGATGAAGCTTGAGAAAGAGGCGGGCTCAAGAAGGACGGAGTTAGCGGTCATTCATCATTGAGGGCTGTTTCCTTTCTCCTCCTCTCTCTCGCCGCGGTAGAATTATTGAAAAAAGTGTGTTCTCGGTCCAAAAATTTCCAATCAGTTTAATCATTAAATATATATATATATATATTATAGTTTTATGATTGATTCTTTCTTTTCTTTTCCCTTTTGATCAACTTGAATGAATGAATCATTAGGTGGAAGTTGGGAGGTGCCTTTTCAGTCTCTCTGTATATTCTGATTTGATTTTGCATGTTTGGGAGGCTTCTTGGTTCCACCAATTCTCTTTTCTTCTTTTGTCATTTGAATGCATGGTTTTTCTAAATTCGCCATGGCTGCAAGGACCAACTTCTCTCCTGTATCCTCTGCCTTTGCTGAATGGTGTTTGATAATCTTGCTGTATGTAAATGCTTTGTTGTCATTGTTTTCAACCAAAGTCGCTCGCATCTGCAAATTGCCGGTCCCATGTCTTCTATGCTCGAGGCTCGATCACCTTCTCAACGTTGATAATCCGGGGTTCTATAGGGATCTATTTTGCCATGGCCATAAGGTGGAGATCCCCTCATTGGCTTATTGCTATGGTCACCTGAAGCTTGCTAGTATCAATGAAATGTGTGAGAATTGTCTCCTTTTGTCGATTGTGGAGAAGAAATCCAGCCTAGAGGTCTATGGCAAGAATGTCCGATTGAAAATGGTTGCTTCTGTTGATGGTGATGTCGCACGGAATAAGTCCTGTGAAGATTTGGCAAAAGTGCCATTGTTCAAGAATGATGTAGAAAGCACAAGGGAATAATATGCTCATGTTGCTTGCAGCCATTCAGGAGTAGATTGTTTGCACATTGGTTGCTTCAGAGCATAGCCATTGGAGCTGATATTGCTGAGAATGGCAAGAAAGCATATGGTCGTGTAAATCATCGAGAGGGAATGAATAAAAGAAGGGAAGAGTCTTCAGGGTCATTGATTGACTGTAGTCCAGCAACACACGGTTATGATCGGTCATCTCATATTGGATACGGTGAACTCAAGATTACCTCCGAATCTGAGTCAGAAGTCCCATTCTCAGATGATGATGATGATGATGATGGAATTGTTCAGGCACATGGAACTGAGGATCTCAAGGAGGAATTCATTGCTGGATGTCGTCAGGCACCACCAAGAATTGTCAATTCCAGATGTTTATCTAATTATGTTTCCGATGATATGGTTCCTGAGAAGCTGATCCATCCCCATCGTCTTATCCCTGAGCCTTCTCTTTCAGATGCTCAGAGGAAATCCGATGCAGGAGATTCTCGTGGAAGTCATCTACAGGATCCACTGATGCTATTTGGCATGGTTTGGAGGAGATAAATTGGAGACAGGTTAATATGGGGACAGATCCTATCACATCATCTGAAATAATATCTGAAAAAGTCTCTACCAATTTTTCAAAAGAAAAATGTAAGATATTATCATTGTAGTTTCTTTTGTTAAATGTTCTGCATTACTTTATTTTTATATATGTTCTTTATACAACATTGACCCTTATTTAATCATGTTGTTTTCCAGCTAATATTATGGAAATTGGCAACATGGAAGGCGTTTCTGTCGCTTCAAATGGGGAGGTTACCAAGGTTCCAAGTTCAACTGGGAAGACAAGCCCAATTATTAATGACCCTGGTTCATCTGCATGCTTGCGAGTTGGTCGAGCTAATAGTTTCAAGAATGTTCTTAGTAATAAAGGAAGCCTGCTTTCTCCTAGAGTTCCTGAAACATTTGCAGGAAAGGATTCTTCTAGAGCTCACGAAGAACTGAAATCACGGCTCTCACAGATATCTTCTTCTCTGGGGCTTGAGTTCCCATCTAGTGATATGATTTCCAGTCCTAGACTTTCTGATGCTTCTGGCTCAGCTGGATTGCAGAATATCACTAAGAGAATTTCCATTGAGAGAAACAATTCATGGTTAGAGCCATATGATATAAGTCTTGTCGGTGAAATTGAAGGAGAAAGTTCGATTGATCGCTTGAAGCGGCAGCTTGAGATGGATAGGAAGTCCATGAGCCTTCTATATAAAGAACTAGAAGAAGAAAGAAGTGCTTCAGCAATTGCAGCACATGAAGCGATGGCCATGATCAATAGGTTGCAGGAAGAGAAGGCAACAATGCAGATGGAGGCTTTGCAATTTCTAAGAGAGATGGAAGAGCAAGCTGAGTATGACCAGGAAGCTATCCAAAAGTTAAATGAGTTGCTTACTGAGGGAGAAAGAAATACTAGATCTCGAAGCAGAGCTTGAAAGCTACAGGAAGCAGTTTGGAGACGAATTTTTCGGAAGAAAAAAATTCTAGAACCATTGAGTGGTTCAGAGGTAAGAGATTACAATTCTTTCACAAGGCACCATATGAAATCTAGAGAGTGCAATAATTCTAAACAGATGAACATGATTTCACAGGACTTGGCTGGTGCAGCAGTGGTTGAGGATCCATTGTTGGGTTTTGAAGATGAGAAGTCTTATATTTCAGAATGCTTGAGGAGTTTGGAGGAAAAGCTTTATCAATTTTCACAAAATGGAGATTGTGATGATGAATCCAGACATAGAGCAATGGAAGGTGGCCAATTTGACAAAAAAAGATGAGCTTAAGATTCATGGAGTGAACAATGAACAAGGAAATGCATTGTTACAATATGATGCATCTAGAAATGGTCTGTATTCTGAGGCTGCAGTAGGGGACAGGGAAATGGAACACCATCTTGTGAATGATGACAGATCAGAAAATGGTCAGATGGGAGAGGAGACATCATCAGACAAGGGATCATCTTTATCCGGGGATCATACAAAAATTGGAATATGTTCTAGTTCTGATAGAAATAGTGACCTATACTCTCTTGAAGATGAAGTTTCACACCTGAATAAGAGGGTGGATGCACTTGAAGCAGATAGAAAATTCCTTGAGCACACTATGAATTCACTGAGAAATGGAAATGTTGGAGTACAACTTGTTCAGGAGATAGCCTGTCACCTACGAGAGTTTCGAAGATTTGGGATCACACGAAGAGAGCAGGCTCTTGCTTAAGCCCCCAATTTCTTAACTAAGCGGTAATAATTTACTAAGAGACTCTTAGTGTTCACTTTGATATATTCTTTTGAGATAGTTGTAGTTCTTGTTATGTATTTGTTTGAATTGCCCTAAAATTATTCAACAATTTAGTTCTCCAAGAAATAATGTCCAATTATATGCATAAATGCCCCTTATTCCATGATGGACTATCTGTCATTTATAACTGTCAATACATCATCATCTTGCAAGCAAATGTTGCTTTTAGTTGAAGTATTTTGACTCTTTTTCTATGACCATTCAACTTATGCAAGGAAAACTTAGTCTATCTAATAATAACACCGAGATTAAAAAAAGAGTGATATGACAATGAAGATCTATGTATTTTACTATCTAAATTGTTTTACCACCTTTCATAGCGGTACAAACGCTAAAATCATTGAGTATCTTCTGCTTATTTTTACATTTCAAGCTTCCTTTGTTATTGAATTGTCAACCCTCTGTCTTCTTTTAGTTTTTCTTATATATTAGTTTGATTTGCATAGTGTAACGGCCCAGGACCTCACCTATAAATGATAGTTATAAATTGTTACTTGGGGTCCTTGGTCTAGCCTAAGTACTCAAAGACCTTCCCAACACACACCAATTATGGGACTAAACACACCCCACATGGGTCCTTACACACTTTTCCTGTTTAAACCTTCATCTCCTCACTAGGGAAGGGTCCAATCACATAGGATTCAATGACAAATACCATCAGTGGCTCATTGTTGGTCCAAAAATGACCCATGTTGGAGTGTCCCAAGGCCTCATCCAAGAAAACTAGCCAAAAATTATTATTTTGTATCCTTGGTCATAAAGGATCTAAGATCTCCCCAATATACACCTAAAAATATGAGAGAAAAAAACTCCATTGGTATGTCCCCTGGTCCATATGGGCCATAGGCTTAGTTTGCTCTGATGTCATTTTTAATGACCCAACATCTCTCCAATGCACAGCCAATGCAGTACAAGAGCTTGCCCAGGCAAGTCCTCATACTTAGTACACTATAGTTACTTGATACAATTCATTTTTGTTCTTTTTATGTTCTTCAAATTAAGGATTTTTTAGAAAATTTGTAAGCATTCTATAATTCGTTTGCCATTTAGGATCCTGGAAGACTTAATTTTATTAGTTATTAGGCTTTCTAGTTTTAATTTTCTTGGAATTTCAGATTGATTCTTTGGGTAGGTTCATGCATGGATTGCGGTACCACACTGTACCACCTTGTTTGGGGTATACTGTATTGGTGGAAATCAGTACGAAACTCAAGCTTGGGTTGGCATAGGTCCTGTATTGCCCTGTATCATCTGGTACCAAGGTGTATTGAGGCTTACAAAGGTATGGACCGACCCATACGGAGATGTATCAAGATAAAAAAAGAGAAAAATGGTGGGAGGGTGGTCTTGGTATGGGGTGTGTACCATACCCTATTGACCTATACTGCATCAAACTGATAAGGTACAGGTATAGTACATGGTATAGAGATGGTGGACCTTAGGTTCATTTATCCTATATGAGTAGGACTAGAGTCAAAATGTGCTATTTTAATTATTTCATAAATGGGATTGCATTTGAGCTTTAATTTTTGATGTTTAGTTTTTTCTTTTATTCTTTTTTCACTTTATATTTGTTTTTTTGGTCTTAGAGAATCTTTCAGGTAAGATCTAGTCAACCTGATTTTGAGTCCATATATTTATTTCTTTAGGAGAAAAAACTAGGATCTTTCCTTTTTGTTCAATCACTTGTCTCCTTATAGGAGGGCTTCTTTCTTGAGTTTTGTATTTCTAAAGATATAAGGAATCTCCAGGGAATTATGAGGGATACTCCATATGTCTATTGTACATTTCAACTTTTATTGCAATAAAGATGGAATTGGCTTGCTCTTGTTGTTGCTGTAGGTCCATGCTCTATGTTGTGGCATTTTCTACCTAAGGTGTCACAACCGCATAGCGGAGTGACCCCACAAATAGAGATTGTTTTCTATCTTTTCTCACTTTAACCCTCTCTCTCTCTCTCTCTCTCTCTCTCTCTCTCTCTCTCATCCTTGAACTTATTTTTTCCCTCATTTGTTTAATCTATCACAGCCATGGAAACCTCTTAAGCCTTATCTCTGTGCTACTTTCTGCAACTCTTTCATAACATGTGCAGTCTTTAAGGTTGAAATTTGATCAAAATTGCTGTATTTGAAAGTTGCATATTCTTATATCCATTAAATCTTCAACAAAATCACATCAAATCCCAAGTTAAACCTTAGTTTCCCTTCCTTAATTCAAGCCCTGTCTGCAATATCAATCTTACACCTACATGCCAACCTGCAGAGTTCAATAGCATTTCAATTTCAGGTCCAAGAGAAATTCTGTCAAGAAAAGTTTTTTCCTTATCTTGCCCCATATTAGATCTCGAGACTTGTGCCTTCCTGGATCAATTTTGCTATTAAATCTTCATCCTCTAGGTTGTCCTATATCAGTTTTACTCATCTCTTTTTGTCTACTCATCTTACATACTATGCATGATATGTCCTATATGTTAGTGTATTTGTGAGGCAAAATAACACAGTTAAATCTGTTCCAAAATAGGAAGAACATGTGCAGATATTCTCAAAGTTCCTTTCTTTTGGAATCTTGAAAATTGTAGCAAGTTCACTGAAAAAATGAAAAAATGCATTTGTCACAAAGTCATTTATTTGTTAAAAAATAAGAAACTATTTATGGCTTGATTTTTACAGTTAATTCAGAATAACATAAGCATTTTCATGCCTATGCCTACATGTCCCACTTGTCCTTGAAGACACAAATTTGCATCTTACTTTCTGTCTAAGGTTATTTTTCCAAGAATAGAACTTTCCACCTTGCTATTTATATGAGAATTAGACATTTGTTTGAAGATTAGAGAGATAAACAATCCACTTGGAACATATATCCAGATTGATATTACTAAGGTTTCACCCAGGTGCTATAGCATCTCTTAGGCTGTTACTGGGAACTGGATTAATCAGGTAATGACTCCAGGTCAAAACTAGAGTCCCCTGGTCAGGTTGGTATATGTAGCTTTTGAGATAGATTCAACACCATGTATTGTCTTGAAAATTAATTAACAAGTTGGATTGATTTCAGGTCAATTTTATATCTGATGTATAGGAACTTGCTCTGACTTGGATTTGATCCTAAATAGTCTTTTCCTTATTCCTACCTTGAATCGCACTCTTCTGTTGCCTCCAACAGAATATACATATGTGAATGCACATGTTCAAAGATAATGTTCGTACATACATACATACTTATATACGCGTACATAGATTGATATAGAGAGGGAGGGAGGGAGGGAGGCAGAAAGGAGGCATGTGAAAGGGGCAATGGGGATCCTTGACATGCATTGGAGGGTTGTCCTGGCTGATGATCAATGTGAAAGAGGAGAGGAGGTAGCCTTTGAATTTAGGATATTATTTGTCAAAGCACATATCCATATATAATTTCAACCAATTCTCAAAAGAAAAATCAATTTCAACCAAATACGGATATTGCTATGATTTCAATATAGAATTCCACGAAAATATGTACATATATTTTGAGTTCACGATGGTTTCAGATGTTGCCGTTACGTGTAAAAACAAAACAAAAAAAATGGCAACCTTCCCCCTCCCCCGCATGCAACGTGCATGATCCGCGCGCATGGGTCCGCGTTTTCGTCTGTTTCCTTTTATTTATTTATTTTTTAACCATTTTTCATTTATATCATTTAATTAATTTTTATAACGGTCATAACAGTTAGTTTGAGGATATTTTTGAAATTTTTGTAAAATTTTGAGCCTATAAATAAGCCTCTACCCCAGCCCTTCAAGGTATCCCAAAATCCAAAGCTTTCCCTCTTCTCTATTCTTCTATTTTAAAATTTTCTAAAATTCCTTTTCTCTTGTCTTTTCCTGTTTTGAAATTTTTGGACTGAAGATAAGCTGATCGGTGTCTGTTCGAGATCGTGCCATCGACGAGCGTTGAAGATTTTGGCTTTCGGGTTGTACCTTGGAGAAGAGCGTGTAGCCCAACTGTTTTTTTGCACGAGAAGGGGCCAAATCTTTTTTAGGACAGTGGATCTATCCGCCTCTCAGTCCAGACTTCCTAACCTTACACTGTAGTGTCTCTAAATTATTATGTCACACCAAATTTATTCTGCCACACACAACAAAAAAATTATTTTTCAATTATTTCAAATATATATTAATATATATATATATATATTTCATGCATCGCAACTAACATCAAATATGTATATGATTATTCATACATACTTACATAAATGCATTATTAATCTATGTTACTTGGATTTGAGAATTTATGTGGTCATGATTCTTGGTATTTCATATAGCTATGCATATCCATATTCATGAATAACCAATATCACTTCATCAAAATTTAACCACCGGTAGACTCATAGATCTTTTTTCTATCCTTTTAGATCTATCCATACATACTTGGGACAGATCTATTATCCTACAGAACATCAACATTTAGAGAAAGTACTGGCGTGGTATTTAAATGCTGTCAGAGGTTCTATTTTGGGTTTTCTTCACTTTGATGAACAGAGTTGAACATCGACATTTGGCAAAAGTACCGGCGCGGGATTTTAATGCTGTCAGAGGTTCTATGTTCGGGTTCTTTACTTTGATGAACAGAGTTGTCTTAATTGATTTCTTTTTCTTTCTTAAATGATGCTCTGATCCTTTTTATAAGAATCCTCGAGAACAAGAGAACAAGATATAACAACTAGGAATGCAATTCCTACAAAATTTTTTGCATTATGAAATGTCTGATTCTAACTAATGTGACATGCTGACATATGCTGAGAAAACTCTTTCATAGTGTACTTCCCAATATGTTACAATATAGTGATATTGATTGATATGGGTCAATGTATACATCTTAAGGTGCATGAGCTTCAGCATCTATGCATCCATCTATTATTTCATCCTGCATATGTGACACACATGCATATACATTAAAATTTTGTTGGAGAAACAAAAACAAAAACCATTCTGGATATTTAATTTATCTGTTATATGCTACACTATCTGTTTCTACCAGGTCAATACTGTTTGATGCAATATTTATCTTCTTATTTTACTTAGTCATTTAATGTTTACTCCTCTTCTTTTTCATTCTGTACCATATTGCATTATATAACTAACCTTTCTGAATTGCTGGTTAGCAAATATCAAGGCTGTGTACTGCTAAGTTGTGCATTGGTGCCATTATTTTTGTGCCACGGGCTTGTTCAAAGCTATAATAGACCTTTCTGCATGAGTTTATCAACAGTTTTACTCTCCATTGATTTTGCTCATTCATTCATTATTGAAAGATGTTTACTTTGTAAAGAGGCTTCTATTTTTCTTTGCCACTAGAAAAATTCTTTCTTATTTTTCAATGCTTGAGAAAATACATGGGGGTTTGTTCTTATACTGTTTGGGGAAAGGTTCGATTTGAGTTTAAAATTAGTGACTTGCTTGTTTTGTGCACATGGACCTACTCTAAATGGAAACCCACTGTTTTAGTACAACAAATCACAAAGTAAAGTAGGCAAGAATAGCTTCAAATGACACCATTGATGAGATGATCCTCCAGAGGATCAGTAGTTGTGGATGAGAATTATCACCTTGAATAGTCGAAGAGGATGTCCAATTAATCATAGTTTTAGAATCCTTTTAAACAATATTGGTTGTCTCCAAGATGGTGATTGCATATTTTAGGTCTTCCCAAGCTCTCATGTTGCTGATGCAGATGTAATATCATAAAGGGACATCTCCCAATGGTCACCAGAAGAGAGGTAGGATTAAAAAATAACAAACCTAGCCCAACCATTGGTTCAACCACCCCGCATACTGCCTTAAAAATTGATCTTGAGAAAGGTTGGGGATAGAGACTTTCGGGCGATGTAAATTTTCCTAGAATGCAGACTATAGGGGAAGAGTCTCAACTTTCCCAAGCTATCAAGGATCATTGAGAGACATTTGCATAGAAATACTCAGAAGCTTGCTCATGGACTTTCAATAAAGTAACTTAGGGTGTTGATTTGTATTGTCAAATATACAACCATTCTTGGCTAATCAAATATGGTGCATGGCATTATTAATGGTAATCATCTTGTTAATTTGCTTATCTCGCTACGTCCTTCCCTCAAACAATTCAACAATACATCTAGTGATGAAGAATGATCTAGTGTTAAACCTAAAATGATAGCTAGATGCCATACGCGGCGAGCTCTTGAACATTCAAAGAGAACATGGCCTATAGTCTCATCAATCCCTAAAAATGGTCATAATGCAGAGATAATGACAAGGGAGATGGGCCATGCCACTTTCAGAGAAAAAGTGCCACTCTTGGATAGGGTTGGAACTGGGCTTAGGCTGGCCCAATAGGTTTCAGGCTAGGCTCCAAGTAGATCGGGCCGGGCTTCGAGTCTTATAATAGAGTCCATTTAATTTGTGGACCAGACTCGGGCATCTCTTTGGCCTGGTCCGAAACCGGCCCAAAATAGGCCCGATCCAAATCCGATCCTAGCCTAGATGATACGGGACACGGATGCGATGCAGTACTAAAGGTTGATTTAAATTTTATGTTAATCGAGAGCAAATGTTCATTAACTTAACAGCCTATTAAACAATAGGTTAAAAGAATCTATAGCAAGCAACTAAATACTGAATTACATCACCCGCATGCATACCTAACAAAATAATTAATTAAATGGATCACGGCGATTGAGGTTTACCATCCTAGATTAGGTTCCTACTTTCTAACATCAGATCTAGAGAAAGGGAAAGGGATTTTGAGTTACCGATATGCTTAGAAACCTCCTCTGATGAAGATCTGGATCACTGCACTCTAGGATTGAAGAATAGGACTCCAAACTGATCGCTCATGGCATCCGGATTCCGAACGAACTGATTCCAAAGCATGGACGCCGATCTTCAGAGTCGAATCTCAAGAGAATCTGCCAAAGAACACCAAAAATAGTAATTAAATGTTGGAAATCAAAAGCTAGAAGGAAGGCTGGCACCAGGGTTGTTGGTTCTCTCGGGGATCTTCTTCTTTGGTTGGCTTCTAAGATCTCTTCAAAGCATTGGATGAAGGCCTTGAAGAGACTTAGGGATCAGATCTGATGGAGGGATTGGATGGATAAACAGGGCGTCGCACCCCGGTAGAACTTGGATGTCGCACCTAAGTGTTCTAGGTGTCACACCTAGCACCTATCAGCCGTCGCAGCTAGAAAGGAATTGGAAGAAGAACTCGGCAGAGTTTCATTTCATTTCATCAAATATTCATTAATTACAAGGGGAGAGGTGTAGGGGTATTTATAGAACCCTAACCAAAGAAGTGAGGGACTCAAATACAAGAGTTTCATTACAACTCTAGACTTCAAGTTTACATTGCCTGGACTCCTACTGGATGAAAAAAATGGACTCCTATCCATAGTTGGCACCAAGATGAGACTTTGATGGAGGGTCATGATCGCTTCTGGGTTGGTCATGATGACTGGACTCCAGTGTCTTGATAATGTATTCTTCTAGAGCTGCCTGGACTCTTCAGTCTGGATTGGAGAGAACTTTAAAGTCCTGCTGAAATTCTAGAATCCTTGAAGCTTGAACAGTTAGCAACTTATTTGAATGGAATGCTAGAAACCCTTGGACCTCCAATACTATGTGAGAAAAAATTTCCAAACTCATTTGAATGCTTGGCTGACTTCTCACTTTGGCGTGAAATATTATGAGTAGAAGGGCGCCATCTAGGAGAAGTCCTTCACAATTACTCCTCTTAAAAATTTTATGTGCCTTTCTTCATGGGCCGACTAAAAGAAATTGTCTTGATGAGTGTAGCTTGTCCAAATTTAAGTGGTAGGCCATGTATCATTGTCCCCCTGGTGACGTGACAATAGTAGTCCTGAAATCATGCAAAGTTGACATGCAAAATAGGCTAGCATATGACAAGAGCTTGTGCTAGCACATGGGTCACATGGACTTGTCTTGAACTAGCACATGGGTCTTGATTTAAGTCACATGGGTATTATAATTGGTCTTCCCTGTAATACAAGACTCAACAACTAATTTTTACAGGACTCAATAAATAACTAAAGTCCTATTTGATCAACTGGAACCCAATTTGATCAAAAGGGTAAGACATGTAAATACGTAGTTCAACTTGGTAAAAGGGGTTTAGCCTAAAAAGCTAAATAAATAAAACCCCAATTCCAGTTGGTAAAAGGGGCTAACCCTAACTAATCCAAAATAACAAAAATTAAAATAAGTTATTTACATGGATAAAAGGGTTGGGTCCAGGGTTTCATTCACAAGTGATCCATAAGGATGTGAGTTCAACCTGTCGATATTTTCGAGCCCTAGTGTCCTCACCAATTCTCCCCTGGTAAGAGGAACTTGACTCCGTCAAGTAAGGGTTAGACTGGCTCAAGTACTTCTCTAGCAAGTCCGGGGCGATCTTCTGCAAATCCTCCCGAGTTATCCAAGTATCATCAGACTCGGGATGTCCTTGCCAACAAACCAAGTATCGCTGGTAGTCCTTATTCCGGGTAACAATCATCTTGTCATCCAAAATTCGTTCAACCCTGTCTCTCCGATTTGTGGATTTGGCTATTAGACACTCATGGGTTTGTTCCCTCTCAAGAACAGGATTAGGCCCAAAAGGCTCACTAGGTAGCAACATCGGCTCCCTATACTCTACAAGATATGATATATTGAAAGTTGGACTTATACCCAAATCTAAAGGTAGGTCTATCTCATAGGCATTAGGTCCAAACTTATCAATTATTTTATAAGGTCCCGTACTCCGGGCATGTAACTTTTTGACAGTTCCAGATGGAAATCGTTTTGGCCTGAGCCTGATCATAACTTGGTCCCCTACTTTAAACTCTTTGAACCTTTTGCTTAAATTAGCCGTTCGTGCATATGAATCATTGCTCTCTTTAATTTTCTTATTTATTTCTTAATGCAAGTTCTTTATATGCTATGTAAAAGACTCAGCTGACTCAGATATACGTGCATGAATAGGTAAGGGAATCAGATCTAATGGCTTCCTAGGCTTGTATCCATGAACGATTTCAAATGGGCTCTTCCCTATAGATCTGTTGACTGAGTTATTATAAGCAAACTCCACTCTCGATAACAATAGATCCCAAATAGCAGTATTTTCTCTCACTAGACTCCTCAATAGGTTCCCTAAACTCTGATTTACTACCTTAGTTTGGCCATCTGTTTGGGGGTGGTAGGCAGTAGAATACTTCAATTTGGTTCCTAGCATATGCCATAAGGTTTTCCAAAAGTAGCTAGTAAACCTAACATCTCGGTCCGACACAATGGTCTTAGGCAATCCATGTAACCTAACCACTTCGTTCAAGAATAATTTGGCCACTCTAGACGCATCATAAGTTTAGGAACATGGGATGAAATGGGCCATCTTAGAAAACCTATCTACTACCACGAAGATAGAATCATGTTTCTTAGCAGTTTTAGGTAATCCTAAGACAAAGTCCATACTTAAGTCTTGCCATGGGCAATCTGGGACGGGGAGTGAGGTATATAGTCCAGTGTTCTGTCTAGGTTGCTTAGCTACAGCACAAGTCCTACACTGGGCTACCACTTGGGCAACATTTTTCTTTAGACTTGGCCAATAAAACTGATCCTCTACAGCCAAGATAGTTTTATTACGCCCAAAGTATCCTGCTAAACCCCCTGCATGTATCTCCCAAATAAGAAAGTCTTTAAGTGATGTCTTGGGAACACATAACCTATTTCCCTTGAATAAATAACCATCCCTTAAGACATACTCACTAAATTTAGTGGATGGCCCTAGCTTCACTGATTCATAAATCTTCCCAAAATCCGGACAAAATTCATATTCTTCCTTTAATCGTTCAAATCTAACTACTTCGGTACTCACACAATTCAGCAACATTGTTCACCTACTAAGTGCAGCAGCTACCCTATTCTCACTTCCAGCATGGTGCTTTAG
Organism: Areca catechu; assembly: GCA_021397845.1. NCBI lineage: Eukaryota > Viridiplantae > Streptophyta > Magnoliopsida > Arecales > Arecaceae > Areca > Areca catechu. The sequence goes on along the minus strand of CM038040.1, from coordinate 7,263,079 downwards.
GACAAAAGTATAGGTTTGTATAAATTTGACCCACTTGCCATGTCTAGGGTTTAACTTTTTTTGAGAATTTAGGAAGCGAAGTGCTTCGTGATCAGAGTAGAAAATGAATTCTTGTGGTAGCAAGTAATGCCTCCGATACCTAAGAGCTTGTACTACCGCATACAACTCTTTATCATATGTGGAATATTTCAACTTGGCATCACTCAGTTTCCCACTAAAATAGGCAATAGGATGATTTTCCTGACTTAATACCCCTCCTATTCCTACGCCTGATGCATCACAGGCGACCTCAAAGATTTTGGTGAAGTCGGGTAAACTTAGAACTGGTGCGTTAGTCATTCTATCTTTGATCTCTAGGAAGGCTTTATGGACAGCTCTAGTCCAGTCGAATTCGCCCTTCCTAATGCAGTCGTTGATCGGAAAACAATCGTGATAAACCCTATGATAAATCTCCTATAGAAGGTAGCTAACCCGTGGAAACTTCGAACGTCATGAACATTCCTAGGTATAGGCCACTCAACTATAGATTTACTTTCGCAGGGTCGACGGTTACTCCTTCTGGTGTTACTACAAAACCTAATAAAATGATTCTGGTTGACATGAAGTTACATTTCTTAAAGTTTGCAAACAAAGCTTCCTTCCTAAGAACCTGGCAAATCTGACGGAGGTGGTCTAAGTGATCTTCCCTAGTCTTACTGTATACGAGGATATCATCAAAATATACGATCATGAATTTTTAATAAATGATCGTAACACCTGAGTCATAACCCTCATAAACATACTTGGGATGTTTGATAATCCAAAGGGCATCACCAACCACTCATATAGGCCATCTTTGGTCTTGAAAGTCATTTTCCACTCATCCCCGATTCTAACTCTCACCTGATGGTAGCCACTTTTTAAATCAATTTTTGAGAAGATGGTCGATCCGGCCATCATGTCTAGCATGTCATCGAGTCAGGGTATGGGAAACCGATACTTTAACGTAATCTTGTTAATAGCCCGGCTATCTATGCACATCCTCCAACTGCCATCCTTTTTAGGAGTCAAAAGTGCTGGGACAGCACAAGGACTCAAACTCTCCCTAATAAATCCCTTTTTCATAAGATCCCCTACTTGTCGTTGTAGCTCCTGATGTTCCGTAGGGTTCATCCTATAGTGTGGAAGGTTTGGCAATGTGGCTCCTGGTACTAAATCAATTGCATGTTGAATATCTCTTAATGGTGGCAATTAATCCGGTAAATCTTCAGGATAGACATCTTTGAATTCCTCTAATAAATCTAGGATCTCCTTAGGGTATTCTAGTTTTGGTTGATCCTGAGCTTCCTTGGTAACTAAAATCCAAACTGGTGACCCTCTATCGATTTCTCATTTTAACTCCTTTGCAGAGATCAAATTCATATTAGACTCTTTTTTCTTTAAGTGACTTGACCCTCTCTTAACATTATCCTTTGGTGGGATCACATTAATCACTATCCCCTTTCCTAGATGGTGAAATGCACACGAGTTCGATCGTCCAAACAGGGTGGCATCGTGGTCATACAACCAAGGTCTTCCTAAAATGATGCTGCTAACCTCCATCGGAAGAACATCGAACCAGACTCTTTCTTGGTAGGATTGTACCTGAATTGTAACCTGGCATCGCAACCGGATGGAAATGTTGGTTGCATCGATCCAGGATACCTTATAGGGGGTCGGGTGTGGAACAGTTGGTAAGTCTAGGCTCTTAACTGCATTAGTAGAAATTGCATTGACACAACTCCCACTATCAATTATAACCTTACATACCTTATCCCCTATTTTAATAAAGGTCTGTAGGATGTTATTCCTACGCCAATCCTCATTCTTCTTAGTTTGAGTCAAGATGCATCTGACCACTCCTAATTGGTCTGAGTCTAAGATCTCTTCCTCCTCCTCATATTCCTCCATTAATTCAGCTTCAGCCTCATAAACCTCTTCCTCATAAGGGTCACTAATCTCAGGGTCCTCTACTTCAGGTTCCCCTATATGTAAGGCTCGCGATGGACATTGGGCAGCATAATGACCAGTCTGATAACACTTAAAGCATACTGGGGTTTGGTTTCGATCCTTCTGAACCATAGGTGCCTTACCCTTGTCATCTCTACGAATGGGCTGGGGATTGGGTCTAGGTCGATTTGCAGGGAATCGGTTCTAGTTTTGCCTATTTCCAGGGGCATTAAATCTAGATGAATCAGATTGATAGGTAGGTTTTCTTGGAAATCTCTCAGCGTCCCTAGCAACCTGATAGGCATGTTCTAAATCATTCACTTCTCTTAGAATCAGTTCCCTCTTAATGTCCTCATTCAGGCCTGCTCTAAACCTAGACAAAGTAACCGACTTAGACTCGGACACACCACACCGCATAACATACTCATCGAAATGGCTATGTATTCGGACACAGTCTGATTTCCTTGGGTCATCTTCTGCCACTGATCTAAAAGCCTTTGTTCATAGGAGAATGGTAGGTATTTGGCCCTTAATTTGAGTTTCATGTCCTCCCATGTAGCTATATGTGGGTCTCTTCTCTGTCGGCTCAACCTTTCCACATTACCCCAATACAATCATGCTTGTCGGATCAACTTAAACTTAGTGAAGTTGACCTTACGCTCTTCCAACATGGTGTACCATTCGAAGTACTGATCCATATCACTTTCCCAATCATAGTACATCTTAGGATCTAAAGTACCATCGAATGTGGGGGCTTCTAATTTGATACTCCTAAGGGCTCGTGCTTCCTGATCATCTATGTCATACTGCTGCCTCCTAGAAATAGGATCAGGTGTAACCTCTCTACGTTGGGCTCGATGCCTTGGAATTGGATCAGGTATGGCCTCTCTACATTGGGCTTGATGTCTGGGGATTGGGTCATGTGTAAGCTCTGGAAACTGGGGTCCTGGACCATACTGTGGGGTAAATTTCAGTGGTGTAGGGTCAGGTTGAGACACATGGGATCCTTCTAATGAACCTATTCTTTCATTCATTTGATCAAACATTTGGTCGACTCTAGCACTAAACTGCCTCTATTCAGCACTAAGCTGCCTCATTTGCTCAGTCAAAGATCTCATGAAAGTTTCCATCGTGGGGTCCATGAATGTACTAGGTTGGTCCTGGGGGACCTGGTATGGGGTTCCTGACCTAGTAGTCATGCAAGGACACAATGTACTCAAACAAACCTAATCGACTATGGATAGCTAGACCTAGAGTCCAAACTAGATCCCTAATCAAGGTGGCAAGCTAGTCTGTAGTAACTCAAGACTTGGCCAGGCAGGTGTAAGGGGAGTGTAGGTCCCTGATTGCCAATCCTAAACATCAATCAGAGATTGGCCAGGTAGGCGGACCAGCTCACTTGCCCTTCGGGACGTAATCCCTGAACCACCGTTCTAGACACCAAGAAATGGGCACACACAGATTTAGTTGACACGATTGACTTGACACTAACTCGAACTCGACCAATTGGTGTCCCTAAGCTCACTAGAGCAATTAAGTTCTAATCAATTTTAATTAGGGCTTGGGCTCGAATGCAAAGTGGGTGGTTTTGGGCTAGGAAAAGGTTATGAACTCCTCCCCCTATGTTATATTGTATTCCCTTAAAAATCAATTAGAAAATGAATGCAACAAGCAACTAATAAAACTAAACCCTAATGATTTTTTTTGGGGCAGAACCTGTTCTCAGGACAAAAATAGAGAACTGCAGTTTTCACAGAAAACCATAAATTGTAAAAAAAATACCGAAAATACTTTGAATTTCAAGGAAGCTAACAAAATAAATTTCATATTTTTTTGATTTTTATACGTGCAGAAACAATTAAAACAACATAGCATATACTGAAAGGCCGAGATGCAGAATTTAACTAAATGCAACATTAACCTAATCTAAACCTGCTCTGATACTAAATTTGACGCGGGACACGGATGGGATACAGTACTAAAGGTTGATTTAAATTTGATGTTAATCGAGAGCGAATGTTCATTAACCTAACAGCCTATTAAACAAGACGTTAAAAGAATCTATAGCAAGCAACCAAATACTGGATTACATCACCCACATACATACCTAACAAAATAATTAATTAGATGGATCACGGCGATTGAGAAACCACCCTAGATTAGGTTCCTACTTTCTAACATCAGACCTAGAGGAAGGGAAAGGGATTTTGAGTTACCGATACGCTTAGAAACCTCCTCTGATGAAGATTTGGATCACTGCACTCTATGGTTGAAGAATTGGACTCCAAACTAATCGCTCCCGGCATCCGGATTCCGAACGAGCTGATTCCAAAGCATGGACGCCGATCTTCAGAGTCGGATCTCAAGAGAATCTGCCAAAGAACACCAAAAATAGCAATTAAACGTTGGAAATCAAAAGCTAGAAGGAAGGCTGGTACCAGGGTTGTTGGTTCTCCCGGAGATCTTCTTTGGTTGGCTTCTAGGATCTCTTCAAAGCATTGGATGAAGGCCTTGAAGAGACTTGGGGATCAGATATGATGGAGGGATTGGATGGATAAACAGGGCGTCGCACCCCGGTAGAACTTGGACGTCGCACCCAAGTGTTCTAGGCATCACACCTAGCACCTATCAGCCGTCGCAGCTAAAAAGGAATTGGAAGAAGAACTCGGTAGAGTTTCATTTCATTTCATCAAATATTCATTAATTAAAAGGGGGGAGGTGTAGGGATATTTATAGAATCCTAACCAGAGAAGCGAGGGACTCAAATACAAGAGTTTCATTACAACTCTAGACTTCAAGTTTACATTGCCTGGACTCCTGCTGGATGAAAAAAAATGGACTCCTATCCATAGTTGGCGCCAAGATGAGACTTTGATGGAGGGTCATGATCGCTTCTAGGTTGGTCATGATGATTGGACTCCAGTATCTTGATAATGTATTCTTCTAGAGTTGCCTGGACTCTTCAGTCTGGATTGGAGAGAACTCTAGAGTCCTGCTGAAATTCTAGAATCCTTGAAGCTTGAACAGTTAGTAGCTTATTTGAATGGAATGCTAGGAACCCTTGGACCTCCAACACTAGGTGAGAAAAAATTTCCAAACTCCTTTGAATGCTTGGCCGACTTCTCACTTTGGCATGAAATATTATGAGTAGAAGGGCGCCATCTAGGAGAAGTCCTTCACAATTACTCCTCTTAAAAATATTGTGCGCTTTCTTCATGGGCCGACCAAAAGAAATTGTCTTGATGAGTGTAGCTTGTCCAAATTTAAGTGGTAGGCCATGTGTCATTGTCCCCCTGGTGACGTGACAATAGTAGTCCTGAAATCATGCAAAGTTGACATGCAAAATAGGCTAGCATATGACAAGAGCTTGTACTAGCACATGGGTTACATGGGTTTGTCTTGAACTAGCACATGGGTCTTGATTTGGGTCACATGGGTATTATAATTGGTCTTCCCTGTAATACAAGACTAACAACTAATTTTTACATGACTCAATAAATAACTAAAGTCCTATTTGATCAATTGGAACCCAATTTGATCAAAAGGGCAAGACATGTAAATACGTAGTTCAACTTGGTAAAAAGGGTTTAGCCTAAAAGGCTAAATAAATAAAACCCCAATTCCAGTTGGTAAAAGGGGCTAACCCTAACTAATCCAAATTAACAAAAATTAAAATAAGTTATTTAAATGGATAAAAGGGTTGGGTCCAGGGTTTCATTCACAGGTGATCCACAAGGATGTGGGTTCGACCTGTCGATATTTTCGGGTCCTGGTATCCTCACCACTAGAGTATTTAGGTTCTCTCTCTTGGTTAGGCTCTCCTCTCTCCATTCTCTCTCTCATTTCCAACCCATCGCCCCTGCCACTCGATGCCGCCCCCCGACTTGATGTCTCTCCCCTGGCCCCGGTGCTTGCACCTAATGCCCTAGCCCCTTGTGCAATCCTACATCCCCCCTTAGCTCTAATCTTTCTGCTTCAGCTTCGATCTCCCTCCCCCGGTCTTGGCACCCGCACCCGATGCCCCTGCCCCCCGTGCGACCTCACGACCTCCCTTCGACTTTGATCTCCCTTCCCCATCCCGGCGCCTACACTTGACACCCCAACCCCCCTCATGCAATCCCGCATTCCCCCTTTGACTTTGATCTCCCTCCCCTGGCCCCATTGCCCATGCCCCCCCCCCCCCCCCCCCCCGTGTGTGACTCCACACCCCCCTCGAGCTCCGATCTCCCTCCCCCGGCCCCTGGACCCAACACTCCTTGCCCCCCTCATGTGGCCCCGTGGCCCCTAGCTCCAATCTACCTATCCCAGGCTCGGTGCCTTATTCGACACCCCTTGCCCTCCCATCTAATCTCACAATCCCCCGGCTCTGATCTCCCTCCCCCAATCCCGGCGCCTTCACACCTAGAGATGGTAATCGGGTTGGGTCGGGCATATACCAGTCAGGTTAGAAAAGCCTTAACCTGAACCCGATCTATTTATTAAATGGGTTGCGATTTCAAACATGAACCTGATCTGTTTAATAAACAGGTAACCCGACCTGACCCATTTATTAAATGGATAACCTGCTAACCCGACCAGACCCGACATGTTTAACTTGTTTAATAATCGAATAACTAGTTTATCTAATCCAACCTGATTCAACCTATTTAATAAATAGATAACCTATTTACCTAACCCAACTCAACATGACCCGACTCGTATATTAAATGAGTTAAATGGGTTAAATAGATTAAGACTAAAAAATTGAATCCGACCCATTTACTAAATCGATTAAATGGGTTGATCCGTTTACGATCCGAATCCATTTATTCCAAATCCAAACCTATTTATGGTGGGTCGAATGCAGGTCATGTTGGTGGATTGGGTCATAAATTGATATCCCTATTCATGCCTCTCATGGCTCCGGCCAGATAGGCTAGTGACTTTTTTGGATCATTCAGGCTTTTATTCAGGCATGTTTTGATTCGGGCCGATCTAATCAAGTTCGAGCTGGACTCGAGCCAGATGTTTTCAAAATATTTATGGTCTAAGCCTGGCCCGAGCTCAAAATTTTTTGTCGGGCCGGGCTCAAATAGGGGTATGGACTAGCCCAGTTTCAGCCCTACTCTTGGATGGATGTTGATTTTTCAAACACAAGCTACATCCCTAAACACTAGGGGGCCAGACCTTAGGGTTTTTGTATGGATCCCTAGACTGGATTGGAGGACACCCATCCTTCCTAGCCCAACTTGTCAAGAGTATTTGAGATAGGAATGGTAATAGATAAGATTCTTTCTATCCGGTCTTCGAGAAACTCGTTGGCGATAAAATCTATATTCAATTTACTTTGTCCATCTACAAATAGTTCTTTTACCCATAGATTCTCTAGTCTCCCACAATTAGTTGTCCTAGGAGTTCAAATGAGAAGTGGTGACAACCTTGGGTGCTTGTGCGCATTGATGGATCTACCATCTCAGATCCTCCATCCAATGCTTTGGGCCAATATTGGAATGTATGACCACATTGCTTTCCAAAAATAGGAGCTATTTTATGTCTAATTATCACTTGGACCAGGTCCAAATGGACCACACCAAATCCCACGATGGATAACACGCCACATTATGCCTTGTATTTTACCGGTTCCATTGCACGTTATTCACTGTACATATGCTCCACTGGTCCACTTGGACATGGTCCATGCAATAAGTTTTCTTTTTTTTTTTATTGAGAATTGAGATTGAAATCTCTGCTTGGCAAAAGCTTCAATTTGAGACTTTCCTTAAAGAGAGCTTTTTGAAGACCTCAAAAAGCTATTTGTATGACCCAAATATCCCCAAACTCTACAATATGTTATATTGATATGAAAATAATATTGTATTACCATGCTATTATAATATTATATTAAAATAATAATATCACATTCATATGTTATAATAATGCTATAGTATATGTAATAATATAATAATATATAACAATAATTATTTTAGTACTCCATATCAAAATATTACATTATAATTATTAATTTAGCATAATTTTAGGGATCACATATCAGTCCATAATAATTTTCTCTATTAGCATGATGTTGTATCAGTCTATATTATTTTTCTTATATAGAGTATGTACATTAAATAATTTCTGAGATGTTTATATGAAATTGAAACATACATAATAAAGTCTTTTTACACTCTCTTTCTTGCTTATTTTCCTTTTCTTCCATAGATATTTTAATATGGTATCAAAGTCATCAATCACCTAATATGCCACTATCATCTTTTCTGCTTTTGCTATGGCTATTGTTGTTGATCTATTAATATTTGTTTCCCTACGGGTCCTTGTAGATATACAAATTGTCTATTTTTTGATAAATTAATATCCAAAGATCTTTCTTTTTATAAATGAATTTGCTATTATTTTCTATTGCCTTTCTCTTTAACTTTAGACCACTTGAAAATTCTCTCTATCATTAATTTTACTGGCTATCTCTAGCTCTTATGTCGCATAGCTTGAAGTATTTTTCTTTTTTTTGAATATTTTTTTCCTCTTACCTCTTTACGATCTAGTTTGAGATATTTTTGTACTCTTTGAACGTTTTTGAGCATCTGGCTCGTTCACTCTCCAATTTGAGATCTTTTTTTTAGTTATTTTTCTATCCTTGGTTCTTTCACATCCAATTTAAGATATTTTCCTTCTCTTTGGATTTTTCTTTCTGACTCATTTGCCATCCGATTTGAGATCTTTTCCTTCTTTTTTATGGTATTTTGTTCTAGGAAGATTATTGAACTTTAGCTATTTTCTATTTGAGCACCAACCTTCTCTTTTGTAGCATTTTTGTTTATAAGGATCATCAACTTTCAGCTACTTTTTTTTTTGAACGCCAACCTTCTCTATCGTGGTATTGAACTATACGGATCATGACATTCAACTATCTTTTCCATAAATCATGACATTCAACTGTCTTTTCCATAAGTACTAGCCTTTTCTTGTAAAGCATTTTTGTTTTAAAAAAATAATTTTTAAACTCAAGTTGTCACTTATAGTACCATCTTGAGTTTGAAGGAAAGTGTAAGCATGATTTTAAAGATCATATATCAACTCATAATAATTTTTTTGTTAACATGTGATGTATGATTTCAGAAATTATATATTAGTCTATAATAACTTTCTTTGTTAGCATGATCCTATATCAGCCTATATTATTTTTTATGGAGTCTTTGCACTAGCATAAATGATCCATGAGGTATATTGAATGAAATTAAAATAGAGATAATAAAGTTTTTTTCTCAACCTATTTTTTTCTTAGTTCTTTCTTCTTTTACAAATATTTTAATAATTAATAATAGATATTTTATATTTTGAAAGTAATGTCTTTTATTATCTTTTTCTTGTACTAACAATATTTCTTGTACTAATAGTATTTTTTTTAGTTCGGTTACTGAAAAAAATGTTAAAGCTTCTAATACTTAAAAAAATATATTTATCAAACAGTAAATAGTTTTTCGTTAAAAGCTCTAAATCCCAAATAGGTTCCTAAAATCTCATGTACAACTCTATTTCTCTCGCTTGTTCCCAATAGGAATATTATTTTTTAAAAAATAATTAGAACTTCCCTTCTCACAAATATAAAATAATTATTATCTAAAAAAATATTAAAGAATGGAGAGAAAATATAGAATTGTCTGATTAAGGATTTGATAGGGTATGCCACTAAATGTTAGAATTGAATATAGTGGTGACCGGTGGTAGAGGAAATCATGATGGAGATCCCATCTCTTTTATTTAGTTCAAGTTTCCTGATATATTTCTAAAAAAAGAATATGGATGAGTGAAGCAAAGTTGTAGGGACTTCAAGATCCACATCTTTTTCCATGCATCAATTGCAAAGGATGTACCTACATTGCACCTAAATTAGAGGGAGAATGGTCTAAATGGATAACTAGGCAATTCTATAATCAACTTACTATGGATTTTACAAGTTGCACCAATTTCCTCTTACTACATAATAAGAGAATTGTTATGCACACATAATGCAAGCTATGTAGCATTATTCTTCTAAACCAACGGTCTATACCATAGTTAATTTCTAGTGAAGTAATTTTTTAAAATAAACCCAAACCAACTAGACTTTTGCTAAGACAGTTTTTTAAAAAATCATCCAGAAAAGGAATTACAAAAACTAAGCCCTGAAGCCTCGAGAGAGTGAAATAACCTCCAATAAGCAATCAAATGCTACGCAACTAGTAAGGAAGTCTAAAAGGCAAATACAAAGGACAACCCTATAATGGGCCAAAAAAAATTGACAATATAGACATCAATAACATGGCTTGTTTGAAACTCTCCCCAACTAACTCAACGAAAACCACTCCTAAAAAAACCACCACTATTGAGAAATTCGATAAACCCATCGCACCACTTTTTTTTTTTTGGTAAACTGGCAGAGCAAAGTTTTATGGCAGAATATGAAAAATAATATACATAGTCTTAGGACTATTTATCCAAAAGGATAACCTCATCAAACAGAAAAAAAATAGACAACTCGATTAAGGAAGCAAATACAACAAACGACTCTTCCTCTGTCAATAACCATGTAATACAGAACATAAGACAATTTTTTCCTAAATGCTTAAAGGTGTGCTGAGGTGGTAGTCCAGACCAAATTATTGTAACCTGTAAGCATTCAACCAAACAAACAATGACTTGAAGGCAGTCTTGAAAGGGTTTAACACACCATCACTTCTCAAACAATGATTCAATATCCACAAAATAAGGCAGAACCAAGATGGTGGTAATTGCATTGTAGCTTGCACTGAAAACTAATACAAAAAGCTCTTAAGCACATAAGTACAAATGGTTTTAGATATCTGCAATGATAATGGAAAAATCACTAACCCACTGCACATCTCGTTGCTACTACTACCTTACAAATGAAACACAAGCTACCTCCAACTATCACTGCTCAAGACAACTTCCAATTGCCAGATCTAGAAAAACCAAAGACCCTCAAAAAAACAACACCGCTCATTGTCTTTATAGCCATCACAACAAGCGGGTGCCACCAACAATAATATTTGAGGCATCTTCTAATATATTTTTGAAATCGGTATGCTTACTTACAAGCCACAGCTTACTAGAAATGGCACATAACCAATAAAGACATGTCCAAAAAACCACCATCTTCATTTAATCCATCCAAATAAGAAATTGGTATGCTTACTTACAAGCCACAACTTACCAGAAATGGCACATAACCAATAAAGACATGTCCATAAAACCACCATCTTCATTTAATCCATCCAACCAAGAGAGCTAAATTCTAAGATCGAGTCCAATGACAAACAAGGGTACGAAAGGGAAAGATGTAGGTCAAGCGCATAGCTGACCAGATATGGTTGGTATGATTAGATATGCCCTGTTCTAAACCTACCTCTCACTATCTATAGCCTCTATCTTCGTGTGTGTAGTATATTGAGGTAGACAACCTCCATGGACCTGCGAGATGATAAACAAGAGTGAGAGCTCACCAGATTGGCTCTATCCAAGGCCTTCCGATACTTAAGTTTGAGAGTATTTTTGGTGGAAATGAAGGAAGAAGAAAGAATAATAGAGAGATAGGGTCTTCCCTATTTAAAGTGATTACCTTCCTCTCTCCCTCTCTCTTTAGGGGACCTTCAGACCTAGTTTTAACTGTAGCCCAAATCTTCTAAGATCACATCTCAATAAACTTGGGGCCATGCTACAACAAATTATTGATGTGCAAAGCAATCTTGTAGACATGCCATGATAACCTAGCAAATGATGGACCTCTATGCACATTTCAGGCAAAAGGGCCATGCTGCTTCTTTCACAGGGAAGGGTATGCTCATTTCATATTAATAGCCGAGGTTACTAAGCTAGGATGAGAGGTGCTAATCTTGGAAGCCGGCTGCTTCTGGTCTACTCGACCCGTTTTTCGAGTTTACCCGAGGATGCCTGATCAGAATTTCTTGAAGGATTTTCAGATATATTGAATCTGCTACATGAGTCATAAGTTGGACGAATCCTTGCATGCCACATCATATCGTTCATTTATTACCACAATATTGCCCCCTCACTTTCGAACTTGAAGCATTGCTTTGGTTTGGGTGAAGAAAGTAACACTGTTGGACTCCATGTTACTTTGAAAAGGGTATTAATTTATTAGTAGTGACCCCTCATCCTAATGAGCAAACTCTAACTCTTGGTCTTTTAAAAGGGTGCTGGACTGCTGGTTATCAAAGACAAGGATGATGCAATACATGTCTACCGATTCACTCATGTAGATTAATCTAGGCCCGTTCAAGACCCTATTACAGAGGGAGGGCAGCCTCTTGTGAATTTGTCATTTCTAGAGGAATTCGAGGTCTCTTTTTATCACTTCAAGAGATTCTTGCATGACCACCTTGTCGAATTGTTCATGGGTGTAGTAACTTTGTGAATTCCTTATCCTCCTTTTCCTCTTAGAAGGCCGATCTTCTTGGCTCATTTACCCTTCACTATGTTGCAATATAGTACCGATCTCATGGAGATTCCATGGGAGGAATGTTTTCATCATAATGTCAAGTGCTCTACTTGGCTCTATGAAGGGACATGGAGAAGGTGGCCAAGGTGGAGATTGAGTTGGGATCCTTTCGAGGTAGGCTAGCTATCGAGATGGCTTCCATAGACTCTGAATCCCATCGGATTGCTAAGATGAAGTTTAAGTTGAGGGTTTTTTTGGATAGGGCTGAGATGGCTAAGATTCGAGCTTTTGGGATTAGAAGAAAACTATCGGTGATCAAGTAGCAAGCTACTGAGGTTGAGAAGAGGATTCTCCAAACGATAAAGGAATACAAGTCTTCAACCAACTTCTAATGAGAGATTATCGATTTCTTTTTGTAGGGCTTCTAGGAATATCAAAAAGGAATGGTGAAACTTTAGGCCAACCTTGTTTGCTTCGCCCTTATTGGGATCCATCCCAAGAGGAGACGAGATCTATTAACTGAACACCTTTCACTAGGGCAATGCAAGTGGCCCTTTAGATAGATCATCTCCTTGGACCTCTTCATATTTGATGAAGCATGGAGCTTAGTTGGCCTGCCCTTCCTTTCTTTTCTGCATGCTCTTTCCTTCTCTTCTTCTTTTTCTTTTTGCAATGTAGTAATCTGGCTAAGCCTAGGACCAGACATGTAATTAAATATTATTAATGAAATGAAAGAAAAGTTCTTGTGTGTACCTCTCTTGCCTAGATTGCCTATTTTATGTCATCCTTAGGATGCTGAGATGGTTGAATTGAGCCAAAGACTCGAGATAGAGTTATAGTTGAAAGAATCCAGGCATCCATGATTGTCTGGGTATCTTGAGATAGAGCCACAACATCATAATGCCCTTGGAAACCATCTAAAAGAGATAAAATTAAAAAATTATAATAAGGCAAGACTATAGTAGGATGAGCTGAGCTAATGCAGAGGCAGGCTGAGATAGCTATTAGAAATAATGCTTGTTATAGATAAGCTAAGTCATGAGAAGAATTCCGCAATGGCCATAGCATTGAAGAAATATAAGCTAGAAAGCTCTTAGAGCACATCAGATAATGAGGCGATGATCCTATAAAGTATTTGAGGTTGGCAAGGACACCTCCAGCCCAAAGATAAGTTAAAGTTATTTCCTTGTTGGAGTATAACATAGCTTGTTGTGGGATTTTCAAGCCAATGATCAGATGGATTTTTCTGGTTAGCAATGCTTAAATGATCAACCAAGCATGCTTTCTCCCATCCGAGCCTAATTAATATTAGAACTTCTAATCAGTTGGGTACTTCTGATTGGCAATGCTAAGGTGATCAAACCAACAGTGCTTCCTCCCATTCAAGCCTAGTTAATACTAGGATTTCTTGAAGATCTTAGTCAGTTTTGGGGTGTCTCCATGGGAGTACCTAGAGTTTAGCTCTCCAAGTTTGGCTCCTTAGCCAAGTAGGTTGATGGAATAGAGATCCAAATTAATCTTGGGATGTTTGTAGGAGTACATGTTCAGCTCTCTTGGTTTAGCTTCATAGTATTGGGGGGGCATTTATTGCTTTCAAATTACTTTCTACAGCATCCCTCTACCCCTATAGGATCTTGATCTGGTGGTGCATCTCCTTGATCTCAGATGAAGGTTAGCCTTCTAGCTAGAGACATCCTTGGCTGATATGGAGGGGGGGTTATTAAAACTAGAGCTTACATCTAAGGAAGGGCAATCACACTCATGATCCTGCCTAGGGCTTTGAGGGCAGTGATGATCGCTATTCTACACCAAAGCATCTTGATAATTCAATCATCTAGTGTGGGTTACCAGTTTGTGATTGCAAGTTCTGCATTGTTACTATTAGGGCTTGCACTTGCTAGGCTAGTAGGTTAAATTATCCAGCATCGACTACTTTCACAGTGTATCGAGAAGATTGGGATCTCCAAGGGCTACATAAAGAGCCACTTGGAGAAGGCTAGATAGATGTCTGATAGTTGCTCTTCCAAAGTCTCATGACTTTTATATCTTCTTTCTCATAGATGCTGCCAATCTGTTTCCATCAATCCCGGACATCAAGGTGGACCACCTTTGTGGATATGCAAGACAATGAAAGAGGGTTAGAGCTCGTAGGATTGGCTCTAGCGGGCCTTTTGATGCTTAAGTGAGAGAGGGTTTTTTGGTGGAAACGAAGGATAAAGAAAAAACAATAGAGAGAGAGTTTTTCTTAGTCTAAATGATTACCTTCCTGTGTGTGTAGGATCTTCTGACTTATTATTAGAGCTTTAAATCTTTCAAGATTGCACCCTAACAAACTTGGGGTCATACTGCAACAAACTACTAACACAGCATAACAACCTTAGAGATATGCTATAATAACCTAGTATGTAGTAGAATTGCATGCACCTTTGAGGTGGAAGGATTGAGCTGTTTCTTTTATGGGGAAGGTTCTACTTAATTTGGATTAGTATCCAAGGCTGCTGAGCTAGGCTAAGAGGTGCCAATCTTGTAAGTCGGCCACTTTTAGTGTGCTTCGCCCTGCCTCTGGGTTTGCTCGAGGATTCTCCGATATATCATTTCCACCACATAAGTCATGAGCTGGATGATTTATTGCACACCACATCATACCGATCCTCACATTAGTAGATAGGTATACATGATACCAAAAAAAAAAAAATCCACATCAAAATTTTCTAATATGTTTTCAAGCATGTTTAATCTTGGGTTGATTAATAAACTCCAAAGGAAAATACATAACCAACTTATTAATTTAGTTTTCTTTCTACAAGTGACATCTTTTATTTGGTGGTTTTCATACTTAGCACATTTGTTGACAGAACTATATGATCAAGTGGATATGTTCATTTTTCTTTTTTCATTATTCCACCATAGTGCGGCCTCATACTTTTTCACATGCACTTCAATCCTAGGAGGGGAAGTGCATTACTTCTTCCCTTCTGAGAAACACTTCTAATCTAAAATTCAATCAAGTTCAATTAACATGATAGCTAGAGGGGAAATGCATTACTTTATACTTCTCTTTTCTCATTTAACTTCAAACAGAGAAAACTTATACTATTGATTAGCACTCTAATCTTATACTTAACAGGTGTGATCCATTACTGCTTACTTTTGTCTCTCTTTTCTCATCTAAAATTGAAACAAGGAATTCAAACTTCAAACCCCAAAGCAAAAATAACCTCCTCTCGTGAACTCCCAAAAGTCTGTGCAGGAAACTTTCCGTATAGGATTTGTACTTCTAAGTTTCATATCTCTAGTAAAAGAAGCAACGACCCCAAAGCCAACGAATACCAATCCTCTAAACCTCCACAAGCTCAAGGAAGAAAACTTCAAAGAAACAGACGCCACGGAATGCACTAGGCCTAAGCATGGTAGAAATGGTAGATTATTTCAAGATTGTTTAATGGAGAGAGATAAACCTTGTAAACTTGTGCAGCATGCAATACTTGTAAGAATATACCAATCATTTGAACAAAAATTGGATGGTATATATACTATTTTCTGTTTGGAATTAATGTCAATGCAACTATATATATCCCATTTGAATATATGGAAAGTATGAAGAAGATTGGAGATAGATTCGGGAGATCATGAGCGGTAAGCCATGTATCAAATTAATCTCAGATGTCTAAGGATTTTTGGAATTCGCAAACCATTTTTCAAGGTCAACTGTGCTATCTTATGGCACTCAGGATAGAAAAACATAAACATTGTAGCTATTTGTACCCATTACGCATTTACGCCATTTGCATGGGCACAAACTTGATCTTTTTGTACAATTCGTGGAGTCTTACTTTGCTTCTTAAAACTAAGATTTCTACTTTGTTGTCGGCAGCTCAACAAATATTACTCTAAAGTTGTATATTTCTGACTCATGGACTTTTCTCTTGCTTCTTATCTGCGGTTATCTCATTTTCTTGCTTCTTATCCGCGGTTTTCTCATTTTCTTGCTTCTTATCCTTTTGATTTTAATCAATTGCATTTTTAAGGAAGGAAGGATTCGGTGGTCAGACCGCATCAGAGAAAGCAACCTCCCATGAATCACCCAAAAGTCTAACAAGGAAATTAAACCATATCCTGATTGACTTCCATATAAGATTTGTACGTAAAAATTTAATCATAGTTCGAAAAGCCACGCCATAGAGGACCTCTTAGAGCCCATTGAATTGAAGAAGAAGAAACGCACACGATGGAATGCACTGCTAAGGCCTCATGCTAATAACTATAGATTTGGTTATTTCTTCTCTCTTCTCACTTCTTTTCTAGTTTGGATTTGGTCATATATGTTGGAGATGAACTCTTCTGTATGTACGTTAATCGTAACCGTGGTTCTGTGAAGGGAAGAGCTCATGGCCTGAGTTGGTAGGAGTAGATTGAAAGGAGGCAGAGAAGATAATTGAGGAGGAGAATCCTGCAGTCGACGCCATCATCGTGAAGGTTAATTGGAGACCCCGTCATCATCGACTTTCGGTGTGATAGGGTGTGGGTTCGGGTGGACGAAGATGGCAAGGTTGCACAAGTTCCTCATATTGGATAGATGATGATATGGTCATGATTGCTACATTTGCAATGCAGCTTATTTATTATTAAATAAAGTTGGCAGATATATATATATATATATATATATATATATATATATATATATATATATATAATGTAATGCTGTCACCCGAATGGATGATTTTATATATATATATATATAATCTTTTTTGCTTTCTTATAATGATCAGTGATGACTGATGAAGAAGCTTTTATATATTTTTCAAATATATTCGGATGAAGATTGCATCGGATAAATATCATTTTTATTGTAATAGGTAACAACTGGTTGATACATATATAATGGAATAACGATGTTACCAAACCTACGTACCCCATCCACTTGTCAAGTAGAAAGCCTACCACCTTTCTGTAGAATCCAAAACTCACGCACATGAATTTTGGAAGACGGGAAGAACAAAAACATTTCTGCAACCACACAATGTTGATGAATTTTATTTATTTTTTTTTTTTATATCAAAGTCCTCTACTAGCATACATGATGAAAACACCAAGACTTTAACTAAAACTAGACTAACTCGAGACTCATTGTTTAAACCAAACAAATAAACTAAGAGTCCAAACAAAAATAAACTCTGAGACTCAATCCCACGTAGATAGGGCTGGTGTTTTCAATACTCCCCTTCAACGCCAGCACTTCATCTCTTTACTACACCGAGTTGACGACAATGATCTTCAACTTTGTTGCCACACAAGCTCTTGGTAAACAAGTCTGCAGCTTGGTCTTTCGTTCGAACATATTTCAACTCAACCTCCCCCTGCAGCACCTTTTCTCTTATGAAGTGATAATGAACCTCCACATGCTTTGTCCTAGCATGAAAAACTGGATTTTCTGCCAGCTTTATTGTAGACAGATTGTCACAATGTAAGAGAACTCCACCTTCTTCCAACTGAAACAGATCTTTCAGCAATTGCCTTAGCCAGGCAATTTCTTGAGATGCCATTGCAGCAGCTCGGTATTCAGCTTCTGTGGTTGACAAAGAGACAGTGGGCTGTCTCTTACTGCACCATGAAACTGCTCCAGATCCAAGCTTAAACACATACCCAGTAGTTGACCGCCGAGTATCAAGATCACCTGTGTAGTCAGCGTCACAATAACCTTCCAATTTGCAACTGCTGTTCTTTGTGTACATGATGCCATGACCGAGCATTCCTTTCACGTACCTCAAGATTCGCTGAGCTGCTTCCAGATGAAGGTTCGTTGGATTGTGCATGAATCGGCTCATCACCCCAACAGCAAATAAAATATCCGGCCTAGTAACACTGAGGTAAATAAGATTGCCCATCAGTTGCCGATACATAGTGATATCTGTCAGACTTTTGCCTTCCTGAAAGTAGATTTTCGCATTAGGTTCCATTTGTGTTGTGCTCGGTTTGCAACTGAGCATCCCAAATTTCTTCAACAAATCCTCGGAGTACTTCCTTTGATGTAGAAATAGCCCTTCATCAGAGTGATCAACTTCTAAACCAAGAAACGCTTCAGTCGTCCTAGTTCTTTCATCTGAAAACGGATCGACAGGTTTTCCTTGGTTCGAATAATTTCCTCCTCAAAATCTCCGGTGATAATTAGATCATCCACATACACTAATACAGCAGCTGTTTTTCCTTCACTAGCTTTAACAAACAGGCTTGAGTCTGCAGAAGTTACCTGGTATCCATAGTGAATAAGAAATTCAGCAATCTTTCCGTACCAGGCCCTCGGCTCCTGCTTTAAACCATAGAGTGCCTTCCAAAGTTTGCACACATATTCAGGGTGCTCAGAACTCTGAAATCCCAGCGGTTGTTCCATGTAAATTTTTCGATCTAGCTCTCCATGTAAGAAAGCATTTCTTACATCCATTTGCCATAAATTCCACCCTCTGCTTGCTGCCAAAGCCAAGAAACTCTCACTGTTGTGAGCTTTGCAACAGGACTAAAGGTCTCATTATAATCTAACCCATACTGTTGGGAGAACCCTCGAACTACAAGACGAGCTTTGTATCTCTCAATCGATCCATCAGCACGGTGCTTGATTTTGTACACCCACTTGCATGAGATGGGCATCACATCCTTTGGCTTGGCCATCAGCTCCCAGGTCTGATTTCGGTCAAGTGCAGCAATCTCTTCCTTCATTGCATTGAACCATTCCGAGTGCTGTGAAGCCTCTTCAAATATCTCTGGTTCCCTTGTATCCAGATCCTCCACTAATGTAGCATTAGCATATTTAGGATTTGTTTTTCTAATCCTGGTTGATCTTCTAAGTGCAGTCGGCATATTTTGCTGTAATGGCTCGTCCTCCTCTACTACTCTCTGATAAACACCTGTCTACCATGGATGTTGAACAGCTCTTTCCTCGCCATTACCGCTGCTTTCTGCAACTTCAAATTGCTGTGAACTAAGCTGAACATGTGAGGGTTCCAGATCTTCTTTGTAGACATCTGAACTTGGCAGTTCCTTCTTGTCCGCAGACTACCATGAAGATGCCTCATCAAATACCACGTTCCGCGATGTGTAGCATCTTCCTGTAACTGGATCACAGCACCGCCACCTTTTTCTTTGACTATCATAACCTACAAAAATATATCTGACAGCCTTCTTCTCCATTTTGCTGCGTAGATGGTCAGGTACAAATACATAGCACACAGATCCAAAAACACGAAAATGTCCTAATGCAGGTTTTGAATTCCATAATTTTTCAAAGGGTGAAAGAAATGATAACCTTTTTTGAGGGAACCGGTTGATCACAAAGACTGTTGTCTTCATTACTTCAGCCCAAAATCGACTCGGTACATTCTTCGCATGAAGCAAGCTCCGACAGATTTCAGCTAGATGCCTGTTCTTCCTTTCTGATACACCGTTTTGTTGTGGAGTATTGGTGCAAGTGAACTGATGGCGAATTCTGCACTTCTGAAGAAAATCCAGGAACTCCTTTGAGGTGTACTCTCCCCCGTTATCTGTCCATAAACAGTGGACAGTTCTTCCAGTTTCCGCTTCTGCAGTTTTCTTGAACTCTCGAAATTTTGAGAAGGTTTCAGACTTCTCCTTCATGCAATAAATCCAAACATATCTCGAGAAGTCATCAATAAAGGTCATCAAGTATTTCATTCCACTGATGGAAGCCTGCTTGACTGGTCCAAACACATCCGAATGAATCAATTGTAGGGGCTCCTTTGCTTGAAAGTTGGACACATCATAAGGCAGCTGATGTGCTTTCCCATATTGGCATCCAGCACAAATCGTATCGGTCCTTACTTCAAGCTATGGAAGGCCCCTCAGCATCGCCTTCTTCATCATCACATTGAGCTTGAAGTAGCTGACATGTCCCAGTCGCATATGCCAAAGATCAGCTGTTTCATTTTTCTGGGTTTTGTCTACATAGGCGGTTTGGGCAGACATCACATAAACTGAATCCAATTTCCGTCCCTTCATCACTGGTTCTTGGACAATTTGAAGATCCCGATACACCTTGACATCTTGTGGGCCAAACACAACAACATGGCCAGAAGATGTCAACTGTGCCACAGAGAGAAGATTCTTTTTCATCCTTGGAACATGGTAGACATTATAGAGCGGCACCTCACTATTATTGCAAGGAAGAGCAAATGTTGTATTGCCAGTGTGAGCAATCGGTAGCTTTGAATTATTTGCTGTCACCACCACCCGGCTTCCCTTATATTCAGACAGATTCTGTAGCTTCTCCTTGTCACCAGTCATGTGATTTGAACACCCTGAATCAACAATCCAGTCATTTTCATAATCAACTTCGGTGACAGTTGTTACCATGAAGGCTTGCTCAACCTCGGTTGTAGCGAAAAGTGCCTCAGTATCCCATTCATCTTCGATTTTTGAGGTTACAACATTGCTTTCTACCTCCTTCTTCTTGAACCAGCAATCCTTTGCCATATGACCTTTCTTCTTGCAATTGTAGCATTTTTCTTCAAACCTTTTACCATTGCCAGAGTTTCTTGATCTGCCCCCTGCACGAGAGTTCCCTTCGCCCTGATGATTCTCCACCTCATCATCCTTCTTCTTAGATCCTTTAACAACATGCTGCTTAGAGTTCTTCTTGCCTCTATTAGCATAGAGTGCCTCTTCTTCACCTTTTAACGAGACTCCTCCCATCTGCTTGGCTAAGGCTTCTTGGCCGGCTAATAGATTTTCAAACTCTACAAGTGATAGCTGATTTTGCCATTTCTGTATAGCAGCAACAAAGCTCCTAAATTCAGGCTTCAAACCGTGGATGATGATTCGCTTCATCCTGGTATTGCCAATTGGAGCTTCTGGATCCAACTCGAAAATCTCTCGGCACAAGGATTTCACCTTGTGGAAATACTGGGCGATCGTCTGATCTCGCTGCGCCACAGACAGTAGTTCGCTCTCCAGAAGTTGAAGCCTGGTATCATTCTTCTTGGAGAACAATGCAGCAAGAGTATTCCAAGCTTCGTTGGGGGTCTTCAACTCACGGATATGGTCCAGCACGTCTTCTTCGACCGTCGTCTTCAGGACAAACATCGCCTTGCCTGCCTTGATCTTCCACTTCCGCAGCGTCCCGTTCATATCTTCATCAGGTTGCCGTGTTTCATTGCCGTTTACAACCTCCCACAAATCCTGACCTTGCATATACGAAATCATGCAGGTTGACCAGGAGTTGTAGTTCTGATTGTTGAGCTTCTTGATGCCACCAACAACATGAAGATCAGCCATGATCGCTGGTTATAGAATTCCTTTGATCTTCTTCGCTGCACACGATCTTTCTCTCACATTCTCCAAGGCTCTCCAAACAACAGCAAGGTTTGGAGGCGGATGCACGATGGACCACGGACACAACCTGGCTCTGATACCAAGATTGTAGAACCCAAAACCCACGCACAAGAATTTTGGAAGACGGGAAGAACAAAAACGTTTCTGCAACCACACAATGTTGATGGATTTTATTATTATTTTTTTTTATATCAAAGTTCTCTACTAGCATACATGATGAACACATCAAGACTTTAACTAAAACTAGACTAACTCAAGACTCATTGTTTAAACCAAACAAATAAACTAAGAGTCCAAACAAAAATAAACTCTGAGACTCAATCCCACGTAGATAGGACTGGTGTTGGTCATTCAATACTTTCAGTACTCGACCAGAACCTCTCTTTCTCCCGAGCCAAGCCAGGCTTGCAACAGGATTAGGTCCAGAACGTATATACGTAGACTGCAATACTGCATGACCAGATACCCCATCCTTGGTCCCAGCCCCTCGACTACCCGACCCTGGCCTGCTTATCATGATCGAAGACGTTTTACACCCATCGTCTCCTTTGGACAAACCATGGTTTCATGTTTACTTTGGAATCAAATAAATCCAATAGTATACATGGATGTATATAAAAAATAATACAATTAGCAGCAGTTAGAACCGCTACGAAAAGTAAGGAATATCGCTTGGAAAATCTTTACCAGCAGTTAAAAAGATTATTACAGGAAATTTCACGGTTGAGAAAGGAGTGCATATAGAGAATATTATACTGATTAATTGAGAAGATGGACGAAGCAGAAGTAGGATTTTTCCTTGGGGAAGGAGGTTTCACAGTGGGGAATGGAGCTTTTACGGTGGGGAAGAGGGGAGTCGAGATTTTACAATGGGAAAATGGCGAAGCGTAGTTTCAGAGATTATAGGAAGCGCAAAAATGTCAAAATAGTGAACGGAAATAAAATTCATGGTTGTCATGGATCGAGTATTTTAAGAATAGTCAACGGAGTTTAAAAGTAAAGTCATGGTCAATAGTTGGACCGCAACTTAAAAACCTCTAAAAAAAAAAAAATGAAATATGGATTCCAGGAAGCCTAATACACTCAAAATTAAGGTAAAACTCACAAGTGGATATTCAAAAAAAAAAAAAAGGCATGCATTAAGGTTGAGACTTTCGAAACATGATTAATAGTGAAAGGTTATACTCCAATCCAAGATATGGACTATGAAAAAACCTTCTAGCCAGTGGCAATGATCAGTTCATCAGGATTATACTGGCCATTAATTGCAGTTTATTATTATTGCAAGACCTAGCAAATGGATGTTAATACCTCATGGAATTCTGATCTGACACGATCCCATTCCACCCCCATATAATAGAGGATAATCCTTAACTTCCAAATCTTGATTCCAATTAAATCACTTAATTTAGCACCATTTCAGTACACACGACATTTTTCATTTCAACATCATAAATATTCTTTTTACGTGCTCCATGTTTGGCTCCTCGCCCGGTAGCACTTTAAAAACATTGCATGCCAAGGCTGAAAGCGACACGAAAGGATGGAAGAAGAAACGAATCGGATGCTGGAAGGAATGCCTCGAAAGATAACGATGGCCAAGGCTGGCGCCCACTACACGATCGGGCTACCCGTCGGTCGGATACCTAGCCGTTACAATACGCTAGCACGCCAGTTTATACCGCCAAGCACTTAATTCCAACCATAATAAAAATCGATGAGAGGATTCAAAAGTAACTGAAACAGTCTTTTTTTTTTTTTGTCCTACAAATTAAGACCATATCAAAAACCTCTGCTGCTGCCTATGCTAAGCTCTTGTGCGTGACGATGAGAAATTCACATAACATTACAAAATTGGTTCGTCGCAATACCGGATAAACATCGATAATTTCTTTTAAAAATTCATGTCAAAAGATTGATGGTTCTGCAACTATGAAAAATTCTTTGCTCCCACAGTCGGTGATGCTTGAATTTTGTATTTTAAGCTTTGGCAAAGCTGCTTTGACGAAAAAGCATTTATTGAATTGATAGATTCGTCGAGCTTTATTAATTATAGGTAGCTAGCTATTTCCTTCCAGTGGTATAACCCTTTAGCCAAATCAACTACCATTAGATTTATTTTGTAAAATTTTTTAGTTTGGGGCCTCTGGGCAATCTGGAGTGGGTTAGATATCAGAAGCTTGAACTACCTGATAATCCTATATGCAGCATTGAGAATTCTAATGAAGTACCATCTGATCACACCAGCTACCATTAACCAATAAAAATCCGTGACAGCTTTAGATATGGAGTGATGATAGGATTAAGTTAACGTGATCATGACCGGACAGTGTTCAAACATCCATAGAAACCTCTAACAGGCATCCAATCCCTTGTCTCCACTGGATATTTAACAAAAGCCTTACCTTCGGCATGAGCAGTGTGATAACTCATTATAATACTTCAACTGGGAAGCATCTTTCAAAGTTTGCGTGACAAGGAGAGGAATATTTTCTTGTTTCCTTTACAGCATGCCTCGCACGGTTGCCACCTGCATGCGATCAATGTTCTTTTACAATACCTTGTCACACAACTTTGGAACCTGTATGTTCTATAAAACAAGCAAACCATTCAAACACAAGATTTCGGGTTAAAGAAGCAGGAAGGTAGAGAACAAGATCACCTGTCTGAAGAAACTTCAAGAACATGGAGGATAATTGCTATCCAACACATACAAGAAGAGCAAGGATGTTCTTGGTGCTCGCAGTTATGGTGTTCATGGCTGCTGTACAGGGGAATACTGAAGAGGTGACGGTACCTGGAGCACCCGAAGGTAGCGCTCTATGCATAAGCAAGTGTGGCACATGTCCGGTCACGTGTGAACAGCAGCCACCATCGCCGGCCCTCATCCCGCAAACCCCTTCACCATCACCACCACCACCACCACCATCATCCAAAGCCCATTCTTCACCACCACCTCCACGAGAACATGCTCCGCCACCACCACCACCTCCGGTGCAGGGGCAGCAGGGAGGTGTCTCCAATCCCTATTACTACTTCTACACCTCCGAAGCAACATGCGAGCACTCAATTTCTGGATTCTTGAGATTGTTTCCAATGATGTTGTTCTTTTCTCTTTCCATGTTGCTCCAATGATAAATGGCCATGAGTGAATGGTCAAGGATCATGTATAATGATGTTTCATATTGTCGTAATTTTCATGATGAATCCAATTTTCCATTGTATTCCTGATTTATTATATGACTATAATTTGTCTTTTTCTTTGATACCTACTCTGCTTCTGATTTGATGATTTTACCTCTCCAGGTAGAAACTGGAGAGAAAATCTAAGCTAAAAACCCTCCTATAGTCGAAAATATATACACCTCGAAGAAAGCACATCTTTAAATGAAGTAGCATGGAATCTTTATCGACAATTGAAGGATTACTCAAGTCCAGGCCTTAGCAGCAAACCCTTGGTAACACTGTCAACTGTACCGGTAAGCTACCTCTCTCTTAAGGTAGCATACTTGGACTAAAATTATCCTGGCCTTCTTTCAGGATTATCTCATGCAATGCCCCAGACTCGGCAGAGTCCAACTACTTAAAAGAGGAAATTTCACAGGTTGGTCACTATGAGAAAAGCTACTCTCACGAGAACCTTCAGAACAAATTATTGATGATACTTGTCAGCACTAATTACCACAAAAACTTTCACACCGTGCTTTTTGGAAGAATGATGCATCTTCTTCCTTAGCTTGAAGATTACTCGAGCAAGTACTTGTAAGAACAGTGAGAAAGATTTCTACACTTAGAGGTATAAGAAAATGCAAAGAATGAAAAAGTTTCTTCACAAGATTTGTCAACTGGTGAATTTCCTGTCAACAGAAAGCTGCAAGCAACTTTACAATAGCAAATTTCATTTTGGACTCTTGGGGAAAAAAAAAAGATCATTTGCAATAAATTTTACTAACCCACCGATCAAGGGAATTGATGACCCAGAAATAAGTCAGTTTGATTAATAAGAACCTTTCCTTCCCGACAATAAGGGGGAAAAAAGGAGACAAAGAAGAAGGATACTTAAGCATTGGATAACTATTTCTGACCAAAACTTGAAATCTCAACAGTTATTTTTTTGATTTTCTTATTAACATAAAAGGTCCTACAGTGTCCATTTCCTGACAAAGGAACATCTCAAATAGCTTGTACATTCTCATGCTTGCAGTTAGTTTTTCCACTTGATTGTTCAGTTTTACTAGAGAGGTCACCATTGATCATAAGTTACAGATTGTTCATGAAGTGATCCTTTAAGTCAAACTCACATCTGAGCCTACAAAACTAATTTGTCCATGTACAATTTGTTACCATAATTTACAGTTTCCACATAAGAGAAACTTCATGCATGGGAAAAGAACAGAATAATGTTACATGACAACAAACCATGACATATTATTAGCTCGAGTAGCTAATGATGCAGTTTAAGAATTTGGTTTTGAACTCCATTCAAGAGATATGTCAATGAAAATAACCAAGAACTTGACCACCTACATTCTGCCTGATAGCTTCCTCATGATCCAGAACACCATTTGGGGTTGTGATCACAACATACCCCCACTGCAGCAAAGCAAATTATGTTCAAATTATTAATCATCTCTCCCATTGTTAAATAGAAAAATGTCATAGAAAAGTGATTTGCTTAGGTTTTTCAAGTCTCTTTAATAGACATAGATTGAAATATCTAATCACTGTGGAGTATTTTCTCTAAATTTAGTGAATATAGCACAATACAGATGGCTACATCTAAAGATAACATAAGGACAGCTTGAACCTTGATCCCAGGCTTGTCAATTGTTACAAAAAGCAGTATCAACACAATAATATATTGACGCAAAGAACTCATGAACGGAGAAAAGAGGTTTGCAATTTAAATCATCTAGTCTGTCCATGATGGGTAAATGTCCTCTTCAATGCATTTCATGATGTCTGAATCAGTTAAATTAAGCAAAAATCACCTATTATCCTGATTATTGAGATAGATAAACATGACTATGACATAGCTAATGCATTGTTTTATGCTACCAAATTCTTACCTTCATGTAGTGAATATACAAATATGTTTATATTAATCAAAATTAAAGAAGACCAAAATCTGAATTATTCTTATACATGATGAGTGATTGCAAATCTTTTGAAACTAAACATGCATGTATATTCATAATTAGTTTAAATAGCGGCACGTAATTTGGGAGCCAACACTGATTATGTATAAAAAACCTACCTGACCACCTTTCAGGTGAGTGGAGTATATGCATGTAACCGACTTCAATTCTAACACTTGAGCCATTACAGAACACAGTGATACTTAAAAATGACAGATGAACATCAACATTATTTGTGCAACTACAATACATTTGTCCCTTTCAAATACTCAAATGGGCATGTATGTTAAAGTCATTTTGCATCTTTTAAAATAATAAAAATTGTTACATTGTAGAAAATAACTGTTTGGTAGCATATATAAGAAATACTTCCATAAGAAGTCAAAAAGTGTCTTTTAGGAGCAGCTAGAAAAACTAGCCTTGGGCTTGCACTTTTGTAAACTTGCTCCTTGTCTTCCAAATATGGTAAACCCATGCATAAAATTACTCAGATAATATATGTCACGCCCGAATCCAGCACCGGAATCGGCACGCGACCGGCCGCACAAATCTAGGTTTTATCCTAGAGATCATGCAAGGCCTGGGTACACAAGAGTCACCTACCTCAAAAAAAACCTCATTCATCACCAAGCCAAATATCTGCACGTCTCTGTAGAAGAAGAAAGTAGGTTGTGAGCTTTACAGCCCAGTAAGGTCTCCAAACAGTCACCATCAATAGTAATAATTTGAAAATAGCAATGATATAGGAGTACACATCATACCATGCAACGAAACAACTCAAATGTCACATACGACAAAACTGTTTTGCAAAATCATGTTTTTCTCTTTTCAAGTTTTCAATTTAATCATCCTTCTTCAAAGTTCTGGATTAGCCACGGTCACATTCCAGCCTGTGACTGGCACACTATTGTCACAGTCCCGCCTGTGACTGGCAATCTCATAATCGACCATGTACAATCTGCCCATGGCCAGGCTCACGTACTAAACCTGCTCTGGCTATGTAATTGACCATGTACAACCTGCCCATGGCCAGGCTCACGTACTAAGCCCGCTCTGGCTATGTAATTGACCATGTACAACCTGCCCATGGCCAGGCTCACGTACTAAGCCCGCTCTGGCTATGTAATTGACCATGTACAACCTGCCCATGGCCAGGCTCACGTACTAAGCCCGCTCTGGCTATATAACCACGATCCCGTGGCATGGCTGGTCCAAATACCGTTAACACTTTATCTTTACACATCATCATGTCAAATCATATCATGATGTCACACCATATCATGATGTCATTTAAGAAATCTCAAATCTTTCGATGATCGGTATCACGGTCCAAACCATCAAAATATAACTTTTATCCGATAAACACGGTATCCGGAATATAAAATAATAACAACCATAATCATATTGTTCTTCATAAAAAAAAACTCAACTACACCATGGAACAATAAATCATGCATGCCAATGATCATGCACTCGAATCAAAACCATGCATATAAAATAATATATAGACTGGTGATCACGTCCAGAATCCTTACCTTCAACCACTAACCCCAGAAATCCGGTATAATCTATACCCGAAATTCGTCCAAATCCTTCCTGCTCAAAAGATTGATCTCCTACAATATTAAATAAATTTATTCAATCCAAATCCTAGTTTTACAAATTTTGAGGAAGAAGGATACCCCCTGATTTTCGCTTTTCTCATCTTCCAAATCAAAATCCCTTCCCTCTCCCCTTCTCTCTCTTCTCCTCTTTCTCTTTCTTCCTTTTTCTTTCCTCTTTTCCCTTCTCTTTCTCTCTCTTCTCCTCTCTTTTCTGGCTCTCTGCAGGCTCTTCCCTGCTTCCTATTGACGTCCTGGTTAAAAAGAGGAGAAAAACCCATATAAAATCATCTTAAACGTAACCTAGGAAGTTCAAAACCATTAAAATATGTCCCCAGCCGTCAGATCTAAGATCGACGCCTCAAACCACGTCCAAATCCGAATCCAAAAGCACCTAATCAAGCCTAAACTCCTTCGGATCAATCCTAGCCGTTCGATCGGATGATCGGACGGTCCAGATCACTCAGAAACACCGTGGACCGCCGTGCACCACGAGAAACGGGGTGGGAAATGCGTGGAAAATGCCCACGCAATGGCCGGCTCGGGCTGGGCCAAGCCCACGCGCCCGCGCGCGTCGCGCGCGTGGGCCTGGGCCGCGCCCGCGCGTCGCGCGCTGCCCATGCGCCACGTGTCGCCAGTGCACCGCACGCTCCGCTCGCCCGCGCGCACGCTCGCCGCCCGCGCGCTCTCGTGCACTCCCGCCTGCCCCCGCTGACGCTGGGCCGCGCTGTGGGTCTGGGCCGGTCCAACAAGTGGGCCGGCAGCCTACAATTTTTTTTTTTTATGGGTGTTACAATATATGATTACCAAACGCAAAATATACATAAAAGCAGAGATTGCCGAACCATGCCATACAGGCCAGTTCGACCAATACCGAACCGGACCGTCGACCAACTGCCACGGTTCGGTGCCAAAAACCGATTCTCCGGTTTGGAAAATAACAAAGAAAATTGAAGAACCGATCCGAACCAGTCCCGAACAGGCCCGAACTGCACCAAACCGGTCGGTTTGGCCAGTTCGGTTTAGTTCGAACCGGTTTTCATTTTTTTTTTTTGGTTGTTAGTTGAAAGAGGAGAGAAAAATAATGGTGCCCATACCAGTACCGCATGGTATGGTACCGTACTGTACCATATCAATCGTTGACCGGTACGGATTCCGGTACCAGTTCAATGATCCTTACATAAAAGTACTTTTATTTAAGAACTTAAATGAAAGTGATTTTTGAGAATTGCTCTTTAAACAGCAGAAGCAATGCCAAACACACAATGGACTCATAAGCGATGGGGCTTCTCCGAAGGTCCAGCTTGCAAAAGGATAAATCCATGTAAAACCCATTAAAGGAAAATAGAAAGCATTGCAGGCTTAAATTTCAAACTAAATCAGATTGACTTACATGTTTTTATTCTACTTGGAAATAGGTATCTGGGAAGTTGCCTATCATATTGAAGGCTTTATAACCACGGAATTTAATTAGATCAAATTTTACAAGGATGGAGGTACATACTTTTAAAAGTTCAATTTGTTGAGATGATTATGTCCTCCCTTAGCTATGCCTCTAGTCCTTTTTTTCCTTAAGGTGTATGTTCTTGTCACTCTACTTACCCTCATTAACAAGCATAAGGCATATCATTTTGTGAAAAAAAAAAAAGAAAAAGAGAGAGATGAGACATGTAACTTTGTGTATTTATGTTCAATGGGCTTGCAACAAGTCATTGCACCATGGCAATTGACAAGATATATGCATCTTGTTAAATTATGAATATAATAAAGAGTAGAGTCTGTTGTATCCAACAACTGAACTGGATTAGAGATACACCCTTCCTTTTTAACATTAATAGAGATATATGTTATCTTTTGATATTATTTTCAATCTTCAACGCAGCAGCTTTGGCCTTGCAAGGAAGGCTAAAGAACAGTGAGAATAGATGATAACAAGTGATGTGAAATTAGAGATAAATATCTTCTTAGCTACATATAAATGATATAGTTAGATACCTTTCAAAAGCCAGAGTAGCTAAGAAGAGAAACTAGAGACAAAAGAAAACCTCATATGCCAAAGCAAAATTGAGTTCAAGAAATAATATGATAAGTCAAAGACATCAAGTAATTGAAGAGTTACGAGACTTGGTAGTTGAGAGATATTCTTGAGACAATGAAAAGCCAATGGAACACCTGCACATTCAACCAAACTACAAGTAGGTCCACAGGAGTCGAACCAATCTTACTATGACTTCCTTTGTATTAATGTGTTCAAGAAAACATTGAAGGATCATTTCTACACATAGTAAAGATATGATACTTATTTTGGACCAGCAGAAAATACAAAATTCTGAAAATATATAATTGTTATAAAAGATCTGTAAGGCAAAATAATCCACACTCTAGGGGCAATGTCAAGCCAGATAAGAGGTAAATTCTTTAACAAAAAGAGAGACAAACTAGAGAAAAAGATGAAGAAGAAGATAAGTAACAGGAAATTTCATTAGTTCAAGTCATTATCCGCTAATAATATGATATAGAGACTTATTTACAGATAATAGGTATTCAAAGATTACCAATCTCCTGAACAAGACAACTTTAAACCTACATAATACGAGCATAAGAATCAAAGTCACTCAGCTGCAAAAAGATATGGACTGCAAAGAAACTAAGTGGTAGGGTACTTTGAGGAGAAGAGGTTATTGCTAATGATCAGGCATGGAAGAATTGAAATCCTAGATCAAAACACTATCTATGGATGATATGAGCTGCAGCCATAAGTAAGCCATGTCAACATGCTCTAAAAGGTGCTTCCCGGGGGACCCAAGAGGATACGATCTTCCATTGTCCAAGGAGGTCTATGTCTGCGTCAACATGCTCTAGGAAGAGTAGTGAGTCACAGTAGAAGGGATGAAGGAATTAAAAGCAACATAGCCTTTGATGCTCAAGAGTTGGAGTACCTTTGTCAACCATGGCAATGGTGCCTAATGGGTAGGGCTAAAACTAGGCTCGGGCTGAACCGAAGCCTATTAGGCCCGGCCAACTTTGGGTCGGGCTACGAGCTTGGCCCAAAGCATTTTAGGCCAAGCTTGGACCTAAGTATAGGGCCCGTCGGTATTTTGAGCAAGGCTCAGGTATACCATTGGCTCAACCTAGGCCTGGCCTGAGCCCAAGCCCGAATTCTGGCCCGATCCTAAGCCCAACTTCAAGCCCAAGGTAGCTCCCTCTCCGGTCAAAGAAGAGAAATGGCCAAAGAAACACGAGCTCCAAGTCTTGCCATCTCGGACACCTGCACCCTCAGAGACCTGCACGGCCGCACCCTCTCCAAAGAAAGAGAGGAGCTCTAACTCCAGAACTGCTTCCGGCTTGCTGGATTCACCTCCCCATCATCGTCGCTATCCTATTCCGGCCATGAAAAGCCCAGATCCGCCTTTTCTAGGTTGTTGAATTCGGCGGCAAAAGGCGGGAGGGGAGGGGTTGGGGAGCTGGTGGCCAAGGCTGATGCCACCATCGCCAAAGGGGTGGCACAAATGAGGCAGGTGAATCAATGCACTGGATTCCAAAAGATGCTGGGTTTGACGGGGTTTCATTACCGATGGATGCCGAAAGATGGTGCATTGGATGTCAGAGTACCAGTACTCGAACCACCATAACTACAACTTCGACCACAAGGTCACCAGCCAGGAGGTCATCGACCATGAGAACCCACCCCCATCGTCCAAGCCACCATGATCACTAAAATGAGATGAGTCATCAAGGGCAACTGGGCATGGCAAGTCACCCAAGCTGGCCTAATCGGGCTTGGCCCAGGCTCGAGCTTGTGTTTTCCAAAATAATTGGGCCTAAGCCCAGCCTGAAGCTCAAAAGATATTTTCAAGCCAGGCTTGGATAAAGGTATGGCCCAGCCCAACCGAACCTGGTTCTAGCCCTACTAAATAGGTTTGGGGCTACTAACCATCACCAGTGTTCATGGCTTAGGAACTTAGGATGCGATAGAACACCACTCAACCATTTTGGGTGTTGAAACGGCTCGATGATGTACTTGGGTTTCATTTTCAATCAAAAGTTAACAATGATGCAGGTTTGGATGGCAGAGCTAGTGATAGTGGCTAGCCAGATATTGATGCTTGAGCTTTGGTAGCCAAACTTCATCCTGTCGGTTGACATGATCCAAATAGCTTGTTTGGCTTGGGTTGCCAAAGTTACCATGGGAGTCCTAGAAGCAGAATGCTGAGTTACACATTGTAGCGATCTCCTAACACTCCATTGGGAGTTGACATGTGCACCACTGATACGGAGCAAATATCTCTTGAGAGAGTCAAGAAAGCTTGTTTTGCTAGAGTGTATGCTAATAGAGTCATCCAAGCCATTGGTTCCCAGCCGCACTGTCAAGCCATCAAAATTGGCCTCTTGGCAAGTCTTTGTATATGAAATTATGCAGCTCCATTAGACATGCATGAAAGGACTACCAGTTTCATGTATGCTAGCAAGCACTATTGTCACAAGGGCCAATATTGCTTCCAAGGCCAACCAGGCAAAGGTCTCTATGTGGATAGAGGAACTGGTGGGTCACGTGTTAATAGCCACCCAAACTAGTGTAAGAATAGTACAACCCCCTCTATAAGGTCCCTGGTTGATGGCATTGAGTGCCTCTTTACCAATCAAACATGCAAGAAACTCAAAAGGATGCTGAGTTGACAAACTTGGCCATCAACTCACTCTGAAACGGCCACTCAGCTTCAGACTCAAGCTGATCCACTGCATCAAGGGGACTGGCAGACATCAGATGGTAGCTGGTAGCACCCCAACATGTGTTGCTCGATATCCATTAAAGGGTGGCTACCATGCATCTTCAACTCTAATAGCAGGGATAGAGGATGGCTCAAGTTCCAGCCACACATGGTGATCAACTAGGATGTGTGCCAGAGCTTTTGTTATGGTCTCTGTAGGTTAGAGAGTTTTAATTAGGTTGAGGGATGGCCCCATCCCCAATCGGTCAGGGCCCTTAGTAAAGGAGGCATTGCAAGTACCATTAAGCCAAAGGGTGTATTCAGGGAGGGGACCTACGACACAATCTCACCATGCAGCGAGAAACAAAAGGCTCCAATCAATGAATTTGGTTCAGAGCAAATGACCTGCATGTCATTGGATTCCATTCGGTGCTGCTCATGCCCACAATGACCCTCCTTTCCTTGGCCAACTGAAGTCAGGTGAACACGAGGGAGGGCAGTCGCCTGACCCATCGATGACTGAACTCACATACAAGTCTTACAAGATATTCATCAGACAATCAAGCCCATCAAGCCCTTCAATACTCCAACGACATCTAACCCATGGCATCCAAAGATAGCGATGTCTATGTCGACAAAGTAGCTTGCAGGCAACGTTGATATCACAACCCACCAAGCAGCGATCAACTAAGTGTGAACCGCCCTCCTCCAATATCACCTACCCACTTGTGAAGTCATCCCACTAGCAGTCTATCATCGATTGGGGTCACTGCAATGATGGTCATGGATCAGTCCACTACCACTAGCGCGACCTGATGCAGGTGCAGCATGGAGCAATCTCTTGTCTAGTCCATGGTCCCATCAAGCATAGACTGCACATGGTTTTCTTCGTTTTTGATTCATGAGATTCGGTTGCATGTGGATGCATGCACGTACTTCTCTGCTTGTACTATGAGTTATCTAAGGGTTATTTAGTGATTTTACTTTGGTGGCTCAAGCATGGTACGACATCAATGGGCATCTATTTGTAGTTGTTCTATAGTATAAGAAATACACTATAATAACAAAATTCAGATTCCTATAAAATCCTATATAAAATACAAAGGAAATCACATGAAAAATCAATTGGGTTGCATCTGGTAGTCGGCAATCTATCCAGATTGCCTGTAATTTAAAATGGGCCCACTAGATTGCTATATTTGGTATGTGTTTTTGGTGGCAATCTAAATTGCCTTGGCAATCTACATTGCCTCCCATAAGGCAATTTACATTGCCTCTAGATAGTCTTGGAAAGGGATGGCTATCCAATTATTACATCTTTGTCAATGTTGCAATAAAAATTTTGGACAAAATTGTTCCTCAAAAAAATCATACAAAATTCAAGCTATCTCCTTTTTTTCTCGCGAAGTTGCTCCTCTCTTCCCTCACCCTCTTGTATCACAAACCCTAGCCATCCAAATCTCCGCCTCTCATGTCGTCTTAGATCAAATCGCTGCCATTCTAGTATATAGATTTTTAACAGATTTTACTTAAGGATATTTTGAAAATTTGATTTCATATTATCGGTAATCTGATTGTCTTACTAAATATGTTAATCAAGATTTACAATAATTTCATTACAACATTACCTGCAGATACCAAACTCAGTAATCAACGTTACTAGTAATTTAATTGATGGTAATCTATCTTAAAGGCAATCCACATTACCTTCCAAGATTGCCTAGTGATGCACCAAATGCAACCTTATATCCAACCAAAAGCTGCTCCCTCAAAATCATTTTCATAATTTTTGAATCAATACACTGATAGTAAGAGCCAAGAGACACCAAGTCTTAAAATACAACTCAAAGGCCCACAAAAAAAGGTCCAAAATTAAATATAAAAGTTAAAAATATATAAAAATACCTAAGGTTCATTGTCTCAGTACTAGCTTGGGTACAATGTTAGTATGTTTGGTACAGGAGTCGAGTGCCATACCAAGACTTAGTAAAACATTTTCTGTATCAAGACTCAGTAAAACTTCTTGACACGAGAGAAGTGTACGGATGAAGATGCAACTAATTTGTTTAATAAAATAAATAAAAATATCGGCAAACAAGATGAATGAGTGAAGCAAATTTAATCAAGATCTAAACTTTTTTTTTAAGAAGAGTAATGATGAGAGTAGATAGATCTTTCTAGCATATATAAATGTCTCTTTGATCTTAAGAGACTAGGGTTGAAGGTGATTAAGAAATCTCCTTGATTAGGCTTCACAATTTAAGTTCAGATCTAACAATGTTCAAGAAAGAATTTTCTTACCGGCAATAACGATCTTCTCAAAAGATTTATAAAGGTATCGCTTAGATGATCGCTCGATTCGATTTTAGACGAGTTAGACTGTCGAAGGCGATGGTGATTCCAATCCGTGGAAGATCTCCATGAATCCAGAATATGGCACCGTCAAGTATCGCTTCGAATTGACATCTCGGATTGTGGAGGGACAGTGGCATGTAAAAGAGTTTTAAGATTTAGTATTTAGCACAGGGGTGAGATTAAGCATAGAAAGAAGAAAAGTTCAAAGGGAGAAAAGGAAAGAACCAAGAGGGAGAAAAGATATCTAAATCGGGGAAGAAAGCAACAGCTTTATTTTTTCTCAAATTTCATTATATTCCAAAAGTTCCAATACATAAATATTTATAAAAAAAAAATAAAAGTCTAAAACAATCCAAACACTAACAATTTAAAACAATCCAAACTCTAATAAATGAATTCTACTTGAACTGTGGATAAGCATCATCTTTTAATAAACTTGAACCATGTCATCGTACCAATAAATGGCTACCATGTGAACTTCTTAGGCTGATTTTCTAGTACTCTCTTTGGGCGATATCAGAAGTCCATTGGAGCTGGTGATGCAGTGATGAGATGGTATTCATGTGGCACACGTGACGATCCAAGATAATATAGCAATTGCTAAAACTAATACATTGAAAAAATAACAACTTGCTGAAATTAAAAACTCTTACTAACAAAATTACAAGGTAGATGAGTCTAACTTAGTCAAGCCAGATGGTGGCTTGCGAACTAGTATCACACCAATTCTTCTGGGATGGAAAAAACTTAGCTCCGACGAGTACGGTTCACTGCGACTCTGGAGTTGCTCAAGCTAATCTGGATCAATCCGTTGCAACTCCTCTTGGATGATCTATGCATCCTCGGATTCAGGTCAACCTTGCCATCGGATTAAATATTGCTAATATCTATACCTTCTAGTTGACACAACCTACTCGTCTAAAATTTTGTCGATGCAATCATGTTTTCTTGGAATAGTGGGCTATGGACACTCAGGTTAGGGTTCACTCTAAAGAAAAAGATCAAGCTCAAATGGATCAATATTGGCTCGTACTTTATTATATCCAATACATTGAATGTTAAGCTTATGCCATAATCAGAAGGTAAATCTATAATACAAGTATTCGATCCTAATTTTTTAAAGATCTTGAAGGGTTCAGCTCCACGTGCATGAAGTTTCTTAATGGTTCCTAGTAGAAACTACTCTAGCCTTACTCAAATCATTACATAATCTCCCTCAGCAAAGTCATAAGATCTATAATGTGAATCTGCAAGCTACTTATACATTTGATTGCTGACATTAATTTTGTTTTTAATATATTCATGCAGATCCTTAAGATGCTGTGTAAATGACTCTTGCATCTTCCGATGACCTAGCATGCCATGGTAATGGGACTAAGTCTACTGGCTTGTGGGGATGATAACCATATATGACTTTAAATGAACTCTTACCAATAAACCTATCGACAGAATCATTGTAAGCAAACTCGGCTCAGAATAAAACTATATCCAAATTACTGACATGTTTTCCAACTAGACTTCTAAGAAGATTGCCTAAACTCCTATTAACTACTTCAATCTGGCAATCAGTCTAGGGATGATAGCATGTGAGAAATTTAGTTTTCTAAAAGTAATTCAAGAATCTAATATCACGGTCTGAAACAATGGACTTAAATAGGCCATGCAATCTCACAATCTCATTAAAGTATAGTCGAGCTACTCTAGATGCATCTGAAGCTTTAGGACATGGCAAAAAATGAGCCATTTTCAAAAACCGTCCACTACAACACAAATGGAATCGTTCTTACGTATAATTCGGGACAAGTCTAGGATAAAGTCAATGCTAACATCTTGCCACGGACGGTCGGGAACATGCAATGACATGTACAAGCCAGTGTTTTGTTTAGGGTATTTCACTACAGCATGCGTACGACATTGGGCTATGATTCTCGCGACATCTCTCTTCAAACTAGGTTAGTAGAATTGACTCTCCACGGCTTCAACCATCTTATTCCTACCAAAATGTCCAATCAATCCGCCCGCATGTAGTTCCTATACCAAAAAATCTCTTACAGATGTCTACGGGACACACAGTCTATTGTTTCTAAACAAGAATCCATCCTGAAAAACATAGTCGCTAAAGTTTCTAAACGGTCCTTATTGTAGAGTAGCATAAATCTCTTTAAAGTAGAGTCAAAATGATTTTCCTTTAACTTTTCAAATCTCACAACTCTAACACTAACAACAGACAAAAGGATGATCCTACAACTTAGAGCATCCACAACTTTGTTTGCAGATCTAGCCCTATGCTTGAATATGAATGTATAAGATTGAAGAAATTCAACCCACTTAGCATGTCTATGGTTTAGTTTCTTTGTGAATTTAGGAACCTAAGGGCTTCATGATATGAATACAAGACAAATTCAAAAGGCAACAAATAATACTTCCAAAGCTTCAAAGCCTGTACTATCGCATAAAATTTCTTATCATATATAAAAAATTTCTGCTTAGCCTCATTTAATTTCTCAATGAAGTATGCAATAGGATGGCCTTCTTGAATCAACACTCCTATTTCTAAACCTGATGTATCACACTCAACCTCAAAAACTTTATTAAAATCAGGTAGTTGTAGGACAGAGAATTGAATCATTTTCTCCTTAATCTCTCGATAATCGAAAAGCCCTATTAGCCAATTTCATCCATTCAAATATTCCCTTATGAACACAGTCTGTGATAAAAGCCATAATCGAACTGAATCCTTTAATAAATCGGTGATAAAAAGTGGCTAAACTATAAAAACTTTGAACATCGTAAATACTTTTTGGTACAGGCCACTTGATTATAGCTCAAATCTTTTCAGGGTCTACAATTATTCTCTTAGATGTTATGATAAATCCTAAGAATATAATCTTATCGATCATGAAAGTATATTTCTTAAGATTTGCATATAAACCCTTAGACCTAAGGATCAAACAGACTTGTCGTAAATGACCAACATGGTACTCTCTTGATCGACTAAAAATGAGGATATCGTCGAAGTACACGACCACAAATAATCCAATGAAGGATCGTAATACCTGAGTCACAATCCTCATGAAAGTACTAGGTGCATTGGACAAGCCAAATGGCATGACCAACCATTCATATAAACCATCCTTCAACTTGAAGGCGGTCTTCCATTCATCTCCTGGTCTAATCCTAACCTAATGGTATCTACTCTTAAGGTCAATCTTAGAACAAATGGTGGAACCAACCATCATATCTAATATGTCATCCAGTCGGGACAAAGGAAATCAATACTTTATAGTAATTTTGTTGATCACCCTACTATCTACACACATCCTACATGACCTATCCTTCTTGGGTGTCAATAATGCAGGCAAAGTACATGGGCTCAAGCTTTTCCTAATGAATCCTTTGCCTAGTAACTCCTTAACTTGCTTTTGCAACTCAGCGTGCTTAGTTGGGTTTAATCTATAGTGGGGCAAATTGGGTAAGGTAGATCGATGGACTAGATCAATCGTATGTTGGATGTCTCGCATAGGTGATGGTTGATCAGGTAACTCTTTAGGAAAGACATCTTTAAATTCTTCTAGAAGGGTCCCTACTTCTAGTGAATTTCGATTTAAAGGTCCTTTAGGGATTCTTTGCAAGTTAAGGCCCAAGCAAGTGTTCCATCCTCAATCTCCTTAGGTTGGGTTAAGACACTAACAACTCCTAATCTAAAACAAGTCAAAGTCTGGTTCATATATTTCCTCCTCTTCGGACTCTGCTATCTTGGACTTGTCAGTTTCAGATTCGAGCTCATTGATAAAAAGGGCACGAATAGGGCACTGATCTGCTATATGACCAAATCCTTGATACTTAAAGTACCTCATAACTCCCGGTCCCTCTCCTAGTATACTCTTATCCTTTTCTTCTTTCCTTACTGACAGATTAGGGATTGGGTTTTGGAATCTTCAAGTAGGGATCTGACTTAGTCCTGGTCTTGGTCCTAAGGGTATTGACCGAACAGGCTTTGTCCTTCGAGCTATCAGACGATGGTACCTCTCAACATCCTGTACTATCTGGTATGCATCATCTAAGATCATGACTTCACGTAAATAAAGCTCATGCTGAAGTTCCTAATGTAGCCCGGCTTTAAACCTAGACAGTGTCACAAGTCCATTCTCATTAACACCACACCGTATCTAGAATTCATTAAATTTGGCTATGTATTCGAATACAGGTCGGTTACCTTGGGTTAGTCATTGCCATTGGTCCATCAATTGCTGCCGATAAGATATAGGTAGGTACTTCTCTCGCAGTTTTTCCTTCATCTTTATCCAAGTTTCTATAAGCTCATGCCTATGGTGTTCAATCAAGACCTGAACATTATGCCAATACATCTTGGCCTGACCTAACAGTTTCATCTTAGCATACCGAATCTTCTTACCTTTAGTCATATCGTCCACTCAAAGAAGTGGTCCATGCCCGCTTTCCAATCTAAATTTTTTTTTGGATCTAAATGCCCATCAAATCTAGGTGCATCAACCTTTACATTCCTTACTATTCAATCATCTAGGTCAACAGGTTCATGCTAGGGTCGACCATCTAGATGCTGGCCCACTTGAAAACCTAACTTAAATCTTGAGGTGGGGTCTACGCAGCCTGAGCTAAAGAGGCACTGGAGGGGTCTCTAGATTTAATTCTACAATCTAATTCTTTCGAGCATCCTCTAAGTCTCCTATTCTTTGGCCATAATTCTATACTAAATGGATCAAGTTATCTAGCCTCTCCAGGATGACCTCCATCATAGGGTTAGTGCTTGGACTTGGTTGTTCTGACATGGGTGGGTACTCAATTCTGGCTCGGGTACGCATGCAATATAATAAGTCTAACGATTGCCTAAACCTAAAGTCCGATGTGCAACAAATCAAACAAAGCACAAACTGAATCTACCGTCCAATTCTGTTAACCAACCAGGTAAGGGATATAATCATGGAAGGCTCTCCTTGCTCTTGCGAGATCCTAATTAAGTAACCACGAGCTAGCTTGGGCGTTTGCCACTTAATCGCTTGCCTTAGACACCGATTTCGAGAGTGGATTACAGGCTTAACTTACACTAAGTTTCAACGAACCACACGAACTAACTCAGTAGAATCTGTCTAATTAATTTTAAATTCAAGTTTAGATTCTAAGATGCAACTTGATGGTTTATGAACCAAGGAAGGATGATCAAATTTTTATCTTATCTTTTAATAATGGATGTGCCCTTAATTGTATTATGAACAATACAATGCAGCACAACCAAGATTTCAGCAGGACAAGTTCTGTATTGCTAGTCAAATTCAGAAATGATTTTAGCCTATGTCTGGGATCAAACAATCAAGGTATGGAGTCCTACGAATCTAATTTCCAATAAAATAAATTTTATAATTTTTGAGTTTTTATATAATAAATTATGAATTTCCTTCTGCTACCTACACAAACAGTCCTATATACGAATAATAGAGTTTGCAAATAATTTCGGATAATAAAATGATAGAATTTCGACAAAAAAATTTAGGTTAGGACTTTTTATCAAATAAGGTTTCCAAAATAGTAAAAATTATATTTTTTTAATTTTTTAGATAAAAATGAATTTTGAATGGATTATTACGTGGAACAGAAAATAATACAGGCCAAAGTCTTGTACGTGAATAACAAAGTTTGCAAATAATTTTGGATAATAAAAAATAAAATTTTGAAGAAAAATTTTAGGAGTGGATTCCTTGTTGAATAAGATTTTCAAAACAATAAAAAAGTATTTTTTAATTTTTTGTAAATAAAAATAAATTTTATAAAGACTGTTGCGCAGAACAGAAAACAGTACATAACAAAGTCCTGTACGCAAATAACAGAGTTTGCAAATAATTTTGGATAATAAAATGATGGAATTTCGAAGAAAAATTTTAGGAATGGATTCTTTGTCGAATAAAATTTTCAAAATAATAAAAATTATATTTTTAAATTTTTATATAAATAAAAATAAATCTTGCAAGGACTATTGTGTGAAATAAAAAATAGTACATAATGCAAAACCTAATAAAAACCTAGTGCTCTGATACCAATCTGATGCGAAACAAGTATGCGGATGAAGATGCAATTATTTTTTTTAAATAAAATAAATAAAAATATTAGCAATCAAGATGAATAAACGGAAGCACATTTAATCAAGATCTAAACTTTTTTTAAGGAGAAGAGTAATAATGAGAGTAGATAGATCTTCCTAGCATATGTAATATCCCTTTGATCTTAAGAGGCTAGGATCGAAGGCGAATGAGAAATCTCCTTCTTAATTAGACTTTGCAGTTCAAGTTCAGATCTAACAATATTCAAGAAAGAATTTTCTTACCGGCAATAACGATCTTCTCAAAAGATTTATGAAGGTATCACTTAGATAATCGCTTGATTCGACTTTAGAAGAGTTAGATTGTTGAAGGCGATGGCAATTTTAATCTATGGAAGATCTCCGTGAATCCAGAATATGGCACAGTTGAGCGTCGTTTCAAATTGACTTCTCGGATTATGGAGAGACGTTGGCATGTAGAAGAGTCTAGGATTTAGTATTTGGTACAGGGATGAGAATAAGAACAAAAAGAAGGGAAGCTCAGGGGGAGAAAGGAAAAGAACCAAGAGAAAGAAGAGAATATCTAGATTGGAGAAGAAAGCAACAGCTTTGTTTTTTTCTCAAATTTTATTCTATTCCAAAAGTTTCAATACATAGGTATTTATAAACAAACTAATAAAAATCTAAAATAATCCAAACACTAATAATTTAAAATAATCCAAACTCTAACAAGTGAATTATACTTGGACTATAGATAGCACCATCTTCTGATAAACTTAAATTATGTCGTCATACCAATCAACGGCTGCCATGTGGGCTTCTTAGGCTGATCTTCAAGTACTATCTTTGGGCGACATCAGAAGTCCATTGGAGCTCCAACTTAGATGGTGATGTGGTATTGAGGTGGTATCCATATGGCACATGTGACGATCCAAAATAATATAGTAGTTGCTAAAACTAATATATTGAAAAAATAACAACTTGCTAAAATTAAAAACTCCTGCTAACAAAATTATAAGATAGATGGGTCTAGCTTTGTCAAGCTAGATGGTGGCTTGCAAACTGGTATCCACACCACTTCTCCATGCTGAGACTTGGTTCAATATCGTTATGGTAGTACACTCCATTTAGGATAGCACGTACCGATACAGTGAACCTTGTACTTAACCATTTCTAAGAAAATGTAAGAAGAGAGAGAAGTTCCAAGCAAAGTTCACAATCTCGGTACTAGACCCCAAACAGGTATCATGCTAGTATAGTGTCGATATGCCTAATACGAGGTCAGTTTGGCATGTATTGGGACTCAATACACTCCCCGTACCAAGTCTCGGTTCGGTATTAGTATGATACGATGCACTTGGTATGGGGCAATACACATCGGTACAACAAACCTTGATCCAAGACTAAAATATTAATAGCTTATGACCAACAACAATACATTTTAAAAAAATAACTAAATTCAAAAAAAATCAAAGAGTTACCCGCATCAAAAACTTTTTTTAAAAAAAATTGAATCTGAGATCAATATATTCTTATAGTTTTTTTTATGAATTAACAAATCCATTGGCCATAAAACACTTGCAAAATAGGCTAAACAAACCTATTCATGTTCAATTAAGTATCATGATTTCATGAGTATGATGATGAGCCACATAAAATTAAGAATGAGAGGTAGAATGCCCAAGAACGTCAAAGCAGCAGAGGGCAAACACAAAACAAAGTTGCAATAAAAAACTACTGTATTACCAGACTTCCGGCCTTCATCACCTAAACAAATGAGATTTTAGCAAGGATAATCAATTTCAGGTTCAGTCATGTGGCTGTGGATCAAGTATCTTGACACTTTTGTGAAACAACCAAGCCACGTAACAAAATAAAAGGTGCTCTTAGAGTCTTTGGTGAGTGCTGAGCAGGTGGCACATTGGAGTAGGGAAGGGTGTGGGGCTGTGGAGGCTTGGTTCCCAAAGGTTCTTGGACCTTTAGCTTTGGTGCACAATGGACATGAGAAGCTAAACACAGGAAACATTAAATAGAAAGATGGAAAGGAGGTTAAACACCAATAATAGGTGTAATATAAATTTGTTGGTGGCAATCTGGTTAGAGATAGAACCTTGCAGAGAGGCCTTGTTATTTCATATTTTTTTTAGTTTTGGATCTCTTTATGTATATACTTGTCAAGCTATTTTAACAAACATCTCAAGCCCTCAGTTCTTCAATACAAAACAGCACAAATTTTTACTTAATACTTAAAAGAAAATGTTACAAGTGCCCAAAGAAATGAGCTCTGGTAAGATGCAACATACAGTAGCGAACTAACACCTTATAATTCTACTATTTTAGCATATAATATATATTATTAATCAGGAATTAAGGATTAAAGAATACTTCAATATATTACTGAAAG
Source organism: Areca catechu (assembly GCA_021397845.1). Classification (NCBI taxonomy): domain Eukaryota; kingdom Viridiplantae; phylum Streptophyta; class Magnoliopsida; order Arecales; family Arecaceae; genus Areca; species Areca catechu. The sequence continues at coordinate 7,219,042 of CM038040.1, read as the reverse complement.
AAGTAAATAAAAGACATGTTAGACAAATGGACAGATAATGCAAACCTGGCATGTTGGAAGGATGCGTAATCGGTACTTTTCTATGTCCATAGCCTTGATGTCCTGTCTATAGGTAAGCGCATGGCAATCATTTACCCTGCCTTGCAACTCTACAGTTATTCTTCCCACTCTATGTGGATCAAAGACCTGAAAATCTTTGATATATCCTGCAAAACAATATAAAAGTTGTAAATGCAAATTTGAATTAATTATATGTAGAGACTGGACTTGTACTTGAACTGAGAACAACGAGAAAATGTGAATCCAAGGGCTAAGAATGATAAAGCATTTCCTTGCAAAGTCAAGCCTAGAACATCAAATTCTAAATGGCATCCCTCTACAGGTAATCAGATATTTTTCTACAAACATATCAGTTAAGATTTTGATCAAAGTGGTAGACTGGAACTTCAAATAAATAATACCAACAAGACAATCATTTCTAATATTTGCTCTGATTTGTGATACAATTTGGAGTGTGCAGAACCTTCAATTTGCAAATAATTGTTCACATGTTAGACGATAATTTAATTGCTGAAAGCCAAATAGCAAAAACTATCAAATTTTTGACTTGTTATTTTCTTCTGAATGAGTCATCATCTGTTCTTGTTTAACCAGTGTTTAAGCAGATGGTTGGTACAGGACGTAGCTTATCAAGCTAGTCAGCAACTGGTATGAGAATCAGGGTCAATACCAGATTCCTAGGCAAAGAAAGGTGAACCAGTCCATAGGACTTATCATGAGTTGATATTAAGCAATACAAACTGGCACTTGCCAGTTCCACGCTAGTGCATTTGATAAGGTGTGAAACTTTTTTTTCCCCCCACTCAAAACAAAGAAATGGGAACAATGAGGGGAAATTGAGTGGAGAAGCCAAGAATTGTGGAACCGTCCTAAACTGCTCGGTTTGGGGCATACCAAGTCATTCCAGCGGCAAACTAAGACGGTTCTGCCAATCGAAATGAGAAACAGGAGGGGGAGAGGGAGAAGAAAAGAGAGGAAGAGAGAGGAGAGGGAGGGAATGAGAAGAAGAGGGAGAGAGAGATAGGGCTGCTGGAGGCCACTAGAGGGCTGCCGAGATTGCTAGAGGGCCAGAGGAGGGACTCTGCCTTACTCTTGATTGAAATAGCGGCATCCACCCCTATTTCCCTTTTTATTTTGCTGATTTTCAGTATAGTCATCAATGTAGTTGAATGAAGTCTAGTACACCATCAACAACAGTGTTCTCGACTTAAATAGAAATCAGCAAAAAAAAAAAAGGAAAATGGGTGGAAGCCTCTACTTCGATCAGGAGGAGGGCACAGCCCCTCGTCCAACCCTCCGACAGCCTCGGCAACCTCTAAAAGCACTCTCCCTCTCCTTCCCTCCCCCCTCTCTCTTTCTTCCTCTCTCCCATTCTCCCTCTACCCTCTTTGCTGTGTCAGTTCAAGCCCAGTACAAAATAGCATTGTGGTGTCCGAGCAATGCCACCAGCCGACTGGCTCAAGCCCAGATATTGGCTTAGTGAACCTTGGAAAGAGCTCTGGTTTCTTTAAATGCAGCTATGAGTTGATGCATTCAAAGCCTTGAGTTAATTTTATTAACGAATTCTACCATCTCTTCATCCATTAGTAAAGTTTTGCAAAAAAAAAGTCTATTAATGAAAAAAGGGGGAAATCATGCTAAAATTTATTCTTTTAGAATGATTTCATCATATAATGTAAATCTAGCATGCATCTACACCTAGAAAACATGAAAACAACCACTGAATATAGATATGACACAACATGGATATGCCAATACTACAAATCTTGAAAAATTAGGATACAGTATGGCTTAGATATGTCGATGAATATATATGCATTATATACATAGATCGACGCAAAAACATGAATAATCAAATACATGTAAATATGAATGCATGTGAAAAAGAATCTCCCAAGCATGGTAGGTTGTCAAAATAACAAGTCCAAACTTATACAACAACATCAACTTTTATAAGTTCATCATTTGATCATCATTCAAGTCTATAAATCCACATCCATATTCATATTTTAATATTAACATCATAGACTCCAAAGTTGACCATTTACTATGGCAAGACTAACATGAAAAACAAAGGAAAAAGTCCTTCCGCTCATTTTTGAAGATATAAGAAATTATCTCAAGTGTACTTCAGAAGTATCTATTGTTGAGACTTATTTATTTTCATTATGTTATGTTATTTCATTTCTGACTTTACCTATTTTATCCCTAAGAAGTCATTATGTTGTATTATTGCAAGTAGAAATTTGGCTTTGTGCTGATTATATAAAACTCCTTAATCAACTAGCAGGAGCTGGCGGCTTATTATCTTTTCCTTTCTTCAACATAGCAGCAAAGCAGGTTCCTAACCTAGCCATCGCCTTCTTCCTCACCTCAAACCCTAGCTACCACTCATCCCCATCACCTCAAATGCTAGCCACTGCCTCCTTCCTCACCTTAAACCCTAATCGTTGCCTCCTCCCTCACCTAAAATCCTAGCTGCCACCTCCTCCCTCACCTCAAATCCTAGCTGCCCCCTCCTCTCTCATCTCAAATCCTAGACACCACCTCCTCTCTCCCCGGTCGCCACCTATCTCTCTTTTCTTCTTCTTCTATACGGCATAGGTATCTTCTTCTATACCACGTAAAGGTTATCTAGTTGTCTGGTTGTTCCTATCTTCTTCTTTGGCTGCTATGGCATCCTCAAACAACAAACAACTTTCGTCCTTCTGATCGAGGTATTCAATTGCTACCGCTTGTCCAAATCTAGTACCTTCTGGAGTGCTTTTGCTATTGTTCATAAATCCATAGATGTTCTTTTGATCTTAAGCCACATTATTAGAGTTCCGATGAATTTGCTATTGATTCATTGATCTGTGAGTGGGTTGTTTTATATGATCTCGTACTGCTCTCTTTGTTTTCCATGTGCATCCTTGATTTGAACAGTTCTGGCTAACAAGGCTAAAAACAAAACTATACCGAGTGTTGTTCAAACAACTATCCAACAACAAGAGATACCTCAAATTACAGCTATAAAGCTTACTGGGATGTCAATTTTTTTACTATGGTCTAAGACGGTGAAGAAATTTCTGAATGCTAAAAACAAGGTAGAATATATCTATGATTATCCCCAGATAATATTCACCCAAACTAGAAAAAATGGAAGAAAAAGAATGATTAGGTAATTATCTAGCTTTGGAATAGCATGGAATAGAATATTGCAGCTTCATTTATGTAAGATGACACTACCAAGTCCTTGTGGCAAGATCTAAAGATAATGCTAAAAAAAAAGACCAGAGCAAATTTTTTATCTATATAAAAAGGCATTTAGCAACCTGTAAAGAAACAGGTGCTTAATTGACTATTTCAGCAATATCAAAAGCATTACTAATGAACTAAATCTTTATCAACCTTTGACCAGCAACATGGAAGAGCTAAAACAACAAAGATTTGAACTGTGTGCATCCATTTTTTTGCATGGGTTTAAACCAGAGTTACATTCTATCAGAGATCAGATTTTGGCAATCTTCCATTCCTTCTATGAATGAAGCCTTTACCAGATAACAACAAGTAGCTAAAGATCAAAAAAAATTATTTTCTATTCTATCCACTCCTTCACGAGAAAATTCTATACTTGCTAGATCAACTTTCTCATGTAGTACGGGTGGCAAAAGCAGAGGCAAAGGCCGAGGTAGGTCTAAAATAGGCCAAGGCAATTTTGGTTCCAAAATAGGCTATTTCGATGGTAGGAAATCTACCTTACTGGTTATGACTAAAAGCCTAACAAGCTAATTGGAGGGTTTCATGCCTCGTTATCCTAAAACCACAATGAATTGCAAATATTTCCTGAATAATTCTCATAATACCCCTGATTATATTTCTCTATCATACCATGTCCCCACTCTTAATCTCAGCACTCTTTTTGCCCTTCCTTGCATGCCTCATTTTTCTTTGTGCAAAACAGGCCTTACTTAGATACTTTGGCTCCACATCTACCCCATGGTCCTTATGATGCATCACCTCAATACTAAGAAAGTAAACAAGGACATTCTCCACCCTCATCATCTCTAATCTCTCTTGCCTAAGTATGCAAGAGTTCACAGTAATGTAAGAACAAATGGGTGGTTTTGTTGACCATTCATATGAGGTGGTTTAAGAAGAGAGACTGAAAAGTATATTAGAAGTTGTTATGGGAGTCTACATATTTTCTCATCGTTACATGTTATAACATAAAATTAACAATTATTCATGTCTTTTTCTCAATAAAAAAAATTATTGTATAAAAAACAATAATTAGACAATATATATTTTTCCAAAAAGTAATAGTTAATTAATTTTGAATCTTTTAAAAAAATATAATTTAGTTAAATTGCCCTATATCAAAAACCTTGAGCAGCCACATGCATTTGCACGTACATTATAACTAGTTCATTACGAACCCACCATGGCTTTTCTTCAGAAAAAATTAGAAGGCAATGATAAAAATTAAAATAATCCTTTTTAAAACGTGCGCGCACACACAAGCAACACCATTCAGCCAATTACCTGCTCTAACTATCTTCATTGCAAGATTATATTACAAAATAGTCATCCAACCTCCACCAGAACTATAAATTTCTCAATCTTAAAAATCAACCAAGATCTCTTGGGTCTCCTCCAAGGTAAAGGAAAAATAAATCAAACAACATTAGCATATGTAACTAAGATGACAGCTATGGACATAGTGTAAAAGGTAATTTAGAAGTTTGTATGATTACAAATTCCCTTACTATGTTTATCCAAGACTTTATCCTTAATATCTGTAATCAACATTTTTCATTGTCTTCCAGCCTCCTTACTATGTTTAATCGGGCCAAGCTGCCTAAGAATCCGTGAATTATTGATTGGACTTAGACTAATACAAATCAAATAGCTGCTTTCAACGGTAATCTTGAATCCAATTAGCACACTTAGTTATTATTCTCTACCAAGAAAATAAGAGAGAGAAAAATGAGGCCTGCAACAATCACCCATGTCTTTTAGCTCTTAAGTTTGCTCTTTTTTAATTCAGCCTCTTTTAAGCATAAATTATTGGCTATCTTTCTTATCATTGGATATAATAAAGCACTACATTGTATGTTAAAGTACATGATTTCAAAGCTGATAAACCATTTTTGTTCTACTAGACTAGCTAATCTACCCACCCACAGACTACTGGTATACAGTTGGGAATCATGACAGCTTGTCCCTTCCAAGCAATACCACCTACCATACTTGACGAAACACCCTAGCATCAGCAAATACTAATTCCATTCAGATATTTGTTTGCTCAGAGTAAAATTTATGAACAACCTCCAATTTTCAAATTTAAGCTTCAGAAGAGAAAATGTTGACAGCCAACATGATATTCAAAAACCATAAAGTACACAACCAATTAGTTTTTTTGAACTAAAGCAAGAAATATGGTACCTTAACCTATAGCCTGCAAAGTGCGTGCCAGTCAATTACATAAGGACTTATCAAAAGCTTTATAAGTCCTCTACCAATGGCTTGTCACAAGGAGTCAACCCTTTGTAGATCAATGTCGAATTCCCACCATGTAATGCAAGTTCAATCAAAGCTTTCCTCTCGAAAGCGGTGAAACCTCGAATCGAGTTCGATTGTGGCCACTTAATGCCGAATTTCCGAGTTATAGACCATGAAAATCAAATATTAAAAAGTACTAATTTCCCGGAAACCTCATTTTAAAAAAAAAAAATCGAGTTAACAAAAACAAAAATGCATTAAAAGAAAATTCAATACCAAAATACAACTAACAAATGGGGAAATAAAAGATCCAACCTTTAAAACAGATTTAGCTTAAAAAATCGAAACCCCACGTTACAAATTCCACTCAACTCTCAATCCATCGCATAATTAGAGAAATGTTCCACTAAGACATCGATTAAAATATTCAGTAATGAAAGAGACGAATTGGATTGACAGCAACCGCGATCTTTCATGATTTTGAGGAAGGAAACCATCACGGTGGAGATGGGTTGGAGGTTGGCCGTGAACTTCCCTCTCCTCTCCGCGTTCACGATGGTCCGAAGCGCATCGTTGAGTATCCTCCGGCCCATCTTTCCGCCACTCGCTCGACACGGAATGCTGCTATCAAGTAGCTAAACCGGCTGCTTTCCCAAAAAAATGGTGAACCGGTAGCCGGCGGCCGAGGTTGCTGGTGGCGGAAGGAAATGAATACGGGAACACGCATCTTTGTTTTTGAAGTCCCGCTCGATGCCAAATTAATTGAACCAAACTTGTTTCGAACCAAGCATGAAAACTAGTCCAATTTGATTAGGCTTGGCTTATTGAACTCGAACAAGTATTATTTATTGTACTGTATCCCTATATATAGTAAACAATATCATATCAAAAAAAAAAACTTTGATTGATAATTTATACTTTGCGATATAATAGTTTATTTTATAGTATATTTGATATTTTAATATTTATATTTTATGATTAAAAATTGTTATTTTTTATATTTAATAGTTTGAATCAATTAACTACAATTCAAGTTTGAATCAAGCTTTATATCAGTTTAATGGAAATCCGAACCACATTCAATTCAATTTAATGTTTTCAAGCTAACCAACAGGGATTATATTCAGCTTAATTTAAAATTAAGCTTTTTTTTTTTTTTTTTGGTAAAACGGTGTATCAATTCAAGAACGAAGGTGAATACAACCTAGATGATCGAACAACATAATATCACGAAGCGGAGATGGAGCGGAATGCCAATCGGTCCACAAGATTGGATCGGAGTGATTGGCCACATACAAGACGACCTAGTCAGCCGCTGAGTTCGCCTCTCTATATACATGTATAACCGAAGAACAAACACAACCCTGCAACAAAAGATGGATGTCTCTGACGATTGGGTGGGAAGCAGGCACCGTGGTCCTCCGATCAATCCAGGATATAACTGTGATGGAGTCTTCCTTAATAACTAAGCGATCAATCTCAAGGATGACACGGGCATATCTGATCCCAGCCTACGCCGCCAGAAGCTCAGTCTGTGGGACCGAGGGGTCTCAGACTGAGTGACCCCCCGCTGCCAGGAAACCGAGCGACAAGTCCCAAATAATGAAATCAGCAGCTCCTCTACCCTGGCGGAGGCTACCATCGAAACTGACAGTACAGAAAGTTGGAGGAGGGGGTTCCCAAGCGACAAACACCCGATGGGTCGCTCGAGGAGCAGAAGGGGAACCCCAGATCTCCAATCTCGAGTCTGTCAATCCCCAATACTCGGTAGCATCTGCCTTAGCTCTCTCCACCAAGAACCTGGAAGAACAAGAAATAAAGGAGAAAATCTGGTTGTTCCTAAACAACCATATATGGTAAGCCAAATAGGCGATAAAAAAGAGATGATACGAAGCGGTATGATGCAAGGAGAAGATGAACAAGTCCTCGACCTCATGGGTCTAAGCACCCAAGTCAAGAAAACTAGCCAATCTCCAAATAGTCGCCGCTCTTCTACAAGTAAATATGGCGTGAACCTGGGTCTCATACTCCGCGGCACAGAAGGGGCAGTCTGAAGGAATAGAGAGACCCCTGGAAGACAGCATATAACGGGTAGGAAGCCGACGCCGGGCAAGCTTCCATATAAATAGAGCTACTATGGGATGAACTGGTAAGAACCAAATCCAACCAAAAGAGTGGGGCAATGAAGGCAGTGGCGCCACAATCCTCGTCAGGTCAGGAATCGGTGCCCTTTGGGAGGCAGAGTGCCTCCATACCCTGGAGTCAGGGCCGAGATAAACAGGAATGGCAATAGAAAGAACTCGGAGACCAAGGATGTCATCGAAAATAGAGAGCACGGCTTGCTGATCTCAAGCAGTCCGATCAGGAGACATAATATCAGGGATAGAAATAGAGATCAGCGTGTGCACCAAAATAAAGGTAGGCCACCAACTGAGCGAAATCTCCGAGATCCAGGGGTCTGCCATAAATCTGACAGAAGAACCATCCCTGATCATCCAAGATAAATGCGGAATAACAGTAGGGGCCCTCATGATCTTCTCCCTCCAAATAATAGAACAATTTATGGAAGGTCTAGTGGAGGCATTGAAATCATTAAAATATCACCATACTTAGCTCTCATAAGGGAGGACCATAGACCATCCAGATATATAAGGAACATGACGACATGCCTCGTGAGGAAGGCCTCCCGACGAGCAAGAAGAGAGGGAATGCCCAATCCCCCTAGCCCTAGACTGGCACACCCTGTCCCATCCCAATAAATGAATTCGGCGACGAGCGGACGAGGAGTCCCAAAGGAAAGAACGCATCATCTGCTCGATGTTGAGGATAACCCGCTTCGGGATAACGGCATTAGATAACATATAAATGGGAAGAAAAGCAAGCACTGCAATAATAAGGATAATTCTGCCCATGGAGGAGAGAGCTCTACCCTGCCAGCCGTCTATCCTCTAACGAACACCCACTAGAAGCGGAGCACAGTCTGCCCTAGAAGTCTGGCTCCAGAGAGTGGGATACCCAAATAATGCAAAGGTCCCTGATGGTTGGTGTTGCCACCAAGATCGTCATGGCCCGTAGCTGCTGTCGACACCGGAGTGCGCTCCCTTCGCCGCTTGGCGATCCTCTGCTCCTGGACCTGTGAAGCAGGGGTTAGTGACCCAAGCCGGGGTTCCCGGCGGAGGCACTCCGACGGTCAAGTCAGTGACGATCCAGGAAAACAGATCCTCCTGGTCGGGTCCCTTTTGATGGACTTCACACTAGGAGGAGTAAAAGATGTGTGTGAAGGCGAAAACGTGGCAGGGGGAGAATGATAGCGGGGATAGAGGGGTTCCCTGTTCCTCCGCCTCTCCTTGTTTCCCTCGTTTTCCTTCAACTGTGGTGGTGGTGGTGGTGCTTCGCCCTCTTGGTTGATCTTGCGCTTATGTTGGTTGTGGATTGTTGCTATTACTTCCCCCTTTCGGGGGTGTCGATTGTTCCTTGTAGTTGAAAATTGACCGTTAGGCGCTTGCCTCGGGATCTTCACTGGGCTGGCAAGCGCATGCGGCAGGATTCCGTGCCATGGACGGGATGTCTTTCCTGCTATATGGTATGGGAAGCTTCCATTCGCTCTGACATCCTCTCCGATCATCCCATTCTGGGAAGCTTGGCAGTGCCTCGATCCGAGGGTCGCCGTCCTAGGGGTTCGTGCCTTCTGACTGGTCCATCCTCCTGGAAGTACGGACGGACAGGTAGTTATGGTGGTATAGGAGGCGCCATTCCGTAGTCCTCGGGCGGCTCGTCGGCATCCCGGGATGACAGGGCTTGCTCCGGCCTGGGCTCCGATGGACCTTGATGGAGGAGGGAAGAGTGTGGGCCCGGTCCAGAGGGCGCGTGCTCAGAGAGGCTCCACGTGGCGGGTGAGTACTGAGCTCGACTCCGACCACAGGGCTCAAACCTCCGAAAGTCTCGCTCTGGAGGGCAGAAGGCAGACCCAGTCCAGAGGGCGCGCACTCGGAGAGGCTCCACATTGGCATGTGAGTGCTTAGCTCGACTCCGACCACAGGGCTCAAACCTCCGAGGTCTCATTCTGGAGGGCAGAGGGCGGACTCGGTCTAGAGGGCGCGCGCTCAGAGAGGCTCCATGTTGGTTGGTGAGCGCTGAACTCGACTCCGACTACATGGCTCAAACCTCCAAGGATCTCGCTCTGGAGGGCGAAAGGCGGACCCGGTCCAGAGGGCACGCGCTCGGAGAGGCTCCACGTTGGCGGGTGAGCGCTGAGCTCGACTCCAACCACATGGCTCAAACCTTCGAGGGTCTCGCTCTGGAGGGCGAAAGGTGGACCCGGTCCAGAGGGTGCGCACTCGGAGAGGCTCCACGTTGGCGGGTGAGCGCTGAGCTCGACTCTGACTCAAACCTCCGAGGGTCTCGCTCTAGAGGGCGGAAGGCGGGCCCGGTCTAGAGGGCACGCGCTCGGAGAGGCTCCACGTTGGTGGGTGAGTGCTGAGCTCGACTCCGACCGCAGGGCTCAAACCTCCGAGGGTCTCGCTCTGGAGGGCAGAGGGCGGACCTGGTCCAGAGGGCGCGCGCTTGGAGAGGCTCCACGTTGGCGGGTGAGCGCCGAGCTCGACTCCAACCACAGGGCTCAAACCTCCGAGGGTCTCGCTCTGGAGGGCGGAAGGCGGACCCGCCCCAGAGGGCGCACACTCGGAGAGGCTCCACGTTGGCGGGTGAGCGCTGAGCTCGACTCCGACCACAGGGCTCAAACCTCCGAGGGCCTCGCTCTGGAGGGTGGCTCCGGCCTAGGCGTCCCGAGCTCGAGGGCCCGACCTGGCGGAGGACAGAGCTCGGCTCGTTGTCTTGAGGGAGCTCAGCTCGGCTCGGCAGAGCGGTCCGGGCTGAGATGTTGCCTTGGTGTCTGATGCGGCGGTCTCCTTTGACACGGCACATGTCAGCTACCCACGTCAGCGGTCTCGCCACATCAGTCGGTAATCCTCAAGATATCTCCAACTCTATGGTGAATCCTGATGGAGGTCTTAGGATTGAAATAAATCTCAGATTTGTGCAAATTAATTCTCTGGCCCGAAACATAGCAGTAACCCTCCAACACTCTCCAAATGCCACGAGCATTGATAATAGAAGCCCAACCGAGAAGTAAACAGTCGTCAGCAAATAATAAATGAGAAATCGACTGGGCTCTAGGGGTAGAGAAATACGGTTGAACAACCGCATTCTGCACAGCTGCAGATAAGGATCTGGATAGATAATCAGCATAAATAATAAACAAAGATGGAGAGAGAGAGCAACATTGACGAAGTTCCAAAGATGAATGAAAGAATTCCGTTGGGGAGCCATTAACCAGAATAGAAAATGAGGGGCTAGAAATACACGCCATAAGCTTGGAAATCCAATCAGGATGAAATCCAAGATCCAGCAGGGCCCAGTATAAGAAGGTCTATCTGACCATATTGTATGCTCTCTCCATATCCAATTTGATAGCCATTAAGCTACGGCACTTAGGAGCCCGATGAAGGTCATGCATGAATTCTTAGGCAATGAAAATATTATCAGAAATATTTCAGGCGCTAATAAAAGCTCCTTGCTCCGGGCTAATCAGCTATCGGAGAACGGCCCTCATCCTATTCGTCAGAAGTTTTGCACATACTTCGTAGAGGGTAGTGCATAAACTAATCGGATGAAAATAAGATGGGCTGAATTTAAAATTAAGCTTGAAAAATTAGCTAGGTGAAATAATAAATGTACCGGCTCGGATTTTTTTTTTTTAAAGCAAAACTTTGATATTAAATTTAGGCTCAAAATTAATTTCAAGTTAAGCTTGATCAAATCAAGAGTAGATCAAGCTTCGCTTAATGACACCTCTGCAAGTGGGAGAAGAGCCCAGATCTCTCTGGAGGTTTTGGGAAGGAGGCTAGTTTAAGCAACGAAAACTTTACAAAGTGAATCATCTAAGGTAAACTAGATCTAAATAGGATTAGTTTTGAAGGTGCCACGTTACCGAATTAGTAACGTTTTGACAAAATATAGATTCTCAGATAAATTTTTTTATCCAAAAGAAAATATATCATTAATTAGAGAGGAGAAAACTTAATAGCATGAGCTAACATGGTCCAACTCGAGGGCATCTCCTCTTCCTTGTTGGAGTCATCACGAACTCTAACCATGAATTAAATATTTGTTTAATCTTTTAGTGCTGGTCTATGTGAGGTTAAGCTTAATAAATTTTAATATATTTTTTAGTGGAAGATAATGACATTTCCTCCGTTCGTAGAAGAGCGTGAACCCATTTTTTATTAAAAGGAAAAGAAGGTGGCATCAAGTAGGGAGACAGAGTTGCAAGGCTTCCATGCGGTAAGGAGTCAAACTTATTATTTAGATTTATGATCGTTATGTTTGATGTATAAATCTCATTTTTTATCCTCTTGGATAGGAATCGAAAGGGTACTGGAATTGATGCGAAGGGATGAGTGACAAGCTAATGCATATTTCTGGACCATTTTCATTTTAACCAAGCTAATCAAAGTTTAATATTTATTCTTTTATAGGTTAAAATTATAAAAATATTATCGATTTTTTTTATTGATTAACTTACCTATTTTTATATTTTTTTAAGATGAATAAATTATTTCTTTAATAATGTTTATTTATATAATATAAAAAATTATTCATGAAATATAGTTAAATTATTTTCTTACAGACTGGTAAAACGAATATTAAATTTTATTCTTAAAATATTTTCATTCTTAATTTTAATATCTCTATCATTCAATATCCAATAACTTAATTATCCATTATCATTTATATTTTAAAATATAAAAAGTATCATAAATAATATAAATAAATTTTAATAATTTATAAAAAAAATAGTGATATAGAAAAATATGAATAATAGATTTTAAAATCATTTTTTATATATAAAATATAAATAAATTATTTTTATCTAAATATTATTTAAAAATATATATTTAAAAAATATAATTTTTAAATAAATTTATTATTATTATTATTATTATTTATAAAAAAAAAAGAGTATAGGAGTTAGATCCCGGATATAATTATTTTCAGATGACCTTTCAATTTTAAATATTCGATACACGAAGCATATTAAAATTTATTATTAAAAAAATAAAGATGAGACAGGACAAAAGCGCACCTCTTCCTTGATTTCTTTCACGCCAAGATACAAACCAACCCGGAATGGTAACAGTAATAATAAACTCAAAAGTTAAATTTGGCTCTCATTTTTGAATGCCCAGGTACAATTCCGCGGAAAAAACGGGGAGGACGTCCCACTAGTCGGACAAACAAACGCGCCACTTCGATCTGGACAGCTGGACCACAAATCCAAAAGCTAACGCCGACTGAACCACTCAAAACACCCCCTACAAATCAAACCAAAATCTGCCACGTACCCCGGCACTCGGACCATTCCTCGAATATCCCCGCTCCACGTTTCATACAAACAGCTCGTCCTCTCCCAACCACCGCTTGGAACAACTTTCCCTCGCCCTCTCATGCTTTCCCCCGTTCCCCGTGAGACCCTGCGCACTACGCCTTGGACACTTCTCGCCCCAGAATCCATGGCTTCGTCCTCGTCCTCCGCCTCCTCCGCCGTAGCAGCCGCCACCGCAAATGGAGATGCCGGAACCCTATCCCCGGCCGGCGAGGCCCCGACCCTAATCCCTGGCCTCCCCGATGACCTCGCGGCGGTGATCCTGGCTTCTCTGCCTTACTCCCACCAGGCCCGCCTCCGTGCTACTTCCCGCTCGTGGAACGCCTTCCTCGCCCCACGCTCCCTCCTCCCCCTCCGCCGTTTCCTTCGCCTCCCGCCGCGCCACCTCCTCTGCCTCTTCCCGGCGGACCCCTCCCTCATCCCGCCGTACCTTTTCGACCCTGCCACCGCCGCCTGGTCCCCGCTCCCCCCGCTCCCCTGCAGTCCTCACCTCTACGGCCTCTCCAACTTCGTCCCCGTCGCCCTCGGCCCCCACCTCTACGTCATCGGCGGCTCCCACTTCGACGCCCGCTCCTACCCCATCGGCCACCCCACCGCCTCCGCCGCCTCTTACCGCCTCGACCTCGCCGCCCCGCCTCTGCTTTTCGCCTGGCACCGCCTCCCGGACATGCTCTTCCCCCGCGGTAGTTTCGCTTGCGCCCCCGTCTCTTGCGGGGACGACGGCATCATCGTCGCCGGCGGTGGGTCCCGCCACTCCATGTTCCCCTCCGAGGGAAGCCGGATGAGCTCCGTTGAGAGGTTCGATGTGGATTCCGGCGAGTGGAGGATGCGGGAGGGGCTGCCGAGGTACCGGGCCGGGTGTGTGGGGTTCTTGGTCCGGCGACGGGAGGTGGAGGAGGAGGAGTTCTGGGTGATGGGAGGGTACGGGGATTACCGGACAGTGTCGGGGGTGGTTCCAGCCGATGTGTACTACAGGGACGCTGTTGTGCTTGGGTTGAGGAGTGGAAAGTGGAGGGAGGTGGGGGACATGTGGGAGGAAGGGGAGAGAAGGAAGCTCGGGTCGGTCGTCGTCGTGGATGGAGAGTATGGGCAGGCGCCAGGAGTTTTCATGCTTGATCGAAATGATATTTTCAGGTGATTATTTTTTTCCCCTCCCTTTTCCCTTCTTTTCGGTTGGTTTATTTGTCCTGTTGCTTTTGATGTGCTTCCTGTCCTGTGCATCGTGATTATTCATGCTACTTTTTGGCTTAATTCTTTATAAAGTTTTAGAAAAGTTGCAACTCGAGGAATGATGTATGAAGTTTCTCTTTCAGGAGCTATAGGCTTTTATGTGGTGCCATGCTTTTTGATTATCCTTACCGTACTCCTCTAAGCCGAGTTATGCATAAAATAGAGGGCATTATGATGTTGAAGGCAGACTATGCGAATGTGTCGTGGAATTACTGATATGTTAGCTTTTTGTAGTGGTATGAACTTCTGTAAGATTTATTTGGAAGTCATCGCGTCGTTTAGTGTTCATTCTGAGTTGATTCCCATGCATATAAAAGGTATTGTTGCTAAAGACACGACAAGATAATTTTGATATCTGCTGCTGTTGAAATCTGGCCCAACTAGCATGGCTTGAAAGGTGCTGATCAATCTGCTTAATTTGTGATGGTTGAAGATGGAGCACTAATCTTCTTTGGAGAATCATAGATCTGCATTCAATAAAGAAGAAAAATGCTCGTCGGATTGGCTTCGACCAGGCCCTTCAAAGCCTAAATCAGATCAGGCTTTGGAAAACAGTAATAAGATAATATAATAGAGAGTTAGAGTAGTATAAAATGTTACCCTAATCTGGTCAGTCTGGTTTTGATCGGTCTTTATCTCAATATTTTTACTTTAGTCTTCTTGGATTGGCTTTAGGACCAGTCTATAGGAGCTTGGTCTTTGGGAGCTCAGGTTTTTGGAGTCAGCCTTTGGGAAATTGGCCTTTACCTCGATCTTGGGCTTAGTAGTTTGGCCTCAAGTTTGGTAGCTCGATCTTGGGTTTGATTGCTCGATCTCGGGCATCATCTTAGTCTCGACTGTAGGCTTGGTATCTTGTCCTCTTGCATCACCTCGGTCTCAATCTCAGGCTTGGTAGCTTGGTCTCTGGCATTATCTTGATCTCAGTATCTCATGAACTTGTTGATCTGCAAGAAAGGAGTAGAATGATGGATGAGAGCTTGAGAGCTTCTCATCATGAGATCTTAGGCTATGGGAGTTTCTTCCTTTCAGAGCGTGGCCCCTAGGTCTTCTTGGCCCTATTTATATGAAGGTGGGAGCACAGATCCATCATGATTTGAATACAAAATCAAGCGATTGTTGTAACATCCTTCCTTATCTGTATTAAAATATATTAAAATATGCTGTGATCTCCTTCCTTGTATGAACCTTGCCAAGAATTCAATTTTGAATTGAAATCTTTTCAAAATCTCTTGCCTATGTCCATTTGCAATAGTTACACTGTAACCATACCACACCAATATCCATCAATACAGCTACTAAAATGCTAAAGAGAAGTTTATTTAGATTCTGCTGTGCATGTGAGTTTTAGCCCTTTAAATCCTAGTCTAAATTTGGGAAAATTTCAGTAGGTTTACCTGATGGTTTTATCACTCCATTTCTGTGCCCTTTTTGTTCATATTAGTTATAGTGTGGACAATGGATATCAAGAATCTGCACAAGGTTTTGAAAAATCTTTGCAGTCCTGAGTTATGTCCATGAGTCAAGGAAGTGGAACTATCAAAATACAAAATTGATGCCATTGATGTGTATGGAATGCTTTTAGTGCCTGTTTGGATGCAGGATGATATATAGGCTAGATGTTTCCTTATAAATAGTGGTAGTTGAACAAGAGAGAGGCGGCTGGTGCTCATATCTCTGAGGATTAAGGTAAGGAATTTTGTTAAAAAGATGATTTACTATGTCCTTAAAAGATCAGGTTAATGGAAGCATAGATCCTTGTTATCCTAAAAGTTCCCACTCATTGTGCTCTTTCTTAAACCTTTCTCATGTGAGAAGAGGTTATACACAGACTAGCTGTTCATCCGTCCAAACAGGTCCTTATTTGAAAGGCATTATGATGTTGTTTGATTTATTTATATGAGGCCAGTAGGGCAGCCTGGATGCCGTTGGGTTGTGATATTTGTGAGAACATTGATAGAATCTTGAAGCTGTCCTACATCTTGGTAGTTCATTTTCATGCTGGCAATGGTGTCAAAGTAGTATGTACACATGATGATTCATTTGAAGATAATATTTTATCCCATCACCATAATACTGCAAAGGAACTTGCTTGTGATAGTGGGAAGGAGTTTTTTGAGGGAGAATATTGAACTGTGATGGAAAATTACCATGGAAGTAAGTTATTTTGACATTGCCCTAATGTAACTTTTAGTAGAAAGCTGTCTCCAATAGGATTTAGGATTTGTAGTATTGCATCATGAAATGATCGTGGATGAGAAGTATTCATTGGTAGGTCATGTTTAATATAATAAAATTTTCATTAAAATTCTTGACTATAAATCAAGCAAAGACTTATATTAAAATTGCCCATCTGTATCTATTTGATTTACATGTGTGGGCTTCTTTTGGTGTGCTCCATTTCCATGGTATTCCTGGGGAATTGGGTAATCCATAGGAATTTCAAATCAGAAAGGAATGTAGTCCTGTGAGTTGTTTGGATGCATCTTTCATGGATGAAAAATTCCAGGCTAAATGAGTAATTTTTCATGAAATAAAACATTGAATAATTTTCATTTTTTTATTCCCACGTTTTGCAAGTCATTTCTGCATTTTGTGAGAGTCTATCACACAACTTTCTTCACAACTCTTGTCTGTACAGTTGCTTTTTTTCCTTCTACACATCTTCCCCTTTCAATCGCCTTCTTGCTTGTCATGTGAAGCTCGGTCCTTGACAAAAGTTGCTGTCAGCTGAGTGGTGGAAGCGGTGAGGTTACTGGATACAAGGTGGTTGGCAGCATGGAAGTCTCGAAGAAGTTGTAGGCATAACAAAGATGATCTGCAACACCATTCCAGATTTTAAGGGAAGTAACATTGAAGGTGATTTCAAAGGTGGGGAAGGGGAGATAGGAGTTTAGAACAGCAGTGGGGTTGGGAAAGAGAAGTTGAAATGGAGGTGAAGCAGTAAAGATGGGTTCTGAAGAAGGGAAAGATGTAGACGCTGAGAGAAGACAAGATTCATGGGTTGGAGTAGAAAAGGTTCTTAATTCTAAATGGTAGTGTAAAATAACACAATAATTCTATACTGACCGCTTAAAGCGGTTTCAATAGGGTGTGATTCTGGTAATAGAATGGTCACCAGACGTTTCTCCCTTTCTTTATCGGGCCTTGCTTACCAGGTTATATTGTGAACTGACATTGTTGATTATGTTGTTGTAGCTTTAGTTTTCCAAGGGATTTTCATTATACCTTAGCCATATGTTCAAAATCTTTTGATCCTTTTAAGATTTTTCCTATTGATTATTGCTTAAATGATTAGTATGATATTAACTGGCTACATCTTAGAGGTATCTGAAATGAAGAATCTTGCTTAATTTGGTCTGATTTAGGAAGTCTTTAATTGTTTGTCATATTAAGTTTGTGAGTCTTACCGTTGCTGCAGAAACACAGATATTTTAGTTTGTGTGGCACACAAGTTTCACTTGCTTTTCAAAGTGGTCATCTTTTGGTTCGAATGACAAGTGCAAATGCAACCATCAACAATTGCAGAAAACTAGCAGAATGATATTGAAGATCAAACAACCTTCATCCTCTTACCCTGTTAATGTGTGCTAGAATTGGTTCTTTGAATATCATGTACTGGATTTTCTGAAATTTAAGAGCTAGGGTTGTTTCTCATGGCTACACAAATGTGGATATGATGCATACATGCATATGAGTTTTATTGGGTTTCTATTAGTAATCGAACCTTCTTGCTAACTATTACTGCTTAAAGTTGAGTTAATGAGTTTCTACTGGGAATAACAGTAAGTTAGTATCTCTCCTTGATTATATAAAGAAACTTATCAAATATAATCTGTGAAAGTAGTATTGCTTTTGTTAGAAATTGAGATGGCCCAATTATGAATAATTACTCTTACAGCATCAATTGATCCACCAAAATATAAATATGTGGACTGTATCTCAAGGATGTTATTCTTTGATGGTGTTAGCATGCACTTGATGCATTTTATCTCTCTTAGTACATCTTTATTGTCTGGTGTTGGACATAGAAACTGAATATAAGAAGGTTATCAGATGCTTGGGGAATTGGGTGTTGGATTTTACGAACTTTTTAGGCTTATTCAGTTTAAACATTCGAAAGAATCATACTAGTATCATTATCTGTGTATGGGGGTATGATAAATTTGTCGTATTGGTAACTTGGTAGCTCACTAGGTAAAGAGAATGCAGGCAGGTTGCAAGATAATAAGGTATCAGATGCTTTGAGAATTGGGTGTTAAATTTTAGAAATGTTTTATGATTATTCATTTCGAAGAATTTGAAAGATTCTGATACATATATATGGTTGATTCATTTCTTATATCAGTACCTTGGTGGCTTCGCTAGGTACAGAATCCAGGGTATCTTATGCAGATGCACATGTATAGTCTTTTTAGATGTTCACATAGTATAGGTTACATATTCATTGACAGATCAGGTGTTGCTTAAAAGTGATTCGTAGTATTAGCACGTTACAACTGGCTAATATTGATGAATGAAAGTTATAATAATAGTCCGTAACTGATCAATTAATTCGTAGGTCTTGTTCCTTTATTTTGAATATAAAAGAATTTTATAAGTAATAACTTTTCCTGAAGTTAATGAAAAAGTTCTAACCTTTAGTCTACATGGTAGAAAGTAAAACACTCCAACCATAAGGCAAGAATACAAAATTGACATGCAAAGTGTGGATAAAAACTGGTAACAATTGTTAAGAAGAAAATGGCTGAATACATGCATTCTAGTATAAAACAAAATAAAAGGATTTTTAATTTTCTAAGTTGTTTTTCATATTATGTGGACCAGCATAGGATACTATCCTAAGATAAAACAATGTAGTCGCTGAGTTTGTTTATTAATATACTGCACTTGGATTGAAGTAAATATTTAAGTTATTAATTTTTCTTTTTCTTTAGCTGGAACAACCTATTTTATGGAATAGAAAACATATTCTTTTTCAATAGAATATCATATTGTCAATTTTTAGAAAATAGTTTAAGTGCTTGGATAGATGTTATGTAATCCTCTTTAGGTGGCTGCATGATGGTGTTGCTCATAAAGTAGGTATAATTTGGAATGCCTGAACACTTAGGGCTATTCAAGTGAGGCTTTTGTGAACACCAGTTGACAATTAAAACATTACTAGAACAGCTTGTATGAGAATCTTTAGTAAGTAAGCTTAAAGTATCTTATTTCAAACTATCATAGACAATTTCTCAAGATTCTGTCATTGCAAGACAAAGATCGGACGTTCGTTTATTGAAAAATAGTCTAATGCACGTATTTGATGGTTGACAGGATTGTACCAGATGTTAGACTTGGCTTATTAAATTGGAAGTTGGAAATTGGAAGCCTATACAATATTTGTGCAAGTTTAGGCAGTCAAATGGGATGAGATGCATTATATGATTATATTTTAGAGCATGTGGATGGTCAAGGAGCCTAAATCGTATCCTGAACCTCAGTGCAATGCATGGAACTCAGTATATCAAAATGCGAATGAAAGAACATGTTAAAGATGCCATCTTAGACATCAGATGGTTATGTTTGTGAATGCAAAGATACATGCATCTTTAAAGCTGTGTTTGAGGATATGGATGGTCAAAGATACCTATCTCAGCATGATTGTTCCTATCTAATTATCTTTAGGTCTCTAGTTTAATTGACATGGCTATTAAATTTTGAAATGTGAAAGTTTCTAAGAGGATAATTGGGCGATTCATTATTATATGGATGTAATCTTTCACTTGACTCAGTTGTTGAAGTTTAAGGAAAAAAGCATTTTCATCGAGGACACTGTAAGTGTAGACATGCAATGAAGGACAACTTTGAAAGATAATGGAGTTTCAATTGTGTGCATATCCTTTTCGTAATAAGCAGAAAATTTCATTCAGAGAACAGGGAATCCTAAGAAGCCTAAATTTAATAAAAGCTTATATATTCAAAATAGTGGGATATAAATTAAGGAGGGCTCAACAGTACAAACATATTTTACTCGTTTCTTGGTCAGAACTTTTGACCTTGAATCTAAGATTGACTAAGTTATATTAATGCTAGATCTAGTCCAATGCTTCTCCCATTTGCCATAATAATTCTCCATTCTGACTTTTTACACCACTTTATTCTTTGGAGAACTGGCCTTTTAAGTCATGATATACAAAATCTGTAGTCACTTTTAGACAACTCTCATCCATGATTTTGACCTTTGGTTGGATTTTCCTTCTTGCAATTAGAATGCTAAAGCCCTTTTATTAAAGGCACAAAATTCTTTCCTCCTATAACTGCATCGGTTTTCACCCCGCCCACCTCCATTCCTGTCAAAAAAAAATTCATCCGTTTTTCGTTGGTCATGTTCCCATGACATCTGTGGTGGTTGTTGAAAAAATGCCTTTAATTTTAAGCTCCCTGATTGCATGTTGTAATTACTAGAGTACCTTTAGTTCAGTGATCTTCGTAAATGTTTCATCTACCTTTATCAGGCTATGAATTTTATGGTGTCTATTTACTGTTAAGGCATAACTATTGGCTATTACATTTTCTTCCACCTTTGTATCATAAAGTCGGCTAGGAATCGTATGTGTGACAAGCATCACAATTATGCCCTTTGTAGGCTGAATCTCTACCTTATGTGGTTCACACTTTATAATCTTAATTCTTCTTTGTTATAAGCTTCTTAAATCAACAATTTTCCTTTTTAACCGAGCATCTTTTATTAAAGAAATGAAACTCAGCTCTATCACAACTGCATCTTTTTTATGCCATTTTTCTGCATTCATATATCATGCACTTTTTTTTTTGCAAGATGAAATGATCATATGTGTTTACTTTATCCACATGCCTCCTAAGTGCTTCAACATCCCTTCTATTTTTGTTTTCTATGCAACTTCAGTCTGTGACTAAATCTTCACCTCCTCTCAATTTCAGCAGCTAAGATTGTACCACCTTATATACTGTCCTTATTTTTACTGATTTTAAGTTGTCGGAGCCTCAGACTTGGATCCCAGCACTCCCCTTTCTCCTCGGCAGGTTTTTTGTACTTATTTTAATGGATGAGATCTACTTTTGGGTTTGCTTGCCTTATCCCTGATACAAAGTTGAGAGCATTCTAATGGACCACCGTGGTGTAAGATTAGGATCTGTTTTGTACCTCCCTCCTCTCTCCTTCCTTTCCCTCTATTTCTGCTCTTTTTTCATTCTTTTAGCTTCTTTTAATAACCCAACCCTGAAAATCGCTCCTGCAGCAAAACACCAACCCCTTCATTGTACTTGAATCAACTACCTGGTATTCATCTTTTATTCTCTTGATTATCCATTGCCAGTGAACCCCGAAACCAAGCATTTGTTAGCTGGTAACACCTTTAGAAGTAGTCTAGCTGACGTCTAAGATCTTTTGAGTTTCTTTCCAGCTCTAGGATCTGAAAGCTACCCATTTTCTTTAAATCTTTAAATCTGAACCCTTTGTTGACCTAATTCCATCAGTATACTACTAGTGAGGATCTAAAATCAGCAAACAGAACTGCTCAGTCTTGGGTGGGAGAGGATTCAGTTGATCTCTGAGGAAGGTTCTAAGGTTAGCTGCTCCAAGTTGCCATGTTGTTACTTGACTTCTGGACCTTTTTTTCGGAAATTTACTGCAATAAATTTACTAATTTCAGTGTCAGTTGCTTAATTTTGATCTATCAGTTCATTCCCATCCCTGCATTTCCTTAATATTAAATTGCTTCAAGCATTCAACATCCATATTTCTTTTGTGCATCATAGACATACCAACAGCTGTAATAAATTCTCTTATTTGTGTTGCATAATCTTATCTATTATTGCGTACAGTTTATCAGTCTGTCCTGTGTTATATTTGAAACCAGAGCTTAGGTTTCTCACAGTTCTCACCTTTACTACAATATATGAGCGCCAAAATTCGGCATGTGTAATGCATGCAAAGAGAACGTCTATAGACGTTTGAAGTGTCATTTGACGGTCATGATTCAAATGTGTAAATAATGTTCCTCTACAATACAAATAACGGATGATTGTCAGGTGTGAAGTGCTGATAGAGCATCATTTTCATCGCTTTATTTGATAAATGCAGATATGATTTTGCTTTAAATCGATGGTTGAAAGAGTCAAGCCCGCGAAGGAAGGTTCCAGCAGATGAGCCTTGTGGCTTTGTTGCTATGAATGGGGAGCTGTATGTGCTGACCAATGCAACACAGATTACCGATGGATCAGATCCCCGAAGACTGCCCAAGAAAAGGCCGACTCTAGAGATTCAAGCGTATGACCCTGCTAAGAGGAAATGGAGGTTTCTAATTTCAAATACACCATTCCAGCAACCCATAGATTTTAAAACTGCTGTTGCATGTACTATTCGATTATAATTTTGTGGGTGATCTTTCCTTCATGTACAGTTTAATGTAATTTAGCCATAACTTCGATTACTTGAGCTTCTCCAGGTATAAATAATTTGACGTAAAATGTCCTTGTAAAGAGTGAATGCCTGATGTATGTCATTATCCTACATGTCAAACACTGTTAGTTATGTATATATACCAACATCGGGCACACCAATCGTCGGACGCCTATAAGTTCCACGTATCTTTGTATGATTTGATTAAGTTTTTTGTTATTGTTTTATTTTAGTGTTAAAAAGGTCTCAAAAGCGCCACCAACGTGAGCCGCACAAGAATGTTTGCTTAGTTTGATAATGCTTGTATTAGAGTTTCATTTCCAGAGCATATGTTTGAGTAATTGGAGTCTTCATACCATGCAAAGTGGAGTGGATTTTTCTTCTCCAAAGCCCTCGCGGCACCCTTTTGCCAAGCCCATGCTGCATATCACAAACCCTTGGCAGCATGGCACGTGCAAGAGTTTTAATTTGCAGTAGGCTGTGGGATCAGGGATGGGAAGTCTGTATTGGTGGATCTAAATGAGACCCTTTTTCCCTTTATAGAGTTGTGCTGGATGTCTGATCCCAAAGGAAGTGAGTCAAAATATTGCCCATTTCACCATAGTTTGTAGGTAGCAAAAGTCTTTACATGGAACGGTTCAGAAAGACGTTGCAGGCATCATAATGATTATATATATTTGACCCAGGATTCAGGTTTCAAAAGAAAATGTATGGTGGGATAAATTTCCAATTTGCTAAATGGTTCTGATAGCCTGAAGGAATTCTCAGAAACAGATACCTTTCGCATCATGATTACCAAGATCTAAGTCAATGCACCTATTGGAAAGCTACATACACACCCTCAGGGTTCCAAGCAATATTAAACAAGTATTGATTTCTTCTTCTTCTTCTTCTTTGATAGAACTAAACAAGTATTGATTTCTTCTTCTTCTTCTTCTTTGATAGAACGAAGTATTCATTAAAGAGAATGAGAGTGATACAACCTAAAAAGTCAAAAATTTTAACATCTCTAAGCTGTACAAGGACAAAATATCAGTTGGTCCAAACTAACGAGACAGAATACTGGATGACGAAGGAGACTACCCAATCAGTAGCCGAGTTAGTCTTCCTATAGATGTGAAGAATCTGAATGGACACACAATCCCGTAAGAAGAAGTGGATGTCTCTCAGGATGGGGTGGGCAGAGGATGCCAACATGGACTGTGAAGAATCTGAATGGACACACAATCCCGTAAGAGGAAGTGGATGTCTCTCAGGATGGGGTGGGCAGAGGATGCGAACATAATAATCTGAATGGACACACAATCCCGTAAGAGAAAGTGGATGTCTCTCAGGATGGGATGGGCAAAGGATGCCAACATGGACTGTGAAGAATCTGAATGGACACACAATCCCGTAAGAGGAAGTGGATGTCTCTAAGGATGGGGTGGGCAGAGGATACCAACATGGACCGCCGAATCCAGGAGATGACCGTCAAGGAATCTCCTTCGATAATGATGAGCCGGTCAAGGTGGAGAATCTAACGGGCGTACCTGATGCCAACCCAGGCTGCATACAATTTCGTCCCGGAAATGGAAGTATAAGGAGATGAAAGCTGCTCGTCGCCAGGAAGCCCAGTCGAGAATCCCGTATGACAAAGGCAGCGCCTCCAGATCTATGACGGAGGCTCCCGTCAAAGCTGATAGTGAAGTACAGTGGAGAATGGGGTACCCAGGATACGAAAACCACCCGGTGTGCTCGAAGAGCAGAACGGAGATCCCATATCTCCAAAGACCTCCCAGTCGAGCAAAGATACTCATAGGCCGAAGCGGTAGCCCTATCAACCAACGACCGAGAAGAGCATCTAATCGAACTAAAGACCCGCTCATTCCTGGCAATCCATATGTGATAAGCAAGAATTGCCATATGTGATAAGCAAGATAAGCCAGGAGGTTAACATACGGGAATTCCTGAGCTGATCTCAAGGTAAAGAGGAAAGAATCAACAGCATCCTGGGACCGGGAGATAAGCCCAGCAAGGACAGCCAGCTGCCAAACCCTCAAGGCCCAGTCACAAGAAAATAGGATATGGGCCTGGGTCTCATCCTCCAGCCCACATATAGGGCAGCCATGGGGCATGTGCATGCCTCTAGATGCCAATAGAGTCCTGGTCGGAAGTCGATGCCGAACAAGCTTCCAAATAAATGAGACCCTGGGATGAACCGGAATAGTCCAGATCCAACCGAAGGAGGAGTCCACCGGCTCAATCGGAAGTATTGATTTTTTTAAGTGAGAGAACTTCCAAGCTAAAATTTGTGGACGCAACCACCAATGCTGACAATTTTAAAACAATAACTGTCACCTTCGGCACTCTCCCAATACTGCTCTCGAAAGTCAGCATCTGGCACCTAGGCTGATAGTGGTCTTGGTAACGAATTTTTTTAAATATTATTTTTTAAAAATAAAATTACCAAAATGCAGCCCTTTCAAACAAATATATCGTTATACGGTAGTTTTTGCCACGTCGATCTATTTTTTTTTAAACATGTGGAGCGCCTTTTCATTAGGTTTTTTAAAAAATTTACAGCACAGGTTGAACCTGTGCTTTCTCTAAAGCTTAAAAAAAAAATTAGCATGGAGAAGGTGCAAGTTGAATCTACGCCTTCTCATAAAGCTTAAAAAAAATTTGATTGAAGGTGCAGGTTAAAAAAATAATAAATAAAAGGTGCAGGTTCTGAAGTTTTAAAAAAAATTTATTGAAGGACCAGTGGCAGGATCCTGGAGCTAGACCGATGGCAGGATCCTGGCGACTGGATCGACGGTTTGACCGGTAACAGGATCCTAGCGACCGAACCTGTGGCAAGACCCTGCTGGCCAGATCGACGATCAGACTGGTGGCAGGACCCCAGCGGCCAGACCGGTGGCAGGACCCTGATGGCTGGACCGGTGGCAAGCCCTGGCGACCGAACTAGTGATTTGATCGTTGATAGGACCCTAGCGGTCGGACCTGTGGCAGGACCCTATCAGCTAGACTGACCATCAAACCGGTGGCAGGATCCTAGCGACCGGACTGGTGGCAGGAACCTGGCAGCTGGACCGGTGGCAGGCTCCTAGCAATTGGACCGGTGGCAGGACCTTAGTGACTAGATCGACGGTTTGACCGGTGACAAGACCTTAAAGATCGAACCTGTGGCAGAACCCTGCCGGCCAAACCGGCAATCATACCGGTGGCAGGAGCCTAGCGGCTAGACCGGTGGCAGGACCCTGGTAACCAGATCGACGGTTTGACTGGTGACAGGATCCTAGCGGTCGGACCTGTGGTAGACCCTGCCGACAAGATCGGTGATCAGACTGGTGGCATGACCCTAGCGGCTGGACCAGTGTCATGACCATGGCGACCAGACCGGCGGTTAGAACGAGGACAGGATCCTAGCGGCCAGATCTATGGCAGGACCTTGCCGGCCAGACCCTAGCGCCTTGATGTGAGTTTCATTTCTTTCTGGTGTGAGTGACGGCTGTGGACATTAATGGCGGCATGGCGGGCGCTGCTGTACGACCCTCGGGAGGCCCGTCGTCGTCCTTGGAGAGGAGGCGTCGGTCCCTTGGTGGTTCGTGCCTCTGTCTGAGCTGGGGACCGAGCTGGAAAGGTGGGGCCCATCTCCGAGGGGCTCACCTTGAGGTGGCTCGGCTGGGCGGAGGAGGGCTGAGCTCGACTTCGGACCAGCGGAGCTCGGCTTCGGATGAGCTCGACCTGACGGAGATGGGCGAGGCGCCTCCCAGCCCAAGGGATCCGACCTCGGAGGGGCTCCTCGTGGTGGAGGAGACTCGAGCTCGACTCATGACCACGGGGCCCGATCCTAAGGGGTCCGGCTTGGGTGGGGACTTGTACTCGGCTCCGGCCTAGGCATCCCGACTCGGCGGGAATCGACTTGGCGGTGGACTGAGCTTGACTTCGGCGGACGACCCCGTTGCTTC
This sequence comes from Areca catechu, assembly GCA_021397845.1. Taxonomy (NCBI): domain Eukaryota; kingdom Viridiplantae; phylum Streptophyta; class Magnoliopsida; order Arecales; family Arecaceae; genus Areca; species Areca catechu. The sequence continues at coordinate 7,192,449 of CM038040.1, read as the reverse complement.
GAGGGAGCTCGGCCCAACGAAGGGGCCCATATTGAAAACCCAGCGTGGCGTTTGATGGGGACTCCACGTTGGTTCGAGCGCCCCACGTCAGCAATCTAGCCACATCAAATACCATAATGCTGATAACATCCCTTGGCAACTAGATGGGCTTTATAGGTCTTCACCTTCTCGTCTATATCCCTTTTTTTTTTTTGAAAATCTACTTGCACCTTATGGATTTTATTCCTTCAGGTGAATCAACGAGTGTCCATACATCATTAACTTTCTTGGACTACATTTTGGATTTCATGGCTTCTAGCCATTTCTCAAAGTCAGCACTCTGTATTGCTTTCATATAAAAGATTGGATCCTCGTTATTCTCATCAAGTTTAACAAGATCATCATCATGGATCAAGAAACCATAATATTTATTTAGCTAATATAATACTCTACTAGATCTCCTTAATGGTGCATCTACAATGGGCTTTAGGTTTGATCCAATCAAATTCAGTTATATGGATTCAGTCAATGGTATCAGTTCTTCTATCTATTGAACTTCTTCAAGTTTGACCTTAGTGGCATTAATTCCTTCTCCAAGGAACTCCTTGTTTACAAAGATTGCTTTATTATTGATGAACACCTTTTGTTCATCGATATGGTAGAAGTAATATCCCTTAGTCTCTTTCAGGCACCTTGTCAGACCTAGATCCGAGCTTGTCTATTTTTAAATATTTTATATAAGCCGGGCACCCCCAGACTTTTAGGTATGAGAGCACCGGCTTACATCCCATCCATTTCTCGTATGGTGTTTTATTAACAGACTTGCTCAGAACTTTATTTAACAAGTAAGAGGTTGATTCAAGTGCATATCCCCAAAAGGAGATCTGTAGATTTGCAAAGCCCATCATGGACCGAATCATGTCTAATAAAGTTTGATTCCTCATTTTTAACACTCCATTTAATTGAGGTATCCCAAGAGATATACATTGAGAGAAAATTCCATTCTCTTCTAGATAAGTCAGAAACTCACTGGCAAGGTATTTCCCTCTTCGATCTGATCGAAGGATTTTAATAACTTTTTAGTTTGTTTCTCTATCTCATTATGATATTGTCTGAACATTTCTAATGATTCGGATTTATATCTCATAAGATAGACATAAGTGAACCTTGAAAAGTCATCTATAAATGTAATGAAATAGAAATACCCATCCCTAGCACTGACATTTATTGGTCCGCATACATCAATATATACTAGACTCAGAATCTTTGTGATTCTTTCATCTTTTCCAGTAAAACGTAACTTGGCCATCTTTTAAGAAGGCAAGATTTATAGGTTGGCAATAAATCACAATCATTGACCTCAAAGAGACCTTTTACCTCAACCTGTTTATCCTATTCTTATTAATATGACCTAGCCTACAATGCCAAAGGTATTAGGCACATTATTTAATCTAGGATATTTGCTAAACATGTATATTACACTAATAGGTTGTGATAATATATAAATATTATTTTTTTAATTATCTACACATTATAGTAACACCATTCAAAATGATATTATAATAAATACCTTTTATTGATAAATAAAAATTATTCTTGGCCAAAAGGTCTACAGAAATAACATTCATCATAAAACTAAGATAATAATGACAATCATCTAAAACAATGACATTTTCATTGAATACAAGCTTGACAATTCCTAAAAGTATAGCTGAAATTGCTCTTCCATCTCTAACATTTAGGAATCTCTTATCATCTTCAAATCTTCTATTAATCTAAAGTTCCTACAATGAATTGCAAATATTAATAGAACTTCCGATATCTAATACCTAGGTAGTAATATCACAAATGAAAAAATTATGAAGTATTATCATATAAGTACCTTGTGCAACAATAGCATGCTGGTTTTTCATTTGTCTAGGCCTGTTTAGGTCCAGCGAGGCAATTTAAAGAGGATAATTCCTCTTCTAATGTCCTTGCTTCTTATAGAAGTACTCTGCTTGACTCTGGCCGGACTTAGACTTCTTGCTTTGACTTGACTAGGCACATTGCACCTTCTTGTTATTTTTCTTCTTCTCCTTAAAAGGATAATGCCCTATCAAAATCGAACCTCCCATTATATTTACTGGCCCTTTGTAGAGCTGATATCCTTCTTATAAGTCTATAGCAATCCTAGTAATTCATGATAATTGACTACAGGCTAATTCATGGTAATTGACTACATGCTTAGTCATTCTATAATGACTAAGGTAGTCAAGTAGGACTTTGACAGAGAATTCAGGATTGCATCTTTTCCAAGCTGCTCATGTAAGGGAAATCCAAATTTGTTAAGGTGCTCGATCAGTTCGATCATGTACAATACATGATCAATGACTAATGCCCCTTTCCTCATCCTGGCATTGAAGATGGTATAAGATGTTTTGTACCTCTCAATGTCATCAAGAGTATCAAAGGATTCTTCAGCACTAGAAGAAAATCCTGTGGCTGAGCATTTTTGAATTTGTGATTTAGTTTGTCATTCATGGATGCCCACATAATGCATCAAACTATGGTTTGGTCATTAAGCCATTTCTAATGAGTATCTCGAGTCGAACCTTGGGCATTAGGAGGGGGCTTCTCAGGTGTCGAATCTGTCAACACATACAAGATTAGTTCATGTTCCAGGATAATTTATAACTTCGATACCAGCTATCAAAATTATATCCCATCAACTTTTCATTATCCAATAATGAACGGAGGAACAATGTATTGGCCATGTTTAATACAAAAAAGAAAAGAGAATAAGACCTATCAGTACATGAATCATTTAATCTTAAAGACTTAGATTTTAGTCTAAAGGCCATCCCATTATTTTGTATTAATTAATAGTCTCTATCTTCAATTTGAGGAATTACATTAATTTCCTAGTGGATACTAAAATCCTATAGACTACACATGAGCATGAGTGTGGCTTGACCCATCCATGTAGATCTAAAGGTAGGTTCTCAACTAATTATTTCTTCAAACAACTTCTAGTATTTAATTTTGCTCTCGGCACCTTTTCAATAGGCATGTAGTGCCTCTACTAAAAGTCTTGATTAGGTCCAACATTAACATGACATAATTCAATATTTCTAACCAATGAATGTCCAAGCCCGAATGTGGCTTGGCCCACTTGATCACTATCAAGAGAGTCACACCTGAATCATCATAATATGAACGATAATTCTAACAGCCATATGAGCACCAGGTCTTTGGACCTTCAATGATCATCTTAACTATTGAACCCATTACCATTCTCTTAATGGAAGGCTATGACTTTGTTATCTCCATAACTTTGTCATTTTTAGAGATCTAATAATTTAGAAAATTTAATTATATGGTTAAGAAGAGAGAAAAAGACATGGACCAATCCTCCAACTGACTTCACAAAGTTTGTAATGAGGGTCAAAGACATAATTCGTTAAAGGGCACCTAGATTAGTTCTTACTGGCATGGGTTAACTTGAATCAATGAGCTATCTAATTAAAAACTGGCTGTCCACATTTGCTAGGCAAGTGGGATCAATGGAAAGGTTCTAGCATTAACCTCTTTCCTTAGATACCAAAAAAGTTGACCATATAAGAGGTAGTCCCAATTAATAACCATGACCAAATGCTAACATATCTTAGATACTAATTGGTTCATCAAATTTAATTAGACTAGCCTAACAACTCGGGTCTAACCACTGAGCGATAATCAAGTCCATTTGATATAATATAGACTTGATCAAATTATCACTATAGATTTGATTTAGAAAAACCAATCAACTTTTGGTTAGATTAAATACAATTCTATATTAGGTCCATATTATTCAAAATTCTAATCCTCGATCTAATCTAGTTAATTATCTGATTTAAGCTAATCCAAAGCCAATAATTTATGAAAGATCTTTAATTCATAATTCTAGATCTAATCTTAGACCTTTTAATTCTAGCAATTAATCAAGATTAATTTTGCTAATCTAGATCTAAATAATTTATATGTATCTCATATATATTAAACACCTATAGATCTAAACTATATGATATAGTCATATGCTAAAATTAATATTATATTTCATATTTTAAATATAAAAACAAACCAGAATAAATTAATTTTATATCAAAAATAGTAAATCAATCAATATTAAATTACTAGAAAATAGGTCTAATAATCAAATAATTTCAATAAAAATTCTTTCACCTCACGTATTCATGGGATATAACCATAAATAGCATCCTTACATGCTATAGGAGATCCCATGAAATGAAAAGAAAAGGCCTTTAAACCTTACTTTTCTCTGATGACTGGATAGTCATGGTGATCAACTCAATTTAAAGTAGTTACTCAAATTAAAATTACATTTAATATGTATGATCTACATCTACATATTACGTATAAAAATTGATCACTCTGATATCATAGGTAGAAATCACTTAGAATTTTATATACATTTTTTTATATAATTTATAGTAGAAGTAAATCTATTTTAAAATTATTTTAAATAAAAATTTAAGTATATAGATCAAATCTAAAAAATTTTACAAGGATTATAACATGATATATAATATAGAAAATAAAATCAACATGTATCGATCTAATCAATACACGTGTAGATCATATATACTAAGACTATGAGATCAAATCCCATACTTAAGCATGGGTTGATGATCATCACTGTCGATGGTATATTATAAGAGCTCTCCATGTTGCTTCGTAGCTGTATAGGATGTTCAGTCTCTACGAATGTCTACATGAAATCCCGACATGATCAACCATTTCGGACTGCTAAATCCATGCGAAGGTTACTGATGGCTAAAAATATTTTTTTCTTGGATCTTCTTGAACCCTTCAAGAAGATCAAGAAGTGGAGGATCTGAGATCAAGAGGTAGGAAATACAAAAAAAATTATAAAGACCCTATTTTTATTTTTTTCTTCCTCTCTCCTTAAAATCTAGTGCCTAAAAAGAACTCCTCATGCCAACTTGATTTTCATGCCCCCCTTCTCAAATATTTTTTTGTGGCTTTTCTTTCTGATTTCTCACGATAAAACCCTTTCTTATTATCGTACAATATCAAAAAGAAATCTAATAATTAATTGGTATGGAGAAGGTTAAGAGATTAGGATTAAGAGGAGACCAGATAAGGACAAGGACATGAGTTCAAATTTCATTTGAACTTTATATTTTTTAAAAAATTCAAACTAATCTAAAAATTATCCTAACTAATCCTAATCAAAGAGGGATTAAGGGAGGGTGTGAAAATATATTTTAGGCATGGAAATCTTCATGCAAATCCATGGATACAATGGAGAAAAAAATAGGGAAGAGATAACTTGACGCTAGTGGGGTTTCTTAATTTAACTTGGTCAAAATTAATCCTAAAAAAATAGGGAAGAGATAACTTAGCACTAAATAGGGTTTCTTAATTTAACTTTATCAAAATTAATCCTAATCTAATTAGGCTCTAAATAAACTTAACTAATTATAAATTAATTAAGTCCAAATTCAAATTAAATCAAGATCAAAATTCTTTAGTGATTAGATCGTCGAATAACCTAATCGGGTGAAATCTAATTGAACCAAATTCAATTAGACTTGATCTAAACTTCTTTGCTCAATTAAATTAAACCAATTATCAATCCAATTACTAATTAATTAATTATTAATTTATAATATTTGTATAAGATTAATTATTAATCATATTTATAATTTTGTTATTGAATAATTATTAATTATTAATCAGCCATCATGATTGATCAAAAATACTAATGTGTGTGACCCTATAAGTTCAAACACTAAGTCGGTAGTCCATGAACTAATCTCTAAACTAATCAATGTGTCCATCTAGTAATGGTACCCAACATCCGATAGGTCAAATTTTCATGAAATAACATTCAAGAACCCAGGCATATGATCTTCGTATAATTCATCTCTTTGACCAATACTCAAGATGATTTGATTTGAGAGTCAATTGCTAAATCTCAAATAGTGCATCCAAATGTATCTTAACCTAATAAATCCTATGACTCATTACAAGGATTATATTGGCCAAGGTCTTGCTAAATTAAAAATAGTCGAGCATTTTCTCCAATAACTTGGAGTGGTTAATTTTATCTTGACTTAATCACTAACTTAACAAGTACTTGACTATATCCAGTAACCTTCTATTACTGAATTAGAAATCCATGTAGTCTAGCACCTAAGTACAGTGAGTTGTTTGTAAGTCACTGTGGTGATCTCAATTGAAGGGATATTTATATCCATTATATCCTTTTAAGGATATTCTTGTTAGCAGAGTACTCTATAGAGTTGGTTACATTCAGTGCTATATACTCCTACACTCACATGCATGCCATACTAGTATTTCCATATTTCTTGGTTATGAGGATAACCAACCCATATGATATACGACCTATGCTCAATAAATATTGTCGTCCTAAGTAACAACGTATTATTTAGTTGTGAATATGTTTAAGAACTACTCGATAAATCTTTCTTTATCTAAGGACTTCATCTCAAAAGAGTTTAAAAAAAGATATACAAAAAGAGATGAACTACCAAAAATAATTTTTATGTTATTAATTATTCATTTATAAATTTACAATGAGCACAACTATCTACAACCCAGATAATTGGTTTTATGATACATTTTCTAACATTTATCATTCTCTATCGCTCATTCTGATCCCCTTTTTATTTCACTCTATTCCCATGCTGATCATGATCAAGTGAAAGAAGAAATTCTTGGATTGCATGGCTAATTATCTTGCCAACACCCTCTCCACCAACCTAGCTAGTAACATCTCTACCAAAATAACCAATATCCTAGCTTCTACCATGTAATAATTATTCACTATTTTTATGGCTAAGCTAGTCCAAGCCTAAGTGATCCACTAACTTTCTAGCAACAAAACCCTTACAAATCTTATATCCTAATCATTTTCCACCATTACCATTCCCTAGCCATCTTGTGACACAATTAGGCTAATCCAACCAACCCACACCTTAAGTATATTTTTAACATGTCTAATCCAACATTTATCATTCTAAACCATACATTAAACCTAATCTCTTGTCTTATCACTTTATCACAGGCATTAGTATCATTCGCATCGTCTCTCAATAAAGTAAAGGATGACAAAAAGGCTCTTGCTACTCCCCATACCAAACCCATATTCAATCTTACTAACCTTTTTCCTTGCAGCAACCCACGAATCCTAACCTAGCCTTGCCATCAATATTAGTGCCAAATTATACCAATTATCATGCTCCCATTCCCATGCAATCTTCACTTTCTCCCTTGATCACTTTAGCCTTGATCCAACCCTTAGATTTGTATTCTCAGTTGCATAACATCATCTGATACTTGAAGGAGTCTTTGAAAAAAAAATGGATTAGTTTATTAGTGAGTGTTAGTGATCTATGATATTTTATTCTCTCAAAATTCAAGATATTGGATTTTGAGAAATATGATGGAACTAGATGCCCTCTTGTACATTTAAGAGCATTCCATGGGGACATGGCTTAAGTCATCCATAGCAAGAACCTTATGACTACCTTTTCTTGAAAAGCTTAGCCAAAACCCACTTCGGATTGGTTCACTTCTTAGACTATTTTAAAATTCATGCTTTTCAAAATGAAGACATGATTATTAAGTAGTATTGCTATACCTAGACAACCTCTACCTGCTCAAAAGATTTGGAAGTGTAGGTGTAGAAATCCAATGAGACATTTCTTAAATACATCAATAACTTTGGATCCCTTGCAATATGGTTAAAACATCCACTGCCTAATAAAGATTCCACTTCCATGATCAGCAAATCAACTTATCCTGGTGCTGCCATTATGATGACCATGCTTTTCCATGATGAAGACTTCATTCACTACTCCTTGGGGCATTTGCACTATAGAGTCATGCCTTTTGGGTTGAAATATGCTATATATAGCCAATTGTCAAAGGGCATTAATCATGCTTTTCCATGCTATAATGCATAAGGAGATTAAGGTTTATGTAGATTATATAATCACCAAGTCTAAAATGTCTCAGAAATATCTGATGCATCTTGATAATCTCATCAAGCAACTTTGCAAATACAAGCTTTGGGTCAACATGCCAAATGATTGTTTAGTTCAAATTAAGGAAAGCTACTTAGATTCCTCATCAATTAACAAGATATTGAAGTTGATCCAGTAAAATTAAAAGTGACCAATATGACATTGCCATCAAGAGAGAAGGTGATCAAAGGCTTCTTAGAAAGGATCTAATATATCAATAATTCTATCTATGTTAAGATAGAACATACCTAGAGTATGGAAAAAAGAGTGTTAGAAAGCATTTGACAAAATCAAGACCTACTTGCATAATCCACTTGTCGTTGGCCCTCCCGCTTCAAACAAATAGGTATTACTATACACATCCACTCCAAATATCTTATTAGGGGCAGTTTTGAGATAACATGATGAAATTGCCAAGAAGGAAAATGCCATATATTACCTATATAAGATAAGCAATTATAAAGCCATCTGCACCAACACTGAGAAAACATATCTAGCACTAGTTTCGGCCACTTAGTGACTCTAGCACTACTAGCTTATCTTGATAATCTAGTAAGGTCTATTGAAATACTTGATAGAAATAGTTCTGACTAGTTATATGGCAAAATGGTACATACTAATATCAAAGATTAAAATCATATATGTAACATAAAAAATTTCATAAGTGAGTAGGTAATAATAGATCACTTGGTAAACCATCTACTCCTTGAAAATAAATCTCCATGAACAAAATTTTCTAAAGAAGAGATATTGTTTGCTTAACTACAAAAGCTGGCTCCTTTTCAAAAACAAATCCAAGGTGGATGATCCTTTATGATGTAATAGTCAATGATCTAGGAAAAGATATGTATCAATTTTAAAATCTCTATATGATCACAAATACTAGTAGTGGTCAAAATGATTTTTGAATGCACGAAAAAATTATTAAATATGAAGCATGTATTTGAGGATTGAAAATGGCCTTGAACTTTGATATTAAAAGAGTTAAGTATATGGAGACTCATTGTTATTCAAGCCAAAAACTGAGGAATGGAAATGTAGGGATGACAAATTTGTCCCTATCAAGAGTAATTGTAGAAATTAGTTCTAAAATCTGAAGAAATCAACTTCTATTATATATCCAAAATAAGAAAGATGTATACAAATATCTTAACCATATTGATAGCTTTGATAAAAATCCTAGAAGGAGCTAGATATACAATTGAGCTATAATAGCTGAATAGGATGCAGTGATTCATTGCTCTCATAGAACCTGAATCACACCATTAACTATTAAAACTCTATGATATAAAGATATCAAAAGGTATTTGAAAGATCATACATGTTCCTAAGAAGCCAATGCTAATGATTATCATATCATTAGAATGATGGCTACTACTACCTTTCATCTAGTGGACACTTACATAAAGGGCCTTAAACAAGATGCTCCTTAGACGTGTCAACACGAAGAAGCTAAGACATCATGAAAGAGATCCATGCTAAACTTTGTGGCCTCCACATAAGTGATTATTGTTGATAAAATTATTTTGAGGCAGGGTTGCTCTAGTTGACCATGGAGTTTTTGATGCAAATTTGTCGAAGCCTACCATAAGTGCCAAGTTCACACCAACCAGACTCATGCTTATGAGCTTCACACTATATTAATTCCTGGTCATTTGCAACTTAGAGGGTAGATGTGATTTAGAAATTAATCCAAAAGCATCCAAAGGGCACAAATACATCCCATGTCTATTGATTAGTTCTCTAAATGCATAGAAGTAGCATTATATAAGATAGTAACGATGGTTATCATACTAAGCTCATTTAGGAACTGATTTGCTGATTTGGTGCACCACATAAAATCATAATAAATAATAGATTGAGCTTCATAAGGACAAGGATGGATAAGCTTTGCCAATAATATCATATCAAACATAACCTCTCCTTACCATAGTAATCACAAACAAATGGGGCATTTGAATTAGTAAATAAGAATTTGGATAGCATCTTTGAGAAGATGGGTACCATCCGTAACTATCGACATGAAAAACTACCTTTTGTGCTTTGGGGTTATAGAACATCAATCAAAATCTTGATTAGCATAACAACATATTCTCTCACCTAGGAAATGTATTGCCTAAAAGAGACAACCTAAGAGGAGGGTGAATTAGCTTTTTTCAAAATTAAAAGCAAGTACATACAAATTTTAAGACAACTAAAGTGACTATATAATGGAAGCTATACATCAATCTTAAATAAATAAGGTACAAATTGAAAGCAAGAAAATAAATAGTTAAATCACAAGCAAACACAAACTTTTATAATGGTTCAGCACTAAACCTAGCCCCCACTTTCCAAGCTCATTTTTGAAAATTTCACTATAATCTCTCTAAGATAATAGCTTGATTATTTTTCCAATCTTATAATCAAAAATCCAGTTGATTTTCTTAGTAAAATTCAATAAACACCACTTCCCTTCAAGCCAATCCTAGAGTTACTCTAATTCAAGCCTTGGATGGGCATATCCCGAAGTTTTAAATTTAATTAAAACTTGTTTATGGCAAGGAGTTAAGAATATAAATGGAACCAATCAAAAAGTTTCTCGAAGAAAAAAATATAAAGTCATAGAACCTTTTGGAGACATGAGGAAGCTTGCAATCAATGAGCTCTTCTCCTTCTTAAAGTTAGCTAAAAATTTATGCTTTTGATGTTTGGGGAGTTAAAGTAATCTCTTGAAGGCTTACTAAATATTTTTTGGCTTTTCAATTTGTTTTTTTTCTTTCTTATTCCTTTAATGTATTTAGTTGGTATTTAAAGCTCTTAGATTGTCCAAAAACTCATTTCTGATTGTTAAAGACCGAAAACTAGCCAGTATAATGGTTCTACATAATTCTATGCATGCTACAAAATTAGCTATTAGAGTTGTCACTCATAGTGGAGTTGACTCGAGCTACCTTGGAATTGATTTGAACTATTTAGGAGTCATCTCAGGTTCTATAGAGTTGACTTGAGTGCTAGTCCCAAAAATATTGCTTTCTAACTTGACTGAAAGAGCTGACTCAAATTCCATGGGTTAAATTAAGGTTGATTCCAAGTTGACTCAAGGTCTGCTAGAGTTGACTCAAGATCTAGATCAAAAATTCTGATCTTTATCTTTTTTGGATTCTCTAAGAGAGTTGATTTGGGCTCAGTAGGAGTCAACTCATGGCCTATGCCACTTAAATTTTTCATGCTAGAGTTGTCACTTTGAAACTTAGGGTTGACTCTTTATCATTCATTTACCATGTAGCCTTCCAAACTTTTTCTTTTGGACATCATTTATCATGAAGTCTCTTAAACATTGTTTATTTAGGATTTCATCTTGAACAAATAAGTATACTTCTTTGTAAAGAATTAAAGCTCCCTGAAACTTCTCAGCAATACTTTAACAAGCTATTAGTCCCATAATATACTCACATATTTTATTATTCATCAAATCATTCCTTGGATCAATAATCTTTTTCTTTTTAATGGTGACAAAACTTTGAATATGAGCAAATGATGTAAATAACATAAGTATACTTAAAGAATTATATTTTTTTAAAAGTATCATAACATATAGTGTGCATGTGTCATAGTTTCATACTCTATAAGCATAGTGCTTGAAAAATTAGATGATTTAATTTAACTATATCAAAGCATTCAAGAAAATTGAGGTATAGTATCATCAAGCTACAGCTTTAATAATTTTTGAAATTAGAGTTTCAAATGAGTATCAAGTTCATATTAGAGAGTATAGGACAAACATTTTCATGCTTAGTGAATTTTCATGAAAATATTTTAAGAGTATTAGAGCATATAGTAAATACACAGCAAATATATCAGAGCATTTACACAATATATAAAAGCATGAACATTCAACATTAAAGTAAGCAAGCCTTTTAAGTTAGATTCATATGAGATTTGCTTAAATCACAATTGCTCAAAATAGCTCAAACTTTCCTTGGATAAGAGCTTAGCTTAGATTTTGCTAGCATCAGAGCTTATTAATCAACTTAAATGTTGCTTTCTTGGATTAGAGCTTACTTTGCTTGTATCAAAGCTTATGATACTTAAATTGAACTTAAATTTGTTGATTAATTTGCTTGTTTATATGAATAATTTGCTTACATCCTCTCTCCCTTTTTGTCATCAATCAAAAAGATAAAATAAATAATTCATACAATTTTTGATGAAGTAAATAGGTTACAAAACATACAACTATATCAATCAAAATGAATGCACTGTTGCACAAAATAATAATGGTAGTACACCAAGATACAATAATGTCATTAATATAGATATACGTAGTCCATGAGATAAACATAGTCAGTTATATTAGAAAGAGCCTAATATCTAATCCTAGAACTGCTCATCATCAAATGAAAGCTTTAAAGCAGCAGATGAGCTAGTCCTAGATAAGGATGCTCCTCCACTTTGGCTTTTGGTCTTGCTAGCTCAATTAATCGCTAGAGTGAGAAACCCCACATCAAATAAATAGGGGATTCATCCGTGCTTTATTCTGACAAAATCTTAACTAATAAAGGCTTAAGGCAAAAAAAGAGCAGGAAAAAGAAGTTTAATAACTTGAGGTTTCTATTGAGCCTCCCTACTGGTTTTTTCGACAAAAACAATGAATATGATCAAGGGTCTTTAGAGAAGAATAGAGAAGATGAGAGGAAATTGTTGAGTGATTGATATCATGGAAGGCTTTAATCCGTGAAATAGATATTAAGGAAAGGGTTGGATATCAAAAATAACTTGAATCCAAGCTGAATTGGGATTCCTTTCAGCCGAAGAAAAAGGATGGAAACTCCTTTAGGAGTTATGGTTCATTGCCAATGCCCCTAGCGCGTGCGAAGAGCATGCTTGCTTAAAATTTTTTTGTGCACTTGGGCTTGCATTGTGCTCTTGGACCAATCAAATTGACCAAGCCCAATTCCTTGTTGGAGTGGGGTATTATAATAGCCATGATAGGGTTTAGATGTTTTAGGAGTGGACCTACATTTACCTAGTTCAACTTGAATGTTTTCAAAATGTTTTAGATGCATCTTGACAATCATAGAATTTCTTAAAAATTTTCAGTAAGTTTAGATCTCTCACAAAGGAATCAAATATTTATAGATTCATGAGGCTATATGTTCTTAATGTACTCAAAGAATTCACAAAATTAATAAGGTTTTTTTAAGGTTCCACTGGAAGTATTAAGCTAATGGGATTGAGAATGCTTGTCTTAATCCTTGAACTCTTACTTTCTTGTTCTATCCTTTGTCTGGATTTTTCTTCACAATTTCACATTTCAAAATTAATCATCTTTCTATTAATAAAAGTTCTGAAAATGAGCTCATATTCAATTTTTCATAGCTTAGTTCTACAATTCTGAAACTCTCTTCAGTCCATGTTTCAAATTTGGTTTGATAGCTCTAAAACTATGTTCAATTTCAATATTGCAGTTCCAAAGCTAATAGTTTCGATGTTTCATAACATGTATCTAAATGATCTTATACCAAGTTCAAATACTATGTGCATTTGTGTTAACATATTACTAATAATAATATTTAATGAATAAAAAGTCCTTTATCTATACTAAAAGCTCTTGATGAAACATATATTTGCGACTCATCTATAGCTAAAGGACATGTTAACAAAAATAATCTTTTAATGGTTATGACTAAAATAGTATCAAGGATGGGTCATGTCCTCACCATTTCAAGGTTCACACATGATTTCCTAGGATGACCAAAGATATTTCATTCCTTGTAGGGAAGGCATAAAAGTCCTGGCATAAACTACAACATGAAAATATGTTAGAATTACAAACAAATTGGCTGTTCAATATTCAGATATTGATTTTAGCTGGCATAAAAGTACTGGCATAAACTACAACATGAAAATATGTTAGAAATTGGCTGTTCAATATTCAGATATTGATTTTAGCTAAAATCAATATCTGAATGTTAATCACACATGATGCAGCTCTATGTAAAAATAGGTCAAATCATTATATTGTATATAAGGTTAATTTCAAAGTTGATTACAAAGATGATAACATTGATTACAAAGTTTATTATAAAATACTCATTAAATATATGATTTTCAAAATCATAACATAATTATAGATATGTTTTTCACTCAAAATGTAAGCACAATTGTTACCACAGCCCATAAAACCATCATTGTAATCATATAAAACTTCTCTCTTGTAGCATACTTTGCAAACTGCCTCCCTCCGTGACTCATCACATTCAGCTTTTACCCTTTCTATTTCTATTTTGATATCACTAGCCCTCTTATTTTAATACCTCTACCTCAAGTCGATTGCCTTTACCTTTTTAATTTTAACATATGTTATTTCAAATCAGAACTTTCACCTTTATACATTTTAATGATTCTAGATATGTTTCTGTCTTGGCTTTCAAATTCTTAGTTTTATCCCTTCTTTGAGAAGACACGCTTTGGCTTGACCCTTCGTTTTAGAATGAATCCTCGTGAAGTACCCACAATACAAATCCATCTACAGTAACAACATAAATCTCTAAACAGCCTCTAAACAACAGAAACATCTAATCAAACAACTTATATTTAAGCTTTAAGTCCTATCACACTTATTTGATAGTTTGGATAACTTATGAACCTTTGTGCAGGATTGTTGTCCCTTCATGGAGTTTACATTTTAGGTAAAAGGACGCACTTATAATGCCCTGGACCATCATTGCTTTCTATTAAGTCCATGCTATGGTTTGGAGACTTATGTATTGACCTTCTAACTCTCTTATATGTCATGTCTTTTAAACAAGTCTTGCATAAATGCCTTGGATGATGTCCATTACTGTTGTTGCTATCCAATCACCACATGGGAAGGGAGAAATAGGAACAAAAATCCTAGCCATAAATAGAAAGAAAAAAAGTTAAATCATAGTTGGAGGGTGGCTGAGAAAGATAGAAGTGACTTAATTAGTCTATATCAATAGCTTCCTTGCCATATTAGTTTGTTTACATGTATGTGATAGTACGTGGCTAAGGCAACTAAATAGAAGTAGCAAAAATTGCAATATTTTGAAAGTTAAAGAAGTTGTTTGTAATGAATGGAAATTTAGGATAAAAATGAAAATTCCAACAGTTTATATGAATTTTAAAATAATTAAGTTTTTAAATATTTTTTTAGGGATGAGAATATTTATTTTCTCTTTTTTGTCGAGTTGGGGGAGGAAAAGGAGAAGTGGAGTTTTGTTTTCTTTTTTTCCTATTGTGGTAAGCTTTTTTTTTTTTTCTTTTTTTTTTGAAGTGTTGGTGGAAGTGCAAGAAAGATGAAACAGTGGAAGTAAGGGTCAAGATGAGAGAGGGGAATAGGAGAGCAAAAAAAAAGGAATATATGGGAAAGTTAATTCTTTCTCTTGGTTGAAAGTTTTCTAAGAAAAGAAAAGAAAGGAAAATAAAAGAAAAGGAGGAAAAATAAATTCTCTCAAATTTATAATTTTTTTTTTCCTAAAAGAACAAAATTGGAGAGAAAGAATTAGGAGCAAGTAAATTTTTTTATAATTCCTATCTTACCTCTCTAAAAGTAAAAAATAGTTGTATCATTTTTTTCTTTCCTTTTCTTCTCTACATTCAATCAAAAAAAAAATATATTTCTTTTCTTCGGTTAAACTTCTAATCAAAAGAAGAGAAATAATTTTTTTTCTTTTCTCTCCTCACCAACCTATTCTTTTTCTTTTCTTTACCAAACTCCCAACCAAGTACTAAGATAGCATTTGGTAACAAGCAAACTATCTAGATTACCGATAATTTAATAGGGCCCCATTATATTACCATGCTTGGTATATTTTTCTGGATGGCAATCTATTATGTCTGATAATCTGGATTGCTTTTCAAGAGATAATTTAGATTATCTCTAGGAGAAGTGGTAATCCAGATTATTATTAGATGTATATATCCTAGAAGCAATGTTAGCTGACACACTATAATTTCTAGGACATCATATTATACTTAATCAATTTTTTATTAATAAAATTAGATATTTTTTATTCATATTTTTATATGTCTATGAATCGTCCATAAAGTTAATGGATAATGATACATATTTTTAAGAATAGAGAATTTAAGACATGTGTCATTATAGATTAACCCCTAAATGGTCCTAGTCATTAGATCATTACGGAGACGGTGATTGATCTATCAAGATTGGTGCATAGATCATTTCTTTTTTGGATAGACGAGTCTCGAGACTATAGAATGGAGACACTGGAACAAGAGTATAAGTGGTTGTTAGAAGACAACGGTATTGAGCATGACCAAAGAACAAGAAGTCACATAGATGTCTACTCACTTGTTAGTGACTTCTCAAATACTGTAATTGTGTGGGTAGTTCCTTGACATGCGGTGTCTCATATACTCATAATAAGGTTGCTATGGTTTGACAGCACATGAACATGGTCTCTAGCTATTCAGAATATTGTGGTATTCGTTGAATGCAGTAGCTTCACTATAGAAGTAGCGAGAATACTTATATGGGATATATCGACCTTAGTAGTTAAGGTATAATTCTATGCGATCCAATTAGCTAAGTTCTTGAAACTGCGCCCACAATAGTATGATATTGATAAAGAGTTTTTATGAAAATCATAATTGGGTTCGAGCTAATTAAGTTTGACATATGATGGATGCTTAGGATTTTACGAGTTTTCATTACCTACATCCTGTCAAGATTTTCGATAGAGAAATTTGATCACACAATAAATACACCCAGGGGTTCATTTTTATTCTATTAGATTGCCACTACATAATGCTAGATATTACTGGTAAATTATGAGAGCTCACTATGATCATTTTTAGATCAACGATCTAAATTAGAATTGAGCTAAAAAAATTATTTTAGTCCATCAGAAGAGTTTCAATGATACTATGACAGAGATCATGGTATATCTCACTACCAGATGGAATAGAACCTAAGAGGTCATATGTATAAGGAGTCGACCTGACTAAACCATGTATCTTTGTAAGAGTTACATTTTAGCACCTACCAATTTTGGCACATATTGAAACTAGACTGATGTGGGACAGGGGGGTAGGGGGAGATCGAACGGTGAGCCTAGAAGTCACCTAGATTAGGGTATCACTATTTTTTTTTTGGATTTTTTTGTAAGGGAGTGGTGAAGGAACAATGGGGATGGAAGACTTAGAATTTGGAACTCATGAACTTTGGGACTCACACTAACAAAGAGACCTCTCACCTCTAGGGCATTCCACCCTCCTCGATACTTGGAGGCATTAGGATGAATCTCAAAGGTCATGGGGGGATAAAGAAAATGGAATAGGAAGAGGGATAACTAGGGCCTCTCGCCTACTCCTAATGGAGGTAGAACCAGGAACACTTTCCTTTTCAAAAATTCATAATCTTCATTATTTTCAATACAAGAGATGGGTCCTTATATAGGTACCAATTACTTAGGAAGCAAGTAAAAAAAAAATATGCATCACAATCCTTCCTGATTTGCTAAATGACAACATAGAAGGTTTTATACAATTTCCAAAAAAACTCAAGAAAAATAAGGAAAGAAGAGGGGGACCAAGGGGGGACCATGTGGGGCGCCAAACACCTGCACTTTGGGCTTAGGGGGGACAACATCTTTTCTTAGCTGCTTGGCATGAATCAGGGGATTCATGCTTATCCACTTGACATTCCTTTCTCAACTGATGGCATGTGGAGTTGATGTGCCTGGAGGGTGGAAGGGGTGTGCTGGCATGTGGTCATGCACGGGATGTTACTAGGACTCCATGTGGCGCTGAGGTGGCTAGGCTCTCGGGTCCCCATCATTTCCCTGGAGTAGAGAGAACTCGACTCCGTCGAGTTTGGCTTCAAATCTCCCGTCTTCGGCTCGATATTATTTTCCTTGGACTCCAAACTACAGATTGAGATAATCTTGAGATATTTTTTTTATCTTTTTCAAATAATTCTAGATTTTTTTCTCATTAGTCCTGCTCTAAGATCCGTACAACTCTGCAATCCGTGTAGCTCCAAAATTGGTGTAGTTTTGAAGAGTGTGCAACTCTGAAATCGATGAAGGGAAGGGCAACTACTTTTGCGTTCGTGCGGTGCCCCTCCTCTTCCTCACGGACTGAACGAGAAAGAGGGAGGCTCACGGAGGGAGTTTCGCCGACGGCCTCTCCGGCGACGATGCTGGGCAGAGTTGGCCACATGGGGAGAAATGGCCGGCACGGGCATGGTTCCGGCAGCTGGCGGCAGAGGGAGGAGCTTGGAATGGGGAGGCAGACGACGAGTGAAGGAGGACGGGGGAGGAGCGATCCAAGGAGCAGGTCGGTGGAATGGGGCATCCGGGGCATCACAGCGGTGAGGAGCAAGTCGATGGAGGATGGAACAGGGGAG
This sequence comes from Areca catechu, assembly GCA_021397845.1. Classification (NCBI taxonomy): domain Eukaryota; kingdom Viridiplantae; phylum Streptophyta; class Magnoliopsida; order Arecales; family Arecaceae; genus Areca; species Areca catechu. The sequence continues at coordinate 7,174,032 of CM038040.1, read as the reverse complement.
GAGCGATCCGGGGAGCAGGTCGATGGAACGGGGCATCCGGCATCTCGACAGCATGGGATTCCGGCCGTAGATTGGGGATCCGATCGGCGTCGATGGTGCAAGGCGGTGGTTGAGCGGGCGGTGCCGTGGAAGAAGACACCGGGCCGTTCGAAGTTCGGGATCGAGTGGTGGAGACGATCGGGATAGGAGGACAGAGGCGGAGCTGGGGAGGTGGCGCTCGGGTTCGGGTGGTGTCCTCTGGTCGGTGAGGCATCACAGGCCAGGTGGCGATTTGGGACTTCACGGCAGTGCTGTAAATGGGGCGGTGGCTCGGCCGTGGCTCGGTGGTGGCGCTGGTGGGCCGGCGATGGAGATGGTGGCAGATGGATAAAGGAAGGAGATGATGGGAATAAGTCAAGGATAAGTTGGGGATAAGTAGAGGATAGCAAGAATAATAGAAATAAAATGAAAAAAAAAGATGTGGATCTCATGGACTTTATGACTCATCCTAACAAAGAGACCTCTCATATCTAAGGCATTACACCCTCCTCGATACTTGGAGGCACTAGGATGGATTTCAAAGGTCATGAGGGATAAAGAAAATGGAATGGGAAGGGGATAACTAGGACCTCTTGTCCACTCCTAACAAAGGTAGAACCAGGAACACTTTCCTTTTCAAAAATTCATAATCTTCATTATTTTCAATATAAGAGAGGGATCCTTATATAGGGACCAATTACTTAGGAAGCAAGTAAAGAAAATATATACACCACAATCCTTCCTTATTTGATGAATGACAACATGGAAGGTTTTATACAATTTCCAAAAAAACTCAAAAAAAAATAAGGAAAGAAGAGGGGGACCAAAGGGGGACCATGTGGGGTGCCAAACACCTGCTCTTTGGGCTTGGGGGGACGACATCTTTCCTTAGATACTTGGCATGAATCAGGGGATTCATGCTTATCCACTTGATGACGTGGGACACGATCCCGAATCAATTTTATTCCAAGGAGACAGGACCGTTGGTCGCTAGGAAACGACCCTAGACTAGGTTAAACAGTCCCAAATTATTTTTTTCCAATTTTCTTTTATTTCAAATAAAACTTTTTTTTTTTTTTTTTCACTCCTCTTTTTTTTTCTATTTTCTATTTTCCTTTTTTTCACTTTTTTTTTCACGTTTTTTTCTCCACGGTTTTTTTTTTTTTTCTTTCCTACGCTTTCTCTCTAAAGTCGACAGAGAAGCCCGGAGATGCTTTCACATTCGTGCAAAGCATCTCCCGGTGCTTTGAAGAATGTGCATAACCTGGGGAAGGGCCGTGGAAGCGAACATCCGACCGATTTTGCCGGTGGGATCTCGCCGGCGATGGTTGTGGCATGATGGCAGCGGCACGGGAAAGTAGTGGCGCGGCTTGCTGGGGACGGCGACGGTGGCAGCCATGACGGAGTCGATGGATCGGGCGGAGATGGCAGCAGGGCGGCCGGAATCCATCAGTATTGGTGGTCTCGATCTAGTCGTGGGCTGGAAGCGGAGGAGATCTGCTGGAGGCATCACGTGGAGGGCTCGGCTGCAGCGACGCTCAGTCGTAAGGGAGGAGGCAGACCGGCGGCAGGCATCACGGAGGGGCTCGACTGTAGTGGATCTGGCGCAGGGCTCGGAGCTTCACGGGAGGACTTCGGCTGTGGGGTGCTCGGTCTGTCAGACCGGTTGCTGCGGGAGTCACGGTGGTTGATTCACGGGTTGGACGGAGAAAGGAAATAACAGAGATAAAAGAGAGAGGAGGAATAAGACAGGACACACCCAGACATTTTCTCAATAATTCATCATCGCTAAATTTTATTCAATAACTAGACTCTTGAATAGAGTCATCTAAGATATCCGATAACCTGATTAGATATCCCTAACAAATTCAAACTAAAAACAAACAAATCCAATTAAAGGATAAAATAAATCCTAAAAATAAATATTCAAACTAAACAACCAAATTCTAAAACAAATTTCAAAATAACTATGATCCTAATCCTAAAATTTCTGATGATATCCTGTGCTGGCATCGGGATCTATGCTGGCATCGAGATTTGTGCTCATCGACTCCAGGATCTTGGGCCCCAAGGCTTGGGCTGGGTTGGGCTTCAGGTTTTGGGCTAGGCTTCTAGGTTGGGCTGGCTTCAGGTTCTGGGCTGGGCTTCATGCTTGGGCTTGGGCTTCAGGTTCTGGGCTGGGCTTCAGGTTTGGGCTGGGCTGCTTCAGATTCTGGTCGACGTCCCCATCATTTTTCCTGAGGTGGGGAGAACTCGACTCTATCGAGTCAGGCTTAAGAAAATTGTCTTCTCGATACATCATCTGTAGATTGAACAATTCAAAGCAAAAAACAAATAGAATTAATCCTAACCTAACCTAAACTTGCTCTGATACCAAATAATTGACGTGGGATACGACCCCGAATCAATTTTATTCCAAGGAGATAGGACCATTGGTCGCTAGGAAACGACCCTAGGCTAGGTTAAACAGTCCCAAATTATTTTTTTCCAATTTTCTTTTATTTCAAATAAAACTTTTTTTTTCATATTTTTTCTTCACTCCCTTTTTTTGTCTATTTTCTTTTTTCCTTTTTTTCACTTTTTTTTCACGTTTTTTTTCTCCACGGTTTTCTTTTTTTTTATTTCCTACGCTTTTTCTCTAAAGTCGGCAGAGAAGCCCGGAGATGCTTTCACATTCGTGCAAAGCATCTCCCGATGCTTTGAAGAATGTGCGGAACCCAGGGAAGGGCCGTGGAAGCGAACATCCGATGGGTTTTGCCGGTGGGATCTCGCCGGCGATGGTTGCGGCATGATGGCAGCGGCACGGGAAAGTAGCGGCGCGACTTGCTAGGGACGGCGACGGTGGTGGCCATGGCGGAGTCGACGGATTGGGCAAAGATGGCAGCAGGGCGGTCGGAATCCATCAGTACCAGTGGTCTCGATCTAGCCATGGGCTGGAAGCGGAGGAGATTTGCTAGAGGCGTCGCGTGGAGGGCTCGGCTGCAGCGACGCTCGGTCGTAAGGGAGAAGGTAGACCGGCGGCAGGCATCGCGGAGGGCTCGGCTGCAGTGGATCCGGCGTAGGGCTCGGAGCTTCACGGTAGGACTTCGGCTGTGGGGCGCTCGATCTGTCGGACCGGTTGTTGCAGGAGTCATGGTGGTTGATTCACGGGTTGGATGGAGAAAGGAAATAACAGAGATAAAAGAGAGAGGAGGAATAAGATGGGACATACCCAGACATTTTCTCAATAATTCATCATCGCTAAATTTTATTCAATAACTAGACTCTTAAATAGAGTCATCTAAGATATCCGATAACCTGATCAGATATCTCTAACAAATTCAAACTAAAAACAAACAAATCCAATTAAAGGATAAAATAAATCTTAAAAATAAATATTCAAACTAAACAACCAAATCCTAAAACAAATTTCAAAATAACTGTGATCCTAATCCTTAAATTTTTGATGATATCCTGTCTGGCATCGAGATCTGTGCTCATCGACTCCAGGATCTTGGGTCCCAGGGCTTGGGCTAGGTTGGGCTTCAGGTTCTGGGCTGGGCTGGCTTCAGGCTTGGGCTTGGGCTTCAGGTTCTGGGCTGGGCTTCAGGTTTGGGCTGGGCTGCTTCAAATTCTGGTCGACGTCCCCATCACTTGACATTCCTTTCTTACCTAATGGCGTGTGGAGTTGATGTGCCTGGAGGGTGGAAGGGGTGTGCTGGCATGTGGTCATGCACGGGATGTTACTGGGACTCCATGTGGCGCTGAGGTGGCTGGGCTCTCGGGTCCCCATCATAGACCTACTAATTTTAGTACATGCCAAATTTAGCATATTAGACATATTTACAAAATTACAAAAAATTTTGATTTCATTATTTCATTTAATTAAATCAGATTTAATTATTATTAACTTTATTTAAAGTTAACTGGACTTATAATTTAAGTTGGACTTAAATTCTAGATCTAATTAAATTGGATTAGCAACCTTATTGAATTTGGTTCAATTCGAGTATGAAACGGTTTCAAAAATTGATCAAAATTGAGTTAAATTGAGCCAGCAACTAGGAGACCCAGTCAATTGGGTCTCTCTCTCTAATCTCACATAAAAACCAAGGGAGGTGCACAAAAATGTGCACCTCTTCTTGGAGGCACGCCTCTTTCTCATCTGGAACTCTCATTTTTTAATAAACATGGACTATTATCTGATTTGATCATTGACCAAATCAAGTAAGAATCCATATTTATCTGGATTTTTAGAGGTGGTGATGGAGGGGTTTTTGATGTGGATTTAAGAAGAGAACAAGAGAGGCTGTACAAAATTATGATCGATAGATATCCCTTATGATTTTCATCTATATTTTGACCATCCATGAAAAATTGAGTCTATACCTCTATAGAAAGCTGAGAGCCCATCGATTTCAAAAAAAATATTAGAAAAACACTCTATTATTTTTCTGGTATTTAATTCCTTGAGAGAATATCAAAGTAGGCTACTAAGTTCTAGTTTTTGACTAGAAAAAGATATCCATATCCATGGAAGAAGAAAGACCTGCAGGGATCTAGTAGTTTGGGGATCTTGGTAATTCATTAGGAAGGCTTCGTGTGAATACTAGAAGACGCTAGATATGTGCGCGGCTTCGACGAATTACATCAGATTTGATTGATCCGACAGTTCCAATATAAGAAGAAGGATTTAGCGATACAGTTAAGTTGATTTCTTCTTCTTATAATTTTTAAGTTTTCATGTCTAATTAGATTTAATTATTTAAATATATTAGAGATATGATTTAAATGTTAATATTATTTATTTAAATTAGCATGCATAAATGAAAATAATTTTGCTTCGATATCTAGAATTTTTGAACCTAGAATAGCATGCTTATCATCTAGATTGGGAATCCAACAGTGGTATCAGAGCTAGGTTGTTGATATATTTGGAATAAAATCATACCTGAATTCCTTTTAGATATGAAGGATTTAAATAGATTTGAACTAATTTATGATGTTTGAAAGGATTTTTAAATCACTAGTTCATGTTGTTTATGAAAATTATTTTCAAAACATGTATTGATATGTTTAGATCTAAATTCTTGATATATGATGATGTATCATGTTTCTAATTTAGATCTGAAAATGATTAAATTAATTTTATAATAATTGATCACCAATAATTTAGCCAAGTATTTGGATTGGGTGCAATGGGTCTTTTATGGTATGTAGGGTTGTCACTTGTGACTTGACTCATAAAGAAAAACATGACTGATTAAAATAGATTCTTGTTTTAGATCTAAAATAAATTACATAAGATGCAACTTAATTGATTTAGTTTAAAACAAGTGGTATGAGATGCATGAGTTAGGGCTTAGATATGAACCAACAATTCATGACCATAAACCATTAATTCCATGAAATTAAACCTACTCTAAAATTGACTTAGGTTCTAAATTTTATTTCATGGATGTGGGTGTGGGTGTTCAAATTAGAACCTGTGATTAGGCTACGTTAATGTCTTGATTAGATTAGGCTAGAACTCTATTTTGGTTTTGAGCAGTTGATCGAATCTAATTTAGATCAAAAGGGCATAACATTGATCTTAGATGTAGTTTGGTCACATCGATTCACACTTGATGTGAATTGATTATTAAGACCTAATTCAGCTCACTGGTCTGAGCCTGAGGCACTAGGCTGACTTATATTCATTGACCAATTGGTGTCTAAGGTAAATTTTGATCATGGTTATTAATTGGGACTAACTTTTTCCTAGCCAACTCGGTTGGTATCTAAGAAAAGAGGTTTAAATGGCAGCCCTTCTATTGATCTAACATACCTAGCCAACTTGGTCTATTAAGTTTGATTAGGTTGCTTATTGATTTGAGTTCATCTATGCCACCTAGGTTCGTCAAATATAAGATGTACTAACATGAACTAGGATTGTCGATATGAGATGTACTGACTTAAACCTGGTGAGTCAAACATGAGATGGGCTGACTATAACCAGGCTAGTTAGATATAAGATGTGTTAACCTAATCCAGCTTGGTTAGACATAAGATGTACTGATCTAAATTTGGTTAGTTAGGTATAAGATATGCTGACCAATTTAGATGAGACCTGAACCTAAACCTCCTTATAAATATTAAGTCCATAGGTCTTCCACCGTTATAAAGATGCGGGCATTTTTTTAGGTGTTGATTGTTCTCAGCTAGATACAGTGATTTAGTTGCATCAAGAGAGTGCAACCACTCTATTAAATATGAGATGTTACGGGATAAAGATGGGGTTGGGCCCAATAACTATTAGATGAGGGACCCAATGATGACTTCACTTCCGCGTTGAACAATGGTCGGACTTAACTAAGAAGTGTGGGCAATAACTATTAGATAAGCCTACATGACTTAGAGACCGAGTCGCTATAATTTGTTTGAAAAGCATTGGACATGAGTTGTCTACTCATTGGTTTGTATGCTACCAATAACTGTTAAATGAGGTGCATGTAAATCAGTAGGACTATAGTACTCGCTAGAAATTCTAATTGCAAAGGGACTTCCGTATCTCCACTGAGGAGAGTAAGAGATCCGAGAAAATAGTGAAAGTTTTTATTTATTTCTTAAAATTTTTAAAACTAATAAATAATTGAGTATTACTATTTAATTAGAATCTTTTCTCTCTTCAGATAATAATATCAGCTCGAATTTTCTTAGCCTAAAACTTGAGTCTAACCATTTGACCAAACCCAATCATAAGGATTGGTCTAAAGTTTTAGAGTATGTCTTATATCAAGAAATATAAGAGACCTTGGAGAGGTCAAGGGATTCTATGTATTTGGAGAGCCTAAAGAAAATGGTTGACATGCCTTTAGAAGGTATGTCAAAAATGCTTGTTATTGAAACGACATTGACTATTTCTTCTATACCTAATAGGGTCATAGATTCTAGTTCAAGTGTATATTTTCATACTTCAATGCAAGGTATAGTGAGATGTAGAAGGTTGAGGGATGGCGAAGTGATCCTTCGGATTGGTAATGGAGCAAAAGTTGTGGCTATTACCATAGGTACCTATCCTCTTCGATGACCGTCAACATATTATTTAAAGCTTAGAGACTGTTACTATGTATATGTTACTAGCAAAAATTTGATTTTTGTATTTGTATTAGTATAAGAAGAATATAGTTTCAATTTTAATAAGATCACTGCTTCATTTATTTTGAAAATAATTTGGTTGTACGTGACTTTATGATTGATCGTCTCTATTATTTATATGCTGAACATGTGATGAGTTTGTTAATGTAAACATGCAATTGGTGTGTGTGCCATACATCGTAAGAGATCTAGAGATGACATGAATTATAAATATATGTGGCATCTTAGACTTGGTCATATTAGTGAGGACTAAGGCTACAAATGGATTGGGTTGACCTGTGACTTGACCTGATCAGACCCGTTTATACCCGATCTAATCCATTTTTAGGGATCCGTGGAACCAAATCAGGTCCTACAATAGGCCCGTTTCATTTTCTGGATTAGGTATGGGTTTACTGAATTTGGACCTGATCCAATCCAACCCGACTCGACTCAAACATATTAATACTATTAGGATTATGTCTATTTGGATATTTAAATTATAATTTAAAACTTGTATGAAATAGAGTTAAAATTATTTTTATATGTTAATTTATTTTGAAAATAATATTATTTGTTATTTATTTTATGGTTAATAATAATTGACTATGTAATAATTAAAACATAATTATCTATATTTTGTCCGGATCATATCTTAATCCAAATTTTTTAATAAGAACCGGATTATTTATGGATCCGATCTAATCCGAATGATTCATTGGATTAAAAATTCTGATAGTAGACCTGACTCGACTCGACTTGATTTTCTAGTAGATTGGATCTAAATCTAATATTAGGATCCGATCAAAAAATTGAGTTGGATTGAGATCACTCATGATCTGATCTGATCTATTTATATCTTTGATGAAGGCATGATAAATAAATTAAAAAAATAATATCTATTATTTATTAAATTTAAATTTATTATTTATTTATAAATTTTATTTTTAAAATAAAATACTTATGTTATTCTTTATGGAACGTAAAAAGAAGGTTTCCGAAATATTTGCCCACGTGATTTAGGATGACAGGTCTCGTTAAGGTATACCGCTCCGTTAACTTTCCGTTACGAAAGATCCGGTTGAGCTGGCAGTCCCACACCGCTCACGAACCGGACATCTCGATGGCACGATCATAAATGTTGGACTGGAGAGAGAAAGAGTAAGAGGAACGGTGAGAGACGGGAGGATCCCTCCGCCTCCTGTCACTCGAAAACCCTTGTTCGCCTCGAAGTAAACCCCCTCCCCCCACTCCCATCCCTTTCGATCTCTCTCTCAGAAACCCCTTCCCCCTTCAATCCTCCCCCGATCCTCTCTCTGGTGATCGTCTTCCACTCGATCACTGCGTCGTTCTCGTGGTCCGGCGAAGCGCTGAAGGTCCGTTGCCGCTTCTTCCACTCGTTCTTGGTCGTTGGCCGACGCTGTACGGATTTCTCCGCGCCGAATTTTTCATTTTTCTTGTTTATTTCACTGCATTCGGTGAAAATTATCGCAAGATTCTGCTTTTAGGTTTTCTTAATGATTTTGATTTTTTTTTTGGGTTTGAACTCAATGCGTGCAAATTTTTAGGATTTTTGGAGGAATTCTTGTTTCTGTTTTAAATTACCATGCTTTTGTCTAGGATTATGATCAATTGCATTTATCATGCGGTTGTAGATTATCTTCTGTTTTGTTAAGCATGATCTTTTTGTTTGTTAGATCAGGAATCAAGCATGCGACTTCTTGTGTATTTGTTGCGGAGTTGTAATACGGTTCGTAGTATTATGTTTTCATCACAATGTATGGTTATTTTTTCTTGTCGAGTATTGGTCAAAAAAAGTTTTTTCTTGTCGAGTCTACTGCAGCTGTAAGTTGGCTTATTGTTTGCTGATCATACTGCAACTATGGGTTCGATTCCGTTCCAAGCGTGCGCCTTTTCTTTTTGGAATTTATGGCGTGGCTGCTACTGGTTCTTTTGTTGTCGATAGAATATGAGCACATTTGAGATCTAGGAGTTCTCTTTTTTTTTTTTTGTGGATGCTGCTATTTATTATTAGTTTTCCTCTTTATTCCTTCCCCCATTATGAGTTCTCTTTATTCTTCTTATCGTGGATTGAATATGACTTTATTAGACAAGAGGCATGTGGAAAAACAGGGCCTTTCATTTTCCTCCTGTTCTAAAACCCAGGAGCTTCTTGGAATAACCTCCCATCCTTCTTTTATCCACTTGAAGGTCACTCTTGCAGAAGCTGCAGAAGGTGAGAAATTTCAGGTTTCTTACTTCCAACAGCATTCTAATCCCAGGAACCTCACCACTATCTCCCTGTTAAAAAGCCCATTCCAGTCCCTCCTTTTTTTTCCCTGCTTTACTCACCATTTTAAGGCTCTTCTTCCTACCAAGAAGCTACCTTGATCATTCTCCAGGCCTAATTATTTAAAAGACTACAGGTGGCAGACTGGCAGTTAGGTGTCTGCCTTGTGCTGAAGCACTTGGTAGGTGCCTATGTAGGAGCCTAAAGGTCAAGGTGGCCCAGCAATTATGACTTAAAAATAAATAATAAATAAAAGGAGAAAGCTAACAAAGATGCTTATAATTTAATAAATTGAGGCAACTTATCAACTAAGATTTAATAAGTCAATGAGAACCATGAACTTGTCCACATCCAATACTGATTTATAAAACAAAATTATCCTACATTTTTAAAAAAGATGCAAATGCTAAAGTGGGTGCTTAGGTGGCTTTGATTTGGTAGACTATCCAGGTGGTCATCTTTTAAGGAAGGAATCTAGAATCATTGATAAGGATCAATTTGTTTTGCTAATTCTTCCTATATACTGTTCTAGTGTTTCATGTTGGTGATGATTTATCATAAAATGTCAATCATACTGGGTTTAAGCTGATTATTTATAAATTGGTTCCTGCCAGTAGGTTCTAAGAATTCTATTTCAAGGGAATTGATCCTAATTAGGGAAATTATTTCCATGATTGTATTTTTTATTATGTTGCTTGACGATGTAAAAGGAAAATCTCATAGAATAATAATAAAGCTTGTGATGTTGTATAGCTTAGAATGTTAGGCAAGAAAAGGGTTTAGGAAAGCAAGTTGGGTGTGGTAAAAATAACATGTTGAGATGGGCATACCTGCATATGGTAAAACCAGGAAAGGAAAATTGAGAAGTGAGTATATTAGAGGGGCTGATTGAGATGGTATAGCACGTGCAAGATGAGTTGAGGGAGGCCTCATAAGAAGAGTTGGCTTAATTTGTGTTCAAAGATGCAAGTGGAGGGGAGGAAGGAGGATTTAAGTTAATTTGTATGGAAGTTGTGGGAAATGATATAGAAAAGCTTGAAATAACAACAAATTTGTCTTTAAATAAAAATTCTTGGTGAATGAGGATTCAGTAATCCGATCTCCAGTAGTTTGAGCAAGGTTTGATTTTTATGCTTATGGTTTCTCATGGGTTTTATCAAGAATTTTAAACATACATAATATAAGCTGTTTATTTATAAATTGATTCTTGCTTGTTGGTTTTAGGAATGGTATATCAATGGATTTGATTTTAATGAGGGAAACTATTTCCATATATATTTTTTAAGTACAATGTTCGGTGACTTAATGGAAAATCTCATACAACATTAATAAGGTTTGTGATGTTGTATGGCTTAGAATATTAAGCAGCAAAAGAAGTTTAGGAAAACAAGTAACGTGTAGTAGAAATAGATGTGTTTCGAGATGGATCTGTCATAAAACTATCATGGATATATTGATAAATGAGTATATTAGAGGAGTTTTTTAAGTTACATAAATTAAGGGCTAAGTGATCAAGAGTTGATTGAAATGGTATGTCATGTACGATGAAGAGCCGAGGGAGCTCCAGTAGGAATAATTTTTTTAATTTGCATCAAAGGATATAAGTGGAAGGGAGAAATGAAGACCTAAATTGTTATGTATGGAAGTTGTAAGAAATGATATAGGAATAGCTTGAAATAATGCCAGATATTGCTTTAAATGAAAATTCTTGGTGAGGGAGGATTGATGAAGCTGATCTCAAATAGTTTGAGTAAGTCTTGATGGTTATGGTTATGATTGGTCATTGGGTTTGTTATAGATGTTTAAGAATGCTGGATTTAAGCTGTTAATTCATAAATTGGTTCTTTCTTGTAGGTTTTAGCATTTCTATTTCAAGGGAAATGATTCTAATGAGGACAACTATTTCCATGATTGTTGTCTTATTACAATGCTTGATGTTTGAAAGGAAATTCTTAAAGAATAATGCTTGGTGACTTAAAGGAAAATCTCATAGAACAATTGTAAGTCTTGGGATGTATGTCTTAGAATGTTATGCAGCAAAAAGAGTTTATAGGAAAACAAGTTGGGTGTAGTAGAAATAGACATGTTTTGAGATGAATGTGTGGGAAAACTAGGAAGGAGATATTGAGAAGTGAGTATGTTAGAGGAGTTTTTGGAGTTGCATAAATTAAGGACAAAGTGATCGAGAGTCCATTGAGATGGTATGGTGTGTATAACGAAGAGCTGAGAGAGCTCTGGTAAGAGAGTTGCTTTAATTTGTGTTGAAGGATGCAAGTGGAGGGAAGGAAGATGTAAGTTAATCCATATAGGAGTTGTGAGAAATGATATAGAAAAGATTGAAATAACTAGATGTGGCTATAAATCAAATTTCCTGGTGGATGAGGATTCATAAAGCCGATCTCAAATAGTTTAAGTAAGGCTATATGGTTATGATTTATCAAGGGATGTGGTTGCCATTTGGAAGACTGAAATCAGTTCAAGTAGTGAACTATTTGGATTTTAGCAGTCAAGATTCATTTAGAATAAGGTTCAAATAGCTTTGCCAAACCCCCTACTAGTTTTGCATTGGAATAATATGTTATCTGTATGGTATTGGTACAATTGAGCAAACATTGAGACTGATAGAGTCAAAGAATGAAAAGCAAGTGGTTTCGACCAATATTTTCAGTGTGATATTGTTGGCATTGATCAATATGACCATTATGGTTGGGTACATGGCAGTACATCCGGTTTTGACATCCAAAGCATGTATCATACCCTTCTGACAGTATTTGATTCTTTGATTATGGTTTTTGATGGGTAACTTTTTATTAGAAATAGTCTTGTATGCAAATGAGTAATGCTTATGATTTTTGATCCATCAGATGATTGCTTTTCTCCATATAAGGAAGTTCTTTTCAACAAATGCTTGGGTAGTTTTGTCTAAGGCTTAGTCTTTTGACATTTGAGGTGCTTTGCTTCTATTTGATTTTTTATAAGCAACTGCATCTTACATGAAGTTATGTAAAGGAAAAGGTATTTGAGCAAATTAGAAGTTGCATATATTGAGCTTGTTTTTTTTAAAGTACAAAATACGTACTGACATCTAAAATCTTGTGGGGTGTTAATGTCTCTCGTAGACATTGGGATTGTGTTTGTAATCTGGACTTGGCAGAGAAGTTCAAGACTCGAAAAGCATTGTGGCAAAGTCTTGCATTGTTACCCTCCCATAAGCTATGCTTGTCAAATATCTATCCTAAGAGGGGTAATCCATGCATCTTGGATGGATACTATGAAAGGAGTCATTTATCCGATGCTGAACTTGCCGTCGGAATATCCCAACAACCAAATCTGACTTATGAGATGCTTGAGGCTATGATGATATCCACTCAAATATGATGTGTCAGACGAACTGTATCCATACTCATATGTGTCTTACCCTTTCAATGTGGAATGTGATCTAGTGTATGACTCAAATTCAGATATGTCTAGGGACCCTATTCCATGTGCCATGTCATCTACATTAGTGTCATGTCCTTGAGGGACCCATCTCCTATACAAAATGGGTCTCCTGTACGAAATGGTATTCTTGTGGGTTCTATTAGATCATGCACCGTGGTCTCTATTTTGTGTGACATGACTAAAGTGGAACTCATTGATGAAGCAAAGACCATCAGGAGGCTATGAAATGTAAACTGTCAATCCATCCTAGCCATCAGATGCATCATCACTCAAGCTGCCAATGTTACTACAATGGGGGGATGACCTAGTCTCGAAATCTGAGTGAACGGACTTCTGCTCGATTCACTCCAATAGATCTACAGTTACCTTTCCTTTTCCTTTCTTGCTGGTCTGACCCTGCCTTCTTTTCTTGGATGGCCTTGGATAACTAGCTCTGCTGGGAGGATTGATTGGGCCCTCCACCTTGACTAAATCGGATACCATTGTAGCCTCTCCTTGGTGACTTGGTCAAGTCATTGCAAGGATGTTTCCAATATGGAGCCATATGATGATTGGCTTCCCCCTGACTCCTATGGTTGGCCGGCTAGAAGTGAGTGTGGAGTATGTCATTTTACCTATTGCTTTGTATCCACCCTAGCCTCTTGGGTTACAAAATAGGCTGGTTGAAGAGGTGATCCTAGCTCCTCCAGCCGTCTTCTGCTCTTGGCTCTCAAGCCAATCAATCATTGGATTCTCTTCATCATGCATGAATTGTTGTGAAGTGGATTATTGTATTTCAGCTTGACTTCCTATTCAATACACTATAGCCATAGATGATGATTGTAGTGGACATGCAGAAGATCATTCAACCGCTTTCGTGTAAGATGGTTCCTTTGTTTGCTGTGGATGAGAGCAAAGGTAAACCAGTTGCACTTATAGCCACCGGAGGAGATCATTTGTGAGAGGATTTGGATCACCAGCCATCTTAGGTTTTGGATGATAGGCTGCTATTTGGCTGCAAAATTATTCATCGAAATTACATTTCAGACACTACCAAGTATTAATTATAAAACATCAAAGTAACAATTATAGTCCATATCTTAAAATACTTTGACTCATTTTCAATTTGCATGGTACAATTGGCTGGTCGCTGAAGCTGCTCAGCCCCTCCTAAACATTTTCATTTGTGGAAAGGATAGATGTTATATAACATCAATTATTTATGCAATTTGACAAAGTGAACTCACCTCTTCAAGGCATAGGATAGCGACTCTCAGATCAAGCTCCATCTTATTAATAACATTGCATAGGGTGGCTGGAAGTTTTTCATCCACAATCTATCTCAAGGACGTTGTACTGGGATCTTGGATTTAGATAGTAGGCTATCAATATAGTTTGCCATTGATAAGTATAATAGTTGCACTGAAAATACATAACGGTATGTGATGAACAGGTATATGAATGAAATTATTCAGTAATTTTTAAAATAATTGATTTTAAATATAACATATTTAGAAATTGAATTTGACTTTGGATTGATGCAGTAGCCTACCAAGAATGCTACATATATTATTTCAGCCTATGGGCATGCACAAAATATCACCTATTTTTTCAAATTTATTCAAATGACCTATGTTGCGATGTGTACGATCATGCCTAAATTTAAATAAATTGACACTAAATTTTGATAGAGTAGCATGCACACCCCTAATCATGCTAGTGATTTTACAAAAACAATTGACAATTATATAGTTTCTTAAATGTTTAATTAAAAATATATTTTTTAAATTTTAAAAATTTTGGAGTTAATGAAAAAAATATTATTTCGGTAGCATTGTGTAGGCCAGTGATAGATCTACAACATATCAAAAAAATCATACAAAAATTGAAAAAACTGGCATGACCTTTCTTTCTATTTTTTCATTTTATTGACAATTTTCAGCCTCTAAACAAAAAGAGAAGAAAAAAATGAGGAGGGGGAGAGGCTCATTACTTGATTCTAGCTTGGATGTGGCTCAAATCTTCTGAAAGCTGGTGTTTTCTCCTTTTTTAAAAATTTTTAGAAAATTGAGAGAGGGCGCATGGGTGGCCTTCTTAGCCTTCCTCTATTATTTGTTTTGTGTGTGTGTGTGTGTTTTTTTTTTTTTTTTTTGGTGGGGGGGGGGGGTGTTGGAGCCTGAATTGGTTTTAATTGGGTAGTTCACATTGGTACTGCTTCGAATTATCCGGTTCAAAGCAGTTTGGAGTGGTTCATCTGTTGTTTTGAATTAAAAGGGGGAAGCATTCTAGCTTCTTCTCAGTATGGTTTGGTATGTGCCAAATCGGATGGTTTGGGGTGGTATGGCAAGCCATGGTTAAACCTTAGGCATCCAATATCATGGTCCATTAGAACCTGTGTAACATATCAAACACCTTTTCATAAAAAAATGTTTCCACAAAATCTTTTGAAAATACATAATTATTAATCTTAACAATTTTGTCAAAATAATTATTTTGACAATTTTAAGTAATTTCCTAGGCTCCGGGCCTGCTGTGCTTGACCATCTATATCCTAATATGGATACCATGCCATATGATGGTCTTGATGTTGGATGCTATGAGTAAGATGTTGGATAGCAAGACTCATATATGAATCCAATGAGTGACTTTTCTCCTTATCTAGAATGTTATCTAGGGTATCATTGTCGATACATAGATATTTGACTGCGAATTTAGTAACATCTAGAATACAGCAAAGTGTCCCATGGTTTAGGTCTAGGTACTACTTGCAAGTTGTGTATTTGGTTCACACCTCAACCTCTGATAGTGTTTTCCGAGATAGAGTGCAAGTGTTAACTATTCAATGTGATAGCATCAAGGATAGCCGAACCGTGCCGAATCGGCCGGTTCGGCCTGTACTGAATTGGACCGGCGCCAAACCGGCACGGTTTGGTTATAAAAATCAATTCCCTCCTTTAAAAATATAAAAAAAATTAGGAACTCTCATGCACGGTTTTGAATGAGAGAAAGAAGTGAGGAATCTTCTTTTCGACTCTGACTCTCCCACTTGTTTTTCTTTCTGTTACTTTGAAAGTAGCTGCTTAAGCTTCAGCCACGCGAATTTTAAATATTCCTTTTTATTTCTCATCAAACGAATGGCATCTTCTTCTGGAAATCCCTGAATCAATCCCGAACTGCGACGAACTGGTTGGTTCTACCGGTTCGGGGTTTTCAATTTTTTTTGGGTTATTGAGAGGGGGGAGGAAGATAATTTTTTCTCAATTCACCAAGACCGGTATCCATATCGTACCGGTGTTGACCGGTATGGGTCCTAGTACTAGTTCAACGATCCTTGGATAGCATATTTGAGTGTTGGTGCAAGGTCACACCTGGTGAAAGAGGGACCCAAGAAGTCTTGTCCATCTCAACATCTTTATCTGTGTCATCACAATCTCACCCATAGCTGTGAACACATTTCGAGTGCTTAGTAATATCTAATCCTTCTTGTTGTAAACACTCCAACCACTTGAATAAATCCCCTAGAGTACTTGTGGACTTTTTCCAGCTTTTCCAGCTCCAAGGCTGATGTCTGACCCGTACCTTATGTTGTTTATGTGATCATGGACCATACAATATTTACAATTACATGCTTTTAAGGCATATCTTACAGGTTGATCACTAATGTTGAGTTGACTTAGGTTCAAGTTGGGCCTATCTGCAATAGTAATTGTAAAACAATTGGCCTGAGCTCAGCTTGGCCTTGCTTTGGCTTTGAAATATGTGACCCAAAGTCAGCCTAGGGGAAAAGGGAGGTTGCGCTTGGCTTGTGCAGGATGGACTTGACTTGTGCAGGATGGGTTGGTCAAGCTTGTCCTGACTCGCTTGGGCTGGTCTAAGATGAACTAGCCTGCCCCATGCTTGGTTGTCCTGCTGGTATAGGTGGCCTAGTGTTTCTCCCATGGTCGGTGATGTATGAAGAGAAAGAGTATGAATTGGTGTAGAGCTATCAACGGGTCGGATTCGGGTCGGAACCCAGATATCCAGACCCGGACCCGATTCTAGGTACTGGACTCGGACCTGAACCCGAACCCGAATACCCGACGGGTCTACTTTTAAAGTACCAGACCCGGACCCAAATGGATCCCGGGTATCCAGACCCGAACAAACTTATCAAAAAAAAAAAATCTTACCGATTTTGGTAGGGACTCGGATCCGAGGAAGACGAATAATGGTTTGGGACAGGGGCAGCGGCAGCCTCACACCGTGGCCGTTGATGGTCTTGAAGCTGTTCACGATGAGCTCGTTGAGGCGGATGGTCATGTCACCGGCAAAGACGATCCAGAGTGGGTCCTCCTGGATGATGCCATAGCGGAGGGTGCCGGGAGCGGGGTTCACCGGGTCGCGGTCAGAGGAGTCGGTCACCATGTAGATCAGGCCACCCTTGCCTCCCAGGGCGTCGCGGCCGAACCCCATGCCGCAGTTGGCGAGCCGCTGCCGATTGGACTGCCAGTCGCCGGAGCAATGCCAGCAATCATTGATCGGGTTGCCGGTGAGGCACGACGACTGGTCTTTCTCCTTGGCCTGGAGCAGTGCTCGCCGTCGGGAGGACTCCACTTGCCTGAGGTGGAACACAGGAGAGCGGCATTGTTAGGAGAATGAGAGATCAAAACTGGGTTTGAGAGGGGGATCGATTACCTTTGGATTTCGCGGACGACCGATCCGGGGTCTGGGTGGGCATATGGGTGGTGGGTGGAGTTGGAGTAGAGAGGGACTTTGGCATCGGCGGGGAGGGGAAATGGGAGGGAGAGGAGGAGAATGTACGTGGGGAGAAGGCGGTGGAGCATTTTGGTGGCGGCGGAGGAGATGGAGGTAGAGGTGCTGGCGGTGGTGGGATATGGGGAGAAGGGGGAAGGGGAGATGCTGTCACGGAGCGTAAGAGCAGAATGGGGATTGAGGGATTTGCGGCGGCTGGGCGGCTGGAAGGGAGAAGGGCCAAAGGGCTAGGGCACCTGAAGGAAGTTTTTATAATAACATGATCAATTTTTAACCATTCGATTATGATCCAACATCTCATATTTATATAAATATATAAATATATATACTATTATTTTATTTAATTGGGTCTCGGGTCTGTTGGGTCTGGATATGTAATATCCAGACCTGGATCTATTTAACTATGACTAATCGGGTCTGGATCCGGGTCCAGATTGAGATCCAGACCCGGACCTGCTGGGTCCAGACCCGCGGGTCTCGGGTCCGGACCCGATCTATTGACAGCTCTAAATTGGGGGGGGGGGGCAGGGAGAGAGTTTTTGGCCCCTTTCAAGGCCAGCTGGTTTCGGAGGTTATTGTTATCCAAACCCTTCCATGCTTCTCACCGTTAATCTTCCATCTAGCAGGGGGTAAATGAACAACGAGAGGGTGGGGTGGAAGAGGTTGAGAGGGAGAAGGCACCATGGGGGGTTGTGTCACCGGGACACTCATATCCAGATTCGTAAAAAATTGTGTTGCAGATGTATCGGCTAACGTATTATACACTTGGATACTTAGGAAAACATTTGACAGAGGGTTGAACTCTTGTGACATTGAGTTTGATCCTCTATCTTGATGTTAGGAGTGAGTCTCTGTTATTTTTAGGGATTAGTCAAGAATGTAGGTGCTGAAACAACTTGGTAAATCCTCATATCCATAAGTTAACCATGTAATGAGGAAGTTTGAATGAATAACATGTAATTGAAAATCTTAACAAACAATATCTTTTAATATTTGCCTTTTAATTTATAAAATATTTAAAGATATGAATATATAATTTAGTTAGAATCATATTTTATTTTATGTATCCCCATGTCTCCCTCTTTCTCTCTTGTCGAGTTGGACACTTGGATATGTGTTCAAGTCTGATTCTTGTATTTGATGTCTATGCGATAGGGTTTTTTTTTTTTGGGGGGGGGGGGGTGGGGGGAGAGAGAGAGGGGTGGCAGATGTACCTATCTTGCTAAGGTTGAATGCAGCTAGAGAGGCTTTGATAGGGGGCAGTGTTGGTGAGGGTAGAGTAGTGGGGATGGAGTAGAGGAGTTGGGAGAGTTAGGGATTTCCCAAGTCCCCCATTTCAGCCGACCAGTCCTCCCATCTTTCCCCTAATAAATGATATATTTTATATAATTATTGTATCAGTATAAAAATATATTTGTTAGTTGTGCTGGGCTGGGTGAGCCAGGGTCAAAAATTATCGAGCCTGAGCATATCCTGATTTCAAATTGGGCTTAAAAATTGTGGCCGGCCCTGGCCTGTCGGGCCTTGAACTGCAGCCCGGGCCTGACAAAAATCTGGTTAGGCTAAGCCGGTTTTTCTCAGCTTTAAAGTTTATGAGCAGGATGGACGTCCTGATGAATCAAATTGGAAGTGAAAAAAGGGGGCCTAACCAATATATATATTTTTCTTCTTCTTTCAGCATAGGGATCTGTGATGTCTTTTCTCGTAATAGTCATGATCTGTATGTCTTCTTTCATTTTTGTTGGTTGTTTATTTGGAGCCTCCGTTCCAATTTGGTATTGGGTGCCTTCTTCCAGGCTGTAACCACATGCATCATTTTTAATTTTTAATTGTTACACAGAAAGGAGCACTCTTTTTTCCTAACAAAAAATGGATCACTTTTTCCAGGTGTTGATCATAGAATGGTTCTAGATTTTTGAATGTTATAAGTTTTGTGGTTGCTGATCTAATTAATGGGTTTGTCATATTTATTGTTTTGGGTCTCGATGCTGTAAGTTCGTATACATGAGCTGCTGATTCTGAGAGTTACTTGATTAAACATATATAATGAGTTCTGTTTGTATCAAGGTTAGGTTTTCATAACCTAATATAAGTCTTTTGATGTTTGAACACTTTCTGTAAGTGTAATGCCTTGCTGTCTTCTGATGTATAATTTTGATTGAGATTTGTTTAATGCCTTTATTTGTTTTGCTTAATTTTCTGAGGCTGGTGGTTGTCATTCATAAGAAATTTTAATTCAGTCTCTTTTTAGACATTTATGCATCTTTATCTTTAAGTTTTCTTCTTTAAAACTGAATGTTAAGGAAATTGAATATGGTTCCTTATTTTTCCGAATTGCAGGTTCCTATTATTTGTTATTTCATCTTTCTAGATCTGTCATTGGATCACAACATCTTTAGATATGTCACTGGATGGTCTGATAAAGCGCAGTAATGGTGAGAGAGGGAGAGGCCGAGGCCAAGGGAGGGGCCGTGGTTGGGGCCGGGGACGTGGTGGCACCTTTCGTGGAAGGGCATCGGGGATGCTAAGTCGAGGGCCTCTTGGAGTTAATATTCGGCCATCTCCATACACGGTTGCCAAGGCAAGCCCAAAACTATTGTTGTTTTCTTGCATATGTTCAAGAATCTGAATAATTGTAGAAATCAAAACATGGAGAAGATTTGTGAGTTTTTATATGGTGAAGCCTTTTACATATGCTTAGTCAAGAGCCTCTCAGGGTTAATAGTTGGCCGTCTCCATACACAATCACCAAAGCAAGTCCAAAATTATTGCCGTCGTTTGCATATGCACAAGATTCTGAATAGTTGTAGAAACCAAACATGGAGGAGAAGATTGCTGAACTTGTTAACATGGAGAGGCTCAAGCAGCTTATGTCAGATGTCTTTCTTTCTTGGTGCATATTCATTATTAATGGATTGTAAGGGGGAGAATTTCAAGGAATTGTCTAGCTAAATCAGAAACTTCAGCAGTACAGACCCTCATTTCTAATGCTAGTTCATGGAGTTTTTCTTGCTGAAGTGCATATCCTGGGTCATTTCAGAATTGGAGCTCTCGCAAGTAGCTTATCATCAGCATATGTGATATGGGTGGAATTCTCTACTTCAATTTGTTATCTGTATGCTTTATATGCTATTTGGTTTAGGCTTAGTTAATGGTTCATACAAAATTATACATCTTTATTGCTAGCTTTATTGCTGTTAGCTTTTCTTTCTTTGTCCCCCAAAGGTTGAATTAAAATATACTCATTTCCTCGTCAACCATGCTGTGTTGATGAATGATGAGTTTTGTGGTTTTGTGCTAACATATTCATTTTGCAATCGGACATTTGCTCTCATTTTTGTCAGTCCTTCAGCAAAGCAAAAGATATGATACGGAGAAATGATCTATTTGATGATAGCATGGTAGCTTCTGGGCTTTCAGGAATTGAAATGGGTACAAAACTGTACATTTCAAACTTGGATTATGGGGTGTCAAATGAAGATATGAAGGTAAGCTGAACCCTTGAAGCAAGTAATCAATTTGAGGCCATTCTCTTCCAATTTAAGAATTTTTTCTGACTGGAATCAGGAGCTGTTTTCGGAGGTTGGTGAACTTAAGCGTTGTGCTGTTCATTATGACAGAAATGGTCGTCCTACTGTGGGTTTCTTGTTTTCTCTCTTTTCTACATTTAAAGTGCCTATTGTTTGTATTTTCTATTTAAAGCACATGGTCTTTGATGGAAGTTGTCTCTTAGATTATTGAAATTATCATTTTTAGAAAACCAGAAAAACATGTCGTAAATGTAGAATCTTATTTATTCTCATTTGTTGAATTGGGAGGACTACTCTTAGCTTGAGCTAATGAAAGTTGGCTCTTCTTGATTTTCAACTAGGAAAATAATTTGTCATTCTGGTGTGATACTCAATCTTTTTGGGTAAAGAATTTGGTTTCTATTGTTATTGTCAACCGTTTCCTTTTGTTCTGCTACTTTCACGTTATGGTGTCTGGACTCTTTAGCTTAGATTCAAGTACTTGCACCGAATAATTAGACCAGGTTACAGTTATGACATGTAGGTAAGGGACCATGAGAAGAAATTTGTAAGTACTGAAAGGTGCAACCCTGAACGCAGTTGTGTCCTAGTGACTTGGCTTTCAGATTGTGTCATATTTTCTTTATTCTTTAAAAGAAAATTTCATGTTAGGAAAACCGTATAGAAAAACAATATAGCATAGCTGGAGTATTCTATACTCTGATTTCTCGGAGGGACAATGTTAGCCTAGGATTAACTCATCTAATAACTATACTTCATTCCTGAGTTAATCAAAGGAGAAAAGACC
Source organism: Areca catechu (assembly GCA_021397845.1). Lineage (NCBI taxonomy): Eukaryota > Viridiplantae > Streptophyta > Magnoliopsida > Arecales > Arecaceae > Areca > Areca catechu. Next base: position 7,152,140 of record CM038040.1, on the reverse strand, counting down.
CCAAAATAAATAGACATTTGAGTTTAGCATTAATGAGGTACAGACTGTTACTTTGGTCTATGTGTTTGTAATTTGGAGATGATCAATGTTTTAGTTTCCTTTGATGAGAACAGATACACTAATACTTTTTGCTCATACTATAGGGCTTGACATGATAGTTCTGATAAGACTGGTCTCTGTCTGCCAAAATATTCTAATTTGAAAGCCATATGGTAGAGTTTTCACATATGGTTGTCTGTGACTAGGGGCCAGACAAATTACATTTCCTTGGAGTGCATAGATTACACTAGATTCTAGAAGATTTTGTGCTGGTGGAAAACGTCTAGCTAATGGTGAAAGAAGAACGGTAAGGGATGTTAAAATTTCTCAACTCTGTGAGTGATTTGTGCTGGAGGCATTTCCCTAAAATCGAGCAGGCTATTTGAAGGATATTTACACAACATATTTCTCAGGGTCATTTATAATTTTATACCACTTAATTGAGAGGAATATGTAACAGAAAGTTGAAGAGAAAGATTTGTTCTCTCTCTCTCTCTCTCATTTTGTAACTTCAAGGCCACTAACGTATTTTTCTTGTACTTGAAGGAACTGCATTTATGATTACTAGTTACATTACATGTGCATATGCACATAAGACCCCAAAATAAACTGCAGAATTGTGTTTAAAATAAAATAAAAACAGTAATTTGTGGAAGCAAATTATTTTAAAATATCTAGCTCATAAAATTTATAGAAATCAATTGGTAATATCAATTAATAACCAGACCAACATGAATATGATGCCAATTTGGTTTTCAATGTTATTTGTTAGTTTAGTTTCTTTGATCCAACCATGTGATAGGCAGCAACCAGATTATTAATACATTAACCTGAGCAGATCTTTTTGTTGTCTTCAATGCCCTCCTTGGATCATCTTCGGGGTGTTATATTTTTGCCATAATAAACTTAGTTGATAGTCTATGGGTCCTCTTAGTGCCATAGGTGTATACTTCAAGGAAAAAACTGAAGCTTTATAAATGTACCCTGGATATAAGATAAAGTTTTTGCAAGAAATGAAATTGAGGGTATATTTTGGCATGATAAACTAAGTTGGCAGTTGTTGGGTTTCTATCGAAGCTAGGGGTATGTTTTTGGCATGATGAACTGAAACTTTATTTTGTATTTGGGAGTTAGGTGAACAAGGAAGAAGTACTGGAAGTGTATCTTGGGCATGATAAACTGAAACTTCAAAAGTGAGCTAGGGAATTAAAAGAACTAAATAAGTGTATGTGGGAATAAGGTGAAAGTTTTCACATGGGGGAAATATTTGCATACTTTTATAGCTTTTAGGATGTGTAGATCCTGAGATTGGATTGCTTATTTGAATGCACCCATTTTTATTAAGGAATGATATGAAACAGCCTATTAATATGAAATTGAATTAGATTAAAAATTATGATTTTCCTTGTATCATGTTTATAAGGTTAAACTTTTCAGATGTCTGGTTCAAGGTAATACCTTTAAGATTGGTATTATTTGTGTGAATCTTTGAATTACAAAAATTTGTTGGTTGATTGCATTTAGACATGTGAAATTAATTATGACAACTGTAGCGGATTACTAGGGAAAGTGATGCTTTAGTTTGAGAAAGCAATTCAGATGTGGTGTTGGTTTCAGCTGTCAGGGGAAGCCATCCATGGCTGGTGTAGTTATTTCATGGTTGTTAGGATATCTTGCTTGCTATTTAGATTGTTTGTCATCTTACGGTTAGTATTGCAACTGTACTTGCATGCTACTCTCCAGTAGAAACCAGTAGATGTATTTAGTAGTAGAATGCAGATGGAAGAAAGAAATAGAATCAATAGTTTAATACTTGTCAACAGGGGAGTTAGCTTTTTGTTAGAATATTGAATTAGCATAACAATCTCAAAGGGAGATAGTAGGAGCAAAGAAATTGGGATATCAATCTTACCATGAATATAGATATCAATTGGGAATCCTACTTGCTGGTTGATGCTGTTGATCAAGACATGGAGGGGTATAATGTAATGATGAACAAGAATATTTTGATATCTGGCGAGATTTATAACTGGAAAGCAGCAAATTGATAAATGATCTAATTGTGTATATTCGTGCCTAGGATAGCCCTATTTATTTAAGAGACTATATAGTTTGTACGTATATCTATGCATGTATGTACATGTGTGTATATATATTGACACCAAGGATTCAGGTCCTGGCAGGACGTTCCGTGAGATATCGGGACGGGGTACCATCTCATGTGATGGGACATGACGTCCCGTCAGCATCCTAGCATCCTAATCGAGACATATTGGAACATCCCCTATCCCGAGTGTCGGGACGGCACGGGATGCCAATACGTCCCGTTCCATGAAAAAACCGGGACAGCTCCATCCCACGGGATTTAAAACCATGACCGACACAAAGGCATACTTGCATAAATATATGTATGTGTGCATGTATGTATGCATGCACACTTGCTGGATTTTACCATTTATGTATGTAGTGTGTATGTATACATTCATGTTGGTGTGTACCATGCATGCATGCATGCATGCTTGTACTGGCTAGGTATGAACTGTGCTGGCTGGCTTGTACTGGCTAGGTATGAACTGTTCTGTCAGGGAACCGGTATCTGTGATCCCCTTGGGATTGATTTGTTGGTGAACCAGTCAGAACCACGCTGATACAACTTGGTCAACCTTTTCTTGTCTGCCAAATATATGAGGCATGAATCAGTACCAGTCACCCCCTCGGGATTGACTTGTTGGTGAACCAGTTAGAACCGCTCTCATATCACTTGATGCAACCATTCTCGTTTTTTATTTTTTTAATCTTATTTTTTCTCATATGAACCTATAGGTTCCAACCAGTATCTCGCCTTGGATGTATCATACTGGCCACTGACCAGTATGGTGCCATACCATTTTAGGTTTTAAATCCGTGATATCAACTGTTTCAATTATATCGTCCGTGCACTGGTTATATCGATGGAGCAATTATGGGCTTAGAACTATCGATGAAGTGCCGCTTTGTCCTCAAATTTGTGTATCTAGGAGTTAGTTCTAAGAACAGTCTAACTTGTTTCTGCACCTACTTTATCACCCACCCTTAGACACAGCTAAATGTTTCCATCAATCAAAGAACTAACTGCTGCTATCATTGCTTTTAATATAAATTTCCATGCTTGCTTGAGTGCTCAATAATAAATTGGATTGTAGAACATAGGATGGTGGAACATATCTAGAATTACTATTTCCTGGATTGTATGGATACCAAAGTATCCCATCTTCCATCAGTTTTTTTTTTTCTACATTGAATTGTTATATCGTGAATCTGTTTCCATGTTTTTTTAATCAAATGACTGATTTTCTCCATCTCTGGTCTTTTGAACATCATGTGCCAAGAAGACTGTCTTATTGCCCTGCTCCATTATTATCACTTTCAAAATTCTTCTTTTAATGGCATGGGAGTTTGCCCCCAACTAGTGGAACTTTGAACCAGGAAACTAGGTCTCAAGCAACATATTTGGTTTTGATACTAGGAGGGCCAAATTTAAGATTTTGTAGTGCTAATATCAATATTTTTTTAGGCTCAATTCAAAACAGTGAAATAAGATTGGTGATTTTGATTGTTGAAATGCATTTGCCTGGTTGCAGTTTATTTCTTAAAAAAAAAATCCCTTTGGACACATTTAATGTGGTAGAAATTTTTTCCAAGACTTTATACGCATCTTATATTTATTTTATTGTAAATTGGTCATTACATGAATGTGCTTATGATTTTGTATCTTTAAATTTCTTGTCAGGGGTCAGCAGAAGTGGTGTTTACAAGGAGAAGTGATGCCTTGGCTGCCTTAAAAAGATATAACAATGTTCAGTTGGATGGTAAAGCTATGAAAATAGAAGTGATTGGAACTAATTTAGGCATGCCTGTCACTCCTCGAGTAAATGTAGTTGGGGGTGCAACTGGGAGACAGAGGAGGACAGTTGTCATGACGTATGTTGTTCTCTCTTATTCTTGATTATCTGCAATTCTTTTACTGATTATAATGTTTGTCTCCTTTCAACTAATTGTTCTTTTAATATACCATTTGTATTTCTTTAGGTCTTACCTATTTCTTTCGTAGTAAGTTTATTCATTTCATAAGTCATACTTAGGCATGAAAGTGGAGCAGATAATTTCCATCTAGATTCATTTTCGTATCCGAATCTATCTGGATATAGACAGAAATTTGAGCATTCGACTAATATCCATTTTAATATCTATAAAACAAAAAAGAATATGGATATGGATTGACAACTATCCAATATGTATTCGATTTTATTTGTAATCCTATTTAATTTTATATAGCACTCCTTAACTTTTAAGAGAAATGTACAACCACATTAACATGTTATTAATTTTTTTTCCATCTATTTAGTAATATCTTTGATTCTGTAGTCATAAAGTTTAATTATGCGACTTACATCCGTATTTATATCTATACTTCCAATATTTGATTTGTATCCATATCCGTTTAAAATAAATACATATACGAATTTTTTTCAATCCTACTAATATTCATATCCATATTTGCATTCATCAGAGAAAACAAATGTGGATAAATATAGATATATTTGTATCCAATTTGTATATGATTTGGTTTCAGCCCTAGTTATACTAAATTGTTGGTCATAGGTTAAAGGATTGGAGTTTTGTGGAAGCCTAGTCATGTTTCTAAGACTAGAACATGTAACCCCTTTTATGTACTTATTATATTGATCTCTCCCCCACCTAGTTTTAGCTAGTCTTCATTGTCTTGATGGAAGTGTCCATATACTTAAATCAGTTTTGAGATTATGATCCTTTCAGTTCTAAGCTATGAGCTGTTGACTAGTCACTCAGTTTGTTCTGACATTCATTTCTTTTTATCTTCTATTCTTGGGTGATTATAGTAAAACAATATTCCTAGAAGTGATGGTTAACCATAATGAATAAACCTTATCATGTTCTTTGTGGTTGGCAATAAGAATTTTTGGTGAATATTTATCAAGCAAATAATTTGTTCTATTCTCTATACAAGATATTTTTGTGATCTCTGTTTTAGTTTACTTGGATTGTTGTGGGCATTGCCATACAATCTGATAGGCACCTAAAATGATGGGAAGGGATGGATTGATATATCTAGAATTCTTTCAACATAAGTAGGAGATTTCATTTAGTTGAAAGCTAAATCAATGTATATGATATGTTATTTGTTGGTTGTTTGGAGGAGCTAAAGGACTTTTGATGGCTATTGCCAATAAGTTTGTATTTTTTGCATCTTTTTTTACCTTGATAAAAGGGATGCAACTTGGGTGGGATTTATGACATGTCAGGAGGTAAGCCAAAACTAACCTGAGTCACCTGACCAACAAAATATTTAACCTTAGTACCTGATTGACTAGAAAATAGACCAAGCAACCATGCCCAAATCTTAGTCTAAATAACCCAAACACATTTGGGTTGGGCTGCTGCCAGTTTTGGTTCAAGGGGGATTTACATTATGTAAGGTTGACATTCCATATTTTGTAGAATGTGGTATTTGATTGCACTGGAGCACTGGATATTGTGTTTTACAGGAAATGGATTGAGTTGAGAGGCATCTTATATACAATTGGATTGTTCATGACGGGTCAGATTTCCCAAATGTTCTACCTGAAGCCATGTTGACTTGAAATTAGCTAATAACTTTCGACCCAAAGCCTGACATAGGTTAAATAGGATAGATATTGGTCCTTCGCGAGTCAAACCATTGGCTAGTAATCTAGTATAGGCTTGGTTTAGGTTAAACCAGTCCAGTTTGCTGCTTTGTAGGTGAACTTACTTGCAGGTCTTGAAAGAAAAACTAAAATATGTTATAAATTTGTTCATTTATTTTAATGTGTTACCAAGGAATATCAATTAATGATGCCTTTTGCCTCTGCCAATGATGTTGTAAGTTCTAGTTGATTCTGTAATTACATACCTAAAAAGCAAATTTCTTTCTTTCTTTCTTTATTTGCTTATTTTGTGGGTTATAATTTTTCTGATCCCAACTTCTTTATGATGGGAAGATCTTTTAGTTCAATGCTATTGCTGGGTGTCAAGTCTAATAGGGACTAGTGCACAATCATCTGCAACTGTTATATGATATTGAATAAAAATTAGACATTAGGTTACAACAAAATCTGTTTTATTTCTAGTTAACACCGACATTATTATAAATCCTTATCATGATTATTGGACAAGTATAATTATCATTTTGTTGAACCTTTGTTAAGTAATTATCATTCTCTTAAATTGTAGCAGTATATTGATCTATGAAGCATGTATATGGATACTGGATATGGATAGACTAATATGGCAAACCTTGAAATAGTAGGATACAACTAGGATACATCCATGAATATATATGTATTTTATACTCAAATGTATTCATACATACACAAATATGTACATGTACATATATATGTAAAAAAGCATCCATAAAGCTTAGTGGTTATCAAAATAAATAATTTCTACTTCAGAAGATGGCATCAACATGTACAAACTAATATTGTTAAAACCAAGGTTTTAAATCCCATGGAACTAGGATGTCTTGATTTCTGCATGGAATGAAATGCCCTTTGTTCTGACCTGTCTTGATGTCAGTCCCGGTCATATATCTCGGTAGATGTCCTGTCTCTCTCCTTTCTTTCCTCTCTTTTTTTTATTGCTTTGTTATTTTTTTCTTTCTTTCTTTCTTTTTCTTCTACCTTTCTTTTCTTTCCTTTTTCTTTCTTGTATTCCTTCATTTTTCCTGTTCTTTGTCTTCCTTTCTTTCTTCATTCTTTTCTCTTTTCTTCTCCCTTTCTTTTCTTTTTCTTTTTTTTCTTCTTTTTCTTCTTTCCATTTCCTTTTTCTTTTTATTCATCTTTCCTTCCTTTGTTTTTTTCTTCTTTCTTCTTCTCTCCCAACATGGATGGGTTTTAGAGTCCCGGCTCCATTTTAGTCATTTTTTCTTACAAGAATGGGATGGGATGGCCTGGACACCTCCTGTCCTGCCAGGACTAAAAGCCCTGGTTAAAACTGAGCATCTAGGCATTTAATTTGGTTAGGTTAACTAGCTCAAGCTGGCTTAAATCCTACTTTAATACTTTCTTTTTCCATTTTCTTTACTATTTGTGCTCGATATGGGATGTGGGAAGGCAGTAAATGCTTTCACAAACCTAGTATTAGCAAGTAGGCTATTAAATGGCTATCAATAGTTCAATCATTGCCATGAATGGCAGTGGTGGCTACAGTGGTGAACACTAGTACGAGGTTTGTTTATGTATTTTTTTCTGTCCTTTAGATGAATCATCATCTTTTTCTCCATTCCCTGAATTTTTCTTCATCTTTTTGGCTTCTAGCTCTTCTTCATCTAGCCATTTGTCCCCATATTTTTGCCCCTTCTACTTTGGTTGCTAGCTTATATTCTTCTTGCCTCCTCTTTCTTGATGGTTGTTGGCTAACCCACAGTCTGTCGCTACTCTCCTACTTGCTAGGTGCTTGCTGCTTGGTTGTATTTTATAGCTAGTGGCAGCAATCTTGTTGCTTTTCTCCTCGTGGATTTTTATTTTAGACCTTTTTAAATGTGAAAAATAGGTTCTATAATGCAATGCATGGTGTAATTTAAAGTTTGTATTCGGTAGATGATGCAGATGAATATGTTGGAAGGTCCAGTTCAGAGAGATTGTCTACTGAAAATGAATTCTGATAGTATGAATATGTTTTCCTTCCGATATATATCTTCTTCTTTTTGAGAAAGACTATTATAGCCTTATGGAGAGATTAGGTCATTTATTTGTTCACGAGTATCTCGTACTTAATGTTAATAAATACTAGTTATAATGCACATGCAAATGCATGTGAGTATTATTAAAGATTTAGATATAGGACAAATTTTGAAAAATATTGTTAGGTACTAAGTTACATTGTTTAAGAAAGTTTTACAATTTATTTGATGTTGAGTTGTCGATGTTGATAAATTTAAATTGTGCTATGGCTAATAAATTATTATGAATTTGGATTTCGGGAGATTTGCAACTCTTATCCTGCATAAAATCATGGAAATCTTAACTCAAGGAGAGTTTTCTCCAAAGTGACTCCTTAGAGTCCATCAATGCTAAATTTCAAAATTAAGCCACTTTTATATATGTTAAGGATATATCAAAGTGGTACCCTCACTCATAATATATGTAATTAGGAGTATAAGTGTTAACTAATGTTCTATTTCTGGTTCGGTTTTCCACAGGGAATGGACCCAAAAAATAAATCTGATATTTGGTTAAAATCTTGAAATGTTGCAAAGGAGGGGGAAAAAGCGTGGGCGGGCAGCTGCCCGGGGTTGGGGGTGGTTGGGGATCTTGTGAATGAGGAAAAGACTTTTGGTGCTCTGATCTTTTAACTCGAGGTGGTGGCCCAGATTATAGGGAGATGAGCGTGATATGGTTGATTCGTTCAAAAATCTACAGTGCAACTCCTGTTGTTATCTTTTGTTTGGACTCTGATGCTCCTGCTAATGTATTCATTTTCTGACTAATTTTTATTGTCTCATTGGTTCAACATTCATATTATTAGGATACATGTCTTATTCACTTTTTTTCTGCTAATGTATTATTAGAACATGTCTTATTGAACCAATGAGACAATAAAAATTAGTCAGAAAATGAATACATTAGCAGGAGCATCAGAGTCCATGGTCAACCTTAATGGCCGTACTATTATCACAGGACTTTATGTAAGCACATTTTATTGCGAGCTCATACTTGATAAGGTGATTAAACTTGTACCGGTTTCTCATTATTAATAGATCTGACATAACAGAAATTTGTCAACTTGGATTACTTACTGGTCTTCGATCTTGATTTAAATTGAACAAAGTATTGTGAAATTGGTGGGGAGGCATGCATGAAAGAATTCATTATTTTTGAACCATTGACAAAAACTTATTAGTAGATGTAAAACTTCGACAATAGTTATTTTTCTCGTCTAACTCTCAGATGTTCCTCATTCCTTATTTGTTAACACTGCATTAAATTATGTTTTCAGGCCAGGAGTTGGTCTACGTAGCTCAGGTTCATTTAATCGTACTTCAGGGTAAGCTAATAAAAACCAATAAATTACTGTTCCAATATTTGAATTTCTTTTTATAATGCAGTTTCTTCATCTCCATTGCTGATCTGCTGCATAATTTTATAGGAACGTCACTGAGTTTTATATGTGATATGTGAACAATAGACTTGTTTTAGGAGTTTCCATATGTCTTGTCTAATTGTCTTAAAAGTATCATGTAAGGCATCGTGTATCTGTTTTTCAGACTTGCTATTGTAATTTTAGTATAGAATATGGGAAGTTTCATGACCTCTGAAGATTTATTTCTTGAAAAAGTCAGTAATTCTTGAATCAACTTTTGTGTATGAGTTGTATTCATGCTTAACTATTCCTATTGTTTCTATCCTGCTTTTGATAATTCAAATTTCGGCACTGCATTTGAACTTTGAACTTCTGACCTCATGAAGAAATATTTGCCCTAAAATATTTTTTTATTCGTATTGCTTCTTGATTGTATGGGCATACAATTCTAGGAGAATCTGATTGATTTCAGATATTGAATATGGATGAATGTTGGGATTGTCTGGTTTAATTTGCTTAGATAAGTTGTTTAATAAGTTGATGTCTTGTTTTTCTTTGAAGTCATGTTGTTAGTTGTCTTCCTAATGGCCAAAATATATCATGGCTTTTCACTAGTGTGCAAATTCATATTTTCTGTCAGCGGTTAACATGCCATGCGATGTGCTATCATGCCCCTTGTTGCCAAAAGTTGCCTTTATTAGGAATGTGGCATTAAATTATAGAAGGCCGATGTTGGATTTAGAGTTAGGTCATATGGCATCCTCAAACTTAAGCAGATTATACTAGATGTAGGACAGACTTAACGGACACTACAATTGAGGAATTGCCTTGAATGTAAGACATCAGAGATGACAGATTTGGATTCAAGAAAGCGATGGAGTAGGAGAGGGAAATCTGTTTTGGATTTTGGAGCAACTAGAACAAAGGCAAAAAGAATACACATTTGGCTGTTTTAGGAGCTGGCTGGGATGGCTGGTAATCCCAGATCTGCCTCTTCAAATAACAGATTTCATGTTCTGCGTTTGGTCTATAAGTTCAGGCTTCCCTGGATTTGAATGGTTATGAGTTTAATCGAGCAAATTCTAGATTAAAACCTTCCAAATTCGTAAGTCCTTGCATAGTCAAACCACTCTCAAGTCCTCCCCAGATCTTTTCTGCTCCTGGATGCTAAGAAGAACATGGAGTGGAGATCTAGTCCATGGAGGACAGGTATCAGACCTTTGATTTGGCCCTTGGAGGATAACAATCCCTATCCATTTTTAAATATGACCCATGGATGGTGATTGGCTATCTGTTCGTTGATTTGGCTGCTGGGGTAGTGGAGAAGAATAAATGAGTTGACCACTATTTTGGTGGCAGTGAGTATGTTGAACAAGAGGAACCAACTATTTGCTAGCTCTAGTTGGTGGCAGTGAGTATGTTGAGCAAGAGGAACGCTCTCCCCAGATCTAGATGGCAATAGACGGGCTACTAGTTTGGTTGGCCTCCTCTTGATATCAAGGGGCTGAGGGATGAGTGACCACTAGATGTCAAGGAGCCAATGATCCTGGTCTCATCTTCTTCTCGGCACCGATTTACTGAGAGTTTGGAGTTCGATGGATGTTGAGGGTTTTGAGAGATGGGTGTGTGTTGTGAGAGGGATGAAGGTAAAAGAGTCAGATGAGACTTGAGAGTTTCATTTTATCAAACATTTAATTCTATATTTTTCCGCTCTGAGTTTTTAGGTAACATTGCTAGGCAGCATCTCAATGTCTACTCCCAGTTTTTGTTGAAGAGCTGTGACTAGGCTGTTCAAATGGTTCATTTTTTGACCTATGCAGATTGGACCTGTCAGCATCTGACCCAATTTTGGGTAGGCCTGGTTAGGGTTTCAGGTTGGGCCAGGCCTACAATTTGATACCCGATTGCATTATGGGCTGCATCAGGTTTGCAAATGGTTAAATCGGCCCAACTCAATCTGGACCAAGGTTTGAAAAGATATTGTATAAATTGAATTTATTAAAAACTAGATCTCCCTTTACCAAATACTTCTCTTCATGTAAACATGAGTCTCATCCTTACCTTTGGCCCTCCGTTCTCTTTCCTCTTTCTTTCTCTACCATGCTAAAATAGGGCCACATAATTGGTGTGGAACAAGTATGTACGATTTGTTCTCTAGATTGGTTTGGCTAGATTAAGTTGGTCATGGGCTTGGAAAATAGTGGTTGGTCTAGATTTTTGCTGAAAGTTTGGAGCCTGAACATGGGTCCAAGCTGAGCTAGGGCTAGCTAGCATGTCTGCTCTAGAGTGAAGCCTAGGCTCAACCCGAACAAGACCAGTTCGATGAATGCTTAGATTTAATTGAACTAAAAAATGCTTGCAATGTAAGCATTTTTTGATTTCAGTTTAGGCTTTAACGCTACTGAGCCCAAGTTAATTGGTGAGTGATAGGTTGAGCTGGCTGAACCAAATGGGTCAATCAGGTTTTGTAAAACATTACCTTGAACTATTTACCAAGAATTTAAATATTAGTATTGATGGTGGTATTAATTTTCCATTGAACCAGTATGGTCCTAGGACATGCTGTTATTTTGTTGTGTTCCTGATACTGTGCTGGGATCTTTTTTATTTTTTTGTTTTTTTTTTTACTTTCACTTTTTAAACTTTTTATATTAAATAAATTTAAGTGTTCCCCCCCCCTTCACGTTTGTGTGTTTTTTGGTATAATCATAGGTGTATGAAGCCGGTACTAGTACCAATAGTCATGGTTTCAGCGACATTTAAAAAAAATAATAATATAAGTGGAATACCACTTCATAATTTGGCTTCTTCCCTTTCTCTTCAACCCCCCCCCCCCTTTTCTCTCTTTCTCATTAAAAGGCAAGGTTGGGGCCTCCTCATGACCAAATAAAAGAGAGAGAGCTAGCTCCTATGCACGCATTTTCTCATTTGAAAATATGCTGAGCAGCCTTTTAGGCTCAGCTGAGCTAGCCATGGTCTGGTCATGCCAATAGTTTTCGATTGGGCATGTGGGATAATTTGGATGGGGCCTGTTTTGGCATCCTGCACCCCACCCAGTATTGGAAGGCCATTGTAAAAGTACCACCGGTGGTATGGTATTTAAATCCTTGCATCAAACACTGCTAATGAAGGAAAATTTGAAGGTTTATGGATCAAACTATGTTTTGACTTTTTCCAATTGCTGAGCAAATATAGCTATTAGCATCCTGGCCATGCATGGAGGACACTCAGATATTTTGAGCTAATACTGGTCACGAGTCAGTTATTATTCTCAGCTTGAACAATTTCCTTTAAATAACGTAGGTGATCGAAACTTATATATGATGAGGTAAGTATAACAAATGATTGGAGTAGATTATAAATATATTAGATCCTGACACACATTTGTTGAATTTCTAAAAGTTGAATAAGTGTTCCTGTCAAATTAAAACTGATTTGTGATGTTTTTTGAATATGTACTGCTTGTGCATGCATATAGGTTCTTTTTCTCTGCATAAACATTTTTTTAGTTTTTTTTTAATTGTTGCGCTGAAGGTTGATAATGAGTAGAGTCTGCAAAGGGAATTTTGCCTTGGATATCTTAGCAGTTTGGTACTAGCTTTTTCTGTATTGCCTTTGAAAGAAATGCTTTACTGGAAAACCATGGGAGGGATAACATGGATGATCTGGGTGGATAGGGTTGGATGGACTGTGAGAGGCCAAAAAGTTGACTGTCCTTGTTGACTGTGGCAAGACTCGATTAAAACCTTCTAGTATTCAAATATTAAATATCAGTATGGGATGCAAGGTTGTCTATGTTTGGGGATGCAAGGTTGTCTATGTTTGAATAGTCAGGCTGCTAATTTTTCATTAACTTCTTATCATCTTTTGCTGCATTCAATTGGGTACCGGAAAATCTATAGCTGACCATTTGAGGTTGTCGGTGTACTTTGCGATATCTGAAATTTTCAGGTGTATGGGTCAAGTACAGGTCCACTGACTTGCTTGCACCTTTTCAAGCTGTGCTTCGGTCATGGCAGTTCAAGTTTTGCTTATTAAAATGGATTTGGTCTTGAGTTGATTAATTCTCATAATGCTTCTGATATTTAGCCTTTGATTAATTTTATTCTGAAAATCAGACTTTCACCAGCTTGTTCTGTGAGTACACCAGGCATCAAATTAGTTTATTTTGGTTACCAGTCCAATAGAAGTTAATCTCAGTTAGAGCAATATGTAACTAAAAATGATTTCAGGATTCCTTGATTTATCTGTAATGATTTGTTGGTTATAGATTTATTTCAATTGCTTTTATCTATGTTCTTTTAATTTGTTATTTTTTATACTTTCTTTCAGTTCAGTGCTTGTGAGGAAGTTTTTTAAGCATTTGACTGACATTTTTATTTTCTAATGGTTAAAAATAAAATTCCATATATATGCTCCTTTAGATGGGTATGTTGATAAATCACAATGCAGGGAGTTCACTCCTGGCCTGCAAAATAGTGTGTACTCAGGTAGCGGTAAAGTATCTAGTTTTTTCAGACCACTTCGACACAAAATTAGTGGAATCTTTTGACATCTATTGTTTTCCATAGTTGCAACAAACCCTTACATAATTAATTACTATAACAAGGATCTATTTATTTTTCTTGCTCGTAAAATAAGTTATTTGCTCGCTTTCTATGAATTGAGGTGGTGAATTTTGGTGGAAGCTTGCTAAACTTCTTTTATAAGAATCATTTCTTGAATTAGTGGTTCCAGGAGCTTTCACCCATTTTAGTTTGTCCTGAGCTTAGGATGTTAACGTACAAGTAGATCCATTAAGATTTTTTTTTTTTTTTTTGGTTACACTTCAAATATTTACTTAGTGTTTTTTGGCATGTCTATTGTTGGTGTTAACTAGCATGTCACCATGATTGTACTTTTCCTTGAGCAGGTGGAACCGTGGGGGATTTCATCAAGGAACCCGTGGCCGTGGCCGTGGCCGTGGCCGTGGCCGTGGTCGTGGCCGTGGCCGCGGTCGTGGGAAGAAACAAACTGTTGAAAAGTCAGCTGATGATCTAGACAAAGAGTTGGATGCATATCATGCTGAAGCGATGAATACATCTTAATTGTGTGATGATGGCTGGTTTCCTTGTAATGGCTGTTGCCACTGTACTGGGTTGTGGTTTTTATCGCCATGCGGTCCTTTCGTTACTTGGTCGCATATATTTTACATCTGTTATATCAGATGTGGTTAGGTTTCTAAGGCATGAAGAAATGGGGATTGCGTTTATGTTTTGCTGTAACCAGACACCGTATGTTAGAACTCTACAGGATGTGATCCTGACCTGTAAAAGAACTGGCTTGAGCACAATATAACAATGGTTTTGTAGCTTGAGGCTAGTGTTAACATTAAATTATGCCGTGGGTGGAGAATATTTGCAACCATTGGAAGGATATGGGCGCATTCTTATTTGCACTAATGTAGTATTTACCACCTTGAGAATTTTGATGATTATTTGTGCTGGGAATGTCTTGGGCAGTGGTGGTATATTTTGTATTAAAACTAGCGTGTATCGGGCTCAGCATTTATTGCATCACCGATCCATTTTGGTATTCTAATATTTTTTGCCGCATTGTTGGCTTTGATTCTGTTTTCAGTATTCTTTGCATGTGACTGATAAAATTGTGCATGGTTAATCATTTAGTCTGTCGATCTTTTTCTGTTTAATGAGTTAATCAATGTCTATGAGATGGTGGCAGCAATCTATTTTACGTAAGTGTCGTTTTTGACTTTGGTTCTTTTCAAATTTTAATGGACTCTCTATGTACATGACATGCTGTGTGAGTTGAGCATTGGAGCCAAGCAGATTTTATTTATCTATAGCTTCTGACAAAATACACTTCTCGGTATATCTTGATTCATGTGTTAAAGCGCGTATGTACCAGAAACTTAATTTCCTAGCGTGTAGTGTGAATTTATGTACGAAGATTTTTGTTTTTCCAATAGACAAGATACCCTGCTGGTACATATGGCTTTATGGTTGTGCGCCTGATAAATCTGTTTGTGTAATACCTACTACAGATGCTCATCTGGTTATCTAGAGAATGATGTTGATGAACCAAAATGGTGACACAGGAAGTTGGTTGAACGTGTTAAGAATGTTAAAACAACAGCTTCCAGAGTATCGAAACTTTGGTCAGCTTTGTTGAGGGGTGTGGTTTAATCGCCTGACTGGATTCTTCTCTTTATGTTGACTACAACCGGTGTATGAAATAGCTGTCATCGGTCAGCCCCAAAGAGGCTTAAATAATTGTGGTATAAAGGCACATCGGGTTTGTGTGGAGTTGATTGCCTTAATTAGGTAATGATATTGGAGTGTATCTCACCTAAAGGCAGGATATTTAGGAAGTCAGATTAAGACATGTTGCAGTAGATCCAATTTGCCATTGGGTTGTTTTGCTAGCATGCCTTGCGATTGTCGGCAAACTTGCTTGTAGTGGTCAATTTTTCTTTCTTGTGTTGCCAACAGCAAGGATTCAGGCGGGCTGTCCCGTAGGATATCCAGATGGAATACTATCCTATCTGCCAGGATAGGAAACGCATTCCAATCGTGATATTTTGGGACATCCTTTATCCCGATATCTGAAATAAGGTGGGATGCTGTTGTGTTCAGTTTTATTAAAAAATAGGAATAGTGTGGAATTTAAAATCTTAGTTAGCGGCATCCTTGGTTGCATGCCTTGTGAGCAGTATGCTTGTAGAGGCCAGGTTTTCTCCGTTGTGCTGTCAGTTTAGATAGACATTACATCACAAAGACAGGCAATATCATGGTTTCAGTCTTTAGCTGCTTACAAAAAGTGTTCATACAAAAAGTTATTAGCAAGGAAAGTGTTAACGCATAAAGGATGTGGCAGGTGTTATAACTAGAGAAGCATGCACCTATTCAGTCAAAAATAGACGCATACGTCTATAAAAGAGGCCAGGGTAATACTGTATGCTGTATCGGTGTTCGCTTCTTTTTGGGGATAAAGATTATTGGTTAGATTATGCGGAATTACTGATCTGTTGCTTGTTCAATTCAATCAAAATATGCTCATGGATCAAATCCCTTGTAGAAAAACAGATTTTCTCAATTCCTTTGATCGATTAAAAAGATTAGAGTCCTAAATAATAGATCGAGAAAAAGAATTACGGTACAAACCTGTACTCGTCATGATCTAATACTGATTTCGATACTCACACGAACATCGCAAGCAGAGTCCTTCTCTCTGGACTTTATCAGAAGATAGGCGGCTCTCGATGGAGAAAATCACCGTATAAAAATTACAACTCACGTAAAATATATAAATAGAGAAAGCGGAGAGGGGATCTAGCTGATAAAATGAAAACATCATAACTAATCCTTCCATCACGAGTCAAGTCGGGCTGGGGCCTACATTGTACGACCTCAAATACACCAAATCACATGAGATGCTCCTAGTCCAAACAATGATCATATAACATCGGGCTCATCATACGTCTATCAACATGGACCATAAAATCAATCCAGTTTTAATAAAACAAAATTTCAATTAATGTTAGCCCAAATTAAGAAAAACTCTTACATTCTTTCACTTGGGCTACGTTAATTATAATTTTAAAAATATTTTATTTTAAATATAACTCTTGGACTGAAAATAAAATATGGCCACCATATGATCCATAGACAGCACCTACAAATAATCTAACAATATCTATGATACTAAATCATGAGGTCATTGTACTACTTATCCGATACAAGACTTATCCATGGTTACAAGCATCATAAATACCATCGACATAAGTCTTGGTATCATAGTGTAGCAAGAAAATAGTATCAAGGTGATCAAAATAAAATATGCTATTTTTCATTGTCAGTCATTCAATTTCTCTTCAACATGCTTAGAAATAAAATAAGCAAGAGAAATCTTAATGGCATCAAACAACAAGCCATTCTGTCTCACATACTCAACAATGGTGTCAATGACGAGACAGCACAATATATCTGAGACTCGATACTTGGTCTCAGTCGATACATAACAAAAAGAGATATCTCATAATCAAAATAAATTAAATATATGTACCCGCAATCATGATTTCTTTTTAACCATATGCTATATAACAAGATAGAGAAGTTCATGACTTCAAAAGAAGCATGTATGTCTCCGAACATAATAAGATCTCATAATTATCAAATGAGACATATCCATACAACTGTCATTCTCAAGACAAAATACATTCTTGAGATACTATTGTTGCTGCCAAGATCGCCGTGGCCTGTAGCTGCTGCCGGTGCCGGAGTGCGCTCCCTTCGCTGCCGCCTCGCGGTCTTCTGGTCCTGGACATGCGAAACAGGGGTTAGTGACCCGGGCCAGGGTTTCCAGTGGGGGCACTCCGACGGTCAAGTCAGTGACAATCCAGGGGAACAGATCCTCCCGGTCGTGCCCCTCTTGATGGACTTCGCGCTAGAAGGAGTAAATGGTGTGAGAATGAAGACGAAAACATAGCAGGGGGAGAATAACGGCAGGGACAGATGGGTTCCCTATTCTACCGCCTCTCCTTGTTTTCCTCGTTTTTCTTTAGTCGTGGTGATGGTGGTGCTTTGCCCTCTTGATCGAGCTTGCATTTGTGTTGGTATTGTATTGCTGTTACCTTCGCTCTTCTGGGGGTGTCGATCGTTCTTTGTAGTTGAAAAAATGGCCGTTGGACGCTTGCCTCGGGATTCTCGCTGGACTGGCAGGCGCGTGCGGCGGGGTTCCGTGCCATGGATGGGACGTCTTTTCTGACATACGGTAGGGAAAGCTTCAATTCGTTCTGACATCTTCTCCGGTCACCCCATTACGAGAAGTCTGGCAGAGCCTCGATCCGGGGGTCGCCACCCCAGGGGTTCGTGCTCTCTGACTGGCGCATCCTCCTAGAAGTACGGGCGGACAGGCAGTTATTGCGATATGGGGGGCGCTGCTCCGTAATCTTTGGGCGGCTCGCCGGCATCCTGGGATGGCAGGGCTTGCTCCGACCCAGACGCTCCGAGCTTGCGAGGTCACCTCGGTGGAGGAGGGCAGAGTGCGAGCCTGGTCCTGAGGGCTCGTGCTCGGAGAGGCTCCACGTGGCGGAGGAGGGCTGAGCTCGACTCCGTCCACAGGGCTTAACCTCCGAGGGTCTCGCTCCGAAGGGCAGAGTACGGGCCCGGTCCAGAGGGCTCCGCTCGGAAAGGCTCCACGTGGCGGAGGAGGGCTGAGCTCGACTCCGACCACAGTGCTCAACCTCCGAGGGTCTCACTCTGGAGGGCAGTGTACGGGCCCGGTTCAGAGGGCTCGCGCTCGGAGAGGCTCCACGTGGCGGAGGAGGGCTGAGCTCGACTCCGACCACAGGGCTCAACCTCCGAGGGTCTCTCTCTGAAGGGCAGAGTACGGGCCCGGTCCAGAGGGCTCGCACTCGGAGAGGCTCCACGTGGCAGAGGAGGGCCGAGCTCGACTCCGACCACAGGCTCAACCTCCGAGGGTCTCACTCTGGAGGGCAGAGTGCGGGCCCGGTCCAGAGGGCTCGCGTTCGGAGAGGCTCCACGTGGCGGAGGAGGGTTGAGCTCGACTCCGACCACAGGGCTCAACCTCCAACGGTCTCGCTCTGGAGAACAGAGTGCGGCTCCGGCCTAGGCATCCCGAGCTCGCAGGTCTGACCTGGCGGAGGACGGAGCTCGGCTCATTGTCTTGAGGGAGCTCAGCTCAGCTCGGCAGAGCGATCTGGGCTAAAGAGTTGACTTGGCGTCCGACGCGACGGCCTCCTTTGACGTGGTGCCTATCAGCTCCCCACGTCAGCGATTTCGCCACATCAACTATGTTGTATTTTATTATTCCACATGTGCACATAAATCATATAGCAATGTAATCCATCAACTATCATGTCAACAATATGTATAAATACATATGATAAAAAAATCAAATGAAACCAAACTTATAATAATAAAGCACAAATATAAGTCACTCCTACTAATCAAGCACAACATGGACTTTATTCATATACAACTGTCATTCTCAAGACAAAACACATTCTTGAGATACTATGTTGTATTTTATTATTCCACATGTGCACATAAACCATATAGCAATGTAATCCATTAACTATCATATCAACAATATGTATAAATACATATGATAGAAAAATCAAATGAAACCAAGCTTTATAATAATAAAGCATAAATATAAGTCACTCCCACTAATCAAGCACAACATGCACTTTATTCATATTCACTTGATACTTATGTATCCTTGGATTACAATCCAGCAATCAATGATAAATAAAATTTTATCAATCAAGTCAATGTATAAATACATCAAACTTTCACTAATTCAAAAAAATCAAAAGATTTTAAAATGCCCATATTCTTGACATGTTTCATAAAAATTATGAGTCTTATTTATGATTAAGGGATCAACAAATATTGACTTTGTATATTGTACAAAATATCTTCCTTTCAACTATAACCTTTGACTGACAAAAATTCTATTTTTACATAAATAGAGATAATGAAAACTTTTATTGCTCCTTTAAAGAACATAGCTGCCTATGATTATAATAAATTATAAGTGGTTTTAAGATAGAATCAATAATTATAAGACCTACGACAAAGTTTTATAATAAAAATAATATGAATTATGACTTTGGAACATGCCACAAACTTTGTCTGTATATCCAAGAATACTACTAGATTCTATTTTCAAGCTTTTCCATGAAACAAAACCTTTAATCATTTATATTGTCATAAGAAATGACAAGTATCTATTTTTTTATCATATGATTTTTTACTAGTACTACATCAACTAGTATTGGAGGTATAATCATTAGTTTGTATATTTAATGTTGTTCTCCCACTGTCCTCCAGTAGGATGAAATATAATATTATATAAATAAGAGCAACAACTTATTTTTCTTCAATGTCATATTTTTAATATATAGAAGCATATGATATTATGCAAATCAAAATCTATAAATATGGGATGATTTGATTCAATATTCTTTATACCTCTATTAAGATAGTAGAATCTGTATTTATTTAAAATTATCTGGATAACTAAAATAAATAACATATTATTACAAAACCAAGATTTATTCGCTGATGGATTATTAATGATTAAGTGTTGCAGGATAGCTCCAACCATAAAGTTAAAAAATATTAGGCTTCCTACCAATCTTGAACTCAAAAAGTATCTTGTATAACTATTTTATCAAAAATTTTATTCAAAATATAGATGGTAATTATTAGGATTTTATACAAGAGATATCAAAGTAAATTGTATCCATTCATCATACTTCACACCATATCTTTCAAAGTATACTTTGCCTCTCAGGTACATCATTTTACTTAGAAATTTCAAGCAGGTGTATTAAACAACTATCCTATACTTATACAAATATTTAATAATATTATTTATTTATTATATATGGGATCTTAGAATGTGATTGATATACCTTATCAATATCCTTATCATTTTCTCAAAAATATTAATAACTTCTGAAACAAAATAAGATATAATTTATTAATTATTTCATATATATGATTTTAAGTTTATTAAACTACACAGCAAAAAAACTAAATATGATGAGTAGCCTATGTATTAAAGATAGAAATATCATAAGACTAATTTTAGGTACAATTCTCTCTAATTTCAAAATATAAACTTTAACACCATTATACCATCTATCTCATATTAATTTACCTATCTATCAGCTATTCAGACTTTTTTTTATTAGATTTTACATATCTATCACAAATGAGATCAAAATCAGATCACCATTCTTAAATACAACAGTAAGAATGGAATCAATTATATAAATATATTTTAAATAAAATAATTAACTCTTTACCACTTTTAAGGTAGCTTTATTTCAGAGTAATCTAATAAGCTAATTAAGATGGAAGATCATTATATAATGTAATATCTATATTCTATCATACTTAATGCTAGCACAATTTCAGTTTTCATATTTTCATTTCAGTCAGAGTCATCATAATGGGAGTATTAACTCTATTGAATACAAATATACTAACAGCTAAATAATCTTTATGCAGTTAATCAATAGAGAAATATAACAATATATTCCAGAAAATCTTTATAAGCGTTATTTTAATGAGAGCCCTTGGTCAAATGTAACAAAACTTTCTTTAAAAAAAGATGATCTATATAAGGAATCTCTTTCCAGCATATAATGTTACACAATCCATTCTAAATAGCTCATAAAAGGATTCTGTAAATCTCAATGAATAGGCTACTTTGATGGTCACCATTCATCGAAATTCACAAACTTTCCAAAAAGGGTTCATCAAGTCATGATCTTTAAAGTACTTTAAGATATATAAAATATCAATCAAGGTCAAGTACGATGCAACATGTTTGAGGTACAAATAATAAATTAATAAAGTCTTTGAATATAATAACCTATTTTCAATAAATATACCATGTGTATCATCATAAAACTCTCCTATATAGAGAATGTTATATATTTTTGAGCTCCAAAAATGAGATCAATATAATAAAAATACAATTTTTTTGAAAATATGTCTTCTTTGAATAAACAAATTTTTTAGGCCCAATATATATTTCTTTTTAAAGAAAACAAAGGTTAATACAACAAAGATATAAGGCATTCAAAAATCTGTCCCCTTTGGGCAAACAAATTTTCTAAGCCCACTATACCTTTATCTTTGATATTTTGACCTAGTCAAAAACTCAATAACAATATTATTATTAACATAAATGACTATATAATCAAAGATGGCAGGAATGTAAAATATTAGTCAATGGGCATATACCATAAATGATATACAAGAGTCTAAATATAATATCACATATTTTTCTTTGGGCAGAACATGTAAAATGCATAAATACTCCTCACATGAAGCTTCAAGCAATTGAAATACCTTAACAGTCACGAACCAATCCCTTTTGAGCAGACAAGCCTATGAAAGTTAGAGCACCATTGCAACACAATGCCCCATGCAACCTTTTTCGATTAAAACATGCAACAATCCCCTTTGGGCAGGCGGTTATATGCAATAATCAGCAAATATCCCTCACATGAAAAAATTTAATGGACTGATATAAACAAACCACTTTGGTGATAAATATTTATATCAACCCACAAAATTATTCATTTAGAAAAAATAAATGCCCAAACAAACATAAAATGACATACTTTAATGACATATATGCCACAAAATATCAGTCCAAAATGGGATACTTTAATAATATGCACCCCATTGATCGAATTATAATATATGCATTTTAACTACCATTTTTATCAATAACACTTACTACATAACTATAAAATATCTTTGGACAAGAATTATAGTATATAATAAGTGTCACAATCAATTGCAATAAATTTTGGATCAACTGTAATAGAGATATCAATATACAATTTCAAATAAAAGATAAATAATTAATTTTCAATAACTCACATATTTAAAATTCTTAGAGTGCTCCGAACCCTTTGAGGCTACGAAAAAATATACTCGAATTATATAATAGTGAGTAAAATTATACATAAATAATTTTAAATTATTTAAATATTTTATTATATATAAAAAACTCAGTCAAAATGTTCTTCAAATTAGAACGAGTCTAATGGTCCAAAAATGTTCAAATCGGATGTAAAATGATCAAGTTCTAGCAATTTTAATCAAATAGAAAGATAGAGGACCAAAACCACAAATTATAGAAAATATATGGACTTTTTAATAAAATACATTTTCAGGAAAAATAGGGATCTAAATGTAAAGTTTTTAGGACTCAAATTTAATTTATAAAAGCTTAAGTACAAAAATCCCCTTAATTCCAAAATTAAAACATGCCCAATGTAATTGGATTCAGCCAACCCATCAGTTTGGATTCAACACAATTAATGGATTGGGTTTTAAATGGGCCAAAAATTGATAATTCAAATCTAAAGTCCACTTAAAACTTATCTCTTTCAACCCTTTCTATTCGATGATGGATTAACCATCATCAAGCGATAGAAATGAGACAAATGTCGGCCTCCATGATCTCTGAAAACATTAACACATTAACAAATAAGAAGAAGTA
This sequence comes from Areca catechu, assembly GCA_021397845.1. Classification (NCBI taxonomy): domain Eukaryota; kingdom Viridiplantae; phylum Streptophyta; class Magnoliopsida; order Arecales; family Arecaceae; genus Areca; species Areca catechu. Next base: position 7,128,920 of record CM038040.1, on the reverse strand, counting down.
CCAGAGATATGTGATGTTTTCACTTCAATATCATTCTCAACATATTGAATATACTGTGAGCATGACTATAGCACTAGGGATGACATAAGAAGCAAGCATGTTATATTTTAAGTATGGACAAACCATGCCCTCATTAATTGATTATAGTCATCATGTTTATTAGAAATGCATGTGAATAGTATGGAAATCAATACTTAAAAATAAATATGGAATCCTCAAGAAACAAGGGATCCAATAAGTGGGTTAGGCACAAATGGTCCCGTGATTTTTATGTGCTACCATAAAATTATGGATGTATGTATTAGAATCTTTCCAAGTAAAAAGAGCTAGGCCCCACAGCACATTGACGTTCTATAATGTCAACAATTTTTTTTGTCATGCAAGTCCTTCCAAGTATTTGAGTTAATGATATTAATGAAATGGATAATACATCTGGGCACATGCCAAAGGACCATAATTAAGTATATGACAAGCATAATTATTTATTGGTGCCTTTTTGTGCACCCGAACCCAAGACAACATCCAATATATTTTTCTTTTTTTGGACCAATATTTAAATATAAAATTTACAGGGTCTAAATTATAAAAGGACTAATTTATAATATTAAATAGGTCAGAGTCCAAAATACAAAATGATCCATTGGGATAATATGTAAATATAAGTGAACTTAATTATAAAAGGACTAATATATAATATTAAAAAGCTTAGGGGCCTAAATGCAAAATGGTCAATTTTTTTTTTTTTTGTTGTTGGGTTGAAGGATGTTGGTTATTGGATTTTGGGTTTGAACCCAAAACCCAAAACCCACCAAATCCATCACCTTCCCATGATCAAACCCAAAGAAAAAAAATAGGGGCTTCACAAAACCAAGAAAAATGGTCGCCGCCCCTTCGGATCCACGCTGCCGGCGAGACCGCCACTAGGGCCGACCGAGGTCGGCTTGTCGCCAGATCCGATGGCTACGCTGGAGATCAAGACTTGCCCGACGATGAGTTCCAAGATCTCCGGTTCCTCCTTCCCCTTTCTTCCAAATCTGCCACCACCGGTGCCGGACAGGCCGGACGACCACGACAACCGATCGGGGACTGCCGGTCGCTGCCTCCAGCAGTGTTGCCGGCATCCGGTCGGGCCCAACGATGAGATCGACAATAATTTTTTTATGAGTTTGGCCCATCGGTGGAGATCTCGGCTCACCGATCACCGCCATCGGGGGTGGGAGGGGGGTGAACCGTCACGGAGACCGACCGAGAGAGAGATCATGACCGCCGAGATTGCCTAGGGACGGGCGGCCGCGGCCTCCCACAGTCCCTGGCCTTCTTCCATTATCTCACTTTTTTTTTGTTTTGTTTGTGATCTCAGCCCATCGGCCGAGATCAGAGGTTCCCGATCACTGATATTGGATCTTGATGCCCGATCGTCACTAGGAGTGTTTTTTTTAATGTTTTTTCGAGGTGTCAAATACCGGACGCCACCAACACCACTGGTGACCATGATGGTCATCTCTACACCCACCAGCTTCCATGGCTTCTCCCCGTTGCCACCGGCCCCGATGATGGTTGGGCACAAACGGATCAGGCTAGTGACAATCGATGGGAAGGAAGGGAATAATAAAAAAAAATTTATTTTACCAGATCTAAAGGATGAAAAATAGGATCTATATGATTCCAATCTTCTTTGTATACTAGGGCTCTAATACCGAATATAGAGATGTCAATATGGACCGGCCCGGCCCGGTCCTAATCCATATGGGCTTGCATTTTATGGGCCGGGCCGAGCTAGGCCCACTTGCATAAATGGACTGAAAAAATCCAACCCGGCCCTGCCCTATATGGATCGTGGGCTAGGGCCGGGCCAGCCCACTATATGGGCCATGGGCTAGGGTCATGGACTAGGGCCGTGGGCTAGGACCGTCGGCTAGGGCTGTGGGCTAGGACCGTGGGCTAGCATTAGAGCCGTGGGTATTGAAATCATATAAGTATATAGCCCTCACCTCAACATGGAAGAAGCTTTGGTCACCAATCGATATCATGAAAGAATTGGCATCACCGCCAACGGTGACCTCGGCATGGAAGAAGCTCTGGTCACCAATCGATGTCGTGAAAGAGTTGGCGTCACCGCTGGCATCACCGCCGGTGTCACCGGTTGTTCCTTCCTCCATCAGAATAGGAGAGCAAAGCAGCAGCAAAGTCCTAGTCGGTTGGTCCCAAACTCCTGATGAAACAAAAATTCGGAAGTAGTTTGAATCGTCGGAAGCCCGGAACTATCGAGTATCATCGTATCGAAGTGGAAATGGGAATGGAAACAGCCGAACAATGCGAACAGGAAAGGAAAGTGGGAACGACGTGGAAGATTGAGGAAAAAAAATTAAAATATCTTTCCGTTTTAAGTTTAAAGTTTTAAACTTTTAATTTAACGTGGATCGTGGTTTACTTTGGTAAGTGGACCTGGTAATCCATAACCAGTTTGCCATTTTTTATTTTGAATCTTTTAATTTTAAAATATATATTTTAAAAAAATTCTTGTCCCATGGGCTGGCCCGGCCCTAACCCTATTGAGCCCATGGGCTACAAGGGCCGGGCCAAAAAGCCCACTTACATAAATGGGCCAAATTTTTTCAGCCCGGCCCGGCCCATTTATAGGGCCAAATGGGCTGGCCCATGGGCTCTGACCCATTTTGACAGGTCTAACCAAATGTAGGAATACAAATTTTCTCAATCCCTTGGATCGGTCAAGAAGATTAAAATCTTAAACAATAGATCGAGAAAAAGAATTATGATACATACTTGTATTCACCATGACCCAATACTGACTTCGATGCTCACATGAACATCACAGACAGAGTCCTTCTCTTCGGGCTTCCTCAGAAGATAGATGACTCTCGATGGAGAAAATCACCGTGTAAAAATCACGACTCATGCAAAATATATAAATAGAGGAAGCGGAGAGGGGACCTAACCAATAAAATAAAAATACCCTAACTAACCCTCCCATCATGAGTCAAGTCGGGCTAAGGCCTACACTGTGCTACCTCAGCCATACCAAATCATATAAGGTGCTTCTAGCCTAAACAATGATCATATAATATTGGGCTCATCATATGTCTATCAACATGGACCATAAAATCAACCTAGTTTTAATAAAATAAAATTTTAATTAATGTTAGCCCAAATTAAGAAAAACTCTTACAATGCTTCCATGAAATGCGGGACAGTTATGACCCATTGCCTATTTTTTTATGAGCGAGTGGATCGTGGACAGTTTCATGGATCGATGCTCTTTATGGTTTGGAAGGTACGTATGTCTTGGTCATCACATGTCCATGTTTTTTATTTTTTATTTTTATTTTTTTATTTGTAATAAATCTTTATGTTTTTTTTGGTAAAACGGTATATTCATTTAAGAACAAGATCGAGTATGAATACAACCCAAAAAGTCAGAAAGAAGTATATCACGGAATGGCCTCGGGGCATCCCAGGTTGGTCCACAAAACAGAACCAGAATGATGAGCAACATAGGAGGCAACCTAATCCATCGTCGAGTTCGCCTCCCTAAAGATATGCCTGGTGATGCAGACCGAGCATCCTTGAAGAAGAAGAGCAATGTCATGAAGGAGTGGATGTAGAGGCGTGGCTCTCCGAGCCTCCTGAATCCAAGCTATGACAGTAGTAGAATCTTCCTCGATAATGAGATGCTCAATCTGTAGGATCTTCGAGTGTAGACAATGCCAGCCCAAGCCCCCAACAACTTCGCTGCTGGGACAGTTGGCTACACAAGATGGTGATCTCCGGTCACATATATCCCAAGGCCAGGGCCATGAATAACAAAGCTCGCACCACTATCAGTACCCGAAACACTCCTGTCAAAATTGACGATGAAGAATGTAGGAGGGGGCTCCCAGGCAATAAAAACCCTATGGGATGCTGGACTAGCAATAGTGAAACCCCAGGTCTCCAACATCAACCGTGATGTGCTCAAGTACTCCTCTGCATGAATCTGGGCTCGCTCAACAACCAATCTAGGAGGACACTTGGAAGTATTGAAGACAAGATTATTCCTAGATAATTAGGTATAGTATGCAATATAAGCAATGAAAGTATGAGAAGAGTGTCCCGTTGCTGGGTGGAGCTAATCCAGCAAGATACCCATATAATCAATAGCATACATAAAGAGATCTTCCATGCCAGCAAGCCTCCAAATCCGCACAGCCCATGGACAAAGGCAAAGGAGATGCGCCATGGTTTCCTCCTATTCCCCACACATAGGACAGGAGAATGGGACATTCAATCCCCTAGAACTAAGAAGAGCTATAGTAGGAAGTTGGCCCTAGCCAATTTTCACAGAAATAAATTGACCCTGGGGTGAACGGGAATCTTTCAGATCTAGCCAATATGAAGAGAACTCTGAGGCATTTGAGCATACAAGTGGAACAAGTCTGACATCGTCCCCTTGGGGATAGAAGAGGACCTCCACACCCTAGTATCAAAACAATGGTACACAGGTAAAGGGACGGACAAAACCCTGTCCCCCAGGATGTCCCCAAAAATTCGATAAACCTGTAGTGGATCCCAGTGTGTGCCACCCTGAAAGAATAAGTCTGAAATAGAAAGAGTGTCACTGGTATCCATGGCAACAAATGTAGGCCACTGAGACAAAGGCAGGTCTCCAATCTAAGAATCTGACCAGACATTAATAGATCTGCCATTACCCAGTAGTTATCTGGTCTGGGGAATAACAAGATGGCGTGTAGCCAACATAACCCTCCAAATAGCGAAACAAATTTGGGCAGTGCTCAGGATCTCCCCATAGCCAAGAGTGCCGTACTTGGTCTTCATGGTTAGGGTCCAAAGGCTGCGAGGACATAATAGAAATCTAGCCACATGTCTAGCGAGAAGAGCCTCTTGCATAGTGACCAAGGATGGAATGCCAAGACCCCCCTCTTGCACTGGTTGGCAAATAATGTGCCAGCTAAGGAGATGAACACCCCTACCACCAGATTGTGAACCCCAAAGGAATGCCTAGAAAAATTGTTCCAACTTGAGGATGATTGACTTAGGAAGGACAGTATTCGAGAGCATATAAACTGGCAAGAATGTAAGAACAGACCTAATCAGAGTGATCCTCCCCATTAAAGAAAGGGTTCATCCCTGCCATCTCTCCATCCTGTCTCAGACTGCATGGATCAACTAGCCACACTCAGCCCATAGCAGTCTGCCTCCCATAATAGGAACACCAAGATAATGAAGAGGCCCTCCATGCTTAGCTATCCCAAAGATGTCCCGGATTACCCGACGATGCTGGACTAGAGTTTTGGGGCTAAAGTAAACAGTAGAGTATAGACTATTGACTCTCTGGCCAAAACATAAACAATATTCCTCCATAACTTTTTTGAAGTTGTGTGCACAAAGGGGAGTGGCTCGACTCAAAAATAAACAATCATCTACGAATAAAAGATGCGAGATCGATCGAGCACAAGGGGCTAGGACGTAGTGGTGAATCTTCGATCCTGGGCCACAACCCGCAAGGCTCACAAAAGAGCATCACATAAATAATGAACAAGTAGGAAGAAAGAGGACAACCTTGCCACAAACCAATAGTAGAAAAGAAGAATTCCGTTAATAAGAATAGCAAAGGAGGGCCTGATGATGCAAGCCATGATCCGAGAGATCCAAATAGGATGGAAGCCAAAGTTGAATAATGCCTTGTGGACAAACTCCCAATATATACAATCATAAGCCCACTCCATATCAAGTTTAATTGCCATCAAACAGCGCTGGGGTGTGGCCCTCTAGAGATCATGCATAAATTCTTGAGCAAGAAGAACATTGTCCGAAATAGAACGTTCCTCCACGAAGGCCCCCTATTCAAGAGCAATCAGACGTGGAAGGATAGGCTTCATTTTGATAACCATGAGTTTGGCATAAATTTTATAAAGGATATTGCATAGTGTTGGATCGATGCCCCTAACCCATTTTACAAAAGGAAGCTCCCTCAGTAAGGGCAAGACTCCACCACATCTCAAACTGCATAGTAGTGGGCCGAGACACCGGCTTGGGTTTGCTATCCCCATTTAATTGAACCTGCATCAGGGGCAAAGTCAACCCGCAAGTCGACCCCTCGAGAAATCTAGCCGGTTCCATTAGCCTCCCCCATGTGGCAACCCCATACTGAGTCCTACGGGTAAGCACTGGCCTCATAGCTAATTTCTCCCCTCGACGGCACCCAGAGGGCCTTTCTGGCTTCGAACCTGTGACCTCGCACTCACTACTACTGGTTCTAAGACTGCGGCTCTTAACCAATCTTTCCATAGGAAGCTCCCTATTATAAGAGGCGGAGTCATCTCTCTTAAGCAGGTAGCACAACGATCCCGGGGCACACGAGTCGACTCGACAGGAGCGACCAGCATTGAGCCGGCTCCACGAGGACTATTGACCCTGACCCAAGCTCACCTAGCCCGTGACTGCATTGCACGGAGTGGGACCCGAAGGCGTGAGCTGGCACCAGTCCAACACATAGACTAATAGGCCTGAAGTGAGCAGGCTCATAAGTATCCTGGCATTTAGGGATCAGAGTAACAAAAGTTTGCTTCCAGGATTAAGGCATAGTACCCTGTACATAGAACTCTTGGATGGCCTGAACCACCTCAGCACGAACAATGCACTAGAAATGTCTAAAGAACATAGGAGAGAACCCGTCCAGACCCGGAGCTTTGTCTTCAGCCATAGACCACAAAGCATTCCTGATCTCATCCTCAAAAATACAAGAGATGAGACCAAGGTTGTTGTGGTCCAAAACCTTGATTACTGGAGGGGGGATCAAAATGAGAGGGTAGCACAGATGAATTCATCCATCTAGACCTGAAGAACTACAAGATCTCTTGTCTGATGTCATTATCATCCTCCAATCAGTGGTTATCAACTGTGTGGACTGTTTTGATGCGATTAGAATGCCTCCATACCATAGTGGCCTGGTGAAAAATCTGGTATTCCCGTCTCCTTCTTTAACCCATTGCACCCGAGTTTTCTGTCTCTAGAAGGTTTCGTACTGATGAAGGAGAGAATGATAAGTAACTAACTGGGTCCTCAACAATGCCAAATTTGACTTCGAAAGACACCCTTCCCTGACCTCCCTCTTCTGGATATCAAGGATGGACCTCTCCACCTCCTGGAGGTGGGAGAAGATGTTACTGACCTCCTCCCTATTCCATCGCCTAAGCCTCCTTTTGGCAAGCTCCATTCTTCAAAAAATTTGATATCTAGCATCACCCTGAATGGGCATCCTCCACACCTCCCTGATAATGTCCCAGGCATGGGGGTAGGCAAACCAGATCTTCTCAAATCTGAAAGGGAGATGACATGAGATGGGCGCATTCGTAGAAAGCAATATAGGACAATGATCTGACCCAATTCTAGGTAAATGCTTGACCATATGCTCGGGATGGCCCTGAATCCAACCGGGGGTCACCAAAATTTTGTCAATCTGCTCCAAAACCCTCACCCTGCCTGAGCAATTATTGTACTAGGTAAAGCATGGACTAACAAATCCAAGATCTACCAGGCCATTATCCTGCATAAACTGCATAAATTTCCTAGATCCAGTATCCTCAACATAAGGTCTTCCCCCTTTCTTATCTTCAAGTCGATGGATACAATTGAAATTTCCAGTCACAACAGTAGGAATGTCCTAATCTATCAAGACCGTAACCTCCTTCCAAAGTTTCCTCCTATCTCTGTAGTCTGTGCTGGCATAGATCCCTGACAAGAGCCAGGTCTTCCCACTGGTCTCAGTGACTACTATAGGCACAGATGAATTCATGCTTTTCAATCACAAGTCTCACCTTCTATTTGTGCTAGATATGATCCACTAAAGTGGTAATGGCAGAGCATTTGTTGTATTGGTCTAAATTATTACTTGGACCAGGTCCAAAGGATGGTCCAAAATCCTATAGTGGATCATGCCACACCATCCCTTGTATTTCACAAATTCCCCATTGTATGCTATCCACCGTGCATAACCTTTTCTCAAACAACTTTCTAAGAATATAATTTTGGCAAATTTGATTGTATATAAAAAATAATTTTTTCATTACGATTTATATTTGATTTAGTATTTATTTTTTTAAAAAATATATAAAATATTTATCCTACCCTCAGTACATATAAGATTATATTTTTTCACTTCCAAATTTTATATAAATAATAATATTATATTAATAATAATATAATATTAAATTATAATAATTGATTATATTAATGTAATACTAATATATATACATTAATATACTAAATTTATTATAGATATAAATATAATATTAATATATTATAAATATAATATTATATTATTATATTAGGATAATATTATTTAGTATTTTATCTTAGTCATTATTAATATTTTATAAATTTTAGTCATTGATCTTTAAAGGATATTTTTGTAAAGAAAAAAAGGGCTACTACCTTCTAAATCATGGAAAGTCCCAAAATCTATCTCCTTTGTGGATTTTTATTTTTTATGAAATGTAGAAAGTGTTTTACCAAAAAAGATCTTTTTCCATTCTCTTCCCTTAAAATTTTAATCAAATAAGGAACCTTTGTTTCACTTTTTAGGAAATGTCTTTTCTTTATTTACCTTTTATAAACCAAACAAATTCTAAAAGTTTTGTATAATCCATCACATTAAAGCCAGATCCATATTTCAGTAAGTAACAAGTTTTAGTATCTAAAATCAACTTAATATAGGTAAGAAACTTATTTTTCTCGTTCTTCGAAAAAAGAACCATGCACATGGACATTGTTAAAAGATGTATGCAAAAGAATTAGCAAAGAAAGGGCATCAAATAAAAAAAACCATCAATAAAAAACATGGTATCAAGAAATAACCTTTTTTTTTTTTCTCTCGCATAAGCAAATTATGACTATACTTTTTTTTTTTATTTTTATAATAAGCAAAGGGATGGGGGGATAAACGTCAACATATTAGAACGGGGAATAATAAGAACCCTGACCTCTTACTTGCCCAACCGTCACGGGCTCCAGGAAATAACCCTTGGATTTAATTGAGAATCCATAACTAGTTGGTTGTGAGACGAAGTCCCAATTAACTGGACTACTGCCTTGGCTATTATGATGTAATTGCTGAAATAAATTGTGCCAAAAAAAAAAAAAATCCACCTCCTAATCGATTTTGCAAGAAAAGGACCCTTTTTTGGTGCAGAATGATGCACATCTAGTGCTGGCCATGTGATTTTTCCCAGCCATGTATAATTATGGGCATGCTCACTACAGTAAAAAGGGGATTTGCTGATGCTTTTAAGCGTTAGCAAGAAAGCTCCCGATGCTTTTTAAAGCATCGCAAAAGCATCGGATATGTAAGCATGGGGACACAACCTGTCGATGCTTTAAAGCGTCGCTATATTTAAACTTACCGACATTTTAAAGTATCGTTAGGTTTTAAATATAGCGGCACTTTTTAAATGCATCGTTAAGTTTAAAACCTAGCGACGCTTTAAAGTGTCGGTAGGTTTAAATATAGCGACGCTTTAAAGCATCGGTATTTGTTATGATATCGATGCTTTAAAGTGTCGGCAATCGATAAGATAGCGACGTTTTAAAACATCGATAAATTTATTATTTTTTTAAAAATACATGTATCAATACAAACCTGTATATATCAAATACATACATCAAATACATACACAAACACAAACCTGTATACATTATCACCAAAATCAAATATCATTTCATTCAAACCTGTATCACACATAGCCAAAGGCATACAAAATGAAATCAAACATCATTTAATTAAAAATTATATCACACAAACGCAACATTCATACTCCAAACACCAAATATACATGAAGTCAATATAAAGAGTATTATATATATATAAAAAGTATCAACAGATACTCAAACTTGATCCAAGTTCAAATACATAAAAAGACATACAAAAATAATAATAAAAAATCAATTAGCATTAATGGCATCAATGATCCATGGGAGGCTGGTCGTCGTCCTGTCTGTGACTGGCAGATGCATCAGGAACCTACAAGATATACATATATATATATAGTTACGATACATACATTATATATATTCTAAATTATTACATACATACAATATATATATATATATGTAGTTATAAATAATTACTTACCTGAGATGATATGAACATATGCAGCACAGATGTAACATGCTCAAGCTGAACCCTCATAATCTGCATCTCTGCTCTGTTTGTATCACGTGTTTGTCTGAGCTCTGCTATCTCATTCTTGAGTCAACGAACATATGAATGATCATGACTGTCTCTAGCATCCCAAGTAAATCTACTCATCTCAGATAACTGAGTAGGGATAACTCCAATCCCATAACCCCTCACTCATCCATGACACTCTGGTCCCATCAACTTCGAGAATACCTCGACCTCGATGCGACTGACTTGCATAGATGATATAGCCTCACCAACATGCTTGGCGATCATAGAGGTAGCCCTCTCCTATATTTTATAAAAAATTTATATATGAATACTTAATAAAAATAAAATTATAAATTATGATATAATATAAATAAAAAAAACATAAATATATTTCTGGACTCCTCCTGAACAAAACTGCATCCTGGTGAACGTGAGTCATTCGATAGAACTCCACCTCACCAGGCTCCCTCCCCCGCTGATCAGCCTATAGAAAGAATAAATGTTACAAAAAAATCCAAAATGACACATCTTATACCCCCGTACCATGATACATGGTACATGCATGATACATGATGATATATGATGTTAAAACTAAAAGTGTACTAAAAATATTATAGGATGAGAAATATACAAACTCATGCCTGAGCCGTGCATAACTCTTGGACCCCGCTGTGTGAGGAATAGACTGAGCTGCTCGTGCAGCTCTACCAATAGTAGAATATGTCTACACAAAAAAAACTAAAACTATATTATATATTGTATAAATGTAATTTACATTAAAAATTAATAAGTTTATAAGTTTGATGATGCTACACAACATGTGCCCTCTCGGAGAACCAATAGTGCACCAGCTCCTTCCACCAATGAGGGTGTACATCAGGAGGACATGTAGCTACAACATGCTTCTCTATCTTACCCTCTATCTTATAGTCTCCTTTCAACTTTGCCCTATACTCTTTCCATTTGCGATTGAGAGACTTAAGCACAAAATCATTACAATATGGATGGAGTATAAACTTGCTCTACAATGTAAATAAATAATAAAATAAGTATTAAATGAAATAAGCAATGAAATTGTTAAAAACTTAATATATCAAATAATATATCAAATTTTTTTCCTGTACAGGTCGTTGCATCTCTACTTTATAGGCAGGAAGTATGTCATTCTACTTTGAATAATTTAAGGGACATAGCTGATCTCGGCATGCTACTGTCCCCAAAAAGCTGGTCAACAAGCTAGCCGATTTCTTAATAAGTTGGCCTAGCTTGTTGCACTCAACGACGATCCTCTCATCCTCAGGTTATTGCCATACATCACGGACTAGTATGGGTCCTCGTCTCATTCTAAGTCTCCTGGATCCATTTATAAAAATAAAAAAAAAAAAATTATATATCAAAAACTGTTGCATATATATGAATTGAAATGATATGAAATTATTAAATTATCCTGTATCTGTATGTCATCAATAATTTCAATATGAAATTGTGAGCTCAACCCATGATTTCTATTTGAAAATAGCTTAGGTGCCAATGAATTCATGGGTTTGACCCATGATTTCATGCATGCCATCCTATCTTACCAAAACTACGGTAGATTTATAAATACATCAAAACTGAAAGTATTTTAAAAATTTAATATTTAAAAATAATATTCAAAAAAATTGATATGCACGCCAATAATATGATAAATAAAATTCTTGATATATACTACAACTAGATGCTGGCCCGTGCGATGCACGAAGTATAACAATTTTGATATTTGATATAATTTAAAATTTATTAAATAAAATCTATTATTTATTAAATATATTATATCCATTATCTTAAATGTATTTAAGATTTACCTCAAAATCTTGATGTTTTTTTTAAAAAAAATCTCTGAAATTAAGTCAGAGAAGTCAGGTATAAGTTTTGGAGAAAAAATTACTTCTAAAACTAAACCAAACTTCTTTCCTAATTTAAAATTTGAAAAGCAAAATTATTTAAATTTTAAATTTAAATACCAAAATCATGAAAAAAAAAAAAAGCTATGAAAAGTTTGACACGTGATAACATTTAAAACCAAACTGTATTATTTTTATTATATATAATAGATAGGTACACGGTAGAGCCCCCTTTGTTGATATTCAAATGGAGAATTTTTTTTTTTTTTTTTTTTTTATGTAATCAGCCATGGTGGGCTGCATCGTTGGATATAAAATGGTACACATACTTGGATATAAAATAGTACACATAATCGGGACAGGCTAAACTTTTTGTTCCGGGGTGAGCCCCTCGAGCTTTGCCCCGTCAAGGTCGCCGCCGTTCTCACCCTTGTAAATGAAGAGACCGTAGAACCCAGCGACGGCAACAAGGCCGGACATTGCCCAGATGACCACCGCCAGTGCCAATGGCATTATCCCCGCCACTCGCCAGGAGAAAGCGAAGTTGAGGGCGTTCGCGAGCACCCAGATAGCAACTTTAAGCCTCTCCCTCTTCTCGGGCGGAGGGTCCGCTCCCAGGTTCTCAAATTTTTTGAGGCACCAGAACAGGAGCAACAGATTTACATAGGACCAGAGCACGAACACAAGGGTACCCGGTTCCTGGCGAGCGTGGTAAGCAGCGATGACGACGTTGACGGTGAGGAAGAGGAAACCAATGGCAGGAAGCAGATCAAATAACTGGGTGACGACTGCCCTGAATCGACTTCTACTCGATGGCTGCGACGATATTGCCTGCTGCCATTCGGCCGGGATCTTAGGATTGGGTTTCGAAACCATGGCGAAATAAGCTGGCACTACTACAACAGGCAGAGTAGATGCGAGAGTTTAAGGGATGATGATGCCTATAAGTAATAAAACCGGTCGTTGGAGGAAATTGTTTAGAACATTCTGTCGTGTGGAAATTTGAAATTGATAATCAAGGACTCCAACTAAACAACGCGGAATTCGTTGACCAAGTCAAGATTGTTTGCGCGTTCGCGGCGAGAATTCCACCTTCTTGTCTATTAAATTCCTGAATCCCGACGGAAAATTCATAGATTTGAAATTGATTTCTCCGCGTATTTTTGCCGACGAATCAATTGATTTCGTGAAAACAGAAACTTGAACGAAATTATGGAATACTGATTCGAGCGTGTATGATTCTGAATTTGTAAGTTCTTAACAAAGATTAGTTATTTTTCTTGGGAACATAAAGAAAACGAACAAGATACCGATTACTTTAAAAATAAACTCGCTTATCGAGAATACAAACCGTAAAGATCTCCAATCTCCCATTTACTTGGGAGTAAAGAGAGGAGAGGATGATTTGGAGAGAAGAAGGGAACATTTTCTTCCCTTATTATCTTCTATTTTCGCAATTCTTCGTCTTCGGTGCTTCTCTGCTCTCTTACCTGGTTTCTCCAAACAAAAGAAAAAATTGGAATTCGCATCGAAGAACAGAGACAGCATAATTACCTTAATAATGGAAGGAAGGGGGAGACTACAGGGGAAAACCCTGGAAGCCCACGGCAGCCAACCCAAAAGGAAGAAATTGTATCCTCCACCAGTGCACCTTCGCGACCGTGCACCCCCACCAATCACGTAGATGCATTCCTGCGGGTTTCCCGATGGGTGTCATCGTGTCCAGCATTTTTTTCGTCACCATCGCCTCTATCATACAGTTTTGTAGACGTTGTGAATGGATGGCGCAAGCAACCACGGCGAGGTCTTTTTTTTCCTTGGCGTTTGGGAATGATTTTGGGGTGCTCCATCATGTGTCCGTTTTGGTTTATTCATGAAATATTTAATTTAATTTCAAAATATTATTATCCCGTGAATGGTTTCAAATTACATATTTAATTAAATATAACTATGTTTAAATATAAAAGCTTATCTTAGACTTCTAAATAACTTGGTTTTCTAACCTTATTAGAGATTCGGTTTTTATTTCTCCCATTTTTTTAAAAAAATTATACAAAAACTCTTTGCATGTATCCTAATTATGAATGCTTTACAAACATACTCTTGGAGACTCATAAATAAAAAGATGTAGTCTCGCAATATGATAATTTCAGAAAATAAATGGATAGATTATTTGAAGAGATGTATCTATTAAAAAAAAGATACCTAAGCATTAAATCATATTCATCCTTTAATATCTATGAATAGAAAAAAGATCGTGTTTTTCATTTATGAGAACAACATCTCCTCCATCTAAAGGATTGAGAACAATTGCTTCAATTAATTTACTAATTTTAAATATATCTAAATTTGGCTAGTTTGGGTTTGGTCTTGTTTGTCTTTCAATAAAATTAGAGTACATTTAAAAAAGAACACGAAATTAAATGAAGGTTATTTTATTTTTAAAATGATGTAATTATTATGATTAATTTAGATCTAATTATATCGAGATTTTTGTAAGTATTGATGATTGATCAATTTGAATTTTATAAATTAAAATGAATGATGATATCTGTTATGATTAAATCAGGTATATTAAAATGAGAATATTGCATATTGAATATATGTTTCAAGACGGTATCAAATATAAATCAAATATATAATTTATATCTCTTTATATATCACTTGATTCTCGGTCCTATTGTATATGAGTCCGGACTTGATTATTTTGATATCATATTATGGGGATAATCGTGATGATATCCTATCACAGGGCTATAGTATGGCAACCCCATTACACGAGTAATCATGGTGATCTCTATCACGAAAGAAATCATGGTGGCCCCATCATGGAAGAAATCGTGGTGACACCTAAGCTGTAGGGATAGTAAAATGCATCACGGTAAAGACTATAGAACTAAAAAAGTTGCGAACCCAAATTTAACTATGATGTGGCAAGATTGCTGACGTGGGGCAGCTGATAGGCGCCACATCAAAGAAAGCTGCCGCGTCAGACGCCACGTCAATTCCCCTGCTCGGACTCCTTCTCCGAGCTGGGCTCCCCTAGGACAATTGGACCGCCTGTCGAAGCCGAGCTCCGTCCTCCGCCAGGTCGGACTCGCAAGCCCGGGGCGCCTAGGCCGGAGTCGAGCGGCGTCCCCCAGATCGAGCCCCTCTTCGAGGTAGAGCCATCTGGTCCGGACCTGCACTCTGCCCTCCAGAGTGAGACCCTCGGAGATCGAGCCCCGTGGTCAGAGCCGAGCTCAGCCCTCCTCCGTCACGTGGAGCCTCTTCGAGGTTGAGCCCTCTCGACCGGGCCCGCACTCTACCCTCCAGAGTGAGACCCTCGAAGATCGAGTCTCATGGTCGGAGCTGAGCTCAGCCCTCCTCCGCCATGTGGAGCCTCTCCGAGGTCGAGCCCTCTAGACTGGGCCCGCGCTCTACCCTCCACCGAGGCGATCCCGCGAGCTCGGGATGCCTAGGTTAGAGTCGAGCCCTGCCATTCTAGCTCAGCCCCCCAGCTCAAGCGTAAGCACCGCCATGCCAGGACACCGGCGGGTCGCTCGAGGACTACACTGAGACATCTACCATACCGCAATGACCGCTTGCAGCCGCCGGTTACACCAGGAAGGGGAGAGGCCCACTGATCGTGGCATCACGCTCCTCACCAACCACCTGAACCACCTGAAAGAGGAAGTCAACCGTAAGATTCGAATTGCAGGGGCGGCGGCCTACCAATCGAGATACTGCCAGGTTTCCCGGAATGAGGTGACCAGAGAGAATGTCAGAACACATAAAGCTTCCCTTATCACGGATCGGGAAAGGCTCCTCGGGACATTGTCTCATGCACCTGATAGCCCGGTGGAGATCTCAAGACGAGCGCCCAACGGTAACCTAGACTACAAAACTCGGAGGTAATAACAATAAATGACAGGCAATACATAAGCCATACCACTCAAATACAAGTGCAGGCTCAACCAGAAGAGCACAGCACCACCAGCAAACCCATGCAAGGGCGGGCGGAAAGGCCACACAGAGAATCTCTCTAGCCAGACCGTTCTTCCCCCGACACACTTGCATCCCACTCTCACACTACTCACTCCTCCTAGCGTGGAGTCCATCATGAGGGGCTCGACCAGGAGGATCTGTTCTCCTGGATCGTCACTGACTTGACCATCGGAGTGTCCCCGCCGGAAACCCCGACCTGGGTCACTTATCCATGTTTTGCAAGTCCAGGACCACCGGACGGTGAGATAGCGAAGGTAGCGTACTCCAGTGCTGACAGCAGCTACGGGCCACGGCGATCATGGTGGCAACAAACTATATTATCATTATAACGATTACATGTTGATATGACATATTAATTATTTATATTGATTTTATAGAAAGGACGTCATGAAATATTGATATGGATACCGTTGATTGTATGATTATGATACTAAACTAATACATACATTATATCTTGTTTGGTATAATTGAACTATATTATTAATATGATTTAAATATATTTTATAAAATGTACTTGTTGCTTACCGAGCCATAAAGCTCATATTCTTCAACCTCCTTTCTAGAAAAAATACATCAATATTTTGGATATGTATATAAATAGTTAAGATCGATCTAAAGATCATAGATAGTTTTTTTTTGGAATCAGTAGGTGTACATAATTGTTTATATAAAGATGTTATGTAAATACTTTAAATATTAATATTTTAAAATATAAGTATAATACTTAGTTGTTCTGGATTGCACCATTGTCTGCTCAAAAAGTATATTAGTTATGTTGATTTTATTGAATAGGTTATCACCCTGCATACTTGTAGGTCTCCATCCTACGAGTATATGGTACGTGGTTGTAATATTTTTTATCTATAGTATTTTGAGTTGAGAATATGAGAACCTTCATTTTAATGAAACCTGTGGTTTCAAATTTTAAAATAAAAATATTTAGAATATTTAAAATAATATAATAAAATTTAAAATAAAAAAATAAAAGAAGATGTAGATATAACATGTGGCTTCACCTTAAGTGAGCCACATATCGCACCTGCAGCTTCATCTTAATTCTTCATTTTCATTTTTTAAATAAATAATTAAAAAATTTAAAAAAACTTAAAAATATAAGTAAAGTCATAAATTAACACCTTAATAATAATATAAAATATTAATATTATAAAATATAATTCATTATAATATATAATAAATATAATAAATATTATAATAAATATTTTATAATATAATATAAAATTTATAATTTAGTCGGTGCCAGTCTAGTTGCCAGTCCGGTCACCAAACTAGTGCCAGTTCGGTTGCCAATCCACCTATCGAGTCGGTGCTAATCCGATCATCAGCCCGATGCTAATATGGCCGCTAATTCGATCGTCAAGTCGATACCAGTTTGGTCGCCAGTCTGGTCATTAGCTCGGTGCCAGTCCAGTCCCCTATTCGGTACCAATTCGGTCACCAGTCAGGCTATCAATCTAGTCACCAGGCCGATGCTAGTTCGGTCGCAAGCCTCATGCTAATCTAGTTGCCAGTTCAATCACCAGTTCGATGCCAGTCCAGTCGCTAGTTCGCCCGTCAGGCCAGTACCAGTTTGACCGTCAGCCCGATGCTAGTCCGGTCATTAATCCGATGCCAGCCCGATACCAGTTCAGTCGCCAGGTTGGTGTTAGTTCATCCGTCAGCCTGGTGTTAGTCCGGTCGCTATTCCTGCTACTAGTCGGTGCTAGTCTAGTCACGAGTCTAGCCACCAGGTTGATGATAGTCGCGAGTCCAGCCATCAGCCCGGTGCTAGTCCAATCCGGACTAGCGATCAAACTAGCGACCTAACTGGTACCAGGATGGCGATTGGACTGGCACAAAACTAGCGGTTGAACTTGTGACCGTACTAGCACTAGCTTGGTGATCGGACTAGCGACTAGACTGGCACCGAAATGGCGATAGAAATAGCAACTGAACTAGTACCAGGCTGGCAATTGAACTGGCACCGACCTGGCGATTGGACTGGCGATCGAACTGGTACCGGATTGGCAATCAAACTAGCGACTAGACTAGTACTGAGCTGATGAACGGACTAGTATCGGTTTGACGGGCAAACTAGCGACTGGATTAGTACCGAATCGATGACCGGACTAGTAATCGAACTAGCATGAAGCTTGCGATTGAACTGGCACCGGCCTGGCAACTGGACTGGCGACCAAACTGGTACTGTGCAAGAGACCGGACTGGTACCGAGCTGATGACTGGACCAGCATCGGGTTGGCGACCGGATTGGCAACCAGACTGGTATTGGCTTGGAGATCGGACTAGTGACCGGATTAGCACCGGGCTAATGGTCGGACCGGCACTAACCCGACAAGTGGATTGGCGACAGGACCGATACCGGCCTGGCGACTAGATTGGCACCGGCTAAATTATAAATTTTATATTATATTATAAAATATTTATTATATTTTATAATATAATATAATTTATAATTTAACATATTATAATATATTTATTATAATATTTATAATATTTATAATTTATTATAACAAATTTTATTTTAAAATATTAATATTTTATATTATTTTTAAGGTAATAATTTATGATTTTATTTATGTATTTTTATTTTTTAATTAAAAAATGGAAGTACAGAATAAGATGAAGATGCATGTGCGACATACAGCTTCACTTCAGATGAAGCCGTAAGTTATACTTGCAACTTCTTTTAATTATTTTAATTTTTAAATTTTTTTTTATTTTATTATATTATTTTAAATATTTTAAATATTTTTATTTTGAGATTTAAATTTAACTTTATTAAAATAAAGCAATATGTTGAACATGCGATTTCTGATGTGGCTGTCACGGAAACTAAACAATACTAATTTGATAAATATATTCCAATCTACGTTAATTCGGTAAATATTATTTAAAATAATTTCGTTTTTACAGAATAATGATCTAGCGGACATGGAATATCCTATACCGGTGAAACAACTGCGATGGTTGACGTATGAGAAATATATAGTCTTGCGAGAAGCTTCTTGCTTTTCTTTTCACCAAGGATTGCTTCTACTCTCTCGAGCACGTACGTAAGCGTGATTGATTCTCATTCAGAAGGGTGTTAAGGGCATACCATGAGCGATTGGACGGCGAGTTGACGTGGATAAGATTGCTTCAACCCTTAAGCCATCGCTTATCAACCATCCCTTATGGAATCCGAAGGTCTAATAATTTAGGGAAGTTAGGAAGTACTTTCGCATCCCTCTCACGCTACCCGACTTACAAGCTACGTATAGATAGTGTTGCAGAATATCTGGACTAAAACTTTGACAGTATCGAATATTTTGCTCGTACTTTTGATCTCGGGTATGGATATCTATAAAAGATTTCGGATTGAATTTCTGACAGGAAATATTTTGACGTTCAAGTCAGTGGATGGTCTAGATATCAATAGAATGGAGAATTCAAAAATAGCATAGATGAAAAGGAAGTGAGTAGAGTGGAGTGGCCTTAGACCTTGCTTATCTTGGAGACCTTGCTTATCTTGGAGTGTCCCCTCTTACCCGTCCGTTGTAATAACTAAATATGTTTGAGATGGTTGTAACCGAATAACTAAATATGATTGTAACTGAATAACCGAATAACCGAATATGGTTGTAACTGAATAACAGAATAACCGAAGTGGTTGTAACCGAATAACAGAATAACCAAAGTAGTTGTAACTGAATAACAGAATAATCGAAGTGGTTGTAACCGAATAACAGAATAACCGAAGTGGTTGACCTTTATGGGCCTTAATGGGCCTTGGGCATTTAATGTGCCTGGATGAGAGGGATATAACATAGCCCCCCACTCCTGAGCTGAAAAATGTTGATAGTGAACTGCTCCGACTTTGACTTCATTTTTAGTGAAGGGAGTAATAAATAATAGTCTTTGCACTTTGTCAGTTGGCCGATTAGATCTGCCTTTGACTGATAATGACAGAGAATAAGATAGACTGGTCAGATCATCACTTAGATGCACCGGATTTACAGTAAGATAGGCCATGTAGGTCATCACTGAATAAAGATTTTGCCATTTTAGCACTTCATCAAATTTATAGCAGTGTAAACCATATGGATTATTTCTGAAATTTTGATAGAGAATAATAAATAAGACAGGTTTATCAAGCCCACCTCGGCATTTCGTAAGGTAGATCACGTAGATCATCCTTATGCCCTTTAATTAAAGATTAAGATAGGCTGATCGAGCCTACCTCGGCACTTCATGAGGTAGATCCAAAGATCATCCTTATGCCTTTTCGTATTGGGACTAAAACAGGTTGATCATGCCTACCTCGGCACTTCGTGAGGTAGATCCGGAGATCATCCTCATGCCTTTTTGATTAAGATGGACTGTTTTAAGCCCAACTCAGCACTTCGTGATGTAGATCCGGAGATCATCCTCATGCCTTTTTGATCAAGATGGATTGTTTTAAGCCCAACTCGGCACTTCATGAGGTAGATCCGGAGATCATCCTCATGCCTTTGATAATAAGATAGGCTTCAGTGAGCCTTTCCTTGGGCTTCAGTGGGCCCTGATAAGATAGGCATTGGTGAGCCTTTCCAGGGCTTCGGTGGGCCCTAACAAGATAGGCATTGGTGAGCCTTCCTATGGGCTTCAGTGGGCCCTAATAAGATAGGCATTGATGAGCCTTTCCATGTGCTTCAAGAATAAGATAGGCTTTAGCAGGCCTTTTCATGGGTTTCAGTGGGCCCAAATAAGATAGATTTTGATGAACCTTTCAATGGGCTTCAGTGGGCCCTGAGCATAGATCGACCTCGGACCTCTTGGACGTTTGATCGGCTTTTAAAAAGATACTGGTAATTTTAAGAAGATACTAGCCATTTATAAAGAGACTGACCATTTAAAAAGGAGACTGGCCATTTTAAAAAGAGACTGGCCATTTAAAAGGAGACTGGCCGTTTAAAAAGAGACTGGCCATTTTAAGAAGATACTGGCCATTTTAAAAAGATATCAATATCAGCCTTGAACAAAATATCAACTTTTAGAGGTTCCTGCAAAACAAATTCCTGATCGGGATTTCTCTAGTAGGAGACACTCCGCTGTTCAAGTTAGTAGAGTTCAAACAATAAAATGGAGAACTCATTGATAAATGAAAGATGTCAGAGTGGCATGATGGTTTATCTCGGATGCTCCTCATAATTATCGGATTTATAGTTTTTGATGTCGCGTAGCCTTTTGGCCCATGCTTTATCTTCCTTGGGTGCCTTCATGGACCTCAAGGTTGGGAAGGAACTTTGCAGATCATGTTGAGAAAGCAAGAGCTTGCTACCGAAATATGGCTCCCAAGGATTTCAAAAGAACAACTTATTATCAATTGCATACCTCCTCAACATGAGATGAGATGATAGTATTTGTGAATGAATCATGGCCAAAAATCCATATCACACTTCCATAGCAAGAACCGGGACTCGCATGCTCATCGAACTTGCAACTTCATAAGCAGTGTGCCATTGATGTTTTGAAATGCAGCAGCGATCATTACGAACCTAGCAACTATGAGGATGCATGTACTTTTTCCTTTTGAACCTTTGCTTTAGTTCCAACACCTTTCTTCCCCTTCTGCCATGGACTCGACTTCACCACAGGCTGCCTCGGACTGAAAACCTCAGTCTTAGAAGGATCTAAGAGATCCTTGGAGCACTGGAGAGTGGAGAACGATGCCCCTCTCCGTCGCCTCCTCCCAGAGATGCCTCCCTGCATCAAATCTTCCACTCCTGCAGAGCTTCTCTATAAGCAGATCATAGGTCGGCCCTTGGTCCTGGTCGTAGAATCATTTCATCCGCTCGAACACCTTTAGGGTGTGATCCACCCTCTCCAGCCCACAGAGGACGCCAACCAGATCGCGGTAGAACCTCGCTCTCGGCGACAACCTTTCCTCGAGCATCTGATCCACAAGCCTGTCGCCTTTGATAAACCTCCCGATGAGGTAGAGAACCCTCACCACGATATAGTAGCTAATCCAGTCCGGCACACATCCAGACTCCCCGAGCTGCCGCATGGAGTGAAGGATCCGATAGGCCTCCTTAACCCTCCTCGCCCTACCGAGGCAGGATAGGAGGATGTCGAAACTGACGGTGCTTGGTGAAAGATCGGAGGCCCGCATCTCTGACATCAGATCGGCGGCCTCCGGGGCGAAGGCGGAGGGGTGGAACCTGAGGTTCCTCTGGCAGATGCAGCGGGGGAGGATATTGTAGGAAGCGAGGCCCGGGTGGGTTCCCAGCGACTTCAAATCGTCCATGGCTCGGCGGGCCTCCCTGGCGTTCCCATGGATGTACCACCCGTGGAGAAGGCTATAGTGGATGACAGCGGCGGTGGCCGCAGGCACCACATGGAGCTCGTCCCTGTGGTGCCAGACGATGCCCCGGGCCTTGCGAGCATGGCCCCTGGTGCACAGCGCGTGGATGATGGATAGGATGCAGGACGGGGGTAGCAGATGCTTAGCTTCCATGTTCCGGAATAGACGGACGGCCTCGTCCTCCCTGCCTGACCTCACGAGGGTCCTGGTCGCGAGGACGAACATCTCCGAGGCCATCTCCCGGCCTTCCTTCTGGAGATCAGAGATGGTGATCCCCATGGCGGTGATGTCCTTCATCTCTGCGAAGGCTCGGATGGCGTGATTGAAGACCTCGTCCACCAGTCTCTCGCGGCCCCAGCCGCGACATCAAGAGAAGAACCAGAGGAGACGTCTCGACCTACTGGAAGAGGGACGGCGATGAGGCGGATGAGGGACTGACGCCAGATCTGTTGCCAGATCTGGTGGTGGATCTTGATGGCGGAAGATCCTTGGGGTCGGTGGCGAAATAATGGCCGGGGACGTTGTGGACACTTGCTGAGGACATCAGCGCCTTCACGGGGAGGAGTTCGCCGGTGGCTCGGTTGAGGAAATGGAAGGATCTTGTGCTGCGGTCATCCTAGTTGGAGTCGATTGGAGCAGAGGGCGTCGATCGGAAGGGACCGCGGGTCCGCGGTCGCTAAGGGTGCCAACCCGACGAGTGGCCGAGCATTTATGGCCATCGATCTTACCGTGGAAAGGGAAAGCCGATCATGGAGGGGCCAAGCGGGGGCTTGCGGGAAGTGACGACACCGTTTGGAGGATTTGGCAGAGGCTAATGGTGGATTGGATCTTCTCAATGGTGCCAGAGGGGTCGCAGGTGACGCCAGCGACGTCGCCGCAGGGGTCACGGCCGAGGGTACCCCGAGGTTGGCGGTGACGTTGCCCTTGAACTTGAGGAGGAGCTTTTTCTCCGCCATTGCCGGCGAGATCCTCCTCCCTGTTACGCTGGAGCTCGAGTTCTCGTGTCTTGGTCCTACGAGCTTGGATCAGGGGGAGGAGGAGTTTGATGAAGTCCCATCGCCTCTTATCGCCGGTGCCCGGAAGCTCGACATTCTTCTTAGTGGCAGAGATCGGCGACGGCGATGAAGGCATAGCCAAGGAGTTGGACGACAAGCTTGGGCTCCTTCGTCGGCTCATAGGGTCTTCGGCTTCCGACTGCCGGTACACCCATCTCGTGGACTGTTGCCAGATTCTGCCAGAAAGTCTCAGTGGCTGCTGTGCTGGCGGTGGCTGCTGGCAGCCTCTGGACTATTAGAGCAGTCGATGCCGCTTTTCTGGGTTTTTTCTTTTCTCTTCCATTTATTTTATTTTATTTTTTTGGAATTCTCCTTCTCAAAGGGGATTGATTGCGGCCCCTACCTGGCATGCCAATCTATTGCCGCTAGATCACCTGGGCTGAAACTTTGGCAGCATTGGGCATCCCACTCGGGCTTCTGATCCTGGTCCCGGGCGCGGATACCTGCAAAAGACCCCGGACCAGATTTTTGGCGGGGGACACTCCGTTGCTCAAGTCAGTGGGTGGTTTAGGCATCAACAGAATGGATAATTTAAAAATAGCATAGATGAAAAAGGGAGTGAGTAGAGTGGAGTGGCCTCAGACCTTGCTTACCCTTGGAGTGTCCCCTCTTATCCTATTTATAGAGGTTGTAATAACTGAATATAGTTGAGGTGGTTGTAACCGAATAACCGAATATGGTTGTAACTGAATAATCGAATAACCGAATATGGTTGTAATCGAATAACAGAATAACCGAAGTGGTTGTAACCGAATAACATAATAACTGAAGTAATTGTAACCGAATAATAGAATAACTGAAGTGATTGTAACCGAATAATAGAATAACCGAAGAGGTCGTAACCGAATAACAGAATAATCGAAGTGATTGGTCTTTATGGGCCTTAATGGATCTTGGACATTTAATGGGCCTGGATGAGAGGGATATAACATATAGGCATCGCTAGGTGACCCGAAGCGTGGAAATGGAGACATCCCTCGTATGCTTATGTCTTAGACAATGTCAAGACAATTACTGTGCTGCTCGTATTCAATGGTACCATGTCAACTAGGTTCCTTGAATGATTAGATAGACTAATGAGGTGCTTTATTTAGGGACATAATTGGAAGTTACACCCCATTGCTCGGGTCGACCCTGTCTATTTGCCCAAGGGCATGGATAGTTTGGCAATTCCAGAACACAACCCCATAAGCATCCACTGCAAGGATTCGTTCCATCCAAGTCACAAGCAGAGATGTGAATCCCTTTTCAAAAATTTGGTAGTTCAGATCATGGATTCGAGGTATAATTCTATGGATGATTCTATTAAATCTAAAAATTTTCTTGGAATCCATGATCGTTGATGTGAGTGAGAGATCAAGATCTCTTTGTTTGTCCCCGTTCTACTGGCCGGTGCTTTAGTGATGTATATATATGTATATATATGTATGTATATATATATGTATATATGTATGTATATATATATGTATATATGTATGTATATATATACATACATATATACATATATATATATATATATATATATATATATATATATATATATATATGTTTGTATATATGTATGTATATATGTATGTATATATGTATGTATATATGTATGGATATATGTATGTATATGTATGTATGTATGTATGTATGTATATGTATATGTATGTATGTATGTATATGTATATGTATGTATGTATATGTATATGTATGTATGTATATATATATATGTATATATATGTCTATATATATATATGTATATGTATATATGTATGTATATATATGTATATATATATGTATATATGTATGTATATATGTATATATGTATGTATATATATGTATATATGTATGTATATATGTATGTATATATATGTATATATGTATATGCATGGATGTGTATGTGTATGTATGTATATGTATGTATGTATGTATATATATATCCATTAAGGATAATGAAAATCAAGTTGGGGGGTAAGGGAACTTTTTTGAAAAAAATATATTTCACAATATCTTGGCAATCTTTGAAAAAAAAAATTTAACTATGTACCTTGAAAGAAACTCTCGAGCAAAACAAATTAAGAAAATGTAATAGAGTTAGAAAATATGTGCTAACTACTGTAGCAAGCCAAGGACTAGATTAGTTAGTTAGATTTTTAACGGTCTACTTAGATTACTTAAAAGGCTATTAGCACTTCTTTTGTACATGCACATTGACGAGGTAAACTAGGTATTAGTTGTAAGGTCAATTGGAGTTCAATTATTACTAAAAATTAGTAATTGATATACATCCCATCGAGAGAAACTTGAAGTTGAGGAAAGAGTTACCTGCTTGATAAAAAAAATTATACAAAAAAGAAAAAAGGCAAGTTCTAAATATTGATTTTCTATTGAGTAACCAGTCACCTTTGTCTAAGTAAATATTGTTGATCATGTCAAAAAAAAGACAGTGTAAAGATATCACCAGAAAAGAAAAATCAGGCAGTGTAAAAGCTACCTCAGTTCATATGCTTAATTTAAGGGTATATAGAAAATAAACCAAAGTAGGTGATAAGCGAAGATATCATTGTTCCTTACAAGCTAGCATCAAAATACTAAGTTAACCATCACAAACACAAGTGCTGTAGATCTTTAGATAAACTCTAAGAAAGTTTCTGATAGTTCTAACTGCGAAATTTATTTCAAAAACTCAATACTTAGTTAGCGATACTAGTTAGCTTCTTTTATCCCACTTTAAATATTAAAATAAATATTAATTATTTTAGATTTATTAATAATTAATATTTTTATTAATATTTTATAAAAAAAGAGTTTATAGATTGAAAGAGCTCAATTTTTGAAGTTCAATGATGCAGACGGCACTCAAATCGGAGTTGGAACGAGCTCGAAACTAAAATTTGAAGTTATTAAGTATTTACATGATTTTTAAGGTAGTCGATCCATCATGGACTGACCGCTCGGTCTATAAAAACCCGACTGGTCCATCAACAGCCATCGGAGCTAGTCCACGAACATGTTTCGTGGACCAACTCCTTCCCGAGCCTAGTTTCTGATCGACCGTTGTCGTCGGTTGCCGGAGGGAATACCGGAGACCACCTCTCACTGGAAAAACAACACCAGAAAACCCCTTTCTTTGGTTCGGCCACCGTCGATGAATTTTTCTCCTTCCACCACCATCCACCGACTCCACCGGTAAACCTGTTGTCACCGATCGACCACCGCCCATACATCACCGAGAGTGGCCTGCTTCTTCTTGTCAAGCGACCTAAATAGATTTCCCCTGTGATTTTCCTCCCTGCCACCGTGCCGAGCACAGCCATGTTCCAGCTATCAAATAAACAATCGATCTATCAAAAGATACATAATTTTGGTGGTAAAAATATTCTCTGATCAGTGGGAGCAACTTGCAGACTTGCTCCAGCTAGAGCAAAATGATGCTGCTCATTCGAATAACGCAATAACTTAAGAAAGAAAGAAAAAATAAAGAACTAGAGGGGAGCATAACCATCAATTCTTCATCTCATGGGCATGGCACATGATCGATACTAGTTAATTTGGAGCAAAACAAATCTCTAAAAGATTGCGATCGCAAAGGTTAAATAGAAAAAAAATGCCAACAGGCTACATCAATGCAGAAGGTATGAACCAACAAGAGCAGAAAGGAGCAGAAGGTAAGCCACCACTTCATCCACCATCCTGCCTGCATCAACGAACATACGCAAATCAGTCCAATTACCAAGTTCTGAGGAGAACCCATGACAACCTTAGAACAAGATGCACCTTTGCTCATCCTATGGTGTGCTTGTTGGGGCAAAGCTGCCATGATCCGGTCCCGGCCAATGTTTCCGGGCACTGAAAACATGAAAGCTGCCACCAGTAAAGCATACAGCTTCATGGCAACCATATATGGAGTCCCTTTGAAAGCAGTTTCAGGGAATTCCTCACCGAAAAAACTGTTGAAGAAACTAAGATCTCAGAACTATGGGAAATGGAAGGATTCGCGCGGTTATCCACTTCTTATACAGACCACCAACCCAAGGATGATTTGGCGACTACAGCTTCGGACGATGGCTTGGACTGGTGGAGGCTGGAAGGTGAAGCCGTGGACCGCTCCGGAGGCTTCTAGATGTTGGTCGGACAAAGGACTTTCGACAGAGGTCGACGTGTGACACCTGTTCCGTAAGTCTGAAAAAAATACACGGCAGATGCTGGTGTCAAATCGACGTGAAGGGTGCTCCACCTAGGTCGGACAAAACTTATCCGGCAAAGATTGTAGGGGTCTTCTTTTTAGATTTGTAGGTTT
Source organism: Areca catechu (assembly GCA_021397845.1). Classification (NCBI taxonomy): domain Eukaryota; kingdom Viridiplantae; phylum Streptophyta; class Magnoliopsida; order Arecales; family Arecaceae; genus Areca; species Areca catechu. Next base: position 7,101,181 of record CM038040.1, on the reverse strand, counting down.
CTCGGTTGTTTCCCCGGGACCGTCGCGGGCAAAATGTGAATAAAAAGAAGTCACACGCGGAAGAAGAAGTTTAAACCGAGTTGCCTCCACGTCCGGTGAGCTGGACATCATTTTTTTTTTTTTTTCTCTCTTTTCTGGATGGTTTTGGAATGTTTTCTTTGTTGAAGGTGGTGTAGCAGGATCCTGTGAGACAGAGCTTGATCTTGATATCAACTACGGATCACGATGATTTAAGATTAACAGATTGATTGATGTGCGAGATAAATATCTTTCTTTTTAGAAATGTAGGTTTCTCGATTGCCTCCCCGTGACCGCCGCGGGCATGATGCGAATAAAAAGAAGTCACGCGGAAGAAGAAGTTTAAACCGAGTTGCCTCCACGTCCGATGACCTGGACGTCATATTCCTTTGGACTGTCCTGCCTCGCAAGGGAATAAATTTTGGGGAGACAGATTTTTATAATATTTCAGATTTTATTGTGAAAATAAAATTATCTTTCTTATCCGTTTCTATGTGTCTACATAGTGGATGACTCAATTCTACAAAGTAATAAAACAAAACTATTCTCACGGTTTTTTTTTTTATCCGAATAGATTTTTTTTTTTTTTGGATGGTTTTGGAATGTTTTCTTCGTTGAAGGCTGTCTCAGGAGCCAAATTCCTCGCCTGTCCCCTTTAATCTTAAACTTGTCACTTTCTCGTGGTGACAACGTACTTGACAATAATATAATGGCATAATAATTTGACCAGCCTCGGGGCGAGTGGCATCAACTTGTATGAACTGTGAATCAAGTTTATGATTATGAGCACTTGCATCATGGCCATTATGTGGGCTATTTTACCAACTTCGATATTGGAAAAAGTGTCGCCACGTGTAGGTCTCCGATGCCAATCGCGCGTGCCCTCTGGTTGACCAGAGGCGGCGGTGAGACCGCTACTATGGTGACCGGATTGCATTCTTCTATTTCTAAATTATTAATAAAAAAAATTGCTAAAATGATAATCCAGTTTACAGAGAACTTGTCTCATTATCAATATCTCGCGAGAAACTTGATTAAATCCAGAAATTTTTTTACGGATTCGAGACTGTAAAAATTTGAACATCTCGAATCGAATATAACCTGGTGGGATGGGGACCTGCAAGGATAGCTACATCGAGATTTATCTTTCCTATCCTTTTTATTCATCAAAAAAAATTAAAAAAATAAAAAAATATTATTAGGATTAAATATAATAAAAAAACTACATGGGATAAGCATTATAAAATAAAATATGGGACGGGTTTTATTGTTTATCATATTTCTCTTTTTATCAATTTTAAAGAATAAGCATAAAATTCAAATATCGTGCCATATATTAGTGAGCTTTATGTTCTACAAATTATGTATCGATTTATGTAAAAGTGTATATCGAAATATCATATAAATATTTTACTAAGTATGTATCAACTAATCATATATTATATATTTATAAGTACTATATTCAGAAAATTGTCATCAAGTATATATCATCTAATCATATACTATGTACTGGCGAGTATCATATTATAGAAATTATGCATTCATTTATCAAGATATGTATTAAAATATCGAACAAATATTTTTTTAGATGTGTATCAATTGATCATATACCGTGTATTAGTGAACATTATATTTGAAAAACTATGTTTTAATTTATCTGTTGGTATATATTGAATTGCTGCTTCGTGCATATCAAAAAATAGACCTGTCAATGCGGGTTGGTCCGGCCCAACCCAGCGCTAACCCACATGAGCTGACATTATGTGGGCCGGGTCGGGCTAGGCCGACTTGTATAAATAGGTCATGAAAATCTAGTCCAGTCCGGCCCTATATGGGCCGTGGGCTAGGATCGAGGCAACCGACTTGTACTTCCCTCTTCCCAAACCATCCCTCCATCCAACCAAAAGCCCTCTTGTCTCTTTTTCTGCCATGGAGGTTAATGAGCCTAAGCAGGCAACAAGATCCATCACAGAGATGGTGGAACCATCGAGGATTCGGCGACTGGATGAGTTGGTGGTGAACCAGATCGCAGTAGGGAAGGTGATCTAGTAGCCTACATCAGCTATGAAAGAGCTAGTGGAGAAATGAGAATAATCTCGATGCCGGGGCCACCTCCATCTCCATTGTCATCAAGGACGGCGGGCGGTGGCCTTAAGCTCATCTAGGTTTTGGACAATGGATGCAATAGTAGAAGAGGAAGAGGACCTAGCCAGGTGATCCTGCCCGACAGGCCAACACCCCCACTGACGATCTGATCCTTGTCTCTAACCGTCGGACGCTCCGTTAAGAGAAAATAAAAAAAGAAGATTGAGGACTCACCGTCCAACATCATGTTCGTTGCCACTGGCTTGCCACATGCCACAGCTTCTTTTCTCCTCCTTCGCCCCCTTGTTACCGTATACACCGGATATTCTTTTCTCTTCTGCTAGGTTGCCAAAGCCCCCCCAAACCTTAGGTGAATCACTGAATCGAAACAGGAAAGTGAGATCGCCGGAAGAACAAACAAGTGAGGATTTTAATATCTAATTTTTTAAAAAAATATTTTTTTCTTGGCCCATGGACTAACATAGCCCTAACCTTGTTGAGCCCATGAGCTATAGGGGCCGGGCCAAAAAGCTCGATTACATAAATGAGCCAAATTTTTTTAGCCCGGCCAGGCCCATTTATAGGGCCAAATGGGCTGGCCCATGGGCTCTATCCCATTTTGACAGCTCTATCAAAAAAAGTTTGTAGTATGTATCACTAAACCGTCAAGTATATACCATTTGATCATATGCATACTTAAATTTTTTTTTGATACATACATAGCAACAATCCAATATATACCTATAGATAAATTAATACATGATTTTTTGAATATAGTGTTCACCAATACATTATATAGCCAATTGATACCATCTAAAAAAATATTTATTCGATATTTTAATATACATATCTAGATAAATGAATATATAGTTTCTAAAATATGATGTTCACCAGTACACAGTAATGACTAAATGATACATACTTAATAGCTTACTGATATATGCCGTAAAAGATTTTGATACATATCTAGTAGCAATCCAATACATACATATAAATAAATTGATATATAATATTTTAAACATAGCATTTATCAGTATACAGTATATGGCTAGTTAATACATGCCTAGTAAAATATTTATTTAACATTTCAATACACACTTTTAGATAAATCAATACACAGTCTATAGAACATGATGTTCATCACTACATAGTACATGATCAAATGATATATACTAGATGGCTTACTAATATATACTATATATCGATAAAAGTATGTATTGAAAATGAGAAAGCAAACAGAATGTCATAGAATTATAACTCCATTAGTAGAAAAAAATGTTTGACTTTTATGCTTATCTTTTAAAATTAATAAAAATAAAAATGTAGCAAACAATATAGCGCACCCCATATGATATTTTATAGTGTCCACCTTATATGATTTTTCTTCATCTAAATATACGTAGTTAGATTCTTTCGACCTACATCTCCTCCGATCCCTCCCCCCCCACCCTAATATTAAAATAGGACCCTTGCAACCTTTGCACCACAAAAAGCATAGTACCATCATCCATGGCTATCACACCATCCATTTTAGAGATGAGAAGCTTTTCTTTAATTTCACTATATATTTTATTAAAAAATATGTAAATATCTGCTAGGAAATAAATGAAAATTGTCCATCTTCGTGATGGATGATGAGAAAACTATCCATAACGATACATGACTCTATAGTGCAAAAGCCTCGTAATAGAGAACCCAATCTCCTTGCTTTTTACTCTTTCATATGCTCTCCCGTCCACACTTTAGTTTTCTCTCGGTTCAGAATATTCATGACCATTCCCAAACTTTTTATCCGTGTTATCACCTCACACCATGTTTTCTTCCATCCAAATAGCCTTCTATCTATGCATGGACCAAATTTTTTTCCCTTGAATAAAGGTACCTTGACACTACCACCATCTTCCTATCAATTTAGTGGTGGCTGCTAAAGATTAACAGTGGTGTTCATTTTTCTATGGTGAGATTTATTGCCACTAAACCCTGATTCCAGCATTCGGTCAGTATTCAATCTGGAGCTGAATAGGCTAGCCTTGCTATCAAGAATTTTTTTTATGAATTTTTTTTTTTAACCTACCCCCCACTCAAACCTCAATGCAACAAAAAAAAAAAAATTTGACGAGGTTGGAGACCTCTCCCCCCGGTGCCTCTTCAACCCCCCTCCCCCCTCTCTGTTTTTTACTTTCTTTCCAATAAAGGAAATGGGAATACAAGATGTAGTAAACAAAGTTTTCCCGCTTTAAGATCCGAGAAGAAGCCATGTATCAATTATGCATGACGATGCACCGGATTACTCGTGCACGGCGTGCAATATCCATTTTTCCTACGTCACCGAATATTATAATTGGTGTCCTCATCATCAGTCCCATGTCTCGTGTATTACCTATCAGAAAGGCATTGTTACTTAGCTAGAAGTATAACGAACTTCCATAAAAATCTCTAGGTTTCGTAGGGTTCTCTATAAACCTTCCAAACGAGCCATCAAAGATGATTCTCCTCGAAGGCCAGCCAGCAGCAGTCATAAATGATGCAGGGTAATACTTCCACCGTTCGCTACTCAGTAAGGTTTGCATAAGCATTCCCCTAGAGGTTTCTGATTCAGTATTAACCCCTTCAATTTGTACTTGCTACTAACAGGAATATAGACATAAGAAATCCTCCTTTAGAAGACCTTTAGATGCGCAAGTTGCAGCAATGCAACAAGAAACGGCTGATCTTTAAAATCCAATGCTATTGCTCCCTTTCAACAAGGTTCTCTTGCAGCAGATGAAAGGAAACTGGAATCCAAACTGATTATTGGCTCGGAAGCAAGACTTGAAGCTCACTTCCATTCAGTCCGACATCTTCTCGGTGTTATAAGCCACTCCTAAATGTTACAACTCCACTTTAATCTACAATACATTACCCGCTCTAGAGAGAACCACTTTCCATCTTAAGATACTTCTCTTTTCTACTTTCTCTAATAATCTACTGAAATCCTCATGCAGTCATTCTTCAGCTTCTCACCTATCAGAACCCAAAATAGTCCCATTTTCTGCTACTCCAAAAACTACTGACCTCCTCACCTAGGGTAATCCAATATGGAGCCTTGCTGAAATAATATTGTCTTATTCATTTGTAATAACATGCCAACCTGAAATCTTGCTTGATATTCTCGATTAACTTTCGAACAATTTTATTACAGAAGCAGAAGAACAATCATCTGGATGGAAGAAATGATTCAATCTAGTTTCGCGAAATTCAAGACCGGGTAAGCCATCTTCCTTTACTTTCAGTAACTGCAAAAGCATTCCTCCCACAAATTAACTACCATATGAATTTCCAATCAATCCACGTAAGCTAATCGCAATCCACATTCATTATAAACAATGGCTTACCTGCCTTAGCCATCCCTAAGCCCTGGATTATGTCCTTATCTGTAGGCAAACTATCAGCAAAGCATATTCCTAGACCTAGGGAATGTTGATGTTTCCTGCTAGTCAGCCATTTATGATCTCTTATAGAGTTACTAAAATAATTCCTAAGGTTGTGCATGGATGGGAGTGAAAGGAAAGGTAAATGGAATAAAAACCACTTTAGCCCATTTGTTCCACTTTAACACACCAAAAGCTAGAAAGGTAACCAATCGGTTCTGAGGGTAAAAAGGGCATTTCAAAAAATCGGTAAAGCTAATTTTCCCATCTAAACCAGAATAAACAATTCCATCCTATCAGACAAAGTAGCTTATTCTGGAGTGAATTAGCTTAGGAGCAAGACCATTTATTACCACGGTTGACTTATTCTGCAACCATACACAGACTAACTAACATAATATATGACATGAAACATACTAATAAGCCCAAAATACATAAGCTTGTTTTCCAACCAACATCATGACATTCAAGCTTCTAGGTATTTTGTTCTCCCCATCAGAAACCTTCACCCTCGCTGCATTCTGGTTTGCTTAGTAGATTTGACTCGAAAATCATTCAGTCCAAAACTCTCCGCCAAACTAATTAGAATTAATTAGACCGTCTTCAATTGCTTCTACCAACACTTCTCTTCTGATCCAGAGGTGCTAATTCTACAAAATCATCAGCAAAATCCACGCCCTCATCATGAGCCTTCTACATCCAAAGCCTTTCAAAAAATGTCAATGGCTTTAATCGTTACTTGATCATGCACCGCTTTGTCATCCTCGAGACAAGTACTGTTCCTCTTTCTACTATAGTAACATCATTTAAGTACTTTATATTTTTGTCCATGTCATTAGCCCATATAGCTCTGGCCTTTCATCTTGATATTATTTCTGTGAAAGAGCAAGTCAATGATGGTTTATTTTCATTCTTTTTAAGAATCGCCTAGCGAGTAATCCACTAATTCTTGTCCTTCTAGATATGCCACCCAATTTGCAATTCTCTTCAAATATTTGATTAATCAGCAATCACCTCCTGATTCCATCTTCTCTCTCTTCATCTTTTCTGCTAGATTGTATATCCTCAAAAATGCAACCTACTAGTAACATCCTCGAACCCTAGTTCAAGTCAGCAATGTTCGCCCATTCTGAGTTGGATAGGACCACGCATGCTAGGCAAGTTTAGGTTGATGAGAATCAGCCTATCAGACTCCACTCTTAGTGAGTGATGAGCTAGTTCTTTGCTAAATAACTAAACCATTTCCAGTTACATATCACCCTGACCACTCTTTTAAGGACTCACAAGCAATCAATCATCTGATCTCTACCAATGAATTTCAAGGCCATGAAACCAGAATAAAGAAATAATCAACACTTAATAAAACGCAGAAATTTTGTAGTTAGGCATATCAGGCCTCAAGCTTTTAAAGTCAGGTGCTCTCAGGCATTACTGGGGTTTCATGGAGCCTAGGGGCAAGGTGCAAAGAAACAGAGGCATCTTTCACAGTAAAGGCATCAAAAAATATAATAATGAATTCATGAAACAAAGAAAATATACATACATACAATCATACATACGAAACATACTCACAGGTATGCACATATGCATGCGAACAGCACACAATTGTTGCACATATAAGCACGTGCAATGCAAACACGAACAAAAACACGGACAGAGCACACACATACAAAGCATAGAAACGGTTGAAAAATACATGGAAGAGGGACTGCATCTCTGTTTCACTCAGCAGCAAGAAGAAGGACTGCTAGTCCCCTGTTTCACTTAGAAAGCGAGAAGAGAAGACAAGGTACTGTAAGTTCCCTGTTTCTACCCACCAAGTATCAGAAGAAGCTAAGGCAAAGAAAAGGGGATTTCAGTCACTTGTTACACCCAGCAATAAGAAGATGATGAAAAGGGCATAAAGGTGGAGGAGACCTCACAAACCTCATGCAGTTGAAACCCTACTCCATCAAATCCTGCATTCTCCTGAAGGAAAGCTTCCCCTCCCTTTCTCTGCCTCTTGACACCTCAATAGTTGGGCTGTATCAACATCTGGTTGACCCTTTTCGTGGGGTCTTTGCCAGTTCAGAGGCATGTCTTAGCATCCACTTGGATTTCATGCAAAGGCAAGCACCTCAAGCAGCTTTGCTCCCCCTGTTTGAAGGAGCCACACAACAACGGAGTCTAGGAGATAGACTTGTGCCTTGCAGCTAAAACACACCTTTCAAACAGTGATCATATCTAAATCATGCCCCGCTAACCTTCACATTAAAGATTCACACCAAGAAATAAGGTTTATCAACTTGAGAAATCTTCACGAGATTAGCTCACAATTCTCTCCCTCAAACAATAGAAGTATCAGCATGCACCACTGACATAATGAATTTCTTCCTGTCTTCAAGTAACAAAACAAAGAATAGACTTGTTAAACTTGAATGATGTTGCATCAAAAATACGTGTTACTTGACCTTGACTGGCCAGAACAACACTTCCCTTACCTTCTAAACATTACCCAATACATTCTCAACTACCAACAATTCACATACATAAAACATATCCAAATTAAAATTTTCCTCATTCTTTGCAACTTAACACAGTTACTCTTGGGCCCAAATCCCAGAACTCCACAAAATAATATTCATTTTAGAAGTTTTGAAAATTATTTACTCTATCGCTTATTTCAAGGTCCCTTACAGCTTTCAATAGGTCACATTGTATTCATCCCCATCTTCTTGCATTACCGCTTGGGAAGTATTACCCCAATCCAGTAGTATATCCTCACAAAGCTCTAGTGGACCATACTCCACTTCCTTCATGAGCATCCTATGATACTTGGTACCTTAGATTCTCCTCAACAAAACTACCATTTCAAACTTATAAATTAGGGCAATGACCTCCAGCCAATTTCTTATAAATTCCTTCACCTTCCTAATGTCAATATTTAAATTTGGCTTAAAATTATGTAACTACAAAAAATAACTAGATCATCCATGCTGAACCATGTTGCCTTCAAGAGATCAAGGAAGATGTTTTCTTATTTAATTGGATTCATCTCCAAGTTTCACCTAAAAAATCCTTTCCGTTTTCCTCCGGTTGCTGGATTTGTGGCTTCAAAATATCCACCTATCCTTCATTATTTAATTATGTCACTGAACATGTATCTTTGCAAAGATTCCATCCACCACCTTATCCTCCCCAAGAATATGCTTTTTTCCCCATGATGCCACCTTTCTCGGCTTTCCAAATAAGGTTTGCCATTATGTTACTGTCATTACTCATTGCAATGGCTTGTACATTTCCCTTCCTACAACACCATCCTTAACTGCCTACCATTCCAATCCATTGTCCATCATAATTCTTTCTTTGCCCTCTTTAAACTATCATCCATGGCTTGCAATACAGTCTCCTAATCATCACCAATCATCAATGTCTCTTCTCTTAACTTTACTAGCCCCTCCTTAACCAGACCCAGTTCTCTGGCATAACTCTTTAATTATCTGTCCACCCACATGATACTTAAAAGGCTTGAAAAATTATGGTTCTAGAATCAGTGCCCAACTCTATCGCACCAACAGCACAAGAGAACATCTTCATTCAATGTTACAAGAATGCATCCTTGCTTTTGCCTATCTCCACTCCTAGCCTTTCGTTTGATATAGGTCCACTATGATACATTCTTGCCAACTGATGTCTTGCTCTAGAACTAGTGCATAGATAGCCTTGCAATGGTTTACCAATGAACATAGAAACTATAGCGAGATATTACAAAAGCACAATTCAAAAGGATGATTTGGTAATATTTCTCAAATAAAAAGCCAAGAAAAACTTTTTGGCTGTATATGAAAATTACTTTGCACATATTAATGAATGTATCATGCATGTAACATCCAAGATCCCCAAGCCATGATCAACAATAAATCCTTGCTGGCACACTTGGAAACATAATCACCGTCAAACGAGTTTGACACCAAGAAAAGCTCCAACTTCCTCAAAATATGGCCAGCTTTTTTCACCTTAATACAGTGATTTCCACTTCACTGCCTAATAACCCAATTGTATGCTCCCACTATTGCAAGCTACGTTCTCAAGCATGATCATCAGTTATCTCTATATAAAGATTTTAATCAAGCTACCTCCACTTTGGTAACAGGTAGCTTCAACTATCCTTTTTTTTTACATCCTTCCAATTCTTTCCTAGTCTATAAGGCATAATAACCAAATCCAGAGGTCATCCCAACAGGAGAAGACTCCAGATTAGGAGGGAAAATTAGAATGGGATGTCCATCTATTGAGCACATCCTCTCCACTTCAAATGTTTCTCCCACCTTCAGCACTTAACAAAATAAGTTTCTGAAAACTGAAGATTGTTATCTTCCAAAATTATATGAGATCAACCTAATAAACAACTATGCATCTAAAAGTTAATATCATGCCATCATTATATGTCTTCATAAACATCTCTCTTTTTTCCCATTTTCTGGGTCTCTCCAGTCAACTATTACTTTTAAGTGGTACTGGGTGATTATTTGATCCCTAATGTAGCTTAAAACTCAAAAGAATTGGGTTTTTTTGTCCAAAAATGGCTCGCAATATTTTAACTAAATGTTTTTTAGATTACTGCATGAAAACAAGAGTGAAGAGGAGAGGGCTTCCAATTCAGAAAAAAAATTTATATACAATTAATAAGTATACAAATGAGTACATGTTATAGGAAGTTATATCATAAGCTAGTATTTTGATTTTTCTTCATGACGATAGACATGGAAACCTAGTCCTCGAGTCATGTTTTATTGTTTCCCGTTTCTAGATAATAAATTACATCTCCCCATCTATTTAACTGAATCTTGATTTTTCTCTCTGATGTAACATTCGCAGTATCAACATCGATTTAGAGCCTCTTGGTCCCATAATTACCTTGAAGGCAACCCGAGTCAAAGTCCAATCAAATCCCTTTCTTTCTTTACAAAAGATGCAAAGATAAAAACATATGTTTCAGTTTATAATTTACATTCTTTCTGCACAAGGATGATGCTACCTGAAAACTCTTTTGGATTCTTGACAAGGTAACAAGCATGAAAACCAATTTAAGGCAACACCAGGGAAATATAATATTTGAAGGAAACAAATCATACATATCCCAAAATTCTCAAAGTCCAATTCATTGGTATCTACATTAGATTCTAGAGGAAGATAAAGAAAACAATTCAGTTGCCTTCTTGATATCACCTCTAAAGTTTTCCCTGAAGAAACTTTAGCATTAACTCCATTTTAGGCCTTCATGATTTAAAAGTTTTCATCATTCAAAAGGCCATCAAAGAACTTGGGTAATATTGTACCAAAAAACAACTTGAGTAATAAAAGAATGCCCTAAAAAAGACTCCTTCCACATCTTATAAATTTAAGAATTTCTTCATGTAACACTATGATAGCACTTCACTGCCTCTAAATGATCACTATGTTTTCTCCTTCTTGTTCTGCAACAAATTTCAGTTCAGCTACAAGTACAATTCATTAACTGTGCATTGTTCCTAGATATATGCAATGACAAGTATAAGGTTCTCACAAAGTGACAGGAAATACTGGTGTTGCACAGGAAAACTTCAAATTTCAGATTTTGAAACACATGGGCATATATATGCACATGCATGACTACATGTCGATTTGCATAACAGAACACAAAAGAAAAGTTTGTTAATAAATAGAGGCTTAACCATCTTCAAACTTGGAGCCAACTTAATTCAACAAAAAAATTGTGAACATCGTATGAAATCTGCATTTCATCTCAAACACCAGAATATGAACATAATTTCTTGTTTGATTCTGTACTCTAATTATATCTTTTTCACTACTTTATAGCAAAAATTGAGTGCTGTTACTTTCAGCAATCACCTATTGTTAACAACACTCTATAACACTTATGAAAACATGCTTGGGTAAAACCTTGTAATGGGAACACTGATATGCATTAGATGCCTGTCAAAACTCCGATATAGCTTTTTTTTGAAGGCCAAACAAACAAATTATTGATGCATCTAGATTTACATCCAATTTTTTTTTTTTTTTTATGTTAATCTCACATTTCTTGGTCCACCAGTGTTCGTAAATTTGAAAGGATTTGCTAGCTTCTCACAAAAAATATCAGTATAGCTTTCCAATTATTAACATCAAGAACATAAACATTTTAATGAATGATATGTTACATACAACAAAGATTTAAAACTATAAATAATAAATAGAAGCCTACATACATGGAAGGCAAACTCCTTTTCTAAATTACAATATGTAAGTCTAATACATTTCAAAATTGTCAGAAGAGCCTGAACATTATTAGCTTGACCACAATAACTAAATCAAGTACAGGAAAGTGAACTTGTCCAATTTACCAAATGAAGCAGGTCCTCCCCCGGCCCCCCCCCCCCCCCCCCACCCACCCTTTCACTTTTGATTGGTCTATTGGATTTAGAAAGATACTAAATATTTAGCTTTCAGGTTAACATTCTATTAAAAAAATTATATTGTTGAAAAAGGGTATAATCATGGTTTGCTTTACGATACCATACAGTACAGTACGGGAGCATACCATACTAAACTGGTCTTGTATTGGAATGCTGTCTCATATCATACCAAACCACGTACCAACTTATAATAAGATGGTACTTGTATAGGGTTTGGTACCAAGACAGCAAACCTTAACTTTTATAGCTTCCACGATTTCAGCTACAAAATCCTCTCTCAATCAAACTAACATATTGGTCAAAACATAAACCTTTTCCCTTCTCCATAATTTGGAATTTCAGGAACTGAAACATCAATCTATGTGTAGTATGTTCCATAGTTCTCCACCAACGAACTTCCAGATGACAAAATTCTTATTAAGAGATATTACATAATGGGCATGAAAGTCCGAGAAGGTGCTTCAGCTTTGCATTACCCCGGTCTAACTAGGGATCTTCTAAGGTTGGTCCTACTCCCAGCTGATTGGGAGACAAGGAAATCTCGTTCGTTAGATGAGGTTATAGCTTCATGTCGCACTTGTTTGCTCGGGGTTTGTTCACTTCTCAACTTTTATTTATTATTTATTTATTTGGATATAATACTTATGCTTTTTCTTCTTGTACATAGTTGGTGCACGATATTTCAGTCCTTGATGAGGTATTGTTCGAATTCAGTATACTTAGTCGTTCCCTCAAGGACGAGGCCCAGATAGTGGGAGAGGTGGCGGAGGAGCTCATTCAAGCTACCACGGAGTGGGAGAGAAGGTACCAAGCAGATCTCACTTGACTGAATGATGAGATCGTTCCTGTCTTGTCCGCAAATCTCTCCTGAGAAAGGAAGGAGGCTGCTGAACTCAGAAGAGAGGTTGAAGAGCTTAAAACAGCCATGGTCATTGCTGAAGAAGGCAGGCATTTGGCTAAACAGGAGGCCCAGATTGAGAGAGAAAAAGGGGCTTTAGCAAATGTGAGAGCAATTTCTACAAATGAGAGAGTGGCTGCTGCCGAGGAGCGAATAGCTCGAGCTGTGGATGACTACAAGGCCTCTCTAGCTTTTGAGATGGAAGTTTCTGAGGGTTGCGTCGAAGCTTATCGGCTCAGGTTTGGCGATTGTAAGGTGGTGATTCTCGCTTGTCGGTATTGAGGTTCATGTAATCGAGAAGGATGATACCTCGCTTGGTGATGTCTCCACTTTAGCTCCTGACCATGATCACTAAGCTTCTTTTTTTTTTTTTCACTTTTGCTATTAGTCAATTTTTGTAGGGGTTAACCCCATCTCTTGAAACTTTTTGCTGGAATGTTAAGGTTGTTTGCAAGTCGTGATAATTACCTCTATCTCTTTTCTTCTTCTCTCCTTTTTGGTTGTGGTTGTCATCGATTACTAGGTCAAGGGCAAGCCCGACCTTACGAGTGACTTGACCAAGTATGAATCACTCATTCATATGACCGAGTATGAACTAGTCGTAAATTAATAAATTATTCGACGGAGGGCAAGTCGGCCATAAATTAATAAAGTATCTCAGAGGTTGCATGGATGGCATGCTACTCGAAGTAGAATAATGCACCAGTCCAAGATCTAAACAAATATCAAAGAAGAATATAGAGAGAGAAAAAAGAAAAAAATAGAAGAGAGATATAACCATTATTAGATAAATTAAATTATGCAAAAGATTTTCTCATGCCTCACCAAGAAGATACCTCTAATCTCTTTCTTAGAAAATTTTCTATACATTTTCAAGTTTTCACCCATACAAAGGAGATACTATAGGTCCCTTTAAATAGAGTTCATATGAGTGGGAAGTAGACTTCTATCTGAACTAAAAAAATAAAATCCTAGACCAAATAAAGTAACTCCAAAATTAAAGATCTATTTAGAATATAACAATCATGAAATAATTACATAAAGTTCTAAAGACATCAAAATAAATGACCAACAAAAGTCCTAATTAGAGTAGGACCTAGCAAAGGGTCCCAACACTTTTCTTTATTGCAAAGTCGATGCAAACAATACTAAATTTGTCGATGTCATGAATCGCCATCGCTATCACCATCATCATCGCAGTAATAGTAATATATAGTGACTTGTCGAGCTAACAATTAAATAGTAGAACTTCTTTATTCGCTAAAACAATAATTCTTTTATCGATCTATTCTCTTCGATGCATATATCAAAATGGACGATATCTTGCAACCTTTTCTCTCAACAATAACTCTACGATCATGATACCGGGATTCCATCTAGCATCCAGTTTTTCTAAATGAATATCAAATTGCTGGTTGCAATAACTGTGAACATCATGTTGTGGTACTACCCACTCTGATGTCACTTGTTGAAAAATTTCTTGTATGAAATACAAATTCCCGTGCTTAGGATCACGATATTGTTGATACTAAAGAGAAGGAAGGAAAAAAAAGAATAAAAAACATAATCAATTAGGTATGCAAAACTTTATTATGGGAAAAATAATCATTTACAAGATAAGAACTTGTACTCTCAATCTCGTATAATTTCTTTCAAGAAGAAGTTCCAAATCTTTTACAATGCTCTCAACTCTCAAGGAGACCCTCTAGTCCCTATAGATCTTTTTCACCACCTAAGACCCTTTTGGCACCATCTCTGAAGACCCCTGGTGTTATACTTTTACAGTAGTAAAATCATCATTCGATCAGGAGTCCAACAGTGCAAATTATGTCGAAATCTGACTCCTAAATTGCCTAAAACAAAGCTTGGACCATCGTGGACCATCGCAGACCACCCCTGCCATGGACCGGTCTCGCGCTTATGAATCAGATGCCATTGCATCATCTCTTGCCCGCCCGGTCCATGTCCGATCGCATGGACTGCAAGAAACACCCTGAAAACACCCATGGACCGCATGAAATGGTCGCATGTAGATTGTGCAGTGCGCCACGATCTGCTGGGTTGCTCGAGTGCGCTGGGCCAAGCTCGTGCATGTGGGTTGTGCCTGCCAGGGCTGCCCCTACATGTCCGTGCATGTGTGCTATGCTAGCTTAGGCCGCGTGCCCGTGCTTGCGCATGCTAGGCTGCACCTGCCTAGGCCATGCTCTGCATGAGTTTGTGCACAAGCCCAGTCATGCATGCCTATAGGCCCCTTTTTGCACTTTGGGCCTTTTTATGCACCTTCAATTGCTCTATTTTGAGTCTTCTCATTTGGATTTTGTTCTAATGGATCGAATCGAGGTGTTTTTCTTAACAATCTCCATCTCAACTCGACGTTCGGCCTTCATATGACATTGAGAGCTTGTAATTGCTATCCCCATGCCTTGGGATAAATTTTCGATTAATTATGGATTGATAACATGTGAATCGATCTAGGTCACTTAATTCTATCTCCGTCGTATGCTATGTTCACCTTGACCTGAGACCTGCTCGAGAAAGTCTCTTACGGTAATAGGAACTTCACCATGGAACATCACCTGTCATCCTCCCAAGCCTCTTATCTTGTGTTTGATCCACCTGCATTTGGAACTCTACCGAGTATCAAGCTCCACCTCACACCAGGACTCTATCTCGTACTGAACTTCCTATCAAGAAATAGTATCTTCTATACTCTTTCCTTAATAATGATCCTATTGCCACTGATAACCTTCAAGCTTTTATTATCAGCTCTCGATGTGCAGCCATTTGAACTCAGTTTACTAAGTGAGATTAGATTCTTGCTGAAGCTAGATAGGTATTAGACCTTTCTCAATTTTCTCAATGTTCCATCATGAAACTTTAAGTTGATTGTTCCTTCACCCTTGATCGCATAGCTCGATCCATCTGAGAGGTATACATTACCATCTCTATTCTTTAAAGAATCGAATAGCTCCTCTCTACAATACATATGATGGAGACATATAGAATTTAGAATCCATAGTTAGGAAGGAGTAGATTCCTCATTTGAGACTAAAAGGGTCTCTCACCATACTCTTAAAGCACTACCACGGACCACCGCCATAATAGCCTTTGTTTGATCTTTGAGTTACGAGCAATCTCTGATATGATATCCCAATTCATCATACTGGTAGCACTTGATCTTACTAGTGTCTGTCAACTTAGACCTGAACCATCCGCCATGCGATCCTTTG
The DNA here is from genome assembly GCA_021397845.1 of Areca catechu. NCBI lineage: Eukaryota > Viridiplantae > Streptophyta > Magnoliopsida > Arecales > Arecaceae > Areca > Areca catechu. Next base: position 7,085,103 of record CM038040.1, on the reverse strand, counting down.
CCACTCCATCCTCTACCGTCAGTTTCTTTAGATATTGCCAATGCTCAATTCCTACCTAAACTCGAAGCTTGATTTTCTTACCTGAGAACCGTGTTTCGAATAACCATTGAAGTGACCTTCTCCATCTTGATAGTGCTCCTTTTCATTTAAAGAGCAGTTATCAAGGACTCGAAGAAGTGATGATAGCAAGACCAACATTCCGGTCTTCTCTTTAATCTTCTCACCTATGCTGAAAAGATTAGTGAGGATCCTTTAAAAGCACTCAGATGCTCCTGCACACTCTATCATTCGTTCATCTATAGTGATAGAATTGCTTTCAAGGAAAGAGCATGTTGGCGAGGGATTTTGCCACGTGCAATTCCTCGAGTTTCATCCATATCACCATAGGGAAGTCTCACTCAGTATATTGGTCACCATATCATCCACTAAATACAAGCGGATCGTACTCACTGTCTACATCTAAAGCCACTTCCAAATTTTGTCCTTTATGATGGCTGCCCTCTTGATCGCTATCATAGGTGGTCAAGAATAAATCTCTAACTCAAAATTATGGAGATAGCAGTGAATCAGGTTCGTATCCATGTGGGCCGTGGGTTGAGTTACATTTGAGTATTTGAAATTAAAAAGATGAATACAAATTGATTGATTAACTAATAATCTTAATGAAAGCAATTAAACATGTTGGCAGAAAAGTGAAAAATGAATAAAAAGATATCTCGAGATTTTACCTGATTCTTAGCAGGTAGTTGGTGCCCTCTTGCTATGTAATTAATCTATATGCTATCTATCAAGATATAACCTATCTGTTAAGAGCATGGCTCATACCCATTAGATCATGGCCCGTCCCTCTAGAGTATAGGCTAGTTAAGATATATGCATACAAGGTATTAAGAATCTTACTTAAAGATAATCTATTGCAAGAGTCTAAACCACATCCATAGATCAAGGCTCATCCCAAGAGAATAGATTATTTTAAATAAATAGAAGATAGACAATAACAAGATATAGAAGTAAAAGCAAATTTTATTTCATGATAAAAGAAGTACAAACGATAAAATAAATAAAATAAATAATGCATGTTACAAGTACTTTAGGGATTTTCCAAGATGGTGGGGGTTTACCCTTTTATGGAGAAGATTTTTACCATCATCTTCATGCTGCAATAGAGCCCGGGCAACAACTTGGAAGAGAGGAAAGTGGAGAAGTATCCTCTCCTCTAGATGATCTTCTCTTATGGTCTGGGTCCTTTAAATAGAGCTTGGTGAGGGCTGAATTGGGTGTTAGACTCCTCAATCTCCTAGAATTTTTCTGGACATCGGATGATGATGAAACCATTAAAATCAAGTCTAGCAAGCTAGATAGGTTGGAGTCTTCTTTAGTCATCCGATTGGCTACTTTGGATGGTTAAGAATCGTTGGTAGCCATGGATTGTGCTTGGGACTCTTGGGGACTCCTCCTTTCATTCAGACTTGTTTCCATCGTTGATCTCTTAGCAGACGGCTATGATGGCTTGGAACAGGGAGGACAGATCATGGAGGAGCAACGATTGTGTTGGAGAGCTCGAGATAGGGAGGAGCAACAAGTGGCGCAATATGGGAAGCAATGGTGGCATCTTAGGAGGATTGAATGAGCAACGATAGGAAGACGATGATAGAGAGGAGGAAGATGACCGGTGGTGACTCAAAACCAGGATGGAGGCGATGGCATGGGCTGAGGAGGCAACAACGTCGGACATGGTGGTGACTCGGGCGGCGACAATGGCAAGGAACTGATGATGATGAGGAAGGAAGCAATGGGTAGTGAAGATGGCCAAAGTGCACGGTGGTGTCTTGGGACTGTGATGGAGAGGAGGTGGTAATGGTAGCTTGTGGCAATAAGCGATGATGATGATGGGAAGAGGAAGACAGTGGTGTCTCGGGACTGTGATGGAGAGGAGGTGGTAATGGTAGCTTGTGGCAATAAGCGATGATGATGATGGGAAGAGGAAGACAGCGATGATGGGCGAAGATGTGATATCTAGGAACGGGCAAGGAAGCGGTGGTGACGACACGATGGGTGATGTCTCGGACTGGTGAAGGGGTGATGACGGCTGGACTATTGATGGCTCGGGGATGGGGATGGTCCATGGAAGAGGACCTATAGATCAAGTAACCGGTCTATGACGGATCGACTGCTTTAAAATCTATACTAATTTTTATTTTTTGTTGATTTTGGATCCATTTGAATTCTGATTTAGGTCTGATATATATCCTTTAAATCCGTAAAGTGAGCACTTCATATTGGCGAGTATCTTTTTTTTATCTGCCAAGTATTTTCCAGGATTCTAGGGCTTTAAACATCTACATTTTTTTAATTATACCTGCCAAAAAGGAAAGAAAAACATAGATTAAATCTTTCTTTAAACTTTTAATGGGTGTGAATTTATGTTGGTGCTTAAAATGATCAGTCAGTTTGACATCTACTTTTCATAATTATGCTCTAATTTATAATTTTTTTAAATTATTTTAATTTTGCAAGAAAGTCTAGTTTGGTTATAAAATAAGGGTTTTTAGAAGATGTTAGCATCATTAATTAACTAAAATACATAAAATAAATATATAAATAGATGATTTATCATATTCTTCAATTTACTCATTGCTAGTCCCTTAGCAATGCAATAAAAATATACATATTGATTTATAGCCATGTGTCATTAAAATCCTTCTTTGCAAAATAGGTCTAAGATTAAAGTTAAAAGATTTAGCAAGTATCACTAAGTATTGAGTTTCAGAAGCAAACTTTGTAATCAGCATAATTAAAAATTTTCTTAGAATTCATTCAAAAATCTACAGCACTTGTATTTGTGATGATTAACTTAACATTTGTGTGTTAGTTTGTAAAGGACAAATATAACTTCTTTTATCATTTAATATGGTCAATTTTCTATATACCTCCAAATTAAGCTCATGAACTAAGGTAGCTTTCATACTACATAATTTTTTTTAAAGTTTTGAGCATCATAGTCTTCCCTTCACCGTTTGACATGAACCTCTACACGTGACTTAGGTACAGAGACTCAGTTACTAAGCTTAGGATAATCTACATATATTCTATATTTTATACTTTTATTTCGGGTAGCTCTTTTCTTAAATTCAAGGTAGCTTTCATACCACTTGATTTTTTCTGGTAGGCAGCTCTTTTCTTAAAGGCATACACCAATTACCAGTTTTTAGTAATAATTGAGTCCTCAATTAGCCTTATGATCAGTACCTATTTTGTTTCGTCAGTGTACATGTACAATTGGAAGTGCTAATAGTCTTTAAGTGACCTAAGTATATTATTAAAAGTTTGACTAACTAGTCTACTCCTTGACTCGCTACGATTATTAGCAAATACTTTCTAACTCTTATTACTTTTTTTTAGTCTATTTTGCTCCAGATCTTCTTTCTTGACTCATGATTTATTTAAGTAAAAATCTTTTAAAAAATTTCAATAGATTTTTTCAAAATAGATTTTAAAAAGATTTTCAAAAATTTTTTTAAAAAATTTTCCATATCCCCTAACTTAAATACCATTATGCCAATGGTAGAAGAGAATAATAAAATAACAATTATAAAATATAACAAGGAAGGATATCACTTGACTTTATGTGTTTATTCATTGTTGGGTGAAAGGTCCTTCATTGTGGGTGTGGTTAGTCATTCACTCCATCTAAATCTTTGAAGGGTGCCGAACATGTATTCTTCCTCAACTTGGCAAGTTTCCATTATTAAATTTCTGCAAACAATAAAGATCAACGTAATTGAAAAGATAGATATATATTGGATTGCCTTTCAACAAGCACTAAATTTAAAATCTTCAGCCAAACTATATAGAGATTCAATGTGGTTCATAATCAGGTTCCACCCAATATATAGACAAGATTAGCGTAGTATGGCTATGCTTGTCGACATATGATTGTGAATACTGTCCAATCGCCCATGGAGGATGATAAAAAAAATGTATACAAGTTGACCACTCCGCTGAGACACATCATTCAGCTCCTTGCCACATTGGGTTCTAGTTAGGCTATTTCATCACCTCACATTCATTGATATCTCCCAAGTCACACTCCTTGAAATTTCTTCAGGCATATCAGTTTTTTCATAAGTATGGGTAAAGGGGTAAATTTTGCTTAATTTAGTATTGGTCCATTCTATGGCCCCTATATGGTCACCCGAAAACTGCACTTCTTAGTCAGAGTCAGATCGGATGCCAAGTAATTTATTGTTATGGTGGTCCCTGGGGAGGTCTCGTTGGGTCCTAAAATATCATTGTTCTATGCATCAAGTAGATCTAACTTTAAGATAAGTGGTGCTTCTAAGGATGATACTAGCAAACATGATTGATCAGTGATTGCTCATACTTTACAGTCTAGGAAGGGGTGGTGCTAAAATTGGGTGGTTTTAGTAAAGCATGTATTTTTTTTAATGTATCCATCAATATCAAAATTGTCCACTCCAAAATATATTAGGCATGCCAGTAAAGGGTCCGAATTGAGTAAGGTAGGAATCTTATCTTCTATGACTTCCTCTGGCATGTTGATCTTGTCATGGTCGTATATGGGTGGTCCTTGAGATGCATTGAAAATTTCAACATCAACTTTTTATTTCTGAAAGACACATCCATGATCCTGGTCCTATAATTTATACAGACGTTAGCAGTTGTTAGGAAGTGTTTACCTAGGATGATTGGTAATTGGCTAGGGTTGCTACCAGATTCTATATCTAATACTAGAAAGTCTACTGGAAAGTAGAATTCATTTACTTTCAGCAACACGTCTTCCAACATTCCACGGGATACCTTAATGGATTGGTTTGCTAGTTGTAAGGTTACTGTAGTAAGTTTTAACTCTCCAAATCCAAATAGATCATGAACAAAGCCGAGAAGAAGGTTGACACTCGTACCCAAATCTAGTAATGCCTTTTTGATCATGAGATTTCCTATGACATGTGATATAAGTGGGATACCATGATCCTTAAGTTTGGAAGAGAAAATTTATTGAAAGATTGAGCTGGTCTATTCAGTCAAGTGGATCGGACCTTCTTTAGTTTGTATGCTTTAGATCTTCATTTTTATGTCCACATGTCTTTTAGGAATTTGGCATAGCTCGGGACTTACTTAATGGCATCAAAAAGGGGTAGGTCATGGGAGAGTTTCGCCTAGCAGCAAATATACGGTGTAATGAATTTTTACTTAGTATTTCAAATAATTTTTAGACTTCATGTTCATTCTTTAACATGAAGGTCCTACCGCATAAAGCATCTACCATTTGCCGGTGCTTCTCTGACAAACCATCATAGAAGTATCATACTAGTAGCCACTTGGGTACTACATGGTGTGGGCACTTTCTAATTATTTTTTTAATCTCTTCCAGGTCTTATAAAATATCTCCCCATCCAGCTGGAAAATACTAGTGATTGCCTTATGGATTTGATTTGATTTGTTTTCCTTATTGAAAAATACTTTTTGAGGAATTCCCTCTAAAGTCAATCCTAGGTTGAAATTGTAATGCTATCTAAGGAGTTCAGCCAATATCTGGCTGTCCGTCAATGAAAATAGGAACAATTTCAATGTTGGAGCATCATCAAAGAAATGTTGAATTTTGATAATTTAGTAGATTTCTAGGAATTCATCAAGATGTTTATAGAGATCCTCATTTGTAAGTTCATAGAAGGATGGGAGCATCTGAATAGTATTAGATTTGATTTCATATTGTACGGTCTCTGCTAGAGGTACCTGGATGCAAGGAGAGTAATTATATGCTGGAGGAGTAAAGTACTCTTTTAGTTGTCTAGATGGATCAATCTCCTGGTCTCGGTCCATGGCTCTAGGTCTATTTGCTCTAGGAGTTTGCTCTATTTTTGGATTTAAGGAGTAGATTTCAAGTTATAGTGCACGATGACCAAGCATATACCCTTCAATTGTACTCTATAGCGAATAATGGTTTAAGTTTTTATATTTTTTTTATAGAAAATAGAGGAGAGTGAAAGAAGTATAAAGAGAAGAGCCTTCGAGTCCTTAATCTAAGAAGAAAGAGACGAATTAATATTTTTATCGTTTTGATTTTTTTCGAAATACTCGACAAACAAACCTCTATCCTAGGTTACTTATCGCTTGTTGTAAGGCGGTCAAAAATTAAGCCTAACTCACTACTATAGCTAAGATGAGTAAGGATCGTATCCTCTAGAATCAAGGATAATTATTTTATGAAAAAAATATAAAAAAGAGAAATATTTAGATCTTTAAAAGTAGGTAAAATGTTAATGACAACTAACTAATTTAAGTTAATTATGAAATCGATGGATTTATACGATAAAAAGAAGTCTTCGGGTTACCAGATGATTACGCACGAATTCTATATTTATTCTAATCTTAGTAATTAAAGTCCATAATTGATTAGGAGACTTGCAAACCAATCCTTAGCATAGGCTAAAAAGTTAGTTGAACAGATCGTAACATGTTAATTATATGAAAATAAAATTCTAGAATTGATTATCTATGTTGAACATGGACTATATAATATCAGGATCATGATCCATCCCATTTATAAGTAATTTATTTAGAGAATCAAAAATAAAAGATATTAAATAAAAATGAAAAGCATGCGGTTCGATGACGGAGAATAGAAAATAAATACAAAATTTATTTAAGAACGCATCTCGGTCGAGTACGACTCCCCAGTACATTTGCTTGAAACTTGGAGCTCTATCATCGTACCTTCTCTTCTTAAAATATATATATATATTTTTTATTCCTTCTCTTTCGAGTCTAAATTAATTATAAAAATAAATTAGAAATTATGATGCAGCCTGGTTATTGCTTGCTTTTCCCTCAGCTTTTTTTTTTTTTTTTTTTCTTGCTTTTCTTAAATAAACCTCATCCGAATAGGCCGAATCCCGGACCATTTCGACTTTAGAGTCCTCGTACAATAATTAATCATTCCTGGAACCCGATGAGAGTTTATGGACGTTGGATTGTGATCAAACCATCCGAAATCGTACTAGATCCGCTCCAAACCGTCCCACACGAAGGAGACGAGAAGGTGGAATTATCTTCAAGTTCAATCCGACGAGATAGCAAAAACAATACTATTTTGACCTGGTCAGCGAATTCCGCGTAGTTTAGTTGGCGTGCTTAGTAATCAATCTCAAAAGTCCACCCAACCGAATTTTCTCAACAATTTCCTTCGACGACCGGTTTTATTACATATAGGCAGGCATCATCCCCTAAACTCTCGCATCAACTTTGCTTATCGTAGTGCCAGCTTATCGAACCATGGTCCCGGACGAACGGCGGGCGAGAATATTGCCGCAGCCATCGAGTAGCAGTCGATTCAGGGCAGTCATCACCCGGTCACTTGATCTCCTTCCTGCCATCGGTTTCCTCTTCCTCACCGTCAATGTCGTCATCGCTTCTTACCACGCTCGCGAGGACCCAGGTACCCTTGTGTTCGTGCTCTGGTCCTATGTAAATCTGCTGCTCCTGTTCTGGTGCCTCAAAAAATTTGAGAAGCTGCGAGCGGACTCTCCGCCTGAAAAGAGGGAGAGAATTAAGGTGGCTATCTGGGTGCTCGCGACCGCGCTCAACTTCAACTTCTCCGGGCAAGTGGCGGGGACGATGCCATTAGCACAGGCGGTAATCATTTGGGCACTGTCTGGCCTCGTCGCTGTTGCTGGGTTCTATGGTCTCTTCATTTGCGAGGATGAGAACGGCGACCTTGACAGGGAAACGTTCGGGGTTCTCTCCCGGGAACTCACCATGGTCGATCGAGCGTAGCCTGTGATTGCATTAAAAAAGTTCTGTTTCTTGTTTTTTCTGTTGGCGTTGTGTACTTTGCGCGTTTTGTTGATATAAGTGCTGTCATAACTATTGGAATAAAAAGGATGGTACTGGATTCATGCCGTGTATCAAATTTTTTGTAAATTTTTTTTATTCTATTTATTCATGTTTTTAATCTTTAAATTCAAAATTTAAATATTTTTATTTTTCAAATTTTAAAATAAGAAAGAAATCTATTTAATTTTGAAAAAAAAATAATAATTTAAATATTAAAATTTCGACTTTGGCCAATTCCGCGTGGAATTATCTTCGATCCGGGAAAGCAAAAACAATACAATTTTGACCTGGTCAATTCCGCGTTGTTTGGTCGGCATCCTTAATAATCAATTTCAAATTTCCACGCAACGGAATTTTCTCAACAATTTCCTTCGACGACCGGTTTTATTACTTATAGGCAGGCAATCATCCCCAACATTCCCCCCCTCTTCGCGTTTTGATAGATTCGCATCTACCCTGCCTATTTGTAGTGTCGGCTTATCGAACCATGGTTTCGAAACCCGATCCTAAGCTCCCGGACGAACGGCAGCAACCATCGAGTAGCAGTCGATTCAGGACAGTCATCACCCAGTTATTTGATTAAATCTGTTGCTCCCGTTCTGGTGCCTCAAAATAATCGAGAACCTGAGAGCGGACGGACTTGAAGTGGCTACCTGTGTGCTCGCGACCGTCCTCAACTTCAATTTCTCCGGGTACGTGGCGGGGATGAAGCCAGCCATTAGCAGTGGCGGTAGTCATTTGGGCAATGTCTAGCCTGGTTGCTGTTTGCTGGGTTCCATGGCCTCTTCATTTACAAGGATGAGAACGGCAACCTTGATAGGGGCAAAGTTCGAGGGGCTCACCTTGGTTGATCGTGTGTAGCCTGTCCCAGCATGCAGTCCACCATGGTTGATTACGTGAAAAAAGTAGTGCTATTTGAATAAGAAGGATGGTACTGCATGCATCCATGCCATATACCATGTACCGAATTTTTATAATTTTTTTTTAACTTAGTTTTTTTCATGATTTTAATTTTTAAATTTAAAATTTAAATAATTTTACTTTTCAAATTTAAAATTAAAAATTAAAAAAAAATCTGGTTTTTTTTTTTATTTCTAGTTATTCTTATTTTCATATTGCAATTCAGCATCGTATAATCTCGGATCAGATTTAGGAGTTCAGTTTCTTAAAAAATTATTATCCTAAGTCCGAAGACTTGATATTTATCTAGAGATTTGGCACCTTGGTTGATCGTGTGTAGCCTGTCCCAGCATACAGTCCACCATGGTTGATTACGTGAAAAAAGTAGTGCTATTTGAATAAGATGGATGGTACTGCATGCATCCATGCCATATACCATGTACCGAATTTTTATAATTTTTTTTTAACTTAGTTTTTTTCATGATTTTAATTTTTAAATTTAAAATTTAAATAATTTTACTTTTCAAATTTAAAATTAAAAATTAAAAAAAATCTGGTTTATTTTTTTTTAAAAAAAATTAAATTTTAAAATTTTAAAATTTTAAAATAAATTCAAAATAATAAATATAATATATTTAATAAATAATAGATTTTATTGAATAAACTTTAAATTATATCGAATATTAAAATTATTATATTATGTATGGCCCAGCATCTAATTGTAATGTATATCAAGAATTTTATTATCATATCATATTATTGATATGATTTTTCAGATTTTCGCTCCCTTTCTTTCATGTCTAAATTAATTATAAAACTAAAATAAAAATTATGCCATGACCGGGTTATTGCTCGCTTCCCCTCTGCTTCTTTTGCTTGGTTTTCCTGGATAAACCTCCGAATAGGCCAAATCCCGGTCCAATTTGACTTCAGAATCCTTGTACGATTTAATCATCCTCGGAACCCGGTGAGAGTTTATGGACGTCGGATTGTGATCGAACCATCCGAAATCGTACTAGATCCGCCCCAGACCGTCCAATTATCTTCAAGTTCGATCCGAGAAAGCAAAAAAAAATTCAATTTTGACTCGGTCAATTCCGCGTGCAATTATCTTCAATCCGAGAAAGCAAAAAACAATACAGTTTTGACTCGGTCAATTCCGCGTTGTTTGGTTTAATAATCGATTTCAAATTTCCACACGACGGAATTTTCTCAACAATTTCCTTCGACTACCGGTTTTATTACTTATAGGCAGGCATCATCCCTGAACTCTTGTACTACCAGCTTACCGAACCATGGCTTCGAAACCCGATCCTAAGCTCCCGAACGAACGGCAGCAGACAATATCGCCACGGCCATCGAGTAGCAGTCCATTCAGGGTGCTTGCTGCCTTTGGTTCTCTCTTCCTCATCGTCGTTGTCGTCATCGCTGCTTACCACGCTTGCGAGGACCTGGGCACCTTTCTGTCCGTGTTCTGGTTCTATGCAAATCTGTTGCTCCTATTCTGGTGCCTCAAAAAAATTAAGAACCTGGGAGCGGACTCTCCGCATGATAAGAGGGAGGGACTTAAAGTGGCTATCTGGGTGCTCGCGACCGCCCTCAACTTCAATTTCTCCGGGGCAAAGTTTAATTTAAGGGCTCACCCTGTAACTCACCTTGGTTGATCATGTGAAGCCTGCCCCAACGTTAAGTGCGTCCACCATGGATGATTAGTTAAAAAGATTTCCGTTTCTTGTTTTTTCTGCTGGTAAGGTGTTGATGTAATTAAGTGCTACCAAAGCTATTTTAATTTCAATAAAAAGGGATGCACTGCGGTTTTATTCTGATTAATTATTGGGTCGGTCTCTGAACCAACTTCAAATCTTTGGATTTATCATGCAACGGAGAAGATTCCTTGACTTGATAAAAGTTCCGGTTCGTAAAAGAGTATTCTTGTCTTCGGTCTTCGGCTTCATATCTTCTTTTAAGTCCGAAAACCTTGTCTAATACTTATTCTTATTCTGTAATGTGAAGTTAAACTTATTATTCTTGTCTTCGGCTTCATACATTTGTCTTAGTCCAACGACCTTATATGGATCCTTTACGTCTATGACTTTTGGTTAAGATTATCAGTCATGTCTTCGACTTCATGCTTTTAACTTAGTCCGAAGACCGTGCCAAGTTCACGCTTTCATATCTTTACCTCTTTAAAAGCAAGATTTATTAACCCGTGTCCTCGGCTTCGTATCTTTTATTTTGATCCGAAGACTATGCCATGCGACTTCATACTTTTGGTTCTATGTCTTCGGTTTCTTATCTTTGATTCGAAGACCATGTCTACCAATCGAAGATCTTTGGCTTTATTTTTTCAGTATAATCCAAAGAGCCTATTGCCTTATTTTTCAGACTGTAAGTGTTTACTTTCGTTATTTCCAAAAAGACTTCTATGAAGCATATAGCCAACATTCTCTTTAAGAGTGCTACTATGGGGAATGTTGCGTTTGCTTCAGATTTGTTCTAAAGTCATATTAAGCATGTGGGCCTTTTTCACTCTCAGGACAGCTAACTCTGTCTTGGCAGCTGTAACCGCCCACATGGTTGACATCCTCAGAACAGATAAGCTCCGAAATAACTGATTCTCCGATCGCCACTACTTGCAATTGCGAAGTAGTTGCATTTGCCAAGTTGCATAACTGTAAGTAGTTACGATTGGAATCTATAAATACAGGTAAGAGGGGAGACTCGAGAGGGGTCTGATCTAATACCTAGAAGTTCGAATTCTTTTCTTTCCCACTCTCTGTTTTTAAGCTTTCCATTCTGCTGTTGCCTGAGTCCCTTCTTACTTTGGCATCGGAGTGTCCCCCGCCGGAAAACCTCCGGTCAGGGATCTGTTTTGCAGGTTCCAGTTCACAGCGATCCAGCGAAAGAATCACTCCATTCGGTCGACGGAGATTCAGCGTCAACAGATTGGCGCGCCAGGTGGGGGAAGAATTTCGCCCTCTTGATCAAAGAAAAGCTTCATTCGAACAAGAATGGTGAAAGGGAAAGCTCGAAATGCTTCCACGAGCCAGGAGCAGCCGACTCCTCCGATGAATGGCCTTCCAGCAGGCGATTTTCCGGTAGATCAAGGAATTTAGCCCTCTATGATAATGGTGGGTCAGCAACAATTTGAGAACCTTCAGAACAAAGTTGAAGCTCTGACAGCTTTGGTTCAACATCTACATGAGGCTGTAGCTCAAAGGCAGCCACCACCACCAGCAGTTCACCCTCCGGTCACCAATCTCTAAAAAAGGGTCGACATCAGGAAATCGCCCCCAGTTTTTCACAGATCTGGTTATCTCGTGGTCGCTGTGCCTCTCCATCGGATCGACAAGCATGGGATCGCGATGGGAAGAAAAGGGTCCGACGATCTCCCTCTGTTTCTTCTAGAAACCTCTTATTGAAGGAGGATAGGCAGAAAGAGATCAATTATGAATTTGAGGAAAAGTTTAAATCCATGCAAGCACAGATTGCAAGAGTCGTGGATCTTAGAAGGAGCGATGAGGTCATCATCTTCAACTCGCAACCCCCTTTTTCTGATCATATAATGGCAGAGGTCATCCCAAGGCATTTTAAGATTCCATAGCTGGAAGCTTACGATGGGACCTCAGATCCTCTCGACCATCCGAGGAGCTATAAGGCTCACATGATAGTCCAAGGAGCTACAGATGCTCTTTATTGCCTTGCCTTTCCTGCTACTATGAAGAGGTCCACTCGAATGTGGTACTCAAGCCTCCCGCCGAAGATGATTCACTCTTTCTCTGAGTTAGAGTGGCAGTTTGTCTCGCACTTCAGGACGTGCCAGAAAATGCCACGGAATACTGATAGCTTGTTTCTTCTCCAGCAGCAAGAAGGAGAAAATCTGAAGGATTTCGTTCACCATTTCAACTCGGCCACATTAGAAATCCCAAATTTGAATGAGCATGTGGTAATGTCTGCCTTAAAAAAAGGCTTGAGATTATCTGGGTTTACTTTCTCCCTGGACAAAAGGTTCCCACTGAGCTATGCCGAACTGTTGGCGACAGCTCAGAAGTACGCAGCCGCTGAGGAGCAAGCGACATGCAGAAGACTAGCGGAAGGGAGGTTCCCTTCTAAGAAGAAGAATGCCAAAGGACCAAACATGCCCAATTCCTCTAACAACTTTTCGACCCCCAGGCGTAGTCCTAGGCCCAGGCAACAGACAGCCGGTTCAATGCTTATACTCCCCTTAACTTACCTAGGGAGAAGATTCTGCTGGAGATAGAAAAGGAAAAATATTTTCAGAGGCCACGTCCCCTGAAAACACCTGCAAAAACAAGGGACAAAAACAAATACTGTAGATTCCACCGGGATCATGGCCACAATACTGAGGAATGTTTTCAGCTTCGGGATGCCATCGAAGATTTGATAAAGAGGGGCTATTTGGGAAAGTATATCAACCGCCCCGAGCCTCAAGCCGAAGCTGTAATTGTTTCGAGGATATTCGATGAAGCCGACCTGCCACATCAGAAGCCAACTGGTGGAGATGTTAGAATGCTCCATCGGTCATCAACTTGGAATGCTGAAGCTGAAGAGAATGTTCTGAAGAGATTTAAAGGAAAAAACTCTATCACTTTTTCTGATGAGGATGTTCAATGAATTCAACTTCCACATGATGACCCTGTAGTGGTCTCGGCTGTCATAGCCAACTTTGATGTAAAAAGAATTTTGATTGATAATGGAAGTTCGGTTGATGTTTTGCTGTACGATGCATTTCTTCGGATGGGATTGTCTGGGCATAAATTACGAAAATCTCTTATCCAATCACAGGCTTCAGCGGAAACCAAATTGGGATAGAAGGAGAAACAGTCTTACCTGTGACTTTTGGGTCCAAACCATATCAAAGGACCCTTCCCATCAAATTTATTGTGGCCAGAACCTCTTCAGCCTATAATGCAATATTGGGGCGCCCGGCACTGAATAAATTCCGAGCTATTGTTTCCACATACCATCTCTTGGTACGGTTTCCTACCAGAATGGGCATTGGAGAGGCAAGGGGAGATCAAAGGATTGCTCATCAATGTTTGATGATTCAAGACAAACAACTAGCCAAGTCACTAGCACTTGATCAGCTAGATCCCCGGGATGAGTCCGAAGACGGTGGGGAGCCAGTGGAAAAAATACTTTTCATATCTCTATCCGAAGATGATCCCACCAAGCTGTTGCAAATTGACAGTTTGCTCGATGAAGAATCAAAAGTAAAATTAATTTCTTTTCTTCGAGATAATGCTGATATTTTTGCTTGGACAGCTTCGGATATGCTCTGAATTCCATCCGATATAATTACACATCACCTGGAAGTTTCTCCTAATTATAAACCTGTTTGGCAGAAGAAGAAAAATTTTGCTCCAGAAAGGCAGAAGATTATTGATGAAGAGGTTAACAAATCGCTTGAAGCTAACTTCATAAGAAAAGTCCAATACCCAAGTTGGCTTGCGAATGTAGTCATGGTGAAGAAGTCAAATGGCAAGTGGAGAATTTGCATAAATTACATTGATCTCAACAAAGCATGTCCGAAGGACAGTTTTTCATTGCCAAAAATTGATCAACTGGTTGACGCTACAGCTAGCCATCAGTTGTTGAGCTTCATGGATGCTTTATCAGGCTATAATCAGATCTAAATGAACCCTGAAGATGAAGAGAAGACTGCTTTTGTCACAGAAAAAGGGCTTTACTGCTATAAGGTAATGCCATTCGACTTGAAGAATGCTGGGGCAACTTTCCAAAGGCTCATTAACAAAGTTTTCAGGAATCAGATTGGGAGAAATATGAAGCCTATGTTGATGATATGATAGTAAAGAGTCTTCATAAGTCCGATCATATTGCAGACTTGAAAGAGTCCTTTGATGCTCTAAGACACCATCAGATGAGATTGAACCCAACCAAGTGCATCTTCGGTGTGACTTCTGGAAAGTTCCTGAGATACCTGGTTATCAAGCGAGGAATAGAAGCTAATCCAAAAAAGATACAGGCTCTTCGGACTATGAGGCATCCTACTTGCAAGAAAGAAGTTCAAAGGCTAACAAGAAGAATTGCCTCTTTGAGCCATTTCATTTCCCGCTCTGTAGAAAGGTGTTTACCCTTCTTCAAGGTTCTCCGCCAGACTCAAAATTTTGAGTGGATAGAAGTTTGCAGAGTCGTCTTTGACAAATTGAAGGAATATTTAGAAAATCCACCATTGATTTCTAAGTCCTGTGAAGGAGAAACACTCTACTTATATATATCAGCCACTGATGAGGCAGTTAGTTTGGTTCTGGTGCGAAAAGATACCAAGTATGTGCAGAAAACGATCTACTACACTAGTAAAGTGTTACATGAGGCAGAAGTCCGATATCCTAGAATGTAAAATATTATCTTTTCACTTGTGGTGGTGGCAAAGCATCTTCGGCCTTATTTCCAAGCTCATTCTGTTATGGTTTTGACGGATCAGCCTTTGAGGGCCATTCTTCATTGTCCTGATACTTCTGGGAGGATAGCTAAATGGGCTGTTAAATTGGAGGAGTTTGATATTGATTATCAACCTAGATCAGCAATGAAAGCACAAGTCTTAGCTGACTTTATAGCGGAATGCACATGGAGGTTCGAAGAGGACCAACTAAGAGCCAAAGAGGAGAACACCGAAGATATTCCAGGATTTGTTTGGATGTTGCATGTGGATGGTGCCTCAAATGCCAGCGGCTGCGGTGCAGGTTTGATTCTGGCTGGACCCAATGGACAAGTTTTTGAGTATGCTCTTCGTTTTTCTTTCCAAGCTTTGAACAATCAGGCGAAGTACGAAGCATTAATTGCTGGGCTCAGAATCTCCCAAAAAATGGAAATCAGAAGGGTCAAAGTCTTTTCTGATTCATAGCTGGTGGTGAATCAAGTGAAAGGTGATTTCGAAGCTCGGAATTCTAATATGATCCAATACTTGGAGAAGGTCCGAAGCTCGACATCTGAATTGGAACATTTTGAAGGAACGGAGAAGACATCCATTTTATTCACCAGGCCTCAGAAGGATCGGATGGTAAAGAGTCATCTCTCAAATAATTGGCATATGCATCCATCCAACTTGGCTCATGAACAACCTATTGATACAAGTCTAAAAAAATATTTATTCGATATTTTAATATACACATCTAGATAAATGAATATATAGTTTCTAAAATATGATGTTCACCGGTACATAGTAATGACTAAATAATACATACTTAATAGCTTACTGATATATACAGTAAAAGATTTTGATACATACTTAGTAGCAATCCAATACATACATATAAATAAATTGATATATAATGTTCTAAACATAGCATTTATTAGCATATAGTATATGGCTAGTTAATACATGCCTAGTAAAATATTCATTTAACATTTCAATATACACTTTTAGATAAATCAATACACAGTCTATAAAACATGATGTTCATCACTACATAGTACATGATCAAATGATACATACTAGATGGCTTACTAATATATACTATATATCGATAAAAGCATGTATTGAAAACGAAAAAGCAAACATAATGTCATAATTATAGAACTATAACACCGTTAGTAGAAAAAAAATGTTTGACTTTTATGCTTATCTTTTAAAATTAATGAAAATAAAAATATAGCAAACAATGTAGTCCACCCCATATGATATTTTATAATGCCTGCCTCATATAATTTTTTTTCATCCAAGCATATATAGTTAGATTCCTTCGACCTACATCTCCTCCTACCCCCATTAAAATAGGACCCTTGCAACTTTTGCACCACAAAAAGCATAGTACCATCATCCATGGCTATCACACCATCCATTTTAGAGATGCGAAACTTTTCTTTAATTTCACTATACATTTTATTAAAAAATATGTAAAGATCTTCTAGGAAATAAATGAAAACTATCCATTTTCAAGATAGATGATGAGAAAACTATCCATAACAGTACATGACTCTATAGTGCAAAAGCCTCATAATAGAGAGCCCAAACTCCTTGCTTTTTACTGTTTCATATGCTCTCCCTGTCTACACTTTAGTTTTCTCTCGGTTCAGAATATTCATAACCATTCCCAAACTTTTTATCTGTCTTACATGGTAGCTGCTAAAGATTAACAGTGGTGTTAATTTTTCTATGGTGAGATTTATTGCCACTAAACCTTGATTCCAGCATTCGGTCAGTATTCAATCTGGAGCTGAATAGGCTAGCCTTGCTATCAAGAATTGATGTACCTGCAAGAAGTCCACTTGCTGAAATATGTCTAATGTAAGACCCTGGAGCTGAATAAGCTGGCCTTGTTTTCAAGGATCGATGTACCTGCAAGAAATCCACTTGTTGAAATATAGATCCTCTGATGTTTAAATTAACGAGAGTTTAAAAAATAATGAAAAAAAAAATACAAACAATTGAGTTATAGAAAAGCTAATCTCGTCGTCCTTCGCCTCTCTTTATGTAGAGGTGGATTTCTTATCATCATCTTTTAAATTTTATCCTTGGGGACATGAAAGTTGTTGAATTGATTAAGACCTTGATGGGCAATTAATTCTCACTATGATCGTGCCTAATTTTCAGGGTCATTAGTTATGGTATTCATAACCAGGAGGACGGTCAAATCAAGTTCCTAGTTAGCTCATTACCGATTAGTCGAGCAAAGCGACCCCATTTTAAGTGATTTGTAAATTTTTAAGTAGTTGATGTTTACGTGAAGCTTTTATAGTTGAGCAGTCGGCTTTATCTCAAAAACTTTACTCAGGATTTTTCTAAGATCGATAATCCGAATAAATACCTCTAGATTGAAATATGTCTTCCATCGAAGAAGTGTACGGTATTGGAGAGTTGAGAAAGAGATGCTACGAAATTTGAGTTGGATTGTTGTTAATAGATGGGAGCGATCCATCATCGTTCCCACAAATATTTTATAAGAGCATAACCATGGATTTTAGGAAAGAGAAAGTTGGCAATCCAAGAAGAAAAGGATAGGCCAAAAATTTAGGGCATGTCTAATTTATAACTAAAATCAAAATCAGAATTATAATTGAAATGGACATATCCCCCAGAAACATCAAGTTGATAATTGGAATAAATACCGAGTTTCTGGAGATTTGAGCATTTCCATTACTCCAAGAATTAAAATAAGAATAGAAGTCACTCATTGTCATTCATCTTAATTTTAGAGTTCAATTTTTTTTAACCAAACGTGCCTTTGATTTGGTGCAATCCATAAGAATAGAAAGGGATGATGTTTGTTCATAAGCCTGGCTCCACAGGAACCTATCTCCCGGTGTATCAAGGGGAAATTCAACATCTCGGGTTCCCAAAAAACTTCACGGGAATCTTAAACAGTGGTACTTAGGAATTTAGTTTTAGAAGACACCTGCTGGTCATCACGCAGCACGACGCATCACCAGCTTAGAAGGATTCTCTTGGCTAACCTTCTTAACTACTGCACTCCCTATTGGCCTGTTTGGACGGCAAAATATCTAATCCGCGTATACTTTCTTCTCGCGTAAGAAAGAGGTTTGACAACCATGGGTTGGTTTGAATTTTTTTTCCTTATTTTCTATGTTTTGATTAAAAAATCCAATAAAAAAATTCTAGCTGCATCCTGCATGGATGATTTGGAATCGAAGAGGATGGTTACGTATATAATTCAGAGTTTAAGAATTTTTTTTTTTGGTACCCCCAAACCTCAATGCACACAACAACAAAAAAAAAAAAAAAAAAAGCTGACGAGGAGGTTGGAGCCCTCTCCCTCGGTGACTCTTTACCCGCTTTAAGATCCGAGAAAAAGCCATGTATCAATTATGCATGACCATGCACCGGATTACTCGTGCACAGCGTGCAATATCCATTTTTCCTACGTCACCGAATATTATAATTGGTGTCCTCATCATCAGTCCCATGTCTTGTGTATTACCTATCAGAGAGCATTTGCCTCTTGAGAAAGGCATTGTTACTTAGCTAGAAGTATACCGAACTTCCATAAAAATCTCTACGTTTCATAGGGTTCTCTATAAACCTTCCAAACGAGCCATCAAAGATGATTCTCCTCGAAGGCCAGCAGCAGTCATAAATGATGCTGGGTAATACTTATACCGTTCACTACTCAGTAAGGTTTGCATAAGCATTCCCCTAGAGGTTTCTGATTCAGTATTAACCCCTTCAATTTGTGCCTGCTACTAATAGGAATATAGACATAAGAAATCCTCCTTTAGAAGACCTTTAGATGCGCAAGTTGCAGCAATGCAACAAGAAACAGCTGATCTTTAAAATCCAATGCTATTGCTCCCTTTCAACAAGGTTCTCTTGCAGCAGATGAAAGGAAACTGGAATCCAAACTGATTATTGGCTCGGAAGCAAGACTTGAAGTTCACTTCCATTCAGTCCAACATCTTCTCGGTGTTATAAGCCACTCCTAAATATTACAACTCCACTTTAATCTACAATACATTACCTGCTCTAGAGAGAACCACTTTCCATCTTAAGATACTTTTCTTTTCTACTTTCTCTAATAATCTACTGAAAACCTCATGCAGTCATGCTTCAGCTTCTCACCTATCAGAACCCAAAATAGTCGCATTTTCTGCTACCGTACGTCCAAAAACTACTGACCTCCTCACCCAGGGTAATCCAATATGGAGCCTTTCTCAAATAATATTGTCTTATTCATTTGTAATAACATTCCAACCTGAAATCTTGCTTGATATCCCCGATTAACTTCCGAACAATTTTATTACAGAAGCAGAAGAACAATCATCTGGATAGAAGAAATGATTCAATCTAGTTTTCTTGAAATTCAAGACCAAGTAAGCCTTCTTCCTTTACTTTTAGTAACTGCAAAAGCATTCCTCCCACAAATTAACTACCATATGAATTTCCAATCAATCCACGTAAGCTAATTGCAATCCACATTCATTATAAACAATGGCTTACCTGCCTTAGCCATCCCTAAGCCCTGGATTTTGTCCTTACCTGTAGGCAAACTATCAGCAAAGCATATTCCTAGTCCTAGGGAATGTTGATGTTTCCTGCTAGTCAGCCATTTATCATCTCTTATAGAGTTACTAAAATAATTCCTAAGGTTGTGTATGGATGGGAATGAAAGGAAAGGTAAATGGAATAAAAACCACTTTAGCCCATTTGTTCCACTTTAACACACCAAAAGCTAGAAAGGTAACCAATCGGTTCTGAGGGTAAAAAGGGCATTTCAAAAAATCGGTAAAGCTAATTTTCCCATCTAAACCAGAATAAACAATTCCATCCTATCAGACAAAGTAGCTTATTCTGGAATGGATTAGCTTAGGAGGAAGACCATTTATTACCACAGTTGACTTATTCTGCAACCATACACAGACTAATTAACATAATATATGACATGAAACATCCTAATAAGCCCAAAATACATAAGCTTGTTTTCCAACCAACATTATGACATTCAAGCTTCTAGGTATTTTGTTCTCCCCATCAGAAACCTTCACCCTCGCTGCATTCTGGTTTGCTTAGTAGATTTGACTCGAAAATCATTCAGTCCAAAACTCTCCGCCAAACTAATTAGAATTAATTAGACTGTCTTCAATTGCTTCTACCAACACTTCTCTTCTGATCCAGAGGTGCTAATCCTACAAAATCATCAAAAATCCACGCCCTCATCACAAGCCTTCTACATCCAAAGCCTTTCAAAATATGTCAATGGCTTTAATTGTTACTTGATCATGCACCGCTTTGTCATCCTCAAGACAAGTACTGTTCCTCTTTCTAATATAGTAGCATCCTTAAGTACTTTATACTTTTGTCCATGTCATTAGCCCATATAGCTCTGGCCTTTCATCTTGATATTATTTCTGTGAAAGAACAAGTCAATGATGGTTTATTTTCGTTCTTTTTAAGAATTGCCTAGTGAGTAATCCCAAGGTTTTAAATCCTGTGGGACGGGGCTGTCCCAGTTTTTTCATGGAACGGGATGCATTGGCATCCCGTCCCATCCCGATACTCGGGGCAAGGGATGTCCCCAGGTATCCCGATTGGAATGCTGGGATGCTGGCGGAATGTCCTGTCTCAATACATAGGATGGTACCCCGTCCCGGTATCCCATGGAATATCACGTCGGGACCTGAATCCTTGAGTAATCCACTACATTCTTGTCCTTCTAGATATGCCACCCAATTTGCAATTCTCTTCAAATATTTGATAAAACAGCAATCACCTCCTGATTCCATCCTCTCTCTTCATCTTTTTTGCTAGATTGTATAGCCTCAAAAATGCAACCTACTAGTTGTTGGAAAAAGTGAATAGAAATTTTTTATTCCTAAACTATCCTTTGGGGTAGGAAACCATCATGTGGGATGGAAACTTTTAGTCCCACATGGAAAGATTGGAAAAAGAGAAGGTGATTTATAAGAAAACCGTTTCCCAAGCTCTTACTTCTAGGCTCACCATAGGTGGAGAGCTTGAGGGTGATGCATCACCCGCACGCGCGTGTGCGACGGGCGACTCGCATCACCCTCAAGCACACGCGCGTGTGCGATAGGCGACAAGGGCGCAATGAGCGCTTTGTAGATGCACTTTGCACTTCACACGTACGCAACATCGGGAGGAGCTTGAGGAGCCTTTAAATTTTTCCTGATCAAACAGATCAGACGGTCAAGATTGATTGACACCAGATTAAGGTTGCAAGGAGACAAGTCAGCTCGGTTCTGATAGGAGCCGACTTGGATGACTGGCCGGGTCGACTCAAGTGGTTCGAGTCGACTTGGATGACTAGGAGTCGACTCGGATCCGCATAACGGGAATATACGGTCTGGACGAGTCGACTCGAGTGGTTCGAGCTGGCTCGGATCCACAAAATGGTATCATGTGATCTGGACGAGTCGACTCGAGGGAATCGAGCCGACTCAACCAGAATGCTTTCTGCAGCAAGGAGCCGACTCGAAGAATTCGAGCCGACTCAGATGACGGGATTTCAGAATCGCGAAACAACAGATCACGTATTCGGAAGCGTAATCACGTGTCCGTTCACGGATCAACGTTTCTTCTAAGATCAAGGATGCTATCAGATCGTGAAACGATGCATTGAGAAGTGCACTGATCGCGTGATCTAGAGATCATGATACGAATCAGCGTATCATGGCGTATGATCGCGATTGAAGAAACGTATCGATCGCGTAAAGGCATATCTCACTACGAAAAGACATCGGAAACTCCCTTCGATGAAATCAGAAGGTTATTTCCAAGGGACACCTTAAGGCTATAAATAGGTCCCCATTCTTCATTCATTTCATCCCATTCATTCCAATTTTTTCCTTCCTTTTCTTAGGCATTTGCATACTTTGAAAAACATAGTATAGCTATAGTACATCGTAAGTCTCTTAGGCATTTGCATACTTTGAAAAACAGAATATAGCTATAGTGCATACAAAAAGAGAAAAGCATTCCTGATTCGAATTTCTGGTGAATTGTAATGCTACTTTCACCAGAAGAAGACCGTTGTATCCTGGAAGACAATCATCATAAAACCGTAAGCACCATTGCGGGCCGAAATTGTCTTAAGGACATAAAGTGTAGCTCTAGACTCGGTCTTGTCAATTAGATAGCCATTGTTCATACATATCCACACTAACAATCTTAAGACAATTTCTCGTACTTAAGTGCTGCTCAAGTGATGGCAATAATGGCTGCACCAGTTCAGGCCGAGAAGCCGGAGAAGTTTGCCAGCACCGACTTCAAGAGATGGCAACAGAAGATGATGTTCTATCTGACAACTCTGAATCTGGTAAGAGTTCTCAACGAAGATCCACCAGTCCTAAAGGAAGGAGAGAACGACAAGCAGATTGTCGCTGCTATCGATGCATGGAAGCATTCAGATTTCCTATGCAAAAACTACATCCTTAATGAATTACAGAATACTCTGTACAATGTGTACAGTAGTATAAGCGCAGCAAAAGAGCTGTGGGCATCTTTGGACAAGAAGTACAAAACCAAGGATACAGGCCATAAGAAATTTATGGTCGACAGGTTTCTTGACTACAAGATGGTAGATTACAAGACCGTCTTGGAGCAAGTTCAAGAACTGCAAATCATACTGCATGAGATACATGCAGAAATGATGTCTCTGAGTGAGTCATTTCAGGTAGCCGCTATAATTGAGAAGCTGCCTCCATCATGGAAAAACTTCAAGAACTACCTGAAGCATAAGCGGAAGGAGATGGAACTTGAAGATCTAATCATCCGCCTGAGGATCGAGGAAGATAACAAGAGCCATGATAAGAAGACAGGAAGACATCTTGCTGAGCCTAAGGCCAACCTCATGGAAGGAAAGGTCAACAAGAAAAAATGCAAGTTTCCTGGAGAAGGCTACAAACAGAAGAAAGACAATCCTAAGTTCAAAGGAAAGTGCTTCATTTGTAGTAAAATAAGCCACAAATCCAAGGATTGTCATTTCAAGGAGAAAGAAAAGAATGAAGTCAATACTACTAAAGATACCCTATTCCGTGAAGTGTCAGGGATGATATTGTCAACAATTGTGTTTGAAGCAAACATGGTTGATAAACCAAATGAATAGTATGTTGACACTGGAGCTACTCGACCTGTCTGCTCTGATAAGAGTATGTTCTCATCATATACTCCTATGAGAGGTAGAAATCTGCTGATGGGTAACTCCGCTACATCGAAGATAGAAGGAATTTGCCACATTATTCTAAAGATGACATCTAGCAAAGAGCTTCTACTGAACGATGTACTGCATGTTCCTGACATCCGTAAGAACTTGGTATCAGGCTCCCTCCTAAGCACACATGGATTTAGGATGGTGTTTGAGTCCGATAAATTTGTACTTACTAAAGGGGGATCTTTCTGGGTAGAGGTTACTTGAATAATGGATTATTCAAGATGAATGTAATGACTACATCGAAGATAAAAGGAATTAGCCACATTATTCTAAAGATGACATCTGGCAAAGAGCTTCTACTGAACGATGTACTGCATGTTCCCGACATCCGTAAGAACTTGGTATCAAGCTCCCTCCTAAGCACACATGGATTTAGGATGGTGTTTGAGTCTGATAAATTTGTACTTACTAAAGGGGGATCTTTCTGGGTTGAGGTTACTTGAATAATGGATTATTCAAGATAATGTAAAGACTGTACATCGCAACATTGAAAAGAATAAAGATTTTTTTTCTGTTTACATGGTTGACTCCTCTTATCTATAGCATGATAGATCAGGTCATGTAAATTTCAATTCATTATGGAAGTTAATGAATTTAGAATTGTTACTTAATCATGAAATCAATGCAAATTATAAATGTGAGATATGTGTTGAAGCTAAGCTAGCCAAAATACCATTCCACTCAATAGAAAGGAATTATGAACCTCTACATTTGATCCACAGTGATCTATGTGACTTGAAGTCAATTCAATCTAGAGGAGGTAAAAAATATTTTATGACATTTATTGACGATTCAACTAGATACTGTTGTGTATATAATGAAGTATAAATATGAGACTTTAGATATGTTTAAATGTTATAAAAATGAGATTGAAAATCAACTTGGTAAAAAGATCAAGGCTATAAGGAGTGATAGAGGTGGTGAATACGATGCACCGTTTAATGACTTTTGCCCAGAACATGGCATTCTTCATCAAACTACAGCTCCTTATTCACCTCAATCTAATAAAACTGCTGAACGAAAAAATCGAGCATTGAAAGAAATGATGAATGCCATGTTGATAAATTCTGGTACACCACAGAATTTATGGGGAGAAGCAATTCTCTAGGCTAATCATATTCTTAACAAAATACCTCTTAAGAAGGACATCACTTCATATGAGTTATGGAAAGGAAAAAAGCCTTCTTATAATTACCTAAAAGTGTAGGGATGTCTAGCTAAAGTAGCTATTCCAAATCCCAAAAAGGTCAAAATAGGACCTAAAACTGTTGATTGTATTTTCATTGGTTATGCATAAAACAGTAGTATATATCGTTTTCTTGTATATAAATCAGATATATCTGATATACAGGAAAATATAATTATGGAATCAAGAAATGCAACATTTTTTGAAGAGATATTCCCTTGTAAAGGAATATCCGGTACAAGTTCAAATAAAAGAACTTATGATAATATGACAAGTAGTAGTCATTAGGAAAAACATCCTGAAGATGAACCTAGACATAGTAAGAGATCCAAAGCTACAAAATCTTTTGGTCCTGACTACATAACGTACATGATAGAAAATGTACCTCAGACATTCAAAGAGGCAATGTCTATATCATAAGCACCATTTTGGAAAGAAGCTATTAATAGCGAAATTGAGTCCATGCATAATCATACCTCGAAATTGATAGATTTACCATCAGGTATGAAGCCTTTGGGATGTAAATAGATTTTCAAAAAGAAGTTAAAGGCTGATGGATCAATTGATAAGTATAAAGCCAGATTAGTAGCTAAAGGCTTTAAACAAAAAGAATGTCTAGACTTCTTTGATACTTATTCACCTGTAACAAGGATAACATCCATAAGAATGTTAATCGCTATTGCAGCCATTAACAATCTTGAAATACATCAAATGGATTTTAAAATAGCTTTTCTTAATGTGAATTAGAGGAAGAAATTTATATGGAACAACCTGAAGGGTTTGTGGTTCCAAGCAAAGAAAAGAAGGTGTGCAGACTTGTAAAATCCTTATATGGATTAAAACAAGCACCTAAACAATGGCATATAAAATTTGACAATATTATGTTGTCCAATAGATTCAATATCAATTAATATGACAAATATGTGTATGCCAAAACCATACCTACAGGGTATGTGTTAGTCTACTTATACGTGGATGATTTGTTAATCATAGGTAGTGATATTGATATGATTAAACAAACAAAGAAAATGTTGATCAAACATTTTGATATGAAAGATATGGGTATCGCAGACGTTATACTAGGGATTAAAATCACTAGAATGTCTGATGGAATAATAGTATCTCAATCTCATTATATTAAGAAAATATTAGATAAATTCAATGAGTATGATACCAGCCCGCTTAGAACACCTGTAGATATTAATCTACATCTTGTTAAGCATACTGGACAACCCATATCACAATTAGAATATTCACGTATAATTGGTAGTTTAATGTATGTCATGAATTGCACCCGTCCTGACATAGTATATGCTATCAATAAATTAAACAGATTTACTAGTAATCCAGGTTCAAATCATTGGACAGCACCAGTGAGAGTATTACGATATCTACGATATACCCTAAATTCTGGATTACATTATACAACATATCCTGCTGTACTAGAAGGATACAATGATGCTAACTGAATATTTTCTTCAGAAGATACTAAATCCACTAGTGGATATGTGTTCACCATAGAAGGAAGTGCAGTGTCATGGAAATCCTCGAAACAAACTTGTATAGCTCGGTCCACTATGGAATCAGAGTTTATAACTTTAGATAAAGCTGGAGAAGCAGAATGGCTTTGAAATTTTTTTTTGGAGGATATTCCATGTTGGTCAAAACCTGTGATAATCAATCAGCTATTTGCAGAGCACAGAATAAAATGTATAATGGTAAGTCTAGACGTATACATCGCATACATTATACCATTAAGCAATTACTTGAAAATGGAGTTATCTCGATTGACTACATTCAGTCAAAGAAAAACCATGCGAATCCACTGATAAAAGGTTTACCAAGAGATCAAGTAAATTATTTATCAAGGGAAATGGATTTAAAGCCTATAAATAAATCTTCATAGTGGATACCCAACCTAGTTGGCTGGAGATTCCAAGATTTAGGTTCAAAAGCGACAATTAAATTATGAAGATGTCAACGAAGCACTAAGAATGTAAAATCCTACTCATTCCTATGATAATCAGTGCTACTTGCTAAAGGTACTAGGATAAGCATAGCTTTTAATGATTCTTATGACATGAATATCATGTGGGATATAGCAGGATACTCTTAATAAGAATCACCTATGTGAGTGTGAACTAGGCCAATTCTATGAGAATTTTAAAGGCTTTAATTCTCTAAAGCACTCATAAGACCAAGAGTTGTTCAGGGCCAAAATGAACACAACCATGAAAACCAAAAGAAATGCTCGGAAAGTTGTGTAATTGTTATTATCTTAGTTTACATCAAACGTTAAAAGTTCAAGACATCATGTTCACTTTTAGCAAGTAAACTCAATAACAAAACACTAAGGTTCAAAGCCACAAGCCACCTATCCTGATGCAACTTCATTCCACTTCTCTCTTTAAGTGTCTGCATATTCATTTGTATTTAAAAATCCATGTTTGTGGGGGATCGTCTTTACTGATCTTTGATCTTGGTCCAAAATTTCATTCATGTGGGGGATTGTTGGAAAAAGTGAATAGAAATTTTTTATTCCTAAACTATCCTTTGGGATAGGAAACCATCCCGTGGGATGGAAACCATCCTGTGGGATGGAAACAATCCTGTGGGATGGAAAACCATCTTATGGGATGGAAACTATCCTATGGGATGGAAACTTTTAGTCCCACATGGAAAGATTGAAAAAAGATAAGGCTCTTTATAATAAAACCTTTTTCCAAACTCTTACTTCTAGGCTCACCATAAGTGGAGAGCTTAAAAATGATGTGAAGCATCACCCGCATGCGCACGCACGTGTGCGACGGGCAACAAGGGTGCAATGGACGCTTTGTAGGCGCACTTTGCACTTCGCACGTACGCATCGTCGCAAGGAGCTTGAGAAGCCTTTGAATTTTTCCTGATCAAACAGATCAGACGGTCAAGATTGATTGGCACCAGATCAAGGTTGCAGGGAGACGAGTCGGCTCGGTTCTGATAGGAGTCGACTCGGATCCGCAGAACGGAAATACATGGTCTGGACGAGTCAACTCAAGTGGTTCGAGCTGGCTCGGATCTCCTAAATCCAATTGAGGCATGTATATATATATATAAACTTAGTCAATTTTTGTTTTGAGTTGTTTTGCCTCGTGATTGAGGGTTAGTTATGTCTTTGATCAAAATTGATTCAATTTTGGATCAAGTGGATTTGAAATTAGTTCAATTGAGTCCCTTAATTAGTTAGTTGGTTTCAATTGAGTCTTGTAATTAGTTAGGATCTTGACCAAGATTACAAGATTGTAATACAAGAGGGAACCACTTCAAGACACTCCATGCAAGTCCACATCTTGGTGCCACATGTCCTGCAATGTCATCATGGCACCACATCATCACATGCCATGTCACCTTCATCTTGGATGCCAAGCCACCTCATCATGCCACGTCATTAGCTATGCTACTTCATCATCCATATCATGGTCAGCCACACAAGGAGTTTTTTATGGGATGCCCAATCAATCAAGTTTTTATGAAATAAATTAAGAGTTTTCTCTTCAATCCTTTGAAGTGAGAGCATTGAACTCCGTGAGGGAGAGGGCGTGAGGTCCTTGGGCGTGAGGCCTACTTAGCCATCCAACCATCCAAAGCCCTTACTCCACCTTTCAACCTTCCTTCTCTTCCTCCTTTCTTCCAATCTTTTTTCACCTTCCACGCCATCTAATCTTTTTTCTTGTGACTGATTTCAGGTGATCAAGATCTGAAGTGAAGGTTTCTTTGCCTTGGCACTAATCACGCTGAAGATCGGAGCCCGAAGAGCGATAATCTTGAAGTTCTGCCGCAAATCCTAAAGTGCTGAAATCGATCGACATCAAGAGCGCTGCAAATCTTCGTTGGTAAAAGAAATCCTTCTCAACTCTTTAGCTCTGATTCTTTGAAAATAAGAACCCTAGTTTAGGTGATTTCTGAATCAAGTTATGTTTCTAAATTAGTTTTGATTGATTTACATTACAGATATCGTAACTAGTTGACTAGTTAAGTTCATCTTAATGCTTTGGGTCTTATTTTAGAAAATTTCAGAAATTAATCTCTGCTTAATTAAAAATAATTAATCTTAGGATTGATAGATTTAGTTTTACATCTTTCATCCCACATCATCTTTGGTATCAAAGCAGGTTAAACTAGGATTTAATTACTAGTTGCTGAAATTTCTGCACATCTAGTTTTAGGCTAAAATTAAATTGCATAAGATCTTCATAAAAAAATATAAAAAAATTATTATTTAATTTTCTGTTAATCCTTTGCTAATCTACCATCTAATTACAGAAAAAAATCAAAAAAAAATTTCTGTTAATTTCTGTTTTAGATTTGTTGCGCATTAGGGTTTCATGTGAATGCATCATAACTGAAATCAACTTAAGGGCACTCTTACTCTATCAGATCAGGGAAGGATTTCATCACCTTTCCTGGATCCAAAACATCCACCTTTGCATCGAACTCAAGCCTAATTAAAATCAATTAAAAACCTAAAGCAACTTAGGGACACCAACAAGGTCGGGTTCCAAGTATTGTGTGAAAGCTAGTGCACCCAATCCTTTGATTATCTGTTGAATATGGTGTCTAAGATTAGAGATCCAGAGGCAAACGCCCTAAGCGAACTCGTGGTTTTTAATTAGGACTCTGTGAAAGCAGGGGGAGCCTCCCACGACCCCACCTCTTACCTGGCCAGTGGACAAGGTAATAGCTGAATTGGTTGTAAATTGAGCTGACTCATTCTACTCAAGCTCTAGGTCTAGGAAATCCTAGTTCAATTTTTATTTGCATTGCATGGCCACTAAATCAGGAACTCCATACCAGTAGTCTCCCCCAACCTAGTGTGACCATGGAGCCCAGCCTTGAGACCTTAGGACCATGACTGAATAATTTGCCCAACTGAACAATAGGATTGACCGACTGGATGAGCAATTCGAAAACCTAGAAAGGACCTGAAAGACCCAAACTGAGCCTGACCTTAGGACCCCATATCCCCCGCCTCCCAATCCTAGAAGAGTCCCACACCTTGACCTACTCTAGGAATCTAACCATAGGAGACACAATTATAATTTCATAAACCAGGATGAGAGAGCCACTAGGAACTTTAGACTAAAAACACCTATATTTGGTGGTGATCTTGATCTTGATGATTATATTGATTGGGAAAAAGGCATGGATCAGTATTTTAATAGGGAACTAATGTCTGATGAAAGAAAGTTTAAGTTTGCCAAACTCAAGTAAGTTCGCCAGGCTAGACTATATTGGGGAGATGTTGAAAGAAAGACTAGACAAAGAAGAGACATACCCATAGTCACCTGGAGAGCCATGAAGAGCAAGCTTAGAGAAAGGTACATACCCCTGTCCTATGAACCCAAGGAACCCATAACCCATCAACCCGAATCCACTAGGATCAGTGCACCTAGTCAGAACCCCAGAATCAGTCAATTTTTCCTTAGTCGACCCATCCCTACTATCCCATTTCTTCACCAAGCTAACATTGACGATAAAATACATAGGGCAGACTCAGAATTAGTTGACCACGAAAATACCCAGACTGAAGTTATTTTGAAAGAACAGCTAGAGGAAGAGAACCATTATGTTGCTATTACAACTTTACCTGAGAAAACCCTGAAAGAGAACCCAATGATAGAGCCTCGTCCTGAAATTCAAGAACTAGAGAAAATTAGTGAGGACTTGGTTTCATTAATCCAGTACTCTCAGGAAGAATTCATCCCTTTGATTCTAATTGAAGATCTCTTCATTGAAATTGCTGACCCATTCTTCCATAAAGTGGACCCTTTATTCCCTGTAGAAATAAATCAGTGTCCAAACCTTAAGGCCAACCCCATTAGTCAGGGATTGTTCCAAGAAACCTCTTCTTATTTATTATCTTATTAGACTAACCCCGAATCCACTTCTTATTTCCTACCTTGGCTTGAGACTTCCCATATTTTTAGAACCACCCGGTTGCACTTTGTTGAGGTTACTAAGTTGCATAAATCTTTAGAGCCCGTTTGATTTGTCGTTTATTTTTGGCATACCCTATGGCATCTAGTAGGAGTCAATGCATAATTTTCATCTGCATGTCCTCTACCGGCCAAGGATCAAGCCCAAAGTTGTAATTGAAGATTTAATAAATTTCTTTCAATAAGAATGCATAGTTGAGTCCACTAGTAAAGTTATATGCACAACATATTAGAGAATTGCATAAGAAAATAAGTGAAAAAATCAAAGAAAGCAATGAATCATATAAACATATGGCTGATTCAAGAAAAAGACTCAAAGAATTTGATGGAGACTTTGTCATGATCAGGCTTTGACCTGAACGGTTCCCACCTGGAACCATGAAGAAATTACATGCCCGTAGTGCAGGACCATACAAAATAATTAAGAAAATTGGACCTAATGCCTATATGCTTGAGTTACCACATGAGTTAGGTATTAGTTCAACTTTCAATGTTTCAGATCTTGTAGAGTATAAGAAACTAACGTTGATACTTAGTGAGCCTTTTGGACCTGATCCCATCCTTGAGAGTGAGCCAACCCATGAGTGTCCATCAACCAAAATACCAGAACAGAAAGACAGGATTGAGCGGATCTTGGACGATAAGATTATCGCTACTCGAAGTAAAGATTATCAATGATATCTGGTTCGTTTACAAAGACGACCCGAGACAAAAGACTCTTGGATCACTAGAGAAGATTTGCAAAGGATTAATCCTGACTTGTTAGAACACTATCAAAGCAGAGTTGACCCATACTCGACGGGATCGAGTTCCTCCCACCTGGAAAGAATTGGTGCGGACACCAGGACCAGAAAGAAATGACAGGTCAATCCCACATCCCTGTGGATCATTTGTGACTAAGCCTTAAACCCCAATTTTAGTTGAGTCCTGTACAAACCTAAACCTGTGAATAAGCCTCTAAACCCGATTGAGACCTGTATATATATATATAAACCTAGTCAATTTTTGTTTTGAGTTGTTTTGCCTTGTGATTGAGAGTTAGTTATGTCTTTGATCAAAATTGGTTCAATTTGATCAAGTGGATTTGAAATTAGTTCAATTGAGTCCCTTAATTAGTTAGTTGGTTTCAATTGAGTCCTGTAATTAGTTAGGATCTTGACCAAGATTACAAGATTGTAATACAAGAGGGAACCACTTAGACACCACATGCAAGTCCACATCTTGGTGCCACATGTCCTGCCATGTCATCATGGCACCACATCATCACATACCATGTCACCATCATCTTGGACGCTAAGCCACATCATCATGCCACGTCATTAGCTATGCCACTTCATCATCCATATCATGGTTGGACACACAAGGAGTTTTCTATGAGATGCCCAATAAATCAAGTTTTTATGAAATAAATTGAGAGTTTTCTCTTCAATCCTTTGCTGTGAGAGCATTGAACTCCGTAAGAGAGAGGATGTGAGGTCCTTGGGCGTGAGGCCTACTTATCCATCCAACCGTCCAAAACCCTAACTCCACCTTTCAATCTTCCTTCTCTTCTTCCTTTCTTCCGATCTTTTTTCACCTTCCACACCATCTAATCTTTTTTCTTGTGACTAATTTCAGGTGATCAAGATCTGAAGTGAAGGTTTCTTTGCCTTGGAACCAACCACGTTAAAGATCGGAGCCCGAAGAACGATAATTTTGAAGTTCTGCCACAAATCCTAGAGTGCTGAAATCGATCAACATCAAGAGCGCTGCAAAACTTCGTCGATAAAAAAAACCCCTCCTCAACTCTTTAGCTCTGATTCTTTGAAAGTAAGAACCCTAGTTTAGGTGATTTCTTAATCAAGTCCTGTTTCTTAATTAGTTTTGATTGATTTAAATTGCGGGTATCGTAACTAGTTGACCGGTTAAGTTCATCTTAATGCTTTGGGTCTTATTTCAGAAAATCCCAGAAATTAATCTCTACTTAATTAAAAATAATTAATCTTAGAATTGTTAGATTTAGTCTTGCATCTTTTATCCTGCATCACAACGGAGTTAAGGAGATAGACTTGTGCCTTGCAACCAAAACACACCTTTCAAACAGTGATCATATCTAAATCATGCACCACTAATCTTCACATTAAAGATGCACACCAAGAAATAAGGCTTATCAACCTGAGAAATCTTCACGAGATTAGCTCACAATTCTCTCCCTCAAACAATAGAAGTATCAGCATGCACCACTGACATAATGAATTTCTTCCTGTCTTCAAGTTACAAAACAAAGAATTGACTTGTTAAACTTGAATGATGTTGCATCAAAAATACATGTTACTTGACCTTGACTGGCCAGAACAACACTTCCCTTATCTTCTAAACATTACCCAATACATTCTCAACCACCAATAATTCACATACATAAAACATATCCA
The DNA here is from genome assembly GCA_021397845.1 of Areca catechu. Taxonomy (NCBI): domain Eukaryota; kingdom Viridiplantae; phylum Streptophyta; class Magnoliopsida; order Arecales; family Arecaceae; genus Areca; species Areca catechu. The sequence goes on along the minus strand of CM038040.1, from coordinate 7,052,108 downwards.
AATTAAAATTTTCCTCATTCTTTGCAACTTAACACAGTTACTCTTGGGCCCAAATCCCAGAACTCCACACAATAATATTCATTTTAGAAGTTTTGAAAACTATTTACTCTATCGCTTGTTTCAAGGTCCCTTACAGCTTTCAATAGGTCACATTGTATTCATCCCCATCTTCTTGCATTACCGCTTGGGAAGCATCACCCTAATCCAGTAATATATCCTCACAAAGCTCTAGCGGACCATACTCCACTTCCTTCATGAGCATCCTATGATACTTGGTACCTTAGATTCTCCGCAACAAAACTACCATTTCAAACTTATAAATTAGGGTAATGACTCCAACCAATTTCTTATAAATTCCTTCACTTTCCTAATGTCAATATTTAAATTTGCCTTAAAATTATGTAACTACAAAAAATAACTAGATCATCCATACTGAACCATGTTGCCTTCAAGAGATCAAGGAAGATGTTTTCTTATTTAATTGGATTCATCTCCAAGTTTCACCTAAAAAATCCTTTCCGTTTTCCTCCGGTTGTTGGATTTGTGGCTTCAAAATATCCACCTATCCTTCATTATTTAATTATGTCACTGAACATGTATCTTTGCAAAGATTCCATCCACCACCTTATCCTCCCCAAGAATATGCTTTTTTCCCCATGATGCCACCTTTCTCGGCTTTCCAAATAAGGTTTGCCATTATGTTACTGTCATTACTCATTGCAATGGCTTGTACATTTCCCTTCCTACAACACCATCCTTAACTGCCTACCATGCCAATTTATTGTCCATCATAATTCCTTCTCATCCATGGCTTGCAATACAATCTCCTAATCATCACCAATCATCAATGTCTCTTCTCTAACTTTACTAGCCCCTCCTTAACCATACCTAGTTCTCTGGCATAACTCTTTAATTATCTGTTCACCCACATGATACTTAAAAGGCTTGAAAAATTATGGTTCTAGAATCAGTGCCTAACTCTATCGCACATTCGCACCAACATCATAAGAGAACATCTTCATTCAATGTTACAAGAATGCATCCTTACTTTTGCCTATCTCCACTCCTAGCCTTTTGTTTGATATAGGTCCACTATGATACATTCTTGCCAACTGATGTCTTGCTCTAGAACTAGTGCATAGATAGCCTTGCAATGGTTTACCAATGAACATAGAAACTATAGCGAGATATTACAAAAGCACAATTCAAAAGGATGATTTGGTAATATTTCTCAAATAAAAAGCCAAGAAAAACTTTTTGGCTGTATATGAAAATTACTTTGCACATATTAATGAATGTATCATGCATGTAACATCCAATATCCCCAAGCCATGATCAATAATAAATCCTTGCTGGCAAACTTGGAAACATAATCACCATCAAACAAGTTCGACACCAAGAAAAGCTCCAACTGCCTCCAAATATGGCCAGCTTTTTTCACCTTATTACAGTGATTTGCACTTCACTGCCAAATAACCCAATTGTATGCTCCCACTATTGCAAGCTACGATCTCAAGCATGATCATCAGTTAAAGATTTTAATCAAGCTACCTCCACTTTGGTAATCAGGTAGCTTCAGCTATCCTTTTTTTTACATCCTTCCAATTCTTTCCTAGTCTATAAGGCATAATAACCAAATCCAGAGGTCATCCCAACAGGAGAAGACTCCAGATTAGGAGGGAAAATTAGAAAGGGATGTCCATCTATTGAGCACATCCTCTCCACTTCAAATGTTTCTCCCACCTTCAGCACTTAACAAAATAAGTTTCTGAAACCAGAAGATTGTTATCTTCCAAAATCATATGAGATCAACCAAATAAACAACTATGCATCTAAAAGTTAATATCATGCCATCATTATATGTCTTCGTAAACATCTCTCTTTTTTCCCATTTTCTGGGTCTCTCCAGTCAACTATTACTTTTAAGTGGAACTGGGTGATTAATTGATCCCTAACATAGCTTAAAACTCAAAAGCATTGGATTTTTTTGTCCAAAAATGGCTCGCAATATTTTAACTAAATGCTCTTAGATTATTTCATGAAACCAAGAGTGAAGAGGAGAGGGCTTCCAATTTAGAAAAAAATTTATATACAATTAATAAGTATACAAATGAGTACATGTCATAGGAAGATATATCATAAGCTAGTATTTTGAATTTTCTTCATGACAATAGACATGGAAACCTAGTCCTCAAGTCATGTTTTATTGTTGCCCCTTTCTAGATAATAAATTACATCGCCCCATCTATTTAACTGAATCTTGATTTTTCTCTCTGATGTAACATTCGCAGTATCAACATTGATTTAGAGCCTCTTGGTCCCATAATTACCTTGAAGGCAACCCAAGTCAAAGTCCAATAAAATCCCTTTCTTTCTTTATAAAAGATGCAAAGACAAAAACATATGTTTCAGTTATAATTTACATTCTTTATGCACAAGGATGATGCTTCCTGAAAACTCTTTGGATTCTTGACAAGGTAACAAGCATGAAAACCAATTTAAGGCAACACCAGGGAAATATAATATTTGAAGGAAACAAATCATACATATCCCAAAATTTTCGAAGTCCAATTCATTGGTATCTACATTAGATTCTAGAGGAAGATAAAGAAAACAATTCAGTTGCCTTCTTGATATCACCTTTAAAGTTTACCCTGAAGAAACGTTAGCATTAACTCCATTTTAGGCCTTCATGATTTAAAAATTTTCATCATTCAAAAGGCCATCAAAGAACTTGGGTAATATTGTACCAAAAAACAACTTGGGTAATAAAAGAATGCCCTAAAAAAGACTCCTTCCACATCTTATAAATTTAAGAATTTCTTCATGTAACACTATGATAGCACTTCACTGCCTCTAAATGAACACTATGTTTTCTCCTTCTTGCTCTGCAACAAATTTCAGTTTAGCTACAAGTACAATTCATTAACTGTGCTTCACCATTGTTCCTAGAAATATGCAATGACAAGTATAAGGTTCTCACAAAGTGACAGGAAAACTTCAAATTTCAGATTTTGAAACACATGGGCATATATATGCGCATGCATGACTACATGTCGATTTGCTTAAGAGAACACAAAAGAAAAGTTTGTTAAAAATAGAGGCTTAACCATCTTCAAACTTGGAGCCAACTTAATTCAACAAAAAAATTGTGAACATCGTATGAAATCTGCATATCATCTCAAACACTAGAATATGAACATAATTTCTTGTTTAATTATGTACTCTAATTATATCTTTTTCACTACTTTATCGCAAAAATTGAGTGCTGTTACTTTCAGCAATCACCTATTGTTAACAACACTCTATAACACTTATGAAAACATGCTTGGGTAAAACCTTGTAATGGGAACACTGATATGCATTAGATGCCTGTCAAAACTCCGATATAGCTTTTTTTTGAAGGCCAAACTACCAAATTATTGATGCATCTAGATTTACATCCAAAAAAAAAATTTTAAGTGTCATTTTTTTTAAAAAAAAATGTTAATCTCACATTTCTTGGTCCACCAGTGTTCATAAATTTGAAAGGATTTGCTAGCTTCTCACAAAAAATATCAGTATAGCTTTCCAATTATTAACATCAAGAACATAAACATTTTAATGAATGATATGTTACATACAACAAAGATTTAAAACTATAAATAATAAATAGAAGCCTACATACATGGAAGGCAAATTCCTTTTCCAAATTACAATATGCAAGTCTAATACATTTCAAAATTGTCAGAAGAGCCTGAACATTATTAGCTTGACCACAAAAACTAAATCAAGTACAGGAAAGTGAACTTGTCCAACTTACCAAATGAAGCAAGTCCCCCCGCCCCCCCCCCCCCCCCCCCCCCCCCCTCTTTTGATTGGTCTATTGGATTAAGAAAGATACTAAATAGTTAGCTTTCAGATTAACATTCTATTAAAAAAAATATCATAGAAAAAGGGTATAATCGTGGTTTGCTTTACGATACCATACAGTACAATACAGAAGCATACCATACCGTACCGGTCTTGTATTGGAATGCTGTCTCGTATCATATCAAACCACGTACCAACTTGTAATAAGATGGTACTTGTATAGGGTCTAGTACCAAGACAGCAAACCTTAAATATTATAGCTTCCACAATTTCAGCTACAAAATACTTTCTCAATGAAACTAACATATTGGTCAAAACATAAACCTTTTCCCTTCTCCATAATCTGGTATTCCAGGAATTGAAACATCAATCTATGTTTAGTATGTTCCATAGTTCTCCACCAACGAACTTCCAGATGACAAAATTCTTATTAAGAGATATTACATAATAGGCTACGAGAACTACAACATCACTCTCTAACAAACAGAGATCAATTTCTTCAACCTCATAATTGCTAGGATGTAAATAAAGTGGGATCCAATTCTAGGTTAAGAATCTAAGATGACCATTCTTTCAACCTTTTTCATTTCATGGATAAGTTGTGCTAATCCAATATCAAGCAGGTCTCTGTCACCCTTCTCAAAAAACGGAGCTATGTCCCTAACCCAATGGAAACTTCCTCTCCATTCCCAAACTGTTAATATTATTATGAGATGCTTATAATCTATAGAAAAAAAAAATTTTCCCGATGCATGTTGCTTCAATTGACTAGCAGTATATGTTGCCGCCCTTACCATCGTGGCCTGCAGCTCGGATGTGGCGCCGGACGTCAACTCCCTTTCTCGGAATCCAGCGGTTCCCAGTCCTACAAAACAAAGTTAGAGACCAGAGCCAGGGATCCCAGCGAGGGCACTCCGACGATCAAGTCAACGGACGGTAAAGAAGAATAGATCCTCCAAGGTAGATCCCTCTTCGATCACCACGCTTGGAGGAGAATTTTGGTAAAGGATAGAGTAGGAGGGGTAGGAGAGGAGTAAGGCTCGAGCTATGTCCGTCGGGACTCTCTCAGGGAGTTTTTCGTAGCAGCCTCCGTGCCCTCTCGCTACTTGTCTCTCCTTCTCTTGCTTTTCCTCGCTTAGCCACCTCCCCTCTTCTCGCCCGTTGGGTGCTCTTTTTAGACCATGGGTTCTCCTCGCTTCTTGCCTCAGTTTTTCCCCTCCTGGAGGTGCTCGAAGGTCAACGACATCCATTGGCCGTGCTTTCGAGGTCATTTCTCCTTATAATAGGGAGTTATGTTGCGAGCCTTGTTTTCCCGATGGATTATCATGGCTGAAAAAATTTAGCAGGGTCTCGATCTGGGGTAACTGCCCTCAGGTCTGAGGTTCCTGACACGGCCTTCTTCTTCCGGGTGGTACAAATGGTCGGTTGTAGACCCGGTGCCTCGATCGGGGCATTCCTCCCCAACTGGTGTAAACGATGGTAAGCACACCTCGCAAGCTTTGGGACGCCGTGCTAGACGTGCCGGCTTCGATGGCGAACTTGGTGCTGACGCCTTCGTCTTTTTCGTGGCGCTTCCGAGGAGCGAGCTCGACTTCAGCCGAGGTGGGCACGACCCTTGGGGAGCCACCTGGTGAAGGAGCTGAGGGAGCTCGACTCCGACCGAGATGGGCTCAACCCTTGGGGAGCCACCTGGCGAAGGAGCTCGGAAAGACATCCGACATAACGATGTCTACCAGCTTCGTTGCCAGCTGGATCCGATGTGTATTCCACGCCAGCGATCTTGCCATATCATTTACCCCCCACTCTCAAGTCCCATCAAAGCGTTGCGACTGGGACGAAGGAAGTAAATGTAGAGCTGACGTGGAAAGACGAAAATCCGGTGCCATTATTGTTGCAATCACCGTCACTTTGCGGATCGCACCTTGAGGTCCAATGCATGGGCGCCCCATCCGCGAATCCGAGGAAACATAATTACTGGTGCCGGACTCGACACGATTTTCAGCACATTGAAGCGTCGTCACCGGCCATCCACCACACGTGGCGCTCATCTGATGGCAGAGATGTAAAAAGGGCGTACGGCCGCTGTCCATCAGTTTTAAAAGGAGAGAAGATTTTCCACAAACTCGCTCTTTCGAACTTCTCGTGCTCGCCGACGGTTCAGGGTTTCCTCCTCCTTGGTTGTCCTTTCTTCAAGATCAACAAGTCAGTCCCTACATCCTTCCTTTCTTTTTCTTTTTCTTTCTTCTTCTTCTTTTCAACCAGTAGTGTCCGAGTCCTTCCCTTTTTCTCAAGCAAGCCAAAACCTTCTTTTAGGACTCCCGTCCCTCGCGTCTTTCTTCCTTGAATGGCTCCTTCGGGTCGAACCCTCCGATCCTCCAGCAATCCCAACGAAGCAAGCCCTTCTCGATCGAGGACTCCGTCCTCCAATGAAGAGGACAAGGTTCCTCTTGAGGTCCGGAGGAGCCTGCATCTCACTGGGATCGTTATAGGAAGTCCTAGGGTTATTCCTTCTTCCTCTATTCCGGCTGCCGCTCCTCCGGCGCCAGCAGCTTCGACTGGTCCTTTCGGCATCGTTTCGACGATGACCGAAGAGGACCTTTCTTTGATCCGGGAGACATACGGGGTCCCGGATTCTATCCGGCTCTCGCTCCCGAGGCCAGGGGAACGGGCCATCTCGAGTGGTCCAGGTCAGATTGCCATCTACGAAGAGTTCCTCGTTGCGGGCCTTCGTTTTCCTCTTCACCCTTTTTTTCTTTCCTTCCTCAGTAACTTCCGCCTTGTCCAGACCCAGTTGGCCCCTAATGCCATCAAGGTCGTTGTAGCCTTCATCGTTTTTTATCACTTTTACGGGTTCGTTGTTCATTTTTTATTGTTCAGGGCTCTCTTTATCCTGAAACACCATCCCACCGATGACGGGTGGTGGTTTCTTTCATTCCGGCCTAAGTGCCTCAGGTTCGACCTCCCCAGCTCCATCAGGGGAGGAAAAACTGATACTTTTTTGCCTCGATTGAGGGTGTTGACTGGGCCTGGAGTATCCGAACCGGTCCCCAAACCGCAACTCCCAAGTGGAGTCTGCCGACCGGGAGGTCTTCACTCGGTTGATTAGTGGCGTGCTCCCCTCCCTCAACGTTCTGCTATTGGAGAATAACTTGTTTGAGGCCGGGGTCAGACCGATCCGAGAACTTGGTGAGTCTCTACTGGATGTATCCCTTCTCTTCTTTTTGCTTTTTGACTTGGGGCTGACTCTCTTTGCTTCTTTCTTGCAGGAATGAAGTACTCGGCTGAGCGTTTGATGGAGTCCGCTCGCAAAAGGAGCTCTTCGGCCCGGCCCAGGGAGACTCTGTCGAAGAGGGCCCGGGCGGAGCCTAGCTAGGGGTCTGGGCCCACTCGGTCTTCAGAGGCGAGGGTGGCTGATCCAGCCCCCAGGCCTCCACAGCAGCGAGCACCCTCCCCGGAAGTCGTCGAGGTTGAAGGGAAGGGAGACGAGCGGCCTGCTACACCACCTATACCGCCGACCATGGCGGCAAGTCCTACACTGGCGGCTGGGGTCCCTCCGCGGGTCGTGCCACCAAGCATCGAGGCGGCCTCGGCACCATCACCCTTCGGACCCCAGCACGCACCGACGGGGGTCTCAATGAACGCCTCGATCATCCAAGACCCCGCCCTGGTGGAAAGGATAATGGAATACACCATTCAACCCCGGGACCATCGCGTGAGGGGAGGCAGGGACTACAGGGCGGCCGTACTCGGCATAATTCCCCAGCTCTTCTCGGTGAGTGTCTTGCTTCTTTAATATTCTAGTTGGGTCACTAGGACTAACCTTCTCTTCGATGTAGATCGAGGCCGACGCGCTCCTACTCCGAGATTTCTACGCCAACTGGGCGAAGAGGGAGGTCTAGAAGGATAAGCGACTGGGCTCCCTCTCAACCGACGTGAAGACTCTAATGGAGAAGGGGTAGGAGATGAGGGAGACTAACAAGTCCCTTCAACGTGACATATCCAGGGCCGAGGTGAGTGTCAGGGAACTCGAAGCATCCCTGGTCGAGGAGAAGGCCCCAATGAAGCGCCGCGCGGAGGAGTCCGCGACAGAGGTGTCCCGCCTGGAGGGGCGATCCCGAACCCTCGATGTCCGAGTGGATGAAGTTCTCGCCGAGTTGGCAGCGGTCGGCGAGAAGGCAAGGGGGGCAATAGAGTTGATGGAGGTTGCTAAGAAGAAAGCCTCGAGGCCGTGCCCAAGTTCCGGGCCTTACAGGTGTACGATGACGAGGTCCACGAGGCGGCCATGGACTCCATAAAGGAATTCGAAGCCTGCCAGGAGAAGGTGGCATCCGCCTTCCTGGAGCTCAACTTGGAGGGCATCGTCATCGACAACGCGGGGGAGCACTCGGAAGAGGCAGGGACCCCGTCGGGGGCAACAAAGGCAGTGACCGCCGAGCAGCCGGCCGAGCGGACGGCCACGTCAACGGAGGTCCAAGGGGATATCGGCATGCCGACGCACCGACCTGGGAAGGAGCCGGCAATGCAGTGACCTTCCGGGGCCCTTCCCTCCTTTAACTTTTGTACTCGGGATAGGGTTTTTGACTTTCTTATTGGGACCGCCCGGCCCGTCGGGGATCCTTTCAAGTTGTAAACCCTTTATGCAATGAAGTCTCTTTTCTTCATGTCTTCCTGCCCTGCATTTTTGTCCTCTGTTCCTTTTGTGCTTCATGTATCTTCCTGCAGTTTCACGAACTCAGGTCTTGTCTAGGTCCAACCATTCGGGGGCTCCAAATTTCGATCCTCCCTGGGAGGCCTCAGTCATAGCAGATGACTTAGAAGGAATCCGGAAGACCCCAAGGGGGTCATCTGCGCTAAACTGGGGCACCTGCTGGAGGAATCCGGGCGCCCGCCCGGGGCCGGTGGCTTGTTTGAGGGTCCTTCCGTCCATGCCGGGAGTCTCTGCTCTTGGCTCGAAGACAGGGCTTCAAAAGCTCCATGGTTCGAGGGGCCGAACTAAGTCCAGGTGGTAGATGGTGGGATTCATGCGGTTTCTCGACCGACGTCTCAGGACTGTGAGTAGGGCAGCATGCACAGGACTTCTAGAATTTCTCGTCTTAAGGTGCCAGGCTTCGGAAGTTTCCGATCTTGAGGTGCCGGGCCGCGTAAGTTTCCGGCCTTAAGGTGCCGGGCTTCAGGAGTTTCAGGTCTTGAGATGCCGAGCTTCGTAAGTTTCCAGGCTTAAGGTGCCGGGCTTCAAGAGTTTTCGGTCTTGAGGTGCCGGGATTCCTAAGTTTCCGGGCTTAAGGTGCCGAGCTTCAGGAGTTTCCAGTCTTGAGGTGCCGGGCTTCGTAAGTTTCCGGGCTTAAGGTACAGCCGAACTGGGTTCCAGCAGATTGTTTGTGGGACTCCTAGGTCTCCCGTCTTCAGTCGCCAGACCTGGGATCGGGCAAAAGCATTCCTGCAAGACAGAGGCAACTGTTGTGCTAAAAAGAATTTTATTATTAATGAGAGGAAGCCTTACATCATTTTAGTACATCCTCAAGTTGCTGGCATTCCAAGTCCGTGAAAATCAGGCTTCATCGAGCTCGACGAGGTAGTAGGCCCCATGATTAAGGGCCTTGACTACTCTGTAAGAGCCTTCCCAGTTCGAAGAAAGCTTGCCACATTCTCAAGGTTGGGAGGTTTCTGCCCGCCGCAGTACCAGATAGCCCGGACGAAAGGTCTTTAGCTTCACCCTGGAGTTGTAATACTGGGCCACTCGTTGCTGGTAGGCTGCCATCCGGAGTCGAGCCTTATCCCTTGTTTCTTCAAGGAGATCCAGGTTGAGTAGGAGTCGAGCTGGGTTCTCAGCCTCATCATACTGTTCCACTCGCAATGTGGGCAGACTAAGCTCCACCGAGATCACGGCTTCCATGCCGAAGATGAGGTTAAAGGGTGTCTCGTCTGTGTGACCGTTCGGGACATTATGTGGTACGTCCATAGGATACCGAGGAGTTCTTCGGTCCATTTACCTTTGGCTTGGTCTAGCCTGGTCCGAAGTCCTTGGAGGATGGTTCGGTTAGTCACCTCGGCCTCCCCGTTGGTCTGAGGGTGGGCCACCGAGGTGAAGTGATGACGAATGTTGAGGCCGTCGCAGAACTCCTCGAACTCCCGATTGTCGAACTGTCGTCCGTTGTCGATAATGATGGTATGAGGGAGTCTGAAGTAGCATATGATTGATTTCCAAAAGAACTTGCTGACGTTGGTCTCTGTGATCCGTGCCAGCGGTTCGGCGTCGACCCACTTGATGAAGTAGTCGATGGCAACTATCCAGAACTTGCGCTGCCCGGGCGCAGGAGGAAAAGGACTAAGAATGTCCATGCCCCATTGGATGAACGGACAGGGGGCAGAGAGTTGGGAGAGTGGTGCAGCCGGCTAGCATTGCACGCTGGTGTGGCGCTGGCAGCGATCACACTTCTTTATGAAGTCGGCTGCATCCTCTCTCATGGTTTTCCAGTAGTACCCCTGGCGGATGGCCTTGTATACCAACATCCTGTCCCATACATGATTTTCGCAGAGGCCTTCGTGTATCTTTTGGAGTACGAAGGCCGCCTCCAAGGATCTCAGGCACCTCAAGAGTGGGTAGGAGCAGGACCTTCGGTAGAGTTGCCCGTCCATCAGCACGAAACATGTGGCCTTCCTTATGATGAGGCCGGCCTCTATGCGATCTTCAGGCAAGATACCGTCGGTGATGTACCTGACATACTTGTCCATCTAGCTGACCTCCGGGATGACTTACTGGACTTCTCCGGCGCTTCGTAGATTGGAGCCTAAAGATGCTCGATATAGGCATGCCCCAAGGATGAGTCCAGCAGGATCGCCAGCCGGGAGAAGGCGTCAGCACAAGCATTCTCTCCACATGGAATGTTGGAGATGCTGAAGCATCTGAAGCCCGCTGCACTTGTACGTACCAGCTCCAGGTACTTCAACATTTGAGGGTCCCGGGTCTTAAATTCTTCCAAGACCTGCCCGGCCACCAATTGTGAATCGGTGAAGACTTTTAGGTTAGGTACGCCCAGCTCGCGAAAGACTCTCAGTCCCGCGAGGAGCGTCTCGTACTCCGCCTGGTTGTTAGTGGCTGCAAACTGGAAACGGAGTGCACACTCGGCGACAAATCCTTCGTTGTTGGCGAGAATGAGTCCGGCTCCACTTCCCCCGGCGTTGGATGCTCCATCCACATGCAGGACCCAGATATCTCCCTCCAATTCAGGTCCCGTCTGTTGCTCCTGAGAGATCTCCTATGGCTCCTCGTCCAGGCCTGCGTACTCGACCAGGAAGTCAGCCAGTACCTGTGCCTTCATTGACGACTTCGGTCGGTAGGTGATGTCAAATTCGCTAAGCTTCAGCGCCCACTTCGCCAGACGTCCGGATATGTTGGGACGGATGAGTATGGCCTTCAGCGATTGATCCGTCAAAACCGCGATCAGATGTGCTTGAAAGTAAGGCCTGAGACGTTGAATAGACATGATTAGCGCAAAAATTAACTTCTCGGAGCGAGAATACTGATGCGGGCCGACTCTAAGACAGCTAAACATGCATGGAAAATAGTAAAATATTTTTTTTGTGATTTTTATAATTTTATTTGCAGGCTAGATTCCCAAAATAAAGTTAGAACTAGCGGAAATGCTAGCAGTGCAAAGAATCATCGGATCACAGGCGAACTCATGCAAACTAATGAAATATCCAGGACCCGAGAGTTGACAAACTCCCAGTTTATGATTGTTTATCTTCATCAAAATCAGATAATAAAAGAAGGGAAGGTTTCTTACCGGTCAGAGATTAAATTTCAGCAACAGAAGGGATCACTCGCACTCTGATCGGAGCCTGGAAGAAGAAGCCACGGTTCCCTTAAATCTAATGGCTGATCTGGGCAGTCTGGGCAGCAAAAAAGGCCTCCTCGGGGGAGGGAAAACACCTCGGGGATCCTGCAAGCATCAGAGGTTAATCAAAACAGCAATTAAAAATAATAAAAGGAAATATGGTTTGAAAGGAATCATAATTAGGGTTAAAAGATGGCAGCCAGGGAAGAAGCTCTTGGACTTAGACGGTAGCAAGGGCTTCAATTCCTTGGGCGTGGCTGATCTCTAGGGATGCCAAGGGATGCTAGGGCAGCAGGGTTTCAATCCAGGAATACAAGGAGAGCACTCAAAGAGAGAACCAAAACTCAAACACAAGGCAATTAATCCAAATTTCAGTAAAGTTTATTCATAAGAAAGAGATGATTACAAGAGGGGGATGGGTGGGGTATTTAAGAGTTTTCATGCCCTCACTAACCATGGTTACACTTGGATTACAAATCCTCTTCTAAATTGGAATACAAGTCCTTTCCTAGCTAAGTTATAATTACAAGATTTAAAGGGATTAGAAATCCTAATTAGGTTAGAAAAGACTTGGTCTTCTTCCACTTCTCTTCAACTTGGACTTGGTCAAACCTCTTTGGACGCCCCTCCTTTGGGTGTGTGGGCTTTAAGGCAGCAAGGGGGAGGTCAGCCATGGGCTTGGAGAGCTTGGGCTTGGGTCCCCTGGAAGCTGGGGCGCCTGGTTCCCTAGGTGGCATATTCTCGGCATCAAAAGGGAATCTTGGTTCTCCTTGCCTGGGCTTGAATTTAGAGGCCTGGAGTGCTGGGATAGCCTGGTAAACATGGACTCCTGGCATATAGAATATTCCGGAAGCATCTGGAAGGAATATGGCATCTGAAATGGCACCCGAAAAAAATCAGGGCACAATCAGGGCACCTGGATGTCGATTGAGCTCCCCTAAGCTGATATAACTGCTTCTGGCTTCAGAATGAGATCTGGTGGAACTCCAAAATAATGTAGCCTCCTCTTTTGTACAAGAAGTGAACTCACACTAGACTCATACTGGTGTACAAGACTCAATGTACTGGACTAAGTTGAGGGTTGAGACAAATCAACTAACCTCAGCTTATTACAGGACTCTATCCTAGTTGATTACAAAACTTTGACACATTGCTAGGTAAACCAAATAGGGTCCAGTAATCTGTGTCTAATACTGGTGCCCCCACCAATTCTTCCGGAATGGAAGGAACTCGACCTTGTCGAGTATGGATCAATTTAGCTCAAGGAGGGTCTGGGTTGAGGCGCTGCAGATCTGCACCAGCGTTCCACAAGTCCTCAGATTGTGGCTGACCTTGCCACCGGACCAAGTACTGTTGACAGTCTCTATCCTGGGTACCAATAGCTTGATCGTCCAAAGCTCTCTCAATCTTTACCTCACCAAAAGGCCAAATTGTTTGTGGACACTCTGGGGTAGGTTCTCTCAAAGGGAGGGATATGCTCAAGGTGCTCGCTAGGTATCACTGCTGGCTCCCTAGATTTTATAAAATCTGAGATGATGAAGGTGGAGCTAATACCTAAATCAGGTAGTATCTCACACACATAGGCATTGGGTCCACAGATATTCATTATCTTGGATGGGCCAGCTTCGCGAGCAGGAAATTCTTTACAATTACAAAATCCCCTGTAAAATTCTCTCTTTGGGAAATTAGCCAAGTTGTTAGTTGGTTCATTAGTTATGTTCAGCTTTTGACTAATTTCCATATGCATATGCTGTTCAGAAGGTAGTGCAGGTGCAGACATGTAATTCAAGCTATACATTTATTGGACTCAACTAATACCTAATAGACGCGACTAGACATCACTATCAAAGGACGTTTTATTGGACTCTAAGGGGCAAAACCTAACAGATTATAGACTCTTTAGGTTTGACCCTAGCATGGCACGCACATGAGAACTTACTATATACTCCTACTAGGTGCCATAGGGTTCTCCTAAAGTAAGATGCAAACATGATATGAATGATGAACGATGCAACATGCAAACTCCTATAAAATGCAACCTAATGGTAAAGAAAACAAAAGAAGTTTTCAGAAATGGTAGAAAATAAGAGATGGGTTCAAGGTTAGTCTGATTGGATGAAAAGTAAGAAAATGGTTCGGGGTTAATTGGATAGACTAAGATATAAGAAGGGGTGTCAGGATTAATCCTAAACTAATCAGGTTGGCCTTAAGGGGTTGGTGTCTATCTACTGGCTCTGCCTTATGGAAGAATAGGTCACTAATTTTAGGAAAAAGATCTTCGATTGGGATCAAGAAAGTGACTTCATCTTGAGAGTACTGGATGAAATAAGCCAAGTCCTCAATAAACTCTTTTGGCTCAGGAAATTCAGGACTAAGCTCTACAATTGGATCATCTTCTAAAGTCTCCTCTAATTGCTCTTCCATTGCAACTTGGGTGTGATCTGAGTTATCTAACTCTGGGTCAGCCACTAATTGATTATGGTCAAAGTTAGCTAAATCTAGATTGACTACTACTTGGATATGGTCAACTAATATTGGGTGATCTTCTACCTGGGTATCTATTGATTCAACTAGCTCTGGATTGGTTTCTACCTGGGTTTCTACTGGATCAACTAACATTGGATTGGTTTCTACTTAGGTTTCTACTTGATCAACTAACATTGGGTCTTCTATAGGGTAGTCTTCTAGATCTTCAATAGACTCATTATCTTCGTACTCCTCTACCAGACTTGGGTCAGCCTCATATATTTCTTCTTCTAAGTCATCTTGGTGAACCAATGGAGTGGTAAGAGGGGTTTGGCTAATGGGAAATTAACTAGGGTCTGGGATAATAGGGGTGGGTAAACTAAGGGTTATGGGTTCAAAGGTTATGGATTTAAAGGTTATGGGTTCAAAGGTTATGGGTTCAAATCTAGGGACTATGGGTTCCTGGGGTTCAGCTCTATGGGTTTTGCCTAGGATTCCTATTTGGTTAAATCTATGGTTCATTTGATCAAGCTTAGTATCGGACTGGTCAAACCTACGGTCTATTTGCGTAAGCTGATTTTGAGATTGGACATTGGCTTGGTTCATTTGGGTAGTTAACTGGACAAGCTGGGCTTGGGTTTGGGTATTGGCTTGGTTCATTTGGGTAAGATGTACTAGGATGGCCTCCAAAGTGGGATTCATGATTGGGCTGGGCTGAGGTTTGGACTTTTGATATCGGGTTCCTAATCTAGTGGTCATGCAACAAATCAAACAATCAAAATGAAATGATGCAACCAAGCATGCAAAAGAGAAATAAAAGGCTAATATAATCTAGGGTTTCCTAGACCTAGAGCCACAGAAACTGGGTGGGTTAGCTCAACTTACACCTAACCCAATAGCTAATCCTTCCACTGGCCAGGTAGGGGGTGGAAGTGTGGGAGGCCCCCCTGCTTTCGCAGGGACCCAATTATAAACCACAGCATCACTTAGGTCGTTTGACTCTGGACCCCCAGCCTTAGACACCAGCTTTCAGTAATAGCTAAGAGGTTAAATGCACTAGTTGGCCCACACAACTCGGATCCGACCTGTTGATGTCTCCTAGCCCACTAGGGCAAATTAGATCTAATTGATTTTAATTAGGCTTGGGTTAATATGATGATGGTGGTTTTGGGCCCAGAACAGGTGATGAAATTCTGCCCTGATCTGAGATAGAGAGTTGCCCTTAAGATTAGATTAAGAATGATGGCAATCGATGGTCCTGATGCAATCTAAAATAATTAGAAAATAAAATATTTTTTAATGATTTATGATGTGTCAAGTTAGGTTTAAGTTAACTGGGATTATAAAACAAAGTTTGGCATGGGATTGGAGGTTTGGTAGTTGATTAGGTTAGGTTGAGTCAAAATGTAGAATGTAGAATGGCATCGCGGAGAAGCTTGCTAGTATAATATATCAGCCTCTGGATTCCATCCTCGTCTGTGCAAACCAAGACCGAGCTGACAGCTCCCGAGGTGACCGCCATGTACAGGAAGAGCTCTTCTCCATCTTCCGACCGGGAGAGCAGTGGTAGTGATGCCAGGATCTTTTTCAGCTCCTCAAAGGCTTCCTGGCACTCCTTTGTCCAGGTGAAGTCATGTACCTTTCGCAGTGCCTTGAAGAAGGGTTGGCAGCGGTCGGCGGATCACAAGATGAACCGACTCAAAGCCGCTATACGGCCAGTGAGGCGCTGGACTTGCTCTTGGAGGCGGGATGCTCCATATTAAGAATTGCTCGGACTTTTTCTGGGTTGGCCACGATCCCTCTCTGGGTGACCATGAAGCTAAGAAACTTTCTAGCCGCCACGCCAAAAGTGCACTTTGCCGGGTTCAACTTCATTTAGTGAAGGCGAAGGTTGCGAAAGGTCTCTGCCAGATCATCGACATGGTCCAAGGTTGGCCTCCTCGTGACGAGAATGTTGTCCACTTAAACTTGCATGTTGCGGCCGATCTGGTCTTTAAAGACCTTGTTGACTAGCCGCTGGTACGTGGCACCAGCGTTCTTCAGGCCGAACGGCATCATTCTGTAATAGTACATCCCACGGTCCGTGATGAAGGCAGTGCTCTCCTCGTCCTCCAGATGCATTTGGATCTGGTTGTACCCAGAGAACGCATCCATGAAGGAGAGTAAGCGGTGCCTCGAGACGGCATCCACGAGTTGGTCGATCTTCAGAAGGGAGAGCTATCCTTCGGGTAAGCACGATTGAGGTCGGTGTAGTCTACACAGATCCTCCATTTCCCGTTGCTCTTCTTGATCATGACCACATTTGCCAACCAACTAAGATACTGTACTTCACGAACAAACCCTACCGTGAGGAGCTTCTCCACTTCGTCGTTGATCGCCTTCTGCCTCTCCGAGACAAAACTTTTCTTCTTCTACCAAACCGAGCGGCACTTCGGGTCAACATTCAGCTTGTGAGTGATGATGTCAAGGAGAGTCCCCGGCATATCAGCCGCAATCCAGGTGAACACATCCGCATTTGCTCAGAGAAAACTCGGCAGACGAGCTCATTCTTCTTCTGGTAGCTAGGCTCCTACCTGCACCGTCTTCAATGGGTCCGAACTGAGAGGATACGTCAAAAGGCATTCGACAGGGCCGCCCCTAGGGTCTTGCACCCTTTGGTCGAGGTCGTCGACACCGAGGTCGTGCTCGGCGCTCCGGGCCCCGGGGACGGCCTGCAGGCAATGTTGGACTGGTCGAGGTGCTCTCCTCAGCTCTCCCATACCGTAGGGGGTCGGGAACTGTACCAGCAACCGTTTGGTGGATATGACCACATCAAGTTGAGCCCGGGACAGCCAAGAATTACATTGTAAGGTGATGGGAACCTAACGATAGTGAAGGTCATCATGACCGTACTCTGTCAGGGTGGTGACCCGGCTATGACGGGGAGAGTAATCTCTCCCTCGACTCCCACGGAATCTCCAGTAAAACCCACGAGAGGGGTGTGCACTGGCCTCAGTAGATCAGAGGACAAATTCATCCAAGAGAAAGCATCGTAGAAAAGAACACCAGTCGAGCTCCCACTATCGACCATAATCTGTCTTACAGGATGCCTAGCAATGATCATTTCGACCACGACGGCATCATTATTTACATTTTTTCCTCACTTCCCTTCCTATTCATAAAGGGGAGCACATTTTCCAGACTCTCTCTCCCGGGCTCTCTTGGGGGCGCGCTCTATCCCCAAACATATCATACCCACAGGCTTCTCGGTGGGTCGATTGTCAACTACAGGGATAGGGGGAAGAGCTGCAAGTGGCTGACTCTCCGCCGAGACCTTGCCCCTCACGAACTTTCCGAGGTAGCCCCTCCTTATTAGGTCTTTGATTTTCCTTTTTAGATTGCGGCAATCCTCGGTGTCGTGGCCATGGTCACGATGGAATTGACAATACTTCATCCTATCACGACCGCTTGACGATTTCAGTGGGGAAGGTCGGCGTAGGTAGCGCTCGCCCTCAATTTCCATCAGGATTTTTGTTCTCAGAGCGAGGGGAGTAAAAGTCTCCTCTGGGATGGGACCGCCTTTCGGCTTCGGTCCCGGCTGGAAGTCCGTGGATGACCGAGGTATCCGCAACCCGGGTGCTTCTCTCGGGGTCGGCTTCTTCGGAGGCTTCCCGTCCAATTCCCTTCTGGTGCGGTCGGCCTCCTCGGCACGGATGTACTTGTGGACGCGGAGAAGGAGGTCAGAGTACGTCTTCGACGGCTTCTTGTCCAATAAGTAGGTCAAGCGGGAGGTTTTGAGCCCTCTCTTCAATGCCAGCATGGCAACGGGCTCGTCCAGACTGTAGATCTCAAGAGCGGCGGCTTTGAAGCGGGTCACGTAGTCCCGCAGAAGTTCATGATCTTGTTGCCTGATAGAGAAGAAGCTATCCATCTCTCATGGCACCTTCCGACAAGTGTCGAAGTGGGCCACAAACCTCCTCTCCAGCTACAGGAAGGAGTCAATGCTTTCGGGCTCGAGACGGGTGAACCAAACTCGAGCGACCTTCCGGAGGGTGGCCGGGAAGGCGATGTACAGGAGGGCGTCCGTCGCTCCCTGGACTCTCATGAGTCTTATAGCTCTCTAGGTGGTCCAGGGGGTCGGTGGTCCCGTCGTAGGGATCCACTTGAGACATACGAAACCGACTCGAAATCGGTTCCTCTTAGATTTTCCGGGAGAAAGAGGTCAAGCATCATAGCCCGCTGGCTCCTTAGAGGAGCCCTGCATGTTGGTGAACTGGCGGGAGAGCTCTGCCAGCCTGCGCTCTTGTTCTTCTAGGCGCCTCTTGGCCATGCGCCTAATGGTCTCGTCAGTGAAACCTTCCACTGAGGCCACCAGAGAAGATGGGGTTGACAGTTGAAGATGGTCGCGACAAGAAGCCTTGCCTCGACGACGTTTGCCATGTTTGACGATGGCATTACTGTCCGCCAGGGACCGGCTCTCCCGGTCAGCCAATCCCGAATGATTTCTCTTCGTGGGAGTCCGGTGACTTTCCCGGGGATCAGTTGTGGCCCGCGGATGCGGCGACCTGCCTTAGATGAAACGCAGGCTATCGCGGGGCCGGTGGCTTAGGCCGCAGGGGTCCTTGGCTACGGCTAGGTGACCAGGGAGCGTTGCTAGTGCTGCAGCTACCTCACCGCCACGGCCAGAACCTGCATCTGCTGGGTGAGTGCAGCGTACTGGCCCTCTGCCGGGGGCAGCTATGGTGGAGCGAGAAGCTCCCTTTCTAGGCTACATGGGCCCAAAGGAGAAGGGACATCCCCTGCTCGACTGGTGGAGACTTCTCGCGCGTGAGTTACCACCATGCTTCGAGCAGAGCTGTTCTCAAAGTTACTGGGGGCTTGTTCGGACAGGGACTTTCTTCCCTACCTGGTACGCCAATCTATTGCCACCCTTACCATCGTGGCCTGCAGCTTGGATGTGCCGGACGTCAGCCATCTTTCTCGGAATCCAGCGATTTCCGGTCCTGCAAAACAAAGTTAAAGAACTGGGTTGGGGATCCCGGCGAGGGCACTCCGACGATCAAGTCAACGGATGGTAAAGAGAAACAGATCCTCCAAGACGGATCCCTCTTCGATCACCATGCTTGGATGAGAATTTTTGTAAAGGATATAATAGGAGGGATAGGAGAGGAGTAAAGCTCAAGCCGTGATGGCCGTGTCCGTCGGGACTCTCTCAAGAAGTTTTTCGTAGCAGCCTCCATGCTCTCTTGTCGCTTGTCTCTCCTGCTTTTCCATGCTTAGCCACATTCCCTCTTCTCGCTCGTTGGGTGCTCTTTTTAGACCACGGGTTCTCCCCATTTCTTGTCTCGATTTTTTCCTTCCTGGGGGTACTCAAAGGTCAATGACATCCATTGGCCATGCTCCCGAGGTCATTTCCTCTTATAATAGAGAGTTATGTTGCAAGCCTTGTTTTCCCGGTGGATTATCATGGCAAAAAATTTAGTAGGACCTCGATCCGAGATAGCCGCCCTCAGGTCTGAGATTTCTGACGCTGCCTTCTTCTTCCGGGTGGTACAGATGATCGGTTATAGAACACGGTATCTCGATCGGGGCACTCCTCACCAACTAGTGTAAATGATAGTAGGCACACCTCGCAAGCTTTGGGGCGCCGTACTGGACGTGCCAGCTTCGATGGCGAACTTGGTGCTGATGCTTTCGTCTTTTTCATGGCGCTTCCGAGAAGCGAGCTCAATTTCGATCGAGATGGGCTCAACCCTTGAGGAGCTACCTGGCGAAAGAGCTGAGATGCCGAGCTCGACTTCGATCGAGATTGACTCGATCCTTGGGAAGCTATATGACGAAGAAGCTAATAGAGCTCGACTCCGGTCGAGGTGGGCTCGACCTTTGGAGAGCCACATGGTGAAGAAGCTAAGAAAGCTGGACTCTGACCGAAATGGGCTCGACCCTTGAGGAGCCACTTGGCGAAGAAGCTAAGGAAGCGCGACTCCGATCGAGATATGCTTGACTTTTAGGAAGCTACCCGGCGAAGAAACTTAGAAAGAGATCCGACATAACAATATCTATCCGCTTCACTGCCAGCTAGATCCAAAATGTACTCCACGCTAGCAATCTTGCCATATCAGTACAGATGGAAACCAGAAATACTACATGTTCAATAAATATTTCTCTTGAACAAAATGAGCATTATTCAAACAAGAATTCATCCAGTTCTGTTCTCGATTTCAAATCCATCCATCCAGTGCCGCAAAATTTCAAAAGAAAATGGAGAAGATTTCAACAGAGGAGGAGAGTCTACCTCCTCATTCCAAAACCACTTTGGCGCCGATCTCCTTCATCTTCTCCAAAATCTTCTCCGCCTCCTCCTTCAACACCCCCGTCTTCAACACAGTGGGCGCCTTCTCCACCAGCTCCTTGGCCTCCTTGAGACCCAAGTCCGTAAAGGTCCTGACTTCCTTAATGATCTTGATCTTCGAGGCCGCATCGAAGCTCTCCAGTTTCAAATCGAACGCCGTCTTCTCTTCCTTCTTCTCGTCCGCCTCCTTGGCGGCTCCTGCCGCGCCGCCCACTCCCGGAAGGCCGCCAACGCCCATCCCCGGCGTCATCACGGCCATTACCGGCATCTGCTCCACGCCCAACCGGCTCCTCAGGGCCTCCGTGAGATCCGTGAGCTCGAGGAGCGTGAGGCCGGAGATCTCGTCGACGATGGCAGAGACCCGCTCGCTGGGCTGCTGGGGAGCCAAGGTGGAGAGCCGAGCGGGGCTCGAGAACGCCGATAGCGTCCCATTCAGAGAGCAGCGAGGAAGAGAGGGAGGATTCGGTCGGAGGTGGGGACTTCGGTGGGAGAGAAGGGAGTTAGGGTTTCTAAGGGCGAGCCGGAGAAAAGAGAGCTGAAGCCTCATAACAGACGATGAGTGGTGGCCGGTTAGAAAATTTGTGAGTGCTGGGAGTGGGAGGAAAGAGAAGGGTGTCAGAAGAAGAGGGCATGGGTTGGAGACAGAGAAGGTTGGGGTTTGGGGGGAAGCCTTAAACCCTAGGTTGGAAATTCGCGTCACATGATTCGGATATTTAAAATTATTGTATAACACTTCCTAAGAATCTCCAATTTTGTTGTGTATGCGTATATGCACCCAGATGGATCCATACAGATATATATTTAATTTTATATTAATTATTTATTAAAAATATCTTAGATACTTGTATATGATCGAAGAATTCAAAATTAGTTGGGATCCATATAGTTGTATATTTAATTTTATATTGATTATTTGCTAAGAATGTCTTAGATACTTGTATAGGATCGAAGAATTCAAAATTACTTTACGGTCACTATTTTTTTTAGTGAAGTCATAAGTTATTACAAATAATATCAAAGCAGATCCGATCCATAATCCACGTAGACTGGAAAATACTGTAACAAGAATTCATGAATTAACCATCGATTGATCATGATATTTATAAATGGAAACATGGATTCGGATAAGTTATTACAAATAATATCAAAGCAGACCCGGTCCATAATCCACATAGACTAGAAAATACTGCAACAAGAATTCATGAATTAACCATCGATTGATCATAATATTTATAAATGGAAACATGGATTCGGATAAGTTATTACAAATAATATCAAAGCAGACCGGTCCATAATCCACGTAGACTAAAAAATACTGCAACAAGAATTCATGAATTAACCATCGATCGATCATGATATTTATAAATGGAAACATGGATTCGAATTCTTTGTCTGACGAGAATATCAGGACTTAAAATATGTGGCGACCCATGTAGACGTATATTTAGTCTCACATCAATTACTCGCTGGAAAGGTCTTGGATATTTTTATATAATCGAGAAACCTAAAATTACTTCTCGACTAACCTTTTAAGTAAGATTATTGGTTATTACAACGTGCGTGAATATATACATAATATATTTACATGGTTCATTAATATATTTTCTATTGCCAAGTTTTTTACAACAAAATTGTGTTTCTTTCCTATCCTGATAGGAAAAACCTAAATGGTAAGCAAAAAACCTTATTCCCTCTTTGTTAAATTTTAATTCAGTTAAGAATAAAGAAGTAATTCTTTAAACCTGCTCAACTTGGATATCTTAGATTAAATATAACCAATGAAAATTTCAGAAAGCAACACTCTATGCCCTTTACTTCTATTAATTTTTCATGATTAATAAGTTATGATACATATCATGATGAAAAGTAGATCCGCTCTTTACTTCCACCCTTCCATCAAAATTTTATTGGATATAAAGTCCATACACTTTGATTTCACTTCCTCTTCCTGTTCTCCAGAACCATGCACGTGCCTTCTATTTATAGGAGAAAGATCCTCCATATTTGAGTTGGATCCTTCGTTAAAAGTAGATGGTTTGCAAGTTTCATAAAGGTTCACTTTTTACTTGGATCTGATTTCGCGTCTGGTTAGAGGGGATTGAAAACTTCTCCTTTCATGCTGATAAAGCCCAATCTTAATAGATTTGGATTCCCTCACTAAAAATAATTGTAAAATTTTGCATCAAAGATAAAACTTGACATCCATAACAACAGTTCAAGGAAGCTACCACGCCCTAATGTTCCGCTCCTTGATCAAGCCTTGGATATTACGAAGTTCTGATACTTGATTAAGCCTTGGATATGACAAATTTTACCCTGGAGGCTTGTCTTGACCCATGCGAAGTGACCAAAATACTTCATGAGGGACCAGATAATGCCCCTTGATTATTCGTACTTTTCACATAGTAAGATAGAGAAATTTACTTATCCAGGTGCCTCCTCTTTTTTTTATCAAACAAGAAAAAGAAAAAGAGCCAACATTTTAGACTTGTCTGGCATAAGATTTGATGGAAAAAGAGCATTGTTAAATGCAAATATTTGCCATTGTCATAGCAGAAATGCAAACATTTGTCTAGGTAGCAGAAATTCTTGAGGAAGTGACTTTACCCTCAGCTAGACTTGGTTGTCTTCTTAGAAAAAAACAAGTACTACCACGATCACGTTACTACTTGAAAATTATAAGGTTCGGCTATCTTGTAAATAGAGAACAATCTAGTCACTATTCTCCATCATGCGGCGTCTGACAACCTGCATATAAGCCATTTTAACATTTGAATAACACGGCAGCATTACATTTTAAATACAAGTGCCCATTCCTTGGAAAATAAAACCGTTACATGAGCTAAATTAGGCAAGTAGAATTCATTCAGCAACCTTACCACCATGGTTCGACAGCATTATGTGCCTGCATAATAATTTAGTTCTTTCAAAGAACTGTCCTGGGTTTTAGATCAGCAAATTGCTCTTAACTTTGCAGCATCATGCTAAAGAAATCTTGCTTAATTTTCTCCAACAAAAGCATAAAATGAGTTTGATAGTCCCAGAATCTTATTACCATGGTCAACAGTCGAGACCCATCAACACCAAACATGACAGACTGGAAAATGCAACTCATATTTGTTTTGACTTGGTCTAAAAATAGTTGCTTGCATAGAACTGTTTCAGAAACTCAGAAGTACCCTGATCTTTAGGGCCCAAATCCTGTACAAGCCCCCCACGCCCAACAACGTATTGGCCAAGTATATGGTGCCGTTGCTTTGCATGCTCAACAATGTTGCTGAGCTCCTCCATCGCTTTGAAGAGAAGCACGTCAATTACCTGTTGCCAGAAAAAAAGCAACTCAAATTAGCAGTCCTCCAGTTTCTCTAAACCTTAAACCTTATTGCAATCAATAGGCTATATGTATGCTGGGATTGGACTTTTTCTGTGTCGCATGCAGCAGAATATAGATTTATATGCATACATAATAGGATGGACAGAAACAATATCACAATTATTTCAGATGATCCTTGGATCAAACTTTTGGTGCTACAGCATTTTGTGTCTTTTAATGGGAATTCCTACATTTTCTCCAAGACATGCCCACAGCTACAAATATTGACCGATTCAAGGAATGAATCAATACATGCCAGCAAAACACAACTGACAAAAGTATGCATAACAGATTGAATCCCGGCCACAAAAAACAATATATTAAATGCTTGTGATGTTATGAAAGGCTCAAGGCGCACCGAAGCACCAAGATCTCACCATCCAAGCAAAAGCAATAAAATCAAGGAATGTGCCTGAACAAAGTAAGGTACAAAATATAAACATAAATAAAAAAACACAAAATATGTCTCAAGTATGTGTGCATATAGTACTTCTAAAAGCAAATAGTTGGGGTCTTTAGTCATCTTGGAGTCATTATCATATAAATGACATTAAGCTATAGAAGCACTTGGATAACTAGTCCAACCAAAGGAAGGCTCCAATAACCAGATTAGCAAATAATCTAAGCAAGGTTCGCCATCTTAGCACTAGATCCTGCACCAATACCATCTAATTACAGTACCAGTATGCTTGGTATGGTGCCCGGTTGGTGTACTGAGTATCAGAATATCCTCGAATATCCTCTCATAACACATACTAGTTCGGTACCAATATCGAATGGTATGATCGATATGCACCAGTACCAACTGATATGGCAAACTGTGAATCTAAGTATTATGAGACCTCATCCATTGCTAGGAGCATGGATAAAGCATATTTACGTGCTCAACACATCTAAAGTTCGAGATTTGGTCTAGCAAAAGAGATCTCTTGTGCTCTCCTCCCCCCTCTCTCTCCGTCAAAGATTTTAGAAGTCCCAACTAATTGTATAATTTATTCCTTTTATTTGTTTGTTATTCGGGAAGTTATTGGATGTGGCGGATTTTAGATTGATCAATAGTTTTTTGACATTAAACTATATGGCAAGACCTCTATGGTGATAATAGGTAAGTCAAGAGCCCTTTTTTTAGTAGAAAACAATGTTTTCTAGTTGTTTTGGTCTCTGTTGGGTATTTGCAAAGTGACGAAGTTTAGATATACAAGTCTTTTGAAGAAAAATCTTTGGTTTTCCTCTATCTTATGTCTTTCTTATCCACTCTTCCTTCTATTTCTTCCTTTCTCATTAGTTCCTTCCTTCATTGCTCTGGTTGATTATATTGCTGCCAAGTATCACACATTTTCTGACTTAATAAGCTAGTTATCTCTTCTCTCTTACCATCCACAATTTTCTATAATTATTTGCTGATCTTTGAAACAAATATGTCAGATTTGTGCTCTATTGTCGAAGATTTTGCAGAAATCAGCCCAGAATACCTGCGATCCACTTACAAGACAACTAGCAACTATCACCAAACATCCGATTAACTTTAGATTCCTTTACCTAGGATCCATGCCTCCTAGAAAAACCTAAAACAGAATGATTTTTTTTTTTCAAACTGTGTAACTTTGATTGTCAAAAAAACACATTTTCTAGCATGTTTTCCATATCAGGTCCCTAAAGTAGTCGCTTGACCTAAATATTTTTCTAATCTTTTTCTTAGGTCAACCTACAAATTCACAGGCCAACTCCAAGGGGTCCTGCTTAACAGAACATTGCTCTAGAGGGCCTCAGACTCAGTTGTCAGACCTAGATCAGACCAGCCAGTCAGACAAGAAACCTGGTGAACAAGACCTTAAGTCCGATTGGGCTCTCTAACGAGACAGAATTAGAGTTGACCCAGTGAAACCAGCCAGATCTAGCCAAGGTTTGCTACAGGCTTCAATGACCCAGGCGCAAACTTTTTCTTAGAAGAAATTCCCCTGAAGAATAGATTTTCCTTCTGAATCAAAATATGGACCTGGTGGAAGCAGGGCAAATCTCTTAACTACAAAGACATAAGAAACAACATTACTCTAACACCACATAAAGGCGGCTATAATCCCAACTTTCCAATTCCCATAATTCCCCCAATAGAATTGTCCCTAAAAGTCTAAACCATGCTCAACTCCTACCAAAGGATTCTGATATTGTTGTACTCTAAGAAGTTAAACAGAAATCTCCTTAAGTTGGGTTTACATGGCCATGCATAATAAGAGTTTCTCATCCTCCAAATCCAAAATTGTAGTGACTTATAGGTCATAGAAAAACCGAAAATTATCTAAATTAAGAACATAATTTTCCAAATGAATCTAAAAGTTTTATGAGAAAGACATAATCCTCGATCCATAATCTTTTTAAAACTTCTCCTATACTTGAGATTTTTAGCAGTGGCCATGTGCATTTACACATGCATCATAACCAGTTATGATAAAATATTAACATTATAAATATATTTATAACTATTTTAATATAATATCATTTGTAATAGCTTTCAGTCTGATCAACCAAGTGATTAGAGCAGTGACCAGTGACACAAGCCCCTAGCCATGCCAGTGTCTAGTTTGGTTCTTCTATAACTATTTCAATGTTGTGACAACAACTCAAGCTACCCAGCCTTGATCGAAAATGGCTGACTAAGATGTATGACGAACTATGACCGACTAACTTTGGCCGACTAAGTTACCTTGGCCGACTAAGTGACCTTGGCCAAGTAACCATGAATCTTGAGCCTGAGTAACTACGAGCAACTACAAGCCCATTGGCGTCACTTCCCTCAACATATGGTGACCGAGTAACTCAACCAGACCGACTAATTGCACTGAGATCCGATTAATTGAAAGTTAGTTGAATCACTGATTTTCAGAAATAATATGAATGACTTAGATGGATACAAGATAAAGTAGCCGACCTTCGACGACTAAAGCATACATGCTGACTATCTAAAGAAGTCTGACTAAGTGGACAAAGAAAAAACAAGCTACCACAATGGAAAGTTGTTACTTCTAACCAAAAAGAGGTTGGCCTCAATAGAAAGTTGTTATGCTCAATCAAAAGAGATTACTTCCCAACAAAAATCAATTTCCCTAATAACTATAAAAAGGTAAGACAGGACTCCCGACAGGTACGTTTTTGCTACCCTCACGCTCATTCTGGCACTCTCGTCATTTTCTTTTCCAGTTCCGGCTGTTACATAAATCACCCCGCTGACTTGAACATCGGAATGTCCCATGCCGGAAACCCAGCCTGGGAACTTTTTGCAGGTCTCCATTCAAGGGGAGCATCGAGGAGTAGAGCCTCATCCCACCGGAGAAGCCAGCAAGACTGCCCAGCATTGCCGAAGCTTCAGCAATAAGTGATTTATCTACAATAATAAATATATGTATAAATATTTTAATATAATATCATTTGTAATAGCTTTCAGTTTAATCGACCTAGTGATTAGAGCAGTGACCAGTGACACAAGCCCCTCGCAAGGCCAATGTACAGTTTGGTTCTCATAACCATCTGCACTTGTCCCACATAAAGGAGAACTTAAACAAAAAGATCTCCTCTTTTATTCATTAACGCAATATCATAATTAGCATTACATGAAAACCCTTTGGAGTGGGAGGACCCACTATTTATTTATAGATAATCTAGATATGGCTGGCAACAAAAACAGTTTACATAAATCTAATTACAACTCAGTCATTACTTCATGCTCAATTATCCTTAACCAAGTAACATTTGACCACATAAAATTAAAATAACACAGACATTACTTTAAGCCCAAATAAATTAATGGCTAAGCAAAACAACAGAAAATAAAAGAAAATATTAGGAAATTGCATGGATCCAACTAATGACAAGGAGCAAAGCTAAGACTAATAAGACCCTAATGACTCGACTAACTACGACACAATTGAATCACACAATCAACACTTGAAGGTCCCTATCCACAAGCTTGACTACATGAGTGTAAAGGCAGAAAACAAAGGCCAGTAGCAGCCATGTTTGGGCAGACCATCCTCTTCCTCCTTTTCTTGTTTCCTCTTTCTCTCTCTCTCAATTCTTGCTAGATAAAATTGCTGCTCCCATTATTAACTGCAGATTTATGTTCTTCTAATATTAAGTTGCCACTTATGCTGATTAACTCTGCAGGATTTATTGTCTACTGTGCTAAATCACTCATTTATGCAATTTTAATTCCTTTCTCACAAGTTCAGAAGTTCCAGTCTTAGTTTTCAGTTCGTTGATCACTATTACATTCAATTTTCTGTAAATTAACTAAATCTGAACTTAATATATGCCAACTTCTTGTTGCATGCCCTGAATTAGGTCCTCAAACCTTTATCTTCCCCCATAAAACACAAGGACAGATAATTTTGTTCATCCTACGGTCATTAATTTCAAATTTAGTACACTGCTTCCCTGCTCTCAATTGGACAGCAAGCTATTATAAAACCTTTGTTTAATCTATTTTTTAGGTCCTTTCATGCATTGCAGACCATTTCTAGGTCATCCTGCATCAATTTTCTTTCCTTTTTGGATCTGCAGCCTCTCTTTGATAGCACCCTTCTCCTTGATTCTACCACGACAAACTCAAAGTTTTTGCTGAAAACAGCACACCTTTACAGAAGGACCCACTTTATCCTTAGAATATCTATACATGTTTACCTCTATGAAGGACCTAAATGATTTATTAGTGGATTTTTTTTGGATTGGCTCTTAATTCTGGCTATGGATGATAATGATCACCATTTGTAATGAATGTATGCTATTATTGGTTGTTTTGAATTATTCCTTCACAGATTATGGTAAGTTCTCCTACATTTTCTAGCACAGGACTCTTTGTTGGTACTTGGTAGCTTCTACAAAATGTTAACCACAAATATTAGTTAGCATCGAATTAATTCCAAACCAAAATGTTAAAAGATAACTGTCCAAATGTCCTCTATTTCTCAAATTAGTGAAATCAAATACTGTCATCTCTAAGTTCCAAGCTCCAATAAATGCTAACACAATGAGAAAATGTTCAGGCAATAACATTTCAAAATTCAAAGCTGAAGTTTATATAAGAAATTTGTAATAAATAAGTTAGCAAGTAAAGAAAAAAGAATATGAAAATGCAACCTAGAATAAAATGTCTAGCCAGCAAAATAAACATGAACTAAAAAGGAATTAACAAGAAGAAAGACTGTAACACATTTCTGTTCAATCTTAGATTCACCAATAAGTATGTGTAGCATAGGGTTACTTGAATTAAGATTGTATTAAGTATAGTTAAAAAAAGGGCAACCCACAAGGCTCCCACCACAACGGGGCTAGGGGAGGTTCAGATGTACATAGCCTTACCCCCATATGCAGAGAAGCTGTTTCCATATTTCGAACCAGTGATATGCAGGTCACAATGGAGCAACCTTACCATTGCATCAAGGCCTGCCCTTTATTGTATGGAAAATTGCTACTGAAGATAAAAATGAAACCTAGATCTAAAACATCTAGCCAATTTAATAACAATGAAAATAAAGGAAATTAACAAGAAGAAATATGGTAACCATATGTATTGCATAAGGTCCATTGAACCAATGTTGTATGCAAAATTGTTACCAATAAGCATATTGAGATTAATGCAGAATTATATATTTCTTTGTCATTCTTCTTCTTGCTCCACTTACTAGGGCTTTATCAAGATAGAGATGAATTCCCTATTATTGCTCATGGAGACAAGTCACTCTTAAACCAGAATAAAATTTCATATTAAAGGATCTTACCGACTAGAAATGTGAATGAATAAGTTTTCATACCTATTGCATATAGGAGTCCTGTTTGGGGACTGCATCTTTCCATCCTATGTCCTTTTTACTTCAACCAAAGATTTTTATAGGCATGCCTTAATGAATAAACCAAAACTGATTTAACACTCAATGCAAGCATCTTCATGCTTCCTTTCTGAATGATACTATAGGATGCTTTAAGTTTTCTCCATTTGCTTATTATGATATGTTATGCAAGATTTGTGCAACGCAAAATTCTCGAACTTCAGCAGCTACATCTTTCAGAAACAAATAAAGAAGAGAAAGATCAGCTACTTATTCTCAAATAGTCTATTGACATACATTGATACCACTGGGCTGCATCATCAAAAGAATCATCATTATAACTATCATAATAATATACTATGCTACCAGAAAGATTAGTTTAAAAGATGAGTTTCAAAGATATAGCCACATCAGAAAGTTATTTCTAAGCTGCAATTTGCATAGACAAGAAATGAACAAGAAAGAGTACAGTTTCTTAAAGGGGATATACAGAATGCGTCATAAGTGGACACATGGCAGTGATTCAGTAGGAAGCAACAGGCATTAGATGAAGGCTCAATTACACTAACAAATAAAATAAGAGAAGAAAGTTTACATATCTATAGTGTCTGCCACGTTCAATACACATGCTTTATCCAAGAGAAGGAAGCATTTGATGAACAGCTCTAGAACCAATTATAAATTTGTTTGAGCTTTTTATTTCCTTCTACATTGCACTGAGAAGTGTATTATTTAAAAGAAGGGTGTAAATAAAAGAAGAGAGGTGGAGATGAAACAAAGTATGGATCAGAGAGAAGAACAATGGGCCCCGAGCCCAGGAGGGATAAATACAGCGAGATAGAGAGAGAGTTAGCAATCATATTACATGAACTATCAGAAAACAAAGAAAGATGAAGAGTAGTCCTATATAACTATGTATTTGAGAAAGTGAAAAGATTTTCAAAAATGCAACACAAAAGGATGCTAGAGTATCTAGCAAACTTAATATTATGCACAAAAGGCAAATAAAATGACATTAAGTAAAAATTCCTTATTCAAAATAGTGCTTGAACACAAGTTTTATATGGAATGTGATGCATGGAAACTATCAATGAACATTAAAATTTCCCTAGTGATAGAACCATATCTAATAACAATTTTGATCGGTTTAATATCCAGTTTTACCATCACGAAAAAGAATACTCAAGAAGCCAAAGTAACAACTTAAGATATCCTATGAAAGACAAGCATTATATTCACGATGCATATAAACTTTAAATTTTAATGGATAATGACACAATATGGATTACTTAATCAGGCCGAGAAGGGCTTCTTACTGGTGAAAGGTGAAAGAGGTGAATTTCATATGTGAGGTTGTAACCTAATGAAGCACAAAAAAAAAAAAAACCAGGCATTAAAGTGTTTTATGGTATAACCAACTTGGAGACTAAACATGTAAAGCTTTATGTCTTTGGAAGAAAAAATTAAGTACCTCCTATTGCTTCAAAAGTTTGCCCAAGTTATCCAGGATGTATTCTTAAACTTTTTACTACTTGCCAAACAGATCAAGCAATGAAACCATAGAGACTTGAAATGATTAAGTGGAAAAAGAGAGAGAAAAAAGACAGGATGAAGAACACTTGATGCTCACTTTGAGGAAACAGCCTCAGATGGTTTTTTCTTTTCTGCCTCATTCAATTTACTAACTTTAATGCCCACCCCCATATAAGGATGCAAATGCCCGGACAAAAACTCATATTTTAATCTGAATTTAGTAAATCATTTTTGAAAAAAAGAAATCAAACACCAAATTTGACATCTAAAAGCCCCAAGTTCATTCAAACCACAAATATAATATTCCAGTTTCACTCAAGTACCCAAATCACCTAAGCTTGCACATGGTCCACATAAAAGAGGTTTTTTGCTTCTATCTTGGCCGAGCATTTGAAATCCTATAAATCATTCTTGCAAGAAATGTCGGCATTCTTATACTGAGTTCTCGAGAAGTGCATCTGTAAAACCTGGCCTACTAAACCACCATGGGCTGAAGTCAGCAAAGCTTGCCGACTTCAGTTCAAAACAAAGAAAAAAAATTGCGAAACAGGGGATGAAACCCTACTTATCCGAGCAAGAAGATCGCCGGATTTCTCGATCGGACGTCCATGGCTGAGAGGGAGAAGGCTGATGGCATGGAGGATTGGGTCGGAGGACTCGATCAATTGAAGTAATCCCCGTACGACGAGGAAAACCACTCTGTTTTCTCTTTAAAACCTCCCTTCATTATCTCTAAGGAAGCACAACCGAGCTCTATCCCACCATCTTCCTCGTGAGCGGCCGAGGGTCTCGTCGACACTGATGAGTTTCCTTTACTTAGATCTCTCCTAGGAAGAAAATAATAAAAACATTTTTTTGGGTTCTTCCAGTTTCCTTGAGCCGAACAGACGCCGGTGGCCACGCCGCCCGACCCCCTCCATCCGGCAGTGTCCAACGAACCCCTTTTCCTATTCTCCACCTTCCGAGAACCATGGACGGGCTGAACCAGGAAGGGAACAGGGAAAAAGAAAAGAAGGAAAGAAAAAAAAGGAAAGGAAAGAGAAAAGGTAGAGATAGAAAAAAGAGAGAGAGAGGGAGAGAGGAGAGAGAGAAAAAAAGGAGAAAGAAGAGGAGAAAAATAATAATAATAATAAAATTTGAAACGACTCTTTTAATGATTTAGGCTGAGATACAGACTTGACTAAGAGTTATTTTTCCTATACTAGTTTATTTTAGATAAAAAATTAATTGAATGATTAATTTTGCTAGAGTTCTCATATTCCTTGTCGGTAGAGCAGCATCAGAGTTAAGAATCAAAATTGGCAATATCTTGATAAAGTTCTTTCAAGTTATCTTGACATCTAGCATTATATGCTAAATATGTTCTATGATATATTATGAATATTATGAAATACTAAAGATGTAAAGCATAAATTGAGCTATATTTAATTGCATAAATTGTGATGTTGTTGGTGTTAACGCTCTCTATGATCATACGAGTTAGGACTTATACTCCTTCCAGACCTCCAGTGAGACGATCACTAGTACATAACCAATGGACGGTATGTGTAGCCAGGAGCTAGCTTTCTTTTGGACTTCGTCATGCGGGACGATTGCTGGCACATGCTAAGAATACATGATTTCTTATATGATATCAGAGCTAGATTCCTTCCAGACCTCCAATGGAATGATCATATGATCGGTGATTGGTATGTGTAATCAAAATCTAGTCTCTTTCAGAATTAGCCGCGAATCGATCATGGTCATAATCAAACAAACTAGAAAAATAAAATAGAAATGGTTAGCCTTTCATGGTTGTATTATTTAAAATTTATGATAATAAAATATGCATATTAGCATGATGATATTGTTTATTTTGTTGTATCTAATTTATTTATATTTATAAATTATTATTAAAATATTTATGTATATATAAGAGATAAGAATAATTTAGTGAGCCTGTAAAGCTCACTCCTTATTCTTATATTTTTTTTATTATAGATCTAGAAGATCAATTGAGTATTGGGATCAGTCAATAAAAAAATAAGATTTAGGTATTAGTTTTTTAATTCATGTTTTATTTTAAATTTTAATTAAACTTTGCTTATATTGTATCTGAAATTTTTAGTAGAATTTTATTTATTTACTAGTTTTGGATGGAAAACTTTAAAAATAAATAAATATTTGATGAATTTGTTTTCTATCGCTATCCAGTTATTGATCAGAAAGATAGGCCTTGCATACCGTTAGAAGTGAAGCATGAGGAAATGCAGACTGTCGTATGCCTGGCTAAGGCAGTAGACCGGTTCGTGACAGCATCAGTCAACAAGACTAATATCTGTTGGGATATCCTGGTTCAGCTACGAACCAGGCTCCGGTTCGACTTATCGAAGCCCCGGTTCTCCGAACTACGGACTTCGGACTTCGGACAAAATGAAGGCCAACCGCAAGCAACTCAAGACTTCACACCGAACTACAACATCCGAAGGCCAGTCCTTCGGGTAGCACCTTCGGCCCCGGCCGAAGTCTGAACTACTCATCGACTTCCGAAGACACGAACTTCGGTCCCCGCCGTAGACATGATCTCCGGCCTCGGGGAAATACCAAGCCTTCGGCCCACGCAAGGGGAAACCCAAAGCTTGAACCACAATCTATTCCAAAAAGGAAACTATAACCAACAGTTACAATCGACACTCATCATGCCATGATCATGGCGCGTAATTCCTGCAGCCATGCCTCCGATCTAGCCGGAACCGCTCAGTGACAACCCACGATCGCCAATCATGGAAGAGATTGGCTCCCCATGATCTCTGAGAAAAGAGCGGGCCACAGACAGGAGGCCATCTTTTAAATATGGATAAGAATGATGGCTCGAGAGGTACGCGTGAATAATCTCGCACACATACACTTTCAATCTCCAAGAACTCTTTTTCTCTTCCACTCTCGACATCTTCCCCATTCTGTGGCTGGAATCCGCTACTAACTTAGGCATCGGAGTGTTCTCCGCCAGAACAACTCCGGCAAGGGACCTGTTTTGCAAGTGAACCAGGAAGCGGTCCAGCGACGCAGCGGCTCCGATCGGCCGATCCAGGGACTCCACGCCAACAGATTGGCACACCAGGAAGGGGGAGCATATTATTAACATTTGTTAAGCTCCCTCCCAGACAAGGGAAAGAAACAAAGAAGTTTTTGATAGCAAGAGGAAAAGCTCAAAATGCTTCTACAAGCCGGAGTCGTGCTCCGTCTCAGGAGGGTGCACCCCCGGAGGAGAACGATGTTCCACCTCCCACGGTTGTTATGGGAGCGCAGCAGTTTGAAGCTCTTATGAACCAGGTCGCCAACCTGACGGTCATGGTTCAAGAGTTCCAAGACAGAGCCTTTCCAATGGCAAACCCACCGGCTGTTTCTAGACATAGCTCTCGATCCCGAAAAAGGAGAGCACCACGGGAGGATTCAGCGCATCCATCCCCCCGTTCTCGACCCTCTCCCGAAGGCCAAACTTCGAGACTGCTTAGGTCTGCCGATTCCTCACAAAAAGAGAAAAGGCCTAGGCAAACTTCCTCCTCCTCTGAAGACTCCACTCCGGTGGAGAGAGCGCCCAAGCAGACTCCCGATTATGACGGGAGGTTCAGAGCCATCGAATCAGAGATGGCAAGGGCGCGAGAACAGAGAATGCGGGATCAGAGAGATCTCGATGACTTGATTGTGGGTGATCTACGCCCACCCTATACCGACCGCATCATGGCTGAGGACATTCCTCGGCACTTCAGGGTCCCCAGATGGAACCCTACGACGGCACCTCCGACCCCCTCGACCATTTGGGCAACTTCAAAGCCCATATGATGATCCAAGAAGCTTCGGACGTAATGTACTGTTTGGCGTTCCCGGCTATCTTGAAGAAGTCCGCTCGGATGTGGTACTCGAGCCTGCGCCCAGGTACCATCAATTCCTTTTCCCAGGTACCATCGATTCCTTTTCCGAGTTAGAAAAATTGTTTGTTTTGCATTTCAGGACCCGCCGCAAGACTCCTCAAAATACGGGCACACTCTTCCTCCTTCATCAGAATGAAGGAGAGAGCCTGAGAGATTACATCTCCAGGTTCAATGCGGCCACGCTTGAGATCCCCGATCTCAACGAGCACGTGGCCATGTCAGCACTGAAGAAAAGGCTTCGAACCTCCAAACTTACTTTTTCCCTGGACAAGAAGTTCCCTAAAAGCTATCCTGAGCTCCTATCAAGGGCTCAGAAATACACCGATGCTGAAGAGCAGGCGGCGAATCGACGTTTAATTGAAGGGAAACCCCCTTCAAAGAAGAAGAATAATAGGGGGCAAGGCCCCCAAACTTCCAATAACAACGGTGACAGATATGCAGACCGCCGGAGAAGCCCTCCCAAGCCCAGAGCATTGGGAGGAAGATTCGACTCCTACACCCCCCTTAACCTCCCTCGAGAGAAGATCCTCGTGGAGATAGAAAAAGAAAACTATCTCCAACGGCCCCGTCCCATTAAGGCCTCCTCTTCCGTAAGGAACAGGAACAAATTCTGCCGATTCCATCGGGACCACGGCCACAACACAAAAGAATGCATCCAGCTGAGGGATGCGATCGAGGATCTCATCAAGAGAGGATACCTGGGGCGGTACATCGATCGCTAGGGACCCCGGTCGGAAGCAACTGTTCCCCAGCCACCTCTCGAAGAGGCTGAATTGCCAAATCAAAGGCCCACCAATGGAGGTGTAGGGATGATACACTGGCCCACTAACTGGAGAAGGGATGAAGATGAAGCTTCAAAGCGACTGAAAGATAACAACTCCATCCTCTTCTCTGACGACGACCTTGCGGGAGTTCGGCTCCCGCATGACGACACTCTTGTAATTTCGACCATAGTGGCCAATTATGATGTACAGAGAGTTCTTATTGATAATGGAAGTTCGACTGATGTCTTGATGTACGATGCATTCTCCAAAATATGTTTGCCTAGACATCAACTGCAAAGATCCCCCATACCACTCTCCGGTTTCGGGGGCAACCAAGTTTATGCCGAAGGGGAGATAGTGTTGCTTGTAACCCTCGGCTCCGAGCATCGACAAAAGACATTGCCGATCAACTTCACGGTGGTCCAGATCCCCTCAGCATATAACATTATTCTAGGGAGGCTCGCCTTGAACAAGTTCCGGACCGTGATCTCCTCTCACTACCTCTTGGTACGCTTCCCCACCAGAAATGGTGTTGGAGAACTTAGAGGGAACCAGAGGACGGCACGACAATGTCTAATGATTGAAGACAGGCATTTCAAGGATTCGACTACTCCGGATCAGCTGGATCCGAGGGATTCGACCACAAACCTTGGTGAACCCATAGAGAGGACCATCCCGATACCTTTGAAAGAGGAAGATCCCTCCAGAGTTGTGCAGATCGGAAGCGCCCTTGATGAGGAAACCAGAACGAAGCTGATCCGTTTTCTCAGGGACAACACCGATGTCTTCGTCTAGTTGGCTTCGGACATGCCCGGGATTCCCGCCGAAATGATTACTCATCGGCTGGAAGTAATCCCTGGGTACAAGCCAGTGCGACAGAAGAAGAGGAGCTTCGTCCCCGAAAGACAGCAAGCTGTTGATGAAGAGGTTGGCAAGCTCCTCAAGGCAGGGTTCATCAGAGAGGCCCGCTACCCCAAGTGGCTGGCCAATGTGGTAATAGTGAAGAAAGCTAGCGGCAAGTGGAGGATCTGCATCGACTATACAGACCTCAACAAGGCTTGTCCAAAAGATAGCTTCCCTCTTCCAAAAATTGATCAACTGGTCGACGCTACCGCCGGCCACCAGTTGCTGAGCTTTATGGACGCCTTCTCCGGCTACAACCATATCAGAATGGATCCGCAAGATGAGGAGAAGACGGCATTCATCACTTACAAAGGCCTCTATTGCTACAAGATGATGCCGTTCGGCCTCAAGAACGCCAGAACAACATTTCAAAGACTCATCAATAAGATGTTCGAAAAGCAACTGAAAAGAAATATGGAGGCCTATATTGACGACATGATCGGCAAGAGTCTCCACCGGAAAGACCACATCCGCGACTTGAAGGAGTCATTCAGTGCTCTCCGGTGCTACCACATGAAGTTAAACCCGGTGAAGTGCGTCTTCGGGGTCACGTCAGGTAAATTCCTGGGCTTCCTTGTCACCAAACGAGGGATTGAGGCCAACCCCGAGAAGATCCAGGCCTTGAAGGATATGAGACATCCCTCATGTAAAAAGGAAGTCCAACAGTTGACAGGGAGGATTGCCTCCCTAGGAAGATTTATCTCTCGGTCAGCCGAGAAATGTCTTCCGTTCTTCAAGGTATTTCGGCAATCAAAGGACTTCGAATGGTCCGAAGACTGTCGCGTTGCCTTTAAGGAATTGAAGAAGTATTTGGAAACCCCGTCATTACTATCCAAGCCAAAAAAAGGCGAGGTCCTCTACCTGTACCTCTCTGCTTCAGACGAAGCGGTGAGTTCGGTTCTTGTCCGGAAGGAAGAAGACGGGTCCCACAAGCCGATTTACTACATCAGCAAGATCCTGCATGACGCAGAAACGCGATATGCAAGGATGCAGAAGCTGATCTACTCTTTAGTGATTGCGGCAAAGCAACTACGGCCATACTTCCAGGCCCACGCTATCGTGGTGCTGACTGATCAACCTCTCAAGGCCATTCTCCGATCTCCGGACACTTCTGGAAGGATAGCTAAGTGGGCTATGAAGCTAAGCGAATTTGACATTAGCTT
Source organism: Areca catechu (assembly GCA_021397845.1). Lineage (NCBI taxonomy): Eukaryota > Viridiplantae > Streptophyta > Magnoliopsida > Arecales > Arecaceae > Areca > Areca catechu. Next base: position 7,014,155 of record CM038040.1, on the reverse strand, counting down.
CCAGCCCCGAGCGGCTATGAAGGCCCAGGTGCTCTCCGATTTTCTGGCCGAGTGCACCTGGAAGTCCGAAGATGAAGCCCCGAAGGAGACGAAGTCCGTTTGGGTGCTTCATGTAGACGGAGCTTCCAATGCTACCGGGTGCGGGGCTGGACTCATGTTGGCCGAACCTGACGACCAAATCATAGAGTATGCACTTCGTTTCTCCTTCCACGCCTCCAATAATCAGGCCGAATATGAGGCCCTACTCGCCGGACTTCGGATCGCCAAAGATCTGGGAGTCCGGCAACTCCAAACCTTCTCCGATTCTTAACTGGTTGTAAATCAAGTCAATGGAGAGTACGCAGCCAAATATCCAACCATGGTGCAATACCTGGAGAAGGTTCAGGCTTTATCCTCCCAACTGGAACATTTTGAAATTATTCATGTTCCCCGATCAGAGAACTCCCGGGCGGATGCACTGTCTCGACTGGACAGGGCCTCGCTGGAACCCCTTCCGCAGCCGCTGCATCTTCCTCTGAGGCGCCTCGTAAGGACGAAGTGCTTTAGTCCCCTTCGGGACCATCTCTCCGAGCTTTCTTCCGAGCTGCAGACCTGGTGGAAGGGGCCTATGCAACCCTCCTCTCCGAAGTCTGGTGAAGCCAGCTCAAATTGCGCTTCATCCCACCACCTGCAGGCAAAGGAGATCACCTCAGTTAAATGAACTACAACAAAACCTAAAGTAGAAGAGCAGAAATTTCCACTGCTATACCTAGTGAGGGGAATTTACTGATTCCCGCTCGATGGAGGTTCCTCTCCTCCAACAACTCCCGGATAGGGACAACTTCCGAGCTGGTCAGAAGATCATAATCCAACTGATCGGCCTCCAAGACTTTCTTTTCATCATTGGCGGTCAGGCGAGGCTTCTGCCACACAGTGTCGAAGCCCCATGGGTCGAAAGACAATACAAATACGAAGACAGGTTTCCACCCGTGGATGGCGCTGGGCATGTCCTTAGTCACCCTGCGGCCCGATATGGGACCGATCACCCACCATCCGTTGTTCTGGAAGTCCCTCTTGAGGACGAAAAGGGCCGAGAACAAGTTGGTTCTAGGCTCTACATTGGCGATGATGCACATAACCAGGAACCCGCAGATGTTCCTGATGCTGTTTGGGGTCAACTACGCTGGCACCACTTGGTACAAGTGAAAAATCTTAACAAAGAAGGGGTGCAGGAGAAACCGAAGACCAGCCTTCAGGTGATCTTCGTATACAGCTAGGCACCCAGGGGGAGCTTTGTTCGTCCGCTCCTCAGGCGCGGGGAGGACAAAGAAAAATTCCTCGGGAATGCGGTAGCGTTCCCAAAGAAGGATTGCCTTGCTCTGAGAAACCGAGCTGGGGACTGACTCCGGACCTACTGCATCTCCGGCCCCCGAGAGCCCAACCTGCTTCCCCTGACTCTCTACGGTCTCTTCCATGACAAAGGAATGAAGCAAAGGAGCGGAAAGAGGATTCTACCTGAAGAATAGACTGGTAGTCCAGAACGGTTTGGGTGGAGAATGAGACGAGATTGAAGAAACTTCCTTGCCCAGACCTTCACCCTTCCCCAAAAGAAAATTAAGGGTCTCTGAACCTCCACCAAGGATTACTTTGATTCAAGGTTATCCTGGGAGGTAACCCACTTGCGACTGACCGTCAGGATAAGATCTATCCTTCATCCAACGGGCGGAGAACAGCCACCACAACTATCCAAATCCCAACCAAAAGATTGTCTCAACCACTGTGCAACGGGACGAGAAGAGATAGCCTCAGGGCCACCTACTTTTCCCCATTCCAGGAATGGCACCTGTTCACCATCTGATTCTCAGAACGTGATGGACAGCCCAATAGAGGTCCCGTAATCATTTACTGCGCCGTCTCTCAGGAAGAAAGCGACAATGCCATAATACTCTCACTTCTCGAGACAGATCTTCGCTTCGACAACTGAGAGTAAGGGGGCAACTGTTGGGATATCCTGGTTCAGCTACAAAACAGGCTCCGGTTCGACTTATCGAAGCCCCGGTTCTCCGGACTACGGACTTCGGACTAAGCGAAAGCCAACCGCAAGCAACTCAAGGCTTCACACCGAACTACAACATCCGAATGCCAGTCATTCGAATAGCACTTTCGGCCCCGGCCGAAGTCTGAACTACTCATCAACTTCCGAAGACACGAACTTCGGTCCCCGCCGTAAACATGATCTCCGGCCTCGGAAAAATACCAAGCCTTCGATCCACGCAAGGGAAAACCTAAAGCTTGAATCACAATCTGTTCCAAAAAGGAAACTGTAACCAACGGTTACAATCGACACTTATCATATCATGATCATGGCGCGCAATTCCTGCAGCCACACCTCCGATTTGGTCGGAACCGTTCATTAACAATCCACGATCGTCAATCATGAAAAAAATTGACTTCCCATGATCTCCGGGAAAAAATGGGCCACAGATCGGAGGCCATCTTTTAAAAATGGATAAGAAGAATGGCTCGAGAGATACGCGTGAATAATCTCGCACACATACACTTTCAATTTTCAAGAACTCTTTTTTTTTTCTTCAATTCTCGACATCTTTCTTATTCTGTGGCTAAAATCCATCACTGACCAGGCATCGAAGTGTCATTTGCCAGAACAATTCCGGCAAATGATCTATTTTGCAGGTGAACAAAGAAACGGTCATGCGATGCAGCAGCTCCGATCGGCCGATCCAGGGACTCCACGTCAACAATATCCAAAATATTTATAGGGTATTGCACGTGATTGTCCTTTGGTCTAAAACGGCACTCAAAACAAGTCCAAAGATCACTGTTTTATGAAACAACCCAAGCATCAGCAGACAATATTCACTGATCTCTTTCGATGCCTTCAAAAATGAGAACTTGGAGATAATCATAACAAAAAAAAAAGGCCCAAAGTCGCATAGAAATTTAGGGTTGATGACCTGTGAATCGAGAAAGTAAAAAGATGGGATGGGATCCAGAGCCAGAGGAGGAGATGGATGAATGGATTGAGGGAGAGAGGTGCAGACCTTGGGGTTGGTGATGTGGGCATTCTTGTGGATCTCGGAGGAGATCGTAGAGCGGAGCTGGGAGGGGATGACGACATCGTAAAGGTTGTAGGTCTCCATGATGGCCGGGATGGATCGGCAGGCCAACTTGAAGAAATCGAGGGTCCGCCTCCGAGCCTCCTCCAGGCTCGCCGAGTTCGGCGGTACCCTCACGCCCCGCAAACTGAACGACATTCTTTCCTTGCTCCCTTCCCCTCCTCGCTTCGCTGATGAACCGTTTAAAGGACAAGCACCGCTAGAGCCAGTAGTAGGCCGGCGGTGCGTTAGCCGGGCCGGTTCTACACCTAGCCCGGTCCTGATCCGGCCCAACCCGATTGTCGTGAGGCTAAACGGTCGGATGAAAATGAAATCCCTGGCAACTATTTCCATATCCGACTAGTATATATACCTAGAGCTGAAATCAAATTAAATAGCAATATATCTACATTTATATTTATTTTATTTAATAAATATTAATATTAATCAGATTTAAATATTCATGTCTATATTTATTTTAAAAGAAATGAATAAAAATTAGATGCTAAAAGCATGGATATAAATATAGATCTAAGTCAGGTAATTAAACTTTATAATTTTAAAAATAAAAATATTACTAAATGAATAGTAAATTAAATCATATATATGTATATGTGTGTATATATATATATGTGTGTATATATATATATATATATATATATATATGTATGTATATAGGATTTGTGTTAGCAATTTTTTTTTTTTACAAGTTATATAATCTCTTCACTTGCCACGCATTTAAATAGCTAAACAACAAAACTACAAACAGCTTAAATAGGAAAACCAAATATTTTTCCTTCTTCGTATATTTAAAGTAAAGCTATAAATAGCATAAATATTTGTACTAAAATTGTTTCAAATATAATAAATTTCATTCAAGTGCATCCACTCATCACCATAATCCAAGTGAGTACTCTTCCTTCCTCTTTTGTAATCTTCTAAAATGGCAGCATGTGGTGAGGGAGGAGTAGGTGATGGTGATGGGAAGGGGAGGGGAAAACAAGAGGAGGAGAAGAGCGGTCAGGGAGTGGACACATGGATGAAATTATATGATGATGGGAAGGAAATGAGGGAGGGAAAAAGAGATGGAGAGTGGACATATAAATGAAATTAATTGCGGTGAAAAATAAAATAACAAACAACAACAACAAAGGAGGCAATCCATCACCATTTTCATTTTTTCTCTATTTCTTTTAGAGGTTGTTCTTTATTTTTTTTCTTGAAAAATAGAAGAATAACTATGATTATTATTTTAGTTTCTTTTTTTTTGATACAGATGGGCGCTCAAATTAAATGGGTACGAGAGCCACCCAGAAGGTCAAAAGAAAGGAAATCCTAAAGAGCAGTGGGAATACATCACCCTGATACCAGGACCAATCTTCAGGGTGCTCAGCAACGAAGAAGGCAATCCAATCTGCGACAAAATTTGCCTCCCTGTAGACATGACGCATACTCGAAGTAATCAATAGTCCAAGAGAGTGCCAAGTATCGCGAAGCAAAGGGTGGACATGACGATGCTCCAATCTATCTTGGATCCAACCAATGATAATGGTGGAGTCATCCTCGATGAGGATCCTATCGGTATGCATCTCCTATCTATCCTGGATGATACCTGCCCATGTAGTTATGAGTTCAGCTTCTGGAATTGAAAGCTCATAGAGAAACGAGCCCCCCCGCTGCCAGCAGCCTATCCTTAGAATCGCCAATAACAAATCCAGCACCACCCAAAGCACCTCGAACACTGCCATCAGAGTTCACCTTGACAAAGTCCAAATGAGGGGGCTCTTAAGAGATGTGTAAAGCTCTCTGGGCCACTGCTGAAGCAGCATGAGAGTTCCAGGGATCCTAGGTCGTAAGGGATGAAGCAGTATCAAAGTAGTGGTACTCCATGGCCATAAGCCTGGCTTTTTGAATGACCCAATGGGCCGGATCACTAATAGCCTTGAAAACTAGGATGTTCCTGGAAAGCCAAATGTGATAAGCGATATAGGCGGCCTAACCACCAACCTCTATCGGGCAGTGCTGGAGCATGTCAATAAAGGAGCACAACCAGGGTCCATCAATCTCCTTCCAAGGCCATCTCCCAGCCATCCTCCTAATCAGCCTTGCCATAGAACAGCATAGGATAGCATGCTTGGTGGACTCCTCGTCAGAACTATAAATAGGGCAGGTCATCGACAGATCCATACCATTGCACTTGAGTAACATCCTAGTGGGTAGGCAATCCCAGGCTACCTTCCAAAGAAAGAGCTGAACTCTTGGATGAATAGATAGTCTCCAAATCTAGGCAGTCTTTATCCTCGTTTTAGAAGGTGTCCTGTAGATATCATAAAGGGAGCTAGAAGGAATCCTGGGGTCACAGGAATGGCCCCAGACCCTCAAATCCTGGCAACAGTAACTCGGAATCGGGATGGAGAGGATCTGATCAACCAACTGAGGCTCCAAAAATCTGGTGACCTCCTGAGGCTCTCCACATCCTATCATCATCCATCGAGATCAAACCGATGTTAGTATTTTTGGCAAGTGCACATGGCATAGTTGGGCTACATGAATTGAATTATTGCCACCTCTAGTTGGGTTGTCGGCGATGATCCGTGAGAGGTTAGTTGGGCTAGTTAGAGAATGACATGTGTCAAATATCCAATTGGGCTAGCTAAAGCATTGTCTCATCTATACCTTTCGAGATTTCTATAAATAGGGGTCTAGTTTCTCTTATTTTTACCTTTACTATTTTGCTACACCAACATCCAAGAGCTCTAGCAATTTCCAATGAAGGCATGGTGCTTCCAAGAGATTTCTTTGGTGATTCCTCTAGTAGCTAGCTTGATAACCAAGCTAAGATTGTTCCCAGTTCGACTTGGCTCCCAGTCTTCCTCGATTTTTTACTTCCTCTTTTCTTGTTACCTTCGTATTCCAGGATAAGTGGTACCATTGACTCAACCAAGAGTTAGTCAACCAACCAAAACCTACCTAGAAGTCATGAGACTTCCTCTTCCTCGGGATATAGCCTTGATGGATTAAAAGTTGGGACCGAGGAAGCCTTCTATCCCTACACTTTCAATCAATGCTTAATTCAGTGGACCTGGAGCTAATTTGAACTCAATTTCGGGTCCTAGTGGAGTACTGCTTGGAAGTTCCGGGTCCTAGTGGTTAGAAATGGGAGCCTTTACCAGGTAGCTTAGGCTCTATGAGAAATCCTTCAAGGTAGCCTGAGACTCCCCTTTCATTCCTTTTTTGTTCGCCTTTTTCATTTTTTGGACATGGCCTCAAGTTCGATTACAACAAACTTATGGCGATTCATCTTGGGTTTTATAGCTGCTTGTTTTTTTATCGATGTTCAACTAATAATCTCACTCTTTCGAGCCTAGTTCACTTTTAAGAAGCACCCTACTAAGTAGGATTAGTGGTTCATTTCTCCTTAGAGTGGGGTCAGGCTAATCCAAAGAACTCCTTCCTTTATCTATAGTTGAAAGGAAAGATTTTTCTTTATTCTTGCTTCCTTCACTCAGGCTTTTGCCTGTGGGGCCAACTTGAGGGTCAATTATCCGAGCTCCATCCTTCGGCAATGCCTACCACCAGGCTTTAAAGACCTTGCTTGGGTATAAGGTTGCACCTCTGAAGGAGCTATTGTCCAAGAAGATCTTGTATAATGTCGGACTCAACCAAGTCGTTCCATGAGGTAAGTGATGGGGGATGAATTTGATGAAATAAGTGTGTGGAGGTGTGATCTACTCATTTAGCATCATCATATAAGAATTTGAGCTCCATATATGGCCAAAATTATGCATAGAAGAGATGAAGAACTTCAATATGAAAACTAGGTGAGCAGAATTCTGAACATCCTTGTGCAAGCTTTCTTTTAAAAAAATAAAAAGTAGGATCTAAGGGCATAGAAGCCCTCAAACTAGGCTAAGCTACATTTAAGAACCTCAGATCCATGGATCAAGAGGGTTTTCTTCCCAACAATAAAGAGGATCAAAGCTTAAAATAGAAGGATAGCACTCATCACTCAAGAATTGAAGTCTAGGGACAAGATCTACACTCCCTAATTAGAACTTACCTTTGAAGCTTGGTCCTTGGCGTGGAGCCTTCATCATCAGCTTCAAACCATCAAGAAAAACCTGCAAATGATCCAAAGTAATGTCATGGTGATGAAGAATTGAAAGAAAATGAATGATTCAACAAAGGAAAGTGAAGGGATTTGAAGAAGGTTGCTGAGTTTTTTGGCAGCACTTCCCCTTCTTCTTGGACTACTTGATCCTAGGTAGAAAAGCTTGGAAATGAAACTAAGGTCTTTCAAACTCAAGGCACTCACTCCAACTCAAACTTCAAGAGAAACACTCAAAACTCCAAGGAGAACTTATGAACTTGGCAAGGTGGAAGAGAAAACAAACTAGCAAGCTTTCATTCAACTCAAATATTGTATGCCTTACAAGAGGAGGCCTTGGTCCTATTTATAGGCCAAGGGCAGCCTTAATGGACGGCAAAAAAGGTAGATTAAGAAGCAAACTAATTCAGATTTAGTTGGTAACTAATTACATAATTAGTTCTTAGTAACTAATCATAACAAGAGAAAGTCCTAGAAGCTCCATGTGGCACCATCTCCTTGAAACACTTGCCTTCATCCAATCCTTCCACATGTCCTTTTAAGTTTGGTCTTTCAATAGGCTCCAAAGTAGATGAATTTTTCATAGCTTGGCCGGTCCAAAGATAGGCTTCAAGGTAGATGATCTTCAATAAAGCTTGGCCAGCCCATGGACTTGGGAAAAGGGGGCTTCACTAGTTTTATTTGTTTGGCTCTAAGTAGACTTGAACACTCCGTACTTACTTCATTCAAATGAAATTAGGAGTCTTCAAGAGGTGCTTCACAAAGTTGGATTTCTTCTTCATATATTTGTGGGAACCTAAAAAAGATTGGACTAAAACAAAAAATTGTTAGTTTGTAGTTTCTTTCTCTTGCCAGTGTCCTCGTTAGTAAGCCCCATAGTCTTCGCTTTTTTTTCTTGATTTGTTTTTACTTACCTTGATTTTTCATAGAGATGAGGCCAGAGAGTGTCGAGAGGCTCCGATGGGTGGCATAAAAGAAAAGGAAAAAATGTCGGGCACTACTGAAGACCAATCCAAGCACTCTTGATCTAATGCTCTAGTGGATTATATCACTTCTGGCCCGCTAAGGGGATCCAACTGTCATCACGCTATCGGAAGCTTGTCTGACAATATTGTCATGGCCGCCCCAATTCGGGTCCTCCCCTTAGGGCAATCTTGCCACTCCATTCTTCTGCTCTAGCTTCCTAAGATAAGGGGTGCCTGTAGTATTCTCCTTCCCAAGCTGGGGCTTCCAACTAGGTTCTAACCCCTGTCAAGGTTGAGTAGGGATTAAGTATCTTCACAATCTGGCTTTTATTTGACTCTACTCTAGAGACTTGGAGGGTTGCCCATGACCTCATCCATGAAATTTTACTTCTAATTGATAAGAAGAACTTGGAGGAGTCGGGCTCCAACTTCCACCAAAGTAATGCCTTCAACTCTTTCATCAGAGTAAGTATCGTCAAACTTACCTTTATCTCGTCACTATTGTTAAATCGGCTAGCTTATTTTCCTTTCTTGTTAGCTTGCACACCACCTGGTCTACTATATGAAATTGGCCAAGGCATTGACGTTGGATGTGGCCAAGGTCCAACACAAGGTAGACACAACTAAGAAGAGGGATGTGGAGGTGAATAGGGTCGAGAAGAAGGCCCAGGTTATCCCGACTGAGATCTAGGTGGAGACCAAATGCCTGAAGGAGGCGTTGAAGGTGGCCAAGAAGAAACTTGCCTTGGCTAAAAAGAAGATGTGGGGCCACCAAGGTAAAAGTTGAAGGGGTCGAGTCTGCCTACAGGGTAGTGAAGGCTTTCCAGGTCTCCGAGGAACTTTTCAAAGAGATGGCCGAGTTTGCTACAGAGTCATACATCCTCGAACTCTAGGAGTGTTGGGCCAAGATTGTGGTGTGCTTCTCCATCCTTAACCTCTCCTTCTTGGATGATATGTGCTCCGATAGCATAGCCCTCTAGACCCTTAAGTACTTTGGAGACTTTTGCACTGAGCTTCATGATGAGGAGGCTTCTTCCCAGCCCGGTCTTATCATTGATGAGTTTGCTGCCCAACTTGAAGACACCGTCATTCCTCTCGAGGCATGATTTTGCCTCTTCTTTTTTTAAAAAAAATTATAATAGCTTGGCTATCACTGAGCCTTTTTTTATAGTTAGCTGGTCTAACCTTTTGTAATTTGTAATAAATGACAAAGTAGTGAAATGTAGCTTACTCTTTACTATCGTGCCGAACTTCTGTACTATGTCTTTATTTAACTTAGGCAACTAATAAACTAACCTTTTAGTAGAAGATTTTTCTGAAGTTTTTAACCTTAAGTTGAATAATCGGCTCAGGATTTCTAAAGTGACATTTAATAAAGCTAATTTATGTATCAGATCCAAAATGGGTTTTGAGTTTGGATCTTTATCCAAACCGATCATAAGTCAACATTCGATGTAGTTTGAAGTGACGTGGTTCAAGAGCTTGCCATTTATATAAAATTAATTGTTACACCCCCGATCTAAGATTGTGAGCCAGGAATTATGGTAACTGCTACATGCTTATAGAGAACCCTTCCTACAAGCATGCAAGGCATCATATCATACTATTATAAAGTAATAACAAAATAATTAGTCAATAAATTTAAGTCTAAATTTAACTAATTGAAATCCAACTTTAATATCTAAATAAATTCAACAATATTTAAAGATCTCATATCTAATTCAATAAAGTTTTCAATCTAAACTAAATATATCAATATTCTACTTCAAATCACTCTCTTATAAATATTTTCATGGAATCTTAGTTCTCAAGATTTATAAAAATAAAAAAATATAGGATGATGAATGATATTTTGATATCGAATGTATACCAATCTAAACCTTCATAACTTGGCTTATCATGGGCAAAGTACTTTGTTTTTGAGAGTCCTCTTATGAGATTAGCTTTTGATTTTCAAATAGCTAAAGTTTTTAGCTTAGTTCTTTTAGAAACAAATGACTATCTAAGGGTTCTCTTATAGCATTATCTCTCACTTCTTAGTCATCCGAGGCCTGTAGCTTAGGTCATTAGGGACGAGGTACTTTTCTTTTAAGGGCCCTTTTATGGGGTTATCCCTTGCTTCATGAATGGCCAATATTCTTAGCTCGGCTCATTTAGGAATGAAGAGCTGTCCAAGGATCCTTTTATATATTATCCCTTACTTCTTGATTACTCGAGGCCTTTAGCTTTGATCATTGTAGATGAGGTATTTTGCTTCTGAGGATCCTCTTATAGGATTATCCCTCACTTCTCAAATGACCAAGAATTTTAGCTTAGTTTGTTTGCGAATGAGAAGCTATCCGAGAGTTATCTTATGGGTTACCCCTCCCTTCTTGGTTGCTTGAGGATAATTTTATATAGGTCAATAAAATTTTGATGACAAGAATGTCAAGTTACATTGTTGATTGTTGTGGTACCCAACTAGTTGTGATTGGTAGGATGATAATGGGCTGTGGTGATAATAAAGGAGGGCACCTTCCATCTGTACATAAACTTTCCTTTGAATAAGGGGTTATAGTGATCATAAGGAAGGAGGGTACCTTAGTCCGACATTGGTTGAGTCAAGAGAGACTCTGGCTTATATAAGAAGGGACCACTCTTTCTACATGAAATATTTTTTAGATTAGAATCCAAAGAGGCAAAATTATAAGGCCCATGAACTAGAGTGAACAATATCTCACGTGCCTAGCCATGAGCTTTTAGCCACAATATTGATGGTCCATGTAGGTCCTGAACCTATGATTATAATACACTTCCCATCCATATACAAACTCCCTCTTGACCGGAGGGGCTATGATGATAATAAAAAAATAGAGCACTTACCATCCGTATACAGACTCCCCCTTGATAGGGAGCTATGGTGATAATAAGAAAGGAGGGTATCATTTGTCCCACATTGATGGTAAATCAAGGAGAGCTTTGGCTTATATAAGAAGGGATCACTCTTCCCACATGAGATATTTTTTAGATTGGAATCCAGATAAGCAAAATAATGAGACCCAAGGACCAGAGTAGACAATATCTTATATGTTGAGCCATGAGCCTTAGCCACAACAGATGCCAAACTCGATGGTTAAGAAGAAGCATTTTCCAATTTATAAAGCTCTATATATTTTTGTTTAATAAGTGCTATCAAAGTCTATCCTTTTTCTCTTTTTATTCTTATGATAAATTGCTATGAAATGTTTTTTTAATAAAAGATATAATTATGAATTATCAACTAATAAGATGAAAGAATTGCTATTTTAGGAATAATAATTTTTAAGGGACCTACCTAATCCTTAATTTTGATTATGAAATCTGATTATTAAGTTCTAGGATCCCAACTAGATAGCTCTTGATGAAAAAAATTGGGCTTAACTTAAATACTAAGAATAATTCTTATTAATGGCAGCTTAAATACTATTTCATTAATTCCCCTTTAAACAAAATAGTTCTGATTTATGAGAGAGAAGGGGATGGTGATCTTATGGAGAAGGGATTCACAATGATATTAATCAATTAAAAAATATATACGAATCAATGCAAGATATTAATATATATATATATATATATGCATATGCATGTATGTGGGTGTATATGTATATGTATATATATATGCATGTATGTATGTACATATGTACGGACGTATGTATATATATATATATTGTATACCTACAAAATGGATGGGAGAAGGAAAGCTATACTCTCTACAAAATTAAGAAAAATTTCTAGAAAAGTCATAAAAAAACTAAACATGACATATCATGAATTTCAAGCAAACTAGATTAAGATTTACTAAATCAATATCGAGTGTCATATTAGTTGGCTACTAATTAATTATAATACTCATCAAACCATACTAATCTGAGAGGGAGGAGGAGGAAGAAAGAGAGATAGGGAGAGAGAGAGAAAGAGGGAGGAAGGAGAGGGGGAAGGGGAGAGAGGGAGGGTGGGAGGGAGTGGGGAGCTCGTGGAGTCGGGGGAGAGGGAAAAGAAGAGAAACTGAGATAGAGAGTGGAAGGGAGGGAGAGATAGGGGAGAGACAAAAGGGTTTGCCTTATTGATGGTGATAACTAGAAGCCCCAAACCCTAATCCTAAACATTGATCAAGACAGGAGATATCAACAAGGTCTCAATGGCATTGATCGAGGGCAATGGCATCATCTTTAGTATTGACCAAAGGTGGCATCATTATCTTTATTGTCGATCGATAAAAATAGCATCATCTTTGATGCCATTCGAGGTATGAATGGAGTCAAGCTAAACTGAGTCAAGCAGTTAGGGACTCAAGCTCAACTCAATTCAAAATATTCAAATTTGAAACTCAACTCAAGATTGATCAAGTTTTAATATCCAAGCTTTGACTTGATTCAATAATAATAATAAAAAAAGTAACACTCGATATCGGCTTGACTTGAATTAAATATCAACCGAGCCATACTCAAGTATAAGTTTGAGCCTTAGTCATAATTTAAAAAAAAGGTTAAAATAAATATAACATAATATTAGATTTTTAAATATTAGATTAATAATATATATTGTAAATAAAATATTAGATTATAAAAATATTTATACATGATCAAGCCTACAAGCCTTCAAACAAAATATTTTGCTACTCGAGCTTCGCAATAATCAAGTTGAGTCAAGCTTGATGTGAGTCCAACTCGAGCAGCTCAGCTTATTTGCATCCCTAGTTCGAGGGTGATGGTGTTCGTCAACATCAAATAGCATATATAGAGAGAAAGAGAAAGCGAGAGTAGTCGAGAAGGGCTGGTGAATTTTATAAGCTAAACCAACTCGAATGGAAAAATTATCCTAATTTTGTGTTAATTCAATATAGGCCAAACCATCCGGTTCATATTGGTTTGACAAATGCAAAACTGGACTTTATATTACTCCAAATAAAATTACATATTTTTTAAAATTCTATCCAAATAAAAAATTTCTAATTTACCTTCTTTACTTAGAAGTATCACTTATTTAACTCTTTTTAATTAGAACCAAGCTTCTACGATCAAAAAGATTTATAATATTTTTAAAATAAAAATATTTTTATGTAAAAAAATATCCATATTGCGGGTGCTGCTAGTATAATTAATTGTTGAATCATTCCAAGAAGATGTAAAATTGATAGTGGCAAGTAACTGTACAGTATATCCATGGTTTGGTAGTGTCAATTTTGGCCTTTCTCATGACTTAATAATTAAAAAAAAGGGAGCCCACTTTCCAGATAAGCTGGCTAATAGCCTAATAGTTTGGACTTAAGCTCTCAACAGGTGGATGTAAAGTACCATGATGGTATTCCAGACTCAAAAAGGTGGACTACTAGTATCAAATTTTCCTAGCCTTTTCTGTCATTTAAAATTACACTTTCTATATTATCCATCTATAAAAGCAAAGATGTCCGGCTTGATTTTGAAAAAAAATCTCTCCAAAATTTATACCAGATTTCTCTAACTTAGTTTTTTTAAAAAAAGTTCAAACATCAAAATTTTCCAATAAATTTTAAATAAATTAAAAATAATAGATATAATAAATCTTATTAAATAAATTTTAAATTATACTATATATTAAAATTATTATACTCCTTATGGGCCCAGCAACTAGTTACGGTAAGCCAAAGAAGATAATCTTGAACAAAGGCAATGACAAAGTGTGAGGTGGTGGAGAGCTCATTGGAGGAAACTTTGTGAGTAATGGCTAATAAATGGGCAAAGCTGGCGAGTGCTGGGATGGAAATTTTCCGAGCACTGAAGAGGGCATCTAATAGATGACCCCGATATGACAATAAATAGACATAGTGAGGACGTCGTCGATGGTATATTGAAGGGCGCGAAGGATGCTGAGTACGGGCAAAGGATGCTGGTCCAGGAAAAGAACATGTCTGACGCTGAAATAATGATACATATGGGGCGGTACCACGATGAACAAAGATGTTTTGAAGACAAAGCAATGGAAGAAAGGGCAGGCTGAAGGCTGGCTCATAAGGTTGAAAGTAGAGATATGGGGGATGGAAAGGGTTGGGTCATGCCAAAGCTTAACTTCTCTGCCAGGGAATAGAGCTACAAATCTAACCCTTCTTGCAGTGAACGAAACATGCCTTCAAACAAACTCACCATGGGAAAGGATAAGATCAAAAGCCTACTGCAGGGTAAAGGAGAGGTGATTTATTTCACCCCAAGGAAAAAACATCACACCAATACTTACAACTTCATACAGCAATCACATTAGGATTTTGAAGCCATTCCAGTAGTATACAAAAGGATGATACTCAAATAATAATATTACATGTTCTTTAACAATTACACAAAATTATGCTTCTATCTTTACAACATGCTACCCTGTATATTCCACCCACTCAATTTATCTCCCTTATACAACATCATATATCATGACAATGAACTTGCTCCTATGGTGTCTGCAAGCAGTATTCAAGGCAGCTTTGGGCATGTTATTCCAGAATCACTTATTTGAACAGCCACACAGTAAAATTTGGTGCTTTAAGCAACAAAATCATGAAGTAGATGGGATGACCCAAACCTGTGCCGCCGATCATCCATATTCATGTAATCATAATCAGTTGTATCAGCTCCGATTGGAGCAGCTGCACCGTAAATGTCTTCCCCCCTCATTGCAAGAAAGCTCTGTGGACCATTCGATACAGGAAGGCTTCCATCACAGTGTTGTAGCCCCAATGTGAGAGAGACGCCACTATTCCCGTACTGACCAAACTCAGCCGTCTGATAAGTCATATACCTTCCCTCTGAGTGGGTGAGAGCATCTTGTAGAAGGCTACAGTCATTGCCATTCGGTCTTTGCTCATTCAACTTAAGATTCATATAAGCATCATCTGAACTTGTTTTGTCCTGAAAGCTGGCAGACACCCCACCCGTATCCATGTTGTGGATGGCTTTGGACTTAGAGTCATTAAGTTGGTTTGTCTGGCATCTTTCCCTGGCAGGGCTTTGTAAATCGTCCTGGTTCTCAGAGGATTGGATCTCATCCTTTTGTCTGGGTGGATTCCCTGATGAAGAGTTTGAGTCAATCTCAGTGTCACCAATCTCTTCTTTGTACATTTCCTCGATCATAGGCTTCCAAAGCCGAACTCGAGCATTAATGAACCAGTTTGAAACCTAGACAAAGGGAGAGCAGAAGATAAACAACTAAAAAAAACAGAAACAAACGCTACCTGAGTGTGATGGACTAAATAGGATGTGGCTCTAAATGTTATTTTTGTAACATAATGTGGTAAGCCATGCATAGGATATGTAACATAGGGATCTACGTCAAATATATGTTTGACAGTCTGTGGCATGCAGGTAACTATGAGGGGAACAGGACACAATACAATATAAATGTTAAGTGTCAGGTGCAAGGAGAGCTCAGCTGCATTGGTGCATCGAGGAGCTGAGACAGCAAACATAGTTGCAGAAGGATCATGAAGTAGAAGTTGGAAGGGAGACAAATAACATATGATAAAGATATTAAATTTAGATAGAATAAAGAAAATTACGGTAGAGAGTATTGAGAGAAGAATGACAGACTTTACTTGCTCTCTAAGTGACTGACACTATCAGACATTCAATTAATCATTAAATGGCGAAACATCCTAAACCTGTCCAGATATAAACCTTTAAAGTTCTCATATAAATAATGAAGAGCATACCTGACTCCTTGTCAAGCCTGTCTGTCTTGCAAGCATCAGCTTCTCAGAATCCTTTGGGTAACTGGCAAAAGATTACATAAAAAACACTTAATATGAAGAAATATGCACTGTAATATCATCAAATTTTCAGGAGGAGGTTAGTTGAAGTTTACGGATGAAGAAAGTGCTCAAACAGCCAAGCACGAAGGACTGAGACAGATGACTCAGGTAACCCCCTCTGTGGCCTCCAGGCATGTTGTTGCATCATACCAAACTGCTGCATGGCCCTCTGTTGCCTTAGCTGCTGGTCTATATATCGGAGGCGAGAGATTCCACCTCCCTTGTTAATTGAACTGTCTTGCTCTCCAAGGCTTTTCCGGGTAGCTCGAATCTGACCACTGATGGCATCTCTGAGGCAGCGGAAGTGCCGAGAGATTGTCTGAAGGGCAAGTGCAGTGTAAGGTTTAGCAGCCCCAGAACCAGCAAATACATCGAAAGATGACACTACAATCTGCATTTGATGGTAATATTGTTTATATCTTCTATCAACCTGCAATAGGAGGCAAAAGAAGTGCAATTTAATCCACAGATAAAAAGCAGTAAAATCTATCATGCAATGAAATTAACAAAGCATGTAATTTCTCATTGATATGATTGACAGTCACAGTATAACACTGGTAGTAGTCTTCTTGGCAGAGCACAGGATAATTTGGAGCATTTATCCAAAATTCTCTCAGGTTTACGTCATTTCTGATGTGGATCTCACTGAAAATTGATTAATGCAGTTTTCCTTCGCTTACAGATCATAAATATTGTCTTAAATTCGGTTAAAAAATCAACACCATATTTACATTGTTCAAGT
The DNA here is from genome assembly GCA_021397845.1 of Areca catechu. Classification (NCBI taxonomy): domain Eukaryota; kingdom Viridiplantae; phylum Streptophyta; class Magnoliopsida; order Arecales; family Arecaceae; genus Areca; species Areca catechu. The sequence goes on along the minus strand of CM038040.1, from coordinate 6,997,459 downwards.
AAAATGGTTATGCTTAACAGTTGTATATAGGTATCTGCTCTTGTTTTTGGAGATTAGTTCAATTATCGCTGTCCTCTCATTTGGACCAGCACACAATTTTGGGGGAATAATTAAAAGAAGACTATTAAGAAACTCAGTGAAAGCAGATATGCACTGATTCTTCGGCATGGATGGTTATACAATGTGGTAGATGATCTAAGAGCGTCACTAAACACAAGCACAATCTTCCCTCAGAGACTAGTAACATCTTCTCAACATCGAGGACTGCATATTTATGTCAATGGTATTAAAAATAATAAAAACATAAGTTTGAATATTTTGATGATACAATAGCTGAGATGAAGGTACATGCAGAAGTAATCAATAAATACTCGAAAGGCGATCAAAATCATGGAGATGAAGGTACAAGGAGTAGTCTTCCCTCTGAGACTAGAATGTCTTCTCAAGTCTAAAATATCAATGACTGCATGCTAAGTCACAAGCATTAAACTCAATCAGACAAAGTTTGAAGCTTTTGATGACACAACAGCTAGAATAAAGGTATGCAGAAAGTGAAACAAGTCCTCCATGCAAAAAGTGACAAAGTTTGATCAGTAGATACTAGGCATATATCTAGGCGGGATACCACTTTCTCAGCCATCATCAAATCTTTTCAAATGAAATAATCAATGTTTCAGAAATTTCATGCATGAACATTCTTTTCAACCAATGCTTCATCACTTTGCCTGATGCAACATTTTAAGATTCCTCTATTTACTTATTTCAATTTTTGTCCTCTTGGTTTTCTAGCACAAGGATTTTTTTATTGGCACCCTCTTTGTCAAACAGTCCAGCAATATGACATTGCCATCCTTGCTAACATATCTTAAAACATTTCCCAAAATTATATTGGCATTTGTCAATCAATAACATCCCCAACATCCACATCATGATTAACTGTACTAGAAAAGTTTTTGTCTGCTGTCCATATCTACAAAATATATTTGAGGTAAAAATATTGTTTATAGGTATTTCAAGGAAAGCAATCTTGAACCTTGATGGGAGGCTCATAATAATTTTCCAACTGATACTGCAGCCCATATATACTCTTTAAATAGATTGGTTCTCAAACCCTTAACCTCAAACTTTCCTACCACAATTTCAATGTAAAACATCCATGTTACACTCATTAATTACAGCATTCAAGAAATAACCATCATAGATACTGGTTCAAATCCCAAATGGAAACAGTGAACAGTTATTGTTAGCAAGGTTTTAAATCTCATGGGATAGGGGATTCCTAGTTCCTCCATGAAATGGGGCACCCTGAGTGTCTCACCCCTTCTTTCCTTTGTTTTGATATTTATTTTTTATTTATTTTGTTCTTTCTTTCCTTCCTTTTGTTCTTCCTTTTTTTTTTCCTTTTTTCTTTTCTTTATTGCATCTTTCTTTCCTTTCCTACTTGTTTTCCTTTCCCGCTTTCTTTATTTCTTCTCCTTTTGTTCCTTTCTTTCCTTTCTTTTCCTTCTCCTCTACTTCCTTTCTGTCATTTTTCTTCTTCTATCCTTGATTTCTTTTTCTCCTTTCATCTTCTTTCGTTTCTTTTAATCCTCTTTCTTCTTCCTTCCCCACGTGGATAGGTTCAGAGTCCTGTCTCCTGCTAGTCCCATTTTCCCACAGAAATAGGATGAGATATCCGGGATGCCCCTTGTCCTGCTGAGACTTAAAACCTTTCATGTTACGCTCACACTTATAAAGAACATGTCAAATGGTGAAACAAATCCAAGTTCAATATCTTCCCCTGGGTGAAGGAGGATTTATCAAGGTGACCCTCAATAGTTGGGACAAGACATTATAGTTGTGGTCATGATTATCATTCACAAATAAAATAGGCCTCTAGTTTTCTTTGTGAACATTGAAAAGAAAACTAGAAGTATCAAAATTTTTTAGAAGGTAAAGTATAAAGCTTATTCTAGATGCATGTTTCTCACAGGCTGTAGACTCACTTGCCTCAAAACTGACAAAAATTGTTCATATGACCATTTATTATGCATATTCCTATTTATGTTTAGAACACATTTTCTAAACAATACCTCTCATGGTACTCTTATGCTCTCTCGATGTTGACAGTAATTGTGCCCCGGTCATCTCTTTTGACCTTTCCATAAAATGTTATGCTTGATAATTGTAAAGCCTTCTCTCTTTTTTTTTCCAAAACCATCGACTCCTTGTCTCAACAGCCTCTCCAACAAGTTCATGATGTCACATAAAGCCAAATCATTTTCTTTTTGCTTCCTCCAATGCTCTTTCCTACTACTATAACCTAACCTCTAATTAATTTACATGCTTTATTTTGTCAAAACAAAACCATAAAAAATCATGGTGTGGCCCATGGGTTTTTCCTTATTATTGTATTTTTCAGTTCATTTTGCTTTTTGCAAATAAGGGTTCTAAAAGGCATTAGTGGTATTTTGATGGCCAAGGAACCACCTAGTGCAGGTTTTAGTTAGCATTAAGCAGATTATGTAAAGAAACCATCGATTCATAAAGAGGTAAAAATAATTAGGAAAAAAGAAATAAATTAGAAAGCCTTTTTAAAAAATGTCTATTGATGAATACTGTTGCATGTAACTTGACTTGTTTAGTTGTAGAATTACACGGTTCAATTCGTAAAATGACATTCCCTACAAATGACTACTCAAAATGATATACAATCAATTCAAAGATAGTAGAGGTAATTTTGATGGCCAAGGAACCACCTAGTGCAGGTTTTAGTCAGACATTAGGCAGATTATGTAAAGTAACTGTTCATTCATAAAGTAGTAAAAATAACTAGGAAAATAGAAATAAATTAGAAATTCTGTAAAATACATCTATTGATGAATACTCTTACATGTAACTTAAGGACTTGTTTTTGGTGTGGAATTACACAATTTGTTAGTAAAATGACATTCCCTACAAATGAATGCTCTAAATGATAAACAATCAATTCAAAGTTAGAAGCAAAAGTAAGTGAAACTTGCATGTTGTAGAGGGTGGGGCTTATGTGCATGTTTAACTGCCTACGTTAGCATTCCTAAAAGCGGGTCAATTAGTACCTGCTTAGGCCAGCATGACCACCAAAGCATCAGTGGCTAGGCATGCAAATTGCTTGGGTGCTGATAGGTGAACAAGCTGCACAACGGGATCACATAAGGGGTTTGGCTCTAGATAGGAAGGCTGGAATCCAGCTCACGTACCTTTTAAAATACTTAAATATCAAAAGAAAATGCTATAACAGCTATATAGTTTGTATGCTCCGAGTTCTCATTGATCACAAGAAAAAATGAACCAACCAAGGTAAATCATACCATATCAAACTGATCAGTACAAGGCATACTGTACCATACCCATTTAGTACCGGTACACGTAGAGGGGCATATCAACACAACATAAAGTATGCCGAACCGTCCCCTATACCGGGCGTACTAACACAGTGACAAGGTGGCACCAATATGAGGCCTGGTACTGTGACAGCATACTTTGGAACCAACATTTACTCCTAATCCCTTCATTTAATTTTAGTTTGTCCTTTGTCCTCATCATTATCTTTACTATTTTGACATTATTTGTCATTTGCATTCCTTGTAGAACCTTTCCAGATTGATTGCCTTTTGGATCTTGGCATACTAATAAGATCATATCAGGCACTTTTAGACTCCTAAGATCCATCCTATCTACCTCCTTTATTATTGATATCTGATCGCTACTTTCAAGTACTGCCTGTATGACAACTACCCTTTGCATTTCTGAACTCATTTATGCTTAGGAGAAAACAGATATAGAATAGATAGTAGGTATCAGAAATAGAGAACTCTCAATGAGAAAAAATATAAACAGGAACTAAATCCCACCTGAAAAATCTTTACTTGGTTCCCAAAAAAGATTATAGTTAATATATGGTGATGGTAAATTTCCAACACCAAATGGGCAATTTATGTTATGGCAATCTTATGGACAAGCAACATAAGTATTATACTGAGCCTGCGAGGAAGAATGCTATGAAAGCCTAGCAATGACCATGGTCCAATAGGAGGAATTTAAAAATCACACTTGAAAGTCTTGCTACTTCTCATGCTGCAGTGAAAGTGTACGGAGTTGGTGAGTTTTCTAAAATGATCTACAGTTTAACGAGACAATGTATGAGAAAAGCAGCTGTTGCCACTCCCAAGCACAGATGAGCATGGTGGTGGATGGGCATCAGGTCGACAGCCCTTTTTTATAATATTGCTGTATTAATAAGCTCGTAGAAGTAAATTCATTATTAGCAGAAATAACCTAATAAATCTAATGCATCTCATTAATCAAATTCAAATATTATAAAAAAACATCTAAAATGAAGCTATACATGAAAAAAATTATGAAATAGATATCCAACTTGTCCAACAGCTTTGCATCAGAAAGGAGCATTGTAACACTAAACATTGGAATAAGTGTTTTCTTACAACAAATTTGAGTGCCATTTGGTAAATCTCACTATTTCTTAATTTATATCAAGGAAAAAAGGGCAAATTTCAAAACCTGATCCTATTGTATTTAAGGTATATTAATAATGAAATACTATTAACCAACCAGTAGACCTTTTTATACCCTATGAGGATAGCTGTAGTTGGCACCCCTATCCTAGTCGATGTTGACCGAGGAGCTCTAAGAGAGTTAAGTTCCCCTTCTCTCTTACCCTCTCTCATGCGCTTTTGCCCTCCCCCACTCTATCTTTAATTAGTATACTACTCACTTCTCCATTCCTCTTTTTATTTTTTTATTAATTTCCTTTCCATTCTTTTTTTTCACCTCCCCTTCCTCTCCCTATTCAATTTGTATAGTACTCAAGACTTTAAATCATGTGTGACAGGGCTATCCCAGATTTTTCATGGAATGGGACGCACTAGCATCCCAGCCCGTCCCGATACTCAGGACAAACGATATCCTAAGGCATCCTGATTGGGGTGCTGGTACACTGGCGAGATGTCATGTCCCAACACATGGAATGGTACCCTGTCTCGGTGTCCTGCAGGACATCCGGTCAGAACCTGAATACTGGTATTACTTGCCTGCCACCCACTCCTTTTGGGACTTAATTTATTGCAATGGATGTGATTGAGATTTGAAGCACGCGCATTAGTTGGTCGCATTGCACTGTGGTGAAATTCCTAGCATCTAGGAATAAAACAACCAAGTTTGGGACATGTGATAGAGCTTAGTCCCACATGTCAAGACATTGAGATGTTAAGAGTATTGGCCCTCCATCATTGCAGCCAAAATACTAGAGGAAGAGGAGAAGAGAGTAAGGGAGAGGGAAGGAAGAAGAGTTGTGCCATCTTCCATATCGGTAACATCTTGAATAGTTAAGGTGAGCTCTTCTTTTATCATTAATTTAGCCACAGTAAAATAGAATGTGGTAATTTTGATATTTTTTCAGCATGAAATTATGATATGTTATAAGGTTAGGAGCAAACTGCTATAAATATTATTTTTTAATATCTATTCTATTTTTGCAAGATTATCAAATTTTTAGAGAAGTCCAATATATGAGCCTAGATTGATCAAGCAAAAAGTAGCTGAATGTTATAATTGGATAAGGTTTTTTTTAGGCATTGCATAATTGATATTCTAAAAAAAAAATTCTCAAAAAAAAAAAGACTGAGAAATATCCAAATAATTTTAAATTTCTCCAATTATTGGGCCCTCTTTGAAAGCATGAGTCATATTAAATGTCTCAGGTGTCTCGGGTTAATTATAAGCTCATAGTCTAGTATCCCTACACCAAATGAATCAGATTGAGATGGGTGCAAGACCTTTATTTAAGTCTTGTCCCTTGTCTCATCATTTCTATGATCATAGTTGACATGTGCACCACCCAATTCAAGCCTGAATGATACGTGGAAGGAAGGAACAAATATAGTGACCCTTTTCTTTATCTAGCCAAGTGGGGTTCACCCCCGGCTAGAAAAAATAGGGCCAACTTATCATAGATATATTATCTTTGAAGTTTAAATATGTTTAGACAAACAAATAGAGCAAGAAAACTTCAAGATAAAGATATATATATATATACCGATTGGATTGAACCGGATAAAATCATTTCATCTTTCTAGCAGGCCCCCCATTCTGCGATCAACAATGCCACATCCGAATTAGATTGACATCATAGGCGCATCTGCCACATCTCTGGAATTGGAACTTGAAAGAAGAAGCTTGGATTAGCAGAATAGGCATCTGTCTACCGAATTAGAAACAGTGTGAGGAGAATACTCCAACCTCAGAAGATGATCGCTATATATATATACACATATACATTTATATATGTATACATATCTATATATGCATACATATCTATATATGTATATATACATATCTATATATGTATACATATGTATATATGTATATATATACACACACACAAACATATACATATACATACATACATACATATGTATGTATGTATGTATGTATGCTCAAATAGGATGGTCACTAAGAAAAGGCGGGATGCAAGGCATCCCATTCACTGGGGAAATTGGGATACCCATGTCCCATGTGGGATTTAAAACTTTGATAGAAATTATTAAAGAAAAATGATCCATGAGGTCACTCAAAGATAGACAAGATAAGATTTGATGCTTCTGCTCGAACTTGTCAAATCACCATACAGGAGCTAAATAAATTATAAATTTAACCATCTCGATGCATGAGGACTGGGACCATGTAACAAAGTAGGTGCAATTCAACATCCTAGTAACCTAAACATTCAAATTTTCTGATGTGATACATGTCATCACTTGAAACCATAAATTTATCAGTTGGTGTGAAGGCATGTAAAGTATCTCAAACATCCTCTCATTTAAGTCATGAAGAATCTGAAGCCCTAATATAGAGCTCAAAATGGATAATTCTTGAAGCGTTCGCCAATTTCCTTTTAATAGTATGTAAAAGGACTTCTAGCTAGAGTTATGGGAATACATTATTCAATACCTTTATCCCAAAAAACATTACAAGAACTAAGAGCTTGACATACTTTAGTTATATGAATGATCAATTAACAATATATGATGCTAGAAAATGAATCATACAGACATATACTTTAGCTGCTAAGATTTGTTAGGAGCAAAAAGAATAGATGCATAAGCTAAAATTGCAACAGAGAGATTTTTTCGTCAATGAACGAAATGTTCTTTTCTTTTTCCTTTTTGGACTCGTATGAGTATGGTAGCAATGGTCAACTAATTCATACACGTTTGGAAGTGTTAAAACAAGAGTAACAAGCCCAAAAGTATTCATCGATAAATCTTAAACAAGCATTGCCATAAAAAATTCCCAAGAATTAGAATGTGTTACTGATCGAGAAAAAAGGTCTCCCACTTATGTATGGTTGAAATATCTATACGTGAAATCTCTAGGCTAGCAAGTTGTTTAATGTATCATTTAAATTATGGCATTGATAGATAAAAGGAATAAGACATAAATAACATTCCAGAGATGAAAACAAACTGCACAATTTGATCCTTTTAGATTGTCTAAGAACCTTAAAAAGTATAACAGCAAGATCAGGCCAATAAACTAAATTAGTAGATCTCCCGATCATTAGCTGGCCCTTTTAGGTTTGGCTGTAGGTCCCTCGCTTTCACGGGGTTTTGTAGATAGGAATGTGGCACAAACTTATTGAGCATTGACATGAGGTAGAGAGCCAGTGGCAAAACCTTATTGAACTTTCATCGATTATACTTTGGTCCATACTGCTGATCTGATAAAGATGGGAGGTTTGTTGGTTAATGTTAATTATGTGCTACATTAAAGATTGCACCATTATATAAAAAAACTATGATACAGAAGAGGAAAGGAAAGATAAGGAGAAAAAGAAGAAGAGAAAGAAAAGGAAGACATAATGGGGACAAACAAAGAGGGAGAGAGGGGAAAGCTCTAGAAAAGAACAGGAGCACCAATGATCATGTACCAAAAAAAATGTCATCAGTGCACTAAAGAAAAACAATAGAGGTACACAAAAAGCCATGTACAAATCCTGAACTTTTACTCTAGTTCAATCCTAAAGACATGAGCTTTTCAGATCCAGTCTACACTAAACAAAATTAATATCATTATAAGAAACATTTGATTTACCCTATGTAAGGAAACAGACAGATCAAAATGAGAGTCAACTAGGGGAAGAGAATGATGTAACCAAAGAAGTTGAAAGATGTGGTTAATCAGTTGATGACCATTGCCCTCTTCCTTTATCTTGATTATATCTTCAATTCTGCCTTCCACACCAAAGAGTACTTAATTACAATATATACCTATATCAAACTAAAAAGATAGGTTCACCCATTTCAATATAATGGAATACAAATGTACAAAAAGCAAATCAACTTGTAGAAACCACCGTAGAATCACAGCTTCCTTTTGGTTTTGATAAAAAACACTAGAATACCACAGAGGTGAGAGATTTCTATGAAAGAAGCAGTTCACAGTCCTAGGTGCTAAACCTAAGGCATGAACATAACCAAACTGAAAAACATGTTCAAACCTAAGGCATGAACATAACCAAACTGAAAAACTTTCAGGAGATAATGAGAAAATGATGATATGGAATAAAGAATTGCTGAATGGCTGAAATTTGTGGACAAATGAAGACATTGAAACAATAAGAAATGGTCCAGTAAGGTGTCATTTAATTAACTTTTTGCATATTTCTATACTCAACATAAGTTCTCAAACGACTTATAAAGATATCTAATTCTTACCATATCATTTTTTTGTAACCCACTTCAGAAGACCAGTAAAGAAACACTTCATGTTTACTAGTTTTCAATACCTCAACCGGTTGCCAAAAGTCATGTATAGACTGTTTCATGGAATGTTTTCAAAATGTTGTACAGCATCCTTTACTATAGGAATCACAAGAATGATTGCTAACATAAGATATGTGATATTCTTGTCAGAGCGGGACGTGGTGTTAAATAAATAACTATGATTATCATGATAAAGTGAAGGTTTTGCTCTATAATGTTTCCAACAAGTTAAGAAATCATACCCATAATTTTCAATCCATGACCTAACTACTTGGGGTTAGATTTATGCATCCTCACATGCCAAATATCCTATTTAGGGCTGCCTCTGATGTTATTCAAGATTTTCCATAGCCTTTCTAACAACATCCAGTAATGTAACCTTAGGTCTTCTGCTATTATTTTCACATCCTTTAACACATAGTATCACCTTATGAAAGACATCTTGAATCTTTGTTCCAAATGTCCATACTAATACAATCTCAATCTCTCAAACACTTTGTCCTTAATTTGCCAAATCCTTAAACTGCTCTACTATAATCATTTCTCACTTTGCTCTACCTTGTTTTACCTGACATCTATCTCAATTTTCATTGTTGTAACACTTCACCTTATGCAAGATCAGAATTATCACAATGGAGAGGGTTCATCCATCTTTGTCTTCGTAGAAGTAATAAAGCAAAGGCAGGCAGCATGGGGTTTCAATACTAAAAGAGGTTGAGGATCAATTTAGATAATCATAAGACTTAGAAACCAAGATATTGTGGAGGAGAGCAGAATTATCAATTTTGAAGACCTAGACCTACCTACCAATCAGGTAGTGGTGGTACATGGCTAAACAATGGAAAATCAATAGATAAGCTTCTTATGGTGGTAAACTGTCAAAGCTATGTTGATATCTCTAAAGCAAGGACAGTCTCATTAAGTGGGAGAATTTTGATTAATTAATCATATAACCAATCAGCTTAGTAGTAGGTGGCTTCACCTGATGTGGGTACAGGAGGGATGCATTGTACCTATCATAAAATTTTCCACTTTCCTTCAAAGAAATCAATAAAAGAGTCCACAGAAACCATCAAACCTGTAATAGCTATGTAATTTATACTTTATGCCTCCATGCTCGTAAAACTTACAACAAGTAGAGGAGTTGATTCCAATGGAGTATGTATCACCAATAAGACACCTGAAGCAATTCTGAGCAATCAGGGCAATATGAATGCCAATTTTCCTATCCATCTGTCAACATACACATCTCACTATTGCGTGTAACACACACACACACACACACAGAGAGAGAGAGGGAGAGAGAGATTTCATAAAAGTTACTTCAAATACACGTGTGAAGGTAATTACAGAAAGCCCACTACACGCATCACATCCAACAAGAAGCCTCCACACAAGTTACTCCTTCCAAAAAAGTGGAACGCATAAAACAGAGCATAATAATAAACTGAACAGACTAATATAAAAAACGAAACAGATTACATAGGTGCTAAACAAATAGATATTTATATTCATGTTATATTCCAGTATTATCTAACAACATGCAACTATGTTGCAATAAAACCTATATTATGCCATTGACTCAGAAATTACAAGAGTTGTGTAAATTTGAAAATAAAAAAGAACACACGTAACTACTAATAGAAGAAATGACTACCCTTTAGTGGCAATGGTGCTGATCAAACCTACAATTTTTCTTTTACTACATATGAAAGAAACTTAAAATGAAGGAACTCAAATTGGAAAATCAATGTATACCCACCTCATCCAACATAGCCAACAGTTTTGTGACCTTGTTCTGAAGGTCCTGCCTTTCAGAGGGTGAGAGCTCACTAGATGAATTTGCAGTGGACTCTTGAGGGTTCAAAGGCATCCCTTCACTCTTTGTTGCCCCATCAGTGTCCTTACAACCAGTGATACCAGCAGAAGCATGGACACTTTGGCTTTGATCTGCTTTGTCTTTCAAAGCCTTCCGGACATTAACAACTTCATCAAGTAACTCTTGTGCTGCCTTGAGATACTTTGAATTTGAAATGGGATTTGTAAGACTTGAAACTCCATAAGCAGAGAGGTTAGCATGCATATTTTTGTTTCTAGATTCATCATCTCTACATGACCCATTGTTTCCTGTAGTCGATTGATGTGGCCCAAAGAAAGATAAGTCTGAGCTTGCAGGCCGGTACTGGAATGAAGGAACTGGAATTTGTGTGCTAAGGCTAAGTGATAATCCTTGGTTTTGCATGCTGGAAACATTTGACCGCTGCAAAGACAGGTCCTGTCCATTTAAGATGCCCAACTGTGTCTGCAGACCCATCTGGAGATTATTACTAACAGAACCGCGAACAAGATCTCCTGCACCATTCATTGACCCACCAATTATTTGCATGAACGACATCTCATTTCTCCCATCCCTCCAACCATTATAAGCATTTTCACCAAGATGAGAAGTCACCACGTCAGGGCCTTCCACAGATGAGCCTTGTGAAATCATAGCACTGGGAATAGGGAGCTTGACCGAATTCTGGTGGGATTGAGTATTGCCTGCCAAAGCATCTGAATACAGACTAGAAGATGGGTAGTTAACATACAGCATGTTGCCAGAAACGGATGACTCAGGATATGGAGTATGTCCAGGATCCCTTAGACACAGGCTTGGCATGGCATCTCTTTGATTGGTAGAGCTGGTGTAGACAGTAGCCATTTTTCTATCCCTTGATTTCAAAAAGTTCAAGATCCTTAGAAATAGCGGGAGTTGAATAATAAATCATTACAACACTGGGTACGGTAGTAAGCTAGCTGCTCGTCACGAGAAGTCAGGAAGGTTCCCCAACTGTAACACCTTCCATAATGCAGAAAGCTCGAGTCCCTCTGAAGAAATGAGTTGTCTGCAAGAAGTCGTGCACAGAAAAAAAAAAAAGGTCAGCAGGCACAAAATCAAGGACATATGCAAACACTAACTAATAAATCATTAAACATAAGGAAAAAATAACATATAATTCGAAAGAAAAGGTAGCGTGCATTTTATTCATAAATATAACATGGTTTATTAATTTGGTTATCTTTTTTAACCAAGAATGTCTTGGTAACAACATCAAGAAAACAAAAGGGAGTGAAATTAGATCATAATTTGGCAATTCTTTTCCTTGTACTTCTAAGCAAAGTATAAAAACCAACTGCTCTGGCCATGACAGTTTCTGAACCACCAAGTTAGCAAAATCGGATGAAAGGGATAGACAAAGAACTTATTAAAAAAAATTAAGAACATACAAGGATCAATAAAGAGATACAAAAACACAAAAAAGAACGACCGAACACCATATCCTCAAGTCTTTACCTTGATACAACGATCGGAAGAGTAATCAGCACCAAAATGCTCAGAGTTGTTCCACCTCTTCGGTCATGAAACAACAAGCTCACGATCAAACTGGATAAACAATCAAACAAATAAACCAAGTTCCTTTCCTTTTAAGGCTACATGCTTGCACGATATCGAAAAGCAAGGCAAGTAACATACTTCTAGTGAAAGATTTCAGAATCTCAATCCCCACCAATTTCAGCTCAAAGCGCACAACAATTTATGACAACTAACAGAAAAGCAGCAATAAAAAGCAGTGAAAACCACCACCGAGAGAGCCCAAATAATTCTACTTTATCTCCCCCTTCCTTTTAGCATCCGTTAAGAAAAGGGCTTTCATCTATAAAACCCAAAACTCATTCAAAAACTCAATTCCTTCCACCCAGTCAAAAACACCCAGAATCCCAAAAATTCCAAACCCATACCCCAAAAAAGATGAAAGAAAGAAGGAAAGAAAAGCTTCCCCCATCCCAAAAGCAGAGCAACCAAAAACCAAGATCAGGCAAAGCAGGAAAGCAGAACACAAACCACTTTCTCGGAAGAACTCACTCAACCAAAGAAAGAGTAGAGCACCCAAGAAGAAAAACAACAGAATCAGTTTCTGGTCAATTATTCCTCAAGATAATCCCTCCTTGCACCGAAGAAACAAAATTTTGAAAACAAAAAAACAAATCAAGGAACAAAGTTTGCCGCACCCACCGGGCATAAAATAATTAGATCAGAAAATATATATATATATATACACACAGAGAGAAAGAGACAAAAAGAGTAGTAGAAGAAGAGGAAATAAATGAGACGCTGATTTGTCCGAAAAGAAGTGCAGATATAAGATTATATGTACCTGTTGATGGGTACTTGGACAGATAAAGGAAGGGAGATAGAAACAAAGTAATAATAATAATAATAATAATAATAATAATAATAATAATAATAATACCTGAGCGAGACGCTGTGAGAGAGAAGCAAGAGGGGTGGAAACTTTTATTGAGAGATAAAACGGCGGAGGGGGGGCTGCTGTGCGCCTCGTGGGGAGCAGGAAAGCATGAATTCGCAGCCGATCCTCTGTGGGAAATCCTCCCAATACGGAGACAAAACCGATCCCAAGGATTCAAATCGCCATCCACCTCCTCATTCTTTTTTTTCTTTCTTTCTTTCTTTCTTTCTTTTATCTCCTCTGGTTCTCCTCCTCTTCTATATAATAATCTCCTTTCACTTCGAGTACCCGCACCCAGAATAATATAATAAGTCCACTAATGATTCTCTTTAACTTGCTTTCCCTTCTCTCTCTCTCATTGGATTATCATCATCAGCACCAACATTTCTAACTTGCACGTGAGAATAGTACTCCCTCCTCGCCTTCAAAAAGGCGACGAGAATGACTTCTTGCTCTTTCTCTATTCCCCCCCTCCCCCTATTTCTCTCTCTTCTTTTTTCCTCTCTTTTTAGCCAAGTCTTCAATTCCTTCCCATCTCCTTCACCCCTTTGGAGTTGGTGCTGGGATTGATAGGGTGTTCAATCTTCTAACCACCAGTTGGTGGACCTAAACCTTCTCTTAAACCCATTTGATCCTCCTCCCTTGGTTCCTCGGCCCTCCTTCTCTCTCTCTCTCTCATCATCCTGGGATCCTAAGCATGAGGGAGATGCTGACATCTCACAATCCAAACCACATAAAATATGTGGGGTTGGGGGGGGGGTCCGGGCTTTAACCATCCCTTATGAAAAGGCCTCCCTTTGCCCAGCCATCCCCTTTATCAATTCGGGGGGATTGCTTTAGAGCAAGGGCATTATTATGTTGATCGATAGGTACGTGGGTTCCCCACTTATGTAAGCATGCCTTGTCTGACCCTTCTGCTGATGTGCGTTGTGAAATGTGTGGATTAAAAATGACTCCCATATACTCTTTCTTTAATACTTTCCATCAGGTCTGCACTTCCCTGTATACAGAATCGGCTTTCATGCCCGCATGGTCCTTTCTTATCCCCCCAGAATAAATATTTATTTTTAATTATTTTTTAAATAATTATAAAAATCGAGATGAATCATTTAAAATAAATTATTTTGATCCATCTTTAATATTTTAAAATAATTATTTCATGATAAATCATGAAATAATTTATTCCAGATCATTCTATTTTTATATAATAAATTTTATTATAATAATTATATTAAAATAAAATTATTATTTTGAATTTTTAATCATATATAAATTTAGAATGACAAGGATGAATAACTGTTCCTGGAAATTGATGTTGGGTGATTAATTTTTTTTTATCTGAACGCTATCAATGAATGCGATTCTGGTAAATCCTCATTGATGTTAGGTGATTGAGATGGGCTGTCTTGTCAATTGATGATTAGCTGAGTTGCGATATATGTTTCAATGTCTCCTGTGAACTTAAACAGAATATTTTTCTTTAGGTTTTAGATAATTACACTTCAACTGATTTTGCTAGCTTAGCTTAGCTGTGGAATGGTTCCAGGAACTTCTTCTTATTCCAATATCCAACGAATAGTTAATTAGCAAGTTGATCGTGGGGACCATGGACTCATTGTTGCAAACCCTTGAAGTGCCTAACCAAACTACCACCTCATCAATCTAAATATATGGTTCATCAAATAAATAAAAAGATAGTGGAATATATTAAAGCATACTAGTTAATTAATTTAGTGCCCAAATGCAAAATTAGATATAAATTCTTGAGTGGAACTATATATATAGGTGGGTCTGAATGGAACAATCATCCATTATAATGAAATAGGAGTTCCACTGCATTTGCAATATCGAATTGGTCCAATTTCAATGCGAAAACCAAGGTTGTAATGTCTTGTAGGTGGTTTTGCAAACCCAGAGAAAATGATTACTTGAAAAACTTCAGGAAAATCACCTAGCTAGAAAGTTGGTAGCAAGACCGCTCTCTACTTTGGCCCATCAGAGCTGAAGATGCTTCGCATTTTATTTATTTTCCTGAAAGGAGTTATGGGATGCCATTCCATATAACACGAAACCATACTTTGATTGTTTGGGAGCTTTTTGAAAATTTCATATTCAAGTTCTTGCCAAAAATTTATTTGGCACTATATTTTCAGTTGAGTTACCAATAATTGCATGTACCAATATCTTTTGCCTTTAAGGTACAATCTGCAGCAAGACCTTTGAATCTATCTAAGTAATAACTTTTAGACCTAGCTTGAAGAGGGGCCATACATTCATATCCCAGTACGACCTTCACAGATTGGTCATCAAAAAGTGAGAGGGGAGGCTGGTCTACCTTACTATTGGATGGTACTTTTTCTTGATCTACTGTCTCTTCAGTGAAAATGAAAGTGCCTTCACATTAAACTTCTCTATGTCATTTCCCGGTACATATATAACCTTTTCTAATGCAAAGGATTCTCTTCCGGTCATGTTTAGAGTTTTTTTTTTGAGAGTACCAGTAGTTGTTGGGATTCCTTCCATACTGTTGATATGCCCTCCTTTGGCATTTACATCCATGTCCTATCTCTGCACCAACTTGTTCATGGCTAAGTTTATAACTATGTTGTAGTGGGGGAACGATTTGAATTCGTAGTTGTTAAAGATCCATTGATTGAAAATAATTGATACGGGAAACGAAGGGAAATGAATAACCGCCGTGAGGCCTTCCTCCACCTCCCCGAGTCTTTTCTCCTCCTCCAAGCCTTTCTTCTAACAATGACATCTATCTTGAGTTTATATCACATGATTATAAACTATATACTAGTGAATGCCATATTTTAGAAACTACATATAAGGTTGGCAATCAAGTTAGGTCAGACCTGATACAAGTTAGGTCACATATAAGATACAACAAAAATCTATCAACCTAAACCCGGACTTTTCATTAAACAAGTGAAAAGGCCAAATCTGAACCGACTATTTTATTAAACAAGTAGTCTAATCCGATCTATGATAGATTGATCAAGTTAAATGAGTTAAATGGTTAAGCATTGCAATACTCTATATATCGATTTGCTTGGAAATATATATTAGGTCATTACTTAGTATATATCAAGGTAACTCGAAGTATGTATTAGAAGCCCATTAAGTATGTATTAATTAGATACGTATTACGTACTGATGAACATGATATATTGAAAACTATATATCAATTTACCTAGATATATGTCGATATGCTCGAAGGTGTGTATTGAGTTTTGCTTCTTCATATATATCAAAAAATCTTAAAGTATGTATCAGAAACCTGAAAAGTATGCATTATTTGGATGTAATGTAACGTGTACTTGCAAACATGATGTTTTATAAATTATATATCAATATGCATGAATGTGTATAGATTTGCCTGAAAATGTGTATTGGTTCACTGCTAGAGATGTATTAAAGAAGCTTAAAATATATATGAGAAATACATCAAGTCTATGTTACCTAGACATGTATTATATACCAATAAATATAATATTTTAAAAGTCATATATCAATTTACCTAGAGGTGTGATAGGTCATTAGATAATTGAGTTGCTAGGTGTGTATCACTTAGTCATATACTGTGTATTGCTAGGTGTGCATTGCTTTTGGCATTGGCATTCATACTATCCGTAATCTATATGAGGATGTTTGCTTATATGTAGTACTAGGTACCAGGCCAAATCAATCTTTATATTGCCATGTTGTCCCTCAACATATAGAGTGTGCATCACTTAGACAAACTCTACCAGCAACCCTTGGTAAGGTTGCCCCTAGCCTTTATCATGCAAACGATTGTTGCTATAAATCTATTATAATTTTGTCCTTTACCCTTAGACAAAATGATCAAGAATTAATATTGGTATTGATTTGCCGGCTTCACCAATGATCCTTTACAATTCACTATGACCAACAATCTCAAGTACTAATTAAAGTCACCACTACTAATCTAGTTTGTTGTAATCCTGCTAGTATAGTTTCCACACTACCTTGGTTGGTGGATTCCGAAAGCTCCATTAAATAACCTTTGGTCACTATCTTTCGATAAGCCGAAGCCTCTAATTCATGTCATTCATAAACGATAGTAATTGCATGTAAAACTGTAGGTATAGATATGATGTTCCCAAGCCTTAGAAGGCCAGAAGATGAGCTATAGTATTAGCTCCAAGAGTCTAGGATCAGTTTGGATCCTAAAGCTAGGACCAAGTTGGTCATAGGATGGAGATTCAGCCCTCCACGATCTTAAGATCCAGAATTTTAGATCTTAAGAGGGCTAATCCATGTTTGGACAAGGTTTGAATCGAAGGGAATGAGAGTACATCAGGTTATGGATGTACATGGAGTTTCATTTAGTATAATCAAAATTAGATTAGCTTTGGGAGCTGAGTTAAGTTAGGTTCATGTTTCCTATTCCTAATTGGTTTAGAAGAGCCTTTTGGTCTATAAAAGGATACACCATGTAACCTAAAGCAAGTGAAATCAATAAAACTCATCTTCTCTCTAAACCAGCATCTTAACCTCTCTCTCTTTCTCTTTCCTCATGCCACCCAAGGGCCTTCATGCCCCAAGGAATTACATGCGATAAAGAAGTAGCGCGCATATATCCTTAGCGCTAGAGAAGTCTAGTGCTATGAGTTTTCTTGGCTAGAGTTCTCTCTCTCTGCCAACTCTCTCTCACCCCAAAGAATTATGTTCTATCTGAAGGAGTAGGAGGTACACCCAAGACCCCCAAACAAGGACTTCCTGGTTCGATGTGGAGTTGGAGCGCATAAGGACAAGTACTAAGAAGATTTAGCGCTAGTAGTTTCTCCCTACCTAGGATTCTTCGATTCCAAAGTTAGTGTGCTAATAAGAAGGAAGAGAAGGCATACCCCTTCTAGTATTCAAGTAGCAAAATTTTCCAAAAGTGCACTGTCCAAGACCCACAAGGAGTAGAAATTCTACTCCGAGAAGCAATAGGATTTGTGCTTGGAGTTTGGCACTAGAAAGTTCTAGCACTCTAAGGATTTGACCTTCCCATCTCATGCCCCAAGGACTGCACCCTTGAAGAGGCATGGGTTAAGATCCGAAATCCAAAAGGTGGGGCACCCTTGGGTCCTAAAAAGTAGGGAGGTGTGCATGAAAAGATTTGGTGCTCAAAGGTTCTAGGTGCTAAGGTGGATGGTGCGCATAGGATTTGATTGTTGGCTATCCTAAAAGAGTCCAAGTCTAAAAGGACTCTTGCTGAAGCTCCATTGCTGGTCTTCAAATGTCTATGTTGAGATTAGGTAGTTCTATAAAAACTAATTCATCCTTCAAGATGATGGAATCAATTTCCTTTTCCATAAAATATGCTGGAATGCACTAGGATTGAATTTAGTGGCTTTCAACCATGAAAACAAGTTATCAACCTATTCCACTATTGATGCTAGCATTGCATATTACTGCAAAAGTAGTTTAGTCGCATTTTCTACAGCCATTTTCATAACTTTTTCCTATAAGGACATGATGGTAGCAACATAATGTCTCACCGAACTAATGTCTCGATGACTATATAGGGCCACATCAAGCATGCTACAAAATTTGTTGCAACTCTTTCCATCCCGTTCAAACATGCCACACGATCCGTTGGTAGAGTCTCATTAAGGTGTGCCATAAGGGACTGTTGATAAGTTAAATGGCAAGAGTAAATGTGTGTGGGTATGCTACCAACATTGGACAAAGATTAGAATGGATCAAGGCACCTTAAACTTTAAGAATTTTCACGATCATCACACCACCATTCAAAGAAGATGGTTGTGGATAGAGATAGAGGTATAGCACTAGGTTATGACCATAGACATCTAGGTTAAGTTATACCTAAATCTAAGGTAGAAACTACAATAAATAAAGGTAAGATAAAATGCATTAATTTGATTATCAAGGGTCCTTTGCAAAATATCATTTTCACTTATACTAATATATAATAATTGTATATTATGAAAGTTGCTATTATGTTTTACATTAACAGAAAGTAACTATATATTTTGGTACTTGCTGCCATGTATGAGCTTCACTTCTAACTATTTTAATAACGTACACCAATTACAATTCACTATGCATGTTCATCAACATGATTGCTCTATACCAACTATCTAACTAATAATTGTTAGCATAGGTATAGTGCTCTCAAGTCTTGAAAGGTCAATAAAGGAGTCATAGTAATGGCTCCAAAAGTATAGGAACAATTTGGATCCTAGAACTAGGATCGTGTTGGTCCTAGGTTGGAGGTTCGGCCTACCACGGGTTCAAGATCCAGAGGGGGCTAATCCATGTTGGATCAGGTTTGGATCCAAGTGGATATGAGAGTAGATCAATTCATTAGTGTACATGAACTTAGATGAGTGCTCTTCTAATTGGATTAGCCTTAGAAGAATTAGAGTTAGGTTTAGGATTGTATTTCTAATCCTATTTGGATTAAGAGAATCCTTTGATTTATAAAAGGATACCATATGTAAACCTAACTTGAAAGAATAAGAGAATCATTTTCTTCCTAATTTCTCTCCCTCTCTTTGGTATTGCATGCCACCCAAGGAGTAGTAGCAAGGTAGTGGAAGGAGGCTTCATGCATGCCTCTCTTTTCCAAGAGGGGGCATGGGCATGAAGACTAGAGCCTAAGGAAATCTTGACGCCATCCTTTTTTCTTCCTATTCCAAATCGACCTTAGGTGTTCTAGGTAGCTTTTCTGCTGATTCAAGATCCCACCAGAAGGTGGATCAGGTTTGGTACACATCCTAAAGATTTAGAAGGCATTAGAGAAGAGGAAAGGGCTAGTACTAGGATTCCTAGTCAAACTAGGAATCCCTAATGCCCAAGGATTTGGAGCCATTCCTTGTCCCACCTATTTGAAGTTCGACCAGAAGTCTTTAAGGATTTGTTCCACTCTAGTTTAAGGTTCCAAAAAAGTCTTTTCAAATATGGTTGAGGTTTGGAAGGTGTAGTGGATGTTGGACAAGTTTGAATGCTCTTAATCATCAAGACTGCTATAAGGAGATACTACCAAGGAGTCCCTGTCGAACTTGGACTTTTCCTCATCCTTGTTTTTGGTCTAAATCTTCATACCCAAAGGTACCATACCCCTAGTCTTTATTCTTAGGATGTTTGGGGATAGAGTTTGAGATTTGAAAGCAAGTTCAAGGTTCGATGAATCGCAGAGACAAACTAGATCGCGACAGCAGGGTTCTTGATGCATAGCAATCTAGGACTTAGTGTTTGGCTATCAAACGATATCGGATTATCATAAAATTTGGTAGAGTGCTTCTTCACTAATATCTTCAGGTCCATACATGAGCACTTGGTCACAACTGAAAGGAAAACTATTCCTAGGGACGATGCATGCATTTTAAAACTTTTCTAAGAGCATGCAGTAGCGGAAAGCGATAAAATCATTTTATCAAGATGTTAATCTAATTAACACAACCCATTTACCAGGATTAAGATGCATCTAGAGTAATATAAATATGAAATCATGCAAACATTGTATAAAACAAAACAATTCTAGAAATTACACAATGATGCAGCATAGACAATTATGTCATACATAAAATAGGCACATACATTGGTGACATTTAGTAGGAAGAACCGGAACTTGCAAAAATGCCCACCTCTTAGTCGTGATCCCAAGGACACCACTAACATGTAAAAAATCCGGTTTTGCAAGCAGCACTCGCGTACCGCCTCTACGGGTGGTTCACACCGTGTAGTGCAATTCCTTCTCCTTCCTTCGAGGTGCTAGCCTCTCCAGAAATGATATCGACAGCGATGGACTGAATCTTCAACTCCTTTAAATCCCGGTTGCTGTAGCAGTACTGGAATAAAAACTCTTGAGAACCTTTCCTAACACTCTGTCCCAAACCTTCAATAGAAGGTATGCACTCAAAGATCCCACCCAAACTCAATCAACCCTATGATCTAATCTCTCAATATCTAAGAGGTCTTGGAAGATCTCCAACCCAAGGAATGGAGAGAGACTCGACCTCTGAATAGGTGGAACAGCAAATCTGATCTACGGTGCTGGAAACAATCTACCCAGGAGAAATAAATAGTCCCTGTTACCGCCAAGATCACTGTAGCCCATAGCTGCTGCCAGCGCCGGAGTGCGCTCTCTTCGCTGCGTGGCAGTCCTCTGGTCCGAAACCTGCAAGACAAGGGTTAGAGACCCGGGCCGGGATTTCCGGCGGGGGTACTCCGACAGTCAAGTCAGTGATGATCCAGGGAAACAAATCCTCCTGGTCGAGCCCCTCTTGATGGACTCCATGCGAGGAGGAGTGAATGGTATGAGAATGGAAACGAAAATATAGTAGGGGGAGAATGACGACGGGGATAGAGGGATTCTCTGCTTGGCCGCTTCCCCTTGCTCCCCTGCTTTGTTTCAGTGGTGGTGGTGCTCTGCCCTCTTGGTTGAGCTTGCACTTATATTGGTGTCGGTATTGTTGTTACCTTCTCCCTTCCGGGGATGTCGATCATTCTTTTTAGTTGAAAAGTGACCGTTGGACACTTGCCTCGGGATCCTTGTTGGGCTGGCAGGTGCGTGCGGCGGGATACCGTGCCGTGGACGGGACATCTTTCCTGATATGCGGTAGGGAAAACTTCTATTCGTTATGACATCCTCTCCGGTCGCCCCATTCCGAGAAGCTTGGTAGAGCCTTGATCCAGGGGTCGCCGCCCTCAGGGTTCGTGCTCTCTGACTGGCCCATCCTCCTGGTAGTATGGGCGGACAGGCAGTTATTGCGATATGGCGAGCGCTGCTCCGTAGTTCTTGGGATGATGGTACCGTCCTCCCGCCTTCATCCAGGCTGGAGGCCGAGCAGAGGAGGCAGGGCTCGATCCGACCTAGACATCCCGAGCTTGCGGGATCGCCTCGGTGGAGGAGAGCAGATTACTGGCCCGGTCCAGAGGGCTCGGCCTCGGAGAGGCCCCACATGGCAGGGGAGGGCTGAGCTCGACTCCGACCACGGGGCTCGATCTTCGAGGGTCTTGTTCTGGAGGGCAGAGTGCGGGCCCGGTCCAGAGCGCTTGGCCTCGGAGAGGCTCCACGGGGTGGAGGAGGGCTGAGCTCGACTCCAACCTCGGGGCTCGATCTTTGAGGGTCTCGCTCTGGAGAGCAGAAGGCGGCTCCGACCTAGGCATCCCGAGCTCACGGGACCAACCTGGCGGAGGACGGAGTTTGGCTCGTCGTCCTGAATGGGCTCAGCTCGGCGAAGCAGTCCAAGCAGGAGAATTGATTGGCGTTCAATGTGGCGGCCTCCTTTGACGTGGCGCGTGTCAGCTCCTCCATGTCAGCGATCTTGCCACATCATTTGTCCCCCACTTTCGAGGCTCACTAGTGCGCGGCGCTCGGGCCGAATGGAGTAATTGTGATGCTGACATGGAAAGGCGGAGATCTGGCATAATGATGGCCATGATTGCTGGCACTTCGTGAGATGGTCCTGCAGGCCAATGCGAGGGCGCTACGTGGCCATGTCCGAGGAGCAGTTAATGTTAGCACAGAACTCAGAGCGGTCGGGATGTCCTTTTCACTGATGGACAACACGTGACGTGGATCCGTTGGTGGAGGGGTCGAACGGTACGGATTTGACGGGTCTTTTCGAAGTGAAAAGAAGTTTTTTACCCAAAACATTCATTTTTTCAAATCCTTCGTGCCTGCTGTAGTGCTTGGACTCTTTCTTCCTCATGATCCGCTTCCACCCTTCCTCCCTCTAAGGAACCAGGTTGGTCCCCCCTTCTTCCTCCTTTCCCTTTGTGGTAGGGTTCCTCTTCCGAGCTTAGGGCCTTCCGCAAACTGAGTCCAGTCTTTCTTCTTCCTGGGTCTTTCTTATAGGATGTCTCGTTCCGGTCCTTCCGTACAGGGGCTAGTGTCTTCCTCCTCCGATGAGGAGTCGGAGGGGGCGCGATTCGAGTTCAGTAAGAGGCCGGCCCTTCCACTTCGCCCCGTGTCCATTAGGGAACCGGGGGCCGCTTCTTCTCATTCTTCTCACCTTCCTCCCCCACCCGAATCGATTTTCGAGCCTGTTCGATCAACAGGTCCTAGTGGGATCACTTCGACGATTTCTGCTGTGGAGCTGGGGACCATTTGGGATGTCCATGGCATTCCGCACTCTGTCCAGCTTCTGGTTCCCCGACCCAGGGATAGGGTCACTTTGAGTGGCCCGGGCCGGATTGCCTTCTACGAAGAGACCTTCTCGGGAGGGCTTCGTTTTCCTTTCCACCCCTTCTTCATGTCCATGCTGAGCAACTACCGCCTGGTCCCTGCTCAGCTAGTCCCTAACGCCATTAGGACTATCTTTTCCTTCATCGTCCATGTCCACGGGTTCGTCACCCGGTTCTCTTTGTTCAGGGCGTTCTTTGCCCTGAAACGCCATCCCACGGAGAACGGGTGGTGGTCCTTATCTTCCCGCCCGAAGGGCATCAGGTTTGACCTCCCCTCTTCCATCAAGGGATAGAAGAGTAAGTTCTTCTTCGCCACCGTCGAGGGGGTTGACTGGGTTTGGAGTGATCCGGACCAGTCCCCCAACCAAATCTCCATAGTTGATGCAGTTGATCGAGGTGACTACGAGCAGCTTCGCACCATCCAGATCCCTTCTCTCAAGGTTATGCTATCGGAGCAGAACCTCTTTGATGCCAGGGTCGACCCGACGAGAGGGTCGGGTGAGTCCAGCCTAGGTCTTTCTTTCATACATATATGTTCTCTTCTCTCTTCTTTTTGTTATAGGCTGACTTTTCTGGCTTCAAACCCGTGGTTCATCTGTGTGCAGGGATGATCTTCTTGGAGAGCGATTTGCTATCGATCACCAAGAAGAGGCCGCCCACCGGGATGGCCAATGAGCCTCCTCCGAGGTAGGCCCGGGTCGAGGGCGCATCGGCAGCCGCCCCCGCCGCACCGGTCGCCTCGAGGAGGGAGACTAAGGAGGCTCCTGCACCGTCCGCGATGCCAAGGCTGGGCCAGCGGGTGGTTCGAGGAGTCGAAGAGCGAACGAGGCCACGGATCGAGGCCCCAGCTCCGGAGCTCGAGGCGGTCGTCCAGGCTAGGGTCGCTGTTGCCGTGTCCTCCCTCTCCCCGAGCCTGGTGATGATTGAGGTCAAGGAGGGGGAGGTTCGCGTTGGAGCTCCTCCTGCTACTGCTACTGCACCAACTCTCCCTGCGATGTTGCTGGATCCCCAACCGGTCCCTGGGGGCCCCGTTGCTAGTGGGATGGGCACACCCATTCCTCAAGAGAGCAGGAGGGACGAGGCGAGGCATCGTCTTCTGTTCAAGCTGGGGCCGAAGAGCTCCTTGCTTGGCAACTTTACCCTGGCCGAGCACATGATGGATTTCTCCATCCAACCATGTGATCGACAGGAGATGGCCGGGCTGTGGCTGAGGGATGTGGTTGGTAGCATCTTCTCCCAGCTCTATACGGTGAGCAACTTCATCTTTTTCTTTTCTCTCTCTTTTTTTTTTGCTAACCTTTTATATGGTGCAGATCGGTGCCGAGGCCCTCTTCATCAGGGGCTACTGCCAGAACTGGGAGCAAGCTGAACAGCAGCAGGCGATCGAGATCGCGTCATTGAAGGCCGATCTGAATAAGAGGGTTGACTCCGACGAGGCACTTGACCGGCGGGTCAAGGACCTCGAGAAGCAGCTTGCTGGCTCCGAGGGGCGTGCAAGGGAGCTCCAGGAGAGCCTCGATCGGGAGCAACGTCAGTCGAGGAAGAGGACCGAGGAGCTCGCCGACACCAAGCGGAGGCTGGGGGTATTCAATGCCGAGGCATCCCGACAGAAGGGGATAGCCCAGTCCCTCCAAGCCCGGCTAGCGGTGGAGAAGGAGAAGTCGGTCGCAGCCCAGAAGATGGCCGAGGAGGTGGCCAAGTCGACTGGGGACGCCAGGTGTGAGGCTGCCATAGCGAAGAAGGAGGTTGAGGAGGCGGTCGCAAGGTACAAGGCCTCGGAGGAGTTCCTCGTCGAGATCCAACAAATGACATTAGACTCCTTCTATAAGGGCTTCATGTACCTGCACCGCCAAGTTGAAGGGTTCGTCTTGGATGAGGGTCGTAGCTGCGTCAGTTACCTCGGAGCTTCGGACCAGGAGGCGGGTGCTGAGGAAGCCGTCACTCCCAAGTCTTCTACACTAGCCAAGGATGGAGCTGTACCACCTGAGACCGGAGCCGCACAGCCAGAGGTCCTCGCAGATGGAACCTCTCAGCCCTGCAGCCAAGCTGAGGGGTCAGTCAGCGGGTAGTCCTTTTTCTTCTTTCTTGTATTTTGTTTTCTTTCTGTACTTGGTCGGGGTCGCCCAGCATGTCGGGGGCCCATAGAATACTTGTAACTGGCCCTTGGTTAATAAAATTTGTATTTTCTTGCAACCCGTCTTTTGCTTGGTTCTTCCCTCTTTTTCTCTTTCTTTCACTCCCCTCCCATTTTTTCTTCTTCTTCCCCTTTTTTGTTTAA
The DNA here is from genome assembly GCA_021397845.1 of Areca catechu. Taxonomy (NCBI): domain Eukaryota; kingdom Viridiplantae; phylum Streptophyta; class Magnoliopsida; order Arecales; family Arecaceae; genus Areca; species Areca catechu. Next base: position 6,971,918 of record CM038040.1, on the reverse strand, counting down.
GATGAGTTGGGAGATCAGAGAAGAGGGTCTCACTTTGCCTGGGGCTTAATTATCAGGCTTTGGTGTCAGCAAGTCAGGCGCAAAGTTCTGGCAGTTGTGAGCAGTTGGGCTCGGTGGTTCCTTAGCCGGAGAGCTGGGCACCGGTCCAAGGTGCCTGAGGGCTGGTCTCAGGTCTTGGATGCCTTGGAGCTAGGCTCGAGGCCTTTCTGGCCGGAGCACTGGGCCCCGGTCCAGGGATTGCCTGAGAGCTGACTCAGGTCTTTGGTGCCTTGGAGCTAGGCTCGAGGCATTGATAGGAGCTGCTTGGCTCGAAGGTCCCTTGGCTGGAGATCTAGGCTTCGATCTTGGGTTGGCATCTCGGAGCTAGGCTAGGAGACGTTGATGATTACGAGCGGCGTGGCTCGAAGGTCCCTTGGCTGGAGGTCTGAGCTCCAGTCTTGGGTTGCTTGAGAGCTGGGCTCAGGTCTTGGCACCTCGGAGCTGGGCTCGAAGGCAGTTGAGATTGAAAGCAGCTTCGCTCGAAGGTCCCTTGGCCAGAGGTCTGAGCTCTGGTCTTGGGTTGGCATCTCGGAGCTAGGCTCAGAGACGTTGATGATTGCAAGCGGCGTGGCTCGAAGGTCCCTTGGCCGGAGGTCGGAGCTCCGGTCTTGGGTTGGCATCTCGGTGCTGGGCTCAGAGACGTTGATGATTGAGAGTGGCATGGCTCGAAGGTCCCTTGGCCAGAGGTCTGAGCTCCGATCTTGGGTTGGCATCTCGGAGCTAGGCTCAGAGACGTTGATGATTAAGAGTGGCGTAGCTCGAAGGTCCTTTGGTTGGAGGTCTGAGCTCCGGTCTTGGGTTGGCATCTCGGAGCTAGGCTCGGAGATGTTGATGATTAAGAGTGGCGTAGCTCGAAGGTCCCTTGGCCGGAGGTCTGAGCTCCGGTCTTGGGTTGGCATTTCAGAGCTGAGCTCGAAGATGTTGATGATTGAGAGCAGCATGGCTCGAAGGTCCCTTGGCCAAAGGTCTGAGCTCCGGTCTTGGGTTGCCTGAGAGCTGGGCTCAGGTCTTGGCACCTCGGAGCTGGGCTCGAAGGCGGTTGAGATTGAGAGCAGCTTGGCTCGAAGGTCCCTTGGCCGGAGGTCTGAGCTCCAGTCTTGGGTTGGTGTCTTGAACCTGGGCTCGGAGATGTTGATGATTGCGAGCAGCGTGGCTCGAAGGTCCCTTGGTCGGAGGTCTGAGCTCCAGTCTTGGGTTGGCATTTCAGAGCTAAGCTCGAAGGCGGTTGAGATTAAGAGCAGCTTGGCTCGAAGGTCCCTTGGCCGGAGGTCTGAGCACCAGTCTTGGGTTGTTGTCTCAGAGCTGGGCTCGAAGATGTTGATGATTGCGAGTGGTGTGGCTCGAAGGTCCCTTGGCCGAAGAGTTGGGCTCTAGTCTTGGGTCGCTTGAGAGCTGGGCTCAGGTCATGGCTCCTCGGAGCTGGGCTCGAAGGTGGTTGAGATTGAGAGCAGCTTGGCTCGAAGGTCCCTTGGCCGGAGGTCTGAGCTCTAGTCTTGGGTCGCCTGAGAGCTGGGCTCAGGTCTTGGCACCTTGGAGCTGGGCTCGAAGGCAATTGAGATTGAAAGCAGCTTGGCTCGAGGGTCCCTTGGCCGGAGGTCTGAGCTTCGATCTTGGGTTGGCATCTCGGAGCTGGGCTCGGAGACGTTGATGATTGCGAGTGGCGTGGCTCGAAGATCCCTTGGCCAAAGAGTTAGGCTCTGGTCTTGGGTTGCCTGAGTGCTGGGCTCAGGTCTTGGCGCCTTGGAGCTGGGCTCGAAGGCGTTGGTGAGGTTTTCCTGCAAGACAGATAAATACTTGCGTAAGGAAAAACCATTGTCAATATTATTGATGTGAAGCCTTACATTATTGATAGTATTTTCGCAAGTTACAGGCATTCCATGTTCGTGGAAACCTGATACCGCCGAGATCTTCGAGGTAATAGGTCCCTTGTGAGAGGGCTTCAGCCACTTTATAGGGATCTTCCCAGTTTGGTGAAAGCTTGCCGCACTCCCTGGGCTGAGATGCCTTTGCCCGCCGTAGCACCAAGTCTCCGGGTTTGAAAGCTTTTGGCCTGACCCGGGCGTTGTAGTACTGGGCTACTCGTTGCCGGTAGGCCACCATTCACTATCGGGCTTTATCCCTTGCTTCTTCGAGGAGATCCAGGTTGAGCAGGAGGTGTACCGAGTTTCGTGCCTTGTCATACTGCTGCACTCATAGCGTGGGCACGCCGAGCTCGACCGGGATGACCGCCTCAGCATCGAAAACAAGGTTGAAGGGCATCCATCGGTCACCGTCTTGGGCGTTGTATTGTAGGTCCACAGGATGCTTGGGAGTTCTTCTGCCCACCTGCCCTTAGCTTGGTCCAGCCTGGTCCTGAGTCCTTGGAGGATGGTCCTGTTGGTCACCTTGGCTTCTCCATTTGTTTGAGGGTGAGCCATCGAGGTGAATCGGTGTTGAATGCTGTGCTCGATGCAGAACCCTTCGAACTTCCGATTGTCGAACTGTCGCTCGTTGTCGGTGATGATACAACGGGGGAGTCTAAAGTGGCAAATGATTGACTTCCCGAAGAACTAGCGGACATTAGCTTCCGCGATCCGGGCCAGTGGCTCTGCTTCGACACACTTGGTGAAGTAGTCAATCGCCACCAGCAGAAATCTTCGCTGCCCTGGTACGGGAGGAAACGGTCCCAAGATGTCCATTCCCCACTGGACAAAAGGCTAACGGGTTGAGAGTTGGGAAATCGGCACCGCCGATTGGCACTGTATATTCACATGGCGTTGGCACTTGTCGCACCTTTTAACGAAGTCGATGGCGTCCTCCCTCATGGTCTCCCAGAAGTATCCCTGGAGAAGAGCTTTATAAGCCAACATTCTCCCTCCCATATGGTTTCCGTAGAGGCCTTCGTGTATCTCTTGGAGCACAAAGGTTGTCTCAGCGGGCCTGAGGAACTTCAGGAGTGGATAGGAGTAGGATTGGCGGTAGAGCTGGCCCTCCATCAGAATGAACCGGGAGATCTTGTTCTTGATGAGGGTGGCTTCTACGCGGTCCTCGGATAGGGAGCCGTCAGTGATGTACCTGATGTACTTGTCCATCCAGCTCGGCTCGGAGGTGACTTGGTGCACCTCCGCCGAGCTCTCATAGTTGGGACTTTCGAGGTACTCGATATAGGCGCGCCTCAGTGACGAGTCCGGCAAGGTCGCGAGCCTAGATAACGCATCCGCGCGTGCATTCTCCCCTCGGGGAATGTGAAAGATGCTGAAATGCCCGAGGCCTGTCATGTTTACGCAGACCTGCTCCAGGTACTTCATCATCTGGGTGTCTCTTGCTTCATACTCTCCGGAGACTTGTCCGGCAACCAGCTGGGAGTCGATGAAGACTTTTAAGTCCTGCACACCCAACTCACGGGAGACTCTTATGCCTGCTAGGAGTGCCTCGTACTCTGCTTGGTTGTTTGTTGCGGCGAACTTGAAGCGGAGAGCACATTCCGCCACAACCCCATCGCTGTTAGTGAGGATGAGGCCTGCTTCGCTCCCGCTGGAATTGGATACTCCATCCACGTGGAGGATCCAAGGCTTCTTTCCTGGTCCGGGCTCCATTATTGTCTGCTCTGGTTCCTCGGCGAACCCGGTGTACTCGACCATAAAGTCAGCTAGGACTGGGGCCTTCTATGAAGACCTTAGTCGGTGCACTATGTCGAACTCGCTGAGCAACAGGGACCACTTGGCCAATCTCTTGGAAGTCTTGGGTCGGCTGAGCATGATCCTCAGCGGCTGGTCCGTCACGACCACTATTGGGTGTGCTTGGAAGTAGGGCCTGAGACGCTTAGCAGACATTATTAGTGCAAAAATGAGTTTCTCGGAGCAAGTATACCTGATCTCCGCAACGCGGAGGATTTTGCTGGTGTAATATACCTGCTTTTGAGATTTGTCCTCGTCTGCACGGACGAGAACCGAGCTAACGGCTCCAGGTGTAACCGCTAGATAGAGCAGGAGCTCCTCCCCCTCCTCTGGCCTGGAGAGCAACGGGGGAGAGGCGAGGAATTTCTTCAGCTCCTCGAAGGCTGTTCTGCACTCCTCTGTCCAGGTGAAGTCGTGCATCTTGCGCAGCGCCTTGAAGAATGGAAGACAATGGTCAGCCGACCTCGAGATGAATCTAGTGAGGGCAGCGATACGCCCCGTCAGGCACTGGACCTGCTTCTTGAAGGTCGGGTGCTCCATGTCGATGATTACCTGAACCTTTTCCGGGTCCGCTTCGATGCCTCTCTGGGTGACCATAAAGCCGAGAAACTTTTCTGCCACCACTTCGAAAGCGCACTTCGCCGGATTCAGCTTCATCTGATGTTGCTGCAGGTTGTGGAAGGATTCGACGAGATCAGCGATGTGGCTCGAGCTCGGCTTGCTCATGACGAGCATGTCATCCATATACACTTGCATGTTGCGGCCAATTTGGTCCTTGAAGACCTTATTGACCAGGCACTGGTATGTGGTTCCTGCATTTTTCAGACTAAAAGGCATCATCCTGTAGTAGTATGTCCCTTGGTCAGTGATGAAGGCGGTGTGCTCCTTGTCTTCTGGATGCATACGGATCTGATTGTACCCGGAGAACGCATCCATGAAGGAGAGCAGCCTGTGGCCAGAGGTGGCATCCACCAGCTAGTCAATCTTCGATAGAGGAAAGATGTCCTTCGGGCAAGCTTTGTTGAGGTCGGTGTAGTCTGCACAGATCCTCCACTTGCCATTGTTCTTCCTTACCATCACTATATTCGCCAGCCAGCTCGGATACTGGACCTCTCGAACGAAGCCGGTAGCCAAGAGTTTGTCAACTTCCTCATTGATAGCTGCTTGCCTCTCCGGGGCGAAACTTCTCTTCTTCTGTCGAACTGGTCTGTATTTTGGGTCAACACTCAATTTGTGAGTAATGATGTCAGGAGGGATACCTGGCATGTCCACCGCCGTCCAGGCGAACACATCCGTGCTTGCCCGCAGAAACTCTAGTAGTTGGGCCCTCTCCTCCTCGGGTAGCTGGGCTCCGATTTGCACTATCTTCGTGGGATCATCTCCGAGCAGGTAAGAGAGCAGGCGCTCGACCGGGCCTCCCCTGAGGTCTTGGGCTCTTTGGTTGAGATCATCTGCCTTGGGATCATCCTCGGGGACCTTGGCCCCAAGGAGGGTTTGGAAGCAATGCTGCACTGGCTGGGGTGCTCCCCTCATTTCTCCGACACCATAGGGAGTAGGGAACTGTACAAGTAGCCTCTTGGTGAAGACAATGGCGTCGAGTAAGTTGAGCCCGGGCCGACCCAAGATCACGTTGTAGGCGGAAGGGAGCCTTACAATCGTGAAAGTCATCATAACAGTGCTCTGCCAAGGTGGGGTCCCGGCAGTGACCGGGAGAGTGATTTCTCCTTTTACCCTTACGGAATCACCTGTGAAACCAACAATGGGTGCATGCACAGGCCTAAGCTAATCAGGGGAAAGGTTCATCCTGGAGAACGCATCATAAAAAAGCATGTATGTGGAGCTTCCACTATCAACCATGATGCATTTTACAGGATGCTTCGCTATCATCATCTCGATGACCACGGCATCATTATTTATATTTTTTTCTCCATTTTCTCCTTCCCTCATAAAGGGGAGTACATTCTCAGGGTCCCCTATCGCCCGGGCCTTTTTGGATGCGCGCGCAGCTCCCCAGGAGATCATGCCTACCGACTTCTCGGTAGGACGGTTGTCGATGGTTGGAGCTGGCGGGAGAGCGACGAGCGCCTGGGACTCCACCTGAGGTCTGCCCCCCACGAACCTTTGAGGTAGCCCCTCTTGATGAGTTCTTCGATTTCCCACTTGAGGTTGCGGCACTCCTCGGTATCGTGGCTGTGGTCATGGTGAAAGCGACAGTACTTTATTTTATCATGGCTGGTGAAGGACTTCATCGGAGGTGGGCATCTCAGGTAATCCTCGTCTTCGATTTCCATGAAGATTTTTATCCTCGGGGCGAGGAGGGGGGTATAACTCTCCTCGGGAACAGGGGCCCCTCTCGGTCTTGGCTGGTCCCTCCGGGAGTTCGGAGCCTGGGGTGCTGGCTTCCGGGTCCCGGGCATCTCGATTAGGGTCGGCCTCTTCAGTGGCTTCCCGTCGAGCTCCTGCCTCGTACGATCCATCTCATCGACGTGGATATACTTTTGGACTCGGAGGAGGAGCTCGGAATAAGTCTTGGGGGGCTTCTTGTCCAGCGAGTAGGTCAGGCGAGAGGTCCGAAGCCCTTGCTTTAGTGCCAGCATGGCAACTGGCTCATCGAGGTTGTAAATCTCCAGCGTGGCAGCCTTGAAGTGGGCCACGTAGTCCCACAGGTGCTCGCGGTCCTGCTACCGGATGGAGAAGAGGCTGTCTGCCTCTCGTGGCAACTTCCTACAGGCATCGAAGTGGGCCACGAACTTCTGCCCTAGCTGGGCGAAAGAGTTGATGCTCTTCGGCTCCAAACGGGTAAACCACACCCGAGCTGCTTTCTGGAGAGTAGCAGGAAAGGCGATGCAGAGAAGAGCGTCAGTGGCCCCCTGGACCCTCATGAGGGTCCGGTAGCTTTCCAGATGGTCCAAGGGGTCGGTGGTTCTATTGTAAGGATCCACCTACGGTATCCGGAATCGATACGAGATCGGCTCCGCTTGGATTTCTTGGGAGAATGGGGAACAGGCGTCGTAGCTCGCTGGCTCACTAGCGGAGCCCTGCATGTTGGCAAACCGGCGGGAGAACTTCGCCAACTTGCGCTCATGTTCCTCCAGGCGCTTCTCCACCGCGCGCCTGATGGCTTCGTCAGTAGACCCCTCCATTGAAGGAGATGGAGAAGGTGACATTAGTGCTCGGCACCCGTGGCGGGGGGTCTTGCTTCTCCTACCTCGGTGGGGCTTTGCCACTGCCCGCCTGAGGTTTGGTAAGTGACTCTCCCTGTAGGCAGGCCCGACTCGTTGCCTTTTCATCGTAGTCTGATGGCTACCCTGGTTGTCGATGATGGCCCGTGGCTGTGAAGGCCTTCCTTAGAAGGAACGCAGGCTATCGCGCGGAGCTGCATTGTGGGCCGCCAGAGTCCCTGGCTACTGGTGGGTAGCCAAGGACCGGTGCTGACACTGAAGCTGGCACACTGCTGTAGCGAGGATCTGCATTTGCTGGGTGAGTGCGGCCAGCTGAGATTCCATCGAAGGTGGTTAAACTGGAGCGGATGGCCCCGCCTCTAGGTTGTGTGGGTTCCCTCGAGAAGGGGAGTCCCCTGCATGGCTAGAGGAGGCCTCTCGTGCCCGTGTCATCACCATCCTTCCGTGGAACTTGTCTGTAAAGGGATGGAGGGCTTGACTTGGATCAAAGATCATTCACAATGTCGCCCGCTCCCCCTACCTGGCGTGCCAATCTATTACCGCCAAGATCGCCATGGCCCATAGCTGCTACTGGTGCCGGAGTGCGCTCTCTTCACTACCTGGCGATCCTCTGGTCCGGAACCTGCAAGACAGGGATTAGGGATCCGGGCCGGGATTTCCGGTGGGGGCACTCCGATGGTCAAGTCAATGACAATCCAGGGGAACAGATCCTCCTAGTCGAGCCCCTCTTGATGGACTCCACGCGAGGAGGAGTGAATGGTATGAGAATGGAAACAAAAACATAGCAGGGGGAGAACGACGGCGGGGACAGAGGGATTCTCTGCTTGGCTGTTCCCCTAGTTCCACTGCTTTGTTTCAGTGGTGGTGGTGCTCTGCCCTCTTGGTTGAGCTTGCACTTGTGTTGGTGTCGGTATTGTTGTTACCTTCCCCCTTTCGGGGATGTCGATCGTTCTTTTTAGTCGAAAAGTGACCGTTGGACGCTTGCCTCGGGATCCTCGTTGGGCTGGCAGGCGCGTGCGGCGGGATACCGTACCGCGGATCGGACGTCTTTCCTGACATGGGGTAGGGGAAACTTCTATTCGTTCTGACATCCTCTCCGGTTGCCCCATTCCGAGAAACTTGGCAGAGCCTTGATTCGGGGGCCACCGCCCCCGGGGTTCGTGCTCTCTGACTGGCCCATCCTCCTGGTAGTATGGGCGGACAGGCAGTTATTGCAATATGGCGGGCGCTACTCTGTAGTCCTTGGGATGATGGTACCGTCCTCCCACCTTCATCCGGGTTGGAGGCCGAGCAGGGGAGGCAGGGTTCGATCCGACCTAGACATCCCGAGCTTGTGGGATCGCCTCGGTGGAGGAGAGCAGAGTGCAAGCTCGGTCCAGAGGGCTCAGCCTCGGAGAGGCTCCATGTGGCGGGGGAGGGCTGAGCTCGACTTCGACCACGAGACTCGATCTCCGAGGGTCTCGCTTTGGAGGGCAGAGTGCAGGCCCAGTCCAGAGGGCTCAGCCTCGGAGAGGCTACACGGGGCGGAGGAGGGCTGAGCTCGACTCCGACCTCAGGGATCGATCTCCGAGGGTCTCGCTCTGGAGGGCAGAGGGCGGCTCCAGCCTAGGCATCCCGAGCTCGCGGGACCGACCTGTCGGAGGACGGAGCTCAGCTCATTGTCCTGAATGGGCTCAACTCGGTGAAGCAGTTCGAGCAGGAGAATTAACTTGGCGTTCAACGTGGCGGCCTTCTTTGATGTGGCGCCTGTCAGCTCCCCCATGTCAGCGATCTCGCCACATCAGTCCCCAAAACCATTAAGAAGACTAATGAGAGATTAATATGGAGTTTTAAGTCTCTTGGGATTCTTTGGACCTTTGGAATTCAGCAACTGCCCAGCATAAAAACCAGAAACTCCCCATTAATTTTGACAACGATTGCAGCAATTAATGAAGCAATTTCAATTTTCGCTGGAGTCCATCGTTCAAGTCAAATCATTCAAAAAGAGTTGGCTCGAATATAAGTTTTGACAACAACTTGTCAAACGAGTCCGGAACAATTTCCAATCGTTCGCATGCCAACAAAGCAAGAAGAAATCCTCGGTGTGCGATCTTATAAGCTCAAACACTAAATCGGTAGCACGGAAACATTTCCAGTACCAGCCAAAGTCGCCATCTAGCAATGACACTCGATGTCCGGATAGGCTGAAGGTTGCAGAGCAACATAAACCTGTCGAATATGGAATAGCATTGAACTTATTCCTTGAACCTCCTAATACTCCGGATGGCATAAGGTTAAGCTGCCCAACCCTAAGCAGTCCATCTGAATATGTCTCAAAGAATCCCTGCAACTCCTTACAAGGAATGCCCTGGCCAAGGTCTTTCTCAATTAAGGCATATAAAACATTCAATCCAAATCATTTGGAGAGGTCAATCCTATCTCGATCCTACTACCACTATACAAGTATTTGATTGTACCGAGCAACCTTTCATCATCGGATTAGAAATCTGGGTAGTCCGGTGCCTAAGCACAGTGAGTTGCTTGCAAGCTACCATAGTGATCTCAAGTCTAAGGAATAATTCATGTCCACATTCTAATGCAAGATTTCTCTTCGGTAGGAAGAGAATCTTGCATGAGAGTCACATTTAGTGAAGTGTCAAACATAACACCTGATATCATATCAGCATCTCCATGCTGCTTGGTTAAGAGAACAACCAACATATATGACATCAACTACCTACTCTCGATATATTATCATCCGAAAATAGCGTATCCTTTGATCACGAACTAATTTATAAACTACATAATGCATCTTCTCTACATTGCATACAAGGTAGCTCAAAGGACATTATCACATAAGAGTTCAAATAAGAAAAATGCACATGTGATGAACAGCCAAAAGATAACTTTTATTTATATCAAAATTCACATACAAATAGCATAACCATCTACAACCTAGACGATTGGCTTTGGGACACAATTTCCAATAACAACAATAATCATATCTTATTGGTCATAGTTTACATTAGTCATCTCTTTTATTTTGGCCTATAATGTAGTAACTGTACTTGGAAATATCTCTAAGATCATTTAAGTCATTTCAATCTATTATTATATATTATGTTTGATGACAGCTAAATCGCAAGTCTTTGGTCTGCTATGACAGAACCCTAGCCTCCTTCTTCAGTCTATACCTCCTGGGTGTGGTCATAGATAAACTCTTATCTAGTTTAACAAAAGTAACATAACCCTCATTTGCTCCAAATCCTTTATATGTGATCCATGTGATGCTGGCTCATGTCCTCCATCTAAATTGTTAAGATGTGGTGTAAACAAAGTTCAAAAAAATAGCCTTATGCCGCTTTTATAATCCAAGTTAACCAAATGTTTCTTGGCCCCAAGTTAACCAAATGATATTGGGTGGATATTACTAGACTTGAGGCTCTTAAAGGATGATTTTTTTAAGGCCTACTTTGATTTGACCTACCTACACCTACTTGATATGAGCCAAAATGATAACATGGGCAACTTATCATCTATAATGCAAAGACCCAAACTAATTGAACTTACCCAAATTAGGCCTTATGATTTAAGTTAACCAAACTTGTTTTGAATATTGTAGTCATTTTATGTTCTCTAAATTTTTAAGATTTTAGAGGATTTTTAAAAAGATGATGGTATATTGTCCTTATTCATATGATAGATATAGCAAAGGCATGGAGAAGATATGTGATGGACATAAAGAATAATTAGGTTCAACTTTTTGAAGGCAAAGAGATATTGGGATTATCATTGCACAAAGTTTATAAGGTCAAGATTTAGCATGCTAAATTATTAAATGAGTTAATATATCAAAGGGTGTTTTAATCACTTAATATTAAGTGCTATCCAGGAGTATCGAGAAGGAGATGAATAAAAATAACCCAGTATTCATATAGATTTTAACTCATACATTTGAGAAGCATCTTTTCACAAATGAGGTGATATGAAAATGCCATGGCATATCATCTTGTAAAGAGCTAAAATGGCACGAATACATCAAAGATTTTTGCATAGCTTTTGGACAATTAACTTTGATAACCAATTCTCTATTACCCCATCACCATTAGCATCTCTGTTACTTGTTGTTTGTTGGTGCATGTAATCTTAAAGAGTTATACGCCTTCTCATGTTGGAATGAGGTAGAAGAGGCCTCAATTCATTTAGGTTTAATTCATTGGAAGATAGTAAAATTAATCTCACTCTCCTCCGCTCACCATTCTTGGCCCTTCCACTACCTCGAGGAGGCATCCATCAAAATAATTAGAGTTGATAATATGATTCGAATAGGAAGAAGGAATATTTTCTTTAACTCACTCTACTTGAATCTCTTTTAAAAAATGATGAAAAAACTATAAAAGTAGAATTTAAATCTCCCTTTCTTTTATTAATTAATTTTCTGTACTATAAACTAAGGTACATAGTCCCTATTTGCAACAGTACGGTTCATCCTTGTACAATTCAGCTCAAATTTTTCTTTTTATCTTCTAAAAGGACATCCATTCTTATACAAGTTGGACTTGACTTCTCTTCCATCTCTAAAAATATGATAAATTTAAAAAATTATAAAAATATATAAAAATTTTATAGAAGATAGATCTCAACTTCTACATCAACTTTGCTTTCTATTATTCTATCTAATTCTTCATGAATTAAAAAACAATCTCTAGTCAATGTCTTTTTCAAAAAAAAAGGTTTGACAAGTCAATTTTAAAGCCAAAACAATAAAATTTTGGCCCAATTTAGCCCTTTTTAGGACTAGCCCATGGTTATAGTCTTAAAAAAATACATAATTTTTAAAAAAAGATCATCTCAATCGGGCATTATATAATCAAGTTATGGCCTTCTAAAGTTTAGCTTGCGATTCGGTTTCTTGATATGATAAATTTTACTTTAAATCCTATCCAGCTCTTATTTACAATAACCAAAGTGATCTATATCAAGGCTAAGGATCTTCTTATATTAGAACTCTCTTTGTTTAGAAAATTTAGCTCTTGCTAAATCAAAACTGAAGGTGGCCCAAATGCATGTTTTCCTATCTCACATATAAAGATGGTTTTGGGCCTTTATCTTCTTTGCTCTTGGCTCTCAATGACCACTTGATTTACTCCCACAGTCGGACCTCATGGTAAAGGCACTCCTTGTCATCTCTTCTTGTCGTTGATGATGACTATGGTGACTCATTGATCTTGATCTTGAATTCAATTAATTGATCGATGAAATCAAAGGATGAGAGCTTGACCTCTTATGAGTAGTATCGGCTTATCATACCATCATCATGAACTTGCTATAGCAATTAACAAGCCGCTTTACCTAACTAGCAGTTGCAAGGTCTACATTTTCTTCTATTTTAAAAGCATTGATCATATATTCTTTTCAATCCATTATAAACTAATACTTCTTCAAACATTGATAAAAAAGTATATCTCGATTCCAAATATACAGACTTCCAAGGATATATTGATAAACATCCCAAGGTGCTACTTCACAGGTTAGCTCATCAATATATCTCTCAATAATGATGAACTTAAAGGTGTATTGTTTGGTGATCTTCAACTTAACATCTTTCTGAATCTAGTTGAGAGAAAAAGGACATGGATAAGGCTTGGTCAACAACCCTAGCTTCTAAACTAGATTTTTGGAGATGATTTTTTTTTGCTTCCAGGATCTACAATAGCCTCAATGATGCTCTACTTCACTCAGATCTTCAAGCAAAAGAGTTTCTCACATGCCTTTAAATCTGTCTCAGCTTTTATCTTGGGTTTTTTGGCTATCAAATTCAATTTAGAATCTACTTGCTTGATTTCAAGCAACTCCTCAATCTCTATAGTATTTAGAATTGCCTTCTTTTTATTCTTGAAATTATCATCCTTCAACTTCCTCATCGGAACGTAACTTAAGATGAAGTTTTCAATACTATTTCTTTTTTATATCCGTGGATGTTACAATGATCACCATAGTTTTTTTAAATCATATTGATATACATCTTGACCTTCTTGTCTTTCTTAGGTTGATTCTTCTCCTTGATCTCCATGACTTTTATGATAGCTTCAATGATGTCTTTAACTTTGAAAAGCTTCAACTTCTTTCGAATGCTCTTATGGAGACCTTTAACATACTTCATGAAAATCACAAGATTGTCGATGGAGATTCCAAGGGAGATTACTTCTTTATGAAATTTAGCGATATAGTTATAGATAGATTGATCATACTTCTATTATAGGTACTATCATTCGATCCACCGATCCTTCTCATGGCCAATCGAATAAAGTTATTTCTTAACCAGGCCCTTCGATTATTCCACATTAGATTAGAAACGTTATTTTTTTTCATGTATGAATTTTACCATGTAAGAATTGAAAAAATAATACCATGCAAGCCAATCGCATTTCAAATGTGAGAGAAACTTTTTTATATTTTCTTCTAACTCATGTATGATATTTATTATCATTCAATAATAAAGAGTTTTTTTTTGTTTCATCATATGCTATGCCTTATTCATTTTTATCTTAAGATTATGGTGAACTGTATAGATTAGGATAATAGTTTTAAGATTATGATGGGTTCATAATAGTGAGACCTAAAATCTTGAAAGTCCTTATCAAAATATTTTTAGTTATTAGATTATTGATTATTGGCATACCCGATGCATGCTCGATGAAAAAGATGGTTGGTCTCACAATCACTTATGTTGGAATACTAATATAAAGATATGAGTGCTCATTTGAGAATGAGTTCACTAAATTGATCTACCATGAGAATATCTTATGGAGTTTTACATACTTATCAAAAGATGGTTCTTCAAGTAGAAGTTATGCAAGTAATCCTTGGATCTGAGATCACTATAAAACCTTATACACATGAATCCATATTTTGGGTCATACTCATTCATAACTAATTTATATATGGGATGTTTTAGATATGATAAAATTTGAATGAAGGTTGTGAGTAGGTCAACAAGGAATCAATCACTTCTAGTAAAAAAAGATTTCATCTCAGGTAATCTCATTATATGATAACTCAAAAAGAATTTGATTAAAGCATGATGAAATAAAAATAATTTCTAATCTTTCATCGATCGAGTCTTCATTATTGGATTGAGATTTGAATGAATAAGTATTAGGGTTTGACATATTTCCATACCTATTGCTTTTCGATATAAGGATTGAATTGTATAGTAACTTATCACTGAAAAATGTAGGACCACCTAACCTTTGAGTGGACCTTTGAAGACTAGCAAAGAGTGTCTCGATAAAATTTCATGTCAATTTGGACTCGTTTGGGATAGAAAATGCCAAACCCTATAGCACAAATCGTCAAATCTAGGTACAAAAAATTTTGCAACCTAAATACTTCATGCACTGGCCTCCATTTTATACCTCACCTGATCTCTTGAGTTTGTAGGACGTGGCTCTGCTGGTTTCAGATCTAAAACATACCTCTACACATCCAAGAGGTGACAAAAGGGATTTGGACGACAAAAGAAGGGGCAGCAACTACTAATTCTAGTTGGACTAGGATCATATGGCTGCAGAATTTCTAGTGCCAAACCTTTTGGTGCTAACAACCTCCTCCTCTCCAAATCCTTATACAATGAGGACTCCTTCTTTGATTGGAAACTAGGAGGCACCTCCCTTGGACTTCAGAAGGGCATGAGATTGGGTCGTAGCAATCGAATCCTCGATGAACTAGGACTCATAGGTGGTAGCAAACACCAAGCGCAATAATCTAGCACTTAACTTCCTTGCACCTCTTTATCAACATGCAACCAAGACTCCTAATTGGGGGGGCTTGTGCGCTCCCTTGCTGGTATATTGGTCAGCCAAAATAGGAGATAAGGATGGAGGAGAGAGATCCCCTGTCATGAAGAATATCTTGACCAAAACCTCCTTGTCGCTAATCTTTCTTGGCACTAAATCCTAGCACTACTTCTTGGCATTAATTCCTTCGGGGCATGAGACCCTTTGGTGACATGCAAAGAGAGGGAGAGGCTCAGGTTTAGGGAGAAGAGAGTCATGTTTTGATTTCTTAACTATTAAATTATATGATATACCCTTTTATAGACCAAAGGGCTCTCCTAATCCAAATAGGAATAGGAATATAAATCCAAACACTAACTCAAACTTCTTCCAAGGCTAATCCAATTAGGAAAGTACTTATCCATGTCTATGTACACTCATGACTTGACCCACTCTCACACTCACTTAGATCCAAACTCGATCTAACATGGATTAGCCTCTTCAAGATCCAAAATCCTAGATCTCGAGTCCGTAGAGGGTCGAACCTTCATCCTATGACCAAACCAGTCTTAGTCCTAGGATCCAAACCAATCTAGACTCTTGGAACCATCGCTATAACTCATCTCATAGCCTTCTAAGGCTTGGGGGCACCATATCTATGCCAATGAAAGATATTTTTAATATTTCTACCAAATTTCACATCTTTTGATAGGCATGATATATTGTTAGATATCAATTATGTCTTGTAGATTTTCATGAATTAAAATAATTAATTCATGAGTCAATTAGAAAGAGTTCTAATTTGACAACTTGGGTTCACATGAGTTTAACCTAATTCGATTGATAGGTTCTAATCAAAGTAGATCATCATGTACTTGGACCAAGAATGAGTTTTTGTTTGGTTGATTGAATCAATAGATCTAATTAGGATAGCTAGTAAATATGCTAACACATGTGGCAAATATCCTAACTCCTTTAATTAAATTATATTTGATTAAAACCTTGATGATTTATTTAACTTAATTAAGCAATTAATTAAATTGGGTTAGCCTTTGACTTGGATAGCTTTATATAGTTTTTTATTGGATTTATTTGGCTATTTGTGGTGCCATTTGATAGAGTCCCAAGTAACTTGAATTCTATCTTGAATAGCGCATGATTTGGATAAAGGTTGACATTTTGTGGCATGGAGTATTAAGACTCCTTCTGAATTGGGTTTAAGACCCATGTGGTAGCCCTCCATCACTTAAGCACGCATTTAATGTGTTGCTTGGCTCCTTTGGGCATGGAATGCCCTCTTCCTTGGCATACATGGGAGGTTTTTGATGCAAAGGGATGTGAAAGACTCCTTTGGATAGAAGGAGATGATTTTTTTTCTTTAAATCTATGCCATGAAAATCCAGATTAAATGACCTTGCCACAAGGCAAAATCAAATTTAATATGAAGCCATTTGGGATTCGATTGCATCTCGATCATCTTTGGGTGCATGCAAGGAGATGTTTTGTTGCGAGGCGATGCTTGGAGTCCTGCCTGAAAACTTTTAATTTCTAACATGTAACCTGAAATGGGCCACGAGGAATTGATGTTACCCTTCATTTGGCATCCCATCTGAGGTTGTAAAAAGGGGGTAGCAAATAAGGTTTTTTATTCCATTCAAAGTCCAAGCAAGTTCTCTACCTTTCCTTGTTAAGACAAGTCTTTAGTTTTAAGACAACTCTACAATTTTAAGACAAGTACTTAGAAAGAGAATTATGAGGATAAAGAGTGAATTAAAAGAGGGTTTTGAAAGGACCAAGTCCAAGTCCAGGTTTAAGGTTTGATTGGTTCGAGTCAAACCAAGTCCAAGTTCTAAAGAAAGTTTGATTAAATTGAATCAAACTGAGTTCAACTTGCTTGAACTCAACAACAAGGTTTTTGAAGGAGTTCTGAAAGAGTTTTCTTCTTTGTACGATTCTTGTGTGGATTACCTTTGAAAGGCATGCACTTGTGTACCTGTAAAAGGGTATTCATTAGAGGTATTCTTCTTAATTTCCTTATGTTATTTTAATTGATTGTAATTATCAAGAGATCCTAGGTTTAGAATTTAAGTTGATTACGATTTCATTAATAAAAATATTTGAAATCCATCCTTTTGGTATGCAATTGTAACCCTACATCAAATTCTGAGAAAGATTACTTATTTGTAAAACTTAGTAATATAATCCTGGATAGAATGATCATATTTTATCAAATGTATTGTCACTTGTTCTACCGATCCTTCTCATGGCCGATTGGATAAAATTATTTCTTGATTAGGCCCTTGAATTCTCCGCATCATATTAGAAATGCCATTTTTTTCATGTATGAATTTCATCATGTAAGAGCATGGTTAGAAAGCTTGAGACAAGAAAAAACAACCTTCAGATACTAGAATATCCGTAGATAGTAAAGTAAATCTCTAACTGGTCTATCTAGTTATCCAGCCTTTCTATATCAATAATCCCGTCGTACACGAAAATATCGGTTCAAGCTTCAACTTTAAATAGTTGAAGAAAGATTTTTCATACCTCCAGGCTCCTTATCCTCCTCACTAGATGGAGGATTTTCATCTCCAAATATTAAAGATAGTTTCATAATAGGAGTTATTGATACTTGTACTTACATCAAAGGTACTACTAATCTAAAGATGATCTTAATGAGTTAGTTAATTTTCTTCTCCAGTTGTGCAAGACGCCCATTCATATTATTATTTACTGAGAAAGAACTAGCAACCATACTTACATTAATTTTTTGATATACTTGAAGTACGGATAGCCCTTCTTTTGGTTGGTTATATTGTTTGCGCATCTAAACCATGCACTAAAGCCTCTCCACAGATGTAAAAGGTCGATGATCTAATAATAACTTGACCTAATCAAGGAGAAAGAAAGTATTTTTTTTAACCCTCTTTACTTGAATCTTTTTTTTAAAAAAAAATAATAGAAGAAATGTGAAAGAAGAGCTTAAATCTTTTTTTTTTTCATTGATTAATTTTCCATACCATAAATTGATGTATATAACTCCTATTTATAATAGTGAGGTTCATTGTTACATAATTTAGATCAAATTTCTCTTCTTATTTCCTATAAAAATATCCATCCTTGTATAAGTTGGATTTGACTCATTTTTTTAGTTTAAATAGAACTAAGTCTTTAAAAATATAATAAATATAAAAATATATAAAAATATATAGAAAATAGATATCTACTCTCACATTAACTTTATCTTCTATCACTTTATCTAATTCTTTATGAATCAGAAGATAATTTTCGATCAAAATTTTTGCTAAAAAGAAAAATTTTGATTTGACCAATCTATTTTGAAATCAAAATGATGAAATTTTAGTTCGATTTAACTATATTTAGGAGTGGCCCAAAAAATAGATCTTGAAAAGGTATTTAAAAAAATCATTTCAGTTAGATATTTTATGATCAAGTTATAACCTCCTAAAATTTGACTTGTGATTCAGATTCTTAATATGGTAGATCTTATTCATAAATCTTATCTAGCTTTTACTCGTAGTAGTCAAAGTGATCTACATCAAGTTAGACATTGTATGATCAAATTATAACCTCTTGAAATTTGGCTTGTGATTCAGATTCTTAATACGGTAGATCTTATTCCTAAATTTTATCTAGCTCTTACTTGTAGTAATCAAAGTGATCTACATCAAGTCTGAAAATTTTTCAAAGTTAATACTTAATTATTTAACCCAATTAGCTTGATTCAACTTATCATAAATCAATTTAGGTTACCTAATTTAAAAAAATGGTTAGATCTAATTCTGAATTTATAATCTATTTAATAAATAGATTAATTCTGAACTGATAATTTTTTTAAAATATCTTGTATCTAATCCAATCCAACCTGATTTGATCCTCGCCTCCCATCAAAAAAACCTATGTTGCCAAAGACCTGCTACGCTGGTGAAGCTCCCTCTACTTTTTCTTTTTGGGGTTGGGTCGCTTCTTTGATGACCCTCACTCGCACACCCTCGCTCTCTCCCCTCCAATCCAACCAAAAGCTATGCTTTTTTCCACCATCGGTAGTGAACCAGCAATCATGAAATCACTCATGTCACCAACTTGATTTAATAGCGTGTTGCAAGAGTTTCAGCCCCAATCAGCCTTCTTTCCATGGAGTCGTGGCAAGAAGAGCATGAGGAGAGAATGTCTCGTTGGTGATCTTTCCGGCATGCAAAAAAAGCATAGCCCAACTTTATAGTGCTGGAGAACGGTTGGAGAGGCCCGAAACAGGGGAAAATGGGTAACAGGACATAGGATCTGCACCCATTAAATTCACAAAGGAAAATGGGCAACAGGACATAGCATTTTGACCCATTAAATTCACGTAATATTGTAACTATTTTTTTAAAAAAATATTATTTCTTTCATCTTTTATCAATAAAAGAAAATCATATGCTATACAAAAATTTCTAGTATGATTACGGATAGCAGATGAGGCAAGCTGGATCGCATATGAACCAATTCAAATTTAGCTCGTTTGTTGAAGAGGTTAAAAATTAAAAATCATATCCGATTTCCTTAACAAACAATTAATTGACCGGATCCGATCCAGTAACAGATTTAAATAGATCTTAAACGATTTAAACAAGTCATAAGCAAGTTGAATCACAACCATGGCAAACAACAACATCAATTTAACCAACGGGTTAGCTTAGATTAGTCGTGGATTAGGTCAGCAAATCAGGTCATAAATTAGCATATTTATGCATGACCGCGCATAAATCTTGCAATGACAAGATAATATGAAAAAATTATCCGATTAATTTAATAAAAATTATATTATAGTTTTTTTTAATAAGTAAAAGGATATTATGAGTAAAAAGATAGGGATTAAATCTGGTACAGCTATTTCCATGTGCTTTTATTTTAAATAATATAAAAAGAAATTTTGATCTCTCATTTAATTCAATCTATCGCATTTTGAATTTGCGATCAGTTAGGTATGAAGTAAGGTTTTTACCGATCAAATTATCATCTTAGCAATTGTAGCATATTAAAGAACCTTTTATTTGGTATTTTTCAAGATTAGTTCAAGAATAATATATTATCGCATATAAAATGGACTTACCTGTCTCTGTTTTTTTAATAAAAAATTTTGTAAGGTCTCAGGAATTTTGCGGTTCTGCGGCCCGGCAGCTTGGTGCACGTGTGGGGCCACCTGCAACTTGCGTGGGAATCGAACAAACCGCTGTGGGAGATATCGGTGGGTCCCGCCCGTAGATGTGGATGACGCGCAATTCGCGAGTCGCATGAGTGTAGTGGGGCCCACCATCTTGGCAAGTCCCGAAAGGCATTTGTCCGTTCGTGCTGGCCTTTTTCTCTCCACCTTTCTTTAAATGCCCGTATCTTTACGTGGCCTGGTTTTATTGGTGGTGGCGGGAGAGATAGGGTGAGGGATGACATGGGAAAAAGGGGCTTGAAATCTTTCTCATCTGCTCCTTTGTACTCATTAAGTCCACGTGGTCCCTCCGTGCGGAAAAAAAAAGGAGACCCTCTCCCCGCCTTTCCCATTTAAGATCGCACATCACGTTCGTGAATCAGGGACATGGGGCGCCGTGTCCTTGAAAATCTTTTCTTAACATTGATAATATTAAATAAGTATTTTTAAATATATATGAAATTTTAAAGGTTTATGAAAATTTTAAATTGGACTACCAGTCATTTAAAAGGATTCGATCGTGATAGACTTTTATTATGACAATCCATATAATTTGCATGTTCTAACGTTAATCTAAGTTATTAATAATTTAATAATTCTATCCTATAACTATATTTGGTATATTTATTGAAAGGGTTGTCTATTCTATTGATAATCTAAATTATTTTTTAAAAAATAATATAAATAATTTTTTTTTTTTTTGATAGAAAGAGGAGTATTAACTTCATATATTGAAACTGAAGTAGAGTTTTACAAGATCATGGATGTTCAAAAAAGCTAAGTAATTTACATCTTCCAAAAAATAAATTAAGCGGATGAAGTTCACAAAACCAATTACAGCAGTGATTACATATAGGAAGGTTCATAGACTGATAGTAATTGAATCCAAAAAGGGACAGATATAAGTAGACATAATAGCAGGTGCAGTAATAATCTTCATTCTTGGCATGTAGAAAGTGAAGAGAAGCGGTAATGGTCTTATAGTGACAAAGATTGGGGGCAGTAATCTTGAGCATCTGTATGAACAGTGGCTTAACCCTGAAAGGATGTTAAGACTTCTGTTGTAAGAAAATTCAATAATGCAGTGGTCTTCATTGTAAGAATAACCAGAAGTGCTAAGACAGGCAGTGTTACTGGAATGCAATCCAAAGATAGCAGAAACACTGCTAATGATATGGTAGCTGTTAAGTTGATGCCAATCCTGACTGTGAATTGGACAGTTACATCTCCGCTCCTTTGTAATAAAACATAACCATCTGGAGGATAGAGGGATTGATTGTTGAATGTCTTCTTCAGCCTTCTAGCTCCTATGCTGCTGGACAATATAGCACCTATAGTCGATCTGAAAGGCTGCAATAAGCAATTGGCTGTGAAGCAGAAGGGAATAAGAAGCCTGATAGAAAAAATAATAGAACTGAATAACCCAAGTGTTAGATATGCAGATTGGTCGAAGTATTGAATGACCAACACCAGCCCCTCATCTACGCGCGATTGAGCGAACAGTTTAATCACGCTTCAATCACAGAGTTTATCTTTGTTTGGTCTCTTGGTTTGTTTATTTTGTTTGAACAATGGGTCTATAGTTTTATCATTAGTTAGTTTCAAGAGTCCAGTTTTAGTTAAAGTTATAGTGTTTTTATCATGTACGCTAGAGAAGGCTTTGATATAAAAAATTGAAAAGCATCAACGTTGTTGTGGTTGTAGCAACGTTTTTATTTTCCCGTCTTCCAAACCTGGTTGTATTTTGCTTTATAAATTTGGTTTCAGAGCCTCCGATCAAAGAGAGGGCATCGACCAAAAGTACGGGAAGACGCCCGAAGAGCCGTTCGACGCCGCGGGAGACGAGAAAGGATCCATCGCTCGTCACGGTCTCGAGGCAGATCGAGCAGGCGACTGTCGTTGCCCCTTCCTCGCCCCGCAGAAAGAGGCGACGAATAGCAAAAAAAAAAAAGACGAACCTGAGAGAGGGGAGAAAGAGAGCCAGAGAGGGCTCCCTCCGCGATATCCTCAAATCCTCGCCTCGTTCGCGCCTCGAATTGTCGATCTCTCACCCTCCTCGCTTCACCACAGCCCCGGGGATTCCTCTTGCCGCTAATCGATGATCGGCATCGAGCTTTTGTGAAGAACTCGCCTCTCGTCGTCGCTGTACTTCGACTCCCCCAACGGGAGAGCATGAAGTAGTGTCGGACGGTTGGGGTTCGTGTTTGTTGCTGGTCCGTGAAACAAAGAGAGTAGGAATAGGGCGTGCGGTAGAGAGGAAGCACAGGAGGTGTTTTTCCTTTGACCTTTCACGTTGATTTCCATACCGTGGCTTGCGGTTTGGTTGTGAGAGAGGAAGAAATAGAGTGTTCACTTGTTTTGGTTCAAGGGAGCTCCATAACCAGCGACCATGGGTGATCTTCACGTTGTTGGCGGCATCAAGAAGCTCAACAATCAGAACTACAACTCCTGGTCAACCTGCATGATTTTGTATATGCAAGGCTAGGATTTGTGGGAGGTTGTAAACGATAATGAAACACGGCAACCTGATGAAGACACGAACGGGACGCTGCGGAAGTGGAAGATCAAGACGGGCAAGGCGATGTTTGTCCTGAAGACGACGGTCGAAGAAGACGTGCTGGACCATATCCGTGAGTTGAAGACCCCCAACAAAGCATGGAATACTCTTGCTGCATTGTTCTCCAAGAAGAATGATACCAGGCTTCAACTTCTGGAGAGCGAACTATTGTCGGTGGTGCAGCGAGATCAGACGATCACCCAGTATTTCCACAAAGTGAAATCCTTGTGTCGAGAGATTTTCGAGTTGGATCTAGAAGCTCCAATCGGCGATACCAGGATGAAGCGAATCATCATCCATGGTTTGAAGCCTGAGTTTAGAAACTTTGTTGCTGCTATACAAGGATGGCAAAATCAGCCATCGCTTGTGGAGTTTGAAAATCTGTTAGCCGGCCAAGAAGCCTTAGCCAAGCAGATGGGAGGAGTCTCGTTAAAAGGTGAAGAAGAGGCACTCTATGCCAATAAAGGCAAGAAGAACTCTAAGCAGCATGTTGCCAAAGGATCTAAGAAGAAGGATGATGAGGTGGAAAATCATCAGGATGAAGAGAACTCTCGTGCAGGGGGCAGATCAAAGAACTCTGGCAATGGTAAAAGGTTTGACGGAAAATGCTACAATTGCAAGAAGAAGGGTCATATGGCAAAGGATTGCTGGTTCAAGAAGAAGGAGGTAGAAAGCAATGTTGCAACCTAAAAAATCGAGGATGAATGGGATACCGAGGCACTTTTCGCTATAGCCGAGGTTGAGCAAGCCTTCACGGTAACAATAGTCACCGAAGTTGATTATGAAAATGACTGGATTGTTGATTCAGGTGTTCAAATCACATGACTGGTGACAAGAAGAAGCTGCGGTATTTGTCTGAATATAAGGGAAGCCGGGTGGTGGTGATAGCAAATAATTCAAAGCTGTCGATTGCTCACACTGGCAATACAGCAGTTGCTCTTCCTTGCAATAATAGTGAGGTGCCACTCCATAATGTCTACCATGTTCCAGGGATGAAGAAGATTCTCCTCTCTGTGGCACAGTTGACATCTTCTGGCCATGTTGTTGTGTTTGGCCCATAAAATGTCAAGGTGTATCGGGATCTTCAGATTGTCCAAGAACCAGTGATGAAGGGGCGGAAACTGGATTCAGCTTATGTGATGTCTGCTCAAACCGCCTATGTAGACAAAACCCGGAAAAATGAAACAGCTGATTTATGGCATATGCGGCTAGGACATGTCAGCTACTCCAAGCTCGATGTGATGATGAAGAAGGCGATGCTGAGGGGCCTTCCACAGCTTGAAGGACTGATACGGTTTGTGCAGGATGCCAATATGGGAAAGCACATCAGCTGCCTTATGAGGTGTCCAATTTTCAAGAAAAGGAGCCCCTACAACTGATTCAGTCGGATGTGTTTGGACCAGTCAAGCAGGCTTCCATCAGTGGAATGAAATACCTGGTGACCTTTATTAATGACTTCTCGAGGTATGTTTGGATTTATTGCATGAAGGAGAAGTCTGAAACCTTCTCAAAATTTTGGGAGTTCAAGGAAACTGCAGAAGCGGAAACTGGAAGAACGGTCCACTGTTTATGGACAGATAACGGGGGAGAGTACACCTTAAAGGAGTTCCTGGATTTTCTTCAGAAGTGCAGAATTCGCCATCAGTTCACTTGCGCCAATACTTCACCACAAAATGGAGTATCAGAAAGGAAGAACATGCATCTAGCTGAAATCTGTCGGAGCTTGCTTCATGCGAAGAATGTACCGGGTCATTTTTGGCCTGAAGCAATGAAGACAACAGTCTTTGTGATCAACCGATTGCCTCAAAAAAGGTTATCCTTTCTTTCACCCTTTGAAAAATTATGGAATTCAAAACCTACAGTAGGATATTTTCGCATTTTTGGATCTGTGTGCTATGTGTTTGTACCTGACCATCTATGCAGCAAAATGGAGAAGAAGGCTGTCAGATGTATTTTTGTAGGTTATGATAGTCAAAGAAAAGGGTGGCGGTGCTGTGATCCAGTTACATGAAGATGCTACACATCGCGAAACGTGGTATTTGATGAGGCATCTTCATGGTGGTCGGCGGACAAGAAGGAACTGCCAAGTTCGGATGTCTTCAAAGAAGATCTGGAACCCTCACGTGTTCATCTCAATTCACAGCAATTTGAAGTTGCAAAAAGCAGCGGTAATGGCGAGGAAAGTGCTGCTCAACACCCGTGGCAGACAGGTGTTTATCAGAGAGTAGAAGAAGAGGACGAGCCATTACAGCAAAATATGACGACTGCACTTAGAAGATCAACCAGGATTAGAAAAACAAATCCTAAATATGCTAATACTGCAATAGTGGAGGATCTGGATACAAGGGAACCAGAGACATTTGAAGAGCTTCACAGCACTCGGAATGGTTCAATGCAATGAAGGAAGAGATTGCTACACTTGATCGAAATCAGACCTAGGAGCTGATGGCCAAGCCAAAGGATGTGACGCCCATCTCATGCAAGTGGATGTACAAAATCAAGCACCGTGCTGATGGATCAATTGAGAGATACAAAGCTCGTCTTGTAGTTCGAGGGTTCTTCCAATAGTATGGGTTAGACTATGATGAGACCTTTAGTCTTGTTGCAAAGCTCACAACAGTGAGAGTTCTCCTGGCTTTGGCAACAAGTAGAGGGTGGAATTTATGGCAAATGGATGTAAGGAATGCTTTTTTACATGGAGAGCTAGACCGGGAAATTTACATGGAACAACCACTGGGATTTCAGAGTTCTAAGCACCCTGAATATGTATGCAAACTTCGGAAGGCACTCTATGGTTTAAAGCAGGCACCGAGGGCCTGGTACGAGAAGATTGCTGAATTTCTTATTCACTCTGGATACCATGTAACTTCTTCTGACTCAAGCCTGTTTGTCAAAGCTAGTGAAGGGAAAATAGTTGCCATCTTAGTGTATGTGGATGATTTAATTATCACAAAGATTTTGAGGAGGAGATTATTCGAACCAAGGAAAACTTGTCGATCCGTTTTCAGATGAAAGAACTCGGATGGCTGAAGCATTTCTTGGGCTTAAAGTTGATCACTCTATGAAGGGTTGTTTCTATATCAAAGGAAGTACTCTGAGGATTTGTTGAAAAGATTTGGGATGCTCAATTGCAAACCAAGCACAACACCAATGGAACATAATGTGAAAATCTGCTTTCAGGAAGGCAAAAGTCTGATAGATATCACTATGTATCGACAACTGATGGGCAGTCTTATTTACCTCAGCGTTACTAGGCTGGATATTTCGTTCGCTGTTGGGTGATGAGCCGATTCATGCACAACCCAACGAACCTTCATCTGGAAGCAGCTCGGCGAATCTTGAGGTACGTGAAAGGGACGCTTGGTCATGGCATCATGTACACAAAGAACACACAACTACAAATTGGAAGGTTATTGTGACGCTGACTACGCAGGTGATCTTGATACTCGGCGGTCGACTACTGGGTATGTGTTTGAAGCTTGGATCTGGAGCAGTTTCATGGTGCAATAAGAGATAGCCCACTGTCTCTTTGTCAACCACAGAAGCTGAATATTGAGCTGCTGCAATGGCATCTTAAGAAATTGCCTGGCTAAGGCAATTGCTGGAAGATCTGTACCAGTTGGAAGAAGGTGGAGTTCTCTTACAATGTAACAATATGTCTATAATAAAGCTGGCAGAAAATCCAGTTTTTCATGCTAGGACAAAACATGTGGAGGTTCATTATCACTTCATAAGAGAAAAGGTGCTGCAGGGGGAGGTTGAGATGAAATATGTTCGAACGGAAGACCAAGCTGCAGACCTGTTTACCAAGAGCTTGTGCGGCAACAAAGTTGAAGATCATTGTCGTCAGCTCGGTGTAGTAAAGAGATAAAGTGCTGGCGTTGAGGGGGAGTATTGAATGACCAACACCAACCCCTCATCTACGTGCGATTGGGCGAACAGTTTAATTACGCTTCAATCACAGAGTTTATCTTTGTTTGGTCTCTTGGTTTGTTTATTTTGTTTGAACAATGGGTCTTTAGTTTATCATTAGTTAGTTTCAAGAGTCCAGTTTTAGTTAAAGTTCTAGTATTTTTATCATGTACACTAGAGAAGGCTTTGATATAAAAAATTGAAAAGCATCAACGTTATTGTGGTTGCAGCAATGTTTTTATTTTCCCGTCTTCTCCCGTCTTCCAAACCTGTGTGGTTGTATTTTGCTCTACATGAAGCACCTCCCAATTTCGAATCCCCTGATCTGCAGAGCTATGGATATTGTATGGCATATGCCTGCAACCCAACACCCATATCTGTTGAATAGTAAAATGGTGCGTGGCATTGGCACGAAATAAAGGAACAACAGTAATTTGAATCCCATGAGCAGCATAAGCATCAATATGCTGTATAACATGGCTTTTACAAAGCCTCAGTAGTTGAGTCTGTACCCTGTTGATCTGGATGCCGAGAGAGCAAGGAATGGCATCATGGTTGAGACAGCAGAAGATGAGCTTATGAAACTTACTCGTGATACAACCGAATTCAGATTGTGTCATCCCCCGAGAACAATTCTTGAAAGCAAGCCTAGAATTGTATGTACTCCCCAGCAGTACTGCAAGAACTTGTGAGTGACACCCTTGATAGTAGAAATTGATATTTAATTCCAAGCAGTTGATAATGAGGCAGCAGATATTGACTAAGTGGCAAAAATAAGATTATAGCAATTAGCATAAACCCAGCATCCTGGATGCGTGTGGCTGCCCAGAGAAATAAATGTACCAGAGAAAACCCTCCTTGAGATAACAGAACTAGCATACATATGTTTGGTATGGCAGCAATAAATTTGAATAAAAAACCAGCATGAGTATAAAGTATAAGTTGTGGTAGGCATAATATAAAAGCACACCGACTGTAATTAATAAACTAGTATAGCTGATGCACCAATTCCTCCCAATCAAGAATTCTGGTGGAGTGCAGGAGTACAAGAACAACGAGATTAACCATATGACAACCACCCAGGAAATTAGTGACCCCAGAAGTCCACTTGCAACTATTTAGGTGGCAGAGCAACAGTGTATGAATTAAATAGGCAATGATAAGCATAGAATAACCTGGCACAAGAGTCTGGCACATATGAGTGGAGAGCTTAGTGAAGTGAGGAATGGCTAGATGGTGGATTAATATGGTATTCTCCAAGCGAAAATGGGTTGAAACCTGCAAAAGAAGTAAAGCTATTAGAATATAATCTATTTTTTTCAGCCATTTCCCTTTTTTTTTTTACTTTTTTTTCTCTCTTTTTTCCTCTAATTTTCCAAGCTTTTGTATAATCTCCCCAACTTGTTCTCCACAACTCCCGTGATTCAACATATCCCTCCCTTATTATTATTTCCCCAGGAACCCTATCCTGCACATAAATAGATAAGAGGTGCAATTAAACAGCAGCATATAGGTTCTCCTGACAAAACAGGGTTAGCTGAATGCGATTAGAATAATTAAGGCAGCACTGATTATACTCGAGAAGTCTAGTCATGCAAATGCACAACCTAGGTAAGCTATTAATGTTCTTCCGGAGCTGACATGCTTCCATTCCAATCCCTCCTAAGTTTAAATAAGAAGGCTTCAGGAATATCATCACCTCGTTTATAGATAAATTCTCCCTCACTCGCATACTTGGCAAGGTAATGGGCCATATGATTTGCCCAACGCGGTATATGCTTTGCCGAGAAATTGAGGAATAAGTTCTTCCACTTCAAATTGTCAAGCAATATAGGATTAAGATTGAAGCAGTTATGATAGACTTTATTGATTAGGTTGATAACCAATTGACTATCCCCTTCCAGAATAAGGCATTGATGAAAATCCTCGGAAGCGGATTTGATCGCAAACCATGCTGCGCTCAACTCGGCATTGAGAATAGACGTGGCAGGAATTAATTTACCAGCCGCCTTCAACATAAGGCTATCTGAATCTCGAATGATATAGGCAATTGACGTAGCATCCGACTTAACTGAGGCATTAAAGTTAAGTTTTAGAGCTCATGAGATGGGGGAAACCAACCAACCGAATAAGGACCCTTGCCACCAGGACGAAAGGGTAACAGTGGGTCCCAGTGCCTCGAGGCCCTGTGTAACTCTTGTACAGGAGATGAGAAAGCGGATGCTGTGAAGGAGAATACCATCCTCGCAACTTGATTATGGGTGACGAATTTGTTTTGAAATAGTCTAGCATTGCGCGCCTTTCATATCTGCCACACAAAGTAAGCAATTATGGAATTAGTAGTTTGATTTGACTGTTTACTGGACATCATTGTTAGAAGTTCAAAGATAGAATTAAATTGAAAGTGAAAGTTATAGAAATTCTTGATGAGATGCCAACGGTCTTTTGCAAACAAACATTGGATGAACAAGTGATCTATATCCTCCTCCTGAGTTGGGCATATATCACAGTATGAGTTTTCGGGCAGTAAAATACCTTTGTTGGAGAGAAAACTTTTTGATTGCACTTTAAGATTAGCTAACTTCGACCAAAAAGCTCTGACACGCTGAGGAGTGAGGAGTTTCCAAATCCAATGATAAGGGAAAGTGGTTACCTGTCTGGATGGAAAAATGAAGGGGTACATATCCCTCAGAGTAACTTTATTATTGGCAGTGGGTTCCCAACATGTAATATCTTGCCAACTTCCCATAGGAATAAGAATAGGAAGGATAATTTGAACAAGGTCTTTAGAGAACAATTTATTGAGGATAGGAATATCCCACTCCCTGGCCTGGGTAATAAGCATATTCACGCTCCAGTCCTGGATTTCCATCTCCATATTAATAGTTGTAGGCCAACAAAAAAGCAGGTTATGAGAAATCCAGGGGTCATTTATTAATGAATTAATAATATATTATTTTTGTTGAGATGGATTGTAGTTATTGTTAAATATCATCTTCAGGTGCACTGATTTGTTTAATGGGCCAAAAATAAAATCAACCCACCCAAAAGATCGGCAATTATTTTATATTAAACTGGATTACCACAATACCTATCAAGTACATTAATTGCTTGGGCACGTCGACCATCAAAGTATGATACAAGTTGGAAGAATATCAATTGCACCAATGCAGTTACAGGCAAAAATCAAGCATTTTTTAGAACTCTATTAAAACACTCTGATAGATTGGTAGTCATTATTCCATACCTACGACCACTATCATGTGTACATGTCCATTTATCTAAAGGATATCGCTCAGCCATTGAACAACTTCTGGTTTAGATTTTTCAATATTTCTTATGCATTTCTCAAATTTTTTAATTTATATTTACATGCCAGCTTTTTTTACTATATCCTTTAATTTTGAATCCCTAAATCTTGTATTGAGATTGCTTGTCACATGACGTAAGTAATAAACATGATATGCATTTGGTTGCTGCGAACCTAGATGCTCATTTTGCATTGTAGCTAATATGCTAGGATGCCAATATAAATTAAGCAAATATTTTGACATGAGATAACAAAATTTTGTAGACATGCAAGAAACCAACCTCATTCATCAATAGACTCTTTATCTACGAGAGCAAACATAAGTAGAAAATTTTGATTATTTCCATCAATAGCAAGTGCGATCGTTAATTTCTCTTTATACTTTCAATATAAGAATGTTACATTAAACTAATTATCGGTCGGTAATACTTAAATCCTTCAATTGATGATGCAAAAGCTTAAAAAATATGATCAAATTGAACCCAAGCTGAATGACCGATTGGAGTGCTAATGAATTTCATCTAAGAGCCGGGATTAAATTTCTCTACAGCAGGCAACCACTCGGACAATAATTTATATAATTTATCTCAATTACCAAATACCATGGCTATTGGTTTTTGCTTGGCATCCTATAATTTTATAAGTGTGTATACTTGAGTTTATTCTTTATCACTATACCAAGTCCAGCAATAGCAATTATAGATACTTCTTTCATCATATCACATATTTCATTGGCAATTAATGTAGAACCTAATCCAAATGATCCTGAGATATCATAGTAGATATACATATATAGGGACCAGTATATCATGAGATTTTAAAGTAATCATTTTCTTAATCACTCTCAGCATCTATTGACATCCTGATTCTCTATTCTTACATTTCACTGCCCATTTATTTGGATTCGATTCAATAATCTTGTATTCATGATGCCTATCAATTAAATATACTTTATTGTACTTTGTAATTCTAACTTATCTGCAAAACAAAGTCTTTTATATAACTCTTCACCACTTTTCCATATAATAGATGGTCCTTGCAGCGTATAATACATTGACATATTAGCAGCTTCTCAATTAACATGAGTGAATGTTTCAAAAGGAGCTTCAAATACAAAATAATTTGAAACAGTGGTATCATGTTAACTTTCTATAGCATGTGATGGGCCAGCTTCTTGAGCTTCTCTCCCACATTATCATCGTTTGCTATATCATCTTCATGAAAAAGTTGATTATCTACATGTATAGTATCATCAATAGCTATGTATAGTGATATTTATCTGATAATACTTTATGGTATTCAGTGTCCATTAAATGAAATTGGTTCTTATATATATTGAACAAGTATTTGTTGGAGTAATATCCAAAATGTTTGGACTACAAGTAGAAATAACATGTTCATTAATACGAGTTGTCACTATATTTCGAACAACTACTTTATAATCATTCCGTTCATGTATAGGTTGAGCATCTTCAATATGTTGTAGATCTATATACAACTCTGCACCTGCTAGACATGGATACGAACTAATAGTTAAAAATATTATCTCCATGTCTTCATCATCGATAATTAAAATAGGTTCATACTTTACTAAAATTGGTTGTACAAGTTATGGATATCTATATATAATTAATATTTTATTTTTTATTTGTTTATATAAAAGACTCTATATAACTTGTTCTCCAATTCTTCATGTATCATTTCATATTTAATTCTAATTATATTTTTTGATCCTTGATTATACTCAATACCAAATTTTTTATTAACGATAGAACCATTAATGTCAATAAGACTATGATTAATTTTTCATTTTTCACTATATAATTAATAAACAAAATTAATTTAAACATGCTATCTAAAAAAATTATATTCAATATTAATGCAATGAATAAAAATATTAAAAATGGTGATACTCAAAATAGAAAAAAATATTTCAACATATAAGTAGAAACATGCACTCTACATATCTTGCATCAGATCAATAACAAGCATAAAAGGATAAGCAAAAATTTACTTAATTTTAGAACAGTGTTATATCATATCTTAGAATCGACACCAAAATATGGAGTTTAAAATGACATACATAATAAATACATCACATCATCAACTAATAGATAAAGGTCTTATTATATTTAGGAATTATAATTAATTTTATAAGTTAATTACAATAACCAAATGATATACAATAGATGCCAAAAAATTTTGACAGTATTTTTTCTTAGTTCTTCCTACATAAATAATTATATCCAAATTCCTTACGGTCCCTATTGCACATCATTTAATTATTTTAAATTGGTCTATAGAATTACTTACAATTTTCAAACTATCCAAATTAGATAATTAATTGACTAATATACATAATTCTCACATCTATATAAAAATATATAAATATACAGATATCGTAGAATATGCATATCAATCAATTGCCAGGTCTATGATTCAATGCAATATAAATTTTATAAATATAAATAGTTAATTAATTAATTAAATTAATATATATTATATAATATAAGTACACCAATAATAATATTTTATATATTAAAAGCTATAAATATGTATGTTGTATATCTTTATTAAAACCATAGCAAGCATAGAAGAAGAAATAAAAATTCACTTGTTATAATATACAGACTGCTTGAAAAAAAAATTGGATGGTCCAATACATGATGTCAAGAATAATTAGGTTATCGACCGGTCTGAGAGACTTCAAGCTAATCCGAAATAAATCAAGTTGGGCTTTGACCTAATAATAGATTCAATTCAATTTTTGGACCATGCTCGAATTTTTCAATGGCTTAATCTAAATCTGGCCTAAACAATGGCCTGACCCCCATGGCTCAAGAATATTTATCCTTGTCTTATCTCTAAATTTTTTTATAATTACTAATTTTTTTAATAAGAATACCATTTTGTTTTACAAGGTGTCAAGTTTTTTTTAATACAAATATCATTTTTTAAAAGCCTGCTCTTTAAAATACAAATGCATTTTTAAAATAACTTGCATTAGATGTATTTTTTAATAAAAATCTTTTTTAAAAGCATTTCCTATTTTTTTAAAAATACAACTTCCTTTATTTTTTTTAGCAATGTATCATAATTTTTTTACTACAATTTTTTTTTTTTGTACAGCTTGCCTTACATTTTTTTAATAAAAATTTTTTTATTTATTATGGCTTGTACTATAATTTTTTAATAAGAATGTCTTTTTGAAAAAAATAAAGCTTGTCCTACAAATTTTTTATATTAATATTTTCTTAAGAGTTTACAACCAACTTTTTTAATGAGAATGTCTAATTTTTAAGAAAAATCTTATCTTACAACTTTCTAATATGGGATGATTTTTTTTTGTTTTATTAGAGCTTTCCTTAATTTTCTTTAATATGAATATCTAATTTTTTTAAATATCATCCCTAGAATTTTTTATTTTTATTAAAAACGAGCCTCAGTAAGTTGCTACCGTACAAATAGCTTCCCTAGATTTTGCTGCATTTTTTTATATATATATATATATATATTTTTGGTAACCAAAAGAAGGGGAGGTAAAATCCGCTGTAGCTGCCCCATTGGCCCCCAACCTATCTATTGATGTTCGATTCAGGCCATAATTTTTCGCGTATCCTCCCACCCCCGAAGATGAGTACGCCAGCCCGATACCACTAAAATTCTAGAGTGGAGCACTTCTTCTCATGCCACAAGGAGTAAACCACAAGTTCAAGTCTCGAACACATGATCGGGAGACGAAGAGTAAAGCGCCCACCAACTATACTACCACCTTAGTAATTTTTTTAATATTTTATTTAAATGAACTAAGTCTCTACCCTACAAACCTATTAATTAAATAATATTAGTAAAATAAAGTTACGTCCTTACCAAAAAAAAAAAAAAAAATTGGAGTATGCATATTGTTAAAAAAATATCTGGTACAAGAAAATAGTAAGTGGCAGCAAGTCGGCACCACGATCGGGTGGAGGGGGCAGGGGCTCCATGAATTAGAGGAAAATGCAGAAGGGAGGTGGGGCAGAAAATACTTCAAGGATCAAAGTTTTTTCGTTGGAGCAGAAGTTTCTAGAAAGAAGAATACTGAGAAGAAGTTTTGGAAAAGAGGATATATTGAGAAGAAGCGACAGGTTTACCCACGGCTTTTTTTTATTTTTATTTTATAGAATAAAAGGGGAGGAGTTAGATCCTAGATGTGACTACCTCCAGGCGGTCTTCCAATTCTAACCAGAAAATGTTCGATGTATAAGTACATCAACCTGACTACACTGGTGTCAGCCGAATGAACGGGATTTATTATATATATCCTAATTTTTTCACTACCACCAGCCACCACTGGCGTCAGCTGGTTGTCAGAAAAGTCTCACAACTAACTGCACCACTCGTTAGTGGTACCCAGCGGCTTTTCATTGAAATCACATAGCGAAATTATGGTTTCAATCAGAAGTTGCAGGACCAATTTATGGCTTTTTCATGTCATGCTAGCTGCCTACCACGTGTTCCTTCATCAATATCGCGTGGCTATCGAATATCAAATCAATTATAAATCGATAAATATAATTCAGAAGACCTCAATTTTATAATTATTTATTTTTAAAATATTATTTTAAGATTTTTTTCGTAATTTTAGTAACAAAGGTTCGCGGTCTTGCCTCACTATCAACAGCTCGACGTTCGAGGCATGATCCCGTATATGACTCGATTAAATTCAGAATTTTTCATGAAATCCTGGACATTGACATGAGTGAGAGATCAGAGCCTCTTCCTTTGTCCCCGATCTACTAATCGATATCGTAATGGTATCATGTTAGGTTGCGCAAATCTGAGCGCCTTGTATCGAATATTATACGGTAGGTTGGGGTATTGCATGAATTTCTCTTCCTATTTCTTTTGTTTTAAAAAAAAAAATCCTCTCCCACCTCGATTTTTGTGCCCAGTTGCGAGTCATCGTAGAAACAAAGAAAGAGCGAAGGGTCACGTTGGACTCTTGCCATGCGTTATCCAAGAAATCGCAATTTCCATGGAATTTTGTGCACCGTTGATCCCATCCGTGTCGTTTAGATCAATGGAAATCCAGAAGAGCCCCAACGAGAATTGAAGGCGACTTCAATTCGCAGTGGACGTCGGCCTTTGTGCAAATGACCATGGCAGGCCGAAAGCATTACAATCTAGGCCTAAAATAATCGGTATACGAAATATTTAGTCCCTCCGGTCAGTTATTTAAACTATTTTTTTATTTTTTTATTTTTTTGATAAAAAAAAAGGGATAATCCCGATATAGCTTCTCATTTCAGATTTTAATATTAGATGATTGTTCGATTCAAACTATAATTTTTTTGTATACCTTTTCATCAAGCAAACGCCAATCTAAATACAATACGGCACGGGAGTTACAACCGCTCGTATTAATAAAGCTGTTAGCCAGAAATTAATTAAACCAGAAAAATCGAATGTCATTTCCGTGATGGAAAGTGCTAGTTCTACGGTTAAAAGGTTATATAAAAAATATAGGGAAGATAACAGAACTGAACAGATATTACGTCAATATCAATGAAACTTGATATTAAAATTTTATTTAAAAAACATAAATATACTAAAAGTATGCTTGTTGCAATTTCTGATGCTTACAAGCCTTCTCGTAAAACTTATATTCAATTTTTAATTAAAATTTTTTATAAAGCACAAATGAAAGAGACTGATAATGTTATTCGGCATATCAATAATTTAGCTATTATTAAAAAAGAATTAGCTATTTTTAAAAAAATCCTATTCTTGATAAGATGCAAGTGTCCACCATTTTACATAGTTTGCATGATTCTTGGAAGATTGTTATAATTTCTTTCAGTTATTCAACTCAACTAATTACAATGAGAAATTTATAAACATTATTAGAGATTGAAATTGAGAGAAAGGCTAAGGAAATAACATCTCAATCTTTTACAATAGTTGATTCTAGTAGTGCACCATCAAAATTTAAACCTCCTAGAAATGAGAGGAATTTAATTCAGAAAATTTAAAGAAAAAAAAATAATGATAATAAAGAGGAAAATGCTTTTATTGTGGAAAGTTTGGTCATTAACAAACAAATTGTCATGAAACAAAAAATAATAACGAAAACAATTTTAAAGTCCCTAAAGATATAATTTGTGGTATTAGAATTACTTTTAGTTGATTTGATGATATTGCTTGGTAGGTAAATTCTGTATCATCTTGTCATATGGCAAATATGAGGGCCTGTTTTGTTGAAATAAAAGAGGTGAAATCAAATAATCTTCATGTGTACATGGAAAATAACACTTACTGTGCCATTTTGGATATTGAAACCATGAAGATCATAATATGTAGAAAAATAAATCTCTAATTTATATAATTTTTGTACCCATTATGAAACATAACCTTCTTTCAGTCCCTCATTTGGGTGGAAAGGGTTTCAAGGTACACTTCCATTCTGGAAATGTTTCTATTGAAAAGTGATGTGGCAGGACCGCTGAGATGGAGAAATCTGCAGGCGCCATGTCAAGAGAGGACGCCAAGTCGACCCTCCAGCTTGGATCCCACTACCGAGCTGCATCGAGCTGAGCTTCCCCAGGACAGCAAGTCGAGTTCAGTCCGCTGCCAGGTCGGGCTCATGAGCTCGACGTCTAGGTCGGAGCCGTCTTCCGCCCTCCAAAGCGAGACCCTCGGAGGATAGTGCCATGTGGTCGAGGTCAAGCCAAGAGCTTACCCGTCGATGTGGAGCCTCTCCGAGCGTGCACCCTCTGGATCGGGTCCGCCTTCTGCCCTCCAGAGCGAGACCCTCGGAGGTTAGTGCCCTGCGGTCGAGGTCGAGCCAAGAGCTCACCCGCCGATGTGGTGTCTCTCCGAGCGCGCGCCCTCTGGACTAGGCCTGTCTTCCACCCTCCAGAGCGAGACCCTCGGATGTTAGTGCCCTGCGGTCGAGGTTGAGCCAAAAGCTCACCCGCCGATGTGGAGCCTCACCGAGCGTGCGCCCTCTTGACTGGGTCTGCCTTCCGCCCTCCAGAGCAAGACCCTCGGAGGTTAGTGCCCTGCGGTCGAGGTCGAGCCAAGAGCTCACCCGGCGATATGGAGCCTCTCTAAGCGTGCGCCCTTTGGACCGGGTCCGTCTTCTGCCCTCCAGAGCGAGACCCTCGGAGGTTAATGCCCTGCGGTCGAGGTCAAGCCAAGAGCTCACCAGCCGATGTGGAGCCTCTCCGAGCGCGAGCCATCTGGACCGGGTCCGTCTTCCGCCCTCCAGAGCGAGACCCTCGGAGGTTAGTGCCCTGCGGTCGAGGTCGAGCCAAGAGCTCACCCGCTGATGTGGAGCCTCTTCGAGCGCGCCCTCTGGACAGGGTCTGTCTTTCGTCCTCCAGAGCGAGACCCTCGGAGGTTAGTGCCCTGCGGTCGAGGTCGAGCCAAGAGCTCACCCGCCGATGTGGAGCCTCTCCGAGAGCGCGCCCTCTAGACCGGGTCAACACTTCGCCCTCCTCCACCTGGGCGCCCCCGCGAGCTCGGAGCGCCTAGGTTGGAGCAAGCCTTGCCATCCCAGCTCGGCCCCAGCCCGGACGAGGTCCTCACCAGCCGAGGACACCGGCGAGCCACCCAAGGACTGTACCGGAGCGCCTCTAAGACCGTACTGACCGCCTGAAATAGCCAGTTGCACCAAAAAGGCAGACAGTGCGTTGATCGAGATGCTACATTCCTCACCAACCACTCAGATTACACAGAAAAGAAGGCCGACGGGGAGATTCGAATCCCGCGGGCGGCGGCCCACCATTCGAGGCACCCCCAAATTTTTCGGAACGAGGCAACCAAGAAGAGTGTCGGAGCACCTGACAACGCACCTTATCATGAATCGGAAAGGCTCCCTGGGACATCGCCGCGTGCATCTGACAATCCGGCGAGAATCCCGAGACAAGCACCAAACGGTAACCAAGTTCGCCATGAATCTGAAGGTAAAACAACAACTCGAACACACAGACAAAAAAAGAAGCCAGAGAAAAAAAAAAGAAAGAGGGGGCATGGCACCACCATGACCGCTGTCACCACTACCAACACAAGCACGAGCCCATAAGAGGGCGAAGTGCTGCAACCACCACCAATGGAGGGAATCGAGGGGTACAAGGAGAGGCGGAGGAATAGAGCATCCCTCTATCCCGGCCATCACTCTCCCCCTGCGATGTTCACACCTCCATGCACATCTTTTACTCTTCCTAGTATGGAGTCCATCAAGAGGGGCCCGATCAGGAGGATTTATTCCCTTGGATCGTCACTGACTTGATCATCGGAGTGCCCCCGCTGGAAACCCCGGCCCGGGTCTCTAACCCTTGTCTCGCAGGTCCAGGAGAGGAAAATCGCTGGGCAGCGAGGCGGCCGCACCTAGCGCGGAGATCCGGGAACCGTAGAACGGCGGGCAGCAGGGGAGAGCGCACTTCGGCGCCGGTGGGAGCTATGGGCCACGACGGTCTTGGCGGCAACAGATTGGTACGCCGGGTAGGGGGAGATGGGCATGGCTAAGTTATTCACCACTCCCCAGGTCAACACACCGCAGAAGAACGGTGGCGACATGAGTTGGAAAGGTCAACAGCTAGGCGATCTTTTCCAGGCCTCTCAAGTACGTCACTTCCCCCGTCCCCTTCGGCGGGGAATTTGCTGACGAAACCAACTGGCACACAGTGAGAGTGCGCCTGGAGAAGCATGAGCACCAGCTGGTGGGATCCCCCCACTGGTCCGTCAGTACGCGAGACTCAGCTGTCGAGCCTCCGGACTGCAACTCCCACCACCAGTGGAGTCCTTCACCGGTCATAGTGCGGCGGAGTGCCATTGCCTCCACCGCGGTCACGGCCGCGATATCAAAAGGCGTCGCGATCGTGAGCAAGAGATCGAGAAGCTCAACAAGGAGACCCACCTCCCAGGATTTATGGGGGGCAGACTCCAAGCGGGGCCCCCAAGCGCTCGCCGGTTCCCTGTCGGCTTCAACCACCAGCAACTGCACCACCGCGAAAGCAGCGGGTGTGATCGCCTGGAGAATCGTGCATGTACTCAAAAAGACTCGGGTAGCACGGAGCCCCGAGGGCAATCTCCCCACCATATGGCAAGAAGAAAGCTAAATAAAGACGTCACGGTCGTCAGCACGACGGTGGCGAACCACCATGGGAAGGCCCCCACGAGGCGGCCTGAGTCCCATCACGAGAGGTCCATTACCTCAAAGGACTCGACGGCGTCAGGCTCCCTGAGAGAGGAGGGCCTACAGCCCGTGAAGACGCCCCCGATGAGGTAAGTCCCCTCACCAGTAATTATGGTAATGATTTTTTCCTTTGCATGGGTGTCCGCATGTTTTGCAGGAAAGGCTCAACAACGTCCCCAAGCCTAGCTCCAGGACGTCAAAGAATCTCTGAGCCACGTAGCTCCCACTTCCCAACACTCCCGAGCCCAGCTCCAGGGTGCCAGAGAAACTTCGAGCCACGTAGCTCCCACTTCCCGGCACTCCCGAGCCCAGCTCCAGGGCGCCGGAGGAACTTCGAGCCACGTAGCTCCCAAACTCCAAGCATCCCGGAGCCCAGCTCCAGGACATCGAAGAATCTCCGAGCCACGTAGCTCCCACTTCCCAGCGCTCCCATGCCCAGCTCCAGGGCGCCAGAGGAACTTCGAGCCACGTAGCTCCCACTTCCCAGTGCTCCCGAGCCTAGCTCCAGGGCACCAGAGGAACTTCAAGCCACGTAGCTCTCCAACTCCAAACGTCCCCGAGCCCAGCTCCAGGACGTCGAAGGAACTTCGAGCCAAGCAGCTCTCTATCTCAAATATCTTTGAGCCTAGCTCCAAGACGCCAAGGGATCACGGGGCCACGTAGCTCCTGTCAATGCCTCGAGCCTAGCTCCAAGGCGCCAAAGACCTGAGCCAAGATCTCAGGCAATCCCCTGAGCCCGAGCCTAGCTTCATGTCCAGGAAAGCCTTGAGCCTAGCTCCAAGGCAATCAAGACCGGTAACCCCCCTTTCCCTGATCTCCCCACTCGAAAAGAAGGCGAGAGGGGAAGGAAAGAAAGGGAACAAAAGGGGAAAGCCTGGTAGCCCCCTTCTCTGATCTCCCCACTCGAAAAGAAGACGAGGGGGGAATGAAAGAAAGAGAACAAAACGGGGGTCCAGCCAGCATCCTCTCCTCTGATCTCTCCACTCTAAAAAAAAATGATGAAAAATGATGAAATGAATGAAGAGAAAAGTGAAAGGTAAAAGGAAAAAGAGAAAGAAGAAGAGTGGGGAAGAAAAGAAAGAGAGAACAAGAAGAAAATACAGCATCGCCGAAGCCACTACTCTCAGCAATCTCATCCCCGAGCCCAGCTCCAGGACACCTTCTCAAGATCGAAGCTCAGATCTCCAGCCAAGAGAACTTCGAGCCAAGCAGCTCTTAGCAATCTTCGTCCCCATGCCCAGCTCTAGGACACCTTCTCAAGACTGGAGCTCAGATCTCCGGCCAAGAGAACTTCGAGCCAAGCAGCTCTCAGCAATCTTCGTCCCCATGCCCAGCTCCAGGACACCTTCTCAAGACCGGAGCTCAGATCTCCGGCCAAGAGAACTTCGAGCCAAGCAGCTCTCAACAATCTTCATCCCCGAGCCCAGCTCCAGGACGCTTTCTCAAGACCGAAGCTCAGATCTCCGGCTAAGAGAACTTCGAGCCAAGCAGCTCTCAGCAATCTTCATCCCTGAGC
Source organism: Areca catechu (assembly GCA_021397845.1). Classification (NCBI taxonomy): domain Eukaryota; kingdom Viridiplantae; phylum Streptophyta; class Magnoliopsida; order Arecales; family Arecaceae; genus Areca; species Areca catechu. The sequence continues at coordinate 6,931,605 of CM038040.1, read as the reverse complement.
CCAGCTCCAGGATACATTCTCAAGTACAGAGCTCAGATCTCCGGCCAAGAGAACTTCGAGCCAAGTAGCTCTCAGCAATCTTCGTCCCCGAGCCCAGCTCCAGGACACCTTCTCAAGACCGGAGCTCCGATCTCCGGCCAAGAGAACTTCGAGCCAAGTAGCTCTCAGCAATCTTCATCCCCGAGCCCAGCTCCAGGACACCTTCTTAAGACCGGAGCTCAAATCTCCGGCCAAGAAAACTTTGAGCCAAGCAGCTCTCAGCAATCTTTGTCCTCGAGCCCAGCTCCAGGACACTTTCTCAAGACCGGAGCTCAGATCTCTGGCCAAGAGAACTTCAAGCCAAGAAGCTCTCAGCAATCTTCGTCCCTGAGCCCAGCTCCAGGACACCTTCTCAAGACCGGAGCTCAGATCTCCGGCCAAGAGGACTTCGAGCCAAGCAGCTCTCAGCAATCTTCGTCCCCGATCCCAGCTCCAGGACACCTTCTCAAGATCGGAGCTCAGATCTCCGGCCAAGAGAACTTCAAGCCAAGCAGATCTCAGCAATCTTCGTCCTCGAGCCCAGCTCCAGGATGCCTTCTCAAGATCGGAGCTCAGATCTCCGGCCAAGAGAGCCTCGAGCCGCACGACCCTTAGCCAATGACACCTTTGGGCTTAGCGGCCCTCAAGTGTTGTGACTCAACATCAAGCAAGGTGAAGCCCTTCTCTCTGAAGTCCTCAAACAAAAACAACAAAGGAAAAAGAGAGAGAGAGAGAGAAGGGAAGAGAGCATCTAACAAAGCAATCCAAGTTTCATTGATTAAATACAAACTACAAGTGTCATTTGGACCCCCGACATATCAGGAGACCCCGAACAAGTACAAGAAATAAAAAGTGCGAAGCAAAGCAAGGAAGAAAAGAGTCACTCTGCACCGGCTGGCTTCGTTGCCGGGTCCTGAGGTCGAGAGTTCCCGCCCTCAGAAGACTTCGGCTGAGCTACGCTGGCCGCAGAAGAGCCATCCTCAGCCGGTGCCTGAGGCTTTAAGCCCACGCCTCCCACGACGACCTCTTCATCCGCTTCCTCCTCCATGGCCGAAGGGTACTCGAGGCAGCCACGGTCCTTATCAGGAATAAGCATCTCGACCCGGCTGCACAGGTACATGAAACCCTTATAAAAAGAGTCCGACGTCATCTACTAGATATCGGCGATGAACTCCTCTAAAGCCCTGAAGTTGGCGACGACGTTCTCAGCGTTCCTCGTGGCCTCGGTGGCCACCCTCTCCGACTCGACAGCCCTCAACCTGGCTGCCTCTGCTGAGTCGGTCACCGTCTCTGTCGCTTTCTCAGCAGCAGTGAGCTTCTCCTTCACGACCGCCAGTTCTGCTTGGGCGGCTCGGGCGATCTCCTTATGCCGATCGGCCTCAGCATTGTACTAATTTAGCTTTTTCTCGACGACGGAGAGGTCATCGATTGCCTTCTTCGAACGGCTTCGCTCTAGATCGCGAGTCGCCAGGAGCCCTTTCGTTCGTCCCTCAGCATCGGTGAGCTCTTTCTCGAGGTCCTTGACCTTCAGCTCAAGGGCCCCGTATGCCCCGACCTTCTCCTTCAGGTCGGCCTTCAAAGATTCGATCTCGGTGGCCTGTTGCCGCTCGAGATGCTCTCCGCTCTAGAAATGGCCCCTGATGTAAAGGGCCTCAGCACCAATCTGCACGACAGGAAAAAAGAGAGATCAACAAAAAAAGAAAGAAAAAAAAAAGAAATGAAATGAATGATGAATGAGTGAAAATGAAATGAAGAACAAATGAAAGAGGTGAAGGGACTCACCGAATACAGCTGGGAGAAGAAAATTTTGAAGACATCGGCCACATTCATCTCGACCATCTCCTGCCGGTCGCATGCTTGGATGGAGAAGTCCATCAAGCATTCGGCAAGCTCAGGGATCCGGAGGACCGATTTCTCCGGCCCCATCCTGAAGGGGAGATGGCGCCGCCCCTCCTCCCTTCGACTCTCTCCATGAGCAGGCGGTCGTGCACCGCTAGCTGAAGACTCGGGGGGCAGGCTGGGAGGCTGGTGCCGGCGCAAGCTGCACATCTGTCGTGGCCTTGGGAATGGCTCGGGTCTCCTCACCCTTGGCGTCGGTGACGGGCGGACCCGGAGGAGGGCAGGGTGCAGTAGCAGCGGCGGCAGCCCTCACCCAGACTACCACCTCGGGCTCTATGACGGGAGCCTGCTGGGTGGACCTCGGAGCCCCGAGAGCTGCCCTCTCCATCGGTGCGGGAGCAGTGTGGGGCTCCTCTGAGCTCGAGCCAACAGCCGCAGTCATGCCCAGACCGATCACTATCGTTTGGGCGACCGCAGAAGCGCTCTCACCCTGGGCCCGCCTGGAAGCAGGCTCCCCGGCCAGTCTGGTCGGCCGCCTCTTCTTGGTAATGGCCAAAAGGTCGCTCTCAGAGAAGATCATGCCTGCATGCAAGTTGCGCAGCGGTCAGAACCTGTGGGAAACTACACAAGGAGTGCATAAAGGAAGGAAAAGAAGTGTTCAGGTCGAACTCACCCGACCCATTCGCTGGGTCGACCCCGGAGTCGGCGAGGTTCTGCTCAGATAACAAGACCTCGAGAGGAGGAATCTACGTGCTGCAGAGCTGCTCGTAATCATCTCGGTCAGTCGCATCGACTGCAAAGTTTCGGTTGGGGGACTTGTCCAGATCACTCCAAACCCAGTCAACCCCCTCGACCTCGACAATGAAGAACTTACTCTTCCATCCCTTGACGGAAGAGGGGAGCTCAAACTTAATGCCCCTTGGGCAAGAGGACAAAGACCACCACCCATCCTCGGTTGGGTGGCGCTTCAGGGCAAAGAAAGTTCTGAACAAAGAAAATCGGGCCACGAACCCGTGAAGATGACAAAGCACAATGAAGGAGAAAATAACCCTAATAGCGTTTAGCACCAGCTGCGCCGGGACCAAACGATAATTGTCTAAGACTGACAGAAAGAAAGGGTGGAAGGGAAAGCAGAGACCTCCAGAGAAGGTCCCCTCATAGAAGGCAAGACGGCCTGGGCCACTCGAAGTGACCCATTCCCCCGGATGAGAGATCATGAGCCGGACAGAAGGTGGGATGCCGTAGGCATCCCGGACAGTCCTGAGTTCCCTGGCAGTGATCATGGAGGCGACCCCACTAGGACCTGCAGGCCGGACAGACTCGGGGACAGGAGTAGAAGAAGGAGAAGGAAGAGAAGGACCAGATCCCGGTTCCCTAATGAGAACCAGACCAGGAGGGCATCTCCTACTGAGCTCAAAGCGAGCCACATCTCCCTCCCCGTCAGAAGAAGAGGAGGGCATCTCCTACTGAGCTCAAAGCGAGCCACATCTCCCTCCCCGTCAGAAGAAGAGGAAGAAGATGCCGGCCTCCATTCGGAGGGACCGACCTCGCCCTGATCAGTGGAGGGACGGAAGCCCGGACCAAAACGGGACATCCTCAAAGCTAAAGACCGAAGAGGAGACAGCAGACCCCGGGAAGGAACCCTATTTTAGTGGAGGAAGGAAGAAGAAGAAGCTAACCTGTTGCCTTAGAAAAATTCGGGGTGACTGGAAGGAAGAAGAAGCTTGGACGCGATAGTAGCAGGCACGGAGAATTCAAAAATAATAGATGGTTCGAGTAAGGCCTTCCTTTCATTTCGAAATGACCTAAGGGATTCGTACCGATTCAACCGCTCTACCAACGGATCTGCGCCATGTGCCTCCCATCGATGAGAATGGCATCCCGGCTGCTCTGCATTCTGTGCCAGCATTAACTGCTCCTCGGACGTGGCCACGTGGCATCCTCGCATTGGCCTGTAGGGGCGGTCCTCGAAGCGCCAGCAATCATGGCCATCATCGTGCCAGATCTTTGCCTTTCCACGGCAGCACCGTAATTACTCCCTTCGACCCGAGCGCCATGTACTAACGAGCCTCGGGAGTGAGGGGCAAATGATGTGGCAGGACCGCTGACATGGAGAAACCTGCAGGTGCCACGTCAAGAGAGGACGCCATGTCGACCCTCCAGCTCAGATCCCACTACCGAGCTGGGTTGAGCTGAGCTTCCCCAGGGTAGCAAGTCGAGTTCAGTCCTCCGCTAGGTCGGGCTCATGAGCTCGACGTCTAGGTCGGAGCCGTCTTTCGCCCTCCAGAGCGAGACCCTCGGAGGTTAGTGCCCTGCGGTCGAGGTCGAGCCAAGAGCTCACCCATCGATGTGGAGCCTCTCTGAGCGTGCGCCCTCTGGACCGGGTCTGCCTTCCACCCTCCAGAGCGAGACCCTCGGAGGTTAGTGCCCTGCGATCGAGGTCGAGCCAAGAGCTCACCCGCCGATGTGGAGCCTCTCCGAGCGCGCGCCCTCTGGACCAGGCCCGTCTTCTGCCCTCCAGAGCGAGACCCTCGGAGGTTAGTGCCCTACTGTCGAGGTCGAGCCAAGAGCTCACCCGTCGATGTGGAGCCTCTCTGAGCATGCCCCTCTGGATCGGGTCCGCCTTCCGCCCACCAGAGTGAGACCCTCGGAGGTTAGTGCCCTGCGGTCGATGTCGAGCCAAGAGCTCACCCGCCGATGTGGAGCCTCTCCGAGCGTACGCTTTCCGGACCGAGTTCGTCTTTCGCCCTCCATAGCGAGACCCTCGGAGGTTAGTGCCCTGCGGTCGAGGTTGAGCCAAGAGCTCGCCCATCGATGTGAAGCCTCTCCGAGCGTGCACCCTCTGGACCGGGTCCGTCTTCCACCCTCCAGAGCGAGACCCTCGGAGGTTTGTGTCCTGTGGTCGAGGTCGAGCCAAGAGCTCACCCGCCGATGTGGAGCCTCTCCAAGCACGCGCCCTCTGGACCGAGTCTGTCTTCCGCCCTCCAGAGCGAGACCCTCGGAGGTTAGTGCCCTGCGGTCAAGGTCGAGCCAAGAGCTTGCCCGCCGATGTGGAGCCTCTCCGAGCGTGCACCCTCTGGACCGGGTTCGTCTTCCACCCCCAGAGCGAGACCCTCGGAGGTTAGTGCCCTGTGGTCGAGGTCGATTCAAGAGCTCACCCGCCGATGTTGAGCCTCTCCAAGCACGCGCCCTCTGGACCGAGTCCGTCTTCCGCCCTCTAGAGCGAGACCCTCAGAGGTTAGTGCCATGCGGTCGAGGTCGAGCCAAGAGCTCACCCGCCGATGTGGAGCCTCTCCGAGCGCGCGCCCTCTGGACCAGGTTCGCACTTCGCCCTCCTCCACCTGGGCACCCCCACGAGCTCGGAGCGCCTAGGCTGGAGCGAGCCTTGCCGTCCCAGCTCGGCGCCAGCCCGGACGAGGTCCTCACCTGCCGAGGACACCGGCGAGCCACCCGAGGACCGTACCGGAGCACCTCTCAGACCGTACTGACCGCCTGAAGCCGCCGTTGCACCAAAAAGGCAGGCAGCACGTTGATCGAGATGCTACATTCCTCACTAACCACTCAGATTATCCAGAAAAGAAGGCCAACTAGGAGATTCAAATCCCACGGGCGGCGGCCCATCATTCGAGGCACCCCCAAATTTTTCGGAATGATGCAACCAAGAAGAGTGTCGGAGCGCCTGACAACGTACCTTATCATGAATCAGGAAAGGCTCATTGGGATACCGCCACGTGCATCTGACAGTCTGGCAGGAATCCCGAGACAAGCACCAAATGGTAACCAAGTTCGCCATGAACCTGAAGGTAAAACAACAACTCGAACACACAGGCAAAAAAAAAGCCAGAGAAAAAAAAAGAGAGAGGGGGCATGGCACCACCATGACCGCCGTCACCACTACCAACACAAGCATGAGCCCATCCAAGAGGGCGAAGTGCTGCAACCACCACCAATGGAGGGAATCGAGGGATACAAGGAGAGGCGGAGGAAAAGAGCATCCTTCTGTCCCGGCCATCACTCTCCCCCTGTGACGTTCATACCTCCACGCACATCTTTTACTCCTTCTAATATGGAGTCCATCAAGAGGAGCCCGACCAGGAGGATCTGTTCTCCTGGATCGTCACTAACTTGATCGTTGGAGTGCCCCCGCCGGAAATCCCGGCCCGGGTCTCTAATCGTTGTCTCGCAGGTTCAGGAGAGGAAGATCGCCGGGCAGCAAGGCGACCGCACCTAGCACGGAGATCCGGGAACCGTAGAATGGCGGGCGGTAGGGGGGAGCGCACTCCGACACTGATGGGAGCTACGAGCCACGACGGTCTTGGCGGCAACAAAAAGTATGGTAGAATTTTTATAAGAGAGAATCTAATTAATGGGTTGTACCATCTTAATATTTCTTCTACTAATAATAAAAGCACATTTGTTGGTCCTTCTGCTTATATTGATGGCTATGTTGATTTTATTTATATTGATGCTTGTTCATATACTGATATTCCTTATATTTGGCACATGAGACTGCGACATATTGATCAAAATAAAATGAAAAGAATAATAAATATGAGATTAATTTTAACATAAGTATAAATTTTGGTGCTTCTGAAACATGTATTTCTACTAAAATGACCAGGCTTCCAATTTTTGAAAGGACAAAAATCTAATGAACCTTTAGCTATTATTCATTACGATGTATGTGATTCTTTCAATGTTAAGATTTATAACGACATGAAATATTTTATTATATTTATCGATGATTATTTTCATTATAGTTATATATATTTGATGTATAAAAACTCAGAAGTTTTTGGCAAATTTCAAGAATATTAAAAGAAGTTGAAAAATGATTTGGTAGAAATATTAATATTTTATATTAAGATCATGGTAGAGAATACATATTAGACTTATTTAATAATTTTTTAAAGAAGAATAGTATCATACATCAATATACTATGTGCTATAATCTATAATAAAATGCGATTGTCCAAAGGTAAAATAGAACCCTACTCAATACGGTAAGATCTATGTTAAGCCATTCTTCTCTTAGTTCACAATTTTGGGATGAAGCTATTATTACTGCATAATATTTGTTAAACCTAGTTCCTACTAAAATATATAATAAAACTCCATATAAATCGTAAACAGGGAGAAAACCAAACTTAGATAATTTAAAAGTTTGGAGTTCTTCTGCCTATACTTTATTTTCTATATATATATATATATATATATATATATATATTAGGTAGTAAATTTATTAAAACTACTTTTATTAGATATTGTTGCTGCAACTTCTCCTAGACCGGGCTCGGTAGGCTGTGCTGGAATGCTCTTCTCTCGGTCGACCTGCAACAAAGTCCCCAAGGGCCGGTGGTGTTCCAGCAGGGGACACTCTGATGCTTAAGTTAGCAGGAGCTTGAGGGCAACAGAATAGAAGAATCAGAGAGGCAGCGTATGGAGAGGGAAGAGTGTACTTAGCTCAAAACGGGTCCCCCGGGTACCTTATATAGGCACGGAACAGTCCAAAATCCTTTAGAGAAGAGGCCGAGAAAGACCGATCTGCCCCTAGGAGAATCCGGAGAGTGACCACGTGGCGCCCGGATAGAGCAACATCGTGGGAGTGGCGAAGTAGCGGTGCTGACGTGGTAGGATTCTGTTACAACAGAAAAAGGCTTCTAGAGTTCTCTGGACCCCTGAAGTGAGTCTGTCGGACATCGACTAGGAGGGCCAGTCGGTCGTCCGAAGGAGAGTCGTGGCTTGGTTGCAACCGAAGTAGGCTATTCGGACCCCAGCTACAGTGTGTCGGACTTTTAAAGGGGAGCGCAGCGGAAATGGTTCGGCCGGGCCCCTAAGGAGGACCGCCCGTTGGTCTTTCTCGGCCTCTTTCCTAACGATTTTGGACTGTTCCGCACCTATATAAGGTACCCGGGGACCCCGTTTTAAGCTAAGTATACTCTTTCCTCTCCATACGCTGCCTCTCTGATTCTTCCATTCTGTTACCCTCAAGCTCCTGCTAACTTAAGCATCGGAGTGTCCAACGCCGGAACACCACCGGCCCTAGGGACTTTGTTGTAGGTCGACTGGGAGAAGAGCGCTCCAGCACAGCCTACCGAGCCCGGTCCAGGAGAAGTTGCAGCAACAACAGGTAATGTGAATTATTCTGTTTAGGACATGCAGGTAATGTTGCAAAATATAAAATCAAAATTTCAAAATATCCATAAATTAAAACTATATTTTTTTTATTTATCTATTTATTAAAATATATTTTTTTATATCGTATATTACAAAATATATTAAATATTAAATTTTTAATAATTTTATATTAAAATTTAAAAAATTATATTTATACTAAATAAATTTAAAACAAAAAATTTATATATTAAATAGATAATGTATTTAATATATTATTTAAATATATTAAATAATATATTAAAAAATTTTAAATTTAATATAATATACTTATATTATATATAAATATACAATATAAATATATATATTATATTATATATAAATATATATTAATATTATATATAAATATATTAATATATATTAATATATATTAATATAAATATACTATATTATATTAAATATAATATAATATAATGCATTTTATATTATAATATACAATATATAATTCATATTATGTTATATTATATTAATATTATAATATTATAACATTATATAATATATTTTATAATATTACAAAATTAAATAAAATATATTAATATAATATAGTATAATATTATATTGTAATAAATATATATATTATATTATATATAAATATATATAAATATATTTAATATAAATATACTACATTATATTGAATATAATATAATATATTTTATTTTATATTGTAATATGTAATATATAATTTATATAATATTATAGTATAATAAAAGAGGAAGGGAGAAGAGGAGCATAATATTGTTCGAAATATTACGTGAAAAGTGATAATTTGGATTACCATCCCTTTTAGAGATAATCTAGATTATCTCTTGAAAGACAATCCAGACTACCAGACATGATAGATCGCCATATAGAAAAATGTAACAAACACAATAATATAGTGGGGCCATATTAAATTACCAGCAATCTGGATGGATTGGCTGTTACTAAGTACAACCTAAGTGATATCTGAACAATAATCATTATTTCTCCTAAGCCCATCGCGATTATTACTTGTTATATCAACATAGTTCTCAAATAACTAATAAGGTTTATATCTGTTTAACCTAGGGTAATGTAATCCACTTAGTATGACTTTTCTTATCCCCAAAAAAAATCCATGCATGATCCAACCAGAGCGTAAAGCAACTTTATTCCAATTAACATAGCATACATATAAATTAAAACAAATGCGACAAGAAATACTTAGAGGAATCAAGTGGTTACTAAAAAAATTAATCTGGCCCTCGAAATTTTAGTATCAAGGTGCGCCCGAGTCAACTTGATGAGATATCTCAAAAGCATAACATTTTATCACCTTGCTCTCTTCGATGAGATTCCCTATAAGCAAGCAAATAATGTCGATAAACATCCTTATATTTATAAATTTTAATTTTTAATTGAGATGGAACTAATCCTTGATCTATTATTGTTCAAATTTTGGCATGACTTGGAATGAAGCTAATCTTATTACAGTACCTCATTTAAATGCCATGTTGGCATGGTATTCGAAAGATACATGCTGGTCATGCCATCCCAATGCTTGACAAGCACTAGCATGCAATTTTAAAGAACCTTCTTATTTACCGCTAAGGCGGTAGCCCGGTTGGTAAAGGCCTTGTCTCGTTCATCAATCGGTCACGGATTCGAGACCTGATCCTTGCAGGTGATTCAATTAAATCCAGGAATTTTCTGAAATACGTGTCGTGGATGTGGACGTGCGTCCTACCAGCCGACATCTTAATGATATCAAATTAACGTACTCACCGTTTAGAGGGAAAAGAGTTTACATCGATCTTGTATCGAATATTACTATCCCCTCCCCCAATCCCTTTTTTTTTTTTCCTACCAAAAAAAAAAAAAAAAAAAGAACCTTCTTATTTCCTACTTTGAATTTCAGCCTTCTTAACAACAAAGTACTATAAATTAGAAGATATAAAGCTTTATTTTGTCCAAAATATGTTTTCTAAGGTTTACATAAGGAAGATAGGACAAGCAGACTTTGTTTATTCGTTGATAGTTTGAGTCATGTGTTTAACCTACTTGCCCACCATTGATTTGGCGAAAGCAACCGCATTTTGGCATCTCTAGTTATCGAGTGACAAAGTTTTTAGTTGAAAGTGGGAAGCTAATAGCAGAGTAGGAGGCAATAAAGTGGGAAGCTAAAAGCAGAGTAGGAGGCAAATAGGAATCAGGTGGGAAATGTATGTGTAACCTTTGGCAACCATTAAAGTGAGAAAATATATCTCCAAAATAACTCTTTATAAGACACCAGTATTTAGATATTGCTATACACTATTGATAAAACTACCAATAAGACAACAATATTTAGATATAGCCATGCTCTATTGATAATTCATGTCACTTACACGAAAATTGTATCCCGGAGCGGTGCACATTTTAATATTAGAAAATTCATAATGCTTGTCGACCAAATACTCGTTATGATAGATTATGAGCCAATTCTTTAGATTGTGTTTGGTAGTTAGCAATCTGGATTGCTTTTAAAAATGATAGAAATTTAAATTATCATCTCTTAGATAATTTTTTTGGATAATATTACCCTTCTCTTCTCTCTTACATTTTCCTTTCGTGCCCCCTTACGAGCCCTCCACTATTCGTTGATGGCGCCCCCCTCATCGCTCATGACCATCCTTTGGCTCCTCTTGCCAGCTATCGACCGGTAGAGAGGGACCCGTGGTAGAGGCACGGGAGACTCGCGGGAAGGAGGTTGCCGTCATCGAGGCTCGCAACAAAAGGGTCACTATTGTCGGAGCTCGCAGGAAAGGGGATCGTCATCATCAGAGTCGTGGGGAGGGGAAGATATCATTGGAGCTCGTCGGGCAGGGTTTCGCCGTCGCTAGAGCTCGTGGGGAAGAAGAAGTTGTCATCGAGGCTTGCGGAAGAGGGAATCACCATCACCGGGGCTCGCGAGATCGTGAAAGTCGTCGCCAGAGGGGGGTTATTCTCTATCGCTGAGGGTGTAGGCCAAGTACAATCGAGAAAAGAAAAGAAAAAAGGTATCATAAAATTATATATTATTTTATTTTCATATAAAAATATAAATTTTTTTTATAATTTATAATTTATATATTAAATAAATATATATATATTTATTAAATAGATAAAATATAAAAAATATATATTATTATAAATAAAATATATACTTAATTTATAAATAATTTGAAATTTTAATTTTATATTCTACGATATTACTTGCATGTATTAAATATAATAATCAACATTACCTTTCAAGATTGTCAAACAATGCATTAAATGCCATCTTAGTCTTTACCAGTTAAATCATCTAAAGGTTAGGTTCATCAATTCTACGTAGCAGATGTAACCATAGGATACAATTCTGATCATGACGAGGAAAAAGAAACACAGCACCATTTTTTTTTTTTGTACAGTTGCTAAACCATATTAAGAACTAAGCCACTTGATGAGTAAATACCAAGGGAGGCAAGTGGAAGAGAGAGAGAGAGGGGGGGGGGGGGGAGGAGACTGAGTTAAGAGTCTCTTATGTTGGGCCACTATGGGCCTACTGACATATCTCAAGTTAGCACCAGTCACTTTCAACCGAGGATCCTTCACGTATGGATCAATACATGTTAATTTAAAATACTTTGGGGAATGCTTCCGCTGAATCCATTTAGAAACCTTCCAATAATTATGAGCCCTATGCTGCTAATAGGAAATAGCCATGTCCCAAGCTTTGGTCATTGATACATTTATTGGCTCTAAGATTGTTTCAAAGGAAGCCCTATGTTAAGAATTCCATATGAACCAACTAGTACTTGCAAATGGACACATGTCCTAGGTGGGATTTGAAATCCCCTTCCAGAACGTTGGATCGACTCATCCCCTTTTCTGGGCTTGGTTCCAATAATTGGGCTTCCAGTAGGGTGCCAATTGAACTAAAAACATATCCTCTGAAACTCATGTGCCATCAGTTAAAAGAAAATAAGCTTTTTCCATGAATTAATAGACAATCTACCCAAAATCTTCCTCCAATAGAAAATTTTAACCTTAGGCTATAGGTAATTTTCATAACAAATTATGTCCCTATGATTTACCAAGTTATAAGGAGCAAAATTCTTGGTGAGCCACTTGATTGTAGCTGGATCTGGCTAGCCTTTTATGATGAATGGTAGGAGCTTGGTGCCAACCATCTAAGATATCTGTATCCTTTCTATGATTGGAGCATCAAAAATGCCCCTTAGTCTAGGCACATTCCTTGTATCATCCGTGGTAAGGCCTTCCATGAAAACTTCATTAATCTGAAGAATAATAAAGGTAGTAGGCCTATACATCAAAGAGCCATCAGATGATCAAGGATCAAAGTTGATTGTCCATTTCCTATGGTATAGATTAGCCCTGATCAAGTATTGTTGACACATTGTGTCATAGCCTTCCAACAACATGAAGAACTTCTCTAATTCATGTTAACCCAAAGGTTGTGATGGTCCATGCTCATTCCTTGCCCTCTGAGATCAAATGGAGTTAAAATTTCGCAATCGAATCATGACATGCTTGGCCACCATGATTGCTTTAGTCCATTTTGGATTCTAGAAGGAGAGTCAAGTTTAGTAAGAGTGTCCTGGTTGCACCCATTTTTTTCCCCAAATAAATCTACAAATGGTTTTAGCTATTTCATCTTGAATCCAAGTAGTAGATAAACCAATGCTATTCTACCAGCCATGAAAAGTACTTGTATTTCTAATTAGAAAGCTTAGCAGAGATTCAAACCAAAATAAGAGCATTGTTATTCTTAAGAATTCTAGATCCAAAATTTTTACCCAAAGGATATCAAAAGCCGCTTCTTGAAAATCAAGATTTGCAGGCTATGCACTTCAGCCTGGAAGGATACCACTTAGGAAAAATAATATGGGATTTATTGATAGTTTGCTTCATAACACAATGATATTGGTGTAGAATGACTTCAATCCCACAATCATCCAAAGTAACTATCATCTTTGGAAATCCGATGGGAGGTCCAAGTGGCACCACGAGCTGTCCTCTGGACCATACGAATCCACGAGTGCTCGCCATCGGTGGAGTCGGAGGAACCTCATCTAGCTTCCTTCTTTGGAGTAGTATTCTCAATTATTAGCCTTGGAGCTTTTCGGAGAAAATCCGAGAGAGCTAAGAAGAAAGAGAAAAAGTATTGAAAACAAGAACATGTAACCCATTTTCACCGTAGCCCCGGTAATTGTTCGGAAAAAAGCCAAGAGAAAAAAAAAAGCACAGAAATCAAGTCACAGAGCCCACTAGTACTTTTTCTCCATCTATATTTTACAATCATGATATAGCATGACAAAATATTTTAAAAAAAATTATATTTTAAGACGAGAAAGCAAGGGATTAATGTAGAGAAATTTTTCATGCGCTTAGTCTTTTCTTTTTTTTTTTAATAAAATAAAAGAGATATAGAAAAATAAATTTTGATGTAGCTATTTTACAGATTTTTATCTCAACTATTCGATTCGAGACATCTAAATTTTTATAATTTTTTTTTATTAAATAATAAATATGTCAATGAATATGGTATCATTAATTTGTCTGTAACTAAAAAAAAAAAATCCTCATTTTTTCGTTTATTTTAACTGTAGCATATCAGCAGAAAAATTCGAGGAATCTTTTATTTTCATTAAATTACCGTCCTTTCTGATATATAGTACAATGCCTCTGGTGACTCTTAAAATGACCGAGATAAAAGAGTGCCGTTTTTACCGAGGTAACGCTTTTAAATATTTTGTCCGTTCACGTTAAATTAAAGAACTTATATTATCAAAAAATTATATAATATATATATAGATTGGATTACCGCTTTAAATCCGAGAAAACTAAAATCCCCGAAACACCGCGACCGGTGACCACCGTCCGATCTCTCTTTCCCCCAGCCCGAGGGTCTGAATCTACACCGCGCCTCCGCGACCTCCGTCCACCCGTCGGATCGTCTCTCCCATACTCCCCGTCTCCAGTCTCTGCTGCGAACTCTCCATCCACCGTCCTCCGTCTCCGAAATCTGAGCCCCTTTCCGTAGTCTCGATAGCGTTAGAGGTGAGGAGGGATTCGTAGTCGGAAGCTGTATCCGCCCGTAACCATGCCGGTCAAATGGTAAGAGAAAAAGAAAACCCCAATTCTCCTCCTATTCCTCTTCCTTCATCATGGTATACATGATGATACCACTCATGATGGGGCTTTTTTTTTCCTATATTTTTTTAAAATTTGATTTTGATTTTGATTTTTTTTTTTTTTAAAAAAAAAATTAGGCTGATGCACTGGCAACCGAACCAGGGGGTGACGCTGACCACCCAGGTCTTGACGGAGGCGTGCCAGTGCGTGGAGAGCCAGCTGGGCGGCGCCAAGGACGGGCGGTGGAAGACGGGGCTCGCCTTGTACCGCCCCATGCTGCGCGAGACGTCGGCATCGGCGGACCTCCCCAGGGAATTGCTGGGCATCGCTCTCCACGACCAACCGGGAAACTACTACTTCCTCCTCCGTGCCCACCGCCTAATCCTCCGGGCAGACTCCTCCATCCAGGCCCTCATGGAGAAGCTCCAGTCCTACAAATCCCGCGTCGTCTTCAACTTCGAGGTTGGATTCTTCTATCGTTCGTTGTTTTCTCTCAGATTGATATGTTCGTCTGTTTGCGTTGCTTAAGCTTGGAATTTTATTGGAACTGTATGCTCGGAGCAGTTTTCGAATAAAAGAATCACTTTTAGTGGTTGGATTGTATGATTGAAAGGGAACGGGCGTCAAAATTAGTGAATTCTTGGGTTTTAGTCGGTGAATAGGTTCGGACAGGATCATGTTATTTTTTTAATTGAAGTATTATCGCTTCCAAGATTCATCTCAAGATTCATGAAAATGCACATGTACAAGGGGAATTGTCACTACCGACCAATAAACAATAAAATTGACAGGGATTTGTGATTCATCGATGTTGTTTCATCTAGATATACAATTTTTTACTGTGTGGTTTTTGCAAACGCGAATATGATACTTTTGCTGTTGCTTGTAGGAGAGGTTTGCTTCTTCCTACACCATCATCTTCTCTATATCCCAATATTGGCCAGGATCCATCGTAATAATTTGCCAGACACCATTCTTATTTTATTGTACAGATCATTTCCAATAAAAAAATTGTATATACTTTTTTTTTTTTTTGATTAACATGGTGGCTGGCTAAATGAGAAAGAAACAAAGTTTTGCATATGCTTCAGCCTTAGTTGGCTGATATGCATGCATACATTGCCTTGAGTCATTGAATAGTCTGAGCTGTGCCAAAAGTGTTGTAGCTTCAGTTTGAAAGGTCTAGATTTTCCATTTAAATCCTGATATATAAGAAGACTTTCTTTCTTTTAAGCAAGCTGTTGATTAGAAGTTGGCAAGAAAGTTGCATATAATTGAGACCTGTTCACAGTTGTGCGACTTGCTGCTCTTGCTGCTCGAGCTCAAAGCCTTTTGAACAGGCTTGAGCCAATATGTTAGACCTTGTGGACTAGGCTGGGCTTTGGGAAATAGGCCCGTCTAATAAGGAGGTTGGGCTGTGACTGGGGATTAAAGCCTGCCCTGAGCTTGGTTCAGCATGAATTTTTTTTATTTCCTTTTTCTTTGTGTCTGATATATTTATATATTTAATTGACAATTGGTGTTGATTGTGAACTTAATAAAATAATAGACATATTTTAGGTGGTTGGCAATAACTAATTATTTATATTTAGCATTTTAACATATGTTCAGTTTAGGTATCTTTTAATATCTGAAAAAATGGTAATGAAACTTGAGGCCCATCTCAAAGTCTGAAGTGAGTAAGGGGGCCATGTTTGGGCCTGGAAGGTAGGCCTAAAGTCCAAGCCGGGGCAAACTCGGGCTTAAGTACATTGTGTTGACCTTTGTGCAAAGCTCGGCTAGAGTCGGATATGACCCAGCCCTGTTTATGAATAGGTCTAATATAATTATATCCAAATTATTCAGTTAAAGATTCAAAACAATCTAATGTGTAACCATAAACTAAACCACTCTTAAGCATGTATATAGACCAATTTAAACAAATGAAACCAATAAATAATTCTGTAGAGGATGATACTCCACAAAAATGTGTGTATTTGGCTTATAACGGGACTATAGTGTTATTGAAACCTTGTTTTAATGTTCATTTCATATGAAATAAATCATTTTTGTAAAAGGAATTAGCTAAAGAGAGAGGACCTAATCTTAACTCTTAAAGTGCTCTTGTTAGAATTTCCCCTTTAATGACTTAGATTTAAAAGGAGCTCCTGGGTCATGTGGCTGAGATGACTGTTTGTTTTGAATCATACATATTTGTAAGGGAGAGTTGGCTGAGTGCAAGCTATTGTCACTGGAGTTAATCAGAAAGTCCAAAAATCCTACATAATCTTTTTACAGTCTGCTGAACTGACAGTGCAAACAAACACATTTTTAAATTCCTTACAATTGATGGAAAGGACTCATTTGTTTGACTTTATGATATGCATGATCATAAATATTTTTGAACTAGTTGCCCATGAGTTATCCATCGAAATTATGCTTCTTCTATAGCCATATTAGTCCCAAGGTGGAACGATGTTGTTGTATGTGGAAACTAGAAGTAGTGAAATCCACGTACATGCATGATGTGCCACCTTCTCTCTACTTAGCAGACCCTATCTGACCATTGGTGTAACATTGGTACAAAAAACAGTTGAATCATGTGTGCAAGTGTTAAGAAACACTCCGAGCTGATTCCTGCTCATCAGATGTATTGAACTTAAGGTAGGTTCGGGAAAACAAACACCAATTAAAGCTAACTAAACCTCAACCCAGACATGTTAAAAAGGGCTGCTCTTTTCCTAATCTAACCTAGAATCATACATAATACTACACGCTTCATAATCTAACTTGAATTTAGTCCTGCAACTTTGACATAATTAGTTAAATGTGCATCATGGAAATAAAACATGCTTACTCATTAGTATATAAAATTAAATTTCTTTGAGCAGACTGATCATGCGCAGAACCTGAAATACAGTAGTTTTACCATTCTTTACTCAACAAGTTTATATTAAGAACATGTTGTAGTTGTGAGGTCCGAAAAGCATTTGTACTTCTAACATTGATAGGAAACTTACTCCAAATCAACAAATTCTATTCCATTTCTCAATGAAAATATGAAATATTCAGCTAGGATACTTTTGTGACCTTTATAGATCAAAGTCAATTCCATAGTTTGGGAATTTTATGAAATATAAACTAAATATAGAATGTCTTGTTTAGTTTGTATTCTCTCAACACGAACGTTTGAAAGTGATTAAAGACAGCCATTTTTCTCAAAACTTGTAGGATTCCACTAGCAAAGTTATTCTAAATCTTTCTATAACTTGTAAAACTTGATACAAATCTTGTGAAAATGCTTCCAAATTCCAAATTTCATTGACATCACCACCCAAAAGACGTGAAGAAATGTGTCCAATTTTACTTGAAAAGTTGGTTCCTGCTGGTTTTTGCAATAACCTAACTAGAGTTGCCAAATTCACCAAAAAATCAACTGCAACCCTGAAAGTAGATTGGGTTTTGAACTACTTCTCACTCAAAATTCTACCAAGATGATCTATCATTTCAGCATATGAGATGGAAAATATGGCGTACCAAACTATTGAATGGCATGTGTGGCATACTGAACTATTGCATGGCATATATTGCATAACAAAATATTGGATGGCATACTGAACTATCGGATGGTACATATGGCATACAGAACAACCTACAGAAGTATGACTGATGACCTATCTCTATAAATCTCAGTTTTGGATTCTTTTCACAAACAAAATACAGTTATTTTATATTTTTAAACATCATTTGACAAGAAAGCCTCTAGTGGTGGTTTATTGAACTGTGGAATTCATGTCAACAAATATCTTGAACTCTCATCATAGCAACAAACGAAATTTTTGTGGAAAACAGTTGAAATATAACTATTTTTAATGATTTTAGTAACTGTTATAACTAATATTACTTCTTAGCAAATGGCTGTAATTTTATTTGTTGCACAGGATTCGACACTTACTTTACAAATGATCCCCAACTATATGATGCATAACCTATGGATATAGTTTTTTTCCCCAACAATCAGACATTAATCATAGAAGGCTTTGCTTGTGGACATCCCATTTACATGACATTTTACATAAGGGAGTTCTATTTGAAACTGAACCATTAACCAAAATTGTGATTTCTCATGCTTAAAGAACATCCACTTGCACCTATCCATATCATGACCTGATTTACCATGGTGCACCATTATTGAGCTGGTTCTCGTCAAATTTGTTTGTGCAACAACCAAACATCTATTTCATGCTATTACCAATATAAGTAAACTCCCCTAAGTTAGCAAAGTGAACCTTTCTCTTTTATCTCCTATATGTGGGGCAATTATCCATCTAAGTCTTCTTATGTAGAAAATATTAACTCCTCAATAGAAGGTTAGGCATGGGAGTTTTACCTTACACTTTCTGAATGGCAATCCCTAGTCCTTACTCTTTAGTGATTTTTTATCCATTTAATAATACAGAATCACAAAAACCAGCAAAATACATCGTGTGATGGATGATCTTGGTAAATTTTTTCTTTGAGATCTTATTAATGATTGTTATATGATTTTAGGCGATGCAGTTCTTTGGATAGAGTCTCATCTAACTTTAACCTATTCGCTGAATATGTGATTGGTATTCCTCAACTTCAGAAAAAGAGTCTGTTAGTTTATAGTCCTTTGATCAGTTTCAATGTCATTTTTTCTTTATTGATGCTTCAGTTTTTGTGAAGATTCTAATGCTAATCCTCATCAACAGTATCCAAATTACTGTGCCATTGTTAGTGACTAGACTCATTATAATTGTCATTTTTTTCACCAGTTTCATCTTTTGTTTAGATGTGACAGCTTTATCTTAATTTACAAAGCTTACAAGATCACCTCTTCCTTGGTTTTGCAAACTTCTAGACATCCATCATTGGGTCCTGAACCTTTTTCTTTACTTTATTGATGTGATTTTGTGCTTTGATTGGATAAATTTTCTCTAATCAAAATCAGATCATCTTTGGAACTTGTTGATATGTTTAGAACCAGGTTGCATCTGAGTTCAAGGGGTCATATTTACATCTTTTAACTTTATCTAATATGTCCACATTAATATGTTTCATTGATGAGCTTGGTCATGTATGTTTTGCGCTGCTTCTTTTCCTTTTTCCTATGGCAGGTTGCCTTCATTACTACACTCTTGTCAGCTTGTGCAGTAGATGCAATCTACTTCATATTAGAAAGGATTAATGGTGTATATCTTTTTTTTTTTAATCTGGAAATTGCTATGTTCTCTAGATTGTAAAATTGGTTGCTAAGCTTGTTCCCTTGCAAATAGGTGTTGAAATCATAACAAATTAACAATCAATCATAGGTAAGAAGATGGAATGATTTTTGTCTTGTGACTCTTGTCTTACTAATCATTACTAAGCTTTATAGCAAACAACTTAATAGCATTACATAAGAGATCAAGAATAGCTTAAAAAGTAGTGTAGAATACCTATAAAACATTGATACACTAGGTCAGGTTTGAGCTCTATGTTAGAGCTGGGCTTGTGGTTTAAGGGTTTCTTTGTGGTACTTTAGATGGTTCGGATTTGTTTTATCAGACTCAATGGTCTAGATTGCTTTTGGATAGAGCTTTCCTAGTTTTTTTTTTTTTTGTAGAATTGTATATTTCGGGTGCTTGTGAGTGTCAAATAACAATGAAAGAAGTAGATGAATAATGTTGGAAAGGGGAGGCTTGCATGGATCATAATTTTGAGTATATGGAGTTGTCTGTGATGTTATAGGAGATATGAATGGGTGAGTTTAGAAGGGTGAAGCCCATCCTTCACTTGAAAATTTTGTGTGGGTCAAAAAATTGATTTTTTCCGTACTTGATAGAATACTGTGGAGATCTTTGTTCTAGGGTTTTTGCTGTTTTATTGTTGGAAGACGAACATTTCAAGCCATCCAACTTTAGCTACTATTGAGGAGAAATTGAATAAAATCATTGGAAATGTTTCTTTTTTAAGAGTTAGTTCCAAATACTAAGTAAACAACTAAGGCTGCTTGATGCTTAACCTTGTTCATGTGCTTGGATATAGTATTTTGCTCTTACCTTGGAGAACATGTCTGAGTATTGTCTATAAGTCAGACATCTTTGGCTCATTCAGATTGATAGCTTCCAAGTTCCATTTGGTGGCACAGTAAATAATGGTTTGGGACTATGGTGTGGTTATGGAATCAACTTGATGAAGTGAACGTGTTGTTTGAGATGTAGATGCTGATAACTGAGTGGTTTTATTGCTTGTGCAGTATTCCATTGAATAGCTGCTAATTCAACGGCACTCATAAAAAATTCTAGTATGAGATCGAGGAATGTTCCCTAAGTCTACAAAACCTAACGAGTCAGAAACTTTTGCTTTGGGCATGCATCCACTTTGGAGACTTGTGAGCACCCACGTCTTAAGTGTTTTTGTATCATAAATCTCTTAAGAAATCCACTCTCGTGAACTTTACTTGGATGATTGGATTCATTACCACACCTGTTTCTTGGCTATAAACTACAGGAAACTTAAGTTTAGTGACACAATAGAGACTTTAATGTAAATAAATATATGAGATCATGTGCACTGTTATGCTACAATGAAATCTCTAGCTTCGGGAGGATCTTTGACCTTAAGATAGAGGACATTGCTGCCTCATGAGCCAAAACTTTGTATCACTATGGTCCTCTATCTAGATTTAGTTTCTTTAAGGTATCTTCTTTATTGATTACATGAACTAATTATGTAAATGGTGTAAATTGTAGGGTATACTATGTAGTGCTACCCATCCGGTAAGATATGTTTGTTTAATTGTTATCATTTTGTATTTATTTGGAGAAAAGAATACTGAATTAATATATAATTGTGAGGACCCATTTGGTTGTGTTCGATGGTTTCATGTAGGAGAGGTGCATTGCTGCATACCTATTTGCAAAGTAGGTCTACAGGTTGACTAGAAAGTCTGGATTGTTATTCACAGCACTTCATGTAAAGCAATACAGTTTATCACTTGCTAAAGCTTACGCTGGTGACCATCAACTAGATCTTCTTCCTGTCCCTGTAGCTGTCACTAGGTCTGGGTACCCAAAAATCATTTTAGCATTCCATTAGAAAGCTAATAATTTGGAAGGATGACCGTGCATGTCAATTAGTGCAACTCTATTTTTCTTGGGTCTTCTTAGCCTAAACCATACAATTGGCTAGCCCTTTTAAAAGGAAGGACATTTTTTTAATGAAGTAAAAGGAAGGATTTTGAATCATTAGTTTTGCTATGAAAAATTCTGGATATGATTATGGAAATATGTTACTTGGTGATGTGTTTAGTCCTACATTGATTGTGTGTTGGGGAGGCTTGGTACTTATGCAGTGCCTAGGAACCAAGTAATATTTTCTTGCTAGCCTTTTTGGGTAAGGTCATGAGTTGTTATAGATGATACTAAAGTGGACTTGGCCCATGCCTTATATATATTGAGGGACATTATAGCACAAGCATGTTTGGAGTTGACTATAGGGCGATTGTGGTGTGGTTTTTTAAGATCCCAGGACCTGACCTAAAAGGACTAGCCGGAAGATATTATGTAGATTCTTTGGCCCTATATAAGCACCCAAGATCTTTGCAATGTACAATTGATGTGGGAGTAAACACACCCATGCGGGTTTTCACTTTGCAAGGTTGAAGGTCCAAATCCAATCAAAACCAATACAAAAATACTAAACTACAATCAACCTATGGTTAGTCTCAAAAAAGACTTGCTGTAGTGTCCCCTAGTTCATATGGATCATGGGCTAGATCCACTCTGATAATGTCATCCAAAAGGGCTAGTCGAAAGTATTATTTGAGTTCCTTGGTTTTGTACAAGGACCTAAGATCTTCCAAGTTTACAATCAACGTGGAACTAAATACATGCCCGAATGGGTCATTTTGGGTAGCCTTTTTGGGTGAGGTCTTGGGTCATTCTAGTAGCAGTCTTAGAAAACCGGAGATGTTAAAACAAGGTGTGCCTGTGACGAGGATATGTTTAAATTACCTTGGCCCAAAGCATGAAGCATATTATCAAATATGTATCTCCAGCTCTTCTGTACATATCTCCAGCATTTTGGTAGGTCATCTTCTATCTTCAAAATACTTTTTTGTTTGCTTATATTGCCACATCTATCATTATCTAAAATGCTACCAAACCATGTTGACTGGCTAATTTAGTTGATAGATATTCCAGTTAAAGTCAAAGAAAAGTTGTGCATTCTTACATTACATCCTCTTTTTTAATATCATAGGGATTTCAATACCGACTTGGTGACTTTCAAGTGAGGGTGGGAAAATGTGTTCCATCCCCCTCCGATGTTTTGAGAGGAATCATGATGGAGGTATGCAGTAATTAATTCTTTTCTAAGTTTAATTAGGCTTTTGTGATTTTTAGTGGATTATTTTAATGCCATGCTTGTCATCTTTAAACTTCCAAATTTCAATATTGACATATTGTATGCATGGTGATTGTTGTGCTTTCTTTCTTATACTAGTGTTTTGTCTACTTTATGATTCATGTTGCTTGTGCCATGTCATACCTTTGATCATGGTTAAATATATTGTAAACCTTAATTAATGGATTATAACCAGGATTTTAAATCCCGTGGGATGGAGCTATCCCGGTTTTCTCATAGAACGAGATACGTTGTTGTCTTGCCTTGTCTCGATACTTAGGATAGCGGATATCTCATGACGTCTCGATTGGAATGCTGGGATGATAGTGAAATGGTCCTGTCCTGACACATACGATGCTATCCCATCTCAGTGTTCTTTAGAATGTCTTATAGGGATCTAAATCCTTGTTATGAACTACATCTTGGTGTTCATCATTTTGTGAAAGATAAGAATGACATCAAACAATCAGGCAAATTATCCATCATTTCTTTGATAAGCTAGGAATTGTGTTTGCATTTAAATTAATATTATCAATTAATAGACCCACACTACTTTTAATGCTTCAAAGGCGATTAATTTTTTAATGGTCATTATAATCATTAATATAATGTTTTGTAGATAATCAGTATCTTATCCTTGTCATCTTTGTCAACAACAAAGTAGGTTTTCTTTATAAGGGCTGTTTGAGATTGTTTTTGTTGCAGGTCTCCTTGGCTACTTGCTGTGAATGATGCGAACCACTTTGAAATGGTGGGCTTCCCTTGTAAACTACCTGCCGTAATCTCTCATCTTACTGCTTCTGTTCCCATGCTTATCCATAGGTGGGTGACTTGAGGTTAGGTTCCTGTGCATGTGAGTTTTGCTCCTTCCTTGAGTTGCAGGCTATCAAGGCTAACATTACTTAAAGCTAATAGAAGTCATGCAACATGAAGACTTCACCAAAGCCCATCCAAAACATAGTTTTATGAGCTTGAAATAATGGAAAACGGGTCAAGTATGCTTGGAATTAAGAAGGCAATGGCTTAAAGTGAAGAAAGAGACAAGTTGGAACTTATGAAAAGATGTATAGATGGGGCCATGTTATGTTGTTTGACATGGGGAGGATTTTGGACTTGGAGAGAACATGGCAAATCCAGGTTCTGGTTTGATCTATCATTCTGATGGATTTAACATCAACTACTTAGAGGTCAGAACAAGCATCTTGAATGAGTATTAAGTGCCACATAACATGAATAACTTTCGAAAGCATTCTGAAAATATTTTTGTTATTCAAGGATGCTAACACATTATCAATTATTTTAAATTAAAAATCTCCACATGTCTTTTGTCAATCCATATTGGAAACTAAATGCATCGAATTGCCATCCACTTCATCAAATGCATAATTAAACCCCCCTAAATACTTAGGACCCATTTGGCATTTGAGTGCAGAAAAGTGCTTCTTGGAAGGCTAGAAATTCTTGTGGATGATTTTAAGATGTTTGATATAAATTTTGAAACAGCTTTCTGGATTTTCCAAAAACTGAAAAGGTCTACTAAGGAAAGCTCCAATTTGGAGCTTTTAAGCAAAAACTCTACCTGAGACGTATTGGGAAACCCTTTATTTATATTTCGGGGGAGAGGGGGGGGGGGGGCGGTGTTTGAGTTGTAGCAATTAAATTTTATCTAGAAATTTAATTTGAAATTCCTTTTATTGCCATATCTTTTTAATTGGGTGTTTTCTATGCCATAATCATGCATTATAAGATTTTGAATTTATTTACATCTTATTAATATTATAATATAATAATAATTAACAATATTGTATAATAAGAGTTTTGATAATATAATAAGATAGACTATCAAAATTTTAAATTATTACCATCATTATTATTCTAAGATAATATAATATTATAATAATGAAATATTATAATAGTATTATTATAACATACTAATGTTGCAGAAATATTGCTATATTTTATAATAAATATAAAATTTTATTATTTATTATATTATCTTATCAAAATAAATAATTTATATATTAAGAGTGCTTTGTAACTATGGTTTTGATAGTACAAAGAGTCAGCATTATGCAATTTCCTAATAAAAGTACTTTATCATTTTGGTTAACCGTTACATAATAGATGTTAAAGTTCTACTGTACTTTAGAAATCTAGTTACTAAATAATAAACAACTTTTTTTTAAATGCTAAACTAGCCAAAGCTCTGCCACAAACAAAATCTCTACTAGAGCCAAACAGGAGCTACAAACAAAAGCTCTACTACCTACAATGATGCCAAACAGGGCCTAATAATTGTCAGTGCATGAAAGCCTGGCCTGCTGTTGTGCAAAGCTGTGCATGGCTGTTCTGAAAGTTCCAATCAGTGCATGCATAAGATCATGCGCACAAGCTTCATGTCATTCATATAGGTGGGAATGGTTTTATGCTACTGTGAAGTGATAATTTGTGAGTTAGTGGCTTGCATGGACTGCTTAATGCTACCATGAAGTGATAATTTGGAAATGGTTTTATTATATTTTTCTGTTAACAGGTGAGAATCTTGGGAAGGAGGATGCCTGTAATTTAATTCTTGTTGGTAAGTTGAGAGGGTTTGGACCAGAATGCAGGGTATTAAAATCCTTTGTGTTGTTTTCAAATGAAAGATGGTTTTATATTTGGTCTCTCGAGGAACAATCGTAGTTCGGTGCTGCTTTGCTAGAACGAACATCCTAGCAGTTGGTTTTTTTTTTTTTTTTGTTCTTTGAAGTTTTTTATTTTTTATTTTTAAAAAACCCTTTGGACATGAACACTGTTCTGTTATCAGCTGAAACCTGCCTCATGTTTTGAACATTAACTTGTTCTTTTTTTATTGCCATTCAATATATGATAAAGCAGATAGCTAGTGTACCTGCCCTTATGAAGAACCTTTGTTTTGATATAGTCAGGGTGAACAGCACCCTCTCTACCATGACGAAGAGTCGTATCCTTGTTGCCAAAAGATTTTTCTTCATTTTTTTTTCAGTTGTCCTTTCGAATAGGGGGTGAGACCATTTTTTTTCATGTGGATGGCCTTGTAGTTTCCATCGCTAAAAATCTTATCTAACAGGTGGTAGGACTCATTTAACTCAGCTCTGTACTTGTTATAGTGAATGAGAATGGTGAAAAAACTCCCTATCTACCTATCTTTTTATACGAGCTGCCTCAATCTTGCACGTGATGCAAGCGAGAGGACTGTGATCCAGCCAAAACCCATGTCGGTTTCCCTCTCTCGCTAAAGATGGAGCCCAGCAGAGCTTTTTGGTATTATTAGATAATAATAAACGATGATCAAATCATGCCGGTTTTAAGCGGAAGGTATTTTAGTCCAACATGTGCATGCTGGACTCTGGGGCTTCCCCATTATATAGTCTTAGATTCATATCATAATTTTCAAGTAGCTAATTTTGATATTGGTTATATTAGATCTTCGGTAAGTTATTTATTGATTTTCTTTTTTTGGCAAAATTCTAACAATTTCATATCATCATAAAACCTAGCATTTAACTTTTCTGTCCTCGTTTTTTGTAGGTAGAATACCTTCCCCTGTCTTCAATAGAAAAATCCAGGCAAATTCTGGAAGATTTCTTTGACATATGGCAGGACACGGTAAACAAGAGGTCTCTGCCTGGCCATTTTATTCTTGTTGAACCAAATTTTGCAGACTATGGCCTTCAAGACCATTATACTCCTCAACATACAGCGGTACAGTATGCAACTTGCATGACCCAACTTATGGCTGCTGTAAGAAATTAGTTATCTTTAAACTAGAGGAGACAAAAAGGAAGTTTACCATGCCTTCTATTGTTATTTTTGTCAAAACTTCATCGTAAGAACTTATGGCTGCTGTAAGAAATTAGTTATCTTTAAACTAGAGGAGACAAAAAGGAAGTTTACCATGCCTTCTATTGTTATTTTTGTCAAAACTTCATCGTACCTTTCTATATTCTGCCTTTCTCATAGGAGTTGATAGGCTGGTGGGGAAACGGTTATTTGGATTTCTGCTTATTTCGATAATTTAGTTTGGATTGACTAATATTGACAAAATATTGGCAATCCGTTCTTTCCTTTCCTTGCTCAGTGATCCTCCTTTCCTTGCTCAGTGATCCTAAATTTGCCCTTGCTTTTGTCTGTTATGATTTATCTTCTGTAATCCAATCAATTGATCACCCACAGCTTTACGTTTGTCTCATTCACTTCAGCAGCATTCAGAATATATTCTTACATAAACGCTTTCTTTGTATGATAGATTCATATTTCCTCATGCAGAGTCTCACTCAATTTGTTTTGAGATCTAAATTTAGGTTTGTTTGTTTGTTTGTTTTTTTTTTTTTATTTCTGATGAGTTTAAGCATTCTTAAGCTTTGCTACAAGTCTGAATTTGTCAGTTTTAATCACTCCCAAATAATTATGCTCTTTTTGCTTGCTAGGGATATTTTTGTGTCCCGCATATTTCTTTCACTAAATGTCCGATTTGACAAAATGATTGCCCATCTTTGTCAATTTGGTGTTTATTTAACTCAAACCACCATATCGATTCTCTGATTCCAGGAAAAAAAAAAAATACAAGGCAAAAGAAGGAATGAGCTATAAAATAAAACTATAGGATTCCTGGCTGGAATTGTCTTTTATGAATTGCTCTGTCTCCAGGGGACGAAACCATCCCGCTTGCAAGCTTTGTTTGGTGTGGACTACAATAGATCAGTTATGGATCAGGTTGGCCTATCTACCTCAAAATTAAAAAAATTATATCCATGCCTATCTTGGGTTGTGTCAAATACAAGTATAAGTCGGGTCGGGTCGGGTTGTGTAAATAAAAATGATCAGGTCGAGTTATATGATAAATTTATCATATAAATATTAAATTATTTTTTGCATGTATATCATTTTAAATATTAAAATTTACATGAATGTTTTTTATAAATTAATATTTGTATGTATATTTTTATAAAATACTTGTTTTGTATGTATATCCTTTTTTTTAAAATTTTTTGTATATATGTATCCATATCATTTAACACTATTAAGAAATTAATAATTTAAAATTAAAATGATTGAAATATCTTTATAGATAAATATGTAAAAAGATATTTATAAGGATATATACAAATAAAAATTTTATGAAGATATTTATACATATTTAAATATTTAGAAGGATATATATATATATATATATATATATATATATATATATATATATATATATATATATATATATATATATATATATATATATATATGTAAAAAAATTAATTTTTATCTATTTCATCTAGATGGATTCGAATTATTTTACTTTATAATATAATATTATTTTATGTAATATAACAATATAATAATGATATTATATAATATATTATATTAGATTTTTAGAATATTATATTATATTATATTTTTGGATAAAAATGTGATGGTTCATCAAAATTTCATTCATGCAATAAATAAGTTGGAATGCGATGTCCTTCTCCAGGATTCTTGATGAGTGTTGCTTTGCTTTTGGCCAGAAAGTTAATGTACTTAAATTTTCTATCTTCTTTGGCCTCAAAACCAATGCCCATTTTAGATATGCCATCAAACATAGATTGGGAGTTGTAGAGTAGGATGGGGTGTGCCACTACTTAGGTATCCCCATATCCAGACAGAGGTTGAGACGGGTGGAGTCCGCCTCTCTCAAACAAGCCATCCAGGAGTGTTTGTAGGGTGGTAGGTTATAGTCCTCTCCATGATGGACAGGATGATTTTGGTGAGGTCTGTTTTTAGCTCTATGTCTGTTTATTTACTCTCTCATATAGCTATTCCGAAAACTTGCCTTCTTAAGACCGAGTAGCTTTTTTGGTGCTTTATTTGGGACTCTCATCAGGAGAGAGGGGGTGTTCATCTTCTTGTTTGGAAGGTGATCTGTCAGCCTACTAGGGATCGGGGCTTTGGGATCTAGTCTTTGAACATGAGGTGGGTGGCTTTGATTGCGAGGCATGTGGCTAGACTTCTCTATCTCAGAAGTTTTTGGTGCTCCTTGATGATTGCGAAGTATAGTCCTTGGATGGGGTCGGTGGAATTTAAACCTGTCCGAAGTAACTCTTTTATGTGGAAGGAGATTTATGCTCGTGCAATAGGGGTCGCTTCTCGAATTTGATGGGTGATTGGTGATGGCTGCACGATTGACTTCTACTTGATGCCCACCTTTATCTCTGAGCAGATGGCCCATCTTTGTCAATCCAAAGGCTGGGGAGGCCATATGTATTTCTGATCTTATTCAAGCCAAGGGAAGTGGCTAGCGATTTGATTGAATGGCTTAGGTGTTTGGGGCTGGCTTAGCTAAAAAAAGTATTGCCTATAATAATTTTCATTCAAGGGGGAGGATATGAGAGTGTGGAGATCTTTTTGTGGACAAAGGGTTGGAGCAGGTGACTTCTACACATGTATTATGAGGCTTGGACTCAAAGATTAGATTAAGCATGGATCTGGATGTTATAGGTACATCCAAGAATTAGCTTGTTTATCTGGAAGGTGGCATGGAATCATCCTCCTATCAGGCCCTTATTAAGGAAGAATGGGGGTGCCCCTGCCCCCCATGCCCATGTTGTGAGATGGAGGAGTCGGTGGACCTTTCTTTGTTCTGCTATCCTAGAGCTGCACAGATCTAGAGGTTGGTTGGTTTGCTTCAGAAAATTTCTTTGATAGGTTCTCCTACCCAATTACTCTTGGATAGCTTGAGGTTCAGCTTTGATTTTGAGGTGACAGCCAGAATTTCTGGCATTCATGCAGCTTATGTCACCTACCATAATTGGTTGTCCCGAAATAGCTAGATATTTGATTACAAAATATTTTCTGCGTGTTGTGTTGGAGTGTGTTTTGATACATGCAGAGGAGTTCATTCATCTTGAGTCAGCTGATTTAATCTTGAGGACTTTGGGTATCTAAAAATCTGTCAACTCATGCAGCATCTCGTAGAGTACTTATTTTTTTGGAGTCCCCGTTCCAGAATTTTTTTAAGATCAATTTTGATGGCAATATGATGGGCACTCTTGGAGGAGCATGTTTTGTTATTAAGGGACCTGTTCGAGATTGGTAGCAGTAGCCATCTCTTTGACCCTTTTGTTCCGAGGGTGGAGTTACGAGTTACATGAGCTGGCATTGCCTTCGCGAGGCTCACTCTCCAAGCTGACAATTTGTTGATTGAGGATGATTCTTCTACTGTTGTGGGCTGGATTTAGTCTAACGTCAGGAAATGGTCACCTATCCTTTATTGCTGGATATTTGTACGATGGTTTGGGGTATTGCTTCATTGATGGTTCGTCTTGTCTATTATGAAGTAAACTCTGTTGTAGTCTAGGTTGCCCATATGTTGTCTAGCATTCAGGAGACATGCTTTGGAGTGACCTAGGTTTTGTTCCCGGTCCGTTGAGGGATATTTTGTTTTCTGATCTTTTTGGATATATTCATACTAGGCTTGTATGAGTTCTTCAATTTATAAAAAAATAAAAAATCCCTTAAATAAAGAAAAGAGGGAATAAAAATAATTATAAAAATTGTTATAAACTAAAATTAGACTACTAATAATAATGGATTAATAGAGATTAACAGCCAACATAGTTTTCTCTTATAAAATTTTCTATAGTTTTCAAAGAAGGAATCGACTTCATACATATCACCTCAAAACCTTAATTGTATCTCCTACAATCCTTTCTTGATTGAGAGAGAATATATTTTTTAGAAAATTGGACATGTCGATAATCGTGAGAGAAAGAATATGCGATTTGGGAGCCAAGTTGAAGGTAATATGTCACGTAATTAATCCAATTCCCATTTTCAAAGATAAAAGGTATAATTTCATAAGTTTATTAATTTTGATATTTCAAAAATATATTTTAGTTAACAATGTTAGAGTACCATTATGTGGAGGGTATTTATACAAAAAAAGTAATATTTATGAGGGCATATATGTAAATATTAATTTTGAAAGGATATTTAAATAAATTTGAATGTTTAAAAATATATACATGTAACAACAATAAAAATTAAATTAAATTTTTTGGTTATATATACACTCCTAAATGTTCAAATTTATATGAATACTCTCATCAAATTGTTATTTGCACGTATATTCTTATAATTATTTTCTTTTTACATATCTAATCATAAGGGTATATTAGTTATTTTAATTTTAAACTATTAATTTTATTAACAGAGTAAGATGATGTGGACATATATGCTTAAAAAAAAAGAAGGGTATATATATAAAATAAGTATTTGACAAGGGTATATATATGTAAATATTAATTTTGAAAGGATGTTCATGTAAATTTAAATATTGAGAAAGATATACATACCAAAAAAAATTCTAAATATTATAAAATATTTTAATGTATTTTTAATAAAAATAAATTGATTATCATTTTGAAAGAGAATCGAGATTAAGATTATATGGGAACTGGTTCTAGACGAGGCATAACGTTAACCATATCAAACTTGGACTTATTATGATTTTTTTTTCTAAAATCCATGCTCTTCTCGTGTTCTAATTGGATCGGGTACCCGGTGGATTGGTTTAACATTATCATCCCTAGCCAAGTTGGGATGCAAATAAGGCCTTTTTTTTTTTTTTTTTTATGAACAAAAGGGCAGGGGATTTTACCTCGATGTAGCACCCCATTCATGTTCGATACTGGCCATAAATTTTCACATACATTTCCCATCCTCTGGGATTTTATTCGAACCGGTGAGTATGTCAGCCTAGTCCCTCTATGAGGTCAGAGTATTAGCCGATCCATCCTTCAATCACGTGCACCCGGAATTCCGGAATTTTAATCGAGTCATCCACTCATTCCTTGAATCCGTGACTAGGTAAAAGGGAAACCAAGCCTTTACCAACTGCACTACTCCCCGTAGAGATAAAAGGGCAGGGGGGTTAGCAAATAAGGCCTTTTAGCCGTGTCATGCTTAAGCCAACATGCACTCCAAGTGGGTTGGCCTATTTTCGTATCCATTGTTTAGAATGCCAATCACCTTGCCATCATCATATTGAATATCATGCATGTTTATGTTGTGTATGGCAGGAAATACAACAATAAATCTTAGTATGTTCAAGCTAATTAGTTATCTCATGCTCATTGTAAATCGTCTTGGAGTTAATGGTATTACCTAATCGTGAATGGAGCCTTAGCGCAAGGAACGGTGCATGTAGGGGTGATTTCAGCATGAGACAAGCGGCCCTTGAAAGAGTTAAAAGCCTAGCTTACAATGTTTCATCATGGTGAAAGCTGGAATTATGGAGAGAAATTGTGTTACGATTTGATTAACCATTTAAAAAGTATTTTCTTTTTACTTTTTTTAAGTTTTTGAAACTTGAAAGTAAAAATAAAAAAATATTATTCGATAACATCACAAAAAAAAAAAAAAACTAAAAAAATAAATGATAATTATTTTTAAAAATAAAAAATATTTTTATTATTTTTTAATTTTTTGTTTTTAAAATATCGGATAAAACTAAAACCCTCCCTGATCGAGCTTGGCCTCCAACTCGGCGGTCTTTGCTGCGAGGCAGTTGATCGAAACCTCCCTCACCGAAGCCATCCTGTCCTCCTCTTGGCCCTCGTCATCGCAATCCAATCCCATCGCATCGCTTGATCATGCACCACTTAAGCCCTCCTTTGCTGCAGCCCATGCTCATCCAATTCGGGTCTTGAGCCGATCCATGGTTGAAAAGTCCTATAAGAATGGGAAGAAATAGGAGAAGATGGAGAAAAAAGAGAGAGAATTCGATTTAGGAGGAAGAGGGGATCGAGAGGGTGGTTGGAGATCGGATTGCAGAGAAAATGATGATGAATTCTGCAATGAGTCCTCAAGATTGGCTAATGCTGGGACTTTGGAGTGGTCCAAAGTCTTCCATCTTCCGGAAGAAAAGCGATCAGCTTAAGACTTCGATGCATGAGGAAAGCCAGCGAGAAGGGGAAGGCAAAGGCCATGAGCCCTTGGATCGATCGAAGACCTTGTTAGGGAGCCGCCCGCGTAGGCGATCCAAGCCCTGAGGCCGAGGTGGGTGATGCCTAGGAGGGTGAGGGTGGTGTTGAGATTGATTCTCTATTGGAATATTCCCCTTTTTGGCTAATTCAAATTTGCATTGCAACCAATCCCACACCAGTTTTCATATAAAGAACTTCACTTGATTTTGAATTTTGGGCTTCCAAATCCAATGGCTTTTTACCATGTACCAAGCACAAATTAGATAAATGCACTTGATCTAGTTTGAAATAATGCCAAACCAGTAGATCAAGCCATCCCTCTTGGGATAGTGATATAGTATGTATCTTACTAGTCAGATCGGGTATAAATATAGTGGTTGAGATTTTATCCTTCCACTCCCCAGAAGGAGTAATAAGATTAGATACCAAGATGCCATCCATTGTACTATCAACATTAATGAATGCTAGCCATCCGTTGAAAGAGATATTAGAAAACTAGGAATCATATATTATATGTATCCATCTCCCGTTACCAATGAGCCACTAGAATTGAAACCTCAACTAAGAACCATAAAAACAAATTTTTCTCCAAGTATATGAATAATGATGGGATGTTGAATAAGAATCCCAGGTTCTTGAAAAATGATACTTAGCAGTGACAAATCGAACCCATAAGGACGATGGATTTAAAACTCGTACCATCTTTACTTGCAATCATGAGTCTCAAAAAAAATGCTCCCCATCTTCTCTCTTCCTTCCCTTAGAAAAATATTCCATAAGGCGGATGGAATGTAAGTTGGCAGTTAGGCTTGAAAAATGTTCTCTCTTCCCTCTCTTAGAAAAAAATTCTCTCTTCCTTCCCTTGGAAAAATGTTCCTTCCCTTAGAAAAATCTTCTTTTTTCCTTCCCTTAGAAAAATGTTCCCTTAGAAAAATATTCCATTAGAAAAATGCTCCCATCTTCTCTCTTCCATTCCTTAGAAAATGATACTTAGCAATGACAAATTGAGCCCATAAGGAGGATGGATTTAAGACTTATATACCATCTTTACCTACAATCTTGAGCCTCAAAAAAATATTCTATAAGGAGGATGGAATGTAAGTTGGTAGCCAGGCTTGTCTTATACCATATTTATCTACAATCCTAAGCCTCAGAAAAATGCTCCCATCTTCTCTCTTCCTTTCCTTGGTAGTGATATCCATGTTAGCAGGGGATCATCTTGTTAGCTATTGAAAATGTCCATTCCATGGGTTTCCATGCCAATAGCATGGTAGTCCTGTCTATTTTCTATTTCTTGATGGAGACCGACATCATCAGAGAATCCATCGGTGTACAAAGAACCATTACTCGGAAGAAGAAGGAGAGGAGGTTGCTTCATGATATGAACCATGATGCTCAATTCTCCCTCTTCATAGACCATACCATGGTCATTACTTTGGAGAAATGGGTGCTTTAGAAGCTCTCTCGCTGGAAGCCTTTGAGAAGCTGTGGCTAACCATTTATCCACAAATTGCCTTACCTCAAGATCCTTGACTCTATACAAAGCTTCGGGCTTGGTCCCCTACTGGATATATATCAAGGTAAAACAAACAATTACTGACAAATAAATTCAGGCACTGCAGCATGGTATAAGTAGCCATTAGGATTTAAATGTATGGACTCTTATAGATATAACTTTCTTGTAGATCTGGGCCGGATTCGTGCATTCGTTGTACGGCTACTCAAAGGTGACATTTCTAAGATGTGCATCCCAAAAGAGTGTACATGTCCACCAATTCATTGTATTCCTCCTCATTCACCTTTGGGGCCATGAACTTCGATGTGCTTGTCGAGGAATGCAAACACTACCTAAATCTAAATCTATATCCATATATGATCAAATGGTTGGCAGAAGTTTTGACTTCCAAAACTAATTCGCACTAGAAAGTAGCAAACAAAGAGACTAGCAGTGGTATGCCAATCCTCTCTCTTAAGGAAGACGGCGACAATGGAGAGGGTGGAGGAGCAGGGTGTCATTACCGTTAGATCATGGAAGAGGGGGTTTGGATTCAAGGGCCGTCCAGTCAGAAAGAAATGGCGATGAGGTCTCCGACAATGAGAGATTAATTGACCATGAAAGGGATATAGGACAAATCGAGATGAGGGCTCTAACAGATAGGGTGCTGACGGTTCGGGAGAGAAGGAACCGGTGATTCGGGAGAGAAGAGAAGAAAAAATGGATCAGTTTCAAGACCCGTTAACCCACCACCCTTTTTCAAGGACGATAATGTTGTTTGATAAATTTTATTAATTTTTAATTTTAAAAATATTTTTAGTTCACGGTGTTAGCAGTATCATTAAGTGGAGGGTATATATATATATATATATGCAAAAATAGGATTTTACAAGGATATATAAATAAATATAAACTTTAAGAGGGTGTTTATGTAAATTTCAATATTTAGGAGGGAATGCATGCAAAAAATTTAATTTATATCAAATTCGATATATTTGATAAAAAAATGTCATATTCAATAATTCAAAATATGGTGTATCAACTTCTTAAATCATAAATAATTCAATACAAAAAATATTTTATGAGTTATGAATAAATCTATAAAAAGTGGAGCATTATTTATGTTGTAAATGGAAACAACTGACTGATCCAATTAATTCCAAAAATCCTTCTCAAAGTTTATCACCAATGCATTGGAAATGTGTATATGTTGTAGTGTAAGAGCACGTAGCGTTCTTTAGATCCAGGATTTTAAACTTCTATCTTTATTTTGTTCAGCTATTAGGGCAGGCTAACTTTCCATTTTTTGTGAGCATTTAGTTATTTTATAATCCTTGCTGTTAGGGCAGGCTAACTTTTCATTTTTTGTGAGTATTTAGTTATTTTATAATCCTTGTGGCTACAACCAAAGCATCCACCATTGTTCCAATGATAATTGTTAGGATATCTCGGTCCAAGTACGAACTAGCCACCGGTTCGACCGGTTGAAGACATCCCTTCCGAACCACAAACTTTGGACCAAGGTATTCGAAAAAAACCAGGCAACCTATGGGCAAACCAAAGCTCTTGATGGGCTTACGGCACCCGAAGACAAGGTCTTCGGATTACGACTTCAGCCTTCATCGAAGATCAAGTCCTACGGCACCTAAAGACAGGATCTTCAGCCTGAACTGAGGAGTGACCTTCACCAACTCCCAAAGACATGGTCCTCGGTTTACGCCGAAGACAGGTTCTACAATCCGTCTCGAGAGGATCCGAGGACAAAGACATTCCCTGATTCAATCATAGAAATCTTCCTAAAAGGGAAGTCTGAAGACGGGCTCTCGACCTGTTTCAAGTCTCTACGAACAGGACAAGCAACGGTTATCATCGACTATTTCCAGAATATAATCATGGCACTAACTCCAACGGCAACGCCTCCGGCCTGGCCGCCGGAACTGCCCATTAACTACCCACGATTCCAGATTGTGGGAAAGAAATTAGCTCCCCCATCGTAACCGCTGGAGGAAGAGGGGAATTGCAGGCTGAACAACTCTTTATAAATAATGGTAAGGGAGAATATTCGAGATAAGGCACAAGATACCCTTGAAAATCTCAGAGTCTTTACCTTCTTCATTGAGTCCTCATCAAAATCTTCTCCATTCTGTAGCTGGAGCCCGTCTCTGACTTAGGCATCGGAGTATCCCCCGCCGGAGCAACTCCAGCCAGGGATTTGTTTTGCAGGTGAACCAGTGAGCGGGCCTGCGATCCAGTAGCTTCGTCCGATCGAAAAAGGGACTCTGCGCCAACAGATTGGCGTGCCAGGAAGGGGAACATCCTGTTGAATTTGCATTTTTAAGCTACCCTCCTTAACCAAGGGGAAGTAAGAAATTTTCAATGGCGAGAGGGAAGACTCATATTGCCTCAACAAGTCAAAATCGTGCTCCATCCCAGGGGGTACACCTCCGATAGAGAATGACATTCCACCTCCCACAATTATCACGGGACAGCAACAATTTGAAGCCCTCCTGAACCAGGTCACTAACCTCAAGGCTATGGTTCAGGACTTTCAAAATAGAGCTTTTCAGGTAGGGCATCCGCCAGCCACCTCTAGACATAGCTCTCGATCCCGGAGGAAGAGAGCCCCTCGAGAGGGGTCCACACATTTCTCCCCCCGTCCTCGACCCTCTCCTGAAGGCCGAAGCTCGAGAATGCCTAGGCCCACTGATTCCCTGCAGAGAGGAAAAAGACTTAGGCAAACTTCCTCACCCTCTTCTGAAGACTCTACTCCTGTAGAGAAAGCACCAAAGCAGGCTCTCCCTAACTACGATGGAAAATTTAAGACCATCGAATCGGAGATGGTGAAAATGCGGGAGCAGAGAGATTATAATGATTTGGCGGTGTGTGATTTGCGCCCACCCTACACCGACTGTGTCCTAGCCGAGGTCATCCCTCGGTACTTCAGGGTTCCCCAGATGGAACCCTACGACGGCACCTCTAATCCTCTTGACCATCTGGGCAGTTTTAAGGTCCATATGATGATCCAGGGAGCTTCGGACGCGATGTACTGCCTCGCGTTCCCAGCCACCTTAAAAAAAGTGCTCGGATGTGGCACTCGAGCATACGCCCAGGTACCATTAATTCTTTCTCCGAGTTAGAAAAATTATTTGTCTTGCATTTCAAGACTTGTTGCAAGACCCCCCGGAATACGGACACACTGTTCCTCCTTCACCAAAATGAAGGAGAAAGCCTGCGAGATTACATCTCTAGGTTTAATGCGGCCATACTCGAGATCCCTGATCTTAACAAGCATGTGGCCATGTCTGCACTGAAGAAGGGACTTCGTACATCTAGGCTCACATTTTTTCTGGATAAGAAGTTTCCTAAAAGCTATGCCGAGCTCCTATCGAGGGCTCAGAAATATGCCGATGCCAAAGAGCAGACGGCAAATTGATGATTAATCGAAGGGAAACCCCCTTCAAAGAAGAAAAACAACAGGGGACAAGGCCCCCCTGTTTCCAACAACAACAAGTATGCCGACCGCCGAAGAAGTCCTCCCAGGCCCAGAGCATCGGGCGGGAGATTCGACTCCTATACCCCCCTCAACCTCCCTCGTGAGAAGATTCTCTTAGAGATAGAAAAAGAAAACTACCTCCAGCGGCCACGTCCCATGAAGGCATCCTCTTCTGCAAGGAACAGTAACAAATACTGTCGATTCCACCTTGACCACGGTCACAACACTGAAGAATGCATCCAACTGAGAGATGCGATAGAGGATCTCATCAAGAGAGGGTATTTGGGACGATACATTGGTCGCCAAGGACCTTGATAAGAAGCTACTGTTCCCTAATCAGCTCCTGAAGAAGTTGAACTACCAAATCAACAGCCCACCAATGGAGGCGTGAGGATGATACATCGACCTGTCAATTGGAGAAGAGACGAAGATGATGTCCTGAAGTGACTCAAGGATAACAATGCCATTTTCTTCTCCGATGATGACCTTGCGGGAGTCCGTCTCCAGCACGACGACTCTATTGTAATTTCGACCGTTGTGGTCAATTATGATGTACAAAGAATCCTAGTTGATAATGGAAGTTCGACCGATATCTTGATCTATGATGCATTCTCTTGGATGTGTTTTCCTAGAGACAAGCTACGAAGGTCCCCTTTACCACTTACCGGCTTTGGAGGGAATCGGGTTGATGCCGAGGGAGAAATAATACTGCCTGTAACCCTCGGTACCGAACCTCGATAAAAGACACTGCCGATCATTTTTACGGTAGTCCGAATTCCTTCAGCCTATAACATCATTCTGGAATGACCTGTCCTGAACAGATTCCAGACCGTAGTGTCATCCTACTACCTCCTGGTGCGCTTTCCCACCAGAAATGGTGTGGAGAAGTAAGAGGAGAACAAAGAGCGGCACGACAATGCTTGATGATCTAGGACAAGCACTCTAACGATCCCACGACTTGGGATCAGCTAGATCCAAGGGACTCGACTATAGATTCTGGCAAGCCTATGGAGAGAACAATCTCGGTACCCTTAACTAAAGAGGACCCCACCAAGGTTGTGCAGATCGGAAGCATCCTTGATGAAAAAACTAGAACGGAGCTGATTTGCTTCCTCAGGGATAATGCTGATGTCTTCGCCTGGTCGGCTTCGGACATGCCAGGAATTCCCACCGAAGTAATCACTCATCCGCTGGAAGTTGCCCTTGGATATAAACCAGTCCGGCAAAAGAAGAGAAGCTTCACCGCTGAAAAATAAAAAGTAATAGATGAAGAAGTGAGCAAGCTCCTCAGGGCAGGGTTCATCTGGGAAGTCCACTACCCCGAGTGGTTGGCTAATGTGGTAATGGTAAAGAAAGTTAGTGGCAAGTGAAGGATCTGCATCGACTACATAGATCTCAATAAGGCTTGCCCAAAGGATAGCTTTCATCTTTCAAAAATTGACCAACTGGTCGACGCCACTGTCGGCCACCAATTGTTAAGCTTTATGGATGCTTTTTCTGGCTACAAGCAGATCCAAATGGACCCCCGGGATGAAGAGAAGATGGCCTTCGTCACTGACAAAGATCTGTATTGCTACAAGATGATGCCATTTGGGCTCAAGAATGCTGGAGCAACCTTTCAAAGGTTGATAAACAAGGTGTTCAAGGAGTAGTTGGGGAGAAATCTGGAGGCCTATGTCGACGACATGATCGTCAAAAGCCTCCTTAAAAAAGACCACATCCAGGTTTTGAGGGAATCATTCAGCGCCCTGCGGCGTCATCGAATGAAGCTAAATCCGACGAAGTGTACCTTTGGGATTACTTCAGGCAAGTTTCTAGATTTCCTCGTTACTAAGCGAGGGATTGAAGCAAATCCTGAAAAAATTCAGGCCCTCAAAGACATGAGGCATCCATCCTGCAAAAAGGAAGTCCAGCAGCTGACAGGGAGGATCGCCTCTTTAAGCAGGTTCATCTCTCGCTCAGCCGAGAAATGTCTTCCATTTTTCAAGGTACTTCGGCAATCTCGAGGTTTTGAATGGATAGAAGACTGTCGTACTGCCTTTGAAGAGTTGAAGAAGTACTTGGAGACCCCACCTTTACTTTTTAAACCTCAAGAGGGGGAGGTGCTCTATTTATACCTTTCTACTTCGGATGAGGCAGTCAGTTCAGTCCTTGTCCGAAGAGAAGAAGACGGCTCCCACAAGTCGATCTACTACATCAGCAAAGTTCTGCATGATGCTGAAACAAGATATTCAAAGATGCAGAAGCTGATTTACTCTTTGATAATTGCGGCAAAGTGACTACGGCCATATTTCCATGCCCATGCCATCGTGGTGCTGACCGATCCACCCCTCAAAGCTATTCTCCGATGCCCTGATACCTCTGGAAGGATAGTCAAGTGGACTGTGAAACTAAGCGAGTTTGACATCAGCTTCCAGCCTCGATCAGCTATGAAGGCCCAGGTGCTCTCAGATTTCCTGGCTCAGTGCACCTGGAAGTCCGAAGACGAGGTGCCTCTCGTAGAAGAAGGAGACTCGAAGAATACGGAGTATGATTGGGTGCTTCATGTAGATGGAGCTTCCAATCCTGCTGGATGTGGAGCCGGCCTCATATTGGCTGAGCCCAACAGCCACACAGTGGAGTACGCACTCTGGTTCTCCTTCCGTGTTTCAAATAATCAGGCCGAATATGAAGCCCTACTTGCAGGTCTTCAGATTACCAAAAGTTTAGGAGTTCGAAGACTCCAGGCTTTTTTGGATTCCCAGTTGGTGGTAAATCAAGTTAAAGGAGAATATGAAGCCAGAGATCCCATCATGGTGCAGTACCTGGAGAAAGTACAAATTTTATCTTCTCAATTGGAATACTTCGAAATCATTCATGTTCCCCGATCGGAGAACTCCCGGGCAGATGCGTTGTCTCGACTTGCTACCACAACCCCGGAATCTCTCGGTCGTATTTTCGTTGAGCACCTTAAAGCTCTAAGTATAGTTGAAGAAGCTATAGAGGTGCACCAAATTGAGATCGAGCCAAGCTGGATGGATCCCATTGTCAAATTCTTAAATGAAGGTGTACTGCTTGAAGACAAGGCAGAAGCCAAAAAGATCCGCTGGATGGCATCTCAGTATGTTATCTTGGATGGAACTCTTTACAAAAGGTCATTCTCTCAGCCCCTGCTGAAATGCTCAGGACCGTCAGATGCTGACTATGCCTTGAAAGAGGTCCACGAGGAAATATGTGGTGATCATTTGGGAGGCAGGTCCTTAGCATATAAAATTATATGCCAAGGGTACTAT
Organism: Areca catechu; assembly: GCA_021397845.1. NCBI lineage: Eukaryota > Viridiplantae > Streptophyta > Magnoliopsida > Arecales > Arecaceae > Areca > Areca catechu. The sequence goes on along the minus strand of CM038040.1, from coordinate 6,890,829 downwards.
TGGCCCTCCATCTAAAAGGATTCGATCGACTTCGTGCGAAGATGTGATCAATGCCAGCGATATGCCAACATTCAGAGGCAACCAGCGAGTCACTTGACCCAACTGACAGTCCCCTGGCCTTTTGCTCAATGGGGAATGGATATTCTTGGCCCATTTTCGCCCGCATCTGGGCAAAGAAAATTCTCCCTTGTGGCTATTGACTACTTCACAAAATGGATCGAAGCCGAACCACTAGCCCAAATCACGGAGGGCAACGTTGAGAACTTTGTAAGAAACTCCATCATATTTCGGTTCGGGATTCCACACACAATAATTACTGACAACGGGAGGCAATTCGACAATCCGAAGTTCAAAAACTTTTGTTCTCGGTACCATGTGCAATATAGGCTGACTTTCATTGCCCACACACAATCCAATGGAGAAGCCAAAGTAACTAATCAGACCATTCTCCACGGTCTGAAGACGAGGTTGAATGCTGCCAAAGGACTTTGGGCAGAAGAGCTAACCTCCGTCCTCTGGGCATACAGAACTACCCCAAGAACGGCCATCGACGAGTCTCCGTTCAACCTAGTATACGGTACTGAAGCCGTTCTTCCTATCGAAGTCTTCCTCCAATCTCTAAGAATCGATAAGTATGAAGAGCCTGGAAATTTCGACCGCCGAAGAGTCGACCTTGATCTATTGCAAAGCACCAGACTCCAGGCTCAGATGAAAATGGCGATGTATCAACAAAAGGTCGCCAAATACTACAACTCTAGGATAAAGGAATAGATTTTTTGCATGGGGGACATGGTGCTGCGAAGAGCTAAAGTATCAAGGCCAACTGAATAAGTCAAGCTTTCTCCCAACTGGAAAGGACCGTACCAAGTTGAAGAAGTTATACGTCCAGGAACGTATTGACTCAAAACCTTGGACGGTAAAACATTGTCCCGGTCATGGAATGTGCAAAATCTTCGCAAGTATCATCAATAAAATTCTCAGAATCTTTTGTGCACATCTGTCCAACTTTAAATGACCTATTGCAACAGCAGGATGGCAGCAATTTTTTTAGCTTGATCAAAGAGATCGGCTAATGGCGCAAGGGAGAGTCTGATCCACTCACCTTATCGGTATGTCCGACGAGCATAATGGACGGCCCAATCAGGCTGCTAAAATGATCGAAGGCACAAGGATGGTTCACGTAACCTGCCCTACGGAAAACCCGAGAACGTGTCGGAGTGGGCCTAACTAGCCTACCTTATGTTAAAAAGGTGCAGGGATGGTTTCTATAACCTACCCTACAGAAAATCCGAAGACGCGCCGAGGCGGGTCTGAACAGCCTACCTTAACCATGGCAGAGATGCACGGGGGTAGCATAGACACTATACCCTATGAAAAATCCGAAAATGTGGGAAAATGATTTCACATCACTCACTCTGCCAACGTCAAGCTTTTGAGTTCACACTTCACGGGATTCAAAGATATATCATTCACAACACAAAGACAAAAACAGGTTTCAACCCGTGGATGGCGGATGGCGCTGAGCATATCCTTGATGATCTTGCAGCCTGGTCGAGGACCGATCACCCACCATCCGTTGCCGTGAAAATCCCTCTTGAGCACAAAGAGGGCAGTAAACAAATTGGTCTTGGGCTTTATGTTAGCTATGTGGCACCGAACCAAGAACCTGCAGATGTTCCGAATGCTATTCAGAGTCAACTACGCAAGCACCACTTGGTACCGACGAAATATTTTGATGAAGAAAAGATGCAGGGGAAATCGAAGGCCAGCCTTCAAATGATCTTCGTACACAGCCAAACACCTGGGAGGAGGTTTGTTCACCCGTTTCTCAGATGCGGAAAGAATTAAAGGGAACCCCTCAGGAATGTGATAGCATTCTCGAAGATGAGCAACCTTTCCCGGTGAAACAGAGTTGGGGACCAGCTCCGGACTCACTACGTCACTGACCCCCGAAGGCCCAACTTGTTCCCCGCGGCTTCCTACAGACTCAGCCCTGATAAAAGGACGAGGTAAAGAAATGGAAAGAAGATTCTACCTGTAAAAGGGACCGATAGCCAAGAACAGGAAAAGCTGAGCCAAAACTGAAAGTATGAGGTTGAAGAAGCTTCCTCAGCTGGCCTCTTTTCTCCTTCTCGAAAAGAAACGAAAAGACCCCAAAGCAGCCCCAAGCTGATTTGACACAAAATGGACCAAAGGTCGTAATCCATTTGAATCAACGGCCAATATGAAACACATTCATCATCCAACAGGTAGGAAGGAACCATGACAACCGCTCAAATCCCAACCAAAAGATTGGTTGAACCGTCGTACAACGAAAAAAGGAGAGGCATTCCCTTGCCCGCCCACTCCTTTTTCATCCCTCAATCAGGGAATGACAACTGTCCATCGCCTGATTCTCAAATCAGCTAGCAGTTATGATAGATGGTCTAATCAAAGATTTTGTAATCATCCACTGCACCTTTCCTCAGAAGGAAAGCAACAAACCAGCATTACTCTCACTCTTCGAGGCAAATCTTCACTTCGAAAACTGAGAGTAGGGGGCAACTGTTAGGATATCTCGGTCTAAGTACGAACCAGCCACCGATTCGACCGGTTGAAGACATCTCTTCCGAACCACAAACTTCGGACCAAGGTATTCGAAAAAAATCAGGCAACCTATGGACAAGCCAAAGCTCTTGATGGGCCTACGGCACTCGAAGACAAGGTCTTCGGATTACGACTTCAGCCTTTGTCGAAGACCAAGTCCTACGGCACCTAAAGACAGGATCTTCAGCCTGAACTGAGGAGTGACCTTCACCAACCCTCGAAGACATGGTCTCCGGTTTATGTCGAAGACATAGTCTTCGGTCTATGACAAAGATCAAGTCCTCGATCTATGCCGAAGACAGGTTCTACGATCTGTCTCGAGAGGATCCGAGGACGAAGACATTCCCTGATTCAATCATGGAAATCTTCCTAAAAGGGAAGTCTGAAGACGGGCTCTCAACCTGTTTCAAGTCTCTACGAACAGGACAAGCAACGGTTATCATCGACTATTTCCGGAATATAATCATGGTACGTAACTCCAGCGGCAACGCCTCCGGCCTGGCCACCGGAACCGCCCATTAACTACCCACGATTCCAGATTGTAGGAAAGAAATTAGCTCCCCCATCGTAACCGCTGAAGGAAGAGGGGAATCGCAGGCTGGATAACTCTTTATAAATAACGATAAGGGGGAATGTTCGAGGTAAGGCACAAGATACCCTTGAAAATCTCAGAGTCTTTACCTTCTTCATTGAGTCTTCCTCAGAATCTTCCTCATTCTGTGGCTGGAGCCCATCTCTGACTTAGACATCGGAGTGTCCCCCGCCGGAGCAACTCCGGCCAGGAATTTATTTTGCAGGTGAACCAGGGAACGGGCCTATGATCCAGTAGCTCCACCCGGTCAGAAAAGGGACTCTGCACCAACAATAATCATTTTCAACACAAGCTTTGCCACATATAGAGTCATCACTTACTGATTTTTTGTTTGCATTCTTTATATTTCCATTACTCTTTTTTCGAGATTTGCTCAACCGGTTTTTCTTCTTTTAATCTCTTTCTTTCTTTGCATATTTTTATTAACTTTTCTTTCAATTATTAATACCTTATTCACTATATGTGAATGAGTAGTTAATTCGTACAGCACCACTTAATTTCTAATTTCTGTTCTTTGTCCCATTTCAAATTTATATACTCGGCCATATTCATCTTGACGAACCTTGTAATAAATTTGGCAAGCCCAAAGTACATAATTCTAGACAAAGAAAGGTCTTGAAAATATTGATTACATGCTTCTAAAAGGTATGATATTGTGGTTCCTTCTGGTTGAAAATTTTATTTCTATCAGGTTGGTTTTAGAATTCCATATAATTGGGCTTTCTTTTTGAGTCCATCATCATCTTATGAATTTTGTTCTTAAAATATTTTGTTTTCCCTTTTTCATTTTAGATTCAAAAATGATTACAAAGGTAGAAAAGGTTGAGAGATGGGATCTTCTTTGGTTTAGGGTAGAACCATAGAGGTTCTTGCAATTAAATACATTCATATATTAAGCAGTTGTACATAAGACAAATTTGGACTTTTAACCATCCCACATAATTATCATGAGCCGGAACTTAATAGACTAAATTCTTTTTCGAAAGAAAAGGTGAATGAACAAGGTTGAATAATAGTTGATCCATTAAAGCTTTCTAGAAACTCAGGTCTCTCTTTTCTTTCTTTTTGTCAAATAAAGTTGGTCTTCAAAGTGATAAACAAACCATGGTTATTCATATCTAATCTTGCATTTATCAATTAGAAGATTATTTATCAAGGGAAATTAAATATATCTCTAATTTAAATATATATAGGGATCAAATAGGTGGCTATGTAAAAAAAAAATATAGCATGCAAAAAGAAAAACGAATGAAGTTGGATTTATAATCATATTCCAGCTCATTATTTTGAGGAGTGTTGTTGCAATGCTCCGGATCATGGTGGCGAGGTCAGGCTTTTACCGATCTGGAGCTCGATAATGTGCTAAGGTATTGTGCTTCTCTAGAAATTTGAAAAAGAGATTCATTCACACTAGAGATTTTCTGGTGGGGAACCCTTCAATACTTAAATTAGCCGGAGCTTGAGAATAATAGGAAAAACAAGCGACAAGAGAGAATTTTTTGAAAATAAGGAGTTTACTTGAGCGTCCCCTTCAATCTACCTTATATGGAGTATGAGTAATTGCCTTTTTTTTTTATTACAATACTATAGGATCCACCACTATATCTGGGAAATCGTGTGCACCGGTTAAAATCGTGTGTGCTAGTTGTGCATGCTGGTTATGCATGGTAGTTATATGCATGCGATTATTGGATACTCGTTACATACATCGCTTATCTCACTTGCACGATATTGCTAGGCTTTGTCTCAATATATTTGATGACTCTAGTAGATATGATCCGAGAGGGGTGGGGTCGGTACGACACCAAAGTGGATTTCGGTATGCATTCGAGGTTGTTGTCGAATCCATTATCCCTTAGCTCGATTGGAGACTGACCTAGAGACCAAGGAGAAGCCAATGTTGATTGGCATTTCTCGGAAATGGCATGCTCTGGCTATCGAACTCTATGGTTAAGATGCTTTTCTGGCTCGGGAGTTAGCCTATCCTCGACCTTGGATCATCCAATATACATTCTCGATGTTGTTCGAGATCGCGATCGGGCAGGTAATTCCTTTCACAATAAGGAGTAAAACTCCAATCTTCCACCGGTTCTTTCTTTGTTCCTTTCTCAAAGATTAGACTCTAAATTATATGAAAAAAAAATTCATGCTTTGCATGATTCCAATCTTAAGGTTCATGTCAATCCTCACAGCACGTGCAGTGCACGTGCCTAGTACTGGTTCACCAGAAGGGGCAACCCGTGTCCGCCCGCCGGCCGGTTGCCAGATCGGCTGCGTCACAAGAATCACGTGGAAACAAGAGCACTTTACTAATGAATAGAAATTCTAGTCTAACAAATATGCTCACAGACAACTCCAACGTACTAATCAACTCTCCCAAACTTCCACCAGGATAGAGACCCATCACCCCAACCTTCAAAACGGCCCTACCCTGCCAATCTACTGGTTCTAATTTTGAGTAAATTGGGTTGTCACTTTAGCTTACCATTTTTATACCGGACCTTACGCGAAGCCCGACATAAGCGACGATCTCTCTACCCCTCCCTCCGCCCTCCTCTCTCACCCGAAGCATGACCAGCTCCTCCGCTCCTTCCAAGAAGGTCTTCTCTCTGCATCTCCCCCCCCCCCCCCGCTCCCCCTCTTCGCCCCAAACCCCGATCTCTCTCTCACTCACTCTCGCTTGTCTCTTTATCGCTCTTCAGGCTCTTAGCAAGATCGCGAGCAATCGCCTCCAGAAGGAGCTGAAGGAATGGCAGGCCAATCCCCCGGTCGGCTTCAAGCAAAGGCCCACCGACAACCTCCAAAGGTCTTCGCCGCCCAGGGCTCCATCTCCACCCCCTTCTTCTTGTTTTCTTTTGATCAATTTGGCTTGAAACCCTCTTCATTTGTTTCGATCACAAGGTGGATAATCGAAGTGGTGGGCGCCCCCGGGACGCTCTACGCCAACGAGACCTATAAGCTCCAGGTCGACTTCCCCGAGCATTACCCCATGGAAGCTCCGCAGGTGATGGAATTCGATCGCTTTTCTTGATCCCTTTCTGTCTTTGTGGCACTTGGTTCTGTGTTGGTGCTATTCTCTAATTTATATGCACATGTATGATGATCAGGTCATCTTTGTCCATCCCGCACCTTTGCATCCTCATGTTTATAGCAATGGGCATATTTGTTTAGGTAATCCTCCACTCTACTGTTTGTTTATTTATTAACTAATTTATTTTTATATAGTATATTGCTAATGTTGTTGTGGTGTGTTTATAAATTTCTTTATGAGATTCATGGTGTACTATATTATGGACGGTGGTCTGTGGATATATTTTTTGTTATTGTTCTGGTTCTCATATTTGGATGCTGGGATTGCTATTGGTTAGTGTGGTTGCTGAAAAAACTATGGAAAACATATTATGCATTTAAAGGATGAAAGATTAGTAAGCTGGATTCTTCTCTCATTTTGTTGGAATCATTCCCTCCTCCTTTTTTTTTTGGGTTATTTATTTTGCATTTGGATCTTGTTATACAAATGCATAAGTCAAATAAGGGGATCATTAAGGGGGAATGGATATGCTTGGCTAAAACAAGATCATGGCTGGGATGCCACATATAGAATCTTAAATGGTGGTAATAAAGCCATTTAATCATCCTTATATTAGATCAAGGCAAATATTAGGGCTTGCCATGTTAGCTTGTCTTGCTTCTCTTAATTTAAATATGTTTGTCGGTCCAACAACCCTCCATCCACTGAAAATGAAAAAGAAGAAGAAAAAAAAGAAGAGGAACACTTGAAACTTCTCACCAACACGATAGGAGAAACCTTTTCCTTTTTCATTCGTGGCCTCACTCTCTTCCTTCTTTTCTTTGTATCTCTTATATACAACCAGACCTATTATCTCTCTTTCCTTCACTTTTCCAACATCTATTTAGCTGGGTGGCACTAGGCACTTATCCAATATCCTTCCTTTCTCCAGTACATTACATGTTGCTGATTTGCTCTCCAGGGAAGAAATACATTTACATGTTGTTCCTTGGCTGTTCACATTTAATAAGGACATTGGGTATTGGCAAGGTTTTATGTCTCGGCAGGATGGGGTGTGGGATGGCCGTCTCAGCCTGTTCATGTGAGAAAATGGGATGAGGATGGGGTGTGGGATGGCCGTCGCAGCCTGTTCATGTGAGAAAATGGGATGAGGATGGGGTTGGGACTCCGAAACCTATCCATATAGGGAGGGAAGAAGAAAGAGGAAAGAAAGAAAGAAAGATAAATAAAGAAAAAAGTGAAAGGAAAGTAGAAGAAGAAAAATGAAAGAAAGAATGGAAGGGAGAAGAAAAAGAAAAGAAGGAAGAAAGAAAAGAGAAAGGAAAAGAACAAAGAAAAGAAGAGAGAAAGAGATAAGAAAATGAAAGAAAAAGGAAATACAAGAAAGGAAGCTAGAAGAAAAGAAAGGAAAAAAAGAAAGAAAGAAAAGAAGAAGAGAGAGATGGGGGATATCTTCCATGATCATGACCAGGACCACTGCCGGGATGGAACGGGATAATAGGGCATCCTATTCCATGGAGATACCGGGACACTTCCATCCCATGAAAATTAAAATCTTGGATATTGGTGTCAGGATTTTGTGATCTAAGTTGAGAACTGCCTTAGAAGGTAATAATGTGCATAATCCCTATCAAGGATTCAGGTCCCGGCGGGACGTCCTACAGGACACCGGGATGGGGTACTATCTCATGTGTTGGGACATGACGTCCCATCAGCGTCCCAGCATCCTAATCGGGACATCTTGGGACATCCCCTGTCCCAAGTGTCGAGACGGGACGGGACACCAATGCGTCCCGTTCCATAGAAAAATCGGGACAGCCCCGTCCCACGGGATTTAAAACCTTGATCCCTATAGAGATTGTTGGTTTGAGATGATTAATTACAACCTAGTTATTTTTTAAGATATTAGCTTGTGAGAGACCAGCTTAGTGCAGTTTAGCCTTGCATAAGTTGGTCATTAAACAGATTAGTTAAGAAGAAAAGCTCTTTATATGGCTACCCCATACCTCGTCCTAAACTCTTAGTCATGCAATACATGGGAATGCACCACGCTAATGCTAGTTATAATGTCTGCGATATTTATGAAGTTTACAAAGAGGTACTAGAGAAGTTAAATTTGAGCTATGTGTGGTGTAAAGAGAGAACGTATTAGTACAAATCAAGGTTTAAAAAATCATTCCATTTTTGTTTTTGGTTTTTTAAGGTTTCGTGGATATCAGTTTTGGCAATTTTAGTGATTTTGAGAGTTTGACTCCATGTTTCTAATTTTTAGAACAAAAAAAGGGTAAGTTTAGAGAAATTGAAAGCTTAGAATAAAAGAATGAAAAGGCACTAAGATTTGTTAGTGCACAATATTCTAGAGTATTTTCTATGACATAGCTTCTTTCGATCCATAGTTTTGACAACATTAAGTTGAGTTCATATGAATATCATTGTAATTCATTAAGTATATAGGCATTTTGTATTGTGAAAGCACATGTCTAGATACATTATTACTTCTTGAAGTTTAAGTGTTAAGAAATACATTAGATTTAATTTCGAAGCTTTTTCCTAGCTAGTGCACACAAATATTATGAGGACCCGTGCGGGCGTATATTTAGTGTTACATTGGTTATTTGCCGATAGGATTTTGGGTACTTATACAATGCCAAGGAATCCAAAAAATACCTTCCGGCTAGACTTTTTGGATAATTCTTGGGTTGTTACAAATGGTATCGGAGCCAACCTAGCCCGTAGCCTATATGGATTAGGAGATACCATAGCACAGTTCATTGGGTTGACCACGAGTTGATCATGGTATTTATGAATGGATGCATGGGTTTGGACTCTTAGCTTGGTGAGGATGCTAAGACTTAAATGGGGTGCCGGTATGTATTTAGTCGTATATTGGTTATTTCGTTGGAAAGATGTTGGATATTTGTATAGGGCTAAAGAATCCAAAAAATACCTTTCGACTAGTCTTTTTAGATGAAAGATCCTAGGTTGTTACAAATATCTTCTTGCATATTTAGTAGAACTCAAAAATATATTGAATTTTGAACTATTTCTCATTATTTTGAGGGTAAGTGGATAAATCAAATGCATGTAGCTTTTAAATGTTGTTGTAGAATGCATTATATTTTTTTGTTCAGACTAGCCTTTTTTAAAAATACTATTTTAAGGGCCATTTCGGAGGCCTTGAACCATATCTGTCTTTTTTTTATCTAGAAAGAAAAACTATGAGAAATTAAGCTTTGATATAAGCATGGACTTCATTATAGGTTTAGGAAGTTAAGCTCCAATGTATATCTTCTTGATCTTGCAATAGCATGGTACATGGTTTTAAATCTCATGGGCTAGGACTGTCCCCGTTTTTCATAGAACGGGATGCATCGCCATCCCGCTCTGTCTCAACACTTGGAATAAGGGATATTCCAAGATGTTCCGATTGAGATGCTGGGATATTGGTGGGACGGCTCTGTCTCGATATATAAGATGGTACCATATCTTAATGCCCCATCATGGGACGTCCTGTTGGGATAGGGGTGGCATTTGCTTACATGTTGGAGTGAGGATTAGACTTACTATCACCTGTTAGTGTCAATTCCATGTCACTTTGGATATATCTTTAGATTAGTTGAGGAGATTAAGGATATTGTTGTGACATACTGACATTTTGGATATGATGCAACACTTATTGCAATAGATTGTTCAATGCAAAGGCTACTCATTGACACATAGCATTGGATAGATGATTCGGAACTAAGAAGATAATGCAAAAACCTGTAATAATGATTTATTGAGGCATGTTTGACGGGGCTGAGCACTACTTACCCATGGGGACTTGATTTGAGCATTATGCTTTCTTTTTTCTTTTTGCTTGTTTTAAGCTATATAATGTGTATTTGAGCTGTGTTATCTTTTAAGTAGGTTAGTTTACCTATCATGTGAAGGGGTCCAACATCCCACTTTAAGTCATCATGTGCATGTGACTAGTATGTGATTTTTTTAATTGGTGGTCCTTGTGTCAACATAGTTAAATAGTATTTGTCATGACTCACCTGGATTAGGGGATAACTAAGAGGGATGCTTGGCTGAAAAAAGGTTCCCAAGGGCTTAAAGAAACTTATGTCCAAACAAGCACTAAGGTTTGTTATGATGCCCAAGTATTATGGACACTGTAAAGGTAGAGTAGGAAGACACCCATGCCCTCTTTCTTCCTTTCTCAATACCTTCTCTTTTCTTCTTCTTATTCCTCTCTTCTATGAAAGCAGGCTATACCTCTCTTTCCTATCTTCCCTGCTCCTTGTATTCTTCATTCGTTCTGGCTGGGTGATAATAAACATCTCTAATGCATGTACTGAGGTATCGCATGTTGGTGGCTGCTAGAGTGGCGTAAGCACAATATATCGTTCTATGATATACTAGTGCTTGGTCATCTTGGCATGTTGTAGCATGCTGAATCCCAAGCACTGGCATGCAGCTGGTGCTATGCTAGTGCCTCAAACTGATTAGACACTGAACTATATTGTGCATACTGGCTGGCTCTTTAACCCATGCATTGTGTTCCTCTTCTTATATATGCAAAATATGGACTGGTCTGATGGGTGGCTGCTAAATTTTTGTTCTTTCCTGAGGCATGACTAGGACCTAAACTACTCTCCCAATCCCTAACGACACTCCTGCCTTCTCTCTTGAAAACCTTCCACTGCCATCATTCTTCCCTCTTGCCATTTTCTTTTGCTTATAGGACTACGATTACAGACAAGGTCAAATCTGATAAAATACTAGTGTGCTGCCCTTATGTTGAACTCATTTCAGCCTTTAAACCCCTTGGTGGTGTTTGGTATGAGCAAAAAACTCATTTGTAAAATGGGTATAGACTTGGAATTGGCTATGCCCTATCAACCCTTCTTATGCTTATTTCTTGGGCATAGCCTATTCCACGCCCATCTTGGAATAGTACCCTTATGCTCACTCTTTATGCCCATTTCACCCTTTTAGATTGTACTCTTGACTTTAATTTTGAATCATCAAATATATTGTATAAATATTACAATGTAACAAAATCAATATCTATCAAGATAAGCCATCTCGATGCCAGGTCTTGTACCAACACCATCCTATTACTATATCGGTACACTCGATATGAGTGCCGATTTGGCATATTAATATTATAATATATAATATCTTAATATATCTTGTACATTATAGTAGTTATTAATAAGATTATTGTAATATATATTTGTTATAGTAAATATATTACTATTTTTGTATTATAATAATTTTTATCAAGGTTGATTGTACTGGTATCGGGTCCCATGTCAGTTGCTTGGTTGAATAGTATGGTATTGTGCTATGTTAACTCGTGGTATATTGATAAAGGGAAACCAGAGAGCGAGAAGAAAAGAGAGGAAAAAAGAGAGAGGAAGGGAGGGGGAGAGTGTGGAAGTGAGGGAGAGAGAGGAAGAGGTAGGGGAGGGAGCAAAAAGCTAGAGAGAGAGAGAGAGAGAGAGAGAGAGAGAGAGGGCTTTCATGCCCCGTCTACTCTAGCCACTTTGTATCAAAGGTGGAGCCTCTCTTTCAAAATGAATTAGGGGCTCTGGCCTTTTTTTTTTTTTGAATTTTTTTAATGTAAAGTCAATAGAGTGTTTGGAGGAGAGGCTGGAAAGAGAGAGGGCTTTCATGCCTCATCTACTCTAGCCACTTTGTATCAAGGGTGGAGCCTCTCTTTCAAAATGAAATAGGGGCTTTGGCCCTTTTTTTTTGAACTTTTTAAAAGTAAAGTCAATAGAGTGTTCAATGGAAAGGAGGCTAGAAAGCCCTCCATCTCTCTCTATCTTGGCCTCTTTTGCCCCTCCCTCTTCTCCCCTCTCTCCTTCTCTCTCCCTCTTTTTCTCTCTTTCCTTCTCCCTCTCCCCCTTCCTTGATGGATTCCCAAACCAAGGGGGAAACTATGCCGATTTGCCCCCAATATGGCTCGGTATGCTCCGAATCTTATGATTTAAGAAAATACAACATTCCTTGGTTTTTATAATATATTTTTATTATATTACTATAAAGTATTTATATTTCCATGATAATATTGTATAATGCTAACATAATATTAATATAATAACATTATTACACAAAATGTTATTAGTTGATATAAGTATTTAAATATTAATGTTATAATGCAAAACATATCTATATAATATTTTTTGTTTATTAGATTTTTAAATAATATAATATACTATAATACTATAATATTATAATGTGACATATAATATATCTATAGTATTGCCATTTTAAATATTAATTTAATCATATAAAATATACTATAATAGAAGTTTTGGCATTTTAGAAAAATTGGATAGTTTATTCCAACTTTCAACTTATTGTAATATTTTTGATAAGCAAACAAAATTTGGCATAAACACCTGGCATGGCTATGCCACTTGGCATAACTTGTTCCGATTTTCCTTATGCTCCTACCAAATGATACCTTTATATCTTGGTTGTGAAGTGATTGGGCTTTTTTCATATCTTAGTTGTTCAAGGTGTGGGCCAAAGTAAAAAAATGGCTGTGCAGATGGGATGTGTGTGTGTATGTGTATTAGACTTGATTAAGGCTTCAACTTGAAGTTCTATTATTTTTCTTCTGTTATTTGCTGTATTTGATATTTCTTCTTGGAAAATACATTTAATTGTTCTTTAGACCACAAACTTGTATCCTAGACTTGAAGAAATCTTGAAGCTAATTCTCTTTTTATTTTGTTTTGTTTTGTTTTGAATATATTTGCTGCTTGGAACATAATATTAAGCATCGTTTGGAATTATCAAATATATTGTATAAATATTACAATGTAACAAAATCAATATCTATCAAGATAAGCCATCTCGATACCGGGTCTTGTACCAACACCATCCTATTACTATATCGGTACACTCGATATGAGTGCCAATTTGGCATATTAATATTATATTATATAATATTTTAATATATCTTGTACATTATAATAGTTATTAATAAGATTATTGAAATATATATTTGTTATAGTAAATATATTACTATTTTTGTATTATAATAATTTTTATCAAGGTTGATTGTAGTGGTATCGGGTCCCATGTCAGTTGCTTGGTTGAATAGTATGGTATCGTGCTATGCTAACTCGTGGCATATTGATAAAGGGAAACCAGAGAGTGAGAAGAAAAGAGAGGAAAAAAGAGAGAGGAAGGGAGGGGGAGAGTGTGGAAGTGAGCGAGAGAGAGGAAGAGGTAGGGGGAGGGCGCCAGAAGCCTGAGAGAGAGAGAGAGAGAGGGCTTTCATGCCCCGTCTACTCTAGCCACTTTATATCAAAGGTGGAGCCTCTCTTTCAAAATGAATTAGGGGCTCTGGCCTTTTTTTTTTTGAATTTTTTTAAAGTAAAGTTAATAGAGTGTTTGGAGGAGAGGCTGGAAAGAGAGAGAGCTTTCATGCCCCATCTACTCTAGCCACTTTGTATCAAGGGTGGAGCCTCTCTTTCAAAATGAAATAGGGGCTTTGGCCCTTTTTTTTTTATTTTTTTAAAAGTAAAGTCAATAGAGTGTTCAATGGAAAGGAGGCTAGAAAGCCCTCCATCTCTCTTGATCTCGACCTCTTTTGCCCCTCCCTCTCCTCCCCTCTCTCCTTCTCTCTCCCTCTTTTTTTCTCTTTCCTTCTCCCTCTCCCCTTTCCTTGATGGATTCCCAAACCAAGGGGGAAACTATGCCGATTTGCCCCCAATATGGCTCGGTATGCTCCGAATCTTATGATTTAAGAAAATACAACATTCCTTATTTTTTGTAATATATTTTTATTATATTACTATAAAGTATTTATATTTCCATGATAATATTGTATAATACTAATATTATATAATAGTATGATATTAATATAATGCTGACATAATATTAATATAATAACATTATTACACAAAATGTTATTAGTTGATATAAGTATTTAAATATTAATGTTATAATGCAAAACATATCTATATAATATTTTTTGTTTATTAGATTTTTAAATAATATAATATACTATAATACTATAATATTATAATGTGACATATAATATATCTATAGTATTGCCATTTTAAATATTAATTTAATCATATAAAATATACTATAATAGAAGTTTTGGCATTTTTGAAAAATTGGATAGTTTATTCCAACTTTCAACTTATTGTAATATTTTTGATAAGCAAACAAAATTAGGCATAAACACCTGGCATAGCTATGCCACTAGGCATAACTTGTTCTGATTTTCCTTATGCTCTTACCAAATGATACCTTTATTTTTTGGTTGTGAAGTGATTGGGCTTTTTTCAGATCTTAGTTGTTCAAGGTGTGGGCCAAATTTAAAAAACGACCATGCAGATGGGATGTGTGTGTGTGTATATGTGTATTAGACTTGATTAAGGCTTCAACTTGGAGTTCTATTATTTTTCTTCTGTTATTTGCTGTATATGATATTTCTTCTTGGAATATACATTTAATTGTTCTTTAGACCACAAACTTGTATCCTAGACTTGAAGAAATCTTGAAGCTAATTCTCTTTTTATTTTATTTTTTTCTGTTTTGATAATATTTGTTGCTTGGAACATAATATTAAGCATTGTTTGGAATTATCAAATATAATGTATAAATATTACAATGTAACAAAATCAATATCTATCAAGATAAGCCATCTCGATACCGGGTCTTGTACCAACACCATTCTATTACTATATCGGTACACTCGATATGAGTGCCAATTTGGCATATTAATATTATAATATATAATATCTTAATATATCTTGTAATTATAGTAGTTATTAGTAAGATTATTGTAATATATATTTGTTATAGTAAATATATTACTATTTTTGTATCATAATAATTTTTATCAAGGTTGATTGTACTGGTACCGGGTCCCATGTCAGTTGCTTGGTTGAATAGTATGGTATCGTGCTATGCTAACTCGTGGCATATTGATAAAGGGAAACCAGAGAGCGAGAAGAAAAGAGAGGAAAAAAGAGAGAAGGGAGGGGGAGAGTCTGGAAGTGAGGGAGAGAGAGGAAGAGGTAGGGGGAGGGAGCAAGAAGCTTGAGAGAGAGAGAGAGAGAGAGGGCTTTCATGCCCCGTCTACTCTAGCCACTTTGTATCAAAGGTGGAGCCTCTCTTTCAAAATGAATTAGGGGCTCTGGCCTTTTTTTTTTGAATTTTTTTAAAGTAAAGTCAATAGAGTGTTTGGAGGAGAGGCCGGAAAGAGAGGGCTTTCATGCCCCATCTACTCTAGCCACTTTGTATCAAGGGTGGAGCCTCTCTTTCAAAATGAAATAGGGGCTTTGGCCTTATTTTTTTTCGAATTTTTTAAAAGTAAAGTCAATAGAGTGTTCAATGGAAAGGAGGCTAGAAAGCCCTCCATCTCTCTCTATCTCGGCCTCTTTTGCCCCTCCCTCTCCTCCCCTCTCTCCTTCTCTCTCCCTCTTTTTCTTTCTTTCCTTCTCCCTCTCCCGCTTCCTTGATGGATTCCCAAACCAAGGGGGAAACTATGCCGATTTGCCCCCAATATGGCTCGGTATGCTCCGAATCTTATGATTTAAGAAAATACAACATTCCTTGGTTTTTATAATATATTTTTATTATATTACTATAAAGTATTTATATTTCCATGATAATATTGTATAATACTAATATTATATAATAATATGATATTAATATAATGTCAACATAATATTAATATAATAACATTATTACACAAAATGTTATTAGTTGATATAAGTATTTAAATATTAATGTCATAATGCAAAACATATCTATATAATATTTTTTGTTTATTAGATTTTTAAATAATATAATATACTATAATACTATAATATTATAATGTGACATATAATATGTCTATAGTATTGCCATTTTAAATATTAATTTAATCATATAAAATATACTATAATAGAAGTTTTGGCATTTTTGAAAAATTGGATAGTTTATTCCAACTTTCAACTTATTGTAATATTTTTGATAAGCAAACAAAATTTGGCATAAACACCTGGCATATCTATGGCACTTGGCATAACTTGTTCCGATTTTCCTTATGCTCCTACCAAATGTTACCTTTATTTCTTGGTTGTGAAGTGATTGGGCTTTTTTCAGATTTTAGTTGTTCAAGGTGTGGGCCAAAGTAAAAAAACGACTGTGCAGATGGGATGTGTGTGTGTGTATGTGTATTAGACTTGATTAAGGCTTCAACTTGGAGTTCTATTATTTTTCTTCTGTTATTTGCTGTATTTGATATTCTTCTTGGAAAATACATTTAATTGTTCTTTAGACCACAAACCTGTATCCTAGACTTGAAGAAATCTTGAAGCTAATTCTCTTTTTATTTTATTTTGTTTTGTTTTGAATATATTTGCTGCTTGGAACATAATATTAAGCATTGTTTGGACAACAAACTTATCCTCTGCCAGAGGACTGTGTTTAAAGCTATAGGATGGACCATTGAATTGATGCATAGATGGTGTTAACTAGACAATTCAGTCATTCGAAGATCCATACACAAGGTTCATGAATATTCAAAAGTTAAAATCGGATTCATGCTTATAATCATTCTTGAGAAAAGTGAGCAGATTCTTGAAGAACACTTGACAGATTTTGTTGTTAAAGGAACAACTAAAATCCTACTATGATTTTAAGTTCATAGTGGAATAATCTGTTCAATCATAAGATGGATCCACCATCTTGCTTGATCCAGTGGTTGACTTGAAGAATTTGAATTTGGGATTAGCAATCGAGATTGGTATTTCAAGTTTCCATTTGTTGCAGTTGGTATTTACCATTTTTTTCTTAAAGATCAAGTACTAGTTGATCTTTGCCATCTTTTCTTAATTATCAAATCGTGGATTTAAAGTCTAGAGAAGTCCAAAGGATCTTCAGACAAAATTTTTGCAACATAAGACTTTGATCTGTTGTTGGTATTAGTTGGTGTTTTGTTTTAAGATACAGTTATATTAAAATTTTGGGTTCTTGGACCACATAGCTTCAGATCCAAATGTTTGTTTGAGCTTTTTATACTGTTGATTCAAGTGCCAAGCTTGCTCATTTGGACTATTTTATCATCTGAACAATTTTTTGTGCGGACTCTTACATAATTCCAATTTCTATAACACCATGGTGATGCAATAACACTTTGAAACAGCCCAAAATGCAATGATAGTCCAAAAGTGCTAGGATAGATGCAGAAAACATGGCAGAGAAATTTATTGATTTAATTTAATTAAAAGCTTGGGGAATTTGTGTTTTAAACTTTACAAAGGTAACACTTCTGGGGAAAAGGTCTTTAAAGTTTGGGGCAATCAAAGATCATCCATGAAAGATTTATAACAAAAAACTCAAATTACAAGGTTCTTTATTCTGCAGAACATTTGAGGAAAGGAGTGTAGGAGGTCAGAATTTAAGTGGAAAAATTATTATGTAAAGATGTCAGAAATTTGATCGTTTAATAAAATAATCTCAGCACAAAGTTAAAAAAATGTGATATCAGTTTCTTTGTTAAAGCAAGAAACTAAGCATAATAAAATTGTATATTGTAAAAAATCCACTGCAGTTCAATGGAAAAGGAAGAAAAATAAGATAAGGTAAGATATGACTGATTAGGTGAGGAAAGAAATTAGAGAGGAAGAAGTAGAAAGAAACAGAGCTGTATGGAATAAAGGTATCAAAACCTGGTCCAAGAGAGATTTTTTTTCCAATCAAAACCATTCACATACATCAGTTCTCATGTGCGCTCAATGAAAACCATCTGGCCACAAATATTCCTTAACTTTCATCTTTTATTCTCAAAAATTTTACAACTTAGGATTCAATTAAATCTAATCCATAACTTGGAAACCAAGTAATTTGACCCCAAGATATTAATCGAAAATAGGGCCCATAAAGGCTTAGTGAGCAAAAAAAGGAAAACCAAAATTAGAAGGGCTTTAATTGGTCCTCTTTCAGAATCACAGTAATCTGGCATGAGTAGTGGCATGAACAGTAATACCTTTAAAACTAGAAATTCTGTTTTTAATAAAGCTTCTCTGAATGCCCTTAAACCATTTAAACATCAAGTATACTAAAGATGTTTAAACAACTTGGGGGCTCTAATATTCTCAGTGGGCATGCTGGTCATATGAATGTTGCCCAAGTATGCCATCTTATCTTTTCTATTGGGTGATTCAGCCCCATCTTGCTTTAATTGGTGATCAGAAGTCTTCTTGACTGATTCTTTCGTTCATAGCATCCTCCATAGGTGCATATCAATCAATCTTTGGTCAACAGGACATCACCCAGTGTTACACTGCTCCTTTTTCTTTTCCAATCATAACCTCTATCTCTTAAAATGACAGTGAGGTCTATTGATGTGTGCCCTTAAGTAATAAGGGATGCTACAAACGTAAGTGAGAGAAGGGTGATGCTCATTATGGTTGTCCTGCAGAAGAAACAAGGACATATTTGGATAGATCTAGTGGCCTTTTTGGACCCCATCCACAGATTACATCTTAGGCAAGACACTCTTTTGCAAAGGTCTGGATTGTTGAGAAAATTGAGAGATTGGAGAACTGACAGATCCAATCTTCCCTTTTTTTTTTTGTAATATATGGATATGGAAACTGACATTTTTTTTCAGTTTTTATATTCTATTCTTTAGAGAATGGGTGGATGGCAGTCCCCTTTGAATGCTTAAACTTCTTGTTTAATACCACCTCTCCTTGACATCTCTGTTCTTTTGAGGAGGCATCATATGGGTATGATTGTTCTTTTTTGGGCATCCAAATAATCCCCAAGGTTTTGAAGAAAAAGAAGATGGAGGGTCTTCCTGAAGTTTCAGAGTTTAGGGGATGGTCGTATGTTACAAGGTTACATTTAAGAAAAGATAAATGTTCATTATGGTTCATCTCGGAGATCTGTTTTTCTTTATCTTTTCCTTTTTCTTCTTAAATGCTTAGTTGGTACTTATAAGAAATTTTAGTGGAGCAGACATTGGCCAACGTTTGCTGATCAAAGAAAAGCCCACCTGAAAAAGGTTCTTATTTGCCTCCTTTAGTCCTTTTGTCAGTTTATTTAGTGTTTTCTAGTTCCATTATTATAAGATTTCTTTTTGTGTCTTTTAGTTTTTGTTTTTAGATGTACCATGCCTTATTTGGCACCCAGTAGGTGATTAATTAATTTCCTGTTGTAGAGTTCTAATTGGACTCAAGTTGAATAATGTGGTCAATTGACCCTGTTGGTCAAAAGCCAGCGGCTGTCTTTCGTATAGACGACATCCAAAGTAGACACAGATAAGGGGAAGTAAAGGTGGCCAACTGGTCCCCTTGAAGTAATGATTTGTAGAATGTTATTTTTCCTATTTTGAGAGTCCAAAAGGATGGGTGTGAACTGTGAAGTATCCAAGTATTCTTAATAATCCAACATGACAACCTTAATACTTGGACATGGGGATATGTCCATATAAACACACACAAGGTATTAGATTGAGTTATTAGCTTTATATGGGAGAACAAGGTTGGAATTTTGCACCCCGATCTGCTCAATCACAAATTAAATGAAAAATGCTATGCTAACATGATCAGATGATCTGGATGAATAATCCTGAAAATATTGGTTTGGTGTTTGTGGTACAAGACCCGATGCTTTGCTTGGGTGGCATGCCTTAAAGGTGATAACCTAAGTTTTTTTTTCCCCTCTTTTTTCTCTAGCCTTATAATCATTTAGAATTGCTTGGAAGTCCCTTGTTGAGAGGCTTGATTGTGAACATCACCCCTACCCTTCTTCATTATCTATGAGCCAGGTTGAGAAGAAAAGGCAGAAGAAGGAAAGAAAAATGAGAAAGAGTAGTGCTTGATGCTTGCAATTCAACGTAATTATTGGCACATCATTGTGCATCGTAACCTCCAACTGCTCTTTCAGATTGTGTGCCCAACCATATATAAAGAGGCTCGCTAAAGATCCAAGATAACAAAGAAAAATGTACTTAATGGGTATAGCTTTCCAGTGGGGCTTCATGGACCAGCTTCTGGCAATCAAATTTTTGTAGAAATTGTGCTTGTTGACAAACATGAGGGTTTATAGCTTTTGTGTGCCTCAGATGGGAGGTGAAGATGGTGACACTGCTAATGGTATTGGAGATGGTGGTCTTCAATGTTGGTGGTTGCTTGGTGGGTGCTATTGCTTTGGTGATAATAATATGAGGGTGGTGGTTTTATATGGGAGTTCTCATGAACTTGGAGAAGTAAACCCAACAAATTATGCCATTTTCAATTGATTTCCTCACAGCAACATTTTTAGATAATAGTTCATAGGCAAATGGCAGAACACAAAGGGAAAAGTTGGCTCATTTCCTTTTCCTTTTTTGTTTTGAGAAGTAGAGCAGGATGAGTTGTAAATAACTAGTGTGTACCTTCTCTGAAGGAAGCAACAATTTGAAGTGTACAATTAAAATAAGTTGAGTCATGAGAATTGGTCCTTTTCCTACTCTACACCTATCTAACTCCCTAGTTTAGCCCATGTAAAGGCCAGCTCTCTCATGTCCTTACTTGATCATATACCAAAAGCACAAGGGAGTTTAGCCACATGGCCAAGCATGCACCCTCATAGTCCTTAGTTAGCAAGTATTGATGTGAACTCCCATGACACCCTTAAGTGCCATAAATCCACTAGTGCGTAGGGTCAATTGCAATGTTCATGCACACCTCTATCCCATAGAACCAAGTTCGCCATCTCGGTACCGGATCCTATATTGGTACCATCCAATTACAATGTTTTAACGTGGTATGGTATGAGATGGTGAGGCATGCTGAGTGTTGGTATAGTATGGTCAACAACTCACCTAGAGAATTGTTCTGCTGCCACTTGTCTTGTTTGACAACCCAAGAATGTCCACCATGTTGGCTTAGCACCAACACCAAGATTGCCCCTGAGCCCGAGTATGTCCACCTAGTTGCCTTAGCATCAAGAATTATGATCTCCACATTGTGACTTGTCCACTGTGCCACCAAATGTGCAAGCCGACCACACTACCCTCTGATGTCTACAGAAGACTTGGATGAGATAGCCATGCGAGTTTGCAATGCCACCTAACCATGCAAAACTCTTGGACATGCCTAATGCTAGTGTTGTAAGTTTAAGTTGCCCAGTTTACAAGACTTGTAGCTTGTCAAAGCTCATAGATAATCATACATTTCTTCACTCTTCAAGATTCTAGTCTCAACGCCACCACATGTTCTTGTGCCTTGGTCCTGGTGTTTCATCCATGGTGCACCTTTGTCTTTTGCTATACCATCCAAAACCTCATCTTCATGGATTGTTTGCACAATCTTGTGCACTACCATTACACTCCATGCTAAGAGGTCCTCTCGTGAAGAAAATATCAAATCATGTCAACAACATCCCTTATCAATGTTAAGGTTGAGGGTGACCTTTGGTGCAATGGTAAGATTGTTTCACTATTACTTGAAGGTTACCAGTCCAAGATATGGAAATAACTTCTCCATGCATGAGGGTAAGCCTGCGTACATTTGACCCTTCACAGACCTTCTAATGGTGGAAGCCTTGTTTAATGATGGGCTTCCCAACTTTTTTTTGACAGCATGCCTTATCAATCAATGGCCAACTCTGTAGTCTAATCAATGGCTCAATATACTTTCTATATGGATCTTGCATTAGTAGCTTGCTTCATGGCTAATTGGCTCTTAGCGATCCTGTGTTACACTGTAATGCCTTGCTTAGACTTGCTTGTTAAGGTAGGGCAAGCATGCACTCCACTATGGAGATCCAAAATTCATAGGGTAGTCTAGAGGAGTGGTTAAGCCGAAATCTTGAAGCATGGCTAGCTTGTTTAATCAAACATCACCATGGTATCCTTTAATGCAATACGCAAGCATGGCACTCCATTCAACTTTAGCATGTGTCTCTTACAAGCACAGGAGAATTGGAGCCCCTTCATTCAAGATATCAACCACTCCTGAAAGGTCAAAAGGTTGCTCAAGGAACCAAGGTTTGCTGACTCGGTGTTGTGATCCATACTGATTAGATACTAGGTTGATACAGTGCAGTACTGTACCATATCCACAGTATCTAGCTGCATATTGGTCAGGTTAACAAGGTGATGGGAAAATATATAAAAAAAAGAGGAGAGCAGTGAGGTCAGAGACAAGACAAGTGTTGATGCTGATGATGGATCAAAGGAGAGTAGTGAGGCTGATAACGAGGTTGGAGATGAGGCGGGTGTTGATGATGGTGACAGCATGTGGGGGAGCAGCAAGACCCAAGACAAGGTTGGTATTGACAACAACGACAATGTGGAGGAGAGCAATGAGGCTGAGGGTGTTAAAGGAGAAGAGGCATGGATGCTAAGGTCATTGACAATGAAGCCAAGCAATGATGGGATCTAGGTAGAGGAGGTGATCATTGATGAGAGGGGTGGTGGCATCAATATGGTGGGCATCGGAGTGAAGGTGGGGTGGGGCTAGGGTTTTGAAGAGGCGAGTGGTTGAATGGTTGGGATGGGGATGCCTGATGGCCCGATCCTTCTTTTATGAGAGGTTAATTTTGTTGGATGATCCAAGTCAGAGCAGCCCAAAAATGGGTAGAATTGGTTGGTTAGGTACTTAGGCTCGATTTGGACCATTTTGCCCTGCCTTGTTTCGAGAGCTTGAATAGTCCTGATTCCTGGCTGTATCAGTTTGGTGGCCTTGAACTGCCCAGTTTGGGACAGTTTGGCTAGCCTTGCAGGGAATAAATATCCATTTTGGCTATCCATCACCATCTCACATGAAAGTCTATGAGGCTCCATTCTTGTGTATGCCATGTCATACAAGGAGGCTGTGACATATGGCCCTTTCATGTTGTAACAATGATTAAATAATCTCGTACTGTGCTCATACTGGAAAATGACTAGCATGAGCTTGTGTGGCATGAGGCTAGTACAATATGCACATAGTGCTAGCTCTTGTTAAATTAGCATTAGAAGATGATAGTCTTTCATAAAAGATACATGACTAAACACCAAGATATACTTCTTCATTCAACTCATTTCCATGCACTAGACCAATCTAACCACTTTATATTTGTGCTACTGCTTAGTTTTGTAATAAACATAATTCTTAATGTATCCATCAAGGACTGACGTAGTGCTTATATTGGTCAAGAACTAGTACAGAGCTCCAGCATGTGCCCTCAGATTGCAAACTGATCCCACATGGAACCTTAGTACTTTTAATGACCATGTACAAGCCCATATTGGTACACCTTCCTTTTGCTCATTTGGTTTGGCCCAACACTAGTCTGTGCCAACCCCATATTCTCCATGTACATGATATCTATATTATCGGTAGGGGGTGAAAGTGGATGGATAAATATCCATTGGGATCTGTTTTGTTTTCTAAATCGATCTATATATGGATACAAAATTGAGCATTTGACTAATATCCATATCCATATCTATATCCGTCAAAGAAAAATGGCTACAATATCTCTACACAACTATCTGAACCATATCTGAATATCTAGATCTATTTGTATTCCTTGATGTTCTACAAAGGTGACATGTCCATTTCAGAATCCTTCGGAATCTTTCTCTCCCATGCTAGCTTTCTAGGTAATTATTTTATATATTTTTTTGAACCCTTTTCCCTGCTTCTACCCTATTTATAGTTACCAAGCTCCAAGCCAGCATCGGATGTCTTGTGCCACCTGTGCTGGTAGTGGTCACATCAATATGAGAGACTGGATGAAGTACATGAAAAAAGTCTTACCAATACACATGATACCCATAGTAGTAGCAATATGTGCATGTTACCTACCAAGGCTTGAAATACAATGGTACTGGAAGGTACCAGTCATGTCTTGGTATGGTAAATACCATGGTACTGCCCCATATTTACTCATTTTTTTTCATTATATCTTGATATGTTGTTCGGTACAGTCTCGGTATGCCACTGATACTTGTAGTACAGGGGATACCTTACCATGGTATTGTCAGTTTTTCAGCCCTGGTGCAGCCACACATGTGATTAGAAATTGGGAAGTGCAACTCGATGGTGGTTGAGCTGAGTCATTCTTTCTGCATTTTGGTGCACCTTTCCCCTCTCAATGGAACTAAGGGTTGACTGCAATATAACTAGTGGCTTCCCCTAAAACCCTCCTCTTTAATCAATCCTAAGTCCACTATGTGAACCAAAACAAAGATTAGAAAGACAATTTGTTTACAGAAAATTGCAGTACCTTTTACTTTCTGGATTCTTTTGAACACCTCAACAAGGTATTCATTTATTATAGGCAAATATACAGTAATGGGTTCATACATCCTTTGCTTTGTAGCTTAAACATTGTTCCCATGGAACAAAGGACTACTGCATCCTTTATCCTTTTGGGGGAAGAATATATGGCTAAACAATACTAACAATTTGGGGACTGAAGCGAATGTAAAACATGTTTGACATTTTTTGGTCCTAAGAATTTTCACCTATAAAAAGGGTCCAAATGCTAAAAAATGATTCAAAATCAACACATTGAGATGGATTGATGAGTACAGTAAGAGATGAAGTGGTTAAGTTGCAGGAGTTGGAATTTAATGTGAATTAGAGTAAAGCTTTTTCGAGAGTGTGATGCATGCGCATAAGATGTGAAGATTAAGTGAACAAGACCTTAGATCACTTGATTGCAAAATTGTCTAAAGAAATTTTAGATGTTTCCTATGGTTGGGAACAATGCTAAAGGTTAGGTTTCCAAGAATATCTTTTAGCTGGGATGTGGCTAGGATTATTATTATTTGCCATAATCAGGAGACAGTCTGTGTTCAAGAATGGGTCTGGACGTGTGGGGAAGAGGATACTTTAGAGATACTTGGAAGCTCTTAGGGAGTGCGAGAAGATTCGATCTTCAAAGAATATTTTGATGAAGTTGCATTACTTAGGGGTAAGATTCTGGCTACTAAGGGATTATATGTATATTTTGTGTTTCATATGTTTGAAGTCTAGTGCATTTTGTATGTATTTAGAAAAGGGATAGTAATGAAGGCCTTGAAGTACCCTCGTCTTAGAGTAATTTACCATGGTTCTTTAAAAAAAGGCCTTTGAATGTTTTGGGTGAAATTATATCTTGCTTTTATGAAAAATGCATGAACTTTAGAAAAGTTTCTTAGTTATTGTGATAACTTACTGTTTGCATCTTTAGCTGTATATGGTGTTTTGATGTATTCGAACTTATCAAGTTCCATATCTTGCACATATTCCGGATACAGCTTTCTGTCCTGTCGAATATCATATGAGATGATACACAAAATGACATTTCTAAAGGCTGATAAATGTATTTGTGATAGTTGGCATCTAAATATTCTTCTCATCCTATCCTTTTTCTCCCATGCCATCGACATCTAGTTATTCTTTGTGTATGTTGACTATCAGTGTATATCATGCAGTCTAATCCTGGGTTGGATTTTAGAATTAAATCTCACAGTTCAGTTGGACTAATTCATCAATGAATTCTATGAAATTGCTGTCGAGTGGTTTATTTCTACGAGACAGAAACTCAACTACCAATATTCAACAAATACTCAATTGTGAAGATCCTTTCCTGTAAGTTTTGACATTCTAGTTTTGGCTCTGTGGCAGACATACTGTATGATTCATGGTCGCCAGCAATGACTGTAAGTTCTGTTTGTATTAGCATTCTATCCATGCTCTCAAGCTCGACTGTGAAGGTGCTTGCCTTTTTCTATATCCCTTGCATTCCTTGATCTCTGCATTCTTGTCGTTCTTTTACTCTTATTAACCTGTTTGACTGCAGCAACGCCCTGCTGATAATGACCGCTATGTTAAAAACTGTAAGAACGGTAGGTCTCCTAAGGAGACTAGGTGGTGGTTCCATGATGACAAGGTGTAGGAAGAAAATGCAGTAGGTGGCAGCCCTTCCCAAATGGAGCCGGCTCCTGTAGGAGTCTTGGTGACTTTAAATTCAAGGGCTCAAGAGCTACTGTAAATTTGCATGGCCACGTTTGTAAAGTCTGATAAGCTGTATCGTTACTAATACATAGCAATAAGTCAATGCAGAGGTAAGGTGATGGATTGGGCCACTTTCGATAACTTTCTTCTTATCAGCTTTACTTTTGATGAAGTTTCTACTTGTGCTTATCCATATATGCCTTGCTAGATCTGGCCCCATCGTTGTGGAACTTATGTTGACTACAACCAATAATAAGTAGTTGATATAATTATTGGGTTTAATCAGAGCAGTGCGATGAGCTAACGTCTCGGACAATCTTGTAATAGTAAAAGAAGAGATCCAAAGCTCCATTTCCGCTTGGCAACTGATTCATGAAATCACCCCATCATGCCTGGATACTGTTGGTTAAGTGCCTGTTTGCTTTTGATGCTGGAGCTTATCGCTCGTGGGTGCCCTTGAGCAATAATTACCAGCATGCAAGAAGAATGTTCATACCTTGCTCTCACTTCTAGTCTATTCTTCGGTTTACCTGACTCATGCTTTCTCTGCATAGAGGAATCCGGATAAAAATAGATCCGGAGCACATATAATCTGCAGGAAATTTGACCGTATGACTGCTATTATATTAAGGTGTCTCTTAATATCCTGACAACTAAAATTATGAAATATGTTTATTATTTTCTAAAAATATTACTTTGAAGATGATTAATAATTTCATTTGAAATATCCGTGGTAAACTATAGTTCTATCAAAGTCTATATAAAGTGTGGTGGCTTGTCATGTTAGGAAGTTACATTATTTTTGCAAGTCATTTGTTAACTATAAATGATTCTCAACGCCCCTTGCTTACATTGAGACGATGTTTTAACCTGGTGAAAATAAGGTATTTCCAAGCCTTCAAATGGCCTGAACATTTATTTGTTTATTTTTAATGCCCATTTGGAAAAGCATAAGAATATCCATGTAATTTAATTGGCAATATACAAGTCGTGGTTGCCCTTTGATTGACATAAGAGATTAAGAAGGATATGTTTGTGCTATTTTAAGTGCGAATGACAAAGGGTTTAGGCGTTCGCAGTGTCTTGGACGTCGTGTGTCTACAGTACTTCATCCCCCTTTATTTCAAAGTAGGTTTCTTCATGGATTTCCGTGCTTCGTCTTTCGGTGGTTTTCCTGTAGGGTTTTTGAGCTCTAAAGGGTGCCTTCGTCTCCCTTGTTTTCTCTGGTAGCTTTTTTGTGGGGTTTCAGAGCTCTATAGTGTGTCTTCGTCTCTCCTTTTCTCCGGTGGTTTTGTGGGTTTCTTCGACCTCGTCGTTCATGGATGGCGAAGGCGGCGAAGTAGCCAGATTCCAGTGGTACGGAGGATGTCGATCGGCAGCAGGGTGATCGATCGTGGGCACAGGTTGTTCAGGATCCGGGACGAGCGCCGGTTTGGACCTCTTACAAAATCTCTGATGAAGACATCGATCATCTTCAGAAGTGCTTCACCAAGGTGCTGCAGCTACTGGCGCCGCTCTTGGAAGACTCCTGTCGGCAGTGGGAGGGAGTTGCTATAATTTTTCGGAGCTTAGGCCACCGGACATCTCCTGTTAGGGTGGCTCGGGAAGTGCGGTCGAAGCTACTACTCTCATATGATTCGGCAACCTATCCGATCGGAGATGATCGCATTGTGCTGCGGTTGTCATCCACCGGAGACTATACAAAGGTTTTAGGGGGTGGGTCGTGGTTCGTCGGTGGCCAACTTTTGGCCTTCGAAAAATGGGTTCCGGATTTTCGCCCGGCTCGTCGTCCAGTCAACTCGACTGTGGTTTGGATGAGGCTCCCGGAACTCCCTCTTGAGTACTAGCTTCCGGAGGCGATTATGGCGGTGGCTGGTGAAGCTGGCCGTCCGATTTCGATCGATAACTTCATCGATCGACTGAAGAAAATCGAGTTTGCCAGGGTCCGGCTAGAACTGGATGCCTCCAAGCCGCTTCTTCTGGGTGTGCTGATCCAAGGGCACTCGTTGGTCTCTTGGCAACAGTTTATGTATGAAAACATTCCCTCCATCTGCTTCCACTATGGTCGAATAGGGCCCCTGGCAGCTGGCTTCAGCACCCCGGGCAAACCAGAGCTCAGTCCCTCTACTAGCCATGCTCTGGGACCAACTAATCTAGTTGCCGAGGGTCAGGCTGACGGGGCTTCCGATCTGGGTGCGGCGGCTGTTCCTGGGGATCCTGCTATTGTGGATAACTGTTCGAAGTTTGGCCCTTGGATGGTTACATCCACAGCTCGCTTGCCTCAGCAATCGGCAGTTCCCTCGAAGAATGGCTGCGGGCCTCTGAAGGGTAAATCCCTTGTCTCTTCTTCGGATCCCCCGTCTTCATCTCCGCACCGGTCGTCATCCACTCCAATCTCTTCTTCTGACTCGCCACCCGATTCCGACGGGTGGCAGAAGCCCTCAAAAGTGGCTCGGCGCCACTCCCCTGAGGTGGGCCGGTCGGCACAATTGGAGGCTGATGCTAGTCTGCTTCCTCTCTTTAGGAGCTTTGCCCTGCTGGGGGATTGTATGGAGCTTGTCCCGATGGAGGCGGGACCGATGGACTACCTCATGCTGGAGTATGGTGCCGTCTCTCTCAAGCATGGCCAAAGCCAGGCTAAGTCCCTTGACCCCACTCCCCCTTCGGTGCTCTCTGATTCTGCTAATAAGGTGCCATATTCTAAACCTTCTTTGTCTTCTAATTTGGTTGCTGCCTCCTCTGGGGTTTCGAGTCAATCTAGGAGAAAGGTGGTTGTCCCTGGGACTGTGGGGAGTGCCCCTATCAGGGTTCGGGAGGCTACCTCGAAATAGTGTGCTTCTGGGGAGGCTGCCTCTGTGGAACCGGTGTTGGTGAATGTCCCGGTTGTTGATACCTTGTCTGGGGGGTTTGGGCTGCCGGGGAGGGCCCTATCTAGCACGAGGACTGCTGTTGCTGTGGGTGGGCCGGGAAAAGGTCCCTCCTTACCTCCTATGGGGAAATCCTCGGAGGCTGCCTTGTTTGTTGCTGCTTTGGGGGATAATGGTGAATTGGGGTGTGCTAATTTGGGTGGCTCTGGGTCAGTGAAGCAAGGTTTGGAGGGGGTGTCGGGGACCTCCCTACTGGTTTGTCAAGCTACTCTGATGCCTCTTCAGCAGGAATATGATGTCCCTGTGGCTGCCTTTATGTCTCCTGAGGGTGGGCAGTGTTCTCATGATTCTGTCTTAGCTAAATTGTAGATGGTTCTGGCTTCAGTGGGGGGTCATCTGGGGGGTCCAGTAAGGAGGTGCTTAATCCTCTGCCCAATGTTCATGGGCCTTTTGTGTCTAGGAAACAGCCTTCTGTGCTTGCTGTTATTGAGGATGGTGCTGGTTCGGGATCTGGATCATCCAAGTCTACCTAATTTCTAATGAAAGTCCTAGTTTGGAATGCTCGGGGGGTGGGGAAACCCGCCTTCCTATACACTTTTGGTCGCTTTCTTCAACTATGCAATCCTCAAATCTGTATTATTTTGGAGACTAGATTGTCGGGTCCTAGTCTCGAACGCGTGCGGCATCGTTTTTCCCGTAACTGGGGCTTTTATTCCATTGACTTTCGTGGCCTGTCAGGTGGTATTATTATCACCTGGGATCAGGGGGCAGCTAAAGTCACTACTTTCTATCGGTCTTCTCAGATAGTTGCCATTGTTGTATCGGAACCTAATCGGTTGTCTTGGCTTTTGTGCGGTATTTATGCCAGTACTTCTGACAGGGAGAGGACCACGGTCCGAGAGGAGGTGTCTGCTCTGATTGACTAGGGGGTTCCCACTATTATTGCTGGAGATTTCAATGTGATTGATCGGGCGGCAGGCCCATCGTGGAAAATGCTGCCTCCTTGGAGTTCACCAACTTTATTCATGACGCTGGCCTGGTTGATTTGGAATTCGTTGGTCCCCGGTTCACCTGGTGTAACAATAGGTCGGGTGCTGCTAGAGTCTGGGAGAGACTTGATAGATGCTGTGCTACCCCGTCTTGGCTCTCCTTGTACCCTACCCACTCAGTTCGCCATCTTAGCCGGATTGCCTCAGATCACTGCTCTCTCCTTCCCTCGATGGATGCCCATATCCGGGGTCCCACCCCTTTTAGATTTGAAAAGTTTTGGCTTTCATTTCCTAAATCCAGAGAGATTATCAGGGAGATGTGGAGGACTCCTGTTCGTGGTAATGCCTCTTATCGGATATCTAGGAGGCTGGAGCTTCTCAGGAGGCGGCTCCTCTGCTGGAATAAAGTGGAGGTGGGTAATATCTTTTCCAGATTGAAGTCTGTAAAAGATACTATCAATTACCTGTAGGATAAAGAAGACAGGTTAGGTTGTTTATCACAGCCTGATCTTCTCAGTCTTCATGCACACTTTACCTTGCACCACTCTTTGCTCCGCCATCAGGAGGTCATTTGGAAACAGAAGTCTAGAGTCCAGTGGTTACAAGATGGGGATAGAAATACCCGATTTTTTTATCAAGCTACTATTATTAGGAGAGACAAAAATGCCATCCGGGTTTTATGTTCCTCTGATGGTCAGCTGTTGGAGGATGACTGTGCTATTCGAGAGGAGATCCTTTCCTTTTTCAGATCCAGATGGATGGATTCCTCTTCGGTTATTCCTTCTGTTCCCCCTCACCTCCCGTCCACTATTCTCTATCTTTCTCAGAATGCTATCCTGCTTGCTCCGATTCTCCGGGAGGAGATTCGATCTGCCCTGTGGGACCTAGGGGAGGACAAAGCCCCTAGCCCTGATGGTTATCCTCTTTTCTTCCGGAGATATTGGAACATTATGGGCTCTGATCTTGTTGCTGCTGTTCAGTCCTTTTTTGTTTTAGGTTCTATGCCCATCTCTTGGAAGCGGACCTTTATTGTCCTCGTTCCCAAGCATCCCGACGCCATGGAGCCTGCTCATTATAGACCTATCAGCTTATGCAATACCCTTTATAAACTATGTGCTAAACTGATGGTCAATCAAATGAGAGCCATTCTTCCTCACCTTATCTGTCTAGAACAGGGAGAGTTCATCACGGGCCGGAGCATCTCTGATAATGTGCTTATTGTCCACGAGTTTATGACAGATCTCAGCCATGCTTCGTCTTGTCGGAGTCTGATGGCTATCAAGTTGGATATGGAGCAAGCTTTGACAGGGTCAATTGGGACTATCTCTTCACGGCCCTGCAGGCTTTTGGCTTCCATCGTACTTGGATATCCAGGATTTTGGCTTGTGTTATCGGACCCTCATTTTCTCTGCTGATTAATGGTTATTCTACTGAGTTCTTTAAGTCTAGAGTGGGCCTTCGACAAGGTTATCTCCTTTCTCCCTCCCTGTTTATTATATGTGCTGACCTTTTGTTCAAGGCGCTGCGTGCATCTGTCCGGGACTGCGGCATCCAGCCGTTTATCCCTGCTCCTGGTGCTCTTCCGATCTCTTATCTCTTATTTGTTGATGATTGCTTATTTTTGGGGTGAGCCTCTATTCATTCTGCCCAGGGGATTCGGAGGGTCATGGCGGACTATTGTATGGCTTCAGGTTAGAGAGTCAATTTTTAGAAGTCCGGTATTTATTTTAGCCCTAAGACCTCTACACGTATCCGTCATCGGATCTTGGATGTTCTTGGTATTCAGGAGCGTTGGGATCCTCTCATCTACCTGGGTGTGCCGATTTTTGGGGCCAGACTTTCTAGATCGAAGTGTGCTCCGATGGTGCTGGCTGTGCGGGAGCGGATTAGGGGATGGCAGGGTAGAGTCCTCTTGTCCATGAGAAGGATTACCCTTATTCGCTCGGTCCTTACCTCTCTTCCGATCTATCTTCTATCTCATGCAGTTGTCTCGAAGATTATTATCATGACCGTGGAGCAGTTGATTCGGGCATTTCTCTGGAATTCTTCTCCGAACTGTTGTAGGATTCATCTCATAAGTTGGTAGTCTATCTGTAGGTCGATTGACTAGGGCGGGTTGGGTATTACCTCTCTTATCAACAGGCGAGAGGCTCTGCTTGGTAGGCACCTGGCCAGGTTCTCCTTATGTCCTGATAGCATGTGGTCGACGATGCTGACTGCCCACTACGGGGGTTATTCCTCTGTCCTCGACGGATCTCATTGCCCTCCGAGATACTGTTCGGCTATCTGGAGGGAGATGCTAGTGAGATCTCCTCTCATTACGCCCCACCTTTCTTGGGTTATTGGAGATAGCAGATCTATTAGATTTATGACGGATCCCTAGATTTCTTACACTCCTCTAATCAGATGGCCTACCTTTATCTCGGTTGACATTCCGGTCACCATTTCTATTGCTGACCTCATCATTCCGGGAGAATTCTGATGGGACAGCCAGGTGGTGATGTCCTTCTTCGAGGATATCCTGGATCGTCGGGTTCTTTCTATCATTCTGCCTATGCTCTCTGTCCCGGATTTTAGTTTGGAGATACTCTTCTTCCCCCCGGGTACCCATGTCTGATATGCTGTCCATATTTACTCCGGCCAAGCCGGTGGACTCCTCCTTCCACTGGATCTGGGCTATGCCGGTTCATCCCAGGGTTTCCTTCTTTATCTGGAAGCTTGTCCGGCATTGACTCCGACCAGGACTCTGTTGGCTTCTAGAGGTATTCACATGCTCCCTGGCTGCCCTATACATGGGTTGGAGGATGAAACCCAGGCCCATGCCCTATTTTCTTATGACTGGGCCTCGAGGGTTTGGCAGCTGGCAGGCCTTGCTGGACTTATCTCCCGGTCCCAGGATGCAGTTGACTCCTTCCTCTTTACCTTGAGATCAGCTCGGGAATTCCCTCGTGTTAACCTCCTGGCTTATCTTGCTTATCACATATGGATTGCCAGGAACGAGCGGATCTTTAGTTCGACTAGATGCTCTCCCCGGTTGCTGGTTGATAGGGCTACCGCTTCGGCCTATGAGTATCTTAGCTCGATTGGGAGGTCTTTGGAAATATGGGGTCCCTGCTATGCTCTTCAAGCATCTCGGGTAGTTTTCGTTTCCTGGGTACCCCATCCTCCAATGCACTTCACCGTTAGCTTTGACGGGAGTCTCCGCTATAGATCTGGAGGCGCTGTCTTTGTCATTTGGGATTCTCGACTGGGCTTCCTGGAGGCGGGCGGCTTTCCTCTCCTTGATACTTCCGTTCCTGGGACAGAGTTGTATGCAGTCTGGGCCGACATTAGGTATGCCTGTCAGATTCTTTACTTGGATCGGCTCATTATCGAGGGGGATTCCTTGACAGTCATCTCTTGGATTTGGCGCTCCATGTCGCCATTCCCTGACCACCCCATCCTGAGGGACATGCACTTCCTCTTACGGGATTGTGTGTCATCCAGCTTCGTCACATTTATAGGAAGGCTAACTCGGCTACTGATTGGGTAGCTTCCTTCGTCGCCCAGCATTCTGTCTCGTCGGTCTGGACCAATTGGCATGTTGCCCATGTACAGCTTAGGGATGTTATACTCTCTGATTTTTTGGATTGTATTTGCACTCGTTCTCTTTAATGAATACCCCGTTCTATCAAAAAAAAAAAAAAAGACAAAGGGATATTTATCTTTTTGGTCATCTATTGTCCCAACCTTTCTCTTCCCACCCATATTTGAATAATGAAAAGATTTCATATTTCTCTGACAAATTTTTGCTTTGGTGATGAGCATAAATAAAACATCTTCCATGATTGATAGCAAATATAAGTTATTGAATAAAAAAAGTGTCATAGAAAACTTCATCGAATTTATGACATTACGATTTAACACTTAGCATTAGATAATATAAATGTGAGAAGTATATAACAATCCATATTTACAAAGGGACATGCATGAATGCATGGACACATGCAGACACAGACAAATAATGTGGCTGCTTTTATGGATGCCTACGCAGAGTCCGGTCAGGTCAAGTTAGGTCAAGGGTAGACATTAACCTAACCCTATCTCTATATCTCCTAACCTTGATCCAACCCGATCCAAGTTCGAGTTAGGATTTTCTGACCAAACTCAAGCCATTTAAGCTAAACTCATTCTGGGTTGTAACACATTAAGTGGATTAGATCTGGTTGAATATGAATTTTAGGATAGAGGTAAGGTTTGGAACATTTTTGTTGGATTAATATATGTTAGATTAAGGAATTATCCATTCATCAATTATAGTGACAACACACATGTAATTCAATAGGACTAAAGGTATAATTATACAAATATAAAATAATCTAAATAAAATATAAATATAAATTGAAAATATTAATATGAGTTGTTTCTTTATTTATATATCAAGTTGGTTAAATTGAGTCGGATCGGGTCAGGTTGGTCAACTCTAACCCGATCCTACATGTGCTATACTTGCAGGCGCAACCCAAATTTATAAACCTCATTCCAACCTACCTAGTGAGCAAGCTGGGTGGGTGGGTTTGGCTTGAGCCCGATCCAGGCTGCATCCACAAGCTCCAAATGCTTTCCGATCAAAATTTATGAAAGGCCTTCAAAATAAAAATTAGCACAATTTATCATGGTTTACTATATTTCAATTGGCTAGAAATAAAAATCAAACATTTCGAGTCTTTTTATCCATGTAGAACGAAAACAAAATTAACCAGTTCAATGGTATAATACCATATTTTAAGTTTGATCCATAATTTGAAATTATCCAAATTGGCTCAAATTTGATTCTTTCGCTTTAAAATATTCATATTGAAGTAGTTTGGAGCTCCGGAGTATATAGCTTAACGGTATAGTCAGCATGGTTCCTGGGTGAGCTTCAAAGTGACACCGCAAAAGTTAAAAACAAGAACTAATTTTAAATTGAACTAGAAGCTAACTAGAATAAGAACTAGAAGTTAATTACAAGATCCATTAGAAGCTAAAAGTAGACGAAAATAGAATTAGAAGGCTAACTAGAAGCTATGGAATAATTAAAAGGGATAACTAGTAGCTTTATCTTGCAAATTAAGGTCTCTGTCAACTTCTGAAATAACGCCAAAATCTTTTGAAGGGCATCGCGATGCATTGGAATCGCCAACTCACCATCGACATCTCTTGCAATCCACCAGGACTTCTATAGAATCTACCAAAGTTTGCATAGAATCCAACATGTAGAAAATGAATGCACACTAAAAAATGATTTCATTGATTGACTTTGACTCAGGCATGAATGTAGCTTTCGAGATCCCCTCACCAACTCACTGTCGACATCTCCTAGAATCCACCAGGACTTCTCTAAAATCTTTAAGAGCTTGCATAGAATCCAGCATGTAGAAGGCGAATGCACAAATAAATGCACACTCAAAAAAAATTAGTTCATTGATTGATTTTGACTCGTAGGGATATTTATAGCTCTCGAGTTGCCCTTACATTGATCATACTGGTGGATAAGCCTCTAGGAGAGGACTAGGACTCGAAGCATATGCAAAATAAGCCATGTAAAACAAATCCCATGCCTCGAGGGCACTTCTCAATGGGAAAATTTTTCCAATAGAGAAACTAGGAGCCATTGGATTGAATTAATGTGCTAACCTACACTTCAAATTACGATAAAAAAAATCAAATTGACAGTAAGTGTCTTCTATTCCAACTAACTGATCGTGAGAAAAGTTTTATTTCGGTTATTAATGAATTCCTGACCATGAATTTGTTCAATAATAAAGAGGATGTTCAAAAACATGAGTCTAAAGGATACGATCCTAGCATTGCCTGACATCTGGGGCTCCGGTTCAACTCCTCGAGCATCTCACCGGATTCTGGTCTCTTGGGAGCCCCCTCCTCAGGATTTTGTTACTATCAGCTTTGATGGCAGTGTCAGAGGCCGGATGACAGGAGTTGCTTTTGTCATTAGATCTTCGGCTGCTACCTTCATAGCGATGGAGGTTCTAAGCTAGTAGAACAGATTGTTCCCCTAGCGGAACTCTATGGTGCTTGGATGTGTATCAAGTATGCCACGAGGATCCTTAACTTGGATCGCCTTGTCATTGAAGGCGATTCCTTCATGGTCATTTCATGGATCCAGAAGGCTATCAGGAATACGCCCACCCTCCCCATTCTACGAGATATAGCGCTGATGCTCCGTCACTACTCTGGGCTTATTATCCGCCACGTCTATAGGGAAGCTAACTCCGCGGCGGATTGGGCAGCCTCTTTTGTTGCACATCATTCGGGAGGGTTTTTCTATACCTCTCTTGAGGATATGCCTGTACAGTTTAGACATATTTTGTATGCTGATAGTCTGGGCTATAATTTTTCCAGGATTATATAATGAAGTATCCATTTAACCCCCCCCAAAAAAAGGATGCGATCCTAGCCAAAAAAAAGGTTATGGGAATATATATTGATCAGGTGCTTTTTTTGCAAGGTATGTTACTGATTTTTCGATCGGTTGAATAATTTTCATTTCTTTCATTAGTATTCGTCTCTAGGCTAGTTTTCATACTTTAGAAGGGCCCTAGCGATGACGATTGTGTTGGAGATTTTTGATTTCTTTCATTGGTATTAGAGCCCTTAGGCTAGTTTTCATACTTCACAGGGATCCAGGGATGATGAACTTGTCTTTGAAATCCTTTGTTTATATGGTTTTCCATGGACTGGCCATTAATATGACCTTGGTGATCTCTAATGGCAACGTGGTCAAATTTGGAAATTTTCATCTAATTCTAACATGTAGTTTGAGAGAGAATTGGAGCTCAAATTTTAAAATGGTTTCAAACCCATGTCTTTTGAAACATTTTATTCTCAAACCAAGGTACTAATGTAGTGTTTGGATACAAAAAAATTATTAAATTGATTATATTCTTTGTGTTATATGTAGATGATATTCTTTTAATCGGGAATGACATCCCAGCACTGCAA
This sequence comes from Areca catechu, assembly GCA_021397845.1. NCBI lineage: Eukaryota > Viridiplantae > Streptophyta > Magnoliopsida > Arecales > Arecaceae > Areca > Areca catechu. Next base: position 6,853,843 of record CM038040.1, on the reverse strand, counting down.
AGAATAAAGGTCTGGTTATCATCTCAGTTCTCTATGAAGGACTTGGGTGAAGCCTCTTACATACTGGGTGTGAAGATCTATAGAAATAGATTTAAGAAGCTTCTGAGACTGTCCCAGTCTACGTACATTGACACCGTACTGAAACAGTTAAGCATGGAGAATTCCAAGAAGGGCTATCTTTTGATAGGCATTGAAATTGATCTCTCCAAAAGGAATTGTGCGATAACTCCTGAGGAGAGAGACCGCATGAATAGAATCCCATATGCTTCGGTAGTGGGTTTTATCATATACGTCATGATATGTACTAAACCAAACGTGGCACACTCACTAGGTGTAGTGAGCAGATACCAGTCTGATCCAGGTGAAGCTCATTGGAAAGTGGTGAAGACCATCCTTAATTATTTGCGAAATACTAAGGACCAATGGCTAATTTATGGAGAATCTGACTTGAAACTTGTGGGGTATACTGACTCCAGTTTTCAGTCAGATAGAGATGATAGCAAGAGTATGTCAGGATTTATCTTTACCCTAAACGGAGGAGCTATCTGCTGGAAAAGTTCCAAGCAGCCTATTGTGGCGGACTCAATGTGCGAAGCAGAGTACATTGCAGCATCAGATGTAGCGAAGGAAGCTGTGGTTGCGAAAGTTTCTTGGCGAGCTGGGAGTGGCACCTTCTCTTGATGGTCTTGTTCTGGTATACTGTGACAACACTGGAGCCATTGCTCAAGCGAAAGAGCCGAAGTCTTATCACCGCACAAAGCATATTCTGTGGCGCTATCACCTAGTATGAGAGATCGTGGAACAAGGTGACATTGACCTTCAGAAGATCGATGAAAAGGAGAACCTGGCTGACCCCTTCACTAAAGTCGTCAAAGTTCAAGAGTTCGACTGTTGTAAACGAAAAATGGGAATGAGATTCTGTACTGATTGGCTTTAGTCCAAGAGGGAGTTGTTGGAAATTGTATCCCAAAGCCAATCGTCTAGATTGTAAATGGTTATGCTATCTTTGTATTTGTATATGAATTCTTTTAATAAATAAAAGTTATTTATTTTGGCTATCCATCATATTTATATTTTTCTGTAAAGAACTCTTGTGTGATGGAGTCCTTAGAACTACATTGTTTGATTTAGAGAGGATATATCAAGTAGTTCTTAAACTGGTTCACAACCAAATGATATATTGTTATAGGACGACGATGTATCAAGTGTAGGTTATTGTATGTCACATTTGTTGGTTGTCCTCTTAACCAAGGAGTGTGGAGACACTAGTGTGACATGCAAGTACAATGTGTGACATTTCACTGAACGTGACCATCTGCAGAGCTCCCTTCTACCAAAGGGTTACTCACGGAGGGATATAGATATGTGTCTCTCATACCTGAGGTCACCATGACAACTCACAAGCAACTCACTGTACTTTGGTACCAGACTACCTGGATTTCTAATCCAGTGACGGAAGGTTTCTGGGTGCAATCAAGTACTTGTGGAGCGGTGGTGGATCAAGATGGAATTAATCTCTCCAAATAGTTTGGAGTGAATGACTCACTATGTCTCAATTTAGCACAACCTTGGTCAAGGTAGTTCTTGTGAGGAGTCACAGAACTTATGAGGTTGAGACATGATCTGGATAAACCAAATTAGGGTTGGCAGTCTAACCCTAGGTCATCCTGAGCATTGTGAGGTCAAAGGGATGTATTATGCGGCAACCATATACCAGAGATTCTTGTGAGGTGCTTGCATCTTCGACCTATCCAGATGTCGGGTATCATTGCTAGATGAGGACTTTGACTGGTACTGGAAATATTCCAGTGCTACCGGCTTAGTGTTCGAACCTATGGGGTCACACACCATAGAGGATTTCTATCTAATCTTTTGGCTAATCGACTATTGAGAATCGTTTGACATCACCACAAGTCAATTTGATTGACCAGGTTCTAAGTGTTGACACTTAAAATTTTGCAGGTGTCGACACTTGATGAAGTATCGATACTTGGCAATTTTCGAGTGTCAACACTTCCTGTGACGAACAGATTTCTGGAAGGATTTTGTGGAGAATTTTTTGGATAGGTTTTGACCTGGTTTGAATTTCGAATTCAAACAAGTTTTAGCCCCAAGGCTTTATGGTATGAAAGTCATACTTACCTTAATGGGTTGGACCCATTTGGAATGGCCTTGATCTTCTCTCCCATTCTCTCCCCTCATCTCTCCTCTTTCCTTCTTTTCCCTCTCATGGATGCACCTATAAATGAGGGTCATTCTATAGGCTGCAGGGGTTACAACAACAACAAAAGAAAACTTTGAGAGAGATAGAGAAGGGTTGTGAGAGTTTTAGGGATTGGGTGTGAGCAACCTAGCACTCTAGCTAGATCTTGGGAAGAGAGATTTTGGGAAGGGGTTTCTGCTCTCCTCCTAGTCTTCTTGGAAGAAGAAGATCGGCCAAGGATCTCGAAGAGCTAGCACTCCGAGGGAGTTGATCAGAGTCGAGCCCAGGTGTGGATTTTTCGTAGAGGCCAAACGTGTGTGTGGTTCGAGCACCCTCTTCCTTTTCACAGCACTTCCACTGCTTCTCTCAGAGGTATAAAGGTATTGTACTTATATATATATTCTCTTGCTTTTGATGTTATATGCATGCTAGATCTTTATACTAGTTCCTGTTACGGGCAGATTGGTAGATCGTTTAGATATATCTACCGAGCCTTCCGCTAGGCATGCTTTAAAATTATTTTAAAATGCATATCCTTCTGCCCTCTTTTCTTGCATATTGTATGCTAGGTGTAGGTGCTTTTCACCTTCAGAAGGACCTGGGGTCACTGGGTCGTCGGCTCCCTCCCAGGTTGGCTGGCCTTTGCATCGCCAGCTGCCTGCTTAGCTGGCTGCCTGGCAGTCACCTCCTCAGTCACCCCTAAAGATGCCCCCGGCTCCTCAAGCTGCTCCCCAGCGCCGCTAATAACGATGCTACCCAGGTTGAGCTCCGGGAAGAATGAGGCCACCTTCTCCTGGCAAACCTCGAACCCCTTCAGGAATGAGTCCACGGCAGCCTTGTGGACCTCATCCTGGAACTCCTGGGATGCCCGGAACTTCAGCATAGCCTCGCAGGCTTCTCTCCGTGCAGCTTCCAGCAGCCTTGTGACATATGTCATCTTCTCCTTGGCCGCTGCCAGCTCCGCCAGAACCTCCTCCACCCGGGTCTCCAGAGCCCGGGATCGCCCTTCCAGGCGACTGACCTCCGTCGCTATCTCCTCGGTGCGGCGTTAAGTTAGAATCATCTCCTCGGAGAGGGATGTCTCAAGGTCCTTGGTGCACTCCTCAGCGCAAGCCAGGTATCCTCGGAGGATCCTGTTGCTGTCCTTCAGCTCCTAGCCCTTCTCCATCAGCTCCTTTACGCCGGCCGCAAGTTTGGCTAGCTTCTTCTCCTTATCGGCTTCCTTCTTCACCGTGCTGGCGAGGAAGTCCCGGAGTAGGAGCACGTCGGTCTTGATCTGCATCAAAGGAGGTCAGACATTCTAAAATCCAACTGGAATATTAAAAACAAAGGAAAATGCTAGGTACTTACCTAGAAGAGCTGAGGGAGGATCCCAAGTAAGGCAACAGTGTAGTCTCTGCCTCCCTTCAAGCAGCAATCCCGAGGCTGGACCGCGTATTACATCATCTTCTCCGCCAAGCCCTGATCACGGATGACGGAGGCGTTCCCAGGAATCCCCGCCGGTGCATAGCAGGGCTCGGAGGAATGCTGCACAGGGGTATCTTCGACACGTGAAGGTGTGGGTCACGGGGCCACTGCAATCACTACTGTCATAGCCGCTGCCAGAACGCTTGCCACTGTGACTGTCGGAGGTGTCAGGCGTGCCGGTCGCCCCTCCTCCATTCCCCCGTCGATGTCAATGACCTCCAAGGGTGTAGTTTGCTGCCGAGGTGGCCGGGGAGCCAGTTCCACCGCCCTCTGCTCGGAGGTTGAAGTGGGCCTGGGCCCTGGGTCTGCTTCCACCCAGGCCCTCTTCGGCATGGAGTCTCGGGCCCTAGTCAAAGCGCTCCTTTTATGGGCTGACTCCATCAAGTTGTTTATCGAGAACTTTATCCCTGAAAAAGAAAGAGGTCAAAGGAGATCAGCAAAAAAAAAAGAAAAAGAAAAGAGAGAAGGAAGAAAGACTTGAAGCCTCACCAATCACCCGAATCGGGCTAATCTTGGCCTCGAACAAGTTCTGCTCCGAGAGCAGAACCTCGAGGGAGGGAAGCTCATCACTGAGCAGTTGGGAGAAGGCCTCTTGATCAACCAATACTATCGGGCATTTCGGTTTGGGGACCGGTCTGGCTCACTCCAGACCTGGTCAACGTCCTCGATCGAGACAAAGAAGAACTGGTTCTTCCACTCCTTGATGGACGTAGGGAGGTCAAACCGGAGGCACTTAGGCCGAGGAAAAAGGTACCACCACCCATCAACGATGAAGAGGTACTTCAGGGTGAACAAAGCCCTGAACAAAGAAAAACGGGCAACAAACCGGTGGAAATGACAGAATACCATGAAACCAAAAATGACCCTGATGGCATTAGGAGCCAACTGGACCGGAACGAGACGAAAGTGGCTAAGAAAGGAAAGAAAAAAAGGGTGGAGTGGAAAACGAAGACTGCCGGCAAGGAAGTCTTCATAGAAACAACATGGCTAGGGCCACTCGAAGTAACCCGCTCCCCCGGTTTCGGGAGCGAAAGCTGGATAAAATCGGGGACCCCGAACAAATCCTGGATCGTGGAAAGATCTTCTCCGGTTATCGTCGAGGCGAAGCTGGAGGGACCAGAGGAAGCCTCTACCACCGGAGGGGCAACGGTAGAGGAGGAGGAAGAACAGGGATAGAAGAAGGAACCCTATGAGCCCTAAGGCTTTCGATAACTATTTCACCGGGACGTAGGCACCTTCGGACATCGAGAGGGACTTTGTCCTTTGATGAGGAGGACGATGGAGTTCTCGGCCAGGAGGGACCTGCCTCGTTCGGGTTGGTGGAGAAACGAGGGCATTGGCCCGAAGGAGCCATGGGAAAAAGAAAAGTTTGAGAAGAAGAGAAGGTGGATTAAAAACCTAAAGAAGGGCTCGGTTCACTTAAAATAGAGGGAAGGATCGGAGTCTGAGAAGAAGCAGGAGAAGAAGGGAAGATCATAGGGCACTCACTTGACTATTTTGGTGAAGAAAGGCAACCTAAGAGAAGTAGAAGGACCACTGCAACCACCGACGAGGTGCGAGAAAATCAAAAGACCTCGTTTCTGGAAAGTCACTCCTCTTTTCAAAGCCAATTGATAGCGGCCGTACAATGCTTTTTCATCCCCACCATCGGATGGGCACCACATGTGAAGGCACCCAGCATCGACGCTTCGGTTTGCTGGAAACTGCCTCGAAACTGGCACGATGCAATTATGGTCCATCGAAATCGCGGATGTGGTGCCTGCGCATTGGACCTCGGGCATGACATGCAGAGTGACGGTAATCGTGGTAATAATTTTACCAGATTTTTATCCTCCCACATCATCTCTGCATTAACTCCTTACATCCTAGCTGTGGCACTTCGATGGGACTTGGGAGTGGAGGGCAAATGATATGGCAAGACCGCTGACGTGGGGTACACCTTGGATCTAGCTGGCAGCCTGATAGGCAGATAGCGCCGCATCAAGTTTTCTTTTGAGCTCCCCCACCAGGTGGCCCCACCAACAGTCATGCCCACCTCGGCCCGAGCTCGGCACCCCTTCTCCTTCGCCAAGTGGCTCCCTAAGGGTCGAGCTCACCTCGGCCGGAGTCGAGCCCGCCTCTACTCCTTCGCCAGGTGGCTCCCTAAGGGTCGAGCCCACCTCGGCCGGAGTCGAGCCCGCCTCTACTCCTTCGCCAGGTGGCTCCTCAAGGGTCGAGCCCACCTCGGTCAGAGTCGAGCCCTCCTCCGCTCCTCCGCCAGGTGGCTCCCCAAGGGTCGAGCCCACCTCAGCTGAAGTCGAGCTTGCCTCCGCTCCTTCGCCAGGTGGCTCCCCAAGGGTCGAGCCCACCTCGGCCAAAATCGAGCCCGCCTCTGCTCCTTCACTAAGTGGCTCCCCTAGGGTCGAGCCCATCTCTGTCGGAGTCGAGCCCGCTTCCGCTCCTTCGCCAGGTGGCTCCCCAAGGATCGAGCCCACCTCGGCTAGAGTCGAGCCCTCCTTTCCTCCTTCGCCAGGTAGCTCCCCAAGGGTCGAGCCCACCTCGATCGAAGTCGAGCCTGCCCTGCTCCTTCATCAGGTGGCTCCCTAAGGGTCGAGCCCACCTCGGCCAAAGTCGAGCCTTCCTCTGCTCCTTCGCCAGGTGGCTCCCCAAGGGTCGAGCCCACCTCGGTCGAAGTCGAGCCCGCCTCTGCTCCTTCGCTAGGTGGCTCCCCAAGGGTCGAGCCCACCTCGATCAAAGTCGAGCCCTCTCTCTGGAAGCATCGGGAAGAACGAAGGCGCTAACCCCCAAGACGATCGCCGAAGCAGGCACGCGCAGTGCGGCGCACCCAGTACGGCACCCCAAATCTACAATGGTGTGCATAACATCGTTTGCACCAATTTGGGAGGGGCGCCCCAATCAAGATGTCAGATTCTGCGGCTGATCACTTGAAACCCCCCGAAGGAGAGGGCCACGTTCGGGGTCTTAGACCCGAGGGCGGCTACACCCAGATCAAGGTTCCACCTAACTTCCCCCTTCATGACAACACACCAGGCAAGACAAGTTCACAACCTAACTCCCAACTATAAGAGGAAATGATCTCAGGGGAGCGACCAGCGGACACCGTCGACCCTTAAGCCCCCCAGAGAGGGCAAATCGAGGCACTAGAGCAGGTAAGCCACCAAGAGAGAGCAAGCATAGAGGATAGCAAGAAACGAGTGACTTGAAGACAGGAGGCTCCCAGAGGACTCCCGGAGTGAGTCCCGCGAGCACGGTCGCTGCAACTCAAGCACCGCTCCTCTCTCATTTTCTCTTACTCAATTCTTTATTAAAAACTCCTCTAAGCATGGTAATCGAAGTGGGATCTGCCTTAAAGGATCTATTCCACTTTGTCATCCGCTAACTTGATCGTCAGAGTGCCCTTGCCAGGATCCCTGGCCTGGATCTCTAACACTGTTTTGCAGGTCTGGGAACTCCTGGATTTCGGAGTAAAGGGGCAGACATCCGGGGCCACTTCGCAACTATAGGCCACGACGGTAAGGTCGGCAACAAGCTCAATTTGATTGATCTATGAAATTTGGATAAGAACCAAATATGATTTGGTTTGAGCACAAGTTGAGTCCAATTAGATTGAACCTAGACCATGCATCCTAGTCAATTTGAATTTGAATTTTGAATTTAAATTCAAATTGGTTTAAACATTTAAATTTGAATATGAATTTTGAATTCATTTTGAAATTTAAACTCAAACTTGAATTTTGAATTTAAGTTGGTTTTAACCTTTCTAACCTCCCTAACCTCCCATCCCTTATCTCTCCCTAACTCTCTCACCTTCCTAACCACTTGGGCACCTATATAGATGGATTGCTGCTGGGTAGGAAGGGTTGATCAAGTACTGATCAAGAATTTCTGAGTTAGAGAGAAGAAAAGTTAGCTAAGTTTCTATCTAAGGAAAAGCTAGAGTGAGGTAGTGAGGCTATGGGCTTTGGGTGTATGCTCCCTAGTGCTTTTACTAGGACTTGAAAAGAGTAAAAAAGGGAACAGAGTTTTTACTTTATCATCTCTACATATTCTATCCTCCTACGGGTTCTTTGGCTTCCCGAAGTATCCCAAAATTCAAAGAAGAAGAAGGTGATTAGCCACCAAGGTTCCAAAGGAGCTAGCACTTTGAGAGAATTGGTTAAGACAGTGCTTCTATGTGGATCACCCATAGATTTAGTAGATTGTGGCTAAAACCCACTTTGTTATAAATCACTCTTTGATTATTTAATATCATGTATAACTTTTGAGAACTTAATGTAAACTTGTGTACTACAAATTTTATTTTTTTAGATTTTCCTTTAATTTTAAGTTTTTATTGATTAAAATTTTCTTCTCCTTAACAAAGTTTTCTTTTTCTTCAGCTAAGATTGGATTTGTCTTTTTAAGTTCTTTATTTTTCTATCATAGCTTCTTTAGATCATTTACTAGTTCATAAAAGGTATCTTGTAATTCATTAAATGTAAATTCAATGAGTTTTGTAGAATTTATCTCATTCTCATGTAACATGAGGCATAAGCTGGCAATGCCTTCTCTTTCCTCGTCATAAATTGATTTGTCATTGTCATTCCAAGTGGCAAACATTGCTTTCTCAATTTTCTTAGAGGTTTTCTTAAGGAAGGGGCAGTCAACTTTGAAACAAGGTTTTAAATTTCATGGGACAGGGCTGTCCCAATTTTTTCATGGAACGGGATGCATTGGTGTCCCGTCCCGTCCCGACACTTAGGACAGGGGATGTTCCAAGGTATCCTGATTGGGATGTTGGGATGCTAGCAGGATGTCCTGTCCCAACACATGAGATGGTATCCTGTCCCGGTGTCCCACGGGATGTCCTGCCGGGACTTGAATCCTTGCTTTGAAATATCGTAGCTTTTTACACTCATAGCAAACCATCTCCTTTTTATTCTTTCTACTTCATTCCTCCTTGATCAAAGGCTTTTCTGAATTTCCTTTTCATTTTCATAAACCTTCCAAATATTTTTTATGGTCAAGGCCATCTCTTCAACCTTATCAGCCAACCTTGACTCATCACTTTTTTCTACCTTCTTGGCCATAGATTTTAATACTATAGTTTTCGTCTTTCTTGACTCCTCTTCAATATTCTATCTCATATTCAGTTCATAAGTCATCAAGGATCTAATGAGTTCCTTCAAGGCAAGCTTGTTAGCCCTTTGTTTCTTGTATTGCCATCACCTTGGCCTCTCATATCCTTGATAAACATATTATAATTTTTTGAACAAGTTCACTATTAATATAGGACTTTCCAAGATTCTTGAAAACATTTATAATATTTGTAAACCTTGTATATATTTTAGTGATAGACTCATTAGGTTCTATTTTAAATAACTCATATTTATATATGAGCACATTGATTTTAGACTCTTTTACTCGATTAGTTTCTTCATATGTAACCTGTAATCTATCCCATATTTCTTTAATTGAAATATAAGTAGGTATCCTATTAAATTCATTGACATCTATAGACTAATAAAGAACATTCATGGCCTTAACATTCAACTGGAATATTTTCTTATCATTTTCATTCCATTTTCTTTTAGATTTGGGAGAAGATATTCTATTAATAGCCAAAGTAGATGTGCGAGGACCATTGTACATGTCATAATTTAGTGCTTAAATTAAAATTCACATGCATGCCTTCCAATATGTATAATTTATGCTATTAAATTTGAGGATGGTTTGTTAGTTGACCTATGGCAAGTGAAGATCCATTTGACGTTGTCATGATCTTTTTCTCTTGATGGTGAAGTCAATAGGTAGTAGAGTACCTTGCTCTAATATTACTTGTTGGCCAGATATGTAACCTAGGAGGGTAGGGGGTGCAGGTTGAATTATGTTCTTACAAGTTTAAAATATTTTTGTGCATTAATGTTATTTAATTAAGTGAATGTGAAGTAAAAGCAATGAACGTAAGTAGTAATGTGTAGGGATAAGAGAATGCAAGAGACAAAAGACAATCATAATCAAACACTATAATCTTATAGTAGTTTGTTGCCAAACTTAGAATCGATGTCTACTTCTAAAGAACCCTTGGAAATTCAACTATAATCACCTTTGTTATGGTCTAATTGTTATACATGGGCTCACAACCAACCCATAAAAAATCAACCAAAACCTTCTTAACTAAGCATCCCTTTGGCTTAGTTTCAGTACAATGTCCAATTCAAGGTTTGGATAGATCTATCCCCTATGTTTTACTCCCTTGAAACTTGTTACAAAAGACAATTTGAGAAACATGTATAAAATATTAAAGCCCATCTTTTTTTAAGAACAAAAAAGAAAAGCTCAATGTAGCATAGAAGTCAAAGTGGTTGCTCTTCAAGGCTTGGACTTATCTTCTTTAATGCTTAAGAGCCTCATCACTAGATGGTTGTAGATATCCTTTTAGAAGCTCGCTTAATCAATGCACTTGATTGTTCTCTTTTGGACTTTCATAAGTGTATTCAATGCACTAAATGAAAACTTGTGTTCTTTTTACTTAAAATTCTTTTCATTTTTAATTTGTAGTCTTAAATACTTTTAAACATAGCTAGGATACCTTTCAAACCACTAAAGGGGCAAAAAGAGTTGTTAGAGGTGGTATTTTTTTTGTTGGGAACTTATTGGAAAACTAACCATTAGATTTCAAATGTAGTTGTCAAATATTCTTCTTCAAGGATTGACTCATTGTCTTTAGAAGTCAACTCATCTCCTCTTTGAGTCAATTCTAGAAGTATACATTTTTTAGCATTTTTTTCCTCTCGTTTGAGGCCATTATAGGGTCAGCTCTACTAATATTGGGGCCGACTTGTATTTGGCATAAGTTGATGCTTAAAGAACTAGGATCAAATCTTAGGAGAATTATTTTCTATATTTTTTATCTTCTCCCTTAGACCATTCTAGGTCAACTCTTCTAAATCTAGGATTAACTAGTGGCTAGCTGGAGTCGACTCATGAAGAGTTAGGGTTGGCTCTAAGAAACTTGATTTCCAAGGCTCTCTATCCTTCACCTAAGACTGTTGAGGGGTCAACTCGTCTAATTTTGGGGTCAACTCATGAAATGTACTAGTCTTTTTTGATGTGCCGAGGTCACTTCTCTTCCTAGGGGTTGACTCCTAAAGCTTTCTAAAATAAGGATCTTCAATTTGATACTATGGATATTCAAGAGTCATCCCCTAATCATCTATGGTCAACTCCTCTAATTCAAAATTTGAAGAAATTTTCTTGAAATGCCTTTTGACTAAGATGGTTTGAGCGAGCTCCTTCTTCACTTTAATTTATCATTTAAGCTTATCTAAAGAACTTGCAACCATTTTTAAACACATGATTAGTATATTTACACTCAAGTTGTTTATCTTATCAAAATCAAACCATGGGTCAATAGATGGTGTTAAAGGTCTAGACTCCAATACCTTGGCATTAGAGCTTAGAGCTAAAGGAATGGAAAAATCAAAGTTAGTCATCTTAAGACTTGGAATGCCAAATTCCTAGAATCCAAGGTTCCAATAGTGGCAATCCAACATCTAAATTCTTATGACTTGTGGAAATGGAGGTGATGTGTGGAGTGCATGATCTAGATCATGGTTAGAAATTTTAATAATACAATAGTCCCAAGTTTAGGCGCATCTTATTAGATAACATGCTTGAATGATGTGTAGGAGTCAAAAGTGGGGTGTCTACGAGTGCCCCACATTGACTAGTACTTTGGGATGATGTTCCAATCAAAGCTCTGGACATTCCTTAATTGGCTTTGTTGACTTGTGATGACGTGCATGGAAGTGGTGCCTTGCATACTAGATTATGAGTCATCTCAAAGATTTCTAAATTTTATATCCTTAAAACCTTTGCAAAAACTTGAAAGGGCAAAAGAGAAGGTTCTATAGGTGAAAGTGGACTGGATAATATCCATCCAAATTTATTTTCATATATGAATCTATTTGGATATGGATAAAAATTTGAGCATCTGATAAAGATCAATCAAAGAAAAATAGATATGGATATGGATACACAGCTACTAGATTTGTATCCAAATATTTGATTTTATTTGTAACCTTATTTATTTTTATATAGTACTCATGAACTTGTAAGATAAATATAAGATCATATTAATGTACTATGAACTTGATTTACCATCTACTTAGTAATATTTTTGATTTTATAGCTATAAAGTTTAATTATCCATTATATATTTTTATTTATATTCATACTTTTAGTATCTAATTTGTATCCATATCTATTTAAAACTATTCTAGATATAAATTTTTGCATCCAACTAATATTTATATCTATATTTATATTCATTAAATAAAATAAATAAGGATATGGATATACTCATATCTGATTCATATTTGATTTGGTTTCATCCCAAGAAGATTCAATAGGTATCGTGAGTGGGGTGTTGCTTGTGCTCATGGCAAGGCCTTTGTCCATCCGGTATATTGCTTTATCAGAAAGGATAAACCTTGTGTTAGTCCTATGCCAAATAAAATAGGAGAAGAGTGGACAATAATAAAGCTTTTATTAGCCTCTTAGATTAAGATTAAGAAGATTCTATAAAGTTATTATGATCCCAAGAATGTTGATCAACATAAAATAATCAAGATATCAAAATATCAACATATTTGTTAAAACTATGATTAGTAACTAATTTGAAGGTATTTTAAAATAAACCTTTCAAAATAATTAAACAAAGATTTAAAAGTCTCAATCAATGTTTTGATACTGTGATAGCTAGTGCCTTGGAATATATCATTTTTAGATATCAATTAAGATAGCAAGCACACAAATTTTATATGTAATAATAGAATGCCCAATTTGATAACCATAACCATAATGGTCTTTTACCAACTATATGGGGTCGTCTTTACAAATCCTTTTTTCTATTTAGGGTTACTTCCAATATTATTCTAGATTTCTCCATATCATTTCTAACAACTTTCAATTATGTCATTTTAGATCTTTCCTTCCTTCGCTAACTACCTTCAATACAAATCTATATACCTCTCTTTATAAAAACTTCTTATATGCCCATTGTACATATCCATACAATCTCAATTGCTTTTTTATCATTTCATGCTTAATTTGTGCAACTCTCATTGGTCGTTTAATATATTACAATCTTATTTTATCCTTTCTAGTATTATTATATATTTATTTTAACATTCGCATCTCTAATACATTTAACTTATTTTAATTTACTTTCTTTATTGACCAGTACCCTAAGTCCTAAATGTGATAAGCCTTATTGTAATTCTCAGGTGTCTTTAAAATATGGATTTATTCTAAATACACCTCTTCATTTCATCTAATCAACTCCAATTCTATCAAATATGTCTTGAACTATCTCTATGTTATTTGTATAACTAATTCTAAATAATGAAAATTTGTCACTTGATTATATGTTTTATTCATCAATTTTACTTGATACCACATTTTCATTTCTTTTCTAACTAAATTTTCATTCCATATATCATCTTTGTTCTAGCAATCTTCGAGCTTTTACATTGTAAAGTATTTATCCATTAGTATAATTTATTATATAATCTATTATCATTTCATCGTAGTATAACTTTTTGAATATTTATAGCAAGATCATTCATAATTAGTACAAAAGGTATGGTCTCGATGCAAATCCTTGATATAAGCCTATAGAAGCTCGAAATATATTTGTTGTGTTATATAGCTTCGAACACTTGTTAATGCCTCCAATCATTCAATGTTCTTGTAGTTTTTTAAATTTTTATTAAATAAATTAGTAAAACAACTTAATTTAATATCTTCTATAATTTTTCAACCCTCAATAGGTATTTTATTTAGAACTTAGAGCATTAAATTCTTGCATTCTTTTGAAAGCCCATACATTTCTTTTATAAACTATAGGAAAGGAAATTTCTTTCCTAGTCTTGTTTCTCCCATAAGGTAGTGTTTGGATGGCTTGTTCATGGCTGGAATAAGACCTTATTCCATGATATTCCCCCAAACAACCCTAAAAAAATAGGTGGGCCCTGCTAGAATCGATATTTCAGTCAACGCTCTCTATTCCCGTTTTCTTAATCCATGCCCTCTCGTGGAATAGGCATATTCCAGCTTTCCTTATTCCAAGGATATTATTGAAATTTCTAAAAACTAATTAGTATAAAATATTTTTAAATTATTTTAATATATCATAATAATAAATTAATATAATATAATATAATTTTAATATATAATAATAATAAATTAAATAATATAAAATAATATATTTAATTATTTTAATATATAATACTAATAATTTAATCAATATAACATAATTTTAATATATCATAATAATAAATTAAATAATATAAAATAATTTAATTTATTATTTTAATAAATTATAATAATAAATTAATTACTATAATATAATTTAAATAGATCATAATAATAAATAAATTAGTATAAAATAATTTAATTAATTATTTTAATAGATCATACCAATGAATTAATTAGCATAACATAATTTTAATAATCACAATATTAAATTAATGAGTATAAAATAATTTAGTTAAGTAATTATAAATTAAAAAAAATTGATAACTCATTTTACCTTATTATTTGGTTAGGGGTATTATTGGGATTTTCAAAAAATTCCTTATCTATTCCTAATGGAATACATGCATATTTCCATGTCATCCAAACATCATTTGGAATAATACTATATTAATTACACTGGAATAAAGTGAAATACCAGATTTCAAACCAAACAGAAATCTAGAATAACAGAGAGAATAAGCTATTCCTGGAAAATTCGTATTCCTATTCCTAGAATAACTTTTTGCCATCCAAACACTAAAGGTTTTTTCTTAGAATCCTCATTTAATAATTTATCAAAATAATATCTCCATCTTTCATTGGTTTTCTTATTTGTCACTAATATCCTGTTATTCTCACTTTTAATTATTAAACTTAATCAAAATCTTTCAATTTGTTCTTTGTAGCTTTAGCTATTTTACAAATTTCATTATCATCTTTTGAATCCAATGTACATCATTTAGCCTATTAACCTATCACATAAATTAATATGTCTTACATGCTTTGCTCGCTAGCATTTTTGCCATCTTTCACAGCATCATTATATCTTATAAAATCCTCAACATTATTTCTTTTTACCATTATTTAATACAAAACCATCTTATTTTTATTGTCACTTGTATCTTATTATTCTATCACCATATTTCTTTTTTTTGTATATCTTTTCCCCTTGGACTCTCCGAAGATATTTTTAGCTATTCTCTTTATACAAGAGGATATTTGGTCCCAAATTATCAACTTAGTCCTTGACCTCCAGTTTCTCTTCTTTAATAATTTATCTCTAAAAGATACAATGTTTCCCTTTTTGAATTCCATTATCTTTTGTTATTTATTAATAAATTGATATTTCAGTTTAGATGAAAATGCTGGATAATCTAAATAAAGATAGCATTATTGAAGCTCTCTACATTTAGTTAATACTTTCTAGTATTGAAGTCGAAGAACATGTGAATGCTAGGATTTAGTTATTAAAAAATCCAAAATTCTCTCCAATAATTAATTTCTAATTTTAATGATTTGACTATTAGAGTTTTAATTACTTGATCATTGGGCTTTTAATAATTTAATAATTATGCTTTTAATTTTTGACCATTGGACCTTTTATTATAGGCTTTAATAAGTCAATAAAAGTCAAAATAATCAAATTTGATGGCTATAAAAGATCCTCTTAGATCTTTGTATTGCAAGCTATTTGAAAGCCATTCTAAACCATCCAAAAACTATTCCAAGATTCTTTTAGTTTTCTCTTTTCTACAAAATTCTTTTTGATCTTTTCGATTACAAAGCTTTCTTCCTCCTGAATGCTGAAAGAGTCTTCATCAACCTCTTCTACGATTATGCTCATAGGTAGAGGAATCCCGGTCATATCTTGGGATAGTGTTTCCAACTATTCCCGCATGAGGAATGGAAATATGCCTTAGAATAGTGCCTCATATGCTTCCAGGTTTTATATATATTTTAGTGATTTCAAGTAAGTCTTTTATAATTTTTTCTATATTAAAAAATCTTGTTAGTTTATTTAATCAAATTCATAATTTTTTAAAGTCCCGATCTAATAATTTTAGGCATATTTCCTGATTATGATTAAAGAAGTTTTTTTCTAAGCATATTCAATAATAAAGACTATAATTAGTTATGGACCTTGTTTTACTTTAGTGGGTTTGATTTAATCAATTCAATTAGATCAGGTGGCTGGGATAGATTACATTTGGATAATATGGTTTGATGATTGGGAGATTTTTTAATGTGGCTTATGCTAGTTTTTTCAGTTTAGAGTATAAATATATAGTTTGAATTGGGTTATCTACTATTGCATTATTCTATTCTCCTTGATAGAAAATTTTATATTTGATGGTATTCCCTATAGCTTTGTTTCTCATATTCTTCTAAATAATTGATTTAGTCGATCACGTCAAACTTCTATTCTTCATCAATAATTTCACTAACTTCTAGTGAACATAGAATGTAGATCTTGAAAAAATAATACTTAATATTATTTATGGGCATCATGACTATAAAAATACAAAAAAAATAAGAAAAAAAGAAGGCCAGAAATGGCCTCTAATATATTGAAGTTATTGGGTTTCACTTTTCCGTCTTAATCTTCATTGCAAAATTAGGTGGTTTCACTTTTCCGACTTCAGGCTCTAACAGTTATAATATATTGAAGTAATTGGATTTCGAATTATCTTAAAATTTGTATAGAATTTCTTTCCATAGAGTTATGATTATTCACTGTCAAAATAATTTAACTTTAGAACATATTCGAGAGCTTGCATAGACTTATATATGATATTTTTGTATATGAATAAAACTGACAGGTTTCATCACAATAAATTGGATTACTTCTTATCTCCATTTTGTGCAAAGTTGTTTTAGTTGATATGTAAGTATTGGTTTTCCTAGTATCTTTAGGAGCATTTTAGCCTATGTTCAAAAGGATTGTTAAGATCAACACATACCGGTTAGTTTCTATAAAATCTAAACTCAGCACCTTGTAAAGAGGATCCGGTGGTCGTTCTACTTAATATTTCACCAAATTTACCATTTACCTTGATTTTCAGTAATATATCACTTTACAACATCAATTTTTATCACTCTTATAAATATTTATCTCCGAATCAGTTATGGGCTTGGGAGAGAGATAAAAGGGATAATAAAGAGATGAATTATGTCTCATCTATAGACCATTGCCATGGATAGTTGTACCTATCTAGATGGTTGTAAGATAAGTGTTTTGTTGAAATCAATTTGGATGGCCAAACAAATAAGTGTGAAAATAGTATGAATGTAAATTAGGGCCTCTTTTATGATTCATGGATTTTGTATGTGCTAATAAATGTTTGCATATTTAGGTGTTTTTAATAGTTTTAAATAATGACATATTAAATAATGACCATATATAGTTGTTGTGGACTTCTCAACTTCTTGTTCTCCATCATATGTTAGTACATTTATGAAAACATTCTCCTTAAGTTAGTCTTGTTGTTTCTCTGTTTCATGTTTATACTTCTTTTCTTTCTTTATAGACAATATTGTTAAGTGTAATGAAAAAAATGAATGAGCTTTTAACAAGCATTTTTCTATTTTCATGAAACATGTTTATAAAACATGTAAATCAAGGATTGAATTCTCATTGAAACATATCCTAAGACATTGGGATGGTTTAATAGTCTTCATATTTAATAGAACAAAATTATTTTAAAATATATAGGATTTTATATAGCAGTAAGTATAGAACAATCATATTTTATATTCAAAGTTTTAGTCAAGTTCTTTGTGAAACATGTTGCATATTATCCCTTCTTATAATATATCTGAATTTATATTTTAAAATTTTATTATGGATATTCTTTGTATCAGAGTGATCTATGTAATAATATAGTTTGGATTTGCTTAATGCTAATTTATTTGATATCAATAGTTTCTAAAGATTGCTTGCAGGTACATAATTTATACAATCAAAAGAGAAGTATGGTATATTATGTTGAATGATCATTACAATATTTTTTATTTGAATTTCCTGAATTCTAAGATGTTAACATTCATGTGAAATTGATCACCAAGTTATCTATATCCAGTTCTATATATTTTTATTACCATGACTATAAAAATCTGATATACCTTACAACTTATGATGGAAGATTCTTATATCAGTATGCCTTACTAAAGATTTAAATAGGACTAAGATCCTAGAGTCATCGAGGGAGATGGGGCTTAGCCTATAAAAGGACTTTTCAGTGGTGAGAATCCAACCATTATGATAGGAGATTCCTCGAAGGAGGTTCAATATACTAATAATAAGCTAATTGGATGCTTAGGGAGCACGTGTGGTTTATTTGATATAGGAGGTACAGACTCCATCCCATTTCTATGATGATCGGTGCTCCTATGTAGTGGCTATGAAGAATTTATTTCTGAATGAAGTTCGAGAGGTATTTTTTGAGATGTGACACTACATACATCTTTAGATGGGCTTACCTATAAAAGAGTATCCATCTATAGCTATGGCTAGAGACATTGGCAATCTTTGAAAACTTTTATAATTCATAAACAATTAAGATACATGTGCAGGATCAATAATGCACAGACTTGCAATGGAGAATTCTATACTATGCACAGTAGTTGAAGTATGAATTAAAGGAATGTAGTTCAAGATCTGATTTACTTCGATTCTTTCATATAGAAACTATTCAAACTAAGTACGGCTAAATCTTGTAAAGACACCTTACGATATAATATAAGCACATAAAAATTTATATTTTCTATTGTATTATTTTTAAAAATTTTGAATTTTAAAAAGGATTGTTGAAAAAATCCAAAATTCTCTCCAATAATTAATTTTTAATTTTAATAATTTGATCATTAAAGTTTTAATGGTTTAACCCATGAAGTTTTAATGATTTGACCATTCAAGTTTTAATTACTTGACCATTAGATTTTTAATAATTTAATCGTTGAGCTTTAATGATTTAACCCATGAAGTTTTAATGATTTGACCATTCAAGTTTTAATTACTCAACCATTAGATTTTTAATAATTTAATCGTTGAGCTTTTAATTTCACTTCTTATTATAAGCTTTAATAAACTAATAAAATCAAAATAGTCAGATATGATGGCTATAACATGCTTTTTTGGATTTTTGTCTTGCAAGCTATTCAAAAGCCATTCTAAGCCATCCAAAATTTATTCTTTTTTATAAAATTATTTTTGATCTTTTCAATTACAAAGTTTTTTTTTTTCCTGAATACTGAAAATGTCTCCATCAACCTTTTCCATGATTGTGCCATTCTAAGCCATCCAAAAATTATCATCTTTTTTATAAAATCCTTTTTGATCTTTTCAATTATAAAGCTTTTTTCTTCCTGGATGCTGAAAATGTCTCCATTAACCTTTTTCATGATTGTGCTCATAGGCGAAAGATTCCCGATTGTATCTTGAGATAGTGTTTTGAATTATTCTCGTACGAGAAATGAAACTATGCCTTAAAACAATACCTCGCATGTTTCTAGGTTTAATTTTTATTTTAGCAATTTCAAGTAAATCTTCTACAATTCTTTTTATATTAAAAAATCTTGTTAATTTATTTAATTAAATTCATAATTTTTTAAAATCCTGATCTAATATCAATAGCTTTTAAAGATTCAAAATAGAAATGAGTGCACCCTTTTGTAAAAAGTTTCATAGAAGGATACTAATGTAATTTAAGTAGTTTAATATGATAAACTAGTAAATAGCAAATTTCCAAACCTAGGTCGAATAATCAATTGCTCAATAGTAAGAAAGTGTGGAGTGAACATTCTAAGTCACTCAATTTCCCAAGTAGTGGTACATTTTGCTATGGCTTTTGGTAGCCAGTATCTGTGTAAAATAGTTAGGCTCCATATGAGTATATAAATTGGATACCTGCTTTTAACTGATTGCTAATACAAAAGATTTCAAGGCATTAATAGAACACTTGGAAGTTGGAACCCTTGAATTCCACCAAAAAAAATGAGAAAAGAGGCAATAAATATTTATACAGGTAAACACGCAAAGGGTAACAAAAAAAAACCTCCATGTATTTTTATACAAGATCAAACTTGTGATAACTAGTTGCAATCAATGCCACAGAAGCAGCATCTCTATTTGCTGTCATTGCTTGCAGGTCTCTTCTATAACATTGCACAAGCCTACATGATTATTGATGATTTCTATGCAAAAACTTCTAACTTCACCGGTTGCCACCAGTTTATAACAGTTAGTTGCCTACAAATTTTTGATGTACTGGCTAGTAAGAAACAAATGAATTCAGAGTGACTTCTGACTCAGAACGAGGTTGTTTAGATTCGAGAAAACTAGTTTGCAATTTAGAATTCCCTACTCATTTTGGTCCTCATAGGATGATGCACCAGAGGAGTCACTTGCAAATAGAGTTGTCTCCTTTGGAGATGAAGGATTTGATTCTTCTTGTTGCAGTGTCAACTCTGAAAGAAAAGAGACATTGTTAGATAATGGCCACTTATATTACTGAATCATACACCTATATAAAAGAGAAGGCAAAAGCTTGTTCATATGAACAGAATATGCTTTAAGTTCATGCAGATAAGTGATCTATTTGGGTTGATTCACAATCATGCGTTTAGCAAAGAACAAAAGGAAAAAGGTAAAAGGAAAAAAAGTTTTGACTATGAAGATTCTGTACATTCTCATTTTTGACAGTAAGGATGTGATAATGTTTTGGGTACAGTGTAATAGGCGCAAGAAAAATGAATTAGCAGAGTATAACTCTCTCTCTCTCTCACACACAGAGAGAGAGAGAGAGAGAGAACATGCACACACGTTCACAAAAAGAAAATACACATGCTGAGAGAGAATGTAGAACTCTCCGATTGCTTATCTCCCTAGCAGCTTATACAGTGTCAGTGGCATAAAGAAGTAATAGGAAATCAGCAAATCAGCCATATAAACTGTGTAAATGTTTTTGTTGATCCATCAGAAAAGACTAAGGTATGCTATACCCAACCGAACCGAGCAATATGGAGCATAATATACCATACCGGTTCAGTGCTGGTACGTGGTATGAAGGATGTACTGACACTTAGTACATCGAACTAGCTTCCATACCAGGCATATTGACATAGAAATAGGATGACACCAGTATAGGGCCTGGTACCAAGACAGCATACCTTAATCCATCCTATCCCTGACATTATTATTTAGGCAAACGGATAATATTCCTAGATAACAAGATTTTTTGACCAGAAGATTGTATTCTCTTGTTGAGAGGTCAACACCCAAAGAGTCCTATCTCCATAGTCAGGGAACAAGCTTCATAATTATAGAATAATCATAAACAAATGCTTCAAAAAAATATTTACTTATATGGTAAACAACATCACCTGAAGTGTTTTGAGCTCTAGAGCGGAACTTCTTTGTGTGCCGCCGAATAAGCTTCTTGGCTCTTGTAATAGTCAATTGTCTAGCAAAGGGAGAGAACTCAGCATCATTTTCACTCCAGTCTCCTTGGCTCTCATTGTCTGCCTCACCTCTCATGGTTCTCAAAACAAATGCTTTAGCCTTGCGGCGCTGAGAATTGAACAATCCCCTAATGGATGTCACAAATCCATCACCAGCTCCCTCACTTGGACGCTTGATCCATGGGGTAGGCAACTGATCGGGCTTTCCAGGTTGACCTCCATCGCTGTCACTGAGATCAAGATCAGCTTCAGGAGCAACACCTCCATGGGTCTCCTTTTGGCTCTGGGTTTTAGCTTTAAACTTTTTACCCTACAGAAGAAATAGCACAAAAGAGAATCAATTTGTTCTGGTGAATGATAATTGCATGTTAAAAAAAATGCTAGTTGTTTGCAATCTGCTGGTCACTAAAGTAATCATTCACGCTGATTCACAGAAATGCCACTGACCTAATAAAATACTCTAGGGAAGGTTTTGTTTATTAACATTTTCAGAGTTACGAAGCAAAATGGAGAGTGACTTGCCCAGCAGGTTAAGCAGGACTTCATCACAAACTATTAGTAATATATTATTTTCAGGATAGCATTGATGTTGGGTAGTAAAGATAGTCTTAATCCAAAAGTAAGGTTAAAGATATATGGCCCTAGTGATTTCACCAATAGCCAATACTTCATAGTATTTGATCTAAGTCCCACTGTTGATAAAGTTAATAATGCTTTGAGATGCACATTTGAGCCAATAATGCCAAAAAGAAGGTCAACCACATATAACTTACCTGCATGCCTGTTACTGACTTTAAAACTCCCCATATGATATGTTTTTTAACACGTGAAAATAGTCTTGTCCAGGTGCCAGTAAAATCATCACGTTGGAATGTATCCATAAGCAGCCTTAAGTCATTGACAGCAAACCTTGACCCCTCATAAGTAAGAAGCAATTCAACCTATGTGATAATCGTGTGATGACATGGTTAATAAACATATTCAACCGAGTGAGAGTTCCTAACTACAAGCTAAAATAAACCAACCTGGCTTATTTTGATATTATGAAATTCAATCATCTTCCGGGGCCTATCTCTTTTCTCATCAAGAGTTTTGCCAGCCTTCTTTTCTTCCTGAGATGTGCGTGAGGATTTGACTGCCTTGGAATCTTTTGGTTTATTTTTGGATGTCTCCTCACAACCTAAATATTCCTGTGTGGCACTCAGCGGACCACCTTTTGAGGAAGAAATGCTTGAAGAATGAACTTGCAGAACCAACTCATTAGCTACAGACTCTGCCACAGTTTCTTCCCATGTTCTGTCAAATGAAGATGTGCGCCGAAGCCCTGGCTTGGAACCAAATATAGTATTTGCCTTTTGATTTTGTGACTTTAAGGCCTGCATGCAGATTCCCCCACTTAATAAAAACAGATGCTACCGCAAGCATTTAATTAAGACAAATACAATTATCTAATATCCATAGAGTGATGGCTTACTTGATGAGTAAAATTGTTGAAACTATTTGTTTTCAATGTTACTGCTTTCATTTGTAATATGGCCCGGAAGTCCATCCATTATTTGTATCATGCATCTGATATTACCTAGCATGCATGCATGCAAATGTGTGCATGTTCATGCATGTGCATGTTTAATATTGCATCTTTTCATAGTCCATAGTCAGATTTTAAAAAAGAACATACATGTTTGTTTTGACATGTTTTCCCTTTTGCACAACTTACTTGGGAAGAATCACCTTGACCAGAAGTGCCAGCTGTAAGTGAAGCTGCCGTAATAGCACAGGATCTTCCAGGAGACTCACAATCTTTTGTGGCATTGCGGCCTGATGCAGGCACTTCAGGACCGGATGTACCTTTTTTAACCCGTCTTGAGCCAGCTGTAGTTGAAACTTTCCAAACTTCCTTTATGTTTTGATAGGGGGAAAGGAAATTATGACTTTGCATTCAAGGAAGATATCATGAAAAGAACATCAGACAGGTGGTTTTCAGCTAACCTGCCGTTTTTGTGAATCTTTCTCTTCTTCTGGGAAAAAGTATGACCACATCATTCTATACATTGTCTCAGTCAAATATATCTTCAATGGATAAATCTCAACCTACAATAATGGTATAGCAGTGCAATTATCATTCAAGCAATGATTCACTAAGCTATTATTTTATGTCAAGTTGAATAGTGCAGGGACGGAAGTACATGAATAATCTCACCGACATGATGATAAAAGTTATCCAAGCAAGAAAATCTTAACAGGTAAGTATAAAGCCCTTATAAGTGACATGAGTAAAAGGCGAAATTCCTAGTTAATAATCAATGAAATCCAGAAGTAAACAGACTTTCATTACTATCAAGGCTTTAAATCCCATCTCGGTTTCTCCAAGGAATGGGATACCCCGGTGTCCTGCCCCAACATAGCAGCCATCTTGGTCGAGCATCCCTGCATGTACCCTCTTTCCCTCTATCCTTCTTTTATTTATTTATTTATCTTTCCTCTTGATTTCGTTTCTTATTTCTTTCCATTCTTTCTTCCTTTCTTTTTCTTTTTCCTTCCTCTCTTTCTTTTCTTTTTCTTCTTCTTTTTTTCCCTTCTTCCTTTCCTTTTCTTCTCCCTTCTTTTCATTTTTCTTCTTCTTTCTTTCCTTCTGCTTTTCCCTTTCCTTCTTTTTTCCTTCCTTCCATTTTTTCTATTTCTTCTTTTTTCCGTCATTTCTTTCTTTCTTTCCTCTTTCTTCTTCTTCCTGTATGTGGATGGATTTTGGAGTCCTATCCCCATCCCAATTCCCATTTTCTCACAAGAATAGGATGGGATGGCCAGGACACCCCCCATCAAGTCGGGATTTAAAATTGTGATTACTATAATTAAAGGAAACTATAATGTGATGCTCAAACTCTTCCTTCCCTACAAAGAATTTCTGCAGAAAATGCATTCTAAAATGGATGAAAAAAAGAAATACATGCAATTGTGGTGAAGTTAATGGTTAAATAAGAAGAGCAGGTTTGTAGTAGTACTTCCATTCCATTTTTTAGAACATACATATTAAGATTAATATTCCAATGTACATTTTAGGTCCATTATTTCTTGCATTTATTTCCCTTTTCTTCTTTTTTCCTTCCATTTTTTCTATTTCTTCTTTTTTCCATCATTTCTTTCTTTCTTTCCTCTTTCTTCTTCTTCCTGTATGTGGATGGATTTTGGAGTCCTATCCCCATCCCAATTCCCATTTTCTCACAAGAATAGGATGGGATGGCCAGGACACCCCCCATCTAGTCGGGATTTAAAATTGTGATTACTATAATAAAAGGAAACTATAATGTGATGCTCAAACTCTTCCTTCCCTACAAAGAATTTCTGCAGAAAATGCATTCTAAAATGGATGAAAAAAAGAAATACATGCAATTGTGGTGAAGTTAATGGTTAAATAAGAAGAGCAGGTTTGTAGTAGTACTTCCATTCCATTTTTTAGATTTAGCAATTTCTATTTAAATGAAATCCATAGATGCAAGAAATAATGGACCTAAAATGTACATTGGAATATTAATCTTAATATGACTTATACACAATCATGTTATGAAAAATTGCAGTTGCATTCATTTTTCATCAAAACAGTTACCACATCCATGAATCAAATGTGACACATGGACCCTGGGGAATTACACTTTATTGCATTTGCAACTTTAAGATTTCCTTGCGAATGGTATTTTATCATCTCCTCATCTTTCAGGTTTCTTGAGAACAAGGTTTTACATCTTGGTTACCTAGTTCTGTACACTGTACTGGTGTCTTAGTGGTATAGTATGGCACAACATGGTATTGGCACCATACTAACACATGGCCCAGGTACAAATTTGGTGCTAAGTCAGCACTCAAGAGATCAAATATCCTATACGACAATTGCCATATCTAATTAAGAAAACCTTTACACATATGATATGCTATGTCAATAGGTCTCACAATTTTCTTAGCAAGAGACTAATTAGAAAAGATTGGAGCAGCTGTTTTATCAATCAATAGATATGCATTTTATGTACAAAATGGAGCAAAATTGTTCTAAAAAATAAACCTAAGCTTTGGAGGTAAAGAACTTGTAAAATAAGACAAGTCAGAAACATAAAAGCAAAACCTGGAACCGTTCAAGAGTTGAGTTGCCATCCTTTGGACTTCCTTGCTTGGCATTTACACGAATCATAACACTTCTGCAGTCAAATTCCAAATATCAGTTACTGAGGAAAAAAAAGAACTTATAGAGCTCTGGATAAAAGTAACCAATTACAAGATGAAAAACAAGAAGATCTGGAAGATAAAATGTAACTATAAAAAAGATGATATAATGTCACATTCCCGTGAGAAGGAAAATATGAAATATCTAAAATGCACTTGGTTTAGGTTTGCAGATGTTTCAGGTTTGACCTGATGCATAGTGTGCCCATATTGATAACACCCCCAAAAGAAGTGTCAGATGGCACAAGCACCAAATACCAAAATCAGGTATGTTGTGCTGAAGGAAAAAAAAAGAAAGAAAAGAATTTAAGAAATTTTAAATGTAAAGAAAGAAAAACAAGAAGAGAAGAGGTTGGTGGAGAGAAGGATGTGTTGCATGGTCTTAAATTTAATCAGGAATCTGTGCAACACCATTTTATTAATGAGGGGCAGCCACTCTATTACAATGGATGGACCAAAATGCCCCCAATTAGAGATCTGTTCACAAATATAATCGGTCATAGTATGCAATTTAGGCTCATTTTGGGCTTAAGTAATGATGCAAATGCAATTACAACAAAAATATTACTACCTGAAGTCCTCTAATAACCTGAACCAGATCAGCCCTGACTACATCAATATTCATCAATGTCCATCAACAATTTCATGTTAATCACAGAGGATAATGCGGATAAATATAACAAGAACATACATGATGCCATATTTAGAACTTCAGACCATGAACTATAGTCATGTAACATCATAAGAGGAAGCAAATGTTATATACAATCTTCAAAATATTTACAAAACGACAATGTAAATGTAACATCATAAGAGGAAGCAAATGTTATATACTCTAACTAGTTTCCTATATGCTACTTTTTGGATCATTTTGCTGATATATCTACAACTATGTATTACCATGGTTGGCCTAATAAGTGGAAGGGAAGACTTAATATATAAAGGATTACAGTAGTCTGACCTGTAATCACCAGTACAACAGGTTGCAAGTGTGATATTATATCTAAAGGTGAAAGGAATGACAAAATATTTGTTTTTCTCTCTCCAATCAAAGATAAGTCGAAGAGCATAGCAAAACCATGTCTAAGTACTATCATGGAATTGTGTAACTAAATATAGCTATAATATTTTTAGGTTCAAAATATTAAGATAACATTGACCATAAGGGTTTAGAAAGAGATATAAGACAGGGTAAAGAAAAAAGATCCTATAGGTTTCTTTGATATTTCAAAAATTGCCTTTTCTTCTAGTAATTTTCAAGCTTGGATACTGTGTTTTGAAAGCAGTCAGTTCATTCAAATTCAGACTAGGTATAGTAGTACTGGTAATTCTTCTGATAGTCATGGGTTTGGTGATCAAAAAGGGACCGAAGGACAGAGATGCAGCCACAAGATGGTATTCAATTCATTAGTGAGTCCCAGTTTATGCACACTACACAAGATAGGGACTTTTGAATATATTTTAAGGGCGGTCTATGACCCTACAAAAATTTATTTTTATTTTGGACTATTAGTTTTTATATTATTGTTATGGAAAACAATATTTTAAGAAAAGAAATAACTAACAACTAACATAAAACGTAGTGGTATGTTTGCACTCATGATGTGAGCATGCTATCAAAATATCATGATGTTAAATGGGCAGGATTTGGGCAAGCTTGGCTTGCCTAGGCCTGAAATTATGTTAAATTCAAAATCAACTAGGTAAAAATACATTCACTTGGATTGATTTTTTATAATGTCATGTACATTA
The DNA here is from genome assembly GCA_021397845.1 of Areca catechu. NCBI lineage: Eukaryota > Viridiplantae > Streptophyta > Magnoliopsida > Arecales > Arecaceae > Areca > Areca catechu. Next base: position 6,826,692 of record CM038040.1, on the reverse strand, counting down.
CACTGATCTGCAAAATTTCCCAATTAAAATTAATTTTTAGTTATTTTATTTTTAAAAATAATTTTCCAATCAAATATTCATAAATAATTAAAAATAAAATTTTCAAAAATACAACTAAGTATCTTAGTCTCAGATAATTATAAAAATAATTTTTAGGATAGTTAAAGGATATATACATAGAAAGGAAGTTAGTTTTGCTATCACTTCTTATAATATTTAGTCAAACAATAACTTAAATCTATATAAAAATTTGTTATGACTGAAAAAGAAATGTAAATTCACACACTTTTATACGTAATGTGAATGCAATCATGAAGCGTGCATGCATTTGACTCAATAAGGAAATCATGAAAAACTTCAAAAATAAAAAAAAAGGAAAGGATAAGTAGTTTAATGTCGCTATAAGTCATAGCATGTTGTTAACATTTTTGTTGTTGCTCAATAATATTACAATTGCAAGTTATGTTATGTTTTCATGATAAACTAGCAATACAAATGATAGACACATTGAAATTTATGACAAGGGCACTTAAATTGATTCCTATACTATATTTCTTGAAAAATATAATGTTAAATTAGTAAAATATAAGAAAGACAAAAAAGACAATTTTGAAGGAAAAAAAAGGAGCATATCACCATGCAATGGACATACCCATCATCTTAAAAATGTATCAGACTATCAGTCAATATCGTTTGTCAGCATGACAACCAGTATGGCATGCATTGTGCCAGCCCTTGCTTAATACCAGTCATGATATTTTGCAACTCGTACAGGATATACTTGTGAAGAATGATGGGTTACTGATTCCATCCACCATTTGTTTCTTTTAAACTAATTATTCTAATATTTCATGCCTATTTTTCTTCACTTCTCTGTCTTCTTTGATAGCTAAACTAAGTTGTACTTTTAAGAACAAGGAATGTCAAGGATCGCTGAACCGGTACCGGAACCCGTACCGGCAGCTACCGGTATGGTACGGTATGGTCTGTACCATACCGTACCGGTACGTGTACCGAGGCTAAAAAAATGATAAAAAATTTTCTTCCTCCTCCCTCTCAAGCAAAGATTATTAAACCAGACCCGAACCAGACCCGAACCGAACCAAACTAAGCCCGAACCAAGCTGAACCGGGCGGTATAGTATGGTATGCTATAGTACCGTACCATACCGTATGGAATTTATTTTTTAATTTTTTTTTAACAGTCTGGGGTGCCGGACCGTTTTTTATATATGAACCGTATTGGCTCTTGGCCGGTACGGTAAGGTATGACTCGTACCGGACGATACAGGATGGTACTGCAAACCCTGGAATGTATAGAATGAAACACTAATGGGCAATTGAAGGAGTATGCATTGTAATAGTAATTTGTAGTAAGTGAGATATGAATGTTGTTTTTATATTTGAATACAATGTAATGGTATAATGAAAGCACTATCACCTAGTCTAGTTACCATGACTTTGGTTTGATGCTAAGATTGCTGCTCCACGGTGCATCTAGCATGATGTCATTCTTGTAGAAGGTTACCTCATACATCAAATACTATCAAGTATTGTTTCTTCTCCTTCCGTGTCATGCTTCCTACCTTATACATAGTTTTCCTTCCATGGTTTTTTAAATAACTCATAAACTTGGTTACACAATTTAGACAACACATTTAAATGCAATCCTTTGCAATTATCATAAGCGAAAGGTGAAGTATCAAGCATTCTAGCTTATGAAATGGTTTACATATGATTTCCTTTCAAACTTAGTGAAAATTTATTTCTCCCAAAGTGAATAAATTCTTTCAATATCGTTCAAGTCTGTTGATAATGTTTTTTACCCATTCCCACAACCATCCTAGACAAATCAATGATTCCTAGAAAAAAGATCCAATATGTGCTCCTGATAAGTTGGACAACTATGCTTCATATGATGTACTAGCTGTACATGGCAACTTCAAATTGATTTCTAACCTCCTTATAATCAGCTATGAAGAATTTTGATCCTAAGATTATGTCTAAGTCCTTGGTATAAGCAAAATTCCATAAGTCAAACTAAAATTCATGTAAGAAGGAATAAAAGGCCTCCATGATAAAAAACACTTGGTTGTCAGTTCTAGGGGTGCAATCGAGTTGTGTTGAGTCGAGTAGCTAGAAGCTCAAGCTCGACATGATTCAAAATAATTAATACTAGGCTTGAAACTCGGCTTGAGATTGATCAAGCATTAATATCCCAAGCTCAAGCTCAGCTTGATGAAAAATAGGCAAAACTCGAGATTGACTCAACTCGAATATCAACCGAGCCAATCTGAAGCTTGAAATTGAGCCTTAACATACTAATACAATATACATATTAATATATATACTATAAATAAAAATAATATTATTAAAAATATATATAATCTTGAATAGGCTTGAGCTTTTAAGCCAAGTATCCTGCTACTTGAGCTCCACTCGAAAAACTATTTGAGCTACTCGAGCTCGATAATAACCAAGTCAAGTCAAGTTCGAGCAGCTCGACTTGTTTGCACCCCTAGTCGGTTCCTACTTTAAAAGGAACATGTTCTTTGCATATAGGTATATCTACATAGTAAAAATCAGCTTGATGAGTTAGTAGAAAGACTAAAGCAAGGTCAATAACAATAGGAGTTCAAAGATATATGGAGTTGACATTTTTGATTTCTTTTCAATTAATCATCAAAATCTCATCAGAATTATGAGACCTGCTCACATTGTCAATTATTCCATGAAGTCGAGATTAAGAACGATTCTTAGAATGGGGATTTTTGCAATCCTTGGTTTCTTTTTTTTTTCCTCATAGGGAGGGCTAAGTCTAGTTTGGAGGTGGTTATCAATTTAACCAGCCAAACAAGTGGCAAAAAGGACATGTTATTTCTAATTGGCCCATGCCCCAAAAAACAGCCTAGCATGGTCAACTTTATTTCACATGTGAAAGTTGAAACAAAGTTAACCACTAGATCTCTCCTCTCTTTTTACTTCATTTTTCTCCATAATTTATCGCATTTTTGAATGTCAACCAAGTAGTCAAAAATTCTAACCTATGGATATCTGAATTGGGGGTGGTTACCAATGGTTAAATGTGCCTACATCCTAGGCATCCAAATGCAGCCTAAAGATTGTAAATTTAAAATGTCATCCTCATGACCGAATAAGTCGTCCAAGGCATGATCGAAAAGACATTTCTGCTTTAAGTGTCAAAGATATTAAGTTAATCATTCTATTGCCAAGAAATTATTCTTGCCATGTAATCCTTCTGGTGTATGTTAAATTGTTAATGATATAGTGATGATACAAGTAATTACGGAGATATAGAAAAGCAGAAGAATTTGTTAGGAAATAATTTTCAGAAAACATTAGATAATCAAAGTATTTCTTGAGAAAATAGATTGCTTATGCAAGAATCGTTGTGATCAATCTTTTAACAATTCTAGGATGCTTCAAGCTCAACAAAGAAAAACTTTGATGCAACCAAATGCAAAACAAATTCATGGTCAAGTGGAAATCTCTAAACTTGTAAGACTCAAAAACGGGATTTTCCATATCGTACTGAACCATCTGGTATGGCCCATACCATACCATAATGGACGGCGATCAGTACGGTTCGGATGTGGAAAATGGTTTGGCCCCCCGGACCAATCGAAACTAAGTGATTCTAATTATATTTTTTTTAATATTTATTAAGTATATAACTTTTAAAATTAAAAATATATTTTTTGATTAAAAATTTAAAAATAATAAAATATTTTTTTATTTTTATGTACAAAGATCATAAACTAAGTGATTTTAATTGTAATTAGACCATGCTATTATGTGTTAGTTTTAGATTGGAACTAGGATAATAATGGTCATACTAATGATGGTCGATTGGCTTAGCACATAAAATTAACTCAATCCTAAGTCGTGTACTAACTACACCTCAACTAATTTGATTGTAGCTTTTAGTTGAAAGGCTCATCTTGCATCCCCATCATTTCCAAACTTATTCAATGTTAAGATATGTTAAATTCAAGTCCAAACCCCCTCTTATACGGTGAAACAAGTCTGATCTGACTAAAAGTTCTATGATAAACCATGTTGCACAAATCCAACACTATGAGTTAGGTTAGGTTAGGGTCTCCGGTATTAGTTTGGGATACTATCTAGCCATTATTGATTTTTAAATAGGGAACAATGCCAACTTGATTGTCCTAGAGACTGCAATACTACGAGACCACCAAAGTCAGGGTGTAAAACTGTAGATGCTTGCAAAGGCTTAAATATAGAAAATACATATATAAATTGCACACCAGAATAATAGGAAGAAAATGCCGACCACACAAGAAAGGAAAAACTGGCAAATTGGAAATTTTGTAATTAGAAATGACTGTCCAATTCCCCCTTCCTTCTTCCACAGGGAGGAATAGAGAGAACAAAATAGAAGGCTATAGAAGATGAATAGGGAAGACTCACTAGAAGGTGGTAATAGAGAGAGGAGGAAGCGATGCCTATAGAGATGCAGAAGGGGTTGTTGTTCTCAGTGGATACGTGGACGATGGCTTTGCAGTGAAAGCAGTACTATTTCCTGACCCATGCCTACCGTGACCACCTCACCGGCATCGCCTCCAACTCCTACCCCATGTATACCACCTGCTTCACCAAGTCCCTCACCCTCTATCATCTTTCTCAAATTTCTATTTTTTCTCTCTCCAATTAATTGTTGGTAATCTTGCTTTATAAAAATTTCTTCAATTAGTATCAACAAATATCTATTTGGACCTAAAAACATTCAATAAATTTTAAAAAAATATTTGAAATCATAAGAAACCAAAACAAATAATAATTTTTTTGCATGCCGGTTTAACCAGCACGCTTTGCCATACCATGTATCAATATGGTACGGTACGGTACCGATCGGTACCAATACATGTCCTGATATTGGTTCAGCAATTCTTGCTCAGAAAAAATATAAAACGATAGATAAATCAATTTATCTAACCATTATTAGGATCCATAATTTAAGTGATGTCTATACTGCTCCTTAAGAATCTCCTTTGTCTACGAAGCAATTATTTTAGTAATTGCTCATGTGAGCTAGCTTGCCCTATGCCATGATAGTACCAACAACAAGATTGAGTTAGCACAACATCCATTAAATCATTTTTACCAAGGTACGCAAAATCGGAAATGGTTCGGTTTGGTATGCCCTCATATTGGATCGATTAGTCTTGAACTAACACAACAAAGAAGCTGAGGAGAGGGAGAATTGGAGCAAAAAAAAGGGGGGGATGGAGGGAGAGGGAGGGAAGGAAAGGGAGGTTGGCAAAGACGTTAATGGTGGCACCGAAGGGCCAAGAGGCTCTCGAATGATCGAACCATGGAGGGAGAGAAGGAAAAGAGAGAGAGGGAGGGAGAGAAATGGAAGGAGGGGGAGGCTATAGGGAAACCGGCAATGTCTACTAGAGGGCTGCAGAGGCTGCAGGAAGGCCAAAATCCTCCACTTGGCTTCCGTTGGTTTGAAGCAATGAAAGCCGTGGGTTAAGGGAGGATTCTGGCCTTTCAGGGGCCTTTGTGGCTAGGGATGGCAAAATATGACTTGACCCGTCAACCCAACCCACATTCAACCCATCATAAATAGGTTTGGATTTGGCATAAATGGGTTTGGTTTGTAAATAAGTGGACCTGTTTAATATATGGGTTGGGTTCAAGTTTTTTATGTCTGACCTCTGACCTGCTTAGCCCATTTAACCTGTTAATTTTTGGATTAGGTCAGGTAACCCGTTTAACCTAGTTTATTTATTTATTAAACATGTTAGGTCGGGTTGGATTGGATAAACAGGTTATTTATTTATTGAACATGTTAAATAAATCAGGTTAGGTTGAGTTAGTAGGTTACTCATTTAATAAATAGATTAAATGAGTCGGGTTGGGTTACCTATTTATTAAACACGACAGGTTCAAGTTTTAAATTTTAACCTGTTTAACAAACATGTCAGATTCAAGTTGAGACTTTTTTGACCCGACCCGTATTTGACCCAACCTATATATACCTGACCTGACCCAATTGCCACCCCTATCTACTGCTGCCCTCCAGCAACCATCGCCAGCTTCCTCTCCTTCCATTTCTCTCTCTCTCTCTCTCTCTCTCTCTCTCTCTCTCTCTCTCTTTTCCTTTGCCTCCATGGTTCAGTCATCCAAGGGCCTTGGTGGCCCTCCAACAGCCTTTTCCTCTCCTTTTGTTGCCACCTCTCTCTTTTTCTCTCTCTCCATGGTTCTGAATTATATGCCCGAACTGCACCAGTTCAGCATGCCTTAAACTGCCCATTTTGGTACAGTTGGGTGAATCTTTTTTATGATTGTTTAATTGAAGTTTTGAAATCTAAAGTCCTTTCTTTAATAGTTTTTGTTTCAGCATAGCATATTAGGAGAACCATCATTGCAGAACATGGCATTTGTTGTGCACTGGCTGGTTTGTCCGGTGCTAGCAGCACATAACTGCTGGGCGCTGCCATTACAATCCTTTGACAAACAAAAAGATGTTCCATAATCCACATGATGATAGCTTGTAGAAGGGATCATCTCTGAATTGGGATTTTCACTCTGCTAAGTGGGCATGCTTCTTGTTGATTGATAGCTAAGATATCAAAGATGGTACTTCTATTTGTTGTAGGCTTACTTGTTTCTAGCTTTAGAAAACAAAGGCAATCTGTTGTTGCAAAATCAAGAATTGTAGTAAGAAGATAAAAAATTAGAGTTGCAATCCATATTGTTTGTGAACTAACAATATTCAAATCTTTCAAAAATTAAATGCATAATCAAAAGGACTCTTAATCCGTGCTATGAAAAACCTAATTCTTAGACATATATAAAAAATTCTAGGTTTCCACAAACAAACAAATTATTTTGATGTTAACTGATACAATATTCACAATTCAAATCTCTCTCTCTCTCTCTCGTCCCTTGCCTTGCCGGGTTTTTTAACCAAAGGGCAGAACCAAGCCGGTTTGCCCTCAATGCAGTTCGGTATGCCCCAAATCAGGTGGTCTAGATTGGTATGGCATTCATTGATCTAGCCTTTTCCCAACTATTCAAGATTGGCTTCATGGATAGTCAATCACCAAGTATTACTATTTAAGGTCACCTCTGATGTTATTCCAAGCTTCTCCGTATCCTTGCTTACAACTTCCATGTTGCCTTAGATATTCCTTTCCTTTTCATACAACCTTCCATACAAACTAAAGAATCTCTCCTTAGAAGAGCCTCATCAATCTTTGTTATATATGTCCATACCACCTTAAATGAATTTCCTTCACTTTGTCTTTATTTTGTGCAACTCCTATAGCTTTTCTAATATATTCATTTCTCAATCTATCCTTTCTAGCTTTACCATTCACCTATCTTAACATTCTAATTTCTACCATACTCAAATTTGTTCACATGTTGGGGCAGGGATAGGATTTCTTTCTGGGGGCCAACATGATGCATTATTTAAATGACAAGAATTTACTTGTAAAAGTTATTAATTGATTAAAAATAAAGTAAAATAATATGTTAAAGTTGTATTGACATCTATAGGGAAAAATGTAATGTTTTTTTGGTAGGAACGATATCACCCCAAAACAAATTACAATTATACACCTAAAATTTTTATTTTTATTTTTATTTTTAAGAAACTTCAAAGACTATTTTCATTCAATCAAAAATGATCTTCAGAAGAGAATACAAAATAGAACTAATTAACACTTAAACCTACGTATTATAGAAAAGGACATATAAGCCAGAAGGACATATGAAGTAAAAAAATACTGATAAACAATATAAAAAATTATTAAATATATCAATATTCAATAGGGTTTTCAAAAATATTCCCACCAAAATACATGTCGAAAGAAAATCTAAGAAAGCAAACTTTTGAACACAAAAAAGGGCCAATAGAAAGAGAAAACCTAAAAACTAATTAGTTATTTGGGATATGATTAGGAAGAGTATTAGCCTAGCATTATTCACTACTTAAGAAAGTAAAAAACTAAGTAAAGACTTCTTGTTCCTAGAACCAGAAAAGGAAAATTTCATCCTTCCACCTATCTACACCTTTTCCTTTCTCCATCCTCCTTAAACAGCACTTTCTCAACTTCCATAATTTCCATTTTCCTTTCATCCTTTCATAAAAACCATCCTCTCTCTCTCTCTCTCTCTCTCACCTTAACCATCCCAAAATTCTTTTTTTTTTTGTTGGGGGGATATATGACAAAAATAGACAATGAAGGAGACGGGCATGTATCATAGAAATAGAGGAAGATTTATAATAAATTTTGAAATCAGGAGGGGCCATAACCCCCCTAGTGATTATGCCCGCGATTCATTCAAGCAGCTCTAATTTAATAAATATATCATATTATTTTGTATAATAGATGATAAATAATGAAAGTGATCACTCTGTGGTATACATCAACTTAGTCGGCAGTACATCTTTACTTCTAGTTTCACTGAATTTATGTTCCATATACACTGTCCTTGTTCTACTGATTTTCCAGCACTGACCCTCTAACGATTTCCTCCATAAGTCCAATTTAGTATCTAATCTAGTCCTTGTTTCATCAATTAATGCTATATTGTATGCAAATAGAATACACCATGGCACATCTTTTTGAAAATTAGAGGTTATTCTATGGTTGTTTAAGGAGATGTGGGGTTAGTACTAATTAATTGACTGATTATAGTATCTAGTTTTCAAGTCGAGACAAGTAAAAGCATGATATCAAGTAGAGACATGATAGATTACTGATATCAAATCTAGGGACGACAAAACCCATATTGTGCTTATAAGAGAATATATTTATTCGAAATATATGTTAGAACAAAGTCAGCATATCCTTTAAAGTTTAAAGTCTAAACCATGTCAAACTACAAAAGACTAGCTATACATAAGCAAGAATACTATCCAAATCTTACTTGCCCCATTCTGGAGGTGCATTCCATGCTGATAACAGCACATCAGATTTGACATTTGGCATGCAGTTTCTTAGGACAAATGACTTAATTGTAAACTGAGCAACACCAATATCCTTGTAATCACGATCGAAGTCATAGATCTGTCAGAAAGATTCATAAAAATGTATAACAGTCAAGCAATAAAAATATAAACAACCATGCAAACCAGGCAATGAGCATGTGACATTTTAAGAAATAGACAAGTTTCAAACTCAACATGATAAAATTGGTAACTTCCATCTTAGAAAAATATAATCAAGTATTGACGAATAAAATTCATATAATTTAGGAAAGTAGTTAACCATTCATTTCAAACCACAATGAATCACAACTAATAAGGTGTAGAAATTGGAAACACTGCTTAGGGGAGAATAACAAGTTAATATCTCAGCAGTTGGTCTTTGTTACAGTCACCATGAGAATAAGCATAGGACAACACCACTGCAAATTAAATTACTCTATACTATTTCCAGGCGCAATAAAGTTTCCAAATATAAAGGCACAAAGGTAGATTGACTCAGGATGGGTGCAGTATGTGCCATATCAATAATTCTGCTAGTAAAAGGTATTGATGGATATTCATAGTAGTCGCGAGTACACCCTTGGAATGACATTTTTAGCCTTAAAATTTGGTTTTCCCTTTTTTATCTTGTTGTCTTGTCTTAATACTATGTTTTTGCAACAAAAATGGTGGCAGTATCGATTTAAGTGCCCTAGGCATAGTTTTCTAAATGCTGAAGCAATGATTCAAATCCTAGTGGGATGTACCGTGGAATAATAGGATGAGGCTCCATCCCAGGTGTTGGGATGGGGACATCCCAACATCATCCTATTGTCCATGCAGTATGTTCAAAGACATCCCCTGTCCTCAATGTTAGGACAAGATGGAAAGGTGTCACATCATGTGATGGCCTGAACCTGTCATTTTGAGTCATTATGCTAAAGTCAATCACAAGACATGGGATCAAACATACATTTAAAGCGTATTACCAAAAATAGTAATTGAAATACAAAAAGGTTTTTGGATGAAATTGAATCTTGATAAGTCAAAACAGAATACAAATTTTACAAGTGATATATTTAGATATAGAACTTCATATAATTGAGTAATTTAAACTCTTCAAGTTTTAGAGTTCTGAACCTGGCTAAATTCCCAAATATGATTTTAATTAGAATAAACTAGGAACTCCATGGTAAGACACATAAATTGCAAGGTTTCAAGTTCAGGTTAGTGAAAATTTTATCAAAACTCGGAAGAAACTGAGAGAGAGGGTTGTCATAAATATTGCTTCAGTTCAACCAATTGCTTTCCTTTGTTGACTAACCCAAGAGACTTCAAAAAGAAAACTCAAATATGCATTGAAAAGAGAAGGAAAGCCGTCATCCATATATATGATAACTGAAATGTTTATATCTTATAATTACTAAAAGTGGGAGTAAAAATGGAGTTTAGTAGACAACCAAATACTTTTGCAATAAGGAATTAATGAAAGGCGATATTAACATTCACCATACAACCAAACGCCATTCAAGAGTTAGTAATTAATCATACTAATATAAAAGAACCTAGTGGTTGGCCATTTTGGATGACACATATGCAGTCATCAACTCTAAAGTTTATCCCACTAAGGCACTAATCACAAGGTCTGCAATACTAGAATCGGCACTTGTAATAGTAGGTTGAAGGTACGGTACCATATAGCACTGTGCCATGCCATTCCATCATGAACCAACAAAGGGGAACTAGCAAGGGAAGGGGAGAGAGAGAGAGAGAGAGAGAGAGAGAGAGAGAGAGAGAGAGAGAGAGAGAGAGAGAGAGAGAGAGAGAGAGAGAGAGAGAGGGAGGGAGGGGGAGGAAAGGAGGGAGAGGGTGGTGGGGAGAGAGAGAGGTGAAGGGAGGGGGAGGGGGAGGGGGAGAGGGAGAAGGAAAGAGAGGAAAAGAGAGCGATAGGGGGAGGGAGGGAGAGGGAGGAAGGGAGGGAGAGGGAGGGAGACAATAATGGAGCAGGAGAGAGGTGGAGGGAGAAGCCCTCTCTCCTTTGTAGTGCCTTAACAAGACGAAGCCCTTGTTTCCAAACAAAATAGGGGCCTCGTCCAGTTTATATATATATATATAGATTGAAATTTTTAAGTGAAGTTGGCACAACTGCCAACTTCACTTTTTATTTTTTTGACATTTTTTTAATTAAAGTCAGCAGTGAAGTTGGCAGTTCTTTCCAATTTCAATGAAAAAATAAAATAAAATACATATATAAAGGGATTGAAGCCCTTGTTTCATTTTGAAATAGGGGCTTCGTCCATATTTTGGCACCATGGAAAAGAGAGGGCTTCGAAAACCCTCTTTTTCCTTCTCCCTTTCCTCCTCCCTTGCTGGTTTCTTGATGTGCAGGCCGGAACCATCTTGGTCCACCTATAATATAGCTCAATAAACCCCAAAGGCCCAAACTAGATTGTTTGGGATGGTATTGTCAACCTTTATCTAATCATCTCCAATGATGGGGGCTCAAATTTATTTCTTTCTTTTCCCATTTTCTATTATATGTTTTGCCCGGAAGGAATGCATAAACCAAAGTACCATCCTTTAAATTAAGAACCAACAAACAAGAATTCAGCATCAAAGATTTTTAATCAGGCACTCCATGTAATACAAAATTATGTAGAGATATAATAAAGATTTTAGTTCTCTCATATTTTGTACAAAAAATCAGTGAGAAACCTGAGATTAGAACAGTCTCTATTGCATTGAGTTTTGTCATCTAGTAAAAGGTTGGTTTCTAGCAAAGTCTAGGCTAGAATCCTCAAAATTTATTTGTTTTGCAACTTAATTTGTTATTTTTTTACCTTCCTTGGAATGGTGTTCAAACAAGAATATGATTGTTCTAGATCCAAAATTCAAAAATTTAAGATTGAATCCTGCAAATATTGGGATAAAATCTATTTAGGATCTTTTGGTTTTACTTTCAAGTTTCAAATGACATAGAACAAGCCTTTTTGCATATTAAGAACTACTCCTAGCTTCATTTGGCCTTGTTACATGGTGAACCAACCTCAAGATCCCATCCACACCCCCCCCCCCCCCTGCCCAGGACTTGATTTGTGGTCAATTCAAATGGATTGGGCATCATTTAGGTGATATTTGCTCGAAGAAAAACCCCTAGCTATCCTTTTACGATATGTGTGGTGTAAAAGTGATACAAATCGAATCAGTAAGTTTTTCAAATAGTGGGCCCAATGGTCTTTAACCTTAGACCATTGGGCCCAATTGGGCCCAATGGTCTTTAACTCAAGGGTTGACTTTTAGTTCCAACTTGGAATTCGATGCTTGATGACAAACACGTGATCAATCTTGGGTTTGCTAACTAAAATCTGAAAGGATGTTAGACTGTACATATGTTTATAATTTACATATATAGTTGTACTCTTTATTTCCCATGAACTTGTTATGGTATGTTCACCACTCTAGTGCTTTCCACCACCCGTTTGTAGCTTGTATATTTTTCAGCTATTGTCCCTAAATAGTAAATACTATTTCAACAACTTGTGATTTTTGTTGGTAGCCATCCCCTCCTTGAGTTGATCCATTTGTTGAATACTTGAATGTGATCCAAACATTTTTATCTTCTCAAAGATGCTATTTGGTAATCGTGATTTTTGGGAAATCACATGATTTTGGCAATTGTTCACTAAATAACAATCATCAACGACATAATTTACAAACAAAACCTTGGGCTCTAATGCATTCAGAAAAAGCGTATCACATATTTGTCTTTTGATAATCAAAGGATGCTGGAGATTGGTAAACCAAGCACTGGAATTGCTGTTTGCAAACATTTGGAATTTTGTGTTCTCAAGTTTTGAGCATTTACATTGGACTTTTGCAAGGTTCACTACATTGGTATCAACTGTCAAGTACCATATGGTACAATACACTTGATATAGTACAGTACATCTCCTGTATCAACATAGGGTTGAGAGACACTTTTCTCATGCCTAGCCATGGTACCACCTGAAATGGGGTAGCATGGGTGGGTACCGGGTATAACTTGAAATAGGGTGGAATTGATGTATGGTACAGCTCCTATATCAACATAGGGTCAAGAAACCCTTTTCTCATGGCCAGGCATGGTATTGCCTGAAACAAGGAGGTATGGGTCAGCACAACATGAAATCAGGTGGAATCAGTCAGTTCCTCCTAGTACAGGCTGATTTGGTCCCCACACTGTGGGGAACCTTTGTTGCATGCTAATAACTTACAGATATAGTACAATATGCCCAGTATGGAGTTGTACAGGCAAACTGTGTATTCAGCAGTTGACTTTTAGCTTGACATCGAATTACTAATGTCCTTAACCTTCATACTTTTAGATCAATCCTTCCTACCCATCCCACTCTCTCAAAACTTCCTCAACCAGTTATTCTTGTAGCATGTTACCTCATAAATCAAATGTCATCAAGTATTGTTCCTTCTTCAGTGTCGTGCTTCCTATGTTATAGGCTTATGCATATTTTTCCCTTTGTGGTTGTTTAAGGATTAACTCATTAACTTGGTTAAATGATTTGCACAGCACATACGAATGCAATTCCTTTGCCATTTTCAGAAAGAGAAGTTAAAGTATCAATGCCCTTGTTTTTGAAATGGTCCGTTAATGGCTATCCTTCTAAATTAATATAAATTTATTTCTCCCAAAGGGAACAAGTGCACCTAAGTACCTTCAATGTCATTCTTGATTCATGATGCTTTTCTACCCATTCCTATGACCATTCTAGATAAATCGATAAAGTTTTGAAAAGAAAATCTATTACGTGTTAATAAGGTGGAAAAATATTAAGGCGTATACTAGTATTTTCAGTACCTTCCCGAACCGCCTGGTTCGGGAAGTACTATACTGTACCGGTCAAGAACCGGTACGGTTCAGTCCTAAAAAATGATTCGGGATCTGAACCATAAAAAATGATCTGAACCGAACCAGTATGGATTGGTTCGGATCAGTACGGCCCGATTCAGTCCGGTTCGGCCTGGTTCAGATTCGGTTCAGGTCCGGTTCAGCGATCCTTGCTTGAACGAGAAGAGGAAGATAGTTTTTTTTTTCAATTCACCATGTACCGGTATTGGTCCCGGTACCGGTTTAGCGATCCTTGGCGTATACTAGTTGTATATGCAAATTTTAACTTGTTGTCGACCTCCTCAATAGTCCTCTTTAAGATTTTTGATCCTCAGGTCATGTTCTAATAGCATAAAGAAGTAATTGCTCATACTGATAACCTTGCTAGGAGTGAAATTTTAAAAAGGCATGCTATAAGGTATGTTGGAAGAAAAAAAATCTATCCATGATAACAATACTTGGCTGTTACTTGACAGTCCCAAAGGAAAGTGTTTGATTGCATGTAGGTAGCATTAGCTTGATGGGCAGAAGGAAGACTAAGAGAGAGGTTAGCAATAGGAGATAATACACAGACATATGCAATTGTCATTTCTTGATTTCTTCACAATTAAAAAATTACAATTTCACCAAAAATATGATATGTACTAAATGTCATTTCTTGATTGTTATTGTTATAATCCTTGATTCATTTTTAAAGGGAAGTACTAAATATTGTAATCTTGAAAAGTTGGCCTAATGATAAAAGAATTGTTCCAAGAGATATTGTAAAGATACTTTTCAGGTAATTTTCATGACCCAAGACCTAATCTTGTTTGAACCTTGAAGTGTGACCACAATAATCAATCAAAATCTAATAAAACCGAAGCATTCATAAAAGACACCACATGATTGAACAATGAGTAACTTGAATCAACGTTTGCTATCTTAGTGCCATACCCTGTATCAGTATCATTCTGTTACAATGTCGATGGTATGCAGTACGGTACGAGATAGCAAGGCATACCAAGTGTTGGTACTAGGTATAGTATGACACAGCATAACAATTTAGTACCAGTAGGTACAACACACCCAATAAGGCAAATCTTCACTTGAATATTATAAATTGATAACATTTAGTCAAATATCCACTCTGCAACTAAAAATATATCCTCTTATACACAAAATCATACCTTCAAAAATGCAAGCAACTAAACATAAACTAAGATATTGTTGAAGCCATTTCAAAAATCACCAAGCTCAAATTGTATAAAAGACATAAATGCAAATATAATGAATAGACATCTACCATAATCAAGAATTTAAGTTTCCACCGAAAGGGCTCATGGCTCTCAAATCATAACAAAAAACAAATTATCACTTTAAATCTAATTATGGGTTAACTAATCAAGATTTTCGATAAAAAATATAATTTCTATGGAAGGATCAAAGCACATGATTTCCAAGAAGAGTTCAAATAATTCACACTAGATTATAAGTCAAATAACTTTCCAATATTTCAGCAAAGGTTGACTGAAAGTCTGAAACACTTGAACAACAAAAATTCTAGTATTCAAAATCCTCTCATCAGGAAGAATGTGATAAATCAAACAAAAAGCATTTTACATTAAATTCAGAAGTTTACTATAATTTCGTATCTTCTAGGTTAAGTTCCCTTAAGGCCACTCATATCCTCATTGTGAATGAAAGTGAGGCCATTTATGTCCTCATTGATAATTCGAATGAAGCTGCTCATCATGCTCATTGCCAATGCAAATTAGACCATACATTATCCTCAAGGTTCACTCATCCAACTTGGCCAAGGATATGCAAATGGCAGTTGCAGCCTCAATGGAGAGAGTAAAGGAGTCATCAATTCACTCAGACCCAGTGAGCATGGAGAGCAGTAATGATAGTTCTGATAAACATGGATCTAATGGCCTAGGAGGGAGTGGAGAGAATGTGAGACCATCATTTATGAGACAACCATGGGGTGGTCTTCGATTCACCATTGAGTCCTAGTTTAAACATGCCATACAGTATAGGGACCACGGTTAGGAATGCAAATGGGTCAGGTCGGACTAAGTCATAAGTGACCTTGATCTAACATAGTTCCCTGATCAAGTCCTAATGTTGGACCCAGACCTAACCGAATAAAAGATTGGATTGAATCGGCTCAGATCGGGTAGACCCATGGCCAAAATTTTCTATCCAATGGATCATCTGGGTCGATTTGGATTCATGTATAAGTCGGTCCTAACCCAAAAAATGCAGGCTCAGATGGATTTTGGGCCAAACATAGCCCACTACATTTTAATTACCACATACCTAACTACTATTAACCACATAAAGCAAAATAGTAAACAATATTCTCTCAAAATAAATTAAGATATAAATAATATTCTCTCAAAATAAATTAAGATATACAAATAATTTTAAATTATCTTTATGTTTAAAACATTGCTAATACAAGTCTTGAATCACAACTTAAAAGCTTAAACAAGTTTAGGTCCTGATAGTGTATCGTTGGGTCAGGTCGGGTTATAGAGTAGAAGATTCAAAATAACCTAAAAATCAAACAGGACAGGTAGGGCCCGGATTCAATAAACCCAAACTTGACACGAAAAATAGAACGATGGGTCAGGTCACGGGTCAATCCGGTCCATTCACAGCCTTAACCATGGTGCACGAGCAGGTAGAGCCTGCAAGGATATGATTGCATATAAGAGACGGGCTTCTCAAGGTCATTCAGGAGGACATGATGTAGCTACAACCAGCAAATGACCTCACACGTGAAGTACAATTCATAGACATATCAGGTTCCAGGTTGTACACTGAATCCTATTACCCTCCCTCATCCATGGGCAGCCTATGACCCATACAATTGTGGATGTGGTGCATCTAAGACATCGTCTTTCAATGGCTACTATCCCTATCCTATGCAACTTGGAGCATCTTACAGATCAAATTTTGCTACCAGTATATTCAAATGGACCCCTCCATAATCATATTATCAAACAAAGGAGCTTCAATGAGAGATCCGGGACCAAGTATAACCCAAAGCGCATACCATATGGGATGGGTGTACAAGACTACAATGCCATGTGGTTAGAGGGGTGGGCTGATGTGCCTCTTGATTATGCTAATGATCCTGATATCTATAAGAGACATTGTAGTCAACCAGATTTTAGATGTCGATATATGTTGTACTTTGAATACATCTAATTGATTATATCTTTGTATGTTTTGCATTTCACTAATTGATTTTAAATGTTGTATGTTGCATTTTACATCATAAACATAATTACAGTCTAGACTCTAAGCATCATTTAAGGCATACTGGGTAATAAAATTTTCAAATTAGGATTTTAACCCTCAAGAAACATCAAATTATATTTAAAATCATTCAAAACACCAAAAATAATTGATTACTTTTCATTAAATGTTAAAAAAAGAAAAAAAAACAAAAAAATGTACTGATTCAGAACCGACATTCCACACCATATTGTGTCAATATAGTACTGAACCGGTACCATATTGAACCGGTAGCTGGCCAATTCCAAGAGCGGTACTGATTTAACTTACCTCGACTTAATTATTTTATTTATGTTCTTGAAAACCTTAACTTTTTGTTTAAGTGTTACATATTAAGTGTGCCATCATGGGTAGCTTGTTGCCACCAATTCTCTTGCTGCTCATATCAAGCCCAGAATCAGTAAAGTGGATGGTAGCATTAGGTAGAAGCAAGAAAGTTCAAGAAGGTTAGGTAGGCTCATTAAGAATATGAGATAGTAGTCTAGATGAATATTGAGTCATGCTCGATCTAGCCCTAGCTTGCTTAGGCTCATGAGATCACGGTTCACCGAACTGGCCGGTTCGAGCCAAAACGAATTGGATCGGCATCTAATCGGCACGGTTCGGCATAAGTTGTTAGTTCTTCCCTTTCAAAAATATATAAAAAAATTAGTAAAATGGATTGAACCGGGCCCGAACCACGCCGAACCGGTTGATTCAGGGCCGATTCGGTCCGGTTCAAATTTTTTTTTACATTGTTATGAGTTTGGGGGGTTGATATGAAGGAACTGAGAGCCCGAGAGCTCTTAGCTTTGACAAAAACAGTGGAGGGAGGCTGCAGAATTGGTTTTTATAGGATTTGAAACTAATCAAACACCAAAATAGTAGGAAAGAAAGTGGATTCAAGATACACATATACTTCCCTTCTCTCTTTCTCCCTCTCCCCTCTTTTTTAAAAAACTCATGAAAAATAAAAAAGGAGAAATGCTATCAAAATTTTTTTGACATAATTTTAGAGTATGTGGTAGATCCATGAAAGATCTATATAATGATACTAAGATCATGATTTTTTGTTAAATATATAATTTTTAAAATTAAAAAAAAAATTAGATTAAAAATTAATAAAATAATAAATAATAAATTAAAAAATTATAATTATAGATTATTATTCTAGGACTCGTAAGCTACTTTCATTATAAATTTTATGTTGATTTTTCAAGTTTTGGTGCATCTTATGAATAATACTCTAGGTCTAATATTGAAAAAAAATGGTCTTTCATGCATGCCCACTATCTAAAAAAATATATGTAGCTTTATGATAGGATCCTACATGAATCTAAGATTAAATTATTTTTTTATAATATTATATTTTTTATTTTTTAAATCTAAAAAATTAAAATATATATAATTAAATTTAAAAAAAATATTAAGTAAATAAAATACTAATTAATTTATTTAATTATTGAGCTTATGCATTTTTTAAATATTCAGGAGTGGATCCATCGAGAAGGAAGAATGATCCAAAGTGTGATATTAGTTGGATGCATGGAGAAATGCTTTTGGATCAGCATCATTGAAGGTGTAAATAATGCAATATACAATTCAAAGATGGTGGGATAATGAGATTGAAGCAACACTTAGCTAGCAGCTATTTTGATGTATTTGCATATCGACACTGTCCATAAGAGGTCCATCAGTTAATAAAAAAGTATTTTGCTGATTTCAGAGCAGAAAAGGAAAAAATATTGAAGAAGAAGATAGAAGTGGACCGCAGAACTGCAGAATCATCTTCTTATTACTCCAGAAAGTTAGAGAGAGCATCTATTCCTTCTGATGAGGAGGCATAGATAGAGGCTGTCATTCAGGCAAGTTTGCATGAGTAGAGGCAGCTAAAGGAGATGATCAGGTATAGAAAGCAATTTGGACCATTAACTTTTGAGTCGGGATCGGGATTGGGCTCTGCGAGTATTGCAGGAGAGTCTAAGATAGTTTAAGAGGACCTCCTCAGTCAGAAAGCCCGTTAGGAGAGGACTAGCCGTATTGTATCCATGTTGGGAGTATTTGGCAGTAGAAAGAAGTCTTCTAGGGACATTCTAGCACAAGCCATTATCTATGATATCGATCCACATGCCTTTCTTAGCAGAGATTCTAAGCAATAGAGGATTGATAGCATGTTGAAAAAGGATAAGAAGAAGGATATGTGACGGGCTATTGGATCATGATTTCATTTCAGTTATAACCTAGCGTACGCAGCAGACAACCTATATTATCGCTCAGCTATTGCATCTATACAGGCTACTGATACGGGTGTAGATCTTCCAGGATTAAGAGATATTTATGGTCAACTTCGACGGCAATAAGAAACTAGAAAATTGGATTATCTCGTATCAGAATAAGTGGCCCGTGTATGGATTAATAATAACATGTGATGCTTAGATTGGTCCTTCTAGACGAAGCATCATCAACTTCTTAATTTATTATGATGGAAATCTTTTTTTCATAAATCTATTGATACTTTAGATTAGGTGCACAATAGCAGCTATCCTCATATTGGTGCACAATAGCAGCTATATCCTTAGATTGATGGAGGAGGTAATTGATCGGTGGGAGAGCAGAATGTCATGCAAGTTATCACTGATAATGGACCACAGTATAGGGCCGTAGGGCAGCTCTTGATGTAGCGACAACCGCATATTTTCTGGATCCCTTGTGCTGCACATTATATTGATCTTATGTTGATGGATATTGAAAAGATCTGTAGGGTGCAGAAGATAGTTGAATTAGCACAGACTATTACCAAGTTCATCTATAACTATACATGGGTCTTATCATTGATGAGAATCTTTACTAGGAGAAAAATATTGAGACCAAGGTCACACGATTTGCTACAATTATATAGCACTTGATAGTCTTCTTGGCAAGAAAATAAAGCTGCATCAGATATTTGTCGGTCAAGAGTAGTAGGCTGGTAGCAGAGCAGACATGCCATGACAAATACTGAAGGGAGCACTATAAAGAATTTAGTGACGAGACAGACATTCTGGCAGCAGGCCAAGAGGATAGTGGAGGTTATCAAGCCTCTATATAAGATATTTCAGGCCGTGGACTCTGAGAGATATGCTCAGATGGGCTTCCTGTATTACATAATGGAAAGGACAAAGAAAAAGATCCAAGAGACAGTTCCAGTACATGCTAATGAGTATATCTGGATCATTGATGGACGGCGGAGTTATCAAATGAGTTCGGATTTGCATGTAGCAAGTAGTAAATCATGAATGCTCTAAAATTTTAAATTCGATTATATCTGTACAAGTATACTAGACTAATTTTTAAAATATATGTGTAGCTTACTATCTGAATCCGAGATTCCAGTACTCCATAGCGGATATTGCCATAGATGAACAGCTTATATTTATCCTACGCAATGTTATATATAAGATGGAGCCCGATCCAGATATCGTAGATGTGTCTATAACAAGTTAGGTTGAAATTGTTGAGAGATTTTTATTAGCACTAATTTTAACACGAACACATGATAACAATATTTTTTTTCTAGACAATATTTTAGGAAAGGTAGAAACTCTTTTGGATCCAATGTAGCCATCAAAAGTAAATCAAATATGAGTCTTGGTAGGTATTACTAAATCTAATATTAGATTCAAATTGATTTTTGATTTTTGCTAAATCTGAAATTTTAAATAATTTAATATCTTTTGCAGCTAAATAGTGGTGCATTTTGGTGGATCAGCAAAATATTTAAAAATTCTTGCTGTTAAGATTCTCTCCCAGACGGTGTCATCTAGTAGATGTGAGCATAACTGGTCTACCTTCGACCTTATCTACTCTAAGTATAGGAATTGTCTAAAACAGAAATGCCTCAACGATCTTGTCTATATACACTATAATTTAAGATTGAGACTAAAGTACATTCAGGAGGAAGTTGAACTGAAATACTCCGATCCTACTATAAATAATTATGTTAATGAGAATGAAGATCCGATGATTGAATGGATCATGAGTCAGCAGTAGGAGCCAAAGCTTGATGAGCCATGATCGCCTCCTCGACTAGCTAGTTTTGTAGCTAGTGAGGCTGGGATGGATGCTAAATAATGGGCAACAAGTAATATTCCTTATAGGGCTCCGCAGATACATCACATCATCCCTTTTCGCAATCTATTCGGTCCAGAGAAAGAGAAAAATGAAAGACAGTTGCATCTCCACTAGAATACTTAGTTCATTTAGATTCAGACACTAGAAAGAGTAGTGCTAGTGCTTCTTCAAATAGTTAGGGATCTAGTGATTAGGAAGGGATCGAAGGATAAGAGATGCAGCCGGCTATTCATCTTCAATTCACTAATGAGTCGCAGTTTAGTCATGGCATACAGGATGCAGACCATAGTGCACCAGTTGGTAGAGCCATGGTAATACGATTCCATATAAGCTACGGGCTTCACAAGATCGTTTGGGACACGATATAACTACAGATCTTGTACGTGGAGTAGGATCCATGGATGTATCAGGATCATCCTCGTATTCTAGATTCTCTTACCCGTAGGAATCGATAGCTTATAATCCATATGGATATGGATATAGTGCATCCGAAATATCATCTTCTAGTGATTATCCCATACAGCCTGGAGCATCTTACATATTTGATTTTGCTTCAGGTATATTTGGATGGGTCCCTGCACAGCCATATTATCAATCTTTAGATATCTCTTAGGGTCAGGACCTTAGCGAGAGATCTGCGATGAGTTACCATCCATCACGCATACTTCTTGAGATGAGCTTACAGGATTATCATGCTACCTGCTTAGAATGATTTACTGATATTCCTACTTAGTATATTAATGATCCCGATATTTATAGATATCAATACTTGACCCAATTCTATATATCAGTATATAATTATATTTATATTTTACCCTTCATTTTAATTAATTGCTAGTAATCTTACTTTAATTAAGGTTTTAAAAAAAATAATATATTATGGCTGGTGGCTAGCCAGCATTTCGTAGTGTTTTGAAGTGATACAAACATCAATTAGCATCAACAAACATTTATTTAGACCTAAAAACATTTCATAAATTCTAAAAAGAACAAAACAAATAAAAAAATTTGGGCATGCCGTTCCAAACCGGCATGCCGCACTATACCAAGTATCGGTACGGTACCGTACCGTACTATACCATACTGGCCTAGTACCGGTACGGGCCTCAGTACCGGTACCGGGATCCTTACACGGGAGGGTTGGGCATGTTCGTAAATCTATTGTTGATAGTTTGTGTGTACTTTATATACATATACATACATACCTGACCTTATGACTTTATGTTAGAATTCCTGTAACATTCTTTACTCCCAAATTGTACATTTCAAACTGCACACCATCCCTTATGAAAACCATTTGGTGAGATAACATTATGCTCCAATGCTAACTCCTCAAGTTATATCACCAACTTCTTAAGTGACCAATCACACAAACCTACAAGTTGTTTAATTTGATACAGAATTAGAAAACACAGCTCAGCCTTCTGCAAAATGTAAATTTTTGGATATGAAACAGATGCATTAGAATATTAGATAATACATAATTCAAGGACATATGCCAAAAATGATTTGAAAATTAAGTCAGATATGCCATGCTGGAAACAACATACTTATAATGACAAGCTGAGGTTTATCATGAAGTCACCCAGGTAGACCTATGTAAGTTTATATTTCTTGAAGGACCAAATCTAATAAATTGAGATATGGACATGGAGAATTAATGCAGTACCGTTTTCTAATATCTAGGTGCAAGAATCTGCCAAGTATATGTTAAGCTAGCCAAAGTATTAAGGGATCATATATAACAAAACCAATCTGAAGAAAAAGAAAAAAGGGAATGAAGACATCTGCAAAAATGTTACCTGTCCTAAACAAAGATTTAAGATTTTTTTTCTTTTTTTAACCAAACAATTACTCTTAGAAAAGCATTGATCGGCACTCACCATGTCATTTATCTCAACTTCAGCAATTGATTTTCCATCTTGAAGCATACTCCATATGGCCTGGTTGATTCTCACAGAAATTCTCATAGCATATGAGGGGCTTTTGTTCTTTTCCTTCTCCAACAATTGCAACTGTGCAGCTTTCTGCATAGACACCTTCAATGCAGAATAGGCTTCCTTTCTCAACTTTTTTATTTTTTCTAGCTCTTTCTTAAGTCCTTGCACCTGATCATGACATGATATGCATAACCTTATAAAGGCATAGACTTTAAAGGCTTTAGGAGGTAATGGAAAAAAATAAGCTTTTATTTGACAAATCAAATTGAGAGAAATTTATAATTGATTATCTTCATTATTATTGGAGACTTCTCATTGAGATCACCACAAGTGAGAAAACATCTATAGTGTAAGTTGAGCAATTAATGAGTGGTGAACTACTAAACACAATTAAGGGTAATTCCAAATAAATTTAAATTTCTATCTGTAAAATTTAAATCCTACCAGCATTGATTTTGCACCAGTTATCATCCACAAATCACCATCATTTTCTGGCAATTGAGTTAAATCATCAGATTTTACAGTGTTAACTAATAAGATTCTCATGTCATCAAGGAGCAATTTCCGTTCCCTTTCTCTCTGTTCAAGGTTGATCTTTGCAAGTTCTACCTCTTCAACACCATCAGGAACTATCTCATCAGCCTCCTCTTCAGTATCTTCATCATCAAATGGATATGAGAGACAATTGTTGCTATATCTGGAGAAAAAGAAATTTTCGCATCATCATGAATCAACAGTTATAACCAACAATGCCTAAGAAGAGCAACTTCACATAATACAAGATTTTACTACCATGCTGATAACCATAAGATATACATAGGAAAACAAAATATTCTCATTCAAGTCTTCAATCAAACTTATATATTTGTCTAACATATGGAAGTTACGCATTTAATTACTTTTGACCAACAAATTAAATGCTCCAATATAAAGCTTGCATGAACATAAGGGAAGATAATATGCAAATCTGCTTGTAGGTGCCAACTAGTCCAGTTGGTAAAGGGATTGAGCTGTGCTACCCAATTAACTGAGTTAGAATCACACCTATACCCAGGTGGCTGTGTGTGGGGTAACTCCCTCACTTTTCTTGAAAAGAAAAAAAATGCAAATCTGCTTAGGACAACTCAGTCTTTTGAGTATACATGGAGGGCAAATTTTCTAACATAAGAGTATATTTAGGATTTAGGGAACTCACAGGCTTATGATCGTCTGACTTCTATTTTCTGATCTACCTTTTGTCTTCATTCTTTTTCCTTAGCCATTTATTCATATTTTCAGTCATCTTTCTTGATAGTCCTAGTTACCTTTATAACTATTTTTTTTTTCTCGCATGTGGCATCACATATGATACATAGTGTCCAGTTATGACAACAATTGATTAAAATTTCAAGGTTTTGATTTATGTAAAAGTTTTGCTTTAGTAAATAATTTTCACATAGCCATCCATTCCTTTTCAAAAGCAAATGGGATGGATCTCTCCTTATATCTCGTTTCAAACTAGATATACTTCATGAGAGCAGGTTAGAAATGACAAAATAAGAGAAACTTTTGCTCATATGAGGGTTATTTACATGACCAATCAGAACTAGGATTCCACCAATATCCATCAAGCTCCCTCAATGCAATTTTTCCTTTCATAGAGTTCTGTCTCATGCTCTCCATCTCACAAAATCACTCGGCAATGTACCCATGTTGCTCATGCTCTTTTGGGATCCAAATTTTTCTCCACTAAGCATTCTTGTGGAACTAAGTATAGCACAACACTTCCATGGAGCATTTTGGGTGCATAGGAGAGAAGCCGACAGTCTCTCATTCCCTTTCAAAGTTTCAATATTGACATACTGAGCATTCATACTTCCTAAAACTTGTACCACTCCAAATTGCCTAACCCAAGGCATACCAAGCCATACCAAGGTGAGCAACTAGAGAAACTGACTAGGGAGGAGGAGAGGGAGTAGGAAAGAGAGGAAGAGAAAAAAAGGGGGTAGGAGGGAGAGGGAGAAGAGGGAGAGGGAGGGGAAAAGAGTGAGGCAGGAGAAGGTGATGGAGAAGGCTTTTGAGTCCTCATCACCTCTAACACACGAGAATAGCGGCTTCATCCTTTTTTCTGAATTTTTGCACTGACTTAACTTAAAAAATTCAAAAAAAAAAGGCCAGACCAGGGTTCGCGATACTGTCCCGTACCACCTGGTACGGGGTGTACCATACCGTACCGGCCAAGAGCCGGTACGGTTCACCTATAAAAAAATGGTCCAGCCTCTGGACGGTTAAAAAAATAAAAAAAAATTATATTCCGTACTGATACGGTATGGTACGATATCGTACCAATGCGTACCGCCTGGTTCCGTCCAGTTCGGGCTTGGTTCAGATCCGGTTTAGGTCCAGTTCAACAATCTTTGCTTAAGAGGGGGAGGAAGACATTTTTTATCTCAAATTTTTAAGCCCAGTACCGTACCGTATCCTTGGACTAGACCCCCTATTTCGAAGATGGGGCCTTGAAAGCCCCCTCTCTCTGCATCTTTCGGTCTCTCATTCTTTCCCCCTCTCCCTCTCTTCCCTCCTCGTTTTCTCTCTTTCCTTCTCCCTCTCCCCCTCCCTCACCAACTCTACCATGTCGGTATGGACCCGAAATGGAATGGTAAGGTTGCATACCATACTGTACCACTAGGCAACTAGTGCAGGTTCCAGTACTAGTACAACACTTGGTTGGAAGTACTAAATATAAAAGCTTATAGGTTAATACAAGTTTTCACCAACATTGCTTCCATAGCAGGGTTTGTGGTACCGTCCCGTACTGCTCAGTACGGGGCATACCGTACCGGCTCCGTACTGCTCAGTACGAGGCATACCATACCGGCTAAGAGCCGGTACTATTCACCTATAAAAAATGGTCCGGCCTCCGGATCATTGAAAAAAATAAAAAAAATTATATTCCATACCGGTAAGATACGGTACCGTACCGTACCGATGCGTAGCGCCTGGTTCGGTCCGGTTTGGGCTCGGTTTGGCTCGGTTCAGGTCCGATTCAGGTCTGGTTCAACGATCCTTGCTTGAGATGAGGGAGAAAGATAGTTTTTTTTTCAAATTTTCAAGGCCGATACCGGTACTGTACCATACCATTCGGTCGCTGATTGGTACGGGTCGCAGTACCGGTTCAACGATCCTTGTTCCATAGTGCCACTACAAAGGAGACCTAGATTCCTCAAGCTTTTTTCCATGCTATAAATCAAGGTTCACCATCTCGGTACCCGATCCAATAATGGTACCATCCTTTTATAGTATCAGTATACAGTACGAAACGAGATGGTGAGTGTCAATACCAAGGATCGCTGAACTGGTACTAGAATCCATACGATCAGAAACCGATGCCGTACCGTACTGGTAAACGTACCGAGCTTGGTGAATTGAAAAAAAACTATTTTCCTCCCCCCTCTCAACAAAAATCATTGAACCAGACCTAAACAGAATCTAAACCGGGCTGAACCGAGCCCAAACCGGACTGAACCAGGCCATACCAGTCCAAACCGACCCGTATCGGTCCGGTTCAGGTCAGTTTTTATGGTTTGTGTCCCGAATCATTTTTGAGGATTGAACTGTACAGTTCTTGATCGGTAAGGTATGGTATGCCCCGAACCGGGTATCGAAAATCATGGTCAATACAATATGAGACCATGTACCAATCCGATACCGATATAGTACGGTATGCCAGGTACAAGATAGAACTGATCAGTATGGCAAACCTTGCTATCACGATTCACCAAACCATGCCGAACTGGCCGGTTCGGCCCGTACCGAACCAGACCGCCACGGTTCGGCTTAAAAAAAGTTCTTCCCTTTAGAAAAATTTTTAAAAAAATTAGGAACCAGTCCCGATCCGGCCCGAACCACAAGAACCAATTGGTTCACCCAGTTCAGTCCGGTTCGAACCGATTTTTTGTGTTATTGTGTGGTTTGGAGGGGTGATATAAATGAACTGAGAGCCCATGAGCTCCTAATTTTGAGTCAAAACTGAGAAAGGCTACAGCGATGATTTTTCTCCGATTTGAAGCCAATCAGATACCAAAATAGCAAGGAAGAAGGTGGATTCAAGATACACATGTGCTTCCCTTCTCTCTTTCCCCTTCTTCCCTCTCTTTTTTTTAAATTCATGAAAAATAAAAAAATGAGAAATGTTGTCAATTTTTTTTGGACATGATTTTAGGATATGTTGTAGATCTATGAAAAATCTACACAATGATGCTAAGATAATAATTTTTTGTTAAGTATATAATTTTTAAAATTAAAAAATATTTCTGGATTAAAAAATTAATAAAAATAAAATAATTAATCAAAAAAATTATAATTATAAATTATTGTTATAGGGCTCGTAAGCTACTTTCACTATAAATTTCATGCTCAGATGAGCTTCTTGTATTACATGATACAAAGGGCAACGGAAAAGATCTAAGAGGCGGATCCAGCACATGCTAATGAGTATATCCAGATCATTGATGGATGATGGAATTATCAAATGAGTTCGGATTTGCATCTAGCATGTATGCAGTAAATCATGAATTCTCTAAAATTTTAAATTAAATTATATTTATACAAGTACAATTGACTAATTCTTAAAATATATATGCAGCTTACTATCTAAATCCAAGATTTCAATACTCCATACCAGACATTGCCATGGATGAGCAGCTTATGTCTGCCCTATGCAATGTTATATATAAGATGGAGTCCAATTCAAATATCGCAGCTATGTGCCTAGAAGAAGTAAGTTAGGTTAAAATTATTGAGTGATTTTTATTAGCACTAATTTCAGCAAGTAGTACATGATAACAATTTTTTTCCAGACGAGATTTTTTAGGAAGGGCACGAATTCTTTTGGATCCAATATAGTCATCAGAAGTAAATCAAAGATGAATCCTGGTAGGTACTACTAACTACTAAGTCTAATATTAGATTCAAATTAATTTTTAAATTTTGTTGAATCTAAAATTTTAAATGATTTAATATCTTTTGCAGCTGAATAGTGGGTGCATTTTTATGGATCAGCAAAATATTTAAAAATTCTTGCTATTATGATTCTCGCCCAGATGATGTCATCTAGTAGATGCGAGCACAACTGTTCTACCTTTGGCCTTATCCACTCCAAGAAAAGAAATTATTTAAAATAAAAATGCCTCAACGATCTTGTTTATATACACTATAATTTAAGATTAAGGCTAAAGTGCATTCAGGAGAAAATTGAACTAAAATATTTCGATCATACTGCAAGTAATTATGTTGATAAGGATGAAGATCCAATAATTGGATGGGTCATGAGTTAGCAACAGGAGCCAAAGCTTGATGAACCAGGATTGCCTCCTCGACCAGCCAGTTTTATAGCTAGAGAGACGGGTGGATGCTGAATAATGGACAACAAGCAATATTTCTCACAGGGCTCCAGTAGATACATCACATCATCCCTCCCCGCCATCTATTCGATCCAGAGATAGAGGAAAATGAAAGGCAGTTGCATCTCCACTGGAGCACTCAGTTCATTCAGATTTAGATCCAGAGAGAGTGGTGCTGGTGCTTCTTCAGATAGTGGAAGATCTAGTGATCAGGGAGGGGTCGAAGGATAGGAGACGCAGCCGGGTATTCATGTTTGATTCATTGTGAGTCGCAATTTAGTAATGCCATATAGGACAGACCATGGTGCACCGTTGGTAGAGCCAGTGGTGATTCAATTCCATATAGGTGACGGGCTCCGCGAGGTCATTCGGAATACGATACAGGTGCAGATCTTACATATGGAGTAGGATCCATGAATGTATTAGGGTCATCCTCATATTCAGGATCTTCTTACCCGCAACCATAGGTACTAGCAGCTTGTGATCCATATGGATTAGATATGATCCATCAGAGACATCATCTTCTAGTAGTTATTATCCCATGCAGTCGGGAGCATCTTACAGATCTGATTTTGCTGATGGTATATTTGGATGGACCACTACACAGCCATATCATCAGTCTCTGGATGCCTCTCAGAGTCGGGACTTCAGTGAGGGATCCGTGATGAGTTACGATCCATTATGCATACCTCTTGGAATGAGCTTACAGGAGTATCACACTATCTAATTAGAGATCCCGATATTTATGGACATCGATACTCGATCCGATTTTAAATATCGGTATATAATTGTATTTATATTTTACCTTTTATTTAAATTAATTACTGGTAATCTTACTTTAATTACAATATATTTAAAAAAATAATATATCATGGCTGGAGGCTAAACAGTATTTTGCAGTATTTTGAAGTGATATAAACATCAATTAATATCAACAAACATCTATTTAGGCCTAAAAATATTTTATAAACCCTAAAAAGAATTAAAAAAATAAAATATTAGATATGCTAGCTCAAGCCAACCGTACCGTACCATGTCGGTACGGTACGATACCATATCATACCGTACCGGCCCAATGCTAGTATGGGTCCCAGTACCGGTACAGAGATCCTTGCTTGCTATGCATCCTACGACTATTATAGATACCATTATACAAATTAGTTTACTATAATCCCATTTGGTTTTTACTCAAATTGCCATAAGTCCCAAAGCTTGTTCTCTCTCTATCTACATAGCTCATCTACATGCTCTCTCTCTCGGTAAAGAAAGATAACAAGAGACCCATGCCCTCTAGATTGGTTATTTATTCTTCTTTTTTTATTGTCAAATGCCTTAACCAGTCAACACTTAACAATATCAAATGTCTATTTTATCCTTTGTAGTTTCAAAGGTCAAGATTTATAGAAAACAATTTCCAAGAGACTCAAGTGCATAAGGCCTCCTACCAAGGTTTTAAATCTCGTGGGACGGGGCTGTCCCGGTTTTTCCATGGAACGGGATGCATTGGCGTCCCGTCCCGTCCCGACACTCGGGACAGGGGATGTCCCAAGATGTCCCGATTGGGATGCTGGAATGCTGATGGGACGTCCTGTCCCAACACATGAGATAGTACCCCGTCCCGGTGTCCTGTGGGACGTCCCGGGACATCCCGCCGGGACCTGAATCCTTGCCTCCTACCATTGAAGGTTTGGGGCAGGTTAGATGAACGCAACCTTACCCCCATTGTTTCCTTGATAGAATTACTAATAAAGAAAATTGCATCGAAGCAAAACTCTTTTAAGTAAATAGTCAGAGTTGACATCAATGTACGTCGAACTAGTACCAAAAAGGGTAATGGCTGGTGATGAATTTAGCATGATGAAAATATGTACCATGCCATTCTGGGGTATACTAACACATGGAGAGCTGGAGAGAGAGGGGAAGAGGAAGGAGAGAGGAAGAGAGAAGGGGTGAGGGCAAGGGAGAGGGAGGTTGAGAGGGAGGGAGGGGAAGAAAGAGATGCTAATAGCGAGCACTCGAAAGCTCTTATTGGAATAAGAGATCCTTTGTTTTCTTTTGAAATAGGGTATCCATATTCATTTTTACCAATTTCGAATAGGGGATCCTTGTTTCAGTTCAAAATTGGCAAAAGTAAATAGGGATCCCCTATTTCAAAATGAAATAGGGGTTCCCCAGTTCCATCGAGGGATTTCAAGTCCTCTCTTTCAGCCTCTCCCTCTCTCTCTCTCTATCTCCCCCTTGTCCCTCTATAGGCATGGTGAGGCTTTCATTTTAGCCAATTTGGCATGGTTCAGTAGACTTTGGTTGACATTATAAGAATCAATTAGTTAGCTCTCCCTTATCCTCTCTTGTATAAAATTTAAGATGAATTGAAGGAGCATAAGATGCAGCCAACAGGCACTATGACCAACTTGACCATGCCAAGCATTGAAGGAGCCAGTGGATTTGCCAATGAAAACTACAATGAGCAAAATTTGATTCGCGAGCAAAAATTTAAAGGTTTTAGCAGATTTCCTTACAAACTTTCCATTAGGGATAGTATCAAACTTTCCATTAGGGATAGTATCAAATTTTAGTCATGTTTCTATATTTGTAATAAAATCAAGGTTTTAAATCCCGTGGGACGGGGCTGTCCCGGTTTTTCCATGGAACGGGACGCATTGGCGTCCCGTCCCGTCCCGACACTCGGGACAGGGGATGTCCCAAGATGTCCCGATTGGGACGCTGGGACGCTGATGGGACGTCCTGTCCCAACACATGAGATAGTACCCCGTCCCGATGTCCTGTGGGACGTCCCGCCGGGACCTGAATCCTTGAATAAAATATTCTAGTATGTTTTCTTATTGTCAAGTTCTATTTCGAGGATGATTCTGCATTGGATTTAATTCTTGAATTAGGATTAAGGTGTCATGCAAGGTTCGCTAACTCAAATCGAATCCCATGCAGGCTAGCTGATGGTACAGGTTGGTATGTCACTGTATCAGACCATACTGGGCCCAAACTGACGCAGAAACAAATGTCAAGGATGGTAAGAATCGAAAAGGAAGAGAAAGAGGGGAGGGAGAGGAAGGGAAGGAAAGGAAGGCCGATAGAGCCACTGACAATGGCCATTAAAGGGCTACAAAGGCCCCCAGAGGGCCATCAAGACCCTCTAGGTCTCTGCCATCCTTCGCAAGAGAAGAATAAAGAGAGGATAGAGGGAGAGAAAAGGATAGAGGTGAACGCGGCAAGGAGGCCACCAAGGCCTCCGAATAGCAAAAATAGATCCAATGACATCCGTGAGGTTGAAATAGGGGCGACTTGCCCCTGTTTCATGCTTTTTTTTTATTTTAGGTATTCACAATGAGATTGCCGACTGCACTGTAAATACCTAAAATACAAAAAGAATGTATGAAACAAGGACCGATCACCCCTATTTCAACCCCATGGATACTATGGGATCAATTTTTGCCATCTAGGAGCCCCATGGCCCTCCAATGGCCTCCCCGCTGCCTTTCCCTCCATCCTTTCCTTCCCTCCCCCTCTCTCTCTATCACTCTCTCTATTCTTCCCTTGCAGAGGAGAGCGGAGCCCCGAAGGCCTCAACAGGCCTTCGTTGGCCTTTCCCTCTCCTCCCTTTCCCTCTCTCTCTTCCTCTCTTTCCTTCTCTCTTTCTC
This sequence comes from Areca catechu, assembly GCA_021397845.1. NCBI lineage: Eukaryota > Viridiplantae > Streptophyta > Magnoliopsida > Arecales > Arecaceae > Areca > Areca catechu. Next base: position 6,794,480 of record CM038040.1, on the reverse strand, counting down.
CATTTTGCTAACATTTCAAATTGAACACCCGGACCTACCGGCTGCCAATATGGTTCGACATGCCTCGAAGTCCCAATCCTTTTAGTTTGGGACAATTTGGCATTCCATACTATCATGTCCTATAAATATGCATGTAATACATTGTAAGGGGCAGCCTTTGAGATATTAATAAAGTTCTTGTTGTAAGAAATTCTTTTACCGAGTGAATAATTTTTCAATCCAATTTTCTTCTATTTACATGTTGATCTTCGAAGTATAACCTCATCAATCAAGTTGCCCCTTCTTTTTTTGTTGCATCAAATACTAAAATGCTTTAAATAAAGACAACTCCGTGTAACCTACACCAATCCTTCTCCCTATGTTACCATGTACTGAATATATTGAGGAACTAATATCTGGCATATACCAAACTTCCAATTGTAGCTCGACTTAAAGGACTATTCTTAGTTCCTCCAACTGATAATTCTTGGTTTAACAAAGTCCTCGCATGCCACAAACCAAATTTTGAAAACATTATGAACTCTTTAACTACATTTAGCCCACTAGATTCAAAAACTAGAGTTACAAAACATAAAATATTTTACACTCGTAATGTAGATTTACTAGACATACAATGAGCTTTTTGTAGCATTTACATTGATTTAGATTTTGATGGATCAATCAATAGCATTTTCATGCCATATCATTTTTGGTTGACTATCTTCCTTTTTGGCATTAACCATCATAAATATGTAATATATTATACAATACTTTCTTGATCTATTATTTCATTTTTGTAAGACAAAAATAATTATTTTTTTAAGTATTTGCATATTCATGTATTTCTACAAATTAATAAATAAAGGTTTATCATTTAATCCTACTTTTGATGTTTTGAAAAATCCAAAACATTGCATTAGCCATTATCATAGACTCCAATATTGGTATATTCATGTCGGTCCTCTTCCATCCTAATTCAATAAGAATAGGAGAAAGAAGAGTCCATCTAGTTTATTTTGAGGACCAAACGGTGAAATCCCAAACAAAATATCAACTAATCAACCTCTTTTGATTTAACATGTCCAACAAAATTAGCCAACTCTTAAACAACATAGGATTCGTTCATATGACTCTTTAGGAATAGATAAACTAGGCATAATCCACAACAATGATCTAATTCTTGAGAACCATAGGACTGACAAATTGAATAATTTGTGACTAAAAAGAATCATAAATGATATGTAAGGGATAGTATAGAATTACTCAATTATATAGCTGTAGTCTCACCTAGGAACCCTTGCAAAAAGAAGATTGGTTAACACATCCAGCATGACCTGAAATTGGCGTGATGTCATTGTTGCAGTAATATTAGGAGAGTTGAAAGTCAGCTCTTTTAGTGGCTTAACCTGCATCCATGCATAAAGTCATAATAAGGGAAAAAAACTAGTTATTTGGTAATTAAGTAGGTTCTAAGCAAGGAAAAAACTAGTTATTTGGTAATTAAGTAGGTTCTAGTCAATTCTCATGCATGAGAAGTTTGACAAAACTGCTTGAGCCTACCTTCAACTCTGGAGTCCCACCTTTGTGTCTTGTATAGCGGAAATACATTTCACAAGGCATAAATACCCTCTCAAGCAAAGCACCAGTTCGCTTTATTTTTGGTGAGCTCCTAAGAATTTTGGGTAACCACTGAACTCCAGCACCTGGGTCAACATCAGTTGGTGCTACATGAGCTTGAACGTTCTCCAGCATCACAGAGAGCTCCACACGATGCCACATCATTTCAGGTTCAGCCACAGGAATGGACATATTGCTAGTACATAAGGCTTGTTCAATCATCTCATAACCAACATGAAGAACAGAATGGAATGAACGAGCCAAGACTCGACCACTAGCAGCAGCAAGTAGAAACCTACCCTGTTATATAAGTATGAAAGAATTCAATTCTTAGATAATGAGAAAAGAAATTCACCAATTTTAATAAGAGATATTCGTTATATAAAAGGAGGCGATTATATAACAATAAAATGAAGAAGTTTTCCTTTAGACATTGAAGCAACAAAGAGTAATTTTTTTTATCAATAATGCTTATTTATTTGCAGTATCATAATATTTTCATCATCCTTCAAAGTTCAAACTAATGTCTTGTCAAAAGTGGGTCCTTTGTGAAGCAGCACTCTAAATTGCGAAAACCTTATGGAACAATTGGACTATTTGACCATTATTTTTTTCATCAATTTTGTTACCAATTAGCATGTTGAAAAAAAGAGAGAGTAAAATTTGGATCCAATCTCAAATTTGAGCAGATCTAAAAGAATCTTCAAATTTTCAATGCAAAATAAAATGGCTTTTTTTATTACTGTGCTTAATGATAATAAAGTTTTTGTAAGTACAATATTATGTACTGCATCAAAATAATGTGATTGTCGAGGGGAGATCTAAAATCTTTGGGCACGCTGAGTTTCATGGTTTGGAGCTTTCAGCGTTTTGTATTATATCAGGAGTTTTAGTTTTAAAAAAATAGAAATATTATGGATATAATCAAAAAGTAAAATATAACAAGAAAATAAATATGACATAATTTTAGAGTGGTTCATGTTGTTTGGGATGATTGAAATATTACGGATATAATCAAAAAGTAAAATATAACAAGAAAACAAATATGACATAATTTTAGAGTGGTTCATGTTGTTTGGGATGATTGGAATATTGTTTGTCTTTCTGGATTCAAAGTCAGATATGATTAAGGCTTACTAAATTATGTTAGCATCAGTTTAAAGGGTAATATGATACATAATTGTTTCACAGCAGTCTAATTATAACTATACAAATATTTGCAAGAGTAAAATATACATATAAAAAATTCATAGTGATTTGACTTGTTATTGGTGATTACCGGCACCTTAAGAGACCAAGAAACAACATCGGTAATTCTGTACTGTAACTTTATAATTGTGAAATATGACTATAATTAGAATGACTCATCTAACTGTTTTTAGGATTGAGGACAGTATCAAAATCATAAACTCACGCCATAATTTGTCTTGCAGAAAGAATAATTTTAGGCAAGCAGAAAGAATAATTTGTCTTGCAGATTTAATTTTAGGGACTAATATTAATTTTTTTAAAAAAAATTGAGACAAAAAGCCAACCAATGATTATATAGCGTTCATGACAAGTGTTAGCTTAGTTCAGCTGAAACCTGTAAAAACCACCCAAACTGACAACAAATAACTAAAGACCAGCCAAGAGCTGCTTTTGCCTCTGTCCTGGTCAATCTTAACTCGGGGAATGTTATTGGGTATACATTGTTTCTCACCTAACTAATTAGTTAGGAGATATTATGTTGATTTTTGTGGAAGTCTTGTCACCAAACCCATTGCATTATTTTATAAAAACTAGCAGCATATATGACAGAAATTTTGTATAATGTGAGAATTTAAACTCAGCAAAGTTGATCATCAAATTTATAAGAGAAGGTGGTTAATAAAGAGAACATCTGCAAAGACATAAACACGCTCATCAAAAATTGTTTAAGTTGATATGGTTCAACCTTGGGCATAACCAATACTTGTTCTCTACCTTGAGAGGATACAATAAGATCACAAATTCACCATATAATTATGGTGAAACTTTGATTGATACTGATGATTTTGTTGAGGCCTTTGATGGGATCAAGGTTCTCGGAACCATCCCGAACCACCCGGTTCCGGGCATACCAAACCATACCGGCCAAGAACCAGCACGGTTCGGCCATGAAAAATAATCCAGAACTCTAGACCATTCAAAAACCCCATATCAGACCGGTACGGTATGGTACCGGTGTATAGGGTTGGAACTGGGCTGGTCCAAAGCCCATCGCTTGGAACTGGGCCGGGTCGGCCCGAAATCGGGTTGGACTTCGGGCCAGATTTTAAGCATATCGGGCTAGACTTCGGGCTTTAAAATAGAGCCCATTCAATTTTCGGGCCAAAGGGGTACCCGGGCTCGGCCCGAAAATTCTTAAAATCTAGCCCAAAGCCCGATCCGATTTCGGGCCAACCTAGAGTCCATTGGGCTAGCCCGGCCCAGTTCCAGCCGATAGGCTTTGGGCCAGCCCAGTTTTAGCCCTACCGGTGTATTTTGCCCAGTTCGGCCCGGTTCAGGTTTGATTCATGTTAAACAATATAGCCATGGAGAATGAAGGGATTTTTTCTTAATTTCATGGGCTTGGTATGGTACGGTATGGTACCACACCATACCGTAGCATACCGATCAGTGGCCTATATGGCGATCGGTATCGGTTTAGTATTCCTTGGATGGGATCTTTCATAAATATTGAGTTATTATAACCCAAGTCATATGGGCTGATTGGATCTCGTCATATGGATCAGGTCCACTTTACCATTAATTAGAGGAACTTATGTCCACGTCCTCAGATAAAGGAGATCATCAAAACAGCAAGACTAAAGGTAAAAGTAAAACCAACACCAAAATCTGCTTAACCAAGTTGTTTCATCTACTAGATAAAAACTAAGGCATGATGTTGCATCATCATTCATGTATGTATTACAAATCTTAAGTGCAGAAATTACAAACTCACATTAGCTTCTTCTGAGTGCAGATTGAATTGAGGTTGAATAACATTAACCATGAAGTGGCGTGTCCCTTCCTCTTCTGAGTCATCAACATATCCATGCCTTGCTGTAGAATAAGCAATTGAAAATTAATTTTCTGAACGCTAACCATATATCTTATGAAAGCAACTCTAGAAGTTGATTTGTCAAGAAAGCAAAGAAATTGACTACTAGAAGGTGGCAGCAGTTTGTGTTGTTATGTACTAACTCAAAGAATATGGGCACTATTATACAAGTCCAGAGCTAACTATGAAAAATATGAAATCAATATCAAAATAATGTATCAAGAAATATAAAATAAATTAATAAAGAGTTATTAACCAACGCACCAACTTGACTTGAGGATGAATTATCCATTTTTGGAGAATGGGATGAATTATTGATGGGCTGGGGTGAATTTGAACTTGCACAATTGGATGTAGAAGGACAAGATTTTGATGTATCATCAAGAGGCATTTGAGTCCCATCAATTATTTGTTGTCCCTCAAGCAACTTTCTTTGAGCATATTGCCGAGAGGGAGAAGGTTTTGGAGGCTCAAATGCTTTTGATAAACCACCAGCCAAGGACAAAACTGCATCTCTATTTTCTAAATTCCACAAGATCTTAAGGCCATAAACAAATACACGCTGGCAATTATCAGCAATTACCACATTATATCCATCATCATCACTCATATGGTCACTTTCACTACCATTATCAAACTCTGACTTTACATGGGTCATCTCAGTATTCCTCCTGCCAGCTTCTTGCCATTCTGATAACCTTGTGGCATCAGCCTTTGGAGCTTGTCTTCGTACAGTGAAATAGTCAGAATATAAAAGAAAGCCATCATCTTGTTTATTTCCTGTGCAACCTGTCACATAATTCCATTTTTTGCTACTAAACTTATCTGCTTTCACAGTTTGTGAAGATTTATTAGTAGTTTGAAATTCTTGATCTCCAGGAATTCCATCATTTCGGTTTAAATATGCCCTCAGCAGATGCAGGTCAAGACCCTGGTAAACAAGATCAAGAGGTTCGCGCTTGCAATCGAAAGTATACTTCTGCTTACCACGACCAAAATAAAGTTCCAGTTTCAACTTGGTCATTCTAACAGTCACACCCTTAGCCGGATCATCATGCCGTAAAGGCATAAAATTAATGCAAGTAGGTGAAGCATCAATGCGAAGAAAAAACTCAGTCATGACTTTGTCTAATGACAAGTTACCAGATCTGGCAACCCTTGGAACACCAAAACGTGGCCACCGAGAAAAAGATCTTAATTTTTGAGGCGGTAAATAATATAGATTCCACCAATTAATTAACCAAAAAAGGTCATGGGCACCCAAGTTTATGGTTGGGGAATCAGGTGAAGTACTATCCAACTTTAGAGAAGAAACCAACACAGAACTATCTGGTGTTTTACTGTCTTCCATGATAGAAGACGAAGATAGCTGGTCAGCTGGAAGAAGGGAGGACTTAAGTAAAAAGTTCCACTTAAGTGATAGAGAGGTTGAGCGGAATGGATCATAAACTTTCTCACGTGGTTCCCCTTCTACAGGAAGTGCATGCAGATAATGGTTAAGGGGATTCCCAGACTCACATCTCCACTCCATGAAAACTTCAACAGAGAAAGCAGGACAATAGAGAAAAGGTTCAGGGACATGACATGGAGGCTTTAGACTGCAATTCTTTGTCAGACTCTCTATGCTAGTAACATAAATCTTAAATTCCTTTGTAGAAAGACATACATGGCCATCTCTTTGCTGAATCTCCATGTAACCAGAAATTATTTCTGCTCTATCCAGCTGCTCATATGGGTTAGTTGTCCCAAACAGATACCATTTAGTCTCTGTGAAACATAAACTAGCTTTCCCGTGAATGTAGTACCTCATATCATCCCACCATGGTAAGCTGCGTTCCTTTTTAGGAGGTTGAGCTGCATTTAGTGAACTTGGATCATTCCTAGTGCCCAGATTAGCCCTACGGAGAGCTACTGTAAAAGCATAGCTTATATCTGCCAAAACTGGTTCATATCCCACACCGAATGAAACTTCCCCCTTGTGAAAATACAATGGCAAATCATAGTAAGTTTTCATTGGTGGAGTTGTACCACTAGCTGACCGTAACATGCGCACTCTCCACCATCTTCCGACGAAAACATCTTGCTGCATTTGGGGCTGGAAACAAGTTGCCTGAAACCAAGAGAAGGTTCACCGTCGGTAGACATGTACAACACAAAAAAAAAAAAAAAATGATGCTTCCAGTTGCATATCTAAAGCAACTGTCAAAGGATCTGCTATGAAGCTTTACATGGTTAGAAAAGATGGCCCCGGTTATACCAATTTATACCCAGATTCTGAAATGAAATATTCATATCCAGTCTCAAAACAATGCACTGCCTTCAACTTCAAAAAATATCTAATGCAGTTGGATAATCCAAAACTAACAACATGGTGTCTAATAGTAAATACAAATGTATCTTCAAGCTTGTGAGTTAGTTGATAAATTAGAACTCATTGATGGGGCCAAGCAATCAGGGTATAATACAGCATATCTGAAAATTGCACAGGTACTTTCAAATTTGAAAAACAGGAAAATACACCTAATACCCATTCAGGTCAAAGTCCCCATGAGACGGAAGTTCTATAAAAAGACCTATAGTCCAAATAGTTTCTGCTCTCGTTTCAACTCGCTAATAATGAAATCGAAGAAAACATACCTAGGAAAGAGAAGAGAAAAATGGACTAGTACAATTTTTCATGTTTAAGCTTTAAAATACTTCTATAGTTCTATGTATTTCGTTATGTCATTTGCTAGAACAAAAATACAAATAAAATCTCTGTAATGTAAAGCTTGACAAAACAAACAGCATTGAGCCTGACCTGTTGAGCAAGCACGACACGTCCTTGACATTTACCAGCAGTTCCAGAAAAGAGTGGAAATGTATAGTTTCGTATCTGTGCAACCAATGATCCTGAATTTAAAACGATATCACTACCATACATCCGGGAGAATGGTATTTCATTGTCTGAGCAGACAGGGTCAGTCCTTCTAATGAAATCAACCATTCCAGCATCACCTCCATCAATCCTTGTAAGAGTTACATCTAATTCTGTAGCACAAAGTGATAGAAGTGAAGATCTATTCATGCTTGATTTAAATCCAGACTGGAAACCTGTTTCGCATGCCCCTGACCCTTCTGTGATCACCATTTTTTGACAGGCCAGATAATAAGACCGAAATGCCTGCTTATAGATTTCTTCTTGAAGATTTTGAACAGATAATATATCAGATGAATCAATCTCAATTCCATTATAATGAATGTTCTTTTCAGAATTGTGTACATTTGACTCAGCATTTTCTGAAATATGATTACTTTCAGATACATACTCATCAAGAAACTTTGACCTCACAATTGTGTCGCAAACTTCATTCTTCATCAACTGATAATGTTCATCAAGCCAGCCTTGTATGGGTTCCTCCTCGATGTCCGCTGTAAGTCTGCGGATGATAAATCTGACAGTTCCAAACTTTGTTGACTTAGTTTTAGATTTTCTTGTGCTAGGCTTCTTTACAGGAAATATCAAATTTGTTTTAGCAGCAGCAATGAGCTTCAAGGCCCGCAATGTATCCTCAACAGCATCATCAACAGCACGTAACTGCAACCTGTAAGGCATGCAAATATGAACATCAGGGCTCTGAATTGCCCAATCCCATGAGACTGCAGACTGCATTTTGGAATCAGGCAGATTGCCCTTAGATATTGGAATACGGGAAAGTTGCATGCGACTACTTTTAAAAACTCTGGCTTCATTAAAACTAAGCATGATTCCTTCAAGTAGCACACCTATTCTTGCATTCTCAGAGAAGATAGACTGCACATGAATCATTGCTTCGACACCATCTGCAAGTTCAGCTGATACTTTTAACATTTCCAAATCAATGGCAAAAACTGATTCTTTTTTCTTGTGTTGCTTTTCAGTTTGTACTTGATCCATGATTACTTCTTTTCCTGGTACCTTATTCATATCAATGGATTCTTCCTTCTTATCATTATCAGAACTTTCAAGCCTGTTATTATATAGCAGTGACCTCAAGGATGTAACTAATTCAAATAGTGCCAAATGAGGATCAGGCTCCCACCTGACTGATATATCAGTGACCTTGAAAAGTGAACACACAGCAACATCGTTAATGCCACCAGAACGGCGTACAAACTTTGCCTTCTGCATATCAAGGAGAGTCAATTTTGTTCCATGTATATTTTCTTCAGGATATTCCTGATAGACTGATATTGCTCGCTCCAATTCAGTCTGCATAGAATGCTTTTCCTTGTTAAAGCATAGTCTAAGACAAACAATATCAAGTGATGTGGAGAATTTCAGGTGCTTATAACCACTGGGGCCAGTGGATATTATGCTTGCTGTCCGTGGCATGCCATCTGCAGAGACACTGATTAGTACTTCGCCACCTTGTGAACCAAAATTTACACGCTTGGGATCTGCAACAGCCATATCTTCCAAACCCACATTCCCACAATAAATTATAGAAAACTTTTCAAGACTCAGTTTTAAAATTTGTGTCCCCTTTGAGGTTTTTTTGCTAGACACATGCCCAACTTTGTTCTGTGGAGCTCTTTTACCAGGAGATAATTTTTTTAATAATGTCTTAAAGGACATCAAGGTCACTATAAGAAACTCAACATGCTGAAAGCAAAAGTATATTCCCATACTAGTTATGTTAATGGAAAATACAGGTTTCCTCCGATTGGGGTCATGTTCATCATATTTCTCCATTTCCTTTTGTCCCCAATCAAGACTCATGCGTGCAATGTCCACAAAGGAGTCCGAATTAACTTCAACACCAAATAAGCTTTCCTTTAAGGATTCTTGACATTTATCTACCAAGTTCAGATGAAATTTACCAAGTTCTGCATGTAATTGAATTCCCTTGCTTTCTATATTATTGGAAAGTAGATGACAAGACTGTAAGCATGCCTGCATCATCAACGTATCCCGTCATATTAAATCATATAAGTTTAGCACAAGGATATGCATTGATGCTTTGTAATTTATTCTCCACTTTTAGGGGTCAAAAAGGAAGTTCTGTAAAAGTTTCCATACATGGGACGTGTTACATAAATATGTTACATAAATATTATGTTTTAAAAAGAAACTGAGCTACAGTAGCAGGTAGCAGATCAACTTAGACAGAAGAATCTACAACAATCAAGACATATTCCTGGTAGGAGGAGTTGATGCTGTTAATCTAAAACAAAAAATGTGTTAGAAAAAGGTTGCAAAGTATCAGCCAGATTGAGTAAGAGCATAGGTGAATCTTAGGAAGAAATGAACACCTAAGGTTGAACGTTTTTACTAATGAAATCATGATGTTTTAACTGGAAACCAAAGCAAGGTGATGAAGAACAGAATGCTCTGTTAACAAAGAACTAAACTATGAAGAAATATAGAACAGAAATAGTTTTTACACATGAAGAAGCTTAATTCACATCTGCTTCGTGTACTCAAATTCCATAACATCATCTTTCTCAATTAAATAACAAACTAATTGGTATAATACAAGAAATGCAAAAAGGAGAAAAAATGCAAATAACAAGTTAAAAAATGTAGCATCACAAGTGGTGCTTACATATTACTAGTCAAAGTACCTAGAAATCATTTAGTGAGAATATTTTGTGGTTGAATGATTAAGTGTTATTTTGTATAATGGAGAATACAATGTTGTTGCAGAAGCACCAAAACAGAGAGTGAGCATGAGCAAGATTTCAAATTGTGAGAAATATTTAGGCTATTAGGCTCAAAAATACATCTTTCTCACATAAATTGAATGTCTGTCCAACATTTCCAGATTTTCTCACCACATTCCATAAGCAAATCAATCACCAAGCATTAGCTCAGCTCATACCCAATGTCAACCACTAAGATGATTTTGGCAAAAATATTGGCCTTAAAACAGCATTGATTTTTACCAGAATATCAAAATGAACATGCTTATAATAAAAGAAAATTTACCTGGTACAGTGGCAATTCATCAAGACTGTAAAGGATGATAGCCATCTGTGGGGCAGAGACTGTACATGTCCACATGATAGCCTTTGTGTTGTCTGTTGGTGACATTTCTTGTTGAGTAGTCTCCTCACGAAGAACCATCCGCTTCTTTTTAGCCAAGTGAAAAGAAATCAAGGGCTTTAATCTGCTCGTAATAATGTTGCATTGAGATCCTCCAAGCTTGACATGAATCTCAGTCCCAATTGGTAATGGTGGCTGAAGCAAACGCATCGCATGTTAGGCATAAATAAATTGCACAAATAATTGAGTTCTAAAGAACACCTTAGTACTAATATTTCCAGGAAAATAAAATGATAAAGCATCATATAAAAGTACGTAAAAGCCTGAGAAATGTTATAATAATTCATTCAAAAGGAAGCAAGGTCAAAGGCCAATCTATACCATTTTGGAATAAAGCTTATGATACAGGCTTTAGAAGAAACTAGTTCTTTTGCCAAGGTTGTTAGCACCCAAGATAATATTTTGCGGCTACTTCTATCCAAGTTTGCATTCTAGATATCAGGCCCCGTATAGGTACCCAACCGATACAATCTGTACTAAGAAAGGTCGATAATACCAGAACCAGCACTCATGCGGTCATGCCCATAAGCAAGTGGTATGGTATGATACGTCCCCATCCAGTGCTATTCTAGCACGAACTGACAAGGAAACAAGCAAGGGAGGGGGAGAGGAAAAGGAGAGAGGAAAAGAAAGAGAGAGAGAGGGAGGTAGGGGGAGAGGAAGGGAGAGAGTGGGAGAGCATGGTGGAGAGAGAGAGGTGAAGGGAGGGGGACGAGGAGAGGGAGAAAGAAAGAGAGAAAGGAGAGAGAGAGGAAGGGAAAGAGAGGGAGGAAGAGGACACCGACGGGTGGCGGCTGCCGGAAGAGGGCTTTCTCTCCTACGTGCATCAAAACAGGGGTGAAGCACCTTTTTTGATAGGAAACTGGCACTTTGGCGATTTGGCCTCTTTTTTTTCATTTTTTAAAGTGAAGTCAGTAGCCACTACTGACTTCACTTATTATTTTTCTTTTTTAAAATTTTTATGTGAAATTGACAATAGATGCCAACTTCACTTCAAGAAGTCAAAAAATATAAAAAAAAAGGATCTGAAGCCCCAATTTCTTTTTGCAACAAGCGCTCCGTCCCTATACTGATGCATGCAGGATAGAGGGCTTTGAAAGCCCTCAGCCCTATTTTGGAAAACACAAATCACCACTACCTTTTCCCTCTCTCCCTCCCTTCCACTCCCTTTCTCTTTCTTCCATTCTTTCCCTTTCCTTCTCCCCATCTCTTGCTGATTACTCAATTTTATTGCCGGAACCATCCCAGTCCACCACCAATATGGCTCAGTATAACCCAAACTAGGCGGTTTGAGATGGTGCCACCTTCCTTGGTACCAAACAAGGATTGTGGTACCATTCCAAACCGCCCGGTTCGGGACGTACCATACCGTACCAGCTAAAAGCCAGTATGGTACAGCTATAAAAAATGGTCTGGAGTGCCGAATTGTTGAGAAAATAAAAAAAATTCTATATCATACCGGTACAGTATGGTACGATATCATACCAATTCGTACCGCTCGGTTCTGTCCGGTTCGAGTCCGATTCAGGTCCGATTCGGGTCAAACAATTAGCCATGGAGAGGGAAGAAGGTTTTCTTTAAATTTTGTAGGCCCGATACAGGGCTCGGCGATACAGGGCTCAGTATGGTACAGTACCATACATAGCGTACCGGTCGGTGACCGGTATGGGGACCGGTAACAGTTCGGTATTCCTTGGTACCAAGTATCGGTAGTTCGGTACGATTCACACCTCAATATAGATACTCCATACAAGGGGCATATCAAGTCTTAGTACCCTACCAATGTATTAAGATACACCCCATACTGGCTATGTGGACTAGTACAACAAACCATGCTCCTATCCATTTTTGAAATTTAGGTAACAAGAATGTTTTGCCGTAGAGCTACATCACTAGTAGTGTATCACATAGACTTAAGCTCATCATCTCATCTGACAGATCAAATATTCAAGCTCATAAATTCTACTTACACTCAATGACTTCAACATAGCAATAGCTAGGTTGGCAAAAACTCAAAGTAGAATCAGAATCCACTCTCTAATTGGGGCCTTTGGCTACGAAATTTGAAGAGTTCAACCCAAATATTCAAGCTCATAAAGATTCTACTTACACTCAATGACTTCAACATGGCAATAGCTAGGTTGGCAAAAACTCAAAGTAGAATCTGAATCCACTCTCTAATTGGGGCCTTTGGTTGCTAAATTTGAAGAGTTCAACCCTTCCAGGGAATGGTCCTTCGGTCATTCCTTTGACTTGCTAAAAGTGTCAGCTTCCTAGAAAACTATGAAATAGATAGTGCATAATAAATTGCAGATTTGCATCCAGGAGAAAGAAATAGAAACAAATGTTTGTTGCATGCATTATCATGGTTTTCATTACAAATATATTCTAAGGTAACATTCTTGAAGAAAGCTTGCAAAAATTCTAAGATATTTTTGTGTGGGAATTCTCTAATGATGCTAGAAGAGACATCTTTACCTCAAAACTCTCAGCTAGAAGCTATAGCTCAAGAGAAACTTCAACATTTTTGAAATGGAACTCAAAATGTTGGACGCAAAGCATAAGGAAGCCACTGAGTTGGCCAAATGCTGGTCCCTTATTATTGTGGAACCACAGTTTTCTAAGTGGACCTCAAGTTCTGGGTTATGTGAGCCTGAGCAATAAGGCTGATGGTCCATGCACCACTTTTTATCAATTTGGCGCTATCATTTTCTGCTTGAACAGTCCTACATACTCTAATAATCACTTGGTCTTGTGGATGGCTTACGGTCCATAAATCTTGTTCCTTTGATTCCCAAAGTAAGGTATTTGGCCCCAAACAAACTAGTAAGACCCTATACCTCATAAAAAAACCAAGTTAGAAAAGGTAACCCTAACAGTGTGAAGTTGATCACTGATGCAGGCCTTTTCCAAACAGGAATTTCCAATCTCCAGATAAATAATTCTGAATTCTGACACTTTATATTTGCAGACATACATGATTTAATACAAGCATTTAATTATTTATGGGTGGGCCTGGCAAAGCATGCATGACATAAGGGCATACTAGATACATGATATTATGGAGAGATCACAATAAAAGACAGGCAATATGCTTATTAAGATACACATCTTTTATTATTATTATAGTTACTGTACATCTATTTTTATAGTAGTGTATCAACATGCTAAATAATTTATAGAAATCTAGCAATATAACTCACCCTGCATATGATTATATACATTATGCATCTAATCAGGGTTTTCCGAACCGTGCCGAACCGGCCAGTTCGGGGTGTACCGAACCGGACCGGTGGCCGGCCAGCACGGTTCGGCCATATAAATCAGCATAGCCCCATTTAAAATAATAATAATAATAATAAATAACTTACCGCACAGAACCAGGTCCGAACCGGACCCGAACTGGTGCGAACCGAACCCAAACCGGTCGAAACGAGCCCGAATCGGCCGATTCGGCCCGGTTCGGCTTGAGAAGAGGGGGGGCAAATTTTTTTGGAATTGTCACATGGCTACTGTAGCCATGTGACGTTTTGTCGGGGGGGGGGGGGAGATGCCTTTCCTTTTAATTAAGGAAAGGCAGCGCACCGTGGAAGGAAAAATGCAGAAAAAAAAATTCGTGGATCAATTTCAACCCAATCCAACATGCAAAAATCGAAGGGATATGTAGAATCAAGGTACGTATACCTTTCTTTTTCCGTATTTTCATTTTTCGTATCATTAATTTTTGTTAAAATCCATGTAAAATAGAAAATTAAGAAGAAATGCTGTTAAAATTTATTTGTTGGCAATGATTTTAGAATATGTGGTAGATCTAGGATAGATCTACACAATGATACTAAAATCTTAATTTTTTGTTAAGTATATAATTTTTAAATTAAAAATTAATTTTGGATTAATAAATTAATTTAAAAAAATAATTAGAAAAAAAAATTATAATTATAAATTATTAATCTAGGGCTTGTAAGCTACTCTCATTATAAATTTCATGTCGATTTATTCAAGTTTTGTGCATCTCATGAATAGTGCCCGTAAGTCTTAAATTGAAAAAAATTGACTTTTAATGCATTTCTAGGATCTTAAAAAAATATATGTAGCATGTATGATGGAATTCTACATGAATCTAAAATTTAAATTTTTTATTTTTCTTTATTTTTTGAATTTCTTAAATAAAAAAATTAAAAAAATAAATTAAATTTTAAAAATTAGGTTAATAAAGTGTTAATTAATAAAGATTATTATTGACCTTATATGTAATTTAAATATTCATGTATGGATCCATCAAGGAGGAAGAAAGATCCGGAGCGGGATATTGGCTGGTCACATGGAGAGATGCTCTCGGGTCGGCATCACTGGAGGTGTAAATGGTGCAATACCGAATTCAAAGGTGGGGGATAACAAGGTTGAAGCAGCACTTGGCTGGCGGCTATCTTGATGTATCTGCATGCCGACAGTGTCCACAGGAGGTCCGTCAGTTGATAAAGAAACACTTTGCTGATTTTAAAGCTGGGAAGGAAAGAACAGCAAAGAAGAAGGCAGAGGTGGACCGCAGAGCCGCAAAACCACCTTTTTATCACTCCAGGGAGTCAGAGGAAGCATCTATTCCTTCAGATGAGGAGGCACAGATGAAGGCTACTATTCAGGCGAGCTTATATGAACAGAGGCAGCAGGAGGCAGCCAGGCATAGACAGCGATTCGGGCCATCAGCTTTTGAGTCAGGATCAGGATCCGCTTCTGCTAGTGCTCCAAGAGAGTTTAAGATACAGTTTAGGAGGACCTCCTCAGTTAAAAAGCCCGTCAGGAGAGGCACCGACCGTATTGCATCCATGTTATGAGCATTTGGCAGTAGGAGGAAGTCTTCCAGGTCCAGGGACATTCTAGAGGGAGCCACTATCCATGATGTCGATCCACATGCATTTTCCGGTAGAGATTCCAAGCAACAGAGGATTGACACAATGCTAAAAAAGGATAAGAAGAAGGATATGTGGCGGGCCATCTCCTCCTGGTTTTATTTTAGTAATATCCCAGCCCATGCAGCAGACAATCTATATTATCGCTTTGTTATTTTATCTATACAGGCTGCTGGTGCAGATATAGATCCTCCAGCATCGAGGGATATCTATGGTCATCTTTTGGATAGCAATAAGGAGGAGCTAGAAGGATGGATATCCTCATATCAGAGCAAATGGCCTGTGTATGGATTGACGGTGATGTGTGATGGTTGGACTGGTCCTACTAGATTGAACATCAATTTCTTGACTTATTGTGATGGAATGACTTTTTTTCAGAAGTCTATTGATGCTTCAGATCAAGTGCACGATGCCAGTTATATTCTCAGATTGATGGAGGAGGTGATTGATCAGGTGGGAGAGCATAATGTCGTGCTGGTCATCACTGATAATGGACCACAGTATAGGGCCGCAGGGCAAATCTTGGAGCGGCGGCCGCATATTTTCTGGACCCCTTATGCAGCACATTGTATAGACGTCATGTTGATGGATATTGATAAAATTCGCAGGGTACAGAAGATTGTTGAGCAAGCACAGTCTATCACCAGATTTATATATAACCATCATGGGTCTTATCATTGATGAGGAGCTTTACAGGGAGGAAAATATTAAGACCGGGGGTCATACGGTTTGCAACTAATTACATTGCACTTGATAGTCTTCTTGGTAAGAAAGCAGAGCTGCGTCAGATGTTTGTCAGTCAGGACTGGCAGGAGAGCAGATATGCTAGGATAAATACTGAGGGAAGCAATGTGGAGAGCTGAGAGGATAGTGGAGGCTATCAAGCCTCTATATGAGGTACTTCGTGCCGTGGACTCTGAGAGGTATGGTCAGATGGACTTCTTATATTTCATGATACAAAGGACAAAGGAAAAGATCCAGGAGACAGATCCCCAGGAGACAGATCCATCATATGCATATGAGTATATCCGAATCATTGATGAACGGTGGAGTTATCAAATGAGTTCGGATTTGCATCTAGCAGGTACGTAGTATTTTATGAAGTCCCTAAAAATTAAGTTTCAATTAAATTTATCAAGTACGCTTGACTGATTCTTAAAATATATGTGCAGCTTACTATCTAAATCTGAGATTTCAGTACTCTGTACCGGACATTGCCATGTATGAGGATCTTATGTCTGCCCTGCGCAATGTTATATATAAGATGGAGCCCGATCCAGATATCGCTGCTATGTGCCTTGAAGAAATAAGTTAGATTGAAATTATTGAATAATTTTTAAGAGCATTAATTTCAACAAGCTAACAATTTTTTTTCTGGCAGACGAAATTTTTTAGGGAGGGCACAGATTCATTTGGATCCACCGTAGCGGTCAGAAGTAAATCAAAGATGAATTCTGGTAGGTACTACTAAGGAGTAAATCTAATATTATATCAGGATAAAATTTTTTATTTTGCCAAATCTAAAATTCTAAATGATGTAATGTCTTTTGCAGCTAAATGGTGGGTGCATTTTGGTGGATCTGCTAAAAATTTGAAGGTTCTTACAGTGAAGATCCTCTCCCAGACGGTGTCCTCCAGTAGATGTGAGCGCAACTGGTCTACATTTGGTCTTATCCACTCCAAGCAGAGGAACCGTCTGAAACAGAAACGCCTCAACGATTATGTATATGTACACTATAATTTAAGGTTGAGGCTAAAATATATTCAGGAAGAAGTAGAATTAAAATATCCGGATCCCACTGCAAGTTCATATGTTGACGAGGATGAAGATCCAATGATTGGGTGGGTCATGGATCAGCAGCAGACGCCAGAGCTTGATGAACTAGGATTGCCTCCTCGACCAGCCAGTTTTGTAGCTAGTGAGGCTGGGGTGGATGCTGGACAATGGATAACAAGTCATATTCCTCACAGGGCTCCAGCAGATACAGCACATCGTCCGTCCCCACCATCTAGTAAACCTGGAGACAGAGAAAAAAGAAAGGCAGTTGCACCTTCATCGGAGCACTCAGTCCACTCAGATTCAGATACCAGAGATAGTGATGATAGTGCTTCAGATAGTGAAGGATCTAGTGATCAGGAAGGGGCAGGAGGACAGGAGTCACAGCCACCTAGTCCTATTCGATTCACTGAGAAGTAGCAGTTTTGCCATGCCACGCAGGATACAGATCATGGAGTACCATCTGATAAACCCCATGCCCGTGGTGATACGATTCCATATAGGTAACGGGCTCCGCGTGGTCGTTCAGGACACGATACAGCTGCAGATCTTGCACATGGAGTAGGATCCATGGATGTATCTGGATCATCTTCATATTCAGGATCCTCTTATCCGCAGCTATCGGCAGCTTCTGGTCCATATGATCCATATGGTGCATCCAAGACGTCAGCATCCAGTAATTATTATCTCGGAGTATCTTATGCATCTGATTTTGTTGCTGGTATATTTGGATTTCTCCCTGCACTGCCATATCATCAATCTCTGGACAGCTCTCAAAGTCGGGACATCAGAGAGGGATCTGCGATTAGTTATGACCCATCACGCATACCTCCTGGGATGAGCTTAGAGGAGTATCATGCTGCCTGGCAGGAGGGACATGCCGAATTTCCTACAGAGTACATACATGATCCCTATATTTATGGACATCGTCACTCTACCCGATTCTAGACATTGGTATGTAATTATATGTTTATGCCATATTTTACTTTCATTAATTGCTGATAATCTTAGTGTAATTATCATTTTTTTTTATTTCAATTGAAAATAGTCCTAAATATTAGTATTTAGTCCTAAACCCTAAAGCGGTACGCCATCCTAAACCCTAAATCCTAAATCCTAAAGCCTAAACACTAAATTCTCCCTAAATCCTAAACCCTAAACCCTTAAAAAACAAAATAAAAACCTTAAAATTACAAAAAAAAAAAATCAAAAAAAAAATTTGGGCATATCGGTTTGAACCGGTACGCCCCACCGTACCGTGTGTCGGCACGGCACAGTTCGGTACCGAACCGGTACCGGCCGGCCACTGATATGGCACCCGATACCGGTACCGGGAACCTTGCATCTAATAGTCATTAAGTGTTTCAAAATGTCTATACATACAAGCCAACCATGTAGGCGGTATGTTGGTTCTGTTTAATCATTAATACTAAAAACGATAAACCATGTTAAGAGTACCACTAGACATCCTTGGAGAAAACCATACTATTGTCCTTGGAGAAAATCAAGCTAATGCGATGGCAAAGCCAAGCCCCATCAACCCATGATAAGTAGTCATGGACTCATGATGGATTCTATTACCTCTGAAATCATTATGAAACCCATATGACCTTCATGCTCTTAGGATGTTGAGACAGCCCTAAAACTCGGTTATGAGATTTTGGTTTGAGGAGAGAGAAAAAGAAAAAAAAATGGATGGCAACAACAACAAAAAGAGCAAGGAAGAATAGATAGGGTATTGCCATAAATTTTCCTTTATTTTCACATCTTTGCTACCCTCCTCTAAACAGACAGCTAAGCAATGTAAAAAATAAATATATTACATCTATAGTTTCTCCAATTAAACCAATTATCGAACTATGATTTTTTTGGCATACATTTGCTGAATGAAGCACTCAAATCAATTTAAATTATTATCATTATTAATCCAAAGTTTTCACAAAGAAGAACTGAACTTTTAATTTTAAAGAGTTTTAAACTAAGATTCCGTGCACATTTTAATTTCCACCCCTTAAAGAGATTCACAACAATGAATTCCAGCTCTAAACCTTGGACTTTAGGTCCTGATTGAAGAAAACAAGTTGATCCTTTTCACAATTAAACCATTGGATCTTAATCTCAGTCAATTTACATTTACAATACAGATGCGCATGATCAACAGAGAAGAATGAAAACAACAGAACTAGTGTTATTTAAGACATGCAAATCAATATGTTGCATATTTTTGATTTTGGTAGCCAGCTTAATGGCCAGATCCTAACGTGGATCATCATACTAAATAATTTTTAACACAATTATTTAAAGCAAGTTTTTAGATCTTCTGAAAAGCAAATGAATCAAAGACCGAAGCTTCCATAAGCAGTTCATGACAACCATCAAGTCTTCCACCAAAACACTTTCTAATCTAGGAATTAAATATCATGTGCTGGCAGCCTGACAGCCAGGCACTAGCAGGGTAGTTAATTTCTTTGTTGAATTAAAACAAGATCGGTAATTCTATGCAAATTTATTATTGAAATTACTATTGACTATGCATGTTGATGCTGATGAGATTTTATTTTTGTTGGTCGCAGATGACAATTTTTAAAACCAAAACCACTACTTAGGAAAATTTAATCATCTTTAACAAAGTTTAAGAAAATGAGCCTAATAAGACATTCTAACTTTGTCTTACATTTTACGATTTTTAACAAAAATCAAAAGAACAAATATTCTACCCTAAATACATCAAGCCATCATAATACAAGAACAGATCAGATTCCTCTTTCAACATAATCCATCAATAATGAAAAAATAAAAATGAATTCCTACATGCTAGAATGAATGGAAAAAGAAAAGATTAAACCTCTTGCGATAATTCAAGTCTTATGAAGGGTGGGCTTTGGTGCAATGGCAAGGTTGCTCCATTGTGACCTAGGTCTCATAAGTTCGAAACATGGAAACAGCCTCTTCACACACAAGGTAAGGCTGCATACATCTAAGTTCTAACACTCCCCAAAGTCCAAACCCAGTAGTTGAAGGGGCCTTGTGCACCAGAGACACCCTTTTTTGTTTTTATAGTTCGAGTCTTCTATTAGTTCTTAATCAGAGTGCTTTTCAACTTTGAATCTAGTGATTCAGACTTCTTTTCGGTTCAAATGTGGACTGATAAGGAAATCAAGCCAACACTGTAGTGTATAATACAAGTTTTGGCAGGTTAGGAAGAAATTAGAGTGATTCATACCTGTGAGAACCCTAGCAGCCCACATCAAAGTACATCACTGCCAAGAAGCAATTGCCATGGAGCACTATGAGACAAAGCACACAACATTATTCAGTGAAACAAACACCCTCTGTATCACTTACAACAGTCATGCAATGAGAACAATCGTTAGGCACACATCATAAACACCACCAATGCTTAGATCCCCATTTGGATGGTTAAGCTTCTTCAAGATAGCTTAACATGTGAAGAAGCTTAACATCCTTCACAAGTTGTACATTCTTACCCCTTCAGAAATAAATAATTATGTTCAATGACATGTCATTCACTTGATCGGCTACTAAGATCTAAACCCCTAATTCATAAATGCTCAACCATCACAATCTACCTAGCAACACAACAACAAAATCCAGAGAGAACTTGATAACCTGTAAATTTATAGATTAAATATGTTCAGAGAGGAGAAATCAATAAATCAGTTGTAATGAATCTTGACATCAAGATTTGCTATACTGCATCGAACCAGGTAGCATGGGGCATACCGTTCTGAACTGGGTAGTACGAGGCATATTGTGTCATACCAGGTTCTGACACTTGGTATGCCAAACTGGTATGGGGCCCAGTACCAAGACAGAGAACCTTGCCTAACATAATTGAAGGGGAAGGGGCAACATTTTAATTTTTCCCAAGGCAAGGTGTGAATAAGTTGGTTTGACTTTTAAGCTGGATGGGTATTTCTTGCTTCTTATTCTTCCTTGAATCTGACCTAAGAACAAAATTTGCTGTGCACTGCAAAGGACAGAAAAGAAGATGCCATTTTGGTACCATCAACGGAGTCTATTCATGTATGCAGTAATTAATTTTCCATTCCATATTTTTAAATTTTCTGATATCATGCTATAGGTCGCACTAACAAAAACTTGTCAATGATTAAAAGAATAAAATATCTCATACTGAATTAAACAAGAATTTATTAATAAGGAAATTACAATGGTACCATTAATAGTAATGCAATGCTGGTTTTCAAAATGATTCATAAAATAAGCAGCTAAGCAGAGAGTTATCATCTAACATTTCAGATATAACCAAGGAATGAGCAGCTCCCATAAATGGAAGGCAAACTTAAAATGAATACTGGCAGATCACCGGAGAAGAAAAAAATAACCATATAATTTTTGCATATTAGCTAATTTAGTCGCAGATGGCTTGCAAGATGTGATGCTAGAACCATAGAAGGATGCCATGGGAGTTGATGATATACATGTTGAGTCACTTTTTAGTGCAAATTTTTTTTTTTGTTACTAGTGTTAAACCAATTTCATATTCCTTGTCTTCATTCTTGTACCATCATTTTTATTTTTCTATCTAGAAGACTAGAATTAGGGTTTGCGGTACCATCCCGTACCGCCTGGTACGGAGAGTACTGTACCATACCATACCGGCCAAGAGCCGGTACGGTTCATGCATATAAAACGGTCCGGCACTTGGACCGTTAAAAAAAATAAATAAAATAAAATTCCGTACGGTACGATACTGTAGCGTACCATACCGTACCGCCCGGTTGAGCCCGGTTCAGGCTCGGTTCGGCCTGGTTCGGGTCTATTTCATGTTTCAAACAAAAATTTTTGCTTGAGAGGGGGGAGAAAAATTATTTTTTTAAAAAAAATACGATATGGTACGGTACGGACCGTACCATACTATACTGGCCACTAACCGGTACGGGTCTCAATACCGGTTCAGCGATCCTTGACTAAAATATTTAAAAACTTAACATCTAACCCAAAGATTCACTATACAGCATAACTTATAATCATGAATTGACTCGATCATCAGATTATAAGTTCATTCCGTGCTGGATTCGTACAAACCAAAAAATTAGAAAAATTAGCTCCCATGAAATCCCTATAGCTAACCATAAACATCTGTCAAACTTAACTATCAAAACTGATATAATATTTATAGATCATTCCTTTAACTTTTTTCAAAAAAATTCCACCCCATACTTGAGGAACTACTCAACTTTCTTTAGACTCCAAACCTACATCTGCATGATCCTCCATTCAACTTAGCATTTTTGTTTAGCTTCTTTGTCTTTTGTGGGTCCAATCTCTCAAAAAGTAGAAGCATTTCTCTCATCCCATATCTGCAAATCAACACGTGGGGTCAAACCGCCAGCCTCTGAATGACTCAAAGCCTTTTCACAGAATGCTTGAACTTTTAACTATAAGCAAGCCAATTCAAATAGTGAGAGAATGCTTGATCATGTTTTCCAAATTATGAAAAGCGGCTAATCACAGAGGACAAGAACACCTTCAACAGAAAACACAAGCCTTCTAATAGCTACTTGCTATGATACATGAGCAAATCTATGGGAATGCATAAAATCTACATGAATGGTTCATCTACCATATATAAACCAGCACAACTAGCCTTCATCTTTTCATTCAAATCAGATGCCATGCTGATCTGGTAGGAATCATTAAATGCTTTTTTAGATTTCCAACAAACCCTGCCTAGGCCATTGTCTATTGGGAAGCCTCTCTCCTGATTAGTTCCTAATGCCTACCATGGCTTTAGAAGGAGCCAGTTAATGCTTGTCACTTCTGTTAACTTCCCATAACTCCTATTAGATATCAACACCAATCATCTCTTATATAAGATCCTCAATCAACAAAAGAGCTTCACAACAATGTTTCAGTTTGATCTCCATGCATTCCAATTTGTGCATTTCTGGTTTCAACATTCAACAACCTTAGAACCAAAAGTACATATGCAGAAATAGAGACAATGCCATCTCCTATGCAAGCATGGTGACTTCCTATTTGAGCACAGATCTGCCAACAGTGTTGCCTCCCAAACACAGATAATGTTATGTGTGGCATCATACATAGGTAACAAACTTTCTATGGCATGGCACATAAGATTAGACAAAATGGCTACGCAAGGAAAAAAATCAAAAATTAGTGGTAGATCTGGTGACCAGGAAGAAATTTCTATGGCATTTGGAAGATTATGTTACACCAGAAAACAAACATAAGCATTCTTGAATCTCAGGCTTGGATTTGATAATTTGACGATAACATACAATGAGGTTAAATGCTAAATCCTAATATGGCTAGATGAAGAACTCACTTGCATTGGAATGTCAATAGAACCTATAACCGCAACTTTTAGGATATCCAACATGGACACAGAACCTTCTCTGAGGACCTGCAAATGAATTCATAAAGGGAAAAGAAATTAAATGCATTGATTTGAAGGAGAGTTTTCTAAGAAAAATAATCTTGTCAAACAATAAGCTACATGAATTTCACTGAAATCCATTTGAAGGAAAATATGGTTTGTCGCTTCTCCAGAATTCTCATATCTTTGGGATTTAGTACTCCTTAGATGGATTCCCATAACACTGTTGTTAACAGAAAAATCTTGGCCACAGTGCAGAAACTTCACATCTAGCTTTGGCATATTGAAGCTAACCTTCCAGAGAATAAATAAATCTTGTCAGTGATATGGTCAAAGAACTATCATGTCAACTTCCAGTCACATAGTCAACAAACACTTATGGAGTACAACTATCACTCAGAAAATATTTTATATAAATTGACCAATACATAATGAAGCATGGAGTAGAAGCACTAAACTGGAAAAGTTAAAGCACCTTGTAATAATAATAAGACTTTAAAAACAATCGTTGCAGTCTGGCAATGCTCTATTTGATTAAAGAGAAGCATGGTAAATGTTTAAAAAAAAATACCATGTCAAATAAAAGTTGCTTCCCAAATCCTAACTACTCTATGGTTGAGATAGGATACTTTAACTACAGTGAAATTACAGGCAAACTTACATAATTATCTTGCTTACCATGTATTGCAAGAGATATTTTGTATAATGTACTAGTTTTCACTCCTGTAATAACATGGTTTGTATTTTGTAATAAAATTAAAGTGTTTCAAGATGAACATCATAACCAAGGGAGCACAAGTTATACTTTGATTCAACTTCGTGTTTTTAATTGTAACATTCATAGTACATGATTATTCATAAATAACATCTTCAGAGTACACCAGTTAGCAAACCATAAAACATCTACATTAGTTTGAAATATAGTGTACATAAATATATGGCATGATGCCCATCATGTCATAGTATTAACTTGTCGATAAACAGGTTCCCATTAGTTACAGTGCTACACAAATAAATTTGGTTCCAACTTAGAGGATTAACATAAACACAAACATATAAGATGGAATAAGGAATGTTTGCTCAGGTTAGGGAAAATAAACCAACTTATCAAAATTATATAATGGAGTAGAGAACATTTGTTGGGCTTTAGGGAAAACAAGTACAGTAAATGGACATATGAATCAATATTGACATGCAGCCTGTGAAGTTCCATGCCATATGGCAAATATCGTGCCATCACTGGACCAGCACGTGGCACAGCTGCATTACCATCCCTCCAAGAGTTGGGGAAAGTGAAGAAGCAGTAGCACCCATGAGTCTATGTTTGAAGCACTAGTATAGCACAGCACATGCAGTGCTATTGCAAGGCTGGCACAGAACTGGCATGTGGCATTCAAAACCTTGTTTGAAATCATAAAGGGCATGCACTAAACTCAAAACCAGTTTTAGGATTTGGGACCAATTGGGACTAGCAACTGAGTTCCATATACACCAAGCTTATCACAATAATCATATATTTAAGTTGTATCTTCATACTTGGATATAGATTTTTAAATGTTGACACTCAAGACAAGGTGCCATCAGCTATCTTATAAAAGTGTATATAGGACAGAAATCAAATTAAAAGATTACTCTTATGATTAATATTTTCAAGGCAGGGAGTTTTAACTCAGCTGTTATCATATAGACCTACTTCAAATATATGAAAGATATGAAAGAGAATTTAAGGGCTACACTTTCAAAGGACAGAAATTTTGGCTCAAAACTTTGATATGTAACTTGCTTGAATTGAAAATGAATAATAGAAGAAAGATACAGGGAAGCAAGAAGATGAGTTGGAAAATTCATATTTAACAAAATTTCCATGGGAGGAATGTTTGGTTTTGTACCAAACTCTAGAAGCTCCTTAAAAAGCACTTAAGGGAAGGGTATTAACCTGGTTGACTATAAAACAGTATCTTAAATTCTTAATACCACAATGCACAATCAGCCCAACTCTATATTATGATCCTTATAGTGGACATGCAAAAAAATAAAATCCAAGGTTTTCATAGAGCTATTTGGATAGTAACTGACCAAGAATATATGGCTCAGGAAAATTGAGTTTTACGTACTGACCTCATTGCATGCCAATTGTGTTGAGCATGATTTGAACATAGATATTCATCATAGATCATACACTCAGTTTCCATGTCAACATGATAAAGATACAATTCATCAAGGAAGAAAAACACCAATAGTTTCATCAACATTAGCACTAAATTAATTTCATCTTTAATGAAAAATTAGTACATGGTCACATAAACAGAAGAAGCTAGAAATTTCTTACATTATCTTCTAAAAATCAAGCCATGAAACTAAGGATGTTGTTTTGGATGGTCATTATGTTGAGAATTGATAATGTTCCACCACTCAGAGAATATACATTTGATTAAATCAATGATCTAGTTTGGTATAACTAGCACTTCATTTTTAAGATTGTTAAGTTAATTTAAGTTAAAGGATCAATCATGCATTGCTTGGAGCTAATGAAACTTGAGCACAGCAAGGAGTAGAAGATAATGAATTGTTCTAGTTTTCCTTTGCAAGAAAGATCTGAAAGCAATCCAGCATAAAATACAAAGAACAAAGCCAATGAAGACCATAAAAAATTAGCAAAATGAGGACTTGTTTGGTAGGAATTACATTTTTAGTTTAGGTTAGAACAGATTGATAAGGAAATCTATGTGCGCATGGAGTTGTTTTCGGAATGGTATCATAGCAGAGCACAAGTTGTTTTAACAGATACAAAATAAGGTATTAATGAGGTTGATTTGTCCTTTTATTTATGTTATTTTAGGTGTTGTTTGATTGGCACAAGATGTTTGATAAGGTATAAGATACCTATGATCCATGAGGACATTTTAGGAAATTCAGATGATTGCTTTAGGCAATCGAGGAAGAACAAAGGTTCTAAATATTGTTCCTTAAATCTGTCATGGGATTGGGGCCAACTTTCATAGTTTTCAGAATCATGACTCCAGAACACCGTTATATCAGAATACATTGACAGGTTCACCTGACAAAACATTAGATCGAAACCATATTTTCAAGATAGATTGTGTTTGCACTTTGCAGCCTGTGATATCTCTGAATGTCCACTAGCCTAAGAGATCTTTGTGGAATGCCCTACATCCTAGTCAGTAGTCACTTTAGTGGAAGGTTTCAGAATTCAGATACTGCCATAGCAGGACATTATGAATGGTGTCATACCATTCCAGCAGGTTTCTGGCATTGGAACGTTATGTATCGGTGTGGGATGCAG
Source organism: Areca catechu (assembly GCA_021397845.1). NCBI lineage: Eukaryota > Viridiplantae > Streptophyta > Magnoliopsida > Arecales > Arecaceae > Areca > Areca catechu. The sequence goes on along the minus strand of CM038040.1, from coordinate 6,767,380 downwards.
TTCTGTACCATGTGTCAGTACCCCATACCATACTGCTCCAGCAAAAGACTGGTATGTTACGTCTGATATCAATATTTAAAAACTTGATTGAGTGGCTAGGCTAAGCAAACCCATTGTTTCAATTTTTGGTTTTTCTCAGTTCATGCAAGCAAGCAAATCTTGTCAAGACAATAACAACACACAGCATTGGTTTGCACTGCACCTTTTTAAATATTATCTAATAGTTTTAGATCCTTTTCTTTTTTCTTTTGGCACGATACAGCATATATGCTGATAAGAATAAAAACAGTGCCAACTCCACCCGATGAAACCAGAATAAAAAAATGAAACAGGGACCAAAGCCTCTATTCGATCGATCCAGACATCCACCACCTCAACAGCGGAGGTGGTGGCCTCGGCGGCCTCAAAAGACCGTCTTTCCCTCTCCCTCTCCTTCCCTCCCCTTCTCTCTCTTTTCCTCTCCCTCTCTCTCTCTCTACTATGTTAGTTCAGACCTAGCATGGAATGGTGCAGGAGCATACCAAAGTAACCAAACCGTGCCGCCGGCCAACTGGTAAAGGCTTCGGTACCAGCATAGCCAACATTGGTCCCAAATTCACCTCCATGAACTTATAATATACAAAGCTAAAGCATATATTGACTTACATATGCACCTAGATATGCCAACATGTGCTCTTAGCATATGCAAACTGTAAACTAAAGGAGAATGCTTCCTAGAAAAATGATAGACATAGCTCCAACTCCAGTTATTATTTGTAACACGTGAAAGCATGCTGGAACAAACATTTTACAATTTTATTTATAACATAAAATCATAACAAGAACAAAGAAAAACTCAAAAACCTTATGGAGAATATAAAGAATGCAGTGGATGATAGAGGCAGAGACTGCAAGCATTACGACAGAAGAAAACAGAACAATCTCCGGAAATTCACAAACCTTCTCAGGAAACAGAAAAATGTGCTTCTTTATTGACAGAGGCGAAAATTTATTTTTCTGCGACTTTTTAGCTGATATAAAGTCCAAATTAGCACCCTCATTGCCATCATCACAAGTTGAGGGGTCCTGCTCCTTTTTAGTTTTAACAAACAGGTTCTCATTTAAGTTTACAATGATGTCTCCACATGTAACATCCAAATTATTGATTTTGACTCCTTGGTCCCTGAGGCAAAAGATGTAAGAAGTTTTTATTCATATAGTCATGCTGCCTACTCAAGTTGTATAATAGGAAATGCCAAGCATGACAAACACCATATATAACAAACTTTTAGTCACATTTAGATGACTGATATTCCTTTTCTTTTTCACTGCATAAAGCATTGTAAACTCATCCCATAACTAGTTGTATGCTTCCATGTAAAATGTGTTACAAGAATGAGTACATTCAATGTAAACATTTTAATGCTTAAAATCCTACAGTGTCTTCCACCCAATCGCTAAGCCTCCATATGCATGAAAAGTCAATATTGTCATAAGTTGCCGAAAATAAGAAAACCTAGAAGATAATAATTTGTGAGCTACTAAGATAGCAATATAAACAAGGCTCAATCATACATCTCGTAGCATAATCTACAAATACACGGTCACCAAGTAGTTGAAAATCACATTTTACCTATACCATGTTTGTTAGAAAGGTTAAATTGACATGTAAATCTCTCTCATCATCGTTAAGCATTTTGTTTTATCCACTTTATTGATTATGCAATAGTGTGATGGTCAATAAAATTATCTATTATTTTGAAATTTGACTAGATAAAAATTTTCTTGAGACAACATGACCAAGGTTCAAATTACCGAAACCAGCACCCATGCTTCTAAGTAGGCGGTAATGGTATGGCATGCCCCTATGCCGTGTCATTCTAGCATGAACTGATAGGGAAACCAGCAAGAGAGGGCAAAAAGGAGGAGAGAGAGGAAGAGAGAGAGACGGAGAGGGCGATGGGGGGAGAGAGAGAGAAGCAAAGGAAGGGGGAGAGGGAGAAGGAAAGAGAGGAAAAGAGAGAGGGGGAAGGGAGAGGAAGGAAAGGAAGGAGAGAGAGGGAAAGGGCGGTGGTGCCAGAACAGTGCTAAGAGAGGGGGTATAGAAGGCTTTCGAAGCTCTCTCTCTTCCATGTATCGGAACAAGGACAAAGCCTCTATTTTGAAAGGAAACAGAAGCTTCAACCCCCCCTCCCCTTTTTTAACTTTTTAAAGTGAAGTTGGTAGTGGCACCAACCACTACCAACTTTCCTTAAAATAATCAAAAAAAAAATGACTACTGACTTCACATTAAAAAAATCAAAAAAAAAGGGGGACCAAGCTCCTGTTTCCTTTCGAAACATGGACTCTACCCTTATTTTGACACATGGAGGAGAGAGGGCTTCACCCCCCTCCCTTGGCATGTTTCGGCACTGCTGCCCTATCCCTCCCTCCCTCTCTCTTCCTCTCTCTCTCTCTCTCTTTTCCACTATTTCCTTCTCCTTCTCCTTCTCCCCCTTCTTTGCCAGTTTCTCAATTTGAAGGCTAGAACCAACACAGAAATAAATGAATTTTACAAAATTTTCAGTTGGTAGCTTTTCATGAAACCTATTTGGCTATTTCTAATAAAATAATATATCATCTATATAAATGAGAGTTAGATACTCCATCTAGCATTTTTCTCTAGTAGCTAGTGCAATTGTTAAAGTCATTGAGGGTTGGTACCAAGGACCAAGATCTGAGTCTTGCACTCCTACCAATTTTGACCAAGATTTCTTCTATCCAAGCTGTCAAAAATATCAATAATAATAATTTTTCTCAAAATACCTTTTTATATCAAATTTTAACAAGATATAAATTTTACAAAGATATAGTTGGTATATACTAAAAGAAACATGTCATGTTTAACCTTATAGACGCTCTCATTCTCCTTTTCCTGTTTTTGAGTTGGGATTTCTACTAAGGCACACTAAAACCCAAACAATCTCCGCTCTAAATCTTTCTTTTTCTTTCACACAAGCTAGCCCTTTTGTGATAAGCTAGTCTCACACTCTCACCCAACCAACCATTTAACCAAATTAAACGTACCCAAATCTGAACCACTTAGGCCTTCATTGTGCACATGTAACCACCCCCTCCCTACCTAAATGTGTCCTCTCCTCACTGTAAACTACTAAGGCAACCACATTCCTAGCAACCCTTCTACCACCCACAAACACTCTTACATTTCTCTCTCTTTCCCAGCCTCTTTTCTCCCCATTAATTTGCTATCTCTCTCAGTGGTGATCTGAGACTAGTTTTTTGGAGAAGAGGAAGAAGGGAATAGGGAAAGGCCAAACATTTGAAACCATCAACAAGGTAGACCCCAATCTCTTATCTAAGTCAAAATTTTGGCATTATAAAAGTAAATCTTTGAGAGTTTAGGGTAAGATTTTATAATTTTATTTCTAAATCCTTAGAGATATTGAGTAGAAAGGGGGAAATAAGGATTATGCGTGTTTTGGTGGTGATCTCAAGGCAGACAGCTTCTGCACTATTTCAGTCCAAAATTATAAATAGAATTTGGCTGAGATAACTCATGGCCAGTAAACCTTAAAATTTGAAAGTTTTTGAAGCATGTTTGCTTTGTCTATTAAATCGATGAAGTGGCCTGACGTGCAGGTAGAACAGAGCACAGACTTTCCCTTTGGTTAAAAGTTAAAACCTTCCTCGGAACTAATATTTTGATGTGATTTAAGTGACATTGTAGTAATGGTGGCTTATTTCAAATCTGGAAAGTTTGAAGCCCTCACACAAAGGAAAGTATATGAAGTGGGGAAATAATTGCAGCTGTCCATATAATACAGCAACCCTAACTTCAGTCAATTGTCATTCCACTTGGACTCAGAATTTGCTCATACAAATACAATTTTGCAATATGTAAGCAAGATGACTGTAGTTATTAACTAAAAAGTTTGGTGAGTTTAGAATTTTCCTATAAAAAAATGAATTTTTGTTTAGAACTGTCTCTTCCTATACAAGCTAGGAGTTGGAAATGCCTAAAATTAATCATGTAAGGAGGGGGGATAATCACATGGCAAGTATTTTAAGTTTTTAACCTCAATTACCTTGTTTTAGGTTAATTTCTAAGTTGTTTGAGAAATTGTTAGGTGTTTGGTTAGTGCTAGAAAGTAAGTGTCATTACATGCTCTCTTCTACATAAAGGCTTGGTAGTTGGTACCCTATATAAAATTGTGTTAGGAAATCTATTTATTATAATGAGAATGTTCTTATGACTTTTATAGTAGGATTTATTGTGGTAGAATGAAACAGAGCCTTTATTTTTGAAAGTAATATCTTGAGTTACTAGTTCTATACTTCTATCTTTGTAATAGTTGCTAAGTGTTGTGATTGTGACTGTGTAGTGTGTTGATGACATGTACATGCATTTGATAACTAGTCTTGTGAGATTGATACCTAGACATGGGGCATGTGTGAGACATGATTGTTGCCAAGGATTCAGGTCCCGATGGGTTATCCCATGGGACACCGGGATGGAGTACCATCCCATGTGTTGGGACAGGACGTCCCATTAGTGTCCCAGCATCCCAATCGGGATACCTTGGGACATCTATCCCGAGTGTCAGGATGGGCCGGAATGCCGGCACGTCCAGTTTCATGAAAAAACCGAGATATCCTTGTCCCATGGAATTTAAAATCTTGATCGCTGCCGAGTCATGGGATCTAAGCATTACATGAAAATGATGCTCAATCATGGGGGCATAAGCATGACATTAGATTGACACCCAGTCATAGGGTGTAAGTATAACAAGCAATTGATTCCTAGTCAGGGGTGTAAGCATGATCGGGACTGAGTTATCCAAAAGGTTCTTCTATATACTAGGTTGCATGGGTGCTTTGAAACTTGGTGAAACCATATGATCTTTTATTTATCTGTCGGAATTGGTAATTCAATTATATATATATATATATATATATATATATATATATATATATATATATTAATGAATTTCTTGGATAATTCGTGAAAATTTCTCTTGCATATATTTTTTATCCTAAATTAAATTGTGGGAGTGCATGCGCTATCATACTCACTATCTTATTCTTCTTTCAAATACAAAAGCATAGGGCCTGGTGGGGTATTATTTCAACTTTCAAGAGTGCAACTAGGAGCAAGGCTAGTTGTTTTGTAGTGTGGCCTAGACTTCTATCTTTTGGCAAAGAAAGAGGGATTGTAAAGTAGTCTAATTTGTTAGTAGTAATAGATATTTTCATCTAAAACATGGGATAGCCATAACTCAAATGCTATTTTGGACAAGGTTTTACATCCCATGGGATTGTGGTATCTCGATATCTCTATGGAATGGGATGCCTTGCTCTCTCTACATAGATGGGTTTTGGGATCTCAACCAAGGATTGTTGAACCGATACTGAAATCTGTACAGGTCAGTGACTGGTATGGTACGGTACCATACTGTACCAGTATGGGTACCGGTCTTGGTGAATTGAGAAAAAATTATCTTCCTCCCCCCTCTCAACTAACAAAAAAAAATGAAAATCGATTCAAACCGATCCGAACTGGTCCCAAACTGGCCAAACCGATCGGTTTGTCATGGTTCGGACCGATTCCTAATTTTTTTAATATATTTTTAAAGGGGAAAATTGATTTTTATAGCCAAACCGTGCCGGTTTGGCACCAGTCTGGATCGGTATGGATTTGGCGATCCTTGGTCCCAACACTATCCTGGCTTTCTCACAAACATGGGTTAGTAGTTGAGATGCATCCTATCCTGCCGGGACATAAAATCTTGATTTTGGATATTTGTGGATATTTGGACCCTTATATGATGAAAAGTTTAGTACTCTAATTTTGAATGAAGTATTTAGATTTGAGTTATTAGTTGTGCTAATGTAAGCCACAATCTGTTAATTATGAGATGGATATTTGGTTTGTTATTTTCGCAATCAAGATGAATTTGAGATCAAGATTTTTCAGGCCTTACAGATTCCAAGAAGTTAACCCTTAAGGAATATGTAGCCATGTCATGTGCCCAGCTCATGTGCTTGCTTTGGGGCATGACACCTTTATTTTTATCTCGTAAAGCTAGCTTACATATCTTCCCCATCTTCTATCTCCCCCCTCTCTCTCTCTGTCTCTAATCTAGTCAATCTCCTAATTATATCTCATATGTTTAGCCCATGTACTTTTACATTCTTCCATGTCTAATAACTGATCTTTTGATCCTTTCACACAAAAAAAGAGTATTTATCAGCTTCTTTTAAATACTAGCTACAATAGGTAAAATACAATCTGTGTTAAAGTTCTCTCCCACATCTCTCTTCTTTTTCCCATATCACATGTCCAACTCTAATTCTCTGTCATCATGTCTTCCCACAAATTTTCTGCATAATCATTGTTAGCCATTTCCAAATTTGGATAAAAAATATTTAAAAATAAAATTGTAAAAACTTTTCATCGGTTTTTATAGATGTATTGCATATCTTGGTATACTATAAAACCTCAAAGTGTGAAAACCAAGAATGAACATCCTGTTGTTCATAGAACTCTGTTTACCTATTATCAGGCATCATTATCCATTTTCTGAAACTAACAGGATATCAAACAACCCCATACAAGAGGAGAAAGTAGATTTGTACATGTGCAATAAATTACAAAAGGCTTGTTTGGTTCAAGGGAAGAAAACTCCCTTATTGGAATATTTTTCCTAGAAAGTTGATTCCTAGGAATATGATGCCTAGAAAAGTGGTTTTGGCATGTTTGGTTGACCACGGAAAAGCAACACATTCTAAAGCACCTTATGTTTGTTTGAGCATCTACTTTTCTAGAAAAGTTATGTAAAATACCTATTATATCCTTAGTAAAGGAAAAGATCTTATCCTATTCTATTCATGGCTTTAAGGGTACTTTTGACAAAAAGAGGATCCTAATTTCCTTTCCAAGGGAAAGCCAAAAACCCATTTCCCATGTAGGTTTTTTTCCCATGAGACATGGGAAGTTTATTCCCATGGGAATGCCGCTTTCCAATTTCTTTCCTTTAAAAACTTCAACAAACAAGAGGAATTCCTTCATTTTCTCATTGACCACACTTTCCCCCTCCTATTCTCATCAACCAAATAAGTCTTAAAATAGAAGAAAAGGAGGAAGAGGCGGAATTGGGAACGAAAATAAGTTGTGAATTCTGTAGTTTACAACTGATGAAAGAAATGACTATTAAATAAAGAGAAAATTCAGAAAGAGAACAAGAGAGAGAGAGAGAGGGAGGGAGGAAGGAAAGAGACACGATATTCACCAATAGGACTGTGAGGAACAAGGTAGGAATCATCTCCACTGATTGCACTACTGGAATGTGCCACTATCTGATAGGAATTTAGGCTACAGACTGCAGTTGCGTTCAGCTGCAATAGGTTTGCAATTCCACATGAAATATGCTAGAAATAAAATACAGCCAATTGATCATCATAATCAAGGATTCAGATCCCGGCGGGATGTCCCGTGGGACACCGAGACAGAGTACCATCCCATATATTGGGACAGGACATCCCACCAGCATTCCAGCATCCCAATCGAGATATCTTGGAACATTTCCTGTCCCGAGCGTCGGGACGGGACGCCAATGCATCCCGTTCCATGAAAAACCCAGGACAGCCCTGTCCCATGGAATTTAAAACCTTGATTATAATAATATATCACATGCTGGGTACTAATTTACTTCATGATTGTATGCACCATATTTTGCACACATTATATGTTAATTGAATCAAACATTTAAACAGTAAATTGGACTAAATGGCAGCTTGAAGCCTAACCTGGTAGGCACCCTATAGTCATCATTCATTACGCTTGATGTGAGTTATAAAGAAAAAGAATTTTAGAAATAGTTACATAATTGTCTAAAAGAAATGCATAATAATTTCATAAGAAAATCAATTGTAAAATACAAAATCCATAACTTTTAGTGGGAAGAAGAAAATGACCTGTGATGACCAAATTCACAAGTGATTAAGAAATCCTCACACATGAAAGGAGCACAGTTCATGTCCAGCAAAGTTGAACATGTCTGTGCAGTGACAAAACAGCTGCCTTGGTAAAAACTGGATGACTGGTCAAAACTAAGCTGTGAATCGCATATTTGCACAAGAAAAGATATCAGGTGCAGCTTAACATCAAGGACAGAATTTGATGCCTCATTTTTAGATATGCCCACTTGCAGATCCTTGACTACAGTGGCAGCTTTTGGTGCCTATGAAATTCAAATAAAAGGTTACATAAAATAACAAACCAAGTGATCAATGCATAGAGACTATTTAAACATCGAAAGCACAGAACCAATAATGACTGGAGCAGTGGAAGAGGATTGGCATTCCTATACAGAAATGAATAGCTAAAACAGAAATGTGCAAAATTAATTTCTTCAGAAATATGCACAAGCCAACAAAAAAAGAACATGAAACTAACAACCTAAAAGTAAACTACACCTCAGTTTAGCCAACAGAAATCTTAAATTGGGACATTATGAAGGGCAGCATAAATGATTTCAGCATAAATGGTCATTGCAGCATAAACTAACAACCCAAAAGTAAACTCCTTCCCCATGAAGAGGCATAGCTGGTTGCAGCATAAATGGTGATTCCCATAGTAAAATATTTGATTGCACAGATCCAGATTATGATCACTTTCCAGTAATTACTTTCAATATTACAAACTCTGGCCACATGATTTTGAACAAAAGCTATCCACTGTAATAAGATAGTACCAGTACAGGGTCCAGAACCAACATGGCAAACCTTGCTGAGAATGATCACTTCCATACTAAAAGCTTGTTGGTTCCATTTACTCGTCTAGTCTTCTTATGATATCATGGATCTTCTTCATCTAGACTTCTCACTCGTCTAAATTCTAAGTTTATTAAAGAATTTGATATCAACAGAACACAGATGTCTAACTTGCTCCAATTATTTCCTCATCCATGTTAGAAGACAACTAATAAGGAAAAAAAAGTATTTTTTTCTGGAATCTAAAACATGTTTCTCAATTGCACAATTTAATTGCAAATTTATCTTGAAATCTAAATTTTAATTTGAAAGCTTTTAAACCATATGAGTGTTGTTTGGCTTTCTAGATGAATATTTGAGACATCAAGAAATTTAGAATATTTCATGATTGACTCCAAACTCATACTAGATGCTTTAAATCTGCATCAAATCCTAAAACAATGCATCATCAGGCAATGGAACTTGCTATGAAACATTGAATGCAAGAGGCCTCTATGCGATGCAATCCTTCTTCATCTTTATCAGCATTAGGAAACTTAAAAATGAAGATAAGAATACCTCCATTATATCTGTTGGAAGTGAACTTATTAGAATCTTGAGGATAAGATTAACCTTTCCACTTCATCAAAATAAAGAGCTCTACACAGTTCTCATCCAATTCTTCATTTTTTTAAAAAAAAAATTGTTCTTTAAAAAAGTAAAATGTCATTCAATATCCTCCAACCATTAATTATGCTATTTGTAATCTCTCAGTTCCTCTAACCTCTTAGTTTCATAACTTAGAAAGGAAGAAGGCTTGGCACATCTCCAAGAATTAACTAGCTTTGAAGCATAGAACTTCCAAGGTTGAAACTTGACATGTCTCAAAGGAATGAAACTGCTCTCCCTTGAGGGACTATAACCAATATGACATCAAATTATGAAAAGCTCCAAAAACATTAGACGGAAGAGTCAAGAGAGTAGAAGATGAGTTTCCAAGGGAAACAGATATCAGGAAGAGATATCAGGAGGAAAGAAGATTTGGTTCCTCAATCACATGACAGAAATGTCAGAAATTATCCACTTATAGCTCAGTGCTTGTTATACAGAAACAATCAGATATCAGAACTCTCTAAACTTTAGAAATTAAATTGGCTTCTTATATGGATCTTACATAGGAAGAGAGAAAACAAGGTTTACGATACCATCCCGAACTACCCACTTTAGGGCATACCATACCATACCGGTCAAGACTGGTACAGTTTAGCTTTAAAAAATGGTTCGGGACTTGAATCATAAAAATTGGCCTGAACCAGACCGGTACGGATCAATTCGGTACGGTACGGGTCGGTTCGAACTGGTACGGCCCAGTTCAGTCAGGTTCGAACTCGGTTCAACGATCCTTGCTTGAAAGAGGGGAGGAAGATAATTTTTTTTCAATTTACCAAGACTGGTACATGTACTGATATAGACCATACCATACCATACTGGTCGGGTCCCAGTACCGGTTTAGCGATCCTTGAGAAAAAATCTTATGATAATCTTAACTGATACATTTATTTCAACCAACCTATGATATCAAATCCTACTTAAAAGCAAAAGCAACAAGAAAATCATATAAATTCAGTCTTGGATTTGAAAGAAGGTGAACAATTTACCAATTTCATTAAGGCTATTGGATAATAGTTTGCAACTGACTAGAACCTTAAAATGCCATGAACAAGCATTTACATTGCCTTTGATTATAAACTTTTGCTGTTGTGGCCTTATCTAGGTTCTGGCAAGGAAATGAGTGTACTTTATTATTCTTTAAATTGTTTTATGCCAATTTAATGGAGGCTTCTATTCTCCCTAGCATTCTTATTAACATAGCATCTAGAATTAATAAAGACCCTATAGTTGTCAAGAGGAAAGAAAAAGGGCTTATCATGGAGAGAGCAGAATGGCGATTAATATGGATGTTTAAACTGATGAATGAAGTCACAATTAGGTGCTTTTTCTTTAAGAAGATTAACATTTGTTTTTTGGGCCTCTGGGAGTTCCTGGAAAACTGGATCTGTTTGTTTCAAATACGATGATGAATATGGTTTGCCAAACCGGACCGAATTGCTTAGTTCACCCTGTACCATACCGTACCAATGTAAGACCAGGTCAATACGACCTAGTTTTTGAAACCAAGCCCAAACCACTTCAAACTGAATGGTTCAAAGCAGAACCAAGCTGAACCGGATAGTTCTAGCCGATTCAGAGCAGAACTGGGCTGAACTAGATGATTTTGCCCGATTCCGGTAAATTTGCCCCCATTAGTCCAATAAGAGAGATGGAAATGGAATGGCCTAAAAATTTTTCATGAGCCTTTTCAATCCATTCCTTTCTCTTTTTTCTTAAATCCCCCTTCCCATGCCGAAAGGCAGTAGGAAATTGATAATTAAAGGCGGATTCAAGGTAACATACCACTCCCTCAACTCCATTGCTTCTCTTTTTTTTTCAATGTCAAAAATTTTTGAAATAATTAAAAAAAAGGACAAGGAAAGGTCATACCAGAATTTCTGATTTTGGCATGATTTCATGATATATTGTAGATCTATGGATGATCTACACAATGAGACTAAAATCATTAATTTTCATTAAGTCCATAATTTTTCAGAAATTAAAAATACTTTTTTATATTATAACATTGTAAAAAATAGAATTCAAAAAATACTTGTAAAATTAGAATATTATTTAGGGATGTGCAAGATACTTTTAACATAAAATTAGTGTCTATTTATTTAAGTTTTGACACATCATGTGCATAGTAGCTTAGGCCCAAATTTAAATAAAATTGAGAAATAAGTAGTAATTGATTAATGCCCATGGGCTTAAAAAATATGTAGCGTCCATTATAGGGTTCTACATGGATTTGAGCTAAAAATAATTTTTCAAAATTTTTGAATTCAAAAAATAATAAAAAAATATAATTAATACAAAAATATTAAAAATTGGTACTGTGAAATATATAATTCAGAAGTATATTTTGAAGCATAAAACATATTTTACTGAATTTATGATATTTAAAAGTTAAAATTATTTTTTAATTTATAAATATTAAAATTTATGAAAAATTAGAAATATGTTTTATTATAATTCAAAAGTATTTTATGAAATCGAAAACATATTTTTAAATTAAAAAAATTTTATTATTTTTACAGATATGCTTCTTAAATTTGGAGAAATAGATCCATCAAAGAATAAGGATCCAGATCATGACATTGGTTAGGATCATAGGCAAATGCTCTCAAGTCGATATTACTAGAAATGCAATTGATGCAACATAGAGATCAAGCGAAGGGTAACCAAGTTGAAGCAACACTTTACTAGTGATTATCTTGATATATCTGTTACTAAGAATGCCAACAGGAGGTTTGGCAATTGATGAAGAAGTACTTCACTGATTTCAAAGCAATGGAGAGAAGTTTCAAGAAGATAGAGGTGGGTTGTTGAGCCTCAAAACCATCTTTATATCACTCCAAAGAGTCAGAGAAAGCCTCCACTGCAAATGATGAGGAGACACTTTTATGCTACCATTCAGATGAGCCTAAATGATCAATGGCAGCTAAAAGTGGCTAGACATATGGCTTGATTTGGGCTGTTACACTACAAGTCAAGATGGGGGTCTAATCAAGGAACTCGGAACCGGTACCGGGCCCCATATCGATCACCAACCGGTATGATACGGTACCGTACCATACCACACCGGTCCCTTACTAAATCCACAAAACCTTAAAAAAATTCCTTCCCTCCCTATCAAAAAATTGTTTAACCTGAATCGAGCACGAACAGGACCCGAACCAGGCCAAATCGGGTGGTACGATACGGTACAGTACCGTACCATATGGAATATAATTTTTTTTTATTTTTTTAACGTTCCAAAGTGCCAGACCATTTTTTATATATGAATCGTATTGGTCCTTGACTGGTACGGTACAATACACCCCATACCGAGTAGTACAGGACAGTACCGCAAACCATGGCTCTAATTCTACAACTAGCGGGGTAGAGTCAAAGTTCAAAAGGACCTCCCTAGTCAGGGAAGTCATCACTAGAGCAGTGGCCATATTGCATCTATGCTGAAGGTTTTTAATAACAGGAAGAAGTCCTCTAAAGAGATTCCACCAGGAGCCACTATCCACGACTTAGATCCATACACCTTTCCCACTAAGATTCAAGGCAACAGAGGATTAACAGCATGTCGAAGAAGGTTTTAAAAAAAGGATATGTGGTGAGCTATTGGATCCTAGTTTCACTTTAGCCACATCCTAATAAATGTGGCAGGCAACATATCTGTTAGTATACCATTTCATCCATACAAGCTACCATCCTAAGTATAGATCCTCTACGATCAAAGGACACCTATGGTGAACTTCTTGAGAACAATAAGGAGAAGCTATAGAAGTGGATTGCATCATATCGAAGCAAGTGGTCTATATATGGACTAATGGTGATATGTGATGGTTGGACTGATCCTACCAAGCGGAGCATCATCAACTTCCTGACATACTGTGATGTAAAAACTTTTTGCCAAAAGTTAATTAATGCTTCCAATCAAATGCAAGATGCTATGCATGTTATCATATTAGAGGAGGTGATTATTTAGGTAGGAGAGGAAAATATCATGCCGGCCATCATTGATAATAGGCCATAGTATAAGGCTACTGGAGAGATCATGATAGAGTGGCAACCACATATGATTTGGATCCTATATGCTATACATTATATTGACATCATGTTCCCGGATATTGGAAAGCTTTGTAAGGTGCAACAGGTAGTGGAACGAACCTAAAATATCATTAGGTTTATCTATAACTAAACATGGAACTTGTCACTGATGAGGAGATCCACAGGGAGAGAGATCGAGACTGAATGTCACATAATTTACTACAAACTACATTGTACTTGATAGCCTCCTTGATAAGAAAGCAGGCCTACGTCAGATATTTGTCAATGCCCAATGGCAAGAGAGCAAATATACAAGGGCCGGCACTAAGGAGGGTAATGTCGAGAACTTAGTAACAAGGCAGACATTTTGGCAAGCAGTAGTCGACTAAGAAGTTAGTGAAGGCAATCAAGCCATCACATAAGGTGTTTCAAGCTAACAAGAAATACCTCCAAATGGGCTTTCAATATCATATAATGGAGAGAGCAAAGTAGCATATCAGGAAGGCAAATCCAAAACATGCCCAAGAGTACATCAACATCATTAAGCAGCAGTGGGACTTCTAGATGGGTAGAGACTTACATCTAGCAGGTAATCAAGAAATTAGAAACCATCTGAAAATTTGAGTGCTCTTGTACTTGTGCAACTTTACTTAATTACAAACTCTATCTGCAGCTTACTGCCTAAACCCGAGGTTCAAATATAGATCAACATGGATAAAGAGCTTCTAACCACCATACATAACATGATATATAAGATCGAGCTTGATACAGAAATCACGGCTGTGTCTAGAACTTAAGTGGTATGCTTTTGTTAAATCTATTTTCAATCAGTGACATATTATAACAAATATATTTTTCATAGATGACATATTTAGGGGGGGCACCAAAAGCTTTGGAGTCACGATAGCCATCATAAGCAAAAAAAAAAAAAAGATTGATCCAGGTAGATTACATAAAAATTACAACAACTATAACTTGATGTTAATAGTACTAAAATGATACAATCTTATGGTATTGCTAAATACTTTTGCAGCTAAATGGCAGGTTCATTTTGGTTTGTCAACAAAGAATTTGAAGTACATCCCTTGAGTGGTTGTGAGCACAACTAGTCCTCCACCCTAATCCATAGCAAATAAAGGAACCATCTAACACAGAAGCACCTCAACGACCTCATATATGGTCACTATAATATGAGATTTAAGGCTGAAATGCATTTAGAAGGAAGTTGAGCTAATGTACAGGGATCCAATGCAAATGATTTTGTTCAAGATAATGAAGATCTGATAATCGGATGGCATGTGGACCAACAGTAGGAGCCAGGCTTGATGAGCTAGGATCGTCTCCATGACTAGCCAATTTTGTAGCTAACGAGGCTAGCATAGATGTAGAGCAATGGATAGAAACCCAACATTTCATGCAAGCTTCTAGCTAACTAGCCATAGCCAAAGGTGTCACTAGGATGCTATTGATCATGTGACTCCATATCCAAGACATCCTCCTAGAGACATGACCAAGAGATGCTTAGATGATGCCAGCATGCTACCTGGTCATCTTAAACTACAAGATGGCATCCATCCTCCTAACATAGCCATCCAAAGCAGAGAAGGGTAGGTAGCTACTCAACGCAACCTCAAAGAAAAAGAGCAGGCAATTACAATCTTGAAGGAGAAAGTGGAGTTAGTTTATCCCGATCAAAGATCGGGAGGAGCAATGATGATAGTTCTAATGGTCACAAATCTGATGGCCAAGAAGGGGTGGAAGATATAAGATCGCCATTTATGAGATACAATCGCAGGGTGATAGAGCCCATGAGGATGACAGCATATAAGAGATGGGCTTCTCAAGATCTTTTAGGATATAATGCAGCTACAGATAACCTCGTATATGAAGTGGGATCCATGGACATATCAAATTCATCGTTGTATGCTAAATTTTATTACCCGCAACCACAGGCAGCTTATGATCTATACAGATATGGATATAGTGGACTCAGATATTATCTTTCCATAGCTACTATCCTATGTAGTCCGAAACATCTTATGAACTGAATTTTGCTGTCGACATATTTGGATGGGCCAATTTGTAACTATATTGTCTGCTGAAGGATATTTCTAAGAGCCAGAGCTTCAATGAGAGATTTGAGACCAGTTACAATCCAATGTGCATACCTTATAGGATGAGTATACAGGACTACAATGCCACCTGGTTGAGAGATGTGCTGATGTGCCTCCTGACAATGCAAACAATCTAAACATCTATGAGTGACATCGGCACTCAACGAGATTCTAAATCTCGATATGTATATTTAAATAAATGAAATTGATTGTATCATTTTATATTTTGTCTCGTATTAATTGATTTGAGCATATAAGGATTCATTAAGATTGCAAGCATTGATACTACCATTAAATTGTCCTTATAGATCATGATATCTTTTATAAACCCACCACCACCACCATTAGTTTCCACCTTCCAAAACTTAGGATCCACATAGGGCATCTCTTTTAATTTATTTCAGGTATTGCCATGTTGATGCAAAAAGATCGCACACAAATATTAACAAGCATCATTTAGTGTATTATGGTTAAATCATTTTTATAGATCACAACACCTTTAATTTCTCTCATTTATTAAGAAAAGTTTTTCAATTATCAAGCAAATCACTTACTTGTAGTCACTTTCTTGGGCTAAGAAATTTGTGCTAGGTTGCTTCTTTTGCCTAATCATGAACCTTGTCATTGTTATGGTAGGTCTCTAAAATAATTTCCCAATGCAGATAAAGATGGAGGATTGCATCACAAAGAGGCCTCTTACTCAAATTATACTTCTTCTAGGTAAAGTGATAAATGTTTATGTCTTTACATACTTCGCATGAAAAACTACAAAGCAAAAGGAGGATGTGCTAGTTACTCTTAACGTTGATAAACATATTGACTAGGATTGTCCTATCAATTAAGCAGAATGACTTCTTGATTTAGTTACACATGGCACACTTCTTTGATTTGATAAAGATTTTAAGGAGGAATTGAGTGATCTTGACATGGATTTCAAAGCAGACCGCATGATCAACAATGGTATAACTTCATTTCACCTAGGAGAATATCTTCCCCTCATCGTGTAACTCATGCAATCATCAATTTTGTGATTCTAGGGTTTTGATTATAAAGGTTTAGGAAGTCAAATGACAGGGGCTCATGTAGCAAAAGCATCCATTATCAAATAGATATGAATAAATCATGACAAACAGTACAAGTTGTAGGGTAGACCATGAAAAGTGTGTGTTGAACCTGAGAAAGAGGTATATGCCATTAGAAGGCTTGCTAATAACCTTTCAAATGGATGGACTTATCCAAAACAAAACAAAGATGAGCAGTAAAAAGGTGTGTCAAAGAAATTGTCTATTATTGCAAAGTTAGGGTCTTAATCAATTGTAACCTACTGTCCAGCAGCTCAACCAAGATTCGTCAAACTGTACCAAACCACCTGGTTCGAGGCAAAACATGACAAACCAGTGCAAAACCAGGAAGTTTTTTGGCAAGGTCAGCAATCTTGATATAGGGTATCATACCAGTATATTGCCAGTTTGATATGGTACATGTTAGTGCGGTACAGTATGCACCCCATACCAAGATAGCTCCCGAGCTCTTTTCCTCACTTTCTATCATGGTACAACCCAAAATCAGGCAAATATGGGTTAGTATGGACCCTGGTTTCGGGCAGAACCAAATCAAAGGATACCAATTAAACCTTTGACAACAAGAAAAAATTCTCCCAAAGGAATAAGATCTTAGATCTTACCAATCCTGATGTTTGTAATGTAAAGAGGAAGATATCAACTGGCAAACATAAACACACAACTTCTTCAAACTGCACTAAAAAACAAATCAGATTCCTGGCTAAAATATTAAAAATTGAAACAACATTACAGTAAAAATCAGCATAGAAAAGCTATTCAGATTTGTTTGGAAAAAGGCCACAGAGCAAAGACAATGCAGTTGATGTGGAGGAAAAATAAATAAATATCAATGCCTTTTTTTTTTTTTGATAAACAAAAGGGATAGGGGGGATAAATCCCGGTGTAGCTACCCCCGCAGGCCCCCACCCCGCCAGGTAATGTTCAATACGAGACGCTCATATTCGCGCAGCATCTCCCCACCTAATGGTGAATACGTCAACCTGACACCACTAAGACGCCTTTAGTGGGTCACATATCAATGCCTTTAGTGGGTTACATATGAGAACAGTACATAACAGAAATCTTCGAAAATGTGGATCCTTTATTTTTCACATTCCTCACAAGAACAAGACTACGAAAAAATAAAATTCAAGAAAAAAGTGCAAAAAGTACAATTCAAGGAAAAAGTGCTAAAAAACTCTTTGGGGAGTTTTATTTGAATGGACCAACTCTATCATGTGCAGTAGCATGCTTAGATGATTCAAGTAGGTTGTGGCACTGAGCCAATCATGTCATTAATATATAAGAGATGGCATGCATTTTTCAACAAGATCCCATTTCATAAGCAAAAACAAACCTTCATAATTAGTTCCTTCACAGAAACTGATAAAAATCTTGTCATGTTAGTCAAGATCATCCACCTTCCTCTTCTTGCCGAATTTGATCTTTTAGGTTTACTCTTCTTAATGCCTTTTGCGGTAGGCCTTAAAACAACTTCTACATCACTTATTAAGAATTGCAACTTTGGGCTCCCGGAGACAAAGATAACTACAATTTTGATTTCACCAATGGATAGAAATTCAACAGCACCCTGAAAAATAGAACAGATTTGCATAACTGGCATGTGCACCAGATATAAAATACAACAAAAATATATAACTTAAAATGACTATTCATTACTACTATAAAGAGCATTGACAAATTCTAAATGTTTTTCTGCATAGAGCGCATGGATTTTCAATTACATTGCCAAATACATTTATGAGAAAACCATTAAGTTAACAGAGTAAATGTGTCTGTTTATCATGCATTTCATGTAACAAACGGCAACAAAAGACTCATAAAAATGATCTTGCTGGTAATCTTTTTGATTTCGTATGTGTGACCTAAGATAAAGTCAGAGTTCACTTGTTACAAGTCAAAAAGATTCGGCTGTGGAAAGAAGATAACGGAGATGCATGACATGGAAATAAAAAATGTAATACAATTTCTTGAAGTATATTTAAAATACATTTACACTCGTTATTGACATTTTTTGTTATTTTTGTAACTTGTCAAATAATCCCACTTTGTGGAGGCCTTTATTACTGTACACTGAAAAGCGAAGAGGGACATATTGAAAAAAGATAGTAGTAATTGTAGAATTGTGGAGAGTGAAGACATGGGGTCAGGTGTTTGGCCCAAGGAGCCTGAATTACTCATATTGGCACAAGCTAACATGTGAGAGAAGAATGGATGGCTGTCATCAGCTGTCCGATCAAAGATTCTCCTACTTTTGGCAACTCCATAGATATATTCAGTCTTTTAGGCATTACACTTATCTTGTTTGTCACTCTTAAAGACAAAGCAAGAACTAAGTTGTGAGCATATAAGACCTTGTGGAGAGAGGCAATGTATTGCATGACTTGAGTCAGTCATACAGGCTAAGAAAATAATGTTATAATTCAAGTAGTGGCATCTGTGGCCATGCATGGCTGTGCAACAAAAGATTCAGGCTTTCACACTATAATATTCAATAGACATGTATCAGTACATATATAAATATGTAAGCAGGTGAATGTAGTACCCTACTATAAATGTACATATCACTATTTATGAAAAGTATTTTTAATGATAATTTTACAACGTAGTATGCTTGATCTGCCTTTATTTTAGATTTTGTTTGTACAAAGGGCTAGATTTTGTTTGTACAAAGGGCCTGTAGCATCATTCTAGCACCTGACCATAATCTAAGCGGCACTTGTAAAGGAAGGACCTATTCCTCAAGAATAAAGAAGAGCTCGATGCTAGTAAACTTGCACTTTTTCTTGTTCTGCACCTATTCAGTGTCTGTGCATCCATAAAGCTTTTATTTTTAAGTTGAGACATGGTCATGAGAATGATGGAATTTCATAGAGCTATGCATTCAAATGTATGATCCATTTTCCTCTAGAGGATTCTGTTAAAATGACTAAAGTATCTAAAACTGAGTGCTATAAAATGGATACGGTAATCATATATACTAAAACTGTCTTTCCTGCAGTAGTTTGATAGTTTTAGCGGGAAAACCTTTCTGAGTGTCACAGTAATATCCCTTAAACAATTGCAACCAGCAACCTGAAAACCAACAGATGCACCCATTATCCGGCTCAGAAACCAAGCTAACAACCTCGCAGCAAATCTGAAATAAGAAGCATTACTAAAGGTTAGATTAAAACGTATATGTTCTGATTTTCTAAGGAAAGCAACACACTCATAGGGACATAGCTTCTAAGAAGAAGCATGCTAACCAGACATCAAGTTGGATTACAGATACAGGTAAAAATAAATGGAGGCAGGGTAAAATAGTGCAATATTTCTTGTGGCTAGTAATTACTATATAACAAATAAATATGTACCATTTATACTCAAGGTTGATTGATCAAACATTGTCAAGTTATGAACAACTTGTCATCAACTTAAGACAGGCTTGCTTAAGTTCAAAATAGCAGATAATGCTTAAGAAGACACCATTTATAGGCATGATTGTCATTGTATTTCTTGTAAACTGCATTGTTTGCTGAAATATAGAGAATATGGGAAAGACAATATGCATCCTTTGCAAGAGGATTCCAGGAATATTTAGAGCTACCAAAGGCATTTCAACAAATTCAGTCATCCGCCAAGAACCCAACGTTTCAAGTTTTTTTGTTTTCACCTGATGTGGATATCATGGCTAAGCATGGTATGATATGCTTTGCCATGGTGTGGCTTTTAGGACTACCTGAGGTGACCTATTGTCATCGACTGCATAGAACACTTCACAACCACCCTTTGATAACAAATGCATGCTAAAAATTATAATAAGTCATGATCATAATGTTGCAGGTCATTGATAATATCTGATGTTTTAGTGAGGGTCAGATGACAATGATAGCTACCCCTTCCTCTTGCATCATTTATCAAAGCTCTAGATGTATAGTTCAATCTCCTCAGAGGAAGCAAGGATTCAAAGGTAAAAATCTTACTGTCCTTACCACGGAACCCGAAACCATCCCGTACCGCCCGGCACAGGGCATTCCATACTGTACTGGCCAAGAGCCGGTACGGTTCAGCCATATAAAATAGTCCCGCTTCCGGACCGTTAAAAAAATTTTAAAAAAAATTATATTTTCATACCGGTATGGTATGGTACCATACCGGTATGTATCGCATACCATACCGGTATGTATCGCCCGGTACACTCCGGTTCGGGCTCGTTTGGCTCGGTTCAAGTCTGGTTCAGCTTTGGTTCAGCGATTGTTGCTTGAGAAGGGGAAGAAATACTTTTTTTCCTCATTTTTTATTACCGGTACCTTTACCAATATGGTACGGTACGGACCGTACCATCTGCTGACCGGTATAGCCCCCGGTACCGGTTCAGCGATCCTTGGCCCTTACTATAATTCTTTGACAAGTACCAAATCTATACAACAAAAAATAAGTGGCAGAACTGCAAGTTTCTTTTCTTTTCTTTTCTTTCTTTTTTTTTTTTTTTTGCATAGCTTGTTTCATGATTTGATTGGTAACTTGAGAAAGTATTGTTTCAAGTAAAATGTTAACCAAGAATATAAAGGAAGGAATCAAATGCTGTCAAAACAGGATGGTATCGCCAGTACCATACTATTACGATGAAACACCAGCATGGGTGCCACTGCGAGGCCTAACTTATCAAAGTCCTAGATTGAGTGGGTTTCGTAGTCCTAAAATAACTTGTTTTCTTGACCGGCTTTCAATTGACCGGCCATTTTCTTGTTCGAGGCGGAGGGGGATACCGGAGTGCCCCTTCTCCCTTCATCTTCCGACAAATACAAAAAATAAATAAATAAATAAAACCTTCATCCTGCCATTCACCATGGCCTCGCTGGAGATGAGGTAATCAGCATCCGTATCCACCGATCTCCTCTTCCCTTTACTATTCCGGCCGGTCGTATACGATTGTCGTCGACCCAGATTTCCGACCTCTAGAAGTAGAACAAATTCCTCGATCTTTTTGTATGATACATGATTGGCATTCTCATACTTCAAGTTGCATCTCACACCACCGATCGATATGCCGTCATCCTAATTTTGTTTTTCGATCACCTTGCTAGTGCTCCCGGTGCAACCATGAAATATTGCAAGCATTGTTGTCCATGTGGTAAAGTTGTGCACAAGGCGGTTGTTTCTTTCACACGGTTCAGTTTTTTAATCGAGAAAGTTTCTGTGACAATCGTTGGATACCCTTCAGAATTTTCCTTTCAGGCGTGCAGAATGGCTTAACGAAATCTAGGTGGGTATTGCCTTACCATTGCATGTAATTATCATGATGTACCGCACCACGATATTACTGGAATATCATGCAAAGGGATTGCAATATTACTGGAATAAAGTGATTGATAAATTTCTCCATTTACAACACTAAACTGAAAAAATATAGATCATTGCTAATGCACATTCAATAACTGTGAGGGAAGCATCTAAAGAGGAGCATCAAATTTCAGTTTGATTCTTTTTCTTGTTTTTTTAAAGTAGGCGAAGTTAGATCAATTTTATCGTATCATTATTACTATTTTATTTTATTTTTTAGAATTTTACTAACCAGTGCCCGGTCAAGAAGTATTTAATGTCTTCAAAAATCAACATAATCTACATTTAACATATCAAAAATGAGATATAGACTCATATGATATTAAATATTATTATTTTAAACTTTTAAAAGATAATTCATATAATATATTAGTATAACAATATTGCTATACATATATCCTAAACCCTTTTATATTAATATAATGATATATTATACATTATAATATATACTAATTATTATAATAGGCACTACTTGTATCTGTTAAGTTCTCTATGTCTGTATTAATAGCTCAATTGGTTTCTGAGTATCCCCTTGATATCTGTCATTTACACAAGAACAGCAAGAGGTCCGGTCTCCTACAGCTTACAGCAGTAATCTTGGAATCTTTGTCATCCATCAGAACTCTTCACCTAGGCTTCACTCCTTTAGCTTCTCTAATCTATGCAAACATAAACTAGGAGAACTTGGCATCTACAAACTTGAAGGGTTTCAAGGACAAATAACCGGGTTTCTTCTTTCTTCACTATAACTAAAATAGCAGATCTCCAGATCGCTAAGAAATGATCACTTCCGATCATATGTTTGGCAGAAAGTGCACTAGAAGTCCGAAACTCAAGTATCAATGACTCGCTATCACCATCTTGACTTGTCCAACGACGCGCGCAGTTCTATGCCATGTAGAAAAGAACCCATCCTACTCAAATCCGAACTAATCAAAACTGACAAGAAAGTGATTCCCGTGCCCTGTAACATGGTTAGCGTAGGTATCATCGAACAATTGCTTGAAGTTAAAAGCTCAAATCAGCAGCATTATCTGTATATTCTTCTATCTTCGGAGCAACAGAGCCCAGGAAATTTCTTACGAATTAGGTTTCGAGGAAGCGGAGGAAAACTAACTTTTTCCTTGTTTCTTCATTGTGTAACAAAAATTCACCGAAAAAAAAAAAGAACAGCTTTTGTAGCCTGGAATTCAAATTAGACCGATGTAAAAGAATTTTATGAGGTTTTGAAGTGAATAATAAGATGCTTTTAAAAAACTTACAAGGATATGGCCCATCCCACGGCGCAAAAAATCAAAAGAGTAAACAAGAACTTGACCGGCGATGCCATCTCCACTACTGAAGGTACTGGGCTCTTTCCAATCGATTCGTCTTTTACAATAACCTCATCACCTCGCTCAAGAGAAACAATCCTTCACAGAAATCCAAACGGAGGCTCGAAACTCAAGCTTTTCAAAACTTAACAGCGCGCTTGCGGAGAGAGGGAGACCGGGAGAGAGGTAGCGTCGTCGTTCCACGATCCGATCCGAAGGGCGAAGGAAGGGGAGGGAGGAAAGCGTCTGGTGCGGGAGTGCGCTTATTTCGAGGTTTCAGGGGCGGGGTCGGGTTCTCCATCCGCGATTCAAGCGGGGTGCGGAGGATAGAAGGGGGGAGGGGGGGGGGGGGGGGGAAGAAACCGTCCCGGGGAAGTTTTTTTAAATATATATATATATATATAATTATTTATTTCCAAAACTATCCCTGCTGCAAAATTGTTTCCGAAACTACCGCAGTTCCGGCGTGGACTAGTGATTGAACATGCGAAAAAAAGAGGGGACAAGGCGGCCGTGCATCCTTCTTCCAGTCCACCGGCGGAGGCGCGGCCAATGGCGATCTGGCGGAGGTGACGGCTGGCGACGCGGATCTGGACCATCCAGTCGGAGAACTCCTTGGCGATCTTGTGCTCGGCGTGGGAGCGGACGGCGGGGATGAGGCGGAGGAGCATGCGGCGGAGAGGGTGGGGTGGGTGGCGTCCAGGAAGTCGCGCTTGACGGCGTCGACGGCGCGGAGGGCGAGGTAGAGGTCGGCGGCGGCGAGGTGGGTGTTGGCGCGGGTGAGGAGGTCGAGGAGGCGGGCGCAGAGGCGAGTGGCGGCGAGGGCGGCGGAGAGGTTGCCGGCGCCGGCGGAGGGGGCCCCCTTCATAATGAAATCGCATGTTTTCGGGGGAAAAAAAAAAATCCGTTTCCTCCGAGTCACGTCGCCAAATCCCGCACGCTCTTCCATTTCCGCCGAGTCGCCGCCGGTGCTCCCGCCACAGGGGATCCGGCGGAGGAAGAAGAAGTCCGTTCGGGTGTACATGGAGGGGTGCTTTGACATGATGCACTATGGTCACTGCAACGCGTTGCGCCAGGCCCGGGCCCTCGGGGACGCGCTCGTCGCCGGGGTCGTGAGCGACGACGAGATCACGGCCAACAAGGGCCCCTTGTCACGCTCCTCCACGAGAGGTCGATTCTTTTCTAATTGCTGTCTTTTGTGAAAAGATCTTTAATATTGGTTTTTTTGCCATGTATATACAATGGAGCTCTAGATTAAGGATTTATGGCCTTCCATTTTCTTGATAGTTGTAAATTTTTTGTTTCGAATTCGTTGATTCAAAAATCTCACATGTTATTGCCTTTCTTTGCCTTCTACATTTTTTGCTTTAATATGGAAGATCTGAATTATTTCCTTGCCAATTTCAACCTATTTAGAAATCATCATTTTATGACATTTTGATCATCTTGTTAATATTTAATTATTAACAAGCAGCCTCGCAAAGATAGAAAAAAAAAAAAACAGAGAGCTAGAACATAACAAAGACAGCTGTCCATACATAATTGAAATAAGAATACATACAACTACTACAGTACAAGGTATATCTTCTATATACACAAATAAGATAAAAGAGATCAACACATATAGTTGCTATAGGTAAAGTAATGACTTTCTAATAGCAATCCTGAAGGATAAACCTAGTTGGTGACGAGAGCAGTATAAGCTGCACTTGTTCTCCTGTATTAAACTTGTTAATTTGTTCATCTCTCTCTATAATAAGAAGAAAATGTCTGTACTAATATTTATCCTGAAACTTCATTTTTACCCCAGTATCATAGGAAAGTATTGATATAATGAAGAATGTATAGAGCAATAGAATGAAGAAAATTGTGTATGAATATGTTTTATAGAGTATATTGCAAAATATGTGATTGGAATATGAAGTGGCAATGTCTTGGCATACTTTAACATTTGAAGCATGATAGATAGAAGAAAAAAGACTAGCTAGGAAAACATAAGAAGCAATAGAATCATCCCAGTTATCTGCTAAGAGCTTGTCCATGGAATGATAAGGAGAACTGAACTCGATAGTGAAACAAGGATCATCATTGATAAAATTTCAATGGTTATCATGTCTATACTCCATTTCATTATAGTTCAGTAAAAGAGCAAGCCATCCAACAATGAAGGGAAAGCAAACCTGATCCTCTTTGGACTATATGAAATAGTGAATACCCGAGACATGAATCTTGAGAAGCAGAGATATTATATGAGTAATCAGCAACTTGAAGAGAACCCTGTCATGAGTTGTTAGATGTTCCAGCTCATTGTGATCAAAGTTTGCTGAATCCAAAATTCGATAATAAATAGAAATGCTTGTCGCATTGAACCGACAATATAAAAGTAGCCTCAAGATTCCAGTTATTGCTTGAAATAGTTCAGCATGCAGATCATTTTGCAGTAATTTATGACTGTTGAAGAAAGGTTTTGCTATAAGATAAATAAGAAACACAGACAAATAATTTAGATATAGAACCTACACAAAGAATAAAAAAAACCAAGTGAGCAAAATTCCAATATCTACTTATTTCCTCCACTTTTTCTTTGTTTTTTTCTTTTTCTTTTCACGATTCTTTTTTTTTTCCTTCCATAACTTTTTTTGTACATATTTTTCTTCTTTCTTTACACATAGACCAATCATCTCTATTTCAAGGCTTCCAATATAGAATGACATTTCAGTCCTAAAATGGATGAAGATGTGATGTATGCACATAGAATAAAAAAATTAAGCACTTTTTATATTTCTACTGTTTTCTGTCTCTTTTTCTTGTTTTTTTAAATTTCTCTAATTTTGCTGATCTTTTCTTTCACAATTTTCTTTGTACCGTAATCCTATTTTCTTTTGCCCATAATCCTATCCGGTGAAATATAAAACTCTAATGTTTTAGAGATGCATAAGAAGTATGGTCAGTTAATCCCATCCATTGATGCACCTCAGATAGCTGAAATATAATAAGCCTTTGATGTTTATTGAGCCTTTGATGTAGCATAAGTCTGTGATGTAGAAGTCTATGATGTACAGGCCTTTGAAACAGACGATGGCAATTTATGGGATGTATTTTGAGAGCAAATAAGGATTCGGGTGCAAAAAAAATTGAATGGATCAATATTCTGAATTGAGGCAACCTTTCCATAAACTCTTGAGACCAAGTAGTATTAATTCCAGTCTAGCGAAAATGATATTTCAATGGATAATGGTAGTCTCAATTTTTAGAGTGGGTCCCCTATTTTTAAGATATTTTTGTTCGGATAAAATCCACCAACTCATCAACGTACCGGTCTAACCGCAAAGGGACGTGCCCAAAAAGGGAGTGGAAGCAATCCACGCCATACCTGCTAGCGGTCTCTTTGGGCTGGTCCACCACTGAGTTTGTGCACCTAGTCCAACCAATAATTTCATCCTATTTTTAAAAAAATATTTTCTATTGATAATTCCCTATTTATATGGTCTCCCATCTCATATAACTCTAGTCAAATTTTTATTATATTTATTTTTTTTTTTGTTGTTGTTTTCATTCACGCAGCTTTCCGAAGTCTTGAATCATCTAAATCAAAACCAGCTGATAAGCGTGTGCTTGAGAGAGTGTGTAATTTTATAATTGCAACAGTTAAACAAAGGAGAAATTGTGCGCAATATGAGTGCATTTCCAATTCAAGGAGACTTCCCTGGCTTCTTATTTTGAGGTTTTTACGTTGGTTTAGAATTGCTTCTGGGAAAATGCATTCCTTAAAAACGTCTAATTTACGGATGACAAAGGAAGGATGTCAGGTCGACAACAGCATTTCGGTTCAGAAGAAAGGCATGCTTTTGGGTCGAGTCATCAACACCCTTCGCATTTGAAACAATTCTTTTTCGGTCGTAGATCTTTCCCTGATTAAATTGACCAAAAAGTTGGAAAAGGCAGGAAAAAAGAAAAAGTCTCAGCACCAGTACAACTCGTAGAACACACATAAATTGGGGGTTAAATCACGAAGCAAGACGAAATGGGATCCATAAGCATCTTAGTAATCAGACCAATGCTTAAAATAACCATTCTTACATCATGAAACAACTTTATTCCACTGGATAAGGGAAGAAAAAAAGGACACTAACAAGTGCAAGCACTCAATTCTACTATCTTACCCCATCTACACCTAACCAAACACACCACAAACTAACACATTTCATGTGTGTACACACGTACCACACAACTATTCCTATGCTTTATGCTGCTTTCAGGTACAGTGTGAATGAGAGGGAACCCAATTAAAGAGCCTTCTTCAATTACAATTAACCTCACAAGCTCAAGATAATGGCAGAGCAGTGGGCGAACATATAGCTTCTACGGCCACTCGTTTCATCACATCGGGACATGGATCCCCACCGAAATTGTTGGTGGATATTGTGACTGCACATCTCTGCTGCCCAACGCACTTCTGTTCAAATAGATCAGGCATTCAAAATCAGTAGAGTAAACCAAGACCTATCAGATGTTAATTTCTATATTTAACACCTCCCTATGTGTCCATACTTTATACCATGCAAGATAGCAAACGTATATAGGTTATACAAGACTTGAATGAATCAGTATTTTTGTTCATTGATAAAGTGTTTTTGGTTTCTAAACAATATATCCCCAATCCACCCAAGAAATAATATGGTTCTTAATGGAAGGCCCATGCCGAATTGGATATTCAGGAATCTCACATGAATTGGGCACCATATTCAATGCTATCTGACTTATAAATAGACTTGTCCTATACTTTTACTTATTTGCAGGAAGAAAATCTCCGAGTAGTTTGAGAACTCAAAGACAGAACTCATGCATAAACAATTAAGAAGATGTGTAGATAATACCAATATATATGCATACGGCAGAAGATATATAAGGATGAAAGTGTAGTTTTTAAGAACCTTTTCCAAGGTGCTGTGTGAATTTGGTGAGTGGCATGTTCCCTGCTGGAAATTTCCACAAGTTCCCAAGGGCGTGCCAAAGCTGGCAAACTTGATAGCTGAGATCGACTGTCCTGATGCACATCGCAGGTGAACTTTTGGCTTATGGTACTCCTCAGGCTGGCCATAGCTCTGAATGTGCCAATTCTTTATCGTGGGATGCCACTCAGAAACGTCAGCACAGACACTGGACACAGATTTCTTCACAAAAGAAATCTCCGTTGCATCGCCTCCAAGTTCCTCGAATACTACTAATAGATTTTTGGTTGGCTGTAACCAGGACCTTGGCACATGATACCTGAGCATCCAATAATTAGTTTCAATCTGCTTGATCAAATGTAAAAGAAACAATAATAATTCAACTAGAAGCTGAAGTTGGTTCAGCATCCCACAGAAATTCCATTAAGTAATATAATCTTCCCATGAAATAGCTTTGATGTATAGTGATGCAACAGAGCTTGATCATAATACAGCACCAGAACTAACATTTAACAGTTGCTGATCAACCAAATTAGTGTCTTCAGTAATGCGGCTTCCTTGTGACTCCACAGTTGGTTACCTTTAATGTAATTTAGTTGGCATCATCGATGCAGATAGAATCAACAATTAACTCATTAAGATGACATGAAATTCTTGTGAGCAGCTGACTTATCAACATGCAAATGACCTCATGATATCATCATCTTAGCAACAACAAAGAAGTGATATTTTTATGTCCTACTGGAGTGCAAGAGAATTTAACAGTCCAACTGCTTCAACATGGATTGGCTCAATAAAGTTACGTAAGGTCAGCTTTGTTTTCTGAAGGATGATTAGAAATATAATGACAAAAATTCATTAGAAAGAAAATTGTTGACCTGTTCAAGTTTCTTACCAGCGTTGGGTTGGTTGACCACAACCACTTTGACAATTTGGGGTCCGATAAGTTCCTGCATAGTTGCATGCTTTGCAATCCCCGTTTGGTGCCCATAAAGTCCAGTATCTTCCAATGCTTTGTCCATTTATCCAAGCTTGACCCTTCCCCATACTGCCCATATCCAATGCCAGTGGGTCATCTCCAGCAGGAGCATCAAAGTAAGCCTGATAATGAAAGGTGAAAGGTATGAACCAAGATGCTGGAACAACAGAAACTTATTTATAAAACATGGCTAGGTTTCATTTCTTACCCTATACCATGTTAATGGCTGTTGCTTTTGAGATACTAGTGACTGTTTTATCCATTCAACTGAAGAAGTGCCCTCTAGAGAGTTTAGATTCATAGCTTCTCCTTTTAGGCCAACCTGCATATATAATCATGAAAACAATAAAGTTTTACCACATTTACATCCATATAAATCCCTCCACTTAAAATCTGCAGGTCATGAGAAAAAGTTTAACCTGATATGACCATTTCTGCCAGGTTAAATCTCTTTTTCCTTCATCAACTCCATGTAGCACCACAGGACCTAGGACTCCAGTATTCCACAACTCATAATGCACCCCAGCATTCTTCACCCATGATAGAACAACAAAGACGTTTAAGTGTTCAGGTTGAGTTGAAAAGACAACCAACATCAGTAACTAATAGAACAAAATACGGAGCAAGCAAGACAGTAACTAACTGGCAGCCCAACAGCAACACTTAGCAGTGCAATTCTGTTAGATCCAGCACGAAGATTGACATTGCCAGTATATGCAATTCTCCTATTTTCTCTGCTTCCATAAGCAGAACCTACATGGCACGGTCACATTTTAGTTTCTTGCTCGCTGGTACTAAAAGAATTACTTATCTGATAATATACACCTGAGAGTTGACCATTAACAAAGACATGCAGGGCATGACCAGCTGACTGTACAGTGAGAACAGGAAGTTGACCCCACCGCAGAAATCCTTCAGCAGGACTCACATCAACACTGCAAAAGACAAAAATAAAAGAGTTTTCTAATGATAAAAGCTATTATATATACACAAACATATCAGGGTTTTTATCTTCCAACTTTAACTAAAATTATATGCTAGTTTATGCTTTACTTAGCCAAAACTCATTCAAGCTCGTACTTACAGTATAGTTCAGTTTACTGAGGGTTTCTCCAATAAGAATTCAATGGCATAATATCATTATAATGACCCAATATTTGTGACTCAATACTAACAACAGTGAAGTATTATAATAAATAATAATCTGGTGAAAGAAACAAAGATTAGAGAACAGAGAGCAAAAGTTAGATATTCTAGATCTGCTTGATAGAAAGAGGGTTGATCTAATCCCACCTGGTAATATACCATAGGTAATCACTAGCATCCCTGGTAACATTTATCTGCTCTAAAAGGCCAGCTGTGATGATCAGTGAGTTATCTCCTAATGAAGCAACATCCTCATCATATGTTTCCCACATAAGAGACTGGCTGTTGGCAGGCAACATTTGCATTTGGGATGTTTGAACGCCAACCTGTGATGAAAATAGAACGAGCTTTTATCTTGGGCAACACCAACTTAGCTTTGCCTTTGAGCTTTGAGTATTCTTGCAACATTTGACCTTTAATAATTTAATCATAAACTCAATTATAGGCTATGGAAATATCAAGTAATGCAGAAATGGCTTTTCCTGCAAGTCATGGTCATTTAATGACATATGAAACAACATTGACAGACACACATAAGAAAAATTGAAGCACATTTATGTTTCACGTACTTTTGCAGTATTGAACACTATATTTCTGCAGTCGGGAAGAATGCTGATTGACCAAGGAGGCAGGTTGTAGTGCATGTTATTGAACATTACTCTAGCAAAAGAATTAGGGTTGTAGTTTGCAAGGAAAGCTGCACAACCTCCTGATTCAGAACTGAAGACATGAGCCTAAAATGCCAAAACATAGTTAGTTAAACCAAAGCAAGAATTCATCTTGATATTCAAGGAAAAATAAGATTGTGTAATAAATATACATTCAGCATCTTGGAGAAAGGAAATGTAACATACCTCTTCAAAACTTCCAAGAGAAGTAACAGTTGGATCAGCAGAAACTAAAGCTGGTTCGCATAACTTAATAGCCCTGTGGAGCTCTTTCAGATGTCCATATTTTGGTTCCCTGATAAGTCCTGCCAATTTGCCACAATCAATAACATTACAGTAGTCTACATTGTGGTGTGAAAAAGACATATAACGGATCTCAACCAAAGATAAGAATCAAAATTTGCCATATTTATATTACTATATCAAGGAACAAATTACAATGTAGTGAAGTGGAGATTGGGAAACCGAAACTAGGTATTTTGGCTAAATTCATCTAGAACAGCTCATCACTTTCAAACTGCATGTAGAATCTCAGAGAAATAGATCAAAACAAGTTACAGATACAGAAAGCATGTTAATAAGTCTCCTCAAATCTAACGAACAAAACTAGAGGATGTAAAAGAAACCCGGTACAAGACAAACTGGGGTAACTATAACAATAAAAATAATACATTATCAGATTTCAAATCAGATCAGGTCAAAGTATAGCATTTCTATAATGCTACAAACTGACATTTCACATGCCATCTCTGTCAGGGACCAGTAGAATCTCAGAGAAATAGATCAAAACAAGTTACAGATACAGAAAGCATGTTAATAAGTCTCCTCAAATGTAACGAACAAAACTAGAAGATGTAAAAGAAACCCGGTACAAGACAAACTGGGGTAACTATAACAATAAAAATAATACATTATCAGATTTCTAATCAGATCAGGTCAAAGCATAGCATTTCTATAATGCTACAAACTGACATTTCACATGCCATCTCTGTCAGGGACCAGTACTGATAGGCTAACCTAGAAACATTCAAGATCAAATCATTTCACCAGAAGTCCAACTCAGGTTTCACAATGATTAAAAGAGTATCACTACCAACTTAACAGAATTTGGTTTAGGGGAGAAATATTCGAGGGCAGAATTACAAATATTACAACTGTAATAACAGTGAATGCCAATCACGAAGAATTTGGATTATGGTCAATCCATTGGCATCTTCACTAAGAAGCTGAGTTCACCTTCCACTGGCACAGAGATGTTAAAAGAAGAAGCGGAACTACAGATACTGATAATATCGTCTGACAGCTTAACTAGTCTACATGCATCACCTACTAGATCCAGAGCAGCTAAGTGTCACCAGTAAAGCAAATTTAAACATATGGCCGGCAATTTCTTTTCATCTATTTTTAAGGATGATGAGAACTAATTTTGACTGACTATTATTGATAAGAATAAGCATTCAGTCTGCAATTTCTTTTCATCCCCATCTATGTAAGATAAGTGCTAATTTTGACTGATTAACAGCCATAGCTAAAGATATTTGTCCATTATAGCTGAAATGTGCAGAATTATTTAAAAATAAATAAATAAAACCTAAGGGTTTTACCATACACTCTGAAATATAGCAATATGAAGAAAATATAAAAGGAATTACAGTAATCAAAAAAAGGACTGTGAAGTATGGTTCTTTTCTCTTACCATATTCATCAATAGGAGCATCATAATCATAGCTGGTTGAAATGAAGGGACCTCCAGCTGTACGACCAAAATTAGTTCCTCCATGATACTGCAGGGAAAAGCATAGCATGGTACCTTTTTAATGAAACATGTTTCCACACAACAGGTGCAAAATAGCCACAACACAACTGATCTGTTCTAACCATGTAATAATTGATGAAGGAGCCACCCTTTTGTATAAAGCGTGCAACAGCAAATGCCAGATCCTTAACTGGTCGCTGGCGAACAGTGCCCCCAAACTCTGTAAACCTGCAATTGTGATGAAGCAAAAAGAGAAGAAACTTGCAATCAGCTTGAAGTAACAAGAATTCATTTTCTTTCTAGATGTCGTTATAGCATCAAAAACCTATTCTAGTAAATGTAAAAGATGATCAATAAATATATAATGGAAATTTCATTCTTTTAACCTGTGTCCAAAATTAAGTCTCAACAGCCTGTGATTTAAAGTTAAGCCCATCAAAACTATACTTGTTCAAACAACTTACCAGCCACTCCAAGCTTCAGTCCACATTATAGGCTTGTAAGGCTTGTTGGGAGTAAAAGCATCACAATAGAAACCATTGCATGCATTTATCTGTTGCCAAAATTGAAAGAATAAATAGAAAACACAACAAGAGACTTGAACATTTCATCTGAGAAAAAGAAAAACAATCTCTAACACAATGTCAACCAGCATCAACCATGCTTATAAGAAAACCTAGAAATAGATCACAGCAATTTGCCACCAATCTTAGACTACCGTGTATATGCATTTTCACATGGCATAAACAAACAAAAAAAATATATAAATTAGATTTACCGGAAGGTTCAGCTTTTTAATTAACATTTCATGACTCTGCTGCAGGAATGTTATAGAATCATCTCTCTAGTCCACACTAGTAAAGTTATAATCTGGAACAATTACATGAATACTTCTTTATGATGAAGATAATGAGAAACAATGAGCACAGAGCCTCCCATTTCCCTGTATACACACTAAATAGATGGGACTTGTTGAAAATGCAGCTCACAATATCATGTGAAAGGAATAGTGAGCACAGGAGCATGAGCAACTTGTAGGGATTTGCGTGATGCTCCCAAGCTTTGGAGAGACTTGGAAGATCATGGCAGGGATGCTGGAGGCGATCCCTGGGGCTTGGGGGCGTGTCCCAAGCGGGTCCTGGATGTATTCCAGAGGTTTCCTGGAGGTGTTCCAGGGATACTCTGAGTCTGAGGTTTAGAGAACTAGTGAGACATGGATGTACATGGGCTCGGGTTTGGATTTTCTCGAGTGACTCAGAGGGGGGAGTTTTTTAGGGCTAGGTCGGTTGTGACCTAGGTTTATATCTTTATATGTATATAAAGAACGACGGAACGTCGGGAAATAAGAAGAGTAGACGTTATCCCTTTTCTCCTCCAGAAAAACTCTAGCCTCTCTTCTTCCAGGTTCTTTCTCGTGTGTGGAGCCCCATGGGGGCTCGCCTTCGCGAAGGGAGCGGATGGCGCGCCCCATCTCTTCCCTGGTGATGTGTTCCCTTTCTGCCATGGCGGCATCAAGGAGGATCCCGGGCATTCCGTGGAGCGAGTTTGCTATAACAATTGGTATCAGAGCGACCTTGATGCAGTGGTGCGAAAGTAGGGAAGAGGATGTCACGATGCTGGCATAGATCTCGAGGTGCCGAGATCTGGAGGTGAGGACCTGCTACCCTCCCTGGAAACAAATACGGAGAAGAACAGGAGGTGCAGATCCAGATCTGGGCGATACACGGAGTCGCGCGCGGATGTGGCACAGGGCGTCGGCGGCAGCGGAGCGGAGCGGGGCGGCTCGGGCAAGACGACGCAGGGGCACGCGGGCGCGGCACTGGGCGTCGTGGGAGAGGCGGCTCGGGTCTCGCCGGTCACAGGCGCGGGCATGCCCGCGGCGCAGGGCGACGCCGGGAGCGGTCGCGAGCGCAGCGTGGCAAGGGCACAACGGCGCGCGAGCGCGGAGCACGGGCTCACCAGTCGCTCGGGCTCGACGGAGGAGGCAGCGGCGAGGTCTCGCGGGCTCGACCGCCATCGGACTGGACTTCGCGGGCTGCGGAGGAGCCGATCGGGCGCGGCATAGCCGCGCGGGAGGTCGCCGGAGGCGCGGCAAGGCCGTGGGAGGTCGCCGGATGTGGCGCAGCGGCCGGGAGGCGATGGCGACGGCCGAGAGAGGCTGCGGTCCACGGTTTCCTGCTGTGGACCGGCGACCATGGCGGCTGTGGACCGAGATTGGCGCGCGTGGACCGGCGAGCTGGTTCACGATGAACCGGCCAATCAGGATTTCAAGTCAATCACTATGCTCTGAAAACCATGCAGATGGATTTTTGACGATTCCGGGCTCAACTGAACTCCGATTTGAGTCCCGTCTGTGCCGTTGGACTCCATTTTTCGAGCTCTTCGTGTTGAGCTAGGTTGGATCCGATGATGGAGTCAATTCGCAAGGTATGTGGAGATCGTGGTGCAGTGACCGTGTGTGCGGGCAGCACGTGCAGGATGGTTCCATTTTCGGCACTTCTTGATGGACAGAGGTTCAAGGTATCGGGAGTAGTGCGGAGGTTTGCTGGTGGAGTGGATCTCATCGAAGATGATGGATCCTGTGGTGCAGGAGTTCGCAACGGTGGTGTAGAGCTGCAGGTTCTATGCTGTGGAGCATTGACAGGTCGGGTGATCTGTGGTTCAACATAGGTGGAGCGACACATACCAGAGATCTTCAGAGCATGAGTGATAGCTCCATCGGTAGTGGACTAGTCTCTTGGTCACTGTGGAGGAGAGCGATCGGTAGGTTTCCAGCTACCTTGATCGTGATGGAGCTGGACGTGGGTAGTATCCCGCGTGGTTGGAGGTCGATCTCGGGAGATGGATATCTCAGGAAGACTCGGGTACATCAGCAGAGGCGGTGCCAGGGGCAGTTCAGGGAGACAGGAGACAGTTTCAGGGAGTGCCGGAGGTATCGGGCAATCGGGAGTATCCTGGTATGGTGACTTTTGTCTAGGGACAGAGATTGGAGTTGATGGGGCTGGCAGCTCAGGAAGATCGGGGATAGGTCTTAGGGAGTGCCAGGAACATCATGCAGCCGGGAGACAGGCTGGGACATGATGGAGCAGCCGCTAAAGATGGTTGCTGGGTCAGTCGCTGGGTTAGAGAAGTTGGGATGAGCTCCTGGATTTCGGAGGTTCCTGCGGGGTTGCAGAGTATCCGAAACGGTCTCAGAGGGGTTCGCGGTGATGCGGAGGGTCCGAGGAGGCAGCGACTAGGTACGAGGTTCAGGTGCAGGCTCAGCAGGGCAACGTTGAGTTGCTGGCCTCGGGGTTTTTTTCTGTGGCATCAGGGGGACTTCAGTCTCAGGTAGAGCACCGGTGACAGGTGACTTCATGGGTGGAGCAGGTTTTGACACATGTTTAGAGCGGGAGGTGCAAGGACCATATCCTAGCACGAGCGTCAGGGATGCACTTAGCCAGGTGGAGCAGAGTGTGCGGAGATTGGCGTGGCTCTGAGATGATTGTGTCAGGTAGAGCTCCAGTTACAGCGGGTGCCGATTCAGGTTCGCTGGGTTCTCTCCAAGGAAGTCCAAGAACAAACTGATGCAGCTGTCATGCAGAAGAAAGACTATAATCAGTGGTGCCAGGATACAAGCGAGGGTTTTCAGCTGTGGAGGCGGTCATCTCAAAGGCCTCCAGGTGAATTCAGCAACTGAAGAGTATTGGCAGAGGCGAGGATATCCGCACAGGCTGTCAAGACACGCAGTTACAGCAGGATGTGCGTTGAGGACATTGCCAGGTTTGCCAAAGTTTGAGGGCACCAAGGTGGAGATTGTAGGGATTTGCATGGTGCTCCCAAGCTTTGGAGAGACTTGGGAGACCATGGCAGGGATGCTGGAGGCGATCCCTGGAGCTTGGAGGCGTGTCCTAAGCGGGTCCTGGATGTATTCCAGGATTTTCCTGGAGGTATTCCAGGGATACTCTGAGTCTGAGGTTGAGAGAACCAGTGAGACATGGATGTACATGGGCTCGGGTTTGGGTTTTCTCGAGTAACTCAAAGGGGGGGAGTTTTTTAGAGCTAGGTCGGTTGTGACCTGGGTTTATATCTTTATGTGTATATAAAGAACGACGGAACGTCGGGAAATAAGAAAAGTAGACGCGGTCCCTTTTCTCCTCCAGAAAAATCCTAGCCTCTCTTCTTCCTGGTTCTTTCTCATGTGTGGAGCCCCATGGGGACTCGCCTCCGTGAAGGGAGCGGATGGTGCGCCCCATCTCTTCCCTGGTGATGTGTTCCCTTTCTGCCATGGCGGCATCAAGGAGGATCCCGGGCATTCCGTGGAGCGGGTTTGCTCCAACACAACTAAACGAGAAATGCCTCCTTATGACCACAGAGAAGAAGACCACGAAACCACCTTGATTAGTCATCAGAGGTAGAGGACCCCAACTTCCGTATAAAAAAACTTTTCTTTTCAGATAGATATAGGCAAAAAAATGTAGATAAAGAAGAACAAGTCTTCCTACCACTGGATCTGGGGCATCATCCTCCTTGCACATCACCCAGGGGACACCTGTTCCCAATCCAACCGCCATTTTAGCAGCCCAGTTCACGTATGCGTGGCCACCAGCGCCAAATGCCTTACTTTCTGGTCCATACTCATTCTCAATCTGCACTACAT
The DNA here is from genome assembly GCA_021397845.1 of Areca catechu. Lineage (NCBI taxonomy): Eukaryota > Viridiplantae > Streptophyta > Magnoliopsida > Arecales > Arecaceae > Areca > Areca catechu. The sequence continues at coordinate 6,729,978 of CM038040.1, read as the reverse complement.
GAAACTCTAGATCAGCCACAACACTATTTTTCTTATATATAAAAAAAATATATTTGTTGCATTGTTTTACAACAGGAATAGAACTCCCAGAATCGAAAATAAATGAAATTAGTCTTTAGAGGACCTAAAATTCCTCAAGAAGAAAAGGAGAACAAGAAAAACCATGCCTGTGAGAGTATAATTGGGCCACCCTGCGACGCAAAAAGCGATTCGCTCTTCATCATCTGTACAATCTTTTGGGTGAATCCTTGCATCGCCATCTGCGACACCAAATATGCATAAATATACCAATGCAGAATCCATTTAGAAAACAACGAAGACCTAAACCATACGAAAAATATAGAAATTAAGTAAATTCTATTCATATTCTTTTCACCGGCGCAAGAAAATGAGGAAAGAATGGAAATGCAGCGGAAAAAAGAAAAAGACCTTGAACGGCTCGTTGTCTGTTCTGAAGCTGATGCCTGGTATATATTTCAACCAAACTGGAAATCCTCTGCGCATCATAAAAGAAAGAAAGAAAGGAAGAAAAAGGAGTTCATCATCTTGTTCTCAAAGATATGACAACAAATAGGCGTGCAAGCAGTACCCAAAATTCCACTCGCCACAAACGTAAGGCCCAATGCGGAGGTGGACGTAGAGTCCCACCTTCTGCACTGTCTTTATAAACCTCACCAGATCATATCTTCCCTCAAAATTGTACTGCAACCAGATGTGCTCCCATTTAAGATCCCATGACAACAAATCAAAAATATAATTAAGAAAGAAGAACCAAAATGGCAGCAGAAAGAATACGTTTCCAGGAGAAGGTTCATGGCCATTCCAGAACACATATGTCTGTATCACATCCAGCCCTCCATCCTTGGCCTTCTGCACCAGTCCTTCCCACATCTATCCCAAAATTTGGCAATAAAATAAAATAATAAAATAATTATATAAATAATAAAATTAAATGCCTGTTAAATATAAAGCTAGGAAAAAATAGAAGATCATTTTTTTTATTTAAAAAAAAAAAAAAAAGGAAACAAAGAGATGGTGGTACATCCGGTGTGCTCCGGGGGTAGTGAATGGAGCCAGAGATGAGAATCCTCCTCCGGCCATTGATTATGACGGCCTTGCGGTCATAGGTTACTCCACATTGCGCGGCAGGAAGGATGATGAGCAAAAACAGCAGCAAGGAGATGGGTTTTTGAGCTCCCATAGCAGGGTGGCAGCCACACTTTGCCCGGATCTCCCACCCCTTTTTCCTTCCCCTCTCGCTCTCCTTTCTTCCTACAGAGGGAAGGTTTTAGTAGCGGAGGGAAAGCTGAGCGGTGAGAGCAGCCGTGATGCGTGGGTGCGGCTGTGGGTGTGGTTGTTGAGAGAGGGGCCCTCTAGTCTGCCAAATGGTACATCCGTTGTCGGCCCTGGATTGTGGGGGGCGGGGTTTGTATCTTTGGCGTGGAAGAATGATTGTTCTCATGTCGACCGCGGGATCACTCCCCGCACAACTTTCAAAGCAATCAGAACTTCTGTGTTCATCTGATTGCGCACCTCGCAAAGCGATCGTTTGCACGATCGAACGGTCGATTCGCTCGAAGGAAGGGAATCTTCCTCACGAGCAAGAGATACAACACCTGCTCGGGAGTTGGGAGGTGTTATTATATTGTTGGGGATGTTGGGATGCCATAACGGGAAAAAAGTGCCAGCTGATCGCATTAAACTTTGGAGTTTTTAACTAACGGTCCAATTTTTGACCGAAAATTTATTTAAAATTTTTATTAATTTTTTTTTAACTTTCGGTTTAAAATAGATATGACTTAACTTTTAATCCAAATTTTGGATAATTTTATCTTTTATAAATTTTTCATCGTTGTTTCCTTTCCTCTTCCCACGGAAGAACTCCAAGTGCTTCGTCTCTGCCACGGAAGAATTGCAAGAATTTTTTTCTCCGATTAAACCTTCATTTCTGATCGTAATCAACCTTTCCGTCCATAAATCATCATTCCCATCCGATTCCCTCTCATCACGGTAAGATTCCTTCTTCGCATAATGTTCGACACCATTTTTTTTGTTGCGAGGGTTTTTCGTGATTGTCTTACCCATTATGTTGGCAGGAATAATTTTGCAGTCTGCTAAACTCCGTGGGATAATTATTTTGAAGGCTCCGCCATTCAACAATCTTCTCTCTCGTTTTCGGATTCGGTGTTCTCCTTCGGCCCATCTTGTCTAGCATAAGCATTTTCCCCTATGTGAGTGGTGCCCTCTTCTCCTCCTTACGTTGCATTTAGAATAGTTTAATGTAATAGCATGATGGTTTTAGATCATACATTCAATCCATAAAATTCAAAATAAGTGAATTGAATTATTTGGATAGAGCATTTCTGAAGATAGATAGCACAGGTAAAAGAAGATTAGATCATTATTTTTTGATAAACTTATTCTATTTAAAAGTTAGTATGGAAAAAAATGTAATGCAGGTCATTTTTTTTAATGTAGTGGGAAGGAGAAAGAAAATGTCAGATATTTGAAAAGATATCAAATGTGGTCAAATCATAGTGTTCTGAGTTGGGATTAATTAAACATCAATGAAAAGTTAATTTGAGCAGTATTTAGATGCCACTTCATGGTTTGATGGTTTTGTAACAAAAACATGTAATATGGTCAATGATATATAAAAAGTAATCTATCAAATATATATATCATTCAACCTTGAAAAGTCATATTTATTATAGTTGAAAATATATTTTCTAAATCTGTTTTTGTATGATTGTTCTTATATAATATTAGTTAATATAGTCTGTTATATTGATAACAAGTAATGTTTGTTCATCAATAGAGGAATGTGTAATAGATTGTGTTGTTATGTTTTTATGATAAGAGCATAATATTTGTAAATTATAATATTTTTTAAAAAATTTTATTTGCGATGCAGTTTTGTAATGGCGCCAAGAAAGAAAAGAAAAGAAGTGGTCATTATGTCGAGCACTATGATAAATGGGAGATGCTACTTTCGCAACTACACCACGATTGCAGAATATCTAATTAAGTTGATGTTTTGCAATCAATGGCAAAGAATAAATGCTACTCCATTTGGGTATTTGCTTGAGCTGCCATACATCAAGTAGAGCAGACCATTGTTAGATGCACTTTTATCATTTTGGGATGATGAGGGCAAGGGTTTTATATTTGGTAAAACTCTAGTTCCATTTGTAGGGTCCGACATTGCCCTTGTCCTTGGACTGAATGCAACGGGTGATGAGGTTCTTTTTCATAGGAAGGGAACAGTTAAGTCAGACATTCTGAACCATTTTTTTGATGGGGACCATAAAAAGGCAACTCGGGATTTAATAAAAAATAAATTGGTGTCTCTTGTTGGAAAGAGTGGATTGGATGATGTGGTAGACTTTACTAAGTTATGTGTAGTTTTTCTTTTTGTAACAATCCTCTTCCCAACTGCACACTACATCATTTCTAAGGATTTGTTTTTATATATTGATGATCTAGATAGTATAGCTAGATATAATTGGGGTTATGCTGTTTATTCTTTCATTCGCCAGCAAATTTCGGGCCTAGCGTATAGCATCCGGATGAGAAACATGAGCGGCGTAGGTTCCACTGGCTATATGGATGGTTGCACGGTTGCGTTGGTGGTAGGCTTATCTTTAGTTGCAATATAATTTATTTAGACTTAATTTTTGTACAATGTAATTATTTCAATTGTCTTTTTTTTTTTAGGCATGGGCTGTCGAGCATTCGAACAGTCTTGTGGGAAAGCACAGGCCAGCATTTACATATCCCCGTTTGTTCCGTTGGAGTAATGCCCCATTTCCCCGTAAGGTCGACTCAATAATTAAAGTCATGAAGAATTTAAAGAATTCGGAGGTATAATTTTTTTGTATATAACATTAGAAATTTTGTAATCTGATCTGTAACTTATATTTGTTGTTCTTGTTAGGTGTCGATGTATTACAGGCAACTGAAGATGAGTTGAACCATCTCTTTGAAGGAAGGTTAGAACGGCACGTTCCGATAGAGGTGAGACCACAGGCCTGTATTAAAGTTTTTGCGCTTTGATATTTTGCTTTATATAGATGCAGTTATATAATTAGTTGTAAACTTCCATTTAAAATAGTTAATTGAAGTGTAATGTTTAATACGACATGTACTTCATATACAAAACTTAGTCCCTAATATGCTTACAATGCTGTATAATATCTCAGGTTCCATCATTTAGCGAGCATAAAAAGTTTTCATTTAGTGATTTAGAAGGAAGAATAACAATGGTTGAGAGGTCACTTCTCTATCATGGTATTCGCATAGAGGACACTCAACCTGCTGATGATGTATGCGGAGATGATGCACGATTATGTTCGCTGGGTAGGAGGGTATCGTGCATTGAGAAGATACTACGCGATAATGGTTTAATGATGCCCGATGACAGTGCTGGCAGATATACATTCCCCTCTAGGGTGAATATGAAGATATAGATTTTAATATAAATTTCATTCACTTAATTTCAGTTCTAATATTAATATCCTTCAATGTTAGGTGGGCACCGAGCTCCAAGTTGCAGGTAAAGAGAGCTCTCCATTTGTCGGAGACCCTGGTATCGAGTTTGTTCAAGAAGATGTTTAGGTATCTCAGTTTGTTGTGAAAGATTTGGTTTTCATTGTTAAATATGAAGTATTACTTAAGTGATATTTTTGTTGTTGCTAGGCCACCTCGGTGGACGATGTTTCATGTGATAAGGAAGGTTCTGTTTCAAAACATGTGTCATCTTTATGCAAGAGAGTAAAAATGGAACCTCGCATTAGAAAGCCCACTGAGAAAGCCAAGGTCACGGTAAAAGATAAAAGAACCTATAAACGTGCCGAAAGAAAAAGGAGTAGGAGATGGGTGAAGGAGCTGAAGCATTGCCTACTATCCAGTCTGATCTCTAGGCTCATTGTACACATTCGAAGCCTGTATCATTTGCAAATGTGGAGAAGCTAGAAGAAGTTTAGAAGAACATGCTTCATCTCCTATTATAGAGGTTTAGACAATTTTTTTTGTGTGAATTTTTTTATTTGTTTGAATTATGTAACCTTATATCCTCTGTACTTCAAATATATTAATGTATTGAATTAAATTTTAGCAAAATCGAATCTCTTGTCGAAAAATAGATATTTCAAGTTCAGTGATTATTGATTTGTCAAAAGTAACGGGAGCAAGAGGGACTAATATTGAGAAGGGCAGAAGTATACTCCCATTATACATGGAAGCAGTAATTCAATTCTTTCAGAGAGAGGATCAAATATAGTAAGTTATTGGAATAAGTATACATATGAGAATAACTTTTTTAATAATCATTGGTCGAATATATGTAGTGATACTATTTGGGAGGATCCCGATTCTACAAAACCTTCTTATACCTCTGCTGCATTAGATCAAGTACTTAAAGATGGCCCAGTACGGAGCGATGTATGTAATATTTAACCGTCTATGGTTGTTGGTTGTTCAAGCTGAGAAATTGTGTTGCCTTTTTAGTTTTATTTTTTTTTTATTTTTAATAATATAGATCATTAATGTTTACTTACGCATATTGGAGCTTGCACATTTAGAGGACAGGCATTCTTTGAAGAATCGCTGTTTGTTTTTGCGGTGTGAGATATAGGTATACACTACGTTTACAGTAACATAAATCCTTTACTTGGTTTATGATGTTATTTACTTATCTTCATCTTTTCTTTTATTGAATGTAGAGTGATGTACTTGAACGTCTGTCGTCAGTCAGTGAGGTGACGTTAGATGTGACGAAATAGATTCTATTTTCGGCTTCTTCGAGCGTTAAGAAATGGTTGGAGAATATTCGCTTGAGTGATCTGCATCATCGTAGGTACCTCTTCATGCCAATGAACATAAGATGGCATTGGTATCTGCTGTTCTGGATTTGATTGAGCACCGATTGTACTGCTACATCTCTTTATGGAGTATTAAAGTATCAGAAGAAACTAAAAAATATGTAAGCATTAATTATTTGATGTTTTTGCTTTCCATTTTGTTAAACAATCAATAAGTTGGATTTTGTGATAATTCATAATTTATCATTTAGGCAATATTTGTTCGATTTTGGCTTGAAGAACAATTTGGGGTAACCATCCATTCAGCTAAAGTAGAAGATGTAAGAGACTGTCTATAACAGAGGCACGATACAATTGACTGTGGAATATACATGCTACTATTTTTGGAGCATCTATGTAGACATGAATCAACACATTTCAATGAAGTGTTCAACGAATCATCCTTGCACAGGAAGTGGATAGTGGGGAATATTTTATTACATCACTATTATACGACATACCAAGAATTTTTTTTATTGTATGGAAAAGATGATATGTAAGTTGACAATGTAGGGGCATCGTTGTTGTAGAAAAAATTTTGTGATGTAAAGGATGCATTTGTATATGAAAGTTAAGGATAGAGAATTTGTAAAGACTATTTGGAGATTTAAATGAAAGGAATTTTGTTCTTAATGATTATTATGTATACCTTTTTTTCTTCGCAACATTGTGTATTTATTCGTAAATAATTTTTTAATTTTATTGTAAAGGGTCATTTGAATGTTTCTGAAATGATGTCAAACTACATTGAAATAATCAAAATTGCCAACACACTGTATTCTCCATGAAATTTCTCCAATTTGAAGCATATATATACATATTTTTTAGCATCTTTCCTTTTTTATTATTTACTAGCCTTTATAATTTCCACATATATGATTTTTAAGGAAATATTTTTAAAGATAATATAATTTCTGGAAGAATTGATTTTTTTTGTTTGTCGATAAATTTGCCGACAATCTCAGAGCTGCCATACAGTTTCAGATCTTGTGCCAATCCTTTTGTCGACAATGTTGTCGACATATTCGCAATAACTTATTTTTTTTCATATCAGAGTCTATGTTTGTCGACAATTGTGTTGACAATTTTTCAAGGATATTCTGTTTTTTGCTTATATTGCTGTATTTTTGTCGACAACGTTGTCGACAACATACAATTGATCTTCTATTTTATTGTCGACAAATTTGTCAACAACATACATTTCATCTTTTGTTTTTTTGCATTAACTGTATGACTTGTCGACATAATTATCGACAATGTATCATGGTTATCGACAACGTTGTCGACAAATCACACCTTTCTGAATAACTGTGTACACACTTGTTAGGTTTATTATGTACACACTTCTGAATAACTGTGTACACAACTCTGAATAACTGTGTATATCACTCTGAATAACTGTGTACATACTTCTAAAGTTAACTGTGTACACCACTTTGAATAACTGTGTACATACTTTTAAAGTTAACTGTGTACACACTTCTGAATAACTATGTACACCACTCTGAATAACTGTGTACACTACTCTGAATAACTGTGTACACAACTCTGAATAACTGTATACCCACTCTGAATAACTGTGTACACAACTCTGAATAACTGTATACACCACTCTGAATAACTATGTACACACTTCTAAAGTTAACTATATACACACTTCTGAATAATTGTGTACACCACTCTGAATAACTGTGTACACTACTCTGAATAACTATGTACACCACTCTGAATAACTGTGTACACAACTCTGAATAACTGTATATACCACTTTGAATAACTGTGTACACACTTCTAAAGTTAACTGTGTACACACTTCTGAATAACTATGTATACCACTCTGAATAACTGTGCACATACTTCTAAAGTTAACTATGTACACATTTTTGAATAACTGTGTACACCACTCTGAATAACTGTATACACCACTCTGAATAACTGTGTACACACTTCTAAAGTTAACTGTGTACACACTTCTGAATAACTGTGTACACCACTCTGAATAATTATGTACACCACTCTGAATAACTATATACACACTTCTAAAGTTAACTGTGTATACACTTCTGAATAACTATGTACACCACTCTGAATAACTGTGTACACCACTCTAAATAACTATGTATACAACTCTAAATAACTGTGTACACCACTCTGAATAACTGTGTACACCACTCTGAATAACTGTGACATACTTTTGAATGACTGTGTACACCACTCTGAATAACTGTGTACGCCACTCTGAATAACTGTGTACACATTCTAAAGTTAACTGTGTACACACTTCTGAAAATTATGTACACCACTTTGAATAATTGTGTACACCACTCTGAATAACTGTGTACACACTTCTAAAGTTAACTGTGTACACACTTCTGAATAACTATGTACACCACTCTGAATAACTGTGTATACACTTCTAAAGTTAACTATGTACACACTTCTGAATAACTGTGTACACCACTCTGAATAACCGTGTACACCACTCTGAATAACCGTGTATACCACTCTGAATAACTATGTACACCATTCTGAATAACTGTGTACAGCACTTTGAATAACTGTGTACATACTTCTAAAGTTAACTGTGTACAACACTCTGCATATCTGTGTATACCACTCTTAATAACTGTGTACAGCACGTTAAATAACTGTGTACACAAACCAACTCTGATATCAAATACATAATTGAAATGCAAAGTTATCGACAAAGTTGCTGACAACACAATTACACTATTTTTAAATTAATTAATTTTAAATACAATGTTATCCAAATATTTGTCGACAATGTTATTAACAAGCAAGCAGAAACGTAACATAAAAATAGAAAATATAATCAAAGTTGTCGACAACATTGTCGACAACTATGCAGCTATCTAGAAACTTAACAGAAATATAATAAAAAATTATTGACAAATTTATCGATAAACTATTAAAAGTTAATTTAAAATTATCCATTTCATGCAGATTTATCGACAAAGTTGTCGACAACCATGATCCGATTGACAAAAAAATAGATAAGAATTGGAATTTGACGATAAAATTGTCGACAAAAGTGAACCACGCCCGGAAGGAAAAAAGAAAAAATCGAATAACTTGTTGACAATGTTGTCGATAATTGATGTAAAAAATTACAAAAAATTATGACAACATTAAACAATTATTTTCGATAATTTAGTTTACAAAGAAGTTCATAAATTAATCCGTGTTAAACCAAAAACAACCCACTTCCATCCCTTTTGCAATCACCAAAACATGAGCGGTTATGATGGTTCGCACACCGTTCTCCCTTCGATAACTGACTCACGCTCTCACATTTAAACAAAATCTATCCTCCCAACTAGTTTAAATAGATTGGAATCCCTCTATTTTGAACTCCTTTTTGTCAAACATTTCATTCGGACGTTTGTGAAGCAACCTAGATGCCCTAATTTCCTACATTTCTTTAAAATCTAATCACCATCCATTTTCTTTCAAATCAAACCCATTGTTTCAGATATTCTACACCAAAATCGTTAGCTTTCAACAACAAATCATCAAACATGGCCCCCAAGTTGCAGACACAAAAGCACCTAAGGGCCTCCCGTGGTGGAACTAGCAGCGCAGTGTCTACCCAACCAGAATTGGGTTCAACTCCTGCAACTCCATGCAAGATTTCCTTTCTTGGATGACAAGTTGATGTGGGAAGGGTTATAGACTTCAACTTTTTGGATAAAGAAGGATTTATAATTGGAAAAAGAATTAAAATGCAAGGGAGAGAATTCTATTGTAAAACAAAGGTTCCTGTATATATGCAATTGGTTAAGGAATTTTATCAAAATGCATATTTTGAGGAAACATCGGTAACATCAATAGTCAAAGGAACTGAAATACATTTAACTGAAAATATCCTAGGACAAGCACTTAGGGTTCCAGTAGATGGTGTTCTGGAGGATTCTCCTGATGGGAGAATTGATAAACTGAATTATCTATTGGACAGGGATGATGAAGAAGAAGTGCAGAAAGTTGAGGCTAGGGATTTTGATGTGGAGAAAAGACTGTTACATCACATTGTCTCAAAAATCCTTCTTTCTAGGAGTGGAAAATTTGATTTAGTGACCAATCGAGACATAATGGTCATGTATCACATATTTAAGGAAATCCCCATTAATATACCTGAATTGATTATATTTGCTATGAAGGATGCCGTGATGAAGAGGAAAGCCGCATTGCCCTATGGAATGGCACTCACCCATGTTTTTAGAATGGTAGGAATAAGATTAAGGGGTGAGTCATCATGCGAACTTGGACATATTGATATTTACAATGAACATTCACTCCATAGGATGGGATATAATAAAGTAAACGATCGTTGGATAAGAGTCAGGGGATTGAGGCCCAGAGATGGTGGGGAGGAGGGGGTAGCAGAGGAGGAAGGACCTTCTGAACCTCATCCAGATGTTGTAGCGGATGAGGAGCCAGTACCAACAAGCTAAGATGTTGGTACTACTTCTGAGATACCTGACAGTTCTGATAGACAGTATGACAGATAGCATCAACAGGAAATTCATTTAGATGTTCCAGCTCCACATGTACCTCCTACTAATCAAATAAGTCGCATTGAGCTTCATCCTGATCAGATATCTGCCATTGCTCGAAAGGTTGCAAGGCAGATTCAATCATCTACTTCTATTGGTCATCAATACCCATCTTATGTTCCACCCTCAGATTTGACAGCTATTGTTCCACATTCTTCGGTCCTGCTTCAGTTGGTTTCAGATATGTTGAAGAAATTGAAGGAATTATCAACCGATATGCATAGATTTTCAGGAAGACAACTTCAAATCGAGATGATATTATTTGATATTGAGAGAGATGTGACCTTAATGAATGAAAGAATATCAACAGAAGGGTCATCCATAGGTCATTCAAGGCATTCGGGTCAGGGAAATGCAGGGGAAGCCCCTACCTCACTTTCAGACTTGGCATCTGAGGCACGGAGACTCCGAGGTATGATACAAAATGCTTGTGGAATCCTCGGGTTATTCAATAATGATGTGGAGAAGCGGCACGATAGCTTTGATACATATTTTGTTGCTATGCAGCATCAGTTGCAATCATTGGCCACTCGCGTCGATCAGCTCCTTTTTGGCAGGCCCCGACAGTCTGTTGGCCCACAGCCGTCACCTATCTCCACCCGACCTCCAGCACACACGACAGTTGAACCAGTTCAGTTGTCTTCCAAACGGGCATCAGAAACCCAGACAGGTTCATCCAGACAGAGGGCGAGAGCATCTTCCAAAAAGAAGAAATCAACTTCAACTTCAAAGCCAGTAGATATCGATGGATCTTCCTCCGAAAATGATTGACCTCATTACAATGTATAGGAGGAGATTACTGACATGTTATTACTTTTTGTTTTATTTTAGATCTTGTAATCAGTAATAGATATCATTGGGTGTATTCCAAGTTATAATGATACTGTACATCATTTTTTAAGTCCCTTCTGCAACTTTGATGTATTGGCTTCTTTCTTATGAATGATTTCAGTTGAAATAAGGTTAAATTCTATATGCTTGGCACACGGGTCAAAATTTGGGCTGAATATTTTTTGACAAAATAACTTCAAAGTTACAAAAAACAAATTTAAATTAATTACACAAAATTAAGCATAATTGTCGACAAAGTTCTCGCCATGTATGCCAAAATTTAAAAAAATTTGGAATGGAAATAGAATATAGTCGACAAAGTTTTCATACATTGACAAGATACTCAATGTTAGGTAGGGGCCAAGCTCGAAGTTGCACATGAAGAGATAGATTATAATATATATTTCTTCAATCTTAGCCATATATATTTATATATTTGAAGCATTTTTTCCTTTTTTCATTGTTTACTAGCCTTAAAAATCTCCAAATGTTAGATTATTTAAAACATAATTTTTAAAATTACATATTTTCATAACAATATTTTTTGCAATTGTCGACAACTTTGTCGACAATCTAACATATACATACAGTTTCAGAGCTTGTGCCAGTCCTTTTGTCGACAATGTTATCGACATTTTTGCAATTACTTATTTTTTTTTAATTTCAGACTCCATGTTTGTTGACAATATTGTCGACCTATTCTCAAGGATATTCTGTTTGGACCAATATTGCTGTATTTTTGTCGACAAAATTGTCGACAACATATAATTGATCTTCTGTTTTTTGCAATCACTATGTAACTTGTCGACACATTGGTCGACAATAGTTCATGGTTGTCGACAAAGTTGTTGACAAATTTATATTAACCTTGACTTTTTCACTAGGATTGACTCTAGTTTCACTTCTAAATTTGTCAACAACTTTGTCAACACTCTCAGAATAGAAGATTGTTGGTAAACTATCCGAAAAGTTGTCAACAAATAGACACCCAGACATTGTAGAGCATAACTAATATGCAAATATGTCGTCAAATATGTTGACACTAAATTTACAGGAAAATGCATAATGATTGTCGACAAAAGAACTTCAAGTGTTCAATGATGCCCTCTAATTTCAAAAGCATTCAAAGGATTAACTAAAACATCTTTAAACTTGAATAAATTTATAAATCGATTATATGGCTCTGTCTTCTTCATATAACAATATACAGCCAAACTTCGAATTAAATCACGAATATCGAATGTACATCAACTTTAGTTGTCTTTATTCTCTATCAAAATAAGGGTATCAATTTATGTTATATGCACAAGTAGTCATAGGAACTGTATGGGAAATTCTGTTAGGTATGCAAATTATGAAATTAAGTATCATATGGACAATATACAATAACATTGCCAATCGACGTATATCGCATGGACAAATGTGGACCATCTTATCATTTAGAACAAAACAAAAAACATGTGAAATGCAAAATTTATGGAGATCGGCGAGTACATATATTACATTTTTTTCGACGATGCACAACTTCCATATTAATTACAACTTCCAAAAATTTCTCTGCCGACAATACAACTGCATTTCTAAGCAGTTACTCAATAACTTCATTACAAGTCCTTATGTTGTGTCCTTCTTTACCGCATTGCCGACATTTCACAATTTTGGTTAAATCAACTTGTGAAGCTCTTCTCTTTTTCTTAGGCCTGCCAGGTCGGCTCTTCACGATCGGAGGAAGAATATGTATCTCATCTGGAACATAATTGCCCACATCAAAATCTGGAATTGGATTGATAGCTTCTGCATACGCTGCTCTATACATGTCAGCCATGAAACAATTATCGATGAAGTGATACAAAGATCTACCTCACTTTTCGATGCATGCACATGCATGCTTACAAGGCATACAAAAGATTCGTCATTCACCACAAGAGCAAGTACATTCATGTATATCAACTTTAACTGAGTACCTTGTATCCTTCACATCATAAATCATGAAGCTCGATGTAAAGACATTTAACCTTCAAACTTCTTCTGCATTTTTCTGCAAAACCTTTTCTGGATCAGGACAGAGATGGGTTTTTATAGTGACACCTCGAGTTCGTCGATCATGCAACAATTGCATAAATTAGAGTCTTATATGATCAACCATCTGAGGAATAGGAAGGTGTCTAGCCTCTAAGATCCAGCTATTGAAACACTCTGCCACATTGGATGTCATGATACCCCATTGCGGACCTGGAAATAAAGCATTTGCCCAATGCTCCGACTTCGCTTGCATCATAAACGTTCTTGTTCCTCGTGCTTAGGCTATAAGTTTGCTTATTAGTTTCCTAAAAATTCCCACATTTGGTGTATAGGCAGTAGCATTTAATAAATCAACTAATCGCTTCCTTTCAGATGCACGATAATGGACAAGCACCTGCATATATTCAAATGAAAACTCAATGCATGACTGAATTAATGAACCAATATATTTCAAAAATTATTTTATATATCAGAATAATATACTGTAGACCTGATTTTTAAAATTATCTTTAACATGACGGATACAATATGAGTGATAGCTACCGCTGAAGTACTTCGGCATTGCTTTTAGAAGTCCCTGATGTCTATCTGTCATAATGGTAAAATTTTGACCATGATGCTCTTCGCACATTTGTATGGCTCCTTTGAGAATCCTACAAAACCAATCCCAATTATCATCATTTTCTATATCAACAACAACATATACTATGGGGAACATATCATCATTCGCATCTTTGCCCGTGGCACCAAGTAAAACTCCACCATCCCTGTGCTTAACAAATGTTGCATCCATGAATATCATAGGTCTACAACCTTTAATGAAACCACTAATTGAGGCTTTAAATGAAATGAATATACGTCTGAAACGATCTTCAATGGTTTCATACTCTGCTATGCTGCCAGGATTGGTCGCACGAATGGCATCGCAATACCATCGTACCCGTTCATAAGAAACCGACCTCTCACCATACAGATCCTTGATAGCAACCTCCTTTCCATGCCATGCTTGATGATATGGCAATTCGACACCATATTGACGGCGAATATCTTTTACGATATCAATTGGCCTATATAGAGGCATATCTTGAAGTTTCTCCTTGACAATATTTGAAACCCAATGCTTCGAGGCCTTAGGATGACATCGATTTTGCAAATCTACTTGACATGTACGATCCATGTTCATGGTTTTAATTATGAATTTTTCTTGATTTCCAAAATGAGAAGCATGAACGCACCATCAACATCCATCATATGCACATTCGACTGTTACACGCTGACGATCATTCTTCATGAACACGAAATCTCTGCCATTTGCAATGCAGAAGTTGCAAATTGTAGCACGAACGGTTTCATCATCTTTGAATTCTTGACCAATACCCTCTATAGAGCCCTTTCATGCATCCAATGTATTTCTTTGGCTTTGTTCATCTTGAATTGCACATATTGTTTCTTCAACAACTTTAAGGAAGTTACTTGAACTACCAAATGAAGAAATTTTAGATGAATCAACAATTTGAGCATTTTTCTATTTACATTTTTGTTTGACATTCTGTGATGTGCAATTATCCCTGCAATAAACAAAAAAAAACTTCTTATATTATACTAGCAATGATTTTGAAAATTTCCAAACATTAATAAGTACTATGATCAACCTACCAAAACATATTAATGCTCAAAATGACAACTTCAAAATTAAAAATTTTGCAGTTAACTTAAAATAGTATATTACCTCATTTCAATTACCACAGTAGGTGTCTCGGTTGGCAATATAGAATGACTTACAACCATTTCAATTATCGCTGCTTTCAACTTCTGATGTATATTATATATATTCGTAACATCCTTGTCCATCATGAGCTTCACAAGCATTCTTGAATTGTTTGGAATGTAGAATTTTACATCTATCATTGCAGGGGATAAATGCTTCCATCTCTCCACTATTTCACTGAAAATGTAATTCAGGGTTGAATCATGTGATATTGAAATCATGTGGCCCTCGCCACCATAACTGCAAATGGCCATGAAATTGTCATTTCCATTATTTTTATAATCCATGACTACTACTAAGGTAGATGAAGCCTTTCATAGACATCCATCAGTTTCTTGAAATCTAACTAATATGTCATGAATAACCTATCAAGACATAATACTGAAGAAGATAATTTTTTTTAGACCTTCGAGATTTTCAACGACGAATAAAATGGCGTCACTTTTGAAGCAAGAAGAACTCCTAAATGAAGGTCAGCAAAATAAAAAAAACATTCATGACTAAATAATGATTTTTATAAATACATTCTTGTGAGTAATAAAACTATTTATACATCTAATATAATTCCAAGTGATATGAAATTATGGAAAGCCAAAACGAGATTTTATGACAGCCTCTGTTCGAATAGTGAATGGATTACCGAACGGATATTGGATTTTGCTTCCTTTCCAGTTGATGGAGTTCAGGTCAATGACATCGAACAAACTTCGATTTTGGAAGGAGAAATCGAAATGGATTTCCGTGTGGAATCAAAGCTTTGAGGGAGAGAGTTTAGCCAATGAAATATATCCAAAAAAAAGGGGAAAACGACACGTTTCAATGAACACTTCATAAAAAATGGCATTTCCGATATTTTTCTTGCTTAGCTTCCCGCCAAATATACTGTCGTACGTTTCTCATGGATTCTCAGGGACCGGAAGTTACAATATTAGTCAACAGGAATTTTCCGTTGATTTCGAGTCAAACGGGGGACCGATAATTAAATACCCGTAAAACTTTTCGGTACACATATCACTTGTTTTGCTTGGCTAGTGAATTGCAAAAACAAAGTTCGCAAGTTGTCAGGAAACAAATAGGATGGTCTATTCATTGTAAAAAGGACATTGTAAAAAAAAAAAAACTCGCTAACACCACCAGGTGAAGTTAGTTACAATGATCTAACAAGTGGGCTTTTTTTATTGATGAATGGGGAGGAAGAAATTATACCATGCGCATGTATCATTCGAAGATGCAACATGCCTATCATACATATTAATTTGTATGGACTCATTAATCATGTGCATAGATTATCATCCCATATACCTCATCTGGATTTATTTTTCTTGTGCAATTGAAAAAATACATATAATGTAGGATATAAATGTTTTATTATAGCGAGCAATTATATCTTGCAGAGCATGCCCATGCACATCGGTTGCTTATTTTTACAGACCATATTCATCGAGCGCTTATTTTGTTGAGAAACAAGCAATCATTGGTTGGCGGTGTGCACGATGAAGGATAAAATTTCATATAAAAAGATTATAAACCTCAAGAAAATTATGCGAGTAAATAATTGCTGCATGACATCAACCCATCCCCGGATGTTGTTTTAGTAGCACCCTTATCTTTCGAAGGAGTCCAACCAGCAAGTTACCGACGTTGAGGCAAGTAGTTCCATGAGCTATCGATGGTGAGCTCAGGCTTCGGTGGCTATTTTACTTTGTCTCCACCGCACTTCAAAATTTTGCAAGAAAAAAAAGCAAGGAGCGCCACTAAGATGGTAGCGTACTTGGTGGGTGCCTAGCTCATCGTCTCTCGATCACAGGTTCGAGACTTGATGTCGACGGGCTACTCGATTAAATTTAGAAATTTTTAGAAACTAAGTACTACTTAGCAAGGGATCGGATTGACTACTTAGCAAGGGATTGGATTGACACTTGGCTGTCGATCGAACTAGTATCGGGTTGGCGATCAGCTGGTATCGAAATGATGATTATTTTTATTTTTTATTTTTTTAAATTTTTTTATACTACATGATAATATATAATATAATAAATTATAATAAATTTATTATATTTTAGAATATAAAATATTTATTATAATATAAAAATATATTATAATATTTTATTATGATATTTTTTATTAATTTTATTTTTAATTAATTTTATAATATCTTTTAAATTTTGTTATATATTTTTTAAAATTTTATTAGATTAAGATTTAATTAAAAAATAATATTTATGGGTTGCAGAGTTATTTATGAGGCATTTTTGTTTAATTTTCTAAATGTCCCTGTAAAAATGAATTTAAATAACCATGAATGTCATTTTTGTAATTAAGTTAATGACTTTTTCGTAATTAAAACAAACATTATAAAGGGTATTTTGAGAATCAAATTTTTTAAAATCGGGTCAGGAGCGACGAACAATTAATTTCTAAAATACCCTTCATAATATTTGATTTAATTATGAAAATACAATTTATTTAATTACGAAAATGCCATAATTATTTGAATTTGTTTTTTATAAGGATGTTTAGAAAATTTAGGGAATTGGTTGAGTTGGAATTCGTTTTTGACAAAGTCAATTTTAAATTGAGAAATCGTCTTTGTCAAAAATGATTTTTCAGGCATCCAGGTATCGAGATTATGGGTAGCTGGGGGAGGGCGGCTGGGAGAGTGCTGGAGAGCTTGAAATCGTCTTTCCAAAAAATGATTTTTCAGCATGAAATCGTGTTTCCCAAAAATAATTTCAACCAGCTAGCAACCTGTCTGTCACATGGCAAGTATTTTTGGTGCCGTGCGTTCACGTCAACCAAAAATATTTATTTTCATAAATATACGGTACGATTCTTATTTTCAAATTTTTTTTTAAAAATATTATTTTTTTAAAAAAAATTCCACCGGTAGCCAAGTCCCTGAAATCCCGCTAGGTTTCCCTAAAGTAGTTGACCGGGGTTACTTTTGCCCGACATCTCCTCGGTCCGTAGCCGCTCCGGGTGTTGTGATCCCATTGGAAGCTGATCCTTTCCCATCAGGCTCAAATTCAAATCACATCTCCAAACGGACATCTATCGTTACTTCACTCATAGACAAACGGCTCTCTACCAGTCTCTTCCGAGCTCTCAACCCACCACCATCCAAGCCTTTTTCATACGCAAATGGGGTCCACCCAGCCCTACACCAGGCGTGGCGTATTCTCTTCCAACCGTCATCAAAAGAAAGTGACCGTTTTCGAAGTAAAAAAAAACTCAAAAACTCCAGGGAAAGCTGGACGCAAATGCAGGGTATATTTTCTTTGACCTCGGCGTGGTTGGAGAGGATGTCGAAAGACAAGATAAGATCACCATTAGCATATATGATCCCCATGGCGACCGCTGCTGCTCGTTGCGAGAACAATTTCCCATTCACCTCTATAAATAGGAGGGAGCGATTAACCCTGGAAAAGGCTCCAAATACCCTCTCCAGCACTTCTTGCTTTCATTTTTCTTGCCTTTTTCTACCGTTCTCTGATCAACTGCTGACCTGAACATCAGAGGGTCCTCACCAAGGATACTCCTAATAAGGGACTTGTTTTAAAGGCCCGAGTCTTTCTCAGAGTCCATTTCAGTCTTCGCTGACCGCTCTAATCTCGTAGATCGGCAATAACTAATAACACATAGTAAATTCTGTTCATTTAAAATTTAAAATTTCAATTTATTTTTTAAATCTTTCCTTATTTATTTCTCATTTTTCTCGTTTCAAATTCAAATTTTGAATTTGAATTGATGGTAAAATATTTTTTTTTTTTTCCTTATACCTAATATATATATATATATATATTCAACACATGCTAAAAGAATTTCTAGCGAAATCAAGTTGGATTTTAGTCATCTTATTATATATGTTTTTCATAGTATCTAAATCACAACTTGATATCATTGTCTTTCTTGTGTAAACCCAATCCTTCTTCTCGTATTTTAAATTCCCATCCCAACAATATCGGTAACATTATATTCTTCATCCAAACTCATGCTACTTCCCTTGTCATCTTCAACATCTCATAACTAATCCCAATCAAACTTGATGGCAGCAACTATCTTCCTTGGAAGTTTCTATTTGAACCAATTCTATTGGGACATAAGCTTATGTCCTTTATTGATGTCGCATTCACCACCTTTCCCAACACATCCAATTTATGCTTTATGGTATAAACATGATTAGATGCTCCTTTTTTGGATCAATACCATACTATCATAATCGGCTCTTCCTTATATAGTTGGAGTCATTTCAGCCAAGCAGGCTTAGGATGCTCTCTCTCTCTCTCTCTCTCTCTCTCTCTCTCTCTCTTACTTTACCTCCCTTACTCCTCCTTATATTATAATTATGAAACAGCAGCTTCATCACATTAAAAGTGATTATCCTCTATGCAAGATTATCTCTATTAATTGAAAGTTTTCACCGATAAGCTAGCTATATGTAGATCACTAGTAAGTAATGATAATTTGTTTATCTTTATCCTCAATAGACTTTCTCCAACTTATCCTTCATTCTCTTTTTCAATTCAGGTTTGTGCCTGCACCTATTCTCTTTCTTTTTTTAAAACTCCATACTTTATTAATGCATGATGATATTAGTCTCACAAAAGAGGCCTCCATACAACCTATTGCTACATTTATTGTCTCAAGATCTACTAAAACATTCAATATTCCAGGCTATGGTTATACTCGCCTTGGAAATAATCAGCATCATAACAATGGCTATGCTCCAATCATTCTTCAAAGTGATGGCATCCTCCTCTTTCCTAATGATCATATTCATTTTTTCTTCACATGGTTGCTCTTCATGGTTGAGCCGTCTAACCTATCAAATTTATAATAATGTCGAACATATATATTATCATTGACTACTATCATTGTATAAACTATGCATATTAAGATTGCTATCCTCCAGAGAAACTTGCAACTTATCTTTATATGGCATAACATACCACACTACAACAAGGAAGGTTTTTATCGGTAATTATGTTGATATTTACTATCAATTATTATTGCCACTAGGACTTATAGCTACAATTGATTATTTGCCAGTTGAATCAGGATAGTGAAAGGTTATACTGCCAATTATAGGGATTGCTGGTAAAGGTATAAAGCATTGCCGCTATAGATTCGCATGATTACCAAAATTATTATTGGCAAATATAATTATCATGACATAGCAACATGTCTATATTCAAAAGTATGTCTTTCAGCAATTACAAGTTTTGTTAAAAAGTGTACCAAGCTAACTCTTAATAGTTATTAGTGGTAATTGGAATTGCCACCATAGTTTTGCATTATTATAATAATTGTTATGGGTAAATATAATTGCCATGATATAGCATCTTATTTTTTGTGGTAATTACAATTATCACTAAAAGGTGTACCAGGCTAATTACTAAGTAATTATCGCTAAAAAGTGTACCATTAGTAATTATTGCTAAAAAGTGTACCAAGCTAATTACTCTTAGCGATTATTAATGACAACTGAAAGTGCCACTATATATATATAGGTGTCGCCTCCCTGTTCACCCCAGCTCAGAGCCTAAGCTCAAAATCTGGGGGATATTGTTCAGAAAGAAATGATCCTTATTCACTTGAATGGAGGAAAGATCCTAGGGAGGTGGGGTGCCCAGTTCAAACTCCAGGATCTCTATGGAGACGGGATATGTTAGGTCACCACAGAAAAAACTTCAATAACTCTAGGATAGTATTTGGATGGCAAAAAAATATTCCTGAAATAGAAATAGGTATTCTCCAAGAATAGTCTATTCTTGTTGTTATCCTCAATTTCTGTTTGGATCAAATTCTGGTATTCCACGTAAATTCTGGTATTCCACGTAATTAATATGGTATTATTACAAATGATATTTGGATGACATAAAAATAAGCCTGTATTCTACTAAGAATAGGAGAGAAATTTTTTGAAATCTCAAAAATACCCTTGATAAAATAATAAGATAAAATGATTTATAAAACTTATTTTTAATTTTATATTTAAGTAAATATTTTTTTATATTTTTATATAAGATAAAATGATTTATAAAATTTATTTTTAATTTTATATTTAAGTAAATATCCTTGATGAAATAATAATTTTATATTTGAAATCCCAAAAATGCCCCGGGAATCCACAAACCACGAATAGCGCTATTTCAGAACCATGGAATAGCAATTCCGCAATTAATGCGTTGATGAGAATAAACTTTTTTATTTATTCCATCCTGGATTTTGGGCTGTTTGGAAGAATAAAAAGAATTACGGCCTTATTCCACCTTCTATTTGTTGAAAAAAGTGAATAGGAATTTATTCCTAAACTACCCTTTGGGATGGGAAACCATCATGTGGGATGGAAACTATCCTGTATTGGGCGCTTTGTAGGCGCACTTCGCACGTACGCACTGTCGCGAGGAGCTTGAGGAGCCTTTAAATTTTTCCTGATCAAACAGATCAGACGGTCGAGATTGATTGGCACCAGATCAAGGTTGCAGGGAGACGAGTCGGCTCGGTTCTGATAGGAGCCGACTCGAGTGATTCGAGTCGACTCGGATGACTAGGTGTCGGCTCGGATCCACAGAGCAGGAATACACGGTCTGGACGAGTCGACTCGAGTGGTTCGAGTCGGCTGGGATCCAGTCGACTCGAGTGGTTCGAGCCTGCTAGGATCCACAGAAAGGCATCATGCGGTGAAACGACGCACTGAGAAGCGCACTGATCGCATGATCTAAATATCACGGTACGAATCAGCGTATCATGGCGTCCGATCGTGATTGAAGAAACGTATCGATCGCGTAAAGGCATATCTCACTACGAAAAGACATCGGAAACTCCCTCCGATGAAATCAGAAGGCTGCTTCCAAGTGGCACCTTAAGGCTATAAATAGGTTTCCATTCCTCATTCATTTCATCGATTCATTCCAGTATTTTCCTTCCTTCTTTTAGGCATTTGCATATTCTGAAAATCAGAGTATAGCTAAGTGCATCATAAGTCTCTTAGGCATTTGCATACTCTGAAAACAGAGATAGCTATAGTGCATACAAAGAGAAAAAAATATTCCTGGTTCGAATTTCTGGTGAATTGTAGTGCTGCTTTCATCAGAAGAAGACCGTTGTATCCTGGGAGACGATCGTCATAAAACCGTAAGCACCATTGCGGGACGAAATTATCTTGAGGATATAAAGTGTAACTCTAGACTCGATCTTGTCAATCAGGTAGTCATTGTTCATGCACATCCTATCATCAATACTATTCTCTTTCCAAACAAAGCCTAGAAATATCATGCATGGTTCGCTCAACAAACTTTGATAGGATGAAATGCTCCAGGTCGATTCCGATAAATGTGGCCATCAAAATCTGATCTAAGAGTCCGAAGCCGGCTGTGATCTTTCTCACCGTCCCCGGCCAGGTTGTAGCAGAGAAGAGGCAAGTTCCACAGCCGTAGAGCAACACGGTTTGAAAAGCGGAAAAACGTACCCTTCATCACTAATGGACCGGGGGATAACGACGAAGGATAGAGGTCCAGAATGGATCGCACTACGTCTTTGGTATGCTGAGAGAACGGCCACAAAGTTGTGGGGACCAAAGTTTTTTTTGGTTCTCATTCATAGCCGGATAAAAATTTAATGGAGAGCTGATGCAACTTGATCACAGGAAAACTCTCTGATTTCCGCATGCATGCTGTGACCTCGATCACACTCGTACGTACACCGTGCTTCATTGAAGCAATGCAAAATCTCCACATCAACATGAAGGAAGCAACACAACTGCTTTGGCCGACCCACCAGAAGCCCAAGGGATGCACCCGAACCCTCACCAACAAAGCTTCCAAGGGATACAGAAACAGCCCCGCTTTGCAAGAAGGTTTGACGAGGGAGCCTGGTTCTGCCATGAAACACCGGAGAGAGAAGAGAAAGGTCGAGGTCAACGGTCTCTACACCTCACAATCCGATTACCACCATGGGGAATCCTACCAGATCCTCATCTTCCTACCTTCTCCATCTCCCAAGGAAGAAAGAAACGAGAGGGGAAGCCTCTTCCAAAATTAGTAGATAACAAGTATTAAGATTGCACACACTTCATCCATAAGCTTCTGCAAGCTATGTGTGGCCTCAGTTTTGAAGGCTGGCAAACACTGGATGCTACTTGGTATGTTCTTCGGGAGGTCTGTTAATAGCCTGGGATCAAAATGAGGTAGCTAGGTAGATGGAAGATGGTTCCACCGAGATAAATTCTCGATCAACACTGAGTTTTCCTTGAAAAATAGTGGAGTGAAATATGCCATCACAAATGTTTACGGGACTCATGGTCATAAGAATCACTATGAGTGTTGTTTGTTTGAGGAGTTGGAGATGTTGAGAACTTGTATTCATATTCCACTGGCGATATGTAGTAGGAGACTTCAACATTACGAGGTTACTTATCGAAAGATCTGGAGATCTTGGAGGTTCACTAGCATCCCAATGAATTTAACAGCTTGTTCGACTCATTGGCATTGATTAAGATCAATCCAGCTTCACAAAAGTTTGCATGGTTCGAGAATAAACCAGTTTATATGGACAATTTATTTCTGCAGTTCATTACTTTATATAGGGATTTCATTCTCTTTTATATGGACAATTTATTTCTTTATTAGTTCGTTGCCATGTTTGGATGATTGGATTGAAAATTCTTTAAGATTCATAGAGTGGACCAGGAAGGCCGTGGAATTACAAGTCGAGCTAGGTCTATACTCGTAAATATCTACGAATAACTTTAGAGTGGATAAGCCTAAATTTTATAGAGAGAAGAGAAAGGCATGTTGAGATCTTTGTTTCTTCCTATAAGAGTCGGGCTGGCCCACTCAAAAGCTATTCCTTGGTATTTATAAATATAAGATTAGCCCAACCTGTGATTATATGATCTTGGCTTAATCCACGTATCCTATAAGATTCTCAGCTTAATCATCCAAACGGGCCCTAAGAAAATTTTTTATTCTAAGTATAATTAACTTTAGAACAAGGAAACCATAAGTCCAAGTTCATATTTGAATATAGCATTATTGTTTTCTTCAAATAGTTAAGATTTACCAGTATGAAGTTGTCCTGATTTGTTCCGTTTGAAAGATAAATATTACCTTTTTTTGATTCCCTTCTCTTAGTGACTATTCTTTAATCATTTTTTTTTATTACATAGGATAAAAACGCCAAGATGCTTAATTCTCGAGGATCTAAGAAGTCACTGATCCTTGGTTATGGGGCTTTTGTCCAAATTTTTGGGTTTCAGCAATCCAACTCCCAATGTCGGCTCATTTGATAGCATGCCATAGGCTCGGCCATGTAGCCTATTTGAAGGTCTATTCATCATTTAAACCAAGCTTTCTGGTATGTCTATAGGACTCTCGGAGTCACCATATAAGCTCATGTTTACTTCTTTGCTATCATAGTGTGAAAGCTTCAGGATATAGTTCGATCATGTAGTGACTTTAAATTGCTTCTAAAATAATTT
Organism: Areca catechu; assembly: GCA_021397845.1. Taxonomy (NCBI): domain Eukaryota; kingdom Viridiplantae; phylum Streptophyta; class Magnoliopsida; order Arecales; family Arecaceae; genus Areca; species Areca catechu. Next base: position 6,705,441 of record CM038040.1, on the reverse strand, counting down.
TCCAATAGCATCTTTGCAATAAACTCGATCGCCTCCATAGAGGACTCAACAGTTTCTTGGCTATCTATATAGATGATACATTGGTCATGTTTAGGGATGGATACATACGTACAATGCCAATAGGGGCAGCTGCCCCCATGACTATCCTTTTTTTTAAAAAAATATTATAAATATAAAATAATATAATCTTTTTTATGTTGTCCCATTAAATTATCAAAAATAATATAATTAATCATGGCTATTAATTTATTGCAAAGTTGTTAATTTGAATTGAGATTCAGACAATATCTTTTGGAGTATCAATTTTTAACTTTAACCGTAAAATTGTTAACTTGAACTGCTGCGTAAAGGAGTATCTTTTAACGTATGTCAAAAATTAAAGTAGCTTCCTTGGCATCTTCTTGTTCTTTAGAGGTCATATAGTGTATTCTTCATCATTTTATCTGGTCTCTTCAAAGCTCGCTTGGTCCGCTAAAGCCCGATGGGATCCTAAGCTAAAAACATGGCAAGTCATATATACCTTTATTTGGTAGTGTGAATCCATCAAATCAACTCAATGGTAATATTAAAATTATGTATATATACAGGAATTAATCATGTCAAGTAATTTATTAATTATGTCAATATTATATTAGAAGGTTCGAACATTCTATGTATGCACTTTTAATCAAATCTTATATATGTTATATTTTTCTCAGCTTGCTTCCTTGTGGATAAAATTAAAAAAACCCTTGAGCAAAAAGTTTGCGACACTAAAACACCATATAACGTTGTTACTTTCAGCAAAAAAAAAAAAAAAAAAAAAAAAAAAAAAACAATATAATGTTCTGATCTCTGGAGCAAAAAAGAAAATAAAACTAAAGAGAACTAAAAAAATAAAAATAAAAAAAAACACGAACAATTATCTGTAATTCAACGAACTTCATCTCGTAACAGGATGATGGACTTCTCGAGCTCCTGCAACTCTTCCAAACCGAGATCATCTATTGGCTTGTCCCACCAGAACCGATCACCTTCCGGTATGTCGATGGTCTGCTCTCTAGTTTCCTTCTCTTCCATTAATATTTCTTGTCCCACCTCTCCTGTTCTACCGTCTCTTCTCTATTATTATTATCCGTTCACATCATCACCACCTCTTTAATTATCACCATAATCAGATTCTGTGTCACCAAAGGCCATCTGATTCTTCTTTATAGGAATATCCATCATCACGGCCAATGGCTTCATGGATACTTCCAGCTGGTTTCTCGTTGGAATCGATAGGCACTAATTCGTTGCCTAAGAATCGTCCAGATATGGCATCAACACTGGGGTGGGCAAAAGTGAATAAATTAATTACCTGCATTAGAAAAGATGATGATGGCGATCGAGAAAGACTTGGAGGCGGTGCAGATGTCGGCGGCCTTCTTGAAGAGCCCCTTCCGCCGTTTGGAGAAGCAGACGTCCTGCCGCTGCTGTGTCTCTGGGATCTTCTTAATGTCGATCTTGTGCCGGCCCGTGATCGATGACACGGAAGTATTACCGAAGAAGATGGTGGTGGAGTAGAAAAGAACCAGGAGAAAAGAAATTAAGAAGCTACGGTTTTGATGGATAGAATAATAAGCATGGTATTTATGCTTTTTTTTTTTTTTTTTTGGTCCGATAATTTGAGATTGAGATGGTACGAGGAGGAGTTTTAATGAGTTCCCGAGTTTTCATCTCGTGGGAGCTGGACATTGATGAGGAACCTAACATCGATACAGAGATATTTTTTTTTATATAAAAAAGAACAGTAATAGAACGAGAAGAGTAGCTGATAAAAGCCCTGAAAAATATAAAGAAGAAGTATTGTCCATCACGAAAACTATTACAAAAATTATCAAAACATCTTTAAATTAAATTTATATTTTATTTATAAAAATATTTTATCTAATTATTATTAAAAATATAAATTTTTTAAAAAAATATAAGAAAGAAGCTATGGTTTTTATGGATAGAATAATAAGCATGGAATATGGTATTGATACTTTTTTTTTTTTTGATTCGGTAAGTTCGAGATAGAGATGGTATGAGAAGAAATTTTAATGAGTTCCTAATTTAGCGGCCTTCATCTCATAGGAGTTGGACGTTTGTGAGAAGTCTATAATCAATGGAGAGACAATTTATTTTTTTAAAAAAAGATAATAATAACTAGAATTAGGAGAGTAGCTGATAAGAGTCTTGAAAAATATAAAGAAGTATTGTCCAACAAGAAAACTATTATAAAAATTTTTAAAATATTTTTAAATTAAAATTATATTTTATTTATAAAAATATTAATGAGTTCCTAATTTAGCAGCCTTCATCTCGTAGGAGTTGGACGTTTGTGAGGAGTCTAAAATCGATGGAGAGATAATTTTTTTTAAAAAAAAAAGGCAGTAATAACTAGAATTAGGAAAGTAGTTGATAAGAGTCTTGAAAAATATAAAGAAGTGTTGTCCATCATGAAAACTATTATAAAAATTATAAAAATATTTTTAAATTAAATTTATATTTTATTTATAAAAATATTTTATCTATTTATTTTTAAAAATATAAAAAACTTTAAAAAAAATATAAGAAAGAAGCTACCATTTTGATGGATAGAATAATAAGCATGGAATATGGTATTGATACTTTTTTTGGTCCAGTAAATTCGAGATAGAGATGGTATGAGAAGGAATTTTAATGAGTCCTAATTTGGTAGCCTTCATCTCATAGGAGTTGGATGTTGGTGAGGAGTCTAAAGTCGACGGAGAGATAATTTTTTTTTATAAAAAAGGGGCTATAGCTAGAATTAGGAGAGTAGCTGATAAGAGCCTTTGAAAATATAAAGAAGTGTTGTCCATCATGGAAACTATTATAAAAATTATCAAAATATTTTAAAGTAGATTTATACTTTATTTATAAAAATATTTTATCTATTTATTATTCAAAATATGAAAAAATTAAAAAAATATAGGAAAGAAGCTATGGTTTTGATGGATAGAATAATAAGCATGGAATATGGTATTGATGCTTTTTTTGGTCCGGTAAGTTCGAGATAGAGATGGTATGAGAAGGAATTTTAATGAGTTCCTAATTTGGTAGCCTTCATCTTGTAGGAGTTGGACGTTGGTGAGGAGTCTAAAATCGATGGAGAGACAAATTTTTTTTTTCTAGAAAAAGGGACAGCAATAAAATTAGGAGAGTAGCTGATAAGTGTCTTGGAAAATATAAAAAAATGCTGTCCATCATGAAAAATATTATAAAAATTATCAAAACATCTTTTAATTAAAATTATATTTTATCTATTTATTATTAAAAATATAAAAATATTTAAAAATATTTTTTATATTAAATAAATATAATATAATATATATATATATTAAATTGATAATATATTTAAGGATTTTATGAAAAATATCATGTAACATCTTTCAAGTATATGTATTTTATTTTATTATATTTAAACAAGGATATAAAAGAGTGATGATTGATCCATCGATCCGTAGATATCCTGTCATCGTATAATGTATATCCACTCTTTAATCTTAACCGGAAGTCTTATGGTTCATCGTGTCATGTCCATTTGAATGACATATCTATCTTTTATCGATTTATCTAGATTTCTCCATCCTTTTTTGCCCCGAACTACTTCAATTGTTCAAGGCAACGGTTTGTAGTCTCAAACTCTCGTGTTTTATGGAAACTAATTAAACTAGTTAAAAGAGCTGGTAGTGTACTTTAAATCGGACTCAACTTCATTCACATGTGTATCTGATCATATCATCATGTAAGGTTAATGATCACGTTAGAGCTATAAGTTAATTAATTTATATGTTTAAAGAAACTTGGGATACTTGAAGTCTCTTGAAAATGCAAACAAAGATATCAAAGAGTGATAATTGATCCATCGATCCGTAGATATCCTGCCATCGTATAATGTATATCCACTCTTCAATCTTAACTGGGAGTCTTATGGTTCATCGTGTCATGTCCATTTGAACGACATGTCTATCCTTTACCAATTTATCTGGATTTCTCCATCCTTTTTTGTCCTAGACTACTACGATATATAAATTGTTCAAGGCAATGGTTTGTTGTCTCAAACTCTCGTATTCTATGGGAACTGATTAAACTGGTTAAAAGAGTTGGTAGTGTACTTTAAATCGGACTCAACTTCATTCACATGTGTGTATGATTATATCATCATGTAATGTTAATGATCACATTAGAGCTGTAAGTTAATTAATTCATATGTTTTAAGAGGCTTAGGATATTCGGAGTCTCTTAAAACTGCATAATATATTTGAACAAAGATATAAAAGAATGATGATTGATCCATCGATCTGTAGATAGCCTACCATCGTATAATGTATATCCACTCTTCAATCTTAACTAGGAGTCTTATGGTTCATCGTGTCATGTCCATTTGAATGACATGTCTATCCTTTATCGATTTATCTAGATTTCTCCATCCTTTTTTACCCTCGACTACTTCGATAGATAAATTGTTTAAGGTAACGGTTTGCAGTCTCAAACTCTCGTATTCTATGGGAACTGATTAAACTAGTTAAAAGAGTTGGTAGTATACTTTAAATTGGACTCAACTTCATTCACAGGTGTATCTGATTATATCATCATGTAAGGTTAATGATCATGTTAGAGCCATAAATTAATTAATTCATATATTTTAAGAGACTTGGGATATTCGAAGTCTCTTGAAACTGCACAATATATTTGAACAAAGATATAAAAGAGTGATGATTGATCCATCGATCCGCAGATATCCTGTCATCGTATAATGTATATCTACTCTTCAATCTTAACTGGGAGTATTATGGTTCATCGTGTCATGTCCATTTGAAAGACATGTCTATCCTTTACTGATTTATCTAGATTTCTCCATCTTTTTTTGCCCCGGACTACTTCGATATATAAATTATTCAAGGCAACGGTTTGTAGTCTCAAACTCTCGTATTCTATGGAAACTAATTAAACTAGTTAAAAGAGTTGGTAGTGTACTTTAAATCAGACTCAACATCATTCATAGGTGTGTCTGATTATATCATCATGTAAGGTTAATGATCATATTAGAGCTATAAGTTAATTAATTCATATGTTTTAAGAGACTTGGGATATTCGGAGTCTCTTGAAATTGCAAACAAATATATAAAAGAGTGATGATTGATCCATCGATCCGTAGATATCCTGCCATCGTATAATGTATATCTACTATTCAATCTTAACCGGAAGTCTTATGGTTTATCATGTCATGTCCATTTGAACGACATGTCTATCCTTTACCAATTTATCTGGATTTCTCCATCCTTTTTTGCCCTGGACTACTTCGATATATAAATTGTTCAAGGCAATGGTTTATAGTCTCAAACTCTCGTATTCTATGGAAACTGGTTAAAAGACTTGGTAATGTGCTTTAAATTAGACTCAATTTCATTCACAGGTATATCTAATTATATCATCAAGTAAGGTTAATGATCACGTTAGAGCCATAAGTTAATTAATTCATATGTTTTAAGAGACTTGGGATATTCGGAATCTCTTGAAACTGCACAATATATTTGTGAACCATCTTATGTTCTCAAATCAAATACAGTAACACTTTAATCCTTTTAATTAAATGACCGAACCACATTACATTGAATTGGCCGGTTCATTTTGGTTTACCATGGTTCACATGTAATTGGTCAAACTAGATTTTAATTAGTCTAATTTAAGACTATATTAGATTATAATTTGTGACTTTTACATACTACTTAATTACTTCTAGCTGCTTAGACTGAGATATACATATTATTGATTTAATTTGACAACAGAATGCGTGAACTAATTTGGCTTGTATTTATCTAAATCATAAATGATTAATCTGTAATAGAATAAAGAAGACAAGGGCCTGTGGATAATTTTTTGAGGATCTGTTTATTAATTTCTGTTTGTAGTCAAGGACAGCAAGGACCAATATGCCAAAGTATATTTGTTTTTGTATATTATATGGTTGGTTTGTTTATTTTACCATCATTTGGATGAGTTGATAATTTATTTACAATATAAGTTTGAGACATTATAGGCTTAAGAGTAGCCACATCATCTACAATGAATTTTAATCACACATAGACAAGTAATTATTTAATTACATGGTTACCTAGCCCTACATGGAGATAACCATTTTGGTGCATTAATTAGAATAAGATAGTAAATTAGACATCAAAATAGAAATTTTCCTAGATCCATAGATATGGAATATTTTGTTTTTTTTCTTACTAGTCTTATTAATAAAGAATTAATTAAATTCTATACATGTTTGCAACCTCTATCCACAAGAAGGTCTAATTAGAATTTATTATTGAATTTAACAATTGGTTAATTTAAATAAAGTTTATGCTTTATTTCATTGATGTATGTTTGTCTTTGGTCATTTTATTGCAAAGACAAATGATTATTTAATCAAATGGTTATCTAACCCACAGGGAGGTAGCCATTTTGGTACATTAATAGCATTAAAATGGTAAATTAGACATTATAATAGAAATTTCCTAGGTCCATAGGAATGGAATATTTTATTTTGGTATTTGTATTTGCTAATCTTATTAATAAAAAATTAAGTAAATTCTATGCAAGTTTGCAACCGCTATCCATAGGAAAGTTTAGAATTCATTATTGAATTTAACAATTGATTAATTCAAATTAAGTTTATGCTTCATATCATTAATGTACATTTGTCTTTGGTTATTGCAATTATTTCTACTACTGCTTTTCTTAATGATTCTTTTTGTATTTCTATGTTATTGATGATAATTATGCTAATTAAAAAAGATAAGATTCTCTTGACTCTAAGGTATATAGATTTGGATTTGGCTTTCCGTGTGGATAAACCATACATCCCCATGGAATCAAGTATGCCAAATGAGAGGGTTATGTATGAGTAATAGAAGTGAACTAATCACTTTAAGTGTTATACTCATTAAGTTCCATATGAGTAAGAGCATTAGGGGTTCATTCCTAGAATATAATAAAGTCAAAGACTATATGAAATCTATTAAGGAATGGTTTGTAAAATTCGATAAGGCACTAGCTCATTATGTTCCATATGACTAAGAGCATTAGGGGTTCAATCCTAGAATACAATAAGGCCAAAGACTATATGAAATCTATTGAGGAATAGTTTATAAACTTTGATAAGGCATTAGCCAATATCCTAACAAAGGTATGACACATGATAAAAATAGGAATGTGTAAGAGCACATTATAAAAATGAGGGACATTGCTACTCGATTGAAATCCTTAGAAAAGATTTTTGAGTCATTTCTAGTGTATTTTATTCTCAACTCTCTTTGTCTAGAATATAGATCATTTAAAATATCTTATAATATACAAAGAAATATGGTTAATTAATAAACTTTTGATTACATGTGTGCAAGAAGAGAAGAGGTAGATACTAGTGTAAATCAAAATGCTAAGAAAGGCAAATGTGTTCCATGAAAAAACAAAAGGCATGCAAATGAAGTATGATGGTAATAAGAATAAATATTATTTTTTTAAAAAAATGGATACTTTAATAAAAACCGTGCCAAGTATAAGAAATGATATTTAAAAGAAAGGTAATATTATATTTGTGTGCTATGAATTTTGTTATATTAAAACTCTTGCTAACAACGTATTAGGTTTTCTAAGCTTGAGAAAACTAATGAGAAGTGAACAAAGCATCTCAACAAATTAGATGCATTCACTTGTGGAGGCATGCGTTCACATATGCAAGCAATGGGGACTTATAGATTAATTTTAAAATATGGTTTTTAATTAGATCTTGTAAACACATTTTATATTCCATCATTTTTTAAAAATTAGTTTCTATATCTAGATTGACTTGTGTTGGATTTGAATTTAATTTTCATGATTCAATTATGGATCTTTTAAAACACAAGAAAATTATTGGTTCTAGAATTTTAATTGATAATTTATTTAAATTTGCATTAGACATCACTTATGAGATCACTTTTTAAACCTTGCATGATAATAAAAATGGTGTTTAACATGTTATTATTAATAAATGCTCTTATAAACTTTGGCACATGAGATTGGGGCATTTTTATAGAAAATTAAAAAAATAATAGATAATGGAATCTTAAAAGCATTTGACTTTATTAAATTTGGTACTTGTATGAACTATATAAAGGAAAAGTAGACTAACAAGACCATTAAAAGTGCCAAAAGGAGTACTGAGCTTTTAGAGATCATACATAAATATTTATGGACCATTTTCTATCCCATGTTTGAATGGTCAAAGATTTTTTATTTCATTTATTAATGATCATTCAAGTTAAATGTATCTCTATCTCTTGTTTGATAATGCAGAAACACTTGATGTTCTTAAGATTTTCAAATCAAAGGTAAAGAAATAGAAAGAAAATAAAATAAAAATTGCAAGATTAGACAAAAATGGATAATGTTATGAAAAATATGCAAAAAGGAACAAGTGCTGGGTCAATTTACAAAATTTCTTAAAGAAGAGGATATTATTATCTAAAATTCAATGCGAGGTAGATCATTACAAAATAACGTGGCTGAAAGAAGGAACCACACTTTTATGAACATGGTTAAGAGCATGATAAGCAATTTAAGTATGCCTTTATCTTTATGGAGTAAAGTCTTAAAAATTGCCTTATATATCTTAAATAGGTTCCATCTAAGGCTTTTCTTAAACCACCTTTTGAAAAATAAAATGGATGGAAACTAAGATCAAGACATTTACACATATAGGATTATCTAGTTAAAGTGAGAGTTTATAATCCACACTTAAAGAAACTAGATGCAAGAACAGTAAGTAGTTTCTTTTTATAGGCTAATTTGAAAGAATTCATGTTTTATTGTTCCCTCACATACTCCAAGAATCATTGAAGCTAGAAATGCAACTTTTTTTGAGAACCATTAATTTAGTGAGAGTGAATTTTCTTGTAGGATGGAAGTTGAGAAAATAAGGGAACTACTTGTGATACCTATAAATGTATAAGAATTGGTAGCTTTTCAAAGTCATCTTTTGGGTATCATTGAATATCAACTAATTTAACAACAACCACCTCATAAGAAGCCACTTCATGAAATAACTGATAATATGGAAAACACCATTCAAAATACACACAAAACAATGGGAGTAAGAAAATCTTCTAATTAGAAGGCTAGCTAATTCTTGTGATTATGTTATGTACCTTCAAAAGTCTGACTATGATGTTGGATCTAAAGATGATCTAAATTTATTTTCACAAGCCATGAGTGAAAAGAAATTCATAGATTGGTATGATACCATGAAGAAAGAGATGTAATCTGTAGCTAAGAATAAAATCTAGGATCTGTTGCATTACAAGAAAGAGCCTCAATCATTAAATTTAAATGTCTATAAGATCAAAAGAGACCCATTTGGTAATATCAAATGATATGAGGCTAGATTTGAAACTAAAAATTTCACTTAAAAAAATGCATTGATTATCATGAAATTTTCTTTCCAATTTCAAAAAAAAATATAAACTTAGAATAATCATGCGCTAGTGGCTCATTTTAATCTAGAGATAGATCAAATGGACGTGAAAACAATATTTTTGAAATGAACATCTTGAAGAGGAATACAAGTGTCAGCCTAAAGAATTTTATAGTAAAAAAGGTAATCGATTAGTTTATAAGCTAAGAAAATCTCTATATATAGACTAAAATAGGCTTCCTGTCAATGGTATATAAAGTTCCATAGTATTGTTTCTTTATATGGTTTCATAAAAAATATTATTGATTAATATATATACCTTAAGGTCAATGAAAGCAAATATATTTCTATAGTCCTATATGTTGATAATATTTTACTTGCTAGAAGTGACTTAGGCTTATTGCATGAGACCAAATAATTTCTTATCCAAAACTTTGAAATGAAAGATATGGGTGAAGCCTTTTATATCATTATTATAAAGATTCATAAATATAGAACCAAAAAATATTAAGACTATCTTAAAAGGCCTACATTAAAAAACTTTAGGAAAGGTTTAAGATGAACAAGTGTTCATCTAATGTAGCACCCATTATAAAAAGGGATAAATTCAGTTTAAGCCAATGCTCTTAGAATATATTGAAATGAGAATGAATGAAAAACATTCCTTATGCTTTATGCATAGGTCACCATTAGACTTAATATATGATATATAGTAGGAATGTTGGATAGATTCCAAAGAAACCTAGATATAGAGCATTGGAAAATAGCCAAAGGGGTTATGATATATTTATAAGGAATCAAGGATTTTAAGCTTACATATAGGTATTATGACAATCCGAAAGTGGTTGAATGCTAGACGCACAGATATAAAAAAGTCTACTTAAGATACATCTTTCTTCTTACTAAAGGTGTTGTATCTTGAAAAGGCATAAAATAAACTATTATTGAATCATTCACCATGGAGACAAAATTCTTTGCATGCTATGAAGCTACATCACAAGTATTAATATGGTTGAAAAAATTTATATCTAGCCTAAAAATTATCGATCCTATTATGAGACCATTAAATATTTTTTATGATAATTCGACCATACTTTTATTTTCTAAAAATAATAAAAGTAGAAGTCAAAGTAAACACATTGACATAAAATTTTTAGTTGTCGAACAACAAATGCAAAAAGGCAACAAATAACTATTTAGCATATAAGTATTGAGTTAATTATAGTTGATTCTATGACTAAAAGTTTGCCAGCTAAGTTGTTCAGGAATCATTTATACCATATGGAACTTGTTGAATAATTTTAAGCTATTTTTTTAATTATCTAACTATTATGTATGTTTGTAAACATATTTGATTAATTAATGACATAATGTCTATTATGCAAATTAAGTAAGTTGTCATATACAAGATTATGATCCATTTGGATCAATAAAGTTGGACTTTAAATGACTTATAAGAAAATCATTCATAAAGTATCATTAGGTAGTTAATTAGAAAAGATCATATATTGTAATATATGAAAGGAAGTGCTGGCCTAAATAGTAAGATGTGAAGCCCAACCTATCTTTGGGCTGCTTGGGCTGAAGTCGGCAGAGACTACCAACTTCAATTCGAAAATCAAAAAAAAAAAAGAGGATTAAGCCCCTGTTTATCTAAATGGAGTAATCATCGGAGAACACGGAAGGGAGGCCATGGGGGAGTCGGAGTTGACCGGTGGAGCATCGTGGAGGGGCAGAACTTTTGATCGACTGAAGTTCTTCCTCGTACGGTGAGAAAAATCTCATTGGTTTCCTCTTTAAAAACCTCCTCCATCGCCCCTAAGGATGCATTATAGCATCCCTTCCCGCCATCTTCCTCCTCTCCGATGAGCGGCCATGAGTTCATCGACATCGATAAGTTTCCCTTCCATAGATTCTTCTGGAAAGAAATGGTAAACAAGGAGATTTTCTTTGATTTTTTTCTCTCGATCTTCCCAAACTGGACAAATGCCAGTGACCGCAGCTCGATTCTCCTCCATCCAACCAAGCCGATGAATCCTTTTTTCGGTCCTCCACCTCTCATGGCTTCCAAGAACCAAGAGAGGCTTGCTCAGGCCAAACCAAGAAGGGAGCCATGGAAGAAAAGTAAGAAGGAAGAAGAAGAAAAGAAAAAGAAGAAAAGAAAGAAAAAGAAGAAAAGAAAGAAGGAAAAAAGGAAAAGAAAAAAAAAGAGGAGAGTGAAAGAAGAGAGAGAAAGAGGAGAGAGAGGATAGAGAAAGAGAGAGAAAGAAGAAGGAAGAAGAGAAAAATATAATATCAATAATAATAATAAATTTTGAACCAACTTTTTTAGTGATTTAGGCAGATTTCTAAACAAAACTAAGAGCCATTTTTTATATGCTAGCTTATTTTAGATAGAAAATTAATTACCTGATTAATCTTACCGGGATTTTTATCTTTCTTGTCGATAGAGCAGTATTAGAGTTGAGACTCGAATAGGCCATACATTGATAGAGTTCTTTCAAGTAAGTTATCTTGACCTCTAGTATTATATGCTAAATATGTTCTATGGTATGTTGTGAATGTTATGAAATATTAAATATGTATAGCGTAAAATGAACTATATTGAATTGCATAAATTATAATGTTTGTTGGTGTTAATGCTCTCTAGTCCGATTATGATCACATGAGCTAGAACCTAGTCTCCTTCTGGATCTCTAATGGAACGATCACTAGCACATGACTGATAAATGGTTTTATAGTCGGGAGCTAGTTTTCTTTTGAATTTTGCCATGTGGGGTGATTGTTGGCACATACTGAGGATGCATGATTTCTCGTGTGATATCAGAGCTAGTTTCTTTCTGGGCTTTCAATAGGACAATCACTGGCACATGACCGATGGATGGTATATATAGTCAGGATCTAATCTCTTTCGGGATTAGCCATGGATCGATCGTGGCCATAGTTATAGGGACCAGGAGAGTAAAATAGAAATGGTTGGCCATCAATAGTTGTATTATTTAGTAATTGAATGTGCATATTAGTTTGTTATGGTATTGTTTATTTTGTTATGGTGCTGTTTATTCTTTTATGTTTGATTTGTTTATGTTTGTGAATTGTTGTTAACATATTTATGCATATATTGGAGATGATAATAATTTACTGTGCCATAAAGCCTACTCCCTTTCTTGTATTTTTTATTACAGATCCAGAAGGTCATTTAGACATTGGGACCAATCAATGAGGAGCTAGGTTTAGATATTAATCCCTTAGTTTATGTTTTATCTTAAATTTTAGTTAAACTTTACTTACACTGCTTCTTAGATTTTTAGTTGAATTTTATCTACTTGTTAGTTTTGATAAAAAATTCTAGAAATAAATAAATAATTAGTAAATTTATTTTCTACCACTGTTTGATTGTTGATTAATAAGATAGGCCTTGCATGTCCATTGAGATTGAAACTTAAGGAGATGTGGCCGTCTATCGTACGCCTGGCTCGGGCATTGGGCCGCGGCATGACATATTTAATGTTATTAGAGCTTAGACTATGATCACTTGGGATTGTAATATAAGTGATTAGAAATTAACTTGATGGTTATTAGGATATGACATAATGAAATCAAAACTTATGTTATGATTACTTGGGACTGAGATATAAGTGATTAGGATATGATTTGAGTGATATCGAAATTTAGGTTGTGATCACTGCGGACTGTGACTTAAAAGGTATTGAACTTGGTATTATGATTAGTTGGGATATGATAAAAGTTGTAATAATGGATTTGAAGTTTAGATTTCTAATTTCTAGGTATTGTACATAAGATTTGGCATATGATTAGTGTAAAAGAGGAACATGATTTTTGTCTTTAATATAAGTAGTGAGATTGATCTAGGATTAGTGTAAAAGGCTGAATAATTTATACTATTTGATCATGATAAGTAAGTATATTATGGATATTAAAAAGCTGGATAATATGTATCTTTATCTTCGATAAATAGATTTAATCGAGGTTCATAAGTGCTGGCCTGGAAGTATAGTATGTTATGTTATGCTGAATATATATGTTCAATTATTAATTGAATGATTTTGGAAACCTAAACTTGATATGAATGAAGATTATGATAGCATCCAAGTTTTGTTATTAATTATGGATTGTAAATTTTGGAATTGTTGTAAAAAGATGTTTGGGATGTAAGTTATGAAAAAGTTTAATGATATTAAGAAAGATAATTTTTCGATGAATCTGTATGGGAATTATTATTGAAAATATGTAATGAAAATTGTATTTGGGATAATGCATAGATTTGTAATTTGCTATTAGCAAATTTAATGATATTATGTGGATATGACATGCACATATTGGTAAAATTTTCAATAGCTTATGTTAGTAGTTTTGGATTAGATTACTTAATCTTCCATATATTTGTTGGAGATTATTGGGTATGTTAAACTCCAAGTCAAATTTAAGATTTATGAGAAGATTTAGATTATTTTGCTACTGATGTTATATTAAGGAAGAAATGGATATTAGAAGACATATATGAGTTTAGTCTATAAGGGATAACATTTTAGATGATTTGTTAATTGATGCTAAGAATCATGGTAAGATCATTTTATGAGCAATAATATAGTTGATCCTATTCATAAGAGTATTAATTTAAAGCTATTTACTTTGTTAGAGTTAATTTAGAGTTAATAATAACTTTCTAAGAAAAAAGTTGATCTAAATTGTCTAACTGAATTATCAAGGAAAGTATAAATAATTCAGACTTGGATTAAAATTATTGATGTCCTGAATAGATAAAATAATTTGAGGCAAAGACTTTAAATGTAGAAAGTGAATCAAGGTTTAAGTTTAACATGATATGCTCAAGATATAGTAAGGACAAGAAAATTAAATAATTTTAACATTATTTTATTTAAAATATTTGAAAGTTGGATTTTATTTATATCATAATATAAAGTGGTATCTTTATCAGAAATTCATCTAATGAAATTAGAGGATTTGATAATTTATATCAGAGTGCGCAGCGAAAGTATTATGGACTAAAGATATTAGAATTAATTTAAAATATATTATAATGGAAGAATGGAAGCCCTTATTAATAAAGAAAAAAGTGATTATTGAATTTGGACAGAATGATACATGTGAATTTTGGATCACACATCTTTGAGTTTTGAAAGACTTAGATTTTTTTAAAATTTTGAGGCCAAAATTTTATTATAGGAGGGGAGAATATGAAGCCCAACTTATCTTTGGGCCACCTGGGCTGAAGTCGGTAAAGACTGCCGACTTCAATTCAAAAAAAAAAAAAGGGGATGGAGCTCCTGTTTATCTGAATGGAGTAATCACCAAAGAATGCAGAAGGGAGGTCGTGGGGGAGTCGGAGTTAACCGATGGAGCATCGTGGAGGGGCAAGATTTATGATCGATCGAAGTTCTTCCCCGTATGGTGAGAAAAATCTCATCGGTTTCCTCTTTAAAAACCCCCCTCTATCACCCCTAAGGATGCATAATAGAGTCCCTTCTCGCTGTCTTCCTCCTCTCTAGTGAGCGACCGTGAATCTGTCGGTAAATTTCCCTTCCATACATTCTTCTTGAAAGAAATGGTAAACAAGGAGATTTTCTTTGATTTTTTTCTCTCGATCTTTTCAAACCGGACGGATGCCAGTGATCACTGCCTGATTCTCCTTTGTCCAGCCAAGCTGGTGAATCTTTTTTCCGGTCCTCCATTTCCCATGGCTTTCAAGAACCATGGGAAGCTTGCTCGGGCCAAACCAAGAAGGGAGTTGGGGAAGAAAAGTAAGAAGGAAGAAGGAAAGAAAAAGAAGAAAAGAAAGAAAAAGAAAAAAAAAGAGAGGAGAGAGAAAGAAGAAGAAAGGAAAGAGAAAAGAGAGGAGAGAGAAAGAGAGAGAAAAAGGAGAAGGAAGAAGAGAAAAATAAAATATTAAAATAATAATGAAATTTGAATATACTCTTTTAGTAATTTAGGTCGAGATCCAGACTGGACTAAGAGCTATTTTTCCTATACTAGTTTATTTTAGATAGAAAATTAATTATATGATTAATCTTGCCAGGATTTTCATCTTTCTTGTCGATAAAGCAATATCAGAGTTGAGACTTGGATAGGTCATATATTGATAGAGTTCTTTCAAGTAAGTTATCTTAAGCTCTAGTATTACATGTTAAATATGCTTTATGGTATATTATGAATATTATAAAATATTAAATATATATAGTTTAAAAATTAATCTGAATCTAATATTAGACTTAGTACTTAGTAATACCTATCAGGATTTATCTTTGATTTACTTCTGATTGCTACGTAGATCCAAAAGAATCTGTGTCCTTCATAAAAAATTTTGTCTTGAAAAAAGTATTGTTATCATGTGTTACTTGTTGAAATTAGTGCTAATAAAAATCACTCAACAATTATAACCTAACTTATTTCTTCTAAGCACATAGCTACGATATTTGGATCGGGCTCCATCTTATATATAATATTGCGTAGGACAGACATAAGCTATTTATCCATGACAATGTCCGATATGGAGTATTGAAATCTCGGATTTAGATAGTAAGCTACATATATATTTTAAGAATTAGTTAAGTATACTGGTACAAATATATTTTAATTTAAAATTTTAGAGAGTTCATGATTTACTGCGTACTTGTTAGATACAAATTCAAACTCATTTGATAACTCCATTATCCATTAATGATCTAGATATACTTAATAGCATATACTAGATCTGTCTCTTAGATCTTTTTCTTTGCCCTTTGTATTATGTAATATAGAAGGTTCATCTAAGCATATCTCTCAGAGTCCACGGCCCATAGTATCTCATATAGAAGCTTGATAGCTTTCACTATCTTCTCAACCCGCTACCAGAATATCTATCTCGTTACTAAATTCTCCATGTTGCTCATCTCAATATTTGTCCAGGCATATCTGCACTGTTGCCACTCTTGACTGACAAACATCTGATGCAGCTCCACTTTCTTACCAAGAAGACTATCAAGTGCAATATAATTTGTAGCAAACCGGCTGACCCCTGGTCTCAATATTTCTCTTCTAGTAAAGCTTCTCATCAATGATAAGATTCATGTATAGTTATAAATGAATTTAGTGATAGTCTGTGCTAACTCAACTATCTTCTATACCATATAAATTTTTTCAATATCCATTAACATGAGATCAATACAATGTGCAACACAAGAGATCCAAAAAATATATGGTCATCGCTACATCAAGAGCTACCCTGTGATCCTGTACTATGGTCCATTATTTGTGATGACCTATATGGCATTCTACTCTCTCACCTAATCAATCACCTTCTCTATCAATATGAGGATATAATTGCTATCATGCACCTGATTTGAAGCATCAATAAATTTATGAAAAATACTTTTCATCATAATAAATCAAGAAGTTGATGATACTCTATCTAGGACCAATCCAACCATCATACATCATTATCAATCTATACATGGGCCACTTACTCTGATAGGAGGTAATTCAATTTTCTAGCTCCTTCTTATTATCGTCCAAAAACTGACCATAAATATTTCTCGATCCTAGAGGATCTATACCTATACCAGCTACCTGTATAGATGAAATAGCATAACGATAATATGGATTATCTGCTATATGCGTTGGGATATGACTGAAATGAAATCAAGATTCAATGGCCCATTATATATCCTTCTTTTTATCCTTTTTCAGCATGCCGCCAATCCTCTATTGCTTAGAATCTTTGTTAGTAAGGAAATGTGGATCGACATCATGGATAGTGGCTCTTGTTGGAATATCCCTGGAAGACTTCTTTCTATTGCCAAATGCTCCCAACATGGATGCAATATGGTTGATGCCTCTCTTGACGGGCTCTCTGACTAAAGAGGTCCTTCTAAATTGTATCTCAGACTCTCCTGCAATACTTGCAGAGCCCGATCCCAATCTTGACTCAAAAGCTAATAGCCTAAATTACTATCTCTGCCTGGCCATCTCCTCTAACTGCCTGTGCTCATACAAGCTCCCTTGAATTGCAACATCCATCTGTGCATCCTCATTAGAAGGAATAGATGCTCCCTCCGACTCTCTAAAATAATAAGAAGGTAGTTCTACGGCTCTGCGGTCTACTTCTACATTCTTCTTTGATATTCTTTCCTTTCTTGCTTTGGAATCAGCAAAATATTTTTTCATTAACTGACGAACCTCCTATAGATACTATCGGCATGCAGATACATCAGAAAAGTCACCAGCCAAGTGTTGCTTCAATCTTATTACCCCACTATCTTTGAATTCTATATTACATCATCTACACCTCCATTGATGCCGACTTGAGAGCATTTCTCCATACAACCAACTAATGTCATGTTCCGGATCTTTCTTCCTCCTTGATTATCCATTTCTGAATATTTAAAAAGCACATAAGTTCAATAAATACGTATATTAATTAGTACTTTGTTAACCTACTTTTTATTTTTATTTAAATATATTAATTTTTATATTTTTATATTTAAAAATATAAAAAATTAAAATATTATAAAAAATAATTTGATCTTAAATTCATGTAGGATTTATCATAAATACTACATATATTTTTTTAAGATACTGTAAATACATGAAAAATCATATTTTCTTCAATATTAGACCTAAAGTACTATTCAAAAAATGCATCAATACTTGTATAAATCGATACAAAATTTATAGTGAGACTAGCTTACAAGTCCTATAACAATAATCTATAATTATAATTTTTAATTAATTATTTTATTTTTTAATAATTTTTAATTTAAAAATTTATATATTTAACAAAAAAAATCAAGATCTTAGCATCATTGTGTAGATCTTTCATAGATCTATAACGTACTCTAAAATTATGCCAAAAAAAAAATTAACAGTATTTTTATTTAATTTTTTATTTTTTATAAATTTTAAAAAAAGAGGGAAGAGGAAGAAAGAAAGAAAGGAAGCTATACGTATCTTGAATTTACATTTCTCTTATAATTTTGACATTTGATTAGCTTGAAATCAAGAAAAAATAAAGTTTATAACCTTTGTTAAAGCCTCCCTTCCAACAAAGATCTCGAAGAGCTCTCAGGTTTATTATAAAAGCCCTCCCAAAAAATGTACAGTAACCAAAAGGGAAAAAAAATCAAATCGAACCAATCACAAACTGACCAATTCGACATGGTTCAAGCCAGTTCATCAATTTATTTTTTGTTTTTCTAACCGGAAAACCAGTTTTTGGTATCGAACCATGTTGGTTGATTATTGGTCCAACCCAAATCGGTCGGTATAGCACGGTTTGGAAAATCATGACTGAATCTATACTATTATAATGTAAACTCCTAAGGGAGGGTTTCTCGTATCGCTGCTCCTTTTATTTTCCCCTACAGCACAGCATATTTGTTGTTTATGAGGGTTTCTAGAGCAAGTCCCTAAGGTGTGCACCTTCCTTTGATTGTTTATGTGCATCCGTATTGTAATAAGGTGACCCTCTATATTGACCAAGAGAAAATGAAGTAAATGAAACTATATTGGAGTATGTTTATTATTTTCACTCTAGACAATTTTGATGGGTCAAATCACAACGTTCATTGTCGGTAAGTACTATGCATTGCACAAGCTAAATACTAGTCTGCAGTTATTCTAATCAAAGACAAAAATAAGAAATTTTAAGAAGGTCATGGCCACTAATCTTCTTACACTACATGGATGGTAAATTACTGCATTTCGAAGTACATTATATGGTTCTCTCTCTTTTTTAAATTTCGTTGGGAGACAATAAGAGCAAAAAAAAAAAAAAAAAAAAGCATTTAATTTGAAGAGGTTACATGGGTTGAATCACAACAATTCCCCAAATGTTAATCTCTTAAATAAACATGCCCGAAACCTAGGAGTTTAGACATGGGTTTGGACTTGTACAATGGGAAGAAAAAACTACAAAGAAAATTGATCAAGCAATATTATAAACATATCATCGACAAATCATTGAGAACATGAAAAGCACAGCCACACAGGATCAATAATTTACATAGAATAGCCCTTTAGGGAAAAACTCAGTGATAAAGGTAAAGCCTTTGTGTACTGCATGCGGTGCAGTAAATCTAACGTGGTTCGTATCATATTTTTTTATTGATTCAAATATATTCATTGTAGCATGATGGGATGGGAGTTGAGCGTGACTAGCATTAATTATCATTCAGCTTTTATTTGAAATTTTTGTCAAGACCAAAATATCCTTCCCTCCGGTCCTTTTTCTGCATGGATGTCGTAGGTTTTGAACTAGGGTGTCGTAGCTTTTGAACTAGGATGTCGTAATACTGTTTCAGGTTTTATTTTATATTTTTTTGCAGTGATGTCATAGATTTTGAACTAGGGTGTCGTAATACTGTTTCAGGTTTTATTTTATATTTTTCTGCAGGGATGTCGAAGGTTTTGAACTAGGGTGTCGTAGCTTTTGAACTAGGATGTCGTAATACTGTTTCAAGTTTTATTTTATATTTTTCTACAGGGATGTCGTAGGTTTTGAACTGGGATGTCGTAGCTTTTGAACTAGGGTATCGTAATACTATTTTTTATTTTAATTTATATTTTTCTGCAGGGATGTCGTAGGTTTTGAACTAGGATGTCGTAGTTTTTGAATTAGGATGTCGTAATACTGTTTCTGATCATTTTTGAACCAGGGTGTCGTAGATTTTGAACTAGGATATCGTAAGTTTTGAACTAGGATATCGTAATACCGTTTTAGGTCATTTTTGAACCAGGATGTCGTAGGTTTTGAACTAGGATGTCGTAGCTTTTAAACTAGGATATTGTAATACCGTTTCAGATAATTTTTTGAACCAGGGTGTTGTAGATTTTGAGCTGGGTATCGTAGCTTTTGAACTAGGATGTCGTAAGGATATTTTGGTCTGGACAAAAATTTCAATTAATACTAGTCATTTCAACTTTTGTTCCATCACATAACAGTGAATATTTTTGGATCAATAAAAGCGTGCGGTGCAGCCATACTGGATTTGCTGCACCGCATGCGGTGCACAAAGAATTACTCAGTGATGAAACTCTTATGGGTGGAACCCATGGCATACGAGAGGACCAATACAAGCGAGGCCTCATCCTGTGACGGGACCCCATGGAATACATTAAACCGAAGATGAAGCCTGGCCTCCATATAGGGCTGGACCTTATGACATATACATTGCACATGCCAAATAGTATGCAATTATTATATTGAAAAATTGAAATTTTAAGAAGATTATGTCCACCACTGTTCTTACACCAAACATGATATGTAAGTGACCGGTGACAGCATTTGAAGGTAGATTATATGGCTTCCTTTTTTTTATTTGATTTGGAGACAATTAAAAAACTAAATGTAATTTGAATGGGTTACATCTACGAAAAGGACCTTAAATTCAAAGCATGGCAATGGATAAGAAAACTTTAAATGATTTTACAGAGCCAATACATACGGGGTGTATATATAGCATGTAGATGTTTCATTGCACCCTCAACCATTTCCCTGTTTAGTTTAATTCTTTGCAAAATTTGTTTAGCCTTCTCTTCTTTATGAAGTTTCTTTCAGTCTCTTAGTTTCAATTGGTCCCAAAATCATATGTTCCTTATAAAGGCTAAAATTCCTTTGGGAAGAAATGTTGGACCACCTGAGATTGCCCACCATAAGACAGCTTCCACTGGAAGCATCTTACTACTCTCAAGTCCCTTTAAACCTGTGGTCATCTTCCACACTTTACATGGGAAAGCATAGAGGCCTTGACCATAATTCTAAGGCTAAACATATGCCCTTTGGGAGGTAAAGATGTTTGATGTGAAGGACATAATTAACAATCTGCCACGCTGTTAGCTAAGAGTGACCCAATGCAGTGTTTGGGTATCTTTGATTGGACATATGTAAACTCCAAATGTAAGAGATGACCCTTCTTAGGTGCTTGGATTGCTATAAGTTGGCCAAACTCTTGCAAGTCAAGTTGCATTTGGGGCCCCTTTACAGTATTTTGCCTTATGGCTCATTTCTGGTAAAATAAACTATTGCAACTAGAAAAGTCTTTAGAGGCATATTTATGATGGATTTAAGCTAGACCAAAGATAATTATTGGTATAGATATAACTAATGCTACTTTTACAGTAAACCTAATATAGGAAAACAAAAATGAAGCTAGAAATCCACAGAACCAAACACCAGAAATGTAGTTTCAAAGTCACATGAAATTTTATATTATTTGGTCCCTCCTCCTGTTCATTGCCTCCACTCATGAAAGCCAAGGAAAAGCAAAAGGCAAGTGATGTTCATTAATGTGCTGCTCCTTTTTGATTCTGATAATAGACAAACATGATAGAGCTGCAAATTGATTGAACTTTAACCAAAACTTCCGTAGGAGTTGATCTTTTAACTTTTGTGCCAATCCGATAATTATTACTTGGTCTAAAACCATGATCCAAATAGAGGAAATGAACCAAAAATCATGATCCATAAGTAAAATTTGTCCAACCAATTGTTGATCATGTTTGATTCTGACCTAACTGATTTGCACCACATGAATGTGCGGATGTGTTCATTAACTTGATCATGAAAAAGAGGCTTGTGTTGGTTGACAATGTGATCATATGCGGCACCAAGATGCAACTAAGATGCAACTAAAACCTATAAGCTGCAGAAATTACATTTTGACCTAGTGAACTGTTATCTTGTTGGACAATATAGGGAATTTTATACAAAAACTTCATTGTACTATTAATTTTTTCGAAAGAAAAAAAAAGATTGGATTAAACATTTTGCAGAAGCATATATATGAAAAGATTCTCAGACAATCTTGTCTCTGGCTCTGATTAAAGCAAAATTAAAACAGCAAAGGGCAAGTGCTTAAAAGTAAGGTGCTAGCCAACTGCGCTAACAGTTGTGAGATGATCATAAATGGATGCTTACCACTGTCATACTTTATTTTCATAGACCTGAAAATAACCCAGCCCCAAGGCAGTTCAAATCTATAGCCTAGATATCAACCTGACTTATAGTAGATTTGTAACTACCCTCTGTATCAATAAACCAGGCCTGAGATAAAATTATCACTTAAGGTCTGGATTGCAACACCTAGCTGAGATTGTACTGATCAAAATTCTTTCCAGAGACCCTCATACCACAAATTAGGTAAGCATGCTAATTCAAAATACAAACATAAATATTTCACACATCAAGGGAGGTTGAACTAGTTTGTTAATAATTTAGTATATTTTGCACACGTCTTTGAGGATAATTTTGTGATTTATGTGTTTTATCATTCTTTAGATTCACAGAGAAAATTATGGAAAATGATTAACTAAAAATCTCACTCAATATATTTGCATCAAGAAACTTGGAAACACAACACATAAGATATAATTAAAGAGCAAAATATGCAATCAGCAGGAGATAACTATCGGCCACCATCAACCACCACATCATATATTGTCATTTATTATCATTACCAGTTTACCACCAGTAAAACTTCTTCTAGGTAATGTCTGTCTCAGTCACAATAACTAAAGATATCATCAACTAGATAGCGAAAGAAGGCATCACTTTGCAGGAGCAGCCTTAAACTTAGCCAGAAGCACCTTGGCGTACTCCACCAGCTTGTCAGTCTCCGGCATCACCCCATTCACAGCATCATTGGCACAGAATCTCTCCACCCATCCAACCAAGAGAGGCGTCTTCTCCTCGTCGAGAAACTTGATGCCAGTCATTATCTCTGACACCTTGAGCCACCCCAAGAAGGAGCCAAGGGCAATGTCCAGGTACCCAATGGTGTCACCACCAAAGAAGCCCTTCCCTTTGCTGCACTTTTCAAAAGCCCCCTCCAAGAGTTTCAGCCCAGCAAAGACCTGTTCCACTGCTTCTGCCTTAGCCTCCTCTGTTTGTGCCCTTGAGATTCCTGACACTGAAGGGAACCACTGCATGAAATGAAAATAGAAGAGAAGAGAAAGAAAAATTTAGTTAGTCATCATCTAAATCTGTTCTTCTCAAAAAAGAAAGAATTAACAATTATCGGCTATAAAAGATGATTTCCAGATCATTAAGGCTAGCATTTTTTTTTTTTTTTTTTTTAAATCACGATTATACGGGAACCATGTTTATACGTTTTCTATAATTGTTTATTTGGGGAGCTCGAGAAATAGCGAGAAAAATTTATAATAACAAATAATGGGACACATTTTTATGTTTATTATTTATTAATTTATATTGAAAACTTATAAGAACCTCTAAGCTAAAAACCAGTCAGTCCATTATCATATCACCAGTCCATACTTTGACAATTAGGCTTGGTTAAAAAAAAAAAAAAAATTTCTTCATCCAAAATCGGACCCGTTTCTATTTTTATGCAAGCGCAGAGCAATATTTTACAGAGAGAATATAGCAAAGAGTAAATATAGAATATATACGTTGAAAACCGAGGGCTAAAAATAAAAATGCCCAATACCTTATCATCAACGTAGACTGCCCAGAAACGGTGAAGGGCGCGGTCGTAAGGATCGGCGGGCAGGATGGCGGAGCCCTTGGCGGCCCAGGCCTCATCAATGTACTGGACGATGATCAGGGACTCACAAATAGGCTTGCCGGCGTGGATCAGCACCGGTACTTTCTTGTACACGGGATTGGATTTGAGCAGCAGATCACTTTTCACCCCCAACGCTTCCTCCAAGAACTCATACCCCACGCCTTTCAAGTTCAGGGCGATCCTCGGCCTCATCACATATGGGCTCGCCCACGCCCCCAATAGCTTCACCTCCTCTCCTCCGACTGCTGCCATCCTTACACCGCCCTCTCTCTTTCTTCCTCTCTTGATCTCTTCCTTATCTACCTCAGCGCTGGATCGGATTGGGGGTATTTATGAGGGAGGTTGGGGTTGGGGTGGGTGTGGTGATATTTAATGGGGGTTTTATTTTGGTTTTTCCGGCACGGCTCTTACAACGAGTCTAATTATTAATCGGAGGAGGTTCAAATGGACCGCGCCAAATCCACGGTGGATAACACGCCACGTTATATCTTGTATTTCACCAAATTTCCGATTGCGCATCATCTACCGTGCACATGCTCCGAGATTTGCCCTGGGTACTTGGTGCAATGCATGCAAGGATTGGGGAGCAAGGTTCTTTATTTTTTACTGAAAGAGTAGATCTGGAGGCTGGGATGCGCCCCGATCGACAATTCGATTGCGTCAGAGATGAGGTAATCGTTCGCCGCCCGTCCCACGGGACTTGGCGGAGTCGAACGCTGCTCGCTTTTCATGCGTGGACGGGGAAGACCTAAGAGATATCGCTGAGGACCTAAGAGATATCGCTGAGGCCCAAGATACGATTGTTCTGGACGATTTGTGCCGACCAACCAAAGTTGTGTGGCTGGACATGTTCGCGAAGGCCGGAGCGCCCATCTGATGAGATGAGATGGCAGCCGACGAGGTTTATCTCGGTGATGATGTAGACTCTTGACATCGAGTTTTATGGACTGGATAGACCTTGTTGACTTTGGGATATCTAAGTCTTTCCCTTGCTCATTCAACAACTTGCATGATAATTTTTATCACTCGAAAGCTCTCGTCCTCGATTTTTTTTTAAAAAAAATTATATATATATATTTTTTGATAAAATGATATATTCATTAAAAAAATAAGAGTGAATACAAACTAAAATGTCCGAAATGACGATATTCCTAAGTTATACAGAAAAGGCCCGTCAATCGGATCAAAGAGTTGGAACAGAGTGGCGAGCGGCAAAGGAGGCGACATAGTCGGCGACCAAGTTAGCTTCCCTAAAAATATGTCGAATCTGAATAGAGACATATCCTCGTAACAGAAGACCAATGTCTCGCAAAATAGGGTGAGTCGAAGAACAGTCAGCAACCGTCGAATCCAGGAGATGACCGTCAATGAGTCTTCCTCAATAATTAGACGGTTCAAATGGAGGATCCAATGGGCATGTCTGATACCGGTCCACGTAGCATATAACTCCGTCATAGGGACAGTAGAATCCAGGAAAGAAAAACCACCCATACTCAGAAACCCCAGACGATGGTCCCGGATGACAAAGGCAGCTCCCCCCAGTCTCTGATGAAGGCTCCCATCAAAGTTGATAGTAAACAGGTGCGGAGGAGGGGGTTCTCAAGATACGAAAACCCGAAGGGGCACTCGAGGAGCGAGCCGGGAACCCTAGATCTTCGAAAAACACCCAGACGACCAACAGAACTCAGAGGTAGAAGCCGCCACTCTGGCAACAATGATGCGGGAAGAACATCTGACAGAGCTGAAAATGAGCTCATTCCTGGAGAGCTAAATATGGTAAGCAATATAAGCTAGGAGAGAAGCAGTAAAGGGGGGGTCCGAGGATCTGAGGATGCGAAAGAAGACCTCCTCAATATCTTCGACCTGAGAGCAAATCTGAGCAAAGCCTGCCGCCTGCCAGACCCTCTGAGCCCTGGCACAAAGAAACAGGGCATGAATCTGGGTCTCGTCGACCTCCGCACATAGAGAGCAATCAGGGGAGATGTGAATGCCTCTGGAAGCAAGGAGCTGTCTAGTAGGAAGGCAACGCCGGGCCACCTTCCACAGGAAGAGAGAGACCCTAGGGTGAATCGGCAATGACCACATCCAACCCAAAGGTGAAGAGGTGGGATGAACATGGGAGAAAATAGGCATAAACTGATACATGGGAACCTGGAGAGAAGAAGACTGCCTCCAAACTCTAGCATCCGATCCAGGAAAGATATGCAGAAGAATGGACAAGACCCGGGAACCAAGGATAGCCCCAAACACCGAAAAGACCACATCGCTATCCCATTGAGACTGACCCTGCACCATGAGATCGGCAATGGAGAGCGAATCCGGAATATCAATAGAAATAAAGGTTGGCCATTGTGCCAAAGGAAGATCCGAAATCTAAGGGTCCATCAAAAAATAGATAGACCCATCGTCTCCAACTACCCAGGAGAGATGGGGAGTGATCAGCGGAGCCCTCGCAATCATCTCCCTCTAAATAACCGAGTAGCATCTGGGGGGGCAACAGGAACCGTCAAGGATCGTCGAATGGTCACCATAGCGAGCTCTCATTATGGACGGCCACAGACCATCCAGACACAAGAAATATCTGGCAAGGTGTCTCCCCAGAAGAGCCTCTCTCCTAGCGACTAGGGACTGAATCCCCAGACCACCATGCCAAGTCGGCTAGCAAACAGAGTGCCAGCTCACTAAATGGATCCTCCTACGGGTCGAGGTAGAATCCCAAAGGAAAGCCCAATAGCTGCTCCAATTTGAGGATAAAGGTCTTCGAGATAATAGCATTAGAGAGCAAAAAGATAGGTAGAGATATAAGAACAGAACGAACAAGGGTAATCCTGCCTATAGAAGAGAGGAATCTGCCCTGCCATCCCTGAATCCTGTCACGGACTGCCTGAAATAGAGAGGAGCAGTCAGCCATAGAGAGTTTGGATCCTGATATAGGCATGCCTAAAATAGGTGAGAGGGCCATGGCGCTCCAGGATTCAGCGACGCAATCGAGCAGGAGTCTTAAGGCTAAAGTAAATGCCCGATTTATGAAAATTGACTCTCTGGCCAGACACCAAGCAGTAGTCCTTGATAACCCTCCAGAAGCCCTGGGCACAGCCAGTTGAAGCTCTACCCAAAAGTAAGCAGTCATCTACAAATAAAAGATGGGAGATCGGAGGAGCGTCCGGTGCAGGAATGAACGGAAGAATGACCGATTCCCACACCATTGCTCGCAACGCCCTCGACAGAAAGTCAACATAGATAATAAAGAGGGAAGGGGAGAGGGGACAACCTTGACGGAGGCCGACTGTGGAAGTAAAATACTCCGTCGGGGACCCATTGATCAGGAGTGAAAAGGACAGAGCTGAGATACAAGAGAGAATCCTGGAAATCCATGTCTGATGGAAGCCGAAGTCCTGAAGCGCCCTGAAGAGGAAATCCCAGTTAACTCTATCATAGGCGTGTTCCATGTCAAGCTTGATAGCCATTAAAGATCGACGAACAGCGGCCCATCGGAGATTCGACGTGAACTCATGGGCAATAAGTACATTCTCAGAAATACTTCGCCCGGCAAGAAAAGCCCCCTGCTCAGGGCAAATCAACTGAGGAAGGATATGCTTCATTTTGGAGAACATGAGTTTAGTACAGACTTTATAGAGAGAGTTGCATAAGCTGATCGGTCTATAATGAGCAGGCTTCGAGGCATCGGGATGCTTGGGAATGAGAGCAATAAAAGTCTACTTCCAGGAGATAGGCATAACACTTGTAATAAAGAAAGATTGCACAGCTTCAACAAAGTCAGAACAGAGAATATCTCAGTGTTTCCGGAAAAAAAAAGGAGGATAGCTATTAGGCCCAGGGGCTTTGTCCTCCCCCAAAGACCACAGAGCAGCCCGAACCTCATCGGCGTATGCCGGGGCCAAGAGAAGAGAATTATGAAAGCGAGAGATAGCAATATCCAGGAGGAAAGAGGAGAGATGAGGAGTGGTAGGGCTAGGAGCCATCCATCTGGATCTAAAGAAAGATAAGATCTCCCTCTGGATAGCCTCCTCGTCCTCCAGCCAATGACCATCAGAAGATCGCAAGGCACGAATAGAACTCCTGTGCCTTCAGATGATAGTGGCCTGATGGTAGAAGTGAGTGTTTCTGTCCCCATCCTGCAACCACTGAACTCTAGATCTCTGTCTCTAGAAGACCTCCTGATGACTGAGAAGATTGTGATACAGAGAGAGGAGGGATCGAAGGGACTCCATATCATACAAAGATAGGCACCCCAACCTATCCTCCTTTTCCTGTAGGTCACAGATAGAGGCTTCCACAGTCTTCAGATTATTTAACACATTAGCTATCTCGACCATGTTCCACCTGAGTAACCATCTTTGAAAGAGCTCCAATCTTCGAGATAACCGGTAAGAAGCATTACCTCTAACAGGAATACTCCAAACCTCACAGACAATATCTCTGGACTTCGGAAAGGAGAGCCAAAACTTTTCAAATCTGAAAGGGCTAGATCTCCAAACAGGATAGTCCATAGACAGCAGAAGAGGGCAGTGATTAGAAGCATTACGGCTAAGATGATGAACCATGTGAGCCAGGAAGAGGGAGAGCCAAGATTGGGTAGCATAGGCTCTGTCCAGTCGCTCCCAAACCCTAGCGGGCCCGGCCCGGTTATTATATCAGGTAAAGCGGGGACCGACAAAGCCCAAGTCAACCAAGCCAGAATTGTGGGTAAAATCAGAAAACTCCAGAGTGGCAGCATCAACAGCAAAGGGTCTAACGCCTCTTTTATCCTCAGCCCGATCAATCACATTGAAATCACCAGCAACCACAGTAGAGACGCCCTAATCGATCAAAGTTGAAACCTCCTACCAGACCACCCTTCGCTCCCTGTATGATGTACTGGCATAAACATCACATAAGAGCCAAGAAGGCCTATTGGGTTCGGAAATAACAATGGCCACCATTTGAGAAGAATGGTGAAAAACCTCAACCCTGGCAGCCCCCAAATCCCACATGACAATAATGCCGCCAGCCAAACCTTGAGATTCAATAACATAACAACCCCAATCCCTAGGGAAACGGCACCGAACACATTGGAGACTGGGTCCGGAGAGCCTAGTCTCCAAGAGAATACACATTTGAGGATGATTTAGTTGATGAAATCTTCCATAAATAGAGAGGAAGGCGAGTTTCCCCGCCCCCCAAACATTTTAGAGAAGGATCTTCATTACAAATTAAGAAGATTTGGAAGCCCCAGATGCCTTAGCAGCAGAAGCTTTCCCAAAGCCAACAACCTTAGGAGTTTTCACCCCATATTTAGCAGACCCCTATACAGAGTCCTTGAGTGGCACCTGAGCCTTCTGGGAGCCCATAGAAGACCCCCCAACAGAGCCCAGGGCCTTCTTCAATTTAGCAGTTGTGCCCTCGTGGCCTTGCATGTCACCAAAGGAAGAAGGAGCAGCCATCATAGTGACAGGGATATCCATCTTCTGGCTAAGATCACATTTGGCCTGATAGTCTCCATTCGGATTCATCACCCCATGGACCATGGAGGCAGAAGAGTCCATTTTCAATTGAGTAGTGATGTGACCGGATCGCTGACGTGGAGCCCTTATTGGACACCGCGCTGGATTCCCACCATGGGCCCCTTCGCCGGGCTGAGCTCCCCGATCTCAACAGGGCCGCCCGTCGAAGCCGGGTTCCGTCCTCCACCAGGTCGGTCCCTGCCAGGTCGGGATGCCTAGGTCAGAGCCGAGCTCAAACCCCACCAGAGGCAGACCTTTCGAGCCCGATGTCGGGCCCCGTGGCCTGGAGCTGAGCTCAAGCCTCCTTCGCCATGTGGAGCCCCTTCGAGGCCGGGTCCCCTGGACTGGGTGCACCTTGTCCACCTCTGCCAGCCCGAGCTCGGTTAAAGCTGGGCCCCCTTGGCCCGGAGCCGAGCTCGGCCTCCCTCCGCACAGCCGAGCCACCGTGAGGCGGGTCCCCTATAAGTGGGCCCCATCTTCTCAGCTCTGCCCCCAGCTCAAATTGAGGTACCAACTACCAAGGAAGCAGCATGCCCCCTCCTGAAGACGGTGGTGGGCCCCCCGAGGACCATACGACAGCACCACCCACGTCGCCATCAATGCCCACGGCCTTCATTCACACCAGAAAGAAAGGAAGCTCACATCAAGGCACCATGCCCTCCATCGACCTGCCGTACGACCGGAGAAAATACCCCACCAAGGAGCATAGTTCCCGAGAGCGGCGGCACAACAGTCGAGGTCCTGCCAAGTTTCCAGAGAGGGCAAACAGAAGGAATGTCAGAGGCATATAGAAGCTTCCCCAGCTACCCAATAAAGAAGGCATCCCGTCTACGGCATGATACCTCACCGTACCCGTCTGACAGCACGAGAGAACCCCGAGGCAAGCCAAAGTAGAAAACTCGATCAGAGTAAGCAAAAAAGAGGTAACAACACTCATATTGCAACAACAACATTCTCTCAACAAGAGAGGAACCAATTTTTCTAACAACACAACCAGCACAAAAAGAAAGAGGAGAAGGGGGAGAGGCCAGATAGGAGGGCAAGACCACCTTGGCCACCACATCCCCCAACTCACACTCACACTCTCATACACTCCACTCACTCCTCCTAGCGTGGAGCTCATCCAGAGGGGCTCGACCAGGAGGATCTATTCCCCTGGATCATCACTGACTTGACCGTCGGAGTGCCCCCGCCGGAATCCCCGACCCGGGTCACTGACGTTGGCTTTCTTGCAGGTCCCGATGCACCGGAGGCATCTCCCGCGGGCGGACGCGAAACACCCGACGCCACCAACAGCTACGGGCCATGACGATCTGGGTGGCAACAGATTGGCATGCTAGGAAGGGGCGTCAGAACGATACTTGATCCAGTTCAGGCCCTGCTTAGCCAGTCCATCAGGAGGATGGTGACCACCCGGGCTAGGGGAGCATCTCCCGGCCGTGCGGAGGCATCCCCTTCCCACGAGAACCTGCACGTACCAAAGATGGAGCTACCTGCCCCGGTTCAACCGCCCCCACTAGAGACCCAGCCGACCGCACTTGCCCAGCAGATGCACACTCTCACTGCAGCAGTGCGCCAGCTCTAGCATCAGCACCAGCATCGATCTCTGGCTACCCACCAGCAGCCGAAAACCCCCGCGGCCCATGCCGTGGCACCCCGCGATAGCCTGCGTTCCTTCCACAGAAGGCCTTCGTAGCCGCGGGCAGTTACAGACCCTCGGGGTACTCATCAGGCCCCAATGAAGCGACGGCGGGCCAGCTCTACTGACGAAGAAAGCTGCTCGCCGCACCTTGATCGGGAGGCACCCAAACCCTGCCAAGGTAGGAGGGGCAAAGCTCCTCGCCATGGGCGCTGCGCATCTGTGTCACCGTCCCCGCCCCTCTCAGTGGAGGGGTCCATAGACGAAGCCATCAGGCGCATGGTGGAGAAGCACCTGGAGGAGCATGACCGCAAGCTGGCGGAGTTTGCCCGCTGGTTCGCCAACTTGCCTGGCTCCACTAGCGAGCCAGCAGGCTATGACGCCCACCCTCCATTCTCCTAGGAGATCCAGGCGGAGCCGATTCCCCATCGGTTCTGCATGCCACAGGTAGATCCTTACAACGGGACCACCGACCCCTTGGACCACCTGGAAAGTTACCGAGCCCTCATGAGGGTCCAGGGGGCCACTGACGCTCTCTTGTAAGTCGCATTCCCTACTACCATTTGGAAGGCAGCTCGGGTATGGTTCACCCGTCTCGAGCCGGAAAGCATCAATTCCTTCGTCCAGCTGGGGCAGAAGTTCGTAACTCATTTTGACACCTGTGGGAAGATGCCACGTGAGGCAGACAGCCTCTTCTCTATCAGGCAACAGGACCGTGAGCTGCTGCAAGACTACGTGGCCCGCTTCAGGACTTCCCGCCTGACCTACTTGCTTGATAAGAAACCCTCGAAGACCTACGCCGAGCTGCTCTTCCGGGCTTAGAAGTACATCCACGCCGAGGAGGTAGATCGTACGAGGCGGGAGCTCGATGGGAAGTCGCTGAAGGGGCTGGCACCCGCTGAGGTGCCTGGGGCGCGGAGGCTGAGACTGCCAGCTCAGAACTCTCGACCAGCACCAAGGCCAAGGAACGCTCCCGTCTCTCAGGGGAACTTCACTTCCCTTCTTGTTCCAAGGATGAAGATCCTCATGGAGATCGAGGGCGAGACCTATCTGAGGTGTCCCCCGCTGTTGAAGCCATCCTTCACCCGAGATAAGATGAAGTACTGCCGCTTCCACCGTGACCATGGTCACGACACCGAGGAATGCCGCAATCTCAAGTGGGAGATCGAAGAGCTCATCAAGAGGGGCTACCTCGGAAAATATGTGGGGGGCAGAACTTGACCAGAGTCCCAGGCGCTCGTTGCTCTCCCGCCAGCTCTAGCCATCGACAACCGCCCCACCGAGAAGCCGGTGGGCATGATCTCTTGGGGAGCTGAGCGCGCGTCTAAGAGGACCCGAGGGGCTGGGGACTCTGAGAATGTACTCACCTTTATGAGGGATTTGGAGGACAGGAAGAAAAATATAAATAATGATACTGTGGTCGTTGAGATGATGATTGCAAAGCATCCTGTAAAGCGTATCATGGTAGATAGTGGAAGCTCATGGATGTACTTTTCTACGATGCTTTCTCCAGGATGAATCTCTCATCTACTCAGCTCAAGCCTGTATATACCCCCCTTGTTGGTTTCACAGGAGACTCCGCAAGGGTGGAGGGAGAAATCACTCTCCCAATCACTGTCGGGACCCCACCTCGGTGGAGCACTGTCATGATGACGTTCACAGTTGTCAGGCTCCCTTCGCCTTACAACGTGATTCTGGGCCGACCTGGGCTCAATCTCCTCGATGCCGTCATCTCCACCAAGAGGCTGCTCGTACAATTCTCGATCCGTTGCGGCGTGGGGGAGATGAGGGGTACACCTCAGCTAGTGCAGCACAGTTTCCAAACCCTCCCCGGGGCCCGAGTGCCCGAGGAGGGCTCCAGAGCAGACGAGCTCGATTAGAGGGCCCAGGACCCCAGGGGAGGCCCGGTCGAACGCTTGCTTCCCTGCCAGCTCGAGGCTGACCAGACGAAGACCGTGCAGATTGGAGCCCAGCTGCCCAAAGAAGAGAAAGCTCCGTTGTTGGAGTTCCTGCGGGCGAATGCGGACGTATTCGCCTGGATGGCAGTGGACATGCCAGGTATTCCCCCTGAAGTCATCACCCACAAACTTAATGTCGATCCGAAGTACAGACTGGTTCGACAGAAAAAGAGAAGCTTCGTCCCAGAAAGGCAAGCGGCCATCAATGAGGAAGTTGAGAAACTTCTAGCCGCCGGCTTCATTCGAGAAGTACAGTATCCGAGCTGGCTAGCGAATGTGGTGATGGTGAAAAAGAATAATGGCAAGTGGAGGATCTGTGTAGACTACACCGACCTCAACAAAGCGTGCCCGAAGGACAGCTTCCCTCTGCCAAGGATATATCAGTTGGTAGATGCCACTTCAGGGCACAGGCTGCTCTCCTTCATGGATGTATTCTCCGGGTACAATCAGATCCAGATGCATCCAGGGGACGAGGAGCACACTGCCTTCATCACCGATCGGGGGATATACTGCTATAGGATGATGCCCTTTGGCCTGAAGAATGCTGGGGCCACGTACCAACGTTTGGTCAACAAGGTCTTCAAGGACCAGATTGGCAGGAATGTGCAAGTGTACGTGGATGATATGCTCGTTATGAGCAAACCGAGCTCGGACCACATTGCCGACCTCGCTGAGGCCTTTCACAGTCTTCGGAAGCACCAGATGAAGCTCAATCCAGTGAAGTGCACCTTCGAGGTGGCGACCAGGAAATTCTTCAGCTTCATGGTCACCTAGAGAGGCATCGAAGCAAATCAGGAGAAGGTCCAAGCAATCCTTGACATGGAGCACCCAACATCCAAGAAGCAGGTTCAACGCCTGGCGGGAAGGGTTGCAGTCCTAAGCTGGTTCATCTCGAGGTCGGCTGACCACTGCCTCCCTTTCTTCAAAGAATTGTGCAAGATGCACAACTTCACCTAGATTAAGGAGTGCAAGACGGCCTTTGAAGAGCTGAAGGAGTTCCTGACCTCCCCACCTCTGCTGTCCAGACCAGAAGAAGGAGAAGAGCTCCTGCTCTACCTAGCAGTCACACCAGGGGTCGTCAGCCCGGTCCTTATCCGTACAGACCAGGACAGATCACAGAAGCCGGTATACTACACCAGCAAAATACTTCATGATGCGGAGATCAGGTATACCCGCTCCAAAAAATTTATTTTTGCACCAATAATGTCTGCTAAGCGCCTCAAGTCCTATTTCCAAGCGCATCCCATCGTGGTTGTGACTAATCAGCCACTGAGGACCATAATAAGCCACGCCGAGACTTCTGGAAGGTTGGTTAAATGGTCCCTGACGCTGAGCGAGTACGACATCGCATATCGGTCGGGGTCATCGCAGAAAGCCCAAGTCCTAGCTGACTTTGTGGTTGAATGTACAGGGCTTCCCGAGGAACCAGAGTGGATGGTCTCGGAGAGCCAAGCTGAGCCCGGCCCACCTGGGGACCCTTGGATCCTTCACGTGGACGGAGCCTCCAATTCTTGCGAGAGCGGAGCAGGCCTCATCCTCGCCAACTCCGATGGAGTGGTGACGGAGTGTGCACTTCGCTTCAAGTTCCCCGCCACAAACAACCAGGCGGAGTACGAGGCGCTCCTCGCGAGCCTAAAGGTGTCCCACGAGTTGGGCGTACAGAACCTCAAGGTTTTTACCGACTCCTAACTGGTTGCCGGACAAGTCTCCGGAGAGTACGAGGCCCGAGATCCCTAGATGATTAAGTACCTGGAGAAGGTCCGTTCGAGCGTGGCAGGCTTCCGTTACTTCCACGTTTACCATATCTCCCGTGGAGAAAATGCTCGTGCGGATGCACTATCGAGGCTTACAACCCTACCAGACTCATCCCTGGGGCGCGCCTACATCGAATATCTCGAGAATTCAAGCCCCGAGGAGGTGCAACAAGTAGCCCACGAGCCGAGTTGGATGGACAAGTATGTCAAGTACATCTAGGACGGTCTACTAGTAGAAGACTACGGAGAAGCTGGCTTCATCAGAAGGAAGGCCACCCGCTTCGTCTTGATGGATGGCCAGCTCTACCACCGATCTTATTCCTATCCCCTCTTGAAGTGCCTCAGGCCCATGGAGGTAGCCTTCGTGCTCCAGGAGATACACGAGGGCCTCTGTGGGAATCATGTAGGAGAGAGGACTCTGGGGTACAAGGCCCTTCACCAGGGATACTTCTGGAAAATGATAAGGGATGACGCCGCCGACTTCGTCAAGAAGTGTGACAAGTGCCAGCGCCATTCCCCCATTCAGTGCCTACCGGCTGCACCGATTTCCCAACTGTCATCTCCCTGGCCTTTCACACAATGGGGGATGGACATCCTGGGACCATTCCCCACCTCGCCTGGGCAACGGAAGTTCCTACTAGTGGTGATCGACTACTTCACCAAATGGATCAAAGCAGAGCCGCTAGCTCGGATTAAAGAGGCCAACGTTCGCCAATTCTTTTGGAAGTCCGTCATCTGTCGCTTCAGGCTCTCCAATTGCATCATCACCAATAATGGGCAACAGTTCGACAACCAGAAGTTCGAAGGGTTCTGTGCCGAGCACGGGATCCAACACCGTTTCACCTCGGTTGCTCATCCCCAGACCAATGGTGAAGCTGAGGTGACAAATCGAACCATCCTTCAAGGACTCCGCACCAGGTTGGACCAAGCGAAAGGCAGATGGGTAGAAGAACTTTCAAGTATCCTGTGGGCCTACTACATAACGCCCAGAACAGTAACAGGCAAAACACCCTTCAACCTCGTTTTTGGATCTGAAGCGGTGATCCCAGTCGAGCTGGCGTGCCCACACTCCAGGTGCAGCGGTACGACGAGGCCCAGAACTCGGCACATCTCCTGCTCAACCTTGATCTCCTCAAAGAGACGAGGGACAAAGCCCGGTTCCGGATGGCGGCCTATCGGCAACGAGTCGCCCGATATTACAATGCGCGGGTGAAGCAGAAGATCTTCCGACTTGGCGACCTGGTGCTGTGCCGGGCAGAAGCATCCCAGCCCCGGGAGAGCGGCAAACTCTCGCCGAACTAGGAGGGCCCTTATAGGATGGTTGAGGCCCTCTCCCAGGGGGCCTACTACCTCGAAGATTTGGATAGCGCCAGATTTCCCCGGACCTGGAATGCTTATAATCTGAGGAGATATTATCAGTGATATAAGTGTCCCCTCCATGAGAAATAAAGATTCATTTCCGCACAACAATTTATCTGCCTTGCAGGAAACTCAAGCCTCGAGCCTAGCTCCTTGGCAACAAAGCCCGGAGAAAAGTCCTCTGGTACGAAGACCTGGGAAGCCCCTAGGCACTCAAGCCTCAAGCCTAGCTTCTCGACGACAAAGCATGGAGAAAAGTCCTCTGGCACGAAGACCTGGGAAGCCCCCAGGCACTCAAGCCGCGAGCCTAGCTCCTCGGCGACAAAGCCCGGAGAAAAGTCCTCCAGCACGAAGACCTGGGAAGCCCCCAGGCACTCAAGCCGCGAGCCTAGCTCCTCGGCACCAATGCCCGGAGAAGAGTCCTCCGGCATAAAGACCTGGGAAGCCCCCAGGCACTCAAGCTGCGAGCCTAGCTCCTCGGCACCAAAGCCTTGAGAAGAGTCCTCCGGCACAAAGACCTGGGAAGCCCCCAGGCACTCAAGCTGCGAGCCTAGCTCCTCGGCACCAAAGCCCGGAGAAGAGTCCTCCGGCACAAAGACTTGGGAAGCCCCCAAGCACTCAAGCCCAATACCGGAGCTCAGATCTCCGGCCAAGAGAACCTTCGAGCCAAGCAGCTCTCCAGTCAACAACGTCCCCGAGCCCAGCTCCAGGATGCCAGCCCAAGATCGGAGCTCAGATCTCCGGCCAAGGGAACCTTCGAGCCAAGCAGCTCTCCAGTCAACAACATTCCCGAGCCCAGCTCCAGGACGCCAGCCCAAGATCAGAGCTCGGATCTATGGCCAAGGGAACCTTCGTGCCAAGCAGCTCTCCAGTCAACAACGTCCCCGAGCCCAGCTCCAGGATGCCAGCCCAAGACCGGAGCTCAGATCTCCGGCCAAGGAAACCTTCGAGCCAAGCAGCTCTCCAGTCAACAACGTCCCCGAGCCCAGCTCCAGGATGCCAGCCCAAGACCGGAGCTCAGATCTCTAGCCAAGGAAACCTTTGAGCCAAGCAGCTCTCCAGTCAACAACATCCCCGAGCCCAGCTCCAGGACGCCAGCCCAAGACCGGAGCTCAGACCTCCGGCCAAGGGAACCTTCGAGCCACACAGCTCTCCGGCCAGTGCATCCCCGAGCCCGGCTCTGTGGCGATGTTCCTTGGGCTCGACTTCTGAAGATCAAGCCCCGAGCCTAGCTCCGAGGCATTCAAGATATGGGCGGCCATCGGGCACTTGAGTCCAAAACTCCTCCCTATACCCTCCTCGCATCGAAAGAAAAGAAAAGAGAGGGGAGAAGAGGAAAAGAGAACATTCACATCACAGAAAGAAGAAAGACTACGTTTATGAAGTCCATTTCTATTACTTTGAAGAAAGATGTACATCATTTTCCGGGCCCTGACAGACCAAGCAGCCCGGTTCAAAGAAAAAACAAATAGCAGAAAGTACAAAAAGAAAATAAAAGGGGCACGAGAGAAGTCCTATACTACGAGGCCGGCTCCTTCCCTGGGTGGTGCACAGCCGGGACTTCCCCTTCTTCCACCTCCGGTGCAGGGTCGCGTGCCTGAGCAGGCTCTGCTGGAGGGGTGGACTCAGCTACGGTTGTCGAAGAGGCCGGCTCGACTGCCTTCTCCTGTGATGCTGCCCCGGCCATCGCCATAACCGAGGTCGGCTCGGCAGCCTCCGGGGCCACTTGTGGAAGTGACCCGACTGGAGTGGCCCCTTGCCCTCCTGCAACCGCCTTCGGAGCAGGAGCTTTCTTCCCCGGGGTCCGGAGCACGGCCAGTCGCTCCTCAGATAGGATTCCCTGCATCTGTTGGCTGCAGTATGCGAACCCCTTAGCAAAGGAGTCCGTCGCCGCCTCCTTGAAGTCTTTGATATATTCGGGGGAGGCCTTGAAGGCGGCCACCGCGTCGGTGGCCCTCTTTTTCGCAGCCTCCTCCTGCTGCCACAACTCCTCTAGCTGCTTCTGGGCATGCTTGTGCTGCCGGGTAGCAATCGATGCCACCTTCTCGGCGGTCTCGGCAGTGCGGCTGATGGTGGTGATCCTCTCCTCCGCGGTCGCTACTTTCTTCTCAACAGAGGTAGCCCTGTCCTTTGCCACCTCCACCTCAGCTCGGAGCTCCTTCACTCGAGTCCTCTTCAACTCGAGCTCTCCTTTGAGCTCCTTCTTTGCTCGGGCTGCATCGACAATCTCAGCCTGAAGGCTTTTATCCTTCGAGTTGGCCTCTCGGACGTCGGCGTACTTCCGGCCCACCTCAGCCTTCAGGGACACGAGCTCTGCCTGCTGCTCCTTATCCCTCCTCACCTAATTGCGGCAGTAGTCTCTGATGAGGATCAGTTCCCTGCCATGCTGCATCAAAGGGAGTATGTTAGTTATAGTGTTGTGCTGAAACAAACTAAAGAATACCGAAATAAGGGAGAAGGGACTTACGGCATACAGGTTGGCGAAGGACGAGCTGATGACATCCCCTAGGAGCCTCCCGCTTCCCTCTCGCTTGTCGCAAGACTGGACGGAGAAGTCCATCATCCACTTGGAAAGCACCGGGTCCTTCACCAGCGATACATTAGGCCCCAGGTGGAAAGGGACTCGGCGGTAGTCCCTGTCCTGCCCCCTCGCCGGCTCGGATCCCTCGACGGTTGGAGGCCCGTCTGGCACCGGCTGCGAGCTCGGCACCACCTTGGCCTGTGCTTGAGGTGCCGGCCTCACTTCTCTCAACCTTCCCTCCTCGACATCAACGGCCTCCGGAGGAGGGACTTCTATCCTGGCGACGGCAGCAGTGGACCTGGCGCGGACGACCACCTCGGGCTCGGGCGCCGGCACCAGCTCTTGCCGCTCTGAAGACTCATGAGTGGGCTCGGCCGCCCTCTTCCACCTCCGCTCTGAAACAGGTGCGTCCGGCCCGGCCTGCACCGGCCTCGTGCATCTCGGCTGCCTGCTCTCGCTCCTCGGTAAACGAGAGCATCTCATCCATCAAAAATTTTATCTTTGCACCAGAAAAGATGAGGTCAGCCCCCAAAAAACAAAAAAAGAAAAAAGAAAAGAAAAGTAAAGTAGGTAAGAAATGAAAGTGCGGTGGCCAAGTCGAACTCACCCGACTCCCGCGCCGAGCTGACCCCGGTCTCGCGGAGATTCTGCTCCGACAGTAAGACCTCAAGAGATGGGATCTCGGTCGATCTGAGCAGCCCGTACAGGTCGAGGTCGGCTGCTTTGATGGAGGAGTTCCTATTAGGAGACCGATCTGGGTCGCTCCAAGCCCAGTCGATCTCCTCGATCGAGGCAAAAAAATACATGCTCTTCCATCCTTTGATAGAAGAGGGGAGCTCGAAATGGATGCCCCGAGGGTGAGAAGAGAGGGACCACCACCCCTCCTTGATGGGGTGACGTTTCATGGTTAAGAAGGTCCTGAACAAAGAAAAACGGGTAACACTCCCGTGGAAGTGGCACAAAATGATGAAGCAAAGTATCGTTCTGATAGCATTAGGGACCAACTGGGCAGGAACAAGTTGGTAGTTGATCAAGAAAGAAAGGAAGAAGGGATGGACAAGAAACCGGAGACCCCTGGCGAAGGTCTTCTCATAGAAGGCGATCCGCCGAGGGCCATTGGACGGACCCTCTCCCCGGGATAGGGGACAGAGAGCCGGACGGACTCAGATGTCATATGCTCCCCGGATGGCCACCAGATCCTCGGCAGAGATCACCGAAGCAATCCCTCCGGGACCTGTCAACCGAGAAGGCTCGGGCTCAGGAAGGGAAACAGGAGCTGGAGTAGGAGAAGGAAGGAGAGCCAAATGGGGAGGAGGAGAAGACCCGGGTTCCCTAATGGCTAAAGGACCTTGAGAGGGCCTCCTACTAAATTCATACCACGCCGCCTCCATCTCCTCTTCAGAGGAAGAAGGAGTTCTAGGCTGGGAAGGTCTAGCCTCGGCTTGGCAGGAAGGGTGG
The DNA here is from genome assembly GCA_021397845.1 of Areca catechu. Taxonomy (NCBI): domain Eukaryota; kingdom Viridiplantae; phylum Streptophyta; class Magnoliopsida; order Arecales; family Arecaceae; genus Areca; species Areca catechu. The sequence continues at coordinate 6,665,236 of CM038040.1, read as the reverse complement.
AAGTTTGGACCGAAGCAATCCATGGAAGAAGAAGAAAAAGAAAAAGGAGAAGACGATGGAGGACCTATGGCAACCCCTAGTCGGCTATAAAGGAGAAAAAAAAGGAGGCTAACCTGCTAAGATCCTAAGCGGACGACGACGATCGGAGTGGTGGAAAAAGGAGACTGCTGCACAATGTCGGGCATGAAGAATTCGAAAAAAAGGTATGGTTTGAAAAGACTTACTCCTTTTTCTCAAGGCAACCTGCGCTCGACTGTACCGTTACAACTTCCCCATGAGTCTCGCCACGTGTCGCTGATCAACGGGGCCAGCACCCCCAATCCGACCGCGGTCGCTCTGACTTCCGTGCCCGCCATAACTACTTCCCAGACATGGCTACGTGGTGCTCCCGCACAAGCTCAAGGGCCCGCCGGGCGAGACGCCATCGATATCGATCATTATTGCACCAGATCTTTCCACCTTTTCATATCAGCACCATAATTACTCCCTTTGCCTCGAGCGCCGCACGACAACGGGCCTCGAGAGTGGGGGGCAAATGATGTGACCGGATCGCTGATGTAGAGCAAGGAGCCTGACGTGGAGCCCTCATCGGACGCCGTGCTGGATTCCCACCATGGGCCCCTTCACCGGGCTGAGCTCCTCGATCTCAACAGGGCTGCCCGTCGAAGCTGGGTTCCATCCTCCGCCAGGTCGGGATGCCTAGGTCGGAGCCAAGCTCAAACCCCACCAGAGGCAGACCTTTCGAGCCCGATGTCGGGCCCCATGGCCTGGAGCTGAGCTCAAGCCTCCTCTGCCACATGGAGCCTCTTCAAGGCCGGGTCCCCTGGACTGGGCGCACCTCGTCCACCTCTGCCAGCCCGAGCTCGATCAAAGTTGGGCCCCCTTGGCCCGGAGCCGAGCTTGACCTCCCTCCGCACAGCCGAGCCATCACGAGGTGGGTCCCCTACAAGTGGGCCCCATCTTCCCAGCTCGGCCCCCAGCTCAGATCGAGGCACCAATCACCAAGAAAGCAGCACGCCCCCTCCTAAGGATGGTGACGGGACCCCCGAGGACCGTACGACAGCACCCGCCACGTCGCCATCAATGCCCGCGGCTGCCATTCACACCAGAAAGAAAGGAAGCTCACATCAAGGCACCATGCCCTCCACCAACCTGCCGTACGACTGGAGAAAAGACCCCACCAAGGAGCACAGTTCCCGAGAGCGGCGGCACAACAGTCGAGGTCCTGCCAGGCTTCCAGAGAGGGCAAACAGAAGAAATGTCAGAGGCATGTAGAAGCTTCCCTAGCTATCCAATAAAGAAGGCGTCTCGTCTACGGCACGATACCTCGTCGTACCCGTTTGACAGCACGAGAGAACCCCGAGGCAAGCCAAAGTAGAAAACTCGGTCAGAGTAAGCAATAAGGAGGTAACAGCACTCATATTGCAACAACAACATTCTCTCAACAAGAGAGGAACCAATTTTTCCAACAACGCAACTACCACAAAGAGAAAGAGGAGTAGGGGGAGAGGCCAGACAGGAGGGCAAGACCACCTCGGCCACCACATCCCCCAACTCACACTCACACTCTCATACACTCCACTCACTCCTCCTAGCATGGAGCTCATCCAGAGGGGCTCGACCAGGAGGATCTGTTCCCCTGGATCGTCACTGACTTGACCGTCAGAGTGCCCCCATCGGAATCCCCGGCCTGGGTCACTGATGTTGGCTTTCTTGCAGGTCCCGAGGCACCGGAGGCATCTCCCGCGGGTGGACACGGAATACCCGATGCCACCAGCAGCTACGGGCCATGGCAATCTAGGCGGCAACAAGTAGCACCCCTCCCTGCACCGGCCTCAGGAAGAAAATCCACAGAAACAGCATGCACAGCAATAGAAGACATAGAATACTTAGCATATCTGGAAACATGAATGGCACCCTCAGATGGCACCATCCCCCTGACCGATTCAGGATTGACATCACCAGGCTGATAGGCAGCAATGTCCTTTCCTTTAGCCCCCTTAGGAGATTCTATACAAGGCTTGGGGGAACATACCTTCACTGGAGTGGAATCCCCAGCTTCAGAAGCAGCAGAGGAGGAGCGATTCGAGAGCCTAGGACTGGGTGCAGGCAGGTCGTGTGGGCTATGGAGCTATTTAAGGGAAAGGGTACCGTAGTCCACCATTTGCCTATCCCGTGGGCCGGCCTCAACCATAGGGCCCAAATCCATTCGATCCCCCAATAAGCCCAGCAAGCCAAAGCCCGAAAGGGAAGCCTCGCCATCCCCAGAGCAATTGCCAGGACTCACTCCCGGAGATCGACGGCGGGCCAACTTGGATGGCTTCTACCAACCGTCGGAGTCCAGCGGTGAGCTCGGGGAGGAGGGGATCACAGTAGGAGACGAGAGAGGTGGGGAGGAAGAGGTGCGCTTGGAGATGGGTACCTTATCCTTGCAGAGGTCCCTCCTTACCGGTGGTGGAATCTTAACCGGCCGAGGTTGACGAACTTGGTTAGTGACCAACCAGGGACCATAAATCGACCGTTGCATGGCATCGACATGCAACCCCTCCAATGGCTCCACCACAGCCGGGACATCACCAGAACTTCCAAGATCAGCCTTCGGTTGCTGAGAAGAAGCAGAAGCAGCGGCAGCAACAGCGACCAGAAACATCAACTGTTCAAAGTTGCGGCCGACCTTGTCGTGCCCCATACGGCCACATTTGAAACAGATCGGTGACAAATTTTCGAAGATAAATTATTGCCAGAAATCCCCCACCAAACCATGGATCAGGACACCCGGCTTCAGGGGTTTGTTAGCATCCAATTCCACCTGACACGGGCATAACCCATTTTCTTAGGGTTACCCGTGAAACCATCAATGGACAGCTGCTTACCGGTCATGGCTGCCACCGCTATGATCGCCTCCGGCTCCCAGAACTCCAGAGGTAGACCCAGAAGACGAAGCCATACCATAGTTTTATGGACCACATTTCTTCCCAGCACAAATTTTCGAAGAAAAATTAATTTCTTTGACGATACGAGGGGTAGCATGTATGGGCGTTATTTTTACCAAGACGATGCTGGGAACTCAAAAACTTTTTTTTTTTTTGTGCGAGGTGCATTTAGCATTTACTCATTTATTTTTTAACCATTTTTTTAATTTTTTAATTAATTGATTTTATAATGTTTCTTTTATTTATTTCTTATTTAATAAAATAATGACTAGTTGAGGGTTTTTTGAAATTTTTTATGAGATTTTGATCCCGTAAATAAGTCTCCATCTTAGCCCTACAAAGCATCCAAAATTTCAGGCTCTCTCTCTCTTCTATTTTTTCTATTTTAAAATTCTTAAAATTAATTTTTCTCCCATCTTTTCTCTCTTTAAAATTTTTGGACCGAAGATGAGCTGATTTGCATCTGTTCAAAATTATGCCACTGACGGGCATTGAAGTTTTTGGCTTCCGGGTTGTATCTCGGAGAAGAGCATATGGCCCAGCTGTTCTTTGCATAAGAAGGAGGCCAAATCTCAGGCCAGACTTCCTAACCTTACTTTATTATATTTAAAAAATTTTGTTACACTAAAATTATTCTGTCATACATGCCAAAAAAAATATTTTCAAATATTTTTAAAATTACATATATATATATATATATATATATGTAAGGTTTTCGTATATCATAACTAATAGTCTAAAGAAGATTTGGTAAAAAAACTTTTTATTCAGTTATCCCACCAAATCAGAATAAAATATTCTGAGAAAATGGCATAGTAAACTAAAGCCTCGTTTGCTACCTATTTTGTTCTTGCTTTAGCAATATTCTAGGATTTACTCTATTCTACAATAAAGCAAGTTTTAAAGTATACTTTATTGGTTCAATACAAGCTTTTCAATATCTCTGTACTCTCGATTATTATATTTATTGGTCTTCTTTTCTTTATTACCTTATGAAACTTAAGGTCTAGCCTCCCTTCTTACTGCATAACCCTCACTCCCTAAATGAAAATACAACATCATGATTCTGTTGAGGGCACAAATGGTCAGACTAGAGCACTTCGTGCTTGTGTTCCCTCTTACAAGTACCGCTACCTTGTAAAGTTATAATGAGGGTCAGTACTAATGGTTTATTTATTTGTCAGGAAAGTGCTCATTTTTACAAGTTTCTTATGATAAATTGTAGATTAGTTTATACCCCTTTTTTTCCAGTAAGCAAGAATATTTATTAAATTAAATTGTGCAATGAGAACATGAACATCTCCGAAAGCCCATGAGACCGAAACATATATGAAATATAAAATGCGTCCGAGGATTGTTTTAACATAATGATAGGCAGGTTGATGTGTAATGTTTTCTTATGAAGTTAGAAATGGCACTTAGTATATGGAAGGTGGTGCAATAAGGACTTCAATACTAGACTTCAAAGAAAAGTGTGGGCAAATATCTATGGTTGATATCACATACCATGTTCTTATATTATTAAAAACATGTATTTTAAGAAAAGATAAGTTATTCTAACACCACTTGGCCTTTTATGCTATGGCTTAATATCAATTCCTAAAATTCTGTAGTAGTTTAATTTTATAACATGCTGGCATTTTTATAATGAGAAGGCAAATCCATCGAGAGATAAAAATGATTACTAAGAAAAAAAAGTGTTACTATTGACAGAACTAGGAACTTTATAGGTTGAGTAGCAATATTTAGAACTAAGAATATCTATTCACACTTGCTTTGGTACTTGCAAGATTTTTGTTTCTCCTCCAAATAAAAAAATTATTACATAGCTACAATTCTGACAAAATCCAGAACTGAAAGAGGCATTAGTGCATCTTCTTTAACCCATATGCTATAGATCTCGTCCAGGTTTTATAAAACATAAGCATATCAGAGGTGCATAACAAACATAAAAATATGGATGTTCTTGACTTTGTAATTATATATATAAATTTATGATAGAGATATGTAGGTTCCTTCCACTCCTACAAGTTAAGAATTTGGCCCCAAAATGACCAAGCGTGCCTGTGTGAACCAGATCTCCCTATTTTGTAATTCCAAGGGAACCGGGGCCTGTTTGGATAATCGTATAGGATTGGATTGAAAATCTTATAGAAATTGGGCCTGGCCCATCTAGGCTTCATTTCTATTCTTATCCGGGCTAGATCCTAGTTTTTGGGTTGCAAGAAGAAACAAAAAACTTACATAGTTCTTTTCTTTCTTCCCATAGAATTTGGGTTGGGTAATGTTGGTTGATATAGGGCCATGCTTAGGGCTTGTTTGATATTTCTACGGGATTGGATTGAAAATCCTATAAGAATCGAGCCTATTAGTCCATCTAGCTTGCATTTTAAAATCATGTAAGAATCGAGCCTATTAGTCCATCTAGCTTGCATTTTAAAATCATATAAGAATCGAGCCTATTAGTTTATCTAGCTTGCATTTTAAAATCACGTAAGAATTGAGCCTATTAGTCCATCTAGTTTGCATTTTTTAAGAGCTTATATAAACTCAGCCCAGGTTTTAGCCTTTCACGTAAGAATGATGCGCGGCCCGGCACATTGCGGCGGGCGCGCGATGCGCGGCCCAGGCCCACGCGCGCGGGCGCGTGGGCTCAGCCCAGCCCGAGCCGACCGTCACGTGGGCATTTCCCACGAGTTTCCCGGGCATTTCCCAACCTATTTCACACGGTTCACGGCGGTCCACGGGATTTCTGAGCAATTTGGACCGTCCGATCGTCCGATCGAACGGCTGAGATTAATCCGAGGGAGTTTAGGCTTGATTAGGTGCTTTTGTATTCGGATTTGGACGCGGTTTGAGGCGTTGATCTCAAATCAAACGGCCAGGAAGATATTTTGATGGTTTTGAACTTCCTAGGTTATGTTTGAGGTGATTTTGGATTGATTTTTCTCCTCTTTTTAACCAGGACATCGATAGGATGCAGGGAAGAGCCTGCAGACAGCCAAGAAAAGAGGAGAAGAGAGAAAAAGAGAAGCGAAAAGATGAGAGAAGAAGGAAGAAAGAGAAAGAGGAGAAGAGAGAGAAGGGGAGAGGGAAGGGATTTTGGTTTGGAAGATGAGGAAAGAGAAAATTAGGGGGGAAACTTCTTCCTCCAAATTTGTAAAATTAGGATTTGGATTGAATGAATTTATTTATTATAGTAGGAGATCAACCTTTTGAGCAGGAAGGATTTGGACGAATTTCGGGTATAGATTGATACCGAATATTTGAAATTTGTGGTTGAAGGTAAGGATTCTGGACATGATCACCAGTTTTATATATTATTTTACATGGCATGATTTGATCCGTGCATATGAACATTGGCGGGCATGTTTGTTTTGCATCGTATATTTGATTTCTCGAGATGGATAGTATGTTTGAGATTGTTAATTATGTTCCTATATATCATGTTTTACCAAAAAAGTTATATTTTGATGGTTTGGATCGTGATACCGGTCATCGAAAGATTTGAGATTTCATGGTTGACATCATGATGTGGTGTGACATCATGATATAATTTGACATGATGATGTAAAAAGATAAAGTGTTAACGGTATTTAGACTAGCCATGCCATGGGATCGTGGTTATATAGCCAGAGCGGGCTTAGTACGTGAGCCTAGCCATGGGCAGGTTGTACATGATCAATTATATAGCCAGAGCAGGCTTAGTACGTGAGCCTGGCCATGGGCAGGTTGTACATGGTCAATTACACAGCCAGAGTGGGCTTAGTACGTGGGCCTGGCCATGGGCAGGTTGTATATGGTCAATTATGAGATTGCCAGTCACAGGCGGGAGTGTGACAATAGTGTGCCAGTCACAGGCTGGAGTGTGACCGTGGCTAGTCCAGAACCCTAAAGAAGAGGAAAAGTTAATGAAAACATATAAAGAAAAATATGGTTTTTTTCATAGTATTGCCGTACATGATATTTGGGCTATTTGACTGCATGATATGATATTCTAGTGTGTTTTGCTATTTTCAGAATTATATTATTACTGGTGTGATCATGTAGAAACCTTACTAGGCTGTAGAGCTCATAACCCTACTTTCTTCTTTGACAGAGTTGTGCAGATGTTCGGGCTTAGTGAATAATGAGGTTTTCTTGAGGTAAGTGACTCTTGTGTACCCAGGCCTTGCATGATCTTTAGGATAAAACCTAGGGTTTGTGCGGCTGGTCACGTGCCGATTCCGATGTTGGATTTGGGGTGTGACAGAGTGGTATCAGAGCTTAGGTTATGATCACTTATAATGGTGATACAAGTGGATAATAATAATAATGACATGATGGTTATTAGGATATGACAAGAATTGTGATAGATCTTAGTTATGATGATTTGGAGACCTTGGCAAAATGTTTATGATAGATATGAGGGTATTAAATTTAGGTTATGATTGTTTGAAATTGTGCTATAAAAGATTAAGGAATTAATATGATGATTAGTAAGACATGACAGAAATTTCTAGAAGGATTTATTAGTGAACCTAGATGGTTTAGTAAATTATATCAGAGTGCACAGTGGAAGCGTAGTGATTTTGAAGTGTTATGATGGGAGCATTGATTTAGATTTCAATCAAGTTAATTTCAAAGACAAAATTATTTTAACGGGGGGAGAATGTAACATCCTAGAAAAAAAAGGCAAAAAGGCTTCGCCGGCCCACCTGATGGACCGGCCCTGACCACTGCGCGGCCCAATGCCAACGGGGGCAGGCAGGGGCGCACGAGCGCACGCGGGGCACGTGCCGGAGCTAGCGACGCGGAGGGAGCACGGGCGCGAGGGATGCGACTCGTGGCGGGTGAGTGACGCGCGAGCGCGCGGTGCACGGCCTAGCCCATCGCGGCAGGCGCGCGATGCGCGGCCCATGCGCGCGAGCTCGGCCCACGCGCATGGGCGCGTGGGCTCGGCCAGCCCGAGCCGACCGTCGCGTGGGCATTTTCCACGAGTTTCCCGGGCATTTCCCATCCCATTTCGCACGGTTCACAGTAGTCCACAGGGTTTCTGAGCGATCTGGACCATCCGATCGTCTGATCGAATGACTGAGATTAATCCGAGGGAGTTTAGGCTTGATTAGGTGCTTTTGTATTCGGATTTAGACGCGGTTTGAGGCGTTGATCTCAAATCAAATGGCCAGGGAGATATTTTGATGGTTTTGAACTTCCTAGGTTACGTTTGAGGTGATTTTGGATTGGTTTTTCTCCTCTTTTTAATCAGGACATCGATAGGATGCAGGGAAGAGCCTACAGACAGCCAAGAAAAGAGGAGAAGAGAGAGAAAGAGAAGGGAAAAGAGGAGAGAAGAAGGAAGAAAGAGAAAGAGGAGAAGAGAGAGAAGGGGAGAGGGAAGGGATTTTGGTTTGAAAGATGAGGAAAGAGAAAATCAGGGGGGAACCTTCTTCCTCCAAATTTGTAAAACTAGGATTTGGATTGAATGAATTTATTTATTATAGTAGGAGATCAACCTTTTGAGCAAGAAGGATTTGGACAAATTTCGGGTATAGATTAATACCGGATATTTGAGATTTGCGGTTGAAGGTAAGGATTCTGGACATGATCACCAGTTTTATACATTATTTTACATGGCATGATTTGATCCGTGCATATGAACATTGGCGGGCATGTTTGTTTTGCATCGTATATTTGATTTCTCGAGATGGATAGTATGTTTGAGATTGTTAATTATGTTTCTATATATCATGTTTTATCAAAAAAGTTATATTTTGATGGTTTGGACCGTGATACCGGTCATCGAAAGATTTGAGATTTCCTGGTTGACATCATGATGTGGTGTGATATCATGATATAATTTGACATGATGATTTAAAAAGATAAAGTGTTAACGGTATTTGGACTAGCCATGCCACGGGATCGTGGTTATATAGCCAGAGCGGGCTTAGTACGTGAACCTGGCCAGGGGCAGGTTGTACATGGTCAATTATATAGCCAGAGCAGGCTTAGTACGTGAGCCTGGCCATGGGCAGGTTGTACATGGTCAATTACACAGCCAGAGCGGGCTTAGTACGTGGGCCTGGCTAGTATGTGGTCCTCCATGAGGGCCAAATACGGAGATATTCCTACGGATCCCGTTGACTGCCCATGGCCCACCAGGAAGTCATCGGTTGTTTGGCGTGAGGTGCTTGCTAGGGCCCCGATCATCATCCCTCAGCTATCTTGAGTTTTGGGAGATGGTTGATCCATCAGATTCATGCATGATCCTTGGATATCGGACATTCCTTTGATTCGGTGGCCTACATTTATCTTGGTACTCACACCCCCCTCCATGACCATTGTTGATCTTCGGCGGCCGGGGATTGCCAGTTGGGATACGGAGGTAGTTCTGTCGATATTTGGGGAGATTCTCGGTTTCAGGATCCTATCCATACCCCTTCCGATTCACCTGTGCTCTGACATCAAAGTTTGGCGACATACGACGTCTTCCCGTATGCCCATCTCTAACCTCATACGATGGCCCGCCTTTGACCGTCATGTATCTAGGAGCTACCACTGGATCTGGACTCTGTCGGTTCATCCTAGGATCTCTCTTTTCATCTGGAAACTCGCATGGCACCGACTCCCTACTCGCGAGTTTTTCATTACCAGGGATATCCATATGACTTCGGATTGTCCTTTCTGTGGGACTCCGGCCGAGTCGCAGACTCATGCTATCTTCCTATGTGCTTGAGCGAGGACGATCTGGGCATTGGCAGGCTTCTATGATCCTTCTGACCAGCTCGACCGCATCATTGATGTCTTTTATATTCTGCTGCGGACGGTTTCTACGATCCAGGTCTCTTTTATTGCTTATCTGGCATATCATATTTGGATTTCTAGAAACGAGCGGATCTTTGCATCTGTGAGGTCCTTCCCTAGGATGCTGGTGGAGATAGCCAGGACTGTTGTTATTGAGTACCGCAGGTCGACAGTGATGCCGGCAGAGATCTGGGGTTCCTTTATCGCTCGTCTGGGGTTCCCTTATCGCTCGTCGAGCAGCCCGGAGGGTTTTTATTGCCTGGAAACCCCCTCCTCCGCCTTTGTCACTGTCAGCTTTGATGGGAGCCTTCGTCGCATGGGTAGAGCGGGATTCGTTATTCGGGACTATCGTCTGGGTTTCCTAGTCGCTGGAGGCATCCCCCTTATGGACTCTTCTATTCCGGCGCTCGAGCTTTATGCCGTGTGGGCTGGCATTAGGTATGCTCGGCATGTTCTCCGCCTTGATCGCCTCATCATTGAGGGTGACTCTGCCACCGTCATATTTTAGCTTACGCATTCTTCCTCCATGCCCGTAGTTCACCCCATAGTCAGGGATATTACACTCATGTTACAGGGATGTCAGTCTCTGACTATTAGGCATATCTATAGAGAGGCCAACTCAGCTGCAGACTGGATAGCCTCTTATGTAGCTCAGCATACGGGGTTTGTTCGTTGGTCTGATTGGCACTCAGCCCCTGTATAGCTTAGGAATATTATATTTGCTGACTCTTTAAATTGTATTTATCTTCGTTCTGTGTAATAAATATATAATTTTATCAAAAAAAAAATAGATGGCAAAAAATTTACGTTGTTCCAAAGATTCTTAGGCAAACTTTTTCCCGACAAACACAAGATAAGTAGAAAGATAATTTCCTCTAGTCTTACCATTATGGTTGGTTATATATATTAGCTAAGGTCAAGTTGGCTTGGATCCCAATCTAATAGAATTCTTAATTATTTATGAAGTTTTCCATCTTAATCAACCCGGTTAGCTAAATATGAAGTATTCATGCAGCCTGCTGCGCTCCAAGGAACAGTTTAAGAGAATCCTCTTACGCCACTAGGGTGGTAGTATAGTTGGTAGATGTTTACACTCACGTCTTTTCGATCACAAATTCGAAATGTGATCCATGCGGTGACTCGATTAAATCTAAAAATTTTTTCTGGAACACATGATTGGAGATGAGAGAGAGTATTCTACTCTAACAGCTTAGCAGGATCAGGCTGACGGGGGACGAGTATTCTACTATGGCAGCTTAATATGGAATCAGGCTGACGGGGGACGAGTATTCTACTATGGTAGCTTAATATGGGATCAGGCTGACGGGGGACGAGTATTCTACTATAGCAGCTTAATGGGATCAGACTGATATACTTACTTTCGGGTGGGAAGAATATTACAAAGAATAGCTATCCGAATTAAACATGACCTGATGGGACAAGACTCAATGGGGACGGCTACAACATGATTACAAAGTAATAGTTGGAATATTTAAGGCCTAGACTTTGTAACACTCCCTTGCCATTATATTATGTCAAACATTGGTTAATAGCTGGAAGCAACCACCAGTACTTTAGTATTTCAGTTACAATAGTTATCACGGTTTTTGCGGGGGATAACCAAACTTTTTCTCTCTCTCTCTCTCTCTCTCTCTCTCTCTCTCTCTCTCTATATATATATATATATATATATATATATGTGCGTGGTGCCTCCTCTCCTCCTTCCCAGTAAACAAGAATTCCCCACTCTGTCAAAACCTTGGAAGTTCATGCAAGGGTTGGTGAAAGAATGATTGGTCTTTTTTTTTTTTCACGACATCAACCATTGGATCATGTCTCGTACCTACCGCAAAGCATTTCAAACTCCTTTTTATCTGTTTACACAAATCTTATAACAGCTATTATGAGATTCAACGGTGCACATCATTAAAAAAAAAAAAATCTATCATTCTTTTGCATGAAAGATACAACATGAATCCAACCTCCTCTCAACCTCCCTCCCTACCCTACTCCAAGAACTGAACTAGAAAACAAGCTTTCTTTGAAGATGGCAAGATTTCCAAATTTACATCCATAAGATGACTAGTGAGATCCATAATGCAAGGTGATGTGACGAGATCGCTGACGTGGATAGCTGACAGGCGCCACATTAAAGAAGACCGTCATGACGGACGCCAAAGCAATACCCCAGCCCGAACCACTTTACCGAGCTGAGCTAAGCTGAGCCCTTTCAAGGCAACGGGCGAGCTCCGTCCTCCGCCAGGTCGCGCCCGCGAGCTCGGGACGCCTAGGTCGGAGCCGTCCTCCGCCCTCCAGAGCGAGACCCTCGGAGGCTAGTGCCCTGCAGTCGAGGTCGAGCTCAGCGCTCACCTGCTGATGTGGAGCCTCTCCGAGCGCGCGTCCTCTGGACCGGATCCGTCCTCCGCCCTCCAGAGCGAGATCCTCGGAGGCTAGTGCCCTGCGGTCGAGGTTGAGCCCAGCACTCACCAGCCGATGTGGAGCCTCTCCGAGCGCACGCCGTCTGGACCGGATCCATCCTCCGCCCTCCAGAGCGAGACCCTCGGAGGCTAGTACCCTGCGATCAAGGTCGAGCTCAGCGCTCACCCGCCGATGTAGAGCCTCTCCGAGCGTGCACCCTCTGGACTGGGTCCATCCTCCGCCCTCCAGAGCGAGACCCTCGGAGGCTAGTGCCCTGTGGTCGAAGTCGAGCTCAGCGCTCACCCGCCGATGTGGAGCCTCTCCGAGCGCGCGCCCTCTGGACCGGGCCTGCACTCTCCCCTCCTCCACCAAGATGACCACACGAGCTCGGAGCGTCCAAACTGGAACAAGCCCTGCCATCCCAGGACACCAGCGAGCCGCTCGAGGACTACGGAGCGGCGCCTCCTATGCCGCCATAACTACCTGTTCGGTCGTACTTCCAGGAAGATGGGCTAGCCAGAAAACACGAACCCCTAGGGTGGGGACCCCCGGATCGAGGCTCTAGGAAGCTTCCCGGAATGGAGCGACCGGAGAGGATGTTAGAATGAATGGAAGCTTCCCCTACCACCTGTCAGGAAAGGCATCTCGTCTACGGCACGGAATCCTGCCGCACGCGCCTGCCAACCCAGCAAGGATCTCGAGGCAAGCTCCCAACGACCAATTTTTAACTATAAAGAACAGTCGACACCCCCAAAAAGGGGAGAGGTAACAACAACAATCCACAACCACCACAAGTGCAAGCTCGACCAAGAGGGCGAAGCGCCACCACCAAAATCACAGCTGAGGGAAAACGAGGGAAACAAGGAGAAGCGGAGTGACAGGGAACCCCTCTGTCCCCGCTATTAGTCTCTCCCTGTTACGTTTTCGCCTCCACACATCTTTCACTCCTCCTAGTGCGGAGTTCATTAAGAGGGGCCCGACCAGGAGGATCTGTTCTCCTGGATCGTCACTGACTTGACCGTCGGAGTGCCCCCGCCGGAAATCCCGACCAGGGTCACTAACCCCTGTTTCGCAGGTCCAAGAGCAGAGGACCGATAGATAGCGAAGGGAGCACACTCCAGCGCCGGCAGTAGCTACAGGCCACGACGGTCTTGGCGGCAACACAAGGAAAAGTCGAACAACAAAAAGAAAGAAAACAGAGGTGTAAAAAAAAGATTGGGAGAATAAATCCGATGTAGCTATCCCCGTAGGCCTCAATTCCATCGAAAAATATTCGATTCAAGGTGCTAGATTTTCACAGTTTTTTCCTATCCAAGGATAAGTATATCAATCCGACACCACCAAGATGTCAACTGGTCAGAATGGGGAAGAAGAAGGACCCAGGCCTCTCACTCATCCAATCGTTGGGGTCTCAGAGATAATCCTTGAATTTAATCAAGTCTTTCGTAGAGTCATGCCTTGAACGCGTGACCTGTTAGTTATGAGATAAGATCCCAACTAGCTGAACTACCGCCTTGGCGATACATTCAGCATCTCATTGACCAAAGGGGAGATTGATAAGGATTTCATTGCCATGATGAGATGGAAGCCTCCAAGCAGCTGTAAGTCCATCCCATGGCATGTCAATGTAAGATCTCATTTTTCCCTTTTAAAATTCCTTTTTTTTAGATATTCTCTTAATATTAGTATTATTAATATGACTGGAACTGGGCTGAACTGGTCCGGGCCATGCCCTTACTCGAGCTAGCCCAAAAAAAAATTTAGACTTCGGGTCGGGCTTAGGTCTGAAATTTTTTCAAAATATCATGCCCAAGCTCGACCCAAGCCTGAGTTTAAGACCGACCCGAGCTCGATTGGACCGGCTCAAATCAAATTCGGCCCAGACAGCGCGATCGGAACCTAAAAAAATCACAGGAATCGGGTGCGGTCATCGGGGTTGGGAGAGGAAGATCAGAGCCGGGGTGCCTCGGGGTCTAGCTAGGGGGGTAGGGGCGTCGCCACATCAGGTGTGGGCACCGAGACCGGGTAGGGAGATCGGAGCCGAGGGGAGGTTACGGGGTGGGGGGGAGGGGGTATCGAGTGCATTCGCCAGGGCCAGGAAGGGAGATCGGAGTGAGGGGGTGTCGAGTGCCTCTGCCGGGGTCGAGGTGGGACATTGAAGTCGGGGGGCTGCGGGGTCGTGCAGGGGAGGGGACGTCGGGCCCGTGCATCATGACCAAGGGAGATCAGAGCCTTGGATGGCGGTGGGGTCGCATGAAACCGGGGGCGCGGGTGCCATTGGGACTGGAGGTTAGTGCGGAGTCGGTGGCGCGAGGTGTACCACCAAGGCTAGGATGGGAGAGGCGGCTGAAGATGAGAAGTTGGAGAAGATGAAAAGCAAGTGGATGATTGGGCGAGAAGCCGATAGCTTATTTTTTTTGGATTCAGGTCGGGTTCGGGTGAGCCTATTTCTGGGCCAGGTTTAGATTAGATCAGGTTGGGCCAAAGGAATACCTGATCCTGACCTGAAAACTAAAAGTGTTCTATTATATGGCTCGAAGTTTGACCCGAATTTTTTAGAGCCTGGCCCGAAATCTGACTCAAATTTGGACTGGCCCAAAGCCCATCGGGTTGGCTGGCCTAGTTCCAGCGCTAATCATTAAGCATGTCCAGTCGATCTTATCTCGAGTACCCTAAAATGGGATTGAGTGTCCGATCCTTTTTGTGAATAGAATAGAGAATTTAATATGTTAAGCGGTATTTATTTTGATTGAACTAGAGCAGTTGACATGGAAATGATTTTTTGTAAAGAGTACAGATTGATCCATTCCATGAATCGATGCATTATTATTATTATTATTATTTGCATTCTTTAAGGCATTAATTGAATTCTTTGCATAATTTGGACTTATGATATTGCTAGGATAAGGCTTGGTATGGCAATGATTTTGGTCGATGGATGTTTTTTTTTTTTTTTAATAACTATATTTGGCATGTTTTTGACGTTAGATAGATGGTATTACTGGATAAAAAAACCAGCATTTATATACTCACATAAAATATTGGTCTTCTTCAATCCAATATAAAATGAGTGATGAAATAGGGGACAATAAATAATGAACTAATCACTACTTATTTGCGGTCTTCTAAGATGGTAGAGATGTGCAGGCGCGGTCCAAATTGACCTGGCCTAGAATTAGATGGACCCGACCACAATCTAGGCATGAGCGAGTCTTGATGGGAGTTAGATTTTTCAACAGATTCCAACTGTGTTGGATGAATTTTTTTTTTTTTTTTGTTAAAAATAAAAGGATAGGGGGTAAATCTTGGTGTAGCTCCTCGTTCTGGCTCCCAGTCCGTTAGGCGATTGTTCGATTCAGGCTATATTTTTTCGCGTACATTCCTCATCAACTGATGAGTACGTCAATCTAACCCCACTAGGGTACCAGAGTAACAGCCGCTCCGTCCCGAGTCACGTGCGTCTAGACAATTCCGGAATTTAATCGAGTCACCCGAGGGATCATGTCTCGAACTGGTGACCAGAAAGAAATTTACAAGAACGAAGCCACGCTCTTACCAACCGTGCCACCACCGTAGTGGTTGTGTTCGGGGGTGGACCGCCCACGGGGCAAGGGAGAGGCCTTGGCCCCCAAATTTTTTGTTTTTTTTATTTTTTTATAATTCTTTTCTACAACTTTTTAATTTTTTTTTTAAATTTTAGATATTTGATCATTCCAAAAAATTTTCTTTACATCTCAAAAAAATATTAAAAAATTGGTAAAAAAATTTCAAAAAAAAATTGAATTCCATGAATCTTATAAAAAAATCAGTCCCAAAGAATCTTAAAAAAAAAAAAAAAATCGGTGAAGAACTCACCTGCAGCAACTCAATCCCAAATCCCATCAGTCGTGCTCCTGTACTAAAGCCTTTCCCAATCTTCAAACCCCACTTGTCGGCTGCCACCGACTGACTCCTCCTCTCTTCCCCAACCGCCAACCTCTTCACGCCGTCTCCTTCACCTCTCTTCCTCGCGGAGTCACCAACTTTTCCTCTCTTCCCCAACCGGCAACCATCACGACGTTGCCTCCACCCGCCGCTGCCCCTGACAAGCCACCTGCCAGCCAACCCCACTTGCCGTCTCCTTCACGGCTTCACCTCTTTTACAGTCAACTCCTTCTCTCTTCCCTAACTAGCAACCATAGCTCCTATTCGGCTACCTGTCACCAGCTCCTTTTATGTCCAGAACTCCTACCCATGGCTCGATGCTGGAGCTCTATGTCTCCACTCGTTTTATCTATATTTGGCTTGGTAGGTATCACAATATGTTTCCTAATTTTCTATAATATGGTATCATATTTTTTGGTCCCCCGAAAAACTTGGTATGGTCCGCCCCTAACTCTTGTTGGATTCTTTGACGACTCCAAGTGGGAGTCGGACTTCCGGAATAGCCAAAGTCCATAGAAAACTAGGATTCCCTTATTTATCTGCCCCGAAGTTCCGTTCAAGAGTCCATCACCATGAACCACTTTTCCTTCTCTCTATCTTCTACTTGATATCGATACTGCCATGTTATTTTGCTTGCAAAATTGAAGCCGCAGTACTCACCAGAGCTAAGATAAGAATCCCAAGCTCTTTTCTCCTCATCTCCCCCTGTGACAGAACTCACCATCGATTAAGACTAGCCGGAATAATGAACCAAAAACTCTCCTGTTTTGCTCCATTTTTGTTTCTTTTCTTTATCGGTTGTTATCATTACTTGCCGCTACTCACGGTCACCGTATAACACATAATAGTTGGCATACAATTCCATCAATGAGTATAATAGTTTGCAGAGTGTGATATCCATTCAATTACAGTCCTATCATGAATATGAGATGATCTTAGCATTTAGTGTGAGAGTATTAATTAATTTTGATATTGTGATGCGGCTAAATAGTAAATATTTTATAATTCTAGTTATTAGTTACACTTGAAACCATATTTATAAAGTTTATTTGATTTATGCATATGCAAAAGTATGATTGATTTATAACTTATTTTATAATATCTTTATTATGTAATATCCTAGTTTGGTATTGTTGTCGTCCGGATCGTCGTGGCCCGTAGCTGCTGATGGCATCGGGTGTATCGCGTCCGCCCGCCTGGGAACGTCTCCGGTGCCTCGGGACCTGCAAGGAAGCAACGTCAGTGACTCGGGCCAGGAATGCGGCGGGGGCACTCCGACGGTTAAGTCAGTGAAGATCCAGGAGAACAGATCCTCCTGGTCGAGCTCCTCTGGATGAGCTCCACGCTAGGAGGAGTGAATATAGTGTGAGTGGAAGTGAGGACGAGCTGGGAATGATGTTGGCCGAGGTGGTCTTGCCCTCCTCTCTGGCCTTCTTCCCTTGTGTCGCTCTGGTTCCTCTCTTGAATTGAAAAGCATGCTATGGGTATCCTCCCCCCTCCCCCCTTCGGGTTAGAGGCCGATACCCCCTTTACCTCTTTTTGGGTAGGAGTTTCTATCTTGGTTTGCTTCGGGATCTCCCCCTGCTGTCATGTACGGCGAGGTACCGTGGCGTGGACGGAACGTCTCTCCTGTTATGACAGTTGGGGAAGCCTCCATAGATTTCTGACAGTCCTTCTGCTTATCCCTCTCCTAGGAGTCTGTCAGGGCCTCGATCGATGGGCCTCCAGTCTTGGAATTCGTGCTCTCCGGTAGGGTCTTTTCTCCGGTTATACGGTAGATCGGCGGAGGGTATGGCGCCTTGATTGCGGTATGGTTGGTGTCGTACGGCCCTGAGGAGCATCGCCACCGTCCTTGGAGGAGAGGTATGGCTCCCTTGGCGGCCATCACATTGGCTTGAACAGAGGGCCGGGCTGGAGAGGCAGGGTCCGTCTTCGGTAGACTCGCCTGGGTGCTGCTTGGCAGGACGGAGGTGGACCGAGCTCAGTCCCGGAGAGGCGCCTCGTGGCGGAGGAGGCTGAGCTCAACTCCTGACCACGGGGCCCGACCTTAGACGAGCTCGGTGTCGGGGTGCCGCCCAGCCCAGGGGACCTGAGCTCGGAGGGGCGCCTCGTGGCGGAGGAGGCTGAGCTCGACTCCTGGCTGCGGGGCCCGATCTCGAGGGGTCCGTCTTAGGCGGGAACTCGGACTCGGCTCCGGTCTAGGTGTTCCGGGCTTGTGAGAACGGACCTGGCGGAGGACGGAGCTTGCCTTTGGCAGGCAGAGGTGTTGCTTCAGGGAAGCTTGGCTCGGCAAAGGTGCTCATGTTGAAAGCTTGTCGCAGCATCCAATGGGGACTCCACGTCCGCTACCTCGTGCCACGTCAGCGTTCTGGCCACATCATTTGCCCCCCACGCCCGAGGCTCATTGACGCGCGGTGTTTGGGGTGAAGGGCGTAATTATGGCGCTGACATGGAAGGGCGAAGAAATCGGGCGCAATAAGGACTGAAATCGGGCGCAATAAGGACTAAAATCGGCGGTGCCTCGCTCCGCGATCCTACGAGCTTGAGAGAAGATGCCACGTGGCCATGCAAGAGGGGGGGCCGTCGAGGTAGGCGCGGAAGTCATAGTGACCGTGGCCGGATAGGCGCACGGGCCCAATGGATGGTCGACACGCGGCGGGCGCCTCCTGGGGGGCCGCAAAGGTATGGTCGGGCGTAGGTAGTTCCGAAAGGAGGGGAAAGTTTTTTCGAAGCTTACCCTCATTCAAACTCCGTGCACCCAGTACCTTGCAGGAGCTTCTCCGTCTCACTCTTCCCCTTCGGCCGCCGACGTCCTCCTAGAGTTTCTGCAGGTTAGCCTCCTCTTCTCGCCTCGTGGGAGTCATTTTAGGGTCCCTCTTGTCCTTTTTCTTCTTCCTCCTTGTCTCTTCCCTCCACGGATCACTTTGGTCCGGAGTTCCGTCCTTCTCGCCAAGCCGAAGCCGGACCCTCCTGGCCGAGGACTCCCTCTTCCTCTGACGAGGAGATGGAGGCGGAGAGGTTCAAGTTTAGTAGGCAGCCCGCCCCAGGTCCGGTAATCATTAGGGAATCCGGGTCTTCTCCTCCTCCTCCTCGAGTCCTTCCTGAGCATGAACCTTCTCGGTCGATGGGTCCGGGAGGGATTGCCTCGGCGATTACCTCTGAAGATCTGCTGGCCATCCGGGAAGCCTATGGGATTCCCGAGTATGTCCGTCTCTCCGTTCCTCGTCCGAGGGAGCGGGTGACTTCCAGTGGTCCTAGGCGGATTGCCCTTTATAAGGAGGCCTTCGTCGGGGGCCTCCGTTTTCCTTTCCACCCCTTCTTCCTTTCATTTTTGGCCAACTATCATCTTGTCCCGGCTCAGTTGGTCCCCAACGCCATTAGGACCATCTTTGCCTTCATCGTCTTGTGTCACTTTCATGGGATTGTTGCCCGTTTTTTCCATTTTAGGACTTTTTTCATTTTGAAACGCCACCCCACCGAGGAGGGGTGGTGGTCTCTTTCTTCCTGCCCTCGGGGAATAAAATT
Organism: Areca catechu; assembly: GCA_021397845.1. Classification (NCBI taxonomy): domain Eukaryota; kingdom Viridiplantae; phylum Streptophyta; class Magnoliopsida; order Arecales; family Arecaceae; genus Areca; species Areca catechu. The sequence continues at coordinate 6,645,653 of CM038040.1, read as the reverse complement.
TGTCCTCCTCTCCTCCATTAAGGGATGGAAGAGTAGGTTTTTCTTTGCTTCCATAGAGAGGGTTGACTGGGTTTGGAGTGACCCAGATCGGTCCCCAAATAAGAATTCTACTATCGAGGAGGCCGACGTCAAACTATACAAGCAACTCAGATTGGTGGAGATCCCCTCGTTCGAGGTTTTGCTGTCCGAACCAAATCTCCGTGAGGCTAGGGTGGTCCCGGCACTAGAGTCGGGTGAGTCCCACTTGGCCATCCTTTTTCATTTTCTCTTTCTCTCTCTTTTTTTTTTGGGGTCCGACCTTGTTTCTGTCTTGGTGCAGCAATGAAGTTCTCGATGGACGAGCTACTCTCGTTCTCCAAGGAGCAGGAGCAGGCCATTGAGGTCGCCGAGCCAGCACCGAAGAGAGCCCGAGCTGAGAACGGGGCGAGGTTGGTGCCGGATGGGGCGGACGTGCCGGTGCAGGCGGAGACGAATGCGCCGGTATAGGAGCGCAGGCGGAAGAGCACGGTCGAGCCCATCTCGGAGCCTCCCGTAGCAGCGTCCGAGCCTGAAGTGGTTGTCCGCACGAGGTCAGCCGCCGCTGCCGCTAGGTCGGCACCCACCTCCTCGGAGGTGGCCAGCACCGAGGAGGACGGGGGGGCGCAAGAAGTCATGCTGGCACCCCAAGTCCGGTCCGATGTGATGTCAATCTCCCAGTTGGTGCCAAGGGAGCCTTCTACCGCTGAAGGAGCTGAACTGGCGGGAACACGGGAGAGGGACTATCGCCGAGTCCCTTTCCGGCTGGGCCCGAACGTGTCCTTGATGAAGGATGCGAGCCTGGCAGAGTGCATGATGGACTTCTCGGTCCAGTCATGCGATAGGCGCGAGGGGAGTGGGCGACTCCTCGATGATGTCATCACGGCATCGTTCGCCCAGCTGTATGCTGTAAGTAGTTCCCCCTTACTTTGACATCTTTCTGTCTCCTTCTCTATCAGTCTGTTGCTGACCTGGCTCTTTCGACTGCAGCAAGGGCGGGAGCTAATCCTCATAAGGGATTACTGCCGCAACTGGGCAAGGAGAGATAAAGAGCAGGGAGCCGAGCTCGCATCCCTCAAAGCTGAAGTAGGCCGCAAGGATGCGAAGGTTCAGGAGGCTAGCCAGAAGGTGAAGAGCCTCCAGACCGAAGCTGCTGACACGGCCAGGATAAGGAAGGAGCTCGACAGCGAGCTCGAGTCCAAGCGGGCCCAGTTGAAGGAGCTTCGGGCCGAGTCGGAGACGGCCAGAGAGAGAGCCACCTTCGCTAAGAAGAAGGTGGCTACAGCCGAGAATTGAGCTGCCGATGCAGAGGAGAAGGCCGCTCTTTCCCACCATTCCACTGAAACTGCCGAGAAGGTGCAGGCGACGGCCGTTCATCTGTTCGAGCACTTGAAGGCAGAGCTGGAAGAGGTCCGGCGCCGGGCTGAGGCTGCAGAGAAAGTGGCTGCTTTCAAGGCGACCCTAGAGTACCTCAAGGACTTCCGGGAAGCGGCAACGGACTCCTTTGCCAAGGGGTTCGCATATTGCCGGTCCCAGCTGCGGGGAGTTCTGTCCGAGGAGCAACTGGCCGCACTCCGAGTCCTGAGGAAGAAGGCTTCCTCCGTAACGACGACGGTGGCGGCAAGGCAGGGAGCTGCTCCAACTGAGGCTCGGGCTCCAGCGACCTCGTAAGCGCCTGGCCTCGGGGAACCGACACTGACGGCGGCGAGGGCGGCACCTGCGCCGCAACCGGAGGCAGCCGGTCCGGCCCCAGCGGCTCCAGCAGCTGAACCTGCTCCTCCTGCAGAGGTGAAGGAGGGAGAGGTCCTAGCCGTGCGCCGCCCGGGGAAGGAACCAGTCGCCTAGGATAGGATTTATCTTCTTTTCATATTTGTATTTTTTCCTTTCTTGACCGGGTCATCCAGCTTGTCGGGGCCCGGAAGATAGTGTAACCAGCTTTTTCAGTAATGAAATTCATTTTTTGCAATCACTGCGGCTCCGTTGTCTATAACGTGGAATACCTTCTTTGCCCTCTTCTCCCCCCTTTCCTTGCTTCTTCCTCTTTTTCGGTGCAGAGAGGTCCGAGAGAGGAGCCAAGGACACCGACTGGCACAGACCTGGCGTTAAGCTTGAGGTCATGCCGGTGATGGATGTTGATCTTGGACTCAGCTACTTGAAGGCACGATCAGGTTGTCGTCGTCTTGGAGCTGGGCTCGGAGACGTCGAAGGCTGAGATCCCCGATATTGGAAGTCTGAGTCTGAACCTTAGTGCCTCGGAGCCAGTCCCAAGGACGTTGATGATTGTAGATTGCGGCGCTGGAAGTTTGAGTTCCAGGCCTTGGCGTCCTGGATTTGGGTTCAGAGACACTAATTGTCTGGGGGCTTCCCAGGTCCTTTGCTGGGGAGCTGGGCTCGCCGGTGCCGGAGGGTCATCCGGTCTTTAATGCCGAGGAGCTGGGCTCGTCGGTGCCGGAGGTCGTCCGATCTTTGATGCCGGTGAGCTGGGCTCGCCGGTGCCTGGGGGCTTCCCAGGTCTTTGGTTGGCAATGATACTGCCCAGCCCAGGGGACTTGAGCTCGGAGGGGTGCTTCATGGCGGAGGAGGCTAGGCTCAACTCCTGACCACGGGACCCGATCTCGAGGGGTCCGCCTTGGGTGAAAGTTCATGCTCGGCTCCGGCCTAAGCATCCTGGGCTTGCGGGAGCTGACCTGGCGGAGGACGGGGCCCGGCTTCGGTTATTGTCACGAGGCCGAGCCCGGGAGCGCTGTTGATGATGAGCTGCGCAGCTCGGGGGTGTCCTTGGCCGGAGATCTGAGCTCCGTTCTTGAGCAGACATCCTGGAGTTGAACTCAAAAGTGTGTTGGTTGAGGAAATTCTCTTGGCCGGAGATCTGAGCTCCGGCCTTGGGCTGGCGTCCTGGAGTTGGGCTCGGGGACGTCGATGACTTGAGAAGGCATCTTAGAGCTGGGCTCGAAGACGCGTTGGTTGAAAAGATTCCCTCGGCCGGAGATCTAAGCTCCGGTCTTGGGCAGGCATTCTGGAGCTAGGCTCGGGGATGTTGGGTGCCTGGGGGCTTCCCAGGTCCTTCGCTGGGGAGCTGGGCTCGCCGGTGCTGGAGGGTCATCCACTCTTTGATGCCGGGGAGCTGGGCTTGCCGGTGCCGGAGGTCATTCGATCTTTGATGCCGGGGAGCTGGGCTCACCGGTGCCAGAGGTCGTCCGGTCTTTGATGCCGGGGAGCTGGGCTTGCCGGTGCCGGAGGTCGTCCGGTCTTTGATGCCGGGGAGCTGGGCTCGCCGATGCCGGAGGTCGTCCGGTCTTTGATGCCGGGGAGCTGGGCTCGCCGGTGCCGGAGGTCGTCCGGTCTTTGATGTTCCTGCAAGGTAAATAAACCATTGCATAGGAAAAGAACTTTTATTGCAAATGGAGGGAGAACTTACATTATTGGCAGTAACTCCTCAGATTACAGGCATTCCACATCTGGGGGGGGGGGGGGAATCTGGTTCCGTCCAGGTCCTCGAGATAGTAGGCCCCCTATAGGAGGGCCTTGGCCACATCGTAGGGGCCTTCCCAATTCGGCGGGAGTTTACTGCACTCTCTGGGTTTAGATGCCTCAGGTCGCCAGGTCGAAAGATCTTCAACTTCACCCGGGCGTTATGACATCGGGCGACCTGTTACCGGTACGCTGCCACCCAAAGCAAGGCTCTGACCCCCGTTTCTTCGAGGGGGTCCAGGTCAAGAACGGGGTGCGCCGGGCCCAACTGGAGTCACTATCTCCGCACCGAAGGCAAGGTCGAAAGGCGCTTTGATCGTTGCCGCTCTGGGCGTTGTGTGGTAGGTTCTTAGGGCGCTCGGGAGCTTTTCCACCCCTTTCCCCCTCCCCCCGGGCCTTCTTAGGGGCGCACCCAGTCCCCCAGTGTATCATCCCCACCGGCCTCTCAATGGGGCGATTGTCAACCGCTGGGGCTGGCTGAAGGGCGACGAGTGCCTGGGATTCCAGCTAAGATCTGCCCCCCATATACCTTCCGAGATAGCCTCTCTTGATGAGCTCCTCAATCTCCCACTTGAGGTCGCGGCATTCCTCGGTATCATGACCATGGTCGCAGTGAAAGCGACAGTACTTTGACTTGTCACGGGTGGCAGACGGCTTTAATGGCAGTGGGTGCCTCAGGTAGGTCTCGCCCTCGATCTCCTTGAGGATCTTCGTCCTCGGGACGAGAAGGGGAGTTAGACTCCTTTCAGGGACAGGAGTGCTCCTTGGCCCTGGTCCAGGGCGGAAGCTTCGAGCTGATGGTGCCGGCTTCTGTGCCCTCAGGCACCTCGGCAGGCGCGGGCCTCTTCGATGGCTTCCCGTTGAGCTCTTGCCGGGTACGATCCGCCTCCTCAGCGCGGATGTACTTCTGGGCACGAATAAGAAACTCGGGATAAGACTTCGGAGGCTTTTTGTCGAGCAAGTACGTCACGTGGGAAGTCTTGAGCCCTCGCTTCAGGGCCAGGATGACAACCGACTCCTCCAAATAGTAGATCTCCAAGGCGGCAGCCTTGAAACGAGCCACGTAATCCTGCAGCGGCTCCTGATCCTGTTGTATGATGGAGAAGAGGTTGTTCGCCTCACGTGGCATCTTCCGGCAAGCGTCGAAATGGTTCAGGGGGTCAGTGGTCCCGTCGTAGGGATCCACTTGCGGCATCCGGAACCGGTGCGGGATCGGCTCTGCTTGGATTTCTTGGGAGAATGGGGGACGGGCGTCGTAGCCCGCTGGCTCACTAGCAGAGCCCGGCATGCTGGCGAACCGGCGATCGAACTCCGCCAGCTTGCGTTCATGCTCCTCCAGGCGCCTACCCGTCGCGTGCCTAGCAGCTTCATCAGGGAACCCCTCCACCGAAGGAGACGGAGAAGGTGACATGGATGCGGGACACCCATGGCGGGGGGTCTTACTTTTCTTGTCTCGGCGGGGTCTGGGCACCTCCCACCAAAGGTTTAGTGAGCGGCTCTCTCCGTCAGCAGAACCGGCTCGTTGTTTTTTCGTCGAAGCTTGATGGCTGCCCCGGTTGTCAGTGGTGGCCCGTGGCTACGACGGCCTTCCTTGGAAGGAGCGCAGGCTATCACGGGGAGTTGCGGCATGGGCCTCTAGGGTCCCTGCCTGCTGGTAGGTAGCCATGGACCAGTGCTGGTGCTGAAGCTGGCGCACTGCCATGGCAAGAACTTGCATCTGCTGGGCAAGCACGGCCAGCTGGACTTCCTGTGGGGATGGTTGAGCCAGGACAGGCGGCTCTGTCTCCGGACCGTGCGGGTTCCCGTGAGAAAGGGATGCCTCCGCGCGGCTGGGAGAAGCCTCCCTGGCCCGGGTGGTCGCCATCATCTCGATTGGCCGGCTAGGCGAGGCTTGAACTGGATCAAGTGTCGTTCTGCCCCCCCTACCTGGCCCGCCAATCTGTTGCCGCCCGGATCGTCGTGGCCCGTAGCTGCTGATGGTGTCGGGTGTGTCATGTTCGCCCGCCTGGGAACGCCTCCGGTGCCTCGGGACCTGCAAGGAAGCAACGTCAGTGACCCGGGCCGAGGATTCCAGCAGGGGCACTCCGACGGTCAAGTCAGTGGCGATCCAAGGGAATAGATCCTCCTGATCGAGCTCCTCTGGATGAGCTCCACGCTAGGAGGAGTGAATATAGTGTGAGTGTAAGGTAAGGACGAGCTGGGAATGGTGTTGGCCGAGGTGGTCTTGCCCTCCTCTCTGGCCTTCTTCCCTTATGTCGCTCTGGTTCCTCTCTTGAATTGAAAAGCATGCTATGGATATCCTCCCCCCTCCCCCCTTCGGGTTAGAGGCTGATACCCCCTTTACCTCTTTTTTGGCGGGAGTTTCTACCTTGATTTGCTTCGGGAACTCCCCCTGCTGTCGTGTACGGCGAGGTACCGTGGCGTGGACGGGACGCCTCTCCTGTTGTGACAGTCGGGGAAGCCTCCGTAAATTTCTGACAGTCCTTCTGCTTATCCCTCTCCTAGGAGTCTGTCAGGGTCTCGATCGGCAGGCCGCCGGTCTTGGGATCCGTGCTCTCTGGTATGGTCTTTTCTCCGGTTGTACGGCAAATCGGCGGAGGGTATGGCGCCTTGATTGCGGCATGGTTGGTGTCATACGGCCCTGAGGAGCATCGCCACCATCCTTGGAGGAGAGGTATGGCTCCCTTGGCGGCCAGCGCATTGGCTTGAACAGAGGGCCGAGCTGGAGAGGCAGGGCTCGTCTTCGGTAGACTCGCCTGGGTGCTGCTCGGCAGGATGGAGGTGGACAGAGCTCAGTCTCGAAGAGGCGCCTCGTGGCGGAGGAGGCTGAGCTCGACTCCTGACCACGGGGCTCGACCTCAGACGAGCTCGATGTTGGGGTGCCGCCCAGCCCAGGGGACCTGAGCTCGGAGGGGCGCCTCGTGGCAGAGGAGGCTGAGCTCGACTCCTGGCCGCGGGGCTTGATCTTGAGGACTCCGTCTTAAGCGGGAACTCGGACTCGACTCCGGCTTAGGTGTTCCGGGCTTGCGGAAACATACCTGGCGGAGGACGGAGCTTGCTTTTGGCGGGCAAAGGTATTGCTTCAGGGAAGCTCAGCTCGGCAAAGGCGCTTATGTTGAAAGCTTGTCATGGCATCCAATAGGGACTCCACGTCCGCTGCCTCGTGCCACATCAGCGTTCTGGCCGCATCAGGTATAACAGTAATTATCTCTAAATTATGTATTGATGTATTTAAAAAATTATACTTTCTTAGCAAGGTAACGTAAAGTTTCCATGCCAATAGGTATGGCTCACTTTTCTTTTTATTCCTTTAAGATGAATAAGGTTACTGGTAATGGGGAATGAACCAGGTCTCTAGTTCAAGCTAAGAAGCCTTTATAGTAAATTTTTAGTTTCCTAGCAATTATGGATTTATGTTTTTTTGATTTTATGGACATTTGAAGTTATGACGTTTTGGATATTTAAATTTGGATTTAGAAGCTCTATAGTAGCACTTATTTGTTTATTTGATGGGGGCTAAACTTTTGATCATTTTTCTTATATTTTATTTTAAAAATATTACACCCTTTAAAACATGCTGCTTCATGTTGAAATTCTCTTTAAACCATATTCCCGGTATGCACCAATCCAAGCTAGATGCTAATCCACGAAAAGCAGAGTTAAAAGAGACGTGGAATTTAATTGAGAACTCAGGCATTGAAAGTTTATCATGAAAATGGATAATAGTATAATTATGTAGAAAGAACAAGTATTAATCCTAGGGCTGGAACTGGACCGGCCCAGTTCAAAATTGGATCAGATTTTGAATCATATTTTAAAAATTTTTGGATCGAATCCGGGTATTTCTTTAGCCAAAAAATTAAATGAACTCTATTTTATAGCCCGAAGTCTAGCCCGATATACTTAAAATTTGGTCCAAAATCTGAACCGATTTCGGACCGGCCCGAAATTTATTAAGCTGGCCCAGTCCAGTTCTAAGCAATGAGCTTTGAACCGGTCCAGTTCCAGCCCTAATTAATTCTTTGATGAAATTATACTAGCAATGCTAACATCTTGAAACTTTTATATTTTATTAATAGCATAATATAAACACGTCAATATTTTGTGAGCTACCAATATTGTAGGGTAGGTGGAGTGAAGATTGAAGGCACCATTTATTGGATATGGAGTTGACTTTAAAAACAAATGTAAAACAATCAAGAAAAAAATATTGCTATAAAAAAATATAATGAAATAATGATAGAAAATTGTTATTAATACTAGATGCCTAGTATTCGGTATGCTTTTCATTTTGAGCCTTGTCTTTTATTTTATTTACCAAAATGATGACCGGATGTCTAAACGCCACACAAAAACATCGTTTTGCATAGTATTCATAGAGGTTAAAAGTTTAATTAATATCTTTCATGTGTTTTTTTTTCTAATTTTGGTTAAAAAATATCTTTACTATTTTGAAATTGCTGGACTTTCGTATCAGCACTCTGCTTATTGTTGGATCATTGCTTTCTTCTTTATTTTTTTCATTTTTTTAATACTAATTGAAAATCAAAAAAAAAAACTATTCTTTTTCATTATGTATATATAGAAATTATGACTAACATAGAAATTATGATTAAATTATAGGAGCTTATGCAACACTTTTTACAAAATCTATGCTAAATTATTGACCAACAGAATGAAGACTATTTTTCCTCATTTGATCTACCGGGAACATGGTGCTTTTATTGCTGCTCAGAATATTTATGATAACGTGCTTAATGTCCAGAAATTTATATATGATCTTCGTCGTGCTCCTCCTCGCCGTAGTCTAATGGCTATCAAAATTGATATGTTAAGGATTTATGACTGCGTCAATTGGGACTTTCTATTCAGAGCTATGGAGGATTTAGGCTTTCACCGATCCTGGATATCTAAGATCATGTCTTGCATCATCAGCCCTTCATTTTCTATTCTGATTAATGGCACCCCCACGGAGTTCTTTTCTTCGACTATTGGTCTCCGTCAAGGTTGTCCCCTCTCTCCATACCTGTTCATTATTTATGCTGATTTCCTTTCGAGAGCGATGCGAGCAGCTGTACGGGATTCGGTGATTCAACCGTATATTTTCGATCCTACTGCTCCTCCGATCTTGCATCTTTTATTTGTATATGACTGTTTGCTCCTCGGACGCACTTCGATTATCTGTGCTCAAGATTTTCGGAGAGTGATGGAGGACTATTGTTTAGCTTCGGGGCAGATGATTAATCTTCAAAAATCTGGTATCTACTTCAGCCCCAGGACTCCCACCAGACTGCGTCGCAGGATTAGGGATATTCTTGGTATTGCAGAGCGAAATAATCCGCTTTCTTATTTGGGTGTCCCTATTTCTGGTGCGAGGCTGAGTACGAGGGAGTGTACCCCTTGGTATCTGCTGTTAGGGAGAGGATTGATGGCTGGCAGGATAAATCCCTCTTCTTCTATGGGATAGATTACCCTCATTCGATCGGTCCTTACTTCTCTTCCGATATATCTTCTTTCTAATTCGGTTATTCCGAAGACTGTTATCCTCAAGTTGGAGCAAATGATCCGTGCTTTCCTTTGGGATTCATCTACATGCCAGCGAAGGATTCATTTACTCAGATGGGAGATCGTTTGTCAGCCGTTTCAGCTCGGGGGCTTGGGGATTTACTCTCTTGTTTCCAGGTGAGAGGCTTTCATGGCTAGGCATGTTGCCAGATATTTGCTGTCTCCTGATAGTATATGGTCTACTTTAATGGTGGCCAGGTATGGTGATATTTCTGTTGATCTCAATAACCCATATTTTTCTCCCAGGTATTACTCGGCTATTTGGTGGGAGATGGTTGCCAAGGCATCAACCATTATGCCTCACTTTTCTTGGGTTATTGGGGATGGCAATTCGATCATATTCATGCTGGACCCCTGGATTTTGGATATTCCTCTACTATGGTGGCCGACCTTTATATCAGTGCTCACGTCGAAGACAATTTCTATCTCTGATATATTGGTTCCAAGGCAGTCCCATTGGGATCAGCGTGTTGTTGCTTCTTATCTTTGGGGACATCCTTGGTCACCGGGTGTTATCTATCATCCTACCGATCTTTTCTTGTCTGGATACCAGTGTGGAGATAGTCGACTTCATCTCGTGTGCTGATGTCTAGTCTGATGTCTATATTTGCTTCTCAACCTCCAATGCCTCGGGACTTTGATTGGATTTGGTCTTTGCCAGTTCATCCTAGGATTTTCCTATTTTTATGGAAACTTGTTTGGTATCACCTTCCTACCTGTGACTTTCTGTTATCCAGAGATCTTTCATTACCTTCTTCTTGCCCTGTCTGTGGAGTTGAGTGAGAAGCATAGGCCCATGCTCTATTTCTATGCAGCCGGGCAAGGTTAGTGAGGTGGAGGGCAAGATTTCAGGAGTTGCTCTATCAGGCTGATGATGTGGATGACTCTTTTAGGACCCTACTGAGCTCAAGCACTGTTTTTACTTCTGCTTCTTTTCCTGCTTACTTAGCTAACCATATCTGGCTCTCTCGAAATCACCTAGTTTTCAACTCTGTCTGATGTTCCTCCAGGATGATTGTTGAGAGAGCTCGGGTCTGTGCCGAGGAGTACCAGAGTTCGACTATGAGATCTTCGAAGATCTGGGGTTCTTCTTCTGCTCATCGAGCATCCCTTCAGGTGTTCATCTCTTGGGAACCCCCTCCTCCGCTTTTCTTCACTGTCAGTTTTGATGGGAGTCTCCGGAATCGGCAGGGCGGAGCGGCTTTCGTTATCCGCAACTCTGGCCTTGGTTTTCTTGCTGCAGGTGGTGTCTCTATTCAGGATTCTTCAGTTCTTGGAGTGGAGTTATATACGGCCTGGGCAGAGATCAGGTTCGCCCGTCAGGTTCTTCATCTGGATCGCTTGATCATTGGGAGCGACTCAGCGATTGTTGTATCTTGGATTAGACAGATGCTGAGAGCTTCAGCGGCACACTCTATTATTCGGGACATTGGGCTTTCCTTGCAGAATGGTGCCTATATTGCGGTCGGTCATATTTACAGGAAGACTAACTCGACTGTAGATTGGGTGACCTTCTTTGTGACTTATCATGCTGATTCTTTTATCTGGTCTAATTGGTACTCTGTCAATGTTATCCTTTCTGACTATCTGGATTATATTCATTTTCGTTCATCGTAACGCATATATCATCTTTAAAAAAAAAAAAAAAAAAAAAAAAAAAATTATAGGAATTTTTATTAGGGTAAGCATGGCTGTTTTGGATTGTTGCCCCTTGTCGCACTTTCGGTTGCTCGCACATTACCGACGTTAGACGGTTGGTTTAGGATTTAGTTCCTCGTATTTAAAAAATTAACCAATTTTTGTTTTGTTTTTTTTTTCTTGGTTCAGGCCGTTTAGGACTCGGACTCCGACGTGCACTGAGCTTGCCCCAAACACTGACGAAATATTTCAATCTAACACTATGGTCAACCATCCATCCGACGGCCTGCATTGCCCCAGACCCTCCGCACGCTTTAGCACTCCCTCAAGAGCAATAAGAAGCCCTCTCCCTCCCTCCCTCCCTCCCTCAACTTTCGGAAACAAAGCCAAGCTCCGCGAGCGAGAAAGAAAGAAAACTCTCTCACGCCGCGCCCTCCAATCCCTCTTCCTCCCCCTGTTCCAGAGCTCTCTCTCCTGAGATGGAGTTGAGGGGCTCAGACATCGATGGGACTCAGAAGCCTCCGCCGGTGGAGGAGGCGGCGGAGCCTAGTTTCTCTCGGTCCCCTTCAAGAACCCCACGAACGCTGAACGGGTGGGGCAGCACCGGCCGCAGGCGCTGCCAGCTAGTCTCCGACCACCGCGATCCCAACGACCGCCGTCCCTCATCCGCCTTTCCTTCTCCTCCTCCGACATTGCACCAGTCGGAGAACGATCCGTCCCCTTCTTCTGGATGCTTCTCGGTCCCTTTGAAGAACCCCACGCTCCGGTGGGGTAGCACCCGCCGCATGCGCTGTCAGTTAGTCTCCGACCACCGCGACCACACCGACCGCCCTCCGTCCTCCGCCTCTCCTCCTCCTCTTCCGACATCGCACGAGACCAAGAACGATCCGACCCCTTCATCTGGACGCCCGAGGCTCGTGATACGCATCCCCCGCCGGACCCAGCCCAAGGATCCGGAGAGAGACGGGCCTCGCGCTCCAGAGGAGTGGCAAGATCATCACCAGGAGACCAAGGAGGCGGACGGCGGCAATGCTCCTTTGGAGATCGCGAGGCATGTCGCTTGTCCCCTGAGAAGATCTTTGAGGTCCAGAGCCGGTACTCAAATCGAAGAGAAGACGGGGAAGAAGATGAGGCCGGCGGAGTTCAGCATCTCTCTCTCCAAGGAGGAGATCATGGAGGACTTCATTGCCATGACCGGCGGCAAGCCCCCCCGCCGCCCTAAGAAGCGACCCAAGTCGCTCCAAGACAATCTCAATGTACGGGGAAGTAATTTTTGGCGTCGTTTAATTAAACTTCTTGCTTTTTTTTTTTTTTTTAACTGACATAGTTTTTTAATCTGCTCAGGAGATTTTTCCAGGGTCCGAATTACCCAGGATGGTAAATCCGTACTTTTACAGGAGACCTAATTAAAACACTGATTTTTGCATTCTGCTGGACTTGGTAAATTAAACCTTTTCCCTTAGGTTAGTAATATATTCTCTAATGATGTAACCATGATTCTTAATGATAATGATAATTTAAAATTAGTTTTGAATTAATTTTTTTAAAAATTTAAATTTTAATTGGATGATTTTATTAGTCTATCTTAACCATTTTATTTGGTTGTATTCTTATTATAAAAGAAAAAGATGTGTCATCAAGCTTTTACATATTCTTTGTTTCAATATAATTGCTATTATAGCGTTGCTAACAATAGTTACGAGGGTTACCATAAATAGTAAAGTATGAGAGTCATCGTGATCCTACTAGTGACTAAAGATTAACTATGAAAAATTCACGTATCGCTAATAACTCGTCTTCTTTATCTCAATCTATTTTGGATAGAAAGAACTATAATAGATGGAGTATCCAGGCGATGGTGCTCTTCGATTTTCAAAATATATTTGGTATTGTAAAGAATGGAGTTCTAGAAGCAGGAAGACAAATCATAGAGGTACAACATCGAGATACCAAGAAAAAAATATAAGGCTCTCAACTATATTCACCAAGGAGTTAATGATGTGATTTTTAAAAAGATTGCAAGAATTATCACAACAAAGCAAGCTTGGGACTGTTAAGCATATGCCCTAGAAGTCAAATTGGCCGATACTTGTATAATTTTTTAGGGCATATTTTATAATATTAACTTTTTATATTAATAAAATTGAGTTTTTTCATTCATATCTGAGTTCAAAGCGTCTATGAATCATCCATTGAATTAATAGGTATAATAATATATATTTCTCAAGAATTAAAAATTTGAGACATGTATCATTATAATTAATTCATTAATTGCTCCTAATCATAGGATCATCACCAGGATGTTTGATCTAGAAAGATTGGTACATAATCGCTTCTCTAAGATAGATGAGTTTAGAATCTATGGTGTGGAGAATCTGAAGCAAGAGTGCAGGTGCTTATTAAGAACAAGGATACTGAGCGTGACCAAACATGAGTACTCACTAGGATATCTAACCTTTTCATCAATGTTATACCCAATGTTGTGATAGTGTAAATAGTTTTATAACCTAAGGTATCTCGGCTATTTACAATAAAGGTGCTGTAGTTTGACTGCACCATAACTTGGTCTCCTAGCTATACAGAGCCTTGAGGTGTAAGTTAAATGTAGCGTGTTCATTATAGAAATAGGATGTGCACCAAGATAGAATCTATTGACCTTGGTAGATGAGAAGTAGTCCAATGTACATCATGAGACTAAGTCCAAAAGCCAATGATCATGGTAGTGTGAATAACAAAAAGGTGTTTCCATAAAGTTTCATAACGAACTCGAGTCGATTGAATTAACATATGATAGGGATCATGTTTGACAAGTTATCCTTAACATATGCTCTATCCGAACTTATGATAAAAGAACCAAATCACACGGTAACTGCACTAAGAGGTTCATCTAATCGATTTTGATAGATTGCCACTGCATACTGCTAGGTATCACTGGTAGATTGTGGGATTAATTAGAATTATTTAAATGATCAATAATTTTAATTGGCCGAATTGGAAAGAGTTTTGATCCATTGAAAAGAGATTTTGATGATATTATTGGTGAAGATCAGAATATGTTCCATTACTAAATAGAATTGAACTTATGGAGTCACACAAACAAAGATTTTGGTCTTGGGTTGCTTAATTAGACTTGTGCAGTCTAATTGGATCCTAGGAAATGTTGAGTTTGTGCTAACGTAGTGAAAGATTAGATTTTAAAAATTTTCATTATGAAACTCTAATTAGTCGGAACCCTAGACTTAAGGACCACTTGACCATAACATTAATAAATCATAACTTTAGGGTTATAAAGGAAGACTCGGAGTACTTTACTCAATTTTCATAAGGCACATAAGTGTATGCCCTCCAGAAGTGATCCACACAGGAACCGAACTAAGGAAGCACTCTTATCAAGCTTGCTTATTTGACTAGGATTCTTTCCGGTAGCCTTTCTTTATTTAGCGGCCTTTCTCCCTTTACCGGAACCCCTACCCTCTTAAAGGGCATTCAAAGACCTCTTTGAATCCTCTTTTAGAATATGATTATCCCTCCTATATCTCTTCCAAGACTCTTGTCTTAAAATGATAACCCTTGTCTTAAAGAAGACTTTTTGTCCTAAAAGAAGGAAAAGAGATTGAAAGGATTTCTTTTGGATATTTTAGCATCAGAATACCGATGCTTATATATAATGAGTGAGGGGGTGCCTAATAAACCTTTTCCTCAGCCCTTGATCTGATTTTCTAATGATCAGATAAAACTCTTCAAGTAGAAGGAGTCCCTTGGGTGAAAGGTTTTATCTTGATATGTCATATCACTGCACTAAGAGATATAAATGTATCTCTTCAATTTTTTAACAATCTTTTCACTTGCCATGTGGCAAGTTACCGGTCAAAATTTGGCTAAGGGACATGGAATTCCAAAGGATGTATCAAAAAACCAAAAGCCTTCAAGCAAAAGGACTTCTGGATTTATGATTATGTGCCAAACATGCCAAATGCCATGTTTTGATCATTTAAACCCAATCCAAATGGGCATGAGAATAAGGGAGAGAGGCCTAGACTTATCTGAAATAGGTGATTAAGTGGTAGAAGGACTCTTGGTCTTTTCTGCACCCCTTAATCTTGGGGCACGCCAATATGGTGCCAAGAGTCCAATCCCATTTGGACTCTTCTATAATCCATGGATAATGTTCAATAAACTCCAAATAAATATAGATAAATACTATCCCAATTAGAACTCAACCCAATCTGTGTTTCACTTAAATTGGTTAGCCCAAATAGAAAGCAAACTGACCTAATCCAATTAGGTTAGGAGTTATATTAGCATGCATATGCTAGTATACAAATTAGCTAGCCTATTAGGATCCATGACCCTAACCAAAATCCAATTGACTTTCTTGGCCAATTCTTTAGCACGTGTGACCCTTTAGACTCCACATATAGCCAGCATTAGGTCCAGGTCCAAGCTATTTCAATCCGATCAAAATCGATTGACCTAATTAGGTCAAATCGAGCTAATCCAAGTTGCCAATTCGAACCAATTTATAAATTGACTCATGAATCCAACCAATTTTATTCATAAAAATCTACAAGACATGATTGACGTCTAGCAACATGTTATACCTACTTGAAAGATGAAAATTTTGATAGAAATTATCAAAATATCATTCAGTGAAAAGTTACCATGTAATTCAATCATTCGATCATCCTTTATCCCGAATAAGTGATGGATATGGAGAATTGTCAAATCCTAGCACTTAATCCTTTCGAATCTCAATTTGATAATGAAGACTCGATTGATGAAAGATTAGAAATCCTTTCTAATCTCATCCTGCTTTGATCAAAGATTTCCTGAGTTAACAATCAAAGAGATTACATAGGATAAGTCCTCCTCTTACTAAGAGAGATCGATTCCTTTTTGATCCACTCAAATCCTTCATGCACAATCACCATATCTAAGAATTCCCCATACATGACTCTTTGTCCTGAATGCGTATGAACCAAAACATAGCTTTTTGTGCATAAGGAATCATGGTGATCTCAAGTCTAAGAATCACTTGCACAACTCCCACTATGATAACCATCTTTTGATACATAGTAAAACCTCAATAAGATATTCTCAAGGTGGATCAGTTCAGCAAACTCATACCCTAATGAGCACCCACATCCTTGTATTAGTGTCCCTATACAAGTGGCTATGAGACCAACCCCCTCTCCATCGAGTATACATAGGATATGCTAGTCTTTTCGGAAACATCAATCATCGAATCGATGATCCAATGACTAGGAACATTTTAGATTAGGGTTTATAGAAACTTAGGTATCACCATTATGATCTCCATCATAATCCTAATTCCATTGCCCTAACCTTGGGATTCATCATAATCTTGATAATATGCAATAGTATGATGAATCAACAATTGCCTTTTATCAATAAATAATATCATATATGAGTTAAAAGATTATAAAAATGCCCATACAAAGATTGACTTTTATGGCATAATTCTTTCAAGAAACCTATGATTAGATCTATGTTTCTCCTTAATTAAAATTTTCTATTAGATAGGACTTGTGACGAGGATATCATCCAGTATGAATTTTGATGCATACCCAACATATTTTTTTTGAGCAGATAGATATATTTATTTTTATTTTACCTGGGTGTATAGGATTTGGGATTATTTTTATTTTTTCATGTATTCAGCTCATGCATAGATCTCAGAGCATGAAACTGGATTAATTTAGATTATTTTTAATTTTATTTTAGGTTAGTCTTGATGTGGCACAATCGCTGATATGGAGCCCATGACAGCGATAGTTGGCAGCCGCACGGGTGGAAAGTGCCACCTAGATGCGGGCCCAAATGAAGACCTAAGGGCGAGCCCTCCATCCAAGGTCAGCTCCCATCCGGGGTCATGCTCATAGGGCGAGCCTTCCGTTTGAGGTCAGTTGTCGGCTGGGGTTGTGCTCATGCATGCCATGGCGAGCCTTTCGTCCGAGGTCAGCTCCCAGCTGGGGTCATGCTCATAAGGCAAGCCCTCCGTTTGAGGTCAGCTCTCGGTTGGGATCGTGCTCATGCGTGCCATGGCGAGCCTTTCGTCCGAGGTCAGCTCCCAGCCGGGGTCCTGCTCATAAGGCAAGCCCTCCGTTTGAGGTCAGCTCCCGGCTAGGATCGTGCTCATGCATTCCAAGGGCGAGCCCTCCGTCCGAGGTCAGCTCCCAGCCAGGGTCGTGCTTATAAGGTTAGCTCTCTGTTTGAGGTCAGCTCTCGGTTAGGGTCGTGCTCATGCATGCCAAGGGGGTCCCCCGCATCTGGGGTCAGGCGCCCAGCCGAGGTCATGTTCATAGGGCAAGCCCTCCATCTGAGGTTAGCTCCCGGCTGGGGTCATGTCATGCATGCCAATGCCAAGGTGAGCCCATCTCCATCTGAGGATAGCTCCCAGCCTGGGGGTCATGCATGCCAAGGTGAGCCCTCATCTGAGGATAGCTCCCACGGCCCTCCTCTCTGAGATCAGCTCCTAGCCGGGGTCGTGCTTATGCATGCCAAGACAAGCCCTCCATCCGATGTCAGCTCCTAACCGGGGTCGTGCTCATAGGATGAGCCCTTTATTTGAGGTCAGCTCCCGACCGGGGTTGTGCTCATGCAAGCCAAGGTGAGCCCTCCATCTGAGGTCATCTCCCAGCTGGGGTCATGCTCATAGGACGAGCCCTCCGTTTGAGGTCATGCTCGTGCGGAGCCCTCCGTCTGAGGTCAACTTCTGGCCGAGGTCGTGTTCATAAGGTGAGCCCTCCGTCTGAGATCAGCTCATGGTCGGGGTCATGCTCATGCCTTCCAAGGGCGAGCCCTCCATCCGAGGTCAGCTCTCAGCCGGGGTCATTCTCATGTATTCCAAGGGCGAGCCCTCCATTCGAGGTCAGCTCTTAGCCGAGGTCGTGCTCATGCATGCCAAGGTGAGCCCTTCGTCCAAGATCATCTCCCAGCCAGGGTCGTGCTCATAAGGCGAGCCCTCCATTTGAGGTCAGCTCCCAGCCAGGGTTGTGCTCACGTGTTCCGAGGGCGAGCCCTCCATCCGAGGTCAGCTCCTAGTCGGGGTCGTGCTCATAAGGCGAGCCCTCCATCTGAGGTCAGCTTCTGGACGGGGTCATGCTCATGCATGCCAAGGGCGGCCCCTCGCATCTGGTGTCGGGTGCCCATTCGAGATTGTGCTCCCACTTTCAAAGTCAGGCTCTCTAGATTGAGCTCTCTCCCTCCTCCTACAGAGCTTGGAGTTCCCACCAGCGGTAGAAAGAGGAAGGACCAGCAAAGGTACAGACTATGACATGGAAGCTTCCAGCTACCTGCAACCTCCCAGAAGTGGTGCACGTCCTGCTAAAAAATTCAAACTTTGCAACGCGCCCCCCGCATGCGTAATGCATGCTCCGCCGGCTCCATGCACTATAGCGCACCACCACGTTAACAACCGTGCAATCGAGAGAACCGATCATTGCGACACGAAACCTGAACCTCCTCCAAGAGGAGTATTCCATTAAGGCCACAGGCCCTGCGACACTTTGACGGTCCCTCCCAGAATGGAAATGCTCCACCATGGCTCGGGGCTCAGCAGCACAACGCCCGCCCCTCCCATGAAAAATCACACCACCAGAGAGACAAGATCTGTACTACACCAACAATCACTCCCAAATAGAAGGATCTTCTCCAGAGGACTGATCCAATAGGGGGGAGGCTACAGACAAAGGAAAACCCCTCTAGAAAGGGATATAAGGAAAGGAACATCTCAATGAAGCTAGAGCTGTCAATATGGGCTGGCCCGGCCCGACCCGACCCTAACCCATATGGGCTTGCATTTTATGGGCTGGGCCGGGCTAGGCCCACTTGCATAAATGGGCTAAAAAAATCCAACCCGGCCCAGCCCTATATGGGTCGTGGGCTAGGGCCGTGGGCTAGGGCCATGGACTAGGGCCGTGGGCTAGTATTAGAGCTGTGGGCTAGGGCCATGGGCATTGAAATCATATAAGTATATAGCCCTCACCTTAGCATGGAAGAAGCTCTAGTTCACCAATAGCAGCACGATGATAGCTATCGACGTCGCGAAAGAGCTGGCATCACCACCGGTGTCACCGGTTGTTCCTTCCTCCACCGGAATGGGAGAGCAGAGCAGCAGCAAAGCCCCGATAGGTCGGTCTCGAACTTTCGATGAATCAAAAGTTTGGAAGAAGTTTGAATCGCTGAAAGCCCGGAACTATCGAGTATCATCGTATCGAAGTGGAAATGGGAATGGGAACAGCTGAACACTGTGAACAAGGAAGGGAAGTGGGAACGACGCGGAAGATTGGAAAAAAAAATCAAAATATCTTTCCAGTTTAAAGTTTTAAACTTTTAATTTAACGTGGATCGTGGTTTACTTTAGTAAGTGGACCTGGTAACCCATAACCTGTTTGCCATTTTCCATTTTGAATCTTTTAATTTTAATTTATTTTTTTAAAAAAAATTCTTGGTTCATGGGCTGATCCGGCTCTAATCCTGTTGAGCCCATGGGCTAAAGGGGTCGGGCCAAAAAGCCCACTTACATAAATGGGCCAAATTTTTTTAGCCCGACCCGGCCCATTTATAGAGGCAAATGGGCTGGCCCATGGGCTCTGGCCCATTTTGACAGGTCTAAATGAAGCCCCGGGCAAGCTCTGAGCCACTCCAACTCATATAAAAATAGAAGAAAGGACCCTCGAAAGAGGAGAGAGGTAACTTGTAAGACTTAGAGAGCAAACGGGCAAGGAACCAGCCAAGAGAACCTCCCAGCTCTTTGATCTCTACTCGACCCTGTCTTTCCATTTCAATTCCTTCTTTCATCCTCTACGCGGAGAGTCCCTAAGCTCTTCGCCACAGAGGTTTTGTTTTCCTTGATCATCCCAAATTGACTTGATCGTCAGAGTATCCTCGCCGAAATTTCTAGTCTGGGTCTCCTCATTTTGTAGGCCATGCTAGAAGAGGATCGAGCACCTAATGGAAGACCAACATATCCGTGCAATGTTAGAGCTACATGCCACGGTGATCTTGGCAGTAATAGATTGGCACACCAAGTAGGGGGGCGACAGCGAGAACACTAGTGATCGAGGGAAGTCCAGCGGTGAGTCCCCCACCACCAGCAAAACCTCTACGGAAGCCTAAAGCTCCATGGTGACAACGCGAGCGCGTGAATCTTCTGCTAGCCGAGCGAGGGCCCCCCATTGCGGTGACCTACAGAGCCCTGAGGGGGAGCTTCCCTCTTCACTGCTGCCCCTAGTGGATCCCTAGATCACCGCACTAGCCCAGCAGATCCATGCCCTGACTACGGTGGTGTGCCAGCTTCATCAGAGACACCGGTCTCTGGAAACATAGCAGCAGCTAAGGATACCGGTGGCCTACGCTGCCGATCCCCATACCAGCCTACGGTCCTTCTGGGAGGGCCATTGCATGTGACCTCCCACCCGCGAGGAGACCACCAGGTGGCCGGAAATAAGTAGCATGATGGCCTGACTGGCCTAGAGAGCCACTCCTTGATCTCGGACCATGGCGCACACTCACACCAATGGCATCGATGTGGTCGGGAACTCATGCGAGAGTTCCCCCACTCCGCACCTCCTTCATCCCTGACGACCTCCATCGAGGGGTTCACAGATGAGGCCATCCACCACCAGGTGTAGAGGTGCCTCGAAGAGCAGGAGCACAAACTGGCTGACCTCTCCCACTAGTTTGTAGAGATTCAAGGTTCCCGCAGTGAGCCCACGGGTTACGACACCCATCCCCCCTTTTTCCATAGAATCCAAGAGGAATCGATCCCCAACCGGTTCCGCATGGCCCAGGTTGATCCCTACGATAGGACAACCGATCCCCTGGACCACCTGGAAAGCTACAAGGCCCTTATGAGGGTCTAGGAGGCCACTGACACTCTCCTCTGCATTGCCTTCTCGGCTATCCTCTGGAAGGTTGCTCGAGCCTAATTCTCCAGACTCGAATATGAAAGCATTGACTCCTCCCAGTTGGAGAAAAAGTTCATGGCACACTTTGAGGCATGTAGAAAGATGCCATATGAGGTCGATAGTCTCTTCTCGATCTACCAACAGGACCGAGAGCTCCTTCAGGACTACGTGTCCCAATTTAAAGTCACCATCTTAGAGATCTACCACCTCAACGAGCTAGTCGCCATGTTGGCCCTAAAGAGGGGGCTGCGAATCTCCTGCTTTACCTACTCTCTTGATAAGAAACCTTCGAAGACCTACTCGGAGCTCCTCCTTTGGGGCCACAAGTATATCTGCACGGAGGAGGCTGACCACACCAGAACTGAGTTGGACGGGAGGCCGCTGAGAAGGTAGGCCATTGAGAAAGCATCCGCTCCTCCGGTCCAGAAGATGGTGTCGGTCCAGTGGCCGGGGCCGAGATCCAGAGTCGACCCCGCCAAGAAGAAAAGTTTACTCCTCTTCTCATCCCGAGAGCAAAGATCCTGATAGAAATCGAGGACGGATGCTTCCTGCACCAGCCTCCCCCGTTGAGGCCGTCTACTGGATGCGATAGGTTCTGCTACTGCCACTTCACCGGGACCACAACCACGATACTGAGGAATGCCACCACCTGAAGAGGGAGATAGAAGACCTAATCAAGTATGGCTTCCTCGGGAAGTACGTGGAGGGAGGAGCTCCCCCAGTAGCCAAGAATGAAGAACCTCGATCGCTCGCCATCGACAACTGGCCCACTAAGAAGCCGGTCGGGATGATCTCCTAGAGGGAGGAGAACCTCGAAGAGAGCTAGGGAGAGAGAGGAGAATGATGATGTACTCCGCTACGAGGAAGAAGGGCCGACCAAGGTAGATAATCCAAATAATGACGCTGTCATCATTGAAATGATGATAGCAAAATATCCTGTAAAAAAATTATGGTTGATAGTGCAAGCTCTGCAGACATCCTTTTTTATGATATCTTCTCAAGGATGAACTTGTCCACTAACCAAATAAATTCGGTATTCATGCCCTTAGTGGGCTTCACCAGGGATTCAGTTGGAGTTAAAGAAGAGATTACACTCCCAATAACTATCAGGATCCTACCTCAGTAAAGTACTGTATTGACGACATTCACCGTTGTAAGGCTTCTCTGACCTTACAATACGAATCTGGGGCATCCCGATCTCAACCTGCTTGATGCCATCATCTCTACAAGACGTCTCCTCATTCAATTCCCAACTCCTTAGGAGATCGGGGAGATGAGAGGGTCCTGCCAGCTAGCCTAGCACTGCCTGTAGACTGTTTCGGGACCACGAGGGGCCGATCCAAGCCCAGCCATTGACCAACTAAATCTAGCAGAATCGGAGCCGAAGGGTGGACCAGTTGAGCCTTTGCTATCCTTCCCCTTGGGGGAGGACCCTTGAAGACTGTGCAGGTGGGAGCCTTGATGCCTGAAGAAGAGAGATCCCATTTGCTCAGTTTCTGTGGGCTAATGCAGATGTCTTCGCCTAGATCGCCGTAGACATGCCCGGGATCCCATCAGAAGTAATCACCCACAAGCTAAATGTCGATCCCAACTGTTGCCCAGTCTGCTAGAAGAAGAGGAGTTTCACCTCGGAGTGGTAGAGATCGACGAGGAAGTCGAGAAGCTCTTTCCAGCAAGCCTCATCCATGAGGTACGGTATCCTGACTGGTTTGCTAATGTGGTGATGGTCAGGAAAGCTTTCAGGAAGTGGAGAATCTGTGTAGACTACACTGACCTCAACCGGGCATGCCTAAAGGATAGCTTCCCACTTTCAAAGATTGACCAGTTGTGGATGCGACCTCGGGCTACAAGTACCTCAGCTTCATGGATGCATTCTCCAGATATAATCAAATCCGCATGCATCCAGAGGGTGAGGAGCATACAGCATTTATGACCGACAGAGGTATGTACTGCTATAAGATGATGCTATTTGGTCTCAAGAATGTAGGAAAAATATACCAGCACCTGGTTAGCAAGGTCTTCAAGGACCAGATCGGTCGCAACATGCAAGTTTACATAGATGACATGCTTATCATGAGCGGCCCGGAGTTGGACCATGTTGCCAACCTAGCAGAGGCCTTCAACAACCTCCATCTCTACCAGATGAAGCTGAACCCCGTCAAATACATATTTGGCATCATGGCGGGAAAGTTCTTGGGATTCATGATCACCCAGAAGGGAATAAAGGCCAATCCTGAGATGATTCAGGTGATCACTGATATGAGACATCCTATCTCAAAGAAAGAAGTTCAACACTTGACCGGACGCATCATGGCATTGAGCCATTTTATCTCGCGTTCTATTGAGCGCTGCCAGCTATTCTTCAAGGTGCTACACAAGATGCATGGCTTCACCTAGACGGAGGAGTGTCGAGAGGCATTCGAGGGGCTAAAGAAGCTCCTCACCTCCTCGTCGCTACTGTCTAGACCGGAGCCGGGGGAAAAGCTCCACCTGTACCTAGCAGTCTCACCTGAAGTGGTCAGCTTAATCCTGGTTTCCACCGATAAGGACAGCTCCCAGCGGCCAGTCTACTACACTAGCAAGCTACTCCATGATGCGAAAACCTGGAACACCCAATCTAAAAAGATTAATTTTGCACTAATAGTATCTGTGCAGCATCTTTGGCCCTACTTCCAAGCACACCCAATCGCTGTTCTTACTGATTAGCCTCAGAGGGTCATCCTAAGCCATCCCGATACTTCGGGGTGCCTGGCCAAGTGGGCAGTAAAGCTCAACGAGTTTGATGTCACCTACTGCCCGTGATCGATGCAGAAGGCACAAGTCCTTGTCAACTTCCTAGTAGAATTCACCTGGGCAGAGGAGGACCCAGAGGAAGCGGGCCAGCAAGCCGGACCTGGCCCCAGGAGCATGACATGGATCCTCTACATCAACGGCGCATCCAACACCGAAGGGAGTGGAGCCGGCCTCATTCTTGCCAACCTTGATGGGGTCGTTGCAGAGTACGCACTACGCTTCCTCTTCAAGGCAACTAACAACCAAGCTGAGTATGAGATGCTCCTCATAGGATTGAGGGTGTCCCGTGAGCTGGGCGTAAAGAGCCTGAAGGTCTTCACAGATTTGCAGCCCATGGTTGGCCAGGTCTCCGGCAAGTATGAAGCCCGGAATCCCATGATGGCGAAGTATCTGAACAAGGTATGCTCATATACAGCAAACCTCTAACACTTTAGCATCTTCCATATCCCTCGGGCGGAGAATGCTTGAGCCAACGTCCTCTCCAAATTAGCAATCCTGTCGGACTCGTTATTGGGGCATACCTTCATCGAATATTTGAAGACCCCCAGCTTCGAGTCTGTAGCGGAGGTCCAACAAGTTACTGTCGAAGCCAGCTAGATAGACCCCTATATCAAATACATTATCACCAGCGCCCTACCTGAAGATTGCTAGAAAGCTGGCCTTCTCAAGAAGAAGGCCGTACAATATGTGATGATGGATGCGCAGCTTTATCGGAGGTCTTATTCCTACCACTTACAAAAGTGCTTAAAGCCCTCAGAAGCCACCTACATGCTCCAAGAAATATACGAAGGCATCTACGGCAATCACATGGGGTGTAGGATCCTAGCATACAAGGTACTCCGGCAAGGATACTTTTAGGAGACCATGCATGAGGATGCTATCGATTTCATAAAAAAGTATGACCGTTGTTAGCATCACGCCCACATTCAGCGATAGTCAGCGACCCTGCTTTCCCAGCTGTCAGCCTCGTGGCCATTCGTCCAATGAGAAATGGACAACCTAGGTCCCTTTCCTCTCGTGTTTGGCTAACAAAAATTTTTAATTATGGCCATCGTCTACTTCACCAAATGGGTCAAGGCCGAACCCCTGGTGTGGATCACTAAGGTCAAAGTCAGATCCTTCTTCTGGAAGTCTATCATCTACAGATTTGGACTTTCGCACTTAGTTATCACTAACAACGGTGATAGTTTGATAATCAGGCTTTCGAGAAGTTCTGTGCTGACCTTAACATCCACCATCGCTTCACTTCGGTGGCTCACCCTTAGACCAACAGGGAGGCCGAGGTGACCAACTAAACTATCTTGCAAGGGCTCCGCACAAGACTGGACGAAGCCAAGGGTCGATGGGCCGAAGAGCTTCCCAGTAGCTGTGGGACTATCACACTACATCCCGCACAACCACCGGCGAGATGCCCTTCAACCTTGTCTTCGATGCTGAATCTATGATTTTAGTAGAGCTTGGTCTATCCATGCTACGGGTAGAGCAATATGATGAAGCTGAGAATCCAGCTTGTCTCCTCCTCAACCTAGACCTCTTGGATGAGTAAGAGACAAAGCCTAGCTTTGGATGGTAGCTTACTGACAGCGAGTGCCATGCTATTACAACTCTCGCATGAGGCCCAAGGTGTTCCGTCCAAGGCATTTTGCCCAAGTGACCTGGTCCTCAGGCGAGCAGAGGTGTCCCAATTAAGAGAATGCAGCAAACTCTTCCCAAACTGGGAAGGCCCCTACAAGGTGGTCGAGACTCTGCCAGGCGGAGCCTACTATCTCACCAGACTTGACAGTGCCCGATTTATGCGAACATGGAATGCAAGCAACCTAAGGATGTACTATCAATAATGTAAGGCTTCATTTCAATTATAAAAGTTTATTTTTGGTGTAACCTTATCTTTCACCTATGCAAGAACGTATCCGTCCGACTCCCAAGTCTGGTAGGCAAAGCCAGAAAATTTATGAAGCCCCGCTCTCAAAGCCGGGAAACTTACAAAGCCTCACACTCAACCACCTTGCTCACAGTCTGGAGATGTTATCTGGGAAACTCCTAAAATCTCATCATCTATCGCTTGACTCACAGTTTGAAAAATTAAGCCGGAAGACTCTAGAAACCCCACACTCAACTACCTTGCTCAGAGTCCAGAGATGTCAGCTAGGAAAACCTTGAGATCCCACCATCTACTGCTTGACTCACAGCTTGGCGAATCAAGAAGCTCCAGAAGCCTTGCACAAAACTGCCTTGCTCACAGTCCGAAGATGTCAACTGGAAAA
The DNA here is from genome assembly GCA_021397845.1 of Areca catechu. Taxonomy (NCBI): domain Eukaryota; kingdom Viridiplantae; phylum Streptophyta; class Magnoliopsida; order Arecales; family Arecaceae; genus Areca; species Areca catechu. The sequence continues at coordinate 6,619,975 of CM038040.1, read as the reverse complement.
TTCTTGAGATCCCACCATCTACTACTTGACTCATAGCTTGGCGAATTAAGAAGTTCTCAAAGTCCTGCACTCGGGTCCACATGACTTTAAGACCAAAAAAGTAGGAACGAAGTGTTCTCAGAAACCTCCGTGCCAATTCTAAGGTCTCAAAGTCAACCTGGAGTGACTAAGGCCTGGGAGAGGCGCGCACATGAGGTGACCATGAAGCCTACATTCTTACCATATGAAAGAAGCTGAAGGAAAAATGAAGACCATACTAAGCATATCAGTTGAGTTGGACTATTTCTTCATTACAAAGATAAGTCCCTCACATACTCTAAAGTATTCTTTGGAAAAGACTCTTTGGAAGTACTTCAAGCAAAGAAAAATGGGGGGGGGGGGGGGGGAGGGGAGACAAGTGAACGAGGCACATCAGTTGTAAAGGAAAAGATATCTTCATTAATAGAATGATTTCTTTACATCCTATGAAGGCTCCCGACAGGTTTGGAAGCCTTCCAAAATCTAAGTTACAAGAAAAAAGTTTAAGTCTCGCTCGCTAGCTCCTTCCCTAGCCGGTAAGCGACTCCTTCTGACGACGATGGTGGGTCCTGGGTGGCAGCAGCTCTGGCTTTGACCATGACCACCTCCAGCTCCGTCTCTGGCTCTATCTCCATGGCGGGCATCCTTGGTCGCACGGGGACGGGCATCGCAGGGAGGATGTGGTGGGGACACCAAGACCAAGACTAAGCTTCAAGAACCCATCTAGATCATAAAATAAGGAGAATAGGACCTGCATCATCGAGCCGTCCCAAGATCGCCGAGCCAACTCGAGACGCGATCGAATCGAATCCCAGGTTCCAAAGATTTCCAGAAGTTTCCAATTTTTTTTTCCTTTTTATTTCAATTTTTGGCAATTAAAAAAGGGAATAAAATACCATGAAATCTTGTGTAACAAATTTCCCCCACCACCTCTTAAGGTTAGTTGTGTTTTGAAACTAATCTTTGGATTAGTTATCAAGTAAACCCGTTTAAGGTTACTCTAGAAACATCCATTCAAGCCTATAAATAAAGGCTCGATCTATGTACAAGGTATGATGAATTGTAATGAAACCACCAAGCTTCTTCTTCTCCGATTGCTTCTTCTTCTTGCCTTCGTTGCCGAGGTGACATCGAGGGCTGAGAGGCCCCGTCCAAGCCTTCGTCGCGACTGCAACGGTGAGGGGTGCGAGGACCCCATCGATCTCCATCATCCCACTACACCATCACTTCCACACCGTCTCCGATCGCTGCACCATCCGTCCTCGTCGTCTCCATCGACCGCGGCTTCTCCATTCATCCCGTCCTTCCACCAACCACTCCATCCCTCCCACGAACGCCTCCGTCTTCTCCAAAACCTCCGTCCAACCCCACTATTCCGCCATCAAAGAAGACAGCCCCAAGTCCCATCATCCGATCTCCTTCCTTTCGGTCTTCCCGTCGCCCACAACCTTCTTCCTCTGGTCCAGACCCCCCTCCTCCAGTCCAGACCTCCCTCCTCCGGTCCAGGCCCCTCTCCTCCGGCCTCCGTAGTCCGTAAGCCTCCTGTCATCCGTGAACCTTCCCCGATTCACCATTGCCTGGACTCCCTCCTCCGGCTTCCCACGCTCGAACTCCCTCCTCTGGATCCCATCTGATGGGAGACAGGGGTAGGATCGTTGGTGAGCCTAGAAGTCACCTAAATTAGGGTACTATTTTTTTTTGGTATTTCTTTTTAGGGGTGGTGAAGGAATAATGGGGAAGGAGGATCGGGATCTGGATCTCATGGACTTTAGGACTCATCCTAACGAAGAGATCTCTTACCTCTAAGGCATTACACCCTCCTCGATACTTGGAGGCACTAGGATGAATCTCAAAGGTCACGAGGGGATAAAGAAGATGGAATGGGAAGGGGATAACTAGACATGGGATAAAGAAGATGGAATGGGAAGGGGGATAACTAGGGTCTCATGCCCATGCCCGAAGGCGAAGGCAAGAAGAATCACTCTTCTAAAAACTCAAATTTTTTTTCTCCAAAACTATTTTTTACAAAGGACTGAGAGTGGTATTTATAGACCTGTCCAATCCTCATTTGAATTTAAATACAGGATAAAAAGATAGAGATCATTCAAATTCAAATACAAGATAGGATAAGATAAGCCTATCCATATAATCCTAACCAACCAAATCCTAATTCAAATTTCAAATAAAAGATAAATCCTAAATTTATTCTGGATATGCTCCGAGATTTGCATGACTTCAAGATTCATGCTTGCTCTGGGATCTGTGCTGGAGATGTTCCCATCACCATCGCCAGACTCCCTCCTTCGATCATTGTCGCCGGATCTCACTTCCCCCCCGGAGATCGCCACGATGCCAGCTCTCCATAGAGGTCTCGCCCGAATTGAGCGCACCTCCCCTACTCCCGAGCTCCCAACTCATCTTCCAGGTCGACTGCCCTGCTTCCATCGAAGTCCGCCATCTTCATCTGCCCTCGGAGATCACCCGGCACCATCTTCTCCGAGCTACTGCCATCCCACAAAGCTTCCTCCCATTTTCCCTGTTCCACGAAGTGTTCGGCTATTGAAGACTCATCGAGCTGCTGTTGAAAGAAGACATGAATAGCTATTCTAGCTATTCCTTCTATTTCGTACTTATCCTAGATTTATTCTAGATTGGAATAAGCCCCGTTTACTTTAATTTGGGTTATGTTTTTGGCTTTGATTGTCTCATTTAGGCTAATCCGAGGTTAATTGTGTTAGGTCCTTTCCGGTACCGAGCCTTGAAGGGATCCTAGCCATCAACCCATGCTCTTGATGCCTGTCGTTGGATGACTGATTGTTGATCACCCAGGCCGCATCTTGCAAGGTTAAATGATCTCATCACAAGAAAATAGCTATTACTGTCGTAAGGTCCTATCTCTCTTTACTTGCTTAAGTTCTGAAGTTTTGAAATGCGTGCATATCCTTGATCAGGGGTTTCTCAATCTCTGAGTCCTGGTTCTTTCTCATTTTATTGAGCCTAGCATGAGGAAATGCATGATTTAAAATTTATCCTATTTGAATGTTTCTTTGAATCTGTGTTTAATATAAACATCGATATTCGTACATATTTTTTGGGATAATTTTTGAGCATATCATCCCCCATCATCCTTCTTTTTTTGATATCAAAGCGTAGTTCCACATCAGGATGTCTTCCAACCCCTTCGGTCTAAGGAGACAGATGGCCTTGCCGCAAAAATTGTTAAATCCCTAATGATAGAAGTCCAACACCGCCTCGGTGACCTCGTTCTTAAAGGCCTCGGATGCCTTGAGCTTGGAGATGGCCTCGACGGCTTCCTTCTTGGCCATCTCCATCAGTGCAATGGCCATCGTGGCCTTCTCCAAGGTAGCCACGATCTTGGCCGCCTCTTCTTCGAGCTGTTCTTGGAGTGTCTGCACCCTCCCCTCCAGGCGAGCTACCTCTGTAGTGGAGGCAACAACCTTCTCGGCCCTGTGGAGGCTCTCCCCGTTCTCTTCCTTCAGGGCGTACTCGAGCTCGGTGGATTTCTTCTCCAAGCCGGTCACCCTCGACTTGGCGCCGGCCAGCTGGTCTTGGAGGACCTTCATTTGGCCCTCCAATTCTCGAACCCGGCCAGCCTGGGCCCAGGCCTCGTCCCTCTCCTTCCAAAGGTGGGACTCCCTTTTCAGCAACCCTAGGCAGGAGTCCCTGAGGAACTAGACATCAAAGGCCACCAGCATGAAGATTGTCAGTTAGTATCTCCATGGACAAGAAAGAAAGAAAATGTAGTGGCCAGGAAGGTAACTTGCCGAGAAGAGTTGGGGGAACATCCTGGTGAAGACATCCATCACTTACTGGTCGGTCCTCTCTTGGTGGTCTAGTGGCTAGGCAAGGGTGGTCAGGACCTCCTCGGCCAATTTTCCATCCCTCGTCAGCTTGGCATCCCAGGGCATGATGAGGGATATTTTCTTCGACCCCAACCTTGGCATCCTGGATGGTTTCGAGGTTTTCGAGGAAGTGGCTAACAGGGGCACGGTGGTGGCAGACCGGTCGGCAACAAGTCTATCCCCGGACGGTGGTGCCAGGCTCTCTATGGTGGCGTTTCTTGCTACCTCCTTCACCTCCGACTGTGGTGGAGCTTCAGTTCGTGCGGGGGCTGCCAAAGGTGCTGGCACGACCCCCTCTACTATTCGAGCCCCCTCCGGGGCTCACAGGCTGGAGGACAGAATGCAAGCCTAGGCACGGTCGGTGCAACAAGAGGCCCTCTCCTGGAGGGCTCACCGGTGGGCCTCCATCCCAGCTCTTCTCGGGCCCTCTTCGTAGGCTCCCCATCAGGCCCTGCGAAGGCAGTCCTCTTCTTGGATATATTCAAGAGCTCGTCCATTGAGAACCTCATCTTTATGGAATGCAAAGAAGACTGGTCAGTCGCCTGTCAAAGTTGGAAATCAAACCTTGAAGGAAAAGAAGCCTGGTATCAAGCCTTACCCTGAGGTGGGGCCTGGTTGACCACAGTGTCGACAAGGTTCCACTCAGTCAGTAGATCCTGAAGGACCCAAACCTCGAAAGTGATGAGCCGGTCGAATATCTCTTTATCGACCGGCTCGACAGCAAATTGTCGGTTGGGGGAGCAGTCCGGGTCACTCCAAACTTAGTCCACCCCCTCTCAACCGAGGCAAAGAGAAACCTAACCTTCCATCCCTTGATGGAGGAAGGCAAGTTAAGCTTGAGGGTCCCCAGGCGGGGAGCCACAAACCACCACCCCTTGTCGAATGGGTGGCATTTCAGGATGAACAAGGCCCTGAAGAGAGAAATGGGCAATAATTCCATGAAAATGATAAAGAATAATGAAGCAGAAGATAGTTCGGACAGCATTGGGAGCAAGCTGGGCTTGGACCAAGTGATAATTGCTTAAAAAAGAAAGAAAAAAAGGATGGAAAAGAAGACGAAGACCCCTAAAGAAGAAGTCTTCATACAGGACGATTCAGCCCGGGCCACTAGAAGTGACTCGTTCCTCCGATCTTGGAACAGAAAGCTGGATAGAGTCAGGGACCCCAAATGCTTTCCAAACATGGAGGAGGTCCTCACCAGTCATTATCGAAGCAATGTTGGAGGGACCGCCCGACTCCCTGATGGGAACAGAAAGGGGAGGAGGTCCCAGCTCCCTGACGGGAACAAAAGGAGGAGGTGGAGAAGCCATAGGGCATCCAATGACGATCCCCTGATGGCGAGGACCCCTACAGACTATAAAAGAAACACCTCCTCCTCGCTATCCGAGGAAGAAGGCCTTGATTGGGATGGACTCGCCTCACCAAAAAGATTTAGATGATGATGCCCTCCACCAAAGAAACTCATGGTGAGCAAAGAGGGAGAAGACAAAGAAGAGGGGGCCTAGAGACCTAACAAGAGCACCTCCATCACAGGCTGAAGGAGAAGAACAGAAGAAGCAAAGGAAAGAAAAAATAAGGAGGGAGAGGTCTGACTTGCTAGAAACTTTGGATCCTGGAGCAAGGAGGAAGACTGGGGAAGAAGATGAGCACTGCAGCCTTCTGTGCTCGGAACACCCTTAAGGGATAAGGGGGCAGGAAGGGCAAGTCCCTTTCAAGCACCTGCAGAGTCCTGTTGTCTCGTACAAGTCAAAGATGTGCACTTCTTCATCCCCTGGCCAACCGAAGCTCACCACGCATCGGGATCCACTAAGGGCGATGCTTCGATTTGGAAGCACCCGTATCGGTTCTGATGCAGTAATTATGGTGTCCTTAAAGGAAGGCTGACGTGGCGCCACTTCGTTGGGGCGGACGCACAATCTCTGGAGTGCTGGTGCTCAAGGCATTAATGGTGTTGGAAATGTGCGCCTTCATGTCAACACGATCATTACTCTCATCACCCCGAGCACCACTTCGTTCCTTGGGCTTGAGAGTGGGGGGTATCTGATGTTGCACAATCGCTGACGTGGAGCCCATGACAGTGACAGCTAGCAACCACACAGGTGGAAAGTGCCACATGGATGTGGCATCCAAATAAAGACCCAAGGCCGAGCCCTCCATCCGAGGTCAGCTTCCAATCGAGGTTGTGCTCATAGGGTGAGCTCTCCATCTGAGGACAGCTCCCAGTCGAGGTCCTGCTCATGCATGCCAAGGTGAGCCCTCCGTCCGAGGTCAGCTCCTAGCCAGGGTCGTGCTCATAAGGTGAGCCCTCTATCTGAGGTCAGCTCCCAGTCGGGGTCGTGCTTATGCATTCCAAGGACGAGCCCTCCGTCCGAGATCAGCTCCCAGCCAGGGTCGTGCTCATAAGGCAAGCCCTCCATCTGAGGTCAACTCCTAGCCGGGGTCATGGTCATGCATGCCAAGGGCGGCCCTCCCGTATCTAGGGTCAAGCACCCAGTCGAGGTCATGCTTATAGGATGAGCCCTCCGTCTGAGGTCAGCTCCCGGTCGGGGTCATGCTCATGCATGCCAAGGCAAGCCCTCTGTCCGTGGTCAGCTTCCAGCCAAGGTTGTGCTTATAGGGCGAGCCCTCCATCTGAGCTCAACTCCCAACCGAGGTTGTGCTCACGTGTGCCAAGGCGAGCCCTCCATCCGAGGTTAGCTCCCAGCCGGGAACGTGCTCATAGGGCGAGCCCTCCATCTGAGATCAGCTCCCGACCGGGGTCGTGCTCATGCATTCCAAGGTGAGCCCTCCATCCGAGATCAGCTCCCCGTCGGGGTCGTGCTTATAGGACGAGCCCTCCATCTAAGGTTAACTCCCAGTCGAGGTCATGCTCATGCATGCCAAGGCGAGCCCTCCATCCAAGGTCAGCTCTCAGTCAGGGTTGTGCTCATAAGGCGAACCCTCCATCTGAGGTCAGCTTCCGGTTGGGGTCATGCTTATACATTCCAAGGGTGAGCCCTCCATCCAAGATCAGCTCCTAGCCAAGGTCGTGCTCATAGGGTGATCCCTCCGTCTGAGGTCAACTCCCGGCCAGGGTCGTGCTCATGCATGCCAAGGCGAGCCCTCCATCCGAGATTAGCTCCCAACCGGGGTCATGCTCATAAGGAGAGCCCTCCGTCTAAGGTTAGCTTTTGACCAGGATCATGCTCATGCATTCTAAGGGCAAGCCTCCGTTCGAGGTCAACTCCCAGCCGGAGTCGTGCTCATAAGGCGAGCCCTCCATCTGAGGTCATCTCCCGGCCGGGGTCATGCTCATGCATGCCAAGGACGGCCCCCCGCATCCGAGGTCGGGTGCCCAGCTGAGGTCGTGCTCTCGCTTTCGGAGTTAGGCTCTCCAGATTGAGCTCTCCCCCTCCTCCTGCCATGCTTGGGTTCCCGCTAGCGACAGAAAGAGGAAGGACGAGCAGAGGTACAGACTGTGACATGGAAGCTTCCAACTACCTGCAACCTCCCAGAAGTGGTACCCGTCCTACCAAAAAATCCAAACTCTGCAACGCGCCACCTGCATGTTCTACGCAATGCATGCTCTGCCAGGCTCCATGCCCTGTAGCGCACTACCACGTTAACAATCGTGCAACCAAGGGAACCGATCCTTGCGACACGAAACCTAAACCTCCTCCAAGAGAAGTATTCCATTAAGGCCACAGCCCTGCGACACTCTGACAGTCCCTCCTGGAATGGAAACGCTCCACCATGGCTCGGGGCTTAACGGCAGGGTGCCCGCCCCTCCCACAAAAAATTGCACCACTAGAGGGACAAGATCTGTACTATGCCGGCAATCACCTCCAAATAGAAGGATCTCCTCCAGAGGACCGGTCCGACAAGGAGGAGGCTGCAAACAAAGAAAAACCCTTCCAGAAAGGGATATAAGGAAAGTGACATCTTAATGAAGCCCCAGGCTTGCTTTGGGCCACTCAAACTCATATAAAAATAGAAGAAAAGACCCCTGAGAGGGGAGAGAGGCAACTGGTAAGACTAAGAGAGCAAACGGATAAGGAACCAGCCAAGAAAATCTTCCAGATCTCTACTCGACCTTATCTTTCCATTTTTAATTCCATCTTTCATCATCTATACGGAGAGTCCCCAAGCTCTTCGCCACAGAGGTTCTGTTTTCCTTAATCATTCCAAACTGACTTGATCGTTGGAGTGTCCCCGCCGGAATTCCCGATCCGAGTCTTCTCTTTTTTGCTGATCATGTTAGAAAAGGATCGAGCACCCAACGGGAGCCCGATGGATCTTGACGGCAACAAGTCTATTTGCTTCAGATTTATCTGAAGTTCTAGAGTTTTGGTTAAATTATTCACCAACTTGCTGTAAACTAGAATCTATTTAAAGAGATCCTGTTATTAGAATTAATTATCGAGAAAATTAATAGAAATCTCTTCGAGATTTTTCACGAATCAACTCTCCCCTGTAATCTTTCTCTCATCTCTCCTTCTTCTCCCTTCTCTTTTGCTTCCTCTGCTATTTCTTCTTCCCTATTTTTCTTCTTCCTCTTCTCTTCTTCCTCTTCCTTCCCCTACTTCCCCTCATTCTTTTTTGCTAATCTAAAGATTCCTGAGGATCAACTCATCCGAGAACTCCCTGTCACCTACTTCTCAAGCAGTCTCCCACTATGCTGCACCGCCTCCCACCGCCACTTCAAAGCCTAACAAGCCCTCACTCCCAGTTGCCATCTTGCCACATCCTCCATCGCCAGATGCCTGCTGTCCTGTTGCCATCCACGCCTCTATCCAAGCCATAGCCCAAGGACCCTCCTCCCCCCCTGTTCCATTTTTGTCAAACCTCCCATCTCCCAACGATGCCTTCGTTGGACAACCACCACCTCCCACCACCACCGCTACACCTCCGATATCTCCCACCTTTCCTCTGCCCCCAGCCGACCCCTATTTTCGATCTGTCACCTTCATCCTCCTATCTGGAAGCCCCCACCCCCGATACCCGAGCACTGGCAAGCACCTGCCCAGGCTGAGCACACCCCACCGCACGGAGACCCTCCTCTTCTCCGCCAAATCCCATCACCCGCGGCCCTTGGCTCCCTCGTCGCCTTCCCCGTGATCCCATCACCCGAGGCCTTCCCCATCTCCTTCGCTGGACCTCCATCATCCCATCCGAAACCATCCCCTCCAACCTCCCACCCGAGAGTGTCTCCCCGTGCTCTCCATAGCCGTCGTTGCCTTGCCCATAGGGTGAACCACACTCCATGCTTCCCACCGTCTGACATCCATCGCTCGTGACCCCATCCACCATTCGTCATCTTCTCCCTCCTCAAAACCAAGGAAAACATAGCCCTTGCCGCCTCCATCCTCCATCGGTCTCATCAGTTGGCGAAAATCCTATGCTGCCTGAACCCATGCTGACCGTGCATCCACCACCACCAAGCTAGACACCGGCCACCGTTTTCCCTTCGCTGCCACCCACTAACCCCCGCCACTGTCTTCCATCTCTGCCTCACTTCTTGTGCGCCATCGATTGTGCTCTGCCCGTGCTGACCATGCCACCTCCTGAGCCATCCGTGCCATTGCCCGCCTTTGTGCCTTCTGCGCCACCGATCCCACCTCCCGAGGTTTAGCTACCCGTTCCACCATCGACCTTAGTCCTTGCTACGGCACAGAGCTCCATCTGAGGAGCCTCCTTCCTCCGAGCCCCATCATGAAGGCTACTGGTCCCTCTGCATGATCGTGAAAGCGCCGCGAGTCGTGCAGTCGCAACCAATTGTCAGTGTTTGGAGTCTTGTTTTAAACATATTTCGATAAAAAAAAATTAAAAAAAAAATAAAAATTAAAAAAATAATTTAAAAATAAAATAAAAAATAAAAAAATAATTTAAAAATAATTTAAAAATAATTTAAAAATAAAATTTTAAAAAATAATAATAAAATAATCCTGGAGTCCAGTAATAGACAGGTTGATCTACTCACCTTCGGATAAGGAATGGCTGAAAAAAAATTAATATGCATCGTGCATCGAACATTCCCTGGCTAGAATTGGGGGACCGTCTGGAGGTGACCACGCCCAGAGTCTAACTCCTCCCCCCCTTATTGTTCGACCAAAAAAAAAAAAAAAAACCCAGCCCCCTATCAACATTGGGTTTTTTTTTTTTGAAAAGTTGGAGTTATTTATTTAACGGGGTTAGTTTATACTTCAGCTAACTTGCTTGTATTTAGGTGACCAAATCTGAAGATTCCAGCTTGTTTCGCATGTGAACCATTAGTCGGACAACTCGACCATTTTTAAAATATTTTTTTTATCCAGGAAGTCATGAAATTCCATGCTCTATGAGACCTCTTCGTTATTTAGTATAGATTATAAAATCTTTGCAGGTAAATTTATTTTTAGCACATATCTTTAATTCTTTTAGATTCGAATGAATTAAATTGAATAAATCTAGCCTAGTAATCATTCCTTAATGACCAACGATCCAATCTCTTATAGTCTTTGACTATGCATGCCGATCGAGTCACTTCTTAGATCGGACCTTAATCTTGTCCACATCAATTAACTTAATTCTTGCTTGCTTTTGATATTTGTTTATTCTAGTTGCTTATTTAATTTTGTTCGTTAATCTCAGTAGTGGCTCTTTAGATATACGATAGCTAGCCCATCCTGCATCAACTTCTTTTGGTATCAGAGCGCAGTTTAGGTTAGGTTAAGGATATTTGCATTGTATTTACATAGCTTGCATTAATTAGAAAAATAAAAAAATCATATTCAGCAGTCTTCATACTCTGCACATCCTTTAATATTTTAGGAAGTTCTATCTCTAGAAAAATTAGGAATTATAAAACTTTCTTTATTGAAAAATAGATCTGAAATTGAATATTTCTATATTTGTAGATTTGTGAGATTACTCTAAAATTTGTACTAGTTTAGACTTGATATTCTAAGTTTCAGTTCTTAGAATTCTGTAACATATAATTTTGGACAATCTTTGTTCAAACCCTAAGTTCCATTTTTAGAAGCGTCAAAGAATTATAAAATACAACTCTACCTCTCAAAGGGCATATATTTAGCCTTTGAGTTATGGTATGGCCTTTGTGCTTTCCCTTGCAAAGTATGGAAGATGACTGCAGGCATAGAGGAACTTGAGAGTACTAAAATGCCTCCGGTGGAAAATTTGTCTCACAGTAAGCAATCTCAGGTGGTCGAGCATTGCTCCCCGGAGGACTTTGACCCTTTACAAGGAACATATGATTTAAGGACCAACTGTTGCTAAAAACTGAAGGAAGCTTCCAAAGGAAGAGACGGCTTATTTATTTATTTATTTATTTTTGGTGGAAAGGCTAAAAACTTTTTGCAAGAAAAAATTAAACACCGGAATGGACGAGGGTGGGAGAAACATCTGCATGCTATACGACCAATAAATATTAGCTCCTAAAATCATTTAAAGTTTTCTTATCCATCGCCATGCTTGAAGGATTTGTTTTAACTTGTTCAAATTAAACCTAGTTTTTAATTATCTCCAAACCAAATTCAAAGAAAAATAGAGAACCAAATTATTATTATTTTTTTTTTTTGATAAAATGGCGCATTCAATTCAAAGTTCGAGAATGAATACAACCAAGATAGTCAGATATGATAATATCTTTAAGCTGTACAGGAACGTTCTGCCAAGCAGACCACAAAATAAAACCAGAGTAATTTGTGATATAGGAGGCCACCCAATCCGCTACAGAGTTTGCTTCCCTATATATATGTCGAATAACAATAAAGGCACAACCCTGTAAAAGAAGACCAATGTCCCGAATGATAAGGTGTGCCGACAATGCTCGCAGCATCTGTCAAATCCAAGACACCACAGTCGCTGAATCACCCTCAATGATCAAGCGGTCCAGATGAAGAATCTGACGAGCATACTTAATACCCGTCCAAGCAGCATACAACTCCACTCCAGGGACTGAGGAGTCGTGAAGAGGAAAACCACCAGCAGCAAGAAATTCGAGACGAGAATTGCGAATAATGAAGGTAGCATCCCTGCATATCCCGAAGACTCTCATCGAAATTGACTATGAAGAAATGTAGAGGAGGGGGTTCCCATAAGATAAAAAACCGATGGGATGCTCATAGAGCAAAAAAGGAATCCCAGATCTCCGAAGACTACATAGTCGATCTCCGATACTCCTGGGCATAGGCCCGAGCTCTCTCAACAATTATTCTGGAAGAACATCTGACTGAGTTGAAAACAAACTCATTCCTAGTGAGCCAGATATGATAAGCAAGATAAATAATAAAAGAAGCAAAAGGGAAGACTATGGCTGTCTTCCTGCCGAATGATGTAACTTACCTGTCATGTTGAGCGGAAGAACAATGGTGGTCGGTCTTCTTGACATTTCTACTTTTTATTATAATAATTACATTGAGATATTTGGCATGCGCAATCTACTTATCATGAGATCTAACTTGACTTCATCTTGGGCTTACTGTACGTTATGGATCCGGTCACACGATGATACCTCAATTGTACTAGCGGAGGCGGACCGCCAAGGGGGTAAGGGGGGCCTTGGCCCCCATAATTTTTCTGTAAACCATATATATCTAAGATAAATTTCTATATAATAAGTATTTGGCCCCCCCTCAAATTTCTCAAAAACAATCCCACAAAAATCGAGAAAAAAAATTGAAACTGAGTCTTATAAAAAAATAGTGAACTAACAAGTCTTGTTAAAAAAAAAAATTGAAGAACAACTCACCTAGGTCTCCTTCTCCAAAATCCGGAAGCCCAAATCCACCCGGCACCTGCCGGCCGCCGTCATCCCCGACAGGCGACAGCCGATAGGGCATCCACTATAGCTGGCTACTGCCCCTGTAGCTCCACTTGTCACAGCACCACCGATGGCCGGGCAGCCATCTCCTCCAAAATCTAGAAGCCCAAGGCGGTAAGGCCCCAAACCCACCCGACACCTGCTGGCCACCATCGCCCCAAATCCACCTGGCACCCGCTGGCCGCCACCGTCCTCGACAAGAGACAGGGCACCCGCTGCCCCCACGGCCACCCATCACGGCGCCACCCCATGGTTCCCTTAGCTGTCTCCTTCGTTGCTTTGCCAATGGCCGGATCGCCGCTCCACTGGAGAAGGTCCGGGCCACCGTTGACCCAGAGAACTAGAGAAACCCTCCGTCCATGACTCCATCTTCATCTCTTCGACTTCGATGTCTCCACTCTCCAGAGACCAGATCCAGAGTCCAGCATCCAGACTCTAGAGTGACTAAGCCGAGCAAAACAAAAAGGTATAATTTTGCATTTTTGCTTTATTTTTTTATGAATTATGGTTGGGGGGGTTTGATAGGTAGTGGCTAGTGGGCTCATTCTTCTGCGATTTTGCCTTGGCTAGTTAAATCCAAATCCCAGATCCCAGATGTTACCACTAAGTAGAAAAGAAATATTACTTTTATTCCAGTATCTCCCATTAGTTTAAGCACATATGCTAATTAATATCCTTGAAAGACATTATAAATGACTTAAAAAACTTGTGCAGCATGTACAACATTATCCTAAATGAATATTTTTCTAGCATTCTACTTTCTAGTTTCCTGATAATGATTAGTGTGGTTTAGATTGTAAAGATACCAAACTTTGCATCATGGAGAAGAGAATTTTTCTTGGTTACTGGGTATTCAATTAAAAATTTTGTATCTTTCTCTCTATGTGGGATGTTATATTTCTTCTTAGAAAAGAATTGATATATGTTTCATATTATAGGTTCATTATGAGTAGAAAAATTAGTATTTTTTTAAGAAAAAAGAAATAGCAGAAAAAATTGATGATGAAGCTACGCAACCTGCACCTAAGATTAAGACTGAGATTGAACTTCATCAACCAATTTCAAGAGCAGATACTATTCCTATAGAAGAAATGCCATCTAAAAAAATAAATGTTGGAACCAATTATATTGATATCAATGAATTGGAAAGAAATCCTGGAATGTGTAAACAAATTTGAAAATATCATGTGAATCAATGTGATGAAATTCAACGTACCTATATTAGTTTTGGTCCTTATCAGCCAATATTGGACAAGTATGATCCCATTGGTTCAGAAAATTATCGTAGACATTTTCAATCATATTGGTTCAATCAGCATCCTATTTGGCTAGAATATTCTCCAACTACAAATGCTGCTTATTATTTTGTTTGCTATCTCTTTGCAAAGCCAGGTAAAAGAAAAAGCAAATTTATAGAGGTGGATTTCAAAATTGGAAAAAAGTAAATGATGAAGATAATTATGCATTTCTTGGATATGTGGAAAAAAATCTGAATTCCTCACATAATGTTGCTATGAAGAGCTATCATGATCTGATAAATGAGAGGCAATATATTCAAAAAATAATTGACAAGCAAACCTCTGAACAAATTGCTCGAAATTGTTTACAGCTCAAGACCTCAGTAGATGCAATTAGATGGCTTGCATTTCAGGCTTGTGCTTTTCAAGGACATGATGAATGTCCAAACTCAAAAAAATAAGATAATTTTCTTGAACTACTCAAGTTTCTGGCATGTTATAATGCGGATGTTGAAAAAGTTATTTTGGAAAATGCTCCTAGTTATGCTTCTTATACTTCATCAAAGATACAAGAGGAAATTCTATAATTTTTTTCAAGAAAAGTAAGAAGAGCCATAAAGGATGAAATTGATGATGCCAAATATTATATAATTGTTGATGAAGCTCGAGATGAATCAAGAAAAGAATAAATGGCTATTGTTTTGAAATTTGTTGACAAGAATGGATTCATAAGAGAGATTCTTTAATATTGCCCATATTTTAGATACAGCTTCTTCAACTCTAAAATATGCTATTTATAATGTTCTCTCAAGAAATAATTTAAGTATTAAACATATCAGAGGTCAAGATTATGATGGGGCTAGCAATATGCATGGTAAATGGAGTGGTTTGAAAGCTTTGATTAATAATAATTGTCCATATACTTATTATATCCACTGCTTGGCTCATAGACTTCAATTATCACTAGTAGCGTATCAAGAGAAGTTATTATTGTTCATTAATTTTTCAATGATTTGCTAATATTGTTAATAATGTAAATGCATCTATAAAATGTCATGATAAATTGAGAGCAAGACAAGTAGCCGACATTGCAAATTCATTAGCCATGGATGAGCTTTGATGTGACCGGATTGCTGACATGGCCAAGGATCCTGACGTGGAGCCCTCATCGGACGCCGTGCTGGATTCCCTTCATGGGCCCCTTCGCCAGGCAGAGCTCCCCGATGTCAACGGGGCCGCCAGTCGAAGCCGGGCTCCGTCCTCCGCCAGGTCGGTACCCGCCAGGTCGGGACACCTAGGTCGGAGCCAAGCTCAAACCCCACCAGAGGCAGACCTTTCGAGCCCGAGGTCGGGCCCCGTGGCGTGGAGTTGAGCTTAAGCCTCCTCCACCACGCAGAGCCCCTTCGAGGCCGAGTCCCCTGAGCTGGGCGCACCTCTATCAGCCTGAGCTCGGTCAACGCTGGGCCCCATTGGTCCGGTACCGAGCTCAGCCCTCCTCTGCATAGCCGAGCCGCCGCGAGGCAAGTCCACTACAAGTAGGCTCCATCTTCCCAGCTTGGCCCCCAGTACGAATCGGAGCACCAACCGCCAAGGAAGCAGCACCTCCCCTTCAAAGACGGTGGCATGCCCCCCGAGGACCGTACGACAACACCCGTCACGTCACCATTAATGCCCACGGCAGCCATTCACACCAGAAAGAAAGGAAGCTCATACCAAGGCACATGCACTCCACCGACCTGCCGTATGACCGGAGAAAAGATCCTACCAGGGAGCGCGATTCCCGAGAGCGGCGGCACAACAGTCGAGGTCCTGCCAGGCTTCCAGGAAGGGCAAGCAAAAGGAATGTCAGAGGCATGTAGAAGCTTCCCCAGCTATCCAATAAAGAAGGCGTCCTGTCTACGGCACGATACCTCATCGCACCCGCTTGACAGCCAGGGAGGACCCCGAGGCAAGCCCAAGTAAGAGACTCTGCCAGAGTAAGCAAAAAGGAGGTAACAGCACTCATATTACAACAGAACAACACTCTCTCAACGAGAGACCCACCCAATTTTCCAACAACACAACCATCACAAAGAGAAAGAGGAGAACGGGGAGAGGCCAGACAGGAGGGCAAGACCACCTCGGCCACCACATCCCCCAGCTCGCACTCACACTCTCATACACTCCACTCACTCCTCCTAGTGTGGAGCTCATCCAGAGGGGCTCGACCAGGAGGATCTGTTCCCCTGGATCGACACTGACTTGACCATCGGAGTGCCCCCGCCAGAATCCCCGGCCCGGGTCACTGACGTTGGCTTTCTTGCAGGTCCCGAGGCACCGGAGGCATCTCCCATGGATGGATGTGGAACACCCGATGTCATTAGTAGCTACGGGCCACGGCGATCCGGGTTGCAACAGATTGGCGCACCAGGTAGGGGGGTCGCAGGACGACACTTGATCCAGTTCAAGCCCCGCTTATATAGTTTACTGGGAGGATGGTGACTACCCGGGCTAGAGGAGCTTCTCCCGGCCGTGCGGAGACATCCCCTTCTCACGGGAACTCGCACGGACCGGAGACGGAGTTACCTGCCCCAGTTCAACCACCCCCACTGGAGATCCAGCTGATCGCGCTTGCCCAGCAGATGCATACTCTCACTGCAGCAGTGCGCCAGCTCCAGCATCAGCACCAGCACCAGCACCAGTCCCTGGCTATCCACCAATAGCCAGAGACCCCCGTGGCCCACGCCGAGCATCCTGTGATAGATTGCGTTCCTTCCACGGAAGGCCTTCACAACCGCGAGCAGTTACAGACCCTCGGGGTATCCATCAGACCCCAATGAAGCGACGGCGGACCAGCTCTACTGATGAAGAAAGCTGCTCATCGCACCTTAATCGGGGGGCACCCAAACCTCGCCAAGGCAAAAAGGGCAAAGCTCCTCGCCATGGGCATCGCGCGTCCGTGTCACCTTCCCGGCACCCCTCAGCGGAGGGGTCCATAGACGAAGCCATCAGGTGCATGGCGGAGAAGTTCCTGGAGGAGCATGACCGCTAGCTGGTGGAGTCTGCCTGCCGATTCGCCAACTTGCCTGGCTCCGCTAACGAGCCAGCGAGCTATGATGCCCGCCCCCCATTCTCACAGGAGATCCAGACCGAGCTGATTCCCCATCGGTTCTGCATGCCGCAGGTGGATCCTTACGATGGGACCACCGACCCCCTGGACCACCTGGAAAGTTACCGGGCCCTCATGAGGATCCAGGGGGCCACTAACGCCCTTCTGTGTGTCGCCTTCCCTGCTACCCTACAGAAGGTGGCTCGGGTGTGGTTCGCCCTCCTCGAGCCGAAAAGCATCAGCTCCTTTGCCCAGTTGGGACAGAAGTTCGTGGCTTATTTTGACGCTTGTCGGAAGATGCCGCGTGAGGTAGATAGCCTCTTCTCCATCAGGCAGCAGGACCGCGAGTCACTACGGGCCTACGTGGCCCGCTTCAAGGTCGCTGCCTTGGAGATCTACAGTCTGGAGGAGCCAGTTGCAATGCTGGCCCTGAAGCGAGGGCTCAAGACTTCCCGCCTGACCTACTCGCTTGACAAGAAGCCCCCGAAGACTTAGGCCGAGCTACTCTTCCGGGCTCAGAAGTACATCCATGCCGAGGAGGCATATCGTACGAGGTGGGAGCTCGACGAGAAGCTACTGAAGAGGCCGACTCTCGCCGGGATGCCAGGGGCGCGAAGGCCTGGACTACCAGCTCAGAGCTCCCGATTAGTATCGAGGCCAAGGAACACTCCCGTCCCCCAGGGGAATTCACTCTCCTTCTCGCCCCGAGAACGAAGATTCTAATGGAGATCGAGGGTGAGACTTATTTGAGGCGTCCTCCACCGTTAAAGCCATCCTTCACCCGAGATAAGACGAAGTATTGCCGCTTCCACCATGACCATGGCCATGATACCGAGGAATGCCGCAATCTCAAGTGGGAGATCGAAGAGTTCATCAAGAGAGGCTACCTCGGGAAATATGTGGGGGGCAAAACTCAACCAGAGTTCCAGGCACTCGTTGCTCTCCCGCCAGCTCCAGCCATCGACAACTGCCCCACCGAGAAGCCGGTGGGCATGATCTCCTGGGGAGCTGAGCGCGTGCCCAAGAGGACCCGGGGGGCAGGAAACTCTGAGAATGTACTCCCCTTTATGAGGAAAGGGAAAAATAGGGAGAAAAATATAAATAATGATGCTGTGGTCGTTGAGATGACGATCACAAAGCATCCTATAAAGCGCATCATGGTAGATAGTGGAAGCTCCATGGATGTACTTTTTTATGATGCTTTCTCCAGGATGAATCTCTCCCCTACTCAGCTCAAGTCAGTGTATACCCCCCTTGTTGGTATCATGGGAGACTCCGCAAGGGTGGAGGGAGAAATCACTCTCCCGGTCACTACCGGGACCCCACCTCAGTAGAGCACTGTCATGATGACGTTCACGGTTGTCAGGCTTCCTTCGCCTTACAACGTGATCCTGGCCGACCTGGGCTCAATCTCCTCGACGCCGTCGTCTCCACCAAGAGGCTCTTGGTGCAGTTCCCAACCCCTTGCGATGTGGGGGAGATGAGGGGTACGCCCCAGCTAGTGCAGCCTACGTCCAGACCCTTCCCGGGGCCTGGGTGCCCGAGGAGGGCTCCAGAGTAGATGAGCTCGATCAGAGGGCCCAGGACCCCAGGGGAGGCCCGGTCGAATGCTTGCTTCCTTACCAGCTCAGGGCCGACAAGACAAAGACCATGCAGATCGGAGCCTAGTTGCCTGAGGAGGAGAAAGCCCTGCTGTTGGAGTTCTTGAGGGCGAACGCGAATGTGTTCGCCTGGACGGTAGTCGACATGCTAGGTATTTCCCCTGAAGTCATCACCCACAAACTCAATGTTGATTCGAGGTACAGACCGGTTCGACAGAAAAAGAGAAGCTTTGTCCCAGAAAGGCAAGCGGCCATCAACGAAGAAGTTGAGAAACTCCTCGCCGCCGGCTTCATCCGAGAAGTACAATGCCCGAGTTGGCTGGCGAATGTGGTGATGGTAAAGAAAAACAATGGCAAGTAGAGGATCTGTGTAGATTACACCGACCTCAATAAAGTATGCCCGAAGGACAGCTTCCCTCTGCCAAGGATAGACCAGTTGGTGGATGCCACTTCAGGGCACAGGCTGCTATCCTTCATGGATGCATTCTCCGGGTACAACCAGATCCAGATACACCCAGAGGACGAGGAGCACACTGCCTTCATCACTGACCTGGGGACATACTGCTACAGGATGATGCCCTTTGGCCTGAAGAATGCTAGAGCCACGTACTAATGTTTGGTCAACAAGGTCTTCAAGGACCAAATCGGCAGGAATGTGCAAGTGTACGTGGATGACATGCTCATCATGAGCAAACCGAGCTCAGAACACGTTGCCGATCTCGCTGAAGCCTTTCACAGTCTCCGGAAGCACCAGATGAAGCTCAACCCAGTGAAGTACGCCTTCGGGATGGTGGCCGGAAAATTTCTCGGCTTCATGGTCATCCAGAGAGGTATCAAAGCGAATCCGGAGAAGGTCCAACCAATCCTTGACATGAAGCACCCAACATCCAAGAAGCAGGTTCAGCGCCTGACGGGGAAGGTCATGGCCCTAAGCCTGTTCATCTTGAGATCGGCTGACTGCTACCTCCCTTTCTTCAAAGCATTGCGCAAGATGCATGACTTCACCTAGACTGAAGAGTGCAAGACAACCTTTGAAGAGCTGAAGGAGTTCCTGACCTCCCCACCTCTGCTGTCCAGACCAGAAGAAGGAAAAGAGCTTTTGCTCTACCTAGCGGTCACCCTAGGGGCTATCAGCTCGGTCCTTGTCCGTATAGACCAAGACGGGTCGCAGAAGCCAGTGTACTACACCAGCAAGATACTCCACGATGCGGAGATCATGTATACCCACTCCAAAAAACTTATTTTTGCACTAATAATGTCTGCTAAGCGCCTTAGACCCTATTTTCAAGTGCATCCCATCGGGGTTGCGACCGATCAGCCACTGAGGACCTTGCTAAGCCACCCTGAGACTTCCAGAAGGTTGGCCAAATGGTCCCTGACACTGAGCGAATACGACATCGCATATCGACCGAGGTCATCGCAGAGGGCCCAAGTCCTAGCCAACTTTGTGGTCGAATGTACAGGGCTTCCCTAGGAACCAGAGCGGACGGTCTCGGAGAGCCAAGCTGAGCCCGGCCCACCTGGGGACCCTTGGGTCCTTCACATGGACGGAGCCTCCAATTCTTGCGGGAGCGGAGCATGCCTCATCCTCGCCAATTTCGAAGGAGTGGTGACGGAGTGTGCGCTTCGCTTCAAGTTTGCCGCTACAAATAATCAGGCGGAGTACGAGGCGCTCCTTGCAGGCCTGAAGGTGTCCCGCGAGTTAGGTGTACACAACCTCAAGGTCTTCACCGACCCCCAACTGGTTGCCGAACAAGTCTCCGGAGAGTACGAGGCCCGAGATCCCCAGATGATGAAGTACCTGGAGAAGGTCCGTTCGAGCGTAGCAGGCTTCCGTCACTTCCACGTTTCCTACATCCCCCGTGAAGAAAATGCTCGTGCGGATGCATTTTCGACGCTCGCAACCCTACCGGACTCATCCCTGGGGCGCGCCTACGTCAAATATCTCGAGAATCCAAGCTACAAAAGCCCCGAGAAGGTGCAACAAGTAGCCCCCGAGCCGAGCTGGATGGACAAGTACGTTAAGTACATCCAGGACGGCCTGCTGCCGGAAGACCACAAAGAAGCTGGCCTCATCAGAAGGAAAGTCACCCGCTTCGTCTTGATGGACGGCCAGCTCTACCGCCGATCATATTCCTACCCCCTCCTGAAGTGCCTCAGGCCCGCGGAGGCAGCCTTCGTGCTCCAAGAGATACACGAGGGCCTTTGTGGAAACCATGTAGGAGGGAGGACTCTAGCGTACAAGGCCCTTTGCCAGGGATACTTCTGGGAAACGATGAGGGAGGACGCCACCAACTTCATCAAGAAGTGTGACAAGTGCCAGCGCCACTCCCACATTCAGCACCTACGGGCTGCACCGATCTCCCAATTGTCATCTCCCTAGCCTTTCGCATAATGGGGGATGGACATCCTGGGACCGTTCCCCACCGCGCCAGGACAGCGGAAGTTCCTACTAGTGGCAATCGACTACTTCACCAAATAGGTCGAAGCAGAGCCACTAGCTCAGATCACATAAGCCAACATTCGCCAATTCTTTTGGAAGTCCGTCATCTGTCGCTTCGGACTCCCCAATTGCATCATCACCGACAATGGACGACAGTTCGACAACCAGGAGTTCGAGGGATTCTGTGCTTTAGCTCGAATCACATAAGCCAACATTCGCCAATTCTTTTGGAAGTCCGTCATCTGTCGCTTCGGACTCCCCAATTGCATCATCACCGACAATGGACGACAGTTCGACAACCAGGAGTTCGAGGGATTCTGTGCCAAGCACAGAATCTAGCATCGCTTCACCTCGATTGCTCATCCCCAGACCAACGGCGAAGCCGAGGTGACAAATTGGACCATTCTTCAAGGACTCCGCACTAGGTTGGACCAGGCAAAGGACAGATGGGCAGAAAAACTTCCAAGTGTCCTGTGGGCCTACCACACAATGCCCAGAATGGCAATGGGTGAAACACCCTTCAACCTTGTCTTCAGATCTGAAGTGGTGATCCCAGTCGAGCTCGGCGTGCCCACACTCCGGGTGCAGCGGTACGACGAGGCCCAGAACTCGGCACATCTCTTGCTCAACCTTGACCTCCTCAAAGATACGAGGGACAAAGCCCGGCTCCGGATGGCACCATAATAGTAACGAGTCGCCCGATATTACAATGCACGGGTGAAGCAAAAGAACTTCCGACCTGGCGACCTGGTACTGCGTCGGGCAGAAGCGTCCCAGTCCCGGGAGGGCGCCGAACTGGGAGGGCCCTTATAAAGTAGCTGAGGCCCTCTCGCATGGGGCCTACTACCTCAAAAACTTGGATGGCGCCAGGTTCCCTGAACCTGGAACGCTTGTAATCTGAGGAGATATTACCAGTAACATAAGTATCCCCTCCATGAGAAATAAAGATTCCTTTCTGCACAACAGTTTGTTTGTCTTGCAGGAGACTCAAGCCGCGAGCCCAGCTCCTCGACACCAAAGCCCAGAGAAAAGTCCTCTGGCACAAAGACCTGGGAAGCCCCCAGGTACTCAAGCCTCGAGCCTAGCTCCTCGACGACCAAGCCCAGAGAAGAGTCCTCCGGCACAAAGACCTGGGAAGCCCCCAGGCACTCAAGCCTCGAGCCCAGCTCCTCGACCACCAAACTAACACGTCCCCAAGCCCAGCTCCAAGACGCCAACTCGAGACCGGAGCTCAGACCTTCGGCCATGGGAACCTTCGAGCCAAGCAGCTCTCAAGTCATCGAAGTCCCCAAGCCAACCCGAGACCGGAGCTCAGACCTCCGGCCATGGGAACCTTCGAGCTAAGCAGCTCTTAAGTCATCGAAGTCCCCATGCCCAGCTCCTCGGCACCAAAGCCTAGAGAAGAGTCCTCTGGCACAAAGACCTGGGAAGCCCCCAGGCATTCAAGCCGCAAGCCCAACTCCTCGGCACCAAAGCCCAGAGAAGAGTCCTCTGGCACAAAGACCTGTGAAGCCCCCAGGCATTCAAGCCACGAGCCCAGCTCCTCGGCACCAAAGCCCAGAGAAGAGTCCTCTGGCACAAAGACCTGGGAAGCCCCCAGGCATTCAAGCCGCAAGCCCAGCTCCTCGGCACCAAAGCCCAGAGAAGAGTCCTCTGGCACAAAGACCTGGGAAGCCCCCAGGCATTCAAGCCACGAGCCCAGCTCCTTGGCACCAAAGCCCAGAGAAGAGTCCTCTGGCACAAAGACCTGGGAAGCCCCCAGGCATTCAAGCCGCAAGCCCAGCTCCTCGGCACCAAAGCCCAAAGAAGAGTCCTCTGGCACAAAGACCTGGGAAGCCCCCGGGCATTCAAGCCGCGAGCCCAGCTCCTCGGCACCCAAGCCCAGAGAAGAGTCCTCTGGCACAAAGAAATGGGAAGTCCCCAGGCACTCAAGCCATGAGCCCTGCTCCTCGGCACCAAAGCCCAGAGAAGAGTCCTCTGGCACAAAGATTTGGGAAGCCCCTAGGCACTCAAGCCTCGAGCCCAGCTCCTCGGTCACCAAACTAACACGTCTTCAAGCCCAGCTCCAAGGCGCCATCTCAAGTCAACAAAGTCCCCGAGCCCAGCTCCAGAACGCCAACCCAAGAACTGAGCTTAGACCTCCAGCCAAGAGAACCTGATGGGGATCTTGGAGCGGCAATGATCTCGAAGCCGCACTAATCCCGGAGCAGAACTGATCCCAGAGCAGCACCGATCCCGGAATAGCATAGATTTTAATAAATTAGTTTGGGATTTATTTTTTATTTGAATTTTGAATTAGGATTTGGTTGGTTAGGATTGAGATATGGATAGGCTTATCTTATCCTATATTGTATTTGAATTTGAGTCATCTTTATCTTTTTATCCTGTATTCAAATTCAAATGAGGGTTGGACAAGTCTATAAATACCACCCTCAGTCTTTTGGAAAAAGAAAGTTTTTGGAGAAAAAAATTTGAGTTTTTTAGAAGAGTGATTCTTCTTGCCTTCGCCTTCGGGCATGGGCGTGATGCCCTAGTTATTTCCTTTCACATTCCATCTTCTTTATCCCCTCGTGACCTTTGAGATCCATCCTAGCGCCTCCAAGTATCGAGGAGGGTGTAATGCCCAAGAGGTGAGAGGTCTCTTCGTTAGGGTGAGTCCAAAGTCCATGAGATCCAGGTCCCTATCCTACATTCCCACTATTCCTTCGTCACCCCTAGAGAAAAAATATCAAAAAAAATAGTACCCTAATTTAGGTGACTTCTAGGCTCACCAATGATCCTACCCATGTCCCCCATCAATTTAAAATACCAAAAAAAAAAATAGTATCCTAATTTAGGTGACTTCTAGGCTCGCCAACGATCCTATCCATCTCTGTCCCTCATCATTTTTGGTATCAGAGCCCGGTTGATTAGGGTATCGTCATCTCCCCCAACTCATCTCACTTTTTTTTTTCCAAATCTTTCTCTCTGTTTTTTTCTTCCTCATCTGTTCTTCTCCCTGTTCTACGAATTTCCTTCTTCCCTCCCCGAATCAGCCAACTGGAGAGCCCCGGAACAACATCCCCCCGACTTGCCCCTCAAGGCCTCCCGCACCCTCCCTGCCAAACGTCAGTCCACCAAGAACCCGGACTCGGTCCCCTACTTCCGCAAGGTGATCGATCCTCCTTCCCGCCGCTGGTGATGGCACCACCACCATCGTCATCTTCGCCGGCTCGCTCCTCCGGCACTCCCTCTCTCTCCTCTCCACCGGAATCCACCCAACCGCTTCCCCTCTACCCACACCGCCATTGCCGACCTCTTCTCCTGGATTAGCAGATCTCTCCATCTCGGCCGCCCGTTGTCCTCGGCAACATCCTTCGCCAACAATAGCGGGCTTCTCTTGGAGTCGATGATGCCCCGGGCGATGAGTTCCCGGCATGCCGTGGAGTTGTGCATGCTCCAGCTCCACGTCTGGAAGCCCTTCCAGCTCCAAACCCTCGACATCGAGCCCCCCTCCTCCATGCCCTACTCCTTCCATGCTAAGAAGCGCTGCTGCTCTGACCGCTCCACCACCGTCGGGGATGCCCTCGACCTCTCCCGCCTCAGCCTCTTCCACGATCCCCTCCCCACCACCGGGAGGAGAGGTTTTGGTGGCTCGCTGAGAAGCACCATCGCCGGGGGTCCCGGTCGGTGTCCGGCCAGAGCAGTGACAGAAGCGGGACCCGCCAGCGGGGAAGCACGTCGGCGGTGTATGCTACCTGCTCGGATTTCCCCCTCGCGCCCGGCGGCACAGACTCGAGCAGGGAGCCGTTCGTGAACGGGGACTGCAGCTGGGGGTGGGACATCAATGAGCTACAGATCTGGAGGAAGAAAGAGCTCGGTCCCCCATCTCCATCGTTGATCTCCCCCGTGGATGCACCATCCCATCTTATGTTGCCTTCACAGACATGGAGTGGCTCATCGGTGATGCCGCCAAGGACCAGATTGCCATGAAACCTACCAATACCATCTCCGCCGCTCTCTGGCATGCCCGCTCGCCAGACGGCCCGGAGGCCCTCCCTGCTCCCACCTCCGCCGACACCACCACCGATCCCGTCCCGGACAAGGCGCCGGAGCCCATGGAGATCCCCGATGAGAACCTTAAGAAGCTTCCATTAGCGACGGCGACTCCAGTGCTAGCTCCTGCCTCAAAGGAGTTCCCTCCCCAATCCTCCTTCCCCATGGACGCCCAGAACCGTGCCCATATCTCGCCGCCTCCATCCTCACCGCCACCTCCCCGACCCAGATCACCGTCGCTTGCTCGTGGTCGACGCCTTCCTCCGCCGCCACGCGTCCGACCAGTCCCGTGCCTACTTCTCCATCGCCCCCCACCCTCCTCGATGCGTAGCGTTTGATTGGCAGACGTTTCAACAACCCCTATGTCCAGAGTGACGTGAAGTTATGGCCGTTCAAGGTCATCGCAGGCCCTGGTGATAAGCCCATGATCATTGTCCGGTAGAAGGGCGAGAAGCAGTTTTCCATCGAGGAAATTTCATCCATGGTCCTCATGAAGAAGAAGGAGAAGCCTCAGCACTGAGTTGCCCTCATCTTCTTCCCCGAGTTGCCGTCCTCCACCCCAGCGACATCTTCGAAGGGCCCGCCAGCGAAAATCCCCCTGTTCCTGGTTCGGTCTGTGAAGAAGGAGAAGCTGGTGCACGAACATGAACGCAAACCCGACGTTCTCCTCTGCATGCTTCTCAAAGCAAGCCAGTTTCTATTGCCGACTTCAAGCTGTTGTTGCCATTTCAAAGTGTACGGTTCTCAAAGCCATACCAGTCTCAAAACTATATCATTTTCAGAGCGGCCCTCTTTTGATTGGATGCGGTTCACTAGAGTCCTTGCTGATCCATACTCAATAGTGTCGAGTTCTCCCCACCTTAGGGGAATGATGGGGATCTCGAAGCAGCACTGATCTCGGAGCAGCACTGATCTCGAAGCCATACTAATTTCGGAGCAGAACAGATCCCAGAGCAGCACCGATCCCGGAATAGCACAGATTTTAATAAATTAGTTTAGGATTTATCTTTTATTTGAATTTTGAATTAGGATTTGGTTGGTTAGGATTGAGATATGGATAGGCTTATCTTATCCTATATTGTATTTGAATTTGAGTCATCTTTATCTTTTTATCCTGTATTCAAATTCAAATGAGGGTTGGACAAGTCTATAAATACTACCCTCAGTCTTTTATAAAAAGAAAGTTTTTGGAGAAAAAAATTTGAGTTTTTTAGAAGAGTGATTCTTCTTGCCTTCGCCTTCGGGCATGGGCGTGATGCCTTAGTTATTCCCCTTTTCATTCCATCTTCTTTATCCCCTCGTGACCTTTGAGATCCATCCTAGCGCCTCCAGGTATCGAGGATGGTGTAATGCCCTAGAGGTGAGAGGTCTCTTCGTTAGGGTGAGTCCGAAAGTCCATGAGATCCAGATCCCTATCCTACATTCCCACTATTCCTTCGCCACCCCTAGAGAAAAAATATCAAAAAAAATAGTACCCTAATTTAGGTGACTTTTAGGCTCACCAACGATCCTACCCATGTCCCCCATCAATTTAAAATACCAAAAAAAAATTAGTATCCTAATTTAGGTGACTTCTAGGCTCGCCAACGATCCTATCCATCTCTGTCTCTCATCAGAACCTTCAAGCCAAGCAGCTCTCAAGTCATCAACGTCCCTGAGCCCAGCTCCAGGACGCCAACCCGAGACCGGAGCTCAGACCTCCGGCCATGGGAACCTTCGAGCCAAGCAGCTCTCAAGTCATCGACATCCCCGAGCCCAACTCCAGGATGCCAACCCGAGACCAGAGCCCAGACCTCCGGCCATGGGAACCTTCGAGCCACACAACTCTCCGGCCAGTACATCCCCGAGCCCGGCTCTGAGGCGATGTTTCTTGGGCCTAACTTCTGAAGATCAAGCCCCGAGCCTAGCTCCGAGGCATTCGAGATGTGAATCGCCCTTAGGCACCCCAGTTCGAAGCTTCTCCCTCTGACCTCCTTGCACCGAAAGAGAAAAGAAGAGAGGGGAAAGAAGGAGAAGAGACATTCACATCACAGAAAGAAGAGAGACCACACTTGCGAAGTAAATTTCTATTACTTTGAAGAAAGGATTTACATCATGTTCCGGGCCCTGACAGGCCAGGTAGCCCGGTTCAAAGAAAAAAACAAATAATAGAAAATACGAAAAGAAAATAAAAAGGGATACAAGGGAAGTTCTATCCTATGAGGCCAGCTCCTTCCCTAGGCGGCGCATGGCCGAGACTTCCCCTTCTTCTACCTCTGAAGTGGGGTCGCGCGCCTGAGTGGGCTCTGCTGGGGGGGCAGATTCAGCTGCGGTCGTCGAGGAGGTCAGCTCGACCGCCTTCTCCTGCGGTGCTGCCTCGGTCGCTGCCACAACCGAGGTCGGCTCGGCAACCCCCGGGGCCACTGGCGGAGGTGCCCTGACCGGAGCGGCCCCTTGCCCTCCTACAGCCACCTTTGGAGCAAGGGCTTTTTTGCCTGGAGTCCGGAGCGCGGCCAATCGCTCCTCGGACAGGATTCCCCGTAGCTATTGGCGGCAGTATGCGAACCCCTTGGCGAAGGAGTTCGTCGTCGCCTCCTTGAAATCTCTGATGTACTCCGGGGTCTCCTTGAAGGCAGCCACTGCATCAACGGCCATCTTCCTCACAGCCTCCTTCCGCTGCCTCGACTCCTCCAACTGCTTCTGGATGCACTCCTGCTGCTGGATTGCAATTGTCATCATCTTCTCGGCGGTCACGGTGGCGCGACTAGAGATGGTGGCCTTCTCCACGGCCGCTACCCTCTTCTCAGTAGAGGCAGCCCTGTCCTTCGCTGCCTCTACCTCAGTACGGAGCTCCTTCAGCCGAGTCCTCTTCGACTCGAGCTCCTTCCTCGTCTGGACGGTGTCGGCAAGCTCAGCTTGGAGGCCCTTTGTCTTTGAATCGGCCTCTCGGATCTCGGCATCCTTCCGGTCCACCTCAGCCTTCAGGGACGCGAGCTCCACCTGCTGCTCCTTATACCTCCTCGCCCAATTGCGGCAATAGTCTCTGATGAGGATCAACTCCCTGCCATGATGCACCCAAAGAAGACACATTAGTTGCAGTACTAGGAGAAGTCAGGAGGTATGAAGACAAAAGAAGGAAACTTACGGCATAAAGATTGGCGAACGTCGAGCTGACGACATCGCTCAGGAGCCTCCCGGTCCCCTCCCATCGATCACAAGACTGGATCGAGAAGTCCATCATCCGCTTGGCAAGCTTTGGGTCCTTCACCAGGGTGACATTAGGGCCCAACCGAAAAGGGACTCGGCGATAGTCCCTGTCCTGCCTCCCCGCCGGCTCGGATCCCTCAGCGGTGGGAGGCCCGTCCGGCGCCGGATGTGAGGGGCCTGTCCTAGCGGCGGCAGCAGCGGATCTCGCATGGACGACCACCTCGGGCTCGGGCACCGGCACCAACTCTTGCTACCTCGAAGGCTCACGGGTGGGCTCGGCCGCCCTCTTCCGCCTCCGCTCTGCAATTGGTGCATCCGGCCCGGCCTGCACCGGCCTCGCACCATCTTCAGCTCGGGCCCTCTTTGGAGCGGGCTCGCCTGCATCGATCGCCTGCTCTCGTTCCTCGGAAAACGAGAGCAGCTCATCCATCGAAAACTTCATCTCTGCACCAGAAAAGATGAGGTCAGCCCCATAAAAAAATAAAAAAAAAAGAAGAAAAAGAAAAGAAGAAAAGTAAATAAGAAACGAGAGGGGGTGGCCAAGTCGAACTCACCCGACTCCCGCGCCGAGTTGACCCCGGCCTTGCAGAGATTCTGCTCTGACAGCAAGACCTCAAGAGATGGGATCTCAGCCGATCTGAGCAGCTCGTACAAGTCGAGGTCGGCTGCTTCGATGGAGGAGTTTCTATTTGGAGACCGATCTGGGTCGCTCCAAACCCAATCGATCCCCTCGACCGAGACGAAAAAGTATCTACTCTTCCATCCTTTGATGGAAGAGGGAAGGACAAACCTTATGCCCCGAGGGCGGGAAGAAAGGGACCACCACTCCTCCTCGGTGGGGTGGCGTTTCAGGGTGAAAAAGGCCTTGAACAGAGAAAAACGGGCAACAATCCCGTGAAAGTGGCAATAGAGGATGAAACAAAAGATCATCCGGATAGCATTGGGGACCAACTAGGCAGGAACAAGTAGGTAGTTGGTCAAGAAAGAAAGAAAGAAGGGATGGACAGGGAACCGAAGGCCCCCGACGAAGGTCTCCTCGTAGAAGGCAATCCGCCAAGGGCCACTGGACGTGACCCACTCCCCGGGACGAGGAACGGAGAGCCGGACAGACTCAGGGATGTCGTATGCACCCCGGATGGCCACCAGATCCTTGGCCGAGATCACCGAAACAATCCCTCCGGGACTTGTCGACCGAGAAGGCTCGGACTCAGGAAGGGAAACAGGAGCAGGAGCAAGAAGGAGAGCCAAGCGGGGAGGAGGAGAAGACCTGGGTTCCCTAATGGCTAAAGGGCCCTAAGAAGGTCTCCTACTAAACTCATACCGTGCCGTCTCCATTTCCTCTTCAGAGGAAGAAGGAGTCCTCGACCGGGAAGGTCCAGCCTCGGCTTGGCACGAGGGACGGAACGATCCATGGACAGAAGAAGAAGAAGAAGACGATGAAGGAAGACCTACGACGACTCCTAGTTGGCGAGAAAAGAGGAAAAAGAAGAAGCTAACCTGCTAAGATCTTAAGCGGATGATGAAGACCGGAGTGGAGGAAGGAGAGATCTATAGCACTACGCCGGGCGCGAAGGATTCGAAAAAGGTAAGTTTCGAAAAGACTTACCCCTCCATTCGAGATAACCTGCACCTGACCGTACCGTTACGGCTTCCCCTAAAGACTTGCCACGTATCGCTGATCAACGGAGCCAGCATCCCTAATCCAACCGCGATCGCTCTGACTTCCGTGCCCGTCATAACCGTCCCCTGGACATGGCCGCGTGGCGCCCCCGCACAGGCTCAAGGGCCTGCCGGGCGAGACGCCGCCGATATCAGTCATTATTGTACCAGATCTTTCCGCCTTTCCATGTCAGTACCGTAATTACTCCCTTCATCCCGAGTGCCGCGGGACAACGGGCCTCTGGAGTGGGGGGCAAATGATGTGACCGGATTGCTGACGTGGCCAAGGATCCTGACATGGAGCCCTCATCGGACACCGCGCTGGATTCCCTTCGTGGGCCCCATCGCCGGGCAAAGCTCCCCGATGTCAACGGGGCCGCCTGTCAAAGCCTGGCTCCGTCCTCCACCAGGTCGGTACCCGCCAGGTCGGGACACCTAGGTCAGAGCCGAGCTCAAACCCCACCAAAGGCAGACCTTTCGAGCCCAAGGTCGGGTCCCATGGCCTGGAGTTGAGCTCAAGCCTCCACCACGCGGAGCCCCTTTGAGGTCGGGTCCCCTAAGCTGGGCGCACCTCTGTCAGCCCAAGCTCGGTCAATGTTGGGCCCCACTGGTTCGATACCGAGCTCGGCCCTCCTCTGCACAGCCGAGCCACCGTGAGGCAGGTCCGCTACAAGCAGGCCCCATCTTTCCAGCTCGGCCCCCAGTATGAATCGGAGCACCAACCGCCAAGGAAGCAGCACCTCCCCTCCAAAGACGGTGGCATGCCCCCCTGGTGCGGGCACCAGACTCAGAAGAAGACTTCAGAGCTCCATCTGGATCTCTGATTGACATTGCCCGAGAAATTAGGGTTTGTAATAAAGGTTGACCTGGTCAACCAGTTTATTTATTTTTATTTCTTGAGTCACCATTTAAATTTTGTTGAGTCATGTTGACTCGGTGCAAGTCCCGATGTGGTTTCAATTTGGTCCAAAATGGTGCCACATTTGTCTTCCAATCAAATCAAGGTTCAAGCAAGTGGAGGCCACACTCCAAGCCACACGCCCAGCCACACTCCGAGCACACGCCAGAGTCCAGGAGGCGCCACAGAGGCATCCCAGTGTCATGGTCCCCACACCCAAAGAAGAAAAAATCAAATTGGAAGCTAATTTAAAGGAGGCGCCCATACCTGCCTAATTTACCTAAGCAAAGAAGGAAGAAAACTTCTCTTGGAGAAGAAATCAAAGAAGGACATCCAACCTACTCCTAATTGAAGTTCAAATCAAAATCAAAGAGCTTAACTTGGAGTGGAAGAAAAGAAGAAATACCATAAGAAGAAGAGGACTCCAAATCCAAATCCAACTCCAAAGGAGGTGCCATAAAAGTTCCAAAACAATTCCTTTATGGCCGTCCCAATTTTTTTTGGACTCTTGGTCGGCCAAGGGAGAGGATTTTCTACCTAATCTAGGGGTTGGAAGAGTTTAGTCCCACATGGGAATTTGTACAAGCTAGGAGAAAATTTTAGGTCTATATAATAGACCTCTCTTTGTAACTTTAAAAAAATCAATGAAGAAAAATTATTTTTGCTATTCTCTTGTGTTGAGCAACCTAGGTTTCTCTTCTTCTGCACTATTCTAAGTGTTGAGCTCCGTGAGGGGGTAATCCGGGTTCCATTGGAGCCTTGAGGAGGTGAGAGATCTCCATCTTTATCCAAAACCCTAGGTTAGCCACTTGAAATTCCAAAACCCTAGCCACCCTTCATTATTTTCAATCCATCAAACCCTAGATCCTCCCATCTCCCACGGCCTCTCTCTCTCTACAAGTCCAGGCCGTCCACCTTCATCCAGATCCAGTCCGGCAACTTCAGATCCAGAGCAAGTTTCAAGGAAAATCACATCAGCTTCCAGGAGAATCCAGTTTTCAGCAATTTCAATCTTCAAGTTCATCAACCTGGTAAATCTTTCCCTTGACTCTCTGATTCCATCAATTGTTTTTCTTCTCTTCCAGATCTTGAGTTCAGGAGAAGCCAACCCGCCAAAGGACCAGTACTGGAGGATCCATTGCGAAGAAATCTGAATCCGAGGATCCAACAATCTGCTCGGGAGAGTTCTTCCACCAAAATCTGTGAAGATCATTGTCTGGTTAGGTAAACCATCTCTTCTCTTTATTTCTGTTCTGCTGAAAGTTCGGAGCGAAACCCTAGGTCTGGGAGTTTCTCAACCCCCAGCGATCCGTTGCTTCTGAACTACTCTGATACTTTAGTTTCCTTAAAATTGTGCTTTCAATTATCATATTAGTCTCTTTCAATGTTAGGTTAACTTTTCTTTGATTTGAAGCCAACTTCTACAAACATATAAAAACAACAAAAAAATTAGTTAATCTTAATCTACTTCCGCATCGCATCCCTTTATTTGTTCTGCATCATTTTTGGTATCAGAGCCCAGTCTAGGGTTTCTGATTTGCTTGCTTGCTTGTTTTGATTGTTCTCTTTTTATTTTGTCTGCTCGAAGTAGACTCCCCAGGATGTCCGGTCCTAGGAACTAAGCGAAGCGCAAGCCTCCTCCTCCCATTCCACGGGGTGTTCCTAGGGCGTGTAGGGGTTCCATTGGGTTATAACTTCGTAGCAGGGATTATAAACGGGGAAGACAATCTAGTTGCAGCCCGTAATTTCCCTGTTATCTGAATTATTTCTCCCTGCATAAAACTCCGAATTGCATGATTTTTGCTTCGTTGAAACCATTATAATTGAACCTATTTTCCATAATTTTTCTGCGATTTATTGGTTTCGGTAAAAACTCTGAGAATTAAAATACAGCAACTCTGTTTTTTGTGTTCTGCAATTCAATTCTTTTTTGGAGTGATCATCTCATAATTTACTTAAGGGCAATTGAGCATCTAAGATAAGGGGAGGAGTTGATTACCTCTCCTTAGCCCAAAACCACCATCCAATCATTCGAACCTAGACCTAATTTAAAATCAGTTAGACCTAATTTGCCCTAGTGGGCTAGGGACACCAATTGGTCGGGTCTAGGCTAGTGTTGAGTCAGTTTGCTGAGTTATTCTGTGTGTGCTTAGCACTCAGTGTCTAGAACGGTGGTTCAGGGACTACGTCCCGAAGGGCTTGTGTGCTGGTCCGCCTACCTGGCCAATCACTGATTGGTGTCTAGGATTGGCGATCAGGGACCTAACACTCCCCTTACACCTGCCTGGCTGAGTCCTGAGTTACTACAGGCTAGCTTGCCACTCTGATTGGGCATCTAGTTTGGACTCTAGGTCTAGTGATCCAGTAGTCGATTTAGTCTAGTCTCATTTTGTGTGCTTGCTTGAATCATCATGTCTACCAGAAACGGAGTGCCATATCAACCTGGTCAAACCCAACCTGATTTAGAGGCCATGATCAGAACTCTTACTGAAAGTATGGCTAAAATTAATCAGGATATGACAAACACTGTGGCCCAGTTTAGCGCACAAATTCATGAGGATCTTACCCAACTTAGGGACCGAGTCCAAGTACTTGAAGAACCTAGACATCGGAATTGGACTCCTGACCCCGATTTTAATGTGCCTCAACCTCACCCACATCAAGAGCCTAGAAGGCCTTTATATAGAGATCCCGAACCTAATCATAGGAGGCCTGACCCAGAGCCTGAAGATAGAGATGATAGGTTCATCAGGAACATCAAATTAGATGCACCCACTTTTGATGGTAGTCTGAACCCTAAGGTGTATTCTGATTGGGAGGGTGAGATGGATCAATACTTTGAGTGGTATGCTATGTCTGAGGAGAGGAAATACAAGTTTGCCAAGATGAAATTAGTGCGTCAAGCTAGGCTATACTGGGGGAACATTGAGCTAACCACTAGGAGACGGAATGTTGAGCCCATAACCACTTGGCAGGGTATGAAAGAAAATTTGAGAGATAAATACCTACCCATTTCATACCAGCAAAACCTGTTAGACCAATGGCAAAACCTGAAACAAGGAAACCGATCTGTCTCAGACTACATAACTACTTTTGATGAATACCTAATGAGATGTGATGTGAGTGAAGCCCACGAAGTCACTTTGTCTAGATTTAGGGCTGGACTGAGGGAAGATATCAAGAGAGAATTATTTCTGAGAGAGGTTACTGATCTAGACCAAGCCTACCAGATTGCACTGAACACTGAGAAATTTCAGAGAGGACCTATACCTTCTAGGGTTAGTGCCCCAATCCCAAGGAATGGACCTAGCCAAGTTATCCCTAGTAAACCTTTTCAGGGTACTTCTACCCCTAGGCCCATGGACAAAGGTAAGGCACCTGACACCCAGAGAACCCCTAGTTCAAATATCACCTGTTTTAAGTGTCAGAAACCAGGTCACATTTTCAGTCAGTGTACTGCCATAGCCTGTTTCAAGTGTCATAAGGTAGGTCATGTTGCTAGCCAGTGCCCACGAAGATCCCTTTACATAGAAGAGGGAGAGAATGATAATTCCGAGCCCAGTAAGGAATTTGAAGAAGAAGTTTATGAGGCCGGAATGAATTTGGTTGAGGAGTATGAAGGAGAGGAGGAACCCAATGAATCTGACCAATTAGGAGTTGTAAGATGCATCCTATCCCAGAATCTAGTTCAAGAGGATTGGCGTAGGACTAACATCCTACAGACTTTTCTTAAATTAGGGGATAAGGTATGTAAGATCATCATAGATAGTGGGAGCTGTGTAAATGCCATCTCTACTAGCACTGTCAAGATGTTAGGCTTAATCCCAGTTCCCCATCCCAACCCCTATAAGGTTTCTTGGGTAGATTCTACCTCCATACCCATCCAGTCTAGATGTCAAGTCCAAATCCAAATGCAATCTTATCATGAAAATATTTGGTGCGATGTTTTACCCATGGGGGTGAGCAGTATAATTCTCGGAAGACCTTGGTTGTATGATCATGATGCCACCCTCTTAGGAAAATCCAATACCTGTGTCTTTAGTTTCAATGGGAAGAAGATTACGATCCATTCCGTTCCCCCTAAGGACAAGGTAACTAAAGGAGCCGGTAAGGTTAAGGAGATGAAAACTGGAGTGAACCTAATCAGTGCTAAGGATCTAGAACAAGAAATTCATAGTGGTTCACCCATCTGGATGTTGACTGCTAAGGAACTTAGAACTTCGGAACCCTCAGAGCCTCCTCAAGAAGTTAAACCTGTGTTAAAAGAATTTGAGGATGTCTTTCCCGAGGATTTGCCAGACCACCTTCCACCTCTTAGGGATATCCAGCATGCCATAGATCTAATCCCAGGAGCGACTTTGCCCAACTTGCCCCATTACAGGATGAATCCATCTGAGCATGAAGAACTGCAAAAGCAGGTTGGAGAATTATTGAGGAAGGGGTTTATTAGAGAAAGTCTTAGTCCTTGTGCAGTCCCAGCCTTACTAACCCCAAAGAAAGATGGCACGTGGAGGATGTGTGTTGACAGTCGTGCCATCAATAAAATTACAATCAAATATAGGTTTCCCATCCCTAGACTAGATGACATGCTTGATATGATGGCTGGTGCAATGGTTTTTTCTAAGATTGATCTCAAAAGTGGCTATCATCAGGTTAGGATTAGACCCGGGGATGAATGGAAAACTGCTTTCAAAACTAAGGATGGTCTTTATGAATGGGTTGTTATGCCTTTTGGGTTGTCCAATGCCCCTAGTACTTTCATGAGAATTATGACCCAGGTACTTAGAGCTTTCATAGGAAAATTTGTGGTGGTCTATTTTGATGACATCCTGATCTATAGTAAGACCCCAACAGATCACCTAGACCACCTTAGAGCAGTCTGCCAAGTTTTGAGGAATGAGAGACTCTACGGTAATCTTAAGAAGTGTGAATTCATGACTAGTAGAGTTATCTTTCTTGGTTTTGTAGTAACCCCTGACGGCGTGGCGGCCGATCCTGAGAAGATTAAGTCCATAGTAGACTGGCCAGAGCCAACCAATGTGCATGAAGTTAGAAGTTTCCGTGGCTTGGCTACCTTCTATAGGCGATTCATCAAGGGGTTTAGTACTTTAGCTGCTCCAATCACTGATTGTATTAGGAAGGGAGAATTTCATTGGACTAAGTCAGCCCATAAAGCCTTCCTAGATCTTAAGGATAAAATGACCCAGGCACCCATTCTGAGATTACCCGATTTTTCTAAAGTATTTGAGGTTGCCTGTGATGCTTCAGGTGTAGGAATAGGTGGAGTCCTAAGCCAAGAGAATCATCCCATAGCATTCTTTAGTGAAAAACTTAATGATGCTAAGCTTAGGTATTCTACCTATGATAAGGAATTTTATGCGGTGGTGCAAGCTTTGCGTTACTGGAGACATTATTTGCTACCGCAGGAATTTGTACTATTTTCGGACCATGAGGCTCTTAGATTTCTGAACTCCCAAAAGAAGCTTAACCCTAGGCATGCTAAGTGGGTAGAATATATCCAGTCCTATACTTTTGTCCTGAAACATAAGGCTGGAGTTGAGAATAAGGTAGCTGATGCCCTTAGTCGCCGATCTCTGTTATTAACTTCTGTTAGAACTGAGGTCATAGGGTTTGAGCAAATCAAAGAGGAATATGAGTCTTGTCCGGATTTCACAACTGTGTATCAGGATCTAGTTCAAGGACCATCTAGTAATCACCAGGATTATACCCTTGTAGATGGTTTTTTGTTCTTCAAAAATAGGCTTTGCATCCCTAGAACTTCTCTTAGGGAATTTTTGATTTGGGAAATCCATGCTGGAGGTTTAGCTGGCCATTTTGGAAAAGACAAGACCATTCTAGCTATTGAAGACCACTTTTTCTGGCCTAGCTTAAAAAGGGATGTAGCTAATATTGTAGCTAGATGTCGAACCTGCGCTGTTGCCAAACAGCGAAAACAAAACACTGGCCTTTATACCCCACTCCCTGTCCCAGATCGTCCTTGGCAAGATGTGAGTATGGATTTTGTGTTAGGTTTACCTAAGACCCAGAGGAGACATGATTCTATCTGTGTCGTAGTCGACCGATTCTCTAAAATGGCCCACTTCTTGCCTTGTTCCCAAACTTTTGATGCATCTAAGGTAGCCACACTTTTCTTCAATGAGATAGTTAGACTCCATGGCCTACCTAAGATAATCGTTTCAGATAGGGATGTCCGGTTCACCAGTTACTTTTGGAAGACCCTTTGGCATAAGTTAGGGACAAAACTTAAGTTTTCAACTGCCTATCATCCCCAAACTGATGGCCAAACTGAAGTAGTGAACCGTAGCCTAGGAAATCTGCTGAGATGTCTTGTTGGTGAAAATACCAGAAATTGGGATTTATACCTACCAAGGGCAGAATTTGCGTACAACGACTCGGTCAATAGGTCTACGGGTAAGAGTCCATTTGAAATTGTACATGGGTACAAACCTCACACACCTCTTGACCTAGTCCCTTTACCTGTCCATACTCGAGTCTCCGAATCTGCTGAGAATTTTGCACAGCATATAAAAGACTTGCATAAAGAAATTCATGCCAAAATAAATTTAAGTAATGAAACTTATAAGAAGTTGGCTGATACTCAAAGGCGAGTCAAATCTTTTGTTGAGGGAGACTATGTGATGATTAGGTTAAGGCCTGAACGGTTTCCTCCTGGAACCGTTAGAAAGTTACATGCTAGGGGAGCTGGACCATTTAGAGTGGTAAAGAGAGTAGGATCCAATGCCTATGTGCTCGAGTTGCCTCCAGAACTAGGCATTAGCTCTACTTTCAACATTACAGACTTAGTAGAGTACAGGGAGCCAGCTGTGATTCCTAGTGAGCCTTTTGAGCCTAACCCTATCATTGAGAGTGATCCCGACCCTGTGTGTCCACCAACAAACTGGCCTGTGAGGAAAGAGCAGATTGAAAAGATCCTGGATGATCAGGTTATCTCTACTCGTAATCGAGGATACCAAAGGTACCTGGTCCGCTGGCAAGGAAGGCCAGATTCTGATGACTCTTGGATCTCCCGAGAAGAATTACAAGAATTGGACCCAGACCTCTTGGAGAGATACCAGAGCCAACTTGAGCCTTACTCGACAGGGTCGAGTTCCTCCCACCCCGGGAGAATTGGTGCGGGCACCAGACTCAGAAGAAGACTTCAGAGCTCCATCTGGATCTCTGATTGACATTGCCCGAGAAATTAGGGTTTGTAATAAAGGTTGACCTGGTCAACCAGTTTATTTATTTTTATTTCTTGAGTCACCATTTAAATTTTGTTGAGTCATGTTGACTCGGTGCAAGTCCCGATGTGGTTTCAATTTGGTCCAAAATGGTGCCACATTTGTCTTCCAATCAAATCAAGGTTCAAGCAAGTGGAGGCCACACTCCAAGCCACACGCCCAGCCACACTCCGAGCACACGCCAGAGTCCAGGAGGTGCCACAGAGGCATCCCAGTGTCATGGTCCCCACACCCAAAGAAGAAAAAATCAAATTGGAAGCTAATTTAAAGGAGGCGCCCATACCTGCCTAATTTACCTAAGCAAAGAAGGAAGAAATCTTCTCTTGGAGAAGAAATCAAAGAAGGACATCCAACCTACTCCTAATTGAAGTTCAAATCAAAATCAAAGAGCTTAACTTGGAGTGGAAGAAAAGAAGAAATACCATAAGAAGAAGAGGACTCCAAATCCAAATCCAACTCCAAAGGAGGTGCCATAAAAGTTCCAAAACAATTCCTTTATGGCCGTCCCAATTTTTTTTGGACTCTTGGTCGGCCAAGGGAGAGGATTTTCTACCTAATCTAGGGGTTGGAAGAGTTTAGTCCCACATGGGAATTTGTACAAGCTAGGAGAAAATTTTAGGTCTATATAATAGACCTCTCTTTGTAACTTTAAAAAAATCAATGAAGAAAAATTATTTTTGCTATTCTCTTGTGTTGAGCAACCTAGGTTTCTCTTCTTCCGCACTATTCTAAGTGTTGAGCTCCGTGAGGGGGTAATCCGGGTTCCATTGGAGCCTTGAGGAGGTGAGAGATCTCCATCTTTATCCAAAACCCTAGGTTAGCCACTTGAAATTCCAAAACCCTAGCCACCCTTCATTATTTTCAATCCATCAAACCCTAGATCCTCCCATCTCCCACGACCTCTCTCTCTCTACAAGTCCAGGCCGTCCACCTTCATCCAGATCCAGTCCGGCAACTTCAGATCCAGAGCAAGTTTCAAGGAAAATCACATCAGCTTCCAGGAGAATCCAGTTTTCAGCAATTTCAATCTTCAAGTTCATCAACCTGGTAAATCTTTCCCTTGACTCTCTGATTCCATCAATTATTTTTCTTCTCTTCCAGATCTTGAGTTCAGGAGAAGCCAACCCGCCAAAGGACCAGTACTGGAGGATCCATTGCGAAGAAATCTGAATCCGAGGATCCAACAATCTGCTCGGGAGAGTTCTTCCACCAAAATCTGTGAAGATCATTGTCTGGTTAGGTAAACCATCTCTTCTCTTTATTTCTGTTCTGCTGAAAGTTCGGAGCGAAACCCTAGGTCTGGGAGTTTCTCAACCCCCAGCGATCCGTTGCTTCTGAACTACTCTGATACTTTAGTTTCCTTAAAATTGTGCTTTCAATTATCATATTAGTCTCTTTCAATGTTAGGTTAACTTTTCTTTGATTTGAAGCCAACTTCTACAAACATATAAAAACAACAAAAAAATTAGTTAATCTTAATCTACTTCCGCATCGCGTCCCTTTATTTGTTCTGCATCACCCCCGAGGACCGTACGACAGCACCCGCCACGTCACCATTAATGCCCATGGCTGCCATTCACACCAGAAAGAAAGGAAGCTCACACCAAGGCACCATGCCCTCCACCGACCTGCCGTACGATCGGAGAAAAGACCTTACCAGGGAGCGCGATTCCCGAGAGCGACAGCACAACAGTCGAAGTCCTGCTAGGCTTCCAGGAAGGGCAAGCAAAAGGAATGTCAGAGGCATGTAGAAGCTTACCCAGCTACCCAATAAAGAAGGCGTCCCGTCTATGGCATGATACCTCATCGCACCCGCCTGACAGCCAGGGAGGACCCCGAGGCAAGCCCAAGTAAGAGACTCAGCCAGAGTAAGCAAAAAGGAGGTAACAGCACTCATATTACAACAGAACAACACTCTCTCAACGAGAGACCCACCCAATTTTCCAACAACACAACCATCACAAAGAGAAAGAGGAGAAGAGGAGAGGCTAGACAGGAAGGCAAGACCACCTCGGCCACCACATCCCCCAGCTCGCACTCACACTCTCATACACTCCACTCACTCCTCCTAGTGTGGAGCTCATCCAAAGGGGCTCGACCTGGAGGATCTATTCCCCTGGATCGTCACTGACTTGACTGTCGGAGTGCCCCCGCCGGAATCCCCGGCCCGAGTCACTGACGTTGGCTTTCTTGCAGGTCCCGAGGCACCGGAGGCATCTCCCGCGGGCGGACGCGGAACACCCGACGTCATCGTAGCTACGGGCTACAACGATCCGGGCGGCAACAAGCTTGAATCTGGAAGTGGGCAAAATCATATTAGCAATTTACAAAGACCTGGTAAGACTAGATGGAGTTTATATTTGAATTATGTTCGTAGC
Source organism: Areca catechu (assembly GCA_021397845.1). Lineage (NCBI taxonomy): Eukaryota > Viridiplantae > Streptophyta > Magnoliopsida > Arecales > Arecaceae > Areca > Areca catechu. The sequence goes on along the minus strand of CM038040.1, from coordinate 6,579,506 downwards.
TTGAAAAAGCTTTTCTCAGTTACTTGTTCTGTTCTTGAGGATATTACTCAGAGTTGGTTATGTTCAACGTGGAGATGCCGATGATGCATTACATTGCTTGACATCATTTCAATTTATTTTTATATTGCATTTGATGATAGAAATTTTAGAGATAACTGATGATCTTTGTCAAGCTTTACAAAGAAAGTTCCAAGATATTCTCAATGCAATACATTTAGTAAAAAGTACAAAGGTTTTACTTCAAAATTAAGAGAAGATGGATGGACGAGTTTATTAGATAATGTGATACTGTTTTGTGAAAAATACGAGATTGATGTTCCAAATATGACTGCTACTTATAAGCTAGGTGGTTGAGGTCATCGACAAAGTGATATTACAAATGAGCAATATTTTTAAGTTGATATATTTAATGCTACTATTGATACTCAATTGCATGAATTACATAGTAGAGTCAGTAATGATACAGATGAATTATTAATTTTTAGCAGTGCTTTGGATTCTAGAGATGGTTTCGGGTTATTCAATTTAGAGAATATATATCAGCTTGCAGAGAAATTTTATCCAAAAAATTTCAGTGAAAATGAAAGAAGACTTTTAAGAAATCAATTACAACATTATCATATTAATATTTCAAAAAATCCTCAGTTCCAGAATATGTTTACAATTTCATAATTATATCAAGGATTGGTGAGAACAAGAAAATTAAATATTTATCCACTCATTGATAGACTGATTCGTCTAGTATTGACTCTTTTAGTTTCAACTGCTACTACAAATAAAGCATTTTCAGTAATGAAGATTGTCAAAACCAGATTGCGCAACAAGATGGAAGACGACTTTCTTGCCGATTATTTAGTTACTTATATTAAAAAGGAGATAACATAAAATTTTACAGTATATTATACTATTAATGAATTTAGTTCTATAAAACAACGTCGAATTCAATTCAAATAATATTTATAAAGAATAATATTTTTTATTGATTATTTATTAATATTTTTTGGCCCTTCCTAGAAATGTTGGTGTGGTTCGTCCCTGTGTACTAGGATTCTTTTATTTCATGGATTCAACCCACATGCAAGTATTTTATATCACCGGAGTTGAAATTGAATTAAATAAAATTAGATACTAGTATATCTATATTTATATTTATATTATTTGATATATATATATATATATATATATATATATATATATATATATATATATATATATGAATATATGAATATAATTGTTAATCGGATGTAAAAATTTATATATATCTATTTTATATGGATACGAATACAAATCCAATATTAAAAATATAAATATTAATATAATATAAATTAAATAAATTAATAATTATAGAATAAATATATTATATTAATGAAAATTAGAAATTTTTTTGATTTTATCAATTTTATTAATAAAATGGTCAAACCATTAAAATTTTGAAAACGATCAGACGGAACTTAATACAATTTGTTCAGCAGGCTACCCAATCATGAAAAATTTTTAGATTTAATCAAGACATCCATGAGAACCATGCCTCGAATCCGTAACGAGAAAGGTAAGGCTTAACTTCTGCTAACCTAGTTAGCGCCTTAGCGATTAAAATAAAATATTAACTATTCCTCCGTCCCCACTAACCAGATGGTTCCAAATCTTCTTCTTTTCTTATGCGCCGATCCGGCAAGCTTGCCACTTGGTCGGTTCTTCGGCCGGCGGCAGCAGCCAAAAAATCCCAAGAGAGGGGGAGCTCCCTTGCCCACGAACTCCAGAAACAATCGACACCTGTTTCGGAGATCCTCGCATCCCTACGCCGCATGTACGACAAGATCCAATCCTCCACTGCGAGGTCTCAAACCACCGGAAAGATGAATAAGATGTCGAAAAGTTTGATTGACCTTCTCCTTCCTCTTCCTAGGACCTTATATTTTACGTAGAATACCCTTCCGGGGATAAAATAAAATAATATAGAATAAGAATAAAACAATCGACTAAAAATATCAGGTATAATATTCCGAAAGTCCCCTCCCTCCTGGCCTCCAACTCACCGACTCGGCAACCAAATTCACCGCCAAACTCTGGCGAGCAAAGACCACCCGGTACGTCGATGTTCTGCAAACCATCGACGAACAGATCATCGATCATCACGATAGCCGTCAATGAGATTTTATGCCCCAATCGCTCGTGCCAGTGCCCCGATGGAAACCGGTTGGCCGCTAGCTAGTCTTAACAACATAAGCTTTGCTTCCCCACGTATCGATCGATCGATCGATGTCCTCGAGGCCTAATACCGGGATATCCACGGGGTATATGGGACAGGGTTTCCAAGCGAGCCACCATTCTACTTCAACTTCACGGGTGATAACTCTTGTTTCCAAGGACTGCGACGGAGGTCAGGGTCTTGGAATACAACACTAGCGTGGAGATCGTGTTCCAGGGGACCAACCTTTTGGCGGGGGAGAACCATCCCATTCGCTTGCATGGCTTACGGCTCCCACGTGGTGGGAAGGGGGATCGGAGATTATGGCGAGGACGGAGGACCCGGCGACCTGTAACATGGTAGGCCCCCCATTTGAGAACACGGTTGCAGTGCCCAAAAACGGGTGGGCTGCTGCCAGGTTCGGGGCTACGAACCCCGGAGAGTATGGTTTCTTAGATTTTCTTTTTTTAATTATTATATTTTAAAAACTAAATTACTGAAATACCATAGTTTAAATTATATTTACCAAACTGCTGTTCCAATGCTATCATGCTACGTGTGCTTTTTGGCCTTGCCACGTGGAGCTTCGCTAAAGATGCAGGTTCGACCTGTATTTTTAGCCGAAGATGCAGGCCTCCCCTGCATTTTTTCAGTCTCTTTTCCCGATAGCCTCCCTGTCTGAAAAAAAAAAAAAAATGGTGGAAGACTCTCCGAAGCAGCAGCTTGGTCCCCCCTTCTTTCTCATCCGAGCGAGAGATGGCCCCCAAAATCTGTCATTTTGGTCCCCACTGTTTCCTTGGTCGTCCATTTTACAGGTAGGATTTTTTTTTTTTGATTTTAAGAGAAGTTTTTGTAGTTATATGCATTTTTTTGGAGGGGAAAATGAAGTATAGATTGGAGCGGTTAAGATGCATGTTGATCTGTGTTTTTTCTTGATCATCTTTATTTTGTTTGATCTATGTTTTTTTTGTTGGTACGATCCGTTGTTCTTATTTAATAATAATTATAATTTATTTGGTTTGACCTGTGTTTTTTTTTTTTTATCCGCGTCATGTTGATTTTTTTAATATTAATATTTTTTTTGTATGATTAATTATTTGTTGGTATGATCCGATTAATTTTTTTAAATATTGCTGCTAATTTTTTTAATATTAATCATATATTATATTATTTGGAATGATATTAAAATTTTATATATATATATATTTAATATATTAGATGTTAAATTAGTTTTTTTATAATTTCTAGAAATAAATTTGTGTAAATAATATGAAATAATAATGTTAATGGGTGATAGTTAATTTATAATATAAATAAGAAAAATGTTATAACGATAAAAATGAAAATTTATATGAAATTCATAAATTAATTATAGATTGAAAAAAATAGAAGTTGTAATTATTTGAATAAAAATAATAAAAAATTATTTAATAATTTTATTAAAATTTAGGGTGGATTGTAAAAAAAATAAAATTTTGTAAAAAATAGGTGAATTCTGTTAGAAAAGTATTAGTATTAAAATAATAAAAATATTTATTTTTTGAAAATATATTATAAGGAATTTAAGCATAATGAATAATGATTAATAATAGATTATTAAATTAGTTTAGAAATAAATGGTAAATGTAGATTATTTAATTAGTTTTAAAATATTTTTAATTAAAATAAAATTTACTATGGATTGTTAAAAATATTTAATTTTTTTTAAAAAATAGGTGATATTAAGTTGTGTTGCCGCACGGATCGTCGTAGCCCGTAACTGCTGATGGCGTTGTGAGTCGCACGTCCGTCTACCCGGGATGCCTCCGGTACCTAGGGACCTGCCAAAAAATAATCGTCAGTGACCCGGGCTGGGGATTCCGACGGGGGCACTCCGACGGTCAAGTCAATGACGATCCAGGAGAACAGATCCTCCTGATCGAGTCCCTCTGGATGAGCTCCATGCTAGGAGGAGTGAGTGTAGTATGTATGAAAGTGAAAGTGAGCTGGGAGAGGTGATGGCCGAGGTGGTCCGATCCCCCCTTCCCCCGGCCTTTCTCCCTTGTTTTCTTTTTTTTGTTGTGTTTGTTTTGATTACCTCCCTTTTGCTTATTATGGCTGGGTCTTTTACTTTGGCTTGCCTCGGGATCTCCCCATGCTGTCAGACGTGTGCGACGAGGTATCGCGCTGTAGACGGAACGCCTCTCCTGTCAGGTAGCCGGGGAAGCTTCTATACGCTTCTTACATTCCTTCTGCTTGCCCCTCTCCTGAAAGCCTGGCGGGACCTCGGTTGGCAGGCCGCCATTCTCGGGACTCACGCTCTCCGGTTGGGTCTTTTCTCTGGTCGTACGGCAGATTGGTGGAGGGTATGGCGCCTTGATGTGAGTTTCCTTTCTTTCCGGTGTGAGTGACGGTCATGGACATTAATGGTGGCATGGCGGGTGCTGCTGTACGACCCTCGAGGGGCCCGCCGTCGTCCCTGGAGCGAAGGCGCTGCCCTCTTGGTGGTTGGTGCCTCCGTTTGAGTTGGGGACCGAGCTGAAAATGTGGGGCCCGCCTCCGATGGACTCGCTTCGAAGAGGCTCGGCTGGGCAGTGGAGGGCTGAACTCGAATCCGGGCCAGCGGAAATCAGCTTCGGTCGAGCTCGAGCTGACGAAGGTGGGCGAGGTGCCGCCCAGCCTAGGGGACCCGACCTCGGAGGGGCTCCTCGCGACAGAGGAGACTTGAACTCGACTCCTGACCACGGGGCCCGACCTCGAGGGGTCTGCCTCGGGTGGGGGCTTGTGCTCGGCTCCGGCCTAGGCGTTCCGACTTGGCGGGGAGCGACCTGGCGGAGGATGGAGCTCGGCTTCGGCAGGCGGTCCCGTTGCTTCAGGGGAGCCCAGTCCGGTAAAGGGGCTCATGTTGGAAATCCGTTATGGCGTCTGATGGGGAGTAATTGCGGTGCTGATATGGAAAGGTAGAGAAATCTGGTGCAATAATGACCACTATCAGCGATGCCTCGCTTGGCGGTCCTTTGAACCTGTACGGAGGCGCCACGCGGCCACGTCTAGGGAGCAGTTATGGTGGGCATGGAAGTTAGAGCGGCCGCGGTCGAATTGAGATGTTGGCCCCGTCGATCAATGACACATGGTGAGCGTCTCTTGGGAGAGCCGTAACGGTACGGTCAGGTATAGGTTGCCTCGAAAGGAAGGGTAGGTCTTTCGAAACTTACTTTCTTTCAAATCTTTCGCGCCCGGCGTCGTACAAAGGTCTTCTTCTTATCCTTCTTCGGCCGTCGTCGTCCTCCTAGAACCTTAGCAGGTTAGCTTTCTTGTCTTCCTTCTCGTCGACTAGAAATCATTCTAGGTTTTCCCTTGCTGTCCTCTTCTTCTTCCATGGATCGTTTTAGTCCGAACTTCCGTCCTTCTTGCCAAGCCGAGGCCGGACCTTCTCGGCCGAGGACTCCTTCTTCCTCCAACGAGGAGATGGAGGTGGCATGTTACGAATTCAGTAGGAGACCTTTCCACGGTCCCGTAGCCATTAGGGAACCTGGGTCTACTCCACCTCGTCTGGCCCTTCTTCCTGCTCCTGTTTCTGAACCCGAGTCTTCTCGGTCGACAGGTCCTGGAGGGATCGCTTCGGTGATCACCGCCGAGGATCTTGTGACCATCCAGGGTGCTTACGACATTCGCGAGTCCATCCAGCTTTCTGTCACTCATCTTGGGGAGCGAGTTACATCCAGTGGCCCTCGGCGGATCGCCTTCTATGAGGAGGCCTTCACTGGGGGCCTTCGATTTCCTGTCCATCCTTTCTTTCTTTCCTTCTTAGCCAACTACTGTCTTGTTCCTGCTCAGTTGGTCCCCAATGCTATCAAAACGATCATCTGCTTCATCGTTCTGTGCCACTTTCATGGGATTGTTGCCCGTTTTTCTCTGTTCAGGGCCTTCTTCACCCTGAAACGCCACCCTATCGAAGATGGGTGGTGGTCCCTTTCTTCTCGCCCTCGGGGCATTAGGTTCGAGATCCCCTCTTCCATCAAGGGATGGAAGAGCAGGTATTTCTTTGCTTCGGTCGAGGGGATCGACTGGGTTTGTAGCGACCCAGACCGATCTTCCAATAAGAACTCCACCATCGAAGCAACCGACCTCGACCTGTATGACCTGCTCAGATCGGTCGAGATACCCTCGCTTGAGGTCCTGCTGTCAGAGCGGAATCTTCACAAGGCTGGGGTCGGCTCGATGCAAGGGTCGGGTGAGTTCGACTCGGCCATCCCTTTTCTTCTCTCTTTTTTTTTTTTTTGCTTGGGACTGACCGTGCCTTCTTTGGTGCAGAGATGAAATTCTCCATGGATGAGTTGCTCTCGTTTTCCGAGGAGCGAGAGTAGGCAGTCGAAGCTGGCGAGCCCGCTCCGAAGAGGGCTCACACCGATGACGGTGCGAGGCCGGTACAGGCCGGGCCAGACGCACCAGTTCCAGAATGAAGGTGGAAGAGGGCAGTCGAGTCCGTCCACAAGCCTTCAGGGCAGCACGAGCCGGTTCCGGTGCCCGAGCCCGAGGTAGTCGTTCAGGCCAGATCGGCCGCTGCCACCGCCCGAGTAGGAGACCCCCTTCAGAGATCGTCGACGTCGAGGAGGACGGGGGGTCGAAAGAAGTAGGGCCGGTGCCCCAGGTGCGGTCCGAAGTGGCGTCAAGCTCGCAACTGGCGCTGAAGGTGCCTCCTGCCACCGAAGGATCCGAGCCGGCGGGAAAGCAAGATAGGGACTATCGCCGAGTCCCTTTCCGACTGGGACCCAACGTCTCCCTGATGAAGGACCCGAGCCTCGCCAAGCGGATGATGGACTTCTCAGTCCAGTCCTATGACCGACGAGAAGGGAGCGGGAGACTTCTGGGGGACGTCGTCAGCTCGTCCTTCGCCAACTTGTATGCCGTGGGTTCTTCTTCACTTGTCTTGACTCCTTCTAACCCTTTCTAGCATCGTGGCTAACATGCTTCTTTTAATGCAGCAAGGCAGGGAGCTGATCCTCATCCGGGATTACTGCCGCAACTGGGCGAAGAGGGGGGCAAAGAGGGACAAGGAGTGACAGGTGGAGCTCGAGTCCCTAAGGGCCGAGGCGGGTTGGAAGGATGAGGAGACCCGGGAGGCTAACCTGAAGGTTAAGAGCCTCCTGGCCGAGGTCGCCGATGCCGTCCGGATCAGGAAGGAGCTCGAGGGAGAGCTCGAGTCAAAGAGAACCCGGTTGAAAGAGCTTCGGGCTGAGTCGGAGGCGGCGAGAGATAGGGCCGCCTCCGCTGAGAAGAGAGCAGCGACCGTGGAGAAGAGGGCCACGGAGGTGGAGGAGAAGGCTACTGCCGCCAATCGCTCTGCTGAGACCGCCGAGAAGGGGATGGCGGTGGCGATCCGGCAAGCCGAACGCACCGGGGAGTAGCTCGAGGAGGCGAGGCACCGGGTGGAGGCCACAAGGAAGGAGGCTACCGATGCGGGGGTCACTTTCAAGGCCTCCCCTGAGTACAAAAAAGACTTCAAAGAGGTGGCAACGGACTCCTTCACCAAGGGGTTTGCTTACTGTCGTACTCAACTGCGGGGGATCCTCTCTGAGGAGCGACTGGCTGTGCTCCGGGCCCTCGGCAAGAAGGCCCCAGCTCCGACAGTGGCTACAACAGGGCAGGGAGCTGCTCCAGCCGAGTCTTACCCAAAGGTGGCCCCTGAAATAGCTGAGTCGGCCTTGGTGGTTGCGTCGACTGGACCAGCACCACAGGCGGAGACACCTGAGCCAGTCCCCTCAGCAGCAGCAACTGAACCCGCCCCTCCGGTGGAGGCCGCTCAGGAAGGTGCCTTTGCGATGGAGATGGAAGAAGGAAAAGTCCCGGCCGTGCACCGCCCGGGGAAGGAGCCGGCCCAATTGGATAGAACTTCTCGTACAATTTTTTTTTTTTGTGCCAGGCTGCCTGGCTTGTCAGGGCCTGGGAGATAATGTAAAGCATTTTTACTTCAAGTAATGAAAAATATTTCAACCAGTACGGCTTCTTGTCTCTCCTGTGGTGTGGATGCCTTTTCTCTTCCCATCTTTTCCTCTCTTTTCTTCTCTTTCAGTGCGGGGAGGTTAGGGAGGAGAGTCAAATTTTGTATGGGTTCGAGCATCACTGTCTTGGAGCTGGGCTCGGAGACATGCTGGCCAGAGAGCTGGTCTCCGGGACTTGGTTGCCTGAGAACATAGCTCAGGGGTTGCCATCTTGGAGCTGGGCTCGGAGACGTGCTGGCCGGAGAGCTGGTCTCCGGGACTTGGTTGCCTGAGATCATGGCTCAGGAGTCACCATCTTGGAGCCGGGCTCGGAGACGTGCTGGCCGAAGAGCTGGTCTCCAGGACTTGGTTGCCTAAGAACATGGCTCGGGAGTTACCATCTTGGAGCTGGGCTCGGAGACGTGCTGGCCGAAGAGCTGGTCTCCGGGACTTGGTTGCCTGAGAACATGGCTCAGGAGTTGCCATCTTGGAGCTGGGCTCAGAGACGTGCTGGCCGGAGAGCTGGTCTCCGGGACTTGGTTGCCTGAGAACATGGCTCAGGAGTTGCCATCTTGGAGCTGGGCTCGGAGACGTGCTGGCCGGAGAGCTGGTCTCCGGGACTTGGTTGCCTGAGAACATGGCTCAGGAGTTGCAGTCTTGGAGCTAGGCTCGGAGACGTGCTGGCCGGAGTACTGGTCTCCGGGACTTGGTTGCCTGAGAACATAGCTCAGGAGTTGCCGTCTTAAAGCTGGGCTCGAGGCTTGAATGCCTGAGGGCTTCTCAGGTCTTGGTGCCGGAGGACTCTTCTCCGGGCTTGGATGTCGAGGAGCTAGGCTCGAGGCTTGAGTGCCTGAGGGCTTCTCAGGTCTTGGTGCCGGAGGACTCTTCTTCGGGCTTGGATGCCGAGGAGCTAGGCTCGAGGCTTGAGTGCCTGAGGGCTTCTCAGGTCTTGGTGCCGGAGGACTCTTCTCCGGGCTTGGATGTCGAGGAGCTAGGCTCGAGGCTTGAGTGCCTGAGGGCTTCTCAGGTCTTAGTGCCGGAGGACTCTTCTCCGGGCTTGGATGCCGAGGAGCTAGGCTCGAGGCTTGAGTGCTTGAGGGCTTCTCAGGTCTTGGTGCCGGAGGACTCTTCTCCGATCTTGGATGCCGAGAAGCTAGGCTCGAGGCTTGAGTGCCTGAGGGCTTCTCAGGTCTTGGTACCGGAGGACTCTTCTCCGGGCTTGGATGCCGAGGAGCTAGGCTCGAGGCTTGAGTGCCTGAGGGCTTCTCAGGTCTTGGTGCCGGATGACTCTTCTCCGGGCTTGGATGCCAAGGAGCTAGGCTCGAGGCTTGCCTCCTGGAGAGCTGGGTCCCGGGCAGCGATATTCCTGTAAGGCAAACAACCCGTTGTGCAAAGGAAGGTTTTTATTTCTAGTGGAGGAAAAACTTACATTACTGGTTGTATCTTTTCAAATTACAAGCATTCCATGTCCGGAAAAATCTGGCACCATCCAGGTCCTCGAGATAGTAGGCCCCATGTGAGAGGGCCTTGGCCACTTTATAAGGGCCTTCCTAATTTGGCGAGAGCTTGCCGCACTCCCGGGGTTGAGATGCCTCGGCCTGGCACAGTACCAGGTCGCTAGGTCGAAAAGTCTTCAGCTTCACCCGCGTATTGTAATATCGGGCGACCCGTTGTCGGTATGCTACCATCCGAAGTCGGGCTTTGTCCCTTTTTTCTTCTAGAAGGTCTAGATTGAGCAGAAGATGTGCCGAATTCTGTGTCTCATCATACTGCTGCACCCGCAGTATGGGCACGCCGAGCTCGATCGGGACTACTGCTTCAGTACCGAAGATGAGGTTGAAGGGTGTTTCACCCGTCGCCATTTTGGGTGTTGTGTGGTAGGCCCACAGGATGCTTGGAAGTTCTTCTGCCCTTCGCTTGGTCCAAAATGGTGCAAGTCCTCAAAGGATAGTTCGATTGGTCATCTCGGCTTCACCATTTGTCTGGGGATGAGCAACCGAGGTAAACCGGTGTTGGATGCCATGCTCGGCGCAGAATCCTTCGAACTCTCGATTGTCGAACTGCCGCTCGTTGTCGGTTATGATGCAATTGGAAAGTTTGAAGCGGTAGATGACAGACTTCCAAAAGAATTGCCGAACATTGGCCTCTGTAATCTGAGCTAGCGGCTCCGCTTTGACCCACTTAGTGAAGAGTCGATCGCCACTAGCAGGAACTTTCGCTGCCCTGGCACGGTGGGGAACGGTTCCAGGATGTCCATCCCCCATTATGTGAAAGGCCAGGGGGACGACAGCTGGGAGATCGATGCGGCCGATAGGCGTTGTACGTGGGAATGGCGCTAGCATTTATCACACTTCTTGACAAAGTCAGCGGCGTCTTCCCTCATCGTCTCCCAGAAGTATCCCTGGCGAAGAGCCTTGTACGCCAGGGTCCTCCCCGCCACATGATTCCCACAGAAGCCCTCGTGTATCTCCTGGAGCACGAAGGCTGCCTCCGTGGGTCTGAGGCACTTCAGGAGTGGGTAGGAATGAGATCGGCGGTAGAGGTGACCGTCCATTAAAACAAAATGGGTGGCCTTCCTTCTAATGAGGCCGGCTTCTCTACGATCCTCTGGTAGGAGGCCGTCCTGGATGTACCGGATGTACTTGTCCATCCAGCTCGGCTCGTGGGCTACTTGTTGCACCTCCTCTGGGCTCTCGTAACTTGGATTCTTGAGATACTCGACGTAGGCGTGCCCCAGGGATGAGTCCGGTAAGGTTGCGAGCCTCGACAGTGTGTCCGCACGAGCGTTTTCTCCGTGAGGGATGTGGAAAATACGGAAGTAACGGAAGCTTGCCGTGCTCGAACGAACCTTCTCCAAGTACTTCACCATCTGGGGGTCTTGGGCCTCGTACTCTTCGAAGACTTGTCCGATAACCAGTTGGGAGTCGGTGAAAACCTTGAGGCTCTGTACGCCCAGCTCGCGGGACACCTTTAGGCCCGCGAGGAACGCTTCATACTCCGCCTGGTTGTTCATGGCGGCGAACTTGAAGCGGAGAACGCATTCTGTCACCACTCCGTCGGAATTGGCAACGATGAGGCCCGCTCCACTTCCGCCAGGGTTAGAGGTGCCATCCACGTGGAGGATCCATGGATCCTCTCACGGTCCGGGCTCAGCTTGGTTCTCCGGGGCCGTCCGCGCTGGTCCTCGAGGGCCCCTGTACATTCGACCATGAAGTCGGCTAGGACTTGGGCCTTCTACGACGACCTCGACCGGTACGCGATGTCAAACTCACTCAGCATCAAGGACATCTAGCCAGTCTCTCAAAAGTCTCTAGATGACTTAGCATGGTCCTCAGTGGCTGATCGGTCACAACCGCGATGGGATGCACTTGGAAGTAGGGCCTGAGATGCTTAGCATACATGATTAATGCAAAAATGAGTTTTTCGGAGCGAGTATGCATGATTTCCGCATCGCGAAGGATTTTGCTGGTATAGTACACCGGCTTTTGGGATCCGCCCTGATCTGTGCGGACGAGGACCGAGCTGACAGCCCCGGGAATAACCACCAGGTAGAGTAGGAGCTCTTCTCCTTCTTCCGGTCTAGATAGCAGAGGTGGAGAGGCTAGGAACTCCTTCAGCTCTTCAAAGGTCGTCTTGCACTCCTCAGTCCAGGTGAAGTCATGCACCTTGCACAATGCCTTGAAGAAAGGGAGGCAGTAGTCAGCCAACCTCGAGATGAACCGGCTTAAGGCTGCTACCCTCCCCGTCAGACGTTGAACCTGCTTCTTGGATGTTGGGTGCTCCATATCAAGGATCGCTTGGACCTTCTTCGGATTCACTTCGATGCCTCTCTAGGTGACCATGAAGTCGAGGAATTTTCCGGTCGCTACCCCGAAGGCGCATTTTGCTGGGTTGAGCTTCATTTGGTACTTCGGAGGTTGTGAAAGGCTTCGGCGAGGTCAGTGATGTGGTTCGAGCTCGGCTTGCTCATAACGAGCATGTCATCCACGTACACTTGTACGTTCCGGCCAATCTGGTCTTTAAAGACCTTGTTGACGAGACGTTGGTACGTGGCTCCGGCATTCTTCAGGCCAAAGGGCATCATCCTGTAATAGTATGTCCCTCGGTCGGTAATGAAGACGGTATGCTCCTCGTCCCCCGGGTGCATCCGGATTTGATTGTACCCAAAAAATGCATCCATGAAGGAGAGCAGCCTGTGCCCTGAGGTGGCATCCACCAACTGATCTATCCTCGATAGAGGGAAGCTATCCTTTGGGCACGCCTTATTGAGGTCGGTGTAGTCTACACAGATCCTCTACTTACCATTGTTCCTCTTCACCATCACCACGTTTGCCAGCCAGCTCGGGTATTGCACCTCTCGGACGAAGCCAGCGACCAAAAGTTTCTCAACCTCCTCGTTGATGGCCGCCTACCTTTCTGGGATGAAGCTTCTCTTCTTCTGTCAAACCGGTCTATGCTTTGGGTCGACGTTGAGCTTATGGGTGATGACTTCAGGGGGAATGCCCGGCATGTCCGCCGCTGTCCAGGCGAACACATCTACATTCGCCCGCAGGAATTCCAATAATGGAGCCTTCTGTTCCTCGGGCAGCTGGGCTCCGATCTACATGGTCTTCGTCTTGTCGGCCCCGAGCTGGTAAGAAAGTAGGTGCTCGGCCGGGCCTCCCCTAGGGTCCTGAATCCTCTGGTCGAACTCGTCTACTTTGGAGTCCTCCTCGGGCACCCGGGCCCCGGGGAGGGTTTGGAAGCAGTGCTGCATTAGCTGGGGCATACCCCTCATCTCCCCCACACCACAAGGGGTTGGGAACTGTACAAGCAATCTCTTGGTAGAGACGACAGCATCGAGGAGATTGAGCCCAGGTCGGTCCAAAATCATGTTGTAAGGCGAGGGAAGCCTAACAACCGTGAACATCATCATGACGGTACTCTGTCGAGGTGGGGTCCCGATAGTAACTGGGAGTGATTTCTCCCTCCACCCTTACGGAGTCTCCCGTGAAACCAACAAGGGGGGTATGTACAGGCATGAGCTGAACAGAGGGAAGATTTATCCTGGAGAAGGCATCGTAGAAAAGCATATCCGTGGAGCTTCCACTATCTACCATGTTGCGTTTTACAGGGTGCTTTGCGATCGTCATCTCAACGATCACAGCATTATTATTTACATTTCTCTCCCCATCTTTCCTTTCCCTCATAAAGGAGAGTACAACCTCAAGATTCCTTGCCCCCCGGGCCCTCTTGGGAGTGTGCTCGGCTCCCCGGCGTATCATCCCCACCGGCTTCTCGGTAGGATGATTGTCGACCGCCGGGACTGGTGGAAGGGCGACGAGCGCTGGGGTTCTGGTTGAGATCTGCCCCCCACATATCTTCCGAGGTAGCCTCTCTTGATGAGCTCTTCGATCTTCCATTTGAGATTGCGGCATTCCTCAGTGTCGTGGCCGTGGTCACGGTGGAAATGACAGTACTTCGTCTTATCACGGCTGGCGGACAGCTTCAATGGCGGTGGGCATCTTAGATAAGTCTTGCCCTTGATTTTCATGAGGATCTTTATTCTCGGGGTGAGGAGGGGGGTTAAATTCCTCTCAGGGACGGGAGCGCTTCTTGGCCTTGGTCCTGGTCAGGAGCTCTGAGCTGGTGGTCCTAGTCTTCGTGCTCCAGGCGCCTCAGCAAGTGTTGGCTTCTTTAGTGGCTTCCCATCGAGCTCCCGTCTTGTACGATCCGTCTCCTCGGCGTGGATGTACTTCTGAGCTCGGAAGAGGAGCTCGGAGTAAGTCTTCGAGGACTTCTTGTCCAGCAAGTAGGTCAAGCGAGAAGTCCTGAGCCCTCGCTTCAGAGCCAGCATTGCGATAGGCTCCACTAGGCTGTAGATCTCCAGCACGGCAGCCTTGAAGCAAGCTACATAGTCCCGTAGCGGCTCGCGGTCTTGCTGCCTAATGGAGAAGAGGCTATCTGCCTCTCGTGGCATCTTCCGGCATGAGTCAAAGTGAGTCATGAACCTCTGCCTCGGCTGGGTGAAGGAATTGATGCTTTTTGGCTCGAGGCGGGCGAACCATACTCGAGCCGCCTTCCGGAGAGTAGCAGGAAAGGCGATGCATATGAGGGCATCAATGGCCCCCTGGACCCTCATGAGGGCCTGGTAGATTTCCAGGTGGTCCAGGGGTCAGTGGTCCTGTCGTAAGGATCCACCTGTGGCATGCGGAACCGGTGAGAAATTGGCTCTGCTTGGATCTCCTGGGAGAATGGAGGGCGGACGTCATAGCCCGCTGGCTCGCTAGTGGAGCCAGGCAGGTTAGCAAACCGGTGGGACAACTCCGCCAGTTTGTGATCATGCTCCTCCAAGCGCTTCTCCGTCATGCGCATGATGGCTTCATCCGTCGACCCCTCTGCTGAGAGAGGCGGGGAAGGTGACACGGGTGTGTGGTGCCCATGACGAGGGGCTTTGCCCTTTCTGCCTTGGTGGGGTTTAGATGCCCCCCACTCAAGGTGTGGCGAACAGCTCTCTTCGTCAATGAACTCGGCCTGCCATCGCTTCATCGGAGTTTGATGAGTACCCCGGGGGTCCGTAACGGCCCGCGACTGCGAAGGCCTCCCATGGAAGGAACGTAGGCTGTCGCGGGGAGCTGCGGCATGGGCCACGGGGGTCTCTGGCTGCTAGTAAGTGGCCAGGGACCGGTGCTGATGTTGGAGCTAGCGTACTGCTGCAATGAGAGTGTGCATCTGCTGAGCAAGTGCGATCAGTTGAACTTCTAGCGGAGGTGGTTGAACCGGGGCAGGTAGCTCCGTCTCCGGACCGTGCAGGTTCCCATGGGAAGGGGATGCTTTCGCACGGCTAGGAGATGCTCCCTTCGCTCGAGTGGTCACCATTCTCTCGACGAACTATCCGAGCGGGGCCTAAACTGGATCGGAAATCGTTCTGCCCCCTTCCTGGCATGCCAATCTATTGCTGCCCGGATAGTCGTGGCCCGTAGCTACTGATGGCGTCCGTCTACCCGGGATGCCTCCGGTACCTCGGGACCTGCCAAAGAATAATCGTTAGAGACCCGGGCCGGGGATTCCGGCGGGGGCGCTCCAACGGTCAAGTCAGTGACAATCCAGGGAAATAGATCCTCCTGGTCGAGCCCCTATGGATGAGCTCCATACTAGCAGGAGTGAGTGTAGTATGTATGAAAGTGAAAGTGAGCTGGAAGAGGTGATGGTCGAGGTGGTCCGATCCCCCCTCCGGCCTTTCTCCCTTGTTTTCTTTTTTTTGTTGTGTTTGTTTTGGTTACCTCCCTTTTGCTTATTCTGGCTGGGTCTTTTACTTTGGCTTGTCTTGGGATTTTCCTATGCTGTCAGACGTGTACAACGAGGTATCGTGCTGTAGACGAGACGCCTCTCCTGTCAAGTAGCCGGGGAAGCTTCTATACGCTTCTGACATTCCTTCTGCTTGCCTCTCTCTTAGAAGCCTGACGGGACCTCGGTTGGCGGGCCGCCATTCTCGGGACTCACGCTCTCCGGTTGGATCTTTTCTTCGGTCGTACGGCAGGTTGGTGGAGGGCATGGCACCTTGATGTGAGTTTCCTTTCTTTCCGGTGTGAGTGACGGCCGTGGACATTAATGACGGCATGGCGGGTGCTACTGTACAACCCTCGGGGGGCCCGCTGTCGTCCCTAGAGCGGAGGCGCTGCCCTCTTGGTGGTTGGTGCCTCCATCTGAGTTGGGGACCGAGCTGAAATCGTGGGGCCCGCCTCCAATGGACTCGCTTCAAAGTGGCTCGGTTGGGCGAAGGAGGGCTGAGCTCGACTCCGGGCCAGCAGAAATCAGCTTCGATCAAGCTTGAGCTGACGGAGGTGGGCGAGGTGCCGCCCAGCCTAGAGGACCTGACCTCGGAGGGGCTCCTCACGGCGGAGGAGACTTGAGCTCGACTCCTGACCACGGGGCCCGACCTTGAGGGGTCCGCCTTAGGTGGGGGCTTGTGCTCGGCTCCGGCCTAGGCATTCTGACTCGGCGGGGAGTGACCTGGCGGAGGACGGAGCTCAGCTTCGACGGGCGATCTCGTTGCTCCATGGGAGCCCAGCCCGGCGAAGGGGCTCATGTTGGAAATCCATCGTGGCTCTGATGGGGACTCCACGTCAGTCTGTCCGCGCCATGTCAGTGATCTAGCCATATCAAGTTGGAAAAGTATTAGTATTAAAATAATGAAATATATTTATTTCAAAAAAAATATTAGGATTTGAAAAAATGAATAATAATTAATAATAGATTATTGAATTAATTTAGAAATAAGTGGTAAATGTAGATTATTCAATTAGTTTAGAAATATTTTTTTAAATAAATAAAAATTTAGTGTAGATTGTTTAAAAAAATAAGTGTTGCTGTCTGGATCATCGTGGCCTACAGCTCCGACGCATCGGGTTCCCTCCGGATCCCTGGCTTCCGTCTCATGATCAGATTGCTAGCCTACTCGGGGGGTCCTACAAGACAGAGAAAAACCTTGGACGGGACTTCTGGCGAAGGCACTCTGACGATCAAGTCAGTGAGACGATTGAGGAGAACAGATACCTCTGAGACAGAGAGCTTGAGGGACTCTCCTCTTCCAGAGGGTGATAAGAGAAAAGATAATAGTAATACAAGAATGGAAGAATGGGGTGTCTGCTTCTCCTTCTGTAGCTCCGGTGCGGCATCTAGCATCGCTCCCCTCGCCTGGGATCCCGTGCGCGTTCCGGTCCCCTACAAAAGAAAAGAGACCCTAGCTAAGGATTCTGGCGGGGACACTTCGATGATCAAGTCAGTGGGCGATCCAGAGGAACATATCCCTCCTCGGTAGATTCTGATGAGGTCTCCACGTTCGGGGGTCATTATTTTTTGGAAAAGAAAGTGAGTGCGGGGAGTTAGCAGAGAAGGACTGGAGCAGAGTCGGTTGTGTCCGTGGGATTCTTTCGATGAATTCCCTGGTAGCCCCCCAGAGCATTGCGTCTGGCTTACTCTTCCCTTTTGCGTGCCAACCATTACCTCCCTTACCCCTTACTGGTTTTGCCTCTTGTCTCTCCTCTCGGTCGGAGGCCCCTCTTATATTTTTTGGATGGAGGGGTCGTATGTGACCCTTGCTTTCCAGATGTTCTTCTTTTTTGGGGAGTCCCAGGGGGTGACATCTGGCAGCATGCAGGAACTGCGCGTGAGCTCCCGTTAACCCCTTTGAGATGGGGAATCATGTTGCTAGCTCTTATGCTCTAGTTGGTCGCCATGTTTCGGGAAACCTGGTGAAGCACTAGCATGCGGGTGGCCGCCCCAAGGTCTGAATCCCTTGGTGCGACCTCCTATTTATGGATGGTACAGATAGCGGACTGGGGAGCGCCGTACCTTAAGAGGGACGTTCCTTCCTGATCGATCATGAGCTAGGGTCTGAGAGGGTCCTGGTGCTCCGACAAGGTGCCTTCCTCCGTAGGCCACAGGTGGCGGGCTGCCGCCTGTCAGTTGTACTGTCTCAGAGGCGAGGTCTGGGTGAAGGCGACCCTTTTTTCCACCATGATTTAAATCTCTGTTGCCTCCCGTTCTTCGATTGGTGGCATCCTGAGTTCGACCTCGGTCGGGGACTAACCTCGACAGGGGATCCACTTCGGCTTCTTACTCGGGTGCCAAGCTTAGGTGGCGCCTCCATCTACTAGCTGACAACTGGCACCTAGGTCGGTTGCACATCAGCGGATATAGCCATATTAGTTGCCCCTCACTCTGGAGCCCAGAAGACGAAGTGATGCTCGAGGCATGGAGAGTAATGATCATGCTGACGTGGACCGGTGCATCCCTTTACGTCGTCGATGTCTCCGCGTGTTTGCGCTTCGAAGACCACACGTTCACATTGATGGGGGTTTCGTGGTGCTTCAGCTTTCCGATGGTGACCATAAATGCTTCTCCTGGGTCGATGCAGATTCCTCTGAGGATGAGGCACGCGCATCATCCAATGCCGGCACGTGGCGTCTTCCGGTTGGCCTAGCGATTAATGAGGTGCGTACCTGCAGTCGATACGAGGGATCGGCAGGATCCGCTACAGAGAGGCCATCCCCCACCTTTTTAAGCGCAGGGGGATGGGACTCGGTGAACATCCTCTTCTTTTGGACTCTTCTCTCCTAACTTTACTCTCCTTGCTTATGCCAAGGGAAGTCTTCTGGTGAGCTTCAGGTCCAAGAGGCTGCATGATGCTTTTGCGAGGACGTCCCGCCAGCATCCAGGCAGGGGCGCCCTAATCGGGGAAGAAGTTCGCTGAGCTCGAGATTCCCCTGAAGGAGGAGAAAGTGGAAAGGCCCTAGGGAGCAGAGGAGATAGTTGCTTATGTAATGGGAGTAGCCTACCTGTGAACTTCCTGATGCGCCCGGTCGCACAACTGAATGAGGGGACGGTCATGGATGCAGGCATCGTGGTGAGCGCTTTGGTCATCATGGCGCTACTGGGAGTGGCCTGACGAGGAGCGGCTGTGGCTGGTCTTGGAATCACCAGATCGATGAAATCCAAGAAGGACATCATGGTCGAGGAGGAGGCGTGCACCCTTCCATGAGCGAACATCTGTGGAAGGGGTACAACGGCGCATCCTCCAAGTGGAGCCGGTGCCAAGCTTTGGAGACCCGACGACTTTCGGGAGAGGACGGGGCGATGGAGGCGGAGGCGGAGGCACCGCCACCCTCCTTCCTGGGAAGCCCATCTGAAAAAATAACTGGCGCACCTCCAGTTGCTTCTGGGAGTATCGCCAGGGAGGATCTTTTCTTACTTGTAACTTAAACCTCTGAGAGGCTTTCTGGCTTGTCGGGAACCTCCGTAGGATGTAAGAGACTTTCGATCAATGAAGGCTTTTGCTTTGACTACTACACGCCTCTCTTTCTCGTCTCCTTCTTCTTCTTCTCCACTTGAGCTGCTCCGAAGGGGGCCCACCGGCGGCCGCAACTGCGTGCTCCGCGACTATGCAATTTGAAGGAACTAGTTCAGCAGGAAGACTTGGAGTGATGTTCGGCTTCTGCTAGAGTATCGACCTGGGGGGAGCCAGACCTGCAGAAGGGCTTCGAGGTAGAGTCTGACTTCGGCTGGAACCGGGCTTCTGCTCAAGTCTCGATCTGGGGGGAGCTAGACCTACAAAAGGACTTGACGGGATGGAGCTTACGGTTGCCATCTCCGCCAAATGGATCCATGCGGGACCCAAGGATGTCACTTCTTCATTGGTCTCCTGTTTCCAAGTCCTGATAGAACGTCACGCTCGGGGCTAAGAAGGTAATTACGGGACTGACGCGGAAAGGCTGAGATATGGCACCATTCAATGCCATGATCGCCGCCACTTCATGCACCGTGCCTTGAGGCCAGTATGGGGATGCCATGTCAGTGGATCTGAGGAAGCATGATGGTGGATGTACGGCTCGAGGCTGTTGCCACTGCATCAGAGCGTCGCCCTCGGTCAATGTTGCACGTGGTGCCCATCCGGTGGTGGGGGTACTGAAAGGACGTACGGTTGCAGTCTGGCGGCCTTGAAAAGAGGGTAAGCTTTTTTCCTTGATCATCTCTTTCAGAACTTTCCTGCTCACCGCCAAGCCAGAGCTTCTTCCTTCTCCTGAGTATCTTTTTCCTTAACAACCAAGTTAGTCTCCCTTGGCCTTTTCCTTCCTCTCTGTGCACCTCTTTCTTTTTCTGATCTCGGATGACTCCATCTGGCTGGCACCACCGTTCTTCTGACGACCCCCATAGGGCGGGGCCTTCTCAACTGAGGGCTCCATCTTCAGACGAGGAGGAGGAGGCCCCTCTCGTCATTCATAGAAGCCTCCGCCCGACCGAAGTAGTCATCGGCGGGCATAGGGCCCCTCCTATTGCTTCTGATTCTTCTGCCCCCATTGCTTCTTCTAGGTCTCCGCATCTGACCTAGCCTTCGGGTGTAGCTTCGACGACAACCCGGGAGGATCTCTTTGTGATCCGGGCCACCTACGGGATCCCAGACTCTATCCAGCCCTTAGTCCCGCGACCGAGGGAACGGGTCATCTCTAGTGGCCCGGGGCGAATAGCCCTCTATGAGTTTTTCTCGGGGGCCTTCGCTTGCCTTTTCATCCCTTCTTTCTCTCCTTCCTGAGCAACTATGGTCTTGTTCTGGCCCAGTTGGCTTCCAACACCATTAGGGTCATCAACTGCTTCATCATCTTTTGCCACTTTCACGGGATTGTCGTCCGCTTTTCTTTGTTCAGGACCTTTTTTATTCTGAAATGCCACCCGACCGAGGATGGGTGGTGATGCATTTATCCTTGCCCGAGGAGGATAAAGTTTGAACACCCTTCTTCCATCAAGGGGTGGAAGAGGAAATTCTTTTTTGCTTATGTCAAATGAGTGGATTGGGTCTGGAGTAACCCGGACCAGATCCCAAACAGGAACTCCCAGGTTGAGGTTTCTGATCGGGAGGTATATGACCAGCTCATCTCCGATTAGATCCCCGCTCTTGAAGTTCTACTATCAGAGCAGAACTTATTCGATGCCGGGATCAGCCCAAACTCGGGGTTAGGTGAGTCCGGAGGGGTATCTCTTCTTTGATGAGTCCCTTTCGGACTGTTGCTGAACTTTGTCTTCTTCTTCCTGCAGATACGAGATTCTCGGTGCGGGAGCTTCTAGAGTCCGCCCACAAGAAGAGCTTGCCATCCGAGTCCGGGAAGGCCCACCCAAGAGGGCCCGATTTGGGCCCAGCCAGGAGGCGGGGCCTGCTTCAATCTCTGACCCTGTGGGATTGGTGGTCGAACCGGCCCTTGGGCCTTCGAGACAGCGGGCCGGGCTTCCAGTCCGAGAATCTGGCACCAGCACGCCGACCACGCCGGCTGCAATAGCTGCGGCCCACCCTCCCATGACACCATGCAAGCTGGTAATTGAAGGTCTACAAAATGCTTCGAGTTTTGTGTTGTGGTTCAGCCTCATCCGCATACCTTATTCTGAGGTTGGTTGGAGATTCGTGTAAAAATGCCATGAAGAGATTCTAACTGATAATAATTAGATTATTAAAAAAAATAATAATACTCACCCGAAGGGTTTTAAGATCCATACAAGCCGATAAGAGAACGCCTGCAATACATTTCAAGTTTTGTGTTATGGTTCAGCCTCATCCATGTGTCATATGCTAAGGTTGGTTTGGAGATTCGTGTGAAAATTATTAAAAGAGATTTTTACCGGTAATTATAAGATTATTACCGAAAGGAATTAATTATTACTGATAGATAAGAATTAGATTGTTAGCGGTAACAATTAATTCTCACCGGTAAGAATTAATCTTATCGGTAATAATTAGATTCTTACCGGTAACCATCTTCCTTTGCTTTACAATCCGTGCAACCCGATGAAGGCTAAGATGTGCTTTGAGAGCTGTGCTGTTGGTCATTCTCATCCACGTGCCATAAGATGGCATCATGATATCAAAACCCTAAGAGCATGATTCGAGCATATTGAAGTCAGTTTCTAACATGGTGATCATGCACCAATATACATAGCGCTGCCATGGTGAAGGGCATTAGGGAGTATCAGGCTTGCAAAGAAGATGAGAGAAGGCTGTTTCAAGCCCAAGACAAACCGTTTGCAAACACCTTGTTAATTTGACAGTCAAAACTGCAACACCTTTTGAGCAATGGGGCAATGGTCCTCCAAGCTCGCCAGCTACGTAACACTACAGTTCTGAGTTAGTGTTACATGGGGAGAAAACGAGGTAAAAGAAACCATAGATAGAAATAGACTACCATTTTCAACTCCACCAAAGCTTCGAATATTTCCCATTTAGTGATGTTAATAAGACCGGCACAAATTGGAGCTATAAAGCTCTAGGTTTTCATGTATAAATTTCCTGATCAAATCCGGTCCACCATGTGCCTGGTTAAGAAAAAGCTATAGCTCCTCCACTTGTCAATCTCTTGCTTTTAAGTTTTGCCTTCATTTGCCATCTGCCACATTAGTTTTGTTATCATCATGAGCAAACTTGTCAGAATGCACTGCAAGGTCTAAAGTTGTGATTTATTTTAAGGACAAACTTATTTAGACCACTAATTGTTTTCTAATAAGCATTTTGCACCAGCTAAAAAACAAATACATTGAAAAGATCCATTATCCTATCCTTGTTAGCGCAACAGACAAAGCAAACCAAAAAAGGTATTGAAGATAAGCCATCTCAAAATGTTGGTTAATAAGACAGGCCCATTGTTCTCACATCATTCTACATCTCCTATGGATATCAACAAGATGTTTAGGTCCAAGCCATACTTCCAAACACCATCCATATAACTGTTAAAGTTAGATTAATGCAATTCATAAAAGAAAACAAATCAGAAGGTTTAATTACATATAAACAAATCAATTTTGTGAGCCAGGCTGTGCAAAATATTTAAAACACTGATCTAGATCTCTCTGCAGCACAAAGGAGTATAGTATAACTCGTGGCTCATGGCTAAAATCATATGATTCCTTTATTTTCCAGAAACACCGAGGATATCTGGAGTTCCAGAGGCATGCATCAAGTCCCAGCCATGTCCTCTAGTTTTCGGTACAAACAGGTTTAGCATGGCACTCTTGTGAAGATATTGATCATGTGTGCTTGGACACCTGATATTCTGCCATCTCCTATATCTTGCTTAGAAGTACAGGTATTTTATACAGATCAGGGAAGCTTTGCAATTATTTAGTATAAACCTGTTTTAATAGTTTTGAAAACACATGTTCATGTCTTCATTTCAAACTGCACATCTGTCAGTATCCTTGCACTGTTCTCAACAAGGAAATCAAAAAGTATATACAGCCGCAGTTTCGCATAAAATTAGTATGTAGATATTTACGAACTTCTTGCACTCACATCTCGGCGGTGGTCACAATTGAATCATGGTTATTTGATGGAAGAACTGCCTTGTTGTCATTCTTCATTTCTGATCCAATGGGTCCTACCTGCGCAAGAAAGAAACTTGTCAGTATGTCAGTGAATTTAGCCATCTATATTTATGCTGCTGTGTAGAATTTCCTGATATTGCTGCAAACAGCGCACCTTCTCATTTGGATTGGAAGGATTCTGGGTACCTATTTTGAATGTTGTAGAGACACTTCTCAGAGTACCCTGCAGATGTCAAAAATCAAGTGAATGTCACAGAAACAGACCAACCATTAACTAAATATCAAATTTCAAAATTAAATTACCATTTTTTCAGTCATAATCACATAATTTGAATATAATGTTAGTAGTTTGAATGAAAATGATTTAATCACAGTGCAAAACGATAAGTATTAAGGACCATTTTTGTATTGTTGTTCTCATGTTTCTGTTTCTCTATAAATTAATCCAATATCACATGGAGATTGATGTTGTAGATAACATTAGTACAAATCTTTTACTATTTTTTGCTTTTATTTTCACACTTTTAAAAAGCGACAAAGCTTTGCTACCAAAAGCTCTAAATATCTTATAAACAATTGTAAGATATTATAAACAATTTTATAAGATATTATATTTAAAAAAAAAGCTCTAAATATCTTATAAACAATCTGAAAAAACAAAGAGGTGTCATTATAAGCAATACTAACAGACCCTAAATTAGGGCCATTTACAACCACCTTATTGTTCATGCAGGATACTTGTAAATTATCCAACTTATACTATGCCTAGCTTGCCTGTCTTCCCTAATTATTTTTGTTTTTCTTTTTTGGAAAGTTAGGTCCCATCCCATCAGAACTGCAAATGTCCCTTCTCAACCATTCAAGATTCAGGGATAACAGAAATCCAGGAGGAAACATTTTCATTTGAACAATAACAAGATACAGATTAAATGAGAAAGATATTTAAGATAGGAAATAAGAACCTTCCTGAATCCTAAGTCAAACTTGTGTTTCTGGGATGACCAGAACACCATGGAGGTTGATTATGAAAATGATTAAATCTTAAAGACTAAGAGGTCTTTGTACAGTCAATCTGCAGAAAAAATGAAACACCCCATTATTTCTTGGGCAATAAATAGTTATTCAGATGGAACACTAACAAAATCAGGATCAAATAGGCCTTGTGCAACATGACACCCTCCCTCAAAAGCACCTGTTGTTCCATCCCCCTCCAACACAAACCTCACAAGTTCTATACCAAGGCGTTCAGCACTACAGTCCTAGCTTCCTTCATTTATCTGCACATGAAATTAGAGGATCCTTCCAGACTCTGGCCACCACCATATCTTTAAAGTCAAGAGGCTCATCTTTTGCTTGAAATTAAAGATTTGCTGCTTCCATCGCCACTCTTCAGGCTGAACAACTTTATTAACAGCTTTTCTCTTCTTTATACCATCCTTATTTGTCTGGAATTTAATCTCGCTCGCAGCAAAGTAAGAACTATACTCCCTCCTCCCTCCATCCACCGCCTTGTGCAACTCTGTATCAATGCACACAAATGTCAAATCAGTTTTTCATCTGTTCCTTAAGAAGCTTGACCATATCTGACTCTTCTAATCCTGTACTTCATGGTGCTCTATAACCTCATCCTTCTTATGCCAATCTTCTTGACTGTGCTAGAATCTGGGAATGACAGGAGGTTAAGCTTTCAGAAGCACTGCTGTGGGTGGTTTGTCAATATTCAAAAATTTCACTTTATTCTACTGTATAGCAGAGAACATGGTTATCCACAGTGAGCAAGCACGGTTCTTGCTGGACAATATGGGTAACCAGGGTTTAACTAATACTGTTTATTTGTTTTTCTATCAATAATCTTTTACTATATGCTAATCACTAGGCTTGTTGCACCACAGAGACTTGTAAGGTAAAGACAATCTAATCCCTGAGACACTCCATTCACTATAGATATCCTAATCCATAGAAAACCCAACTACAGAGCATGCATGCCCATAGAGCCAGCATGCTATCATTTGTTGATTTGTATCTAAATAATCTAAGCATATTTATTAGAACTGAACCAGACAATGACCCAAACAAGGAGGGTAACCGGTTCACTCGTCCAATCATCAGT
Source organism: Areca catechu (assembly GCA_021397845.1). Classification (NCBI taxonomy): domain Eukaryota; kingdom Viridiplantae; phylum Streptophyta; class Magnoliopsida; order Arecales; family Arecaceae; genus Areca; species Areca catechu. Next base: position 6,554,407 of record CM038040.1, on the reverse strand, counting down.
TCAACCAGTCACACTAAAAACGTGAAAATCTAAATTAAAAATAGTTATAGTTATGATCATATTTTGTTATGATAAAAGTATAAGTTGGTAGCATGTTTTAAGGGTTAAGATACTTAACCATCTTACGGTAGGTCCAGGCTCAATTTAGCTTTTCTACTAATTTTATGATGCTCTTCTTTTTAAATAAAATGACAAAGTCTGCAGACACCGAAACCTGCTGGATTGGCTGAGACACCCTAAATCCAGATAAGTTAGTCAGGCTTTCCATGGATCAAATGCAGATCTGGTCTTTTAAGTGACCCAAACTGGATGAAGATCTGGTTCATCGGGCTTCTGGTCAGACTAGCCTGTCTGGTCAGGGGTCTAATAACTATGCATCTTAAAACTGGAGGCAAAAACGGTTTCTTCCACCTCTCTTCTTCAAGCTTCAAGTCACGCTATAGCCATTTTGGATTTTCAGCGATGTCTTATCCTTCCCTTTTTTTATTTCCTTTTCATTTCCTTTATTCCACAAGTTTCTTACACAAAAGATATTTCACTTTAGGGTTTTCCAGACCATATCATTCCATCCTCTTATTCCTGCCTTTCATTCCAAAGCACCCCTTGGGATGAAAAATTAGTAAGTCCATATACATCACCTTCCCAAGTATCATTTGAGCTCAATTCTTCTTTATCCAGGTCAATGGCAATTTCAGAATTCATAGTTCCACACAAGGCATAATCTTGATTGAAACCAATATCAGCAATGACATACATTAAATAACATTTTTTAGAAAAATAATAACCAAGGTTTTAAATCTCGTGGGACGGCTGAATTTTTCATGGAACATCCCGTCCCGTCCCGACATTTGGGACAGGAGATGTTCCAAGGAATCCTGATTGGGACGTTGGGACGCTGGCAGGACATCCTATCCCAACACATGAGATGGTACCCCATCCCAGTGTCCCACAGGACGTCCCGCCGGGACCTGAATCCTTGATAATAACAATGTTCCTAATTCGAGAAGTATCCCTACCAATCATAGTTGAAATTAGCCCATGAAAAACAAAGTGTATTCCTATTTTATTTGGCCACCTAATTGCTTCATGGTACACATGCCAGAGGGAATGATATAATGATTTTCAGAATTTTAGGGACCAGGATATTCTAAATACAGAAGTCTATATCTTGGAGGGAGCATCCCCCTCTCCCTCTGCTGCCTAACTACTGATCTATAATCAATAAGCATCTAAAACAATCCTGTGACAGCAATACTTTGTTTTTACCCAAAGCTTTAATTCTTTTATTCTCTAATTTTTTTAAGGGGTTTCATAGAGCTTGTGGAGAGGGAGAGAAGAACAAAAAAATTATATATAAAAAAAAAGAGGATGTAGCAATGGCTACATTATATATAATTAAAAAGGAGTCATTGCTTGGTGCAATAGTAAATACTTGGGCTGACATGTGCAATGGTAGTTCGCATCCTAGAGCAGCCGCTTTGTGCAAAAAAATGCCATTGATTAGTATTGTTCCCAGTTCACCCCTTCCAAGACCTCGGATTGTGAGGACCGTAACCAGGTAACACACATGCACATACATACATACATGTATATGTATGTGTTTTCTTCCAACCAACATGGTGCCCACCTTTCATCCCCTTCCTAATGCCAACCATGAATAACTAGCATTCCCTCACTCTCATTTCCCTCTTGTCCATAAATTATCTCATATTTAGTAAATATTTTCTGGAACAAATATTGTAAAAATGGCTTCATTCTTATTAAACGTTCCTTGGGATTCTGGTCATTGAACTAGCTTTATTTAGGTCTTATTTTTGCTTTGGCGAAACTTTCTTTATTTTTTTTTGTCTTTGCTATGTGGATGCATTTGGAAACTATGGATTTCCTAAGAAAGTTGTGATCAATACATCTCATCTGTGCCTACCATGTCAATTAAATAATAGAAATTTGTTTGAAAAGGTGACCTCAACAAAATAATATCCATTGATTACAATAGTTATTTTCTATATGATGTTCTGCTCTTATTAATGGACTAATAGAGCAGGCGGTAACATGCTGAGTTGACTAAGAGGAACTAATTAAGTGATTTGAGCAACCAATTTAGTCATTTAAACCGCTAAAGTTTTTATTAGGAAATATTTAGAGATCTTTAGTTGTTCACAATGCCCCTTCTCGAAGAAATTGCCAGTCCTGCAACTGTGCATGGATTTAGATGCAAGAATTGGATTCAAACACCAAGGCAAGTATTGAACTTGAGAAAAGGAGAAACAGATATACAATTCAACAAATGGTATTATTCAATTTCTATACAATTTCAAAACAAAAACATGAAAGATTTTTAGTCAAGGTGTTTCAGCATGCATGAAACTCGTTTAAACTCTAAAAGTGGGTCAAAGATAAAACAAAAGTCAATTCACATAGGTATTTTAAAAATGGCATCCTTAACTAAATTCTTAAAACAATAAAGACTTCTTCTAAATTTGCTATGGTGGGATCCAACTACTTCTTAGGAAGGCCAACCATGCATGGATCTCTAAAACCTACAACTATATAATATCATATTTGTCTATAATTCTAACACTACATGAAAACAAGTTAAGCATACTAGAAATAAGAATGTTAAAATGGATGTGTAGTAAAACTAGAAAGGATAGATTGAGAAGTGAATGTGATATTAGAAGAGCTATAGGAGTTGCAGAAATTAAGGACAAAGTGATGAAATATAGATTGAGATGGTATGAACTTATGCAACGAAGATATGAGGGGGCACCAGCAAGGAGAGAGTTTAATTTGTCGTGAGGGTTGCAAGAAAAGTTCAGGAAGGCCTAACATAACATGGAGAGAGATTCTAAGGAATGATATGGAGAAACTTAAAAAAAACATTAGAGCTAGCCTTAAATAAAATACTTGGCAAATAAGAATTCATCAAACCATAATCCAAATGGTTGGCAAAAGGCTGAATGGTTATGGTTATGGCCTAGAATTCTGGCTCTTATCCAACATGGAGATAAGTATTTGACATATTCTATGCGATGAATGTGAGAGTCCAAGTAACATAATCTAATTGGCACCTTTCTTGGATGAATTTGATCTAGCACCCCTACCCTAGAAGCACAGGCCTGTATTAGAACACCCCACTTCATAAAGTTGGCTGCTATGCTAGCATGTGGAACAGCTACGCCTTTGGCCAAACCAACTCCCCTAGATTATATAGAAGACTAAACCAACATCAGCTCCTTAGGCCCCTTCAACTAAACCAAATCCATTGTCTTCCCCAAGGTGCCAAGACAACAAAGGAAGACCTCAACTTTTAGTTCTATATTACCCTTTTCTACTTAGGTGAGAGAGGAATAGATGGCTTTTAAGGACAGCTCCATTGTCAAGACTTGTGTATTCCTAGGCCAAATTCATATTGCTCCTTTCTCCTCCTTGTCCTATCAACATTGCTCTAGCTTGCAGAGCACAAGATGGATTTGTCAACATACCTCTGATGCTAAAAAGATAATAACCATGGTTGCAGGGCCTTGCAATTTGGATACACATTTGGCCTCTAGTGATACTTGACCCGAAATTCTCTAGATCAATCTCTATATAGTTTGGCAAATTCACCGACAAAAGTTCAACCATACAAATACAATGATGTTCTTTTGGCTGTTGCAGAGATAGAGAGATTTCTGATGATGCTTGCTACCAACCTAGCATTCTATTTGGCTGTAGATGCAGTTCAATCTAGATGTTCCCACCAAGATTGGAATTACATTAAGAATGTTCTTCTTTTGCTCCATCCACTGTCTCCAATTACCGATGACCAGATGGACCCTTACAGGATGGACTACCCAACAGAAAACCATCTGGATCATCTAACATATTCAGAAATATGACACCCCTGCCTCAAACCCCTAATCTTGATACTATATCATGCCGACCCTTAAATCCCCAATTTATCTTGATGTAGTGCTAAATGTAATTAAACTAGTCCTCACCCTTAATCTTCAATTCCTCTTGATGTATTTGTAAACGAAGTTAAACTAGTGCTCATTCCAGATGTATAGAATTTAGTACTGCAACATTCTGAATACCTTTCTTATCATCTCATCACAAACATGCTCTTTATGCATCTCAAAGAGACGAAAGAAAGAAGTCAGTTATCATCTCCTGTCATATGAATCTCTGACTCATGCATCTCAAAGAGATGGAAGAAAGAAGACGGTTATCATCTCCTTTCATATGAATCTCTGACTATATAAGTACCAGAACAGGGCAGAAGAGAATGCTCATCCACACATCTGGAAACTTCTCGAGGTTGCACCCTGCCAACCATCTTAGATACCGTGCACCAAAATATGTATCATAACATGTGTGCTCATCAACCAAAGCATTTCCATTATTCAAGAATTAAGCTGGAGGGTCCTATTTGAATTTAAAGGCTACCAAATCTAACTTTGAGATCATTATCTAATGGACATGTCTAACCACTAAATCATCCACTAAATGATAATTCTGCTAAAGAGTATATTATGAATCAAGTCTTAAATGATATACATTCATCTTTGCAAATATGAACTATGACCTCAAATAAAATAAAACGTAGTCATCATGATGATTGCACTACATATAATGATTAGAAGATTAGTGATGATATGGGTGTTTTTGAAACCAAGTTGAATGGTAAACTATTAGAGACATCCCATGGAGAGTTCAAATCTCCATGGAGAACATCACGTGAATGATAAAAATAAAAATAAAAAAATGTGCAAGAACAATATAAGTTGATCAAATAATGACATATCGTTGGTGACTTTGATAGATAATTTAATGAGATTTTTAAAAAATGATAAATATGATGATAACCACATGACATCCTGAAGAGAGTTCAACTCTTCTTGGAGAACACCACATGGATGATCAAAAAGAAAAAGAGAAGTGCTACAACTAAGGTAAGGTGATCAAATAATGACATGATAGTGGCAGCATTGATAGATAAGAAGTTAATGAAATCAAACAAAATGATAAAATAAAATGATACCCAAAATACAATAATACCAGTTAATAATCAAATGAAGAAAAAAAAGGTTAGCATCCACAGTTTTAGTCAATCACGAAATACCAAAGGGAGGAATGAAGGACGCATGCACCATCCACTTGTTCAAGGTCAATGATATATGATATATGTAATCAACCAACTTGGTTGAGATATTGCTCGCCTTCGCTTACTTTGAAACAAATTAACTAATAGAAATTTGTAAGTGTTTAATAATGATACTTTCAGAATTAGTTTTAGTCAAAATGTATGCACACAAGCAAGGTCTGCCATACCATTGTACCATACCATACCAGTTAGGTACAAGTACCCTATCAACATTCGGTTTGGTTTGAGCCAAACTGGTCCATACTGGTCTGAACCAAGTGGAACCACCCAGTAACGACCTGTACCACCTGGATTTGAGTGGTACAGTGGCTAAGAGTGGGAAAAGGTGTTGGAAGCCTGTCTCAAAGAAAGGCACATACTATACCATTTCAAACTAGTAACATACTTGTATGGCTCTCAGTACCAATTTTGCCGACCCATGCACAAAAGGCTACAATCAACAATGTGATAGAGGTAAAAGTCTATAAATCAAGATAAAGCCATACTAACATTGACAAAAATTTTGCACAAACCTTGTTTGCCCACATTAATCCACAAGCATTGCAAAGAGACCTTGGACCAGCTGGTCCACGACGCATTGCTGGTGTCAACTTCTCACTAATGCCACAGTTTTGGCATCTGCAAAAACCACATAGACAATAAGCAACAAACTAGTAGAAAGCAAGAATCAATCAAAGTCATTAGATTCTTTCAAGTGAAGTCACAAGGATTATTTTAGATTCTTCCATGTGAATTCACTAGGAGGAAAATTATCAACAAGTAATCTTACAAGCCAGGAAAAACAAGAGGAAAAACTCACATCTTTGTTTCTCGAGGATTATCACCATGACCAGCGCTTTGAGCAGGATCACAACTTGAAGAGGCTGATGCCTCATCCTCAGGATTGGCTTTCCCAGCAAACTGCCCCTTCCGGCGCTTCATTCTGACAAGAACAAGCTTACAAATGATACATATAACATGGCCATGAATGGAAAGATCAATGAAAGTCATTGAAGAATGTTAGTTTAGTAACATGTAACCTTGTGCCCTGTGAGTGTTGAACATTGTAGCATATTCTTTCTTCATTTTTTGCATCTGTTTGCGAATGCATTGTGGAATGTTTGCAAGAGTCCCATTATGCAAGAAAACAATTTTGGGCAGCTCCATGTTCAAGAATAATGCAAGGGTCTGAATTGCTTTTAGAACTTAAAATGCAAGGATTTCACACCCATTTGGTAGTGTGACAGTGCTTTTCTGAAGATGATATCCAACTTGAGATATTATTTAAAATTTAGAAATTCCTCAGGGACCATACTGAACAAGTAAGGATCCCTTACTATGTGGTTCCATCAGTCATGTCAGCACACTGTGACCAAACCAGATCAGGTGATCTAGGTCTATAACTTTGTGTAAAATACATGCACCACAGAAGAAGATGTCACAATCAAAGGGACCCAACAAAATTTTGGAATTTATATTAAATGCAGAAAGCCTTGAAGGCCTCCTTGCAAAGCCTTTTCTTATTTGTTTTGAGCAGTGGCTAGCTTGTCCTCTGAACATTATCAATGTAGCATGAAATCATCAAAACATCATCTTCATCATCAAATCCACACCAGTGAGCTATTGCCTAATACACCAACAACTTAAACCTTGCAATGCACTAGAAATGTTTTTAGATTCCAAGGTTGTAACATGACATCCCTCAAGGAGCTTGAACCTGGCCACAACCCTCTCACTTTAAGCAAATAGCAAAGGTTTTTTATCCAAACATTACTTTTTCTCTGGAATGTACACATTAAGACATACATAGCCTTTTCTCCCTCATGACCTTCAGGTCACCATTATCTTGATCTAAAACTAATTCAGTTCTTTCAAGTAGGTGGAAGTCACATCTTCAATTAGTTAATTATTTTCCCATCATTAGCTAGATTTTTGAGTTTTGACTTCTATGGACCCACATCATTTTGTGGAAACCAGATGCCATACTGAACTTCAAGTTTTGTCACCCCAGACTTCCTAAGGTTTTGTTCATCATTTGCCACCTTCAAGATGACATACTTATCTTCTTCACATATCAAAAGTGTTTCCCACAGCAATACAACATATGTCTAGTTTCCAGCATCACTTCTTGACCCAAAATGTCCCTTAACTACCATTCCGAGATTTAATTTGGGGAGTTCACAAAAATAGGTTGGTTGCTTTTGCAAAATTCCCCATTATATTTAACCATTAGACCCATATTATCTTGTCTACCAATATCATTAATTCATCAGTGGATCTACTTCTTTACATTCTTATGGCAAGAGTGCCAATAGCTCGGCTCAACCTATGACATGACCTGGTTTTGACCAGTGCGTCCTAACTGACTGAATTTTTTAAACCCATGAGTCAGGCATGGGTCAGCAAGATGACTTATTTGACAGATCAGATCGAGTCTAGGTCACATCTTTCTTACTTGAACCAAACCAACTAACCAGGTCTAAAGTAGGTCAAATTGAGAAGGATTCGTGCAGTGAAGTGCCAGTGCAGCAGACCCCAACCAGTTTGGATTAAGCTTAGCTGAGTTCAGTAGAATAGTAGAAAAATGGAGTTAAATTAAACAAGTTAAGGATATCAGATGGAATCAAACCAAGAGCAAGTGCAATCATGGAAAAATATTTCAGAACAAGAGTAACACTAAAGTATGAAGGATCCTAGAACTAAGATTTCTTAGAACAAGAATTCTTAAACTTAGATAATAATCCGTGTGAAACCTGCTTTACAACCTTTCTCCAAAAAAACAATTATATGGGAGTTTCTTAAGCAAATCAAAAAGTGTGTCCCAAAATAAAACAAAATGGAAGATATGCAAATCATTGGAAACTCATATTTCCATATCTTTATTCCTTCATTAATTGACTCAATAAAAAAAAACCCTTATATAACTTCTACAAAACAAGGTACTATGTAACAATATTTCCGTTTTCATTTTTTTAAGTATCCAATCAGCCTTATATGTCATATATTTTTCCTTAAAGCTTTAAAGTTCTACTTTTTCCCACCAAGTCATTTAGAAGCCCTCATTGAAAACACATGAGGTTTTATTTAGGATACAATGGAGAATCAGCAAATCAAAGCGGACAATCCTTATGATATCATATGATTGATCACATGGTGGCAATGCTGCTGGCATAAATCATATACTTGAAAAATGTTATCCAGCACCCAGAATTTATTCAAACTAAGTGCAAAACTATCTTTGAACAAAATGTTCCAATTTGAGCTGCTCAACATCTACTCCATGGTATGGACCAAGGTTCACTGATCTGATAAGGTAGTGCTAGCTGGTGACTGGTTTGATACGGTGCAGGTCCATACCGTGCCATTTCAAGGAAGGGGGAGGCTTACTAGTGAATCTCCACCCGGTGGCTCTTTCAGATATAGTGGAGTGAGAGGACAATAAAACAGTATCGAAGAAGAGCATGCGACCAGATGAAGAAGTGCAGGGCCAAGGGCTCTCTTGAACCATCATGAGTAGGTGTGAGGCATTCTTGAACCATCATGAGGGGGTACTCTCAAACCATTGAATATATCAAACCAGAGATGGGGGAGAGATTTTATAATTGAGCCATCCTAACCTGCTGAACTGTTCCAACTTGGCATCAACTCATGTCAGTTTGACAATCATTGGTATGGAATATATCGCACTATTTCATAAATAAGAGCACAAATTGAAGTGGACCAATTGTACAATGGCCTATCTACAATATTTGTAAGATCTGAAATTTCAGTTCATATCTGAATTTCAAACCGAAAATCAAAAATTCAGGACAAAGTGCAGAAAATCTCCTTGTAAGGAATAAAGAGATGCTCCAAAGACGAAGAACAAGCCTTCGGAGGTCACTCACACAAAAGTTGATAAAAAGAAATTAAAGTGGAAGAGGAACAAAAAAAAGTCTGAAACCTTATTATATCACTACAATAATAATGCTAATACACCTTAGTTCATGTTTAAAAATAAACATCTAATTTAATTCAAAGACAATAACACTCTTAACAAATCATAATGTAACAATCCAAGACCTCACCCAAAAACACTAGCCAAAATATATCATTTGTGTTCCTTGACCCTAAATAAGCATCCAAGATCTGCACAGTACATAGTTGATGTGGGACTTAACAAATGCCCTAATAGATCCTCACATACTCCCCATGTTTAAGCCCTAGCTTCCTCACCAGGATAAGGGTCCAAATCAATTCAAATTTCACCATAAGTAGCATAAATCCAATTACAAACACCACGATCATCTCATGGTCTGTCCAAATGGACCCATGCTATAATGTCCTCTAGTTCACATGGGCCATAGATCGGGTGTGCTCTAATACCATTTGTAACAATCCTAAATCTCAGCCAAAAAGGCTAGCCATAAGGTATTTTTTGGTTTTATTAGCCCTATATGAGTATCCAAAATCTATCTTGTGCAAAGCCAACATGGAACTAAACACATGACTGTATGGGTCATCATACATATGGAAGAGAATAAAAAAGAAAAAAGGATTATTTTGCCTTAAATAGCAAAATGTGAAAAGAAGGGTGGATGGATGGCTTGGCATAACCTCCGGGCATCCTTATCCTTATTTCTTTCTTTCCTCTTTTATTACTTTTCTTTTTTTCTTTTTTACACCACATAAGAGGAACCAGACATCCTCTCTAGTCCATATGAAGTACAGGTAGGGACAGACAACATCCACCTCCTTTCTTTTCTTATCATGGAGCCCCAATGAAATGGTTAGATCCTCTATTGCTGCATTGGATCAGCAAGTCATAGGCATGTAAAATAAAACAAAAATAAAAATAAAAGGACTACAACAAGATCTAATCTCAACTATTATTCAGGCAGACACCTAAAATAATCAAAAAAACATTTCTAAACACCTAAGTTCAGACTAAGATCCAAGATAACTGAAATAAAGGAAAACTGACCAAAATTGCATCAAATCAACTCAAAAACCTAGCAGCTAGCACTTTTTACTCCTAAATTTTCTTCTGCTCAAAATCAATGCTCGACCTTCAAACTTAATTGCATTACAAACCATAAATTACAAGCCATGTGAATCACTTTGTAGAATCCCTTAAAACTGACCAAGAAGACTTAATTTTATTCCCTAAGTTTGCAGATCTTGTGTTCACTAAGCAACAGCCTTGGTTTCCAGAAAGATTTCTTTAATGATGTAACATTGCAAATAGGCATTCTTCATGACCAATTTGCAAAGAGGCCAGATTAGATTAGTGAAAAATTGAGATAATAAACCCAATTTAGAAAGTTATATACTAGAAAAGCTATCATCATCCAAATTTACCTTTCCTAAGTACTCCTTTTGACTTCCTCTTAAGGTATTGACAAGTCAGATATTTTTCACAAAGAGATATAATTGAATATAGGAAAAATACAGACTCAATGCAGCAAAACCCAGTGGATACCTAAGAGCTACCTCCTTGCGGACATTGTACCGAATTTTCTTATCAAAACATCTCTCCTTTCTCTTCTCTCTAAATCTAATCAGCGAAGCAATCCTCTTTGCTGGCATAGATGTGCGCTGTAAAATATCATCCAAAACTGATTTAGAAATAGCAAATAAAGCTAATAACAACAAAAGAATACAATTCAACCAGAACATCAGTACCCTATCATCCTGCGGAAAGGGTAGTGCCATGCCAGCTATGCCAGAAGGCATTTCACATCCTCCCAATAGTAACAATACAGCTTGCACCTGCAGCATAAACATGTTGCTCAAGAAGCACATCTTCAAAATGTTGCAAATGGAAGGCAGGCAGAATGCTGCTCAATGACATCAGACTTACAAAGCATTATCAATACACAAAATCATGCACAAACAAAAAGGTTCCAAGCAAAGTTCGACATACCAATGTATACCATCTGGTACCGGGTTTACCATATCATAGCAGTACCAAACTAAGACTCGGTACAAGGGATGCACCAAGTCTCATTATGCTAAACTAACCCCCACACCAGGTATGCTAACACTATACCAACACAGTATCAATACAGGGTCCAGTACCAAGATGACAATCCTTGGTTCCAAGTAAAGTAAACTCAGAAAAATGCAGGTATCATAGAGACTATAAGATTATGCAATACTAGTTGTCTAGAGAATATTCAAAATGCTCGATTTAATGAGAAGATATTGGCATAGAATGCTCAACCGTTTAATTATTAAAGTTAGTATAATGTGTTAGTATATATTTAAAATATAAAAACAGATTTGCATGTCATTACAAGAAGTAAAAATAAACAGAGAACAGGGTGGAAGACAAAAAGAAAACCCCAAGTTCACTATCTGTTAGTTGTGTAGAGTGTTATGATGAGATATTCTTATTGTTATGTCAAGTGCTACTGACAAGTCAAAAGATGAGTGTCCTGTCCTTAAATTGTTATGCCCTTAGAAAGTGAAATGATAACAGCACCATTTTAAACTATTTTACGAGATGATTTTATAATTTAATTACACACGAACACACATATATATATCCTTATTCAATAGGCTCACTTAGATGAATGATGAGACCCAGTTTAGAAACTCATAGCTAATCTGAGTAATTGGTAAATTTTCATTTTACAGAATTAGACATGCTACTATTTTAATTGCTCACACCCCTCTTTTATGAAAAATCTTTGATTATTAAATTTAAGGATAAATTGGTACAGATTGTCATAGTGCATAATTCTGCTCTGGATATGATTTGAACCACTAAACTAAGGATAAAATGAATTCCTTAAAAAAATTTCAACTGGAATGGCTTCCTTTATATGGAGCATTGACTGATATATAAGATCGATTAATTCAATTGCAGCATAGGATCTAACATTGGACAATCACCATAAAAGTTGCAAAGACAATAAATTATATTTATATGCATTAGACATCAAATATGTAAATCATCATGATAAAAAGGTCAGTGAGATCTTCCTTACGATACCCTTTCCTTGATATTTCCAAAGTCAAATGTAGGAGGGCGTAAATTATTGAATTAAGAATCATTACTCAATGAATTAATTTCGTTAAGAGTTTTCCAACCTGATCTGCATTCCCATAGGAGATTATGACATCCGATCCCTTCAATCAACTTAAGATTAACCAAGCATGGTACTGATAGTGATGTTAACCATCAATAGTACTTTTAGCATCTACATGTATTGAACATCACTATCCAACAGAATTGATGCAATGCATATGTTACTCTGTCATATACTCATATCTGTTGACAGATTCTATCTTAGGATCTACCAGTACTCCAGTAGTACGCTGAACTTGTATAAAATTGTAAATTAACTTCTCTTCTATTCTTGCAAGGATGAAATTGTCAACACTTATCATATCCTACTTTATAATCCCAATATGGCATGAGAGTCACCCTACCCAATAGCAGCTCTTAATGCCCCCCAGCACCTAATGATCATGCTAGTAAATTGCCTTGAGAATTGAAATAGCCATTAATGAATTGCAAGGCTAAGTGGATATGCATCTGCTTGGTAATTATAGCAGAATCAAATTTTCAGTGCATAAATTAAGCATGAGCACCAGACAAGAATTGAATGACTAATTAAATTACTAAATGATTTAGAAGTCAGAACTAAACATATTAGAAAACTTACTAAGGTTTCCATGGTTCAAGAATCATGCAAATTAGATTCTGAAAAGGGTTGCAAACATTTACTGGAAGAGCTATCAAAATCATGGTTCCATTAATCCATCCAAATAGTCATCAGCATTCTAGCAGTTATTTGCTCAGTCAAGCCTTTGACTGGATTAGAGTAAAATTGAAGTTGTTATGCGAGTGATTTTTTACCTGAAATAATGAATAATAATAGTAAAATAGTGTAGCATTGTAATGATGTCAATACTCACATGATTTTTTTTTTTTTTTCAACTAACCTAAAGATTTGAATTTAAAGCTATACTATCTATTCTACTAATAAAAGGAAACTTCCAAGCAGTCTGCTCAGGTGTCATACATCACCATAAAACATTCATAGCACATGTCAAATTCCAGATCTAATTTAAAGAGTAGTGAAAAATTAGAAAAGCCATCATTACCGTGATACAGTAGTGTTTAAAAGAGGAAAAGGGACAACCAACAACCATTGGTCAGTAACCATTATGCAAATGCAAATAAAGTACAAGAAGCCTCTGGAACCATTATAACGGTCGTTATTGTGCTAATAGCTGTTATTAATGAGAATATCGATGGTGATTTTCACTGAACTTTGACTTGCTTTTAATTTTCCCTTGCTTTTTTAATAGTTCCAACTTCCAAGCTTCCGAGAGTCTCCAGGTTAGCTCTATGTCTTTGTCACCCACAGGTATTCCTTCTGTTGCCACTTCTTGCATGTTAAAAAGATTATTGTTTTGTTCAGCTGCTGCCCATCTCCTCCAAACAATACATGGAATTATAGTAATGCCATAGAAACACATAACTTTCTGTTGTTCATTTTGTGTGACTAACAAGGGAAACCTCTGAATCCCATTAGCATGCAGGGTCCAGAAGCATGTTAATTCACTACCATTTAGCCTCTAAATCTCCCTATCTTGACCAATGCATGTGGTTTTTCCTGTAAATAACATTTAGGGATGCATTTGAATGCATGGACAGATCATTGTTCCCAAATAAAGCTAATAACTGATTTTAGTAAAGAGTCCAAGAAATCCTGAAAACGTTTTTTTTTTTTTCCTGTTAATTACTTTGAAACTTGAAAAGTGAAAGCCACCCATTCCATTGCAACGTCCAGACGCACCAACAATTTAATACAGAAAAAAATAATTAACATATTTTCCAAGATAGAACGTTTGGAAAAAATTAATATATTATCTACGATTAAATGAATACTATGCGGAGGATTACGAACCTTTTCGGGTGAGACGGATTCAAAGACGTAGACCTCTCCCTGGTACAGGAGCGTGAGCTGGTTCGAGGTGGGGCTCACAAGAGGCACCGCCGCATCGACGCCGTCGTCGTGATCCGTCGGCCCGTCGGCCACCACGGTGGCCGTGCCGTCGGGGATCTCCGGCTTCTCTCGTGCTGCTGGGTCGCTGGCCGGCGGTCCATCCTGGCCGTCCGTTGGATGTGCCCTCTCATCGGCCTCCGGCATCGTGAAGAGCGGTGGCCACGAGGTGCCCAACCGCCCGAAAGAAAGAGTGGGGGGCGAGGGGGGTTGTGGCGTGGCGTTGGAACTAAAAATCGAATAAAGGAGTCTAAAGTAAAGCAAACTAAATCCAAATAATTTTGGCCAGTCCAGTTTGATGATTCAGGTTTAGTTTTTTTTTTTTTTTTACTGGACTTTTGATTTTAATTTAGATCCATAAAAATTTTTAATAATTTTATTATTTAAATTATAAAATTATATTTAAATTTAACATTATTATTTAAATTTAAATCATCATTAAAAATAATTTAATAAAATTATTTTAAGTTCTTTACCATCAATCAATATAATATTTATCATAAGTTTAGGATGATAAAGATGAATTTTTATTATATTTTATAGTTTTAATTTTTAATTAATCAAAATTATTGAATTAAATATTAAAAATTAAATTAATTGAAAATTTTTGGTTCGGTTTTAAACTAAAATTGAAATTAAAATTTTCTAAAGTAAAACCAAACTAAACATCAAAATAATTAATGATTTGGTTAGATTTTTTTATTAACCAAACTATTTATACATCCAAGGAAAGGTGGGATGTAGGTGACCCCTCCTGGTTATATGATGACCGAATCATAACCATTGATCTTGCTCAAATATAAACAATTATGATAATGTCTTTTCGAACTATCCAAGCTCGACATCATGATTTAGTTTAGTTTAAGGGTACAAACGAGACAAGTACCTACAGGCTCTAGCATGATTCAACTCAAAATATTTGGACTAGAAACTCGTTTCAAGATTGATCGAGGCTTAATATTCTAGGCTTAACTCGACTCAACAAAGAAAAAATTAGAGATGGTAATTTTTATCAACCCAATGGATATCCAACCTAACTCGATCTTAATGGGACGAGTAAAACTCGACCCATTTAATTTAAGAACAAGTATGGATTCTATATAAAAAGCCCAACTCGAATTCTGAGTTGGGTGTGGGAATCAGTATGTCCTGCCCCGAACCCAACTCAATTACATTGAAAGCACAAGCCCTCTTGATCCCCCACCCCCAAATGTCATGTTTTAATTCGATGCTTCGACTCATTTCTCCAACTCATCCCATCTCTTTTTTTCTCCATTATTTTGTTGTTTGAGCATTTTCTTTTTTCTTTTGATCATATGTTGTATATTGTATAAATTAACTCACATCTAAGTATCAATGACATCTTTTAATACTGAAAGTAGACTTGTTCTTTTGCATTCATTATTTCATTATTAGACAAACTTAATATAGTCCAATAATTTCCAGCTTACTTGATTATGTATTCTATTTACTACTATTTTCCATGGCGGACTAAATTCAAGATTATGTAATTATGTATATGACCCGATCCGACCCGACTCAACTTGACCTAGACATGCCTTTTTTTATATCTAACCTAACCCAACCCGATATGGATACAAGCCGAGTATGGGGCAGAGAATTTTTTGACAAAATAGGTATGGGTTTTGGATAATCTAATCCAAACCCGATCCATTGCCATCCCTAAAAAGGATAATACTCGAGCTTGACTCGGCTCGACTGGAATATCAACCAAGCTTACTCGAGCTCGAGTTCAAGCAAGAATTCGAGTCTTGATCTACTTATTAATTAATTAAAAATATAGTATGTTGCCGCCAAGATCATCATGGCCTGCAGCTCGGTCGCGTCGAGGCGTTCCTTCTCCACCGGCGCCGCGCACCCTCCCTTCCTGCAAGACAAGGGAGACTTAAGCCGGGAATTCCGACGAGGACACTTCGACGATCAAGTCAATGGGATGATCGAGGAGAACAGACGAGACCTCCGCGGCGTAGGGCTTGGGGAACCCGTCCACCGAGAGGGTACGACTCGATGCAAAAATGTAAAGGAAATGGAAAGAGTCAGGATCAAGAGCGGGGGATGGGGACTTACCTCTCCCTCGCCTTCCCCCACGTTCTTACCTTTCTTACCTTCTTCTCCCCTTCGAAGGGAAAGGAAAAGCTCCCTTGAAGGGGAAGAACCCTCCTGGAAAAACCCCCTTTCTTTTCTTCTTAGCTACTCCTTATAGGAGGGGTGCTTCTATTTCTAGAGGGGCCGCCCAAGCGTTGCAAGTCCTAGGGCTTTTGGCTGGATTCCTCTCTTGGGGAGGCTTCGGGTGTCGTGCCATGGTGGTGGGCGATCGTTGGTGGTACGGCCATGGGCATGGCAGCATGCCACCGGGCCTAGGGCCGGGGGTGCCCGTATCGTATCTCTGTTAGGGCTGGCGCCGCCTGTAGAAGACTGCGGGTGGCTAGGCTTTTACTACGGCATGATTTGAATATATGCTTTCTGGTAAGAACTCCATACCTGGGACTCCTCATTGGGATGAGAGTGTGCCCCGGCCGGGAGCTAACCTTAGACAGGGGGGCACCTCATGAGCCCAGCTTCGGCTGGGAGCTCGACCTCGGCAGAGAGGCTGACCTCAGACGGGGGGCTCGCCCAATGAGCCCAGCCTTGGCTGGAAGCTTGACCTTGGCAGGGAGGATGATCTTAGATGGGGGGCTCGTCCAATGAGCCCGGCCTCAGCTAGGATCTTGACCTCAGACAGAGGGCTCGCCCAATGAGCCCGGCCTCGACTGGGAGCCTGACCTCGGTAGGGAGGCTGATCTAAGATGGGGGGCTCGCCCAATGAGCCTGGCTTTGGCTGGAAGCTTGACCTTGGTAGGGAAGCTGATCTCAGATGGAGGGGCTCGCCCAATGAGCCCGACCTCGATTGGGAGCTTGACCTCAGACGGGGGGCTCACCCAATGAGCCTGACCTCGGCTGGGAGCCTGACCTCGGCAGGGAGGCTGATCTAAGATGGGGGGCTCGTCCAATGAGCCCGGCCTTGGCTGGGAGCCTGACCTCGGCAGGGAGGCTGATCTAAGATGGGGGGCTCCTGTCGCCATGACCGCCTGCATGCTCAACGTCAGCGGATGTCGCCACATCATATGCTCCCCACTCCCAAGCCCAGAGGATGAGGTAGCGCTTAGGGTGAAGGGAGTAATAGTCTCGCTAACGTGGGGGGATGCGCCTGCTGTGCCATTAATGCCTCGGGCACCTACAGCCCGAAAATTGTGCCCCTGGTGCGAACGAGGTGATGCTCGATCTTCTAATAAAGGACCATGAATGCTCCATTTGGATCGAAGCGACAATCGCAAGTTTGGCATATCTGGGGCATCCAGCTGGGCCACATGGCAGTCTCTGGTTGGCCAAAAGATCGAGTGGGCACGTGCCTTGCATCTGGGCGAGGCGATAATGGGTGGCGACCTTTACTGCAAAGGGTACGCATCTTCCTTATTTAAGGAGTCCTTGAGCGCTGGCTAACAATATTCTACCGTGCACTCCTTCTCCCTCTAGTTCCTCTCCCGCTCGAATGTTGAGAGCTCCTGATAGGCTAGATCCTTTCTTCCATGCTTTCTTCCTTTACTCCTCCTTCGGGCCACACCGGGAGAAGGCTCTTGGTGGACTTTAGGTCCTTTGCCAAGGAGTTGGGGATTCGAGTGAAGACTTTCCTGGAGGGATTGGCCAGTCGTTAAGGTGATGGCATCTGGCTTCGAGAAGAAATCCACCGAGCTCAAAAATTTTCCCTAAGGAGGACAAGGGGGAGAGCCTCCGGTCACACAACTAGAAAAGAATAGAAGAGGGAGAAAGAGGCCGCTCGCGCCTCCCCTCAGTTTATAAGACTGGAGGTCCTCGATGAGGAGGTGGTGGCCGGGGTGTGGTCATTGTGAAGCAGATCACAACCCCTCTGATGCCGTCAGAGGTGGCATAATGAGGGGCTGCTATAGCTGCCCTTGGAATCATGGGATCGGTGAAATCCAAGGGGGAGGCGGCACACCCGATGCCGGACTTTAGAGGTCCGATGGACACCTGAGGCAGGGCCCCTATGGGCTCGGCCTGTCCTGCTAGTGCCTTCTACGCCAATCACAGAGGTTAAGATCAAGACTAAGGCTGGAGCTCACCAAGCTTCCTTCCCTTTGTGCTTGTAATCTAGCATTTGATAGGTTCCTCAGCCTGTCAGAGACCTCCCTTAATGTAAGAGACTTTTGATCAATGAAAGCATCTTTTTCCATTATCCGATGCATCTTCGTCTCCTATTCCTCTTCTTTGGGCTTTAGAGTAGGGAGGTGTACTTTTGGGGCCATCTCAAGTCTATTCCGAACTTTCGACTCCCGCAGGATGATGCTGGGGCCTTAGGGCCCATGCGAAGACCTTTGGCTTTTGAAGCTTCCGGGATCCCTCAGCTTGACCTGCTGAGTGAGACCTCGGACTCCTTCGATTCTTGTCTCCAGATTACGATTGAGCCCGGCGACTGGAGCCGAGAGGCTGGATGAAAGAGGCTGAGAGGCCCGGTGAAGGAGGCCAGAGGGCCTGGTGAAGGAAGAGGCCGGGAGGCTTGACGCACCAAGCTGTGAGTCAGGCAGCAGATGGCCGGGACTTCAGGAGTTTCCCGGCGGACATTTCCAGGCTGTGAGCAAGGCAGCCAGAGCTGAGAGGCTGGATGAAGGAGGCCAAGAGGGCCGATGGTGGAGGTCGAGGGACCTGGTGAAGGAAGAGGCCAGGAGGCTTGACGTGCCAAATTATGAGTCAGGCGATAGATGGTTGGGACTTCTGGAGTTTTCCAGCGGACATCTCCGGACTGTGAGCAAGGCGGCCAGAGCCGAGAGGCTGGATAAAGGAGGCCGGGAGGCTCGATGGAGGAGGCCGGGAGGCCCAACGGAGGAGGCCGAGGGGCCTGGTGAAGGAAGAGGCCGGGAGGCCTGACGCGCCAAGCTATGAGTCAGGCGGTAGATGGTCGAAACTTCTGGAGTTTCCTGGTAGACATCTCCGGACTGTGAGCAAGATGGCTAGAGCCAAGAGGCTAGATGACGGAGGTCAGAAGGCCCGATGGTGGAGGCCGAGGGGCCCGATGAAGGAAGAGGCCGAGGGGCTTGGTGAAGGAAGAGGCCGGGAGGCCTGACGCGCCAAGTTATGAGTCAGGCGGTAGATGGTCGGGATTTCTGAAGTTTCCTGGTGGACATCTCTGGACTATGAACAAGGCAACCAAAGTCGAGAGGCTGGATGAAGGAGAACGGGAGGACCGATGGTGGAGGTCGAGGGGCCTGGTGAAGGAAAAGGCTGGGAAGCTTGATGCGCCAAACTGTGAGTCAGGCGGTAGATGGCCAGGACTTCTGGAGTTTCCCGGTGGACATCTCCAGACTGTAAGCAAGGTGGCTGGAGCTGAGAGGCTAGATGAAGGAGGCCGGGAGGCCCGATGGTGGAGGCCGAGGGGCCTGATGTGCCAAGTTGTGAGTCAGGCGGCAGATGGCCGAGACTTCTGGAGTTTCCCGGTACACATCTCCGGACTGTGAGCAAGGTGGTTGGAGCCGAGAGGCTAGCAGAGCTTCTAGTCCTGAATGCCAGGCTTTGGGTGTTTTCGGGCTTAGAATACCGGGCTTCGAGAGTTTTCGGGCTTAGAGTGCCGGGCTTCGAGAGTTTTCGGGCTTAGAGTGCCGAGCTTCGAGAGTTTCCGGGCTTAGAGTGCCGGGCTTCATAAGTTTCTGGGCTTAAAGTGTCAGGCTTCGTAAGTTTCCAGGCTTCGGAAGTTTTCGAGCTTAGAGTGCCAGGTTTCGTAAGTTTTCAGGCTTAGAGTGCCTGGCTTCATAAGTTTCCGGACTTAGAGTGCCGGGCTTCGTAAGTTTCCGGGCTTAGGCAGGCTTGAGGTCGACTGGACGAGTGCCTGCACAGACAGAAGACAAGGTTGCGCTAAAAGTGAGTTTCAATAATCAAAGGACGAGTCTTACATCCTTGATAAGGTGGTGGACTGCTCCGAGCTCAAAGCTTTGATGCGGGCCCATTGAAGGGGCTCGATTCATCGATTGACCACATCGCGAGTCAGGTGGCAAAGCTTCTGGCACCTCTGCAGACATCTCAAGACCGTTAGTACAACGGATGCCGGTCTGCGAGCCAAGCGATGGACAACGGGACCGCCGGGATTCCCCGCGAACCTCTCTGGACTGTGAGCACAGCATATGCCAAGCTGTGAGCCTCGCGATAGATGGCAGGACTTCGTTGAGTCACCGTGGACATCTCCGGACTATGAGCAAGACAATAGCTGAACTCAAAGTCAGGCGATAGATAGCAGGGGCCTTTTGGAGTCTCCGCGGATATCTTCAGATTATTAGCACAGTAGTTGCCAAACTGTGAGCCTCGCAGTAGATGGCGGGACTTTGTTGAGTCACCGCGGGCATCTCTAGACTATGAGCAAGGCAAGAGCTGAACTGAGAGTCCGGTGGTAGATGGCGAGGGCCCCACGGGCTTCCCGTCTGACATCCCTAGGCCGTGGGCTCGGTGGCAGGTGTTAGATTGCAATACTTGTCATTGGTGGCAAGATAGAAGCTTCTCTTGCGAACCTATCACACAGCTCTTCATATTGTGAGAGTAATAGGGAAAGAAAATTACCCATCTGACTCTAGTCGCATGGACGGGAGTGTGCTACTCCTTCAAGGAGGCTCGGGTCAAACTCGTTGACCATCGTCTTAAGGAGAGATGGATGGTGCCGGCTCACACCGGAGGGTGCTGTGGGAGGTGGCCATCATTTGGGAAGATACGGTCGCTTCCCCTGTTGTGCCCCCGATCTGCCCCCCAGGGGTGAGGATGGTTGCCATTATTCCTGGTGCGCCAATCTGTCATCGACAGTATCTTGAAACTTCTTCCTTCCTGGCATGCCAATCTGTTGGTCGCCAGGATCTTGAAACTTACCCCTACTTAGCATGCCAATATGTTGCTGCGAAGATCGCCACGGCCTGCAGCTCGGTCGCGTCAGGGTGATCCCGCTCCGTCGGTGCCATGCGCCCTCCCTTCCTTCCTTCGCTTCCTGCAAGACAGGGGAGACCCAGGCCGGGGATTTCGGCGAGGACACTCTGATGATCAAGTCAGTGGGACGATCGAGGAGAATAGACGAGACCTCTGTGGCATAGGGCTTGGGGGACCCATCCGCCGGGAGGGTGCGACTCGATGCGGAAATGTAAAGAAAATGGAAAGAGTCGAGATCGAGAGCGGGGGATGGGGACTTACCTCTCCCTCGCCTTCCCCCACATTCTTACCTTTCTTACCTTCTTCCCCCCCTCCGAAGGGAAGGGAAAAGCTCCATTGAAGAGGAAGAACCCTCCTGGAAAAACCCCTTTTCTTTTCTTCTCCGTTGCTCCTTATAGGAGGGGTGCTTCTATTTCTGGAGGGACTGCCCAGGCATTGCAGGTTCTAGGGCTTTGGCTGGATTTCTTTCTTAGAGAGGCTTCGGGTGTCGTTCTATGGTAGTGGGCGACCATTGTGGTGCAGTCATGGGCGTGGTAGCACGCCATCGGGCCTGGGTCCTGGAGGTGCCCGTATCGTACCTCTGGTCGGGCTGGTGCCGCCTGCAGAAGACTGTAGGTGGCCAGGCTTTTGCTGCGGCATGATTTGAACATCTGCTTTCTGGCGGGAACTCCATACTTGGGACTCCGCGTTGGGATGAAAGTGTGGCCCCGGTCGGGAGATGACCTCGGACAGGGGGGCGCCTCGTGAGCCCAGCTTTGACTGGGAGCTCGACCTTGGCAGAGAGGCTAATCTCAGACGGGAGGCTTGCCCAATAAGCCCGGCCTTGGCTGGAAGCTTGACCTTGGCAGGGAGGCTGATCTCGGACGGGAGGGCTCGCCCAATGAGCCCGGCCTCGGCTAGGAGCTTGACCTCAGACGGAGGGCTCGCCCAATAAGCCTGGCCTCGGCTGGGAGCCTGACCTTGGCAGGGAGGCTGATCTCAGATAGGGGGGCTCGTCCAATGAGCCCGGCTTCGGCTGGAAGCTTGACCTTGGTAGGGAAGCTGATCTCAGATGGGGGGGCTCGCCCAATGAACCCGACCTCGACTGGGAGCTTGACCTTAGACGGGGGCTCGCCCAATAAGCCTGGCCTCGGCTGGGAGCCTGACCTCAACAGGGAGGCTGATCTCATATGCGGGGCTCGCCCAATGAGCCCGGCTTCAACCCTTCGCCAAGCCGCCACATCCGGATGGTGGGTCTCTTATCGCCGTGGCCGCCCGCATGCTCCACGTCAGCGGATGTCCTTCACATCATAGTAAAATTAAGATAATGAGCATAGTATTCTAACTTCTAAGAAAATATAATTTAGTATTCTAATTTTAGACCAATAATCTCAGCTTATAAACCAAAGATGACCTAAGGATTCGTATGCATAGCCCGCCAAAACCTAGAAAGTCCATTTGAACAAAAATCAAGCAACGCACAACTACCCATCGGGACAGCCGAACCCACGGCCTAAGGTTTGGGTTGCCGGAGCAAAGGCATTCACACCATTATGTAATATAATTATCATCTCATATGAAACAGGTTACTGCACTTACGGTCTTAAAGTTGAAGCCTTTAGAAGCCTTCGGCAATCCTAAAAATCCCCCAACTCCAGCCATGAGAAATTCTTTACACACCGCCCTGGTGGAAAAAAATATATACCACACAACTTGATCGGATCATATAAACCTCCCTTGAAATATATTTAATATTAGCAATTTTATCTTTTCGTTAAAATTTTGAGTTACAAAAATATTCCTTCCTTATAAAAAAAAAAATTATGATATCCATTGGTTTGGATTATGACATTCCATGGCTTAGATTATGACACTTCCGTAGCCAGGATGTCATAACCCAGTTCACCAGATGTTAAAGATTAAGAGATATTTTCATTATAAGAGATATTTTCATTATTAAAAATATTTAAAAAAATTCAGTGATGAAAATACTCCTCGACCTTATAACATTCTATGAACAGAGTTATGACACTTAGTTCACAAACTTAGTCACGGGATGTCATAAAAGAAAAGGACATTTTCATCATTTAAATGCACATTTAATAACTGTAATTTATTTTTAAAAAAAATTAAATGACAAAAATACCCTACCTTTATAATATCTCTTGGCTAAGTTTGTGAACAGAGTATCAAAATCCTATTCATAGATGATTGCTGTTGTTAGCAATCAAAAATAAAATATATTCACTACTATTGCTAGTGATGAGTCGGGATCATATCCTCGAGGACCGAGGGCAATTATTCCATGAAAAAGAAAAGCAAAAAAAAATTACTTATAAAGATTATATTAAGATCAATAATTATAAAAAGATGATAATAAATTAATTAATTAAGTTGAGATAGTAGGAGAAATAATCCAGAAATTCGAATCCACTATGCATACAAGCAAGGATCGCTGAACCGATACGGGACCCGTATCGGTCAGCAGCCGGTATGGTATGGTTTGTTCTGTACCGTACCGGCATGTGTACCGACATTATTTTTTTAAAAAAACAATCTTTCTCCCCCCTCTCAAGCAAAGATTGCTGAACCAAATATGAAATGGACCTGAACAGGATCGAACCAAGCCCAAACCGGGCCGAACCAGATGGTACATGCCGGTACCGTACCATACCATACTATAACGGTACAGAATTAAATTTTTTTTTAATGACGTATCGATTTTAATAGCTAAACCATACCGGCTCTTGGCCGGTACGATAAGGTGCAACCCATACCGGGCAATACGGGACGGTTCCGTGAACCTTGCATACAAGTTTACCTTCTTTTTTTATGTCACAATAGCAATAATCCTTGCACAGTTAGGGTTAGAATAGTTTCTCTTGCTAGGCTCGACTTGTATCCGGAAATCACATCACGTCCTCTTAGAGTATAGACTATCTAACTGTGGTGCAAATGCAGGGGTCTAATCTACCATACTACGGTCTATCTCGCTTAGGCACATGCCGTATCCTGAGATCATGGCATGCGATAGAGGGTGTAGGCCGTGTATGCTAGATTAATATCTCAATCAGAAATACAAATCAACAAATATAGATAAGAACAACATACCTTTATTTCTTATGAATTAAATACAAAAAGAAGCAGAAAACCTGAGCACAAGCTTCATCTTCATCTCGGGTTGAAGGTTCGAGAATCAAAGAATAATGGTACAGTTGGTGTGAGTGAGAGGTCAAGATTCTCTTTCTTTATTTTCCCATTCTATGAGCCGGTGTCTTAGTGGTGTCAGGTTGACGTACTCACCTTTGATAAAAAAAGGTTGCAAAAATTTAAGCACCTTGAATCGAACATTACCTAGTGAGTTGGGCAATCAAAAAAAAAAAGTTTAATTCGTTCAACAAGTGGTGACACGAGTCCTATGAAATGAGTGATAAATCATATCTCTAATTTATGAGCAAACTGTTTTAGCTTGGTGTGATCTCAATCCGCTCAGAAAAGGCATATCTTCACCATGTGAGGAAATAAAATACATACCCAAATCATAGTACGTCTGATAAGGCATATCTTTCCCAATTCGATTATGTTGAGAAAGAAAAAAGCCCAACTGCTCATCTGATATCTCATAATCTCAATTACTAAGATTCTCACACTCACCTCTATAAATATTAGGCATAAGGAATCCTCGAGTATGGTAGGAGAAAACCTGCACCTCTTCTCTCACTCTCTCATATAATCTATTTCCTCTTGAAACTTTGCTTGACTTAAGCACCAGGCGGTCTCTGCCAAATATATCTAGTGAACCTTTAATGTTTCTCTATAGTTGTAGATCTACTTAAGCATCGAGCTGAGCTTCCTTGTCATTATCAGATAGAAAAAGTCACCTATTTACTCTGCTCGGTCAAGTTTTGAAAAAAAACAACAATAGATTGATGCTAGAGAAAGAATTCTCATTTTTTTGAGATTCCTATAGAAATATGAGCAAGAGAGGAAGTCTTGACGCAACAACCATCACTCCACCAATTAGATCCAATAGGACTATAGCAATTTACAGCCCAGTCCTCTGTGGTCTTTGACTTTGAAACTAGCACCCATGGTGGTGATTATCGAGTAATTTAATATACTTATCTAACAAGTACAAAATTTGATATAGGTTGTTTGGAAGATGCAATGCTTGGACCTATAAGCAACTATTTCATAGCTGCTTGATTGACATGACAAATCAATACCTGATACTAATATTGATCCAAGAAATGATTTTGATGAATAATAAAATATTTGAATATATAATTAAACTAACCGATTTGTTGAAGTGCATGTTAATAAGTTTCAGAAAGATTTAATTCTTTGTAAAGAAATCCACTTAGTTGCTCAAGGTGAAATTCCGAAAAAAAAAGTTTGGAAGGCTGATGAGTGGATGTCCAAGAGTTGAGTCCAAGCCTTAAAGAGACAACCCTAGCACAAAGAATTCAATTGGCATGATCTCAAGTCAACTCCTGCTAAGCCCGAGTCAACTCTTTTAGAGAAGATAGAGATCTAAATATTTCAGTTTAGAGCTAAAGTCAATCCTAGCAAACCTCAAGTTGACTTCTAGCTAACCTCGAGTCAACCCCCAGAAGTCGAGTTAGCTTTCTTGATCAAGACAGAAAGCTATATCTTTGAAACTAGGATTATCTTGAAGGGGTGTGATTTTGGTTGATGTTCACTAAGAAAATTAACTAGATTTTGATTGTGAGCCTAGAAGAACAATCAAGCTATAATCTTCGAGAAATTATAATAAAATTCTTAAGAGTGTGTTTAGGGAGTGGAAGCAAATGCTGAGTTTGGTGCTGAACTATTACAAAAACTTGTGATTATTTGTGGTTTAATTGCTTCTATTCTTGGTTCTCATTTGTATCTCATTTGTTAAAGTTTGGCATTTAGCTTCTGCTACACCATCAACTTATTTAACTCAAAAAAATGCACATACTTGCCTTCAATATTTGAAAAATCCAATTCACAGCCCCCCTCTTAAATTATTTTTTCTGAGCAACAAATGATATATAAATTTTGGTACTCATGCCCTCCTTTGATCTAACGATCAAGAGTCAAAAATCAAATGGCAGTCTAAACTAGTGTTTTTCTTATCGAAGGGTAATCAACTAATAGATCATCTTTATTCAATGATACAAATTATACTTATTAGAAAGCTTGCATGTGTATACTCATTCAAGTACTTGATTATTAAGTATCATAATCAATGACCCACACATATCCACAACCATGATAGATGGCATTGTCACTCCCAAAGTCGAAAATGATTGGGATGACCTAGATAAGAAAATGGTCCAGGTAAATGCAAAGGCCAAGAATATTTTGTATTGCTCTTTTGATGCTAATAAATTTAATAAAATTTTACTTATATTTTTGCCAAAGAAACTTGAAATAAATCAAAGGTTACCCATGAGGGTACCAATCAAGTAAAAAAATATAAAAATATATATTTTCTATTGTTAGATTTAATATCTAATATATGGCCTAGTTATCACTTAGTCATGTTTAACTTTTTGGATCAACTGTAAATGCTAAATCAGAGTCCAATTGATTAAAAAAAAATATTCTTGATGAAATTGATCTTATCTATCAAACAAAATTGGAGTGAAACTCTAACTAAGATTTTAGTTTTTTAATAGGAGAGACATATGTAGGTATAAATATAAAGGTAACCTGGTCCGTTTTCTTCAACTCTCATACAGTAGTGAACGGTTCCCCATCGATCATCCACATAAAGAGAAGAGGGTGATGAGAGAGAAGACCAGTCATCTCGTGATGAAGGAAAGACATGTCAAAGACTGCGCAATCTATAGATTAGAACAATAGTGCAAGGTATGTCTTCCGTAATTTATGATTTTGCATGTATACAAAGCATGATCCAGGCATAAAGGATTAAAAATATTTCGCAACATATGGTACCAGAGCACTGGTTTCATGCTTTGCATTCATGCAAACATTTTGGATATATTTTGGTTTGATCTCAGGATACTAAAAATCCATCATGTTATCATATTTTATATATTTATTTGTATTATATTATAATTTAAATCAATCGATAAATAAATAAATAAAATATATAAGAGGGTGAAGTTGGTGTTCTTCCTCCCTTCCGGTCAAAATTCTTTTTCTACCATTTGGAACTGATCACCCGTGGACGGAGAACTCAGTAAGTCATCGGCATACAATTAAAGAAGAAAAGAAAGGAAAAAATTATCAGATCTGAGTTAACCGATGGTTTCTCCTCTAAAGCACCGAAAAATCGATGGTAAGTGCCAGGAATATGCAGACTCATATTAGAGAATCTACTAGGTTCTATCGGCAGCTCACCGACAAACTGACAGCAGACCAGGAGAGGGAAGAAGTGCATAAAAAATAAAAAAACCCGATAGAACCCGGTCACCCTTCCCCATCCACCCACCCTTTGGGGTGGACCGTCACCAGCATCCCATGCCTGTGCATGTGGGTCTCCCTCTCCGCCACATATCTGTTCGGTCTCTTGAAGCCGGCACTTCTTGGGGATGGGCCGAGCACATGGTCGAAAGAAACAGAGGTGATGGTCTACATATTATTTTCCTGTGGTCACCAATCGAGGTTTGGCGCTTGGTTTAGGCTCGCCGGCCATCCAAAGCAGGCCACTAGCAGTCATGGTGGGCCAGCAACCCATCAGCGCAGTTTTGTTGAGAAAGAACACCATCGATTTGGTGGTTTTGGTCTTTCTTTATCTGGTAGCTCTTAGCCACCATGTGACTAGCAAAAAGGTCACCGGCAATCAAGAGAAGGCCACCAGAATTCTAGGTTGGCCGGTGACCCACAAGTAAGAGGGATCCAGAGCTTGGAGACTCCATTAATAGAGTCTTGGAAGCATCAGTTGGGAGCGTGAGGAAGAAAATGATTTAATTTGGATTATTAGATTAATGGGTTTTGGGTTCAACTTGTTTAAATCCAAAATCCATTAACTAACGTAAGTCTAATTGATGAATTGACCAAACCCAATCACATTAGATTAGATTCAATTTGGGTTGAAAAAATTTTTACATTTTAGACTCTATAAAATTTTAAATTACATATAAGTTTAAATTAAAATTACATTTAAATCCCTATCAATTTTTTGCTTCTATTTAATAGAAAGCCTCCTATATTATCTACTATTTACAGTTCAGTCCTTTATTAGTGAATTTTATTAAAATCATTATAACTTGCTCATTTTATATCCGATTTGAGCAATTTTTGAGCCATTAGACTCGTAATGGTTTGAAAAATATTTTAGTTGAGATCTTCATATATGATAAAATATTTTAATATTTTTAAATTATTTATGCATATTTTTTTCTAATTATTACATTATTCAAGTGTATTTTTGCATAGTCCCAAAAAAATCCGGAGTACTTTATAGATTTTGAGTAGCTATATCATCGAGGACTAATAGTTTTCTCTCTTATTATGTTTTGAAATTACATAAAGGTGTGTATATTATAGTTGACCCAAAGGTGATTATAATTAGATACATAATTGATAGTTACAGGTTGACCAACTTGAATTGCATAAAGACAAGGAGTTCTACATCCAAAGATGGGAATAATCTCGAATTTTTATAATCATAGTTGGTTAAACTATTGAAAGTGTAATTAATATAATAGATCATGATTTAAATATAAATTTTATGTTTATATCATAATTACTATTCTTGCTTACATATTTCATATTATTATTAATTATGAAAATTTTATATTTATAATTTATATAATGCATGTTTTTGCATTATTATGTTTAAATTTATGATTAAATTAGTTTAAATACTTATTATATATTATAATTCTTGTCTAAAGATATTTTATAGTTGTATAATAAATATTATTGATAAAATTATCATTTTTAAAATCTACATTATGAAAGTAATTGTATGGATATTTTTTTATTTATAGCTATAACTCCTACTTCACTCTCATCACATCTAACTAATATTTTTACACCAAATGGATCATATTATTTTGATTGATACGAGTAGCTTCTTATTATTCTAGGATATCTAGTCTTTGATTTGGCTTTTCGTAAATCTTTGCCTGATCCACTAACTTTCACTAGTTCTCCTAATCAAAAGGAATTATATGAAAAGTGAAACTGTTCTAATAAATTATCACTCATGATGATTAAGAGCTCTATAGCTAGACACATAAAGAGATCTATTTATAATAATAAATAGTTTTTGGATACCTTTTCTCTGTAAAGCAACAGTTTATCAAGTCAAATAAAGTCCTAGCTAGTATCCTAATGAACAAGTTAACCTCTATAAAATATGATAAAATTTTTGGAGTGCAAAAGTATATTATGAAAATATGTGACATTACTAAAAAAATAAATGACATGAAAATGACAGTATCTAAAAATTTTCTTGTTCAGTTTATTTTTAACTCTCTTTCATTACAGTTTACTTAATTTAAAATTTACTATAATATATATAAAGAATTATGATCAATGAATGAACTCATCTCCCAATGTATGCAAGAGGAAGAGAGATTGAGATAGGAAGGGGTTCCAATTGTTCACATGATTTTTTAGAAGAATTTTAAAAAAAAGGCAAAGAAAGAAAATAAAGGACCGAGTAATCTACCAAAGAAAGATTCATATAAATTAAAATATTTCTTCTGTAACAAGAAGGGACGTATCAAAAAGGATTGTGGGAAAAGAAGGAAATTATTCAAAAAGAGAAGGGTATTTCCTTATCACTTATTTGTCATGAAACTAATTTTATTGATGTTCCTTCTAATATTTAATCGATTGATTTGAGTACTGTAATTTATGTTTCTAGATAGAAATCAAATGATAGAGAGAGGTGGATCTTTATGAGAAATCGAATAAAGTCCAAGGTTATTTCAGTTGGGATCTACAAACTTATTACAAATACCGATTTTTAATTAGATCTACATAATTTTCTTTATGTTCCTTCAGTATCTAGAAATTTAATTTCTTTAACAAAACTTGATTTAGAAGGTTTCTCATTTACTTTTATAAATTTAAATTTTAAATTAAAAAAATATATATATTTCAGTTGGTATTGGAATATTATGTAATTGATTATATAAAATAAATTTGGATTCTTCTTTTACACAATCTTTACTTGTTTTGCATATCAATATTAGAATTAAACACAATATTGTAAATGAAAGTTTTTTGATATATGGTATAGGCAATTAGATTACATATCAAAAGAAAGCATAATTAGATTAGTTAAAAAATATATCTATCAAATCTAGATTTTATTGATTTTAGTATATGCATCAATTGCATTAAAGGAAAATAAATTAAAAGTTATAAAAGGCATGCCACTAGAAGTCAAGGACTCTAAAAATTGATACATATCAATATTTATAACTATTTTTTATCTTGTTTTAGAGGGCAAAGATATTTCATCATATTTTTTAATGATTTCTCATGTTATGGTTATGTTTTCTTATTACATGAAAAGTCTAAAGCTTTGGAAGCATTTAAGGTATACAAAGCTAAAATAAAAAATTAACTAGATAGAAAAATTAAGGTTGTGAGATCTGATAGGGATGGCAATACTATGGTAGATATGATAAATCTGACTGTAATTCTAAATCTTTTGCCAAATTACTTGAAAAGTCTGGCATTGTAGTACAGTATACTATACAACAAAATCTCCAATAAAATAGTATGGCTAAAAGGCGTAATCACTTCTTGATGGACATGGTAAGGAATATGATTAGTAATTCCTTATTATCTTTATATTTATGGGGAGAAGCCTTGAAAATCGCTATGTATATCCTAAATCACATTCCTGATAAAGCCATTCCTAAAAATTTTTTTGAGTTATGGACGAGCAGGAAACCGCATTTAGCGTATCTACATATTTAGGATTATTCTATAGAAGCTCGATTATATAACCCACAGAAAAAGAAATTGGATCCTAGAACTATTAATTATTATTTTATCGGGTATCCAGAAAGGTCAAAAGATTTTAAATTTTATTGTCCATTGCACACTACAAGAATTGTTAAAACTGTAACTACTACGCTTATTAAAGTTGGTGATAACAGTAGGAGTGGTGAACACGTGATATGGTATTAGAGGGAATAAAAGAATCTTTTTTTATTATAGAAACATCTAGAGATGTTCTACATGAAACTATTTATCTTGAGGTTTTGGAACATTAATAAGAGGTTGATACACCATCTCTCAAATAGCCTATCAATGAACCTAACCCGATTGAAAATAATCATAATAATACTGAACCTGAAGTATTACGGAGATATGCTATAATTAGGAGACCGACTAGTTCAAATGA
Organism: Areca catechu; assembly: GCA_021397845.1. NCBI lineage: Eukaryota > Viridiplantae > Streptophyta > Magnoliopsida > Arecales > Arecaceae > Areca > Areca catechu. The sequence continues at coordinate 6,522,993 of CM038040.1, read as the reverse complement.
TTATATTGTTTACTTACAAGAATATCATATAATATTAGGATTAGGGATGATCCAATTTTATTTAAAGATACCATAAATAGTGATAATTCTGAACTTTAGTTAGATGCCATAAAAGATAAGATGGAATCTATCTTTAAAAATCAAGCCTGGAAACTTATCGAATTACTTGCAAAGTTTAAGCCTGTTGATTGTAAGTGAATTTTTAAAACTAAATGAGATTCCAAAAATAATATCGAAATATATAAGACTAGACTTATAGCAAAGGGATTCACTCAAAAGGAGGATATCGATTATTTTAAAATATTTTTATATATTTTTGGAAAGGATTCATTCAGAATTATTATGGTATTGCTAGTTTATTTTAATTTAGAGTTACACCAAATGGATGTCAAGAATGCATTCTTAAATAAAAATTTATAAGAAGAGGTATATATGGAACAACCAGAAGGATTTCAATATAAGAAAATCAAGGGTTGGTATGTAAACTAAAGAAATCCATATATGGTCTTAAATAAGCTTCCAGATAATGGTACTTAAAGTTTAATGATGTCATTACTTCCTTCGGATTTAAGAAAAATATTGTTGATCAATATATATATCTAAAGGTGAGTGGGAGTAAGTTTATATTTTTGGTTTTATATGTGGAAGATATATTACTAGACAACAGTGATTTGAACCTCTTGTATAAAATTAAAAAATTTTTTTGAATATTTTAATATTAAAAATATGAAAGATGCTTCTTATGATCTTAGTATAGAAATCCATCATAATAGAAGTAAGAGATTACTTAGTTTATCTTAAAAAAATTATATTACTAGGATCTTAGAAAAGTTTGGAATGTCAAGGTGCACATCATCAAGTGAAGTGCCAATTATTAATGATGATAAATTCAATAAATTTCAGTATCCCAGAAATGAGATTGAGAGAAATTAAATGAAGGATATATCCTGTGCATATGCAGTAGGTAGTTTGATGTATGCTCAAGTATGTACTCGTCCTGATATTAATTTTGCTCTGAAAATGCTTGGTAGATATCAAAGTGATTTAGATATGGATTATTGGAAGGCTACCAAGAAAGTGATGCACTATCTTCAGAGGACTAAAGACTACATGCTCACTTGTAGAATAATTGATCAGTTAGAGATGATCGATTATTCAAATACAGATTATACCAGTTATCTTGATAGCAGGAAGTCCATATTAGACTATATTTTTCTGTTGGTTGGTGGAGCAATCTCATAGAAGAGTACAAAACAGTACATTACTGCCTGCTCTATTATGAAAGCTGAATATACAAGTTATTATGAAGCTTCTTCACATGCTTTATGACTAAAAAAACTTATCTCAGGACTAGGAGTTATGGATTCTATTTCTAAATCACTGAGAGTTTATTATGATAATTTTACTATAATTTTGTTCTCTAACAATAGCAAGATTATCAATGCAAATAAGCAATTGATGTTAAATATCTTGCAGTAAATGAAAGAATTAGTAATCATTAGGTGTATATTGATTTTATTGGTACTGCTTGTATGTTAGCAGATCCATTAACTAAAAGTTTAGTATCCAAAATTTTTAAAAAGCATGTAAAATTTATGGTTGTTTATCATTGAGATATCTAATTTGTAAAAGATACTTATTTGAGATTTTTTAATAGTTTATTGACTACTATTACTTCTATTCAATTATTATTTGTATACATTATGGTTGATTTTTGTCAAAATAAAAGTAAACAGAAGAATCATTTATATCACATTACGGTGGGATCATTATGATAGGTATTATAGTTTTGATAGCCTATGTACTTCAGTATATAAGACTGGGTTAAGTGAAAATTGTTGATGTCATGAACATGGAAGGGAGTATGTCAATTGAGATGTATGACCGTCATGATCTGTATCAATGATTTTCTATTTAATCAAAGTATAAAGGATTTATTAAGAAATAGACAATTAGACAAATTTTTAAAATGAGTGTACTCATCTAGTCAAGTTTAAAAATTTTGATTCAGCACTATTATTTTATTTTAAAAATTAGAATATCTTATTTTTATAAAATAAAATATTTTGATATAATCAAAGGGTTATTTTCAAGTGATAATATAGGCCAAGTAGGTAAATATTAGATTTAATATCTAATATGTGACTTAATTATCACTTAGTCATGTTCAACTTTTTGGATCAACTATATGCACTGAATCAAAGTCCAATTGATTGAAAAAAAAAATATTCAAGATGAAACTAATCTTATTGATTAAATAGAATTGAATAAAATTCTAAGATTTTAGCCTTCTGATGGAAGAGATATATGTAGGTATAAATATAGAGATAGCCTGGTCTCTTTTTTTTAACTCTTATAATAGTAGTGAACGATTTTCCATTGATCGTCCATATAAAGAGAAGAGGGTGAGAAGGGAGAAGACCAGTCGTCACCTTGCGATGAAGGAAGGACATCTCAAGGACTACAAGATCTATATTCGAGAATAATGGTGTATAGTATGTCTTCTATAATTTCTGATTTTGCATTTATACAAAAATATGATCCATGTATAAAGAATTAAAGATATTTCATAATATTTATACCATCCACTATTGAGCTATTGCCTACCGGTCGGTAAACTTAAATGTGTGGTAATTTCATAATTAACATGGACAAATCATGCAAAATCAAGAAATCATATGGAAGGAGCTTAACATGGTCCGCCTTTTAGAGTCACGTGACTGCGTGACTTAAAAATTTGCTAATCATGCACCTTAACGTTACTACGTTGCGATCTATTTGGTTTTAAATGATTTTAAATTTATCCCCCATTTTTTTTGTAAACATTTTAAATTCATCATTTAATCCTCTCTCTCTCTCTCTCTGTCTCTCTCTCTCTCTCGCCACCAGGCTCTTCCTCCCCCTGTCGACCAAAATGTTTGATTTCTCTTAGACATCGATTTCTCCGGCATTGATTTCATCATCAAAGTTCGATTGAAAGAATCTGGTATTGAACCCAATGAGTTCAACATCAAGTGCTCAATGAATTTACTGAGACATTTGACTTCTCCGACATTATCCTCGACACCACCCTCCGGACCTACCTCGAAACATTCCAGTTGCTTGGAGAGTTTCAGAAGATACATAGGATCCTAGAGGCTTTCTCCATGAGATTCTATGAGTAACGGTCCTCGGAGAACTTCGTGAGCAAGGTTGTGGTGTTCACCCTCTATTACTTGCTCATCATGCTCGACACTAACCAGCACAACCCATAGGTGAAGAAGAAGATGACCGAAGAGGAGTTCATAATGAGCAATAGAGCCATCGATGGAGGGATGGAATTCCGAAGGAAATACCTCTCCAAGCTCTTCCATCTCAACCAATGTCAGCACACTCTTTTTTAGCCAAACTAGTCTACCCATCAAGCTTAGCTCGAACCGATGGGCCGACCTCATCGAGAGATCAAGAGTCATGGAGCTTTTCATCAACCATGACTTGAACCATAAGCTGGGTCAGGATGTGTTCATTGCCATATAAGGACCCTCAATCATCATGCTTGCCTCTATCTTTGAGCACACTGATGATGAGGAGATACTGCAGGAGTGCATCGAAGGGTTGATATCCGTAACAAGAATTGCCAGATATCCTTGATGGAGCTCCTCTCTTGCTTCTGCAAGTTCACCACCCACCTAAATTATCCTTACGCCATGGGAGACACTACTCACATTTAGCAATGAGCTGAAGCCAAGAATAGATACCTCGACCCTCTTCAACATCTCATTCATGCGCTTGGCACGAGGGGCGTGGAGGAACATGGTTGATTGCATGCTCTAGCTCAAGAAATTGAAGCTATTGCCATAATTAAGCACGAGAACGCTCCATCGTCAAACTCCGATTCACCCTGCATGCAAATTTAGAATACACCATGATCTTCTTCCACTCATTCGACCTTGCGTTTGGCAGCAGCCGCCGGGTTTCAGGATTGATCGGGTGATTCTCGCATTTCCTATCACTAGATAGTGGTAGGGATTCGATGTTCAATACCAGGAGTGAGAACAACTTGAAAATAATTCAGCGGTGTTGCAGAGAGAAGATTTCCAGTAAGAGCTCCAAGTTGCCAAATGAATCATCATAGAACCTTGACCGGACTCTCATATTCGTAGAAATGGGCAAAGTCCAGAAATTTAGCACTCCTGTTGAAGAGGAAGAAGAGACCATTGGATTTTGTTGGGATCTCCTGGTCTTGGTTTGGACAACCAACATTCAAAGATTCTCAGCAATTTAGCCTCAGTTCTAAGACTACTTCACTATCATATTGCAGTTCTTCCCTATCTTCTCGATCTCCTTGCCTATCTGCAGAGAAGGCCATCATTGGGCTCTTCAAGATTGCCCCTCCCTAAAGAATTCATCTTCGAGTTCGTTAACTTGATATGGAAGCTCGATGAGGAAATTCTGACGCACGCTACGAGAGCATTGTTGAAAGCACAACTAAAATCCCAAATGAAGATGATCGGGTGGAAGATGCTCCTTCACCTACTCTCTGTTATATAGGCCGACGCTCTCGGACATTTTGATCGAGGGGTGGACGCTTTTATAAAACTGATGAGCGAAGTAAAGTGAACCACGACACAAGGTTCGATCATCTCTACTACCTCGAGCCGGCGTTCAGATACGATATGCGACGCTAAAGATCACCCCACCGAAGAAGAGCTTCAAGATTTTTGACTAGATGGAAGATTCTGTGAATTGGCTGATCCAATGACATAAATTAGGTTACTCTAACTCGAAAAGCACTAACAGCAGCTCATCCAATGGAAGGTGGAGTCCAATCTATTTGTTTGGAGGACGAGGCACTGCGTGAAAGCAGCTAGATCCAATGGCCTCGTCCCAGAGGAGGAAAATGCTTGGCAGATGAGGTTGAGGTTGGCAGAAGAAAGGAAGAGCTTGGGCTAGCTGTGACGGAGGGAGAACTGAAGGACAAGCTTAAAATTAGAGTAATTCTTTGTGCACCGCGTGCGTTACAGCAAATCCAGCATGGCCTGTATCGCAGGTTTCTATTGGTCCAAAAATATTCACTATAGCATGATGGGATAAAAGTTAAGATGACTAGTATTAATTGAAATTCATCCATTTTTATCGCATAAAGGTGGACACTGGGCAAGGATATAAATAATACTAATATCATCCAGATCCAATCCGTTCTAGGCCTTGCCTCCACCTCTACATATCTGCGCGCGCGCGTCATTTCAAAAAAAAATCCAATATTTTCTTGTAGAATCAAGAATTTTGGATTTTTATACAAAATCCAAACTATTTTTTTTTCTTTCACCCAAATAAAAACATACTGACTTAAATATTTTGACCCTGTACAAATAGGAATAAGAATTGGTTTGTGCCAAATAGGAATAATATTTTGATCCAGCCCAAAACTAGGTGTTCTTGCTTGGTTCAATGGTTATAAACCTGAACTAACAAGCATAATAGCATGGGTTCAATCTCTCCGCATAGCCTCATCTATGGCGCCATGCTATAACTAGCCAGCTAGCAAGTACCAAAGCAACATAGCCTCCACTCTTTGGACTTGCAACAATATTTCAGCATAGATTCTCAAAAATTTTCGACAATCTATTGAGTAAAGAGAGGAGCAAGTCAAGTTTTAGCTAGTCAATCCATTGGTCCCCTCGCGGATATATCGGCAAGCTTCCTATCCTGGTCATGAAGAATAACAAAATATAACTTGTACCATTTGATGGTTTTAATCCACAATAATAACAGGAGCAATGCTAGAAAATGAGCAACTAGAACAACACTCACAGCTCTTCGCCTGTCTAAAAGTTCAGCATTTAATGGATGCATGGCCAGCCCCCTAACAATAAAATTTCATCACCAACCCTCCTACGAAGGATTTATTGAGGGTGGCTTCTGTTTACATTATTCTAACGACAAGATCAACCTAGTTACACATTTTAGAAATAAATTACTATCCATTGAGTATGGATAGAGGCCTAATCGAAAGATAAACCTGTTTGTTTCGTAGAAGGGTACAACTTTCAGCACAGATCAGGTAGGGAGATATATCTACAGTATTTTGAAGGTAGTGCCATTTTGATTCTAACAATCTAGACAAACACCACATGCATGATTTCTTATCCAAGGTTACGAGTTTGGCCTTCGGGGGAAGGAAAAAAAAAGAGTTCTAGTGAAATATTAGAACTCATAGAAACTGCTGCCAAAATTTTGATTTAACCATCTACAAAATCCACACTTCTTGCCGAAGATACCTGATTGAAACTAAGCTGAACCATCCACACTTTGTCTAATCACGGAGAGGACCCCTCACTTGCCAAAATCGATTTCGCTGGAATGGCTATCAATGTACTCGCTATCATTGCTCAGTCCTCTCTCAAATATAATATCAGATCACTTTCCACTTCTACCAGAACTCAGTCCTCGTTAAGCTCATAGGAAACTATTCTGATATCAAAACTTGTGATACACAATCCTTGGATCCGATGACCAGGTTAAAACCTGGGGGACATCATCACTGCCAAAACAAATCTCATCATCAAACTTAGATTTCTATGATCTAAACCGAAAGCATATAATAAAACAATCCAGGGAAGTATCTTGAAGATGAAAAACAACATTAAACAAAGGATCTCATAGATACATAGACTCTCAATAAGAAAATAAATCTCTATTAGTTGAAGAATGTTTGGAATGAAAACACCGCAAAGAGCAATTGGAAACAATCCTAAATTAGGAGGAGCTGCTTTGGGATCAGAGGTCGAGAATAAACTAGCTAAAATTTGGATACCAAAATACCGGATTCTTCCATATTAACACAAGTAGTTCCTTGGATCAAATACTAGAGCATGCTCCTAGACAAACCAAAACAAATTAGTGAACCCTTCCAACAGTACTCTGAGTTAATCAAATCTTCCAATATAACCGATTTAACAGGTGATCGGGAGAGCATCTACATTGATGACCACATTGATCTAGCAAACCTTGAACAACCATTCTTGGAAGAAGAAACCAGAAGCACGGTGTTCAATTTATCCAAAGGTAATGCACCAGGCCCTGATGGATTCCCAACATCCTTCTACTAACATTTTTGAGGATTGATAAAAGAGGACATCTGCAAATTCTTTAAAGAAGCCCACTCTAATGGCACAACTACTACTACATATCCTCACCAAAATGCTATGCAACAAACTGGCCAAACACATGAAATATGTTGATGTCAGAATCGCAATCTGCATTAATTGAAGGAAGGCAAATAAATGACTATTTTATCAACGCAGCCAAGATCATTTCATACAATAGAAAATCAAAAAGAAAAGATCCTATTTTCAAACTGAACTTCAAAAAAACCTTTGGTAACATGGATTGGACCTTCCTTCTCTCTCTACCAGGGCAAGAGGATTTGGCCTAAGGTGGTGTTCTTGGATTGCGAGCATTCTACAATAAAATAAACTTGCACGGATCATGAATGGTAAACCTACCAAATGGATCATTGCCAGAAAAGCCTTGAACCAAGGAAATCTGGTATCCCTCCGGCTGTTCATTCTTGTAACTGACACAGCTAACCGGATCCTTAAATAGATGCAAAGAATAAGCAAATAGTGAGTATAGGTCCACCTGGGAGCACTCTATGCTTGCAACATGCAGATGATGCCACCATTATGTCCAATGCTAACTAACAACATGCTTCAAATCTTAAATTTCTCCTTTATTCTTTCAGGGTCCTCCAGGTCTGAAAATAAATTTTGGATTATCAGATGCTGCTTGTAAGCACTTTGCGGCTCTAATAGGTTGTGCTCAGTCGAAGTTACTAACAAGTTATCTTGGATTCTTGTGACTCATGATAAACTATGTATAGGAGACTCGAACTTTCTAATAATAAAAATTGACAGGAAGTTATCAGCATGGAAAGGCAAGCTGCTCTCTCTAGGTGGTCGACTGACATTGGTTAACGCAGTGCCAGGCTTCATACCAACTTCATGTACGTCAACATTCCTCCAACCTGAATTCATAGAAAACATCATAGAGGGAATTCTTATGAAGAGGCAGCAAACAATGCAATGGACATTGCCTCGCTAGATAGGAGCAAGCGTGACAACCGAAAAAACCAGATGGTTTTGGGGTGATAAACCTGCAAACTATTCAACCATTGTCCTCTTCGTAAGAGATGATGGAGATTTTTACATCAACAGCTTGGGCCTTGGAGAACACTCATCAACAATCACTATGACAAACTTCCCACTTTAGCCATGATGTGTAGCAACCATCATGATTGACAAACATGGAGAAATATCCTAAAGGTACGCACCCTATTAAACCTTGGTGCAGATTTTAAACTGGGAGATGGAAAACAAATTCCAATTTCGCACCACATATCGGTAAGTGAAGAACCACTTAAGTAGCTCTTTCCAACCTGTTTATTCTTACAACAAAACGTGATATCTCAGTAAAAGGATTCATGGACAACGGAAATTATGGAAGCCTATTACATGACCTCCCAAGTTCCAAAGACACAGGAAATGGGATAAACAGAAAGCCTTCTCAGCAACTCATGCTCCTAAACCTAGGTAGCATCATTGCAGAACCATACAGAATGAGGCGGATATGGGATAAACAGAAAGCCTTCTCAGTTAAAAACAGCTACACCTCCCGTCATAGAGGAGTATCGCAACAATCAATCGGAACATGCCACTCCCAGAAAAAGTAGCCTTCAACTGCTTAGCATATAACAACAGTCCTCGCATAATAAAACCTGAGGAAAAAGGAAGTCCCCTGCTCTGCCTTCTTGCATGCTTTGCACCACCAAGGGTGAACTTTTATATCTTCTCTTTCTAACATGCTGCTACTCTCTAGTAGTGTTGCACCATATCACTGAAAACTTATCTTCCCCCTGCCCCAAATACAGTCCAGGAACTCGGACAACTTGGAGAGAACAGTTTGAGTTCTTCGATTAGAAGCCAACTCCAAATCCCTGGAACAATGCAGCTTCCTTCTGGAAAGCTGGACTTCGCTTAACCAGAACAAGCCTCAGCTCTTGCAAAATGTTGCAAGCCAAGCCAGAAGCTCAACTAAAGGAGAAGAATCCAGAACTGGAAGCCCAGCAGCCTCGAGAGGAGACCCAGCTCCCATCAAGAACCCAATTTAAACAAAGATAACCCGACAAACCAGCAGCCAAGTATACTGTCTTTTCCTGTGGTATGGGAAGCCCTGCTCTTCCTCAGCAAATGGCCAAACCAGACCGCCAAGTAAAACTTGTAAAGAGAGTTTTTGTACACCGTGTGGAGAAAAAATACACCACCAATTGAACCTGTAAATCCTACTTTTCGACATGTATTTAATATTTATAATAACTTTTTATTAAAAATTTTGAATGATAAAAATATTCTTCTTACAAAAAATATATATCCATGACTTACATCATGACATCGATGAATTATGATATCCATGTATCATAAAACTGAGAGATATTTCCATCATTTAAAAAAATTCAAAATTTTTTGAATGACAAAAATATCCTCAACCTTATAACATCCTGCAAATAGAATTATAATATTATGTTCACAGAATATCATAAAAAAAAAATATCTATCATTCAAACATGCATTTAATATATATAATTTTTTTCATTAAAAATTTTAAATAATAAAAATACCTTTTCCTTATAACATCCCTTTGTAAAGAAAAGTCATAAGATCAAGAATATTTTTATTATTGAAAATTTTTTAATTTTTTTTGAATGACAAAAATGTTCTTTAACTTTATGATACAGAAATATCATAACTTAAATACGGATGTCATAATTCAAGCCAATTGATATTATATTTTTTTTTATAAAGGAACATTTTTACCATTCAAAGTTTTTAATAAAAAAATAAAATTACAGATATTAAATATGCGTTGAAAAGAGAAATTTACATGATCCAATCATATTTGATGGTATATTTTTTCTACACCACCTCAATGAACAAAGAATTACCCAATTTATAATTTACCCTGTACATAACTTTAATAATAAATTAATCCAGGCGGTCAAACCTCTCTCTACATTAAAATAAAAAAATAAAAAATATGTACAAAATCGAGACAGAAATCGTAGAGAACAATACCAACTAATAGCTAACGCAGACATCAATAACTGATGACATCATTAGAATGCACATCACAAGCATCAGTTAGATTATTTCCACATGATCCACAAGTTTCAAGACTTACTGAACAATCGTGGGCACAACCTGTTTGACAAATCCTCCCAATAATGGAAATATCTTCATATATCACATTCACCTAGTCTCAGTACAATAAAAAAGAATAACACCATGGGTTTTTGTAAGCCAGCTGTGATGTTGTGCAATGGCATTAATACAGAAGACGCTAGGCAACAAAAACTAAAAACATTTGGCATACTTCATAGTATTCCCTCGGGAATTTTGAAAACGGAAATCATGTTATAACGGTAAGCATCAAGTATCAAAACCTTGGCATGGCTCTGATATATATCTCACCGTACCAAGGTAAGGACAAGATATAACCAAAAAACACATACTCAGAATACCAGTAGTAGACGATGGGATGTCATGGTTACCAGAATTTAAAAGGAAAAAAAACAAAGAAAAAAACAGAGAATAATGCTTATTGTTCTTACCTATATATTTATTAGATTTGTACCTATTACAAATAGGGAACCATGCTCGGAAACTCTTACAACCACTTAATATTCAGGCTAGAACAAACATGCACTAAGCTCTTCCACAAACAAAAGAGAGCATGTTTTTTGAAAAAAAAAAAATAAAAAAATAAAAAAGAAGTTAACTTCAAAAGAACATGAAAAGTCAAACTTTTCTACAACTCTTTTCTTCTTCATCATCACCACCATAATAAGTTCCTCACTGTCTCTAGTCTCTTCAACGCATTAACAAAAAATGACTTCTAGGAGGAAAAAAAAAAATGAAAAGTCAACTGTTCTTATGATTCTTTTCATCTAACAAGTTCTTCACACTATTGCTGCCACACTGAGGTCCAAGCCTATACAAAGGAAAAATAAACGCTCCTTGGTTTCCCCAGTGTCTTGTAGCAAGGTAATCAGATTACCATGGTTCCTGTAAGTATTTCAGCCAAAGATGCAGCAAACATTACATTTTCCATTGGCATCCTCATGATGCATATAGAAGTCAGAATCAGTATAAGGAGCTTTGCTGTAAAAAATTATATGCATAAGATTTTACTTGATCTCAGGTATAGAGAGAAAAGTTACTTATAAGAACTGTACTGTGCAGGTCTTGCAGGCAACTAGTAAGAACCTTCGACTTCAAGATGGTTAGATGAGGCTAACACATGGTCCTATGTAGGTACCACCTTATTGAATAAAAAACAAAAACCTTTTCATGGATGAGAAGCTGAGATTAATTTGTTAAAAAGGAGGAAAATACTTGTTTCTTCAGTATCAATAGCCTGGATCACTGTTGTCCGTCAACGATTTTCTCACTTGTGGTAGCGAAGGATGTCATCATGAAACCTGAACAGCTGATCTAGTTGATGCATCATGACTTCAAGGGATCACCAGAGCATGCTAATGGAATTTGGCCAGTGTTGCCAGGATGATCAAAGGCAGAAACAGGATACCATTCTATCTATAGTAGCAGCTAGATGATGTGATCATGAACAACAGCTGAAAAGCAGAGACTTACGATGACCATCTATTTTTGGGCATGTGTACTTGCAAGAAGCAACTAATTGAGAGCTTCAAAGAAAAGGACTTGAGGTTGCAAATGTCCCCTTTCACACATGCTAATAACATCGTCCCAACCACCAATCACCTGTTAGAATTTACTTCAGTCAAATAAATGTTCATACATGAATCAAGTTAAGAAGCATCATCTCATTCTCACTTATCTGGAGGTTACCTTGACGGTCTGGTCATCATACATAACCCATTGTTCGTGCTCATATGCAAAACAGTGAAAATGTTGTCCATAATAACAGACCTGGATATACGTAAAAAAAATAATATACAGATGATCACTGAGATAAAAATAAACTTAATATATGAATAAGTATCAAGAATAAACAATTGCTCTTGACAAGTATAAGACATACAAAACATCTTAATTCTTAACAATGTTTTCTTATATTTTCTGACGAATCACTGAAAGAATGGCATGGACAACATCGTTTGCAAACCAAAATTTATATATAATAGTAATAATAACAGGCCCATGAAAACCTTTAAAATGATGTTGGAAATTTATGCAAGAATAGGTTGATATAAATGTACACGTGCATTTAAAAATGTGAAAATGGAGAAGTCTGTGGAAGCACTAAGCACTGTGAAGCATCATATTAGATGATAAGCTTTGGAAACTAATTTATAAGACATTTCAGCCAGACTTTTGGTTTTTAGCAATCTCTAAATATAAAAGAATTTGTGAAACTTTAAGATTTGAGAAATATCTTTGTTTTTCATTGTTGATACGAGCCAAAAAACCTAAACCTTTAAATCAAAACTTTAATTCTCAAGGAAATGGAATATTTAGGTATTTTTACTGAATTCAGGCCCCATGGAGGGGGGTGTTACATCCTTATCTACATGTAATGGAGGGGAACCTACCTAGTCAAGTGGACCCTGCATTGAACAGCCTCTCCTTGTCTATAAATAGAAGGAAGGGAGGATTGGCTAGGCAAAGAGGAAAAGAAAGGAAGGGAGCTAGGCTAGAAGAAGGATAAGAAAAGGAAGGGTGCTAGGGTAGAAAGAGAAGAAGATGGAGGAAGAAGAAGATGATGAAGACGATGGTGCTGAAGGACATCCAACCAAGGAGAGAGGATTTCATTTGCATCATAAGGTAAGCGACTTTCTCCTTGCCATTGAATTTAAGTTTGATATTAGTGTTTTTGAATCACATAATCACTTTCAAGCTTATGTATGGTTTTGAAATTCTACACTACCTAGACTTTTTGAAATCTATGGTCATCCTTTCGAGTAACTTTCTTGTCTTTTGAATCCTAGCTCAGCTTTGAGTTTTTGAAACCTAGGTCCTCTTTTAATAAGTTAATTTCAAAACTAATTAACATTTCAAAACTATAAAACCTTTGTCAATAATGTTCAAAACTTCTGTTCTTTGAGCTTTGTACCAATTTAAATTTCATATATTGTTTCAAGCCATTAAACCTCAAGACTAAGTGTTTCATTGATATTTTGGATTCCTCAATCAGCTTCAACTTTAAAGTACTTTTGAATTTGGAACCTGAGCTGCTGCAAAGACTTTTGAACTCCAAACATCTTTATTTTTGCTTTAAAATTGTTTAATATTTCGAATCTATTGTCCGTTGCAAATATTATGGATTATCATCCTTTGAAAAGTTTGTTACCATGATAGTTTTAATTTATTTTTTTAATTTCAATATGGAAGTTCTGAAAGTATAAGATAATTGAGTGGATACTTTCAAATGGCATTCACAGAATTCATTCAAATTTGAAAAAAATACCAAACTTGAAAGATACATCGATCTCTAGCTAGGTGTTATATTCGGCCTCATTCAAATTATTGATAAGGATTCTTCGGGCCCCTTAACTAGCTGGTAATATCTGACCTCATTCAAATCATCAATGAGGATATATGGACCCTTCGCCAAGTGGTATATATGGACCTTGAGGACTTTATGTGGCCTTTTTTAGAACTAGCAAGGAAGATTGATGGCCTCATCCAATTTACTAGTGGTCTAAACTGCAGTGAATATAAGTGAAACTTTTTAAAACAATATGAAACTATGTGATTACCAGAATATAAGAGTTTTCTGATAGAAATTATGCTTTGACCACTTGATTTTGACCTAGAATTTGATTTATGTCTTTGCAAGTTAATTGAACTATGTTCAAAACTTGATTTAAACCATTTTCCATATCATATTTCTTGGAAACTTTGCTTTTGGGATTTCACTATAAAATGATTTTATTGGAAGCTTTCTAAGTCATAATTCGACAGTGTGTTCTATTTTAAGTCCTTTGTTTTCCTAATGGACTCTAGAAAGTTTACTTGCTAAGCTTTGTATCTCACCTCATCTTTTATGTATTTTTCCAAAGCAATTAGTGAGACTTGTAGTGTATCTATTTGACAAGATGGATTTGGTTTTTCAAAGCTGCTTTCAGATTGAGTAATATTTGACGTAACAAGAGAATCATAGTAGATTATGTTGTGTTCTTTAAAAGTATGGTATTATGATAAAATATGTTTGAATTTGTAAATGGATTTTATTTTAGGAACATGTTTGGTTGGGGAGAGTTCGGCTCTAGGATGGGAATGGGAACGAGTAAATCCCACTCCAGCCATTTGGTTCGGAGGGAGTCTCATTAACATTCTCATTCCAAGGGGAATGGAAATGCCCTAATCCCCGAAAACCCAATCCCAGCTCTCCTCCAGTATTCAAATCTTATTCCACAGGATTACTTATAATAGTTGATTTTCCAAAAACACCCCTCTATTAAATTGATTTTCCAAAAAAAATGACCCAATTAGCTCTTCTGATTTCCATTCAAATCCATTCTAATTCTGATTCCGATTCTGATTGCAAACTAACTGCACCCTAAGTTCATTGTTTATCTTGCACTAATTAGTCATGCTCCATTCAATCAAATGATTTCAGATGATTAAGTCTGAATGTTGGTTTCATGGTACGTACTACATACTATATCGGAATCCAACCAAATGTAGTACGAGGGGCGTACCAAGTGTCACAACAACCGTAAGTTCATTGTTTATCTTGCACTAATTAGTCATGCTCCATTCAATCAAATGATTTCAGATGATTAAGTCTGAATGTTGGTTTCATGGTACGTACTATGTACTATATCGGAATCCGACCAAATGTAGTACAAGGGGTGTACCAAGTGTCACAACAACCGTAACATTGCATACCAATATTGTACCAGGATGGAACAAGTACAGGGTCTGCTATCAAGACAATGAACCTTGATTGGTTTTAATCAGCTTTAATGGTCCCACCTTGTTATCTGAGGATTTAGAGAAGTCCGGATCTTGGGTTGTGACAACCAAAATTTAATAATCTTCAACTCCAAATGAAACTGATAAGACATTTATTATAAAGTTTAGTAGCAGACAATTCAATGAAGATTTCAAGGATGGCCAAAATAAATTTATCATCTGATTGCCAATAAGGTGGAAAGCATCAATCATGCCTAAAGAGATCAACCTTCTCTTATATATTGGATACCTCATGGTACAAATTTGCTACAATCTTTTCTTATAGAAGAGCAAGCTAATTGCCAAGAATCTTTTCTCATGGTACAAATCCTGATTTCATTTTCAGTTTTGGCTAGGGCAAGTATGGTTTGAGAGTTTTACAAGTTTATGCTGAGTTTCAAAAGTTTAAATTTAAAAAATATATATATCAAAAAACTTATGAAAAATGCAAGTTAGAAAATATAATAGACACCATTCAGGGTCTGTTTGGGTTTGGATGATTGGGCTGAAAATTATATAGGATTCATGGGTTGGGCCAGGACAACAAGCAAGCCCAACCCATGAATCCTATAAAATTTTCAGCCTAATCATCCAAATAGCCCTTGAAAAATAAAAATTTACTATTCAATGAAAATCCATGTAACATATATTGTCAAACCAAGAAAAGCTGCTAATTCTTACAAATCACATATTCTATATGCGGAATTTAGTTATCATGTCATATTACTTCATGAAATTTCAGGTCTGTAATGACTTGCTTAGTTCATACAATTTGAAGAGGCCTATAGAACAAGGAACTCGAACAGGTTTAAGCATCCCCTACAGTTCAAGCAAATAACATCTAAATATTCACAAATTCAGTAAAATCTTGAAAAATATGAGCCTAGTTTGAAATGCTTCCTAGAAACTAGATTAATTACACATGAGGAAGATCAACTAAAGTGGAAAATAACAAGCCATATGGGCTCAAATTTGTCAATTTTGACCAAAACCACCAAAACTACTAAAACCCAGACATTTCCAAATCAATTTTGGCAGAAACAGATATGTTTTAACCAAATCATATTTGGATCTGGCCAAAACTTTAAATCTTCAAGGAAATTCTGATTTCTGAATTCTTGGCATGTCGAGCAATGACCAGTTCTGGTATCTTAACTCCTAAGACATCCTGAAACCTCAAACCTCATATGGTCAGAGCTGACATCATTATGACCATAATTCACTTCATGGAA
This sequence comes from Areca catechu, assembly GCA_021397845.1. Lineage (NCBI taxonomy): Eukaryota > Viridiplantae > Streptophyta > Magnoliopsida > Arecales > Arecaceae > Areca > Areca catechu. The sequence continues at coordinate 6,506,783 of CM038040.1, read as the reverse complement.
CTTCTACCAGCAAAGGTCTATTTTAGTATTAGTTCAAAGGCTACATTTGTTGTATTAAACATGTCATAACACATTACACATTGATATATGTACACATCATTTGAGATTTATGACACCATGCCATATGTCAAATACATGTATATCATACAAAATGAATCACATGAAATTGCATCTGTTAGTGAGTAGTGACCTTTCTTCATCAGCAAATACTATAGCATGGTCCAATATATTGATCATGTTGCAATATGTTTATATTTATTCAATATTTGCAATATTCTATGTATGCTTGATACTTGCATCTATACATGCACCCAAAAGTGTTGACATGTTCCTGACAGTAAATTTTGCAGGTGTGAAGATTGGCATCATATTTTAATAACGCAGCAAGGGTTAAGGTGTTCATCTAATTTATTGTGTATATATGCAGATGGCTGAAGAATCAGATATCACCAAGGCAAGCACTTCACAAAAGAAGAAGGGTGCAGGAGAAGAAGGTGGAAGAGTAAGAAGAGGAGCAATCATGAAGACAGAGGATAGGCAGGGGAAGAGGAGGCTGGAGGGAAAGGAGGATGATGTGAACGAGGATAGGAAGTAGAGCTGGAGTAGATGTGGGTACCACATAGAACTCAATTTGCATTTTCCACCCAGCCTTTCATTGCACCCAGTTTGCATATGCACCCTGCAAAGCTCTGCTGACATAATGCCACACTAAAAAACTTGGCTGTGTATCAAGGTTTGCCTAGATCCGATGAGTCAACAAGGGACTGCACATGCTACCAAATGGACCACTTTTTAGAACAGTGACAGGACATAGTATAGCAGTAGGTTATCATCATGGCAAACATGTGCGGACATTTACTCCTTGTTCATGATCGATTTTCCAATTTTTGCAGCATATTTCTTCATTTCTTGTGCACTTAAAGCATGTTCTTGCAATTGCATTGCATCTCAGATTGGTGAATTCTACATTTTTATTTTTATTTTTTTGGTGGGTGGGGGGGGGGCGGGGGGGCGGGGGTGTAGCATTCCACAGTTTTACCTATCCTTTACTTATAGTTTCACTCTTTTGTCTCAGCACAATGCTGATGTTCTTTTTTTTTTTTCCTTCTTTTTGTGTGCACGTGTTTATGAGTTTGCCCTCCTGTTAGCTAGCACTTGGGTTATGATGTTCCATTATTGTCCCATGAAACCTACTATTCTATTAGTCTTGGGAACTCATGACCTTATTAATCAAGCATTATCCACCTTCCTGGACTAAGTCCATCTATCTTTTATTCCTTGGCTGCTTACAGAGAATGCTCATATTTTCATATCCAGCTTCCCCTTATAGGAGTTGATAACTCATTTTGAATCTTTTGAACAGGCTTTAAAGTTTAAACTTCGCTCTTTGTAATTTAAAGTCTCCTTCAGACTTTTTGGGGCTTCTTCAGGTTCTCAGTTGCAGTTCATCATCACTATTTGAACATTGCCTACAGAAGTTGTCCTGTAGTTTTCAGAATTAACCAAGGACTGACATTAGGAAAGTGCTTATAAACCTCTCACAAAGTTCATAATTCTTTCAATTATGAATTTGATACTAGTTTCATACAAATCCTTATGGTTATCATATTAAGAAGGTTGATTCTCTAACTGTTCTGGAAACCATTATTGGCCACATCGGTTTTGGATTATTAGGATTTTATTTGTGTCATCAAGGGTCTTTTTCTGCATAGGCATCCATAGATCCGGAAGTTATAATATAAAGAAAAATCTTCTTCACAGCTTCCACTTCCCTATCATCCCATTTGTTTTCTTCTTATCCATTTTCTTCTCATTTTCCTCCTATTCTTATTTTTCCTTGAAACAAAGTTCCACTCCTTGTTTCGGAGGCTGCACAAGTCTGGTACCAGAGGCACTAAAACTTGATAACAGTTCTGACATAACAGTGGACTGGGCTACTGGTTAAACAAATTATAGGGAAGGTACTGGCTGCTAATACTATATCAGTACTGGGACAAAATTTAACTGAGATACAAGGTTTGCACTGACATCATATCTAGTCTATTAGTTGTTGGTAATAGCATGAGAGAATTTCTTTTAATAGACTTGGAAAGCAAGAGGATAATTTATAACGCTGGTTTCAGATTAGAGTTAAGTTGCAAAATGTACCAGCCCATTTACAAAGCTGTGAGAAAAGGGGTGAGAAAATATTCTAAATAAAGTTTGTCTTTTTGGAGTAGATAAATAGTCTGTGTAAATAAAGTCTGTTCACAACTTCAAGGGGACTAGGTTAGAACTTAGAACGAGGTATGGCTTATGAAGCAAATAAGCAGCATGTTTTGATAACATAGGTCGCTCTGCAATTTAAGGACAGATCTGATGAGTAAACAGATCCAATGCACAAGATTGTACAGCTGAAGAGAAGATGTTCAGTCTTCTAATGGCTGACAGTTGCAGAAGAAACAAAAAGAAAAGTACAAAAAGGAGGAGAAATGGAAGGGTAAGAAGGCATAAAAATTATTAAGGAAAAAAGAGTGAGATGAGAGAGAGCAAGGGACAGATGTAAAGTATCAGAACCTTATTTATTGCCAAACAAACCATGTTTCTTGTTATTCTCCTTTTCTGTCCACTTTTATTCCACTCATTTGTTCTCGCTCACTCCTTTTTCCTCATCTCTGTTCTTGGTCATTTTGATGTACCTTTTATACATTGTTAATGTGAGCCTCACCATCAGATCATTCCGTTTTATCTTGCTGTTTTAGATTTCTCTCCCCAATATTTCAGTTTAATTCGACTCTTGGAGTCATAAATTGAATGCAGCTTTCTGCCTTGTCTATTAGATCCCTTAATTTCATTGTTTTTGAGTTAATTGCAGATCCAAACTGTCTTATACATCAGATTAATATGGTATATTAGTAGAGTCCATGTTGTGTGACATTATTGCTTGCATGTAGTTTTGATATCTTAGTGCTGGTATGTGCAAATGTTCTAATTGCTTACCACTTTAAAGAATGTTAAATTGATATTTTAGTAAAAGACAAGGTTTATTTTCAGCTTGAAACATAAAATTCTCCAAACCTATTTGCATATCTAAGATGAAAGCCCCGGGTGAATCTGTTTGGCAGCAAACCCAAAGCTTTCTAGTTTGATCTAATACATCATTCCATGGCCAAACAAATGAGGATATGCACATACAGAACATGGAAGACCACAATACAGGGATGCCTCAAGGAATGCTACACCAAAAAAGACTTGATTAAGGTTATATTAAGACAAACGTATACATAATTTGATCAACTAGATCTTGCTTGAGAAAAAGGCCACCGATAACTCTAAATCCGAAAAGAATACTCCACCAAAGTCTATCTAGGATGTATTTTAAAGCAGAAAATGGAACAAAGCATCAGACGTAGCATTTGAAGGCTCATCTGTGACAGAACTAGCAAATTCAATCCATTTGAACGAGAAACAAAGACCCAACAATTGAAAATAAGATAAGTGGGAGCAAACTTCCCTTCCTCAACTTAAAGGTAGATTGAAAGAAAAAGGTTAAGCATGAATTGAAGGCTGAAGGTTCCTGCTGTCATTAAGAGAATATCATAATGTTGATTACCTACAATAAGGTTGATAGTTTCAGCCTGGGGAGAGAGTTGCCTAATTAGCACATATTTATGTTTCCTCTCTCTTTGTGGCAACTGCTTTCTCACTATTGCTGCACCTTCAAGGTACCACCTTCTTATTTGACCGTGGACCAAGAGTACCTTACATTTGGCTACCATTCCCTCACCTCTAATACAACTTAAGAATAACACAAATTATAAAATATAAAACGACTGAATTAAACCAAACTCAGGAAATAGCATACTACCAAAATACAGAATCTTCTAGCTTTGCTCTGAACATACCACTGAAACCAGGGAATGTTTGCTCCCTTGATCTAGACCACGATAGAGGACACCAATGTCAACTTCAGTTGAAATAGCTGCCAAAGTTGCAGATATGTCATCTGCACTCTCATTTGAATTCTGCCAGCCTAGAACTGCAAAATAAAACAAAGTAATGAGAAAATCCCATCAAAGGTATAACTTTATAGCAAGGTTTTAAATGCTAACGGATGGCGGGTGTCACACCACCCCGAGAGTTGGGATGGGAAAAGTCAGGAGACTGATGGAACATTCACCATCCCAAATGTTGCGACGTAGGGCATCCCAACAGCCCTGTCCCAAAGTATTCAAAACCTTGCTTTGTAGTCAAGCACGATGCAAAAATAAAGGACGCAGATGGTCAATTCCGGTCTCAGTTTAAAATGACTGGTACCAAACCATATTGGCTCCAGCTCTTCATGGTTGGAATTTGATTCGTTCAGAGTTGTATTACAACCTTGTTGGCAAACCGGGCCTCCAAGTAGGACTTAAATCTGGGACACAGGTGCAAATTTATGGCACAGGTCTGCTCTGCTTCAGACAAATATTTGCACCTACTTGCCCTCCTAAGCAAGATGAATGCAAAACCTAAAATTGGGACTCAAATATGAGTTGCATACAGATTTATGGCATTAATCTAGCTTGTCAGACCAAAGTCCACAAACCTACTTGCACTCCTAAACTACGTGTAATAAGTTAATCTAAATTCCAGCCAAATTACCAGTTGTGAAAACATGAGGCGGGCTTGAAAGAATATGATGAATGTAATTTGATTTTCCACAACCTCCAGCATCTAGATCACAAGCTAACAGGTGATTCATCTCCACAATCTTCAAAAGCTCATCAAAGGAACTTTCTGCACACATAATCTGACAAAAGGATTGGAGATGTTCATTAGCAAGTTGATGAATACTACAATAGTAACAACTGACTAGATTATGCATGAACTTGATAGTGTAAGACATGCCTTTGTTGTTCTCAGCGAATGTGCATTGATGTTGTGGAAAAATGAAGTATACTTCAGGTGCCTGGACTCCACACCACAACTGTAACAGTTCATCTGTTCATATATGTCCATTCCGAAAAGGGAATGTGTTATACAAGAATCATTTGCACAGTCCCATGAACCCACACTATTACTTTCATGTGATTCAGCATCACATTCACTAGAAGATGTATACGACTTATGCAAGCAATCAAAGATTACTGCTAAAACCTCAGAAGCATCATTCATCTGAGCCTGTCCACAGAAATCAGATCTTTTAAGTTTCTTACAATGAAGAAATCAGATGTGTTCATGAAACCACATGTAAACTGAAAGAGCATCAGCACCTCTTAAAAATTTTTATCCAATAAGATACTACATAGAGATAACCTTAGCTATCAAGCTTGTCCAAGCAATTCCCAATTTAACAAGAGAAGACAAAAAAAATCATATATGCTTCTTTGAATTACCTCCTGAAAGAATTTGCTATCAGGATACCAGTTGCTCAAAGCATTCCTCAGCGACGTAGGTGCAACAGCTTCTCTGTGTCCCTCAGATGCTTTAGCCAAGGCAGTGAAAATATCATGTAGTGCACAGACAACACAAGGATTTCCAATGTGCACATGAAGTGATGACGTTTTAAGAAACTCATCTCGGAAACGCCTTAAATGCCACAATGACTGAATATTTATACAAAAGAAAAACATCATTAGGGTTTGACCTAGATCGCAACTAACTAATCAGAGATTCAGAAGTATAACAGATGTCTCTAAGATCTTTTTCCCTGATACTCACCTGAATAATTACATTCAGAAAGCAATTGTATTCACCAACTGCATTTTTCAGGCCAGATCCAAATATCTCTTTTTTGCTTGGAATGCTTGCAGTTTCATTACTAGAAGCGCAATAATCATTTTCTGGGGTTATAAAAGCCAGACGAAATCAGGAAACCGTGAAATTTTACACTGATGAGGGATGCAGAAAAAGTACTTTAATAGTCACTCCAAGTGTTTCAACATATTGACAGCACCTACATTTTCTTGTTATAACATAATAAAGCATAGTCATTGAGTTCCTCAAATGCAGAATAAGACAATAAGAACTGCAGCACTATTATTTGGTCATAAATTGCACAATTACCAGAAATCATATCATAATTAAACCATCCATAAGCATACCCTGATGACTAAAAAAATCAGAATCTCAATAGATCTATAAATGATTTTCTGAGTACAGAAGAATTTCATGATAGGCTAATTGCATCCAGCTTTATTTTTTTTGAGACTATAATTAGTTGGAGGTTATTTAATAAAGTGTTATAACAGAAAACCATAAAAATGGATAAGATTAGGATCAACCTAAATTCAGGGTAACCATAGACATCCTCTCTATTAGCATTATTATTCTTAATTCAAAATTTTCTGGAAGTTAAGAACAACTAACTCCTCTCCAGTTGGAGCCTTCTCATGTTTAAGCCTAATCACTTAAGTATTACTACTTAAATTGCAAGGGATGTTAAACGCACATGCAATGATGCTTATAAAAACTAAATTTGGAAAAAATAGTTGACAAAGTTGAAGAGACAATAGCATAGTTAGTTGTTTAAATAATTTCTAAAATACTGCTAAACAATGATATAATCTTAGAAAGACTGTATAGTGAGATCGCTTTATAGAAAAAGAAACTACAGCTTGTGTAACTTTAGTGAAATCAGAATTCTACCATTAGGCAGAACTCAGAACATGCAGAAGGATTACATTTAAAAACATAGCCAAGAGCAGGAATTGATGCCCCAATTAAAATCATAAAGTGACTTTTTTAACGAAAGAATCAAATTTTATCAACTACATACTACAACTGTTCCTTCCACCACTGTTCCTTCCACCATTGTACAATACCTTGAAGTAGTGGCATACCACTAGCTAGCCAACCTCATGACCATTTATTTTATTTAAACAAAGTAAAAGGAAAAAGAAAGGCATGGTATCATACCTTCCAAAATTTCCCACCTAAGCATCTCATTCCACTTCAAAATTAAGGGGAAAACAAGCAGCAAGATTTTATAGTTTTCATTCCACAAACTGAAAGATTAGCCACCTGAGTCTGAAACAGAGAAAACTTTTAACTTAAGATTGTCCTCTCATGTCTGTTGACATTTTTTTTGGCACCAAAAGCAAATTTCTTGCTGGTCATAATCATATTAGACAAAGGTTGGGCCTATAGAACCCAAGGCTCTTTCATGTGCCCTCCTTCCTGTAAAATTAAATGCACAATTTGCCATAACTATTAATTAACTGTCTTCTCAAGAAAAGAATCTGCACCCAATATTTAGTCTATTGCGACACCTTAAGCATAACCATTAAACTAACATAAAACAACAAGAAACAAGCCTTATGGCAGATTTCGTGGTGCAACTTTAGGAGTTCTCTCACCATTCATTTCTATTTGAGAATCACAAGTAACAAGCCTTATGGCAACTCTGGGGGGTGAGCTTTCTAACCACTCATTTCTATTTAAGACTAATCTCAACACAGGCATTAATCCTATAGCTAATACTTGTGTGCTGTCTCACCATAGACCCAAGAGTACATCGAGGAGAACAATCAATCCACCCAGTGTTCCTAGATATATGCTATCCACAGAAGAAGCCAAGGTTTACAAACTCATGGATTGTGCATGAGTTAGCCTGCTTTAGCAAGATACAATGCACTTTCCAGTGCTGAGGAATGCGCTAGCACAAAGACATGCAAGCAACGAAACAAGCATCACAATTGTTTTGTGCCAAACCTGCTTCCGAACGACACATCCAGACACATTTGCTTGGCTGCTTTCAAGCAAGCAACAAGGTTATTTCTCATTTCACCAAAACTTGTTACTGCACCAACTTGTAGGAAAACCTGTCCTATAAATATTTTGTCATTTCCTTTTGACATTCCATATATAAGTTTGTCAAAGATTTGTAAACAAGTTTAGATTGTGTTTTAGAAGTTCAACATCCCGATATATAACAGATACTGTAATAGACTTAATTATGTTACTTTGGACCTGGTTTATTCATATTAGCAATGCCCTCATAAAAACCTACAAGCATGTGTAAATCATCATTTGGCCAGTGGAAGGATGCCCAGATAATATATTCAGCTTAATGTAGTAGTACACTACTATTCCTTCTGCCTCTCTTCTCTCTTGGAGTTTGATGTCCCATAAACTAGGTCTTCATTCATAAAAACCTATGAGTATCAGTGTAAATCATCATTGGCCACTCGAGGGATGCCAAATAATAAATTCAACTTAATATGCTGGTTGTATGCTACTATTCCTTCTGCCTATCTTCTCCCTTGGAGCTTGATGTACCATAAACCAAGTCTTCGCTCATTCTTGGTCATCCCACAGACAAACTCATTCAGTCATATCTTTTTACTTCTACTAAATGAATATGATATATCATTGCTCTCTTTCTTAGTAATATTCTCTCAAGAACAAGAGAATTTTTAACCCAGATTGCAACTTTAAGCATGATTAAAAGATATATGCCTTTAAGGTAACATAGGATCTAGCTAGCACCTAGAAATCTTGAAAACAGATTCTTTTATGCTATAAGAGCAATACCAGCATAAAATTAACTTGGAACATTTCTTTTTGGTATTCTTTTTGTTTTTACTTCACTCTTAATTTCGTTTCAGATCTAAAATTCGGCCAACGTAAAATGGTTCGTTTTTCCTTTTTTTCCCTTTCCTCTCCAATCTTCATGTACACTTGATTGTTTAGACATCATTCTGTCACTTTAAGCCTCAATTAAGCTACAAAACATAGAGAAAGAGATGATGTTATTGTCCTCTAGACATCCAACAATTAATGCACAAATGCCCACCATGCTTGAACGTTAAGATGGTGTGGTCATTCTTTATCCTCAGAATCTTCCTTTCCATGTTGTAAGGCTAATTATCAGTCACTTCTCTCAGCCATCATACGTTGAAGGATGCCAAGGGATGGAAGTGGGTTGGGTCAGGTCTCAGGTGTTGAACTAGCTTGACCTAGACTCAACCTAATATTAACTTACAGTCAGACCAGACCCAAAACATACCCACCACTTGGGAAGTCTATGTAAGGGTAGGTCTTAATGGTTGGATTGGATAAGGATTAGTTATGGAGCTAGGCCAGGATTTTTTAACTAACTTTTGCAGGTTGAGTTGAGTCCAATTGGCATTCAATTTGTATAGCATTCTTCCAGGTTCATACCCTGCCCAATAGCAGGTCAGGTCTTAATATTGCAGCTTATCTCAATCCATGAGTCTTAAATTTGGGTATGGCCGGTCTAAGTCAGCTTCTTTATTAGGTATATAGGTCAGATTAAGACCTACAAGACCCTCTTGAACTACTAAACACTTGATGGAACTAAGGTTGCATTTGATGCACTGCCAAGTAACCTTGAAAGATAATGTGAATTGTATATAATGTGAATTGCTAGCAATGTAGATTGGAAGTAATGTGGATTATTATATTTGGTACATACAGGTAATATTGCAAATGTAAAATCAAATTTTCAAACTATCCGTAAATTAAATTCATATTTTATTTATTAAAATATTTTTTATATTTAATCTATTTATTAAAAATATATTTTTTATATTTTATATTAAATATATATAATATAAAAAATATTTTATATTGGCATGCACCCCCAGTGACAGAACCCCCCCAACAATGACTTTCCCAACCCCATAAGCCCCAGTGACAACAACCATCCACCCCGCAAGCCCCGGCGATGAATTTCCCTCCCCGCGAACTCCGACAACGGCAACCCACTCCCCCGCGATCCTGGTGATGGCTTCCCGACCCCCTCCCTGCGAGCCTCCTGCACCTTAGCAACGGGTCCCTCTCCACCAGTCCATGAGCGGCGAGGGGGGCACCGTCGACGGGCAGTGGAGGGGTCATGGGGGGCATGGAAAGGAAGAGAAAGGAAGAAGGGGAGGATAATATTGTCCAAAAAATTATCTGGGAGGTGGTAATCTGGATTGCCACCCTTTCCAAAGATAATCTGAATTGCCATCAAAAAAGTCTTACCAAATGCAGTAATGTGATGGGGCCCTTCTAAATTGCTGGCAATCTATTTAGATTGCCAGCTACCAAATGCAACCTAAGAAAAGACTTAAAAGCCAAACCTGTAGCCAGGGGAAATGTGCAACCACATGGTGTTTACTATTTTGACACACACTCCAGTGGCAAAAACCAGCTTGATATGAGTAATGGAATTCATGAAAACCGAGCTAAGTTTGCCAATTACTATAGTTAGGTGTCAAAAATCCTTCTGAAAGAAGATATGTTCACCTCTACGAGGGTGGTGCAGTTGGTTAAGGCTTGGCTCCCCCCTTGCTTGGTCATGGGTTCAAGGAATGATTCCTTGGGTGACTCGATTAAAATTCCAAAATTTCCGGGTGCATGTGACTGGGGGGTGGACTGGCTGAAACTCCGACGTCGTAGAGGGGCTAGGCTGACGTACTCACCGGTTCGGGTAAACCCCGGAGGGTGGGGAAGGTACGTGAAAAATTGTGGCCTGTATCGAACAAAGGCCTAGCGGGTTGGGGGCCAGAATGGGGTGCTACACCAGGGTAAAACCCCCCCTACCATTTTGTTCTATCAAAAAAAAAAAAAGAAGAAGAAGAAGAAGAAGAAGAAGATATGTTCTCCAAGTCACTAGGAATAAAACGACTGATTGATTTTTACCTTATCGTCAGAGGCTAAGATGTCTCATTATCTATACTCCAAATTGAGAGGGGATGTTGTTAGAGATTTCTTGATGTGATAACAATGGTTCAAGTAAAATTGTGTTTTGAGAGACTGATGGGCTGAGATATAATTGGTCAAGTATTGATGGATTATAAAGAGGTCATCTTGGACTGGACTAATTTATGTAGCAATGCTCTCATGTAATGGAAATTTGAAAGTTGGTTTTACATCCTGCAGCACAGAAGCATTCCAATCATGTACCAGTAAGGTAGGTACAGTGGTAAATTCCCATATCTTCTCGTAGTTTGCTGATACAGGCAGTACAGCATCGTACATATACAAACTGCTATAAGGAGAAGCACATACCACTGTAGAATCAGTTTCTCAAACCTTGGTTAATTTGATCATGTTTCCACTAGAGAGGAACACGTGATAAAAAAATATGTGGCTAAGAATAGTATTTGGCCTACTAATTAGAATGTTAAGCCAAACCCGCTCTTCGATCTTCTTCTCTTCTTTCATTTTATTCTATCTATTTTTCTTTCATTATTTGATACATTATTTCATTATTTATGCTTATATAGTTTCAACAAGGGAGACTCTTTGAATCTCATAGCTATAGGCCTAGATGAAGAGAAAGCGAGGTTTGCAGTACCGCCCGGTACGGGGCATGTCGCCCCATACCTCTATAGTGTACCACCCTATACCGATACTGTCATACTATATTGAACCGTGTACCAACACTATAATTGGATGGTACCAGTATGGGGTCCGGTACTGAGACGACAAACCTTGAGAGAGAAAGCTTGGCATCAAAGTTGGAGTCTATAGACAGATGAAAGAGAAAGAAAGGGAGATTGGCTTGGATGGGACAAGGGAGTAAGGGTTAGTAATAGATACTTATGAACATAGATATTTAAATGGCCAAGCCAGTCTCGGCCAGTTTTGCTTCAATGTAGACCTAAAACATTAGGTTGAGGCTGATTAGCCATCCAACAATGCACCAACAACGCATGCCCAGACCTGCTGAAAGAACAGGCTGCATGGTGAGTCACCCATATGAAGGCATACCAGGAAGCAACTGTAATCTCCATAGACTTGGAAGAGCCTAGACAAAAGGGGAAGACAACATCTTCATATAGATGTAGCTAGCTGTGTTCATCTCTTCGACCTAAGAAGCCAAAGAACCAAATGAAATTCTTAATCTGGGAACCAAAATCAAAAAATTCATTCCCCTCCTAATAGTTACTATGAAATTGCACTTTTTTTGTTCTGCTGATTGAGCATATCATATAGCTTGTAGATGATCTCCATAAATTTGTACTCAAGCTAATACAAGTATAAAACTTTTTGTCAACAAAAGGGCAAATAATAACTCAGCAAAAACTATAACATCAGCGATAAATTGTCAAAATTCACAAAATATTAAACATTTTTAATATCAAGTACAGCATAATCAATAACACAACAGAAACAATATTAACAAGCGAATTAAGTTAAAACAACATGGAAGTCGGATCTGGTTTATGCTTTCATCAGCTAACTGATTTTTTTCACTGAGAATCCCATTCAAAACATAAGATTGCAGAAAACATGGCACATGCAAGGAACATGATTTCACAAGGATATAACAACCAAAATTTCTAGAATAAAAATATTCCACAGACTTAATCTGATTCTAGAAATCCAAAAAAAGCAGTATACACAGATATAAGAAGGAAAGTATTAAGATTTACATATATAAGACAGGGTTACTGGCATACCAAGGCTTTGGCGTACGGCTTTTTTCAGGTCTGCTAGGAACCTTTCTTCATCATCCTCTTCGGCATGCAATTGTCTCAATGTCTTTGCTCCATCATCTCCTGGTCATCAAGAAAGCAAATTTTCATGAGGAAATAAAATTCACTCATCCTTGTCTGAACTACCCACTTTAGCCACTTCACAAATGATGGATACTTTTATGATGGTTGGTGCTTTTTCATTTTCAAATTATGTAGACCTCTGATTTACGAAAAATAAATTACCGGATCCAATTTTGTGCAACCTGCCACTAAATTCCTCCCTTAGATACACAAATACTATTTTCCTTCCACTAACTATTCCAAAATATTGAATTCAAAATAAGATGCCACGTGCCACCGAGGTGATAGTTCAGATGGAACAGAGCTTTGGTTCTACATCCACACATCCTAGGTTCGAGGAATGGCGCTACGGCCAACTTGAATAAATCCAAGATTAGTTTTGAAGCCTGGATGTGGGGCATACGATGGCAATATTCCCCTTTGGGATCGGTCCTTTTGATGGCTGGTGTGACATACCAATCCAATGTAGTGGGGAAGGATTGAGCCCCTTTGTTGTCACTTTGTATCGAACATTCCACAACAGAATGGGGGCCCTCATGGTTATGCCCAAAGGGGGTAGCTATGCTGGAAGCCCCCCTCACTCCTTTCGCTAATCAAAAAAAAGATAAGATGCCACATTGGTTTATCTTTCTACACATTATACCTTTAGGGCTCGTTCTTTTATGGATAAAAGATTTAGCTGGAAATCTATATTTTCCTGATAAATATTTTTAAGAAAAAATTTAGTCAGGAAAATGATTTACCTACGTTCTTTTATGCATGGAAAAGTAGCTTTGAAATTTGTTACTCATGTTCTTTTACAATTACTTCCCTAGATAAGTTACTGAGATTTATCCATATTTTCCATAACACCCTTTATGGGGACTAGAGCATGGGGATGGTATACAACTAAGTTATTAAGCATTGAATGAGGCATTGAAAATTAGGAGGAGGGCATTTTAGGAATAAAATTGAATGTTTACTTTACTGGCTAGTGGAAAAATGATTTAACCACCCCTAGGTGGGTAAGATTTTTCTTCCATTTCATGGATAAATGCTACCTAGGAAAAGTAACTTACCCATCTTGAAAAGTGCAAGAATATAAATAAGTTGGTTAATAGAAAAGTTGACGAACTTTTTCATGATATTTACCAACAAAACAATGGGCCCTTAGTGTTATCTACCTTTAACCTTATCTCTTTTCATACTAAGCATGAGAAAATGATGTCAAAAGATAATAGAGTGTAGTTAATTTGGTGCCAACATGTATGACATCCATGATATGCCAAACCAACCTGAACCACCCGGTTAGGGGGTGTACCTCCAAATAGGTAAACAACCAACTCAAGATGAATGTTCCATTCAGAAAGTGACCAGAACCATCATGAACGGCTTCAAACTAAGCAGAACCACCCAATTATGCTCAATTTGGAGCGGTCCAGGGTGGTTTGGGTGACCCCGATGCTAGTAAAAGAGGAGGTCCTCTCTTTTCATCAAAAAGGGAGCAAGCATTGTTAGGAAAAATCAAGGATTCAGGTCCCGACGAGACATCCCGTGGGACACCGGGACGGGATACCATCTCATGTGTTGGGACAGGACATCCCGCCAGCATCCCAATCGGGACACCTTGGGACATCTCCCATCCCGAGGGTCAGGATGGGACGGGACGCAAATACGTCCCGTTCCATGAAAAAACTGGGACAGCCCCGTCCTACAGGATTTAAAACCTTGGAAAAAATCTTGGAAGAGTATAGATTTGTTGATGTTGAGCTTAAATCCAAGCTAAATTGAGTATAGTCCCTTCCATCCCCTTCATTCTTCTCATGTTTATTTGCCTAAGATAGGTTAAAAATTGATAAGAATCGAGGAAAATTATGCTAAAATTATGTAATTTGGCATGATCTTACTATATGTTGTAGATCCAAGGATAATCCATGCATCGAAAAAAGAAAATTCATATTTTTCATAAAAATCATAAATTTTCATTGATTGTGCAATTTTTTAGATTAAAATATATATTTTTTGCTTTCGTGAAGATTGTAGTGCTCTATGGCTTAGAATGCTATGAGCCTATAACTTTGTTTATTGCCGAGCATTCTAAGCCATAGAGCACTACAATCCTTATTGTTGCTCTACAGATTTTTCTCCAAGTTATGCATCCATCATATAATACTCCTGACACATGTCTCTTGTTCATCCATCTAGCGCCAATTAAGTAGCATATATCTTCATCTCTCTCTTTTTTATTTTACATGATAGATCCTCAATAACAAAACCAACCATTCTCTAGTAGCATTCTCTAGGATCTGATTCTCCTTACAGATTTATATTTGGATGAATTAATTATGATGGGTACAGGCAAAGAACAGAAGTGCACTGTGAGCATTTTACATTTATAAATAACTAGCAGTCAAATTCCAGTTTTTTCAAAAAATGTGTTTGGTGAATCATGGTTGAAAGACAATAAACCATAAATTGAAAAGCAAGGTTTGTTTGTTGAACCGATACCGAAGGGGGTACCAACCAGCTACAAGTTTAGCATAGTATGGATCCGTACCATGCTGTTCCAAGGCATACCAATGCAACAAGAGCCAAAGAGGAAGGGGGAGAGGAAGGAGAGAGGAAAAGATAGGGAGAAGGGGGGGAGAGGGAGGGAGATGGCTTGAAAACCCTCATTAATATATATATTTTCCAAACCGATGGAATGAAACATGTTGGTAACCGACCGGTAATTGCATGTTCCAAACTGATGGGATGAAGTGATGAACCATGCCAGAAACTGACTAGCCTGATTTGGTATGCCCTGAACCAGCCGATTCAGCACAGTTCAACAAAACTTGTTGAATAGTGATGATTATCAAGGAACCATTCAATGCTATCACATATAACTTTCTTGCTTTCCCTGCCGGTATTTGATTGAACTAGCAATTTTGGTTCTTTACAAGCAGCAGTTTAAGGGAAAGATGAAGACTAGATGAAAAATATTGAAGGTCTAAAGGTTTAATTAGCAATAAATGCTTAACTCAAAGAACCAAAAAAACTATAAATGCAGCTTAGGCACCTAGCTCATGGTGAACAAGAATACAGAAAGCACATACTGGTGTCAAAATGTGCATTATCCAGACCCATAGCAGGAGTTTGAGCTCCATAATTCACTACATTTTGATACTGTGCATGCAATCGATTTGCTTTGCCATGGCGCAAAGCTCTGGAACTTTCATCAGGCAATTTAGAGTTATTTCTTCTAGGAGCTTGCCTACTTGTGTGTTGATCAGTAGGCACAAAGCCATCATGTGTAGCTCCCAACATGCCAGTAAGAAATAAAGACTTGAAGACTCATGCAGAATGCAATATAGCAGCTCATATATCCATTTATTGATCTATGACAATAATATGATAAATCATACTAGAATCCACTACCCAATAAGTGACAATGAATACCTTGCTTGTGCTTTAAATGAGATTGGCTGTTAGTCTTCTTGATTATTTTGGGCCCAGAATTGTTGAAAGATCTGACAGTGGCTACATTTTTCTCTATTCCAATCAATTTTACGCTCCCTTTATTTGGAATCCCATTGTTATGGCAACAAGGTTGTGTCTCATCAGTTTTAGTTTCATGTCGCTTCTCGCTGTAGTCGCC
This sequence comes from Areca catechu, assembly GCA_021397845.1. Taxonomy (NCBI): domain Eukaryota; kingdom Viridiplantae; phylum Streptophyta; class Magnoliopsida; order Arecales; family Arecaceae; genus Areca; species Areca catechu. The sequence continues at coordinate 6,490,688 of CM038040.1, read as the reverse complement.
ACTGAGCTGCAGCACTTCTGAATCTAGCTGCTGATCCAGCCTACAAGATTTATATCTTGACTGGTCAAACTTGAAACTTTGCTGGTCCTTATGCATGGCTGCTTCTGGGAAGTGAAAATCACCAAAATCTATGCCTTCTAGACAAGCTGGAGGAATGTTGTCATGCAATCTGGCCAGATAATCCAGATTTGGGTCTGAATTAATAGCACATGGTTCTTCTACTTCATTTTTTGGGAATGCTGTGGCATTCTTAAACTGCTCTGCAAGGTGTTTTTTCTTGGCCTCATCTTCAATCCGCCTTTGGTACTCCAAAGTCTCTGCAAGTTTCTTTTCCTCTGCCTCGAGTTCCACTCTAAGCTTAAATTCCTCATCTTGTTGTTCCAAGTGATCACCACTCATTATGTGCTCAAGCTCCAAAAGGTCACCATCAGCAAGAAACTTCCTGCAGCAAAATATGCAAACTGACTAAGTCCACAACTGTGTAAACCAAAGATAAAATGGAAAAAACTCATGGGGGAAATTTCAACTAACTATAGGATCAATTTGCATGTCTGGCTTTAACATTGTTATACTGAAAAACTGAGTTAAAAAGAGAAGGCCTGGATATAATCCATGATCACCAGAATGTGCAGTAATGAACCAAACCTGCTTGTATATTATGTAACTAATAATTTTTGATAGAAACTCCCACAGGAACAGAAAGCATACATTTTGATTGAATGGACGAAAAGATATGAGCAGCAAGGTTAATTATATACCATTACAGTGATTAATAATTTTATTAAATAGCCACTTATCGAGAAAAACTGTGTCAACACTATTGATGGTTAGGAAGACAGCTGGATTATCAAAAAAAATGAGTTGGAAGAGGGCGCCATTGAAGGAAACAAGCTCCATTTGCTGCATATATATTTCGACTCCCTGACATAAATCTAAAATTTCACAAAGAATGAACAAGCAATATCAATCACAATCTTTATCTCAAAAGTTCTAGTCTCTTGATAGACCCACAGCTTGTCATAAAGTTGGAGTGCAAAATTCTTGAATACTTTCAGACAAGATTTTAAAGCCTGTGGATGAGGATGTCCTGGTTTCTCCATGGAACAGGACACCCCGCTATCCTACCCCATCCCGGCACTAGTCCCGATCATGCATCCTAGTAGATATTTTCTGTCTTTCTCCCCTTCTTTTCTTTCTTTTCTCTTTTTCTACTCTCTTTCCTTCCTTTCTTTGCTAGCTTCCCTTTTTTTATCTCATTCTTATTTCTTTTTTTTATCCCTTCCTTTATTTCTTTTTCCCTTTTTCTTCTTCTCTCTTTTTTTTCTATTTCTTCTTCCTTTTTTTCCTTCTTTTCTTTTTCTTCTTCTTATTTCCTTTCACTTTTTCCTCTTCTCCTCTCTCTCTCTCTCTCTCTCACATTCTGTGTGTATGTTTTCTATTCCATCCCTATCCCATTTTCTCACAAGAACAAGATGGGACAGTTGGGACAACCCCCATGCCATTTGGACTTAAAACCTCAAATGAAGCTAATCCATCCACCTAGTGGAATGTTCAATCTTCAATGAAAGAAGCCAATCATTATGGCCACAGTAGGCTACCTGTGTCCCTCCTAGGAAAAACATAGTAGGATGATGAATGAAATGTTGAAATTTACAAACTTGTTTATGTACGCAAGCCTTAAAAGAAAAGATCTTGATAACTCCAAGTAGATGCTATAGATGGCTCTAGAAAGCAACTAATGATAATGAGTCATCTAAATCTTGATTTGGACATGTGGTCCAAAATCCATGTAAAGTGGGGATATTCACTCAGATCACATGATCAAAATAAACATATAAGTTTGGGCCTTTCCAAAAGGAAAAAAGGAAACAGGCTATGGTATAGAGTGCCTCGGCATAAAAAGTCCTGCACAACCTAAAGTGTGATTTGAAGGTTAAAAGAATCCATGTAGATATTTTTCATATGATAAGACAAATCGCTTATTTATAGGTTTACTTTTTATTTTCTCAATTAATGACTCTTAGGAATATTGCACGTCTTATGCTGTTACTCAACACAAGATTGAAAAATCTATACAAACTCAGATTCAACCAGTTTAACCCATTTTAATTTAGCACAGGGTATACTTGAAAACATGAAGGTCTGCACTTCTTATGGGCCTCATAAAGTGGATGAAACCTAGTCACAGCCCTCGGATATACAGCACTATATTTAAAATTAGGTAGGCATATGTACAAATATTGTTAACCTGCATGGTTCATGTACACAGTATGCCCCATCACTGGCATGGTAATACATAAAACAAAGAGCCTACATACGGTTTAGAAATATTCAGAGTATTTGACTTCAGATACGGTCAAGTCCGCTCTACAGAAAGAGAACTACAGAATCAAGGGATGTGAGTGACAAAACCCACCTTGTGTTGGCACCTGAGCAGACATTGCCCACTTTTCACTCATAGCTTCTAGGCCAGTCCCCTTTGATGTGACCTTGGAGACAAGAATTTTTGCATCTTACATTGTTTTTTTTTTTTTGCATGGAAATTTGTTGATGCATGAAATTCAAACATCAATAAATGTTTCCACAAAAGGCTACATATTAGAGAGTGAACTTTATACTTGCTTATAGAAAAGGTGGTATGAAAACATTTATGCCTAATGAAGGGCTTGCTTTTATGTGGACAATTTTGGTTCCAGCAGCCAACACATGTACTTAGCAAAGAACACCAATGAGTAATATAAACATATCAAAAATAGACTAGAATTACAATTTACAAGAATAGGCAAACTATGAAGATGCCCTACAGAATCTCTTTGATACATGGCAACAAAGCTTAACTGCCAAATTGAGTGAAGTCGAAAGGCCAACAATGGCCAAGTTGTGTTAAAAGACGAGCAACATGTCATTTTCAGGAAATGAAAATAGGTGAAAGAGAATGAGTTGAAGCGTATGAATTTAAGGATAAAACACTCAAGATTCAGGAAGACTCATCTAAGCAACAGGGTACCGTACAACTTAATGGGTGATTAGAGTATGTAACATATATGTGGGAGGTGCACAAACATGTTGAGAAACAATTATATGTTCTGATGGTTGAGTCATCATTAATTTCTTAAAATTCGCACTGAAGGATGCTTGAAAATCAATAAGGTCATGTTGAAGGATCAATGCAATTCAGTAACAAAGCTGGGCTTTACCATTTAACATTGCAGCAAAATACATAGAGAAGATAGCATAATATAGAAATATACCATGGATAACTTGAACGGCGGTGTGATTCTCCTAATAATCCCCTTTCCAACTAATTCTCTGCAAGAGCAAAAGGGAACTCATGCAACAAATGTATAACCTATTCTTTTTGAAAGACTTCTGAGTTACTTGAGCATTTATTACGCAAAATAAGCCAACTCATCCCAGACAAGTGGTTGATGGCAGCAGCTCTTCAACAAAGCTTTGCATGTCCACAATCATTTAAGCAGTCCATTCAAGAAACTCAGAGAAGACTCTCCTGGAGCTTGATATGATGGAACATGCAAGTACCTAATCCCATTTATGGAGCACATGATCATTGTCTCATGTCAATAAAATGGTCCACTTCTTTATTCAAATCTCCCTTAACTCCAAGCAGTCTACAAGAGACATCTTGAGGAAGCAAGGACTTAACATTCCTCTCAATGTAACGAACTATATCTCATGAGGAATAAAGATTGCTCTCAGCAATGATGAGATTATGCTCTCTCAGAGTTCATATACCTTATCATTAATGATCCTGCTATATGTAAAGTTCAAACATCACCAAAATCAAAATTAGCACCTTGCAATATGTGGTATTCCAATATTGCCCTAATCCGGAAGAACAATCAACTCAGTTTTGTTTCACATCTGTTCTTTCAAAATTCAGCAAAGACAATATTGGAAGTAAAACTTACTCTCTGGACTTCAACGGAACTACGGATTTTATCAATTCAGCTAACATGGTTTTGATATCATCCAGAATGTTTTATGATTATCTTTTTCAGGGATGCATTAAGAATATTCACCATTTCTTGACAAGCGGGTATAAAAATGTTCAAAAACAGACAAACTTGAGAGGGGTTAACTGGTTTATTGACAAATTGAATAATCATAAAAAGATCTCTCTACTATAGAAAGAAGTAGATCTTCCAAGCTGATCCATGGAAGGAGCAGATTAGATGGTTGCATTGTTGTGAATTGAAATGAAAGTAATTAGATGTTCCTGCTACTTGTGAAGGGCGCTAAGGTTGATAGAAACCATAGAGAAAGGCACTTTACCGTATGAAGGTCAAGATTCCCTGTAGAATCCACCAGGTATAGTTTGGAATTTTGGATTAGACCTGTAATTCAGAACTAGATGTCCAAGACAAAAAAGCACATTCCTTTTGCTCTCTAGATAATATATACATGTGGGTGGGTAAGTCCACACCATGCTTCCTTCATTTTGAAGAGGAAACGAGGGGACAACATTTGATACAAACTACAAAGAAATCAGACAATTTTTTTTTTCCTTCCACAGTCCATCTACACTCTAGAGTTTGGACTCTTTCCCACGCTTCTTCCTCAAAAAAATCTAACCACATCTCCAGGTCATATTGGTCAATCAGTTAGTGGAAAAAGAATAAGATAAAAAATCATTTCCCCACCAATAAGGTTCACCTACATTTAATTCAGAAGAGAAAGAATAGGATAATGGACAGCAATATAGTTCTCTTCCAAAAAAGGGCCACCTCCACCCAAAGTATGGGAGTAGCACACATCGACCACCATAACCCATACGTGGAACTGCCCAAACATGAAAACCCCCTACCAAATAAAATAAAATAAAATAATTAGATTCTTAAACACAATATTACAAGATGATCTACGAAACTGAAATCAACTTTAGCCTTCTAAACCTCAAAAATCAAAAATTGTAATACCCCTAATTAAACAGTTTCTATTGTTGTATGCCTACATGATCATTAACAGATTTTCCATACAAAATATTGGCCCTTTAAGTATCTTGATCAGAACCAACATATCTTGTCCATCCAGTTTTGTTAGCTTTCCTGATACTGCAATCTAATTTAGTTATCTCCAATGTTACTTCCTCTGAATGCAATCCTTAAGAACAGTGACAAATATATACTTCGAACAATGTCCAAAAAATCCACTACAACTAGTGTGCATATTGCTCTCATGCTAGCTCATACTTTATATCCACCATCCGTCTAAAGATTGAGAACTCTGGTGAACTGTGTGGTAACCATTTATGTGCATTGTCTCTCTCTGTCCCAGATTCAAACAAAATTTATTGTTCACAATATTTCATAAATAAAAGTGCTCGCTTTCATCTCATCAGCAAGCAGAAATCATGTAGAACCCAAGAAGCACATCTCTGTATCATCCACCCTCACTTTGATAAGGCTTAAAGAGTATCAGTTTCAACAATCTTCTGTTAAATCCACATTAAAAAGATATAGAAAGATAAACAGACAGACAGACAAAAAGTGACTCTAGAGAACTTCTTAGCACCCATTTTAGTTAGGGCACCATTCTTATCTTGTGCTTGCACCAAAACTGCCATGGCTACCATTTTTTTCTCTCAAGTTTCTTTAACCCTTCTATAGATTGTTATCAACTGCATAAGCAAGAAATAATACTTGACTACATAAATGCTCAATATTTGCCATGATCGTTCCTCAGAATCCTAGTCATCCAATCCCAATGTGATCATTGGCAGCAGAATATGAAGCACAAAACAGGTGAGGATCATCTATGCAAGGGCAACCAAGGTCAGTTGACTTGAGGTTTCTCATCTTCTTCCTTGTGCATCTATAGCCTTACTTGAAGAGCTCTTCTTATAGATATGTAATCATATCCATCGTCCGTAGATGGTGAAGTTACACCATTTTGCTACCATCATCAATATCTCCAAATCTCAACTTCCTTAACTGATCAGTGATCATTTCTATATAAATCACAGGTTATTATCCCATGAGTGAGGATCACAGACCTCCCTGCTGACTGTTTAAGTGTTGCTTCAGCTCCTATCGAAGTGTTACAGAGAGCTTTCATAATGTTTGGGTCTCATGGCAGAGAGACTGACAATTCAAAGTTAATCTTCAGCACTGATACTATTTAGTTCCAGCCCTTTTTTCCTGCTGACCAACTTACAGAGAGGCGAAAGCAGGGATTTCACTGTCTTAACTGATTGAGACTCCCTTGGCTTTCCACAAAATTGAAATTCCATGATAGCTTACAACCTAGCAGATTCCACTCACAAATGATCAAATGCAGGGAATGTCTGAGTGTCCACAAGATGTTGAACCACTCAGTTGTCCAATGCAGTTTTCGCTGCAAATAACACCTACAATACAGAGATTACACTGTTGAGAAATGCCCATGCTTGCATGCTACAGCCATTTAAAACATCTTATGCATCCCAAGATAATGAGATGCAGCCAACATTGTGTTACAGGCACTATATAAACCCTCAATTGAACGTGCTGTGTGTTTTCTTCTTTTTATAGAATTTGTTATGCAAGTAAACATCTCCTTTCTGTTATAAATATTTTCTGAACTGGGGATATTCAATAGATGTAATCTACAACATTCATGCTATTTTGAGAATATTTAGGATCAGACTTGTCTGTTTTTTGCTTTTACCTTTACTAGCATTTCTGATGTTAAGATTCCATCAGCTTTAAAAATGAAATCTGAGAACAGTAACAACGATACAGCAGAAAAGCATGGGAATTAAGTCTATGGACCAGGACCAGGCCATCAATATATTGAATATTGGATTTGTAGACTAATTGTAAGTGCATGATTCATAGTTAACCTAAATCAAGAAGAATGTAAAATAAATGAAAGTCAACTAAGCAATAACAAGAAAAGGAGGTAAATTAAGTTTGTAGAGCTTCCTCCAGGGAGTATTTAATGAGGTTCAGATGGTTGAACCTTCCACATGGAGAAAGGTTTAGCCATAGCCAAACACATTGATGGGAAAATGATTGACTATTAATGATGACAACTCGGATTAGCAGAAGGCATTCTATTAGCACTTAGAGATTTATATTAAATTTGAAGTTTTTCTTACTGAAGATGGCATAACGCTTAATGAATGACCATCCATCACAAAATGGTGAGAGATGCTGATGCTTATAGACAAAGGTCAAGGGCCTCAAGGCAACCAAATTTACAAGATAAGAATTTGAACTTAAAGCAGTTAACATTGTAAGCAGCTTAGTGGTTGCTTTCAACCTTCTATGATTTCTTTGAGTGCTGCATTCAAGTATCATGTTCCTCAAGTCAGTTGGGCATTTGACAAGGAAATGCTTTTTAGTTTGGCTCAAAACAATAATGTGCCCCAACTAATCATTCAGTTTATGTGAAAGCCAGAGACCTGATGTTGGAAAAACTTGGAAGTCTTCACGTTCATGCATCAGCACTAAACAGGCAAGTAAGGTAACAAATAGTATATGTGAACACAGATAGGAGTTATTGATGCAAATCTTCAACAAAAAGTACCTATATATCATCCATTACTAACTCCACAACTGCCTACCTCATCATTATAAAGGTGGTTAGAACTATGAGAATCTTTGCACAATATTTTTGCATCATATAGAAAAGGTGGTAGTAGTTCAAATGCAAAATGGAAATGGTAAACATATAAAGTTAGTCTCGTTTTGAATTATAAACAATGTAGGACTAGCATTGTCTGCTCCATGAAAAGTACAAAAAAAGGTTACTCTTTAAAAGAATGCTACGGATAAGGCTTAGGAAGAAATTGCATGAAGCTTCAAAGAAAAATCCTATAAATATTCAACAACATAGGAAATCAGTTCTGAGAAGTAAGATGATCAACTGCAATATAGCATTGGCAACTACAAGCAGCTATTCACACTTTGAATTGACAAGTGCATTATAAACCAAATATTTTAAGGACCCCAGAAAACAAGCTTAGGTCACATAGTTGTATGGAGAGTATCATATTTGACCTAAAAGTAAGAAAGGCAATTGGCAAACTTGATGAATTAAAAGATAAACAACAGATGTTTGAACACAGAACTGATATATATATATATAAAATAATCCCAGTATTTATGTATATATATTGAATATCATTAAGAACATCTATGACATTAATTTTATAGTTATCAACTCCATACCTTTATACACAACTAGATTATTTCAAGTCATGGATAGATATTGGGCACAATTTAGAGATAGCACTCCAGAGTTACAAATATGTGCAATACAGAATCTAAGTTTGACCTGTCGGTGTAAATGCTGTTACATGAATTGAGGTGTCCTTAATGAAGCACAATTTTATTGTTTTTGGTGTAGCCATAATGTAAATGATTATTGAGATTTGAAATTTTAAGCACCATATAAAATACAAATTGAACAAAAAATTGTTAGGAAGAGGATGAAATCTATGTGGATACAGTGGAATTAGCTGCTGAGTGCATTGCAGAATTAGGAAATATCGAGCTTCCAATGGATTTTTCTTGGCTTGACAATTATTTATACAATAATTGCTATGTGCATTCATCTAAATTATAAAGCAAAGAAAGAATATAGCAGGAGAGAAAAACTAAATTAATGACAACAAAGGAAGCAAAGATGAAGGGAAATATGCTCATGGAATGCACGCAAGATTCCACAGAGAGCATTACAAGTGATGGTGACTTTGGTGCTATCCAAATAATTAGGAATATGTCTCCAATTCACCTCTCTCATATGATATAGGCTAGTTCATATAAAAAATATTCTTGTGGCATGGATTTGTCTAAGGTCTTTTGATCTGCCTGTTAAAGTTAATGCTTTGGTTAAATGATGTGGTAGTGACGAAAATGCTTTATACATCACAAGAATGACATACAATGCACATGGTGTGGAGAAGACAATATCCCAAACAGAGCCTAACCAATGCACACAAGAGGAGTTTGACTTTAATAGTAGAATAGAGGACTCATTTGGCTCATGGGACATGAAGAGGAGAAGAAGCAATTCCTAAAAAGTGGAAAGGAATCCCCTTGTTTGGTTGGAGTTTTAAGAAAGAGAATGAAAAATCTCTTTTCATAGGAAGACACTTTCCACGTTTCATGGAAAGTGGAAATTCACGAAGGAGATGGATTTTGGAACTTCTCAAAAGATAGAAAGTGATAACCTTTTTCTTTCCAAAAATATCCTCTTAATTTCCATGGCTAAAATTTTGTAAAATATCAATGGATGGTTAGAATGAATACTAAATAGTGATATATACAATTTTAATATTTTCCAAAATATTAATCATTATTAATATTGAATATTGATTAATGTTTTTATTTAATTTTTTTTTCAGAAAGTGGATGCTCAACCAATCATAAGCCATTTTGAAATAAGCCACTTTTCCATGATCAACCAAACATGCCAAAATTATCTTCCCAGGAAATAACTTTCCAAGAAGTAACTTCCTGGGAAGAAAAGTTCTTCCCATGAACCAACGAGCCAAGATAGACAATAGGGGCACATTAACAAAAAGAAAAATGGGAAGAAGATTGACAGCTTAAACTCTAGAATACCATTTTTTCTCTCTCTTCTATGATTTGGGGTAACAGCATGGGACACACAATGGTTAACTTCTTGATAATAAACTAAGAAATTCGAATACGGGAAAGGCCTGCAGCTCCACCAGCCCTAGCATGCAATTGTCCAGTCTTTCATGGTATATATAGCAGATTCAATTACCTAGATAGGTATAATAAAGTTTAGGAGCTTTTCCCTTAAGTTTCAACATATCAGACAACTCAGGTTCTGTGTTTTTAAATTCACATTATCATATTGTTTTCCATGATAAGAAGCATGAAAATGTCATTATTTGATTTTCCTAGGTATTTCTTTATTAAGGCAAAGAGTTTTTGTCAAAAATGCAAGAGTTCATTAATTTAATTCAAAAACGTAACCAATTAATTCATTAGCTTAATAGCATCTTATTCTAGAAGTTTACTTGTTTATTTGATGAGGGTTTTTGTAATTATTGCAGCAATTAAATAAGTGCACATTTGGCCCCAAAATTACCCTTATTGATGAATTTGATTCAAAAACACATCATCTTCAATTATGATGGTTTTCCAAGTTAATAGCTTTAAGCTAAGTTAAAATGATTCTCATGGATGTTCTTTTTAGTTTGGGTTTTCTAATAAAAAATATAATGTTCCAACACTATTAGTTTTGATTCATACCGGATGATAATTGTCCAGACCAAGTTTACAGTACCATCCCGAACCTCCAAGTTCGGGGCATATCGTACCATATCGGTTCAGTCCTAAAAAATGGTTCGAAACCCGAACCATAAAAAATGATGATTCAGACCGGATGATAACTATCAGGACCAAGTTTACAGTACCAACCCGAACCTCTCAGTTCGGGGCATATCGTACCATATCGGTTCAGCCCTAAAAAATAATTCGAAACCCAAACCATAAAAATTGATCTGAACCAGACCGGTACGGGTCAGTTCGGATCGCTATGGCCCAGTTCAATCCAGTTTGGGTCCGATCAGGTCCGATTCAGCGATCCTTGCTTGAGAGGGAAAAGGAAGATAGTTTTTTATCAATTTACCAAGGCCGGTATATATACTTGTGTAGTATAGTACCGTGCTGTACCGATCAGCCCGGTACCGATTCAGCGACCCTTGGTCAAGACACAAGCACATGTTGAGTCTTTATTCTTTCATATCCAAGATACATGAAGAAAACAAAATCACAATTGCTAATGAAGATGCCACTGCAGATGAGTTATGAGAATATTTACATAAAAGTAATAATATAAACTGCCATTATTCTGTTGACTTTTCTCCCATTGTCTTTGTTCTTAGTTATTATGATCAGATGATTCATTTGTGTCATGAATTAAATATTATCAGTTTAAGCTTTTCATAAGCAAGAGAGCAGTTTAATCTCATGAAATTGTATACTCTTACAAAGCAAGACCTCAGTGATTCAAAAACAAATGATATTTATCCAGCAATAAATTGAGTTTTCTACTTTCCATGGATTGAGAACTGCCACAGTGATAGAGTCTTGATACCCCTGTGTGTGTTTGAGTAATATCTTACATTGTAATTAATTATTTGAATCAAACATCTAAGCTTCATTCCTTGAACTGTTTTGAGGCTTATAACTCAACCTTTGAAGCTAAACCTCCCCACCTCTGCCTTAAGCCTTTTAGAATGCTTTAGAAAATGTCAAGGGTCAAATCAAGCAGGAACTTGGTAGTAAGCTGCACATTTGTCTAAATATAAAAGTTTGTTATCACCTTCAAAATTCATACCAGTCATTGGAGCAACTGGTCAATCTAAATACCTAGGCTAAAAGTTTTTTTTAAAAAAAAAGCCACATTGGAATGCTATAAATTGACCATATTGTGACTCAAAGTTTGAAACAAATTCTTATGATTTTAATGCATGTCAACAGTTTCATTTCCAAATCTCAGCTTCTTTAAATGATCATAAGCAATCAATCAATGAATAACACATTTTTTTAGAAGCAAACACAAGTTAGAATAATTCATATGACCAGTATCTACCATATAGTGACATATAACAAGTAAGATAAAAAGAAATATAAAAAGGAATCAAATGCCCAAGGGTGCAAAAGATCAGTCATTATCGTGAGGTGTGATGTAACTATTACAAACTAGTGTCGCATATTTACAAGTGATAGATAGGGAATGCTTACGATTGCTCTGAAGTTTCTTGATGAAAAGGAAGATCAAAAGTAGAGCCCACTACCTGGAAAGCATGAACCGACATCAGCACTAGAACCATCATATACTATAACCTCAGTACAAGTAACTGAATCAGACTAGAGATTATTACAACCTTTATATCCTTAGCCTTTTTGTAATCTTTGTTTTTCTTCTTGTCCTTAAACTTCTCATTTGTTTGATTTGAATCGCTTCCCTTATTTGCTTTCTTCTTAGCATCCAGTGCAAGTTCTGCCAGAAAAGCTTCTCTTGCAGCATCAGACTTCTCTGCAGCATCTTTGTCTACTAGATCCTCCAACCGCAGCTGCCAAACAAAAAATACACGGCAAAAGGTGTAAGTGCAAAAGTCAATTACTGATGTATAGGCATTTGAATATTCAATTGAAGCAACAAGCATACATACCCGCAAGAAAGACTTTACAAGAGGCAGAATAACTGTCCGATAATCGAAGGTAGAAGCAGGGCCAAGCTTCAGCTCCAGTTGATGCATACCAGTGACATTTTGAATGATCCTTGCATCAATCTTGTTAAGCTGCAACCAGAAAGCAGTGGATGAGTCTATGATATCAAGCATATACAGGTTATATAAATCTTTTGATAAAAGATAACAACTCCTCCAACTACCTCTACCGATAATTGTTCCTTCTGTCTTTGAATAGCTACTTCTATGCACCTATCTGTTTGATGCAAGTAGTCATGCATTCTCCGCTCATTGTCTTCGCCATCGTCCCACTCACAGAGACGAGATGTCGCACCAGACAAAGTCTCATCATACCCAAATTGCAAGACATTTGGCACCCGTGCCTCAAGAATGTTAGAGATGGCATCCAACTCAAATCTGCACATCTCATAATTCTTCCTTTCAACAAGCTCTCCGTGTCGCTTCCTCAGAATAGCCTCATAACTTTGAGACACAGACTTCCCAGGACGTTCCCTTCTCTTGAGCTCTTCAAAGCAAAGATTTTCCACGGTGTGCAGAGCCTCCTCGCGGTTTAGATGTTCACATTTCCTCTTACACATTCTTTGCAAGATGTCGAACTCCTTCTCAAGCATCTGAAGGATTTCCATGCCCCGATGTGAAGTCTCTTCTTGCATACGAGTCCAAGCTGACAGTCCCTCCCCAGTTGAAGGACCAGCAAATAACCAGGAAAAAAGAGCATTCGTGTCAGGAGCACTGTCTGTCCCCTCATCAAAACCAGAACTATCAGCATTTCCCGAAAGGATCATTCCCCTGAACAAATGACTATCCAAAAGGAGACTGGATGAGTCACAACTCAGAGTGATTTCCTTGAGACCTTCACTCCCATGTCCAGTACTATCTGCATCACCAGCAGAACTATCCTTCTCGGAGTATCTGCCTAACCCACAGTATTGTGACAACTCCTGCAAAAACTTAAGGACTTTGCGGAGCTGTGAAGCACCCAATAAGCAAATGCAAAGAGGTGACTGGTCCAGAGAATGGTTCAGCAGCAGTGAGTCAGACTGGAAGGCTTGGATCTCTTCCATGGCGAATTGTCTCACCTTGTTCAGATTGCTCGCAGCGAGGCTCTTATGCTTGACAAGCAACTGAAACATGCCTTGAATTTTTTCCAGAAGCTTTCTTCTCTCGGTATCATCAGAGAAAGGCCATCTTCTGGAGACGTGATCAAAGTCAGATAAATCACTGTTCCTGTTGTTCATAGCAAAACCATTACAAGCATCCCGGTCCTTCAACCCTCCATGCGGGAAGGGAGGAGAAGAGTCCGAGTTTTCTCCAGCACTCCAGAACCCTGATAGACAGTCCTTATCCTTAACGCCAGCATCCGAGTCCGCATCCTTGAGAACGGAGCAGCCCTTCAGCTGCTCATCTTCAAGCATTTTCACAGCAGCTGAGGCATCGATGGGCTTCCAGGTCCCATTGACAAGCATATCTATCCACTTTGCATTGACTTCTCGGGGCAGCACCGACTGCAGCTTCGGTGAGAGGCTGCCCATGTGCTCTCGCACCACATGCTGCATGTGGGAATCGGAATTCGTGAACTTCTCTTTACACCGGCAACAGACCCAGAACCTCCACTTCCCGTTGGCCTCTGCAAAGGACAGCGCCTCCGAGAGGATGTCGGAAGCGAAGCTGTCCTTGGCGGACGACAAAGCGTAGTGCGCCCTGAGATCCGGGATGCTGACCACGAGGAAATCCAGCCGCTTCTCGATGCTCATCGAGTTCCAGTAGGCCCGGACCTGATCTTCACGGTCGGTCGAGGAGGCAGGCTTCCGGGAGTTGGCCTTGCGGCGCTCGGCCAGCCGGTGGCTTCCCGAGGATAAGGAGGAGGGTGGGGAGTCGCCAGCGCGGACGTCATCCTCGCGCCCGGACCGCGGGGGGCGCTGCTGTAGAAGGCGGGCGGCGGCGACGCGGACCTCGATCTCCTTGCGGCGCTCCTCGGGGGTCTTGGTGGCCTTCTTGATCTCGTTGGGGCGGCGGGCGGCGGGGACGAGGCGGACCTCCATGGGGTCGTCGGAGAGGTGGCGCATGGGGATGACCCGGAACTTCTCCTCGCCCGCTCCGGTTCCGCCGCCGAAGTTCTTCATCAAGGTAGAGAGGGAAGCGATGTTGGACAGCTCCTGGCGGACCTGGCCGATCCGGGCCTCGGGGGAGGAGAGCTTGTGGAGGGCCTCGTCCTGGAGGCTCTCGCGGGCGGGGTCGATGGGATCCAAGATGCTGAGGGCGCGCTCGCACTCTTGGAGGACCTCTTTGTATCCCCGGTCGTCGGTGGCAGACTCGTAGAGAAGGTTCGCGTAGAAGTGGGCGAACTCGATCGAGGAGGGGGAGAGAGCGACGGCGCGGCGAGCGGAGTCGATGGCGGCGCGGAGGTGGCGGAGCTTCGCGTTGGGGTCGTCGAGGAGGGCGGCGACCTTCACCTGGACGGTGCCGTGGACGCGGTGGACGAGGGGGGACGACTCGTGCTGGACGCACGCGTCCCGCATCAGCCGGAGGGCCTTCTTGTGGTTCCCCCGCCGGAGGGCCATCAGCGCCCGCTCGCACTCCGCCTTCACGGCGGCAGAAACCTCGGCAGCGGCGGCGGAAACCTCGGCAGCGGGGGCGGCCGCGGTAATAGGCCCTTCCTTGATATCGGACGGGAGAGGGGCGGGGCCATGGGCGCCGTCGTCTTCTGCCGGGGAGGGGGAGGAGGCATCGGCGGCGGCGGCTTGTCGCTGGGTAGGGTTACGCTTCCGGTGGCCCATGGATTAGGAGAAAAGGGCGGGGAGTGCCCCTTCCTTGCTACTCCTTTCTCCTTCCCAAAACCCCACCTAAACCAATCCTGTACCTAATAAATAAAAGCGGGGTAGGGGAATGAGACGGACGAATCCCCATAGAAAAGTAGTTGCTTCGGATTAAAATACAAGGAGAAAAATGTGGGAGAAAGAGAGCGTTTTGTGAATTGTGATGGTGGCGACGGATCATTGGAGAGGAAGGGTCGAAGAGACTTACCGCAGCGGCGTTGGTGGTGGAGCACCGGGCATAGCGAGGTCTCTGGTAATTAATCTATATATTGTAATAAGAGTTCGGGTTGTATCTTTTGCGCCAAAGAATAAATTGATCTTTTGTTTTTTTCGCGACACCCTGTTAGATCGTGCCTTGGACGGCTTTCAAAGCACTCCATTAGCTTCTTCCATCTGCCTCCACATATAATAAAGCGTTTCTACGCAATTCAACGGTTGATGTTGCGAAAGAAGAGAATCATTCTTCTGATACAAGGATAACCCAACCTCCATCATTTTTTAGTTATTTATTAATTTTGATTTGATTGGACCACTAATGAGGCAAATCTCTGATTTTTTTTAAATAATTAACATTCATTCGAAATTGCATTCATTCTGATCCATAAATTAAATACATCATTTTATTAAAATAATAATAATATTATTATTATTAATTAATATTCGAGCTCTTATATTTTTGTATTATTGTAGTTACAAAGCAAATTTTTTGAAAAAGAAAGAATTAAAAAAATTAAAAAAATTATCGTCATCAGATTCATTTAACTTCGATTGGTGAAGATGGTAATTATATTTTTTGTTCATGTAAAATAGGAACCGCACCGTGTTACACGAGCATATTTTACTCTTTTAAAATAAAGATGATGATTGCTTTGAATGTCACGAGACTTTCAATGCATGCCTATAAACTTTTAATCCAATTAAAGGGGCTATGTTTTTTTTGTTTCAACCCAGATATTAGTATTTGTTGGTATTGAGTACCTCCTAGTGCAGCATATCCAACCGATAAATCCGAAGATGTCTAGGAAATACAGTATTAATATAGCAATTTTTTAATAAATTCAATAAACGTCGCTAGGAATTTTTGGTATATGCTTATTAAATTAGAAAATGAGAAAGAAATAGGAAAAAAAACCTCATATGAAATCCATTAGTTATTAAATCCTAATAAAAAATTAACCAAAATAGTATGTTTTTCCCCGTAACCATAAACTAGATTTGTACCCGTGATCATCGATATTTTTTAAAATTTTATTACTATTTTCTTTGATTAATTTATAAAATAAAGAAAAGGTAGCAAATAAATAAAAAAATATAGAAGAAAAAAATAAATAGATAGATTTTGAAAAAACAAAATCATTTTCTTATTTTAAATTTTAAATTAAAGATCCATTAGAAAATAAATGAAAAAAATAAAAAATATGGAAAGACAAAAAAGATAAATTTTGAAAAAATAAATTTATTAAAAGTCTTAAATTTAAAATTCAAAGTCATGAAAAAATCAAACAAAAAAATCTAAAAAAAATAACATGTAGCAACTCTTAAATTAAGATAACAAAACTTTAGTTATATATAATACATAGGTAGAATAACAAGTAGATATGTCCAAATTATAATTAGTATGTCTTAGCCCCAAATCTTAAACCTTAATAAAGTAGACACAGCATGTAGGAAATGCTCGATAGCAATTCACGGTCCAAATTAGCAAATTTAGTATGTTTTACCCTATAACCAAAAATATGCTCCAAGCAGAATTAGTATCTCTTAACTCTAAATCTTAAATCCTGATGAAGTAGTCACAACATGCAGGAAATGCTTAATAGTAATCCAAGGTCTCCTGTATTGGTTCTCAAAAGGAGCAACGATCCAAGAAATTCAAATTATAAAACTAAACTATCGATAGAATGTATGAAAGCATGCAATATATTTTAATTCAAATATATGCATTTTAGAATATGAGAGGTATAAAACCAAACTAAATATCATGTTGTTTTTTCCTTAATTGTATATAGTTTATTGTAATTCAACTTGTTATTTGTCATGGTCCCCTCCTTGAATGTAATGAAAAACAACTACTCGTTAATGAGTCGGTTGTCCTAATAACCATGTTTCTAGCCGGGCATTTCTTTGAATGACCAATGTATGGAAGGATGGCTGATAAGCAAGGTGATTCAATGGAAGGTTCAATCGGTGGTGGTGGACAAAATCATCATCAATGAGCGGGAAGGCGGGCTCTTAGGCGAGGGTGGCTAAGGGTCCTTGCCAGAGGAATGTTTGGACCTCATACAAGATCATCGATGGAGTACTTGTAACGGTACTTTACCAAAGCACTGGAATTATTGGAGGATAGGATCAAGACCTCAGAGAGACAACAGCAATCATCTCCCGAAGTCTAGGCCATCATGTTCCAATGGATTGGGTGGCCAAGGAACTAAAAAAGAAGAGACTTAAGATGTGGAGGTTTTTCCTTTGGCTAAGGACTATAATATCTATCAATTCAAGTCAAGAGGGGGACCAGGAGGTGACCATGGTTGGCGAGCTATAGTTGATTGCCGGTCAACTAATATCAATGAAGAGGTGGATGCCAAATTTTCAGCTTGGATTGGACCTAATCAACTCCACGGTAGTGTAGCTAAGGCTTCCAAACCTCCTATTGGAATATTGGGACAAGGACTCGATCATTTGCATCATGACTATGACTAGTTAGCCAATGGCAATGGATGGATTCGTCGACAACTTGCAAAAGTTTGGTTTTGCTCAAATCAAAATGGAGATCAATGCCTCTTAACCTCTCAAACCTTCCTCTATGAGAATATCCAAGTGTTTTGCTATCATTGCAACCAAAATTGGATACAAAGACGATGATTGCCGATTTCCATTATCGATGTTGGAAGCAAGTGTAGTGGATAGACCCCTCAACCTAGAGAACTTCCTTAACTCGAGTCTAGCGAAGGATAACTCAACTCGGATGGTGGTGAAATCTTCCGACTCATTGACTCACCTTTGGTCCATGGTTGGTCACTATCAAAAGACGATAACTGAGGGCTTCAAAGGAGGAATGCATATGAGAAAGGAGATTGAGTCAACCCCTAAGTCATAAGGTCCTAGTTCATCTCCCTTTAGGTCAAGTTCTCCATCAAACTGCCTGAGTTCACCAAGTTCACCTCCTCAACTCAAATGGATGGCAAAAGCCATCTAAGGTGGCTCATCGGTACTCACCAAAATGTAAGGATGCAATTGATGCCATGCAGAAAGGGAGGGAGTCCGGGTCATCCTCAACGGGTCTCAAGTCTACCTTTGACTTGTTGATGAAGTTAAACTCAAGTCAAGATGCTAGCCCAACAAACCAGCCCATGGGTGAATAGGGCTAATTTTAGGCCTTAAGAGAATAGGAAGCCAATTGGATCTGAATTTATTATGGGATAGGCCCATAACAGGGATTAGCAGTGGTGGCCCATCTTTGGTCCGAGGTCTGCTAAGCTAGCTCATTGTAGTTGGCTTCAACCCGATCAGCACTAAATTTGTTGCAGGGTTCGTTTAGGAGGTCCAATGATGACCTTCGACTTCAAGGATGCAACAGCTTTAGGCAGTTTAGTGGGAGCGAATATCAATGGCTTGGGTTTGGAGGATGGGGCTTTTGGTGTGGCTGGTAGTCTTTTTGTGATTGGCATAGTGGAGGAGGTTATCGAGCCAACTAGCAAGGCCAACAACCTAGCATCGGGGGTGGAAGAGTTGTCGAGGGAAAAGGGGAGAAGGTGGGGGGCTTGATTCCGTTGCCCATTGTCCTTCGGCCAGCCATGTAAATGTGGAGAAGGAAAAGTCTTTATGCACCGCATGCGGTATAGAAAATCCAAGTTGGCCTGCACCGTCTTTTTTCATTAGTCCATATAGATCCAAGTTGGCATGATGGGATGGGATGGGATGTGCATTGAATATTGGAGTAGTGTTTGTTATCAACATGACAGAGAGTCAGCTTTTTTTTGAAAGTTTTGGATGGACCAAAATGCCCTTTCTCTCCGTCAAATACTTTTTCCTATCGGATACTACAGAGAGCCAAAAATTGCATGGTGGGGATTCATTTTCACCTCTTTGAACTGGAAAAAGAAGATGACGAAGATGAAGAAAAAAAGATGCCAAGAGTTCGATGCCATGCCTCGCCACCTCACGTGATCCCTTCCAGCGATCAGGTCATTGCTTGATATCCTCATCCTTCCTCCCGCTCTCTCTCACCTTGTCATCGTTCTCCCTCCTCTCTTCAGCACAAAGCTCGTGTCACAGTTCTTTTTTATCCCCACTAACTGCATAGAGGGAAGACATAATAAAATAATAAATATATGCCAAAACATAATTATGACACTCTAGTTCAAAAATTATGATACCATAGCTCAAAAATTATGATATTCCAATAGAAAATATGAAACTAAAGGCATTAACCCTTCCTATTATGACTATCTATCACTTGTGACCTGAATTATGACTTGCAGGATATCATAATATGGCATAGATGGTAAAAAATGATAAAATGTGCCAAAATAAGATTATAACATTCTAGTTCAAAAATTATGGTACCCTTATAGAAAACATGAAACTAAAGGCATTAACCATTCCTATCATGACTACCTATCATTTGTGGCCTGAATTATGACTTCTAAAATGTCAGAACATGCCAAGGATAGTAAAAGATGGTAAATATATGCCAAAACATGATTATGACATTCTAATTCAAAAATTATGATACTCAAGCTCAAAAATTATGACATCCCAGTAGAAAATATGAAACTAAAGGAGGAGTCCCAACCACAAGAGGAGTCCCATGGATTTCGGGATTCGGAGATTCAAGAGTCCGGCAGGGACTCGAAGATTTGAGAGTCCGGATCATACTCTCTCTGCCAGAGAAGGAAGGAGGCAACGATCATTTCATCTAATCACACATCGGTCGGTTAAGGATTCTTCTAGCAATATCTAGCCAATTCGGAGCCCAATTGAGTCCAAATTTAATTGGGAGGAAGTCTTACACGAGTTATATTTAAAGGATCCTAGCTACAAGAGAAAGGCATCCTGGAGAGAGGGTATGGTACATGATAGAGGGCATAGCTTGGGTTGCGAGTTGGCTTCTAAGATTGAGATTTCTTAAGGGAAAGTTCTACCCTTACACCATCTTCAAGCCTACTCCATCTTCAAGACCAAGATCCAAGGAGAAAGAAGCAGAGAAAGCTAATTCGCTCGGAGGAGTACGAAAGAAGAAGGGAGTTTGTCGACCATCTTTTTAACGAGGCTGTGCCAATTTACTTCCGGTCTTTGTTACAATTTTCTTTTTAGTTGTTTTTAATTTTATTCAAGCATACTTTTTAATTTCTTGTGATAGAACCCTAGTTCAATTAATACTAAGTTTATTTTTTTTATAATTTAATTTTTTTTTACTCTTTTTGCAAGTAGATGCTAAGACCCAACTAGTGAATCAAACGTACCGAGTTTCAATTCTTTGTTGCACTTTGAACATTTTTTTTCCGACTTTAAATTATTTTTTTTATTTTTCTATAAAAATCAAAGACTTCAATGTATTTTATGCACTGCCTTCTTCATAGATTCAACCCGACTCACCCTTTCTATATATTCTTAATTTAGTTTAGAAGTCGGTTAATTAAACTAATAGTCATGGTGTCTTAACGATAACATTACGGCCTATCAAATTTTTGGCACCATTGCTGGGAAAGGCATGAATGTCAATATTTTTGATATCTTTGATTTTTTCATAAATTCAATGTATTTATTTTATTTCTTATTTTTTTTTGCAGATCCGAAAAAAGCCAAAAAAACTAAAAAAGGAAGAAAAAAAAGGAGAAAGATTTTTTTATGATTTTGGTGAGATCAATCCTAACTCTAGTTTACTTTTTTTTTTTTTGTTACTTTTAATTAAATTCTGCTTGATTTTCTTTTTTTATTTCCTTTTATTAGTCTCTTTTTTTAAAAAAATTACCTAATTTTTTTTATTTGTTTCCTTTTTTTCTGCTATCCTTCTTTTCAAATTAATATAAAAAGGAAAAAATTCATTTTTTGTTTATTCATTTTAATTAGTTTCTTTCTTTTTAAGCTAACAAAAAATTTCTTTTTTTTGTTTATTTCTTTTTCTAAATTAATCCTAAAAAAATTACTTAACTTTTCAATTAATTATCTTAAATATTGATTTGATTTCTTACCTTAATTACAAAATCCATTATTTCTTTATTTGCTTAACCTAATTTTATTTTTTTTTATCATACCTAATTAACCAAGATTAAAAGTTGACTTTTATCTTTCTTGCTTGAACTAACACAACATAAAAAGAAAACAAAAATACCACATAATACTTAACTAAAATAGCATAACTAATTAAAACTTAAAAGATTTTTACTTGTTTGTGATATCTTTCTTTTTTGTATAGCATATTTTCATAAAATATCATAAGGGCATTACCTTATAAACAACATAAGGTGGGAAGTTGATAACCATTCTTTGGCCCACAAACCACCACCCTATATCTTGCATTGATATAAGCCTATTAATTCAAATTAATTAGATGCCAGTCCCTAAGGAACTCGAGCTCAATAAGACAAGGCACCTGGAAGAGTTGGATCGACTCAGGATTGGCTGATTAACTGGTGTCTAGGAAAGGGATTCAAGGATGATATAGTCCTAAAGAAAGGTGATTTTTAATTGATTCCGTTGACTGACCTGGCCAATCTAATTGGTGTCTGAGGAAATCAATGGGAGAACCTCCATCGATCTTATCTTTACCTGGCCAGTTGATTAGTCAATTTTTGATTTAGAGAGCTCCAAGGTTGCCTTGGCAGTTAGGAGCTATCTAGATTTAGGATAGTCCTAGGATAGACGGTTCATATATGCTAACTTGTTTATAAATAACACTAAATCCTAACTAATTCTTCTTCTCTCTCTTAGCTCTAGGACTCCTTAGGCCATTTTCTTTAAAACTCTTCTCCTTCTTCATCTCACCACTCCTCCTAAAATAATAATAATAATAATTATATATATATATAAATAAATAAGGATTGCTCTGATCTAAATCTTTGATTGCATATCCTAATAATCAGAACAATTCGATAGACTGAATCAGTGCCAGGAGAATGAATCATTATAGTAGATTACCCTTTCTCTAGGCACATCAAGTTTATTCGAGCCCCACTCACTTTGAGAGTGAATACCCGACCATGTACCAACCTTTTGAATCTATGTATGACCAAGTTTATTAAGATCAAACCCAAATGGCCTATAGCTCAAGAGGTAACCTATACCTTAATGCCTATAATTAAAGTTGGGAGGCTCAACTAGATTTCTCGTGGCAACCATATCTAGTGGTTATCCTGGTAACCCAAGGAACCATGTTCATAGAGACACTCTATTATATCAGCCCTATCTCTATTATCAACCTTCTTCAATTAATTATAGCCCATCATTTGAATAGAAGGTTCAGCAAGCATCATACCCACCTCCCTTGTAGACTAACCTAGATTCGATAGGTTTGCCCAACTTCAACAACTAATATAGCTTAATAGCAATCTATCGATAAGCTAATGGATCAAACTGATCAACGATTAAATAAACTTAATAGAGAGGAGGGTTTACCTGGAGGGACCATACCTAGCTCAAAACTTTAATGACCCTCTAGCTTTTCCTGAATAATCAACTCAGGCTTACAGGAATGAACTAGTCTTAGAACAACTCTGTACAACCATAAAGAGCAATATAAATAATTTGTCTAAGGCAGGAAAATACATGGAGAAATTAAACTTGCAGGACGAACCAATTCCATCATTATCCCACTCACTATGGCCCCATTCCCTAGTGCCCTAGAATTGTCCATGCCTTTTGATGGGATGGGAGAACAAATAGATACCATGATAAAATTAGTAGAGACCTCCCAAGAAACATAAACACATAACTCAATAGGGGAGGCCACCCGCACGATTCTTTCCTAGGATTTGTTAGATCCCGTCTGGCTTAACTCAGGGTAGATGATTTTAATGTAGATGGGTATACCTTACAAGTGAATAATCCAATACAAATACCCTATTTTAAAACCATCACACTTTAGATTGATGAACTATAAGAGCCATCACCTAGCCCACCAATAGCCCCCTTGTTAGAATCGTCACTTGATCTAAATCTAAATCACTTCCTGATGCACCCATTGAAGCTCTTCCAGTGAACCTTACCTAGGAAGCCCAACTTAGTGGTATTCTAAAAGTACATAAAGAAGCTACCGGATGGGATATTACTAAAATGAGGGATCAAGATCTTAAAAATTTTATAATTGATTTCTCTGTTTTTGGTACTAATCTTAAGGACTACCTCCAAAATCTTTCCATGATATTAAAATGATGTATGGAGACAGGTTTGATATTAATCTAGAAAAGGTGCCCAACTTTAACATGGGAAGGGATGTTAACTAAGCACATCATACCCAAGATTCGAGAAGGGGAGTAGGGCAGATCAACTTAGAAATGAAGAAATTTTTAAACTACCACCTCCAATCTCGGACCAGCAAATACAATCCCTTCCTAAGTATTTTATAAACTGTAATAATATTCTTAAATCCTGGAATAACATGCTTATCCAGTATATTTTATTGATTCGAGTTAATCATCATAAAGTACTCTATGAATGATTTTCTGTCATGATGACAAGGTCTCCTAATTGGCCTTATTTTTTTGATGTTATGAGGGATGCATTAAATTTAATCATCTATTGGACTCCCTCATAATGTCTGGCTAAAGACGTTAAACTTAGCGCTTGCTGAGAGGCAACCCAATATTTATTTTTTTATATCCTTAAAAATATAATAATAATAATAATTCTCCAATCCAAGTTGATTATTGTAGCCTTCATCTTATTGATAAGCTCCTCTTCTCAGGAAACCTCTACCCCTATCCATTTCTTTTTGTTCTTATGGTTTAAATTTATTTTTTGAACTTATTTATACCATTAGGGACAATGATATCTAAGTTGGGGGGTAGGAACAAACTTTTAAACTTTATTTTTTAAAAAAACATTCGAAAATTATTAAAAATCTTTTGAAAATCTTGAAAACAGAAAATTTTATCTTAAATAAATCATGTGTCTTGAAAATTCTTAAGCTAAATAGACTAGGAAGGGGATAATAGAGTTAGAAAGCCTTCACTAATGACTGTAGCTAGTCAAGAAGTAGACTAGCTGGTCAAACTTTTAGCGGCTTACTTAGGTCACCCAAAGGCTATTAGTACTTTCATCGCACATGCACACTGAAGAGATAAAGTAGGTATTAGTTATAAAGTCAATTATAAATTCAATTATTATTTAAAAATTGGTAATTGATATACACCCCCATTTAACTCGAATTTAAGGAAAGAGCTACCTATCTAAAAAGAAAAAAAAAAGAAGACAAAAAGGCAAGTTCTAAACATTGATTTTCTATCGAGTAACTGGACACCTTCGTCTAAGTAAGTATTGTTGTTCGTGTCAAAAAATGGACAGTGTGAAGACATCTTAAAAAAAAAGAAGAGAAAAATTCAGGTGGCATGAAAGCTACCTCAGTCATGTGCTTTGTTACAGCCGTGACAGTGACGTGGCCAGGCTCAGGTATCGCCGAATGCGAGCGAGCCACGTGTGAGTTTTAATGCCGGAATCAGCGCCACGTCCTCAAGGCTGGGGTCGGCAAGACCGCACCGCCCGATACTGTCTGAAGCAAACGGCTCCCGCCGAGGTCGAGTTCGGCGCGAAGTTCCCCCACCAACTCATCTGCGCCCGGGCTCGGAGGAGTCCGCCCCGTGTGAGGTCGGCCGAGGTCGGCTGACCCTCCGCCTTGCGCCAGGTGGCCACCCGGAGACGGGTCCACC
The DNA here is from genome assembly GCA_021397845.1 of Areca catechu. NCBI lineage: Eukaryota > Viridiplantae > Streptophyta > Magnoliopsida > Arecales > Arecaceae > Areca > Areca catechu. The sequence goes on along the minus strand of CM038040.1, from coordinate 6,465,807 downwards.
TCGGCCGAAGCCAGGCGATCTTCTGCCACCTCGCCAGGTGTCCACCCAGGAGGGGTCCACCTAGGCCGAGGTCGGCTGACCCTCCGCCTTGCGCCAGGTGGCCACCCGGAGACGGGTCCACCTCGGCCGAAGCCAGGCGATCTTCTGCCACCTCGCCAGGTGTCCACCCAGGAGGGGTCCACCTAGGCCGAGGTCGGCTGACCCCCCGCCTTGCGCCAGGTGGCCGCCCGGAGACGGGTCCACCTCGGCCGAAGCCAGGCGATCTTCTGCCACCTCGCCAGGTGTCCACCCCGGAGGGGTCCACCTAAGCCGAGGTCGGCCGATCTCTCGCCTCTCGCCAGTCGGCCCCCGGAGACAGGTCCAACTCAGCCGAAGTCAGACCGCTCGTACGGAGAGGCCCCCGGGGGAAAGCGACGGGTCCCGAGGCCATCCCTCGGGCCGTACCGACCCCAGACGGCGTCCCGTACGGAGGGCGGTGGCACGCGGAACGTGACTTACACTAGGCCCGACAGGTCCCGCAGTCGAGAGATCCGATCCTGACGGAACAGGCCCCGTAAACGGATGGCGCCCACGCTCGGGGAAAAGAGCACTCTCACGAAGCCCGAGGCCTGACGACTGGCCGCTCTGCCAGCGCCGCCCTCCCTCCTTTTCTCTTCTGTCCTTGCCTTCTCCCTGCTGGGCCCGGCGGACGAGGTCGGAAAGCCGCCTGGCCTCCTTCACCAAAAAGGGAAAAGAAAGGAAGACAGGGGGGAGGAGTTTTCGAGGAGGAAAAGGACAAGCACACGACGGAAGGAGATAAAGAGGGAAGAATCCGGAGACTGCAAGGTAAGCCAACTAGCCTGGGGACAAGAAGGAAGCACCGGCACAAGGCCTCGCTCCGAGGAAGAAGCCAGAGATCCCGAGAGGGGAATACTGGACGCGAGCTCGGCAGGCAGGCCCAGCCGAGATTCCGGTCCCCGGCGCTTTCCCTTCACTAGTTAACTCTTCAAACCTGGGACCCTTTAGAGGGCCTGGGAGCGAGAGTCTGTTCCTCCTCGTCGTCTACTGACTTGATCGTCGGAGCCCCCTCGCCGGAATCCCCAGCCAGGGTCCTCTAACCCCTTTGTTGCATGTTTCTCGCAGGAAGGAAGGCTCCCTTGCCAGGCGGTCAGGGAGGATCGGTTGGTCCTCGGCACGGGCGCGGCGACGAGGACGGCAACAGATTGGCACGCCAGGAAGGGGGGCAGGACACTAACCCCCAGAGGGAACTAGCTTTTTGCAGGTGTCGCGCTCTCCAGCAATGGTGGTCACTCATGGTCGCGAGGCGTCCACCAGCCGTGTGGGAGAAGCCCACTCCCCTCCGGGGGGCCACACCCCCGAACGGGAGCTTCCGGCTCCCCCTCCTCTTCTGCAGCAGCCTACCCCGGCGGACGGATCCCTTGCGGCCATCGTCCAGCAGCTGCAGACCTTGACCTCAGCGGTCCGACAGCTTCAGCATCAGCAACGGTCCCTAGCCACTCAGCCACAGCCAGGGACCCCCGCGGCCCGAGTCGCGGGACAGCACGGGAGCCTGCGCTCAATCCAGGGCAGGCCGTCCCATCCGCAAGCCATCTCCAACCCCCGAGGGAGCCGTCAAGCTCCCCCGAAGAGAAACTATTCCGGCTCGGAGGATCACGAGAGTCGATCCCAGGCCGATGGGGCCGAAACGGCGCATCGCAGCAAGCGACGCCGGGGCCAGACCTCGCACCGAGACCGATCGGCGCCCCCCTCACCTGCAGCCTCGGTGGAAGACTCCACCGATGAAGCCATCAGGCGCCAGGCCGAGAGGCGCCTAGAAGAGCACGAGCGCAAGTTGGCGGAGTTCGTCCGATGGTTCGCCGACCTGCAGAACTCGTCAGCTGACCCGGCGGGCTACGACTCCCGCCCCCCTTTCTCCGAAGAAATTCAGGCGGAACCGATCCCAAAACGGTTCCGCATGCCACAGGTGGACCCTTACGACGGGACCACCGACCCCCTGGACCATTTGGAGAGTTATAAAGCTCTCATGAGGGTCCAGGGCGCCACCGACGCCCTTCTGTGCATCGCCTTCCCTGCAACCCTTCGGAAGGCCGCTCGAGTTTGGTTCGCCCGTCTCGAGCCCGGATCCATTTGCTCCTTCCAGCAGTTGGAAGGAAAGTTTGTGGCGCATTTCGACGCTTGTCGAAAGGTGCCAAGGGAGGTGGACAGTCTCTTCTCCATCCGCCAGCAGGACCAGGAGCTGCTCCGAGACTACATCGCCCGGTTTAAGACCGCAGCCCTGGAGATCTACAGCTTGGACGAGCCCGTCGCTATGCTGGCTTTAAAGCGCGGGCTCAAGACGTCCCGCCTGACCTATTCCCTGGACAAGAAGCCGCCCAGGACGTATTCCGAGCTCCTCCTCCGCGCCCACAAGTACATCCGAGCGGAGGAGGCTGACCGCACCCGTCGAGAGCTGGACGGGAAGATTCTAAAGAAGTCAACCCCGAGGGACGCCCCGGGAGCTCGGAGGCCCGGGCCATCAGCCGACCCTCGCCCGAACCCAAGGCCGAGGGCCGAGTCTGCCCCCGAGCGAAGGTACACCCCTCTCCTCGCGCCTCGAGCCAAAATCCTTATGGAAATCAAGGGCGAGCGCTACCTCCGCCGACCTCCACCTCAGAACCCGAGGGCCCCCCGAGACAAATCAAAGTACTGCCAATTCCACCGCGAGCACGGGCATGACACGGAGGAGTGCCGCCATTTGAAGCGGGAAATCGAGGAGCTGATCGGGAGGGGATACCTCAGGAAGTTCGTCAAGAACGAGGCCCCCTCTGAGAAGCAGCCACTCGCGGCCTTACCGCCTGTCCCTGCGATCGACAACCGGCCAACTGAGAAGCCCGTGGGCATGATCTCGCGCGGATCCGGCCGAGCAGAGAAGAGAGCCCGGGAAGTCCCGGAGAATGTAACCCCTCCCAAGGGAGGGGAGTCTAATGACAATGTAAACAATGATGCCGTGGTGGTCGAAATGACCATCGCGAAACACCCTGTACATCGAATCATGGTGGATAGTGGAAGCTCGGCCGACGTACTTTTTTACGATGCTTTCTCTCGGATGAGTTTGCCTCTCGACCAGCTAAAGCCAGTGCACACCCCACTGGTAGGTTTTACAGGGGACTCCGTGGGAGTCGAAGGGGAAATCACTCTCCCAGTTACCGCCGGATCCCCACCTCGGCAGGCGACCATCAAGGTAACTTTCACGGTCGTCAAGCTCCCTTCGCCTTACAACGCCATTCTTGGGCGTCCCGGGCTCAACCAACTAGACGCCACCATCTCCATAAGGAGACTGCTGGTGCAGTTCCCCACGCCTTTCGGGTTCGGGGAAATGAAGGGGACGATTCAGCCAGTCCCGCTCTGCCTACAGACAATCCCGGGCACCAGGGGTGCAGAGCTCGCCCACGACGTCGAGGACCTCGACTTGAGAGAAAAGGAACCCAGGGGAGGGCCCGTAGAGCGCCTGCTCTCCTTTCCCCTTGGTTCGGACCCCCTGAAGACGGTGCAAGTCGGGGCCCAGCTCCCCGAAGAGGAGCGAACCCGCCTGTTGGAGTTCCTCCGTGCCAACGCTGATGTGTTCGCCTGGTCAGCGGCCGACATGCCGGGTATTCCGCCCGAGATTATCATGCACAGCCTGAACGTGGACCCAGGCAGCCGCCCGGTCCGCCAGAAGAAGAGAAGCTTTGCCATGGAGAGGCAGAGGGCGATCGACGAGGAGGTAGAAAAACTTCTCGCCGCCGGTTTCATCCGAGAAGTCCAATACCCCAGCTGGTTAGCAAACGTGGTCATGGTAAAGAAGAGCAGCGGTAAGTGGAGGATCTGCGTGGACTACACCGACCTCAATCGAGCTTGCCCGAAGGACAGCTTCCCTCTGCCGAAGATCGACCAGCTGGTCGACACCACCTCGGGGCACCGTCTCCTGTCATTCATGGACGCTTTTTCCGGATACAACCAGATCCGGATGAATCCGGAGGACGAAGAGCGTACCGCCTTCATAACTGACCGCGGGACTTTCTGTTACAGGATGATGCCCTTCGGCCTCAAGAACGCGGGGGCGACGTACCAGCGCCTGGTCAATAAAGTCTTCAAAGACCAGATAGGCCGCAACATGCAGGTGTACGTGGACGACATGCTGGTAATGAGCAAACTTGACTCGGACCACGTAGCCGACCTGGCGGAGACGTTCGGCAACCTCCGGCGCCACCAGATGAAGCTGAATCCGGCGAAGTGCGCCTTCGGGGTCTCCGCCGGAAAGTTCCTAGGGTTCATGGTGACCCAGAGAGGAATCGAGGCCAACCCGGAGAAGGTCCAGGCCATCCTGGACATGGAGCAGCCAGCCTCCAAGAAACAAGTGCAGCAGCTGACCGGCCGGGTTGCGGCCCTTAGCCATTTTATTTCCAGGTCGGCGGACCGCTGCCGTCCCTTCTTCAAGGTGCTGAGGAAGATGAATGGTTTCGCCTGGACCGAGGAATGCCAGCAGGCCTTCGAGGAGTTGAAGAAGACGCTCGCATCACCACCTCTGCTGTCCAGGCCCGAGGAAGGGGAGGAGCTCACCCTCTACTTGGCCGTTACCCCGGAGGCCGTCAGCTCTGTCCTGGTCCGAACCGACGACCACGGGATCCAGCGACCGGTGTACTATACCAGCAAACTCCTCCGGGATGCGGAGCTCAGGTATTCCCGGCCCGAGAAACTCGTTTTTGCGCTAATAGTGTCTGCCCAGCATCTCAGGCCCTATTTCCAAGCGCATCCCATCGCCGTCTTGACGGATCAACCGCTGAAAGCGGTGCTCAGCCGACCCGATACCTCGGGACGATTGGCCAAATGGGCACTGAAACACAGCGAGTTCGACATTACATACCGACCGAGGTCGGCAATGAAGGCACAGGTGCTGGCCGACTTCTTGGTCGAATGTGCAGGTTTGGGCAAGGAGCCCGAGGAGGACTCCCCGGTCCAGCCGATGGAGGTCGGCACCAACGAGCCCGGAGAGGATGCCTGGATCCTCCATGTAGACGGAGCCTCAAACTCCGGCGGGAGAGGAGCTGGGCTCATCCTTGCCAACGGCGACGGAGTCGTCGCCGAGTGCGCGCTCCGTTTCCAGTTCCCCGTGACAAATAACCAAGCAGAGTACGAGGCACTTCTCGCCGGACTGAGGGTCTCCCGCGAGCTGGGCGTGACCAACCTCAGAGCCTTCACTGACTCCCAGCTCGTGGCGGGGCAGGTGTCCGGGGAGTACGTCGCTCACGACCCCCAGATGGCGAAGTATCTGGAGCTCGTCAAGGCAGGCGCGTCCAAGTTTCGGCGCTTCAACATCTTCCATATCCCCCGTAGGGAGAACGCCCGCGCGGATGCCCTCTCTCGGCTGGCGACCCTGCCGGACACGATGCTGGGATGCGCCCATGTGGAGCGACTCGAAGTCCCAAGCCTCGAAGTACCGGCGGAGGTCCATCAGGTCAGCCAGGAGCCCGGCTGGATGGACAAGTACGCTGCGTACATCACCAGCGGCACCCTGCCGGAAGACCGAGACGCGGCTCGCCTCATCAGGAAGAAGGCCGTGCGATTTGTCCTGATGGACGGGCAGTTGTATCGAAGGTCCTACTCTTATCCCCTCCTCAAGTGCATTGGACCCACGGAAGCCAAGCTTGTGCTCCAGGAGATTCACGAAGGCATCTGTGGGAACCACGTGGGGGGCAGGGCATTGGCATACAAGGCCCTTCGTCAAGGCTACTTCTGGGAGACGATGAAGGAGGACGCCGCCGACTTCGTGAAGAAGTGCGACCGGTGCCAGCGTCACGCCACGGTACAACGGCAATCCTCCAACCCGATCTCTCAGCTCTCAGCCCCCTGGCCGTTCGCCCAGTGGGGGATGGACCTCCTGGGCCCATTCCCGCCGGCGTCCGGCCAGCGGAAGTTCCTGATAGTGGCTATCGACTACTTCACAAAGTGGGTCGAAGCCGAACCCTTGGCAAGAATCACCGAAGCAAACGTCGCCAAGTTCTTCTGGAAGTCCATCGTCTGCCTCTTCGGCCTCCCCCACACCGTGGTCACCGACAACGGACGCCAGTTCGACTGTCGAGAGTTCGAAGTTTTCTGCAACGACCTCGGCATCAAGCATCGCTTCACTTCGGTGGCGCACCCCCAGACCAACGGGGAGGCTGAGGTCACGAACAGGACCATTCTTCAGGGCCTCCGCACGCGGCTAGACCAAGCCAAGGGCAGGTGGGCCGACGAGCTTCCCAGCGTTCTTTGGGCATACCACACCACCCCAAGGATGGCTACTGACGAAACCCCATTCAACCTCGTCTTCGGGGCCGAGGCAGTCATCCCGATCGAGCTCAGCATACCCACGCTGCGCGTGGAACAATACGACGAGACAGAAAACCCGGCCAGGATGATGCTCAACCTAGACCTCCTCGAAGAAACAAGGGACAAGGCCCGAATTCGAATGGCGGCATACCGGCAACGTGTAGCCAGATATTACAACTCCCGAGTACGGCCGAAGGTTTTTCGTCCCGGGGACTTGGTCCTCCGGCGTGCAGAAGCCTCCCAGCCACGAGAGTGCGGCAAGCTTTCACCCAACTGGGAAGGCCCTTATCGGGTAGCAGAAGCCCTCCCTCACGGAGCATGTTGCTTGGAAGAATTGGGAGGTGCCAGGTTCCCCCGGACATGGAACCCCTCGAACCTGAGAATGTACTACCAGTGATGTAAGGCTCCCAGTTTCTCTAACAAAGCTTCTTCACTTCAAACATTCTTCTCTAACTTCAGCAAGAAGGCCTGCGGCATCGAGCTCAGTCCGGAAGATCCTGGGCTTCGGCCTGGAAGGTGGCGTCGAACCCAGTTCGCCCACGCAAGCCCGGAGCACAGCTCAGCAAGCCGCGCAAGGTTTAAGAAAGCCTGCGGCATCGAGCTCAGTCCGGAAGATCCTGGGCTTCGGCCTGGAAGGTGGCGTCGAACCCAGTTCGTCCATGCAAGCCCGGAGCACAGCTCGGCAAGCCGCGCAAGGTTTGAGAAAGCCTGCGGCATCGAGCTCAGTCCGGAAGATCCTGGGCTTCGGCCTGGAAGGTGGCGTCGAACCCAGTTCGCCCACGCAAGCCCGGAGCACAGCTCAGCGAGCCGCGCAAGGTTTGAGAAAGCCTGCGACATCGAGCTCAGTCCGGAAGATCCTGGGCTTCGGCCTGGAAGGTGGCGTCGAACCCAGTTCGTCCGCGCACGCCCGGAGCACAGCTCAGCAAGCCGCGCGAGGTTTAAGAAAGCCTGCGGCATCGAGCTCGGTCCGGAAGATCCTGGGCTTCGGCCTGGAAGGTGGCGCCGAATCCGCTTCGCCCGCGCAAGCCCGGAGCTTAGCTCAGTAAGCCGCGCAAGGTTTGAGAAAGCCTGCGGCATCGAGCTCAGTCCGGAAGATCCCGGGTTTCGGCCCGGAAGATGGTGCAGGAACTGTGTTGTCCGCGCAGGCACGAAGGCAGCCCAAAGTCGGACCTGCTCAGGATTCTTACCTTGACGCGACACGGCTCTGCAAACCCCGTCCTTCGGTTTAGTATGGAAGGACCAGGCCCGCAGTCATCTCAGGTATCCCAGACCGACATCTCAGAAACAAACAAAGAAGAAGAAAGAGAAGAACCAAAGACGATAGACAAGTTGTTGTAGAACGTAAGTCTTCATTAAAACAGGTACTCAGTACAAACTGGGAGCCCCGACAGGCCGGGACTCCCCAAAAAAGAAGGACAAAGAAAGCAAAAGTACAAGGTGACGGTCACTGGAGCGCAGGGTCAGCGCCGTCCGCCGGAGGTGCGGGCGCCACCTCTTCAACCTCCATGACAACCGGCTCCTGGGGCTGTGTCTGGGCCGCGGCGTCATCAGTCGGAGGTGCTGCAGGTGTCACCGGAGGCGTCGCCTGGGTCGTGCCGGAGACCCTGCCCTCGCTCCCCGGCTTCCTGCCGCCGACGACGACCCCACTCAGGTCCAGCTGGGGGAAGAAGGCCCCCACCTTTTCCCGGCACATCCGGAACCCCTTCAGGAAGGAGTCCACGGCGGCCTCCCGGACTTCCGACGTGAACTCGTCGGAGGCCCGGAACTTGGGGACGGCCTCCAGCGCTTCTCGCTTCGCCGCCTCCAGGAGCCCATTGATGTAAGAGCTCCGGTCCTTCGCCACGGCCGCCTCTCGCCGGGCCTCGTCCAGCTGACGCTCCAAGAACAGAGAGTGGGCCTGCAGGCGGGCCTTCTCCGCCGCGTCCTCCTCATCACGGCGCTGGTTGGAGGTCCGCTCTTCCGCCAAGGAGGCCTCCAGCTCTTTGTTCCGCCCCTCGGAACGCGCCAGGTCGGACTGGAGGGCCTGCTTCTCAGCTCGCAGCTCGGCCCCCTTGTCCATCAAGTCCTTCACGTCGGCCACGAGCTTTCCAAGCTTCTGCTCCCGATCGGAGTCCCGCTTGGCGTTCCCTGCGAGGTAGTTCCTCAGTAGGAGGACGTCGTTCCCGATCTGCAAGGGCAAAAATAACACATGTCAGTACCGAGGCAGAAGGCCCCGGATTGGAAGAGAAAAGAAGAGTCAAAGTTCAGACTTACCGCGAAGAGTTGGGGCAGGATGCCGAGCAGCGCATCCGCATAATCTCGGCCGCCCCGAGCTCGGCGGTCCCGGGCGGTGGAAGCGTACTCCATCAACTTCTCCGCCAGTCCTCGGTCGAGGATGACCGAGTCTCGGTGCGAGATCACCGGCGCTGGGCCCTTCGGGCCGACCCCCGCGACAGCTGCCCCCTCTGCTGGAGCTGCAGCCGACGGACCGGCGGTCGCCACTGGCGGTGCCGTTGGGCTGCTGACAGGAATGGGCCCGGCGATGGGCAGAGCGGCGGGCGCCGGAGCTCTCTCGGCAGCGCCGCCAGGCCGCGGGGCCGAGGTGCCAGGGGCGCCGCCCTGAGGAGGCCTGGGCGGAGAGACAGCAGCAACTGGGCCGGGCACGGTCGCCGCTGCGACCTCCCGGCTCGTCTCTGTGCGAGCCCTCTTCGCCACGGGCTCATCCACGTCGACGACCTCCCTCTGAGCCGCTCCCTCCAGAAGGTTCTCCAAGGAAAACTTCATCCCTGCAAAGTGAAGAAATCAGAAGGTTAGACGGTTCGATCTTAAAAAGAGAGGGGGGGGGCAGAAGTTAATGCGGGGCCAAATCTCACCGGTCTCCCGGATGGGACTGATGCCGGCCTCAAAAAGATTCTGCTCAGAGAGCAGAACCTCGAGCGCCGGGACCACGTCACTCAGGAGCTGGGTGTAAGACTCCTGGTCCGCAGGCTCAACTCGGGAATTCCGGTTCGGCGACCGGTCCGGTTCGTTCCAGGCCCAGTCGACGTCCTCGACCGAGGCAAAGAAAAACTGGCTCTTCCATCCCTTGACCGAAGAAGGGAGGTCGAACCGGAGACACCTAGGCCGGGGCGAAATGTACCACCAGCCATCATCGGTGGAGCACTTCTTCAGGGTAAACAGGGCCCTGAAGAGAGAAAAACAGGCAACAAACCCGTGGAAATGGCAGAAGACGATGAAGGAGAAGATGACCCGGATGGCGTTAGGAGCCAGCTGGGCCGGGACGAGCAGAAAATGGCTGAGGAAGGAAAGAAAGAAAGGATGCAGAGGAAAACGAAGACCCCCGAGGAGGAAGTCTTCGTAGAAGGCAATGCGGCCGGGGCCACTCATGGTGACGCGCTCCCCGGACCGCGGAGCAAATAGACGGACAGATCCCGGGATGCCATAGGCATCCCGGAGCAGAGAAAGATCACCTTCGGTCATGGTAGAGGCATGACCGGAGGGACCGGCGGGAAGAAGTGGCGGAGCCGGAAGAGAAGCCAAGGCGGGGAGTGAACGGAGGGGCACGGCAGGCGCAACCGGAGGGGACCGGACCCCCCTGGGGATGCCAATAGTGACACCCCCGGGTTGCAAGCGCCGGCGGACCTCCTCTGGAATTACCTCCTCATCCGAGGAGGAAGAAGATGGAGTCCTCGGCCGGGATGGACCGGCCTCGTCCGAGTTAGAAGAGACATGGCGACGGCGCGCCATGGAGAAGGAAAGGAGAAGGGGGCTGAATAAGAAACGAGAGAGAAGGAGAAGAAGACACTTACCCAAAAATGCACAGACGGGCGCGAGCAGCAGAAGTTGTTAGCCTGCAGCGAACCGCCCACGAAGCAAGGGAAAAGGCCTCGTTCTGGAAAGTCCCCTCCCTTTCAAACTCAGCCGGCAGCAGCCGTACCCACCATTCCGCCTCAGGCCACTGGATGGTCGCCACGTGGGCACACGCCCGACACCGACGCCTCATTAGCAGAGTAACGGCCTCTGCCCCGAAGCAACGCATTGATTGCGGGCAAGTGGACGACGCGTGGCGACTCCCCATAGGTCTTCAGCCGCATCGAGCCACGACGAATGGAGATCGTGCCAATTATGATGCAAGATCTTCGCCTCTCCACGTCATGTCAGCAATTAATCCCGACGCTCCGTTCTACGATGCCCCGACGGAACGGCGGGCTGGGGGGCAACTGTTACAGCCGTGACAGTGACGTGGCCAGGCTCAGGTATCGCCGAATGCGAGCGAGCCACGTGTGAGTTTTAATGCCGGAATCAGCGCCACGTCCTCAAGGCTGGGGTCGGCAAGACCGCACCGCCCGATACTGTCTGAAGCAAACGGCTCCCGCCGAGGTCGAGTTCGGCGCGAAGTTCCCCCACCAACTCATCTGCGCCCGGGCTCGGAGGAGTCCGCCCCGTGTGAGGTCGGCCGAGGTCGGCTGACCCTCCGCCTTGCGCCAGGTGGCCACCCGGAGACGGGTCCACCTCGGCCGAAGCCAGGCGATCTTCTGCCACCTCGCCAGGTGTCCACCTAGGAGGGGTCCACCTAGGCCGAGGTCGGCTGACCCTCCGCCTTGCGCCAGGTGGCCACCCGGAGACGGGTCCACCTCGGCCGAAGCCAGGCGATCTTCTGCCACCTCGCCAGGTGTCCACCCAGGAGGGGTCCACCTAGGCCGAGGTCGGCTGACCCCCCGCCTTGCGCCAGGTGGCCGCCCGGAGACGGGTCCACCTCGGCCGAAGCCAGGCGATCTTCTGCCACCTCGCCAGGTGTCCACCCCGGAGGGGTCCACCTAAGCCGAGGTCGGCCGATCTCTCGCCTCTCGCCAGTCGGCCCCCGGAGACAGGTCCAACTCAGCCGAAGTCAGACCGCTCGTACGGAGAGGCCCCCGGGGGAAAGCGACGGGTCCCGAGGCCATCCCTCGGGCCGTACCGACCCCAGACGGCGTCCCGTACGGAGGGCGGTGGCACGCGGAACGTGACTTACACTAGGCCCGACAGGTCCCGCAGTCGAGAGATCCGATCCTGACGGAACAGGCCCCGTAAACGGATGGCGCCCACGCTCGGGGAAAAGAGCACTCTCACGAAGCCCGAGGCCTGACGACTGGCCGCTCTGCCAGCGCCGCCCTCCCTCCTTTTCTCTTCTGTCCTTGCCTTCTCCCTGCTGGGCCCGGCGGACGCGGTCGGAAAGCCGCCTGGCCTCCTTCACCAAAAAGGGAAAAGAAAGGAAGACAGGGGGGAGGAGTTTTCGAGGAGGAAAAGGACAAGCACACGACGGAGGGAGATAAAGAGGGAAGAATCCGGAGACTGCAAGGTAAGCCAACTAGCCTGGGGACAAGAAGGAAGCACCGGCACAAGGCCTCGCTCCGAGGAAGAAGCCAGAGATCCCGAGAGGGGAATACTGGACGCGAGCTCGGCAGGCAGGCCCAGCCGAGATTCCGGTCCCCGGCACTTTCCCTTCACTAGTTAACTCTCCAAACCTGGGACCCTTTAGAGGGCCTGGGAGCGAGAGTCTGTTCCTCCTCGTCGTCTACTGACTTGATCGTCGGAGCCCCCTCGCCGGAATCCCCGGCCAGGGTCCTCTAACCCCTTTGTTGCAGGTTTCTCGCAGGAAGGAAGGCTCCCTTGCCAGGCGGTCAGGGAGGATCGGTTGGTCCTCGGCACGGGCGCGGCGACGAGGACGGCAACATGCTTAAATTAGGAGGTATATAGAAAATTGACTAGACGTAAGTGATAAGCGAAGATATAATTATCCTTTATAATCTAGCGCTGAAATACTAAGTTAGCCATCACAAACACAAGTGCTGTAGACCTTTGGATGAATTCTAAGAAAGTTTCTAATAGTTCTGACTGTGAAATTTACTTCAAAAACTCAATACCTAGCTAGTGATGCTAGCTAACTTCTTTTAACCTTAAGCCTAGATCCAAAGAAGAATCTTAATGATACATGGTTATCAAATTAATACTTATATTTTAATTACATTGTTAAGGAACTAACAATGTCTAAGTTGGGAGGTGTGATAAGTCTATTAATTAGCCCAATTTAATCATTAAAATAAGTACTAATTAATTGATATTTATTTATAATTGATATATTTTATTAGTATTTTGTAGAAAAGGAGTTCATAGATTGAAAGAGCTTGATTTTTAGAGTCCAATGGTATAAACACTCAAATCAAGGTTCAATTAAGCCTGAAATCAGAGTTTGAAGGTTATTAAAGATCTTGTATGAATATTAGAGTAGTCAGTCCATGGTCCACAATGGACCGACTGCTCAGTTCATAGACTCCCGCACAGTCCACCGACAGCCATTGCTGCTAGTCCATGACCCAGACTGTGGACTAACTCCCTCAGTCAAAGTTGCTGAGCTTCCTTCTGCCATATCCCACTGCCGTCAACACCACCGAGACCACTCCCTCACCGGAAAAAAAAATCATCAAAAGTACCATTGAAGCCGGCCACAGTCTCCCTTTTCTAACTTTGTTCTTCGTCGCTACCATTCATAGCCTCCCATCGTCGATCGCTATCCTCCACGCCGCTCATCAAAGGAGTTGTCGAGCCACACCCCGCTATCCGGAGCCATCGTGATGCCATCGATCGCTACTACCTATCACCGATTCTCTACTCTGAATGCCTACCACTACCCCCTCTTCCTCCCAGCTCTCCATTCGAACCGCCACCATTCGTTGCCATCTGCCCGCGGTGTCGAAGAGGGAGAGTCCCAATCACAAGAGGAGTCCCGCAGACTCGGGAATTTGGAGATTTGAGAGTCCGGTAGGGATTCGAGGATTCAAAGATTCAAGAGTCTGACAAAGATTCGAAGATTTAAGAGTCCAGATCAAACTCTCTCTACCAGAGAAGGAAGGAGGCAACGATCATTTCATCTAATCACACATCGGATGGTTGAGGATTCTTCTAGCAATATCTAGCCAATTTGGAGCCCGATTGAGTCTAGATTTAATCAGAAGGAAGCCCTGGACGAGATCTATTTAAAGGACCCTATGCTAAAGAGAAAGGCATCCTGAAAAGAAGGTACAGTATAGGGTAGAGAGCATAGCTTGGGTTGTGGGTTGGCCTCTAAGATTGAGGTTTCTTAGAGGAGAGTTTTGCCCCTACACCATCTTCAAGCCTAATCCATCTCCAAGATCAAGATCCAAGGAGGAAGAAGCAGAGAACGCTAGTTCACTCCGAGGAGTACGAAGGAAGAAGGGAGTTCGTCGATCATCTTTCCAATGAGGCTATGCCGATCTTCTTCCGGTCTTCGTTATAGTTCTTTTTAATTACTTTTATTTTTATTCAAACATACTTTTTAATTTCTTGTAATAGGATCCTGGTTCAATTAATACTAAATTTATTTTTCTTACAATTTATATTTTTCTTTTTTTACTCTTCTTGCAAGTAGATGCTAAGATCCGACTGCAGATCAAACGTATCGAGTTTCAATTCTTTATTATACTTTAAACATTTTTTTTCCAACTTTAAATTATTATTTTTATTTTCTTATTAAAATCAAAGATTTCAATTTCTTTTATGTACTACCTTCTTCATGGATTTGATCCAACTCACCCTTTCTACGTATTCTTAATTAAATTTAGAAGCGATTAATTAAACTGATAGCCATAGTATCTTAATGACAATATCGTGGCCTATCACCCAGCACATCTTGGATTGTGTTACAGGATACTGATGCCCAACCTAAGACCGGATCACTCAGTCAGGAACCAGACATGATGGTGGAGCCACAGGGTTTGACCCATGAGGTGGCTGTTAAGAGATTAAGACAGGCCATCCAGGGGATAAGAGATGGAGCCTCAGAGATGGTTACATCATCAGTTGGGATTGCAATGGACTAGGATGAGGGGAGCTCCGAAATGGGCCCTCCTCCATCTCAGGTATCATCATGAGGCTTCTAGTTTGGAATGCCTGGGGAGCGGGGAAACCTGTATTCCGACTTTCTTTGATAGATTGATCCATCTACATTGTCCTGATGTTTGTGTTCTCCTTGAGACCCGGCTTTCGGAGAGGGGCCTATATCGGGTAAGGCGGTTGCTTCAACCAATGTGGTGCACCTATGCCATCGAGTCCAGAGGACTGTCTAGAGAAATTTTGGCGATGTGGAGGTGATGAGGATCTATGAGGGTTAATGCTTTTCATAGCTGTGAGTAGTTGGTGATCATGGTCATATTAGAGCAGGTGGGTGGCCCCGGGCTCTTTTCTGTCATGTATGCAAGCACTGAATACAGGGAGCAAAGGAGGATGTGGCATGAGAGTTCCAGGTTTGTTACTCAGGGTATCCCCTCCCTTCTTACTGGTGATTTCAATTGTATTACAAGTCCCCATGAGAAGATGGGAGGCAGGAGGGCTGGGTATAGCTTTGAATCCAGGGAGTAGGGATTTTATGGGCGACACTACTTTGATTGATCTGGGTTACTCTGGGTCTAGATTCACCTAGTATAACAATCGATCTGGTACTACTAGAATTTGCAAGAGGATTGATCGGGTGCTTGGTTCTGCTGACTGGATATAGCGGTTTCTTGGATATCAAGTATAGTACTTATCCAGGATTGCTTCGGATCACTGCCCTCTTCTCATTTCCATCGATGGTACTTGTTCACTCAAATCTTCTTTCCGCTTTGAAAAGCTTTGGACCTTCTACCTGAGGTCTTGGAAGCTGATTAAAGCGATTTGGAGGATGCCGATTCATGAGGATGCAAGATACTGGCTGACCTAGCGATTGGATCTTGCTAGGCGTAGGCTTATTCGCTGGAACCAGACTGAGGTTGGGAATATTTTCATAAGGATTGAGGAGGTGGAGACCGACATTGCTGAGCTTCAAATACGTGAGGATCAGGAGGGGGGTCTCCAGGAGGCAGACATGGGGAGGCTTCGTCATTGCCTCTCGCTCCACCACTCTTTACTGAGTTAGTTGGAGGTTTTCTAGAGGCATAAATCAAGGATAAATGGATTAAGGAAGGGGACCAAAATACTAGATTCTTTCATCAGGCTATGATGATCTAGAGGTCTACCAATCGGATTAGGCAGCTCAGAGATAAGGATGGGACTAGGATTACTGATAGTCAGGAGATCAGCAGGTAGATTTTGCAATATTTTAGATCAAGATGAATCCTTTCCTTGGGGGACAATATGACTACCCAGGGTTACTATCCGGCGGACCAAGTCTCTAATCAGGAGAATTTTGTCTTAACTTGCCCTATTACTTCTTTTGAGGTGAGAAAAGCCCTTTGGTCCCTCGGGAAAGATAAATCCCTGGGTCTAGATGGTTTTCCTTCCTTGTTTTTTTCCAAGTACTAAACCATCATTGGAGGCGAGGTTGTCGACATAGTTCAGGTGGCCTTTGTTTCAGGCATCCCTGCTGAGTGAAAGAAAACTCTGATTACTTTGATCTGTATTACTTTGATCTGTAAAAGACCTAATACTTATGCTCCTAGCCATTTCAGATCGGTCAGTCTCTATACCACTCTCTACAAGATCTGTGCAAGGGTCTTGGTCGGCCAGCTATAGTTTAGTGTGCCCTATCTCATCAACCCTGAGCAGAGAGCTTTTATCAGTGGATGCTCTATCATTGATAATGTCTTCCTTGCCTAGAAATTCATGCATGATCTTAAGTGTGCCCCATCTTGGCAGAGTCTTATGGCGATCAAACTTGATATGGAGCATGTCTATGATCAGATGAGCTGGTATTTTTTTTGCCAGACTCTTCATCAATTTAGCTTTCACAAGAGGTGGATCAAGTGGACTATGGATTATGTGGAGAATCCTTCCTTCGCCATTATGATGAATGGTACTCTAATTGAGTACTTCTCCTCCATAGTCGGGCTTCGACAAGGTTGCCCTCTGTCCCCTTACTTATTCATCTTATATATACCGATTCTCTCTCCTAGGCTCTAAGGGGTGCTGTCCAAAGGTCATTATTAGTCCCTTACTAGCCCGCCCCTGGAGCCAATTCCTTATCTCATCTTCTTTTTGCAGATGATTGCCTTCTCATTATGAGGGCCTCTCCCCAGAATGCAAGATGTTTGGTGTCTATTGTGGAGTCTTACTACCATGACTTAGGTCAGCTGGTTAACTTATAGAAGTCGACGGTCATCTTCAGTCCCAAGATGAAAGCTTGGACGAAATATTCTATCATGGCTACACTAGGGATTTCTAAGCAGGTGGGGATCCTGACTTACTTGGAAGTGCCTATAAGCAGTGGAAGATTGAGGAGGTCGGAGTGTAGATCCATGATGCAGCAGGTCCGAGATTGGCTGGAGGGAAGGTAGGCTTCTATCTTATTTATGATGGGCAAAATTACTATCATCAGATCTATTCTGAGCTCAATCCTGTTTATCTTCTGGCAAACACTGTGCTACCCATATCTTGCTTGAGAGAGATGGAGCAACTCTTCCAAATTTTTTATGAAATTTCAGGCAGCATAGTCCGGGAGTTCACTTATTTTCTTGGGATAATGTTTGCTAGTCGGTTAAGGATATAGAACTTGGGATCCAGTCCCTTCTGGTCAGGAGGGAGGTGCTCCTCACTTGACATGCAGTAAGATTTCTTCTTCAGCCTAATTATTTGTAGAGTATAGTGATGAGAGCCCGCTATGGGATATGGACTCAGGGGCTCCAAATTCAAAGCTCATGTAGTTGTTTTATTATTTGAAGAGAGATCTATGCCCAGGGTCCCACTATGATGGCCCATATCATATGTGTGATTGATGATAGGTCTACTATTGATATTACTCAGGATGCTTGGATCTCTTCTTTACCACTATCCAGGTGGCCGACCTTTGTCAGCACGGAGGCATTAGACAACCTTCTAGTCTGTGACTTGATGACGAACAATGCCAGGACCTGGAAAGTCCAGGAGGTTACCTGACTATTTGGGAGCCAGTTAGGGGATTAAATTTTTGCTATCCCAATTCCTAGTCAACTTGTCAAGATCTGAATATGTGAGATCATTCTTGCTGGCCCAAGGTCCCTTCGAGCACCATCTATGATTTGTGCAGGGGACCATCGGATAGAAGTACTGTAGCAGATTGGATCTGGAGACTACCCATCCACTAGAGAGTGTGCCTCTTCTTTTGAAAGATAGCTTGAGATTGCCTCCCAATGAGGACCTTGCTCAGGTGTAGAGGCATCGACATTATCGGGTCTTGTTTGCTTTGTGGCCTACAGGACGAGTCTACCAAGCATGCTGATAATTATTAAAATTATCATAATTAACCCAACTTTATTTAGTTGAACTTAATATTTTTATGTGGTATATTATAGAAATTGACTTCATAAATGTGTAGAGCCCGAATTTACGAGTCCAACGGCATAAATGGTACTCAATTCAGACTTCGAACGGATCCGAAATGGAATTTTGAAGAAGCATATAATAATTTCACAAAATTTAAAGTGGCCGGTCCTTGGTGGACCGACCGCTCGGTCTATGAAGCGTTGTGTGGACTGCCTGCAGCCATGACCACGGTCCACGGAGCAGGACCATGGACCGCCCTTCTTCGTTTGCGCCCAAACTCGTCGGAGGGACGCTCCTGCTACCGCCTAAGCCGCCGACGACCTCCGTGCCGGCTAGAGAGGTCCCATTTAGCCAAAAAAATCAACGAAAAAGGGCTGCTGCACTTCTTCACCTTCTTCTCCTCATCTTCACTATTCAAAGCTGCCAGAACCACTGCCCGACTTGCTGCCGGCTGCCGGAGTTGCTATCATGGGATTTTCTTATTGTTTTGTGATGTTACAAGTGTTCCAAGAGTCGGTCAAGGCCAATCTTCTCCCATGCTTGCTGCTCATATTCCTCTCTCCGATTGAAGCTGTCGGTCCCTGTTTCAACCTCGCCACCACAACCCATGGCCGGAAGGGATGCCTCTTGCTACCGATCTCCTCTTTCATTGTTTTCTTCTCCTGTGTCGGTTCAAGAAGTTGTCGACGGGCACTCTCCCATCACCAACGAACCAGACCTCCTCTTTCACGGTGCATCTTC
Source organism: Areca catechu (assembly GCA_021397845.1). Classification (NCBI taxonomy): domain Eukaryota; kingdom Viridiplantae; phylum Streptophyta; class Magnoliopsida; order Arecales; family Arecaceae; genus Areca; species Areca catechu. The sequence goes on along the minus strand of CM038040.1, from coordinate 6,447,489 downwards.
CCTACTGCCAGTCTTATCCCATGCTTTCTCCCTCTTCGGCCAGTCTCCACCATTCACCGCAGAGTTTTCGGTCTCATGTCGGAAGGAAGAAGTTTATGGTCGGGAGTTGAGGTTCATGGTCGGACGATGCTGGATGGACGCGGAGGAGTCCGTTCAGATGAGGAAGGAAGTTTGCAAATGCGGAGGAGGTTGCTGGGATCGTGCGAATGGGTGAGGATATGGAGATAGAACCGAGATTAAGGAACATATTACAATAAAAATCACCATGGTTTCCACAGGGGCCCGCACCCCTAGCTCTACTTTCCTGGTCCCTGATTTGTTGCTGAGGTGCTGCCGCTGCTTCCCATTGCAGAGAGCCAGAAATCAGAAAAAGGAAAAAAGGGACCCTTGTTCCCATAATTCTTTCATATTTTTTTTATGTACTCCAAATTTTATGAAATGAATGTTTTCTTTTTATATATTTTATTTCATATTGATTCACGCCTTTTTATCTTGAAGTAATTTAAATGCTGGGACAAGTCATGATAGGGATACGGAACCTTTGAGGTAAGTTTTCTATTTCAGTGAAGAAATTATTGACCGATCATACCTAAAGGACGGGCCGTACTCTTAAGATAGATCATATCTTTGTTGTCTTCACGGGTAATTATTTTCTTATCTTCGTTATTTGCATTAGTTTATTTTAGTTTATTTTTATTTAAGGAAAAGAAAATTCTTTTTTCGAAATAACCCGAAAGTCCTTGTAGGTTCGATCCTTACTCCCACTATTCCACTCTTAAGAGTAATGGATTTAAGGTCTTAAATCGGTGTGTAGCGACGCGCACCACATGCCATTCTTACCTACTATAGGGCGAGGTGTCTCTAAAGGCTTGCAAGGAGATGGCCTTGGGATGAGGATGACGGATCCTACTTAGGCCCTTTCTTTTATTTTCTCAGACAGTGCTCGCTTGAGGATCAACAATGTTGTACCTACATTGCTTATCACATTTGACTATCCCATAATGCTTTGGTATTTGAGGCTGTGATGACTCCGCAACACCAAATTATCCAGAGAGCCTTCTTCATGGCGATGGAGTTTCATTATTTCAGCACTGCTTCATCATTTTAGCACTGCTTCATCCCTTGCAACCCCGTATTCCTGAAACTTTTAGCAGCTCAGAGGGCTTTATATATCTCCTGGGAGCCCCCTCCTATGGAGTTTGTGAAGGTAAACTTTGATGAAAATGTATGAGATGCCTCTAGTGGTGCAGGGTATATTATCCAGGATGCTGACGGCAAGCTCCTAGTGGCAGGAGGTTTCTTTCTTCATGAGCTTTCAGTCCTAGAAGTTGAGCTCGGTGTAATATGGGCAGGTATCAGGAGAGTTATTCACGAGCTTCATGCAAAAAGGATCTTCATTGAGGGAGACTCTTCCACTATTATGAGTTGGATTCAGGGCAAGAGGGAGCATTGTGATAGCCACCTCTCCTTTATGACATCTAGAGCTTCTTTTAGCCTCCTAGGATGATTTTGACTGGACATGTCTACTAGGAGGTGAATTATGCAGCCAACTGGATCGTATCTTTTATTGCACAGCACTCTGGCGATTGGTCCTGGTACCAGGATGACTGCATTCCAGAGATCCTTTGGGGATTCCTTTTCCTTGGTCTTTTGGGTAGTTCTTATATCCGTCTAAGGTGACCGCCCGTCTGCACCAAAAAAAGTGAAGTAAGAGATGTTCGCTCAATGTGGTAGGTGGCTATGGCTTGGGATTTATGCCTCTTTTATAGTCCTCATGGAGTTTCCTTTGAACAATTGATAGGCCCTCTATTATGAAAAGTGTTCACAATAGAGCATCAGGTTGCGGCACTTCTGACTTTGATGAGGGTGACCGGACACGGGCTCGGATGGTCTAGGGGTCACCGAAAGGTCCGACATGGACGTCATAATGGATTTCAAAGGGAGAAATCAACAACCTTCAAGCTTACTTCTCTAAAGTTCTTGAGCTCCTGGAAGACTTGTTGGAGGACTCCTACTGGTAGTGGGAGAACTTGTCCATCGTGGTTAGAAGTTTGGGATGGCGAGTTCCAGCCGATTGGGTGGAGGAGGTAAGGGCTAAATCTAAGCTTGATTATGACTCGAAAATCTTCTCTGTTGTAGAAGACCATCTCATCTTATGGTTTAACATGGAGAAAGATTGTGCAATCATCTTGTAAGGGGGTCCCTGGTTCATCGCTGGGCAGCTACGAGCCATGGAGGCGTGGGAAGCCGACTTTGTTCCAAGTAAGAGATCGATACAGAAGACTGTGGTATGGCTTAGGCTTCCGGGACTACCAATGGAGTATTGGGTGCCAATCACCATCCTAGAAATAGCTGCTGAGATGGGTAAGCCACTGTCCCTTAATGAGTTTACCGATCTCTTGCGTAAGACTGGCTACGCCTATGTCCATGTGGAGCTCGATGCTAGGAAACCCCTAAAACCTAGGGTTCTAATCAGGAAAAGAAATGGAACATTTTGACAACAATTCATCTACGAGAATCTCCCACTGTGGGAGACTCGGGCACTCTGATGATGTCTGTCAGTTTGTGGAAATGGAGCCCTCGGAACCAGTGAGGGTTCGTTGCATCTTGAGAACGTGGTGGGAGTTGGTGGGGATTTCTGTTCAGAGACTTCAACATCTATGGTGGACGAGGCAAAGGGAGCTAAGAGGAGTGGCCATCCTAGGTTCGGCCCGTAGCTTGTGACCTCATGCATTCACCAACCCCAGTCTTCAAGAGCTCCTGTGAAAGGTAAGAGGGATCAGGATAGAGAGAGGATTCCAGGCCCAGATTCATCAAACCCAAACTCCTCCTCCCCACCTCTTAGCTCACCGAGGGTTGTACCTTCTCCTCCTTGCTCACCTCTAGACTCTGATGGTTGGCAAAAACCATCCAAGGTCACCCATCATCAGTCGCTGGGGTTGTGCGCTGCCGATCCCTCCAATGATGATGGTGGTTCGGGTGCAGGGTTTGTGGTTATGGGCCCAATGGGAGATGCTACGGATTTGAGCCTCTCTAATAGGCTGGTTAACCATAATTTGGTTATGTCTGACCCTGGTACTCTATTGTTGAAAAGGAGCCCGGTCTTTCTACTCCCAACACCCTGCCAATGGTGTTTGTGCCAACCATATCTGTTACTGCCCAGAACTAGGTGAGTTCTGCTTCACCTAGTGTGGAAGGGGATAGGAGAGCAGGGGTTCCAAAGGCTCTGCTCCTCCTATGTTCAAAGGATCCTTATTTCCATCTCTGCTTATTCATGGTGCAAGTATAGAGAAGGGTGGAAGGGGGGAAGGGAGTATAACAAGGGATGCAGCTAAGATTTCCTACTCTTTTTCCAAAGGAAAACACGTCACCTCGTTATCTTCTTTGTCTATGCTGAAGAAGGGTGCTGATAGTGGGCTGATAGGGATGCAGGGTTTGGGGTTAATTGATACTTTTGCTACTGCCAAGGCTACCATTTAGGTGCCAGTGGGGTCATTGGTGGAGGTCGGGAAGCTGGGAACAAACATCGATCGAGGCCTTCTCATTCTGCAGATAGATGTGGTTATTTATCTGTGCATCAGTCTATGCAAGGTATGGTGGAACAGCTCCCTTGAGACACTAATCAGCAGATCATTCCATCTCAAACTCCTGTAGATGGTGGTGGGGTTCAACCCAGCCATGACTTTATAGTTGGTTAGTTGAAGCAGTCTTTACTTGTTGTGGAGAAGACTGTAGCTGTGGAACCTCCGAGTGATGCTGCCCTGGAAGGTGCTGATCATCATTGAGGTATTCTCTACCTTTATTTTGTTTCTCATGAATATCCTAATTTAGAATGTTCAAGAGACCAGAAAACCCTCCTTCAACTCTATTTTTAGTAGATTGGGGCAGTTGCACCATTCAGATCTTTGTGTTCTTCTTGAAACTAGATTGTGTGGTCTTAATTTGAATCATTTTCATCGTCGCCTGGTGGTCAATTGGGATGTTTATGCTATTCAATCCCAAGGTCTGTCAGGAAAAATCATTATGGTTTGGAAGAGGAGAACAACAAGAGTGGATGTGTTCATTGCCACTCCCAACAAGTGGACATTGTGATTACTAAATGGAGCGGGTTTACTTGGCCCCTGTCGAGGGTGTATGCTAGTACGGATTATAGAAAGCGAAGGATCTTGTGGTGAGAGGTATCGACTTTGATTGATCAGGGTGTTCTGATGGTTGTGATAGGAGATTTTAACTATATCCTCAAGCCTAAGGACAAGAGAGGAGGCAGACCATTCTTCGAGGACATTGGCTCCAAGGAATTTGGGCAATTTCTCCATACTAATGGTCCAGTGGATCTAGGATTTTTGGGATCCTAGGGTCTGGAAAAGAATTGACAAAATTTTCTCCATCCCAGCTGGCTTCAGTGGTTCCCTTCGTACCATGTTTGGCATCTTGCTAGGATTGCCTCAGATCATTGCCCTCTGTTACTCTATACAGATTCTTCCACTCCTTATCATTCTCCATTCAGATTTGAGAAGTTTTGGCTTGCTTACCCTTGGGCACGGGACATTATTAGGGATGTGTGGAGGATGCCTGTTCGGGATAATGCTAGATATCGGATTTCATGCAGGTTGGAGTTGGTGAGAAGGAGGCTCCAGTGCTGGAACAAGGTGGAAGTTGGGAATATTTTCTCTAGATTGGAGACTATGGAGAAATCCATTATTGACCTTCAAGAGCAGGAGGAAAGGGATGGGGCTTTGACTCAAGAGGCTCTAGCTGATCTTTGAAACTAATTGGCTATCCATCACTCTCTTCTTCGGTAGCAAGCAGTATTTTGGTGGTAGAAATCCAAAGTGCAATGGATAAAGGAAAAAGATAGAAACACCCACTTTTTCCATCAAGCCATAGTTATCCGAAGACAGAGAAACTATATCAAAGCTTTTTGATCTCCAGAGGGACACTAGTATATCAAAGCTTTTTGATCTCCAGAGGAACACTAGTGGACTAATTCTACTGGGGACCTTGTCACCTTCGATACTCTTTCCCCTTTGGATATCGTTTCTCTTTCAAAAAACTGGCCTCTTCTCATGCCAATATTCGAGGATGAAATTTGGAGTGTCCTTTGCTCACTACCCAAAGATAAAACTCTAGGTCCCGATGGGTTTCCTCTTTCTTTCTTTAGGTGGTTCTAGTTTGTTATCCATGTAGATGTTGTTGCTGCTATACAGGAGTTCTTTGTATCTACTTAGATGCCTGTCACTTAGAGAAAAACTTTTGTTACTCTCATTCCTAAATGGATTGATGCTAGCGAGCCAAGCTACATTAGGCCTATCAGCTTGTATAATACTCTCTACAAAATTTATGCCGAGCTCATGGTCAACAAGATGAAGCCTCTTCTCCCATGCCTTATCAATTCTGAGCAGGGTGCATTCATGGCCGGTCGGTCAATCTCAAACAATGTTCTTATCTCCCAGGAGTTTATGTATGATCTTAGAAGAGCTCCAATTTGTCGCAGTCTTATAGCAATCAAGTTGGACATGAAGAGGGCCTATAACCACATGCACTAGAAGTTCTTGGAGAGAGCACTAATAGATTTTGGATTTCATCACCGGTGGATAGCTCTGATTTTTGCTTGTATCCTACAGCCCTCCTTGGCTATTCTGATTAATGGCACTCCCTTCGAGCCTTTCGTGTCCAGCATTGGCCTTCATTAAGGGTGCCTTCTTTCTCCTTATTTATTTATTTTGTGTGCTGACTCTTTGTCGTGAGTATTGAGGGAGGTGGCACGGGGTCTAGGTCTTCAACCTTATATCTCTGCTCCTAATGCCTACCCTATCTCACACCTATTATTTGCAAATGATTGCCTGTTTTTGGGGTGTGCTTCTGTTGTTTGTGCACAAGGTTTCAAGAGGATTCTGAGGACTACTATCTCTCTTCAGGGCAAAGAGTAAATCTTTCAAAATTTGAGGTCCACTTCAATCCGAAGACTCCAGCTCAGACAAGAAGATGCATCTGGGACATTCTCGGCATCTTTGAGTCACAGGGTGTTTTAAACTACTTGGGGGTCCCCATTTTAGGAGGTAGACTCTGATAGGTGGAGTGTAGTCACATGGTGCAGGTGATGCAGCAGAGGGTGGAGGGGAGGCAAGGTAGAGCATTGTCTTTGAAGGGCAAGACAACTTTGATCATATCAGTTTTGACATCCCTACCTATGTATATGCTCTCTAATACGGTCCTTCCTAAGTCAGTGGTGCACAAGATGGAGCAACTCATCCAGTCATTCTTGTAGGGCTTGACCCCTAGAGGTCGGAAAGTTCATCTTCTAGGTTGGCATGCTATTTGCCTGCCTATTCGGGAAGGGGGTCTTGGCAACCACTCACTAGTTGCCAGGACTGAAGCCTTGTTAGCTATGCATGTTGCCAGGTTCTTATTATGCCCTTACAATCTATGGACCATTTTGATGTTGGCTAGATATGGCTCCTTACCCGTGGAGAGGGGTGTTTCGAGGGGACAAGGTGGCTCACCTATTTAGAAACAAATGGTTGCCATAGCATCGGAGGTGATATACCAGATGAGATGGATAGTGGGAGATGGCTGGCATATCAGTCTTCTTCATGATCCTTGGATTGTAGAGATCCCTTTAATTCGATGGCTTATCTTTTTCTCCACAGATATTCCTAAGTCTACTCGTCTCTGATCTCCTCAGCTTGGATGACACTCGGTGGAATGAGGAGAGGGTCACTCAATCCTTTGGGAACATATTGGGCTCATGGGTATCATCCATTATCTTGTCGATGCATCCATCTAGGGATGTTAGAGTGTGGGGATCCTCTACTCTATCTAGGGCTCAGATCTTGAACTTGCACTCCTTGTTTTGTCAAGTGCCTCAACACACACTTGATATTGGCTAGATTTGGAGGTTATCAATTCATCCTAGAGTTAGTATGTTCATCTAGAAGGTTGCATGACATCGCCTCCCTATCAGAGCCTTCCTTATTGCTAGGGGTCTTCACTTGCCTTCTATATATCCTGCTTGTGGGGAGGACGGAGAGACACTTATGCATGCTCTCTTTTTATGTCAAAGGGCCTGGCAAGTCTAGCAGCAGGCTGCTCTGGAGGACTTCTTTCTGCAAGAAGCTGATCTAGTGAGTACTTTTATGGAGCAGCTTCGATCGGCTACTTGACGCCCCTCTCATTCTCTGATGGCCTACATAGCTTATCATATATGGCTCACCAGGAATGCCTTGATCTTCACCTCATCCAGATGCATAGCAGGTGTTATAGTGGTACGAGTCGTGCTCATGCTGAGGAGTATGGTTTGTCGACTGTGCCTACTTCGGAGACCTGGGGCTTCAGTGATGCTCTTCAAGCACCTCGTAAGGTTTTCATCTCTTGGGAGCCCCCTCCTTCGAGGTACCTTTCGATCGCTTTGATGGAAATGTCAGGGATAGACAGGATGGAGTCAGCTTTGTTATTCGGAGTTCGGATCTTGGTACTGTCACTGCTAGGGAGAGTTTCCTCTTCGAGCCGACTGTCCTGGTGGTAGAGCTTCGGAGTGCCTAGGCTAGTATAGTCTATGCTCGAAGGTTTTTACTGGCCGACCACCTTATTATTAAGGGTGATCCTGCCACTGTTATCTCTTGGATCAGGGAGACCATTAGGCCTACATCCTAGCACCCCCTTATCCATGACATCGCTCTCTTGCTTCAGGATTGCATGGTATTTTGGTTAGACATGTTTATCAGGAGGCAAATACAGTGGGTGATTGGGTTGCCTCCTTTGTAGCCAATCATTCTAATAATGTGCTTTGGACTTCCTTGGGGGATGCTCTTTGTCCCTTACAGGACATTATCCTCTTTAATTATCTCAGTTGTATTCATTCCTGGATGATTAATTGAATACTCTATTTTTACCAAAAAAAAAAGCAAAGTAAGAAATTATTATTAGTAATAATATCTCCCCATTATTCATGCATAAATCTTAGAGCAACCTTTGAAAATGACATGTAGATGAGATTGATTAGTGGCACAAATCTCGAAGCATATCACAAGCCTTCTGATAGTTATTAAAAATATATTAATTAACTCAACCTTATTTAAATAAAATTGATACTTTTATGTAGTATCTTGCAGGAAAAAACCGCACCACCATGAAGAACTTAATTTTCGAAGTCCAACAATGCAAACGACTCTCAAATCTGACCTAACACAAGCTCGGAATCACATTTTAAATATTTAAGAAGGAATTTCATTGATTTTAAAGCACCGATCCACCATTGACCGGTCTCTTGGTCCACGGTTTGCCCAACAGTCTACAGGAAGCCATGATTGTTGGTCCATGATACAAAAATATGGACCATCGAGTGATTCTGGCCAAATCACCACCAGAGAAGCCTCCCCGCACAGTCCCGCCACCACTAGCACCTCCCTTGCCGACCAGAAAAGCGTTCCATGGCCGAAAAAGCTACCAAGAAGCCTTCCAAGAGGTCGGTCATCGTCCCTTCACTGGTTCTTCCTTCCCTGATGCTGGAACCGTGATCCACTGGACACTCTCCCTGGCCAAGCATCATCGATTTTCGCCCCCACCTGCCAAGCCCATAGTCTTCGCTATCTGCATCAATTTCCTTCCCCTGCTGTCGGTCTAAGGAGCTGCCAACCATCATTCTTGTCTTCCCCGGCCACTCTCCCATCTCCAGCCATCTTCTCCGGCCGTGACTCACTTCCTTCCTTACCACCATGCCTCCATGGAAGGATCCCAAAACCCACTCACTATTGCTCGATCATCGTCCTTTCACTATTTCTCCACTTGAGATACCGAGCCAAGATCCACTGTTCACCAGCTTCCTCCTCCTTTGTTCCAGATCTTTGTCGGAACTGCCATCCACCGAACTACCTCCAAAGTTGCCAAAGCAAACGGGTGCATCCTCCTGGTCCAAGACTCGACGTCTTCCAAGATCCCAAGATCCAAGCATCGTCGGCTTCATCCTGGTTGTCGGTCCAGAAGATGCCAGAAGTTGGATCGGGATGTCCAAACGAAGCATGATCGAAGGAAGATCGATCACTCTGGGTGGATACAGAGTTCGAAGCAGAGATAAGAATACAAAATGGAATACGGGTGCGAGGATAGGAACGTAGAATTGAGGTTGTTGAAGAGATCATGATGGGAAACCAACGCGGTTCCCATACGGGCCCGATGCGTTGCTTTCCACCTATAAAAACCTTTGACCATTCTTCGCTCCTTCAATTCTCTATTTCCAGTTCAAATCTCTCTGCTTTCCTCAGTCTTCTCGTCTTTCCACCCTTCCATCCATTTCCATAATCTCTCCTCTCCTTCCACCTTTTCAACCTCCCTTCCGCCTTCCCATCCACTCTTCTGACTGCCCTTCTAACATAGTCTTCATCCGGTCTCCATCGCATCTTAGTTCCCCCGTCTCCACCGCATCCTGGTCTCCACTTGCCCAATCTAACCTGGTGATGCTGCTGCCGAGTTTTCATGGAAAGCCTGATCTCATGGAAGGAGAATGTTTATTTTTTAAGAAATTTATTTTATTTTATTATTAATTGTATTTGTTTAATGTTATGGAATAAATAAAAAAAATTAGCTTATAATCTTTGATTGATCTATTCTTAAAAGGGACGAATCATAATCTATAGGTACGGGCCATATTCTTGTTAAGATAAATCATATCTTGATTATATTCTATGTGAATTCTCTTATTTTATTGTGCATTTTTTTTGAAATAACTCAAAAATTCATGTGGATTTGATCCTTACTCCTGCTACTTATTTAGAATAGTGAAATTAAGGTATTAAAATCGGTACATAGTGACGCGCATCACTTTTTTCTATCTGCTTGCATGGACCAGAAGCAAAGGATGGATTTTTACCGGTAAGAGTGTAATTCTTTTCAATAATAACAAATTTTTACAGATAATAATCTAATTTTTATCGATAAGAATCTCTTTTTATCATTTTTACACAAATCTAGAAGCCACCTTTGAAAATCTCACATGTATGAGACTGAAAAATAACATACATATCAAGAGCATTGCAGGTCTTACCAGTAAGATTCTAATTCTTGCCGATAATAATTAGATAAGAATCTCTCCCCGATAATGATTAATTATTACTACTAATAGTTTGATTATTATTGGTTAGAATATTTTCTCATCATTCTTGCACGAATTTAGAAGCCACCTTTGAAAATGCCACATGTATGAGACTGAACAATGACATAGATCTTGAAACCCATCATAGACCTTCACCTGTTGGTTTGCATGGAATGTAAAGCAAAGCAAGTTCTTATTGGTAAGAATCCAATTCTTACCTGTAATAATTAATTCTTATCAGTAATAATTGATAATTTTATTAAATATATATTAAGTTAATAATTAATCCAATTTTATTTAATTCAAATTGATATTTTTATATAGTGTTTTATAGGAAAGGATTTCATGAATGGAAAGAACTCGATTTTTGAAGTCCAACAGTGTAAACGATACTCAAATCAGACTTGAAATGAGATCGAAATTGAATTTCAAAAATTAATATGAAATTGCATGACTTTTGAAACAACCGGTCCACCATGGACCGGCTTCCTGGTCAATGAAATAGCTGATCAATCCACAGCAGCCATTGCTACTAGTCCACGGAATAGATCCGTGGACCATCGGCCTCCCCGAGCTAATATGTTGCCGGAGAAGTCGCCCGTGCCCTTCCCCTTGCCGTCGATAAGCTTTCCATGACCGGAAAAGCCACCAAGCCACCTCCCAAGCTGCCGGTCTTCTTCTTTTTCACCGTTATCCCATGGTTTTCTTCCCCTGCTGTCGAGCCGAGATCCAGCTATTCTCCGCCATGACCGTTGCCCCCTCACCGGCTCAAGATTGACGTCGACATCGGTTTTCCTCCCATCCCTTGTTGCCATCTTCCCCCTGCCTCAAGAACCTGCTGGCCAAGATCAACACCATAAAGAAGGCCGTAATGCTCCTCCTCAATAGCGAGATCCTCCTCCTCTATCCCAGATCGAGTATCCTATCCTCACCGGTTCAATTTTCATCACCATTTTGTACCAATCCCAGGAGATGCTGTGCACCAATCCCCTCCGCCCGAGATGCTGCTCACCATCCTTGCTCCTCTGTCCCGAGATCCCTTCCACCATGAAGCTGCTGGTCTTTCTCCATCCTAAACACCAAATTCCTTAACCCCCAGCCGCCTATGCCACATGTGGTCACCGTCTCCAGTTATCTTCCCCACCATCAACCCTCCTCTTCTACATTGAAGACATGTCGTCCTATTGAACCTGAGATCATTCCTATCATCGAGCACCTTGTCGGGAGTTGCACCAGGGATGTCCGAATGAGAAATGTGATCGAAAGAAGATTGACCATGAACTTCTAGATGGATACAGAGTCCAATTTTTGAAAAAATATGGTTGGAACAAAAAACAGGGATCATGCGAGTGGGTGCGATGGAAAGGGATGCGGAACCTTCGTTTGTTGGCTTGCATGGATCATAAAGCAACAAAGTATTGGTACCGGTAAGAGCCTAATCTGTTTCGATAATAATTAATTCTTAGTGATAGTAATCTAATTATTGCCCATAAGAATCTCTTCTCATCATTATTGCATGAATCTCAAAGCAACCTATGAAAATGGCACGTGGATGAGATTGTGTAACTGTATAGATCTTGAAGCCCATCGTAGGCCTTCACCACAAAGTTGCATGGAACATAAAGTAAATGATGATTCTTATCGATAACAATCCAATTCTTACTATACTAAGCTCCTCACCATTCCTGCATGAATCTCAATGCAACTTTTGAAAATATCACTCGAAAGAGACTGACCAATGGCACAAATCTTAAAGCATGGCACCTGACTTTTCCTGTCGACTCACATGGATCATAAAGCAAAGAAAGATTATTATTGATAAGAATCTAATTCTTACCGGTAATAATTAGTTATTATCAATAATAATCTAATCATTATCGGTAAGAATCTCTTATCATCATTTTGAAGTAACCTTTGAAAATGCCATATGGTGAGATTAAACAATTGCATAGATCTCAAAGCCCATCACAAGCCTTCACCCATAGTTGTGGTAATTATTAATTTTTATTGGTAATAATCTAACTATTATTGATAAGAATCTTTTTTCATCATTCAAGCAGAATCTCCAAGCAATCTTTGGATTTGTGATAATTATATTATATATACATATAAAAATATTAATTTAATAATTAAACTATCTTTATTTATATTAAATTAATATTTTTATATATTATTTATAGGAAAGAAGATTGTCAGAGCTCAATTTTTTGAATCCAATGGGACAGACAACACTCAAATCGGAGTCTAGATGGGCTCAAAATTATATTTTGAAAATTAATAAAGGGATTGCACGATTTTTGGAGCAATCAGTCCACCATGGATCGGCCGCTCAATCTACAAGATCGTATCTAGTCCATAGGCAGCTATGGCTACTGGTCCACAGATCCTGTCCATGGACCATCTCTCCTCTCGAGCATGATCTTCGTCTGCCATCGCAGCCCATGGCCGGAAATGGTGCCAGGGAGCCATCCTTCGCCGAAAATGCTGTCGAGAGCTTTCCTTCGCCAGAAAAATCATGGGAGAAATTTTCATCTTCATCGAGTCCTCTTCCCCATCACCTATCCCAACGTCACCACCACCGAGCCTCCTTCCGTGTCGTCCTCCCGCTGCCCTCCCGCATGCTGTCGCTGTCGACCACCATCCAGGCAATGCCAGCTGCCATCACCATCAACATCACCATCCGACCACCGGTCATCATCCAAGCGCCACCCACTTGCTTTCCTTCATTCTATCAGCCACCATGACACCGCCACCGACCGACAATCATCAATGTCGCCGTACGCTGCGTCCTGCCACCGACCACCATTTTTTTTTATTGGTCTCAGCCAACCGCCCCTCCCCATTCCACTATTGATCGGTTCCCTGCCACCATCACTATCCACTGCGACCACCACCACCGCCCACTGCCTCTCACCACTGATTCGATCAGGAGGAGTCCGAGTCCGAGTCCAAGTTTGATCCCACAGATTCGGGGATTCAGAGTCATGAGAGTCCCTCTCGGACTCTCCAAGAGGACTCTCCATTCCAAGAAGGAAAGCGAGCTACGATGAACCCATCAAGTAACCAATCAAACGGTCGAGAATTCTTCATGTGATATTTAGCCAATCTGGAGCCCGAGTTTAAATTTGATCGAGACAAACCCTCGACAAGCTCTATTTAAAGGATCCCTGGGTTACAGTAGAGAGCATCTTGGAGAGAGGAGTACGGTATGGGATAGAAGGTCCAGTTTTAGGTTGCAGGTTGGTCTCTAAGAGTGAGGTTTCTTAGAGAAGAAGCAGTGCCGTCTATGCCATCTTCAAGTCTACGCCGATCTCCATATCAAGATCCAAAGAGGAGGAAGAAGAGGAAGTCTAGTTCGCTCCATAGAGTACGATGGAAGAAGGGGACATGACATCAACCGACTTCCCGACGAAGCTGCGCCAATCGACTTTGGAGTCTTTGTTATCACTTTCATAGTTTATTTAATTATTATTTTAATTTCTTATAATTGAATTCCTCTTTTAATTAATGCAATATCTATTTTTATGCACTTTAAATTCATGTTTTTAATTTTATTGCAAGTAGATGCTAAGATCCGACTAGCAGATCGAACATATCCAAGTTTTAATTTTTCTTTTATACTTTTAATTTTTGTATTCCTGACTTTAAATTATTTTTTTTATTTCATAAAAATTAAAAATTTCAAAATTATTCTAAGCACTACCTTCTCCGTGGATCGACCCGACTCATCCTATCTACTTATTTTTCATTCATTAGAAGTCGGTTAATTTAAACTGATAGCCATGGTGTCTTAACGACAACATCGTGGCCTATCAAGTTTTTTAGCACCGTTGTCAGGTTAGGCATGAATGCTAACATTTTTTATTTCTTTGATTTCTTGTAAATTCAAGTATACTAATTTTTTTCTTTTTTTACAAATTTTTTTTAAAAAAAGAGAGGAGAAGGAAATTTCTACAAACCTGGTCAAATCAACCCTAATCCCAAATTTATTCTTTTTTTATTTACTTTTTTTTATTAGTTTCCTCCTTTTCAACATAACACAAAAAGAAAAAATATATTTTTATTTGATTTTAGTTAGTTTCTTTCTTTTCAAACTAACCTAAAAAGAAAAAAAAATTCTTTTAAATTCCTTCTTATTTAATAAATCTAAAAAAAGAAAAAAAAATAATAAACCTTTTAAATAACTACCTTAAATACTATATTTGATTTTTTTTCTTTAGTTTAGAATATCTAGTTACCTTATTCATTTAACTTAATTCAGTTTTCTTCCTCTCATATCTAACTAATCAAAACTTAAAACCTACCTTCTATTCTTTTTGCTTAAATTAATACAACCTAAAAAGAAAACAAACATACTACATAATACTTAACTAAAATAGAGTAACTAATTAAAACTTAAAAGATTTTTACTTGTTTGGGACATCTTTCCTTTTTGCATGGCATATTTTCATAAAATATCTTAAGAGCATTATCCCATAAACAACATAAGGTGGAAGTTGATAACCCTTTCTTGGCCACAAACCATCATCTTGCATCTTACATTGACCTAAGCCTTTAATTAAAATCAATTAGACGTCAGTCCCTAAGAAACTCGAGCTTAATAGGACAAAGCATCTAAAAGAGTTGGACCGGGTCAGGATTGGCTAATTACCTGATGTCTAGAAAAGGGATTTAAAGATGATGTAGTCATGAAGAAAGATGATTTTTAATTGGTTCCGTTGACTGACCTGGCCAATTTTAATTGATAACTAAGGAAAGCAACGAGGGACACCCACCAATCTTACCCTACCTGACCAGTTGATTAGTCAGTTTCTGACTTGAAGGGCTCCAAGGTTGACTTGGCAGTTAGAAGTTGTCTAGATTTAGGATAACCCTAGGATAGAGAGTCCATGTATGCTAACTTGTTTGTAAATAATACCAAACCATAACTAACTCTTCTTCTCCCTCTGTTAGCTTTAGAACTTCTTAGGCCCTTTTCTTTAGAACTCTTCTTCTTCTTCATCTCACCACTCCTCTTAAAAAAAATAGTAATCACAATAATAAATAAAAATATGAATAAATAAGGATTGCTTTGATCTAAATCTTTGATTGCATATCTAAATAATCAAAACAATTCGATAGACTGATTCAGTGCCAGGAGAATGAACCCTTATAGTAAAGAACCATTTCTCCCGGCACACCAAATTTATTCGAGCCCCACCCACTTTGAGATTGAGTGCCCCACCAGGTACCAATCTCTTGAGTTAAGGTATGACCGAGTTTATCAGGATCAAACCCAAACGACCTACAACTCAAAAGATAATCCATACTATAATGCTTATAATTCAGGTTGGGGGGCTCAACCAGATTTTTCATGACAACTATACCCAGTGGTTACCCTAACACCCAAGGGTCTATATTTATAGAGGAACCATATTTTGATTAGCTTTATCTCCACTATCAACTTTCTCCAACTATTTATGGCCCTTTATTTGAAGAGAAAGTTTGGCAAGCATTATACCCACCTCCCTTACAGACAAACCTAGAGGTTGATAGATTTGATCAATTTCAACAAATGATTATAACCCAATAGCAATCTATCGATAAGCTAATGGATCAAACTGACCAACGATTAATTAAGCTTAATAAAGATAAGGGAAGTGAACTGCCTAGTCAATCCGAGAGTAATCTAGAGGGACCATACCTAGCTCAAAACTTTAATGACCCTCTAGCCTTCCCTAAATAATCAACTCTGGCTCCCGAGAATGAACTGGTCTTAGAACAACTCTGCACAACTATAAAGACCAATATAGATAATTTGGCTAAGGTAGAAAAATATATGGAGATATTAAACTTATGGGACGAACCAAAATCATCATTACCTTACTCACCTATGGCCCCATTCTCCAGTATCCTAGAATCATCTATGCCTTTAATGGGATGGAAAAATAAATTGATGCAATGATGGAATTGGTTGAGACTTCCTAAGACCCATAAATGCTTGACTCAATAAAAGAAGCCACCCTTACAATTCTTTCCCAGGATTTATTAGATCCCTATCTTGCATAATTAAGGATAGATGATTTTAATGCAGACAGGCACAATACTGAAGTGAATAACTTAACACAAATACCCCACTTTAAAACTATCCCACTTTTGATTGATAAATAACAAGAGCCATCACCTAGCCCACCAATAGTCCCCTTGTTAGAATCACCACCTTAACTAGAACTGAAATCACTTTCTGATGTACCAATTGAAACTCTTCCGGTAAACCTTACCCAGGAAGCCCAACTCAGTGATATTCTAAAAGCATATAGAGAAGTTATCGGATGAGATATTACTAAAATGAGGGATCAAGATCTTAAAAATTTTATAGTTGATTTCTTCATATTCGACACCAATTTTGAGAACTGCCTCCAAAATCTTTCCATGATATTAAAATAATGTATGGAAACATGTCTAATATTAATCTAGAAAAGGTGCCCAAATTTAAAATGAGAAGGGATATTGACTAAACACATCATACCTAAGAAAGGGAGTAGGGTAGACCAACCCATAATCGAAGAAACTTTTAAACTACCACCTCTAATCTCAATCCAACAAACATAATCCCTTCTTAGGTTTTTATAAATTATAATAATATTTTTCAATCCTAGAATAACATGCTTGCCTAGTGTATTTTATTGATTCGGGCTAATCATCATAGAGTACTCAATGAACGATTTTCTACCATAATGACAAGGCCTCCTGATTGGCCCTGTTATTTTGATATTACGAGGAACACACTAAAGTTAATTATCTACTAGACTCCCTCATAATATCCGGCTGAAGATGTTAAACTTAGCACTGGTTGGGAGGCAACCCATAAATCTTATTTTTTTTCTTAGTATAATTACAGGAACTTAGATGGAAGTACAATAGCCCACTACTTCATAAGCTCGCTACTTCACAAAGCCTTCTTCAACTTCCAAAGCATATCCACTCCAGGTGTACTCTTTCCTATTTCTTTTTATATATTGTACCCTTTATTTTCCTTCTCTTTTAAGAACAACGTCGAAAAGTAATTCCAGAACTCTCTTCCTTTTTATCTTAATAAAAATCTACTTATTGAGAGTTAGGGTGGAAAAATTGAAAAGTCCTAAAAAAAAAGTCAGTCTAACCTCATAGCTCTCTTAAACTCTTATTGAATAACCAGGCCCCTTCGTCTAAGTAAGCATTATGGTTCGTATCAAAAGATGAGAAAGTCAAGAGAGCTGTTAAGCAATGGCTCTCCATTGAATAACCGGGCCCCTTCACCTAAGTAAGCAATGTAGTTCGCATCAAAAGGTGAGGATGCTAATACTTAAAAAGTCAAGACATTGCACCAAACACCTAAAAAAAAAAAAAAAGAAAAAAAAAAGATGACTAAAGTGTAAAAAGACAACAAACCCGACTCAAATCAAGTTAGAGAATTTAAAGAGTAAGTTGGGAAGATAGTAAGGAAGATCTCTAAAGATTTCTATTATCAACACTCAACTACTAATCGGGTCGACTCTATGATCCAATGAAGTACCTCTTTAACGGTCTAGCCGGGTATCAACTACCTTTAGAACTGCCTAAGTCAACTTTTAATTCAAGGATAAGTTTGTATACATAACTAATTTATCTGCTTTATTCGAGGACGAGCAAACTTCAAGTTGGGGGTGTGATAATTATATTATATATACATATAAAAGTATTAATTTAATAACTAAACTATCTTTATTTATATTAAATGGATATTTTTATATATTATTTATAGAAAAGAAGACTGTCATGGTAAAGAGCTCGATTTTTAGAATCCAATGATGCAGACGACACTCAAATCAGAATCTAGATGGGCTCGGAATTATATTTTGAAAATCAATAAAGAGATTGCATAATTTTTGGAGCAGTCAGTCCACCATGGACCAGTTGCTCGGTTTACAAGAGCATATTTGGTCATAGGCGGCCATGGCTACTGGCCCACGGATCCTATCCACAGACCATCTCTCCTCTCGAGCATGATCTTTGTTTGCCATCATCGCCCATGGCCGGAAATGGTTCCAAGGAGCCATCCTTTGTCGAAAAAGTCGCCAAGAGCTTTCCTTCGTCGAAAAAATCATGGGAGAAGCTTTCATCTTCACCGAGTCCTCTCCCCCATTGCCTGTCCCGCCATCACTGCCACCAGGCCTCCTTCCGCACCATCCTCCTGCAGCCCTCCCGCTTGTTATCGCTGCTGATCACCATCCAGACAACGCCAGCTGTCACCGCCATCAACATCACCATCCGATCATCGGTCATCATCCAAGTGCCGCCCACTTGCTTTCCTTCATTCTATTAGCCGCCATGACACAGCCACTGGCCGACCACCATCAATGTCACCGTTGGCCGCATCTTGCCACCGACCACCATTTTTCCTTGACCGGTCTCAGCCAACCCCCCTCCCCATTCAACTATTTATTGGTTCCTTGCCACCATCGCTATCCACCGTGGCCACCGCCCGTCGCCTCTTGTCGCCGCATTCAATTGGGAGGAGTCCGAGTCCAAGTTTGATCCCACGGATTCAGGGATTCAGAGTCACGAGAGTCCCTCCCAGACTCACCATGCCAAGAAGGAATGCGAGCTACGATGAACTCATCAAGTAACCGATCAGACAGTCGAGAATTCTTCATGTGATATTCAGCCAATCTGGATTGAGTTTAAATTTGACCGAGACAAAGTCCTCGATGAGCTCTATTTAAAAGACCCCAGGGTTATAGTAGAGAGCATCTTGGAGAGAGGAGTATGGTACATGATAGAAGATCCAATTTTGGGTTATAGGTTGGTCTCTAAGAGTGAGGCTTCTTAAAGGAGAAGCTGTGCCATCAATGCCATGTTCAAGTCTACGCCGATCTCTAGATCAAGACCCAAAGAGGAGGAAGAAGAGGAGGCCTAGTTCGCTCCATGGAGTACGATAGAAGAAGGGGATGTGACATCAACCGACTTTCCGACGAAGCTGCACCATCGACTTCAGAGTCTTTCTTATCACTTTCATAGTTTAATTAATTATTATTTTTAATTTCTTGTAATTGAATTCCTCTTTTAATTAATGCAATATCTATTTTTATGCACTTTAATTTTCTATTTTTAATTTTATTGCAAGTAGATGCTAAGATCCGACAAGCGGATCGAACATACCCGGGTTTTAATTTTCTTTTATACTTTTAATTTTTGTATTCTCGACTTCAAATTATTTTTCTTTTATTTTATAAAAATTATAAATTTCAAAATTATTCTAAGCACTACCTTCTCCATGGATTCGACCCGACTCATCATATCTACCTATTTTTCATTCATTAGAAATTGGTTAATTTAAACTGATAGCCACGATGTCTTAACGACAACATCATGGCCTATCAATGTGGAACATTGATAAGATTGATCAATAGCACAAATCTCAAAGTTCCTCACAGGTTTGAGGGACTATTATCACATGTTGAACCCCTTCACCTGCCAACATGGATCTTAAAGCATCAAAGCAGTAAACCTTTCCAAGCAAGGGCATGTTTGGCCAAAGACCTTATTTATAAAAGAAAAAACCCTAACTTGTCACTTAATCATCTTAGAATATTCTAGGTTTATTCCAAATATAAAACCGGGTGACTCGCCCATCAAACCGGTCTGGGTTTGAAAATAACCCGGCTTTGCTCAAAAACTGGCAAAAATCCCATGACCCGATCGGTTCAACTGTAGCCTGTTTGATCGGGCCCAAACCTGGATGAAACTCAGACCTAATGGATTAAGGAAAAAATCAAGAAAGGGCCCTAATCGACTAATCCCCCAATTTCCAGAAACCTCGTTTCACTATTCATCTTCATCCCTTTCCATCCTTCCGGCTCTCTCTCTCTTCCTCTTAAAGCAGTGACCAAGCAGTGTCAACAACAAGAGTAATAATGACGGTGGTGGCAGCGACGGTGAGTATAGAGGAGCTTCACCCTTTCTCTTCCTTTAGTTCATCATTCAAGTGAGTCGTCGAGTGATTTTTTTTATTTCCATCGATCGTCGCACCCCCTAGATCTATCACTACCATGGCACCATCCTCTCTAATGCTATCTCCAATCCTCATGTTCTCCTTCGTGGCTTCGTCTCCTTGACCTCGCCTTCCAATGAATAGCACCGGGCTCGATCATCTCCTTCACTGGTGTAGAAGTTGGAAACTTGGGGATCATAGGATTGGGGACCAGAGATAAGAGACGAGTGGCATGGTGACGATTTGGGGATCATGGGATTGGAGACTAGAGGTAGAGGAGACAAGTGCCGTGTGACCATTTAAGTTTCTTTTGTGAATTATTTAGAATTGTTTAAGTCTTATGTGAGTTGTTTGAGGATGAGTGGTGTGTTTTTTTTAATACAAGTGGTGGTGTGAATTGTTTAGAATTGTTTAAGTCTTTTGTTATTTTGTGAGTTGTTCAAGGATGAGTGGTGTGTTTTTCTTCTTTTTTTTTTGATGTGAGTGGTGGTGTGAAGGATGAGTGATGTAGTGTGGAAAGTGGAAATTGAGAATTATGCATAAGCCATTAATTCTTTTAACGAATTTAATAATTTAGTTATTTATATCTTCTGAACATCATAATCTTTCAAAGATAAGAGGTCAATGAACCTTAAATTTTTTGCTCTATGTATTAACTCGCCGGTTCAACCATTGACCCATAGTTGAACCACTAACCTGGTGACCTAGTGTTTTATTCAGGTCGATGTCCTGGTGACCTAGGGTTTTGTTAATAACTTTGATTAAAACTTTCAACTCATCTTGGATCTTCTGAGCCCCATTGACCTATTAAATGAATAAATTTGGCCTCAAAACTAGACAGTGATGACAAAGCAATCAATCATGTAAAGCATGGAAGTGCTTTTCAAATTGGGATCTTATAGATGATTCTAACTTTGGATGAGAGATTTATGCCCGTTTTAGCATGGTAAGGTCAAAACTATCAAAATATGCCTACTCAGCCTGATTGCTTGCCCTTTTAGATCTGGTCCACTAAATCAAAATATTGCCAACTAAGGCATCTATGTCATCCTCCCAAGGCTAGAAAGAACTTGCCCTCGAGTTATAAGTCTCCTCTCCTTTCGACAAATCACCTGTGTAGGGAGCTAAGTGCTTCACATTGAACACATCAGAGAGATAGAGATGACTAGGCTACCTCAACTGATAAGCATTATCATTAATCTTTTTAATTATCTAGGAAAAATCAATTTTATGCTATTCACCAATAAGATATTAGTCCTTGGTCAGAAAGGCCCACACAAAGTCGTTGACTTCAAAAGTCACCTTCTTTCAATGCTTGTTAGTGGCCTCATACTTAACATTATTGACCTCAATTTTTTCATTGATGGATCGATGGATAGTCTGGATTTCTTTGGCCAACCTTTTCAGCCTTCATACTGGATCTTTCCTTGGAAGTTAATGGAGTCAAGCCCAAAATACTATTTGGATTTGACTAGTAGACTACTTGGAATGCACTGTAGCTTGTAGGCTAATTCATTGAATAGTTGAAAGCAAACTCAACTTGTGCCAAGGTTAAGTCCCACTACTTCGGAAGTTCACAAGCAAGGCTCCTCAATAAGTTTCTAAGGCTCCTGTTAATGGACTCAGTCTAACCATTTGTCTTAATGCGATAGGCTGAGCTAAATTGCAAAGATGTGCCCAGCCATTTCCAAAATCTCCTCCAGAAGTGGCTCATGAACTTCATGTCTCAGTTATATTTAATGGTCTTAGGCACTCCGTGGAGATGCACAATCTTTTTTAAAAAATAACTAAGCAACATTGGTGGCATCTAGAGTTTTGCAACAAGCTATGAAGTGTGCCATTTTAAAGAGTGATCCACTACTACTTGCACTGAATCGTATTGCCTTTTGGTCATAGGTAGTCCCAACCCAAAGTCTATACTGACCTCCTTCCATGGATGGTTGAGAACAGGTAAAGAGTACACAATCCATCATTAGTCGCTGTGTCCCTTAATACCTAGCATACCCGGCAACACTCCACATATCAAATCATATCGCGCTTCATTTTTGGCTAGTAATACTTGCTGTAAATTAGCATGAGGGTCTTGTCTTTCTCAAAGTAGCTTTTTCATGGAGCTCTGTGAGATCTTTTCCTGCAAAGAATAAGTGAGAATGTAGAGTTGCACCCCTCAAAATAGATAACCATTTTGCACTTGATAATCTACTCAATCATTTGCCTGGACCTCCTATAAAATGGTAGAAAAGTCTTGATCACTACCATAGAGATCTCTCAAAGCATCAAAGCCAACCACCTTCACTTGAAGAACATCTAGTAGCTTGGTTTTCTTGCTCAGCATGTCCACCACCACTTGATTATGGGTAACAAACTTGTGCTTTAAAACAAAGTGGAACTCCTACAAGTAATTCACCCATTTGATATCCTGTAGCTTAGCTTCTCCTAACCATTGATATATTTTAGAGCCTCATGGTCAATGTAGAGAATGAACTTCCTCTATACTAAATAATGCCGCCACTATCTAAGAGTACTAGCCATAGCATAAAACTTAGCATTATAAATGGAGTAGTTTAGCTTTAACTCTAATAATTTTTTTGCTGTAGAAAAAAACATGTCGCCCTTCTTGATTGAGAGCTCCACTATCCTAATAGAAGAGTCATCGCACTCCACCTCAAAGACCTTGGAGAGGTCTAGAAGAGCAAGAATATTAACAGAAGCAATCTTCCTCTTGATCTCTTCGAAGGCAATTTGTGCCTCTAGAGTCCACTGGAAACACCTCCCTCTCATCCAATTAATCACCGGAGATATAATGGAGCTGAACTTTAGATGAACTTGTGGTAGAATGACACCAAGCCATGGAAACTCCACACTTCAGTGATTTTGCGAGCTACTAGCTAATTCTAGAAGGTCAAATCTACTCGCAGCCCATCAAAAGAGGCAATGTAACCATAGAAGGTAAGGCTATCCTGCCATGAAACTGTACTTCTTAGTATTAGCATTCAACCTCTCCCTTCTTAGTATGTCAAGAACTTCCTTAAGATGTTGTAGGTGAGCTTTCAAAGTAGGATTATAAATGAGAATATCATCAAAATAAATAATGACATTTTTTTTGACATAAGGTAATAACACATGGTTCATCAATCTCGTGAAAGTGCTCGACACATTGGAGAGTTCGAATGACATCACCAGCCACTCATACAAGCCCTCTCTCATCTTGAAGGCTGTCTTCCACTTGTCCCCAAGTCGAATATGCAATTGATGGTAGCCACTCTTCAGTTTGATCTTTGAAAAGTCTTTGTCTCCAGTAAGTTGATCAAGCATACCATTTAGCCTTGGAATCGAAAACTAGTACTTGACGACGATTTGGTTGATCTCCTTGCTATCTATGCACATGCACCACGAACTATCCTTCCTTGGGACCAGCAATGCAGGCACCACACAAGAACTCATGCTCGGCCTAATGAATCCTTTGTCTAGCAACTCCAGGGCCAACCATTGCAACTCTTGGTATTTAGCAAGACTCATGTGGTATGACGGCTTATTCAGTAGACTTGCTTCCAAAGCAAGATTAATATAGTGCTAAATATCTCTATTCGATGATAGTCCTACAAGCAAATTTTTTTTAAAAAAAATATCAGCAAACTTTTGAAGGATGGGACATACCATGGATAGGACTTCTTGCTCAGCCAACTTATCCTTCTCTATCATTGCCAATAAATAGCCAATCTCTATTGCTTCCTTCAATAAGAGTACTTTGTCAGAAGGTTGATGCTGCTCTATGGCTTTGGTTTAGGTAGGTCCTCCTTCATCAGTGCCAAAGTTATCTTCTAACTATCCTTGCAGAATAAGTGGATGTTTTGGCAATCGTCATGAGTGACATTCTGATCATATTGCCAAGGCCTCCACAAAAGCAAATGGCGAGCATCCATGGCAATAATATCATACTAAATTTTATCAAAGTATTTTTTCTTGATCGAAAATAAAACAAGGCGGTGAATATCGACAACCACCTTACTCCCTTTCTAGAACTATGATAGCTTATAAGGCCGATGATGCTTTCTAGTAGTTAGGTTCAACTTAGTGACGGCCTCCTAAGAGATGATGTCCTCATAGTCATCTCCATCAATAATGACCTTGCAGACCTTTTTTTTGATGGTGCACTAGGTATGGAAGATATTGGTCCACCTCCAATCTTCTTTCTCCTCTCTTTTGGGAACAAGTAAGCTCTTTCGAATAACTAGAGCCTCTCCTCTATCTCCAAACGATAGAAAATCATCCCCCTCTTCACCTCCTTCATCATAAGCAAGCTTTCGATCCTTGTTGAATAGTTTGTCTCCTTTTGTCAATAACTACTTTCTGGACTGACTAGTAAGCTTCTTACACTCCACATATGCCTAATCTCACCACAATTATAACACTAAAGAGTAGAAGACCCAACTGGAGCAGACTTAGAGGACTTCAATTTAGCTGCGCTACGAAGAGGAGGGGTAAAAACTGTGTTGCGCCACATGTCCGCCTGATTCTCCAACACTCGATTGCTCCATAGGGGAGGATTAGACCTGAGCATAGGCCTTCATTGCTATTGTTCTTTAGCAACTACAGTATGGTGGTAAGTCTCTTTGACTGTCCATAAGGAGTGAAGCTTCATGGCATCTTGGATATGCTGTCTTAGTTTATCAAGGTATCTCGCAACCATCGGTTCCTCACTCTCTGTCAAGTCATTTTTAGCGATCCATAGGTTAAACTCTTCTATGTATTCATCCATGGACCTAGCCCATTACCAGAGATTTTACAGGCAATGATGTAGGGACTACATATAGTTGAAAGGCAAGAATTGCTCCTTCAACATCTTTTTCATCTTTCTGTAACATGGATCTTTGGCTTGCCTCAGTACTCCTCGGTCTTCTTTAGTTATTGCCACCAGGAAGAAGCCTGACCTGTCAATTTCAGAGCAATAAGCTTTACCTTCTTGTCATCAGACACCTACTTGTACTCGAAGATGCACTGGATCTGATCTAGCCAATCAATGAACACCTTAGATTATAGACTACCCGAATACTCAAGCTGATCTACTTTAATGGTATCATATTAGTGGATTGGTCATTTGAACAAACTACCTCAACCTACATGTCGACAAGGAGGAGTAACCCCGTGGAAGGGGTTCTCGAAATTTGAAGCTTCCCCATTAAACCAGCGGTCTTCCGTTTCCATCTTAGATCTTGTATCCTGATTTTCCAACTATTTAAGATATACAAGCAGTTCTATCACTTGTCTCCTCAACTCTACACAGTCTATCATTAGATCCAGCTTTCGCTACGAGATTTTTTCAGGAGCCGTTGTCGTTTGAGTTGCAGGTTGGTTTTGTTTGCGACCACCAGCATCACCTGCGATCTTGATTGTAAGAAAGAAATTCTGTTCAAGGATCGGCCAGACTCTTATACCAACTAACATAGCCAAGGTCATATTTTAATGAAAATAAAGGAGGAAGACATATGAAACAAAAAAAATAGCAATACAAGAAAAAACTCTCTTAAGAAATTTTTCAATATTAAAAAAGACCACTTACAACATTGGCCAAAGATATTATTTATAAAAGAAAACTCCTAACTTGTTGCCTAAGCTTGCTAGAATATTCCAGATTTTATTTTGAATACAAAATAGATAAAAATTAAAACTTTTAACTCGTTCAAGATCTGCCGGACCCCCATTGACCTGTTAAACGAATGAATTTAGCTCGAAAATTAGACGATGAAGGCGAAGCATTCAGGCACATGGAGTACAAAGAGAACTTCTGAAATTGAGATTTTATAGACGATCCTAACTCTCGATGAAAGATTTATGTCCATTTTAGCGTAGCAAGGTCAAAACTATCGAAACAGGTGTAATGAACTTGATTTCTTGTCCTTTCAGATGTGATCCACCAAATCAAGATATTCACTGGTTAAGGTGTCTGTCACAAAGTTTACTAGAGTTCGAGAAGAAGATGGAGTTCATCTTTGACTTGAACAGGAGCTCTGCTCCACCGAGAACAAAGAGCGGGGTCTTATGAGCCTCACTTTAACTCCAGGCTGGGCCAAAGGGCCAGGTCACTACTAGGCTGGCCTGTCGATGGGCCACATTCTACATTCCAGGCTGGCCAATGGACCAGGCCTCACATTTGTTGAATGGACGGATTCCACAATGCTCATGCCCCGTTCAGTTGTTGGCCGTGCTTGAACCGTGCCATCCTCATAAGAAAAAGCGTTGTTCATTAACCACCAGAACTGGCACGCAAACTATAGTTACTGTAAAATGTAGATGCTAGATAGATATCATCCACAAAATCTAGCGTCAAACAGAAAACAATTCTAACCCAAATGGATATGGTCCTTCAAACATAAGTGCCATAAACGTTCAGAGACTCAAAAGCGCATCCATTGGAACGCCATGATCATGCAAAAGAGCACACCATGTTTGCTCACAAGCATGCAACCCCTGAATTGGCACTTGTCCGACCGTTCCTAAAATGGGATTAATCCGAGGTTCCACATATCAACCATGAGGCTAATTAGCGTGCAAACCGGTTGGCATGTTTGCATTTTTTTTATTTTCTGATGAAAAAAAGGGAAAATACCCAAATGGACCCCGTCCATCTCGTGGATCGTCCGTCATCCCATGCTATGACGATCACTTCCATACATTTTTTTTTGATAGGGTGGAAGAATCACCCTAATTTAATATGAACACATCCCCCCCCAGCCACCCCGCAACTAAAAAAAAATAGAAAAATCCCCAAGAAATCGAGAAACGGTAGAATAACAGCAAACGAGAACACCCAGTCCACAGCTCCGTTCGACGACTCATGGACATGGATAGCCTGTGATGCCGTGCAACTGCTAAATGTCCTGAAGCAAGAGGCTCAGACCAGCTGCTGTACCTGTGAGCCAGCCAACAACCGTGCTGCCCCTTTAAGAGGGGTTCCCAATATTGAAAAGGGTATTATAGTTCATTAAAAACTTGGTGCAGTTTTACAAACGTATGATTACTTGGTGCATTGAAATAAAGTTATTAATTCCTTGCCAATTTCTCCTATAGCTTCGATATAAACATTCTAAATTTCTTGCAAAAGAAAAAAAAGAAAGAAGAAAAAGAAAAAAAAGAATACAGCTATTTTTAGCGCTGTAAAATTAATAAAAAAAATCTCATTAATGGAAAATAGACAGAATTTTAAAAAAGAAAAAAATTCCTTTTGCCATGAAGGATGCAGTTGCTATCTTTTTGCCTTTCGGGCAAGATAACGTTCACGAGCTGCCTGAATTTTATCGTCCACGGAGTCAGGTGTTTTGCTATCATTTGCCTGCTTGGAGGGTGAGTTTGTTAGTTTGCCCTTCATGGGCTCACACCCCTCTGAAATGCCAGCACCACCACTGTATCATTCAAACATTATCAATGTTCAAAAATGTTGGCCTTGGTTTGTGAAGGCAGTATATCTCCAAAATGGTGCAAGATATTGACGCAAATAAATCAAACTTACTCAGCTTGGAAAACAAGTTAAACATGCTGAATAACAGAACAAGGAATATCAGAGGTAAATAGTTGTCCAAAAATTTCCATTTCTATTCAAGGATTTTCGGTTTTCATTACCTTAGTCTGTTGATGTCCATCTTCTCTAGTTTCTTTAAGATGGGCTGAACCCATGACATTTCAATTGCACAGACATTTCTCATGAAAGGGCGAGAGGTATTTATGAGTTCATGGTACACAACATAGTCTGGCAACTGCCCATCTTCATCACCTTCTAGAACCGAGGATGGATGTACCTGCAAAATTGTGTAAAAGCCCTTACAGGTAAAATTTCTCCCACTTCATTGATGCAACAATGTGCAAAGTGGATGCTGAAAATTTGTCCTTGTAAAGTTATGATCTCGTAACAAAGAAAATTAGAGAGTTTTTTACTAAAACCAATAAGAAAGTAACCATGTTATCCAAGGAACATAAGAACAAACCTACAAAAGGATAAACAACAGCATGACCTCAATTTGTTAGAGAATAAAATAGACAATCTAGTGAGTATGAACATTAACTGGATATATTTTTTGTCAAAGAAATTCCTAAGGTTTAATAACTCCCACTTTTATCTCTGATGAATTGCCAAGATGCGACAAGATCCTCCATAAGATTGTATCAGTGTCCAGTAAATCTTTGGTGAATCATCATCCTTCTTAGGTCACAAACATGAACTAGATTACTTGAGATCTGGTACAAAACTAGGAGGTAGGAGTGGAGGTTACAAATGCTTGGATTATATGATGAAAGTACCATCTAACAGGATTGCCAGCTTGACTGGCTATGGCACTGGCTATTTAGATGTCCAGATATCATAACCTAGTTCAACTGTAGAAGAAATATTTTTTGTCCTCACCACAGTTCTGATTCAAAACATGTTTATGTTTTATATATTACTTGCTAGAAGTTGGAAAAACCAGACAATTGGTGCTGATAAGTTTATTATAAGTTTATAACATGCATCACCAATGCAGTATATTATTTACCTCAAGTAATTTTTCTTCCTCTAACTAAATCTCCCATAAACTTTAAGAAAAAAGGATTTATCTATGAATCTGGCCTACAAAATGTCACTTTGTTTGGAATCAACCAGTCAAACTCAAATTCTACTGGTTGAGCATAGCTTTAAATAAACCATCCCACAGATGACTATCAAATCGAATTACAGATATGTTCATATATATATATATATATATATAGGGGCAACTAGAGCTTTTTTACATTTTTGTTAATCCATGAATAGGATATGACAGTGTGCGCATGTCTGTGTATCCATGGAGAGAGTGGAAAGGGATCAGCAACCACTGGCACTCCTCTGTGCATGTTATTTGAAGATATACATACTGGTTCATGAAATAAGGGGAGAAACGGTCAACACATTTGACTTATAAAAGGAATTTCCTGAAAAGAACTGTTTTAAAAATAGTCAAAGTAAAACAAAGTAAAATGTATAACATATAGTAACATGGGCAGAGGGAAAGACAATTAATACAAGGACATCCTAAAGCAAATCTTTTGAACATTCCCTGTTGTAACATTTATAGAATGTGGAGAGATATAAGGACATCTCAAACAAGATAACGTCCACTGCATGAAATCGACATGCACTTGTTTAATACAATTGATAAGTCTTCCTAACAATATGGTTTTTAAGGTAATCTTTTGTTACAAAAACATATATATTGAATCTATATAGTGTATTTTCACCTATGCATAGTATAAATATGATGGAAGTCAATTCACGTGCTGGCAAGGAGGGCAAATAATACCTGCACAAGTTGTGACCTGTAACCAAGTGTACGGTAGCCATTGTGATGCAACATTCGCTCAGCCAGCTGATTCCCATAGCCCCTGCATAAAGCTCTCCTCAATTTTTGGTAGCCCTTTTCACCCTTTTTACATCTTAAGCTTGATTGTACATCCACTGGCCCTAAATTTGGAAAACCAAAAGTCAAGAAATAGAAACATCCCAACATTATCTTCTAGATAAATTATGTTGAGTACTTTTAGAGTTTCAAACTAGAGGTTAGCACAATTGTAAAGTTGCTCCATTGGGACCTAGTTGTCACGGGTTTGAAACACAAAAACAGCATCTCCGTATGCCAGGGTAAGGCTGCATACACTAAGTGATCTAACCCCCCAGACCATGCTATGGCAGGCATTGTGCACAGGGCCGCCCTTTCTTTTTAATTATTTTATTGTTTTAGACTGTATATTGCTGAACTATATATATATTAAAGTTGTTTGGCATATCCATAAGTAAACGTTGTACATGAGGGCTTACAGCATTTTGCAATGGAAATGTATGCAAATCCTTTTAAGGATAATTAAGTTGTGCTATTTCAACTCTGCTTTCTTGTCAAGTCACATGTAACTGCTCACATGATCAGCAACCAAGCCCTCCTTGGCAACTTCACAAACTTGACAATAACATACAAGATAGACTCACCATTGCAAATATATAGTGTTGGACCAAAAATTTGTATTACATTTTGAGTCACTTCCTCAACATGCTCATCTCACAAGCACCCTATCAGATCCACCAAAAAATCACCAAAAGAGATAAATGTTCACATAACCTGTTTCAGCATAAGGAGTCTTGTATCCAGATAGAACTTGTAATTGACATTGGTGTATGTTAATCTAATGGGGCCATTCCCATGTGATTTAATCAGCAGATGTCACAATGGTTGCATTTGACTCCTAGTTTCCCTTATAGGCCTAGCATGCTACAAGTATTGCTAACATCTTCTTGTGCCCTCTAATGCTTGATGCAACCCTCTTACAATCCATTCTCAGTAATTGAAGCTGGTTGGTATCATTCTCCATGCATAAAAAGCACTATCTAACAGCATTCTTTCAACAGTCATTGGTAGCTTAGCAATTTAATATTGAGCAACCTAATTCTTTGCCTTCTACGGTCATTGCAGTTTATATATATGTAATATCTTTCCCACTTTACTATGGCCTAGAATATGCATCACTAGTCTGATATTTGTTACATCCATTAATTTGCTATAATTTAAGCTTTAATTGGAAAATTTATCAAGCCTTCCATTTGCATAGTGCAAAGAGCACTTCTCATCCAAGATGTATATTAGTCAAACCCTTCAATCTACTCCAGATAACTCATATAGATGTAACGTGACACAACATGGGTATACATACAACCAAGGAACACTAAACCGACCTGAACCAGACAATTCAGCCTATACTAAACCAAACCAATGTGGTCTAGGATGGTTCAGCCATTCAGGTCAGTTCATTTATAAAACCCTCTCCACCCTCTTCAGCTGAAAGTTCGAGAGAGTTCAACACCTCTCTCGCTCACACTCTCACCCCCCGACATCGATTGGCACCTCTCCCCTCTTCGATGTCGATTGGTGCCTCCCTCCTTTCTTCCATGCCCTAGATAAGCTCTCTCTAGGGTTTCATTGCTGCTCTCTCCCTCTTCCATGCCGACCAGCACCTCTCTCACCTCTTTGACACCATGTAAGTTCTCTCTCTCACTCACTCTCTCTCTCTCACAAAAGGGGTTCTACCACTCTCTCAATAGAAGTTCTACCGCCAATCTTTCCTCCATCTCCTTCTCCCCCTCCCTTTCAGTATGTCCCAGCACGATACAATACAGATTTGTATCATTCCAAATTGGTTGCTAGCTAGTACAAGCCCTAATATAGGTCTGGCGAACCTTGCACATAACACAGGTACAGCTCCCTCCTAATAGTAGAGATACAGATACATGTTGAAAGAAGAATCTAGAACCCGTACATAGACCTACACTCAAAACTAGTAACTATATCAATGAAAATGATTTAGAATTTATTGAATTGTTTTTTATCGTGGAACACTTCCCCAGCAATTATCCCAAAAAAGCTGGAGAAAATTGTGCTATGAGCAACTCAACACAACATCCTTGCCCTATTAGTTCAAGACTTAAACCACTACAGCCTAAAAATACCAGCATTAAGCTTGTGCTGATAAATGTGATGCTCCTTGACAGCAATATACCCAAATGATTTATAAGTGCACCTCTTTTTACATTAGATGCAGACCAATTATGGCCTCTCTATGGGCACACAACAGATTGAAACATAGTGAAACAAAAGGCTGTCAAGTATTTGTCAATTAGTTGGGGACAAAACTCGAAAGTAAAGAAAGGGCAAGTTTAAAATTGGAAGAGAGAAGAAGGCTCGACTCTTCACTACAGTAGAGTTGAAAAGCCAAAGACGAGTGCAGGAGGTCACACTATATTAGTAGCCCATTAATTGTATTTCCCTTTTATTTTATTATGAGCATTGCATAGTCTATAAGCATCTATACTCCTATCAATGAAAACCTTTGCATGACTAAAGAAATGATATAAGTCAAGATTCACCCACTCGGAACCAGATCTCATGCTGGCCAGCTAGCAATACAAATCGGTACATCCCCATACCATACCATACCAGGTCCAATCCGACATGAAAATGCGAGAGAACCGGGAAGGAAAAAAGAGAGAAAGAGGAAGGCTGGCGAAGATGCCAGCTGTGGCCATCGAAAGGCTGAGGAGGCCCTTAAAGGACCTCTGGGACTCTGCGGTCCTAAGGAAGAGATCTTAGAGAGGTAGAGAGAGGGGGAGGGAGAGAAACAAAGGGAAAGGCGGTCAGGAGGCTGTTGAAGGGCCGCGGGGTGACTGTCATGATCACCGAATGGTGGAAACCCACCCCATGGAGCCTCAAGTTCATAACAATGACGACAGTTGCCCCTATTCACAAGTTTTTTTAAAAAACCCGACTCACGATGAGTTAATGGGTTCGTCGGCTTCACTATGGATTTCCGCCATCCAGCAGCCACTTGGTCTCCCCACCACCTTCCCCTCCCTCTACCTATCTCTCTCTCTCTATCTCTTCCTGTAAGCTCTCTCACAGAGGACCGCAGAGCCCTGGTGGCCTCGGCGACCCTCCAAGCATCTTCGTGGCCCTCTAGTGGCCATCCCCGACATCTCCACTGGCCTTCATCTCCTTCCCTCCCCTCCTCTCTCTCTCTTCCTCTTTCCTTCTCTCTCGTCCATTTTTGCCGGTGTTCCAAATTGAAAGCCCCAACCACACCAATTGGCCGCCAGCATGGTTCGGCACACGCTAAACTATCCAATTCGGGCCGGTTCGGCGAACCATGATATAAGTGGAATTGTAGCAAAAGCTATACCATCATGCACACAAAGGTTGCTCTATTCATGCATATACATAAAACAATAATGAATAAAAAGATTCAAGTACAACATATGTACAATCGATAAGTCAGACTTCTCACAAACATTCCCGATGATGACAAAGGCAAGTCTCCAATCCTTGTACCTAGGTTAAAGATCCATGAAATCTGCTTTATTTATTGGGATTTGGAAGAGACTTTAAGGATTTCTTCATACCTATATCACGTTGGAAAACAAGAGAGATGGAAGGAGAAAGTAATGCAAGATTTGCCATCTTAGTACCTGACCCTCTATCATTACAATGCTCATATCAAGGTCCGCTGAACCGGTACCGGGACCTGTACCGGTCAGCGGGCGGTATGGTACGGTACGGTCCGTACCGTACCATACCGGCACGTGTACCGCCATGCCGAATTTTTAAAAAAAACAAACTTTCTCCCCCCCTCTCACTGTACTGACCCCGAACCAACCCAAACCGGGCTGAACCGAGCCCAAGCCCAGTTCGGGTTGGTTCGGGCTCGGTACACCTCATACAAGATTGGTTCATCATACTAAAACTCAATACGTCTTCCGTACTTAGTCTCAATTTGGCACCAGTACAATACAATATGCTTGGTTCTACATGGGATGCACCAATAAAGAGAACCATGCTAGTAATGTATCCTAAAGGAGTCAACCTCCTATGTTTTGTATGGAGTAGGGCACTCATCCTATTCCACCCATTTGTGCCCTCATCATCAAATTAGGATGGGGAACGGGGCCTAATTACAAGGCATACTACACTCCTCTCTCCACCCCACCCCACCCCCTCCCCACTCCCAGACCTTAAATATTTAGATATGGATATTGCACTTTCTCATCTTTTACAAGATAAGGCACATAAGTTACCCCCTCTCCTGAAGGAAACTTGTACTCGAAAATAATAAAAAAGAAAGAAAGAACCAAAAATACTCCTATTAGACCCCTTATCACTAATGATGATGAGAGAGAGACTTGCAAATGAAAAACGAACAACTTGAATAGTCCTCGTCAATGATCTAATCTCTACAACTCCAATGAGAATACCACCCACATAAAGGGCCAACCACCATGCTCATGATTCACCATATCTAATTTGGAACCTTTGGAGTTAGTTATGAGAACTTCTTAATTAGTGTTTTGTTATGCCATTACTTTGGACTTTGAAGTAGCCATTCACTTACAAGAGGATAATTCTTTCCTAATGTGAAGAATCTCCAACAAATTATATTGAACTAGTAGGCCTACATTGCTGAATCAAACCCCAACCTTCCCTCTCAAAAAAAAAAAAAAAGGAAAACGAAGAATTCAATATTTTTGAAACTAAAGAGGTACCAAGTCTTCTCTATTTGCCCTCCTTTTTCCTTTATCTGGATTTGTTCTAGGAACCAATTCAATAGCTGATCAGCCAAAGATCTTCCTAGCTAATCCACTCATAGAAACTCCCTTTCGCTTATTCAAATTGGTATTAGCCATACATCAGTTTGATCAAAGAAAGCCATTTATTGCAATGCATCCTTCAACTCAAGCTTTTTAGCACTGGACCGAACCAACCAGTTCGGGACGTTTCGAACCACACTGAAGCCAAACTAGGATAGTTCCAGCGTGGAAAATAGAATACCAGACAAGAGAGAGGGAAAGAGAGGAAGAGAAAGAGAGATGAGGGAAGGGAAAGGGCAGACGACGATGCCAAAGGCCGATGGTGGCTCACCGAGGCCACCAAAGGGCCGTAGAGGCCTCCGAGACTCCGCATCTTCTGTTAGGGCCTCTAATCAAGAGAGATAAAGAGAGAGAGAGGGAGGGAGGGTATCGAAGGACGGGGAAGGTGGTGGAAAGGGTGCTTGAGGGCTGCCGAGTGGTGGAAAAGGCTACCGCAGAACCACTACTATGGAACAGGGGCAATGGCCCATCCATTGCTGGCTTCATTGTGGTCGGAATTTTTTTAGAAAAATCTCACAAAACAAGGGTGATTGCCCTTGTTTCATGCCTACGGAGCAGCAAGGGGTGTTTACACCATCCGACGACCAGCCAAAGGCCCTCCGATGGCCTCTGTTATCTTCCCCTCCATCCCTTTCCTTCCCTCCCCTCTCTCTTTGTTTTCCTCTCACAAACGATGCAGAGCTGCGATGGCAATGGCCAGCATCTCTGCCACCTCCACCTCGTTCCCTCCCCTCCTCTCTCTTGCTCTTCCTCTCTTTCCCTCTCTTTTCCACCTCATTGGTTTGTTCCTTCATTTTTGTATTAATTCGCGCCGATCTGGTACGATATAGGCCATACCGACTCGTACCACCAGCCAACCAGAATAGGTCCGGTTCCAGTTTCGAAAATCCTGCTTCAACTAATGGCATTTTAATGATGACTAATGGTGTTATAATAATGTTCTGAAAACTTCAATGAGACAACCTCGATGAACTTTTATGGGCCAATGGTAATGAAGCCTGTGATAGAAGATCTTGCAATGAGTTGATCTTCAATCAGGATATTTTTTTCTCCTTCCATCACAATCATCCTTTTATCACAACCATCCTTTTAACGAGCATCTTCTAAGGCACTGAATAACCATCAGGATCAGCATTCACCTTCTCTTGAATCCTTTAAAAGCCAAATAATAATAAAACACATGAAGTTAATAGGAACAAGTAACCTTTACCTCAACATAAATCTCCAATATATATTTTAGGATCTTCGAAACGTGTATAGTAAATTAGGTGATAATTTATATCCTTGTACAGTAAATGGATTCTTCAAATTATACTTCTATTCATTAAATCTATCCAAACATGCCAACAGGCACATCTCTTAAGCCATAGGCTACTTAATAATGGAAGAGAAAAGAGATTTTCTATGAAGGCAATAAGTATATAAAATCAAGTTCCGCTGAACTAGTACCAGGACTCGTACCGGTCAACAAATGGTATGGTACGGTACGGTCGTACCGGTATGCCGTACCGGCATGCCAAATAAAAAAAAAAAAAACAATCTTTCTCACCCCTCTCACTGAACCGACCCCGAACCGACCCGAACAGAGCGGTTAGTACCGTACCATACTGGTATGGAAAAAATTTTTTAATTTTTTTTTCAACGGTCCGGTGTCCGGACCGTTTTTTGGTGGCGAACCGTACTGTCTCTTGGCCGGTACGGTATGGTATGCCCTGTACCGAGCGGTACGGGACAGTACCACGAACCATGTATAAAATATTTTCTAGTTAGAAGCCATTCCAGATTGAATCCTGACCTTTTGCAATCTTCTGTATTATCTGAGATAATTGCTTCCTAACATCCTTGCAGAACTTCATGCTTCGTACCTACAAAAGGCTCCATAAAATGTTGAATAGCATCTTTTACTATTAGGAAAAAACAACCCACAAAGTCAAACATATAATGTTAAATGAATATGTATGTATATATATATATATATATATATGCTGATTCTAGCTAATTGACTGGCCTTTTTTTTTTACTGTAAAAATGAGGGAACTTATAGATGACACTTATTGAAAATTAATACATAATGCTATTTAAGAACTATAAGAATATGAATTCTATAGTTATGCATGTGAAAAAAACATTTATAGAAGATAAGTGAAAAAGGCAAGAAGCATAAGATAAACATATCATTTTATATATTTTGAGACTCAAGAATGTTAAATACAATGGAGCTGACTAGCCCCTTTACAAGCACAGCTCCAGACTACGGAATTAAATCTCAAGCCCAACCAATAAAAAGGGAAATCCTGCAAGGGCTTCATGATATGTTGCATTCTTGCCTACTAATGGCTACTTATCAGCATGAATTAGGATTAGAAACCAATATAAAACATAAATAGAGCAGAAAGAAATCCTTGCACAGAGGCAAAAGAAGCCTAACATGAGCATGAAGGGAAAAAGACATATATATGATACTTGGAAAGTTAACATGACAAAAAGTGAATCCTTCTCCTTGGCCAAAAGAACAAAAGGGAATTGCTAGCAGTAGTGTTACTCAGCACAGCTATATGAGACATAGGCGGTCATCAGTAGGGAAGGATTACAATGCAGCTGCAGTTGGTGAAGATGTAATTCAAATTGTGGCAGTTTGATGAAAGGAGCAAGGGAAGAGCGTAGTGATTCTTTCAAGTTCTGCAACATATTGTTTGTCTAAAATCCAAAACCTAAAGCAAACTCATGAATAACTATGGACCAATATGATGTGCAATTAGTCCTGATAATATTGTTTGTGAAATGGGTACCTTGATGAACTACAAGCCTCAGATGTAAACTGAAACACCTAATCTCACAACCAGGCCATCTGAGACAGACCATCCAGCATCCACTATCAGATACTGATGGTCAAAGGTCGCAAAACTGATAAATACAACATCATCATGAATTCTTGACCCTAATATCTTAAAATCACGATTTTCATTGTTTTCCATTTCTTATTTTAAATTGCAATATAATTTTGGTAGGGAAATAAACTATGTGGGTTTTAAAAAGAGTTACTTGTTTAAACGGAGTTGTTGGAACCCTGTGAAACAAAAAGCTGTAGTGATACCTGCAAGTCATTATCCATACACCAATTCATATCATAGTCAGCTTGATCCCAGCTCTCATATATTTGAAGCAACTGAATGTGATCACCCCAGCCAGAACCATCAGGAAGGTTTGAGAATGGCCGCTTCCTCTTCCACTCCTTGGTCTTACTGCATATGTAGTATATGCTGTAAGAAACATCTGTTCGTATGATGTCCATGTGGATGTATTATCCGAAAACAAGGAGGCTCACATATTTCAGAAATGCATGTTATTTTCCAATCCAATGTTATACCATGCATTTCTTCTTATGAGCAAGAAAAGAAAAATATAAAGTGCAGGATGGTGGTTTCGATTATTGTTTCTTGTGACATTAAGGCACTAGAACATAAAGATACACAACCATTTAAGGAATAGATGCAATATAGTCACAGACTCGGTCAATCTGGTACTATCACACTGATAAAATATACATTGTGTTATCAGCATGACACATTTAAGAATTTAGGTAAATTTTCTTTTGAACATGAACTTTCTTTTTCTTTTTTGGCTAAAATTTTCAACAAGAATGTTGCTATTGGCAAATGTCGCATGCATGATAGGACATCCATCACATAGCCATTAACAAATTGGAAGAATGATGCATAAATAGGTAGACAAGTTCTTCAAAGTAAAAATGTCTTCATATCATATATCAGCATGCAACAAAAGTTCACTTTCGTCCCTATTGACTGACCCTCCAACACAAACATAGAGATGAGGCAAGGCCAGCTTGACACCCATCAAACCAAATTGGGGCAGGCCTTTCAACCAACATTTTTACATATTTTGGGCAGGTGAACCCTAAGAACCAAGGCCCTAAGGATTTTCAAACCAGGTCTAGCAGCTCATGGCCTGACTTTAGCTCAACAAGAAGCCTGAATATTTACCTGAATTGTCAAAGAAGCTTCTGGCGCAGGTCTAGGCACTCAAGCAAGGCGATGAAGCCCTTAAGCACCTCAACAATCCCAGGTGAGGTGAATTTACTAAGGCAATGCCTAGCCTCGCACCTAGGACAAAATGAAAGGTGTTTGGGCGAGCACCCCTCCAATGTCCACCAGTATCTTCCTTTCCCTTTTTTTGCCCATTCTTTTAAGGATTTGTTAGTTTTATGGAAAGAGTTATTTTGGTAAAATAGGAGTTCTCATAATAAAGGGTTATTTTAGATACATCAGAAATGTTTGGGGAAGTGATATCTTGCTATCATGTTTAAATTTTGAAGCTAGTAAAAGATGTCCAATGGTTTATTTCTACTGACATTTGTTTAAAAATATGACACAGGGAAGACATGAAACATGACATCTATTGTAAAAGGCAATTATGATTTTTAATGTTGAAACTTGAATAACTAATCTTAAAATGCTTGCATTATTTTCACATAAATGTAGTAGTTATTTCTAATTTATTGAACTTTTACAAAATTAGCTCCTTGCTTTCTTCAAGTGAGAACCTTTTCGGTGCCTAGAACCTCATGCGATATAGAGGTTCTATTGCCTTAAAGGCACCTTTTTCCTTTTAACAACCGTGAGTCCATGACATTATTGTTGTTGTTGTTATCAATATTTTTATCCTTGAGGAAAACTAGGATCCTGTTGACCAGTTTTGAAGACGGTTCCAATTAGGTGAAATTGGAAGACAGGACCTCACATTGATGATTTGGACTATTGACTGTGATTTACCATCCATAAACTGCCTACACACCAAAGATCATGTCTTTTGGAGATCCCAAACCATCTCCAAACCCATGAATTAAGTGGTTATAAATGAACAGTTTTAAATAACATGATATGGTGCTCATTTGTGACCACTTGAGGCATAGCCTACAAGTCTCCGTAATACATGATTTTTGATTGTATAGACAGTTTGGATATAGTAGATCACATTCAAGGGCTTGGATCATCGGTGTTAAACCCACATCTTCCAGTTTCACCGGACTGAATCCGACTTCTAATTGAGTTGACCCAAGCCCAAGTCATCTCTATATA
Source organism: Areca catechu (assembly GCA_021397845.1). Classification (NCBI taxonomy): domain Eukaryota; kingdom Viridiplantae; phylum Streptophyta; class Magnoliopsida; order Arecales; family Arecaceae; genus Areca; species Areca catechu. The sequence continues at coordinate 6,408,127 of CM038040.1, read as the reverse complement.
TTATATTTATATGTATGTATAATATGTTCTCTATTTTATTTTTTTAATTTTTTTTCTAGCAATCCAACTGCATAAATGGATGGATAAGATCAACATCTTGACTAAAACTAAAAATCAAAAACTCCAATTTGCCCCTCCCCATCCCATTTCCCACCTAACGGCTCCCAATTCCACCAATCTTCTTATACCTCAATAACTAAAAGCAAAAGCTTTAGTTAATGACAGTATTTTATATAACACGTCGATTAGGCTCAATCATGGAAAGCCACATGGATCACAACATTTTGAAGCTTGGAACAACATGCAAGAGTCTATTACTCCATTCCACCAAATAGTTTAAGATTTGATAAATAGTGTGGCTTCTCCATCACAATTTTCTAGCAGATGAAAAGGCAACTAAGCATGTAAAGCTTTGCTATCATAGGAAACAAGTTATTGGCTACTATGCTATCATCTATATTATCTCATCAACAGCAAACAAGAAAAGGTACCATTCTAGGGAAAGACTAGTGACCTGTACACCCATGAAGCAAGCAATTACCAAGTAGAACCACAAATATTGTAGTTGGCCCAAATGTATTTTGCAGCATCAAACTTGAAAAGACAGCAGAAAACACTTAGAACTGATGGATACTGCTTCAGGGATTTTACAAAGACAAAGGCAAGTTGTTACCCTGCAAGGAACTCTAGTAAAGGTCTCATGGAAGCAGGAGCTACTAGTATTCCTAGAATCATCTTTCTTCAAATGGCTTGATAGGACAAGAACCTGAGATAAATGCACCAGTGATTTACTAGAGTTGTTATGTTATGCAACTACATATCTTTTGAGCCTTACTATCTTGTCAAATTTGCATACCTGAGCTTCATGGAATGATTTCTTCATCCAAGGTGTTCCTATTTCAATTTTCAGACAAATCATTCCCCACATCTGAAGTGAATGGTTTTTTTCAAATCTAAGCTTTTTTTTCCAATGTTTTGTGATATATTATAAGTATCACTACACAAGATTATTACAGTTTAGAAGCATTCCCAGAAAAGTTTGGAAATTTTGTTTAAATGATAAAATGATTGAAAATCAAGTACAGTTTATATATAAAGCCAAAAATAAACAACATAACTATTTGGTTTTTTTATTCGAAGCATAAGAAAAAAAAATTAATAGAAAGTAAATCTTATAATCGGATCTTTGATATTTGGACAAAATAGATTCAGCTGTTCCTCATTCATCCAGCATACTATGAATAGAACTGAAAACTTAACAAGAGAACACGCACTGTCAATGGCACTACAAACATACATACCATGTATTCATAGCAAAACTGATAAAGAATATGGAAATATGGAAGATATTTTGTTGCTCAAAAACCATATTTTAACTGCTTATAAGGTCAATTGACAATGAAATACATTATTCAATATGATATTGCATTTTTTCCAGGATTGTTCATAATTTCATATTATAAAATCTAAAATGAGTTTCAGAGTCTAGAAATGAAGGCTTGTTTCACTGATTTTCCAGCATGGTCCAAGAATAGTCTCAAGAACAAGAACATGAAATCACCTTCTAGTAGGACGAACTGTAATTTCTGCTGATAACATTGCTGCAACAGTCAAAGCCTGAGACAAACATCCCAGCTCATTTGCCTCAATCAAAGTCCTTGAAAGTGAAGGCTCCAGTGGAAGCTCTGGACAAAATGTTCATTAAGAGAACCTCGGTTAGTAGTAATACAAGAATGAAAAAAATGGGCACTTATCAGTTTCAGAATGTAAAACAAATTGTTTTTGCTTTTTCTTTCTCTTAGGGGTGGGGGGAAGGGGGCAATGGCTTTAAGAAAACACTTCATAACAATGTATTAAGTCTATTAATCACAACTTAATATTTTAGATAACCACCATTCATAAATACAGATCTCAATTTTTTAGTTTTTCACTGTTTTTTTTTTTAATATATAATTGCACTTTATGTTTTAACCAAGAGTTGATAACCACTTAATGATTTCGGTTTTCAGTGAGTTTCAGATTTCTCACTTTAGGCATTAGTAGACTACAGATCAGCACCAATCCAAAAAAATCAAGAAAAGATTCCAAAACAGAAAAAAGAAAAGTAGCAAGGAAAGTTATTACACAATTTTGGAGAATGTTGTGCTATATAGGTTCCCAATTTCTATATTGCTGGTAGTTTTGGATGGAGTTAAAAGTAAAATGCATGAACCAAGTACCAAATCATAACAATTACCAACCAAATATAGTTCCAATATAAAATATATTGAGACATAACTGCATGCCTATTTAATTATCCTTTCATTTTCATAATGTACCCATCCAGTGAGGAGAGTACTCTGACTTTTATTGGGATAATAAAATCTTTTACTTTAAATTCAGGCATGTTCTTCTCAAGTTGGGATTATGTGCTCATTTCGCTAAATGCATATAAACATAAAAAATTATATTATTGCATATAAACATTCTTGTTATTGTTTTGAACTTTGATGATCACTTGCATTTAGTTGTTCATATTGGTCTGTAATATGCACCTCTATGGAGGCTGAGGCTTGATAAGAGATCTTGGCCAGTTTTGATCAAAACCATGGGGCACTTTTGGTTAGCTTGTTTTAATGTAGCTGCAAGATGCAATGCAAATAGGTTTCTTGGAAGGGAATCCTTTGGAAGTGAGATCCACTCAAGCATTTGGTATGGTAGACTTATCTGCTTTTAACAACATTTCAGTCATTACATATTTTTATTGGAGATTACAGTAGGATGGGAAAGCCCATTAAATGGGGGTGTCCTTTATCTATTGCAATTTATGAGTGACTCTAATTTCTTAGGTCACTCAAATAGGTTATGGTTAGTTAAGTTGAATCCATAGGTTTAGCAATGTTGATGGTTACCAAACCCCCCTTCGAAGCTATAAACTGTCATCACTTACATGACTTCCAACTTGAGTGCCATGGAAATAGACTCTAACCAAGCCAATGAAAACTGGTCAGAACTTTAAAGCAAAGGGGTGATAGCTCAATAATGGCCAAAATGGACCAGTTTCAATCAAAATATTAAACCTTAATCCACCATATATTTGCTTCAATTGATTAATCCAATAAATGGCCAAAACCATTCCATATCGTCGTAGATAGACTCATAGATGGTGGAAGTTCCACCGTGGAACCATCCTAGACCACCTAGTTTGGGGCATGTCAACCCATTCCGGTAGCAAACCGGAGCAGTTTCGGCAATAAAAACAAACAACCGATGATGAAGGGGGAGACGGAGAAGGAAGAGAGGAAGAGAGAGATGCCTACAGAGGGAGAGGGGGGGTTAAAAAGCCCTCCTCTCCTCCAATCTCCATTGGGCAGAGCCGAGCCCTGTTTCTCTAACCAAACAAGGGATTAGCCCTTTTTCTATTTTTGTGTGGCTTCTTTAAGCGAAGTCAGCACAATGGTGTGCCTACTTTACTTAAAGAAGCCCAAAAAGAATTTAAAAAAAGGGTCGAACCCTAAGGAGAGGAGGGCTTCTGAGGCGCTCCCCCCCCCCCCCTCTCTCTCCCCTTCTAGGTTTTTTTGGGTTTGCATCGGACAGGACAGCACGGTACAATACCGTACCATATCACCAGCCTACTAACATGAGTACCAGTTCCAGTGCTGATGACCTTGGATAAACTCAATATGCAGAATCAAGAATACTTATCTTGCAAGATATTTTATACATCTACAATTCTGGATCATTATATATTTTATATGTGTACATACATATACATGCATACATAAACATACAACCTAAATAAAAGATGTCTTTTAATATTCGCATATTTTGACCAATTGCATGGAACAAAACGAAAAATCTGAAACATTTCAGCATTGGGTTGGGTCAAAATGTCCTCTGAAACCAAAAGCTAAACCCTTATTTCCTATACCAGAAAAGCATCAAAATATATTTTTTTTAAAAAAAGTGAATAAATACATAGCATTACCAGCCATAGTTCTGCCAATAGGTGTTATCTGTCCCTTTTCATCAATTGCATCAATGAGGTATAACTGCCTTAAAGCATCTTCTAGTGATTCACCTGCAGAAACATTATGCAGCCTTGGAATATGAAACATATTCTGAGATTTTTTTTAACTAAAAATGATAACATGAAAATATGTAGAACGACACTGGATATTCTGGGTTATGTGCAATTAGAAGTATCTTCTATGCGGAGCTATTGAAGCAAACAACCTCATAGAAAATAAATAAAACAAGAATGAAGCTTCTCTTACGTGATGGTGAATCAAGAAAATCAAACTTCAAAATATCAATGTCAGGAAGATCTAGGGATTTCAGGTAGAGAACACTTCCAGCAAGAGATGATCGCTGGATTTCCGGCACTGTTGCATCAAGAAACTCTTCCTGGTAGACAGAAGCAGGGTATAATCGATAGCACTTGCCAGGACAAGTTCTTCCAGCTCGTCCAGCACGCTGATCAGCTTGTACTCTGTAATCATTCACATCAGCAATTCTAGCTCATTAGAAATTTAGCTTCAACAACCACATAAACTGATCTCAGAGAGAGTCACAGGGTACAACAATTTGCCATGGATAACACCTCTAAACACATGAATTAAAATAATAAGGATACTCATAATAATATTATATACTCTAAAAGTGTATTGTAGAGAAATCAGTATCTGGTTCCATCATAATATACTAAAAGTAAAATAATAACAACATTTAACACCAAAGAAAAAGTATATACCTACTAGTAGACATATCTCTCACATGTGATTTTCTTAATTTCCATGCAGAAAGCTATCATGAGTTCCCAATGATTGACATGCATATCTCTAATGAGATTAAAGCATAAAAAATATACAATACCTAACCACCATTGCCATTTATGTGCACAAGTATTTCTGAATCTGTTAGGTTGTGTTTGGTAGCAGGCAATCCATCGAGATTACCGGTAATTTAATGGGATTATACAAATAGAGTTGCTAAATGATTTCTTAAGAATCTATAGGTAAACAACATATATATAGAGAAACTTGTCAGTAAAATTTAAGTTTCATGAGTGCAAAACAATGCTGAGGTCAATGAACAAAAAACATAGTAAGGCTAGAAACATATTAGAGCAAGGTTCCAAAAAAGCAAATGGATGCAGGCAGTCTAGGTACCACATATTCCCTAAGTAATATGCAGCCACTTATGTTGGCTCCTATGCAATTTGTATTTTAAAACATTACAAAATCAATAAATCCATAGTAATATATAAAGGAGAAGAAATATAATAAACAGTTCGATAAAAACTAAGAATATATATATATATATATATATACAGAAGAGATGGACAGTCACATATTCAAGGCTTGAGATTATGCAAACCACTTGGGCATAAAGCCATAAACCATGCAGTCCATTAAAATCAGAGTTTGAACTGATCCTATCATGGGTATCGAGGCATACCATGTACAGCATCCTGTACTAAGACGTATTGATAAACCTTGAGTAGATAAAGTGGTGTACTCCAGTACATACCATACTGGTGCACCCCTATATGCAGTATTTCAAACCTTGCACCAAAGAAGAGGCAAGCAGCAAGCTAAAACCTTTACAGGGTGGTCAGAGAAGGGGGCCTCATGCACATGTGGCTGCATATGCAGCCACATAAACTAATTTTCACAGTAGCGTGTAAGACAACTGAAGCAGTGTAACTAGTATGTCTATCTACATGATAATGTTTATGGTAAGATTTTTCTTAAGAGAACAAATTAGCTACGGTGAGGATAGGCAAACTAAACATATAAATAGAGAAAATGAATTATTATTTTTGTTGAATTTAGATGATTACATGAAGGATAACTCTTGAATAAGACAGAATTCTGTTATGAGGCAGATAAAATACCATAAAGTATGAAACAGACGTGGAATTGGCTTGATTTAATTGTAGAGCTTATTCAGTTTGATCCTAGAAATTTGAAGAAATGGTACACGGTTGCAGAGTTGTGACATTATAGGAATTAATGTAATCAAACGAGTTTTTTAAAGTCAAATAGCCTCTATTGAGTTAAAATCTTAGGCCGTGTTTGATCATGGAAGAAGATGATGGAACATTCAAAATTCGTTGAAAAAATCGATCAAAAATAAAAAATCTTAAGTACAATGTTTATATTGCCAATACAACTAAAAATATTTCTTTAGAGCAACATTTGTTGAATTGGTACCAGGACTTGTACTATTAGTCAACGACCGACACAATATCATACGAATCCATATCGTGCTGTTTTGGGGTGAACCATACTTTTTTTTGAATTTTTCGAACTAAATTTGGCAAACCATTTGCCGACTTCAGTTCAAAATCGGCAAAAATATGAAATAGAATCCTCTATTTCAAAATGAAGTAGATGATTCCTATTTCAATTAGGGCTTCTAAGCCCCCGCCCCTCTCTCTCTCTGTCTCTCTTCCTCTCTCCTCCCTCTCCCTTCATTTTAAATCAAGGTAATGAACTGTGCTGGTAACCGGCTGATCCAGTTGCATATGCCCCAAATCAACCAGTTTGACATGGTTCAATAAACCCTTCTTTAGACAAAATATCAGGCAATGAAGGTCTAGAAACATAACACGAGCATCACAAAGACAAGAAAGTGATGATTTGTTTGCTATAAACTGAGAAGAATGTATCTTTGCTTTTCTTAGATTGCTATTTCCAATGGTAAAACCAATGTCAAGTTCAGTAAAGAGGGTTTGGTTCTCCATATGTGGAGGAGTCATAACCATGGTGAGTGACAGAGAGAGAGAGACAATGAAAGAAACTTAAAAACAGGTTTTAAGAATTTAGGAAACCTGACATGGAACAGAACCAATACACTAACAATTCCACACATGCCCACCATCATAGGATTCCAGTGAAACATGACAAAATGGCCCATCAAAACACATGAGAGGGCATGTGCACTGGTTGGACTTGCATCCGTCCACCCAAGGACGTAATGGATGAAACTTGAGAGCCGATACATGCCCAAATGATACCAAAATCCAACAGACTAATCCAATTTTAGATGTAACACATTTGAATGTCGCAATGTCAACAACCAAGTATTGGAGGGATCTAAGAAGGATATAATGCCAACCCAACCTCAATGTTTTAAAAGGCAGCTATGGTATGCAGGCAGTCACCAGGCTACAAACACCCAAATGGCTAGTATTTTAAGAATAAATAAAATATACTAAATACAATACTAATAGCAATATTATTTATAAATAATAGCAATCTTAATAAGAATAACATCTAGTAATTGGTCTTTAATCCTCACTACCTAATTCTTAGTAATATCTTGAGCAATTATCTATAGCAAGGAATACCAAACCGGTACCGAGCCCCATACCGGTCACCGACCGGTACGGTACCGTACTGTACCGACCTACAAAATTTTAAAAAAACACCGACCGGTACGGTACCGTACTGTACCGGGCCCACAAAATTAAAAAAAAACTCTTTCCCTCTCCATGGCAAAATTATTTGACCTGAATCAGGCATGAACTAGACCCGAACTGGGCCGAACAAAGCCCAAATCGGGCCGAACCAAGCAATATGCACCAGCACAGTACTGTACCATACAGAATATAATTTTTTTTATTTTTTTCAATGGTACAGTAGTCCGAACCATTTTTATAGGTGAACCATACTGACTCCTGGCCGGTACAGTATGATATGCCCCATATCGGACGATACGGGATATACCGTAAACCCTGATCTATAGTAATAATAAAGATAGCATAATTAATATATTGACATTGTTAATATACATGTATCTGACCGGTTTGAAACTCACATACGGTGTTCATATGCACCTGCAAAAGACTGGCCACATATACAGTTGCACAATGATAAATAGACTGCATATGCTGCTACAAAATATTAAACCTGGTGTATATGTCCGCAAATGCTAGGCAAACTATATTTTTTTGTCCATATGGGGCCCTACTGCATTAATAGCTGCATACAGGGTATGTCAGAAAGTTAGGGGACCACATATGCGTATGCATATGCAGCCTCATGCACCCATTTTAGAACACTACCCAATCTTTAAATTGATAACCTCAGCCTCAAATCAACCAACATAGACAGATATAGAACTTGTGATGACCGGTGCAGGCATGTGTTTATTCCCCCATTGGCTATTCGCCAGGAAAATTTTAGATACTTATATAGGACTAACGAACCCAAAAAATACCTTCCAGATAGTCTTTTTTGGGTGAGATTCTGGGTTGTCCCAAATGGCATCAGAGTAGAAGTGGCCCATGATCTATGAGGACTAAAGGATACTGCAGCATGAGTTTATTTGGATTGACCATAAGCTAATCATGGTATTTATAATTAGATTTGAATGGAGTTAGACCCATAGCCTAGCAAGGACATCAGAACTTAAACAAGTATGTAAGGACCCGTGCAGGCATGTGCTTAGTCCCACATTGGATACTCAATGAAGAGATATTGGATACTTATATAGGACCAAGGAATCCAAATAATATCACCAGACTAGATTTTTTGGGTAAGGTCATGGGTTGTTACAAAACTAATGTGTCAAATTAATTAAATCTACTAGAACAATCATTAAATAGGCTGAGGAATAAAGTCAGAATCCTTATGAAGTTTGCTCCACTTTTAGCTTTTGTTTTGCTTTTCACTTAGTTTCAAAAATACTTTAGGAGCACCAAGGTTCTATCCAAGGATTCAGGTCTCGGCGGGACATCCCACGGGACACTGGGACGGGGTATTATCCCATGTGTCGGGATAGGACATCCCGCTAGCATCCCAGTGTCCCAATCGAGACATCTTGGGACATCCCCTGTCCCGAGTGTCGGGATGGGGCGGGTCGTCGACGCGTCCCGTTCCAGGAAAAAACCGGGACAGCTCTGTCCCACGGGATTTAAAACCTTGGTTCTATCAATGTAACAGGTGCAAAACCACTATAAATACTCCATTATAAAGTTGTCTACTCCATGGAAAGTGTGGTTTTAACTTTTAAGTATATGTTCCATGCGGGAACAGTTTTTCATAAGCTTGGTATAATATCCGGGCCCCAATGGGCCTAAATTTGAACTGGGCTCAGTCCACTTGATCAACCCAACCATCAAAAAGGAGCCCAAAGACTGCTGCACAAATTTTAATGTGGCAAAAAAAACTAAAAGAAGACTCCCGGTGGGAGTTTTTTCCCTGATTGACTTGCAGTCGGAGTTGAAAATCAACGTTGGGAGGGAGTCAAACTCCTCTCTAGCTTTAAAGGGAAACAAAGGGTTTCCCAGTCTTCCCACCAAAGATCGACGCCCCAAATGAAGGAAATCACCCGAGTTTTCTTCTCGAAAGCCCATCACCATGATTGCTAAATTTTCAGCCTAAACACCACTAGAAAAAAGTTAAGGAACCTTCACTCTTTTAATCAGGGTTTGCGGTACCGTCCCATACTGCCCGGTACGGGGCATACCAAACCGTACTGGCCAAGAGCCGGTACGGTTCATATATATAAAATGGTCCAACACTCGGACCGTTAAAAAAATTAAATTCCATACGGTACGGTACTATAGCATACCATACCGTACCGCCCGGTTCGGGTCCGATTCAGGTTAATTTTTTTTGATAGGGAAAGAAAAGATTTTTTTAAGAATTTGTGGGCCCGGTACGAGACCGATTCAGGTTTTTTTTTTTTTTTTTGATAGGGAAAGAAAAGATTTTTTTAAGAATTTGTGGGCCAGGTACGGGACCGGTACCGTACCGTACCATACCATACCATACCGGTCACCGACCAGTATGGGGCTCGGTACCGGTTCCGAGTTCCTTGCTTTTAACTATTCCTCCCCCCATTCTCCTTAGGCTATGGAGATTAGATTCAGGCCGGCAAATTGCCAGATTTATTCAAGTAAAGGGGTGCTCTTTTCCCCTATTATTCTTGATTTTCTCACAATTCTTTCCTTTTCAACGGCCATCTTCACCACCGACTACCAGTTGTAGAGCACTTGGCTATGCTGCCATGGCCCAGCCACCATCAGCCATGGCCATCACTAGCAGAGGACTCTCCCCGGTTTTGATAAAGGGCAACCCAAGGTCCCCTGTTTTGCCAAGGAACCGAGGGAAGGAAGAGGGAAAAGAAAAAAAAGGAAAAAAGAAGAGAATTAGAAAAGAAAAAGAAAAGTTGAGAGAATTCCCTCTCTCTCCTCTATGTTCTCTAGTTTTTCTCTACAATATTTTCTATCTCTAGAATCGTCTCTCTATGAAGTTTCTCTCTTTAAGAATGATTTAGTAAAAGATTTTCTTTACAATGATTCTAATCTAACCCTAGTGAAGAGTCTTGATTCATGGTCGTCGAGCAACGTGCCGGCACCCACTTTGGCCAAACCAAGTAATATTAGATTTGATCACCCCTGATTTCTATTAAACTACCTAACACTAGTTCAATTATGATTTGATAAAATTATATTGATCAGACTAACCCAAATGTCTGTCGTTACCACTTGGCCCTTGTCAGATACTACTAGATTTGATCACCGTCGATCTTTATAAAGCCAGCTATACCCTAGTCTGATCTTGATCGAATAAAGTTAGATGACCTGACTGACTCAGACCGTTTGATGCAATTATCCATAAATCATGTCTTTCCATAATTACTCGTATCCTTTCTAATTACTAGACTCGATTATGTATAGAGATGTAATAGTCTTGATAAGAAGATATCTAGTAGCGAGTAATGCGATATGATATGTTAATTAAATATTTTCAAAAGAAACTTCTAGAATTATTTGGATTTGTTAGAGTATGTGTGAAGTAATACAACTCTTTTTTTAGATTTATAGGCAAATTATATAGTATTTATATTGTTGAGTTTTGAATCGTGTTACTTGTGATTTATGAATATGAAGCATGATATTTATTTGTTGAATTTATTATAGAATACTATTTGATGCATTATCGAAGGTATTGACTATATTATGGATTACAATCGATTAATTTCGATTCTAAATGGTTTTGAGTATTCTTTGATTGAAATATGAAATTAACTTTATGGAAAAAGATATTTGAATCAAGATAAATTTTGACTCGTAGCCTGACTATGTATCAACACTCTGTCAATGGGGATTGTATGTTGGTATACCAAAACCTTGCTAGTGGGGGTTGTGTGCTGATATATCGATACTCTGCCAGTAAAAATTTTGTGCTGGCATATCGATACCCTACCAGTGGAGATTGTATGCTGGCATATCGATACCCTGCCAATAAAAATTACACACTAGTATATCAACACCCTGCCAATGAGAATTGTGCAATGATATATTGACCCCCTGCTAATAGGGACACCCTGTATTGGGGGTTATATGTTGGCACTTTGACTATTTTGAGCTCATTTTGGCATAGCCATAGGATATAAGTATGGTCATAGTTCATGGTTATTGACGTAAACCAATGTTTTACAAGAAATTGATTTATGAATAAAAATGAGTTTGAAAATGAATTTTGAAAAGATTGAATTCGCATGCATCTTATTTTGATAATGCTGTGTATTTTGAATTGGATTTTTCAATTAATGTACTATACATTCTTATTTTCAATATATCATTATTTTTTGATTTATCTAGCTAACATATTTATTGCTTACTAGGATGTCTAGTTCATCGGTCCATATTTTACTGTTTTTATAGATTTAATGGACTAGCTTGATTTGGAGATTCATTACGGGAAAGAGATTAGAAGCAGAATTCGATATCTTCATTTATATTGAAAATTTTAGTGAAGTTTGATGTAAGATCATTTGAATATTACTAGATTTTGTGAGAAACTAAATCTTGGATTTAGTTGTTTAAATATAGATTTATTAATTGAATTTATTTCAACGTTTGCTTTATGACATTGTGAGGCCATGCCTTGCATGCTCCTAGGGAGAGTTTTTTAAGAGTATACAGCAGTTTCCGCAACCCATGGCTTGCACTCTCAGGTCGAGGGCATGACACTTGATGGCTTTCATGGACCTCTAAGTTGGATTTTGAGGAGCCAATAATTGACACTTAGAATACTGAAAGATTCCAGAATCAATGAAGGCCATGGCAGAACCAATTAACTATGAGATATCTTTTTAAACTCTAACATATCATACTAATTAGCCTTCATACTTGCTTACCTTGTAATTGCAGGACCTTGTTTCCATCCAGGGTAAAAGGTGGTTTATTTGTTCTATTGCACTTAGAGTCTTAGACCCAAGTTTGTCTCTTGCAATCATCCCCAAACCATGAATCAGAAAACTACTTCCACAACCATGCCCTAGTCTTGCATAATGCAATCAAGATCATGCTATGCCACATTAAAAGAATCAATATTGCACCAAGATTATAGCAATAAAGAACTAACTTCATGGTGTGAGCATGTAAAATGAAAACTAAAAGAGGTCCTGGTTGGAGAAGAGGGACAAAATTGCACTAGCAGCTTAGATTACAAGAGTTGACAGCCAAAGAAAACAAGTTGTTGCAAGGATGCACTATTTATCTGTACTTTGAAATGAATACCAAGGAAATCATTAGAATATACTACCTGAGATAAGACATTATTTCCAATTATATCTATAATAATACAAGTGAAAGTGTCAAAATGACTCACTACATCTGACATAACTAGAATGAACAAAATGATTTTGTTGATAAATTTGGTGCATAGATTGATGCTCATTAAGATCAACCTAGGTTATTGCTTCAAACATATTAGTATATTACTAATAACAAAATGCTAAGTAAATGCCACCATCAACCCTGTAAACATCAGACAATATGCCATTAATCAAAGATTGAACTAGGACCTATCTAAGCAACACTTTGGGGATCTCAAGCAAGCAGCAAACTATGCCTTAAGCCATAGGTAACTATAACTTAGGAGATCAACTAGGCCTTGGAGCCTACCTAAGGCATAAATCTTGCTTGGAGTACCAATAGCTATATTGGTATGACACAATGATTAGAATTAACATTATAGTTGATATGAGAATCAAAAACATAGATAACATGATGATGCTATCAGTACTAAAATCATATATATGAAATAATTTTGGTAACATTAACGGCATTAGTATTGGTATTTAGCATTAATATTATAAAAGGAATGAGAAAACTAGAGGGTTTTACCACAAAACCAAACCAAAATAAACAACATAAAACTCTTGAACATTCAACCAAATCCATGAAAATTATTTTAAATGGCATACAATTCATCACAATAATCATATGAAAAATATCAATGTTTCAACTAAGTGGTAACTTCAAAGTAAAGAACAATTCATCCACATTTCCTCATTAGATTAATGCCGCTATAAATCACAGGTCCAGGAATTACTCAAAAAGCACTCACAAAGGGACCCACTTAAATGTGCTATTGAACTTACTATTTAAGCTCCTTTTGGATTCTTCCTGATCACCATCATTAACAATAATTGACCTTTCAATTGGCTTGCTAAATTTATAATGAATTTTAATGAAAGCAACTCGTTAGGATTAAAAGAAAACTGTTCGAACTCCTAATAAAACCTAAGCACTTCAACAGGACTTTTCATTGTATTTACATGACCTTTTCAAGGTTCTGTGATGCACTCCACTTACAAGATAAAATTTGGTGATTCCATAAATATCTTATAATCCTATGTAGCATTTGAGAACAAAATACTCTAAAATGGACTACCAGTTTGTTAATTCAAAATCAAATTAAAAAGTTACAACTTCATATATTAAGCAAAATTACGACAAAGTTGATATGTAAAGGCATCTTGAATAGAGACAACTACTAGAGCATTACTTCATGCCAAGGTCTAGCAAACCATGCTGAACCCGTTAGTTTCAGGTGTACCAAACCAGATCGGTCGATTACTAGCACGGTCTAGGGGCTCTCTTTGAAATGATAACCTCCTCCACCTACCAGTGCTTCAAAGTTCAAAGTTCAAACCCTTACCTCCCCTCTCTCTACCCTTCCTGCCTCCTCCTCCAACCTCTCCCTCTCTCAAGGTCCGCTTGAAGCCCTCATTGCCAGACCTAGCCTCTCTTGTCACGAGCCCATCGAAGCCCCCATCCTACAAATCCAGCCTCTCTCTCTCTCTCTCTCATTGCGAAGACCTCAAAGCCCTTCTCTAGATCCGGCCTCTCTCCCTCATCACGAAGCCCTTGAAGCCCATCCAAATCCATCGAAGCCCAAGCCAGGTGAGTCCTCTCGTCTCCCCCCCTCCCCCCCTCTCCCCCTCCCTCTCCCTCTCCTTCTTCCTCTCTAACCTCCCCCCTCCTCACCACAGTTCTAGCATGCCATGGTTCGATGTGGTACAAACCAACAACGTACCATACTGGCAAGGTTTTAAATCCCGTGGGACAGGGTTGTCCCCGTTTTTTCCTGAAACGGGATGCATCGGCGTCCCACACCGTCCCGACACTTGGGACAGGAGATGTCCCAAGGTGTCCCGATTGGGATACTGGGACACTGGCAGGATGTCCTGTCCCAACATATGGGATAATACCCCGTTCCAGTGTCCCGTGGGATGTCCCGCCGGGACCTGAATCCTTGCATACTGGTCGCCAACTAGCACATCTATCATTATTGATTCTGCTTACCTTGCTCCAAGGTAGATTGCTTCAACATCTAGACACTCAAGGAAAAGCGTTTAAGGTCATGTGATCATCTAGGTTGTTCTACTATCGTAAGTAGCTTTTCAACTAATCTACTTTATTTTCATGGTATCCTATCATTTTTCACGAAATTTCTTATGCTTGAAACTAGAGAGACAAAGATCGCTGAACCAATACCGGGACCTATACCAGTCAGCGACTGGTATAGTCGATACCGTACCACACCATACCGAGACCCATACCGTATCCTATGAAATTGATAAAAAAAAACCTTTATTTTCTCATGGCTACATTATCCGACTCGAACCGAGACCCAAACCAAGTGAAATGCATTGGTACAGTATGGTACCAATCCGGTTTGGGCCTTTTTAGATAGTCCAGGATTCCAGACCATTTTTTACGGCCAAACCATACCGGTTCTTGACCGGTTCTTGACCGGTATGGTTCAGTACGCCTTGAACGGAACAGTTTGGAAAACCTTGTAGAGAGACCTTCTATTGAGAGACTACCACTTAAGAGAGGCATTACAATAATTTATTCCCCGGTACAATTGCCTTGTTGTACATAATATTATGCCAACAAAGTAGATAGCCCTTCCAATTTATTCCTTCTCTCTCTCTCTCTTTCTCTCTCTCTCATCAATTTTTATTCTCTTTCATAACAAAGGTCTGCATGACCAAAAAACAAAAGAAGAGCCCTTTAAGGAAGCATTAGGTTATTCTTAATATAAGTACCCCTAAAACGTAATCCTAACATCCATTACATTCAAATGACTAGAAATTGGTCTTTGATGACCAATTATTGCATCAGAGGTGGTCTGTACTTGCAGTTAATAGTCAGGGAAGGGCCCACTCCATGTCGCTTGGATTTTTTTTATGCAAGATGCAAGCACACCAGTGCAACATTAGCAATTTTATTTATTACTACATATACAATATCAAAGTAAACAAGAGAAACACATATACAAAGGAATAAGTAGTGTATCAAGAACTAATTTATAATTTATAAGGCATACATTATATACCTGCTAATTTGCACGATATCAAGAGAATACATTCCAGTTGATGGGTTGTACTGGCGTTGTTTAACGTAACCACAATCAATAACATACCTAGAATGATCACAAAAAGCATGAGATTAAGAAAAATAAAAGCAGTAAATGAATAAAAAAAGCAGATAAACTGATAGATCCAAGAAAAGGTAAAGGTGATGACAAGGTTCACAATCTCGATACTGGATCCTATATCGACAACATCTTGGTCTAGTGTTGGTATGCCTAGCACAGGGATTGGTTCAGTGTGCCAACACTTAGTATGCCCCTTGTACCACATACCGGTTTGGCAATGGTACGGTATGGTACACACCAATATAGAATAGTATGCTGTGCCATGGGTGGCAAGTTGTATAATAGTAGTCCATAGATAACATTGTTTTTGAAAAGCACTATTCAGATTGGAAGCCCCATATTTATGGCTTTTTTTTTATTATTATTCCTTGTGTCCAATCAAAGACACCATCATCTACCAATTCAATCATCCTGAAATCCATTTGTAACTACGATCTTCCAGAGTTCCTAGGTCTTCCCAGGATAATTTAAAAGTATGCCACTAAAATGAATCCTTTTAATCAGTCCTATGTAGATCATCATTTTACATTATCATACAATACATTTTAGTACTTGTCATAGTTTAAGCTCATGAAACCAACTTGCAACCCTCTGATATTCCCTTATGAGTCCAAATAATGGAGGGTAATAAGGTTCAATGTAGAAAATTATCATGCTAAAAGATAAAAAGTTAGCTAAAACCAAGGAGAAAATGGAATAAATATCGTATGTAAATGCCTTTAAAAATAACCTTGTATGTACATATGATTTCTTTTATTATTTGTTAGATTGCATGCTTGATCAGGTATGATCATGTATAACACTTTCTTTTATTTTTGGGAATATTTGTTAGTAGTGTTTGTAGCAAGGTTTAATTAGGTAGCCCACTTCATAATGAATTAGTATGTGACTTACAAATGGCCACTGTTGTCAATATCCTGTGATACCAAGAAAGATATTACGATCTAGATATCCTAAATTGGTATATGCTAAAAGCATACAATCTATATCAACATCATGGTTAGTTCAGTAACTTAGTTTATAAGATCTGATTAGATCGTGCTATTTACATATTAAACCATGTAGAGAGTCCAATTTGTATTATAAAAAACATGATTAAATTATATGCAATTGACCTGATTAAGTTTATTTGGGCAGGTTTCTCTTTCTCTAGAATAATTTATATTTCTTTCTACTAGAAAGTAGGCATGCTTTGAACTTTTACACATAAATCTTGATCCCAATAAACATATTTAGCATCTTAAATCACAAAAAAAATGAAGATGAAAACTAAAAAGTCCTAAGCATGCACACATTTTACAATATAAGTATGCAAGGCAAGGTTTTTGGAACCGTCTCGAACCGCTCGGTTCGGGGCATACTGAACTGTACCGGCCAAGAACTGGTACAGTTCAGCCATAAAAAATAGTCTGAAATCCCGGACAGCTCAAAAAATCCCAACCCACACCGGTACCATACTGGTGCATTTCATTCGGTTCAATCCGGTTCAGGTCAAACAATATAGCCATGGAGGGGAGGATTTTTCTCAGTTTCACGGGACCTGGTACAGTACAGTACCGTACGGTACCGGTCAATGACCGGTATGGGTCCCGGTACCAGTTCATGAATCCTTGATGCAAATACATAAAGAAATTATAACTATTATGCAGAAAGAATGTGTTAGTTTATATCTCTTATGCAGTATCATAAGTACCCTGAACAATATCTGACAGATTCAATTTTACATCAAAAATAATAACACTTTCTAAAAGCTTAAAGTTTTATTGAACGATTATGTCACCTATTTTATCTTCATCAATTAAAGGTGGCCTAGTGCATGAGGCTCCTACCACTATAGGATCTGGAGAGTGTCAGATATATGTAGCTCAAGAAATGCAGAACCATCTTAAACCGCTCGGTTCAGGATATACCAAGCCGTGCTAGCATAGGACCAAGACGGTTTTGACCAGGATTTTCCGAACCACCTCGATTCTGGATGTACCGAACTGTACCGGCCAAGAACTGGGATCCCGGACTATCAAAAATGCCCTGAACCGAACTGGTACAAGATGGTTCGATACGCTACGGCCCGGTTCAACATGGTTCAAGCTTGGTTTAGCCCAATTCGGATCTGGTTCAAATCCGATTCAACGATCCTTGCTTGAAAGGAAAAGTTTTTTTTCAAATTCACCAAGACCGATGCATGTACCAATATGGTATAGTACCATACCATACCGTATCAGTCGCTGACCGGTACGGGTCCCGATATCAATTCAGTGATTCTTAGTTTCGACATTAAAAACAAGAAACCAGCGAAGGAGGGGGAGAGGATGAGAGGAGAGAGAGAGGGGAGGGGAGGGAGATGGAGACTGTCGAAGGGCTACCAGAGGGCCACAGGCAGGCCAGGGGGTGGCGTGGAGAGGCGGAGCAAGGGATCCACCTGAAACAGGGGTCCATCGGGATCCCTTTGTATTTTGGAAATTTTAAATGAAGTTTGCTACAACCCCTTTCCAACTTCTCTTAATATTTCCAAAATAAAAAAATGGCTCCACTTTAAAAAATGCCTTTTTTATTTTGGAAATATTAAGTGAAGTTGGCAAGGGGTTGCTAACTCCACTTAAAATTTCCAAAAAAAAAAAAGGCCCGATAGGGGTCCAAAGGGCGGAGCCCCTCCACTCCTCGACCCTCCGCAGGCCTCCAATAATCTCCATCTCTCTCCCTCCCTCTCTTTTCCTCTCTCACATTCTTCCTCTCCCCCACCCTCTCTACCATGTCAGACTGTGCTCCGCCTCTCTTCTTCCCTCTCCCTTCCCCTCCCACCCCCTCTCTTTTCCCCTCCTATTCTCCCTCTCCCCTACCCTCTCTACTGTGTCCGTACAGACATGGCACGGAATGCCACGGAGGTGTACAAAGTCATGCCATCAACCGATCAGTACAGGCCCCGAAACCAGCACAACAATCCTTGATGCAACCTTAACCTACTTTCATAGAGACTATTTCCATGTTTCAAACAAATGACACCCAGGTCAAGGCTCACTCTCTATCAATTAATAATCCCAAATATTGATATTAATAGCACAACCCAAGGTTTGTGGTACCCAGTGCATACTACCCCTACCAGGCATATTGTCTATACCTAGCATTGAACCAATACTCAATTATACCCGATCAACCCCTGTACCAATAGTATACCAAGATGGTACTAGTACAAAGACCAGTATTGAGATTGCAAAGCTTGACATAATCAATACTAGAAAAAGAAAAAAATTCCCAACAGTCTAGAAAAGCCATCAACCATAAATTAATTACAAAATTAAAGAGGCAAAGATAAACATGGGATGAAATGAAATGGAGAATAAACCAATAACAACTACAAAGCCTAGTTTCCTTACACAACACCATCAACAGTCAAAGAAGTTTCAGCTATATTCGTCGCAACAATAAAGCGCCTACAGTTTGGTGGTGCTGGACTGAATACACGTACCTATTTGAAAGGAAAACAAAAATTCAAAGTATCAGCATAACATTCTATATGATAATTCCTCAGACTAAATAAAATATCATGATTCATCGAGCTTGATAACTCAAAAAAGAAAACAAAATTTATAATTAATTATTGGTTTAGCTTCATGGGATGCATGATCATGTACGTGCTATAGCAATGACACCATATATATTTAATGAAAAAGAAAATAGAGAAAATTAAGAATCTAATGCATAGATGCCGTAGAGTAAATTAAACTATCAACAAGGAAAAGAATAAGTCCAGCTAAACTCAATGTATTATTAAGCTAAAAGCAATAATAAAGATAGCAATCAAACAACTGTTTTACTGATACAGATTGCAGAAACTGCAAGTCATCATGTCCAAAAAAGAAGGATGAGGCACCCAAAAACTAGTCTTTATTCCAGAGGAATCACCAAAGACTTATTTCTTCTCAAATACTAAAGGAAAGTAGGACAGACTTAGAGTACCCACCATATTCTTCAAGGTTTATTGTACAAGTAATTACTATACTATTGCAACACCATTTTGTGTCATATACCTGAGGTATACACAGCTTGACTGATGCAAGATTATTCAAGCATGGGTATTAGAAAATAGCTGCGAAAAACCCATCCATTCATCTATAGTGGTGGCTGACCAATTAGTTTAGATCGTGGAACACTGGCAGCTGCAAGCCGTACTGGCAGCAAACCGGGATAGTTCTGTCTCTAGAGTCAGAGCACCGGTGACAAATGGCCTAAGAAGAGGGAAAGAGACAGAGAGAAAGTGAGAAGAGGGGAGGAAAGGAGGTGGAGATGGCGGAGATGCTAGCTGTGGCCACCAAAGGGCCGCCAAGGCTTCTACTTCCTCCATGAGATCACGGCAAAAAAGGAGAGGGGGGGAGAGAGAAAAGGAGGGGAAGGTGGCGAAGAAACCGCCAAAAAGCCTTTGGCTGGCCACCATGGCCACCAGATAGCAAAATCATTGTCAGCTTCATTGTGCATGCAATTTTTAAAAAAAACCTATGAAACAAGGGTAAGGTTGCCCTTGTTTGAGCTCGTGGCTCCATGGGCGGCGATTTCGCCATCCAGTAGCCAGTCGGAGACCCTCTGGGCCTCTACCACCTTCCCCTCCCTCCTCCTTGCTCTCTCCCTCTCTGTATCTCTCTTGGCCATGATTTCGCAAAGGAATTGGAGGCCTCCACAACACTTTGAGGGCCCTCGTAGCCCTCCGGTGGCTACTACCGGCATCACTGCCACCTCCACCTCCTTCCCTCTCTTGCTCTCTCTCTCTTCCTCTCTTTCCCTCTCTTTATCTCTTTTCCTCCTCTCTAGTTCATTCCTTCATTTCTAGGTCGATTCACGCCGATCTGGTCTGATACAGGCTATACCAACTCATATTGTCGGCTGACCAGAATGGAGTCTGGTTCCGGTTTACATGGTGCTGTTGGGTTTTGGGAGCTATTCTCTCCAATTTTAGGGGTCATTCAAAAGTCTATACATTTATCATACCCAGCAATAAAGAGTTCCAACTTCCAAGTCCTACGTATGGAAGCAATCATCAATTGAAATAAGTAATCCCATTTAAATAAGGCTAGTTTGACATTTTGTCTTACGATGC
Source organism: Areca catechu (assembly GCA_021397845.1). NCBI lineage: Eukaryota > Viridiplantae > Streptophyta > Magnoliopsida > Arecales > Arecaceae > Areca > Areca catechu. The sequence goes on along the minus strand of CM038040.1, from coordinate 6,387,304 downwards.
AAAGTCAAAGCAACCATGCAAAAAGCTTCTGAATTGAATGTAATAATTACTTGGAAGATATGCACGAATGCGAACAAAAAGCTGCTGATTTCTAAGTTTAGATGCATGATTCACGATCAGGAATCTTAAGAGGGCTAAACACCTGGAGAGTGGAGAGCTAGCACTCTTATCAGCTCGATGACCCATCTTGATAGGACACATCAACCATACAGAACATGGATATACAGTGTAATTCCCTTCTTCAGAAATGACTTTTTAGCAAAAGAAAGTCAGAATAGTAGGAATTTCATTATTTTAACAGTATATAAGAGTTCTTTTTCTTCAAATTAGGGGCCTATTAAAAGGTTTGCAAGGCCTTGTGTTTGGAAGGAATTGATTACATTCACCAAGATCCAACAAGAAATTGACCCTCGATTTTGGAGGTTTTATCAATTTTAGTTGGTTTTGTAATTTGCAAAAACTGATATTGATTTATGCAAGCCTAATACCAGGTTCCCAGTACCAGTACCAGTACCGGGAGCCGTATCGGCAGGAGGCCGGTATAGTACGGTCCGTACCATACCATACCGTACCGTACCGACAAGCGAACCGGTCTTTTTTTATTATAAAAATAATCTCTCTCTCCCTTCCAAGCATTTAAAACATAAAATGGGCCGAACCGGGCTGAACCGAGCCCGTATCGACCCAAACCGGGTAGTATGTACCGGTACCGTACCATACCGGTACGGAAACTAATTTTTTTTATTTTTTTAACGGTCCGGCTGCTGGACCATTTTATTAGACTGAACCGTACCGGCAGCTTGCCGGTACGGTACGGTACCGCGATACCTGCCTAATACGACTCATTTTGGATCCATTCTTATTTCTCTTCTCTATATCAACAAAATGTAAGCTCATTGTTGGTAGTAGATTATGAGATCTAACCATGATTTTGTAAGTGGTAAATAAAGTTTCCTAAAGAGAGATTTTTTTTATTTCATTACCCGAAATTTAATAGTCAAATAATTCATGCATATGTTTATTGGATTCTAAATTCAGGAAACCATTTTCATAAACTAATTAAAGAAAAAAAAATTAAGTTATGAATTTCTTCTTCTTCTTTTTTTTTGCTAATTATGAATTTCTTTCAAAAAATATTCTGAGAACTTGTGAGGTACATATAGCAACATACAGACTGTATGATCTTGTTACCTGCCAAAAAAATAAAATAAAATAAAGAACGGTATTGTAAAAAGTCAATAAAATACTTCACAATTTTTGGTCTCAATGAAAAAATAAACAATTAGAGATATCTTATATTTCAACATGAAACATCATCAACACCGGTTCCATACTTGAACAAAAAAAGGCAGGAGGGTTGACATTAGATTGACAGTTCATGGTAAAAGGCATGTCTTTTTTCTCTGACCTCTGGTTAAGTAATGGCCAAACAAACCATAGGCCTCGTTGCCAAGCAGCTGTGTGATGCAGGCCTACTGATCAACTTTCTAGCTCAAAAGAAGAAAACCAAAGAACTACATGCCCAAGTTACATTTGAAGCCCACCCAACATAATATACTCCACCATTGAAAAAAAGACAACACAATAAAAAAGCTCATCATGAGGGGACATCAACATCCTGCACCATCCAACACCTCTCCTACACCCTGATCATCCATCAATACCTGAGGGGTTGAGAAAATCCCGCATAATTGGCACTAACCACAAGATATCCTTACAAATTGCCCAAAACACGGTACACCTTGGGGAAGACTTAATGGTTATGGATGATTAGGGCTATATATCAAGTTATCAACCATAGGTTCCAGCATCGTGTGCCGATGGTGCATCAGCCAGGCATTAGCAAAACAGGTGTTATGCCATGTCGGATTATGCCAATCTTGGCATGCATCAGCATGATAGCATGCAAAATACTAACATGCAGCAGATACCATGCCAATGTTGCTTGACAGTACAGCACTAACACAATATGTACATTCTCATGCAATGTCATGCCAATTAGCATGTAAATCATGATTTCAACATGCATATATATATTAATGAATTATAACATTTAATTGACTAATGATGAGAAATTTTTATAGTCAATGTTTTGCTAGTACATTACTTTCATAAGTCATATTTGACTTAACACCTTAGCACACAGACGTGGTACTAAGATACCTCAACTATTATGAGTTTGTTTGTCACCAGAAAACATATTTTGTTACACACTAGTGTCTAATATTTCTTTTAACTTATTATTGCTTTTACAGTTTTCCGAGTTCTTGCAATTTCCATCTCAATTTTATTTTAAACAAATATGACTATTTATATGTTTAAAACTAATAGGGTGGATGGTCTCCATGTCTCCTATGCATATGCATTTCATCTCCACCGACTACATGGATCAATTGCCAGAATAATGTGTGTATACACATATGTGTGTGTATATAATATTTATACAATGTACATATAATTCATATAGATAGCTCCAAGTTACAGCATAAGATCCTACAAATTGTGTTTTCCAACTTTTTGGATGAAAATATCCTTGACTTTAAAAAGTTTCCTCTTCTCCAAAACCAAAAACGAAAAGGCAATCAAATATTACAATGTATTAGGAAAGAACATTGGATCAAATGTCTCAATATATTAGGAAAGATTATATAACTAATATCAAAATATGTTAGGAAAAAGATGCAATCAAATATTACTATTGGAAACTATTTGTTTCTGATTATTTTAATTTGTGTTTTATATACAATTTGTTTTTAAATTTTTGACATTCCATTTTCAGATAATATATATTCATCATAACTTTGACATGTAAAAGAATTAAAAATAATGACACGATAGTTCATAATCATGTTATTTTTATTATTTTTTTGTTAGAAGTTATTAGTTAATGTGCGGGTGATTATTTTGTCCTTGCTTGTTATATTTAGATGGCGTACCTAATTAGGGCATTTGTGTAACTTGTCTTCCTCCTAATTAATATAAATAAGGCACTCCATGTGAAGGCTTAATAACTTTTCCATACTTTTCAACATGGTATCAGAGCAACCCTGAGCCCTCTCTCTCCTCCTTGCCTCTGCTTCTCTACGTCACATGCTCGCGAGCAATACCGTTCCAAGAAGTCCTTTTCTATTGGAGCCTCCAAGTGACGATGCCACCAAAAACAACTCCAAGCTGTCCCGCTCGTCTCATCGTGGATGCCTCGATTTCTGAAGCCCTAGATTCTCTCGCTCACCACGACTCACGACGATCGTGATGAGCCCCTGACCTCTGTTTCTCTCTCTTCTGGTAGCCCCTCAATGACCATTATCGTCCTCATCTCATCATGGATGTCCACTCATCCCTAGCCAATCATCGTCATCCTCACCTCATCATGGACGGCCCCTTGATTTTTGGAGCTCTAGATTCTCCTGCTCATTACAGCTTGAGACAATCGTGACGAGCCCCGACTTCCAGCCCTTTTGGCTCTCGTCACTTAGGCTCTCATTGGCTCCCTTTCCTCTTGCGACTGCAGCTCTCGTCTCCCAAGCACGGACTTCGACCACAATCTCGGGCATCCCGACCACATCCGAGCCATGCCCGCCCCCCCCGGCCACTTGGATCCCCATCAAGAGGTGACTTCCCTTTTGTTCCTCTACTTCTCTCTCTTGCCCTCGCTTGCTCGATAGATCGATCAGCCCTACTTTAGCGAGCCTTGCTCGGGGTCAGATCTCTTTATCAAAGTTTTTTTTTTTTTTTGATCACTATTTGGACTGCTTTCTCCCTATTTTTTGGGTAGTCTAGACACTTGTACATCTTGTGTGCTACTACTCAATTAATTTCTAATGGACAACAAACAATCTTTTATTTTCACGTCTGATCAAGTCCTCAAGAACTTGATCGGATACCACTATCAAGTTAAATGGTACCAATCATCTTATATAAGCTCAATCTTTTAAAATTTTCTTGGATGCTCAACAAAAACTTGAGCAGATCATGTCAGCCGTTAATGATCCCTCTTATAAAGGATGCCTGACCGATGATTATTGTGTATGTGCATGGCTGATTAAATGTATGGAGATTTCTATTTCTCCTAGTGTCGTGTTTCTTGACTCCACAAAAATCTAGGATTCTCTACGTGATTTATATGGTAACGAGAAGAACATCTCTCGAGTTTTTGAACTTTATGAAAAGCTTTTTTCGTTGATTCAAGGTAATAAAATAATTACTGATAACTATGCAGAGCTCCGTTCAGTTATTGATAAACTTGATGTTCATCAGCTTCTTGTTGTGAATATACAACTAAAGGAGTATTGGGAAGGCTTAGCTGTCGCAAAATTTCTATCTGGTCTACATCCAAAATTGGCCAATAAGATGCATGGCCTTATCCTTGGTACTGACTCAGTTCTATCTTTATCTTCAACTATTAATCAAGTCCTCCGAGTTTCTATAGATATGTCCACTCCTACTCCTGAGGTTGTGGCCTTCACTACAGGCACTCGTGGTGGTCGTGGTCAGTCTTCTTTTGATAAAGGCCTATGCACATGCTCTCATCGTGGACGCAACAATCATACTGTGGATCATTGAAGGGAGAAACATGAAAAGCCGGATTAGACTCAATTGGCCTCGACTACTACAAGGATTGATTCTTTTACACAGAATATTGCTGCCTCCCCTAGATTTGTATAGATTTCCCAGGCCGAGTATGGGTGCTTCCTCCAATCTTGAGGGGCGACATCTACTTCTACTGCTACTCATGTGGTTACCAAGGTTTTAAATCCTGTAGGACAGGGATGTCCCGTTTTTTCCTGGAGCGGGATGCGTTGGCGTCCCTCCCCGTCCCGACACTCGAGACAAGGGATATCCCAAGGTATCCCGACTGGGACACTAGGATGCTAGCGGGATATCCTGTCCCGACACATGGGATGGTACCCCATCCCGATGTCTCGTGGAATGTCCCGCCAGGACCTGAATCCTTGGTGGTTGCTTCAGGTACTGGTGCTTTTGTTGCTCCCTCTGGTAGTCCATAGATTCTAGATTCAGAAGCCTTCAACCACATGACAAGTATAAAATCCTAGTTCTCTTCCTTTTCATCTACTATCTCCACTCCATCTATTACTGCTACTAATGGCTCCCATTGTCTTGTCAAGAAAATCAGAACTGTTTCGGTATCATCTGACCTTTCTCTTCCTAATACTTTTTATATTTCTAATTTTTCTATTAGTCTTCTATCCATTAGCCAGCTTACTAAATTCCATAATTGCTCCGTAACTTTCTTTCCTACTTATTATATTTTTCAGGATCTGCTGACTAAGAAGAGGATTGGTTTAGGCCGTGAGCATGAAGGCTTATACTTTCTAGGTGATGAGACTACACCCCATGGCTTGACAGTATCTACCTTTGAATCCCCTCCTCTCTAACACTATCGATTAGGTCTCCCTCTCTTCGGAATCTACAAAGGGTCGTCTCATTCCGGTCCACAGTGTCATCATTTGTGTGAATCATGTCAACTAGGTAAATATCATCAAGCCTCATTTCCGGCTCACCAAACTCTATATAGTTTTTTTGAATTAATACATTCTGACATTTGTTGTCCTTTTCATGTTCTGTCAGTTCAAGACTTTCGTTATTTTACTAATTTCATTGATAATTGTACTCGTGTCACCTGGATTTATATGTTAAAAGACCGAGTCAAGTTCCTAATATTTTTAGACATTTTTTAATAAAATAAAAAAATCAGTTTTCCCCCATTATTCATACTCTAAGCACTGATAACGCTTTAGAATTTGTTCAAAAAGACTTCCATTTTCTGTGATAATCATAGTATTGTACATCAAACTACTTGTCCTTGTACATTCCAGTAAAACGATGTTGCTGAAAGAAAACATCGTCATTTGCTCGAGGTCGCCCGTACACTTATGGTTCAAATGCACATACCAAAATATCTATGGACTGATGCTGTTCTTACTGCATGTTATCTTATCAACCGTTTGCCCTCTTCTATCCTTTATGGTGCCATTTCCATTTATCGTTTATATCCACATAAACCTATATGTTCACTTCCTCCTAAGGTCTTTAGGCCTATCTATTTTGTCCATAATCTTACTCCGACTAATGATAAATTATCTTCCAGGTCTATTAAATATATATTTGTTGGTTACTCAAACACTCAAAAGGATTATCGATGCTTTGATTCGTCCATTCGGAAGTACTACATCACTGATGATACCACCTTTTTCAAGTCCACATCCTATTTCTCTTTTTCTAAGTCTGACCTAGTCATTCCCTTTGTTCCACTACCTTCTATTTGTTCCCCTCCTACCAAACATATTTCCCCTGCCAAACCATTACAGGTATATTCCTGCCGAAATGTCACTTCCGTTCCACCTCCATTCTTACCTAATCCAACTCTTCCAACTGTAGCTCTTAGTTGTCATCCTCTTTATTCTCCTCCAGGTGATCTTGATCTCCCGATTGCTCTCAAAAAAGGTAAACGCTCTGCAACTCATCCTATTACTGATTTTGTGTTTTATGATCGTCTTCATCCATTGTTTTGTCAGTTTGCTCTTTCTTTGACTTCTGTTTCTATTTCCAAGAACTATCGTGAAGCACTCAATTCACTATCCTAGAAGGCTGCCATGGATGAAGAGATGACAGCTCTCTTGTTTTGTACTTGAAATTTGTAACTCCCTCCATACCTGTTGATATTGTTGGTTGCTAGTGGGTGTATACTATTAAGTATAAACTACATGGTTCTATTGATTGCTACAAAGCCTGCTTGATGGTAAAAAGGTACACACAGACCTACGGTATTGATTATTTTGAAACATTCTCTCCCGTCGCATGCTTGAATTCCATCCAGGTCATCCTATCTATTACTATTAATCAGGGATGGTCTATGTATCAAATGGATGTAAAGAATGCCTTTCTGTATGGTAATCTTGATGAAGAGGTATATATGGAGCAACCTCCTGAATATATTGCTCAGGAGGAGATGGTGTGCAAACTCAGAAAGGCGATCCATAGTCTAAAACAGAGCCCACGTGCATGGTTTGACAAGTTGAGCAAGGTGATGTTTCCTACATTCTGTTTTTGTGCATAACAAGGTTACTGGGATGGTTATTCTGGCAGTATATGTCAATTATATTCTATTAACTGGTAGTGACAAAGCAGAAGTGAAAGAAACTAAAACTTTTCTTAAACAACATTTTATTACAAAAGAGATGAGAAGACCAACATATTTCCTACGAATTAAGTTAGCTCATGGAAAACAAGGTATGTCCTATCTCAGAGAAAGTATGCACTTAATCTTCTAACAGAAACTGGACTTCTTGGATGTAAACCTGAAAATATACCTATGGAGCAGAATCTGAATTTATGGGATGAGAAATCGGAGAAATTTTTTGATGTTAGTAGATATAGAAGACTTGTTGGAAAACTAATCTATCTTACAATTACGAGGCCTGATATTACATTTGCAATGGATCTCATTAATTAATTTATACAAAAACCTAGACATACATTGGAAGGCTGCATTTAAGGATACTTGCTTATGTGAAGGGAGCACCAGGCAAGGGATTGTTGTATAAAAGTCGTGGTCACTTACGTCCTAAGACTTATTCAGACTTAGGATATGCTAATGATGGAAGTGATCAAAAGTCTACTTCCGATTATTGTACTTATGTAGAAGGAAACTTGGTGACCTGGCAAAGTAAGAAACAGAATGTCATATCTAAATTAAGTGCGGAAGCAGAGTACAGGGCTATGGCTCATACTACATATGAATTGATATGATTGAAATCCTTAATAACTGAAATTGGAATTTCTGTAACAGGTCCTATGCCCATGTATTGTGATTTGTGATAACCAAGCAGCTATTTATATAGCTCGTACTCCAGTGTTTCATGAAAGGACCAAACATGTTAAGATAGACTATCACTTTATGAAAGATACTGTGATGAAAGACATTATCTGTACTCTATTCACTCCTTCTGCAAAGCAGCATGCTGATATCTTCACTAAAGTTGTATTTGTAAATGTTTGAATCTTTATATAACAAGCTGGGCATGTTTGATGTATATGCTCCAGCTTAAGAGAGAGTGTTAGAAGTTATTAGTTAGTATGCAAGTGACTATTTTGTCCTTGCTCGTTATGTTTAGATGGAGTGCCTAATAGGGGCATTTATGTAACTTGTCTTCCTCCTAATTAATATAAATAAGGCAATCCGTGTGGGGGCTTAATAACTTTTCCACACTTTTCAATATTTTCCAAAAGGTGAACCATGCATGCATGTTTGCTTGTGTTTGTGAACATACATACATACATACATACATATATATATATATATACAAACTTCTTTAGTTAATCACCAACTCCACAACTTTCATTTTCTAATTTTTTTTAAAAAAAATCTCAAATCAATCTATCCAGTGCCTCTCCATCTTAGGGCATCTTTATTCAAGAGAGTAGAGGAACCCATTAGATAAGGTTAGTATAGTTGTCAGTACTAGTGATTGCCAAACCAAATGGTTCGACTCGTACCAAACTGGACCAACACCAAGTCAAAATAGTTTATTATCTAAAATAACTCTCCCCTAGTCCCGCCCCTTCCCCCCCCCCCCAACTCAATGCTTTGAGAGCCTTTGAGACTCTCTCTCTCATGAGAAAGCTCTGACAAAGCCAAGATCCACACAAGGGTTTCCACCCCCTTCCCCTTTCTTCGCCCTCCCTCCACGTCCCTATCTAATACCTAGATCCATGCTCATGAGCATTGAATCCTAGGTATCCAAATCAACGCAATGCAAGCCAAATCGATCTCTCTTTCCTCATCTTTTCTTCATCCTAAATCGCCCTCTGTTCTTATTCTAGATCAGTTTTAGGGCTCCAAGGTCTTCATAGAAGAAAGAGAGATCCAAGTAGCTGAATTGGTTTTATGGTTCCAAATTGACCACTCTTTCTCTTCCACATTCAAAGCCATCCGTCAATCACCACGAGGATGACAAATGAGTCTCTCTCTCTCTCTCTCTCTCTCTCTCTCTCTCTCTCTCTCTCTCTCTCTCTCTCAATCTCTCTCTCCCTCTCCCCTCTCTCCCATCTCTCTTTCTCCCCTTCTTCTCTCTGACCCTCGATTTTGTAGGGTTAGGATTATGGTTTTCTGTCCCTCTCTCTCCCCCTCCTTCCCTCTCTCTCTTCCTTGCTCTTTCTCCCTCTCCAAACCCCAATCTCGTAGGGTTATGGTTGCAGTTACAGTTAAGGTTCCCTCTCCCCCTCTCCCTCCCTCTCTCCCTCTCTTCCTCCCTCTCCTCCATCCCACCCACCTTCTCCCTATTTCTGTACATCTTGGAATGGCTAGATCTTGGAATGGCACGGTATGGACCCATATCATACCGAACTAATCACGGGCCAGTAGGAGCCCCGTTACCGTTTCAACGAACCCTGGTTGGTACTAATATGATCAAACATGATTTGGCATTTTTTCATAAATGCTAGTATAAAATACTTACAAGTAAATAATTCAAACATAGAAACAAAATATTGTGAATCATAATTTTGCAGAAATTCTAAGCATTGAACATGATCCATTCCCCTGGAAACAGACAAAATGAGTACAGTAAACAAACAAATGAATATGGTAGCTTATATAGATTATATATAGGAGATTACAATTAACTTACTGAGCTATTCAATAAAGGATCGGTCATGCAATATGATGGAAATGCATCAAGCAATATATAATAAATAAACTGAAATTAACAAACAGGAATTCCTACTCAGGACATAGAAAAAATCAGAACATAAAGGGAAGATGGATTGCCTGCATTTCAGGTGGCAAAGAACCATGAAGTGGGAGGACTATAGCATCCATACAAGAACCTTCCTCAAGGTTTTGAATTCTTTCCTCCAGTTTTGACACCATTTTGTCAATGTCATCCTGACAACAGTCACAGTTTAAGAAGTTTGTAAGGATTTAATTTTGCTTTAAACAACAGAACAAGCAAATAGAAAAGTAAAAAAGTAGAAATAACCCAGAAAGACATGACATCAGATATCACACCAAGGAAAGTTTAATGTTTGAGATGGTGTCAACAAACCCAGCCGATATATACAGAAAGATGCATCTTCTGGAGCAAATTGCTCACCTGTCCTGTCATGAATATTAAGACATCTCCCGGAGGTTCACGGACGTGTATATCTGTTAAGGCCAATATGAATGGTAAATGCAATAGGTAGAAGTACCAACAAGATTTTTCAAACATGAAACTGTGGTTCAAAAGTTCTAAAATCGACCACATTGAAAGTTGAAACTGTGATAAAACTAGAGCCTTCTAGCCCTGCTATTGTTTTATTGAATATGTCATATGAAAAAGGCAGAGTTGCACCACGAAGATATGTGATTTGGACAAAAAAAATTAAATAAGAATAAAAGCAATAGCATAACAAGAAATCAACATATAATAGCAGATGATGCTATTTGTATTTAAGGACCTAAACTTTAAACAACAAGCGTCAAATTGATTTCCAGGCAAATCCACAAAATACCAAACCATCAAAATAACTTTCCCTGGCAACCATATTCAGTCTGTGGGTAGATTTTTAAATACAAAATAATGAATAAAATGAAATTTAGAAAGAAAAAGGGGAAAAAGTGAGAGTAAAAGACAGAAACTCAGCAAGTTCAAAGAAATATAAGTGACTCCTCCAGTTTTTTTAATATCATTCCAGCACAAGTTGGGGAAAGGAAAATCTCCCTAACCTACATAAATGAAATGTTTCCTTATGTAAACTATAAAGATGAGTCCATCCAGTACCTCTGGTAATCATGATTCTCACTAGGCCATGAAAAATAAATGAAGTTTCGTTACTTTTGTATTTAAAGAATGTGGGAAAACTTCAATAAGTATGAGATAGTCATGAAGCATTCATTATGGACTGGAATAGAAGCTATATGAACAGTACCCTGATTGTCACAAAAAAAAAAAAAAAAAAGAGGAGATTTTCTCCTCTCTAATCCAAATTCTTTCAATAAATTAATCACAAAAACTAACTTACGAGGAGTACAAACCATGGATCTTACTATACAATTCTTTTCTTGCTTTCCGAATCGGAAAGACAACTCAGACATGCTATGTGAATTACGATTTCAGGCTTGTGCAGCAATAATGCTTCGCAGCAACCTCTCCTAACCCCGCCCCCCGCCCCCCCCCCCCCCCCCCCTCTTCTCTCCTGTATTTGCCATCATGCAGTCCAATGTACTTAAGAAATTGCTAGCACTGGATCAACTAAGAAAAGCATCTTGGATTTTAGACATAAAATACCTTTTTTTTTTCCACCATCTGGCAAGCATGATACTTTTTGGATACAGTAACATCATGTAAAACATCAAGTTGGTCAAAAACACTCTAAAGGGTTAATTTGGTCATTTGCTCATGCCCGGTGGTGTAGGTTGGGAACAAAAATGGAGATACAAGCATATCTCATTAGGGCATAAGTGCAAGAATATATAAATGCTTGTAGAAGCTAAGGTCACCAACTAGTGAGAATACCGCAAAAAGAAAATATGAATATGACAAGACACACTTTGAAGTAAATAAAACACTTGTACCTACAACTATCGTCAACCCAAAAAAGAAATCCTATGTATGTGTGGATGTAACATCCAAATAATAATCACTCTGTCAAGAATTAAATGTTGTTTAGTGTCATGTCAGACAAAGTTTGGAACCCAAGATAATGAAAATTTTCTTACCAGACCAGTGGGTATTAGCAAATGTTTCGGTGTTTGACAAAATTTATGAGCATTTGGGATTTGAGCAAGTCCTTAGCATTTTTTGGGGGGGAGGTGCAATGTCCTTAGCATTTAAAAGTACCAATTTTCAACCATAAAAATTTGGGATTTGTACTAAATCCGGAATATTGACTTTTCTTCTTAAGGAATTTGAATTATTAAGTATTTTTATGGAACTCAAATGGAGCATAACTCCTTATTTACATGCATTATCTTAGGTAACTTAAATAATATTCATATAAATAAGTTGTGTCATTAGTAGTTTCTCTTTTCTAGTAAGTTTGTCTATATGTTTTATGCTATTTAGTCTACTAAAGCCTTAGATCTAATTGACTTTTAAAAACCCAATTATGCAATTGGCCTATCTAATTAACCTAATTGACCCAAGTAGGTAGACTAACCCATCTTGACTATAATAAACAGATGCAAGAAGGGTAAGCCAAGGAAAGGACAAGAAGGGTAGCTAGGCTAGACAAGCACATCCGCAGACTTGCACACACACAAAGAGGAGGAAGAGGGAAGCCTGGACAAGGGTTTGAGGGTCCTACCATCAATGTACAGCAAGTATCTCTACCATGAGTCCTAGATTCAAGTTAAGCTTGTATTGTTAAATCTCATAGTCACTCTCAAGCCCGTGTGTTGTTTTGAAAATTTTGTTACCTACAGTCCTTTCAGAAATCTCTAGTTTCAGAATCTGTTATCATGCATTTTGAATTAAGATATATTTAACCGCTGTATCTTTGAAACATTGATTTTAGAACTTCACCATAAAATGGCTTCGGTAAACCTTCACTCAAATCTTTCTAATGATAATTTGACTTATGTGTTACATTTTAAACATCATTTGTTTTGAAAGAAAACACAAATTCTTTTGACTATGTGAAAAGTTTACTTGTTGAACTATGTAGTTCACTTCATCTATTTTTCAGATTAATTAGTAAGGGATATGGTATACATTTACAAAGAAAGAGACTTGGTGTTCCATAATTGCTTTTGGATCTAGTGACTATTGAAATGACACCAGAAAAAAGCAGTTTGCACTTTGTTTGTATCTTTGAGGGTATAGTATCATGTTCAACAGACTACGTTTAAGTTTGTAAGTGCATTTCATTTAAAAGTCATGGATTATAATATATTTTTAGTTATGCTATGTTGAATTTAATTGTTTCTTTCAATATTAACACAACTTTTGACAGCTAAAAGCCTAAAACTGTCAACCCTGGGGATTCAAGTTAAGGAGCTAGGGCATGACAGGATCACACACCAAAATGCACTAGGTAGGAAGAAGAAGCAGCAAGAACCTAAAAAGTGCACATTCTCATAAAGAAGTCTGCAATCCGAAGCTTTTAATGAGAGATTGTGTGCAGCATAGTGGTCATGAATTAGGTGAGAATCAATCTTGATATGCTTGGCTTTCTTAGAAAAGACCATATTGTTGGCAATATAAATAGTAACATCTTTGCCAAAATAAAGGAAAGAGCTAGAACAATGAAGACCATCTCATCACAAAGTGGTTGCCAAACCCAGACCACCCATGCAATATCTGTCACGGCATGGTACTTAACCCCAGCCATGGAGCAGGAGATAGTCCACTTGGCCCTATAAGATAATAACAGAGGCACCAAACAACACAATAACAACTGAGCAACCAGCAATCTAATTAGGAAAAGTCTTTCATAGACACTGCATGCTGAGATAACAAACTAGGCATCTAAGGGACTAGAAAATTCAAATTTTAGTTACTGCTTCAGGTCTTTCTTAGCAAATCCACGTATTTTGGGGATTCATTCTTAGCTGAAAACAATGTTTACCAAATAAATTCACAGGTTATACTAGGAGTTAGCACATAAGTACCAGAGCTTTCAGCATCCTCCTTATCCAATAATCTACCAAAACCAGAAGGTTTGTATATTAGAGCAAACAATGTATTCGGATCAATAATGTAATCATACCAAGAGCAGTTTTAAGAGAAGATTCAACATAGTTTGTGGGACGCTCGGTGCTGTACAACTTCTCCACAGGAAACAATGTCCCTGGGACATCCAATATAGGACAACCTGAAAAAAATCTTGATACCTTTACACCATCCAAGGTTGCCGAGGTGATAAGAACTTTTAAATTTGAATAACGTGTCTTGATTAACCGTTTCATCAACCCCAGCAATATGTCACTGACAAAGCATGGATAGTTAGAAATTGACCACCTCTCATGTAATAGAGACATATGTGCAGACAGGGAACTGACTTAAGAAAAGAAACTATAAAATACTAATTAAATAATTAAATTTATACGACATAAATAACCGATTATCAATGATAAGCAAAGAGTGTCTACATAATGAGGTTTTGTTTGCAGAACAACAAAACCAAAACTGACCTTGCCTGACTTTTTGCATGAGTTCACAAGTAAAAGTTCATATTGCAAAGTTCACCAGCATGAAATAAGAAAAGAAGAAAAAAGTGCATATGCAACATAATAGGAGGCAAAGTCAAGTATCACTAATGACAACATGAACATATATCATGACCAAAAACTAGAATGGAACTTGCAAATGAGTCAAACCAACATAGACCTGGACCATCTAGATAACCTCAAATTAGACATGGCAAAGTAGAAGGGTATGTGCATGCCACAACAGGTTAAGGAGCAAAATCACTGACAATAGAATCAATCCACTAAACTGAATTCTGTCAAAGATGAATCATTTTTTTTAAAGAACTAACAAATAAAATCATACTATCAAGTTTCCATCAAGAATGGATTCCATGTGTACACAATAACTTAAAGAAGTCTGTCAAACTACATAACTTAAAGTAGTCTGTCAAACTACATAACTGTGACTGTTAAAGAACTAACCCCACATGGCTAATGCAGGATATGTGCATGCGACAAACGGTTAAGGAGCAAAAAGACTGACAATAGAGCCGATCCACTAAACTGAACTCTGTCAAAGATGAATCATTTTTTAAAGAATTAGCAAATAAATAGCCAAAAAAATCATATTATCAAGTTTCCATCAAGAATGGATTCCATGTGCACACAATAACTTAAAGTAGTCTGTCAAACTATGCAATATGGCTTTTAGTAGAAAATTAATCACCTATGAGAGAAGATGCAGCCAAGATCAATTTTGTACATGCTATGCAATGTTAAATGTAAAAGCAAAGCCCCCCCCCCCCCCCCGCACAACATATGCCCAACAAGAAGATAAAAGAATCTTGAGACCTCTCAAGACTCTTGTATGGTCTTTAAGTACTGTTGATTTGCTACAAATGCCCAAAAAGAAGATAAAAGAATCTTGAGACCTCTTAAGACTCTTGTATGGTCTTTAAGTACTGTTGATTTGGTACAAATGATGAGAACAGAGTTAGGAAGATGTCTCGGTCCCAGGTACAAGAAGAAAAATCGAAGTAACAGTCAATAGAATCAATTATATAAGTAGATTTGATTTGGTATAAATGATGAGAAGCATTTAAATGAGGAGAGAACGGGACAGAGACAGGTGGAAATAGAATCAATTATATAAGCAAACTGATCTCTTCTATTTTTCCATCATTATCTACAGCCAATATATATAACTGAACATGTGGCTTAACACTGCAGTAAATGACTTTCAGTGACCACATTATCACAATTAGACTACTCAAGGAATATTTTTGATAACCCGATTAATCATGACATTTGTAGTACTTTTAAGTTTATAATGATCTGTTAAAACATGACAGTTTTCAACTGATTTAAGCAAACTTTTGATCACTCATAATGATATGACACTCCAAGTACTCTTTTCAGTCCTTAACAAACTCTTAAATCACTAACAATGACCAATTAAATTTTTAAAAAATGGCATACATATAACATCTAATGCATTTTATCATCCCCAAGGAATGATATGATCACCTCTGATCACATTAACACATTGCCATTACCACTTACAAACATAAGAAAATAGTAACGCCACACCAAACAATTAAAAAAATAATCCCTTCTTATATAGCCAATCCTAACGACATCGTAACATTTTTCTTTTAGTCAAAGAAACAAAGTCCTTTTGGCAATGCATATGCAAACACAGAGTTTCCACAATCATGTTTGTTTAGCATTTTCTCCATTGTAGATATCGAGTTCTCTTTAAACAATCGGAACTTGTCATGGTACTGAATTCAAAAGAAATTAGATTTGCCAATAGGACGAAAGGCAAGAAGGCATACAAATTCATACACCAAGGCAAAGAAGGAAAGGCATCTTTGGGCCTTAATTATACCTTGCACTACCATTTATTACACATCAGATTAAGAGTCAGGAAGTAAATATATAGTTCCCAGATACGGGAGGAATAAGATAGCATAGAGATCTCTTTCAGCTCCTTGTTAAGAAATGGAGAGGAAGCAGGAGAAGAAGAGTGGCAAAGATCAGAATGAGATAAGAATTATTGGAAAGAGAATAACAAGAAAGAAAAGGAGAAATAGAGGAAGATAGAAGGAAGAAGCAGAGGGTAGAGCAATGGCAAATGTAATGAAAATGAAGCAAGAAAACACCCCCTTTTTTTCAACCATTAACTGTAAACAATATATGTCAGATGTGGTTATTCTTTAATTTCCCCAGTTATCACAACATGACACTTGGAGAACTCCTGAGTTATCTTTAGTAAGTCATTATATCATGACTACTAGATTTAACTTTCATGACTCTTTTGTCATCTCATGACACCATGACTTTCTCATCACTCTTAAGGACTTGGATCCATTTACATCATTACCTCTCAGATCATTAGTAATGACTGGTTACATTTAGGGAGATGGCCTATAATATATCATACAGAATCACAGACGGTTACATCCCAAAAAGGTGCACCCAACATGATACATTATCACTATTAAACACTAACGAAGGTAAATAAAATGCCAACAACTAAATAAACAATGACTCAATAAATAGACAGCCTTAATAGTGTACTATTGACATAGCACTTCAAGAGAATGCCAGGTTGGGGCATATAATAGCTGCAGTTCCGTTAGATAAGTAAATTTGTGTTTGCATATAGTACAATATATTATACATATATAATAGGTATATGTGACATGCAGGAATAATTTCAGCATCTAATGTTCCATTCAATGCTCGAGACAAACACCCATCAATTCTAGAATTTTCTGAAGGAAAAGGCGAAGAGTAAAATCCTTTTTATTAGTTTCAAAATAAAATTACTAACATTGGAATATATTAAAGCTACAAAGTTGTACGGATATTGAAATGTCCTGATTAAATTTAAAAAAAAAAAAAAAAAGAAGAGGTATTGTCATAAGACAGTAAAAGATAATTAAGGGACAAGTCTGATATGACATACGTATTCAAACTACGTTCATGGGCTTCATCCAAAATAACGACCGAGTACTGCTCTAACCCTGGATTTGATAGACTCTCACGAAGTAGACAGCCATCAGTCAAGTACCTGAGTGTTCCATAGCACAAAAGTTTATTCAAAATATGGCTCAACATCCAGGATAAATGTTATGAGAAAATGAAAGTTTCAAAAGGGCTACTTAAAATTTCTTACTTAATGCAAGTTCTATAAGAAGTTCGATCTTCAAAACGGATTGCATAACCAACTTCTTCACCAAGTTGAACACCAAGTTCAAGCGCAACCCTCCTATGAACAAAGAAGAGGTAATGCTCGAGTATGTACCCTAATAATATGTATTATGAAGTAATTGTTTATTGCCTCAATTCACAAAAATTTCTGATATCAAGCAAATATAGATCCCATTTTCTAGGACTAGTGACATGGAATAAGGAATGAAACAAGTAAATGAGAGAGGCACCACCTAGCTTAATTAAACAATCACTAAAACTAAGAAATTGTAAGCCATGTCATCTTTTTCCCTCCTCATGCTCATGTTCATATAATCTTGTTCAAATGAAGTCACCGCTTTCTAGTTAGACAGATTTTAGCTTCTAAAGTGGTAAGTAAATTGACACAAAATGCCACACATATTGGTTACAAGTGATCTAAATTGTAAAAACAGAACAACCATGATGAACTTTAGCAGAAGCATAGGACATTAAAGTGCTATGACTCTTCATGATTATATTGGAATGCATAAGAACTTCTTATAGCGTACATCAAGTAAATAGATGAGGGTGATTATGATATTGTAAATTGGCAGTACCTATAGGTTGTGCGGAAAAAGAAAGTTTTGGACTAATTTTGGATTGGGTGAATGAAGAACATCAAATAATTGCATCAAATTTCCTCATGTTGGTTAATTTATCTCCTAAAGGATATTTGAAAATAATAAAACACGCCCTTCCCACCCCAGTGCCTTGCAGACACCCCTACTCTTTCTATGTGTCTGTCTTTGCCATGGTGCTAGCTGTAAGGAGTCATCTAATTGGTAGGGCAGCTCAACCAATTACTAGATATAACAGGCAAATGACATCTATTGCCTTGCAAAGTTAACCTGCATAAGTTGGTAATGATTCAGCTATCTCATTAAGTGCTTTGAGTAGATGTCCACTTTGAGTAAAGGTCTTTATACTAAATTATTTAAACAGCTGCTGTAAATAGTTGAAGAAGACAAATATGCATGTAAAGTAAGGAACTCTAGTTCTAAGTATGTAAGTCTTTCCGCAAGACGAAGTTATGGTTTAGAATTAAAACCATGATCAGGGTTCATAAAAAACAGGAGAAGACAACAGTCTGTTGTATTTCAATGAAAGGACACAAACAATTAACGATGTGAATTCCTAAATGTCGGAGTCTTTTTAAGTATATTCCGCGGTACATTTGTTGATTATAGTGGTGCACCTTTTTAAATAATTTTTTGCCAGCTTCAAGGATGGAGTGAAAAAACAGCACTCTCTTATAGTGTGGTTTAAAGAATCTATACGGGGTATCAAAAAAGATTCAATTTAATTCTAGAATTATCATTATCAAAACAGATAGAATAGAGAGCATTGAGATTTGGAGGTCCAATCTCCGCCCGAGTATCTTCTCCATCTTCCTCTTTGTAGACTAGACATCATTCAATAAAGAAATCCCATAAAGCAGTCGAAAGACGCCAACTTTAGACTCAGAGAGAAAGGGGAGCCTCTTACCTAGAGACAGATACCGCGGCAACCCTGCGAGGCTGGGTGACGGCTATCATCCCGGACCGGGTGTATCCTCTCCGGTGCAAGATCTGGGAGAGCTGAGTGCTCTTCCCTGAGCCCGTCTCCCCGATGATCACCACCACCGGGTTCTCGTTCACGGTCTCCACGATCTTTTCTTCAAATTCAAGAATCGGGAGCACCGCCATGGGTGAGGATAGATGGGTAGGAGGATCGAGGAGCTCGGAGTAGAGAGAGAATAGAGGATGAAGGTGCTCGGAATCAATAAGGGAATCACGTTTGGTGGCAGGATTGTGGCAGGCAATCTGGATCTAGATTGTCGGTAATTTAATGGCCCCACCGTATGTTTGGGATATTTTTCGATAGCAACCTACACTATCCCGTAATCTAAATTTTTTAAAAAATAATCTAAATTATTTATAGAAGAGATGGTAATTAGATTACCACCATGATCTACCTTATCAAATCATCTTTCCATTTTTTTTTCCTTATTTTCCTTTCCATATAATATAATAAAATTTATTTAATTTTATATTAATATAATTTATATTATATTATATCAATATAAAATTATATATTATATTAAATATATTATAATATATTATATTTAATAATGTAATATATAAATATAAAATATTATTTGATATTTTTAAGTAATATATTAAATAAATCATCTATTTAATATATATTTTTATATTAATTTATTTAATATAAAAATAATTATTTATTTTTATATAAAATATATATTTATATATTTTTAATATAAATATAAAAATATATATTTTTAATAAATGAATAAAATATAAAAACTATATTTTATAAATAAAATATAGATTTAACTTTAAAATATTTTAAAATTTTAATTTTATATTATGTAGTATTACCATATACCAAATACAATAATCCATGTTATATACAATCAACATTGCTTGCAATCTACCTTATTGGCAATCCATATTATTTTTAAGATTGTCTAGCAATGCACCAAACGTAATCTTAAGATTTTTTTTGAAGGGGAAGAAGCTTTAGAGGGGTTTTGGGATCCCTCGCTCCCTCTCAAATGACCGAAAAGAGAATTAAACTGAGCGGAGATAGATACAAAAGAGATATTATTAGTTGAACCACTTTGACTTTGAGCCATCCAATAAAAAATTACCGGATCATCCATTTAGACTGAAAAAATAGCAAAAATTGTCATTCGACTAGCTAACCATGGTTAACAAAACCTTATCTCTAACTTTAAAAAAAAAAAGAAGAAGAAAGTTGGGAATCTAAGAACCTAGTTGGGAGTTTGGGGAAGAAAAGAAAAGAAAGGATTGGTAATGAGAGAAAAAAAGAAAAAAAAAAAATAATTTTATTTTTCTCCTCTTGATTGGAAGTTTAACCAAAAAAAAAATATTTTTTTCTATTCTTAATTAGAAGTAGAGAAGAAAAAAATTTTCGATTTCATTAGTCTATTTCAGACCCTAAATGAAGGAATTTGGGCTTGATGCCACCCTCTAAAGGATGGGGCATCATGGCATAGATTTTGAAAAATAGTCCATTTAGAAAAAAGATTATTGAAATCAAACATTGTAGGACTAAATTACGATCTCTAGAAATTTCATTTGCAACTCAGCTTTCCAATGCAGTGGATTTTATACTTGGATCTTATCCAGCCCTATTCATAATGGCTAAAATAGTTAACATTGAGTTCGGTAATCCTTTTGGGTCACTACACGATCAATTAAACAAAATAAGATTTTGAAGCATGTATTTAAAGTTTATAAATGAAAAATGTAGGCTAATTGAGGAGTTTCTTGAAGGATGTAGTGTGACATTGTACAATTTCATATGATAACAATATTTTTAGATTTGGGTTGATGATGCATGGGAGGAGGCAAATTTTAATATGTACAACTTAACATATCTACTATGGGAGTTGTATGTAAATGCAAGAGAATTAAAATAATGGAGATACTTTATTCACATGTTTTAAAAGTGTTTAACCAAAAGAATGCTCATAAAACTCTAGAAAGTTATTTATTAAAAGGGTAGACAAAGGATACAAGGATAAAGGTGTATAATTTAAAGTAAGATGAGTCATCACAACAGGTAGAACTCATTTGTTGCAATCATGCAATAATATATTCTCATAACTTTATAAGGATAAGTCAAAGGTGTGAGAAATCAAGAAAAATTGTTGCCCAGAAATAGCAACTTAAAAGGAAGGGTGAATTTGATTTCTAAAATCTTTTTCGATATAACATGAAACTTGTTACTAGAAAACAAAATCATAAGTATGGGTAGTACCATGCAAAAATTATATAAGCAACAAAAAGATAAAAATAAGGATAAGTAAACAATCATAAATACAATCAATTCATAGTAGTTTGGTATCAAAGTCAGTACATGTATCCACTCTCCAACCATATCCTTGAAAATTTTACATAATCTTGTAAAATTATAGCCTGATTATTTTTCTGGATTTATAGCGCTCAATCTAATTGATTTATCTTGGCTTATCAACCAAAATATTACAAATAACTAGTTTTCATAGGCTCACTAGCAAAGACCTTACATTCAGCTCATTTTTCACATGCTTACTGGCAAGAATCTTATACCATCTAATTTATGGCTTAGATTAATCATAAAAAATCAACTTTCTTTTCCCAAGAAACTTGTCTTAACAAGATAAAAAAAGAAATACAAAAATTTAAAGTATAAAGAAAAAAATATTTTAAGTATTTGAAAAGCAAGAATAGAAGAGTGGTTGAGCTTTAGATTGCTCTAACTTCTTCCTAAAATGATTGAAGAGAAATGATTGAAAGCTTGAATGGTCTGCCCAATTGGTTGTTAGCTCTCTTGAATGTGCAAATCATCTCTTTTAAGCTAAGTGAATGTGGGAAGGTGAGAATTAAAAGCTATTTTTTAGTGTCATTCCTCTTTCTCTCTTGGTTTATTCTTTTCTTGTTTAATATTTAATTATCTTTCAGCTTTCCAATTTAATCCCTTTCATTTATAGCCTCGGAAATGGTTGCAATAAATGTTCTGGCCATTAAAGCTTAAATATAGCTATTAGATCCTTAAAATGATTGTTAAAAATAATCTAAAAAACTAATCATTATGCTTGTCAAGTTTCTGTGAGTCGACTCACCAAAAATCTTAGTTTGCTAAGTGAAGCTTTGAATTGGCTAAGTGGAAACTCCGACTAAGCTCGATAGTAGGTGCTCAATTTTTTGGTTTTTATATTTTTTCTATTTATTTGAGACTTAGCTGGCTTAGATATCTCTTAGCTAGCTAACTAGTTGTTTTGTTGACTATCTTGATTTTCTAGGTTGGCTTAGAGGTTACTTAATTTTTCATAGTTTTCTATTTTTTTCTATCTCTGAGACTCGGTCGACTGACTGAATCTTCTAAGTCTGCTACCTACCTAACTTGGTATGCTATCATGAATTCATGGTTGGCTTAGGAAAGTATTTGAATTTTTCACTCTTATATCTTCAATCTGAGTTTGAGGCTGAGTCAGCTATTCAAATTTATGAATTGGCTATAATCCTGTTATGGTCGACTCGGTGAAATACTTAGTCGGGTAAGAAAATTTTTTTGAATGTTACATCTTTCTATTTGAAACCAAAGCATCATAATTCATTGAGGCATTTTTACAAAACTCAAAAACTAGGCTAAGGTAAACTGGTTCACTCAGAGAAAAAAAAAATCTCTATCATAATTTCTTGATTTTTCCACTTATAGAGAAAATTTCTTGATTAAAGAAACCAAAATCTACTTTTCTCCTCATAAGAATAGAAGGAGCCGATATTGGCTAGCTTCTTCCGAATTTTGCACCACATTTGAGTTGCCTACCTAGAGATATACATAGCGGTTCAACTTTTGTCCTTTCAGGACTAGGAGTTGCTTCATTTTTTGTCATTCTTTGCTTTAATTATCGAGCAAGATGCTTTACATGAGCCATTTGCATTCCTGCCAAAAATCAAAGGAAAATGATAGTGGAAAGTAAGCTACGGTAGAGATAGGGTTAGGAAGGGAACAACTAGAAGAGAGTAATAATGGAATAGTGAAATGGGTCCCTTAGGCATTTCATTTAAAAAATTGGATCCCGACAGGTTAGTCGACTAAGATTTTTAGTTAGTTAGCTAGTAGGTAGGTTGACTAAGATTCTAAGTTGGACAGTTATTCGATTGGTCGACTAAGTTTATTAGATTAGCTAGCTCAAATTGATACAGGAGTTTCAAAAAATTGTTTGCTAAAAAAATGATACAATCAATCAAATTATATTTAATGGTCATCAAAATCAATCAATTTGATAGTTATATCTATATTTAAATCATCTATATATTCAATGAATTCACATGAATAACACAATTTGAATCAAATGAAATAATTTAATTATATGAATATGAATATGTATGTATATATGTATGTATGTATATATGTATGTATATATGTATGTAAGTATGTATGTATGTATATATACAAATATATATAGAGAGATGGACTTTGCTAATTTTGAAATGATTTAGAGCCAAATCTTGTCAAGTTACCCACCATTTGATTTGCACGGATTACTATGTAGTAAAACTAAAAAGTTAGTGATATAGAATAAACATAAACAGAAATAAGCAAAAATATTCCAGAATAAACATAAACTTTCAAGAATAAATATAAACTTTTCACTTGCACTAATAGTGCATTAATGGTTGCTAGAAAGTTTGGTTGTTGGAAAGTTTTAACAACTATTAATACGAGTAGAAAATTTTATATTTATTTTAAAAAATTTATGTTTATTCTAGAGTATTTTTGTTTGTATTTATTTTACATAATTTTTACTACATGTAAATTGGTGCAAATCAAATAGCGAGGAACTTGATCGAATTTGTCTCCAAATCCTTTCGAAAGAGCCAAGTCCAGCTCTCTCTATATATATAAGATAAAAACTTATTCCAAAATTATAAACATCTAGCTTGCAAATACAAATACAAACATCATAAAAATAAATAGAAAAAGATCTAGCCAAGATTTTAAATCCCATGAATTAAAGGTATTCCAATTTCTCTATAGAATATGATATCCAAATATTCTACCCCATCACATCCCATTAATAGTTTCGGTTATATGTCTCAATAGATATCCTTCATTTTTTTTTCCATTCTTCTTCCATTTTACTTTCTTTCTTTCATTTTCTTCATTTTCTCTCATTCTTTTTCTTCCACCTTTCTTTTATTTTTTTCTTATCCTTTCCTTTTCCTTATTTTGTTCTTTTTCTTTTTCTTTCTTTTCTTTCTTTCTTTTTTATTGTTCTTTTGTTTTCTCCATTATTTTCTTTCTTTTTTTTTCTTTATCTTTTCCTTTAATTTATTTCATTTTCTTCTATTTTTCCCCTTTTTTTCAAATATTAATCAAGATTTATTATATTTTGGACAACACTTTTACCGTTTAATTCTTTCAAAAAAATAAAAAGTTGAATTTAATTATTATTATTTTTTTAAAATTTTTCATGGATGTATAAATATTGGAATGATTTAATTTATTTGATCTATCAAAAAATAATCTAATGATTGACAATAGGAATAATATGGTCATCAATAGATGAAAAATTATATTATATTTTACATACACCATATGATTATGCATACTGCTAATTATAGTTAGATATGTTTATAATTTTATTTATCAAACCTTGATGCACTGTTAAAAAAATAAATTACAAAACTTATCCAATGATATCCTTTGGTAACATCAAGGATATGTTTAGTTGAAGATAATCTGGCATGAAAAAATAAATTCCATGTCATATTACTTTAATTTGATTTAAAAAATGAAAGAGAGATGGTAAAAAAATTAGCGAATCTCATGCTTATTTGTCAAAGAGAGATTGTAAAATAAATATCATGGATGACTGATATTTGGTAAATTCTTGAATTGTGATAATCCATATTTGACAACAATATTTTTATTAAATTATATTTATGATCATTGAATTAATTTTGATATCTTTCCAAATTTATTCAATAAAAAAATTTATAAAATAATTAAAATACAAATATTATTATATAAATGGTTTTGTAATTATAGTTATTATATAAAAATTGATATAAGCTGCCAATACTATTTTGTTATTAAAAATATTTGTTGTTAATGGGTATTGTTGTGTTTTGTAGATGTACTGATCTGGTTGGATGTGGCTGCTATGTTGGATATTTCCATATTTCCTTTCAGGATGTACGATGTTTAGGAACCTATAAAAATAATAAAGACATGAAAGTCTGGCCACGATGGGAGATTTCACGGTAGTGGACACTTCGACGCCTAAGTTATCTCCTGCAGAAGCAAACAGAAAAGAGAGATATGTAGCTTATAGGTAGATGGAGTAAAGGAGGATCGTGGTGTATAGATGCAGCTGAATATGGTGAAGCGATGGAAGCGACGGGTGGATATAGTGGAATGTAGGTGAAGGGTGCGAGTGAAGCTTGGGTAAAATAGGTTAGATTTGTGGGGAGAAGGTAATGTTCAGGGAGATTTGGTGAAGCTTACAAGAGGGCGGAGGAAGCTTAATGTACTTCCTTCTAGGTTCCTCTTGGCTTTACCTCCCTTCTTCACTTCACTTGGGTTCTTTTTGGTCTGGCCTTCACCTAAACTTCAACCTAAGAATTTTTGGAGACTTTGAGAGAACCTCGTGGAAAAGCTTTCTTTAGAAAGACTTACTTGGAGGTCCATTGGAAATTATTTGTATAGATAGATATATGGAGTACTTATCACCTAAGGAATGTTCTATGATATAGAAAGTGATGGTCGGCACATCTCTGCAGAGCGCATTCTTCTAGAAGAGTGGCCTGGGATGGTGCGGAGCTCGTCTTCACAGCAGACATGCTTCTATAGAATGCATGCCCTTGGAAGAGTAGTTGGTGTCAGAGAGTTGTGGTGCTGGATTATCTACTTCCTCATAAAAAGAAGGCACACAAGGCTTCTCTCAGCATGGCTCTTGAAGGCCACATGGTAGCAGGTAGGGGTGCAAATGGATTAGGTCGGGCCAGGGTCATGTTCCAGTCTGACTCGGTTCTTTGATCGAGCCTAATATTAAACCCATACCCAACCTACTAGAAAATTGGATCGGGCCAGGTCGGGTTTACTATCAAAATTTTTAACTCAACGGGTTATTCGGGTTGGATTGGGTCCATAAATAACTCGGTTTTAATCTAAAAAATTTGGATCCGGATATGATCCGAATAAAATATAGACAACTATATATTAATTGTTATATAGCCAACTTATTAACCATAGATTATAAATAATATTATTTATAAAATAAATTAAGATATAAAAATAATTATAACTCTATCTCTATATTAAAAATAAGTTCCATACTGGTTTTAAATTATAATTTAAAGATCCAAATAAATATAATCCTAACAATATTAGTATGTTCGAGTCGGGTCCAAATTCAATAAACCCAAACCTGATTCGGAAAATAAAATGGATCTTGTTGCTGACCTTATTATTGTGGCCTGTAGCCGCGAAGTGGCACCGGACATCTGCCCCTTTACTCCGAAGTCCTACGGTTCCTGGTCATGCAAAACGATGTTAGAGACCCAGGCCGGGGATCTCGGCGAGGGCACTCCGACGATTAAGTCAACGGACGGTAAAGAGAAACAGATCCCTAAGGCGGATCCCACTTCGGTCACCGTGCTTAGGGGGTTTTTTGATAGAGGATTGGTAGAAGAAATTAGAGAAGAGCGGTGCTTGAGTGCGGCGACTGTGCTTGCGAGACTCTTTCTGGGAGTCCTTCAGGGAGCCTTGTGCCTTTAAGTTGCTTGTCTCGTTATCTCGCGTGCTTGTCCCTTACCTTTTCTCTCGCCCGTTGGATGCCTTTTTAGATCGCCGATTGCTCCAGTGCCTCGATTTTCCTCCTCAGATGGGGGCTCAGGGGTCAACGGCATCCATTGACCACTCTCCCGAGGTCATTTCCCTTTATAGCAGGGAGTTAAGTCATGAGCATGTCTTTCCCGTGTTATCACAAAGGGAGAAATTTAGCGGAGCCTCGATCCGAGTGCAGCCGCCCTCAGGTCTGAGATCCCGAATGCGGCATTCTCCTTCGAGAAGTTACAGGTGGTCGGCCGCAAGACTGATACCTCGATTGAGGCGCCCTTCCCCACCCGGTGCAAATGAGGTTACGCGCACCGTTCCAGCTTTAGGGCGCCGTACTGGGCGCGCCGCACTGTGCACGCCTGTTTCGGTGGCGGTCTTGGGACTGGCGCCTTCGTTCTTCTCAATGATTCTAAGGAGAGGGCTCCACTTCAACCGAGATGGGCTCGACCCTCGGGGAGCCACCTGGCAAAGGAGTGGAGGAGGGCTTGACTCCGACCGAGATGGGCTCGACCGTCGGGGAGCCACCTGGCGAAGGAGCGGAGAAGGGCTTGACTCCAGCCGAGGTGGGCTCGACCCTTGGGGAGCCACCTGGTGAAGGAGCGGAGGTGCCAAGCTCGAGTTCGGCTGAGGTGGGCACAACCATCGGTAGGGCCACATGACGGAGGAGCTCGAGAATAAACATGACGTGGCGCTATCTGCCTGTTTGGCTGCCGACTGGATCCGAGATATGTCCCATGTCAGGGTCTTACCACACCATATCTAATTTTAGGATTCGATCTGGATCTATGGGTTCCTAAAAATAGATTGAATCGAGTCTAAATGGATCGGATCGGAATGAGTCACGAGTCAATCCGATCCATTTGCAGCCTTAATGGCAAGAAACGAGAAACCTACTTCTGTTAATTAAGCAGGTGATGTAGAGAGCACTCAATTATTTTTAGATATATCGGGGATATTTATAAATTTGATTATATATATAGTTAAAAAATAATGATAATTTTTTTATAATTATTTTTTAAAATAAATAAAATTTAAAAATCATTATATTATTTCGTAAGTTTATATACCTTAATGTAAGAATTCATTATTTTGTGGAAATAAAGGGAGCTTTTTTTTTTTTTTTCAAGTCTACGGAACCCAGCTGGCCTCCGACCGTACCGAAGGCCTCCGCTTTCCTTTTTACCGCTCCCAAAATTTAACCCAGCATAAATAAATAAATTTAAAATTATTTCCTCGCCGATCCCTTTCTCTCCGTCCGAAGAAAAGAAAAAGAGGAGGCGCCGTCCCTCTCTCTCGCCCCGACCGTCCGTCGTCCCACTCCGTATCAACCCCTCTCCATCCTTTCTCTCCCTTGAGCTGTGATTCCAAGAATTCTAGGGTTAGGGTTTGTGAGATGGGGCAGCAGACGCTGATCTACAGCTTCGTGGCCCGGGGGACGGTGATCCTGGCGGAGTACACGGAATTCACCGGCAATTTTACCAGCATCGCATCCCAATGCCTCCAGAAGCTTCCCTCCAGCAACAACAAGTTCACCTACAACTGCGACAGCCACACCTTCAACTACCTCGTCGAGGACGGATTCAGTGAGTCTCCCTCCCGATCGATCTCCCTCCTCGTCCTTGTTTCCCCCTCTCTTGGATTTCATTTCTTGATGTGATTTTTGGCTCGGGGCATCCGATCCGTGGATCTGTATGGTAAAATGCTTGATTTTTTCTTATTATTTGCACAAAGTTTGAGTTGGATCCGATAGGATTCGGTTTCCTGGTTTCCTTTTCCGCGATCCGGGTTGGATTTCGTAAATTTGGTTTCATAATTGAGGGGAAATGATGTGTTTTGGCGATATTGGATTATCTTTCTGTTCTTTGATCCAAAGTTATAAATCTGGCTGATATTCTCCCATTTAGGATTTATGATATCGAGAAAGTTCGAAATTAATATCGGTAGGATTTATGCTACCCAGAATCTGGGATGGACTAAATATTACTACGTTTCTTTCCTTTTTTTTTCTTAACATGGCACGGTTTCTGATATCTAGAGAACAGATTGCATGACGATCTTCTTCGTTTCTTAGAAGTAGCATACTTTGCTATACTTGTCAATATTTAGCAGATTTAATATATGTACGCATGCATGCGTGTAAGTATGTACTTCATACATACACCTTTTGATGGACTGTATTTGGGTTGGCCTCACCGAAGGAGTATATATCAAAATGAATAATTGTTATTATGTATTCATAACCAAAGCATTGAGGACCAAAGTTCGTGAGGACTGATGAATTCCATGTAGTTTTTTCCCCCTTTGACAGGAGTTTCATATGGCACATTACAATGAGTTTGATTTGAGACGTTTATCTGAATCACGGATTTCTATTATAGTCTGTAGATAAGAGGCAAAGTATCGCCTGCTTTGAGTAGTACTTCTGAAGTCTAGATTAAAGCTTACATAAAGATAGTTTTGGTGGATCACTGAGTGCTTCCTATCGGACTATATATTAGATATATTAATTGTGACAAATGAGTTGTGTAATGTTGACCAGACATATATGTCGTGTTTATTGTGTCTTAGCAGTAATGCATATCCTGAACAATGGATATTTGGTTTGCAAGAATTAAAATTTGGGATCAAAATCAGATCGAAATGGAAATTCAAAATAAAGAATCAGAATTGGTACTCTATTGTTTGGGCATGAAATTAAGGATTGCTTGGTAAAGGAATATAAACCTACTGTTTTATTGAGTCACTTTTTCATTCATTCTCCTAATTTCATCCACATCTCTAGCCTTCCATAATTCAATTTTATATCTTCTTATCATCTTCTGAGTTTATATTGTCAAGTAGATTATCATACATTTCATGCTTACTCTTGATAATTTTTTCCTGCACTCCTTTTTGTTTTTAAATTTTGATGATTTTAAGTCTTCAAAGTCATTGGTTACTTTGCCACTTGATGAAGCAAACCAAACATTTATTCTAATTACACAATAAAAAATTATGATCAAAAGTAATAATGCTTGATCTCTAACCTGTCTTGCATATACAAGGCAAGATTCTATATCAATGTTCTGTTTTGCCTCTAATTTCTATTAGGTTTACTGTAAGCATGCAATGATGACACTAGATTACTTATTGACATTGCAATTCAAGTGACAAGTTGAACCTTTGCTTTATAAATTCAACCTTGCTAGTTAATGCTCTTTTTGTGTGAGCCCTAGGTCTGTATTAGTACTAATTGTTTGCAAGAATTGTAGGGAACAAGTTAGTTAACCTCCATTCTTTCATCCTACAACTGATTTATAATGCGAAGCATTGTCGTAAATGGATGCCCTATGTTGCCTTTACCCATTTCTTATTATGGTCTGCAAATATGAGGCCACAACTTATAGGAAACACCCTTAGGGTTATCCAAATCCAGATCTGGATTCCTATTATATTTTTCCTATTCATTGCTTGGCTGCTATTAAGTACCTTTATATATCTTTTGTGATTCATTTTTTGGACCAACATTGGCACCGAATGTCTTCAAGTAGGGAGGTAAAAAATAAAGTGCATGTTGAGCATGAATAGTACGATATCATATTCTTGTAATAGGTAGACATACTTTTCCTTCATTTTCATAAGTCATATTTGGTAAACTATGTAGCCAAGGACTCAAGACCTAAAGGGATGTCCTGTAGAATATTGGGTTAGGGTTCCATCTTGAGTGTTGGGATAGGATCTTCCCACAATTGTCCTAGCATCTCGATCAACACATCTTGGGACATCTCCTATCATAAGTGTTGGGACAGGGCAAGACACTGGGAACATCAGGATGGCCTTTTCATGGGAACATCAGGATGGCCTTATTCCACATGATTTAAAACCTTGTTGGAGGAGTTGCTCATTTTTTGCTAAAGTATTGCATGATCTATCTTATTGGAGAGTTTTTCTTGTTCACATTATCTCCCTTTTTTGGGATTATTTCTTTTAAAGTTGTTGGTGGGTCTTGAATCCCCTGTTGTTGCATGCCATATGGTTTCAACAATTATCCTTTATACATGAATAATGCAATAGAGTATTTTGGAGCTTCTGGAATTCTATATGATTCTTTAACTGCTACATATTGTTTTAAATTGGACCAGTGCATATAGTTGTCTTCTTAGTGGTGCCAAAGTTGTAGTAATATAATTAGCTCCTTGTTAGCTTAATTGCTATTACGGATTCAATAAATTCCGTTATCTAGCTTGATGATTTTAATTGTTTGAGGAAGAAAATGCATGGTCATGAGCTGGAAAGATGGATGCAGCTTTAGGTTTGGCAAACACATTTTGTGATGGCTTGATTTTGTTCTTGGTCAAGGAGGCAAACTGTTCAAGTTTTCTATGAACTCCTTTCCTTTGTAAAAGTTTCCTTCAAGCTTGGAGAATGATACACTTATTCAACAACAGAAAGCCTGATGATTTGTAAGGAAAGGTCTAATCATGCTATAAGACAACCTTAAGCTGTGTGCACAAAAGGACATCCTTATTTAAAGTGACGGTGTTCATAGGCAGTTGGAGCAAAATTTGTTGTGTTCAGCTTTGCTGTGTATGTGGCCTTTTTGGAGGGAACTTGATAGAATATTGTATTTTTTATTCTTGTAGGTTGAATAAATACTATGTTAGAGCTTTTCGCTATTAAATTTGTATAATTGTTAAGTATTAGCTTAGCTTTCAGCTAATTAGCATACAAGATTGATGGTAATACTTTGTTTGGGATAATGTTGGGTTGTTTGCTTTTAATGACATATCATGCATAATATCCTATGTTTGTTTAGGAGTTTGTCTAAAATAATTTTCAAATTTTTTTGAGGTTGATTTTGTATTTATTATTTGGTTACCTTAGTTGTTGCATTGTACTAGCATCACGCTACGTTAAGTAAAAATGAGCAAGGGTTACGAGGCTATTTCGTAGAAGCAAATGCATCACATTGGCTCTCGGATGTGGTGAGAAGTAGGCAAGAGTTCTCACACATTAATTGATGAGCGTGGATAAAGAAGCTCGTCCAAGAAAGTAGGATACCTTTAGCAACTTGGAATATGGGGTCATTGACAGGAAAGATGATGGAAACTAATAGTTGCATGGCTTGGAGAAGAGTTCATATAGTTAGCTTGAAAGAGGCTAAGTGGATAGGAGAAAAAGCAAAGGAAGTTAATAAAATATGTTATAAACTTTGGTATTGTGGGAAAGAAATAGAATAGGAATTATTATAGATAATAGTTTAAAAGAAGGGTTTTAGACATGGAATTTTGTTTTAGTAAAATTAGAAATAGAGATGAAGATGGAGTGAAAATTGATGATCATGAAGTTGTTAAGAGTGACCATTTTTGATACCTAGGATCAATTTTTCACGAGGAAGGGGAGATTGAAGAGGATGTTATCCATATGGTTAAAGCAGGATAGACAAAGGGGAGAAAGTGCAACTGGGATATTATGTGATTATAGTATACCTACAAAGTTGGAGAAAAAAATTACAAGACAACCATATGATTAGCCATGCTTTATGATACATAATGTTGATCATTTAGAAAACAATGTGTAACAAGATGAGTGTGGCCAAAATGAGAATATTAAGATGGATGTGTGGTAATATAAAAAAGAGAATAAGAAATGAAGTCATTTGTATAAAGGCAGATGTAGCACCAATTAAGGACAAATTGAGAGAAGGACGACTTCAATGTTTTGGACATGTACAACATAGGCTGAAGGATGCAATGATATGAGGAAGTGTTTTGATATATGTAGAAGAAAAGATGGTTTGAGATAGACTGAGAATCAAATAGGATGAAGTAGTAAGGAATAACTTGTTGTCTCTGAATCTTTCAAAAAGTATTTTCCTAAATAGATTGGAATGGAGTAAAAGGATTAATATAGCTGACCCTAACTAGTTTGGGATTAAGGCTTAGCTAAGTTGAGTTTAGTTGAGTAGAAAAGTCCAACTGGATTTTGTGGTTGACTTCATGATTTTATGTTTAATCAAATATGGATTTTTTGATCTCTTTATTGTTTTTCTCCATTCACATATTTTTTGTCCTTTTCTAGTGTTCCATCATCTTTATAAGCTGGTATCATTTTGGTAGTATCATATGATCAAATATTAAACATCATCCTACAGCATAGGTTTTAGGAGGCCAAGAGTTCAA
Organism: Areca catechu; assembly: GCA_021397845.1. Lineage (NCBI taxonomy): Eukaryota > Viridiplantae > Streptophyta > Magnoliopsida > Arecales > Arecaceae > Areca > Areca catechu. The sequence continues at coordinate 6,354,409 of CM038040.1, read as the reverse complement.
CATATTTTGTTAATGGAGGTTGATTTCGGTGCTGCTTTTCTATAAGGTTCTTCAATTTTTTTTTTGCTAAATTTTTCTATGGTGATTGTCTCCTCCTTTGGTTAAGTCAATAGAGAAATCTTACAAAGCTGGAAGAAGAATCCCGGTGTTTTTCTTACTCAATCTACCTCTATGCCACATCAACATATGACATCATGGTTATTTCCATGGTTCAGGATTATAAAGAATATATAGACACATAATTGCTGATGGCAAGGTTGTATTGTTGAATCCTATGAAGATCCTTTTCTTAGAAAAGATTAGCCAAGACTATTCCCTCAGCTTATTGATACATTTCTTTTGAAGGTAAGCAAATCTTTAAAATTTGAACTGTCTGACCTTTGAGCAACAAAGTTGAAAATGAACAATGTGTCTGTTGACTTTGATGTAATTCATACCGGTCATATTTGATGTGCGATCAACAGATGTATAACATTTGTGAGGCATGTAGTCGACACATAGTTGAACATCTTATGCATTATTGACATTTGTTTAAGTGTGCTTTGATTATAGCTTCTTCAGTCTTTATTGTCTTTGTGTTCTCGGATTTGTTTAGCTTCAGGATGAGCTTTGTGTGGTCAAATTGACTAATGCTACCCTAAAGCATGTAGTTTCGGGTCTTCTATCTTTCATACTTTCTCACTGGCATAATGTAATGGATGTTTGCTCATTTGATATATATAGTCATTATCAGGCGAACGGTAAACTCGCTTGAGATAAAAGTTTGTTTTTATTTAAAATTAGTCCCTTTAGTATGTTATGGACAACAAATTCACACTTATACATCGTCAAGGTTGAGTTTGACTTCATGATGGTGGTAATCTTGTTGTAGTGCTCTACTTTGACAATTATTTAAGTGGGTCATGCTGATGTTAAAGTTTTTAAATGGTGGTTATTTGTGGTTATTTTAATGGTTGATCGTTTACTTTTTCTTAGTCTCCTGAATTGCTTTGGACTTGCTTTGATGGCTTTTATTTTTAAGGGGCAACCATTAGAAATTTAGAATAACTCATGGTGATAGTATGAAGTTATTACTTATATATTTTAGTGCTCAGTGGCTTTTATCTATTGTTTCCTATGTAATGGCTTCTGTGGCTCTTGTTCTCCAATCTTTTCTCTGTCTTCTCTTCTAAGGACTTTCATTAGTTTATTCCATTTTTCAGGTTTGTGTAAAATTGTTACCAAAATTAGAATATGATCTAATGTTATAGTTTTCATCAATGTGCCATTGAATGCCAGCCTTGATCAAATCTCCTAAACTTGGTTCAATGGAGAAACCGGCTGAGTTTTGATTTGAGTAATTTTAGTAGTTTTTGGCATCTACTTTCAGTTGTTTTGGTTGGGCCTATGAAAATAAATCAATTAAAATTGGGAAAAATAGAAAATAAACAAATAAAACAACATTTGAAAATAAATTATACATAATTTTAAGTATTGCTATATTGTTTGGTACCTTCAGATGTATCTGTTCAATGGATTTGCTTTGAGATGACTCATTTTTTTTAAAAAATAATACAATTTAATGAAATGATGTATAATGTGGTACATCAATTTACAATTCGATGGCAATCTGAAATTCTGAATGCTTTTTAGGTATGGATCTAACTTTGCTACTCTTCGGAACACAATGTTTAAAAAATAATACAATTTAATGAAATGATGTATAATGTGGTGCTTCACTTTACAATTCGATGGCAATCTGAAATTCTGAATGCTTTTTAGGTATGGATTTAACCTTGCTACTCTTCGGAACACAATGTTTATTTTGCTTCCAAATTTTCAAAAATCTTATAAAATCTAAGTTTAATCTAGAGAAAAAGTTGCCTCATATTGTATAAATTGCTAATAAATGGCATGCAGGGCTTGTAACTTCAACAACTTTAACTGCCAATATTGATTCTGATTTCAAAGTTTAGGATGGTACTTCAAATAGCGTTCTTATCCTTTTGTTCAAATTGTGTGACTGATTTTGGTTTCTTTAAATTTCATTGATGTTTATGAATTGTTAGAATTCTTTTGGATGCTGATCATCTTACAGAAGAATAGAGTGCAGAAAAATTACAAACATAAAGAACAAGCTTTATCCTAACTCCTTGTGCTTGATCCTTGTCATTGATACGTGTTTAATGTTACATCCACAACTGTTGTCAACTATTCCATATCCCTTCTCTTCCTTTGTGGATCTTATAAATAAATTGGAGCTAATTTCACTTTCAGGTTCCATTGAATGATCATTGCACATAATTTCCAATTTTTAATCCATTGAAAGTGGATCAGCCATAAAGCATGCCTCGAAGTTGAGAAGGGTCCATCCAAAGATATATCAATTCTCTAAAAACATGCTGAATTCCTAACCAAGGCAACTTTGGGTGAGGACCTGCTGTGAAACGTGCAAGGTTAATTGGAATGTGAGGGGCTTACCTTAAGGAAAACTAGTAGATACCCTCCAAAATTACAAGAGACCTAAAAACTTGAATAAAGGAAGATGACAAGGTTTGATATAGGAAACTATATAATCTATTGGATATAAAATATAAGCCAGAGGTTTAAAATTGAAATATATAATTGTTGATCATCTTTGCACATTCCTCTACCATTTCCAATATATTTGTAAAACTTTATCACGAGTGGCACAATTGTTCATATATTTTGTCTAAATTTCTCATTCAAAACCTTGTGCTTTGGAATTTTAAAATACATTCTGACTGATTTCATCTCAATGAAGGTAATGTGCTTGAATCATCTTTGTTACTCTACATTCATTATAGTATATGTTTTTAAAATGAGAGTTTTGAATTATGGATTGTTCCTTGCTAAATTCTATCATTTCTTCTTCCCCATATGCTGTTGACCTTTAAAGGTAAGAAGACTGACCTCTTTAATGCTTCGACAGTACGAACGCCCATATTTTCTATATCTGCCTCACTTAACCCTTATGTAGCTGCACTACCATTGGCTCATGGTGCAGGGGCTATGCAACATGGGTCAGCACTACCATGTGACACAACTCACATGGCCACTAAGTTTGGCTTAGAGAGGATCCACACCCCTATCTGACTCAGCATTTCACCATTTCCTTCTTTTCTTTTTCTTCTGTTACCATAAAAGAAAATTTCATTTTGATTATTGCCATCATTACTTGCACATGCCTCAGGCCTCCAAATTCAGCTACCTAGACAACCAGACATACTCACCCGCTTCCTTTTTCATTTGTATAGGGTGTTGTTATAATACACATAGGTTGTAAAGATAGATCTTTGCACCCATGAAAATTCCATATTAGGAGTTGCAAACCGAAAATCTAAACCTTGGGTGTAATTTATGAGGACCGAAATGCCCACATATGAAAAATCATAGGTTTTGAAAACTTATTCAGGGCCTGTTTGGATGATTGGGCTGAAAATCCTATGGGATTTGTGGGTTAGGCCAATACAATTAACAAAATTATTGGATTGCAGGCTGGGCTACGCCTATATTCATAAATTCCTAGGAGTGCCTTTGCAGTCGGCTATCTCCAATCCCATAGAGAGAAAAGAAAAGACCTCGCAATCATCCAAACAGGCCCTTATATTTATGAGGAAGACCCTTATAAATAATTGACGCATTAATGATGGACATTACTAAGCTTAAGCTTTTCTTATAATAATATTTCCTTAAAAAGTATGAAATATTGCTCTCTTGTTATATTTTACAATAGGGATAATAAGACACATGTGCATATATGTTATTTTTAACTGTATCTTTGTGTTTAGACAATTTAATTCATAAATCTATTAGAAAGCCATGGATGGATTTATATGATGTTTTATATTTTATTATTGTAAATGTTTAAATATTTAAATAAAATGACTATTACATCTATCTTTTTAAATATAATCTTTCCTAACATTTGTTTCCCTTACATGCATTGCATGTAGTGTAATTCTATTAAGATCGAAAAGAAATGAAAAAAAGCTTCAGGGAGAGATAAGCGGAAGAGAAAATTGGATTTTGCTTTTAGTTTTTATTCTTTTATTTCATGTATTTATTCTGTTTTATTTCTTTGTTTGTTTATTTTATACTAAGTTGTTTTTTTTAATTTTTTTTAAAAAAAATTGGTTCTTTCATTTGGGGTGCATTGCACATGCTTGTTTGGCTAGTCTAATTAACGGTACACGGTGATTTTACAATACTCCATGGTTCCTTCCCACATTTTATTACGAGCTGTCTTTGTTTTCCTGATCTCCTATATGATAGGATCAAGAAAATCTTAATGCTGACTAGAGTATCTCTTCACCATTTTTCATGTATGCAGTTTTAGTTCTATTCAACTTCAGTCCTTTTGTCAAAACTTTCCTATGTAATTTGTATTTAGCATCTAAAGTGTTTTTGTTTCATCAAATATACCTATCATTTGCAAAATATAAAATACGGTAACAATTCTTCTTGGATATCAGCAGTAAGTTGATATATGACAGGCAATACTTATAAAGGTAAAAAGGCAAGTGAGAAAAACCTGATATAAGAGGTGGATCATTTTTTTCATTTTTCTTGGATCCTTATGGTAAAATTTTTTGAAGTTTGATTTTCAAAATTTAAGGGAGGTCATGGTATGGTAAAGCTTTGTCGTGCATGTAGTTACTCATTCCTTATTCTTCTTAGACATTCATTCCTACATGAGCCTCAGGAAGGCACTCTTCTTGAACATGTAGACAGTGTCTTTGGAACAATATGTGTAGTTAAAAGTATTTGGTAAAAATAAATCGGAGAATATAGTAGATGTATCTATTTTTCCAACATGCCGTTATTAAAGTGGAGGGTTCAAACAAAGGTAATGGTTACATTCATCTTGATGGAATGCCTTTTCTGTTCTAGGTGATGAATTTTGTTTTCTTGGTAGTCGGAACTGTATCTGCCTTTCTGCTCTGTTGCTTTTACTTTTAATTTCTTAAAGTTCTTGAAGTTCCCAACTAGCTTTCCAATATTGTTGTTGGTGCTTGACATTTTTAGTAGGTTTTTGCAACCAAGCCTTAAATTCTATAGCATTTTCGGTTAAGAACTGTAAAACAATTAGGATTTGGGATATTCAGTTTGGACCAGATTACTGACTTTAACCAACTCTGACTGGGACTACTTGTTCTGCAAACATTAATTACAAAGTTCTGTAATTTATTATGTCTTTTCTTTGAGTAGCTAAGTTTGCCTGTTTTTGGATTTTGTAGCATACTGTGTGGTTGCAGTTGAGTCAGCTGGCAGGCAAATTCCCATTGCCTTTTTGGAGAGGGTTAAGGAAGACTTTAAGAAAAGATATGGTGGGGGAAAAGCTGCAACCGCTTCAACTAACAGCCTCAACCGTGAATTTGGGTACATTTCTATTCCTAGCTATTCAACATCATAGATTTCTGTCTTGTGGTATATGGCCAAGTGTTTAAATTCCGACATTTCAGGCCTAAATTAAAAGAGCACATGCAGTATTGTGTGGACCATCCCGAAGAGATCAGCAAGCTGTCCAAAGTGAAAGCTCAGGTTTCCGAAGTCAAAGGAGTTATGATGGAAAACATTGAGAAGGTAAGTCTTTAGCATTGCTGCTGGAAAAGCTTCAGTAAGTTCTGCCATACTTATCTTGCATTGCACTTATTTAATCGCTCATATATTAAATTTTTGTGATAATTCTTCTTTAATGTTTTAGTGGCAACCATCTCACATCCATTGCAGGTTCTAGAACGTGGGGAAAAAATTGAACTCCTTGTTGACAAGACAGAGAATCTTCGCTCACAGGTTTGTGGATCATGTGGTTTGGTTTTGGATTTGTTTTAGTGGGTTCCCGGTTATGGAGCTGATTGTGTGCTTCAATCTTGGGTGCAGGCTCAAGATTTTAGGCAACAAGGGACAAAGATGAGGAGGAAGATGTGGTTGCAGAATATGAAGATAAAACTTATTGTCTTGGGCATCATCATTGCACTAATCCTCATCATAATATTGTCAGTTTGTCATGGCTTCAAATGCACATGAGACCATACGCACCTCCATTCTCCTTCTGACTGAGAGTATAGTATCTTTTACTACCATTACTATGTCAACGTTGGTGCTTTTGTGATAGACTAGTGTTGTGTTCTCCGCTTTGAACGCTATCCTATTTCATAGTTTGTCTGGAATTGAGATGGGAATGCTTATGTATTTCAGATGCCGTGCATATGTATAGAGTATACAACAGAGTATTTCTTATGATAGAAGTGCAGGAGGGTCTTGTTCTATTTGGTTTGGTCATTATGTGCAATCCTTGATTGCTAGTCTCTGCTATTTAAGATTTTGATGTTATGATGCTTGTGCAGCAGTTCTGGCATCTGGTTTATAGGTGTTGTGGTGTGGACAAGAAATGTGGTCAAATAATTTATTTAGTTTAGGCGTTTCCAGGAAATTTTTTGAAGGATAGTTATTTTTCCACTATAGGTAACTTTGAAATACTGATCCTAGGATACAATGCCTTTCTAAGAAAAATTCAGGTTGGACTTAAGAATTTTTCTATTTCAAGAACCTTACCATTGTGTAGGAGGCTGGTTATATAAAAGAAAGTTATAAAATAGAAAATTGGAATAAGAAAGTTCTGTATATAGCAAGTCAGGAAACAAAATTTGGACCCGGTTCCAGTTCAAACGTCTCATACATTCATAATCGATGCAACTTTAGGGAACTTAAACGTGGTATGTAAAGCAGCTTTCACTTTTTTTTATGTAATTGGTAGAAAGCTTTCCATGTTTTTAAACAGGAAAAGTCTTTGTGCACTGCATGTGGTGTAGTAAATCCAAACGTGACCTATACCATATTTTTTTATTAGTTTAAATGTATTCACTATTGTATGGCGGAATGGGAGTTGAGTTTTACTAGCATTAATTATCATTCAGTTTTTATTTGAAATTTTTGTCCAGTCCAAAATATCTTTCCATTCAGTCTCTTGAACTAGGGGTCGTAGGTTTTGAACTAAGATGTCGTAGCTTTTGAACTAAAGTGTCGTTTCAGGTTTTAATTTATAGTTTCTGTATTTTTGAACTAGGGTGTCGTAGGTTTTGAACTAGGATATTGTAATACTGTTTCAGGTCATTTTGTCGTAATATTGTTTCAGATTTTAATTTATATTTTCTGCATTTTTGAACTAGGATGTCGTAGGTTTTGAAGTAGGATGTCATAGATTTTGAACTAGGATGTCGTAATACTATTTCAGATCATTTTTGAACTAGGATGTCCTAGGTTTTGAACTAGGATGTCTTAGGTTTTGAAGTAGGATGTCGTAGGTTTTGAACTAGGATGTCGTAATACTGTTTTAGGTCATTTTTGAAATAGGATGTCGTGGTTTTGAACTAGGATGTCGTAATACTGTTTCAGGTCATTTTTGAACTAAGATGTCCTAGGTTTTGAACTAGGATATCGTAGGTTTTAAACTAGGGTGTCGTAATATTGTTTCAGGTCATTTTTGAACTAGGATGTCGTAGATTTTGAACTAGGATGTCGTCGGTTTTGAACTAGGATGTCGTAATATTATTTTAGATCATTTTTGAACTAGAATGTCGTAGGTTTTGAATTATGATGTCGTAGATTTTGAACCATGAGATCGTAATACTGTTTCAGGTCATTTTTTGAATTTGGGTGTTGTAGATTTTGAACTGAGATATCATAGATTTTGAATTATGATGTCGTAAGGATATTTTGATGTGAACGAAAATTTCAATTAATGCTAGTCATCTCAATCTCTGTTCCATCATGTTATAGTGAATATATTTGAATCAATAAAAACCTGCGGTACAAGCCACGTTGGATTTGCTGTATGTGGTGCACAAAAAATTACTCTTTGTGGAAATTCTAAATGGTTGGTAACTTTCTAAGGACTTAAAAGTTTGAAAAAAAAAAGTCTCATATTATTTTTACTTCTTTTTAGATATAACTTGTTAATAAATTTGAATTCTTTTAAAATTGTTGTTAGTAAATATATATGATAACTCTCATTAATGTTCGGTCTCCTTCTCTGACTATTGCGGAGCTGAAAAGTTGTCCTTGGTGCATGATTTCTCCAGGTCTTCTGCAGTCTTGGCTGCACGTTGGCTCAAGCATGATTATCCCATGCGGAGGAGTCCACGTACAGCGCGTGGTCCTCCATTTGGCATACGGCTGCCGTTGAATGGGCCACGGGCACAACTGAGATTGATTGCACAGTGTCCAGGGGTGCAACCCTTTCCTGGGCATTTGAGCTCAATTTAATTTAAAATATTTAGATTTAAAATTTAGCTTGAGATCGGTAAAATTTTAATATTTAAGTTTAAACTTGATTTGGTTAAAAAAAAAAAAAAAAAAAAAGCAATACTTGAAATCGGTTTAACTCAAATATCAATCAAGTCATACTTGAATTGGAGCATTGATCATATTAAAAAAATATGATTAAAAATATATAACATTATATATATATATATATAAAATAAGAGAGATAGAGGGAAAATAATAATTTTGTTATCTTTGGGTCTGGGTCCCGTTTAGGACTTTTCTGGGCCTAATCTATGCATTTTTCCCAGCACCTGGAAGCTGACGTGATAAACTTATGTATCCGTTGGTACAACTAATTTAGATGAGGTGATTGTGAAAATATGTTAAAGGTGATGGTAATAGTAAGGCCAACACTTAAAGAGAAAGTATTGTCGATGATTCTTGTTGACAAATATGCTATAAGAAAGAAGGTTGATGCTAGAAAGAAGGCATCCAAAGTTGATGATGCTCACAAATAAAAACACCGTAACAAAGAAGGTCGATGCTCGAAGATAAGGCAACTGAAGGTAAGTGTTTTTTGCAATTAAAAATACCATAAAGAGAAGGCTATTGCCTAAAAAGAAAGCAATCGTGGTCGAAGATGAAAAGATATTCGCCAAGTGATGATAAGGAGAGAGTTGAAGATTTGAAATCGAGGAGAAAAATGATGGAGAAGAATTGTGGATTCATTAAAAAAAAAGAGAATTTTGGATATTAACCTACATAAAAATAAATAATTTATAGATTTATTGAAAATAAAATATCTCAAGAAAAAAGATATTGATAGATTGGCAATGCAGCAATGATGACCACAGCAAAGATGGAAGAGATGATAATAATATATTTTAATATGGCTCTGATACCATGTTAAAATATTTGTAAAAGAAAAAAAAATAAGGACTAAAAGAGATAAAAGACTTTATTATCTTTATTTCAATTTCATTCAATATATCTCAAAGATGATTTATATTCGTATACAAACTCCATACAAAAAAATAATAATACCTAATAAGAAATCATACTAACAAAATAAAATGATACAAAATTATAAAAATAAAGAAAATTATTATAAAATCATATTAACAAAAAAAAAATATTATTATATAATTTTTAAAATTATGTAATCATCTAAAATTATGGGATCACTTAAAATCATGCTAACACACACACACACACACCAATATATATATAACTTACTGGGTTAATTTTTTTGGACTCAAACCCTATATTATAGGTCAATTTTGATCATGTTAGCTTATTGGCCACCATTGCCACTTTTAGTTACATTTCATAAATATAAATATTTCTATAAGAACTTTTTTTTTTAATTATGGACTACTATTAATTATTATTTTTATTTATTTTATTTTATTAAAAATAGGCTAATTATATGATTCGTGTTGATGGACATGTATGTAGTCTAATGTTATTAGTGGCCTTATATTAAGGCTATAAACACCTTATGTTAGTTGGTATAGTTAGGGCAGCACAGCATAAGCCTTAGCCCAACTTGGCCCATGATAGGAGGGTCGGGTTTACTTATAAATAGGCTAAGTCTTCTCTCCACTCAATATTTTCATAAGATTAGTTCTCATGGCTTGTCCCATTGAATAGCCACCCATGGAAAGGATACTGAAAAGAAGGACTTGGCTTTAGATGTTTACATGAACGTCTATTATTGCAAGTTTAGAAATTAATGACAAATACAGGTATACATCCCAAATCTAAAATTATTATTTGTTCTTGTGAACGTCTATAACCTGTTTTATTTTTAATTTATTTCATGGAGCATTTCTCTTGGGTGGACCATCACCATGCCTTCTGCTTCTTCCTCCCATCAGTCGCCTATAGCGGCCTGTCCGGTGGCTGTTCAGGAGGCGAGGTGGTGATCCAAGTAGGTCACGATGCTCAGTTCCTTATGGCCTTCCATTGATTTTAATCACCAAAAAGAAATCCAAAAATAGGGAATTTGATCTTGCCAAGCCCTCTCCTCCTCCCATTCGGTGGATGGATGGTGTCACCAGTGGCTGTAAAAGTAGTCAGCGATGACCTGGGTGTGAGCAATGACCTGGGTGTGAGACTGGGGATCCAGTGTAGATGGCGGTGGCGCCAGAGGTGGGTTCCGCCAAGTTTGTCAATCTCCACCATTATGCCCTCCACCTCCTACCATCCTGTGGCTAGAGGATACCATTTGGGATGACATTGGTGGCCCGGACAATCAGCGACCATGGTGATAGCGGTGCCAGAAGTGGGATCCCTCTCTTGCCATCTGGAATCAAGACTAAAAAAAACTTCTTCCTATCCATCGACTCCTCCTTCCTAATCACTGATGGATCCATGATTTCCCTACAGGGAGTGGCGGTGGCTGACAGCGTGGCCATGACAGGCATGGGCCATGCCGAACCTATGGTTGTTGAGCTTGCTTTTAAAGAACAAAAAAAGGAAGAAGAGGCATGGTGGCCGTGCCTCCTTCCCATCCGCTGCTCAAGGTAGTTGCCTGGGACTGCTCTGGTGATAGATTTGGCAGGTGGTAGCGATCTGGCAGGGAGCGATGATGGCAGCAACCTCCTCATCATCCCTTCTATCAATCAACTTGTTGGGATATGACAGATTTGACCTACTTGTGTTGATTTGATGAGGAGTGAACTTGGTTGATCAAGTAATAGGTCAGCGCCTAAGAGGCGCAAAGTCGATTAATGAAGGCCTAAAGCCGATCAATGAGCCGTAAGGCCGATCAATGCTCAAGAGATACAAAGTCGATCAATGTCCAAGAGGCACCAGGCTGATCAATATCCAAGAGGTGCAAGACTGATCAATGAGCCATAAGGTCGATCAATGCTCAAAGAGCACAAAGCCGACCAATGTCTAAAAGAAGTTTATTATTTAGGCTGACTTAAATATGCAGTTGACTGATGTTTGAGGGTGATCTAATAAGTCAACCCTGATGTTATATCGACCAATCTAACGGACTGGTCAAAGAAGATAAACCATGAGGATTATAACAAATAACGATCACTGCACGTGCTAGTCCACTAACGAACTAACCGTTTACAGTTTTCTTAGCTGGATTCGATTAGGATCATAGCCTATAAATACCGGTGAGTGAGGGTCCTTTGGGGGAGCTTCAATTCGAAACAAAGAAACTCTTGCACACCTTCTGTTCTAGTTTTCCCTCAGATCTAATCTATTTTAATTTGGACTCTGTGACTAACTTGAGCGTCGGAGTATCCTCCCACCAGAACCCTTCCAGTGAGAGAATTTATTTGCAGGGTTGGAAGATCAATTTAGCTGACAAAAATTTCTATCAGGCGATGAAGAAGAGCTAGATCATCCTGCTGAACTCATTTCCAACAAATTCGATCCAAGCTTGAGTGTCATAGCAATCTGGATACAACAGATTGACGCGCCAAGTAGGGGAATTCGATGAAAGAATTTTCAGGAATCTGAAGGGAAACATGGTAAAGGGTAGAATGCAAAATTTTCTTGTTGAAGAAGTTCATCATTCTCCAAGAGAGAATGATCCTATTATGGATGGAATGGATGTTGCTCCTACTGGTAATCTGAATCAAGAACAACTAGGCATCCTTTTGAATAAAATGGATGTGCTTACTACAGCAGTCCAGAATCTCCAAGAAATAGCTGCAAGTGGACCACTACGACCCGTTGCTTCAAGAAGCAGCCAGCGATCTTCTCTCCATGAAAGCAAACGCCCAGGTCCAAGTCGACGTTCACCTTGTCAACACTCTTCAGGACATCACTCTCCCTTGAAGCAACGCCCCTGATCTCACTATCATGTTAAGAGGTCGGACAAAGGGAAGCGCCCTCGATCTTACTCAACATCTTCCGATGAATCAACCCCTGGCAATGCTCAAACTCTAGATCTTGGAAGGACTGATAATTTTGAGAGGAAATTTAAAAAGTTGGAACTACAGATCGCCAGGCTCGATGAACAGAGGAAGATGGAGAATGCAATTCCAACCTACGACATCCTGCCCCCCTTTTCCAAGAAAGTAATGGAGGAAAGGATTCCTCACCATTTTAAAATCCCTCAAGTAGAACCGTATGATGGATCGACTGATCCTCTTGACCATCTGGACAATTTTAAAGTCCACAAGCTGATCCAAGGATGCGGCGCACTTTGTAAGGAAACGTGACCCTTGTCAAAAATATGCAAATATACAAAGATGCCCTGCTAGTCAGTTGACACAATTAACTGCTCCATGACCATTTGTCTAATGGGGAATGGATATTTTTTGTCCGTTTCCCCCAGCTTCTGGACAACAGAAATTCTTAATTGTTGCCATTGATTATTTTACCAAATGAGTGGAAGTTAAGCCTTTGGCCCAAATCTCAAAAAGTAAAGTCAAGGTGTTCGTTAGAAATGCCATTATATATAGATTTGGGATTCCTCATGGCATCATTACTGATAATGGAAGGTAATTTGATAATAAAAAATTTAGTGATTTCTGCACCCAATTTCATATTCTTCACAAATTAACTTCCGTCGAACATCCATAAGCTAATGGAGAGGCGGAGGTAATCAATCGGACTATCCTTCATGGATTGAAGACCCGATTGAACGAAGTTAAAGGATCTTGGGTCGATGAACTCAATTCCGTTCTTTGGGCTTATCGTACAACTCCTCGATCTACAACAAGAGAATCTCCATTTAACCTTGCTTATGGGAGTGAAGCCATGTTACCCATAGAAATTGTTCTTTGTTCTAGAAGAATAGATTGCCTTGAAGGGTCAAATAATGCTGATCAAAGAAGATTTGACCTGGATCTGCTTGAGAGCTCCAGATTACAAGGACAATTGAAAATGACAGCATATCGACAAAGGGTGGCTCAATATTATAACTCAAGAGTCAAGGCTCGAACCTTTCGGTCTGGAGATCTTGTCCTGCGCCGAACAACGATATCTCGACCAACTGATCAAGGCAAACTTGTCCTAAACTATGAAGGTCCTTATCGCATCACTAAAGTTATGCGAGCTGGAACCTATCGACTTGGAAGCCTGGATGGCTATCTGATGGCTAGACCATGGAATGTAGAGAATCTTCGTAAATATCATCAATAAAGGGATTTCCTCTCTTCTGTTCTTTCTATCTGAAAGAAAAGTATTAAGTTGATATATTTTTAAAAGGTTGACCTGATACGCTGACCACATTTCGACAAATAGAGTTGGTCTGACCCACCATCTCATCAATATTTTATGATTAAAATAACTGATCAATTAAAAGATTAGCCTGATATACTTACCATAATCCAACAAACTGAGTTGGTCTGACCCACCATCTCATCGGTATACTAATATCGGAATAACCGATCGATTAAAAGGTTGACCTAATACGTCGACCATAATTTAGGTAATAAGAGTTGGTCTAATCTACCACTCTATCAGCATTATTATCTTAAAATATCGAAGACATTGAAAGGATGGTCTAATATGTTAAACTGATTGTTATAGTTGGCTTGATATGCTAACTACGAAACATCAGAAAGAAAGAAAGGATTTCATTGATAGTCAACTAAAAGAAAATATTGATTCATTAGAAATTTATGGTTACAGGTATTATTCAACTCTTTCTTGATTGATTTGGGCAAGAGCAGCTTTCTCTTGAATAGGTGATTCTTCATCTAGGAAAGCTATCAGATCATTGATTGGCTTTTTCACTTCATCTTCTTCCATAATTTCATCTATGAAAATGGAAGAAACGTCCAGGTCATGATATAACTTTTGACCTTTTCGATACAGTCTTCAAAGCCGATCTTATAACCCTCTGCCCCTGCTTCATCTATTTCATCATTAAAAGCTTTGGAGTTTTTAAATTCTTCAATTACATGAAGGCTTTGTTGAATCGCCGAAGCAGCCTCTCGTTCGGTTTGTTCCAATTTTTGTTCGAGGGAAGCCATTCTTTTTTCCATACTGAATTTCTGGCTCATTACCTCTTCATAAGCCCGAGTTTTTTCCTTTATAGCTACATCCGTCCATTGGAGTATTTTTTACCTTTTCTTTGCATCGGCTAAAAGCTTCATGGCTTGGTCTTCAACCATTTTCAATTATCTTTTCAATGATAAGCACTACAAGAAATAGGGCTATTTCCGAGGGATTTTCCGAGGGAAAAAGGAAAAAATCCGTCGGAAATTTATATTTCCGACGGATTTTCGACGGAAACATGGTTGTCAGAAAAACCATCCTCGAAAAATTTTTCCGAGGGATTTTTCCGAGGGAATTTCCAATGGAATTTTATCCTTGGAAATTTTCGACAGATTTTTTGAGGGAAAATCTCCGAGGGATTTTCTGAGGGATAATCTCCGAGGGATTTTTCGAGGGATAATCTCCGAGGGATTTTCCGAGGGAACATGTCCGAGAGATTTTCCGAGGGAAATTTTTCAAGGGATTTTCCGAGGGAAAATTTTTGAGGGATTTTCCGAGGGATTTGCTGAGAGATTTTCCGAGGGATTTTTCTAGGAATTTTTCAAGGGATTTTCCGGGTTTTCCAAGGATAAATGAATCATAAAATTTAGGACACGATGATGGAAAACTCCAGAAGCAAAGATTCACACCATTTAGTCATCCATACATGTGCAAATGGAATAATATTTACACATACCTATTTAAGTTTAAATATGACCATTTAATATCTAATCAAACTTAAAGAGATAAGTGTTATTGGTTAATAACAAACAAATAAAGAGATATATAAAACTCTCTTGAAATATCAATATGGATGATAAAGTCAATAACCATAGCCAGTAATAAAGCATGAAAAACAAGAGTGGTCTTTGACCTATTTGTATACTAGTAAAAATGATAATGTATGAACTGTTGTGATGGAATGCAGTTTAAAAATAAAAGGTACAGTGAATCTTTCTTCATTTTTTTTTAAAAAAAATAAATTTATATCTTTCATAAGAGCAAACGAAATTCTGCAATTTAGTTTTTCCTTACAGGCAATAAGTTGGAGAGGGAAGGAACACCTTGCACCCTCATCTCCTCCTGGCATCTTCTCATTTTTTCTAGATCTGTAAACATTAAACAATACAAGAGTTACAGGTGTTTACAAGTACATGCACTTTGTAGTATAAACTTATTTTCATTTCGATTTTACATAGCTTAAATGTAATTACATATGCAAGCAAGTGTATTTTATGTCAAGGTAACAAAAGAACTTACTTGATGCTAACATAGCATTTTCATCACCAATCCCATCTCCACCACCAAAACCTTCAAAGTGATCAACTCTTTTATTTTCTGGACTGCTTGCATACCTTTGGTTCCACAAAAAAAAATATTTAAAATAAAGTAAGCAAAAATAGGCAAGTTTTTTGTGTTGGTGTATTGGATAAGAAAAATAATAACTGAAAATCCAAACTTTTTATGGGTAAAGATACACACAAGGATTAGCTTAGGTGGAAAAAGAAATTGATAAAAGGGTCCTGGCTTGTTTTTGATACATATCCTGTATATCCACATGATATTTTTCATTCAATTTTTCAAGTTAGATCATATTCATTTTCATAGATCCTACAGTTTGTTTGCTTTATCTCGAATATCTAGATTTTCATGGAAAGTGCCTTATATAAGTTAGAATATAATAATAACGGTTTGAACTTTTACACACCTTAAATTATCCATCATAAAGGGCTACCTTATATATTAATTATTAACTTCATTCGTAAGTCATGTCATGCTATGCATCACTTTTAGTTTTAAAGTTTGATGAATCTAAAGTGTCCTGGAGCATATTCAATTAATCAATTTTATGCTTGCATTAATGCTAAGCCTACTAAGTGCTAAACATATGAATCATCAGATTAACCTACCTACCTGTCTTATCTTTTACTTTTAAGGTGATGCTAAAATAGCTAAGTGCCTAGTTTTGCCATATATTAGAACTGTCATCCATGAAACTCTCAATGAATGCTTGAAAACTTTGAACACGCACATAAAAAAAATATATTATTAAGGTACCAAAAATGTTTATTTACTTCAAAGGAAAACAAACCTTTGCTTTGATCTTCAATAGAAAAAATAGACTCAACTCCTGATCCGGTATAATTTGCTTAATGCCTACTAAAAATCCTGAGAGAACCCCACATGGAAGCCAGAAAGAGATGTATAACTGTAACAAAAGAATGTGAAAAAGCAAGCTCAGTGGTCATGGAGGTTAATAAATATCATGCAAATAATTTTATAATATATTTGAAGTGTTAAGATAAGATGTTATTTTTTTAAAAAATCCAGAAAAATTTCCTAGTGATGAGATTTTTACTGACAAACTTCTGTTTATTGGGCTGCATACCAAACCAGACACATTGGTCTTCACCTCTAAACAAGCAGTAACCAAATTTTTTATAGTTGTCTATGAGGATTGATGTTAGCTTAGTATTTTTAAGTAAAAAAACCACCACAATTCACTTGTAAAATCGATGTTCTTTCTCATTAAAACATCTCAATAGATCGATGTTCAAGTTGTTAATTATGGTGGGAGCATGCATGAGGAGAAGATGGTTTGGTCAAAATATGATTGAAATTTCAAAATTTGCTGAGGAGTGAATCTATAAGGACTGGATTATGTTGTTCTCTATTTCCTAAAATATTTGTACATGTACTGTATCATAAAACAATGGCAAGGCATATCTATCAACGAGTTCCAAAGGAATCAACAAATCAGGGACTTTCAATAAAAACAAGAAGTTTATATACCTTAACCGAGAAATGAAAATATTCTAACTCAAATATTTAAAATAATTGATACCTCAGGTAGGCGCTAAACCTTAAGAATAATAGATGAGAGATGAAAGTCTAATACCTATACAAGTTGTCAATATTGTAACTCATGCAAGACCCTCACGTCTCCAACCAACAACACCTGTAACTTGTAGTGTTGCATTTGGGACTGGCTTTTCTGATGGCTATAAGAGCATAAAATGAGACTGAAACTGCAGATATTTTAAAAATAGCAAAAAGAAAGGATAAAAATCATCATAAACTTACAAGTTGAACAACTACAAAGATAAACAATATATCTCGAGTCACAAAGAATCTGAACTTTAAGGTTCTCTATTTACTGTCTGCATGAACATGAACCCTCAAATAGTAAGGAGCCTTGCAGGTTGTACAATGGGCAAATGCAAACCCTTCCTGGAGAATATGGACAAATGATTGGAGTCAAGCTGATTTGACTGAAGATAATCTTACAGAGTTGAAAGAAACAAATATTTAAAGGAATCCACACTTATAAAATTAGGTGGAGTCCTTAGAAGAGTGTCACTAACCTTTTAAACTGATAAGCCTTAAGTTTGTCTTCAGTCTTAACTCTTCTGACCAATCATTATAACCCAATTTGACTTTTGTTCTCTTATTTCTCTAATCTTCAACAAGACTAAAGTCTACCATCATCAATTCTAAAGCTTGAAACTTAATCAGCAACCCAGCATCCATTTCCCTATCAAATTCAGAACTCTCCTTTCCAAGTGTCCAATGGAATATTGACATTCTTTAAGTCTCTTCATGCATGGTCTATAAATGTTATTTTCCCCATCCATCTCTGCTCACCATTTGACCATGTTCATCATTTAAGAGAACCTAAGCCATATTTAAAATCTAATAAATAAACAACAACCCATGAGAATTTAATTTCACTAGTATAAATAGGAAATTATTAGAGGTGGATGTAGAAAGCACGTGATAGACCAAAGGAGAGTGCCCTTTTCAGATATAAGGAGTAGGACAGTCTCGGTCATGCATAAGCTCCTTCCTGGAGATGTTGTTGGTCAATGACAAATCAGATGCTTATTTGCCCATTAGAAACACAAAAGAGTAAACAGACCGGAACCCAGACCCGGGCATTAATAAAAAAAAAAAATAAAACTTACCGATTCATGGCACTGTAGCAGGGGCTCGGATCCGATGAAGATGAAGCCAAGGACAGCGGCAGCCGGCGCCGGCGGGGGACAATTGAGGGGGGGGGGAGGCATCTGTCATCAAAGGGGGGGAGGCATCGGCCGGCGGGGCTCGGAGCCGAGGAAGGCGTCGACTGGAGGGGGATCGGCTATCGAGCAAGGCGTCGGCCATCGTGGGAGGCGTCGAGCGGGGGGAGGCATTGACCGTCGGAGGGCCTTGTTGTGGTTCCCTCTCCGAAGGGCGGTCAGTGCCCGCTCGCACTCCACCTTCACGGCGGCGGGAACCTCATCCACCGTCGCTGCTGTGGTTGCAGCAGCAGGAGGCACTTCCTTGTGATCGGATTCGTGAGGGGCATCAATAGCCGGGGAGGGGCAGGCATCGACGGAGGTGGCGGCTGGGGCCTCGGAGGTGGCGGCGGCTGCTAGGCCCTCGGATGCGGGGCGGGAAGGTCGCTGCTGAGGGTTACGCTTCCGGTGACCCATGGATTAGGAGAGTGGGGGAGACAGGTAGCAGAGGCAGCGACAGAGAAGCGTCGACTCGGAGCAGAGAAGATGAGCGACTGGGGGAAGTTGCCGTGGCACGGCTGTGCTCCGCTTAAATGGTCGACCAGAGGAGTCCTTCGGTAGGGGAAAAAACGGTGATGGTCATCGGCCGGCTATGGACAACTCCGGGTGGAGGAGGTCAAAAACAATCACCGCGTGAGAACGAGAGGGAGATCGCAAGAGAGGGATTCGTGGATTTCGTTCGGGTAGGGTTTTGGAAATTTCTTTGTCGATTTGGGAGGAGAGCGGGCCTTGGAGAGATTTTGATTCCATGCGGGTGTTTTGGATTTCCATTTTTTATTTGCCGCCTGGGAGGCTTCGTGAAAGGGCGGAGGGCGGTGGGCTGATAAAAAGGATCATTCATTGGAATCGGACAGTTGGAATAAAAGGGAATACAAGAATTTTATCAGACGGTTGGGATGAAAAGAAATGCAAGAATGTTCCCGGATTGTTTGGTAATTTTGATGTTCACTTTGGAATTGTTAGATAGGTGGTATGGAATGTTCACTATATTTCAATTAAAAATTTATACTAGGGATGGCAACGGGTCGAGTCACCCAAAACTCATACCCATCCCATCCCAAAAAAATCTGCCCTGTCCCAAAAAAGATCGGATCAGACCAAGTATTGTAGTTGCACAATATTTTTATATCACAACTTTGACAAACCAAATTTAATTCTAAGTGATTTTTATGTTGATAAGTTTTGCATCCCTGTAAATAATTTATGTACTTCATATTCAACTATCAAGTAGAAATTTTGTAAAGCAGATCATCAGATTCAACCGTTCTTTTCCTGAAAACTTATTGTAATGTGATATCTGGAAATATTTTTATAAACAAATATCGAGTCAAATTATATGATTTAAAAAAATTATAAGATAATCGGGCAGGAGGCCGAGAGCTTGTGGCCGTCGATCATACCATGGAGAGGGGAGATTGATCATGGAGTAGCCAAGTAGGGGCTTGCGATCATCGCTCCTTGCTGAGCAGAGGGCAGCCGAGGATACCGGTGGCCGATTGCTAGTAATCGTTGGGCCTTACAGGCATCGAGCAGGACCGAGCGATGGGGAATCTTCTGAGCAGTCCTCCTGTAGGCACCGATCTAAGTATGAGGAGGGATTGACCGGAGGAGCTAAGCTGGTATTTGAGAGCTTATCATGGTCGTCGAACACTCCAGAGGGAAGATCACGGAGGCAGAGTTGCGCGGTCGCTGGACCAAGTGAAGGAGGCCAGGGGCCGAGGGGTCTCTTATCGAATCCCTTCTAAGCACTGATCGATCTACAGAGACCAAGTCGATCGGGGGTTTCTTGTAGCTACCGAGCCCTCCGAAGGATCTCCTCTCGTGGGCGTCCTACCTGGAATAGAGGAGAGGTCGTGATGGGATTTTTCCGATGGGCACCCCATGGGTGGAGGAGAGGAAGCGGAAGGGTTCGATTCGAGAGGGAAGAGAGGGAAGTCCGACGGTCGAACAGAGATGGGCAGTGGGTGTGGGAGTTTAAGGGATTTTAGGTTTTATTAATTTATAAGAAAGATTTTATATTGGTTAAATATTTTTTATATATATATATATATAATATAATAAAATTGGATTTTAATGGTTATGATAGTAGGTAGGCTTTTCAAAGGTTCTAGATTCAATTTTGCTATCTACTATTATAAGTTTATTTTATAAAAAAATATTAGAACAATATTGTTTTATTTTTTTTTTTTTGAATAATTTTTTTTATTTTTTTTGGGCTTCCAATGACTCAATTTATATCTGTTTAAAGGACAAAAGAGAAAGATACAGTAACATATGAAATAAATGAAGAGGAGATGGAGAGATGGATGGAGGAGAGCGAGAAAAGAGTGGGTTTGATGAGGAGAAGGGAAAGAGGGGCTGGGGATTTAGAGGGAGGGCTAGGAGGGTGCCTTTGGCTTTGGATTTTGAAGGGAAATGTGGAAGCATGATTCATCGAGGGTTTTGGGTTTCGCCATGGGGAATTATTTCAGTTTAGTTTTCGTGAAATTTTTGGGGGCAATTTTTCGTCGTCTGGCATTTGGAAAGTGGGATTCATCTGGCATTTGAGTAAACGGGTTTTATTTTGGAATTTCTCTTCCTTCTGGACCCAAAAGCATCGAAATTCAAAATCCAAATGGGTTTAGGCGGGCGGGCCGATACGGTAAATATTTGGATATAGTTTGTGCGGGAGCGTTCAAAATGTCAGATATGGTATGAACAGCTTCATTGTTAAAAAAACTAGTCAATACCATAATTTGATGATCCATGCTAGCTCCCTACAAGCACAGCCCATTTCAGCTATCATATTACAAACTAGTTAGGAAAAACTGCCACCTACGGATTTTTTTATTTTTTTTATA
Source organism: Areca catechu (assembly GCA_021397845.1). NCBI lineage: Eukaryota > Viridiplantae > Streptophyta > Magnoliopsida > Arecales > Arecaceae > Areca > Areca catechu. The sequence goes on along the minus strand of CM038040.1, from coordinate 6,333,285 downwards.
CAAATGAGTGATCATACTAATTTCATATTAATACAATTTAAAGGACCAACATAAAAAATATCCTATAATATTCGAAAATAGACATCACTGTCATGCCAATTTCAATCATTAGTATGATCAACAATAAAAAGATGATGAAATTTACGATATTATTGGCCTCTCGAAAGATATATCGAATAGTCATCATAATGAAAGGTTGAGGAAGCTTCAGATATTACGGAGGATCGGATGGACATCCAAATGCTTTGTCCTATCTTGAATCTTTCGAACATATCATTTCAAAAAAGAGTAAAGATGGGAGATATATCAAATATTGCTCTTCTTCGTATGAATATTAGAATGAATTTCCTGAACATTCATATGTTCGATCAGCAAGAGTGAATTGAATGGTGTGTTAGAGAGTATGTTAGGTCTCTTTGAATGTTATAATATATTGAACAGCTATGGTCAAGTGAGAAAAAGCATTGGTGATTACAATTGCACCGGAAAAACCATCCTCGGAAAATTTTTCCAAGGGAATTTATTTTTCGAGGGAATTTCCGATGGAATTTTTCCCTTGAAAAGTTCTGACAGATTTTCCAAGGGATTTTCCGAGGGAATATTACCGGGGGATTTTCAGAGGGAACATCTCCGATGGATTTTCCGAGGGAACATTTCTGAGGGATTTTTTGAGGGAATTTTTGAAGGATTTTCTGAGGGATTTTCCGAGGGTAAATTTTTGAGGGATTTTTCGAGGAATTTCTCTAGGAATAATTTTCGAGGGATTTTTCCGAGGGAATTTTTTTTCTGAGAGAATTTTCAATGGAATTTTTTTCTTGAAAATTTTTGACAGATTTTCCGAGGAAAATTCTCCGAGAGATTTTTCGAGGGAATATTACCGAGGGATTTTTCGAGGGAACATTACCGGGGGATTTTTCGAGGGAACATCTTTGAGGGATTTTTCGAGGGAACATTTCCAAGGGATTTTTCGATGGATTCTTCGAAGGATTTTTCGAGGAAAAATTTTCGAGGGATTTGCCGAGGATAAATTTCCGAGGGATTTTCTGAGGAATTTCTCTAGAAAAAATTTCCGAGGGATTTTTTGAAGGATTTTTCTAGGAATTTTTTTATTGAAATCTTTTTTACTAAGAACCAAATTAAGATGAAAAGATCCCTCAGAAAATCCCTCACAAAAAAAAAATTCTAGGCATTTTGCGAGGGATTATTTTATTTGAAGATTTTTTTATTAAGAACCAAATTATCATGAAAAGATTCCTCAGAAAATCCCTCGCAAAAATAATTTCCGAGGGATTTTGCAAGGAATTTTTTTATTGATTTTTTTTTACTAATAACCAAATTATGATGAAAAGATTTATCAAAAAATCCCTCGCAAAAATAATTTGCAAGGGATTTTTCGAGAAAACTTTTTTTCTCGAAAAATTTCTACTAAGAGCTCATTTATAAAGAATAAATCCCTCGGAAAATCCCTCACAAAAAAAAATTCTGAGGGATTTTGCGAGGGAAATTTTTTCCTCAAAAAATTTTACAGTTAATTTTTTTTGTAGGAAAATCCCTCGGAATTGCGAGGGATTTTTTCTCTCAATAAAATCCCTCGGTAAAGCACCCTTTTCTAGTAGTGAAGTTTACTCCGGTTGCTCGGACTAGTTTTAACTCTAAGGCTGCTCGACAGATATCAGCCTTGTTCTTTTCTTCTTTGATCGATATTAACTGGTTTTGGAGATCTGCTTGAGAGTTGATCGATCGGAGCCAGTCTTCTTCGATCATGGAAATGTCATTGATAAACTGGCAAAAAGAGTTAGGATGCTGTTAAAACATGAATAGAAGATTTTCTAAAGGGAGAATTGATACCTACCTTCAATATTCCTGGATAAATAGAGGAGAAAATATCTTCTACTCCGTGCTTGTGTGTCGCTTCCTGATCTTTTCGAAGAATAGCGGATTGCAACATAGTCTTTACTAGCTTCGGATTGTTAAAACTTTCATCTGCGATAAGCATCTGGACATCCTTGCCATCATCCAGATCGGATAACTCTTTGGCAATCGAGGCTTTACCTTTCTCCATTGAAGTAGGTTTGACAGACAGGCCACTTTCTGGTTCTCTTAAGGAAGGATTAGATAGCTGTAATTTCTCTTCATTAGATGAGGATGCGATATATTCGGGTGATTCTTGCTTGGTGGAAGTGCTTTTCGATAAGCGACTTCTTTTTACGCACGACCTTTGTTCTATAAATCATGTGGATTTGGTTCTCTTCTTGAGTACTTGACGAAGTCTCTCGCTATCTGATTTTATCTCTAAGATATGATGAAGGCTCTTTGGAGATTTTTTGAAATAAAGAAGTTCAAAGAATAAAGTGCCCAAAATACTTGAAGTAAAATTGGCCTAAGAAGCGGGCCCGAAATCTCCTTATATATGGAGCAACGATGATCATGATTCATGATCCAAATTTCGAGATGTCTCAAGATTACGACATGTCTATGACCTTAATTTGGTGGGAATTCATATGCCGTTACTGATTCTCAGAAAGTCGATTATAGAAAAAGGAAAGATAGTATTTGATTTGAATTTGAATCATGTACGGTTTCTGGAATACTGACCGATACGGTTTTATAACCTGCAGAATAACTACCCTTCCAATAAGAAGGCAACATTTGGTAGAAATAATATGCCTATTTTATTATGACATATCAGAGTTAATCTTAAAAATATCTCATGAAGATTCTTCTTCTCAAAAGATAGAAGGAGGAAAGAAAAATATTTGATGAATCCGACTGAAATATCGGATTATCATAGGCCCTGATAAGCCTGGAAAGTTAAATGACATCTCATTATGATTAACCTAAGGGCCGACTGATTTAAAGATCAGCTTCCTTAAGTATTCAATTAGTGATAATCTCTTTTTTAGGAGAAATGGGCAATTATATTTTTCAATAGACCTTTTTCATCAATAACTTTAGTTTATCGGATTTGTTCGAAATTGATTCGATCGGATCTTTCCGAATGCTTGTCGATGTTTATAATTTGATGATATTGAATAACTGTTCGTATTGTTCGGACAATGTCATACTTGAACTAATCTTTCTCAAAAATTTTTTTGTATGATCTGATGGTTCCATACTTAAAAAAATTTTCACTTGTGAAAGTTTAAACTTTTACTTATAACTTCATTATTTATCGAGTGGTTTATCATATTTTCTTTTGAAAAAGATGTTTTCCTTGTTTAAAGTTTGACGGCCTTTGTTAAAAAAAAAAAAATTCTTCAATTCATATCAAAAATTGGACAAGATATCGGTTATACAGATTGACTTTCTACATTTTGTCCAATTAAATTTTCTTCTTCAATTTGTTCTGGAATGGGAGCCGTTGTCATCTCTTCTTGAATCTAGACGTCCAATATTGGCTCTTCATGCTGATGTTCAACTTGCTTTTCGGCCTGATCTTCTTCATCAGATTCTTCTTCGATTTTGGATATGTCCAAATCAGGTTAGCATCTTTTTACTTTGTTCAAACAGTCTGAATAGCCATAATCATAGCTTTCGATGCCAGCCTCATGAAATTTGTCTTGGAAAGCCGATGATCCTTCGTAGTTTTTAACGGCTTCCTTGGCAGCTTCCTTAGCAGCTTGCTCTGTTTCTTTTTTTGCCGCCGCGACCTTCTCTTCGGCTTTTTCAAGCTTAATTATAGCCGATCGAAGCTTCTTTTTCTTCAGCTTTGATTCCATGTCGGCTATCTTTGATTGAGCTGCTTTAAGTTCCGTTTCCAAGACTGATGTTTGGGTTGCTTGTTCTTCTAGCTTCTTTTCCATAGATATTTTTAGTTCTTCAGCAATCTCCTTTTCCATCTTGGCTATGTTTACTTCATTGCGCATAGCTTGGCGAAGTTGATCAAAACTTTTCAAGCTTTCCTTCATTATGGTAATTCTGTGGATAAGCTGCATGTTTTCATAAGTTGACTTGATCATATTTGAAAAAAGAGACGATCATTTACTTAATCATTTGAAACAAAATTTAGTTTTATATCTTGAGCATCGTTGGGTGAAGTGACAAGATCGTCTCCTCTATTTGCTGGGACTTAGTAATCTCCTAGTCTTTCGGAATTATGGTCGATCTGAGAATGCGACGGGCCAATGACGGGTCGCTCAAACCCGATTCATCTGCGTAGACATGGAAGTCAATCATGATATCCTCAGCAAAGAGACTCCTTTCTTCTTCCATCATCGTGGCTTTTTCTTTGTCGGCTTGGTCGGTGGGAAATGATGATGGACCAGCTATAGAAGTTCCGACTGATTACCTCTCTTGCAAGGGAGGCTGAAGAGACACAGAAAGAGATACTTCATCATCGTCCGATACACTAGCTATCAATATCAGAGATTCTGGAGCCGATGAAGCGGCCAGTTTTGTCTTGAATTTCTTGGCCTCTCTTTCCTTTTGGTCTGACGGAGCGGCCACAGCCTTTCTTTTCTTCGACAACTATCGAAGCTTTTGAACATCCACCATAACTGTTGTATCTGCATAAGCCGAAGAATCGGATGTTAGAATTAACCATCGAGAAATGAACGAGAGAATAATATCGACGGTAAGATACCTAAGGGTTGGGGCTGATTTCAGCCGAAATTAGTCCTTTCTTATTGAGAAGCTCTTTTATTGGGGGATCTCCATCCCCGTGAGCTTCTCATAGTCTTTCTTATCTGCCATCAGAATCTTTTTGCTATCGTTCGGAGTTGTTTGAGGTTCCTTACAACTAATGCTAAACTTCCAAGGGATCTTAGAGACTATATAAAAGAAACAGGGCTTCCATCCATGAATGGCCGAAGGAAGCCTAACGATGAATTTCCGACCATGGCATGGGTTGATCACCCACGATCCTTGGCCATGAAAATCTCGTTTCAATACGAACAAGGCCATAAAAAGAGAAGTTCTGGGGACTATGTCTGCATCCTTGCAAAGAATCAAAAAGGCGCAGATTATTCGGATACTATTGGGAGTCAATTGGGCTGGCATTACATGGTATAACTTAAAAATCTTAAGGAAGAAAGGATAGAGTGGAAACATAAGTCCATCTCTTAAATGTTCTTCATAGATCATCAAACTACCTGGAGGAGGCTGATCTATTTATTCTTCGAAATTTGGAACAACTACTGCAAAATCATCCAAAATATTATAATACTTTTTTAATACAAGGATCCTATGTTATGTTAAAGAAGTCCTAATGGCATCTACCCTGACTGATTCGGCCTAGTTCTTCTTCTTCTAAGAAGTGGAACCTTCGGGTTCGTTGGTATGATTGGTTTCTAAGATCCTAGTAATGGAGAAAGGAGGAAGAAAAGAAACATTAACTTAAAATAGAAGGAGAGGAAGAGAGAAGGCCGACATGAAGGGATTCTTTTGCTCCTAAGGTGAAGAAACTGTAATGATGGAAATCCTATTTTCCTGGGAGAGATGATGCTTATATAGTGGTGTTCAATGGTTAAGATTTTTTTCTCGAACACCGAGATTAGCTCTGATCATGCCACCTGTCCATGATATTCGATGAAAATAATATGGCTCTTCGAGAAATCGAAGCGACTACTCGTGATCCAACGGCAGACATATCGGTGACAAGACATTTACATTTATTCGACAATGATGATCTTTCGGCCTTCGTAAATTTCAAAAATGGCAATGATGACAACAGACTATGGCAATCAGTTTTTTTATTACCACTCTCCCTATTAGAGATCGACATGTCATCAAGATGTACTGCTTGAGAATAGGAGCGTCAGTTTGCAAAAAAAAAGAGTTTCTGATAGCTTCTGACATTCATTTAATGAATTTAGAAGCTGGGGAGACTAGTGTTGGGATATGATAGATTTGACCTACTTATGTTGATTTGATGAGGAGTGAACTTGGTTGATCAAGTAATAGGTCAGCGCCCAAGAGGCGCAAAGCCAATTAATGAAGGCCTAAAGCCGATCAATGAGCCATAAGGCTGATCAATACTCAAGAGGCACAAAGTCGACCAATGCCCAAGAGGCACTAAGCTGATCAATGCCCAAGAGGTGCAAGACTGATCAATGAGCCACAAGGCCGATCAATACTCAAAGGGCACAAAGCCGACCAATGCCTAAAAGAAGTTTATTATTTAGGCTGACTTAAATATGCAATTGACTGATGTTTGAGGGTGATCTAATAAGTCAACCCTGATGTTATATCGACTAATCTGACGGATTGGTCAAAGAAGGTAAACCATGAGGATTATAACAAATAACGATCACTGTACATGCTAGTCCACTAATGAACTAACCGTTTACAATTTTCTTAGCTAGATTCGATTAGGATCGTAGCCTATAAATATTGGTGAGTGAGGGGCCTTTGAGGGAGGTTCAATTCGAAACAGAAAGACTCTTGCATATCCTCTGCTCTAGTTTTTTCTCAGATCTAATTTGTTTTAATATAGACTCTGTGACTAACTTGAGTGTTGGAGTGTCCCCCCACCGGAACCCTCCCAGTGAAAGGATTTATTTGCAGGGTTGGAAGATCAATTCAGTTGATAAAGACTTCTATCAGGCGATGAAGAAGAGCTAGATCAACCTACTGAACTCATTTCCAACGAATTCGATCCAAGCTTGAGCGTCACAGCAATTTGGACACAACACAACCTAAAGAAAAAAAGAGGAGGGAGGGATGGTCAAATCTTGGGTTGGCAGTTTCCCTCCTTTAACCATCGGTGATCCAATGGTGGCTAGCTTTGGAGGCACTAGGCCACCAAGCAAAGGGTGCCGGTGGCTGGCCTAGGGTTGAGATCAGGCATGGAGGGACGCCACCGCCTCCACCTGATTGTGAAAAGGAAAAGAAGAAAGAGATTTGTAGGTTTTTGGATTTTGGGTTCGGGTTTCAACCTGTTGAAATCCAATCCTTTAATTAAGTTAAACATGATTGATGATAGGCCGAACCCAATCATATTCAGTTAGTTTTAATTTGGATCAAGGATATTTTCATAATTTAACCCCTATAATTTTTTTAAATTATATATAGGACCCTGCTATTTTCTAATAGATTTATTTTTAAAGCTTCTTTTGCTGAAAAGCCGCTGCAATTATAAAATTATGGAATAGTTCTCTAAGGGCCTTTTACAATTTAGCCCCTATAAAATTTTAAATTATATATAAATCCATCTAAAAAATACATTTATATCCCTATCATTTTTAATGAATATTATTTTACAAAAAAGTCTCTATACTATTGTTATTTATGGTTTAGTCCTACATTATTGAGTCTTTGATAAAATCACTATTTCTTGGTTGTTTTTTATCCGATTTGAGTGATTGTTGGACCATTGGATTCGTAATGATTTAAAGAACATTGATTAAGTTCTTCATATTTAATAAAATCTTTAAATAATTTATAAATAATTTATATGTAATTTTATTTATTATTGTATTATTGAAGAATGTTTTCGTGTAGCCTCAAAAGGCCCCGTAGCACTCTATGGATCATGAGTAGCTGAGTCATTGAGAACTAATAATTTTTTCTTTTATTATATTTTAGAATTATATAAAGATATATCTATTATAGTTGATCCAAAAATAATTGTAAATAGTTACAATACTTATCATATGCTATAATTCTTGTCCAAAGATGTTTTATAGTTGTATAATAAGTGTTATTGATAAAAGTGACCGTTGGAGTGCAATATTATATTATAATATGATCAGTGGGGTACATGTTAAGTATCCCATTCATGACAATCTTTTGGGATATACATTTGATTAAAGTATGTCATTTTATATTTATTTAGATATTTAATTTTTTGTATGAATAATTTTATGGATTAGCATAAATATTTATCATTAAAGTGATTTATTTATATTGGTCCATGAGATTTTTCATTATGAGAGAGATATTTTTTGGTCATAGCATACAATTACTTGTCCAAAGGGGATTGTTATGTATTTTAACTAAAAAAGGTTGCATGGAGCACTATGTTGCAAATGTGCTCTAGCTTTCAAGCGTCTGTCTATCCAAAGAAGATAGGTTCATGAATTCTATGAGATTCTTTTGCTTGTAGCTCATGTATAGAGTACTCATGCATTTTAAATTTTCTGTCCAAAAAAATATATAATATTATATTTGGATTCTTATATATTATTTATGTATATATCTATTGATTAATATTTGCATTCCAGCTATTTTTAATTATATTATCATTTTTGGTGTTAATGATAACAATGTTGTTGTTAAGATTTTAATTGTATCAAATTATAAAAGGTGAAGATATATTAGGACTAGAAAGTTTGTCCGTCCAAAAAAAATAAATTTTTAAATATCTTGTATTTTTATTATATTAACCTCATACTTGGAGCTCAAAAAAATGTCATATTCTATATCTAGAGAGTTTTATAATGATGTACATGGTACTCTTATAAGAAATAACTTATTATGTTTAAAACCTTATTTATTTATTTATTATCTATACCTCTAATATGTTTATCTATGTATGATCTTATTTGTTATTTATTTATCTTATGTCTTTATAGAGGTCATGACTCACCGATCCTCAATTAGAAAGTTTGTGAATTTCGATGGGTATTGATCATCAAAGTGGTCCATTCACTGAGATTTACAAGATTCTTTTCTAAAATATTTACAAGGGATTGAATAGTATTATATGTTAAAGAGAAATATCTTATGTAGGTCATTTTCTTTCTAAAGAAAGTTTATACCCAGAGCTCTTATTAAAATATTATTTACAAAGACTTTTAGATATATACATTATTTGTATTTCTCCATTGATTAACTATATAAAGATTATTTACCGATTAATATATTTGTATTCAATAGAGTTAATGCTTCCATAATGACTCTAACTGGAATAAACTATAAAATATAGAAACAGAAATTGTGCTAGTACTAAGTATGATAAATTTTGGATATTATATTGTGTAATAATCCTCCATCTTAGATGACTTATGAGAGAGTACTATAGAATAAAAGTGCCTACAAAAATGGTAAAGAGTGAATTATTTTGCTTGTAATTATATATATATAATTTCATTTTTCATGTTATATCTAAGAATGGTGATGTAATATGATTTGTGACCTCATTAGTAAAACATATATAGAATTTGATAAAAGAGGGTCTGAATAGCTGACAAATAAATAAATCAATATGAAGTACGATGATATGATGGTCTTAGGGCTTACATTATGAAATTAGAAAGTATTACATCTAAACTTAGTATTTTAATATCTTTATCTCCGATACATTGCTTGCTTATCATATTTTTAGTTTTCTTGTTACATAATTTAGTTAATTTAAAACCATACAAATAAAAAAATAATAATTTTAATTAATAATTTTATCTTATTTTGTTTAAAAGTCTTGATACTTTTGAACAAAAAGATGAGAGTGTAGATATGGTATATCTATCATACCTTAGGATCATTTGCTAAATATTTGTTTAAGTATGGGATAGTTATTTAATACACCATATCTGAAACTCCTAAGCAAAATGGTGTGACTGAGAAGCAAAATCATATTTTGAAGGATATGGTTTAAAGTTTGATGGATGGGTATAATTTATCATGATATCTCTAAGGTAAGACCCTAAGGACCACCATCTATATTTTAAATAAAGTTTTTGGTAAAATAGTTACACATGATACCTTCTTAGTTGATGGTTGGTATGAAGCCCGGTATTATATAATTTTATGTTAAGGGCTCTCTTAAAAAAGTTAATGATTAATACTTTATTAACGAATAAATTTGGTATAAAGTAACATGTTATTTAATTAGTTATCTAGATAATTTTAAAAGAATATAGATTCTACTATCCTAACAAGAATATAAAGAATATTGAATTAAATTATACCATATTTATAGATTTTGATATGAATGATGTTAGATGTTCTTATGTTAGAAATATAACATTAAAAAAAAATAAGTTATTATTTTTATTTTCTTTTTGTTTAAAAAAATATTATATTTCATTATATTGAAGAATAATGGGAGAGCAATATCATAGATGAACTAATTATAGTATCTCTATTGCTAGTTGATGTAATACTAGTAAAGAAATCACATAATATGATATGGAAACCTATTATTTTTTATGATAATTTGATTTTTTAGGATGTGAATGGCTAGAGATTCTTTTTAGAAAGGCATGAAAATAAAATTTTATTGCATTTTTAGATATACAGGCAATGTTTATAGCATGTTGCATTCACAATTTATATTGTTTTGATTATAAGATATTATTTCGGATCTTATAATTCTTGATTCTATCTTAAAATTACTTGAAATTTATTATAATAATAGTACAGTTATGTTCTTTTAAAGAATAATAAAAATTTTCAACATCTCTATCCATATAGAGATAGAATATTTGATAGTTAGAGATTTTAGTTAAAAAAATATTTTCTAAAGTACAGAATCAATGTTTGTTAATCTCATAATCAAATGACTAAGATCCATAGTTTTCATAAAACATGTCAAGAACATGGACATTCTATAATCTTTTGATTTTTTGGATTAGTGGAAGTTTAATATATTTTTAATTTATGTATTGATTTGATGGATACATTTTATTTATCATTAATTGCTTAATTAATGGATTACAATACTATTTAGTGCATAGATACAGAATCTATGTTTGCCGATCCTTTGACTAAGGGTTTGAAGCCCGTATATTTTAGAAAGCTTGTTGAGAATATAGACACATTGAGTTCTTTTGATATATTTGGTTAGTGGGAGTGACTTTGTATTTCTACTTTATTATTATAAACCTTTGTTTTATTTTACATGTCTATCATGAATATTTATATATATTGTTGATATGATAGTTAATAGATTGCATTCTTATATGATTTATATGTGCATGTAAAATAAAATACAACATGATATCTTAAAAATATGTGTTTGTCTTAAAAATAATAGTTGTATGGATATGTCTTAATTATTATATAGAGAACTTGATATATTTGTTTAGAGACAAACATGCTTCTTTTGAAGTTGTGAGATTTTTTTAGCTTGTAATAAAATAATGATTAAAAAGAAATCATGATTAATAGTACATTTATATAATTCTTTAGTTATGTATGCATATTTATGATATATCTCTTATTTATGTACTTGCTACATAAAAACTAAAACCAGGTATCGAGTCTTAGATATGTTATACTGTCTCGTCATTAACACCATATTAAGTATGTGAGATAGAATGACTTATTATTCTTGTTGAAGTTATTAAAATTTTTCTTACTTATTTTGTATTCAAACATGTTGAAGAGGAATTTAAGGATCAATAATGAATATAGCATGTTTTCTTTGGATCATTATTGGATGCTATTTTTTTGCTACACTACTACATCAAGACTTATGTTGAGAGTATTGGTAATGCTTGTAACTATGGATAGGTCTTGTGTCAGATAAAGAATGCAATGACTTCCATAATTCGGCATGATTGATACTGTTAGATTGAATATATCGAAAGTGCTGTTCATGGATCATATATATATTTTTTAAAAATCATGGCTATATACTGTATTTTCTACTGTTTAACTTGAGAGTCATTTGGAAACAAAATATTTTCAAAATCATAATTAATGTTGTCCAAGTAGAAGAATATAAGAGTTTTTTCTAACTGTGGACGACCATTAATTATTATTTTTATTTATTTTATTTTATTAAAAATGGGCTGATTATTTGATCCGTGTTGATAGATATATGTATAGCTCAATGTTGTCAGTGATCCTTATATTTGAGCGATAACCACCTTATATTGGTCGATTTAGTCGGAGCGGTAGTCTTAGCCTAACTTGATTCGTGATGGAAGAGCCTGTTAGGATTTGCTTATTATAAATAGGCTAGATCACTTCTCTACTTTTCAATATTTTCGTGAGATTAGTTTTCATAGTTTGCTCCATCGAATAGCCACTCGTGGAAAGGATGCCAGAGAGAAGGATTTGGCTTTAGATGTTCACGTAAACATCCATGACTGTAGATTTAAAAATTAATGATGAATGCAGGTACGTATCTCAAATCTAAAATTATTATTTATTCTTAATTTATATGAGATTTTTGAAATTACTGTTTATTCCGATCTGTTCGTTATGTTAGCATTTTAGTCATCATTCGCCAGGTCTTTTGGATGGAAAATTGCTTTCTCTACATGTTAGCAAGTCCAAAACGGATTGGCTACTGCTGCTTCTATCGAGATCCGTGTTATCCGTTTTCTATGTCATTACGCGAACAGGAGTTGATAAGAAGATGGGGACTCGAAAACAGGGTTTAAGATATGCAGGTAGGCTGCGAGTGTCTCTTCTATCAAAAAATCAGGATAACTAATTCCTATATAAATATGATTTACTACATCCCTGAAAAATTAAGATAATGGAAAAATAGACTTTCTTAAATCATACTCAGGCGGGAAGAATAACCGCTAGATTAGCCGTTGGCCATCCAAACAAGCTTCAAGTGAAGATGCGAGCCCACCATGCATGCTTAATTATTTTGGATTGCATATTGGCTACCGGGAAGTATATATCTGTCAAGCAAAAAGCAAGTACTTGCTGTTGAATTCTCTCCCACTCCATGAATCCATGCTGTTTAACAGAACCTTTTGAGGCCATCAATAGTCCAGAAATCAGCTTAAAATGAGCTTGAGTCAAGCTCAATCATGAACCCAGTATAATTTTGTGCTCACTTAGGTTTTGTAGCAATGTTCTTAGGGCTTGGCTCTTAGTAAGGCTCAATTTACGAATGTTATAGTATACTAGATTTGTTCCATGCATTGCACGGGTTATATGAGAAAAAAAATAAAATTTGAGAAATCAAAATCATTATTTTTATTTTAAATTTTAAATTTTAAATTCTTGTTTTTATTTTTTATTTTAAAATTTGTAAAACAAAATCATTTTAAATTTTAAATTTAAAGATCGAATTCATAAAAAATTTAAACGAGAAAAGGGCTAATTTTCTATTTTAAAATTTAAAAATAAAATTATTTAAACTTTTAAATTTAAAAATCAAAATTAAAAAAAAATTAAATAGAACTTTTTTTAAAAAAAAAAAATAATATATGCTGGTCTTTGAATTTAGATGGTAAAATTTTAGTTGTATATAATAGATAATATAATATAGTGTGTTGTTTGCGATTCATATGGCTCGGGAAGCTTGGAAGGTGCCTCCAAGCTTGGTGTCATAGACAATAGGACAAAGCTCATTAATGGGTGTGGTGTGAATTCGCATTACATAGGAATGGTAATAGAATAGATATAAAGTAATAAATAATCAACCATTGATTTTAATTCACCATTGGCTCCAACCTTCTTCTCCACGTGTTATCTGGCCTTCTCTCTGAATCCTTTCCTCTCGCTTTTGGATCCATTTTGGAGGTCCTACTAGCTACCACCATCACCAACCACTTATCTTGCAAATCTTCGATCTGCCAGTGCTACCATTAGAAGTTTAACTAGAGATTATCAAGTTAATTTGAATAAGCTTGTGTTTGGCAAAATTTGAGATTAAGTTTGAAATCAAGATGAGTGATAAAGCATAAACAAGTGGGAAAGAAAAGAAAGACCTCACTTAACGTGGATAGAGATTGTGAGAAAAAAATTATGACAAACATGGTCTAAAGGAGAATGCTTGGCCAAGAAGGCTATATAAAACTAATCCCAAATAGTTAGGATAATTATAGTTTGTTATTGCACGGTATAACATGGTCTACCTTTATCCTATGAGAAATTCAAGTCCTTGGCATAGAGTAGATGAAAACACTCTTAATACTTTTGTAATAAACCTCTTAAAAGGTGTTTGGTTGGAAGATTTGGAGCTGGAATGGGAGCGGGTGACTCCCATTCCAATAGTTTGGTTGGAGAGAGTTCCATTTCTATTCTGATTTTGAGATACAATGGGAATAACCAAATCCTCCAAAATTCAATTCCAACTTTTTTTCTAAGTAATCAAATATCTAACCGGATAAGGATTCTGATTTCGATTCCGATCATGAACCAAACGCTTCACAGGATATCACCATTTCAATTCCCATTCCAATCTATTCCGATTTCAATTCCGATCGCGAACCAAACGCATCCCTATGTGTGTTTGGTTCGCGACCGGAATTGGAATCGGAATGAAAATGGATTGGAATGGGAATCGAAATGGTCATATTCTTCGAAGTATTTGATTCGTGATCGGAATCGAAAGCCTAAAGATGTATTTGATTCGTGATCGGAATCAGAATGAATTTATTTGAATGGAAATTGGAATGGCCATATCCTCCGAAGGATTTAGTTCGTGACCGGAATCGAAATCGTTATCGACCATAAATTTGAATTCTTAGAAAAGTATTGGGATTGGATTTTAGAAGATATGGCCATTTCCATTCCATTTCAGAATTAGAATTGGAATGAAATTTTTCCTAACCAAACGGTTAGAATTGGAGTCACCCATTTTCATTCCAGGCTCTAAATCTGCCTAACAAAACATTCCCCTGATGTAATTAATCTGCCTTCATCTACTAGCCCAAATGCCCTTAAAAAATCTTCTCTATTTTTTCTTAGAAACAGAGGAACAAAAATAAGTTTGAAAACATAAATTCTCGGTGACCTTGGGGGGGGCGGGGGGAGAAAGTTTTAAAATTTTCTAATGTTCAATTATTTATATCTTGTGCCATATAAAGATAAAAAAAAAATTTGAACTAAAATCATTTAGATGATTTTCTTGTACTAGCTAACGAAGGAAAAAGAATGATGAACTAAAAATGAGCAGCAAAGAAAGGGAAGTCAAAAGGGACATCATGCTTCCCTTCCTCTCCCTCTCTCCATCTATTCGCACCGTTATTGTCAAGGTTGCCATTTCCTTGCCAAAAGTGAAGGTAGAAGATGAAAATCATGACCATTATCAGTATTATTACGACACCATCTTTGTCATTATTGACATATGCAAACAATTAATAAGGAAAAAAAAAATGAAAGACAAGAAACACGGTGCATTCCATATTCTTTCTTGTTGTCCCTTTGTCATCTGAAAAAAAAGGGCAGAGAGAGAATTATAATAGGTCATGCATCCTTCTTTATTTCATCTTCATTGCCAATGCCACCTCAATTGTCGTTATCACAACTCAATCAAAAGAAAAGGAAAAGGTGAAGACAATTGTCAAAGGCTCTACAGTAATTGCCATCACCAAGAAAAAGGGAATAAGGAGTGATATAGTCATAATGAGCTTCACAATATCGCCACCATTGTCACTACCATTATCTTAATAAGAAATAAAGTAGACAGGTGATACAGTGAATTTCATAATCCCTGCTACCAAACCTTCGTAACCAAAAACGATGAGAGGAGAGATGAAAATGAAATGACTTTTATGATCATGTCCCTCTTGCTTTATCCATCATTGCTAATTATCAGCAAAATGAAGGTCAGGTGGACAGAAACTATGAAATTCTCGACAATTCTGGCTACTAATTTATTAATGGAAAAGAAATTCCTGATGAGAAGTGAGCATTTTTTGATTATTATAGATACTTCTGGACATCCCCTTGCAATCTCCTCAACCTAAATCAATAAGTGATTGATATCTCAACTCAACTCCTTGATTTTCATGGATCTTGATCTAACTCACTTTTGCTTCAAATTAGTCAAAACCCCACTTCATCCTACCTTCAATTGATCAATTGAATAAATTGAGAGTCTTTGCTTATGGTTGTTGCTTCCTCTTGGCATGGGCCTCTTCAACGTTACTCCTATTCCGTTCTCAACCACCTGGCATGATCTCTTGCTTGTATTATCTCATGCTGCTGTCTTTTTTCATGTACTCACGCTAATGCTATCAGGCTCCAAAAAGGTGTCCTTAACGGCAGTAGGTATGTTGGATTGCTAATATTATGAAATGGCTTTGCTATGGTTTTTGGATCCCCTTGGATGGTGCTGCCTATGTTCCTTATTCAGTTCTATGCTGATATTGTTCATATATATCACTTCTGCTGTTTCATAGATTTTGCTCACTAACTTCTCGGGCTACCTTTTGCGTACACTTCTGTTCTTTTGCACTCTCGTTGCATTTGTTATGAACAACTGAGCCTCTTCTGGTGTTCTTGCGTCTGTGTAGCACAGGCTCTGCTTCTCACCGCTTGTGCATTTCCTCTGCCTTTATGTATAAAGTTCCATGCTCTTTAACCTACAACCCCCCACCAACGTTAAAGAAAAGCCCAGGTTTTGTTTAAAGATAATTTGACTTTCAGTTTACAGGGTATGATACAGCATACATTGATTAGCAGAGATTAGCACTCACATACAACCTTCAGCATGTCAAAATTTCTATAGAAAATTCTACCGTACATAAGATTCAGGTTTTAAATTTTCAGCCCCAATATTATGAGTTCTAGCAATTTCTGCTTTCAGCAAAACTATATCAGATTTCTCTTTTATCAGCTAAGAGTCCTTGGAAAACAAAAACAAGAATTGTTTTAGTTTCGAAATTTCAGGTTGGAGGCCAAAAGAAAAACTTCTAGCAAACAGGTCTGTTATTTCAAAAAAGTAAAACAGACTTTTACTTTCAGCAAATAAGTATTTTAAGAAGCAGCAAATTGAAATTTCTGCAACAACTTAATTCAAACTCAGGAAACACGAGTATGAATTAGGTTCACAATTTTAGCAATGTAAATTCACTAATTTCAGATTTTCAAAAGCTTTGAAAAAATGGTAAAAACAATGTCAGGCCATAAACAAATGCCGCTGAACAACACTTAAAACAGATTTTTAAGTTTCATGACTGTGGCATGAAATTCCAGCATGAAAGAGAGTTTTAATAGAACATGAGAATCAAATGATTAAAGAGATCCATTAGAGCTTTGGATGAAAAATTCAGCAAACTTTAAAAAAGATCATCCAAGTTTTGAACTACTAGGAATATATACCAGAAATCTGATGAACGCAATCACTATCATGCAATTATACAACATAAAACTAGTAAGTACAAAAAAATACTGAATACACCGACACTGCTCCAATATCCCTGAGTTGCAAGTTGTTGGCTCCTGCAGATAGAATATATGGATCCAGCTATAAAGATCAATCATGGCCAAGCAAGCAAATTGAGCAAGAAAGGATGAGTCATTCCATATAGCCTAGCGTGATACTGTGTGAAAGAAGCTTCGAGGAGAATAATTTTCTCCATTAAGATGGTTTGCAGCATACACAAACATATAGAGTCTCATGGTGAGATTAAGAGTACAATTCCATGGACTTTAGAATTAGAATCCAACAGACTTGAAAAATTTAGATATATATATATATATATATATATGATAAGAAAATCATGCATGAAAGATCCAACATTGAAGAATGCATTGCAGAAGGGGAAAAAAATGAATGAACTTGATAAGCAATAGTGTCATTACACTGCTGGACAAAGTAATTCCCGGTTTGCATCGGATATAAGGCCTGCAGAAATCCTCCTTAAAATTCCATGCTTCCACCAGTCACGTGCAGCTCATGGCATCTTTGCCTCGGCAATCGGATAGCTTTTGCCAGCTGCACCACCTTTTCTTCCGTACAGGTCATTCAAGGAAATCGGAAGAAAGAGAACTCATTCCAAACCAAGAGGCACCATCACAAACTCTATCCAGCATCTGAAGTACAAGCCATTCAAGAGCAGTGAAAGATTGTCTTAATAGCAAAACTAACTTCCAAATGGTCCACGATAAACTTCCATGAGATGAGAACATATAGACTTTGGACCAGACTTGCTGCAAGTCAAGCAAATGAGCTTGAATTGCTCTGAGAAATGCTCTTGGATGCTCAAAATATCTGCTTATTTTTAAAAGAAAGCCAAGGTCGAAACTTAAGCTTCAAGAAATGCACTATGAAAAATGTAACTTTTAAATACATGGGGGGAAACTGGTGAGAGTGAATTACAGCATGCTCTAAGCACCTCAGCAATCATAGGAAACAAAGGAACAAACTTGGCCAGACAACATTCACATGTAATAGAGTAACCACAGAACCACTTTGCTTATCATTAAACCCTATGTCAGATAACCACAATGTCATATTTGATGGCTCTAAACAAGTCCCTTGATAGCTTTTTCTTTTTCCCTGAAAACCAAGCATGCACAAGAACAATACAAGCCCATCACCACTATATTAGGCCTGATTCCCCCTCCCACGGCCACCCATTCTTCCCCGTCCACGGCCGTAACCTCTCCCTCCAGCACCCCCACCACCTCTGCCTCGTTCATATCCTGCTCCTGTCACATATGATATGGGACAGAGTGAGATACATGCATCCATAATGCCAAGCAAAAGGATGGGTGTAACATTAACAGCAGATTTTTAATGGATCAAAATTTACTGAAAGACCCAACTACTCAAGGATGAATACAACAGAAACAGTGTGGAAACACGATATGCATTTTGTTATGCATGTACATTTGGGAGTGACTACTATTTCAAATATAATATTTTTCCTGCATGTTTTAGCCACACAAATAAACAGATAGTTGGCTTGGGGCCTGCTTGGTTGCCCATAATTGGACATCGGCACAGTTTGGACCAGGAGAGACCACTTTGGACATTTGGTTAGCCCAAAATAGAGCAAAACTGAGTTCCTGCTATACCCAAATTAAGGAAGATAATGCCCATTGTGGCTTCAGCCCTGGGGGAGTCAAAGCCACTTCAGTAAAGTGGGCTCCCACTCTGCCCACTTGCATCAGACCAAAAAGACCTTATTGGAGCCAGTTCAGGACTCAGGAGTGTGGTGGCACATACATACTGTAAGGCCCCCATCATGTGATACGAGCTGGTGGACCTCACCCTACTTGATATAATACTGCTATCTTTCTCCATTTGACCCATCTGTTTCCATAAAAAATATCTAAACTAATCCATCTCTAATAAATAATCAGGAATAAACCTGAACTTCTCCAGCACTACATCATCATGATAGTTTCTGCCTGTCACTGCCTTTTTGTATTTCTTCCATTCTCTAATTTTTCTCTAATTTCCAAGATCATCTCCAGCTCTTGTATGCCTCCTCCCTTGCCCAGCTACTTAAAAAATAGGATGAAATTCTTTTCATTACCCTTTATGGAAAATGATCCCACAAACAAAGGAATTGTACAATATGAAATAACATAAAACAGACTAATTTTAAAAATGCGGACATTCTGCTCAAATTGTCCCATTTTGTTTGGATAAGGAGAAATGAAATATTTGAGTCAGACTGGATTTCAACAATTTCATAGTATACCGATGAACAGAACTATTACTTATTCACCTAAGATTTCATCTAAGTTCAACAACCAAGGACTTTCATTTTGATAACTAGAGAAGTTTTGATCTGGTTATGATGCAAAGAGGAAAAAGATAATTATTCAATGATGAATGTATAGTAGAAGCCAACATCTATTATGATTGTTCAGTCTATTCAAAGAATCTCTGTTCCGGAACTGTACCTGATTTTTTCTTCTCACAGGGCTCCCCCCTTTTGTGCATAGTACTAAGGGGAATAATCCATGGAATCAAAATTTAACTATTCTCATTATGAATTGACAGGACTTGGTATTTCTACAAGAAATATCTAGCCATCCTCCTTGCAAGAGGTTTTTTTTTTTTTAAACACCAATCATATTAGTGCTTGATGGAAATGATAACTCCAATTTTTTTATCCATGGCTCAAATCAGCTCATGTCATAGTTGATTTCAGAAGTACTTATCAACAAACATTTTTGTCATGTTTTTTCCAAAGGTCCGGAGAAAGCAGCAATCAATAGGATTTCCCTAATCTTAACCGGGTGAAATTTATTTCCTTTCCACAGGGGCCAGGAGATTGGATCTAGTCATAAGAAAATGCTTGATATAAACAGCTCACTTCTTGGTCTTTGATCCACTAAGTCACTATGAGCACATGGATTTTAGAGGTAATCCAAAGAAAACATAACAATCGTTTGTATTTCCATTTTGTCTCTTTTCACAAACATAATATAGTGGATTAAAAATAATAAAAAAAATAAAAGTATAAGAAAAGGAACATAAACGAGAGTGGCAGGTCTGATTTCTTTATCTGGGCATCAAGCACTGAGAAGAGAGGGTGGTGGTCAGTGACAACCTCGAAAGCCAGGTCTGTATTAAGGACAAAGGAAAATTTATACAAATTTTCTTAAACAAAAGGATCCATCCAACTCTTTTGAGCCCCAGCTTACTGTACAGAAAGTGGCACAAAATATATGAAATCAAAGCCAACCTATTCATTCCCAATCCCTGTTTTTTAAATAGAATCCTCCAATAGCTCTCCCTCTTCTTCCTTTTCTCCCCCATTTTCAAAAATCATACTACTCATCCTCGATCTCAGATCACCATTCCTAAATTGATTTCTTCCAAAAACTCCCTCCCCCTCTTTCCCTTTTATTCCCATTTTTATCTTGGACTTGCTTGAATTACTTTGAGAAAGACAAACAACAAAGTGTTTAGAATTGGGGAAGCTAACATGGAAGATGAAGGAAAAAATCATGGAAAGAGTAAAGTCAGACAAGTTTATGATAACCAGGTGGTTCAAGCAGCAAAAGACCCATTGCGGACTTAATTAAGATCCAATCCAGCTAGCAGCTTGGGATTTGGCACCCTAGGGTATGTGTGTTGCCCACATACTTGAATCCCAGTCCAGCTAAAATTAGATGACCACCTATTTGCCGCAAGGAAGTAATTCACCTCCTATTATGACTAGGAAAGTGTTAGCAAAATCTTGAGTTAGCTAGAGCCATTAGGGTTGTAATTCATAGTGATTTGGATGCATATGTGGCTCCATATAATGACAAAGATACAAATTACACATGTATATATGGTGATGATTTAAAAACAAGGTCTGAAATTCTGAATATGGGAGGGAGCAAACCAGTTACGGGGCAATACAGAATTATATGCACTGTGGCATAGGACACTGTATATCATGGTTTGGTTGGTTTTCAAACCTCAATAACAAATACAAAACGGAAAGAGAGGACTCAACACCTATTACAGTATTCATTGGTGCAGATTGTAACATAGAAATTCAAACCATTAAATGTAACCTACAATGCCTAAAATGCATATAAACAAAAACTCTATTTTTGAAGACTGCTTACGCATGAAGCCATGTCCAATTTATAATCTTAATGGCATAACAGCATTTTACTTTTAGGATGACCTGATGGATAGGCAATATGTTTCGATACACATGTTTTTTATTTATAGACCTTACAAATGACATGTAATGGCTTAGATTTCAATTTTGTAAGCCCCAAAATTGATTTTAGCAATGGGTGAAAAGTCCTAATGACATACGTACACACGCTCAATTGCCTGCCTATCCACACCACAAAATTTATGTGTGTGAACATATGTTTGCAGACATCAAGCTCAGACCACAAGGGCATCAAATATCCAACTCATATATTTCAGGACAAAATCTGACACTAGCCTGACCCAAAGTTCAAATCAAATAAGCCTAAGCATGGGCCAATTTAGGTACAGCTTGACATGCCTCAAGCCAGCCTGAGCTCATTACCATTCCCAGACAAAATTCAAGTTATTAGGGCAGTCCTTTATAACAAAGCAACATTGTATGAATAAGAAATCATACATCTACAATTGAGAAAGCAGATTAAGAGTTCCTGAATTAATTTGGTATCAGAGACATTTACATGTTATGAAAATTGAGACATGAGATAAACATTGATTTTGAATTCATTAGGTGAGAATTTCTGTAAGGCAATGTAAATGCTGGACAGATTTATAACCATAGATAATTTTTAAGGATTTGCATCATCTCAAACCCATCTGATGAGTTTCTCCAAGTGCATGGGCAAGAACTTAAAATCATGTAAAATAGCAATGCAAGGAATAGAATGATCATCAAAAGCTTACCACGATAGCCCCAACCACCTCTACCTCGCCCACCACCTCGACCCCAATTCCAGTTCCATCCACCATTTTCTACATGAACAAAAGATTCAACAACCATTACCAAAAAAGAAGTGAAAGAAAATAAAGGTGAAACCTAGAACCAGGTACTGTCTGTTTAATGATGCTGTCCTGTTCCGGCTTAAACTCCAATGGGCCCTAAAGGCCAGCCAATGGATCCCTGATCAAGCTCCTATTTAAAATGTGCACGTATATAACAATAAGTGGATTACCTTGGTTGTTGCCATATCCGCCGTATCCACCTTGGTTGTTGCCATATCCACCGTATCCACCTTGGTTGTTGCCATATCCGCCATATCCACCTTGGTTGTTGCCATATCCACCTTGATTGTTGCCATATCCACCATATCCTCCTCTACCCCAACCCCTTCCTCTTCCCCTACCTCGACCACGTCCACGTCCAAATGAATCTTTATCAAGTAAGCAAATTATTAGCGGCTTCAATCATCCAATATCTTACCAATAACAAACTGTACCTTCACTAAGTTGACCCTGTACTTGTCTGGCCTGACGCTGTTGCTGCTGCTGATATAGTTGTGGCTGCTGGAATTTTTGTTGTTGCTTTAGCTGCTCTGACTGCAATGGAGCTTGATACCTACCAAACGAAGGAGGGGAACATAAAATAGGATTAAAATAACATGAGCCACACCAACTACAGAAATTGCCAATTGCATTTCAGCTCTGCAGAAAATGTTTCTGCCATCTATTTTAAGATGCAGTGCACAAAGTATCAAATGAATTACCCAGGGGAGTTCTTATTCAGCTCTCTGGTTGATAAAGATATTGATATCATGGAAACATGGCGTGTCGTCTCCAATCTGTGAAAAAGGTATATCATGTAAGTATATTACTAGCATCTAATTGAAAAAAGTAATTGAGTCACGACCAGTCAAAGCAATAAAAAACATAACGGTACAAGGCCCTCCTCGATAGGTTCCCATATATCAGTGATACTGACTGAACTGATAGCCGTATCTTGATGCAACCCAGGAATTTTTTTCTGCACTCAGGATAAATGATGAGGCAGCTTTAAGAGTTAGAACATAAAAAATAGCATATGGAGAAGTGGGGAAAAAAGCATAAAAAATAGCATATGGAGAGGTGGAGACTAGCCTTTATAATCTCTGCAACAGCCACAGCCTTGCTGATTGCCTGTCCCATTGCCTTAAAGACAATCTCTCTAACCCTCTTTTCCTGATCAAAGCATCATCCCGAAGACAACAAACATAAAATTAGTTTTTGAACACTGTCAAAGCCTGCATACATATGAGTCAGTACATACAGATACGTACAAGGAAAATGATTACAAAAATAATATCCAGTGAAAACAAGAGATTAAAAGCAGGAAAAGAAAAGCAAAAACATAATTTCTGCATTATACATTCTAGATAGATAAAGTAAGCACCTCTACTTCAACAAGAATGAACGTTTGAGGTTTCACAAGCAAGGCTTTCATGGATTCAAGATTATGATATGATCAAAATTGCACTAAACCAGTAAACAGAAGCTCGCAACTAGTAAGTCAGAAATGCAACAAGAGCTTGCAAAAAAGGAAAAAAATCTTCATTAGCTAACCTTCAATTTATTCCCGTGCATAACTCCAACTTATATGGGAAGTACAACAACCTACCTTAGAACCAATCAATAATGAACTCAAAATGTATATGTTAACAAAAAATACTCAGAGAAAACTAAACGTTAACGGACGATTGCTATGTCCTAGCTATGCAGCACAAGATTCACTATCTCAATACTGATCTCTGTACAGATGCCAACTTGTTACTGTGCCAGTACAAGACCAGCTCGGCATACCGAGTGTCGTCATGCCCCCAATACTGCGTATCAGTACCAAACTGGCACAATATTGTATGCCTCATACTACCCGGTTTGGAACGATACGTCAAACCTTAACACAACATGATTATTCGACGTTCAATCACTCCACACGATAGAGTCTTTGCTAAGAAACCTCTTTTGAATGCTATTGAAAGTCTCGGCGAAAACCTATTCTGTACCCATTCTGGATGTAAAAAATAAGATAGTGTTCTAAATGTAATTATAATCAACATCAATATGCTAATATAGATTTCTTAGTACATGTCTATTTTTTGCCTGTACAACTTTCTCATGGAAGAAGGTACCAATTGCCCTTTTCAACATTTTGCATGTTAGAAATAAATTTTCCTATTTTCATTTTAATTTTATTTCTTGTGTTTCAGATTGAGTCGACTAGGAGTTCAGCACTCTAATAGACACCAGAATATCATCAATTGTAAGTTAAAACGGACTTACAGCTATGTAATTATAGCCCTTAAAGTATAAGACTCATTGGATCTAATAATATATTTTTAACAAAATTTGTTCCTAATGACAGTCACTATCATATGTACATTCTAGCTGGTACCAAAAAGAACCATCATGAATCAGAATAAATGCTCAAACATAACTGGTTTCTCATGAATGAATTGATCTCTAGTTTTGCTGTGAATCATAACATTTTCATGTAAGACTTATGGTTTTAACAAGAAGATGGTGATGAATACCCAATAGAACTAGCACACAACCTTACATATAATGCCAAAACCAGATGCAACAGAGCTAGATACCAAAATCACTACATTGGATCACCTTATAAGTCAGTTTTGTATAACATAAGGCAATTTAATTATATTTAAAAGAAAAAGGCAACTAGTTGTGCATTCACATGCTTCCCATTTTCATATAAAAGGGAAGATTCCCGTTATCTAATGTATTGATCCGAAAAACAATGGCAAACATGTTTTCAATTTATTTGATTGCCCATCTGTTTGTTTTGTCAAGATCCACTGATCCTGGTAGTGACCAATATATAAGTAGATTTAAACAAAATTGACTGAAATCAGCCACTTAGGTGATTTTTATTGCAGGATAGCATACCCTGCTAACCTGCATGAAATGCTCCGGATTCCTTTCTCCCTAGCTTTATAAAAACCCCTATCTGGTTGAATTTTTTGGGCTTCTTAGGATAAATTTTTTAAAAACGGTAAAAAACAAGTAAGAAAGAAAAAAAGTAGTGGGGTGTGTTGGTGGATAAAAGGACAGATCGTAATATTTAACACCCCCAGCACCCCCCAAAGGAAAAAAGAGGCCGTATGTTGGGGTTAGCGGCATAATCCACCTCTAACCTGCAACCAAACAGAGACTTAACAATCATGCATCTCCTTTTGGGTTTTAAGCCAAATTATTTTAGTTTTGACAGAAGATTTAAGCATTGGCTATGATCTAAACATATTCCTAAGCAAGATGCACTGAACTTGGTTCTAATCAAAATGTTAGCATCTACCAATTTTAGTAAATACCTGGAACTTGACCAAAATCAGCCACTCAAGAGACAAGGTTCTTCATTATTTTAGTCACAATGTTCCAATTTCACAAATGGTTCTAGTCCCTTGGATAGCTGAAGCATGCTCCAAAACAAGAACTCCAAATCATGCATATTCACAGAAGTTTCTGTATGTTAACATAAACTTACTAACATCTCAAATTAGAAGAGGAAAAATTGTCCAAGGTCTTGAGTTCTTATATGTGATAAATTAACAAAGGTTAAGTTGAATTGACTACAGAAAAGCAACTCCAGGGAAATAATGATGTAGAGAAAAGCATTCAAAAATCAAAGGTACAGATAAACATGAGGCCAAACTAGTCAATTTAAATCCTCTTCTGCCGAGAGACCTGGGAAAACATAACTGCTTTCATAACTCTTTGTCAAGTTTTGAAATATCAAGTATCAAACCTATATTGACCAAAGGTGGTTAAGGAAAACATTGCATTGCATGCTGTATCAACAAGAGGTATAGATCAGAATGTTTTGACATGGCCCATACACCTCCGATACCACATAGTTTGGCCTCCAATTTGTTCATGCATTCTTTCTGATGTTTTATTTTCCTAATAATAGTAGGAGTATCAATTTCAGTTCCTTAGTCATCCAATTTAACATAATCTGATGTTTTTGTAAGGGCATACGAAATTGGCAACAACAACAATCATATTCTATCCTGAATTCTGCTAATAGCTTCTTACATTTACTACACATCAATCTGACCAGTTTGTATAAAAACTAATATCAACAAATTTTCTAATTTTTAATTGTAGATAATAAAAGAAAAACAAACTACATGTGCCATCCTGAATGTCAAGACAGAGGGATGGGACAGGGACTGGGACAATACAAGACAACCTTGTCTCAAGTGTTGAGATGTGGCGCATCCCATTCCACCAGAAAACTGGAAGAGTCCTGGAAGAGTCCCATTCCAAGGGATTTGAATTCCTGTATCTTATAGTCCATTAATCTTATAAAAATATGTTACCCAAAATAAACATCATTTAAGTTTTGTAGACTTCAAAACAAGTTCTGCTATGTCATATTATCTATAATCTAATATTTTTTTTCTTTCAATAAGTTTCTGTCTTTTACTCTTTTTACAACCTAGCTCCTTTTGATACAATCATATAATGATTTCTATGCTAATTTTGACAATTAAGCTTTTAGTATCCTATTATTAGCCTAATTAGTAAAAACTAAACTAATCTTAAAATTCAGCATTTTTGTTCAAATTTAAGTTGCATCAAATCAATATAGTAGTTTATACATTTCTTGGATATTGTCCAAGCTAAATAACAAATTAATGTCCATTCCAAGCAACCCTGGACAGAACTGCTCGATTTGGGTGAAATTCAAAGCTGATTTAGGCATAATCTACCTGACAAAAGCCAATATGGATGGTACTAGCCTGGTTCTACCTCAAAGCATTCCAGCCTCTCTTATTGACTCGCTTACTGACTTAAGGCCAGTACAGTACATAATGGCCAGTAAGGGGCCAGTATACTCAACTTTTCAAAAATTGCTCTCTATTAGGCCATATATGTAATGAAATCCATGCACAAGAGAAAGAAAGCAGCTATTGTAGGATAAAACTTTTTTCTAAGTTACCAGCCACAGTAAGAAGTTGCAGAAAATGATAATGACAATTGTTAATACCTTAACCAATTCTGTTGTCTTATGTCAGGTCAGCAATGGAGATTATCTTGTTGCTTATACAGCTTGCGGAAATATAATAAAGAAATGATAAAGGTATGCACATAATCTTTATCAACTTGTAGAAAACATATGACAACATACAAACAAACATGACAGAAACAAGAATGTTGAGATGAATCCTGAAAAAAGTAAGCAGATTAAGTTGAAGAATCTCATGAGGTGTAGGAGTTGCATCAATGGAGATTTGAGAACAAACCGATTGAGTCGGCATGTATATATGCAGCGAATATTTCAAGAGGCATCATTAAGGAGAGGCACTCAAACCTATTTCAACGGTCTATAAACAAGGTAAGAGGTAAGCTATCATCCAAGAATGTTACAAAGGAAAGCCTTATAGATAATACAAAGGCAACCCTTGATGGGAATAATTAACAGTTCATGGTTCATCAAGCCAACTCCATGTAGTTGGGCAAGCCTTGATGGTCATTAGAGCTTACGTGCACAAGCAATCCTCTTGAAGAATTTAAGACCAAAATTTACTAATTAAAATACATTAGGAATTATCTGACTTGAAAAATGCATTGCTGCTCATGACCTTTTTAAAAAAAAAAAAAAAAATAAATCCAAAAATCAAGTGTTCGGAGTTTCATACCTATGAACAATTTGGAAACAGAGGATGATATCATAGAATCAATGTCAAAAATGCATGATTAACTACATAAGTTTAGAACCCATAGCAAAGCTCAAAATCTTTGCTTCTAAAAACATGCAAAAACTAAAGTTTATCAGGTTCCGGTACTTCTAAACTATAATTTAATTATTATACCTTGCTGCTGGAAAAAAGGAGAGGTGCTTCATCACATGGACAACGATCATCTAGAAGGGCTCTAGCAAGAAAGGGTACTTTAATGTGTTAAGGTTACAGGAAAATGAAGCGAAGAACTAAGGTAAAATGAGTAGAGATTCAAAGGAAAGACATGAGTAGCTTGGAGTAAAATCTAACATGGCCCTAGGTAGGAATACTTGGTTAATGAGGATCCATAATACTGACCTCAAATAATGGAGAAAAGGCTGAATGGTTATGGTTATACCTTACTACTGAAACTGTACTTTTCATACACACGTAAGAAATCTCCAAAACATACTATTTTGGGTTTCTACGCATTTTAGATTTTGTAAATCATGATCAATGGCATAATCTGACTTCTAAAAATGCATGCATTTGCAATACATTGGATTCAAGCTTAAAATAAGATGTGAGCCCAAATATTGAACAGCACCAAGACAGAAGGGTGATTTATATTGCCCTTACAGTTAATTACAACCTAAAAGACCTATAATCATAAAAAAAACAAAAACCCATTCATTAGCCCAAATAGTAAAAGGTGCAAAAGAAACGGATGACTAGCAGCATCCAGAATGCTTAAAACCAAGAACCATAAGGGTGATTTATATCACCCTTGCTGCTAATTAGGACCCATGACACCTATAATCATTAAAAAACAAAAAACCATTTGTAATCTGTGCATCAAGCACTCACAAATTGAATGACATTTAATAACTAAATGAGTGGATTGATTTGGTTTATGATATAAGTATACAAATTTGCATAATTTTTAGACCACATGACTGAACATGTGCAGTCAAGATCAACATGTCACCTTTCCAGTTTCTCATAATTTCATGAACATTTCAGGGAAAAGTCATTTCTTGCCTAAGATCCTCTAATCCTTAGTTGAATTTGTGCATGAATACAATTTCAGTCAAGAACTCACTGACTTGTATTGTTTGGAATTGAATTTGTGCATGAATACAATTTCAGTCAAGAACTCACTGACTTGTATTGTTTGGAAAAAAATATGTACGTATATGAAGATATGCTTAATCCTTGATTTTGCCCTTTGATGGGTATGCTAAAAATGATGATCAAGGTCCAAAAAGACATCAACTAAGAGAAACTTACTCCAACTGTCACATATAGAAAATGTTAACATTCAGTATCATCAACTCGTATTTTTAAGTCATATACATCCAAGCATATTCTTATACTCTTATACAACCTATTATTGTCAACATGCAATACTTGCCATGCAAGGAATTTTGTAAACAATATGTACCATACAACAATACACTACATTACTTATCCATGCAGTGACTATTAGTTAATCCTTCATTTATTTCTTTTTATGCCTTATTAAAATAACTCTCCTTTTAGAACCAAGCCTGCAAAAATCAACAATACAGATTTAACCTTGAAAAATCATTCTCCAATCTTTACTTGAATCTGAAACTTATTTTCTCCACTTCTTTTTAACTTATAAAACACATGTCATCATGCTTTGATTTAGAACCTAGGAGTTAGTGATCAACTACATTCACGAACATGTTTATGACAACAAAATAATCTTAGCTCCTTTTACCCTCCTATTCTTATGAGACCTAACTATTGATGCATTTCTTGCTCCTTTGTCTTCTATCCAAACAATAATAATGAACAAAATTAATAGAAAGCAAGCTGATTTCCCCTAGATTCCTAATTTTTTCACTTGTCATAACCATTTATTACCACCAGGGTTTGAAGTCAACTCCTACAAAGTAATTCAATTATAGCCCAACAAGTCTCCAAGATCCCTTACAAGCTACAAATTCCATGTTAAGAGGTCTCGTCCTATTTCAAATTTCCATCTGCACTTACACTGCATTTGACTATGGAATAAATTAACCCAAGTGGGCTAACTTTCTCCTAACCCATTTTACATTAGAATAAACTACTCCACCTTGCAAAAAGGAAAAAGTATCATCCATTTTACCTTCAACATAAATTAACTACTTTTCTAGCATTCGGTGGGTTAAAGTGCAACAAATGGCATAAAAAAGGGCTTTCATTCCATTCAACCCTCCTTTATCCCTGGACCAAATGCAACTTTAAGATCTATAAAAGTTAAATTTGGGGGTGAAAATATCTGTGAAGCACCTTACAAATATAATGGAGATCCCTCTACTTTGAAAACTTATTCCATTTTATAGTACCTATTCTATTTTTCCCATTTTCCTCCTTTTTTTCAAGCAATTAAAGACAACAGCCTCTGAATTCAAAGGTTAAGCACAGGACATGTGCACTGTCCTTAGTGACTTGTATAATGTAAATACTAAATAAGATAAACATGGCAAATGTTAAGCCTGCTACACATTAGTCTAAGATTGTTAATATCTTCAAAACATCTAGACAATCCAAAGACAATATTATTAAGTAATAAGACTAATAACATCTTTAGAGAACTAGACAATGAGATTTTTACAATGCCTTAGTGCAGCAAATCCAGATGGACTACATATTTGCAATATATACCATTTCAAAAACTATAGTTGCGGAGAATTTCAGGGTACAAGGTAGCATCAAAGAAATTCAATATATGGACCTACAAATACAGAGCACAAGTAGAACAAAAGCAATACAAAATGATATCATGATGGCACTAGATCTTAGATATTGGCATTGCTATGCCAATAAGATGCTTATAGTATTTTTATATCATCATAGGACCAGATCCTCAACAATGCCACACTAGTGAGATGCTTCTACTACCATCCATCAATATAGAGCCTTTCATAGAGACAAAGAAAGGCATCACAAAGCATGATTTAGATATTTCCATGGTCTTGATTTGATATGAAACCACACTTTACTATGCTAGTGCAGATGACAGAACATTTCTAGAAAATGAACATGTGTCATCTCAGGAAATGCTCCTAAAGGTTGTTAAAACAATAAATGCAAAAGTTGTGAGAAAAGGCAGCAAGCAATCTCCTTGTATCAGAACAAGCAAATGAAAACAGTAGATTCATGAATAAGTAACCATATCTCATGCATAAAAAGATAAATTTATACCTTGATTTAAGGAACTTCATCATGTAAGAGGTGGATAATTTTACGACCTACTTATATAGCTGGCATGAGTTATAATTTAGGGGGAAAAAAAACAAAACAAAACTTGACTTATCATTCAAAAAATTTGAAATGATTCTAATGAACATCACAAATACTAATTAGTTGAAGTAGTTTATCTCTTGATAAATTCTAATGAACATCACAAATGGCCAAGTGGTGCAGCTAATTTTGATAATGATGCACAGCAAAGACAAAACCTCTCTATATATTAACATTTATAGGAGTGCACATGTTTTCAAGCAGATGCAATTATACCAAAATCAAACCAGTTGCACACTTTTGAGAAGACACAGCATCAAAAGAAATAGGCAAACCCACTGGTTAAAAGAAAACTCCAAACAACAAATATCAACAAATTCAACGCCGTATAATTATTTATAATTAACATAAACATCAGGTTGATAAAAATTAAGCAGCTCATAAGAAAAATAATTTTTAAAAAAAAGATAAACTACCCTTGATAAACCACTGCACCACAAAATATATGTAAAACAGGGACGAAATGCATTCAAAAAAAAAAAAAAAAGAGGAAAAATTAAAAGTAAATGCCGATTGAAGCACAGAGGAGGTTTTTTCACCAACAATCACAACCCGCAATTGATTAAAAAAAAAAAAAATCTACAAGCTTGAAATAGATTCCACGGCTCTATACAAAGGAGACTGCGAGAGAAAGAGGATATACCTGAAGGAGGCTGGAGGCATAGCTGACATAGTTCCGGATGAGGCCCTGGGTGGTGATTCGAATCTCGTTCTCGTTAATGGCAGTTTCGGGCCGCGGCTTCTCCACTCTCTGGTATCTATCCATGGCAAGACCAGAGGAGAAGTTTCTTAGGTTAGGGTTTTGGGATGAGGAGAGAGGAGAGGGGCTGTAAAACCCTAGAAGGGAACAATAGCCGGGGGAGTACACGAAGAAGCTAAAACCTCCGAATCAGAAGCTTTAAAGCAACCCCCATAGACAGATGGAAAAGAGAACATGGAGGTTAGGGCACGAACGATGCTTTCCGGGTTTGAGTAGTAGTAAAAAAGATTATATAAAAATAAAGTAGGGCACGTGACCACTCCAATCGGCAATCAGCTCAGGGCTTGGCATCATGCGGGCCCTCGATACGTCGATTTGCCAGTCGTTGGTTGTCACAGTTTTCGGATCAAGTCAGCGGTGCAGAAATCATTTGGGCCGGGACTTCAAAATCAATGTCTTCTGGTTGTCGAGAAGGTTTAAGAAATTATTTTTTTTATTTTTTTTTATTATCGATATGATGCATATTAATATTTTCGTTCGAATTCCTGCTAACCGGTTATAAGAAAAGACTCAACCAACTACACCACTCATCGATAATAAGAAATTTTTTGTATACCCTCCTGTCCAGAAATAATACACCATCGATATGATTCATTTCGATAAATCCCCGCTTTTTGGCATATATTTAACAAAGGTTTACTTTTTTATAAAAAAATTAAGACACCGCGCTTATAATTTATATAAAAAATATTTTTATTATTAAAATTTTTTATTTATTAAAAATTTTAAATAATAAAAATATTTTTATATTTTTTAAAAATTATGATATTTTGTGCCCTATGATAATATTATAATGTCATGCAATCAAATTATAATTTTTTTTTTTTGATAGAAAAAAGAGGGAGAGGAGTTAGACCCCGGGCGTGGTCACTCCCAGACGGTCCCCCAATCCCAGCCAGGGAATGTTCGATACACGGCGCATATTAATTTTTTTACAGCCGTTCCCCATATGAGTACGTCAACCTGACCACCACTGGCATCAGCCGAGTGAACAGGATTTATTATATATATTCCTAAATTTTTCACTACCACCGGTTAACAGAGACTTCAGGATTATTTTATTTTATTTTTTATTTTTTGATTTTACTTCCGTACTATTTTTCTATTTTTTATTTTATCTCCAGACTTTTCCGTGTCCAAATCAAGACTGGAACCCCTGCCAGCTGACCAAATTATAACTTTTAAAAATAAAAAATCATACGAAAAAAAAATATTTTTAGCATTGGAAACTTTTAAAATTTTTAAATATCAAAAATATTCTTTCTAAAAAATTATAATTTATTTATGGAATATCAGATAAGAAGTATTATAATATTTTAGAAAATTAAAGATATTTTTATCATCCAAAACTTTTAAAAAAATAAATAATAAATTTTAAATAATAAATTTTTTAAATAATTTTTTTCAAAAAATTATAATTTAATTATGTTATACCGTAATAAGGTTATAGAAATATTTTTATCATTCAAAAATTTTTTTATATGAAATTATATGTATTAAATGTTATAAACAACAATTTATTTGATCCATCAAGTTGAGTGAGGTATTTTTTCTTTTAATTTTTTTTAGATGGGCCAACATGGCAAGCTAAAGCCCAAAAGCATTTTACGCCTCGAGCAAAGGTGGTATTGTGTTTTAGGATAAAATTGATGGCAACAAACAGTCACTGATTTGTGCTGTCAGCAGGTGAACATGAAATGTTCGGGCAAATCGAAGAAATTGATAGCCGATATCTCATTGAAATGCAGATTTATTGCATTGTCCTGGCAAAATATTTTAGGGAGTAGACTTATAAACAGCTAGTGCGGCATAACACCGTTATCTTGGCAATTCGTGTTATGGACTCATTGTTGTGATTAACGGAACCATCCGTTCACTTAAGATGGGCGATTAGTGTTTTACTTTGTAGAAATAAATGATGATGTCATCAAAGGTGCCCGATCTTCTAAAAGGCACATTTAGTTTTTTTTTTTCAAAAAGGAGATATAACAATCATTTAAGAAAACACCCAGACTTTAGTTCAATGCAACCATGCAAGAAGCTCGATTGATTTGGCACGGTACTTAATAGTAGACTCAAAAGCAGTTAATATTCTACAATGGAGTGATGGACGATTATTTTGGAGACATGCATTTGCTTATAGTTTTTTATTTTCGATTTTTAAAAAATATTTTATTATATATTTTTTTATTTTTGGTATAGAATAAAAGTAAAATAAAATAAAAAATAATATGTTTGATAACTAAGTTTCAGTAAAAAAAAAAGCAAAATGTATATTTGATAAGCATGTAATATCTTATTATTATTTAAGCTATTAAAAATCAAGAATCAAATAATTTAATTAAACCATATACTCAGCTAATTTATTAGCAATTCTACCTCTAATTACACTCATCTCTGGTCAAAGACCTAATTTTCAATAATCAAATTTTCCTTTATATATTCAACATAGAGACTTTTTTTTTTTTTTGTATATTATTCCTAATATAATTATAAATTGCACATGCAACTATGTCAAGTTATGCCTGTTTTTATAAGGAATATGAAGATATCTTTCTTAAGATAGATTTTTTTTTTTTTAACATTCCAAAACTGCTTCCTAATGTATGTATTATGCATGTATGTACGTATGCATGTATGCACGTATGTATGTACATATGCATGTATGGATGCAAGCATGTATGCACATATATATATATATGTATGCATGTATATATGTATGTATATACAGATACATGTATGGATGCGCATATGCATGCAAGTATCATGCCATATATATATATATATATATATATATATATATATATATGTATATATATATATATATATGTATATATGTGCATGCATAATGTATGTATGTATCTATGTATGCATGCATGTATGTGTGTGCTTATTAAGGTTTTATGTTCGTTCTTTTCAAAGCAAGGAATCATATTTTAAGAAGTAAAAAAAAAATTTACTTTTTACAAAAAAATAATTGATTTTTTTTACTTTTTGTGATATTATCAAATATTATTTTTTTTATTTTTGTTTTAAAAAAATTAAAAAGTTAAAAAAAATTCAATGACCGAACAAATGTACCCTCAATGAACCCTCAAAATTTGAAATTGGTGGAGCAAGGTGCTTTACTAAAAAGATTGATAAACTAAAGGCAACCACGGTAGAGAGATGAAGAGTGAGAAAAAAAAAGGACAAGACAAGGATTTCGTTCATACCCCTTTCTGAGGGAAAAGAGGGATCAGAGAAGGCCAATCCGCTCGGCAGAGTGAGGGCTTCTTTGCTAGGACCTTCAAGTGCTTCAAATCTAAAATCTAAAGGAACGAAAGATTCACCTCCGAGGGGTATGTCAAGTACAAATAGAGCTTGGGTTCCGAAGGCGAGAAGAACTTGGGCACAGGCAGTTCAAGGTCTTCGAAGATTCGGATAGGAAACATCTCAGACGACAATGGAAGAGGTTGCCACTCTGGAAGAAAAGTTCTCTTAGATGGTGGCCTTTGCTAATGAGGAGATCGACATGGCTTGTACTCGATAGAAAGCTGCTCTTGAGGTTGAACCATGAAGATTTTATCTTTGAATCGCCAAGGGGCTACAAAGCCATCCATTGGTAATTATGTTCCGACCCTATTAAGACAAATATCTGCTGATATATGTTGTTTGCTAGAAAGTAGATTATCTAAATATTCCATGTTATCTATTCACTAGTTATTCACTAGTTTCTTGGGCCACAATGGAATTTACATTTGGTTCTGGCTGTTGGTCTTTCTGGGAGCATTATAGTGGTATGAAAGCAAACCTTGGGCCAAATAGACTTTACACATGGGGACCGCTAAGCTATTTTTGGAGTCATTTCGCAAGAACAAAAGCCTTCTTGGATCTTGGAAGTTTGTTTATATAAGTTCTTATGGCTTGGACTGTAGAAGGTTGTGGGTTGAGATCGAGACAGTGCTATCCCTTAGTTTATCTATTGTTTTAATAGGAGATTTTAACTGCATTGTAAATTCTACTGATAAGAAAGGATGGAAATTGTTCCATGTGAATACAGATATTAAAGAATTCAAAGGTTTTCTTCGGAGAACTGGACTGACGGATTTGGATTTTAATGGGCCCAGTTATACATGGTATAATAATAGAATGGGTATGGCAAAGGTTTTGGAAAGATTAGATCGAGCCATTGCTATAGATTAATGGATGAATCTTTTCTCAGAGTTTAGGGTTGTCTATCTGGCAAGATTTGCCTCGGATCACAATCCTCTGGTCCTCACTCCTATAGAAGACTTTAAAATGGAAACTATGCCTTTTCGATTTGAAAAAATGGTGCTTTATTGTCAAGGGATTCATGAGGTGATCAGGCAATGATGGCAAGGTGAATCTGATTTCCCACCTGAA
This sequence comes from Areca catechu, assembly GCA_021397845.1. Taxonomy (NCBI): domain Eukaryota; kingdom Viridiplantae; phylum Streptophyta; class Magnoliopsida; order Arecales; family Arecaceae; genus Areca; species Areca catechu. The sequence goes on along the minus strand of CM038040.1, from coordinate 6,297,188 downwards.
GAAAACTCTCTAAACTTCTACATAAGACTAGACAGGTCATAAGGATTATAGAAACACATAATTGATAATATTTTTACCAGAGGGCAGTAGCTTTACAATCATATTCATGATTGGCAACTGAAAGAAGCATATCAAGGTTCCTTATCTGATCAAGATCATTATCTGCTCTTGGCTCTGTTAAGGCAATACAATAGTACTTTATATCTTTTAGAGGTTTTATAAAGGCAAAAGTCAAGATTAACATGGCTTAATGAGGGTGATGCTAATACAAAATACCTTTTTTGGTCAACTATTCTAAAGAAGATGGCAAAATAGAATTTTAATGATACAAAATGACAATGGAAAACAAATAGAAGATCCCAATAGTATTTCTAATATTTTAATGGATCATTTTTAATAAAGATGGCTTACACAACAAGATATGCAAAACATGGAGATACCCTATTATCATGCGTATGGTTTCTAATTTACAAAATCAAGAGCTAACTAGGCCAGCATTTATTGTTGAAATAGAGGAGCCTATTCAAAGCATGAAACCCGATGAGGCACTAGGACTGGATGGTTATCCAACTTTCTTTTTCTATACATTTTGGTATTGTATCAAGAACGAAGTTATTCAAGCTATCCAATCCTTTTTTCAGCATTCTTAAATGCCAGAACATTGAAGTCAAACCTTTATTACTCTTATGCCCAAGAAGACTAATCCTTTAAAAGTCCATGATTATCGGCCAATTAGCTTATGCAATACTATTTACAGAATCATAGCAAAAATTTAATAGGTTGCGACCTCTTCCGCCTTCCATGATATTTTTGGAACAAGGAGCCTTTGTCCAAGGGAGGAGTATTGCTGGAAATATTCTCTTAGCATGAGAGGTAATGCATTCTCTTCACAAAGCTTCTCCAACTAGAGGTCTTGCTTTAACCAAGGTGGACATGGAGAAGGCCTATGATCAGGTTCACTGGGATTTTCTTTTTTATATTCTTAATCAATTTGGTTTTCATCCTATCTTTATTTTCTGGATCAGAGCTTGCATACAACATGCTCAATTTGCTTTCCTTATCAATGGTAAGTTAACTTGTTGATTTTCTTCTTCTAGGGGGCTTCGATAGGGGTGTCCGCTCTTTCCATATCTATTATTCAGTGTTCTAAAGTTTTAACCATATTTCTTAAATTTGCCACCTAGAATAGACTTATGCAGGTTTATAAACATTCTAGAGTGGGCCCTATTATATCTCATATTTTTTTTGTAGGTGATTGTTTGTTTATTACTAAGGCAGCAACCAAAGATGCTGCTTGCTTGAAAGCTATTATTGATACTTATTGCTCTATTTCTGGTCAAACAATCAATCTTACCAAGTCTCAACTTATGATAAACCCTGCAACACCTTTCTTTATTAAAATAATTATAGTGATACAAGAATTTGTTAGAATCTAGAACTATCTAGGCATTCCTTCATCTAGAAAACCTCTAAAGAAGGAAACTTTTTTTTTTCTTATTAAAAAAATTGACTAGCAGAATGGCTTTTTGGAAATGGAAATATCTTTCTTTGGTTGGTAGAGCCACTTTGTTAACTTTGGTTCTATCATCTATTCCTCTTTATAATTTTTCTTTTATTTATGTTCTTACTTCAATCTTGACCAGAATCGAAAAAAAATACAGGACTTTTTTATGGGGGCATAGTTCAGATCATCGATGGCTTCATCTTATCACCTGGGATCAGATTTGTCAACCAAAGGCTCATGGGGGTCTAGGTATTACCTCTTTGATTATTAGAAGGAAAGCTTTTCTTTGCAAAATGACAACCCAACTTATTACCGATTCTAAAGGATTGTAGTCCAAAGTGCTTGTAGCCAAATACAAGTTTGCGAGCGACTAGAGAAGCTATAGTGTTCCTCGTAAATGTTCCATTATTTAGAGGAAATTTTGTGGCCATGGTCCTCTTATCAAAATTAATTAATATGGTTTATAGGTGATGGTTAGTCCATTGATGTTTACAAAGACCCTTGGATATCGTTTTTGCCTTTATCTCTTTGGCCTACCTTTATCAATATTGATGCTCCTATGCATGGCTAAATGTTTATGATTTAATTACTCCTGAACGGGAATGGAATCTAAAGTAGCTTTCAAATTTCTTGGCCATGGAGATGATGAACCAAGTCAATATGATGCCTGTGCCTATTAATGCTAGTTTGATCAGTTAATTTGGGTCCAAATAGATTCTCCTATTTCTCTTATAAAAAGTTTTTATCCAATTATCATGCCACTTCAACAGCAAAGTTATTCGATGATGTATTGGATTTGGAAAATGATGGTGCCAATACGAGTTAAATTTTTTTGGTGAAAACTTCTCTTGCACGGGCTTCCTTGTAAGGGTCTCCTAACTCAAAGGAAAATTATTCCTATGTCCTCTTCTTGATACGATTTATGTTCAAGTGTCATGGAAGATGATAATTATGTTTTGTTGCAATATGCATATGCTCGAGATTATCAGTATCATCTATCAAATACATACTATATGTACATAGTCCCTAGCTCTTTATCTACATTTATAGCAATTATATCTAACACAGGAGGTAATAAGAGGAAGCAAGCCCTGTTAGCAATTGGTGCTTGGCTACTCTCGACGAGGCATAATGAAAGAATCTTTCAACACTTAACTCATTCTCCAAGACAATTAATGAGAAGTGTAGCAAGTTATTTGATTCAATATGATACAGTGAGTAATCTTGGTAACTTTAATTTTTCATCAAGGTGTTGAGGTAATTGCACTCTGTCCACCCTAGATAGAGGTCTATCTTTTTTAATTTTGTAATTACCTCCCCTATGAAAGCATTAAAGTTAATTTTGATATAGTATCACAACGAATAATGTCTCTATTGCTTTTGTTATTCAAAATTCAAATGCTCAACTTATTTATGTAGTTGGAAAAAGGGTGCAAAGTCTTTATGTATCATGTTGAATTGATGACTGCCTGGATGGGAATCAAAGATGCTATGCTCCAATTCAATTATGCTAATATAATTATTGAGGAAGATTCAATTGCAGTTATTAACTCTCTTGTAGAAAAAAATGTAGCAACAATAATATCCATCATCTGCTGATGGATATTTTACAATGGAAGGCCAATTGTACATGCATCCATTGTTCTTATATTTTGTGGGAAGCCAATTAAGCTGTTGACTTCTTCACCAAACTGGCAATGCATGGCGATATTCATTGGACACCTGATAATGATATTCACCAATATTTTCTTCATATTCTGCAGGTTGACTAGAGTGGTGTAAGATTTAGAAGGGGACAAAGCTGTGCTAGCAGCATGAAGGAAGGAAGAAACAAGGAAATACAAAAGCCCAAAATATCAGATGGGGTTTTATGGACAAAGATATGTTTCCAGCACCAGGGTGGGAGGCTACCTAGTTTGTCTCTTAATCATATTGTTGGTGTTGCTTGTTTATCCCTCTATTCTATGATTTTATATTGGTTTACTAGTTATCTTCTTATTCTCTAGTTATATTCTATTCTATTGTTACATGTATTTGTTTTTTCTTGGTGGCATGTATCTTGTACTACATGTGTTTATACATATTTTATCTATTGTTACAAGTGTCTATATTGTAGGAATCTTATGGTATATTTTATATTGCAGGAGTCTATGTCTGGTGGTATATGGCTTTGTTACAGGAGTCTGTTTTGTTGCCCAGTGAAGAAGCAATCCAAGAAGGGGGGTGAATTGGGTTTTATAAAACTTTTTGAACAATTTCAACAAGTATGTGCTAATTGCAATTAAATACTTGTATTTTGCCAAAGTGTTTGTGTGTTTAATAAAAATATGTAATGGAATTAATAAAGTAAATGCAAGAGTAAATAAGGAATAAATAAGAGCAATCACAAATACAAGAAGTTTATAGTAGTTCGGTGCACTTAAAGGCACATACATCTACTCCCCGAGTTCTCCTTGGAAATTTCACTATAATCACCAAAATTACAGTTGATTAGTTTTTCAGGCTCACTAATCAAAACCTAACTTATTTTTCCAAGCTCACAAGTCAAAATCCCTTGTTGGTTTTATAACTTAGGCTAACCAACAATCTCCGATGGTTTTACGAGCTCACCAACAACCTATGTTGGTTTTACGGGATCACCAACAACTTAGTTGATTTTGATACAAAGGCTTACTAACAACCTTGTTGGTTTTCATACAAGGCTCACCAACAAACCTCTTTGGTTTTCTAAGGCTCACCAAAAACTTTAATAAACAAAGTAAGCACAATATAAAAAGAACACAATAAAAACTTTCTTAAACAAAGTAAATATCTCTTTAAAATCCTTGATTGTTGATGAAGAACTTGTCTTCAAGTTGTTGAAGCCTTTAACTGCAGCTTGATGATGCGAACTTGGATGTACTCTCTTATCTTTGGAAGCTTGAAGGCTTGAATCACTTAATTTTTGAATCATTGAAGGATATTCAATAATCTCACCAAAGGATTACTTTCCTATTTAATTTTTGGTGTTTATATAGCTCTCCAAATCATAGATGACCGTTTATGACCATTAGGGATGAAAAACTAGCCGTTTGAAGCAAGTTGGAATCAATTCTGCATTTCTGAAAAACTAGCCGTTACTTCAAGTATCGATACTTGAATCTGGTGAGTCGACACTTGATTTCTGTGAGTCGACACTTGGATCAGCTCAAGGCAAAAATTCTAGATTTTTACAGTTCTGTATTTTTCTTGTTCTCAGGCCTTGAGTCGACACTTGAACTTTTTCATGAGTCGATACTTGCTTGTATCAGTACTGAAACTTGCTGAAACTTCTCCAAAATCAAATTTTAAGTCCTTCAAAGTCTTCCTTATGTTCCAAAGTCCTTATAACTTGAAATTTCATGAATTTGGAGGACTTCTTCAACTGAAATACAAGCATTTTATTCTTTCAACTGATATGAGTACTTAATCTAATAAACACACTAAAATACATAATTAGTACTCTTATATACTTAAGTATTTTATCAATCATCAAAATCAAGACCTGAGTCAACATATTTGTATCACTATTTTTAAATAAAATATTTAACATTTGCTATTACAAAAAAAAAAAGATTGATAAGTTTATATAAATAATCAATAATGTCATCTTTGGGCATAAGCATATAAGATTTTGAACTTGCATTTATAATTATAATCTTGTTTGTGATTTGTTTAATTGCTGGATATTGGATTTATTCACCAAAGTATCTAGGATTAGACTCACAAGCAATTGATGTTGCACAAGACATTGTTATTTTGGAAATAAACTCAGGTTGCTTTGCATGATCATCGTACACTGTAAGTCAAAGATGAGCTAGCCAACATGTTTGGAAATTTACAATTGGACCATACATTGTAAGTCAAGCTATAATGCCTCGGCAAATCAAGCCTGATGTGCGGTAAGTTGACATACAACAAAATTGACTACAAGTTAACTTAAAGGATGAGCTATTATATGATAATATAACAATATGTTATAATATTATAATATCATTATATTATGTGATATAATTATATGATATGATATAAAAATGTTATTATGATATATCATAGTGTAATAATATTATTCTACTACTAATGTACGTCTAACAATGTAAGAATACTATTATCTTTTTAATTAATATTACAATTGTTATAGCCGTTACGATGACGTGGCGTGTCTCAGATTCTGCCGGGCATGATTCGAACCACGTGGATTTTTTCGACAGAATGGGAACGGTCCAGTGAGGTTGGATGTGGCTCCACCACGGCCGAAGTTGAGATCGGGTCGGGCCATCTTGCTCCTTCGCCAGGTGGCGCCTGGACACGGATCCACCTCGGCCGAAGTCGAGCGCTCCTCTGCCGCTCCGCCAGGTGCCCGCTCAGGAGGGGTCCACATCGGCCGAAGCCGGCGGCTCCTTGCTCCCTCGCCGGGTGGTGCCCTGAGACGGTCCCACCACGGCCAAGGTCGAGCCGAGCCTTCCTGCTCTTTCGCCAGGTGGTGCCCGGACACGGGTCCACCTCGGCCGAAGTCGAGCGCCCCTCTGCCGCTCCGCCAGGTGTCCGCCCTGGAGGGGTCCACCTCGGCCGAAGCCGGCGGCCCCTTGCTCCCTCACCGGGTGGCGCCCTGAGATGGTTCCAACTCGGCCGAGGTCGAGCCGGGCCTTCCTTCTCCTTCGCCGGGTGGCACCCGGACACGGGTCCACCTCGGCCGAAGTCAAGCACCCCTCTACCGCTCCGCCAGGTGTCCGCCCAGGAGGGGTCCACCTCGGTCGAAGTCGGCGGCCCCTTTCCCCCTCGCCGGGTGGCGCCCTGAGACGGTTCCACATCGGCTGAGGTCGAGCCGGGCCTTCCTGCTCCTTCTACAGGTGGCGCCCGGACATGGGTCCACCTCGATCGAAGTCGAGCGCCCCTCTGCCTCTCCGCCAGGTGTCCGCCCAGGAGGGGTCCACCTCGGCCGAAGTCGGCAGCCCCTTGCTCCCTCGCCGAGTGGCGCCCCGAGACGGTTCCACCTCGGCCAAGATCGAGCCGGGCCTTCCTGCTCCTTCACCAGGTGGCGCCCGGACACGGGTCCACCTCGGTCGAAGTCGAGCGCCCCTCTACCGCTCCGCCAGGTGTCCGCCCAGGAGGGGTCCACCTCGGTCGAAGTCGGCGGACCCTTGCTCCCTCGCCGGGTGGCGTCCAGAGACGGTTCCACCTCGGCCGAGGTCGAGCCGGGCCTTCCTGCTCCTTCGCTAGGTGGCGCCCGGACACGGGTCCACCTCGGCCGAAGTCGAGCGCCCCTCTGCCACCCCGCCAGGTGTCTGCCCAGGAGGGTCCACCTCGGCCGAAGCCGGCAACCACTTGCTCCCTCGCCGGGTGGCGCCCTGAGATGGTCCCACCTCGGCCAAGGTCGAGCCGGGCCTTCCTGCTCCTTCTTCAGGTGGCGCCCGGACATGGGTCCACCTCGGTCGAAGTCGAGCGCCCCTCCGCCGCTCCGCCAGGTGTTCGCTCAGGAGGGGTCCACCTCGACCGAAGCCGGCGGCCCCTTGCTCCCTCGCCGGGTGGCGCCCTAAGATGGTTCCATCTCGGCCAAGGTCGAGCCGGGCCTTCCTGCTCCTTCGTCAGGTGGCGCCCGGACACGGGTCCACCTTGGCCGAAGTCGAGCGCCCCTCTGCCGCTCCGCTAGGTGTCCGCCCAGGAGGGGTCCACCTCGGTCGAAGCCGGCGGCCCCTTGCTCCCTCGCCGGGTGGCCCCCAGAGATGGTTCCACCTCTGCCGAGGTCGAGCTGGGCCTTCCTGCTCCTTCGCCAGGTGGCGCCCGGACATGGGTCCACCTCGGCCGAAGTCGAGCGCCCCTCTGCCGCCCCGCCAGGTGTCCGCCCAGGAGGGGTCCACCTCGGCCGAAGCCGGCGGCCCCTTGCTCCCTCGCCGGGTGGCACCCTGAGACGGTTCCACCTCGGCCGAGGTCGAGCCGGGCCTTCCTGCTCCTTCTCCAGGTGGCGCCCGGACACGGGTCCACATTGGCCAGAGTCGAGCGCTCCCCTGCCGCTCCGCCAGGTGCCCGCCCAGGAGGGGTCCACCTTGGCCGAGGCCGGCTACCCTGCATGGTGAGGACACCGAGAAGCAGGGGCACGAGTTCCGAGACCACCCCTCGGGCAGCGCGTGCCGCACCTCGAGAGGAGCGCCGGTATGGTCGGCAGCAACGCGCGAAACCTTGTTTACATCGGCCCGACGGGTTCCGCAACTGAGAGGCGAAGTCCTGGCGGACAGGACCCGGTAACAGACATTGTCGACGCCTGGGAAGGAGAGCGCTCGCGCTCGGCCAAAGGTCTGGCCGGCATCCTCCCTGTACCCTTTCCTCGCTGGGCTCGACAAGCAAGACAAGGAGGCCGCCGGATTCCTGGACCCGAAAGGGAAGGGGGAAAGAGAGAGAGAGAGAAGGAGGTGAAAGCTGTTGCCCAGAAATGGTGCCCAAGAGGGGGGGTGAATTGGGTATTTAAAAAATTAAAGCAATATATGTGCTATCAAGTTTTAAGGTGAAGAGTGATAGTGCTCCAAAAATTGTGCAACGGAAGCAATGAAATAAAATGACAATTAAAGAGTAAAAGAATTTAAAGAGAAAGGCAATGCAAACACACAAGAAATATAGTGGTTCGGTGCACCTAGCACCTACATCCACTCCCCAAGCTCCACTTGGGAATTTCCACTATAATCTTTAGATTACAGCCGACTTGTTTTACCAGGCTCACAAGTCAAAACCTTACACACTTGTTTTGGCTTCGGGCTAACAAGCAACCCTAGTTGGTTTTATCAATTGGCTCACCAACAAACCTCACTCACTTGTTTTGGCTTCGGGCTTACAAGCAACCCTAGTTGGTTTTATCAATTGGCTCACCAACAAACCTCACTCTAGTTTCAAATTCCCTTGAAACTAGCTAAAGACAAAAGAATATCAATACAATGAATTAAAAACTAAACAAACTCCTTTTGAGCAATAATAAATTCGTTGAAGCTCTTGATGGAGACTCTTCAAGCCTTTTCCCTTGGAATCTTTGGACCTCACTAAATGACAAACACTTGAATGTTGGATTCCTCAAAGATGGAAGACTTTTGGCTAAGGAATCTCTTGGTTTTCTCACTCTTTTGGCTTGGAAGTGATTGAAGGCTTTGTACTTTGAATCTACACTTTTTCACTTTGTCTCCTTGTCTTTTTTGAAGTTTGGTGGAGGTTAAATACCTCATTCATGCTGAAACAACTCCACAAGACCGTTAGATTCAAAAATATTGCCGTTTATGGCCGTTAGAAATCAAATCAAAAGTTCAGAAAAACTAGCCGTATGCCATGAGTCGACCTCATGAGTCGACCTCTGAATCAAGTGTCGACCTCATGAGTCGACCTCCAGTATAATTTAGGCAAAAATTCAGAATACCATAGTTCTGCCCATTTGAATTCTCAGGCTATGAGTCGACCTCTGGTGTCGACCTCTGGACAGGTGTTGACCTCTGGTGGTCGACCTCTGGAGCGTGCCACTGAGATTTTGCCGTGCCGGCCATGCTGAACTTTTCTTCTCTTCATGAGTCGACCTCTGGTGGTCGACCTTTGACAAGGTGTCAACCTCTGGGGGTCGACCTCTGATCTGAATTTTTCTGGAACTCTTTGAGATGTGCGTGCCATGCTTGAGTTTCTTTAAGCCTTTGTTTCTTTTGTCAAATATTTCTTAACAAGAAGGTCCATTATGAGAATTTTGATCTTATCCAAGGTAGAAGAGCTCTTTTCCAAATCAGGCAAACTTAGTTTCATCATTGTACTTTTGATACTCTTTTTGAATAACCTAAGTCCTGAAACTTTATCTAGAGATGAAACATTAGTCCAAACATATACTCAACCTTTTGTTAATCATCAAAACTAAGGAGCCAAAGCCAACAAAAGCGAAGAAGGAGCCTCCCGAGGGCGGGAGGCCGGAGGCAGCATGATGGGATAAAAGGATGGGGAGAGCGGACAACCAGGTAAAAGGGAAAAAAGGCTGGGAAAAGAAAAAAGGCACCGAGGGTAGGATCCAAGATCCCGAGAGGGGTCCCTTGGCGCAAGATCGGTGAAGGAACTTGGCCTAATTTTCACTCTTCCAGAGACCTTTTTTGCGAAGATAATCTCTAAGCCTGGACTCTTTCGGGGGCCCACCTTGGAGATTCTGTTCCATCTCGCCATTTTCTAACTTGACCGTCGGAGCTCCCTCGTCGGGGTCCTCGGCCAGGGTTTCAGACCTTGTCTTGCAGGATCGGGAGCCCGGAGACCTCGAGGCGAGACGGTCTGACCCCGCCACCAGCTCTGAAGTTACAGGCCGTGGCGGCGAGATCGACAATAGATTGGCGCACCAGGTAGGGGGGCAGGACAACACCCCCAGTACGAGCTAGCTCTCTGTGGGACGAAATGCGCTTTGGCCATGGTGGTCACACGCGGGCGCGAAGCATCCACCAGCCGAGTAGGGGAGGTCCCTTCTCCTCAGGGGCCACGCAGCCCGGAGAGGGAGCTTCCTGCTCCACCTCCCCTTCCACCACAGTCGACCTCAGTGGACGGACCTTTTGCAGCTATCATCCAACAGCTGCAAACCCTAACTACAGCAGTTCGATAGCTACAGCACTAGCAGCGCTCCCTGGCCACGCAGCCCTAGCCAGGGACCCCCGCGGCTTGGGCCACGGGGCTGCGCGGAAGCCTGTGCTCCATCCAAGGTAGGCCTTCCCAACCGTGAGCAGTCTCCAACCCCTGCAGGAGCCACCAAACCCCCGCAAAGAGAAATTACTCCTGTTCGGCGGATCACGAGAGTCGATCCCCGATCGATGATGCCGAGACGGCGCGCCGCAGTAGGCGACGTCGGGGCAAAGCCCCTCGTCGAGACCGATCGGCGCCCCCTTCACCAGCGGCCTCGGTAGAAGATTCCACTTACGAGGCCATTAGGCGCCAGGCCGAGAGGCGCCTGGAGGAGCACGAGCACAAACTAGCGGAGTTCGCTTGCTGATTTGCCGACCTGCAGAACTCCTCGGTGGAGCCGGCGGGCTACGACTCCCGGCCACTCTTCTCCCGGGAAATCCAAGAGGAGCCAATTCCGAGCCGGTTCCGCATGCCGCAGGTGGATCCCTACGATGGGACCACCGACCCTTTGGACCATCTGGAGAGCTACAAGGCTCTCATGAGAGTCCAAGGGGCCACGGATGCTCTTTTATGCATTGCCTAACCCGCTACCCTCCGGAAGGCTGCTCGAGTCTGGTTCACCCGCTTCGAGCCGGTATCTATTTGCTCCTTCCCTCAATTGGAAGGAAAGTTCGTGGTGCATTTTGATGCTTGTCGGAAGGTGCCTAGAGAGGTGGACAGCCTCTTCTCCATCCGCCAGCAGGACCAGGAGCTGCTTCGGGACTATATTACCCGTTTCAAGATCGCTGCCCTGGAAATCTACAGCCTGGACGAGCCTGTCGCCATGCTGGCATTGAAGCGCAGGCTCAAGACGTCCCGCCTGACTTATTCCCTAGACAAGAAACCCCTTAGGACATATTCCGAGCTCCTCCTCCGTGTCCACAAGTACATCCAAGCGAAGGAGACCGATCGCACCAGGCGAGAATTGGACGGGAGGACCCTGAAAAAGCCGACCCCGAGAGATGTTCCCGGGACCCGAAGGCCCGGACCACCTGCTGACCCCGGTCCAAACCCGAAGCCGAAGGGCGGAGCCGCCCCGGAGCGAAGTTTCACCCCTCTCCTTACTCTCAGAATGAAGATCCTCATGGAAATTGAGGGCGAGTACTACCTCCGCCGACCTCCCCCTCAGAACCCAAGGAACACCCGCGACAAGTCAAAGTACTGCCAGTTCCACCGCGAGCACGGCCATGACACGGAGGAGTGTCGCAATCTAAAGCGGGAAATCGAGGAGCTGATCAAAAGAGGCTACCTCAGGAAGTTCGTGAGGAACGAAGCTCCGGCAGAGGGACAGCCGCTCGCGGCCCTCCCCCCGGTCCCTGCGATCGATAATCGCCCGACGGAGAAGCCGGTGGGCATGATCTCTTGTGGAATCGGGCGGACGGCAAAGAGAGCCCGGGAGGTGGGGGACCCGGAGAATTTATCCCCCTTTGAGAAGGGGAATGAAAACAAAAATGTAAATAATGATGCAGTGGTGGTCGAGATGACCATCGCAAAGCATCCTGTACATCGCATTATGGTAGATAGTGGGAGCTCTACGGACGTGCTTTTTTATGATGCTTTCTCCCGAATGAACCTGTCTCATGATCGGTTAAGGCTGGTGCACACCCCTCTTGTAGGCTTTACCGGGGACTCGGTGGGGGTCGAAGGGGAGATCACTCTCCCTGTCACCGCTGGATCCCCACCTCGACAGACCACCGTCATGATGACGTTCACCGTCGTCAAACTCCCCTCGCCTTATAATGCGATCCTCGGTCGTCCGGGGCTCAACCAGCTGGACGCCATGATTTCCACGAAATGGTTGCTAGTACAATTCCCAATGGCCTTCGGGCCTGGGGTGATGTGGGGGACGACCCAACCAGTCCAGCATTGCCTTCAGGCGGTCCCGGGTGCCCGAGGCACCGAGCTCGGCCCCGACGTCGACGACCTCGACTTAAGGGAGAAGGAACCCAGGGGAGGACCCGTGGAACATCTGTTGGCATATCCCCTCGGTTCGGACCCTCAGAAGACTGTGCATGTGGGGGCCCAGCTCCCGGAGGAAGAGCGTATCCGCCTGCTGGATTTCCTCCGCGCGAATGCGGATATATTTACATGGTCCGTGGCCAACATGCCGGGCATCCCCCCTGAAGTCATCACCCACAGGCTAAATGTGGATTCGAGATGCCGCCCGGTCCGCCAGAAGAAGAGGAGCTTCGCCGTAGAAAGGCAGAGGGCCATCAACGAAGAGGTGAAGAAGCTCCTCACCGCCGGTTTCGTGCGGGAAGTACAATATCCCAGCTGGTTGGCGAATGTGGTCATGGTGAAGAAGAGTAGTGGCAAGTGGAGGATCTGTGTGGACTACACCGACCTCAACCGAGCTTGCCCGAATGACAATTTCCCTCTTCCGAAGATTGACCAGCTGGTGGACACCACTTTGGGGCATCGCCTCCTCTCTTTCATGGATGCCTTCTCCGGGTACAACCAGATTCGAATGCACCCGGAAGACGAAGAGCACACCGCCTTCATCACCGACCGCGGAACTTATTGTTACAAGATGATGCCATTTGGCCTCAAGAACATCGGGGTCACGTACCAGCGACTTGTCAGCAAAGTCTTCAAGGACCAGATCGGCCGCAACATGCAGGTGTACGTGGATGACATGCTGGTAATGAGCAAGCCCCTTTCAGATCATGTTGGTGACCTAGCGGAGACCTTCGGCAACCTCCGACTTTACCAAATGAAGCTGAACCCGGTGAAGTGCACCTTCGGCGTCTCCGTCGGAAAATTCCTGGGGTTCATGGTGACCCAAAGAGGGATAGAGGCCAACCCGAAAAAGGTTTAGGCCATTTTGGACATGGAGCAAACCACCTCCAAGAAGCAAGTGCAGCGACTCACCGGCCGGATAGCCGCTCTGAGTCGGTTTATCTCGAGGTCGGCCGATCGCTGCTGGCCTTTCTTCAAAGTGCCGAGGAAGATGAGCGACTTCACCAAGACCGAGGAGTGCCAGGAGGCGTTTGACGAGCTGAAGAAGATGCTTGCATCGCCCCCACTGCTCTCCAGGCCTGAAGAAGGAGAGGAGCTCATCCTCTACCTGGCGGTCACCCCGGAGTCCGTCAGCTCGGTCCTAGTTCGGACCGACGACCAGGAAGTTCAGAGGCCGGTGTACTACACGAGCAAACTCCTCCGCGATACGGAGCTCAGGTATTCCCGGTCTGAAAAGCTCATTTTAGCATTAATAGTGTCTGCCCAGTGTCTCAGGCCCTATTTCCAAGTACATCCCATTGCCATCCTGACTGATCAACCGCTGAAAGCGATACTCAGCCGACCCGACACATCCGGGCGATTGGCGAAGTGGGCACTCAAGCTCAGCGAGTTCGATATCGCTTATCGGCCAAGGTCGGCCATGAAGGTGCAAGTGCTCGCCGACTTCTTGGTCGAGTGCGCAGGCCTAGGCAAGGGGATAGAGGAGGACCCTCTGGACCGGCAGTTGAAACCGGGACCCGAGGAGGACGTGTGTATCCTTCATGTGGATGGAGCCTCGAACTCCGGTGGGAGCGGAGCCGGTCTCATCCTCGCCAACGGCGATGGGGTCATCGTCGAATGTGCACTCTGTTTCCAGTTCGCCGCAACTAACAACCAGGCGGAGTACGAGGCGCTCCTCGCTGGGCTAAGAGTGTCCCGCGAGTTGGGCGTGGCCAACCTCAAGGCCTTCACTGATTCCCAACTGGTGGCCGGACAGATCTCCGAAGAGTACGGTGTGCACGACCCTCAAATGACGAAATACCTGGAGCTCGTGAGAACGAGCGCGGCCGGATTTTGGCACTTCAGCATCTCCCACATACCCCGTGGGAAAAATGCTCGCACGGACGCTCTCTCCCGACTGGCAACCCTGCCAGACTCGTTGCTGGGCTGCGCTCATGTTGAGCGTCTCAAGGCCCCGAGCTACGAGACCCCTGTGGAGGTCCAACAGGTCAGCCAAGAGCCCAGCTGGCTGGACAAGTACGCCGAGTACATTACCAGCGGCACCTTGTCGGAGGACCGCGCTGCGGCCCGCCTTATCAAGAAGAAGGCCGCGCGGTTCATCCTGATGGATGGGCAGCTGTATCGGAGGTCCTACTCCTACCCACTCCTCAAATGCCTGAGACCCGCGGAGGTCGCACTCGTACTCCAGGAAATCCACGAGGGCATCTGCGGGAACCACGTGGGGGGCAGAACGCTAGCGTACAAGGCCCTCCGCCAAGGTTATTTCTGGAAAACGATGAAGGAGGATGCCGCCGACTTCGTGAAGAGGTGTGATCGGTGCCAGCGGCACGCCGTGGTGTAGCGGCAGCCCTCCACTCCACTCTCCCAGCTCTCGGCTCCATGGCTGTTCGCCTAGTGGGGAATGGATCTCTTAGGACCCTTTCCCTTGGCATTCGGGCAGCGGAAGTTCCTGGTCGTGGCCATTGACTACTTCACGAAGTGGGTCGAGGCCGAACCCCTAGCACGGATCATGGAGGCAAACGTCGCCAAGTTTTTCTGGAAGTCAATCATTTGCCGTTTCGGCCTACCCCATACCATTATCACCGATAATGGACGTCAATTCGACTATCGGGAGTTTGAAGAATTCTGCAGCGACCTCGGCATCCATCATCGCTTCACCTCGGTGGCACATCCGTAGACAAATGGAAAAGCTGATGTGACGAATAGGACCATCTTGCAGGGCCTCCGGACGAGGCTGGATCAGGCCAGGGGTGGGTGGGCAGAATAGCTCCCGAGCGTCCTGTGGGCGTACCACACCACCCTGAGGACGGCCACCGACGAGACCCCATTCAACCTCGTCTTCGGAGCCGAGGCGGTTATCCCGATAGAGCTCAGCCTACCCACCCTGCGCGTGGAGCAGTACGACGAAGTGGAGAATCCCGCCATGATGATGCTGAACCTGGACCTCCTTGAGGAGACGAGGGACAAGGCTCGAGTCTGGATGGCGGCGTACAGGCAGCGAGTGGCCGGGTACTACAACTCCCGGGTATGACCGAAGTCCTTTCGCCCTGGAGATCTGGTGCTCCGGCGTGCTAAAGCTTCCCAGCCACGGGAGTGCGGGAAGCTCTCCCCGAACTGGGAGGGCCCGTACAGGGTGACGGAAGTTCTCCCTCACGAGGCCTATTACCTGTAGGAGTTAGGAGGGTCCAGATTCTCTCAGACCTGGAATGCCTCGAACCTGAGGATGTATTACCAATAATGTAAGGTTCCTCGAACTCCTGCAATGAAATCCTTTTACTTCAAATACTTCTTCTCACCTCGTAGGAAGAGAGATACTTAGCTCTGAGTTCGGCAAACACGGCTGTGGCCGAAGACCCGAGAAGGCGACAAGTCCCAGACTTCGGCCCAGAGGGCGGGGCAGAGCCAAGCTCGGCCACGCAATCACGGGGAACAGCCCGGCAAGCTGCGCAGGGCTCGAATAAAGCCTGCGGCCCCGGGGTTCAGTCCGGAGGTCCCGGACTTCGGTCCGGAAGGTGGGGCAGAGCCAAGCTCGCCCATGCAATCATGGAGAACAGCCCGGCAAGCCGCGCAGGGCTCGGATAAAGCCTGCGGCCCCGGGGTTTAGTCCGGAGGTCCCGAACTTTGGTCCGGAAGGCGGGGCAGAGCCAAGCTCGCCCACGCAATCACGGAGAACAGCCCGGCAAGCTGCGCAGGGCTCGGATAAAGCCTGCGATCCCGGGGTTCAGTCCGGAGGTCCCGGACTTCGGTCCGGAAGGCGGGGCAGAGCCAAGCTCACCTGCGCAGTCCCAGAGGATAGACCGGCAAGCTCTAAGGTCTCGCACAAGTCCTGCTCCACCGGCGTCCAACCCGGAAGTTCCGAACTTTGGTCTGAATGCTGGACGGGACTCAGTCTGCCCGCGAGCCCAGCTCAGAGCACATCACAGGGCTTATTCTCGGCACTCGAAACCAACACTCGATTTCAACAAAAAAAAAGGGAGAGAAAGAAAAGCGGGAGAAAGCAAAGACAGGACTTGGCAAATAGGAGATTTTTCATTAATCTAAAGAAGGATTAAAATGAAGGAGTCCCGACAGGCCGGGAGTCCTCAAAAAAAAAAAAAGAAGAAGAAAAGAGATACAAGGGTGAAGCTAGTTCGGTGCAGTGGCACTATCCTCTGGCGGGGGTGCGCACTCTCCACCTGCACCGTCGACGGGAGGCTGCTCAAGGGGCTGCTCTGGAGTTGCAGCCTCGATGCCTGCTGCCGCTGGAGCCTCTCCACTGGACTCCTGCCTCCTTCCACCGAGGACCACCCCGCTGAGGTCGAGCTCGGGATAGAAGGAGCCCACCTTCTCTTGGCACACCTGGAACCCCTTCAGGAAGGAGTCCACGGCGGCCTCCTGAACCTCCGCAATGTACTCCTCGGAGGCCCGGAATTTCGGGACGGCCTCCTGCGCCTCCCGCTTTGATGCTCCTAGCAGCCCATTTACGTAGGAGCTCCTCTCCTTGGCTGCGTTCATCTCCCTCCGAGCCTCCTCCACCCGGCGCTCCAACGACCGGGACTGAGCTTGGCGGCGAGCCTTCTCTGCCGCGTCCTCCTCCGCGCGGCGCTGGTTGGAGATCCTCTCCTCAGACAGAGAGGTCTTCAATTCTTTGATGCGCCCCTCGGCGCGTGCCAGGTCGGATTGGAGGGCTTGGTTATTCCCTCGCAGCTCGACCCCCTTCTTCAAGAGGTCCTTCACGTCAGCCGTGAGTTTGCTGAGTTTTTCCTCCTTCTCGACGTCCTTCTTGGCATACCTTGCGAGGAGATTCCTCAACAGCAGCACGTTGGTCCCGATCTGTACCAGAAAAAGAGAGGTCAATCAAAATCCAACTGGAACTTTAAAAGGGAGGGTTCTGAGTCCGGGACTTACCGTGAAGAGCTGCGGAAGGATTCCGAGCAGGGCGTCGGCGTAATCCGGGCCACCCCTCAGTCGGCGGTCCCGGGAGGTGCAGGCGAACTCCATGACCCTCTCCGTGAGGCCCTAATCGCGGATCACGGAGCACCGGCTGGTGAGATTTGGCAGCGGGGCAGATAGGTCAGCAGCGGCAGGGGTGACCGTCCCCTCGCTGGGTGGAACTGCCACCGACGGAGCAGCTGGAGCCACCGCGGGCGCCGTCGGGGCGGCGATTGAGGCGGGCGCTGCCCGGGAGGGGGCTGACCCTCCCTCTTCTACAGCCCTGTCGAGGTCGACGACAGGGACGTCGGCAGCCCGGGTTCAAGGTGGCCTGGATGCGGGAGCTGCCGTCACTGGACCGGAGGCGGGAATCAGCACGGCCTCCTAGCTCGCCTCAGTGCGAGCCCTCTTCGCCGCGGGCTTATTTCCCTCGGCAACATCTCTCTGAGCAACGCCCTCCAAGAGGTTTTCTAAGGAAAACTTCATACCTGAAAGAAAACGGAGGTCGGTCAGGCCAGTTAAAAAGGAAAAGGGAGAAGGGGGGGTGCAGAGTGGAAAGGAAGGCCGAGCCTCACCCAGCTCCCGGATGGGACTGATCCCCGCCTCGAACAAGTTCTGCTCCGAGAGCAAAACATCGAGCATCGGGACTGCGTCACTCAGCAGCAGGGAATAGACCTCTTGTTCCGCCGGCTCGACTTGGGAGTTCCGGTTTGGGGACCGATCCGGCTCACTCCAGGCCCAGTCGACATCCTCGATCGAGGCAAAAAAGAACCGGTTCTTCCAACCCTTAATAGATGAAGGGAGGTCGAACCGGAGGCACCTAGGCTGAGGTGAAATGTACCATCAGCCATCATCGATGGAATAGCGCTTCAGGATGAAAAGAGCCATGAAGAGAGAGAAGCGGACAACAAACCCGTGGAAGTGGCATAAGACTATAAAGGCGAAGATGACCCGGATCGCGTTTGGAGCCAACTGGGCCGGGACCAAGCGGTAGTGATTGAGAAAGGAGAGGAAGAAAGGATGTAGGAGGAACTGAAGACCCCCAAGGAGGAAGTCCTCGTAAAAGGCTATTCGCCCGGGGCCGCTTAAGATCACACGATCCCCGGGCCGCAGAAGAGAAAGACGGATCGACTCCGGGATGCCATAGACTTCCCGGAGCAAAGAAAGGTCACCTTCGGTCATCGATGAGACGTGATCGGAGGGACCAGTAGAAGAGATGGCCGGAGGAGGGAGAGAAGAGATGGAACGGGCGGAAACTACAGGGGGAGACCTAGGACCCCTAGGGATGCCTATGGTTACACCCCCAGGCTGGAGCCGCCTGCGGATCTCGTCCGAGATCACCTCCCCTTCCGAGAAAGAGGACGATGGAGTCCTCGGTC
Source organism: Areca catechu (assembly GCA_021397845.1). Classification (NCBI taxonomy): domain Eukaryota; kingdom Viridiplantae; phylum Streptophyta; class Magnoliopsida; order Arecales; family Arecaceae; genus Areca; species Areca catechu. Next base: position 6,278,768 of record CM038040.1, on the reverse strand, counting down.
GGGACGGACCGGCCTCGTCCGGGTTAGATGAAACATGATGACGGCGCGCCATGGGGAAGGAAATGGTGAAGAAAAGTTGTTAAGGAAAGGGGACGGGAGAAGGAAGCAGACGTGGGCACTCACCGAAATACACTGTGCAAAAGAAGTGGCAACCAAGGGAAGTGAAGGATAGCCCACTGCAACCGCCGGCGGAGCGCGAGAAAGGGAAAGGGTCTCGTCTCCGGAAAGTCCCCCTCCTTTTTAAATTCGATCGACAGCGACCGTACCCCTCATTCTGTTCCGGACCACCAGATGGATGCCGCATGGACGCACGCCCGACATCGACGCTTCGGTTACATGGAAACGCCTCCTTTTCGAAGCGACGCATTAAGTGCAACCGGAAATGCGACGCGTGGCAACCTCTCATAGGACCTCGGGCGCAACGAGGAACGGCGACGAGGATCGTGGCAATCATGGTACGAGATCTTCGCCTTCCCCACGTCATCTCCGCATTAAATCCCCAAGTTCCGAGCCATGACGCCTCAGCGGAACGAGGGGATGGGGGGCAACTGTTACAGCCGTTATGATGACGTGGCGTGTCTCAGATTCCGCCGGGCGTGATCCGAACTACGTGGATTTTTTCGGCAGAATGGGAACGGTCCAGCGAGGTCGGATGTGGCTCCACCACGACCGAAATCGAGGTCGGGCCGGGCTTTCCTGTTCCTTCACTAGGTGGTGCCCGGACATGGGTCCACCTCGGCCGAAGTCGAGCGCCCCTCTGCCGGACACGGGTCCAACTTGATGTGTTATCATAAATCGGGGTCAATCTTGATTAGCAGACTCATAAGAGCATAACTGTTGATTCATCATGGATCACATAATTCCATGATATCCGGTAACAACAAAGTATGCACAAACGGGAAAGAAGATCCTTATTCGATTATGTAGACCCAGCAGATAACAATAAATGTACCTTGCCCAATAAGGTCTAGATAATGACCTAATTTTCCTTCTTACAGTACTTTAGCCTCATCCTATAAATAAAGATCTACGGGGGATTATAGGTATGTAGTATTTCTCTCTCACACTCACTCCTACCCATCTATTCCAAAATCTTGACTTGAGCATCAGAGAGCCTCCATCATAGCTCACTTTGATCAAGGACTTATTTTGCCAATTTCACCATCGCTACCTAGTAGTCATCATTGCCTGATGGCCAATCTAACCGTAAGCTAGATTCTGCAACAATAGATTTGTACTAAAGAAAGGATCCGAACCCATTTTGGGAAGGAATAAGCAATCACTATGGCTCCACAAAAGGGGCCATAGTGATTTGTACACCAAGGTACCGCGCACGTGCCAGGTACCACATCCCTTCGAACGTGGCATCCACGGCTCAACTCCGCCCAACTTCGCCCGCACGGCGCGCCCACCGCGACAGGTCAGTGGTTTCGCGCGGCTCCGACTCTTCCCAGCGGTTCTCTGACGAGCGAACCCCCCCTCCGGCTCCGGTGTAGCTCGGCACGCCTGCGGGACCCCAGCTCAGCCCGCACGCCTCTACCCTGCGAGCACCCGCAGGCGCGCGCCTCAGTTCGCGCGCGTGGGAGATGCACTCACCCCCTCCGACTCTGCGTGCTCCTGCCTAGCGCGGCATGGCCTCCGGCGCCTCCAAGCTCGGCACCAACGCTTATGTTCCTCTCCGGCTCCGTCAGTGGTCCGCCTCCGCCTCCAAGCTCGCCACTGCCCAGGCCGGCGCATCGGCAGCACCCCGCACGGCTCCGCCCGACCTCACCTGCGCCCCAAGTATGCTCTGCGTGGCGTCTCACCCGGCTTCGACTCCGCCTGCGGGAGGCCGGCGCCTCCGAGCCCGGCGCGGAACGCCCGGCTCCTCCAAGCCCGGGGTAGCACGCCTGGCGCCGCGGGACCCTAGCTCCTCCGGTGTTCGGCCGACCTCGGCAACGCCCCGCAAGGCTCCGCCCGGCATGCCCGCATCCGACTTCCGCCCGAGCTCCTCTAGCATTTGGTCGACCTTGGCAGCGCCCTGCAAGGCTCCGCCCGACATGCCCGCGTCCAGCTCTAGCCACCCCAGCTCCTCCGGCGTTCGGCCGACCTCGGCAGCGCTCGGCAAGGCTCCGCCCAGGCTGGCGCCCGGTCCGCCCGTGGGAGCTCGCGGGAGGCTTCCGCCCGAGCCGGCGCCAAGTTCGCCCGCGGGAGGCTTGACTCCGGGCTCTGGCGCCTCCGGCTCCTCCTGACCTCGCCAACGGTGCGACAGATGGCCCCAGCTCACCCCCACCAGCTCCGGCACCAGCTCAGCCGGGCAAGCCCGCGGCTGCCCCGTGCCAGCCCGGCTCCGCCCATGCTTGCGACCGTCCCAGTTCGGTGCACCCAGCTCCGCCTTCGCCCGTGGGAAACCCACCTTGGCACCGCCTCCGCTCGCAGCTCCGGTCCTGCCCCGCTCGGGTCCGGCGATCGGTTCCCCGGTCTGGTCCTGCCGGTTCGGCTCCCAGCTCGGCCTAGCCGCACCCTCGCGCGCTCGCAGCTCCGCAACCGCGCCAGGGCACGCCCCAGCGCCGGTGCACCTCGATGCCACCTGCCCCCGTGTCGGTCCACTCTGGCTCCGCCAACTCCCTTGCCCGGTCGCCCGCAGCGGATCGCACCACCTCGCCTCTACGCCTGGGAACGCCCCCGCTCCATGCAGCACCTCGGCTTCGGCCCCCGCCAGTTCGGCGGTCTTCCGTCCGGTTCGGCCCGATCTGGTAGGACGCCCGTGCTGGTTCGCTCCGACTCCCGGGTCCATCGCCAAGGTCGGCACCTCGGCTCCGCCCGTGCCAAGCTCGTGCCAGCACACGTCCACGGCACGCCCACGCCGGTCCACTCCGGCTCCGCCCGCTCTGGCGCCCGGCTCACCTCCGCGCCCACTCCAGAACACCCGGTCGACTCCGGCTCCGCCCGGTGCACCCCCGCACCAGTACGGCATGCCCCGGCTCCGCCCGGTGCGCCCCCGCACCAGTACGGCATGCCCCGGCTCCGCCCGCGCCTAGTTCGACTCTGCCCCCGGGACTGCATCTCATTTCCACCTGCTCCGATGCCCAGAACCACGTGCATGGGGGAGACCCTGCATATCGTGCCTCGATACGCGTGACTACCCCGCGTACCTCGACTCGTGTGCGTGGAGGCCTCTTCAGACCTCGCCATGCATGGAGAGGCTACGCGGCCTAGCCTTGCAGACCTCGCCATGCATGGAGAAGCCATGCGGCCTAGCCTTGCGACGGGACACCTCGAACCATGCACACAAAGGGCCTCGCCTGCCTCATCTCGAAGCATGTGCCATGGTTTATTTGATTCCATTCCAGGTATGCTTTTCAAAATATAGGTACGGAGGAAGGCTAGATGGCAACCCGACACGTCACCATCTCTGCCAAACTGAACCCGCCATCTACGAAGGAGGGCTATATTAAAAGCCCCCATCACAGCTTACGCCAATCAGGAAGGAGTGCCACATCCAAGGCGCTGTGCTCCTCCACCAACCTCCTGAACCATCAAGAAGGAGGAAGTTGACCAACCTACCTAAGCCTCCCTGGCCTGCAGAAGCTTCACAGGCCTATACCAAGAAGAACGTGCCTCTCTGAACACCAAGAGCCGCTCGTCTACATAAGAGTAGCGGGAAAAGGTAAGAGAGGTAAGAGACAACACACTCTCTTCATTCTTACATTGTCTATCACCCTCTGGCAGCGGAAAGTCCTCCAAGCTCTCCGTCTCAGATGTCCCTTATTTTCTTTGATCGTCCCGCTGACTTGATCGTCGGAGTGTCTTTGCCGGAATCCCCAGCGCAGGTCTCCCCTGTTTTGCAGGTATCGCCCAACGGAGGGACAATAAGGAGGAAGATTACTCCTCACCGGAGAGGCCCACAGGAGGGCCACTACAGTACCAAGCCCCTTTCATCCCAACTACGACTATGTTCTCCTTGATCGTCTCCGACCAACGAGCCCGGTGACGCTGGCACGGAGCCCACTCACCTATGCCACGTAAGAGCTACCGGCCACGACGATCTAGATGGTAACAATAAATATATATATATATATATATATATATATATATATATATATATATATATATATATATATATATATATATATGAGGATAATACATCCATTTGCTAGATATCGGGGGCCTATGTCTTCACACCGGTCGGAAGAAGAAATCTATGAATAAGGTATTGGGATATCGGGGGCCTATGTCTTCACACCGGTCGGAAGAAGAAATCTATGAATAAGGTATTGGGCGACCTTTATATATATATATATATATATATGAGGATAATACATCCATTTGCTAGATATCGGGGGCCTATGTCTTCACACCGGTCGGAAGAAGAAATCTATGAATAAGGTATTGGGCGACCTTTGCATCTATTAGTGCAGAGTCAAAGGGCCGAACCGAAGGTATCTATACCCCTGGCATCTTGAGCAAGGAAAGGGTCGAGTCCAAATTAGTTTTATCAATGCAAATGGATAGCCTGGAGGAGTGCTCTTCCTCTAAAGGAATAGGTACCAATGAATCACTCCTTGAAGCCCCAGCATGAGGATGCTTTGGTTGAGCCGAGAGGTTGCTTGACGCCTTTGTCTTCTCCCTTGTAGCCTTTTGTAGCTTTACTATGTCCTCAGCTTCATTCTCTCACCTAATAAAAGCCTCCTAAAAAAATGTTGAAAAGTGTTACTGAAATCACCTCTTAACCGGAAGATGCCTTATGAAAATAGAGCACAACAAAATGATATAAGAAATAGGTGGCAGAAGAAGCCATAACCCTCTTATTTATAGACTCTGGATAGTGTAGATGGTGCAGTGTTTTAATTAGCTCCATTGGATGATTAACATTTGACACCATTTGCCCAATTGATCCTATTTTTAATTAAGGGCAACCAACGAACCATAATGCTGCACCTGAATGTATTAGGAATAGCATGACTCCCAACATACTAGAAGAATTAATTTTTTACTCTCTTCGTTTGACCTAGTTCTAGCTTAAACTTGAGAGTGAGGGACAATTGATAAGGATAAGAAAAACCATGCTTTAGATCCATTGATGAAGTATTAACTTTAGATTGGCCAATCTTCAATCCTATCTAACCCGATATGTTCTCATGGAATATGTCGATCTCGATTATCAGACTCATAAGAGGATAACTCTTGGTTCCATGGGGATTATGGAATCCTATGATCTTTGGTAACAATCAAGTGTGCACAAATGTATACTTTACTTGATAAGGCTTGGATAACGGTTTGATTCTTTTCCTTTCTTATGGCACTTTAGTCTTTTCCTATAAATAGAGCCCCAAAAGAAAGTTCAAGTATACAATTACTTCTTTGTCATGCTCGATTCTTTCTATCTATTTCAGAATCCTGACTTAGATATTAGAGGGTCTCTACCGGAGTTCACTCTAATTAAGAAATTTGTTTTGCAAGTTCTACCATCACTATCCAACAATCGTTGTCTTCTACCAGCCAACCCAACTACAAGCTTCAACAGTAATACGTAGATTAATTAGTTCAGAATGCATGTTAAAACTATAACAGAATTATGAAAAAAATGACTTAATGTCACTCCATCATGTATGGAGATGGAGCCCATGAACCAAAATAATGGATGCCCTAATTTGCATGGGCTCCACGACTACAACGCTTTTTTAGTTTTTAGGTGTTTATTTGGGTGCGGATGTTTTCTTAAAAAATATTTTTTTAAAAAAATCCATTCACCTTTTTTAATTAATTGACATCATTTAACGAAGATAAAAATACCTGTTAAGAAAAATCATGCAGTGAAAATATTTAATGAAGAGTACGATAATCAAAATTTGCAAACTTAAAATGGAAGGACACCAAGGATCCATTTAGTTGGGGGTAGGCAAACAAATTTCATATTAGATTATCAAGTTTGATATGAAAAGTGAAAGAGAGATGATAAAAAAAATGATGAATCTTATACTTATTTTTTGAAAAAAAGAAGGTAAAATAAATACTATGAAAAATTGATATTTGATAAATTTTCGAGCGATAATTTATACTTGATAAAAATACTTTTAATAAAATATATTTATAATCATTAAATTTATTTCATCATCTTTTCAAATTCATTCACTCTTTTTTTTATAAAATAATTAAAATATAAATAGTATTATACAAAGAATATTACGATTATAATCATTATATAAAAATTAATTTAAGATGACAATACTATTTTGATATTAAAAATATTTTTATTAATTTGATCATATTCTTATATATAATTATTTTTAATTAAATATAATAATATATTTAATATTATTTTAAATTTTTTATCAATTAAATATGATATAATTTTTTTTTAATAATTATTTTTTTAATAAATAATTTTTAAAAATCCTCGAACTATCACGTGACATATCCCTATCTGACGGATCCTAAAATATCTTACCGTCAACAGCAAGTCGAACCGCAAGGGGATTCGCCAAGCGGCTCGGACTCGTGGGCCCCACGACCGCTTCATTGGAGGGACCCACCTCGAGTCTTACCGTCAACAAGAAGTCGAACCGTGATAAGATTCATCAAGCGGCTCGGACTCACCGCTTCGGAGGACCCACTTAGAGTCTGATTTGGATTTTGGAGCGTCGAGGAAAAGGGCCGGGGGGGGGGGTGGTGTCCGGTGTGGAAGGGGTAAAGGTCGCCATATAAACCCCCGCGGCACTTTCTCGGTTTCTGTCCCTCCCAGCCTTTCCAACCCCTCTCGTCTTTTCTCCCAAAAAGCTCTGAGAGCGAGGCAGACCGCTCTCGGGGAATCCCTCTCCTTTTCCGTTTCTTCTCTTCTAAGTTTCCTTATCTCGCCGCCGTTTCTTCTCTTCTAAGTTTCCTTATCTCGCCGCCGTTTCTTCTCGACTATGGCTCCTCCGGCGGCCGTGAATCCCTTGAAGAGGCCGCCGGAGAAGGCGAAAGGTGAAGGTTCGGAAGCCGGAGCCAAGAAGGGGAAGAGGGAATGCCAAGAATTCGAGCCAAGAAGGTTTCTTGAAATAATAAAAATTGTTCTTTTTCTTAACAACAGCATTGATGTTCTCTTGATGTAAAATTTTGCAATTTTTTTGTTCAAAAAGAGACACTGATGTGTTTCTTGATTTCCTTGGGGTTTTCAGCTATCAACTGGCGGTTTATGAAGTGGCATTGCGGAGGAACACGATCGCGGTGCTGGACACTGGTGCAGGAAAGACGATGATCGCTGTTATGCTTATTAAAGAGTTCGGGAAGGAGCTTAAGATGAGTGGAGACCGCCGGATCATTATATTTCTTGCACCTACCGTTCATCTTGTCACTCAGGTCGAGCTTAAAGTCAAAATTTCTTTTTTTTTTTAAATATCTTTTCCCCCTAATTACCATCTACTGGACTCATGTTTTTTTTTTTTTTTTTTTTATAATTCTTCTTTGAGCTTGATTTCTTTTTGTTGTATGTTGGCAGCAATTCGAGGTGATAAAGATTCATACTGATCTTGAAGTGACTCATTACATTGGTGCAAAGGGAGTTGATGAGTGGACTGCTGCGTGCTGGGAAAAGGAAGTCTCCACTTATCAAGTAACTAATTTTCCACCTCTTTATTGTTAATTGTTTTTAGTGGAGATAAAATATGCATGCATATGCCAAATTTTGCACCATAAGGTTTTTCTTTCCTCCCCCGCGCTTTTCTCCTTTAAAATACTATCTTGTAATTTTATTTTGTCCCAAAAAGGTCAAATACTGTGAAGGTGTGTTTCAGTCCATTTTTAACTGCCTATCCATCGATAACTATTCACACTATGATTCAATTCGTTGTTCCGCTGTCTTTGTGATCATTCACTAGCAGCCTGAAGCACCACTGGTTGTGCTCTCGTTTCACAGGAATTTGTGTAGTTTTTTGTAGAGTGGAGCATGTGGATTTATGTCTCTTTGGTAGAGTTTATCACTTCGGCATGATGGTTGTTGCTCTATCATGCAGTTCAAATGTAGGACGCGTTACAATATCGCCAGGTGATCAAATGCAGTTCAAATAGCTGGCCGATGTTGATATAACCAACCTGAGGAGACAGAGGATTGAGAAATCAGAGAAATTAGAAATATTATAATCTGTAGATGGGTCTTTGGATCATATATATTATAATTGCTAACTGATTTACCATTATCTCTTTATAAGTCAATGGTATAGATGAATTTCTACATCCTTTATATTTTCTTTTAGAGTAATAAGGACTCTCAATTTTGCGGACTCTTTGGTTAAGCTATTCTTTTGAACCATATTTATTCTTGTAATTGTACATGTGAATATAAACACATGCTTTCACATGGACATTAGTGCATGCATATGCATACAAAAATTCATGAATGAATATATTATACTGCCCCAAAAATGAATTTTCCCTCCTTCTGTGGGTCTACAAATTTTCCCAATGTACAACAAATCCAGCTTAGCCTGAACCCTCCTATCACAAGCACATTTGCGTGGAGTGTAACCCAATGGACTCTCCTTCAGTTGCCCAAAGTTAAAGACATAAAAATTGGAAAATATAAAAGAAATTTAGTAGATAATTGAAGCGAAAAGAAGGCTAATGGGGCTCTCTTGGAGTAATAGCAAAAGGCCTGAATCAGGATTTTGTTGTTGTACTCAAGATCCAGGACTTGGAGCCTTTTTATAGGTACAGTCTAGCAAACTGCCAGAGAGGCCCATAAAGGCCTCAACAGCTCTCTCAATAAAGGCCTTAATGGCCTGCTAGCCTTGGTACCTCACAATGGCCTGTTAGCACGGGTGTGTTATTATCTGTGATGCATACGGTGTGGTGCATAGGTTAGCCTAGAGTCAGCCTTTCTAAATTTTGAATTCAAATTCAAAGCTAGGTTAATGCTTACATTATGATTCCAATGTTGTATTTGACGTAAAACTTGATATGTAATGCTGACATTACAGATTCAAATCAAATTTTGAATGTAAATTAATATTTAATTTGGGTGGGGCATGTGGCAAAACGTGCTAGCCTTGTGTGCGTATGTGTCTCACATGGCCATGCCATGGCTACTTGCTGGCACGTCATTGCTCACGTTGCCTTGTGCATGGCATGACCGACCAAGTTGAGCAGCCCACCTTTGCTAAAGTCGAACTTGGGCATGGCAGAACTGGACATCAATAAATGCAAACATACATGCATTTAAGTATCCAATTCGTGAGTATTAGGAAAAGGATTTCAAAATTTGCATCATTCGAAAGGGAAATAATTAGACCTTGATTTATAAATTTAAATCTTTTCTAAAAGGAAATAAATTTTTCCAGCACATATATGTGTACTCGGAAATACATGTGTATAGAGATAAAGCAATAATTTATTTGCCAGCAAACATGCATACTCATGCATGTGTTTTTTCCCCAATTTTCTCCCGGTTGCATTAGATATGCCAGTATCCTAAATTTTAGAGCTCTTATGAACAATGCATTGCCTAGGCCCTAGGATGAAGCACAATATAAAATGGATATTTGAAGTAAAGAAAAATAATAATAACATTTACTTGTATAGATTTGGTTTATAATGGTTATACGATGTCATATCACTCAATACTACCATAATGCCTGTAGTAATCCATCTAGGTCATGGCATCACCTTCATATTGTTTAGGGTAATTGTCAAAATTAACTTAAATGTAAACATAAAGTACTGTTATGTTGGATCTAATTAAATGTCAGTGCATTGGTTACAAAAAAATAAATTGTGATTTTCATTTAACATTAAATTTAAATGTAGAAGATTAGTGTTCAATGATTCATATCAATATATGCTTTATATTGGTTGACAAGGCACCATGTTGATAAAAAAAAAGTACAATATCAGGACTATCTGGCAGATGCTCTGTAGCATATGGTCCAGCCCGAGACATCACTTTTTGTTATCTTAACTGCTGCCTATACCGAGGCACATGTCTTCATGTTAATTTGGATTGTCAATCACTGACTGTGTGACTGTCTTTTTTTTTTGGTCTTTATTTTTGCCGTTATCATAACCTATTTCCATGTACTTGGTTGACTTCACCTGACTATACACGGATTTTGCTATCTTTCAGCAGTCTCTTAGCTTATGACATGCATTGAGATGCAAGGATGGATTACTAGGCATAAAGACATCTTATATGTTTCCATGAATATGCATATACTTAGATATAGTGTTTTATATATGATGTTTTAATTTTATTGTTTGGCAGAAAATATTTTCACTTTTTATTGTTTGGCAATAAGTTTTCCATCCCTTTCTTAATCTTAAATAGAAATCCATGATTTTATATTTCCCTTCATTTTAAGGTTTGTTAAAAATGATTTTAAGGTATTTAGTGGTTTGAGAATTGATTAAAGATGCATGTTTGGCTAGGTCATGTTTCCTTGAAGTCCCACTTTCACATGAATTTTTAAATGTTCTTTTCCTTGATGAGTTGTAATTGCAGGTCATGGTTATGACACCCCAAATATTATTAGATTCTTTAAGGAAAGCTTTCCTGACATTGGATACAGTACGTTTATTGATATTTGATGAGTGCCATCATGCCACTGGTAACCATCCTTACACAAGAATAATGAAGGTATTGCTAAAACATCCTCGAAGTTATATTGTTATGAATTTTTTCTCTTTATTTGGTACTAACATAATTCTATATTTTTTCTTTGATATAGGAATTTTATCATAAATCTGTGCTTAGAGTAAGTGTTTTTGGAATGACTGCTTCACCAGTTGCAAAAAAAGGTGAGTAGATTTATTAAATATTAGTTGCATTTAGGTTTTTCTACTTTGTCCTTTTTCTTTGCCTGTCAAAATTTTGACACGTTAGATATATATATTGATTAGTTCTCTTTAAATTGCAGCTGTACTTTTTGCATTTGGCCATGACATATACAAGCTGATGTTTGCAAAAGGAAACATGATTTTTTCCCCTTTTTAACTAGAGAAACATTGTGTCCTACCCTTTTATCACATCAGTTAAAATTTAGAATCAGCAATCTGCATTGCCTCCAACCTGGGCTGTCTTCATTCTTGCATTTAAGGGCGATCAACTCTTGACCAACGTGCATATATTTCTTTCTCTGTTTTGTATATGAAATTATGTATCCGCATGCAGGTGTATTGTATAGTTTGATTGCACATGAACCATGATGAGTTTGAAACACTCGTATATGGTTTCTCTATGCAAACATGTGTAAAATATAAGATACAAAATGCAACTATGGGTTGGAATCATACCTGGAATGAGGCATCTTGGACAATCGTGTCTATCATTACTGTTTCTTTTTGCACCTATTTTTTTTTCCTACTAGTGTTCATTTCTTTTGATTATCTTGCATCTTTTGTTGTTTATTGAGTTAAGATTCTGTTATGGATTGCCATATACAACATCAAAAGTTAAGGATGGACTGAAATGACCATATTATCAAGATTGGACTAATGTTGTAGAAAAAAAGATGGATCTAGATAGTTGATGCCAGGAAACTAGAGGGATTGTTATTGCTCATCATTATATGTATCTATTCATTTGTCTTCTTTTTTGTATGTATCTTCATATCAGGGGTGTCGTCATTTAAGGATTGTGAAGATCAGCTGTCTGAACTTGAAAGCATTTTGGATGCTAAGGTGAAAACATGGTTCCTCTGCATTCTTTAGTGCTATTTTTTAAGAGAAATTATCTTTTCTTTATGCTCATGGATTCACGTGCTTTGCATGTGTGTGGTGTGGGTAGATCATCATTTTTTATCAGTTATGTTTTTTTTATTCTTTCACAGATGTATACCGTGGACGACAGAGGTGAGATAGAATTTTATGTTCCTGCAGCTAAAGAAGTTAAAAGATACTATAATCCAAAGCTTTTCCTTCATGAAGATCTGAAGAGCGAGCTGGAAACATTGTGGGCTAAGGTATTTGCATCTCTGTTTTCTGTCTTGCATATTTTCTTCTTTTCTCACTTTGTAGTCAGATTTGATCTAATAAATATAATCATTTGACAAGATCTTTTTGTTGATGTAGTATGATGCCTCAGTTGCCCGGTTGCAGAACTCCCCATTTTCTTCACACAAAGATGCCGCTGAAAGAATTAAAGCATCAAGACAGCGACTGTCCAATTGGCATGAAAAGATCTCCTTTTGTTTAGATGACCATGGTCTAATCTGTGCCATTGAGGTATTACAATAGCCATATTTGGTTGTTACTGTATTCAATACAGTAATTTTCATTTCTGTTCCCCCCTTTTTTACCTTTTTGAGCAATTGGGTGGGAATTTCACCTTCCAGTTTTGCACCAGGAAGCTCACCCTGAAGCATGCTCTGAGGATAGGGTGCCAACTGGCAGACCTAAGTCCTAAGGGCATGCTTGGTATTGCTTAACGAAGTCCTTTTGTAACTCTTAAAGCACAAAAGCTACTTTCTTGAAAAACAAGGATTTAGCAACATCATGCACGGAGTGCTTCTACATGAAGCCGATGTCAAAATAGTACTTTAAGGAGAAGTTAGAAAAACTAGCTTTGGCTTCTTTTGTGTGAGTGATCCTTGTCTTTCGAATATGGTAAGTCCATCCACACAAAATGTAGTATCATATGACATTACCAAATACCAAATGTATCAAAAAGTACCTTTCATTTTTTTTTTTTTTATAAAAAGGAACTTAAATGGAACTGATATCTGAGAATGACTTTTTAAAAACTAGAAGTGACACCAAACATGACCTCAGCCTTGTTTAAACAGTATTTTCTGATAGTTCATTTCTTCCCTCTGTTACTTTTCTCTTACTTTACCATTTCATTTATAACAGGCTACTAGAATCTGTATGGAACCTGTTCGTCTTCCACATGCTGCAGAGGGGTGCGATCTCCCTATGGACAATGTAGTTCAGTATAGTGCCTTTCTTGAGGAAGTATTGCATGCAATTGAAAAACGGATGATTGACGGTATGATGATTGGGTGCTTAACAATTTATATGATTATTTATATTCGATCAGTGTTTACAGTATCTTTTTCAAATTAATATCTACATATACTTTGGATGTTTGTGATTTTGCTTCCTGCTTTTATGCTGTTTGTTGATTTCAGCCATTATATGCCAGAAAATTGTGTGGTAATGTATGTCATTCACAAAGTAGGCAGTTACCCAGTTTACATATATGAAATATGGAACACTACTTTCTTTACCCACACATGGTCCATGATATATTTGATGTATAGTTGTGCTGATAGACAAGTTTAATGAAAGCAAATGTAGATGAGACAAAGACAGTATGTTGTACAATGCCCATTTTTTCCAAAAAAATATCAGAATTTTTTTTGTATAGGTTGTATATTGATTTTAATTTATGAAAAATCCAATGAAGTTGTTGAAATAATTTAAAAACAAATTACTGTTCTTGGTGCATTTTCCCTACTCATAATGCATCTCATTATATCAAATGGTGATGGCCATGCTTGTAGACCTTTTTTCTCCTGTACCATCATCAGATTGCATATGTTTGGCTATTTCCTTCTATTTGGATTTGTTATGTTAGCCAAGCTTGAATATGTTTACTTGAATGGTGGGGTATGTAACTTCTATATGATCTAATAAACAAAGGTGAATGGGTCAAAGCATGCCCTTGATTTTTTTTTAATTTTAATTTTTATTTTTTTGTAATCTTGATTTGGGTTTAGACTGATGTTTACACTTCTGACATCATTTTCAGGTTATGAGATGCTACTAAAGACTGAATGTGGATGTTTAGAAGCAATGCACTTGGGCTATATCTCTCCAAAATTGTATGAATTAATGCAAATTTTCAAATCTTTTTGGTAAGTAAGTTATTCTGCCACTCCATGTATCTGCATTCACATATCCTGCTCCTCTTTTGTATTAAGCTATTTAATTTGGCTGCAGGGCATCAAATCATGTACTCTGCCTCATTTTTGTGGATAGAATTATTACTGCTAAAGTAGTAGAGCAGTTGATGAAGAAAATAAGTTTTTTGTCACATTTGACAGTTTCTTATTTGACTGGAGGGAGTTCTTCAGTAGATGCACTGACCCCAAAAATGCAAAAGGAGACTCTGCATTTATTTCGTTCTGGGAAGGTATCCTGGTTATATATTCATTATTTATAGTTCTGAACTATATTTTGAATCCTGAAGGGAAAGATTCCATTATGCAGGTAAATTTATTGTTTACTACTGATGTGGCTGAAGAGGGTATCGACATACCAGATTGTTCATGTGTGATACGTTTTGACCTGCCAAGAACAGTTCGTAGTTATGTCCAGTCACATGGACGAGCTCGGCAAGCTAGTTCTCTTTATGTCATCATGCTTGAACGGTATAAGGATGCTGCTTATCATCCTCATTGCTGTTATTATTCTATTTTTCTATTTTAAGCAAACCAGCTTCTCTTTCCTATACGGTGTTTGCATGTATAAATCTTACTATTTTTCTTAATAATTAGTTTAAGCCCCATTTGTTTTATTGGACTATTTTTTGCCTTTCAATTTGTAAACATGCAGATTCTCAGTGCCACATTCAGTCATATATGTGTTTCTTTTGCAACTTGCTGCCTGGTTATTGTTAAAGACCTTTGATGTAAATGAAAAGCGTGGAGATTTACATTCTAGAAGAAACTCCACATGAATAAAAAATGGAAATGTACATCTATGCTAACCATGGGTCCATATAAACTTGTAACAATGGGGTGCATTTATGATTCCATCATTTCCATGTGTAGATGTTTTTAACAATTTTTTTGAACACAATTCTTACGACTGGATGACCGTTTTGGAGTTTTCACATTCTTGCATAAAGGTGAAAAGTAGTAGGAAGACTGCCAATATCTCAAAAAGATCGAAATGACCCAAGATAAGTTCTTAGTCTAAGAGATTTTTGTAAGTCTTAGGAGAACTGATTGATATTGCTTGCAAATTCCAGTGCCCTTGTCATAAGTGTGATAGCAACATCTTAGACAATTGACTTGCACAATGCAAGCTAGACTATGGATGGCCTGTAACTGTAAGTTTATTAGTGATTGATTCATGTCCCTTTAAAATGAGATTAACACCTGTGCCTTTTTGCTTCTTTAATTGAGTTGTGCTGTTGACTTTGTAAGTCTACTGTGACTGTTAGGCAATTTTTTTACTTCAATAAGACTACCAGGCAACTTTTGAAATATTTACCTTTGTTTAATATTTTATTATTGTTTTCATTCTTTGTGCGATGCCTATGATTAGAGTTTTTTTTTCATAAATGTGTTTTTGTAGATTTCTGCTAAAATATGTTCTGATAAATATTTACTTGCAGGGGAAACATCCAACAGAGAAATCTATTATTTGATATCATTAGAAGCAAGCACTCTATGATGGATGCTGCTTTAAATAGGGACCCTCATGCCCTTATCTCGAAACCGTCTAGCAATGAGGAGATAGATTCGTATCATGTAGAGTCAACTGGTGCAACAGTAACAGCAGACTCCAGTGTCGGTCTGGTCTACAAGTATTGCGAAAAGCTCCCTCGAGATAAGTATGATATGTCTTTTTCAATAACCATGGTAACCACCTTTAAGCTTTTTTTCTTTTCTTTTTTTTGGTCATGCTAAGCTCGTTTTATGGTCTTTGTTGGTATAAATGTTCTTCTTGCAGGTATTTTACACCAAAGCCAGTTTTCGAATTCACCTTGTATGGTGGGTCCTATCAGTGCACATTGACTTTACCTCCCAATGCTGCATTTCAGACATTGGTGGGCCCAGTTCATAGAAACTCTCACATGTCAAAGCAGTTGGTATGCATGGATGCTTGTAAAAAGCTGCATCAGTTGGGAGCACTTGATGACCGTCTTCTCCTTGTTGTTGAGGAGCCTTTGGAAATCGCACACAATGGAAAAATTGAGGAAAAAGAAATTGCTGCTGGGGCTGGTAAGGAATATTTTATGGTTTTGTTTGATCGGGGATAATCAGGCATGGAAAAATAAATCCCATGTTAGATTATCATGTTAGGCATAAAAAGTAGAAAAGAGAGAGAGAGCAAAAAAATTGATGGATCCCATGCTTATTTTTCGAAGAGAATAGGTAAAACAAATACTATGGAAGGATTGGTATTTGGTAAATTCCGAGTGATTGAATTTACTTTCTTCTATGTATGTTGATTTCTGGGTGCATCATTGCCCCTTCTGTGGTTTCTTTATATTCAAAAATGAGGTTTACTTGAGTGAAATTATTTGACTCGTGTGTTGAAGTATGAACTTTGAAGTGTCTGAAATGTGAAATGAACCATTTTGAGTGAAAGAACTTTGGTTTCATGATGAATTCAAAAATCTGTATGTAATAACTGGATCTTTTAGAGAATGTTGAAAAGGTGTCATCATTATTGTGCCAATTATATATTTTATTTATTCGTGCAATATCTTGTAAACTTATGTTCTAATTCTTATTTTACGAGTCGGTCAAAATTTAATCTAACCTCAGATCTGGTTGTCCTTTGCTTGTGTTAACTGTTGAGAGTATTTTAATTTGAAAAAGATTACAAGGCAAAAAACATAATGTCAGGAATAGATCAAAGAGAAAATAATAGATTGGTATCCTGAATGCCCAGTGTAGGAAAGAGTGGGACTTGATCTCTGCTGAGATCAGCCAGTCATTTTTTATGCTTTTTCTAAAATATTTGAAGTGCACCTGCTAGCAGCAATGTGTACGATATAAGGCTTGATCAAGTGATTTAATGATTTTCATTATCTTTGACTTGCTGTAAATGTTCAATATAGTAATCTCCTTCCTGATTTGTTTGAAGGAACAACAAAAAGGAAAGAGCTACATGGGACAACCACTGTTTGTGCTATGTCCGGAACTTGGGCACATGAAAAAACTGATGTAACTTTGCAGGGATATAAGTTGAACTTTACATGTTATCAAGTTGGCCAGAATTACTGTGACTTTCTTCTGCTTATTGATGCGATACTGGATGAAGATGTTGCTTCTGTGGAAATGGATCTTTACTTGGTTGATAAGATTGTCAAAGCCTCTGTTTCTCCATGTGGGCCTATTCAGTTGGATATGGAACAGGTCTCTCTATTTCTAAATGGCTTCGATTCATGTCATTTTGAGTTGTTTTCCTCTGTGCTTTCTTGTTACTTGACCTAATTGCCTCTTCCTCAATTATACCAGGTGGAAGAAGCAAAACTATTCCAAGAGATTTTCTTTAATGGATTATTTGGCAGGTTATTTTTAGGATCTAAGTCATCTGGGAAACCCAGGGAATTCTTACTAAAGGAAGATGACAAATCATTATGGAGCACTCAGTACATGTATTTGCTTCTTCCGTTGGAAACTTCACGTAATCAAGATCATGAAGTTACAAGCGATCATGAAGTTATAAGCATCAATTGGAAGGGAATCAGTGCAAGCGCTTCAGTTGTAAGATTTATGAGAAATATTTGTACACCTGAGGCTGAAAGTGGTCCATTTGGCAGTTGTTGCTCTGGTTCCTCTGAGACTGAATGCTGTGAATCGGATGTGATTAAATTGGTTAATAAGGCTGAAAACCTTAAGAACTTTAAAGATATGGTAGTGATTGCAATCCATACAGGAAAGATATATTCTGTTCTTGACGTGGTAGTTGGTTCTTCTGCTGATAGTCCATTTGATGGGAATAGTGACACATCACCATCAGAATTTTGTACATTTTTAGAATACTTTAATAAGAAGTAGGTTACTTGATCAATCAATGTATTGTCATGCTATGTATTATACACTGCCGGATGATTGCCTTTTTGCATTTCAAGTGAACTAATTATACTGACTGTACAGGTATGGTATTGTGCTTCAACATCCACGACAACCATTATTGTTGCTAAAGCAGAGCCACAACCCACACAACCTTTTATCTTCCAAGTCTAAGCGTGAAGGTTAGTTATTCTATTTTCAGAATCATCTCATCCTTGGTTAAATTATTTTTGCAATGTTTGATATCTGAAAAATCTGATCTTCACTTAAATAATTTTGATACATTGTTTTTCTGTAACGACATTGATTATATCGACAAAGTGGTCAGCTAAAAGTACTGGTATAAGTAGTAGGCTATTTATGTATGCTCTTTTAAGCTAGTGCTAATGGCATTGAGATTCTGATATATACATTTGAAAGTGCAGAGCATCCAACCTTTTGTGTTCTAGCTTTGATTTCAAAGGCCGTGACATCTTTTTCCTTTCCATGTTGCAACATCCATCATTTCACAGCTGCAACTACACATGTGGAGTCTAATGTTTATCTCGGGAAAAATGATATGTAGCTTATTCTATTTTACTTACACAACAACATAAGCATCTTTGGAATGTTTTCCCATCATGTGCTGTATGTTTCTTTACACACACTGTTGTGTAGAGTGAGCATTCTTGCCTTATTGTGGTTTCTTTGTCATTTGGATTGATCTCACCTTAATGAAAATCCAAATCACTCCAACACTTGCTCATGTTTCATGACGTCTTCAACTCATCACCCAAGACCATCATGAAGCTTCATGGACCTTATGAGTGGTCCAAGCTATTTGTAGGTTGGGTTGGGATATTTGCCCTTGTAATTACTATCAGTTTGCTTGTGCTTCATTATTATGGTGGCAATTTAATGCTGATCTCTTTATCAATTGGATGTGAAACACATTCTTTTCACTGTTATGTATTTGATAAGCATGCATGCAAACCCATCTTGGTCTAATACACTTCTTGAAGAGTGTTTGCCAGCTTTGAGCTACCAAGTGGGTTGAACAAGTTATTGGTATCTCATATGAGAATTGTTGCTGCGCATCTTTAAGGATGGCCTTGCTGAGAATGTCATTATGATGCTTTCTTTAGACTCTGTCCAACATGATTATTGCTAGTCAGGATGCTTTCTTTATTGGTGGCATGATAGAATAACTCTTGTTCACATATCCACCATGAGATTGATGTGGTGGCTGTCTAGAATGCAATTATGGATATCCGTAGATGGTGTTACATTAGTGCATTTCTATGTTTAAACATTGTGTTAGTCTTGTACAAATTCTAATGTTAAAATGGGGCACTATTGAGATTTATATATTAGGGTTGTTACACATTGGTGAATGACTTAAGCTTCAAGTTTTGAATTATGGAATGACAAAGTGGAACCAACATTAATTCTTCCAAATGTCTGCTATCTACTTATCTGTTTGATCCTTTCATTTGTTTTAATTTGAGTTGATGCAAGCTGCAGCCACATGTTCTCTCTTACAAGTAGAGGGCCATATGTACATTAGTGGCAAAGTAGAATTCACATTGCTATATGACATTCCTTGTCTTACTACCTAATGTTGATAATTTTGCTGCAGGTAATGGGGCATCAAAAAAATCAGACAAGCCACAAAATCATGTTCTTATGCCTCCTGAACTTTTAGTTCACATTGATGTACCAATAGATGTCTTAAAATCATTTTACCTGTTGCCTTCCTTGATGCACCGAATGGAATCCATGATGTTAGCCAGCCAACTAAGGAAGGAAATTGCTTTTTATCCCAGCAATACCTGTATATCAAGTTTCCTGGTATGTTGTTTGTCACTTGGAGTAATGCTGTGCTTGATACTGTTATATATTAGTGCTGTAAATTCGTCATAATGATAATTTTGTTTTTCTTAGATATTGGAAGCAATTTCGACACTAAGATGTTGTGAGGATTTCTCCTTGGAGCGTCTTGAACTATTAGGAGACTCTGTGTTAAAGTATGCAGTAAGCAGCTATCTCTTCATGAAATTTCCTAAGAAGCACGAGGGACAATTATCTTCCTGCAGGTCACAATTAGTCTGTAATGCTATGCTTCATAGACTGGGAACTAAACACAATATACAGGTAATTTATTATTTCCTTGTATTTGTGTGTGTGTTTTAGAGACGATGAGTAGAAGATTGTGCAGATTTAAGAATGCATGCATTTGTGGCTTAATAAATTTTGTTTGTTTCAAGGTCTTTGCTCTAGACCAGGAATGAAAATGAAAAGAGGAAAGGGAATGTTGATTTTATAATTGAAGCATGGGTTAATATTCAGGCTAAATTGATTAAATTGCTTCTCTCAAGTATAACTTTAGTATATTATTTATATGTATGGATGAATATATCTGGAAGGACTGGTCCACTAGACTTATAATACTTGCAATTCTGATCCATTGGTGTGTGTGCATGTGTGTTTGATTATGAGATTGGAATTAGTGGTGTATCATGCTTCATTATGATGCAATGACCCGCCTTAATGGGTTTTGTTGCTTCAAATTAGCTTCAAGAATGAGCGAGTGTGACTGATTCTGAGATTGGCATAAGGGTGTATCATGCTTCATTATGTTGCAACAACCCACCTTGGTGGGTTTTGTTGTTTCACTTTAGTTTCAAGAGTTACTTGGCCTGAATTGCTTATGATCGAGTGTTTTAGCCACATGAGGTCCCATCTAGTATAGTATCTGGTGCCCATAGTAAATATGCACTTTCTCTGCATCTTTTTCCTTGTAATTAAACCACCCTGATAAACATAAAGTAAAGATGACCTTTTATTTCATGGACTTGTTCAATTGACATCTGTAAAACCATTTTTTAACTTACCATGAATATTTCTTCTTTTGGAACACTCAAGGTGCTAATAATAGATGAGGATCCTTGGTGCATGCATAAATGCATAAAACATAATATTGATTACAAGTGTGTTAGCTGGTTGAACTATAGTTCAGAAAGTCAAATAATTTGTTACTACAGCCTAGCTTCCTGGTTGATCAAATTTCTTTTCCTAAAAAAGATCATTGAGACTATGACACTAATAATACTCACAAGCTTTGTTTTGATCCAGTTTTAAATAAAGTATTAGGTCTATAATAATTATGGTAAATTGATCATATTTTAGAGTTGCTAATTTTTGCCAAAAAAAGTAGTACAGCCAGTCTAGTTTCATAGTATAAAACTTTTCCTCATGTGTATCTTTAATGAATTGATTCTACACAGGGTTACATACGTGATGCTGCATTTGATCCCCGTCGTTGGGTTGCCCCTGGACAGCTTACATCTCATCCCGCCCCTTGTAAATGCAGACTGGAAAATTCTGAAGTGCCAAAGAAAATTATTTATGAGACTGAAGAAAAACATGTTGTGATCGGGAAGGCTTGTGACAAAGGACACAGATGGATCTGTTCTAAAACAATATCTGATTGTGCTGAGGCTTTGATAGGAGCATACTATGTAGGTGGAGGGCTTAGTGCTGCACTTTCAGTACTGAAATGGCTAGGAATTGATGCTGAATTTGATCTGGAATTGGTTGAGGATATCATGAGGACTGCATCAATGTATAGCTATCATCCTAGAATTCATGAGATTGAAATACTGGAATCAAAACTTGGCTACAAATTTACCATTAGAGGTCTTTTACTGGAGGCTATTACACATGCATCTCAGCAAGAATTAGGAGCCTGCTACTGCTACCAGGTACTGAAACTGCAAATCTTTTTTTTTTTTTTTCAGAAGTCAATGGTGTGCTTTCCATTTATCTTTTATTATCCTATCATAAGACATTAGTTATGGCTTTTCCGCTCCTCCAGCGGCTTGAATTTTTGGGTGACTCAGTGTTGGACCTGCTCATTACATGGCATCTCTTTAAATGCTACAAAGATATTGATCCAGGGGAATTAACTGACCTGCGGTCAGCTTCAGTTAATAATGATAATTTTGCTCAAGTAGCAATCAGGCAGAAGCTTCAGCTGCATCTCCAACATGGTTCTGGATATCTTTTAGAGCAAATAACAGAATATGCTAAAAGACTTGAGAATTCCTCTGAGGACAAGTATTTGGTTTCATCAACTGGTTCCTCGAAAGGGCCAAAGGTATGTTAATGAGATAGCATACTTTTCTGGATAAAATTAGGTTACTCCATGCACTAATATTTTTTGAGTTTATGTTTTTATATGGAACTAAGAAAGTAGAATGCATTCATTATAATTCTGCTATGAGTTGATTTGTCACTAAAATTTGCATTAGTTATAGCTATTAAATTATTTGATGGCCTGCTCTCTGTTTGGTAAATTTGCTCTTTTTTCACTGCAGGTTCTTGGAGATATTGTAGAAAGTATTGCAGGAGCAATACTAATCGATACACAACTTGATCTAAATAAAGTATGGAAAATTTTTGAACCGTTACTTTCTCCTATTGTTACACCTGATAACCTTGAGCTGCCTCCCTTACGAGAATTAAGTGAGCTGTGTAGCCATCATGGCTACTTTTTGAATGCAAAATGCGAAAATAAGGGAGACATGGTAGTTGCAACACTTGAAGTACAGCTAAAGGATGTTTTGTTTGTGCGAAGGGGATGTGAAAGGAATAAAAAGGCTGCCAAAGGACAAGCAGCTGTGCTGTTATTGAAGGACCTTGAGGTTTGTCAATCTACTTGTTATCATTTCTTGCTTGCTTCTGCAAGTTTCTTTACTTGGCTACCTCTATCTTGGTTCATCTTTCTTCTGTTATGCCTTATGCAGTTCAAATTGAATCACGAAGACCTCTAATATTTTTCTCATTTATAGAGCATCAATAATTTTTTTTTGTTATGCATTCTAGTAATATTTTCGATCACCTAAGTTTGCATATTTATTTTCATGATAGGAAAGAGGGCTTTCACATTACCGATATCCATCCAAAAGGAAGCAACCTGAAGAAGACTCTGTAGATAAAATAAAATCTGTTGATGATTCGTGTCATCTAACCATGGATATGGATACACCCACACCACCAAGGGAAAATGAGTTAATTGAATCCAAGATCATGTGTGATCCAGAGCCAGGTATGTCTAATTCTAATATTGTCTTTTAAGAAAAGAGCTATTCAAGTAGTTCTTGTTGAATAAAAAAGTTTATTGATCATTAGCTATGATCAAATGATAGCTTGCTATATTCTGTAATGTCCATAAATGAAAGGATCCTTTATATTGAGATGTTCATGATTTTACGTTCCTAAAGGATCTAGACATTGCTTTACTTTCTGCTAGTGCTGAATGTCAACTATGAAAAATCACATTCACCACAGGCAACAGTATGATATATTATAAGGAACTATTTAGGGCCTGTTTGTATGGTTGGGCTCAAAATTTCATGAGATTCATTGGTTGGGCCACTATAACTATCAAAATGGATTATAGACCGGACTAGGCCAACAGGTCATTTTTTTTCTCTGTGGGACTCGGGCTAGCCTACTCAAAAGGTGGTCTTGGATACTTATGAACATAGGCCTGGCCTAGCCTATAATTCAATGTTTTTGGTAGTTGGGCCACAAATTTCATGGGATTTTTGGCCCAACCATCCAAACAAGACCTTACTCTTCATTCTATGCTGTGTTTACAGTTTTCTTCAACTACTTCATGCCTCATATCATACCCAAGTCACAAAGACTCGTCAGTACCTATTTTATCATAATATGCACCGATCATTGTTACCAATACCTAAGACAATTCACTTTTTTTGCTTTTTGTTGTCATAATTAAACATGTTAAAGATTTAATAACTCAATAGATCTACACAAGAATCTCATGTATTGTAATTCAATTAATTTTTGTGTGTTGCATTTCCATCACACCTCGTGTCATGTAATTTTATCTGAAGATGTATCAGTGGAAATATATCTCACACTTCATTTATGTAATGAAACAAGAGCGCTTTATTTGATTTAATAATGTACCAAAATATATATAATATAAAGTATATATATGTCTTGCCATAATGAAATGAAAATGGAAATAAGAATTTTGTTAAATGATTGTTGGAGTTGGCTATAAGTAGCTAGAAAGTGGTTGTGTTAAGATATGCATGTATCATCAAGATGGAGCCAGTCTTCTGGATCCTGTTTTGCCATTAGTTCCTATTCAGGACCAAATTCTCCTGAACTTGAAATTCTGCCTGAGCTTTCTCTTTCTGGAAACACATGTCATTGCCGTCTCAAATAAATCATAACTATATTGGCACTTACATTTTGTTTTCACCATTATAGATTTATCACTTAGCTTCTTACCATTGTGATCGCTAATGTGCTCATGTTATGTTCATATATGATCCTTGGCAAGGATTGCCGAACCATGCCGAACTGGTTGGTTCAGCTTGTACCAAACCGGACCGGTGGCAAACTGGCATGGTTCAGTGCCAAAAATCGGTACCTCGGTTGAAAAAGTAAAAAAAATTTAAGAACCGGTCCGAACCGGTCGGTTCGGGACCGGTTCGAACCGGTTTTCAATTTTTTTGGTTGTTAGTTGAGAGGGGGATGAAGATAATATTTTCTTAATTCACCAAGACCGTTGTCCATACCGGTACGGTGTCCATATCGGTACGGTATCCATACCGGTACGGGTCCCGGTACTGGTTCAGCAATCCTTGATCCTCAGAGACCAATTTTTTTGCATACAGTAAAAGATTGTCCTGAAACATACTTCATGGAAATTAATTACCGTTCTGACATTATCTGATAATCTCAAGGAGCAGGTTTCCACCATCTTGCTTTAACCCTCTTGGAAACATCCTTCTGGTCCCTTCATTTCTTCATAAGTAGATCAAAGATACTAAAGCTACTCTGTGTAGTCTTTCTATAAATTGCGCTTCTCGTGTTCTTTGTGACAGATTTTAGATATATATTCTTTCATACATCCTTATGTTATTCCAATTTTTAATTCTCACTCATTCCATTGCTGTAGTTGTTGCCTGACTGTAGTCTTACGCGCGACTTGTTCATTTTATGACATGCAGTTAATTTTCTGTGAAGGACAAGAATTGAGTAAATACCAAAACCATTCTATATGCAGTTGTTCTATTCCATTGAGGGGCTGTTTGGTTGTCTGTGAGTCTTCCTAAAACAGATAATCATAAAAATGTTTTTTGTAAACCTGTTTTAGTATGTCTGTCAACCAACATCCCCAAAAGGTATACACAGTAAGATGGTCTACAATTTTTGACCTGACAAATTATTAATGCTTTGTACAGAAATGTTTGGTTTAGAAAAGGAAAAAAATCAGTCTAACACATGCATCTATTTTCTTTGCTTTCTTATAAGGTCCATGGTAGCCTTTGTGACAGGACTTGAGTACACAATGCCTTGTGCGATAGATACAAATACAAGCAATTTTGCATCTATAAATCACCATTGATGCTTATTGTTTCAATCGTATATTTCTTAGAAACTGATCTAATTAACCTTTTTACTTTGCAGTGCTTTTGACAGTTAAAATGCAGAAAGGAGGGCCTCGAACTGCGCTGTATGAACTCTGCAAAAGATGGCAGTGGCCAATGCCTAAGTTTGAGTCAATAGAACAGAAACCAAGGTTAGTTTAATTTGGTATGTTGTAATTCTGGAAGCAAAATTGATCTAGTGGAGTTATAAAGTCTAAAATATACTGCCTGTAGAAGTAATTTATGCATACACCATGGAATCTGGGCTATCTGATTTAATGTAGCAGTTACCATGTCTATTGGATGTTAGCCACCTATTTAGTTCCCATTTCAAAATT
The DNA here is from genome assembly GCA_021397845.1 of Areca catechu. Lineage (NCBI taxonomy): Eukaryota > Viridiplantae > Streptophyta > Magnoliopsida > Arecales > Arecaceae > Areca > Areca catechu. The sequence continues at coordinate 6,253,268 of CM038040.1, read as the reverse complement.
ACAATAGGGAGTTCATTATGTTTGAGGCACTCTGTTAGATGGCATCATTTGCTGTAATCAACCAACCTACATACTCTTTATCTGTCAATTGCAAGTGTTGAGAACTTGATTCCAGCCAGCAATAGAAACCAAAAACAAGGTTTAATATCTTGCACCATGTTCTACAGCTGCGGTGCCTGATGCGTTTTCACATTTCCCGAGGATGTTGATGCAGTTGATTTAGTACCTATTGAGAAGGCCAAACAGTCTAACATTTTAGCTAGATTATAGATTTGGTTGCTAATTGACCTTCTTTTGTGGGTAATTGACCCTGGAGAGGTGAGAGCTACCGACAGTGGCAGGATTGTATTGGTTGACTGTTTCACATCTGATTTGGCCTTATTTAGGATTCCCATTTATATTCACTAAACAAAACCTTATTATAAGATCTGCTAGTAGTTGGACCCACAAAATAAATGTTTCAGGTTCCATAAGCAAGTGAATTTTAGTAGATGCATTCTCCTTTTTAATCACTCTTATTCTTGCATCAGTGGCAAGGGTGCATTGGATCGCAATGGTGAAGGAAGCACTGGATTCCACAGCTTTATATCGAGCATTACATTGCATGTACCCAATTCTCCAGTCATCACACTCACTGGAGAGCAACGAGCTGATAAGAAAAATTCACAAGACTCAGCGGCACTAGCCATGCTTTATGAGCTTGAAAAACGGGGCAGATGTCATATTCAGGAGATGTAACAGGCTATCCAGTAGCATGTTTGTGCGATAATTATGACTGAAGGGATAATTTCTTTTTACATTTATCCTTCTGCTGTATCTATGGGATCTGCTGGATGCTGATAGAGGTTCGAGCTGTAGTCCCAACTCATAATGTAAATCATCCATTTATTGTATCAAGTACTATTTGGTGTTTATTTTCCTCAGCTTCTTTCAAGAAGATGGCTTCTTCAGGTTGCCCCTTCTCCAAGTGTATTTATGGAGCTGGAGATATGGAGTCTTTAGTTGGTATGTGGGTGTTCTTTGCACAGATTCTGGGATATGTTAATCCATGCTCCTTACAATTCAGCTCCTATTGTAATTGCCATTTATTGTAATGCATTTCACATGATTACACGTACAGCAGCCTTCATTACCTCGAGCAATATAAGAAATGTATGTTTGTATATAAATGTTCGGCTTTTTTGATGCGTTTGTAATTAAACTACTCAGTGAGCAAAACGGTGGTGTTACAATAAAATATCTTCCTCTTTAAACAATTGCATCGTATCCATGCTCCAGTTAGCTGGCTAATATTGAAAAAAAATTCGGCATGCTTGGATTGTTGAAAAGATTTTATTTGGCTGAGGAAAATTATTTTGTTAGAAAAAATTGGAGGTTTAAGAGAAAAAAAGGGGGGACATTTGCGTTGCCAAACCAAAACGAAAAATAAGAATTTTATCTTTGTTTTTCTAAAATTATTTGTAAATTGTTAGACCTTCCGGTAGAAAAGATTATTGCTTTCAAACTGGAATGAGAATAAAAATAATGAATAGTGGAAATCTTTTTTTGTAACCCGTATTTCACTAATTGGTAAGAAAAATACGTAATCGACGATCACACGTTAAAGTTTTGATCATCAAAGAATGTAAAAATTATCATTACGGTGGTAGCGGGTGGTAGCGCGTTAAAGTTTTGATCATCAAAGAATATAAAAATTATCACTATGGTGGTAGCGCGGTCGGTTAAGGCACGACCGTAGTGGTAGCGTGGTCAGTTAAGACGCGGTGCAGTCTTTGTGTATAATCTATTGGTCATGGCCCGTATCGCAGGTGATTTGATTAAATTTTAAATTAAGTCAGGAATACGTGACTTGCGGCCCGAATCGAACATGGTCCAGGAAGCTGGGAGCTTGTTACGGGGAGCTATACCGGGATAAAACTCCCTATCCTTTTTTCCATCAAAAAAAAAAAAAAAAAAAATGTAAAATTTTTTTGAGAGAAATGGTGGACGAGCCATCTTAGAAAAGAATTCTCAAATTGCTGCGAGTTTCTACCAGGAACTATCTTCCCAGGCTCTTAACTTGGGGAAATAAAGGAATAAGGAATTCGCAACTCAAGGAATGTAGAACTGCCGACCGTGACATCGGACTCCCTTTTGACTGAAATCCTCGACCAAAACTCCCGCTGGGAGACAAATTAATTTTTATGATTGAGATACTTACTGATTCATTTGATTGATCGAGAACATTTATCTTGATAAAAAAATTTGGAAGACTAAGAAAAATATCTTCTGGTTTGCTAAACCGAAAACAAAAGCAGAACGTGGTCATGGAGCTAGTGAATGGTTCTCTACTCTATGATTAATTGTGAGATGCCTTTTCTCTCTTTGTTATTCATTCCATCCCGAAGCTATTTTGGTGAGGCATCAAAGTCCTCATCCTCCTTTTCCTTGTGAGTCACGTATACACTAATCAGCATACCATGATGGGTGTAACAAATTTAGCTGGATTTAATTACTAGTCCCTTCCTTGACCATGCTACAACGTTTGATCCTCGACGACCAGCAATAAAACTCCCGGTCCCTTCTTACCGTATTATCATGACATGCAGACCCTATTATCAAGGGTGAGTGCACGCTGACATGCCACGTACCCGGATCACATAATAATTATAATATATATAAATATTAATTTAATAATTTAATTATTTTTATTTATTTAAAATTAATTTTTTTATGTAGTGTTTGCAGGAAAGAATATTGTCCACACCAAGAGCTTGTTCTATATTTGAAACAAGCTCGAAATTAAATTTCAAAAAATTAATACAAGATTTTATTAATTTTAAAGTAGCCGGTCCAACTATTTGGTCTACGAAATGAAGAGCAGTCCATCGCTGCCATGGCTATCGGTCCATGGTGCAGAGCCATGGACCGAGCAGGGTTTTTAGTCCTGAAATGCCGTCCTATCGCCGCCGAAGATGCCGTCCACCGTCCTCACCGTCGGAGAAGCTTCCCGTCGCCGTTCGAGCCACCTCTCAAGCCACCGGTCTCCTCCCTCGTTATGCCATCTTCAACCATTCCGAACCACCATCATTGCCACAGCTCGCCCTGTAGCATCCCCTCCGCCCGATCAACCATGGCCGCTGCCTGAGCCGTCGCACGCCTTCACCACAGTCGAGCTCCCAAGATCCGGTCTTCTTTTCTCCAAATCGAGCCTACTGTGACCATTTCTCCTCCCATCCCTTGTTGCCTCTCAACGCCATCTTCCTCCACCATCCTTGTTGCCAGTCATCTTCCCAGCTCCGCCAGCTCCTCTTCGGTCCGCGCCGTTTCGCTCAAGCCATCCACCGTGCAACCGCCGTCCGGTCATCTTTCCCTAGTCATGGTCGTTGCTGTCCCCTCACAGCATAGCCATCCATCTTCTCCTACTGCCTGCTTCTGTTCTCGCCAACATCACGGCACCGCCCACCATCACTGCCGGGTATCCTCATCGCCATCCTCCCACTCAAGATGCCTTTCCCACTGGAGTTTGTTAGTGCTGTTCGCCGTCGTCCAAGTTGTCCTCCTCGTCACTGTGCTTCACCTCGGTGGCAAGTAATTTTCTCGTCCCCGGCTATTTTTCCTCCACCCTTGTAAGCCCATCAAGTTATCAGGAATTGGACCGGTGTTGGAGCAAACCAAGATGTCCAAACAAAAAATGATGGAAAGCAAGAAACTAGTCCATGAACTTTTGAATTGTTCGGCAAAACAGAAGAAGGATAAGTTGAAATTTAATTTTTAAAAAATATGGCTGGAACGGAACAAGGGACCATAAAAAACGAGGGATGCCGGTTGCGATGGTTTAGTGGATAAATCATACGGAACCGAAGATTGTTAGGATGGATTGCGATAGAAATCAATGCAGTTCATACGTGCTCTCCTCTATCTTTAAAAGAAGCATCGCAACCAGAGAGGGAAGTATTCGGTTCTTCTTTCAATAGCCTCCTTCTGTTTTCCTTTTCCTTCCGACTTTCCATCCAAAGATCTCTGTCCGGCTTCCACCATTGCTTCTCCTTTTTCCCAGTTCTACCCGGCTTCTACCTCTCTACCTCTGTTGCTCCATTTTCCGATCTATTGCTTGCATGTCAGCATAAAGATTCAACAAAAAGTTTATCCATGGAAGACTAGATCTCCAATCCTCGAGATTTAACTGTAGTGCTTGAATAGGCAGTATTTATTTTTATTTGTACTCTTTCTCTATGGAATAAAAATATAGTTTTAATTGTTATCTGTTTTACGAGAATGATCTATGTTTTTTAGATGATCATGCTTTATGGATCCGATACATACTCTTAGAATAGATCATTTTTAAAATATGAATTCTTTTACTTTATATATATCTTATGTTGATTAATCAGTATTTTAGGGAAATGGGTTGTGATTTAATCGGTACGGGTTGTGATTTCCTCAAATAGATTATTTCTTGATAGGTGGTATATGGAGTCCTCACATAGGAAGAGAGTACCAGCTATCTGTCAAGTAACCCGTTGAAATCTCGAGACTTTTCTCTTTCATTTGAATCCTTAGTATATTAGTTGCTTATTTTAGTTAAATAGTTTTAATTTATTTGCTTTTATTGTTCTTTAAAATCATTGAATAACTGCTTAAAGTCCATTTGGATTCGGCCTTTACTCCCGTTACTCTAAATAAGAATAGTAGAAATAAGGTATTATAATTGGTATATCCCGACATGCACCCGATTTTTGGCACCATTACCGGAAACTTTTGGCATGTTATTTTGAAAAAAAGTCAAATCAAAAAATAAAAAATATAAACATAAAAATTAATAGTTATTCTTTTTCAATATTGAGTGTCTTGATATAAGGTTGCCTAGGCATAACTTTAAGTTATGTTGAAGGATTATCCTAGGATACAAAAAAAAGGTTGAATTGACTTAAAAGTTTTTAAAATCTTAAAAAAATATAAAAAAATAAAAATATTGGTATCTCATAAATTATTAAGAGATCAGAGACTTAACCATAAAATTAAAAAAAGTAATTAATTTAATTTCGATTGTATACTAATCATAAAATTTGGACATCTTATCTATTGCATTGCATTTCTTCATAATTAACTTTAAGGGCATAACCCACTAATTAGATAAGGTGGAGAGTTGATCATCCTTGGTCCACAAATCATCATTCTGCATTTGCATTGACCCAGGCTTTAATTGTTAAAATCAATTAGACATCGGCCCTAAGAATTTTGAGCTCAATAGGACATGAAAACTCTAGAGTTGGACCGGATTCAGATCGATTGTTGCTCGGTGTCTAAGACAAGTAGTTCAAAAACAAGAGCCCGAAGAAAGGTGGTTCTTTAATTGGTTCTATTTGCTTACCTGGCCAATTTAATTAGTATCTAAGGCAAGCAATGGGAGGACCCTCACCAACCTTACACTTACCTAGCTGAGTCAGTTAATTGATCTTGGGCTTGGAGTGCTTAAAGGTAACCTTAGAACAGTTAGGAGTTGTCTAGATTCAGGCTAATCTCGGGATAGAGTTAATTTTGATTACATCACTTGTTTGAAGAAAAAAAATTAAAATAACTCTCTCATCTTTTGTCTTTAGTCTAGGACTCTCTTATGATTCTTCTCTTTAGACCTCCTTTCATTCTTCCATTTTTTAAATTAATTTAAAAATTTTATAAAAAACTGAACAACTATTTGCTTTAGAGTACTACTGTAGGGTGTATGCTAGGTCGTTGATCATTAGAACCTGAAATTGTACCCCTAGATCCAGAAATAGACCGAATTTGTAGAGCAAACAAATCATGAATCATGGACCCCAATCACAAGACTGATCCACCACGATAATTGAAGGAGTACTTCACTTCTTCAAAATATACCTACTCTCCTTATATTGCCCAGCCAACCTGTTAGGCCAACATACCTAGAGGCCCGATAAAATTATAGTTGATCAGGCATGTCCAAAGCTTTCCCGGATTCCATTATCCAAGCTCCTCCACAAGTTCTTGTGATATGATCCCGGTCTTACATCCTTAGTATGCTTTCCTACTGCTTGACAATGTTCATAGTTTGCCCGCACATCATTACACACTACCATAGCCCTGAAGGTCCATGACTATCTTGCCGACATTATGTCAATAGCCTGTCGGCACCCTATGCACTGCCATGATATCGGCATCCATGTCAGCCCATCAAGTAATTATCTTCAATCAACTAATCCTTGCATCTCGCTATCCTCTCTTCAACATGATTTTCTTGGCTATCCTTGATCCTTAGCCTAGTTCCAAGGCGTATGCCCCAATTGAATTTCTATAAGCCATGCTTAAACTCCATGGCCGACCGGTTTCCATGGATCCCTAAAGATATCATCCTGTAGTACTCACGAGACTTGCTTGTTTGAGTAGGCTAAACCCTTACTCGACTGGTTCTCCATCGCCTCTTTGCTCCACCATAGAGATCAAGAGCGCATAAAGTAGTCCGGATAATTTCTCGAGGCTAGATCTCTCAAAAATCACAATCCTGCATAATATGGCCAACTCGTTCAACCAACATTGCCTCGAATGCCTCCATACAAAATCATTCGGGAATGGTACCGCATTGCCCCATAATTGTGCTATGGAGACCCATACCCTACAGGCCCAGAGGAGTCAGGAATATGGGCAAAGCCTCGCATCCCTCAAAATCAAGAGAATTCCTTGAGTCTTAACACATGTCTTAGTAAACCATCACCATGCCAATATCAAGCCTCCCGAGCCCCTCTAATATCATGCCATGACTATGCCACTCTATGGCTAACTATTACTCCCCTCACTATCCTAGCGAGGCATCTACCTAAACTCCATCCTAAGGGTTCTAAGATATCGAGGAGCATTGTAAATTTTGGGCCATGCCAATCCTTCGTAGCACCGTGCCCCGCTTATGCTGGTACCCTTGTGACAAGCTAATTGCTAAGTTTGTGATACTATGATATAATTTTTGTTCAAAAAATACCTAAATTATCCCTATATACAATCCCCTCTACCACAATATCTTAACTCCATTTAAGGCTCCTTACCACTCCCTATTGTAGCATGCTTTGTTCAAGACCCCTTACAATTTCTTATCGCATTTGTTTTTCTCCTTCTTGAGATTGGTAGCATGGCATTTGCTTCTCTCCTCCTGGAGACTAGAAGCTTAAAGGAAATGACGGGGCCACACAAATGATGAAGCATATGTTTTAATTCAATGCAAAGTGAAAAACCTTATCAGGGCTTGACATGTTGTGAATCCTCTTGAAAGAGGGGTGCCTTTGGGAACACATACACAGGTGGTGCATGTTGTCAGCTTGTGCCATAACTTGTTGGGTTTAATCTTGCAATAAGTGCAACCCTCATGTTTAGTTAATATCATTGAGTCTGGAACCCTGAACAGACTATCGGTAATAAGCAGAAAGAAGGTGAAGATGATGTCAAGTCATCATGTCCCTTATGCCTTGGGCGACACACGTGCTACAATAGTTGGAACAAAGGGTCACGATCCTGCGAGGGTGAGCCAACTCCAAAAATCCATCCTCGATTCAGATTGCAGGCTTCAACTCGCTTGCATGAAGTTGGAATCGCTAGTAATCACCGATCAATCATACAATGATGAATTCATTCCCTAGCTTTGTATATACCACCTATCATACTATTGGAGTTGGCCAGGCTTGAAGTCATTACCTTAATTGCAAGAAGAGGGATGCCGAAGATGGGGGCTAGAGTGAAGTCGTAATAAGGCAGCCATATTGGAAGATATGGTTGGATCACCTCCTTTTCAAGAAGAGCTAATCTGGGGATATCCTAGCCCCAGTCGGGATCCCTAGAAAATAGTTAAAGATTCGACAAGAAATATCTAGATTTTGGCATGGACCTCCCAGGGGATATTCAAGCTCTAGCATGGACCCCCTCAACTAGGCCAGGTGTAACCTACCCTTCAGAGATATCCTTGTTCTTAAACTAGGACCTCCAAAAGCTCATATTTGGATTGATCAAGAGAAAATCTAGCCTTAGTTGGGCCCTCCTCAATGATAAGGAGACAACCCAGCCCAAGCCAAGCCATCCTTGATACTTTGGTTTGCCCACTAGTATAATAAGATGACTTCGGAGCTTTACACCAAATATCTTAGATCAGGGATTCTTCAACTATCAAGGGACATCTTAAATAAAGATATTTTTTCTTATTAGTGGAGTTAATTTTATTGAGACCATATAGCCCAAGTGTTAGTGGAATTCTAATAATTTTTGAACCAACTAACTAGAATTTTGTATGGAATTCTTTTAAAGCCAAAGTAAGGTTTCTAAGCAGATCATGAATCTTTTACCACTATTATTGAAACTACTAGTGAAATCTAGTATTGAGTAGAGGAATTGATTTTGAGAGGCTTGCTGAGTTTCTCACAAGAGGAAAAATATTTTTAGAAGATTACTAAAAATGATAAGAAGCTTTGGAGAAGATAATTGAGCTAAATATGTTCAAAAGCGAGTTAATTTGGGGTCATTTAATTGACTGGAGCATGGAGTTAATCTTTTTTAAAAAAGCGATTAGTTTGGAATTGTCTAATTGAATTATGAAGGCACCCAATGTTAGCTTAGCTTAAATTGGATATAGAAAATGATAGCTTGTTTATATAATAGTTACGTTTATGATCTATTGCATTAGTAGTTGGTAGGTGTGCATTATCTATTTTAAATACATACATTAATTGGCTATAATGTGCTAATTAACTTTTGAAAACATATGCATAAAAATGCTATTTTAGATGAATGTACAACTAATTTGAAGTATGCACAATAGTATCATTCAATATATATCATTTTTTTAAAATATATGCATCAACACTCTCTACCATTTTTTTATTGATGATCGTGGATAGTGATGGAGTCACCAATAGTGGTCGACAATGGTGTATATTGTTGGCAATGACGATCATGGGAATAATCTATGGTGGGGGATGTCATTGATGGTGATGGGGATCATTGGTACAGTGGATGGTGGTGGAGATTGTTGTTGGCAGTAGGAAGTGGTTGAAATGATTGTTAGTTATAGATTATGATAGAGATCATCTACAGTCTACCATGTCTAGATATGTTTTTCCATGAAAATAAATCTCTAAAAAATATGTTTAGTTCAATATTTGTACATTAGTATTTTATGATGTATGCATTATTTTTCTTTAAACTAAGTGTATTATTTTTGACAAAGATCATACACTACCCACCATCAGTGGTTGTAGGTAGCTGGTTATATTTGGTGATGGTGAGTGGTGAAAGAGATTATTATTAATGATAGATAGTATTTAAGATCACCATCAGAGCTACGTAATAGTAGAATGATGGTGGATATCATTGATATCGGCAATTATTGTTAAGACTAGAATGTGGCTATATTTGAATATTTTTTTTCCAAAAAATAAGTATTTCTAGAAAATATTTTCAATTCAATACATGTGAATTAGTAGCTTTTTATATGTGAATTATCTCTAATGACAATTATCCACTATCCACCATTGATGTTTGTAGGTAGTGGTATAGATCATTAGTAATAATGAGTGGTGGATGTCATTAAAAGCTGGTGGCATTAGATATGGTGGATGTCATCAAAGTGGTGGAAATCATTGGTTATGATGGGCAGTAGTGGATCTTGATTATGGTTGTCAAGGGTGGAGAAGATGGTCATCAATTGTAGATAATGTTGAAGAAATGGTAGTAGGCATAATAGCAGTTGTCATTGTGATAGTTAGTAGTGGAGGAAATTATAGGATGTATTGCCTAGTAGTTAGGGCTGAAAATGGGCTGGCACAAAGCCCATTGGGTCGGCCCAAAGACTATATTTTAAAAATTTTTGGACAAAATCTGGGCAATCCTTTGGACGAAAAATTAAATTGACTCTATGTTACAGCCCTAAGACTAGTCCAATATGCTTAAAATTTTGTCCGCAGCCTGAATCAACTTCAGGCCGGTCCGAAGTTTATTGAGCTGGCCCAGCCCAGTTCTAAACAATGGGCTTTTGGACCGTCCCATTTCCAGCCCTACTAGTAGTGGAGATTATACATATTGGTAGCTAGTGAGATTATCCATGCTAGTAAGGGTTGGTAGAGATTGTAAGCAATGATGGGTAGTAGTGGATATTGTCAAAGATGGTGGATAGTGATGGAAATTAGAGATGATGGTGAGTGATCGTGGACACCAACAATGATAGTGGATAGAGATAGAAATATTAATGATAATGGACAATATTGGAGATTGCTAGTAGTAGTTAGAAATGGTGGTGGGTGGCTATAGAGAAAATAATTTTCTTTCTCTCTTTTTCTTTTCTTTTAAGATATTTTTTATCCATATTTTATTTCATATATGTCATATACTTTTCTCACTTCCTCTCTCCTTTTCTTATATTCTAGGATGATTATATTTGGAAAAAATGAAAAAGACCTTTTTTGGCAAATACAAAAAAAGCTACACTAATTCCACCAAAATGAAAATATTATAAATATTTTTTGATTTTGACAAATACCATTTTTTCTATTATATTTATCTTTTCTTGTTGGCCATTCTCTATTTTGCTTTCTTTTTAACATTTGTTGGTTTGGTAACCTACCAAATAGCAAGCTTATACCATGATGCCTTAAAAAAAGGAAGAAAAAAAAAGCAAAACAAGCTTAGGAATCTTTCTATAATAGAGAAGATTGTGATTGCCGGTAATCTAATACTCATGTTGGATGGGATCAACAAGAATAGATCTATTCGAATAATAAAACTATGAAATATTAATTTTGTATGAGGCGACACATATGCATAAAAAATATAAAGAGTGTTGATTGGATAACGACATATATGGCGAATCATATATAGACTATATTGTGGATTGTTGGCGATAGATACTTCTGATTTTTTATATATTTTAATTTTTGATCTCCACATATATATTTATACTAGATTGGTACAATAAATTTGATTTATCAAAAAAATAAAAAATAGAATTAGTAATTAAAAAAAGCATGATTGAGGGAGCTGGTATACTTGTGATGGTCATCTTATGATTATGTTGAGTAATTTACAAGTTATTTTTTTAATTCCTCTAATATATCAGAAGAACATGTTTACATTTAGTAATATGACAACTATATTAAAGGGCAATCTAAAAATGTCTCTCGTGCGGTGCATGTCCACATTATGGATGCTTTAATTAACATTTGATTGAACTTGCATTTGATTGATCTATAGAGAGTTAGTAGAGAGGCATGTAGATCGAGATGGATGTCTATACTCCATGATTAATATGGTTTGCCAACTTTCATAGACAAATTCGACCCCTATACTTATCCAAGAAAAGTGCTAGAGAGTAAGAGTGATATGTTACCATATATGATGATCATATAATCTATTTAAAGGCCTTTAAGGTTTTAATATCAATGAACAATAATATTTTCTTCCTCTTAATATGGTATCAGAGCCTCCTTTCCCTCCACAACTATAGTTGGTCTTCTTTTGAGATTTTCGTTTCGAAGGGAAATCTAGGCCCATCGCCGAATCCCCCTTTGGAATCACCATTCAAAGGAAAAAAGGAAACTTAGCCATCCTCTCTTTTCCTGTAGCCAACCACCATAATTGAGACTCCCAAGCTTGGACAAACTCACGGACAATAACTCATGAAAAAAAAACTTGTGAGATCTTTACCTCTACCCATGAATCCTCTCTCCCCCCCCATCTCTCTTCGGCTACTCAAAGCCTCCCACCTGATCTCCAAGCACCGGAGCTACTAGAGCCCATCGCTCGAATCTCCAAGCATGCCCGCCTTGGCTCCAGCTCCCACTGCCTTGTTGTCTCCCCTCTCCCACTCATGATCTTCTCCCACCATCGCCGACTTGCCTCCTACCCGTCGTTAGCATCCAAGAGCCACCGCTCCTCCATCTCCCTCCAAGCCCTAGACTCTGTCCTCCCTCCTCGCTCTCCTTTATTGGGATCTCCCTCATCGGCGACATCCCGGCGCCCTCGACGGTCTTCGATGCCTCACCCACCTTGACCTCTCCTGCACTACCCTCAGTAGATCCATCCCATTGATGGTCGTTGCCCTCTCCAGCTGTCGCTCATCATCGCTTCCCATTGTAGCCGCTGTCACCGCTCTCCTCATCTAGAAAGCCATTGTCCCCTGTTAGTCCTTGTCTTGGGCTACACATCATTGCAGTCCTCCCAGTTTGCCTACTGCCTCTTAGTGAACTGCCTTCCTCCTTCCCGACCTGGGATGCTGCCATGATACCGAGACGATGCTCCTTCCCGCTACTATCATGATCTACCATCATCGAGCGATGCTATGTGTTGATCCAATGGATGAGAAGCTTTCCTACAGTGACCCAATCAGATGGCTGAATGGTTCTTTTGCAAACCAATCTAATGGCCTACAGAAACTCTCATTTAATTCAAGCAGTAATCAGTGTGATCCATGTTTAATATGCAATGATAAGGCCTGATATGTAGTGATAGAAGAGCTCTCAAGTGGCTGAAAACTTAATCCAATGGCCAACAGCCTTCCTGACTTTATTTAGCCTGATTTGAGATGATTTGCAATAGATTTTTGATAATTTGGCATCATCCGATGCTCAAAAATATTTCAGGAGTTTGAGGAGTCTAGCACCCAATCCTACGTTGATTTGACTATGGAAATATTTTTTTCATATCTTCTGGACTCTACTAATGGTGGAAGATTCTGGCATCGCTCTAAGCCCTCATCCTCCATCTACTACCACTACTAACGGCGACTCCACCTGCCAGACCACCAGACTAGGCACCATGTGTCTCCTCACATTCTCTATCCTCCTCTCCTTCCTCTCAGAACTCCCTTTCCTTCTTAAATCCACTGAAACCCACCTGCCCCCACCTCTATAAACCTGGTCCACAAGTCTTAAAAAAAATCAAAGAAGAAGTAAAGAAAAGGAAGAAAGAAAAGAAAAAAAGAAAGGTACTACCTTATCTATGCCTTCAAGTTGACTGGTGATAAGTTTTCTCCTTAATCTTCACTTTTCCTATGTAGTGATCCGGACTTCTCTTTCTCGTATTACTATTATCATTATCCTCGATTCTTTATGGCATCATTTTTAAAAGTATAGAAGTCCACTCCTTTAGATATCCTAATCGAGTTGACCAGTGCTCATTATATTCTCTGGGCTTAGGCCTTCCATTTCTTTATACTCATGCTCCTTTTGCCACATTCTCTTTAATAGCGAGATAGTGACCAACTCTATGGACAAGCAGGAAAATGATTATATAGCTCTCACATGGATTTCTTCATTTACTCTCCTAGATATATAAGAGGTATAAATGTTATGATCCTATTACTCGACGATACTTTATTTTAGCTGATATTACTTTTTTTGAGTCCGCCTCACTCTTCTTTCCTTTCGAAAAGCAAGTAGAATCCTTATCTAAACCTTTTCTTCTCCATCTCTATAAAGTATTCTTTCTTCGGATACTGAGCAGTCTCTAGAGACTCTGCTGATAGTTCATCATATTTTGTAAGATTCAGACATTTTATACCTGTTCAGCAGATCAACTGTAGACTTCTTCATCAAAACTCTCAACTCCATTTTTGGTTTTCTACTATATGTTCTAAGCTGGGCTTTGTTAATATATACACTCTAGCTTGAAGGGGAGTATTAGAGAGCAAGATATCTTATGTTATTTCCTAGAATATCATATTTTATCTCGATCATATTAGGAGTATTACTACGGTCCTAATAGGAGTTATATATTATCATATATGGTAATCATCTACTCTATTTAAAAGCTTTTAGGATCCTAATATCAATGAATAACAATATTTTCTTCCTCTTAATAGAAAGGTTGGTTGGATAGCAAATAGAATGTTGAAAAAAAATGGCATAGGAACAAGTTTAAAAGAGAGGTGGCATTCCATATATACCTAAAAAGGCCATTGGATGTGTAGTGGCCAAATCGGTTGGAGGGGGAGGAGGCTCTACTACACCCTACTCTTGAGTTAGGTATATCATAAGAAGGAGAGAGAAAAAAAGAAAGGGAAAAGGTCAATGGTGTGGGCTACATGTTTTGATTCTTTGCCCTTGCAAGTACTTGGGCAAGGCATAGGCAATACATGTTTGCCTTATGATAGTGATACTTCGGGGTCAAACCAAGGAAAAGAAAAAAATCATTATTATCTATGCTAAAGATTCTTTTTCCTTCATCTAATGGCTGAAATTTATGAAAAATAAAGAAAAAAGGCAAAGAGGATCACACTCTAGAGTAGCTGGACGATGCCCAATGCAATGATGCATGATACTCTAAAGATATAATAGAGAAAAAAAAGAGAAAAAAGTATTTCTAAAAAGGCAAAAGAATTTTGCTATCCATGGTAAAGATTTTTCCTTTTTCTTTTGCCTCTACCCAATAGCCAATAATTACTGAAAAATAGAGAGGAAAAAAAAGCAAACATGATCATGGGTTGACTGCTTGCTCTTTGAGTACCTAGGTACGTACTAAGCATGTCGGTGATAGATGATACCTAAGGATAGAATAGGAAAGAAAAAATTAAAAAAAATCTTTCTTTGGGAATTTTTTTTTCTTATTTTTCCCCCTCAAATAATGATCTAAAATTTATAGGAAAAAAATAAAGAAAAAAAGTTAAACCATGCTATAATTAGAGTTTTTTTTTTAGGATGAGCTTTTTCTCCCCTTTAGTTTCTTTCCCTTGAGCAAACAATCTAAAAGAGGATGAAAGGAAAATATAGGAAATGGCTAAAAAAAGGTAAGAGAGATGAAATCATACTATTTGAAATTTTGTTTAGTTTTTTTTCTTTTTATTTGATGGACAATCAAGGAAAGGAGAAAAAATGGATAAAAATTTATTGGAAAAAAAGAGAGAAAAAAATGTAAATGTATTGCATTTTTCCCCCTTTTTTTAGTTCAAATTTTGATATTTTTTTTCATCTATCAAACATATTGAAAGAAATTGGGAAAAATACTTTGAGAAGATTATTTTTGGTTCGAGATTGGAATGGATTATGATACTTTTATTAGAAGAAGTGGTGGATAGTGTTAAAATATCACCAAAATTAATATTGAAAGAACTTGTCAGTGAGCTAGTACTTCTAGATCCTACCTATAATGTTGAATTAAGGAACGACTTCTTTACATCTTTGTAGATATTGTTCTACATAAGCGAGATGAGGTATCAGAGATAGTTAGGGTTTGGAGGCACTCCAATGTCGATGAAGTTACATAGGAAGAAAATGCTATGTTAATTGCTATAAAAAAATTTTAAAAAATCCAAAATTGAAAAATGAGAATTCCAATTTTACTGATAAGGAATATTTTAAATATCTATATTAAAGAACATATAATGCACATGCAAATCTTGAGATTAAGTTAAGGCAATCGAAGTGGGAGTACAAAGAATTGTTGAGAAGGTACATTTATGACTGAATTTGGTGAGCTTAATGTCTACTAAAATATCAATATGATAAAGAGGGAAATCATGCTAAGGACAAGTTTTATTCCATTTCAAAAATCAATACACGGAGAGTTGCCTGTTGGGAGAGTTGCCCGTTGTGTGCTTGGAGATTCATGCATGTTCCTTTCCATGTGTGATTGCCGATGGCTACGTGAGGTACGAAAGCCAGTGTCGACGATGGGGATGCGAGCAACATGGAGAATGTTGGTAAGACATCTGAGACAATGGATTGTAGACACACAACCTCGAAGAAGCCTCTAATCGGTCAACCGAAGTGGGTTTCAATGGAACCTTCGCCAGGCATGGTGGAGCTGACTCGCTGCTTCTTGAAGGTCGTGGAGCTTCTAGAGGAGGAGGTTAGGAGTGAGACGAAAGAGTGGTTGGCCAAGGGGCTCGTTGCCAAGACTCTTGGCTAGAAAATCTCTGCGGAGGTGGCTGCTCGTGAGTTCCGGCATCATGCTGGTTTGAAGAGTGATGTCGCTGGCTTCAACCTAGAACAAGGGTTTCTCATGTTTTGCTTTCAAGAGGCAGGGGATCAAGTTGTCATCCTAGACTGGCCGTGGGTTGTCGACGGTCAAGCTCTGGCGATTGAACCATGGTGGCCGTGGTTCTATCCATCGGTGACAACGATCCAGACTGCCTTAGTGTGGGTGAGGCTTCCCCAACTTCCAGTCGAGTTATGGGGGTTGGCAGCACTCTGATGGATCATCGGCCTGACCGGAGAACTTGTTTCCATGGATGATTACATGGTAAAGTGATGAAGAATGGGGTTTGCCCGGATCTCTGTTCACATTGATCTCTCCCGATCGCTGTGATCGAGGGTTTGATAAATGGACTAGAGGGCTATCACTGCCAGTGTTTTGTCTATGAGAGTCTTGTTGGAGTGTGTTTCCATTGTGGGCTCTTTCATGGCTTGGGGGAAGCTTGTTTGGGTGGAGGAGATGGTGTATATGCTAGGCTTCAACCCATGTACCTGGTGGGCACCGACGAGGGGGTGGTGGGAGATGACTCGGCTGGGCAATGCCTTGGTCCTTGGTTGGTGGCAGTTTGGCAATGGCTGCCACTAGCAGAGGAACTAGGTGGTCATGAGAAGAAGAAGACTGTTATGGGTGAATCTAGTTCAAGCTTGAGGAGAACGAGAAAGGAGCCTTTTCGATCTAGAGGGGGTATGCTAGATGGAGTGCCGGATGCCAAGGGGTGGTCCAAACTGACGAAGATCGCCCATCAATGATCTCCTTTTTGACCTGCGATGCCCTTGGGAGGAGAAGAAGCTGAAATAATGCCTAGGCTGGTGGGCCATTTTGGGCCATTGCAATTTGATCCAGCTTTGGACCTAGGCAAAGAAGATGAGGGGCCCAGGAGGGTGATCAAAACAGGTTTGGGCCAGTCGAAGCAAGCCCGATCTCCTGGTTATCCTGTGGGCCAGGCAAGAATGAAGAAAGGTTCAAAAATCACTGAGATTGTAGGGCCCAGTAAGGGGTTGAGGAGAAAGAACAAGATTTTGGCTAAAGATTTGAGTATCCTTGCAACCAAGGAACTGCCATCAACTAGGAGGGGTGATTAGGGGGTCTTTCTCTTCTCAGCGGGTGGCCCAGAGGAGATGACGACCATCCCATCCCAGATAGAACTGCAAGTTATGGATTCTCGGGCTGAGACTAGACCTCCCATATAGGAGTCAGAGATGATGGCAGAGCCACAATGTTTGTCTCATAAGGATGCTGTCAGGAGACCGAGACTATCTATCCAGGGGGTCGGGGATGGAACCTCAATGATGGTTGATTCATTAGATGGGATTGTGGTGGACCAGGTTGAGGAGAGCTCTAGGGTAGACCCCCCTCCATAGTAGGTATCATCATGAGGCTCTTGATTTGGAATATGTTAGACATTAGAATAATGAAAATTAATCCAAATTTATTTGATTAAAATTAATACTTTTTATGGTACTTTGTAGGAATTGACTCCATAAACGTGTAGATCTTTATTTTAGGAGTCCAACGACGCAAACAGAATGTAATTCGGACTTCGAACGGGCCTGAAATGGATTTTAGAAGATTTTAGCACGGATTTCAGAGCTGCACGATTTTTGGAGCGAACCTTAAAACTTTTAATGGTTCACGGTGGACCGGCTCAATGGTCCACCGCACGACCTCTTGGTCCACGGCAGCCATTGCTGCCGGTCCACGAGCAGAGCCGTGGACCACCGTGCTTCGATCGTGCCGAAACTCGCCGGAGAGCTTCCCCCGGCACCGCCGAAGCCACCGGAGACCTCCCCGCCGGCCGGAGAAGCCCTGTTCGACCGGAAATCCGCCCAAACTGCTGCCGCCACCCTCCGCTCAAGCCGCCTCCGCCCGCGGCCATGCCGCCGTGTCCGCCCGCAGCGCCGTCCGCCCGCAGTGCCCTCCGCCCAAGCTCGCCGTCCGCAGCACCGTCCGCGGCGCCGTCCGCCCACGGCCATGCTTCCGTGTCCGCCCAAGCCGTCCGCTCGCAGCCATGCCGCCGTCTGTGAGCCACGCCGCCTGTCTGCCCGTCCGAACCCGCCTCCGCCGCATGTCCGTCTCCGCTGTGAGCCGCCTCCGCCCCTTCGCTGCGCGCTGCCCAGCCGAAGCCGTGTCCGCCCCTGCGCCACGTGTCCGTCTCTGCCCAAGCAGCAGCGCCACTCCACGCCACCCAGCCACCGTCCGCTGCAGCTGCCTCCGTTCTCCCGCACGCCACGTCCACCAGTCCGCTGTCACCCAAGCTCGCGAGCCATCCCACCGCCTGCTGCCGTGCTTGCTGTCGCAGTGTCCGCCCCATCCCCGTCATCACCTCTATTCCCAAGCTCCTGGAGCTGCTTGTCACTGCTCCTGTTGTTCAGACCGGGATGTCTGAAAACAAGGAAACATCAGAACGAGAAGAGATGTCGGACGACGCTGGATGGACGCGGGATTGTGCGATAGAATTTTTGAGTTTGATTTTTGAGATGGGGATGATCGTAAAAAAAATCAAATAAGGAGATAGCGCAGAGTTTGAAAATCAGATTAAGATGAGGAAATCACCACGCTTCCCACACGGGCCCGACACGGTATTTCCCATCTATAAATATCTCGGGTCATTCTACGCTCGAGAAGGATTCGGGAGATACTTCACCCCATTTCACTTCCAATTCTCGTATTTCTTTACTCGGGATTCCACTATTTCTTTTCTCGGGATTCCACTGTAGTGCTTGGCACAGGGAGTTTTATTTTATTATTTTTTTATCTTTTGTACTCCTTTTCTATGAAATAAAAGAATTTTTTGTCAATATTTTTTATGAATTATTATTAGGCATAGTTTATATTCTTGGGACAAGCTGTATTCGCGATAGGAACAGTTTGTACTCTTGGAATAAATTATTTCTAAAAAGGATTTTATTAATTTGCATGTGTCTGATTTTTGACTAATCTATATTCCAGGGGAACGGGCCGTGATCGAATAGGTACGGGTCGTCATCACCAAGAATAGGTTATATCTGGATCGCAACGTACAAATTTCATAGAAGTGGAGTGCCAGCCCACCTAACAAGTAACCAGTTGGAGTTTCGAGATTTTATCTTTGTTTTATTATTATCTATTTTAGTTAGTTGATTTATACTTTCATGTTAATATTGAAAAATTCTTTTCAAGATAACCCCAAAGTCTCTGTGGGATCGACCCTTACTCCCGCTATTCTACCCTTTAGAGTAGTAGAATTAAGGTTCTAAATCGGTGCATTACGACACGCATCAGAATACTCGAGGTGTAGGAAAACCTGCGTTTCGAACTTTCTTTGATAGATTGATTTATTAGTGCTGCCTTGATATTTGTGTACTCCTTGAGACCCAACTTTCTTAAAGGAGCCTGGACTAGGTGAGGTGGCATTTTCAGTTGATGTGGAGCACCTATGCTATCAAGTTCAGGGGCTTATCAGGAGAGATCTTGGTGATGTGGAGGCAGGGCTCTATGAGGATCAATAATTTTCATAACTATGAGAAGTAGGTGAATATGGTCATTTTGGAGTAGATGGGCTACCCTTGGCTTTTGCCCGGCATCTATGCAAGCACCGAGTATAGGGACTGATGGAGGTTTTGGCATAAGATCTCTAGGTTAGTGACTCAAGGAATCCCTTCTCTTGTTGCGAGTGATTTCAATTACGTTATAGGATCATACGAGAAGTTGAGTGGCAGGCAGTTTGTGGATAGTATTGAGTTCAGAGAGTTCATGGATGATACTAGTCTGATTGATCTAGATTATTCTGGCCCTTATTTTACTTGGTGTAATAACCGGTCCGACACTGCCAAAGTCTGGGAGAGGATTGATAGAGCGCTTGGCTCGGTTAGTTGGATGCAGCGATTTTTTGGATACCATGTTCAGCACCTCCCGAGGATTACGCCGGACCATTGCCGGTTTGTTGACTCCACTAATTGATTTTGATGATAAGAAAAACAGTTAAGCATAAATTGAGGACTAATGACTTGCTTTAAGTGTGTTTTCATTTAAAGGATGCTCACAAAGTTTTGATGAAGCCCAATTATGTTGAAGAACCAAGTTTGAATGGAATGATTGCACAAAACTAGACTTGGACACACAAAGAGTTGGTTGAATGGATGACCAAGATAAATGAAGACATGTTCCTGCACAAATTCAGCAGATTCTGCACCTTTTTGATGATGTGTCGACTCAAGGTGTCGACACATGACTTGATGTGTCGACACATGAAGATGGTGTATCGACTCAAACCGGCATGCAATAAAATTTCAAATGGCATAGATGATGTGTCGACACATGGACCTTAAATATCGACTCAAAGTGTCAACACATGGATCAACACATCGCTTGAGAATTTCAAGCCACAGAACTTGCAGAAGTTGAAGGAACAGTTGATGTATCGACACACGAACCTAATGTGTCGACTCAATATGTCGACTCCACTGAGAATGTATCGACTCAGTTGATTTTTCTAGAGAATCTGAATGGAGTATTTTGAACTTGTGTCGACTCAGGAAGAACATGTGTCGACCTGATGTGTCGATACATGAAAAAGAAGTGTCGACACATGGAGTTTTGACAACAGTAACGGCTAGTTTTTTCAAGCGTAGAACTCTTCCAAATGCCCTCCAACGGCTAGTTTTTCAAGTATAACGGCTAGATTTCAGTTTTGGAGACTTGGGAAGGTATAAAAAGGCTTCAAATCAAATCAAGAAGATATATTATTCATTGTATTCAATATCTTTAAAGTTTTTGAAGAGAAAAGAAGAAAGAAGGGCCTTAACTCCACTTCATTCAAAGCTCAACCACTCTCAAGCAAGAAGGAAGCCTTCCAAGTATTCAAAGCTATCAAGTACATTGAAGATCGTTTAATCTTGGACATTCAAAAGGCTTCAACAACAGCAAAGCAACACTACTTTGAGCTACATCGACTTATTTGTTTTTTATTGAAAGCTTACATTGATTCTTTATTTCTACATCTTATATATTGTAAAGGTTATTGGTTAGCCTATTAGAAAACCAAATTAGGTTGGTGGTTAGCCTGGAAAACCACTAAGGTTCTTGGTTAGCCCGGAAAACCAAGGGAGGTTTTTGGTTAGCCTTGTGAAAACCAATTAGGTTCTTGGTTAGCCCGTAAAACCAAATGAGGTTGTGACTTGTGAGCCTTGTAAAAACAAGTCGGGGTTTGATTAGTGAGCCCAGAAAACTAATCGGCTATAATCTTTGGATTATAGTGAATTCCTAAGGGGATCTTAGGGAGTGGATGTAGGTGCATGGTTGGCATCGAACCACTATAGATTATTGTGTTTGTGTTTGCTTGTCTTCTCCTCTCTTGCTCATTACTTTCTTGCTTATTGCTTTTAATTTTCGCTGCACTTTTACATTAGAGCATCACACTCTTAAATTCTAGTACCTTATTGAATTGCATACCTTGTCTTGTGAAGTATATTACTTGGTTCATCAAGCTTAG
Organism: Areca catechu; assembly: GCA_021397845.1. Taxonomy (NCBI): domain Eukaryota; kingdom Viridiplantae; phylum Streptophyta; class Magnoliopsida; order Arecales; family Arecaceae; genus Areca; species Areca catechu. The sequence continues at coordinate 6,231,862 of CM038040.1, read as the reverse complement.
CCTCAAATAATTTTTAGAAACCCAATTCACCCCCCTCTTGGGTTGCTCTCTGGGCAACACAGTTCCTTATCACTACTAATGGTATATGTTTGCCCAAACCCCCCTTCCATTTTGAAAAGTTCTGAACTTTCTATTTGGGATCTTGGGAGCTGATCAAGGCAGTTTGGAGGGTGCCAATTTATGGGGATGAGAGGTATCGAATGACCCAGAGGTTAGAGCTGGCTAGCTAGGTGTAGGCTCCTTCAGCGGAACCAGGCTGAGGTTGGTAACATTTTCAGATAGATTGAGGAGGTTAAGACTGACATTGCATATTTCTAGAGGTGGAAGGATTAGGAGGGGGCCTCTAGGAGGTTGACCTGAAGATACTTCGTCAATGTCTCTCGTACTACCACTCTTTACTAAGGCAATAGGGGATCTTATGGAGGCAGAAATCTAGGATGCAATGGATCAAGAAAGGAAATCGGAATACCATATTTTTTTACCAGGCTACTATGATCTGGAGGTTAGCCAATTGCATCAGGTAGCTGAGATAGAGGATGGCACTATGGTGACTGACATCTATCAGATCAGTAAGCAATTCCTTTAGTACTTCAGATCCAGGTGGTCCCTTTCTCTGGGGGAGGTGATGCCTCTCCAGGGCTCCTGTCCAGTGGTCCAAGTCTTGGATCAAGAGAACTCAAATCTGACTCTTCTTGTGTCTTCTATTGAGATGCGGAAAGCCCTAAGATCCATTGGGGAGAATAAATCCTCAGGCTCGGATGGGTTCCCTCCCCTATTTTTTATTGGTACTAGTCCATTATTGGAGGTGAGGTCATCGAGGCGATACAGGCGATCTTTGCTTTTAGCACCCTTACTGAGTGGAAGAAAATCCTGATTACTCTGATTTTGAAAACACCTGATGCTTTTGCTCCTAGCCACTTTAGACTGATCAGTCTCCACACCACCCTCTACAAGGTTTGTGCGAGGGTTCTGGTCAGGCGATTGCAGTTGATTGTGCCTCACCTCATCAGTCTTGAGCAAGGGGCCTTTGTCAATAGACGATGCATCACTAATAATGTCCTCCTTGCTCAGGAGTTCATGCATGATCTTAGACGTGCCCCTTTCCGGTGAAGTCTTATGACGATCAAGCTGGATATGGAGCATGCCTATGATTGAATGAACTAGCATTTCCTTCGATTGACTCTTCATGACTTCGGCTTCCAGCATAGGTGGATCAGGTGATCATGGATTGTGTGGAAGACCCTAGCTTCACTAGTCTGGTGAGTGGGGCTCCGACTAAGCACTTTCTTTTATTGATCGGGCTTCAACAATGTTGTCCTTTGTCCCCTCACTTGTTCATTTTATATGCTGACACTCTTTCCCGTGCTTTGAGGGGCACTATCCAGAGATTATTGTTGGAGCCTAGCCCTACCGATCCGCCTCTGGAGCCCATCCTCTTTTTCATCTTCTTTTTGTAAACGATTGTCTTCTTATTGGACGGGCGTCACTCCAAATGCTAGAAGCTTCGCATCCATTATGGAGTCCTATTGCGTATGTCCGGCCAGTTGGTCAATCTATAGAAGTCTACTATCATTTTCAGTCCCAAAATCAAGGCCCGAATGAAACAGACTATCCTCACTAGACTGGAGATCTTTGAGTAGTATAGAATCCATACCTATCTTGGTATTCTTATGATTGGTGGGAAGCTACGGAGGATGGAGTGCAGACCCATGGTGCAGCGGGTCCACGATCGGCTGGAGGGTTGGCAAGCTACCACTCTCTCTATGATGGGAAAACTCACTCTTATTATATCTATCTTGTGCTCTATCCCTTTTTGGCTCCCAGCGAACACTGTGTTGCCTAGATCCTGCTTGAGAGAGATGGAGTAGATGTTCTAGAATTTCTTGTGGAGATCCAGACATAGCAATCATAGTGTTCACTTGGTGTCTTGGGATACTGTTTGCCAGTCGGTCAAGGATGATAGCCTTGGGATCCAGTCCTTGCTAGTTAGAAGGGAGGTGCTCATCGCCAGACATATAGTGAGATTTCTTCTTCAGTCCAACTACTTATGGAGCAAGGAAATAAGGACCCGCTATGATGATTAAAGTTAGGGATTCCAGATTTAGATCATTCATGACTGCTCTTTTATTTGGAGGGAGACTACACTCGTGGTCCTGCTGTGATGGCCCATGTTAGATATCTGATCGACAATGGATCCATGATTGATGTCAGTCAGGATGCGTGGATCTCTAGCTTACCTCTATCCAAGTGGCTAACCTTTATGAGCATGGAGGTTGTCAACAACCTCCGGGTTTGTGACTTGATGACGGATGATGGCAGGACTGAGAGTTTAGGAGATTACCAGATTCTTTAAGAGCCAGCTAGCAAATTAAATTCTTGCCATCTCGATTCTAAGTCACCATTGTCAGGATCTGAGGGTGTGGGGGCACTCTTATTATCTAAAGGTCCCTTCAAGCATCCTCTCTGAGTTATGCATGAGACCTCCTAATATGAGGATTGAGACAACCTGAATTTGGAGACTACCCGTCCCCCTGAGAGTGTACCTCTTTCTTTGGAAGATGGTTTGGGATAGCCTTCCAACAAGGACTTTACTCAAGTGTAGGGGTATGGACCTTCCGGTGTCCTATCCAATTTGTGGCCTAAAGAATGAGTCCATTGAGCATGCTATTCTGAGCTGTCCTAGGGTGAGGCTGATTTGGAGGCTTGCTGGAAGATGGTCTTAGGATGTGGATAAGGGGCCATAGTTGCGCTCTTTCCTTGATATGATTTGGTAGTGTTCGACGGAGGATGGTTGCTATTATGCCTACATCGCCTCTCAGATTTGGCTTTCCAGGAATGTCGTGGCCTTTAAGGCAATGGCCACTCCGGCATACCAAATTCTTCAGAGAGCCATGTTCATAGTGATGGAGTATCACTACTTCGACACTATCATATCCCTTACGACTCCGAATTCTTGGGACTCTCATGCTGCCTCAATAGCAGCCTAGAAAGCTATCTACATTTCCTGGGAGCCCCCTCCTTTAAGATTTGTCAAGATGAACTTTGATGCGGTATCCATGATGCCTCTGGCAGTGCTGGGTATATCATCTGGGATGCTAATGGCAGGCTTCTGGCGGCTGGTGGTTTCTTCCTTCATGAGCCTTCAGTCCCAGAGGTTGAGCTCACTACGGCATGGGGGGCATTATCAGAGCTACTCAAGAGTTGCATACTGGGAGAATCCTCATTGAGGGTGATTCTTTCACTATCATTAGCTGGATTCAGGACAGATTTGAGCATTGCGACGCCCACCCTCTTTTTCGTGATATATGGAGCTCACTTGGACCATCCATGATTGCGTTGACTTGCCATATTTACTGGGAGGCAAACAATGCAGATGACTGGGTTGCCTCCTATATTGCTCAGTATTCTAGCGACTGGTAATAGAAATAGGATGATAGCATATCTTAGCCTCTTCAAAGTCTCCTTTTTCTTGATTTTCTGGACTGCTCTCGTACCAAAATTATGTGACTACTCATCTATATCAAAAAAAATCAATACACACTCAAACTCACCCATCTTTCTTCATTACTGATACAATATTTTCTATCCAGAGGATATAGCAGTATGGTAATAAATTTAGCCTAATACCTTTATCAATCAATATGCTAAATAAAGTTGGCTTAATGCCTCTATCACTCTCCTCCTCTACCTTTAAATCTTGACTATGGTGCAACTTTTTCAATTTCTACTTTGCCAATTTTGCCCTTGATCAAGGACTCATGACTCAGCATATGAGGTATTGCTCCTTTTGGCCCATGGGCCTCATGGTTTTGTTTCTCTGGATTCCAATCTACAAAACACCTCATGTTAAGGGAAAGCCTAAGAGTGGCACATGAGGTATCACTCTCCTTCTCTACCTTCAAGGGGGAGTCTATCACTGTCCTCCTCTATCTTTAAGGCTAGACTATGGTAGAACTTTTTAAATTTTTACTTTATCAATGTGTCCTTGGCTAAGGGCTCATAGCTTGACACATGAGGTATTATCCATTTTGGCCCATTGGCTTTATGGTTTCACTCCTCCGGATTCCAATCCAAAAAGTACCTCACATCAAGGAGGCATCTATGTATGGATAGGAAGTGCCATCCTTCCTTATCATTGCCACTTAATCAAGAAAAAATTTGTGCACAGACAAGAGATGCATCATAATCATAGATTTTGAACATACATAAACCACCAATGTTAATGCTAAGCGCTCATGGCTCGATATATGTAATATTATCTATTATGGCCCATGGATCTTACAATTTTACCTTTCTAGATTCCAATTTATAAAGAGTCTCGTACGGAAAGGACTCATAACCAATGTAGAATTAATGGTGCCATCCTTATTATCACCATATCCTTAGGCTCTAAACTATAATCCATATTTAACTTGCTCCTTGTCTAGGCCAAGCATATGAGAAGAGGATCATACCATGATGTCCTTAAGTTAGCAAATTCTTGTCTTTTGTTTTTTAAAAATTTTGGATTAACACTTATTGGCATATTGTTTGGATTCTCAAGGATACCTTCAACTCTTTTGCTACTGTCGGGATTTGCTCATCATATGGTTTGATTATTTTTTTTATCACCCAACTCATATATGTAAATTTTCATATATATAAATTCTCATATACATAAATTATAATCCAAGATTTCTAGATTTAATTTGGCCTAAAAAATTTTAATATGCACCATTACTTTGTTTAAATCTCATAAAGTGACATTTGGCCTTAAATTCTTGAAGCAAACTTTTATAATCATTGATCATATATGAAAATTAGTCATAGGATGATTGACATTACCTACTACTAGGTAGGGGTATAAAAAATTCCGATCAAACCGTTCAACTCGATCCAAATCGAACCAAATATAATTCGATGGTTTAACTGCTTCGATTTAATTTCTTAAAATAAAAAAACCAAAATATTATTTCGATTATTGATTTACTGATTAATGTAATATGTTAAAATTGAACTAAACCGAATAATAAATGCCATTTTATATATTTATATATACAAGGACACATACATATTATATATTTTATATTTTCATCTCTTAGAATATCGCATAAGTCTATTACTTTTATTTTTCTATTTATGATTTTTTTTTTCTTTCAATGACTTTCTGGCTTCTTGGTTCTCTCTCCCTTTTTCATCTAGTTATATATAACTAAAATTCTACTACTTTGGTTCTAAGGCTACCATGTATCACTTTTTTGTAAACTTTTTCTCGCTTGATTTTTTTCATAATTTTGATCTTTAAATTTAAAATTTTAAATATATTTTTTTGAAATCTATCTTTTTTTCATATTATTTTATTTCTTTCCATTCTTTCTAATAAAATTTTAAATTTTAAATTTAAAATAAAAAAGTGATTTTTATTTTCTTGAAATCTACTAATTTTTATTTTCTTTCCTATTCTTTTATTTTTTTTCTTTTCTATTTTCATAAATTAACCAAAAAAAAGTAACAAAATAAATATATATATATTGATAGTCATGTAACTCATGCATTCCGCATGTACAAATCTAGTTTTTTTTAAAAAAATCAAATCAAAAAAGTATTTAAACAGTTCAAATACTTGAAAGGATTACCCGAATAAACAAAACTGATATAAAACCGAGCCAAAAAAAAAGGATTGATTATATTTAATTAAATATTTAATTTTAAGAATCCCTTAAACTGAAATATCGATTTGAATTAAAAAAAAAATTTATTTAAAATCGTACTGACCAAACTGTTTTCAGCCTTGCTACGAGGTATCATGAAGAAGAATGCTAGAACTTTCTGTCAATTGCATTTTTTTTGATAAGTTAAAACAAAGTGAAAGGGATGATTAGTATAGCTACTCCTTTTAGGCATGACTATAACAGTCTGATTTTGCTAGGAAATGTCTAATGCAGAGTAATAACAAAGATGGTTCAATCCCTCTCCATTATATTAGGCATGATCTTAAGGCTTCACACCACATGGATGAGTATGTTATTCCAGTTCGACCAAAATAATAGATGGATCTTAGGAACCTGACCAATCTATGCCCTACGTCCAGGTTAAAAGATGGCTCAGTCCCTTCCTCATCGTATTGAACATGATTCTAGGATTTTTTATCATATGGATGAATGCATCATTCTGACCAAAATAATAGACGGAACTTAATCAAAGAACTTGTCCAATCTATACATTCATATCTAGATTTTGAAATTAATTTTAAAATTATTTAAGCCAACTGCAATATCATTATTTAAATTTAAGATGTATTGAATAGGAGACTAAACCTCTGCCACCTATCCCATCCGGTCTCGGCCGCTTTAAAACTAGTCATCGGTTAGCATCAAGTACCTAAGCAAATCCAAAATGGGGCCGAGCTGGCCGGTTATTGAAGACCCGCTCTGTAAAGAACCGGTCAATCGCGGGATCTTCTCGAAAATCCACCCTTAAAAGTTCCCTGGCGCGTGCTGACCCCGTCTGAAGCGTGTTAGAAGCGGCCGAAACCCCCGATCCATCAGCATTCCACTTCCCATCTCTTCCGCCCTCCGCTCTCCCTTCGGGCGATGGGCTTTACCCACATTCTTCCACTTCTTTTTGTTCCCCACCTCTTCGTAGCGGCGATTCCAAGCTTCTCCGATTCAGCTGCTCTGCCCTCTCTGGGCAAAGGGGATCCTGCCTTCTTCGATCCCACGCGAGTCACCCAACTCTCCTGGCATCCCAGGTACCAGATCCGCTCTCTTTTTCTCTATTTTCTCGTCTTTTCCTCTCTCTATGATCTCTCCTTGATCTCCTTCAAATTCTCCGTCTTTCTTGCAGGGCTTTCTTGTACAAGGGTTTTCTCTCCGATGAGGAATGCGATCACCTAATCTTACTGGTGGGAAATGCCTTTCTTCTTCTCTATGCTTTTTTTTTTTTTTGGCTTTTTGTGTTGTTTGGTTAACTGCGAAAGCTGTTGTTAAATTTGATATTTGTATTATGAGACCAGGCGAGGGATAAGATGGAGAAATCGATGGTGGCGGACAATGATTCGGGAAAGAGTGTGATGAGCGAGGTCCGGACGAGCTCGGGCATGTTCCTCGAGAAGCACCAGGTAAGAGTTAGCCATTCCTGCTCCCTGCTTTGGCGTGGACTCTTTAGTTTGGGATGGCTTCCTTTGTTTAGATTGACCCATTTCAATCATAAGATTATTTCCTTCTCGTAGTTTGAAGTGATTTCTTTCACATCTGTGATGTGAATAAATGCTTGTTGCATCGAGAAAGTTGCCAGACCTAAATTGCTGTTAATTTCTGATATAATTATTTTGCACAGTATGGCATTTTTGGTTCATGATGCCATACTACCTGAAGCATGCTATAAATGCAACGTTCTTTATTACAAAATTTACTCTTGGTGAGAGCAGACTCCGAGACTTGTGTTTTGTTTCCATAACTACTATTTCAAAAGACACAGTTTTCTATAGGGCATTGTTTGGTTTGGGAATAAATTAGCCATAAGGCAGGCCTGGAATAAACCATAAGCCAGCCAAACTGCTCACAGAGAACAAGCGTAAGCAAAGAGTATTTATGCTGGTCAAACTAGCTTGTATGCATAACTATTCCAAGAGAAAGCTATTATAAGTTGTTCCTAGCATAAAGCCATAATTTTTACTGGCTTCCTTTTTCTTTAGATAAAAACACGCTCAATCAAAAGTTATTCTAGTAATTGTAGTGAGTGAAAAATAGGAATAGATAGTGGCAAAACTACCCTAAAAGGCACTGTGATTCCTATTCCACTTATTCTTATGATCGAAGTAAACATGACCTTAGTGTTTTAAACAATGTTAAACTAAGCTGCTGCTGGTTGTAGAAGCATGGTTGCATTTCCTGTTTTCCACTATTTTTTAAGTGGGGTCAGGGAATTTTGGTGTTTACCCTTGTTTTTCCCCTTAAGTTGATGGGGATTTGAACCAAACCACCTAGACATGGACCTGATACAAATTTGACTAGGTCAGAGTTTAGACTCCTAGCTTCTCCTTGCCTTAGGTCTGCACCTGGTCTTTACTTGGGTCAAAATTGGGCAATCCCAATCTATGCTTGAACTTATTCTGTACTTTAACACAGACTGGACCAAGACTTACTTTCCTGATGGTAATGGAGTCTTTGAATTCTAGAAGTGGGTTAGGGTGATGGCTCGTGACATTCCACTTGCCCGCTAACAGTTCTAAATTTCTAATACTCATGTAAGGTTTTCCGGAAAAAAAAAGGTCAGAGAAATGGGAAGCATTTTCCCTTCATCTGAGTCATTACATGAGGGGACAAAAGTGAGTTTCCATCTCTACTCTTCTTGCCTTTCTTGTGAAATGAGATTCATTTGAAGCCAAGACATATCCTCTTGTGAAAGACTTCCTTGTTTATCTTCTAGCAACTGAAGCTCCCAAATAGACTTTTCAACTATTCTGGTCTCCTAAATATATTGCCCACATACCTGCAATTCCATTTCCTCAGCCTTTGCTTCGGTTATTTTAAGCTTTTGAGTAACTTAATACATGGCATCTCCCCTCCTGACAGGCAATCTCCAGGCAGTTCTCACAATATTCCATGATTGTGGATAAGAAATCCAAATTTTCTCGAATCAAAAGAGGGAATGGCATTGAATAGCAACATTAGTAGAAACAAAGAATAGGATAGTGGTCAGGAGCAATATGAGAAAGGTGACGAACATGATAATTAGGAAAATGCTGAATCCATTTTGTAGTAGCCAAGGCCTTATTAATCTTTCCAAAGTCTAGCATGTCTCAGCTGATTGTTGCACTATTTGAATATAGCGCCGGTAAACCCAAGGTCAAGCAAACCATTGGTGCTAATAAAATTCCGGAACTCTCTAATCTCCATCTTATCTGTGCATGCTTTACCGCCCCTCTTGTCTTGTGGACCCTCATTGCAGTTGAAGTCTCCACTTACAATCCAAGGGAATCCCTGCCATATCACCTTGGTGATCTCAACCTAGAGGACCCTTCGTTGTTTGTAGTTTATACTAGCATAGACAATAGATAAAATCCGAGGCTCAACATTGTACTTTGAAATAACAATCACCACTTGCTGATTGCAATTATTAAATACATCAATATTTGTACAAATCATTCTTCAGGTAACCATGATATCCCCTGACAATCTTTGGAACTCAATAGCATAGAAACCCCAATCATTAGAAAAATGAAGCCTAGGTTGATTCAAACTTCTACCTAACAGGAGAATTTGACTGGTTATGCAATGAACTTGGCCTGGAAGGAGACAAGCCAGGCCTAGATGAATTAGGCATTGACGTTTCCATGGTCTTGGATGCCTTGGGTTGCTACAGCTTAGAGGAAATAAACCACAGCCTGAGCATCAGTTGGCAACACCCTAGATGGGATGCTGATTTTGCCTGTGATCCCTGCCTCCTGCTTCCATCATCCTCATCGGTCAATGAGGCCAGCTTCTCCATGGATGAACATGAACTCACTGACTCCTTAGGCATGAAGTTTTCAAGCTGCTAAGGGCAAGGTTCATTTGAAGAGGGCAGTTCCAACAAGGGATTGTTGCGCACTCTTCATCACAATGCCCAATCCATCCACATGGAAAGCACATGACCGATATATTTTCGTAAATAAAGGGTTGCCAAAAAACCTAGTGGTCCCCCTGATTGAAATCCCAGGTTTCAATGGTTCCATTGAATTGATTCAAACCTAGATTCTTGCAAAATCAAATTTTTGTAGCTTACCGGTTAAAAGTTGTCCATCCCCTTTGGTTTGCTGGCCTTCGAAGCAATGCTGAGAATCATGTTTTTCTTCCAGAATTCATTGGGCAACCTAAGCAAACGGATCCAAATTGTGGCCTTGTTCACCATGTCCACACTAGGAATAAAGTCTGGCACCTAGTGTTCCATGGCCAGTAATTGTTTGGCAACCATCCAGGGACCACTAGCAAGAACCGCCTCCTGATCGGTCTTCGACTTGAATATGATGATGTGATGGTCATCCACCAATGGAAAAGTTTCAATTCCCTCATGGATGTTGCCTTTGTGCTTGATTTTGTGAGCAATCCATTCATCTGGCACCCTCCGCCTAAAGCTTTGAGTGATCACCACCGATGATTCTCACTCCTTCCTTGACTCATGCAGTTCATCCTCTGGTAACTCAAGAATCTTTGTGAAGTGGTGCTGGAGGTTCTCGATTGCCTCCTTTGAAAGCCTAGGGTGTACGCTCAAGGGCTTTCATGGCTGCCCTTGCACTATCCTTGCCTAGGATCTGGTCTTCTCGCTGGTCCTCTTAGGGCTTGTGACCCTGTCCGTCAGCAACGCCAACACTGCATCTCCCCTGTTATCACCCATACTCACACCTAGAAGCTGTTTGACAAGAGTTCAAAAAGTAACACAAACATCAAGAAGCACTTTTGAAAACATAGAAGCAGTGCTAGACGTTCTAGGAAGCACGAATGTTTCATGTGCCATATGATTTGTTGTGCATCAGATGTTGATACTCATTCAGTACTTGGGTATGTACCCGATACTTATGTGAAGTATCCTGTTTACATTTTTTTTTTAAAAAAAAAATACATGTTGAATGCTTCATAGGGACATTGAATATTTCCTAGTACCTCCAAAGATGAAAGAAGGCATATACTTTTCTTTTTTTAATGCTAACCTTTTAATAGTGAATGGTCTATTTCGAATCTATGATGTTAATATTAAAATTTAATCATAGATTGTGGTCTATGGATTTTATTGATGACTAATGACTATATCTTGAGCTTTTAAAAGTTGATGTCACCACATAAAGTATGGAGCATTTTATTTTGAAAGCCTGCAATGCTTAATTGATGCTTTTTTACATGCCTATATTTATACACACATATGTATGAAATATGTACATTGTTGAGATATCCTAGTCCTGCTTTTTTTCATGATGTACCGTGTTGGTCTATGTGGTCAAGTCATATCCATATCTTGTATCCATGTACATGCTTAGGAAACATGCCCTTTTTTTTTCTATTCATTTGTTAAGGTTGATTTTGGTTTGCCTGTTTTTATTTTTTCTATTTTTTCCATTTGCTTTCAATGTTCTGAAAACAGAAAGATGTTTGATACTCATTTTTTATTTTTCAAATCATACAACAATAAAATGCTTTTGGTTAAGGTGTTGGTTGATGTATTGTGTGGCATTGTTGATGATAATTACACTTACTGGTGGCAACTCCTGGTGAGTGGTGTCATGGTGGGTGGTGATGGCATCACAATGTGGTAGAGCAGTGGTGGTAGTCATTGTGCAATTGTGCTGGAGGGATGGTGGTGACCGATAGTGGTTGTGATGTTGGTAGCTGCAGTGGAGTGGTTGTGAGGGTGGTCAAGCAGGGGTGCCAATTGTAATGGTGGAGGGTGGATCATCGGTGGCAATGCAACAATAACCATGGTGGTGGCTTCAGTGGCATTGGGGTGGTGACTGTAGGGGTGGGTGGTAGTGATGAGTCACAATTTGGTGTACCAATGATGGTGGTGGAGGGCTGTGGTTGCTAGTGGATGTCATGTTGGTAACTTCAGCAGAGTGGTTGTGAGGGGCGTCAAGGAGGTGTCTTGATTGCAATGGTAATTGATTGGGGGAGGGTGGGGGTTGGGCCTGATCATGGTCTCAATGACAACCTTGGTGGCTTGAGGACAGCACTAGTGGTGGTGGATGGTTGTGGCAGAAACAATAGTGCTGGCGGCGGCAGAGTGCTGGTGGTAGTAGTGGTATTGGACTTAGATGTGAATGCATGGTGATGGCCTATTATTTATTTTTGCCTCTAGACTTTTTGAAAGAGAATTTATTTTTTGCTCCTAAAATTTCAGAAACAAAAAACACGACAAAAAAAAAAGATATTACCAAGCCTTTTTTGAGCCTCAGATTTTGTGTTCTTGTTTCTAAACATGAAAAGAAAGGAATTGATACCAAATATAATCTAGGTTCATTATTCTCCGGTATATTTAGGATTTTGGTTTTCTCAAAGCATGAATCTTAAGAGGGTTGTTTAAGGTTATGATTAATTACAATATCTGGAATTTGATAATCATTTGTTGGAGTTGAAGGCAGGTTTTTGGAAATCACTTCATTAACTGTTAACTCATAGTGGAAAGATTTGATTGGGATCTATATGGTAAATTTCTTGATTGTACCAATATCCATGCTTACCCATTAACCTTGTATGCTGATATTCTTCGGGGATCTCATGACTTGCTAGTACTTGTGTTTTTGTGCCAGATCTACATCTGTTCTGTGTGATCAAAATTGATCAGCTGCCTTTACACTATATCTAGAAGTTAATTATAGGTTCACAATTTGAATTACAAATAACGGATATCATGCAAAGGTGATGAATTAATTGGAGCTAAACATATAAATCTTATTCCATTGAACATATCTTTGGACGCTGCAAGTTTGTTGAGTCTCTTATCATGTGGAGAATATTTTTCATCAGATTTATATTTTTCATTCTTACATATCTCCGATCTGCTTTTGTCTTTCTTTCTTTTTCTTTTATCTGCTTTTGTCTTTCTTTCTTTTTCTTTTGACCATGGGGCGTTTGCTGGGTAGGGGAATCTGTGCATGAATAGAAGTTAAACTTAAGAGAGGGACGTTTTACATATTTGTGATTAAATTTCACCTTTTGGCTGCATGACTAATGGATGAACCTCATTACACTATTCCTCTGCTTTCTTTTTTGGTTCGTGACCTCTTTGTTTCTTCTATCAATCAGAAGTTGATGTGGCTCTCAAATGCCCAGTAATTTTTCAGTCCATCTTTTGAAGTAATTTTCTAGGCTGACATAATTCTTGGCCTAGATAATGCAGCCAAAGTGAACCTATCTCTTAGGTTGAAGATTTAATCAGTTTGTTAGCCAAAATGTCCCCGTTAAGAATGTGCCCTTTGTTTGCTATGCTAATAAAAGGCACAGTTAATTGTTGTGGGCATGAATGCTAACAAATTGTTTTGTTATCTTGAAGGATGAAATCGTAAGCACAGTTGAGCAGAGGATTGCTATTTGGACCTTTCTTCCAGAAGGTAATTCAGTATCACTTCTTCTTCTTCTTTTCTTGTGTCTGGTCACTGTGTTGTTTCCTCTTATGGAATATTTCAACTGTGTAGTCTTCCCATTTAACACTTATTATTGATCAGAAAATGGGGAGTCCATGCAAATACTACACTATGAGCATGGTGAAAAATATGAGCCACATTTTGATTATTTTCATGACAAAGTTAATCAAGCACTAGGAGGTCATCGAGTTGCCACAGTACTCATGTACCTATCTGATGTTCAGAAGGGTGGAGAGACAATTTTTCCAAATGCAGAGGTAAGGAAAACCTAACTTACTCCATCTTGCCTAAGAATTTTTTTTATACTAACATTCATATTTGCAGGGAAGATTTACTCAACAAAAGGATGACAGCTGGTCTGATTGTGCAAAGAATGGTTATGCAGGTATCATTCAGTCTGGTGATTTTGATAAAATTGACTGTTTGAACAATCTTCATGTTCATGCATGTATCCTGAAAACTTTTTTTTTTCTGGTGGAGGGGTTTTGGTAAATAAATCTTTCAGAAACATCGCGTCCACTATTTATAATCAATTTTTTGTTAATGTTTTTCTTTTTTGTGAGCCTGAAGGCATTAACACTACCTTCCGCCTTGTCCATATAGTCTAAGGAAAAATTATAGTGACACCTTAACTTTGGATGTATCCCGGAGACACCCCCTCAACTTTAAAAGGTTTCAAATTAACCCTTCAAGTTTCTAAATCGTTTCATGCTAGTCTTGTTGCTGATCTCTGTTAACAAGTGGTGTGACATGACCATCACATGGTAGCATAAGATTATACTATGACCCAAATATGCTGCGTATCAGTTGTATTATTTTTCGTTTCTTCAATTCTTGTATTAAAATTTCAAATGATGGATAATTACAATCCCCTGCTTTTAAAGAACAAAATACACTGTTCAACTCCGTTCTTTCATTGTTTTCCGATGCCTCCTCCGTCTCTTCGTTCTTTATAGTGTTTGAGATTGGAAATGATGGCTAATTATCCCTTTTATTTCCAAGTCACCATTCAGCAACCTCTTGGCATAATCTGAGACTGTAAATGATAGGGCAACTACTCAATTTTCCCTGTTTTTTTTATGGCTTTTTTCTTCCTCCCCTCCTCAGTCCTTTCACTCCCCCCATTTTTGCTTGCCATTTCCCACATTGCCACCCATGCTTCATAAAAGCCTTCTTTTCCCCATATACGACTGTGTCCTCTTCTCTTTTTTTCTTGGCTCTATCTCTCTTCAAAGGCTAATAATAATATGAAAGGCTCCATCTTCTAGACCTCCTCTCAAAAGCAAAATATTTTAGGAGAAAGAGAGAAGAAAACCCTTTAAATTTAACTGCAATGGGTGTTACCTAGAACTATGCTTCATCTAACCTCTTGTGTGCTGAGGATAATACCAGCATTCTGGAATTTGATGATGGGGAAGAGAAGGGATTCAATGGAGAAGCCAAGGGCCATGTGTCTGGCTGGATTCCAGAACAAAGGAGTGATTTTTATGGGAACTTCTTAAAGGGTTTTCCCTTGCAATCAGAGGAATGCATTACTTTGCTGGTTGAGAAGGAATTAGAACATATTCTGGGAGATTATTATGCTAAGAGGTTGCTGAATGGTGACTTGGACATAGGGTTGGAACTGGACTGGGCCATACACCTACTTGAGCCCGGCCTACAAAAAAGTTTTGAGCTTCGAGCTGGGCATAGGCTTGATTTATTTTGAAAAAGTTCGGCTCGAGCTCAAGCCCGAGCTTGGCCCGAATCAAAGTCCAAGCTCTGCAGTGGAGGAAAGAGGAGGGTGGCCTTGGTGGCGGCAGTGTAGGACTCAAAGTTGTTTGGGAGGATGGGGAGGTCCGTGGTGGAGGTGGAGGAAAGAGGAGGGGGTCGGGTGGTGAGGCCGGCGCGGAGTGGGCAGAAAAGAGCTAGGCGGCGAGGGTGGGGTAGCAGTTGATGCAGGAGGGGAGTGAGGGGGTCTCGGAGGCAGAGCAAGTGGCAGAGATGCTGTCTAGGGGCCATAGGGGGCAGGGGATGGCGGCGGCGGACTACTCTAGGAAGGCGGGGATGGTGGCGGAGTTAGGGGAGGAAATGGATAGCTCGGCCCTTATCTTGTCGGCTCCAGGAAGGTGCCCCAATCATCTATCTTGTCGGCACAAGAAGCGCCCGGATCCCTATTAGATCCAGAAATGGGTCCCCCATGGCCGCCCTTCCTCGACTCGTCCGACATCCTGGAGGAGCCCCAGCGGGAATTGTTGTTACCAGAGATCCAACTGCGGCCACTCGCACCATCGCCATAGGATGAGTAGTCGAAGCTGCAGGAGTAGCGCTCGATCTCCTCGGTGGAGCGCTCGCGGGGGCTCGTGGGGAGGGACAAGGAGCTCGTCGGTGGTAAGGCTCCTAGAGGAGGACTGGAGGCGGCTATTGTAGTGGGTGACGGTGCTACCGATGGTGAACTTGGTGAGGGAGAGGTACTGGGGCTTCTTTTTGGAAACCTTGGAGGCGGGGGCGAGGGAGGGGAACTCAGCAGAAGGTTGGTGATGGTGGGGGGAGGAGGAGTCTGAGAAGTCGTAGCCCGGTCTTCTCTCCGAGAATCCGTGGCTGGGATCGGGCCTGTGTTGAGGCCGGGCCGGGCCAAAGGATGCCGAGCTCGGCCCGAAAATTGAATGGGCTCTATTCTTAGGTCTAAACCCGGCCTAATCTACTTCAGACTTGGCCCAAAGCCCGGCCCGACTTCGGGCCTATCTAAGCCCAGTTCCAGCCCTACTTGGACATTGCAGTCCGGAGAGATGCCATTGATTGCATCGAAAAGACCAGAGTTCTCTTTTTCCCTTCTTTTCACCTCATTGTTATGAATTTCTTATTGGGTTTTGAGCTTCATCTATTTTTCGATGACTTTTATCCACATAGTATTTGATTTTTTTAGACTATTGATCAGGGTTTATGACCGTCCTGAACTGTTCGATTCGTGATGTACCATACTGTACTGGACAAGAATCGGTATAGTTTAGTTCTAAAAAATGGTTTGAGATCCGAACCATAAAAATTGCCCTGAACCGGATCAGTGCAGGTCAGCTCGGACCGGTTCGGGCTCGGTTCGGGTCTGGGTCAGCGGTCCTTGCTTGAAAGGGGGAGGAAGATAGTTTTTTTCTTAATTTACCAAGATCGGTACATGTACCGGTACCGTACCGTACCATACTGTACTGATTGCTGATCGATACGGGCCTCGGTACATGTTTAGCGACCCTTGCTATTGATTAATTCGGATAAATTTCATGTTTATGCCGAGAGGTAGTTCGATTATCTGGGATGGAATGGAGAAGGGGAGGGAGTGGTTGACAATGAGGGCATGGATGTGGCCGCTGATATTGCAAAGCTTGCCATCAGGGTAATAGGAGAGGATCTTGCCGCCGTAGCTGCATAGCAACTTGATGGTTGGGGAGTTGGAGGAATATGGAGAGGGCATTTTTGTCATTTGAAATGGCAGGCTAATGCTCCACTGGTTGGGAAGCCGGAGGACTAGTTTGGAATGATTTGAAAACTTGAAGGGTCAGCTTGATGCTTTTTAAAGTTTAGCGGGTCTCTAGGACATGTCCAACGTCCAAGGGTGTCGCTATAATTTTCCCTGTAATCTATCCTTGACACTTGGTACATATACCAGACTTGTGAACTCAGGATGGAAGAGTTGTCATTGAGGTTTTCTATGCATATACCTGAGATTGCAAGCCAATTGGCCATTGAGTTATTATCCTATATTGGCTTAGAAGCAGTTTAGTTTCATTATGGATATATACTTTAAATCCAAAGGCTAGATTGCTTTACCAAAGGTATGATTTGCATTACTGATGTTGTTTGGCTCCATTAAAAGTTGTTCCACTCCCTGCTGAATGCACAAGCCACCTTGATGGCCAGCAGCCACACTTGGATTTCTCGGAACATGCCCAGACAAGTAATCTCTAACATTTCAAAATCAGCAATTTCCTTAGGCTCACCTGTTGCTCCAACACTATTAAAGCAGCCTTGTTCAGTAGCCTCCATCAGTCCATCTGGTTTAGATATGCTTTTAGATCATGACCTTTGCCATTAAGACAGCTACTACTTTTCCTGCATTATGATAGAACTATGTTATGCCTTAATATTTCTTCTTTTCATTATGCATAAAATTGGATTTGCCTTTCCTTAACCAAAGAATGTATAGCATGATCCCTTTCATTGCAATTTCAATCCTGTTTATTTCAACAGCTGAAGGATCTTGTAATGTGACTCTTATATGACCCATCCCTGCAATAGAACTAATCTCATGCCACACATCCTTTTTGACCTTTCAAATCCAAAAAAAAAAAAGAAGTGCTTGTGTTTCCAGTGCATAGGTTACATCTGGGCTACTAGCAGCCAATGTGCAATTGGCTGCTAAATAATTAGCATTTGAGGAAATACTCCGAGTTAATTTCCACATGGATTGTCTCGCTAGTGGTTCAACCAGAAGCATGCAATTGCAATAAAAAAACCAATCTCTTTTGCATGAAATGCCAGTTATTTTGGATGAGTGAAATATGTGCAGATTTAGTGGAGTGGGATCCACTATAGAAGTATTTCTGGATTAATTCAAATGGAATGGTAATCAGCTCCTCATTTTAATCTTTTTCAGCAGGTATTAGATCTCTTCCAAGCAATTCGCCTTGTCAAAAACTGCATTCTTGAGTTCTTCAGGACCTGGTTTGAAATTATATTTTTCCATTCATACTTTGAGATAAAAATATTAGTCCAACGATTGAAGTCTTTTCCTATCGATCAGTCTGTGTTCTCGTCCATCTTGAAGTGCTGCTAATCCTGAAAATTCTTAAGAGCAGATTATGTTACCTGACCATCAAGATCCCAAGATCCCTTTGTTCATTTCATTCTGGTAAAGTTCCATGCATTGCCTTCCAGATCTTGTCTTAATCCTGCGCTGCCTTAGGCATCTCTCTAGCAGCCATTATATTAAGCATAAACTTGGCTGCCTATATTGTCAGCATTTTTTTTTTTTCTTTTCTCATAGTTAAACATCTAAGTGAAGAACTTGATCCAGATTTTCACCTGTTCATATTGGAAAGATTGTTGAATTTGTGATCATTTAAACCATTTGATGCATCTTGGAATAGCAACTTGGAGGCATTTTCTCTCCGCTAACAGAGATGTTTTCTTATGCAGTGAAACCTCAGAAAGGTGATGCTTTGCTTTTCTTCAGCCTCCATCCCGATGCAAAAACAGATCCAGACAGTTTGCATGGAAGTTGCCCTGTCATAGAAGGTGAAAAGTGGTCTGCAACAAAATGGATTCATGTGAGATCCTTTGAGAAACCAGAAAAACAAAGGTCAAGCGAGGCATGCGAGGATGAGAATGCTCTTTGCCCGCAATGGGCTGCTCAAGGGGAGTGCGTGAAGAATCCTCTTTATATGGTAGGATCTAAGGAGTCAGCTGGATTTTGTAAGAAGAGTTGCAATGTTTGCGCCATGTAGGTTTAGTTCCATGTGGCAAACTATAGTTTTCACCCAGGGATTTGCTCTTTAGATCCCTTGATGTACATAAACATTCGCATGGTGAAGGCTCGATGTTGATTTCTAGTTTAAAGTTCGAATTTTCTTTTAGATACCTTGCATAATTTTGGAGCACGTTATGCATCAAATAATCAATAAGATGTCTGTTATGAGTAATGCTATGTGGTTCCAGCTGGTCTTACAAAAATTTCCTTGTAATAATTTCTCGTGATTTAGGGGTTTGGTTGTCATGGTAGTTGCATGTGTCCAGGTATGACATTTAACAACTGAGTGGCACCCTGTAGCGCATGTGCTCTATTATCGGAGTATTGTCTTCAATCTTCATCGTCTTAATGATTGACTGCGGCTAGGGGGTTAATAAAAGCTTCCCGATGTTCTTGTTCTTTTCCAGGCCTGTCAAGAGTTAGCATGATCAGCGATTGGATCCGACTCCATTGTTTCCCAAAAGGTGCCCTGAATACTGCTTCACCAACCTCCTCTACTGGTTGCTCATTCACCAGACGATAGGGTGGGGGGAAGTTGGGGGTGGGTGGTGTTGGTGGTTTGCTACATAGGGGCCAGCTGGGCCCGGCCCAGATTGCTATTAGGGCTTTTCGGAGTTTTTTGGATTGTATGCTGGGCTCTGTTTACAAGTGTCCATTGTCCAGGATTATTTTTTGAACGGGCTGACAAGAATTCGATACATGAAATCATTAGTTTAGATTTTAGTCTACTCAAAAATTGGTCACGGATACCTGTAAACATAAATCTATCCCGGCCTATAATCTAAGTTTTTTTTTTCGTGGTTGGACTAGTTTAATTCATGAATTTCTTCAAACAGGTTTTAAAAAGTCAGAGAGGGAGGAGGAAGGGGAGGAAGCACTTTCTTGGTAGGGATGGCAACCATATTGGGTTGGATACAGGGGCGGACCACATCAACTTTTCCAGGAGGGCCCAATTAGGAATCATATATTATGGTAGACAATTTGTAAGCAAGTTATAAATATAAATCAGATATGCTTTAACATTATCTATCTTATAAGTTATAACAGAATATATGTCTTATAAATCATAACATCCAATGATTTTTATAAATTATGGTATATATCTCATCAAGGAAGCGAGATGGGCTCCGTCGTGGCATCCTTGCTATCATTCCCCATCAGGCCGCCATGGCCACAGCCCATAGGCCACAAGGCCACAGGCCAAAAACCCACAACCATAAACAATAAAACAAAACTTACTTGGGTAGCGCTCGGCCGCTCGCTCTGTTGCTGTGGAGCCATGGACAGACGGAGCCACGGAGGGCTTCGCTCGGTTGCTTTAGAGTCACGGACGGACGACGGAAAGCTTCTCTTCGATCAAACCGTTGAAGAGACAGAGACGCCGGAAGACGGAGAGGGAGAGAGTCATGGTCCCACGGACCCTCTCCGGCAGAGCAGTGGCCCGGCCGTTGGCAAAGCAGCGAACTAGTGATTAGCGAAGGAGACGGCGGTGTGCCAGTGCCACGATGGCCCGGGGTGGGGAGTCTGGTCTGGGGACGATGGGTTGGCACCGGCGGTTTGGCACGGTGGCACCGCGACGGGTGGGGGCATGGGCCGCGTGGCCGCGTGGGGCTGTGGGGGCAGCGGGTGCCCTGTGTCGCCTGTTGGGGACAGCGGCAACCGGTGGGTGCCAGGTGAGTTAGGACTTCCGGATTTTGGAGGAGAAGGAGTCTAGCGGGCAGCGACGTCTCTCCTAGGTCTTCTCCATTTTTTTTTTAATAAGGTTTTTTAGGAATTTTTTTTTACCGATTGTTTTTTTTATAAGACTCGGTTTGGGATTTTTTATCGATTTTTTTGGGATGGTTTCCAGGATTGTTTCCGAAGAATTCGAGGGGGGCCAAATACCTGTTTCCGGGATTATTTCCGAAGAATTCTATGGGGCCAAATACTTGTTATACAGGAATTTAGCTTAGTATAAAGTTGTTTTCCGGAAAATTAGGGGGGCCAAGGCCCCCCTGCCTCCCCGGTGGTCTACCACTAGTTGGATATAAATGAGTCAGGTCAAATATGGATTGATTAAAAAAAAAAATAATTCAAACCTGATCTATTTATTAAATATATTAGGTTTTAAAATCTAAACTAGACTTATTTAATAAACAGGTTATTCGACTTAATCTGTTTGTACTATGTTTACAAGCCAAATTCAAAAAGACCGATATAATCCATTTCCAATCCAATTTTTATTTAAAAAAAAACTCTCTCTCGATCTCGATCATCTCCTCTACCATCGTTGCATTGCCTACCTCCATAAAAGTTATGGAGAAGAATCAGATAGCGAATGAGCTCCATGAACTCCAGCATTGGTAGTGTGGCCGGTGGTGGCAAAGGCTTAGAAGAGTTACAATTGAGAAAGCTCAGAAAATTGGGGGGATGATGGGTGAGAGAAGGGAAGGCTTCGATGGGTCTGATGAGGGGTTGGAGGGAAAGAGGAGTGGTATCGCTGGGGGAGGGGGGTGATTGGTGGGGGGAGAGGAGTGCTCGAAGAAGCTTAGGATGGAAGAAGGGGGGATGCACCATGTAGGAGACACAAACTGGGAGCTAGGAGGGAGCCACGAGCCATCGCATGGGGGGGTGACCGACGAGGGAAGGGAGGGCTTCGACGGGTCGATTAAGGGGGCTAAGAGGGTAGAGGAGTCGCTAGGGGGGAGGGGGGAGCTTTCGAAAGAGCTCGAGATGGGGAGAGGGGGAACATGCCAGGAAGGGGAGCATGCGAAAAAATCTGGGATGGAGGACGAGGGAGGGGATGAAGAGCTCCGACAGTAACGAATCTCGAGAGAAGAAAAAAAAAGATAAAAAATAAAGCCATCCATCCAATCGTGATCTGTGGACCTCTGTGTGAGATCCATAATCAGTCAATACACCATGATAGGCATGGTTTAAATTTGAAAGGAATATATTATTGATGGAAACCATAAAATGAAATTTTATTTAAAATTTAAACTTATCAAATATATAATAATTTAATTTAAAAAAATAATAAATAGATTATATAGGATATGTAGGTTAAAAATCTTAAATCAAAATTTGATCGATTTAATAAATAATTAAATGGATTAGTTCGTTTATAATCTGAATTTATTTAAGCTCCATCTAATTTTATTTAAAATGGATCAAACTTGATCGGATTCACAGATCGGGCAGCACCCAATTTCTCTGTTGCAGCCATGAGGCCGATTTAAGTCGGGATCGCATTTCCGCGGGGAAAGGAGCAAAGCAGCGAGACATCATTACCGCCCATGCAGCCAGACACCCTTCAGACCGTTCGGCACTTCGCGGCTCACGACCTCCTCGTGGGCCAAGTCATGGCCGCCATGCTGCAGGACCGCCCCTTCGGCCCCTCCCTCACCCCCTCCCCCGGCTTCCCGGGCTGGACTTCTGCCGCCGTCATCGACGTCCTCGCCTCCATCCCCCGCTTCTTCTTCCTCAGCCCCCGCTCCAGCGGCCGCCAGCACTCCTTCCGCCACCGCTCCCCTCTCCGCCGCCGCATCCTCGGCCGCGAATCTGCCGATCTAGGCCGTGGCCTCCGCCTCTACGGCCCACCGGCCTACCGCGACCCCGCCAATGTAAAACTAGGCGTCTCCAAGGCCTTGGAGTTCTACTCCTGGTTGGAATCCCGTTGCGGCTTCCTCCACGACGCGCTCACATGCCGGGAGATGTCCCGGGTCCTGGCCAAGGCCAACAGGCTCCCGACTCTCTGGCGCTTCCTCCGTTCGAATGAGGCCCTCGTCGGCACCGCCACCGTGACGTCGGTCATCAAGATTCTCGGCGAAGAGGGTCTCACCAGGGAAGCACTGACCGCATTCTACCGCATGAAGCAGCTTCACTGCAAGCCCGACGTGCAGTGCTACAACACCGTCATCTCGGCCCTGTGCAGGGTCGGAGACTTCAAAAAGGCGAGATTTTTATTGGACCAGATGGAGAGACCCGGTGCTCGGTGCCCGTCTGATACTTATACCTATACTATTTTGATCAGCTTCTACTGCAAGCGGAGCTTGCAGACCGGGTGTCGCAAGGCCATTAGGAGGAGGATCTGGGAGGCGAATCACATGTTTCGGAGGATGGTATTCAAGGGCTTTGTACCTGATGTCGTCACGTATAATTGCTTGATCGATGGGCTTTGCAAAACTCACCGTGTTGAGAGGGCACACGAGATGTTCAATGATATGCTTCTTAAGGGTTGCTCCCCAAATCGGGTCACGTACAATTCTTTCATTAGGTACTACAGTGCTGTTAATCAGGTTGATAAGGCCATTGAGATGATGAGAGCAATGCTGTCGAGGAAACACGGCACACCCACCTCGAGCTCATATACACCAATCATACACTCCCTGTGTGAGACTGGGAAAGTTGGGAAGGCAAGAGATTTTCTGGTGGAGATGGTTGATGGTGGTTCTATCCCGAGAGAATTCACATATAATCTAGTTTGTGATGCATTGAATGGAGCAGGGCAAGAAGATTTGCCAGATGAGCTGTGCAGAAGGATAGAAGAGGGAATTGATGCTAGATTTCGACAGGTGATGCAAGTAAAGCCTGCTATGGGTGGCAGGCTCAGATCCACTCAAGAGCAGATGTGATATTGGATGTATGACATGCAATGATCAAGTGAAGGGAATTTGCTATCTGTACATCTGATTTGCCTCAGGTAAAAGTATCTACCGACCTACAATCCATTCATCAAGCCCAGTTTTACTGGAAGATCCAGTGCTATTTGCTTGTTGCTACTTCTAAGAGAATTCTTAGTTTTTCTTTTCTTTCTTTGTCTCATTCAAAACATTTTTAGGACTCTGTTGTTATCTAAGTTGACTGGCATTTTTAAACCAAGCATTTTGAGCAAAATTTATAAATTTACATGTATGTGGACAGTATGTGCAAAAGTTTGTTATTATTCTGAATTGACCAGATATCGACTCTAGAAGCATGCTTTTCTTGAAAGGATAAAATGCAATTTACAACTTTACTAATATAAGGTTAGATAGTCAAGCAACCTGCATGCAGCATTCTTATATTAATTGGTTGTACTTTTCTTTTTCACTTTTTCTTAACTAACCAAGTCATTCACATACTACCAATGGACAACATTCCTTCTCTGTCAACAAGAGATTCTACAATTTTGTCCTGTTTCACTTTTAATGTCATTTTTTCTTTTTGATTTTATTTTTGATCTTTGATGATGTTGACAGTAGATAACTGTGTAACACACTTTTCTGTTCTCTGGAAGTTTTCTTATACATGGAATTTTGTTTTATTTATTACTGATGACAGAATTATTCTGATCTCACCTTGAAAAATATTATTCTTAGCATGAGAGTCATTATTGAATACCTCATTATCTATTCAAAGAGCAGTCTAAAATACAATCTGCCCAAACTCTGTCCATCTTTATTGGCCTTAGGTATTATATCATATACTATAACCTCTGCAGTATGCATGTATGTTCTGTGATTCCATGGTCCATTCGGACATTTGAACATCATATTTATCATGCAATATTGCACCATCATGGCCAGAATCAAAAGATGGTCGATTGCAATCATAATGTGGTAGATTGATATATTCTGTTGGCCGGCTTGGTCCACCAATTAGATCCCCAGGCAAAGCTGTGTTGTTCACCGTTATATGACCTTACATATTTCTTCCCTTTTTTATGTACCACCATGTAAACCAAAAAAAGCTTCTGAATTATATATATGCTGTCCTATTAACATCTACAATGTAATATATTCAGTTTGGTGCCAATTAATCAAACAAAACAGTGAAAAAATATCAAACCCATAGACATGTAAGTTATATGTATGAAGATAAATTTACCAAAGAATAAAAACTAATTGCTCAATCTATCAGTCTCCATAAATCCATAGATCCCCATCATCATTTAATATTGTTGGATAAGAATCTGTTGCACTTTTGACAACTTTCGCAGATTTTTCTTTCTTTCAATATGACAATGACTTATATATGTTAATAATGTGGCCATGATTGATGATCATCTATGTGGGTCCAGCAAATTATTTTCTGATGGCTTTCCTTATTTTCCTATTATGCCTGTTGTATTATTTAAGATATCATTGATCAAGCTCATGCACTCACAATACATGCATGCATGGATTCTTGCATGTTTGCATGTGCTTGTGCATGTCTCTGTCTATGCGTCTTGCCACACTTTCATAATTTCTCTACATTTTAGCACATCATTCCATTTTCCACATAAATTTCCGTATTACTTATATTAGGCATTCAAGAATGTATGTAGTACACATCAAACCATTATTTACATTTGAAGTAGTGTTTCTGATTAAGTAAAATATATCTCTTCCTCTCCCACTATATCTTTCTGACCTCTCTCAATCCTGTAGCTAGAGCTTTAGAAGTTTATTTTTTTCAACAGGAAATTAATTATACTAGTTAATGGATATCACTCAAATGCTTTTTTTCCATTTTAAGGAATAAGAACAATCTTTTTTTTGCCAGTGTCTATAGAGTGTTGGTGTGCTTTTAAAAGATTCTTCTTTTGATCCAGCTTATGATCTTTGAAAGTTGATATAAATATATTCTTCCAACCTCACTACCTTTGTCTAGACCAAGTCAAAGGCAACATAAACTCCTTAAAAGATTTATCATTTGAGATAGAATTAATAAGATAAAGAAGTCTCGTTTCCTAATTAACAAAAGATAAGTTAAATGTATCTCAACCAAACCAAGGTTTGCCGTCTTGGTACCATATCTTGTATGGGCACCATCATATTACAATGTCAGTATGCCCTGTGCAGTACTCGGTTTGGCATATTGAGTGTCAGGATGCCCCTCGTATTGCATACTAGTTTGGTACCGGTACAATATGATGTGGTTGGTATGCACTAGTGCCTTTTTGGTCATTCATGATGTCTCCATAAGTCATCTTGTTAATATTGACTACTCAAATATCTCATGTATGTTTGTTGTTCATTGTGCTTGCATGTTTTTGATATCCTAAGTTTCAGTTTTATGAACATTTTAGTTCAACTGAGATATTCTTCTTGGAAAGTATTAATGCTTGGATTGGGTTATCCAAGTTTAAAATCTTGATTTCTTTGTTTAAGTTTTCTTCAGGTAGCAAGAAAGGGGAAAATGCCTCCGTAGCCAAGGTTCATTGCTGTGAGCTTGCAACCCTTAAGTACCTTCTGGATTTCTTGGTTGGAACTAAAAATTGATGAGGTTGGTGATGGTAATTGCTTTATAGATTGATATTCAGAACTTGATTTCATGATTTTGGCTTTCTTTCAATGTGATATTTATAATTTGGGTGGAAATTTAAAAAGAGAGTATAATAATTTGCAAATTTTCATCAAAAGAGATTATCTGTCAAAGATAATTAGTTCTCATGTAAGCTTGTAAATAAACTCAACAAAAAAGTGGATGCCCATCAGTAGCAACCCAAGAAGGGGGTGAATTGGGTTTTCAAAAAAATTTTGCCGAATTTAAAAACTTTACTTGGTGTGTGTAGCAAATATCAAAACTATATCAAAATGAAGGATAGATAAGATATGGCAACAAGATATTAATAGCAGAAATAAAAGCAAGAACAAGCCAATCAACACACAAGCACAAACACTAAGATTTATAGTGGTTCGATGCCAATCCTTGCATCTATATCTACCCTCCAAGCTCAATCACTTAGAAATTCTACTATAATGTATTCAAGTTTACAACAAGATTGTTTTTTAAGCTCACAATTTCTAATCCCGCTAGTTTTCCAGGTTCACCAACCAAAATCTTTTTTGACTAAGTTTCCTTGACTTGGTCCACTACAAATATCTAATTACGAGCTTGGACCGGTCTATCAACTCAAGTTTCTTCATCCAAGAAACTTGGTACAAATAATAGAATACAAAAGATAAGAAATTAAAGTTCAATATATTTAAACTCTTGAAGCTTTTGGAGGTCATTAAAGTGGTTGCTTGAATGTGAAGACTTCCTTCTTTAATGCTTGAGTAAAGTTTGAATTATGACTTGATGAAGATTCTCTATAGTAGGTTTGCTTAATCAATGCAGTTAAGTTCTTAACAACTCAATCGAAAATGATTTAAGAAGGCCTTGAATGCTTTCCTTTCTTTTACTTGCTTTCTTCTCTTTTTCTTTTCAAATTTCTCAAAAAATTAATTCTCGGATGAACTCCATAACTTAAATATGTCCAAAGAATACTTAAAAGAATAAAAGACTGTTGGATAGCTCAAACTAGCTGTTTCTATTTTGGAGATTTTTCGCAAAAACTAATTGTTATGTTGTCAAGAGACACTTGGAGTTGGCTCATAAACTTTAAGGGTTGACTCGAGTCCGTCTGGAGTCAACTCGACTTTTTAAGGGTTGACTCACCATCCACAATTTCAAAATATAGCTTTCTATCTTTTTAACTGTGATCACTTGGGCATCATCTTGCTAATACTAGGATTGACTCTTGTTATGGAGTCAGCTTGAGCTAAGGATATCATTTGCTACTATGTCTTTTGTTTTGAGACAACTTTGGAGTTAGCTCATAAAATAGTGGGGTTGACTTATGCAGAGGAGTTGACTAATGAAACTCTAGAGTTGACCCTTCACCCTAGGTAACAATATCATTTTCTATTGCTCTCTATCTTCTGTTCTGAGACAACGCTAGAGTCGGCTCAATTATTACTAGGGTTGACTTTTTTCAAGGAGTCTTGTGAAACTTTGAAGTCAGCTCTTGAAATAGTAGGGTCGATTCATGATTATCTAGAGTTGGCTCGAGTGCAAAGTGTCCTTATATGTAGCTTTCTATCTAGCACCCTCAGATAATTTTGGAGTTGGCTCTTGTTTAAGTGGGTCAACTCTTGTAGAGGAGTTAACTCATGATTTTTAGGAGTCGGCTCATGAACTGTAACATCTAAAAATTAGAGTGTGCTAGAGCTGGCTCTTAGCATATCAGAGTCAGCTCTAAGATAATTTTACTTGATGAGCAACATTTCCTTGGCTAGTTTTGAGACATTTTCTTGATTATTTGTGCAACTTGTGAGCATAAAGAATCCTCTCCTACAAGTACATTTTCAAGCATTCATTAGTACCAATTGTATTTAAGCATTTTAGTATTATCAAAATCAGTTCCTGGATCAACAAAAGCTCAACCTTGCTTGAGTGGACTCAAGCAAAATTCTTATAGTTCCATTGTGATGCTTGTAGATGGCAGGGCTAAGTTTGTTGGTCAGTTCAAGCCAAGTGTCTTAATCATGAAAATGAAGCTCCTAGATATTTGATTGAAATAAGATAAGGAAAAAGGAGTAAAGAGTGACACCAATCCCAATTAGGCCAACTATAGTCACAATAAGAACCAACAATAGACTAGAAGTTAATATATATCTTTTTAGTAGGCCATAAGAGAAATGCAATTGGATGTTTCTCCCTTAATGAGCAATTATTTGGTGTAATCCCGTCCCCTTTCCTAACTTTATCCTAAGAGGATCTTGAAGAGATTAAAAATTGTCTGACACTATACCACTTCCATCGTGGCCAATAAGACCTTCGATGAGACATCAAAAGTATGTAATATCATTTTTTTTGCAAAAAACCTCATAAAATTAGATATATAATTAGTCATTTAAATTTTAGTGAAAATGTCACTAATGTGATAAAATGATCCATTTCCAGATCCTGCACTTATGTTTCCTTGTCGAATGGCTTAATACCCACTTGTTGAACAAAGTGAGAAAGTGGTACCATGGTTGGTATATGCTCCAAATTCTTGAAACCTAAGATACAGTAGGTGGTCATGCTGTCACGGTAGGGGACCTCTTGAAATTTGTGCACTTGGAACCTACACCTTAATTTCTGATGGTGATCTTAGGATATGGGTTCACAATGTTCACCAGTCCGATGTGAAACACAGACACATGCTAATGCAAAGTCTCCACCTTGATGGTTTATGGAACAATTATTTACATTGTCTTATGACAGCTTCACATAGACATCTAGCACTCAGGTATCCTCAATAAAAAAAAAGGGACCTTGCGAAATCTTTTCTAGCTGAAAGTTCAATTGTAACACAACCTAAATTTGTATGATTGTGAACCATAAAATATCAATAATATATAACAGCAAATGCCCAAAACAAATCAATTTTCTTCAAGAGCATATAATTGCTACATAAAACTTTGGGAGGAAATAATCACCTAAAGCCAATAATGAGGTGAACTCAAAACTCAATAAAAAAATTTTCTCTAATCCAACCTTATGTTGCAAAATCTTGAGAAAATATAATGAATCTGAGTATGGAGAATGAAACAAGTGTACTATCACTAGGAAAGCTATGAAAAAGGTAATTGAAAGGCATTCATATAGATTGATGCTTTGCAGCCCCATTGTTGGGATTTTGTCCAATTTAGCCTGCCTGACACAGAATGGACCAAAATTGGCTAGAACTCTGGAAAAGGATCTGTTGTAATTGCTCACAATAGAAACTGATCGATTTGGGTGCAACTTCTTAATTTTGTTGGACACTTCAAAGTTTGGTTGTAGATCAGGGTACATACAAAAATGGAAAGGCCTTGATCACTTACTATTAACAGAAAGAATGACACATGAGCATGCTTGCATGAATGATAGAAGTGTAGAACTACATATATATGACAGCAAATTTATATGCAGTCATGTTTGCCATCCATAATCATTACATCTTTTAATTGCTTTAAGCTTTTTTCTTTTTTTCTATAAGGAAAAATCAAAGAAGGTTTGTTTGTGTTGCCTCATTGCATTTGAGTGCCATTTGATTCACATGGCCTGGTATCTACTTTGAGGAGTTTATTCTTATCTTTATTGTCTGTTTTGAGCAATTTGATGGAATTCATAGCGGCATAAGTCATTTACATTGCACACCTAGTAGCAGTGTTCACAAATAATACAATCATGAATGCAAGTCACCGTGGAGAACTTATGAATAACAGTGAAATTCGTTCTTCTATCTTGAAGTATCCTAGAAACTTTGTTTCTTTCACAAAAGAAACATTTGTGTAGTGGTTGATTGATAAAAACTGATTTATAAAGAATTTGAAGATGCACAGGTGAAACGCTGCTGACTAACTCAGCTGCTTTAATGGGAGAACACTACTTGGTTAATGGATAGATCTGTGGTTGAACCCTCTGTCGCTATTGTCACTAAATTTGGGTGATACATCTTAAATTCTATACCAAGCTAGCCTGGATGGCCATTTTCTGTCATTTTCCTAGTTGGATGATTCTCAGTATCAATTCCATTTGATGGTGGGTGGGTGTCAACCAAATCAACTTGTCCTTGCAGTTGAGTCCAATTCTGGGATTCATTTGGGAGAAGGTTACGAACAAATAGCTCTTTATTTTATTTTGACCATTAAGAAGTCACGAATGTTCTCACTCTTGGCTATACAGAAACTAGCAATCACAATATCCAGTTACAGGTGTGGTGTTTACTGTCCTTATGCTCTAGTTATATATATTGCTTCCTTACTAATATGCCGACTGCAACAACAGTTTTTCTTCTCAAGTTAGAATGTCACATGTCACTTGTGGTCTCTCATAGAAGTTTGTACTACAAATAGTAGGTGATCGAAAAAGATTTAGTAAATATTTGTGGCCTAGCAAATACTTTTCAGCATACTATCTTGTTGATTGCTATAGTGTACTATCTGTCAAGTATTTCAGCTAATGGTATTTTCTATTAGGTTCAGGATCTTACTTATCTGAAGCTGGAGTGGTTGCAGTAGTGGATTGGTCTGCAGGTTCAAGGAAGTGGATGTCTCAAAAAGACTTCAGAATAGGAAGTGCTTTGCAAGAGGCAAGGGAGGAAATCACATAAGAGATCATGGACCAGGTATGGCACCTTAAATTAAAGTTTCCTGCTATTAGATGATGATCAAGTAACAAATATTATCTAATAACTAGGTTGTTTTTAGCCCCAGTTAAAGATGTGGGAGTACTTGGCTGCTTGTTGTCCAATGGTGCGATGGATAATGGGATCCGTTGTATATCAGCTGGATAGTTCTGAATTATGATACAGAGCATCTGGTTAATGCCCATGTAAGAGGTGGACTTGTGAATCTATATATTTCTGGCATTATGTCACAGCAATGTATGGCACTTTTTTCTCAAATATTCATAGACTCGTGGCCCAAATACCAAATATCATGGTCTTCTGATATCAGGTAGTATGCTTTTTTTCATAGATCCACCGGATGCAAAGATTATGCAGAATTGTCCTGTGACATTAAAATGTTTTTGAGTTGGTCATATTGTGAAGGTCATACATGTTAAATTACTTTCCCAAATAGGACAACTCATGTCTTCTTCAAACTTAAATGCATGCAAAGATTTGTTTTGTCATCTATGTATTGATTTTCAAATAGATACAAATGCTGCATGGTTTTCCAAGCAAGTGAGATAAAAATAACCTATGTGCTGTTGATTTAGTATGAAAAAAGAAAAAAAATACAGTGAAGATAATTTAGCAATTAATGATGCAAGATTTGAATCTTGCCTGCATTGACCCTGTTGTTGCTTGTATATTAATTCATGTTAATCTTGCTTGTTCTTTTACTGACTTTGGGTTAAAGAATATACTATCTACACAAAAATGAAAATGCAGAGAAAGGAAGGCATTTAACCATGTTATGGGAAGTAGCATAATGTCATTGTGCAAGATATTTTTCAATAGATATGATTGCTTAAGATATATACGAAGTAAAGAAGAAAATTTAGGAGTTCAGGAACCATATATCAGGGACATCCTCACAGATAAACCATTATTCCTTTAAAATAAAAAAAGAATTTTGCAATATTTAAATATTTGGGGGCTCTTTTGAAGGTTATTGTGGAAATTTTAAGAGGTGGTTGTTAACTGCTGCAGGATCAACCTCACAAGACCTTGAAATAGACTAATTCAAATGGTTTTATCTGGCAAAAAGCTAGCCAACTGGTCTTTTGATTTTGGCAAGTAAAATGGAAGATGCAGAAACATAATTTTCATGTACCAAGTTAGCTTATGTGACTAAAACATGCCTTTTCTTACTAAGAAAAGCTTAAAAATTTAAGGGTGAGCAAAACGGCTGAATCGATTTGGCTATCCATCTATATGCCTGCTATGACCAAAAAGCAGTATAGATTATCGATGATAGGAGGATTTACAAAGATGATTTGTGTTATAAAACAAAAACATTCCAAGAAAGAAACTTAAAGATATCATCTGAAAAAATGTTCTTCTATTATTTATATATAACACGCATGTATCTCTGAAGAAAGACGATGTATAGAAAATTTCCAAATACAGTGGAGAAGGTGATACAATGTGCTTTATAAGTTTGTTGGCTTTCATTCTATGTTCTCATGTGTTCAGAGTCCTCCAATGTACCAAGCAGTGCATGCTCATTAACCTTCAATACTTGAAATAAATTACAATTTCTAATCATTTTTCTTTGAATAGGGGTGGAGAGAAGAGTTGGGAGCATGGGTGGGACTCCAGAGAAGATGGTATCCTTATCAACTGCAGTGTAACTCCTGACAAAAAAACCAATACCAAAAGCAAACCTGCATCCCTGCAAGTGTTTGCTCTCTGTGATGTTAATTTCTAAGAACATGTAAGAACATAACGGAACCCATCATGCTTGTCAGATCCAGCATCCATTGCCCTACAAGAATGTTAGGATTTGGCCCTTCTTGTATCCCTCAAACTTCCATCCTCCCTTGCAGCTATACCTGTCACCATTCTTGAGAATGATGCACCTCAGTGATGAACATCTTTAGAGTAACATCTATCATATCCAGCTATACCTGTCACCATTCTGTGGATACTTGCCTGGAATGTAATCAATCTGCCACCAATAAACAATTAATTTAATCCAAAAGCCTCTAATAACTGCAGCAATATGACATGTAGAAGCTGTACTGTTTAATATTATTATTGGCAACAACATTATAAGCTAATAAATCTGAAGGTCTCGTTCTGTCGCTAGCTGTACTTGATTTTCTTGATCTAAAAAATAAACTAAAAATGTCTCCAAAAATTGAAGAAAATATGAGAGAGAGAGAGAGAGAGAGAGAGAGAGAGAGAGAGAGAGAGAGAGAGAGAGAGAGAGAGAGAGAGGGTGAAAAGGAGTTCTGTGCAACAGTAATAGTATGTTAGATGATTTTATAGCTTAAAATAATTTTGATCTTCTTAGTTTTCTGGTGGGAAAAATTCAACCGTTGAAGTATCCTAGTTTAATTTTTTATTTAATTATTTGATCCCAAAATAGAAGATAAAGAGAATTATCATGCACATATATTTGTCTAGAACGATGAATAGGCACACTTAATTTATTTAGTTCTACATTCCTTACAGTTATTAGCTACTTCCTATTAATTATTTGTTAAGTACTTATCAATAATAAACCTAGAATGGATATCATTTTTTAAGATATACTTCTCTTTCTAATGCATAAAAAGATATCATAGTATACTAAATTGAGCCACCCACTGTATGATGGATCTCAACTAGCCCTCCATTTTTGTGCCCTTAGCAGGCCTAGCATTTCTAGCAACTGTAATAGCTTATTTATGTCTTCATGTCAGGCAAGTAATACTAGCGTACCCTAGCTAGTTGGATTCAGGACTTCTAGAATAACTAAACATAGCATGCATGTGCACGCTCTGCTCAATTGAGCATGTGCACATACATGGCGCATCATGAGCGTGAGAATTGGGATGAGCATGCCTGGTGGCTTAGCCTCTTATTTTTTGGATCATTTCTACTTGCCATATTTGATTCATCTAACTCTAAATTCAAAACGGAAAAGTCTTCCCGCACCACCTACAGTGCAGGAAATCTTTATTGGCCCGCACTGTCTTTCTTTATTGATCAATGTCGATCCTACATAACTTGACAGGACAGGATGTGATGATGATTTAATGGCAGGGATACCGGCTTAAGTTCTGAGCATGACGTGCATTAACACATGTTTAGTTTTTTTTGAAATTTTTGTACAAACCAAAATATCATTTTCCTTCGGCCTACTTTCCTCTCCATCTTGCTTGAATTTTGCTGATTCTAAAATATTCTTCCTGAAACTTCTGGCTAAATGTTTTAGTTTTCTGAAACTTGCTATGACTTTCAGGTCTAAGGATCGGTTCAAGGCTGAAGCAAGATTTTTTTTCGCTCTGAAATGTATTCTGAGAGTCCGGTCTAAGAAATTAGTTTTTGAATATTGATATAAGCTTCTTCCTCGCTCTGACAAAATGTTCTAGGTCTCCAGTCTAAGATATTAGGTAGTCCCCGAGGATGAAAAGATTCTTCCTCATTATAAAAAGTGTTATGAGTTTTGGGTATAAAGAAATAGTTTTGGTCCGAGGTTAGAATAAGATACTGAAAACTTTTTCTATGACTTCAAGATAAAATGTCATTTCCAACGGGAAGTAAAAAATCCTTTATAGAATCTTGTTTAATTTTTTGTTATAGTTCCTTTATTACACCAACTATTTTGATAGTTAGAGAAAGTTAATGCATTAGGAAACCATAAAACTCTTTTAGTATTTGTGGCATGTTATAATATTTTGAGTCATAACTTAGTCCACAAGTGATAGGTATTCCTGGTAGGAAAGGTTAATAAATTTAGTTTCATGTTTTTTGTAGGGGTGTCATAATTTTTTAACAAGTGTCATAACTTTTAAACTATAATGTCATTATTCGGTTTCGGCATGTAGTTGTAATTCTTTAAAATCTGTACTATGTTATGACATTCTGGGAGTCATAATTCAGTCCATAAGTAATAGGTTTTCCTAGTAAGAAGGGTCAATACCTTTAGTTTCATATTTTTTGCAGGGATGTCATAATCTTTTAATTAGGATGTCAATTTTTAAACTAGGGTGTCAAGTTTAAATATCAATTTTTAATTTTTTTTCTCCTGGTTGTATTGTCACACTCCAATAATCTTAGTAAAGCCATTGCACGGTTGATAAAGTTCTAGCATGGAGGACGAAAGCCATCATTTTCTATTTTGTATCAAGATAGTCGTATTTTGAAGTTTTTTTATACTAAAGTTTTCTCATAACAATATTATTACATTCTGGGTGTCATTTCAGCAATATATACTTAAATACTTCTGATACGGAGGATCAAAACATCCGGTTTATAATTTTGTATAGGGATGTCATAATTTTTTAACTAGAGTGTTATAATTTTTAAACTAAGGTGTCATAATCTAGTTTCAGTATATATTTATGATCCTTTAGCATCCGTGGCATGTTATGACATTCTAGGAGTCATAACTCAGTCCACAAGTGATATGTATTCCTGGTAGGAGGGGTTAATAAATTTAATTTCATATTTTCTGTAGGGATGTCATAATTTTTTAACTAAGGTGCCATAATTTTTGAACTAGGATATCATTATCTGGTTTCGACGTGTAGTTGTAATTCTTTAATATCTGTGGTATGTTATGACATTCTAGAAGTCATAATTCAGTCCACATATGATAGGTATTTCTGGTAGGAGGAGTCAATATTTTTAGTTTCGTATTTTCTGCAAGGATGCCATAATCTTTTACTAGGGTGTCATAATTTTTAAACTAGGATGTTATAATCCTTTTTCAGCATATATTTATAATCCGTTAGCATCCATGGCATGTTATAACATCTTGGGATTTATAATTTAGGCCACAACTGATACGTGGCATGTGATGACATCCATGGCATGTTCTTGTGCAGGGATTTCATAAAGTTTTTTAGATATAATGTCATAAATTTTGAAATAGGTTATTATTATGTTTAGGTCTGAATTACATTCTATTTTTTCTGTGGCATATTATGATATTCTAGGGATCATAAATGAGGCCACGGACTATGTGAAGTCCTTGTACAAGGGATTAATATCATCAGTTTCATATTTTGTACAAAGATGTCATGATTTTTGAACTAGGGTGTCATTATTTTTTAATTATGATATCATAATTTTGTTTTGGCATATATGTATCATCATTTTCCATCCGTGGCATGTTATGACATTGTGAAAGTCATAATTCAACCCACAAGTGATATGTATTCCTGTTATGAGGGGTTAATGCCTTTAGTTTTATATTTTCTACAGCGATATCATAATTATTTAACTAGGATGTCATAATTTTTGAACTAGAATGTCCTAATCCAGTTTCGGCCTGAATCATGTTTTTTTTTCCACCATGGCATGTTATGACATTCTGGGCATTATAAATCAAGCCACATACTATGTAAAATCCTTGTAGAATGGGTTAATACCTTCAATTTTATGTTTCGCACTAGCATATCAATTTTTTTGAAGCATGATGCCATAGTTTTTGTGAACAGGTGTCATAAGTTAAAATCTAATATCTTCAAAACTTTTTGGTCTCTTAGCCATATCATCACACTTCGGAATTCATAATCAAGCCAATGTACAATTGAAATGTCCTGGCACTGAGGATTAAACCCTTCATTTCCAGTTGTATATTGAGGTAGTCTTATTTTCAGGCATTTTTTTATTTGTCTCCTAACCATATTATTATACACTAGGTGTCATATGTAAAAAATGGATAGTGAAAAACTCCTGGTACAAATGATTAAAATATCTGGTTTATGGTTTTATAATGAGATGTCATAATTTTTTAATTAGTATGTCATAATTTATGAACTAGAATGTCATAAGTTAAAATATCTTTTTTCAGAAATATTTGGTTCCCAGAGCAGCTAAACATTCAAACAGGGTTGGCTGCCTTCTACCCTTGTCACATCTCTTTGATTGGACTGGCTTCTCAGATCTCAAGCAAGCAGCAACCTCTGGGAAACCCACAACAGTCAACTCCTTGATTGCGGAAGCCCAATTTATTTCTTCCAACTAAGATAAATTATCTAAGGGATGAGATATCTTGGATATGTTTAATTTGACTTTGGAGCCAAAATCATTTCAAACATGTGATTCAAAATCTTACTGTGTCTTCAATATCCTCTTATATCTTGGATGATTAAAGTTGCACTATCAACTTCTCCAACACCTTATGCTGAAAATCTAATTCCTGTCCAAATCTTCAGAATAATCTATCCTTTTTATTTTGTCTTGCCATTACGATCTTCTTTCCATGGCATGGAAGACCCAAAATCAGTGCCACTTCTTCGACACTGAATGTAACTACCTTGCCATAAAAAATGAACTCGTCACATCCCTTGTGATGTCTAATTATATCTATAAGTAGTCGCCCATTAACTACAAACGATTGCATGTCGACTAAGGTACCAAATAGAATCTTTCAGATTATTTCTAAATGAAGAGTAGAAAAACCCACCTTCCACACATGCTGAACATACACTACCAGCTTGCAATAGTTTTTAAACAATTATGAAGCATTCACATTAGGCAGTGGAATAATTGTAAAATCACCTGAAACATAGAAAAAAAATGTAAGATTATAAAAAAATAAATTCTAACTAACTATTATAAAAAATTTAAGCCATCCCATCTTAAATATATGTAGGATGTCATAATATTTGAACTAGGATGTCATAAATCCTAAATTAGGATGTCATAATGCTGTTTCGGGCCAAATTATTCTTGATTCTTTTCACCGTGGCATGCTATAATATCGTGTGTCATAATTCACCCCATGGATGAAAGATGGTAGGAAGGTTTGATATAATGTAGGGTATCATAATATTTGAATTAGGATATCATAAATCTTAAACTAGGATGTCATAATGCTATTTCGGACTGAATTACTCTTGGTTTTTTTACTTGGGCATGTTATGACATTGTGGGTACCATAATTTATCCCATGGATGAAAGACCTTCCTGGTAGGAAGGTTTGATACTATCAGTTTCTTAAATATGTGCAGGGTGTCATAATATTTGAACTAAGGTATCATAAATTCTGAACTAGGGTGTCATAATGCTGTTTCGGACTGAATTTCTCTTGATTCTTTTCACCTGGGCATGTTATGATATCATGGATATTATAATTCACCCCACAGATGAAAGACCTTCATAGTAGGAAAGTTTGATACAATCAATTTCTTAAATATGTGCAGGATGTTATAATATTTGAACTAGGATGATTAGGATGTGATAATGTTGTTTCGAGCTGAATTATTCTTGATTCTTTTCACCGTGGCATGTTATGACATCGTGGGTGTAATAATTCTTCCCACGAATGAAAGACCTTCCTGGTAGGAAGGTTTGATACAATCAATTTCTTAAATATGTGCAGGGTGTCATAATATTTGAACTAGGATCTTATAAATCCTGAATTAGGATGTCATAATGCTATTTCGGACTAAGTTTGTGGCATGTTATGACATCATGGGTGTCATAATGTATCCCATGGATGAAAGACCTTCCTGGTAGGAAGGTTTGATGTAATCAATTTCTTAAAATGTGCAAGATGTCATAATATTTGAACTAGGATGTCATAAATCCTAAACCAGGATATTATAATGTTGTTTCAGGCTGAATTACTCTTGATTCTTTTTACCGTGGCATGTTATGATATCGTGGATGTCATAATTCACCCATGGATGAAAGACCTTCCTGGTAGGAAGGTTTGATACAATCAATTTTTTAAATATCTAAAGGGTGTCATAATATTTGAACTTAGGTATCATAAATTTTGAACTAAGATGTCGTAATACTGTTTCGAGCTAAATTACTCGTGATTCTTTTTACCATGGCATGTTATGACATCGTGGGTGTCATAATCCATCTCACGGATGAAAGACCATGGTAGGAAGATTTTTTACAATCAATTTCTTAAATATCTAAAGGATGTCATAATATTTGTTAGGGTGTCATAAATCCTGAACTAGGATATCGTAATGCTGTTTCGGGCTAAATTACTCTTGATTCTTTTCATCGTGATATGTTATAACATTGTGGGTATTATAATTCATCCATGGATGAAAGACCTTCCTGGTAGGAATGTTTGATACAATCAATTTCTTAAATATCTAAAATGTGTTATAATATTTAAACTTGGATGTCATAAATTCTAAACAAGGGATCATGAAACTGTGTATGGTATCATAATTTTATATTATGAAGTTTTAATCTTTTTAAAAATATATCGTGGCATCCCTTTACATACATGAATTTCAAATATTTTCATTAAAATGTATAATTTCTTTATGTATTACTGGTTCTGTAACTTATTTTGGAAGGAAACTTAAAAGAGTCTCATCCTTTCCTGAATAAACAACTACTGTGTTTTCTTCCACCATCTACATTTTCTTCTTGCGATACTTTTGTGTTCACGGTCTGCATTGAAATACGAAACTAGTTTTTTTCATTGATTAAAGATTTCGAAACTCTATCTTTCGTGGAATGCTCGAGAATGAAAAAACATTAGCGACTACTTGACCATCAAAGAGAAGAGAAAAGGCAAAAACATTGAAGGAAACTCTGGGCTGTCATTCTAAAATCGGTGTGTTGCCGCCAGGATCATCGTGGCTCGTAGCTACTGGTGGTGTCGATGATCGTCCATCCGCCTCTTCGGGATGCCTCCTGTGCCTCGGGACCTGCAAGAAACAGCATCAGTGACCCGGGCCGGGGATTCCGGTGGGGGCACTCCGATGGTCAAGTCAGTGACGATCTAAGGGAACATATCCTCCTGGTCGAGCTCCTCGGGATGAGCTCCATGCTAGGAGGAGTGAGTGTGGTGTGAATGGAAGTAAGAGCGGGCTGGGAGAGGTGATGGCTGAGGTGGAAGAGTCCTCTTGTGTGGCCCTTCTTCCTTTTTTCTGTCGCCCGTCCCAGTGGTCTCCCTTCTTTTTTTTGCTTTGCTTACTTACTTTTGGCTTACCCTGGCTAGGTTTTTACTTTGGCTTGCCTCGGAATCCCCCCGTGTCTTCAAACGCGTGCGACGAGATATCGTACCGTAGACGGGATGCCTTTTCTAATAGATGGCTGGGAAAGCTTCCATGCGCTCTGACATTCCCTCTATTTGCTCCATTCCGGGAAGCCTAGCAGGACCTCGATCGATAGGCTGCCGCCCTCGAGACTCGCACCCTCTGGTTGGGTCCTTCCCCTGGCGGTATGGCAGGTTGGTGGAGAGCATGGCACCTTGATCAGGCGGTTTCCTTCCCTTCTGGTGTGAGTGACAGCTGTAGATATTAATTGCGGCATGGCAGGCGCTGCGCACGGCCCTCGGGAGGCCCGCCATCGTCCTTGGAGGGGAGGCGCTGCTTCCTTGGCGGCTGGTTCCTCTGCCCGAGCTGGGGACCGAGCTGGAGAGGTGGGGCCCAACTCCGAGGGGCTTGGCCTCGAGGTGGCTCAGCTGGGCGGAGGAGGGCTGAACTCGACTCCGGACCAGCTGAACTTGACTTCGGGCGAGCTCGACCTGACGGAGGTGGGTGGGACGCAGCCCAGCCCGGGGGACTTGACCTCGAAGGGGCTCCACATGGCGGAGGAGACTTGGGCTTGACTCCTGACCACGGGGCTCGATCCTAAGGGCCCCACCTTGGGGGGGGACTTACGCTCGGCTCGGACCTAGGCGTCCTGCCTCGGCGGGAACCGACCTGGCGGAGGACAGAGCTCGACTTCAGCAGGCGACTCTGCTATTCTTGGGGAGCTCAGCCCGGCGAAGGGGTCCATGTTGAAAATCCAGCATGGCATCTGATAGGGACTCCACGTCAATCTGCCCACCCCATGTCAGCGATCCAACCACATCATTTGCCCCCACTCCGAAGGCCCGTTGGCGCGCGGCACTCTGGGCGAAGGGAGTAATTACGGTGCCGACATGGAAAGGCAAAAGATTTGGTACAATAATGACCGATATCGGTGGCGCTTTGCACGGCGGTCCTTCGAGCCAATGCGGGGGTGCCACGCGGCACATCCGAG
Organism: Areca catechu; assembly: GCA_021397845.1. Lineage (NCBI taxonomy): Eukaryota > Viridiplantae > Streptophyta > Magnoliopsida > Arecales > Arecaceae > Areca > Areca catechu. The sequence goes on along the minus strand of CM038040.1, from coordinate 6,191,410 downwards.
GAGCAGTTACTGCGGGCGCGAGATTCAGAGCGACCGCAGTCGAATTGAGGCGCTGGCCCCGTCGATCGGCGACACGTGGCGAGCATCTCTCGACAGGGGAGCCATAACGGTACGGCCGGGCATAGGTTGCTTCGAAAAGAAAGGTAAATTTTTTAAGGCTTACCTTCTTTCAAATCTTTCGTGCTCGACGTCGTACAGAGATTCTCCCTTCTTCTCCGGCCATTTTTATCTTCCTGGACTCTTAGCATGTCAGTTCCCTCTTCTTCTCCCGCCTTGTCGACTAGGGGTCATCTTAGGTCTCCCTTCGTCTTTTTCTTCTTCTTCTATGGACCGCTTGGGCCCGAACTTTCGTCCTTCTTGCCAAGCCGAGGCTGGGTCTTCCAGGCCGAAAACTCCTTCCTCCGACGAGGAAAGGGAAGCGGTGCGCTATGAGTTCAGTAGGAGGCCTACCTATGGTCTCGTAGCCATTAGGGAACCTGGGTCCGCTGCCCCACCTTGCTTGCATCTTCTTCCTGCTCCTGCTTCCGAACCTCCTCGGTCAACAGGTCTCGGGGGGATTGCTTCGGTGATCACCGCCAAGGAGCTCGCGACCATCCGGGGTGATTACGACATCCCCGAGTCTATCCATCTTTCTGTTCCTCGTCCGGGGGAGTGAGTCACTTCTAGTGGCCCTCGTCGGATCGCCTTCTATGAGGAGACCTTCGCCGGGGGCCTCCGATTTCCTGTTCATCCATTTTTCCTCTCTTTTCTGACCAACTATCGCCTTGTTCCCGCCCAGTTGGTTCCAAATGCCATCAGAATGATTTTCTGTTTCATCGTTCTGTGTCACTTCCATGGGATCGTCGCCCGTTTCTCTCTGTTCAGGGCCTTCTTCATCCTGAAACGCCACCTTATCGAGGAGGGGTGGTGGTCTCTTTCTTCCCGCCCTCGGGGCATTAAGTTTGAGCTCCCCTCTTCCATCAAGGGATGGAAGAGTAGGTATTTTTTTGCCTCGGTTGAAGGGATCGACTGGGTTTGGAGCGACTCAGATCGGTCTCCCAATCGAAACTCCTCCGTTGAAGCAGCTGACCTTGAACTGTACGAGCAACTCAGATCGGCCGAGATCCCTTCGCTCGAGGTCCTACTGTTGGAGCGGAATCTCCACGAGGCTGGGGTCGGCTCGACGCAGGAGTCGAGTGAGTTCGGCTTGGCCACCCCTTCCCTTTCTTCCTTTCTCTTTCTTTCTTTTTCTTTTTTCTTTTTTGTTTTTGAACTTGGGGTTGACTGTGTCTCCCTTGGTGCAAGCATGAAATTCTCTATGGATGAGCTGCTTTCTTTCTCCGATGAGCGAGAATAGGTGGCTGAGGTCGGCGAGCTCGCTCCGAAGAGGGCTCGTGCAGATGATGGTGCAAGGCTAGTGCAGGCTGGGCCAAACGTGCCGATTTCTGAACGAAGGCGGAAGAGGGCAGCTGAGCCCTTCCCGGAGCCTCCAAGGCAGCGTGACCTAGCCCCGGCGCTTGAGCCCAAGGTGGTTGTCCGGGCCAGGTCGGTTGCTGCTGCTGCAAGGGTGGCAACCCCCCCTCCGAAGATCATCGAGGTTGAGGAGGACAGGGAGCCGAGAGACTCGAGGTCGGCACCCACGGTGCAATCTGAAGCGGCGCCGAGCTCGCAACCAGCGTCGAAGGCATCTTCCATCGCTGAGGGGTCCGAGTCGGCGGAGAAGAGGGATAGGGACTATCGCCGGGTCCCTTCAAGTTGGGGCCCAACGTCTCCCTTATAAAGGACCCAAGCCTCACCGAGCGGATGATGGACTTCTCGGTCCAGTCCTGCGACCGGCGGGGAAGGGAGTGGGAGACTCCTCGACGATGTCATCAGCTCATCCTTCGCCAACCTCTACGCCGTAAGTTTCTCCTCACCCATCTCTATTCCTCTTAACCTTCTTTGGCGGCATCATAGCTGACATGCTTTCTTTGATGTAGCAAGGTAGGGAACTGGTCCTCATCCGGGACTTCTGCCGTAATTGGGCCAAGAGGGACAAGGAGCGGCAGGCGAAACTCGAGTCCCTGAGGATCGAGACGAGTCGGAAGGACGAGGAGACCCGGGAGGCTAACCTGAAGGTTAAGAGCCTCACGGGTGAGGTCGCCGATGCCGCGGGGATCAGGAAGGAGCTCGAGGCGAAGAGGACCCGGTTGAAGGAGCTCCGGGCCGAGTCAGAGGCGGCAAGGGAACGGGCCATCTCCGCTGAGAAGAAGGCAACGGCCGCTGAGAAGAGGACCGCGGAGGCAGAGGAGAAGGCTGTCGCCGCCACCCGTTCTGCTGAGATAGCCGAGAAGGGGATGGCGGTGACAATCCGCTAGGCCGAGCACGTAGGAGAGAAGTCGGCCGAGGCAACGCGCCGGGCGGAGGCCACAAGGAAGGAGGTCGTCGATGTAGTGGCCAATTTCAAGGCCTCTCCCGAGTACATAAAGGACTTCAAGGAGGCGGCGACGGACTCCTTTGCCAAGGGGTTCGCCTACTGCCGCTCCCAGCTGCGAGGGATCCTTTCTGAGGAGCGGTTGGCCATGCTCCGGGCCCCTGGCAAGAAGGCTCCATCTACGGCGCCGGCTGCGGTGGGGTCGAGAGCCACTCCAGTCGGGCCTCTCCCGGAGGCGGCCTCAACGACACTGGGCCGTGTCAAGCCGACTAATGCGTGTCGTAATGCACCGATTTAGAACCTTAATTCCACTACTCTAAAAGGTAGAATAGCGGGAGTAAGGGTCGATCCCACAGAGACTTTGGGGTTATCTTGAAAAAAAGTATTTTCTTTTGACTTGAAATAAACTAAAATAAACTAGAACTAATGCAAGAATTAAATGTAAATAATAAATTTATGAAAATAATTTAGATATGACCTATCTCAAGAGTACGGCCCGTACCCGTAGATCACGGCCCGTCCCTTAGGTATAGGTCAGTCAAAACTAATTCACTACAACTTACCTTAAATGCTAATCCAACATGACTCCAGCATGACTAAAATAAAAATAAGCAAACATGGATTAATATAAAGCAAATAAATTTTATTGCATAAAAATTGGAGTACAGAGAAAATAAAAGTAAGGGAACAAGGGTCTCTTTCTCCCTTTCTATCCGACTCTGACTCTCTGTCACAGCAACAGGTGGAACTACGGACAGCAAGTGGAACCTCCCAAAAATTTCTTCTTTTTTTCAGAAGAGAATCACCGAGGTATTTATAGCTGAAAAATACCGTGTCGGGTCCGTGTGGAAAGCGCGGTGATTTCCTCATCTCAATCCGATCTCCTTATATGATTTTTTAACGATCATCCCCATCTCAAAAATTAAATTTAAAAATTCTATCGCACAATCCCGCGTCCATTCAGCGTCGTCCGACATCTCTTCTCATTCCGATGCTTCCTTGTTTTCAGACACCCCGGTCTGAACGACGATGACAAGCAGCTGAGCAGACGACGCTGCGGGCAGAGAGGCGCGGCTGGGGCGGAGACGGACACGGCAGCGGGCAGACGTGAGGCAGGGGCTTCGGCGGACTTGGGCGGCAGCGCGGACGGTGCGGCTGGGCACGGCAGCGGGCGGAGAACGGCTGGAGGCGGCTTCGGGAGCGGACAGCGCGCGGGCTCGGGCGGCTTGCTCGGGCGACGTGCGGATGGCGGAGGCGTTCCGTGGGTGGCTGGACGGCGGCACGTCCGGCTGGGTGGAGACGGCTGCAAGCGGCGTGGACGGCTGGCCGACGGCGGAAACGTGGCCGCTGGGCGGAGACGGCAGCGAGGCTCGCGGTGGACTTGGCACAGGGGTGGACGGGCGGCGTGGCTGGGCGGCGAACGGCGCGGACGGTGGCTTGGGCGGCGGCGTGCACAGCGGGGTCGTGGGCTTGGACGGCTGGGCGGCTGCTGCAACTGGGGCGAACACGGCTTCACCGGCGGGAGGTGGGCGCGCGGATGGCCGACGGCGGAGACGGGCGGCTGGGCGGCTGGCCGATGGCGAAGACATGGCGCTCGGCGCAAGCGGACGCGCGGCGAAGCTCGCGGGCTTGGGCAGCAAGTTCCGGCCACTTTTCCGGCCGAACGGGAGCTCTTCGGCCGGCGGGAAGGTTACCGGCGGCTTCGGCGGCGCCGGGGGAAGCTCTCCGGCGAGTTTCGGCACGATCGGAGCACGGTGGTCCACGGCTCCGCCCGTGGACCGGCAGCAATGGCTGCCGTGGACCAGCAGCTCATACGGTGGACCATTGAGCCGGTCCACCGTGAGCCAAACAAAAGTTTTTAAGGGCGCTCCAAAAATCATGCAGCTCTGAAATCCGTGCTAAAACCTTCTAAAATCCATTTCGGGCCCGTTTGAAGTCCGAATTTCATTCTGTTTGCGTCGTTGGACTCCTAAAATCAAGATCTACACGTTTATGGAGTCAATTCCTGCAAAGTATCACAAAAAGTATCAATTTTAATCAAATAAAGTTGGGTTAATTTTCATTATTCTAATGTCTAACACACCCCCCAACTTAAACTTTGCTCGTCCTCGAGTAAAGGAAATGGATGAGTCTTGTGTACTAAGATGGTCCATGAAATAAAAATTATCGTACTAACCCTAAAATCAAAGGATACATGGTTAGACTATTAAAAAGGTACTTCATTGGATTACCAATTCCTCCCATTTAGTAGTAGAATAAAGTCCATAGAAGTTTTAAGAGTTTTCGTTCCCAACTTTCTATCTCACTATCTAAATCTTCCAACTTAGTTTGGTTTTGATGCAATATTTATTTAGTCCCCACTTTTTTTTTCTTTTTTTTTTTTTTTTAATGTAAAGTCAGTGCAATGTCCTGACACCTTGCTTTCTAATTAACCCTTGTAGCGAGCTTTAAACCAATGACTCCCAAACCAGTTGGCTTTAGGGCATTAGGTGTAAAACACCCCTCGGGCTTACTGACTCGAGTTAAAAAGGCTAAGTCAAGACTAACTCTACGAAAGATTTCGTTACATCCTCACCTTTTGACGCGAACAACAACGCTTACTTAGGCGAAGGGGTCCGGTTACTCAGTGAGAGATGCTAAAAATCTTTATTAACCTCAGAAAAAGTTTTAACTGGGGACTTTTTATAATGCCTATACCAAAATAAGTAAGATTCATTATTAAGATCAATAGGCCGAAGGGTCTGGAATTACTCTTCTAAAATTTTCTGGACTACACTCTACCACTTATAGGGTTTTCTTGATAAATCATCCCTCAGTATCTCTAAAATTTTCTAAACCATTAATCACTCCTCATTTAGTGAGCTTGATTATTTTCAATTCGAGACAAATTTTTGTACACAAAAACTGATTAAAATTTTACTCGAGGATTTGATTTAATTAATTAGATTACCTCACCCCCCAACTTAATTTCCATTATCCCTAATGGAAGAGAATATTAATAACTAAATGGCGTGGAAGGATACAACCTGGTAGGGTATGGAATTAGACATCCTTGTATCACCATGTTCCCGCAATCTTTTTTTATTACTCCATTTATTCTAAGAACTAGAAATTAAAATCTTAAAGCAAAAACTAAGGAAAGAGCTGGGCTGCCTCCCAGTAGCGCTAAGTTTATAGTCTTCAGCCAGACTAAGTCCAAGGAGAAATGGTGCTAAACTTGGGTGGCTCTAACAAAGCATTCACTTCATTTGCATATTCATCAACATCAAAATCGTCAGTTCCTAAATGTGTCAAACATGCTTGCAAGGGATCCGAATTAAGCAATACAGGAAGATTCCTATCTACTACTTCTTCTATCATGTTTACTTCGTTATGATCATAAGAGGGTGGTCCTTGGCATGCATTAAAAATATTCAACCGCATTTTCTTATTCCCAAAAGAGACGTCCATAACCCCTGTTCTGCAATTTATGCAAGCATTAGCGGTAGCTAGGAAAGGTCTTCCAAGAATGATGGGTATCTGACTAGGGTTACCGCTAGATTCCATGTCCAAAACAAGAAAATCAATCGGGAAGTAGAACTCATCTACTTTTACCAACACATCCTCGAGCATTCCACAGGGTGCCTTGACGGATCGATCAGCTAACTGTAAGGTCACCGTCGTGGGTTTTAATTCTCCGAATTTAAACAGATCATACATTGATCCTGAGAGAAGGTTTACACTCGCACCTAAATCTAACAAGGCTTTCTTGATTGTAAGGTCCCCTATGACACAAGAGATAATTGGGGTACCTGGGTCTTTGAGTTTGGGTGGAGCTATTTGCTGAAAAACTGAGCTGGCTTGCTCAGTTAAGAGGATTTTTTTAGGGATATGTGCTTTAGATTTTCGTTTTTGAGTGCACAAATCCTTAAAAAATTTGGCATACGCCGGTACTTGCTTGATGGCATCGAGGAGAGGTAAATTGATTTGGACTTGCTTGAATAATTCAAGCATCTCATTCATTTTTAAATTTTTCTTATCCAATGGTAAAGGTGACTCCAAAGCACTAGGGAATGGAGCCTTAGGTACAGGTGCTTTACCAATGGATTCCTTCTCCTCTTCATTCTTTTTCTCTGGCTTAGCCAGCTCTACTTCTTGGGTCGGGTCAGGTTGATCTAATGTTTTTCCACTTCTTAGGGTGATAACAGATTTAGCGTGTTCAGGAAAATTTTCAGGTCCAGTGGAACTCTCAGCCATGTATTGACCCTTGGGATTGATAATGGGCTGGCTAGGCAACTTACCCTCTTCTCTCCGATTGAAAGCTGTAGCTAGCTGACCTATCTGAGTTTCTAGCTTGGCAATGGATTGGGTATGGGAGTGGAGGATTTGGGTATTCATGTTCAGCCCCTCCTTCAAAGTTTGAAGGATCTTCTCTTGAAAGGAAGGATCAAGATTATTTGGCGGAGGTTGTGGAGGCTGTGGGGCATTTTGATATTGAGGAAATTGCATGCTTTGAAATTTGGTCTCCTGATTGTTTGGCCTAACAGAAAAATTGATTCCGGATTGGGGTTTCCAAGAAAAATTCGGGTGATTGCGCCAGCCAGGATTGTATGTGTTCGAATAAGGATCGTTTCCTGGTCTAGGAGCCATTCGGGTTTGAGCTTGATGAGCTTGCTCCTGAAGAAGCTCAGGAAATTGGTAAGCTGATGGACAATCACCTAAGGTATGGGTGGAACTCGAGCAGATAATACAGACTTCATGAGTAGGATGAGATGAGGAGGAATTATTTCCAGCTTGCAAAAGTTGGTCGAGCTTCTGAGATAGCTCATCAACCTTGCTGTAGATGTCTACAGCACGACCAACTTCATACATACCTCCTCTCTTAGGTTCTACAGGTCCTGTGGGAGGATCTCTACGGGCAGCTGACATATGATGTAGAGAATTTTCACTTAACGTTTCAAACAACTGCCATGCCTCATGTTCATTTTTAAGCATGAACGTTCCTCCACATGAGGCATCCACCATTTGCCGGTGCCTTTCTGACAAACCGTCATAGAAGCACTGGACTAATTGCCATTTGGGTATGGCATGGTGAGGGCATTTTCTAATTAGCTCTTTCAATCTCTCCCAGGTTTCATGAAACATTTCTCCATCTAATTGGGAAAAACTAGTAATGGCTTTTCTTATTTGATTCGTCTTTCCTATGGGAAAATATTTTTTAAGGAACTCCCTCTGAAGTTGATCCCAAGTTGAAATTGTCACGGTGTCTAGGGAATTCAACCAATATTTGGCTTTATCTTTCAGGGAAAAAGGGAATAACCTAAGTCTTAAAGCATCGTCGGAGAAATTTTGGATCTTGACAGTGGAACAGATTTCTAGAAATTCATCTATATGTTTATATGGGTCTTCAGTCGCAAGTCCGTAAAAAGAGGGTAACATCTGAATCACACTGGACTTGATTTCGTACTGAATGGCATCTATAGGGGGTACTTGGATACAAGGTGAATAAGTGTATTTTGAAGGAGTGAAGTACTCCTTCAGCGGAGGGTCAATTCCTTGATTAGGATCCATAATACCTGGGGTGGTTGCTCAACTGGAGCCTTCGATTTTCGGATCTAGGGATATATGTTTAGGTTCTCGAAGTCGGCGCCTAGAATATACTAACATACACCCTCCCTTCTAAAGCAAACAGCAATAAAAGATTTTTTTTAATTTTTTTTTTTTAATTGGAAAGCGGAAGAATGAGAAGAGGTCTAAAGAGAAGTTCCTAAGAGAGTCCTAAACTAGAGAAGAAAGTTAATTAATTAATTTTTTTTTTTTTTTCAATCAAACAAGTGAAACAAATCAAAATCACTATCCTAGGGTTAACCTGGATCTAGACAGCTCCTAACTGATCCAAGGTTACCTTCGAGCACTCCAAGCCCAAGATCAATTAACTGACTTGGCCAGGTAAGTGTAAGGTGGGTGAAGGTTCCCTTATCGCTTGCCTTAGACACCAATTATAAATTGGCCAGGTAAGCGGAACCAACTCACTTCCCTTCGGGCTCTAGTCCCTGAACCACTTTCCTTAGACACCAAGGAATTAAATGATCTGAACCCGGTCCAACTCTAGGGTTTCCTTGTCCTATTGAGCTCGAAATCCTTAGGGTTGACGTCTAATTAATTTTAAAATTAAAGGCTTGGGTTAATGCAGATGCTGGATTGATGATTTGTGGGCTAAGGAAGGGTATTGATCTCCCCACCTTATCTGATTAATGGGTTGTGCCCTTAAGATATATTATGAAATTATGAAATGCAACAGCAGGTGTCCAAAAAGTTATAAACAAACAAAATTAAACTTAATTTTTTTTTTAATTTTGATGATTAAGTATCTGATCCTAATAAATTATGAAATGTCTGTGTAATATTTTTTTGGTTTTGCATAAAAAATAAATTTACCTAAGTGAATCTAAAATTTTTTTGTGTGTTCAACCTTTTTGTACCATAGGACAACCATTCAACATAACCTCCCAGTTATGCCAGGGCAACCTTATGTCAGGGCACTCAAGATCGAAAATTGAAAATTTGAATGTAAAATTTTGAAAATTAATTTTTTTTTTTTTTTTTTTTTTTGTGAATTTTTAGATTGTTGAATTTTTTTTTTCAGAATAACACCAAAAGTCCCCGGCAACGGCACCAAAAATCTAATGTGTGTCGTAATGCACCGATTTAGAACCTTAATTCCACTACTCTAAAAGGTAGAATAGCGGGAGTAAGGGTCGATCCCACAGAGACTTTGGGGTTATCTTGAAAAAAAGTATTTTCTTTTGACTTGAAATAAACTAAAATAAACTAGAACTAATGCAAGAATTAAATGTAAATAATAAATTTGTGAAAATAATTTAGATATGACCTATCTCAAGAGTACGGCCCGTACCCGTGGATCACGGCCCGTCCCTTAGGTATAGGTTAGTCAAAACTAATTCACTACAACTTACCTTAAACGCTAATCCAACATGACTCCAGCATGACTAAAATAAAAATAAGCTAACATGGATTAATATAAAGCAAATAAATTTTATTGCATAAAAATTGGAGTACAGAGAAAATAAAAGTAAGGGAACAAGGGTCCCTTTCTCCCTTTCTATCCGACTCTGACTCTCTGTCACAGCAACAGGTGGAACTACGGACAGCAAGTGGAACCTCCCAAAAATTTCTCCTTTTTTTCAGAAGAGAATCACCGAGGTATTTATAGCTGAAAAATACCGTGTCGGGTCCGTGTGGAAAGCGCGGTGATTTCCTCATCTCAATCCGATCTCCTTATATGATTTTTTAACGATCATCCCCATCTCAAAAATTAAATTCAAAAATTCTATCGCACAATCCCGCGTCCATTCAGCGTCGTCCGACATCTCTTCTCGTTCCGATGCTTCCTTGTTTTCGGACACCCCGGTCTGAACGACGATGACAAGCAGCTGAGCAGACAACGCTGCGGGCAGAGAGGCGCGGCTGGGGCGGAGACGGACACGGCAGCGGGCAGACGTGACGCAGGGGCTTCGGCGGACTTGGGCGGCAGCGCGGACGGTGCGGCTGGGCACGGCAGCGGGCGGAGAACGGCTGGAGGCAGCTTCGGGAGCGGACAGCGCGCGGGCTCGGGCGACGTGCGGATGGCGGAGGCGTTCCGTGGGCGGCTGGACGGCGGCGCGTCCGGCTGGGTGGAGACGACTGCAGGCGGCGTGGACGGCTGGCCGACGGCGGAAACGTGGCCGCTGGGCGGAGACGGCAGCGAGGCTCGCGGTGGACTTGGCGCAGGGGCGGACGGGCGGCGTGGCTGGGCGGCGAACGGCGCGGACGGTGGCTTGGGCGGTGGCGTGCACAGCGGGGTCGTGGGCTTGGACGGCTGGGCGGCTGCTGCAACTGGGGCGGACACGGCTTCACCGGCGGGAGGTGGGCGCGCGGATGGCCGACGGCGGAGACGGGCGGCTGGGCGGCTGGCCGACGGCGGAGACATGGCGCTCGGCGCAAGCGGACGCGCGGCGAAGCTCGCGGGCTTGGGCAGCAAGTTCCGGCCACTTTTCCGGCCGAACGGGAGCTCTTCGGCCGGCGGGAAGGTTACCGGCGGCTTCGGCGGCGCCGGGGGAAGCTCTCCGGCGAGTTTCGGCACGATCGGAGCACGGTGGTCCACGACTCCGCCCGTGGACCGGCAGCAATGGCTGCCGTGGACCAGCAGCTCATACGGTGGACCATTGAGCCGGTCCACCGTGAGCCAAACAAAAGTTTTTAAGGGCGCTCCAAAAATCATGCGGCTCTGAAATCCGTGCTAAAACCTTCTAAAATCCATTTCGGGCCCGTTTGAAGTCCGAATTACATTCCGTTTTCGTCGTTGGACTCCTAAAATCAAGATCTACACGTTTATGGAGTCAATTCCTGCAAAGTATCACAAAAGGTATCAATTTTAATCAAATAAAGTTGGGTTAATTTTCATTATTCTAATGTCTAACACCGACCTCGACGTCGATGACGGCTGAACCAACACCGTGGACAGAGGCAGCTAAGTTGGCTCCGACGATGGCAGTAGCTGAACAAGTCCCCGCGGTGATGGCTGCCGAGGAGGGTGCCCCCGTAGCGGAGGTGGAAGAGGGGGAAGTCCTAGTTGGGCGCCGTCCAGGGAAGGAGCCGGCCCGGTAGAGTAGGACCTCTTGTAAATTTTTATTTTTCTTTTTGTTGGACCGGGCTGCCTGGCTTGTTAGGGCCTGGGAAATAGTATAACACTTTTTAAGTAATAAAGAGTGTTTTGATCAGCATAACTTCTCCTTTTTTGTTGTAGTGTGAATGCTTTCTCCCCTCTCCTCCTCTTCTCTCTTTTTTCTTCTTTTTTTTTTGGTGTGGGGAGGTTAGAGAGGAGAGCTCCATCGTGTATGAGCTCGAGTCTTGTAGTCTTGGAGCTAGGCTCGAGGACATGTTTGCCGGAGAGCTGGGCTCCGGGTCTTGGTTACCCGAGAACAAGGCTCAGGAGTTGTCTTGGAGCTGGGCTCAAAGACGTGCTGGCCGGAGAGCTAGGCTCTGGGTCTTGGTCGCCTGAGAACAAGGCTCAGGAGTTGTTATCTTGGAGCTGGGCTCGAAGACGTGCTGGCCAGAGAGCTGGGCTCCGGGTCTTGGTCGCCTGAGAACAAGGCTCAGGAGTTGTTGTCTTGGAGCTGGGCTCGAAGACGTGCTGGCTGGAGAGCTGGGCTCCGGGTCTTGGTCGCTTGAGAACAAGGATCAGGAGTTGTTGTCTTGGAGCTGGGCTCGAAGATGTGCTAGTCGGAGAGCTGGGCTCCAGGTCTTGGTCGCCTAAGAACAAGGCTCAGGAATTGTTGTCTTGGAGCTAGGCTCGAAGACATGCTGGCCGGAGAGCTGGGCTCCGGGTCTTGAATGCCTTGGAACTGGGCTCGAGGCTTTGGTGCCGGAGAACAGTGGCTCCGGAATCACTATCTTGGAGCTGGGCTCGAATATGTGCTAGCTAAAGAGCTGGGCTCCGGGTCTTGAATGCCTTGGAGCTGGGCTCGAGACTTTGGTGCCAGAGAATAATAGCTCCGGAATTACTATCTTGGAGCTGGGCTCGAGGCTTTGGTGCCGGAGAACAGTGGCTCCGAGCTTGAGTGCCTGAGAATAGTGACTCAGGGCTTGTATGCCTTGGAGCTAGGCTCGAGACTTTGGTGCCGGAGAACAGTGGCTCCGGGCTTGAGTGCCTGAGAACAGTGGCTCAAGAGTTGTTGTCTTGGAGCTGGGCTTGAAGACGTGCTGGCCAGAGAGCTAGGCTCCAAGTCTTGAATGCCTTGGAGCTGGGCTCGAGGCTTTGGTGTCGGAGAACAGTGGCTCCGGAATCACTGTCTTGGAGTTGGGCTCGAAGATGTGCTGGCCGGAGAGCTGGGCTCCGGGTCTTGAATGCCTTGGAGCTGGGCTCGAGGCTTTGGTGCCGGAGAACAGTTGCTCCGGGCTTGAGTGCCTGAGAACAGTGGCTCAGAGCTTGTATGCCTTGGAGCTAGGCTCGAAGATGTGCTGGCCGGAGAGTTGGGCTCCGAGTCTTGAATGCCTTGGAGCTGGGCTCGAGGCTTTGGTGCTGGAGAATAGTGGCTCCGGGCTTGAGTGCCTGAGAACAGTGGCTCAGGGCTTGTATGCCTTGGAGCTAGGCTCGAGGCTTTGGTGCCGGAGAATAGTGGCTCCGGGCTTGAGTGCCTGAGAACAGTCGCTCAGGACTTTTTCTTCCGGAGAGTTGGGTCCTGGACTGCTTGGCGCCTTGGAGCTAGGCTCGAGGCAGGCCTTTCGGAGAGCTGGGCCCCGGATAGTGACATTTTAGCAAGGCAAGTAACCTGTTGTGCAAAGGAAAGTCTTTATTTTTAATGGAGGAAAAACTTACACTATTGATAGTATCTCCTCAAATTACAGGCATTCCATGTTCGGAGGAACCTGGCACCTTCCAGGTCCTCGAGATAGTAGGCCCCGTGTGAGAGGGCTTCGGCCACTTTATAAGGGCCTTCCCAGTTTGGCGAGAGCTTGCCACACTCCCGGGATTGAGACGCTTCGGCCCGGCGCAGTACCAGGTCTCCAGGTCGGAAAGTCTTCAGTTTCACCCACGCGTTGTAATATCGGGCAACTCGTTGCCGATATGCCGCCATCCGAAGTCGGGCTTTGTCCCTTGTTTCTTCTAGGAGGTCTAAATTGAGCAGGAGGTGCACCGAATTTGGCATCTCGTCGTATGCTGCACCCGCAGTGTGGCACGTCGAGCTCGATCGGGATTACTGCTTCAGCACCGAAGACGAGGTTGAAGGATGTTTCGTCCGCTGCCATTCTGGGCGTTGAGTGGTAAGCTCATAGGATGCTTGGAAGCTCCTCTGCCCATCTGCCCTTGGCTTGGTCCAACCAGGTGCGAAGTCCTTGAAAGATAGTTCGATTAGTCACCTCGGCTTCCCCATTTGTCTGGGGGTGAGCTATCGAGGTGAACCTGTGTTGGATGCCATGCTCAGCGCAGAACCCTTCGAACTCTCGGTTGTCAAACTGTCGCCCGTTGTCGGTGATGATGCAATTGGGGAGTCCGAAGTGGCAGATGACGGACTTCCAGAAGAATTATAGAACATTGGCTTCTGTAATTCGAGCCAGCGGCTCCGCTTCGACCCACTTGGTGAAGTAGTCGATCGCCACTAGCAGAAACTTCCGTTGCCCTGGCGCGGTGGAAAACGGTCCCAAGATGTCCATCCCCCACCGTGCAAAAGGCTAGGGGGATGATAGTTAGGAGATCGGTGCCACCGGCAGGCGCTGTATATAGGAATGGCATTGGCATTTGTCACACTTCTTGATGAAGTCGGTAGCGTCTTCCCTCATCGTCTTCCAAAAGTATCCCTGGCGAAGAGCCTTGTACACCAGAGTCCTCCCCCCCACATGGTTCTCACAGAGGCCCTCGTGTATCTCCCGGAGCACGAAGGCTGTCTCCGTGTGTCTGAGGCACTTCAGGAGTGGGTAGAAGATCGGCGGTAGAGCTGACCGTCCATTAGAACAAAATGGGTGGCCTTCCTTCTGATGAGGCTGGCTTCTCTGCAGTCCTCTGGTAGGAGACCGTCCTGGATGTACTTGATGTACCTGTCCATCCAGCTCGGCTCGTGGGCTACTTGTTGCACCTCCTCTGGGCTTTCATAGCTTGGATTCTCAAGGTACTCGATGTAGGCACGCCCCAGTGATGAGTCCGGCAGGGTTGCGAGCCTCGACAGTGCATCCGCACGAGCGTTTTCTCCATGAGGGATGTAAAAAATGCGGAAGTGATGGAAGCCTGCCATGCTCGAACGGACCCTCTCCAGGTACTTCACCATCTGGGGATCTTGGGTCTCGTACTCTCCGGAAACTTGTCCGGCAACCAGTTGAGAGTTGATGAAAACCTTCAGGCTTTGCACGCCCAGCTCGCGGGATACCTTTGGGCCTGTGAGGAGTGCTTCATACTCCGCCTGGTTGTTTGTGGCGGCGAACTTGAAGCGGAGGGCGCATTCCATCACCACTCCATCACAATTGGCGAGGATGAGGCCTGCTCCGCTCCTGCCAGAATTGGAGGCACCATCCACGTGGAGGATCCAAGGGTCCTCTCGTGGTCCGAGCTCAGCTTGGCACTCCGGGGCCGTCCGCTCTGGCTCCTCGGTAAGTCCTGTACATTCGACCACAAAGTCGACAGGACTTGGGCCTTCTGTGATGATCTCGACCGGTATGCGATGTCGAACTCGCTTAGTGTCAGGGACCATTTAGCTAGTCTCCCAGAAGTTTCGGGATAGCCTAGTATGGTCTTCAATGGCTGATCAGTCACAACCGCGATGGGGTGCGCTTGGAAATAAGGCCTGAGATGCTTAGCAGACATGATTGTGCAAAAAAGAGTTTCTCGGAGCGAGTATACCTGATCTCCGTGTCGCGGAGGATTTTGCTGGTGTAGTACACCGGCTTTTGGGATCCGTCCTGATCCGTGCAAATGAGAACCGAGCTGACGGTCCCGGGTGTGACTGCCAGGTAGAGTAGGAGCTCTTCCCCTTCTTCTGGTCTGGATAGCAGAGGTGGAGAGGCCAGGAACTCCTTCGATTCTTCAAAGGCCGTCTTGCACTCTTCAGTCCAGGTGAAGTCGTGCATTTTGCGCAACGCCTTGAATAAGGGGAGGAGCGGTCGGCCGACCTTGAGATGAACCGGTTTAAGGCTGCAACTCGCTCCGTCGAGCGTTGGACTTGCTTCTTGGATGTTGGATGCTCCATATCAACGATCGCTTGGACCTTCTCCGGGTTCGCTTCGATGCCTCTCTAGGTGACCATGAAGCCGAGAAACTTTTCGGCTGCCACCCCGAAAGCGCATTTTATTGGAGTGAGCTTCATTTGGTGCTTTCGAAGATTGTGAAAGGCTTCGGCGAGGTCGGCAACGTGGTCCGAGCTCAGCTTGCTCATAACGAGCATGTTGTCCATGTACATTTTCATGTTCCAGCCAATCTGGTCCTTGAAGACCTTGTTGACCAGACGCTGGTACGTGGCCCCAGCATTCTTCAGGCCAAAGGGCATCATCTGGTAGCAATATATCCCTTGGTCAGTGACGAAGGCAGTGTGCTCCTCGTCCCCCGGGTGCATCCGGATCTGATTGTACCCGGAGAACACATCCATGAAGGAGAGCAACCTGTGCCCTGAGGTGGCATCCACTAACTGATCTATCTTTGATAGAGGAAAGCTGTCCTTTGGGCACGCCTTGTTGAGGTCGGTGTAGTCTACACAGATCCTCCACTTGCCATTGTTCTTCTTCATCATCACCACGTTCGCCAGCCAGCTCGAGTATTGTACCTCTCAGACGAAGGTGGCGGCCAAGAGTTTCTCCACTTCTTCGTTGATGGATGCCTGCCTCTCTGGGGCAAAGCTTCTCTTCTTCTGTTGAACCGGCCTGTGCTTCGGATCGATGCTGAGCTTGTGGGTGATGATTTCAGGGGAAATACCTGGCATGTCCATCGCTATCCAGGCGAACACATCTGCATTCGCCCGCAGGAACTCCAACAGTGGAGCCTTCTCCTTCTCGGGCAGCTGGGCTCTGATTTGCACTGTCTTCGTCTGGTCAGCCCCGAGCTAGTAAGAAAGTAGGCACTCGACCGGGCCTCCTCTGGGGTCCTAAATCCTTTGGTCGAGCTCGTTTGCCTTGGAGTCCTCCTCGGGGGCCCAGGCCCCGGGGAGAGTTTGGGAGTAGTGCTGCACCAGCTGGGGTGCGCCCCTCATCTCCCCGATACCACAAGGGGTTGGGAATTGCACAAGTAATCGCTTTGTAGAGACAACAGCGTCGAGGAGGTTGAGCCCTGGTCGGCCCAAAATCGCGTTGTAGGCTGAAGGAAGCCTGACAACCGTGAACGTCATCATGATGGTACTCTGCCGAGGTGGGGTCCCGACAATGACTGGGAGAGTAATTTCTCCCTCCACCTTTACAGAGTCTCCTGTGAAACCAACAAAGGGGGTGTGTACAGGCTTGAGCTGAACAGAAGAAAGGTTCATCATGGAGAAAACATCATAGAAAAGCATATCTGTGGAGCTTCCACTATCTACCATGATGCATTTTTAGCCCCTCTTGATGAGCTCTTCGATCTTCCACTTGAGATTGCGGCATTCCTCGGTGTCATGGCTATGGTCGCGGTGGAAACGGCAGTACTTCATCTTGTCATGGCCAGAGGATGGCTTCAATGACGGTGGGTGCCTCAGGTAGGCCTCGCCTTCGATCTCCATGAGAATCTTCGTTCTCGGGGCGAGGAGGGGAGTGAAACTCCCCTCAAAGATGGGAGCGCCTCTTGGCCTTGGTCCTGGTCGGGAGCTCTGAGCTGGCAATCCCAACCTCCGTGTCCCAGGCACCTTGGCAGGTGTCAGCTTCTTCAACGGCTTCCCGTCGAGCTCCCGCCTCGTACGATCCGCCTCCTCGGCGCGAATGTACTTTTGAGCTCTAAAGAGAAGCTCAAAGTAAGTCTTCGGGGACTTCTTATCGAGTGAGTAGGTCATGCGAGAAGTCCTGAGCCCTCGCTTCAGAGCCAGCATTGCGACCGGCTCCTCCAGGTTGTAGATCTCCAACGCGGTAGCCTTGAAGCGAGCCACATAGTCCTGCAGTGGCTCGCTGTCCTGCTGCCTGATGGAGAAGAGGTTGTCTACCTCTCGTGGCTTCTTCCGATAGACATCGAAGTGAGCCATGAACCTCTGCCCCAGCTGGGCAAAGGAGTTGATGCTTTCCGGCTCAAGACGGGCGAACCACACTCGAGCCACCTTCCGGAGAGTAGCAGGAAAGGCGACGCATAGAAGAGCGTCAATGGCCCCCTAGACCCTCATGAGGGCCCGATAACTTTCCAGGTGGTCTAGGGGGTCGGTGGTCCTGTCGTAAGGATCCACCTACGGCATGCGAAATCGACGGGGAATCGACTCCGCTTGGATCTCCTGGGAGAATGGAGGACGGGCGTCGTAGCCCACTGGCTCGCTAGCGGAGCCAGGTAAGTTAGCAAACCGGTGGGATAACTCCGCCAGCTTGCAGTCATGTTCCTCCAGGCGCTTCTCCACCATGCGCTTGATGGCTTCATCCATCGACCCCTCCGCTGAGAGAGGTGGCGAAGGTGACGTGGATGCGCGGTGCCCGTGACGAGGGGTTTTGCCCTTTCTGCCTTGGCGGGGTTTAGATGCCTCCTAGTCAACTCCCCATCGGCGGACCTGACCCGTTGTCTCTTCACCGAGGTTTGACGATTACCCCGGGGGTTAGTAACGGCCCGCAGCTATGAAGGCCTTCCATGGAAGGAACGCAGGCTATCACGGGGTGCTGCGGCATGGGTCGCGAGGGTCTCTGGCTGGTGGTGAGTAGCCAAATACCGATGCTGGTGCTGAAGCTAGCGTACTGCTGCAGTGAGAGTGTGCATTTGCTGGGAGAGCGTGGTCAGCTGGACTTCTAGCGGAGGAGGTTGAACCGGAGCGGGTGGTTCCGTTCCCGAACCGTGCGGGTTTCCATGGGAAGGGGATTCTCTTGCATGACTGGTGGAGGCTCCCCTCGCTCGAGTGGTCACCATCCTCCTGGTGAGCTATTCGAGTGGGGCTTGAGTTGGATCAGAAATCGTTCTGCTTCGTGTTCCCCCCTTCCTAGCATGCCAATCTGCTGTCGCCAAGATCGTCGTGGCCCGTAGCTGTTGGTGGCTTCGATGATCGCCCGTCCGTCTCTTCGGGATGCCTCCTGTGTCTCGGGACCTGCAAGAAACAGCATCAGTGACCCAGGCCGGGGATTCTGGCGGGGACGCTCCGACGGTCAAGTCAGTGATGATTCAGGGGAACAGATCCTCCTGGTCGAGCTCCTCGGGATGAGCTCCACATTAGGAGTGAGTGTGGTGTGAACGGAAGTGAGAGCGGGCTGGGAGAGGGATGGCCAAGGTGGAAGAGTCCTCCTGTGTGGCCCTTCTCCCTTTTTTCTGCCACCCATCCCAGTGGTCTCCCTTCTTCTTTTTTACTTTGCTTACTTACTTTTGGCTTACCCTAGCTGGGTTTTTACTCTGGCTTGCCTCGGGATCCCTCCGTGTCGTCAGACACGTGCGACGGGTATCGTGCCATAGACGGGACACCTTTTCTGACAGATGGCTGGGGAAGCTTCCATGCGCTCGCTCTGACATTCCCTCTATTTGCTCCATTCCGGAAAGCCTGGCAGGACCTCGATCAGTGGGCCATCGCCCTCGAGACTCGCACCCTCTGGCTGGGTCCTTCCCCTGGCGGTACGACAGGTCGGTGGAGAGAATGGTGCCTTGATCAGGGGATTTCCTTCCCTTCTGGTGTGAGTGACAGCTGTGGGTATTAATTGCAGCATTGCAGGTGCTACCGCACGGCCCTCGGGAGGCTCGCCATCATCCTTGGCGGGGAGGCGCCGCTTCCTTGGCGAGGAGGCGCCGCTTCCTTGGCGATTGGTGCCTCTGCCCGAGCTGGGGACCGAGCTAGAGAGGTGGGGCCCAACTCCGAGGGGCTTGGCCTCGAGGTGGCTCAGCTAGGTGGAGGAGGGCTGAGCTTGACTCCGAACCAGCTGAACTCGGCTTCGGGCGAGCTCGACCTAACGGAGGTGGGTGGGGCGCAGCCCAGCCCAGGGGACTTGACCTCGGAGGGGCTCCACGTGGCGGAGGAGACTTGGGCTCGACTCCTGACCACGGGGCCCGATCCTAAGGGGCCTGCCTTAGCGGGGGACTTACGCTCGACTCCGACCTAGGCATCCCGTCCCGACGAGGACCGACCTAGCGGAGGATGGAGCTCGACTTCGGCAGGCGACTCTGCTGTTCTGGGGGAGCTCAACCTAGCGAAGGGGCCCATGTTAAAAATCCAGCGTGGCATCTGATAGGGACTCCACGTCAATCTACCCACGCCATGTCAGCGATCCAGCCACATGACGGTGCATAGGCAAAAATAATGGAAGGAACTCTAGGGTATCGCTTTGAATTCGATGTATAGGTTTTTTTTCTATTTGCAAAAGAAGAAAAGTCTTCCATCTCAAAAGCATGCATTATCTTCCGAAAGTAGGGCAAACAAATCCTTTTCCATGTTTGAAGAGACTGCGGACATAGTGGTGCGCAGATTACGAAATTGTAAGTAATACAGTATCACGTCCCATCCCATCAAGCCATGTAGGATTGACATGGATCAATAAGGAATGGCGGTGCGGGCCAATAAGGATTTTCTTCATTACAGGCGGTGCACAAAGACTTTTCCATTTTGAATTTGTATATGATGTAGGTGTTAATGGGCTAGTTGTTGAAAAGGCTTGCAAGGCCGAGAGCACTTTGCAAGCAGTGGATAGGCTTTTGCATCAACTAGCATGCCTACTATGGACTTTTGCCGAACAGGTGGTGGTGCTAGGATCATGAATGGAGGGCGGAGCGAAACAGGGAATGACGGGTATGGACCATCTTCCTTCTTCGATGAGGGGGGATGAAGTTGGTCCTAATGTGGTTGGGGGTCAACTGAGACAACCTTTATGGACTGCCAACAAGATCTTTGAGGTGGAGATCGACTAACTCTAGCACTTTTTCACCAAAATACTTGATTTCCCGGAGGACGAGATGGAGGAAGCCAGGGGATAGTGGGAGCATGTGGCGCTGCTAGCATAGAGTTTGGGCTAGCGAGTTCTAGTCAATTAGATTGCAAAGGACTTTAAGATCAAGGGCAAACTCCTAAATGAGGTTGAGGCTTTCTCCCTGACTGAAGACCACCTTCTGTTCCATTTTAAGTTGAAGGAGGAAAGGGACACCATCCTACACGGTGGCCCGTGGATTGTTGCCGACCAACTACTTGCCATTGAACCATGGGTGCTAGATTTTGTGCCGGGGACCAACTCTATCAAAATGATGATGGTTTGGATGCATTTCCCTGGACTGCTGATCGAGTTCTGGTCCACTCGAAGGCTTATGAGCATTGTGGAGGAAGCTGGCAATCCAATTGCTATTAACAACTTCACCAAGCAGCTCAAGAAGACTTGCTTCACAAGGGTTTGAGTGGAGATCAATTCTTTCTAGCTTTTAAAGCCTGGAGTTTTGATCAGGGTGAAGAATACTAGTTTTCGGCAAGGGCTTGTTTATAAAAACCTACCTGGGGTGTGCTTTCGGCGTGGCCAGATTGGTCATTTCGAGGACTACTGTGGAGAATCAGCTAACCATCCCTCTGATGGCCTCTCCCATTCTCTCTTTACCAAAAATATTTTAGAGACCTAACCCTCGTCGATGGATATTGGGACAAAGAAGAGGGCGGATCTGGGAACTAGGGAGGAAAGGAGTAAGGTGGTGCGGCACTGGCTTGGCCCCCAGGTGGTCACGACTAGGATTCGACCACCTAAAGCTGCTCTGGCATTAGCAAGGGAGAAGAAGACTGCTGGGGTTCAGGTGAAAGCGATGGTCCCGGTCTCGGAGTGCATTGACTCGGCCAAAAAGCAAGGCTCTCCACCAAGCTCCTCTCTAGACTCTAAGGGGTAGGAAAAGCCGATGAAGGTGGCTCATTGGCGCTCGCTAGATCTGCACAGGGGGTGACCGAAATCATCCAACTCGATGGTGGAGATGCCGGTGTGAGGTGAGTCGGCCTTTTCTATCTTGGTGTTGGACAAGGGGATGCACAGTCCAGGGGGATCGGTTTCAGAGGCAGGAGATGGGCAAAGAAGTGGACCAGGCTTGAGGGCGTTAGGTCCTTCTAATAAAGGAACAACCCAACAGGTAGTTGGTTAGCATGAGGAGGTTGTTGCCAGGGTCAAAATTGCATTGACAGAGGTGAGCGGTGGGCCCTTCGATGATATACATTTAGGGAGCAAGGCGGTATCCAGAAGCCACGTCGAAGGAGCCAGGGTGGCCTCTATTGATATAGACTTATCTTAATGAAAATCCTAGTGTGAAATGTGAGAGAGACCGGCAAACTGTCCTTCTCTACTTATAAGAGGTTGGTTGATCAATATCACTTGGAAATATACATTTTGCTTGAGACCTAGTTGCCGAGGAGGGGTCTAAATCAGGCACGTTGCTATTTTTTGGTCTCTTAGAGTTTTTGTGCTATTGAGTCACAGGGGCTTGCTGGAGGGATGATTGTTGTTTGGAGGAGCAGGAATGTCAATATAGATGTTATGCATGATTATGATCAACAAGTCGTGTTGTTGTTTCTAGAATCAATGAAAAGCCTTGGCTCTTATGCAGTGTTTATGTTACTAACTATAGAATTTGACGGGTGTTATGAGTGGAGACTTCAAGATTGGTGGAGCTAGGTTTCCCTTCCCTCATCATTGGAGACTTTAATTACATTAATAGGCCTCAAGAGGAGGGAGGTGGACCTTTCTCTAACAATATTGGTGCTTGGGAGTTCAGGGATTCATCAGTCAGAATGGTCATGTGGACCTTGGTTACTCAATGCCAAGATTTACTTAGTGCAACAACTAGCAGGACAGTGCTTGAGTTTGGAAAAGCATTGATCGAGCATTTGCTATAATGAGCTTGGTGCAATGATTTCCAACTACCACGTATGCCACCTCCCAAGGATTGCTTTAGATCATTGTCCCCTTATTTTATCTACTATTTCTGATTTCTCTTACCGACACCATTCCAGTTTAAGAAATTTTGGATAGCCTACCCCTACTCTTGAGATATTATCCAGGAGGTGTGGAGATTGCCAATTCGAGGCAATGCTATGTACCAACTAATTTGCAAACTGGAGATTGCAAGATACAGACTCTAGAGATGGAATTGGTAGAGGTAGGCAATATCTTTAGGAGGATGGAGGTGGAGATTTCTATTTTTGGGAGACTTCTATTTTTGAGCTCTAGCTGAAGAAGGATAGGGAGGGGGGCTCTCTACTATTGACCTTGCCAACCTCCGGGCCAGGCTTGCCCTGCACCATTCGTTGCTAAGCCAGCATGAGATCTTCTGGCACCAGAAGTCATGAGTCCAGTGGCAAAGGAGGGGGAACGGAATACCACATTTTTTCACCATGCAACTATGGTGAGAAGGCAAATAAACTATATCTGTGCTATGAAGGGTGTTGATGCTCAATAGGTCAATAGTGAAGAGGGAGTGAGGCAAGAGATCCTAAGCTTCTTTTATTGAGATGGATAGCTAGTCTAGGAGGGGTTGGACCCATCTCACCTTCCCCTTATTAGCCAGGTCACTAGTTCGGAGAGTACCCTGCTGATGGCAGACATGTCTCAGGAGGAGATTTGGGAGGCCATTTAAGCAATGGCTGGAGATAAAGTGCCTGGCCCTAATGGGTTCCCCCCTTCTTCTTTAGACGGTAATGGGCCATCATCCATCATGAGTTAGTGGAGGCAATTCAACAATTCTTCTTCATCGAGTAAATATCGGAGACCCAACAAAAAACCTTCATTGTGCTGATTCCTAAGAGGAAGGATGCAGCGGAGCCGAGTCATTACATATCCATTAACTTGTGTATTACGCTATATAAGATTTGTGCTAAGATTCTAGTTGGTAGGTTGAAGCCAATCCTTCCCCGATTGATCAGTCATGAGCATAGGACCTTTGTCGGGGATCGGTCCATCTTGGACAATATTCTAATTGCACAGGAGTTCATGCATGACCCTTAGAGAGCCCCAGCCTAAAGGAGTCATATGGCCATCAAGTTTGACATGGAGAGAACTTATGACAGGATGAGATGGGAGTTCCTTTACCAAACTTTGGAAGGCTTCAAGTTTCATAATCAGTGGATCAAATGGATCAAAGGGTGTGTGTACAATCTCTGTCCTTTTCTATTATGATTAATTGTACACCGATGAATTTCTTTCACTTATCTATTAATCTTCGACAAGGTTATCTTTTGTCTCCCTATCTATTCATTATTTATGCTAATGCTTTGTCTCATGCTTTGTGGCTGGCTACCTTAAGCTAAGCTATAGACTCTTATTGGCCGATGCCTGGTGTACTACCAATTTCGCATTTGCTCTTCATAGATGATTCCCTCTTATTGGACCGGGATCCATCCGAAATTCGATAGCTTCAGTGGATTCTGGAAGCCTTTATTATGTTGCTTATAAGCAGAAGGTGAACCTACTAAAGTCGGCAATCTATTTCAACCCACAAACTAGAGTCAACTCAGGCAGTCAATCAGAAAATTTCTTAGGATCGCAAAGCATTTTGGAGCTATGCACTATCTTGGGATCCCTATCTCTGGGTGCTGTCTTCGGAGAGTAAATCGTGATGAGTTCAAGGCCTCGATTTGTACTCGTCTGGAGGAATGGGAATCCAAAGCTCTCTCGATGATGGCTAGAGTTACTTTTGTCATGTCTATTATCAATTCTGTCCACGACTATCTCATGTCACACACTATTATTCCTAGGAGCATGCTGGCTTTGCTTGAGCATCCATTCAGGAACTTTTTATGGGGTTCCCATCAAGGGAGGCCAGGAGTTCACCTCCTTGCTTGGGATGTGGTTTGCTTTCTAATCAATGAAGGGGGGCTTGGTATCCAATCCTTGTAGGTTCGACAAGAGCCCATGATTGCTAAGCATGATATTAGATTCCTTTTGCAACCGGATTGTCCGTGGAGCATGATGATGTATACTAGGCATGGTGATTGGAGTAATAGGATAGAAATTTGTGTCAATCGAAATAGTTTCTTCATATGGAAGGAGATTTATGTACGAGCTCTGGATGTTCTAGGCCAAATGTCCTGGGTTCTGGAAGATGGATAGTCATCAACCTTCTACAACATAACTGGCTAGCTAATCTTCCCCTTAGTTGATGATCGATGTTCATCAGCACTAATATCGATGACCAAGCATGAGCGGCTGACTTAATCCATTTGCAGGATAGGGGTTGGCTTACTCAGCGGGTGGTCTAGGTGTTTTGTAATTTGCTTGCTGACAGAGTTTTCTCTTGTGATCCCTATCTTGCATGGGCTAGATGTCAGGACCTGGCAATCATCATCCTCGTCCAAAACAATGATCAGGGAACTCTATAACATTTACAGGTATGAGCTGATGAGGACTATGGATGGTGCATGGATCTAAAAACTCATGGTTCATCCGAGGGTGAGTTTGTTTATCTAGAAGGTTGCTTAGGGCCGGATGCCAACAAGAAAACTTCTGAGAGCCAGAGGGATCGACATTTTGGCTTCCTATCCTAGCTGTGGATCAGTGGAGGAGACTTTGGAGGGAGCATGCTCTTTTCCACTGCCCCAGAGCAATGCGAATTTGGTGATTAGCTTTCCCTCCTAAGCAGCTCTCTATCCAATCCTTCCAGGAGGTTTTGCAATGGAGTTCGAAATCCGAGGCCACAGGTATTGCCGGAGTTAGAGTCACTCATATTGTTTATCAAATTTGGATTGCCCGTAATGCAAGCTTTAAGGAGAAATGACTGCCAGCAAGACTGGTGATGGAGAGGGCCTAGTTACCGGCTACACTGATTGTTGAGATTTTGCTACCAAATTTAATGCTTAAGATTCAGGACACTTAGGACTCTCCTACTATTAGGAGGATAATATTTCTCCTAGGAATCCCCACTCCCAATATTTCTAAAAGTTAACTTTGATGGCAATGTATCGGATGGGACAGGTAGAACCAGTTTTGTGATTCGAAAGTTGAATTCTCGACTTATTACAGTCGAAGGTGTGCAACTAATGGACACTCTTATGCCTAGTACAAAGCTTAAAGCTGTCTAAAAGGATATTACTTATGCAAGAATTATTCTTCGAGAGAATATTGCTTACGCAAGAATTGTCCTTTGAGCAAATTATTTATTGGTGGAGGGAAACTCGATAATAACAGTGGCCTGGCTACAAAGATGATCTAATCACAGTGCTGCTACTCACCCTCTAGTACATGATATTCGAGACCTTTTGCCGGTGTATATCATCCTTCGACATGCACATCTATTGGAAGGCAAATAGTATCACAGACTAGGTGACTTTCTTTGTTGGTCAGCACACTGGTAGAGGGCTTTGGATTGATGCCTCACTTCTACTGATGTCCTTCCAGAACATTTTTTTTCTGATTTTTTTTTTTCTGATCTTTTAAAATGTATTCGTACTCGCTTTATATGATTTATCTATTTTATCCAAAAAATAAATAAATAGAGGCTTGCAACGCCTGTGTCTCCGGAGGCAAGCCATAGGCAGCGGCAACTCTCTCCAAATATGGTTGCCCTGCTAATTTTTGCTTACGCACATACAGACCCGATTGAGGGTCAAGGAAAAAGAAGACACATTACCAGTCCCCAGGAAAGAGCATGGCAAAGTACATACATTTTGAAACTACGACATCCAAGCAAAGGATAGAAGATATTTGAAATAATTGAATGTGGTAACTGTACAGAATGATCAGAAGTAGACTTGAATAAAGTTTATAAAAGTACCGGCTAAAAATGGGGAAAAGTTTAAAAAAATTACGCCACAATGACACGAGGTAAAGAAATGAAAGACTAGCAGCTTGCTTGATAGAAGGTTGTGCCAACATCTCTTTGAAGATTGATACTTCACGTCTGAAGCTTCACCAAGCATTAAGCTAGTCATGGAGTACCCAACTATCTCTGAATCACTAACATGCTCTACATTAAAATCCTCTTCTAGGCACAAATTTTTAGATGAAATTTACTCAGGTTAAGCAAAGGCCTTCGTGGTTCTCTTTTTTTGTGCCCATGCTGGCCCATATATTAGCAAGTTTGTTCTGCCAAATCGCCTATCAGCTATCTGCAGTGTATTTATTCAGCAGCTGAGTAACATTAACAATGTAACAGCACAAGAGGCCTTTAAAAATCTTCAAGACAAAAACTTTGATAGTATGCAAAGCTTAAGAAAAAATCTGAAAGGGGGAGCAAAACATGTTATGGCAAGAGGTAGCGATAAAAATGCCATGCGTATCCCATGCTATTTTTGTGGGGGCAAAAGAAAAACCCCTTAACATGTTTTCATGCATTTTACATTGTATTCTGTAGCCAATCTTTTAACAGGATAAGACTCAATGACTGATTTCAATGATATTTTCCCAAAATACCTCCCACATATTTACTTCGAAAAACAATATTATGCAATGGTAGCTTCTTCCCATTAGTTTATAATTCTAGATATTATTAGATGATTAAAAATTTTGGTATGGCTGTTTTTTAACTAAAATAACCACTAACATTAATATTGTTAAAGATTTTCTGGAGGGAACAACTGTGATATTTTCTACTGCCATGCTAAATGCTCTCAAGGCTGATGTACTGACTAATCACGTTCAGATACGATTTTCTTGTGCTCCTCCAAAAGCTACTAGATCTGCAAACTAACGATTGATATTTAAAACTTGGCCTATCAAACCAAAGAGTACATATTCCTCATTTTGATTCAAATAGCTCATATCATGAACCTGTTGCTTGCACTCAAAAGAAGTCAAGGAAGGATGAGTGCTGCAAGGAAGAGAACATCAATGACCATATAGCTAATGGATGTCCACAATGTAGTGATGAACAAACAGTTTCTGCAAGGACAACAAAAAAAATAAGTACGTGTGTGTGTTTGTGTGTCTGTGTGTGTGAGAGAGAGTGGAGATTTTAGAAGACTGGAGTGTTTATCTAATCGGGGAGAAGATAGAATTCCTTCAACTTACTTAAGTCTCTCAAAAAAATGAAAAGAAAAAAAGAAAAAGATGGGTGAAAATAGTTCTTATTTTTTCTTATTTTTATTGATCAATTGATGATCCCAAAACTGAGGTACTATAATCTCTATTTATAATGATGACCCTGCTCTTACACAAATTAGATTCTTCTCCTAATTTGAATAGGATTAGCTTTCCAAAAATAGACATAAATAGTAATATATATATAATCCTATAAAAGGTAAATCTCGACTTTTGTCAACTTTGCCTTCTACCACTCTGCCTGATTCTTCTTAGATTGGAAGATACATCAAATAAAATTTTTTATTGAAAAGAAAATTTTTAGTTTGACCGATCCATTTCAAAGCCTAAACGATGAAATTTAAGCTTGATTGCTAAGAGCACAATCCCTTTTAGAAGGTGGCGCCATATCATAAATCTCGAAAAGTCATCCAATTTTTTAAAAAAAAGATCCTCTCAATCGGATGTCATATGATCAAGTTATGGCCTCCAAAATTTTGACGCGGGATTCGGCTTCCTGATATGATAGATCTCACTCTTAACCCCAGCCCGTAGTAGTCAAAATGGCCTTCATCAAATCTGATGATCAATCCTGGATCAAGTTTCCTTGCTATTCATGTCAAGGCAGTCAAGCTTGTCTAATGAGTTGCAACAATAAAATCAATACCCTACTGGACACTAAAGTTAGTTGTAAACTAAAATAGGATACCACAATCTTGCTTAAACAATTTATATGAATATATAATATAACATTATGTACACAACAATCATTTCACATCCCTTCAAACCTTATTGCAAAATGAAAGACCAAGAATTTATCCACTAACAGTAATCTACATACTGCTGCAAAGGTGTCAAAAGCACAATCCCTTTTTGGTCCGTTCTACGCGCATGAGTTGCATCTTTCCACATCTTACGTTAAAGCATTCCCATGGAATAGACATGTCATGTTGCTATAGCCTATGGGGATTAAGAGAATGAAAATATTTCAATCCTTGGTTGTGTACAGCTAAGTTTCCCCCATGCCACTTGACTAAAAAGAATCCTATTCTATCATTATTTATTAAATATTATAAGAAAAAAAGGCAGAATACTATGCTTATTAGGCATAGCCATATAATGCAATTTTTCACATTTAAGTTTAACTTGCCATAATGAAAAAAAAAAAAGAAAGGTGATCACATTACCACCCTCCACTGGATGCATTTATTCTGCCGACTAACAGAAGGCTTTTCCATTCAAGTTTTCCCTCTAAGGGAGTGTTTGTTCGTGACCAAAATCAAAATCGGAATCGGACTCTAAATGGAGTGAAATAAGAATCAAAATGGCCATATCCCCTGATGTGTTTGGTTTATGACTGGAATCAAAATAGAATTTGAATACCAGGGGAGAGTAAGGATTGGATTTTGGGGGATTGGGCATATTTCCCTTCAAGAGTCCAATCCACCCCACAAACCAAACATGCCCTAAAATCTAAAAACACTGAACTAATATTAATAAAAATCAAATTGCACATAAAAGTTTTGTATTATTGGATAAACTGGTTAAGCCAAATAATTCTAAGTTCAACAAGTTATAAATGTTGATTAAGACATCTAGGTCTCCTGGCATTGCGTTGTTGGCAAACATTTATCTAGCAATCTGATACATTAATAGGCAAGGGGTTCTTCATAAGAAATTAAGTAGGGAACCAAAAGACATGTAACTAGATTGGATTGGATTAACTTGAACTAACTCAAGGATGAATTAATGAGATTTTATGAAAAAAAATGGATTACTAAACATAGAACTTAGCTTAACATGATTGGTAGTTTAGTGTGAGAGGACCGAGTTTCAATACAATATCTAAAACTGGTTGAGATTTGACTAGAAGTTTTACATAATCTGACATAAATTTGCATAACTTAGGTCATGACTTAATTCAATTTTTCCTCGCAGAACAACACTAAATATATTTATAACTGATTGGTTATATCAATTATCAAAGAAGAAGAAAATTTTGTGGATATCATCTATGTTTTGCACCTCCATTTTGGCATGGAGTTCTCAAAGCAAGAGAGAGTTTTGATTGTAGTGTCTCTCCTACTAAAAAAGGTAAAAAAATTGGATCCCACTTGGATATATAGATTCGTGGATGCATTCTTTGAAAGGTTCGCCATCTCAATACCAAATTCGATGCTAGTACCATCCTATTAGTGTCAGTATGCCCAAGACAATATCCAGTTCAGCGTACCGAATATCGGTACACTCCTTGTATGGTACACTCCTTGTATGTATGGTACAGTATAGTTGGTATTCATCAGTACCGACCGATATGGCAAATCTTGGTTCTTTGTGATCTTCTTCTTAACACCTTTTATGGTGTTCTTGATAAATCCACCACTATGGCATCCCACTAAAAGGGGATAAATAATTTCTTTCTAACAGTTTATTGATACGTGAAGGAATATTAGGGATGAGACCTGGAATTTTGATTAGGCGTTCTCTGTTAAGTCAATTTGCAGATTTTGTAATTTCAACTGCTTGTAATTTTGGGTTTACTTGTTATTTGGAAGCCTTCTGCAACCAAGATGGCCGAAGTTAGGTTATGGCTGGCAGCTGAAGGCAGGATTCTTGCTGCCGTTAATCTCTTCATCAATTCCAGTTACATGTCCACTTTGCCATGCAACTGATAGAACTACCTATTGCTTGCTTTTGAGACCTCTCTTCCAGCTCCTTAAAATCATTTTATAGAACTTGGAGAATAAAGCATTTTGGGTAGAATCTTCCATGAAAATAAGACCTATTCACTGCAGTCATAAGGAGAAGAATTTGAAAGGAGCACAATGCCAGGAATTTTAGATATTGAACCAAGATGGAAATCAGTCTTCTGAAAATATATATATATATATATATATATATATATATATGTATGCATGTATATATATACTTTT
This sequence comes from Areca catechu, assembly GCA_021397845.1. Classification (NCBI taxonomy): domain Eukaryota; kingdom Viridiplantae; phylum Streptophyta; class Magnoliopsida; order Arecales; family Arecaceae; genus Areca; species Areca catechu. Next base: position 6,161,533 of record CM038040.1, on the reverse strand, counting down.
GTTGTTTGTGGATATCAGTTGCTCTCAGAGGTTTGAATTGTAACTTATCAAACTTTGTAATTGTTGTGCTGAATCCTCTTTGGGTTGGACTTTGCACAAATTTTATTCATTTCATATTGTTAGTGAAATGAATTAATGAATTCCTTCCAATATTCTCTCAATCAAAAAAGCACATGTATTTGCAGAACTCTTAACCTAATTAATTTAAATCTAATTCTCAAGAGAGAATAAAAAAAAAAAATTTTGACCAAATCACAGTCAGATCACGATAAAAAGTAAGCAAAGGTATTTGTTGAGTTGAACAAATGCCAACCAAAACTAAACCAAATTAAACTTAGGTTAATTGGGGAGTATCAGTTTATTGCACTCAGACCAACTGTTTTTCTCTTCTGATATTGTAATATGATATATATATATATATATGGATGTGGATGTGGATATAGATACATTTGGGTGTGTGTTATATGATATTCAAGTTTATGTTCTTGTGGTGTTTGATATAGCAAATTCATGTACAATAATTATTGTATAATCACATGCAATCCACATGTATTACCTAGTCTATACAAAAGTTTTATGGACCTTTGCAAAAGTCTTCACAAGACGTGTAATAGATGAAGGGTCTGTTCAGATGCTGTGAGATCTAAGTGATCTGATAAGATCTCCAGGCAGTGTTCTAGTCATATATTAAGAAAGAAAGAAACAATAGAAGGAGAGAAGTTTAGAGGAGATCAGGACAGCTGAACAAATTCCTATTTTTCGTGATAACTAATCTCTTTCTGAGGGTAATTTACCTTATAACCAAGATATAGGCATTAGCTGCATCATAAGCTTCCCATGTTTCTTTAAACACTTCCACTATAAGTTTAACATAGGTCCTGTGAGAACCTTAACATGTTGTTAAGATCTTGTGACATCTAAACTAGGCCTAAATGATATAGTGATATTGACAAGGTTTGAAAAATCCATTGTACCATAGTACGATATTCCCCATATCGAAGCATATTGAAGGTATCAATACCATAACATACTGTACTGAAGTATTTCAAACCTTCACAAACAATAATTAAATACAAGGGATTGCCATGGCACGTAGGATTCAAATCCTGACGGGACGTCCCATGGGACACCGGGATAGGGTACCATCCCATGTGTTGGGACAGAACGTCCCGCCAACGTCCCAGCGTCTCAATCGAGATACCTTGGAACATCTCCTGTCCTGAGTGTTGAGACAGGACGGGATAACGATGCATCTTGTTCCATGAAAAAACCAGGACAGCCTCGTCCCACGGGATTTAAAACTACTATGTACCATATCAAGACATATTGGAAAGCTCCTGTACAGTAGCACTTCAAAAATTGGATACCAACAGATCAGATGGAATGAGGATGGATCTTGATCTACATTGTCAAATAATAAACAGGTTGCTAGCAAATCCATTAGCACTTGTCATTGTGACAAGTAAATTTGTATACTATTGCAATTCGATGGACCAGGTCCATCCAAGTCTAGTTTTTAGCCAAAACATCTAATCTGATCCAAGAATAGTCTAGTGGACCATAAAACATCAACTTGAATATAATTTGCATATCTTAGATCCAATTTGAGCAGTCCTATCTGACAAGTAGATTCACCATTTATCCTTTGCCTTCCCTCTAAGATCCACACTTCCAATGGAACTTTCATAGTATATGAGGTCCCTAAGCAAGCTAAAAAACATTCTGATTTAAGGTTTATTTAATGAGCCCTAAGAGAGATAGAGGATGTGATGGATTAAACATTATTTCCATCTTGACCTGAGGCAGCTAGCATTGAGCCAATATGCTTGTGCTGAAAATCCTTTCTCAGCTGCTAATCACAGAGTTAAGCTTCTAAGAGAGCAAGATAGAAAAAAGAAGTGAATGATAAAAATGATTAAGGAAATGGTATACAGATGCAAAATATAGCACTATAATACAACCAAAAATGAATGGTATGTATTATAAGGAAGGATGAAATAGTCTAGTTATTTTGGAATAATTTGATGACTCCCTGATATCAGATGTTTGATCACATTAGGTGATCACAACTACATCTTAGCGGATCACTGATGCTCAATGAGCCACATAAAATATGTATAGGCAAGAATGAAGAGGTAGTTTTGTCATTGGATGAGAGAAAGAGAGTGTATGTGTTCATAATCCTTAATCTCCCTTTGGCAGGAGAAGGAATTTAAAGTCATACATGGTATAGTAACAGAAATAGTTAATCACTTATAACACAACATAGCTCTCTGATTAACTTCGTAAAGGGTCAATTGTTCAAGAGCATATTACTCCACAAGAAAAATAAATATTAACCAACGTTGCCCCTCCCACTCTCTATATGCCACCACTCCCCCCCCCCCCCCCCCCGGCCCCCCCCCTTCTCTTTCCAACCCACGAAGAAAAAATGGGGAAAAAAAAACGAAGATCAAAAAGAAAAGAAGCTAAAGCAACATTTTCTACCTTGATCGATTTGTGAATATTTTTAATATTGACTTCTAATTTATTTTATCATAAAGTTCCCAAATATTTCTTTTATAACTTTTAAAACTAACATGAAGTAAAATACAAATAAGAGTATCTACTCCATCAAAGCTAATAACATAAAAATAACTCCACTTTGATTAACATGATAATACCACGGACATAACGAAGGTTTTGTTTTCTCTAACATAAAATGTTTAGTCTCTATTCTATTCAGCAAAATAAGAAAATACAAAAATGAAAGTTAAAGAGATTAGGAGGAAGCACCTTTACAAGATGTCCACAAGAATCTGCCATCGAGGTTTTAAGGGGATACTCCACCAGCTAACAAATTATCATTATTAGTGATGACACAACGAGAGGGGAGAAAGAAAGCATTTTCCATGGGAATGCATCTTACAATGAAGCAGTCTTCCCCAACCAAAGGTGATTTTCCAAGTTGCTCCATCAGCATACCATAATTGACTGAAGTGTAGGGGGGTGTGACACTAATATAATCAAATGATTTTTCCTTACCTATACGAAACAATTTTTGTTGAACTATTAGTCAAGCATTAATATGAAAAATATAAAAATAACGAAAACACCAATTTCAGCTCAATCCGGCATTCAGATTACGGGTGCAAACGCGTTGAGTAGCAGGACACTCGGCTCAAAAACTCGTGAGCCTATTTAAGTTTATATATATTCTTAATAATATTATTTTTATTTATAATATATATGTATTGATATATATATTAATAGGCTAAGTCTCAAATTCGAGCTCAACTATAGCTTGGTTGATATTTGAGTCGACCTTGAGTTTTGCCCTTTTTTTAATCAAGCCAAGCCGAGACAGAGTTAAGGATATCAAGGCTCAATCAATTTCAAGTCAAGCTTCAAGCCCAAGTATTTTGAATCGAGTCGAGCTCGAGCTTGTACCTACTTGACTTGGCTCGACTCGATTGTAGCCCTAATTTAGACATCGAAACCACAACTATGACTAATTCACATAAACATGTCACTATAATTTTTCCGCATGGGAAATTAATGCCTGGATTAGTGATTTTAAAGGAAGAAAGCTTATATGCACAACTTATAATAAGTCGGTTAGGTGTTATACAATATCTCCAAGACATTATCTCAAATCTCAAGGACATTGTAGGTTGATACATACTGAATATATGTTACAATGAACTCATAGACCAAAAATATTATCTCTACAGTCAACTAGGCTATCGAAGGCATTTGGTTATGGCATCCTGGTGTCCAACAAAGCATGTGAATCCTTTTAGGTAGTTTATATGGCTGTACTACAGCATATCAAAACTTATAAAATAGAGATACTTTAAGTGACATTGCTAGTGTGACATGCATATAGAACTTTCAGATCATTTTCTAACAAGTCAAGTTATCAATGATGTACAGAAGCATGGCAAGCCATACTCTTTTGAACCATGTGAAGCTTCTTCCAGCAAGGAAGGAGATAATAGGTATGTCTCAACAAAGCACTCCTACGTTCATCACATGTAAAGGCTGTAGAAGAGTCATAGGCGGTTGGAAAATGTTTTTATCTACACATGCTTTATAGCTAAAAGAAATGAGTTACAGCTTGAGATTATTGAAATTAGTAACTTTCTCGAAGCTAGCCTCGAGTTAGATAGGAAGTGGCTGATGATATTTCATGTTAATTCTTGCCCTACCAATTTGTTATGACTGCAGTCAGACACCCAAAAAGATGTTCAGATTGCACTTCTAGAACAATACCATCACCATGATTAGTGGTGGCAGTGGTGTCCTTTAGATGATGAGGGAATTAGCAGTTCACTTTCTTTTTAAAATTATTAGGTCTTTTGTACGTAGCATAAAGCTCAGACATAGGACTCGCTCATTAGGGCCAAGGCCCTAGATATGCAGTTAGTCCGGTTTTCTTGTGAAGTTGAACTTTGTTGGAAACAGACTGCAGCTGTTTCAAATGATTTCACTTTTCAGAGGAACAGGCAGTAGAAAATGGAATGTTTGGTATTGATTGAATGAATCAAAAGGACAAATACTTAACTGTATGGTTTCAGTATTGAATATTTGAACACAACAACCAGAATTCTGATTGTCTAGCAGATTAACATCGAATTTCTTTCTTCATTGGCTAGCATTTCTTCCCTAGGATAACTAGCAGGACTCTATTAGGCATTAGCATAAGAAGTTTTCCAGTCTCAGAACAAGATGAATCTCTCTACATTAAGAAAAAATGGCTTCATATTTTTCCATTTTGGAAAAGTATCTGGATATTATTTTGCATGTAAAGGAACTAGTCCTACTGTGGAGTTGTATTCTCATCAACACACAAAAAAAAAGCTAGTATCTCTCATGCAGATGAAATTTATTGCATACAAAAAGGGGAGAACATGCAGATATCAGCATGTATCTCTCAAAATCCATGCTAAACAAATTGCACGCAAACTAAACCTAGTAACATCTAATCCAGTGGCTCTAAAATTTAGATATGATGACCATGATTAAATTAGAAATCATGAATAAAAGGTGTTGCAAAAGACACCATGATTATGCAGGAAGCTTGTATATTATAGTTTATCTTAATTTCTAACCTTTGATACAATATTTAATGTCAGGCCATTTTCATTTCTGATTCATACATGAAATAAATATCTTTATTGAAAATAGCCAAAAAAATCCAAGAGCTTCAGATCACCATCTACAGAAGGTTCTTCACAATGGCAGAGAATGAGTATACAATGATGAAATGGAGTACAAGCTTATATCATTTCATAACAACTGGTATGAATGCACATGACTTCTCTTGGTGCCAATGCAAGACAATACTCTATGCTACGAACCTTTACAAATGGCATATAGGTATGTTCCACTATTTGCATATTGTGTATCATGGACACATTATGGTAATGATGGGTACTCAAGTCCTTGAACAAAAGGCACAGGGTGCATGCACACCTAAGTCCTCTACATGCAATGCATATGCCTCTGTATAACCCTGCCATTGAGCCTTAAGGCATTCAAGAAACTTGACTCAAGACATGGATGAGTCCAACCTCAAAAAAGCCTCTTTCAAGAATCATGGCAAGCAGTTTTTTCCACTGTAACTTAACATTTTGTACTAGAAAGATAAACAATTGATTCGCATCTCAAAGACAATTTGTTTGTCGCAATCTCCTTCATTTAGCCATTCGAACATGAATTTGACAACTCTACCTTGTCAAAGACAATCAGTAGTTCAGTACATATTGCCACTACAAGATTTCTATATGCACTCCTCTCTCCACCAACTTAAGCATTGAATGATGATTGAATTTTAGTATACCAACTCATCAACTTGACTCTGAAATTTCTCTCCTCATCAATATAAAGCATGCTCATCCACTAATAATAAAAGAAATTCAACCACATATCCTCAAATATGGAAAACATAGGCCCCCAAATTCTACTGGATGTGTTGAAGTTGACTTGGTAAGAGACATGGGAAGTCTTAATTGTCATGATTAAGATATATTATAAATTAACACAACCAAATGCTAAGAGAAGCCTAGCAAGATGTATCATAGGCAGGTTCATGGCTGATACAAAATGCCTCTTTAAATCACCAAAATGTAAAAGGTGACAATTTCCATAGATCGGGAGACATCAGCATATCAACACACCCCAATCATAGAAGAGATAAAGGCCGAATCCAATATGCATACAAATCTACATTGATGAGAATCAATCTATGGTCCATAAACTACAGTAAAAATATTTGCAAACAACCTGTTCTGTTATGAATTTCACTAGCAGAGTCTTTTGTATTTCAAAAACCTTCAACACTGCATGACGGACCATGCCCAGATACCCTTGCCACCAGAAGTAGATACGTGAGAAAATTAGAGTGTAGCTGTAGGGAAGAAGGTCTTTGAATTATTTTTGAAAGGGAAACAGACGCTGGGATGAGTTTTCGGAAAGATTCTAATTTCTAAAACAGGTGCTGCACCACAAGCAGAAGATAACTGTGACTAAGCCAAATATACCACCATACGAAATAGAAGAAATCAATCAATGACCTCCCTCAACCTAACGGATGTTAATTATATAAACTTGTTGCAGTCTACCACACCAACATCAAGTTTGAACTACCAAAGCATGAGTACCTACTAGGAGGTGGGTAATGTACACATTATACCAAAATCAATGTCAATGAAGTTTGTATCACAGGTATGCATAAAGATGGATAATAAGATACAGCCTCCTTGTTCTTGAGATTATTTTCATATTTACATATTAAATAATTATGGTGTGGGTAACAGGGTTCAACATAACACCAAAAATTGTTGACTTTGATCTTGGATTCAAGCTATAATGCATCAAAACAACAAACAACATTTAATCCTCTTTTGACAAAAACTCCATAATTTAAACAGAAAATTCCATTCTAATTTTTTAAGAAATACAGAAAGAAGGGAAGGAAAGAGAAGATTTACAAATTTATAATGATTTCCAGCCCCAAAGCTTCTGTCCCGCAAGCCAATCTACCTGCTTATAATGATTTCTAACTTCCTTAAGGAAGTTGTCAAGAATGGGTGGATTATCATTCCCTCAGAGGTTGCACTATTACATCTATATTTCCTTTACAAATTTATAATGATTTCCAGCCCCAAAGCTTCTGTCCCGCAAGCCAATCTACCTGCTTATAATGATTTCTAACTTCCTTAAGGAAGTTGTCAAGAATGGGTGGATTATCATTCCCTCAGAGGTTGCACTATTACATCTATATTTCCTTTCTGTGTTTGCTCTTTCAATGTGAGAAGGGCAAGAAATTCTATAAGGTCTCTACGGATTGATCAAAAAAGCTGATACCAAGGCCACATTTGTTTAAGTGGCCAAGCTTGCAACATAAAAGCATATAATCATTGGCATAATGACTTTATAGGAAATTTTGTAAGTTTTACTTAGTAAATGCAAGGGGAATTTACAAATTTAAAAGCATACATGCAGAATTGTGCACAGAAAAAATATTATTAAAATTACAAAATGTGTGGTTTCTATTAGAATTTCCAATGATACTTTCATTTTGTAAAAACATGTATTGGAATGAGCTCTTTAACCAAAAGGTTTTGGTTTATTTTGGAAATCAGTGAAAGCTTTCTATATTGGCAAAAATTGAGAGGTACTATGGTACCCATTTTAAGAATAAATTAAGTGTGCAAAATTGTTCTATTTATCTTGAATTAAACAACACATTAAACAGTATATGAACTTATGGGAAAGGGAAACAAAACAACCTACAAAAAATTATAACAATCCTAAAGAATAAATTTGGTTCTAGCATGGAGATTATCATCTTACTTACACAATTGATAGAAAAAGTATAATGAACAAAAGGAGACCACATGGTCTCTGTTGACTTAGAGAAAGCTTAAGTTAGGGGGCCAAGATAGTCAGTTAATGGCTTTAAAAGGTAAAGTGATGTAGCTTAGGTCTAAAGCAGGTTTAGTTATTTTATTATTGAGTTTTATTTTGAATTAATTTGGAAATTTTATAAAGGCTTACAAGTCTTTTATTGAAATCTATTTCTTATTTTCTTACAATTTTCGTATCAATTTTAGGGTTATTTTTCAAAAGGGATTTTTAAACCTATTATAAGTAGAAATATAACCCAAAGGTCCTACTTTAGGGCTAGGTTGGACTGGAAAGGCTTAGACTTGTTAGAATTGTGATTTCCAAAGGTTTTGGTAACTATTATCAATGGGGGGTTTGCCCTGGTGGTCATAACACTTTGCTCAACAACCAGAGGTTCTAGGTTCAATTCTTAGGTGGTGCATCCCAAAAATCTCAACCTGAGTAATTATCATGTAAACAGGTACCCCCTCCCTTTCTCTCTTAAAAAAAATAATTTTTGTAACCTTTTTATGTGGGTTTCTTATATTTCCAAATTTTACCGTTTTGGGAAAGTCTTTGGTTTCTCTTTTTATTGGGAAAGTGTAAGGAAAGAGTGTACAAGTTCCTAGTGAACTATGTTACATGGGTTTGTCTCCATGTCTAGGAGTTAAATCCATATAATCCACATATTTTAGGATATGGGGATTTAGAAAAGATCCCAAATTTGTGTGCAGTCAAACACACATCATTGGAGGATTAGAGCCCAATCATATTTTCGACAACTTTTAGTCCTTGTTAATTTTTCATGCACTTGTACATTGTTTTACACACACTTTTATGGTGAATACATATTTTACACACATGCCAAGAATCAACAAGCCCTAACCATTAAAAACTAGCTACAACAGGGACTTGAGTTTTTTTTTTTTGTGCTATCATTAAATATTAGCAAGAACAAAGACTGGAAGTCAATTTTCTCAAACAACCTTGATTGATGGAAACACAATTATCCATCAAGTGTTCCTCTTCAAGTGAATCAAATGCACTACCAAGGGCAAGATAAAAAGCCTAGCCATAGATTCTTTCCCCATCTCACAAGAAGGCCCATCCAGCCTTCTCTATCACCCACTCTACCTCTGCTCTCCTCTGTCCACAACAATCATTTTACACTGTCAACCTCCTCTTGCCATGGTGCCTCATCCACTGACTTAATAATTGGCTGCTAACCGCTATAGCAGTTTTGGCCCAAAAACACTAAGTATCATAATGGTGCCATATGGTGATTGGGTATGAAGTGGTCAATATATTCAGCGAAGACCCATTATAGCAGCTCCTATGCTATGGTTTCAAAGATATTCCCTGGTGGGCTGGCCATGTTCCAAATGGACTGGCCCTGCAATTAACAAGTCCAACAGGTTGGTTAAAGCATATGCTGCTCTAGTTATTTCATGGCCTAGATGAACAAAATGTAGGATAGGAGGAAAAAGAGAAGTGCATTATGTTATATGATTGCAACCATGTCTCTTATTTTGTTGATATTTTGTGATTGTCGACTTATGAGTGATGTTACCATGTTTGGTGGATGATGATATTTTCTTATTAGATTGCGGACATTTACATTATATGGTTTTGACATAGTATTATGATATTAAGTGGATAAAGTTTCATATTTTTTTCGTATATTTTTCCATTTGTTGGCATGAAGATGATGTAAAGTATTGATTTTTGATGGTAAGAAAAAATATCCCAGCCAGCTTTGGGCACATATTGCCCATTATGGCACCCACTGTGCTAGAAAACCCTCTGACCGCAACATGCCTGCTATCTGCTTTTTAGCACACTAGCCTCTTCTGCCTGTAATAGCTCAACATGAAACCAGCCACCACCTAAGTACCACACCACAACCTTCAATCAATCTTTATCTCCCTCTACTTGTGGTTTCCTAATCCATTCTCCACAACAATTCACATAGGGCAAGTCTAAAGAACAAGCTTCTATGTTAAGCATGGATCCCATACCCATGCCCATTTCATGTTTTACCATGTCATATCGGCATGGTGCAGCAAGCTACTGAGCCAAGTTTGGGTATCATGGCTAGTCAGTTACAGAATAGTATTTACTAAATTTGTATGGTATCTTTAGATAAAAATGGGTGCCCAGGATAGCATACAAAATCAAATCTGAAGTTGTATGCCTCTCTGTTAAGAATTATAGCCCTAGTACCTTCTTTTCCCTGCTTAGATAACTCTTTCATCACTACTTCTCTTGCTCTTACATGCTTGTTTCTCCACTTTTCTCCGTCAATTTGTTTCTTTCACTGGTTTAAAATTTGAAGAGCAAACAATAAACCAAATTAGATTTGAAAATTGTTTTAGAATTTTAAATTAATTTTGGTCTGATTCTTCACTAAGCTGCATAAATTGGTATCGAAGCCTCAAAGCAATCTTTGGTGGCAAATCAATCCTGAAGAGGGGCATCAACAAAAAAAAGAGTGATTTTAATGATAAAAGCAATGCTATAGGCAGCAACAAGAGTATGATCGGTGGCAAGAGTAGAATCTGTAAACGTAAGACAATGATTGCATATGCACTAGGATAAAAATATAGTCGAGTCCTTTAAAGTGCAGCTACTAAAACAAGAACTTGCAACAAAAACATGATGATCAAGAATAAAGACAGCCTAGAGAAGCTCAGCTAGTCTTAAGGTCTATCATACATCAATGAAGAAATAAGCATCGGAATTAGTTGTCAGTGAGCCATTCCTTAAACAGTTAAAGTTTTTGAATATCAAAAAATAAGCTTGATGAACTTTTTGATGAATGACATCAAGATCAAAATAAAACATTGATCAGTTCCTTGTCAAAATTTAGAATCTAGTGCCATTAAACATCCATCATGGTATTGGGGGCCTTGACATCATTGATTAGGATACAACAGAGAAACCATCTAACAGATCAATCTCAAAAAAATGTGTTCCTAGGAATTCATCATCAAATTTTGGAGATCCCACGATGGATTAGAAACAAGCAAATCATCCCAAAGATCAAAGGTATGAGATCTGTGTAGTGGAATCACTCGATGTAGTTTAGGTCCAAATTAGGCTTAGTTTTGTTGCTTTAACTTTTGAGCTTTATTTTCAGTTAATTTTCTATTTACAGCAACTCTTGGTTTTAGTCTTTAGGTAATCTGTTATGTAATCCTTTTTTTTGATAATTTCCATATCAATTTCTAGGGTCAGTTGCTATTGGGTTTGTGTACTATTATGAGAAAAAATAGCATCTAGAGGTCCTATTATTTGGGTCTAGATTGGATAAGTAATAAACTAGTTAGGCTTTTACATGAAGAGATTGTGATGGCCTTTCATGTCGGTATGAATTTTATTACTTCAGGAAAGTCTTTGGATTGTCTCTTCATGAGGAAAGTGTTCAGGAAAATTTTTCACTGACTTTTTCGTTAAGGAATCATAACTTGAAAATTCATATGATGTCTTTAGCTATAAAAGGAGAAGAAGAGATGGTGTAAAATTAGTTTTGCTGAATGGATGGATGTTTCTTTACCCTTTCTATTAAGCATTGTAGCCCTACCATCTTTCTATACCTAGAATTCTCTCAAATATCCATTCCTGTCTTGCTCTCTTTTCTCCAATATTCACCACCTCACCCTTTAAATTTTCTCTCCCTGATTTATGCTATTTAAAGAGTAAAAATCAGATCCACAAATTATTTAACCAATTTAAGTAAATTGTACATTCTGATTCTTTGTCAAGCTGAATTAGAAGGTGTGCATTAGCATCAATAATGACATACAAAAGCATTTAGAGTATTTATGACAATCATGTATAGTCACTATGGGATTCCACCAATGGTCAAAACTTAGCCCATATTATACTAATCATAGAGAAATTTATGGGCAAGGATCTAGGTCCTAGCAGGACATCCCGCAAGATACAAGGACAAGGTACCATCCCATGTATCAGGATAGGACCGTCTCGTCAGCATCCCATTATCCCCATCAGGATGTCTTGGGCCATTCCCTATTCCAAGCATCGAGACGAGGTGGGACAGTGGCATGTCTCATTCCATGAAAAAATCAAGACAGCCCCATCCCACGGGATTTAAAACCTTGTTTACAAGTAGTCTAGTAATATTTAGGAAAATGCATCATGATGTTTTTTATATCTAGATGATAATGTGTTAATTGATAAGATGATTAAGATAAGATAAAATTTTAAAATGAATATATGGAGAAAAATAAGGGGTTAAAAATAAGAAAAACAAAATAAAAAGAACATGACATTCTTATCAAAATCGATGGTCATAATACACTAAGTAATTAGTTCTATTATCTAGAATCAATTATACAAAATGATAAAGAGATGGATGAAGACTTGTGAAAAAATACTAGAGCTTGTTAGATAAAGTGGAGAAACACCTTTTACCATGGCATGTCACATTCATAACTTGACAATTAAGAGAAGAAAAAGTATAGAACAGCAACAATACCTCTACCATATTGTATGGCTCAAAATGTTTTCCAATAAAGAGGATCCAAGAAAAGAAGTTGAATGCGATAGATATGATAGCATTAAGATGGATGTGAGGTAAAAGTAGAAAGGATAAAGTGAGGAATGAGTATATAATAGGAATTGTCAAAGTTACAGCAATTAAGGACAAAGCGTTTGAAGAACCAATCAAGATGGTATGGACCTGTCACCTGTACAACAAAGATCTAAGGTGGCTTGAATTAGGAGTGGTACTTAAATTTTTGTCAAAGGACTTCATCAAAGGATTTAGGAGGAGGAAAGGGATATTCTAACACATGGAATTATGAAAAATGATACAGAAAAGCCTGAAAAAGGAATGCTTGATGAAGGAAGATTCATAAATGCAATCGTTATTAGTTGGGATAAGGTTTGATGGTTATAGATATGGCTTTTTATTTAGTATGATTGGTACATTTTTAGATATGGTAAGCCTTGGTGCAACGGTAAGGTTGCTCCATCATGACCTAGGTGTCAAGGGTTCAAAATGTGGAAACAGCTTTTTCGCATGCAGGGATAAGACTGTATATATGAGTAAACCCAGCAAGGGTGGAAGCCTTTTGCACTAGGATGCCTTTTTACATAAATAGTACATTATTGGCATTAGACTAACATTTCTATACATTTTGTATTTGGTTACCTCTCATCATTTGGCCGTTTTTGTAGACACCAGCAATCACTAACCACAAGGATGTAGTTGGGCTTCATGTTCAATAGACTCTTAATAAGCAAAGCAATATGTCAATATTTTACGCAAAAATGCCCGTTCCAAACTGAAGACATAGGAATTAGAACTCCAGTTGCAGGTCGGACCAGTCTCATTGTTTTTTAGAGTTTAGACCTATGAAAAGATGAAGAGCAAAAAGCCAGAGGTGGGAGCAAATAGACATTACAAGTCTTGGTTCATCATACAGCATTCATGAGAATGCCTTGGTGTTGATTGCCATGCTTTAATATTATCGAACTTGAGGTCAACTGACCTTTTGTCATTAAAAGCAAATTGCTTGAAGATATGTTACAATTATAACAAATTGCATATGCAAAACAGATTTCTCTAACACTTGGACCAAAAGCCTATCCATAAATGTGGATTAACTTGTCGACACCATCAAAAACCTTCAAGCTCAAAAATGAAGCATCTCATTTATTAAATTGTTAGTTCTAAATAAAGCATTAGACAATTTACAACAATAAAGGAGCACATCATTATAGATCATCTGAATGCATATAAAATAATTGCATATTTAAGGTATATTTTGTTCCTATTGGCAAGCTAACCTTTAACAATGTATGCAAGGTTGTCTTGAATACTTCCAATCAAGATCCGCAATCTTAGTACCAGGTATCACACCGGTACTTTACCGGTTCGGTATCGTACAGTATGGCATACATCCATTATTAAGACAGCTCCTGACCCTTATTTCTGACTTTTTTACCACAATATTGCCTGAAACTGAGTGATACAAGTTGGTAAGGTTTGATACGCATGCTAGATTTGGATGGTACCATGCAAGATTTTAAATCCCGTGGGACAGGACAGTCTCAATTTTTTCATGGAACGGGACTCGTCAGTGCCCCACCCCGTCCCAATACTTAGGATAGGAGACATCTCAAAACGTCCCGATTGGAACACCGGGATGCTAGCAGGATGTCCTATCCCAATATATGGGATGGTATCTCATCCCGGTGTCCCACGAGATGTGCCCCACTGGGATCTGAATCCTTAGTACCAAGTAGTTTGATATGGTTCGGCTTAGTTTGGGCCAGCACAGGCCGGTTCAAGGCCTATACTAACTAAATAATGTTTTCATGTCAGTTCAAACTCGGTACAAGTCAATATGCCTTCAATTGGGTGGTTCAAGGTGGTGTAGAAAAAATTACTTCAAATCATAAATTCAATATAGGCTCTCAATAAGAACAAGTAGTTAGACGAATACCTAAGGAGTGTTCAGCTTGCTCCAGGAAACTTTCGACGCGGATTGTATGTATCACTGAAGCATCAAGAAATCCAGTCCATTCTAAGTTGGGTTTCAACACTTCAGAAACAATCCAAGGATCCATCTCAACAAAGTGCACCTGAAAGGAGAAAATGCAGAAACCAAATTAAACTATAAATAACACATCCATTAAAGGATGATAAAATCAATCCAAATTATAGATTTACATTTGAAAATTGAAAAAGGTTAGCATGGTTGCATATCCATGTGAGCCTCTAAGAACCACATGGACTCACTAGCTCAAACATTCATCCGCACTTCCATCATAAAAGGACATTGATGCGCTTCCTATTTATTTGATACATGAATTGCCACCAGCCCACATTGGTAACTTTATTAATGAAACCCAACATTAGTATCCTTAAGTATGCCACCTCCAATTGATGTACCCATATAACTAAATAGTTTCATATGCTGATATGAAATTAGAATTTTCCATTCCCTGCCAACCCAGTGACATAGTAAAGGGCTTAAAATGATGGAGGGCTTTGATTGCTTGATCAAGAACACGGAAAAATATTTTAGGCCCTTATCCTACTACATGAAGCTCTTATAGAATCAATAGCAGCCCTTGAGTTATTAACGGTCCACATTTGATCATAAAAAAGTTTGTATTTGATCCTAAGTCACATGTTTTTTTAATATATTTGGTTACTCAGTCCTTAGGTAACTTAGAGTCTTAGTTACTAGGCAGCCAACTTATTTATTTTAATTGGTTACTTAGTCCCCAAGTCAAGTGGGCTCTGTATATTTGTATGGAATGGTGAAAGATATTCATGTCTTGCATGGTATGAGTTAAGTTAGTGAATGAGAGAGAAAAGTGTTTGCTCCCTTGTTTCCATCCCTCTCCTTCTCTCTACCATCTATTTTTACCCTCTTCCCTACGTTGTTTTTCTTCCTCTTTCTTCATCAATTTCTTCTTTATTCTGCAGAAATCTGTAGAGCAGTCTGAAGTTTGATGTTGAGTCCACACAGAAGCTACAATTTTAACCTTAAAACCCTAAGGTTCCTCTTTCTAACATCAAACCATATACCCTAAACCCTAGGAAGGATCTAAAAACCCTAAGAAAGCTTTTCCTTGCACCAAAAATATCAAATCCTAGGAAGGATCTAGAAAGCCTAACCTTTACCTTTAATCCACTAAATTATTATGTCTGTCCTATTTTTTATGATAGGATACCAAGGCAACAGCTTACCTGCTCGCTAATTTGTCTCACCATTTAGGCCCCTAAGCATAAGCAGGCCATCTCCTAATTTGTCTTACATCAGTTTGCTATCAGAGCCAAGCTTCCTGCTCCTTTTAACCTTCTTTTTCCTTCATTATTTAACCTCTTCCCTCCTTTTCCCAGCATGGTTTCAAATTCTGATTTGAACAATAGGCTTGAGGACTTCACCCCAGACTATGAGAGTACTAGGCAACATTTTATATGTCTTCAAAAAGCATGACGTCTGTTAAATTTTCCTTGGATGTGATAAAACAAATTCTAGTAGCATTAGTTCAACAAATCAAAATCAAAATCAAACTCTTGGAGCTCAAAGATATTGAAATGGGATCCTCTTCTGTTCCACATTTTTCACATGTTAATATTCAAACAGCCCCTCTTGAAACCCCTGCTTGAGTGATCAGATCAGAGTCGCTAAAGTGGATTGTGGAGTAAAACTCAAGATGGCTGATTTTCATGTTGGGCAGGATTTAGACTATGCTGTTAAAAGCTACCTCAAGTGGCACTTGGCTCGCAAAAGAGCATTGACTCCAGTTTGCAAAAGTGAAATTGAAGGAGACAAAATGGATGATATGGCAAACTAAATACTAGCAAAACAACCATTCCACTCTTCAAAGTTGGAATCTGATAAGGTATTTTGTTCCACCAAATTACAGAGTTTATCATGTATTTACCTGATTAGCACAGGGCAGGTTCATAGTAGAACACATATCAATGTATTATTGTTTGGCGGCACTATCTGAGTCCCCTTCGAATGAGAAGGTGATGATTTAGATGGACAATCAGGGTCTAAACTCCCAAATTTCAGCTGGGTTAGTAGCCAACCGACTCTACGCGATGAAGGATGCAATTCAAGTTGCGTACTAGATAAAGGATGATCTAAAGAAGAGATCTATTCAAAGCAAAGTTTGCCATACTAGTCAGTACTGTACAATACCAGATATATTGTACCGTACCAACACTTGGTACACTGAACATTACCATACCATACCATATATCGACACTGTAATAAGATGGTACTAGTATAAGATCCGGTACCGAGACAACGAATCTTGATCCAAAGAATATTGTCTCAATTCCCCTTAAATCAAAGCAATCAGCACTAGTGACAAGCCCCTTAAAATCATCAACAGCTTCAACAACAGACAGCAACAAGCCATCATATACTTCAAGGATGAAAAATTGGTCGAGTGAGTCCAAATATAGGGTTGAAATCCCATGCTTAACTTGCAAAGGGTTTCACCATTTCTCTACATGGAGTTCTAATCGATTGGTGATTTCACTAAAAAAGCCCCTCTTTTCACTAATACAAGTTCTAAGCAAAAGACCAAAGAGGTCATCCTAGAATCAAAAGAGTGTAACAAAGAGAAAAGTGACAGTAGCAAAGATGAAGTGCATCATTGTGTGGCCCTTTGTCCACTTTTCATAGATCCACACACGTATGACAAAGAAGATTGGAGGTGATGCAGCAGCTTTCAAACCAAAGTGCAACACACTAGCTAGTTATGTGACATGGTAATTGACTCTGGAAATTGCACTATACCCATGTTATATCAACCTAAAGATGCAGTTCAAAAGCTTAATTAAGAAAAAGAGGCACATCCGCATCCGCATCCATACAAGGTGGCATTGCTGAATGACACAAACTTAAACCTCTGTGAAAATGCCTGGTCACCTATTCAACTAGAGACTTGATTGATATCATTCAATGTGATATGCTACTAGTGAATGTATGTTGTGTCCTCTTGGGTGCCCTTGGCATTTTGACTGCAAAGTGCAGTATAATGGGTATGTCAACACTTACTCATTTCAACAGTCACTTCAAGATGAATTACATATGTGCCAAAAATTTACAACCTACAAAGTACTACAAAGTTGAAGTAAATTGCCGATGAAGTAGATGATGAAGTATATATTGGTGACTGCATGATGATGTATGATTGCTACCACACCAACACATGCTCATTTCAACATGGTCACTACATGATGAAGTAGACTGCTGGGACTTTCCATCTACAACAAGTTCGGGCAAGTAGAGTAAGCATCTTGGCTTCCTTCCCGAACTTGACAAAGTTGATTTCCTAAAGTGGCGGGAATTGATGTAGCAAAGGAGAAATCAAAATGACAGATGGCTCCAAATTGATCCATCAAGAATATGGAAGGGTATTTATGCCCTTACCCTACTACATGGAGTTCTTATGAAATTAACCATAGTCCTTTTTTTAAGTGAAAAATTAACCACGGTCCTTGACTTTTGAGCAGTGCATACATTTGATTGTGAAACAAGTTTATATTTGGTTTAGAGAAATGATACTAGATGATTTGGCCCTTACGTTATTTGACATGCACGTTCCTTGGGTCTCAGTTTACATGTTTTTTTTTTTTCAATATATTTGGCTACATTGTCCTCGAAATTAGAGAATAAGTTACTTAGCAGCCAAGTTATTTTTTACTTTATTTGATTACTTAGTCTCTAACAAAAGTTCACCATCTTGGTACTAGACCTTGCACTATTCCATCTTGGTTCAGTATCCGTACACCCGGAAGGGGGGTCCATTTGACGTACCGACACTCAGTACACCTCTCGTACTACAAACTGGTAGGATACCAATGCAGTATAGTTTGCTCGGTACACACTATCGACAAGTATGGTGTACCATGGTACCTAAGTCATGTGGGCTTTATATATATAGTATGGGATAGTGAAAGTGTGGTCATCAATTGTATGCTTGTTGTCTGGATTGTTTCGTTGAATAAAAAAAATGTTCACTCTTGTCTCATCTAGTCCTCCCTCTCTCTCCAATAACTTCTTTCTTTACTCTTTCTCTTCCCTACCTATTTCCTTTATTTTTTCTCTTCTTTCTTATATGAATTACTTCTTTAACCTGTAGGTATATGTAGAGTAGCTTGAAGTTTGATCTTAAGTCAATTTGGAACCTATAGTTTTAACCTTAAAACCCTAATAATCCAATCTTAACATTAAACCTATTCTCTAAACCATAGGAATGATCTGGAAACCTAAAGAAAGATTTTTCTAACACCTAACGCTATCCCTAAACCTTAGGAGTGACCTAGAAAGCCTACCTCCTTTTTTCTGGTGAACAAAGCCTACTTTCAATCCACTAAAGTGCGTGATAGGAAAGCAAGGCAATTGATTTCCTATACCCTGACTTCTCTCACCCCTTAGACCCATCAATTCATAAGCAGGGCATCCTAATTTGTCATGCATCACCTAGGCCCTTGCATTATTTTCTGGAAGTTGACTATGAAACCCTTTTGCGCCTAAGAGGTCATTAAATGCAAGAACTGATCTATCACACATAATTTCATCATCTGACATACCACTCAAATTTCTTATCATGCTTTCCACTAAAGTGCGTGATAGGAAAGCAAGGCAATTGATTTCCTATACCCTGACTTCTCTCACCCCTTAGACCCATCAATTCATAAGCAGGGCATCCTAATTTGTCAAGCATCACCTAGGCCCTTGCATTATTTTCTGGAAGTTGACTATGAAACCCTTTTGCACCTAAGAGGTCATTAAATGCAAGAACTGATCTATCACACATAATTTCATCATCTGACATACCACTCAAATTTCTTATCATGCTTTGGTCTTTTGGAGGGACTTAGAAAAAACTGCTAATGCAGGATCAATTGAAGGCAAAAGGGATGCATCTTGCATGAGGATCTCCTAACTGCTGCAAAATAGACGTAATATAATATATAGTACTTCATTCCATTCAAGCTAGGGAAGTAATGCAGGACCAAATAGGGATGGCCTGCAATGTGTGGAGGACCTAAAAATCTAGAAATGCTAGGGTTTAGGCCCAGGTTTCTCCTTGCTGTCTAGCTGCAGAAAAAAGGACAGAAAAATGCAAACTAGAATTTTTAGGTTAATAAAAACTGCTTTAAACAGGCACTGAAAGTTTAAGGATTCTAATAGATCCTAGAAACCAAAAAATGAAAGTTCTATGACAACCCAAATGGTTTAAAGTCAATTTTAAGTATTATTTTCAGAGAACAGTTGAATAATTTGCAGAACTTAGTACAGGATTGCAATTTTCATTGGACCATAGAAACGAAAAGATTACGTCTAGGGGCACGAAAAGATTATGTCTAGGGGTTGATTGAGAAGCAGCAAAGAAGAATGACAGAGAATTTCAGATGACCACTAAAAAGTCCATATTCTTAGTGTTCTATGTTCTCTGTGTGCAGATCTTTTGGACAAAACAGTGAAGCAACTTATATGGTTAAAATCTATATCCAGAATGGATGTCTGTAAAATAATTGCAGCAATTTGATCAATTGACAGCAGAGAATAATGAGATACAAAAGATGGAAACAGAATCAGATATGAAGAAAGAAGAACAACAAGAGAGAAATGAGAAGAATAAATAACTAGAGAGAGAAGGGGAGGTAAGGGGTAGCAGAACCGGGCTCCAAGAACCTCCTCTTCTTCAAAACATTTCTGCGTACCTCCTGTTTGATGCCACAACAAGGCTTCACATAAGGTAATCAGATCCCTGTCCTTTCCTAATTTGAGCCTAACTAGGACTCAATAATGTTAGCAAACAAAATTTATCAAAACTCTTTGACTAAGTGACTAACCAAATGTTAACCATGACTCCCAACTCAACCAGACACTTTGGCAATCACTGTCAACAGTAACATCCCCAATTAACTTCACATCTGATCTGAAAACAACATCTAAAAAATAGAATGAAAAGCTAATCAATTAGTGCTAAATCTGGGCTGTTGGACGATAGTCCAGCTGCTCCTTGCTTCATGGATGGTCCTCCTCGCAGCAGGGTGAGGCCCTAAAATACCTGCTCCAATTTGCAACCACAGCCCTCTATTGGCTCAAATAGCGATCTGACCACTTCCAAGACTGATTCTTGTAACCGTTGCACCCTCCCTTAGGTTCAGCAGCTTGTCTTTAATGATCAATGCATCAGAAAGGCTTCAGCGTTCTGAAATTTATACTGAATGCAGGACCTTCAAATCATGAATTATCAAGGCATCAAGAAATTTATTACAGGATCCAACCAGGCAACATTTATTGGAGGTAGACTTTGTTATCATCTCAACATTCTCAATAGAATTACCAAAGCACTTAACCTAGAAAACTATCTATTAAAGCAAAGAGTATTCCTAAAAAAACTCATCTCAGAACCAATGTCCAACGGGCGTTTAAGCAACATTGATGCTGCAATTATATATCATTTTGCTAGATTGTGTGGTATAATTATCAACCACACAGGAAAAGGTACGATGCATTCATATGCCAGGTCGCGATAATTTATTACAGCAGTTTGCTGCAAGATCAAATGCATTTTCATAACTCCTGTCAAACTGAATTATAATACTCCTATCAAACTGAATTATAACACTAACACACACAGAATTATAACACTCCTGTCAAACTGAATTATAACACTATCACACACAGAATTATAACACTCCTGTCAAATTGAATTATAACACTCGAATTATAACACTCCTGCCGAACTGAATTATAACACACACACACACACACACAAAATTATAACACTCCTGTCAAACTGAATTATAATGCATGCACGCTAACACACACACACAGAATTATAACACTCTTGTCAAACTGAATTATAATGCATGCACGCTAACACACACACACAGAATTATAACACTACTGTCAAACTGAATTATAACACACATACACAGAATTATAACACTCATGTCAAATTGAATTATAACACATGCATGCACACGGAATTATAATGCATGCACGCTAACACACAGAGAAAGAATTATAACATTCCTGTCAAACTGAATTATAATGCACGCACGTATAGAATTATAACACTCCTGTCAAACTAAATTATAACTAACTAACTAATGCCACGGACGCACGCACGCACACATGCACACACACTCTCTATAAGACATGCACTACCAACCCTTCCCCCTATCTTCTTTCTAGTTATCAACACTGGTTGCACACCCACACTGATGGGGGACAGGATGCGGAGATCGCTAACGAGCGTTGAAGTTACCAGGGATTAGAGTAGGTTTGGGGCTTGTGAGAAGATGATGGCGGCTAGGGTTTCGTTGATGACTAGGAGGTAGGCGGTAGGGATCACACAGATACCCTTAATCACATAGGTAGAGATCACACAGATACCCTTAGGGATCACACAGATACCCTTAATCACACGGCAAAGTTGAAGAGACCTAAGAAAATTTCATTAATTCATTCTGGCATGAAAAAATACAAGAGGGGGTGGGGTATTTATAGATTCACCCAGGTTACATGACTTGAAAGTCAAGAAACCCTGACTTGAGGGCCAAGAAACCTCAAGTGTTAGGCTTGGACTAGGGCGCTGGGCTGCAGCAGCTTGGACTGGGGCGCCATCTTCATGGGCTGGAGGGGGCACTCCCCTGTGGGCTTGGCGGCATGAAAGAGCCCAGGTACTTGAAGTCCAGCTCTAGTTGGGGGGCCCGATGAATCTCCTGATCTGCTGACTCTCCTCTTGAACATGACTTGAATGAAAACTACATGAACTCGATTGGACTTGACTGGACTAAAAACGACTGGACCAACTAAGTGGACTTAATTGGACTCAATTATCTCACTTTATTACAGGACTCAATTAGCTCATTTTTTAGTACAAGTGACTCAATACTAATGGACTCAAATAGACTCTCGGGTCCCCATCATTCTCCTGGAGTGGGAAAAACTCGACTCCGTCAAGTCAAGCTCAGCGAGGGCTTTGATGGGACCAAATCCAAGCATATCAAAAAAGACAAACCCATAAAATAGACAATCAAATAAACCCAAATAAACTTGGAATAAAAAGAGGCTCTGCTTTGAGAATTGTGCAACTCTGAAAATCGTGCAACCCTAAAGATCGTGCAGCTTTGAGGAGCGTGCACTTTGAGGAGCGTGCAGCTTTCTCGTTCGTGCGATGGAGTTTCTTCTTCTCCACGGGCAAAAACCAGGGAACAGGAACAGGGGAAGAACGGCGCGCTTCACCGGCATTTTCAACGGAACCGGTGGTCTTCACCGGCACCGGCGACGGGAGGCGAGCGGCGGCTGGCAACGGTGGAGATCTGGTGGGTGGCACGGGCGGATATAGGGCTGGGTCCTTCTCGGTGCAGCTCGGTGGTTCCGACTGGAAGAAGGGCAGCACGATGGACTTGGGCCGAAGCACGAGGAGAGGGCGGTGGCAGAGTTCGTCGACAGCGACGGCACTAGGGCGGAGACGGTGGCACGGACAAGAGCAGTAGTCGACTACGTAGACGGTGAGAACAACCAGAAAGCCAACGGGCTTCAGCATGCGAACGATTTCTGAGGCGAGATGCACCGGCCACTTCGATCAGTCAAGGCTCCGGCCGGCGAAGACGAAGTCGAAGGGGCCGCTGCGGAACGGCAAGTGGAAAAGGTCGCCGCCAGCAACCACCAGCGGCGAGGCCTTCTTCTTGACGACGCCGACAGCATCAGTGACGCCCATCTCCTTGAGGGCGAGAACCTCGTGGCCGATAAGAGTGTCGACGCAAAGGGACCGGGCCATCAGGATGAGGAAGCCCTCCGCAAGGTCCTGGAAGACGGCGGAGTAGTAGTCTACAGCCTTGTGCCACTCTCGGGTGGTCCAGAGGGCAGAGGTGGCACGGTGCGCAGGCGGCAGAACAGGGCAACGGGCGTCTGGTGGTTCAGTGGAGAGATTGTTGTCAAATGGCTGAGAAGGGTAGTTGGTGGTGGTGGGAACATGATTGAGTACTGAAACAAGGGAGACGGGCGAAAGCTTGGATGAACTGGTAGGTGTCTTGGAGGATGAAGCATACTCCAATCTATCCTAATCCTCTAGGCTCTGATACCAAACTGATGGGGGACAGGATGCGGGGATCGCTGGCGAGCATAGAAGTCACCAGAGATTAGGGTAGGTTTGGGGCTTGTGAGAAGATGATGGCGGCTAGGGTTTCGTTGAGGACTAGGAGGCAGGCGGTAGGGATCACACAGATACCCTTAGGGATCACACAGATACCCTTAATCACACAGATAGGAATCACACAGATATCCTTAATCACATAGATAGGGATCACACAGATACCCTTAGAGATTATACAAATACCCTTAATCACACGGCAAAGTTAAAGAGACCCAAGAAAATTTTATTAATTCATTCTGGCATGAAAAAATACAAGAGGGGGTGGGGTATTTATAAATTCACCCAGGTTACATGACTTGAGAGTCAAGAAACCCAGACTTGAGGGTCAAGAAATCCTGACTTGAGGGCCAAGAAACCTCAAGTGTTGGGCTTGGGCTAGGGCGTTGGGCTGGGGCAGCTTGGACTGGGAAACCATCTTCATGGGTTGGAGGGGGTGCTCCCATGTGGGCTTGGCGGCGTGAAAGGGCCTAGGTACCTGAAGTCCAGCTCTAGTTGGGAAGCCTGGTGAATCTCCTGGTCTGCTGACTCTCCTCTTGAACATTACTTGAATGAAAACTACATGGACTTGATTGGACTTGACTGGACTAAAAACGACTGGACCTGACTAAGTGGACTCAACTGGACTTAGTTGTCTCACTTTATTACAGGACTCAATTGGCTTACTTTAGTACAAGTGACTCAGTACTAATGATTCAAATAGACTCTCGGGTTCCCATCACACACACTTGCACGAACCTGCCAAGGATGCACATGAAGTTCTTCCCCCCAAGTAGAGAATCCAGCGGCCAACAAATGTGTATGCATGTAGATATGTACATATCTATGTATGAATATATGATGTATGTAGGTATGTACATATGTATGCATGTATATATATATATAAATATCTAAAGATGTCTGTATGTATATATGCATGTATGTATGTCTTCATGTAGGTACATATGTATGCAGGTGTATATGTATGCATGCATGTATGCTTGTATGAATGTATGTCTAGATGCATGCATGTATGTAGGGGGTGTGGGGAACAGAACATAGACTAGTTGGCCCAGTACAACCAATCTATGGAAGAGATTAGGAACAAAGTTCAACTAAAATTCCATTCTTAAAAATCAAGGCAATACTTGGATCATGTGCACAAGCAGAAAATCAGCAGGTCATGTTTTATTTTGTGATTGGTGGAAAGGAACTTTATGGATTTGCTCTGCAACTAAATGAGCTAAAACTAATATAATCAACAGCAATCTTCCCTGCCAATTAACCATCTAGTTTTATAGCAAAAATCTTTCTTACCCAAAGTGCCCCCCCAACAAGTCGTCAGCATTAATTCATTAAAGGTTGTCATCTAGTTAAGAAAAAAGTCAATTTTGATTAATCATTATTTGATCCACAGAGGAGCACATATGCTCATGATAAGGTTTGTTGGTTAAGATTCGTTAGTCAAGGTGGGTGGTCAGGTGAGACTATTTTGTGAGTATGCAGAAAGACAGCATTTTAGTAGGATGAGACATGGAATACAACCAACCTCATGGCCCACCACCCACTACTCTTTCCACCATCTTCCAATCCAAAAGCACCTTGCTAAAATTGCACAACTAACAATTCATAAATGCAACCATCCATTTTTGCCAATTTAGCATTCTTAACTAGTCGCCATCCCTGCCACAACCCTTGATCAGCCATTGCATATACCACTCATCTAGAGAACACCCACTAACACTGCCCTCACCAGCTTCTCTCTCCTCCTTCCTCATGCCTCTCCTGCATCGGCCATTTCCTTAATCCTCCTTCTCCCACCTAAGCAAATATTATTCCTCCACTCATGATGCTTAATCACTAGCTAAAATAACAACCCTCTCCCCATCCTTTTATAAAAATAGGAGCACACTTCAGCTTCTAGTCCCTTCTCTTTTTGGCCTCCATTCCCTCCATAGCAATCCTTACACTTAATCATATTTCTTTCTACCATCATCCTCACTGCAAACCCACATCCCATTCATTCTGCCCCACTTTATTAGTCTTTCCATCATGATCAAGAGGCCAAGATAACAGTAACATACAACATCCTCAACAGAGAACAATAAATGATTACTGTTTTGGAAAGAAGAGTTTTCCAATCTTGTACCATGTATTCCACCAGTGTCATTGCGAAATATTCAATTGTAATATGTCATAGGAAATATTTTCTTCAAACCATCAGTATGTTTTGTTGTCAAATGCTTCATTACAAGTAATGAAATACTAAAAGGATTTCTTATTAAATATTGCATATGATATTCCAAAGTTACATTCAAGGTTTTAAATACCAATATTGACTCCCATACATTTTTCCATCAAAATGGTATGGTATGAGTAGCAAAACTGCCAGTTCATACAGAAACTGAAAACAACAACAAAATTGAAAAATTGTCAATACTGACAAGTACGAAAGATAAGATACCATCAGTACACACCAGTGCAAACTGTACATATCGATACAGATGGTTTCGGTATCCTGGCACCTATACCAATGCTAGTTTCCCATCAAAATGGTATGGCATTAACAGCACCATCCTGCATCAATGGTTTTCGAATCCATGGATATCAAGAGAAATATTGATCCCAACAAAGCTCAACAATTATCCAATTCTACTAATAAATTTCTACTAAGCAAAAATCTTGATAGAGGTTCCCAACTAGGCAGTAGTGCATTAGTAGCATATATTTCAAACTAATTATTAATTGTTTTGTGGTGGCTTGTGGTATTATATATCGGACATTGATGTTGGCTACTGCTAAAGCTGATAACTAAATCTCATTAATATATGCCATTTTTAAGTTATGTCCCTTTGAGTAGGCCTTGGAATGAAGAAAAAAATGTAGAACAAAAGCAAATAAGTAGATTTCTGGATCCTTTTCCCGCATTGGCTTCTTTGTGTTAATTAGCAATTAAGAAGTGGGCTTCTTTGTGTTAATTAGCAATTAAGAAGTGGGCTTCCTTGTGTTAATTATCAACTAAGAATTCATATGGGTTTTGACATTTTCCATTTCAATCAATTCAATAAATACAGGTACAATCATGCTCATAGGTTGAGTGACTCATTATTAACTTTTATGGCTCCTTTTCCATACATCCCAATAATAATTCATTTTTCCATCTCATGCATGAAGAATAACTGCCTATTGTCTTTACTATAAAGATGGTCCCTTTTTCAATAAAGAGAGCATTTAAGGGCATATCTTTTTACCCATTTATTGTAATCAGACCAGGAGCTTCAAAAACAGTGCTTTCATAAACATAAATTCCTATTTTCTAAAGATAATAAATAAAAAATATTGAGAAATAATGAGTTAGAGGGAGATAGAAAAAACATAAGTTTTTTCCCCCAAGAACTAGATCTCAAAGATCTCAAACCAATCATATAGCATTTTAACAACTCATCTCCATCAGCTAAGCAGTCATATGGTTGTCGATAATGATGTTTGACATAACTTCTGATCTAGAAAGCATCCTGGAAAGAATTACATATGTTGCTTCCTTGAACTCCATCAATGTAGATCAAACTATTAGATGGCATTACCAGGTTTAAACAGTAACACTATCCTGACTTGATCCTAGAACCTTAAATCATTTGTTATTACCTAAATTTCAGGCTCATCACAAGCCATATATTTATTCTCATCTTATGCTGTTGTGCACATATGAATTCCATATCTGTAGTGATTTGAAGGAGCTAAAGACCCTCTCATTACAGGTTAAGTATGAGCTTCAACTTAACAAAAGGAACAAAGAAGAGCAACAACAACTTTTAGACAAAATTGTTAACAATCTGCTGTGTCTGAACCCTACGCATGGATATACACATAGAACACTATAGGCCATCTAGCCTTTTTCCAGATGGCTTGCGAACAACCTAATTGAGAGCTAAGATTCAAGGAAAAATGTCACTGTGTATGTTCTGAAATTTCATTCAATACTTATCTTGTGTATGAATGACTGAATTCAGGAGAAACTAAATAATTCATATGTCATGTTTAAAACTCAGTGTCCATTGCACATGCAATATCACTATTGTGTAATAAATGACAAAGAATTCGCATCTTCTATATGTCCACTTTTGATTGTTCAAGAAGAACCTGTTACTAAAAGGCATCAAGAACAAGTAACAAACCACAAGCAGGAAATTATATCTAGGACCCATCAATGTTAGTTACTACAGAGAATTCTTTGGAGTAAGAAAAGCACCTCTGAACATCCACGGCTTATAGCTTCAATTCCAACAGAGCCAGTGCCACTATACAAGTCTAACCAGCACCCTGGCCTTAATGAAGCAGGACAACCACAAGCTACCTAAACAAGCACAATGTGAAAAAATAAAATGCATGATCAACTCAACAAGATAATATAAAAACTTTTAAATTTCTTATTTCCATGTAATGGTCAATTTTGTGGGGACATTATCAAACACTGATGATCGTAGCTTATAAAATTGCTTAGCAGGAAATAAAGCATGAAGTGCTACAGAGATTAAAAACCTGTAAAATATCAAAGGCTGCTCCTCTTACAACTTCCATCATTGGGCGTACATCCATTCCTTTTGGAGAAAGCAATTTTTTCCTGCGAGCTTTTCCCCCTAGCACCTTGAGAAAACATAAAATATTCAAGCAACAAAAATGACAGAAATCAAAAATTTATGAGCTTCAAACAATTAACTAGAACTTCAAAGAAAAAATAAGATACCCTTTATCTAGTAATGATAAAGAAAAATTAGCATAAATATGTTTTGTGGGTATATAGAAACAACTGGTCATGTCACTCAAGGCTCCCACTTATGCTAGACACATGTTTGTATGTATATCCAGAAATCAACTCAAGTTCCATTTTTTAAAAAAGCACATGCCTTCCTATCCTTTGTGATCATGATCCTTAAGCATACTCAAGACTCCATAAGTCACGAACTATTTTTTTTCCTCGACATTGGAATAAGAATTATTTATGGGTAAGTCACAGCCTCGCATAAGAGCTTGCTACTTGCTCATTTTGTGAAATTCTCAGCTTCAAATCATGTCCATATTCAGTTCAAACTGAATGTGAAAGCAAAGAACTAATTTGAAAAGTGCTGAAATACGCATGGTCTTCCCAAACCATATTCTTCATAGTCCACAAAGTCCCATAGTTGCTAAAGATTCCTTAGGTACAAATTTGCCACAGTTAACCTTCATCTCTAGTTACAGAATATAATAAATCCAAGAAGCTGGATGAGTCCATAAGTCTATCTGAGAGGCCTCTCAAGGGAGCATCCCCGTCACTGTTAATAGCCCTGCACTTGTTTGTGAAAATGTCTCTTGAAAAGGCCATCAAGATATCACAGTGTTGACAGGTTTGACGCATTATAGCAAAGAAAATCACAACCAAAGAAATAACGTCCAGACGGTCATTCATACCATGGGCATAATCTTCCAAGATCACATAACCAACAATTTTGAAACACTTTATACCATTCTCTTCGATGAGCTTCAGCTTTCCCAGTATAGAACAGAAACCAAAAAAGGGGTTTTGATTCAAGAACGCCGCTACCTGCAGCAATTTATGGGTGGCGCGAGGAGGCTTCGACACCTCTGTCGGCTGATGCACCTGCTCCCCCTTCCGTGCTTTATCAGCATCCCTCTTCTTCCCCCTCGACTGGAAAAATAGTCACCAAAAGCTTCATGATTCGAAATGATACCCAATTCCGAACAAAGGAAAAGGGATTGGAAATCGAACCCTACCCTTCGAGAGGGCTCCGAGATGAAATCAGACGGGTCGAGGCCGTAGCTTTCGAGTATCTTCTGCTTCGTCTCTTTGCTTGCATAAGCCTCCCTGGCGTCTGTCAAACCACAGAACTAAATTATCAGCACTTGGCAGGAATACAGAGAGAGAGAAAGAGGGAAGACTTACTGGTGATGGAAGAGGAGCCGATGGAAAGATATCTCCGGTGCCAAGGGGATGGATTGGGTGAAGACAGGCCAAAGATGGAGGAAAGACAAGAGTCAGGATGCGAGCTAGAACGCGAAGAAGGGAACGAGGGAAGAAGAGAGGGAGAAGGACGGAGGCCGGAAGATGCCATTCGCGTCGAACGGTTCGGAGCGCCACAGGGATCAGCCAGTATCCCATATGCAGGGTGAGAGAAATTATGTCGCGCGCTCATTAGTCTACAGTATAGTCTACGGTAAACTTAGCATTGGAAACACCATTTACATTTTGATTAGGAGAGAAGATTTGGGGAGAAGAAAAAAATATAAAATAGGAAGTATTATTTGATTGATTTTTTTTTCAAAGAAAAGGAAAGTAGAGGGGAGATTGAGGGAATGCAGATTCTTTAAACCTATAAAAAAAAATTTCTAAATTAAAAAAAAATAGACATTTAATATTTTTTAATAATTTTTATTTTATTTTTTAATAGTAAAAAGAATGATATCATTTTATTTATTTATTTATTCCTTCGTTTACTATAAAAAAAAGGGAAAGAAATTCGTTTCTTTTTTTTGAACTTTCAATAAAAAATATATATATACTTCCTTCCTTTTTTTTTTTCTTTCCTTATTAATATTTTTTTATTTTATTTTCTTTCCCAAATTTCTGATTAAATCCTTCGTAATAAAAAAATTCTAATCATCTGATTCAACAAGGACAATCAAAAAACCATCATTATGAAAGGGAATAGTTACAACAGTATTTTTTAAAAAAACTTTAAAGATATTTTTAAAAATCTTTCTCTCTCATTTATCTATTCATGCTTTACCAACGAAGCTAGCATTTCTGTCCCTCCATATTCCGTACTAGGTAGATAGCATCGCATCCTATTGTTGTGGTGGGTTGGTCGGATTGGTTAGCAAAAGGTTATGACGGGTTCAAAAGTTAACAAGCCAATGAAATGGCAATCAATCGATTCGCCTTCAAAATTTATTAGTCCGATCCACTTTTAAAGGCCAACAGGCTCATAAAGTCTGATCGACTTAAGGTCAGAAAAATAAGTCAATGATCAAATTTGTCGGCCAATTCAAGAAGAATGGGGTTGGCAAGAAAAGAGGAAATTATTCTAACAGAATAACAACTATCCGTTATAACGAGTCCAAGTCAGTTTCAACATAATAACATCAAAACTAATCCTTTTCAACTAAATTTCATTAAGACAAATACCTATAAACGCCAGTAAGAGAGATCTCTAGGAGTAAGTATGAAAAATTAACTGAAGTATTCCCAATCTTACTTATCTTCTCTGAGATTCTGTATCTATTACTTGAATCCTTACCGACTTGGACATCGAAGTATCCCCTACCAGAAATCCTTCGGTGTATGGGTTTGTTTTGCAAGACCTTGAAAGGAATCTGATCGGTGAATCTTGATGGTGCGAAGAGATCGCTAGGGTTCGGTAACAAGGACCTTGAAATGAATATGACTGGTAAATCTTGACGATGCGAATCACTAGGGCTCGGTGACAACATATTAGTATGCTAGGAAGGGGCAATAAGATTATCTTAAAAAAAGAATCTTAAATGAGAAGATGGTGAAAGGAAGAGCCATAACACTTCGGTTGGAGAGGTCATTTGCCATATGAGAAAGATGACCCACCCTTGGAAGACAATAATATTGCCCCATAATGAGTATAAAATGATAGCAAATAGATATTCTCTTGAATAAAATGGAGGTTCTGACTGTAGTTGTTCAGAATCTTCAAAAAGTTGCAATCAGTGGATAGTAAAGACTAACTGCCTCTAGATGTAGCTAATGGTCTCCTTTGGAAGAGGTTCGACGATGAGAACCGAGTCAATGTTCTCGATGTCATCATTCTTCGAATCGATGTTCTCCCGTATGGTAAGGTTCTCGACTTCATGAATATGGAGAGAGTCAGCTTAAAGAAAAATGTCAGAGGTCCTTTTCTGCATCATCCAATGACTCTATCCTAAGAAGTTCCCATCGAATTAAGGAAACTTGATGATATGATGACTTCGAGAGGAAGTTCCAGAAACTGGAGCTACAAATCGCTAAGCTCGATGATCAATGGAGGAGCGACGAGCGACTTCTAGCCTATGATTCATGACCTCCATTTTTTTAGGAGAATTATGAAAGAAGTGATCCCATCTCACTTCAAGATTCCATAGTTGGAATCTTATGATGGAACCACTGACCCTCTTGATTACCTGGATAGTTTTAAGGCCCATATGATGATCCAAGGTACAATTGATGCCTTTCACTGTCTTGCTTTCCCGACAACTCTAAAGAAGGTTGCACGGATGTGGTACTCAAGTCTCCAGCCAGGTACTATTTACTCTTTTGATAAATTAGAATGATTATTTATGGCTCATTTCAGGACTAGTATAAGGATGCTACATAATTCGAATAGCCTTTTCTTCATTCAACAACAAGAAGGCAAAACTCTGAGAAGGTACGTGGCATGTTTCAACTTTGCCATACTCGAGATTCCTAATCTCAATGAGTATGTTGCTATGTCTACTATGAAGAAAGATTTATAGTCATCCAGATTCACTTTCTCTATTGACAAGAAGTTTTTCACCGGTTATTCTAAATTGTTGGTGCGCGTGTAAAAGTATGCACTAGCCGAAGAGCAAGCGGTAAGTTGATGCCAGGCTGAAGGAAGATCGATTTCAAAGAAAAAGAGTTAGAATAATAATGAGCCACGACCTCCTAGCAATGATGATACTCAGGCTCGACGACAAAGCTGAAAGCCAAAGAACTTAACCAGCAAATTTGATACTTACATCCCCCTATCTCTTCCAAGAGAAAAGATACTAATGGAGATAGATTCCATCGTGATCATGGGCATACTACTAAAGAATGCATCCAATTGAAGAATGAATAGAAGGCTTGATTAAGCATAGATATTTGGGAAAGTATATCCACGGCCAAGAACGTCGAGCCGAGGTTGCCATCCATAAGCAAACCGCTGATGGTACAGAGCTTTATAATCAATAACCCACTAATGGATAGTCAGCATATTACATCATCAATTGGGATTCAGTGAGGAAGAAATTGATGAAGGTGCTTCAAAGAAGTTTAGGAGTAACAATGTTATCAATTTTTCTGACGACAACTTACGGAGAGTCCAAGTACCCCATGATGATCCTATAGTTGTTTCTACTATCATTATAAATTATGATGTAAAAAGAATTTTGGTAGATAATGGAAGTTCAACCGAGGTCTTGCTCTATGATGCTTTTGTTAAGATGAATCTATCAAAAGATGAATTGTAAAAAATCTCAATACCCCTAACAGGGTTTGGAGGGAATCCAGTGAGAATAGAGGAAGAGATAACACTTCTAGTAACCATTATAATAGAATTCCTTCAAAAAAACACTCCCCATCAATTTTATGGTCATCCGAACATTTTATGCATATAATACTATACTAAGGCAACTATATTTAAATAAGTTATGGGCAATCATATCGGCTTATTACCTATTGGTATGATTCCCAACCAGAAATGAGATCAGAGAGATGAAAGGGGATCAGAGAGTGGCCTGGCAATGTCTGATGATTCAAGACAAACAGTTAGTCGGTAAAATGACCTTAGAGTAACTAGATCAGAGGGATCAGATAGAAGGATGTGGTGAACCGGTAGAAATGACTATCCCTGTGCCACTGGAAAGGGAAGATCCGATGAAGGTTGTGCAAGTCAGAAGTATGCTGAATGAAGAACTGAAAACAAAACTGACCGACTTCCTGCAAAGAAATGATGTCATTTTTGCTTGGTCGGTGACTTGTATGCTTGGGATTCCCCTAGAAGTTATTATCCACCAATCAAAAGTGATTTGAGGTGTAGGCCTGTCCGATAGAAAAAGAGATTTCCTATGAGAGATAGAAAGTCATTGATAAAGAAGTAAGCAAGCTCCTAGATGCTGGATTTATAAGGGAGGTTCATTACCTGGATTGACTTGCTAATGTGGTAATGGTAAAAAAGGTGAATGGCAAATAAAGAATTTGTATTAATTATACTAACCTCAATAAGACTTGTCTGAAGGATAGTTTTCCTTTACCGAATATAGATTAGCTGGTCGACGCTACTGCCAGACACAAGCTCTTAAGCTTTATGATGCCTTCTCATGCTATAATCAAATTCGGATGGACCTTGAAGATGAAAAAAAGATAGTCTTCATAACTGAGAAAATATTATACTGTTATAAGGTCATGCCATTCGGATTGAAAAACACTGGAGCAACATATCAGCGATTGATCAACAAGATTTTTGAAAAACAGCTTGGAAAAAATATGGAGGCATATGTCGATGACATGATAGTAAAAAACATCCAAGAACTGACCATATTAGAGATCTGGAAGAAGCCTTCGACATATCACGAAACCATGGGATAAAATTGAACCCGACTAAAAGTGTCTTTGGAGTAACCTCGGGAAAGTTCCTTGTTTTCTTGTTACTAATCGAGGAATGGATGCTAATTCCAAAAAAATCCGAACCATCCTTGACATGAGGCATCCTTTTAGCAAGAAAGAGATACGGTAGCCGACCGAGCGTGTAGCTTCATTAAGCTGATTCATCTCTCGATCGGTAGAAATGTGTCTACCTTTCTTTAAAGCCTTACGACAAGCAAAGAGCTTCAAGTGATCAAAAAGTTACCGACAAGCTTTTGAGGAATTAAAAAAATATTTAATTAATCCTTCATTGCTTTCAAAGCCCCAAAAAGAAAAAAACTTATATCTCTATTTCTCTGCTTCAGACAAAGCCGTCAGCTCGGTGCTTATCAGGAAAGAGCCTAACGGCATTCATGAACCAGTTTACTACACTAGCGATGTACTACATGATGCTGAGGTGAGATATCTGAAGGCACAAAAACTGATATATGCACTAGTGATAGCAGTGAAGCACTTGAGACCATATTTCTAGACTCATTCGATCATTGTATTAATGGATCAGCCATTGAGAGTCATCTTGCAATGCCCTGATACCTCCGAAAGGATAGTCAAATATGCCATCAAGTTGGGTGAGTTTGATATGATATACCAACCACAGTCAGTGATAAAAAGCACAAGTGCTAGCCGACTTTATTGCCGAATACACCTGAAGTGACGAAGGCATTAATGTACCTTGAAATTGGGAGTGGGGGGCAAGTGTTGTTGTGATGGGCCTGTCGGACTGGTTAGCAAAAGGCTATGACATGCCCAAAAGTTAACAAGTCGACGAAATGGCAATCGACCGATTCACTTTCAAAATTTATTAGTCCGACCCACTTGTAAAGGCCAATGGACTTATAAAGTCTGACCGACTTAAGGTCGGAAAAATGAGTCATGACCAAATTTGCTGTCCGATTCAAAAAGAATGGGGTTGTAAAGAAAAGAGAAAGTTATTCTAACAGAATAATGACTGACCGTTATAACGAGTTCAAGTTAGTTTTAACGAAATAACATCGAAACTAATCATTTTCAATTGAATTATGTTAAGACAAATGCCTATAAATACCGGTAAGAGGGGACCTTCGGGGATAAGTAAAGAAAATTAGCTGAAGTATTCCCAATCCTACTTATCTTCTCTGAGATTCTGTATCTGTTACTCGAATTCTTGCTGACTTAAATATTGGAGTGTCCCCCATCAAAAATCTTCCGATATGTAGGTTTGTTTTGCAAGACTTTGAAAGGAATCTGATTGATGAATCTTGATGGTGTGAAGAATCACTAGGATTCGATGGCAAGGACCATAAAAGGAATCCGACTGGTGAATCTTTTGATAATATGAAGATATCATTAGTGTTCGGTGACAACACATCTCCTTATATCAAGGAATTTAACTTATTGGCTAATGAGGATGAGATCATTGCATTCCATAGTTGGTGTTCGATTATTTATCGATGGCATGCGGTAGCAGCAATATTGTTATATCTCTGTCGTATTGACCTTCATCACTTGATGTTCTTTTTGGACTAGTAATTCAAGTTTACTAGATCATAAAAATAAAATAAAATTTATAATTGATTAAACTTATTCTTTTAGTAAATTTGAGCTTTTATATGCTTTATTCAAATATAAGATTTTTTTTACTTGCCATATTCTTCTATTTTCTTTATCATTCTATATGTTTATTATTTCTCAATATGATTCATAGATCATTTGTATATTTTCTTTTTCTATGTATCCATCATTTGTAAGTTGTGCATTTCATATTTTGCAGTATAATGAATATGTTCACTACTTTATTGTTCATAAAGTTAGTATAGGTATGACTATTAATAATGATTTTCTAAATCAAACTTTTTTTTTTCTATGTCTATATTACACTTATTTTGTTATTTATTTCATGTTGTAAATTTTTAATACTATATAAAAAGTATGTAAAATACATAAATGGTATCTAAAATAATTTCACTTTCTAACATGATTTAGATAAACATATAAAGTGGAAGCATATTTTAAATAAAATATAAGATATGCTACAAAATTAGTGTGGTCATATTTTACATAAAGTATAAGATAGGCTACGAAACCGGTTATATATATATATATATATATATATATATATATATATATATATATATATATATATATATATATATATATATATATATATATATATATATATATATGTATGTATGTATGTATGTATATGTATATATAACCTATTTATATAGCGCTAAGGCTACATTGATTTAGCCTTTCCAAAACCTAGTCATAGTAGGGTCTTATTTATTAAACTATCCTTTGAATACTTAAGTGGTTGATTCTTTTTGTATAACTCCAGTTACAATTTCTTATGCAGTTGTATATTTTATTGAGTTTCAAAAGAGGGAGCTTCCACATGTTTATATTCTTATATTCTTTCATGAAAATGATAAATACCCATATGCTCATATAAATTATGTTATCTCTATAAAAATATTTAATTATAAAATTAATCTAGTTACCTTTGAAGCTATGCAATAATTTATAATTCATGGATTTTGTGAAGTTGGCAATCTTTCTTTTCCTTATATGATCAATAATAAATGTACAAAACACTTTTTGAAAAAAATTAATGAAGCAACTATGTTATATGGTGATGGTTTTCTAGTATATCGACAAAGGAATGATGGTAGAGTAGTTTAAAAAAATGGAAAATTACTTGATAATCATTATGTGGTTCCTTATAATGTCAAATTATTGATAAAGTATTAGGCTTATATTAATATTAAGTGTTGTAATCATTCTTGATCAATTAAATATATATTTAAGTATTAGATCGAGCAACTATAATTTTAGAGAAAGTTAGAGATAATTTTGATGTGAACAATGAGAAACGTAGACCAATAGTTGATAAATTATGCAATTTTTAGATTACCGATATAGCTTAAGAAGCATGTTAGAAAATATTTGATTTTGCTATTAATTATCACAAGCCTAGTGTTGAGAGACTTAGTCTACATCTTCCTAATTTGTAGTTCATTACTTTTCATGGCTATGCTAACTTGCTTAATGTACTAAATCGACTTCAAATTGAAGATACTATGTTTACATAGTGGATGAAGATGAATCAGATATAAGGATGCACGATCATTAACTTATACTGGATTTTTAATTTATTAGGTATAGTGCAATAATGTGAAAGAATAGAAATGGAGATGTCTAGAAGATGTATTGGAAGAATATACTTTACACACCCTGCAAGTGATGAAAAATTTTATCTAAGAATGCTATTAAATATCATAAAAGGGCCTACATGTTATGAAGATATTCATACAATAAATGATGTCATATATCCAACATTTAAGAATGCATATCATGCTCTTAGTTTGTCAGATTTTTTTCAAAGAAACTAGTCATTGAGAAACTGGTCAACAACCGAGAGCTTTCTTTGTTACGATACTTTTCTTTTATCATGTATCAAATCCACTCTAACTTTGTAAAAAAAATTGAAAATTAGTTTCCGAGGATTTTGCCTGTAAGCAAAGACAAGTTCTCTAATTTGATCGACTGTGATTATTATAATCATAAATTAGAAATTATGCTGTTTAAGATGAATAGCTATTAATTAAAAGTGGCAAGTCTTTGTAAGACTTTCCTCAATTATCTTGGCTAGATGCATGTCTTCGTGATTAGAAATAAATTCACTTAATTAAAAAAAAAATCTTATAATATATAAGAACCTATAGAGGAACATCAAAAATTGTTTGCTAGTCTTAATAGTAAATAGATAATTACATGCAAAACTATTATCGAGATAATTTCATCTAATAGCTAGTGATTTTTTTTATAAATATGATGGTACTAGAAAAACTTACATTTATGAGACTATTCTAGTTGCATTAGAGTTGAAGGAAAATTATATTAGCTACTCTACTTTTATATGGTCGGAGGACTGTACATTCAAGATTTTATATATTGATAATCATCAATGAGAATTCAGTGTATGAGATAAAACATGATAGTCATGTTGTGAAGTTAAATATAAGTGCAACTATTATTATTCGGGATGAAGCTCTAATGGCTCATAGGTATTATTTCAAAGTAATGGATAGAAGTTTAAAGAATATTTTATACTATGTAGACATTGAGAATGCATATAAACCTTTTGGAGGAAAGGGGCTATTTCTTAATAGATATTTTAGGCATATTTTGCCTATTATTCCTAAAGATTGAAGAGAAGCTATTGTTCAAGTTTTTATTGATAAATCATATTTATGGAACCATAGTCATGTATTTAAACTACAAACTAATATGAGATTGATGAATAGTGAAACTTCCATCATAAATACTCAAGATATTTTTCTTTTTGGTAATTAAATACTAAAAATTAGAAATGGTGGTGTTGGTAAAGGGAATGAGAATTATTTGGTTGAATTTACATCAGTTTTGATCACTATACCATAAAACAATGCAACCAATAATACAATCTATACTATTTATTTTGATTTAAGTTCAAAATTAGTAGTTAGAGAGTAATTAAAAGAGATAGTTATTATTATACTCACAAATAAAATTGTTGATGTAATAAATGAAAGAATAGTTTCTTCAATATTTGCAAAAAAGTTATTTACTTAAGTACATATTTAATTTATATGACATCATCTAACTATGCAGAAGATGATATTTAGTATCCTATCGAGTTTCTTAACGCTCTCTAATTTTTTGGACTCTCAAATCATGAGTTAAAGTTACGGGTAGGGATTCCAATAATATTTTTTATTCTCAATCAAAGTGCTAATCTTTATAATAGTACTGAATTGGTAATTGTAAGAATAATTTTTTAAAATTATAGAAACTGAAATTATTAGTAAAAGTAATATTGATGATCGTGTGTTTATTTCTAGCATAGTCTTATCTCTAATTGAATACAAATGGCCTTTGATATTGAAACGAAGACATTTTTCTCTTTTTGTGTATTTCGTTATGACTATTAATAAGAGTCACAGTAAATTATTAAAGCAAGTTGGAATATATTTTCTAAGGCCTATATGTAGTCACGGATAGTTATATATTACATTATCTAGAGTGACTAGCAAAGATAGTTTAAAAGTTTTGATTAATAATAATGGTGAGCATTCTAATGATTATTGTTCCACAAAGAATATTATCTATAAAAAAATATTCTCAAATCTACCTACTATCTTTAATATTTAAGGTATGTAATAAATTACAATTAAACATAAAAAAGATTATTTTATATGCATGGATATTTTAGGTCATATCCTTGATAATACATGTCAATAGTCCTACCTTGATTTTATATTATTTTAATTCTTTTTTATACGTATTAATGTATATTTATTATATATTGTTAATCAACTCAACGATGAGGTACAATTTACTGAATGAGTTAACAAACAAGAGATATAACTGGAATATAAAAGTTATAATTGATAGAATATAAGACTCGGTTAACATAAAATATAACAACGAGCTCATAAGTTTTGATGGTCTATTTATTAACAAAGAGGTACCTTTCCCTTTTATAGATTAAAATATTTTCTACTTTTCAATTCTTAAAATTTGTTTTAAGAATTATTAATAATGACATTTTCTAATTTGTTGATTTGTTAGGATAATCATATACATGTTGTAATTAAGAAAAGTATTGTATAAAAAATTCATATGCTTATTGAGGAAGGGCAAATATATTTAATTACTAATCTGAAAGTTGTACGATAGAATATATCATCAAATAAATAATGATAAAAATATCATTTTCTTGCTCATCACAAAATTGAAAAAAATATTGAAATATGATATATGACCATTTCTATACAAATTCTATTTTATAAATTATGATGAAATAGTGAATCGAGTTGATAATTATATCTATTTTGGTTGTAAAAATAAAAAATGGTTCTATATTTTTTTTTAACCTTCTAGCTATTTTATTTAACTAACAAATACTCTTCATGTCTAAATTTTGTGGATGTTATTGAAAAATTAGTTACTATTGGTCTTTTAAAAAATATTCATGCTCAAAACTCAAATGTTAAAGGAAAAAAAATCCAAGAGTTGTTAATGCTTGAGTATGTATTTTACTTAATATGTAGTATATTATTTATTTAAAAGTATATTATTTATCCTTCTAATTTAATTTGATGCTGTTGTAGTGGACAGAAGATAGAGGTCATACTTTTGGATAGTACTACTGATCACATAAATAAAACTAAAATTTTACAAAGTTCCACTTATCCAACTTTAATTGTAATATTAACAACTATTAAAGTGTTTTGAGATATTTGAAAAATATTTTAACTTTTCTCCTAGCATTTCTATTCTTACTAAGAAATCTATATTCTTAGAAGAACATTATCTTTTCTTCACGACTCAACAAAAAATTATATCAACTTGGACATTTTGGAGTTGGAAAGTTTTAATCATAGTTGTCATATACTCTTCTATTATGTTGTATATTATAATTACTATTAAATAATGTTGGAAAAATAATTAACTAATTTATTTTATTATTTTTAGTAAAGATTTACTTCTATGAATAATGTTTAAGAGCTTATGTCCCAAAGCTAGTTACAAACTTCTTCTACTAATCCATTGTCTATTAGAATGATGACAATCCAAGGGATAAAATCTATTGAGTGGGATTTCTTGGACAAGTAATTGAAATTATGAAATGCCATACCTTCATTCATATATCATGAATATTTCTTAAATTTGATATTTATATTGAAGATATATATTTGTGATTAATTGTTCAACCATTTAATTTATATAAGACTATTTTTTATTATGGGGTTTTAGTTAGTGATATCAAAATAAATTTTGGATGGTGCTATATGATTTACTAGGTTTGCCAAAAAAATAAAAGAGATACATTGATATTGGATTCTAGTGTGATCAATGTGATATAGGGCATAAGTATCCAATACTAAGGTTTGTTTAAAAAAATTTATATATTATATATGTTAAGTTAGATCTCTTGCTCATTTTTCATTTGTTAGTTGTATTTTAATAAATTTTGGTTTCTATTTGCTATTTCCTTTTATTTAGATATTGATTATAATTCCATGTTGAGGATTATACTAGATTTGCATCATTTATTTATTTATTTGATAAAGTTGCCCGACAGTAGGCAAATCAACTAAAGAATTATATCTCCTCTCCAATATTATTATTCCGATCGGTACTTACTTCGCTTTCCTTCTATCTCCTCTCCAATACTGTTATTCCAAAGTATATTATTCTCAAGTTGAAGCAGATGATCCGAGCTTTCGTCTGGGATTCCTCCTCGTCCACTCGGAGGAAGATTCGTTTGATGAGATGAGAGATCGTGTGTTTGCCCACTCGTCTTGGTGGTCTGGGGATCCACTCTCTTGTTTTCAGGTGGGAGGCTTTGTTAGCCAAGCATATTGCTAGATTTTTTCTTTGTCCGGATAGTTTATGGATGTCTTTGATGAGGGCCAGATATGGTGATATCCCTATTTAGTCGATGAGTCCCTATATTTTGCCCAGGCATTGCTCTATTATTTGGAGAGAGATGATGGCCAAGTCTTCGCTTGTTACTCCTCACCTTTCTTGGCTAGTTGGCGATGGTTCTTCGATCAGGTTTATATTAGACCCTTGGATTTCTGATGTTCCTTTGATCAAGTGGCCTACTTTTATTTCTATTCACACGCTTCAAACAATTTCTATTGCTGATCTTCTGGTTCCGGGTCGGTCTCAATGAGATCATGATGTTGTCATTTCTATTTTTTGGGATATTCTCAATAACCGGGTTTTATCTATTATGCTGCCATTTTTCCTTGCCTGGACACCAGAGTTTGGAGACATTCGACATCGTCCCGGGTGCCCATGTCTGATTTGATGTTCCTTGTCTGTCCGGTGCCTCCCGTGACTCGCAGTTTTGCGTGGATGTGGTCATTACATGTTCATCCTAAGATTTTCCTATTTTCGTGGAAATTCACTTGGTATCGTCTCCCCTCTTGGGACCTTCTTGTGCTAAGAGGCCTCACGATGCCGTCTGCCTATATAGTTTGTGAGTCAGAGCGTGAGTTGCAGGCCCATGCTCTATTTCTGTGCAGACGAGCGGAGTCGGTGTGGCAGCTGGCTGGGTTTGGGATAGTGGTCCAGCAGGATGTTGATCTGGTGGATTCCTTTTTGAAATTATTAAGCTCGGACTTGACCGGCTTTTTAATTTCTTTTATGGCTTATCTTGCTTATCACTTCTGGATTTCTAGGAACGAGTTTGTTTTTAGCTCTGCTAGATACTCCCTTAGGATGGTAGTTGAGAAAGCCAGGGCTTCTGCTATTGAGTTTCGATATTCGACTATGAAGCCTTCAGAAATCTAGGATTCCTTTTCTGTTATTCGAGCATCCTGGTGAGTTTTTATTTCCTGGGAACCCCCTCCTCCATACTTTTTCACTGTTAGCTTTGACGGGAGCCTTCGGGATAGACAGGGGGGTGTTGCCTTTGATATCCGCGACTATCGTCTTAGCTTTCTTGTTGCTGGTGGGCTGCCTTTTTATGGTTCTTCAATCTCTGGAATAGAGTTGTTGGCGGCTTGGGCGGGGATTTGGTATGCCCGACAGATCCTTCACCTAGACCATTTGATTATTAAGGAAGACTCAGTGACCGTGGTGTCTTGGGTTAGGCAGACGATGAGCTTTTCGTCAGTACACCCAATCATCCAGGACATCGATTTTCTCCTACAGGGCCATGCTTTTATTGCTGTACGCCAGATTTATAGAGAGGCTAATACAGCGGCGGACTGGGTTGCCTCTTTTGTCGTCTATCATTCTTGTTCTATTTTGTGGTCTGATTGGCATTCTACTACTGTACAGCTTAGGAATCGTATCCTTTCGGACTATCTGGGTTGTATTCATTTTCGTTCTTTGAATTGAATACGCTGCTTTATCAAAAAAAAAAACTAAAGAATTATATATTAATAAGGTACATGCAACATCATTTCATTTTTTATTCATCCAATTAATTAATTAATAATATAAAATTATGTATTTTTTTAAAATAAAAAGAATATAATTCCATTATTTTTTTAGAATTCAAAACAATTATAGAAAAAAACTATATATTCTAAGTTAAAGTTGATGAAGACAATCTCAAAGAAGGAGAACAAAGCCACACTGTTATTAAAATAATTTTTAATGATGCATATAAGGAATTAAAAGATAAGAAAAATTAAGAAAAATCCATTGCGACTGATATTATTCTATTCTTTAATTATAGATAATATATCTATGTATCTTATTTTAACATTTCATAACTAAATCCTTTCTTGCATATCGAAAATAACGAAGATGAAAATCTTATCACTAATACTGCTACGAAGAAAAGAGATGTACATGGAAAGTAAATAAGCGATTATGTTTTAGTTAATGATAAGCATTCTGAAATAAATATTGTTTCAAGAAATGATTTCTATATCAGTAAAAAATAAAAATGGCTATGTTATTTTTTATTATCATGTTATTTAAACAAATTATCTTTATATCCCCATTTACAATAGTTGATATCAACTATTATATTTTATTTTGTTATTAAAAAAAAATTGAGCTTCATATCACGTGAACCTATAGCTTTTTATGTTTTGGTGCTTTTTTTAATATACAAATTTTTAAACATTAAATGCATATGAGATTAATCAATCAATTTTTATATGTATTTACATTTACATTGAAAAAAAATATTTGATTCAAAATTACTTATATGCCATGGAAATAGAAAACGAATCATGCATCGCATGGATAATTAGTAGGTATATATATATATATATCTGGTTTTCTAAAATCTAAATCAAAATTGAAAC
Organism: Areca catechu; assembly: GCA_021397845.1. Taxonomy (NCBI): domain Eukaryota; kingdom Viridiplantae; phylum Streptophyta; class Magnoliopsida; order Arecales; family Arecaceae; genus Areca; species Areca catechu. Next base: position 6,117,763 of record CM038040.1, on the reverse strand, counting down.
TTTTTTAAATTTCTAAAATTTTTAAATTATAGATCAATTTTTTAGAAAATCTGATTTAAACCAAACTGAAATTAACAGTTTGGATTGATTTTATAGTTTGATTGGTTTGACTGTACATTTCTATTTTTAGAATTACTATAAATTGTCGGGATAATGTCAGGTATGTCATGCTAGAATCATCCAAAATTTTTAATGGATATGATTTTGGATCCACGCACGGTCGAGGGTGCGTTCAGGTTAGGTTCAGGTTGGATATGGTTGGACCGATAGCCCCGTTATATCCTTGACATGCCTGCATACCGGTTCAGGACAGAGAGGTCATTCGGTGTCAGTCCGGGTCCGAACTACTGCGAACTCGACTCCGCCGCTTCTCTTTCTCCAGATCCTACCATCTCCGCCCTTCTCCACCGGCTTCCGGCGGTTTTGCAGCGTTGGGCGATCGTTGTTGTTGGAAATCGTTCGGTTTCTTCCATTTATTTCGAAATCGTTGGTTATTTTTTATGAATTGTAATGTGTTTTGTCATTTTGTCGGACCTTAGCAATGGAGCAACGGCCCAGTCGAAAACAGTTGCTTTTCTTGAAGAGGAATTTTTTTTTGGCTTTCCTTTATATATTGTTTTCCGATTTTACTATATAAAAAGTTGCTACTTTTGTTTAAAATTTTTAGTTCTCCAAGTTTATTTCGGATATTTTCCCTTAACTTTCTTTTACTCCTTTACATTTCATCAAATTATATCATTTTTTCTAAAATTTATATGGAATTCATGTGGTTGTTGCCTCTTTGTTCGCTTTTGTAAGAAATTCGCTATCTTTTTAAACGCAGCATGAAAAGTTGTGATTTTGCTTGATATTTTCAGCGCCCCATGTCTATTTCTTGATTTTTTGTCTGCATGGTGTTAGGATGTCTAAAAGAGTTATAGAGTATTGTTTTTCCGATTCTGCTCTCGAAGCATAGCCGAAAGTGCCTTTGTTCTCTGTTGCAGGAATTCTTTCGATGCTTCTATTATGGAGGAGCAATCAGATGATGATCTCAGGATAGTTGCTGTAAATGAATCACCTGAAGCCGGAGAAGGGCAGGAGCTTGCCACTGTAAGTACGCAGGAGACTGATGTGGGGAAAGAGTTCGAAGCCACACAGGAAATGAATGGAGGTGATGATGATGTACCAAAGTTGGGGATGACGTTCCAAACCCCAGAAGAAGCTTTCAGATTTTATGACAAATATGCTCGTCGTACTGGATTTGGCATAAAGGTGCTAAATTCAACATACTATGAAGATGGAAGATGTAGGTATCTCTGGCTTTCTTGTAACAAGGATGGTAAAGTGAAATACAAAACTGATTTCCATTCATCTAAACCAACCAAAAAAACAAACTGCATGGCGAGGATCCAACTTCGGCACAGGGCTGATGGATTGCTTCACATGAAGCAAGTAATACTTGATCACAATCATCCACTAAGTCCTGGGACTGCTAAATCCTATCATACAAGAAAGCGGAAACGATTTCTTGAAAATGATGATGGAGCGGTGATGCCACTGGACTGGTCATACACAGAAGGAGGGTTTGGGAGGGTACGAAAGCGGGGAACTGGAGAAAAGAAGTGTGAGTTGAGGCTTGAAAAAGGAGATGGTGAGGCTATTCACAGATTCTTTATAGGCATGCAAACCAAAGACTCATTCTTCTTCCACTTGATGGATCTGGATGAAGAAGGTCGTTTAAGGAATGTATTTTGGGCTGATGGCAGGTCTAGGACAGCATACCAGTACTTTTGTGATGTTATTTTATTTGATACTACCTATTTGATAGATAAATATGATGTGCCTCTTGTTTCTTTTGTTGGAGTAAACCATCATGGCCAGAAGGTGTTACTTGGATGTGGTTTGCTTTCGGATGAAAGCAAGGAGACATATATTTGGCTATTCAAAACTTGGCTATCTTGTATGTTTGGATGTCCTCCAATTGCAATAATCACTGATAGATGCAATGCCTTGCAAGAAGCTGTTGCTAAGGTATTTCCAAAAGCTCACCATCGTCAATGCCTATGGCATATAATGAAAAGGATTCCAGAAAATTTACAAGGGTGTGTGGACTATAAAGAAATCAAGAAGACTTTGAAGAAAGTAACATACGACAGTTTAAGAAGTGATGAATTCGAAGAAGACTGGAGAAAAATGGTTGAGAAATATAAACTCGAAAATAATGAATGGCTTAAGTCACTGTATGAAGATCGACATTATTGGGCCCCGGTGTTTGTCAAAGAAACATTTTGGGCAGGAATGTCTGTTACCCGACGTGGTGAGAGCATGAAGTCTTTCTTTGATGAGTATGTTCATTACAAGATTACTTTAAGACAATTTCTTAGAAAGTATGAGATGGTTGTGCAGAGTAAATATGAAAAGGAAGTTCAAGCTGATATTGAATTGTTCCATAAGAGTCCTCAATTGATAACAAAACTCTACATGGAGGAGCAGCTTGGTAAAGCCTACACATTTGACATGTTTAAAAAATTCCAAGCTGAGATTAGGGCCTTGATATACTGTGTCTCTTCTCTAGTTAAAGTTGATGGTCAAGTGCATACCTTCAAAGTAAAAGAACGTATAAGAGTGAAAGACAGTAAACATATGGAGAATAAGTTATATGAAGTTATTTACAATGAAAAGAAATTAGAGGTGAGGTGCATTTGTTGCTCTTTCCAATTCAGAGGTATTTTATGTAGACATGCATTATCTGTGCTTAACTTTCAAAATGTGGTTGAAATTCCATCTAAATACATTCTTGAACGTTGGAGAAAGGACTTCAAGCGCATGCATGCTTTGGCTTGTTTTCCTAATGAGGTTGTAGCTGATGGGCCATTGGAGTCTCGTGGAAACTTTTACAAGCATTGCCTTAAACTTTCTGAGATAGGGCTGATGTCTGATGAAAAATATGAGTTTGCATTAAAAGTAGTAAATGAGGCAATACAAAAACTTCTTGCAAATGACAGCATATGTGATGACACACAAACAGAGAATGTTTCTCGTGAAGCTCTGTTAAACTGTAATATGGTTAATTTCAATGTGAACAATGATAGAAATAGGGGAATTGAAACTGATGGGTTTCACAATCCTATGCAAGTGAGGCAGACAGCGCACCATCCACATTTTGAATTTTTTCAAAATAGGGTAGGTTCATGTAATATATAAGCTTGTTTTTCTTATATATATTTGTCTATTTTATCCAAATAATTCTTATCGAGCAAATTACTTGTCATAGGGTCACAATGATCAACAGTCAGCTGGCTATCGGTCAGGGATGGATTGGGGCTTTCAACAGTATTTTCAGGTACATAATTAAGTTTTAGCTTCAGCTTATGTGTCTCCTATCAGCATCTGGTTTCTCATCTAATGGGATTTTATATTTCAACTAACGTTTGCCCTTAGTTATTTGTGAAATCTTAAAATGGGGGAGGTATGTTTTTGTACATCAATTCTACTTCGAAAAGCTAGAGAAAAACTAAGAAGCATACAGATTCTATGCAATATGTATTTAACAGAATACCAGATAGAAAAAAGTTCTAGTTTACAATACATGACAAAGAAACAACTGCAAATATAAAATTTATGAAGAAAATATCTAAAGAAGATTGAGGTGAAAATAAGAAGAAGGTATGAGCTATCCTAGTATCCTTAAAGACATTTTCAGAGTATATACCTATGTTCATTTCCTTCCTATTTGAGCCGTGGTCATATGATACTCACAAAAAATTTGGCAAGCTTTCATTATTTTTTGTTTAACTATAATTTACTTCAACTCTTCTTCAAAATTTTATTTTCATAAGTTCTTTCTGTTTTAGTTAGTTCACTGATTCAGCATTTTCCATGGTAAGCACTGAAAACAGAGAAGGAAAAAACTGTACAAGAGATAAATAGAAAGGAATTGATATGTTCAATGTGAAGATAAATATCAAAAGTTCTAAAAAAAAGATAAATGTTTGCATATTTTGACAAAGTAAAAACATGACAATAAAGGCCTTCAGTATATAAATCGAAACGGAATAGAATAGATATGCACTTCCTTTTTCAAATATGATGTCTCAAGTCCATGTCCTAACCTCCATAGGGCTGTTATTATGGGCTTTAACTATCAGCATGGTGGATGGAGTGCATTTCGACACGAGGTGGTAGAGCCGCTCTTTGATGTAAGGGGGCTCAGGTCGGCCTAGGAGCATCAGGCTGAATGGTTGTTTGCCTGAGTTGCGAGGCTCCATATGGCATGTCAGGCGATGCATGACCTTCGAGGTCAGCTACGTGTGACCTCGGAGGTTGGCTACTTTTATTCTGCTTGGCCTGCCTTTTGGATTGGTCAGAGTTGACCTGGGCTGATTACATCAAGGGGATGCTGAGTGTACCCCAGTTGTCACGTTAATTGTGAGGTTGGGCTAATCCAATTGTGCCACGTTATTAGGCTTATTTCAGGCCACATCAGTGACACTAATAGGAGTCAAAGAAAGCAATGCTTTAAATTCAGGGATCAAAGAAAATTACTATTTTATCACTAACTTCATGGTTTGGGTTTCTTAACCTGGTTTTCTAGGGGTTTCTCAATGTAATATGAAGAAAAGAAATAGTTGAAAGTTTTAAGGACCTTGCTTAGCACTTCATCTGAAGATTCGCCATCTCGGTACCAGATCCTGTACTATTATCATTTGATTACAGTGTCAATACGTAGTTCAGTATGGTACGACAAGGTTTTAAATTCCGTGGGACAGGGCTGTCCCGGTTTTTTCCTGGAATGGGATGCATTGGCATCCTGCCATGTCCCGACATTCGGAATAGGGGATGTCCTAAGATGTCCCAATTGGGACATTGGGATGCTGGCGGGATGTCCTGTCCTGACATATGGGATAATATCCCGTCCCGGTGTCTCGTGGGATGTCCTGCTGGACCTGAATCATTGTGGTACGAGACAACATGCCAAATCTTGAAATCCGGTTCAATACTGGCAAGGTATGGTATGCCCGTATTGGGCAGTATGGGATGGTATGGCAAACCATGCTCCATACTAGGAATCATGAAAATGACCTCCCATTCTCATACAAAAATTATCAACAACATCAGTGAAATGTAAATGAGGGGAGAAATAAAAGGATTAGATAAAGATTTTTATGTCTATATGCTAAAATATGCAGGCTGCGTAATCTAATCATTCCAAAATTTGAGCTTTGGGAGCACATTTCAATCAGAGCATTTCTGATGGGAGCTTTGCATTGGACCCCTTTTGATGGCCCTCAGACCTGCATAGGATGGTAAACACTCCACTATCAAACAAACAGAAACTACACTTGTCATTCTCAGTTCCACATATTAATTCCCCATTCTCACCAGCTTTCTCACACTTCCCATTCTGACCGTACTCAAAAATCAAACCTTTCCATGAAACAATGTCTCTCTAAGACATTCCATCAAATGCCTTTGAGGCCTTAATGCCAAAGAACTGCACCTCACATCCATGTTAATCAAAAAATTCTCAGTATGTGGATCTGATCCAAAAGGCATTTCTAAAACATGCCTGTGGATTCTTTGACCATCCCATCTAACCTAAATCAGCAAGAATTGTGATAAAGTTCAATACATTAAGGGCCAATCTCATCTATTCTAGCTTGGTATAATGGTCCAAAGCTTTTGAGAACTTGCCATTATGGGTGTGACCAGTGTTCTCGGTACCATCCCGAACCGCTTGGTTCGGGGCATACCATATCGAGCTAGTACAGTTCAGCCATGAAAAATGATCTCGAATGCCGGACCATTTAAAAAATCTATACTAGACCGGTACAATACGGTACGGTACCGTACTAGTGCATTTTGCTTGGTTCAGTCCGGTTCGGGCCTGGTTCGGCCTGGTTCAAATCTGGTTCAGGTCCGATTAAATAATATAGCCATGGAAAAGGGAGATAATTTTTTATAATTTCATGGATCCGGTACGGGACCTGGTATGGTGCAGTACTTATTGTACCATACTAGTCGATGACCGGTATGGGGCCCGGTACCGGTTCAGTATTTCTTGGGTGTGACATTGTTATTTAAATGGGAGATTGGCAGAACACTGGCAGAGAGGTAGCTGGATTCCTGGGATCTAAGTACTTATGAGAGAAGAAGGTGAATTGAACAAGGCTGAAGGTGATAAAGAGAGTGGATATGATGTTGGAAGGGGTTTTGAGAAGGGGGATGGCTTCCGCCACTAACTGACAAGGCATTAGATGAAAAGGAAATGGTATACTAAGTAAAACTTTGAAATTTTTTCCACTGCTGCCACCATGTTAGACTATAGTATAACCAAATAACATCTAAAACAAACAGGTCTTAAAAATTGAGGGTTATCATGGGAAGTAAAAAATTCTGCTGCCAAGCTTGAATGAATATTTGGAAGATGCTGCACCATCCTTCTACCTTTAGAGTAGATGATTTTAATACCAATTGTTGTTTTGACTTTTTATTGATGTGTTAATGGGCATTAACATGCAGGAGGGTCAGATACAGGAGACAAATCCCAGCCCAAGGCCTTGGTAGATGATGGAACATCTACTTGCAGATATGTAGCTTCAGGTATCTTTTGAATCTACTACTATTATCTATTGCTTTTTGTTCCTTTATGCTTCAGATTTCTGAAGTCAAATCTTGCTAGCAGAGGAGAAATAAAGGATGCTGGAAGGTTTTTTCATTGCTTGACTAGAATGTTTGTTTGGTCCATATGGATTCATTGCCAGATTACCCATTTGATTAGCTCTGGTTTATTGCATCTTCATGCTTTTAAACAAGATGTGCCCCAAATATTTGTCTATGTAATGTTGCTCCAAATCCTGTTATGGGGAAAGAAATCTGAGTGCATCCTGAGGGGTCCTTGTTCAGATAGCTTTGCACCACTTGGATACTTTTTAAGGTCTAGTATCTGCATTGACTTATCTTTCAGCAGTACTGTTTTTGGTGAAATTTTGTTTTTGAGTTTGAGAGTACAGAAACTGCTACCGCTTTCTAAAATTTATGTACCGTTTATGAAAAAAAATGATTGTCTCTTGCAATATCTACTATTATAATGGGAACTCCTAGAGATGATCGAGAACCAAGATTGTGTCGTGATGCATCTGATGTGGGATGACCTGATCTAAAGATGCAAGGATGGGACTGATGCAGATTTTTTTCTTTTTATTATCAGCAAACTGAAACTATAAATCAAAATTAGTTAATTCATTTTTTTATGATTATGGAAGGGATTAAGCTATAATCGATTTTTTAAAAAAAGATAACCACAGGCACTAACAAGAAAATCTTAGATCTTAAGAATAGGATTGTGGGCAATTGAGAAACTACCCGTAAGGTTAGGCTTAGCACAAGCAATTAATATATAAATCTAATAAAATCAAAGAATTATTATCTCTACCAATATCAATTAAATATATTTAAATGGATAAGGTGCTCATAAACTTGATCGTGGTCGAATCTGGAAAAGAAGGCGCTGACCAAGTCGGGTTGTGATTCTGGTTGGATGGTGAGTCCGCTAAAGCCTTCGGACCTGGAATACCAACACAAATTAACAGCAATCAAGATTTTTTCCAAATAAGAACCAAGTTCAATTCGGCCCAATAATTCTAAAATTTAGAAGTCGGCATGGTTTCTGGATTTGCTCTGAAAGCGTGCCGATTTCTCATTCTGGCACGTGCTTTTATAATCGTATGATCAAGATACTCGGGGATCAAACTACGGTGAAATCCAAATAATTATTATAAACCCAATTTTTTTTTTCTTTTTTCTCCAAAATAGCTTGAAGTCTGTAATGAGTAAGGGGATTGCTTTCACCTTTGTGCCAAAGCCCCCGGTGCTTTCACGATTGTGCAAATGGGGAGGGGCTTCGAAGGAGAAGATCGGCAGGGACTCGCCGGTGTTCTCGAAGGAAGACGATCGCCGGGGTGAGGCGCTGGTGGCCAAGGGCAATTGTGAAGTCAATGACTCCAAAAAAGATGACTACTCGTCTTTGGCTATGGGCGACGACACGAGCGACATGCTGGGCATGGACAGATTGCTTGATTTGGTCGTTACAGTGGTTGCAGGAGACAGGGGTTCTTGAGGCCTAGCCACAGGTAGTCGGAAGAGTTGGGGACGTTCGACGGTGATGGTGGCCGGCGATTGGTTTGATGATGGAGCAGCGGCACGGATGCTTTGTTCTAGGAAGAAGATGGCACGGGAATATAGGCATGGGTCACTCGATCTGGTGGGTGTTTCAGGGGGGTCCGGCAAACGGGGCTCGGTCGTGAGCTCTCGAGACGGAAAGGAGGCGGCAGTTGAGCATGGGTGGTGCGGGAGAACAAGGAGATGGGGTGGAGGGCTTGATGGCGAACAGTGACAGTGGAGAACGGAGGTCCATGGGTGAGGAGTTTGGCAATGGAGCGCTCGTGGGGCTTTCCAGACAGGACGAAGGAGGTTGGAGTGATTTTTCGATGAGATTGAGGTGGGGGGTTTTCTAGTGGTTTTGGATGCTTGACAACGGTTTGATAAAGGGCTTAGGAAGTTTAGTTCTCAGATCACCGTGGATGGTAGGAGGAAGAAGAAGGGGAAGAGAGAAGTAGGGAAAGAAGAGAGGAGAAAGAGAAGAGTAGGAAGGAGAGAGAGGAAGAAGCTGAGAAGAATAGAGGCGAAGAGGAAGAGAGAATCGGGAGAAATCCAAAGAATTTTATTAACTTTGTCGATGATCTATTTCAATACCAGGACCTTTTTAAATAGGCTCAAGTCCCCAACAAATTAAAGACCAACCTAACCAAAACTCTAGGACTCCCCAACAAATTGAAGACCAAATTAATAAAAATTCTAGGACTCCAAACTAATCTGAAACAATTAGACTGATCTAAAACAGACTTCAAACTAATCTAGTTTCATGCTCTGAGATCTGTGCATGAGCTGGATACGAAATAATAAAAATAAAAAATATATCCAATCCCCATACACCCAGGTAAAAAATCAAAAAATACATATATTTGCTTAAAGAAAAGCTGGGTGTGCATCAGAATTGATGCTGGATGATGTCCTCATCATTTTTTTGGGATGGGGAGAACTTGACTCCATCGAGTCAGGCTCCATGCTGCTTTGGTAATGCTCAAGAATGTCATGATCAATCCACTGTAGTTCTCGAGTAATCCATGTGTCCTTAGACTTAGAGCGGCCTTGCCATCTCACCAAATTCTATGATATCCACAACTCCTGGTAGAAACGACCTGCTTGTCCAGAATCTTCTCAATTCGATCATCTTCGAGAAACTTTTGGCTATGGACACTCGGATGGGGGTTCACTCTTTAACAAAGAAATTAGACTCAAAAGGATCATTGGATATTGATATTGGTTTTTTATACTATATTAGATTTGATACATTAAAAGTAGTGCTAATGTCATAATCAGACAGTATTTCCATAATATATGCATTTGATTCCAATTTCTTTAAGATCTTAAAAGGGCCTCCTCCTTGGACATGTAGTTTCTTAGCGATTCCAGAAGAAAACTGCTCTGGCCTAATCCGTAGTCATGACATAATCATCCTTAGCAAAATCCTTTTGTCGATGAGAATCTGCTAACTATTTATTCGATTACTTATATTAATTTATAACTGATCTCTTTATGCAAACTCCTAATATGCTCTGTAAAGGATGATGCTGATTCTAATACTCTAGTATGCATGATGAGATGTACAATATTATTTTATTTTTATTATTTTTTTAAAGTCTGGGTATTCATCATATTCTTCTTTTAACTATTAAAGCCCATAACTTTATAGTTTCTTCCTATAAGAGGTCTACATCATCTTTGGTGTCTACATCCACTTTATACCATATGACAAAGGTATAAATCTGAAGGAACTCAATTCACTTTCCAGGTTTTGAACTTAAATTCTTCTGTGAATTGAAAAACCTGAAGGTCTCGTGGTCCGAATACAGGAAAATTCTTGTGGAAGTAGATAATGCCTCCAAAACTTAAAGACTTGGACCACAACATAGAACTCTTTGAGATAGACATGGTTCAATAAACACCTATGCTTAAGAGGGATGGACAGTAATTATCTAGGCCATATTATAGGAACTCGAGTAGTCTACAGGTACTAAATCTAGATATGAAACGCCATCAGGGAAGATGGTATCAATGCAGCTACCATTATCGATGTTTTCCTTGCATATATTATCATCTTGACTATCAAAGGTATGAAGAACAGCAATGTTGTTTTCATCTTCAGTCTCTTTAGGTTGGTTCAATACACATTTATCTTCTTCTATTTCTAGTTGTTCTTCAGGCATAGTGTTAATCTGGATTGTGTCATAGTTATCATAGATGTTTGCTAATTCTGGATCCGCTATATAGATTTCTTTTTGAGGGTCATTTTTAGGATTTTCATTTTTAGATTTCTCCATAAGTAGGATGGATAAGCACTGACTAGCAGTATGGTATAGTCCCTTGCACAAAAAGCATTGTATTTTGGAATCAGCCTTCTTGGTTGACTGTGTCATAGGTCTAAGAGTGATATTTCTAATCTAGGCATTATTGGCTCAGTTTTCTTCCAAGTTTTCTATCCTTACTCCATCCTCTCGACAAATGCCAGTAAGATTTCCAATTTTTTCAGTGAGAGCTTGAAGGGATGCAGCTATTTGGTTAGGATCCATCTTATTATTTGACTCTAGGAGTTCAGGATGGTACTTTGCTTCTGACCTGGTGGTCATACAAGGGACACAACAAGCTCTCTATTGAATTTTGAATTCCCTCAATATGTAGTATTTCAGTCTGGATTGATGCTCAAAAACAGATATCCTAGGCAAGTGTTTTTAGCTTTTTCAAAGCAGGGTTGGATTTCTCAATGAGTGGAGATTCCAACAACCTAAATTTCAGAATTTTTGGATATTCCTAGGATTAAAAATTTGACTGATTTCTAGGGATTACGCAGACTGAATTTTCAGCAGAATTTTCAAGGTGCAATGACTAGTTTTCTAGAGAAATCTGGTACCAATCTAGAATTCGATTTAAAAATTGTCAAACATAGATGTTCTCTTTTATCGAATCTAGTTTTCAAATCTATGAGTTTGATGAATTTTCAACAATCCTATTAACGGCAATCAATGAAAGAACAGAGGTTATGTAGTTCTACAGGTTGCAGATTTCTATGCGCATAATCAAAAACTTCAAGTCAAGCTGGCATGAATCCTAAAGCAGGTTTAAAGATTTTCACACATAGAAATTTTCTAAATCAAGTATAGTTTCTAGAGCCACCAATTTTATAATTTTTTGATACTTCTAGAAATGGGACTTAGGATTTGAACAGAGGTTGTCCAAAACTATTGGTTGCAGAATTTTAGAATAGAAGCTGAGAATCTAATTCTAAACTGATATGAATTTTAAAGCAGTTTTAGGAATCCGCAAACATAGAAATGTTCGCTTTCGAATCTATTTTCTAATGAGGTAATTTTGTAATTTTTGGAGTTTTCTATGGATAGGTTTTTCTAAAATATTAAAGGGTGTGCAGAGTATGCAGAATGCTGAATATGATTTTTTTTCTTCTAATGCAAGTATTCTTAACCTAACTTAAACTACGCTCTGAGACCAAATTTAAGGCTGATACGGGACGACCTGATTTAGGGATGCATGGATAGCACTAATATAGATTTTTTTTTATTTGTCAGTAAACTGAAACTATAAATCAAAATTAGCTATTCAATTTTTTTTTATGATTATGGAAGGGATTAAACTATAATCATTTTTTTAAAAAAAAAGATATCCACAGGCACTAACAAGAAAATCATAGATCTTAAGAATATGATTGTAAGCAATTGAGAAACTACCCGTAAGGTTAGGCTTAGTATAAGCAATTAATATATAAATCTAATAAAATCAAAGAATTATTATCTCTACCAATATTAATTAAATATATTTAAATGGATAGGGTGCTCACAAACTTGATCATGGTCGAATCTAGAAGAAAAGGCGCTGACTAAGTCGGGTCGCGATCTTGGTTGGATCGGTCGCGATCTTGGTTGGATCGCGATTCTGCTAAAACCTTCGAACCTGAAATACCAATACAAATTAATAGCAATTAAGAATTTTCCCAAATAAGAACGAAGTTCAATTCGGCCCAATAATTCTAAAAATTAGAAGTCGGCACAGTTTCTGAATTTGCTCTGAAAGCATGCTGATTTCTCATTCGGGTGTGTGCTTTTATAACCGTGTGATCAAGACACTCGAGGATCAAATGGCGGTGAAACCCAAATAATTATTATAAACCCAATTCTTCTTTTTTTTTCAAAATAGCTTGAAGTCGGCGGTGAGCAAGGGGACTGCTTTCACGTTCGTGCCAAAGCCTCTGGTGCTTTCACATCATGCAAATAGGGAGGCTTCGGAGGAGAAGACTGGCAGGGACTCACCGGCGTTCTCGAAGGAAGATAATTGCCGGGGTGAGGCCTAGTGGTGAAGGGTGATTGTGAAGTCGATGGTTCCGGGAAAGACGGCATCTCGTCTTCGACTGTGGGTGGCGGCATGCAGGGCACAGGCAGATTGCTCAATTTGGTCGTCACAGTGGTTATGGGAGATGGGGGTTCTTGAGACCTAGCCACAGGTAGCTGAAGGAGTTGGGGATGTTCGACGATGATGGTGGTTGGCGACTGGTTTGATGATGGAGCAGCGGCATGGATGATCTGTTTCGGGAAGAAGATGGCATGGCAACACGGGCATGGGTCGCTCGATCTGGTGGGCATTTTAGGGGGATCGGGCTTGGCCGTGGGCTCTCCAAACGGGAAGGAGACGGCGATCGAGCGTGGGTGGTGTGGGAGAATAGGGAAGATGGGGTGGAGGGCTAGATGGTGGTTGGCGGCAATGGAAAACGGAGGTCCATGGGTGAGGAGTTCGATAACAGCGTGATCATGGGGCTTTCCAGACGGGAGGAAGGAGGAGGTCGGAGTGATCTTCCGGTGAGATTGAGGTGGGGGGTTTTCAGGTGGTTTTGGATGCTTGACGATGGTTTCAGAAAAGACTCGGGAAATTTAGTTCTCAGATCATTGTGGATGATAGGAGGAAGAAGAGGAAGAGATAAGTAGGGAAAGAAGAGAGGAGAAAGAGAAGAGTATGAAGAAGGAGAGAGAGGAAGAAGTAGAGAAAAATAAAGGAGAAGAGGAAGAGAGAACCGGGAGAAATCCAAAGAATTTCTATGAAATTTGTCGATGATCTATTCCAATACCGAGACCTCTTAAAATAGGCTCTAATTCCCAACAAATTAGAGACCAATCCAACCAAAACTTTAGAACTTCCTAACAAATTGGAGACCAAATTAACCAAAACTCTAGGACTCCAAACTAATATGAAATAATTAGACTGATCTAAAATAGACTCCAAACTAATCCAGTTTCATGCTTTGAGATCTGTGCATGAGTTGAATACAAAATAATAAAAATAAAAAATATGCCCAATTCCCATATACCTAGGTAAAAAAATCAAAAAAAAATATATCTGCTCAAAAAAATGTTGGGTGTGCATTAGAATCCATGTTGGACGATGTCGTCATCAGCATCAAGTGCTGTAGCTTAGAGGTTTTTATTAGATTTATCTTTTCTTATTATTATTTGATTATTTTTAGTATTAGTGGGTTATTTTGGAAATGAGGGTTGAGAATTTGAGGTTAAAAAGATCTTAGATCTTATTTGATGTCTTGATGAACCCAATTACCATAACAAATACTGTTCATGGCATCATTCATGCTACATCAACCGGCCCTTTATCAAGAGTATTTTAGGGAGTTTGAAAGTTTAATTAATGTTTCTTTCTCTTTAAATAGAGAGTTGGGTTTGTAATCAGGTTTTTTAGCAGAAAAAAGGTGAACAAAATTTTAGGGTTTTCTTTTCTCCTACGGTGTGATGCGGTAGAACAAGTACGAGGTGACATTCCTAGGTTCTGGAGTGAGTCTGGTGTTATTCTCCCTCTTTCTCCTTTTTTTTCTTAATTTTTTCTTCTTTTCTCCTTTTTATCTTGTTACTACATGCCTTTCTTCGAATATTCTTTGATAGAAAATATACTTTTACTTTCCCTAGATCTTTCATGTGGAATGCATATCAAGATTTTTTGGGAAAATTCCTGCAAGCTTTTGATTTCCGTTATTTAATTGTATGAACCCTTAAAATCCCAATTTAAAGCCTGGAATTCTAAACCCTAGGTTACATTATAACCATCTAGTTTAGATTTATTGAAAACTCAGGTTTGAACCTAAATTTCTAGCAACCTATATGTTTTAGCCTTGCTTTCCTGGGCCCTATCGATGCCTATCATAGATCGTTTTACGTTGTATCATTGCTTTGGTTATCCACCATGTACCCTTATCAACAATGGTCATGGTATCAAAATGATAGCGGTCCTTGACACTAGAATAGTGTGTGCATTGTTTGTCATCATGTAGAATAAATCTGATGTAATTTCGCACTACCTACAGGCCTTGATTACCGTAGCAGAATGTGGAATTGTAAAATGGACTGAATCAGGAGAATTTCAAGCCAGGATATTTGCAGCTATGCATCACACCAAAAGCTTGAGGACTTGATGAAGCCTTTGAGAAGACATGAAGTAGAAGATGGTGTCTATTTCATCAAACAAGTTTTCTCAATGTAAAAGTTAGGCTGTGGAAAACAAGAGAGCATTATGATTAATGAAGTGAAAGAAGGGCCAAAATAGGAGATGATCCCACAATTCAAAGAAAGATACTCCCACAATTCAAAGAAACATTGAATTTGTTGCAATCAACGATTCAAGACAACTATAGAAAGAATCATTGAGATTCTGAAATTGTCTGGGAAGATCAAACCGCCTTGGTCGACATGCCACCTAACCCATTGAAGATCTTTGAGAATTTCCTCTTAAGAGTGGATTTGTGAAAGTTATAAAGATAATGAGATTGCTTGTACTGAGTTTGTGGAATCTAGAAAATTATTTAAAGATAAAGCTATCGAGAATGATCATGGTGGTTTGATGAATAGAAAATTTTCTAATGTGAGATTAGTTTTAGTTGATCACTTGCTTGTCAATTTTCTCAGCAGTAAGATATATGCTTTGTTAGTTCTGACTTCAAAAAGATCAGAAGATGCATAGGTCCAAAACTTAAAAAATTTAGTCATAAAAACCCTGAACTTTATGAACCAATTTAACTTAAACCTTGAATTTCAAATTTTCACAATTCAGCTCCTGACCTTTTTATCTGTTAACAATGTAACCCTTCTGTCATTCAGGTGTTAAATAGGTAGCAGAAATGGTACGTGCATCGCACATGCCTTTTCATTTTTCCTATGTGGCACTTCCAGAATGAAGCCTATGTTTTTTGAATGACAGCCTTAATTTGGCACCACCATTGATTTTCCCACCAAAATAGTCTCTTGGCCCTGTAAGAGGCTCTGTTTCACAAAGCCAAAACAAAGCAGGAGAAGAAAAAGAAACAAGGCATCTGGAAGGAGAAGATAGCTAGGTCTTGTTTGGACTGATGTTACAACAGGTTGCAGCATAAAAGGGTTTTCTTCCGACTTTGAATAACCAATCGTCGCATCTCCGATCATCTGAATCCCAATCAATTCCATCTCTTCATACAGCAATCTGGAGAAAGAAGAGGGGAGTTGCACATAGAAGGGCAGAAACTTTAGTTGTAGAATTGGGCAGTAATGGTAGTGGTGAAAGAATGTTAGAGGGTTCGGAGGAGTAGCAGAAGCAGTTGTGGCATAGACCCCTCAATGGTAACCAAAACTCTGAGTTTTGTGGGCCCTTGACCTCCTTTAATTGGAATGAGCTGGAGCCGCGCTACATTGGCACCTCCTCCATTGACGCCACCTTCTCCATGGACTCTGCCAAGGTTGTTGTCCTCAATATTTGCATCCCTACCCTCCTAGTTGTGAAGCTCCACTACGACCAAGCCACTGTCAACACCATCACCTAGGCCCCCTACAGCTCCTGCCATATTTGCACCACCAATGACAACTCCTAGACCCTGATTTGTGACCTCTCCTCCATGGGGAGCACCTCTGGAGGCAGCAGTTGGCCCAAGCCACTGCCAAGGGCGACCACTACCCCATACTCGCCCACACTATCATGGCCATGATAAAGCAACTGCAGTGGTCCCCCACCTTGCTCGACTGGGTTGCCATCGCCTTCTTTACCAAGCTCTATATAATTGGTGGTTGATAAAGTGACATACAAAAGAAACAAAGAGAGGGTCATCTATCTATTGATTAGTATCATCTCATCATTTTTTTTTTCTGATGCTGCTATTAACGATTCGTCACCTTTAATTGAAAATCTACTACAAATGGGATAGGATGGGATAAAAAGCCAACATACCATTTTGGTGGGAAAATGAATGGTTTATGGTGCCAAACTAAGGCTATGTGCCATCTGAAAAAAGGAAGACTTCATTCTAGAAGTGTCACATAGGAAAAGTGAAAGGGCACATGCGATGCATGTGCCATTTTGTTTACCTATTTAATGTTTAAGCGACAAAGGAGTCACATTGTCAATGGATAAAAAGGTCGAGAGCCGAATTGTGATAAATTGAAATTCGGGGTTTAACTTAAAATTGGGTTATAAAGTTAAGGGTTTTTTATGAAGTTTAGCCCAAATAATTTAAGATATGATTGTAGTCATTGATCACCGGTTATCATTGCAACAAGGAATCAACTAGATAAGTCCCAACATTGAGTTAAAAGAACTCGAGGCAAGTTCTTGTGTAGCAAAACTAAATGATGGAGAACCAAGATCATGCCATGATGCATCAAGTGCTGCAGTTTAGGGATTTTTATTATATTTAATTATTATTAATTTCTGTATTTTTACTTTATTTTTGATTGTCTTTAGTATTAGTTGGTTATTTTGGAATTGAGCACTGAGATTAAAGATCTTATTTAATGTCTTGACGGGCCCAATTACCATAATGATCACCCTTCACAGCACTATTCATGATACAATAACTGTGAACAGTAGCTGGCCCTTTATGATGGGTGTTTTAATGAGTTTTAAAGTTTTGTTAGGATTTCTTTCTCTTTAAATAGAGATGGGTTATAATCTTGTTTTATGCAGAAAAAAAAAGATGAATATTTTCTATTAAGGCGTAATGCCCTAGATGGGGTGTGATGCCATAGATGAAGTGAGGGGCACGCAACCTTCGGTGTTATTCCTAGGCTCCGGAGTGAGTCTGGTATTATCCTTTCTCTTCCTTTTCTTTATTTTTCTTCATTAATATTTTAATATTCTATCACTTCTTGTCTTTCTTCTAATTTTCTTTGATGAAAAACATTTCCCCTTCCTTTATCTTTCATGTGCACATATTTTTTACGTAGAAATTCCAGTGAGCTCTTGATTTCAGTTATTTAATTGTATAAATCCTTAAAATCTCACTTTAAACTCCGGAATCCTATACCCTAGGTTAGATGTTAGATAATAGCCATCTATTACCTATTTTCTACAAAATTATTGCCTTTCTTTTTTAGTTTTAGTGTAAGCTCAGGATTTAACCTAAAATTCCTGCAACCAACAAGTTTCAGCCTTGCTTTTCTAGTCCCTGTTGACCACTATCATAGACAGTCCTACATCACCACAGGTAGCCTTCCCTTTCTTTTTGACTCCCCTTTTGTGATAATTACCAACTGCCACACAATTCTTCACAACAAGCGAGCAGTTCCAAACATATCTCCATGCTTAACATTTTCACCATTCCTACAATTCCCGATATTTTCACTCTATTTGTTTTCCCTTCAAAGACACATGCATTGTGTGTGTCTGATACTAGTTAGACATATATGCCATCCTATTATGGGCTCTCCCTTACATGAATTTGTTACATGTATGGTTGTATTATTTCATTTTCTTTATCTTTTCTGTTGTCTTGAAATAGTAAAACTTGTCATGAATTCTTGAAATTATGTACTTGGGATGTTCAGGTTTATGGTTTCACTTAGATAAACGACTCTAAAATTAAACTCTAATGACATGTTTTCAATTCTCAAAGTCTCCTGGTCCTTGGGCATTCCAATTCTCTCTTGCTGGTTCATATGAATTCACGTTTGCTTTAACTTTAATTTGCTTGTCATTTTTAATATTCTTATTTTTACTGACAGACTGCTTATTTGTTTCAGATAAGTAGGTGGATACTACAAGAAAAATAACTTTCTTCCTATCTACCTCAAATCAGAATTTCAAACAGCAAATTTATCATGTTTACTGCCTTTGTAATGTGGATACTTCTATCTTGCTGAGGTATTAACTTTGGTGACCTATTTGGCACTAATTCTTGTATATAATTAGTGCTTCTAAATGAAAAATCTTTTGTTCATCCAGTGGAATTTATGATTTCTCCTGTCTTTGAAAATCTCATGACCTTTTATTTTCCTTGCTCTTAACCAAATAAATGAATAAAAACAAAATTTGCTCATGCAATTCTATGAATATATTTTTTATAAAACATTCATGATGATGACAAGGGTATATATTCAGTTAAACCTTGCTGGCCCATGTCCATCTGTTTGATTTTACTTCTATGGACCAGATTTATCTGTTCTATCATATCTATTTCCTCTGTTTCATAGATTGCAATTGTTATGCCCTAATCTTTTCAATTGTCTTTGGAAGAATACACTAGAATAGTGTATGTATATCTCCATTAATGCACATCCAATGAAATATGGCCTTGCTAGTGGATTTTTTTCTCTCTCTTAGAATATGGAGAATAACATTTTTTATATTGCCCTAAACTGGCATCCAATACCACAGCTTGAGTACTATGTTAATCACTTCAACTTTTAGGATATCTAACATTAGCCTGGACATATACAGGTTGTTAATGAATGAGCCAACTTATTTTCTGTTTTGTATGGGATTTATTCCGGCTGTTTGATGCATCACTTGATTCAGTTTTAGCTTCTAATTACAGCTGGGTAGGTCTAGGAAGCTGTTATGATTGGCAATCTTGTGAAAGCTGTTTTCATAACATCTGAATTTTATGAAAAAGGTAAGGTTCAAGATGTGATGTGTGGGAAAAGGAGTGTAGTTTTTTCTGTTTGGCATGACATAATGAAAACAGGCTTCATTAAACAGGTCATTGCAAGCCGATTGTATTGATCTGCTTCTGATTCAGAACCAGCCTAAAATTAATACCATCCAATGCAAACCTATGTTTTTTATTTAAGCTTGGATTATGGTTTGTTAGATATACGGATGGCATGCGGATCATTAAGTTTGTGATCTGGATTTGAGCTAACCCAAACTGACCTGAGACCAATTTCACATTCCTCCATGAATTTAAGAAATTAATTTGCTTTTAGAATTAACTTTGATGTAGTTAACATCAATTTGTGTTCATGATGAAAATTTATACATCAATTTTCATATATATATATATAATTTTTTTTCTTGTTGATATTATAAGATTGATAAAACATTTTCTAAATTTTAAGTTATATTGGAAAACTTCTTGGTACAGTGCCAAAATTTCATCTGTAAGTATGAAGATATCATGTTTTGATTAGTAAAAGTGTCTAGTGTCCAACATGCAAAAACCCGACAACTTGAAGTGTCTAGGTAATCTTGCTTCCCATTCAAATCATAAGCATCATCATAAATCTTTTGGTTATGATACGTCATACTGTATCGAATTGAAAGATTTTAAATCTTGTGAGATAGGGCTATCCCGATTTTTCTATGGAGTGGGACGTGCCATGTCCCATGTTGTCTTAATACTTGAGATAGGGAATATTTTAAGATATCCTGATCGGGATGCTCGGATGTTGGCATGACGGTCTTGTTCCGATATATGGGATGGTCCCCCATCTCGATATCCTTAGGGATATCCTGTTGGGTTTGAATCCTTGCTGAATTAGATAATACGGCATATACCGAATCGTAGTAGTGCTAAACTGGTACGTGATATGAGGGGCATATTGATACTCGGTATGCCGAGCTAGTCCCCATACCGGGAATACAGATATAACAATAGGGTTAGTATTGGTACGGGACCTGGTATCGAGATGACGTACCTTGCTTTCGATAATATATATGATAATCATAAATATTATTAGTTACCCACAAAATCATCTTCTTAAGAAAGTAATTGGCTGAGATAAATTAGCATTCAATTTAGATTGAAGCAAGCTCATGATATACAAAAAAGCTTGTTAAAATTTTAATTTATGTCGTCAAGTGTCTCAGCCCTCATTTCTTCTTTTGTAAATGTCGTGGATCTAAAATATAAAACAAATGATACATAATTACAATAATGCTTCATCTCCATGTTAAGTGTGCCAATTAGTGAAAACTTGATGAGTTGAAATTGAATATACCAAACTCAAATAAAAGTTAATAAAATAATAAAAATAAGTGTGGTTTTATAAAGGAAGAAAAAGTGATAATAGAATGGATTGTTGCTCATTTTGACCTTTTAATTGTTGAATGCATAGTATATCACCCATCTTGCATTAAGATGTGCTAAAATTATGGCAAAGTAACCACTTGCCCATGTGCCAGACATTTAGGAAGCAGGACAGAAGGTTAAAGCTATAAAAAACCAAATATATTAACATCATATTACACATGCTTTTAAGGTAAGAAATCGGTGGTTGTTAGATCAGGCAACCACCTACCTGAGCTTGCCTAAATGCTATTAATTAGGGTATGGGTTGGGCCTAAGCTTGAAGGTTCTTCTGTATGATATGTTTAAGCACAACCTTTAATTTGATGCAAAGTACAAATGAGCCTAAATGCTTCCTCTTCCTCTCCTTGTCTCTTTTCATCTTTTCCCAGCAGTTCTTGTCCTTTTCTTATTTACTTTGGTATTTATTGGCTTGCCAAGATCCAAGCATAGAGGCCAGCCCAACCGCCCAACAAGCCCTAACAACAATGGGGAAAGCAGAGAGGGTTCTTGGTCTAACTAAGAAAATTACAAGGTGGAGAATCACTAATGTGGTGCTCAGATCATCTCCTCAAGGAAGAAAGGAAAGTAGATGTGGATTGACAAGGTCCCACAGGGTGTAGGTGTAATGCAAGCTTGTGTTTGTAGCACCCCAATGCCCAATCTTGCAACATCTTTGCTAATGACCATTGATGTAATGATAATTTTTGGCAATGTATGTGCATATGACCTATTTGGAAATAAAGTGATTGATGCAATTTATCTTAGACAAGTGCAAGGGCTAGGCTATATCTATCTCAAAATGAACTGCCATCTCATGCATTTTAGTGAGTTGCCACATTGTTCTTTCTTTAATGAGCTGTTACCTCATGTTTACCTTGGACTACCACCTCCTGCTTGTATTACCTCATGCTTGAATCCACATCTTTTTTCGGAACAGCCACCTTGTACTGATTCACTTTAAATTATAATCTCATGTTTGTTACACCTCTTGGTAAAGCAGTCGCTTCATGCAAGAAATTCAGCCACGTAGTTGAACCTGGACTTGGCACCTAGCTACTGAATTGGGATGGCTAGATACTTTATACTTTGGAGCCATCTATAAATAGGAGGGTGCTGTCCTCTTTCTGTTGAAATTTGCAACTCTAGAAATCCCAGCCACCCACAGAACGTAGCTAGTGAAGAAAAGAAGCAGAAAATAACGGTGAGGAAGTGTAGTCTGAAGCTTTGGAACTCTTCTCGGTGTAAATGTCCTTGCATAGTAGATCTTTCTACCTTACAAGAGATTTTCTAAACCATTGATTCAGAATTTTTGCTTCTTCCTTTTCATGTTCAACATGAGTTTGATATCCTTGTATGTAGATGTTTGAATCATCTTAAATTTATTGACTTTTAGCAATTTTTTGTTGTAGGAAAAACTAAAATATCTGATTTTATTATAAATGATCATAACTTCTATGATTTTCTGAAGCTGCTTCTAAACATCTATGTATCCAACAAAATGTGAAAACTTGGTCCCTTTGAATGGTTAGCAACATTTGTGCTTATCATATATTGCCTTGGATCTTACATGGTATCAATAAGTATGCTATGGAATATTTAGATCTTACATGGTATCAACAAAGTGTGTCATGGAATAACTAGATCTTACATGGTGTTAGTAAAGTATGTTTGGAATTATATGTTATTATCAGAAATGTTTTTAGCAACAGTGCTTCTTAATATTGAAAATATCGTATTATATGAATTGAGATAAACTTCTAATCTAGGTTTGCAGTACCATCCGGACGTACCATACCGTATCGGCCAAGAGCCGGTACGGTTTATCTATAAAAAATAGTCCGGAGTGCCGGACTGTTGAAAAAAATAAAAAAATTATATTCTGTATCGGTATAGTATGGTACCGGTGTGTACCGTTCGGTTCGGCCCGGTTTGGGCTTGGTTTGGCCCGGTTCGGATCCAGTTCGTGCCCGGTTTAGGTTAAACAATTTTTTCATGAAAAAAAAAGGAGTTTTTTTAAGATTTTGTGGACTCGGTACAGGGCCCGATATGGTATGGTACCATACTGTACCTGTTGGTAACTGATACGGGGCCCGGTACCGGTTCGGTATTCCTTACTTCTGATCAATCAGTGAACCTTAGCTAATGGGTATAGTAGTTGGTTTCCGTGAACCCCTAATCAACAAGTATAATAGTTAGTTAATTAATAAATCTCAGCCAGCTGGTATATTGGCTGGCATTAGGACATCCTTGATCAAGGGGTATAATAGTTAGTCTTAGTGAACCAATAGGTATAATAGTTGGTTACCAGCAAGTTAGTATTGAAATAATGGAAATAAGTATTTTAGAATTTTCAGTGTATTCAAGTGTTTTCAAGTGTCCAGATACATTAAAGTGTTTCTAAGCATATCTTAACATTTCACAAATGGTTATTTTGAATATTTTTAGACAAAAGGTTATGTAATTTAATAATATTAAATTGTTCAAAAGCATTCAAGTGTATTAAGAACAAAATTATATTAGTAAATGTAGTTGTTTGATATTTCTCATGGGATATTTATTATTTGAGTTTTACCAGCATGGATCCTTTCATTGTTCTTATTATTATTTTTTTATGTTGTATTGTTTGCTATATTTTGGCACTCACTGAGTTGTAGCTTACCCACTTATTTATCATATTTTAGAGTGAAGGACTTGTTGGCTTAGCTTACTAGACTTGTTTTGAGCATGCATATTAAAGCCTACTTCAGGAAGAGACTTAAATTGTTCTCATATTGGGGCTTCTTGTATTATAAGGTAAGATGTGTTATAGATTATGGTTGTATTGGGAGTAGAGGGACAATTTGTAATGTATCTTGGATAAAGGATGTAAAGTGTGGGTATAATGAACTAGCTTGTGCAGTAGAGGGACAATTTGTAATGTATCTATGATAAAGGATGTAAAGCGTGGGTATAATGAACTAGCTTGTGCATTACATGGAATGAAGTAGATCTTGGTTTAGTTTTATGGTTATATATTGTAAAAAAAACCTAAATCTTGAATGAGATTTAACTCTGTTCTTTTTCGGCAAATGGTCATTTATTGTATAATTATACTCTTAAGGCTTCAACTGATAATTATGTGCTTTTGCAATATTAAATGAAATTGAATTTCAATCATTAATTCATCTAAATTGTTATGGGACGTGGATTGGCAGAGCTGGGTTCCTCCCATCATGAGATGAAGTAGGTGGTGGGGGACAGCCAGCATTGAGGCCTGTCATGCGTCTCCAAAACCAGATGGAGGTATAGAGCTGGGGATAAGGGAGTTAATGTTCGGAATTAAAATATATTTGATCTTAACCAGCCATTTGGATGGATAGTCAAAATTTGTTATAAAATATATAACAAATGCAGGTATGATATATATAGAACATATAATAATATACATTATAGGGCTGGAACTGGGCCGGTCCAAAATTCATTGCCTAGAACTAGACTGGATTAGTTCAATAAACTTTGGGCCGGTCCGAAATCGATTCGGACTTCGGATCAAATTTTAGACATATTGGGCTAGACTTCATGCCAAAGGCTTTTAGCTAGGCCTTTAGCTAGGCCTAGTGCATTGTTATCATTTCGGCTTTTAGCTAGGCCAAAGGCTGCCAAACTTGTCCCAAATTGATTTTGGGTTCTAATCATCGAACCGTGACTGAACCTTCAAATAGATCTAAAGTGCAGGCCGGCTCATTTCAGCATGCCTTAAGGCAGCCCAAACCTGTTTCCAGCCTTCTACTCTCTTATCATGGTATATCTTGGAACCTCAATTGGAGAACCTTAGAACAACAGATGTAGGCTTATGGATATTGTTACTCCCGCACCTTATTGGTTCCTTTTTAAGCTAATAGAAATTGAAGCCAAATCACTCATAAATTAAGTGGCTATCTGTGTAACCGACAATATATAATTTAAAGTATTAGTTTCCTTGGTCTATATTATAATGTGGTTCAAATTGATCCAAAATAATGGGGTCATTATGTGCAAGAAAAATGAATGATTTTGTTTGATCAAGTCAATCATTCACATTTGTAGGGTTTAAATTATTCATAAATCCCTCAAGGTTGATAAATTTCAAAATTTATGTTGAAGTGTGAATTTAGGGTTCAAATTATTCATAAATCCCTCAATAGGGTGGGTGTTTGTGACTTTCAACTTGATATCGTAGTTTTGACCTATCACATTCGGTTTTTTTCCCTTGTAAATTTGTAACACTAATTATTATTCTTCATTGGGTCAAATATCTATTTGCCATCTATTTTTCCATCTTAAATCAAGCGATCACTGAATCTATAATGATTGCCGAAGCTCCAAATCAGATATATGTTCAGATGCAGATCTACTCAATTCCCTTGCACCCCTAAATCTAGTAGCATGAGGGTGATAGAGATCAAAGGCAATATGAACTTTTAAGAGGTTAAGAGCCAGGATTTGAAAAGATAATAATGGGATTCCTCATAAATACTCACTGCATGACCATTAGTGCGAGGTAAAAGTATAGAAATTTTCTGGTCATCCTATGGATCATATGCTGAAAATTGGAATATAAATTTTTTGAGATTTGATCTGAATAACTAACAAATCTAAATAATTTGCATAACCATGATCCATAAAAAAGATTTAGATTTAGGATACATACCTATATTTGTCATTGATTACAAACCCTCAACATGATACTCAAACGAATATCGAAAGCAGAGTCCTTCTCTCCAATCTTTCTCTCTCATCAGACGGCTATTCGATGGGATAAGCTATGAAAATAAATATCATGTCATATATATAGAAGTGGAGAGGGATCTGACTAATAAAATAAAAATATCCTGACTAGCCCTCCCATCACAGGTCAAGTCAGGTTAAGAACTACACTATACCGTCTCAACCACACCAACCAACATAAAGCATTCCTAGTCCAAACACAAAAGGATCATACATAACATTGGACTATATATATGTCTATCAACACGGATCATATAATCAATCCATTTTTAATAAATCATATAAATAACAATTAATGTTAGTCCAAAATAAAAAAAAAATTACATTCTTTTACTTGGATAATATTAATTATGATTTTGAAAATATTTTATTTTTAAAAATGACTCGGATTGAAAACAATACATGGTCATGAAAAACATGTGATTCATAGACAACATCTACAAATAACTTGGTCTAAAAATATCAATCATGCTGAATCATGAAAATCATTGCAATCCATATTCATGATTATAAGCATCATAAATACTATCGATGTGAATTTTGGTATAATAATATAGCAAAAAAATAGTATCCAAAAATTGATCCAAAGCTAAAATATGCTATTTTTATTATTAGTCCATCAATTTCTCTTCAACATGCTTAAAAACAAAATAAGCAAGAAAAAATTTAATGACATTAAAATAATAAATCATTTTATCTCATATACTCAACATGGTGTCAATGATGAGACAATACAACATGTATGAGACTCGACACCTGATCTCAATTTTTATATAATAGATACATAACCAAAAGAGATATCTCATAACAAAAGAAATTATATATAAATGTATCATCAATTATCATGTCAATAATGTATATAAATACTCATGATAGATGTAAATAAAAAATAAAACTACAATGATAATAAAGTATAATTACAAAGTCAATCCCACTAACCAAGAATATCAAAAGAACTTAATATGCCCATATTTTTAATAAGCTTTATAAAGCATATAGGCCTCAAACCCTTGGTCAGAGAATCAGCCAGCATGAACTCTATATCAATATACTCAACAGTTATATCTTAATTCTTCATAAGATCTTTAACAATCAAATACTTTAGCTTGAAATGTTTAGACCTACTGGAAGATTTATTATTCTTTGTGAAGAATACTGCAGTTTTATTATCACAATAGATCATCACAGATCTGGAATTTGAATATAGAATCTGAAGCCCAGTCATAAAATTTATCAACTAAATAGCTTGAGTAGCAGCTCCATAATAGGAGATAAATTCAGCTTGCATGGTGGAAGAAGCAGTCAGTGTCTGTTTAACACTTTTCCAGGATATCGCACCACTAGCTAATATTAAAATATATCCAGAGGTTGATTTTAAAGCATCAAGGCATCCAGCATAATCTGAATCTGAATACCCCACCAACTCTAGGTTATCAACTCTCCTGTACACAAGCATATGGTCCTTGGTTTTCTATAAATACTGCATTACCTTTTTTGCAGCAACCCAATATGAAAAACTTGGATTTGATAAATATCTTCCAAAAACATCCATTATGAAGGCAATATCAGGTTTAGTACAGACTTGTACATATATTAGACTCCTTACAGCACTGGCATAAGGTATATTTTTTATTTGATATTTTTCAAGCTCATTATTTGGATATTGATCATTACTAAACTTATCACCTTTGACAATAGGTGAATCATATGGTCAGCAATTCTACATATTAAACCTTTTAAGAATCTTGTTGATATATGTCATTTGTGATAAACATAATAGATGATGTGATCTGTTCCTTTGAATTTCAATACCCAAAATAAATGCCTCACCAAGATTTTTTATATAAAAAATTCTTAGATAGCATTTGTTTGGTCTCACAAAGTAAATCGAAGTCGCTGCTGGTAAGTAAGATGTCATCAACATATAAAACAAGAAAAATAATTTTTATTCCACTGATTTTTAGATAGATATATTGATCAACTTTATTTTTCTCAAAACTAAGAGAGGTTATGACCTCATTAAATTTCAAATATCATTATCGTGATGCTTGTTTCAAACTATAAATGGACCTCTTCAATTTGTAGACTAAATATTCTTTTTCACTTTCTTGAAAACCTTCAGGCTGTTTCATGTATATTCTTCATTGAGGTTACCATTTAAAAAAGTAGTTCTAACATCTATCTAATGTAGCTCCATATCATAATGAGTCACTAAAGATATAATAATTCTGAAGGAATCCTTTGAAAATACTGGAGAGAGTTTTAGTAAAGTCTATTCCTTCTCTTTGAGTAAAGTCTTTAGCTACCAACCTGGCTTTGAAATGCTTAATTCTTTCATTGAAATCTCTTTTTGTATTGTACACCCACTTGCATCCTATAGGTTTACAACCTTTAGGAGACTCAATAAGCTTTGACACATCATTGTTAGTCATAGACTGCATTTTCTCTTTCATAGCACCCATCCATAAATCAGACCGGGAAAAATTAACAGCATTACGATAAGTAACTGGATCAATCAATCATATATCCAATATCATAATCATTTTTCCTACGATAGACATAGAAATCATTAGAAATGACAGATCTTCTTAATGAAACTTCTTTAATAGGTTGAAGATTCTCAATAGGAGTAGGAGGACCAAGGATTTGAATATCCATTCTATCAATAGGAGCAGGACTATATTTTCATGATGAACAGATATAGGAATAGAGACAATCTCGGTTTGGCCCTTATCAACATCAATAACTTGGGAATATTCTTCATTAGCCATATTAAATTCTTGAAATTTGACAGTAAGAGATTTCACAATTTTGTTATCTCTTCCTAGACTATAGAACCGTATCCTTTAGAATGTTCTGGATATCCAATAAAATAATAACAATTGATTTCAGGATCAGTCATTTTTTCTGTAGAATTATATATTCTTACTTCTGCAGGATAATCCCAAATCCGAAAATGATTCAATCTAGATTTTCTTCCAATCTAGAGTTTAAAAAGTATTTTAGGTACAGATTTACTAAGAACTCTATTAAGAATATATAAGACAGTTTTGAAAGCTTCACTCCATAAGTATTCTAGCAAGTTAGACTTATCATGCTCCTTATCATATCCTTAAGAGTGATTCCGCCTTTTGGCCATACCATTATGCTTAGGACTTCTAGGTATGGTATATTGAGCAATAATTCCATAATCCTGTAAGTACTTGGCAAACGGACCTGTTGCCGCCTAGATCGCCGTGGCCCGTAGCTCCTACCGGTGCCCTTAGCTGCCCGGCGGTCCTCTGCTCCTGGACCTGCGAAACAAGGGTTAGTGACCCGGGCCGGAATTTCCGGCGGGGGCACTCCGATGGTCAAGTCAGTGACGATCCAGGGGAATAGATCCTCCTGGTCGGGCCCCTCTTGATGGACTCTGTACTAGGAGGAGTAAAGAGTGTGTGTGAGAACGGAAACGTTGCAGGGGGAGAATGATAGCGGGGACAGAGGGGCTCCCTATTCCTCCGCTTCTCCTTGTTTCCCTGGCTTCCCCTCGACTGTGGTAGTGGTGGTGGTGCTTTGCCCTCTTGGTTGGGCTTGCCCCTGTGTTGGTGGTGCCATGCCCCTCTTCCTTGCGGGGATTGCACCTGTGTTCTTCCTCTTTTTTTTTTGTCTGGCTTGTTCTTTTTTCTGTGTTGGAGTTGTTGTTGTGTTACCTCCGAGTTTGTTGCGGCTAGGTTACCATTAGACGCTTGTCTCGGGATCCCCGCCGGGCTGTCAGGCGCATGCGGCGGTGTCCCGAGGAGTCTTTCCTGATTCATGATAAGGGAAGTTGTCAGGCACTCCGACACTCCTCTTGGTCGCCTCATTCCGGGGAACCTGGCAGTGCCTTGAATGGTGGGCCGCCGCCCGCAAGATTCGAATCTCCCGGTTGGCTTCTTCTCTTGGATGATCCGGGTGGTTGGTGAGGAACGTGGCACCTCGATCTGCGTGCTTCTTTTCCTTCTAGTGTAACTGGCGGTTACAGGCGGTTAGTACGGCCTGGGTGGTGCTCTAGTGTAGTCCTCGGGCGGCCCGTCGGCGTTTTGGGCTGGTGAGGACCTCGTCCGAGCTGGAATGGCAGGGCTAGCTCCGACCTAGGCGCTCCGAGCTTGCGGGGGCGTCTTGGTGGAGGAGGGCAGAGTGCGGGCCCGGTCTAGAGGGCGCGCGCTCGGAGAGGCTCCACATTGGTGGGTGAGCGCTGAGCTCGACCTCGACCACAGGGCACTAACCTCCAAGGGTCTCGCTCTGGAGGGCAGAAGATGGACCCGGTCCAGAGGGCGCGCGCTCGGAGAGGTTCCACATTGGCGGGTGAGCGCTGAGCTCGACCTCGACCACAGGGCACTAACGACCTCGACCACAGGGCACTAACCTCCGAGGATCTCGCTCTGGAGGGCAAGAGGCAGACCCGGTTTAGAGGGCACACGCTCGGAGAGGCTCCACATTGGCGGGTGAGCGCTGAGCTCGACCTTGATCACAGGGCACTAACCTCCGAGGGTCTCGCTCTGGAGGGCAGGATGCAGCTCCGACCTAGGCATTCCGAGCTCGCGGGCCCAACCTGGCGGAGGACAGAGCTCGGCTCACCGTATTGAGGGAGCTCAGCTTAGCTCGGTAGTGGAATCCGGGCTGAAGAGTTGACGCGGCGTCCGACGCGGCATCCTTTCTTGACGTGGCACCCGCCGGTTCCTCCATGTCAGCGATCCCACCACATCAGGACCCATATGCTATCCTGCCATATTATGTTTGCTATAATACTTATCCCAACGATCATATCGTATAATTTTGATAACCTTTTCCAATTATTTCTTAACTTTAATTTTAAAGATTTTGAATTTTTCAAGGACATCAAATTTTTCTTTAATTAAATAAAAATAATCATATCGAGAAAAATCATCAATGAATGTAATAAAATATCTATTATGACAAATTGTAGAAGAATAAGGTCTACTAATGTTAGTGTGAATGATCTCTAAAAGACTTGAATTTTAACTTGTTTCTTTCTTTTTAGTCTTGGTCAATTTATCTTTGATACAATCAATGTAAGTTTTCATGTCTCCAAAACCCAAGATATGTAGGATGTCATCCTTAATCAATATATTAATTTTTTTTTTTAAGATATGTACCCTAGACACTTATGCCACGACATAAAATATTTATTTTTAATCCTAGGATGTTTGGCAACAACATTCTCAACATTTAAAGAGGCATTAGGATTATCACAAGCCAAACATAATTTACATAATCCATCATTCAAAATATCTTTTTACAATGAAAATATTTAATCTTTTCTTAAAGGTAGCTTTAGGATCTCTTACTAAACGATTCTGATTGTGGTTGCTTCTATCTTTCTAGAATCCTGAGATTATTTAAGAGTAGTAGGTTTACCCTTATTCTTATTCACAAAATCCTTGCCAAAATGAGGTTGAGGTTGGAAGGTAAGAAGGGCACTATCACTCTTTTCTTTTTTAACTTTTTCTTTCTCAGCAACACACTTGGTGTCAAGTCATTAATACTTTATATTTTATCATGAGTATTATAAGCAATTTTGATCTAGAAGAATTCAACAGATAAGGAATTCAAAGCATGAGGCACAAGAAAAGAATCAAACAGATCAATTTTTAGGTCCTTAAGCTTGGATTGGAGATGAACCATTTTTAGAATATATTACCTAACACCCCCAATATTATCATATCTCACTGTCATCAGTTCTTTCATCAGGCATCCAGACTCAGCATTGTTGGATACAAGATATCTCTGTTCTATGGCTTCAAATAGCCCTTTTGCATTGTTGGACTCAGGCATATCACTCAAAAGATGCTCAGAAATAGATCTTTTAATTATAATCAAACTAAGTCTATTTGACTTTTTCTATTTGGTAAAGTGATCATTTTGTTCAAGAGCACTCTGATAATTAAGATCATCATGTTTATTTCATATAATGCAAGATCAATATTAGAAATTCCAAGAGCAAATTCCATGTCTTGCTTCCACTTCTTATAATTTGAAATTTGAACCAGTAAGTACCTCAACAACAACATTATTGTTGTTCACACCGAAAGTGTCTATATAATTAAAAAATAATAGGAATGCAAAATATTAGTTAATGAATATAACATAAATAACATATATCACAACAATAAACAAGAGCCCAAATATTATATCATATTTTTTTTTTGGGAAAAATATATAATATGCATAAGTGCTCTTCACATGAAGCTACAAGCTAACTAAAATACTCTAGCATTCATGAACTTATCCTCTTTGGATAGACATACCCCTAAAAGCTAGAGCACCATAGTAACACAATGCTTCATGCAATATTTTCTTAGTTAAAATATACAACAATCCCCTTTGGACAGAAGGTTATATGCCATAATTAAAAAATATCCCTCACATGATGAAAAATTTAATAGAACGATACAAACAAACCACTTTGGTGATAAATATTTATGTCAACCTATAAGATTATTTATACAGAAAATAAATGTCCAAGTAAAATATAAAATGATATACTCTAACCATATGTATGTCCAAATGATTAGTTACGAATAGAATACTTATCAATATGCATTAATATTACATTCCAATAAATTATGTAATATAAAGGAAATAATAAAGGATCTAACACATGCCAATATATATATATATATATATATATATATATATATATATATATATAATATTTTTATATTTTTTGGACTAATATCTAAATATAAATTTATAGGGACTAAATTGAAAAAAATCTTTAAATGACTTATTTGTGATATTCGAAAAACTAGGGCCTAAATGCAAAATGGCTTATTATTATTTAAAAGGGGTTTTGGGTTTTATGGATTTTGGATTTCGGGTTGAAACCCAAAACCCATATTGGTCTTCTACCTTGTGATGAAGCAAAAAATAGAGAAGATTGGGAAGGAGGGGGGGGGCTAAAGCTGCTGGCCCTCTTTTCAAACCCCCCCGGCACATCTCGGGCTAGATAGCCACCGAGAAGAGACCAAGGACGATCAATCAGCACCTCCCATGGCATTGCTGGTGGCCAAGGCCCGCACAACGTTGGGATTCATGTTCTTTCCCTTTTTGTCTTTTTGTTTTTTAATCCATACCACCACCGACCACCTCCTCGTTGATTGGAGTTTCAACCGTCATCTTGTTCGGACATGTGCCAAGGTGATCGGGGTGGCATAAGTGGAGGGAACAAGGAGGACCACGGTCGGTCACACAAGCCCAAAACCACCACTCTGTTGGCCTTTTCGTGGCTACAATCTCTCCTTCGGCCACCAACTCACCGCGACGATCACCGATCAGCGCTGTCAACGACCAAGGTGTCCACATTGCCATCGTTGATGATGCCTGGTGGGGGTTAGGCAAGGGTGGCTAGGGCATAAGAAACCATGCCCTTATGCTTTTTTTTGGTGATCAAAATCATGGTTGGGAAAAAGGGGCCGATCAGCGATGTCAATGTTGTTGGATGGTCGACAGGCTTTTCTAGGCCAACCATCCAAGATGGATGGGAGAAAATATGGTGATTTCATCTATAGTGGTCCTTTCTATTTTTTTTATTCCAATCTTCTATAAAATACCAGGCTTTGATACAAATTATAAAAATTTTCCGATCACCTTATGGATCATAAATAAAAGATTAGAATACAAAACTTTTTGAGATATGATATGAATAACTATTAGACCTAACTAATTTGTATAATCATGATCCACAAAAAGAATTTAGATTTAGGATGCATACCTATGTTTCACATCAATTGCAAACCTTTAATCACGATGCTCACGTAAATATCAAAAGCATAATCCTTCTTTCCAATCTTTCTCTCTTAACATACGGCTATTTAATAGGACAAGCTATGAAAACTAATATTACGTCATATATATAAAAGAAGTAGAGAGGGGACCTAATCAATAAAATAAAAATACCTTAACTAGTCCTTCCATCACGGATCAAGTCGGACTAAAACCTATACTGTACCGTCTTAATCATACCGACCAATATAAGGCGCTCCTAGTCCAAACACAAAAGAATCACATATAACATTGAATTATATACATGTCTATCAACATGAATCATATAATCAATTCATTTTTAATAAATTAAATAAATAATATTAATTTAAAATAAAAATAAATTTTTATAAAAAGAATATCATTGTGACTATCAGTGATAGCAGTGTCAATGATGCTAGAGACTGATGCTGCAATAGATCTTGTAATGAGATTATGTCTGGTAACTCCTTTCACTATCTTAGTATGGTAGGAAGTCTTCCTATCTGATCATCGAAACACCACCTACTCCTTTAGAAGGCTTTTTGCATCATATGCCTTCTCCTTTGTAGCAGGAAATTTTTGTACAAGGTGCCCGCATGCAGTGTAGCCTTTCACGCCAGAATTTGTTCCCTTGTACTCTTAACCCAATTTTATCATGCACCCACTCCGGCACCAATAAAGGTTTTGTCGATTACTAATAAAATCATGATACGAATTCTAAATGCTGTCCCCGTTTGTGTATCAAGGAATATGCATGTGGGGATCCAAATGTTTAGGCAAAATTAATATTTTTTGGATCCATTAATAAATAGCTACAGTTCTGCTGCTTTCAAGAAAATTTCAGACTTCAATTTTGCGTTACTTTGAGCCTCACCATGCCTATTTTAAGTTTGGTTGGGTACTTCAGGAACCGTGTCAAGTGAACAGAAAGCTAGGATTAAAAAAAAAAAAGTGCTAGAATGTCCCTAAGGTCCATAAAAATTAAAAATATCTAAATAGATGCCTCCTTAAGCATTGCATCCAGAATTTTAAAAATCAAGCAAGAATATAATTACCGCGGGAAATTGCAAAACTATTTTCTACATAGTTGAGTGAACAGATTATTGAAACTCCAATCTTTTTCGCCGCAAAACGTTCTCCGCTCTATTATCCTTTTTTTCCCTGCAAGGTCTATATTTCATAAACCGGTAAACCAGTGAAGAGAATCACCGTAGCACTAGCAAAGAATTTTTCAAATGATAAGAGACTTCATATTTGGATTGCCTTACAATAAATTCATGTCCCATGAGAATACGTATTTAATTGCGTTTTGCCACAAGTAGACCAGTTTGCTAACATGACTAAATGGATTTTTTATGGGATTTAGCAGCAAACAATGGTCAAAATAAACTAAATGAAAATTTTCTAGTGAATAAGATGAAAATTCGCACAGATGGAAGGAAAAAAGCAGAGTTCCTTCAATTGCAAGAATGGCAAAATGACACTGATAAGGCATGGCCCTGAAGGAACATGATTGATCATGTTGGCTGAGATGCACAACCTATGAACAGCCAAATAACATGCAAGGTGACTAACTTTTCATTATAATGGTAAATGATAATTTTTATTTTGATGGAACAAAAAGGGAGGGAGGGAAGGAATTAGATCCCAGGCATGGCCACCCCAGGACGGTCCCCCAACTCCAGCTAGGAAATGTTCGATACACGATGCATATTAATGGTAAATGATAATCTTGGAAGGCTTAATTATTTGTAGGAATGCACACGGGTTGGGTTGGCCCATCAAGCCACTAGGTTTCCACCATAAAATGTCTGATCGATTCATATTTACAGACCAGGTGGGTCGGGCTGGGTATGTTCATAGATCTGAAATATCTTCAGGCCAGGCCCAGGTCAACCCTAATCCAAGAAGGCCTAGACTGTAGATATGGTATATATATCCATCCCATGACTAACATCTGTTTTAATTTTGAAATTTTCGTTATAAATAAAAAAAAAAGATTGACTTATTGCTTGATTTAGGGATATTATAATTGGTCAACTTGATTTGTGATCGAGGGGAAAGGCTAAGATCTGAAATATGTGAAACCAATGGATTGAGGGGGAAGGTTGACCAAGAGATTTGTTCAGAAGGGGTCAAAGCTCAATGGAAGGCTGGTTAGAGATGACAAGAAAAAATTTGAGCACCCAGACGGGAAGAAAATCAAAATAGACAAGTACAAACTCAAAAATAGAAAGTTTAGGAAGAAGAGTTAAAGGAAGAAGATAATATTTGATTCACTATGAAGACCTAGGAAACACACCTAGGGGCAAGTCTAAAACTATATTTATGCTCCACAAAGAGAACCGTCTTCAACATAAATTAATTTATCCAAATATTCATCTATTAGCATTAGCACAGCGGTAAGGTTACTCCATTGTTACCTGAGTGTCACCAGTCTGGAACACACAAAGCCTCTCCATGCACAAGGGAAAGGTTTTCTACATCTAACCTTTCCTGAACCCTATAATGGCAAGAGCCTCATGCAACAGGCTACCCTTTTTTAAATTTTCATCTGTTCAATCATTAAAATGTACTGCTCCTGCACCATAGGACTCAATAAATAGAAGAATGCTAAAACAACTTCATTTCAGAATCCCAAAACTACCAACTACTAAGGCATGGTTATTGTTAGTGATGTGGCATAAATAGTATCCATGAAAAGTATGCTGCAGTATTGATGGTTGATGTGGCACTTTAGCCAATAATATAATCTTAAAAACTAATGCACAAATAAAGGCATAAAAACTGAAAATAAATCTGATATATGGAATCAAATGTGCTGACATGTTAGCCATCATTTCATCCATTTCTTCTTCTTTTTATTATTCTGTCAATCATCATGGCTGCTGTCCATATAATAGAACTGCTCCAGCATCAAAATATATTTTCTTATTGCAACATTTAGTACATATTTTAATAGCCTTGATTGTCCTTTTTGCTTTCATATTCCTCTAAAACTGACTCCACTGTGTGCACCTTTGTTGCTGATTAAGTCATCGACTATTGAAAACACACAACTGACTATATTGTTGATCATTCCTTCATGTTCAATTGTGCTATTTATTTGAAAATCAGCATAGTGTGCACTCAACTATTACATAATTTCATGTTAGTAACTTGAAATTCTCTTACAACACTCGATTGACTACTGTTTTGATAATTCCTTCAAATTCAACTGCACTAATTATTTAAAAATCAACATAATGCTCGCCCAAATTTTGCAATATTAGTAACTTGAAATTCTCTTTTAGATCATCTTCAAGTGATCTTCATGCTACAGTTCTGCATCCACAACTACAGACTACTTTATAGGTCAGGTTCAAGTGATCTTTTGATAGCTTGGAATTCTTAAATTTAGCATTTTCGATCCTCTTCTCTTGGACCAGACAACAAGCATTTTGATTGAGCAAAACCTTTGATCAGCTCATTAGGTACATCCTTGCATGCATTGGCCATACCCAATGGATCCTGCATGAACTACTCACTTGCCCCAACTAAAAGATATTGTGTGAAGATTATCTGATATCATATGAAGACCGTCGTTTCAATCCTATGCACATAAATATGTCTAAAGAACAGTAAGATCTTTCACCAAGTATTGTTGCAGAATGAGAGGAAAAGGAGATAAAATATGAAAACACCAACACCTATTTTATTTTATTAAAAACTAGAACATACCTTCAATGCTTTGGTAAAACATGCTCCAGCTCATTCTGCAACAACTGTAATAGCTCATGCCAATTATCAAGGTATCAGAAAGGCAGCCAAGAATTCACCTAAATGTTAAAAGGAGGGGGGGAGGGAACGGGGGAAGAGAGGTGTTCATGGCAGATGCAAAGTCAGTGGATAAGGAAAGCAAAAGAATTTCCAAGAAACATGCTGGAACTCTGCATGGCCAAAATCAAAGAGCAAACAAAAACCTAAATTGCCTCTAGCATAAGCATTTATTTACATATATGAGCTGCACCGCTTCACACTCCTTGCTATTCAATGCTATTTTGTTTAGCGGAAACTGGAAAGTCTGCTTTGGCATCCAGATTTCTTTAGGTTCTAAAATCAATGACTCACAATTGAATGCCTCATATAATGAATAGAATGCATCTTGTTTTCTTCCAAAGAGTGGATAAGATTTTTATGCTTTGAACTCTGCAGAGAAACTTTAATGTACTTTGAAGTTATTTTGTTTAAAAGTTCTAATTCTAAAAGACAGAAAAGCTTTCTGATACTTGGCTCCCTTTCTTGGCTCAGTGCTCCTCCATGATGTTCTTACGAAGATATCCAAGATCCACCATTAACCAAATGCTGATGTCAAGGAAATTTAAAGATCTGTCATCAATTGTAAACATGTTTTTGATACAATTTTCAAGCTATTATTCGGGAATTACCTATTATCAGTACTGATGGCTTTTGCACCATTCAAATGGATACCATCAATCAAAAATGGGAAAGAGAAAAGGCATCTCAAACTGGCATCTCATATCCAATAAATGGAATCAAAATACATCATAGCCCATGACAGAAGAGAGTTAAGGCAACAAGAATACACGAATCTAATCGACCAATACATTATGATGAAAAGAAACAATGAACGAGAAACAAAATAAAACAAACAGATACAGATTGAACTTTCTCAGCTTTCCAATTACAGAATCAAATGAGCAGCACGGAAGCTTCAGTTTAATACCTCATCAAGATTACTTACAGTGGCATGACCAAGGATCCCTACAATGTCGCTGTCTCCCTTCCCTTCGTGCTCTCCTTATGCATCGGTCAACATGCATTGATCCCATCCTTACAATCCCTGGTCAGGTTATTGAACGTCTCAACCCTCGTCTTTGCCCTGTACAGCACCTCCGTATCCACGGCCACCCTCATATACCCATCAAACTCCACCGGCCGTCCACCATTGAGTGCCATTGTCTCATTATACCACTCACTCTTGTTCCCCCACATCTCCTTGTAATCATCGAGCAAATGCACCTTGAAGTGCGACCTCAGCTTATCGAAGTAGTTATAGAACGGCTCATTGGTAGCAATGTATAAGTTCCTCATAGGTGTAATTGCTTTGACCAGTTTCTTCACAAGCACATCAGGGGATGTGTCAGCATCCAAATTAGGCCACAGCTGCTTATTCTGAGCCTTCTCCCCACGGACCACATGGACGGCATCATAATCCCAGTCCATCTTTCCGGCGATCTCCGTAACAATGTTCATCAGTCGCTTGGATTTCCAGATAGCTTGCCATGGCCGCTGCACATGCTTGGCAGCCCGGCCCTCGCACACTCGGTACCAGTAGTTCTCAGGCTCAGGCCCATCGAACTGCCTCCAGATGATCGTGCTCCTGTCCTTCTTAAGCTGCATTGGGGTGACCTTGTAGGTGGAGACCTTGCGAACTGAGATCCGGCTGCCACCCTTCTTCCGGGCAGCGGCGCGGTCCCACCACTGCCATTTCTGCAAGAAGTCCCCCTCTTCCACCACCGACGCCGACTCCTTGAGGTGCTCGAAATCAAAGTAAAACCGGAAATCCTTGCCCTCCTCATCCCGGCCACTAGGATTATAAGTGGCAGCCAGGCAAACGCTCAGATCCATGACGAATGTCCGGTTCAAGAACTGCGCTTCGCCGAGGCCGCACAGGAAGCTCCAGAGGTAGTGATTCATCCCCTTGCAGTAGTCTCCGCCGCGAGTGTAGTAGAGATACCGCCTCTTCCGGAAGTCTGATTCGGATCCGAGTGTCGGGATCGTGTCGTTGATCTCGGCGTCGGAGATCTGGACGGCCGGCGAGGTGGTGGGTGTGGTGGTGGAGGAGGAGGACGGCCGGCGGGGGCGGGGCGGGGCGGCGTTGGTGCCGGAGCGAAATTTCCCAGCGGAGACGATCTCGAAGGTGCAGTTGTCGGCGGGGGTGAGGCGGAAGCGGCGGTAGTCCCTGTAGCGGCGCCAGGATTTCTCTTTCCGGTTGCGGAAGCGCCAGGCGGCGTCGCACTCGTCGGGCTTGGATCCGGCGACGGGGGTCTCGTAGCCGAGGAAGACGATGGAGCGGCGAAAAGAGATCCGGGAGTTGAAGCGCCGGATCGCGGCAAGGACGCGGGGATCGGAGCAGTTGAGCGGCGCGTCGGGGTCGCAGGCGGCGAGGGCGGAGGCAACAGACGGCGCGGCGACCGGAGGGGAGAGGAGGGAGGCGTTGGGTGAGAGGGGGACGAGGTCCTCGCCGGTGGGGAGGAGGGATTCGTCGGTGGCGAAGGTGGCGTTGGGGAGGATGGCGTCGAGGTTTTTGGTGAGGGCAGCGGAGGACTGGAGCCAGGGGTCCGGGGGCTGGTAGGTGACGGCGATGACGGTGAAGACGAGCACGGAGAAGACGAAGGCGGTGAAGCACACATTGCTGATCACCTTGATCAGCTTCTGCCCCACCGGCAGCTCGGCCGCCGCGGCAGTGCCCGTCTCCTTCATTCCGGGGGCGAGTCTATGGATCCCAGGTTCAGACTGATCCGCGGGGGCTGGGGGCTGGGAACTGGGAATCCGGAGGAGGAACGACGGTCGCCGGTGACGCTGAGCGATGCGCGTCGCGTCGGGATCCAGCCCCCGTGCGGAGAGTGAGAGCAAAGGCAAGGTTGGAAAATGTTGTGTACACTGTACGCACCCCTTAACGTATCCCGATCCGCTTTTCCTGAGGAGTTGAAGTTTACTTGGGGAGTGGGCAGGGTCTTCGTTGAAAATAAAGTAAAACGTAAACGTCAGAGCGGGCTCAGCGAGCGTGACTCCTCACCTTCCGGCTTTAAGGGACTTATCGATTGGGATGGCAATGGATGGACTGGATCTATAATTATTTAAATTTAAATTTAAATATTTAATAAATTATTTAAATTTGATTCAAGGATTAAATTTTTTTTATTCAAATCTATCTCAATGAGTGTTGAGTAATTCAAATTTATCCGACCCAAACTTAATTAAATCATATTAAATATTTTTTTAAAATTTTTATCAGTTTTAAAATTATCTATCATTTTATAAATCATACATATATTAAACACATAAAATTTAACTATATTTTTAGTTCAACACTGATACGAGGGAGGAAGTGCTGTTGAAGGAGAAGAGGAGAGCTAGAGCTTGGAGATTAATTGGGATTACCGATTACAAATCATAATTTACAATTTCCTTATTTATAAAAAATAATATTAGAATAAAGGATTTAAGTATTTTAAAATTTAATAACTAATAATTAATAATTAATAAAATATTTTTAATATAATATATATTAATTATATATATATAAATATTAAAATAATTCGGGCTGGGTTCAGATTGGGTGTATATCTATCCAGTCCCGGTCCAAATCCAAAGTTAAGCATTCGGATTTTATTCAAACCCAGTCAAAGCGTTGACTACTTGGCCCAATCGGGTCGGGCCGGGTCAGGTACCTAGAAAATTTAATTCCCGATCCTTATTTTGATTTTACTATAATAATTTATTTTTATTAACTAAATTTTTAACTTGTGATATTTCAATTAAGATTTATTATAATATAATATCTTTTATGATATCATTCTCGAAAAAATATCCCAAGTATATTTTATCATATTAATTTATTTATTTGAAATATTCATTAAAGATTTTTTCTATTTCTAGATTCTCCTTCCATGCCATAATCCTAAAAATTTAAGATTTTTTTTTGAATTCTCTTCTATATTATATTCCTTTCATGTCATATTTCTTCTCAATCTTCTTTCACATAATATTTCTTTTTAATCTTCTTCCATGTTATTTCCTTCTATATTATATCCTCAAAACTTTTTTTCATTTTATTTTAATAATTTATTCTTAATATACTTCCATGTTATATTCCTTTCGCATCATATTTCTAATTTTTTTTATTTTATTTTGTTGAATTTTTTTGAATTCTTTCCTACATCATATTCTTTCCATGCCATATTTCTAAAACTTTCTTTTCTATTTTATTTTTGATATTGTATGAATCCTCCTCCGTATTCTGATTTCTGAACCCTTTTTCACATCACACTTGCATATTTCTTCTAAATTATCTTCCACGTCATATTTCCGTTTATTGATTTCTTCCAAATCTTCTTCCATGCCATATTTACAAAACATTCTTTTAAATATAATTAACAAAATCTTGCACACAGTTAAATTACCGCTATACATAATTAAATTGAGCTAGCACACAATTAATTTGATATTGTATATAGTTAATTTATAACTACATAATTAAATTAAACATGTATATAATTAACTAAATTTATCACACAGTTAAATTACTACTATATATAGTTAATTTAGTTCTGTACATAATTAACTAAACTTGATATATAATTAAATTATTGTTGCACACAATTAATTTAGTTCTACATATAATTAACTAAACCTAGCATATAATTAAATTACTATTATACACAATTAAATTAAGCCAGCAAACAGTTAATTTAATATTGTATATAGTTAATTTAATATTATATATATAGTTAAATTGAGCTTGCACATAATTAACTAGACATAATATACAGTTAAATTATCACTTTACATAATTAATTTCATTATGTACACAATTAACTAAATCTGGTACATAATTAAATTACTGTTGCATACAGTTAATTTAGTTTTGCACATAATTAACTAAACCTAGCATATACTTAAATTACTACTATATATAATTAAATTATGCTAACACAGTTAATTTAACACTGCACATAGTTAGTTTAATATTATACAGTTAAATTAAGACAGTTAATTTAGTTTTACACATAATTAACTAAACTTGGTACATAATTAAATTACTATTGCACACAGTAAACTACCAACAAAAATCGAGAAGATTAACTTCAAATTTATAGCATGCAAGCGAGACCACCGAAAAAAAAGTGATCCTTGTAACTGACTAAATTTTATTGCAAGAACTCAATAATAAAAGCCTATTTATAATCAATCTTACTCAACTTTGAGCTTTTGAATTTTTTTGAAAGATGAAAAATCAATGCATTTACCACTAGTTTGTATTAACTTAAAAAAAAAAAAGAAACAATTATTGAATCAAAACATGATCATTTAATAAAAATCTTAACTTTCGCAGCGTCCAACCTATGTATGCATTACATTACATGAACTATCATCAAGAATCAAGCATGAAAACTTTAATCTAAATTATGAACTAAAAAATTTAGATCTGGAGTTCTCTTCAAAGAAGGCACCGTCTCTCCAAAGCTTGCAGTAATAAATAGTAATATTAGTTTCTCATCTTCTTGATTTCAACTAAATGTCTTGAAGGACTTCACGCCTTCCTGATTCCAGCAAGACATCGGAGTAGAGGGAAAGCAGAAAATCGTTGGAGCTTCTCGTAAAAAGAAAAAGCAAAAAAAAAATAAAAAATTATCCATGAAAATAAAAAAAATTTGGAGCAGGGGCATTTTTATTCTTTAAGAATTAAAAAATAAATTTGACAGGGAGTTATGATTTGGATCAACAAGAACTAAAAATCTCAGTCCGGTTTATAAAATGATTGGATATTAAAAACCCCTTATTATTTTTTTTATAAGATGGAACGTTCATGGTATCAATAAAATTATAAAAAAATAAAAAATTATCATGAAAAAGACACCGGAGCGATCCCGGCATCCGTCCGGTCCACAATGCACGGTTGCGGTTTGTTTAAGCTACAAACAAAGCAGGGTGACATCGTTTTTAAGAAAATATCGGACTTTCTCTGAATCCATCTAGAGGCGCCCTGGCCAAATTCCAAGCCATCCAACCAGAATAGTGCAATCCAAACACCACTTCACATGGAACAAATAAGGGCACGTTATTTTTTCTTAACAATATGATGGTCATATACCATCATCAAGGTTTGAACATGATGGAGTTTCCCATGAATGCAATGCCAACCAGCTGAAAAACAACATTCCAATAACATCTTATTTAAATGTTGTGCAATAAATAATTGTTTTTGTTATGCACTAAGAAGGGGATAACCTGTCTTTCATCTCGGTAAAGATTTTTTTTTTTTGCCACTGGTGGGTGGTGCGGGTAATAGTGGTGCGGGTAATAGTGGGCTTTGCTCACAAGCGGCTCGTGGTTATGAAAAAATAAGGGATATATATATAAAATTCTGTTCATTCACCTGTCACCAGTGGCAGTCAAGTTGACGTACTCATCTTCGGGTAGAGAACAGCTGTGTACCTTTGGATGGGGAACGGCTACGCAAAATCCTGCATACCTTCGGATGGGGAACGGCTGCGAAAAATAATATGCATCGTATATCGAACATTTCCTGATTGAGATGGGAACCGTCTAGGGGTCCTGGGATCTTACCCCTCCCCGCCTTTTTGGTTTACCAAAAAAAAAAAAAGATTTTTTTTTCT
Source organism: Areca catechu (assembly GCA_021397845.1). Lineage (NCBI taxonomy): Eukaryota > Viridiplantae > Streptophyta > Magnoliopsida > Arecales > Arecaceae > Areca > Areca catechu. The sequence continues at coordinate 6,074,410 of CM038040.1, read as the reverse complement.
CTTAGGCATAGAGGATTGATGCATTATGTAAGCTCGTTGCGTGCCATCTCTGTTGATACCCCGTCCCGACAAAGAACCTTCTACCAATTAAATAAGTAGACTTTATTTTTATTTTTATCTTTAATTTATTATTTTTTTATTATTTTTATTTATTTACTTTTAGTTTCTAGTAGAATTTTAGTTTATTAATAGCAGTAGAGTAATTCGTAACTTAGGTTAAACTTTATTTCCTTTTCTTTCAAGTAAGTAATGTTGCAGTAATAACAGTTCTTGACTGTCAAAGTATCTGAATCAATGTTTCTACCACTATATTAACAATAATAGAGTGCTCACACCCTCTTCTTATTAAATAACTAAACAATTAATTGTAATTGTATTTTTCAAATGCAAGCATGCCAAATAGATACTTGTAGTATTCTTGTTACAATAGCATCTTGAAATAATGGCAACCAAATGGTTCCGTGGTCAAGTGGATTTGAACTTGATTATAATCCAAGTTATTTTCTGTTTGACATCACTTTTATTTTTTATTATTTTTAAAAATAAAATAAAAATAAAATTATATTTTTTAATTCTTTAAAAATATGAACATATTTGTTATAGTTGATTACTTTCAAAAATAAACTCAAAGATGGTGATATATAAGTGATGGTACTAGCAACAAAGATAATGAAGATGATAATGATGTTGATCATGAGGCTAGTGGTGGTATAGTGTAGGTAGCAATAATGATGATAATGGTATAGTAGAAACATTGATGGTGGTAGTAGCATTGGTGCTTGGTAGGATATCTGTGATATAGTAGAAGAGATAATGAGACAATGATGACATGGCAGAGGCAGCAATAATAATAATAAATAATAAATGGTAGTGATGGTGAAAGTATTAGCAATATGGGAAGGTAATGATGATGGCACAAATGGTGCATGTAGTAGGAGTAATGAAGATAGAATAGCAACAGCATTAGTTAGGAAACTCATTTAAGAAAAGGTCATGGTTAATGAATAGAGAATATCAACTAAGTTGGTCCAAGAGAAGTCTTCTGATTAGATAAAGGCCCCCGTATATTACTATATTTAGTATGATTTTTTTCATAGCAATTCAGATTATCAAGTAACATGGATCGCTTTTCATGAGGCAATCTAGATTGCTTTTAAAAAGTATAGTAATTCAGATTATCATTTTTCAGATAATTTTTTGGATAATATTACCCTCTTCTTCTCCTTTTATCATTCCTTACGTGCCCCCAGCAACCTTTCCACTGCTCATCGACAGCGCCCCCCTGCCGCCCGTCGACTATCCTCCAGCCCCCTTCACCGCCCATTGACTGATGAAGAGAAGCCACCATCTCCATATAATATAATATAATATAATATAATATAATATATTTATATATAATATAAATATATAATATAATATTATATCAAATAATATAATATATAATTATTTATTTTAAATTTATTTAATATAAAAAAATTTAATTTTTAATTTTTATATAAAAAATAAACTATAAAAAAATATATTTTTACTAAATATATAAAATATAAAAATATATTTTTATAAATTAAATATAGATTTCTACATTACTAGTGATTCATATCACTGACAATCCACATTACCTTTCAAGATTGCTTGGCAATGCACCAAACATAATCTAAACGTGATAATCAAAGTACATTACCTAATTATGAAAGATCCTCTCTTAGGTATCATTGGTGCCAGGGTGGGATTGGGCTGATATCGAGCATGTCATGGATTTCTGAGCATTGAATTAACTATCCGGTTAGGTTAATACGTATCATTGCTAGTGCTAGGTGGGATTGTCTTAACATCGAACTTGTCCAGGATTATATGAAATACATCCAATCTAAATTGAGTTGTAAGATTCTTCATGCAACTTGAAATGAACTATTACCAAATCATGATCGAGCTATTTTTATCTCATTGAACTTGAAATTAGCTGGACCCAAATCATTATTGAGCCATATTCACCACATTGAACTTAAAATTTGCTGGACCCAAATCATAATTAAGCCACATTAACCTTCATTGAACTTAAAATTAGCTAGACCCAAATCATAATTAAGCCATTTTCATCTCCATTGAACTTCGACTATCATGATTAAGATATTTTTGCATCTATTCTCACTAAATTGGCTAGATCTAAACCATAATTAAGCCATATTCATCTCATTGAATTTAAAATTAGCTAGATCCAAATCATAATTGAGCCATATTTATCTTTATTGAACTTGAAATTAGCTAGACCCAAATTATGATTTAGCCATTTTCACCTCCATTGAACTTTAACTATCATGATCGAGCTATTTTCATATCCATCATCACTAAATTAGCTAGATCCAAACCATAATTAAGCCATATTCATTTCATTGAATTCGAAATTAGTTGAACTCAAATCATGATTGAACCATATTAACTTGTATTAAACTCGAAATCATAATTGAGTCATATTCATATTCATTGAAATTGAAATTATCTAGACCCATATTTTAAAATTTGGTGATAATCCATGGAGGGCTTATGAAATTGAACTCAAAAAAAGTTGGACACCTTTAGTGGCCACCTAAAAAATTTCTAAGCCTTGGCTTAAAATCCTAATCTCTCCATCGCCTCTAAGAACTCCCTTCCTCCCTCTCCATGCGTGCCCTAACCCCCTTTGCTATCCTTATTCGCTTGCTCGTTATCCCAATTCCCTCACCCACTCATCCCTGTGCATCCTCATGCTAGCAACATTCCTCTAGTAGCAAGCTCACAATCACCATCCCTTCACCCATTACATCCCCAAGCCAGTGATATCCCTGTGGTAGCAAGCTCATCATCCCCATCTCTTCGCCTACTTGTGTCCACGCATTGGCAACACCTCTTAGGAGGCAAGCTCATCGTCAACATCCCTTCATCTATTGCATGCCTAAGCTGATGACACCCTGGCGGCAGCAAGGTCACTATCCCATCTCTTCACCCACTACTTTCCTATCTCGGCGACATCCTGGCAGCAGCATGCTCACCATCCCCATCCCTTTGCTGGTTGTATCTCAGCACCTCTTCTTTTCTATGGGTAATACAAGCGAAGCACTAGAGGATCATCCAGTGATTTTGTTTTGACTATTACTCGATGCATTCTTATCTTGTTCTTTTCTTGCATCTCCTTTGTTGCCACTCTCATATATATTTATTTGAGACATGCTTGATCCACTTTATATGACTCATCCTAGATTGGTTTACTTATTTTTTATTCTTATCTTTCATTGAGAAACTCTTGCATCCTACTGGATACTTAAGAATTCAAATGCATATAATCAGATGTCGGTATCAAACTGCCATTCCTTAAGCTTCTTTTTTTAATGTAAAAGATGGATTGGCATTTATTAAGTCTTGCATTAATTCTATTCTCTTAGGTATTCCCTTAAAAAAGAAAAAGATGGAATGTAAAGATAGTTTACAATTTTTTCTAATCCATGTTTGCTGGTTTACAATAACCCAAGAATCTTCTAATGCATTTACGACAAAGACTTTTTCACACAAATTCACATCTTTGGTTGATAGAGTCTGCTAACAAATTAAAACTGCAGTTATAGCTAAGACTTTTTTTATAGAAGCTGTAGGCTTAAAAATTTGATTTTAGATGCCTACTTTACCGAGTGGAGATAATCCTAAGAAACCAGCTCTTTGTGACTTTATCCATAAGATATGAGTCTCGAAATGATTGAAGAAATTATTGATTTATCCAAACTTCTTCATGCATCTTATAGGGATGAAAAGAAATAGTTATAGCTTCAACCCATGATAAACAAATCAGATCGTTAGATACTATTATAGAAAGCAAAAATGAGGTATATATATAGACTTTCTGGTCGAGCCATGGAGGATGTAAAGGTGTGGAGGATATGGAGGGTATATGACATATGATGAGACCTTATGGTTGTTAGATATATGTCCTAGAAGTCAAGTTGGCATGATATATTGTACCTTTTTTAAATATATTTGTACTTAATTCATTCAAATCAATAAAAGAGGGCATTTCTTTTTTCCATTCATATATGATGTGTTTATGAATTATCCATAAAGTTAATGGACAAAGATACATATTCTTAAGAGTTGAAATTTTGAGACGTGTCATTATAGATTAACTCCTAAATGCTCATGGTCATTGAATTATCATAAAGATAATGATTAATCTGTTAAGATCGATACACGGATCATTTTCTTTTTGAATAGACAGTCTCGAGTCTACAGTGTAGGAAACTGGAGTAAGAATGCAAGTGGTTGATACAGATCAATGGTACTGAGCATGATCAAGTAACGATGTTAAGTTATGTGAGTAGTTCTTTGACCTGCGATGCCTCGACTACTTAGAGTAGGGTTGCTACAGTTCGACAGTACTTAAACACAATTCCTAGCCATTCAGGTCCTTGTAGTGTTTGTTGGCTGTGATAAGTTCACGTAGGAGTAGGGAGAGTACTTATAAAAAACTATCGGTCTTAATAATTGAGGTATGGTCCTATACAACCTAATTGGTTGAGTCCTTAAATCTGTGGCTACAGTAGTGTGATAATGGAAAGAAGTTTCATAGGAATCACAATTGGACTCAAGCTAATTAAGTCTAGTATATAATGGATGTATAAGATTTGATGAGTTTCCATGACTTACATCCTATTAAGACTTTCAGTAGAAGAACTTGATCATATAGTAACTACACCTAAAGCTTCATCTTTCTGATATGCAAGGTTGCCACTATATACTACTAGATATCACTAGTAGATTATAAGAACTCACTATGACCATTTTTGGATCAATGATCCTTATTAGGGTTGAGCCAAAATAGTTTCGATCAATCGAAAGAGTTTTGATGATATTATGATAGGGATTATAATATATCTCATTACGAGATAGATTAGAACTTAAGAGGTCATGCATAAAAAGAACTTAACCTGATCAAGAGCTTGGATCAAATTTAAATTATTAATTGATTGGTGATTTAAATTTAGAAATTGCTATTTTATAAGGGTTACAAATTTAGCAACTATTAATTTTAGCAAAAGAATTTTAATTAAAAATGTTGTAATATAATTAGATTTAATTAAATGATAAATTAAATTTTAATTAATTTAAATTAGATTTAATTTAATTGAGCTTGATTTAATTAAAATCTAATTAGGTTTAATTTTTTTATTTGGACTAGAAATTGAATCCTATTTGGAATAGGATTGACAGCCTTTTCGAATTTGATTCGAATGAGGCTCAATTTAAGTTCAAATTGAGTCAAAATTAAACCTAATTAAACTACACACCTAACCAAATTAGATTGGACCTTTTTCTCTTATATTGGCTAACTAAGAGAAGGATTGTGCGATGGCTTTTGACACCGATCTTTCCTTGGCATGTGTTTTGGATAAGAGGAGGCGCTAATGAGGTTTCTTCTTTCATTAGGACTCTTATTTTGATTAGAACTCATCCTAATCTTTTGGTATTTGAATTACGATGAAATTTATCTATTTTAGGCATGGAATATCAGATTTTTGTATGACAAAATATCACGTTAAAAAGGGAAAGAAATTAGGCATGCACAATCTTAATTCCTTCTCCCTTCTACTAAAAGTTCTAATTTTCTCTCTCTCTCTCTTTTCCCTTTGTTCTATGCATAAAAAGCCTGCAAATCTGAGAAATAGAGAGCCAGTCAATAGAGAATTAAGGAGAAAAAAATTTGATTTTTCCTGTAAGTGTTCTAGGAGAAATCCCTTCCGTAGTGCAAAGTGTTCGATTTCAGCCTTCTAGTTCTAGTTCTAGAAGGGGGTTGCAGATCTAAGCCAAAAAAAGGGACCTGAGGGGACTCCGAGAGCCTCAAGGACTCGATCAGGACCTCATCCAATGTGGATGCCGGTCGAGGTCGTATATTTTCATGGCTCTGATAAAAATCCTGGGATTCACCCAAATCTGGATCTGAATAGAAGAAGAAAAAGGATTTGCACTTCAGGTAAGTATTTTTCTTCTTATTTAATTTTTATAAATTTAGATATAATTTTTTATAATTCTAAGCATATTAGTTTATAATTAGATAAATATTTGATCAATTTTAAATATGCATGCTCCTATGAAAAAGGCTTTTTATAGTTATGCTTCTGTGACTAGTATTTTTTATGAACTAGTTTTAGCATGCTTTCATCTAATGAATCCAACGGCGATGTCACCTAGCTATAAGAAGCCAAGTTTTATCTAGAACAAAGGATAGAAATGTAACAAACCCCATCATTCTGATATCCATAAAAACTGGATATAAGATATAACAATTGGATAAATGTTCCAAGAAAGATGAAGTGCAAAACTTTACTTTCTTATAAAGTTAGAACATCTATGTACAATAAATGTTCCATCAAATTCCATAAAAAGATCCAATAATACATAGCATTTTTTTACACAAAATCTAATACTACAATTAATAAATGGCCTTTGAAAATAAAACAGTGGAGTGACAAAACAAGAAGTAACAAAATAAAAGTTAAAACTTGTAGTATATCCCACATCAGCTGCCACCTCCTAATACATTGCTAGCTCAATGGATTCAAAACCGAGAATGTCCATCTTCCATAAGAGAAATAGTATGTAAATACTAATAGAGCCCGGAGAAAATAAATAACAACAATCAAAAAAATGTATAACTAAAGAAAAAAAATGGAAAGTGATTAGAAATAGTGCCAAAACATACTTGACTATGTAAAACTTGCTTAAATATTGTTTGACCACTATTTATGTTCAAAATATAGTTTTAGAAGCGTAGCTGTCATCACTGCTAATCAATTGAAACATATTGGTACGGGCACCAGGATACGAAAGAGGCTCCAAGCAAATTAGGTCAACCCAAGCTCCATATGAACTATAAGTGAATAAACCAGACTCCAATTTTGTCTTCAACTTTATTTTTAATTTTAACATGAGTCATATAATTAGAGTCGAGTCTATTCCAATTTCAATTTCAATTTAGTTTTGTTAGGCTCTGTTGCCGCCCGGATCGTCGTGGCCCGTAGTTGCTGATGGCATCGAGGGTCGCGCGTCCGCTTGCTCGGGATACCTCCAGTGCCTCAGGACCTGCAACAAACAACGTCAGTGACCCGGCCCGGGGATTCCGGCAGGGGTGCTCCGACGGTCAAGTCAGTGACGATCCAGGGAAACAAATCCTCCTGGTCGAGCCCCTCTAGATGAGCTCCACGCTAGGAGGAGTGAGTATAGTGTGTATGGAAATGAGAGTGAGCTGGGAGAAATGGTGGCCGAGGTGGTCGTCCCCCCTTTGTCTGGCCTCTCTCCCTTGTTTCTATGTTTGCTTACTTCTGACTTACCATGGCTGGGTTTTTTACTTTGGCTTGCCTCGGGATCTCCCCATGCTGTCGGACATGTGTGACGAGGTACCATGCCATAGACGGGATGCCTTTCTTGTCAGATGGCCGGGAAAGCTTCTATACGCCTCTGACATTCCCTTTGTTTGCCCCTCTCCTGGAAGCCTGGCAGGGCCTCGATTGGCGGGCCACCATTCTCGGGACCCGCGCCCTCCGGTTGGGTCTTTTCTCTGGTCGTACGGCAGGTTGGTGGAGGGCATGGCGCTTTGATGTGAGTTTCCTTTCTTTCTGGTGTGAGTGACGGCCATGGGCATTAATGGCGGCATGGCGGGCGCTGCTGTACGACCCTCGGGAGGCCCGCCATTGTCCTCGAAGGGGAGGCATTGCTCCCTCGGTGGTTGGTGCCTCGATTTGAGTCGAGGACCGAGCTAGAAAGGTGGGGCCCACCTCCGGTGGGCTCACCTCGAGGCAGCTCGACAGGGCAGAGGAGGGCTGAGCTCTACTCCGGATCAGCGGAACTCGGCTTTAGACGAGCTCAGCCAGAAGGAGGTGGGAGGGGTGCCGCCCAGCCCAGGGGACCCGACCTCGAAAAGAAGGGTCTCGTGGTGGAGTAGACTTGAGCTCGACTCCTGACCATGGGGCCCGACCTTAAGGGATCCGCCTTGGATGGGAGCCCACACTCGGCTCCGGCCTAGGCATTCCGACCCGGCAGGAACCGACCTGGCAGAGGATGGAGCTCGGCTTCGACGGGCGACCATGTTGCTCCAAGGAAGCTCAGCCCGATGAAGGGGCTCATGTTGAAAACCTAGCATGGCGTCCGATGGGGACTCCATGTCAGTTTTCCCGTCCCATGTCAGCAATCCAACCACATCATTTGCTCCCCACTCCCGAGGCCCGTTGGTGCGTGGTGCTCGGGGCGAAGGGAGTAATTACGGTACTGACATGGAAAGGTAAAGAAATTTGGTGCAATAATAACCGATATCGGCGGTGCCTCGCTCGACGGTCCTTCGAGCCTGTCGGGGGTGCCACGAGGCTACGCCTAGGGAGCAGTTATGGCGGGCATGGAAGTCAGAGCGACCGCAGTCGAATTGAGGTGTTGGCCCCGTCGATCGGCGACACGTGACAAGTGTCTCTTGGGGGAGCCGTAACGGTACAGTCGGGCATAGGTTGCCTCGAAAAGAAGGGTAGATCTTTCGAAACTTACTTTCTTTCAAATCTTTCATGCTCGGCATCGTACAACGATATTCTCCTTCTCCTTCTCGGACCGTCATCGTTCTCCTAGAACCTTAGTAGGTTAGCTACTTCTTCTTCTCCCTTCTCGTCGACTAGGAGTCATCGTAGGTCTCCCTTTGCCATTCTCTTCTTCTTCCATGGATCGCTTTGGTCCGAACTTCGTCCTTCCTGCCAAGTCGAGGCCGGACCTTCCCGGCCGAGGACTCCTTCTTCCTCCGACGAGGAAATGGAAGCGGCACGTTATGAGTTCAGTAGGAGACCTTTCCACGGTCCTATAGCCATTAGGGAACCTGGGTCTTCTCCTCTACCTCGCTTGGCCCTCCTTCCTACTCCTTCTCCTGCTCCCATTCCTGAACCCAAGCTTTCTCGGTTAACAGGTCCCGGAGGGATTGCTTCGGTGATCACCGTCGAGGATCTTGTGACCATCCGGGATGCTCATGACATTCCCGAGTCCATTCATCTTTCTGCTCCTCGTCTGGGGGAGCGGGTCACATCTAGTGGCCCTCGACGGATCGCTTTCTATAAGGAGGCCTTCGCCGGGGGTCTCCGATTTCCTGTCCATCCTTTCTTTCTTTCCTTTCTAACCAACTATCGACTTGTCCCTGCCCAGTTGGTCCCCAATGCTATCAGAACGATCTTTTGTTTTATCGTTCTGTGTCACTTCCACGAGATCGTTTCTTGTATCTCCCTGTTCAGGGCCTTTTTCATCCTGAAACGCTACCCTACCGAGGATGGGTGGTGGTCCCTTTCTTCTCGCCCTCGGGGGATTAGGTTCGAGCTCCCCTCTTCCATCAAGGGATGGAAGAGTAGGTACTTCTTCGTCTCGGTCGAGGAGATCGATTGGGCTTGGAGCGACCCAGATCGGTCTCCCAATAGGAACTCCTCCATCGAAGCAGCCGATCTCGACCTATACGAGCTACTCAGATCGGCTGAGATCCCCTCGCTTGAGGTCTTGCTGTCGGAGCAGAACCTCCGCGAGGCCGGGGTCAGCTCGGCGCAGGAGCCGGGTGAGTTCGACTTGGCCACCTCCTTTTTGTTTTCTTTCTTCATCATTTTTTCTTCTTTCTCTCTCTTCTTTTCTTCCTTTTTTTTTACTTGGGATTGACCATGTCTTTTTCGATGCAGAGATGAAATTCTTCATGGATGAGCTGCTCTCGTTCTCCGAGGAGTAAAAGCAGGCAGCTGAGGCCGGCGAGCTCACTCCGAAGAGGGCTCGTGCCGACGATGGTGCGAGGCCGGTGCAGGCCGGGCAGGATGCACCGATTCTAGAACGAAGGCGAAAGAGGGGGGTCGAGTCTGTCCACGAGCCTTCAGGGAAGCATGACCCGGTCCCGGCGTCCGAGCCCGAGGTAGTCATCCGTGCCAGGTCGGCTGCCGCTGCCGCCAGGATAGGAGCCCCCACTCCAGAGATCGTCGACATCGAGGAGGACGGGGGGCCGAGAGAAGCAAGGCCGGCACCCCAAGTGCGGTCCTAAGTGGCGCCGAGCTCGCAACTGGCATTGAAGGCGCCTCCCACCGCCGAGGGATCCGAGCCAGCGGGAAAGCAAGACAGGGACTATCACCGAGTCCCTTTCCGGTTGGGACACAACGTCTCCTTGATGAAGACCCAAACCTCGCCGAGCAGATGATGGACTTCTCAATCCAGTCCTGCGACCGGCGTGAAGGGAGCGGAAGACTTCTGGGCGACGTCGTCAGCTCATCCTTCGCCAATCTGTACTCCGTAAGTTCTCCTTCGCTTGTCTCGACTTCCTTTGACCTTTTTCAGCACTGTGGCTAATGCACCTCTTTTAATGCAGCAAGGCAGAGAGCTGATCCTCATCTGGGATTACTACCGCAACTGGGCGAAAAGGGACAAGGAACGACAGGCGGAGCTCGAGTCCTTGAGGGTCGAGGCGGGTCGAAAGGATGAGGAGACCCGGGAGGCTAACCTGAAGGTTAAGAGCCTCCACGCTGAGGTCACTGATGCCGCCCGGATCAAGAAGGAGCTCAGGGGAGAGCTCGAATAAAAGAGGATCCGACTGAAAGAGCTTCGGGCCGAGTCAGAGGCGGTGAGGGACAGGGCCGCCTCTGTTGAGAAGAAGAGGGTGGTGGCCACGGAGAAGAGGCCCGTGGAGGCGGAGGAGAAGGCTACCGCCGCCAACCGCTCCACTGAGACCACTGAGAAGGGGATGGCGGTGGCGATCCGGCAGGTCGAGCACACCGGGGAGCAGCTGGAGGAGGCGAGGTGCCGGGTGGAGGCCGCAAGGAAGGAGGCCGCCGACGCGGTGGCCACTTTCAAGGCCTCCCTTGAGTATATAAAATATTTCAAAGAGGCGACAATGGACTCCTTTGCCAAGGGGTTTGCCTACTGCCGCACTCAGCTACGGGGGATCCTTTTCGAGGAGCGACTAGCTGCGCTCCAGGCCCTCGGCAAGAAGTCTCCAGCTCTGACGGTGGCTGCAACAAGGCAAGGAGCCGCTCCAGCCGGGTCTCTCCCAAAGGTGGCCCTGGAGACAACTGAGTTGGCCTTGATTGTGGCGACGGTCGGATTAGTGCCGCAAGCGAAGACAGCTGAGCCGGTCCCCTCGGCAGCAGCAACTGAGCCTGCCCCTCTCGCGAAGGCTGCTCAGGAACGTGACCCTACGACGGAGATGGAAGAAGGAGAAGTCCCGGCTGTGCATCGCCCAGGAAAGGAGCCGGCTCAATAGGATAGGACTTCTGTAATAGTTTTTCTTTTTCTTCTTTTGGACCGGGCTACCTTGCTTGTTAGGGCCCGCGAGATAATGTAAGGCATTTCTTCTAAGTAATGAAAAATAGTTATGTTAATGCATCTTCTTCTTTCTTTTATGGTGTGAATGTCTTCTATTCTCCTCTCTTCTCCTCTCTTTTCTTCTCTTTCAGTGCGGGGAGGTCAGAGAGGGGAGCTTCATCTTATATGGCTTGAGCCTCACTATCTCAGTGCTGGGCTTGAGACTCCGATGCCGGAGAATGTTGGCTTCGGATTTGAGTGCCTGAGGGCCTCTCAGATCTTGAATGCCTTGGAGATAGGCTCGGGGCTTGATCATCGGAGATCGGGCTCAGGAAACGCCGTCTTAGAGCTGGGCTCAGAAGCGTGCTGGTCGGAGAGCTGGGCTTCGGAACTTGGTTGCCTGAGGACATGGCTCAGGAGTTGCCATCTTGGAGCTGGGCTCAGAGACGTGCTGGCCGGAGAGCTGGTCTCCGGAACTTGGATGGCCTGAGGACATGGCTCAGGAACTTGGACGCCCTGGAGCTGGGCTCGGAGATGCGCTAGTCGGAGAGCTGGTCTCCGGAACTTGGATGGCCTGAGGACATGGCTCAAGAACTTGGACACCTTGGAGTTGGGCTCGGAGACGCGCTAGTCGGAGAGCTAGTCTCCGGAACTTGGTTGGCCTGAGGGCATGGCTTAGGAACTTAGATGCCTTGGAGCTGGGCTCGGAGATGTGCTGGCCAGAGAGCTGGGCTCTGGGACTTGGTTGGCCTGAGGGCATGGCTCAGGAACTTGGACGTCTTGGAGCTGGGCTCGGAGACGTGCTGGCTGGAGAGCTGGGCTCCGAGACTTGGTTGGCCTGAGGACATGGCTCAGGAGTTGCCATCTTGGACTAGCTCGGAGACGTGCTGGCCGGAGAGCTGGTCTCTGGAACTTGGATGGCCTGAGGACATGTCTCAGGAACTTGGATGCCTTGGAGCTGGGCTCGGAGATGCGCTAGTCGGAGAGCTGGTCTCCGGAACTTGGATGGCCTGAGGACATGGCTCATGAACTTGGATGCCTTGGAGCTGGGCTCGGAGACGTGCTGGCCGGAGAGCTGGGCTTCGGGACTTGGTTGGCCTGAGGACATGGCTCAGGAACTTGGATGCCTTGGAGTTGGGCTCCGAGACGTGCTGGCCGGAGAGCTGGGCTCCGGGACTTGGTTGGCCTGAGGGCATGGCTCAGGAACTTGGATGCCTTGGAGCTGGGCTCGGAGATGCGCTAGTCGGAGAGCTGGTCTCCGGAACTTGGATGGCCTGAGGATATGGCTTAAGAACTTGGACGCCTTGGAGCTGGGCTCGGAGACGTGCGTGCCTGAGGGCTTCTCAGGTCTTGGTGTCGGAGGACTTTTCTCCGGGCTTGGATGCCGAGGAGCCAGGCTCGAGGCTTGAGTGCCTAAGGGCTTCTCAGGTCTTGGTACCGGAGGACTTTTCTCCGGGCTTGAATGCCGAGGAGCTAGGCTCGAGGCTTGAGTGCCTGAGGGCTTCTCAGGTCTTGGTGCCGGAGGACTTTTCTCCGGGCTTGGATGCCGAGGAGCTAGGCTCGAGGCTTGAGTGCCCGAGGGCTTCTCAAGTCTTGGTGCCGGAGGACTTTTCTCCGGGCTTGGATGCCGAGGAGCTAGGCTCGAGGCTTGAGTGCCTGAGAGCTTCTCAGGTCTTGGTGCCGAAGGACTTTTCTCCAGGCTTGGATGCCGAGGAGCTAGGCTCGAGGCAGGCTTCCCGGAGAGCTGGGCCCCAGGCGGCGACGTTCCTGTAAGGCAAACAATCCATTGTGCAAAGGAAAGTCTTTATTTTTAGTGGAGGAAAATCTTACATCACTGGTAGTATCTCTTCAAATTACAAGCATTCCATGTTCGGGGGAGTCTGGCGCCATCCAGGTCCTCGAGATAGTAGGCCCCATGTGAGAGGGCCTCGACTACTTTATAAGGGCCTTCCCAGTTTGGCGAGAGCTTGCCGCACTCCTAGGGTTAAGACGCCTCGGCCCGGTGCAGCACCAGGTCGCCAGGTCGGAAAGTCTTCAGCTTCACCCGTGCATTGTAATATCGGGCGACCCGTTATCGGTATGCTGCCATCCAAAGCCGGGCTTTGTCCCTTGTTTTTTTTAGGAGGTCTAGATTGAGCAAGAGGTGTGCCGAGTTCTGCATCTTGTTATAACGCTGCACCCGTATCGTGGGCATGTCGAGCTCGATTGGGATTACTGCTTCAGTACCGAAGACGAGGTTGAAGGGCGTCTCACCCGTCACCATTCTGGGCATGGTGTGGTAGGCCCACAGGATGCTTGGGAGTTTCTCTGCCCATCTGCCCTTCGCCTGGTCCAACCTGGTACGAAGTTCTTGAAGGATGGTCCGATTGGTCACCTTGGCTTCTCCATTTGTTTGGGGGTGGGCAACCGAGATGAATCGGTGTTGGATGTAGTGCTCGGCATAGAATCCTTCGAACTCCCGGTTGTCGAACTGTCGCCCGTTGTCGGTGATGACACAATTGGGGAGTCCGAAGTGGCAGATGATAGACTTCCAAAAGATTTGTCGAACATTGGCCTCTGTAATTCGAGCTAGTGGCTCCGCCTCGACCCACTTGGTGAAGTAGTCGATCGCTACTAGTAGGAAATTTCGCTGTCCTGGCATGGTGGGGAACGGTCCCAGAACGTCCATCCCCCACTGTACGAAAGACCAGGGGGATGATAGTTGGGAGATCGGTGCAGCCGGTAGGCGCTGTACGTGGGAATGGCGCTGGCATTTATCACATTTCCTGACGAAGTCGGTGGCGTCTTTCCTCATCGTCTTCTAGAAGTATCTCTGGCGAAGAGCCTTCTATGCCAGAGTCCTCTCCCCTACATGATTCCCACATAGGCCCTCGTGTATCTCCCAGAGCACGAAGGCCGCCTCCGTGGGTCTGAGGCACTTCAGGAGTGGGTAGGAATAAGATCGGCGGTAGAGGTGACCATCCATTAAAACAAAATGAGTGGACTTCCTTCTGATGAGGCCAGCTTCTCTGCAGTCCTCTGGTAGGAGGCCGTCCTGGATGTACTTGATATACTTGTCTATCCAGCTCGGCTCGTGGGCTACTTGTTGTACCTCCTCTGGGCTCTCGTAGCTTGGACTCTCGAGATACTCAACGTAGGCGCGCCCCAGGGATGAGTTCGGTAGGGTTGTGAGCCTCGACAGCGCATCCGCACGAGCATTTTCTCTACGAGGGATGTGGAAAATGCGGAAGTAACGGAAGCTTGCCGTGCTCGAACGAGCCTTCTCCAGGTACTTCACCATCTGGGGATCTCGAGCCTCGTATTCTCCGGAGACTTGTTGGCAACCAGATGGGAGTCGGTGAAAACCTTCAGGCTCTGTACGCTCAGTTCGCAGGACACTTTTAGGCCTGCAAGGAGTGCTTCGTACTATGCCTGGTTGTTTGTGGCGGCGAACTTGAAGCGGAGGGTGCACTCCATCACCACTCCGTCGGAATTGGCGAGGATGAGGCCCGCTCCGCTTCTGCAGGAATTGGAGGCACCGTCCACGTGGAGAATCCAAGGTCCTCTCGCGGTCCGGGCTCAGCTTGGCTCTCCGGGACCGTCCATTCCGGTTCCTCGAGAGGCCCTGTACATTCGACCACGAAGTCGGCTAGGACCTGGGCCTTCTGTGACGACCTCGACCGGTATACAATGTCGAACTCGCTCATCATCAGGGACCATTTAGTCAGTCTCCCAGAAGTCTCGGGATGGCTTAGCATGGTCCTCAGCGGTTGATCGGTCATAACCGCAATGGGATGCGCTTGGAAGTAGGGCATGAGGCACTTAGCAGACATGATCAGTGCAAAAATGAGTTTTTTGGAGCGGGTATACCTGATCTCCGTGTCACAGAGGATTTTGCTGGTGTAGTACACCGGCTTTTGAGATCCGTCCTGACCTATGCGGACGAGAACCGAGCTGACGGCCCCAGGTGTAACCGCCAGATAGAGTAGGAGCTCTTCCCCCTCTTCCGGTCTGGATAGCATAGGTGGAGAGGCTAGGAACTCCTTTAGCTCTTCAATGGCCATCTTGCACTCCTCAGTCCAGGTAAAGTCATGCATCTTGCGCAATGCCTTGAAGAAAGGGAGGCAGCGGTCAGCCGACCTCGAGATAAACCGGCTTAAGGCTGCTACCCTCCCCGTTAGACGTTGAACTTGCTTCTTGGATGTTGGGTGCTCCATGTCGAGGATCACCTGGACCTTCTCTGGGTTCGCTTTGATGCCTCTCCAGATGACCATAAAGCCGAGGAATTTTCCGGCTGCCACCCCGAAAGCACATTTTGCTGGATTAAGCTTCATTTGGTGCTTCCGGAGGCTGTGAAAGGCTTCAGCGAGGTCGGTGATGTGGTCCGAGCTCGGCTTGCTCATAACGAGCATGTCATCCATGTACACTTGCACGTTCCGACTAATCTGGTCTATGAAGACCTTGTTGACCAAACGTTGGTACATGGCTCCAGCAGTCTTCAGGCCAAAGGGCATCATCCTGTAGCAGTATGTCCCTCAATCGATAATGAAGGCAGTGTGCTTCTTGTCCCCCGGGTGCATCCGGATCTAATTATACCCGGAGAATGCATCTAGGAAGGAGAGCAGCCTGTGCCCTGAGGTGGCGTCTACCAACTGATCTATCCTCGACAGAGGAAAGCTGTCATTTGGGCATGCCTTATTGAGGTCGATGTAATCTACACAGATCCTCCACTTGCCATTGTTCTTCTTCACCATCACCACATTCGCCAGCCAGCTCGGGTATTGCACCTCTCGGACGAAGCCGGCGGCCAAAAGTTTCTCAACTTCCTCGTTGATGGCCGCCTGCCTTTCTGGGACAAAGCTTCTCTTCTTCTATCGAATTGGTCTATGCTTCAGATCAACGTTGAGCTTGTGGGTGATGACTTCAGGGGGAATACCTGGCATGTCCGCTGCCTCCAGGCAAACACGTCTGCATTCGCCCGAAGGAATTCCAACAGCGGAGCCTTCTCCTCCTCGGGCAGCTGGGCTCCGATCTGCACGGTCTTCGTCTGGTCGGCCCCGAGTTGGTAAGGAAGCAGGCGCTCAGCTGGGCCTCCCCTAGGGTCTTGAACCCTCTGGTCGAGCTCGTCCGTCTTGGGGCCCTCCTCGGGCGCTTGGGCCCCGGGGAGCGTTTGGAAGCAGTGCTGCACCGGCTGGGATGTACCCCTCATCTCCCCAATGCCACAAGGGGTCGGGAATTGTACGAGTAATCTTTTAGTAGAGACAACAGCGTCGAGGATATTGAGCCCAGGTCGGCCCAAGATCACGTTGTAAGGCGAAGGAAGCCTGACAACCATGAATGTCATCATAACAGTACTCTGCTGAGGTGGGGTTCCGGTAGTGACTAGGAGAGTAATTTCTCCCTCCACCCTTACAGAATCTCCCGTAAAACCAACGAGGGGGGTATGTACAGGCTTGAGCTGAACAGAGGAAAGATTCATCATGGAGAAGGCATCGTAGAAAAGCACATCTATGGAGCTTCCACTATCTATCATGATGCGTTTTACAGGATGCTTTGTGATCGTCATCTCGATGACCACAGCATCATTATTTACATTTCTCTCTCCATCTTCCCCTTTCTTCACAAAGGGGAGTACAACTTCAGGATTATTATATATGTATGTATATATATATATATGTATGTATGTATATGTAGACGGTAATCTATGCAGATTGTTAACAATTTAAAATAGTTCCATTGAATTACTGTATTGATATATTTTTTTGATAGTAATCTAAATTATCTTGATAATTTATATTGCCTTCTATGAGATAATCTAGATTACTTAGGAGAAGAGGCTATTCAGATTACCATATCTTTGCAATGTTGAAATCCTGGCTACCTAAATCTTTGCTTCTCACATTGCCAACGATCAAAATGATGACATTCTGATCATCATCGGTGACCATTTTTCTTATCTTATGGCCGGTAAGTCCTCTCTTCCTTTCTTCTTTCGATCAATGATGTAGAAGGGGAGAGCTGTCATAGCCCCGGCGGCAATTGAATCTGAATTAGGCCCGAAGATCTGATTCCATAGCATCCGAAAGAGACCATAAAAAGATGATTCATGGTGAAGATTCATTTGATCATAGTATATAAATTTTTAATATATTTGATTTAAAAATATTTTAAAAATTTGATTTGCCATTACCGGTAATTTGATTATTATATAAAATATATTAATTAAAAATTTTAATAATTTTACTAGAATATCATCTATGTATATTAGACATAGCAAATGATGTGGCGAGATCGCTGACGTGGAACCCATGTCAGACCCAGTCAGATGCCACGTCGGAGGAAGCTGCCATGTCGGACGTCCTTGTTCGGACTCCTTTGCCAGGTGGCTCCCTCGAGGTCGAGACGTCCTGGCCGAAGTCGAGCTCCGGCTCTCTCCGGACTCCTTCGCCAGGTAACTCCCTTGAGGTCGAGACATCTTGGCCGAAGTTGAGTTTCGGCTCTCTTCGAACTCCTTCGCCAGGTGGCTCCCTCGAGGTCGAGACGCCCTGGCCGAAGTTGAGTTCCTCCTCCCTGAACCAGCCCCACTTCGGACGAGGGGACCAATAACTGAGGGACGTCACCGCCTTCCTTGAATGGCAGTAAGCCGCCCAAGGACCATGGAGGGGCGCCCACCAGGCTACAATAATTGCCCCTGCTACCACTTGCACCGAAAAGGAAAGGGTCCCCCGATCGAGGCGCCGCGCTCCCGACCGACCGTCTGTGCCACCCAAAAGAGAAAATCAATCCAGGAGATTCAAATCCAGGGGACGGCTGCCCCCCGATCGAGGCTCTGTCAGGTTTTCCAAAGTAGAGAGACCAAAGGGAGGGTCAGAGCGCACGGTGTAGTTCCCTATCACGAATGGGGAAAGGCACCTCGCGCACGGCACGGAGCGTCGCCGCACGCGCCTGCAAAGGAGGGGAGGATCCAGAGGTAGGCGGCAGGCAGCCATCTTGGTTTAAAAGAGTTCTCTAAGGTTCCAAGAAGGAGGTAAGTAACAACAAACAGGCGAAGGGGGCGGTATACAGGAGAACAACTGAGAAGCCAAGTGCTCTATACTACCGGAGACTCATCGGAAGGGTCTCGACGGACACAGCCATCCAGCTCAAACACTCATCCGCTGCCACTTCCCTCGCTCTATCTCAACCCATTCACACTCTCTAAGCATATAATATTTCTCATCCTAGAGTGGAGTCCATCCACGGGACTCAACCAGGAGGATCTGTTTTCCTGGATCGTTACTGACTTGAGCGTCGGAGTGCCCCTGCCGGGATCCCCGGCCTGGGTCTCCTATATTTTGCAGGTTCGGGCACGTGAGCAGGTTCCCGAGCGACGAGGGTAATGTTCGAGATCGTGAACAACTACAGACCACGATAACTAGACGACAGCATCAATCAATATTATTAATATTTTAATTAATGATAATTTATCTTGAAAGCAATCAATATAATCTTTCAAAATTATCCGATGCATCAAATGGAACCTAACGCACAACCGTATCACCAAGCAATTGAAGTACCTCCTCCGATAGGCGATAGCCATCATCAAGCCGTTAAAAAGATGGCCGACACAATCAAACCGAACCCATGACCTGAACGGTGTTAACCCCACGCACTCAATCTGGGCCGTCCATATACACCAACGCGTGCTTAAAGTCCCGCTCCACTTGGGGCAAGGGTTTTTCCTTATGCTCCGCGACCGCGACTTCGGTTCTTCGAGTTTCGATCCGCTCGCCGTCACTCTTCCTCTCGAACCGTCTTCTTCCCTTCTTGGATCACAGATTAACGACGCCTTTTAATCTTTTCTCCGGCCTGGATTTTCCCCTCGCTCTGATTTAGGTATTCTCTTTCGTTATTCGTTCTTTGAAACATCATGGATTTTCTCCATTGTTGCATACTATCAATCAAGCTTATTTGCTCGATTTTTCTCGGAGTAATATTACTGCAGTTTTGTAAATATGAAGGGATTCTTGATCTTCTTTATTTTTGCTGGAATTTTATCCCTTCTTTACTCTTGTTTTGCTGTAAGTTTATTTGTGATCGTTGGGAGAGGATAGAAGACTTAACTTACAATACGTTCCCTTTTTTCATCGAATGTGATGATTTTCTCATACCGTGTCCAAGATGAAATATTCTTCAGTTTTTTTTTTTTTTTTGTCGTGAATTTCCACTTCTTAGGAACTGCCTTACCTGATTGCATGAATTCTTTAGTTGTCTTTTATTTCTTGGTTTAGGTGGGTACGGGATGGTTAAGAAGAGAATACCATATCCAAATATGATGACATTTGAATTCAAGAAAAATAGTATCTACGAAATACAGAATTCAAGAAAATGGGGTGTCATAAGCAGTGCTGAAAACTTTCTATTTGTAGAAGGATTGTAAATTATTATAATATCTGATGGTACTGAAATCTACTTGAATGCTATGAAAATGGCTGCAAAAGAAGCTCTCTAACTGGACAAGATTCCAGCAAGGACCCTCCGACAGTCAAGTAGACTACCCGGTGAAATAAGGATGCAAGTGCATAAGAAAGTATGTGGAGCAGGCGAGGGAGTGCATACCTCCAGGAACTTTGCTAATAATCCCTTTTTATATTTAAATTTTAGAGAGTTTGGAGATAATTCAACATGGTAGCTAATAGATGGGAAATGACTGGATTTTGGGATTGATATTTAGATTTTTGGATAAAAATCATCCTTCTCTGTCGGGAATATCCTCCTTTTATTAATGAGGAGTTTTGTTGTGTCTTTTCACCGTTTACCTTAATGCTCTGGAAATTAAGACTCGAAGAAAGGCCATGCTTTCTTAATGACTAAGATTTATTCTAGATAATGGAACTTGACAGTTTGTCTGTTGTAGGGGATGAGTATCGATAGATTCCTCTTTTGACCATTTGGTGGATGCTCTTATAGGAGTAATTGATCGGGTCAGGGTCTTACATTGCAGCTCGATAAGTTCAGAGGCTTTTTGTGGTCGAGTTCTGCGAAACTCGGGATTCGGGAGAGAAGTCCTCAATGTACTGAAGGTAGATAGGTGCATGCATCTTGATTGGGGGTCGGCTGGATAGTAATCCGGCTGACCAAATATTTATTAGGATAGTTCGGTCTAAGCTTGTTAATTGCTAGGAGGGCTAGAGATAGGTGCTGGAATAAAGTCTTAAGGATGTTTGGTTCGGAAAGGAACCAAGAGGCCGAAGGTCGGGTTTACTGTATATTAAAGTTATTGTCGATAGAACTAGAAGCCGATCTCTTCTGGTCCTGTCCTCTTAGTAAAATAGAACTGGACAATTGTTGAGATATTTTGGGACAGGGTTTATCCTTCTAATATTGCCTTGGTTGGATAGATTCGATTTATCTCGATGTTCACTCAGTTCATTTGTGTTCAAAATATCCTAGGCTCTGGTGTTGGGATTCAAAATAGCCAAACATGGTCTCTTTCTACCCTAAATCGGATCCGATCGAATTGCCTTCAGTCCTAGAACCTTCGGGATCATAGGTGCTGGGTTTCTCTCCACATCAATATCTAAGTTGGCATTTAAGAAGAAAAATAGAAATTGAATCCAGGAGGATGGATATGGTCATAACTTTTGTTATTAAAATGTTCTTGGTAAAGGATCCTAAATTTTCAGGATTCTTGGCTTTGGACCACTGGGCAACATGTTTACTTGATGAAATGCAATATTGCTTTATGTGGAGGTTGCTATGAGATTTGTTATCATGAACCATTTAACTTTATACTGCTGTTGCTGTGGCAAAATATTGTATATGCATTGTTGATGGTAATCAAATTCTTGTTAGCTGTTCTGTGGTGTGATATAAGAGATATTTTCAGTGAACGACAAATGGCATCCATTAAAATGGTCACATTTTTGATAAATGATACCTTATTCACTAAACATATTATACATTTATGGTATTTTTAAAATGAAACTAATTTCTTTTCGTGTCTTTTAATTTAGATGGATTGTTTCACAACATATGTGCAAGTTTGGCTATGTTTATTTGCTAATGTAACATTGCTGATATTGATAGTACTAACATTGCTGATATTGATAGTACTGCTAATGCTACATTGTGGGCTATGAAGAGGAAGAAGTGCAACTTTTCTCTGGTACAACCCCTTTGCTTGGTATCAGTCTTAAGTTATATGGTAAAGCATTCCGACATGGTGTTCAGACTATAACCATATCACCTAATGTGATGCCTTAAGTTTAGACATATGAATAGTACAAAAGGAACTAAAGCTTTTGCAAAACTTTATGGTTGGAAGCACTGTTAAGCTTGCTGTTTTGACAGTGGAGCAGAGCCAAGAATAAAGGGAAAACATATAGGCATATGATGAACTTTATGTTCCTAAAGGGTATCATGGTTGTTGGCTGAAGAGGGGAAAGGTTAAAAAGGCAACATCCAGGGCTTTGTAGTTAAACCCATGTTCAGATGTTAAGTAAAACACAGAAGTAAATTTAATGAGGTAATGATGAAAATCTAGGGTGAGGATTTAATATTATAAAGATTGTATCTAAATAGGGATGAAGAAAGAGGATATTGGGTTTCTTTGGCTGGTCTCTGTAATGTAATTGATGAGATGTTGGCCTAGATCCACTGCAGATGAATACAGGCAACAAGTAGTAGAGGCTGAAAAGAAAATGAGTGGAAAGAATTGAGTAGTAGAAAATGGGAATAGAAATCAGAGTGAACTCTCTCTTTCTTTTTTTTTCTCATAAAAGAATTCAAGTCCAAATTTTCTTTTAGTACATCTCCCCAAGTTTCTAAGATTAGGAAGGACCAATTAAATCAATCTTGGGCTACAATTTTTTAAAAAATAAATACTTGTAATATTTTTTCCTAAACATGATAAATGTTATATTATATGAACCAAACCAATCTTTATGTGCTTTGTTGTATCTTCCAATTTCCCCTAACAGAATATCTAGAAATGAAAATATTGCCTCAAGAGGATTATTTTCTGTGAAAAGCAAATAGAAGGCTGCTATCTATAACTTCCGGCCAATTTAGGGTCCATAACAGACACAACCCAGGCCCTTTGTCGTGCCTAGTGGCTGGTTGCATCATCTGTGTTTATTGGAATTTATGAAATTCAATAGTAGGATCATGCATAATTTACATTAAGTAGCCCTCCCATCCAACTGATCCAGTTAGGAATTTTTCATTTAGGAAGCTTGATGTCAGATGTGGCATAGGTCTTAGCCACATGCATAACATGTAATCATTCCTAGGAATTGGATTCTGAATTGATTGGAATTAAGGTTATTGCTTATGTTTGTGTTTTCTAATAGCTTATTAAAAATAATGGCATCGATAAGAATGAACAATAGTAATTATTGAAGCTATAGATATCTCACATAAAAAAAAGTAGATGCAGTTCATGCTATCCGTTTTCTGCACATGACTATAGTATTTCTGGTTTTCACCCAGTGATTTCAGTATCAGTGATTCTTGACTGCATATTTGATACAATCTTATGTTTTCTTGATGCATCATGATCCTTAACTAATACCAGGGACCAAAAGAGGATTAGAAAATTGAGATTTGACTATAGAAAAGCCTTGAAGATATGTAGGAGGCATTCCAACAAACAGTTGAATCATGTTATATAGAATCTTAAAAGAAGATCAAAACAGCAAAGGAGTGTACATAGGGTGACAAAGACCAAAGATTAATATAGCTCAACTTGAGCGATTGAAGAGCTTTGCTCGTCTAGCTTCCTCTACTGCTTAAATCAGGTGCTTCCTAATAGAATGGAGCTAAAGAAACTGATGGAATAATATTTAGTTGAGCTAAACACTTGTGCTGGATCCAACAGTAATGAATCAACTTTTGTGTTAGATTTGGGGAAAAGGAAGGGGAAGAGAGGGAGTTTATGGCTCACCTTCAATCCTTGCCTTCATATTTGATATGGCTCAAAAGCTATCCGGTGTCCATCATATATTGGCTTGCAGCAGGCTATGGAGGGTTGGATATCTGGTGCATACGGTGATCATTCTCATAGAGGAATAAGATCGACACAATAATGGAACAGCAAGTTAGAAGGAAGAACCAATAATATAGAACTCTCATACTCATAGAACATTGAAGAAGAAAATTGGAAATTTATTCAATTCAAGTTGTCCCATTTACGATGGCTAGGGCATCTCTATTCATGGTTGTAGGATCTCTTGAACCTATCGATGAATATAGCATTCATTTCTTGTTAAAAAGCTAAGAGATTTTAGAAATAAACAAAATAATTGTAGCAAACAATTTCCCATATAATCTGCAAGGATCTTATTTAATATAAATATGGAAAGTGGTTGCAAAATAATTGCATCCTAAATAGATAGGATCTCTGATCGATCTTGATATTGAGTCTTTTAAAATCTGTCTACATTTGATGATATCAGCCTTCTTTGATCATATTCCCAAGATTTATTTTCTTAATCTGAATTAGCTTTCCAAAGCGATGTGCATCATTCTCCCTGGGCTAGAGAGAACTTTGTCCTCAAGGTGAAAGCCTGAATTCTTGTTGTCTTTAAGGAAATCCTTGGTACTAAATAATTATATATCTTTTGTTTCTAAGAAATCATTCCTTTCTTATTGGTTTGAGAATAATCTTATCTTTGTTAAAGGTTTGAGTGTTGCCCCTTTCACTATGCATGGCCTCTTGATCGTATTGCCAAGGATGACCTACTAATATGTGGCGAGCATCTATAGGTGTTACATGACATCGCACACTGTCAATGCAAGTATTACCAATCAAGAAATAATAATACAATATTGGGAGATAATTATCTCATGACCTTTTTTTGGACCAAATAATTTTGTATTGTTGTGGATGAAAATTCTTTGATTTTAGATTAAGCCCGTGGACAAAGAGACAATATTCTCACATGATCCACAATTGATGATGATATTGCAAACTTTTTCAACCATGGTTCAGTGAGTATGAAAGATGTTGCTCAAAGCCAGTCCTCTTCTTTGGCTTTAGGTGAATAGATTGTATGTTGTAGAATAACACTTGCCATGATCTACATCTAAGCCTATGGATGACTTCTTGCGGGACTATTCTCGCATGACCCACTATCAATGATGATATTTGCAAACTTGTCCAACAATGGTGCAATGAGTATGAAAGATGTTAGCTCAAAGCCGGTACTCTTCTTTGGCTTTAGGTGCATACATTGTATGTTGTAGAATAAGGCTTTTCCCATGATCTACATCAAGCTTGATTCTTGGCTTATCATTCTGTTCAACATCATAGATAGGCTTACCAATTAACTCCTATTGATCAATGTCATTCTCTTCATACTTGCCATTCCGCTTATCATTCATATTGGTGAGGTGAACTTCAGTAGTTGGGTTTTCCTGTGGACATTCAAAAGCATGATGCTCTCTTTCCACACATGGATATCATGCAGAAGTCCTGGGTGGACATTCAAAAGCATGAGTCTTGTGAACCGCCTATGTGGCTAGAGTAGGATTCTTGTTGCAAACCCTGTGAGTTTGCCGAGAGACAATAAACAGTTTGAGCCCTCCTAGATTTTCTTTCAGGATGTAATGCCTTTTGATAGGCATCCTTCATCAATCTCATCATAGATCGAAACTCGTAAGCCATTGAGATAATGGGCTATGCTAATTCCTTCGTCCTGTCCTTATATGAGCATGCTAAAGTGGAGATTTTGAAGAACTCCATGTAGTCGGTGATGCTCCTTTTATGTTGTTTAAGATTCATATAAAATTAATAAAGCAAGAGTGATTCACCAGAGGCATAGACGTTCTCGATATTTGGGCAATAAGTGATCTTCATTTTTTCCAATGGTTGCTGGAGAGTGCTGGATATTCTCTTTGTAGATAGATGCGTAGCCTCACAATTTGAAAGCCTGTCAATAGGCCTCTCAATGTTGGTGATCTAGTCAAGGAAGTCTTTTGGATTTAGCCTCTCGTAATACTCAGGAAGTGCAGATTTGATGCCAAGGAGCCTATTTCAGTCTTTGAAGACTCATCAAGCAGAGGAAGGCAAACCAGCCCTTGATTTAGAACATGGTGGTAGAAAGTGTTGACGAGGTGCTTGGAAGATCTATCTGATAGTACATCCTCCCATTCCTATCCTATAGGGCAGCGATCATGCCCAATCGCATGGTCACGCTCCACTTGTAATCGCACTATTTGTTCTCGCAACTGGTGGATCTTTGCATCTCTTGGATCAGTCTTTAGCACCGGGATGTTGCAGGTGCTTCGGTGAGAGCCATGACTTCATGCCAATGTAAAACACCATAGATGAACCTGTGTCGCTTTGATACAACAAATAGTGCACATGGTGATCTCTCCTCGAGGAAGAACATCTGCCTAACAATGGTGTAGCAGAATAAGAGGGATAGGCAATGGTAAAGAACTCTCAAACCCTCAGAATGATGGAAAAGAGAACTAAAAATTTCATTTAATTCAATATGGCTTTTACAAATGGCTAAGCACCCCTATTTATAGTTGTAGGACCCCTTAGGCCTACCCATGAATGCATCCACATTCATTTCCTACTGAAAAGTTAAGATACTTTACAAGTAAGCTAAATAATTGTCGAAAAGAATCTTCTACTTAATCTGCTTGGATTTGTTCTAATACAAATATGGAACATGGTTGTAGAAATAATTTCCCTGTGATTGAGTAGGATCTCTAATTGACCTTGATATCGAGCCTTTCAAAATTTGCCTAGATTTTGATGATATCAGCAGATTTTTTTCTTGATCTGTTTTTGCTTTCCTGAAACTAACATAGGTTCAGGCCCAATGTCATCCCCTTTGCTCCTTTAATCAGCCTTAGACATGAACCGATTCAAATTTGTGTTGGCTATGTCTACAATGTGCATCACTATCTCCTATTCAAGTTGGGTAGGGAGAGGGTGTTGCTAATCTAAAAATTAATCATAGAACTAGTTATACTTCATGCCATCCTCAAGATGACTCTTTTTGCCACGAAGCTATAAATTGCTAGCCAATCTTTTTGTAGTGCATGGTCAACTGCATTTCTTATACTGTAAACTGGACCAGCACAACTTAACACAACTTAATTGCAGATGATCAGATGCACATAAAGTCATAAATTAATACATGATGTGTGCTTCGTAGTATCAGTACAAGTCTGAAAGAGTACAGGCATTACCTTGTCACTTGACATTAATTGGATCTATTTGCTATTTTTATCAATGCTCCATGATGCATCATTTGGCTCAAGCAAAGAACCCAGGACGTTGATAAAGGAATTCTTGTTCTAATGATTTATTAAAGCGTTTAATGCCTTTTCTCCTTTCTTTTAAGTGATTTTCAACCTCATTGTGTTTACTTAATCTGAATGTTTTGCTGTTTTGTGTGTGTGCAGGATGGATGCTCAAGTGAAGCTTGCAGTCGTGGTGAAGGTCATGGGACGAACCGGGTCAAGAGGTCAAGTGACCCAGGTTAGGGTCAAATTTCTGGATGACCAGAACCGCCTAATCATGCGTAATGTGAAGGGCCCTGTGAGGGAGGGCGATGTCCTTACCCTTCTTGAGTCTGAAAGAGAAGCTAGGAGGCTGCGCTGAAGATGTTATTGCTCTGAACTTGCCTTTGTGCACGTGGCTTAGTAGAATTTTGCATTATGGATTGCGTTTAGCATGTTTTATTGTTATGTAGTTCTTCACATTCGTTTGCCATGAGTCGTCTATGAGCCATTTGTTAGAGAAGGATATTTAAGACTTAAAGCTTGGAGAAATGCTGTTTCATTTTAGTTTACTGCCTTCTTCTAGGTTTGTCCTATGCCAATGACTTAACCATATGGTTGCTGATCTATGTGCTACATATACTATTTTCTTACAAGGTTAACATATATACTGCATAGATCTAAGTAAGAGATTTTATCATCTCAATATGTTTTTTTGAATGTTTACCTTGTGTAGATATTTGCATTTCATTCTTATGATGAAAAAGAGATGTTGTCTTGAAATTGTTTAGGTATCTAAACCCCTTAGGTTTTTTATTGGTCTGCAAATATTTTACTCTGAATTTGCCTGTCCATTTTCAGACAAGCATCAAGATTTTATAAAAAAAAATGATTTTTATATGAAACAACTAATTATGTTGAAATTAAGCTGAATGTCATTTTGTAATGAGAATGGTTTGATAGACTGGTAAAGTGATATTTCATAATAGACTTGATCCCTTCTTCTCGCAGACATTGTATTTCGTCTGAAATTGTGCTCTGTATATTTTGTTTTTGGTTGTTTTTTTGACATTGACATTGCTGTGCTGGGAGCTAGGGTTGTTGTCATCTTTAATCTTCCGATCGTCAAGTTATCACTGTAGTTTCAGCTGTTGCCTCCAGGTTCTTATATTTCTAAGAACTAAATGATTAGATAATTTTCCCTATTTAACTTTCTACCAAAAGTCAGATGCCATCCCTCAACCTATAGTTTATTCATGTACCAAGGTCTTTTATTTTTTAATTTAATGTCATTTAAATCTCTAGATGGAATCAATTTGGTCGTTCTTCAACCTTGCTCGAGAATACCAAAAGTTTATTTATGAAAACAATAGTTTTCTGTTACCGTGCGAAGGTCATACAATTGTACCAGTAATGTTTAATCTATTCGGAAGATATCTATTGGTTTTATGTATGTTATAAGATAGCATTGGTCTACTGGAGCCATCGGTTGACCAAATGACTGCTGAAGTTGTCTCTTGTAGTGCTTGAATTTCCCGAATGGGATCATGCTAAACTTTTAGAGCTTAACTGCTCTTAAAAGTAACGGTCTCCATGTCTCCTTCATCCAGTTTTTATTTACTCCAATCATTTAAGATCGATGATTGTGTTTTCCTGTTAGATGCCACCGTCCATCTAATTGTTACATTTATTTTTATGAATAATTCATTTAGTCCTATGTCTGAACCATCCATTTTGAGTTCCTTTTTCTGGCAGCCTTGCTGCAAATCTTGCTTATAGTGGGATGACTCAGGTATGGCAAAACACTTTATTCAGGAAGATTTTACTAATATTAGTTCAAATATGCCTTTCAGCATGTTGTTTAGAGATATTGCAAGCAACGTATGCAATGATGCTTTAAAGATAATATGCAATGATGCTTTAAATATAATATACAATAGAATTCTTGGAATGGGTCAGGTTGGATGAAAAAGAGAGTACATCTGCATATTTAGCTAACCCCCAACCACAGGACGGTTCAGCATTCCCTTACCTTCGTAGTAATTTGCTGAGAAAGTTGGCTGCAAGAACAAGGTCAAGGTTTTTTTGATAGAATAGGAGTATCTAAGCAACAAAACATGCTGATCGAAGATGATGAATTTTTAACAGGTTCTCGAATTTTCCTTGCTCCTCCGTCAAACAAACTAGAACATCTTTCATCACCACATGATACATACGTTTTTACACAATTTGTTCGAAGCCGAACAAGAGATTCAAGATTCAATACATCTCCTCCGATTAGGCCATCAAATGGTTTGATTTTTTAGCCTGGCGAAGCTATCCTCTCAACCATATCCAGCATTTGTGAATAAACTACTCTGCGACACCTCTTGCAAGATCTCCATCAAACAAACCTATATGTGGTTCAGTAGCTTGTAAGCCTCGTCCTGCTCTCCGCATTCACTATAAAGCTCAGCAAGACCACCAATCACAGACCCTTCCAACGAGCGACCAAGTTTGATGACTCTGCCATGCATCTGTTTCCCTTCTTCCAAACCCAACACCCCAACACAAGCCATGATAGCCTCCAAAACCACAAAAGTATCCATTCCAATATCTAAACATGCCATCATGAGGTAAAGCTTCAAGGCTTCTTCACACAACCCATTCCTCACGAACCCGGCCATCATTCTTCTCCACAAGCCTAAATCTTTCACTCCCAGGCTGTCGAAAACTCGATAGGCAATGTTCATCTTATCACACTTCTCATACAATTCTACCAGTGCACCTAGGGTTTTCGACCCCGGCTGATGCCCCAGTTTGATAATGTGGGCATGAATTTCCTGCCCCTGTCTCAGTGCCATTTCTGTGACGCAAGGTCTGATCATCGTCGCAAACCCCAACCTCCTAGCCACCTCGCCATCCCTTCCATTTTGCAATGTCCTCCTGATAACATCCATTGCTTCCCCTCCCTTGCCATTTCTACTGTACCCCTCGATCATCGCGGTGCAAGCCTCGACTGTCTTGGTTCGAGCTTTGTCGAACACCTCACGAGCATCGCCCACACGGCCACACTTTGCGTACATGTCGATCAGTGCCACGATGACAAACCCATCCATTTCACATCCATCTCTTTTGATCTCCTCGTGAATTTTGATGCCGAGCTCGAGATCTCCAATGCTGGCGCAGGATTTCAAAGTAATGGTGTAAGTGAAGGCGTTGGGCCGGACTCCAGTGTTGGCGGCGGCTGCGGTCATCGTGCGGAATAGTTGGAGGGCATCATGGGGGAAGCCGGCATGGAGGTACATTGCGATGGCGGTGGTCCAGGTGGCGACGTTCCTTTCGGGCATTTCGTCGAATAGGCGGCGGGCGGCGCCGAGGAGGCCGCAGCGGGAGTAGAGACGGAGGAGGCCGTTGGCGACGGCCGGGTGGGCTTGGAGGCCAGCGCGGGCGGCCCTGTCATGGACGAGGCGGCCGAGACGGAGGTTGCGGGCGTCAGCGCAGGCGTTAAGGAGCGCGGAGAGGAGGGCGGGGTCCGGGGTGATGGACTGGGCGTCCATGAGTTCGAGCACGGCGAGGGACTCCTCGAGGCGCTGCTCCAAGGGCCAGTCGGCGGGCAGGGCCGAGTGGAGCGGGGGGTGGGGTCGGCGCCGGGAGCTACGGAGGGGGGAGGGGAGGCGTGGCGAGGACGGTGACGAGAGGGGGAAGGAGGTTTTGGGGAGGGTTTGAGGTGGGTTTGAGGCGAGCACAGCGGCCATGGGAGGAGCAAGTCGATGGATGGAGATGAGGAAGGACTGGGCTGGGCTAGGATTTTGGTCCACGAAACACATGGATGGTGCGTCTAGTTTATTATGGTTTGACCACGCCATGCCTTCGCACTCGGGCCTCGGCAGTGAGATTTCTTCCCTTCTACTACCGCTCCGAGCTCAGTTTGACAGGAATAATCTTGCTCATATTCTTTGGCTGGCGTGGGGGTGCTTGAATTTACACCATCATAACAGCATACTGCTAATTCTCCACCACTCTTCCAATGTCGCATTCAAATAATTATAAATTATTTAATTATTTTTAAAAATAAATATAAAAAATGGTGGAGACGATTGCTGTTGAAGTGGAGGCAATAAAGATGGCTATGGTGTTGGTGGTAATTTTGAGAACGGTATATTAAATTTAATTTATATAAAAAATATTTATATTTTAAAAATTTAAAAATATTATAAAATTAAATTTTATGAGGTATGTCAAATAAAAAAATATGTGATAAATAATTATCTAAAATATAACGGAACCTGGATTGGAAGGTAATACAACCATTGCTCTAAAGGATATTTGATTTCCTTCTTGTACAAAGAATTACTAGACCTCCCACTCTCTTTCAAGATACAATCAGAAGTCAATGCTCAAATACTTGTCAATAGCATGATCTCGAATGGATAACAATTAAACTTGTCTGGAGTCCAAAAATTATCAATTGAAAAATAACAATATCGAAAAGTCAAAAAAAAGTGAGAAAAATTTGAGAGGCACTTGGAAGATTTTTTTTTTTTTTTTTGGATAGATTGAAAGATTATGGGAAAGGGGCTCAAAATTTTTAAGAAAAAATCCAAAAAAATCCCTAATATTGCAGTTTAAAGGCATTAAAATAGAATTAAATAAAATATGACCGTTAAAATATTAAATAAATATAAAAAAATAATAATAATGCTCTGCATGTGGAGCTTATGTAGGCATTGGTGGGGTTTTTTAAAACTCCCGCAATGTCAACAATCCTCCATAAATCTCAAAAAATTAATGATAAAATATTTAAATTTAATAAATAATTTAAAAAATAAAATCTTTAGACTTTTACTATACTTAATACAGGTATTTTCTAGATTTGAACATATATTTAGTATAAGATACATACAGTACGAAGACAAATTGATCATAATGCGGGATAGCGCTATTTAGACCATGCATTGCCTTGATTTTTACGAGTTACCAGGGATTCATCCTGGTCCCATAGTCATAACCTCACGACTATTCTCATTAAAATAGATCTTTCAAGGGTACATGAAATAGAATTGTATCTCACTGAACTCATAGTCTTGGATCTATTAAGAACAATACTCAACCTAACTATCATAATAGAGCACCATATCATAAGGATAGGATGGAAACGGACTCTAAATTGGTGCTTTCAGACGTCACCACAGATATTATTTTTCTTTAAACCTTATTCATGGGATTGCCATGATGATGAGGATCTACTCTGGTGACTAATATATGGGCTTAAATCTCATATTCCTTGATGTCTCGGATACCGTAGCCTTTGAAAGATCTTTGATCAAAAGATTAGTCAAGTTCTTTTTTGATTTTATAATTGAAGTAATATCAGATCTTTTATTTTATTTTTTATAATTTTATACCTGATCAGAATACAATTGTTCATATTTTTATTAGTTATTTATTGATTTAACAGATCAATTAAAGTTTCACAATCATAATTTAATGAAATTTTTTAAATTTTTGGTATAAGAATTTTTATATTATTTATTAGATCTTTTAATCATTGTACTTTAGTGCATGCAGTATTAAAAGCAGTCAACTTAGATTCTAATATATTTCTAGTAATTATTATTTATTTACAAGAACTCCAAGATATTGCAGCTCCTTCTAATAAGAAGAGATACCCCATGATAGACTTAACATCTAAGCTATCTATTATCCAATTAGTATCACTATAACCTTCAAGTACTTTTGGATAATCTGAGTATACTAGAGAGCAATCTAAGGTTCCCTTAAGATATCTAAAGATTCTTTTTAAAGTATTCCAATATTTTTTATTAGGATTACTAATATATTTACTCAATCTGTCCATTGCATAAGCTATATCTGGAAGGATTCTATTTGAAATATATAATAGGGATCCTATTTTCTGAGAATATTCTAATTATTTAACATACTCTTTTAAATTTTTAATTGAATGAGAACTACGATCATATGAGATAGAAATATGATTTAGATCCAAAATATTTAAACTTTTTAGCATTTTTCTATTAAATGTACTAGGCTTATTGATATTCCATTATCTATTATTTTAAGCTTCATTTCTAAAATTATATCAATTTCTTCTAAGTCTTTCATATTAAAATTATTTGATAAATAGTTTTTAATTTTTTAAATTACTTTTATTGATATTTCAAATAATAAAATATTATCTATATACAAACATAATATTATAAAATCTATATTCTATCTTTTATAATATACATATTTATTTTATTCATTTATTTTAAAATTTGATCTTAAGATAATTTCATCAAACTTAATATGTTATTATCTAGGAGCTTGTTTTAAACCATAAAGTAATTTGATTATCTACATATCTTATATTCTTATTATTTTACTTCAAATCCTTGAAGTTAGTTTATACATATTTTTTCTTTCAATTCTCTATTTAAGAATGCAGTTTTTACATCCAGTTGATAGATTATTAATTTATAAATTGAAGCTAAAGCTACTAAAATTCTTAGAGTTGTAATCCTAACTATAGGAGTATAGATGTCAAAATAATATATCTCATTCTTTTGACTAAACCCTTTTATTACTATCCTAGCTTTATATTTTTTTATTATTCTATTTGGTCTTAATTTTTTATAAAAAAATTATTTTGTTCCTATAGAATTGTTTCTTGGAGGTAAATCAGTTAAAATATAGATTTTATTTTCTAGGATTGATTGAACTTCACTATTTATGGCTTCCTTCCAATATGACGATTTTGATGATGATATCATCTCATCATACATAGAAGGATCATCCTCTACTAAGAATGTAAAGAAGTCTTCTCCAAAATTTTTTCAACTCTTTTTCTTCTACTTCTTCTTAGTTCAGGTTCAAGTTGATGTTCTACTTATTCAAACTCTAAAGATCTAAAACATATCTTATTAGAAATTCTTGTCTTATAAGGAAATATGTTCTTAAAGAAAGAGGTATCTTTGGCTTCTAAGATCGTATTATCTATTATATCACTAATATCTGATTTTATTACTAAGAATCTATAGGCATTGTTATTTTGGGCATAGCCTGTAAATATAGTATCTATAGTCTTAGGTCATAGTTTTCTTTTTTTGAATTCACGGATATTAACCATGGCTAGGCACTCCCATGCTTTGAGGAAACTCATATTAAGAGATTTTCATTTTCAAAGTTTATAAGGAGTCTTGCCACTATCCTTAACTAGTATCCTATTTAGGATGAAGCAAGATGATAGAAGAGCTTCCTCCCATAAATTTTTAAGTAAGCTAGAACTGATAAGAATAACATTTACCATATCCAAGAGGGTATAGTTTATGTTCAGCTATATCATTATGATGTGGATGGTTCACTGACGTGGAGGAACCGGCAGGCGCCACGTCAAGAAGAGACATCGCGTCTACTCTCCAGCCCGGATCCCACTACCGAGTTGAGCTGAGCTCCCTCAGAATGGTGAATCGAGCTCGGTCTTTCGCCAGGTCGAGCTCGGTCTTTCGCCAGGTCGAGCTCACGAGCTTGAGATGCCTAGGTCGGAGTCGCCTTCCACCCTCCAGAGCGAGACCCTCGGAGGTTAGTGCCCTGCGGTCGAGGTCGAGCTAAGGGCTCACCCGTCGATGTGGAGCCTCTCCGAGCGCGCGCCCTCTGGACCGGGTCCGCCTTCTACCCTCCAGAGCGAAACCCTCGAAGGTTAGTGCCCTGCGGTTGAGGTCGAGCTAAGAGTTCACCCGCCGATGTGGAGCCTCTCTGAGCGCGTGCCCTTTGGACCGGATCCGCCTTCTGCCCTCTAGAGCGAGACCCTCGGAGGTTAGTGCCCTGCGGTCGAGGTCAAGCTAAGAGCTCACCCGCCGATGTGGAGCCTCTCCGAGCGCGCGCCCTCTGGACCGGGTCCGCCTTCTGCCCTCCAGAGCGAAACCCTCAGAGGTTAGTGCCCTGCGGTCGAGGTCAAGCTGAGAGCTCACCCGTCGATGTGGAGCCTCTCCGAGCGCGCGCCCTCTGGACCGGGTTCGCCTTCCGCCCTCCAGAGTGAGACCCTCGGAGGTTAGTGCCCTGCGGTCGAGGTCGAGCTGAGAGCTCACCCGCCGATGTGGAGCCTCTCCGAGCGCGCGCCCTCTGGATCGGGCCCGCCTTCTGTCCTCCGAAGTGAGACCCTCGGAGGTTAGTGCCCTGCGGTTGAGGTTGAACTGAGAGCTCACCCATCGATATGAAGCCTCTCCAAGCGCGCGCCCTCCGGACCGGGCCCGCACCTCACCCTCCTCCGCCTAAGCGCCCCCCGCAAGCTTGGAGCACTTAGAACAGAGCGAGCCTTGCCGTCCCAGCTTGGCCCCAACCCGGACGAGGTCCTCACCAGCCGAGGACACCGGCAAGCTACCCGAGGACCGTACCGGAGTGCCTCCCAAACCGTGCAGACCACCTGAAATCGCCAGTTGCACCAGAAAGGCAAGCAGCACATTGATCGAGATGCTACATTCCTCACCAATCACTTAGATCATCCAAGAGAGAAAGCCAACCGGGAGATTCGAATCCCGCGGGTGGCGGCTCGCCATTCGAGGCACCCACAAATTTTTCGAAATGAGGCAACCAAGAGGAGTGACGGAGCGCCTGACAACATACCTTATCATGAATCGGGAAAGGCTCCTCGAGACACCGCCGCATGCGCCTGACAGCCTGGCAGGGATCCCGAGACAAGCGCCAAACGGTAACCAAGTTCACAACAAACCCGGAGGTAACACAACTCCAAGACACAGGCAAAAACACAAGCAAAAGAAAAAAAAAGAAGAGGAAGTGCGACCCCCACCAGCAAAGGGGGGATGGTACCATCACCACCACCACAAGCACAAGCACAAGCCCGGCCAAGAGGGTAAAGCGCCACTACCATCACTGTTGAAGGAAAACGAGGGGCACAAGGAGAGGCCGCGGAATAGAGCACCCCTCTGTCCCCGCTATCACTCTCCCCCTGCAACGTTTTCACCTTCACGCACATCTTTTACTCCTCCTAGTACGGAGTCCATCAAGAGGGGCCCGACCAGGGGGATCTGTTCTCCTGGATCATCACTGACTTGATCGTCGGAGTGCCCCTGCCGAAAACTCCAGCCCGGGTCTCTAACCGCTGTCTCGCAGGCTCAGGAGCGGAGGACTGCGGGGCAGCGAGGCGGCCGCACCTAGCACGGAGGTCCGAGAACCGAGAAAGGCGGGCGGCAGGGGAGGAGCGCACTCCGGTGCTGACAGCAGCTACGGACCACGACGATCTTGATGGCAACACGTTAGATTATAGAGAGTAAGGAATAGTCACCTGATGAATTATACCATGTTCTTATAGAACTGAAAGAATTTATTCGAGATATACTCGCTTTCTCTATTAGATCTAAGAATTTTAATTTTCTTTTTTTATTAATTTTTACTTCACTCTTATAAAATTTAAACTTATTGAATATTTAATCCTTAAATTTAATTAGATAATAATTACAGTATATAGAAAAGTCATATATAAAGGTCACTTTGTACCTAATGCTATAATGAATTATAATTTTGGTGGAGTTACATACATCACTATGTATCAACTCTAAGATTGAATTTTTTTTTTAACTGATTTGAACAATTTTTTTGGTTACTTAGATTCAGCACATATTTTATACTTAGATATATCTAAGGTTGATTTAGAAATTAGTTTTAACTCTATCATATATTTAACTTTTTCTAAGTATACATAATCCAACTTATCATGCCACATATTTTGTTTGGATTTATTCAGAAAATAAATTTGATTCTTAACTTTATTATTAAAAGGATTTATTATATTCAATTTGAATAAGTCTTCACTTACATATGCTTTTTCTATGAATGTATTATTTTTAGTTATTACAACTTTATAATAATCAAGGATAATTTTATATCCCCTCTGAACCAATTGCAACCCACTGACAAGGTTCTTTTTAAGGTTTGGAATATATGGCACATCCATCAAGATGAGAACTTTTTTTGACATCATCTTTAAGTTGACTTAATCTTATCTCATGATTTTGGCAGCTATGTTGTATCCTAGGATCACACCTCCTCCACTTGAGTCCTAAAAAGTATAGAACCAGGAACGGTCAAAACAAATATAAATATTAGCTCTTGAATTCAACCACCAATCAAGGTTAGAAGAAGTAATATTAACTTTAGGATTTAAGCTTATTGACCTAAAGGTGGAGTCTTCTGAACCTTCAGCCATGCAAGCTTGGGGTCTAAAGAAACTAGAAGGTTTGTGAAGAGGCTTCTTCTTCTAGTGAAAGTAGTCTCCCGCAAAGCAGTTTGTCCTTCCACACACAATATAGAACCTTGCAATTGGATGTTAGGCAGGTTTGTTGAAGCTAGTGTTATTAGTTTTGAGGGTTTTACCTTTAGGTTTGAACTTATTTGGATTTGTATGGTTAGATTTGGTTTGATTGGTATTGTTGGTTTGATTAAAATCTATATTTTGATTTTAGTTTAGTATTGCTGTTGGTCTAGTTTTATTGGATCAGGTTAACTAGGCCCCTTCAATTTTAATAAGCTAGTTTTTGAACCTACGTTGGTCTTCTATTCTGATTGAGTTAAGAAGTTGGGCTCGGGTTAGCTCTCCTTGCTTTTGAAGTTAACCTTTGACAAAGTCATTTCAAGAATGAGGCATCTTATCTAGAAGGTTAAAGAACTTAAATCCTTTTATGAATTTATCCCTATTGTCTTAAAGCTTTCTAAGGTACTCTTAGAATTGATGAAGCTGATCATTTATGGGTTTATTTTCTACTATGTTATATTTAAGGAATGATGTAGTATTGAATCATTCAATCCCATCATTATCAAGGCCCTACTCAGATTTTAGGATATCCCATAATTTCTTCGCACTCTTAGTTGACAAGTACATGTTATAGAGCGAGTCAGAAAGGGTACTAAGGATTCTATCTTTATATAGGTAATCCTTTTATGGGATAGTAGGGGTGGTTGAATTAGAAAACTAGAAGACTGGTCAATCACGGTCTAAAGATCTAAGGTGGTTAACTAAAACTTTATTTGGCTTTGCCATCTCCTAAAGTAGGATCCATCAAACTTTTCTGGTTTTAGACTAGTGATCTCATCCTTAAGGATTGCCATTAGATCCAAGTCAGGTTCAAATAAAAAAATTAAAAAATAAAAATAATTTTATTAAAGATCTATTTAAATAACTTAAATATTAAATATTTAATTATTTAATTATTTTTGGTATATATTTTTAAAATATCATTTGATTTATTTTCTTTTAAAAATTAAAGGTTTATTAAAATGATTACCAAAATGATCGAAGCTATGGTTTGTTAAGATTTTTATTTAATTTATTTATTTTTAAATCATAAAAGCTTTGATTTATTTATTTGTGTTGACTCCGTTATTGATTTTGATGATAAGCAAAATGGTTAAGTATAAATTGAATACTAATGATTTCTTTGAAGTATGTTTTTATAGAAAAAGGTACTCATCAATTTGACAAATAGTATTTGAATGAAGAAGTCAAAGTTTAGATGAAAGATCTGCTCAAAGAAAACTTGGACAGTTGAAGTTTGCTTGAATGGATACTTAATTTCAATAAGACTTGATTCGGCACAAGTCCAGATGGTTTGAGAAGAATCTCAGTGAAGTGTAGTCTTAAAGTGTCGATACATGACACCAAGTATCGACACATGACAATGAAGTGTCGACTTAAGCCGGTACGCAGAGAATGTTTCACATGGCACGGCTGAAGTATCAACACATGGACTTGAAATGTCGACTCAAAATATCAATACATGGATCAGCTCATCGCTTGAGATTTTTTAGTCACAAAACTTGCTGAAGTTGAAGATCTGGTGAAGTGTCGACACGTGGATGCTAAGTGTCGACTCACCTGAAGAAGTGTCGACACATCTGAGATTTCTAGAAAGTTACATTGAAGATTTTTGAACTAGGTATCGACTCAAGAAGTTCAAGTGTCGACCTGAAGTATCGACTCACAGCATGAAGTGTCGACACATGGAGTTCTGGGAACAGTAACAGCTAGTTTTTCAAACGCAGAACTCGTCCCTCTTGGCTCCCAACGGCTAGTTTTTCATGTCTAATGGCTAGAAACTGGATTTGAGGCCTTGGAAAGGTATTTATATGGTTCAAATCAAATCAAAATGAATATATATAAAGGAAATGAAAAAGATATAACCAAGAGAGAAGAAAAGAATAGCATTCATTCCTATTCATTGAGTTCAACCACTTTCAAGCAAAAGCAAGCCTCCAAGCTTCCAAGAGCCTTCAAGAGCATTAAAGATCAACCATTCTTGAGCAATCAAAGAGGCTTCATCAAGTTGAAAGCATCACAATAACGAGCTTCAAAGAGATACCCGCTTTTTATTAGAAAGCTTTTATTGTCTTTACTTCAAACTATTATTTGTTGTATGGGTTCTTGATTAGCTTATTAGAAAACCAAGGAAGGTTATTGGTGAGCCTTTGAAAACCAATTACAAACCAATTAGGTTCTTGGTTAGCCCGAAAAACCAAGGAAGATTTATGGTGAGCCTTAAAACCATTTAGGTTCTTGGATAGCCCGTAAAACCAAGTAAGATTTTGACTTGTGAGCCTTGTAAAAACAAGTCAGGTTTTGATTAGTGAGCCCGAAAAACTAATTGGCTATAATCGGTTGAGATTATAGTGAATTCTCAAAAAAATCTTGGGGAGTGGATGTAGGTGCATTGGATAGCACCGAACCACTATACTTCTTTATGTTTATGATTGCTTGTCTCCTCTACTTGCTCTTACTTTTATTACTTTATATTTCCGCTGCACATTTATTTAAGAGCACTTAATTTGCATTCTTAGTACTTTGTTTAAATTGTTGGATTGGATCAGACACTCTTGCATTCCATCAAATAATTTTTAGAGACCCAATTCACCCCCCCTCTTGGATTGCTTACCGGGCAACAAGTGGTACAGAGCCCTGTTCTCAGTTTATAAGTTTTACCGCCTTGAGTAAAGATCTATGGCAGCCCCTATTGGTACTAATGTAGTTGAGGGACAAGCCTCAAATAGACCTCCATTTTTCAATGGATCAAATTATACTTATTGAAAAACTAGAATGAGAATATATATGAATTCAATTGATTATAACTTGTGGAAAGTAGTTGATAAAGGTCCACATATTCCTTCGATTGTGGTTAATGATGTTTCCATCCCAAAGTTCGAAGAGAATTGGGATGAAAATGATATTAAACAATCTGAGATCAATGCGAAAGCAATGAATCTCTTTTATTGTGCATTAGATCCTAATGAATTCAATAGGATATCTACTTGCACATCAGCCAAAAAAATATGGAACACACTTGAAGTTACCCATAAGGGTACTGATCAAGTGAAAAACATAAAAGTGAACATGTTAGTGCACACATATGAAATGTTCCGAATGAAACCTAATGAATCTATCACTGATATGCAAACTAGATTTATAAATATTGTAAATGGAATGAGAAGCTTAGGAAAAGTAATGTCTAATGCTGATCTTGTCAACAAAATTCTCAGGTCACTTTCAACATCATGGGATCCGAAGGTGACCGCCATCCAAGAAGCTAAAGACGTTGACAAGCCACCATTGGAGCAGCTGGTAGGATCACTCATGACTTATGAGCTGAATTTAAAGCAAAAATCTATGGACATGGATAAGAAGAAAAAGGGGATTGCATTCAAATCTACCATACAAGAAGAATCCTTAATTGATGAGTCCGAAAAAGAAGAAAATGATGAAAGTGAAGAAGCACTCATTGCAAGATAATTTAGAAGGTTTATGAAGAGAAGAAAGTTTCCTTACAAGAAGAAATTCCAATCAACTAAAGAAAAGGGAAAGAGAAATAAAAAGAAAAAGATAAGGAAAAGGAGAAGGAAATATCTACATGCTTCGAGTGTAAGAAGCTAGGACACTATAAATTCGACTGCCCTCTCCTAAAGAAGTCAAGGAAGAAGTTAAGGAAAAAGGCAATGATGGCAATCTGGAGTGATAGCGATGACTCCAGCTCAGAAGAAGAACAAACTAAAATTACAAATCTTTGTCTCATGGCACATCAAGAGCAAGAAGAGGTAACATCTGATACAAAAATAGATTTTACTTTTGATGAATTGAGAAATACCTTTGATGAACTAATGCATGATTACAAATTAATTTTATCTAAAAACAAAAGATTGAAAAAGCATGCAAACAATTTTTCTCATGAAAATAATTCTTTATTAAATGAAGTTAGTGATTTGAAAACTAAACTAGATGTTTTAGAAAAGAAAAACAATGCCTTAATGATGGAAAATGAAGTTTTAAAAAGACCCAAAACTATTATTTCAAATGGTGATCTTTTAAAAAAAAATAAGGATTTAGAATTGGAAAATGTAAAGTACAAAAATAAGCTTGATAAAATGAAATCTTTTGTTGAAAAATTTACCTATAGTTCAGAAAAACTAAACCTACTTTTGAATAGCCAAAGAGCAATTTTTAACAAAGCAGGATTATGTTATAGACCCTAAAGACAACAAAAGTATTTTAAAAACTTTTTTGTACCTGCATCATCTAGCATAATATGCTTTCATGCAAAAAATAAGGTCATAAATCTTTTCAATATAATTTGAGAAAAATTAATTTTTTTAGAAAAGTTTGGGTTTCAAAAGGAACCATCTTAAATGCTAACTCTTAAGGACCCAAGTTAGCTTAGGTACCTAAAAACAAAGCTTGATTTATATTGTAGGTGTGTCTTGCAACCAAGGAAAATAAAAGACTTTGGTATCTTGATAGTAGTTGCTCAAGGTACTTGACAGGAGATGTAAAGCAATTCACCTCTCTTAAAGTAATGAATGGAGGGAGTGTAACCTTCGGGGATAATGGTAAAGGAAAAATCATTGGTATTGGTAAGGTTCACATTACTCCTTTTACTTGTATTAGCAATGTACTTTTAGTTGAAGGTTTAAAGTATAATCTTTTAAGTATTAGTCAATTTTGCGATAAAGATTTTCAAGTTATTTTTAAATCATCTTATTGCATGATTGCTAGTTCAGATAAAAATGGAGTACAATTCATTGGAAAAAGGCATGGAAATGTTTATTTGGTAGATTTAAATGATCTATCTTTGCCTAATGAAGAATGCCTTGTTGCAATGAATGCTACTAAAGATGAGACTAGTTGGCTTTGGCATAGAAGATTAGGGCATGCTAGTTTGTATCTACTTTCAAAACTTTGCAAAAAGAATTTAGTTAGAGATTTATCGAAACTTGTTTTGAAGAAGATAGAGTTTGTCAAGCATGTCAATTTGGAAAACAAGTGAAAACTTCTTTCAAATCTAAAGGTTTTGTTACTACTAGTAGTCCACTTCATATGGATCTCTTTGGACCAACTAGAACATC
The DNA here is from genome assembly GCA_021397845.1 of Areca catechu. Lineage (NCBI taxonomy): Eukaryota > Viridiplantae > Streptophyta > Magnoliopsida > Arecales > Arecaceae > Areca > Areca catechu. The sequence goes on along the minus strand of CM038040.1, from coordinate 6,032,521 downwards.
CAGTCTAGGAGGCAAGAGATATGGATTGGTTATAGTGGATGATTTTTCAAGATTTACTTGGATTTTCTTTCTAGCATATAAAGATGAATTTTTTTCCGTCTTTGTAAAGTTTTACTGAAAAGTTTTAAATGAAAAGGGTGTTTCAGTTATATGCATACGTAGTGATCATGGTTTTGAATTTGAAAATCAAGATTTTGAAAGTTTTTGTAGTGAAAAAGGTATAGAACACAATTTTTCTGCACCTAGGACATCTCAGCAAAATAGGGTAGTAGAAAGAAAAAATCATACTTTAGAAGAAATGGCACTCACTACGCTTTGTGAAAATGATTTGCCAAGATATTTTTGGGATGAAGCTATTAATACTGCATGTTATATTTTGAATAGAGTTTTAATCCGTCCTGATTTGAAGAAAACTCCTTATAAACTTTGGAATCAAAGAAAACAAACGTTAAAATATTTTCAAGTTTTTGGTTGTCAATGTTTTATCTTAAATAATGGCAAAGAAAATCTTGAAAAATTTGATGCCAAGTCTGATGAAGGTATCTTTTTAGGATACTCTACATCAAGCAGGGCATACAGAGTTTTTAACAAAAGAACCTTAGTTGTAGAGGAGTCTGTACATGTTGTTTTTGAAGAGTCTACTAACAAATCCTCCAGAAAAGAGATACTTCTGATGCATGTGCAGGTGCTGATAAGCTTCAAAAGTTGACATTGAATGATCAACTCTCTCAGCCAAGTGAAGAAGATCAAGATAAAAATGAGAAAGGTGAAGACACTCCAAAGCACCAAGATCTACCTAAGGAATGGAGGTATGCTTATGGACATCCTAAAAAATTAATTCCAGGTGATCCATCTAAAAGGGTAAGAACTCGAGCCTCAATTAGAAATGAATATGATTATATAGCTTTTGTTTCTCAAGTGGAGCCTAAATGTTTTGAAAATGTTGAAAAAGACCCTAACTGGATAAATGCTATGCAAGATGAATTAATTCAGTTTGATAGAAATAATGTTTGGACATTAATAGAAAGATCATCAAATGTTTCTATTATTGGCACTAAATAGTTATTTAGGAATAAGTTAGATGAAAATGGAATTGTTGTTATAAATAAAGCTAGGTTAGTTGCCAAAGGCTACAATCAGGAGGAAGGAATTGATTTTGATGAAACTTTTGCTTCTATTACTAGACTTGAGGCAATTAGACTGCTATTAGCAATTTTATATTTTATGAATTTCAAACTCTTTCAAATGGATGTTAAAAGTGCTTTTCTAAATGGTTTTATAGTAGAAGAAGTTTTTATTGAACAACCACCTGGATTTGAAAATCATGCACATCTTGATCATATTTTTAAATTACACAAGGCACTTTATGGTTTAAAGCAAGCACCTCGAGCCTGGTACGAAAGACTCAGCAAATTTCTAATTGAAATTAATTTTCTAGAGGCCATGTTGATAAAACTTTGTTTCTAAAGAAAAAAGATAATGATTTATTAGTAGTGCAAATATATGTTGACAATATTATTTTCGGTACTACTAATAAAATTCTTTGTCAAGAGTTTGCTAAGCTAATGCAGGATGAGTTCGCTAAGCTAATGCAGGATGAGTTCGAGATGAGCATGATGGGAGAACTCAATTTCTTTATCAGACTCCAAATCAAACAAACTAGAGATGGAATCTTCATCAACTAAGCTAAGTATACAAGAGAAATTCTAAAGAAGTTTGGGATGGAGACTACTAAGTCAATAGGTATATCTATGAGCCCCTCTTGTAAACTTGATAAAGATGAGCATGGTAAATCCGTAGATCAAAAGTTATACAGAGGTATGATTGGCTTTTTATTAGTACTTAACTACTAGTAGACCGGATATAATGTTCAGTGTATGCATGTGTGCTAGATATCAGTCTGAACCTAAAGAATCACATCTATTGGCTGTTAAGCACATTATTAGATATCTATCTGGTACAATTGATATTGGCTTATAGTATTCTAGAGATTCATCTGCTGAATTAACTGGATATTCTGATGCTGATTTTACTGGATGTAAATTAGATAGAAAGAGTACTGTGGAACTTGCCAATTTTTTGGAGTTAACTTAATCTCCTGGTTTAGCAAGAAACAAACTTCAGTTGCACTATCCATAACTGAAACTGAGTATATTGCAGCAGAAAGTTATTATACTCAAATCTTGTGGATTAAGCAATAACTTGAAAATTTTGGAATCAAGTTAACTAGTACACCTATAAAGTGTGATAATACCATTGCTATTTGTTTGACTAAAAATTATGTTCAACATTCTAGAAGTAAACACATTGAAATTAGACATCATTTCATTAGAGATCATGTTGAAAATAATGATATTGTGCTTGAATTTATTTGTACTGAATTGTAATTAGCTGATATTTTGACTAAACATCTCCAAGAAGATCGGTTCAGTATGATTAGAAGAGAACTCGGGATCATTAATCCTTTTGATTAAAATCTTCCAATCTTTGACTCAAAGTAGATCAAATTTGACATCAATCATAATCAATTATTATTAATTTCATTGAATATCCAGTGATTTTGATCTGCCCCTCATTCTCTTGATTTTCGATTTTAAGTCGATGTGTCGACACATGAACAGCAGTAGACTGAGGTTAAGGGCAATCCGAAGTGTTTTTTCTTCCATTTATCCTCCCCACTCGAGCCGACACATATCCTAACTCTTCCCAACAGCTCCTCTCCAATTTTAACTCAAAACCCCTCGATTCTTTGATTTGGATGGCTTTTTGATCCGGATTGAGCGACATTCCCTCTTCCATTTCCACTTTGAACCCTAGAAACCTTAGGTTTCTCCTCCAATCTTGTTCAAACCTTTATTCTGTGCAATGGGACCCCGAAAACAAGTTGTCCATCGCCCTCGGCCATCCAATCAGGAAGAAGAGCGAAGAACTAAAGCCAGACATGAGGCCGCATCTCTAGATCCACCTGTTCGACCCCTATTCACTGCTGCTAGTCGAATGAGCTCGAAGACGTTTGTTGGAGGACACCATGTGGATTTCGATTTTGTCGACCAACAGCACTTCAGGATCGGTCAGTGGATTAGAGATGCTGGTATGACGTCATTCTGTTCTCTGAGTGAGTGATACTACCCAGGACTCATACGAGAGTTCTACGGATCATTAGCCCATGGGAGTGATGGCTGGCTAGCTTAGGTCAAAGGCAAGGATATCCCCGTGACTTCAGAGATATTGAGCAGAGTATGGGATATTCCTATGACTGGTTCAATAGTTGATAGTTTGATTGACAGAGTGAGTAGACTTCAGTGCATATTTGAGTCAGATATTTTGCCTGAGGGAGCCACTGTGCCTGCATCCCGTTTGTCTGTTGAGATGAGACTTTTGCATCACATAGTCGCCCGGATTCTTCTACTGAAGATCGGCCATTTTGATGACATCACTGAGAGAGAGTTGCTCATGATGGTCTCATTGGTTCAGCACACACCCGTCTGCCTTCCAGTGCTCATGATATATCAGATGATGGAGGCTTCGACGAGTCAGAGACTCTGCTTACCCTACGGGATGGGGTTGACTCTATTGTTCAGAGAGTATGGTATGACTTTTAAGGATGAGCCTTTCCGGATGCTACTACATACTGATGTCTATGACATCAGATCTTTACATCGGATGGGATATCAGCTGTTCAGAGGCCAGTGGATATGTAGAGTATCTGGTTAGGCTGATGACAGAGATGATGATGATGCTACAGAGGAGGAGCGTATACTTTCAGGCGAGACAAGACCTTCAGAGGCACCTCTTCCAAAGAGTCAGCCTGAGCCAGCAGCGCAGCCAGAATTTGCTTCTCAATCTGAGCCTACATCTCAGCCTCAACCAGTTCAGTCGGATACTCTAGGAGTTTTAGAGATTTTGATGGACAGAGTATGTCGCATAGAGATAGATATCTTGATTATTAGACAGCGACTTGATAGCTTTATTATGGAGACCAGAGAGAGCCACAGAGGATTGAGTGATGGCATCTCCACTATTTTATCTGCACTGTTCAGACCTTCTACAGGGAGTACTCCAGTTTCCGCTCCAGCTCAATCTACCCTAGCACCAGTTATTGATGATAGTGATGATGATGATGATGATGAGATTGACTCTGATGATTTCGACTTTCCAGACCTGATTTCAGAGCCAGCGGCAGAGGTGACGGTAGACTTGCCTAGGAGTCCCATTCGTGACCCTTCCAGTTTACCCACTCAGACTCCTGTTCTATCTACTCCACCATCCAGATCAAATAATCATGCTCCTATACCTATTCTTTCACCTGTTGTTGATTCACCTATTATTGATACCCCCATTATTGATACTCCTACTGTTGACTCACCGATTACAGATACACCTATTGATTCTTCAGCTGATACGCCTATCGTTGATACGCCTATCATTTCATCAACTGATACACTAGTTTTTGACACACCTACAGTTGATACACCTACCCTTCATACATCTTCTCTTATCCGAGAGCTATATTTTTACACACCTGGCTTTCATTATTTTGATTCCGGTCCTTCATTTGATCATACACCAAATCCGACAGTTGTAGAGACTGTTGCTCCGATCTGCTCTGTCCCTGCTGATGACATTGCATCCACCTCTTTTGCTTTAGCTAGAGGTAAGACATATGCTCAACATAGAGGACGTGGTCATCGTACTCCTCCATGATTGACCAGGACCCGTCTTCGTGATCTCAAATCGATGTGGCCTCGAGCTCACTCTTTCACTGATACAGAACCAATTGAGATCGGATCTTCCGAGGATAAGGATGAGGATTAGGATACTTTGTATATGTAGATAGTTTGCTTTTCTGCACCTTTTTGTATGTTTTTGATGCTCTCTTTATATACAAATTCTATCTTTAAATGAAATATTATATTGTACTTCATGATTATGACTTTAAATGAATGAAATGTTTTGATTTTCTTCAGTACTTCATTGTCCTTATTCATGAATGAATTTTTATATTGTACTTCAATATTATCTCCCGAATAACTTGCCTATTTTCTTCCTACCTTTTTAATGATAACAAAAAGGGGGAGTAATAAGACTAAAGTATAAATGTGCGGGGAAGTAATAAGAGTAATAGTATAAGAGTATAACTTTGGAAATTTGCAAATTTGAAAATTCTTTTGAAAATTTGGTTGAGCTTAAATTGAAAATTCTTTACAAATTCCTTAAGTAAGGGGGAGCAATACCTCATTTATATTAAAAATTTATTTTGAATTGAATTTCATGTCAAATCTTTTCTTTAGATGTTTGAAAAGATGTTTACAAATTCTTTTATGAATCATCTATTCAGGGGGAGCCTAGTCTATTGCTAAATTTGTCTCTCCTAAGCATGTTTCTTTTAGAGTATCATGATACATGAATTTATCTCTTATATATCCCAAGCTCTGATACTCTTGCCATTGTAATATTCTTACTTTGATACATCTTTTCAATATTGCAAATTGTTTTAATATATCTTTTGCAATTAGCTTTTCGCACCTTAAAAAAAGTTCTTTTGAAAGTTTTTTATGCAATTTATACTTAAAGATTTTGGCATCATTAAAAAGGAAGAGATTGTTGACTCCGTTATTGATTTTGATGATAAGCAAAACGGTTAAGTATAAATTGAATACTAATGATTTCTTTGAAGTGTATTTTTATAGAAAAAGGTGCTCATCAATTTGACAAATGGTGTTTGAATGAAGAAGTCAAAGTTTAGATGAAAGATCTGCTCAAAGAAGACTTGGACAGTTGAAGTTTGCTTGAATGGACACTTAATTTCAATATATACTTGATTCAGCACAAGTTCAGATGGTTTGAAAAGAATCTCAGTGAAGTGTCGACTCAAAGTATCGACACATTACACCAAGTATCGACACATGACAATGAAGTATCAACTCAAGCCGGTACGCAAAGAATATTTCAGATGGCATGGCTGAAGTGTCAACACATAGACTTGAAGTATCGACTCAATGTATCGATACATGGATCAGCTCATCACCTGAGATTTTTTAGTCAGAACTTGCTAAAGTTGAAGATCTGGTGAAGTGTCGACACGTGGATGCTAAGTGTCGACTTAAAGTGTCGACTCACCTGAAGAAGTGTCGACACATCTGAGATTTCGAAAAAGCTACATTGAAGATTTTTGATTTAGGTGTCGACTCAAGAAGTTCAAGTGTCGACCTGAAGCGTCGACTCACAGCATGAAGTGTCGACACATGGAGTTATGGAAACAGTAATGGTTAGCTTTTCAAACGCAGAACTCGTCCCTCTTGGCTCCCAACAGCTAGTTTTTTGTGTCTAATAGCTAGAAACTGGATTTGAGGCCTTGGAAAGGTATTTATATGGTTCAAATCAAATCAAAATAAATATATATGAAGGAAATGAAAAAGATATAACCAAGAGAGAAGAAAATAAGAGCATTCATTCCTATTCATTGAGTTCAACTACTTTCAAGCAAAAGCAAACCTCCAAGCATTTAAGAACCTTTAAGAGCATTAAAGATTAACCATTCTTGAGCAATCAAAGAGGCTTCATCAAGTTGAAAGCATCACAACAATGAGCTTCAAAGAGATACCCGCTTTTTATTAGAAAGCTTTTATTGTCTTTACTTTAAACTATTATTTATTGTAAGGGTTCTTGGTTAGCCTATTGCAAAATCGAGAGAGGTTATTGGTGAGCCTTTGAAAACCAATTAGATTCTTGGTTAGCCCAGAAAACCAAAGGAGGTTGGTGGTGAGCCTTAAAACCATTTAGGTTCTTGGTTAGCCCGTAAAACCAAGTGAGGTTTTGACTTGTGAGCCTTGTGAAAACAAGTCAGGTTTTGATTAGTGAGCCCGAAAAACTAATTGGCTCATAACTTCAAAGGAAAAATTCAAAAAGCTCCCAATATAACTGTTCGAAAATATTAAAATAGAATTAAATAAAATATATCCATTAAAATATTAAAAAAATTAAATAATAATAATAATAAGGGAGCTTGCACAGGCATTGATGGGGTTTTTTGAAACTCTTGTAATGTCAACACGGTAGAGTGAATTGTGAATGGGACAATAAAATGATGGTGGTGATAACCACAATAACGATGGTAGTAAGGATAGTGATGATATGACCAAAAGAATGCTACAATAGCAAATGATGGTGGAGGTGATGATATTAGTGATAAAGGTAGCGATGATGATAGCAATGGAGGTATTGATAATATAGCGAAGGTGATTAAAAAAAGATGACAATGATAATGATAATGACGGCGCTAATAGTAGTGGTGACAATGATGGCAACCGCAATGATAATGATAATGATCGAGGTAGTGATAATAATAGTAGACGTGATATTTATAGCGTTGGTAAAAAAATGAGTATTTTATTTCTAAAAATATTGAAAATAAGAATTTTTAAATTTTTTTTATTGTTTCTAAAAATAATAAAAATGATTTTTAAAAATAGAAAATAAAGATATTATTATCAAAGATTTATATGTTATCTCGGTTCTATAATTTTATTTTTAAAGATAGAAAATAAAAAAATAAAAAAAATGCAAAACAAACTATAAATTATATGATCAGCATTTCTTGACCTGTCTTGTGGGCCATACGTAAACATGTTAGACGTAAGATGGTAATTTGTGATGATAATCTGTGATGGGAACACTTTTCGCTCTACGTGTTCATGGTTGTTAAATGCTACATGCTGTCTGATCGAGCCAATCTACTTTTCTAGCTCAAGATCGTGTTCATGACTTCATGCTGATATTGATAAATAGGAGGAGAAATTGGCATCTTGCTCCTTAAGATCTTCATCATAAATTACTGTTTTACTCCATGTGGGCGAGACTGCTTTATTCCTGCATCAGGTGTCTTGATGATTTAATTGGGTTTCACTCAATTTTTTCCCTCAAAAAGGATAACACCTCCGTCGTCACACTTTTTGATAGATGGGCATCCAATTCTCCACCGGTATATCATCGAAAGATTATAATAGCACACATAGCATTTTTAGCTTGAAAACGCCTCAAATGGGTCAAATTTTCGAAGGATCGAATCCAGAGGCTCTTGCTTATAGTCGGTCATCGGTCTAGTCTACTGGGTAATGCCTTTGACACAAATTTCTTGCTACCATTTGAGACTGATCTTTCCATCGTTTGTCTGTAAGTTGCTTCTAGGATACGACAAGAACTAGACAGAACCGAAGACTCCTTTGTTACGGCCTACACTGCAAAAAGGATAAAAGATTTGACCTTCTGTGATTATGGAATTCAGGTTTGCCATATATATTAAAATCTTCTGTGTACATAAAGCAAATGCCGGTGGTTTAAACCCGCTCTGGAGCGCTTTACAACCCTTTTTATATATTTCATAAAAAAAAAAGGAAACCTCTCCCCCCCTTTCCTGCATGCAACGCCCGCGTTGCGTGAAGGGGACCAGTGGGAGAGAATTTTTTTTTTTTTTTTTTTTTTTTTTAAAAAAAAATTTACCTATCGGTAACGTCGACATAATAACACAAATTTAGCCAAGGGAATGTTTCAATTTGTCTGTTTAGCTTGACCTTTTCTTTAAACTTATCAAAGAAACGAGGAACCAAAGAATGCTGAACACAGGAATCAGAAGAGTGATGCAGTAGTGTATCTACCCACCAGTGTGCTATCCGAAACTCGAACCAGCAAATGTCAGGTAGTGTTGATTTCTAGTGATCCACCAAAAACTCGTTAACAGTTTGAACAACGTCTTCCTCTACAAATCTACAACAGGAATGAATTGCATATCCTCATCTCTATGTATACAAACTCGATGATTCAAAGAATTTCATCTCTTTATCTATCACTGCTAGGATTCTGTGGTGGTTGTTGCGATTCCTATTTTGGTGATGACGCTTCTGGCAATTTAGGACTTTGGCCTGTTACATTGCGGGGTGAAGGAAATCTTGCAGGCCCAGCACCTCTAGGAGATAGGTTCACTTGTTCTAAAGCACGGAACTGAAGCTCTGATGGATAGTCCCTCACAAAGCCAATCCGAGGTCCAGCACCGGTGGTCCACTTGCAGGATAACTGCTTTCCCAACTGATATGACTTCATTCCTTTCTTCGAGTTAATCCTCCGGAGAATCAATTCTTGTGGTATAGAAGCATCTTCATCTTCCTCTTTCTCCTCCACGAATAGATTTTGTTTGCGGAATATGTACTGTTGTTCAGAAGCAGATGGATCTTCAACTGCTTCATCATCTCCATTTTTATTGGTCCCATTCTGTCCTGAAGCGCAGTTTACTTCCTCATCAGATTCTTCTTCGCTCTCTTCTGGGTCCCTGAACATTATCTGCTTCTGGAGCTTGTGGAACAGATCCAAAATGAGTGGTTTTTTGTCTGCCCCAAATCTAAATTCGGCAAGGGAATTTATAACACCCAATCCTCTGGATCTCTTAGATGAATCGAGACTATCTGTTGCTGAAGCTTTGCTATCAGAGACATGAGATGATTGTGCTGAAGCATCGGGGTCGGCACAAATGTGTTTCTCGGACAACCTTCGCAGGCTGTTGCTTCTAAGTCTAGTCAGGAACTCACCATCCCCTTCAGTTGAACTTAACTGTATAAAATGGAAACAGAATGATTCAAATCAGTCATACGTTCATTATCTTGGATAGCTAAAACAATTAAGTTGCTTGATAACAAGTAATAATCTTCCAAGTCATCGCTGCTAAGGTTGAAGTATGTTTTGAGGATCATATATCTGAACATTATAACATGCTAACCTTAACATCGCTAAGATCCACATTGTTTTCCTTGAGATAGATCATGAACTCCTGAAAGTTCTCCTCTGTCGGGCAGTAGTGCCCGCTATGAGGCCACACAGCCTGCCATGATGAGATCAGTAAATCACATTGAATGCAGAGTTCTTTATAAATGATGAAATCATTCTATGGATCAATCTCTTACCTTCAGAACTCCATTTTCTACAACTAATCTCCCAGCAGCAGATGTAGCTCCTCCAGCAAGAAAACTTGAGTGCTGAAATGTACCTTTTTGCTTCTGCAATGGTAAATGAATTACATCAGGCTAGTTAACATAACAAAAAGATGCTGCTTTATAGTTTTCAGAGATATCTAAATTTACCTGACCAACATATAAACCCTTTGATGTGCTTAGAACAAAGATCCACTTGGCATCTTTGGGGCCCTCAGACGTGTCTAGGATTTGCCTACTTTTCTTGTACATGAACTTCCCATCTTCAACTATTACTTCATAGACCTCCCTTTCTTTCTGCAAGATGAGAGAATCTAAATCAGCTCTATGTTGGACTGGTTGAATAACTGCTTCTTTTTTTTTTTTGTTGCATGAAGTTTGTTATGATAGAGGCATACCGGGCCAAGATATTTGATGCACTGCTGCTGAAGCTTTGACCGAGGGCAACGTTCTTTGAGACTGACCTCCTTCCCATCTCCCACATCCAGCCTGATCATTCAAAGAGGTGGTTTTTTTCATAAGGGATAATCATTTTTACTAGGCACCTGATTATTAGTATCATAAAAGAGGGATTCACAAGCCTACCAGTAGAAGAAAGGTTGCCTGCTCTCGCAGTGGAGCCAACAATCATAGTAGAAGTGGAGATTGTGACCATAGCGATGCCGAGGGTCAATCTATTAAACAGAATGGAAACAATGTTACATGCGGCACATGCCAATTTAATGAACAGACAGGAAAAAATTTTGGGTTTTTCGGCAGGGCCGGCCTACCGCCTCGAGCCAATGCTGCAATGCGAGTTTCCGAGCTTTCTCGTTCTTCGATAAACCTTTACCAACCTGTGATTCATGAATATGAAAGCTTAGGTCCAGACATCCAATATTAACATAACTTGTAAAAGAGGCCCATAACATGATTCATCATATATTGTTTCATCACAAAGTACCTTAGCTGCCCTGGTTCTTGCCCTCGACCACCGAGAAACAGCCGATTCTGGTTTCTCGATGTCAAAGAAAGAGACGGAACTTCGCTTAAGCAATGCAAAATCCAACAATTTCCACCTAAATTAAGCAGTAGACTAGGAGTTTAAAAACTAGCATTAAAAAGGGTCTATAACTTGAGCAATGGAAACAAATAGGTAAGGCCATACCAACGCTGCTCTACGAGGACAGCGCAATCAGCAAGTTGTCTTCTCGTCCGAAAGCTTTTGTAGACTTTCTGCAACTTCACTGCAGCTTCATGTTTCGGGCTGTCTGCTTCAATCACTGGTGATTCCGGGGCCTGTTCTTGTAAATGACCGAACCTCAACTTTTTAGAATCGACTGATCTTGTGTCATTTTCTTTCTCAGAGGCAGGACTTTTTATTGAGAACATTGTTTCCATGTGAAGGCAAGCCCTTTCTTTTCTATTAAAGCTCAGGGATTCATCAAGAACTAACTTCCCAGATCCATAAGCTTTGAGGATGGCAGGATCGGAGTCTCGGCCATTGAAGCTGACCGATCGCAAGGTTGATCTCGCATTGTCAGCAAAACTGATTGGTCTCATGAAGAGAGCTTCAAATGACTCATCCAAAGCAGCATAATCAGCACCAGGGCATGAAAATGGTATCCCCATGGAGGAATGCAACAGATTGTTTCTGAACCTTCTTATTAGAAATGGCAGGACAATGAACAATTTCCAAGAAGGGCTGTAGATCTCCTCCTGTAAAGAGAAGATCGGGACAATTCAAATTTACTTAGATTCACTCTAACAAATATAAATTAAAAAATAAATACCAAAATTTGGTACATCTGGGGGAGATGGATTTAAGAAAATAGAAAGAAGCATCAATTTAGACACATATATAGAAAACCCGGTCCCCAAGGCCGAAACTCATTTAATCAGTAACCTAAGAAAACTTCAATAAAAGCCAGGAAAGAAGGGAATAAAAGTTACAAGTATTGCGAGAGCTCATGATAGATGCTGGCTTTGAAGAATAGAACAGCATTTAATCATTATCTTGTTCATCCCTTTTATGAACACCAAAGAAACAGAAATCTAACAAATCAACAAGACCATCCTGATCTTCTTGATGGAGCAAAATAAAAATCACAGACAAGAAAAAACTCATTTCCAGTTAAAACTAATCATCAAGTCCCATGTAAAAATAAAAATAAAAATAAAAAAATATACAGTTTCCATTCTCACGCTAGGAATCGTAAATGAGATTCGAACAAACCTACGAAATCCAGTCTTATTTGGCAAAAATAAGACAAACAAAAACACAAAAAGAACCCCTTTTCACAATTATAGAACAACGAAAACCACCAAATGCCCACACATAATCCAACCGAAAACATGCACGAATATAAAAAAAAGAGAGGATTAGAATAGATCAAGCCAAGGAAAAAAAAACAAAAAAGTTTAAAAATTTAAAGACAGAGATCTTAAGCACCTTACCTTTGCCTCCCTTTCCTTCAGTATCACCTCAGAGCCAGGCAGAGAGAGAGAGAGGATGAACTACCGCGAGAGGAGGGACAGGAGGAGGAGGAGACTAAGAGAAGAGAGAATGCATGAGGGAAGAAGGGGAGGTTGGTTGGTGGGCGATGGCACGAATTGTTCGGGACCGGAAAAAGAACTGGGTGGTTTCTTTTGCAGTCTAAGATAAGTAAATGGAGAAAGAAGAGGGTGGCGCTGGCGCAAGCTAACCCGGGGTACTCCGTTTAAATAGGAGGGTTGGGAGGGCGAGAGGACGGGTTCAGCGGTCCCCGTTGAACGGTTTCCCTCACGCGGATTCTTTACGTGGCAGAAGGATGTGCCTTTTTTTTTTTTTTTTTTTTTTTTTTTTTTTTTTTTTAATTAATTTATTAATTTATTTATTCATTTAATTTTTTGACAGGACGTAAAGTAGTGGAAAGGAGTTAGACTCCGGACGTCACCATCTCCAGATAATCCTTCAATCCCAATCAAAAAAATATTTGATACATGATGCATATTAATTTTTTTTACGGTCATTCTTCATTCGAAAATGAGTATGTCAATCTGATTATCACTGACATCAGTCAAGTGAACAGAATTTATTATATATATCTCTAATTTTTTCATTATCACCTATCAATGAAAATTGAAAGATGAAAAGAAAAATTGCTATAGCGAGACTTTGGTATATAAAATATTAGTACAACACTTACTTCAAAATATATATATATATATATTATATAAAGGAAAGTTCCCGGAACTTCTACTCCATTTGGTTTCTATAAATTGTTTAAATAAATAATTTAATATTTTATTTGGTACAAGTTAAATAATGTAATATGATCCTATTGTTTTATCCCTCTTTGTTTAAGTTCATGAGAGGTGATTGTCATATCACATATTTAGGACCAAAATTTCCTTGAAGTCACCATCCACCTGGCAGAGGAGGAGAAGAAGAGGAAGAAGCCATTAAACTCTCGAAAATCCAAGAAATGATAGCAAAAGTAGAATTATTAATTTTCTCTTAAACTTTATGTGGATTTGATGAGATTTATGTCAAGATTAGGTAGCCACGGACGATCGAACTAGGCTGGTCGTCCTGCATGGGCTGGCATGGAAACAGAGGTACTGGTGAAGAGAATGAATAAATAAACTAAACGAGATCTAAGGAATATATTTAAATAACTTGGAGATTAATTAGTGATAGACATGGTCAGCTAGAGAGTTGGTAGAAACCAGCAAACCAACTCAGTTTAGTTTTTGGGCCTAAACTAGAAAATAGGATCGAGAGGAAGAAATCCATGCCAAGAACTTGATCGAGTGGCTGGGTCAGAAATGACCATTGTTTTAACTAAGAGCCATTAACGATTGAAGGCATGATATTTTTTCCAAAGGAATTGCGAGAACATTTTGAACTGCATCAGAAGTAAATGAAAATGTTGCCTCGCTAGATCTTATATACTAGATAATTTTAATATTTCATAGTTAAAATAGAGCATTTTGCTAGAGATTGTTGCAGTCACTATAGACCTTGATAATTTACATTGTGACATGGTGGAGTACCCGTAGCGCTAGAACTAAATAAAACTACAAGTTACCGGGTACAAGGAAAATTCTAAGCCTTGAAAGATTCAATTCATCTAGCTAATTGATCCAGGAGAATCTAAAGATGTATTATGGACTACTTTGATTACTCTAAGAAAGTTTCTAATTTCTAAGCCAAGAGAAATTAGTTGACATGGTAAAGTAAAATTGATATCCAAGTTGAGATAAGTAAAAGAAGGATGTTATTTTCTTTCATACTTATTTCCTAGTTATGGTTACCAAGAAAAAGTTATAACTTTTCTAACTAAGAAGGGGAATCTAATTAATTTGCTTTTCAAAAAAATGGACCTCACTAGTATAAATAAAGGGTATGTGTAGTATTTTAATTATCTTTAATAAAAATAAAGACTTAAACCATATTTTCAAAAAAAAAAAAATCAGTATATATATATTTTTAATTTTTTTTAATATATTCAAGTTGAAGTTGGTATTAACCTCTATATATCAGTTCATTGCTTTCTCCGGTTATCTTTATTATATTAGATTATTGGGCACTAACTTTACTGCAAAGTTAGTAGACTTGGTGAAGTAAACCTATATCAAAATCAACGACTTTACAGGCAGAGATCAGACTAGACGAAACTTGGGTCAGAAAGTTTGAACCATTACCATTTAGGTGATAAAATGGATTGACCGACCACCTTGACTTTACCAGACTTGAAATGCTCCAATAGTATCTTCGGAACAAGTAATTATATCTTAAAGGCACCAATACCATCTCCTGGAATACAATTCAATTGTCTTTTCCTAATAAATCCCATATGCTGTGCCTTCTACATCAAACAACCAAATTACATGACAAGGAATCAGACCTATTCAACTAAGACCGACCCTTCGTTGACTTGTTTCATTTAGAAACTGTTGGCTGGGCCAGTTCGCATCCTCGTGGTTCGTCCGGATATAGGGTCTGAGCCCACGGGAATGTGGGTGTCATTGGTAAGGCGAGTCTGGTGCCACGTCAACATCCCTTGATTGGTATTATGGTGCTTGTCTCCAGCGAGCTGATTCAAAGTTTAGTATCCTGGATAGCTCTTGCGGGGGTCGGCGAAGGGATCGACTCGAGTGCCCCGGCATTGCTGCGCTACTGGTTTAAGAAAGATAAACCTGCCTCTTATAATAGGGACGTTCCTTTTGTGAGAATGGTTAGGGGCATCGATCCAATAACTGGTATCAGAGCCGAGGTCTTGGGTTCGAGTCTCCACAGGGAGAATAAACTCGGTCGTTTTGCTGGGAGGGGATTGTTGGCTGGGCCAGCTCACACCCTTGTGGTTCATTCGGATATAGGGTCTGGTGCCACGTCAACGTCCCTTGGTTGGTACTGTGGTAGTTTAGTACCCTGGGTAGCTCTTGTGGGGGTCGGCGGAGGAGTGTGGTAGTTTAGTACCCTGGGTAGCTCTTGCGGGGGTCGGCGGAGTACCCTGGGTAGCTCTTGTGGGGGTCGGCGGAGGAGTGTAGCAGTTTAGTACCCTGGGTAGCTCTTACGGGGGTCGGCGGAGGGGTCGACTCGAGTGCCTCGAGGTTGCTGCACTGCCGGTTTAAAAAAGATAAACCTGCCTCTTATAATAGGGACATTCCTTTTGTAAGAATGGTTAGGGGCATCGATCTAACAGAAACTTACCTAGGCTTTCATTTAATAAGGTCTCCATCAAATTTACCATTAGGGATGCAAATGGATCAGGTCATATCGGGTTTGATCAGGTTCTAATATTAGACCTAGATCCAATCTACTAAAAAATTGGGTCGGGTCGGTTCAGCTTCACTATTAAAATTTTTAATCCAATGGGTCATTTGAGTTGGATCGGATCCATAAATAACCTAGTTCTAACCTAAGAAAATTAGATATAAATATGCTGTAGATAAAATATAGATAACAATATTTCAATTATTACATGACCAACCATTATCAACCATAAAATATATAGCAAACAATATTATTTTCAAAATAAATTAAGATATAAAAATAATTATAACTCTATTTTTATGTTAAAAATAAGTTTCATATAAATTTTAAATTATAATTTAAAGGTCCAAATAGATATGATCCTGATAGTATTAGTATATTCGAGTCGGATCGGTTGGGTCGGGTCCAAATTTAGTAAACCCAGACCCGATCCAAAAAATGGAACGTGTCTAATTTTAGAACCCGACCCGGATCCATAGGTCCTATAAGGTTTTGCGTGGTGCTTCCAAGCCTTGGAGAGACTTGGAAGGCCATGGCAGGGATGCTGGAGGCAATCCCTGGAACTTGGGGGGCGTGTCCCAAGCGGATTCCTGGAAGTGTTCCAAGAATGCTCTAAGTTTGAGTGTTTTCTCATATAACTTAGGGGAGAGTTTTTTTGGAGAGATTGTAACATAACCCAATTGGGTTATGGGGTTGGGGTTCAGGTTTGTTAAATTGGTTAGGAGATTAGCCAGTCGGTTGGTTGTAACCAATTAAGAAACCCAACCATGTGAGGTGTCATAATTAGTTTGTTATTGGTCCAAGACAAGTCCTTACCGTCAATGTGATTGTAACCACCAAGAAGTTATGAGCCCATGTGATTGTAGTCCAACAAGATCAAGGAGTCCAAGACATCCAAGGAGACAAGAAGTTCACCACCCCATATGCTATAAATAAGAGGGATGGGGTGTGCGGTTTGGAGTGTCCTAGAGAGATCGACCCTTTGGGGTCCGGTCTGGTGTGGAGTCCGTTAGGACTTCTCACGGTCCTGATCTTGGACCGTGAGGGCTTGAGGATGCCCCTTAGGGCTGTAGAGAGGCGCACATAGAGGGTCTTTCATGTGGAGGGCTTGGTGTCGTGGGATGTTCCACGGGGTTTGGAGAAGGGGCGCACGTTGAGATATTATCCGTGCGTGGCGTACGTGGGTTCTTGGGACGTGAGGCCTGTAAGAGAGAAGACGTTCGGGACAGCGAGAAGCTTCTGGAATTTCAGAAGGGGTGCTATCGAGTGTTATCTTGTTTGTTGTAACAAGGTTCTTCTCCAAAGGAAAAAAGCAATCTCTCTTTTTCTCCTACATCTATATCTCCATTGTTGCATGATATTGAATCCAAGAACATGTTGTTGGACTGTATCCTTCCACGTTGCTTCCGCTGCATCGCTGCATGTAGGCACTGGTCCGGATCTCCTAACAAGTAGGATCAGTGCTTGGAAATTTTCCAACAAATGGTATCAGAGCTTGGTTTGAGCCATTGTTCGAGTAGAAGCAGAACAATTTTAGAGCCGCTGGTTTGAAGGTGGAAGAGGAGGATTCAATGAGTGCATTGAGGCAGTTGGAGTTGTATGTGGGTATGGTATCCTGCATGGATGGAGAAAGGAAAAGCCCAGATTTCTCAAGTTCACCGGAGTACATCAGCAGAGACGATGCTAAGGGCAGCTCAGGGAGACAGGAGACAGTCTCAGGGAGCGCCGGGGGTATCAGGCAGTCTGGAGTGTCCCGGTTTGGCGGCATTGGCCTAGGGACGGAGACTGGAGCTGACAGCTCAGGGAGATCGGAGATAGGCCTTAGGGAGCCCAGGGACATCTTGCAGCCGGGAGACAGGCTGGGACATGATGGAGCAGCAAGGTGGGTTTAGTCGCTGGGTTAGCAAAAGAGTTAGGATAAGCTCTTGGTTTCGGAGGAGCCTGCGGGATGCAGTGTATCCGAAATGGTCTCGGAGGGGTCCGCGTGATGCGAGCAGTCCGAGGAGGTAGCGACGGTGTTCGAGGTGCAGTGGCAGGCTCAGCAGGACAGCATTGAGTAGCTGGCCTCGAGGTTTCTTTCTATGGCATCAGTGGGAGTTCAGTCTCAGGTGGAGCACCGGTGATAGGTGGCTTCACGGGTGGAGCAGGATTCGACACGAATTCAGAGCTGGAGGTGCAAGGATACTGGCCAGGTCCTAGCACGAGATCAAGGGGTACACTTAGCCAGGTGGAGCAGAGTGTGCAGAGATTGGTGTGGCTATGTAGAGATGGAGTTAGGTAGAGCTCCAGTTATAGTGAGTGCCGGTTCAGGTTCGCTATGTTCTCTCCAGGGAAGTCCAAGGAAAAGTCTGATACAGCTTCTAGGCAAAAGAAATGCTACAATCGTGGTGCAAGAATACAAGCAAGGATCTTCAGCTATGGAGGCGGTTATCCCAAAGGCTTCCAAGGGCGCGCAGCAGCTGAAGGGTGTTGGCAGAGACAAGGAGGTCTGCATAAGAGACTGTCAAGACATGCAGTTACAGTGGAGTTGTGCAGGAGGACAGTGCCAGGTTTGCCAAGGCTTGGGGCACCAAGATGGAGATTGTAGGGTTTTGCATGGTGCTCCCAAGCCTTGGGAGACTTGGGAGGCCATGGCAGGGATGCTGGAAGCAATTCTTGGAGCTTGGGGGCATGTCCCAAGCGGATTCCTGGAGGTATCCAGAGATGCTCTAAGTTTAAGTATTTTCTCATATGACTTACGGAGAGTTTTTTTGAAAGATTGTAACAAACCTAATTGGATTATGGGGTTGGGTTCAGGTTTGTTAAATTGGTTAGGAGGTTAGTCAGTTGGTTGGTTGGTTGGTTGGTTATAATCAATTAGAAAATCCAACCATGTGAGGTGTCCTAATCAGTTTGTTATTGGTCCAAGACAAGTCCTAACCGCCCATATGATTGTAACCACCAAGAAGTTGTGAGCCCATGTGATTGTAGTCCAACAAGATCAAGGAGTCCAAGATACCCAAGGAGAAAAGAAGTTCACCATCCCATATGCTATAAATAAGAGGGATAGGGCGTGCGGTTTGGAGTGTCCTAGAGAGGCCGACCCTTTGGGGTCCGGTCCGGTATGGAGTCCGTGAGGACTTCTTACGGTCCTGGTCTTGGACCGTGAGGGCTTAAGGATGCCCCTTGGGGCGTGGACCGTAGAGAGCCTCCTGGGTTCCAAAGAGACCACGGTGAAGGGCTGTAGAGAGACGCACATGGAGTGTCTTTCATGTAGAGGGCTTGGTACCGTGGGGTATTCCACAGGGTTTGGAGAAGGGACGCACGTTGATGTATTGTCCGTGCATGGCGTACATGGGTTCTTGGGGTATAAGGCCTGCAAGAGAGAAGACATGCGGGACAACGAGAAGCTTCTAGGATTTCAGAAGGGGTGCTGTCGAGTGTTATCTTGTTTGTTATAACAAGGTTCTTCTTCAAAGGAATAAAGCAATCTCTCTTTTTCTCCTATATTTATATCTCCATTGTTGCATGATTTTGAATCCAAGAATAGATTGTTGGATTGTATCCTTCCATGTTGCTTCCACTGCGTATAGGCGCTGGTCCGGATCTCCCAACAAGTAGGATCAGTGCATGAAATTTTTCCAACAGGTCCATAAAAATAAGTTGGATCGGATCTAAACAAATTAGGTCGGATCAGGTTCCAGGTCAATCCAATCCATTTACAACCTTATTCATCATCGAGTAGCCCGAACGCTTTCTTGGAGATAAAAAATGCCAAGCCATTTGTCACCGGATAATTCTGGTCACCTATCAACTCATAACATTACGTAGCTTAACTCCTAAGCCCAAAACTACAATTATACGTCCCCACCAAATCAAAGATTAATACTATCCATGTATCCAGAAAACAAACTCCTAAATGTTCTTTCAGTTGGTTTAAATGAATGAATATTACTACCACATGAAATTCTCTAGGAGCTCGGCCCTATTAGCAAAAAAACTCCTTTACAAAAAAAAAATTTAAAAAAAAAACGAGAAAAAAACCTTCTTGAATAACATGTTTCAAGTCCATCGTATAGCAGAAGATCGAGTCTCAATTTTGGAGCATTACAAGCAATACATTGTGGAAGCTTTTATGATTATGCTTCGCTATTATGTGCATGGTGATGCATTACGAGTAGCGCTAATACCATATTTTTGCATTTTGTTACATACCATTTATATACCTGTAGCCAAAACTCTGTTTTTTATATACAGCAAACTTAAGCTGCACCCTCTCGATTTACCCAAATCCCTTAAGTCATACCAATGCCCTTATTTATTTTATGGGGCTGTTGACGTGGAATCCCTGGATCGGCCGGTCGGAGCCGCTACATCGCAGGACCGCTCCCTGATTCACCTGTAAAACAGGTCCCTTGCCGGAGTTGTTCCGGTGGAGGACACTCCAATGCCTAAGTCAGTGGCGGATTCCAGCCACAGAATGGGAAAGACGTTGAGAGTGGAAGAGAAAAGAAAGCTCTTGAAGATTGAGAATGTGTATGTGCGAGATTATTCACGCGTACCTCTCGAGCCATCCTCCTTACCCATATTTAGAAGATGGCTTCCGGTCTGTGGCCCGCTCTTTTTCCGGAGATCATGGAGAGCCATTCACTCCCATGATAGTCGATCGTGGATTGTCAATAAGCGATTCCGGCCAGATCGGAGGCGTGGCTGTAGGAATTGCGCGCCATGATCATGGCATGATGAGTGTCGATTGTAACCATTGGTTACAGTGTGCTTTTTAGAACAGATTGTGGTTCAAGCTTTGAGTTTCCCCTTGCACGGGCCGAATGCTTGATATTTCCCCAAGGTCAGAGATCATGTCTACGACGGGGACCGAAGTTCGTGCCTTCGGAAGTTGATAAGTAGTTCAGACTTCGGCCGGGGCCGAAGGTGCTACCCGAAGGACTGGCCTTTGAATGTTGTAGTTCGATGTGAAGCCTTGAGTTGCTTACAGTTGGCCTTCGCTTAGTCCGTAGTCCAGAGAACCGGGGCTTCGATAAGTCAAACCGAAGCCTGGTTTGTAGCTGAACCAGGATATCCCAACAGTTGCCCCCTACTCTCAATTGTCGAAGCGAAGATCTGCCTCGAGAAATGAGAGTATTATTTCCTTGTCGTTTTCTTTCTGAGAGACGGCGCAGTAAATAATTACGGGACCTCCATTGAGCTGCCCATCACGATCTAAGAATCAGATGGTAGACGGTGCCATTCCCTGATTGGGGAAGAATAGGTGGCCCTGAGGCTATCTCTCCTCGTCCCGTTGGATGAAGGATAGATCTTATCCTGGCGGTCAGTCGCAAGCGGGCTATCCTAGAGCCTGTGTCGACCGGAGTCAGACTTTCGGAAGTGGGCTACCCTAGAGCCTTTGCCGACCGGAGTCGAACTTTCGGAAGCGAGCTGTCCTAGAGCCTTTGCCGATCGGAGTCGGACTTTCGAAAGCGGGCTGCCCTAGAGCCTTTGCCGACCGGAGTCGGACTTTCGGAAGCGGGCTGCCTTAGAGCCTTTGCCGACCGAAGTCGGACTATCGAAAGTTGGCTGCCCTAGAGCCTTTGCCGACCGGAGTCGGACTTTCGGAAGCTGGCTGTCGTTGAGCCTTTACCGACCGAAGTCAGACTTTCGGAAGCGGGCTACCCTAGAGCCTTTGCCGACCTGAGTCGGATTTTCGGAAAGCGGGCTGCCTTAGAGCCTTTGTCGACTGGAGTCGGACTTTCGGAAGCGGGCTGCCCTAGAGCCTTTGCCGACTGGAGTCGGACTTTCGGAAGTAGGCTGCCCTAGAGCCTTTGCCGATCGACAGAGAGGATAACAGTGGTCCTTTTAGGCACGTATTCAGATTTTCCATAGGGTAGGGTGTTTACACCATCCCTGTGCACTTTCTGTCGTGATTAAGGTAGGCTGTTCAGGCCCGCCTCGGTGCGTGTTCGGATTTACCGTAGGGTAGGTTACGAAAACCATCCCTGTGCCTTTGATCTTTTCGGTGGCCTGGTTAGACCATCCATTGTGCTTGTCGGGCATACCGATAAGGTGAGTGGATCAGACTCTCCTTTGTGCAGTTGACCGATTTTTCAGATCGAGTCATTCGGGCTGTTGTCGTTCAGTCGATGCAACTAGCCGTTCTGAGTTGAGTAGGATTGATGAGCTTTGCACAGGAGTTTTTTGGAACTTTTTCGTTAATAGTATTTGCAAAGGTTTTGTACATTCCATGGCCGGGATAGGGTCTTCCCCTCCAGGGTCTTGAGTCGATATGTCCCTGGTCGAATGACTTATTCGACTTGATATGGGCCTTCCCAGTTGGGGGAGAGTTTACCCTGTTCCGTTGGCCTGGACACCTTTGCTCTTCGCAATACCATGTCCCCCGTGCGGAAAGTTTGCTCCTTCACCCTTGCGTTGTAGTACTTGGCGACTTTTTGCTGGTATGCCGCCATTCTTATCTGGGCCTGTAGCATGGTGCTTGATAGCAAATCCAGATCAATCCTTCTGCGATCGGAATTCTCAGGCTCTTCATAGTTGTCAATTCTCAGGAACTGTAGGGAGACTTCGATAGGTAGCACGGCTTCGATTCCGTAGGCTAAGTTGAACGAAGATTCACCGGTGGCTGTTCTTGGGATAGTTCGGTACGTCCAAAGAATAGAAGTCAGTTCTTCGGCCCAAAGTCCTTTGGCGGCGTTCAACCTTGTCTTCAGACCATGGAGGATGGTCCGGTTGGTGACTTCGGCTTCTCCGTTGGACTGTGGATGAGCAACGGATGTTAGCCGATGCTGGATATGGTACCGAGCACAGAAGTCCTTGAACTTCGGATTGTCGAATTATCTCCCGTTGTCCGTGATGATGACATGTGGGATACCAAACCTGAAGATGATAGAATTTTTCACAAAACTTTCCACCCTGCCCTCTATGATTTGGGCCAATGGTTCGACTTCCACCCATTTCGTGAAATAGTCGATGGCCACTAGGAGAAACTTCCTTTGCCCTGATGCTAGTGGGAATGGGCCAAGAATGTCCATCCCCCACTGGGCAAAGGGCCATGGGGCTGCCAACTGAGTCAGGTGACTCGCAGGTTGTTTCTGCACATTGGCATACCTCTGGCATTGGTCGCACTTCC
The DNA here is from genome assembly GCA_021397845.1 of Areca catechu. Taxonomy (NCBI): domain Eukaryota; kingdom Viridiplantae; phylum Streptophyta; class Magnoliopsida; order Arecales; family Arecaceae; genus Areca; species Areca catechu. The sequence goes on along the minus strand of CM038040.1, from coordinate 6,009,687 downwards.
GCACGAAATCAGCTGAGTCCTTCTGGATGGAGGGCCGGTAATACCCTTGTCGAATAATCTTGTATGCTAGAGATCTGCCTCCCAAGTGATCCACGCATATGCCCTCATGGATCTCTCTCAATGCATAACCTGCATCGATGGGTCTGAGGCATTTCAGCAGTGGTTAGGAGAACGATCTCTTGTAGAGGGTTCCGTCCAAGATGACGTATTGAGACGCCATCCAGCGGATCTTCTTAGCCTCTGCCTTATCCTCGGGCAGTTCTCCTTCATTCAGGAATCTGATGATCGGATCCATCCAGCTTGGCTCAGCATCAATCTGGCGCACCTCTGCAGCCTCTTCGACATAAACTTGGTTGCCCCCAAAACCGGAGAGTGGTATGGGGGATCTTTGCAATTGATGTCTAGGCAAACACATTTTGGAGAATGCGTCGTACATCAAGACATCAATCGAACTTCCATTATTAATAAGAACTCTCTGTGCATCATAATTGGCCACTACGGCCGAAATTACAAGAGGGTCGTCGTGCGGGAGCCGAACTTCCTCAAAGTCATCGTCAGAGAAGAGGATGGAGTTGTTATCTTTCAGTCGCTTTGAAGTTTCATCTTCATCCCTTCTCCAGTTGGTGAGCCGGTGTATCATCCCTACACCTCCGTTGGTGGGCCTTTGATTTGGCAATTCGGCCTCTTCGGGAGGTGGCTGGGGAACAGTTGCTTCCGACCGGGGTCCCTGGCGACCGATGTACCGCCCCAGGTATCCTATCTTGATGAGATCCTCGGTCGCATCCCTTAGCTGGATGCATTCTTCTGTGTTGTGGCCGTGGTCCCGGTGGAATCGGCAGAATTTGTTCCTGTTCCTTACAGAAGAGGAGGCCTTCATGGGACGGAGCCGTTGGAGATAGTTTTCTTTTTCTATCTCCATGAGGATCTTTTCTCGAGGGAGGTTGAGGGGGGTGTATGAGTCGAATCTTCCTCCCAATGCTCTGGGCTTGGGAGGGCTTCTCCGGTTGTCTGCAAATTTGCCGCCATTGTTATTGGAAGTTTGGGGGCCTTGCCCCCTGTTATTTTTTTTCTTTGAAGGGGGTTTCCCTTCAATCAAACATCGATTTGCCGCCTGCTCTTCAACATTGGCGTATTTCTGAGCCCTTGATAGGAGCTCAGCCTAGCTTTTGGAAAACTTCTTGTCCAGGGAAAAAGTAAGCCTGGAGGTTCGAAGCCCCTTCTTCAGAGCTGACATGGCCACCTGCTCGTTGAGATCGAGAATCTCAAGCGTGGCCGCATTGAACCTAGAGATGTAATCTCTCAGGCTCTCTCCTTCATTCTGGTGAAGGAGGAAGAGTGTGTCCGTATTCCGATGAGTCTTACGGCAAGTCCTGAAATGCAAAACAAATAATTTTTCTAACTCGGAAAAGGAATCGATGGTACTTGGGTGCAGGCTCGAGTACCACATCCGAGCAGACTTCTTCAAGGTAGCCGGGAATGCCAAACGGTACGTCACGTCTGAAGCTCCTTGAATCATCATATGGGCTTTGAAGCTGCCCAAATGGTCGAAGGGGTCGGTGGTGCCGTCGTAGGGTTCCATCTGGGGAACCCTGAAGTGCCGAGGAATGTCCTCAGCCATGATGCGGTCGGTGTAGGGTGGGCGCAGATCACCCACAATTAGGTCTTCGGGATCCCTCTGATCCTGCATTCTCTGCTCTCACGCCCTTGCCATCTCTGATTCGATGGCTCTGAACCTCCCGTCATAATTGGGAGTCTGCTTGGATGCTCTTTCCACCGGAGTGGAGTCTTCAAAGGAGGAGGAGGAGGAGGAAGTTTGCCTATGCCTTTTCCCTTTTTGTGGGGAATCGGCAGACCTAGGCAGTCTAGAAGTTCGGCCTTCGGGAGAGGGCCGAGAATGAGGGGAGGGATGTGCTGAATCCTCCCGTGGTGCTCTCCTTCTTCGAGATCGAGGGCTATGTCTAGAAACAGCCGGTGGGTTTGCCACCGGGAAGGCTCTGTCTTGAAACTCTTGAACCATGGCCGTCAGGTTGGCGACCTGGTTCAAAAGAGTTTCGAACTGCTGTGCTCCCACAGTAACCATGGGAGGTGGAACATCGTTCACCTCCAGGGGTGCGACCCCCTGAGACGGAGCACGACTTCGTCTTGTAGAAGCATTTTGGGCTTTTCCTCTTGCCATCAGAGAATTTTTGTTTCTTCCCCTTGTCTGGGAGGGAGCTTAACAAATGTCAGTAAAACTCACCCCCCTACCTGGCACGCCAATCTGTTGGCGTGGAGTCCCTGGATCGGCCGATCGAAGCCGCTGCATCACAGGATCGCTCCCTGGTTCACCTGCAAAACAGGTCCCTTGCCGGAGTTGTTCCGGCGGAGGACACTCCGATGCCTAAGTTAGTGACGAATTCCAGCCACAGAATGGGGAAGACGTTGAGAGTGGAAGAGAAAAGAAAGCTCTTGGAGATTGAGAATGTGTATGTGCGAGATTATTCACGCGTACCTCTCGAGCCATCCTCCTTACCTATATTTAAAAAATGGCTTCCGGTCTGTGGCCCGCTCTTTTCCCGGAGATCATGGGGAGCCATTCACTTCCATGATAGTCGATCGTGAGTTGTCAATGAGCGGTTCCGGCCAGATCGGAGGCGTGGCTACAGGAATTGCGCGCCATGATCATGGCATGATGAGTGTCGATTGTAACCGTTGGTTACAGTGTCCTTTTTGGAACAGATTGTGGTTCAAGCTTCGAGTTTCCCCTTACATGGGCCAAAGGCTTGATATTTTCCCAAGGCCGGAGATCATGTCTACGGCGGGGACCGAAGTTCGTGCCTTCGGAAGTCGATAAGTAGTTCAGACTTCGGCCGCAGCCGAAGGTGCTACCCGAAGAACTGGCTTTCAGATGTTGTAGTTCGGTGTGAAGCTTTGAGTTGCTTACAGTTGGTCTTTGCTTAGTCCTAAATCCGTTGTCCAGTGAACCGGGACTTCGATAAATTGAACCGGAGCCTGGTTTGTAGCTGAACCAGGATATCCCAACAGGGGCACTTCAATAATATAGAGAAATTTTATCATACAAGCATCTTTATTTTTATTGGTAGTATAATTGAGAAATCAAAATTTCATTAAAAAATCACAATTTCTTGATTATGATTCAGATATATTATTATTATTATATATAATTGAAATATCACAATCTCTTAATTATAACCAATTATATACATTATTTTATATATTGTCATCGTTATAAATAATTAAAAAACTGTGATCTTTTAATTATACTATCAATAATTCCTTGGTTAATTTCTTATTCTACGGAATGGCAGAGTTACGTGAGCGTCATGTAAATATTACGCAATTTATCAAGCACTGGATTATATGTCTTAACATCTTTCTTGCGGTGCAAATGGTTTAATAAAAATAGGAAAGCAGAAGTCCTGCTAGAAGCCCACCTGCAATACACTGCGGACTCTATAGAGGACTAAGTTTCCACATCATATTATTGCAAAAGCGAGCATCCCCAAAACTCAGACTGCAGTGTATATTAGTGTTGCAGTGCAGCATGGTTTGTTTCTCTTGGCACTGATTTTAAGCCCAGATCCTGACACCATTTCCTGTGATCGAATAAAAATTCGGTCTACTTAAAAACCCCCTTTGTTCCAAAAAAAAAAAAAAAGGGTTACGTATTCAAGGCATGGTCAGCACAGACGACTCGATTAAATTCAAAAATTTTTTTAGAACACATAATCGAGATGATGAGAGAATGCATACTTCGATATTTCAGTGATGTCAGGCTGACGTACTCAACAATAATAAAAAAAATACGGAACCCAATAAAAATAGTTATACCATAATTTATTTTCTCTTTTTTTTTTATAAAAAATAAAAACCTAAACGAGCCCATTCCACAATCAAAGGCCAAAATTTTCTTGGACTGGTGACTGATCTCATGGCTCACGTGAGACTCGGGTTTGACGATTCGTGGTTTATAAATTATTCTGATGTCAACGTCGAACACCTGTCATTGACAACGATGCAGAGATGAAGTTCACGACCCGCGGGTGCAGACTTGGGGGCAGGGGTTGTAACTTCGGCGTAAAAGAAGGATTCAACTTGCTTGGCATGGAGTCATCGTTGCATCGTGGAATGATGCTTCAAGATCCGTGTAAATGGATGGACGATGAAAATTGGAATATTTTTGAAATCTGTGCAGAATGTAGTAGTCGACATTGTAAAAAAAAAAAAAAGACCGACCATCTTGACTCGATGGCCATCGACTTCGGTAATTCATGATCACGCTTCTGGATGGGGTGGGAGTCGTCGCTTCCTCTGGTCAAGTACCTGGAGTTTCTCAGTTGACAGTCAAAATTCTATTAGAATCCCAGGTTTCTATCCAAGTTGATGGAGATAGGAACAGACTATAAACATACACACGTCTCAATTTTTGAAAATTTTCTCCACCCTTTAATTAAGTTTTTGGTTAATACCTTGGTCCATGGGAAAACGGGTGAGAACTCGCTGATCCCAATTTTCAAAGCCATGTGTGTGGTTGGAAGACTTGCATTAGAAGCAGTTTAATTCCAGAGAAGAAAAGGGGAAGTGGTGGTTTAAAACTATTTAAAAATTGAGCAGAAATGAGAGAAATGGATATTTATAAGGAGAAACTACTTTGAAGACCAGTAAGTGTGGAAATGCAATCTATTTTTTCCATGGTTTTTCTAAGCTTTCAGAGCGTTTCTAGGCATTTAAGCTTGGTGATTCAAGTATGGTAAAAGTATTTGCCATAAATAAATGCCATACATATATAATCGTTTTGTATGAACTGTGTGGAAACTTTTATGAACATCAAAATGGGGTCTCAAACCCTGACCCTTGGTATACCAAATTTAAAAGAATTTAGCAACTGCATTAGTTGGCTTAAGTTACTCTCAGTTTATGTTCAGCCTTATTTAAATTTGATGGATTTTGGAACGAGAAAGGATGTAGTACAAACAAGTGGATCCTTTGCGTAATCTGAATTTGGATTAAAAGTACCCTTTTTTTTTTTTTTTACCAAAAAAATGTACAAGTTTTTTTTTCCATTTATAGCTAGTAGTTATGTTATAAACCACATTTCCAGATATTAGTACAATATTGAAAATTTTAGTTTAGTCCCTTGCACGCATACACAAGGATCAAGGATTAAAGATGAAATGGATTATTGTACTAAAAAAATAAATAAAATTGATATTAAATCAAGGATTGGAATAAAATTTTGAGATAACAAGGGCTAAACTTAAGATGCTAAGCCCAATCTAGGGATGGATGATGGATCCCAAATTCCCCAATAATTTTATGAATCATCTTCAGTAAAGACTTGCAAGAAACTATGTGGAGGCAGAAATTCAGAGTTCAGTGGTTAGCTCAGGAGATAGAAATTCTCATTTCTTCCACTAAGCTACCCTTGTCAAGAGGAGCAGAAATCGGATAGTGGCTCTAAAGTTCGAGGATGGGCACTACATTGAGGATGAGGAGAGCATCTTGTATAAGCTTGGGTCATTTTTAGATCCAGATGGAGTTCTGACGAGGGTGACCCTCCTTACTTCCAGGTTTCTGCTCCTGAGAGGTTTGTATCCCAGGACCAGAATGCTGGACTTCTGGCTCCTACTTTTGAGACTAACATTAGGGAGGTGCTTTGGTCTATGGCGGAAGACAAAGCTCCTGGTCTTGATGGCTTCCCCCCTTTCTTCTTTCGGAGATATTGGAGAATTGTTAGATCTGATGTTACCTCTGTTATGCAACTCTTTTTCTCTACTGGTCTAATGCCGGATAGGTGGAAGCAGACACATGTCTGTCACGCCCCGAATCCAATACCGGAATCGGCTACGTGACCGGCCGCACAAACCCTAGGTTTTATCCTAAAGATTATGCAAGGCCTAGGTACACAACAATTCAAACATATCCAAGTTAAATTAATATTATATTAATAATCCATTAACAATGTATAGTTCATAACTTAACTCGATGATCATAAATTGGTCTACTGACTCACAAACGTCAGTAACCGAACTAACTAACTATTTAGCTCAACAAACATGATGCTCCGTCTCACGCCCAGCCCAGATCCTCTTTAAGTATCCTGAGTCTCTGAAAGAAAACAGATGGTAGGGAGTGAGCTACATAGCCCAGTAAGGGTTCCAAAATAATCACCAATAATAATTTACATGTATATGAAAGCAGTAAACATTAGCATAACATATGACGAAATCAACAATTCATATTTCATGTTTAACAAAAACTTTGGAATTTTTACTTTTTTCTACTTATAGAATTTTCAATTATTTAACCATTATCTTTAGGATTCTGGACTAACCACGGTCACACTCCAGCCTGTGACTGGCACACTGTTGTCACACTCCAGCCTGTGACGGGTACACTGTTGTCACACTCCAGCCGGTGACGGGCATACAAATTGTCACACTCCAGTCTGTGACTGGCACACTGAAAAACCACGGTACCGCCGTGGCATGGCTAGTCCAAACACCAGTTCACTTAACACTTTATCATTTCTTTTCACATAGTCGGATCATGTCACTTTCCAACGATCGCTATCACAATCAAACACATTTCAAGATCACTTGGCAAATGCAAACAACACTATCAACAAATTCGTTCCGTAACCCGGAAATCAAATCATGCTATCCGAAAACTACTATGCATGAAAAATATTTAATTTATACTCGAATCAAATCAGGTCATGTAAAATATATTAATAATACGGTGATCAAGTTTAGAAGTCCTTACCTCTCAAAACCAACTTTGCACACCTGAACTATTCCGTACCCGTGATCGGCGCAACGCCTCCCCGCTCAGGAGACTGATTCTCTACATAAATAAATAATTTTAATTAAAACTAAATTCTTAATTTTTTTTTCACGTATCTAAAAAAAATCCTTGATTTTCTCTCTCTTCCTTCTCTCCCTTCCTTCTCTCTCCTCTTTCTCTCTCCTCCTTCTCTCTCCTCCTTCTCTCTCCTCCTTCTCTCTCCTCTTTCTCTCTCCTCCTTCTTTCTCCTCTTTCTCTCTCCTCCTATCATATATTTATATATATTTTATTTTTATTTTTATTTTTTATTTTTATTTATTTTTTTTCCTTCTGGCCGTACAGAACCTTTTTTTTTCTTTTCTTTTCTTTTCTTTCCTTTTCCCTTTTTTTTTTTCCTTCTTCTTTCTTTCTCTTTTCTTTTCTTCTCCCGAACCACCCCTGTGTTTTTTTTTTTTTCTTCAGCCGTTTCCTTCTTCGGCCGACCCGACCTCTCACCCCCCCCACCTGCCGGCAACCATCCCGTGGTTGTCGCAGGGCCCTCACGGACCAATGGCAGGCGGCGATGACGGCGGCGGCGACAACGGCGAACAAATCCAGAACGAACCGGAAAAATCCAAACAACCAAAATTTTCCAAAAAAAAATTGAAAATAATTGGAAGAGACTCACCGGGCAATGTAGGAGAGCTTCCAGTCGTTCGTCGGAGAGGGAGAGAGAGCATGAGGGTGGCTCGAGAGGCGGCGGTGAGGGATTTTTAAAAAGAAAACTACGAGTCCCTCGCCGTGTAAAACTCTACCACCGAGTCCCAATCCATCCAAAACCCATCACCGATCCACTCCCACTCCCCTCACGATTCTCCCACCGAGTTTTCCGGCGAAAACTCCGGCCGGCGAGGGCAAACTCGGCTCCCCTGTTCCAGTTTCTTCATCCCGTCCGACTCTTTTTTTTTTCTCAGTCTGGGTTGAAGTCGGCTGGGTCTGCCGACTTCAGCCCAGGCCCAGAGTTTACATTCTCCCCCCGTTAAAATAAATTTCGTCCTCAAAATTTACGTACCTGGTATTTCGAAAAGCTGTGGATATTTTGTTCGCATCTCTGCTTCAAGTTCCCATGTAGCTTCTCTTTCACTGTGATTGCTCCATTGCACCTTCACAGAGGGTATGATTCGGTGTCTCAATTCTTGTTCCTTACTGTCAACAATTCGTAAAGGCACCTCCTCATAGGTCAGTCAAATCCTCTTGAAGTTGCAATGGCTCATAATCTATTGCATGATTAGGATCAGGAATGTATTTTCGTAACATAGATACATGAAACACGTTGTGCATTCCAGATATAACTGGTGGCAGAGCTAATCGGTAGGCCACCTCACCAATCTTATCCAAAATCTCAAATGGTCCCACAAATCTCGGGCTCAACTTTCCTCGTACACCAAATCTCATCACACCCTTTGTGGGAGACACTTTCAAAAAGACATGATCACCAACATTGAATTCCAGCTCTCTTCGTCTCTTATCAGCATAACTTTTTTATCGGCTCTAAGCAGTACGCAAACGTTCTCTGATCATTTGTACCTTCTCCACTGTTTGTTGTACTATTTCTGGACCCAACAATTTTCTTTCTCCCACATCATCCCAGCAGATAGGAGATCTACACTTCCTACCATATAAAGCTTCAAAAGGCGCCATTTGAATGCTAGCTTGAAAACTATTATTGTAGGCAAATTCTATTAACGATAGATGACAGTCCCAAGCACCACCCAAGTCCATAACACAAGCTCTCAACATGTCTTCCAGAATCTGGATGGTTCGCTCAGACTGTCCATCAGTTTGGGGATGAAAAGCTGTACTAAAACTTAATTGGTCCCCAATGCTTTATGAAGACTCTTCCAAAATTGTGAAACAAATCTACTGTCTCGATCCGATACTATAGAAATTGGAATTCCATGTAGTCTCACAATTTGTTCTATGTACAAGTTTGCTAATTTTTCCAGAGAAAGTCCGATACGAAAAGATAAGAAATGAGCTTACTTCGTTAGTCGATCCACAATTACCCACATCGCATTATTTCCCTTAGGAGTTTTGGGTAACCCTGTCACAAAGTCCTTGGTAATGTGCTCCTATTTCCACTGAGGAATCGCAAGAGACTGCAATGGTCCAGCAGGTCTTTGATGCTCAGCTTTTACCTGTTGACACACCAAATATTGAGCCACATACTGAGCTATATCTTTCTTCATATCAGACCACCAAAAGTTTTCACGTAGATCTCGATACATTTTTGTACTTCCCGGATGCATCGTATATACTGAACTATGTGCTTCTTCCATAATTTCATTCTTTAATTCTGGAAGTTTAGGAACACATAATCTGTTACCAAATCTCAAGGTACCATCTTCATATATAGTAAATTCAGATTGTACACCAGACTCAACTGTCTCTCTAATTTTCTGAAGCTCTAAATCTTCCTTCTGAGCTGATTTAATTTTGTCAATCAGGATAGGTTGTACCATAATATTTGCTAATTGCATTCCAGAATTATGAATTCGTACCTCGATCTCTGATCTTTCCAGATCCATTAAGATGTGCTTTTGATTAGTAATTAAAGTTGCCAACTTACTCGGGGTTTTCCTACTCAGGGCATCTGCTACAACATTTGCCTTTCCTGGATGGTAGTTGATAGTCAGATCATAATCCTTTAATAGTTCCAACCATCTTCTCTGTCTCAAGTTCAATTCCTTCTGAGTAAATATATATTTTAAACTTTTATGATCTGTAAAGATTTCACAACGACTACCATACAGGTAATGTCTCCATATCTTTAAAGCAAAAACTACGGCTGCTAACTCCAAGTCATGAGTGGGGTAATTTGACTCATATGATTTCAGCTGTCTAGAAGCATAGGCTATCACCTTTCTATTTTGCATTAGCACACAACCGAGACCCTTTCGGGATGCATCACTATATATGCAAAACTCCCCTGTCTCCACAGGAACAGTTAATACTGGGGCAGTGATTAACCGTTTCTTCAATTCTTGAAAACTCTGCTCACAATCATTTGTCCATTCAAATTTTATTCGTTTCTGGGTCAGGCGAGTTAAGGGTATAGCAATAAGAGAAAATCCTTCTACAAACCTTCGATAATATCCTGCCATTCCCAGGAAACTACGAACTTCGGATACATTGGTGGGTCTCTCCCACTCTACCACTGCTTCTACTTTCTTTGGATCCACAGAAATACCATCCTTAGAAATAACATGGCCAAGAAAGGAAATTCTGTCCAACCAAAAGTCACATTTTTTTAGCTTGGCAAATAATTTCTCCTCTTTGAGTATTTGTAATACTATCTTTAAGTGCTCCTCATGTACCTGTAGACTTTTTGAATATATCAGTATATCATCAATGAATACTACTACAAATTGATCCAGATATGGTCTAAACACTCGGTTCATGAGATCCATGAAAACTGCAGGTGCATTTGTCAGACCAAAAGGTAGAACCAAAAATTCATAGTGTCCATATCTGGTTCTAAAAGCTGTCTTTGGTACATCCTCTGTCTTTATCTTCAATTGATGATAACCAGAACGAAGATCAATTTTTGAGAATACCTGTGCCCCCTGTAATTGATCAAATAGATCATCAATCCTTGGTAAGGGATATTTGTTCCTTATAGTCACTTTGTTCAATTCTCGATAATCAATGCAAAGTCGAAAACTTCCATCCTTCTTCTTTACAAATAAAACTGGAGCACCCCAGGGAGACACGCTAGGTTTGATAAATCCTTTATCCAACAGTTCTTGCAATTGCTCCTTAAGTTCTTTTAATTCTGTCGGAGCCATTCTATAAGGAGCTTTGGAGATGGCACCTGTACCTGGTATAAGATCGATAGAGAACTCAATCTCTCTATCAGGAGGTATCCTGGCAGATCATCGGGAAAGACCTCCGGAAATTCTTTCACAACGGGTATGTCTTCCAGTTTTAGCTCCTGCTGTTGAGTATCTATCACCGTTGCCAGAAATCCTTCACAACCTTGTCTGAGGAGTCGCTTGGCAATAAAAGCTGAAATTACCCTCCTCATAAGAGTTAACTTGTTTCCCTTAAAACAGAACTCTGACTGATCAGGAATTTAAAATTTCATAATTTTCTCAAAACAGTTGATGGAAGCATGGTTTGCTGTCAGCCAATCCATTCCAAGGATTATATCGAAGTCTTTCATATCCATGACTATCAAATCGGCTTCCATTGTTCTACCTTCGATATTCAATCTACATTTCTTGCAGATTTGATTAACCACAAAAACATCCCCACTAGGAGTGGAAATACAGAGTTCAAATTCTAAAGATGTCGGGGTTAACTCATTATTCTCCCTAAACAATCTAACAGATACGAAAGAGTGTGTAGCGCCAGTATCAAAAAGAACATAAATATTACTGGAAAATAATTTGATCATACCTGTCACTACAGAATTTGATGCATTAGCATCCTGCTGGGTGAGTGAATAAACCCGTCCCTGAGTTACTGTTTTCTGTTGCCCTTCAAATTGCTGTTTTCCACGAGGTAATTGATGCTGTGACCCCTGACCAGATGGACATACAACTGCCTTATGTCCCGGTTTATCACAGTTATGGCACTTCCACTCATCTGGCCACGTACAATCCCGCTTATAATGGGAACCACCACACTTAAAGCACTTGACACCATTGTTTGGTTGGGTCTTGTCATCTGAAGTAACATTGTCAAGCTTCCTGGTTTTTGCTTTGGTACCTTTATAGAATTGGCCTTGATTTCCTCTTGTTCCAGATCTCTTCTTTAATGCTTTTTCTCTTTCAGCTTGAGCCACATCCAATCCCCTTTCTATAATTAATGCTTTATTAACAACCTCTTTATAAGTTGGTAGCTCAAAAGCAATCACTTGATGCTGGATCCGACTTCTAAGTCCATTTTCAAATTTCCTGGCCCGGATTCCTTCATCAGCTAAGAGTGATGGAGCATATCTCGACAATTCCTCAAATTTTGAGGCATACTGAGAAACAGTTAAAGTACCTTGCTTCAAGCGATCAAATTCTCGAAATTTTTGTACCCGAACACTTTGAGAAAAATATCTCTCATAGAAAACCTTTCTAAAATCTGTCCAGGTAAAAGGTGTATCATTTGGTCCTTGTTTTCCAAGCTCCAGTTCCCACCAAGCAGCTGCCTCATCTTGCAATAAAAAAGTAGCGAATGTAACTTTCTCCTCTTCTGGACACCGCAAGGCTTGGAAAACTTTCTCAACAGCTTTAAGACATCCCTCTGCCTCCATGGGATCAGAAGTCCCCTTGAATGCCAGTGGTGCATACTTCTTGAAATCTATTAGTGTAATTGGCCGTTCTTGAGGAATTCTGACTTCTGGTTGTTGTCGTTGTAATAATAACTGCTGCATAAATTGCTGCTGTTGCTGTTGGGCTTCCATAAATCTTAGTGTATCAGCTCTTGCAGTAGCTTGCTGCTGCACTAAAATTTGTAATAGCTGAGGAAGACCCATCTGGTCCCCAAGCTGAACTCCAGATCCACCCGGTGTTCCTGTTTCAGCAGTTCCAGTCTCCGGGGTGTTATCCAAAAGATTGGGCACTGGCTCATGATGATGCTCCTCATCACCAGTGTTGTCCATCAGATTCGGCATTGGATCCTGTGGACGTTCCTCATTATCAAATAAGGCTCCAGTATTCCCATGCTGCTCAATAGGATCCCATGCATTTGCTCCATCTGCAAATCTTGTGGGCCTCCTAACACGTCCACGTCCACTACCATGCGCCATGGAAAAACCTACACCGATCATTGTTAGTATACAACTAACACTCAGATGATCAAAACAATCATAACATAATATCTACCCCACATATGGATCAACCCACACTCTCTCTCGTTGAGCTTATATCCTAAGATCCTAGAACCTGGTTTGCTCTGATACCACTCTGTCACGTCCCGAATCCAATACCGGAATCGGCTACGTGACCGGCCGCACAAACCCTAGGTTTTATCCTAAAGATTATGCAAGGCCTAGGTACACAACAATTCAAACATATCCAAGTTAAATTAATATTATATTAATAATCCATTAACAATGTATAGTTCATAATTTAACTCGATGATCATAAATTGGTCTACTGATTCACAAACGTCAGTAACCGAACTAACTAACTATTTAGCTCAACAAACATGATGCTTCGTCTCACGCCCAGCCCAGATCCTCTTTAAGTATCCTGAGTCTCTGAAAGAAAACAGATGGTAGGGAGTGAGCTACATAGCCCAGTAAGGGTTCCAAAATAATCACCAATAATAATTTACATGTATATGAAAGCAGTAAACATTAGCATCACATATGACGAAATCAACAATTCATATTTCATGTTTAACAAAAACTTTGGAATTTTTACTTTTTTCTTCTTATAGAATCTCCAATTATTTAACCATTATCTTTAGGGTTCTGGACTAACCACGGTCACACTCCAGCCTGTGACTGGCACACTGTTGTCACACTCCAGCCTGTGACGGGCACACTGTTGTCACACTCCAGCCTGTGACGGGCACATAAATTGTCACACTCCAGCCTGTGACTGGCACACTGAGAAACCACGGTACCGCCGTGGCATGGCTAGTCCAAACACCAGTTCACTTAACACTTTATCATTTCTTTTCACATAGTCGGATCATGTCACTTTCCAACGATCGCTATCACAATCAAACACATTTCAAGATCACTTGGCAAATGCAAACAACACTATCAACAAATTCGTTCCGTAACCCGGAAATCAAATCATGCTATCCGAAAACTACTATGCATGAAAAATATTTAATTTATACTCGAATCAAATCAGGTCATGTAAAATATATTAATAATACGGTGATCAAGTTTAGAAGTCCTTACCTCTCAAAACCAACTTTGCACACCTGAACTATTCCGTACCCGTGATCGGCGCAACGCCTCCCCGCTCAGGAGACTGATTCTCTACATAAATAAATAATTTTAATTAAAACTAAATTCTCAAATTTTTTTTCACGTATCTAAAAAAAATCCTTGATTTTCTCTCTCTTCCTTCTCTCCCTTCCTTCTCTCTCCTCCTTCTCTCTCCTCCTTCTCTCTCCTCCTTCTTTCTCCTCCTTCTCTCTCCTCCTATCATATATTTATATATATATATTATTTTTATTTTTATTTATTATTATTATTTATTATTTTTTTTTTCCTTCTGGCCATACAGAACCTTTTTTTTTTCTTTTCTTTTTTTTTCTTTTTTTCTTTTCCCCTTTTTTTTTTTTCCTTCTTCTTTCTTTCTCTTTTCTTTTCTTCTCCCGAACCACCCCTGTGTTTTTTTTTTTTTTCTTCAGCCATTTCCTTCTTCGACCGACCCGACCTCTCACCCCCCCACCTACCGGCAATCATCCTGTGATTGTCGCAGGGCCCTCACGGACCAATGGCAGGCGGCGACGACGCCGGCGGCGACAACGGCGAACAAATCCAGAACAAACCGAAAAAATCCAAACAACCAAAATTTCCCAAAAAAAAACTGAAAATAATTGGAAGAGACTCACCGGGCAACGTAGGAGAGCTTCCAGTCGTTCGTCGGAGAGGGAGAGAGAGCGTGAGGGTGGCTCGAGAGGCGGCGGTGAGGGATTTTTAAAAAAAAAACTACGAGTCCCTCGCCGTGTAAAACTCTACCACCGAGTCCCAATCCATCCAAAACCCATCTCCGATCCACTCCCACTCCCCTCACGATTCTCCCACCGAGTTTTCCGACGAAAACTCCAGCCGGCGAGGGCAAACTCGGCTCCCCTGTTCCGGTTTCTTCATCCCGTCCGACTCTTTTTTTTTTCTCAGTCTGGGTTGAAGTCAGCTGGGTCTGCCGACTTCAGCCCAGGCCCAGAGTTTACAATGTCACTCTTATCTCTAAGCGTTCTTAGCCTTCTCATCCTTCCCACTTCAGATCGATTAGCCTGTGTGGTACTCTGGACAAAATTTGTGCTAAACTGTTGGCCAGGAGAATGAAGGCTATTCTTCTGGGCATCATCTCTCTGGAGTAGGGAGCTTTTATTGGAGGTAGGGGCATTTTTGACAATGTCCTATTGGCTCAGGAGTTTATGCATGACATGCGGAGGGCATCGTCTAGATCTGCTCTGATGGCTATCAAACTGGATATGGAGAGAGCCTATGACTGGGTGCGGTGGAGCTTTATCGAGCGCTAACTACATGATTTTGGCTTCCATCCGCTGTGAATTTCCAGGATTATGGCGTGCATTATGCGCCCGTCTTTCTCTATTATTATTAATGAATCTCCCTCAGAGTATTTTCACTCTTCGGTGGGCATACGGCAAGGTTGTCCGCTCTTCCCCTATCTGTTTATTATTACTGCTGACTCCATCTCGCAAGCTTTGCGGGACGCTGTTCGGGCATTGACAATCCATCATTTCATTGCTGCCCCATCAGTAGTCCCGATCTTGTACCTCCTTTTTGCAGATGACTACTTACTTCTAGGCAGGGCATCTAAGGCTACAGCGTGGGGATTCAGGACTGTGGTTATGGCATATTGTCTTGCATACGGTCAGAGGGTCAACTTAGCAAAGTCAAAGGTCCATTTTTCTTCAAAGACTACAGTCTGCATTCGTAGTCTAATTATTTCCATTCTGGGGATTGAGAAGAAGGATGGTCCCATCCGCTATTTGGGAGTACCTTTTTCTGGTGGGCAGCTCAGTAGGGCAGACTCTCATGGTTTGGTGCAGGCAGTGCAGGATAGGGTCGAAGATTGATAGGGTAAGACTCTATCGGCTATGGATAGACTTATCTTGATCAGATCTGTGCTGACATATTTACCAATCTACTTTTTAGCAAATGCTGTCATTTCCAAGGTTATGGTGGATAAGGTCGAGCAGATTCTTCGAGCTTTCCTTTGGCGGTCGCGTACAGCTCCCAGGGATATCAATCTATTGGGGTGGCACTCCTTGCTGTTAGGAGAGAGGCATTGTTGGCTCGTCATACCACTAGACTGTTTTTAGAGCCTCACAGTCTGTGGGCTTCCTTTATCCGAGCGAGGTATGATGTCCGCTCTCTGAAGGGAGGCGACGTTGCTCTATCCTCTCGAGGGTCTGCTATATGGAGGGAGATCAGGAGGAGGACTCTGGAGGTCATTGACCATATCAGATGGATGGTTTGGGATGAGAGATCTATTACAGTCTTGTCGGATGTGTGGATCTCTGATATCTCATTTCAGAGATGGCCCACCTTCGTATCCCCTGACTTGTCGCCTTCTAGTTTGGTTACGGATTTTATTGTCTCAGGATTGCAGATCTGGGATTCTACTCTGCTTTATTCTTATTTTGGAGATGTCCTGAGGGACAGGATTCTTTTTATTGCTCTACCGGTGTCGCCTTGCTAGGATACTAGAGTCTGGGGGTCTTCTTCCTCCTCCTCTGCCCCTCTGTCAGACTTGTATTCCATCTACTGTCCAATGCAGCAGAGGAGTCTTCAGGCCAAGTGGATCTGGTCTCTTCCTGTGCACCTACGGGTATGCCTTTTCATTTGGAAGGTGGCTTGGTAGCGGCTCCCTACCAAATCCTTTTTGAACACCCGTGGGGTGAACTTACCCCCCTCTTGCCCGATTTGTGCTGCTCCTGAGGAATCCGTGGATCATACAAAGGCGTGAGAGCTTGGCGGGTTTGGTCCCTAGCGAGTTACAGATCCTTGTTATACACAGGACATGATGTGGTCGACATATTCCTTCACACCCTGTGCCATCCTCCTGACACGGCTTCTCGAGGCTTTATTGCTTATTTGGCATACCATCTCTGGATTACCCGAAATGCCATTGTCTTCAGGTCTGATATTTGTTCGGCCATATTTGTTGTTGAGAGAGCTAGGGCCCAGGATGCTAAGTATCGGGGTATGATGGTACATTCATATGAGATCTGGGATTCCAGTTTTGCTCTTCGATCACCTTGCCGGATTCTTGTTTCCTAGGAACTCCCTCCTCAGACTTATGCTACTATTAACTTTGACGGGAGTGTCAGAGGGTCTACTGCAGAAGCTACATTTGTCATTCGGGCCTCTGGTATCGGCTTTCTCGTCGCGGGGGTTACCCACCTCTTCAACCAGACCGTCCCCTTAGCAGAGCTTTACGGAGCATGGATGGGCATCTCCTGGATCCAGAGTGTTCTCAGAGGGACGCCCTCCCTATCTCTTTTACGGGACATAACTCTGTTACTTCGGGACTGTACGGGTCTTATAGTTCGTCATGTCTATCAGGAAGCCAACTCAGCTGCAAACTGGATGACTTCTTTTGTGGTGTTTCATTCGGGAGAGTTTTTATGTTCTTTTCTTCATGACATACCTGTACGGTTTAGAGATCTTTTGTTAGCAGACAGTTTGGGTTGTATCCGTTCCAGGATTATTATCTAATATACATCCGGTTTATTAAAAAAAAAAAAAAAAGACTTCCCACAACTTGAAGGTGTGAATCCAAAAAAATGAATTGCAACTAAATCAAGTAAATTGATTGATTATTGGCTTCGGGTGCCACTGCGTGACAGACTAAGCACAGCAAGCAAAGGGTGGCTACGATTATCCATCAAAATAATTTTCTCAGATGACTTATTTAAACTTGATAAGCTTCCCAACTTCACCTTTTCTATTTTTTAAAGAATTTGAACTACAAACACTCATCCATGATAGCCAAACAACTAAACAAAAAATAGAAATGTTCAGTGTAATATAACATCCATTGTAGGACGTTTGAACACATGGCCTTCATGAAATAGAGGATTTCACCAAAACGATGAGCAAATAATATAGTACCAGATGGTGCAAGGCAAATTAATAAATGGGCAGCATTTTGTCTTGATTGATACTGTTCATGTGACTATATATAGACTCCTGTAGTCCTTGTGAGTATCTTGCTACTTTCTACCGAAATAACAGCTTTTTTATTTAGCGGTAAACTACTTAATTACCGTGTGCATCAGCCATTCAATTTAATTTTTGACTAAAAGATTTATAATGAAACAAATCTCTTAAAGTGTAGGCGCGGTTGTTTCCTTAAAGAAACAGTAGGTACGGTTGTTAACCTAACCACGGACGTGAGTTGGCTCCTCAACCGGAGATGGTTAGAAAAATAGCTAAAGAATATATTTTATGAGGCCAGTTCCCAGGCTAATTTTTTTTGTTTTTAATATCATCTATTGCCATCAGAAAGTAGAGCTGGCTTACACTACTGATCTGAAGTTAAAGAAAGAGACGTGGCCATGGACCGTCCAGTTAAAATCCTCGTAGCTAGGGGTTGATACTGGGCTTGCAATCAATCTCTCGGTCCAGTCTTGCAAAACTATCAAAGCTAAGAAAGTCTTCGCATAATGAAGGTTCCATGGCTATGAACCCTTCGATGTCTAAGTTAGTCTCTCGTAAAAATAAATAGTAAATGTCAAATTAAGTTAGAAAGTGTAGAAATGTATGGCAAGTATAAATAAAGGAAGTCTAGTAATGGATGGCATCGAGTAGAATGTGGAAGATGAAAGGAGGAACTTAGAGCTCTGAGTGCAAAGGAGTCGGGTTCTAATGTATATGGAATTCCAAGGAAAAGTTTTATAGGTGAGTAGCTATCGCTTTCGGAATAGTGGTATATGTAGCAAGGAATAACTGTTTGCATATCTCAATGGCAGGCACATCCTAATAGAGTGTATGTTTTAAGATTGTTGAGATACGAATCTCATGTAGTGGAGCGTGGTGCTGGGTTGCTTGTCATCTCGCTAGTGAAAGATTAGCTTGTAAACTCTTCCAGCACGGCAGTCAAAGACTAGGTGGTGGATGTTGGGTGATCTCCTCATTATTCTCCATTGCAGATACATTTCGAATAGTCGTTGGGTCACCGGTGCCATGCAGATAGCTTGTTTCCGGGTGTATTACTTTCCTCCCACTTTCAAGGCTGAAACATCCCTTTCTGCTACAAGTAAAGAAAGTAGAAGTGCTCCTGTGTTCATCATGGTGCCGCTAACGAGGTTAATACTGGAACTTCATATCTTGATCCTTCCAAGGCTAGTGCTGATGAAGACCCTTTTAGAAGAGGTGACAAGCGAGGCTTTTGTTGAGACATGCTCGTGCCTCGATTGGAGTCCTTGACGTGAGAGAGAGTGCTAATATCATGCACCACTCAGATGGTGTATTGATAAGCCATGACCTCGAACATTCTACATGTTGCATTTAAGGAAGACGTGTCAGTCTCCATTCTTCAAAGGGACATTATGGCGAACAAGCTTCCTGGTGCAATAGCTAGTTACTTCGATTGTGTTGATCTAGATGGCATTTGGATGTCCAATTGGAGGTGGACATGTACGGGCTGATCGGACCATTCATTCAAATTGTAACCCCCTAATCCAGTTTCCCAGGAGGTGCCATAAATAGCACAAGGAAGGCATGTTCATTGCCCCCCAAGCTTGTTGCCTACTACTAAGAAGAGATGGGTATTGTCCAGGGAGGAGAACTTTGCAGTTGTTGTCAAAGTATTTCCTACCATTAGAGTATAGACGAGTGCTTCTTCCTTCCTTTTATCCTTCTTTCCTTTATTTTTTTTTGCTTTTCCCATTGATCTCCATGTCTTTTGAGGGTTTTGTCATGGATATGCTTAGTTCTCATCAAAGTCTTGATCGATGAGCTTTCCAGATGAGGTGATCCTCAAGGTCTCCAACCTTTTGGTAGGGTGACTTTGACAAGGGAGAACTAGGTAGCCTTCTATAAGGAGGCCCAGAAGGCTGGCTTAAGGCTCACGGTCCCAAATGTCATGGCTAAACTATTGTGGTGGTATCGGCTCTATCTAGCTCAACTATCCCCAATGCTTGGTGGATGATAATTGGGTTCTTCTACTTTCTCTTGTTTTAAGGGATGGCCCTTCGTGCGAGAGTATTCCAGGCATTCTTCTAGGTAAAGATGCACCCACAGAATAAGGGCTAGTGGTATATTTCTCTCAGAAAGTATATCACCTTCCCTTCCAGCCCTACCTCCATTCATGGATGGAAAGGCTAGTTTTTCTATGCAACTTTTTTGATTTCCTGCAAGTTCCCGATTGAGTTGAAGTTGGTGCTACTAGACTACCCGAAGCTTTTGGAGTTGGAGAAATGGATGGTGAAGGAGTTGAAGCAACTCAAGGCTCCTTCCCTTGCCAAGTTTTTGTGTGAAGACCTCCTGAAGAAGTTGAGCCACAGAGATCCCTTTGTCAAGGATAAGTGCAAATGTTTGTTTGTTTAGCCTCTGTAGTGTCGAAGCAAGGCTTCTAACTTTCTTGTGGTTGTACATGCATTTCTTTGTTCAAGGCAGAGCTAAAGGGATAGGTGGCTACTAACCCTTTTAGGGAGAAGAAAAGGAAGAAAATGGTTATTTTTCCTTTGATAAGTCTATTAAATATTCCAATTTAAACATTAAAAAATATATTAATTAATCTTTATTTTTTAACAATTGATACTTTTACTAGTATTTTACAGAAAACATACTTGCCAATGACTCGAATAGTACTCAAATCAGAGTTTGAATTGGCCTAAAATTAAGTCGAACGAGCTTAATCAAGTGAAAATATGAATTTTAAAGCAACTAGTTCACCATGGACTGGCCGCTTGTTCTGTAGGGCCTATTCCATGGACCATCTTCTTCCTTGAGCTGCCAATACTACTCCTTGCTGAGATGCCACTGATGCTCACCGCTTCTCGAGACCCAATGCAACCTCCTCCCTCCCGAGCCACCCATCATTGGTGCTTCCTGATATGCTGCGCACCGTTGCCTCGCCGCCCGTCATCATGTCTTGCCACCGAGACGCCCGTCTCTGCTAAACCACCGCAAGCCTCCAATGCCGCCATTCCCCAAGCTCATCGCATCACCTTACCATCGCTGCCGCCTATCTATTGCTGGCCATCTTCCTCAGCCCATCACTGGCCCGATCCATCACCTACAAACGCCGCTTGCCGCTTCCCCTCTTCCGAGCCACCTTCTTCATCCTCTTCCCGAGACATCACCAGCTTGATCCATCACCCACCGCCAAAGCCGTCGCCTTCATCTTTCTCATCCCGATGCTATCCATCAATGCCGACACCACCCTCCTCATCATCGCTTGCCGTCGTCACGGTCGCTGGCACCATTTTCTCGATGTTCCTCCTTGAGATGTCGATGCCCGCCACCTCCAAAGCCAACCCAAGCTCCCCGACATCACCGGCCCGAGAAGCAGACATCGCCATCTCTGCAAATGTCACCGGCTATCTTCCTCTTCCTGGTCGGGCACTGGTTTCTTTCGAGAGATCGAATTGGGTAGCTAGAGTTTTTCTTGGCAATGAATCCAATAGACGATATAGCGTCTGACTTGTAGAGAGCTTCTACGACCAAGATCTGCGGCCCAGAAGCACCTGCAACCATGGCAGCCACTAATCCAAATTGGTTTAGGATGCGATCCGGCATGTTTTTCATTTTTTGACTAACATTCAATAGCTCTGACAACTCAAAGGCATTCAACATGAGTTCTAAAAGGAATTTGATGCATAATTGACCAGGATTTGTATTACTTGAAGCTCTATTTAAAGGGGAGTAGAGAGAACCAATGGGAAAAGGAGGAGCCAAGACATAACATTTTTTTTTCTTTTATAATTTAATTTTAGACCTTGAAAGAGAAGGAGAGGAATAAAAAAAAAAACTCGAGAGAAGAGGTGCTATGACAAAGTTCCGAATCTTTAAGAAGATGTATCCATGAGCTATGCTTGACTGAGATATAGTCTATAAGAGAGTACATGTGTCCTTCATAACTTTTTGTAATTGTTTTGTATTCTATGCAATTAAATAAATTCTTCCAATTTTTGTTCAATTTCTTTTATAATTGATTTCTTGAATAAACTATCTATAGGTGGGATGGATCATGATCCTGACATGATATGATCCATGCTCAGTATAGATAATTGATTCAAGGATTTTTATTTACGTATCTTGTCAGAATTTGTTTGACTAAATCGTTGAATAGCCTATACTTGTGGGACGGACCATGATCTTGATAAGATATGGTTCATACTCGACAGGATAGCCTATGCTAAGAGTTAGTTTATAAGATTCTGAAACAACTACAGACTTGATTGTTTAGATTAGAATATATACATGATTTATATTTGTGATCACTAAAAACCTGAAGATATCTTTTTATCATGTAAATCCCTTTATTTCTTATTTAATTTAAATGAGTTAATTTTAATTAATATATTATCTACTTTTAAAAATCTAAATATTTATCTTTTTTTATTTTTTTATTAAATAATTATTCTTGATCCCCGAGGATATGATCCCTATTCATCCTAGCTATAGTAGTAAGATATGTTTTTATTTTTGACCGTCGTATGACAAGCAATCACCCTTCTTTCGAGGCTTCGATCGAGGCTGTCGCAGACAAGGCTGCCATGGTCAAGGCTATTGAGTGAAAGGAAATATGGTCAAAGAAAAAGATCGGTGCTGCTTTCTCCGAGGTTTTTAAGATTGCCATTACCAAAGCTACTGCTATTGGGGGTCTCTCTCAAGAGCACGAAGGCAAGTGCCCCTGCATTTCTCAGAAAAGATGGAGGAAAGATAGTGCAAATGCTATGTACATCCCAATCTGTTAATTATTGTTGCTTCAAATATTGATAATTCAGGGGGTTTTCTGTAAAATATCCAAAAAAAATATTTTGAATCAGCTTCTTCTTCTTGATAGTTTTTTGGGGAGCGGATGAACTCTTCTCTATTTGGGACTTCTACTCCAAGTCTTCATCGTTTGGGATTTTTTCTCTGAGAAATTTGGTGAGAGGCATGATGGGATCAAGTTCGATGGCTTAGATTGGTTCTCTATTTAAAAGTTATGCTCTCTTTCTTCTTTAACAAAAAAAAGTCCTCTTATTTTCTAGCTCTCAATCACAATCACCCCATCTTTCCCTCTCAGCTTGGTTTGCTCTAGCCACCAAAGGTTTTTTGGCTTGCTGGTGATTGTGCTCTATTTTTCTCTTTGGAGTTTATATGGGCAGCCTTTATTTATTTGGCTCTGTTCACTGCCAAAAAGATGATTGTTTCTTGATTTATTACCAAGGCCTAGAAGGGTATTGGTTCATCTTAAGTATTCTTTTGATCCATTTAAAGGCCGAGAAAGGATATTGTGCAATTCAATATTATTGTTACCTCCCGTTCGATAATTTTGTTGTTTCTTTATGATTATTTCTAAACCCTTTCTATCGAATATTTGTATCGCCTTTGTATTTAATTCGGGATGATTATATAGTAGATTGCTCCTCTTTTTCTTGAATATAGGTAAATTTACCGAACCATGTAAATTTATATCTTTTTTATACTTGTTTAATTATGCAAATGATGTATTCGATGAAGTGCCTGAATGAGAAAAAGTATTAAATTGAAAACCTAAAATGACCTAATCCACAACGTGCGATCCTAACACAATATTACTCAGCAAATCTCTAATGAATAAAATAGAAAATTGATTGAGCAGGTGAGTAAAAAAAAAGATTGAGGAAACTATTAAAAGCTTGGGTCCAAATAAAGTCCTTGAACCAAATAGATACCTGGCATTCTTTTATAAGACATTTTGGTATAAAATAGAGATGGATGTCATTGATGATGTACAATATATCTTTAGACTTGCCATGATACCAAGGAAGTAGGCTAAAACTTTTATAACATTGATACCAAAGAAAGATATTCCAAGAACACCTATTGATTATAGGCTAATAAGTAAATGTAATATATCATACAAAATTGTGGCCAAAATATTAGCAAATAGACTTTAGCCTTTGCTGCCCACTTTGAACTCTAATGAACAAGGGGATTCTATAAAGGGAAGGGTATTGCTAATAATACTATTGGCTTTCAAAGTCTTAGTGCAATTTGGCACTTTTTCTTTCAAAGTCTTAGTGCAATTTGGCTTTCATATAAAATTCATCAATTGGGTTCAAGCATGTATTGTTGACTCTAGATATGCATTAATGTTAAGTGGCTTAGTTCCAGCTGTCAAGTAGATTTAAACAAGGGTGTCCACTCTCATTATGTTTACTTATTCTAACTTTAAAGATATTATCAAGGCTCCTTCACTATGTAGTAAATAGTTTCATATTAGAAGGTTTCAAATGTGATTGAGAAGGGCCCTCAATATCCCATTTATTTTTTGGTGATGACTATTTATTGCTAGCCAAGGCAAAGGTCAAAGATGTAGCTTGCCTCAAGACCATTACAGATGCATATTATGATATATCAGGCCAAATACCTAGTCTATCTAAATCCCACATTCACATAAGCCCTGCTACACCACCAAGAATTAAAGCACAAATAAAAGCCCTGGGAGTAATTGATGAAAACATTGGCAGCTTGAAGTATCTTGGTGTTTCGTTATCTAGAAAATCACTTAATGACAAGGCCTTAGCTTCCTATAGGAGAAAATGATAGCAAGGATCTCTAATTGGCAATGGAAAGCTTCCTCACTAGCAGGATGAGCAACTTTGTTAAAATCTATCCTCACAACTATCCCCCATTATCCTGTATGCATGTTCCCAATTACTTTCTTAACAAATTAGAAAAGGAATATAGGGCATTCCTATGGGGACATGACTCCACTCCGATGCCTAAATCAGAGGTGGGTTCCAGCAACAGAATGGGGAGGATTCTGAGGAGGGAGGTAGCGAAGAAAGGAACTCTAGTTTTTTCAGGATCTTGTTGTGCCTACCGCGAGTGTCCCCTCTTACCAGTATTTATATCGGCTGGCCTGACCTGTGGCTTCGTCCTCTTTCCTATGGTTACGATGGGAGCTAATTGATTCCCCTCTGTCCATAACCGTGTGCGGTTATTTAGCAGTTCCGGTCATGCCAGAGATGTTACAATTGGAGTTAGTGGCCATGTGGCCACTTCGACGTAGTTATACTTTGGAAGTGATAATTAGGTAGCTGATTGTAACCGTTGCACCTACATCCGTGTGGGTTTGAGATTGGTCGGAGTTCTGCCTTCGGACCTCTTTTTCAAGAGTGGTCGTTGCTGGATTGAAGAGATGTCTTCGCTTTGAGATGTTTTCGTTCTGATTTACCTTCGGGCCAGTACCTACGGCCGAGGCCGAAGACCGTGTCTTCGGCTGGTGCCCGAAGATCATGTCTTCGACAGGGGGCGAAGGTCATATCTTCGGCTAGGGCCGAAAATCGTGTCTTCGGCTAAATCCGAAGATCACATCATCGGCCCGTTAGTCACTCGGCTTCTTCCGGGTGCTTTGGTTCGAGATGTCTGGTTCGGGAGGGAGTGCACGAGCGATCGAACCTGTGATTGATTTATGCTTGAACCGACATATCCTAACACCTTCCAAATCATTTAGTGCCATATGTTTGGTAAGAAAAAACAGTAATGAAATAAAATTTCATCACCAAAGAGATATTTTGTGACAGTTTTTTTTCATTGTCATATGATACTTATTAGCGATAAATTATATTGCGGCTAGGTTGTAAGCTCCAGATTATCTATGGCTTTTAGGGTTTCGTCCCTTAGGGCATCAATTGTGCTATTCATTTCGTCGATATTGCGATCCAGTTTGGCCTCCCATATAGAAAACCTTTTAGGTCATTTGGGAGATCGAAGAGTTATCTAGGCTGTAGTCCTCAAAATGGGAGTTCGAGGGGGTACACCTATGATCTTGTCCGAGCTCCTTGGACAAGATTGATGGATGTTCTGCACCAAGCCTTCTTCTTGGAGTCTTGGTCAATTGCTACGAGTTCTGCACAACCATAGTCATGGCTTCTTGCAGTTGTTGGAAGAGTAGATTGAATTGTGATGGAAATTCCTAATTAATGAGCTTCCCGGGTGGTTGTTTTTCCTTGACTTCATTCATGGTTTTGGATCTGCTGTATTTGTCAAAGATCCATCCTTCAGCACCAGCCTAGTTGCCTCTAAAATTCTAACCTAATAAAATGCCAAAATCTGACCAGATAAAGTTGGGTGAATTGGTTGAAATGGTGAACAATGATCGGTCGGCTCACGGTTTGCTCGAATTGAAAGGCCGACCCGGAATAAAAAAATCCAACAAAGTTTTGATGGAACAAATAGAGATCATTCTAACCATATGAACTATATATATATATTCTATGAATTTCGAAAAATCTATTTTTTAAACTATTTTGGTAATAGAAAATGAGTACATAAAATAATGACCGTTGTTGAAAAATAATTTCAAAAATATTTTTTAAAAAATTAATATTTTTTATCAAAAAATTTATTAAAATTTAATATTATATATATATATATACTCGAAGGTCCCCGAAATCTTATATATATCCAGAGGTCAGGGCATATGGAGCCGTTCCTGGAAGGAGCGGAGGGATTGAAACTGAGTGAGAGGGATGCTGTTCCTATCTAAATGTACATATTTGTTCGCAATATGTTTCAGAAGTACATAAGAGTTGGAACCGCCTTGATCAGTTTTGACCGTCGTTTTGATTCAATACAATGTATATTATTGTTGGTCGGCTGGTTTTGGCCGGTAACAAAAGCGAGCAACGATTCTGGACCGAATCGCAATCTTTTTATGTATCGTATATTTGTCTCATGCGGGAAGTACTTCCCAAATGAGGCCAGGTGGAACGAGTCATGATCAAATGAATCGACATTGTACAATCTAAATATATCTCTTTTAATTTTTGTGCGACATCCTGGATTATTATGCTGATAAAATTATTTTATCAAAAAAAAAAAAAAAAACAGCACGCTTCTGGCTCCCGGTTTTGTCGGCGCCCTTTTCATAATAATATTTGGAAAACGTAATAAAACTACCGACAGTGTCAGTCCGTTGACTCGCTGATTCATTAGCATGGGTTGGTTCTGTACAGCAAGCATCAGGGGAGACAGGGAAAAGAGGCATGCGGATTGGGAGGTCCAACTGTCTCCTTGGATTCCAAGGCTAAAATTAATATATCCCTAGTACGTACATAGCGTACGTCTCGGTAGCTGGCATTTTCCACTCGGACCTGGTTCCACTCGCCTTCTTACTAAACCCTCTCCAGCTGGCTGGAACCGACCGACATAGGCGCCAAACGCCAACTTCTCTAAACCACGCAGATTCGAACGTGGATACTCTCACGGACGCATAGAATATACGAGAGAGAGAGAGAGAGAGAGAGAGAGAGAGAGAGAGAGAGAGAGAGAGAGAGAGGTGTCGGTTTGATAGTGGAAAGAAAAAAAAAAAAAAAAAGAGAGAGAGAGAAAGGGTGATGACGGTCGTCGGCAGCAGCGCTGCCAGTATCCAGAAACCGTGCATGGCGGTGGGAGGATCGATTCAAACCAGAGAGTTATGGGTATGCTCAAAAGTCCAAAAAGAAGGTGTTGTGCGCTTGAAACATTTGAGAGTCAAGGAAATAAATAAGGGATGTGGTCCAAGTTACACAAGCTAGATTTTGATAATGGAGATAAAGATTCACAACTAGAAATGATTTGGCAAGATTAAGAAACAAAAAGGTGGAAAGTAACTCTTTTTCCTTGCAGCCTCGTACCATTGTAATATCACAAATCAACTACCATCTTTTTGTTCCAAATTTATAATGTTATGTTAGGATGCATTTAAATCCAAACATTAATCAATCCAACAAAGTAGGTGATAACATTACATGGACTAGTATTTCATCAATTATTTGTTCTTAACACTTGGGGATCATCGTTGGCATGTTTTCACTTATACACGAAGCTACATCTGGCATGTCAATTGTTTAATCTAAGAAGTAGGGTTGAAAACTGATAGCATATAGATCAATATTGATATAGCTATATTTATATCCATATTTAATTTTATATTTTTTTGATAAATATAAATATCGATACGGATATTAAATACATATTAAAATTAGTATTCATATTTGTTTTAAATGAATTCTGTTATATCAACTCCTTACTCGACCCCTAAATATTCTCTGGATCACCGACCGCAGCAAAGGAACTTCCTCGAAGATTCAAAAGTTGCTCAGCATCGATTGGTGCCCCCAACTCCTTTGATGACCGGTCGTGGAACTACCCGGAGCATGGCCCCACCATCTATCACCATTGAGAGATGTTTCAACAATCCATCCCGATGTTGCACCTCTCGAGTCTGACTCATAATTATGCCCGTGCCCTCCTCGACCAGATTGTTTCTCGATTAGGAGCATTCTCGGATGGACCTTTTCTCATTACTCCCGAGAGGATCCCCTCCATCCAATCTTTGGCATCCGACGTACCGGACAATTTCCAATCGCACTAGGAGGTTCCCCCCCGATCCAGCCCCAGCCATGATGGCCGTGCCAATGATGGTTGAGGCAGAAGAGTTTATAGGGATAGCATCCCTACCATATCAATGCCTCCAATAAAAAATATACGAAAGAAAGGGATCCAAAGAAATAAAATCCTAACAACTTATCAGTATCCACTACTCTTGTCAGAACCACCTCCCTGATGGTGGCCTCTCATCATCCCTCGCAATGCTATAAATAGGTAAAAGGGACACCCGAGAATATATGCACACATACTTACACCCATCTCCATGCAATTGTACCTGTGCAGTACCAGGACTCTAAGCTCCGATGATTGTTTCCCTTTTCATCCTTCACGTATTGACTTGAGCATCGGAATGTCCCTGCCGATATCCTCGGCCCAAGTTGTCTTGCAAGTCTCCATTTGAGAACTGTCACAAGTCGTGCCTCTCCATGCTAAAGTGGTCCAAGGGATTCCTGGTGCCACTACGACCCATCGGAGGGCGATCTGGCAGCAACCGATTAGTGCACTACGTAAGGGGTTCTACATCTATAGCAATCTCGTTGACCAGCATATCAACGACACCCTTAAATCTCTAGAGCTAGAGGCCATCATGCTCACCCGCACATAAGAGTTCACCATAAGCCATGTCAGATAGTCCCTGTATGATGGGGAGCCACCTATCAAGGTACCACAGTCAACTGTTCTACCTCCTCCAATGCCTACGATAGATCAGAACTTACTGGCCTCCCTAGCCCAACAAGTGGAGGCCCTTGCCACTATAGTACAGGAGCTGCAACATCCTCCGGCGACAGGACATTAGCTACCTGAAGCACTGGCCATCATCGCTATCGTTGCCCATGGCAGCCGCTAATCTCCCAAAGGGAGATCATCCAATAAATGAGCTACCCGTCGTTCGCGGTCTCCTTCTCCTTGTCACGAAAGCCGCCACTCCCCTGAGGAACAACCCTCCCATCGCCGGATCATCCCTCGATCGTGGTCCCCCTTGCTGTGCCATGCACTCCTTAGGCAAGAGGGATAGCGACTGGGAAAAGAGCCGAGATGAAAAAAGCATTCCTTATCCCCCTCCGAGTCTTCGTATGAGTGCTCCCAAGAGGGGTCCACTAAGGAGGCCATTCAATGCTGAACTAAAAAATACCTCAATGAGTATGACCGCGAGCTACACGAGATCAATTGCCAGCTTGCTAACCTTCGAGGAGAGGGATGGAACCCAGCTAGGTTTAGTACTCACCCCCTCCCATTGCATTATGGAGAAGCCAATCCAAAGCCAATCCCGGGTCGGTTCAAGATGCCACAGTTGGAGCCATATGATGGCACCACCAATCCACTAGACCGTCTCAAGAGCTACAAAGCTCTTATAAGGATTCAAGGCACCTTCGATGCCCTACTCTGCATGGCCTTCTCACTCTTTGTGAAAGGTAGCTCGAGCCTGGTATTCCTGGCTCGAGCCAAGAAGCATCCACTCTTTCTGAGAGTTGGATGAGAATTTTGCAGCATACTTCAACGCCTACCAAAAGATGTTGCAGAAGGTTGACAACCTCTTTTCTATCTGACAGTAGGACAACGAGTCGCTGAAAGATTTTGTCGCCTGGTTTAAAGCAGCCACACTGGAGGTCTACAACCTCGACAAGTCCATGGCCATACTAGCTCTGAAGCACGAACTTCGCACTTCCCACCTCACCTACTCGTTGGACAAGACTCATGCAAAGTATTATTCAAAGATGCTAATCTGCACACAAAAATATATCCACAAGGAAGGAGCTATCTCCCGATGCAAGGCACGTGGGAGGCTGAACAAGAAGAAGGCTTAAGAGGAGCTTAGCAGAGCCCCAACCAGCAAGCCCAATTCATCTCTCCGATGGAGTTCCAGGTCGACTAACCCCGCTGGTTGATCGAAAAACTACACCCCTCTCCTCATCCCTCGGTCCAAGATCCTGATAGAGATCAAAGGGGAATAGTACCATAGAGGCCCATCCTGTTGAAGCCTTTCCACCTCTCATAATAAAAACAAGTATTGCCATTTTTACCAAGATCACGGCCATGACATGAATGAATGCCACCAGTTGAAGAAGGAAATTGAAGACCTCATCTACCATAGCTACCTCAACCAATATGTTCGCTGGGGCACATCTCCGCCCAACGCCCCAGGATCGGGTCCGCCATGGGCCCTACTCGAGATCGACAATCAACCGACCAAACAGAAAGTTGGCATGATCTCTTGTATGGAAGGGCAACTATCAAGGAAGTTGAGAGGAGAGAGGAAGGATCAAAATGTAATTTCATTTTTTGATAAAGAATTAGTCGAGGCCTATAATCCCAACAATGATCTTATCATCATATCCATGATGATAGCTAAGCATCCTAAGAAGAATCCTTGTTGATAGTGAAAGTTCTATTGATGTACTTTTTATGATACTTTTATTCAGATAGACTTATTGCTAAACCAACTCAAGCCCATTTCTATGCTACTAGTAGTATTCAACGGAGAGTCGATCAGGGTTGAAGGAGAAATTACTCTCTCTATCATGATGAGAACCCCCTCCCAGTAGAGCATCATCTTTATGACATTCACCATGGTTCGGGTGCTCTCTACTTACAATGTCATCCTTAAATGCCTGGGAATCAATCAACTGGACACTGTTGTCTTCACAAAGCACCTTCTTGTTTGCTTCCCAATAGCACTCAGAATTAGTGAGATGCACGGCGATCAACAGCTTGCCCGACAATGCTACCAAATGGCACCTAGATCATAGATGCCTGATGAATCGGCGACCACTAACCACCTAAACCAACGGGAACTCAAGAAAAGGGATGAGCTGAAGTAGAAATTGCTATCTTTTCTACTAAAACATGACCCTACGAAGATAGTGCATATCAAGGCTTCCTTGTATGCTCTTAATCAAGATCGACTCTTAGACTTCCTGCACTAGAATGCTGATATTTTTGCTTGGTCAGAGCATCGGGCATGCCAGGAATCCCTTCCGAGATTATCACCCACAAGCAAAACATCGACCTAAAGTTTAGTTGGTCCGACAAAAGAAAAGGAACCTTGCCCCTGAAAGGCAAAAGGCCATCAATCAAGAAGCCTATTATTCTGACTGGCTGGCCAACGTCATCATGGTATAAAAAGCAAATGAAAAATGGGATATCTATATCGACTACGCCAATCTTAGTAAAGCATGTCCGAAGGACAGCTTCTACCTATCGAGGATCAACCAGTTAGTCAACACCGCCTCCGATTACAACTTCTCAGCTTCATGGATGCATTTTTAGGTTACAACCAAATAAGATGGCTCTCAAGGATGGGGAGAACACTTCCTTCATGATTGATAAAGGTATTTATTATTATAAGATAAGGCCTTTTAGTTTAAAAAATGCATCAGCCATATACCAAAGGCTGGTCAACAAAATCTTCAAAGACTATATCGATCAAACCATGGAGGTCTATGTTAATGACATGCTTATTAAAAGCATTGAAGAGACTGACCATATCAAAGATCTGAAAAAAGCATTCAACATCCTCTATCGATACCAAATGAAATTAAACCCAAGCAAAAGTATTTTTGGTGTGATGGTCGAAAAGTTTCTCGAGTTCATGGTCACCCGACAGGGTATTGAAGCTAACCTGGAAAAGATCCAAACCATCCTCGACATACGACACCCAATTTCTAAGGAGGTGCAAAAACTCCTAGATGCATTGCCACCCTTAGTCAATTCATCTTGAAATCAGTCGAATGATGTCTACCATTCTTCAGAATGCTGCAGAAGATGCACGACTTCGATTGGACAGTGGAATACTGATAGGTATTTGAAGATTTGAAGAGATTCCTCACCTGCCCACCCTTGCTTTCCAAGCCTGAGGTTGGGGAAGAGCTATGCCTTTGCCTTGCCACATCCCCGAAGGTGATCAGCTCCATACTCCTCTGGATAGACAACAAGGGGTCCTAGAGACCCATCTATTACACAAGTCGGGTGCTCCATTACATAGAAACCACGTACTCCAGACATGAAAATCTTTTTTTGTACTAATTATCTCTGCACAATGCCTCAAGCCCTACTTCCAAGAACACTCGATAGTCATCCTCGCTGACCAACCGCTTGAGCCATTTTACAGTGGCCGGGCACTTCCAGGCATATGGCAAAGTGGGCATCAAGCTCAATAAGTTTGACATTTCCTACCACCCAAGGTCCTCCATAAAGATGTAGACCTTGGCCAATTTTCTAGTCAAATGTACCTAGCCAAACGATGGATCCAAGAAAGCGTCCGCTAGGCACTATGACATGCAAACCGATCTGGCCACAACATGGATCCTGCACATGAATGGTGCCTCAAATTCCTTGGAAAGCAGAGCCAGACTAATTCTTGTGAACCCGGAAGGGTGGTCATTGAGCATGCCTCATGATTCGAATTTAGGCGACTAATAACTAAGTTAAGTATGAGGCACTTCTGGCCGGCCTAAAGTCGTCAGGCAACTCGATGTCGACCGCTTGAAAGTCTTTACCAATTCCTAACTTGTGGCCAGCCCGGTAATCAATGAATATGAAGCTCAGGACATGATCATGACCAAGTACTTAGGTAAAGTACAAGCTTTGATGGTAGTGTTTAAATGATTTGGTATCTTCCACATCCTTGGCATGAGAGTACTCGGGCCGATGCCTTCTCTTGGCTAGGAATCTCGGTGGACAACACTTGCGATCGAACCTACATCGAGCACTTGGAAATACCAAGCATCAAAGAGGCTGAGATGGTCAATAGGTTGACCACAAATCAAGCTGGATGGATCGCTTCGTCAAGTACCTAACCAATGGTATCATTCCCAATAACCCCCCAAAAGAAAAAGGGTTCAAATAGAAAACTTCTAGGTATATGTTGTCAGATGGACAGCTCTACCGGAAGTCCCTCTCCTTCTCGCTGCTCAAGTGCCTTCAACCCATCAAAGTCGATTATGTGCTCCAAGAGATCTACTAAGAAATGTATGAAAACCATCTAGGAGTCAGATCCCTGGTGTACAAAGCTCTAAGACATGGATAGTACTAACCGACCATGCGAGATAATGCAATGGATCTTGTCCAAAAGTATGATAGGTGTCAGCAATTCACCAGCATCCAGCATTAACTAGCAAGTCAACTGGCCTTGCTCTCCTTGCCTTGGTTGTTCGTCCAGTGAGGAAGGGGCATACTCGGCCCATTTCTCCTGATGCCTGAGCAATTGAAGTTTCTTATAGTTGCGATTGACTACTTCACCAAGTAGATAGAAGCCAAGCCATTAGTGCCATTACCGAGGACAAGGTCAAAAATCTTTTTGAAAATTGATCGTCTATATGTATAGACTCTTCTATACCATCATTACTAACAATGATCAACAGTTCGACAACCAAGCCTTCAAAGACTTTTGCATCGAGTTCCATATCGAATACTACTTAACATCCGTTGACCACCTCCAGTCGAATGGGGAGGTAGAGGAGATAAATCAGACTATTCTCCAAGAGCTTCAAACCAAACTAGACAAGTCCAAGGGCCTCTAGGTAGATGAGTTGCCTGGAATACTTTGGGCCTACCACATGACTCCGCAGACCATGATGAACGAGACTCCGTTCAGCTTGTCCTTGGGCACGGAGGCCATGATCCCCATCAAGATTGGGCTTTCGACTATGCAGATCGAATGCTTCGACGAGCCTACCAACTCAAATCAATTAAGGGCTAACCTCGATCTATTAGAAAAAACTTGAGACTGAGCTAACCTGAAGATGGTGGCATATTGATAAAAAGTCGCTTGATACTATAATTCTCGAGTGAAGTCAAAGACCTTCCTTCTAGGAGATCTTATCTTGCGACATGCCAAAATATCGAAATCCACTGAACAAGACAAGCTATCTCTCAATTGGAAAGAACCCTACTGAGTAATTGAGGTACTTTTGCGAGGGGTTATCGGCTAGAGGACTTGGACGAGATGACCATCCCCCAAACCTGAGATTCCGAGAATCTCCAGATATATTACTAATGATGTAACCACGTTCATCTAGAAATACAAAAGGATTTTCTCTCACCATGGTCCTAAAGGTCCCCCAACCTGACACCAAGCCTACCAAGACTTGCTGAACTCCCATTTGATTGGCTCATACCCGATCGAAGAGATGACTAGCTCGCTACCCCTATCTGGGTACTCTCGTTAGGGTAACTCTTGCTATGATAATTTCTTTCAAAGATAACTCCTATCCGATCGGCTCATACCTGATCAAAGTGATAACCAGTAGCCGTTCTCATCTGGGTAACTCTCAGGATAAGTCCTTACAAAGGTAACTCCCTTCTGATCAGTTCATACCTGACTGAAGAGATGGCCAGCTCGCCATCCCCATCTGGATAACTTCCACCAGAATAACTTCCATCTGGTCAACTAATACTTGATCGAAGAGATGGCGACTTGTCACCCCCATTTAGGTGACTCCCACCAGGGTAACCCCCATTTAGATAGTCCACACCCGATCAACATGATGGCTAACTCTCTTCCACCATTCAGAGAACTCCTTACAAAGTTGACTCCTGAGTAGTTGGTCAATCGACAATAGTGGCCAACCTAGCAAAGTCTCACACCCGAAGGAGAATGGGAGTGTTCAACCGATGCCCCAACAATTTAAGAATGAAGGCACTCAAAGAAGTATCACATTCAAACACAAAAGCATTCAAGTAAGCTCAAATTGTCCAAAAAAAACTTTTATTTCATTAATTTGGAAAAGACATACAAAGTCAGATCAAGTCTGAGACATCCAAAGTCTAATCGAGTCTAAGACATGCAAAATCGGATCGAGTTCAAGACATGCAAAGTCAGATCCAGTCTGAGATATACAAAGCCAGATCAAGTCTAAGACATACAAAGTGCATTGAGTCTGAGACATACAAAATCGGTTCAAGTCCTAAACATACAAGACTCAATACAAGCTAAAGCTTGAATGATTACAATATCAGGTAGATAAAAGAAAGAGTTACAACTCGTTCTTTGCCACTGCAGACCTTCTCGCGATCTACAGCCAAGGATGATCTTCTGTGTTAAAGTCAGTTCTTGAGAAAGATTACTTCAATATACAAAGCCATGGCCGACACCTGATAGCCAGGAGACGGAACTTCAATAACAAAATCCCACCGACTAGAGTTAACGATTAGTCGATGGGATTTTAACAGTGTAGCCCCTTTGGAAGCAGCTTCACTAGGTGATTATGCTGGCGGAATGGTTATTCCAGGGAGAGCTATCTCCAAGGACGCCTTCAATGCCCTTGCCCTCTATCTCCAAAAATACCTTCGGCCTTCCATCGTGCCAGTGACATCCATCTCGTCCTTGTTGGACCTCATTTTCTCTCCAGGCACTCTAGTTAATAGCAACATCCTTCCCTCTCGCTAGAAATTGCCACTATCTGCTTTGCCAAATAGGTTCTAGCCAAGGGGGGAGTGACGGGGAGAAGGGAGAGGTAGTTAAGGCAACGGAGGGAGGCCCTTTATTTATAATAGAGGTCGACTACCCAAATGATGATGCATGGCAATGCCAAATTGGGCCGATCAAATGGATGCTTGGAATTTTGATGGCGGTCACTTTGGATCCCGCACCATTAGTGCCTGTCTTGGACTCAGTACCAACGGCGAGAAGCCGAAGCATGTTTACCATGTGGCACTCCTGAAGCAGTCGGTCATTGCAGCCACTTCAAAATGGTGCCTCATTTACTCCCGCCTTCATAATTGATGCAGGTAGCAAATGGTCAAGCTCGCCCTACCACATGGCTTGCTGCCCTTGGCTTGGCCCAACAACTATCGGGGAGTGATCTAGATAATAAATACACCCCATTTTCGAGGGCAACCCTTTTTTGAGTTATCATCAGCTAAAGAGAGCAGCATAAGAGGCTACCCGGTCGGGCCTGAGTGAAAGTCAGCCCTGCAAGATTGGCTTCCTGGGGAAGGCCGACCCTTGTTCGTCGTTGGTCAGCATTGAACAACTTAAGGATACTTAGTCAACAACCCCCTACTGACTGAAGACTTGGAGGACTTTCACCTCAAAGCCTTTGGTAGGCAAAATCTAAAAGATGAACTCCTGCCCAAAGATTCGTTCAAGTCAGCTACACAGTCATGGAATCTGCTAGCACGAACACCTAATACCCCATGATTGGACCACTCGCTCCTAGACTTGACAAACGACTTGGCCCCGCTTGCCGACTCACCAATGAGACATCTAGCCAAGCCGACGAAGTGGGGGAACAGGTGAACAACCCACTCAGGTTCAATTGTACCACCGACCCGATACTTGAAAAAATTTACACAGGCAAAATACATAGATTATGAGACATCACTGAAATAGAAATTCTTCATTGAAGCACATGAGGGTTTGTACAAGTTCTGCCCAAGCTTGCTAAGGCCTTACAAAATTGGGCTCTAAGTCCAAACACAGGAAAGCCAGAAAATGCACAAACAAGGGAACGAAAATAGAAAAAAGTATCCTTAAATTTCTGGAGCAGTGACCAACTCTTTGAGAACCTCAACTAGAGCAGCCGCTTGCCGAGAAGTCTCGGTTGGGGCCATCGCTTCCTCATCCCCTAGTGCCTTGATCGCTGCCACATCACTAGCATCTCCGTTGGCCCTGCCCTCTTTCGTTGCTCCCTCCTCAATCGCTTCGCTCTCTTCAACCAATTCGTCCTCTTCTTCATCCTTCACCTCGTTGGTAGGAGTGATGCAATGCAGGCTATGCATGCATAAGCCTCAGCAACCTTTGCCTTGCAGTTATCAAAGCTGATGATGTAGATGCCTGCTGTGGCTACTATGGCATCAAACATGAAGGCATTCAAGTTCTTGTACTCTTCGACCACTCTGGCCATGGTGGTGGCAACCATTTCTTTAGCAACCTTAGTCCAATTCTCAGTGACCTTCACTAGATCTTTGGTAAACTTGGCCCATCCCTCGATAGATCGGGCCTGCTCCTCATTCGCTTGGGCTCTATTCTCGGCCAGCCTATGGAAGACCTCACAGTGGTCTAGCCTTGCCACCATGTTCGCCACCCGACCGTGCTCCCTCCCTCTCCTTTAGCCAAGCAGCCATGTCTTCCTTCAATTTAACAACCTCCAAGCAATCCATTTTGATGCTCATGAACCTATCATCCGCTTCCTTCACCTCGACCTCCCAAGCGCCTGAGTCTCTGTATACTTAAGGATCACCATGCATATGGTTGTCAGGCTATGAAGGAGCTGCACGAGAACAACAAGCGGAGTCAGACACTTGGCAGTGTCTGACCGACACACAACCACCACACCCAACTTACCTGAGTCATAATCAAGAAAGTCCCATTTATCAGCTCACTAACATACTAGGACTTAAATTCCTCTACGTCCCGCGGAAGCACCATTATTTGCAACAGCTCTCAAGTGACTGCAGAATTATGCAGTGTCGAGTCATCCTCACCGACGTGGACCTGTACACCCATCCATCTTTGGTTCTAGCCCAAGAAATAGTAGTGCGTTACTCGAGAGACCTCCTTAAGGTCTCAGCTCGCCTCATTGCTGCGAACATCCTGGTATCTCTCAGTGCCAAGGAGCTCCCTTCTCCCCTCAGCATCAATGAGGATGAGGGAGCCGCACTTGCCTTTGGTGATGTTGGGGTCCTCTGCAGTTCACTCGTCAGCACATTAGGGGCAGGAACTGTCAGAGTGTCACCTGAGTCATGACAGTTGGGGCCGCCACAATCTCCACTCCTCATCACTCACTATGGAACCCCTTGGTGGAATGAACGTGACACAGGAAGCCGGCACCCTGGCAGTGACAGATGGGGCCCTGATAGATGGCCCCTCAACCTTCGACCTCTTGGTGATGGCCTCCCTTTTCTTCTTGCAGCCGCCGTCCAGGGCTGACCTTTTCTCCAAATATGCCAGTACCTAATCCACCGAGACAATCCTCATGGCTGAAACAAAAAATGTACAAGTTAGATAAATGACCAAACGAGGAAGCAACAGGGATTCAGAGCCCTTACTGAGAGAGTTGCTTGGCCTCAATCCGGTATCATATAAGTTCTGTTCGGTAAGGAGCTCCCTTAGTTCGGGAACTTTCATATCAGAAAGCTTTTGGAAGTCCTCTTGATCAGGCTTGATCACCACATCATCCTGATTGGGAGAGATATCCACCACTCCCCAACTTTTTTGGATCCCCCAAGGATGGCTAGAAGAAATAAAGAAGAATCGGGTCTTCCAATGATGAATGGAATTGGAGAGTTTTATAAGCTTCCTCTTCTTTTAGGGACTAAAAAAGAACTAGCCCTTAGACCCGAGCAGTTTATTCAACTTAAAGAAAGCTATGAACAAGGAGAATCGGAGATGGATCTCACAAAAATGATAAAGAATGACAAAACCAGCAAGGACCCGAAAGGAGTTAGGGCCAAGCTAGATAAGAACGACATCATACCAATATAAGACATCACAGATAAAAGGATATAATAGAAAATGAAAGCCAGCATGAAAGTCCTCCTTGTATATGGCCAAGCAACCACTGGGTCGGAAGTCACTCAATCTTCTGGCCTCAGCATATGAAGATAGAAGTCTTCCAAAATCTGGTATGTCTCTCGGAACCCAATGAGTTCACGCTTGGTAACATTAGAGACCTCATGCATTGATCCTGCAAAGGGCCTCATCGAGCCCCGAGAGGGACCAGCCCATCCTTTCTTTTTGGGAACCGGAGCTTCCTCCTCCGAAGCTTCCTCCACCAGTTTTTCTCTCGAGCCCCCCTCCTCAATTGATTCCTCTTTCACCACGGAACTCTCTTTCTCAACCAGACTCATCTCCTCATATATACTCTCAAGGGACCAATCTACCAGGAAGTTGCATCCGAAGGCCCTTGCACTCTAGCAAGATTACCAACCAAATGGCTTTCGCCACTGCCCGACTTCCTACCGGGGAGCAGAATGAACCAAGGGAGCAAAAATGAAGAAAAAAGGCTAAGAAAGATGTGTTCATCTAAGCAAGTGGAGGCAAGAAAAAAGACTACAAGTGGCGAGCAAGAGAGAAGAAATGGCACCTATCTCCACTTAGTCCTCTCTGATTTGCTAAAAACCTACGGGTACCCTGGGAAAGACTCAAGAAGGGAATAGAAAACCAATTGCCTAGGAGAGAAATCTTTAGGGAGTGCATGTATGAATCTTCTCTCCTCCCATTCCCCTTCCTTCTCTGTCAGTAGCAACCTTGCGACTATAGCAAAAGTTCCCTATTTATGCACACACTAGACAATCATGATCGGAGCCCCTAGTGTTTTTGAGGTCATCGGATCATGACGCATGGCACGCCCCCATTCAGGCATGACCATGACCGCCTCAAGATCCCAACTAATCGATTGCCTCCATTCCCCCCGCTCCATGTGGATCATTTATAGCCCATGGTTGGTGGGCCACATGGAATGAAGTGGTTGGCCAAGGATTACCTTGCGGATTGATAGAGGTTATGGTGCAGCCTCTCAGATGTCTCACCAATGATTCACCCGTGTTACCTATGCATCACACCCTAAGGCACCAGTCATCAGTTCCTAAGGTGTCAATTAATGTCCAAAGAACTAAAGGACAATCCCAGCTCTCAATGTCGATGGAACAGCTACTCCCTTTCCCCAAGAGCGATGCCGACGAACCAACTTGGTACCATTATGAACTCAAGAGTGGGGCGCATCTTTTGTATCAACTCCCTACTCAGCCCCCAAACGTTCTCTAGACCACTGATCGTGGCAAAGGAACCTCCTAGAAGATATGGAAGTCGCTTGGCACTAGTTAGTGCCCCCAACTCATCTGGCCAGTCATGGAACTACCCAAAGCATGGCCCCACCAACTGTCATCACCGATAGATGTTCCAACAATCAGTCCCAATCACTACAGTGAAACAGGGCTTTAGCGACGCTTTTTTTGGCCTTTACCGATGCTTTTAAGCATCGTCAAGAAACATCCGGACGCTTTTCAAAGCATCGCCAAAGCATCGCCTATGCAAGCATGGGGATGCCACCTGCCGATGCTTTTTAAAAGCATCGGCATTTTTCGATGCTTTAAAGTGTCGCTCGAGTTAAGTCAGCGATGCTTTAAAATGTTGATAGGGTTCAAATTTAGCGATGCTTTAAAGCGTCGCCAGTTTTAAATCTAGCGATGCTTTAAAGCGTCGCTAAATTTAAACCCTAGTAATGCTTTAAAGCGTCGCTAGACTTAACTCTAGTGATGCTTTAAAGCATCGCCAGGTCCAAACCTAGTGATGCTTTAAAGCATCGCTAGACTTAAAACTGGCGACGCTTTAAAGCATTGACAGAATTTTTTTTTTTAAATTAAACAGATAGCTATACCTATATACATACAACACAACCTGTATACATCATCAAAATGAAATTCTTCAAACCTGTATCACATCCAACATACAAAAATAAATAAAAACATTCAACCCTGTATCATATCCAACATACACAAACAAATAAAAACATTCAAACCTGTATCACATGCAACATACAGAAACACAAACACAAACCAATCATAAAGATTTATATATATATATAAGTGCCAATCCAAGTTCAAATAAATAAAAAGACATGCAAAAATAATAAAAAAAATAACTAGCATCACTGATCCGCGGGAGGCTGGTCGTTGTCAGGTCTGCGACTCGCAGATGCACCAGGAACCTACAAGATATATATCAGGAATTATGATACATACATTATATATATTATAAAGAATTAGATACATACAAAATTAATAAATAATTACTTACCTGAGATGACATGAACATATGTAGCACAGATATAACATGCTCTAGCTGAGACCTAATGGTCTGCATCTCTGCTCTATCCACATCACGTGTCTGTTGGAGCTCTGCTATCTCCTCTTGGAGCTGACGAACATGTAACTGATCATGACTCTCTCTAGTATCCCGAGTATATCTACTCACCTCAGATAACTGAGTAGGGGTAACTCCAATTCCATAACCTCTCACTCGTCCAGGATGCTCTGGTCCCATCAACTCCGAGAATACCTCGGCCTCGATGCGACTGCTCTGAGTAGATGATGAACCCTCGCCATCACGCTCGAAGATCATAGAGGTAGCCCTATTCTATATTTTATAAAAAATACATATATCACTACTTAATAAAAATAAAAATATAAATCATAATATAATATTAATAAAAAATATACATATATATCTCTGGACTCCTCCCGAACAAAACTGCCATCCTGGTGAACGTGAGTCATCCGACAGAACTCCACCTCACCAGGCTCCCTCCCTTGCTGATCAGCCTATATAAAGAATAAATATTATGAAAAAATCTAAAATAACACATCTTATACCCCCGTACCATGATACATGGCACATGCATGATACATGATGATACATGATGTTAAAACTATAAGTATACTAAAAGTATTATAGGATGAGAAACATACAAACTCATGCCTGAGCCGTGCATAACTCTTGGACCCCGCTGTGTGAGGAACAGACTGAGCTGCTCGTGCAGCTCTACCAATAGCAGAATATATCTATAAAATAAAATTAAAACTATGTTATATATTGTATAAATATAATTATGACGAGTGAAAATTAATAAATTTCGAAGTGTTTGATGATGCTACACAACCTGTGCCCTCTCGGAGAACCAATAGTGCACCAGCTCCCTCCACTGATGAGGGTGAACATCAGGAGGACAGGTAGCTGCAACATGCTCCTCTGTCCTACCCTCTCGCATGTAGTCTCCCTTCAACTTCGTCCTGTATTCTTTCCACTTGCGATTGAGAGACTTAAGCACAAAATCAGAAGTATCTGGAGGAAGAACGAACTTGCTCTACAATTTAAATAAATAATAAAATATGTATTAAATGAAATAAGTAATTCAACTGTTAAAAATCTAAGATATAAAATAATATATCAATTTTTTTACCTGTACAACTCGAAGCATCTCTACTTTATAAGCAGGAAGCATGTCATTCCACTTCGAATAATTCAGGGGACATAGCTGACCCCGGCGTGCTACTATCCCCAGAAAGCTAGTCAACAAGCTAGCAGCTTTCTTAATATGCTGCCCTAGCTTGTTACACTCTATCACTATCCTCTCGTCCTCAGGTAACTGCCACACAACACGGACTAGTGTGGGTCCTCGCCTACGCCTGAGTCTCCCAGATCCATCTACAAAAAAAAATAAATAATATTGTATATCAAAACTATTGCATATGCATGAATTGAAATGAGATAGAATTATTAAATTACGTACCATGTATTTGTATGTCATCGATGATAGGCTCATCATCAAGATGATCCATAAAATGATCGTGATGTGTGGACTCGGAGGGAATGGCATCGTCCTGAGGTGTAGAGGTAGTAGCATCGACCTGATATGCAGAAATAGAGGGACTAGCATCAGACCGATATGAAACTGATCGACTGCCCTTGGGCTGCTTGCTGAAGAAGTACCAGCCTCGATCTGGAAAAACTGAAACTGTATATCTGCTAATCACTTCCTTCGAGGCATGGTGTACCTAACCTACATTATTTAAAAACAAGTCAGTCAACAATATAATCAAATTATAACAGAAATGAATTATAATTTAAAAGATAACATAATCATTAATGCAAAAATGTAAACCATCTTATAAACTACTTGTCATAATCAACCAGTTGTACC
Organism: Areca catechu; assembly: GCA_021397845.1. Taxonomy (NCBI): domain Eukaryota; kingdom Viridiplantae; phylum Streptophyta; class Magnoliopsida; order Arecales; family Arecaceae; genus Areca; species Areca catechu. The sequence continues at coordinate 5,966,985 of CM038040.1, read as the reverse complement.
TTTCTCGGAATCCAACCTAACCAAAATGGTTGTATCATTTATATGATCATCCGGCACAATATTATAAGGCATACACTAAGTGTAAGTATCATCATCTTCTTCTTCCACCCTTTTTCCTATGTCATACAAGTCTCTGGGTTTTATCTTAATAACAGTAATACATTCTTTATCTTTCGAGTCTTATACATAAAAAACTTGTCGAGCTTGAGATGAAAAGATAAATGGATCATCCTTCAATAACACACCCATATGTAACAATCTTGAAAAATTGACAAGTATGAATCCATTTGAGTCCTTTTTCAAATCTCTCGGTGTATTTATATCCATCCAATCGCATCGAAATAATACAACTTTAAAATTTTCATAATAATCCAACTCCAAAATATCTTTAAGTATACCATAATAAGAATTTTCATCTGCTTCTACCATAACACCACTGTTCTGAGTTTTTCTAAATTTCTCGCACTCCTTGGTATGAAATTTAAAGCCATTTATAATAAAACCATTATATTTGTTCACAATATAATTTGGACATCTGGCAAGTGCTATTAGTTCTGCTGAACTATTTTTCTCCATCAGTACCGTTACCTAGAAAATATAATATCAATTATCGATCACTTATTCAATGTTAAATGTATATAAAATTATTACACGACTTATATATACTAACATGATTGGCAAGCCATTTAGGGAATAACTCAACCAACCATCTTTGTTCAATCCTTGGATTAGGACGAGTTGAATGATTTGCTTGTCTTTGTACAGCTAAAAATTCACTGCATGACAATCAAATATAAGTTTGACAACAACATGTCTAATATTTAGTATTATCCATGTGTAGATAGACTAACCTACGATAATCAGATATTATGTCACTATGTATCAATCCATAACGGTATGCTTGTGACAAGAATTTATGGTCAAGAACAATACTTTTAGCTTTTCCTATAAATCTTCCGGATGATGCAAATTTGTATAGATCTATATTTTCCATAGTATCACCATGACGTTGAGGTCGATTGAATACAGTCACTATACCTTTGAGATATCTTGAATAAAATATTAAACACTCTTCAGCAATATATCCCTCTGCTATTGAGCCATCAGAATAGGCTTTGTTTCATACATAATCCTTCAAACGTACAAGATACCTTCAAAAAGTATGATATTTATCAATATTAATATCACATTAAATAATGAAAAAGATATATAAATTATAAAATTTAAGTTTTACAGCATTACCTCTCGATAGGGTACATCCATCTGTACTGTACCGGTCCACCAAATTTAGCTTTCGAAGCTAGGTGAATGAGTAGATGAACCATAATCATAAAAAATCCAGGAAAAAAATCTTTTCTATCTGACATAATGTAAGTACGACTTGAGACTGTAACTGATCAAGCTCCTGAGGATCAAGAACCTTAGAACATTATGCCTTGAAGAATGATAATAACTGAAATACAACTATAATAACTTGTTTCGGTATTGACGACCTTAAAGCCAATGGAAGAATATCTTGTATTAATATATGTCCATCATGACTTTTAAGATTTAAAATTTTGCGCTCTTTCAGATTCACACATCGTGAAATATTTGAGGCATATCCATCAGGAACTTTGATATTCTTTAAAACTATGAGGAAGAGATCTTTTTCTCAACTAGATATTGTATAACATGCATGAGGAATATAAGTTCTATCATTTACAAGCACTTGTTGATGAAGTTCATGTCGGATGCCCATTTCTTTTAAATCAAGACGCGCCTTCATGTTATCTTTAGTCTTTCCATCAAGATTTAATATTGTTCCAATCAAATTATCACAAACATTCTTTTCTATATGCATAATATCAAGATTATGCCGGAGTATATTATGCTCCCAATAAGGTAAGTCAAAGAATATGCTTCTTTTCTTCTATAATTGTTTGGTATGCTGATGGGCAGATGTTGTGATTATATCATCATCATTTTCAACTTCAAAGAAATTATCCGGATCCTCGAACACTGTCGTATCTAAGGTGCAAGTATTGACTTCCTCCGATACTTCTTCTTGTACCGAAGTCTCAACATCATCTCTTCCTCATTTTTTCGAGGACTTTGTCATCTTGCCATAACTGTGTCTGATACCAAGCATTTGTCTACGAATATCAGAACTAGAAGGTAGAATTGGAACAGATCCCAACTCTATAGTACCATCAAATAAATCCTTCTAAAATCGAAATGGTTGATTTGCCTCCAACCATCGACAATGTCCCATATAACAGAACTTTCCTCCATGTTTTAACCAAATTGAATGGGTTGATTCACCACAAGAAGGACATGCAACTCGTCCCTTAGTGCTCCAGCCAAATAAATTAGCATATGCAGGAAAATCGTTAACATTCCATAATAGAGCTGCCCGCAGATTGAATGTTTGGTCATTTGAAGCATCAATTACACTGATACCCTCCCATAGTTGTTTTAATTCATCTATTAAAGGTTGTAAGAAAACATCAATATCATTGCCTGGACCCTTATCACCTGGAATGACCATTGATAAAATAAGTGAAGACTGTTTCATGCATATCCATGGTGGCAAATTATAAGAAATCAGAATAACTGGCCAGGTGCTATAGACAGAACTTAAGGTCCGAAATGGATTGAACCCATCACTGGCTAAACCCAGCCTAACATTACGAGCATCAGATGCAAAATCAAGATGTCTGTCATCAATGCTTTCCATGCTAAACTATCTGCTGGGTGTCTCAGCATTCCATCTTTTTTAAGGCTTTCATCATGCCATCTCATTGACGAAGCTGTCTTTGATGATGCATAGATCCTTTTCAATTTAGGTACAAGAGGAAAATAATGTAATACCTTCGCCGGCTTTTGTTTAATTTGTATTGCATCCAATTCATCTAATCCCTCGCTCTCATTTTCTTTTTACTTCGTCCATCATGAACATCCACACACATGGCACGAGTCTTGATCGGCATGTTCTCTCCGATATAATATATAATCATTTGGATAGCTATGAATCTTTTCGTATCTAAGATCCAATTCCTTTACTAGTTTTTTGGCTTCATAACAAGATGTTGGTAAACTAGTACATTCAGGAAATGCATCCTTTAATAACTTGAACAACATAGTAAAACTCTTGCCAGACCATCTATTCAAGTATTTTATATGAAACAAATGCACAAGAAAATGAATTTTTGAAAAGATGCTCACTCAACTGATCCCATCCCAAGCTTACTGGCAACTAATAATTGAAGTAGCGCAGTGGCATATAGCGGGCCAGCGTTGGCCCATTGGTCACAAGTCTATTGCAATTGTGGACCGCCTTGTAGGCTACACTCCATCGATCTTATTCATTTGTTGGCCCAAGCCGCAGTTAAACATCTCTTGCTTATTGAAATTTCATAAATCCCATTAGCTTATGGTGACACTTATTTTAATTAATAATAAGAAATATGGATTGTAATTTTTTTTTAATATTAAGCTATCTAGAAAAGGTTTTGTATTAAGGTTCATCAATCTGACTTCTTTAGCTGAATCATTTATTAAAAATGGGACCTAATTCCATATTATATTTTTTATATAATATTAAAAAATTGGTCCACCAAAACAATACATTCAGGAAATAATTAGTCTTTCCTTAATTAATTTTCTGATTTAATCAAACATGAGAATTTTTTTTTAATATTTCTTTTATCTTGATCCTCTTTTAATAATTTTCTATATTACTTAATTAGGATCGATGCAATCTCAAGTCTGTTTCTTCTTATAGATAATTTGTTATTAAGATCAGTTATTATAATTTTTTTAATAACAAATCTTTAGATCCTCTTGGAAGAGAGCAGCTGAGGATCAGTTTGGTTGTTTAGTTTTAAAATCTTTAGATCCTTCTAACTCAACAATTTCAATCAACAATCAATGAGATCCGTTATCAAGGAAAAATGAAAATATATTGATGAATTAGCAGATCAATCAAATGGATTAGATGTTGTGAACCCATCAGCACAAATTAGCACCTTCAACACAAACAGGAGCAATAATTTTCTAAAACAGTCCTGGGAGAAATAAAAATGGATTAGATGTTGGGAAAGGGGAAGCATACTGGACAATCGAAATATCTCCCATATGAAATCAGATATTCAAAACGAAACCCATCCCAAGTATTCAATCCATCATTCCACATCAAACAGATGATAAAAAAAAATAATTGACAGCTCCATCATATTAAATTTGTACAATACCGTTAACAAATAGATGGACATCTATAACAGAAACGAGCTATGAGGACGAACTAAGAAAAAATCTAAGGAACGGATAAGGAAAAATCTGAACCACGTGTGGTTGATCGTTTACCCGACAGCAGAAGAAGAGCACAAAACTTGGAAGCACCCCGATGACGACAAAAGAGCTCGCTTTGCCGAAGCACCCCGTGCCCCTGAGCTCTAAAAGGAGGAGGCCGGGAGAGGGAGGAGGAAGAAAGGAGGGAGCTGGGGCGGTGGCCGAATCGACTGAAAATAAAATTAGGGCTCGGCTATGGGTTATGAAATTTTTTCGATGCTTTTACAAATCCGACGACACTTTTAAGCATTGATAAAAGTTCAGTTTTTGCCGACGCTTAAAAGCGTCGGCGGATTTCAGGGTGGCGACGCTTATAAGCATCGGTAAAGGTCCGGTAATTATCGACGCTTAATAGCATCGGCGGGTTTCGCAGTATGCCGATGCTTTCCAAAAGCGTCGGCGGGTTCCTAGATCTTTCCGACGCTTCACAGAAGCATCGGGAGAAAAGGGTCGCTGTTTATCCTTTTTACTATTGTGAATGCTGCGCCTCTCGAGTCCTACTCACATTTACGCCCGCACCCCTCCTTGACCAGATTGTTTCTCGGTCGGGAGCATTCTCAAGTGGACCTCTTCTCATGACTCTCAGGAGAACCCCCTCCTTCCAATCTTTGGCATCCGATATATCGAAGAATTCCCAGCCACACTACGGAGACTACCCCCTCGTCTAGTGCCTACCATGATGGCCATTCCAATGATGGTTAAGGCGAAGGAGTTCATCGAGGGCAGCATCCTTATCGTGCCAATGCTACCAATAAAAAAGATGCCAAAAAAGGGTCCCAGTAGACAGGATCCTAATAGCTTGCCGGTACCCACTACTCTTATCAGAACCACCATCCTGATGATTTCTCGTTGTCTCTCGTGATGCTATAAATAGGTAAGAGGGACATCCGATAAAGTATGACATCCGATAAAGTATGCACACATGCTTACACCCATACTCCGTACAGTTGCACCAGCGCAGTCTTCAGGACTCTAAGCTCTAGCGATTGTTGCCCTTTTCACCCTCCATATACTAACTAGAGCTCTAGCGATTATTGCCCTTTTCACCCTCCACATACTAATTTGAGCATCGGAGTATCCCATCGATATTCTCGGTCCCGAATTTTTTGCAAATCTTTACTCGCGAACCATCACGAGCATCGCCTCTCCATGCTAGAGAGGTCCAAAAGATTCTCGATAGTACCATGATACATCGAAGGATGGTCTGACAGCAACAGATTTGGGTGCAAATCAAATATTAGAAATATCCATATTTATTCTATATATATATATATATAAAAGATATTATTTGGATATAAATAAGATTTTTAGTAGAATTTAATGATGAAAATTAATATTGAATATATAATCATAAAAGAAGGTGACATAATTCACTATTGCACGCAACGCTAGCAAACTTTATTATGGACCCCACCATGATGGCCCTCTACAATAAAGAGATCACCGTGCACCCAAACTAGGTGAGAAGATGCATAGTGCACAAGGTCTAAGACAAGCTTACAAGACAAAACCAAACTTTGGATGGATTAAAGCCATCATACCCAGGTCCAGTCCAATTTTCTTATCCATGCAGTTGAGGCACGAGAAGCTAGACTTACCTCACTTTCGGTTCTAGTTTTGGATCAGCCTAGGTATCTGCCCGGTTGCCAAAACCACTTGCAGCCTTGGCAAGGGCTGGACTGGACTTTCATAGTTAATAAATTACTCGTAGAACCGAGACTTCATACATTAAGTATAGACCTCATCTTGACCTTGGACGGAAGGATCGACATCATGGGGATGGGAATGAGGATAGGGATGTGAATATATAGGCATCATGAGGAGTCAACAGCGGCCAGTTGTTTAGATCAGTTTGCAGTACTGTTTTAGATAAAACAACACGCATGCAGATTATTTCATGGAAAATATCGAGGCGCTGCAGGGTACGCAGGAGGTGGATGCATGGGTCCAGCGCGGCCGCCAAGCCAAAACAGCTGTACCCCTCGCGGGCCCCAATTTATTTTTTTTTTATTTAATGGATCGGTATATTCTTTGACGAAAGTAAATACAATCCATAATACCAGATCATAAAATATATCAAAACTGTATAAAAACGGAATGTCAATCGATCCACAATATCGGATCAGAATGATTGGCCACAAACGAAGCGATCCAGTCAACCGTCGAGTTCGTCTCTATCTGACCAGCGAACAAACACAACTCTGCAACAAAAGGATAGTGTCTCTAACAACAGGATGGGAAGCAGGCATCGAGGTCCTCCGATCAATCCAGGAAATAATCGAGGTAGAATCTCCCTTAATAAAAAGGCGGTCTCTCTGAAGGATAATCCGGGCATATCTGATCCCTGCCCAAGCCGCCAGAAGCTCAACCTGAGGGACCGAGGTGTCTCAGACCGGGAATCCTCCCGCCACTAGGAAACCATGAGAGGAGTCCCGAATGATGAACGCAGCAACTCCACTGCTCTGGCGGAGGTTACCATCAAAACTGAGAGTACAAAAAGATGAAGGGGGGGTTTCCAAGCGACAGGCACCCAACGGGTCGCTAAAGAAGCAGAAGGGGAGCTCCAGGTCTCCATTCTCGAGACAGTCAATCCCCAATACTCGGCAGCATCAGTCCTGGCTCTCTCCACTAAGAACCTGAGAGAAGAAGAAGTAGAAGAGAATATCCGGTTGTTCCTGAATAACCAAATATGGTAGGCAAGATAACCGATAAAGGAGACTTGAAATGAAGCCGAATGATGAAGGGAGGAGATGAAGAAGTCGACGGCCTCCTAGGCCTGATCACCCCAGCCAAGCAACCCCGCCAAACTCCAAACCGTCGACGCTCTAATACAAGTAAGAATTGCATGAGTCTGGGTCTCACGGTCCGCATCACAGAATGGGCAGTCCAGAGGGATAGAGTGCCCCCTAGACGAGAGCAAATAACGGGTCGGAAGCCGACCCCAAACAAACTTTCATATAAAGAAAGCCACTCTGGGATGAACCGGCAGTGACCAGATCCAAGCGAAAGAGTGAGACGACGGGATATGCAAAACCATAATCCTCGGTGCCCTCTGGGAGGCAGAGTTACGCCAAACCCTTAAGTCAGGGCTAGAATAGACTAGAATAGGTATAGATAGGACCCGGAGGCCAAGACCGTCGCCGAAGATAGAGAGCACAGCTTGGCGGTCCCAAGAAGTCCGATCAAGAGACATGATAGCAGGGATAGAAATAGAAGCCGGAGTATCTATTGAGATAAATGTGAGACACCATCTGAGAGGAATCTCGGAGATCCAAGAGTAGACTATAAATCTTATAGAAGCACCGTCCCCTATGACCCAAGAAAAATACGGAATAACAGCTTGGACCCTCCTGATCATCTCCCTCCAGATAACAGAGCAATTCCTAGGAGGAGTCCTGGAAACATTGAAATCGGTCGAAATATCACCATACCTGGTTCTCATGAGGGAGAACCAAAGAGCGTCCGGATTAAGAAGGAACCTGATGACATGCCTGGCAAGAAAAGCCTCACGGCGGTCAAGAAGAGAGGGGATGCCCAAGCCACCCCCAGCCATGGCAAATCCTATCCCATGCCGATCAGACGAGGAATCCCAGAAAAAAAAATCGCATCATTCGCTCAAGAAGGAAGACCCTGTACTCCTCTTGGTTTTTTATCCTGTATGCTTCCTAGCTCTCCTCTCATCGTCCCTCATAGTGTTGGGCCATGCGTCGAGCCTGTCGACACCATGGGAGAAAAGGATCCAAAATCAAGTTCAAAAGTAACCAAGTCCATTAGCAGCAGATCAAATCCAGTCCATATCCAAGATATGGCTCGTAGGCACGCGCAGTCCAGATCGAAGTGACCCACATGCGCGCAGACATACGAGCATGGCTAGCAATGCATGCACAGCCAAGGCATACTCGATCGGGCTCGCGGCCTGCCCATAGCGCGCACGGTTTATGGTAGACCATCGGTGTTGGGGCACGCGACAGCATGCATGGTGCATGGGAATTGGCCCGACCCATGCGCGCACCGGTTCATGCAAGAAAGCTGAACGATGATTTTAGCACGGTTCATAGATTTGGAACGCGTTTTTGGTTCTGTTTGGATTCCGTTTTCAATGCTGTTTAGATCTTTGCATTCCTTTCTGTCGAAGAAGACTTCGTCATAGAAACTTATACGTGGTTAGGGATGAAAATGGATCCGATCGTACTAGATCATGAGTGATTCTGATCCGATTCGATTCTTTGATCTGGTCCTATTATTAGATCTAGATCCAACCCAATAAAAAAGATCGATTTGGTTTGGATGGGGTCCATAACCAGAATCTTTTAACCTAATGGATTATTTGGATTGGATCGAGTCCATATATAATTAAGTCACAATGTAAAAAAATTCTGGTCTGAATTTAATTATCACATAGCCAACCACTATTAATCATACAAAATATATAAAAAACGATACTCTCAAATTAAGGTAAGGTATAAAAATAATTATAAATATATTTATATTAAAAACATATTCCATACATGTCTTAAATTATAACTTAGAGGTCTAAATAAATTTAGATAATAATGGTATCACCAAGTTTAGATCGGGTCGAGTCCAAATTTAGTAAATCCAGACCTGACTTGGAAAAATGAATGGGTCCAATTTTAGGACCCGACCCGAATTCACATATCTTTGAAAGTGGGTCATAAATTATAATTTAAAGGTTCAAATAAGTTTGAATTATAATGGTATTATCAAGTTTGGATCGGGTCGGGTCGAGTCCAAATTTAGTAAACCCAAACCCGACTTAGAAAAAAAAATGGATCTAATTTTAGGACCCGATCCGGATCCACAAGTTCAGGTTTTTGAAAGTTGGTAAGATTAGGTCTAAGCGAGTTGGGTCAAGTCAGGTCACAGGTTAATCTGACCCATTTGCAACCTTATACACAGTCTCAAAATCTATAAATGTAGGGATAGAGAGCTAAAGAGGCCATAGTAGCAGAAATAGAGCCAGAGATCTTCAAGGGATGGTGAGAAGGGTCTTCTGAAAATCTATAGGGGCTGATAGTTAAAAGCTTCTATGAGAGATATTGTTGGATTTTTTGTTGAGTTTTTTTGTACAGGGTGAGACTATAAGATCTTTTTTATAATTTTTTTCTCATGGTAAAACCTTGTATGCTCTATTGATTGTATCTTTTATTCTATTTTTTTCTTCCTTTTCTTGCAGTATCAATAATGATGTCGTGATCTTGAGTACAAGAATCTGTATTCTACACAAGAGATTCTCTAACAAGTGGTATCAATATATGTGGTACCACAATAATTGGTATTGGAGCCCCAGGTTATCCAAGTTGTCCATGCATTGAAGAAAATGGAGAAGGCAAGCATAATCAAAATCAACATCAACTAGTTCGTTTGGAAGAGTAATTTGTCTGACAAGCAAAAGCAAAAGATATACTCATCCAAGAGAGATTGATTGATGCTTTCTCATATACGAGGAGAAGCTAGCCATTATAGATGATAAGATTTAGAAACAGCTCAAATGTAGACGGTGAGCACGATTTGCTTATATTTGGTAGATGATATAGTGATCTATGTATTGAACGAGATTTTCTTGATGGTAATATGGGCAAAACTCAAGAAATTGTACATAGCAAAGTCTCTCATCAATGTGCTCTTTCTTTAGAAGCAGTTCTATCAATTATGGATGAGCGAAAAACAAAGCATGTAAGAGAATCTGAGCAATTTCCAAAGGATCATCACTAATTTTTTCAATGTAGGTAAAAAGATTGAAGAGAAGACCAGGATGGTGGTCTTGCTATCATCACTTCTACACTCCGAGTCCTTGGTGATTACTTTTTTAGTAGGAAAGAGTACCATTAAGATGGAGAAAGTTACTTTAACGCCTCTTCAGAACGAGACTCTCAAACGAGAGAAACAAGTTTTGAGGTCAAGAAGAAACTTAGCATTGATGGTCTCTAGAGAAACTGGCAGCAAAGGATCGCATTGCGGGCGGTCTAGGTCTAAATCAAAAAATACCAGCAAGATCAAGTGCTACCAGCATGATGAGTTGGGGCATCATGTCAGAACTTGTCTATAGCTTAAGAATTAGATGAAGGATACTGCGAGAATAGTTAAAAGTAGCGATAGTGATGGATAAAGAGAGGCGTTCATGGTATCATAGAAGGCAACTCTTTCTTTCCAATAGTGGATTCTAAATTCTACATATCCCAATCATGTATGTTACAAAGAGGTGATGTTCGACTCTTTAGAAAGCAGAGAGCATGTCATCCACCTACTAGACGGATCGAGCTGTGCGATCAAGGATAAAGGGATAATTAGCTTAAAGCATCATGATGGAAAATTGAAGAAATCGAGCAAGGTCTGATACATACCTAACTTCAATAAAAATCTAATCTCACTGAGTAAACTAGATTCAAGCGGCTACACGCGGAGAGTTGGTGATAGAATTTTGAAGGTTATCCATGGTTGTAGGGTTGTCTTAAAAGAAAAGAAGTGTACATGACATTAGCTCTTGACAGAAAGTGAAATGCAAGGTAGAGTCCCTGATACAAAGGGAAGTCTAGCGCAAGATGGAGCTCTAGGCATGAGATGGAAGACTTGGGAGGACAACAGACAATGTCACACAATAAAGTTTCTATTGCTGCAGGAGACTTTCCTGAGTAGATCGCAGGTCAAGGTGAACATCACACATGATAAAGATAAGATCGAGTGGCCTAGCTCGACTTTCATGTTTGCCCAACTTTGACTAGCAGATATTTGTCTCACAGTATGAGGGCGAGATCTTTCAAGAGCTCTAAAAAGTTATATGAAGGCTGGATATCAAGTCAAAGTGAAGGTTGTTGGGCTATGCTTCGAACCCGACCCGTAGCAAAACAGGATCCAAAACCCAAGTCTAGGAGGAACCAAGCCCTGTAGCAATAGGCCAAGCCTAGCCCATGCACAGGACGCGATCCACAGGCATGCACAACCCAAACGGGCATGACCCATATGCGTTGATGGGGGACGGGACCAGGGGTAGGATCGTCGGCGAGCTGAGAAGTCACCGTGATTAGGGTACTGCTTTTTTTTTTTTTTTTTGTAGAAGGTGGTGAAGGGATAATGGAGATGGAAGGTAGAAATTTGGACTCTCATGGACTTTGGGACTCATACTCATGGAGAGATCTCTCACCTCCAGGACATCTCACCCACCTCACTAATGGAGTCGCTAGGGTGAATCTCACAGAACATGACGGTGGTAAGGAAGATGGAATCAAGAATGGGATAACTAGACATGACCTTACATTATGTCCTGGGGTTGGGCCTCACACCCTTATTGGAAATTATGTTACAAAGCCAATCGTCTATGCTGCAGACGGTTATGCTACCTTATATTTTGTATTTGAATTTTTGATAAATAAAAGTTATTTTATTTTGACTGTTCATCATATCTACATTTTTCTGAAATGAACTCTTGTATGATGGAGTCCTTAAAACTATATTGTTTGATATAGAGAGGATATATCAAGTAGTTCTTAAACTGGTTCACAACCAAATGATACATCATTATAGGACGACAATGTATCAAGTGTAGATTGTTGTATGCCACATTTATTGGTTGTCCTCTTAACCAAGGAGTGTGAAGACACTGGTGTGACATGCAAGTAAAATATATGACATCTCACTGAACGTGACCATCTACGGAGCTCCCTTCTGCCAAAGGGTTGCTCACGAAGGGATATGGGTATATGTGTCCCTCAGACCTAAGGTCACCATGGCAGCTTGTAAACAACTCACTGTACTTTGATACCGAACTACCTGGATTTCTAATCCAGTGACAGAAGGTTTCTGGGTGCAGTCAAGTTTTTGTGGAGCGGTGGTGGATCAAGATGGAATTGACCTCTCCAAATAGTTTAGAGTGAATAACTCACTATGTCTCAATTTAGCAAAACCTTGGCCAGAGTAGTTCTTATGAGGAGTCACAGAACTTGTGAGGTTGAGACATGATCTGGATAAACCAAATTAGGGTTGGCAGTCGAATCCTAGGTCATCCTGAGCATTATGAGATCCAAAGGGATGAATTATACGGCAACCATATACCAGAGGTTCTTGTGAGATGCTCTGCATCTTCGACCTATCCGGACATCGGCTATCATTGCTAGATGAGGACTTTGACTGGTACTGAAAATGTTCCAATGCTACCGGCTTAGTGTTCGAACCTATGGGGTCACACACCATAGAGGATTTCTATCTGATCTTAAGGCTAATCGACGATTAAAAATCATTTGCCGTCACCATAAGTCAATATGATTGACTTTGTTCCAAGTGTCGATACTTAGGATTTTGCAGGTGTCGACACTTGGTGAAGTGTTGGTACTTGGAAATTTTCATGTGTCGACACTTCTTGTGACGAGCAGAATTCTGGGAAGACTTTTCTGGGAGGATTTTGGGCAAGTTTTGACCTTGTTTGAATTTTGAATTCAAACTAGTTTTGGCTCCAAGGTTATTTGGTATGATAGTCATACTTACCATAATGGGTTGGACCCATTTGGTATGGCCTTGATCCTCTCCCCCATTCTCTCCCTCCATCTCTCCTCCTTCCTCTTTCTCCCTCTCCTTGCTGCCCCTACAAATGAGAGTCATTTCAGAGGCTACAACAGATTTTGAGAAAAATTTTTGAGAGAAGAAGATTGAGAAGGGTTGTGAGAGCTCTTGGGATTGGGTGTGTGCTACCTTGTATTCCAGCTAGGTCTTGGGAAGAGAGTCTTTGGGAAAGGGTCCCAGCTCTCCTCTTTTGTCTTCCTGGAAGAAGAAGATCGGTCCAAAGATCCCGAAGAGCTAGCACTCCGAGGGAGTTGATCAGAGTCGAGCCCAAGTATGAATTTTCTTGTAGAGGCCAGACACGAGTGCGGCTCGAGCGCCCTCCTCCTTCCACTGCTTCTGTCTTGATATAAAGGTATGGTACTTTTATGTTTGTGGTTTTGTCATGCTTTGATGTTATGTTGCATGCTAGATTATTATGCTAGATCATGTTGCGGACAGATCGGTAGATCATTTGGATCTATCTACCTAGCCTTCCGCTGTGCATGCCTTAAAATTATTTTAAAATACATTTTTCTGTCCTCTTTTTATGCATATTGTATGCGAGGTGTAGGTGTTTTTCACCTTCAATTGTATCAGAGCAATAGGTTCCTTTTGTAGTATAATGATTCTAGCATGCTAATAACATCACTTCTTAAGTACTTGGATTGAGTGCTTCACCATGGCCGTCCGGTCATAGGAGAGAAGTAGGGCTGCAAGACCCTCTCTTTTCATTCAATGGGATCTCCTATGGCGTGTAGGTGTACTGATGTGATTGACTCTTGAAAAGGAAAATAAGAAGCAAGAAAATGTAGATTAAAAATATTTTGATCTAATAAATGATCATAAGACAACTTTAGATAAGATCTAAGAGTTATTTTTGATCGGATTTGTTGAAAGTTTGGAGAGACTTTGGATTTGAAATCACTATTTTTTTTCTGTCTCAGGCGAAGTGTCGACACTTGAACAGGAAGTATCAACACTTAGATTTCGTGAGCCGACACTTGGCCTTGTAAGTGTCAACTCACGGGTGTATGCCAGAAATCTGGCACTCTATTTTTCCTGTCTCAGGCTAAGTATCGACACTTGACCAGGAAGTGTCGACACTTGGCAGCAGAAAATGCAGAAAACAGTGAATTCAAATTTTATTTTGTTGTAAAATTATTTTATACTTATAAATTAAAATTGTTTAAATTTAATTTAAGGATATTGAACTTAATTTTGAATTAAGAGTGACTAAGAATTCTAGGAATATGATTCAAAGATTTTAAGTTATTTCAATAAGCTTTAAGGGTCATGAGTTAGCTTCTATTATGTCCTTAATTGGGTTAGACCTAAGTTTAGATGCATTGGACTAATAAGAGAACTAATCTAATCAAATGTTGAGTTAGGATTTCTTCTGTTTAAATCTATCTAATAGTTAGATTGATTAGTCCATAATCTAAATGGACCTAATTTGTGGCTCAGTGGAAAGCCCGAGTCTTTAGGCTAGTCTAATCGAGTCTGATGAACTGATTGGTGTCGATGTAAGTTTGGCATTGTGATCATGGTTCTTTGGGGCTACCTCTTACCTGGCCAACTCTGTTGCTGTCTAAGGCAAAATGGTTAATGGCAGAACCCAATCCATGATCTCACTTACCTGGCCAATGTGGTCGATCAGGACTGATTGGATAGCTTATTGACTCGTGTTAACCCTTGTCACCTAAGGTTAATCAGTCTTGACTGATTTTAGGTGCCCATGGATCATTTATTATGAGTAACCCTCCTAGATTACTGATTTGGTCAATGGAAGGTTGATCCATGTCTTCTCATCTCTTCATCTGTCACGTTATTTAAAACCCTCTAAATTATTAGGTCCTTAAAAGGACAAAGTTATAGGGATAACCAAGTCCTAGCCTTCCATTAAGTGGGATAGTAATGTATCCAGTAGTTTGGTGTTCATCGACAGATCCAAAGATCAGGTGTTCATCGGGCTATTGGAATTGATGTTCCTAATATGATGGCTCAGTGCGACTCTCTTAATGGTGGTCAGGTGGGCCGACCAAAGTCGAGCTTGACTATTCGTTAGTTAGAAGCATTGAATTTTGTCATGTTAATGGTTGGACCTAACCGGGACCTTCAATAGGAGGCCCAAAGGCCGACTGAAGTGCTCCTTGGGGCAAAACCCAAACATTAGAGGTTACTTGGAGAAGTAATCAGTTAAAGAACCTACCTTTAGACACGCATGGGTGGACCGGCCAAAGTCGGGCTCATGTGTTGTCTATTGGACTCTAGTATCCACTAGGAAATTAAAGTAATTTCTTAGATTGGAGATAGAGGCTACCAATCTGAGCAAAATAGTGGGAGGGACCTTTAGACTAAAGTCCATGTCTTTAGGTTAATAATTCATATACACTAATTAGCTTTGGTTTTCCTTTCAGATGTCTTCCAACCTGTCACTCCGGTCTCTTCTTGACAACGAGAAACTCAATGGACCCAACTTCGATAGCTGGTATCGAAGGCTCGGGATTGTCCTGGAGCTTGAATGAATCCTGTATATGATATCGGATCCGGCACCTGAGATCCCTGCTACTAATGCTCGGGGTTCAGTCAAAGACACTTATCGGAAGTGGCTCTCTGACAGGACCACTATCCGATGCATCATGTTGGCTGTGATGAACGACGAGTTCAGTCGCAAGTTCGAGAAAGCCCAGCCGGAAGAAATCCTTCAAAGGTTGAAGGAGTCTTTCAGAACACCAGACGACATTGAGATGTACAGGGTCTCCTGTGCCATCTACAACGCGCAGATGCGTGATGGGGCCTCGGTCACTGATCATGTATTGTACATGATCGAGATGATTGAGCACCTGGGCAAGCTCGGCTGTCCCTAGCATGAACAGCTTGGAAAAAATACGATTTTGAATTCTCTCCCCTCCTCCTATCTAAACTTTCTAGATCATTACAGAATGAATAAGCCTGCAGTTAACTACCATGATCTATTGGGGTTGCTGCAGACTTATGAGAAAGACCATCAATTGAATAAAGGGGTGGTGAATATAGTGGGAGGATCTTCGGGAAGGCGTCATCCCTTTAAGAAAGGGAAGAAGAAAAATAAAGGAAAAAATATGCTAAGTGCTTCTGGGCCCAGTCAGGCCAAGAAAGTGAAGGCTAATCAGAGTCGTGCAGAGTGCTTCTTCTGCAAGAAGCAGGGTCGCTGGAAGAGGAACTGCCTCTTTATATTGCATCCCTGGACCCGAACAAGTCCAAGAAGAGAAAGCTGCGAGATGGTCCTGGATAAGGTATTTATATGATAACACCTTGTAGTTTCTCTGTTTGCGATACTACTAACTGGGTATTGTATACAGGAAGTCCAATTCACATTTGCAATTCTTTGCAGGGACTTCAAGTTAGTAGAAGATTTAAGGACGGCGAGAGGTTCTTGAACGTGGAAAATGGAAGCCGAGTTCCAGTTCTAGCGTTGGGAGTCCTTAAACTTGTTTTCGAGTCCTGTACTGTCATTTTGAACAAATATTATTTTTGTCCGTCTTTCATTTTGAATGTCATTTCTGTAGGCCAATTAGCCATGTATGGTTATGAACTATCAATAAAGAATGACATTTGCAAAATCATTTGGAATGGTTCTGTAATTTTGACTGGACAAATACGTGATGGCATCTATATACTATCGCGACCTGTATATCTAGCAAATGCCCTAGGATAGATAATACCAGCGAAGCGTACCTATGGCATTGTAGGCTATGTCATATCAATAGGAACAGGATAAACAGGTTGAAAATCGAGGGTCTCCTCGATTTTATTGAAGATGGTTCACTTCCAACCTATGAGTCATATCTTCTTGGAAAAATGACCAAGTCACCTTTTACTGGAAAAGGTGAACGAGCTAATGAGATTCTGAGTCTGATACATACTGATGTATGCAGACCCATGAATGTTAGTGACAGGGGTGGATACAGGTATTTCATTATATTTACAAACAATCTTTCGAAGTACGGTTATATCTTCTTGATGAGACATAAATCTGAGTTGTTTGAAATGTTCAAACGATATCGTAGTGAAGTAGAAAAACAAACTAGAAAGTGTATCAAAACCCTTCGATCTGATCGAGGCGGTGAATACCTTTTCGGCGAGTTTCTAACATATCTCGAGGAGAATGGAATTCTCTCTCAGTGGAAACCTCCAGGGACACCTCAATTAAATGGAGTGTATGAGAGGAGGAATCGAACCCAGTTAGACATGGTTCGGTCCATGATGAGCTTTGCTTCTCTACCGGTATTCTTTTGGGGATATGCTCTAGAATCAGCCTATTACCTTCTGAATAGGGCTCCAAGTAAGTCCGTTAGTAAAAACCATATGAGATATGGACTGGACAGCTTATGTAAAATGTTTGGAAACGGACAAACTTGAACTTAGGTCTGATCGGTGCCTATTTGTTGGGTATCCAAAGGAGTCTAAGGGATATTTCTTCTACTTGGCTGAGGAACAAAAGTTGTTCGTTGGTCTTAGGGCTATCTTTTTGGAAAAGGAGTTCCTTAGTGAAGGAACTATAGCCGCTAAGATTGAACTTGGTGAAGTTCAACAAGTAGAAGAACCGACACACTTAAAAAACAACATAGAACCGATTGTGATTAGATCACACCCAGAGCCCACTCAAGAACCATTAAGAAGATCCGGTAGAGTACCGAGCCGACTGGACAGATTCTATGGTTTCTTGATCCGGGACGATGATCCCATTGAACTCGATGAGAACAATGAGGATCCGATCACCTATATGGATGCAATGCAGAGGTCCGACTCTGAGAAAGGCTAGGAGCCATGAAATTTGAAATGGAGCCCATGGAGATCACCAATGTATAGACATTGGTTGATGCACCTGAAGGGATAAAATCCATTGGGTGCAAATAAATTTTCAAAAGGAAAAGGGGCACAGACGGGCAGGTAGAGACCTATAAAGCCCATCTGGTTGCTAAGGGATATCGTCAATGTTATGGTATTGACTATGACGAGACTTTCTCTCCTGTGGCAATGCTCAAATCCGTTCGAATTATGCTTGCTTTAGCAACACACTTTGACTATGAAATCTGGCAAATGGATATCCGAACAGCTTTCCTGAATGGTGAGCTGGAAGAGGAGGTGTATAAGATACAACCTGAAGGGTTCACATCCACAGACGAGTTAAAGGTGTGCAGGTTTTAAAAGTCCATCTATGGATTAAAGCAAGCATCAAGGAGTTGGAACATGCAATTTGATAAGTATATCAAGTCGTATGACTTCATTAGGAACGGAGAAGAAACTTGCATTTATAAATGGGCTAATGGTTCTGTGATTGTATTCCTTGTGTTGTATGTGGATGACATTTTTTTAATCGGGAATGACATCCCAGCATTGCAATGAATAAAGGTATGGTTATCATCTCAGTTCTCTATGAAGGACTTGGGCGAAGCCTCTTACATACTGGGTATGAAGATCTATAGAGACAGATCTAAGAGGCTTCTGGGACTGTCCCAGTCTACATACATCGACACCGTGCTGAAACGGTTCAACATGAAAAATTCCAAGAAGGACTATCTCTCGATAGGCACTGAAATTGATCTCTCCAAAAAAAATTGTGCAACAATTCCTAAAGAGAGAGAGCATATGAATAGAATCCCATATGCTTCGATAGTGGGTTCTATCATGTACGCCATAACATGTACTAGACCAAATGTGGCATACTCACTAGGCGTAGTGAGCAGATACCAATCTGACCCAGGTGAAGCTCATTGAAAAGTGGTAAAGATCATCCTTAAGTATTTACGAAATACTAAGGACCAATGGCTAATTTATGGAGAATCTGACTTGAAACTTGTGGGGTATACTGATTCCAGTTTTCAGTCAAATAAGGATGATAGCAAGAGTGTGTCAGGATTTATCTTTACTCTAAACAGAGGAGCTGTCTGCTGAAAAAGTTCCAAGCAGCCTATTGTAGCAGACTTAGTTTGTGAAGTAGAGTACATTGCAGCATCAGATGCTACGAAGGAAGCTGTGTGATTGCGGATGTTCCTTGGCGAGCTGGGAGTGGCACCTTCTCTGGATGGTCCTATTTCTGTGTACTGTGACAGCACTGGAGCCATTGCTCAAGCCAAAGAGCTGAAGTCTCATCACCGCACAAAGCATATTTTGCGATGCTATCACCTTGTACGAGAGATCGTGGAACGAGATGACATTGACCTTCTGAAGATCGATGAAAAGAAAAACCTGGCTGACCCCTTCACTAAAGCCATCGGAGTTTAAGAGTTTGACTATTGTAAACGGAAAATAGGAATTAGATTCTATACCGATTGGCTTTAGTCCAAGTGGGAGTTGTTGGGAATTGTATCCCAAAGTCAATCGTCTAGGCTGTAGATGGTTGTGCTACCTTATATTTTGTATATGAGTTTTTGATAAATAAAAGTTATTTTATTTTGGCTGTTCATCATATATACATTTTCCTGAAATGAATTCTTGTATGATGGAGTCCTTAGAACTATATTATTTGATATAGAGAAGATATATCAAGTAGTTCTTAAACTGGTTTACAACCAAATGATATATTGTTATAGGACGACAATGTATCAAGTGTAGATTGTTGTATGTCACATTTGTTGGTTGTCCTCTTAACCAAGGAGTGTGGAGATACTGGTATGACATGCAAGTGAAATATATGACATCTCACTGAACGTGACCATCTGCGGAGCTCCCTTCTGCCAAAGGGTTGCTCGCGAAGGGATATAGGTATATGTGTCCCTTAGACCTGAGGTCATCATGGCAGCTTGCAAGCAACTCACTGTACTTTGGTACCGGACTACCTGGATTTTTAATCCAGTGACGGAAGGTTTCTGGGTGCAGTCAAGTACTTGTGGAGCGGTGGTGGATCAAGATTGAATTGACCTCTCTAAATAGTTTGGAGTGAATGACTTACTATGTCTCAATTTAGCAAAACCTTGGCCAGGGTAGTTCTTGTGAGGAGTCACAGAACTTGTGAGGTTGAGGCATGATCTGGATAAACCAAATTAGGGTTGGCAATCGAACCCTAGGTCATCTTGAGCATTATGAGGTCAAAGGGATGAATTATACAGCAACCATATGCCAGAGGTTTTTGTGAGGTGCTTTGCATCTTTGACCTATCCGGATATCGGGTATCATTGCTAGATGAGGACTTTGACTGGTACTGAAAATATTCTAGTGCTACCAGCTTAGTGTTCGAACCTATGGGGTCACACCCCATAGAGGATTTCTATCTGATCTTAAGGCTAATCGACGATTAAGAATCGTTTGCCATCACCATAAGTGAATATGATTGACTTTGTTCCAAGTGTCGACACTTGGAATTTTGTAGGTATCGACACTTGGTGAAGTATCAACACTTGGCAATTTTCATGTGTCGGCACTTCCTGTGACAAGCAAAATTCTTGGAAGACTTTTTTGGGAGGATTTTAGGCAAGTTTTGACCTGGTTTGAATTTCGAATTCAAACCAGTTTTGGCTCCAAGGTTATTTGGTATGATAGTCATACTTACCTTAATGGGTTGGACCCATTTGGTATAGCCTTGATCCTCTCCCCCATTCTCTCCCTCCATCTCTCCTCCTTCCTCTTTCTCCCTCTCCTTGCTGCCCTACAAATGAGAGTCATTTTAGAGGCTGCAACAGATTTTGAGAAAAACTTTTGAGAGAAGAAGATTGAGAAGGGTTGTGAGAGCTCTTGGGATTGGGTGTGTGCTACCTAGTATTCTAGCTAAGTCTTGGGAAGAGAGTCTTTGGAAAAGGGTTCCAGCTCTCCTCTTTTGTCTTCCTGGAAGAAGAAGATCGGTCCAAGGATCCCGAAGTACTAGCACTCCGAGGTAGTTGATCAAAGTCGAGCCCAGGTGTGAATTTCCTGTAGAGGCCAGCCATGAGTGTGGCTCGAGCGCCCTCCTCCTTCCACTGCTTCTCTCTTGATAGAAAGGTATGGTACTTTTATGTTTGTGGTTTTGTCTTGCTTTGATGTTATAAGTTGCATGCTAGATTATTATGCTAGATCTTGTTGCGGACAGATCGGTAGATTGTTTGGATCTATCTATCGAGCCTTCCACTGTGCATGCCTTAAAATTATTTTAAAATACATTTTTTTGCCATTTTTTTCTGCATATTGTATGCTAGGTGTAGGTGTTTTTCACCTTCAACCCTCTTCTCACGGAGCGATAGAAGAGTCACTCTTCTCTAAAAAAACTTTTATTCATCAATAGCTTTTTTTTACAAAGAGATTAGGGGCCTATTTATAACCTTCTAAGCCCCATTTGAAATTCAAATTTTACACGGAAAGAGGGAGCAAAATGCATGGATGCCAAGTATCTCCTTGTGGTGGCAAATCTGAAAATCTGTATGCATGGACGCCACTTGGCATTCATGTGGGCATTCATGAATCATCATGTGTTAGGCACCACTAGGCATTTATGTGGACATTCTTGTGTCATCATGTGTTGGGCGCCACTTGGCATTCATGTGGGGACCTTCTTATGTGGAGGATGAAATGATCTTCAAATTTAAATTTATTTGCATCGAAATTCATACTGCATCATGATTCATGCTGCTTTGAGATCCGTGCTACTTCGGGATTCATGCAGATTGATATCCCCATCATTCTCCTGAGGTGGGAAGAACTCGACTCCGTCAAGTCAGGCTCAGATCTAGCTAGGCATGAGGCTTTTTTTATTTTTTTATTTTTTTTTATTTTCTCAGCTTTTCTCTGAAATCTATGCATCTCTGAAAGTCATGCAGTTCTGAGATCCCTATAGCTTTGATATCTGTGCAGCGTTGAGAAGCGTGTAGAGCCTGAAGTTGGCAACGGGAGAACCGGTACTGCTTTCACAGTCGTGCGAGCTTCTCTTTCTTCTCCGTGGATCATTGCAAATAGGGGAGGGAAATTCGGTGGGCTCTCCGGTGGGCGCTTTGGCGACGGTGCTGCGGAAGAGAACTGCGGCACGGAGAGAGATGATTCCGGTGGACGGCACGGCCGGCGACTGTTCCATTTGGTTGCAAGCGACGGAGATATCGATGAAGATCGGGCGGAGGAGGAGATCGCGATCGTGGGGAGTGAAGTGGGAGGGTCTTGGCCATGGGCGATGTGCGATCGGTCATCAGAGGTGAGGAGGATGCCCTGGATGACAGACTTGAGCGCGTTGCCGGCTGTGGAGCCGACGCAGACGAGGAAGCCGAAGAGGTGGAAGAGGGGCTCGCTGTTGCTGGCGAAGGACGATGTCGAGGACAACGGGGAGGAGGGCGAGGTAGACGATGGTGGTGATCTCCTCACAGGCAAAGGAGGGTCGGGTGGATCTGTGCAGTCGGTTTCGGGCGATGTAGTGGAATTGAGATTGGGGATGGAGGCCGGCGACCGTGGAGACTTCACGGGCAGAGATAGGGGTGCAGGCACTGGCTAGGATCTCGTCGACGAGGGCCTTGGCCTGGGAGATGCAGCGGTTGGAGACGACTCCAGGCGGAGGGGCGTCGGGCACGAAGATGGGGAGGCATCACGGGCATGGGCGGTAAAGATGCAGGGAGAGGAGGGCACGGTTCCGTCGGCTCGGGCTCTCCGACGGGTGTCGAGCGTCATGGCAGCAGGGACGACTGGGTTCATCGGCATCTGGAAAATCTGGCGGTGAAGCTTCACGAGGGGAAGATCTGGCAAGGATCCGGTGGAGATGCAGCTATCGGACGTCACGACAGCAGGTCGGTGGGATGGGCGGCATGGTGGTTCGGTGGCACAAGGACAGGGAAGAGAGAACATGATTGATTGTCGGAGGAGGCGGAGGGTTCAAAGCCGGAATCGACGTTTCAGGCGGTGGCCATGAAGAAGGCATCGCGGCTTGCTCTGTTCCTGGAGATGGCAACGTGGATGGACGGGGTGGGCGGCACGGGTGCAAGGGGCTTGATTCCAGCGATGGCTGTGGGAGGGAAATCAGCGTTGAAGATGACCAGACAGAAGGAAGGCAGCGGGCTCCATTCGGTCTTGGATCTCTTTGGACGGGAATATTGGGGGTGGACTTCGAGCTTGATGGCAGGCTGTGGATGGGGAATCGGGTGTTCCTAATCAGCTAGGATGATGGCGCGGCCGTGGCTCGGTGGTGGTGCTGGTGAGCTGGCGATGGAGATGGTGGCGGATGGATGAAGGGGATGATGAGAATAACTCTATGATAAATCAGGGATAAGTATAGAATAGCGAGAATAACGGGAATAAGATGGGATAAAAAGAAAATAATGGATACCCTAAATCTCTGGGCTTTGATACCAAATTGATGGGGGACGAGACCAGGGGTAGGATCGTCGGCGAGCTGAGAAGTCACCGAGATTAGGGTACTACTATATTTTTTTTTGTAGAAGGTGGTGAAGGAACAATGGAGATGGAAGGTAAAAATTTGTCCTCTCATGGACTTTGAGACTCATACTTACGGAGAGATCTCTCACATTTAGGGCATCTCACCCACCTCACTAATAGAGTCGTTAGGGTGAATCTCATAGGATATGAGGGTGATAAAGAAGATGGAATCAAGGGAATAACTAAACATGATCTCACATCATGTCCTGGAGTTAGGCCTCACACCCTCTCCTCACGGAGCAAAAGAAGAGTCACTCTTCTCTAAAAAAACTTTCATTCATCAATAGCTTTTTTTTATAAAGAGATTAGGAGCCTATTTATAACCTTCTAAGTCCCATTTGAAATTCAAATTTTACATGAAAAGAGGGAGAATGTAGCTACAAATTTGAATTTCAAGTTTCATGAAAAGGGGTGGCAAAATGCATGGGTGCCATGTGTCTCCTTGTGGTGGCAAATCTGAAAATCTGCATGCATGGGCGCCACTTGGCATTCATGTGGGCATTCATGAGTCATCATGTGTTAAGTGCCACTTGGTATTCATGTGGACATTCTTGTGTCATCATGTGTTGGGCGCCACTTAGCATTCATGTGGGGACCTTTTTATGTGGAGGATGAAATGATCTTAAAATTTAAATTTATTTGCATCAAAATTCATACTGCATTGTAATTCATGCTGCTTCGGGATCCATGCTGCTTCAGGATTCATGCAAATCGATGTCCCCATCACGTGCAAACAGGCGAGTGTGGCCCAGGTGGGTGCGAGTGCATGGCCTGGTCTACAGCATGCAGTGCATGCACATAGTCCATGGGACTGCTTCATGCAATCCATGTTGGATCATAGGTGTGGTGGCATGTGGGAGCATGCATGGCACACGGGGATTAGCCCGACCCACATGCCAGTTCATGCAAGGAGGATATGCAGTAATTTTAGCCTGGTTCATGTAGTGTTTGCAAGCTTGAGACGCATTTCTGGTTTCATTTGAACTCTGTTTCCAATACAGATTGGATCTCTGGATTTATGTCAAAGAGGACTTCGACACAAAGACCTGTACTAGGTCTAAAAGTCTATAAAAGGATGGACAGAGAGCTAAAGATGCTGTCATAGTAGAAAGAGAGCCAAGGGTCTTCAAGGGATGGTAAGAAGGGTCTTTTAAAAGCATGAAGGGGTTGAGAGTTGAGAGCTTCTATAAGAGATTTTTGGATTTCTTGTTGAGTTTTTTGCATACAGGATGAAGAGATTTTTGGATTTCTTGTTAAGTTTTTTTGCATACGGGATGAAAGTATAAGATCTTCTTTGTGGTTTTTTCTAATAGTAAAATTTTGCATGCCCTATTGATTATCATCTATTCTATTTTTTCTTCTTTCTTTTCTTGTGTCATCAATTACAAAGCTGTGATCTTGGATACAGAGATCCATATTCCATACAAAAAATTTTCTAATAAGTAATATTAGTGCAAGGATACCATAATATGGAGCACCCATTTTTTCCCCCTTTTTTATAATCATGATGTGTCTTCGTTGAAACTGTCTATTGGCGTTGTTTATTAGTGCTTTTATTTTTTTGCTAAGTTGAAGGGAGGTTGGCCATCCAAAATTTATCAAATTAAAATAAATTATTGAGCCAAATTTGGAGAGAATAGAAAACATGGAGAATTAAGAAGTATTCAATTTTTACAGGCTTGTTTGATTCATAAAATGATTTTTTTTTCTTTGTATAAAAAGTAACTTTTTAGAAAGTTGCTTTTTAAAAAGTTATTTCCAGGGAATAAAATTTTAGCATGTTTAATTAATCATGGAAAAATAATTTATTTTAAAATGATTTATGTTTTGTTGACATCTACTTTCCTGAAAAACCGTATAACATATCTATTATGTTCTTAATATATATTAGACCATCCATTTTTACTCTCAAACTTTATTTAAATAATATTATTATATTTATATAAATATAAATATATTATATTATAATATTACATCATAATAATTAGTTATATTATATTAATATAAATATTAGAATAGTATTACTATTTATTATTTTATTTAAATTATTTATTAATATTTTTTTAAAATTTTAGTTGTAGATTTTAAAAAAATAGTTTTGAAAAGAGATAAGAACTATCACTTTCTATCTCACGAAAATTTCTAAACTTATCCTTTTCATGAATTTTACTTTTTCATGAAATATAAAAAATATATTTTTTTAATTCTAATTAAACAAAGATTTTATTTATTTATTTATTTATTTTACTTTTCCTAAACCACATAAGTCCGTCATATCAATTTTTTAAAAAAAATAGAGTAACCAAAAGATATTCAGTGGTGCAGTGAAATCCACCAATAGATAATACTGGTTTCCTTCTTCTATCATGTGAGTAGGTATAGTTCTCCATTAAATTTCTGATCTTCTACCAAATTAAATGGAAGGTATTTCACTTTCAATCATAATTCTCAAAAAAAAAAAAAAAAAAACGGCAAAGCTTTGTAAATTCATGCGAATGACCAATCATTAAATAATGGAAGAGGACTTGAAGCAACAGCCGTGAGAACAAATGTACAGGTTGGCATGGAGCAGTACTTGCGTAGAAGTCGCCGCAATAAGGACAATATGGTTGAGTCAAAGCTACGACTTTGGGATTCCAGCTTCACTACTTACCAGTTGAGGTGGAAGTAGTAATATAAGTCAAAAGGAGGAAACTTGCGTCGCAAGGGTTCTTCGATGCAACAAAATAAATTAGCCTCTCACATCTTGTCTTCTTGCAAGGATTTGTGAGTCTCATTCATTTTTTTAAACATGCAAGTCAGATGTTGCACTTTTCAGCGGACAAAAGGAAGGGAAAAAGTTTGAAATTTCTCTTATTATCCACCGAAATATTGAACAGAAAAAGGCCAGGCTCCTACCTAATTAGCGTGTGCCTGGTATTAATCTTTACATACCCTTGTCATTGTTTATTAGTTTTTTTGGGGAGCCTTAGCAATCTGAAATTTATTCAATTGAGATAAATTACTGAGCCAAATTTGGAGAGAGTAGGATACAAGAAAAATCAAGAAGTATTCAATTCCGACATATTAATTATAAAATAATTATTGAGTAACAAAAAGAGGTGATGCAATGAAATCCACCAGCAAGTAATGCTGATTTTTGTCTTTTATGTACTCAGAGAAAGTTCTCCTGCATTGAAATAACTTAATTATGCAAAAAAAAAAAAGAAAGAAAATTTCTGCACCTTTTGGAGGTTTACAATTTTATAATGAACTTCTATTTAATATAATTAGGCCATTGAACTTCTAAATTCTTTTAATTGCCCTGATATCCATCTGCCTATTGTGATTGACCTCGTTACATTATACATGTGACCTGTCTATGTGGCCTCCTTTTGCTTAGAGAAGAAAAAGATTCAAGAAGTCATCTCCTATTCTCTCCGATCTTCTTTCATCTAAATTTCTATCAACGAGAAGACTAAAAAAAAAATTCCTTTTCAAATTTCTATTATAATAATCCAAAATCTTATCAAAAAAAACTAGCTAGAAAATATTATTTAGATTTATTGGCCCTATATAAATATTCAAGATTTTCTTAGTTAAGAATCGATATGGGACTAAAACATACTTGCACGGATCCTCACATATTCCCTCCATTAATGCCTTAGCATTCTTGTCAAGTTAAGAATCCAAATCCATGTATCCATTCATAAATGTAATGATCAACCCGTGATCAATCCAATAAACCCATGCTACGATATTTTCAAGTCCACATAGATTATAGATCGGGTCTACTTTGATATCATTTATAACAATCCAAGATCTTATCCAAAAAAGCTAGTTATAAGATATTATTTAGATTTCTTGACCTGTAAAAGTATCCAAATTTTTTTTAAGAAATAACTGATATAAAATTAAATACATGCCCGCACACATCTATCCTCTCTCCTTTCCACCTCCTTAGAATAAAAAAGCCTAGAGGACAGCTATAGAGATGATGGAGATGGAGATATTGAAGGGACTGATGATGGTCCTCCATTGGAGGAATGGGACCATGGCCTTCATTGTTGTCCATAGAGATATTAAAATTAAGATTTAAATAGGCAAAGAGGAGTGGGACCATGGCCTTCATTGTTGTCCATAGAGATATTAAAATTAAGATTTAAATAGACAAAGAGGAGATGACTAGTTTAAGAAGATGGCACAATTTTACAATAGATAAGGATGGAAACAAAAAATATTAATTTAAAATATTAATAAAAATTTATTTAAAAATTTATTATATATAATAATTAAAAGTTTTAATAATATATTTTATTTATTTAATATTAAATTAAATTATTAAAATAAATAAAATGAGTCTAAAAATAATCAATTTATTTTATTTATACAAATAAATAAAATAAAATAATTCGATAAATAGAAATAAATACAAATATTTAATTTTTGAAAATTTTTATTCATTACAATTCCTATCGCTAAATATTTCAAATGATAATAATGGAATAATCTACTCTGTTTGCTATTCTAGTCACAAACCATATTTTTAAAAAAAATTACCATTTCAATTTCAATTCCAGCAAACGGAACACGCTCATAAAATATAATCAACCCTTTTGGGGCTGCTTGCTTGAATGAATGGATTTCAATTCCACAACCTGGCCGAAGTGTCAAGAGCAGCATACTTCATAATTAGAATAGAGGCTGTAAACATTCTCCAGGCGAAAAGCTGGGATAACTAATTTGATTTCAAAGATTGCCTGCAATTCACTTCATCACTCGACAAAGCCCAACTACTTAAAAGCGCTACACGCATCACAGGTAAGCTTAGATTCCGTTTAGCTAAACTTTTAAAAAATTAAAAAAAATACTTTCCAACCCTTCAAAAATATTTTAAATAATTAAAATAATATTTAATAAAAATATAAAAAAATATTTTAATTTTCCTAAAAGAATAAAACTATTTATTTTAAAAAATTATTTTAAAACATTTCATCAAAAATATTTTTAAAATTATATAAAAAAATTATTTTAACTTTATTAAATATATTTTAAAAATACCATTACCAAACAGCCTTTTATAAAAACTCTGCCTTTCGAAATCTCCGGAAACCCTACAATTAAAAAAGCTTAACCAAACAGGAGATTAAACTATCAAAATTACAAAATGGGAGACCAATCCATCGCTAAATTTGTCCGAGCTTCCCAACCTTACAAAAACAAACTTCAGCCATGTTAAAAGCTACATTCGAAATCTGGATGCAACATTACTTAAAACCACAATTTTTAAAAAAGAAAATGTTTTACCGAGCAGCTCAAAATCAAGTCTACAAGCACATAATGGAACAGAAACACCGAACCAGAATCCAGCAGCATAAGATCATGGAGTCAGTATCTCTTAGAACCGATGATTCAGAAACATTTTAGCAAATCAAGTAGAAGGGATGATGGCTCGATCATAATCATAGTTCAGTGCATGCATCAGAACCAAAGAAATCAAACCTCCACAGAATTTCAGATAGTATTAAAGCCCCATCACTTGATTTAAAGCCCTAACCTTCGATCTCATCATTGCCACACTGATCCACGGATAACATCCAGAAGGCTACCACATGTCCAACAAAAATAGTGCTAACATCCGACAAACAAAAATAGTGCAAACATATCCAACATAAATCAGCTTTCGTCAGAAATTACAATATAGGTTCGCTCATATCCAGTCAACTTTTACTGGCTGACAGACCGGGACCTTTCACTGTGCGACGGCTTATTCGGATAATCATCAATTGGGCTTCCACTCCTTGACCTGCTGTATGCGGGTGAGCCTGAGTAGGACCTATCACGATGTGACCTTCTATCTTGGGGTGAAACAGATCTGCACAAGGTGATTTGCAACTTTGTAAGAAGATTTACGTATATTTGCGAAACTATCTTGACCCTAAAATGTTCAAAAGATTACCTCGAGTATTGTCCTCGCTTGGGAGGAGGTGAATGGTAACTACGGCTGCGAGACCGAGACCTTGCATAGCGCGGAGAACGAGAGTAACGTGGGGGGGAACGAGAATAACGTGGTGACCTACGGTTGTCATATGCTCGACCTCTAAAAAAACAGAAAGATATCAAACACCGTATTCACATGTTAATAACCATCTAAACGAGAATTTCCCCAGATTTTTGTGAAAACTTATATTGGTGCAGGCAAAACAATGTTAAAGTCTAGATATCAGACATACAAGAAGCGAGTCTGAGCTAGCTTACCTTAATCTCTCTCTGGCCCTCATGTCCGCTGGCTTCTTTCTGTTCTCCTCAGCAAATACAACAGTCAATTCCCTCCCAAGTAGGATTTGTCCATCCATTTGATATTTTGCTTCAGCTGCATCATTTGGGTCAACATATTGGACAAATCCAAATCCACGTGGCTCTCTGCAACAAATGCAAATTTAGTTTCATGTGGTCTATGGATAAAATGATTTTACAATAGCATATACTCAAAATGATGGGGTACACCGATCAACAATAATTGCTGAACTATCACGATAATCCTGAGAAGTATGGAAGATCACAGTCAAGGTAATGCTTTTGATACTTCACACTACTCAAGTAAATCTCTATATTTCATACAATTCAAGTTAAAGCAAGCCCTTGGCTGCTGACCTTGCACTCGCCAGAGTTAAAAGATGACTTCAAATTCTTCAAGACTTGAATATCTTCAAAATTGTTAACTTGAAACCCAATTTCTTCCCACCACATTAGCCACTATCTTCATATACTTACATCCTCTTCAACAGAACTCTTAAGACTTGACTTGTGTCTTCAAAACTTTATTTCACTGTTAAATCTCAACAGCCTTAATAAAAATATCCAACATGCAAATTAAAAAAAAATGTAGAACATAAGAATAATGACCACCAGCAAATACTCATTTACTGATAAATTTCATCACACATATGCACATGGTCGAAATGATTTCATTAGTCATATGATCAATACATGGCTGGCATATGATAGCACAACTTACAACCACTGAATACCGACCGATGTGTCATGACCATTCTTAGGCTCATGCAACTATCATTTCTAACAAGACAACGAAATCAGAAAAGGTACACTTACCCAGTGTAATAATCACGAGGCAAATAAATGTCCTTGAGAGGACCAAATTGCCCAAATGGCCTCCGAAGATCCTCAGGCCTGCAATCATGAACAATCATCACATTATTAGAGGATACAAGCAGATCAAATAATATCTTCAAATTCAAAATCTCCAGCAATCAAACAAGTCACAAAAGCAGAGAGCTTGGAAGAAAATTTGATGAATAAATGGCATACAGTTTGGGGCACATTTGCTTATAGACTCAATCACAGAAACCACGCACATACATAACACGCATAATTAGACAACAAAACCATCGAACTTCAAAGAGTATGCCAAGACCAGAAAAGACAATTTTAGTCATTGAAATTGCCCTTTGCAGTAAAATGCATGAGAATCAAAGATTGCAACAGCATTATGATCATCCTGTTCTTAAGACCCCTCAACAACTATGAATGAACTTCTAGTTATATGTTGTATGATACATTGATATAGATATAGCCTAGCAACATGGATATCCAATGTCTCATCTTTAACAAATTTTCATCAGAATCTTCCCCCCAACCTTCTTTTTTTTTTTCCGGTAAAGAAGTCTTCCCTCCAACCTCTGCACGATAAAATCTTTGAAGGACTTCCACTGCCCGTGAATATTTGGTTCCTTAAATATTACCACGTAAGACTTTACAGATTTACCTAAAGCAGACCTTATGAACTTCTTTACACAATATACCTCTATTTAAACCACCATGCAGCAAGATTCAATGTCATAAACAGTCATTAAAGGTTGATATCAGATGGATACACCATGAGATTTTTGCAACTTTTTCTTCAAAAGATCTCTGGTCTGATAATTCTACAGGATCAGACCCAGCTTTGGGGCATGCCTTGGGCCAAGCCAGCTCAGGCCTAAAATAGGAAGCAAATAAATTTCAGACTGGGCTCTAGATGATGCTTGGCCTAGAGTGGGCCTGGTCTAAGCCCAAGAATAGGCTAACATCTCCCTTCTCTCTTCCCTCTCTGCTCTCTCTCTCTCTCTACTCTCGCACCTGATCTTTCTCTCCCCCCTATTCACTCTCCTCTCTCCCGCCCAATGTCTCTCTTCCCTTGCTCTCCACTCTCCAAACTGATCACTCTCCCTTCTCTATCCCACCGGGTCTCTCTCTCTTCCCTCTCTGCTCTCCTTCCTAATCACTCTCCCCTCTCTCTCCCTCCCCCCTCCCAATCTCTCCCTTTCAATCTCCTTTCTCTCTCCCGATCTCTCTGCACTCACTCACTCTCTCCGTCATTCTCTCTTCTTTCAATTTCCACTCTCTCCCTCCTAATCTCCCTCCCCTCTCTCCCTCCCAATCTTTCTTCCCCCTCCCCCGATCTATCTCCCCTCTCTTTTCTCCCCCCATGCTCTCTCTTCCCCTCTCTCTCATTTTGCATTGGAGGCCCTGAGAAGGAGCTCAAGCCAGCATCGTCAAGCTTCAAATTGAGCTCAGGTTTGGGCTCAGGCTAGATTTTCAAGCCTCGACCCAATTCAAAGCATGAAATTTTTTGGGCTGGATCTAGGCTGAATCAAAACCCAACCTGGCCCAACAAAATTCTAACCCTAACTCCACATACTTTCAATCCACATCTACTAATCCATTTTACTCTAATTAAATTTATATGTTTATATCTTCAAACAAATCTCCACTAAGTGATAATAAATCTTATCTAAATGTTTTTATACCTTCTTCACACACACGCAACTGCTCCCTGGTCCCTTTGGCCGCAGCTGCTCCTGCGCAGTCAGCACCAATCCTCAACCTTCCTCCAACCCACCATGGTCTTCGCAAACTCACTGCTATTGCCTCCTCCCACCAGAACCACCAATCCCCTCCCCAGTTTTGGTTTCAAGATTTCAAGGAAAACAGTTTATTATACCAACAGTTATAAAACTCTATAATAATTTCCTGATAGCAAAAACAAACACCTTATTACTTCTATTGCCTCCTCCCACCAGAACCACCAATCCCCTCCCCAGTTTTGGATTCAAGATTTTAAGGAAAATAGTTTATTATACCAACAGTTTTAGAACTCTATAATAATTTCCTGATAGCAAAAACAAACACCTTATTACCAACCCCACACACAGCTGCTCCTTGGTCCCTTTGGCGCCAGCTGCTCCAGCACACAGTCAGCCCCAATCCTCAACCTTCCCTCTGACCCAACATGGTCTCCTGGTCTCCATAAACTCCACTGCTATGCCTCCTCCCACCAGAACCACCAATCCCACCCCAAGTTTTAGTTTCATGTTTTTTAAGGAAAACAGTTTCTCATACCAATGGTTTTAGAAATCTATAATAATCTCTACTAACAAAAGCATACACCTTATTAGTTATTACCAACCACACTTTTGTATTATCATATTCTGCTTCATTTTTTAAAATAAAACATTAAGACAGAAGCAACATTAATCGAGCCCTTGTGGTTACCACAAGACCCATTTAATCAATTAGGCATACCAAAAATAGGGTTCTGCAAAAAAATAAACAGATGTGCTCTTTTTCGATCAGCCAGAAGTGTACCAACTGAAAGGAAATATATACAGGAGAAAGGCAAAAGAGAGTTGAGATAAGGACAAGGACAAGAGAAAGAATAAGGAGCAACATATACCACCCTACTGGGCTCCTTTCTCTTTCTTTTGTTCAAAGATGTTAAATTCTATAACCCACCCAGCTTGCCTCTCTTTTAAAGACTTGATCAGAACCTTCTTAATTATATGAGAACTGTAAAATTAATGAACAAAATATATCTTAATTTATCTCTCGTTCAACATCTTTCCCAACAAAATGATACATAAGAAACAGAATAGAAGATGATATAGCTAGCAGATATCATCTTCATAAAATCTTCAAAAGGCTGACAAAGTTTTTTTGACAAAATAGTCCAAAATATTTGCCATTAATCTTCCCCATATTTTGGCCTAAACAATGAATGTCTATAACTTGATGTACCTAACAAAATTCTTGTTGATTTAGAATAATAAGTGTGTGCTTTCCTTAGCATACATGAAGGATTAAACTCTGGATCACCACAAAGTTAGTATTTGCTATGATTCCTAAATCTTAAAGTACAAAAGGTTTATCAAAATACAAATCCTTAAATCCTATGAGACTAGTAGCTGTTAAGATTAAGATGCATCATATGTTTCGACACAATTTTTTTATGGTACTTACAAGACCTCACAAGCTAGAGCTTTTGATGCAACTGCAGCATCTAAACCTTTCTACTTGATATCATAAAGCACTTATGCAAGTCCATCTCTAGCTAAAGATTTGCAGAAAACTTTCTACTGATATAATCAAAAAAATTACAATTTTTCGATCTACCATGTAGTCCAAAATGTTGGTGTGTGTTGAATGGAATCAATAAAAAAAAAATAATACTAACTTTTAGAGTTAAGAACGAAATACACCACAAAGAATAAAGCATTGATGAAAGCACAGAAAAATCACGGGAAAACTGGAGAAACAGCATTGATCATATGACAATAAGCCAAATCAAATTTGCATGTCAAGGACTGAAATGATTTGAACTAGTTTCTCACATAAATTAAAAAAAATTACTAGCTCACAGGAATTTTGAATAACTAAAATAAGAAATGCAGCTGAAAGATAAGTTTCTCATTTATTATGATTGCATATAAATAAAGATTAAATGTCAAATTTTCACCAGATTTGCTGCCAAGTCTAAAAGGAAATATTGCAGCCAAAAATAAATTCAAAGCCTTAAAACTAGTGAGTTACATGGAACAAACCTACAGTCACGACGAAGATTTCTAACTAGAAGACTAGTTGGAAGATCTCTACCACGGCCTCCATGACGGCCTCTTGGGCTTGGGCTCCGGCCTCTTCTCCCATAACCCCTTGGTGGTGATGGACTATAACTGTAGCTTCTTCCCCTCATTCCTTTCACAAAAATATCCTATTACAATATTGTGAGAAATAAGAAGTCAAAGAACAAAATCAACTAAATGGTGCTACAAATTGAAAGTTCACCTGCAATTTTTTTCTTGTTTTGGTAATCAGTACTACACCTAAAATATAAACGCTTCTCCTTTATGGAGATTACAAGAAACAGAAGCAAAAATATTATAGAAAACATGTTGGAGATGGATGAAATGCACAACTAGACTGCATTAAAATGCTATAACATGGTGATACAAATTGTGAAACGCAGCCACAAATATGCTAAAATGGGGAAAGCATGAGTGGACTTTGAAGACATGCATATCCTTTTCTCATTATAGCTTCTAGTTGCACTAAAAATCTGATATCTACACATGGGTTGCGCCTTCTTGAACGAGTATTTAAATGTACAAGGTACTGGTGAGAACAAATAATCATTCAACACATATGATCTTATAACAGGGGAAAAAGGACCATGCAACAATTGCCATTAAATGTTAAAGTATGCTGTCTTTTTCATTTTATTATCAGCTTGCAGAATAGCTACCAAACTTATCGTGAATATTGCAAATACAGCAACAGGCTTCATATCTATCAAGGGCAGTCAAATAACCAACCCCCGCCTCTCCCCAGAACAGACTGACACACCAATGTATGGAGAAAGGTTTGCAAACATCCCTTGCATTTACACAACATCAAAAACAGGCTGACATTCCTTTGCATGTAATGCAATATCATGGGTTTTGTAGCAACAGCAAGATTAAATGAGATTAAATAGCAAGCCTAAAGTCAACTTTTGCCACAATATTGCAGAAAACAACATAGACAATATGCAAATGACATAAACTCACTCCAAAAACCATGCCAATGATAGGATACATAACCTCCAAGCCTTAGAACAAGTCCATTGAAGGGTTTTGTCATGAGATTCCTGATCAAAGCATCTTTAGGCAATAGAGGTGTTTGCCATGAGGCCTCAAAATAATTGACATGCAGGAAGCCCACCATATTGATCATGAAATTTTGAAAAGAGAGAATCAAAGCAAAGTTTAACATTGAGCTTCACATTCATCTTTGAGGCAGATAAACCTACCCTCAAGAACTGAAACACAACCCTTTTTTGATGGTTGGTTTAAGAGTAATGCAATTCAAAAGGCAGCCATGTTAGTCCCAAGAAATATACATTTATGTGAAGTTATCATTTTTAAAACAAACAACTTAATCGTAGTGGATTCTTAAGAAATAAACATGGAACTATTAAAGAAATTATAAACCTCAAACATTCTTTTTTCACCAAAATCTCGGGTGATATCCATTATATGCATATACATAAACTTTCTGAACAAATTACTTAGCAATGGTGGGTTCTTAAGCAATGGACAAGGAACTATTATAGAAATTATACACCTCAAGTGTTCTTTTTGTCCAAACTTACGAGGCTCTGGCATAAATTCCCATTTAATACATTTTGTTGTGAGCAAGAAACAACTCACACATCCATGGTTTTCTTCTTTTAATTATTTTTTTGCATATGAGAAATTCCATGACATCTAGTTTATATCAATAAATTATAGCTTGTCAGGCAAACATCACATGTTTATACGATGTTAATCAGGATTTGGCCATTTGCAAGCCAAGCAAATCCAAATCACAAATTGTATTCCTATAGCATGTCCATAACACAAAATATAACACTTGTCTGATAGAGATTTGCACGATTCATGGAGAGACCAGCACTAAAATGTGCATGCAGATCATAAACAAGTTTCTTCTCACCTATGTTGAGATAAAGCAGACAAAGATGTGGTCATGAACTTTGCACATCCTAGTGCAATCAGATAATTTTCTCTATAGTCTACTACTCATTCTAAATAAAGAAATACTAATATAATCCTCTTTAAGATAGTTAAACATACAGAGTAATCCCTTTACATAGTTTGAAGAAACCACCACAAATACAAATTTTGGGTTTCTTGGCAGGTCATACATTTGGGAAACTTCCAAATGCTCATTCGTGATACAGGCCATCAACCACAATATCACAATGTCAGAATCATTATCTATAAATTGCCTAAGTCCAGCACATGATTAAGACAAGGTTTTATTATATAGAGGCAAGTATATGCACATAACACTGATGCTTGACTCCTATGCATATCCTGAATGTCTGGGGCAGCTTTTGAGTTTAAAACAATGCAAAAGATGGTCTAATCAAATAATCGAGCTATAACACAGCATGCGCATGGAACTCTCATTCACATGCATTTAGAAAAATACACTAAACCTCACAAGACATCAAACTGCATTGTACTTATAAGTCTTGTTAAAAAACCTCATATTTGTATTCATGAGCTAGAGCTTCATGTATGAATTATACAATGGAAGGCTTATTTTGAAAAGGAAATGAATGCAGCAGCTTTAAATTATCATGGCTCAGGTGGCTACCAAAATTTAAAAGCTGAAATGTTCTCCTCAGTTGATATGTAGAAGCAATCCACCAGAACACCCAAGAACAACTCGACACTTACTTCTTTACAAGCATAAGCAGAAGGATGGTAGCAACCATGTTACCATGGATCAAGTACTGAACTTGTTCTATCCGCCCTTGCCTGAACTATAACACCCTCAGCATTAAAGAGATCAGATCCTTTTAGTGGACTGGTTGCAATGGTTCTACTAAATTTTCTATGCAATCTTCAACACTAAAAAACAAGGAATGCACAAGCTACCAGAGAAGACAACCATGCTCCAAAAACAAAAACAGAACCATGCTCCAGAAGCCAAAACAGTATGAAGTAAAAATTGCCGTAAATAAACAACATATGATGATCAAGATGGAACCTTTAGACATCATCTTGATTATCTTTCTTCCAAAATCAATAGCAAAGAAGAGAACACAGGCCATATAGCAAAATACCCAAAATATTTTTCAGTGTTGGCTATATTCATATAAGAAAACCACTTGGCTTTGATACCACTAGAACCCAGGTCGCCCTTAGGTTGTCCCACAAGATAGAGCCCAAGACGCTATCCAAACCAGTGCAAAACTTGGCAGGAGCCTAGCCAGTACGGAACCCAAGATCCATTATATGGAACCTATCAGTGCAGCACCAAGTCTAACAGTGCGCTCAGCACCAACAGGAGTGAAGAGCCTCATATCGGATCAATCATTAGTAAGAGTACTCAAATTTGTTGGATGCTAATACCAATCTATACAGAAAAATTTTGCTCCAAACCAGAGAAGTCCTTTCTCGATTAGCTAAAAGAAGCTATTGAGTATAAAGAAAATTTGTAAGCAAATTATCACATGAAATAAAGAATTCAAGGATGGATAACACAGTCTAGTTCTAAGTTCTGAGAGAACGTATTAGCACTAGACAACCAATTCAAACAGAACATTTGCACGAAGTTACCCTCAATCTTTTGACACAGAAAGAAACACAAGGTGAACCTACCATACATCCCTGAATTCATAAAGAAAAAAAATCCCTACAAAAGCTACGCCCATCTAGATGAACAGAAGGCTTATAGAAATCTGTAAGAAGGAAATTCAGTTCTTACTCGATAAGAACTTAATTTGAAAAAGCTCCTCGCCATGGAGCTGTGCAGCCTTTTATATCGCAAATGCGGTGAAAAAAGAAAGGGAAATGCCAAGACTAGTAATCAATTACAAACCTTTAAATAAAATATTACAATGGATAAGATATCCAATGCCAAATAAAGAAAACCTAATTAAAAGAATTCAAGGATCCCGAATCTATTTTAATTCGACATGAAATCGAGATTTTGGCAGATCCAAATTGAGGAAGATCGATACAAGACCGCATTCACCACTCTGTTTGAATATTACGAATGGAACATAATGCCTTTTAGACTAAAAGATGCACCTTCTAAATCTTAGAAAATCATGAATGAAATCCTCCTTTATGCTCATTTTATAATTATGTATATAGATGATGCTCATCATTAGAAACATTTGCAAATTTTTCACAAAATGATAATTAAAAAATGAAAGAAAAAAAAAATTGTTTCAAATTTCTAATCATTCAATAGAAACTTGTAAATTCCTTTTGAAGTACAGGAAAATCTAACCAAGAATAAGTTCATTAGAATCATACTATGAAATGGTAAGAAAGATCAAGTTTGGAAAACAAGACTCTGGAGGCAAAACTCAAAGAGCTCTAGAATAAAACTTCCAAAAAATATTCATATGGAAACAAACCTATATAAATCAACCAATAAACAAGATCCTCTAATATTACCTTCCAGTACTCTTTTTAGATGCTATAATTTTGGAATGCATACTTTAAAATTCTTTGATAGGAAAATGGACCACAATCAGGCCATTTTCAACAAAGGTAAAAGGTCTCTAGAAGAAACCCAAACTATTCCTCCATCTTTCAACCCCGGTCTTTCCGGGGAAACCTACTTCTTAATCCAGGAAGTATGCAAAACACATCTTCTTAATAAGGAAAAGAAGTTCAGAAGGGCCACGACAACTTACTGTAGCAATTACTGTAGCAGTCACCACAGCAATCAGATTGGGGCAATACTATAATAAAACACTACAGCATTCCTGTAGCAATATTGTAGCACAAAAAGAAAAAACTCTGAATCATGCCAGACCTATACTACAACCAATAGTATAAGCATCTATCTCTCTTTTAGCCTATGTCCTTTACTTTTATAGCTTATGTCCTTTGTCTAAGCTAATCTTGTTTCTGCTTTGTTTAGTTTATATTGTTCTTATCTATTTGCTTTGCCTGTTAAATACTACTTGTTCACTTCAACTCCTGGGTACCACGCCATTGGGCATATGGTATAAAGCGGGCAATATCATATATTGGGTAGTCTAGGGTGATTGGTATCAATATCCAGTAGACCTGAATAGAGTCAGCCATTGCACCCACGGAAACTATCACTCATGACTGATCCGAAGTGAGGCTCTCCGCCCCTGTTGGTGTTGGATGCACCATCAGACTCGGTCGCACAGTCAGACTAGTAGGTACCCTGGAATGGATCCCAGAATCCAGATTAGCCAAACTCCTACCAAGTTCCGCTTTGGTTTGGATATCATCATAGGCTCTAAATGCTGACTCAAAAGCTGGATTGTCTTTTAAGCTGAATCCATTGAAAATGTTTTTTCGATAGTTTTTATGCAATAACTACATCTAGAAAAAAAAATAGTTTTATAATATATTTCACTAGTAGGTATCCTAGCTATTTTCCAATTACCTAAACTATTTTATATTTCTTAAAAGCATATAGGAGAAGCATTTTTTTATAGACATGGTCCTGATATAATGGGGTTGATCATTGTTCTCAGGCCTAGTAGCACTTCTGGTGAGAGTCCTAATGATGCTAGCCATGGTTACAATGCTGCCCAATCCAAAAGATCAATATCAGCTCAAGGAAAACCCTTCACACAACTTCTCAGGTTAACATGGGTATAAAATGAGCAAGGCCACAACATTCCAAAGCTATAACTGGTGCGGACACCGGCAAACGGAAAAAAATTTCAAGCTAATCTAATGCACCAAACTCTTTATGGATTTGTTGCTAAGATAAATTGGTCAATATAATCAATGGACAAAAACAAGGAAACAAAGCAAGGAAGCATCAACTACTTCAACTTCCTCACCATATTTATTGAAGCCAACTTAACTACCACAACTTCCACAACTTTTTCAATTTCTTGGACATCACATGAAGCCAACTACCTTCCTGGATGCCATATCAACTTCCTTCTTGGATGTCAAGTAATTCAACAACTTTTCAACTACCTTGTCATGTGGAATGCTACTTCATTCTCCACTTCACCCTAAAACAAGAACGCCACATCAGCAAGGAAAGCTGCATCACCCAGTCACATGTGCTAATGGTTGCAACCAACTATAATTACAACTACTAACCTCTTGTTGTTACAACCAATTACCTAATCTTGTTATAACCTACCTATTTGTTATAACCAAATTAGTTACAACTAATGTTGATTAGGATAGCCTTATCTCTTGTAGCCGAATTTTATGAAGGCCTATAAATACCTCCTAACCCCTTGCAAGAAAGGCACTTGATAAATGAAATGAAAGCTTGAAGTCTTCTTTCCCTTGGCCGTGTGTCATTGTTTTCGCTTCATGTGTGGAGAGGATGTGAGACCCATTTTTCTTGCTTGTTTCTTTCTTCCTCCATTGCCACAAGCAATGTCACTTCTTGAGGGAGGGGGTGTGAGGCCCATTCCACTTCAACGAAATCCTTCCATGGCAGTTTGAAGTGTCGCTCTATGAGAGAGAGGGTGTGAGACCCAAGTCCAAGCCATCCAAGCTCCAAGAGCCTTCCTATTTTCCTTCTCTTCCCTTTCTTATTTCAATTCCTTTCTTCTCTTTGCTTCCACGCCTTCTAATGATCTCTTTTACAGGTTCTCCCCATGATCTCGGATTGAAGATGAAGATCACCTCGCCTTGAAACTAACTACAAGTGAAGTTCATTACCAAAGATGTGTAAGTCTTACCTTCCACTCGCCTTCCTAGGAGTGTTGAGTGAACCCTCCACCAATCACTTTAGCTTTCATTGTTGGTAGGAAAACCCTTCCTAAACTCTTAAGATCTGAACATTTGAAGGTACTTGCCCTAGTAAAGATGGTTTCTTAGCCATATGGTTTCAAATAAACAAGATCTCATTTGCGGGTATTTCAACTTTTAAACTAATAATCCCTTTCATTGCATTTTCTTGCTCTTTCATGCTTCATTTAGCTAGTGCATATAAGATTGCTTGCTCATCATAAATAGCTAATCTTTAGGCTTTACCATCCATCTCATCTTGTCCCGCATCAATTTGGTATCAGAGCATGGTTTACTAGGACAAGTATGATTGCTGAAATTTTGCATTAATTTCTAGTATCACACCTTCAAGTTTTTCCTTCAAAATTTTAAAATTTCAAAAAATAAAAAAATTGAATTCTGAATTCCAAACTTTAAAATTGAAAATTCTAATTTTAAATTTTGAATTTTGAGATTTTGAAATTTGAATTTCAAATTACAAGTTCTATTGGTTAGTTGGGGATTTGATTGTGCATCCATTCTAAAACACTTAAGGGCATTCAATCACAAGATTAGGGAATGAGTTCATTACCTTTCATTGGCCCAAAACAACCACCTACATCTAGCATCGATCCGAGCCTAATCTAAAATCGAGTAGAAACCTAAGCTAGGAACATCAACGAGTCAAGTTCATGTGCTTGATGAAACTTAGTATTGATTGATTCTGTATTTATTCTTTGATATTGGTGTCTAAGGCTAGGGATCCAATGGCAAATGCCTTAAGTGGATCTGCGATTTTTTAATTAGGACCTCGTGAAAGCGAGGGGAGCCTCCCGCAATCCCACCTCTTACCTGGCCAATTGAAAGGATAACTATGGTCTTGATTGGTACCCAGTCAATTCCTGTTACATTGAACTTCTAGGTCTAGGAGCCCTAGAAGCTAGGAATTTGTATTGCATGTCAACTAGATTAGGAACTCAATACCAGCAGTCCCAAACCTAGCTTGGTTTATCCATAGCTCCAATCTTGAGGAAACACTAAGGACTTTAGCTAAACAACTAGCCCAACTAAACAATAATTTTGAACAAATGAAGGAACATGTTGAGATCCTAAAAGAGGCCCGATTGAATCACACTGAACCTGAATTACCTAGGCCAAATCCCTTGGATCAAAGAGCCCCTCATCATGATCTCACCCCGGAACACAATCCTAGACACCCACACCAAGACTTCATGGATTCGGAGAAAAGAGCCATTAGGAGCATACATCTAGAGATACCTATCTTTGATGGAAGTCTAGACCCTAAGGCTTACATTGACTGGGAAAGAGAAATGGACCAATACTTTGAATGGTATGAGATGACTGAAGAGAGAAAATGTAAGTTTGCCAAACTCATATTAGTCCGCCAGGCTAAGCTATACTAGAAAAATGTTAAACGTATGATTAGACAAAGAGAAGACATACCCATAGCTACCTGGAGAGCCATGAAGCTTAAGCTTAGGAAAAAGTATCTTCCTATTTCTTATCACCAGAAACTCTTAGATTAGTGGTAAAGACTGAATCAGGGCAATAAGATAATATCTGAATACATTACCAAATTTGATGAGTATATCCATGAGATGTAATATCGATAAGTCTGAAGCTGTCATCCTGTTTAGATTTCGAACTGGCTTGCATGAGAAAATTCAGAGAGAATTGTTTCTAAGAAAAGTTCATGATCTAAAGCAAGCCTATCAAATAGCAAGAGATTTTGAGAGATTCCAAAGGAGACCCCTGATCTATCGACCGTAACCAAGTAGGATTAGTGCCCCTAGTCAAAAATCAAGGTTCAATCAAGTGCGCCGAAACCGACCTACTCCTAACGCCCCATGAGCCAAACAAGTGACAAGGATAAGGCCCCTGAAGTTCAAAAGAGTAGTAACCCAAATGTTCTTTGCTTTAAATGTCGCAAAATAGGACACTACACCAACCAATGCCCTACCCAATCCTTACACATAGGAGAACTAGCTGAAGAGGATCCTAAACCCACTGAAGAATTTGAGGAAGAAGTATATGAGGCTGAGTCATATCTAATAAATGAGTATCATGGAGATGAAGAAGAGATTGATCACACTCAAACATTGGGAGTTGTTAGATGCATCCTGACTCAAACAAAAGAAAATTAGAATTGAAAAAGGACCAACATACTTCAAACATTTGTCAAGATAAAGGAAAAGATCTATAAGATCATTATAAACAACGGGAGCTGTGTTAATGCCATTTTACCAAAGCCATTAAGAATCTAGGCTTGACCCCTGTTCCCCATCCCAATCCTTATAAGGTGTCCTGGATAAATTCAACTTCCATTCCCATTAAGTCAAGATGCCAAGTTCCAATTCAGATTCAATCCTATCATGCAAAAGTTTGGTGTGATGTTCTTCTCATAGGGATAAGAAGTATCATTTTGGATAGATCTTGGTTATATGATCATGATGCTACATTGTATGGCCGATCCAATTCTTGTTTATTTACCTATCAAGGAAAGAAAATTGTCATAAACTCGACCCCACCTAAAAACAACATCAAAAAAAGGTCTAATGAGCTAAAAGAGAAGAAATAGAGATTAATTTGATTGGTGCCAAGGATTTGGAAAGAGAAATCGATGAAGGATCACCTGTGGATATTGACCCTTAAAGAAATCCGAGAACAAACCCCAACCCCTGGAAGTCGAAAAAATCATGAGAAAATTTCAAGATATATTTCCATAAAACTTACCTAATCAGCTTCCTCCATTGAGGGATATCCAGTATGCCATAGATTTGGTCCCATGAGCCATCTTGCCCAACTTACCACATTATAGGTTAAATCCCACTGAACATGCAGAGTTGCAAAAACAAGTTGGAGTTCTCCTCCAAAAAGGATTCATTAAGGAAAGCTTGAGCCCTTGTACAGCACCTGCCCTTTTGACCCCTAAAAAGGATGGCACTTGAAAAATGTGTGTTGATAGTCGTGCCATCAATAAAATAATGGTCAAGTATCGATTTTCTATTCCCCATCTTGATGATATACTAGATATGATGACCGGAGCCACTATTTTATCTAAGATAGATCTTAAAAATGGCTATCACCAAGTTAGGATAAGACCTGGAGATGAATGGAAGACAGCCTTCAAAACTAAGGATGGCCTTCATGAATGGCTAGTGATACCTTTTGGCCTTTCAAATACTAAGTACATTTATGAGGATCATGACTCGAGTCTTAAGACCATTCATGGAAAGATTCGTATATTTCGATGATATCCTTGTCTACAGCAAGACTAGGAAAGACCACCTGGACCACCTTCGCCAAGTCTATCTCATTCTTAGAAAAGAAAGTCTCTATGCCAATTTGAAGAAATATGAATTTTTGACCCATAGAGTAGTCTTTCTAGGATTTATTGTTACTGCTGATGGAGTATCTGTTGATCCCGAAAAAGTTAAGTCCATTATCGAGTGGCCCGTTCCCGAAAGCATTCATGATGTACATAGCTTTCACGGCCTTGCCACCTTCTATAGAAGATTCATTCGAAGATTTAGTACGATTATTGCACCGATCGCGGATTGTCCTAAGAAAGAAACTTTTGAATGGACTAAACATGCTAATAAAGCCTTCCTTGAGATTAAAAAGAAAATGACCCAAGTACCAATCCTAAGGTTATCTTATTTTTCTAAGATTTTTGGGATTGCTTGTGATGCTTCTGGAATTGGAATCGAAGAAGTTCGAAGTCATCAGAACCATATGTAGCCCAGAAATTGAATGAAGCAAAATTGAGGTATTCAACTTATGACAAGAAATTGTATGCGGTAGTTCAAACTTTAAGGCATTGGAGACAATCTATTACCGCAAGAATTTGTCCTATACTCAGATCATGAAGCACTCTGATTCCTTAATTCTCAAAAAAAATTGAATCCTAGACATGGCAAGTGGGTGGAGTACATTCAAGTCTATACCTTTGTTTTGAAATACCATGCTGGCACTGAAAATTGGATTGCTGATGTGCTAAGCCATTGTTTAATGCTCTTGACCTCTGTGAGCACTAAAGTCATAGAATTTGATAAATTGAAAGAAGAATAGAAAGACTGTCCTGACTTTAATAAAATTTATGAATCTGTTCACCAAGGACCATCTA
This sequence comes from Areca catechu, assembly GCA_021397845.1. Classification (NCBI taxonomy): domain Eukaryota; kingdom Viridiplantae; phylum Streptophyta; class Magnoliopsida; order Arecales; family Arecaceae; genus Areca; species Areca catechu. The sequence goes on along the minus strand of CM038040.1, from coordinate 5,922,045 downwards.
GTGAATATAGTGACTATACCCTTCATGATGGATTCCTTTTCAAAGGAAATAAGGTATGCATTCCTCGAACCTCCATCCAAGAATTCTTGATTTAGAAAATCCATGCAGGAGGTTTAGCTGGCCATTTTGGTAGGAATAAAACTATCTTAGCAGTGGAAGATCAATTCTTTTGGCCAAGCCTCAAACGAAACGTGGCCCAAGTGATAGCCCAGTGTCGAGCGTGTGTTATTGCCAAACAACAAAAACAAAACACTGGACTATACACTCCTTTACCTGTCCCCGATTGTCCATGGCAAGACATTAGTATGGATTTCATGTTAGGACTACCAAAGACTATGCGAAGGCACGATTCCATCTATGTTGTACTTGATCGTTTTTCCAAGATAGCACACTTCTTACCTTGTTCTCAAACCTCTGATGTTTCAAAAGTGGCCAAACTATTCCTGAACGAAATGGTTCGGTTACATGATTTGCCCAAAATCATTGTGTTTGATAGGGATGTCCGATTTACTAGCTATTTTTGGAAAACCCTATGGCACATGTTAGAGACCAAATTGAACTTCTCTACCACTTACCATCCCCAAACTGATGGCCGAACAAAAGTTATAAATAGAAATCTTGGAAATAAGTTAAGATGTTTAGTAGGGAAGAATACCGGAAATTGGAACCTTTTGTTACCTCGCAATGAATTTGCCTATAATAGTTCAGTCAACAGATCCACTGGAAAAAGTCCATTCGAGATTGTTTATGGATACAAACCAAGAAAGCCGATAGACCTTGTCCCATTACCCATGCATGCACGAGTTCTGAGTCCACGAGTCATGCACAATATATTAGAGATTTGCATAAAAAAATTAGTAAGAAAATCACTTCGAGCAATGAAACTTACAGGCATATGGCTAATTCCCATAAGAAAGCCAAAGAATTTTATAAAGAAGACTATGTAATGATTAGGCTCAAGCCTTAACAGTTCTCACCCGGAACTATGAAAAAATTACATGGCCGTGATGCAAATCCTTTCAAAATAATAAAAAAAATTGGACCTAATGCCTATGTGCTTGAGTTACCATCTGATTTTGGTATCAATTCCACCTTCAATATTTCAAACCTAATAGAGTATAAGGAACCAACAATGATACCTAGTGAGCCTTTCAGACCTGATCCCATTTTTGAGAGTGAACCAACCCTTGAATATCCACCAGGCACACTACCAAATCAACGAGATAGGATTAAACGAATTGTGGATGACAAGACTATCACTACCGGGAACAAGGGCTATCAACGCTATTTGGTTCGTTGGCAAGAACGACCTGAATCAGAAGACTCATGGATCACTCTAGAAGACCGACAAAGGATCAACCTAGACTTGCTAGAACAATACTAAAGTCAAGTTGACCCATACTCGACAGGATCAAGTTCTTTCTATCCCGGAAGAATTGGTGCGAACACCGGCAATGAAAAAAGATTTCAAGCTAATCTAATTCACCCAGACTCTTTATAGATTTGTTGCTAAGATAAATTGGTCAAGATAATCAATGGACAAAAACAAGGAAACAAAGCAAGGAAACATCAACTACTTCAACTTTCTCACCATATTTATTGAAGCAAACTTAACTACCACAACTTCTTCAACTTCTTGGACGCCACAACTACCTTCTTGGATGCCACACCAACTTCTTTCTTGGATGCCAACTAATTCAACAACTTTCTAACTACCTTGCCATGTGGAATGCTACTTCATTCTCCACTTCACCCTAAAACAAGAACGCCACATCAGCAAGGAAGGCCGCATCACCCAATCACATGTGTTAATTGGTTACAACTACTAACCTCTTGTTGTTACAACCAATTACCTAACCTTGTTATAACCGACATATTTGTTATAACCAAATTAGTTACAACTAATATTGGTTATGATAGCCTTATCTCTTGTAGCCAAATTCTATGGAGGCCTATAAATATCTCATGATTCCTTGTAAGAAATGACACTTGATAAATGAAATGAAAGCTTGAAGTCTTCTTTCCCTTGACCGTGTGCCATTGTTTTCGCTCGAGTGTAAGACTCATTTTTTTTGCTTGTTTCTTTCTTCTTCCATTGCCACAAGCAATGTCACTCCTTGAGGGAGGGGGGGTGTGAGGCTCATTCCACTTCAACGAAGTCCTTCCATGGCAGGCCGTTTGAAGTGTTGCTCCATGAAGGGGAGGGTGTGAGACCCAAGTCCAAGCCGTCCAAGCTCCAAGAGCCTTCCTATTTTCCTTCTCTTCCTTTTCTTATTTCAATCTTCTTCACTTTGCTTCCACGTCTTCTAATGATCTCTTTGCATATTCTCTCCATGATCTCGAATTGAAGACGAAGGTCACCTTGCCTTGGAACCAAATACAAGTGAAGTCCATTGCCAAAGGTGTGCAAATCTTACCTTCCATTCGTCCTTTCCTAAGAGTGTTGAGTGAACCCTCCACCAATCACTTTAGCTTTTATTGTTATTAGGGAAATCCTTCCTAAACTATTAAGATCTGAATATTTGAAGGTACTTGCCCTAATAAAGATGGTTTCTTAGTCATATGGTCATTTCTCTTTAATTTGAACAAGATCTCATTTGCGGGTGTTTCAACTTTTGAACTAATAGTCCCTTTTATTGCATTTTCTTACTCTCTCATGCTTCATTTAGCTAGTGCATGTAAGATTCCATTCTCATCATCGATAGCTAATCTTCTAGACTTCACCATCCATCTCATTTTGTCCCGCATCAATAACACTACTTCCTCCACAAAAAGAAACCACTTGGCAAATCCAAAATAAATTGTACTCTTGTAGCATGTCCATATCACAACATATAACACTTGTCTAATAGAGATTTACACAACTCGTGGAGAGACCAACACCAAAATGTGCATGCATATCATAAACTAGTTTCTTCTCACCTATGGTAAGATAAAGGAGACAAAGATGTGGTCATGAACTTTGGACATCCGTGTGCAATCAGATAATTTTCTCATAGTCTACTACTCATTCTAAATAAAGAAATACTAATACAATCCTCTTTAAGATAGTTAAACCTACAAAATAATCCCTTTACATAGTTTGAAGAAGCTGCCACAAACACAAATTTTGGGTTTCTTGGCATGTTATTGGGAAACTTCCAAATGCTCGTTCATGATTCAGACCATCAACCACAATATCCCAATGTCAGCATCATTATCTAAAAATTGTCAAAGTCCAGCACATGATTAAGGCAAGGTTTTATTATACAGAGGCAAGTATATGCACATAACACTGATGCTTGACTTCTATGCATATCCTGAATGTCTAGGGCAGCTTTTGAGTTTAAAACAATGCAAAAGATGGTACAATCAATTAATACAATCAAATAATCGAGAGCTAAAACACAGCATGCACATGGAACTCTCATTCACATGCATTTAGACAAATACACTATACCTCGCATGACATCAAACTCCATTGTACTGATAAGCCTTGTTAAAAAAATCTCATATTTGTGTTCATATGCAAGAGTTTCATGTATCAATTATATGATGAATGGCTTATTGTGAAAAGGAAATGAATGCAGCATGGCTATATAAAAAATTGTATTCCTCATAGACTTTTAACCGGGTGGCTACCATGTCCAACCGAGGAAATCTTCTAGACTTTTGACCATGTCCAACCAAGGAAATTATGCATTAACTCAGGTGGCTACCAAAATTTAAAAGCTGAAATGTGCTCCTTAGTGATATGGAGAAACAATCCACCGGAACACCCAATATCAACTCGACACTTTCTTTACAAGCATAAGCATAGGGATGGTAGCAACCATGTTGCCATGGATCAGGTACCGAGCCTGTTCTTTCCACTCTTCCCTAAACTATAACACCCTCGGCATTAAAGGGTTCAGCTCCTTTTGGTGGACTGATTGCAACGGTTCTACTAAATTTTCTATGCAATCTTCAAAACTAAAAACAAGGAATCCACAAGCTGCCAGAGAAGACAACCATACTCCAGAAACCAAAAAAAAGAACATGCTCCAGAAGACAAAATAGTATGAAGTAAAAATTGCCACATATGATGAGACATCATCTTGATTATCTTTCTTCCAAGATCAATAACCAGAACACAGTCCATATAGCAAAATAGCCAAAATATTTTTCATTCTTGCGCATATTCATATGAGAAAAGGCAAAAAGGTAAAATTGTCTGATAAAATTTGACCCATGTTATCCCTTTTTCTACTAAATTTGTTAACAATTAAAACCGCACGAAGCACATCAAGCTGGGTCATTGCCCCAATCAAGTTAAAGAAGAAAAAAATCCTAGAAAAAGATAATTAATAAAAATAAAGAAGCAAAAGAACAAAACAAGGACCATTAAGATCTATTAGACAATGCTAACCCTAGAAACCCTAGTCTAATGCCTTTTACCGATCAACAAAAAGGGCTTCTCCACAAATAATCAAACGCAAGAGGGATTCGATCAAATCTGAGAAGAATCCGAGCATACCGAATGAAAAGAAGAAATCGCCGCAGCCGAAATGGATGGAGGGAGGGAGGGAGGAAGGGAAGGAGGGAATATGAGAACCGAAAACCCTAAGAAAGGCAAACTGAGGATGGAGAGAATAATAATTACCTAGGGCTCTCGGTGAGGGCGCTTTCCCCTCTAATTCCAGAAGCTTCCGTCGCTCGCGAGGAGTCTCACATCCGCTGGGGGGTTCGCCATTTATGGAGGGTCCGGTTGGGACTTGCGGATGGCGGTCTCTATTTCTTGTGATCAGAACCGTACAATGAAAAGGGTAGGGAGGTACTCGCATTGCATGTTTGAGCTTTGAAGATGGTCCCAACATTGGATGTGTGTTTTTTTAAAAAAAAATTTTACAGGTATATCCCTCTAAATATTAAAATTTATGAAAATATTTTTTTAAAATTTACAATATCACTATAAAATTCTATATATATATATATATATATATATATATATATATATATATATATATATATATATATATATATATATATATATATATGTGTTGCCGTCTAAATCGTCGTGGCCTGCAGCTTTTTACATTGCCTGCAGCTTCTTACGTGACCCGGATGAGTGGATTCCCTACCAGCATCACCGGGCTCGTCGGTCGGAGATGATCAAGGAGAACATAGTCATAGTCGTGGGAATGAAGGGGCTTGATACTGCATCGTGGTCTTCCTGTGGGCCTCTCTGATGGGAGAAATCTTTACCGTATCGTCCCTTTATCGGGCGGACCTGCAAAACAGGGAAGACCTGTGCCGGGGATTCCGACTAAGGCACTCCGACGATCAAGTCAATGAGACAATCGAAGGAAATAAGAGACCTATGAGGCCAAGAGATTGGGAGACTCTCTGCTGCCAGAGGGTGATAATAAAAAGAGTGTGTTGTTTCTTACTTACCTCTCCTTACCTCTATGCCCGTGTTGCCGTCCTCGTCGTCGCGCCCGTGCAGAGGATCAGCCGATCCTCCCTGACCGCCTGGCAGAGGAGCCTCCCTTCCGGCGAGAAGCCTGCAACAAAGGGGTTAGAGGACCCTGGCCGGGGATTCCGGCGAGGGGGCTCCGACGGTCAAGTCAGTAGACGACGTGGAGGAACAGACTCTCCCTCCCGATCTCCCTGGAGGGTCTCAGGCTTGGAGAGTTAACTGGTGAAGGGAAAGCGCCGGGGACCGGAAACTCAGCTGGGCCTGCCCGCTGAGCTCGCGTCCAGTCTTCCCTTCTCGGGATCCCTGGTTTTCTTCCTCCCAGCGAGGCCTTATGCCGGTCTTTCCTTCTTGTCCCCAGGCTCTTTTGCTTACCTTGCAGTCTTTGGATCCTTCCCTCTTTATCTCCCTCCGTCGTGCGCTCGTCCTTTTCTCCCTCGAAAACTCCTCCTCCCTGTCTTCCTTTCTTTTCCCTTTCTGGTGAAGGGGGCCAGGCGGCTTTCCGACCTCGTCCGCCGGGCCAAGCAGAAAAAAGGCAAGGACAGAAGGGAAAAAGAGGGAAGGCGGCGCTGGCAGAGCGGCAAGTTGTCAGGCCTCGGGCTTCGTGAGGGTGCTCTTTTCCCCGGGCGTGGGCGCTATCCGTTTACGGGCCCTGTTCCGTCAGGATCGGGTCTCTCGACCGCGGGACCTGCCGGGCTAATGTAAGTGACGTTCCGCGTGCCGCCGCCCTCCGTACGGGACGCCGTCTGGGGTCGGTACGGCCCGAGGGATGGCCTCGGGACCCGTCGCTTTCCCCGGGGGCCTCTCCGTACGAGCGGTCTGGCCTCGGCTGAGTTGGACCTATCTCCGGGGACCAATTGGCGAGAGGCGAGGGATCGGCCGACCTCGGCTTAGGTGGACCCCTCCTGGGTGGACACCTGGCGAGGCGGCAGAGGGTCGCCTGGCTTCGGCCGAGGTGGGCCCGTCTCCGGGTGGCCACCTGGTGCAAGGCGAAGGGTCGGCCGACCTCGCACTAGGTGGACCCCTCCTGGGTGGACACCTGGCGAGGCGGCAAGAGGTCGCCTGGCTTCGGCCGAGGTGGACCCGTCTCCGGGTGGCCACCTGGCGCAAGGCGAAGGGTCGGCCGACCTCGCACTAGGTGGACCCCTCCTGGGTGGACACCTGGCGAGGCGGCAGAGGGTCGCCTGGCTTCGGCCGAGGTGGGCCCGTCTCCGGGTGGCCACCTGGCGCAAGGCGAGGGGTCGGCCGACCTCGGCCGACCTCACTTGGGTCGTCTCCTTCGCGCGCGGGCGCGGATGAGTCGGTGGAGGAAACCCGCGCCGAGCTCGACCTCGGCCTGGGCGGTCTGCTCTCGGATAATCGTCGGGCGGCGCGATCTTGCCGACCCCAGCTTTAAGGGCGTGGCGCTGATTCTGGCGGGAAAACTCACACGTGGCTTGTTCGCATTCGGCGATACCTGAGCCTGGCCACGTCACTGTCACGGATGTAACAGTTGCCCCCCAGCCCGCCGTTCCGTCGGGGCATCGTAGATCGGAACGTCGGGATTAATTGCAGACATGACGTGGGGAGGCGAAGATCTTGCTTCATAATTGGCACGATCTTCACTCGTCGTGGCTCGAGGCGGCTGGAGACCAACGGGGAGTCGCCACGCGTCGTCCACTTGCCCGCAATCAATGCGTCGCTTCGGGGCAGAGGCCGTTACTCTGCTAACGAGGCGTCGGTGTCGGGCGTGCGCCCACGTGGCGACCATCCAGTGGCCTGAGACGGAATGATGGGTACGGCTGCTGCCGGCTGAGTCTGAAAGCGAGGGGACTTTCCAGAACGAGGCCTTTTCCCTTGCTTCGTGGGCGGTTTGCTGCAGGCTAACAACTTCTGCTGCTTGCGCCCGCCTGTGCATTTTTGGGTAAGCGTCTTCCTCTTCTCTAGCCCTCCTCCTTCTCCTTCGATCATTCAGTCCTTTTCTTCTTTTCTTCTCCATGGCGCGCCGTCGCCATGTTTCTTCTAATCCGGACGAGGCCGGTCCATCCCGGCCGAGGACTCCATCTTCTCCCTCCTCGGATGAGGAGGTAATCCCAGAGGAGGTCCGCCGGCGTTTGCAACCCGGGGGTGTCACCATTGGCGTCCCCAGGGGGATCCGGTCCCCCCCGGTTGCACCTGTCGTGCCCCTCCGTTCACTTCCTGCTCTTGCTGCTCTCCCGGCTCCGCCGCTTCTTCCCGCCGGTCCCTCCGGTCATGCCTCCACCATGACCGAAGGTGATCTTTCTCTGCTCCGGGATGCTTATGGCATCCCGGGATCTGTCCATCTATTTGCTCCGCGGTCCGAGGAGCGTGTCACCATGAGTGGCCCTGGCCGTATTGCCTTCTACGAAGACTTCCTCCTCGGGGGTCTTCGTTTCCCTCTTCATCCTTTCTTCCTTTCCTTCCTCAGCCATTTCCGGCTCGTCCCGGCCCAGCTGGCTCCTAATGCCATCCGGGTCATCTTCTCCTTCATTGTCTTCTGTCATTTCCATGGGTTCGTTGCCCGTTTCTCGCTCTTCAGGTCCCTGTTCACCCTGAAGAAATGCTCCACCGATGACGGCTGGTGGTATATTTCACCCCGGCCTAGGTGTCTCCGGTTCGACATCCCTTCTTCGGTTAAGGGATGGAAGAACCGGTTTTTCTTTGCCTCGGTCGACGACGTCGACTGGGCCTGGAGCGAACCGGACCGGTCGCCGAACCGGAGTTCTCGGGTCGAGTCCGCGGACCAGGAGGCTTACTCCCAGCTCCTGAGTGACGTGGTCCCGCCGCTCGAGGTTCTGCTTTGTGAGCAGAATCTTTTTGAGGCCGGCATCAGTCCCATCCGGGAGACCGGTGAGATTCGGCTCTGCATTAAATTCTGCCCTTCCCCCCTCTCTCTTTTTAAGATTGAACTAACCTTCTGATTTCTCCAACTTGCAGGGATGAAGTTTTCATTGGAGAACTTGCTGGAAGGGGCTGCTCAGAGGGAGGTCGTTGACGTGGACGAGCCCGTGGCGAAGAGGGCTCGCACGGAGACGAGCCGGGAGGTCGCAGTGGCGACCGCGCCCGGCCTAGCCGCCGTAGTTTCTCCGCCCAGACCTCCTCAGGGCGGCGCCCTTGGCACTTCGGCTCCACGACCTGGCGGTGCAGCCGAGGGAGCTCCGGCGCCCGCCGCTCTGCCCACCGCCGGGCCCATTCCGGCCAGCAGTCCGGCGGCACCGCCAGTGGCGACCACCGGTCCGTCGGCTGCGGCTCCAGCAGAAGGGGCGGCCGTCGCAGGGATCGGCCCGAAGGGCCCAGCGCCGGTAATCTCGCACCGGGACTCGGTCATCCTCGACCGAGGGCTGGCGGAGAGGGTGATGGAGTATGCTTCCACCGCCCGGGACCGCCGAGCTCGGGGCGGCCGGGACTACGCGGATGCGCTGCTCGGCATCCTGCCCCAGCTCTTCTCGGTAAGTCTGCTTCAGCTCTTCTTTTCTCTTTCAATCCGAGGCCGCCTGCCTCGGTACTGACATGTTGCTTTTGTCCTTGCAGATCGGGAACGACGTCCTCCTACTGAGGAACTACCTTGTAGGGAACGCCAAGCGGGACTCCGAGCGGGAGCAGAAGCTCGGAAAGCTCACCGCCGACGTGAAGGACTTGGTGGACAAGGGGGCCGAGCTGCGAGCGGAGAAGCAGGCCCTCCAGTCTGACCTGGCGCGTTCCGAGGAGCGGAACAAGGAACTGGAGGCCTCCTTGGCGGAGGAGCGGACCTCCAACCAGCGCCGTACTGAGGAGGACACGGCGGAGAAGGCCCGCCTGCAGGCCCGCTCACTGTTCCTGGAGCGTCAGCTGGACGAGGCCCGGCGGGAGGCGGCCATGGCGAAGGACCGGAGCTCGTACATCAACGGGCTCCTGGAGGCGGCGAAGCGGGAAGCGCTGGAGGCCGTCCCCAAATTCCGGGCTTCCGACGAGTTTACGTCGGAAGTCCGGGAGGCCGCCGTGGACTCCTTCCTGAAGGGGTTCCGGATGTGCCGGGAAAAGGTGGGGGCCTTCTTCCCCCAACTGGACCTAAGTGCGGTCGTCGTCGGCGGCAGGAAGCCGGGGAGCGAGGGCAGGGCCTCCGGCACGACCCAGGCGACACTTCAGGCGGCACCTGCAGTAGCTCCGACCGACGACGCCGCGGCCCAGACACAGCCCCAGGAGCCGGTCGTCGTGGAGGTCGAAGAGGTGGCGTCCGCACCTCCGACGGACGGCGCCGACCCTGCGCCCCAGTGACTGTTGACTTGTACCTTTGCTTTCTGTGTCTTTCTCTTTTTTTTTGGGGAGTTCCGGCCTGTCGGGGCTCCCTATTTGTACTGGACACTTTGTAATCCTTTTTCAATGAAGAGCACTTTTCGCAAGAACCTGTCTACTATTTCTAGTTCTTTCCTCTCTTCTTTGTTTGTTCGTTCTTGAGATGTCGGTCTGGGATACCTGAGACAACTGCGGGCCTGGTTCTTCCAGACTAAATCGAAGGACGGGGTCTGCAAAACCGTGTTGCGGCAAAGCAAGAATCCTGAGCAGGTCCGACTTTGGGCTGCCTTCATGCTTGCGCGGACAGCACAGTTCCTGCACCATCTTCCGGGCCGAAACCTGGGATCCTCCGGACTGAGCTCGATGCCGCAGGCTTTCTCAAACCTTGCGCGGCTTGCTGAGCTGTGCTCCGGGCTTGCGCGGGCGAAGCGGATTCGGCGCCGCCTTCCAGGCCGAAGCCCAGGATCTTCCGGACTGAGCTCGATGCCGCAGGCTTTCTCAAACCTTGCGCGGCTTGCTGAGCTGTGCTCCGGGCTTGCGCGGGCGAAGCGGATTCGGCGCCGCCTTCCAGGCCGAAGCCCAGGATCTTCCGGACTGAGCTCGATGTTGCAGGCTTTCTCAAACCTTGCGCGGCTTGCTGAGCTGTGCTCCGGGCTTGCGTGGGCGAACTGGGTTCGACGCCACCTTCCAGGCCGAAGTCCAGGATCTTCCAGACTGAGCTCGATGCCGCAGGCTTTCTCAAACCCTGCGTGGCTTGCTGAGCTGTGCTCCGGGCTCGCGCGGGCGAAACGGATTCGGCGCCGCCTTCCAGGCCGAAGCCCAGGATCCTCCGGACTGAACTCGATGCCGCAGGCTTTCTCAAACCTTGCGCGGCTTGCTGAGCTGTGCTCCGGGCTTGCGCGGGCGAAACGGATTCGTCGCCACCTTCCAGGCCGAAGCCCAGGATCTTCCGGACTGAGCTCGATGCCGCAGGCTTTCTCAAACCTTGCGCGGCTTGCTGAGCTGTGCTCCGGGATTTTTGTTGAAGTCAGAGAAGAATGTTTGAAGCGAAGAAGCTTTGTTAAAGGAACTGGGAGCCTTACATCACTGGTAGTACATTCTCAGGTTCGAGGGGTTCCATGTCCGGGGGAACCTGGCACCTCCCAACTCTTCCAAGTAACATGCCCCGTGAGGGAGGGCTTCTGCTACCCGATAAGGGCCTTCCCAGTTGGGTGAAAGCTTGCCGCACTCTCGTGGCTGGGAGGCTTCTGCACGCCGGAGGACCAAGTCCCCGGGACGAAAAACCTTCGGCCGTACTCGGGAGTTGTAATATCTGGCTACACGTTGCCGGTACGCCGCCATTCGGATTCGGGCCTTGTCCCTTGTTTCTTCGAGGAGGTCTAGGTTGAGCATCATCCTGGCCGGGTTTTCTGTCTCGTCGTATTGTTCCACGCGCAGCGTGGGTATGCTGAGCTCGATCGGGATGACTGCCTCGGCCCCGAAGACGAGGTTGAATGGGGTTTCGTCGGTAGCCGTCCTTGGAGTGGTGTGGTATGCCCAAAGAACGCTGGGAAGCTCGTCGGCCCACCTGCCCTTGGCTTGGTCTAGCCGCGTGCGGAGGCCCTGAAGAATGGTCCTGTTCGTGACCTCAGCCTCCCCGTTGGTCTGGGGGTACGCCACCGAGGTGAAGCGATGTTTGATGCCGAGGTCGTTGCAGAAATCCTCGAACTCTCGACAATCGAACTGGCGTCCGTTGTCGGTGACCACGGTGTGGGGGAGGCCGAAGCGGCAGACGATGGACTTCCAGAAGAATTTGGCGACGTTTGCTTCGGTGATTCTTGCCAAGGGTTCGGCTTCGACCCACTTTGTGAAGTAGTCGATGGCCACTATCAGGAACTTCCGCTGGCCGGATGCCGGCGGGAATGGGCCCAGAAGGTCCATTCCCCACTGGGCGAATGGCCAGGGGGCTGAGAGCTGAGAGATCGGGTTGGAGGGTTGCCGCTGTACCGTGGCGTGGCGCTGGCACCGGTCGCATTTCTTCACGAAGTCAGCGGCGTCCTCCTTCATCGTCTCCCAGAAGTAGCCTTGACGAAGGGCCTTGTATGCCAATGCCCTGCCCCCCACGTGGTTCCCACAGATGCCTTCGTGAATCTCCTGGAGCACAAGCTTGGCTTCTGCGGGTCCAATGCACTTGAGGAGGGGATAAGAGTAGGACCTTCGATACAGCTGCCCGTCCATCAGGACAAACCGCACGGCCTTCTTCCTGATGAGGCGAGCCGCGTCTCGGTCTTCCGGCAGAATGCCGTCGGTGATGTACGCGGCGTACTTGTCCATCCAGCCGGGCTCCTGGCTGACCTGATGGACCCCCGCCGGTGCTTCGAGGCTTGGGACTTCGAGTCGCTCCACATGAGCGCGTCCCAGCATTGTGTCCGGCAGAGCCGCCAATCGAGAGAGAGCATCCGCGCGGGCGTTCTCCCCGCGGGGGATATGGAAGATGTTGAAGCGCCGGAACTTGGACACGCCCGCCTTGACGAGCTCCAAATACCTTGCCATCTGGGGGTCGTGAGCGACATACTCCCCGGACACCTGCCCCGCCACGAGCTGGGAGTCGGTGAAAGCTCTGAGGTTGGTCACGCCCAGCTCGCGGGAGACCCTGAGTCCGGCGAGAAGCGCCTCGTACTCCGCTTGGTTGTTTGTCGCGGGGAACTGGAAACGGAGCGCACATTCTGCGACGACCCCGTCGCCGTTGGCAAGGATGAGCCCAGCTCCGCTCCCTCCGGAGTTTGAGGCTCCGTCCACATGGAGGATCCAAGCGTCCTCTCTGGGCTCGTTGGTGCCGACCTCCGTCGGCTGGGCCGAAGAGTCCTCCTCGGGCTCCTTGCCCAGACCTGCGCATTCGACCAAGAAGTCGGCCAGCACCTGTGCCTTCATTGCCGACCTCGGCCGATATGTAATGTCGAACTCGCTGAGTTTCAGTGCCCATTTGGCCAATCGCCCCGAGGTGTCGGGTCGGCTGAGCACCGCTTTCAGCGGTTGATCCGTCAAGACGGCGATGGGATGCGCTTGGAAATAGGGCCTGAGACGCTGGGCAGACACTATTAGCGCAAAAACGAGTTTCTCGGGCCGGGAATACCTGAGCTCCGCGTCCCGGAGGAGTTTGCTGGTATAGTACACCGGTCGCTGGATCCCGTGGTCGTCGGTTCGGACCAAGACAGAGCTGACGGCCTCCGGGGTAACGGCCAAGTAGAGGGTAAGCTCCTCCCCTTCCTCGGGCCTGGACAGCAGAGGTGGTGATGCGAGCGTCTTCTTCAACTCCTCGAAGGCCTGCTGGCATTCCTCGGTCCAGGCGAAACCGTTCATCTTCCTCAGCACCTTGAAGAAGGGGCGGCAGCGGTCCGCCGACCTGGAAATAAAACGGCTAAGGGCCGCAACCCGACCGGTCAGCTGCTGCACTTGTTTCTTGGAGGCTGGCTGCTCCATGTCCAGGATGGCCTGGACCTTCTCCGGGTTGGCCTCGATTCCTCTCTGGGTCACCATGAACCCCAGGAATTTTCCGGCAGAGACCCCGAAGGCGCACTTCGCTGGATTCAGCTTCATCTGGTGGCGCCGGAGGTTGCCGAACGTCTCTGCCAGGTCGGCTACGTGGTCCGAGTCAAGTTTGCTCATTACCAGCATGTCATCCACGTACACCTGCATGTTGTGGCCTATCTGGTCTTTGAAGACTTTATTGACCAGACGTTGGTACGTCGCCCCCGCGTTCTTGAGGCCGAAGGGCATCATCCTGTAACAGAAAGTCCCGCGGTCAGTTATGAAGGCAGTACGCTCTTCGTCCTCCGGATTCATCCGGATCTGGTTGTATCCGGAGAAAGCGTCCATGAATGACAGGAGACGGTGTCCCGAGATGGTGTCGACCAACTGGTCGATCTTTGGCAGAGGGAAGCTGTCCTTCGGGCAAGCTCGATTGAGGTCGGTGTAGTCCACGCAGATCCTCCACTTACCGCTGCTCTTCTTTACCATGACCACATTTGCTAACCAGCTGGGGTATTGGACTTCTCGGACGAAACCGGCGGCGAGAAGTTTCTCTACCTCCTCGTCGATCGCCTTCTGCCTCTCCATGGCAAAGCTTCTCTTCTTCTGGCGGACCGGGCGGCTGCCTGGGTCCACGTTCAGGCTGTGCATGATAATCTCGGGCGGAATACCCGGCATGTCGACCGTCGACCAGGCGAACACATCGGCGTTGGCACGGAGGAACTCCAGCAGGCGGGTTCGTTCCTCTTCGGGGAGCTGGGCCCCAACTTGCACCGTCTTCAGGGGGTCTGAACCAAGGGGAAAGGAGAGCAGGCGCTCTACGGGCCCTCCCCTGGGTTCCTTTTCTCTTAGGTCGAGGTCCTCGACCTCGCGGGCGAGCTCTGCGCCCTTGATGCCCGGGATTGTCTGCAGGCAGAGCGGGACTGGCTGGATCGTCCCCTTCATTTCCCCGAACCCGAAAGGCATGGGGAACTGCACCAGCAATCTCCTTGTGGAGATAGTGGCGTCTAGTCGGTTGAGCCCGGGACGCCCAAGGATGGCATTGTAAGGCGAAGGGAGCTTGACTTCAGTGAAAGTTACCATGATGGTCGTCTGCCGAGGCGGGGATCCGGCGGTAACTGGGAGAGTGATTTCCCCTTCGACTCCGACGGAGTCCCCCGTAAAACCTACCAGTGGGGTGTGCACTGGCTTTAGCTGGTCGAGAGACAAGTTCATCCGAGAGAGAGCGTCATAAAAAAGTACATCGGCCGAGCTTCCACTATCCACCATGATTCGATGTACAGGGTGTTTCGCGATGGTCATCTCGACCACCACGGCATCATTGTTTATATTGCCGCTAAATTCCCCTCCTTTGGGAGGGATTACATTCTCCGGGGTTTCCCGGGCTCTCTTCTCTGCTCGGCCAGATCCGCCTGAGATCATGCCCACGGGCCTCTCTATTGGCCGGTTATCGATCGCAGGGACAGGTGGCAAGGCCGCGAGCGGCTGCTTTTCGGAGGGAGCCTCGTTCTTGACGAACTTCCGGAGGTATCCCCTCCCGATCAGCTCCTCGATCTCCCGCTTCAGGTGGCGGCACTCCTCCGTGTCATGCCCGTGCTCGCGGTGGAATTGGCAGTACTTTGATTTGTCTCGGGCTGCCCTCGGGTTCTGAGGTGGAGGTCGGCGGAGATAACGCTCGCCCTCGATTTCCATAAGGATTTTGGCTCGAGGTGCGAGGAGAGGGGTGTACCTCCGCTCGGGGGCAGATTCGGCCCTCGGCCTTGGGTTCGGGCGAGGGTCGGCTGGTGGCCCGGGCCTCCGAGCTCCCGGGGCGC
This sequence comes from Areca catechu, assembly GCA_021397845.1. NCBI lineage: Eukaryota > Viridiplantae > Streptophyta > Magnoliopsida > Arecales > Arecaceae > Areca > Areca catechu. The sequence goes on along the minus strand of CM038040.1, from coordinate 5,907,018 downwards.
CCCTCGGGTTCGACTTCTTCAAAATCCTCCCGTCCAGCTCTCGACGGGTGCGGTCGGCCTCCTCCGCTCGGATGTACTTGTGGGCGCGGAGGAGGAGCTCGAAATACGTCCTGGGCGGCTTATTGTCCAGGGAATAGGTCAGGCGGGACGTCTTGAGCCCGCGCTTTAGAGCCAGCATAGCGACGGGCTCGTCCAAGCTGTAGATCTCCAGGGCCGCGGTCTTAAACCGGGCGATGTAGTCACGGAGCAGCTCCTGGTCCTGCTGGCGGACGGAGAAGAGGCTGTCCACCTCCCTTGGCACCTTTCGACAAGCATCGAAATGCGCCACAAACTTTCCTTCCAGCTGCTGGAAGGAGCGAATGGATCCGGGCTCGAGACGGGCGAACCAGACTCGGGCGGCCTTCCGAAGGGTTGCAGGGAAGGCGATGCACAGAAGGGCGTCGGTGGCACCCTGGACCCTCATGAGGGCTTTATAACCCTCCAGGTGGTCCAGGGGGTCGGTGGTCCCGTCGTAGGGGTCCACCTGCGGCATGCGGAACCGTTTCGGGATTGGTTCCATCTGGATCTCTTCGGAGAAAGGGGGGCGGGAGTCGTAGCCCGCCGGGTCGGCTGACGAGTTCTGCAGGTCGGCGAATCGCTGGGCGAACTCCGCCAACTTGTGCTCGTGTTCCTCTAGGCGCCTTTCGGCCTGGCGCCTGATGGCTTCGTCGGTGGAGTCTTCCACCGAGACTGCAGGTGAGGGAGGCGCCGATTGGTCTCGGCGCGGGGTCCGGACCCGGCGTCGCTTGCTGCGATGCGCCGTTTCGGCCCCATCGGCCGGGGATCGACTCTCGTGATCCTCCGAGCCGGAATAGTCTTTCTTCGGGGGAGCTTGGCGGCTCTCTCGGGGGTTGGAGATGGCTTGCGGATGGGACGGCCTGCCCTGGATTGAGCGCAGGCTCCCACGCTGTCCCGCGACCCGGGTCGCGGGGGTCCCTGGCTGCGACTGAGTGGCCAGGGACCGTTGCTGATGCTGGAGCTGTCGGACCGCTGAGGTCAAGGTCTGCAGCTGCTGGACGATGGCCGCAAGGGATCCGTCCGCCGGGGTAGGCTGCTGCAGAAGAGGAGGGGGAGCGGGAAGCTCCCGTTCGGGGGTGTGGCCCCCTGGCGGGGAGTGGGCTTCTCCCACTCGGCTGGTGGACGCCTCGCGACCACGAGTGACCACCATTGTTAGGGAGCGTGATACCTGCAAAAAGCTAGTTCCCACTGGGGGTTAGTGCCCTGCCCCCCTACCTGGTGCGCCAATCTGTTGCCATCCTCGTCGTCGCGCCCGTGCAGAGGATCAGCCGATCCTCCCTGACCGCCTGGCAGAGGAGCCTCCCTTCCGGCGAGAAGCCTGCAACAAAGGGGTTAGAGGACCCTGGCCGGGGATTCCGGCGAGGGGGCTCCGACGGTCAAGTCAGTAGACGACGTGGAGGAACAGACTCTCCCTCCCGATCCCCCTGGAGGGTCTCAGGCTTGGAGAGTTAACTGGTGAAGGGAAAGCGCCGGGGACCGGAAACTCGGCTGGGCCTGCCCGCTGAGCTCGCGTCCAGTCTTCCCTTCTCGGGATCCCTGGTTTTCTTCCTCCCAGCGAGGCCTTATGCCGGTCTTTCCTTCTTGTCCCCAGGCTCTTTTGCTTACCTTGCAGTCTTTGGATCCTTCCCTCTTTATCTCCCTCCGTCGTGCGCTCGTCCTTTTCTCCCTCGAAAACTCCTCCTCCCTGTCTTCCTTTCTTTTCCCTTTCTGGTGAAGGGGGCCAGGCGGCTTTCCGACCTCGTCCGCCGGGCCAAGCAGGAAAAAGGCAAGGACAGAAGGGAAGAAGAGGGAAGGCGGCGCTGGCAGAGCGGCAAGTTGTCAGGCCTCGGGCTTCGTGAGGGTGCTCTTTTCCCCGGGCGTGGGCGCTATCCGTTTACGGGCCCTGTTCCGTCAGGATCGGGTCTCTCGACCGCGGGACCTGCCGGGCTAATGTAAGTGACGTTCCGCGTGCCGCCGCCCTCCGTACGGGACACCGTCTGGGGTCGGTACGGCCCGAGGGATGGCCTCGGGACCCGTCGCTTTCCCCGGGGGCCTCTCCGTACGAGCGGTCTGGCCTCGGCTGAGTTGGACCTATCTCCGGGGACCAATTGGCGAGAGGCGAGGGATCGGCCGACCTCGGCTTAGGTGGACCCCTCCTGGGTGGACACCTGGCGAGGCGGCAGAGGGTCGCCTGGCTTCGGCCGAGGTGGGCCCGTCTCCGGGTGGCCACCTGGCGCAAGGCGAAGGGTCGGCCGACCTCGCACTAGGTGGACCCCTCCTGGGTGGACACCTGGCGAGGCGGCAAGAGGTCGCCTGGCTTCGGCCGAGGTGGACCCGTCTCCGGGTGGCCACCTGGCGCAAGGCGAAGGGTCGGCCGACCTCGCACTAGGTGGACCCCTCCTGGGTGGACACCTGGCGAGGCGGCAGAGGGTCGCCTGGCTTCGGCCGAGGTGGGCCCGTCTCCGGGTGGCCACCTGGCGCAAGGCGAGGGGTCGGCCGACCTCGGCCGACCTCACTTGGGTCGTCTCCTTCGCGCGCGGGCGCGGATGAGTCGGTGGAGGAAACCCGCGCCGAGCTCGACCTCGGCCTGGGCGGTCTGCTCTCGGATAATCGTCGGGCGGCGCGATCTTGCCGACCCCAGCTTTAAGGGCGTGGCGCTGATTCTGGCGGGAAAACTCACACGTGGCTTGTTCGCATTCGGCGATACCTGAGCCTGGCCACGTCACTGTCATGGATGTAACAGCCCGTTTTTGTGTAGACGAATGGCTCCTGAGGAGACGTGCTGGTCTTGATGTAGACTTGTTACGCTAGGATAGCCTGCGAGGCCATGATGGGTTGGTGAACCTTCTTCTTCTGGGTGGTTCAGGAAGTTGGAGCAGGGGTACAATACCTTGGGCATGGCACCATTTACTAGTTAGCGTAAACAGTAGCTTAGGAAACTTAAATGCAAACCTTCCTTGCAGACGGCGTGTCAAGCAGCGTGCCATAGGGCCCACGTGAAGGGGGATCCTTGGAAAGAGCACCGGGGCCATGTGGATGGGCCACTCGGGAAACGCGTCGGGCCCACGCAAATGAGACCGAACTGCACGGTGTACCCGATGATCGAGCTGGGCTGAGATGCTACTCCAGGTTGCCATGCAGGTACGTGGACCGAGGGAGGGCCCGTGGGGGCCTCCATGCATGCTGATCGAGGCGAGGTGCAAGACCACATGCGCGTGGATGCGAACCCACACGTTGCGGACGCACACGCTGCTCCTGGTCGAAACCAGACCGCGGGAGAGAGGAGCTGGACCGCAGGCGTGCTGGGGCGTGGAGCAGGTGCAGACGGAACTGGGCGCCATGCAGGCGTGCCGAACATGGCACCATGCGGGCGCACCGAACTAGGCACGCGGGGGCGTGCCAAACTGGGCGCCATGCGTGGGCGGAGCCGGGTGAAGCCGAGCGTGCCGTGGGCATGCGGGCCGGAGCCGGAGGAGTCGGTCCCGAGCACGATGCTGCCGAGCCGGGATCCCACCGGGCTAAGGTGTGGGCGCGCCAGGCGGGCATGCCGCGATGCCGAGCTGGGGGAGCCGGTCCTGGGCATGATGGTGCTGGCCTCCCGCAGGTGGACAAACGGAGCAACGCACAGGGGCGCGCTGCCCTAGGCATCCCGCGCCGGGCTCGGAGGCAATGAACTGGACGCGGGCGGAGCTGGGGGCGCGCCGACGAGGTCGGACGAGCCGGGGATCGGGGGTGCACTGCCCTGGGCATCCCGCACCGGGCTCGGAGGCGTCGAGCCGGACGCGATTGGAGCTGGGGACGCTCCGGCGAGGTTGGACGAGCCGGGGCTAGGGGGTGCGCTGCCCTGGGAGTCCCGCGCCGGGCTCGGAGGCGTCGAACCGGGTGCGGGCGGAGCTGGGGGCACGCCGACAAGGTTGGATGAGCTAGGCTCCTCCCCTGCTGCTGGAGCGTGAGCCGATGGAGCCAGCAAGGACGGAGCGAGCGGAGTGGCGCGGGGGCGCCGGACCAAGGGAGGTCCCGCCGGGTTGAGCCGGAGCTGGGCGAGACGTCGCGCGGAGCGATCCTGGGGCGCAGACGAGGTCGGGCGGAGCCGTGCTGCCGATGCGCCGGCCAGGGTGGTGGCGAGCATGGGCCGGTCTTGACGCCGTGGGCGAGATCGGGCGGAGCCGGAGGCACCGGAGCTCGGAGATGCGGCCTTCGGCTGGCGAGCTAGGCACCGGCTTAGGCGAAAGCCTCCCGCGAGCCTCCCACAGGCGAACTGGGTGCCGGCCTGGGTGGAAGCCGAAGGGGGTTCGCTCGTCGGAGAACCGTCGGGAGGAGTCGATGGAGCCACGCGGGACCGCCGACCTGTCGCGGGGGGCGTGCCATGCGGGCGAGGTCGAGCAGAGTGGAGACATGGACGCCACGTTCGAAGGGATGCGGTATCTTGGCGCGGTACCCTGGCACATGCACGGTACCTTGGTACGGGCATGCTATGTTGTGCTGGGCAGGAGCATGCGGAGGCACTGATCTGGGCACGGCTTCTCCCTGACGATGCTTGGGCCGGGCGAAGTGGAGCCGGGCCGATCCGGAGAGCTTCGTAGGCCGAAGTTGGCTACTCCTCATTCTTGGCTGGGCTCCAGGCCAGGCTGCCGAGCTACCGACCTGGTCGAGTAGCCAGCCCGGCCGAGATGGGCTCCAGGCATGGTCGAAGTGGGCCGACCGAGGTGCCGACCTGGCCGGGCCGATGTATGCCTGTAGTGGACTAGTTTCTTCAAGTGGACCCATCATTATGTATGGGCCGAATGGGTTAGTCACCACTGTAACAGATGCCCCCACTCCCTGAGTCCAAGACATTGCTTCTCCTCGTTTTGGGTGAAGGGAGTAGTTTTTTATCCATTCGGCTCTATGTCATAGCATGCCTGCAAAACAAAAAATAGGAGGTGGTATTTTTGAAGCTTACTTGCCTGTAAGTACCTTGACTGAAGGTTAGTTCCATCATGATGGTGCTATCACTTCAGTAGGACTTCTCTTTGACCGTGAAGAAGGCATTGCCACAGAGGAAGAAATGGGTGAGGCGCACAACTTGGGTGCACACATGTATGACCGAGCACATGGTTGGTCTCAGAGCATTCTTTAAAGCTTTTGATGAGGCTTTTGGCATGGGACTTTCATCATTTCTCATTTTAAGGTGCCAGTATCTTTGGTCTTGGAGTGCCGGGTTTTCCGGTCTCTAGGTGCCGGGGTTTCCGGGCTTTAGATGCCGAGGTGTCCGGTTTTTAGATGCCGGGGCGTCCGGTCTTTAGGTGCCATGACTTCGGGCTTTAGGTGCCAGGGTGTCCGGTCTTTAGGTGTCAGGATGTCCGGTCTTTAGACGCCGTGACTTCGGGCTTTAAGTGCCGGGGTGTCCGGTCTTTGGATGCCAGGGAGCCCGGTCTTTAGGTGCCAGGGTGTCCGGTCTTTAGGCACCGTGACTTCGGGCTTTAGGTGCCGGGGTGTCCGGTCTTTAGGTACCGGGGTGCCCGGTCTTTCTTTACCGAACTCGAAGTTGGGCAAATGAGCTCCTATAATGATGAAGAGCAAAGTTGCACAAAGGGTAACTTTAATTATTGGGGAGAGATTATTACATCCTTCATGAGGTGGCAAAGCCACTGGTTTGGTATGCGGAGAGGCAAGCCGCGGATGTTTGGACCCCTAGAGCTACCCATGGACACCTCCGGATGATAGGTGCGGGGCTCAATGAAGAGCCTAGCTTCTGCTCGGCTGGATCAAGGGGCATGAATTCAGCTCAACTTAATTTGAGCTCAGCTCGGACGAACTGAGGAGCTCGATTTCAGCTCGACTTTGTTTGGGTTTAGCTCGGCTGAGCTGAGGAGCTTGACCTCAGCTCTTAACTTTGTCGAACTTGGAGTCAGACGGACGAGTTCCTGCATTTTTGGAGAACAAGGTTGCACCAGAGGGGAACTTTAATTATCGAAGAGGGATTCTTACCTCTTTTTTGAGATGGTAGAGCCACTGGTTGGCCATGTTAGGAGGCTAGCCATAAACGGTTGGAGCTCCAGAGCTTTCCATGGACATCTCCGGACTTTGAGCACAGCAAATGCCAAACTGTCAGTTTTCTCGGTAGATGGCGGGACTTCTTGGAGTCTCCGCGGACATCTCCGGACTATGAGTAAGGCAAGAGCTGAGCTGAGAGTCATGCGGTAGATGTGGGGCTCAGTGGGGAGCTTGACTTCAGCTCGGTCGAGTTAAGGAGCTTGATTTCAGCTCGGCTTCATTTGAGTTCGCCGGACTTGGAGTCGGGCGGACATGTTCCTGTGTTGGTGAAGGACAGAGTTGCACCAGAGAGGACCTTTAATGATTGAGGGGGGATCCTTACCTCCTTCTCGGGATGGCAGAGCTGCTGGTTCACCATGCTAGGAGGCGAGTCATGAACGGTTGGAGCTCCAGAGCTTCCCATGGACATCTCCGGACTTTGAGCACAGCAAATGCCAAACTGTCAGTTTTATCGGTAGATGGCGGGACTTCTTGGAGTCTTTGCAGATATCTCCGGACTGTGAGTAAGGCAAGAGCTGAGCTGAGAGTCATGCAGTAGATGTGGGGCTCGGTGAGGAGCTGCAGCTCGGCTTTATTGAGTTCAGCTTGGCTGAACTGAGGAGCTTGCTCTCAGCTCTTAACTTCGTCGAACTTTGAGTCGGACAGATGAGTTCCTGTGTTGGTGAAGGACAGAGTTGCACTAAAGAGGAACTTAATTATTAAGGAGGGATTCTTACCTCCTTCTTGAGGTGGCAGAGCTGCTGGCACATGTGCGGATATCTCCTACTCTAGCTGGTGGAGGTGCAGCCACCGCAAGCTTCTACGGTGGTTAGCATTGTGCATCCCAATGGATTGTGTGGAGGGGCAGGATCACCCTTTTCGTTACGTTTGCATGGAGTGGAGGACAAGAACCCCACCCCATAGTCTTGCATGGTGTGTGAGAAGTGACTGGGCCTTCACAACTTCCTCCTTTTGGGAATCGTGCTTCGTTCGTTGCCTTCCCCAGCCATAGTGTGGGTTAGTCTTCCTCATCTCCAACGGGAGTGTGATCTCAGCAGGGAGCTGGGTCTCATCAAAGAGCTTGACTTTGGCGAGGAGCTCGGCTTCATTAGGGAGCTGGGCCTCAGCTTTGTCTTATTAAGAAGCTTGACTGACTTCTGGCTTGAACACAGAACTTCGGAAGCTTCTTGGCCTTGGTGGTCCCTTGGCCGGAGATCTGAGCTCCGATCTTAGGCTAGCATCCTGGAGCTGGGCTCGGGGACGTCGACGACTGAGAGCTGCATGGCTCGAAGGGTTGGTGCCGAAAGTCTGAGCTTCAGACCTTGATGCTTCGAAGCTGCGCTCGGAGCTCTGGTGCCGGAAATCTGAGTTTCGGACCTTGGTGTCTTGGAGCTGGGCTCGAAGAGTTGGGTGCCAGGGGGCTTCCCAGGTCCTTTGCTGGGGAGCTAGTCTCGCCAGTGCCGGAGGGTCATCCGGTCTTTGGTGCTGGAGGGTCGTCCGGTCTTCGATGCTAGAGAGCTAGGCTCGTCGGTGCCTGGGGTCTTCCCAGGTCTTTGTGCCAGAGGACTTTTCTCTTGGCTTTGATTGGCGACGATACTGCCCAGCTCAGGGGACCTGAGCTCGGAGGGGCGCCTCATGGCAGAGGAGGCTAAGCTCGACTCCTAACCATGGGGCCCGACCTCGAGGGGTCCGCCTTGGGTGGAAGTTCATGCTCGGCTCTGGCCTAGGCATCCCAGGCTTGCGGGAGCTGACCTGGTGGAGAACGGTGCACAGCTTCGGCTGGCCCCGTTGTGCCGGGCTCAGGGACGTGGCGACCGGAGGGCTGGTCTCCGGGACTTGATGTTCTGAGGTCGTCTTCAGGAATTGTCGTCTTGGAGCTGGGCTCGAAGACGGTGATAGCTGAGGCGATTCCCTTGGCCGGAGATCTGAGCTCCGGTCTTAGGATGGCATCCTGGAGCTGGGCTCGGGGACATGAGAACTTGAGATGGCACCTTGGAGTTGGGCTCGTAGGCGCATTGGTTGAGAGAATTCCCTTGGCCGAAGATTTGAGCTCCGGTCTTGGGCTGACGTCCTGGAGCTGGGCTCGGGGATGTGAGAACTTGAGATGGCGCCTTGGAGTTGGGCTCGTATGTGCATTGGTTGAGAGAATTCCCTTTGCCAGAGATCTGAGCTCCGGTCTTGGGCAGACGTCCTGGAGCTGGGCTCGGGGATGTGAGAACTTAATGATCTGAGGACATGGCTTAGAGGATGTCACCTCGGAAACAGGCTCGGAGACGTTGAGTGCCTGGGGGCTTCCCAGGTCCTTCGCCGGGGAGCTGGTCTCGCCGGTGCCGGAGGGTCATCCGATCTTTGATGCCGGGGAGCTGGGCTTGCCGGTGCCGAAGGGTTATCCGGTCTTTGTGCTGGAAGGTTGTGGGATCCGGTCTTTGATGTCGGGGAGCTAGGCTCGCTGGTGCCTGGGGGCTTCCCAGGTCTTCGTGCCGGAGGATTTTCTCTGGAATTTGTTGCCGAGGGGCTAGGCTCGCCGGTGCCTGAGGGCTTCCTAGGTCTTGGAGAGGTTCAACCTGGTGGAGGGCATCGACAGCCCAGCTCCAACTCAGGTGGCTCTAGCCTTCAAAGGGCTCGCCCTGGAGGAGGAGGACTGGGCTCCGGCCTGAGCGTTTTAAGCTTGTGGGAGCTTTTCCTGTAAGACTGAAATGCAGTTTTTTATTTTATAAAGGTGGCGGAGGAGTTACCTGTTGAACTCTGGTTACATGAATAAACAAAGATATATTTCTTCCTTGTGCAGGCCAAATTAGGTTCGTCGACCGCCATCTTGGGAGAGAGCGAGACTCCTTTGCATGTAAGAATACAACTCGGTTGCATGAGGGAACAAGGCTCCGTTGCATGGGGAGCTTCGTGGCTTGGTGAGAAGCTCCGCTGCATGTTGCATGGAAGAGGAAGAGACTCCCGTTGCATGAGGGAGTAAGCTCCATTACATGGGAGCAAACTCTGTTGCATGGGAAGAAACTTCATGGCATGAAGGGGAGACTCTGCTGCATGGGAGGAGGCTCCTAGTACATGGGAGGGTGGAACCCTGTTGCATGGGAGTGTTGGAACTCCGTTGGATGGGAGCAAAAGGCTCCTGGTACATGGAAGGGTGGAACCCTGTTGTATGGGAGTGTTGGAACTCTGTTGGATGGGAGCAAAAGGCTCCTGGTACATGGAAGGGTGGAACCCTGTTGCATGGAAGTGTTCGAACTCCGTTGGATGGGAGCAAAAGGCTCCTGGTACATGGAAGGGTGGAACCCTGTTGCATGGGAGTGTTGGAACTCCATTGGATGAGGGGAGATGGTTTCGTTGGATGGGGGAAAGCTCCGTTGGATGGGAGCAAGTCCCGCTGCATGGGTGTAAGTCCCATTGCATGAGAGGAAACTCCATTGCATGGGAGGGAGTTTCGTTGCATGGGAGCATGAGGCCCCTGTTGCATAGGAAGGTGGACCTCCACTGCCTGGGAGGAAGTGAGACATCTGTTGTATGAGAGAAATAACTCCGTCGCATGGAAGGAGAAGGCCTCGTTGCATGGAGGAGGAAGAGACTCCTGCCGCATGAGGAAGTAAGCTCCGTTGCATGGGAGCAAACTCTGTTGCATGGGAGAGAGTTTCGTTGCATGAGAGGAAACTCCGTTGTATGTTGGATGGGAGAGGAAGAGACTCCTGTTGCATGGGGGCAAACTCCGTTGCATGGGAGTAAACCCCGTTGCATGGGAGCAAGTCCCGTTGCATGGGAAAGTTGGGAACCACGTTGCATGAGGGAGTAAGCTCCGTTGCATGAGAGGAGACCCTATTGCATGGGAGCAAACTCCGTTGCGAGGGAGAGTTGGGAGCCATGTCGCATGGACTTCTTCCTTCTTCACGATGGCCAGACCCTCTCTTCTTTTTCCCTTCTTCTCTCTTTTCTTTTCTCTCTCCCTTTTCTTCTCTTTTTTTTTTGTGGGGCTCCTGGATGGTGGCACCGCCGAGAGGTGGCTCCATCCGTGGCTTGCTACTCGCTGCCCCGTCAAGGGTAGCGATGCACCTTCACAGCTTAAGGTTTTTTGGTCGAGGCTGCTCTTTGGAGCCTCGAGAGAGAGGGAGAAGTTCTCGTGCCCCCATCCCTATGCCCCCCAGGGACTAAGGACAAGGTGGAAACCGTTGTCCCACCTTGTTGAGGAGCATCTGCCCCCCTTCCTGGCACGCTAATCTGTTACCGCCTATATCGTCGTGGCCTGCAGCTTCTTACGTGGCCCGGGTGAGTAGATTCCCTACCAGCGCCACCGGGCTCGTCGGTCGGAGACGATCAAGGGGAACATAGTCATAGTCGTGGGGATGAAGGAGCTTGATATTGCATCGTGGTCTTCCTGTGGGCCTCTCCGATGGAAGAAATCTTTACCGTATCATCCCTTTGTCGGACGGACCTGCAAAACAGGGAAGACCTGCGCCGGGGATTCCGGCTAAGGTACTCCGACGATCAAGTCAGTGGGACGATCGAAGGAAATAAGAGACCTCTGAGGCCGAGAGCTTGGGGGACTCTCTGCTGTCATAGGGTAATAATGAAGAGAGTGTGTTGTTTCTTACTTACCTCCCCTTACCTCTATGCCCGTTTTTCTGTAGACGAATGGCTCTTGGGGAGGCGTGTTGATCTTGATGTAGACTTGTCACGCTGGGATAGCTTGTGACGCTATGATGGGTTGGTGAACCTTCTTCTTCTGGGTAGTTCAAGAAGTTGGTGCAGGGGTACAGTACCTTGGACATGACGCCATTCACTAGTTAGCGTAAACAGTAGCTTAGGAAACTTAAATGCAAACCTTTCTTGCAGATGGCGTGTCAGGCGGCGTGCCATAGGGCCCATGTGAAGGGGGATCCTTGGAAAGAGCGCCGGGGCCATGTGGATGGGCCCCTCGGGAAACGCGCCGGGCCCACATGGATGAGATTGAACTGCGCGGTGTACCCGATGACCGAGCTGGGCTGAGATGCTACTCCAGGTTGCCATGCAGGAACATGGACCCAGGGAGGGCCCGTGGGGGCCTCCACGTATGCTGATCGAGGCGAGGTGCAAGACCACATGCACGTGGATGCGAACCCACACGCTGCGGATGCACACGCAGCTCCTGGTCGAAACCAGATCGCGGGAGAGAGGAGCTGGACCGCGGGCGTGCTGGGGCGCAGAGCAGGTGCGGACGGAACTGGGCACCACGAGGGTGTGCCGAACATGGCACCATGAAGGCGCACCGAACTGGGCACGTGGGGGCGTGCCAAACCGGATGCCATGCGCGGGCGGAGCCAAGTGAAGCCGGGCGTGCTGTGGGCATGCGAGCCGGAGCCGGAGGAGTCGTTCCCGGGCACGATGCTGCCGAGCCGGGGTCCCACCGGGCTGAGGTGTGGGCGCGCCGGCGGGCATGCCGTGGTGCCGAGCTGGGGGAGCCGGTCCTTGGCACGATGGTGCTGGCCTCCCGCAGGTGGACAAACGGAGCAACGCGCGGGGGCACGCTGCCCTGGGCATCCCATGCCAGGCTTGGAGGAAATGAACTGGACGCGGGCGGAGCTGGGGACGCGCCGGCAAGGTCGGAGGAGCTGGGGCTCGGGGGTGCCTGCCCTGGGCGTCCCGCGCCGGGCTCGGAGGCGTCGAATCGGATGCGAGAGGAGTTGGGGGAGCGCCGGCGAGGTCGAACGAGCCGGGGCTCGGGGGTGTGTTACCCTGGGTGTCCCACGCCGGGCTCGGAGGCATCGAACCGGGCGCGGGCGGAGCTGGGGGCACGCCGGCGAGGTTGGACGAGCTGGGCTCCTCCCTTGCTGCTGGAGCGCGAGCCGATGGAGCTGGCGAGGACGGAGCGGGCGAAGTGGCGCGAGGGCGTCGGACCGAGGGGGGTCCCGCCAGGCTAAGCCGGAGCTGAGCGAGACGCCGCTCGGAGCGGTCCTGGGGTGCATGCTAGGTCGGGCGGAGCCGTGCTGCCGATGCGCCGGCCAGGGCGGTGGCAAGCTTGGGTCGGTCTTCATGCCGTGGGCGAGATTGGGCAGAGCCGGAGGTTCCGTAGCTCGGAGACGCGGCCTTCGGCGGGTGAGCTGGGCGCCGGCTCGGGCGGAAGCCTCCCACGAGCCTCCCACTGGCGAACTGGGTGCCGGCCTGGGCAAAAGCCGGAGGGGGGTTCGCTCACCGGATAACCGCCGGGAGTAGTCGCGCGGGACCGTTGACCTGTCACGTGGGGTGCGCCATGCGGGCAAGGTCGGGCGGAGTGGAGTCGTGGATGCCACGTTCGAAGGGATGCGGTACCTTGGGGCAGTACCCTGGCACGTGCAAGGTACCTTGGTACGGGCATGATGTGCTGTGCTGGGCAGGAGCATGCGGAGGCACTGATCTGGGCACGGTTTCTCCTTGACGATGCTTGGGCCGGGCGAAGGGAGCCGGGCCGATGGAGAGCTTCGTAGTCCGAAGTTGGCTACTCCTCACGCCTGGCTGGGCTCCAGGCCAGGCTGCCAGCTACCGACCTGGTCGAGGTGCCAGCCCTGCCGAGCTGGGCTCCATGCATGGTCAAAGTGGGCCGACCGAGTTGCCGACCTGGCCGGGCCCATGTATGCCTGAAGTGGACTAGTTTCTTCAAGTGGACCCATCATTATGTCTGGGCCGAATGGGTTAGTCATCGCTATAACAATATATATCCTTCATTTAACATATTGTTTTATTGTTAACTAAAAATATTTTTAAAAAATTAAAAATTAATAAAATTTATTAAATGACATTATTGTATCCGAAAAGAATGGTGGTTAACGGGTCCTGAAACCAATCCATTTTCCCTTCTCTTCTCTCCCAAATTATCGATCTGTCATCGTCGGTGATCTCGTCGCCATTTCCTTCCGACCGGACAGCCCTTGAATCCAACCTTCCTTTCTGATCATTCCCGAGACGAGCCAAGGAAGCGGTGAGTACTTCTCCCGTGTCAGGATCGGGAAACCTGCCAAGCCCTTCTACATGGTGCTCGACACCGGGAGCGACGTCAACTGGGTCTAGTGTCAGCCCTGCACCGATTGCTATGAGCAATCCGACCCCGTATTCGACCCCTTCGCCTCCTCCTCCTCGTACTCCCCCCTCCCTGCGACTCCCCCCGCTGCCGCGACCTTGATATCTCCGCTTGCCGAAACTCCACCGCCAGCCACTCCTCTTGCTCCTACCAGGTCTCCTACGTTGACGGGTCCTATACCATCGGGGACTTTGCGACGGAGACGGTGACCCTCGGCAACTCCTCCCCCATCTCTGGTGTAGCCATCGGGTGCGGCCACGACAACGAGGGCCTCTTTGTCGGTGCTGCGGGGCTCCTCGCTCTCGACGACGGGCATCTCTCCTTCCCTTCTCAGATCTCCGCCCGCACCTTCTCCTACTGCCTCGTTGACCGCGACTCGCCGGCTAGCTCCACCCTCGAGTTGGGTGGCGCCTCCTCCTCCGGCGCGGTGGTGGCCGCACCCCTTCTCCGCAAGTGCAAGCTGGATACGTTCTACTACGTGGGACTATCCGGGATCGGCGTAGGCAGAGAGATGCTGTCCATCCCGCCGTTGGCGTTCGCGATGGACGAAAGAGGGAGTGGCGGGGTGATCGTGGACTCCGGGACTGCGATGACACGACTCCAGGCGAAGGCATACGAGGCTCTCCGAGATGCGTTCCGGCACAGGACGGCGGGACTGCCGGCGATGGCGGGAGTGTCGCTGTTCGACACATGCTACGACCTCTCGTCAAGGACCAGCATGGACATGCCGACAATGGTGTTCCACTTCCCGACGGGTCGGGGGCTTCGACTGCCGGTGAAGAACTAACTCATCCCGGTGGACGTCGTCGGTACCTACTGCCTGGCCTCCGCCTCCTGGCACCAGGCCCCTTCCTCTCCTCCCTTGGCCACCATCCAGACAACGAGCCTCATTCTTATGGTGGTAGGAGACAGGAAGCCGCTGCAGCACCGGAGGATGAGCAAGGAGGACAAACGTGGCAAGAACAAAGTAGAGAAAAGCAAGTCCATCTCTGCTGCGACTTTTGTAAAGGTCAATGATGATGATGAGCCATTGCTGCCCTTCAGTAGGACCACCTAAGGCAGCACCAACATCCTGTTCAATCCCATTCCAAAAGCAAACAAAGACGATGGTGACGAGCTGGAGGCGCAGGAGGCTCGGGATTGTAAATAAAATGGTATACGAGGGTCCTCGTTCTTCAAATATTTTTTATTTTAATTCATTCATGTACAAAGGACAATAACGTAATTTTAAATTTTAATTTATTTTAAATTTTAATAGTTATGTATGGTTTTTGATAACTATTCCAATAGGATTACCCAGCAAGGGATATTTTGTAAAAATGATATTTTAGGAAGGCCCGGATATAATTAGCAATTGAAGAGGGTATTCATATAAAATCAAATATTTTGAATGGTATTCCTGTAAAAAAAAAAATTAAAAAAATAAATATTGGATGTGTTTGACGTATGTAACCAAGGAAGAATTTGACACCTGGCGTCGGGTGGCACGTGCCCGTCCGGCTGTTTCCATTCCAAGTCTGGCCAGGTAGACCTAGACCAGCGCAACTCGAATCCAAACCAACTTGAACCGAGTCTCGGACCTAATCCATTTTTGATAATAGAATAAGAATTAAGTTGTCCGATATAGAAAATATATAATAACTAGCATATAACCCGCACTACCGGTAAGTTTGAGTCAAAAGAAAGAAGAAATCTTCACATATATAGTCAATTATCATCAGTAGTAGAATGCTCACTTGAACTGAGAGAAAAAATGGCATAAAAAATCTCATTCATTTATAATTCACCTAGAACAACTCTATAATGGAACAGAAATAGAAAATAATTAAAACGATAATTATCAATAGGTAAATAATGAAATAAGTTATATTATCTAGATTTTAATTTCTTTGCAAGTGACATTGTCAACAAACTCTCATTTTAATTAGCTGACTCGGATTTATCTTCTTTAAAGATTTTTAGTTACTTTCAAGCTAAAGCTGATATCATTTAAATTTTGTGAATCGAACATTATTTTGAAGATATAAATATTATTGGCAATCTTTCTAAAAAATGGTTGAAAAATTGAATATATCATATCCATGCCAATTAATAATCGAGCTAACTTCCCAAATATAATAGAGTTTGTTGTATCGATACCATCTTCAACAACAGCATTCAATTATACTGACAGGGTTAAATCTACGAAGATGACTTTTGTTTGGCCATGAAATTTATTTATTCTATAAGAGATCTATTAATATAATTAAGAAAATATTAAAATCATATAATAGTATCAGAGGTTAATTATTTGCTACATTGGTTGCACCAAAAATTATTGCTATAATTTTTATTGCAACTCTACGACTATAGCATGATATGTATCATCAATAGTAAGGTGGGGCTATTCCTTTTAAATTTGCTTTGCATGTAAATTTATGAGAAAAAAAATATTTTTTTGTCAGAGTATACAAAAATTTTATATTAAAATATTAGACTGTACTTCAAACTCATTTAAATTAAATTATAGTAATTCTTCGATTATTTTTCTATTAGCAATAGCTTCGTGCCATGGATCAATCATATTTTATTGCTTCCGTTCCATAAATTTGATTGCAACAATTGGGATTTTTATCCTACGCAAATGTTTAAGGTTATGTTTTGATCAAAATCAATAATTCAAATGTTTGTTAAATATGATGTGATAATTTTTTATACTAACATGTGTTGATATTCTTTTATTTTTAGCATTTCCTGTCCATGTAAAATCTTGACGATGCACATATTACTAAGAATATTTTCTATAAATGTATAATATACTAATAAACTTGGTGATAACAACATTGATTTCTTTATAAAAAGTATTGTAGAGAAAAGATCACCTTTGTATGTTCTCACAATCATTCCTGCCAGAATAATAACAGTTGGGCCTTGCTTTTGTTTTCATTTCGTGTTCTGATCCATTTCTTTGGCAAATTCAGCCTAAAAGATAATGGATATATTTGCATATTACGAAACATGAAAGATATTTATGTGTATATAATGATATTGTATGATTGTAAAATAGGTAAGTGTAAGCCTTACTTGTAGTAACCAAACTATTCTACAGTGGTCCTCCTGGATTAGGGTTCCTCGATTTAGGAGATTTAACTCCTACTATATAAGAACTATAGATAAGGAAACTCCTACTTCCTTGTCTAACCATCTAACTTTGCTTGTAGATAGTTTCAGGCCTTTATCTTCTTTGCTAGATAGTATGTCCTCTTTTTTAAATATTGGAGATAGTTTTGTTATGAAGTTGCTGATGTTTGTTGAAGGCATCTCTAATCAAGATACAATATCAATGAGTTGAGATAATCTTCTCTTCTAGTTTTACGGGGCATCCATTCATTTTATCATCCATGAAAGTAGTGCTAGTAGCCATAGTTGCATTTGTCCTTTACTGTACTTCAAATATAAATTGCCCTTTCTCTCGTTTGTTTGTATTGCTGCATGTATTTAATCACGAACTAAAGATTTTAAAAATATAGAGGCTTTAATATTAACTTAATTCGATTAGAAAGAAGGAATATTTTTCTCAATCAGCTCAACTCGGATACCTAAAAAGAAATTTTACAAAAGATAAAAAATTAATATAAGTTGGGTTTTAAATCATTTTTCTTTCATTGATTTTCCATGAATTATAAATAAATTACATGACCTCTATTTATAATAATAATGAGATCCTCCCTTACACGATTTGGATAGGATTCCTTTCTAATTCGAATAAATCTAACTTTTTCAAAAATAAAATGACTTGAAAAAAAAAAAAAAATTTAATATCCTGCATGAGATAGATCTTGACTCCAATATCAACTTTACCTTATATCTTTTTATCTAATTCTTTTTGGATTGAAAGATAACAACCATATTCGGAGGTCGAATTGTAAGTATTTCTCTTAATTTAGGCTGACATTAATTAAAAATTTTATTTTATTAAAACCGGATTGATTTTATGGTCCATGTTGATAGACATATGATGACCCCAATGTTATGTGATCATTGTTTGAGCTAGGAGCACCTCATGTGATTTGGTGTAGTTGAGACGGCAAAGTATAGGCTTTAGTTGACTTGACTCGTGATGGGAGGGTCAATTAGGATGTTTTCATTTTATTGGCTAAGTCCCCTCTCTGCTTTCTTAATTTATATTTCACATGAGTTGTGATTTTTTCATGGTGATTTTTTACATCGAGAGCCGCTTAACTTCTGAGGAAGCCTGGAGCGAAGTACTCTGCTTACGGTGTTCATGGGAGCATCGAAAATTGATTTGGAGATCATGGTGAATACATGTATGCATCGTAAACATTTTTTTGTCAGATCTATTGCTCAGGATTCTAATATTCTCGAACGATCCAAGGAATTGAGGAAATCTCTTTCTTATATTTGGTATCAGAGTTCTGGTATCCGAAGAAGATTGGAATCATATAGATATTGATCCAGTTTCCATGCTTTAGATCTGTAAAATAAATTATATTCAAGAATTTCTTCTTTGTTTTATTTTCTTAAAACCCTTCTTCCCTAAACCCCTCTTGTCAACTGTCATGGATCTGTGCATGCCGGACGTTGTCGATGTTGGGGTGGCTGACGGCAACAAGATAAAGCCATGGTGGCCGGCGGTGGTCGACGGTGGCCGTGAGACACCATGGAAACCAGCAGGAAGGAAGAAGGAAAAAGACCAGAACAGAAAAAAAACAACAAAAACTCTTCCAGCGATGGCAATCGGGTGTCAAGATCCAATCCCGATGATCGGGAACCTCAGATCTCAACCGGTGGGCTGAGATCACAAACAAAAAAGATAGAGGGATAAGGCAAGAGGGCCAGTGATCGTGGAAGGCCACGATCGGCCATCCCTAGGCGGTCTCAATGGTCGCAATCTCCTTCTCGACTGGTCTCCATGATTGGTCACCCCCCCGAAGGCGGCGATCAGTGAGCCCAGATCTCTATCGATGTGCCAAGATAAAAAAAAAATAGGGATGGAAGAAAAGCCGGCCATCGGATGCGTTCCGATCTTCGGTGTCACCACTGGAGCTGGCGACCGGCCGTTCTCGGCCAGTCCTGGGGGCTATCTCACCGGCGATTACACAGGTGGGTTGGATCGTGAGGGGTGGCGGCCGACGGGTTTTGAGGAAGCCCTGTTCTTTTGGGTTTGATCATGGAAAGGAGATGGGATTTGGTGGGTTTTAGGTTTTGGGTTCAAACCCAAATCCAATAACCAACATCTTTTAACCCTTTAAAAAAATATATTTTGCATTTAGGACCCTAACTTTTTTAATATTATAAATTGGTCCTTTTGCAATTTAGTCTCTATAAATTTTATATTTACATATTGGTTCAAAGGATCATTTTGCATTTAGGCCCTTGAATTTTTTGATATTATAAATTAGTTCTTTTATAGTTTAGACCTTGAAAAAATTATCATATATATTGGTCCAAAAAAAATGTTGGAGGGGCATACATGGATCCTTATGATTATTTTTATCTATGATGTACATTTTAATTGGAATGTAATGGTATTGTAAAATGGATCAGTGGATACATATTGATTAGTGTCCTATTTGTGACTGATCATTTTGGACATACATGTGCTTTGACAGTATTATTTTATTTTTGGCCTGAATATCTATTTCCTGTATAAAAATTTATGGGTTGGTATAAACATTTATCATCAAAGCAGTTTGTTTATGTCAGTCTATTGAATTGTTTATCATGTGATGGATATTTTCCGGTTATAACATAGAACCGCCTGCCCAAAGGGGATTGTTGTATATTTTAACTAGAAAATATAGTATGGAGTATTATATTGCTAAGGTACTCTAGCATCCAAGGGCCTATCTGTCCAAAGGGGATAGGTTTCTAAATGCCATAATATTTGATTAGCTTGTAGCTTCATGTAAAGAGTACTTATACATATTGCATGTTCTGTCCAAAAAAAAATATGTGATATTATGTTACGCTCTTATTTATTATTATGATATGATATTGTTTGTAGTATGTCCATCAACTAAAATTTTGCATTCCTTATTTTTGATTATACAGTTATTTTTGGTGTGAACAATAATAATGATGTTATTGAGGTGTTTACCAGGTCAAACTATAAGAAGTGGAGGCAAGACCTAAAGTTTGTTCTTGGAATTGCTGACATTGATCTTGCATTGCTTGAAACTAGACTCAAGGATTTGAATGATCAAAGCACTCTTGAACAGAAAGACCACCTTACCAAATGGGAGAAGTCGAACAAACTCAGTCTAATTGCTATGAAGAGGTCAATTTTGGAATATCTTCTAAGTGGTTTACCTAAGTCTGATAATGCAAAAGAGCTGCTGGATGCTATTGAACAGAGGTATCTTGTATCTAATAATGCTGAGATCGGATCCCTGATGAAGGAACTGACAACCATAGCATACAACAATATTGGGGGTGTCAGAGAGTACATTCTGAAGATGGTTCATCTCCAATCCAAGCTCAAGAATCTGAAGATTGATCTACCGGAGTCCTTTCTAGTGTCGCATTCCTTGAATTCCTTCTTTATGAAATTTTCTTAGATCAAGACTGCCTACAATACTCTTAACAAAATATGGAGTGTTAATGACCTTATTATCAAGTATGTTGCTGAAGAAGAAAAGGTCAAGAAAGAGAAAAATGATAGTGCCCTTCTCACTCTCCAACATCAAACTCAATCTGACAAGCATTTTATGCATAAGAAGAAGGAAAAGCCTACTGCTCCTAAACAGTTTCAGGATTCCAAGAGGGATGGAGGAAGTCATGTTGACTCTGGTCTTGATTTTGATGAATGATAGAACACTTAAGTATATTTAAGTACTAATGTGTATTAAAAGTGTTTATCAGATTCAGGTATTCAAGATTGAAAAGCTTGTTATTTAGTTAAAGAAGCCATGGATTTTCAAGTTATAAGGGCTTTAAAATATGAGGAAGATCTTGAAGAGCTCAAAATTTAATTTGGACAAGTTTTAGCACTGGCACACACAAGTATCGACTCACAGGTCGACTCAAGGCCTGAGATCAAGAAAAAGATAGAACAGGCTAATTTCTGAATTTTTGCCTTGAGCTAACTCAAGTATCGACCTAAGTGTCAACTCATAGAAATGTCGATCCGAGTGTCGACTCACAAGTCAACTCATGAACAAATCAAGTGTCGACACTTGGAGTAACGGCTATTTTGTTCTGAGGTGCAGAACTTTCCAAACTTGTTTCTAACGGCTAGTTTTTTCTCTCCAACGATCATAAACAATAATTTAAGATTTAGAGTACTATTTAAACATCATCAAATTAAGGAAAAGTGATTCTTTGAATTGATTAAAAAATTTTGATCATCCAATTGAATATATCTTAAGGATCCAACATTGTGAGAGAGTTGAGCCTTCAAGCTTCAAATTTCAAGAGAGCTTCCAAGTCCACATTTTAAGCAATCAACTAAGGCTTCAACAACTTAGAGATAAGCTTCTTCACATCATCAAAGAGCTTCAAAGAGATATTTACTTTATTTTAGAAAGCTTTCATTTTGTATTCTTAATTTATATATGCTTAAATATTTAGTGAGGTTGTTGGTGAGCCTATATGAAAACCATCGGAGGTTATTGGTTAGCCTTTGTATAAAAACCAACAAGGTTGTTGGTGAGCCTGTAAACCAACAAGGTTGTTCGTGAGCCTGTAAAACCAACAAGTTAGCCCGGAAAATCAAATGGATTTTGACTTGTGAGCCCGGTAAAATAAGTGGGTTTGATTAGTGAGTCCAAAAAATTAATCGGCTATAATCTTAGTTGATATAGCGAACTTTCAAGAAAAACTGGAGAGTGGATGTAAGTGCCTTGGAGTGCACCGAACACTATAAACTTGTGTTTGTGTGATTGCTTTTACTCTGCATTTATATTATTATTTTTGCTACATATTATCTTGATCACACAACACTTTTAAATAAACAAGCTTCTGTTTTACTTAAATTGATTCATTGCTTTTAATTGGCACAAACTTGTTTAAAATTTTAAAATCCAATTCGCCCCTCTTGGATTGCATCACTGGGAAACAAGTGGTATCAAAGCCTGGAACCCAAATCGTTGGTATCTAAACTTGGTGCTTTGCGAATAATCCAACGATTTTAAATAAAGATCATGGTAGCCCTAGAAGGTGCTTATTTTGCTATAGAACATGCAACTAGCGGACTACCATTTTTCAATTGTACTAATTATATTTTTGAAATACTTGCATGCATGTTTATATTCAATCTATTAGTTTATCTTTGAAAAGTTATGGTTAATTATCCTTATATTCCTTCCATTTTAGTTAATAGCATTCCATTCAAAACTCGAAGAGGATTGGAATGAATATGACACTAAGCAATCTGAAATTAATGCTAAAGCAATGAACTTCTCTATTGTACATTAGACTCTAATGAATTCAATAGGATCTCCACATGCACATTGGCAAAGGAGATATGGGATACACTTGAAATTACTAAGAGGGTACTCTTCAAGTAAAAGTACTAAAATTAATATGCTTGTTCATCTTTGGAAATGTTTAAAATGCTGCATTATAAATCTATATCTGATATGTATACTAGATTTATGACTGTTGTTAATGAATTGAAAAGTCTTGGCAAAGTCTTTGCTAATACTGATTTGGTTAATAAAATTTTTAGATCTTTGCCAATATCATGGGATCCAAAGGTAACAGCGATCTAAGAAGCTAAAGATATGGACACCCTATCTTTGGAGGAGCTTATTGGTTCACTCATAATCCATGAGTTGAATTTATGGCACAAAGAAGTGGTTGCTGATCAAAAAAAGAAAAGATAATAGTCCTCAAGGTAAAAAGAAATTCAAGACAATAATGACAACGTGGAGCGATAGTGAAGATTCTAGTTCGAAAGAAGAATAAGAAGTTACCAATCTTACTTCATGACAAATGAGGAAGAGGTATGTGCCGAAAATGAATATGAATTTATCTTTGATGAATTACATGATGCATTTAATGATTTGTATAAATATAAATTGCTAAAAATTGAGCACAAAAAAATAAAAAGGCATGTTAACTCTTTTCTCTGAGAATACCAATCTTGCCAATAAAAATCATGATTTAAAAGCCAAGATTGATGTTTTGAAAATTTTAAAAAATATTTTTTTTAAAAAAAAGAAATTTGAAAAAAAAAATATTGATTTAAAAGATTTATACAATAAGTTTTCAAATGAGAAAAATGATTTATTCAATGAATTAGAAATTTTAAGAAGACCCAAGATTTTTTTCTCAAATGATGAGCTTACAAAAAAAACAAAGATCTTGAGTTTGAAAACAAGAGTTTCTTTGCTCCTATATCTTCAAAGATACTTGTGATAATTTACTATATAAAACTTATATTTGTAAATTAAAAAATTTGTTTGGGTTATCAATCATTTTGAAAAGTATTTAATTATTTAATAGAATCAAGTTCAGACTTATAATCATTGGTTATAATCGTGATCTTATTGATTTTGATGAACTTCATGCACTCATGATTAAACTTGTAATTATAAGACTTTCACTTGATTTTGATTAAATATTTTTTTTGAAATGTAATGATTTCTTGTTCATATGGTTTCATGAAATGTATTCAATTTTATATTCATGCTTAAGCTAGAAATTATTTAAAACATGATAGAACTGGTAGTTAGGATTATATTTAAGAAGGTTTTATATCGATAAATCCTTGCTCCAGTAACTAGACTTGGTACTAGATTTTTCTGGCATTTGTATGGATATCAAATCATTTCAATGAATTTTAAATCATGCTAAAAGTTTTTAAATGATCAATCTCTTGTTTTTTGAAGATAATGTATATCTTGAAAATTCAAATCTTTAATTTCAGACTTAGTATATATGTCTAAAATTATGATGCTTATGCATTCTTGTTTAATTTCTCAAATGAACCATAATTTAAGGAAAATAACTTTTAGGGAGAGCATTCAAAGATTTGTTGTCATTATATATATATGATGCTTTCAATATTTTGTTGATATCATGCTTTACTTATATTACTTTGATACTCCTCCTTGATATCAAATCTATTTTCTTTGAGGGGAGTTATTTTCAAATACTATCGAGATTTATTTCATTAAGAATCTTTAAAAGAAAGAGAAAGTTAAATTATTTTTTTTTGCATATGTATGTCTTTTTGCGTATCAACATATATTCAAGAGAATAACATTCAGGGAGAGTAAATATTTATTTAAAAAGGAAAAAAAATATTTTGTTCTTGAAAATACTTCCATATCAGATTACTTCATGCATTTGTATGTCATATTTTCGGTATCAATATATTTGTTATCATTTTATAAGATTCATGCTTTATTGATTTTGATACCCTTCTTATTATTCTTTCCACCTTATCCCCACTTTGTATTGCTTTCCATCCTTTTCATGATGACAAAAAAGGGAAAATATATGATAAATATGAAAAAGGAGGAGAGATATGATAAATATGAAAGATATGGAAGAAAGCACAAAAATAAAGAAGAAAAGTTTGAAAATTTTGAACAAATGTTGAAAAATTTTTTAGATCATATTTTGAGGGGGAGCCCTATCTTGATCTTATTGCAAATCTTTTAAGTTTATCATGTTTCTATACTTAAAAAATTTGTCATCATCAAAAAGGGAGAGATTGTTGACTCTGGTCTTGTTTTTGATGAATGATAAAATACTTAAGTATATTTAAGTATTAATGTGTGTTAAAAGTGTTTATCAGATTTAGGTACTCAAGATTGAAAAGCTTGTCATTTAGTTAAAGAAGCCATTGATTTTTAAGTTATAAAGGCTTTGGAAAATGAGAAAGATCTTGAAAAGCTCAAAATTTTAATTTGGACAAGTTTCAGTACCGGCACACACAAGTGTCGACTCACAGGTCAACTCAAGGCTTGAGACCAAGAAAAAGATAGAACAGGCTGATTTCTAAATTTTTGCCTTGAGCTCACTCAAGTGTCGACTCAAGGTGTTGACTCACAGAAGTGTCGACCAAGTGTCGACTCACGATCAACTCATGAACAAATCAAGTATCGATACTTGAAGTAACGACTAGTTTTTTTTCAAAGTACATAACTTCTCAAACTTGTTTCTAACAGCTAGTTTTTTCTCTCCAACAGTCATAAATAGTAATTTAAGGTTTGGGGAGATATTTAAACATCACCAAACTGAAGGAAAAGTAATTCTTTGAATTGATTGAAAAATTCTTTGATCATTCAATTGAATATATCTTAAGGATCCAACATTTGAGAGAGTGTTTGAGCCTTCAAGCTTCAAATTTCAAGAGAGCTTCCAAATCCACATTTTAGCAATCAACTAAGGCTTCAACAACTTGGAGACAAGCTTCTTCAACATCATCAAAGAGCTTCAAAGAGATATTTGCTTTAGTTAGAAAACTTTCATTTGTATTCTTACATTTATACTTGTGTTTAAATTATTTTATTGAAGTTCTTGGTGAGCCTTTATGAAAACCAACGGAGGTTGTTAGTTAGTCTTTGTATAAAATCAACAAGGTTGTTGATGAGCCCGTAAAACTAACAAGGTTGTTGGTGAGCCCGCAAAACCAACAAGATTTTTGGTTAGCCCGAAAAACCAAAGGGGTTTTGACTTGTGAGCCCGGTAAAAACAAGTTGGGTTTTGATTAGTGAGCTCGAAAAACTAATCGACAGTAATCTTGGTTGATTATAATAGAATTTCCAGAAAAACTTGGAGAGTGGATGTAGGTGCCTTGGAGTGCACCAATTATTTTAAACTTATTATGTTTGTGTGATTGCTTTTACTCTTGTATTTACACTATTATTTTCGCTGCATATTATCTTGATCACACAAATACTTTTGAAATACACAAGCTCCTGTTTTACTTCAATTGATTCATTGCTTTTAATTGGCACAAACTTGTTTAAAGTTTTTAAAACCCAATTCACCCCCCTCTTGAGTTGCATCACTGGGCAACAAGTCATGATCATAATCATTTTGTAGGAGGTCCCAAAGCTATCATTAAGAAAAAGATCAAGTGCTTCCACTATAAGAAGAAAGGGCATATAAGAAGTTAGTGCTTTAAATTCAAGTCCTGGTTAGAAAATAAAGAAAATAGAGAGATAAGCCCCTTGGTTTAGTTTGTTATGAGTCTAATATGGTCAATATCCCTATTAATTCATGATGGATAGATAGTGGTGCTTCGACTCATGTTGTTATTTCTCTGCATGTGCTGATAAATAAACAGAAGCCGAGCCTAAATGAAAGCAAGTTGAAGGTTAGAAATGATTTTTAAGTTGAAGTAGAGTATGAAGGAGTTGTCAACTTGTCTTTAGAGTACGGTTTTGTAATTAGTTTAGAAAATACATTTTATGTACTTTTTTTTAGAAGGAATTTGATCTCTATTTCGTTTTTAGATAGGCTTGGTTATAGATTTATGTTTAGTAATAAAAGAGTTGATTTGATATTTAATTCAAAAATTATTGGCTATGATATTTTGGTTGATAGTTTATATAGATTATTTTTGGTCACCGCTAATTCTGATGCTACTTTAAGTGTTGAAAGTGTTGTTGCCAAATATTCTAAGATAATG
Organism: Areca catechu; assembly: GCA_021397845.1. Taxonomy (NCBI): domain Eukaryota; kingdom Viridiplantae; phylum Streptophyta; class Magnoliopsida; order Arecales; family Arecaceae; genus Areca; species Areca catechu. The sequence continues at coordinate 5,881,342 of CM038040.1, read as the reverse complement.
ATAGATCCTTTATGTTATGGCATAAATGCCTAGGACATATTTCAAATAAAAGAATAACCAAATTAATTAATGATGACATTCTACCTATATTGGATCTTGGGGACATGGAAATTTGTGTTAACTGTATTAAAGAAAAATTGACCAAGACCAAAAAAAGGGACAATTCGAAGTTCAAACCTTTTGGAAATCGTTCACACCGATATTAGTGGACCTCATTCTTCTATAATTTATGATAATAGATATTTATCATTTTTATTGATGATTTTTCTTGATATGGCTATGTTTATTTAATTAAAAAAAAGTCTGATGCCCTTGAAAAATTTAAAATTTTTAAAATTAAAGTCAAAAAATAATTGAAAAAAGTTATTAAGATTGTGAGATCTGATCGTGGAAGTGAGTACTATGACAAACATGATATAGCTGGGCAACAAATGGATCCATTTGTCAAGTACTTATAGGATTGTGGGATTGTTTGTCAATATACCATGCCTAGAAGTCCTGAGCAAAATAATATGGTCGAAAGGTGAAATCGCACAAAATAATATGGTCGAAAGGTGAAATCGCATCCTTAAAGATATGATGCAGAGCATAATGAGTAGATCTAATATGCCAGAATTTTTATAAGGTAAGCTTTCAAGACTGCTTTATATGTTCTCAATAGAGTTCCCAATAAATATGTATTGAAGACATCTTTTGCACTCTGGACTGGAAGAAAATCTAGTTTGAATCATTTCCGGGTTTGGGTTGTCCTGCAAAAGTAAAATTATATAATTCTATAGAGAAATGACTGATCCCAAAACAAGTCGTTATTACTTTTTTGATATTCGAAATATTCCAAAGGATACAGGTTTTATAGTCCAGGAAGGGGTAATAGAATCGTGAAGTCTCTTACTACAAAATTTCAAGAACTTGATATGACTGATGAAGGATCTTCCCTTACTACTGATGATAACAATGCACAAGCTGAAACTGTTTCTATTCCCATATCTAGTCAAAATAAAAATTTAATTCCTGCTCCTATAGAAGGAATAGATAATGAAATCCTTGATCATCTTGGGTCTATTCAGAATCTTCAACCGGTGGAAGAAGTTCAAGTAAGAAGATCTGTTAGACAAAGAAGATCCATAATTTCAAATGATTTCTATGTTTATCTTGGAAAAAATGATTTTGATATTGACATACCATTGATCCAGTTACTTATATTGATGCTGTCAGTTCTTTCCAATCTGATCTATGGATAAATACTATGAAATAGAAGATATAGTCTATGGCCAATAATGATGTGTGGGAGCTTGTTGAGCTTCCAAATGGTTATAAAACTCTTGGATGCAAATGGGTATACAAAACTAAAAAGGATTCCAAGGAAAGAGTTGAGTGTTTCAAGGCTAGATTAGTAGCCAAAGGCTTCACTCCAAGAGAAGGAATTGATTTTAATGAAACTTTCTCTCCGGTATCTTTAAAAGATTTTTTCATAATCATTTTATCATTAGTGGCTCATATGATCTGGAGCTGCATCAAATGGATGTTAGAATTGCTTTTCTGAATGGTAATCTCAGTGAAGAAGTCCACATGAAGCAACCAGAAGGTTTTTAAGAAAGTGGTAAAGAATATTTAGTATGCAAATTAAAGAGATCCATCTATGGTCTGCAGCAAGCATCACGATAATGGTACATGAAGTTTGATAAGGTTGTAACCTCTCTTAGTTTTGAAGTGAATAAAGTTGATTAATGTATCTATCTTAAAATCAGTAGAAAAAACTTTATCTTCTTTGTTTTGTATGTTGATGATATCCTACTTGCTAGCAGTGATTTTGGTTTGCTTTCTGAGACCAAATAAATATTGTCTAAAAATTTTGATATAAAAGATCTTGGTAAGGCATCCTTTATTTTGAAAATTGAAATTCATGAGAATAGATCTTGTTGTCTATTGGATTTGTCATAAAAGACATACATTGACAGAATTCTTCAAAGATTTAATATGCAAAATTATAGACCTTGTGATTCACCTGTTGTTAAAGGTGACAAGTTCAATAAAGATCAATGGCCAAAGAATCAGCTTGAGAAAGATCAGATGAAAGATATGCCTTATATCAGTGCTGTAAGGAGCTTGATGTATGCTCAAGTCTACACCGGACCCGACATTACTTTATAGTAGGTGTTCTTGGTAGATATTTATCAAACCTAGGCTATCAACATTGGGTTGCTGCAAAGAATGTGATGAGATATTTACAGAAAGTCAAGGATTATATGCTCGTGTACATGAGAGTTGATAATATTGAGTTGATTGGATATTCGATTCAGATTATGCCGGGTGTCATGATGATATGAAATCAACATATGGATATATTTTATGTTTACTGGTGGTATAGTATCTTGGAAAAGTGTTAAATAGACATTGACTGCTTCTTTTACTATGTAAGCTGAATTTATATCCTCTTATGGAGCTACTACTCAAGCTATTTGGTTTAAGAAATCTTATGGCTAGGCTTCAGATTTTATATTCTAGTTCCAGGCCTGTGTTGATATATTATAAAAATAAAGCAGCGGTATTTTTTACAAGAAATAATAAATCTTCTAGCATGTCTAAATATATCGAGCTGAAGTATTTGGCCATCAGAGATTTTGTGAAGAATTAAGATATAATTGTTGATTACATTGATGCAGAGTCTATGTTAGCTGATCCTCTGATCAAAGATTTGAGGTCCATAAGTTTGCAAGGCTTGTTGAAAATATGGACATATTGAGCTCTTTTGATGTACTTGGTTAGTGGGAGCGACTCTATAATTAAACTTATTATCAATATGAATTTTTTTTCATTTATATTTATCATGATAATTGTTTGGTTGATTCCTATATATTTTATGTCTACATATGGAATATTAAAATATAACATAGTATCTTAAGATTGTGTCTTTTCTTGAGAATGACAGTTGTATAGGTATGTCCTATTTGATAATTATGAGATCTCATTGTACTTGGAGACATACATATTTTTTTTTGAAATCGTGAGATTTCTTTAGCTTGTTATAAAGCATGTGGTTAAAGAGAAATCATGATTAATGATACATATATTTAATTTATTTTGATTATGAGATATCTATTTTGGTTATGTACCTGACCGAGACCAGGTGTCGAGTCTCAGATATGTTGTGATGTCTCGTCATTGACATCATTGTTGAGTATATGAGACAAAATGGCTTGTTGTTTGATGCCATTAAATTTTTCTTGTTTATTTTATTTTTCTAAGTATGTTGAAAAAAATTGGAGAACTAACAATGAAAAATAATATATTTTATTTTGATCATCTTGATGTTATTTTCTTGCTACACTACCACACCAAGACTCATGTTGATAGTATTTATGATACTTGTAACAATGGATAAGTCTTATATCGGATAAGTAGTACAATAATCCCATGATTCAGTATCATGGATACTATTGGACCGAATCATTTGTAGGTGCTGTATATGGATCATATGGTAGCCACATTTTGTTTTCAATTCAAGAGTTATTTTTTTAAAAAAATTAAATATTTTCAAAATTATAATTAATGTAGTCCAAGTTAGAGATGTAAAAGTTTTTCTTAATTTGGGCTGACATTAATTGAAAATTTTGTTTTATTAAAACCGGATTGATTTTATGATCCATGTTGATAGATGTATGATGAGCTTAATATTATGTGATCATTATTTGGGCTGCTATGAGCACCTCATATGATTTGGTGTGGTTGAGGTGATATGGTGTAGGCCTTAGCCTGACTTGACTCGTGTTGGGATGATTAGTTAAGGTGTTTTCATTTCATTGGTTAAGTCCCCTCTCCACTTCTCTATTTATATTTCACGTGAGTTGTGATTTTTTCACGATAATTTTTTCGATCGAGAGCTGACTATCTTCTGAGGAAGTCCGGAAGGACTTTGCCTACGGTATTCGTGTAAGCATCGAAAATCAGTGTGGAAATCATGGCGAATATAGGTATACATCATAAACCTTTTTTTGTCAGGTCTATTGTTTAGGAATTTAAACTTCTCGAATGATCTAAGGGATTGAGTAAATCTCTTTTCCTATACGAATGACCTAGTTATGGCTTTCAGAAATATGGCTCCCAACTTGACTTTTTGATGTGATGGACCTTAGACCATATCCAGCCTTATTTGTAGTAATAAAAATGATGTACATCAGGGCTATGATCCTCTTAGATAATAATAAATAATAAATTTTCAATTTCTCTAAGTATTTTTTCCAAATGATTATAAAGAACCAAATATATATTCCTTTTAAAAGAAGCATGTCCCAATATCTTAATACCCATTGGTAGCATTTCAGCTTCACACATTATTAGGCATTGATGAGCATGGTTAACTAAGAGCTATCACAACAATACACGTATGAGGAGCTTGCTTTATCACTGGTCCACGAAGCTAATAGCCGGTTGTATTGGCCGCCCATTGAAAGGTCTGGAACACCAAAAGCTAGAAAAGACCTATTTAGGGTTGAAAATGGGCTGGCCCAAAAGTCCATTATCTGAAACTGGACTGGACCAGCTTAATAAATTTCGGACCGACCTGAAATTGGTTCAAGCTTCGGACCAAATTTTAAGCATACCAGACTAGTCTTCAGGCTATAAATTAGAGCCCATTTAATTTTTGGATCAAAGGGATATCCGGATTCGGTCAAAAAAAATTTAAAATATAGTCTTTGGACCGGTCCAATGGATTTTGGGCCTGCTCATTTCCCATCCCTCTCTTCCCGAGGTAATGATTACTTAGTTGTATGGGAGAAAATTAGTAGTAATTCAAGATGGACTAGCGATCAACCTTCAATAGTGTCTGGTGTTGATTCCATGTCACATAGCATGAACCCTTGGGATTAGAACAATGCCAACTCCCATAAAATAATGAAGTTTAGAGAAAGAGCCTTAAATTTCTAGGTGATTATCTAATTGCTTTTTTTTTTTTTTTAATTTGAATTTTCGTGCAATCCTACCTTGTCTCATTGTGCGGGTTGCGAAACAGCAGAATCATGCCGGTTGCCTACGAATAGATTTGCCATCAAAGAAATCCGCTCTTCGTATTTACTTACCTCGACCGTTGCATCCTAAACCTCTACAATTGGGAGTGCCAGCTGTGAATTCGCAAGCCTGGTCTAGAGATCGGTGTCTTCCGTAACACATATATCTATCTCTGAACGAAGAACATGCTGAAGGTTAACACCTAGAAATAGTAATGCGGACTAGATTTAATTCTTATTTCAGTTTAAAAATTAGTGTTATTGCAGGTCCATCAAGGTCATACCTCTTTCAGATTCTTTCTTCATGGGAACCTACAAAATAGAGAATACATTCTTTCTTCCTGGGAACCTACAAAATAGAGAATACCTTGTACCGGGAATTCCGGCGAAGATACTTCGACGATCAAGTCAACAGGACTATCGTGGAGAATGGAAGACCTCTGGCATGGAGAGCTTGGAGATCTCTCAAAGTACCAGAGGATGAGAAGAGAAGACCCATAATTGAAAGAGATGGATTCTGTCTCATACCTGGGGTTTGCCTTGCTTTACCCTATATAGGCATGGAGTAGCGCCAAAATCTATTAGGAAAGAGGTCGACCAAGACCGATTTGTCCCCAGGAGAGCCAGCGTGATGGCAGGGGTCGAACAAGACCGATTTGCTTCCAGAAGAGCCAGCGTGATGACAGGGTTGTGGCCTAGTGGCGCAGGATCGTGGCCACATGGCGGAGTTGGTTGCAACAGAATGTCAGGATTTGCTGGAGAGGGGCTTCTGGAGCCTTCGAACGGTTCCCTTAATGGAAATGAGTCGGTCTAACGGAGATGAGTTGTCCGACCGAGAAAAAATGTACGTCAAGCTCAGCAGAAATGGATCAGCCGGATCTTTACTTCAATGGGTCGGCCTTCTGGTTGGCTGACCTTCTGGGTCAGCCAGTCTTCAGGCTGGTCGGCCTTTTGGATCAGTTTTCAGGTAGGTCAGCTTTCCGGGTCAGTCAGTCTTCAGGTTGGTTGGCCTTCAGGCTGATCGATCTTTTGGATGGTCGACCTTCTGGATCAGCAAGTAGATCGGCCTTCAGGCTGGTCGGTCTTTTGGATGATCGGCCTTCAGGTGATCGGCCTTCTGGATCAGCTTTCAGGTGGGTCAACTTTTTGGTATAATAATTAGATTTCAATTCATCGAGCATGTTAGTTTGAGCCGAGTTTGCCATTGAATTTGAATGAAGACTAATTCCAACTTAGGATATGGACCAAATTCAAGTTAAGCTCGAGTATCTCCAGTCAAATGACAGTGAGTGCATGAGCTTTTGAGCTATCCAAGTCTTTCTTACCGAGATCCGTACTCCGGTTTCCTTCCAGACTCCGAGGCCTCTGGTCTAATTGATAGTACTTGGTACGGAAAAACGTAAAAACATCATCTACAAGAGGAATAAATATATAAATGATTGTAAATATATAAATCATGCAATATTTACTACATTCCCACGACTTGGTTGTTATCGAGGATTCAGCGTCGTTGCAGTACATTGATACGGGGCTTGATTTTCTCCTTGACAATTTCACAAACACCAACCCTCACACCTCACCTCTTTTCTCATCTTCTCTCTTTTCCTCACCCATCCCTTCCCCATTGTTAAATTCCAGGCATCCTCTATTCCTACAAAATCCCATTATATAATAAACTCCAATAGCGAACGCTGTCAACCCAGCGCCGATCACAAACACCAACCAGGTCGCAATGCCCATCACAACGAGCAGGAATGATGAGGGAACGAAGCACAAGAGCACCAGCCCCGGGAGCCTCATGGGCACGCGGTAGGGCCGCTGAAGGTTGGGTTCCTTCCTTCTTAGCCACAGGAATGCAGCAAACTCCATGAGCATCCCAAGGCTGTAAAGGAAATTTGCGGACGAGATTATGTCATCGAAGTTCATGAAGGAAATGGCGAGGGTGATGAGGCTCGACATCAGGATCCCCACCCAGGGGGTTTTGAACCACTTGGCCCTGGAGGCGAAGATGCGAGGAAGCAAGCCAAGGTCCGCCATCCCCAGCAGCTGAAACGCGCTGCTGCTCAGTTGAGCTTCATAGAGCCCGATCGCTGACAACACCGCTCCCACCTCAATCCAATATTTGAGCCACTTCCCAGCAATCATGCCTGCAGGCAGGGGAAGTGTTTTGAGAGAGTGGATACAAGGGGGGGGAAAAAAAAAATCTTTTAAATGATCCAAAGAGCTTTCTTCTCTAAAAAAAACCTCTGATTAGCAAACCAATAAGACAAATTCTGTTGGAAGAATCCTGACTTTTTTAAAGAAAAAAAACATGTCTACGGATGTTTGCTGAAGAAAATAAATGCTCTCTAACAGTCTCAAGTTGACGCTGCAACCAATCATGCTTTTTGTGTTTTTTTTTAATAAGAAGGTTATATTCTTTAAATATTTTGAATCTAGTGTGATGGCTCAGAAGTTGACATAAATAATCAGATAATGATCCATAGACCTAATCCTTGATGATCCAGTCAACAATTACTAGTTGGAAAGTCTGAAGGAGTGGCCCAATTGTCCCAATTTTTTACTCTAATCTAATCATGAAAAGTTGCATTTTTATGTCCTTTTAGAAATTTGAAACTGCTTTAGGATTTAGAATTTTCCTCTTTTTTTTCCAATTCATGAAGTCCGATTTAGGATTGTTTTTGGAGGGCCCAAAAAACCACTTTCTGGTGCCCAAAATGCACTTTTAGCCTGCATAGGAATTGCAAGAGAACCTGAAACTATTTATATCACCAAAATAACCCTAAACTTTGTAGTTAATATATTTAGATTAAAATACTATACACTATTATTATGAAAATAATAATATAATATATCATAATATTATACTGAAATAATAATATCACATTCATATATTATAATAATATTATGCTATGATAGATTACCATGTTCTATGTATAATACTGGTCTAATATTATAATATTTAAAATAAAAAAATGTAAATAAAAAATATTTTATAATAACAGTTTTTTTATAGTACGAAAAGTTAAAAATTGAAAGTGCTACATAATATCCTTTGTTATCATTTTCACATGCTAAAAATATTTTCCCATATTGATTATCAAATAGATATTAAATTTATATAATAATTCAAAAATATAGTTACTAAATAGCAAACAATTTTGTATTTAAAACTCTACTAATAAAAGCTCTACTTCTAAGAGCCCTGTTGCCAATAATAATTCCAAACAGAGCCTAAATGCAGCATGATAGACTTGTGTTTAGATATTGGAAAAGAAACCGAATGGCATATTAGGTTCAACACTGATATTTTGCATTTTAATATTTGGCATATCATGGCCTCGTTTTTCAATCTGGCAAGTTGAACCAAGCATAAAAAATCAAGCCCATCTTAAACACACCAAACTTAGATCTACGCCGACACGGCCCAAGCCCAACCCAAATATTATATAATAATTTCACTACCTTAAGTATCCTTAATAATTTCAATTATTACTTCCCTATCTGTATCTAACCTGTTGGATACCTATTCCCTAATCCATCATATTCGTGGCCTCGTTTCATCGCAAGTAGAAGGGCCTTAGGAAAGAAGGTGGTGAGATCTCTGGGCTACTCCCCCACCACCTTGCCACCTGCTCACATCCTTTTCATCTCATCTCCTCTTCACCTTCTCCCTATCTCCTCGTGTCCTCCCTGCCTCCTCACATCCTGTCTACCTTCACACCTCTTGCATGCATCCTTCCCATCTCCTAGTCTCTTTCCCGCCTTCTCCCTCCCTTCCTACTAGAGTTGTCAATAGGTCAGATTTGGGCCAGAACCTTAATATCCAGACTCGAACCCGGCCTTAATTTTTGGACATGGGATCTAAATACCTGACGAGTTTAATATTGAAGTACCAGACTCGGATCCTAATGGATCATTGATATCTGGAACTGAACTCGGGACTTGAAATATATTCATAACAGGGCAGGGAAAAATGTATATGGGATTTTGCAGGTCGACTGATTCTTTTAAGGCTACTCGAGCTCCTTTCCAAGCTCTGGTCCACTGACAACCCTCGTGACGGAGGTGGTGGCACTCCCGGGTCTACTGTCCACTGGACTGGGCTTCAATTGGAAGAAACGAGATCGAAATATAGACATCTAGCTTATCGAAGTCAAGGGAGATATGGGCCACTAACTTATTAGTGTTGAGTGAAATCCAAGGGTGGTCCTCGTGGTCGGGACCGGAGAAGGAGACGGACGGGCAGGAGGAGATGGACACCGACTTGAAGTCCAGGTCATGGAGCAGTGGAGACTCAAGGATGAGTCCGCTCGTGACAATCTAGGGTTCCAGTGAGACCATCTGGACCTCTCCTTCACCAAGGTCCTTACCATCAATCCCAAGGTCTAGGCCACCTCATGATCACCTTCCTCTAAGCCTTCCTCCTCGTCGTATACAACATCGTCGCCATCTTCGTCGCTGTCTTGTCGTCCTCTTCGATGCTAGAATCATCGCCCTTATCCTCATCCTCCTCCTCTACCTTACCGGTCTTATTTGGATCAGCATGGTCTAGCATGTCACCAGCGTCATCTTCGTCCTTAAGGATGCATGCGGCATTATGGCCATGCACAAAAACCAAGCCCTCATCAGAGGCAAGACTTGGACGGCTATCACCATTTTTGTCATGCTCAACCTCTGCTTCATGAATGGAGATGGGGAAACCACCGAGGTAGGGAACCAGGGAGGGAGACTGGGAGCGAGGGGAACTTAAGGCCAGCTAGTATTTTGTTCTTTCAACCTAGATTTTGGACTGTTACATATTTGATCTAATGGTTCACAATATTTTCAATATATATACATATAAATATATATAATGTAATATTATATAATCATATCTCGGGTCTGTCAAGTCTGGATATGTAATATCCATACTCGACCCCATTTAATTATGGTTAAATGGGTCCGAATCTGATTCCAGATAAACAAGTCCTATCTTAGTACCTAACCCGGACCCGTCGGATAAATATCCACGGGTCTCGAACCTGGACTTGATCTATTAATAGTTTTATTGCCCACCTCTTTCTTGAATAGAGCAATCGAAGAAACAAAAGGGCTTTAGTAAAGCTTAAGGCCTAACCCGGAAGCCCAAAACTTGTTACGGAGTAGGCTTGGGCTCAGGAGTCAGGAAAGCGGCCTAAAAGTCGGGCCAGGTCAGGCCCAGCGATGGAAAATCAATAACCAGTGGCAAAGGAGTTTTCCAAAACATACCAAAAATAATGAAAGTGAACTTAACCTCCGGTGCTCGGCTGTCCAGCTGTCCAGCTAGTGCTACCAACCCTCTTAATATAATCCCATTCAGAAGAGTGCATAGATGATGAATCGTGCAGGGGATGAAACAAATATGTTACATGACTAACTTGTCACATTTTAATGAACACGAAAGGCCAAATTCCTTAATATCAAGCATCCTGTATCATTTCCCCAGTTCCATTTCGAATCCTATAAAACTGCAGCATGAGGATCTCCAGCTTCATTCAAGCCCTAAAAATACTTGATCCACCTACAACTTCGAAGAGACTTGTGAATTACTTTATGCCACCTTAGTCTGGTAGGAAAATATCTCATAATGTCAGGAGCATTGGTTATTTTACAGGGAAGCCGTGCCTCTGATTGGCTGGTATAGATCATCAACTTGACCGGTCTTGCTTCGGCACAAGTCTGGCTCAAAATAAGGCACATGATTTATTGACACTCCTGGCTAGGATGAAATTGTACACCAGGTCTGTGGGTTATCCACTCTAACTAACTCATTGAAACATATGTTACCGGTTAGATACGGAACGTGTAATCTAATCGTTTTTTATCAAGCTGGAATTTGATATTCACTGCCAAAATAACTTCGAAATATTCATAATATTTAGGAAGTATGTCACACTACATTCAAACAAACATTCAAACAAAAAAAGTTTAAAACAGCCAAATCAGATTTCCTATAAGAGTATTCATAAATACATGAAAAAAAATCAAGACATCGAACAACTGCTGCACATTGGAATGGCAGAGATTCACAATTGTGAACACCAACCAGTCCAATCCTTCAAACCTCACTTAAAACCTGACCCCGATAGAACCCCTCCCAAAACCAAGGAACGGTAGTTGCGGTAGGGACCATTTCTTCCTGTTTCTAAATTTTTAAGTCAGCATTTGCGGCTAGGTGCTGGCTCTTCGATGGGATTTTTGTATTCTTTTAGAAAATATATTTAAAAAATCTGTTGGACTGTAGTTCTTATGGATGAAGTATCAACATAAATTTAAAAAACCTCCTCCTTGCATCCCATACCTATCTCACTAGTCAAAGATGGATACGAACCAATCATTCGTGGTATCTTTATAACCTAATATTAATCAAATATTTTAAAAATCTGTTGGACTGTAGTTCTTATGGATGAAGTATCAACATAAATTTAAAAAACCTCCTCCTTGCATCCCATACCTATCTCACTAGTCAAAGATGGATACGAACCAATCATTCGTGGTATCTTTATAACCTAATATTAATCAAATATTTAAAAAATCTGTTGGACTGTAGTTCTTATGGATGAAGTATCAACATAAATTTAAAAACCTCCTCCTTGCATCCCATACCTATCTCACTAGTCAAAGATGGATACAAACCAATCATTCGTGGTATCTTTATAACCTAATATTAATCAAATATTTAAAAAATCTGTTGGACTGTAGTTCTTATGGATGAAGTATCAACATAAATTTAAAAAACCTCCTCCTTGCATCCCATACCTATCTCACTAGTCAAAGATGGATACAAACCAATCATTCGTGGTATCTTTATAACCTAATATTAATCAAATATTTAAAAAATCTGTTGGACTGTAGTTCTTATGGATGAAGTATCAACATAAATTTAAAAAACCTCCTCCTTGCATCCCATACCTATCTCACTTGTCAAAGATGGATACAAACCAATCATTCGTGGTATCTTTATAACCAAATATTAATCAACCAATTGCCAATCGACCACGAGCCAACCTACCGTAAAAAGCAATCTTCCCTAATAAAGGGTTACTAATTAATAGGTACGAAACGAATCTCTCCGATTCTGCGATCGCAATGAGATTTTTTTTTTTTTTTTTTTCTGTCCCCCCAGGAATAGAAAGGCATCAATCGTTGCAAAAAATAATACCTACTAAGAACCCAACCCAATAAATGCCTTCCACGTCGCAACAAGCAGACGGAAAAACGCACAAAAATAAAAAAACCTACCCACGGCGAGGAATAACGATCAGTTCATCGGCTGCCGTCCATTTTAGACGGGATGTCCAAAATAGCGGCGGTGGATGCGTACTTTAAACCGGAACGAGAAGCACGAGTCGCGAATTGAAAGAAAAAAAAAACGGCGCGGAACCAGAAAAACGGGGAGAAGAGAAGCAAAAAGCCTTGGCTTTCCACTCCGTACCTGCGGCGTCGGCGAAGTAACCGTCGCCCCACGCGTCCTGCTGTTCATCGATCGCCCCGATGGCAGCCATCAGCGGCAGCAGGTACCCAAGCGTCGTCATGACCCCCGCCGCCAGCAGCGCCCTGGGGAACGTCCTCGCCGGCCTCTCCACCTCCCCCGCCATCGTGCTCGCGCTGTCCCAGAAATTGAGATTCCAGAACAGCGTATTGAGGAACAGCCTCCAGTCCCTGCTCTTCCCCCCCGCCAGCCACCGCCTCGGATGGAGCTTCGGCACGGCGATCGCCGACATCAGCACGAATGGCATCAGCGATGCCACCCCCAGCGCCACCGCTGTGTACCCGACTATGGTCAGGCCCGTGTAGTTGACGAACGATAGCACGAGGTTAAACCCGGTGACGGTCGCGTAGCGGGGGATGCCATCGCCGAGCACCGGGGCGGCGCGGGCAAGGTAGTCAGCGCAGAGGACCGGAAAGGCGGCGCTGTTGATGACGCCGCTGAGGAACTTCCAGCTTCCCATCAGGAAGCCCGGGAAGGAGCCGAAGGCGCGGTCCGCCCAGAGGACGAAGCCACCGTTGCCCGGGATGGTGGTGGCTAGCTCCGCCGTCACGAGCGACTCTGGGATGCTCCAGATGAAGGGGAAGATGAGGAAGCCTAAGAGGGCGAGGAGGGGCCCCGCCGCCTTGACGGCCGGTTCGGCGCCGTAGGGGCCGCCAGCCACCTCGAAGTAGATGAGGAAGATGAGGGGGATGAGTGTCAGCTTGTTGGCTCTCGATGGATTGGGTTTTGGGAGGATGGATTCTCGGAGGGGTTTTGATGAGGATCCCATGGGCCATGGTCGTTTATTATCAGGTGGAGAGCCGCCGCGGCCACCACCACCACTTCCGCCGCCTCCTCCATCTCCCTGGCTTCTGGGGTCTTGGAGTTGGATCTCCGGGCTCATCGGGGGATTGGAGGCGATGAGTGGGGGTTTGGCGGCCGGAAGGGCGGGCCTGGGGGATGGACAAAAGGATGGGTTTCGGAAAAGGATGGGTTTTGGATATCTTTCGAAGAACAGGAATTCTGCAGAATGGACAAACTTTTAATCCGGGATTCTGCAGAATGGACAAACTTTTAAATTTATTTCTAATCTTACACATATTTAGAGAACCATATAAAACCCAAACGGTGACCTTAAAAAATAAAAATAAATATATTATCATCAAACCAACCTTCAACCAATAGTAAACCGTCACGGAAATCGGAAGGGCCTTAGCCCCTTTTACTTTTTTTTAAAATAGTTTTTATTTATAAATTAAAATTTTTAGATAAAATTTTAAATATATAAATATTTATCAATTCAATTCTTTTAAAATTGACCGATATTAAATATTGTTGCCGACCTCACCGCGATGGCCTGTAGCTCTTGAACTGGCACCGGTCTCAGACTCTCTCACCTCAAGATCTCCAAGCTTCTGGACCGGTAAAATAAAGTCAGAGATCCTGGTCGGGGGTTCCGGCGGGGGCATTCCGACGGTCAAGTTAGAGAGCGGCGAGATGGAACAGATACCCTAAGACGGGTTTCCGAAGGATTCCCATGCTTAGAGGAGATGTAAATGAAAGAAGTGTGGGGAATAGTAGAGTTGATGCCCAACTCCCTGCGCTGAGTTCACCGAGCTCACGCCTGAGGACTCTCAGGATCGTTCTTTTGGTGTTTTCCTCATTTTTTTCCACTTACCCCTCTGCCCGTTTTTACCATTCTTTTTATACCATCAAACTGCCTCCAGCTCGCCTTTCTCTCCGGGGGATCCCTCCCACTTCTCGTCCTTCTCCCATTCTTCTTCGTGTCCGGGAACTAAGTGGCCAGACCGCCTCGTCCATCGTGTGTCACAAAAAGGGGGGGAGACTGGCGAGGCTTTGGGCCGAGTGCGGGAGCTCTCCTTTCGAGGCGTTGACGGTGAGCGTCCAGCCATTTCGGGCTCCTGTCCGCAAGGATTCCGTTTCTCGGTTGCGGGGCCCCGTCTGACTGGTGTAAACGAGGTTTCATGTGTCACTGCAGACCGTACTGGTGCCCCCTACGGGGCGCGGCGCGCGCAGCCCGAGTGGCGATCTTGCAACCCGTGCCCCTACTTCCCGAGGCTTCGCAGAGTATGGCCGACCTCGGCCGAGGTGGACCCGTCAGGGGGCGCCACCTGGCGGAGGGGCGGAGAGGTGCTCGACTTCGGCCGAGGTGGATCCGTCTCCGGGTGCCACCTGGCGAAGGAGCAGGAGGGCCCGGCTCGACCTCGGCCGAGGTGGACCTGTCTTGGGGTGCCACCTGGCGAGGGAGCGAGGGGCCGCCAGTTTCGGCCGAGGTGGATCCCTATTGGGTGGACACCTGGTGGAGCGGCAGAGAGGGGCTCGACTTCGGCTGAGGTGGACCCGTCTCCGGGTGCCACCTGGCGAAGGAGCAGGAAGGCCCGGCTCAATCTCGGCCGAGGTGGACCCGTCTTGGGGTGCCACCTGGCGAGGGAGCGAGGGGCCGCCAGCTTCGGCCGAGGTGGACCCCTCCTGGGTGGACACCTGGCGGAGTGGTAGAGAGGTGCTCGACTTCGGCCGAGATGGACCCGTCTCCGGGTGCCACCTGGCGAAGGAGCAGGAGGGCCCAGCTTGACCTCGACCGAGGTGGACCCGTCTTGGGGGTGCCACCTGGCGAGATGGACCCCTCCTAGGGGACACCCGGAGCGGCAGAGAGGTGCTCGACGTCCGAGGTGGACCCCTCCGGGTGCCACCTGGCGAGGAGCAAGAGGGGCTCGACTCGACCGAGGTGGACCCGTCTTGGGGTGCCACCTGGCGAGGGAGCGAGGGGCTCGACAGCTTCGCCCGAGGTGGACCCCTCATGGTGCCACCTGGCGGGAGCAGAGAGGGCTCGACTTCGGCCGAGGTGGACCCGTCTGGTGCCACCCTGGCGAAGGAGCAGAGGGCATGGCTTGACCTCGGCCAAGGTAGACCCGTCTTGTAGTGCCACCTGGCGAGGGAGCAAGGGGCCGACAGCTTCGGCCGAGGTGGACCCCTCCTGGGTGGACACCTGGCGGAGTGGCAGAGAGGTGCTCGACTTCAACCGAGGTGGACCCGTCTCCCGGTGCCACCTGGCGAAGGAGCAGGAGGGCCCGGCTCGACCTCGGCTGAGGTGGACCCGTCTTGGGGTGCTACTTGGCGAGGGAGCGAGGGGCCGCCAGCTTCGACCGAGGTGGACCCCTCCTGGGTGGACACCTGGCGAAGTGGTAGAGAGGTGCTCGACTTTGGCCGAGGTGGACCCGTCTCAGGGTGCCACCTTGCGAAGGAGCAGGAGGGCCTGGCTCGACCTCGGCCGAGGTGGACCCGTCTTGGGGTGCCACCTGGCGAGGGAGCGAGAGGCCGCCAGCTTCGGCCGAGGTGGACCCCTCCTGGGTGGACACCTGGCGGAGTGGCAGAGAAGTGCTCGACTTCGGCTGAGGTGGACCCGTCTCCGGGTGCCACCTGGCGAAGGAGCAGGAGGGCCCGGCTCGACCTTGGCCGAGGTGGACCCGTCTTGGGGTGCCACCTGGCGAGGGAGCGAGAGGCCGCCAGCTTCGACCGAGGTGGACCCCTCCTGGGTGGACACTTGGCGGAGCGGCAGAGAGGTGCTCGACTTCGGCCGAGATGGGCCCGTCTCCAGGTGCCACCTAGCGAAGGAGCAGGAGGGCCCGACTCGACCTCGGCCGAGGTGGACCCGTCTTGGGGTGCCACCTGGCGAGGGAGCGAGGGGCCGCCAGCTTCGGCTGAGGTGGATCCCTCCTGGGTGGACACCTGGCAGAGTGGCAGAGAGGTGCTCGACTTCGGCCGAGGTGGACCTGACTTCGGAAGCCACCTGGTGGAGGAGTAGAAATACTTCTTCCCGAACGGGGGATCTTTTGAAAAAAAACCACGTGGTACTGACCGTGTCCAGCTGGACCTGACACGCATCCCACGTCAACGATATAGCCATATCAAATATAATTTAAAAAATCTTAAAAAAATTAAAAATAAATAAATGCCGTAAATTGACTTTTCTTTACTTGAAAGTTAAATCACTCCCAACTTTCTCTTTTTTATTATTTTTTTCATAATTATTTTTAAAAAATAAATGATTTCTTTCTTGTCGCTCGATTGGCATCCTCTCCAGAACTTGCCATGACTGAAGCAACCATACATGGTCGGCACCGTCCCATCCACATCAATGGTGCCATGGCAGCCGGACCTGTTGTGTGACACGATCAGTGGAAAGCCTCCATGGTGCAACTGAATGGTTGCACATGCATAAGGTTAGATACCATCAATGCACCGAGCGGTGGCTACCGTTCCAATGACCTCCGTCAACCTTGCCTTACTGATGGATGTCGCATATGATGGATTCACACACCGTCCTGATTGCTGAATCTATCGTATGGTGCGATCGGGTCTCGGGGACACGGATAGACGGGCGTCTATTGTACCTCAGGCTCGCACCAATATCACCCTCGCACCTAGTTACCTTTGGCCCTGCAGCTTGATGGATATCTCATCTTGTCATGTCGCACCAATGGCACTCGATGCGATGTTGCTGCTCTCGCGGTCAATACGCGCATATCTTCTACGAGTCCAAGGTGCTTTGCTACTACAGAAAGTATTTTCAGCAATGAAGATTGTTAAGACAAGATTATGTAATAAGATGAAGATAACTTTCTTGTCAATTATTTAGTCATTTACATTGAGAAAGAAATAGCTAAAAATTTTATAGTATATTCCATTATTAATGAATTTAGTTCTGTGAAATAACATTGAATATAATTTAAATAATATTTATACAATAATATTTAAATTAATTTAAATTAATTATTAATATTAATATTTTTATATTTTCTTGGCTTTCTTGAAAAAGTTGGTGTGGTTTGCCCCTGCCTTCAACGGATTTCAAGTGGTGCCTGGGGATCTCGTGGATTATTCCAGTGAAAAAGTGATGTCACTCTCGATGGCTTTCGAATGGAGACCTACAAAAACAGTCCCCGAACTAGTATTTTTATAGGAAACTCTCAACCACTCAAGTCAAAAAATAGTGAAGTAGGTTATAGTAGTTGGAACTGAGAGTAATGGTGAAAAAAATGACTGAATGAGTATGAGAGAGTAAAAATGCATTACCTTCTCCAGGGATCCCTTCTTTCTAATTTATAGAGCTACATGAGGTAATTGAATGCCATTAGGGGGATCGCACCTTCTGACAAGTGTAACAAATTTCAAGTAAGATATGGGATCTTATCCCTTGAAATCTTTTTTGTTGGGATTGTGGTTAATATGGTGATCTTATCCGCTGCTACTTTCGTTGGGATGGTTCTCGGACATGATCCAGTTCCCGAAGGAGGATATGCGAGGAATCGAAGAGATGGGTTGCTTCAGCTATGGTGGCGAGGTGGGGGGTGGCAGAGGCGGTGGCGAGGGGATTTTGGTTGCGTGCAGGGCTCCAAGAGGAGATTTTGGTGTATGGGTTGGAGAAAGGGTTCTACCTCTTCAAGCTTTTGAAGATCGGGGAGAGAGACAAGGTTCTCAACCGGCCATGGGTGGTGAATGGGCGGGTGGTGGTGGTGGAGCCATGGTGATCGGGATTTCTTCCATCGGAAGGAGCTATTTTGTTGGCTCTTGTCTGGATCTGGTTGCCATGATTGCTAATGGAATACTGGGATGAGGTAGCCCTTCGGAGACCTCGACCTATCGGGGGATTTTACCATGGTCGACGACTACATGGCGAAGAGGAAGAGGATCAGCTTCACAAGGGTGTGCATGAAGGTCGATCTTAGCCGGCCTTTGCGATCTGGTGTGCAGTTCTTGGGTTCCGAGGGTTTGATTTGGTAGAGGTTTATCTTTGAGAATCTTGAGGGCCTCTGTCTCGGTTATGGGCATTTGCATCTATCGAAGGGGATGTGCCTGGCAGGCAGGGGTGGTGCTACCATGGTGGAGGGGGGAGGTGCTTCGGCTGGCAGTGAGGTGCTAGAGAAAGTGGTTGGCGGTCCCTATTTAGGGCCATGGATGGTGGTGGTTCGTTGATAGTTGCCTAGGCCAGAGGGGCCGGTGGTTGCTTGGGCCAGAGGGATTGGTGGATTCAAGGAAGAAGATGATTGAGGTTCCTGTTGCCCCTAACATGAATCGGATGAACGTGGATGGTTGGATCAAGCCATCAAAGTTTGCATGGCAGCACTCACCCGTCCATTCAAGCCAGGATTTGATGGTCATAAGTGGTGCAATGGGTGTCGAGATTGGTGTGGGTTGGGCCCAAAGTCTCACACGGGCCAGTGTGATGTGGGAGAGGGCTCCTCTGTGAGCCCTTTTGCCATGTTGGGCATGGACCGCAACGAGGGTGATGGCCACTCATGGGAGAGCGGGCGGCCTAGGTTGGGCTGGGTCCTGTCCAGCCCAAAAGGCCCCACCCAATTGACTTTGATGTGGGCTAGGCTCCTGAGAAGCCTAGTGGAAGGAAAAATGGGTCTAGGAGGTCCAAAAAAGGAAGTTTCAAATCAAGTAAAGTCAAAGGTAAGGGCTTGGCCCATCTCGAGGTTTATTTAGAGTCAGTTAGTAGCGCTGGAGGCCATGGGGTCTTCTTTTTCTTAGCATTATCTCCAGAGAAGGAGGGGACATCTATTATACAATCTGAGGAGGTCACTTTTGGGTCAAGGACTTCAGCTGCTCAGAAGCTTTTGATGTAGGCATTTGGATCTTCCATGAATCTTGTCCCGAGGGGAGAGCATCTAGTGCAGACGGATAGGCAAGAGCATCTAGAGGCGACGATGGGAGGCCAAGATATTGACCACAAGGATGTTATATCTTACCTAAGATAGGCCATTCAAGGGGTTGATGAGGGTCCTCTGATAGGGAAAGCAGTGATAGCTAAGGATGAAGAAGATGATCTTATGACAAGGGATAAGGGTGAGGCCCAACTCCCCCAGGAGAGATCTCCATGAAGATTCTCTTCTTGAATACCAGGGGGCAGGGAACCCTCATTCCGATCAATCTTTGTGAGACTAGTTCAGTAGCGTGGTCTGGATATCTATGTTTTGCTCGAGACCCAGCTATCTGAAATGAGTCTTGCCCAAGTCAGGCAGCGGATCTCGATGGCATGGAGCTCTTATACAGTGGATTCTCATGGCCTATCTGGTGGCATTTTGGTGATATGGTAGCATGGCTTGATCAAGGTGGATGCTTTCCATATATGCAAGCAGTAGGTAGCCTTGGTTGTTTTAGAGCAAACTTCAGGCCCTTGGCTTCTATATGATATCTATGCTAATATAGAGTACAAGGAACGGAGGGTGCTTTGGTTTAAGATGTCTAGGTTGGTTTATCAGGGTATGCCTTCTCTCATTGCTAGCAATTTCAACTGCATTATAGGGTTCATGAAAAGAGAGTTAGTAAATAGTTTATTAATAATATCGAGTCTAAAGAATTCAAAGAGTTCATTGACAATTGGCCTAATAGATCTTGGTTACTCTGGCTCTAGATTCACCTAGTGTAACGATCGATAGGGGATGACCAGAGTGTGGGAGAGAATTAATAGGGTACTTGCCATTGTGATTGGATTTAGCGATTTCCTGCTCGCCAGATCCATCATCTTTTGAGAATTGCTTCTAAACACTACCCTATACTCATCACCACAGATGGTCCTAGCATGGTAAGGGGGTCATTTAGATTTGAAATGTTTTGGACCTTCTAGCCTATAACTTAGGAGCTGATCTAGGAGGTGTGGAGATTGCCTATCCATGAGGATGCTAGACATCGTGTAACTAGGTGGTTGGAGTTAGTTAGAGGTAGACTCCTTCGGTGAAACCATACTAAGGTTGGTAACATCTTTAGATATATCGAAGGGGTGGAAGCAGACATTGCAGAGCTACAGATTAGAGTGGAAACAAAAGGGGGGCCTCCAGGTGCTAGACTTGAGAGAGCTTCATCTTAAACTTTCCTTACATCCTTCCTTGTTGAGACAACATGAGACTTTCTAGAGATAGAAGTCAAGAGTTCAGTGGTTCGGGGAGAAAAACTAGACTACCAAGTTCTTCCATCAGGCTACTCTGGTTTGGAGATTTACCAACTATATCAGGCAACTGAGGGCTAGTGATGGCAACCTAGTGGATGAAGCCCATGAGATCAAGGAGCAATTGTTCTAGTTTTTTAGATTCCGATGGACCGAGCACTTAGATTAGGACTCCCCTTTATAGGGTGCCCGGGTCAGGCACAGGGTCTCGAACCTTGATAATGAGGCCCTGTCCCATCTAGTGTTGGCAGAGGAGGTCCATGGGGCTTGGTGGACTTCTAGGATAGACAAGGTCCCGAGATCGGATGGGTTTCTCCCTCTCTTCTATTGCCAAAATTAGTCCATTATTGGCAGGGAGGTGATGGAAGCAGTACAGCTGGTTTTTGGATCCAGAGGCATCTTGGAGGAGTGGAAAAATACTTATATCACCTTAATTTCCAAGCATCCCGATGCAACTATTCCTGGGCACTACTGATCAATTTGCCTTTGTACCACTCTTTATAAGGTATGTGCCAGAGTCTTGGTTAGTCGGCTTAAGCCAATTATAGCTTGCTTGATTTGTTTGGAGCAAGGAGCTTTTGTTAGTGACCATAGTATTACTGATAATTTTTTGCTTGCTCAAGAGTTTATGTATGATTTACAGCATGCTTCATCTCGATAGAGCCTCATGGAAATTAAATTAGACATAGAGCAAGCATATGATAGGATGAGTTGGCATTTTCTTTGGTGGACACTCTAGGATTATGATTTCAAGGATTAGTGGATCAGTTAGATTATGGACTATGTTGAAGCCCTCAACTTTGCCATCCTGATCAATGGTATCCCGATGATGTTCTTTCACTCAACCGTTGGGCTATGCTAAGGTTATCCTCTATCCCCCTTATTCATTTTGTGTACTGTATTGATGTACTATCTCTGGCATTAAGGGCAATGGTGCAGGAGTCGGAGTTGGAGCCTTATTAACCTATCCCTAGGACTTAGCCACTCTCATACCTTCTTTTTGCAGATGACTACCTTTTCATTTGCCAGGCCTTGATCCGAAATATGAGATACTTTGGCACCATTGTTGAGGCCTATTACGGTATCTCTGGTTAGCACATCAACTTGCTAAAGTCCTCGATTATTTTCAACCCCGAGACTAAGATCTAGCTAAAACATGCTATCCAGGATAGGCTACAAAATTGAGAATAGACTGGTAGCTTGATTTACTTAGGAGTTCCTAATTTGGATAAGTAGCTATGGAGGGCAGAGTGTAGGTCTTTGGAGCAGCAAATCCAGGATTGTCTCGAGGGTTGCCATGCTCTGCTCTTTCCATGATGGATAGGGTCACTCTGGTTAGATTAATCCTCAACTCCATCCCAATGTTCCTTTTGGCAAATACGATTGTGTCGATCTCATGCTTGAGAGGGATTAAGTGGTGATTTCGTGATTTCTTGTGGGATTCTAGGTAGGATTGTCATCGACTCTACCTATTATCTTGGGAGACAGTTTGCCTGCTTGTCAGGCAAGGTGGCCTTAGGATCTAGTCCCTTCCAGCTAGGAGGGAGACAATGATTGATAGGCATGTTGCTCGATTCCTTCTTCAACTTGATTGCTTATGGAACGGGTGATGAGAGCTCGGTATGGAGCTTGGAGCTAGGAGACTGAAATCCAGATTACTCATGGATTCTCCTAAAAAGAAGTTTGCAATCACGCTCCTATAGTTTGTCTAAGGTTAGATAGCAGATTGGGAATGAGACTTCAGTGGATATGTTTCAATGATGCATGGATCTCTAGTTTGCTGCCATCTAGATAGCCTACCTTCGTTAGTAGTGATCTGGACTGTTATCTGCATGTCAGCGACCTAATTACTGCTGATGGTGGGGATTGGAGGGTTCTCGATGTCATCACTTTTTTGGTGGGCCGTTTGCTGATCGGATCTTTGTTATTTATATTCCAATCCATCAGAGTCAGAACATAAGGGTGTGGAGGTGCTCTTGTCACCCCAAAGCCCCATGAGATACCTTATCGAGATGTACAGATCTTTGCTGGAGAGGAGAATAGATGATGCCTGGATTTGGAAGATGGCTGTCCATCCCAAGATGAGGCTGTTCATTTGGAAGGTGGCCTGGGATAGGATTTCAACATGTAGTCTTCTTGGAGGTAGAGGCATGGAGATTTTCACTTCCTGCCTAATTTATGGTTTGGAGGATGAGACAACTGAGCATACTATTCTGAGTTGCCCGAGGGTGAGATTGATTTGGAGGTCTATTGGTGGTCATCCATGGAAGTTGAGCCATAGTCCTTGACATGAGTCTTTCCTGGAGATTATCTGTCAGAGTAGTGTGGAGGAAAGAGCTGGCACTTGGAGGGCCACCTTGGCTTATATCGCCTACTAGATTTGGCTTTCATGAATAGTCTTGTCTTTGATACCGAAGTGGTGTCTATTTATCATGTACTAAGGAGAGCCCTTTTTGGCTACAGAATATAGTCATTTTGATATCACCGATCAGAATCTTGATAGCCCCGACCACTGGGACTCTCTTGCTACTTTAGTAGTGACTTATAGGGTGGTCTTTTATTTTCTTGAGAGCCCTCTTCCTTGGAGTTTGTCAAGGTTAACTTTGACAGTAGTATCAGGGGTGCTAAGGGTGGTGCTGGGTTTGTGATCTGGATCCTGATGCCAGATTGTTGGTGGTAGGTTTATCGAGCCTTATCGAGACTCCTGTTCTATGTACTGAGCTTCAGGCCATTTGGACGGGTATTCTTTGTGCTTCGTAGGTTCTAGGAGCTCAAAGGATCTTTATTGAGGATGACTGCAATCATTATTGATCGAATATTGCAGAGGGCATTATATCAGCTACCAGTTAACCTTTGCTCTATGATATCTGGTCTACTCTTTATCTGGCAGTTATGGCATTTATATGATATGTCTACCAGGAGGCGAATAGCATGACTGATTAGGTTGCTTCGTTTGTTGCTCAGCATTTGGGCGAATGCTTTTGAAAGCTTAGGGATCCTTATCCGTAAGGTCTGTAGAATATTTTGTACTATAGTATTATGGACTTGACTTGCACTAGAGTGGTATGATCCTCCGTCCATCCTCCATCCTCCGTCCATACCAAAAAAAATAATAATAATTAAATTCCTATTGATTAGCTCATGAGATTTCTATTTGATAGTCTAGAGGATTCCATAACCACAACATATACTACTCGAAACAAAAGAAAGACCGGTATTTAAAATATTAATCAAAATAAAGTATCTTTCATGAAAATGATTACATGTAAAACTTTTTTAAAGATGAGTGTAAACCTAGCAACAAAAGATGAAATTGATATGAAGCTATGAGATCTGAATGGCCAGTTGCAAATGAATGCGCAATTGCAAACTAGAGAGAGAATACAATAAAAAAGTATACCATAGTTTAGAAAGACGATGTGCTTGCCAAAAGGAAGAAATGTGCAATGGTCTTGAGCCTGAATGGAGGGCGATTGCCTTGTTGTTAGAACCGGATGGAAGGATGCAAGAGAAAAATATTGCCATGACCCATGAACTTCGTGAGAGGAAGACTCACACCTGGCAGCTAAACCAAATCAATAATCAGAATCATTTATTCATCCTCAGAAATTGATAGTCCTATTTAAGGGCCAAACCAAATCAATAATATTAATCGCAAACAGAGCCATATATTCACATTAAACACATGATTTCAAATTAAATATACATCAATACAATTAAAACATGGCTATAACATGGTTTCAAATTAAAAACATGATTTACATTGCCATTAACAACTTTTACAAGAAGGCAAATGCATTTTCATGGTAAGTAAGACTCATAAACAGGTGTATTAGACCTATAGGTTATAAAAATCAAAACAATCATGATCAAACAAAAAATAGTTACAAATTCGTTACTTATTTCTCTATCTTCTTTTAACATGGATTATCTTTTTAATTCAGCAAGCTGCTTTTCAAGTATAGAATTCTTATATTCCATACTTTCCTTCTCAAACCGCACTATTTGCTTAGCAGCCTCCAACTTCTCAATTTTTTTTTACAATTTATTGATTATGTTGAATGCACATCCAATCCATTTGGGATCCACTACAAGAAAATTTAGTATTAGTGATGGCTAACTAGCCATCACTAATAACATTTTTAATCCACAACAAAAATAATAAAAAGTTTTTGCATCGCTAATACTATTAGCGATAGAAAATCAACTCTTATGCTATAGCTAAAAATTTTTATTTTTTAAAATTCTAAAAAAAATTATATCAATAAATGTTTGTTTTTAAGCTACATTAATTACCATTGATAAAACTTTAAATTTTTATTTTTTTTGAAAATAATTATTAGCAACATA
Organism: Areca catechu; assembly: GCA_021397845.1. NCBI lineage: Eukaryota > Viridiplantae > Streptophyta > Magnoliopsida > Arecales > Arecaceae > Areca > Areca catechu. Next base: position 5,856,525 of record CM038040.1, on the reverse strand, counting down.
ATTTTTATTAGTAATGAACAAAGACATATTTTTTATTAGTGATAGTATTTGTCCGTCACTAATACAAAAATTAATGTATTAGTGATGTCAAAATCTATCGTCGCTAATACCGTCGATAATACTTTTTTCATTAAAGATCCTCGTCTGATCAAATTCCAAAAAATTTTCTTTCCCCTACCTGCTTCCCCTTCCTCACCCTCCCTCGTCGGTGCTCCCCCTCCCTTATTGGTGCTCCCCCTGCCAGCCACTATACTCCCCTATCCCCACCCCCCCGGTCGACCACCATATCTCAGTGCTCCACCCTCCCTCGCCGATGCTCCTCCCTGCCAATCGCCATACTCCCTCGCCCCCACCCCTGGTGCTCCTCCTCACCGGCCGTCACACCCCGTTGCTCCCCCTCCCTTTCCAGTGTTTCTGCCTGCTAGCCACCACACTCCTCGGCCCCAACCCCCTTGGTGCTCTCCCTCGCTGACCGCCACATCTTGGTGCTGCCCTCTCCATCATCGATGCTCCCCTTGCCGACCGCCACACTCCCTTGCCTCTTGGTGCTCCCCCTACCGGCTGCCGCACTCCTGACCACCTTCGGGTGCTCCCCGCTACTAGTTTCCCCTCCCCTGCATGTCGAATCTACTACCCCCCATCCATGGGACCCGCCATCTATGGGGTCTGCCTTTCATTATAAGTATGGTTTGCCTTGTATTGAGTGTATAAGTTTAGCAATGGCACCAGAACTATCATTAAATGTTAATTTTTATATTTATTTATTGTTTTAAGTAATTAGATAATTAATTAATTAGTTATTTAATTAACTAATTAGTTATTTATATAATTAATTAGATATTTATTTATTTATTTATATAATTAATTGATTGATTGATTAATTAGATATTTATTTAATGATTTAATTAATTAGGTATTTATTTATTTATTTATTTACTTATTTATTTAATTGATTAGATATTAATTTAATTACATAAATAATTAATTAGATATGCATAGATGCATATCCTATATGCACGAGATTCAGGTTTTGGTATGTAAATAGGGCTGGAATTGGGCTTAAGTCAATTTGATGGACTTTATATTAGGTCCAAAATAGATAAGACTGGAATTGGACCCAATAATATAGTCCATTTAATTTTTGGACCAGACTTGGACACACCTTTGGCCTAGCCCGGCCTAAACCCAACCTAGAAATAGGCCTGATCTGAACCTGGCTTGCCAGCCTATGAAGAGGAGGCGCTGCTAGTGGCCAGTGAGATCGAGGATTGGAGGATGAGGGGGAGCTTCATGTTGGCGATGTGGTTGGTGGAGGCAACGCGGCTATGGTGGAGGTCATTGAGCTTACCGAGGAGGGCAGAGTCGAGGTGGGTGTCAAGGTAGAGGGCGTAGGTGTGGACAAAGATGGTGAAGTCCCAGGAGGAGTTGTCATAGAAGGTGGGAAGGTCAAGGAGGTGGTGGCAGCGGGGGGTATAGGGAGGGCCTCGCGGGAGAAGTTAAGGCTGGCATCGTGGAGGATGCGAAAGGCGATAATGAGTGACTTGAAGGTGACGAGGGGGGAGGACTTCATAAGGAGGATGACCTCGGTTATGAGGTGGTCGTTGACAGGGACCTTATCCTGGGAGGTGGCCTTCAGGATGGTGACTTCGAGGTTAGCAATGTCAATAATGTAGCATTGCAAATACTAGATCCGAGGAATGTCCTATGCACTTAGGCCTCGGGTCCCATCCGACATCCAGGGCAACTAGCCATCCCCGCATCTCAGGACATCTAGAAAGCTTTCTTGAGTTATACATAAGAAAATATTATAAAACCTAAGAAGATGGAGAAAGGAAGGAATATGATGCCTCAAGTCTGCTCGGAATGCATCCTCATACTTTCCGAGCTGATTTGGAAGTGGATTATTTACTCGATCATTGGATTTAGAAAGTTATAGGGTGAACTCCCCCGGAACTCTATACTAGACTCAAATTTGAGCCAAGTTGTCCAAGCCTAGTACAAATTTAGTCACCAAAATTAAATGCAGCATAGCGATTGAGGCGCCATTTGTGCAAGGGCCGAGTGGCAACTAGGTTGCTATTGACTTCATTCATTTTAGATATTCTAACTTTTTCTTCACCGTTAGTTGCATTATTTGCACAATCATAGACTAGCCTAATATCACCAACAATAATTTATAATCATGGATTAATTAATGTTTCAATGTATATGATATGAACAAAGTCAATAGTTCATATGCATTGAAACATAAATTAATCAAAGATCAGAGATTGCACTGGGTGATATGAGGCTAGTTCATGATGCAAATGAAGTAAATAAAGATAAAAAAAAGAGTTAGAATATCGATGATGAATGAAGTCAACAATGAGCTATTATGATGGCGTAAAGAAAGGATTCGCAAGCACACCGATATATGATTAAATATTTATTTATTTAATTATTTATATATTAACTTAATTAATTAGTTATTTAATTAATTAGATATATATATAGATATTAATTAAGATCTCAACATATTCTGTATGCACAAAATTCGGATCTCAGCATGTAGAGTTCAAGCTAGGATCCTAAGCTGCTTTGGTGCCAAGGCATGATGATGGATACTCATCTTGGAATAGAATGTATCAGCAATGGTTGGTGCAATAGTTGCATTGCTGCTATCATCATCGGTCGAATGATGGAGTTAGAGAGGACTGTTATATCTAAAGTATAATTGAAAATATCTTTTCATTGACCAATTTGCTATATCTAGCTTCTAATTTCTTCTACTTATTCTCTTTATAATCATTTTAAATCTTGCATTGCCATTTATAATTATATAATTAATTTGATGAATCTATTTATTTTTATTTTTAGAGATTATACATCATGTCTTCTAGATGTCGGAGCCGTGTCGTCAAGGAGAGAGCTTTAGAAGACAAAGCTCACGAGGAGAGAGCGATTATGTTGCTAGCTCGCATGATTCTGCACCACTCATCCCACACGATAAATTCTAAAACTTTAGATATTCTTTTTATATTCTTTTTTTATTTTATTATCTAATATAATATTTTTTATATTAGATATTCTTTGATTAGATCAGAGGAAATGGGGTCACCAGTGACCCCTTAGTCAAAGGTAGCAGGACCGGCTCATCTCAGACTTAGCACCATGGTTGAGGACCCACCCGGCTTTCAGCACCTTCGACTCAGCTGGAGGATAAAGAGCCCATCCATATTCAAAGCCGCTCATAAATACTACATCTTCATATTAATATATTTAAAATTTAATCTTTATAAGGTTAATGTTTATTATTAAATTTTAGTTTTACAGTATATTCAAATAGCCTGGAGTTCCTCAGGTGGTTACTAGGATCATTCATCGATTAATACTAGAACTCGTGAATGAGTTCTCTAGTTGGCCATCGGGGGCTCGTGATACAACCCAGATATTTTTCATAAGTCAAATGTATTTAATTCTTAAGTTTATAAAATGTTTATATTTTATTTATTTAATGCAAGTTTATTTCTACTTGCAAGAATACTACTAATTTGAGACTCTTCGTGTTGAGGAGGCTAGCTGTCCGATCTTCAAGGAGGTGGCTACACATAGGCTCTGAGATGGGTTGTACACTCTCAGGTAGTTTGCCACAGAGCACTCTAGTTGTGAGTTGCCATCAGATTGAAAGTCTTTCATGGATCATTGGATGCGAGCGGATGTATCGAAGGTCCTTTGTGACTTATGGAGCACTAAGGAATATTCCAGTAGGCAGCAAAGGGCACGGTAGAATCATACCACCCAACATGATCCGATCAATTATACTGGCAGCTTTGTTAGCACACATGTGATGGCCAATAGATTGATAAAAATTTATGCTTATATTAATTTCATATTAAATTGATGATATATTAATTAATTAATTAATTAATATTATTTATTTATTATAGACATGGTAGCTGGGTGATGCACCAAGTCAGTCGCAGTTGTAGAAAGCCACGCACTAGTCTAGGAGAACTGGTGATTACTTAGATTTGAGATCTTGACATATCACAGTAATAACTTAAAATTTTAAGTATTAATTTTCATATATACCAATATGTATAATTGGACTAATCAATTGTAAATTGTATAGACGGATTACATGGAGTACATCATAGCACAGCATGATGATGACTCATCCTCTTAGCCCCTCCTTAATTTTGAGGGATGGCATAAACCACCGGAAGGATGAGTAGGAACCGGGTCATAGGATTCAGTCACAACTTCATCCCTCCGACAGCTTGGTACTCTTCGACATCCTTATTTCAGGTCCTGATCACTTAGATTTAGAGTGATGTACCTGTCGAGGACATCGTGACCCTGTACTTACCCAGCGATCTCAGAGCATGATACGGTCATCGTCATTCTCCAAGACTTGCATCTGCATAATTAGTTAGCTTTGTTATTATAGCCATCATAACAGGAAGTCTATTAATAAATTTCTTTACTTATTTAAAATTTTTATATTTAGAAACTTATTAATAATATTTTTTTTTTTCGTTATAAGATATTAGAACATCTGACTCTCATCCATTGGCTGCTAGAGAGGACATACAGAAGTCAGAGCAGGAGCAAGAGGACGATAACGACCAAGAGGATTTTAGATGACTTTTTTATTTTGATATTATGTATTTAATTTTGATATTATCATATAAATTTGTAAAATCATATAATTTATACTTTTTAATATAATATAATTAGGTTTTTTTATTTATAATTGTAGTTGTTAAGTGTTAATTTACTTCTAATATGATTTAAGAACTATAATTATTTGTTATTAAAATTAAAATTAGATTTTTAAAAAATTAATTATTACTTTTTTAAAAAATAAAAAAAAGATATTAGCAACGACTATGGTGGTGGTGATTGCAGTCACTAAAGCTTTATTACCAATGGCTATTATTTTTAGCGATAACATTTTTTTGATTGCTAATAATTTTTTTATTGAATTATTTTTTAAAATTTGAAATATTATTAGCGATGATAATTGCCATCTCTAATAATCGTATTAACAACGGATGAAAAGGCTATCGCTAATAATAATAATTAACGATAAAGTTTTATTCGCTGGATTATTAGCGAAGGCAAACTTGTTATTAGCGATTGCAATTAGCCATCACTAAAAATCAATGTTTTTGTAGTGATTTAATTATTGGAAGTAGTTGCAATCTTCATCAAATTATAAACAAAATTTAAAATCATTTTCGTTTTTATTATCCTTCCCATTGTAATATCAAATCAAGTAAAATAAAGTCAAATTAACTAAAATCCTTACATCATAATTAGGGCATATCCAAAACCTCATTCACAGATTTGTAGTGGTTCATGATATCTTTGCTATACTTGTAATACCTGTAAGATGATAATGATATTTCTTCGGGTTTTCATTACTTATGTCAAATACTTTTCCTTCCCAAACACCTGAACTTAAATAACTTATTTCTAGTTGTGTCATGCCCTCAACATGAGATTGCGAGCAAGGGTCGTGGCAACCGCTGCATACTTATGGAGAACTCTTTCCATAAGTATGCAAGGTATCTCTTCATGATATAAAAATAGCAAATAGAAAAATAAATAATCAATAATTTAATATTCAAACTTAATTCAAATAATTAAATCAATTTTTTTATAAAATAATATTCCAAGTCTTATATTAAGTGGCAATAAATTCTAATATAAAACAAAGATAAATTCTACTTCTAATTGCTCTCCAATATTGTATCCCCAAATAAAGCTAGTTTTTGGATCAATAAAAAGAAGAAAATATAGGGTAATGAGTTAGACAACCCACTAAGTAATGAATACTTCAATTAGATAATTCATATAATTATAGGATGTGATGTCAAAATATAATTTATTCTTAATATAATCAAATTTATTTTCAAAATATAAATTCAATAATTCTACTATCTTTTATATATTCATATACATATTCAGAAATCTGATTTGAAATTAAATATATTTAATAATCCAATTCAAAATAGATTTCATTCAATTCATCATCCTTTAATCATGACTACACTTATATATATCCTATTACCGGACCGGAATATCATACTTATATCCTGTGGTTGGACCAGAATATCATATTTATACTTTATGATGGAGCCAGAATATTATATTTATATCCCATAACCAGATTGAAATACTACATTTATATGTTGTGACCAAGCCAGAATCAAAATCATAAGCTCAAAGTGCTAATGCATAACTCTTAATTAGGAAGGTTCAAAATATAGCCAGGTTGAGTATCCAAATTTGACTCGCATCAAATTTATTTTCACAAATAACATATCTTCCATAATCAAATTAATATATATATATATATATATATATATACGATATCAAATCAATAAATCAATTAATAATTTATTTGATATGCAAGATAATGTTATATAAATAAAAGATCTAGAGAATGTGAATCATTACTTACTTTGCAGGTAAAATCAATTGATCTATTCAATTAATTTTGAGGATTTCTTTCGGAGTCCTTTATCATAACATCAAAAATCTATTCATCTAGTTTTTGTACAAACCACGACTCACAATTCAATTGATTTTAAAATTTAATATCTAAAATCATACTTTCATCAAAATCTAATCATAACTATTTTGAAAAAAAAAATAAATTTCAAGATCCTCACAGGATTGGCTAGCCAAGTGATAGTACCTAGCATTAAGATCGGTTCAACGTAGGGCATCTAATTGATCAACTATAAATTAAGAGTCGTCCTAGAATGTTAAGAGGCAAATTGATGATAAAACTCATAATACTTGGTTCGATCAAAGTGGGGATAGTCAATGATCAAGATCCATTTATCAAAATCTATTAAGGCTATTCAAGGATCTTTCTAAGATCCTTAAAATCCTAGAAAAAAGACAATCCACATAGGAACACCTTTAGGGAGAGAAAGCAAGATGTTTTTAGAGAGAGAGTAGAGAGCAACTAAAGAGAAAGTTAATTTATCAAAAATTCTGGAGAGAGAAAGGGAGGAAAGAGAGGAGAGATTTTCTTTTCTTTTCTTCTTCCTCTGTTCAACCTAAATAGGGGACTCAAGGGAGCCCCTTCCTTCCCAAAATCAAGGGGATCTTGCCAGGACAAGGATGGCCAAGATTGCGGTTCATAGCAATGTGGCCACCGGTACCCCATCTGGTGATCAACAGTGATGGTAGCATAAAAAACAAAGGAAAGATGGATCTAAAATAAAAGATTCGGTTTTGTATTTTCTTTCCAAAATTTTCCTATCAAATTGGCTAAAATCCTAGTGTAAAGGACTAAAACGAGTTTAAAAGAAGTGGTTGAATGATTTTTCTAGCTTTTTCATTGGATTTTTGGCCTTGAATCTCTCGAATATGAAGAAGGTTATCTGAACTAAAAAGAGGTGATCGTGGAGGAAAAATAATAGGAGAGAGACTTCTTGGCAGTGGGGGTTCAAGAAAAAAAGGGAGTTCTTTTTATAGCTACATTCAAGGGTTTCGGGCTCGATTGACTCCCTTTTGGTGGTGGAGATGATTTCCATGAAAAGTTTTTTTCCTTAAATTTTTGGTACTTTAAAGGTGATGTAAATATCTTGTTGGATTCTTAGGCTTCTGCAAGCTGGGATATTACCAGCCGTTCAAGAGAGAGGGAGAGAGAGCAAGGGAGTCGAAGAAAAAAGATTTGGATTAAAAGCGACTATAATGCTGGTCCTTCATCAGACTTTGGCAAAAGATATGATGCCAAATGGATATTTTGTGCAGTCTTTTTTTTCTTTTTTTTTTTTAATTTTCAAATAAACTAATAATTCCATATAAATCAACTAATAGCAAAATCTTATTATATAGATACCGGTGGCCAATTTGGATCCAACTTTGATGGCTGAAAGGGACATTATAACAATCAATTAGATACGATGATAACGTTGCCGAAATTAAAAATATACAAATGTTGACAAATCAACGTAAAATGTAAGGCTTTTTGCTTTTTATCATATATATATATATATATATTATAATTTTTTCTGAACAGGATCCCTAACGGAGTTTGGGGGAGTCTTGCGATTGTGAAGTTGTCCACGTGTCGCAAGGAAGACGTCGCGACGCGCAACCGGGCCCTTGCTGACGGAGGCCTTTTAAGCGCCCTAAGCTTGCCCAACTGCAAGATTTCACACGCAACGCCTCGGCAGACTGCAGAGAGGGGTGGAACGGTATGCATCCAGCCTTGTAGATTATATCTTTTCTTGTCTGACAGGTCTGCCTAGATTGTTGCATTATTTCCAGCTTATTTTCCGTTCCTCTTGGTGATTGCATCCATTCATTATGCGTAGGTGAGTACGTTACTACACCATCTTTCCTGTTATTTTTTCGTTCGTGAGAAAGATTGGAGCACTTCCATATCACCCTGGATCGAGAGCTTTTGTAGTTGTGCAATTTAAGGCAAGATAATGCTTGATTCGTTGATGAAACGTTAAGGTGCCATGTTTGTAGATGCTCGTGTTTCCCAGTTTTCCTCTTCGCTTGCCCTTTTTTTTTTCGAGGTTGATTTTGTTCACCTCTTTGTTCTTCATTCAATCCCTATGAAATGAATTAACGGGAGCTCCCCATCCCCCTCTCTTTCTCTCTCTCTCTCTCTCTCTCAAAAAAAAAGTCAAGGTGCCATGTTAGCTTGGACATTTTGGGCATTTTTCGGGGAGTCCGTAAGATTTTGAATGCAATTGTATTCTTCTGCTGAAAAAGACTACAAAGATCATTGGTTAAAAAGGGGTTATCATATGCTTAGACTAAACATTATATTTCATCAGTCGTTTTATTAAATGGCAGTCAAGATATCTGATGACTTATTCTTGGTTATCTGCCTTGACCATGGTCTTAAATAAATAGTCATTATTGGATGTACATCAGGTATGCCTATCTTATTTGATGATTTAGAAATTTTGTAGGAATTATTGCATGTTCAACCAGTTCGTCTATGTGATATTTCCAGGTGTATGTCTAAAGAGATGCTGCAGAAGAATGAAGCATGTGGGATTAGACTGCTGGAACAGATGCCAATGATTGCTCAGTTAAGGGAATAGATGATACCTTAGAGAGGATATTGTTAAAAGTAAGATACCCTGAAGATGCAGCAATTTCAACCAATGACTTCAGAATTGAGTAATGTGACAAGCAGTGTTTAATAATCAATAATTCTTATGAAGGGACTCCTAAAGAGAGAGGAGCTAGCATCCAAATTTATATTGGGCCCTCAAGTATAAGGAGATTCATGAAGGTGACTCATAACAGGAGTCTATTGGTAAAGTCATGGGATTACCTGTTGTGAGATGTGTTAATTGTACAACAATGAGTTCACATGAGAAGGATACATCATCTTGCATTCTCAAATGGTTGACCAAACACATCAACATCAGAAATTGAGATAAATGGACATTATGATCCACTCAAGGGATCCATATTGTTCTTAACCATTAAATCTTGGAAATTTTGGCAAGGAGCATAAAATTATTATATCTTGATAGGATCCTGGAAAGAATCTGTGCTGTGGAAATGAATTGTTGTAGTTAGAGTTTTAGATGGTTATAGTTTAGCTTATCTTAGTGACTTAGTCAATTTCCAAAAAATGATTCATAGGATGCATTTGTATGTATGTTTAAAACTCCTTTGAATAAGGAGCTTGAATATTAGATGATTGGCAAAAAACTTTGATTACCAGAGTCAATATTTAGTATGATTTAATGTCTTGTTTTAGGTTTTTATTAAAATGAATGTCTTAGGTACTAGTAGGGGTGCACATTGGTTTGATTTGGGATTAGGAGTCAACCCAGAATGAAACCAGTTCTAGTTGATTATCAATTTTTAGAATTTGAATAAAGTGATCTAAAGTTGGGAACTTGATCAAACCAACAAAGCCAACATAGGGGTTGGTTCTCTGGTTACCCATTGTTAAAAAAGGAAAATATTTTTAAGGATAAAAATTCTTGAGTCATATTCAAGATATCCATTTAGAACAATTAGCAAACAAATCTGTTAACTAGCATTATAATAGCAAACTTAAAAATAAGTATCATGCTGCAACAATGTGTGCTATATTATAAACATTATATATAAAGATGAAGGTTAACATATACTATGAGTATATGATATAGTAAACCATGAGGTCATCTGTATGTTATATTATAGATGTTGTATATATAACATTATCATATAGGTGGTTGCTTTTTTGTGTTCAATCAGGTCGCCAGACCTCTTGACCTAAAAAAACTAACATGAGCTGATAGGATGGTGTGCTGTAGAGGTGTATACTGGTTCGTTTTGGGCATATCATACCTCTATTAAAGCAATATGTGTAATGGGGCTGTACCAAGTATCAATATATTGAGCTGACCCTTGTATTGGGCAAACCATTACTACACCAAGATGATACCACTTTGGAGTCCAATAATGAGATTTCTATCCTTGCCTGATAAGATTGTCAGAATCAGACCAATACAGCTTAGCTCAACTCAGCTAAGCCTTAATTCTAAACTAGTTGGTGTCGGCGTTATGAATTTCTTTCCTCCAAATATAACTAGACCAATATGTGCTAAACTTCAAACCAAATTGATCCAATGAGGTTGCATTACTTCAATTCTTAACTTTAACCGAACCCCTCACACCCTTAGTTAATAGGTAGCTTAGAAAAGTCTTTGTTTTTAACAATAATGGTTAAGTGTCATTTAGATCTTTCTATATTTAGAGCTGGGGGAGATTAAAATTCTGAGAATTAATTTAAACATGGTTCAATTGAGGTTTGGCCCCTGGATTGCCTGCAATTTTACATTTAATGCCTGTGTATTCTTAGTCAGTTAGTCCTATATTTTAATGGTCATATTATGTTTAATCCCTGGCTTATTTGTAAATGTGTACAAAATAGAGATAATTTTGTATAAAATCAGGCCTAATTGCGTGCAAATACAAGCTTGAAATTCTAACTATCTATGGGCTAAATGTAAAATTGCTGGCAGGCAAAGGACCAGGTATTAAGTTCACCTTTATCTAGTTGTAAATTCTTTTGTGACCCTGGAAGTTGAGTACCAATCATTCTCTATTCCATGGTTTATACATGCACCCATAGTGTCTTCCAAGTTTAAGCCATACACTTAGTCATAACTCATAAAGTTTCAAGAATAAAATCTCAAATTTATTTTCCAAAAGGAGGGCTAGAAATCATGTAGAAGGAAATAGGAACAGTAAGGTTCAGGACACTTTGAGTCAAAATTAGGACTTTCCAGAGCTTATCCCTGGTTCTTGAATGTAGTCAGCACTCAGCAGTGAAGCATAAGGCCAACCTTTAGTAGATGGTAAAAGCTTGTCGCTTATGGGAATAAAATACTTTGTTTCTGTGTCTTTCAGGTAATTGTTCAACTGAATGGTCATGTCTGATCTTCGGGTTATGGCATTCTCTGTATGTCAAATCTCATCTCTCTTTGCCTTTCTTTATTCTCTCTTTGCGTGTAATATTTTCTGGAGGAAGATGTCTTGTTTTTTTTTTTTTTTTGGGTAAAATATCTTGCATTGTCACTTTATGAAGTTTTGAACATGAACACCACTTTGGACATCTGCATATTTATATTCTTAAGTCTGTTGATGCATTTTAGGTTTTTTCTTTCTTCATTCACATACTCTGTTCTATAATTTCACCTATTGAAGGTGATAATTTTTGTAACATCATAATAATTTCACAGAAATGCTGGCTGTCCTTGTGAAGCAATTAGTACCATTGGCGTGTACTAATTTTCCTACAAGATGTCACTTGACCAGTAATTTGTCCAAAGTATGTGTACGAGTTCCATTGATCGAAAGGGGAGTTTACAAGCAGATAGGCCATTCTCGCATCATTCCATGTTCGAAAAGATCTAAGTTTCAAGGTAATAACCAGATTTCCAATTTTGTTGCACTTCCACAGAATATTGACCTTGCCAATCCTATGACTTTCTATTATAGCTAATAAATAAAAACGAGACTCAATGTCCTGCATGGTGGAGATCATATTAAGTAAATGGTAAATTTATGTAGCTATAAGGTTTTTTGTAGAACCACTTCTATTATCTATGATGCTTTTTTCTCTTAAATTTCACTTCCTTTTCATTAACTAAAGCTCATGTTTGGTTGTCAGGAATGTAATCAGTCCCATTCTTAGGATATCCATTATTGGGAGTTATGGGGAATGGTTGAGTCTGATTCTGACACTTAGATAATTTCAATTAATCTCAAGTGAATGAAGCAAACCTTGTAGCTTATTCTGATTTACATAAATATATCATCTAATGATTTTTTAATATAATATAGTAGCAATAATATAATAACTACATACCATGATACATTTTGCAGTATTAAAATATAAGATTATAGTAGAATTATAATATTGTAGATATGTATTATATTATAATCTCTTATCTTTGATAATCCCATGTCATATAATATAACTATATAATTAATTGTATATAATAAATATAGTTACTTTCTATGTTAATGCATATTATTAAGAATTATATCCATTTACTATGTTAATATAATTAATATTCAAGTATATATAATATATGGAACAATTAGTATTACTCAAATTTGATAAATAAGACAAATAAAATTGATAATATTTTATATTATAATTCTTGTAAAATTATAATAATTGTATAACATTAGTATTTTTCGTGTATGGTGCATGTGATTTATTTTAGAGAGAGCATTTGATGCACTATCATGATCCGACGTATCCAATTGTGTGATAATATTACTCTTTTATTTAGAAATATTTTTCTTTGTTCACTTAATCATTTTATAACTAATAGATAGAAGAATGTATGTAGTAAATGGTGTGTCCATATAGAATGAGAAGGGAAGAGGCAGATCCTAAATAGAGCCCACTCCAAATACATCTCTTGGAGGGTGGAGGCCAATGAAAAGCGAGGGTGGAAATGTGTAGGTGAAGAAGAGCAATGCTTATGTGGTTTGGTGTTTATTAGGATCTTTATTAACATGGATGGTAGTACTATCTCGAACTGCCCAGTTCAAGGTATACTGAATTGTGTTGGGGTAGATTGGCATGGTTTCGCCCCTTGGTTGGAGAAATCTAGTGAGTGAGGGGGAGAGGGAGAAGGAAAGAGAGGAAAAGAGAGAGTGGAAGGGAGGGAGGGAGAGGTAAAGGGAGGATGAAAGAAAGGGAGAGGGAGGGGGAAAGAGATGGATTGCAAGCCCCCATCTCTTCCGACCACATGAAAACAAGGGACACAGGTGCTTCCCTCTCTTTTTCTTGAACTTTTTTAAAATGAAGCTAGCTTTTCCCTCTCTTAGCCTCTCTATCCCTCTGTCCTCCCTCTCCCTCTCTCTCTGTCTTGCTATCTTTCCTTCTTTCTCTCACTCTCCCTCTCCCTCTCCCTCGCCATCTCTGGCTATGTATTGGTAGGGTTCAGAATAGAACGGTATGGTACCATGCCATATTGCACCATCGGGCAACCAGTATAGTTCCTGATACCAGCATAGCATACTTTGCTTATGAACATTTTTATGCCATTTTTTTATCCAAATTGTCCATAAAACATATGACAATAATGAAAAGAATTGATCCTTTTGGCTTTTAAATATGTTTATAATTTTTTTTGTTTAAGTTTATTCTGGTGCTTAAGTCATTTTTAAGCAATAGTTTGTCAAAATGTCCAAGCAAAATCAAGAGAGGATAAAATTTGCAAATACAATGCTTTATGGGTGGATGCAACTACTCATGATATAATACAAATCAAGGTTTGCCATATCAATCCGTACCATCCCGTAGTAACTGTATTCGGTAGATACCAGTGTGGTACCGAGGTTCATTTCGATATATGAACCAAATTGCTCTATACTGTCTGAACTCAGTGGAGCTGCTCCATATCACCCAATTTCGAGCAATACCATGGTTGGGAGTAAGAAAAAATGTTGGGAGCCTATCTTGGTATGCGATTTGTACCATATCAAACAATGTTATCCCAAATTGGTGATTTACCGATATGATTCTCACTATCGATTTTGCAAACCTTGATGCCAACCAAATTTGGTAAAGCCAGTAGCATGATTAATAGTTTCATTCAAGGTTTTACATCATAGTAGGACAAGGTGTGGGATGGTTGTTGCATCCCGTTCCTTTGAGAAAATAGGATTGGGATGGGTTGGGACTCTAAAATCCATCCATGTAAGGAGAGAAAAAAAAAAGAGAAGAAAGAAAGGAAGATGAATAAACAAAAAAGTGAAAGGAAAGAAGAAGAAGAAAATGAAAGAAAGAAAAGGAAGGGATAAGAAAAAGAAAGGAAAGAAGGAAGGGACAAAAAAGAAAGAATAAGAAAAAGGAAAAAAGAAAGAAAGGAATAAGAAAATGGAAGAAAAAGGAAATAAAAGAAAGGAAGATAGAAAAAAAGGAAGAAAAGAAGGGGAAAAAAAGGAAAGAAAGGAAAGAAGAAGGAGAGAAACGAAGGATATCTACTGGGATGATGACCAGGATCATTGCCAGGATGGGACGGGACAATGGGACATCCCGTTCCATGGAGATACCAGGATATCTTCATCCCACGGGATTTAAAACCTTGGTTTTATTACATCTGTAGTTCTTTAGAGTTAATAGATAAATGGGCAATGATCTTCATTACATCTATAACTCTTTAGAGTTAGTATATAAATGGGCAATCATCTTCCTTTGGTCATTCGTCAAATCCCATTTGAACTTGTCTTGACTTTCTTACATGCATGTGCATAGATAAATGGGCAGTCATCTTCGTTTGGTCACTATTTGTCAAATCCCATTTGAACTTGTCTTGACATACTTACAAGCATGAGCATGAATGCTTCTAGCTTTTCTAGACCTATTCTCCAAGGCTCTAGCTTGTCCTTGTCATGCAATCGAAAGATTCTAAACACTAAGTACCATGCAAGATGCTCAGCTTGAATTGAAGCCTTGTTTGATGGAACTTAAACATGTAGAAAAGCTTTTACTTTAGAACATCAAATTCTTGAAAGTGTTATACCTTCACCAAGTGCTGTTGAATTGCAAGTTGTTGTGTGCAATAAACTACTTTTATACCATCATTATACTATATTATGAGTTTGGCAAGTATGAATGACCTTTGAGGAGGTTAACCATCAATTAGGCATGATCTTGGTCGAAGAATATGGATTTATATTGATGGACTACATCAAGCCTTTATTTAAGC
Organism: Areca catechu; assembly: GCA_021397845.1. NCBI lineage: Eukaryota > Viridiplantae > Streptophyta > Magnoliopsida > Arecales > Arecaceae > Areca > Areca catechu. Next base: position 5,841,316 of record CM038040.1, on the reverse strand, counting down.
TTCTTGGAATTCTTGGCTTGGTGAGATTGATTCACTATGCCATCACTCTACTTCTATGATTTCCTTTATGAGATGTTTGAAGATTATAGGCCTGAGGTGAAGACCGATAGTGTCTTTGGAGGATGAATATTCTCATTTTGTTTATGCTTAGTGAATTTTTCTTTTTGGCATTTAAAAGTATGGCGAATCTTCATTTACTTAACTTGGTGAGGTTCCTCCAAAATTGATGCACAATTATGCCCTACTTTGTAGGAGAGACGTTCAATTGCCAGACAAAATTCTTATATGAATCTTAACACTTACAAAATTGCGCTCTTATCCATTTAAGATCTTTTGCCCTTTCCTTTTTTTTTCCCATTGGCATTGCTTCCATAATTTGTAATTGAGCTCTTGCTTGCTGTTTGATCTCTTTTCTTCTTTGCTCAATATGTCATCCTGAAGGTGAAGGAGGTGGATGATATTAGAGGGATGCTTTAAGGGCACTCCAAAGTGTATTAGTTGTAAAGGAAATGTTCACCAGCAATTGTTGGGATTGTACTCCAACATCTTTGATTGTCTAGTGGACTGTGTTAGAGTTCACCTGTAAAATACTCACTGTGTTAAAACAAAGGAGATGGCGCTACTCATGGGTATAGATCAAATTGTTCTTGGACTTAAAATCATGGCTTTGAGAATCCACAAATCTTAATATGATTTTTGCTTTTCAGGCCTCTTTACCTGATTCTTGAATTACATCAATGGCATAATATGTGCATGAGCCAACTATAGTGACCCTAATTGTAGTTCACATAGCTTGATATGGAAATAGGGGCTTTTGAAGGCTTTTTCCTTGGTTAGAGTTGAAGCAAGATAAGAAATAAAGAAGAATAGGAAGAGCTCAAAGAAGTGGTTTTTGGTTCGATTGATAAAAGCTATCTTGGTGAGCATAAGCACTGCATTTGGATGGCTAATGGTTATTGACCTGAAATGCTGTTACAACAATCGATCGAAGGGATAGTATTGTGCTTAGTAGTAGAAAATTTCTATTTAGGGTGTCGCAACTTTTGGAATTTCTTCTGAAACTCATCGACGGCCCTGCTTTCTAAGCATTTCCTTATTCAAGCATTTTTAGGGGCTTGCTTCTATGTGCTTGAATCCAAATCCCCTGACACGCTTGCACGCTCTTTTGGTAACCAAGGCTTTGTGTCCATGAAGGTCATGGTCAGCCCACTTGTCCAACCAGAGCCTAATAAACTGCTATGTTAGCAACCATATTAGTAGGTTGCCATGTAAGGCTATCAAATGAACTCAAAAGCTTGAGTTTGCCTCAAGAAAAGCTCAAATCAAGCTTAGTTTGAAGCTAAATAAATCGAGCTTGAACCAACAAAACAGGCCGGAATTAATTTCAAGCAAAAAATCAACCTAGATAAATATACTTATATTATATATTTTACATTTTATGGATTATTGACTATTGATTATGGATTTAATTTGCATATTTTGTTTATTATCTGAAGTAATTAATTATTTATCTAGGCTTGATCTAACCTTGAACTTTAGCAAGCTTGAATTGATTGGTTACACATGCACGGCTTGAATCAAAATTAAGCTCAAATTGAGCTTGAAATAATGTAAACAAATAAATTTGATATCCGAGTTTAAGCTCGAAATAAATCTCAAACCAAGCTCAATCAAACCCAAAATAACGGATGGCTTGATTACACCCCTATTGCAAAGGTCAGTGCCTAATCGGGCAAGAATGCCATGTCAGCACTTGTCATATTGGTGAACGCATTGATGCCCCTGCATTGACACATTGGGCCAGGCCAATTGTACACAGCAATTAGTTGTTTCTAGTCTGGTAACTAGCTTGGAAAATAGCAGAAGACCGAAAAGAAAAAGAAAAATGAGAATATTCAAGATAATTTTAAAAATGAAAAAGAAAATGTTTAAACATTTGAAAATTAAAAGAAAATCCAAAAATATCGTACAAATTCACAATAATTAGAAAAAAAAACAATCACAAAATTTTCCAAGCTTTAGTTTTTTAAGCTTTCAAGATTTCTTAAAAAATTGCAATATTCTAAAAAATTAAAATTCTTTAAAAATTCAAAAAAATTAAAAAAGAGAAAATGTCTCTAAAAATTTTAGAAAATAAGAAAAATATCAAAAGATCTAGAAAGCTTCAAAGTTTCTAACAATTTTAAAAAAAACTCCAAAGATTAGAAAGATGTTCGAGAAGTTTGAAGAACCCTAAAAATGACTTTTTTCTATGTTACAATAGGTAAACCCTGTGAAATCCTGGTTTCTTTATTCTCTTTAGAGGGGTTCACTCAACAATAACTATGTAAACAGGTGTTGGCTAGCTTCCTCCTTTGTTGTTTGAGGTTGATGCTAGTTCTCTGCACTTCTCTAGATTGCCTCCAAAACAACAAATAATATGACATTTTTAAATACATCATACACATCACAGCAGTGCCCCACATGCATTTGTCTTCAAGACCATTGCTTATTGTGATTAAAGCAGTCCACACCCATGATTATGCTCCACATCAACGGTTATGGTAGCCTGTTTAAGAGAATTTTGCTCCACATCAATGGTTAAGAAGCCCATAACCTTAGGATCATGCTCTATGCCATTGATTAATACACCCTTACAAAATCATAGGGTGTACATCAAGTGGTAAATGACCACTCATTCTTTGGAATCAAGACTAAGCCTTTGAATCAAGACTAAGTGCTAATGATCCTTTTTCCCTTGGATCAAGCTTTACGTTGAGCATCAGAGCATTTCATCCTTTAGGTCAAGATCCATGTTAACCGTTGATAAGCTTTGTGTTCCAAAGATAACAGTCTCATGTCAAAGTGATTTTTCAAATGACCAAAACCATAGTAGGCTAGCTTAATCTTGCCTATTTAGAGATAATTCATTTTTGCATTAGGTGAAAGCACAACAAACCAACTTAGTTAAAAGCTATCCATGCATTGGCACACTCTTCTTGAGAGTCTCCAACATTTTATGGTACTTTGAACCGATAAAAAAGATACCATTTAAAACATCACAGAGATATAATTTGTCATGGCTTTGGAGTTTTCACAGAATGCCCAATATATCATGGTGGATACATTTAGATAGGCGTCTAGAGGTTTATTTTTCAATTGTGTTTGCCTAGTTTAAAGACTTGGATGTCGAACTTGATTAGGTTGAACATGGATTCAAAGGTATTAATCTATCTTAACCTGGTCAAGAGGGCTAAATTTGAAATGATTTAGTCAAGTTAATGAAGCTGAACATAATTAAATCTGGAAGATGGTCACCAAGTAGGGGTCATGGGCTTGAGTTAGCAACCATCTCTCTTTGTGCTTTTAGGCATTAATTTGATATGCACCAAAGTTACAAAATTTAAGATTTGATTGTTGCATACATCATCTATAGATCTTTACTATAGTCAAAATGTCAGGCCAACCCAAATGGTGTAGGTCATGTACTCTAGTCTACAATATGTGGAGGCCATCCGCTTAAGTCTTTGTTTTCTCTAAGTCAGGTTAGACTCCAAGTTAAAGCCATTTAATCTAACTCTTTTCACTTATTTAGAGCTATTTCATAAGTAAAGAATGATCTCTAGTGTCAATTTTTTCTTGAAGGGGAGGTTATAATTTTAAGCTTTCTAATACTTTAAGAAAAGCCATGCTCAAAAGTAGTGGATATATTCTTTAAATCTTTGATAGTTTTTTTTCAGAGTGAGGCTTTACACAAGATCAAAGCCATTTACTCTAAGTTGTCCAGTTCCTTTAAGAAGTTTTCTTGAAGGCTAAGCCATGTACAAGTTCTTTAACTTCTTTTAGAATTTACTTCAATCAATGTCCATTGCCTCCTTTTTAAGTGTATTGCCCGCCATTTTCACCTTTCTTGAGTTGTTTCAAACCGAAAGGTCTTGGTCATTAACTTGAGACTTCACACTAAGCGCAAACCATATGAAGGCTACTAGCTTAGTGCTTCATTCTTCACAAGTTGATGGTTTTGATTGAACCACACTTGAAGGCTGAATAATACTTTCTGTAGTTTCATATCATTCTTCCCACAAGGATTTTAAATAATGCCGTTTCAATAGGGTACCTATAATATCATGCCATTTTGACAAGCAAATAGGACCACGATAGCTGTAGGACATTAAATTTTTCTTGAACCGGTCATGCTGCTCCATAACCGGTGGCTACAGATAGTTCTTATTGATAGATAGTTCATACTGGTCCATGGTTGGGGACCTATTGCTTTTTGTTCTTGGTGATACTGACAAAGGACCATTGGGTTAATATTATCGGTACGACATGGCACTGGTTTATACTATACTAACACTCGGTATACTCTAGCATATTTGTTTGTTACTAGTTCACCCTTTTTCATTCTTTTTTTTTTTTTTTTCAGTTTTTGTTTGCAAAATTATTTAATGTTTGTGGGTGTTTGAATTGTGATTTCAATGTTATTTTATATAATTTTGGTCTCGATAGACTTTATGATTGATGAATGAATGCAATTGTAATATGGTTAACATAGATAATGCATATTTTTGATCTTCAAAGTACAAATATAAAATTGATTTGAACAACAAAATACATGTGGATATCTAATTCCACATAGAGTGTTTATGCTTGTTGTGGACATCGGATTTCTAATCATAATTGAGGCTTGGTATAGATTCCATATGCCCACTTTTATGCCCTCACTCAATCCCTTAATACACATGAAAAATACCCACATGCACATCCATGCACTTGCATGCATGCCTGACCTATCACCCAAGGTCCCAAGCCTTTCCCCCATGCACCCATGTGGATGGATAATCAAGCCATGTCATCCATTTTGCACCTAATATTCACGCTAGCTATAACAAACTTGCTTTCTTTCTAAGCTCTTTGTGATACATAAACAACCTGGCCTTGGTTTTGAATGTGAGGTTTCCACACCATTCATTCAATCCACTGGAAGGCAAAGAAGAATATTTGCTTCATAACAACATTGCTGCTCCCCTAATTCTTAGACATGCATTTAACTCCTGTCATGCTTTATGTTTGGCTCTTTGGGTCATCTTCAAACCTCTTCTACCAACCACTATCCTCTGATAAATTTTTTGCACTCCAATATTACCACCCTTCTTCCATTTGATTAGTAACACTCCATTGTACTATTTCCCACTAACACCTCAATATTAGCCCTAAAAACTCAATCCTTTTGGATTACAGGGATTCCTAAATATGCTTCACTTTTAATACATTAATACAATCTCCATGTACATGTAGCTTCCAATCTCTTCCTAGAGATCTATAGAACATGGTTCTCCAGGATATATTTGTGATTTCTTTTAATGTTAATTGGAATTGCTTTCAAGCTGTATATTAACAAAAAAGAGAAGTTGTTTTGATCAGGGTTTGCCAAACTAGTACTAGAGAGGATATTGACCAATAACTAGTTTGACATGGTATGGATCTTTATTGTGCCATTTCAGGGTATACCAACATAGGGAGAGTTGGAGAGGGAGAGGGAGAAAAAGAGGGAGGAAGAGAGAGGGAGAGGGAGGGCAAGGGAAACCCTAATATGATCCCGCGAGCGGGTGGGGGGAGGGGGTTTGTTTGTGATTGGGAGGGGGGTGCTCTCTTGAAGATCCTGAGCCCAATGTGGAACCCAATCTAGACAATTTAATTATTGGAAAACTTGATAGGGTTTCACACATGTATTTTTTTTTTTTTTAAATCATGGCGAAAGAAAATTAGATTAAACCAATTTTAATCATATTATAAGCATTTAGATCATATCTAAATCCCCCCACCAAAAGAATTTAACATGATATACAAGGAATTAAAATTGCTGAAAATAAATTCGGTTGGGATATAAGCAAACGACCTATTTGTGTTAGGTCAAATGAAATGGCTATGGTTGGTCGAATGATGAATCAGCCTCGTGATATTGATGCTTGCAAGGCCGATTGTCGCCCGAGAGGCGCAGGGCCGATTAATTTCCAAGAGGCGCGGGGCCGATCAATGCCTAAAAGGTGCAAGGCCAATTGACGTCCGAAAGGTGCAGGGCCGATCAACTTCCAAGAGACGTGAGGCCGATCAAACGCCTGAGAAAGATTCATTATTTGGGCTGATTTAAATATATAGCCAACCGACGCTTAAGGCTGGCTTAATAAGTCAGTCATGATATAATGTTGATCAGCTTATTAAGCTGGTTAAGAGACATAAATGACATAAACTGTAACTAATTACAGTTATTCTGTGCACGTGGTGGTTCTTAACGAACTAATTGCTTACGGCTTCCCTAACTAAATTCAGTTAGGATTGTAGCCTATAAATATCGGTGAGCAAGGTCCACTGAACCGGTACCGGGACCCGTACTGGTCAGCGGGCGGTACGGTACGGTCTGTACCGTATCATACCGCCATGTGTACCGACATGCCAAATTAAAAAAAAAACAATCTCTCACCCCCTCTCACCGAACCGACCCCGAATCGACCCGAACCGGGCTGAACCGAGCCCGAACCGGGCCGAACCGAGCCCGAACCGACCCGAATCGGGCGGTTCGTATCGGTATGGTATCGTACCGTACCGGTATGGGAATTTTTTTTTTAAATTTTTTTTCAACGGTTCGGTGTCCGGACCGTTTTTTGGTGGCGAACCGTACCGGCCAAGGGCTGGTACGGTACGGTACGCCCCGTACCGGGCGGTACAGGACGGTACCGCAAACCATGCCGGTGAGTAAGGGGCTTCTGGGAGGTGAGTGAGCTCAACTAGCAGGAGCTCTTCCTCATCCATCACTCATTTTTCTCTCATATTCTTATCTGTTTAGTCCAAACCCAGTGACTGACTTAAGCATCGGAGTGTCCTCCCACCGGAATCCTCCTGGTGAGTGGATTTGTTTGCATGATTGGAAGGAGCTCGATCCAGTAGATGAGGACACCCATCAAGCAATTGAAAGGAGCTCAATCCAGAAGGCGAGGCATTCATCAACAATCTTGTCAACGCTTGGACATCACACCAGTTTGAATATAACAGATTGGCGCGCCAGGTAGGGGAAGACATAAGAATTTTCTAGAATCTAGAGAGAAAGATAGTGAAAGGGAGGATGTGAAATTTTCCTGCTGAGGGGTTCATCACTCATCTAAGGAGAACGATCTTGTTTTAGACAGAGAAGATGTTACTCCTACTGGTAACCTGGATCAACAACAGCTAGGAATCCTTCTGAATAAAATGGAAGTTCTCACCGTGGCTGTCTAGAATTTCCAGGAAATGGCTGAGTGGACAGCAATGACTGGTAGCTTCAAGGTGTAGTTGGCGGTCGTCTCTTCATGGGAGTCGACGTCCAGGCCCAAGTCATCACTCTTCTTATCAACATTCATCGGGCCGGCGTTCTCCCATATGACGGCATTATAGATTCCACAATCATGCAGAAGGATGGGATAAAGAAAAACGCCCCCGATCCTACTCATATCTTCCAGTGAGTCAACTTCTGAAAGTGCTCAACGGACTCCGGATGTTGGGAAAAAAGATCACTTTGTAAAGAAATTCCATAGGTTGGAATTACAGGTCGCCAGGCTTGGCAAACAAAAGAAAACGGAGGACATGATTCCCACATGTGATATCCAGCTTCTTTTCTCCAAAAGGATAATGGAGGAAAAGATTCTGCATCATTTTAAAATTTCTCAAGTGGAGCTGTACGATGGATCGACTGATCCTCTTGATCATCTGGGCAGCTTTAAAGCCCATATGTTAATCCAAGGAGCGTCGGATGCACTTCATTGTCTCGCGTTTCCAGCTACTCTTAAAAAGGCGGCGAGGATATGGTACTCTAGCCTCCGACCAGGTACAGTTCATTCTTTTAGTTAATTGGAAAGATTGTTCGTCTCTCACTTCAGGATAAGCCAAAGAATGCCAAGGAACTCCGACAGCCTTTTCTTTATTCAACAACAAGAAGGAGAGACTTTGAGAGATTATGTAGCTAGATTTAACTCTGCCATGCTGGAGATCCCGGATCTCAACGAACACGTGGCAATGTCAGCCATGAAAAAAAAGCTTCGAGTGCCCAGGTTCACATTATCTTTAGATAAGAAATTCCCAGTCAGTTTCTCTGAATTGTTGGCCCGTGTCCAGAAATATGTTCAAACCGAAGAACAAGCCCTAAGCCAATGCCAGGTGGAAAGAAAGTCGGCACCGAACAAGAAAAATATCAAAAATGACGGGCTCCGATCTCTTGATGACCGACCGATTCAACGACAAATTCAAAAGTCGAAGAACTTGATCGACATAGGTTATGTCAATAAATATGATGCTTATACCCCCCTAACTCTTCCGAGGGAAAAAATACTAATGAAAATAGAAAAAGAAAGCTTCCTTCAAAGGCCAAGGCTGATGCGAGCTCCGGCTGCCGTGCGCAATAAAGCTAAGTATTGTCGTTTCCACCGGGATCATGGACACATCATTGAAGAGTGTATCCAGTTAAAAGATGAGATTGAAGACTTGATCAAGCACGGTTATTTAGACAAATATATTCATAATCAAAACCGTCCAAGTGAAGCTACGGCACCAAGGCCAACGGCCCCAAGGCTGATCACTGAAGGCACGGAGCTCCCCAATCAACAACCTACAGACGGTATGGTCGAGATGCTGCACCACTGACCCCTTTATGAAGATGGCGGTTCTTCAAAAAGATCTTGAAGAGGCGATGCCATCAGCTTTTCTGATGATAATTTACAAGGAGTTCAAATACCACATGACGACCCTGTTATGATTTCTGCTATAATAGCAAATTATGATGTACGACGAATCCTGATTGATAATGAAAGTTCAACTGAGATTTTGCTTTACGACCCTTTTGTCAAGATGAACTTACCTAGAGATAAGTTACGAAGGACTCGGGTGCCTTTGATTGGATTTGGCAGGAATCCCGTAGAAGTAGAAGGAGAAATAATACTTCCTTTGACCCTTGGGACTGCGCCAAAATAGAAAACTCTTCACATCACTTTTATGGTTATCCAAACATCTTCAATGTATAATGTTATCTTAGGACGGCCTGCTTTAAATAAATTTTAACCCATTGTCTTCACTTATCATCTGTTAGTTCGATTCCCGACTCAAAATGGGGTTGACAAAATCAGGGGAGATCAATAGATGGCACACTAATGTCTGATGATTCAAAACCAACAACCAGTCAGCTGACTAACTTCAGAACAAATAGATCCCCGTGATCGGACCGAAGAAGCAGGAGTTCCGGTAGAAAGAACCATTCATGCACCTCTTGCAAAAGATGATCCGACTAAGATGGTTCAGATTGGAAGCTCACTTGATGAAGACCAAAGAATAAAATTGATCGACTTCCTGCGAAGGAATGCCGATATATTTGCATGGTCAGCCACTGATATGTCAGGGATTCCTTTTGAAATAATCACACATGAACTTAAGGCGGACCCATTAAGTCGGCCAGTCCGTCAGAAGAAGAGGAATTTTTTTCTAGAAAGGCAAAAGGTTACTAATGAAGAGGTGACCAAGCTACTTGATGCCGAGTTTATCAGAGAAATTCACTATCCCGATTGTCTCGCCAACGTAGTGATGGTGAAGAAAGCCAATAGAAAGTGGAGGATATGTATCGATTATACTGATCTTAACAAGGCTTGTCCCAAAGACGGTTTTTCTTTATCTAAGATCGATCAACTTGTCGATATCGCTGCAGGACATAAGCTTTTATGCTTCATGGATGCTTTTTCTGGATATAACCAAATACGAATGAGTCCTGAAGATGAAGAAAAGATGTCCTTTGTTACGGATCGAGGAATATACTGCTACAAGGTAATGTCCTTTGGTCTCAAAAATGCTGGAACAACATATCAAAGATTAGTTAACAAGATCTTTGAAGATTAGATTGGCAAAACCATTGAGGCGTATGTGGACGACATGATCGTCAAAAGTACTCAAGCCGATGATCATATCAGAGATCTCCAGAGCCTTTGACATGCTTAGGAGACATCAAATGAAACTGAATCCCACTAATTGCATTTTTGGCATAACCTCTGGAAAGTTCTTGGGTTTCATGATTACTAATCGAGGAATTGAAGCTAATCCAGAGAAGATCCGAGCTATACTTGACATGAGACATCCTGTTAATAAGAAAAAGGTTCAACAGTTGACAGGACTGATTGCCTCATTAAGCCGATTTATATCTTGTTCGGTTGAAAGGTGCCTGCCTTTCTTCAAAGCCCTGCGTCAATCTAAAGACTTTGAATGGTCAGAGTATCGGACAATTATCGGCAAGCATTTGAAGAGCTCAAGAAATATCTGATGAATCCAATCTTATTATCCAAACCAGAAGAAGGGAAAAATCTATACCTTTACTTAGCTGCATCCAATGAAGCGGTCAGCTCAGTATTTGTAAGAAAATGATCCGACAGATCGCATAAGCCCATTTGTTATATTAGCAAAGTACTTCATGATGCCGAGGTAAGGTATCCAAAACTCCAAAAACTTGTTTACACCTTGGTGACATTGGCAAAGCGGCTTAGACCTTATTTCCAGTTTCATCCGATTGTTGTGCGACTGATCAACCTTTGTAGACATTTTACAATGCCCCGACACTTCTGGCCGGATGGCTAAGTGGGCAGTAAAGTTGGAAGAATTTGATATCTCATATCAACCTCGGTCTGCAATGAAAGCTCAGGTGTTTGCTCACTCCATAGCCGAATGCACTTGGAATAGCAATGAGGATGATGCCCAGGCACCAGTTGAGGCTAAGAAGAATGATTCTCCTTGGATTCTTCATGTGGATGGTGCTTCAAATTCTTCTGGTTGTGGAGCTGGCCTGATTTTATCCAGTCCTAGCGGGGCTGTCATAGAATATGCTCTTCAATTTTCCTTTAGAACTTCCAACAATCAAGCATAGTATGAGGCCCTTTCACCTGGCCTGAGGATTGTTAAAGAATTGGACGCTCGGAGGTTGAAAGTGCTGTCTGATTCTCAATTAGTTGTAAATCAAGTAAAAGGGGACTTCGAAGCTTGCGATGCGACTTTGGCCCTATATTTGGAAAAAGTTCGAGAGCTAAGTATCCAATTTGATTCTTGGGACATTAGTCATGTCCCTAGAGCGGAAAACTCTCGAGCTGACTCGCTATCTCGGTTAGCCACTCTAGCACCCTATTCAATAGCTCGTGATATTGATGCTTGCAAGGCCGATTGTCGCCCGAGAGGCGCAGGGCCGATTAACTTCCAAGAGGCGCGGGGTCGATCAATGCTTAAAAGGTGCAAGGCCGATTGACGCCCGAGAGGTGCAGGGCCGATCAACTTCCAAGAGACGTGAGGCCGATCAAACGCCCGAGAAGGATTCATTATTTGGGCTGATTTAAATATATAGCCAACCGACGCTTAAGGCTGGCTTAATAAGTCAGTCATGATATAATGTTGATCAGCCTATTAAGCTGGTTAAGAGACATAAATGACATCAACTGTAACTAATTACAGTTATTCTGTGCATGTGGTGGTTCTTAATGAACTAACCGCTTACGGCTTCCCTAACTGAATTCAGTTAGGATTATAGCCTATAAATATCGGTAAGTGGCTTCCGGGAGGTAAGTGAGCTCAACTAGCAAGAGCTCTCCCTCATCCATCACTCATTTTTCTCTCAGATTATTATCTGTTTAGTCCAAATCCAGTGATTGACTTAAGCATCGGAATGTCCCCCCACCGGAATCCTCTCGGTGAGTGAATTTGTTTGCAAGATTGGAAGGATCTCGATCTAGTAGACGAGGGCACCCATCAAGCAATTGAAAGGAGCTCAATCCAGAAGGTGAGGCACTCATCAACAATCTTGTCAACGCTTGGGCATTACACCAGTTTGGATACAACAAATTCTATATACAATATGAATTATATATCCCGAGATTGATGCATGCTGTAGATCAAATTTATATACAATATGAAATTTAATTTCATACGTTAGCACGGGTCAATGAATGCCACTGTTGATGGCACATGATAAGGGCTCTTTATGTTGCTTCACAGCTGCACAAGATGTCTGGTCTCTACGAATCATCCACATGAAGCTCTAACTCAATAAACCTTCTCGGACTGCTAGATCTGCGCGAAAAGCCATAGGATGGCTAAAATAAATTTTTTCTTTGGATCTTTTTGAACCCTCCAAGAAGATCAAGAAGTGGAGGATTTGAAATCAAGAGGTGGGAGACTCAAAAAAATATGAAGACCCTCTTATTATTTTTTTCTTCATCTCCCCTTAAACCCTAGTGCTAGACCTCAAGAACCCCTCATGCCCAATCTTGTATTCATGCCCCCTCTCCCTTCTTTCTTCATGGTAATTCAATCTCAAATCCCACGCATAATCCCTCCTTTTATCAGTGCACATCCCAAAGGAATTTCAAAAAAAAATTGGCATGGAAAAGTTGGATAGGGATTAAGGGAGTTAGAGTTAAATTAAGACAAGGTCAGGAGTTCGAATCCCATTCGAACTCTATTAATTTTTAAATTCAAGCTTTTTCTTATTTAAACTAAACTTAAACAAGATATTATCCTAATCAAAATGGGAAGGAGGGAGGGCATGTAATCTCAATTTGGCATGGAGAATTGCTCGTGCAAATTCTAGAGTGGCATGGAATAAAATTAAGGGTGCTAGATGGTGTTTTGTAATTGGTTTGACTTAAATTAGTTAGAAACCAAAACTAATTTGGTTAGAACTAATTTAACCAACTTGAACATAATCTAATCATATCAAAACTAAATTAATTTATCAGCCATCATAATCGGTCAAAAACTTCTTATGTGTGTGATCCCATATGTTCGAACACTAAGTCGGTAGCCCAGGAACAAATTCCTAAACTAATCGATGCGACCATCTAGCAATGATGCTCGACGTATGGATAGGTCGAATGATTGCAAAGCAACATTCAAGAATCCAGGTATATGATTATCGTATAATTCATCCCTTTGACCTAATGCTCAGGATGACTTCAGAGTCAATTATCAACTCCTGAATAGTGCATCCATATATGTCTCAACCTAATAAATCCTGTAACTCCTCACAAGGATTATCTTGGCCAAGGTTTTACTAAATTGAAATACTATAAATTATCTTGACCAAGGTTTTGCTAAATTGAAATATTACAGAACATTTTCTCTAGCACCTTGGAGTGGTCAATCCCTTCTTGACTTACACACTGACTTAACAAGTACTAACCTTCCATCATTGGATTAGAAATCCAGGTAGCCTTGTACCTAAGTACAAGGAGTTGCTTGCAAGTCATCGTGGTGATCTCAAGTCGGAGGGATACTTATACCCATATCCTTCTGAGAGATACTCTTGATAGCAGTGTACTCTATAGAACTCTTGATAGCAGTGTACTCTATAGAGTTGGTCATGTTCAGTGCAGTATACTCCTACACTCACCTGCATGCCATACCAGTATCTTCACACTCGGTTATGAGGACAACTAATTTATATGGCATACAAAGATCTATACTCAATAAACATTGTTATCTTAGATAACAATGTATCATTTAATCGCGAACAGGTTTAAGAACCATACGATAAATCCTTCTTTATTAATTAGAAGTAGTTCTAAGGACTTCATTACAAAAGAGTTCATAAAGAAAGATGTACAAATAGTGATGAACTATCAAAAATAATCTTTATTTATTAGTGATTAATGTATAAATTACAAGGAGCTCGATCATCTACAACCCAAATAATTGGTTTTAAAACACATTTCCTAACATTAATAGGCAGGGAGGGGGAGTTTAAGAGAGAATCATTCCTTATCTTAAATGTTTGAACCATGTTGATACCCCACTGGTTTGGTTTAGTACTAGGGATCGCAATTTTTACCAACCCGGTGGATACCTGATCCAACCTTAATGGAACGGGTAAAACCCGACCTGCTTAATTTATAAACGGATATGGGTTATATAAAAAAAATCTGACTCAGATTCGGGTCGGGTATGGGTAGTAATATATCCCGATTCAAACCCGACCGTTTATATATAAAAAAAGCTATGCTTATAAAATATTTAAGTAAATTGGATATGGGACGGATATACCCGAACCGACTCAACCCGACCCGTTTAGGCTTTAAATAAACTAAGTTTTATGAGACCGGGTATATCCGACCTGACCCAATCCAAACGTTGTTTTTTTTTTAATACCCGACCCGATTTGAGATGGGTATGGGGCAGAGAATTTTGTAGCAGGGCGGGTATGGGTTTTGGGTGACCCGACCTGTTGCCATCCCTATTCAGTACGTCTCAAATTGGCTGGTTCGATACGTCTAGAACCGGCTGGTTTGACATAATTTGATCGATATTGGTTTTTATTATTGACATTCCTTTTGCTACCAAGGGAAAATATCTCATCCCATTATTTTTGTACTCAAATCCTTCTCTTTTCTTCTTTACTCTTCTGTACTTATTAAGTAGACTAAGTCATGAGATCATATAGAAAATATGGTTATACTATTGCAGCCTGAAGCAAATTCCTTGCTCCATCACTGTTGAGAAGCTAAGATAGCTGAATTTGGACATATGAATCTAAGAGTTGTGCTTGTGTGATTTGTTTAATTAGATTTTAGAGAAGATTTGGATAAGAAGGGGCTTTTTTAAATTTGCAAATGGGCTAATCTTCAAGCTTAATCAATGAATATTCATGTAGATGTGCAGGGCATCAAGGAAGAGGTAGATTCCTTCTTAATCTTCATCTAAATTATGCTTGTTCTTTGTTATGTCTCCTTGAAATGGCTTTGTGCAGGCCGCATAAATCCATCCAAGCTCTACCAGGGAAAGGGGAAAAAAATCTAAGAAAATGATTCATTATGGGGTATGCAAGCTTTTTGAGAAAATATAGGATGGCAGGAGCGAAACAAATGATGATTCACATGGGCCGTCAATCAAGTTTTGATAATTTTCTTCAAGTTTGATCCTAATACATATAATCTATTTGTAACTTTGTTTTTGGGACTTATTAGTTATCTATTGGTTTGGGCTTCAATTAAAGCTATCCATTGGATTTAATTTCTGTTTAGTTAGTTTTGGTTTCCATTTGTTCTTTTATTATTTTCTTTTTGTGATTTTAATGTAAATTCCATATTTTGTTTAGTTTTTTAAACTAACACGAATATCTATTATATGTTTGGAAAGGAGATGCTATCCTTGAGGTCAAATATAGGGAGCCCGACAAGTGGAAATAGCATTCAATACAATTCAATGTAATAATGATATGATAAGTGTTTTCCGTTTCCAAAGCTACTATTACAACATGGAAATCGCATATGACATGCTGATATAATTTTGATGATTTTATAATTAAATCATTATTCATTGTTCTTTTTGATTTATATTTTTCTTCTGATAAAAGCACTTGCATATGTGCATTTTTGCTACTTATTACAAAGAAGAATCGCTGATGCTGTATCGACAGCAATATTTTGAATGAAGCTTCTCCTTTCTGGCGAGGTGTCTTAAAGAAACAGCGCATTTTCCTACTAGGAGCAAATTTTCAATTGGGAAATGGACAAAGGGTCTTTGTTTTCAATGATAACTGGCTGGAATGGGTCTCCTAAAAGACTGCTTTCACAGATTATTTGAGATAGGTGCTATTCTTATAGCAGAGCTTTGAGTTAGGACCAGGTAGGATGGAACTTAAAATCTAGCATATGGTATTACAGAAGAACCTGGAGAGAAGTATCTGCCCCTATCCTCAAATCTAGTGTTGTTTCGCCCTCTAATGGACCTTGATTACATTTGCTATAGATGGAACAACTCTAGTTTGTTTTCGGTTAAACGCTGCTATAGAATTCTAAATTATGGCAGAACACTGTTTCCAGCTGTGAATGTTCCCGGGAAAATTATTGTCTCAAAGAAGGTCAGGTAATTAAAATGAAAAGTTCTTGAGTGAAAGATTGGAGTCTTTTTGCTGCTTCTAAAAAGCTTGATTGGATAACTTTGTTTTCAGTGTTTGGGGAGGTAGATCTGTTTCATGTGTGGTTGAAGGTGAAGGCCATTTCTTCATTTCTTTCCTTCTCATTTAGGCCTTTGCCTCCTTTTTTCACTCTCTGGCTTCTCTCTAAGTACCTTTTTGCCCTTTCATCATATCTTTTGTTCCCTGTATGAAATTGATTTGGTGTGTCCAACTTTTTTATTAAAAATGATGAACTAAAATTAGGCTCTGGGCAAGTTGGCAGGCATCATTTATTTTATAAGGTTACCTGCACATTTTCTTGACATGAAATGCACTCTTGATAAGAAAATATTGTCTTCTACTCTTCTTGTTATGTGTTAACATTTCTGACTTATGCTGGATTGGGTGTTTATTACATGTACTTGATCATCTAACTTTAAGTCCTTGTTTTCTTATTTCTTGTACTACTGCTGAACATGAACTACAACCTTCAAATATTGATTATAAGACCTTCAGATTTTCAGGGTTTTGCAAAGCCTTCACGTCTTTTGCCAGCAAAAGAAGCAAACATATACAAATTCATTTCTGAAGAGAGAGTTTCCTCCTTGGAGTTGGATTCATCTAGCTCGTTCTATATACTTGAGCTATACACAAGCAAAGACTTTGGCTCTGGTTTGAGTGATGCAAACGCAGCCATACTGCTCTGCCTGATAGATGTAAATGGTGATTCATTACTACAGAGGGTTTGTGCTGTTTCATTGGAGCATACTGAACAAAAGAATGACATGACTTTTTCTGAGGTTATCCACTTTCAGAGAGATTCAGTTGATATTGTCACTTTTAAAGGACCCAAGCTAGGAAAAATTGAAGCCATTTGGATTGGCCTTGAATCAGGTAAGTCTAAAACACTACATTTGACATCATTATCACTTATCTCATGCTAAATATATGAACAGTTGCACTTATCTGCAACACTAAAATTGCATGAAAGCTAAATATAATGTTATAAAAATATGATTAGTTTTGTCAAGTTTAAAAAGTTGCTTGCAGAAAATTTACATATCACAAAAAGCAAGATCCATTGATTACTTAAAGTGAGAGTTCATGTGTCCTCTGCTTTTCATCTTCAAGGTCAGGTTCCTGGAGGTTAGATGGCATGCAGTTAAAGGTGATTAATGGTCCATTATCTATGTCTACATCAATTGAGTGCGTAAGGGAAAGCCAGTTTGAAGGTTTGCAGTATAAATTCGAAGCTAATAACGTACTACTTGGAGAGGGAGGAGGAATATCAATTACTGAGCTGAGACCTTTGCTTATTACTGAACTACCCAGGAATGAGTTTTCAGCCTTTCTAAATAAGCAGTTCCCGCCAGCAACTTCACTAACAAATGGTAAAACCTCTGTCGGGGATGGCATGAAGGAGTATGCAGATCTGAAGTTCTCATTGCTACTTTATGACCTAATTCTTATATTAAGTGGTTTCCCTATCTTAATCTTGACTGTTGGTGAGAAAGCTTCCTTCTCATTCTTACTTGGAGGAATCTGTGGCTTCCTTTATCTGTTGCTATTGCAGAGGGCGGTTGATGGATTGTCAGTTTCCATGTTGTCTTCTTCAGATGGTAAAATGGAAAACTTTGTCCAAGCCTTTGGGGGATTTAAGAGGCCATGGTTGGGCTTGGCATTGTTCATGGCTGCAAGTGCCGTGGCAGTGAAGTATGGGGTGGGAGGCTCAAGCTTAGAATTGAGACCAACTGAACTGTTCATTGGAGTTGCAGGCTTTCTCACTTGCAAGATAGCTGTGGTCTTGGCATCATTTAAACCAATCCAGAGAAATTAGGAAGAAAACGGATGCTGATAAGTTCTCGGCGGCAAATGTCACCAATCTGGTCAAGTTGCAGTGCTCTCAAATAAAGTGGGGCTGTGCTTTTGGTGTGGATGAGATCAGTTTAACTTTTAGTGATTTATCTCATTCAAGCTACTCTAAAAGAATAGAAGTTGCCATTTATCAAAGGAAACTTGGATCATCGCAGCACTTGAAAAAAACAATCCTCGATATGTTTCATGCAAGGTATCAAGCATCTGCTGAATCAGATGCTGAATGGTAACTCCTATGAGGAATGAAATTTAATATTTAATGCTTTTTTTTTAACATACTCTGGAGCCATAACTCTCTTAATAGAGTAGGTGGAGCTTGACTCTTTTTTTCCTTTTCTTTTTTCTTTTTTCTTTTTTTTAGTGGGAAAGAAAAACTGCAGATGCTTATCTTTTTTTGAAACTATACAGACGTGCTTATCATCACCTGCAAGGTATTGCATGATGACATATTCTTCTGTTTCTTTTAAATATTTTCTTTGAGAAATAAAATGGTCCTACCCCATGATTGAGAATTGGATTGTTCCATGAAAAAAATAATCTACATTTAAATATATTTACCTTTTGAACCCCATATAAAGAAACAGAACTGGCTCCCATGTTTAACGCATATCTAATGCTTATATGAATGTATAAACATGTAAAAGATCCATTAAATATTCTGCTAGGATATTCAAAAAGAAAGCATCAAATGGCTTGGGTATGTTTCAATTCTAACATTGGGTAGCATTTGAACGCGCCGATGGTCAAAAACAAATGATTTCACTAGTTATATCACTTGAAATAAAGAGCCAGCCAATGTCTGCCAATGGTGGAAACTGAAATGCACAACCAAGCAAGTGGCATAAAAGCCCATAGAAAGGTAAAAATGCAACATAACTAAACTAGAAATTTGGAAAAGAATGATTTTATTCATGCAAAATGTTCGCAAACTAAGGTGACCCCTATTTATTTTTTTGGT
Source organism: Areca catechu (assembly GCA_021397845.1). Classification (NCBI taxonomy): domain Eukaryota; kingdom Viridiplantae; phylum Streptophyta; class Magnoliopsida; order Arecales; family Arecaceae; genus Areca; species Areca catechu. Next base: position 5,822,567 of record CM038040.1, on the reverse strand, counting down.
AAGGAAAAAATAAAGAAGGATGGGGAGATAAATCCCGGTGTAGCTATTCTCGTCCTGATAGGTAATGTACGTCAACCTGACATCATTAAAACACCGGTTGGTAGAAAGGGGTAGCCTTATCTCTCATTTATATTAACGATGATCCAGAAAATTCTTGAATTTAACCGAGTTATCTTACGGGATCATGTTTCTAACCCGTGACAAGAATTTAACCGAGTCATCTTACAGAATCATGTTTCTAACCCGTGACCGGTTGGTAGTAAAGCAAGACCTTTACCAACCGGGCTATCATCTTAGCAATAACTAAGATGACCCTTTACGGTGACAACAGAAACTTGGTAACAACGGGGTTGCCGGGCTCTCACCCCGGCATCCAGCACCCGGACAACCCGGGAATTCAAAGCTATCGTAGCCTGGACACCCTAAAAAAACACTCCAAATACAAGGATACATGCCCTTGCGACGGACGGTGCTGGAGGTCATGGCCATCGGAAAAAATCGTCCCGAGACAGATGCCCTCACACGATCACTTCAGCACTCTCATTGGTGTCTTCCACTGGTAGAGTTAGCATGGTGGAATAATATGGCTTCAGCTAGCCTTCAACTCAGGAAGTCCCTTAACACTTCACAAAGTAATTCTGGCCTTTTGCCTCCTTCTAGAAGGAATTGGAACCAACCGGTCATGATGTTATCAAGTCACTTTTCCTGGGATGTTGCTGTGAGGTTCGTTTGTACTTCTTGGGACCTATGGTATACTTAACTTGGGGTTGTCATAGTATTGCTTGGTGCAACTTGGAGGCAAGCGTGGATGGACTACTACGAACACGATGGAAGTTTTATTTGGTAAGAGACTTCATTTCCCACCCTTTCAACAATTCAAGGGGCTTTCATGCATGGTTAAAAATTCCTCCATGCACTTCACCAAAGAACTTGAGCTGGGGCAGTTGGGCCTTGACGATGTTGTAAGTCCCCGGCCCGGCCCAGGCGGCCCAACCCTCATCTGGGGGCGGGCCTATTGTCAAGATGGTGCCCATGATTATCCAAGTTCGAAACCAGAGCTCTCTTCCTTTCCTTGACTCTCTCTCGTCGCTTCCACGGGTAGAGTTTGATTTGGTCTCCTCTTTCTCTCCCCCACGCATGTTCTCCCTGTTAAGGCGATAATAACAGATGGGGAATAAACAACAGTACGAATTAGAATATCATTTGTGACAGGAAAAAAATTCCCAATCACACCAAACTCTAAGAGAAATTATTAGAAGCTGCACTAAATGCATTTTATTTCTAAACAAATCATTTTTCAAAATGCAAAATTTATTATTAATTAAATATAAATTCAAACTATTTAAAATTTTTAAAAATAGTTTTCATTAAAATTTTACTGAGTAAATGGCCAATATTTTGAACTCTAGACCTTCTCCAAGGCCCAAGGGCAAGGGCATGCCCTCCAGGGAGAGGCACCAACCAGGGATAAATTGTTGATATATTTTTTTTAATCAAAAAGTTAGAATGCAATAGTAATGAAAAGGAAGATCCTTCAACTAGAACAAATAAATTTAATCGAGAGAAAAATGCAAATCAACATATTTTTGCAACAATAAGTAATCAAAACTCGAAGAAATTAAGGCCAACAAAAAATTCTCCATTGATAAAATATTTTTTGTTTGCTACAGTTTACTAAAGATGAACTCATACAAAAACATAAACAAGAAAAAAAAAAAATTCAAAGACTGAGATTCGATTGTATATTATTGATACTAAATCCTCATGGACCGGTTGAAGTGATTTGCTCGCCGATTCGCCTTCAATGAGACCTTGACGAAATCTTGCAAAAACAAATCCCTTGACCGGATTTTTTTCGGTGGAGGACACTCCGATGCCAAAGTCAGTAAGGATCTAGGCAACAGAATGGAGAACTTCGAAAATAGAATGGACAAGGATAGGAAAAAAAGGGAGTAAGTTTAGATGACGATGAGAGATAGTTGTGGACCGGCTCTAACTTGCCTCCGAAAAACCTCTTCCTGGGTGTCCCCTTTTACCAGTATTTATAGGTGTGAGTGTAACTGATTACGGTTATGGAAGTTAGTTAGCATAACTTCCTCATAACTGTAAGTAGTGGCTATCATAAATCTTGTTATCGAAGCCAAGACTATCGACCATGTGGGTGGTTATAACGATCAGAATAACTTTTAATTACTTCTGGTCGAGGGACCATTTATATGCTTCGGATGCGTTCTCCTTAGAGAAAATCCAAAGTAAATTTAACTGTTATCTTCGGACTATCCTCTTCGGAGTAGACCGAAGAAGCGTTAGCTTATATGCTTCAGAATTATTCCCTTTGGAATAGGTCAGGAGATAAAGAACTATTTATCATAAAATCGAAGTGGACAAACTTTATGCTTTGTAAGTATTTTCTTCGGACCAAGCTGAAGACTGATTCATGAAATGTAATTATCAGGAAGGTGTAGTTAGAATTTGCTTTATAGGGATAGATTGTAGCCCTTGTTAAACTTTAGATATCATCTTCAGGCGCACTGACTTAGTTGACGGGTCCAAATAAAACTAATCTGACCGATGAACCGGCAATTATTTTGTATCAAACCAAATTACCACAATAGCTGCCCCCTACTCCCAATTTCGAAATAACTTTATTTTGAAAAATGGGAGTAGTTAAAGTTTGTCATTTATGGATGAAAATAAGATAATCAATGATGACGAATCGTTGACTCTTCCTCTTGTAATAACTGATTTATGATTCGAAGATCGTGCTAAGGACATGTTTTAGCCTCTTATTAATGCTTCAAAAAGATGGTGCAGATTTGAAAGCCTGGCTGATCCTCTCATTAAAAAGACTTTTATGGGATTCTTATTCGATTGAGAAAGTATACTTGGCGGCATCTTGAGCCCTAGTCATTATGTTGAAAACTCATCTTGGCCGTCTATGGCATTTCTCGTGGATCGTAACTGACAATCCATCGATCGATGCCCTTAGTAATTCGTACCCACAATCGACGCCACCGATATATCGTGCAACTGAGAAGATCATCAGTTTTCTGAGAAAACCCTACCGTCCCGCATATATAAAAAAGGGGGTCATCCCATGAAATGAACTTTCGTGCTCCTTATTGAAACTTCCTTCTTCTTTCTTTTACTAGACACCATTGTGCTTCTCTTACAAGTTACCCTATTTTTATTTGGAGGTAGGGATCTTTCTTTTCACTGTTTTCATAATGTCTAAGTTATTAGATAGCTCAACCACTGGTAAGGTTCAGCGGGTGATGAACCTTCTGGGAGCAAAGGTCCTGCTAGAAGAAAAATTTCTAAACTTTCTCCAGAAATGGTTGCCGATTCTCTGTCCTTTACCAGGTTAGAAAGTCTTCATGAACGTTACCACATTCCTAGGACTTATAAATCATCACTTCCCAGACCTGATGAAAGGGTCACTCGTCCTCCTCCTGGGGCTATTGCCATATGCGAGAATCATTTAAAGGCTGGCCTTAGGTTTCCTCTTCATCCTTTCTTGGTGAAGTTATTCACCCTTTATCAGGTAGTCCCAGCTTAGTTGATGCCAAACAGCTTTAGAAATATCTGCGGATTCTTAGTTCTTTACAAACTCCGTAAGGTAGTGCCTAAAACCTCATTATTTATTTCTCTCTTTGTACTGAAGAAAGATTTTCACGGGCAAGGATAGTGGGTCATTAGTCCCCGTCCAGGTCGAAGACTAATTAAAGGGATGCCTAGTGCCATACACGGGTGGAAACCCTGTTTCTTCTTTATTTATTACCAATCATGGGACTTTGACCTCGAATGGAAGACTCCATGCTTAGATGCAAATGCTAGAAAAAAAATCTTGAAAGCCAATTAGAAGGATTTCGAGATACTATCCAATTCAGAGGTTTCTTTGGTCAAGGAATTACTGAGGGAACAAAACTTTCATCTCGCTCATATCAGCGAGCTTCCAACATTAGGTATAGTAAATAGTTGGCTTTAATTCCTCCCAAAATCTATTTTGTATTTCCAATCGCTGATCTGAGGAACCTTTTCTCTCTGTTTGTAGGTGAAAAAATGAAGCCCAATCTTGAAAAACTCTGACAAGCATCCAGAAAAAGAGCAGTGCCTGTTCATCAAAAGGAAACAGAAGTCTGAAAGAAAATCAGGGCCAAAGAAATCTCAAGGACAAGCCCAACAAGGGTTATGCCAGATAAAGATGATGCTTTTATGACAGAGCCTCCATCAAGGATTTTCCCTCCATTGCCTTCTCCGGAATAACCTATCACAGATCCGATTACCGAAGAGCCGATTCATCCTTCTTCAAAGGATAAAGGAAAAGCTCCTCAAACTGAAGAAGGTCTAGTGAGAGATACTCTGACAGATAGAGAATGCAATGTGAACTTTGCAATTTTTTCTGATGCACGGGGCTTGGTGCACCTTGAATTAGCTATAAAGATATCGAAGTACACTCTCCTTCCTCGAGACTGGGAAGTCAGCAAAATCCAAAATATTTAGGAAATATCTGATTCGACATTCTCATCTATGCTGAAGGTAAGTATCATTTCCTTTCTTCTACTCTCTCTTTTTTTTATGTATATAGTATTTAACTTAGTTAACTTCATATTCTACATTGTCAATGCAGCTGATTCATGATATTACTCTTATGGAAGAGAGCATATTTGATTTTAGAGATTACCATAAAAGAACCCAAGAAAAACTCCAAATGGCCTAAGTCGAGAAGGAAGTAGCTAAAGAGTTAAAGAAGGCCATGGAGAAAAAGCTTGCTTTGAGTGATGTCACGGTCTAGAATTTAAAAGCCGAATTAGAAAAGGCTCAATTGAAGGCTTCTGAGCAAGAGGCAAAGCTTAAGAAGAGAAAGAAGAAGATTCGGTCCTTTGAACATTCAGCTAAAGAAGCTCAATAGAAGACCGAAGAAGCAGTCAAAAAGATCGATGAAGCAGTTAAAAGAGCTGAAGCAGCAGCTGAAGAAATAAAAGTTTTAAAAGATCAAGTGAATAGGGCGGTCGAGGACTATAAGAAGTCTTCAGCATTCGACGATGAAATGATCAAATCAGGGGCATTCAGCTACCGCACAGGTTACAATGATGGGATGAATGAAGTGTTTGCCCAAACCTTGATATCTCGAAGATTCAGCTATACAAACTCGAAGAAATAGAAGAGCCTGGATCTCCCATAGTTACTAAAGAAATATTGGATTACACTGAAGAGGCTTGTGCTGCAACCAATGAAGCTACTGAAGAAGAAGTATTAGCAGCTACAGACCCAATCAACCCAACTCAAGTCGAAGAAGTTTTGGCTGAAGCTAATCCATTATAAGTAGCTGATGCAGAAGTTGTCCAATTTTTGTAACTCTTTTCCTTTTTGACCATGTTATAAGAAAGATAACATACATATACTTACTTCTTCATGAATGAAACATCTTTCTTTCCAGATAAATTATGTCGTAATGAGAAATTTACCAAGTATAGGTTCATTGGAGGTAAGATGCCGAATAACAATCTCTCTGATCAAATAGAATCTATGAGTAAGCAATATTCCTAACAAACACATTAACCATCAACCTCAAAATCTCGAATGAAAATTTGCTTAAAGATAAATTCTTCAAACTTAAAGTAATACAAAGTCTTCGAGCTTAGTCACAACATAAACATAGGCTTCGAAGAACCCAAACAATTCGGTTTACCATATAAGCGATCTTTCTATTTCTAAATTCAGACTCTTCAAATCACACTGAACAGGATCGGTCAAACAGAAAACCAGACTTTAGACACTTCTACCATTAATATATCGAATGAAGAAGTTTGATATATGAAATTATCTCCATCTTCCAAGAAGATATATACTAATAATAAAATAATCGTGCAAATGAAATACCGTTATCTTGCTTCTTCTCCTTTGGTGAATAAGAAGATCCAAAGTAATTAAACTTGTCATTTCATTAACTTTTTAGCTGAGATTGGCTGCTTAGATTATTGCTGATGGAAAACAATATATATTCATTGAATATACTTCGGTGTGTCACCGAATTTACTCTGTACTTCATCGAATTTGTCATAGAATAGACCATGTAGGTCGTCCCTATATCTTTGATAGAGAATAAGATAGACTGGTTAGGCCCACCTCGGCACTTCATCGAATTTACTGTTGGGTAGATCACGTAGATCATCCCCGTACCTTTGATAGAGAATAAGACAGGCTGATTAGGCATATCTCGGTACTTCATCATATTTATCATTAGATAGATCATGTAGATCATCCCTGTGCCTTTGATAGAGAATAAGATAGGCTGGTTAGGCCCACCTTGACACTTCATCGAATTTACTGTTGGATAGATCATCCCTGTGCCTTTGATAGATAATAAGACAGGCTGGTTAGGCCCACCTCGATACTTCATCGGATTTATCGTTGGGTAGATCACGTAGATCATCATGGTACCTTTGATAGAGAATAAGACAGGCTGGTTAGGCCAACCTCGACACTTCATTGGATTTATCGTTAGGTAGATCACGTAGATCATCCCTGTGTCTTTGATAGAGAATAAGATAGGCCGGTTATGCCCATCTTGATTTGAACATTTTAATATAGTTTCATAAATAAATTTTTTTTTTTGATAATATTTGCGAAGGTTCTGCACATTCCAAGGCCGAGGCAACAAAGTGCCTTCCAAAGTTTCAAGTTGATAAGTTTCGGGATGGATGACTTCCCTGATTCGATAAGGACCTTCCCAGTTAGGAGAAGCTTGCCTTGTTCAGTCAGCTTGGACACTTCGGACCTTCGCAAGACTAAGTCTTTGGGATGAAAAATTTGCTTCTTTATACAAGAGTTGTAATATTTGGCAATCTTCTGGTGATATGCCGCCATCTTCATTTGAGCATGGAGTCGGGTGCCTTGCAATAAATCCAAATCAATCCTTCGACGCTTCGAATTCTTAGGTTCTTTATAATGGTCAATCCGTAAAGATTGTAAAGAAACCTCAATAGGGAGAACTACTTCGGTGCCGTAAGCTAAGTGAAATGGGGATTCGTTTGTGTTGTTCTGGGAGTGGTTCGGTATGCCCAAAGAAACGAATTCAATTCTTCAACTCATGATCCCTTAGCATCATTCAACCTAGTCTTGAGACCATAAAGAATAGTTCTGTTGGTCACTTCAGCTTCTCTATTTGATTGAGGGTGACCAACAGAAGTCAACTTATGAAGTATATGGTACTAGGTGCAGAAGTCTTTGAACTTCGAATTGTTGAATTGCCTTTCGTTATCAGTAACAATGGCATAAGGAATTCCAAAATGAAAAATAATAAAGTTCCTTACGAAATTTTTGACTTTTTCCTCAGTAATTTGTGCCAAGGGTTCGGCCTTAACCCACTTAGTGAAATAGTCAATAGCCACTATGAGAAATTTTTGTTATCCGGAGGCTGGAGGGAATGGACCAAGAATGTCCATTCTCCATTGAGCAAAAGGCCAAGGAGCTATCAACGGAGTCAGCTGATTTGTAGGCTGTCTTTGTATATTAGAATAATTTTGACACTGATCACATCTTCGGACAAAATCTATAGAATTTTTCTAGATAGTTGGCCAATAGTAGCCTTGATGAATTATTTTGTAAGCCAAGGATCTGCCCCCCAAGTGATCCCCGCATATACCTTCATGCACTTCTTTGAGAGCGTAATCGACATCTGATGGTCCTAGACATTTTAACAGAGATTGTGTAAAGGATCTTTTATACAAAGTCCCATCTAAAACCACATACTGGGAAGCTATCCAACGAAGCCGTTTAGCTTTAAGCTTATTTTCAAGCAATGTTTCTTCATTCAAGAATTTAATGATGAGTTCCATCCAAGATGGTTCATGTTCAATCAGATATACCTCCACTATAGATTCAGATATGCTGGGGTCTTTAAGATATTCTACGTATGTTCGACCAAGAAAATCCGGGGTGGTGGTCACAAGGCATGAAAGAGCATCAGCTCGAAAATTTTCTGTCCGAGACACATGAGCAATTTTAAAATATTCCAGCTGAGATATTAGACCTTGCACCTTCGCCAGATATTGAATCATAGTGGGATCTCGAGCTTCGAATTCAGCTTTCACTTGATTCACCATCAACTAAGAATCTAAAAAAACTTTAACCTTTTGAATCTCCAGTTTTTGAGCAATTTTGAGTCTAACAATAAGGGCTTCATACTCTGCTTGATTATTCGAAGCTTGAATAGAAAAATGGAGAGCATACTCTATGATTTGACCATTCGGACTGGCCAGAATGAGACCAGCTCCATAGCCATTGGTGTTGGAAGCACCATCCACATGGAGCACCCAAATAGATTCTAGATCTTCTTCGGTGGTTCCTTCCTCTTCGACCCTTTGTTGACCATCATCCTGTCCCCAAGTGCATTCAGCTATGAATCAGCCAGGACTTACGCTTTCATCGCTGACCTAGGCTGAAAGTTGTTGACTCTGGTTTTAATTATGATAAAATACTTAAGTATATTTGAGTACTAATTATGCATTAAGTATGTAAATCAGATATATGTACTCAAGATTTAATTTTGAAGAAGTTTCAATATTGGTGCAGCCAAGTATCGACTAATGAAATCCAAGTATCGACCCAAGTATCGACTCATGAGCAGTGAAGTGTCGACTCAAGGCCTGAGACCAAACAGGATATAGAATGTGGTGATTTTAGGAGTTTGGTTAAGTATTGACTCATGGAACTGAAGTGTCGATCACCAGATGAAGTGTCGACTCACCAGTACAGAGTAGAAGACTTCAGAAGATATTTTTGGTCAAGTGTCGACTCAAGAAAATGAAGTGTCGACTCACGAAGGTCAAGTGTCGACACTTGATGTAACGACTAGTTTTTTTGAAATGCAGAACTTCCCCAACTTGGTTCCAACGGCCATAATTTTTCCTCCAACTGTCACATTTTTTCCTCCAACGGTCACCAACTATCAAATAAGGTTTGGAGGGCTATTTAAATACCACCAAGCTCAAGGGGAAGAAGTGAAATGGATCGATAAAGAGAATCCATGATTTGAATGATAAATCCTTTGATTTACCAGTAAAAATATGTAAAAGATTTTTAAGGATTCAATATTGAGAGTGTTGAGCCTCCAAGGATTTAAAGAGGAGAGGAAGCATCCAAGAGTGGCATCTTCAAGCATCCATTGAAGCTTCTAAAACATGGAGACAAGCTCAACAACAACAATCAAGTGCTTCAAAGACAAATTAGCTTTTTGTAAGAAATCTTTTATATTTTCATTGTTGTATTTTGTACTTGTATTGCTTACTAGTTTCAATTTCATTGAAACTAGTATCTAGGTTATTAGTGAGTCTATATGATAAAAATCAACAAGGGTTTTGACTTGTGAGCCCGTGAAAATAAGTTAGATTGTTGGTTAGCCCAGAAAATCATCAAGATTGTTGGTGATCCCGTAAAACCAACATAGATTATTGGTGAGCCCATAAAATCAACTAGGTTCTTGGTTAGCCCGCAAAATCAAAGAATTTTTGGTGAGCCTGTGAAATCCAAGGGATTTTTGGTTAGCCCATGAAAATTAAGAGGTTTTGACTTGTGAGCCCGGAAAACAAGTTAGCTATAATATGTATGATTATAGTGAATTTCCAAGGAGAACTTGGGGAGTGGATGTAGGTACCTTGAAGTGCACCAAACCACTATAAATCTTTATGTGTTTGTGATTGTTTTTATTCTTGCATTTATCTCTTTATTTTTGCTGTACTTTATTATCATTATCATAAATACATGTTTTGAATTGGCACATTATTTGAAGTATTGCGAAAAAGTTTTAAAGTCCAATTCATCCTCTCTTGGGCTGCATTATCCTTGGCTTACAATTGGTATCAGAGCCAGGTACTCTTTTTGAAAATCTAACAATTTTAGGTTAAAGATCATGGCAGCCCAAGTTTAAAAATTTGAAAGTTTGAAATTTTTGAAAAACTTTGAAAAGAATTCACAAATCATATGTTGAGGGGGAGCTTTTGAAAAATCATTTTTAGATCATATTTTGAGGGGGAGCTCAATATTTTTTATTGCTACATTGTTGTATACTTAGTGTTAATATTTTGGAGCATGTTATATTTATTTTTGAGCTTACCTTGTTTATATACTTAAAGGTTTTGTCATTATCAAAAAATGAGAGATTGTTGACTCTAGTTTTGATTATGACAAAACACTTAAGTATATTGGAATATTAATTGTGCATTAAGTGTGTAAATCAGATATAGGTACTCAAGATTTAATTTTGAAGAAGTTTCAGCACCGGTGCAGCCAAGTATCGACTCATAAAATCCAAGTATCGACCCAAGTATCGACTCAAGGCCTGAGACCAAACAGGATACAGAATTAACATGGTGATTTCAGGAGTTTGGTCAAGTGTCGACTCACGGAACTGAAGTATCGACTCAAGGTATCGACTCACCAGATGAAGTGTCGACTCACCAGTGCAGAGCAAAAGACTTCAGAAGATATTTTTGGTCAAGTGTTGACTCAAGAAAATGAGGTATCGACTCAAGGTGTCGACTCATGAAGGTCAAGTATCGATACTTGATGTAACGGCTAGTTTTTCTGAAGTGCAGAACTTCCCCAACTTGGTTCCAATGACCATATTTTCTCCTCCAACGGTTACCAACGGTCACCAACGGTCAAATAAGGTTTGGAGGGCTATTTAAATACCACCAAGCTCAAGGGGAAGAAGAGAAATGGATTGATAGAGAGAATCTATGATTTGAATGATAAATCTTCTGGTTTACCAGTAAAAATATGTAAAGGATTTTTAAGGATTCGATATTGAGAGTGTTGAGCCTCCAAGGATTCAAAGAGTAGAGGAAGCTTCTAAGAGTGGCATCTTCAAGTATCCATTGAAGCTTCTACAATATGGAGACAAACTCAACAACAACAATCAAGTGCTTCAAAGACAAATCAGCTTTTTGTAAGAAAGCTTTTATATTTTCATTGTTGTATTTTGTACTTATATTGCTTACTAGTTTCAATGGAATTGAAACTATCTAGGTTGTTGGTGAGCCTATGTGATAAAAACCAACAAGGGTTTTGACTTGTGAGCCCGTGAAAACAAGTTGGGTTGTTGGTTAGCCCGGAAAACCATCAAGGTTGTTAGTGATCTTGTAAAGCCAACATAGGTTGTTGGTGAGCCTGTAAAACCAACTAGGTTCTTGGTTAGCCCGCAAAACCAAGAGATTTTTGGTGAGCCCGTGAAAATCAAGGGATTTTGACTTGTGAGCCTGGAAAACAAGTTGGCTGTAATCTGTATGATTATAATGAATTTCTAAGAAAAACTTGGGGAGTGGATGTAGATGTCTTGGAGTACACAGAACCACTATAAATCTTTATATGTTTGTGATTGTTTTTATTCTTGCATTTATCTCTTTATTTTTGCTGCATTTTATTATCATTCTCACAAACACATGTTTTGAGTTGGCACATTATTTGAAGTATTGCGAAAAATTTTTAAAGTCCAATTCACCCCCCTCTCGGGTTGCATCATCCCTGGCCTACAAAAGTCAATGTCAAATTCTTCCAACTTGACGACCAATTTAGCTATCCTTCCTGAAGTGTCGGGGCAGCGTAAGATGGCCGTCAGGGGTTGATCTGTCATAACCATGATAGTGTGGGCTTGGAAATAAGGTTGCAAATGTTTTGCTGCAACCATTAATGAAAAGATGAGTTTTTGTATTCTAGGATATCGTACTTCCATCTCGTGTAATACCTTACTAGTGTAGTAGATCGGCTTCTGTAAGTGGTCGGCATCTTTTCGAACAAGTACTGAACTAACTGCTTCGTTTGAGGCAGAAAGGTACAAATAAGGAGTTTTCCCTTCACAAGGTTTAGAAAGTAAAGGAGGGTTTTCTAAATATTCTTTCAACATATCAAAGGCAAATTTGCAATCGTTTGACCATTCAAAACTTTGAGTTTGACAGAGAACTTTCAAAAATGGGAGACGCCTTTCCGCCGATCGAAAAATAAACCGACTCAGAGAGGCAATTCTTCTTGTCAGTCGCTGTACTTATTTCTTGCAGGAGGGATGTCTCATGCTTCGGATGGCTTGAATTTTTCTGGATTAACTTCAATTCCCCGCTTGGTAACTAAGAATCCTAAAAACTTCCCTGAGGTCACACTAAAAGTGCACTTAGTCCGATTCAGCTTCATTTGATGGCATCTAAGGGCATCAAAAGATTCTTTTAAATCTTCAATGTGGTCAGATTTATGAAAACTCTTCATAATCATATCATCAACATAAGCTTCAATATTTCTTCCTATCTGATTTTTGAATACTTTGTTGATTAATCTTTGGAAGGTTGCTTCGGCATTTTTTAACCCAAATGGCATCACTTGTACTAGTAAAGCCGTTTTTCTGTGATGAAAGAGGTCTTTTCCTCATCTTCAAGATCCATTCGTATTTGGTTATATCCTGAGAAAGCATCCATGAAGCTCAGCAGCTGATGACTAGCGGTGGCATCAACTAACTGATCTATCTTTGGCAAAGAGAAGCTGTCTTTTGGGCAAGCATTATTAAGATCCATATAATCAATACAGCTCCTCCACTTGCCATTAGACTTCTTCACCATCATGACATTGGCCAACCAGTCTGGATATTGTACTTCTCTTATAAATTTGGCTTCAAGGAGTTTGCTAACTTCTTCGTCAATAACTCTTTGTCTATCCGGAGCAAAGTTCCTCTTCTTCTGCCGAACAGGCCTATAATTAGGAGTTACTTTCAATCGGTGTATAATTATTTTGGATGGAATTCTAGGCATATCCGAAGATGCCGAAGCGAAGATATCAGCATTATTTCGGAAGAAGTGAACTTTGCCTTTGTTTCTTTGTCTAACAGACTGCCAATCTGCACAAATTTCGTTGGGTCATCTTCGGACAAAGGCACAGAAATGGTCCTTTCTATAGGTTCTCCATAGTTTTCAGTTCTGTCTCTCGGATCTAGCTGATCAAGTATTAAAGGATTGGCCGATTGTTTATCTTGGATTATTAGATACTGGCGAGTGACCTTCTGATCTCCTTTCATTTCTCTGATGCCATTTCTAGTGGGAAACTGCACCAAAAGGTGATAGGACGATACTATGGCTGGAATTTATTTAAAGCAGGTCATCCCAAGATTGCATTATAAGCTGAATGTGTTTGTACTACCATGAAGTTAATGGGGAGCATCTTTTGACATGGCTCAAGAGTCACGGGTAAAACTATTTCCTCTTCAACTGTAACTTGATTTCCTCCAAACCCGGTCAAAGGAACAAGAGACCTTTGCAACTTACTTCTAGATAAACCCATTCTAAGAAATGCATCATACAGTAAAACTTCAGCAGAACTTTCATTATCTATCAGAATCCTTCTTACATCATATCTTGTCATTACTGTTGAAACCACAACAGGATCATCATGTGGGAGTTGAACTTCTTGGATATCTTCATCTGAAAAATAAATGGAATTATTGCCCCTAAGTCTCTTGGGATTATCCTCTTCAGCTTCAATTCTCCAACCAATTGATCGATGAAGCATGCCTACCCTCCTATCGATCGGCTTTTGGTGAGGCAGTTCGGCTTCATCGGTAGTTCTTTGAGGGGCGGTTGCTTTGGCTTGAGGTTCTGGATGACTAACATATTTTCCTAGATACCCTCTTTTGATTAGGTCTTCTATAGCATCTCGGAGCTGAAAGCACTCCTCAGTATTATGGCCATGATCCCGATGGAATCGACAATATTTATTTTTGTTCTTAACATCAGCAGAGGTCTTCATAGGACATGGCCTTTGCAAGTAATTTTTCTTCTCTATTTCCAGCAAAATCTTTTCTCGTGGAAGGTTGAGGGGAGTGTAGGAGTCGAATCGCGTGCCCAATGGCTTAGGTTTAGGACTTCGGCCCGAAACCAATGCATCGTTAGAAGATGTGGGCATATTCAATCCTTTGCCATTCTTTTTCTTGGAAGAGGATCTCCCCTCAGTGAGTCGTCGACTCGCCGCCTGCTCCTTAGCAGCAGCATACTTCTGGACCCTTGCCAGTAGTTCGTCATAACTCGTTGGAAATCTTTTGTCCAGGAAAAAAGTAAACCTGGACGATCTGAGATCTTTCTTCAGGGCTGACATGGCCATGTGCTCATTGAGATTAGGGATCTCAAGAGTGGCTAAATTAAATCGAATGATAAATTCTTTAAAACTTTCTCCTTCATTCTGCTGAAGGAGGAACAAACTGTCTATATTCCGTGGCATCTTTTGACAGGTTCAGAAATGTGAAATGAATAAATGCTTCAGTTCAACGAAAGAATGAATAGTGTCTGGCTGTATGCTCGAAAACCACATTCGAGCAGCTTTTCTTAAGGTGGCAGGGAAAGCAAGGTAATGCAACGCATCAGATGCTCCTTGTATCATCATATGAGCTTTGAAGCTTCCTAAATAATCAAGGGGATCGTGTAGAATCGACGCCCCAACCAACTATCCAAAAGGAATGTCCCTATTTAGAAGTGATGGTTTATCTCTCTTAAAGCAGCATCACAGCAACTCCGGGGCGCATGAATCGACCCCCCCACTGAGTATCGCAGCACCAACCCAGCATACTATCATCGAGCTGGCTCCCACCTAGGAACGAGCATCGTAGCAGACCCCGCACCTCGAGGGTGTGAGCTGGCCCACCCATTAATCCCCCCTAGCAAAAATCCCTCGAGAATTTTGCCTGCGAGGATTCGAACCCGTGACCTCGGCTTTGATACCAATTGTAGGATCAACACCCCAACCAACTATCCAAAAAGAACATCCCTATTTAGAAGTGACGGTTTATCTCTCTTAAAGCAGACAACGAAGCAACCCCGGGGCGCATGAGTTGACCCCCCCACCGAGCACCGCAGCACCAACCCAGCATACTATCACCGAGCCGACTCTCGCCGGGGGACGAGCACCGCTGCACCATCCAAGGGGTGTTGGCATGGCACCAGCCTCACCTTAACAACGGCACCCATATTCCATGGGCCCAGACCCTCGCACCTCGATGGTGTGAGCTGGCCCACCCAATAGATTGGTAGTTCCATCATAAGCCTCCACTTGAGGAATCTTGAAATGCCGAGGAATGACTTCTTTTATAATTCGATCGGAGAAAGGAGATCGTGAATTAAAAGTTATAATTTCGTTACCCCTTCTTTGATCAGTGAGCCTGGTTATTTATGACTCCAACAATTTGAACTTCTCTTCATAATTAAGGTTGATTTCATTTCGCCTAACTCCCCCAGGTGTAAAACTTCCAGAAGAAACAGAGAGAATGCCTGATTTTCTTCTTGTCAAATCGACCCCCCATTGGTCTACCAGGCGGAGAATTGTAATGCTCGCGAGAAAACCAAGTTCGTGAAGAACATGGGGTAGGTTCTCGGCGTCGATTAGCCCTTCCTCTAGTTTGATGACTGTGTTGAGAAGTGGCTGGCGGGCATTGTCTCCGAATAGCATTTTCTTGAAAAGTTTGGACTAAGGTTGTCAAGGTATCAACTCGATTCAGGAGGGCCTCAAATTACTATTGCCCTATAGCCAGCATAAGGGGTGGCATATCATTTTCTACCAGAGAATTATTCACCTGAGAAGCAGGGTGTTCCCTGCTTGCAAAAGCATTCTGGACCTTTCCTTTAACCATTTTTGTTTTTTCAATGTTCTCCTTAACAGAGGAAATTCTCTTTCCCTTCATAGTGCGCCAATTTGTTGACGCTAAATCCTCACGGACCAGTTGAAGTGATTTGCTCGCCGATTCGCCTTTGATGAGATATTGATGAAATCCTGCAAAAATAAATCCCTTGACCGGAATTTCTCCGGTGGGGGAAACTCCGATGCCAAAGTCAGTAAGGATCTAGGCAACAGAATGGAGAACTTTGAAAATCAAATGGACAAGGATAGGAAAGAAAATGAGTAAGTTTAGATGACGATGAGAGAGCTAGTTATGGATTGGCTCTAACTTGCCTCCAAAAAACCTCTCTCTGGGTGTCCTCTCTTACCAGTATTTATAGACGTGAGTGTAACTGATTATGGTTATAGGAGTTAGTTAGCATAACTTCTTCATAACCGTAAGTAGTGGCTGTCGAAAATCTTGTTATCGAAGCTGAGACTATCGACCATGTGGATGGTTATAACGATCAGAATGACTTTTAATTGTTTTTGATCGAGGGACCATTTATATGCTTCGGATGCATTCTTCTTAGAGAAAATCCGAAGTAAATTTAACTGTTGTCTTCGGATTATCCTCTTCGGAGTAGGTTGAAAAAACGTTAGCTTATATGCTTCAAAATTATTTCCTTCGAAATAGGTCAGGAGATAAAGAACTGTTTATCATGAAACTGAAGCGGACAAACTTTGTGCTTCGTAAGTATTCTCTTTGGACCAAGCTGAAGACTAATTCACGAAATGTAATTGTCAGGAAGGTGTAGTTAGAATTTGCTTCATAGGGATAGATTGTAGCCCTTGTTAAACTTTAGAGACATCATCTTCAGGCACACTGACTTAGTTGACGGGTCCAGATAAATCGATCTGATCGATAAACTGGTAATTATTTTGTATCAAACCGAATTACCACAACATATATCATCGCGAGGAATCAAATATTACAAGTCATTGTTTGGTAGACAAAATTCAATTTCAAAATAGGAAAAGGAATGATACTTTGCACCATTATGTAGGAATGGACTGCCATCTAAATTTAATCTAAGAAGAGATGTAGGTCAGATTCTGTAATGTACGAACTAAATTTTGATCTCTAATTGGAAGGAAAGTCCCCAGCATCAAACTTTATATCAATCATGGAAATATCCTACCTCATTCTTCATTACTTTGACTTCATTCTTCTTGAGTGCCTCATGTTAAGGATTCCTAGTAATAATAAATTAAATCAGATCGTCCATTAAGTTATAAACATGATATGCCTAAGGTATCCTAACTTTATAACCCACAATAGTTAAACCAAATATACTGAACCGATTTTACTTATATTGAGCCATGGGTTATTTGAGTTTGTCGGACCATATTTTATTAGAATTGGTCACTGACATATTTTTGACTTTATTAGTCTAACTAGAAACCACTTTGGCATATTTGAAAGCCCTTGATAATTATTTAAAGTTTATTTTAGACTCCAATTTTGTTTAAATGAATCAAATGGGATAAAATTGACGTTGAATGGGATTAGATTGATCAATGATAACAAAATGTACCAGGGAAATTAAATAAGTTTCCTAGCTAGAGATTTGTTTGTGATAGCAAGGTGCTTTTGGTTAGCCCTCCATCCAATTAGGTATTTGGCCTTGGCCCGTAGAGCCTTCTTCTAAGGCATGTTATACTTGCTCTCTTCCTGTCACGTCCTAAATCCAGCACCGGAATCAGTTACATGATCGATCGTACAATTCTAGATTTTATACTAGAGATCATGCCAAGCTTAGATACACAAGATTCTCTTCATTCAAAAATCACATCAATTAAAACAACATTATTTAAACAATTTAATAATAACTAAATAGTCAATTTATTCAAGTCAAGATTACTAAATGATCCACTTAGTTATCACGTAAGTATCAGCAACAGAACTAACTAAACAATCTAAATATTGATATTCAGTTTCATGCTCAGCCCGATCCTTGCTATACATCCCGCATCTCTGGAAAAAATCGAAAAGTAAAGAATGAGCTTTACAGCCCAGTAAGGTCTCCAAACAGTCATACCAATAATAGTATAATTTGAAAATAACTATAAAACAATAGTTTATCATATCAGGCAGCCAAAACAACTTGAATATCATATATATCGAAATATTTAATGAAATCTCGATTTCTTTTTATGTTTCCTTTTAGTAATCCATCTTTTTTGGGGTTCTAGACTAACTACGGTTACACTCCTACTTGTGACTGGCACATTATTGTCACACTCCCGCCTGTGACTGGCACACTATTATCACAATCCAGCCTGTGACTGGCACACAATTGTCATAATCCCACCTGTGACTGGCACACAATTATCATAATCCCGCCTGTGACTGGCACACTATAATCATGGTCTTGTCCGTGACATGGCTAGTCCAAAATATCATATTTTCTTGATTAACACTTTATCATTTCACATCATATAGTCAAATCATGTTATTTACAGTTTTCCAATGACCGGCATCACGGTCCAACCTATTCAAAGATAACTTTGCTTGATGAAATATAATTTACAGAAATATAAATAATAATAACATCAATCATACTATCTATCATGAGAAATCAAAATATATTATACAAAAATAATCATGCATGCCAGTGCTCATGTGCACGGATCAAATCATGCCATGTAAGATATATATACAAGACTGGTGATCATATCCAGAAATCCTTACCTCTTATGAGCTAATTTAATATACCCGATATTAACTTATACTCGAAGCTTGCTCAATGTCCTTTCTGCTCAGAAGTCTGTTCCCCTGCAATAATAAATAATTCTATTCAAATCTTTTATCCAAATTTCTGCTATAATTCATCTGTAAAACACTAACATCATGAATTTCCAGAAAAAAAGACTTTTCGATCTCTCCCTTTCAATATTTGTATATATATATTTTTCTCTTCTCTTTCTCTCTCCTCTTCTCTTTTTATTCTCCACCAAACAGAGACCCTCTTTTTTTCTTTCTTTCTTTCTTCTCTTCTCCCTGAATCCTTGCTGTTCTTCCTCGGCTCGACCGAACCGGCTTCCCATGGTTGCCGGCGGCCATGGAAGGTGGTTACTGAAAAGGAGGCTCGGTGGACTAGAGGGAAAACGGTGGCACGGCCACCGATGATGTATGGCCCAAGACAAACAAATAGGAAATCAACTAAAATCCTGATTAAATCCTTCCTAAAATTGAAATAAGGAAATAAAAGACTCATCGGTGTTGAAGATGCTCTCGGTCGCTCGCCGAAGAAGAGGAAGACGACATGGAAAGAGGCTTGATGGGGCTCGGTTGGCGGCGGTGAGGGAAGATTTAAAGAAAATTACTCGACGAGTTTTCTTGCCGTTTGGAGAAGAAAACCTCATCGGTCGGAGTCCTATCCCATCCTAAACTCGTCACCGACCACCCCCTCCTCTCCACAGCTATCCCAGCATCTTTTCCGGTAAGATTTCCGGTTGAATAAGAGGGAGAATGAGTTCCTCTTTTCTGGTTCTCTTTTTTTTTTTTCTGTATTTTGGATTGAAGTCGACTGGCCTGCAGACTTTGGCCCAAAAGCTCGAATCTCACGCTCCCAGCCACTTTGGCACGTAATATCCCATATTTTCATTTGAGTGAGGATATGATGTATACACCAAGCTAAGGAGCCTGTGTTCAAAGAGCATCCGGTCAACATTTGGATATTGCTAATTAAAATTGGACTGACAAAGCTGAAAAATAATGAAGATAGTTGGTGATAAAACTTGGAGCTATTATAAAAATTCTTTGTACTCATTTCATGTAATTTTTTTTGTTTAGTAGTAGTCATATTAGATATTTTTATTAACAAAACATAAATTATCTATAATTACAATTTGGCGAGGAATTCTTACTTTTGGGCACATAAAGTTAAACTAATTTCTTCTTTTATATAAATATTAATGCTGCACGTAACTAGACTTGGTGGTCTTGTGACTAGACTTGACCTTTAGCTTGAATGGACTCAACTCAATCCATTTTCAAAGACTTGTGGATCAAGTCAAGGCAAACTTTGACCGGACTAGTTCTTAATTAATAATCTTTAACTAAAACTAATTTGAAGGTTGGATTAGTTCAACTACTCAATTCTTGCATTTAAATGAGAATAAGATTAATAAACAAGTAGCCTAAAAGGATATTTTGTCTATAAATTTAATCTAGAAGGTTTATCAAATTTAATGAGGACCATTTTAACTATTGTGTATAGGACTAGATAGGATCTAGAAATGAGATTAACCATATCAAAAGGCTAAATTGTATGTAAAATTTTCAAAGATCATAATTTGATCATATGATGCTAGTTTGAGATTTTTTTTAAAAACAGGTAACCTTTTGGTCTTTATGATGTAGCACATTTTTTTAAAAGGTCTAGCGCATAGAGTAATCAAGTCCAAATTTTATTTTCTAGGCTATGAAAATAGGCAATTCAAACTTTTTTTTTTTTTTTGGAAAAAAAACTTAACCAGTTGTATCTTTCAACTCAAGAAGAACTAGGCAAAGTAATTGGAAACAAAGCCAATCTATAAGTTAAGATCTATCTTTTATTAGGCTTTAGCATTTTGATGATTATTTCCATCATTTACCTGGGGAAAGTTATATTTTCTTTCAACTATAAGAAAAATCTGGCCCAAACTATACAGGTGCAAGACAAATAAACAATTGATAACAGCAACAAAAAAAAAGCTATCACAAAAATTTTTAAAACTATTCTTCGGTCCAAATACTAAGTATCAGCAATGATATACAGTAATATTCTATTGACGAACTTTTATATAAAAATGATTTTTATACCTAAAAATTTAGTAATAATACATTGGTGACAAAACCTTATTAACATCATTATCAAAACCTTATTATTCACTAATAATAGATTGTTGATCATATAATATTTTTTAAAAATTTCAAAGGTGGAGGTTTCATGTCCAAATCCATAAATAGGGAACTCATGCTTCTTTCAAACAAGTCTTCTTTTTATTCATTTGCAAGCATGCCTCAAGTGACAAAGGGAAGGCAAGTCATTCAGGTAATATCCGTCTCATTCTTTGATATCTGTTTGTTTTCAAGTCATCTTTAGGGTATGATTAAAAGCTAGAAATCAATTATAGTATGAACGAGCAATCTAATTTCTTTCCATTTATCTTTCCTTCGGAGTTTACCTCGATCGATCCTGTTATCGTATTTCCACACCGATCAAACTAAAACATTCTCATTAATGCTTGCAAGCAGACCAATGGTGAGCTTAAAGGGAGTTTAATTTAAAACATTTCTCATTAATGCTTGCGAGCAGTTGATGCCAGACATCCTCGCAGCGAGTAGGGTCTTCCACCTGTCCCTCGGTTTGGGCGGCGTGAAAGGTGTGATATTTTCATATATACCCGTCGTAGAATGGGAATTTCGAATGGTATCGTATCCTATCCATCACGCTTGGTCACCAAAATCTAATTCTTTTTGTATTCTCAAGTAACGATCGTTTACTTGGTTTGGGTCATCGCATCATAATTTAATTTTACCGCTGCCTGTAAGTCACGTGAAAGCGCCCCGCTTTTCTCTTGAGGTTTGACCAACTATCATTTTTAAATAAATTAGTGAGATAAATTTAGATGGTAGACCGGAGTGGAGGGTCTGATTCCCGGGAGACTGTTTGGGTTCCGGTCGCCTTTACTCCCCAATTTTAGGACCAAATACAGACATAAATAATATATATATATATATATATATATATATTTTTTATTTTTTTTTTTCATCATAAAATAAAACATTATTTAGGGCAATTGAAGTTGGTGGTTAAATGGATGGCCGTCAAGTCAAGCTGTAAATTTGAGCTGGGGAAGGGCAAGTAGGAGAGAGAGAGAGAGGTGATGCGTCTGCTCTCCGGTATTGAACGCAGAGGAGGAGGAGGAGGAGGAGGAGGAGGGTTTCTGGTTGCAGTTTTGGGAAGAAGCAGTGCCGTCTCTTGAACATTTCTGACCTTGGCTTTTTAAATCTCTTTTTTCGGCCCCTCTTTCCTGATCCACTTGGTTAGTGGGCTTTGCGGGAGGATGGAGGCCGCCGCCGAAGCTTCACCGAGCGCGCACAGAAGCGTCCGCCTGCAGGCCCCCCTGGTAAGTCGAGTCCCCAATCGATTAATTGCTTGCAGTTAGTGGTTATTTTTTTTTTTTTTGACGTAACTCGGAATCCGGATCCCGTTCTTTTGCTTCGATTTTGTTTTTCTCCGGGTCGTCTCTGGAAACACGGTTGCAATTTGTGAACAAGGGCTTGGAAATCTTGCATTGTTAGAAGGCATATTGTTAGGGCTGTGTGAAGGATCGATCTTTGGGGGATGAAGAGTTTTGCTATACTTGTTTTCCGCCCTTTTCTCTCTCTGTTTTCTTGAACGGATGATGGTATTCCACCTGATCATTGATGTTGTAGCATGCCAATAAATTTACCGGAGAGTCGAGGAGAGAATCGGACATGAAATATCTGTTCTTCATAAAACTCCAAAGTGAACTCTGAAACTTAATTTGAGCCACCAGTTTCGCCCGTGGTATCTGGATGGATCGGGTCGGTATAGATTTCTGCCGGAATGCAGACATCTACCTTTCTTTTCTGAGCTCCTGAAGGTGCTCCTTTTTATGTCTTTGATTGTGGATTTTGTTACCCGTTATTTTCTAGGATTAGTTTACCTAATTTGCTGGAGTATTTGCTCATCCGAAGGAGAGTGTTTGTAATCCTACTTAATAAGTTCCAAAGAAGATTCTTCTTAGAATTATCATAGTAGTTTGCAAGGCACCTGCAACAGTGGAAGCCATGCTAATCTATTATATATAAATGATCATGAATGGTTACAGTAACTATGCATGTATGGCTTTTGTTCTGGACTAATATCTATTCCTAACAGTGTCTTGTGAAAATTTTTACCATATTTTCCAAAAAAAAAATAGAGAAAAAAAAGTAGCATAATGTGCATTGTATGTACTAATGAAGTGTTTGTAATTTTGTTAATGCTCTGCTGTTACAGTCTAGAGTGTATTTTGACGATAAACTAAATCATATAATTGAATATCCATTCTACGAAACCATATCTTCATTTTGCTGATGCATTGTTGATAGACATCGTAGCATGGGGGTCCTATGTAGATTGTGTTATTTACTCCAGAGTTGCTGAGTGATAGTTGACTTATTAGGAAGGCATATTGTCAATATCCTCGTTCTTGATGCATTCTTGTTCTCTTAAACTAGCTTATCATCTGAAAAGTCTTATTTGAGTATTCTTCTAGTTCCATCAATTTTGCTCTAACCATGGTATCTTTTCTCTTTTCTCTCTTCTTTTCTTTGGTAATAGGAAAACCAGAGTCAGCTTCAACTTTTTTGCTTAATACCATGTACTCAATATAACAGAAACCCATCAGCTAAGATGGAGTTTCTCAGACAGTCTTAACAAAGTGGGTTCTCCCAGTCCTAATATTCTATGGTTTTGCCTGATAAACAGTAACATGCAAAATTCCTCAAGAATTAGAATTGCTGGAATACCAGTTGGAGCATTGCTTACTTTCCGACTTTTGGACTTTTGTCCAGAAAGACAGACCGTGTACCTTTTCTTCTGTACTACACTTTATTTTGCATTTTCTATCGAAGTTGTAGTCTGATCCTGCCATATGTTCTTATCCACATTACATGTGAAAATAATGTGTAAAGATCTAGCATATGGAATAATCTCATATAGATACATCAGGCATATATGTCATAGATTACTTCAAGGAAAATCAAGAAATAAACTCTGCCAAAAAATTGCCGAGCTCTTCTGTGCTAAGAGGTTATTTGTTCTCAGAAAAAAATGAATTGCTTTAAACTGTATGTTCCTCATAAGAATAGAATGCAGAATCTTAAAGTAATGTTCAAATAATACTATGACTTTATCTGCGTCAAGAAGTTCATGTTGGATCATGAGGATTTTGTAGATTTACGAACTTTCTGTGAAAATATTTTTCTGCTACTCTTTATAGGATGTTGGTCTCAGCCATTTGATTGATCATTTACTAATAGTGGCTGATAATAGAAAATAGATACACCCTAGTTATTGAGTCAGGAGTTTTTTGGTATTATGACAAAAGGGGTATGAGGAAGAATATTTTATAAAGTATCATCAGTTGAATAGCATGACTTTCTGTTGAAGATCTGAGTTTGCATGTCATGCCACAGTGATATATTTTTTATCAGAGAGATCAAAGAATTTATATTACATAGTTTGTTCTTTTAAGTAATATGCATGATTTTGTATCCATTGTCCATACTTTTTTTTTCCCTAATTTGCATGAATGAAGTTGTAAGACTCAGACCATAGCATGCCTCAGTGAGTCAGGCTATGTTAGATTAGTAGACTGTTATTGAAGGACGCGTACAAATACTATTCTATAATGATAGCATAAAACATATTCTTTTTTGAGTGTAAACTTAGGTATAGAGTTAAAGAAAAAACTTGATTATTTCTCAGTTTGTAAAAATCTTTCTTTGTTTTTGAATGCTATAGAGATTCATTTGCATTGCTAACAATTTTACCCTATGGATTTTTAAGATGATTAGACATTGGTATGCTGCAACTCTTGGATTTGAGCCCTAGTGCTTCCTGATGTCCTGTTGTACTCATATGTCCATTTTAATTACTTCCAACCAAGTTTTCTTAGGTCTTCTCTTCTTAGGTGAGTGCTTGATCCAGCTGAACTCCTTCCTGTTATGGCAGCTTCATCCAATTACCTCAACTTTTCTTGAGTCCGTTCAAAGGGCTTGCTGGAGTAACTTTCTAAATCTTATTTTTGCCACACATCCATCTTTGCATGCTTCTTTTGTCTATGCTCATAATGATCCTTTATATTGCTTGACATTTTAATCCATAGAGTAAGTACTATTGTTAATGACATGATTCACACAGTGCCATAAAGCTGATGCAAAATTGAAACCATGAATGCTTCATGGCATACGAAAACAAGAAGGTTATTCCCTTATGCCATTGATAAAGCTACAGATGCTTCAATTATGGCTTCTAACGACCGGTCTTTCTAGCTATTGCATAGGATTATTTTTCCTCTGGATCTTTTTGGTTTAGTGATGTTCCATGTCTTTCCAGTTGTGATATGTGACAAAGGTAAGCGTTTGTGGTTCTTTCATTTATTGTGATTTTTAACTGATCCATGTTACTTCGAAGTTAAGCTCACAAAGCTGCTTGTTATATCTGGAAAGATGCCCTGTTGATACCCAAATAGGAATCTATGGGAGTTCTAATGAATCATCAGAGGAAAAGGGGCTCTAGTTTGGCTGTTCAAAAGGACTTCGACTGTTATTTTGTAGCCAAATTTGATGAAATTATGTAAAAATCAAAAGAAGGCATTTCTCTTATACATTTGCGGTGTGACATCAGATCATTGAAGAGGACAAGTTCTTTGCTTGTAAGGGAATAGTTCTTGCTGTGTCGACTAGATTTTTATTTTAGCTGTGTATACCAGGTTTTCATCGATATTAATTGTAAAATGTCACCTTGCTGCATTTAGGAAGTCAAATCTTAGACTAACCTTAAACTCTTTTTTTGAACAATGCATAAATTTTTCTAAATCCATCCCTTATCCCAAAAGGCTTACCTTACCATATTTTGTTCCTTGTTCAGATCTATATACTGTTACTGGTTGCACTGTGTGCTGTCTGCTTATGAGGTCATCATGCCTCCTTCTAAGATAGAACCTTCTATAGGAATTTCTCATTCTGTGTTTTTACCTGATTAAGACACAAGTTTGTTCCTTCTTTAGAATTGATATTAGACATTTTAATGTTTCGTTCTTTCTCCCTGATTGTTCTGTCCCTGACTTTCCTCACCATTTCAGCTGTCATATAAACAAGCCTTATCTTTTGCCTCTGCCTATTTTTTGTGATGGAACTTCATATAAAATAGTGTAGCAAATAAATGATAATAAAAAAACCTGATAAAATTTCTGAAAACCTCATGAATTGTGAAAATTAGAAAAGCATTGACTGCAAAGACCATAGTTTAATTTATAATATATTAAGTAAAAATTTTGAGGAAAATGGAAGAACTTATTCTATGAACAAACATAACATAAGCATATTTCCTTGATTCTTTTTACTGTATGTATCCTCTGTTGACTGGTAGTCCTACCGAGTTGGGTATTGCTGAACAGAATTTGAAGTTGCAATGCAGATTTTACAAATTCTGGAATTAGATTCAGTTGTCATTATAAGAGAAATGGTAGGATAAATCTTGTAATTCTAATCCTCGAGAATTTGAAGTCAGAGTGCAGATTTTACAAATTCTGAAATTAGATTCAGTTGTCATTATAAGAGAAATTGTAGAATAAATCTTGTAATTCTAATCTTTGATGTGTGTTCAGCATGAAAGACAATAAAGTCCTACAATTGAAACTTCAAAGGGTATATTTTCATTGAGTTCTTGCTTACTGTATTCTTCTATGATGATCTATTAAGTTTCGATTTTCTTCTGTCAATGCCATCCCACCTTCACATTAATATAAAGCAAATTACTATCCAACATACAAAAACTCATGCAAAGACATTGTAAAAATATAGTGAGATTGAGATGCCTTTTACCATTCATTGCCTTGAATATCTTGATAGATTAGATGTAAAATATGCATGCGTGAAGTTGAACCTCCTCATAATGGTGATCGTTGGATCGTAGTTAATCCGGCATTTCAATCATCTATGATAAGCCCGAGCCATCCCTTTGGCGCACCTGCTATTTAAGAATTAAAAGTATAAATGAATGAACCATGTAATACGTAGCCAATCATGCAAAGCTGTCTAATCTCTCTTCTGACTTTAATAGCAAAACCTTCACCTTTTCTTTTCTGAGCTTTCAGCTAACACTGATGATGCTGGAGAGCACCTGGCAAAATCAAACTGAATTATGTGTACCATATCATAGTTCAATGAGTTGTTCTATCAAGACTTCATTTTCTCTCTAAAAATAGGTATAATTGCACACACTAAAATACAAGCAGGTGCTAAGTGCTTGCTGATAAAATTACTCGCCATGAAGTTTTTGTCTTGAAATATTGGAATTCTGCATTTATTGCCACCTTAAAGTATAAATATTTTGTTACGTTTTTCTCGTTTTTCTTTACCAGCTCTTATTTACAATTGTGATACAAGTTCATAGCATTTCACTGCATAATCTTTGTTTTCATAGCAAAGCTCTGGGAAACTCTTTTAATATTCTTCCACTTTTCTTCCATTAATTATGCACTGATGCTCTTTATATTGCAGGTTGATTCTGTGTCATGTTATTGTCGAGTAGATGCAGGCTTGAAAACTGTTGTTGGAGCTAGAAAATTTGTTCCTGGAACTAAGCTATGTCTCCAACCTGATATTAAACCTAATGGGCCCAGGGTGAGAAATTCACGCAGGGAACGTTGCAGAAACCAGGCGCCACTCTTGCCTGGCCTTCCTGATGATCTTGCTATTGCTTGTCTGATCTGTGTTCCTCGAGCTGAGCACCCAAACCTTCGATTAGTTTGTAAAAGATGGAATCGCCTTTTGTCTGGAAACTACTTTTACTCCCTCAGGAAAAAACTTGGGATGGTGGAGGAATGGGTTTATGTCATTAAGAGAGACCGCGATGGGAAAATATCTTGGCATGCTTTTGATCCTATCTATCAGCTCTGGAAACTACTTCCACCTGTTCCTGCAGAGTATTCTGAAGCACTTGGCTTTGGTTGTGCTGTTCTAAGCGGCTGCTACCTTTACTTATTTGGAGGTAAAGATCCAATGAGGGGCTCTATGAGGCGTGTTGTTTTCTATAATGCCCGAACAAACAAATGGAATCGAGCTCCAGATATGCTACGGAAACGCCATTTTTTTGGTTCCTGTGTCATAAATAATTGCCTCTATGTTGCTGGTGGAGAATGTGAAGGGATCCACAGAAACCTGCGTTCAGCTGAGGTATATGATCCTAACAAGAACAGATGGACCTTTATTGGTGAAATGAACACTGGAATGGTACCACTTATCGGGGTTGTTTATGATGGAAAGTGGTTCCTGAAAGGGCTTGATTCTCAACGTCAGGTGGTGAGTGAAGTATATGTACCCACAACAAATACGTGGTCCCCAGTTAATGATGGAATGGTTACAGGATGGCGAAATCCAAGCATTTCATTCAATGGGAGGCTTTATGCCTCGGATTGCAGGGATGGATGCAAGCTTCGAGTCTATGATGGAGCTACAGATTCATGGAACAAGTTCATGGATAGCAAGCATCATCTAGGCAACTCTCGTGCCTTTGAGGCTGCAGCTTTTGTATCTCTCAATGGTAAACTCTGCATCATCCACAACAACATGAGCATCACCGTCATCGACGTATCAAATCCAGGAAAGAATATAGAGAATATCAGTGCTCATTTGTGGGAGACTGTTGCTGGGAAAGGGCATTTAAAGACTTTTGTGGCAAATTTATGGTCCAGCATTGCAGGTCGTAGTGGGTTGAAGAGTCACATTGTTCACTGTCAGGTGCTTCAACTCTGAGGCTTACAGCATTCTGATGGAAGATAAATGGAGAGGTGATGGTGGTTCCTTGATGAAGCCCTATGGTACCATCTGCTGTTTATACCATCTTCATGTCCGAGTGGTCAAATTTCAACCCAAGGAACTATTTATTCACTGACCGATATATGTTGATTCCTACATTGTTAGATTGTTTTTCTTTTAGGTTCTGTTTGGGTAATCTAGCATGATTGGACTGAATTTCCTGCTGGATTCATCCAATCTTGTGGGAGGAAAGAAAAGATCTTTGTTGGTCCTTTTTCTCTCTATAGTGATGGGCTGTGGAGATCCAGTTTTGTGGGCTGGGCTGGGTCTGCTATTCTCTAATAGTAGATCCTGTTTCTAATTTGATGGATCCAGCAGGATTATCCAAACAGATCTTTGGGGGTTTAAGATAACCCTTTCTGGTGGGTATACGTATGAAACTTCCAGAGAGAACAGGAACTTTTTGGCCCGGGCTCTTCTAGCAGTTTGCACTGGATTGCGTTATGAAGCAGAGAGGTGAAATGGTTCATAAACATTCATCTTGTTCTTGTGGCAGCTTTCAGGCTTGATTGCTTACCGGAACCAAGGGATGCAAAAACATTATGATTTTGAAGGTTAGCTGTTTGAATTCAAACCCTCACCACAACACTCCCAACACAAGAGGAGGAAGACAGGAGTTATTTGCATGCGACTGTGAGCTGTAACAATTACTTCTGAATGTGATTCACCTCTACTGCTTGTTCATTCATGTTAAGATGTTACACAAGATGGAAAGAGAGCAAAGTTTCATTAAAAATCATATGCTCTTCTTTAATGTCATCGTTACCAGATCCTAAACTGTGCATGAAAGATGGTATGCTGTTTGTGGATGATTGGTTGATTTTGCAGGCGACGCGTATTTTTATTATCGTCGAGAACTCAACCATTGTCATTGACATAGGAGAGCTTGGGAGACCGGAAGAATAGGGTGCTTTGACACAAAACTGGTGCTGGATAAAAAAAAGGAGAGAGAAGAAAGGGAAGGAGATGAGGAGGGAAGAGAGAGAAAATGACAGATGAGATGAAAGCAGCGGGAGAGGGCAACTTCATATTCTCAAAGCTTAATAATTGCGAGCTTGTGTTTTCAATTACATTGCAATGACTTAATATATCTAAAATTCTAATAAGAGTATGTATAGAAATAAAATATTATCATTTTTATAAAATTTAAGTCAGGGTCCACATAAAAATAAAATTTTATGATTTTCAAATAAAATATTTTTTTTTAAAAAAATTTATATTTGTGCTTGGTAGAAGTGTGTCCGGATCTCTTATAGGATGATACAAAAGTTATACTCTAGTGGTTGAAAAGAATTTTATCCAATGTTATACTCTAGTGGTTCGAAAGAATTTTACTTTCTACTAGTTGATTGTAAGTGCCATTTAAGAAGCTTTTCAAACAAGTAGTAAAAAAAAATATTTTATAATCCAAGAAGCATAAGAGGGAAGGTAGCTTTACCATCGAATGAAATAATGATAGAAGCCATCATTTATCCAAAATCGCTTCAATTTCATCTCTATTGAAGAAAATATGGCTTAGGAACTTAAGTACCTCTAGGGTCACGAGATGATAAAACAAGTGGTTCAAAGGTACCTTTGTAAGGAAGTAAATCCTTTACATTGGAAACAATACTAATATTTATATGATTAGGTAAGATAAACAGATATGCATTAGATCCAAGTTTTCTAATAATGGAAAATAAGCTAATGACCTGGGTATGCAAATTTTTGAGGGAATGTTCTTTGATGGATAAATATTATGAAAAAGTTAGTAAACTTTTTTTATTGAATAACTTATCCATAATTCTATGCTTCTTTAGGTAGATAAATTATGTTTTTAGGGATAGCCTTTATTCATAAAATAGAGGAAAAGCCTTACCATGTAAAAAGTGGATAAGTTATTTTCTCATTGTCCAAAAAAAAATCTAAAATACCCCTAACTCTATAATAATATATATTATATTATATTATATTATTATTATAGAATAAAATACAATATAGTATATATTTGCTATATTATATTTTATGTTATCTACATTATATTTGTTGGGAGAGTAAATCATTTTTCCAACTTGCAGAGCTTGGATCCCAGACGAGGAGGTGACTTGTTACTTCTACATATACACATCCTCTAAGACAAAAGAAAAGTGCCAAACCATGGCTATTGCTAGAGAAAATGGTCAAGTTTATGATTTTAGAAAACAATCGACCCAGAGTTTGGACATCAACCAACCATCGATTAGAATAAAGGGAGCAAACAACTTTGGATTTAGGCAAAGCCCTACATCTGCAAGAAGATCCATGTCCGCTTGAGGAAAGCACCATGCCGTGAAGAAGAGTTGGCTTGATCGACAGCATACAATCGACTGACCTTAGTAAGTAATTATGACTAATTTGCTGGGCAGATCATCGAAGTCAACTACATGTCTAAAAACTCTGATGTTGCCTTCTTAGATGATATACATGTAGGCTTATTCACAATGCGAGATCTTCACCAATGATATAGCAGATCTCCATTCGCATTTGATGTGCATAGTTAGCTTCTTCACCTTCTACAACAAATACAGATTTTTTGTGATCATAAGTTGGTGCCTCCACTATCTATAATAGGCACAAATTCTCCAAAATTGCTATTGGACTTGGTTGTAACGGTCAACAATTACCCTCTCTATATAAAGGGAGGCAAAGAGAACCCTCAGATAAGTAACCTCTTCTAAGAGTAATAAAGCCTAGACTCTATCACTCTTTCTCTGTTATATTATTGCTAAAGCTTTAATTGACTTAAGCATTAGAGGGTCCCTCCATCGAAGAGTCTCTGGTGAGTGGACTTCTTTGCAGGTCTCTTGGAGGAAGGAATCTCCAGTGTTAGATCTCTCCATGTCGGTAGGCGATCAACCTCCACCTTAGTAGGAGATTGAGCCTATCATAATATGAGCAAAGACTTCTGGCAATAGATTGATGCTAGAGAAAAGGCCTTTGATTTCCTATAAAAAGCATAACCACCATAAAAGTGAGAAAGATAGCTAGAACTAGGATTGCGTCCAACATGTCATGATGTTAGTCCTCTCGGTGCAGCCTACCATAATAGCATACCCGTAACAATTCCATATCTTGGTGCAACAAGTCCAAAACTTGATGACTACTATCCAGAGCCTCCAAAAGACATATAGCAAAACAACAACAGCAATAGTAATAGCAGGGGGAGCCTATTTTACCATCGGCTCTCTCCCAAAAGTCCTAGATATGCACACCCCTCCAAACAGACCCAGCATTTAGAGCCAGTGGTCCGTCGCTCTTCTCCTCTCATTGCCAAGATCCAAGGTGCGAGGAGTGATACCAACACTCTTTAGAATCTTCTAGAGGAGATTCCATCCCAAATTACTCTCGGAGGTCAAGGCTTTCTCAATGTGAGGCCAAGCTCGAGTGGCAGGTTTGAGAAATCAACACTCGCTCAAAGTCATGTGGAAAGGAGGCTAGGCATAAAAAGATGGCATTAGCTTCAACTCATGGCATCCTTCCTCTTACTGCATCATGGAGGAAATGATTCTTGCTCGATTCAAAATACCTAAGAAAGAGTCCTACGATAACTCCACTGGCTTGCTGGACCACCTTGAGAGTTAAAAATATCTTTCATGATGCTCCAAAAGGCATTGAACGCACTCCTTTGCATTACCTTCTCAGCCATGCTCAAGAAGACGTCCCGAGCATGGTACTCTAGCCTCTAGTGAAGGTCCGTTTGCTCCTTTGAGCAACTAAGAACAATGTTCATGCATTTTGGCAGTAGCCAAAGATAGCCAATGAATTTTGACATCCTTTTCTCCTCCCAACAAAGGAAAGGTGAAAGGCTATGCGACTATGGCCCGATTAAATGCGACTATGTTGGAAGATTGTGATCGTAATGAGTAGATCATGATATCGATCTTGAAGAGAGGTCTAAAGAGTTCTTGGCTAATCTTTTTCTTGGATAAGAGTTTTTCAAGAGACTATATTGAGATGTTCATGCGAGCTCGAAAACATGTACAAGTAGAAGAGGTGGCGATTGTACGATGCCAAGAAGATGAAGGTAATATCTTAAAGAAGAAGAGAGCTTGGGGAGAGCCCCAAGAAGCTCAATAGGAGGGTAAATCCTCCTCTTTGGAAGAACTCAAAGCCAAGGAGCCTGCCTTGCTAGTTTAATACCTATACCCCCTATTCACTCCTCATGCCCAAATTCTCATTGAGATCGAGGGTGAAAGATATTTTCATCAACTTGAACCAATGAAGGTCCTAACAGACATCCACAATCGAAGAAGGTACTACTGATCCATCAGGATCATGGTTATGATATCGAGGATTGCCTTAGCTGAAAGACAAAATTGAAGCCTTAATCTGAAGGAGATACCTAGGAAAGTATGTTCACAACTGATAGAATCAAGAGGCTGAAC
Organism: Areca catechu; assembly: GCA_021397845.1. Taxonomy (NCBI): domain Eukaryota; kingdom Viridiplantae; phylum Streptophyta; class Magnoliopsida; order Arecales; family Arecaceae; genus Areca; species Areca catechu. Next base: position 5,789,876 of record CM038040.1, on the reverse strand, counting down.
CACCAGCTCAGCATCAGTCCAAGATGGAGGATAACAGTAACCAACCCACGACTGGTGTCATCAATATGATCTTAGAATTTGTTGATGGGAGGGGATAAGAAGCTGAGCTGAAGATCCATCACCAAAGAAGTAACGAATTGATAATATAATAACCTTTTCTTATAAAGATGTTCAAGGAATTCAAACTGCTCATCATGATGCTATTATCATCTCTATGATGATAACAAACTATGCTGTAAAAAAAATTCTTATTGACAAAATATATTAGTAAAAATCATGAATTCTAATATCGTGTCTCAACTAAAACTTATAGTTATTAAGTAGAATTATGCTTGCCATACAAATGTATGTACGGTTGTCAACTAATGGCGTTTTCTCATGGACAACAAACTTGAGATTGGGTTTGATGGTGAGATAAACATGAACAAAAGTGGCATAATAAAAAATTGTTCTTTTTTAAATTATTTCTTTCATTCCTAGCATGCAATCGATACAACAAAAGGTCCATTCTTTGGTGCATAAATATCAAGAAAAAGTAGATCAATTTTTTTATTAACTAACTTATTCATGTTCTTATATTTTTCTAGATGAATAAATTATTTTTCATAGATAGTATTTAGTTATTAATAAAAGGAAGAAAAGTCTTATCTACCTAAAAAGTAGGTACTTTAGTTTCCCATGAACTAGAAAAACAAGTTTTTTATTTTATTTCCAATATAACCTTAACTATATAATAATAATATAATATATATTATAATATACTATATACTATATTATATAATATATTATTATATATTATACTATATATAATATATTATTATACTAATATAATATATTATTATAATAATAATATATTATAATATTATAATATATTAAATTATTATATATATAACATATATTTATATAATGAAGGTATTATGAAAAATATGGATACATTTTAGTAATTTATCGTGAAAAGTAGTGGTGCAAAAGATATGGATAATAGATTACATAGTCATTTTTTAATAAAAAATATTTTTTATCTAAATATTATTTAAAAATATTTATCTAAAAAAAAAAGAAGTTATTTATCATTTTTAAGGAACAGGCCGTAAAGGATTAGCATCAAACCGGCCTATTAGCACCTTGAATTAAGTAATATTGACGGCTACCTTGGGTTGGATGGAGGCATGGAGCGCCTCCCGACGCGCGTTTTCGAGGCACTCCAGCGCGCGCAAGGAGCCGAAGCGCTCCCTTTTCTCGTTTAAAACCCAGCAGTGCTCCTCCTTCCAATCTACGTTGCCAAAACCAAGATGGCGCCTGATGGAGATCAGAAGCAATCCCCGAAGGACAAGGAAAAAAAAAGAAAAAAAGAAGGATTATGCTTTCCAGAGGACGACGATGTCGATGAAGGCAAGAAGTAGAAGAAGCTGCAGACGCGGCCGGGGGCAGCCAGCATTCCAGAGGTTATGTTTTCCCGAAGATGAGATCACCATCCTCCGGGATCTCCTCGACAACCGCTCCAAGGATGGCCTTCTCGATCCCGTCTCCCCGCCGACCGCACCTCCTCGTACGTCCGCAGTAGTTCCCTCCGGCTCCAGGCCTCCGATGGTCAGCTCTCCTCCAAAGTTCAATGCCTTCGCAGGAAATTCATGCAAAACGTCAACCGCAGCAGGTCCACCTTCAGCGACCACCACGAACAGCACATCTTCGATCTGTCGAGCCAGCTGTGGGTTGCAACCGTTGACAAGAAGAAGAAGAAGAAGAACACCTGGTGAGTATGGTTTGTAAATTGTAATGTTCAGCAGGAACCGCGATGCAGTATTTATTGTTCCATGACAGTGCAAATTATCTTCATAAAAAAGTGTTAAAAGCCCTCTCAAGAACTGGATCTAGAATCTTGTCTATGATCAGATGGTTCGATATATAGTTTAGAAATCAGTTCTAAGATAACGAAGGAGCTACCTGCTATGGCTAGGGCCTAGGCAATTAAAGTTCGATTACAAGTGGCTAGTTACATGAATATTTGAAAACTTATGCATCGAACTCTATTTTAGGTATTGATGAACTAAATCCATTCAAACATCATTAGTTTGCAATATATAACCGAGAATGAAATAGTTGCACGTAACAAGAAACCTACCGGATATCTATTGTCAGATATTGTCGCGTGAGCTGTTCAGGTATCATATGGATTGTAATTAAGCTGCCTCGATAGCTCATGCGACGGTAACAAACCAATAAATTCTCCAGTAGCCTCATGATATATATGAAGAAAATTAAGTGTGGTGAAGAACTAACCCGAGCTCAGGTTTATGTTGAGTCACACAAGAACAAGATTGGGCATCCAGTGGATGAAAACTCGGCGCGGATTGTTGCATATTCCGACTTTTTATAAGCATTTTCTTGTTCCACGTACTTATAAGGTAATAATAATAGGTGGAAATACTAAAATAATGTTAATTTTGCTGGGTCTCATTAATTGCAGCTCCAACTGAAACAATGTACAAAAGATGGTCCTAAGAGTTCAGGGAAGAGGCATTGCCCAAGATGATCTATATATATTTACTCAAGTCATGGGAAAAGAGGAACATCGGCAGTCTAATACTCTTAGTCCTGGATCCTCTCCTAGGTATTTTTCAAGCAAAACAAGTAACAAATGTGACTGCCAAAGAAGAGCCTTGGAGATCGGAAAAAAATGGCAGAGGAAAGGCAACACTGGAGAACGGCAATGAAATGTGTGGTAGCTGCATTAAGAATGAAAGTAGAAGCTTCGGAAAGAAGGGGCCGTATATGAGGAGCAAATGCTTGACCAAATTCGAAGGGTTGAAGCATTATATTGGGTATCCCCCAGGCAAAAGGTTCACAATCTCTTTAATTTATGCAAGGTTCACAATCAATATCGCCAGCCGCTATGATATATTTCTTTTTTATGATGGGGTCACGATACAGCTAGCCCCCATGATAATTCTCCTAAGGAAACAAGCATGCTCTTCATCATCCAGCAACATGCCTCTACCGAGTCAGCTGACCAAACCATAAAAATAAAAATAATAATAAAAGAAAAAAAATGATGTGGAAAAAGAAGAAGAAGGAAAAACAAAAAAAAATGATGTGGAAACCATAACCTGAATGTTCATGTTATTTATTCTCATTTCAATGGCATATAATCATTTCAATTGGTATAGATTTGAGTCCAAATCTTTGTTCTTTTCTAACATATGGATCCTTTTCTCATTGCAAGCTTTCACCGCTTCTTAGTTCTTAGTTCTCATACCATAAATGCACTGATATTTTATTATTTTGGATTTCGCATGTCTGATTTAAAAGCATGTTTGATAATATCTAATGAATTTGTAGGGATGCCCGTGCAAAAAGAGAAAAGGAGAGTTAAATGAGCAGAAGAATACAACTGTTTTGGTAGAAATCTTGTTGTTGTGATCTTGAAATTATGGGTTTTTACACACACGCATATATCCCTTGCAAATATAACTTATTTCAATTTATTTTCTGAAAATACTATTTGCATATATAACCCTCGCTTCATCTTGTTTTTGCATGGATGCTCCTCCTATTAGATTTTTGGATAAAAGTGTTTAAAAATAACCATTTTGACATTTTTGTGTTAATAACCATTAAAATATACATTCCTTTTGTTTTGAAAAGGGCTATGTTTTTATGTAATTTTGTCTAATGCAAAAGGATAATAAAATCATTTAACATTTTAAACAAGTACTTATTAACAGTGTTGGCCAATAATCTAATCGGAGGTGTATCCATGCACAATCTTGATGATTTGATGGTATATAAGCAGAAAAAAGACTTGAATTATATATCACATCTCCCTTCCATAAATATATAAATTTAAAGGCAAGATTTAAGTTGTAAGCAGGTTGCAAGATATGTTTGCTATGTACTGGAGGGATGGTTCGTAGCAGAAGGCATACTTTAAAGTAAGGATCCAAATAACCATCATGGTGGTAGTGCAGGTAGAACGGGTTTAGTCACACATTCTACATGTCTCAAGTTCGAGAAATGACATCATGACCATCTCGAATAATTTCAGGATTAGTCCTAGAACCTGGATGTGAGTGCATGGATTGGTCGGGCCCTTTGGTTAAGATCCGCCTATTGCTTTGATAGGGCTGGGATGATGTACTCATTTATTTAGTATGGAATCTTAGGGTTACACCCAATGTACCATCTTTGTTGTTACTTCAATAGAGACTAAATATTTCTTTGAGTGTATAGAATATATATATATATTAAAAAATAAGTGTTAAATAATAAATAAAATTTCACAACATAATTTCATTAACTTTAGATTATTGTACAACATTTTAGTAATAGTTACTTGCTCATAATTAATATTCTATATAGGTTAGTTGTATATTCTGCTAGCTAGTTTGTTATGGACAATATTTGATATTGAACCCTATATTGACATTGAAGAATAGCCTTCTCTATTAGATCTTTGTATATTATTAACCTTCCTTGAATACCATTAATGCATTGCATATAATTTCGATCACTTAGTATAATCTATGCCTTCAAATGAACCTTAGATGAACTCTATTTTCTTTGCACTAACTAAATTCAATTACGCGACTGATGGATGCACAAAGTATCTATGATGATAACATAATAGTTGTGACCTAGCTAGACAACCCAAGAAGGAGGGTTGAATTGGATTTTTTAAAAACTTAAACCTTAATTATATGTTACAATGTGAAGTGTATGTGAGCAGAAATGGAAGTGCAGAAAATATAAGTACTGAAAGTAAAGAGGATATGCAAGTAATCACAAATACAAGATAACTTTATAATGGTTCGGTGCCCCAGCACTTACATCCACTCTCTAAGTCTCTTCTTAGAAATTTTTTACTATAATATTCTCCAAAGATTATAGTTAGTTTATTTTCTTGGGCTCACAATCAAAATCCAATGTTGATTATTTTCTAGGGCTTACAATCAAAATCCAATAAGCCAATCATTGCCTTAAGAAATACCTAACTTCAATTCCAACTAAAGTAAGCAACAAAGAAAACAAGGAAGAGTAGTTTAAGTACAAAAAAAACTTCTTAAAAGGAGCAAGAAAAGAACTTATGCACAATAGAAGACACAAAGAATCTTTGGATGCTTCAATGCTTATCTTCTTACTAAGAAGCCAATGTTAATGTATTTACTTTAGGTGGTTGAAAGAATGAGCTCTTAAATCAAGACTTTTTGACTTTTCTCTCTTTTCTTGATAATACTTGGAATATTTTTTTGATTTGATGGTTCTTCTTGGTTTCCAATGAGTTTGATAGCCTTTAAGAAGCCTTCCAAGGTCAAACTAGTTATTTCTTGTCATTGGAGAAGGAAAAATAGCTATTAAGAATAAGACATGGCCATTTTATCATTTTTGAAAAACTAGCCATTATGCTTGTCAGTAGCCTTTGAGTCGACTCAGATTTTTATCAAGTTGACTCGAAGTTCTTCCGAGTTGGCTCAGTCATTTTCTCTAAAATATGACTCTTTGTTATCCACTATTAAGTTGACTTGGTTCTGTTAAATCGGCTCAAGGTTCATTCGAATCAACCCAAGGTTTATTTGAGCTGGTTTAAAAGTCAGCCACAAAAATTAGCTTTCTATTATTTTGGGCAAACCCTATCAGGTTGACTCAAATTTTATCCGAGTCAGCTCGGATGCGTGCTGGCTGAAACTCTACAATATTAAGTTGAAACCTTCCGATACGAGGCTGCAACTTATTTTCTATAGCTTTTGAGACTTCAAACTTCAACACACATGTTTATTAATAAAATTTATTAATTTTTCTCAAACATTTGATCTTCAAAAACTTATGTTTTGAATTTATTAATATTACCCTTATCTTTTTCTGAAACATTAACTTGTGCAGTACATTAGTAACATTATATACTCAAATGTATTGTTATTCATCAAAATCAATCCTTGGGGCCAACAATCTTTTCTTTTTTAATGATGATGACAAAACTTTAAGTATATAAGAGAATTAAACATAACATATCTTAAAAAAATAGTAGAGCATACTAAAGCATGAAAAGCAAATTAATAAGTATGAAAATTGTTAGAATATATTTTTATAAAATATTGAAATGTAAGCCAAAATATAAAAGTCAAGTATTAAAGAATATATTTATATTATTATTCATTTTGAATACATTAACATACTACTATTCATTTCATTTTTTTCAGTTTATTCACTATTATTCCCCCTTGTTGTTTTATGTAATATTATTCCCTTTTCAATATTATTCTATATTATATTACTTAATATTTTCAATATTATTCAATATTACTCAATATTACTCTCTATCTTTGTCAGCATCATTAAAAAATATGAGAGAGATATTACTCCCTCTAAAAGAAGCAATCAATGCAATTGAATATGATGGGATGTCATCGACATAAGTGAATCACAAAAAATATAACACCGTCAAATATATAAGGCATAAAGGATATATAGATTATCATCAGTTTGTTGATACATGAAATAAAAAGGTACATCCTGATATAAGTGACAAAATATACATATCATCAAAGCATAAGATATAGTAAAATATTTGATATATATAACTTCAAAGCATAAAACTTAATATATATACAGGTCTAAATCTAGATAACTCTTAAGCTGTGGAGTTAGTTGTCTGACTTCGAGTCCTCATCACTGGCCCGATAGGTGCTGTAAGAGGTCTCCTACAAGATTGACGAGACTGTTGCTGTCTCCTATAAATCCTAGTAATAGTCCTAGCAGACAGTCCAGGACGTTTAGGGTTAGGCTAGGTAGTTTTAGGAGGTGAAGCCTGAGGAGGGTGACTCATCATCTAAATCATCAAAAATGAAATAGAAGGAGAAGGTAGAGCTACTACTACTGCTTGATCAGATACGATCTCGAAAATTCTTAGTCATATTATGTCTATCAATAATAGTGTGAACATTAGTAAATCTATCATTAATCTCCTTGTCAATCTTTCTGCAATACCTGAATAGTGGGAAGCTGCTCAATGAGTTGATATATGTCAATAATCTTAGTCTGAAGTCCGTCGACTCTATCAGTAAGCATCTGCATCTCGGCTCTCACAGACTGGAGCTTTTTTCTGATAGTTTGTTCAACAATCTTATCTATCCTCCACACCATTCTATCATCCACTAAAGCCTATATGTGAGAGGTGTCAGGTATCCTCAAGGATGGAACAGAAATATCAGAAAGCCCTAGTGCTCCCTTATATGGCCTAGGTGGTGATGATGGCTTAGTTCTGTGAACTGGAGATTCTGGTCCCTTTTGTGCCTCTAAACCAGAAACTCGCATCATCTAGTAATCACCCGCTCTCTGATATCTCATCCGATGAAGAGTGCAGTCATAATACTTGTCATGACTCTTGAGCTTCTTTGAGGACTCCCCCTTAAAAGATACTCTAAAGCTCTCAAAAATACGAGTCAGTAACATGCCATATGGTAGACAAGCGTTCACTTTCTCTGCTATATCACTCATCTGAATCAATATAATCCCAGGGAGATTGATGGATATAGACTGGATAAGATGATACATTATTGTCAGCTCCCTCTCAATACAAAATCAAATCTTCCAATCTTGGGAATGAAGATCCCCCTAGCAATATGGTATAAAAACATCAGATCAATGGACAATGTATTGGATTTGAACTCACCAATACCTTCAACATCCATCCTATCTAATAAGCATCTCATCCCAACTCTTTTATCAACTAATCTGTCTGCTATCATGCCCATAGTAGGAATACCAAATAGCTATCCTAGAGAAGCATCAGTCAAGGTAATATTTACTCCTTTTACAATAGAGAAAATACCACCAGAAACTCTACTCAAGTATTTATAAAATTTTTCAACAAGTCTAGGTAGGTCAATATGTTAATCTTATAAAAGTCCTCCCATCCCTGTCTTCTGATCTATTTATAAAATGTAAAGCCATTCTCTTTAAAGAAGTGAAAATTAATCCATCTACCAATCGTAATGACCCTACCTGCCATCCTTTTGACCAATGGATGTGGGGAAGGTGGCATTTGAGTAGTGGATGGCATGTGAGGCTCAGTGATAGATGGAGGAGCATCCTTCCTTGTTGCTTTAGCTCTTCTTTGTCTTTCTAAGCTTCGAGTTGCATGAACTCGCTCCGTTTCAGTCCATGGGTGCTTTATACGATAGGCCAACATCTTCCTAGGGTACATGATTGCTAGAAAATATGTTGGAATCTAGGGAAAACATGAAAAGAAGGATGAATTTGAAAGTTTTTATATAGGTGGAGGATTTGGATAAAGATTCCTACTTATGGTGGGGGATGACCTAATGACTAAAAATAAGACCTATGGCTCCCTATTTTAAAAACTTTGGGCCTGACCTTGAGTCGACTCAAATTTATTGAGTTGACTCAGACTTGAGTCAACTTAGATTTAATTTGAGTCAGCTCAAATCTAGGTCAGAAGAAAATTCAGAAATTTTGATTCAAGTCAGAAGAATTTCATAAGTAATTTTGAAAATTCTAAGATTGCCAAAATTAAGAGAAGATCTCTAGTTAAAAATTTTCCTAAAAGGAGAGAAAGAAGTTTAATCAAAGGGATCACAAATACCTATTTCTCTTCTAATCATGCTAAATCTATCTTCACTTAAAGATTTTATAAAAATATCAGCTAATTACGAATCAATGCTAATAAAATCAAGTACAACATCACCATTTTGCACATGGTGTCTTATAAATGATGTCTTATTTTAATGTGTTTAGTTCTTGAATGTTAAATAGGATTTTTAGTAAAATTTATGGTACCAGTGTTATCACATCTTATGGGGATATTATTAAATTTTATGTCAAAATCTTTTAATTATTGCTTAATCCATAAGAATTGAGCAAAACTTTCAACTGTAATGTATTAAGCCTTGACTGTAGGTAGTACCACCAAACTTTATTTTTTTCTAAACTAAAAGATTAAGTTTACTCCTAGAAATTACCAAGTTTTATTAGTACTTTTTCTATCTAATTTATATCCAGCAAAGTCAGAATATGAATATCCAATTAATTCAATTAAGGATTGCTTAGAATACCATAATCCAGTATTAATAGTACCAAACAAGTATTTAAAAACTCTTTTAATAGCTAGCAAATATGACTCTTTTGAATTAGATTGGTATCTAGCACACATGTATATACTAAATATTATATCAAGTCGGCTAGTAATAAGATCGAGCAGAGATCCAATCATGTCTCTATAAAATTTTGATTTATGCTCTTACATTTCTTATCTTGATCAAGCTTACTTGTTGAGCTCATTGGTGTGCCAATTTTTTTGAAACTTTTCATCCTAAACTTCTTGAGTATTTCCCTTGTATATTTCATTTGATTGATAAATATTTCTTCACTTGTTTGCTTTATCTGGAGTTCGAGAAAGAAATTAAGTTCTTCCATCATGCTTATCTCGAACTCTCCCAGCATTAGCTTGGCAAAATCTTGACAAATAGTTTCATTAGTAGCATCGAATATAATGTCATCTATATATATTTGGACTACTAATAGGTCTTCATTCCTTTTTTTTCAAAAATAATATAGTATCTACATTCTCTTTTATGAAATCATTTTGAAGTAAAAATTTGGTTAAATGCTCGTACCATGCATGAGGAGCTTGTTTCAAATCATAAAGAGCTTTGTACAATTTATAGACATGATTTGAAAATTAATGATTTTTAAAACTGGATGGTTATTCTACATAAACCTCTTTAAAAATGAAGCCATTCAAAAATATAATTTTGAAATCCATTTGGTAAAGTTTAAAATCCATATAGCATACAAAATCTAATAGTATTTTATTGCTTCTAATCTAGTTACAAGTGCAAAAGTCTCATCAAAATCAATTTTCCTTCTTGGTTATAATTTTCTTTGTTTTTTATAACTTTGCTATTTTTATTTAGTTTATTTCTAAAAACCCATTTTGTTCTAGTTATAGGATGATCTAAAGTTTTTTCTACAAGTATCCAAACTTATTCCTTTTAAATTAATTAAGCTCTTCTTGCATAGCCTTGGTCCATTTACTATCTTTTTTAGCTTCTTCAATAGTCTTAGATTCTATTTATGAAACAAAGGCTACGTAATTGCAAGGATCTTTTAGAGATGAACGAGTTCTTATCTCTTGAAATAGATCACCAATAATTAAATTCTTCGGATATCCATGAGCATACCTCCATTCCTTGAGTAGATCACTTCATCTTTGAGTCGACTCACTTTCTTTTCAAGTTGGCTCAACTTTATCATCCTTTTCCTTTGATTCTTCATCTTTGTTTTTGAGAGTTGAATCCTTTAATATGAGATTTTCTATCTTTTTGTTAAATATGTCTGCATCATCAACCAAAAAATCTTCTTTTCTCAAAGGATTTGTATTAGTTTCATCAAAAATAATATGTATCGACTCTTTAACAACAAGTATACTTTTGTTGAAGATTTTATATGCCTTACTAGATAAAGAATAACTTAGAAAGATTTATTCATCTAATTTGGTATCAAACTTTTTTAAGTTTTTTTTATTTAATATAAAGCGTTTGCATCCAAATACATGAAAATAACTAATATTTGGTTTCTTGTTTTTTCAAAGCTCATATGGAGTTTTCTTTAAAACTGGTCGAATTAAAACATAGTTCAAAACATGGCATGCTATGTTTACAACTTTCATCCAAAATATCTAGGGGGATCACCTTTACAAACATAGTGCATGCCATTTCTTGTAATGTTTTATTTTTTCTTCTACTATTCCATTTTGTTGAGGTGTCCTAGGTACTAAAAAATTGTGCCCAATATCTTTTTCATAATAAATTTTTAAAATGTTGATTCTTAAATTCAGCTCCTTGGTCACTTCATATTACAATGATTGAAAGGTCTTTTTTATTTGAAACTTTTCTATAAAACTTTGTAAATACAAACAAGCTTCATCTTATTGTGTAAGAAAGAAAACTCAAGTGAATCTTAAAAAATTATCTATAATGATAAGTCCATAATGCTTGCCACCTAGATGAGTAGTTCTAATTGGACCAAACAAATTCATATGAATGAGTCTAAAGGTCTATTAGTTGACCATGCCTTTTGGTTTAAAGGAACTCCTAGATTATTTTTCAAATTGGCATGCATCACAGATTCGATTCTTTTAAAACTTGAGATTTGGTAAACCTTTTACAAGATCTTTTCTAATAAGTTTTGAGATTAAACTAAGCATGCATGACTTAATTTTCTATTTCATAACCAACCGATTCATTTCCTTTAGTAGTCATTGTAACTAAGCATTGGCCACCTTTTAGAAAAAGATCATCCAAGTTTACTCTATAGATGCTACCAAGCTTATTTTCAATAAATACAATGCTCTCTTCTATAGGACCGTATATAATATATTTAGATAATTCAAAAACTACTCTACATCCTTTATTACATAGTTGACTTATGCTAATAAAGTTATGTTTTAAATCATTTATATGTAAAACATTTTCAATAAATGTAGAGGGGGCAATGCAGACTTTACTAATTCCTTGGATATGTCCTTTTTCATTGTTCTCAAAATTTATCATTTCTTCTTCTTTAATATCCAAAGTGATAAATTAAGTCTTATCACCTGTTATGTATCTTGAGCACCCACTATCAAGATATCATCTTTTTTTTTTCTAGTACCATAAAATATACCTACAAAAAAAATTTAATTTTTATTTTAGGTATCCAAGTCATCTTGGATCTTTTGGAGCTAGTCTTAGTAGTTTCTTTTAGAACCCACACTTTTACGGTCATTCTTCTATTAACTTTTCTAAAATTATATATATAAGTTTTGTGTCCCAATTTTCTATAGCAAAAATAAGTAATGCTAGATGTAGAACTAAGAGGTGATTTTTTAAAGAAAATTGTTAGATATTTCTATTCAATTTGAATGTCATAATCCAAATCAGCCTTATTGTAAACCACTCTTTGATCATTCAAAATTATTTATAATTTTTTAGAACTTAAGATAAATTTGTCTACAAAAATCTTCAATTTCTTTACCTTATTTTCATATTTTGGTTTTCTATAAAAACATTTTCTTTTTTATTCAAATTACTTCCATTTTCTTTTAAAACTCTTTGTAACTCAATCTCATTCTCTTTCAAAATATTATCCTTTTCATTTAAAATCTTTTTCAAATTAATCTTCGTATCTTTTAGAGTACTTTCCTTTTCCTTAACTAATTCAGCATTTTATTTTCTTAATTTTTTATTGATTTTTCTTAATTTCTCAAAATCAACAAGTAGATCACTAAATGCAATTTGTAATTCATTATAATCTAAGGAATGTTCAAAGCTTACCTCACTTTCTTGTATCATCAAGTAAAGATTTGTAATTTTTTTAGTTACTTCTTTTTCAAAGCTTGAACCTTCATTATCACTCTAAGTAGCCATCAAAGTCTTATTGTATTTCTTGATCTTTTTGAGTAAGAGATAATCCATTTTGAAATGACCAGGCTTCTTATATTCAAAACATATGGATTGCTCCCTTTCTTTCTTATTTTCTTTGTCTTTACTAACATCACCCTTGTAATTCTTCTTCTTGAAGCTAGGTTTTCCTTTCTCATGAGTCACCTATATCTTCTTGCTACCATTGCTAATTCATCATCATTTTCTTTTTCTTCTAACTCATCGCTTTATTTTTCTTTATCTTCATTTGTTATAGACTTCAAGGTAATGGTCTTCTTTCTCTTAGACTCTTAATCTTGATTTTATGTTACGGTTAGCTCATATGTCATGAAAGATCCGATGAGTTGCTCGGGTGATAGCTTGTCAAGGTTCTTGATATCTTGAATAGCTGCTACTATTAAGTCCCATGACGATGGAATTGATCTTAAAATATTTTACATGAGATCATTGGTAGAATAAATCATGCCCAAGCTTTTTAAACTGTTAGTAATATTAGTGAAGTGAGTAAATATACTTATAATGGTTTCATTTGGTTATATGTTAAACATTTCATACTTGTATACTAGCATATTAATTTTAGTTTATTTTACTTTATTGGTACCTTCATGGATAACCACAAGCCTATCCTAAATCTCCTTGGCAGAGTTACAAGTAAAAACTTTATTAAATTTAGTAGCATCTAAAGTACAATAAAGAATATTCATGGTCTTAGCATTAAGTTAGGCCATCTTTATATCATTTTCATCACAATCATCTTCAGATTTGGGGACTTCAACTCTATTTATAACAGTGGTGGGTGTATGTGGTCCTTTGGTTATTACCTTCCAAAGTTGATAGTCTACAACTTGAACATATATACACATTCATGTTTTTCAATAGGAATAGTGTATGCCGGTGAATAGTGGAGGTATGTTTGAAGATTGTCCTTCAATAAGAGACATGGTTGGATGGGTTGCCATTTGATCTTACTCTTGATTGTTTGATCAAATGCAGCTGAGAATCAATATTTTAATATCACTTATGGCCCAGCTAGACAACCCAAGAAGGGGGTGAACTGGATTTTTCAAAATTTTAAACCTTATTTATGTGCTATAATGTAAAGTATATATGAGCAAAAATACAAGTGCAAAAAATATAAGTGTTGAAAGTAAAGATGATAGACAAGCAATCACAAATATAAAAGAATTTTATAATGTTTGGTGCCCCCAGCACCTACATCTACTCTCTAAGTATTTTCTTAAATTTTTTTTATAATAATCTTTTTTAAAGATTATAGCCGGTTTGTTTTCTCATGCTCATAAACTAAAACCTAATATTGATTATTTTCTCGAGCTCACAATCAAAACCCAATACTGATTATTTTCTCCGGCTCATAATCAAAATCCAATAAATCAATTCCTAGCTTAAGAAACATCTAACTTTAGTCCCAATTGAAGTAGGCGACAAAATAAACAAGGAAGAGTAGTTTAAGTACAAGAAAAACTCCTTAAAAAGAATAAGAAAACAACTTATGCACAGTAAAAGAAGATACAAAGAATCTTTGAAAGCTTCAATTCTTGTCTCCTTGATGAGAAGCCAATGATTGATGGATTTACGTCAGGTGATTTGAAGAATGAGCTCTCAAATTAAGACTTTTTTGACTTTTCTTTCTTTTCTTGATAATACTTAGTATAATCTTTTGATTTGATGGTTATTCTTAGTTTTCAATGAGTTTAGTAGCCTTTAAGAAGCCTTCCAAGATTAAACTAGCTATTTTTAGCCATTGAAGAAGGAAAAATAGTCGTTAGGAATAAGATAAGGCCATTTCATCCCTTTTGAAAAGCTAGCCGTTATGCATGTTAGCAGCCTTCGAGTCGGCTCAAATTTCTATCGAGTTGACTCGAAGTTTTTTCAAGTTAGCTCAATCTTCTATTGAGTTGGCTCAGTCTTTTTCTCCAAAACATGGATTTTTGTTATTCACTATTGAGTCAACTTGGTTCGATGAGTCGACTTAAGGTTCATTCGAGTCAACTCAAAGTTAATTTGAGTCGATTCAAAAGTCAACCATAAAAATTAGCTTTCTGTTATTTTGGGTATACCCTATGAGGTTGACTCAAATTTTGTCCAAATTGGCTTAGATGCGTGCCGACTGAAACTTTATAGTATCAAGTTGAAACCTTCCGGTATAGAACTAAAACTTGTTTTTCTATTGCTTTTGAGACTTCAAACTTCAATACACCTGTTTCTTAATAAAGTTCATTAGCTTTCCTCAAATATTTGATCTTCAAAAACTTATATTTTAGATTATTAATATTACCCTTATCTTTTCCTGAAACATTAACTTGTGTAGTATATTAATAACATTATATACTCAAATGTATCGTTATTCATCAACATCAATCCTTGGGGCCAACAATGGTATTCTTTAGCATACCAAGTATATATCAGTGATACTCCCAATTGAGCCAACATTGATCAAGTTGAGAGGGCTTTTGAGAAAGTAGATTATATTGACCAGCCTCCGAACTCAAGAGATGATGATATTTATGCATTTCATGAAGGCATAGTCCTCAATATGTAAGAAGATGCAATGGTAGCCTACAACCAATATACCTATCTCAAAGGATTTAATATTCGAAAGAGTTCATGTTATCAATATTCAAAAGTCTAAAAAAATCATCGGCAATAATTCACATGTAAAGAAGAAATATATAAGTCTAAGATTAATACTCCAACTAATGGAGAAAGTTGTGTAACACCTACAATGCTGCACAAAGCATTCACATTATATGCAAAGCAAAAATATGCATTAGGAAGAATGAAGTTGGTAGGTAGGAGGTTATGATGTTTCATGATATTTATAATCATGAGCTCATATATAGCCCTTCTAAAAGTCACTTCCTATGATATTGTAGAGTATTGAAGAAGACAACATTTATAGAGACTTTACATGAGCAAAATATTTTTTTCTCAACAAATTATGGATGCTCTCTCATAATTATATTGTGGTATACAAAATATAAACTTTACTAGGAAAGATCTGAGAAATCTTAGATCCAACCTTCGAAAATAATAGTTCATCCTTTTTGAGTTTTGCAAACCAACAATCCAACCTTCTTTTACACCATCCAATTAGATCTGATAATAGTATGTAGAATGTTCTTTGGATCAATGGAAGATCGAGAATGTCTTACCAATACTTCAGTGATGTGGTGACATTCTATAGTATATACATGACAATCAAATATAAAATGCCTTTTGTAGCATTTATTAATATTAACCACCACATGTAGTCCATTTTTTTTCGATTATACAATAGTATGAGATGAGTGCACAAATCATTTATTTGGATCTTTCAATCCTTTTTAGAAGCACTATATAGCAAGTATCTAAAATGCATCTCAACCGACCAAGATCCAACAATGAAAAAGGCAAATGAGCATGTCCACCTTGTCAATAGAATGTAACCTCTTTGAGGCAAGGCTCTATTTCTATTTTTGCTCATCTCAAGTGTCAAAGCCTTCAATGGGCAATGTTTCCATGGGCTTTTTCCTTCGAAGTGTGGCCATATAGCAATGTCACCTCAGATATCTCCCATGCCACTTCCAATTAGAAACCTCATCAGCAGGTGGTAGGTGGAAACTACGACATGTAGGGTGTTTAGCTAGGACCATCCCAAAATAGCATTATTAAGCCAAGGAAACTTTGATGACTAGAAAGTCGAGCATTTGCATCATAGTCATTTGCTTCGGTGCTTGTCTTATGGTGACTAGAAGGGAAATTATGCCTTCCATAGGAACTTAGGTTCCCAAGAACCCAATTAGGGGAGAGTTGATCCTCCTCAGTTAATCAATAGATAAGTTCATTTTATAGAAAGCCTTGTAAAACAACACATCCACTAAGCTTCTATTTTCCACTAAAATTCATTTAATATCGAAGTTAGCAATGGTCAAAAAAACTTCAACAACATTGTTGTGAGGAGTTTGCATGCCTTTGACATCAGTTTCCAAGAAGGAGATAACCTCATTTGTTCCCTTCCTTTTTGGAGTCAAGCCCCCTTTCTAGGTTGCCTGAGCATAGGCTATTCACATAGATGAGCTTATTTCACTAGTTACCAGTCTACTTGATTTGATATTGATGACACTAATGGTCAGCTAATTATCAATTTATAGCTCAAGGACAAGTAGCTCCTGTCTAGTATTGCCTCAATCTTGTAGATCATTGACATACGCACCAAGGTGCCCCTACTGGATGAGGGCCTTAATCTTGTTTTTGAGCTATGGCAATCCTTGGTGTTATTCACGTAGTCGCGATGAAACTTAAAAAACTTGTTCATATTTTTTTGAATTGCTAGCTTTATCTTCTGAGGCCATCTCATGTAACCTTGTTTTTGCATCTCCATCAAGATTTATTCATGGGAGATGTTGAGAGGTGTGTGCCTCTCAAATCTCCAACGTGGGCTCTTTGGTCAGGAACTCTCTACATTCCTCTTAGACCTTTTGTCCATCTATTCTTACTTCTCTCAAGCCACCTAATTCTTTTTCTTCTTATTGGGTGATAATTATATTAAAAATATAATAATTTAATAATTAAATCATCTTTATTTATTTAAAAAATTAATATTTTTATATATTGTTTGTAGGAATGAACATTACCAACATGAAGAGCTCGATTTTTAGAATCCAACGGTGCAAATGATACTCAAATCAAAATTCGAACGAGCTCGAAATTGAATTTTGAAACTCATTAAATGATTTACACGAAGTTTAAAGTAGCCGGTCCATGGTGGACCAACTGCTTGGTTCACAGGATGCCTGTTTCGTCCATGGTAGCCATTACTGTCGGTCCATGGATCTATTCCATGGACCGTCGGCCTTCCTGAGTCAATTTGTTGCTGGAGAGTCATTTGCACTCTTCCTCTCACCACCGTGAAGCCTCCTATGACCAGAAAACTCACAGATCACCTATCCACGGTCAAAAAAAAAAAATCAATCCAAGCGCTGGCTATGACCCACTTCCTTCTTCACCACCGGTCTACCTCCCTTGCCATCGGAGCCATCATGCACCACCTTCTAAGCTTGGAGAAGTCGCCGAAACTGCCGTGCTTGTATTCCATATTGCTGATAACATCAAGAACCGACAATCATCGTCGGTTCCAAGCCATTGGATGTCCTCTCCTGGTTGCTACCATTGCCTGTCATTGCCTCTTATGTCGTCGATGTCGTCGATCATCCTCATTGCCGCTGGCCATGGTCCCCATCTTTGATCCGACAACTATCTCTCCATCTTCCCTCATCTTTGTTTTGAACCTAAGATGCCACTTGAGCCACCGTTGGTTGCTGGAGAAGCCGACTGAGCTGCCATGTGCCATCTCCTCCGCCAGATTTGTCACCATGATCCTCTCCATCACCACTGCAAACTGCCGGCCCTCCTCTCCATCGAAGCCGTAGTCGTGTTCCATCTTCCCACGACCGTCATCATTATCTTCCCCAACCTCATCGAGCCAGTGTGGCTATCTCCTATGTTGCCATCACCGTTTACCATCAACATCAAGATGCCGTCGGCTTCATCCTTCATCTTTCTTTTGATCCATGATGCCACTATCAAGTTGTCATGAATTGGACCAGTGATATACGAAAAGAAAGAAATGTTGGAAGCACGCTGGTCAACATATTTTTACGGAGTTATTCAGCGAGGAAAATAAGCCAGTGAGATGGTTGGAACGGAACCACGGGGATCATGCACAATGGTTGAGTGGGTACGATGGTTGAGCATACGGAACTGAAAATGGTTGGGATGGATAGCGATGAAAACCAAAGCGGTTCCTACGCGATCTCTATGCACTCCTCTCTGCCTATAAAAGAAGTCTCGTAGCCAGTTAACGGGATTATTGGGTCCTTTCATCTTCGCGATTTCTACTTTCGATTTCTCTCGATAGCCCCTTCCGCCCTCCCTTCTAACATCGACTTTCTAATTCCAGTTTCCATTACTGTTTTCCACCGCACCGCTGCTCCATCTACTTCATCTTCTAGTCTACTACGGCTTCCACCTCTCCATTTTTGCTACTCATCAAGATGACGACGGGAAGTGCATCCATAGAAGGCTAGATCTCCAATTTCTCAGGATTTTATTGTACTGCATGAACAGGCAGTATCATTTTATTTATTTTTATTTGTACCTTTTTTTAATGAAATAAAACTACTTTCATAATCCTTCTATATGACTGATTTATATTTATGGGATGAGTCATATTCTTTAGATTCGATTCATACTTTTAAAATAAGTTATTTTAATATAGGGGATCTTTTATTTTATACATCTTATCTGGACTAATCAGTACTTCAGAAAAATAGGCTATGATCTAATAGGTATGTGTTGTGATCTCCACGGATGGATTATATCATAATAGGAGTATTCATATAGGAAGAGGGTACCAGCTATCTGCTAAGTAGTCCGTTGAAATCGCAAGACCTTTCTTTTCTTAGAATCTTTGTTATCTTGTTATTCTAATTAGATAGCTTTACTGTTTTTGTCATTATTGTTCTTTAAGTTACTTTTTTTGAAATAACTGTAAAAGTTCCTATGGATTTGACTCTTATGCCCGGTACTCTATATAAAAATAGTAAAAATAAGGTACTATAATCGGTGCATAGCGACGTGCACCACTAGGCCTATCCCAATTATTTAAGCTTGACAAGTAGCCATAGCCTCCTCTGCATTGACATACTTGTCAGCTCATATGAGAAGCCAGCATAATCCCTTGGGAAACTTTTCTCCAAGGAAAAGAGTAATTAAGATGACTTCAACCTTCTTCTCATGGCAAACATTGTGACCAAGTGGTTCAAGAGTATCAGCATTGAAATAGCTAGCATAGTCCTGGAGGGACTCATCCTCTTGCTACTTGATGGTAAAAAGGCTTTCTAATCCTCTCGTTCCAATTGCTCATAAAGTAGGTTACAAACATTCGGCCAAACTACTCGAAAGAGTGAATAAAATTTGACTAGCACCTAATGTACCATAACCAAGCTACTTTCCAAAGAGTGGTTGGGAAAGCTCTTCATAGTGCTAAGTTGGTGACCCCTTGGAGCATCATGAGAGTTTTGAAGCTCTCTAAGTGAGCCAAAGGGTTAAAAGTCCTGTCGTACATCTTGAGTTGCGACATTTTGAACTGAGGTAAATGCTCTTCGATGATTCTTGTTGGTGCCGAAATCCATCGAGCACTGGAGGTTCTATAGCCGGTAGCAAGAGGGGATCTCTGGGAGGCGAGACCTACAAAATAGTCCTAGCTGAAAGGCATTCTGACGAGGATCCTTCGATACTTAAGTTAAGTTTTAGGCATAACAATAGTATGAGGAGCATGAGGCAAGATTTCTTTTGGCATACGATGGGGGCTCCTAAAGAACTCTTATTTATAGGCAGAAGACAATGATATTATTGGAATGAAAAAAAATTTCAATGAATTTGATGAGAAGTGACATGGCTTATCACGTGGACTATCATGGGGATCTTCCTGTCTATAGATAATGTTTATTTTTTTTTAATTGGAACCTTGTCCTTTATATGAAATTAGTCATATTTCTTAATGGCAATATTGACCACTATATGGGTCCAGACATGCTCTCCTTAATTATAAAGATATGATAGTAATTAATGATCATGAGAGGTGATGTGGCATTTTGGCCACACTATCGGGGGCGTAGAAGTGAGTGTCGGTTGCGCTACCCCTTGGAGGGTCCAAGTAGGAATGTTGCCTAAGGATATGCTCACCATTCAATATGAGCATCGAGGGTTAGTTCGAGTGCTCCTATCAAAGCCAAGGAGTGGTTGGCTAGAAGACGCTTGATCGAATCACCCTGATCAAAGGCGAGATATGCTGATAACCTTCAAACCATCTGACAAGAAGGCATCAATCGCTGTTGGGCATCAATCGAGCAGACCATTCTCAGTCGGGTCCAATTGGTTGACGTGACATTCTCTAGTGAGAGGCCACTCGGATAATGCGACTGTCCATGTATTGTGCACGCGATTAAGACATGCCAGGAATATTGGAGCCAGAAGGAATTTATCAACTGATCAAAGATTATATCCGATGAATGATCAACGAGCACATATTGATGGCCTTCGGAAGATCGATTGATGAGGGAGCATCTGTCACCTAGGATGCTGGCTCGAATGAGGGTGATCGATGGTTGGTGCTTAGTTCGTCCTGGTTGACCAAGAAATGTGTTAACTTCTCCAATGAGGGGTCGATCAAATGATGAGGCCAATCAATCATTGATCATGTTGACTTATCCAATAACATTCAAGCCAAAAGGAAGTCCTTTATTAATCAAGATCCCAATCCAATGAATGGTCGATGGGTATATAATAGGACCATCTAACCAGACTTATTGACTTAGGGGTTTTGTATCTTTGACCAGGCATACTAATGAGCCATCTAACCAACATGTTGATTTGTCTGATAGCATTGGGATCGAGAGGGAGCCTTTGCTTGATTAGGGATCCAATCTAATGAATGGTCAGCTATCATATAGCTGGGCTGGCTGACTAGTCTTATCGACTTAGCTTCATATCCTTGGCCCAAACAAGATTTCTCCCAACAATTCTCATTGAGAACGGGGGCTCGATGGTGAAATCGACATCATTCCCAATCTTAACATGGCGATGCCTTAAAGATTCAAGATGGCGGTCCATCTTCTTAATCCTACAATCAAGGTTAGCTTCCCTCCTAAAGACTCTCTAATTAGTGAGGAAGGAGTGGTTTGGCATCTATCTCTCCTAAGATTGTGAGCTAAGTGTACCGACACCTCCTATCTCAGCCTAAGCTCTGTAGATGAAATTGGTGGTTATGTGGTGAGAGAGCGCACTACTCCAGCATCTTAGTGGTGTCAGGCTGACGTACTCACCGGTGGTGGAGAGGGTACGTGAAAAAATTGCAGCCCAAATCGAACATAGCCTGGCGAGGTTGGGGTCCAGTGGGGGTAGCTACATCGGGATTTATCCCTCCCTCTCCTTTTTTTTACCCAAAAAAAAGTGGTGGTTGTGTGGGCCCATCTTGAGGGCAGGAGTGATGGTTTTGCTAAGCTCACCCTAAGTTTTAGAAAGGGGAATGATGGCTTGGCTACATCGAGACTCTACGGTCACTCATCTTGTGAGCCTATAGTTGATGGTTGTTGATGGTTGTTTGTGCATGTTTTGGATGGGTCAACATCTAAACTTGTTGCATGAGCAGCCAAAACTACTTGACAATTACTATTGGTGCTACCTATGTCTCTAGAGGAGGCGGAGCCTTCCAAGGGCTCTATAAAAAACTATTGGACTCCAAGGGTGCATCTTACTAGGCATTTGAGGGTACTACTTGTGCTCTTCACTTTATGGTAGCAAGTCATATGCCAATTGGTGGAACCTCCAATAGTAGGATATGGATTCTTTTTCTATTGTCAATCTATTACTATTAGAAATTAGTCCAATGGAGATGCCAAGCTAATTGGGCTATTAAAGTGGTTAGATAGTCGATTGTTCAAATCATGAAGATCAACCAAAGATCACAGCTCATCTTTAGGATAATGGTTCGATGGCTGATGCACTCGAGCAATAATGGCACCAATGCCGGTTGCTCTCGAGGTGATGGTGAACAATAGAAACCTTAGTTGAACCTTCGCTCTGATGCTGGATTCAACCTGAAACAACAAAGATAAGAAAGCCTTTTTATCAAAGAATATCTAAAGAAACCCTCCAATACCTAAGATAAACTCTCAAGTGGCATTTAGTGACCTAAATAGGATCACTAAGATGATCTTAGATCACTGGTGATCTTTATCCCATGGAAAATCTAATTCTCAATGATCTAAAATTATCTTATTTATTTAGCATGCTCTGTTCTAGCAATTAAAGATTCCTAGGTATTCATGAATATTTTGTTTGATATTACATGGAAATTCAAGATAACTGACCATATAATACCAAACTAGCCTTGATATATTTTATAAAAATATATTTATTAATCATATAAAATATAGTATAATAAAATATTAATATATTTTTTTAATATATTAATTATTAATATATTTTATAAAAATATATTTATAAATTCTATAATTATTAATATTATAAAGATATATTAATTGTTATTATAGAAATAATATTTGTAGTTATGCTTATAATATTTTATTTTTAATACTAATATTTATTTTGATTAGAAAAATAAGATAAATAGAAGTAATATATTAAATAATTTTATTATATAAATATCAACTACAATAATATATTTTCATTAGAATTTAAAATTAATAGTAACATGATCATAATATAATTGATAGTATATTATAATATAATATATATCATAAATATAACATATAACATCTATATAATATAATATCATATATATAATGTTGATATAATATATTAATACTATATCGATATGCCCTTTTTTTTACTGGATTAAAAAATATTTTTGTCTTCAAATTTTAGCTCAATATCACTATCCTAGGATGATCTTGGATTCCCAACCTTAAAAATAGATATCTTATCATTCAGACGGGTAATAGTTTGAAATGCGAAAATGATTTGAAATTACTGCCATCTAGAACTATCATGATAAAATAATGATCTCATCAATTTTATCCATGCTACTCCAGATCTTGGGATGATCACTCCACACCAAATACCCCCTCATGAGAACAACGGAGATATTGTGAGAGTGGCATGGTGACCACATAAATGGGATTTTTTTAAAAAATAATGCTTTTTAAAAAAAATTTACAAAAATAGGTTATGCAAAAGTTATTTACCGATTTAGGTGGTAGTGGTGACGTGGATGAATTCGTCTGTTAAAAAGACGAATTCAATTTAACTAAATTCGTCTTTCACAAAGACGAATTCAATATTATTGAATTAATCTTTACGAAAGACGAATTCATGGTAGATCGGGTAAAAAAAAAAAATCCCGTGAATTTTGTCTTTTAAAAATATTGATTTATTATATTAAAAAAAAATTTATTAAAATGAATTTTTTTAAAAAAATTTTAAAAAAAATTAACCCATGAAATTTATATAATACATAAATGTATCAAAATTTTATTATAAAAAATAAAAAATTAATAAAAAAATTACAGGACCGATATGTGGATCGATGGTCTGACCGATAAGTGGACCGATGGTCACTGGTAGCAGGACCTGTAGGTGAATCGATGATCGGATCCTGGTGGTAGCCGGACTGGCAATCGGGATGGTGACAGGACCGATGATCAGATCCTGGTGGTAGCCGGACTGGCAATCGGGATGGTGACAGGACCGAGGGTCGGATCCTTCCACGATTTTACTGAAAAAAGAAAAAATTTATTATTATTAAATTAAAATATTTTAAATATATTATTTAACAAATTACATTAAATATTTTATGGATCTCAGTCGAAGTCGAGGTCGGTCAGGGCCCTCTCGCTCCTTCGCCAGGTGGCGCCCGAAGACGGGTCCACCTCGGTCGAAGTCGAGCGCCCCTCTGCCGCTCCGCCAGGTGTCCGCCCAGGAGGGGCCCACCTCGGCCGAAGTCGAGCACCCCTCTGCCGCTCCGCCAGGTGTCCGCCCAGGAGGGGCCTACCTCGGCCGAAGCCGGCGGCCCCTTGCTCCCTCTCCAGGTGGCGCCCTGAACCGGCCCCACCTTGGCCGAGGTCGAGCCGGGCCCTCTCGCTCCTTCGCCAGGTGACGCCCGGGGACTGGTCCACCTCGACCGAAGTCGAGCGCCCCTCTGCCGCTCCGCCAGGTGTCCGCCCAGGAGTGGCCCACCTCGGCCGAAGCCGGCGGCCCCTTGCTCCCTCGCCAGGTGGCCCCCTGAGACGGTCCCACCTCGGCCGAGGTCGAGCCAGGCCCTCTCGCTCCTTCGCCAGGTGTCCACCCAGGAGGGGTCCACCTCGGTCGAAGTCGAGCGCCTCTCTATCGCTCCGCCAAGTGTCCGCCCAGGAGGGGCCCACCTCGACCGAAGCCGGCGGCCCCTTGCTCCCTCGCCAGGTGGCCTCCTGAGACGGTCCCTCTCGCCATTCTCTAACTTGACCGTCGGAGCTCCCTCGTCGGGACCCCCGACCAGGGCATCTGACCTTGTCTTGCAGGACTGAGAGCCAGGAGACCTCAGGACGAGACAGTCTAATCAAATCAGTGGCTCTGAAGCCACAAGCGCGGCGGCGAGATCGGCAACACAAATAAATAATGCTTGTCTATTTTAGGCCAGAACACATATAAACACATGTAAATAAACACTTATATAAATAATTCTTATATAAATTAACAAGAAAACATGAATTACAATAAATTCTAAAATAAATGACTATTCGGTCCCATATGGTGGCCGTCTCCTAGTGCGTGCAGGCTGTATACGACGACGGATCGGAAGTGGCTGATGCTGCTGTCTCATGCTCTATATCGTGTGATGCCTGATATGCAGCATGCTCTACATCATGTGATGCCTGCTGTGCAGATATATGATGTAACGACGATGCTCCATGTCCGAAATAATCATGCTGCCAGCCCATGAAATCCGGTGCAGTAGTATAATCAAAATGTGATGCCACATCCTCAATAGATGTGAACTCGTGCATCGGATGTGGAACAATGCTATCTCATCTCGTACCTCGTCTGTGATGAGATGGCGGAGGTGCTCCGGATGAAGATGCATATGGATAATAAGGCGAAGGAGTCTCGTCCTCTCTGTCTTCCTCCTGATAAAACTCATGGAGTGGAATCCGTGCATGCTCGCCAAGAGTATGGAGGGCAGAATGACATATATCCTGTATATCCAGGGAGGTCGTCGCACGCTCAAGTATCGTCGCAAAACTACTACCCTGTAAATAAAAAAATTAATTAGTTTGACAAAATTTAAACGTATATTATAATTTAAATAATAAAATTTAAATTACTTATCATGTAATCATATACTGCACCATGATTGATGAATCGACGAGTGATCCTACGATATCACTGCATATAAGGATCGTGATAATCCATGGTACCATCGAATGGATCACCATGTATAATATAGTCATGACGACTCATCCATAACTATATATAATCCCGATGAACGGTGGACCAATCTTGATCAGATCATCCTCTCATATCAATATGATGTAGTGCAGACAACGTATCAAACTGATCTGACACGACCTGTCATATCCCGAACTGGTGCATCACTCTATCGGGTAAATGCCACTCTACTATATAAAAACATACTAGTGGCACTCTACTACACCAGATCTCTTGACCCTGTAGACAGTAGTCTGGTAACTGTGCAATCATAGCGGCAATATATGGCTGCCATATAACATGTTTATAAATAATTTAAAGTATAATTTATTAAACAAGAACAAATAAAACAAGACAATCATTATCAAAAATTCAATATTTATTACCTCGTCGGGTCACAGTCGATCAAGTAAATAACGATACGAAGAGACCACATGCATAGGTACCTGTGTGACAAAAAAAAGATCTCTCCATCTACAAAATAAATTAATTAAATTAATTAATTAAAATAGTATATATCATACATGGCATAAAAATATTATGTAAATTCTAAACTCACATCATCCCTAATGGTCCCTGTGGTAAATCGGCTCCATCATCATCAAAATCGATCATCGGATCTGGAGCCTGTCGAAGTAATCTGTGGGGTGCAATAATCGGAACTCTATCCCATGCCCACAACTGTAGTAGCAACAGCGGACCAGCAATATCAGCAACATCTCTGTGGCTCGCCCTGCATATCTCCCTATACAACCAAGCGAGTCCAGCGCTACCCCAACTATACTGTCCGGCCGTCTCGAAATCCGCTAATAAAGGTAGAAATAATAGATGCATGTTGTTCCCAGATTTATCCATAAAAAGGCACCCACCCATCAACTGTAAAATATATGCTCGAGCATAGCACTGAATGGCTGCCTCATCTGCATCGAATGCTAAATCCTGGAAGTGCTCGGTAAGCCAGACCAAGCTCAGTCGTGATCCATGCAATCTATCATTCGGTGGGACGACCCCTAAAAACTCAAGACAAAGCTGCCTCCAGTCTACCCGTGTGCTACCCGTCACTAGTAGACCATCTACTGGCAAACCTAGCTGAACAGCAACATCCTGTAGGGTGATGGTGGCCTCTCCATGGGGAAAATGAAAAGTATGCATCTCTGGACGCCATCGCTCGATGAGAGCAGTGATCAAATGCCAGTCCAATCTAATAAATCCAACACGTGCTAGACCATAGAATCCGGACTGCATCAGCAATGGCAAAATACGACGATCGAGCGGTATCGATCTGCGCATAACCATCTCTCGACGTCGACAGTGCAAAACAACATCCTGTCCCTCCCAGACCAAAGATGATCTATGTGAAGGCTGACCGTGTAGTACACTACTATCTGAAGGACCAGGATCCATAACTGTGATAACTCAAAGAAAATCAATCACAAAGTCCATTTAATGCATAGTAAGGACATCAATCCATATAAAAGTTATAAACATCAGACAATAAAACATATCCATATATTACAATCCATCAAATAAATTACAAAGCAATGACAAGATTAGCCTAATATATTACAATCCATATATTAAAACATCTATATAATATGACTGATATTTTTTAACTAATCTGCTTGTAGAAGCCTTGGACATGACCGTCTATCATGCCCTTCTTCTTTACAGATTATTCACTTGCGTCTGTTGCCGGCTTCTCTTATATCCATATCATTTCTGATCCTCGTGGATCGTGGCCTATCTTTCTGTCGCAGCTTATTTACATCAGGTATAATGATACCGTGTTCATTTTGCTGGGGCCAATATTCTTCATGAGGAATTGGTTGAAATTGTGGCACATAAGTTTGATGATAATCATGTAATGTATAGCACCGATCAATGTATATTTTAAAATCAATGGCAACATGTGCACAAGCAGCCATGACGTGAGAACAAGGTAAATGAAAACATTGCCATTTCTGACATGTACATGTCTGCTGGGAAAGACGAATAACCTACAGCATCAAAAATCATAATTCAGCATATACATAACCTAATAACGTTTTTTCAATGATACATAAAAATCGTAAGTACCTGTGTATTATCACCCCTATTCATGTTCGGTCCACGTCTAGCAGTTTGGACTTGGAACAAGCCAGTTGCTCTATCAAATCGTGTAATGGTATGCGATGTCGCTTTGGCTTGGTTGGAGATGACATGTCCTGTAACAAAAGGAGTAAACATTTCATTCCTGTCCATTGCCTCTGTTGCTTGGACACGTCGGCCTTCAAAATATGACACAAGCCGAAAGAAAGTCAATTGTACCAACGCTGTTATGGGAAGAAATCGAGCATTTTTCAGAACTCCATTGAAACACTCGGATATATTAGTTGTCGTCATCCCATACCGTCGTCCGTCATCATGTGAACGTGTCCATTTTGCTAAAGGAATTTCATTCAACCACTGAACTGCTTCTGGATTAAATTTCTCAATATTCCTCATGTATTTCTGGAATTTTCTAGGCTGCGTTTGCATTCCAGCTCTTTTCACCACATCTCTTAGTTTGGGATCACGAAATCTTGAATTGAAGTTACTTGCCACATGACGCAGGCAATATACATGATAAGCATGCGGTGGCTGCCAACCCAGATACTCATTCTGTACTGCAGCAAGTATACCAGCATGTCAATCAGAAATTAGACAAATTTCCTGACGTGTTGTAACAAAATTTCTGATACAAGCTAAGAACCAACCCCAAGTGTCCATTGACTCTTCATCGACAATACCAAATGCAAGTGGAAAGATCTGATTATTTCCATCAATGGCAGTTGTAATCAACAACTTCTCCTTATACTTTCCAACATGAAGGTAACATCGATACTTATGACCGGATGACAGTGCTTAAACCCTTCAATCGAGGGTGCAAAGGCCTAGAATACACGATCAAACTGGGCACAATTTGGTATACCAGTTGGACTGCTGATAAATTTCACCCAGGTACCCGGATTAAATGTTTGAACAGTATGCAACCATTTCGGAAGCAATTGATATGACATATCCCAATCTCCGAACAGCATCGCTATCGCCTTCTGTTTGGCATCCCATAATTTTCTATAACTTGGTGTATAGTTGTATTTGTTCTTTATGACTGCACCAAGTCCAGCAATAGCAATGGTAGGAATTTCTTTAACCAGGTCCCGAATTTTATTAGCAATTAAAGTGGAGTCCAAACCAGAATGATCTTGAGACATCATTGCAGATAGGCATGTATGAGGACCGGTATATCGTGAGATCTCAAAAAAATTATGCCGTTTAATACCTCTCAGCATCTACTGACAGCCAGAATCTCTGCTCTTACATTTGACATGCCATAGATTTGAATTTGATTTAATAACCTTGAATTCATGATGTCTTTCAACAGAATATTGTTTTACTGCAGTCTGCAATTCTGCCTTGTCTATAAAGTGGAGTCCTTTACGTAACTCCTCGTTCCTTTGCCATATAACATGTTGTTCATGCATTGAAGAATACATTGACATATTTGCAGCATTCCAATCAATCTGGGTAAACGTTCTAGATGGAGCTTCAAATATAGAATAATTTGGAACAGTGGTATCCTCTGGACTTCGTACTAGATGCGAAGTACCGGCCTCGTCACCTTCGTCGGCCAAATCATGTGCACTTTCATCATCATTCTCACTAAAAAGTTGATTATCGACATGCATCCTGTCATCAGCAACTGTATATATTGATGCTTCTCTAATATTACTTTCTGGTACACTACTGTCCACCATACGTAACGGATCTACAGTAAAAACCGAGCCAATATTTTCCACTTCATTATCTGCAATATTCGGAGTACTATATGATAGAACATGTTCAGTGACACGAGTTGTAGCTATATTTTGAATAGCTTCTTCGTAATCATCGTGTTCGCAATCAGGTTCAGGAGCTTCAATGGTTTGGATATCTATATATAACTCTGCACCCGATATACATGGATGTGAACTGATAGTTGAAAAAATTATCTCCATATCTTCATCATCGGTTAATGGAACAGGTTCGTACTTTACAAATGTCGGCTGGGCAACTTGTGGATATCTATAGATAATCAAAAAAAATTTTCCAGTTCTATCAATACGAAGAACTCTACATATTTTGTTCTCCAACTCTTGGAATGTCATATCAAAACTGATTCTAATTGCCTTTTTTGGTCCCTGATTGTACTCAATTCCATTTAATCCATTAATCATAGAACCACCCATATAACATAATGCTATGATTGTTTCTCCCATTATATCCTACATGTTTAATTAACAAAATATATTTAGAAATAACTTTATCATATATTGATATCATTAATAAATTAACTAAATTACATAATTAATACG
This sequence comes from Areca catechu, assembly GCA_021397845.1. NCBI lineage: Eukaryota > Viridiplantae > Streptophyta > Magnoliopsida > Arecales > Arecaceae > Areca > Areca catechu. Next base: position 5,760,079 of record CM038040.1, on the reverse strand, counting down.
ACAATAAAATTAAAAATATAATTATTTTACTATTACGATGAATGCATCATATCATCAACTACTAGGTAAAGGCCCTATCCCATTCAAGAATTGCAATAATTTTACGGGTCAACTTATAGTAATCAAACGGTATGCAATGAAGCCGAATGAAATTTCGGTAGCATTTCCCCTTAGTTCTCCACGTACAAATATTTATGTATGCGAAGAACAAAAGGAAAATGATGATCGAAATTTCATTCGGCCTTGACTGCATATCATTTGATTACTATAAACTAACCTGAAAAATTAATTGCAATTTCCAAACTGTCCAAATTAGACAATCAATTGATTAATATGTATAATTCTCATATCCGTACAAGTATAGAAAAATATACGGATACTATAGAATATGCATATCAAGCAATTGACGGGTCTACGGTTCAATGAAATGCAAATTTTATAAAAATATAAATAAAAATTTAAATGATTAACCTAAAAAATTATTTCGAAACATAATTACATCACTGATATCAATATGTACACAATACATGCTATAAAAATTCATGCTACACATTTATATAATAAAAAAAACTACAAAAACGTAAACTTCAAATTTTATTCATAACTAAGTATTACTAAATAATTATTTAATTAAATAATTATTTACAAGATAGATATAATTAACGACAAAATAATCTTAATGATTAATCCATTTACTAACATAAATAAATTCATATTTATAATATTTTTTTAATAAAAAATTTTTAGTATATCATTATTTTTTCACATTAATTAAACCATTAATTAATTGTTGAAATATAATACTAAATTTTTAAATTTTAATAATTGGAACTACATATTATTTAATTAATCATTATAAATATATATCATTTTTTTAATTCATGAAATAATCAAAACTTCTTATTATTTAATAAATTTTAAATATCTTAAAATTTTTATATATACATCTTAATATTTACTAAAAATTTTGTATAAATTATTTATTCTAATCGTCCCTAAAAAATAAATAATATTTTATCAATTTTAATAATTAACATACTAATTTAACTTCCCGTAAAATCAATTTTTTAATATTAATTTTTAATATAAAAATAATAATATAAATTATTAAATAATAAAGCCGAAATAAATTTATCATAAAAATTCAAAACACAACATTTAATTACTCAAATATGTAATAAAAAATTTAATTCAAATTTAAATTAATATATACAAAATTTAATTTAAACAATCAAATACTTATAAATTTATAAAAAAATTATCTTGAATCCGGATAATGAAATATGGAAGAACAAGATCTAGATCATCCAATAAAAAGCCAATAATCCGATCTACAAAAAATAAAAATATTAATCAAAATAAAATTTAAATACTAAAAAAATAATAAAAATAAATAAAAAAACTTATCGGAACGGACGAGCGAGAATGATCTTCAACTGTAGGACCCCACGCAAAGATAAAAAAAAAATGGGACCGAACGGGACGGACCGGCGAGGGACCACCGGAAAGAAAAAAAAGGAAAAAACATAACGAAGAACAGCAAGAAAAAAAAACAGGGCCGGGGTTTAAGTTCTGCCTGAATTCATCTTTTCAAACAACGAATTCTCAGGCGAATTCGTCATTTGAAAAGACGAATTCAGATTCGTCTTTCCAAAGCCCGAACCCAAACACCACGTGTCGACATGAAGACCTCCCGATCGACACGTGTCAACGCAGGGAGCGGTTACCGGGCTTGAATTCGACTTTTGAAAAGACGAATTCAAATTCGTCTTTTCAAAAACCGTATTCAGAAAAGACGAAGGGTAAGAGATGAATTCGTCTTTGGAAAAGACAAATTCACTTTAGAATTCTTTTCCAAAAACGAATTCGATCACGCTGGCCTCCAAATTGCTACGTCCTTTTTTTTTTTTTTTCCTCCGTATTTTATGCCACGTGCCACCTAGATCCGTAAATATTTTACGGATTACCTATTTTTGTAATTAAATTTTTTTTACATTATTTTTAAAAAAATTCACATAAATGAATAAAAGAGCTCTACCACCTAGAGAATCCCCAAGAGATCTTTATATAGATAACAGCAAACACCTAATACCGGAGAAATGGGGTACACGAATCAATCATTTTTGGCAACCAATCGTGTCCCAAAGATCACGCACAAGTGTTTTGCCTGCGCATCCCACTTCTTTGTCATGCGACCATGGAAACCATTCTCAATCATGGCTAAGCTGTCCGGTTGAAAAGAGAGCTTAAAATTTGATAGATTCCATGCACCTTTGAGGTCCGCCACATGATAGGCTTTGATTGATTGGTTGGAGGTTTTGTAATGAGCTTTCATTGATCGATCTGCCACATCAGCTATAGTCACAGACGTATCACTAACCAACCAACAAGTCCCTTCCAACTCCAAAGGTAATAAAACTAGGATCCTAATATAAGATGCAGACAAGAGAGAGCATACCCTGGAGGGGAAAAAAAATGTTTTTCAGGTACTGCATTGCTGGAAACTTGGACATGGAATTTCCCCTTCAATTTCGCAGCAACCGATGGGCTAGAAAGCAAGCGCGAACAACTCACCACACCATGATAGAGAGGAGGCCCCTGCAACATGCAAGCAAGCGATCAAGCCTGTCTTGTAAGAATCTTTGCCGTCCATGAAATGCCAACTAATAATACTAGTCAAATCGAGGCTGTGCCACCTTCATCTGGTTTACTTTCAGTCTGATCGTATCAAATGCAACTTTGTGCACAAAATTTTGATTTTTTTTTCTTTCTTTTCCTTGCAGATTGTTTTAGAAAATATAAATACAATAGAAGTTCTCGACATTTGTAATCGCTAGCTTGCATTATACAATGCTATATCGTATGAGAATATTTACAAGGCCTTTATCAGCAAACAGTGGATGCAGGTTCATCAACTTTACCATCGGGCAGCCATTAGCAGAGCTTGCATGTCACGGGCTACACAAACTCAGTTAGGGTTACAGACCACCACAAAAAGAATTCAGCATTACAGTGACTTTGCAAGTTCCAATTTGCATGCCAATGGAGTTTTGAAATAGCTGGTGTCCTGACTGACATTAGATAATGCAATGTTGCAGCCATGTACTGTGCCTTGAAGTGAGTGAGATCGGCTCAAATTGGGAATCGAAGGGCACGTTTTGTATTCCTCAGTTTTCATTGCCTGCAAACCTAAAAAATTTCACAACATAGATGGTGAACAAAATGCTACTTAATAAAAAGAGACCTGCAGAAACAAAACAACAGCACTACACCGTCGAATGAAAATGTTTAAATTGATAGCAGTAAAATTAGTATTTGCTATCCTCAGCTTTATTTCAATGCTTCACTTCTCCTCTTTGATCTTGGAATTGGATCTTTCCCTGAATTAGCCTTGTTCCTTAAAAAGGTCTTTCACATATGGATATGAGAATGACCTTTCAAACAACATGGTGCATATGATGCGTTTTCAACAATAATGGTGCATATGATGTGCAACATCAAGTCTTAGGAGTGCATCATAGTATCCAGTTCACATGTAAGAGAATTCTCGTGTTTACATGTAGCTGCTTATAGATAAGCTAGGGTTCTAATGATGCTAAGAAATAGAGTAGGAAATAACAATGACCCAAATGTGGTTAGCAGTACCCAGGTCTTTTTGCCCAGGCTCAAAATTGGTACAGTTACGAGACCCCATGGAGTATTCTATATGCCAGCAAAAGACATTTTCTAATCTCTTAACAATGCAAGAGCATGTGGAATATCTTGGGCTTCAAATAAGTGAGCCACGGGATGGTGAGCTACCCAACGTAACAACTCTTAAAAGGGATCAAACATACTTGATTATACAAGGCTTTGTTGACCCCAGCATGCTGGAAAGGACTGGCATGTTTCCTTGAGCCGACCCAAGCAATACACAAGTTAACCCCAGAAAAGTCTCAGAGTGAAATAGAATTCAGTAAAAAAGAATCATTTCTAGAGTCAACCTGAGCAGCTCAAGAGCTGACCCCTGCCGATTACAAGTTGACCCTAGAATCAGCTGGGTCAACCCCAGAATGGTCTCAGGTGAGTCAAAAACAGAGTGAAAAACAATCAGTTCTCAAGTCCATCCGAGCAGTAAAAGAGTTATAACCCGAGCCTTCCATGAGTCGACCTCTAAAGATCACGAGTCAACCCCTTTGACAATTCAAGCTACTAGTTTTTCTACAAGCTCAAAACAAAAATTTACTTCTCCAACGGCTATTTTCACCCTTCCAATGGCTAGAAATGGTTTTCCAACCACTTATGGAGGTACAAATGCTTTCAATATAAATTGGAGAAGAAAAAAAGTAAGGAAATATTAAGTGCTATTAACTAATACTCAAGAGAGAACTCCGAGCATACATCCACATACTCTTGAGAGCAATCAATTGAACATTCAAGTGAGGCAACCAAGCATTAAAGAAGAGCTTCCTTAGCATCCAATTCATGCTTCAATGACTTTTAATTTTGCTCTTTTAGGAGCTCTGTAATTTATTCTTATTGATTGTATCTCTGTTTTTGAATGTACCAAGTTTCAACAAACTTGAAACTTGGGCGAAGATTTATCTAAAGGACTTGGTAGGATAATTGGGCCCAAAATCATATGGGATTCATGGGAGCTGAGGTCTTTCTTTTTCACTATGGGATTCAGGCCAGCCCACTCAAGAAGTAATCTTGGGTATTTGTGAATATAGACCTAACCTAGCCTATAATCCAATGCTTTTGGTGGTTGTAATGGCCCGACCCAAGAATCCCATAGGATTTTGGGCCCAATCATCCAAATAAACCCTAATTGAATCATAACGTGTAATCAAGCCTAGGGAAAGCTATGAATGGGTTGGTTCTGATTGAGAAAATCAATGAAGTTTGACTATGAGCCTAGGAAAAACAATCAAGCCATAATCTTGAAATAGATTATAGTAAAATTTCCATAAAAGGTGTATTGGAAAGTCAACATACACGCTGAGTTTGGCACCAAACGACTATAAAACTTAATATTTGCTATTCTTGTGATCTTCTCATTTGTTGCATTCATTCTTTTAAGTTTCTAGCTGTACATACTTATCTTCATTTCACTAACACGTTAAAAAGTAGCTTTTTTTGTAGTAGATGATTGTAAAAATTTTTTAGAACCTAATTCACCTCTCTTGAGTTTCATTGTTGAGTAACAAGTGGTATCAGAGATTAATGCTATAGCCCTTTTTTGATCTAACCATCAAAAGCTAAAGATTAACGACAACCCAAATTAGATCCCCTCTTGCTAAGGAACAATCTACTAACCAACTTTTACTTTTCAATAGCACAAATTACACTTATTAAAAAGCACACATATGGATTTTTGTTAAGCACTTGATTATGACATGTGGGGTGTCATAATCAATGAACCTCGCACACCAACAAAGATCATTAATGGTGTGCCCTCTTCTAAGCCCGAGAGTGAATGGGATGAGTATGACAAGAAAATGGCCCAACTCAATGCTAAAAACATGATCATTTTTTGTACTACTCGTTAGATGCAAACAAATTCAATAGAATTTCTATTTGTATTTCTACTAAAGATATTTGGGATAAACTAGAAATTACTTATGAAGGAACAAATCAAGTTAAAGAATCTAAAATAAACTTGCTTGTATATAAATATAAACTCTTTACGATGGAACCTAATGAATCTACGATTAAAATGTTCACTAGATTTACCAATATTATAAATGACTTAAAGAATATTGAAAAATCATATTTTACAATGATCTTGTGAGAAAAACTCTCAAATCATTACCAAAAATATGAGAGGCAAAGTCATGATGATTCAAAAAGCTAAGGATCTCAACCAACTTCCCTTGAAGGAGCTATTAGGATCACTAGTGACTCATGATAAAGCAAAATAATGATGAGTCAAGGAAGAGAAAAATAATAGCTTTCAAATCAATGGCCATTAATGACAATGAAAGCAAAGAATTGGAGGAAGCTGACAATGATGAAAAGTTGGCCTTGATTACAAGAAAATTTTGGAAGTTTATGAAGAGGAAGAGGCAAGGGTTGAAGAAGTGACCTATGATTAAGGGGAAGGAAAGCAAGGATAAAGAAAATAAGTAGTTGGTATGTTACGAATGCAAGAAATCACAACATTATAAAACTGAATGCCTGCTTGTGAAGAAAGCCAGCAAAATGTTCAAAAAGAAGGCAATAATAGCAAACTGAAGCGATGAATCAAGGTCAAATGGTAAAGCTTAACAAGTGGTGAACCAGTGCCTCATAGTTCATAAGGACAAGGTAAACTCTGAACCCAGGTCAGATTTTACATTTGAAAAATTGCAAGATGCATTTTATGAAAGTAGCTAGGTCAGAAAAATAAACTTCAAAAGATCAATCTAGGCTTAGTTAAATAAAAAAGATTTTATTAAAGAAAAGAAGCAACTAACTGATGAAAATCTAAACTTAAAGAAAGAAATAAATAGACTAAATTCAATTGTTGATAAGCTTTATCTAAAGTTCATAAAAAATTCAAATGATTTTGGATAACCAAAGAGCAAATGTGTAACAAGGTAGGCCTTGGTTATAACCCACTGAAAAGGCAAAAATTTATGAAAAACATGTTTGTTAAAGCCTCTAATGATAGATTACCAAAAATAACATATTTCAGCTTTGGTAAAGTGGGTTATAAAATATAAATGTTATGTTTGTGTATAGAAGAATTGGCAACACTTTAGTTATGGGTTCCAAAAGAAAGCACAACCATTAACCTAAAAGGACCCAAAAAACCTTGGGTACCTAAATTAAAAACATAAACTTTTGTGCTATAGGTATGTCTAGTAACCTGTAGAATGAAAAGGAAGTAGTACTCATCCTACATAAGATACATGGATGATAGATCACAATTTATCAACCTCGAGGCTAAGGATGGAGGGGTGGTCACCTTTGGCAACAATGGCAAAGAAAAGATCATCAATATTAGAAGCATTAGAATCACTCCTTCCATCCTTATAGAGAATATATAACTTGTAGATGGATTAAAACATAATTTACTTAACATAAGTCAACCATATAATAAAAGTTTTAAAGTTGTTTTTGAAGTATATATATGCATTATCTCTAATCCCAATGATGATGATATGAAATTCATTGGACCTTATATCAAGACTTTGATAAGCTTATACAAGAAGAGTTCGAAATGAGCATAATGGGAGAACTTCCATTATTTTTCGAACTCCAAATTAAACAAATGAAGAAGACGATCTTTATCAACCAAAGTATATTAGAGAAATCTTGAAATTGATTGAGATGAAGAATGCCAAAGCAATTAGCACCTTGATAAGTCTTTGCAAGTTGGATCACGATGAGTGTGGTAAAAGCATAGATTTAAAGCTTTATAGAGGCATTATAGCATCATTACTTTATCTCACTACTGACAGACCATATATCATATTAAGTATTTATATGTGTGCAAGATTTTAAGCCAATTCTAAAGAATCACACTGAATTGCAGTTAAAAGAATCTTAAGATATCTATTTGGAACTCAAACTGTAGAACTATAGTACTTTTAACCAATCCTTAATACAATATTCAAATGCAAACTTTGTAGGATATAAATTGGATACAAAATATACTAATGGAACGTGTCGATTCTTAGGTGTTAGCTTAAATCCCATGGTTTAGCATTAAATAAAATTTGATAGCTTTATCAATGGCCAAGGATGAATATACTATAGCCAAAAGTTGTGCTCAAATCCTATGGATTAAGCAACTTGATATTAACATAAAATATAATAAAATACCAATAAGATGTGATAATACAAATACAATTAACTTGACCAAAAATCCAATTCAACATTCAAGCACATTGAGATATCACTTCCTAAGAGATCATTTCCAAAACAATGATATAATGCTTGATTTTGCTATAGTACAAATAGACAATTAGCTAATATTTTCACCAAATCCCTTAGTGACTAATTTAATATAATTATGGAAGAATTAGAACTTTGTGATCCTTTTTGTTGGAACAAAAATCCAACGAACGCTTGTGATTCCTTGATCAACTTTCAATCGACTTGACTTCATACCCTTTAGAATTGACCTCGATTAAATTTTTTCTCAAGTAACTTGCATTTCCTCATGCTCTTGAGCTCGACTTCTAATATGAGAAGTCAACCCTAGGTTATAGGGAATCGACCCCTTGGATTAAGGGGAAGCTTTGAGTCGACCTCCAAGTGCAAGAAAGTCTACTCGGGCTAACGAGTAGACTCGTGAAACAAGTACGAGTTGACCTCTAGATCAGGAGGTGGGTTTTATACCTGAGTCATCCTGATCTTGCCTTATTTTGACTCTTTTCTATTCCATTCAAAACTCCCTCCAAACCCTTCCTCACTCAAAAACCCCCCTTTCCAATCCCTTCTTTTCCCTTCAAATTCCTTGGATTGGTCTCCAATGGATCCTAAGGAGCAACTCTCTAAAAGATTGAAATGGGTAAAACCCTAGAGAGGATGGAATGACACACAAAAGCAATGTCCAACCCTCAACCTCCAAGGTACGAAGAGACGACCCTTGCACCTCCATAGTCAACTCCCACCAAGGTTTGTCTTTCCTCCCGGATTGTCACAACTGTCCAAAATGTTGATTTTGAGTTTTTGGAATAGGAGGGATTCACCATTTGAAGAAAGTTGAAAATGCTTGGGTGGGAATTTGTTTGTTCCTTAAATGTTCTTACCTGATCCAACTTGATGAGAGTGTTCTATAAGAATATAAGTTTGGGGTAGGAAGCTTAGAGACGATGGTGAAAGGAGTTTGTGTCGATTTGAACATCAAGCTCGGGTAGACTCTTGCAAATGCCAACCGATGGCACTTCTGCAGACTATTTGGATAAGAGGATTGACCTCTAGTGGATTTTGGGTCGAGAGGATGTCAGCAAGTTGGACATAAGTGCCAAAAAGCTATCAAATGAGATGAGGCAACTTTACCACATGATCAGCCAGATTTTCTTTCTCAAGATGAGGAGATTTGAATATGTCCGAGAGGGACATTTTGGTGATGTTCCATGTGCTTAAGAGCATCCCCTAAATGTGCCAGCACTAATATTCTAGTAGATGCACGAGGCAACAAGAAAGTCGAAGGTTTCATTACCCTACAGCATTATCCTAACCTTGGTGTTCAGGGAGCATGGTGTTAAGGTAGCAGGGGAGACTTCTTGAGCACTTATACACACCAATGCTTACAATGATTGTTCACTGCATCGTATAGGGTACAGGATTGACAGTGATTGGGTGAAGAGAGGTGGAGGTGGATGAGACGCGCCAAGAGATAGTGAGCACAACCAAAGATCGAACACAACAAGCCAGTAGTCCATGCTAATCAGGGTATCAAGCTACTTGCACCCACGAACATTCCTGAGAAAATGGCAAATCCATAGCACTGCTTCAAGCTTGTAGGAGGAGAATTCGCCACCTCCTGTGAGTTCAATCCTCAGCCACTGCACCCAGAGAGCACCACTACTCAGATAGACTGGATGAGGAGCAACTGAGACTGGTAATTGAGCAAGTGATGGCTGGATTGATCACTTCTAAACATTGCGACAAGGGAAGAGAAGCAGATACCCTCCAAGTCACCACATGGCACACTTCTTACCGATCAGAGACTCGAGCCTCATATATCTTTGTTGACTTGGATGGCTGAAATGCTGAGGCAAGACATCTCTAACATCAGATATCTAATGACAAGTCAGCTTCGGAGGACCAGAGGATTGAGAGGGATAAAAGGACTCTACAGAGCTCTATGCATAATGACATCAAAACCTTCACTACCAAGGCATAGAAGATGGGAGCCAGGGTTCAGGAGAGCTTTCGAGAGATTCGAGACAAGTTGAAGTGATTGACAATGTCTCTCACTATAGTAACCCCCACCTTCATGGATATGATTGACAGATTTGTCCGGGAGCTGGGGACCACTCAATATTCTTATCAACCATCTGCTAAGTCTAGATCCTCCGGACCCTCTAGTTCAACCCTTAGAGCTAGGTGCTCTACCATCCAGAGCCCTAACCACAGCTCATCATCCTCTGGATGGTCATCAAGAATTTTGCTTTTGTAGTATCTAGCTACCTTATCCTAGATACCTTAGATGTTTGTTTTCAATGTCCACTTCACTTATGATGCACTAATCATGTTTAGGTTGCATCTTGGATGCTAACTATGATGCTTCATTTTTGCAAATGTAACTTACTATGATATTAATGAAGTCATCCACTTTCATTATGTAACTTACTCAAAGGTCTTGTCATCATCAAAAAAGAGAAGATTGTTGACTTAAAGATTTGATTTTGATTAATACAAAACATTTCAGTACAAGCCTATTAATTGTGTGCTTTTGGAGTACTTAAGGATATGAGTAAGAAACAAAAATAATCCCTTAATAATCTGATTAGTTGGAGAAGCAATTAATTCAAAATGCCCAAGTTGGAGAGGACTTTGCAAGTTTTATTGAAATTCTGTAGCAGAGGAATTGACCTTGATTTTGATTAATACAAAACATTTCAGTACAAGCCTATTAATTGTGTGCTTTTGGAGTACTTAAGGATATGAGTAAGAAACAAAAATAATCCCTTAATAATCTGATTAGTTGGAGAAGCAATTAATTCAAAATGCCCAAGTTGGAGAGGACTTTGCAAGTTTTATTGAAGTTCTGTAGCAAAGGAGTTGACTTGGAGACAAGTGGAGCCAACCCTTGAATAACCACATGCTTACCACTGTGGTGGTAGCCCGGTGGTTAAGGCGCGCCCCTCTGTGAATAGTTCCACTGGTCACGGGTTCGAAGAATGAACCCGCGGGTGACTCGATTAAATTCCAGATTAATTCTGGAAGCGCGTGATAGGGGGGTGGGGCGGCCGAAAACTCCGGCACCGTAGTGGGGTTAGGCTGACATACTCACCAAGTCGATAGGGAGGGTACACGAAAAATTGCGGCCCGAATCGAACAAAGGTCTAACGGGTTGGGGCCCGAGTGGGGAGCTACACCGGGGGGGGGGGGGGGGACACATGCTTAGGCAAAAAGCCAAAATTTTGAAGGATTTCAAGAGTTGACCTGGGCACCACTCAAGTCAACCCTGGAACACTAGAGAAAACTGGAATGTTTCCACAAGTTGACCCCATCAACATGAGTTGACCCCAAAACAATCACGGAGTGAAATAGAATGCAGTAAAAAAACAATTATTTTTCAAGTTGCCCCGAGCAACGAAAGAACTGACCCCTGTCAATCATGAGTCGACCCCAATATCAGCTGACCCAACATGGTCTCAAGCGAAAGACAAAACATAATGAAAAAATTCGACCCAAGCAATAGATAAGTCGACCTAAGCCTTCCATAAGTCAACCTCTCAGGATGACGAGTCGACCCATACGTGTCCGACAGTTCAAATGGCTAGTTTTTATGCAAAACTAGGATAGAAATTTACTCCAACTATTTTCACCCCTCCAATGGCTATAAATAGCTTTCCAACCACTTTTGGAGGAATAACAACTTTCAATACAAATTGGAGAACAAAAAGAAAGGAAATATTAAGTGCTATTAAGTGATATTCAAAAGAAAACTCCAAGCATACATCCATATACTCTTAGGGGAAATCAACTGAGCATTCAAGTGAGGCAACTAAGCATTAAAGAAGAGCTTCCTGAACTTCCAATTCATGCTTCAACGGCTTCCAATTTTGCTCATTAAGGACCTTTGTAATTTACTGTCTTATTGATTGTATTTCTCTGTTTTTGAGTGTAACAAATTTCAAGAGGCTTGAAACTTGGGGGAAAGGTTTATCCAAACTTTTAATTTGGATTGTAAAGTGTAATCGAGCCCAAGGAAGGCTGTGATTGAGTTGGTTTTGGTTGATTTCAAAAGAAAATCAACCAAGCTTAACTATGAGCCTAGGACTAATAATCGAGCTGTAATCTTGAAATAGATTGCACAGAAATTTTCAATAAGGTTTTTTTTTAAGGAAATATAGGTGCTGAATTTGACACCAAACCAATATAAAACTTGCTGTATTTATGATCTTCTCATTGTTGCATTCATTCTTTGAAGTTTCTAGCTGCACATACTTATCTTTGTTCACTTCACTAAAACTTCAAAAGTTGCATTTTCCGTGCTCATAATCATAAAAATTTTTAGAACCCAATCAACCCCACCCACCCACCCCCAACAAAAAAAAAAAAAAAAAACCCACCCTTTCTTGGGTTGCATCACTGGGCAACAAACTTTGCTGACCAACCCTCTAGAGTGATATCTCTAGATACAACCCATCTCTAACAAACTGTAATGTGGATAGAATGAACAAGTATAGAATATTCAAACTTAGCAAAAATTATAGAGACATCCCCTCAACTTAGGGCCTATCCTAGAGACATCCCCTCAAACTTTAAAAGATTCCAAACAAGTCCTTCAAGTTTCCAAACTATTTCAAACTGATCTTCTGGCTCCCCAACCAGTGAACAACATTAGCTTGCCATTAAATATGACCAAAAGGCCCTCACCCTCTTCAAAGTGCGGATAATGAAGGGGTTTAGAATTTTGAGATGTGTGGTGGGTAACCATTTACTATGGACCATAAACTAAGGGTACTTTGAGATCTATGCAAATGGGTAGATGAAGTTGAAGTGCTTTGAGATCTATGCAATGGGTGATCTTTAACTATGGGGCATATACTAGGGAAGCTTTAAAATCTGTGTAGGAACATGAATAAGGGTTTCAATGTGCTTTGAGATTTGCCAGGTCAGTGATCCTTAACTATAAAGTCATATAATAAAAGTGCTTTGGAATCTATGCTAGCGGATGAATGGTGTTTGAAGTGCTTTGAGATTTGTGCAATGAGTGATCTTTAACTATGGGCTATAACAAGGATGCTTTGAGACCTGTGTAGGCAGATGAATGGTGGTTGGAAGTGCTTGGAGATTACGGTGAATGATCCTTAAATCTGGGTCATATACTAAGAGTTCTTTGAAATCCATGCCAAGACAACCTCATAAACAACTGATATGAAGGGTATTTTGGTCATAATATAATTCTATGCTATCATGTGATGGTCAGGTGAAAATATTTGGTTGGTGGAGATGAACGGCAGGACCAATTTGTAATAAGTTTGGAAACTTTAAGGACCCATTTAGAACTTTTTCAAAATCAAGAAGGTATGTTTGAGACGGCCAAAGTCTAGGGGGTATCCCCATAATTTTCCCTTAAGCTGTTCACAAGTCAGATTAGCAAGTAAAAAGAAAATATGCAAGTATACCAATAGCAACAACTTACCTGTACACTAGTTTTACAAGGGATGTGGGCGTTACTTCTTGATTACGTATAGATCCAGCACTATTTTTTATAACCCTGGCCCTGAGTTTGATGGCTGTGGATACAAAGGGCCTTGTGCCGCTTGCTGCTGTAGCTGCTGTTGAGGCAGAGGCTGAGGCTGAGGCTGAGGTTGCCACTGTCCTCTACCACTTCCATGCATCGACACACTTCCCGAGAACTGTCTCTGCACTAATCCTTGGCTAGAAGAGGTTATCAGGGTTTCAGTTCCCACTAAATTTTCCTGTGGAGGACTAACCAAATGTGCTGTTGGAGCTGGTGAGCTCACATCGTATGATGCCTCTGGTTTCCACTGTGCTGCAGATGAAACCACAGGAGCAGTAGTGACTGAATCTGTACAATGAGAAGATGCAGTCGGGACCATCTGATTAACTTGGACCTGATCAGTTAAGGACTGTGTTGTACCATCAGCGTTCATCTGGTGGTTTTGCTGAAGCACCATTCTTTGAATGTTTTGTTGAGATGGATACAAATGCTGCTGCTGTTGCTGATTAGGTGGAGGTGCTGAACAAGGAATAGGGGGTTGCGAGGAAGATAACATGGTGTGACTAGGAGAACATTGGACCAATCGTTGGTTACAAGAATCAGAATGAGAAGGCAGTGGCGTCATCTGCTTTGATGATTGAGGCTGCTCGCTAGAATACATCCTTTGTTGGTTTCCTGTCTGGGGCAAAATTGAACTCAAACCCAAGCTACCAGAAAAGCAGCTCGAGCCCTGCTGTATCAAATGTTTCTCAGAGGCTCGGTCTTTGGGAGCAGTTGAAAAGCCACTGATTTGAGAAGCATCAACTGGTAAGTCCTGGTGCACCAGCATGCTTCCTCTGCCTAAACCTTTCATAAGCTTAGCTTGCTGTTGTGACTGTTGCCTTTGTTGCTGCTGTTGCTTTGGCCGTTGCTGAACCTGTTCCCGCTGTCTTTGCTTAATCTGATTGGGCATTCCACAGCCAGACTGCAGATTTCGTGGCATTTGTTGCTGCTTATGCTGCGCTTGTGAAGGACTTCCACTCATAGGAGCTGACAATTGTGTCTGCTGTTGGATCTGAGAACTATTTTGAATAGGTGATATGGCATTGGATCCAGAAAAGGGGTGCCGTGCCTGAGTCATCATCCGCTGTTGGAGTTGCCTTTCTTTAGCAAAGCGATGATAAGCATAGGCCTGCTGCTGAGGGCTTGACTGGTTTGTTCCTTGAAAATGTGGGTGGTGAGAATTTCCAAGTATGGGTGCCTGTTGTGGCATCTGATGAGACTGCTGGTGTTGTGGAATTGGAAATGTCTGAGTGGTTGCAGGGGCTGTTGTGCTAGAACACGATGCACTCATGCCATTGAAAGGAGTGACAGCCTGACCATTCCCTTGCGAAACTTGTAGCTGGAGTTCTTGGATCATCATGTGCCTATGATCCTCTGCATTCTGACCGGGCTACATGACAACACAAAAGCAACAAACAAGTGGGTCTATCATTTGGGATACTCAACATTACAAACACAAAACGTGTTGGCCTCAAGTATTTAGTCTGCCTTCGATATTTATTATCTACAAGCTTAGCATTATGTGTTGATGTCATGTGCACATTGGCTCCATTCTTCAAAAAGCTAATGTTCAGAAACACATTTCTAAGTTGAAAACCATTTTCTTATTTATCTGTCATGAATTTCAGAAATTAGCTTAATTTTATGAGCAATATTTGATAACTTTAGTTATTATATGCAACAGTTTCAGGTTGCTTTCAGTTAAGAAGGCCAGGGGTCAATTTATTTATATTAAAAAAATTTAACGTCCCTACTTTCTAGATGCGATCAACAGTTCAAAAACTTGATGTTAATCCAGTTATTCCAGCATACAAAGAAGGCAGGATAAGCTTGTGAAATAAATTTGTCCTCAATGAAATTCAAAATGAATCATATATTTCCTATTGGACTTAAAAATATCTCTTCCTGATGACTTTGATGTTAAACACTCACCACATTCTTTCTTCTATTTTCTCTCTCACCACTAAGTTTTTAAAAGTGCATCCATGTTTAGTGAAGTGCTAGTAATGGTTTCAACTTTGAGTGTCCTGAAGAAAGAGGAGGGTTATTTGAATGTCTCGTGTGGCTTCAAGGAATTCATGCCCTCTTTCCCATGCTTGGGTATGCATCAGATATTAGTCTCAACTCAATAAATCTTCGACCCCAGCAATTCTATGGCAAGTAGCTTAGGATCCGTTTGGTTGAGGTATATTAAATTATGGAATAATCTGACAATTCCTGGAAATCATTTATCTAAGAAAATGATTGTAGAGAAAAATAACTCTTATCATGTTTGGTTGGTGAAAAAGTTCTTCGGAAAATGATAATGGAAAAAGATTACTACATTTAGTTGGAGGTAATCCTATATAGGAATATAGTCAAATTTACAAATATGCTCATCAATAAAATATAGGTGAAAAGGTTCTCCGGAAAATGATAATGGAAAAAGATTACTACATTTAGTTGGAGGTAATCCTATATAGGAATATAGTCAAATTTATAAATATGCTCATCAACAAAAAATAGTTTTTTAATACTAAGATAGCATTGTTATCTTCAAATAATTTTTATGTAATGACTATAATCACATAATCCTTTGCATAGTAACATTTGCATTGTAATTATTTTGCAAAAGCTCTTTATTAAATAAATTTGGAAAGATATCAAAATAAATTCAATTAACATAAATGTACTTTATTAGGGATATTTTTGTCAAGTATGGATTACCACCACTCAAGAATTTACCAAATACTAATCCCTCTACGATATTTGTTTTACCTTCTCTCTCCGGAAAATAATCCTGAGACCCCCACATTTTTTTACCCTCTATCTCTTCCACTTTTCATACCAAACATGGTAACTTGACATAAAAATTAATTTCCGATGCCAGATTACCCCCGACCAAACGAACCCTTAGGATCTATTTGGTTTGGGATAATCTGCCATGGAAAAATAAATCCCATGTCAGATTACCATGTTTGGTATGAAAAGTGGAGAGAGATGGTAAAAAAAATAATATGGATCCTATGCTTATTTTCCTGAGAAAGAAGGTAAAACAAATTCCATGGGAGGCTGGTATTTTGTAAATTTCCAAGTGATGGTAATTTGGCATTGACAAAAATACCCTCAACAAAGTTCATTTATAATCATTGAATTTGTTTTGATATCTTTTCGAATTCAATAAATAAAGAACTTTTACAAAATAATTAAAATATAAATGGCATTGTACAAAGGATTATATGATTCTAACCATTATATAAAAATTAATTGAACATGATAATGTTATTTTAGTATTAAAAAATTATTTTTTGTTGATAGGCATATTTGTAAATTTGATCATATTCCTATATAGAATTACCTTCAACGAAACATATTAATCTTTTTTCAGTATCAATTTTTGGACAAATTTTTCCACCAACCAAACATGATAAAAGTTATTTTTCTCCGTAATCATTTTCCTAGATAAATGATTTCTAGAGATCATCAAATTATCCCGTAATTTGATATATCCCAACCAAATGGATCCTTAGAGAATAATGTGAAATCATTTAAGAAATCCTTGTAACAAAACTTACTTTTGCAAACCAAGAAAATACCATTGCAATGAAGTCAAAAATCAAAGGGTAAGTCGAAAGGAACTATGAGAAGGGCTGCTATGGCAGATCATAACCAAAACTTTGCAAAAGCCATGTGGTCCAACAATCAGCTCTAACCGTAGATATGTTTTGGTGCAAAATATTCATGGCTTTAAACAGTCTTCATCCCCCTTTTATTTCCTTGCTACTCTTTCTACGCCTTCTCCATTTTTCTCTCTTTGAAAGAAAGTGTGCAGTATCACCAAGAATTTCTAAAAAACCATGTTATATATGATGTAAATAACTGAATATCAAATTATTTAACACAAGACCAAAGTCTGAGCAGAGCAAATTAGCACTCCAGTCATTCCTTATTAATTGTATTTGTTCCTGTTAATGCAATACAGAAATAATAGATAGACCAAGCAATTATGCCGAATGGAGAGATAAATAGCTCACTTGAAGCATCTGCAAACCATCACGTCGCCTTAAGTGTCCTGAGCCAGAAACAACACCGGAATGGGCATTGACAGGATTCTGCATTCCATGCCCACTGCTTGACAGCATATTTCCAGTCGAAACCATGTTCAACATACCTAGCGCACCCATTCCCTGGAAACCTGGCCTTGGCATCTGCATGCCTTGGTTCATTCCACATATCATCCCCCTACTATTCCCACAAGATAACATGCGGACACTGCGATCAACACCCAAAGGTAAAGCCCCGGGTGCAGGCATAGTGGATTGCTGAAGATTTCTACCAGAAAGCATTTGGCTATACTGCTGCATTCTTTGATCATCAACAGGTAAAGAAGATGGTCTTAGCACACCATGTCTTTGAGCATCCCTAGAAAAACAATTTTACCAACTAGTAAGCGCCCCCCAAAAAGGAACATCCTAGAACAACAATAAATAGGACTGAGAAGTGGGAAAATAGTTAGATCATCTAATTTAACATACCTAGTACTGGCATTTAATGGAGCAGATGGTGACAGTAAGCTGCCGCCTAAGACCATACCAGGAGATCCTTGTAATAGGGTGTTCACATTTGAGGTAGGAATAGGAGTAATAGAACCCTGCTGACTTGGGATTGCTAAACCACCTGTATGAGATCCCTGATATCCAAGGGAAGGAATGTCTGGGCCTGAAGAGAATGCTTCACAAAGACCAAGTGGCCTGTTGACATATAACCAAAAAAGTTACAAAGAAAAGACTACTTGCAAACGAATGAGATGTAAGTCTGGCACTAGGACAAAACAAAACAAGAGTGAAAACAAAAGGCTTGGAATTAAAACTGTAGATCGACATGCATCGAGAAGAATAAAAATGTTAGTACATCTTACATTAAGATGCTTCCGCTCAAGTTGTTCGGGCATACTTGAGAAAGAGCAACCACATGAGAACTATGTTCTGGAGTGATTTGTTTTGGCCCCTGATTGTCATTCTTCTCAAAACACCAGATCATATTCAGCAGTGAGAATAATGGAACATATCAGCAAAGCATAAGGATGTGCAACATGAAGGAAAGAAACACTAAGCTATATGCACTACATAATTCTAAGAGCATGCATCATGCGTAGGCTACAAATTATGATGATTAATATATGTGCTACCCAGAATAATTCATGGTAGATTTTCACATTCAAGTATGGTGAGAGATATAATTAAGGTGGAGGTAATCAATGATTTTTTGCAGGTATTGCAACATAATTTCATCTTTGTAATACAAATTACTATCCCCCCTTCCCCTCTTTTATCTGCAGTAAAGGGAGTCTGAAAGCCAAAACTGCAACCAGCTTTCGAAGATAACAGTATAAAGTTATTACCTAGGTATGAATGCAGGTCAATTCTCAGCTTTTGCCATGGTACTACCCAAAGATATCATGCCAACAGAAAAGTTTTTTCACAGTCAAAGAGGAAACAGACCTGATCCCTGCAGGAATGCAGTTGCTGTCCAAGCAAAATAATTTTTTCAAAATGTGCTTTTAGAGCATCCTCTTCCAGTGGTCCTTGAAGACGTTGAAACAACTGTCTGGCACTGCCCTGATGTGGAAAGTAAAGATATTGGAATATGAGTTCACATGCCATTTGACCTATTGAAATGGTCATGATTCTGATGACCAATAGATTGCATGATTTTCTTAAAAGAACGAAATCATAAAGGCCTTGCCTTTGGAATGCCAGGTAGGGGGGATTGATAAGGTTGAGATGAGCCTGAATCTTCTGCACTATCAGCCCCATCACCAGCAGTTTTGTCCATTAGAATTTTGTGGCGTTCCTTGCATTCTTTAGGCTTCCTGTAGATACACTGCAAGTGAAGAACAACATCAATACCCTGAATCCTTGGAACAAAGGGGGCAAGAACTTGATTTTCCAAAAACAGAATAAATTAGATGTGCAAGAAACCAAAATGGAAGATCTTACATTACAGCATAAGAAAAATATTCATAGAGATGGCACAAATATGTTATAAATGGGCATCATATAGCAGCAAGCATCAAAAACTGTTATGAGTTGAAATGAGGAAGAAAAGATGCAAAAAATGTCTGTGCAGGGGAAAAAAGGGGGGAGCAGGGCAAGTTACACATCAGAAACTAATAAAAGTTTCACTTACTAACAATGCCAGTTTTTAATAATGAAAAGCATATTAAAGATTTATTGAAACAAATTCTTAAGTTCATAGATCTTGTAATAACTGAGCCTCCATTCAGATCTGCTCCCTGCCATCCTCACAAACAAAAAATTTCAAAACTTTCAAGCTACAAGCATCAAGATAAATCTCTCTACCTTCAACCCGACTATACACTGCAATCTCACAAGGTACTAACAGAAAGGTGGTGGACTGAACTCTATGCGTACATGTGAGCGAGCGAATGGGCTATACACTGCAATCTCACATGGTTCCTAAAAGAAGGGTGGTGGACTGAACTCTGTGCATGTGTGTGAGACTTGGGGGAGCAAGCGCAAGTGCATTGGCGCGCAAAGAGATCCCGTGTGCATGGTAAATATATAGACACTTAATTGCTTATTTGCGAACCTTTATCCTTTTTTGTGTGTTGGGGTTTGGGGTTTGGGGGATGGCTCTACCTGGAACCCCCTTGTCCATCCTGTGCCTATGTCAGGTTAAAATAAGCCCAAAACCAATATATATAAACAAATAGTTGT
This sequence comes from Areca catechu, assembly GCA_021397845.1. Classification (NCBI taxonomy): domain Eukaryota; kingdom Viridiplantae; phylum Streptophyta; class Magnoliopsida; order Arecales; family Arecaceae; genus Areca; species Areca catechu. The sequence goes on along the minus strand of CM038040.1, from coordinate 5,739,979 downwards.
AGAGAAGTTACATTCCAGGGTCCTTAATCATGAAAAATCCTAAAGCAAAAAAGTAAAAGAAACCAAGTACTTGATGCAGATGATGACTGGAGTTAATACAGGAAGCTGACAGTATGATTTATTAATTCACCTTGAACTGGAGGGTGCTGTTGATTGCATCACTTACTAGCTCCCAGTTTGGACCCATATCATGAACAAGGACAACAAGCGCCTGATATGAAATAATATCACACATATATACAAAAATGTTTCATGAGACAGACAATTCAAATGACAGAACATTTTGAAAAGGAAGAGCAACCTGGTCCTCAAAGTTTGACCATGGACTTACAGATGCTGACTGACCAGCAACCACCTGCAGAAAGAGAGAAGATTTTGAGAAAACAAGGGGTCACAAATAAATTTAATTTACATATAGCCAAGAAATTGATCTTGTATCGTTTATCTTATTTAATTCACATACATGCCAGTCAAAGATTTGCCATTGCAGTTAAACAAACAAGATTACAGGTACAGATAATAAAATTTAATTTACAATTCTGCAAAAGAATAAATAGGATAGGCAGAATCACAAGTAAAAATCTTATAGAAGACCTTGGACTTTCAAATCACAGTACGCTCCAATCTACTGCACCACTACCTATCACTTAATCTCTGCTTCACACATAAAGAAATGGAGACAATTTTAAAATAAAAATTTAAAAAAAAAGAATAAACATTAAAAGTGTGAAATGAAATCAAGTTAACATGTCTCCAGGTTGTGCATGAGATAAGCAACAACTCTATAAAGAAGTCTATTTTGGAAAACAAAATGCAATCAGTAATTTCAATAATTTGAACCACAAGAAAACCAACAGCCCTGTAAAAGACAAAGCTAAAGAATAAGGCAATTGGAACAAATTGACAATCATCTGCAATAGAATAAAGATTATTTGCAAAACAAAAAACTAAAAATCTAAGTTTTATATCACTTATGAGTGACTAAATATTATAGAGGCAAAACTCATCCAACAACATAATAGCTTGCATACCAATCAAAAGGACAAATCAACATAAGCCAAATAGCATACCTTTAATGTTTTACTTTTTCTTCCCCGATCCCTGTTGGCAATAATGTTACCTAGCTTATTTGGATTGGACATATTACTCATCTGGGAAGCAACCGGAGAAGGCATTGAACCAAGGACTGGGGTAAGTGCATCTGGGGAAGTCTCTGGCAGTTGCTTCAAAAGCTTAGGCTTCTTAGCAGCATGTTGCCCACAAATAACTGCAAACCATGTATTAGGAAAATCAAGTTACTAATAAGAAAATTGAAGCAGAACAATTAATTGCTGATATAAATCATAAAATTACAAAAAACCTAAATAACACTACCTGTGTTCCCATTTGACTCAAACTGCTGATTCTCAAATCTTTTTTTCAAATGAGCCTTCTGCAATCCAAAAGCAAAACATTGTTTAATTCATGGATATAGGGGAAAAAATCATGGTATTCAAGCACCAAGTTGACAAAGAGATTGGCATGTTGACAGGACAATCTACAGGCCTTTTCCTCTGCATATAATATTTGTTCAATTATTGCTATGAAAACATGAAATGAATAATAGACATAAGAAAACAAATCACAAGACAAGACAAGAACTAAAAACTTAGCTAGACATGAAGCACAAACATCAGCTGTAAAGCAATATTAAGAGATGGTATATGCAAAAGAAAAAGGACCCTAATAAAAAACTTGCTCACAGAGGAATTGCAAGATCCTGTGGGAGAGGAAAATACCCGAGTGTTTAAGCTTAACTTGTAGAAGAATAAGTACAAGATCAAGGCAAGTGGTTGGTAGATCAATAAAGTCTCCGAACAAAGTCAAATGAACATGATATGCCAGAGAGATAAAAAAACACATGATTGCACCAAGTAAAGCAATTGCTATGATTGGTTGAGAAGTTGAAATCTACAAAGGTGTTCATCAGTAACTGATAAATAATAACTTCATACAAACTAGCTAAAAGACACAAAAGCTTTCAGTAACATCCACCACATGCCTTTAGACTTAACTATTTTATGTTCTTCTAATTTACTGCACTGGCAGGGTATTGATTAGTATTCATACCATCCAAATAAAAAATAAATGCATTGATGGAAATACTAAATCAAACATATGCCACAAGTGTCTAATAATGTTTTCTAAAATTTTATTAGACTCACAACTGACACCAACTACCTCTTGGACAACCATACTTATCTAAATTATTGGCAGAATATGTTGTTTTTCATATAAGAAGTTTTTGCGTGTCTGCTCCTTTTCCTTGTGTGTAACAGGAAAGATAAAATGCATAACATGATACTCATTGACTTTATTGCAGAATGAACAATGAAAACTACTGCATAAACCTCAGCTTCATACATCACAAGCAAGGCAATTTATAATATAAAAACAATATCCGTTCACTCAGGATATACCTTCATGAAGATGCTGGGAAGCCCATAGAAATCTTATATTTCTAAAAAGTGCTAACATTCCATACCTGAGTCCTTGAAACAATGTAAAAGGCACTTAAAGAATTCTAATGCATCAAGAACAAATTCATCAGGCACTTTCAAGGTCATTGTCTTCTGCCAAAGAGATCAACTATATTTTCCATCCAAGCAGGAAAGCTTAGAGGGCAACATTATGCAATCCACCAAATAGTACTAAGCATTATAATGATGAAATAAGACCACCAAAAACATGTCTAACTACATATATATATATATATTCTTCATGGATATAACTATGCAAGCATCACAAGGTCTTATGGTCAATCAACAGATGTACAAAGACCTCAATGTTGGATGCTTACCAGGCTAGTGACTGACAAGCATGTTAGCATGGCAGTTATCATGTTACTCCTTTTTACAGTTTTACAGGGAGATAACTTCAGATTTTTGACATGCATTTAGAGGTGGAAACAAGCTGAACACAAGCCAAGCCAACCCTAGCTCTAGCTCAGCTCGTTTCTTAACCAAGCAAGCCAAATTTCGAGCCAAACTCAAAATTGCTCATCATCCCTACCTGCATTGGATAATGTGCTATTTCTTTCTTTTCCCTCATTATGATGAGGCAAATGCATTTTCAAGAGGGTGTTGCCTATAGGAAGATCATTAGTAAAAACCTCGGAAGCCGACAGAGCATAGACACCGACCTTGCTTATTTGTTGGTGAAGTACAAATTACTATATTGTAGACCACTACGTAATATGGTTCCAAAAAAAGATTAGTGAATTATGCACTGATACAAATCCCTTAAAAACCAGAAGGAAAAAAAAAACAGAGAGAGAAAGAGAGAGAGATGGGGCATTGGCCTTAGATTTATTCCCTGCTACAAATAAACTGAATTTGTAAAGCACTCCGGAACATATCCTTTAAAGTTTAAACTCCAATATTTTAGCTTATGTATAAATTAAAATGTGAAAACTATTACAGTTTTTAAGTCTACAGAATTTTTAACAGGTCCAAAGTTACAAATCATGAAAACAAAGAAAGTTACAAATTATCTGATTGTACACCAATTGAACATGATTCGGTCAAGGGTTTTCTTGTTTTATTTGCGCTAACGTGTCCAAAGTTTTGAAGCTACTTAAAACAGACTAACTCACAAATCAAATAGCATATATGGTGCAGAACAGAAGCAAAAGTTCACCTGTTCATGTTGAACCATAGAATCAACTTGCAGCCTCTGTTCATGTAAGGAACCATTCAATATTTTAGAACTTGGCTAATCTAGAAAGTAGACAAGAAAGTACTTTAGGGTGAAAAACCTTACCTTTCCTGAAACATTGAAAAAACTAGAGTCTGTCAAATTCAGTGAGTTCTTGTAACCCAGATGCTTAGGCTTCTTCCTTTTAGGTCTTGCTGATATTTCACTACCATCATATTGTAACTGCCTATCAAAGTCTACTGTACATTCAATTTCCATGCTTTTCCTGGGCAGGGATCCACCATGCAATGACCTATGATCATCCTGGAAAGAATTTGTGTCTCCACTTGAAACATCTGTTTTACTAGTTACTTGTAAGCTCCCAGTACCTCCAGCATTAAAAGGATTTGCAACCCGTAGCCGAGCAGCAGTGCGTACACGCTTTGTCGGAATTGAACCAGCATTAAGTGTATTTGATGGTCTTTTTCCAATTGAAAAAGGTTGATTTCCTGACTTGCTTTCCATGCAAGGCTCAAAAGACAAGTCAGTACCAACTTCATAAGGTCTTAGAGTACATGAGTTCTGTTGCATGTTTTCTCTCTTTTTCTGAGCAAATTTTAATGACGATCCACTTTCAAATGCTCGAGACAAATAATATGGGCCCGTGTCACCTTCATCCTCTTCATATGCATTATCATGGGATCCATCTGTATCCAGTTATATTTGTGTTAGCAGATTGGTGCATTCAAACAAAAGAGAATTAATGATTAACAGTATAGATCTAATACCTGCCACAGAGTCACACATGGATGCCTCACAATCCTCTTGATAGATGATGTTACCCATTTTCTGGAAGCAGCAAAAATAAATAAACATGTGGAGTTGAAAATAAATGACTTAAACTTTAAGAATTTGCTAGTGATATTGCAGGAAAAAAACAATGCAAAAGACAATACTAAGAAATCACAACATGGACTTGTGTCATTTTGAAATATCTAGCATCAATAAGTATGATTGTCTTTAAAAAATGCAGTCAACAAATAGAAGGTACTAAGCGTTTACCCCACACTTAATAATTAGCAAAATATTTCCTTCTAGGTTGCACCGTAGATGCCAATTATAAGTTAAAAGCCCAAAACAAAGACTATAAGGAATTAGATATATCAAAAAGTACAAACATCGTGAGGTAAGGTATAGTCTCGGGGCCAAGGTTTGCTATGCTGGTTAGTATGGTTACATACTGTACCCATACTGGACCGGTCAGAACCAGTACGGTATGGTACCATCCTATTACATTTAAATTAAATGAAGAACTTTTAATGTTGGATTCATGAATACCTATCACCTTTATAAGGCCTGACACAACCCAACTTTTTGATGAGTTAAAAAAGTGGGTACAATGAGACAGTAGTTTACAACCATTTTATTGGCCTCCAGAAGCCATGTGAAGCAAGGATCATACAATAGAGAGAAACATTTTTATTTTTTGACTGCATGGTCACTTCAAAATGTTGAGTTTTTCATGAATTTTAATTGACCAAATGATTCTCTGAACAGTTCCGAATTTATTAACTTAATCATAAATTGTTCTTTAGTTCCCAAATATTTTTTTTTTGCAAATTATTCATTACTTACTCATGGATTGCTAATTAGTGAAGTCATCTTCATTTATTCCTGCTGGTGGCTGTGTTTTAGCTATTCTTGCATGAATGGATGTATACATATACACATTCATATATGTATAAACAGTATAATATATACATCCATATGTACAATTATATATGTAATCAAATAGATGGCATGAATGTGAGAGAGATAGAGAGCGCTATAGGGAGTGGGCTAAGACATGGATTCTGGCATAGAGATCTCCTGTTTTGAGAATCAGGGTACCACATTTTCATAATGTTGGCTTTTCTTATAATTTAGAACTGCCTCTTCTCCCAGCCATCGCCTTAGTTACATAGATAAGGAAGTATATACTCACATATTTGTTTTCTAAATCTTTTTCCACTTTCTAAATTCTTTTAAAATTATTGGCAAATTTTATTCTTTTAATTTGCATGTTAAAACGTTCTCCCTACCAATGAATGCACCCAAAAAGAAAAGACAAGAAACCTCATTTTACCTTATAATGAACCCACTGAGACTCAACAGATTCTCTGTACGCCTGCATTGCACAGGGAGGTACCATATAGAAGAGACTCTCCTGAAGAAGAAAGGTAATCAGCAGTTGACATTACAAGTAGGAAACAACATTTAAGCCAACATGTGCTGAAGCAAGCAAAAACAAAGAACAAGTTATCTTGCTGTTCTGACTCCTACGTACAGGAATACCATGCAAATGCAGGAATACTGCTAAGCAACAGAGTTTCCATGGTAAAACATGACCAATAGAATTGACTTTATTAAATATATGAGAAAAAGATCTAGTCCATACTTCAGAATGTTGATCTTCGCAGGACATTTCTAAAATGCCAGTATCATGCAGCCTATCAGGAGTAGATGGTGCTTCAGCCAAGACAGGATGTGTTGATGTGCTACTGATATACTTCAAAACCTAACTGCATAATCCTTAACAGTATGTTGAATAACGTGCCTAGACTTTTCAGCTTCAATATATGTGCTACCCTACAAGACCCATATGTTAGTCATTTGAATATTGCTCAAATATATAATCATTACAAAATGCATCATATACAAAAGCAATCATTATATTAAAGAACAAATAAATATGAACTTAACATTGAATCTTGATATGCGTAAATCCTAAAGACACTACATGAAAGTAAGCATGCCTAAATATCACAAGAACTGAAATCCTATCATACAATTCAAGTTTAGGCCACAAAGACTTACATGCAAACTGTCTACTGAAACAATACCATGCACAGCAAAACCCCTTACAAATAACAGACTCCAAATAGTAAGCCATGTGGTCAAGAAATAATACAACACAATTTAGGAGATATTGTTGCAGCTGCTGCTGCTCTCATTGGCTAGGTAGGAGGTGACAGTGCCACAAAATTTGTATTATGCCTATGATGAATTGTTGTTTAACATACAACCTTGGAGGTATCTCTTGTCCATCATTTTTTTATTGCGGCCATCTGCATTTTTATTTTCACCAAAATTAGTCTATTGATGTTTTCCAGCTTTTAAAAACATTATCTTTTTCCTCTTTTATTAATCCAATTCATCATTGAATCTTGTTATTTCCTCATTGATCAGTGCTACATATTCTGCAAACATGCACCATGGTACATTTCCTTGAATGTTAGAAATAAGCCAACATAAAAATATTTGGGCTTAGTGGTGATTTGTAGAGAAAACCACTAGGACTGAAAATTTGCCCAAACCATACCTACTCCTAACATTTGTCAGTACTTTACAAACATACACCCTCGGCAATTCCAATGTACCAATCATGGATGCCTTTCCTTCTTAAGGTTCATCAAACTACAGTTTTTGCTACTTTATCATTAGCATTACCCAATCCATTAAGGTCCATGTATGGACTTTTCCTTATTCTCTATATATTCCTTTCAATTGCCCAAAAAAGATGATAGCCTCCATGGTCAACCTCTGGCATAAAACTAATATAACAGTGCACAGAGACTTCAAAAGATAAAGATCAAGAAAGGCCACATGGTCATAGTCACGATACCACAAATAATAAAAATATTTACATACTTTAACTGCACATCCATGAAAACACATGATACTCTTAGGTCTAGTTTATAAATGAAGATTTGCTAAATGGATATTGTGGGATATTTCTTTTCTTGATGGTATACTAAGAAAAATATATGTGCATATGCTTGAAGAAATTCAGGAATCAGAGCAGGGTTTTCCAAACCATGCCATACTGGTTGGTTTGGGCCGTATAGAACCGGACCGGCGGCCAACCAGCATAGTTCGACCCAAAAAATTGGTTCTCCGGTTTCAAAATTAAAAAAAAATTGATGAACTGGTTCGAACCGGTCCTGAACCGGCCTGAACGGCGCCAAACCGATCGATTTGGCCGGTTCGGACCGATACGAACCGGTTTTTTTTTGTTTTTGTCTTTTATTTTAAATGGTCTATTCGACTGTTAGAAACAGTCGGGCTTCCTTTATTTAAAAATCTTCCCTCTCCTCACGCTAGCCTTCAATTTACTAGCCATTGCAATCTTTGTCTCTCTCATCTCTCTCTATCATCTCTCTTTTAGTCTCACCTTCCATGGATCAAATCCTTTGGTCAGTTTTTCCTCTGATGAGCGGTTTTGGAGCAAGCTCGGCGACAGGATGGATTCCATTCTAGAGGAACAAAATCCAAAACAACATATTAAGTTCTCCTTTTCTGTGTGATCTCCCCAACCATTCCTTCTCTACTTTCCCATTTCCAATTTCAGAAAATAAATTTCAATTTTTTGTTCTTTTTTGCTATAAATTTTCAATGCGGGGGTGGAATCAAAGCGAGGGAAGAGGCTCAGGGAGGACTCGTTGCTTCTGATCAGAGGATTGGACTCCATTGATTCATCTTTGTCCCGTCTATCGAACACTTTAAGTGCAGCTCAGCAGGTAAATCTATAAGCTAGGTATCCTGTACCGCTTCGTAGCTATGTGCCTAGAAGAAGTAAGTTAGGTTGAAATTGTTGAGTGATTTTTATTAGCACTAATTTCAACTAGTACATGATAATAATATTTTTTTGTCCAAACGAAATTTTGTAGAAAGGGCACAGATTCTTTTGGATCCACTGTAGCCATCAGAAGTAAATCAAAAAATGAATCCTGGTAGGTACTATCAAGTACTAAGTCTAACATTAGATTCAGATTAATTTTTAAATTTTGCTGAATCTAAAATTCTAAATGATTTAATGTCTTTTGTAGCTGAATGATTGGTGCATTTTGATAGATCTGCAAAATATCTAAAAGTTCTTACTGTCAAGATCTTCTCCCAGACGGTGTCATCTAGTGGATGTGAGTGCAACTGGTTTACAATTAGCCTTATCCACTCCAAGCAGGAGAACCGTCTAAAACAGAAACGCCTCAACGATATTGTTTATATACACTATAATTTAAGGTTGAGACTAAAGTGCATTTAGAAGAAAGTTGAACTGAAATACTCCAATCCTACTACAAGTACTTATATTGATGAGGACGAAGATCCGATGATTGGATGGATCGTGAGTCAGCAGCAGGAGCCAGAGCTTGATGAGCCACAATCACCTCCTTGACCAGCCAATTCTGTAACTAGCGAGACTGGGATGGATGTTGAACAATGGACAACAAGCAATATTTCTCACAGAATCCCAATAGATACATCACATCATCCCTCCCTGCCATCTATTCGGCCCAGAGACAAAGAAAAACAAAAGGCAGTTGTATCTCTACCGGAGCACTCAGTTCATTCAAATTCAGACACCATAAAGAGTAATGCTAGTGCTTCTTCAGATAGTAGGGGATCTAGTGATCAGGGAGGAACCAGAGGCCAGGAGATGCAGCCGTCTATTCATCTTCGATTCACTAGTAAGTCGCAGTTTAGCCATGCCACACATGATACAGACCATGATGCACCAGCTGGTAGATCTCGTGATGATACGATTCCATATAAGCGATGGGCTCCGCAAGATCATTCGGGACACATTGCAGCTACAGCTTTCGTACGTGGAGTAGGATCCATGGATATATCAGGATCATCCTCATATTCAGGATCCTCTTATCCGCAGCTACCGGCAGCTTGTGATCCATATGGTCCATATAGTACATCCGAGACATCATCTTCTAGTAGTTATTATCCATTGCAGCCCGAAGTATCTTACGAATATGATTTTGCTGCTAGTATATTTGGATGGGCCCTTGCACAACCATATCATCAGTCTCTAGATATCTCTCAGAATCGAGATCTTAGCGAGGGATCTGCGATGAGTTACGATCCATCACACATACCTTTTGGAATGAGCTAACATGAGTATCATGCTGCCTAGTTAAAAAAACTTACTAATCTGCCTTCTCAGTATATAAATGATCCCGATATTTATGAACATCAACACTCAACCCGATTCTAAATATCAGTATATAATTATATTTATATTTTACCTTTCATTTTTATTAATTACTAGTAATCTTACTTTAATTACAATTTTATATCTTACTTTAACTAGAATTAATGGGTAGAAGCTTACTTTAATGCATTAGCATTTTTTAAATCATAAACCCTAAATCCTGAACCCTAAACTTTAAATCCTAAATCCTAAGCCCTAAATCCTAAAAAAGAAAATCCTAAATCCTAGAAAAAAAATTGGGCCTACTGTACTGACACGGTACGGTACGGTACCATACCATACCAGAGACGGTACGGGTCCCGGTACCGGTACCGGTACCGGTACCGGTACCGGTACCGAGATCCTTAAATCAGAGTATATTTATTGAATGTCAAGTGGCAACGTCACTTAGTATCAATATCACACAAACAACCATGACATAACACAAGTTGCACTGTACTTGCAATGAATAGCTTGTGGCTAAGAAACAATTAATATTGGAATTGAAAAGCAACAATAAATAATATAATATATGGTACATCATCAGTTAAGTGAGATGAGGTTAACCTTAGAGACCATAAATTGACCTAAGGGGAAATGTTGGAACGTGGGTGCAAATCTAACAGAAGGTTATTATAGTGAATTGCTACCCAAGATAATATGTTTCAGCTGGTAAATTACCCTCATGAAGAGTTAGATGTATCAGCATAGATGATGATAATTTTTTTAAATAACCAAAACACTGTTCTTAATTCAATAGAATAATGAACAACCAAAGGATAAGGCTTCCCTCCATGTTTCAGAATTTACTAGGTTACACATAGACCACTAAATACCAAGGATCGCTGAACCGGTACCCGGACCTGTACCGGTCAATGACCGATACGATACTGTACCGTACCGATACGTATACCGGTCTTGAAAATTTGAGAAAAAACTATCTTTCTTCCCCATCTCAAGCAAGGATCGTTGAACCAGACCTAAACCGGATCCAAACTGAGCCCGAATCGGATGGTATGCACCGGTATGATACCGTACCGTAGCGGTATGGAACATAAATTTTTTTTATTTTTCTCAACGGTCCGGAGGTCGGATCATTTTTTATAGATGAACCGTACTGGCTCTTGGCCAATACAGTACGGTATGCCCTGTACCAGGCGGTACAGGATGGTACTACAAACCCTGCTAATACACTTAAACATGTAATTTTATATTGGCCATAGCACAAGTTTATCATTAAAAAAAATTCCCAATCAAAAATTCCCCCAAGAGATCTCACTTTGTCCTTCTCGCCGCATTTAGCTAATGCTCAAACTAAAATATGATATCCCCTCTTGAGATTTTGAGGCTGAAAAATCTAACTTATAAAAGTTCTGAATGTTAACCAAAAGGATGACAATTACACTCAGCAAGATCCATACCATCAAGAAACCATTATACTGAAGCAGCATTGCTGGTTCCATTTGCTAGAGAATTTAGATATTCAAGCAGATCATCACAATGCAGAAACCAAGGGTTCATGACAGTCATATAGCACAATGGTCCAAGAAAGAGCATCAAAATTAAAGCAGAGAATCTAATACACGGTTACTAACGTTCTTAATCTTCTGTTTGAAAAATTTTAGTGCAGTATTCTGAGCCAAACGAGAACTTATTCTCACATATAGTTGGCACCCAATTAAATTTAAAACAAAAGTAGTAATTCATTGGATAACATCAAGACAATTAGCAATACATAACCCTAAATAAACAAAAAAAAATCTCCAGCCATTTGTTCACCAGTTCTGTTTAACTTTTGATCATATGTAAATGCATGATGATTAAATCAGTGCTCTGAAAATATTTGATATTTCAAAACTTCAAGAGGATATGGCTGACAAAGTGACATGAAAAAGTGTAATATGGAATGTTCTAAAAGTTACCACTAGAACTCATAAATTTAAAAATTATGATATCAGTACTATATTAGTAGAATTTAGAGAATCAAGAAAGCCTAATATCCCTTAGCCATCAAAAGAAATCGAACATGTCATGGACTTGCTCAGACCAACTTCTAAAAGAAATTATTAGCCCCAATGAAAGCGCAATAACAATGACCCATTTACATCTGATTGCACAAACTAAGCATCATATCCACCAGAATAGCTTAATGAAGTGATGACAAATATGAGCCATCAATTGGACACATCTTTGTCTGATATTACTGAGAGGGACCGCATTTTAATGACATGGTAATCAAATTGTTCAACAATAAATTTTACAACCTGATGTTTTTCAGCTTCAGCCCCATTAAACTTCCATGATCCAGGCATTTCTGAACTGCACTCTTCATCTACACCACCAGGTGTCTTGCCACTAGAATGCAAAATCTCAGCTGAATGCCAAAAATGCATGATAGCCTTTGCCAGAGTTCTAGCCACATTTTTCTGCTTTCGCCACATGTTTACCTGTTCAAACTTTGCTCGACCGCCAGAGGTAATGCAATGGCATACTTGGGCTGCAGCAGTGGTCTTCCACAAGCGCTCCTATTTAAATATAATGAATGCAATTATAGTAAATTAATAAGAGTAGGCAACACCAGAAGAAAATATTTTCCTTTAAAATAAGTGAGAAAGAAGATAGGATTACTAATATCAAAATTGTATTTTAAAAGCAATATATGATTCAAACATTGTACATGTCCATTTACATGCAGAATGCATCAAAAGTCTATTCAAGAAAAAAAAACACCTGCATGAAATCATTTGCCATCCATGCCATCTCCTCGAGAACAAAATCCCAATGACATTTCAGTCGCTTTTCTGAATAAATGTTGCATGCAGACAACTCACCAGCCTTCTTAAGGTTTGTCTGATAAGAGAAATTGTTAAGATCTTACTTGTGAAAAGGTGGACCCAGTTCTAAGCAAACAAGAAAAATTCATAAAACCATCCAAACTGACCTCTATGATATGAGCCTCCTTCAGAACAGCATCTTCATGTGTCTTCTTCTCCAACTTCAAGTGATTTGCTCTGCAGTTCTGAACCTCAGAGATAGAAGTGGAATTCCTCTTCTGATGGGTAGTGATCTCAGGTTCACAAGTTGAGGAACTAACCATGCTTGCAGCTATAACAGACTTGTTAATGGAAATGGAATCTCTTAAGGAGTTATCCAGCTCCCTATCTGGAACATCACCATTTAGCATCATAGACGAGACAGTGGTAAAAGGTCTCACTTCACCCTGCATGTCCGTTCTTCCATTACAAACTTCCACCTTATCTTTAATCTGAATAACTGAGTTGCCAAGGTTTGGGGGAACAGATCTGGATTCATCATTACCACTAATGGGCACATCAACAGCTAGCAACTCATTTCTCTCATTTAAATCCTTGTTGTGTGGCCTGGAAGAGGTCTCTTCAAACACTGAATGGCCTTTGGAGTCTCCATGCGAACTGCCATCCATCTTTCCCAGCTTCAAATTCTGGTCACCATCTGCATTTCTTCCACTTGTACTAATCATCTTAACATGAGAGGGATCTGTTTTTATGTTATTCATACTTAAGGCTTCAGAAACAGAATTAGCAACACAAGTGTTTGTATTTGGATCATGATCACGTGATTCAGTCGCATTTTTATCTGGAGTACTGAAGCCATTCACCTTTTCAGAACTACTGGTATCTTTAGTAACCTCAATGTGCTCGTGGGAAGTGGGAAGAAAACCAACAGAAACAGCTTCATCTTTTGTGAAGGTATCAGATGAACGAGACGTGGTACCATTAGTAACTCTGTCAGCAATTACAAGAGAATAGTGATCATTGTGGTCACTATCCTGCGAGTTTTCGGAATATTTGACTTCCAGTGCTCCTTGTGGCACTCCATCTTTCGTCGTATTAGTGCGCATGCGATGAGTTTGCACTGCATCCATCTCCATATCCATATGATCATCAGAATCAAAATTCTTTGATACAACATTGCCATTGGAGCTTGCTGGTTTTGAGTTGGAAATGGATGAAATAGTGTGGCCTTCCGCTTGTACTTCCAGCATCAAACCCCTTGCATCCCTAGGACAAGGTCGGGTAGAAGGTATGACAGAAGATCTGTTAGCATGATGCAGAACAGGATCAGTTGAGACTACATCACCACCATCATGACTTGTTCTGGACCTTTTCCGTCGGGCATATGCTTGACTTTGAACCCCCAGACGAACAATAACAGAGTCCTCTGATTTTTTTGCATTATGAGAACCATCAATATGGGAAGATTGTTCCAATGGAGCTATAGCACCTTTTTTACCACTATGGTTAAACCTTCTTTCTCCACCAAGATTACTGTTTTCTCCATCTAGATGCAAAAGACTGTCAGCAATGTCAGGTTCACGGCTCAAAGAACCTCCAGGTCTGTCATTGCTTTCAACAGAATCTCCATGGGGTGAGGCAGCTATTGCAAAGCTACCTCTTGCTTCACTGCAGTGCAAGGCCAGAATAAAAGAGCACCAGCAAAAAAAGCCATATCAACAATTGCAGAGGTAAGGAAGCTATACTGGTTACATACATTCGTCTCATGATAAAGTCAAACAAAGTTGGAATGTAAACCTGATCACATATTGCTCGGCCAGTTGATCGGTGAGGGAAGTAGACTGCACGCTAATTGACACTGCATGACCAAACTTAAAATCAAGAGGATTTCCTCCCTGAAAGAATTACAGTAAATCATCATACAGATGTATAAGAAGAAATCAATTTTATAGACCTAAAGGCAAACAGAATAACCATGGGGAACCTTTTCAAGAAATTCTAATTCCCTCGTTCGTTCTTCACGTACATCATATTCCTGCCTGCAATTCATACATTGAGAAATTTAACCGTTTGCATCAGAGAATTGCAGCACATAAAATTGCTCCCCACATACCTCAGCTCTGCCTGTGCCTTCTCGATCGCTGCACAACGGGGTGAAGTCTTGGTGTCTACACCAACGCCGCAATCAACAACGCCTCCCATCGAATCAATAGTAGCATTTACTAAGGATGAGAAAAAATGGTGCCAGCTGGGTTTCCTAACTTTTCAACATGCAGACAGAGTAATATCGTGTCAGGAGTCGTCACAAACTTTCAAACAAAAGACCAAGCAGGAGGAAAGGGGATAACAATTGCGAGAGAAGCAAAGCCAGCACAAGTTGCGAAAGGCATGAAGAGAAAGTAGGAGAACTGACTGCAGAAGAGTGCAAAATGTCCGAGAAGGCTTGTGAACTTGAATAAAATTCCAACCGTCGCTGGCCTCTAGATACCTTTCGGATTTTCTTTCGGGAGCTCAAGAAGAGGTTGGGTTTCCACATCTAGGGTTAGGGTTAGGGTTAGGGTTAGGTTAGGGTTGGGGCTTGAAGGAGAGGCGGGTTAAGGTCAAGGCTCGAGGGAGGGATGGGAGATGAAACACATCGCAGCTACTTTTCAATAGCGTTCGTTGGGGCTCAAGGAATGAAGAGGATAGAAGAGGTGCAGGGAGGGACAGCGAGATTTGAGAGTGAGAGTCGGAGAAGGGGTGGAGAACAGAAAAAAAGAGAAAAAAACGAGAAAGAAAAGAAACGAACAGGAATTGACATGAGATGCTCACTTGGCAGACGCCGGTTCGGAGATCCAAGCCCCGGGTTGAGAGCGGAGGAGCGCCTGGGTGAAACAAGACGGCCAACGGGCAGAAGGCGGTCCGCCACGGCCCGTTCTGCCACCGTGAGGAGGAGGAGAGGTGACCGGCCGGGGAGGTTGGGGTGGAGTCGGGCGATGGAGATCGAGAGCACGTCGAGGCGGGTTCCTCTTACTCGAGTCCTGGTCCAGGGCGGGCCGGACTGGTATCCAGGCCGGACCCAACTATAGCTAGGCTAGGTTCCTCCTATGGGCCAGATTGAGGACAATAGAATCATCCTAGATGGGCTCCCGCTCCACCTTCCTACACAAAACAACCCGAAATTTTTTTCCTGGCCGAAGAGACGGTGCGGTGGTGATGCTTAGGTGCGTGCGTTGGATTGGATTGGTTTGGAACTAAATAGAAACCGAATGGATTTAAATTATTTTTTAAAAATTAAAATCAAAATCAAGTCAATTATCTATAAAAACTACTCGAAGCTAATTCAAAAAAATGCAGTTCAATTTAATTTTATTTATCAAATTGATATTCTATTATATCTTTAAAAATATAAAAAATATATTAAAATTTAAATTTATCTATATAGATACATATGGATCAGATTGGGTTGGATTGGATTGGATCAATTTCCAAGGGCCATCTTCTCAAAGCCATGTGACAGTGACACCATCTTCTCAAGGCCATTCCTTTCTAGTACTTGTGTACATCGTACAGTGCATCAGCGGGGCATCGATCCGTACAGTGCATCAGCGGGGCATCGATCCATGCAGTGCATCACTGTCACTGGTGCCAGAATCTAGCTATTTTCCTTGCACCCCTCGGTCTCGAACATGTGCCAAACCTCTCTCCACATATGAAGATATCTCTGGACAATGCTCCACCTGAAACTCAGACTCTTCCTAGTGCTTATACAAAAAAAGAAAATTTGAAATAGAAGTCAACTGTCCAACGCAACCTTGTTGGACCTCCTGTTGCTTCTTCTCTGCCACTGATGCTATTTCGAATTCTCTTAACCTCCCGAGCTCTTCCAAGATCATCAAAAGAAAGTCTTCTTCCTCTAAATTAGTAGCAAAACTAATGGAATCGGTCCCTTCCTTTTCTTCCTTGCACTTCTTCCAAGATGGACAGTTCCACTTAAAGTGCCATGCTTCATTGCACTTGAAGCACCTTGCCTCCTTGCCAGTATTTCGGGACTTGGATCGTTCCCTTTGCTTGCTATCATCCTTCCCTCTTGGGTTTCTCTCTTACGATGAGACCCTCTTGAGAAACTTCATGTTTTGTCATCAGTTATCTCTGCTCATTGGACCTGAAAACTGAAACTATATTCTTATAATGTAGTATCTCCTTACTATACAGCAGAGTCATTACTAACGAATAAAAGCTACCGGGCAGCGAGCATAACAAGAGCAAGCTCTTATCCTCCTCTTCCATCTTCATTTCAAGGTTCAATAAATCCATGCTCATTTGGTCGAACCACCGAATATGCCCAACTACGTCCCTGCCTTCTTATATCTGAAGGCTATATAGTTGCTTCTTTAGCATCAATTTATAGTATACGTTATTCCCCATGTACATGGTATGTAACCTTGACTACAATCCATTGAATGACCTCTTCTTTAGCATGCTGTACAATACCTCATCCACCAAACAACCCCTGATTATCGAACACGTCCTCTTCTCTGGCAAACTTTATTACTTTTCTGTCATATCTTTCGACTTTTCCTTCAAAGCCAAATCCAATCCAAGTTAGACTAGTAAATCCTCTACCCTTACCCTCCACATCAAGAATCTTTCCGTTCTTTCGAACTTCTTAAACTCTATCTTCATCCCACTACTTATGGTGATACCAAAAATCAGCCACAAACAAACTATGAAGTAGAACTAAGAAGAGTACCATGAAATAGGGTGTGCTAAATTTTTGTATGATAGCCTTCACTTTCCATACATTTCTTGGCTCTGATACTAATTGTTAGAACTGCCAACCTTTGCATAAACTTTCAAAAATCAATAGTGGATGCCTCCACAAAGTTTCACGATGATCTGATATCGTTTGGATGGCCAAATGCCAAACCCTAGCAGCAACTCATGTCTAACCTAGGTGAAAATATTTTCTGCAACTTGGTACTTCATGCGCTAGCCGCCAAACCGTACCCTACTTGATCCCTTGAAACTCTAGTACATGGATCCGAATGTTTCAGATCAAAAACTTACCTTTATTCATCTTGAATTAGACCAAAATAGGTTTGGACACCAACAACCAAAGAAATCATAGTAGGACTAGGATTCTTTGGTCAAACCCAACTCCACTAGCCAAGCAGATTTGCATCCCAACTAAATCACCGCTCCAACTCCTTTTGGAATGAGGAATCCTTCTCAAAGAAGGATCTTGAAGCAGTCCTCCTTTGCTAAAAATCTAGGCGTGGAATAGGATTGGGTGGACACCATGCTTGATGCAAGAAAATCCTAGCACTAATGGTGTGGACACCAGAAGCAGAAGCAGAATAAAACCCCACTCAAATAAGGTTAACCTGATTCCACTTTGGATCGAAGATCACTAGGTTAAAGAATTCTGTGAAGGAGATTATGCGATGATTAGGCTCAACCCTGAACGGTTCCCCTCTGGAACCATAAAGAAGCTGCATGCCCGCGGAGCGGGACCTTTCAAGATCTTAAAGAAAATAGGGCCTAATGCATATGTTTTGGAACTTCCACCTAATATGGGTATCAGTACAACCTTTAATGTTTCAGACCTAGTATAATACAAAGAACCAGTACTAATACCTAGTGAGCCTTTTGGGCCAGAAACTTTCATTGAGAGTGAACATATTTCCGAGTGTCCACCACCAACCCTACCTGAGCGGAGAGAGAGGATTGAGAGAATCCTGGATGACAAGACCATTACTACCAGGAATAAGGACTATCAGCGATACCTGGTTCAATGGCAAGGTCGACCTGAGTCCGACAACTCTTGGATTACTCGAGAGGATCTGCAAAGACTTAACCCAGACTTGTTCGAGCATTACCAGGGCAAAACTGAACCATACTCGACTGGGTCGAGTTCTGCCCACCCCAAGAGAATTGGTGTGGACACCAGAAGCAGAAGCAGAATAAAACCCCACTCAAATAAGGTTAACCTGATTCCACTTTGGATCGAAGATCACTAGGTTAAATTTTTCTTGTAAAGGGCAATTTACTTTCAAGAGTCCTGTAATTACTTAGTTTCAATTTCATGAATCCTGTAATTATGTTCAATCGAGTCCTGTAATTATGTCCTGTCTCAATCTGGGTTCAAATAAGAATTCAATTAGAGTTTCATTATGTTTATTTAAATCAAGTCCAAGCTACTTCAAGTTGAGGTTCACCAAACCACTTGGAGCTTCCAAATCAAGACCTTGGTCCACCAAGCTGGAATTTCACATCACCATGCCAACAAAGCAGCCACCAGGGACGCCACATCATCAGCCACATCACCTTCAAATGGGCGCCTAAAGGGGAGATCGACCAAGCATTTTAAATTCAAAGAAACCGGCCAATCTCCATGAATTTCTCCTTATCCCATGTAACAAGCCCCATATCCTCCAACCTCCCTTGTAATCCTCCATAATTTAGGAAGAATCTCCATGAATTTCTCCTTATCCCATGTAACAAGGCCCCATATCCTCCAACCTCCCTTGTAATCCTCCATAATTTGGGGAGTTTTCAAATTTCAAAAGTTTTGTAAGGCTATTAAAAAGCCTTGGACGCCCCATTATGAAGGGGATTTGATTTTTGGAGATTAATGAAAGTTGAAGTTAAATTGAAGTTTATTGTTTGAGTGATTGTCTCTAAGCCCCTCTTCCACACCAAACTATTCTCTCTTCCAAGCATCCAACGCCCAAGTCAAGAAGAAGGCCTTGGAGTCGGCCAAGCCATCTCAAATCTCTTTCTTTGCTCACAAATTTTCCATCCCTTCCATATGCATGCCTTTCTTCTTCCTTAACTCTTATTCTTTATGTGCAGGGTCCTTCGAGGTTTTCGAGTTGCAAGTAGGGTCTTCCTTGACAAGGAACCAACAAGCTGAAGCCCAAGTCCAGGGTTCTGATCTCTGTTATCCAGGTTCTTCGATTCTGAGCATTGGTAGTTTCAAGGTATGAATCAAAAGAAGGTTGGAAAGCTCATCACGGTAAGTCCACAATCATTAGCCCCTATTATCTAGATCTTCTTCCTTCTTAGTTTAGGATTGTGTCTAATCAAGTAAATGTTCCATTTCTTGTAATCCTTAAGTCTTATTATGATGAGTACAATGCTAGTGTAATTAGGTTTTATTGCTCTACAAACCATAATCTAAATATTAATCATAAGCTTGCCGCATCAACTAATTCCCTACTTGGCATGAAAAAGACCCTTCTCTTGGGCTCTTGGGCATGCCTTTGGATAAGCTTTGTACCATGAAACACTAAATGGGGAAGCCCTGTTTTGCTGCTGCAACTAGCACATAAAAATACCTAGGCTGGGAGAGAATCTCAAGGATAAAAAACCACCTAGCCATTAACTCTTGTTAGTGCAATTCCTTGTGCGCAATAATCTTCCTTGGGGCATGGCTCGAGAATAGAGGGAGAGAGGGGAGAGAGAGGAATTTAGCGAGAATAGAGTCATCTTTGTTTCCTTGGTAATAGGTTTGTATAAGGTGCCCTTTTATAAACTAAAGAGTTCTTCTAATCCAAATAGGACTAGTAACAATAAACCTAAACCCTAACTCAAATTCTTCCAAGGCTAATCCAATTAAGAGAGCACTCACCCAAGCCTATATACATCCATGACTTGACTCACTCTCACACCTACTTGGATCCAAACTCAATCCAATATGAATTAGCCCTTCAAGATCCAAAATCCTAGACCTAGAGCCCGTGGAGGGCCGAACTTCTATCGGAGGACCAAACTGGTCCTGGTCCTAAGATTCAAACTAATCCTAAACTCTTGGAGTTATCGCCATGACTCCTCTCCTGACCTTCTAAAACTTAGAAGTACTACACTTGCACCTATACTTTGGAATTTGAATATTGATAAATGTAAAAATATCAATTAAGAAATTATATTGCACAATGACTATTGTAGCTATGAATCTATGATGGGTATTCATCATTCTGAACTATATAGTGTATATTACAAGCATACATAGATGACAATGATAATAGCATTAATTGAATTTGTGAATAAATATTTGATATTGCTACATCGCTGACGTAGGGCGCGTGTCAGGTCCAGCTGGACACAGTCAGTACCACGTGATTTTTTTTCAAAAGATCTCCCGTTCGGGGAAAGGTATTTCTGCTCCTCCACCATGTGGCACCCGGAGACGGATCCACCTCGATCGAAGTCGAGCATCTCTCTGCCGCTCCGCCGGGTGTCCACCCAGGAGGGGTCCACCTCAGCCGAAGCTGGCGGCCCCTCGCTCCCTCGCCAGGTGGCACCCCAAGACGGGTCCACCTCTGTCGAGGTTGAGTCGGGCCCTCCTGCTCCTTCGCCAGGTGGTACCCGGAGACGGGTCCACCTCGGTCGAAGTCGAGCACCTCTCCGTCGCTCCGCCAGGTGTCCACCCAGGAGGGGTCTACCTCGGCCGAAGCTATCGGCCCCTCGCTCCCTCGCCAGGTGGCACCCCAAGACGGGTCCACCTCAGTCGAGGTCGAGCCGGGCCCTCCTGCTCCTTCTCCATGTGGCACCCGGAGACGGGTCTACCTCGGTCGAAGTCGAGCACCTCTCTGCCGCTCCACCAGGTGTCTACCCAGGAGGGGTCCACCTCGGCCGAAGCTGGCGGCCCCTCGCTCCCTCGCCAAGTGGCACCACAAGACGAGTCCACCTCTACCAAGGTCGAGCCGGGCCCTCCTACTCCTTCGCTAGGTGGCACCCGGAGACGGGTCCACCTCGGCCGAAGTCGAGCACCTCTCTGCCATTCCGCTAGGTGTCCACCCAGGAGGGGTCCACCTCAGCCGAAGCTATCGGCCCCTCGCTCCCTCGCCAGGTGGCACCCCAAGACGGGTCCACCTCGACTGAGGTCGAGCCGGGCCCTCCTGCTCCTTCGCCAGGTGGCACTCGGAGACGGGTCCACCTCGGTCGAAGTCGAGCACCTCTCTGCCGCTCAGCCACGTGTCCACCCAGGAGGGGTCCACCTCGGCCGAAGCTAGGGCCCCTCGCTCCCTCGCCAGGTGGCACCCCAAGACAGGTCCACCTCGGTCGAGGTCGAGCCGGACCCTCCTGCTCCTTCGCCAGGCGGCACCCGGAGACGGGTCCACCTCGGTCGAAGTCGAGCCTTTCTTCGCCCCTCCGCCAAGTAGCGCCCCCTGACGGGTCCACCTCGACCGAGGTCAGCCTTACTCTGCGAAGCCTCGAGGAAGTAGGGGCGCGGGTTGCAAGATCGCCACTCGGGCTGCGCGCGCGCGCCCCGTAGGGGGCACCAGTATGGTCTGCAGTGACACACGAAACCTCGTTTGCACCAGTTGGATGGAGCCCCGCAACCGAGAAACGGAATCCTTGCGGACAAGAGCCCAAAACGGCTGGACGCTCACCGTCAACGCCTCGAAAGGAGAGCTCCCGCACTCGGCCCAAAGCCTCGCCAGTCTCCCTCCCTTTTCTCGTGACACACGACGGGCGAGGCGGTCCGGCCACTTAGTTCCCGACCCGAAGAGGAAAGGGGGGGAGAAGGACGAGAAGTGGGCGGGAGCCCCTGGAGAAAAAGGCGAGCTGGAGGCAGTTTGATGGTATAAAAGGAATGGTAAAAACGGGCAGAGAGGTAAGTGAAAAAAAGGAAAAACACACCAAGAGAATGATCCTGGAAGTCCTCAAGGAGTCCTCAGGCGTGAGCTCGGTGAACTCAGCGTAGGGAGCTGGGCATCAACTTCACTTTTCCCCACACTTCTTTCATTTACATCTCCTCTAAGCACGTGAATCCTTCGGGAACCCGCCTCAGGAGATCTGTTCCATCTCGCCGCTCTCTAACTTGACCATCGGAGTGCCCCCGCCGGAACCCCTGGCCAGGATCTCTGACTTTGTTTTGCAGGTCCGGAAGCTTGGAGATCTCGAGATAAGAGGGTCCGAGACCGGTGCCAGCTCAAGAGCTACAGGGCACCGCGGTGAGATCGACAACAATATTGAATTCATATTCCACTTTTGTTTTGAATCCTGGCATACAAGGATCATACCTTGATCTTTAGCATGCAAGGGTATTTTGAATCTACTTCGCAAGAGTTAAGTATAATACTTTGGACCTACTTTACAATGATTACGTGTGATACTTTGAACCTACTTCTAAACTAAAGCAAATTTCAAGGTCAAATCTTCTTGCTACACCTAATAATGAAGACCATATAATGGTAAATAAGCTTAAACACATGACTTTAAATATTTGTAATAAGCTAAGCTTTAGACTGGTTGTTTTAATTGGTATGTTTTCTATAAAAGTTGGGTTGGGGGATGAGTAATGGTTTTATAAGGTGTTCTATTTTTAATTTACATAAGCTAAGATTGTGAAGTAATCTTTTTATGTTTGACTAAACATGCTTGTAGTGATAGATGATTGAATGAAATATGGCTTGGAACTATTAAGAAGTGGATGGTTTGATGAAAAAAATTTGTAATAAGTTTAACTTCATCTATAAGTTAGCATGATATGAACTTATGTAAGAGAGTAAATAAATATTATAGTTGAGTCAATTTTCTTGAATATGCATTTTTCAATTTTTGATGGCATATTTCAGTTTGATATTAGCCTTTGATTGAACTAGATACTCAATTTTTTTATTTCATTAAGAGATAGCAAATTGATTGAACTAGAGATGTTTCTTTGTATCGAGATAACAATATATAAGGTTGAATTTTTTTATTTTTTGTGGGAAGGACTTAGCTAAAATTTTACTTGCATAACTTTTTTAGATAAATTGTTAGTCAGCTATTATTTTTATACAATGAACAAAAGTTAAATAAAGAAACCAATATCCACTAAAGATTATTTTAAAAGAGTTCAAGATTTTATTAAATTTACTATTGAGAAAGGATCATGAATAAAAAAAATATATTCATGCTAAAAATGTATAAATAATTTTTCTCTCAATCCACAAACTATTGAAGAACATCTAATGTGAAATGATTTTGTAAGAGGATATACTAGATGGATATTTCATAAAGAGTCCATGTTATCATCTCCATGTAATCAACCCTCATATATAGAACATATCTCTAATCTTGAAATATATAATCTACAAAAAAATCTAGTAGGAGAAGATGATACGAGGGATTTGCTCATCTGGGATTTGGTACGTACTAAAAACTTAAAATATTTCAGCGAGGACAAGAAACAATAGTAATACTTGAGAGATCTACATTTATTGATCCTATGGATGTTGAAAAGCTATAGCATTCATTTATTGATGAAATAGAATATTGATATCATAATTTGTTGAAAGATTGTGATCAATAACTATATCTAGGTTATAATTTTTTTAAAAAATATATTTTTTTATGCATATATTCTATTTGAAATATATGAGCAGATGGTTTGGCAAGAGTTTTACTATGTTACTCTAATTATTAAAAGATACATTTTCAAAGGGTATTATTTTGCCAACATCTTCTTATAAAGCTAAAAAATTAGTAAAAAAATTAGATCTTGGATATGAAAAGATTCATAGTTATCCAAATGACTATATGTTATACCGAGATGAAAATATTAACCAAGAATTATGCAATATCTGTAGATCTTTATGATACATAATGTACAAAAAAAATGAGGGTGATGTATTAAATGAAATGGATATAACATGGAGTAAAAAATAATTGATTAAAGTTTTGTGTTGCTTTTTTTTAATATTTAGATTGAAAAGGATCCATGTATCATCAAAGATATCTTTATTAATGAGATAGTATGATGAAGGTCGTACAAAGAATGGAATATTAAGATACATAGCTGATAGTTTAGCATGAAAGTATTTGATAATAGGAATCCTAATTTTATCTTAGATATTTGAAGTGTTGGTTGGGTTTTGCTACTAATGACTCCAATCTAGTTTGGACATTGAATTCTACATATAATGCTTGGTCGGCCAATTTGATTCCATATAATTTGCCACTATGAATGTGTATGAAATAGTATTCACTTATTTTGTCAATGATTATTCTAGATAATGGGAATCCAAGCAAAGATATTGATATCCTTTTACAACCTTAACAAAGGAATTGAAATAGCTATATGATGATTTTGATGCATTTACTGGTCAGACATTCAAATTGAGGGTAGCTCTTATCCAGACTATCAATAATTTTTTGTATATGTCGGTTTATCTTGTTGAAGCACAAAGAGGCATATTGCATGTCCGTCTTGTAAGAATTCTCTACCTATCCACATTGATTAAAACATGAAGAGAAGTTCTGCTATATAGGCCATTATCGATAGCAAGACGTATTTGATGGTATCATAGAATATCAACATGTCTGTATACCATCATTCAAAACTGAGATTCTTAGATATGGCATGAATTACACATATGGTAAGGTTTCCAAGTATTCTAATAAAGAAGAAGGGAAGATGTTGAAAGCTCAACGAATAAAGGGTTGATAGATGATGTCATTAGTTGCAATCTTGATGCAAGGGTGTTTGAGGATGTTGGCAATTTTGTGATGATGATAATCATGTAGATGAAAGTGAAAATGATGATAATGCAATGGTAGTTGATATGGCAAGACCATTGATGTGGAGAAATCTGTGGGCGCCATGTGGAGAGGGACGCCACGTCGACCCTCTGGCTCGGACCCCATTACCGAGATGAGCTAAACTCCCCCATGGCAGCAGATGGAGCCCAGTCCTCCGCTAGGTCGAGCTCATGAGCTCGGCGCCTAGGTCGGAGCCGACATCCGCCCTCCAGAGGAGACCCTCGAAGGTTAGTGCCCCCCGGTCGAGATCGAGCCAAGAGCTCACCCGCCGAGTTCGAGCCTCTCCGAGTGTGCGCCCTCTGGACCGGGTCTGCCGACATCCGCCCTCCTGAGGAGACCCTCGGAGGTTAGTGCCCCGCGGTCGAGGTCGAGCCAAGAGCTCACCCACCGAGGTCGAGCCTCTCCGAGTGCGCATCCTCTGGACCGGGTCCGTCGACATCCGCCCTCCAGAGGAGACCCTCGAGGGTTAGTGCCCCCCTGGTCGAGGTCGAGCCAAGAGCTCACCCACCGAGGTCGAGCCTCTTCGAGTGTGCGCCCTCTGGACCGGGTCCGCCGACATCCGCCCTCCAAAGGAGACCCTCGGAGGTTAGTGCCCCGCGGTCGAGGTTGAGCAAAGAGCTCACCCACCAAGGTCGAGCCTCTCCGAGTACGCATCCTCTGGACCGGGCCCACCGACATCCGCCCTCCAGAGGAGACCCTCGGAGGTTAGTGCCCCACGATCGAGGTCGAGCCAAGAGCTCACCCGCCGAGGTCGAGCCTCTCCGAGTGCGCGCCCTCTGGACCGGGCCCGTACTTCGCCCTTCTCCACATGGCCGTCCCCGCAAGGCCGGAGCACCCAGGATGGAGCGAGCCCTGCCATCCCAGCTCGGCCCCAACCCGGAAGAAGTCCTCACCAGCCGAGGGCACCGGCGAGCCTCCCGAGGACCGTACCATAACGCCTCTCAGGCCATACTGACTACCTGACACCACCAGTTACACCAAAAAGGCAAGCAACGCACCGATCGAGGCGCCACATTCCTCACTAACCACTCAGATCACCCAAGAAAGAAGACCATCCGGGAGGTTCGAACCCCGCGGGTGGTGGCCTGCCATTCGAGACGTCCCCGATTTCCTGGAGCAAGGCAATCATGAAGGAGTGTCGGAGCGCCTGACAGCACCTTACCATGAAATAGGAAAAGGTTTCCTGGGACACCGCCGCGTGCGTCTGACAGCCCTGTGGAAACTCCGAGACAAGCTCCCAACGGTCAGTCTTCGACTACAAAGAAACATCGGCACCCCCCAAGGGGGGGAGGTAACAACAACAAAAAATAAATAAAAACAAAATAGAATGACCACTCACCACCAAGATAGGGCAAGCTCAACCAAAAGAGCGAAAGGCCATCACCACCACGAATGGAGGGAACCGAGGGGCTCAAGGAGAGGCGGAGGGACAGAGCATCCCTCTGTCCCCGCTACCAATCTCCCCCTGCGACGTTCACACCTCCACACACACATCTTTCACTCCTCCTAGCGCAGAGTCCATCAAGAGGGACCCGGCCAGGAGGATCTGTTCCCCTGGACTGTCACTGACTTGATCGTCGGAGTGCCCCCGCCGGAAATCCCGGCCCGGGTCTCTAACCATTGTCTCGCAGGCCCTGGAGCAGAGGACCACCGGATGGTGGGAGGCGGGGACCCGGGAGCCGAGTGTGGCAGGCGGCGGGAGGAGCGCAATCCGACGCGGAAGCTACGGGCCATGGCGGTCTCGTCGGCAACAGTAGTATTTACACAGGATTATTAAGCAATTATGGAAGAAAAAATATTTTTTTTTACTTAGCTTATTGGAAATACAATCTTCTTAGGCATAATCTTGCATGATACATATAGAGCATAATATTTATGATAACTTGATTGGAATAATATTGTTAAATCTTGATGAAAAGAATAAAGGTAACTTCAAGGTATGTCTAGATTTAAAAGAGATAGACATAAGACAAGAGCTTCATCCTAAAGAGCTTGCTAATTATAATATTTATATATCTCCTATATGTTACATAATGTATACTCAAGAAAAGAGATCTTTACCTAATATTTCTAAAAAATATTAAGATTTCTGATGGGTATGCATATAATATTTCAAGATGTGCAAATCTTAAAGAGCATAAACTTTCAATCTTAAAAGTCATGATGGTCACAGTTTGATGCAAGGTATTTTTTCACCGATTTTAAAATCATTAATGCCTAAATAAGTTGTTGCAGTTGCTGCTCAATTGTCATCGTTTTTTAAGTTATTATATTTCAAAATCCTTGATCCATAAAAAATTGATCAATTAGAGTTTTGTATTGCACTTATACTTTGCAATATGAAAAAAATATTTCCTTTTAGTTTTTTACTATCATGGTTCATCTGCTCGTTTGCTTAGCTACGAAAACAAAACTTAGTGAACCGATATATTATAGATGATATACCCTATTAAGAAGTGATGCTTCCAAACTATATAATTATAATGTAAAATTCTTTAGTACAAGTAATGTCATACTTATATTGATATTTTAATGATTTTTTTATTTTTGAAGGTATCTTGTATATTTAAAGGATTATGTATGCAACTCGAGGGCTTGATTATGGAAGAATATATTGTAAAAAAGTGTTTAACTTAATATTTTGTTCAAGATATCTCGAAGATATAGAGATTGTTTTTAATCAACCTCAAAAAAATTATGATATTATCAAAAATGCAAAAATTTATAAATTCTCAATTGCCAGAAGAGTTTTAGAAAAGATTAAAAATATTATTCTTGACAAAAAAATACAAATACATCGTTATGTGTTACTTTATAAAGATATAATATCTCAATATCGCATGTTGGTATAGTCATACGTTGATTTCTTTCAGAGTTATATCATATATAATGTTTTCAATCAATGAATAAATTTTCTTGTAGCAAATTTTTAGTTGCTCGAAGATGAACAAACCATAGCACCCATCCTAAAATAAGGATTGAGCAATGATGGTTATTTGAGTTATTCTCTAATTAGCTTTTCAAATGTGTTAGATATATATAGAAGAAAAATAGTTGATTTTTGATACATTTGCTAATATTGAATATTACATTAACAATTTTATCATGGTTTTTAGATACTAATAATGATGGAGAGTAACTATTCAAATGAATTAATTATCATTACTCGAGGTTCTAATAATATTGTCAATAGATATAATGATTTCATCATCAATAGATTAAAATTTCATATAAAAGAGTATGAAAAAATTTTAAAAAATGCAGAACAATAGAATCATGGTGGAAGCAAATACAAATATTTATTATAGTATACTTATAGATATTTTTGAGTTAGATTATTATGAAAAATTTAAAGTAGTATTATTTTGATATGATTGGATATATAAACTCTCAAGGGATTTGAAGCAAGATACAAATGGGTTTAGACTTATAAATTTTTCAAGGTTTATCATACTAGTATGATATTAAAGGATGATCTATTCATTTTTTCATCTCAAGTTTGTTAATTATTTTTATGTAAGACTTGAAAGATAAAGAATGAGTTGTTGTTGTTAGAACAAAATCCAAGAACTTGTATGATATGGAAAAAGGATTAGAAGTAGAGGATGATAAGACTTATATTCAGTCCATGCCTTGTAATATTGCCTTAACTGATGACTTAAGTGCTACAAGCTTAGATAGGACGGATATTGAAAGAGAAAATATTGACTAATTCTCAATTAATAAGAGATATTCAAGATGTGTATATTTTGAATGAAAGATTATATTATATTATTGTATTCATTTAGTAAACCTTGCTTCTTATCAGCAATTCAATTAATATTGTATTTATTATTTGATAATGTGTTAATTGATTTTTTTACTATTTATGAATGCTAGGTGATACATGCCTTGATGCAAACAATTCCATGGTGTTGAGTTATAGAATTTCTAATATGGATCATGTTATGATAAGCCCCTACAATCTATGCAGCCACAATAGTTCAAGGTCGGTCCTTCACCGATCCTTCCCCTTCCACGCAACAGGCTAAGTGATAGTGTAATCCTCTTGCTGATAAAGAGATTATTATAGATGAGATGCACATCTAGGATAATTTAATTAAAATATTATATATTCATTACTATTAAGATTTAAATATTAATTTTTATTGATTGATTCTTAATATATTTTTTCATTTTATGTGTTTGTTATAGATGGATATTAGAGAATTAGGATTATATGCAGTCTCTTATAAGTAAAAGATATCTGGCAATTAGTTGAGGGTGAGAGGGTCATCATTCAGTATAACCAAATGGGACAACCCATCAATAAAATTAGTAGATTACTGACGAGCTTTTTAGGTATGGTTGTATGAAATTAAGGGTCAAATTTGTTCATTGAACTATGTAAAATAGAATGATATACTTCCACATATAAGGTCAAATAAAAAATTAATATTGTATATTAATTTGTTATAGTTATAATTAACTATATTGTTTTATAATCAAATATATTTTTTAACTTTAGCCATGACTAGGTGCTAAAGTCTCTCAATCAAAAGTAAAAAGAATTTAAGGCAATACTGAAAATGGACTATAAAAGAGAGGCTATGATAGAGGACAATGTTGTTCACATTGGTCCTCCTAATAACCCCCATCAATGGAATGAGCTTGTTCATTATTGGTTCTCCTAGAGAGACGTTATATACACTCATCATTTATCTTACACTTGTTAATTACTAATATATACCGTACATACATATACAATATATATCACATTATTCACTTTATTTTGAAAGCATATTTCAATATTGGTAGAGTTGCACAAATAGTTTTATCTGTTCCTCATATATTAGAGTCAAAGAGTTGTGCATGACGTAGACAAGAATTCATATATTTCTTTCAAACTTTTTGGCATATTACAAACTTTTTCTTAGAATAATTTAATGTATATACATATACTTGTATTTTTTCATGAAACTAAGTATCACGTGTCACACACCATATATTATAATACATATAAGTTTTACTAAAACTCTTAGACTTCATCAATTAAAATAGATATTTAATGTTTATTGAACCTTGTATCATGTATCATCCATCACATATCATATTAAATGTATGATAAGTATCTTGTATCATCGATGATGTATCATGGATGATATATTTTGTAAAATTTATTTATTTTTTCTATAGATGGATGAGCATGGGAAGGAGCTTGGTCAGGTATAGTTTTATAAGATGACTCATATCTATTAAGATAGCAGTTTTGTTAGTGAAGAGTTGAGAGATATTTGTGTATATATTAATAATCATTTAGTGCAATCATTTGTAATTTTGTTTTTTAATGTAATAGTATGATTTTTTTTCCTTAAATTTGGAGAGAGGTTCATCCCTTGTTGCAGAGCATGTCGGTGGGTCCTCAACATCCATGGAGGTTAATCATGTCGAGGCTCAAATGATGATAGGTTGTTGGAATCGAATTGTTATGGTTAGCTCAGGGGCCATGGAGTTGGAATCACCATCACTTAATTATTTGTAGTGAGCTGATACGCTCAAGATGCTAAAGAAAGTTTTGGCAATACATATATTCATAAAATTGAGGCTCACATGGAGGCACGGATAGAGGCGATGAGGCAGAACTACATAAGACATAGCGATACACTCCTTAAGAAATCGGATTGAGCAGCTGACATCAGTGATGCAGACATTTGTGGACTCTTCTAATATACATATCTTAATATATTTATATTTTTGCATAAGCTTAATCATTTAATTTATGTTATAATTTTTGTATTCTCAATTACTAAAGTTTTTATACCTTTGGTATAGATTCCTGATAATTCCAGCAATTATAGAATTGATGACGATCATGCTCTTATGGACCATTGATAGCCCAATGCTTTTCTCCTTTTTTTTAGTTTTAAATATGTATATTTTTTTAATTTTCTTATCTTTCGTTATGCTTTGTTGAGCATAATAGATAATATAATCATTTTATAGATATATATATATATATATATATATGTATGTTACATAGCATTTATTATGATTTTATGTTGGTATTCGATTTTTCTTAAACATTTTGGACATGTTTATATATTTTATTAGATTTTTAGAAAATAATTTTTATTATTTTTTTTAAAAAATACCGATGCTTTAAGGTAGCAATACTTTAAAGACTCAATAAGTTTTAATTCTTTATCAACACTTTAAAGCATAAATACTTAGAAACATTAAAAGGTGTCAGAATTTACCGACAGTAATAAGCATCAGCATCTGACATTTTTAGAAAATATCGATATACACATGATGCATAGTGATATTTTAAAGTATTGGCAATTTTCAATGCTTTTTATAGGTATTAGGAAAAAATTTCATACTTTATTTTTCAATATTTTTTTTGGTATATTTGAAAGCATCGGCAATCATTTTTGTAATGTTTGTAAGTGTTGGCAAAAGCTTTTTTTAGCATGTAGTCTTACCAACTGAATCTCTTGGTCTAACTAGAATTGCGCTAGCCTTCATTCGGGATTCCCATCTCCACTGACACCACTCAACAAGAAACATCACTGAGTCATAAAAAGTTTGTTATTGTTTTACTAAAAAAGAAAAAGACACGTGTCAATGAAATGTAGTCAGACCACCTAATAACTCATACAAGGAGAAATAGTCAGACCACCTAATAACTCATATAAGGAGATGTAGTTAGACCACCTAATAGCTTGTGAATGGTGAGGTTCCCTGAGTGCGGTCATCAGAAAAATGTCTTGGTATTTGTGCTTTTCCAGTCTCTATTCTCTCTCTTTCGAATGGCTGGTGGGCTTATGGAAAGCGAGGGTACCCATCGACCGGAGGCGGGCAAGGGGTCCACCGGTTTGGGAGAAGGCAAGTGCTCGTGGGCTCGGGTGGTACAGGGGCCTCAGCAAGGCTCTACTTGGACTTCACACAAGATTACGGATGTGAAAATCGATCAGCTACAATCCTTTTTCTCGAAGGTTCTTGAGCTATCGGAGGCGATCCTTGAAAATTCTCGTTGGCAATGGGAAGGCTTGGCGGTGGTTATCAGAAGTTTGGGTCGGAGGGTACGGCGGAGTGGATAGCCAAGGAAGTTTGGGTCAAGGCAAAGCTTGAGTACGACCTGGAGGTTTTTTTGATTATCGTTGACCATGTCATCCTTCGTCTCAGGTCTGAGAAGGATTGTGCTTTAGTGAAGTATGGAGGGCCATGGTTCGTGGCTAGCTAGCTTCTTGCATGGAAGCCTGGGTGCCCGATTTCATCCTGGGT
This sequence comes from Areca catechu, assembly GCA_021397845.1. NCBI lineage: Eukaryota > Viridiplantae > Streptophyta > Magnoliopsida > Arecales > Arecaceae > Areca > Areca catechu. The sequence goes on along the minus strand of CM038040.1, from coordinate 5,707,726 downwards.
CGTAGGTTTGTTCAAAGGGTTGTCGTGTGGCTTTGGCTCCTAGGTTTCCCTCTGGAGTACTGGGTGTCTTTGGCAATCATGGCCATCACGGTGGAAGCTGGTAACCCCTTTCTATTGTTTATTTTACTAATATATTAAGAAAAATGGGGAATGCTAGGGTTCGGGTGGAGATTGATGCAGAGAAGCCAATTTGTCATGGGGTGTTAATCTGAGGGAAGAAGGGGGAGTTTTGGCAGCAATTTGTTTATGAAAACCTTCATCCTATTTGTTATCTCTGTGGAAGACTTGGACACACCATGGACTGCTGCCAGCTTCCGGTGGGAAGCCCTCATTCAGCTAGCGATGACAGTGCTCCGCCTTTGGTGACCTTTAATCCTGAACCTGTGGTTTCCACTATGGAAAATCTAGCTCATATGGTGGCCAAAAGGATGGGGGGGAAGGTGCGGGTCAGCCGAAGTTGGGATCGTGGCTGGTTACCTCGCAAATCCGCCAACCCCATCCTTCCAGGGTTTCGATGAAAAGGAGGAAAGACTTAGAGAAGGAGCCATGCCTGACCTCGTCGAATCCCTACTCTCTGCACTAGTCTTCTCTAGTGGCTAATACCTCTTCTCTGAGTTCACCACCAGACTTTAATGGATGGCAGAAGCCGTTGAAGGTAGCCCATCGACATTTGCCGGGATCCAGCACTGGAGATCAGTCCGATGATGGTGGTTCTTCTGCTTCGGCATTTGGGGCCCTTGGCCCATTGGTTGACTCCATGGACTTGGGTTTAGCTGACGAGGCCAACCCACGGGACCTCTAGATGGTGGAGTATGGAGTCCAGTCCTTAAAGAGGAGTTGTAGCCCATCGAAGTCTCCTACCTCTTCTCCCCAAGGACCCTCCCCTCCGAAGGCTCCCTCTGCTCTGGTTCCCTCTGCTCTCACCCAGGTTAGTACCCCTGATCCATGTATGGTAGGGGAAATGGGGGGCCTGGGGTGTTCTGATGGTGATCTGGTTCTATCATCAAAGGGACCTGCATTCCTTGATTTGTTGTCCTCTTCTTCTCCCAAGTCCCTTCCTATTCAGCTAGCTACTATTGTGATTCTCATGGGTTTGAGGAAGGAAGGGTTAGCTGACGGGCCTTTGATGGAGGGTGCTCCTGTTGGGTATCTTGGAGGGGGAGGGTTGTCCTTCTTTGTTGGCTTCTTCAGCTAATAAGGTAGTGCACGATGGTGGTGTGGGTAATCTCTCATCCCCCCTTGTTCCTAGGAGTCTCAAGGGCTCGGCCAGTAGGGGCAAGGGATCTGTTCCTGGGTCTGGGGAGGGATCGCAGGTGAATGGGGGGTCTGCCAGTGTTGGAGTGCCTCCTGGATCTTCTGCCCGACAAGGTTGCTGTCTATCTAAGGGTGTGGGTTTTTCTGCCCCTTATGGGTCCTCGTCGGCATTGGCGGATGGGCTGGGATCCTCTGTTGAGACTCAAGGTCATGAGGAAGTAACAAGGAGGTTGAAGGAGGCTTTGTTTATTGCTGGAGTGATCGAGCTTGGAAAGGACTTGGAAGATGAGGCTTCGAGGGATGTTAAGCTGGGGGCAAGCTCTTCCTAACTGTTTTGTTGTTGTAATGAGGATTATGGTGTGGAATGTTCGGGGGGTGGGAAAACCCTCCTTCCATTCTTCTTTTCATAGAATGTGCCAGTTACATCATCCTGATTTATGTATTTTATTGGAGACCCATCTTAATGGTCTTAGTTTGGAGCATCTTCGATGACGCTTCCTGGGTGATTGGGGTTTTTATGCTATTGAGTCCCAGGAATTATCTGGAAGCATTATTGTGGCATGGAATAAGGGGCAGCTAAGGTTGATGTCTTTCATCGCTGCTCCCAGCATGCTGCAATAGTTGTTTCCGAACCTAATGGCCCGACCTGTTTGTTATCTGCTATCTATGCCAGTACTGATTATAGGATGAGGATGGTGTGGCAAGAGGTCTCTGCTCTAGTTGATCAGGGTACCCTTGTCCTGGTGGCAGGGGATTTTAACTGTACTAATCAAGCTAAGGATAAAACAGATGGCCGACCCTTTATTGAAGATACTGCTTCTAAGGAATTCAGTCAATTTTTGCAATCCAATGGTTTGGTGGACTTAGGATTTGTGGGGCCTCGATTTACCTGATGCAATAATCACTCTGGAAGAGCTATGGTGTGGGAGCAAATTGATAGAATCTTTGCTAACCCTAGTTGGCTTTACATGTACCCCGATCACCTGGTTCGTCATCTGGCCAGAATTGCTTCTAATCACTGCCTGATCCTCCTTTCCACTGCCATATCTATCCCTTGCCAAGCTCCTTTCATGTTTAATAAGTTCTGGTTGAACTACCCTAGATCGGAAAGATTGTGAGGGAGATTTGAAGGATGCCGGTCTGTGGTGATGCGAGGTACCGTATTACTCAGAGACTAGAGTTAGTTAAAAGGTGACTCTGCCGGTGGAATAGGGTGGAGGTGGGGGACATCCTTGCTAGGTTGGATACTATGGAAAGATCTACTCTTTAGGAGGAGGATAGGGATGGCGATTTGGCTAAGGATGAGTTGGCTACTCTTCGAAGCTATCTTTCTATGCACAATGCCCTTCTCAATTAACAGGAACTTCTGTGGAGGCAAAAATCCAGAGTACAGTGATTAAGGGAAGAGGATAAGAACACCCGCTTCTTTCATCAGGTCGCTGTTATTCGCAGATCTTGGAACTGGATTAGAGCTCTACAGTCTTCTGAGGGGTAGTGGACGAAGGATGACCTTGATATCAGGAGGGAGATTGCTTCATTCTTTCGGTCCAGGTGGTGCAGGTCCCCTGGGAGCCTTCCTTCTTTCAATTCTCTGCCTCCCACTACTATGATTTCTATTGAGCAGAATCAAGCTCTTCTTAGTTCGGTTTCCGAGGAGTTTCGTATTATCCTTTGGTTTATGAATAAGGATAAGGCTCCTGGTCATGATGGGTTCTCCCCCATGTTCTTCAAGAGATAATGATGTATTATCCGTTATGATATTATCTTTGCTATACAATAATTTTTTATTTCTGGGTGTATGCCTAACAGCTGGAAGCAAATCTTTGTCACTCTAATTCCAAAACATTATGCTACCTACGAGCCAAGCCATTTCAGACCTATTAGCTTGTGTACTACTCTTTATAAATTATGCACCAAAGTGTTGGCGAACAAGATGAAGCCTGTAATTCTCCATCTTATCTGTTCGGAGTAGGGTACTTTTGTTGGGGGCCGGTCTATCTCGAATAATATTTTCATAGCCCATGAGTTTATGTTTGATCTCCGGAGAGCTCCTGTTCATCGCTGTTTGATAGCTATTAAGTTTGACATGGAGAGGACTTATGATTGCATACTGTGAAGCTTCTTGGAGAGAGCTCTGAGAGATTTTATTTCCATCAATCCTGGATTTCTCAAATTATGGCTTGTATTTTCAGACCTTCATATGCTATTCTTATCAACGGTTCTCCCACGAACTTCTTTTATTCTGATGTTGGCCTTCATCAATGTTGTCCTCTTTTTCCGTACCTATTCATTCTTTGTGCTAACTTATTATTATGAGCGTTAGGGGCAGCAACATAGGAGTTGGTTATCCAACCATACCTCCTTGCTCCTGGTGCCCTTCCTATCTCGTATCTATTGTTTGCAGATGATTGCTTGCTCTTAGGCTGGGCTACCGCAAGAAGATTTAGGATGATCCTCCAGTCTTACTATTTGGCTTCTGGTCAGAGGGTTAACTTTCTCAAATCCGAGGTTCACTTTTGTCCAAAGACTTCTATCCACATTCATCGATCCATCTGGGATTTTCTTGGTATTTTTGAAAGTGAGGGTGCTATTTGGTACCTAGGTGTTCGCGTATCAGGTGGCAGACTCTGGAATAGGGAGTGTACTCAGGTGGTTCAGGTAGTTCTGGAGGTGGAGAGTTGGTAGGCTAGAGCCCTCTCTTCTATGAGAAGAATCACCTTGATTAGGTCTATTCTCTCTTCTCTTCTAGTGTATATGCTTTCTAATGCTGTTATTCTCAAGTCTATTATCCTTAAAGTGGAACAAATTATCAGGACTTTCTTGTGGGGTTCTTCCAATGCCTCTCGGGGTGTCCACCTCTTGGGGTGGCATGTTTTTTGCTAGCCTATTTGAGATGGAGGACTGGGCATTCATTCGCTTCTTGTTAGGCAGGAAGCCCTGTTGGAGAGACATGTAGCCAGACTTTTTCTTTGCCCGGATGGTATGTGGACCTCTATGATGAAGGCCAGATATGGCCCTCTTCCTGCTTTCTATGAGGTGGATGTTAGACCTCCTTAGCATTGCTCTCCGATTTGGAGGGAAATGATGGTCAGGGCTATGCCTATTATTCAGCAGATGCAATGGATTGTGGATGATGGCAGGTTGATAAAGTTCATGACGGATTCTTGGATCTCAGAGATTTCTTTAGCTCGGTAGCCAACTTTTATCTCTATCGACATTCCGGATACTATGCCTATCTCTAATCTCTTTACTCAAGATGGTACTCAGTGGGATTCTGTTTTAGTCATTCGGACCTTCAGGGATATTCTGGGCCATAGAATTTTATCTATTATCTTGCCTGTTCATCCTTATGATAATATTGCTATATGGTACTCTTCTACTCTTTCTAAGGTCCCGCTGCTTGATTTGATCCCTTTATTCACCCCGAAGTCGCAGGGGAGATTGGATATTGGTTGGATTTGATCACTTTCAATTTATCTTAGGATTCCTTTGTTTCTTTGAAAAGCGGCCTGGCGTCATCTACCGACGGGATCACTACTTATTGCTAAAGGGCTTCATCTCCCCCCCTCCTGTCTGGTATGTGGGGCTCATGGTGAGGGCCTCAACCATGTTTGTTCCTCTGTCCGCGGGCTTGGCAGGCCTGGTGGATGGCAGGTTTTGAGAGTCACTTTATGCATTATATGGATACTGTTTATACCTTTCTTGACCTTCTTCGGATGGGTATCCATAATACTTTCTCAATTTTTATGGCCTATATTGCTTATCATATCTAGCTTACTTGAGATGATATTATTTTTACCTCCTCTAGATGCTCCTCCACCAGAGTCATTGTTGAGCGAGCTTGGGCTCATGGGAAGGAGTCCGTCTCCCAGAATGGAATGCCCACGGAGATCTGGGGTTTTGGCTTTGCTCTTTGAGCATCCCATTGGGTTTTCATTTCTTGGGAACCCCCTCCTCCATGATTTTTTAAGCTTAGTTTTGATGGGAGCGTTCGGGATAGATAGGGAGGAGCTGCCTTTGTTATCTACGCTTTTGAACTTGGTTTTCTTGTGGCTGGGGGGTGCATCTCCTTGATCCGACGGTTTCCATGGTGGGGCTTAGGGGAGCATGGGCGGGTATTGTTTATGCTTGAAGGATTTTGCACCTGGATCAACTTATTATCGAGGGTGATTCAGCTACTGTCATAGCCTGGATCCGAGAGGCTCGGAGGTCTACATCCCGCACCCCTATATCCGGGATATTGCTTTTCTTCTGCGGGGCTGCACGGAGATCATTATGCGCCATGTATATCGAGAGGCTAACTCTACGGTAGATTAGGTGGCTTCCTTTGTTGCTAATCATTTCGGTAATATCTTGTGGATCCAGATGGATGATGCTCCTGCTTTTTTTCGTGACATTATCTTTTATGATTTTCTTGGTTATATCCATACTAGAACACTAGTTTGAATACTCCGCTCTATCAAAAAAATAAATATAAAAATAAAGTTTAAAAAATAAAGAGATAATAAGAAGAATAAGTTTATTTGTCCCATAGGACTTCTAACTCCTCCAAATTAATGTAATTTTAGAAGAGATAAACAAGAAAATTTGACTATAAAAAAAATCGTCCTTGTCTTTAATTACTGTACTGGAATGATATTTTCATAAATCAGTGGAACTTCACTAGCAATGATACTTTCAAGGTTGTAGCTTACTCAATGAAAAATATATATAATAAGGTAGTTCAATTCCAAAATTAATTTATAGTATTTTTTATAACTGTTTGATATCGTTACTATCCATGACGTTTCCTAATACTGCAAATGTCTGAGCTCTCTGGGCTTGTAAGTCAATTTCGACCAATAGTTGTGCTTGGCCATCAACTCGGGTTATCCAAGGGTCATTCGCAATGCTTTGGAGCTACTCCTTTGGCCTTGACAGCAAATTGTCGTGGCATTGATCTTCAATTTATTTCAGCAATTTTTGGGTGCATTCATTACATCTTCTTGAGCCTGGGTAGTTTTCACCCCATATGTTGCTATTTTCAAATTCACTAGATAAAGAATTTTGCATATATACGATCCAGTGCGACTTTGCAAAAAATCATCAATCAATGTTCATAAGTATTTAGAAGTATATCTGAACAAAATAGATCATCAATCCATGTTCTAAAAATTAACCGTGAGCTTAGCGTTTATATCAATCTGAATTAATTTCCCTTCTCTTACGTATTAACAGTCTTAATATAATCCTCTTTCGGTCCCCAAATGAAAGGTTTAATCTTTGACCTATGCTTTTCTCTGGAAAAAGAAAATTTTCAATCTGATTGACCCACATGGAACTGTTAGATACCAGTTAGAACATAGAAGTAAATAAGAAGGCTTGGTTGTAATTCCCATGATTTACAAATTGAACTGTATTCCACTAGAAAAGGAGGAATGCAACCATTCTCATAATCCTGCGTTTTGATGAACTTCTCAACACATTTAATTACCTCAAGAAAAAAAGAAAGAAAAGAAAAGCTTGGTCACACATGATTGAATTACATGAATGAATCGTACGTGACCGATTAATCAATCTAAATGAAGGCATGCATGATGATCTTGAGAAAGTATTCTTCACAAGCGAACGGGCAAGAATGGAAGTATGAAGAGGAAAACAAGAAAAAATCTATAGTAATTCAGGACTGGCTTGCTAGCGGGATGACCTGGGCAAGAGGGGAAGGGAGGGGGCTGGGCAGCGGCGAAGAGCGGCAGACGGGGCACGTGGGCCGGGACCGCAGCCACGGGTCAACGCACTGGAGGTGGAAGAGGTGGCCGCAGTCCGGCAGCAGGCGCAGCACGTCCGTGTCCTTGTAGTCCGCCAGGCAGATGGAGCAGCACGAGGCGGTGGTGGTGGTGGTGGTGGTGGTGGTGATGGTGGTGCTCTTCTCCCGGAGCTTGGCCTCCGAGTAGAGCATCATGGGGTAGCTCCTCAGGGTGGCCTCATCGAGGCCGGCCTCTATGTCGGGCCCCTCAGCGGCGGCGGATCCACCAGGCCGTGAGGGCTGGGAGGGAGAGGTAGTGTTGAGCCGGCTGCAGTAGTAGGACATGAGGGTGATGGTGGTGATGAGGATGAGGATGCCTACCGTGATGCCGAGGCCGTAGCCTAACCCGCTGATCTGCTCCGAGCTCAGAAACCCACTGGGCGGCGCCAAGCTGTTGTCGCCGCTGCTGCTCATTGGGCCTGGTGGTGGAAGGAGAAAGGGGGCATCGCGCGGCTTTGCGTGATCTTGTTTTCTCTCAAAGGAGGAGAGGTTTTTTTTTTTTTTTTTTTTTTTTTTGTTATAGCTAGCAATGTCAACGGGAACGTGGCCAGGATTTAAATAAATATAGCATTCTGGGGGAGTTGTGGAAGCTTTTGAAGGGCAGCAACTGCATGCTCGCTCTCTTCCGGCATTTAGCTGTCATCCATCTCTCTCGCTGTCAACCTTCTCCGGTTGTGGATTCATTGTCTCATTTTTTTCACCTACTCCAACACATTCAATCTCAAACTCCCCATCCTCCATTCAGATGTATGTATGTATACACTTCACGAGGATATTGATGACCCATCTTGAGGCACGGCATTAGCATCCATCTTTAAGAATTGCACCATGTCAACGCTCTCTCATGTGACATAGCAGGTAATTAGTTATAAAATTCTTAGGTTGGATCGAGTCAGATTTGCATGTACATGAATGATGACAGGTATTCGATTATTTTTATACAGACGCAAAGAAAAATGAAAATATTTTCCAGTCAAACACCAAGTTACTTGCAAGGTCTCCATATAATGAAATTATCCAAGAGTGCTTATCTGGAACTATCTAATAGTCTAGACATTGATCTTCGTAACCCGCATTAAAATATAGTCCTTTTTTTTCACTTTGTTTTTGTTGTGATGCTGGTGGAACTTGTACTGCAAGGCAACAGATAAGAGGGTCAAAGAGCTCACCAGATTGCTCCAGCTATATGCCCTTCGATAGTTAAGCTACAAATAGTTTCTTGGTAAAAAATAAGAGAGGAGGAAAAAAATAGAGAGTTGGTGTCATCTAGTTAGGATATTATTGCATTATCGTTTGTGAAGGGCCTCAAGATTTTTCATGGATGCATGGGATTCCGAATCTTCTAAGAGAGTATTTCAACTCGAGGTCATGTTATAATGAACATAACCATCTAGTATATATGTGATAGAATTATTAGAGCCACGTGCATATTCGGGATGGAAAGATCGAGCTGTTTTCACTGCAGAAAGGCTCTACTCGGTTTAGGTTGGTTGTCGAGGTCGCCAGGTTAAGCTAAGAAGAGACTTCAGCTTTATAGGTCTGTAGCTTCGAGTCGGCTCGTCCTCGCTTCGGTTTGCTTTAGGGGTCCTAATTACTAGGATATCTTGGAAAATTTTTTGAATATATCCAGGTTGCCACGTGGATTATGAGCCGGATGAATCTAATAGAGCCACGTCACTTCACTAGCCCCCTTCACTTTTTTAAGTCCGGAGCGTCTTTCTTGGTTCTAGTGAAGTAGATTCTTCCAACGGGCTCCTCGCCATTTCGAGGAGGTTATTAATTCATGGGCAATGGTCCCACAAACGATGTCCTACTAATGCCCTGCCTCCCGAAGCAATGTTGACTGTCAGGAACGAGGGGGATGCGACATGCATGCACTTGATGGTCCAGCAGGAGGAATTGATCCAAGCTAAAGGAAGGGGAGAGCCTCTGCAAGTTTGCCACTTCTACATGAGTCCTGAGCATCCCTCTTATTATTGTAAGAGATTCCTACAAATTAAACTAGCTTGTCGAATCATCTTGGACTGTAGTGGTCGTGTGGCATTTTATCCTTCTTTTTTTAAGTAATATCATCTTTCCTCTTTACAGGATACTGCCTGGCCTCATCGGTCATGTCGAGATGCTCTAGTTGGCTTTGCGAAGGGCCATGGAGAAGGTGACCGAGGTTGAGTCTGAATCAAGATTCCTCAAAAGCAGGATAGCGGCCAAGATAGCTTCCATGGATTCTGATACCGATCATAAGGTGGCTCATGAAGTAGAGGCCAGGCAGAGGGCTGCTAGGGGCAGGGTTGAGGTTGTTGAGCTCCGAGCCTCCAAGATTGAGAAGGAACTACAAGCAACCAGATGATGAGTCGCGTCAAAGTTGAGAAGAGGGTTCTCAAAGTAATGGATGGATGCATGTCCTTAGCGGGCCACTAGTGGGAGATCACCGAGTCATTCCTGTAGGTCTTCAAGGAGTGTCAGAAAGGAATGGCGAAACTGCAAGCTATCTCTAACGAGCCATGCTAAGAGGGGGGACCATTCAACGGGGAGCATCCTTCATCCGAGCTGGGATAGTAGACCTCCATGTAACTCTCTTTTTTTTCATCTCTTCGCATTAGATGGGGGTGCGACATGAGGTGGAGGGTAGCCTCCTCAGCCGGGTGACCTTGCTAGGGTTTTGTCGACCTTGTAAGATTGGTGCTTGGCCAATTTGAACATTCTTTTCTTGTGGCAAAAGCTATCTAGTCTTCATGCTACTTTATAATCACATGTTATGTTAATAAAGTAAAAAATATTTTCATGCATACGTTTTCCTTTTCCCGGGATATTTGATTTCTATATGCATGACATCGCTATCATAAAACAACAATAGAATAATTAATCGATAAATCAAGAACCTTATATCCAATTTAATAAAGTTATCAATCTAAAATAAAAATATCAATGTTCTGTTTCTAATCACTCTTTTCGTTCATATCTCAATATCATCTTAGTTTTCAAGAGCTGTAAAAATAGTAAAATATAGGATGATGAGCTAGATAACCAAGTAAGCAATGAATATTTAAATTAGAATCTGATTCCAAATATAGAGTACTATCAAAATAAGTTACATATAGATACGATATTTTCAAAGTTCATAATTCATTCATAAATCAATTTCTTTCAAAATATCAAATTCATCTCATCAATCACGAACTTTATCAAAGTGACATTGCATAATCGCAAAAACAGAATTTTGAAATACCAGTACACAACTCCTATCGATAGAATATTGTATTAAAATATAGTACACAATGCAACGATCCCGATGTACGACAGGGTATTCAATATTTCATCCCTACTAATAAACTTCCTATTTGCACCAAAACAACAATCCTACCTCACAAAATTGTTGCGTTCCTTCCTAAAATGTGCGTTCCTCCCTAAGCTCACCATGATATGATCGGGGTCATGAACATGATCAGTTTATACTTCCTTGAAAATGACCATCCATTATTTTCTATCTAATCGTTTGATGAAATCTTGCCCTCTATTAATTGCACCATGATACTTGAAGCAGTCATTCCTCTACTTCTATTAAAGGTGCTCATTTTTTCTTAGTCATTATTGATGATAATACTCGATGCATATAGATTTTTTAAAGCATTTCAAATTTGAAACTTTTTTTCTGCATTGCAGCATTTTCATGCATATGTCCAATGTCAATAATTGTTACTCCATTAAAATGACTCGCTCCAATAATGGATCTAAATTTTTTTTCCAATCAAATGTCCAAAGTTCATACAAGTACAAGGCAACACGCACCAAACAACCACAACAAAATATTGTTGCATTGACAGTATACAGTTTTTTAGTTGAAATGGGCACTTTCTATGAATCAATTTATTTGATCCTGTGTAAGTAAAGATTTCGAGGAACTTAGGGATTTCCAGATTTTCATTTTTTTCTCATCATTTCAGCTATTCACAAACAGTAACCAATACTATGCTATTCATGCTATTCTCTAGAAAAAGGTAATAAAACTCATCAAGGCATATAAAAGGAAGGATAAAAAAGATGCACAAATATGTATGTTTGTGTGATATTTTCCAACATGCACAAGGAAGACTTCTCTTGAACAATGATGTTCATCTTGATGACTTCAAATTTCAACCATTGCACCTGATTCCAATAACTAAATAAAAGTAGTTGCACACGCCTGAGAAACCAACCATTGCTCCAAAATCTGAACTCGTCTAACAATCTGCAACTCAATTTGGTTCACACTCTTTGATGAATGTTCCCACATTCTTAAACCAACTCATCAGATTCTGATAATCTTTCACATAAAGCCAAGCCTGCAGAAATGCGAAAAGGCTCTTGTTAACACCACGAGTCTCAATGTACTGTTGAAATGCATCCCTCATTTTCTGATCGAGCTCTCTGCCAATTCAAGCAGATAAAAAAAGTCATCTAACTGAAAATGCAAATGCTGACCACTCACATTCTTAACATTGAAGACTTGAAAAACTGAGAAAGTCGAGCTCCCTACCAATTCAACCAGGAAAGAAAAAGAATGCTATAAAATGCAGTTGTCAAATGTGGTTCCAAAACCATGAGGAAATTCTAGAGGAACTCTTAACAGGGCAATGTTTCCTCTATTTTGGTTCTGTTTCACAAATTTACCCATTGAAGTTGCTTTGCTACTTCTAATCATTCTGCTGAGGTATCTTTCACATATGGCTTTAACAACATCCATAATTTTTGTAATGGACTCCCGAATTATATATGTAACTATCTGACTTTATATACAATTAGATGATGTGTATGTATGAGCAGGACCTACATAGGAAAATTATCATGCCTATGACATTCTTCTGATTTTATGCCACCACAAAGGCTCAGAAGAGAGCTATACTAAGAAAATTGAATGGAACTAGCCTAGAGAAAGGCACAAACTAAAGGTACAAAGCACAAAAGGGAAATGGGAGAAGAGCTCCAAGTAGAACAGAAAATGATGAAAAAATTGCAGGAAGCTTCAAAATTAAAATTCAAAAGCCCTAGTACCATAACAGTATAAACAGAAGGAACACAGATATCTGACCGGCAAAAAATAGTTAGGATAGGATATAGTTCGAATTTCTCATAGTATTTTGCACTATTTGATTAAAAAAAGAGTTTGGTTAATGAAGGAAACCCAGATATAATGTAAACTCAATATCCACACCAAATACCTGGTCTTAACCTCCCTAAGAGTGGCTGGGAATGGTGCACATAATAGATACCTAGTTCATGACTCTGACGCATCTAGGCCACATAATGTTTGTTAAATCTAAAGGTAAGAGTACTAATAGCCCCTTTAGCTAATGTTAGAGGAGCCAAAGAACAGGAACCTTTTGCTATAATTAGATAGGAAGAACAAATTAAATGTTCTTGAGATCCGATATATAAAATAACATGAAAACTTTGATGGAGTTAAAAGGAACGAAGGGTGGTGGATTTGACTTCAGAGATCATATGAGTGCTATAGCAATCTATATGCATGCAAAATATCATGATGGCTGATGCTCCTGTTAATCATCACAAGATCCTAGCCTAGTCACCAGTTCAAATATATTGAAACTAGATTACATTGTGAAGAGACAAGCAACCTCACTGAGTTCACCTCCTTTGTAATCAAGAATAACCGGTGGTTTGGAAACATCCCCAAGACAATATGTTTATAGCAACCAGTGATGATAAATTAGTGGATATACCAGCGGTGCAAACAGTCAAACAACCCACATCGCATCACATATTCAGCTTTTTTTCCAAGCATTTTGAACCATTTTCGTTTAACAGTTGATGCCAAACCAAACAGACCTTCCATATCAATAACAATCACCAGATAAAACTCAAAATCACATATAAATAAAAACAATAACTGCAAAAAGAATATATTGGATTTGAAAGAAATTAGAGCTTTCATGTTAAAAATTAGAGTTTTCAGCTCCAAATGAAGGATAATTGCAAAAGAATAGCCAGATTCAGTCGATTGCTAATAATAATAATAATAATAATAAGTTGTGTTGGGATATGTTGATCCAAGCATGAGCTGGCCGCCGGTTCGGACCGGCCGAAGACATTTCTTCTAAACCACCAACTTCAAACCCAAGTGTTCGGGAAAAACCAAGCAACCCACGAGCAAGCCGAAGCTCTTGACGGACCTACAGCATCCAAAGGTCAGGCCTTCGGATTACATCTTCGGCCTTCATCGAAGACCAAGTCCATCGGCCCCCGAAGACGAGACCCCCAGCCTGATCTGAGGGACGACTCCCACCAACTCCTGAAGACACAGTCTCCGGCCCACAACAAAGATCAAGTCCTCGATCTATGCCGAAAACAAGATCTCCGATCTATCTCGAGAGGATCCGAGGACGAAGACATTTCCGATCTGATTACGGGAATCTTCCTAAAAGAGAAGTCTGAAGACAGATCCATAATCTGTCTCAAATCTCTACAAGCACGATAAGCAACGGTTACCAACGGTTACTATCGACTATCTCCGGGACACAATCACGGCGCGCAACTCCAGCTGCAACGCCTCCGGTCTGGCCGGAACCGTTTGACGACAACCCACGATTGCGGATTATGGGAAGGATTTGACTCCCCATCGTAACCGCTGGAGGGAGGACGGAACCGCCGGCCGGACGGCCACTTATAAATAAGGGTGGGAGGGAAGGCTCGAGGTAAGGCACAAGACACTCTTGAAAACCAGAGAGTCCTCCTCTCCATCGAATTCTCTTCCCCATTCTGTGGCTGGAGCCCGCCTCTGACTTAGGCATCGGAGTGTCCCCCGCCAAAGTAACTCCGGCTAGGAATTTGTTTTGCAGGTGAACCCGGGAGCGGCCCCTGCGAACCAGAAGCTCCGACCGGTCGAAAAGGGATTTCACGCCAACAGATTGGCGTGCCAGGAATGGGATCGTGTTAAGCTCCCCTCCTTGACAAAGAAGAAGTAAGAAACTCCCGAGAGGAAAGACTCAGATTGCCTCCACGAGTCGAGGTCGTGCTCCATCCCAAGGGGATGCACCCCCGGCGGAGAACGACATTCTACCCCCAACCATTATAGTGGGACAGCAACAATTAGAAGCCCTCCTGAACCAGGTCACTAACTTCACGATTATGGTTCAGGACTTCCAGAACAGAGCCTTCCCGATGGGAAATCCACCGGCTACCTCCGGACATAGCTCACGATCCCGGAGGAAGAGAGCCCCTCGAGAGGGGTCCGCACACCTTTCCCATCGTCCTCGGCCCTCTCCTGAAGGCCGAAGTTCAAGAATGCCTAGGCCAGCTGATTCCCCGTAGAAAGGGAAAAGGCCCAGGCAAATATCTCCACCCTCTTCTGAAAACTCTACTCCTGTAGGAGAGATGTCGAAGCAAGCCCTTCCCGATTACGATGGAAAATTTAAGGCCCTCGAATCGAAAATGGCAAGGATTCGGGAGCAACAGGGTCACAATGATGCAGCAGTATGTGATCTGCGCCCTCCCTACACCGACCGTATCATGATCGAGGTCATTCCTCGACATTTTAAGGTCCCCCAGATGGAATACTACGACGGCACCTCCGATCCTTATGATCATTTGAGCAGTTTCAAGGCCCATATGATGATCCAAGGAACCTCCGACGCGATGTACTGCCACGCGTTCCCAGCCACCTTGAAGAAAGCTGCTCGGATGTGGTACTTGAGCATACATCCAGGTACCATCAACTCTTTTGCCGAGTTAGAGAAATTGTTTGTCTTGCATTTCAGGACTTGCCGCAAGACCCCCGGAATATGGACATATTGTTCCTCCTTCATCAGAATGAAGGAGAAAGCCTGCGAGACTACATCTCCAGGTTTAATGCGGCCACGCTCGAGATCCCCGATCTCAACGAGCATGTGGCCATGTCTGCGCTGAAGAAGGGGCTTCGCACATCCAGGCTCATCTTTTTCCTGGATAAGAAGTTTCCTAAAAGCTACGCTGAGCTACTTTCAAGGACTCAGAAATACGCCGATGCCGAAGAGCAGGCGGCGAATCGACGATTGATCAAAGGGAAGCCCCCTTCAAAAAAGAAAAGCAATTGGGGACAAGGTCCCCAAACTTCCAACAACAATAAGTATGCCAACCGCCGAAGGAGTCCTCCCAGGCCCCGAACATCGGGCGGGAGATTCGACTCCTACACCTCCCTCAACCTCCCTCGTGGAAAGATTCTTATGGAGATAGAGAAAGAAGGCTATCTCCAGCGGCCACGTCCCATGAAGGCACCCTCTTCCGCAAGGAATAGGAATAAATACTGCCGATTCCACAAGAACCACGGCCACAATACCGAAGAATGCATCCAATTGAGAGATGCGATAGAGGATCTCATCAAAAGAGGGTATTTGGGGCGGTACCTTAGTCGTCAAGGACCTCGGTCAGAAGCTACTGTTCCCCGGCCACTTCCTGAAGAGGCTGAGC
Organism: Areca catechu; assembly: GCA_021397845.1. Taxonomy (NCBI): domain Eukaryota; kingdom Viridiplantae; phylum Streptophyta; class Magnoliopsida; order Arecales; family Arecaceae; genus Areca; species Areca catechu. The sequence continues at coordinate 5,692,248 of CM038040.1, read as the reverse complement.
TGCCAAATCAAAGGCCCACCAATGGAGGTGCAAGGATGATACACCGACCTATCGACCGGAGAAGAGACGAAGACGATGCCCCGAAGCGACTCAAGGACAACGCTATCCTCTTCTCCGATGACGACCTTGCAGGAGTTCGACTTCCGCATGATGATCCTATTGTAATTCCGGCCGTTGTGGCCAACTACGATGTACAACAGATCTTAGTTAATAATGAAAGTTCGACCGATGTCTTGATCTACGATGCATTCTCTAAAATGTGTTTGCCTAGACACGAATTACGGAGATCCCCTATACCGCTTACTGGTTTCGGGGGTAATCAGGTTGACGCCGAGGAAGAAATAGTCTTGCCTGTAACCCTCGGGACCGAACCGCAACAAAAGACACTACCTATCAATTTCACAGTGGTCCGAACCCCTTCAGCCTACAACATCATTTTGGGACGGCCCGCCTTGAACAAATTTCGGACTGTAGTGTCATCTTTTTATCTCCTGGTACGCTTCCCCACCAGGAATGGTGTCGGAGAAGTTAGGGGAGATCAGAGAGCGGCACGACAGTGCCTGATGATTCAAGATAAGCACTCTAGTAACCCTGCAACCTTGGATCAGTTAGACCAAAGGGACCCAACCGCAGATTCTGGCGAACCCCTGGAGAGAACCATCTTAGTGTCCTTAACTAAAGAGGACCCCACCAAAGTTGTGCAGATTGGGAGCATGCTTGATGAAAAGACCAGAACGGAGCTAATTTGTTTCCTTAGGAACAATGCTGATGTCTTTGCCTGGTCGGCTTCGGATATGCCAGGGATTCCCACCGAGGTGATCACTCATCGGCTGGAAGTTGCTCCTGGGTATAAGCCAGTTCGGCAGAAGAAGCGAAGCTTCGCCCTTGAAAGACAAAAAGCGATAGATGATGAAGTAAACAAGCTCCTTAAGACTGGGTTCATTCGGGAAGCCCATTACCCCGAGTGGTTGGCCAATGTAGTAATGGTGAAAAAAGCTACTGGCAAATGGAGGATCTGCATCGACTACACAGATCTCAATAAAGCTTGCCCAAAGGACAGCTTTCCTCTCCCAAAAATCGACCAACTGGTTGATGCTACTGCCGGCCACCAACTGTTAAGTTTCATGGATGCTCTCTGGCTACAATCAGATCCGAATAGATCCTCGAGATGAGGAGAAGACGGCCTTCGTCCCTGACAAAGACCTGTATTGCTACAAGATGATGCCATTTGGGCTCAAGAACGCCGGAGCGACATTTCATAGGCTAATCAACAAGATGTTCGAAGAACAGTTGGAGAGGAATATGGAGGCCTACATTGACGACATGATCGTCAAAAGTTTCCTTAAAAAAGATCACATACAGGACTTGGAGGAATCCTTTAATGCCCTGTGACGCCATCGAATGAAGCTAAATCCGACGAAATGCGCCTTTGAAGTCACTTCTGGCAAATTTCTGGATTTCCTCGTCACTAAGCGAGGGATTGAAGCCAACTCTGAGAAAATTCAGGCTCTCAGAGATATGAGACATCCATCCTGCAAGAAGGAAGTCCAACAGCTAACAGGGAGGATCGCCTCTTTAAATAGGTTTATCTCCTGATCAGCCGAGAAATGCCTCCCGTTCTTCAAGGTACTTTGGCAGTCCCGTAACTTTGAATGGACCGAAGACTGCCGTGCTGCTTTCGAAGAGCTGAAAGAGTATTTAGAGACCCCCCTCTACTTTCTAAACCTCAGGAAGGCAAGGTACTCTACTTATACCTTTCCGCTTCGGACGAAGCGATTAGTTCAGTCCTCGTCCGAATAGAAGAAGACGGCTCCCACAAGCCGATCTACTACATCAACAAAGTTCTATATGATGCCAAAACCAGATATTCAAAAATGCAGGAGCTGATTTACTCTCTGATAATTGCGGCAAAGCGACTACGGCCTTATTTCCATGCTCACGCCATTGTGGTGCTGACCGATCAGCCCCTGAAGGCCGTTCTCCGATGTCCTGATACTTCAGGGAGGATAGCCAAGTGGGCTGTGAAACTAAGCAAGTTCCACATTAGCTTTCAGCCCCGATCGGCTATGAAGACCCAGGTGCTTTCGAATTTTTTGGCTGAGTGCACCTGGAAGTCCGAAGACGAAGTGCCTTCAGCAGAAAAGGGAAATTTGATGGATACGAAGTCCGTTTGGATGATCCATGTGGACAGAGCCTCCAATTCTACTGGATGCGAGGCCGGTCTTATATTGGCTGAACCCGACGGCCATACGGTAGAGTACGCACTCCTTTTCTCCTTCCATACCTCAAATAACCAAGCCGAATACGAAGCCCTGCTTGCAGGACTTCGGATCGCCAAGAGTTTGGGAGTCCGGAAACTTCAGGTTTTTTCTGACTCCCAGTTGGTCGCAAACCAAGTTAAAGGGGAATATGAGGCTAGAGACCCCGTCATGGTGCAGTACCTGGAGAAGGTACAAATTTTATCTTCTCAACTAGAATATTTCGAGATCATTCTTGTCCCTCGATCGGAGAACTCTCGGACGGATGCGTTGTCTCGACTTGCTACTACGACCCCAGAATCTCTTGGTCACACCTTCGTCGAGCACCTTGAAGCTCCAAGTATAGCAGAAGAAGCTGCAGAGGTGCATCAAATTAAGATCGAGCCAAGTTGGATGGATCCTATCATTAAGTTCTTGAACAAGGATGTCTACCAGAAGATAAAGCAGAGGCCAAAAAGATCCACTGGATGATATCTCAATATGTCATCCTAAACGGAACTCTCTATAAAAGATTATTTTCTCAGCCCATGCTGAAATGCTTGGGACCAACGGATGATGACTACGCCCTGAGGGAAGTCCATGAAGGCATATGCGACGATTACTTGGGAGGCCGGTCCTTAGCATATAAAATTATATGCCAAAGATACTATTAGCCCTCCATCTAAAAGGACTCGGCCGACTTCATGCGAAGATGTGATCAATGCCAAAAATGTGCCAACATTCAGAGACAACCAGCGAGTCATTTGACCCAGTTGACAACCCCTTGACCTTTTGCTTAGTGAGGAACGGATATTCTTAGCCCATTTCCGCCTGCCTCTGGGCAGAGGAAGTTCCTCCTTGTGGCGATTGATTACCTTACAAAATGGGTCGAAGCCGAACAACTGGCTCAAATCACAGAGGACAAGGTCGAGAATTTTGTTAAAAATTCCATCATATTCCGGTTCGGGATTCCACATACAATAATTACCGACAACGGGAGGCAGTTCGACAACCCGAAGTTCAAAGACTTCTGTGCTCGGTATCATGTGCAACACAAGCTGACTTCCATTGCCCACCCACAGTCCAATGGAAAGGCTGAAGTAACTAATCGGACCATTCTCCACGGTCTGAAGACAAGGTTGAACGCCGCCAAAGGACTTTGGTCCGAAGAGCTGACCTCCGTTCTCTGGGCATACCGAACTATCCCGAGGGCAGCCACCGGCGAATCTCCGTTCAACCTAGCATACGGTACCGAAGTCATTATCCCTATCGAAGTCTCCCTCCAGTCTTTAAGGATTGACAACTATGAAGAGCCAGAAAACTCCGATTGCAGGAGAGTTGACCTGGATTTGCTAACGAGCACCAGGTTTCAGGCCCAGATAAGAATGGTAATGTACCAGTAAAAGATCGCCAAATATTACAATTCCAGAGTAAATGAGCAAATCTTTTGCACAGGGGATATGGTGCTGCGAAGGGCGGAGGTATCCAAGCCAACAGAACAGGACAAGTTTTCTCCCAACTGGGAAGGTCCATACCAGGTTGAAGAGATCATACGCCCAGGAACGTATCGATTCAAGACCTTAGAGGGAAAAATTTTACCTCGGCCATGGAATGTACAAAACATTCGCAAATACTATCAATAAACTAACCTCCAAATTTCTTGTGCAAATTTGCCAAACTCTAAACGGCCTGCTGCGTCAACAAAACGACAACAGCATGAATGGCGCGATCTAAGGAATCGGCCAACAGCGCAAAGAAGAGTCTGATCCGCTCATCTTATCGGTATGTTCGACGAGAGCAACGGATGGCCCGATCGGGCCACCAAGAAGATCAAAAGCATAGGGACGGTTCAAGTGACCTATCCTACGGAAAACCCGAAGACATGCCGGGACGGGCCTAAATAGCCTACATTATACTAAAGAAGGCACAGGAACGGTTCAAGAAACCTACCCTACGGAAAATCCGAAGACGTGCCGGAACAGGCCTAATCAGCCTACCTTACACTAAAGAAGGCACAGGGATGGTTTTTACAGCCTACCCTACGGAAAGTCCAAAGACGCCCCGGGGCAGGCCTGAACAGCCTACCTTGATCATGACAAAAATGTACAAGAATGGCATAAGTGCCCCACCCTACGATTCCAAGTAATCGGGGAAGCCTACACCTTCTACAAATCACAATACGATAGAAGGAAGGTAAGAGAAGCGGAAACATTTCATTTCATTTCTAAATTTTTTACAAAAAAAAAAAAAAAGCATTGTAGATAACAGGGAAAGCACATCTAATGACCACCCGCTGGCCTCTTCCCATACCGGTGGGGGGAGTCTTGCAAGGAAGATGAGGGGGCCCCGGGGTTCCTGCCCGGACTAGAATCCGACTCCTTCTCGGAGTCAAAATCGAATTCGTGTCCGGAGAAAGGAACAAAGGGTTTGATATTGTCAAGGCCCTTCAAGTCATAAAACTTGAAAGCCTTACCCCTGCATTCCCAGAACCCCTGGTGGTAAGAATCCAGAGCCGCCTCGACGACCTCCTCTTTGAAAGCAGAGGACGCCTTGAAGTCCAAGATGGCATCTGCCACCTTCTTCTTGGCCTCCACCGCCTCCGCGACGGCCGCCTCGACCTGGGTCCTGGCCTCCTCCAGTTGAGCCTCTAAGACGCGAATTTTTTTCTCCAAACGGTCGACGATAGGCTCATCGTCATCGCTTAACCCGAGGAATCTTGGGCCCCCCTTTTTCCGGTGTCAATGGCTCTCCTCTTCGCCGCCCTTCGAAGCTCGGAAACACTGAACTTCGTTTCGACGAGACGCCGGAGAAGGGAAGAAAGCTTCTAAAACAGGAGTTTGAAATTACAATGACCTTCAACTAGGGGAGACGGGGTCCTATTTAAAGGGATCTTACACCCATGAACGACCACAGGGAGACATGCTCTGCGCCCTTTCGCAGGCGAACCAGAGAGCGCCACGTGTCAAAGTGACGCCTCGAAACTCCGGGTGACTACTTGAGAACGATACAATCACCAATAACTGCTCTTGGAGATAGCAACCGCCAGCGTCCCAAATCGAGAATGGTCTTCATTATACGGCATTATAGGCCCCCTCTTGGAAAGGGAGGATTTGGCGGCGCCCGGGGCATACGAGGATGCGACCGTTCGAATATCGACGTACTCAACGCAGGCAACGAAAATCATACTAAATATTCCCTAATCAATGGCCAACGGGAAAGTAACACATGTCCGTCGTGTCTACTCCTAGATATATGGATTGGTTATCTGACATCGATGTAGCCCGATCATGGTCAGTCATCAACAACGGCATTTCGGTCTTATTGCAGAATTCATCTTCGGCACCAGTTGCCAACCAAACAGTCTTCGGCTTCGGCCATTCGACCAGACAACCTTACTTATGTCATATTCAAAAGCGCGACACACTATATACAAGGAAGGAAAAAGCTACATGATAATTCAATAAGAGAGTTTGCCAGTTACATTCCCGAAGAAAGTAAAGAAGGGACACAATGCCTAAAGTTATACAAATTCCTAGGCATCAAATGGAAAAGACCCTACACCGCAGGATTGGAACAACTTATCAATCTGCGCAGAAAGAACTTCCTCAACTTGGGTTGAGTCCGGAGAGCCTTCAACCTAGGCCCCCTCCTCAGCCTGAACTCCCTTTTGGGCCGGGACTGGAATCCACCCGAGTCTTCGGCCGTGACAGGAGCCTCTTCCCCAAAGCTTAGCATCCCTTCAGCTTCTTCGACCAGGGCCGAAATTACACCGGGGTCCTCAACCACAACTGGGATCTCTCCCCTTTGGCTCAACATCTCAACTTCCTCTGTGGCCTCCTCTGCGGCCTCGACCTCCTCCTCTCCTTCTTCCACAATGTCGAAAGTAGGAACAGTAGAAAGATCAAGGTTAGGGAAGGCCTCACTGACCTTGGCAAGTCCATCGTTAAAGCCATGCTGGTAACTGTATAAGGTCGCCTCATTCATTTCCACCTGGAACTGCGAGGACCTCCTAAAATCCGCTACAACCCTACCCGCCAACTCTTTTTGGACTTCAGATTCCCTCCTGGCCACTTTGGACTTCAGGGCCACCTCTTCAACCCTTCGGGTTGCCTCCTCGGCCGCCCTGGCAGGTCCCTCATTTTTTCTTGGTCCTCCTTGGCGGATTGCTCCAAGGAGTCAACGTGCTTCCTATTCTTCCTCAACTCCACCCCTTGCTCAGCAATCTCTTCAGGCTTCGAACTTTGGCGTCCGTTTGGGCAAGACGATCCTCCATCGACTGCCTCAGCTCTTCGGCCACCTCTTTTTCGGCCCTAGCCGTGCGGAGCTCCTCCTTGAGGTCATGGATAAGGCTATCGACATTTTCTAAGCCCTCCTCCATTAAAGTGATGTCATAGATCAACTACATTGACAAGGCGGAATTATAGGTCGAACAATCCTCCAGGCGAGAACAAAGAAAATGAAAAATGACAAGGACTTTACCTGTTGTAGAGAAGAAAAGGCAGAGTCAGATATTCTGGCAAGGCTTCGACTTCGGATAACCGCCAGATCATGAGGCAACAGAGTAGCCTTCAGCGCCCGCCTGGCAATAGCGGGGACCAACATCCCCCATGGGGGAAAAACTCTGAAGAGCCCGTGGGACAGCTCCCAGCTGGAGACGCTTCACGGGCGGGCTCCCCTTCGACTTGCGCTGCCTTGCCCCTATCCGTCGCTGGGGGGCAAGATAGAGGAACTTCAACCACCGGGAACGGGCTCTCCCCTACATGGATTGGGGAGACGGCCACTGGTGGAGATTCGACCAGCTGAGGCCCCGTGGAGGCCTTCGTCATCGGCGCTGCATCCTCCGCAGAGGTTCCCCGGGAGGATGAAGTGCCCTTGCTCCCCTCAGGACCATCTCGACGAGCCCTCTTCCAAACCACTGACCTCAAAGAAGGAGCCTGGGCGGTCATCTTCTCGGAAGATTGGTGGAGCCAGCTCAAGTTGGGCTTCATTCTGCCGCCTGCAGACAAACAAATCCCCTTTGAGCCAATTGGACTACAATAGAAATATAGAGAAAGAGGTGAAAATTTTCCCATTTATCTTAACACAGGGAACTCGTTGATTCCTGCGAGATGGAGATTCCTCTCTTCCAACAATTCGCGAATGGGAACAGCCTCCGAATCAGTCAACAAGTTGTAATCGGACTGATCAGCCGCCAAGACCTTTTTTCCATCGTTGGCGACTAAACGCGGCTCCTTCCACTCGCTACTGAAACCCCACGGTTCAGTAGACAATACAAAAGTGAAGATATATTTTCACCCGTGGATGGCGCTGGGCATATCCTTGATGATTTTGCGATCGGGCCGAGGACCGATTACCCACCATCCGCAACCGTGAAAGTTCCTCTTAAGCACAAAGAGGGCGATAAACAGATTGGTCCCGGGGTTCATATTAGCCATGTGACACCGGACCAAGAACCCACGGATGTTCCAAATACTGATCGGAGTCAAATACGCCGGCACTACCTATTACAGACGGAAGATCTTGACGAAGAAGGGGTGCAGAGAAAATCGAAGACCGGCCTTCAAGTGATCTTCGTATACAGCCAGACACCCAGCAGGAGGCTTGTTTACCCGTTCCTCGGATGTTGGAAGGATTAGGGAAAAATCTTCGGGAACGTGATAGCATTCTCAAAGGTGGGCTATCTTTCCTGGAGAAACAGAGCTGGGGACCAACTACGGACTCACTACATCATTGACCCCCGAGGGCCCTACATTTTTTCTTTGGCTACCTACAGACTCGACCACGATGGAAGAGCAAGACAAAGGAACGAAAGGAAGATTCTACCTGTGGAAAGAAAGCTGGGCCAAAGCTGAAAGTTTGAGGATGAAGAAGCTTCCTCAGCCGGGCTTTCTCTCTCCTCCTCAAAAGAAGACAAAGAGGATCCCAAGCAACATCATAACCTGCCACGAGCCCTCGAGATGGTTGCGTAACCCCAAAATGGCCCTAGAAAATGATTTGACATGGAATGGACCGAGAGTCATAATCCGTATAAATCGATGGCCATGGTGGAGCGCGCATTTCATCCAAGGGACGGGGATGTATCACAACCGCCACCCAGATCCTTACCAGAAGATTGGCCGAACCGCCACACAACGAGAAAAGGAGGGACAATCCCTGGTGCGCCCACTCCTTTTTATCCCTCAATCAGGAAATGACAACTGTCCAACGCTTGATCCTCGAAGCAGCCGGCAGTTATGGCAGACAGTCCAATCAGAGTTTTTGTAATCATCCAGGAGGAAAACGACAAACCAGTAATACTCTCACTCTTCGAGGCAAATCTTTTGCTTCGAAAATTGAAAGTAAGGGGACTACTGTTGGGATATGTTGGTGTAAGCACGAGCCGGCCGCCGGTTCGGACCGGCCGAAGACATTTCTTCTGAACCACCAACTTCGGATCCAGGTGTTCGGGAAAAACCAAGCAACCCATGGGCAAGCCGAAGTTCTTCACGGACCTACAGCATCCGAAGGGCAGGCCTTCGGATTACGTCTTCGGCCTTCGTCGAAAACCAAGTCCATTGGCCCCCGAAGACGATACCCCCGGCCTGATCTGAGGGACGACCCCCACCAACTCCCGAATACACGGTCTTCGGTTCATGACAAGGCACGGTCTCCAGCCCACGACAAAGATCAAGTCCTCGATATATGCCGAAGACAAGATCTCCAATTTATCTCGAGAGGATCCGAGGACGAAGACATTTCCGATCTGATTACGGAAATCTTCCTAAAAAGGGAAGTCTGAAGACAGATCCACGATCTGTCTCAAATCTCTAAAAGCACGATAAGCAACGGTTACCAACGGTTACTATCGACTATCTCCGGGACACAATCATAATGCGCAATTCCAGCTGCAACGCCTCCGATCTGGTCGGAACCGTTCGACGATAACCCACGATTACAAATTACGTGAAGTATTTGACTTCCCATCGTAATCGCTAGGGGAGGACGGAATCGCTGGCCGGACAGCCCCTTATAAATAAGGGTAAGAAGGAAGGCTCGAGGTAAGGTACAAGACACTTTTGAAAACCAGAGAGTCCTTCTCATCTCCATCGAATTCTCCTTCCCATTCTGTGACTGGAGCCTGTCACTGACTTAGGCATCGGAGTATCCTGTCGGAGCAATTCCGCCAGGAATTTGTCTTGCAAGTGAACCCGGGAGCGGGCCCTGCAAACCAGAAGCTCCGACCGGCCACCGAAAAGGGATTTCACGCCAACAAGTTGAATTAATCAATATATAAATAAAATAAAGTAAAAATAAATCAACAGAAATTGATGGTGTGAGGCGTTACAGGAAGACGCGGCCCTGGTACATTGACGTGGAGGCAGGGGAGAGGCTGGGCTTCAGGCAGATGGAGTGGATCCCCACGCCGTCCGGGTAAAGGCCACAGAGGAAGAGCAGGGACCGCTCGCGCCCAGGCTTCGACACGTCGACGAAGAGACACAATTCCCTGATCACATCACCGGCGGCGGCGGAGGTGGCGCCATCACCGTCGCCCCCCGGGAGGATGTGTGCCCGGCGATCGCCCCAGACGATGATCTCTTCCTCCCCGTACGCCCTCCGAAGGACTGGCCCGCCCTGCCGCTCCATTGCCCCCTCCACCACGGAGAACGGCGGCGGCGGCGGCTTCACCTTCTACTGATCAGACGGACATATAGTTACACACATATAGAGAGAGATGGAGGTCAGGCAAGTACTAAGAAGAAATAAAGGGGGAGATGGAATGGGAAGCTTTCTAGTAGTTACCGGGGGTGGGGATATCTCGGAGAGCTCGAGGCGATGCTCTTCGAGGGAGCGAAAGAGGGGGGCGAGGACGGGGTCGGGCAAGGCGGAGGAGAGCCGCCTCCCAACCGGAGAGCACTGGAGGATGGCGGCGCCGCCGACGCCGAAGGCCCGATTCCACATGGCACCGGAAAAAACGGCCGTAGGGTTTAGGGTTCAAGGAGCCAACGCGCCAGCAACCGACGAACGGTTCCAGACGCTTATGATGTTTCTCCAAATCATTCAATCGCTTCTACGTTCGGTTCGCGGAAAGCACTTTCAGATCCCAAATAAAAGCTAATAAAGTATTTTTCATAAATAAAATTTTAGTATATTTATTTGTTTATAAAAAATAATTTATCCAAAAATATTTATATTTGATTAAATATTTATTTTTTTAAAAAAATACAAAATATTTATTATATTCTTAATAGATACAAGGTCATACATTTTTATTTCAAATTTTATATAAATAATAATATTATATTTATATTAATATCAATATATTATAATATAATATTAGATCATAATTATTTGTTAATTAATATAATACTAATATATATTAATATTATTTTAATATAATATTAATATTTTAATATAATATATTTATTATAAAATAAATATAATATTAATATATTAAAAATATTATAATATTTATATAAATATAAATATTATATTATATTAATATTAATATTAGGATAATATCATGTATTTTATTTTAATTATTCATTGGTATTTTATATAATTTTAGCCATAGATATTAAATAATACTTTTGAAAAGGGAAAAGCTATCACTTCTCATTTCGTGGTATTATATCCCTCTCATCCAGTCTTCATAAAAGCCCAAGGCCCATTAAAGGCGCCCATTAAGGCCCATAAAGACCAACCGCTTCGATTATTCTGTTACAACCGCTTCGATTATTCTGTTACAACCACTTCGGTTATTCTGTTATTCGGTTAAAACCACTTTAGTTATTCTATTATTTGGTTACAACCATATTTGGTTATTCAGTTACAACCACGTTCGGTTATTCAGTTTCAACCACTTCAACCATATTTGGTTATTACAACCTCTATAAATAGTGCAAGCAAGGTCTAAGGTCACTCCACTCTATTCACTCTCTTTTCCACTCACTCTCTTTTCTATCTATGCTATTCTTGAATTCTCCATTCTATTGATGCCTAAACCGCCCACTGACTTGAGCGTCGGAGTGTCCCCGCCAGAAATCCGGTCCGGGATCTTTTGCATGTATCCAATCCGGGCCCGAGAGCAGGATCAGAAGCGTGAGCGGGATGCCCGACGCTGCCGAAGCTTCAACCCAGGTGATCTAGCGGCAACAGATTGGCACGCCAGGTAGGGGGTCGCGATCGATTCCTCTTGAGAAGGAGAATTCAAAAAAAAAAAAAATCGTGGCATCCTCCCACCACCAGATATGGGGTCGGGATCTTTTTCGGTGCTTTTATTGCAAATTAAAGGGAAAGTATGTTTTTCTTGATCAATATCTTTGTTAAAACATTTTTAAAAAAACTTGATATGTATCTTTAAGTTTTTTGTACTTAAAGGATTTTTGTAATCAAAAAATTTTATCATTATCAAAAAGAGAAAGATTGTTAGCACAGCAATTGATGCCAAAATAATTTGAGTACAAATTATTAAAACTAATACTGCTTGTAAGAGTGTTTATAAGAATTCTTATAATACTCAATGATTAATCTCATTTAAGGAGAAATCCTCTAAAATGACAAGTTTAAATGGTTTCCAAAATCAATTTTCAAATAATAAAAGCAATAAAGAAATCAAGTCTAATACTTAAGCAACTTGAAATCAATTTTAAGAAGGTAAGTCTAGTGTAGAAAGATTTCTCGACAAGTCTAACTATTCAAAAAATCAATTTTGAGAAGGCAAATCTAGCCTAGAATATCCTTGAACAAAGAAAGCTACTCAATTAATAAAGAAATTCATATTCATCATGTTTGGCATGTTTCTAAGTCGACTAAGATAAAAGCTTAGTTGACTTAGTCTCAATTCAAGGGAAAGACAGAAAAGTGAAAAATTCAAATAAATTTTCTTAGCCAACCAAGTATGTTTTTCTAAGCCAACTAAGATAGGGTGATAATTGACTCAAATTAATGAATAGCCGACTTAGCCTTAAACTCAAGATGAAGATAGAAGAGTGAAGATTTTAAACATGTTTCTATGCCAACCCAAAATACAAGTGACTCGACCAAGTTAGAAAGTTAACCAACTCAAGATATTGGTTAGTCGACTTAGTCTTAAAAATAGAAGAAGACAAAAAGCAGTAAAAGTTCACATGTTCTCTAAGCTAACCCAAAAAACAAGCTGGCTAACCAAGATAGGGAGTTAGCCAACTAAAAAGATATTTAAGGTGACCAAGTCTCAGGCACATAGAAAATATAAAAAGTATAAAAATATATACCTTGTCCTGAGCTGACTAAGAGTTTTTACTTATCGATCTAGAGCATCATGTTAGTCATCTAAGATTTTGGATGAGTTGACTCACAGAATCCTAACAGAGTGATGGCTAGTTTTTTATACTATTGGTAATAGCTATATTTTATATTTAACATCTATTTTCGAGTCTTCAATGGCTAGAATATTAATTGCAGCCATTGTTGAGTTATAAATGAGAAATTAAATGGAGAAGTAATATTTTGGAAATATTAAGTAATAAAGTAAGTGAAACTAAAAAAAAGAAGAAAGACATTTCAAGAGCTTTTAATTCTCAAATTTCCACATTCACTCGGTTCAAATAAGAAAATTTATTCATTCAATAAAGCTAACAACTATCTAAGCAAAGTATTCAAGTCTTCAATCAAGCCTTTCCAAGCTAATTAAAGAGGAAGCTCGTGCAAGTAAAACGCAACCACTTCGACTTTTTTAAGAGATAAAAGATTTTATTTTTGGTGCTTTAAATTATTGTATACCATTTCTATACTATGTGACAAGTTTCTTTGGAAAAGAAATTTGGTCCTTGAGGGTTAGTCAAAGTTATAAATTTGATATTGTAAGGTTTTTACTGGTGAGCTCGTAAAAACTAGCTATTTATAAGGTTTTAGTTGATGATCCAAAAAAACTAACTAGGTTAGATTGTGAACTTGAAAAAATAATCAGGCTGTAATCTTTTAAGGTTATAGTTCAAATTTTCAAGTAGCTAGATTGGAGGCATGGATGTAAGTGTTGAGTTTAGCACTAAACTACTATAAAATTATTTGTATTTATAATTGTATGCTTACCTTTATTTTCATCTTTTCGCTACTTATTTAATTTTATTTTAGTACAACATAATCACTTTTAAAATTAATTTTGGATGCATTTAGAAACCAATTCATCCCCCTTTTTAGGTTGCTATATCTGGACATCAATATTTTTCAGACTAGAACTTGAGTCGATCTCAAGTCAGTCAAATTTATCCTAAGGCAATTTGAGTCAACTCGACTGCAACTAATAGTTATAATGATTAGTTTTGCAGAAGTAGAGAGGTGCAGAATGGCTATAATAGCTAGTTTTGGATCTCTAATAGACAAAAATCCATTTTTGAATATTTTAAAAGCTTTAAATTCCTTCAAAATTTATTCAACAAGTAAGAGAAGAAGAAAAAAACAAAGATAAAATCTAAAGAATATTAAGTGTACATTCAAAAAAGAGCTCTAAATTTTCAACCACTATAATCTTAAGAATTTAGTGGATTTGAAGAAGAGAAAGAAATCATTCATTGCCAAGCTTCCTCAACGATATTCTCATGAGCTTCAATGACATATTTCTTTTACATGTTAGGAGTTTTTTGTATTTGCGCTTAATTGTACTTTCATTTTTCTACTGTAAGCAAGTTTCAATTAGAATTGAAACTTGGGAAGAGGTATATTAAAGCCTTGAATTAGAATGTATTGTTGTGTAAGTTTGGCAGTAGTGTTGCCCAGGTGGCTTCCCAAGAGGGGGGTGAATTGGGATTATAAAAATTTTAGCAAGTATGTGCAATTTAAAATCTTAGTGTGATGAGTAAAGTATTTAAAGAATTAAATATGGAAGCAAATAAATGAGCTCAAACAAAACAATTATAAACACCACAATTTATAGTGGTTCAGAGCAACCCAGCTCCTACGTCCACTATCCAAGATACCACTTGGGATTTCCACTATATTTTTCCTAGAATACAGTCGGATTGTTTTACCGGGATCACAATCCAAACCCAACTTCCTTTGGTTTTTATATCGGGCTCACCAAAGAAACCCACTCTTGGTTTTACACCGGGATCACCAAGAATCCAAACTTGGTTTTACACGGGCTCACCAAAAACCCACTTTTGGTTTCATACCGGGATCACCAATAACCCAAACTTGATTTTGCAATAGGCTAACCAAAAACCCAAACAAAAATAAAACAAGCAAACAATGCAACATAAAATACAAACTCTCAAAGAGTAGATAGTTGCCGCTTTAGCTCGTTGAATGTAGCTCTTCTAAGCTCTCCTCTTTCTTCAAATAAAGCTTCAAGAGTTGTGATAGGAAGTGAAGAACTCTCTCTTGAATTTGAATTTTGAAGCTCTCTCCAAAATCTGAAATATAAATTGAAAAATCCTTTTTTCTTCAATTTCTCTTCTCCTCTTCAATCTCTCTTCTTTATCTTCATTTTGATCTATAATATATAAGTTTTGGAAGTGTTTCCATGTCGTTTTTATCGTTGGATTGCCCTGGTAATCGAAATATGACAGTTTGGAATCGTTGGAATGAAGAAAAACAATTTCTACAACTCGCTGTTGAAGTGCCAGAACCCGTCACTCGAGTCGACTTGAGGTCCAAGAGTCGGCTCGAAGTCTCAGACAACCCAAATAAAAGTTCTGGACGAGTGGGGTCTTCTAGGTTGAGTCGGCTCGAACTTTCAGAATAATTACAGTTCTGCCATTCTGGAGTCATTTTGATTGAATAATTACAGTTCTGCTGTTCTGAAAGAGTCGGCTTTTGGTCCATGAGTCGACTCGAGCTGAACTTCTTCAAATGCTTCCAAATCTAAACTTCTTCCAAACATCTTCCAAACATCTTCTAAATCTATGATACTCTACAAAAACAATCTTTACAAAGATAATTTTATAATCATCAAAATCAATCCTAAGGTCAACAAGTAGCTTAAAGGATAGTTTTGGTTGATTTATACTAAGAAAATCAACTAGATTTTGGTTGTAAGCTTGAGAAAATAATGAAATTGTAATGAAGGGATTATAGTGAAATTTCCAAGAACATGTTTAAGGAGTGGACATAGGTATTGAGTTTGACATCAAACCACTATAAAACAAGTTTTTTATTTTTCTCCAAGGTCAGCAAGTAATCCACAAATCAAGTTAAGTTTAGAACATGCTGCGGACATAAAATGATATTTCACCTTAATGGATGATTTAGAAATATGATCCTGCTTCTTGCACTTCTAAGATAGTAAAGATTCTCCTAAGAACATACACCAACCAGCAATGGGATGACAAGAATCTGGGCATCCAATCCAATCAGCAAACTGTCATGCCCTGATCCGATGCTCAAGCCAGGTGTAGTAGACAACCGCATATCCTTAGGATTCAATCCCGTCAAATATGCAAGGACTAACTTACTAATCAACAATTGAGCAGTGATAAAAAATAAATTCACTAATTATTTATTAATTTCTAGAGTTTTCCATCAAGGTTAACATGTAGATAAAATTCAACTAAAATTTAAGATAAAACATAAACTAAGATATTAACATCTAAATTCTAGCTCTTCACTGACTGGTCCCAAAGCCCGATTGATCTTCCAGATCTATATAAAAAATATAGAAAAATAATGGGTGAGCTATATAGGCTTAATAAGTTATCATCACCTCTAATATATGCATAAATATGACAACAATAAATTACAACTACACAAATCATACATCACAGAACAACTAGCTCATGACAAAATAAAATACAACATCACATTATATGCACATTCAATTACAAACGACATGACCATGGATGGCCAACTATTTACTTTACTCTCCTAGTCTCTCTGACTATGGCCATGATCGGCTCGTGGCTAGCCTCGAAAGAGACTAGAATTCTGATTATACATATCAAAACTGGTCATATGCCAGTGATCGCCCTATTGGAGGCCTGGAAGGAAACTAGCTCTGATATCATACGAGAAAACATGCATCCTCAACATATGCCAGCGATTGCAACAAAGAAAAGGCAACTAGCTCCTGACTACACATACCATACATCAACCATGTGCTAGTGATTACCCTACTAGAAGCCTGGAAGGAGACTAGGTCATCATGTAATTATAGTCAGACTAGAGAGCATCAACATCAATACACATAATAATAAATGCAACCCAATACAGATCAAACTATGCCACATACATTTATATTGCATAACATTCATAACATATTTAGCATATAATACTAGAGATCAAGATAACTTACCTGAAACTGATTCCATCGGGAACACGCGACTCGAATCCTAGATCCTCGATACTCCCATACTGATAAAGGTAATGAGGGCTCTGACAAAATAAATTAAATAATAATCCTAAATCCAAGAAAAGAAAATAAGGTAAAAGATTTTTCAGTCTGGTCTAGGACTAGGCTCGATCTAGATATCTATTTAGGTTCAGATGATGAAAATCAGATTAATTAATAAAAATAGTCTAAATACCCAAACTAATTTTACATATTTTATTTATTTATATTCTTTTTCTTCTCTCTTCTCTTCCTCTCTCTTCTTTCTCTCCTCTTTCTCTTTCCTCCTCTTTCTCTCTCCTCTCTTCTCTTTCTCTCTCTTCTTTCTCTCTCCTATCTCTTCTCTTTCTCTCTCTTCTTCATATTTTTTTTTCTTCCCTTCTTCCTTCTCCCTTTCTTCTTCCTGACTCCCTTCCTTGGCTCGATCGAATAGGTCTCCGGCATCCCAGGGATGGAGATGAAGGGGGTGGTAGTCCACCGAAACTTCCCAAATGGAGCAAGAATGTGGTTGACTGGCATATCCATGGTCGTTCCAGCCATGGGTAGCAACTGAAAGAGGAATGAGTCAAATCCCTTCCGTATCAACTAATTAACCTCAAAACACAAGTCTAGGAAGAAGAGGACTTACTGGCGATGGTCTAGGAGCTATCGACCACCAGAGAAGAGGGAAAAATTGATGAAAAACTTGATGATAGGGGGACTTTAAAAAGGAAAAATGATGGAGTTTTCCTCACCGTACGGGGAGAAACCTCGACTGATCAGACAACCATCCCTCCACGACACTCCACCGGTCGAGTTTGACTGCCTCACGGCCCTCCCTTTCGACTTCTCCATTGAGATCGTCGGCCAGATAAATAGGGGCTCGATCCCCTGTTTTCATTTTTTTTCTAGATTTCGAACTGAAGTCAGCAAGGGCTACTGACTTCAGCCCAAAAGGCCCAAAAAAAATGTTTTTACATTCTCCATTCCTACAAAAAAATTTTGGCCTCAAAATTAATAAAAAATCTAAGTCTTCCAAAACTCAAAGATGCGTGATCCAAAACTCACATGATTCATTTTGTCCAAATTCAGTAATCCTAATAAGAACCTCCATTCATCCATCATAATATACTTTAAATTAATCATAATATCTTTAGTCCACCACACTTTCGCTGTACACTTTGATATAAATTTTTTTCTAAATCCTCTAATTCCATTAGATGAATTTCTGACAAGAATATCACTTTTCATTAGAATCTAAACCAAATCTAACCTTCAAATAAAAAAAGATCAAAACTATTAAATTTTCTTATCCTTGTTTGTCCTTGAGCATATCACTTCAAATTTAAACCTTGATCCTTTTTTTATGTTTAAAGCCTTTGTCTAAAATTATACCATCTAAAATATTATCCTTTATAGATTAAATCCATATAAGTCTTCTAATACCCATTTCTTTACTAAATGAAACATCAGTAGCAAGATAAACTAAATTTTTTCATAAATCTTAAATTTGACTTGAAGTTTAACATATCCAATAATCTCCAACATATATATGGAATATCAAATAATCCAATTCAAAACTATTAACATAAGTCATCAAAAATTTTACCAAGATATGCATGCCATGTCCACATAATATCATTAAATCCATCAATAGCAAATTGCAAATCTATACATTATCCCAAACACATTTTTCATTACATATTTTCAATAATAATCCCTATACATATTTATCAAAAAAAAAAAATTCTTCTTAATATCATTAAACTTTTTCATAACCTTCATCCTAAACATCTTCTTACAACAATCCTAAAATTTATAATCCCATAATTAATAACAAAATTTGTATGCTATCATGATCTTCATCCATATCAAGTTTAGGATTCTAACATCATTCAATTAATAATTGAATATACATATTCAGCATAACATAATACACTATACCTCCAAGTCTACACTTCCGAAACTCGATCAAATCCATTTATCGAAGATAAAGACACTTTTTATTTAGCTCTTCAATATCCATAATATGCTTACTTGTCATGATTAAATAGTATAAATCATTCAGCCTTTTACACTCATCCAAGATTAATCTCTACAAAAATCATATTCTTCTTTTGCGCTAATTATATAAAAAATCTTATGCACAATACCTAGAGATTAGAAATCCAAACTTTAAATCCATTCTTGCAACTTGTATCATATTCCGATTGATCATAATACTAAGTTCAAATACATCTTAAATCATAGTCCATAGTGATCACAATTTAAATTTTAATATCACTTAAATCATATCATAATCACTTATGTCACAATCTATAATTATATCAAAATTAGATTTTCAAAGCAAATCAAATCCATAATATAACTCAAAATATACATTCATATATCCATTATTTAGCCTCGATGATATTCTTTCAAAAATTAAGCTAGGAGAGTTTAATCTAACATTTTATTCATGCAAGTCTCATATACTTAGCAAAATTATTGGAACTATAACATACACCTATCAAAGAAAAATTAAATAAACTTTT
This sequence comes from Areca catechu, assembly GCA_021397845.1. Lineage (NCBI taxonomy): Eukaryota > Viridiplantae > Streptophyta > Magnoliopsida > Arecales > Arecaceae > Areca > Areca catechu. The sequence continues at coordinate 5,673,217 of CM038040.1, read as the reverse complement.
AGTATTGATAATTATTCTAGAATATTCAACCAAAACTCTAATTTTATCCCACTCTCACTAACTAAATCATCTTGATCTTAAACCTTTACTCTGATACCATTAAATCTATCATGCCCTGACCCGATACCCGAGCCAGGTATAATAGACGACCGCATATCCTTAGGGTTCAACCTCATCGAATATGCAAGGCCTGACTTATTAATCAATAATCAGACAGTGATAGAAAATAAATTCATTAATTATTTATTAATTTCTAGAGTTTTTCATCAAGATTAACAGGTAGATAAAATTCAACTAAAATTTAAGATAAAATATAAACTAAGGGATTAACACCTAAATCCTAGCTCTTCATTGGCTGGTCCCAAAGCCCAATGGATCTTTTGGATCTGTAATAAAAATATAAAAAAATAGAGGATGAGCTATACAGGCTCAGTAAGTTATCATTATCTCTAATATATGTATAAATATGATAATAACAAATTGCAATATATACAAATCATACATCATCGAACAACCAGCTCATAACAAAATAAAATGCAACATCACATTATATTCATATTCAATTATAAACGACATGACTATGGATATCCAATCATTTACTTTACTCTTTTTGTCCCTCTGACTATGGCCACAATCGGCCCGTGGCTAGTCTTAAAAGAGACTAAAATCCTGATTACATATACCGAAACTGGTCATGTACCAGTAATCGTCCCACTGGAGGCCCGGAAGGAAACTAGTTCTGATATCATACGAGAAAATATGTATCCTCAGCATGTGCCAGTGATCGTAATAAAAAAAAGGTAACTAGCTCCTGACTACACGTACCATACATCGGTCATGTACCAGTGATCACCCCATTGGAGGCCTGGAAGGAGATTAGATTCTCGTATAATCATAGTCAGATTAGAGAGCATCAACACCAAAACACATAACAATAAATGCAACCCAATACAGATCAAACTATGCCACACATATTTACATTGCATAACATTCATAACATATTTAGCATGAATACTAAAGGCCAAGATAACTTACATGAAACTAATTCCATCAGGAACATGCGACTCAAACCACAAATTTTCGATACTCCCATACTGATAAAGGTAATGAGGGCTCTGACAAAATAAGTTAAATAATTAATCCTATATCTAAGAAAAAAATAAGGTAAAATTTTTTTTGATCTGGTCTAGGACTAGGCTTGATCTCAAAATCTATTTAGATCCTGGTAATAAAAATCAGATTAATCAATAAGAACAGTCTAAATACCCTAACTAATTTTACATAATCTATTTATTTATTTTTATTCTTTTTCTTCTCTCATCTCTTCTCCCTTCTCTTCCTCTCTCTTCTTTCTCTCCCCTTTCTCTTTCCTCCTCTTTCTCTCTCCTCTCTCTCCTCTTTCTCTCTCTTTTTTCTCGTTCTCTCTCCTCTCTCTTTTCTTTCTCTCTCCTCTTCATATATTTTTTTTTCTCTTTTCTTTTCCTTCTTCTTTTTCTTCCCTTCTTCCTTCTCTCTTTCTTCTTCCCCGACTCCCTTCCTTGGCTCGGTCAAATGGGTCTCCGGCATCCCAGGGATGGAGACCAAAGGGGGTGGCGATCCACCGAAACTTCCCATATGGAGCAAGAACAGGGTCGGCCGGCGTATCCATGTCATTCCGGCTATGGGTAGCAACCGGAAGAGGAACGAGCCAAATCCCTTCTGTATCAACTAATTAATCTCAAAACACAAGTCTAGGAAGAAGATGACTTACCGGCAACAGTCCAGGAGCTATCGGCCACCGGATAAGAGGAAAAAATTGGTGGAAAACTCGGTGATAGGGGAGGTTTTAAAGAGAAAAAATAGTGGAGTTTTTCTCGCCGTTCGGGGAGAAACCTCGATCGATCGGACACCCATCACTCCACGACACTCCACCGGCCAAGTTCGACTGCCTCACGGCCCTCCCTTTCGACTTCTCCAATGAGATCGTCGGCCGGATAAATAGGGGCTCGGTCTCTTGTTTTTTTTTTTTTTTTTTTGGGGTTTCAAATTGAAGTTGGCAAGGGCTGCCAACTTCAGCCCAAAAGGTCCAAAAAAATGGATTTTTACTCAAACCTAGCGAGTTCAAGTGAGGATGAGAAAGGAGATAAGAGTCCATGCCCTTGAATGCATTTAAGGTAATGAATGATCCAATAAAGTGCAGTCAAATGACGTTGACAAGGGTCAAACATAAATTAGTTCAAAATATTGATAATGAAGGCGGTAGCACAGTTGGTGAGTGCTCATGCTCATGTTTCTTCGATCACGGGTTCTAGATGGGATCCATGCGGTGACTTGATTAAATCCAAAATTTTTTTCTTGGGGCACGTGACTGGGGACGGGAGGGTCAAGCTGACATACTCACCTTCAGATGGGGAGGGTATTGCGAAAAAAATAGCTACCCGGATCGAACATGGCTTGACGGGACGGGAGCCCAGTGGGGATAGCTACAGCGGGGATTTTCCTCCCTCCATTTCTTTTTTTAGCTAAAAAAAAAAAGAGAGAGGATATATTTGGCCTAGTTATGGTGAGATATACCAAGCTTCCAGCTAGGTGCCGATAATATTTTGGATTAGATAAAGCTTTTCAATCATCCTTTTTGTATTTGACATTAACCTCTGTGGGAGTAAAAACAACTTTATCGCTAATTAGGGTACTTTGTGAATGATATTCTCTATATACTAGGTTTGATTTGGTGTTATCCTTTGGAAGTTGATGAAACTTCAAGGCCCAAGAAAAGAGTTAATGCTCTAAGATCTTTCTTTCAAAGAGATTATGAAGTAGTTATTTGAGCACCAAAATACACATATCACTACTAGTGACAATTATGTTGTCTGCATAAAACAATAAAATGATTAAACTAGCCGAGAAGTTGCAAGCAAACATTGAGTAGTCATATAGACTTCGGTAATAACTTATACTGTAGATGGTAGTCCGAAATTTCTCAAATCAAGCTTAGAAAGCTTGTTTCAATCCATATAAAAATTTAGGAAGCTGACAAACAAGATCTGGATGGGATAATTTATAATCGGGCCTAGGCTTCATGTATATATAGTTTCCTTGGGATCCCCTATAGTTTCCTTGGGATCCCCTCGAAGAAAAGCATTCTCATCATCCATTTGATATGGTAGCCAATGATGAACAAAAGCAGGTGCCAAAATCATATGTATAGTAGTCATTTTTACAGCTGGATCAAAAGTTTCTTCATGATCAATTCCTGCTTATATCCCAATGCAATAAGTCTTGCTTTGTACCTATGAAGTGTCCCATCTACCTTTAGCTTAATTGCATACATCCTTTTATTGCCAATAACCTATCCATTTAGGGATCCTGAGCAAAGATCCCATGTATGATTTTCATCAAGTATCTGCAGCTCCTCATCCATAGCTTTCTACCAACACTTTTATTTTATTGCTTGTTTACAAGGATGGAATAGTTTTATTGTGCAAAGTAGCAAATAATGTTGATGAATTGCCATATCTTTAGGTGAGAAACCATACAAGACTAGTGGCACTGAATGACAAGTAGAGCATCGAAGTGGAATTGTAGGTTTGGGAGGCTCAGGAGGTAGTTCAAGAGGAGCATTGCATTCAACTTCAATGACTGACGAGGGGGAAGGCAAAGGTATAGCATCTTCAGTTTGCTCATTATTTTGAACAATAATGACAAATCATGTTGAGATTGATGAATCTAAAACATGTTGCAAGTATGATGCGGAAGATATATGAAGATGATAGGGTTGAATTTGATCATACAGATGAGTGATGATAAGTATTTTCAAGGAACGTAACATGCTTTGAGATATGTATATGTCTTTCATTATTTGGGGATCATAATGATAAACTCTTTTTGGTTATCTGCATATCCAAGACATACACATTTAGTAGCCTTCGGACAACTTGTCATGCCAATGATGTGGGAGGAGAAGAAAGCAAGAATAGCCAAAAATATGAAGGTGCGAATAGCCAGGAGGATCATGGTTCAAATGAAGATTGTTGGCTAAGATTTGGAGATGATTGTTTAGTAATAGCTTCTACTCAAAAGATTTTAGGTGTATTTGACTCAATAAGTAAAGCACGGGCCAATTCTGAAATACATTTATTTTTTCCGTTCAACAAGCCTAATTTACACTAATATATGTGTTGGGACATGAACGTTGTAGAATAATTTCCTCTTCTTTTCCATTAAAAAGAATTAATAAACTTGACTCATAATATTCTCCCCTTGAATATAAACAAAACACTACAAATAATAATAATAAAAAAAAGGCAATGCTAATAATGATCTTTCTCGATGCTTGAAAGCATCGCTAAAAATCTTTCCGATACTTTAAAAAACGTCGTAAAAGTATCGAGAATACAGGGATGGAGACAATTTTTTTCGACGCTTTTTAAAAGCATCGGGATTATTCTCGATGCTTTAAAGCATCGAGAATAACTCTATTTCCGATACTTTTAAAAAGTATCAGGAATAATCCTATTCTCGACGCTTTAAAGCATCGGAAATAACTCGAAAATATGATTATTCTCGATGCTTTAAAGCATCGAGAATATGATTATTTCCGATGCTTTAAAGCATCCGAAATAACTCAAATAAGTATGTTCATGAGTTTGTTCGAAGGTTGCTCTTTTAATAGATTCTACTATAATTAAAATGTTCATTAGACCAGAAAGCCATGATGCTAGAGTAATAGTTTGAATATCCTTTGTCTCCTTATCAAATTCTAGGTGAAACTCTCGTGCCTGGTTTGACTGAGAATAAATTTATTCTTCAAGTGCTTCCACATCTCTAAAGCTTTTCCATAAGCCCGCAAGCTCATCTCTGTTTCGTGATTTACGGAGTTAAGAAGCCAAGTTATAATGTGGGGCATTCTTGGTCTTCCATTTCATTTTTTTCTTGTGCACCTCAAGTTCTGGACTTGTGTCATCCAGAACTCCTAACAAATCTTTGTCTTCGGCAAATAGACAAAATTAAGATTCCTAAGGAAGATAGTTCTTAATTACCATCAAACTTGATAGAGATGATATTGGAATGACCACCAGGAACAAAGAATAATTGAATAAAAACCGAAACCTAGACCAAGAAAATATAGGATTGAAAAAGTACACGAGACTTATCAAAGATCCAAACTTTTGGCAAGATAATAGAAGACAGATTGCTTATAATGATGGCTCCCATACAATAACAATATTGGTGGAAACATTTCTTGTTCCTTTTCTAACCCAAGCATGAGTTTATATATAAGTACAAAGGACAACAAAAAATGGTTAAGTGTAGCTGTACAAATATGATAAGTGTGGCTATATAAAAGTAGTTAGTGTGGCTATATAAAAATGGTAAGTCTGGATATGACAACTATGGAATATTTATATGCATAGTCAAGAGAGAGAATCAGGGGAGAATATTCAAAGATAACTCTACTGATTATGACTTATGTTGATTCTTGAATGCCAATATTATAGTTTGATTCTATTTTTGATTCCTAGAGATTCCATTCATAGAAAATTTGAGTAGAATATTTAAAGATAACATTGTTGATTATGGCTTAAGTTGACCTTTAATTACTTGATTATAATTGACCTTTGATTACCAATATTATGGCTTGATTCCATCCTTGATTCCTAGATTCCATTAACATGTTAGCCATGAGCTAAAGTACAGTATTGTGGTTGTCGATCATGGGTGAATGAAAATATGACATGTGGTTTAGCTTATCATGGACTAGAGTATAATTATGACCGGTCTAACATAGATATGTGCTAAACAGATAAGGATAAAAAATGTAACTAAAATTGCTATTGAATATAATTACCAGCTTAGTGATAGCTATTTCGATACTATGTCGTATGCATTGGATGCCACTTAACTGAGAGTATATGATATATTTGGAGGCATCGATATATATTTTATATGTGAAATATATATTGGATTCATGATGAAATAAATATTTAATTAATGAACTATTATCATATGAGTTTTATAATTGTGGCATTTTAATGTTGCCTTAGTAATGTTATATGGTAAAATTATTATCTCATTTATACTACAATGTGCATGTGGGGGATTCTTATCAAGCTATTAGCTATATTATTATTTGATCTTTTTTCGAGGCTGCAAAACAATTCAGGATTTTGAAGAAAATGTTAGATTTTGTATTTAATGCTGGACGTATCTAAACTCTGTATCTCGGACACATGTATAAACTATTTGTTTATCTTAATTTTTCAAATATTATTAAATAATTAGTTTAGATCGGTAGATTTTGTATACTCTCTATGACTGTGTCTTGATCATGTTATGTAGTAGGCTTGAATGGTGGGTTTAGAGCATGATAGAACCAACCAATAGATAATAGAGCGAGGAGAATTGAGGGAGATAAAAGAATACATAGGGAATATAGGGAGATCCGAGTTAACGACAAGTAAAGAGTGCTAATGGGAGCATATTAGACAAAAAGAAACAGAGTAAATGATAGGGAGGAGCAGGGTATAAATGAGTCAAGTTACTTGCAACATACTTGACCTTGTCTCGTATCCGATTTCAACTTAACTCGATTATTACCAAGCACTGGTAGCATGGTATTCGGTTTAAAGGTTCGCAAGCTTATTTAAGTTTAATAATATTATCAATAATATTTTTTTATTTATAATATATATTTATTATATATGATTAAAATAGTATTATTTGGATTCAATGGTCGTTAAGTGTCAAATTTTTTTAACTTTTTTTTCCATTCAAAATTATACCTTCCATGTAATTTATTATAAAGAAGTCTAATTTAGTTTGAAAAAAAAAAATTAAATATCAAAATCTTGAAATAAAATTTAAATAAATTTAAAATAATAAATATAATAAATAATAAATTTTAGTTAATAAATAATAAATTATTTTAAATATTTAAATTGTTATATTTTATGCATTTCATGGTCCAATATTAGTATATGTATATATATATATATATATATATATATAGACTAAAATTCAAAGTCAAGCTCAAATGAGATATGATTTAATTAATATTCAAGTTAAATCAAATCAAGTTAATTTTGGATACTATCTTTCTTTAGTTGAGTGGTGCTTGGATTTAAGATATTAATGCTCAGTTAATTTGGATCGAATTTTGAGTTATATTTTGAATAGAATCAAACTGGATTGTCCGGTTACTCAAGATTCAGGTAGGCTTGGATTTTACCAGGGGAATGAAGCGCGGATAAGCCCCCTTTATTCCGTTTCTTCTCAAAGTAGGGGATTGCTGTTATCTTTCTCCTGCCGCCCACGGGAGGGAATAAAAAAAAAAAAAAAAATCACACCCGCCCGCGGAGAGAGGGGTCGACTCCAAAGCCAGGTGAAAGAGAGGTGATCTCTCTCTCTCTCTCTGTCTCTCTCTCTCTCTCTCTCTTTCTCTCTCCCCCTCCCCCTCTTCGATGGCTCCCTCTTCTAATTTCCTACAAGTCTAGGGTTAGGTTTTCGCTCGTCCCCTTCTCTCTCGACTCTATACTTCTCCGGGGGTTTTCGATCTCAAGCCTCCTCATTCCTGCTGCTACGATACTCCAGGTATCGCAGCGCGAGCTGGGTCTTTCTGGCTTGAATTCTCCCCGGGACTGGTAGAGTGGGGAGGAATAATTTGGGTGGTAAGCAGTCACGATCATGACTCGTTCAATGAAATGTCAGACGGGAATTTGTTGATGATGAGATGGGTTTTTCTGATTGGGAAATTACTGACATCAATTATGCATAGGGAATGTAATGCATTTGTGGAATCATGATCTTTATAGTATTATGTTGATGTATTTGTTCCATAAAAATGTTAATGTTGGTGCAAACTGGAAGGAACAGTTTGGTATGATTAATTTGCCTTTAGCATACAAGCGGGAATAATTGAATTTACTACTGAAGTTTAACGATTACAGCTCGATTTTTTTAATAATTTGTCTGGATAGGTGGTCGGGTTCACAGGAGTATTATTGATTCGTGATGATGGGGTGAGTAACGGGAGCATGCTGAGTTTTCTTTAATTATATGTGTGAGTCACTCTTGCTTGTATCTGAATAACATTGTTCTACCCGATGCCATCTTCTTTACGTCAAATAGGGATTAACATGAATAACCAGTGCTTTTTTCTAATGTGGATTTTATGAATGCATTCCTTTGCAGCGCTAGCAATGATTTTTCTTTCTTTTTTTTTTGGTCCCACTATATATTTTGATTTCTGTTTTTCCTGCCTTTGCTCTCCTATGAGGATAACTGCAAATTCATTGACTTGGCATCAAAATTATTCAATACAGTGATGCAATCCTGGTTTTGGCCTACTGAAACTATCTAAGCTCGTTCACATGTACAATAATGAGATGAGCAATATTTAGTGAATTTTAATGTGTTTCCTTTATGTGTTATAGGTATTCACTTGATGCTTGCAGTTAGCATTTAAAGAAATGCTGTACATTAATATCATAAGACTTAGGTGTGTTTGGTGGATCGCCTGAAAATCCTGAATGGTAATCTGGATTACCTGCAAGATAGATTATCACTGGATAGATTGTCAGTAATGCTGATTACTGTGTTTGGTATACATAGATAATCAATCAGTAAAATTAATTACTGTGTTTGGTATAACAAATAGATTATCAATAATCTAACATCAAATTTTCAAAATATTCCTAAGTCAAATTTATTAAAATTCATGTATTATTACATGTTTGACCTGAAAAAACTTGTATTTATAAATGACAACACTTTAAATATAGGACCAAATTGTGTTTGACCGGTCGTAGCAGTTCGAGACAGGGATAGATTTTTACAGTCCCGTCTCTATTGTTGTAACCTTGCCCTTATTGATGAATATTATCCTGGTTTGGTAGCAGTTGGCTCAGTAAATAGGCGTGATCTTTTGTCTCTTTACAGACTTGACTTCGCATAAGTTTGGCCCGGTGGATAAATAATCTTTGTGGCTCTGCAGCTAGGAATCGCTCGGCTAGATCAAACATCCTTAACCCCGCCAAACCTTGATGAATTTTTCTTTGCTGAGATCTACTATTAGAGGTGTATGTTTTGTGATCTTTAGCTACCATGCCATTTGATCTTCTTTGAGGTGCGTGTCTTCGGCAACCTTTGCTTATTTAGGTGGACCTTTTTTATGCTTAATGCTATTGTCTGTTCGGAAAATGAGGTAAGGTTTTTGCTTTCATCCTAAAACTGGCTTATGGAATTTTAAGTTCTAAGGCTTCCATTATTTAAACTATTAGATGAAAGTATAATAAATGAAAATCTAAGATTTTTATAATTTATTATTATTTTTTTGCTAGAAAGATATCTAAAGGCAACTTGTGTGATGGGAGTATTTTAGCGCAGATGATAGGTAGGTGACATCACATCAATTACAAAATTAGATTAGAAGATTATAGGTTATAAATGATGTATGACATATCATAAAGACAGCAAAAAATCAAAAGAAATTCCAATCTAAATTTTGAAAGCTAAGAATAATTTAGCTAGATCAATTTAGATTAGCTAAGTTATTTTAACTTGGCCGAGTCCTCAGTTCAAAAGCAGTCTATATTTAGGGAATAATCATTTTTAATTTCTTTATAAGTAATTCATGCAATAGATATGTTCATTTAACATGTTCAGTGTGACTTTTCTTATTAAATTTCTTACAAATATGTTATTCACATAGATAACATATGTGATCTTTTTATTGAAATCATATATAATAATTCAATCTAAAAAATATTTTAGTGGGTATATCAATATTTTTTGAGATGTTAGGAGAAACATATATCTTCATTTTGGATTCCTTGGTGATCTTCCCGAGATGAGGAGGCTCGGAGGCGGGGCGGCGAGCGGTGCGATGATGGATTCCATGGCGATCTTCTTGTAATGAGGAGGAGGGGCCGTTAGGGGGCTCGGAGGCAGGGCGACGAGCGGCACGATGATAGATTCCGTGGCGATCTTCCCATAATGAGGAGGAGGGGCCGTTGGGGGGCTCGAAGGTGGGGCGGTGAGCGGCGCAATGATCGATTCCTTGGCGATCTTTCCAAGATGAAGAGGAGGGGCCATTTGGGGGCTCGGAGGGGGCGGCGAGTGGCCCGATGCAGGGTCTGCCATCTTCGCGATCATCAACGATGGAGGAGGATGTTTTACAGAAAAAATTTTTACCGGTCACTGGTGACGGCTTGAACGGCGGCAATCTTCCCGGAGGTGATGCGACAGCAGCTCACCGGTGAGAGATGGAGGCGGTGCGGGGAGAGCGCGAGATGACGAAGGGGAAGAGAGTCTGTGTTCCTTCTCACCAAAAAAAGTAATAGTACAGGGATATTTTTGTAAAAAAAAAATCTGATTATCACTTCTTCGGTAATCTAGATAGCTACCTCTTACTGAGATAATCTGGATTGCCATATGAGAGTAATTATCCAGATTACCACGGTAAGATAGATTACCATTTTATAAAAATACCAAACATAGTAATCTAGTGGGCCCAGTTTAAAATTATCGGTAATCTGGATGAATTACCGCATACCAAACATAATCTTATGTATTTTTGACTAATTTAAGAAGATTAGAGATCATTGTCTTTGTCATCGTTCTCTCTCCTTTAAGAGGTCAACAATTTGGGCCCAAAAAAGTGTTAGTTGGGCATCTTCTCCAATTATTTTTATTTTAAAAGACAAAATGCAAAGTATAGTGCTATAGAAACAAAAGAATTATGTTGTTTCTCAATCAACTCTGTTTCTTAGTGATACAAAATTGATGTCTGGTGAACAAATAGGACTGATAGAATTGAATGTCCCTTGACTTACATCTTCATTTATATTGCCTGAAGTACAAAGTATTGTTTGTTTAGGCTCATATCAAAATTGATGAGTTCAATACAGATAATTTAAAAGCAATTCCAGCTTTACACAAACGCACACACACAAACAAACAAACATGAAAAAAGAAAGTCAGCCAATCCAAAACTGAAAAGCAAGTAAGGTCCAGTTTGAAAACATTTATATGATAGGGCAAATCAGGCTCATTTTGGACCTTAATATTCCTACTTGTGAGACATTTAATTTGTAAGGTTAGAACAAATGCCAAAGCCAACGTCCAAATAACCAAGTACCAAAGGGGTTTTATTTGGTTTTAACAGATTATATGATGTGTGCCTTCAAGGCTAGAAGATTGCCCTTTATTTGATTAGTTTGGTTTTATTACTCCAGAATTGCATGCTTGTTGTCCACATTGCCATTGGACTGGCTGCTCATCTCTGGTACTATGAAGAACTCCATGGTTCATACATAAGTCAACTCTATGCAATGGCTTGTGGATGTGAGAAGTGATGGAGGAATTTTAGAAGAGGTAGAAATAGAAGGAAAAGAAGGAAACTAAATATGAAAAACTCTGAAAGGAAAAACAAAAGAATGTAACAAGAGAGAAAGTTTGGACTGTCCTTTCAGATATCCCAACTTTCTTTCATATCTAACCCACCCTTCAAATCCTTTATAGCATGTAAGAAAAGCTGTTCAATGTCCTAATATGTCTGTTGACCATTGATTTGTTTTGGAGGTTATTTTGGGTTTGAAAGGGAGTTTGGTTGCTGTATTTCAGATCACATTTATTGTAGGAATAAAATTATTTTTCTTTTACTCTTTTCCCTTCCAATCTTCTGTTAAGTCCATACAAAAAAAGCATATACCTTTTTGGATTGTGGACTCCATTTTTTGCAGTCTTTTCTGCCAGACATTAAATATTTCAGATTTAACATATTTATTATCAGATCCAAACCTGAAAGCAGATCTAACATTATTGTTAATAATGTTTCTTGATCATGATCAACAATTTATAATATACAACTATATTTTTGGCCTCCCATTAACAACCTTTTTTCGGTGCTTGCATTAGGCTTTTGATATCATTAGTCCTGTCAATGATATTGTAATACATTCATGGTTCTATCTATGCTGAATTTATTGTAAGTATTACAAATCAAAGTTTAGCTTATAGACCTTTATTTTTGATAGCCTATTATATATAGATGGTTTAATTAATCATCTCTCTTTTATGCCACCATGAATAAAAATTATATTTGATGTATCTTTGAACAAAGTAACTCCGCCTTAATCAATTGGCTAATTACTTCATTGTTTCTAGGCTCATCCTTTTCACATCCACCTGCTGTGGATGTTTATAAAGTAATAGAAGGATGAAATGGTCTAACCATGTAAGTATTCCATTCGAATAATTGCTACCTTCTATCTAAAAGGGGTGCTGTTTTTAGCATCATGACAATCCATGCACACTTATTGTTATCCTTGCTTTTATACATTGCTTTATTAGTAAATTTTTCAGCAATCTTTCTTTTCATATCATGCTCCATTTAAAATATTGATGTTGAACAGAAATTTTTTACCTTTTGACCATTTGTTCAAATATTATTTTGTAATTATATGTATACTCTCTCTCTCTCTCTCTCTCTCTCTCTCTCCTCTCTGCGAAACCAGAGACGAAAAAGTGGATGTCCTTATATTATCAAGGTGGTAATGGTAAATGAGAGAGAGTTGCAAGACATCAAGATTTTGGAGAGTAACCACAAAAATGTGAAATCAGCCATGACGTGTTGATTTTAAAGTGACAAGTCCAAAACTTGATTCCCTCATGATTAAGTTTTGAATTTTGTTAGACTCTGCTGACTTAGTGCTCTCCTAAAATATTCCACCATGGAAAAAAAGATGCATTTGACGTCTTCACTCTGTTTTCTCTCTCTTTCATCTTCTCTTCTATTCTAATAAACTGGTAGGGTCAGTGGAACCCCCACCCTCAATACATGCTTGAAATCACTCTTAAATGCCCCTGGTTAGCATAAACTTCAATTTAGTTTACCTCAACTTAGTTTGATGATGTAGTTTCAATTTTACAAAAGAATGATGAAGCCTGCAAGACCATCAGAAATGAAGGTGGGAATCATCTTCTTTTCCGATACACATTAAATAAACTTCACTTGAACTGCCATGCCCAGCTTCTACAGGTTGTTCTTATCAATGATTCTATTTGTCAGTCTAAGTGAATGTTGAATACCTGAGGTGTAAATGAATGCTTTAACAAGCACAATGGTCCTCTTGAGCATGTACTTTATTTAACAAGTACTACAAAATTGTTGGCTTGTGAGGTATTTGACAGAAAGGTTGCATTACACTATTCTCTTGGCATAAAGGTGCGCTTATCTAATAAACATAGAGTTGCATCATATTGCTTTTGCAGTACATGCACATATGCACTTGTATCTCATATAATATTGTTAAAGATATTGGAATGTATATTATTTCGTGGTTGTGAAGTATAGGGATACAATTTGCTGTTTATGATTAATGGTTATTGTTATGAAAATAACTCACTTGCTGGCATTTAATATGTGGATGTTACTTCATATCATTCATTTTCATTTTTGTTTGTTAACTATCCAATGAGAATTAGTCTCAGAATCTCAAGGTTGGAATGGTTACAGGTCATTATTGTGTGAGATATGCTTCTGTAGAGGCTGAAATTTCTGTATTCTAGAGTCCTATTTTTTGTTAAAAATCTCTAAACCACATCCTCTTCCCCCGTCATCTATTTTTCTTTGTTGCAGAACTTGAATGATTACAGTGGACATTTCTTTTAGAGGACCTTTTTCTCTTATCAGAAAATTTTTTGATAGCCTTTACTCGTTAAATAGATAGTCTTCTTCCTGCAGTTCCAAAATGAGGCGACAGGTACAGTATGCTGATCCTGGCATTAATCCTGCGGTGGTTGCTCAGCTGCAGCACATGTCATCTCAGAGATCAGAACAGTACTCTGGGATGAGCCATTTTCCAGGAAGGGCAGATTCTTTACGGACTGATGAAGAACAACAATATATGTCTTCAAAAGCTGAGGGACAGTGGCAGTGGGATGGAGATGGACCTAAGGGATCAAATCAACTGCTGTCTCATATGTACCAAGAAGGCACGTTAGCTTTATCATTATTGCCTTTAGATAATAATTGATCTGCTGACCACACCATGTACAGTCTATGAGCTTATCAAATGAAATTCCTCTTCTGAATTAGCAGTGACTTAGTGAGGTTGATCATCATTTTATTAGCATATCAAAATATCTGAGAATGTCAAAGTGTCATCCTGCAATATAGTTCAGTAGTTGATTGTTAGGATCATTTATTCTGCTTGATTTTTAAGCCATGGTCGTTCTATAATTTGATCCGTCTGTTGAACAAACCAGGTTCCTGATCGATAGGTTGGGTACCCATGTTTTAATCATGATGATGTCCCAATCAAATCCAATAGCTGCCTTCAAATGAGGATTTATTACATCTTGTGGGGTCCATTACCATTGGAACCTAAAGCTGCCTGCCACTTGGTGGAGGTCTGGACGAAATGTACCAGGTTGCATCTGCAAATACTTCTTCCAATGTGCTTCATTAGTGTCTCTAGATTAATAATTGATCTGCTGACCACACCATGTAAGGTCCACGACCTTATCAAATCAAATTCCTCTTTGATGTAAGAATGTCAAAATGTCATTCTGCAAAATAGTTCTGTAATTGATGGTTGGGATCATTCATTCAGATTGATTTGTGAGCCATGGTCATTCTAGAATTTGGCCCATCTCTTGAACAATCGAGGTTTCTGAACAGCAGGTTGGGTATCCACAGTGTAACCATGATGATCTCCAAATCAAACCCAACAGCTATCTCTTCAAATGAGGATGTATTAAACATGTGGGGTCCATTATTATTAAAACCTAAAGCTGCCTGCCACTTGGTGGGAGGTCTGGACAAAATGTTTCGAGCTGCATCTTTAAGTATTTCTGATGTTCTTCTTACTTGTTTGCATCCATTGTATTTCCTTGCTGTAACTCAAACTTCACACAATCCTGATGTGGAGGAATGATGCATCTTTAAATAGGTATGTCCTCTATGCACGGTACAAAGTGAGGTTAAGTCTCATTTTCAAACTATATTGTCATATTGGTAAATTCTGGGAAGTGTGGCAACTGTGACTAGATGACATCTGCCTTGAGACAGTATACTTCATTTGTGCAAGTGGACTTGTTTATGTGATAATTTATGCATACTGTGTCTTCAGTTTGTTGAGGTGCCAGAGGAATTTGGTGGCCTTGGGAAATCTGCATGGCGGTTGTAAGAATGTCTGTGAATTTTGCTATGATGAAGTATGTAGCCCTTGATAAGAATGAACTGCATTGAAGGATCCCATAAAGCCAACATGAAGATGATGGAATGAAGCTAATTGGTTATGTTTAAACCTTATGCTTAAAAAGGAGAGTTAGACCCTGTCATTCTGGCATGCTGTTTTGAATTTGCTTCTGTACTTTCCAGAGATTTTTTTTTTTTGTTTTTGTCTAATGGGCTTTCTACCATACCACTTTCTATACTAATACCACAAAACAGCTTTACTTTCTACTTTCTGTATGTATCAACTGTAATATGTTCTTTCGAAAGTGTAGTTCAAATGTTGGCTGGGTGATGACATTTTTCTAAGCTATATAGACCATGAAGTCCACTTGTTAGAATATATAGTATCGTACCAGTGTCCTGCAGGTGCGTCTTATTGTTAAGTTTACATATGTAAGCAGATATTGTTCATGTTTTTGTCCAACCAATTGCTGTGTTATCACTTATTTTTGCTTGTTTACTTCCTTTGTACTTACAGAGGCATGAATCATCTGGATGTAGGTCAGGGAAGTGATTCTTTACGATCTTTGTATGAGGGTCAAAGGTCTGATTCTAAAATAGGTCTAGAAAAACATGCCAATAGAGACCCAAGAGCTCAAGCTTGTCAGGAACAGATGGAAGTTGGTTATGAGGATAACACTCTTCTGCAGACATTTGAAGGTCTTGAGCAGAAATTTCTCCGTGATATAGTGAAATTAACCAAGGAACATCAGGATGCAGAAGATTTAGAGTATGTAAGGCACATGGAGGTAAGTTGAATTATGGTTTTCCTGAAATAAATTAGCTTAATTGACTGATATTGTGGTACACATTTATCTTTTTCCCCAGGTTAGATAAAATGATTAACCTGTGCAAAACCTGTATATTGGAAACAGATCTTTGTGCATGACAAAAAAGCTTTATGCCAATAAGCTACTGTTTCTCAATATATGTGTTATCGTAGCAGCATTGTCCTTGGACTAAATTTTGCAATTCTAATTGTATAGACTTGGATTCTGGGCATGGTGGATATCATCTAACACAGTTTACTTCAGTTGCTTGGTTAAGTATGAGTGGTGGAAGGGGTCTTCCATATGTAACTGACCTTAGGATTAAATAATGCTAAAGCACTCTTGGTAGATACTTCTTGCCAGGTAATTTATTACTAGCAAAATCAAAATTGCTGGTGAGTCTCGCTAAGGTTGTATGAATCTTGTTGAGCATGCCCTGAAAGTTTAGCAACGAACTTTTCAAAATTGCCGGTCTAATAAATAATTTGCTGGAGCAAATTGTGTTGGTCCTTCAGTTTGTCAATACAGTGGCCCCCTAGTAGTTAACAAGACAAAATTGGTGCCTTTAACTCTATGGTCCATGGTTTGAAGAGCTTTTATCATTGTATGCTTTTCTTTTGGGTTGTTTGAAGGAAATGCTTGAAGGTTTTAAGGATCCGTTTGGTTGGGGATAATCTAGCATGGAAAAATAAATTCCATGTTAGATTACCATGTTTGGTATAAAAAGTGGAAGAGAAATATGGTTAAAAAAAATAATGGATCTCATGCTTATTTTCCTGAGAGAGAAGGTAAAACAAATATCATGAGAGGGTTGGTATTTTCTAAATTTTCAAGTGATGGTAATTTAGCATTAACAAAAATACTTTTGATAAAGTTCATTTATGATCATTGAATTTGTTTTGATATTTTTCTAAATTCATTCAATAAGGAGTTTTTACAAAATAAGTATAATGTAAATGGCATTATACAAAGGATTATATGATTATAATCATTATATAAAAATTGATTAAACATGATAATGTTACCTTAATACTAAAAAAATATTTTTTTGTTGATGGGCATATTTGTAAATTTGATTATATTTTTATATAGAATTATCTCCAACTAAACGTAATTATCTTTTTTTAGTATTATTTTCTGGAGAATATTTTTTACCAACCAAATATGGTAAATGTTATTTTTTTCTACAATCATTTTTTTCGATAAATGATTTTCAGGAATTATCAAATTACGGCTCAAATTATCCCGTAATTTGACATACCCCAATCAAACAGATCCTAATTTTTGCTTGTGCATATATGCTATAGTTGTGGGCTTATGACCATGTTGCATTTGCATCAGCTTTCTTTTTGTCAGGATTTATTAAATTATGCTGACTCTTTTTTTCCCCTTTTTTAAAAAAAAAACTTTTGGGTTTGTTGTTGTGTTTTATCATTTTGCCTGGTTTTCCCCCTTAATTTTGTGTGGAAGATGCTTATGGCTCTCATTACTTCATCATACCAGAGGCTGAGTGGGATTAATGCACAGTATCAAGAGAAACTACTGGCTGTCCGAGCTAGCCAAGCTACCCATCGAGAGGAGTTCCTTCGCAGGGAAGCACAGGCACACCATCAGCAGTACCAGCAGGCTAATATGAATAACTATCAGAACAGTGCTGGACCCCGCAAGGCTTATGACCATGGTTCAGCTTCTGCTGCAGCTGCTGCCAGTGCATATGGAGAAGCACATCGAGCCTATGCTGCAAGTCAATATGACCACTATGGGGAGCCGTCTGAGTTTATGGGTGGTGCTAGGGGTCATGGTTTTGAACCTCGTGGTCAGTATCCTGGTGGCCGTGCTTACAATTCAGGCGGTCGCCGTTTTTGAGGACATTGCGGGAATCAGAGCTGTCTTTTTAACCTTTGTTTGCAGTGCAATGTTATAGTCCTTTATGGAAGTATTGTTGTGTCCTTCATGTGTTCCACTAGTGTTGATATGTCATTTATAGTCCCTGTACTAAGGTTACAAGGTTTTATCGACACCATCCTTGTGTCCAGGGGAGATGGGCCACGTTGCAACTTACAGTTGAACCTTTGGGGCCTCGTTTCTCATGGCTAGTTCACTGATGAATTGTGTAGCACTTTCAACTCATAACTGCATTATCTTCGTTTGATTAGTCTACGTGGACAGTTTGTTTTTGGTTATAATTTTACACATGGATTCTAATTATAGATTAGAAATCCATTTATACTTTGAGAAACATGGGGTTTCAATTTGCGTAGAACCTTTTCCTGGTGTTGCTGCCTGATTCATTGCTCTCTACATAAGCATTCAGAAAGGAAAACATTTATATTTTTTATTCAGTGTTAAGAACCTCTTGCTTCATTCATTTGTACTTGTATATAGATATTTTACTGTGACAGCTTTATATGTTTCTAATGCCTCATGATATTTCTTGTTGATGGATTGCATGTATGTAGGATTGCATTTCATGCCGCAAAATTGTGTGGTGGTGGAAGATCCATGCCTTCTATCATTGCCGATTGCGTTACAGGACATTGTAATGTTGCTTAATGTTGATGAAATAGAAATTTATATTGCGTTGTTTTGAGTTGATTTTTTAGGACAAAGCTCATTTGAGTTGCGGGAAACCGGTTGCATATAAAGCAAGGATTTTGGTTATAGGAATAAAATTTCTACATTTGGAAAAAAAATTATGTGAAACATGGGAAAGTTAAATTCTCACTAGCTGGAAGTTGGACAATTTTTTATTCAAACATATCTTTAAGCTTTTAGATGGGATGGAATAAGAAAAAGAATTATATAATAAATAATTTATACGATTTTTTGGAAATAAATAAATATTCAATCAATTGTGATTTTTTTATCATCAATCAAATATATTAAAATTATTTTGTTAAGTATTAACTTTTCAAAAAGAAATTTTTATGAGAAAAAAATTCTTCCCGTAAAACAATTGGAGTTCCCAAAGGGGCAGCATTTTTTTTTTTAATAAAATAAAAGGGTCCAAAGGTAAGTACGTCAATCTGATATTCATCAAGACGTTGATTAGTAGAATTGAGACAAAAAATGAGATCCCGACCTCTCAACTCATATGACTCGCTGGGATCATAAATGAGATCCCGACCTTTCACTCATATAACTTGCTGGGATCATGTCTCGAATTCACGATCGATTGATAATAAGACAAGATCTTTATCCACTGGACTATTGCCTTAGTGATAAGGGACAGCAATTTTACATGGCAGTAGTCCAGTGGTAAGGGACAGCAATTTTACTACCTGACTGGGCTGTCTCTTGGAGCATTTTGATCGAGGGTTTGAAGGCATGCACTGGCCTTTTATTATTCGAACTAATGAATTCCAACTCCGTTTACATAGAACTGCTCAGCCTGATTTTACAAACATTCCGATTCACCTGGCTCCCGAATGACTTTTTTCTTTTCTTTGCCTCCCTCTTTTCATCTAACTCGAGTGAAATGAACAAATGCCAATGCTGATAATAGAAGATATGAACAAATGTATTGCGGTGACCATGGCCAATAATAAAAATGGCTTTCTCTGTATTCTCAGGCATCATGTAGATTTAGTTATAATCTAATAAGGTATCTATAAAGAGCGTAGCCCATAGCCTAATGCAGCATCCATGAGTTGATCAATCCATGATAAAGAGTAGCTCTTCTATCAGAAGTTCATAGCCCAATGCAGCATCCATGAGTTGATCAATCCATGATAAAGAGTAGCTCTTTTTTGGACATGTTTTGTTAAAATTAGTAAAGTTACGATATAGCACGGCGTGCGCTTATGATGGTACAATAATTTTATATTTTTAGTATCATTTTTAAATGTTTATCTTTTTATTTTAAATTTACCGTATTTTTAAATCATCACTATCATAAACCAGTAGTAATAGTACTAGATAAATATCTAAAGATACTTTTAACAGCAAGTAAATATAATTTTTTAGGATTGAACTGATATATTGTACACATACATATGCTAAACATTTTATCTAGTTTACTAGCAGTAAGATAAAGTAATGATCCAATCATACCTTTATAAAGCTTTTGATCTATGCTATTATATTTTTCATCTTTATTAAGCTTACATGAGGAGCTCATTGGGATGTCTATTTTCTTAGAGTTCTCCGTTTCAAATTTTTTAAATATTTTTTTATATTTGATTTGATTGATAAAGATTCCTTCTTTTGTTTATTTTATTTGAAATCTGAAAAAGAAGTTAAGTTCTTTCGTCATGCTCATTTCGAACTCTTTCTGTATTAACTTGACAAAGTCTTAGCAAAGAAGATTATTAGTAACACAAAAAATAATGTTATCTATATAAACTTGAACAATTAGCAAATCATTAATTTTTTTTTTTCAAAAATAAGATAGTATCTATATTTTCTTTAATGAAATTATTTTAAAGTAAAAAATTATTTAAACATTCATATAATGCACAAGATGGTGAGGACACAAGAGCCAGGAAGAGGAAGCAAACCTTTTCCAATTCAATTTGGATCACCAATGAGTAAGTCCATGTGTTCTTCACAAAGAACACTCGAGTCCCAATTGTTTTGAGTTTGTAATTAAGTCAAATTGAGTTGTAATTTGATCAAATTGAATGTAATTTGGTCAATTAGGGTTGTTGAGTTACGAATTGAGTCCATTGAGTCCATCAATTGATTTAAGAGTCTTGTAAATAGCATTAATTTGCTTTGTTTGGTAAATTGTCCAATTTGAGTCCTGCAATTAGTGCTTGAATAAGTCAAGGGGTGTCATAAGTATCCAAGACCCAAGTCATTATTACCTTGGTGGATCAATTCTAGGTAAAAAAAGAGTTGTCCAAATTTTTCTCCAGACATCCGGATATCCAGACATCAAGACATCCGAACATCGGGACATCCAAACATTGGGGCATCAAGACAAAATCATCCTTATCCAAGAGAGGCACCCCATCCCATTTATTTTTCATCGCCCATTTCAATTTCAAGGAGGTACCCATTTAAGAGGAGTAAAGCAGAAGGACTCTGCTTTTCATCTGGCACCCCCCCTCTCATTATCGCCCATTCCACTCTAGATGACGCCCATACCAAGGATTAGTTCAAATTTAAATGGGAGAATCCAAGATTAGATGGAGTCATCCACATTTCAAAGGGAGTCTTATCCTTATCCAAATTCCTTTTTCTCACGCCAAAAGGATTCACGCCCAGATGAATGTGCGCCATCTGCTTTCTTCCTTTCTTGACGCCAATTCCAAGATAGCCGGCCTATTTGAAGTTTGAAAGAATTTCAAGATTAAGGAAGAATTTAAATTCAAAGTGTCCTAAGATAAGAGATGAAATTTGAAGATCAAATGGAAGCCCCCTCATCCAAACTTCTTTCAAATTGAAGGAAGAATTTTAAACTCAAATTCAAGCATTCAAAAGGACTTCTAATCTCATGTTGCCGACCAAGGAAGATTAAAAATCAGATTAAGAAGGATTTCACGACAAGAAATGGGGAGGATTAGTGCTAAATTAAGAAAGGATTAGCGCCATCTCACATCTTAATTTTGTCGCACAAGTTAGAAGCCTTCATCTCATCTCAAGTTGTCGCCCAAGCCATGAAAAACTAATTCAAATTTCAAATTCAAGGAAGATGCCAAGAAGCCAAGGAGTATTTGAAGTTCAAATTTGTAATTTAAATTTAAATGGAGTCCTATGTTATCTTCATATGTAAAAAAATCTATAAATAGGACCCCATACCCCCCTTGTAATTATTATTATTCATTAATGAAATAAAGATGCATTCTTTCTTCCACAAAGCTGGGTTAGGCTTTAGTGTTTTTTTCTAAGGGTGGGGAGGTCTTTAAGAGCTCAAGGCGGGGAGGTCCTTGAGAGCTCAAGGCGGTGAGGTCCTTGAGTGGAGGTTCTGCCGAATTCGACAAGCTGCTATCGATCTTCTTCAAGCTCTATGCATCCAACACTTCTTTTTTTTATTTTGAATCTGATTTACTTCATTCTTAAAGTCTTGTTTGCTGCCTTCTCTGTAGATCCCAGGTGTTCAAGAACTTTAGAGGATGGATCCTTTGCTTTCGAACTAAGATATGATGGTAGATCTGAAATCTGGAGTCCCGATCTTCATCCTACTGCGAGATCTGAGCGACCAAGCAATCGATCTATCTCGAGTCAAAGAGAATCTCCATTGAAATAAGCAACCAATCATTTCTCATTAGATTTGGTAGTTGAAGCATGGAATAGCCTAATCTTAGATGGTTTCCTAGCCATCGAGTCCTTATTCTTTATAGCTTGCGGATCAGATTGCGGGTAAGTAGTTAGTTACTTTCTTTAATCTCTTTAGTCTGTTATGTTTAGTTGCTTTACTGCTATGATCATTGCTCTTTAAAACATCTTAGACTAAAATTAAATCATCTTACACCGTAGCGCATCGTTCTGCATCACAAGAGGCTTGTTTTAAACCATATAGTACTTTATATAGTTTATAAATATAATTTGGAAGGTCATGGTTTTCAAAACTGGATTGTTGTTCAACATACACTTTTCAAAAATAAAATCATTTAGAAATGTACTTTTAATCTCCATTTAATAGAGTTGAAAATCCACAAAATATGCAAAAGCAAGTAAATATCTAATAGCTTCTAGTTTAGCTACTGGTATAAAAATTTCATCAAAATCCATATTTTCTTCTTGACTATATTTTTTTTTGCATCTAATCTACCTTTATTCTTATAACTATACCATATTCATCTAATTTATTTTTGAAAATGTATTTGGTTCCAATAATAGGATAGTTTATAGGTTTATCTACAAGGTCCAAACTATATTTCTTTTAAATTGGTTAAGTTCTTATATAGCAATTATCTATTTAGAGTCATTTTTAGCTTCTTCTATAGATTCAAGTTTTATTTGAGATACAAATGCTATGTAATTTCCAGAATCTTTCAAGAAGGATCAAGTTCTCATCCCTTGGGATGGATTACCAATAATAAGATTTTTTAGATGACTATGAGCATACTTCCATTCCTTAAATAGCCCATCTTATTTTTGTGAAGATTTTGTACTTTCATCATTCTCTTTCTTTGAGTTTTGGTCTTCATTTCTAGAGAATGAATCCTTTATTATAAGATCCTAAATTTTCTTGTTTAGAATTCCTACATCATTATCCAAACCATTTTTCTTTATCAAAGATTTGACATTAACTTTATCAAATATAACATGAATTGATTCTTCAATAATAAAAATCCTTTTGTTAAAGACTCTATATATATTGCTAGATGATGAGTACCCTAAAAAGATTTTTTCATCCGACTTGGCATCAATTAATTATCTTTACCATTATTTAATATGAAGCAACAGTATCTAAAAACATGAAAGTAGCTAATATTTAGTTTTCTATTTTTTCAAAGTTTATATAGAGTTTTCTTTAAAATTAGATGAATTAAAATATGATTCAAAATATAATATGATGTATTTACTGCTTCCGTCCAAAAATATCTAGGAAGGTCACTTTCACACAACATAATGTATACTATTTTTTCTAAAATATAATTTTTCTTTCTACTATCCCATTTTGTTGAAGTATTTTAGGTACAGAAAAATTATATTCGATTCTTTTTTTATTATAAAATATTTTAAAATTTTAATTTTCTAACTCAGTTTCATGATCACTACAAATAGAGATAATCAAAAAATTCTTTTCATTTTAAACTTTGCAATAAAACTTTGTAAAAGCTGAAAAAGCTTGATTTTTTCATATTAAGAATAAAATCCATATAAATCTAAAAAAGTTATCAATAATAACAAGTCCATATCATTTACATTCTTGACTTATAGTTCTAGTAGGTCTAAACAAATCTATATGAAGAAGTTTTAAAGGTGTACTAGTTGAAACTATGCATTTTGGTTTGAAAGAATTTTTAAATTATTCTTTAAATTGGCATGCATAACAAACATGATTATTTTCAAACTTTAGTTTTGATAAATCTTTTACAAGATCTTTTTTAATAAATTCTGAAATCAAATCCATACTTGCATGACTTAATTTACAATACCATAACCAACTAGTCTCATTGATTTTAGCATCTATTGAAACTAGAGATTAATATTCTTCAAGGATAGATCATCTAGATTCACCATGTTGCCGCCAGGATTGTCGTGGCCCATAGCTGCTGTCGGTGTCGGATCGCCCTTCCGGTCTTCCGGGCTGCCCTGTTCTTCTGGTCCTGCAAAAACAGGGTTAGTGATCCGGGCCGAGAATTCCAGCAGGGGCATTCCGATGGTCAAGTCAGTGACGATCCAGGAGAATAGATCCTCCTGGTCGAGCCCCTTTTGATAGACTCCATGCTAGGAGGAGTGAATAATGTGAGAGTGAAGTACAAGTGTGCCGGGAGGATGGTGGTTGAGCTAGAAGGATTCTCCGTGTGGCCTCTT
The DNA here is from genome assembly GCA_021397845.1 of Areca catechu. Taxonomy (NCBI): domain Eukaryota; kingdom Viridiplantae; phylum Streptophyta; class Magnoliopsida; order Arecales; family Arecaceae; genus Areca; species Areca catechu. The sequence continues at coordinate 5,648,797 of CM038040.1, read as the reverse complement.
CTCCCTCACTTGCTTGAATTTTGTTTGTTTGAGTTGAGTTTGCTCAAGTTACCTCCTCATTGGGGATGCCGATGGTTCTTTTAAGCCTTGGTGATTGTTGGACGCCTACCTCAGGATCTTCTCCATGTTGGCAGGTGCGTGTGGTGGTATTTTGTACCGTGGACAGGATGTTTTTCTCGATTCGTGAAAGGAGAACCTACCGTGCGCTATAACATTCCTTCCGGTCGCTCCATTCCGGGAAACTTAGGAGTGCCTTGATCGGGAGGCCGCCACCCCCGGGATTCGAATCTCCTGGTTGACTTCTATTTTGGATGGTTCAGATGGTTGGTGAAGAGCATGGTGCCTCGATCATAGAGCTTCTCCCTCTTCTGGTATAAGTGCCAACTGTGGATAGTTATTGCGGCCTGGTGGGCGCCTCTTTGTGACCCTCGGGCGGCTCACCGGTGTCCAGGGATGATGGTGTCGTTCCTTTGCTTGCCGGTGTTTTCGCTCGAGCTGGAGGCCGAGCTGGATAGGCAGGGCTGGACTCTGAGGGGCTCGGCCTAAAAGTGGCTCCACTTGGTGGAGGAGAGCTGAGCTCAACTCCGGACCAAAGGAGCTCGACTTCGAGCGAGCTCGACCAGATGGAGGAGGGCAGGGCGCGGCTCCAGCCCAGAGGACTCAGCCTCGAAGGGGCTCCGCGTGGCAGAGGAGGGTCGAGCTCGACTCCGGACCATGAGGCTAGCTCGACCTCGAGGGACTCGCTTTGGGTGATGCCGCTCGGCTCCGGCCTAAGCGTCCCGGCCTTGCGAGGATCGACCTAGTGGAGGACGGAGCTTGGCTTCGGCAGCCGGCCCAGGAGTTTTGAGGGAGCTCAACCTGGCGAAGGAGTTCGAGTAAAGTATCCGATGTGGCGGCCTTCTCCGACGTGGCGTCTGACATGTGCTCCATGTCAGTGATCCTGCCACATCATTTGCCCCCCACTTCCGAGGCTCGTTAGTACGCGGCTCTCGGGTCGAAGGGAGTAATTGCGATGCTGACATGGAAAGGCGAGGATCCAGCGCAATAATGACTATGATCGCCGGTGCTTCATGAAACGGTTCCCCGAGCCAGTACAGAGGTGCCACGTGGCCACATCCGAGGAGTAGTTATTGCCGGCGTGAAATCTAGAGTAGTGGGGGCACATCACTAACCGATGGCCGGCACGTGGCATGAATCTATTGGCGGAGAGGCTGTAATGGTATGGGCATAACGTGTCACTTCGAAATGTAAGGCAGGTTTTGCCCAAAACATCCATTCTTTAAAATTTTGCATGCCCGAGACCATACCCAGGCTTCCCCTTCTTCCCGATTGCCTCGGACCCTCTAAGGAACCAAGTTCGTCTTCTTCTTCTTCCTCCCCCCTTCAGAGTAGGGTTCTTCTTCAGAGGTTAGGGCCCTCTTCAAACTGAGCCCGTCCCCTTCTTCTTCTTGAGGTTCTTGCTTCTTCTGCTTCCATAGATGTCCCGTTTCGATCCGGGCTTCCATCATTCAGGGTGAGGTCGGTCCCTCTGTGCCGAGATCGCCATCTTCTTCCTCTGATGAGGAGGGGGAGGGGGCGCGTTTCGAGTTCAGCAGGAGGCGTCCCCCCGGTCTCGTAGCTATTAGGGAACCTGGATCTGGTCCTTCTCGTCCTCCTCCAACTGAACCCATCTCCGAGCCTGCCTGGTTGACAGGTCCCGACGGGATCGCTTCAATGATCTCTGCTAAGGAGCTGGGGACCATTCGGGATGTCTATGACATCCCGCATTCCGTTTGGCTTTTAATCCCCCGACCAGGGGACCAGGTCACTTGTAGTAGCCCGAGCCGAATAGCCTTTTATGAGGAGACCTTCTCAGGAGGGCTCCGCTTCTCCTTTCATCCCTTCTTCATGTCGGTGTTGAGCAATTACCGTCTCGTTCCTGCTCAACTTGTCCCAAATGCCATTAGGACCATCTTCTCTTTCATAGTACTCTACCACTTCCACGGGTTTGTCACCCGGTTCTCCTTGTTTAGGGCATTCTTCACCTTGAAGCGCCATCCAATTGAGAGCGGGTGGTGGTCTCTGTCTTCTCGCCCGAAGGGCATCAGGTTTGTGCTCCCCTCTTCCATCAAGGGATGGAAGAGCAAATTCTTCTTCGCAACGGTCGAGGGGGTTGACTGGGTCTGGAGTGACTCGGATCAGTCCCCTAACCAAAGCTCTACGATTGAGGTGGTTGACATAGATGACTACGAGCAGCTCCGCACCACCCAGATTCCATCACTTGAGGTTCTGTTGTTAGAGCAGAACCTCTTTGATACCCGAGTTGACCCAACGAGGGGGTTGGGTGAGTTCGGCTTAAGCTTTTCTTTCTTCTGTACCTCTCATTCTGTCCCTTCCGAGCTTGGAACTAACATTGTATAATCTATACGCAGGCATGAGGTTCTTGGAGAGCGACCTGCTTGAGATCACCAGAAAGAGGCCACCGTCTGGACTGGTCGAGGAGCCTTCCTCGAAATGGGCTCGGGACGAGAGCGCATCGGCGGTCACTCCCACCGCGTTGGTCGAGCAGAGTAGGAGGGAGACCGAGGCCGCTCCCGCATAAGGAGGGAGGATGGTGTCCGCGATGCCGTGGTTGAGTCAGAGGGCAGTTAGGAAAGTGCCAGAGCGGTCGAGGCAACAAGAACAGGTCCCAGCCTCGGAGCTTGAGGTGGTCATCCGGGCCAGGGCCGCAGCCGTCATCACCATGTCCCCTCCTCCTCCGAGGCCTGTTGTCATCGAGGCCGAGGAGGAGGTGCGAGGGGGGACTGAACCGATGCTCGAGGTGCCATCTGAGGGGGTGCTGAGCTCTCAACCTACCTCGGAGGGCTCTTCGGCTGGAGGGGCAAGCGGTCCAACCTCCGAAGCGAGCAGGAGGGAAAGGGACCATCGTCGGGTCCCATTCAAATTGGGACCAGAGAGCTCTCTGCTCCGGAATCAGGCGTTAGCAAAGCGCATGATGGATTTCTCAATCCAATCATGCGACCGGCAGGAGATGGCCGGACAGTGAATGGGGGATGCGATTAGCAGCATCTTCCCCTAGCTCTTCAAGGTAAGTGACTTCGCCTTCTTGACCACTCTTTCTTTTTTTTTTTTTACATTGGTAGATGATATCTTGTATGATACAGGTTGGTGCCGAAATCCTCCTGATCAGGGACTGCTACCGGAATTGGCTAAAGAACGATCAGCAGTAGGCAGCGGAGGTCGAGTCCCTGAGAGCCGAGCTGAAGGAGAAGACCAATGCTAACGGGGAGCTTGGCCTGAAGATCAAGGATCTCGAGAAATAGCTCGTCGGTGCCGAGAGGCACGCGAAGGAGCTCCAAGAAAGCCTTGACCAAGAATGAGGCCGGTCAAGGAGCAAGGCCGAGGAGCTCGCAGCCACCGAGAAGAGGCTAACTTCCTTCAACATCGAGGCAGTCTGGCAGAAGGGGATCGCTCAGTCCCTCCAGACCGACCTGGCAGTGGCGAAGGAGAAGCTGGCTGCGACTGAGAAGGAGGCAGCAGAGGCGACCAAGTCGGCAGAGGTGGCAAGGGAACAAGTCACCGAGGTGAAGAAGGAGGCGGAAGAGGCCGTGGCAAGGTACAGGGCCTCGAAGGAGTTTGTCGCCGAGTTCTATGAAACGATGTCGGACTCCTTCTATAAAGGCTTTATGTATCTACGCAATCAAGTCGAGGGGTTCATCCCTGACGAGGGCCGTAGCCGCCTCAGGTATCTCCAAGCTTCGAATGCGGAGCTGGGCCCAGATTCGGGCACTGTAGAGGGGTTAGTCGCCGTCCCCAAACCTTCCCCACCGGTGGTGGTCGCCGAGGTTGGAGCTGCGCAGCCCGAGAGCTCGGAGGATGAAGCTTCGCAGCCGCATGGCCTTGCCGACGGGGCTGCCTAAGTAGAGTAGGTTCCTTCTTTTGCTTTCTTCTTTTTGTCTTTGACTCGGGTCGCCCGACATATCGGGGACCCGAGGACACTTGTAAATGAACAACAGGTTTTCAATAGAATGGGATTTTTCAATTGTTTTGACTTGAGCACTTCTAGCCTCAACCCCCTCTTCTTCTCCCTTCTCTTCTCTTTACTTCTTTTCTTCTTTCTTTTTTATTTTTTTTTTATTTTTTATTTTTTTATTTTTACATGTGGTGGGATCAGAGGAGAGGTTTTCGCCTTGTTGCTGGATGTCCCGAACTTTAGTATTGTAGAGCTGAACTTCGGACTTCGGTGTCTCGGAGCTGGGCTTAGAGACTTAGTGGCTGGAGGTTTGAGCTCTGGGTCTTGGCATCTCAAGGTTGGGCCCTGAGACTTAGTGGCCGGAGAGCTTGGCTTCGGGCTTTGAGGTCTCGGTACTGGGCTCTAAGACTTATTGGCCAAAAAGCTTGGTTCCGGGCTTTGATGTCTTGGAGCTGGTCTTAAAGACTTGGTGGCCAGAGAGCTTGGCTCCAGGCTTTGAGGTCTCGGTGCTGGGCTTTGAGACTTATTGACCAAAAAGCTTGGTTCCAGGCTTTGATGTCTTGAAGCTGGGCTCGAAGACTCGGTGGCCGGAGAGCTTGGCTCCGGGCTTTGAGGTCTCGGCGCTGGGCTCTGAGACTTATTGGACGGAAAGCTTGGTTCTGGGCTTTGATGTCTTAGAGTTGGGCTCGAAAACTCGATGGCTGGAGAGCTTGGCTCCGGGTTTTGAGGTCTCGGCGCTGGGCTCTGAGACTTATTGGCCGGAAAGCTTGGTTTCGGGTTTTGATGTCTTGGAGCTGGGCTCTGAGACTTGGTGGCCGGAAAGCTTGGCTCCGGGCTTTGATGTCTTGGAGCTGGGCTTGAAGACTTGGTGGCCGGAGAGCTTGGCTCCGGGATTTGATGTCTTGGAGCTGGGCTCGAAGACTTGGTGGCTGGAGAGCTGGACTCTGGGATTTGGTGTCCCAGAGCTGGGCTCGAAGACTTGGTGGCTGGAGAGCTGGGCTCCGGGCTTTGATGTCTCGAAGCTGGGCTCGAAGACTTGGTGGCCGGAGAGTTGGGCTCTGGGCTTTGGTGGCCTGAGATCTTGGCTCAGGACTTTGATGTCTTGGAGCTGGGATTGAAGACTTGGTGGCCGGAGAGCTGGGCTCTGGGCTTTGGTGTCTCAGAGCTGGGCTCGAAGACTTGGTGGCCGGAGAGCTGGATTCCGGGCTTTGATGGCCCGAGAGCTTGGCTCAGGGCTTTAATGTCTCGGAGCTAGGCTTGAAGACTTGGTGGCCAGAGAGCTGGGCTCTGGGCTTTGGTGTCTCGGAGCTGGGCTCGAAAACTTGGTGACCGGAGAGCTGGGCTCCGGGCTTTGGTGTCTCGGAGCTGGGCTCGAAGACTTGGTGGCCGGAGAGCTGGGCTCCGGGCTTTGGTGTCTCGGAGCTGAGCTCGAAGACTTGGTGGCCGGAGAGCTGGGCTCCGGGCTTTGATGGCCTGAGAACTTGGCTCAAGGCTTTGATATCTCGGAGCTGGGCTTGAAGACTTGGTGGCCGGAGAGCTGGGCTCCGGGCTTTGATGGCCTGAGAGCTTGGCTCAGGGCTTTAATATCTTAGAGCTGGGCATGAAGATTTGGTGGCCGAAGAGATGGGCTCCGGGCTTTGAGCGCCAGACCTTGGTTCGGGCGATGGTTCTCCTGCAAGGTAAAAGTGTTCGCACAAGGAGAATCTTAATCGTTAGCAGGTAAGGACCTTATGCTATTGACACCGAAGAGCTGGGCTCCAGGCTCAGACATGTTGGAGAGCTGGGCTTCGGGCTTGAACGTGCTGGACTTCGGGCCGGGCAGTGATATTCCTGTAAGGCAAAGAGCCATTCGTGCAAAAGGAAATTTTCATTATTATTGGAAGATGGCCTTACACTACTGATAATACCTTCTCAGGTTGCAGGCATTCCATGTCCGAGAAAATCTGGCATCATCCAGATCCTCGAGGTAGTAGGCCCCATGCGAGAGGGCTTCAACCACCTTGTAGGGGCCTTCCCAGTTCGGCGAGAGTTTGCAGCACTCCCGGGGTTGAGATGCTTCGACTCGGTGCAGCACCAGGTCTTCGGGTCTGAAGACTTTTGGCCTTACCCGCATGTTATAGTACCGGGCCACTCATTGCTGGCACGTCACCATTCAGAGCCGAGCTTTGTCCCTTATTTCTTCGAGGAGGTCCAGGTTGAGTAGAAAGTACGTCGAGTTTTGTGCTTTGTCATATTGCTGTACCCGCAGTGTGGGCACGCTGAGCTCTATTGAGATGACCATCTCGGTGCCGAAGATAAGGTTGAAGGGCATTTCCTTCGTCGCCGTCCTGAACATTATGTGGTAGGCCCATAGAACACTCAGAAGTTCTTTCGCCCATCTTTCCTTGGCTTGGTCCAGTCTGATTCTGAGTCCTTGGAGGATGGTCCGGTCAGTTACCTCGGCCTCCCCGTTTGTTTGGGGATGAGCTACCGAGGTGAAGCGGTGCTGGATATTGTGCTCGGCGCAGAACCCTTCGAACTCCTGGTTGTCAAACTGCCATCCATTGTCGGTGATAATGCAATGGGGGAGCCCGAAACGACAGATAATTGACTTCCAGAAGAATTGACAGACATTGGCTTCGGTGATTCGAGCTAGCGGCTCTACTTCGACCCACTTAGTGAAGTAGTCAATCGCCACCAGCAGGAATCTTCGTTGACCCGATGCAGGAAAAAATGGTCCTAGGATGTCCATTCCCCACTGGGCAAAATGCCAAGGAGATGAGAGCTGGGAGATCGGTGCTGCCGGTTGGCACTGTATGTGGGCATGGCGCTGTATGTGGGTATGGCGCTGGCACTTGTCGCATCTCCTGACAAAGTCGATGGCGTCCTCCCTCATGGTCTCCCAGAAGTATCCCTGGCGGAGAGCCTTGTATGCCAGTGTCCTTCCTCCCACATGGTTCCTATAGAGGTCTTCATGTATCTCTTGGAGTACGAAGGCTGCCTCCGTGGGCCTGAGGTATTTCAGGAGCGGGTAGGAATGAGATCGGCGGTAGAGTTGGCCTTCCATCAAAACAAACCAAGAGGCCTTCTTCTTGATGAGGTTGGATTTCACGCGGTCCTTCGGCAAGATGCCATCAGTGATGTACCTGACGTACCTGTCCATCCAGCTCGGCTCGGGGGTGACTTGCTGCACCTCCTTTGGGCCTTCGTAGCTTGGGTTTTCGAGATACTCAATATAGGCGCGCCCCAGCGATGAGTCCGGCAGGGTCGTGAGCCTTGACAGTGCATCCGCACGAGCATTCTCCCCATGGGGGATGTGGAAGACGCTGAAGTGTCGAAAGCCTACCGTGCTCGAGCGGACTCATTCCAGGTACCTCATCATCTGGGGGTCTCAGGCCTCATATTCTCTAGAGATTTGTCCGGCAACCAGTTAGGAGTCGGTAAAGACTTTCAAGCTCTGTATGCCCAACTCGCGGGAGACCTTCAGCCCCGCGAGGAGCGCCTCGTACTCCGTCTAGTTGTTTGTTGTGGCAAATTTGAAACGGAGAGCACACTCTGCCATAACCTTGTCGTTGTTAGTGAGGATGAGGCTTGCTCCACTTCCATCAGAGTTGGACGTGCCATCCACGTGGAGGACCCAGGTCTCCTCCTCTGGTCCGTGCTCAGCTTGGCGCTCCGTCGTTGTTTGCTCTGGCTCCTCGGCGAGTCCTATGCATTCGACCACGAAGTCGGCTAGGACTCGAACTTTTTGTGATGACCTTGGTCGATACGCTATGTCGAACTCGCTCAGCAGCAGGAACCACTTGGCCAGTCTCCCGGAGGTCTCGGGGCGGCTAAGTATGGTCCTCAGTAGCTGATCCGTCATGACCACGATAGGGTGTGCTTGGAAGTAGGACCTGAGATGCTTAGCAGACATTATTAGAGCAAAAATGAGTTTTTTGGAGTGGGTATACCTGATCTCCGTATCACGGAAAATTTTGCGGGTGTAGTATACCGACTTCTGGGATCCGTCCTCATCTGCATGGACGAGGATCGAGCTGACGGCTCCAGGTGTGACCACCAGGTAGAGCAGGAGCTCCTCTCCTTCCTCTGGTCGGGAGAGTAGTGGAGGAGAGGCTAGGAATTCTTTCAATCCCTCAAAGGCCGTCCTGCACTCCTCTATCCAAGTGAAATCGTGCATCTTGCACAGCGCCTTGAAGAAAGGAAGGCAGCGATTGATCGATCTCGAGATGAACCAGCTCAGAGCCATGATCCGCCCCGTCAGGCATTGGACCTGCTTCTTGGATGTTGGGTGCTCCATGTCGACGATCGCCTGGACCTTCTTCGGGTTCGCTTCGATGCCCCTTTGGGTGACCATGAAGCCGAGAAATTTGCCTGCCGCCATCTCAAAGGTGCACTTTGCTAGGTTCAGCTTCATCTGATGCTTTTGGATGTTGTGGAAGGCTTCGGCGAGGTCGGCGACGTGGTCCGAGCTTGACCTGCTCATGACCAGCATGTCATCCATGTACACTTGCATATTCCGGCCAATTTGGTCTTTGAAGACCCTGTTGACCAGACGCTGGTACGTGGCCTCAGCATTCTTCAGATCAAAGGGCATCATCCTATAACAGTATATCCCTTGGTCGGTGACGAAGGTGATATGCTTCTCGTTCTCTGGGTGCATCCGGATCTGATTGTATCTGGAGAATGCATCCATGAAGGAGAGGAGTCGGTGTCCTGAGGTGGCATCCACCAGCTAGTCGATCTTCGGCAGGGGGAAGCTATCCTTCGAGCATGCTTTGTTGAGGTCGGTGTAGTCTACACAAATCCTCCACTTGTCGTTGCTCTTCTTCACCATCACCATATTCGCTAGCCAGCTCGGATATTGCACCTCTTGAACGAAATCGGTGGCGAGGAGTTTGTCTACTTCCTCGTTGATGGCCGCCTGCCTCTTCGGGGTGAAGCTTCTCTTCTTTTGCCGAACTGGTCGATGTTTTGGGTTAATGCTCAACTTGTGAGTGATGATGTCAGGGAGGATACCTGTCATGTCTGCTACCATCCAGGTGAACACATCTGCATTTGTCCGTAGGAACTCCAACAGGTGGGCCCTCTCCTCATCCTGTAGCTAGCCCCAATCTGCACCGTCTTCGCCTGGTCGGCTCCCAGTGGATAAGATAGTAGGCGCTCGACCGGGCCTCCTCTGGGGTCCTGAGCCCTTTGGTCAAGATCGTCTGCCCTGGGGTCATCCTCAAGGACCTTGGCCCCAGGAAGAGTTTGGAAACAGTGTTGCATCGGCTGGAGTGCTCCCATCATCTCCCCGACGTCGTAAGGAGTTGGGAACTGTACAAGTAGCCTCTTGGTGGAGACGACGGCGTCGAGCAGGTTGAGTCCGGGTCGACCAAGGATTACGTTGTAGGCTGAAGGAAGCCTGACAACCATGAAAGTCATCATAACGATACTCTACTGAGGTGGAGTCCCGGTAGTAACTGGGAGAGTAATTTCTCCTTCAATCCTTACGGAATCACTTGTGAAACCGACATGGGGGGTGTGTACAGGTCTAAGCTGAGTAGGAGAAAGATTCATCCTGGAGAAAGCATAGTAGAAAAGCATATCTATGGAGCTTCCACTATCAACCATGATGTGTTTTATAGGATGCTTTGCGATCGTCATCTCAACGACCACGGCATCATTATTTACATTTTCCTTCCATTTTTCCCTACACTCATAAATAGAAGTACATTTTCAGAATGCCCTGCCCCCCAGGCCTTCTTGGATGCGTGCTCGGCTTCCCAGCGTATCATCCCTACCGGCTTCTCGGTATGGTGGTTGTCAACTGTTGGGACCGGTGGGAGAGCAACGAGCACCTGGGGTTCTTCTTGAGGCCTGCCCCCCACGTACCGTCCGAGATAGCCCCTCTTGATGAGCTTCTCGATCTCCTTCTTGAGGTTGCGGCATTCCTTGGTGTCGTGGTCATGGTCGCGGTGGTAGCGACAATACTTGATTTTGTCATGGCCAATGGACGATCTCATCGGAGATGGGCGCTTCAGATAGGGCTCACCTTCGATTTCCATGAGGATCTTGGTCCTCGAGGCGAGGAGAGGGGTGTACCTCTCTTCGAGAATGGAAGCGCCTCTCGGTCTTGGACCCTGCTAGAAGCTTGGAGCTGGGGGTCCCGGTCTCCGCGTCCCGGAAATCTCGACGGGAGTTGGTTTCTTCTGTAGCTTCCTATCGAGCTCCCATATCGTACGATCCACCTTCTCGATGCGAATGTACTTCTGAGATTGGAGGAGGAGCTCGGAGTAAGTCTTGGAAGGTTTCTTGTCAAGCGAGTAGGTTAGGCAGGAGGTCCTGAGCTCTCGCTTCAGCGCCAGCAAGGCAACTAGCTCATCAAGGTTGTAGATCTCCAACGTGGCAGCCTTGAAACGGGCCACGTAGTCCCACAGGAGCTCGCGGTCCTATTGCCTGATGGAGAAGAGGCTGTCCGCCTCTCGTGGCATCTTCTGACAAGCATTCGAAGTGGGCCACGAACTTCTGTCCCAGCTGAGCAAAAGAGCCGATACTCTTTGGCTCGAGGTTGGTGAACCACACCCGGGCTGCCTTCTGGAGAGTAGTAGGGAAGGCAACACAGAGGAGGGCGTCGGTTGCCCCCTGAACCCTCATGAGGATTTTATAACTTCAAGGTGATACAGGGGATCGGTGGTCCCATTGTAGGGATCCATCTACGGCATACGAAATTGGTGCAGGATCGGCTCCTCTTGCACTTCTCGGAAGAATGGGGGACGGCGTCATAGCCTGCTGGCTCACTCGTGGAGCCCGGTAGATTGGCAAACCAACGGGATAACTCCGCCAGCTTGCGGTCATGCTCCTCCAGGGACTTCTCCACCATGTGCCTGATGGCTTCGTCAATAGACCCGTCCGCCAAAGGAGACGGAGAAGGTGACATGGGTGCATGGTTTCCATGACAGGGGGTCTTGCTCTTTCTGCCTTGGCGGGGCTTGGACATCACCCGCTCAAGGTTTGGTGAGTGGCTCTCCCTGTCGGTAGATCTGGCTCGTTGTCTTTTCGCCGGAGTCTGATAACTATCCCGGTTGTCAGTGATGGCCCGCGACTGCGAAGACCTTCCTTGGAAGGAATGCAGGCTATCGCGGGATGCTGTGGCATGAGCCGCGGGAGTCTCTGGCTGCTGATAGGTAGCCAAGGATCGGTGCTGAAGCTGGCACACTACTGTGGCAAGGATCTGCACCTGCTGGATGAGTGCAGCCAGCTGAGATTCCACCGGAGGTGGTTGAGCTGGAGCAGGTGGTTCCACTTCTGTGCAAGTTCCCTCGGGAAGGGGAGTCTCTCGCACGACTGGTGGAGACCTCTCTCGCTCACGTCGTCACCATCCCCCCGGTGGGCTGCTTGAAAGGGGTTTAAGCTGGATCAAAGATCATCCTGCTGCCTCCCTTCTTGGTACGCCAATTTGTTGCTGCCAGGATCATCGTGGCTCGTAGCTACTGTTGGTGCGGATCGCCCTTCCGGTCTTCCGGGCTACCCCATTCTTCTGGACCTGTAAAAACAGGGTTAGTGACCCGGGCCAGGAATTCCGGCGGGGGCACTCCAACGGTTAAGTCAGTGACGATCCAGGGGAACAGATCCTCCTGGTCGAGCCCCTCTTGATGGACTCTATGGTAGGAGGAGTGAATAGTATGAGAGTGAAGTGCAAGTGTGCCGGGAGGATGGTGGCCGAGCTAGAGGGATTCTCCGTGTGGCCTCTTCTCCCTTACTTGCTTGAATTTTGTTTATTTGAGTTGAGTTTGCTTGAGTTACCTCGTCACTGGGGGTGCCGATGGTTCTTTTAAGCCTTGGTGATTGTTGGATGCCTACCTCGAGATCTCCCTCGTACTGGTAGGCGTGTGCGGCGATATCCCGTGTTATGGACAGGACGTCTTTCCTGATTCGTGATAGGAGAACCTGCCGTGCGCTCTGGCATTCCTTCCGGATGCTCCATTCTAGAAAACTTGGCAGTGCCTCGATCGGGGAGTCGTCACCCCCGGGATTCGAATCTCCTGGTTGACTTCCTGTTCTGGGTGGTTCAGATGGTTGGTGAAGAGCGTGGTGCCTCGATCATAGAGCTTTTCCCTCTTCTGGTGTAAGTGCCAGCCGCGGATATTTATTGCGGCCTGGTGGGCGCCTCTTTATGACCCTTGGGTGGCTCGCCGGTGTCCAGGGATGACGGTGTCGTTCCTTCGCTTGCCGGTATTTTTGCCCAAGCTGGAGGCCGAGCTGGAGAGGCAGGGCTGGACTCCGAGGGGCTCGGCCTCGAAGTGGCTCCACTTGGCGGAGGAAAGCTGAGCTCGACTCCGGACCAAAGGAGCTCGACTTCGGGTGAGCTCAACCTGATGGAGGAGGGCAGGGTGCGGCTCCAGCCCAGAGGACTCGACATCGGAGGGGCTCCGCATGGTAGAGGAGGGCCGAGCTCGACTCCGAACCACGGGGCTCGACCTCGAGGGACTCGCTCTGGGTGGTGCCGTTTGGCTCCGGCCTAAGCATCCCGACCTTGCGGGGACCGACCTGGCGGATGATGGAGCTCGGCTTCGACAGGCGGCCCCGGAGTTCTGAGGGAGCTCAACCCGGCGAAGGAGTCCGAGTAGAGTATCCGACGTGGCGGCCTTCTCCGACGTGGCATCTGACAGGTGCTCCACATCAGCGATCCTGCCACATCACACCATATAGATACTGCCATGTCTATGTCTAACAAATGCAATGCTATTATCAATGGGATAAAGTATAATATATAAAGATGATTCAAAAATTACTTTGTAGTCTTTATCACAAAATTCACTTATATTAAAAAGATTATACTTTAAGTCATCTACTACTAAAACATTCTCAATAAAGATAGATGAGATGATATAAACTTTATCAATTCCAAGTAAATACCCTTTTCTATTATCTCTAAATGTAATCATTCCTTCTTCCTTTGCTTCAAAGGTGACGAATTCAGTCTTATCATCCATTATGTATCTTGAGTACCCACTATCAAGATACTACTTTCTTTTTCCTCCTTTGGCTACAAGACATATCTACACAAAAGATCAAGTTGTGGCTTTAGATATCCAAGTCATCTTGGATCTTTTGGGATTAGTCTTGTTGATTCCTTTTAAAATCTATTCCTTCTTAACCATTTTATTATTAATTATTCTGAAATTGCAAAGATAAGCTTTATGTCTTACTTTTTTATATGTGGTATTTGAAATAAAACTAAGAGGGGCTTTGTGAAAAAAGTTTTCAAATATTTTTGTTTGTTTTAAATATTATAACCTAAACCGACTTTGTTGAAAATAACTTTTGATTATTTAAAATTATTTATAGTTTTGTAGAGCCAAGAGTAAATTTTTAATAAAAGGTTTCAATTTTTGATTTTCCAAATTCTATTTTCTTGTAGATATCCGTTATTTTCAAATTCTTTTCATTTCCACTTGATAATTCAACATTTTGCTTTTTCGAATCTTTGTTAATCTTGCATAATTTTTCAAAATCAATTAGAAAATGAATGAAAGATCATTATTATCTACAGAATTTTTAGATGTTACCTCTTTTTCTTGAGCTATAAGACATAGCTTAGCCACTTCTTGAGTTTTTTTGAAGTTCTAGTCTTCACTATCACTCCATATAGCCATCAACGCCTTCTTATATTTTTTGGATTTCCTAAGTTAAGGACAGTCCATTTTGAATTGTCCAGACTTTTTATACTCAAAGCAAATGGACCGCTCTTTCTTTTTTTCTATCTCCTTGTTATTGCTTGCTTCATCTTTGCATAACTTTTTCCTGAAGTTTAGCTTCTTCCTTCTCAAGAGCTTGAGCAACTAGAGCCATCTCATCATCATATTCCTCGTCTGACTCATCACTTTCTTTGTCTTCATTCATTTTTTACTTTAAGGTGATGGTCTTCTTCTTAGACTCTTCATTATTTTGTCTCGTATATAGTAAGCTCATGAGTCATAAGTGATCTAATGAGTTCTTCAAGTAGAAAAATACCAAGATCCTTTACATCTTGGATAGCAGTCACTTTTACTTTTCATGATTTTGAAAGTGATCTAAGAATTTTTCGAACAAGATCACTATTAGAAAAAGTCCTGCACAAACTTTTTAAACCATTAGTAATATCAATAAATCTATTATACATGCTAGTAATTGTCTCATTAGATTCCATTTTAAATAATTTATAATTCATACGTAATTATGTACAAGCATGCATATTGATTTTAGCTTCTTTTACTTGGTTAGCTTCCTCATAGGTAACCTCTAATCTATCCCAAATTTTCTTAATGGAACTAAAAATTTAAATTCTATTGAACTCATTAGCATCTAATGTATAGTATAAAACATTTATTGCCTTGGCATTTAGTTTCATTAACTTTATATCTTGCTCATCCCAATTCTTTTCAAGATTGAGAACATCAACCTATCTATTTTAATTATGGGTATGTGTGGTCCATTGACTATAACTTTCGAAAGTTGATAGTCAAGTGTTTGAATATAAATGTGCATACAAGCTTTTTAATAAATGCAATTTGTTTCAGTGAACAAGGGGGGTCGGTTTGTAAATTATCCTTTGATAAGAGAAATGCCAAGTTAGGTTATCATTTGATCTTAACTCTTAATCATTGGATAAAGTGCAGCTGAGTACCAAGGCTATAATGCCACTTGTTGCCTAGTTAGACAATCCAAATGGGGGCGAATTAGTATTCTCAAAAATTTAACACAAATATGTGCTACCTTTAAAAACTTGTAGAGTTTGGTGAGCAAAAATATATGCTGTTGGTGCTGAAATCCATCAAGATGCCGAAGATATTGGAGTTGATGGTGCAGGGGGGTCCCCAAGAGTTGGAACATGCAAAAAAGCCCTGGTCGAAAGATATTCCAGTATGGGCCCTTCGATGCTCAAGTTAGTTTTCTGACATGACAACAATATGAGGAGTATGGTAAAAAAATTTTACGTACCTTAGGAGTTCCCAGGGAGTCTCATTTTATAGGTGAAAGACATGCAATTTTAGAATGAAAAGAATCTTGGCGGATTCGGTGAGAAGTGACAGGCTTACCAGCAAGCTGTCAAAAAATTTTCATTTACAAAAGATGTCCATTCTATTTTTATTGAAATCTTATCCTTTGTATAGAATTGATCATATTTCTTCAATGATGATGTGGACTAATACTTGGGTCTATGCATGCTCTCCTTAATTATGAAGATATGATAGTGATTAGCGATCATGAGATGTGATGTGACCTTTTGGCCATATGGTTGGGGGCATGGGAGTGAGCATCAGAGTGTTGGCCATACGAGAGATCCAAGTAGAAATATAGCCCAAGGTCATAGGGACCGAAGATTTTTTTCAAGCATCTCCACTAAAGCCAAGGGGTCAGCAAGAAGACGTGTGATCAAATTATCCTGGTTAGCCTAATATATGCCAATGGCTTTCTAAGGACCGACTGATGAGGGACTGGTTGCTGCTGAGGCTTGGTCGGATGAAGGTGATTGGCGAGCGATACTTGACCATGCTTTGTTGATCAAGATGTCAAATTTTCTAGTAAGATGATGGATGGACAAAGGAGCTGCACACATATCGGGCATGTGGTTGAGATGTGTCTAGATGTCCCAGAGCAAAATAATCATTAGCCAACCAAGGATCATATCCGATGAGTGATCGATGAATGCTTGTTGACAACTTTCGGGGGTGATAAGGGTACTAGTTACTACTAAGACCTGCTTGGACGAGAGTACTTGATGGTTTAGCACTTAGCTGGACTCGATCGATTTGAAAAGGCATCAACTTCTTCGATGAGGGTTTAGTTGAGTGGTGGGACTGATCATGCACTAACTGCATTGTCCTGCTCGATAACATTGGGGCCAAGAAAAAGTTCTCTTTTGATCAAGATCTCCATCCGACGAATGGTCAGTGATGCGTTCCAAGGTCGTTCAACCTGCATGTTGCTTTATTTGGTAATGAAGTTAAAAGGTAGTCTCCTGTTAATCGAGGTCTCGATCTGATGAGTGGTCGAAAAGTATGTGTTGAGCTGAGTGACCAGGCTTATCACTTGGACTTCATATCCTGGGCCCAAGCACAAAATTTTCAACATGTACCATGGCAATTCTAAGATGGAATACTGAAAGTAAGAGCAAATAAACAAGAGAGCACATATAAATAGAAATTTTAAAGTGATTCGATATACCCAGCATCTATATCCATTTTTCAAGCCACCTCTTGAAAATTTTTACTATAATCTCTCTAAGATTATAGCCAGATTATTTTTTCAGGTTTACAATCCAAAATCCTTACAGTCAATCCCTGGCTATACACCTAATTTCAATCCCCAATTGAAGTTAAAAAATAAAAGAACCAAGAAAGAAAAATATAAATACAAAGCTCCTTGAAATGAGCACGAATAAAAATAATAACATTTAAAAAAGAGACTCCTAGGAATCTATAGAATCTTTGAAGTATGAGACTCCTAGGAATCTATAGAATCTTTGAAGTTTGTCTCCTTGCTAGAATGCTAATGAATAGAATCTTTTCAGGTGGTTGGGAGTGAAAGCTCTCAAATCAATACTCTTTTATCTTTTTCTTTTCATTCTTAACTCTCTCTTGATGGTTCTTGAAATATTCTAAGTTCTTATTTTTTTAATGAGTTTGGTAAGCTTTTAACATGTCTTCAGGGCCAAAAAATTAGTTTTTAGCTAGTGAAAGATAAAATAGAGCCATTAGATTCAAAACCGGATAAATCTAAATTTTCTACAAAACTAGTTATTATGTTGTTAGCAGTTTTTGAGTCGACTCGGGATTCATTCGAGTTGGCTTGATTCAAAATGAGTAGACTCGATTTCAATTCACCGAAATCTATCTTTCTATTTTTATTGTTGAGTCGGTTTAGATTATTGAGGTCGACTCGGTTGCCATTATATTAAAAAAATCAATTTTCTATAGATCCTTTATGTAGATCATTATTGGATTGATTCAAATAATTGGAATCGACTTGGTTTCCATCCAAGTTGGCTCAGTTAACATTTGGATCGACTCAGTTATTAACCTCCAAAATACAACTTCTGTAATTTTTATTTTCCCTGTCGAGTCAATTCTAATTTCATTCGAGTCAGCTAGAGAGTGTGCCAATTGGCTGAAACTTTGCTAAAACTTTTTGTATAGTCATGAAATTTTGATCCTTCAAAAAATTTTAATTGCACATCCCAATATGTATACTATTTTTGCTTGAATTTTACCGACTTTTTTCCTTTTTTTGGAGTTTCAAAAACATGTCATTCATATCAAAATTTATTACTCTTAAACATTTCTTTTAAGACTTTGTTATTTCCTTGAACATGAACTTATTTAACTTATTAGGTACATTACATACTCAAAATTTTGTTATTCATTAAAATCAATCCTTAAGGCTAGCAAATCCCGCGATAGATCTTTCTATACTATGTATGTGATAGTTGAAGTTTGGGTTAAATAAATGAAGTTTAAGGCCTAATTCACACCGATTCATTTAGATAGAAATTATCTACGCCAAGGTTAAAACTTCACCAATTTTATAGTATAAATATTTAGCAATGGATCGTTTTAGTTATGTTGATATTAAATAATCAATATTATTTATTTTAAAATTTTAAGTTTTGAAAAGGATGTTTAGAGAGTTGGAAGGAAAACTCAAAAGTTCCCTTCCTTTCAAAGTTTCCTAAAAGTTTTGTTATAGGTTTAGCCCCATATTGTGACGGGACAATCCCTTCTTGATGTTTGTTTACCTTTTTTTTTTTTGTCCATCTTTGCTTGGCCAAGGAAGGAAGTGGGTTTTACACCACACGTACTGGCCCGACTTGCACATGCAAGAAAATATGGTGCGGTGTGGCATGGTGCATGCAAGTGACGATAAAATAATTTTATATTTTGGTCATCGTATTTTAATTTTTATCCTTTTATTTAATTTTTATCATATTTTTAAATCATCATTGCCCTACGTGGTTAAATGGTTAATTGATTATTTGACCAAATAGACGTATATCTCTTTGATCGGCCACTTTTAATCATCGTCAACCAGCTATACACTTCCAAATCTTTTTCTTTATCCGTGTCATAAATTAACAAGCCAATCTAACTAGATTCTTGGAGTCAATTTTTTATTTTCACTCTTATAAGTAGTATTTAAATAGAACTTAAATTTTTTTGATTTTATTAAAAACTTTGCTTTATTGAAACTCTTTTAATGTTTGACTAAAATTCTTTCACTAAAAAAAAAAAAAAAAAAAAAAAAAAAAAAAAAAAAGAAAAAAAAAAAGGAGGAATTTCTATATAACAGTTTTAGCGGTCAATGAATCCTTGCTTGACTCAAGAATTCAAGTTTAGGAATAATGATAGGATAGATTCTAGACGTTAGGCATGCCTATTGAATTGCTATAAAAAATAAATAAATAAAAAAAATCTAACCGCTGCTGATGCCCATGAATAGGTTTAGATACATTAATGTTTCTTTTTCGTCTTTTGTGAGAAATCCCTCTATTTTGTATGTAAAAGGTTAGGGTGTTCTTCGAATGGCCAATGTTGCGAGGATGATTCATCAATTCAACGTTGAGAGGAGGTTTTCTTATGCTCTTGCACATAATGTTATTGTGGACATCTTGTATTCTTTATATCATCGATTAGTGGATTCTCGTTTGGTACCCCATGATTTTTTCCTTCTTTGAAAGGTTTTTCATGTAAAATTTTTAGTTTCTTAGTTGCTTAGTTTTATAACTTCTATCAATTTATTCACTATGTATTGGGCTTGAGGAAATATTATCCATAGCTTATATAGGAAGGGAAGGGAGCACTCCCCAACAGTTTTTGCAGGGCATGAGCAGGTTAACACAACTGAAGTAAATGAGCATCCAAAACTGGAGCGGAAGTTCAGGAGGTTTGGAACTTGGCACTGAAGTAATATATTCTTCACGCAGCCCCCAAAACAAATATTTTACTTCTATACGCGTTAACACAAAATAAATGTCCGACAGAGTTCAAGAGGCTAGAGAGGGACATTGTTATTATTCTTTCCTTACGATGGGGGAAGGTTCAGTGATTTTTTTTTTTTTTTTTTTTTTTTATGATTATAGATTGGATGTCGTTAATTTGTTTTTTTTTTTTAAAAAAAAGAAAAAAATACCTCACATCGTTTCTGATCTCTTTTCATGAGATATTTTGTTGTTTCCTGCTATTCTGGGATAAAATTCTGTTTGCATCAACAATAAATGCTGTAATATTGTGTATGTTCAGAGAACTCTACCTACTAGAGTTTGTCTGTCTTGAAGGTCACGGGGAAGGGCAGATATTATATTAGCTTAGCTTGAATGACAGGAAATGCTCATTTTAAAGCCAGATCACCATTTTATTATTGAAAGGCATGAGCAGGTCCTCACCTTGATCCGGAACTGAGATTAAAAATAAAAATGATTCGGTCCCTATTCATTGCAGCCATTGACGATGCCAATTCTTCCTCTTGACGTCATCTAAAGATGGTGAGCGGGAGTGTTTCTAAGCCCCTCGAGCGTTTCCTACATGAAGTTGATGAACTAATTAATGAGCAATAAGAACAGGTATGAGATTGGATCAAGTCTGCTGTACTCTTGGTATTTGAGATTGGATAATGCACAAGGTACAATGACCGGGCCGAGGCTCCATTCCCAGAAAAATCTTTGAAGATCTTTGAATTATTACAGGTATAGAAGATTGCTGCTGGCCATTGGCTTGGTGCCCATCTTTTAAAGCTTAACCATCCTGGAGCATACTATTTGATCTTGGTGCTTACTAGCAACGGAATATAATGCACGATAATTGATAAGAGAAGCAAGCCATCATCAGCAACCAAGCACATGCAAACTGCTCTAAAATAAGGGCTTCCTCAGACTGGTGCATGCTCTCATGGCTGTGAATCTTGCCCGTGATCGCGAATTCATGCATGGGGCCAGTCTCATGCATCGGATCACCTTGCATGTGCCTCCATCATGCATGCATATCGATGGCCGATGGTCCACGACCAAGGTATACGGCCCGCAGAGACAGCTGCGAGATCGCGACCATTCAGTCTTGGAGGAAGACATATCACCTTCCCCTCCCCAACAAAGGTATGTGGGTGCCCTGTGCCTTCTGTCCACCTACTGCCCCTCTCGCACTGATCCAGTTCACTGTAAGGTGTACTTATTACAACGGTCAATTATGTGATGATCCAAGGTGGACAGAGACCGATCGATAAAGCTGGCTCCTCTAGTGAGCAGATTACCGTTGGAGTTTTGGAGGGAAAAACCATAATTTTCTTCGCTCCAAAAGTCTTCCAAAGCCATTTGTCATGTATTCAGCCCCGGGACACTTTGCATCATTATATTTATGTACTCCCTTCTCATGCCCATCTTTGCTTAGGTCATCAAAAAAAAAGAAGAAGAAGAAGAAGAAGATGGGGGTTTTTAATGCCACACACGCACGCCAAGGGCCCAGCTTGACCGAACACCACATAGCATGCACGATGATATATATTTTATTTTATTTATTTTTTTATCATATTTTATTTGATCGGTCACTTTTCTTTCTATTTATTCGTTCTCTTTCTTGCTGAGTGTTAAAAAATCTATCAACCCTCTTCATAATCGTATTTGAAAAAGAAAGTTTCGTGATCATATTTTGGGATAGAATTTTTAATGATATGTCTAGAATTAGCTTTATGGTAGTGCTTAGCATGCTTTCAGGTATTTTCTTCCCTGACTTTTTCAATTTTTGAGCCGATCCAACTAGATCCTAGGTAAGTCAATTTATTAATCTTATCATTTTTATTTAATAAATCCAAAACTCTCTTAACATGATTGATCGATAACATTTTAAATCAAATCTTTCCACCTCATTCCAAATTTATTTAAACTGTTACCAGAAAAATCAATTTCAATATTTAAATTTAATCTTGCCTTTATAAACTTTGATAAATCATTGTTATACCAAAATTGGATCATTGCTTTTATTATCTTTTGTAGTAGGAGCCAATAAATTGCATAATAATTTTTTTAACTCAATTGCTTAGCAAATAATTTGTGGGTTTCTTGTGACTGTTCTTAACATTAAGAGTCCTAATTGCCCCCGGTAATAGATGGAAGGCCTTGTTGGATGATAGCATCAACTTCTTTGCCTCTATTTTTACAAATGCATCGCCTTTTGCGATTATTTTTTTCAGTCATTGTTATTTACCTTTATGCATTAAGTTAGTAAAAATTCTACTAGTTCCATATGATATTATAATATTTTAATTAGTAGACAAATAGAGACTAAAATAAAATTCACTAACCATGAAACTTAGTAAAAAAACAAGAATTAGGTATCATTAAAACAATATAATTAACAAACATTGAAAAAATCTTCATTAAAGGGCTTTAAAAAAAATGACCGATTCAAAGCCAAAAACAACAAAACCTATGTTTGAAACTTAAATGAGAACAAAAAAAAAACATGAAATGCTTGCATAACTAAATAGAAGAAGCTCATGTTATCATAGTTCATCTTCTATACTATCATTATCATCCTAATCATCACAATCATCTCCTAATCATCACAATCATTATCATAGTTCATCTTCTATACTATCATTATCATCCTAATCATCACAATCATCTCCTAACACAGAAATATCGTTGCTAGCCAGCCCATCATTATCTTCATCAGAATCATCTTTCATCATAGAATTTTTATTATTTTCAAGCCTATCCTCGTCCAACTAGTCTGTATTGACATTTAACGGATGAATGCCACTCCTAACCCAAGCATCCACTTTATCATAATTTTCTGTCATATTAGACAGCTTCAAAATGAGAAGATTCATCTTGCTAAAATGCACATTCATTCATAAAATTTAACTTATTAATATACATTCATTTCATCAAATAACTATTTCATATATATGTTAATATTTTTTAAAATCCTTTTATTTTATATTAAAATAAAAATTTAAATTTATTTATGTAATTCTTTATGTTTATAGTTTATTATTAAAAGTATTCAAAAATTAAGTTTTGTAATCTCCAAATTCATACATAGTTTTTTTCAAATTCTTTAAGAATAGTTAATTCATGATTGCTTTTATTAATGCTATAATAGAAAGTAATGATGATTTTTTATGCAAAAAATATTAATTTTTTTATATTATATTTTATCATAAATATTTTTTATTTTTAATATTTTAATACAAGCCTGATCGAATTAATGATTTATATATAGTAATGCTAAGAATATATATGTACGATAACATATTTGATGGGATCGGTATGACTAAACCAGGTTTTGTACAAAAAATAATAATTTAAGATTTAGCGATATTTTTTTAAATCCCTTAAATTATGATATTTTTTACCGGCATATTAGTTAAGTGCTATAATGGAAGTTCTAGTTTTTAGCACTTCAAGTCATATGCCATAAAATCTAGTTTTTAGCACTTGAAGTCATATGCCATAAAATCTAAATTTATAGTATCATTTAGAATAAAGTACCGCTAATAAAAAATATTTATTAAAAGATAGAGCTTTTTTACCATATAATGCAGCAAAAATAAAAAATTTTGTGGCATATAATAAAAAATGCCATAAGCAATTTGTTGCCAAAAAATATTTTTGTTGTATTGGAAGCATGAGTCGATCCCAAGATTTCTCGAGCTGATATCTAGCCAACTTCAAGTCGACCCCTAATTAGTCGAGTCAACTCACTTAGATAAAACAAAGAGCCATATTTTTCAGCCCGGATCTTGAGTGGATCCCAAGCTACCTTGAGTCAACCCCAAGTTAATTTGAGTTAATTCAACTACATCTAACAACTCAAACGACCAATTTGTAGAAGTTGCAAAAATGTATAGATCTCTAATAACTAGTTTTGGTTCTCCAACTTGAAAAAAATCAATTTTTAGACCTTCTAAGTGCCTTAAATATATCCCAAATATATTGAAGAAGTAAGAGATCGAATGAGAAAAACAAAGAAAAAATCCAAGAGAAACTAAGTGTACATTCTAAAGAAAGTTTTTACTTCCCAACCAACAACATCTTAACATTTCAAAAGATTCCAAGAAGAAAAAAGAGCATATAAGTCAAGCTTCCTCAACGATATTCTTGTGAACTTCAACAACCTTTTTACTTGCTCTTTAGGAGCTTTTTCCTTCTATTCATATTCTTTTAATTCTTTATTGCTGTAAACAAGTTTCAATTTAAATTGAAACTTGAGAAAAGATCTATCTAAACCTTGAATTGGATTGTGTCTTTGTATAAGCTTAGGAGTAGCTTAAGGGAGTAGTTTCAATTAATTTTCATTGAAAAAATTACTTGGATTTTAATTATGGCCCCAAAAATGCAATCAAGCTATAATCTTGGAGAGATTATAGTAGAATTTTCAAGAATGTCCTTGGAGAGTTGATGTAAATGTTAAGTTTGGTACCGAACCACTATCAAAACTTGTATTTATATGTACTCCTTGCTACTTTCCTGATTAATTACTATCATTTGCATCCTTATTTCTCAGTTATAATTCGTTGCTTTCACTACACTATCACTTTGCATAGTTTAAACTTGTTTTAATTTTTGAAAAGCCTAATTTATCCCCTTCTTGGATTGTCTATCTAGGCAACATCTATCTTTGATAGAATTTATATATAATAATATTTATCAGGCTAGCATCAAAGTAGCACCGTATGAAGCATTAGATGGAAGAAAGTGCCTTTCCCCAATTTGGTAGAATGATGTTAGTGAATGAAAGTTGTAAGGATCTGAACTTATACAATAGACAATTAAGAAATTTCTAATAATCAAGAAATGATTTCAAGCTACACAAAATAGATAGAAAACTTATGCAGATAACAAGAGACAAGGTTTGTATATGCCTTTGAGATAGCTTAAAAATAGAAAACTCTAGTGTTGAGCTAGGGGCTCAAGTTGGTGATCAACCCAAGTTGGGCCAACAAATCTTTGATCCTAACCTTCCACATCAAGAAGCTTCCCTTCAAGTCAAACTTCTCAAAGTCCACCTTTATTCCACTGCTCATGGTGATACTAAACTCAACCACAAACTAACCATGAGGTAGAATTGAGAAGGATATCATGGAACAGGGTATGTAGAATTTTTGTATGACATCTCCTTTACTTTTGTGCTCTACTTGACTCTAATACCACTTTGTAGGACCATCTAACCTTTGCATGGATCTTTGGAGACCAGCAATAGAGATTCCGCAAGAGTTCCTAGAGATTTGGATTCTAATGAGATGGCCAATGATCAAACACTAGTTGCACCAAATTGAAACCTAGGTGCATAAAATTCTAGTGCACCTAGAATCTTAGCACACCAAATCCTCTCAAGCACCCCACATGATTCCTTGGACTTGAGGGCATGTCTCCTCTAGTTTCAAGTTTGAAACATACCTCTCTAGGTTTAGGAGACAAACAAAAGAAGGTTTGGATAGCAAGCCAACTCCAATTCGAGTTCGATTAGGGTTGTCCAAGCGGTAAGTTTTCCAAGTACCAATCCTATTGGCGCTAACAACCACTTGTCATCCATTTTTTTTTTTCTATAATGGAGTTTCAAAACTCCACGGCCGAACGCTCGCATGAGCGCAGGCTCCGTGCACGGCCATTCGGTCTTGTTTCCATTTTCTTTCTTTTTTTCTTTAATTATTTCTTTTAAATGAAATAATGGTTATTTTATTTATTCCTTTTAATTAATTTTATAATGGCCATAATGGCTAGTTTGAGGACTTTT
The DNA here is from genome assembly GCA_021397845.1 of Areca catechu. Lineage (NCBI taxonomy): Eukaryota > Viridiplantae > Streptophyta > Magnoliopsida > Arecales > Arecaceae > Areca > Areca catechu. The sequence goes on along the minus strand of CM038040.1, from coordinate 5,624,113 downwards.
TGAAGATTTTCTTAAGAATTTTGAGCCTATAAATAGGCCTCTACCTCAGCCTTTCAAGGCATCCAAAACCTCAAGCTCTCTCACTCTAATATTCCTCTATTTCAATTTTTAAAGTCTTTCTCTTTTCAATCTTTTTTCATTTTAAATTTTTTAGACTGTAGATGAGCTGATCGACGTCCATTCAAGATCAAACCACCAACGAGTGTTGGAGTTTTGGCTTCTGGGTTATATTTTGGAAGAGAGCATGGGGTCCAATCAATCTTCACACGAGAAAGAGATCAAATCTTTTTTAGGACACGGTTCTATTTGCCTTACAGGCCAAATTCATAACCTTATACTGTAGTTCTTCTAAATTATTTTGTCACACCAAATTTAATCTGCCACACACCACAAAAAGTATTTTCAAACATTTCAATTATATATATTAATACACACACACACATATATATATATATATATATATATATATTTGTTTTAAAAATTAACACCTCCTTCTGTCATATTTCTTTTCAAATGAGGACTCCTTTCTTGAGGAACTAGGATGCACCTCCTCTTGGACTTCGGATGGGCGTGAGATGGAGTAGCAACTTCCTTGGAGCACTAGAACTCCTTAGCACTAAACATCCCATGCACCAACCAACTCCTTGCATAGCATGGAGTAGGAGTCCTCTTCAAAGTTTCTTGGAGGTAACTTGGAAAAGCTTTGTAGCATGACAACTCTAGATAAAGGGGCCTCTTCTAGCTTCAAATCAGTGCACAATATCTTGAGGAGAGAGAAGTCCTGGCTTGAAGGACTCTTGGTGCTACAACTTACCTAGCACTACAAACCTTGTGCACTAAATATTTCTTGGTGGTAGACTTTGGGATGTGAGGCCTTCTTGGACAGCATGAGGAGAGAGAAGAGAGAGAGGTTTAGGAAGAATTGAGTTTACATTGATTCCTTCAATATTAGATTACATGGTAAGTCATTTTATAGATTACAAGGCTCTACTAATTTACATAGGAATAGAAACATGGACCTAACCCTAACTCAAACTACTTCTAAGGCTAATCTAATATGATGGTGTTTAACCCAAGTCCAAGTATATCCATAACTTGATATGCTCTCACCCTCATAGATCTAAACCTGGTCCAATATGGATTAGTCCTGTTGAGATCCAAAATCCTAGATCTCAAGACCATGAAGGGTCAAACTTCTATCCTAGGACTAAACCAGTCCTAGCCCTAGGATCCAAACTTGATCTAGATCATGGAGCCAACACCATGGCTCCTTACTTGGTCTCCCAAGACCTGGGAGTACCACACCTATGTCTAAAATTTGAACTCTTAGCTTAGCTATGCTAAGGACCCTCGCTAATGGGAGCAAATATGTTGGCACTCAAGTAGTCATGAAGGATTTATGTTGCAAGAAGATATGGGACGTACTACAAACAAATACACAATCCTGAAAAATCTTGTTGCAAGATGATATACAACATACCACAAGGTGATATGCGGTACCATGACCCTACCACAAAAAAAATAGTCATAATTTATAGTCGATAAGATGAACTTGACATTTGAAGAATTTGAATTATGAACAAAAATATATTTTTTATTAATTAGATTTTCATGCATAATAATATGATAAATTAGTAAATCTAGATTCAAATTTTGAATTGATGAATTTATCATGTTTTTTTATATAGAATTGTTTGCCTGATTTATTTAATTAGAGTGTTCATTATTTACTATGTTATCTACCTCATTATTGAATTACTAGTTTTTATAAATTTGAAAAATTAGCTTGATTCAAGGTTTCATTATCAGAGTGCGACTAGAGATGGAATTTAGCCTTCTTTTTATTATGGTTTATAAGAATTGATGAAAGAGTTTAGAATGTTGTTGACTTTTTGAAACTTTTAATTGTGATTCAATTGATATTTAGTTTTAATTTAGTTATTTAATTTAAATTTTCAACATTAACTCTTTACATTTATTATCTTGCTTGTGTATGATATTATGATGAGCTGTCTCGCATGCTTGATGAGCATATGATGATCGACACAACCCTTGATATGTGGTTTCAGGTCAGGGAAATGACGACATCCGAGTAATTGATGATAAGCATCCATAGGGATAACATCATACCATGCCTTGTTTTGATATCATTTCCTAATAGAGAATCGAACCAAATAATACTTTGGTACCTTTATTTCATTGTTGTCTCTAAGCCACTACAATTTGCAAGGGTGGGGGTGATTTTTGGTGGATAATTTTAGCTTGTCGACCATCAACTTACCAACGATGTTCTCACACCTTCCTCTATTTGTAATTATACCTTTTATGGAAGATGTTGTGGCAAAACAATCTTCTTCATCAACTACTATGGTCGTATTAAGGCTACGATGGACCGCCAAAGCTTTAACTTGATCGGTATACACTAACTCTTCATCATTAATAATCTTCCTCATCCTACTTAATTGACTGATCTTCCTCCTCCTCTTCTTCTAAACAAGTTTCTTCCTCCACCGAAGAGATGGGCTTGCAATTCGAGCAATCAGATGCAATATGCCCAAACCCATTATACTTGAAGCACTTGTAGGGATTAGAGGGGCAATGCTGGATTAGATAGATTTGTTATTTGGTGGCTACCTAAATGCTAAGACTGAGTCTAGAGTTAAACTCTATGTCCTTAAGATAATTTTGTCCCATAAAAGTGTTTACGGTTTGTATGACGATTGTCTCCAAGGATATAACGGTCTTCTTCTGGTAAAAACAGCACTACTATTTATCATAACAGCGAACCAAGAATGCTTTTTTCTCTCTTTATGACTAGAGCATGCAAAATGTACTATAGCTATACTCTCTTCCTTCAGAGTATGCAAATACCTAAGGAAAGAATTCTTTTCGATGAATTTTGGGTGAAGAAAGGGATCCTATTTATAGCATTAAGCACCTTATCGGAAGCATCCTCTAGGATTAATCTGGTCCATCTAATTGTTATCAGATTGATCGGATGAGTTATCAGATGGTTAAGATAAGTCATTTCGTATCGGGATACACCCTTTTCCTTTTTGTGATATGAAGATCACGCGATCAACATGCCTTTGAAACATCATTTTACTATCCAACTACTACCATGAATTGATGATCACGTTATCAACCATTCTGGATATGTTGATCCATGAACAGATGCTTGATCCGTTGATCTATCTATCGTAACCGATTGATAACCATTGGTTGGTCTGCTTTGATCACCATGATCAATCTATGATTGACACGATCTTAGCCCATCATCAGACGATCTTGATTCAATCAATCAGTGCACCTACAAAGCGTCCATTGTGCCCTTATCGCTCGTCACGCGCGTGCGTGCACGGATGATGCTACGCATCACTTCTAGAGCATGGAATGGAGTTCCCATATAAAGTGAATCAAGTTTTCTTACACTTTCGATGTGGGACTAAATTTTCTATGTTCAAAGGATAGTTTAGAAATAAAATTCCCATTCACTTTTTATAACAATCCCCCACATGAATGAAATTTTGGACTAAGATCAAAGATCAGCAAAGGAGATCCCCCACAAAAAGGATTAAATGCAAATGAATATGTAGACACTATAAGAGAGTATAATAGAATGAAGTTGTATCAGGATAGGTAGCTTGTAGCTTTGAACCTTCCTTAGTGAGTTGTTATCGAGCTTACTTGCTAAAAGTGAACACGATGTTTTGAACTTTTCAGCATTTAATGTAAACTAAAACAATAACAATAACACGACTTTATTCCGAGCATTCTTTTTGGTTCTCATGGTTGTGTTCATTTTAGTCCTGAACAACTTATGGCTTCATGAATGCTTTAGAGAATCAAAGCCTTTTAGATTCTCATAGAATTAGTCCAATTCACACTCACATAGGTGATTCTTATTAAGAGTATCCTGCTATACCCCACATGATATTCATATCATCAAAATCATTAAAAGCTATGCTTATCCTAGTACCTTTAATAGGTAGCACGAATTGTCATAGGCATGAGTAGGATTTAACTTCCTTTGTGCTATATTAATCTCTTCATAATTTAGTTGTCCCTTTTGAACCTAGATTTTGGGATCTCCTGTCAACTAGGTTGGATATCCACTATGAAGATTAATTTGTTATAGACTTTAAACCCATTCCCCTCGATAAATAATTTATTGATCTCTTGGTAAACCTTTTGTTAGAAGATCTGTAAGATTTTTCTTTGACTGAATGTAGTCAATAGAGATTATTCCATTTTCAAGTAATTGCATAATGGTATTATATCTACAACATATATGTCTAGACTTATCATTATACATTTTATTTTGTGCTCTGCAAATAGTCGATTGATTATCACAATGGATATAAATTGCAGACACGGGTTTAGACCAACATGGAATATCTTCTAAAAAATTTCGAAACCATTCTGCTTCTTTTTCAGCTTTATGTAAAGTTATAAACTCTAATTCCATAGTGGACCGATCTATACAAGTTTGTTTTAAAGATTTTCATGATGCTGCACCTCTTCCTAAGGTGAATACATATTCATTAGTAGATTTAGTGTCTTCTATTAATGATATCCAGTTAGCATCACTATACCCTTCTAGTACAGTTGAATATTTCATATAATGTAATCCATAACTTAGGTATATCATAAATATTTTAATACCCTTACTAGTACTATCCAATGATTTGGACTTGGATTACTAGTAAATATGCTTAACTTATTGATAGCATATGCTATGTCAGAACGGGTGCAATTCATGACATATTAAACTGCCAATTATACATGAATATTCTAGTTGTGATATGGATTGCTCGGTATGCTTGACAAGATGTAGATTAATATCTATAGGTATTTTAAGCGGGCTGGTATCATACTTATTGAACTTATTTAATATTTTTTCAATATAGTGAGATTGAAATAATACTATTCCATCAGACGTTCTATTGATTTTAATTCCTAATATAACATCTGCAATATCCATATCTTTCATATCAAAATATTTGATCAACTTTTTCTTTGTATTGTTAATTATACCGGTATCACTATCTATGATTAACAAATCATCCACGTATAAACAGACTAACACATACCCTATAGGCATGGTTTTGGCATATACACATTTGTCATATTTATTTATTTTGAATCCATTAGACAACATGACATTGTCAAATTTTATATACCATTGCTCAAGTGCTTGTTTTAATCCATATAAGGATTTCACAAGTCTGCACACCTTCTTTTCTTTGCCTAGAACAACAAACCCTTCAAGTTGTTTCATATATATTTCTTCATCTAATTCACCATTTAGAAAAGCTATTTTAACATCCATTGGACATATTTCAATATTATTAATAACTGCAATAGCAATTAACATTCTTATAGATGTTATCCTTATTACTGGTGAATAAGTATCAAAGAAGTTTAGATCTTCTTTTTGTTTAAAGTCTTTAGCTACTAATCTGGCTTTATACTTGTCAATTAATCCATCAGCCTTTAATTTTTTCTTAAAGATCCATTTATACACTAAAGGCTTCATACATAATGGTAAATCTACCAATTCCTAGATATGATTATGCATGATGGACTCAATTTCACTATTAATAGCTTCTTTCCAAAAGGGTGCTTCTGGTGTAGACATTGTCTCTTTGAATATTTCTAGTACATTTTCTATCATGTACGTTACATAATCTGGACTAAAAGATTTTATAATTTTTGATCTTTTACCGCGTCTAAGTTCATCTTCAAGATGGTTTTCCTGATGCCTATGACTTGCAATATTCTTATAAGTTTATTTATTTGAATTTATTATAGATGTTCCTTTATTTGGAAATATATTTTCAAAAAATGATGCATTTCTTGATTCCATGATTGTGTTTTTCTGTATATTAGATATATCTGATTTATATATAAGAAAGCGATATGCACTACTATTTTGTGCATAACCGATGAAAATATAATCAACAGTTTTAGATCCTATTTTAATAATTTTGGGATCTTGAATGGATACTTTAGCTAGACACCTCCACACTCTTAAGTAATTATAAGAAGGTTTTTTTCCTTTCCATAATTCATATGGAGTTATGTCCTTCTTTTTAAGAGATGTTTTGTTAAGAATATGATTAGCCAAGAGAATTACTTCTTCCCATAAATTCTATGGTGATCCAGAGTTTATCAATATGGCATTCATCATTTCTTTCAATGTTCGATTTTTGTGTTCAGCAATTCCATTAGATTGAGATGAATAAGGAGCTGTAGTTTGATGAATAATACCATGTTCTTGATAAAATTTATTAAATAATTCATCGTATTCACCACCTATATCACTCTTTATAACCTTGATCTTTTTACCAAGTTAATTTTTAACCTCATTTTTATAATATTTAAAAATATCTAAAGTCTCATCTTTAGACTTTAGTAGATACAGATAATAGTATCTAGTTCAATCATCAATAAATATTAAAAAATATTTTTTATCTTCTCTAGTTTATACAGATTTTAAGTTACATAGATCACTATGAATCAAATATAGAGGTTCAATATTCCTTTCTACTGAATGAAATGGTGTTTTGGCTAGCTTAGCTTCAACACATATTTCATACTTGTAGTGTAGATCGATTTCATGATTAGACAATAATTCTAAATTCATTAATTTTTGTAATGAATTAAAATTTACATGTCATAATCTATCATGCTATAAACAAGAAGAGTCAACCATATAAGCAGAAGAACAATCTTTATTCTTGTCAAGGTTGCGATATACAGTCATTATATTCATCTTGAATAAATCATTATTCAAGTAACCTCTTCCTAGAAAGACCTTCCTTTAGTTAATACAAATTTATCATACTCAAAGACCATCCTAAACCCATGTTTGCTTAGGAGGGAGCCTGAAATTAGATTCTTCCGGATGTCAGGAACATGCAGTATGACGTTCAGTAGAAGCTCTTTGCTAGATGTCAACTTCATTCAATTCAATGTTACGCAAATCTTATTCACATTCAACATGCTTTTTAATATTGTGAAAGGGAGCAAGGAGGCATCTTGAATTTACGTTTTGATATCACTTGATACCGAGGTGTTAAACTAGGGCAAAAATTTCAGAGAAAATAAAGTCTATGCAATCGATTATAACAAAGTAGAAATCCCATTACAAAATATGACACAGGAAGCCAGAACCTCAGTGGCAGCGATAACCCGCAAGATAGTAGACTTTCAATAGGGGCAAACAATAGCTAAAAGGGAAGCAATGAATGATAACTCTATTTTGAGGCCAAAAATATTATCTTGGCCTGCCATTCCAAGGATACAACTTTCACAATACTTACATACAAACTCTAGTAATCTATCAAAAGTGAGGAGAGAGAAAGAATAGAGAGAAAATAAGAAAAGAATTATAATAAAATTTTCACTAACCAATAGCTCAAGCATAATTATAAAAGGAATTCTAATGGAATATTTATAGATAGTATAAGTTGGTTCTTTTCTTCTTCTTACTAATGTGAAATTTATGCTCTTGCATGGATTTAAATAATCTTAACCATTAACTTTTTTAATAAGTTAAAAATAATTTAAAAAAATTAAAAATTTATTATTATTATTATTATTATTTTAAATTTTCTAACTGGACTCGGGTACAAGAGCGGGGCCGCAATGGAGTATCGATGCCCAGCGTGCAGGGGCATCGCCAAGCGTAAGCTCAGACCTACATACCTAGCAAATGAACTCTAGACACCAGTGCGGCAGCATAGGAGAATGTGTCAAATAGTTTGAAAATAATCTCCGGCCTCTAACCACCATGAAAGATCTTGTCGTGGTAACAGCATTTTGCCCGTAGTTTCAAATCCGAATTTTTTTAATATTATTTTTTAAAAATAATATTATCAAAATAACATTATTTTAAATAATATTATTTAATTATCATAGTTTTTACCGTGCGTCATTTTTTTTTTACCATCTTGGGAAGATGCGGGTGGGACATGCATTTTTTAAAGAAGGTGGAAGTTAAAAATGTGCCTTCCAAATTAATAAAAATTTTTTTTTGAAGGCATAGGTTCAACGGTGCTTTCTAAAAAAATTTTTTATAAAAGATATTGAAGACCCAAATACAACCTCTATCTTCTAACTTGAAAAGAAAAGAAAAAAAAAAAAAAATCTGGTGTTCTTTAAAAAAATCTCTTGAAGCATTAAATGCATCCCAAATCCATTAAATGCACACTCTTTTCATTAAATTTTAATATAATAAAATTTAAAATAATATAATAGAATTTAAAATATTTAAAATAATATAATAAAATTATAATATTTATAATATTTAAAATAATATAATAAAATTAAAAATTAAAAAAAATTAAAAGAAGCCGTAGGTAAAATAAAGTCGCAGGCCGCATCCGCGACTTCATCTTATTCCTGCATATCTATTTTTAAAATAAAAAATAAAAATTTAAAATATATATAAATAAAATCATAAATTACAATATTAATAATAATATAAAATATTAATATTTTAAAATAAAGTTTATTATAATATATAATAAATATAATAATATATTCTAATATATTAAATTATAAATACTATATTATATTATTCAATATAATAAATATAATAAATATTTTATAATAAAATATAAAATTTATAATTTAATCGGTACCGGTCTAGTCGCCAGTCCGGTCGCCAATTCGCCTATCGGGCCGGTGCCAATCCGACCATCAACCCAATACTAATCCGACTACCAGTCCGGTCATCAGGCCGATACCAGTCCGGTCACCAGTTCGATCGATGTCAATACTTAATCGAATCAGTGATCGGATCGGTGGTCAAATCAGTGGCCAGACCGGCAATGGATCAGTGGCCAAACTGGCAACTGGATTGGATTAACGATCATATCCGGTTGCCATTTTGGCCACCGGTCTAGTTACGCGTCTAGCCACCGATCCTGCCATCGATCCGACCAGGGATCCGGCCATTGGTCCAGTCATCGATCCTGCCACCGATCCGGATATCGATATCGCCATCGGTTCGGTCACCAGTCCTGCTATCAATCCGGTCGCTGGTCCGATCAGGGGTTCGGTTGTCGATCCTATCACTGGTCATTATTTTGATAATATTATTTGAAACAACATTATTTTGATAATATTATTTTAAAAAAATAATATTTAAAAAAAAATCTTTCAAACCCGCCACGGTCAGCATAAAATAGAATATATGTTTTCTCATCCAAATGCGCACGCTTAATGGATATATAAGAAGACATGGACAGGCATTAATTCCTTTGCACTCCACACGGAACCATAACAATTAAACTGTTGGACAGCCAACTAGATAGGCCAGCTAGCTTGAGTTAACTTGTAGGGATCAATATTTTATTACTCTCCATATGCTCTTTATGGCTTCTGGCAAGATGTACATTATACTGTCTCGAATGAAAACAAGGTTGCATCTATTCTCTCAATCATTGCACCCTCTTTACTATCCCAAGTTCCAAACCATCCAGTCAAAGTGACTCCACATGTGTTGAAATGTACTCTCACCTACAGTGCAAGTCTCGTGTTACTTGTTTGCAGACATGGATTAAGCAAAAAAATATCTAAAAATAAAAATAACAACAATAAATAAATGACATAGATGCTATTATTATTATTGTTGCTATTATTATCATCATCATCACCGTCATCATTTATTAATTTTTTTATTATTTTAATAATTATATTAAAATTTATATTAAAAAGATAGATTAAAATTGTTTAACAATGAAACTATATCCATTCTTTTAGCAGTGATAACTCAAAAATGATGGTGAATTTGCTCAACCTGCTTGAAAATATCTAGTGCATGAACAAATATAATTTGATTCAATACAAATCAAAGGGAATCATATTATGTAGGTTTAGGATTCAATATCGTACTAACTACTGCAAGTGCTTTATAATGTAGTGCACAATCAAAAAGAAATTATTTGATAATTTTTTTGTCAGAATTTTTTAAAAGAAAACTTGCTAAAGACACCTAGGATGTCGTAGAACAAATGAAAATATGAATTAATATAATTACTTACATCCACTGGCATAAATTATGAGCCATGCTAGTAGACCCATCTTGGTACGTAAGAATTCATTCTTATTGGGGATTAAAGTTTTCTTGCCATTGGTAGCATTCTAGTTACTGTATTCGAAGAAAATCCAAATGTGGGTACATTCTATTGAATGGAGGAGAGAGATCGGTTACTTTTGACCATGTGTCCTGGCTTGATATATATTGCTTGTATCGATTTGTCATAACTTGGAGCAAAGCAACCGTGTCCTGCTTCTTAAAACCACAGATCATCAAAATTCTCTTGTTTTACCAATTATTACAAGCCACAATTATATCCCATCATTTGCTTAAAATCTCTCTCTCTCTCTCTCTCTCTCTCTGAGCCCCAGAGAGAGAGAGAGAGAGAGAGAGAGAGAGAGAGAGAGAGAGAGAGAGAGAGAGAGGAGGGGTAAAAGTGGCTCCCACCCATTCATTCAATCATAACCTCTCCACCAACTTCCCCGGGCTCCCACAGGCACTACATTCATTTTCATTCTCTCAAGTCTCGATCATTCCGTACCGCGCTCCCAACTTGCTACCCTGCGCCTTTTTTTTTTTTTTGATAAGACTGCTACCCTGCACCATCCCCTTGGTATAGGAGACTAAAAGAAACTGGAAGAAGGAAAAAGAAATGCAACTGCTTTCCTCTTCCACAGCATATCTTTCATAGAGATCTAGATTCGTCACTTCCTTAAATCCTCTTTTGTTCCAGCTTCTTGCTTAGCATATGTACACAGACCACAAAGCCTCTGAATTGGCGATTCGAAATGTCCGCCCACGTTGCACCCGAGCAAGTATGCTATGTCCACTGCAACTTCTGCAACACCATCCTCGTGGTATAAATCGCATCTCTCTCTCTCCCCCTCCCTCCCTCCCCCCGGTTTTGGTGATCAGCTATTCTGTTGCCTATTACAGTAAGTCCAGATGCAAATTGATCAAGAGCACTGAAATTAAGAAAGACCCTTAAAATTTTGGTCAATAGAGACAAGAGATGATAAGTTTGCGCTTAACAAGAAGATGATTTTCGAAAAGGAGGTCATGATCCATCTTTCTTTCTTTCTTTCTTTCTTAGTTTTCTTTAACTTCGCTGTTCTTGGAGCTAAGTGATTGCTAGCAAGCCAAGTGATTTGCAACACCTGGTTCTTATAAGCGAGACTAAATAAAAATTTTAGAAAAACCTTAGAGCTAGGTCGTGGAAACTCGAGCAAATTGAGGGAATTGAATTATGCGCATCGAGGCAAATAAATAGTTTATTTTACGATGGTTCAGGTCTATTTGAGATCGGTTTTCGGGAAAAAACAGCTGCTTTACCTGTTGGATCCTATTGAAAACATTTATAGAGTTCAGAAGGAATATTACTGCTAAACCCAAAGTTTAATTGAACTAAGAAATGATAGATTAACTGGATATCTCGGAGTGTCGTGCGTTATCAACATTTTGCAAACTTCATAAATAATTATTGCGTTTTCTCGGAAACCACGATCATCATATGAATTATGAATTCCAAATTTCATCTCCCAATTTTATCTGAAGATAATAAGCCGACCTAATTTTTCTCTCTCTCTCTCTCTCGCTCTCTCGCTCTCGCTCATCCTAGAGAGAGACTGAAAATTTTTGCGACAACCAGACAAAATAATAATAGCATTCTGGCTACTTCATAGCCACTCTCCTTGGCCTCGATTCTCACTATTACAATATTCTAAGGAACATTAAAACTTCATAAAGATGAAATAGTTTTCAGCATCTCTTGAAACATAATTTATTCAAAGATGTCTTAACTTCATATCGTAATACATAATATCAAGAACTGGGCATATGTTCTACATTTTTCTCAACTGCCAACCATTTACCAGGAAAGGATACTAGAATTTGCTTTTCTGAAGGTGAAAAATCATGTTTACCTTTGGATCGGAGGAAAGAGAATATCATGATACTATTGCTTATTGTTTTCTTGATTCACTTTTCCACTTACATTTGAACTTCTTTTTGGTATATATAATATTATAGCTTATTTGCATGAAGTTTTTTTTAACAATTCCTTCAAATCTCATGTGAATGCTGCCGCATTTGCATGATTCCCCCACTCTCTTTCCAACTTTTTTTTGGGGGAAAATTGTTGGAATCACACCTCAGATCTCATTCAGTAAATAAAATAAGGAATGGCTGGTGTAGAACGTACCAGGGAATTCCTCTCCAACAGTAATGGTGATTGCGCACTCCCATTTCGGTCGCAATTGTCATATCGTCTAGTACATAATTTGGCTCAGGAAAACCTACTCCTCTCTCTCTCTCTCTCTCTCTCTCTCTCTCTCTCTCTCTCTCTCTCTCTCTCTCTAGCTGAGAGCTGCGATTATGGTTCTGCTGTTACATCATTTTCCACCGTCTTTCTTGATTTTTGCTCTACCTTCTCTTGCTTTAATTTACTTTCGAACAGAGAGAGGTCAGTACTGGAGGGTTCAGAGAAGAGGGTGAGTGGCTTGGGGCTTTTAACTTAAAAGAATGCTGCACATACAACCAGCTTTTTTCTTTTTCTTTTTCGTTGAAGTTAGATCCCTCACAGAATGAAAGAGGTTATAGTATCTCTAGGTTGCGCTGCTCATAAAAGAAAGCACTGCAAAAGTGATATCGCAGGCAAAAAAAAGGGAAGAGGAGATGAACTTCCTTTTTAAGTATAAGTCCTTTTGCATCTATCCCCTCCAAATAACAGTATGCCTCCTCCTCTCCTTCCTCCTCTTCTTCTTTTTCGACCATCCGTCACTCAAAATACTGTTTCTACTTTCTTCTCCTAATTCTCCTCTAACCTCCTCCTTCCTTTCCAAATATATATCTCTCCTTATCTTTTTACTTCACGAACCATTTTTTTTTTTCTTTCTAGGCTTCTCATCTTCCTCCTCCTTGGAGCAGCACTACGCTAACTACTAAATATTTATATACGAATACTGAGGAGTGAGGACTCTATGATTCTATTTTCACTGTCCGCGTATTGGAGCTAAAAAGCAATGATGAAATGGTGAAATATATAGGAGATTTTGTAATTTCTTTCTAGTGTAATATGATGTGATACTTCGACAACTTTTCTTAACATTCTAGGATTATATCTCATGATACTTCTTTCATATATAATTCTCCTGCTATTTCTTTGGCGCTCTTTCTTCTTCAGGTTAGCGTCCCTAGCAGCAACTCGCTCAACATTGTGACAGTAAGATGCGGGCGTTGTGCTAATTTGCTGTCTGTGAATTTAGGAGCTCTTCTTCAAACATTTCCTACTCAAGTTGTCCAGGTTCAAACATCCATTCCTTTTCTTAATTATTGTTTTGCTGCATGTAGTACAGATACTATTTAGGTATTCGCGCACGGCTTTTCAGATCCACATCTGTGCATATTTGGGTTTATGATCTGTGCACATACAAGACGCGCACATAGAGAATCACTGATGTTGCCATCAAAGTAGTCAATGTAAAAAAAAAAAAAAGAGAGAGCCAGTGGAACGTGTAGTTCTCATCTTTGTATTTCATATATGCGGTAATTCTTACGGATGCGCAAGCATTGGAGTGAGTGCACAAGAAGACACGCATGATATTTTCAATTAAATATATATATGATATGTAGTATTTAATATATTATATATATTACTTCATATATTTTATACATGTTCAATTACCACAGACTGCAAAGAGTTTCTTTGACCATAAATTGAGGTTCAGTATATATACGCGCTTCAAAATGTAACATGCTTTGTTCCTCACAAATAATAACTAACTAAAATTTTCGGGATAGGAAAGATAATAATCTCTCTTTCTTCTCATCTGCTAATCAAGGTGACTATTCAAATTAACACAATTGCACACCAGGAAACTAAGATTATATGACATCTAATGACAAATCTTTGTTCTATTGTTGGCAAAGAAATTGCAGAATCATAACCTAGGGAATAGAGATTGCAATATGGATTGTGGATCATCTTCTAGAAGTAACAAGACTTCGATGATGAACTCAGTGGAAAATGTTCAGCAGCAAACACGACCTATTCACCGTAAGTCTCACTACGTTAATCTCATATTTATATTAGCTTAAGATTTTCATGAATAGAATCCTTATACAGTCATGTGCATGCATATCTATGGATGCAAGCAGACAAGCACATGCACGTACATAATTTTAGAAAACCCAAAGCTCCGATGAAGTTGTTTTGATTTTTTCTTAATGTACAAATTAACTTTCAGGTTTCTTTTCCAGTAAGAAAAACATTATCTTATCAAGTACTCTATACTTATTATGATTATGATTTAATAAGAAGCAACATCATAGTTGAAGTTCCGACTTCTTTTCCTTTTTCCTAATATGTGAGGAGTAGAATATAGGTGGAAGATGTCCAGGTTTAATTGTCACGTTTTGTAAATTGTTATGCAACTAGGGGCTTCCAAGCATAATATTTTATCTAAGATATTATAACTTGTAGTATATATTTTTCTGAAGCAGCACCAGAGAAGAGACGGCGTGTTCCTTCTGCCTACAATAGATTTATTAAGTGAGTTTTAAACATTCTGCCTACCATCATATTATTAATTTGTTTTACATGGTCTCAGAAACCCCATATTGCTATATCTATATTATATCTAATGGCGCGTTTCTTCTATGAACTCATATGTTGTTTTTATTATACAGAGAGGAGATACAAAGACTAAAGGCTACAAATCCTGACATTAGCCATAGGGAAGCTTTCAGCGCCGCGGCAAAGAATGTAAGATCTTTGTGAATGATATCCAGGTTTTCATAGAGATGAAAGGATGTGCAATAGAAAGGCTTTCTCACTAATCAACTTTTTAGAATAGCACTAGTAAATGTGTGTCACAACAAAGAGCAAGTGCGAGAGGGGGAAAGCAGTGCTCTTATCTCTCATGAATTTGCATTGAAGCACCTAGGAAGCATATGTATAAATAATATAATATATTTGCACATAAAGTGTAATCTAGTTCATTTTATTACATTTTAAAGAAACACATAACTAGGAAAAATGATACAACGATGAATAGCTTACCCGTTATCAAGTTAAGGTTGAATTTTGTGTAAAGGAAGTGCTAGCTACCAACAAATCTCGTTTTAAAGGCTTGAACTGATTTGATAATTTGAGTAGGAGTGAGATGACGTAGCAGATATGGCACAATAGGTAGAAGATTCTGGATACTAAGTAAGAGATCCTCTTCAAATGGTCTAATTTAAGAAAAATTTTTGCTTAAAAGTATAGTCCATCAGTACTAATAAGACATTTTGTCTCTTTTGTTTCATTTGAAGGCATTCATAGGTTTTCTTGTCTTTCTTGAACTTGACCCAAAAGCGTTCCTTTAATTTGTACAAACATCAGATATCACTATCAGTAGAAGGCAACACTAAAATGTGTTTGGTCAGCAGAAGCAAAGGACCACTGTTGCCAATTGTGCCGGAACATAGACAAGAAGATCTAACTGCGAATTGAAACCTTTTTGAACTTAAATTTTGAACACATTAAGTAGATTAAGGGAATCCTAAAATACATATATATCTAGGTTGACCAACAAATTGTGATTCGATTAGGGAGAAGGAAGAAATCCCCTTAATCCACTTAACTCAAATCATTCAAAAAAAAATAAAAAAAGGTGAAAATTTAAAAAGTAAGGTTTCCATCCCCTTTCATTTAAATCAATCATCAAAAAACCAAGATACATAGTTTTATTTAGAATGGTGATACATAGTTTTTATTTAGAATGGTGATACATAGTTTTTATTTAGAATGGTGAGGTCTGTCCATGTATAATTTAAGTCAGATTTCTCTCCTAGTTTTATTATATAGGATTCAATTTTCTAAAAAAGACTTAACTAGTAGAAATAAACTCAAATGAGCTAAAATTCTATGGAAGGTAAATATCAACTTTTATGTATATCAACTTTGCCTGCTATCACTCTATCCAGTTTTTCTTCGATTAGGAGATACGAAGAGTTAAAATCTTTCTTGAAGAGAAAATTTTTAGTTAAACTAGCTCATTTCAGGGCAAAAATGATGGAATTTAAGCCTAATCGCCTGGGATGTGGCTTTTCTTAGGAGGTTGCACGATATCATAAATCCCAAAAATTAAAGTATCCAATTTTTTTAAAAAATGATCATCTCAATCAGCATCATATAACAAAGTTATGATGGGTAAAAAATTGGCTCATGATTTAACTTTTTAATGTAGTGGATCTCATGTTCGGACCCTATTTGGCCCTACTCATAGTAGCCAAAGTGGTCCAAATCAAGTTCAGTAATCTCCTGGATATGTCAACTTTCTGAGAGCCAATAATATATGGTGACTCTTTGACATAAAGATACCTAGAGACCGGTGGATATTAATGGTCATTTGACCTTTAAATTTTACATGACACAAATATACTCAACTATCATTAGATTTTTAATTAAATGCAAATAGAGTGTAGCCATGTTCATGGGTTCATTTCTCATGTGATGTATAGCTCAACCTCTATACCACATATTGCAAGGGCAAGTGCTATAAAGAAAATTTTTATGTATCGTTCCTTTTCCTTAGACCAAACTAGAAGTAGTCCATTTTCGTATAAAAGGACATGTAGCACTTGATTTCATCTAATCAAGACCACATAGTCTCCATTTTTCAACTAAAAACCAATTCGATCGATTGTCATCTCTTTTATGATGTTTATGATTCACTATTTCTGTTATTATAATATTACCTGCTAGATGAATAACTTGTTCTTTTCTATTCTTTTTTTTGGGAAAGAGTCCATATTTCATTAATGAAAACAAAAGGTTGTGATCATCACTAGATAGATACTAAGCAATCAAGTTCTGAATATGAAAGAAGTGCAGGTGTATGCATGCTAAAAAATAGGGTTTAAAAAATCCTAGCAAAAGCAATTTTCAATTTTTTTAAAAAATATATACAAAATTATTTAAAAAAATATTTAAGGACTTATCTAACATGCTGATTAACATATCATCGCATGATATTAAATATGAAAATAAAATAAAATAAAAAAATGTTCGATCAACTTATCTTGATCACTGTCCTTATTCTTCTTGATTCGGGTCGATTTAGTCGATATTTAGTATTACAATCAGAGCTGTGCAAGTGCCCAGCCTCTGCTGGTATCTCCATGGGGACGATGCTGATCGACTCCCCGAGGCCTCTAGAGTGCTAGCTCTTTGTAGGTCTCTTCTCTGGCTTGAAACTCGAACTCCTTTCGAGATAATCTCGAAGGAACAATGCTACAACCCTTGCAGCCTTTGTGTAAACATTTCATGCAATAGCATAGAACTTTTCTTCAAACACCTAAGGGAGGAAGAACACTTTCTTCTCCCTTTCTTCTCTCGCTTGACTCTCTTCTCTAAAAGGGTTTAGACATGGAACTAAATCTGAAGATTGGTGGAAGTGCGATAGAAAGAAGGTGCGGCAATAGAAGCCCAACAAGAAAACTATGCATTCTCTGAATTCTTCCCTTTTTATTTTGTGATTAGTCATGCAAAAATAATCCCTTATGCACATGCTAAACAGACCAGATAAGGCTTCACCAAATTGGACCATATCCTAATCAGAATTAAATTCAAAAAGGAGGCTGACCAAAAGAAGGAGTCTTGCGATGGGAAGGATTTGCTTGAGAAACCTTTGGCGCATCCTCACCTTTCTCAAAACTTGTCCCACAAAATTCATATAGTTCCATGCCTCAATCATCAGATAAAGCCTATCTTATCAGATGAATAATCATATAAGAATTTAATTTAGGATAGAGTTTATCTGTTGAAGAGATAGAGTCCTAGAAAGGGAGGGCGTCAACTATTGGTGCACCTCCTTTCAATTCTGCTCACAAGATGGATTTCTTACCACTCAAAATATAACTTCCATGCTTTGAGAAAGATTAGGCCTAATCCAATTAGGTCTAGGTGTCCAATTTAATTGGGTTTAAATTTGGATCAAATAGAATCGAATTCGAGCATGATTCGATCGAAAAGACTGTTAATCCTATTCATAATAGGATTTGAAATTTTAATCTAATTAGGATTCTTAAATCTAATTAGATCAAGCCCAACTAAATTAAGTCAAATTGTAACTTTCGTAATTAAGTCCTTAGTGACAAATTAGCAAGTACCAAAAATAGTAGCCGCTAAATTTGTAACCTTTATAAAATTATAAGTTACTAAATTCGATCCAAGCCTTGAACAGGTTAGACCCCTATTGTATGTGACCTTCAGGTTTCATTCTGTCTGGTAGTGAGACATACCATGATTCCTATCATAGTATCATTGAAACCCTTTTTGATGGACCAAACTTTTTTAGCTCAATCCTAAAATGGATCGTTGATCCAAAAATATCTCAAGTGAGTTTACATAATTTACTAGTGATACCTAATAATATGTAGTGGCAACCCAATATAATAAAAGGATAAACTCCTAGGTTTAGTTTCTGTGTGAGCAAGTTTCTCTATCGAAAATCCCGACAAGATGCAAGTCATGGATTCTCGTCAAACCCTGAGCATCCTTCATATGCTGGACTTAATCAGCTCGAGACTAATTATGATTTTCATGAAAACTCTTTTTTATTATCACACTGTTGTGGCCATAATTTCAAAAACTCAGTCTCTTAGATCGCCTAAAACTATTCCTCTTTTACCGAGATCAATAGATCCTCTATAGATACATTTTCAACTCCTACAGTGAACTTACTACAATCAACATATACTACAAGGTCCTATATGGCTAGAGACCATATTTATATACTTATTAAACTATAGCAACCCTACTATGAGTGACTGAGATACTGTAGATCAAGGATCTACTCACATAATTATAACTCAGAAGTCACTGATGAATGAGTAGATATTCATATAACTTTTCGTTCATTGGTCATGCTCAGTATCATTATTCTTTAATAACTATTTATACTCTCTTCTAGTATCCCCATACTATAAATTCAAGACTTATCTACCTGAAAAAGATGCCACCTATGCACTGATCTTGATAGATCAATCACAGCCCCCATAATGGTCCAACGATCAGAAGCTTTTAGGAGTTAACCTATAATGATACATGTCTCAAATTTTTAACTCTTGAGAATATATGTCATTATCCATTGACTTTATGGATGATTCATAGATAGACAAATATAAATAAAAAAAATCTAATTTTAGTAATAAAAACTTGATTAAATATAAATGATGTCCTAGAAATTATGATGTGTCAATCAAATTAGCTTCTAGGATATACACATATAATAGAATAATAAGGATATTTTATCCTAACAATCAACTTCCTACATATCATGATGTCTGAGTATCTAGGGTTAATTAGGTGGGTGCGTGGGTTTGAGTCACACATTAAGCATGGGTCCACATTGGGTGCCAATTATCTATTTAGGAAATTTTATGTTAGCGAATTTAATGAAGTTTTAATATCAGTAAACTTTTCCTTTGAGAATTTTTGATGTCATCATAAAATTTTACTAGTTAAAGTTACATTAGACTTAGAAAAACCCAACTTGAAAAGGGTTCCTAAGTTTTTTATTGTAGTATGAATACCTTCCTAAGGCTCCAATCTTGGACATCCTAAAATAATTGAGTTATTGAGTTGGTGATTTATTGCCACCTCTTATCTCTCTCTGCCCCCTCTTTCTTTTAGTGGATTCCCTAGGTTTGTGAGTGAGTGTGAGAGAGTTGTATCCTTAGAGTAGCCATCCAAAATAGTGATTTGGTAAAGAGATTTGTCACACCTCTTCCATTTAGGCTCTAATATCTCGTATCGTATATATCATAATGGGATTTTTGCCTCACCATAATTGATTTTGTCGGCATCCCCTTTGTTCCTTTTATTTTAAGGGCAAGTTCAATACTTTTCAACATTCGGAGATAGTTCACATTTCTTTGAATATAGAGGTAATGTGCCTAGTTAAGAAAGATCCACATCAAAGATGTCACCATTCCCAAAAGTCAGTTCCTCCCAACCATCTTAGAAAAAGGACAAGAGCATTAACTCCAAAAATTTCAACACTACCACCTCCCCCACAAGATGCCAGGGCATATTGTGGCTAACTATCCAAACCAAAAGCTCATGTCTTTGGTAGAGGAAGAATCTTGCATAGAAGAAGAAGAAAAAGAGGAAAACAGGAAGAGTAGCCAATTAAGCATGATAATGAATATTAAGATGAAGAAGAGTTAGTATATATCAATTAAGGCAAAGCATTGTTGGTCCACCAAAGTCGTAATACTACCATGCAACAATATTTTTCACACTAAGTGTACTTCACAAGGGCCACAAATTTCTCAAAGAGTCATAAATGATGATACAACAGGGGCAATCATCATATGGTTTGCATGTTGGAAACTAAATTGAGCAGTAGAAACAAAGGCATGAGGTGGTTTCCTAAGGGTGAAGCAACTCACCAAAAGCAAAAATAGGTTGGTTATTTCATTGCCTCAAGTACAACAAAGTAGTTAGATATCCTTGAATCCTCACTTTCCAACTTCACTTCCTCATGTTAATATTTCAATCAGTGTGAGGCCATTCCATTCAACCACAACAACAACTTGGTGGGCATCTCTTGTTACTGCATAACAAAATTCTTCACCTTGGTTGCAACATGAGGAAATAGATAGGAGGTATTGATAGTAGCACACAAGTGGCTCCACAATTTTGAATATGCTAGGGTGCACAATGTTCCATCCCCTTATAGGATTGAACATGGGTTATGATGATGATCAACATAAAAGAGAGAGAAAGGAATTTTATTCTTCCTAAAGAATGGAAGAGCCAATGATGCTTTCACAACAAACAACCTCTTATATGGAGTCAACAAGATATGAGAATGCATTATTAGTTTATCCCACCAAGTCATTCAAGCATATTGAACATGTTTCCACTACATTCTACATCCCTTGCCAAACATGTACAACATGCTACCTTTCCTAATCTAACTCCCTTATGATGACCTACATAATTGTTTGGCTCATCAAATTTTATAAATAACTCTACAACTGATGCATATCACCAACATCAAGAGATTACCACAATGGGTGATAGTGTTCTTGCACCAATCATGACCTTTAATTGAGTCTGATGGCCTCCTCCATAGATACTTAAAGAGATACATTTGGCTAGATTTTTGACTCCCACACAAATGCGGGCATAGACATGGCCATTTGCATTACAAAAAATAGATGTAGTAGTGATAGGATCGTGATGTTATTATTAAGATACTGCAGCTATCAGTTTAATTAATCAACTTTTAAATAAAATTAAAAATACATAGAAAGGATAAGTCGGGTCAAATCCACAGAGAAGGCAATACTTAGAATAATTTGAAATTTTTGATTTTATGAAAGAGAGAAAAAGTTAAAGTTAAAAATAGAATTTAAAATTATAATAGTAAATAACTCGATATTAGGATCTACTATTTAGATCCTAACAATTACTTTGCAATAAAAGTAATAAAACAAGAATTTAAATTATAAGGAAATAAACTTTATATTAATTAAAACCAAGATCCTACTATAAGAAATTAAAAAGTGTAATTGAATAAACTAAAAATAATTATAAAGAAAATTGTAATAAAGACTAGAAGTAGATTGGTATAGCTTCGTTGGAAAGATAGTCAACAAACTTCCTTCTTCCTTCATACTTCTTGGAGCGAATCGGGCTTCTCTACTTCTTTCTCTTTGGATCTTGATCTTGAAGATGAAGTCGGCTTGAAGATGGTGTAGGAACAGCACTCTCCTCTAAGATACCTCATTCTTAGAATCCAACCTATAATCCAAGTAGTGTTCTCTACCCTGTACCACACTCTCTTCTCAGGATGCCCTTCTCATATGACCTGGAGTCCTTTAAATAAAGCTTGGTAGAGGCTAAATCAATATTGAACTGGGATTACAATTCTGATGGAAATCCTAGAATTATTTTGGATGTCGGATCATCAAAATCAAGTTGGATAAATCAAGAGTTGTCAGATCTATTAATCTAGATTGTTATGGGCTTTTGATTGTGCTTGATGGCCCTTCTCAAGTCTAGAATTGCCTGTCACTATTGGATTAAATTTTTAATTACCTTCCAATCGCTAGATCATGCCTATAGGTCCTCATCAGGTGGGGAGTCTCGTTAGCCATTAGATCAGGAGGATGAAGGTGGCGATAGATGGAGGAGATGATCATGGGCAAACGATGGTGATGGACCAAGAAGGAGAAGCGATAATGGCTTGATGGCTGGGCGGCATCTCAGGCATAGGAGAACATTGCCAGGGAAGAGCATGGTGGCTATGGCTCAGAGAAGATAACAGCCATGGCAACAATGGTTGCATCTCTGTGGTGGCTTTAGTGAAGAGGCAATGGGAGGAGAGAGCAGTGATGTTGGGTAGCTCGGCCAGGGGAAGACAGTGGCTTGGACAAAGGTAGAAGGAGGTCATTGGCGACTCGGGAAGAATGACCGGTAGCTGGATCTAAGGGGCAACGGTCGGCTGGCAGAGGGCAATGGCAGGATAGCATAGAACGGGAGGTGTCACGATCTTCTTGGAATAAAGAAGATGGTGGCAGCGAGGATGGAGGGAAGACAGCGTCGGCAGTCATTGTAGATCGATGGAGGAGGGTGGTGATGTCTTGGTTTGACGAGAATGGCAACAAGCAATGGAGATGAGCAACGGCATGGACGATAGCATGGTGGCTCCAAGCAGCATGAAACATGGAGATTGTGGTATCGAGCGACTTCTCCGACCAACGGGGAAGGAGGAGGTGGTGACTATGGCAAACAGACGGTGGGTGACGACGAGCGGTGGCCGAAATCCCTCTACGATCATGACTCTGAGCCATGGATCGAAAACCATGGCTGCTAGTGGACTCTTTAAGATTCTGTAGACTAAGAAGCTAATACATGGTAGACTGGCTACTTTAAAATATATGAAAAACTTGATTATTTTAGTTTTTTCTTGATTCTGGATCCATTTGAACTTCGATTTACATGCTGTTTGATCCGTTGGATTCTACAAATTGAACTCTTCATATTGGCAAGCTTTTTAATCAATAATCCAACTAATTTTCTTAGGTTCTAAAGTTTTAAGATTTTTTATCAATCTTAGTATACCAGCCAATGAGGAAAAAAACATGAACAAATTTTTTTATTAAATATTTTAATGAATGTGTGATGCTTCGGCTCGATATCTACTTTTCATAATTATGCTCTAATTTTATCCTTTTTAAAGGTATTTTAAAAATAGTTAATTTTGTAAGAAGATCAAGTTTAATTTTAAAATTAAGATTTTTATAAAATGTTAGCACCAATAATTACTTAAAATAAATGTATAAATACATGATTTATCACACCTCCCAACATACTCATTGCTAGTCCCTTAGCAATGCATTAAATATATTAAATTATAACCTGTGTCATTAAGAGCTTCTTTTATAAAAATAAATCTGGGATTGAAAGTAAAAAGATCTAGTAAGTATTACTAACTATGTATTGAGTTTTCGAAGCAAATTTTGTAGTCAACATAATTATAATTTTTTTTAAAAATTTATCTAAAGATCTACAGTACTTGTGGTTGTGATAGCTAACTTAGCATTTTGGTGCCAACTTATAAAGGACAAATGTTTCTTCACTTATCATTTATTTTGGTTAATTTTCTATACACCTCTAAATCAAGCTCATGAATGTAAGATAGTTTTCACACTACTTGGTTTTTTTTTGAGTTCTAAGCATCACGGCTTTTCTTTCATTATTTGATGTGAACCTTCACACTTGACTTAGATGCAAAGATCCGGTTACTAAACTTAGGATAATCCATATATTCTATATTTTATACTTTTATTTTAGACATGTAGCTCTTTCCTTAAATCAAGGTAGTTTTTACACTACCTGATTTTTTAGGTAGATAGCTTTTTTCTTAAATTCAAGTTTCTTTAATTGGGATGTATACAATTATCAATTTTTGGTGATAATTGAGTCATCAATTAGCCTCACAACTAATATTTGCTTTATCTCGTTAGTGTACATGTACAATTGAAAGTGCTAATAGCCTTTAGATGACCTAAGTAGGCTGCTAAAAGATCAACTGCTAGTCTACTCCTTGACTCTCTACTATTATTAGTAAATACTTTCTAACTTTATTAGATTTTCCTAGTATATTTTATTCAAGATTTTCTTTCTTAACACATGTTTTAAAAAATTATTTTTCAAAATTTTTAAAAGATTTTCAATATTTTCAAATATTTTTTCAAAATTTTTTAAAAGTTTGTCCCTAACCCCCAACTTAAATACCATTATCCCTAATTGTAAAACTAATTTAAAGAAATAAACACAACCATAAGAACAAAAAAAATGGTTAAGGGTAGAAGTAACTTGAGAGAAGCTCATCATCAATGTAGAGGAGATGTCTTCTTCTTTTTTTTTTATAGAATAGGAAAATAAATATTAGATATATATTTGGTTACCTCCTAACAAGTGCTAAGTTTAACATCATCAGCCAGATATAATGCAGCTTAATTTAATGCGGATCAGTCAAGGTTACTTGGTCAATGGTTCAATTTAATGATATCCCTTAAATATATGATTTTAATCATTAACCATGTACTTTAAAAAAATATCCTGATCTAGGATCATGAATTTTGACTGTACTATATAGGAATACTTGATTTACTATGTAAGGTTAATCCATCTAGATCTTAGTTTTTTATGAAATAGTCAGAGCCTTGAATTAAATAACTAAACTTATTGATTTGGCTCAAAGGTCTTTCTTAAGATGTGCTTATCATGAAAGGCTTTTATTTTCTCTTTATAAATACATAAATTTTTATAGGCCTCTCATCTCAATTCATCTAATTTACTTAGCTGTAATATCCGATTAGAACCAGCTTATTTCAAATCAAAATTTAATTACTTAATTACCCAATATGCTTTATGTTCAGGTTCTACCGGAAGTTGACATGCATTTTCATATATCAGTTTGTAGGGAGACATGTCAATAGAGTTCTTATAAGCTATCTTATATGTCCATAATGCATTATCTAATCGATCCGACCGGTCTTTACGACTGGGCCTGATAGTTTTTTGCAAGATGTTCTTGATCTCCCTATTGGATACTTTCACCTAACCACTAGTTTGTAGATGGTACGGTATAGCTATCTTATGTATGACTCCATATTTTCGTAGTAACATTCAGAACTAATAGTTTGTGAAATGGATACCTCCATCACTAATGATGGTATGTGAAAATCCAAATCTTAAAAAAATATTCTTTTGAACAAATCTTATAACTACCTTATGGTCATTGGTTTAGGTTGCCATTGTCTCGATCCACCAAAATGTATTCAAAACCATTGGAGGATTGAAAGGGTCCTATGAAATTAATTTTTCAAATATCAAAGATTTCAACTATCAAGATGGAGTTTCAAGGAATCATGCCTTTTATTGAAGTATTTTCTAAGGCTTGACATTTGGGATATTCTTGACTAAAAGTATGGACATCCTTAAATAATGTGAGCTAGTAAAATTCATTTTGCAATACTTTAGCTATACTTTTTCGACCAGAAAAAGTATTCTCTGGAAGTAAGAGTGTGATAAAAATTTAAGATACTTAATTATTCAGACTTAGGGACACATCTGTGAATGATCTGATCAGTATAAATTCGAAAAAGTTTAGGATCTTTCCAGAAATAATACTTGATTTGAGCGAAGAATCTATTTTTTTCATTCTTAGATTAGCCATCAAGAATATCTTTTCACTAAGTAATTAACTATGTCCATAAACCAAGGGGCCATTGCACGTGAAACTACTGGAAGTTGTTTGTCAAGAAAAGATTCTTCAATTAATGTAGATTCATAATCTTCAACTAGGATTCTGGAAAGATGGTCTACTACAATATTTTCTGATCCCTTCTTATCTTGAATTTTAATATCAAATTCTTATAGCATTAAGATCATCTAATCAATCATGATTTAGCATCTTTCTTTGAGAGTAGGTATCTCAAAGCTGAGTGATCCAAATAAACCATGATCTTGGATCCTAATAAATAAGATCAAAATTTTTCTAGCATAAACACTACAACTAGTAACTCTTTCTTAGTTGTTGTATAATTTTTTTGGACTTCATTTAGGGTTCTGCTAGCAAAATAAATTACTATAGAATATTTGTTTACCTTTTAATCCAAAATAGCTCCTATGGCAAAATTTGAAGCGTCACATTATTTCAAAAGGTAGTGACCAATCTAGAGATTGGATGATTGGAGCTTTGGTCATAGCTTCTTTTAGGAATTCATAGACTTTAAGATAGTTTCATCAAAGGAAAAAGGGACATCCTTAGTGAGTAGATTACATAAAGGATGGGATATTTTGAAAAAGTTTTTGATAAAACGATGGTAGAATCCTATGTGGCCAAGAAAAAATTGAATTTGTTTGACAAAATTGGATGGAGAAAGTTTAAAAATTAATTTGACCTTAGCTCTATCAATCTCAATCCCTCTTTTTGATATAATATGCCCTAAGATGATCCCTTCTTGAACCATGAAATGATTTTTTCAGCTCAAAATTAGATTGGCCTTGATTCATCATTTTAATATCCTCTTTAAATTATTGAGGCAACTCTCAAAAGATTCTTCAAAGATTGAAAAGTTATCCATGAAAATTTCTAAAAAATATCCCACCATATTTGAAAACATTGACATCATGCACCTTTGAATGATTGCAGGCACATTCACAATCCAAAGGGCATTCTATAGAAAGCAAAGGTTCCATAAGGATAGGTGAAAGTGATCTTTTTCTAGTTTCCTGGATAGATTGCTACTTGATTTATCCTGAGTATCTATCTAAAAAGCAAAAATATCATTGGCCAGCTAATCTCTCTAAAATTTAGTTAATGAAGGATAAGAAAAAATGATCTTTGCGGGTGGCTGCATTAAGTTTTCTATAATCAATACAGACATGCCATCCAGTGAAAACTTTCATTGGTACTAGATCTCCTTGGTCAGTGCGGATAACCGTGAGTCAGGATTTCTTTAGAATAACTTAAGTGGGACTCACCCAATGGCTATCAAAAATTGGATAAATGATACCAGCATCTAACCATTTAATTACTACCTTCTTGACCACTTCTTGCATATTTGGATTGAGCCATCTTTGCATTTATCGGATTGGTTTGGCATTATCCTATATGTAAATATGGTGCATAAAAATTGATGGGCTAATACCTTTCAAGTCGGCAACGGTCTAACCTATGGCCTTCCTATATGTTTTCAGAATATCTATTAATTGATCTTCCTGCTTAAGGTTTAGGTTAGAAGCAATGATTACTGGCAGGATTTTCTTAGGTCCTAAGCATACATACTTTAATGATTCAGGCAAAGGCTTCAATTCTAGTTGGGGTGGGACTTGAGTCGAAGGACATAATGGTACAGTTTCTAGATCTGGTAAAGGTTCAGTTATCATTGATGAAGGTCATAAATGTAATGGGTGAGGTGAATCAAGTAGGACATTCACCTCTTAGACTTTGGTTTCTTCAATAAGTTCATTATCATCCATTGAATTAGAGGAAGAATTAGATTCAACTATTTTATCTATCAGATCAATCGTAGAACAACTTTTCTCCTCTTGAATAAATTTTGAGATATTAAAAATATTAATTTTTACCTTTTGATCCCCAAAAGAAATGTCCATGGCTCCAATTTTATAATTGATATTAGCATTGGCAGTGGCCAGTATGGACGACCTAAAATTATGAAATTTTGATTTAGTTCTTGGGATAGTTCCATATCAAATATGAGGAAGTCTACTGAGAAATAATACTGGTTTACTCTAACTAGAGCATCCTCAATCAAATCATGTGGAGTCTTAGCAAATCTATCTGTTAGTTGTAAGATAACTACATAGGTTTTAGTTTTCCAATCCCAAATTTTTTGTAAACCGAGGTTGGAACAAAGTTCACTCTAGCTCCTAAATCTAATAAAGTTCGATCAAAGGTAATGCCTCCTATAATAAAAAAAAATCAAAGGAGCACTAGGGTCTTTCATTTTCTGAGATAATTGCTTTGTAGTATGCGACTCACACTTTTGGATGCAAAGTTCCTTGAAAAATTTAGTGTAAGCCAGAATATGTTGAATTACATCGAGAAATGGTAAATTGATTTGAACTTGCTTAAACAATTTCATCAGCTCCTCATTGCGTGCTCCTTACTTTTTGCTTGAAGAATCGGTTTCTATGGCTAAAGGGAATGGAACTTTAGGTTTATACATATCTGGTAATTTGTTAGCTTTCTTCTTTCCTTTATCTTCTTCACTCAAGTTGGAACCGTCATTAATACCTATTTCGAGTTCAGGTTCTTTAATGTGGCTAGTCTTGGTACTAACCTCTTCTTTTAAATTTAGATTTTGGCTAGCATCAGTACTAACCTCTCTCATCGGGTTTAAGTATGGGTCTTTAAGAATCCCACCACTTCTGAGCTCAGAGATTGTTTTGGCATTCTCAAATTGGGATTCTTAAATAGGACATTTGACTGAAGATTGGGCGGGTTGTTCCTAGGGTTTGCCATCGGTTGGCTTGGTAATTGACCCGGTTTCCTTCTTATGGTAGACTCAGTTATTTGTCCTATTTATGCTTCTAGCCTGGCGATAGATTATTGTTGAACTATGATTAGTTGTTGGAGTTGATTAAACCTATCATCAACTAGAATAGTCTGTTGAAAAGGTTGGCATGATGGCTAATTATGATAAGATGGTTGAGTAAGCTAACTAGGTTGACTAGGCTGACCTTTATTATAGGCATAGTTTTGGTATTGGGGTCTATTTTGAAAGTTCTGCATAGGAGAAGTTTGGGTCTAAGCCTGAGTCTGTTGAGACTTCCAAGAAAAATTGGGATGATTCCTCCAACCTAGGTTATATATATTTGAAAATGGATCATTAACTAGCTTGAAGTAACCTTGGATAGCTTTGACTCGTTCTTGGATGAAAGGTGGTAACTGTGCAACCATTGAACATTCATTTATATGATGGGCTGGGCTAGCACAGAAAGAACAAATCTCTTGATGATTAGAAGGTGATCGGTATTGTGCAGGAGATTATTGACTAAGGGCTAGGACTTGATCTATTTTATAGACAAGAAGGTTGATTGTATCTAATCTCTAGGCAATTAGGTTCAGATCAACATTAGGAGTAGAATTTGACTGTTTAATTTCATAGATTCCTACATGCTTTTGATGAGAAATTGACCTTTCATAAAAAGATAGTGAAGCATGGTTGATTGAGTTTTCAAATAGGGCATAGACTTCATCCTCACTCTTACTCATGAATGCACCTCTACAAGATGCATCCACCATCTGTCTATATTGGTCTCCTAAACTCTTATAAAAGGCTTGAATAATTTACCACTTAGATAGACCATGATATGTGCATTTTCTAAGTTCCTTAAGTCTCTTCCATGATTCATGAATTTGTTCTCCTAAAAGTTGAGCAAATCCTGGCTTACCTCATGGTATTGGTTCTACCTATGGAATAGAATTTCTTAAGGAATTCATGATGCATCTTAGTCCAAGTTCAAATTGGTTTCCTTATTATGCCAAGCCAATACTTGGCTATATCCTTAAGTGAGAAGGGGAATAGGGTCAATCTAAGTGCATCATCAGTAAAATCTTGAATTTTCACCGTAGAACAAATTTTTAAAAATTTATCTAAATACTTGTAAAGATCTTCATTAGTATTTCCATAGAAAAATGGGAGCATTTGGATGGTGGTGGACTTGATCTCATAGTGTCTTGCAGGTATATCCAGTAAGCGGATACAAGTCGATGGATTATAGGTAGAAGGAATAAAGTATTCCTTCATCTATCGAGGTGGTTCTTGAGGGTTTCTTGCCATTTGATTATCTGGTCTGATATGGATCAGCTGTTCAAATTCAGGATTGGATCAGGAAATAAAGATCTCCTACCGTTCATGTACCATTGCAACAATAATATGTAAGTCAATTTTTTTAAAAGTTTTTTTGTAGAAATTAGAAAAGAATGAAAGAGATCTAAAGAGAAGAATCAAAGAGTCCTTAATCTAAAAGGATAGAGAAAAGTTAATATTTTTTTTATTTTTATGTATTTTCAAATACTTATCAAATAGATTTCTATCCTAGGTTGTCCTAATTCTAGACAGCTCCTAACTTTTAAGGCTACCTTGGAGCCCTCCAAGTTAAAAACTAACTAATCAACTAGCTAGGTAAGATTAAGATCGGTGGGGATCTCCTCGTTGCTTTCCTTAGATACTAATTAGATTGGTTAGGTTAGTCAATGAAACTAATTAAAAATTATCTTTCTTTAGGACTATATCATCCTTGAACTCCTTTCCTAGATATCAGTTAATCAGCCAATCCTGATTCAGTCCAACTCTTCGGATGCCTTATATATTGAGCTCGAGTTTCTTAGGGGTTGATGTCTAGTTAATTTTAATTAGAAATCTTGGATATGGAGGATAATGGATGGCAGTTTATGAGCCAAGGAAGGATGATGAAATTTTCACTTTTTGTTGTTTATGGATTATTGCCCTTAAGATGTCATATGAAAATATGCAATGCAAAAAAAAGAAAGATATCCCAAATAAGTAATAATCTTTTAAGTTTTAATTAGTTGCTCTATTTTAATTAAGTGTTATGTGGTATTTTTATTTTCTTTTTATGTTATGCTAATTTAAGAAAAAAAAGAATAAAAGGTAGGTTTTAAATTTGGTTAGTTAGATATAAGAGAAATAAAACTAAAATAGACTAGGAATATAAAGTAATTAATATTAAGATAAGAAATCAAATCTAGTATTCAAGGCAGTTAATTAAAAAGTTGATTTATTTCTTAGGTTAATTTAAAAAGGAAGAAACTAAAAATATATATTAATTTGAAAAAGAGAAAACTAATAAAAAAATAACTAAAAAAAGAAAATTAAAATACGATTAAGATTGATCTCACCAAAATTGTGAATGACTTTCCTTCTCTTTTATTTCTACAAGAGAAAAAATAAAAAAAGATTAGTAATCTAAATTAACAAACAGATCAAAGAATTCAAAAACTAAAACATTCATGCCCTCCCAGTAATGGTGTAAAAAACTTAATAAAATCATGATATTATCGTTAAGATAACATAGCTATCAATTTAATTAACTGATTTTTAAATAAAATTAAAAATATGTAGAAAAGATAAGTCGGGTCAAATCACAGAGAAGGCAGTGCTTAGAATAATTTGAAATCTTTGATTTTATGAAAGAGAGAAAAAGTTGAAGTTGGAAACATAATTTAAAATTGTGATAGTAAATTACTAGATATTAGGATCTACTATTTAGATCCTATCAACTACTTTATGATAAAAATAATGAAATAAGAATTTAAATTGCAAGAAAATAAACTTTATATTAAGTAAAACCAGGATCCTACTATAAGAAATTAAAAAGTATAATTGAATAAACTAAAAATAATTATAAAGAAAGCTGTAACAAAGACTAGAAGTAGATTGGTGTAGTTTTATCGGAAAGACGATAAACTAACTTCCTTCTTTCTTCATACTTTTGGAGTGAACTGGGATTCTCTACTTCTTCCTCTTTGGATCTTGATCTTGAAGATGAAATCGACTCGAAGATGGTGTAGAGACAGCACTCTTCTCTAAGATACCTCACTCTTAAAGGCTAACCTGCAACCTAAGTAGTGTCCTCTATCCTGTACCGTGCTCTCTCCTTAGGATGCCCTTCTCATATGGCCTAGGGTCCTTTAAATAGAGCTTGATGAAGGCTAAATCAATGTAGGACTGGGATTACATTTCTAATAGAACTCCTGGAATTATTCTAGTTATCAAATCATCCAGATCAAGTTAGATAAATCAAAAGCCATCGGATCTATTAATCAGGATTGTTGTGGGATTTTGATCGTGCTTGGCGGCCCTTCTCAAGTCTGGAATCGCCTGTCACTATTGGATTAGATTTTGAATTACCTTTCAGCTGCTGGATCATACCTATAGGTCTTCATTAGGTGGGGAGTTTCATCAGCCATTGGATCAGGAGGATGAAGGTGGTGATGGACAAAGGAGATGATCATGGGCAAACGACGATGATGGACTGAGGAGAAGAAGCAACAATGGCTTGGTGGCTGGGCAACATCTCGGGCAAAGGAGAACGTTGCCAGGGAAGAGCATGGTGGCTATGGCTCGGGGAAGACAACGGCCATGGCAATGATGGTGTTGTCTCGGTCGTGGCTTTGGTGAAGAGGGGGTGGGAGGAGAGAGTAGCGGTGTTGGGCAGCTCAGCCAGGGAAAGCAGTGGCTTGGGTGGAGACATAAGGAGGCCGACGGTGACTCGGGAAAAAGACCAGTGGCTGGATCTAAGGGGCGATGGCTGGCTGGTGGAGGGTGGCGGTGGGACGATGCAGGATGGGAGGTGTCATGGGCTTCTTGGAACAAAGAAGATGGTGGCAATGGAGATGGGGGGAAGATGGTGATGACAGTCTTGGCAGATCAACGGAGGAGAGGGTGACGACATCTTGGTCTAGTGAAAATGGTAGTAGGCAGTGGAGATGAGCAGCGACATGAGCGATGGCTTGGTGGCTCCGAGTGGTGCGGAATAGGAAGATTGTGGCATCAGGCAGCTTCTCCAACTGGGAAGGAAGGAGGAGGCTTCTTGACCAAATGGTGGGTGATGATGAGCGGTGGCTTAAATCCCTCCATGATCCATGGCTCTGAGCCATGGACCGAAACCATAGCTACCGGTGGATCCTTTGAGATTCTGTAGACCAGGCAACCAGTCCATTATGGACCGGTTGCTTTAAAATATGTGCAAAATTGATTATTTTATTTTTTTCTTAATTCTGAATCTATTTGAACTCTAATTTGCATGTTGTTTAATTCATTGAATTCTACAAATTAAGCTCTTTATGTTGACAAGCTTTTGAATGAGTAATCCAACCAATTTTCTTAGGTTCTAAAGTTTTAAAATTTTCTATCAATCTTAATGTACCTGCAAAAGAAGAAAAAAATATGAATAAAACTTTTCATTAAATATTTTAATGGATATGTGGTGCTTTGGCTCAATATCTACTTTTCATAATTATACTCTAATTTCATCTTTTTCAAAGATGTTTTAAAAATAGTTAATTTTGCAAGAAGGTCTAGTTTAATTATAAAATTAGAATTTTTAGAAAATGTTAGCACCAATAATTACTTAAAATATTTAAAATAAATACATAAATACATAATTTATCAAGTAGCAGTTGCCAAAACTAGTTCAAGAAAAATCTTAGATTATCTTATTAATGAATACACTCATTGAGGAAAATATCAAAATTCTCCTTGATTCTATACAACAATGTTGGTTCGCCTCTAACTCAAGATCTTGCTTCATAAAAACAAGAAGAAGCAATCAAGTTTGGTCATTTCTCTAGGGTTTCTTAAACATGTCTATATGGAGGAGCTCCAAAGGGTCCTCATCTGAGAAAAATTTAACAAGCAATAGATATTATAATGTCAACACCCGATTATCTTAATGGCATCCACGAGATCAGAAAGATCAACTTCATCCAAGTTTCAACACCCGATCATCTTAATGGCATCCACGAGATCAGAAAGATCAACTTCATCCAAGTTTCAACACCCGATCATCTTAATGGCATCCACGAGAACAGAAAGATCAACTTCATCCAAGTTTCTTTTATGGTACTTCATGATGTACAGTGTAGCTTGATATGGATTTTGAACCTTAGATGCAAAAGAATATTGTCAATGAAATTTTTCTATGTAGGTAGACTCTTATGTAAGAGAGAATTCTTAGATAAATAGCAAAGCATCAATGTCATGTCAATAAGCATAGAAATTCTGTTGTTTTCAACAGTGACCTTGTTTTGGTGAACTTGAGGAAACAACTTTTTTCCACCAAAAATACCAAGTTATCTCCTCATATTACCTCCTTAAAATTCTGAAGTACATCAATGACAATGCTTACAAGATTAAATTTCTTTGATATTATTGTGTATTTACAATTTTTACCATTACTAATCTTATCCCTATCATGAAGACAAGGAAAATCTTGACTTGGTGGCAAGTCTTTTCCAACCAAGAGGACTATGATGCTAGAGCATCTAGGGTTGATCAGTGGGTGGGTGGGTTTGAGTCCTACATTAAGCATAGCCCTACATTGAGCACCAATTATCTATTTAGGAAAATTTTGTATCAGTAAACCTTAGAAAGTTTTGATGTTAGTAAACTTTTTTTTTAAAGAACTTTTAATGTTACTATGAAGATTTTAATAGTGAGAGTATAAGACAGAGAAAGCTCAACATGGAAAGGGTTCCTTGGATTTCTCTTATATTATAAATACCCCCCTTTGAGAGGCTTTAATCCTGGGCATCCTGGAGTAATAGAGTGATTGAATTGGTGCATTATTTCCAACTCTTCTCTCTATTCTTTCTCCTCTACCTTATGGTATATTTTTAGAGTTTGTAAGGGTGTGAGAACTATATACATAGAGTGGCCATTCAACATAGTAAATTCAGCCTTGAAAGAGAGATCCACCATGCCTCCTCCTACAACAAACATCCATTTTCATTGGAAGCTAATCGATGCATGGATTTGCCACTATCTCTATTTAGTCTTCGACATCTCATATCATATATACCATAGTGAGATTTCTTTCTCATCACAATCTACCCTGTCTTCATTTCTCTTATTTCACAGACAGGTTCAGTATCTCTCAACATTATATCTATTTATATAAAAAAGAGATTGTTTTGAGATTTGGCTGAAAATAATGAGAATTGACATCACAGCATATACCGCGTATTTAAATATTCAAAATATAGCATGATCCAATCGACAAGAAGGAATATTTTATTCAACCTACTCAACTTGAATCTCATAAAAAAAAATACTAAAAGAAGATAAAAGAATTTTAAAGTAGGGTTTAAGTTCTAATTTCTTTCATTGGTTAATTTTAAAATAAAATACATAGCCTCTATTTATAATAACAAGGTCTATCCTTATACAATGCGGATTGGATTTCTCCTTCTAGATTTTAAAAAGATATCCAGCCTTATAAGATTATGTTGGATTCCTCCTCCTAATTCTAGTAGGACTCCTTGGGAGAATAGCTAAGATGCCTAGAAATTAAAATTCATAAATTTTGATTATAACATGGTAGCAATTGCCAAAACTAGCTTAGGGAAGACCCTAGGCAATCTTATTCTTGCATCTATTCATTTGAGAAAACATTAAAATTACTATTGGTTTTTGTCGAATAGGATGGATTTTGGTGCTAACATGGGAGCTTGTTCACAAACAAAGGCAAGGCAATCAAGTTTGGTCATTCTTCTAGGGTTTCTAGCACATGTCTAAATGGAGCTGTTAAAAATCACCTAGAATTTTATGTATAATTTTTTTAATAATTTATAGTAGAAGTGTATCTATTTTAAAACTATTTTAAATAAAAAATATATATTTAGAATAACTCTAATAAATCCTAATCAATATCGTACCATGATATATAATATAGAAAGTAAAAGCAGCATGCATCGATCTGCTTAATGCATGCTATAGATCTAATTTACAAATAATATGAAATCTAATTTCTTACCTGATCGTGGATCGATGATCGTCGCTGCCGATGCCACATGGTAAATGCTCTCCACATCGCTTTGTAGCCACATAGGATATTTAGCCTCTACAAATTATCTACACGAAGCTCCGACACGATCAACCTTTCAAGACTATTAGATCCCTCAAAAGGCCATTGAATGGTTGAAAATAATTTATTTCTTGAACTTTCTTGAGCCTTCCAAGATATTCAAAAAGAGGAGTCTAGATCAAGAAGGAAGAAAACAAAATTCAAGAAACTTTTTTTACTATTTTTCTCTTATTTTCTCTCTTCCTTCAACCCTTGCACCCAAAAGAACCTCTCACGCCAATCTAGAATTCATGCCCCCTTTTTCTCTTATTTTCATAATAATTTCACTTCAAATTTTGTAAGGTAATTGGTCTCTTAATGCTACATATATGACAAAAAATTGAAGTAAGATTTTATTGATTAGAGGAGGGATTGGATTAGGATAATATGATGCTGTTTGAATAGAACTAGATATTTTATTCACAATAGAACTCATCTAATTAAATTCAAATAAATTCAAATTTAATTCAAACCAATTATAATCTAAATAAAAATGAGGGAGGATAAAAAATTAATTTTTTTCATGAAAAATTCATGAAAAAAATTCTAGGAAGGTGTGGAGGATTTTTAGAAAAGAAAATAAGTTAGACTAGATTAGGGTTTGACCAAAATTTGATTAAAATTAGTTAGAAACTAAAACTAATTTGATTATAACTAATTTAATCAACTTGAACATAGTCCAATTAGGTTTCAATTAGGCTTAATTAAATTTTAATTAAATCTAGAATTAACTGAGCCCAAGTTTGAATCAAACCAAAATTAGAAATCCTTAGTGATTAGGTTATTGAATAACCTAATTGGATAAAATCTAATTGAATCATATTCAATTTGGCTGGCCTAAATCTCTTTGCTCAATCAAATTAAGCCAATTAATAATTAAATTACTAATTTATCCTTTTATAATTAATTAATAATTAATTAATAATTAATTTATAATATTTATGGAGGATTAATTGTTCATCATATTTATAATTTTATTACTGAATGATTCTTAATCGTTAATCAGCCATCATGATTGATCAAAAATTTCTTATAAGTGTGACCTTGTAAGTTTGAATACTAAGTCGATAGTTTAGGAATTAATTTTTAAACTAATCAATATGACCATCTAGGAATAGTGCCCAATATCCGGATGGTCAAATATTTGCAAAGTAATATTCAAGAATCCAGGTATATATTTTCTGTATAATTCATCCTTTTAACCTGATGCTTAGGATGATTTTAGAGTCAACTACCAACTTTTATATAATACATCGAGATGTGTCTCAACCTAACAAATTTTGTGACTCCTCATGAGGATTATCCTGATCAAGATCTTGCTAAATTGAAACACAGTAGAGCATTTTCTTCAATACCTTGGAGTGGTCAATCCTATCTGACTCATTACTAATTTAACAAATACTTGACTGCACCCAGTAACCTTTCATTACTGGATTAAAAATTCAGGTAGTCTAGCATCAAAGTACAATGAGTTGCATGCAAGTTACCATAGTGATCTCAAGTTGAAGAGATACTTATACCTATATCCTTCTGTGAGATACTTTCGATAGTCGAGTACTTAACAAGTTGGTCACATTCAGTGCAGTCTATACCTACACTCACCTGCATACCATATTAGTATATCCACACTCCTTGGTTATGAGAAAAGTCAATTCATATGGCATACAACGATCTATGCTCGATAAGCATTGCCATCCTAAATAATAATGTATCATTTGATCATGAATATGTTTAAGAACTACTTGATAAATCCTTCTTTATTGAATTAAAGCAGTTCTAAGAACTTCATCTCAAAAAAATTCAAAAGAAGATGTGAAAAGAGATGAACTGCCAAAATAATTTTTATTTTATTAATAATTTATGTATAAATTTTAAAAAGCTCAACTATTTACAACCAGATGATTGGCTATAGGACATATTTCCTAACAGGACTACCAATAAGTCCTCATCTAAGAGAAATTGAATGAGGAGTTGAGGAAAATCAACTTTTGCTAATTGAATAAGGAGTTGAGGAAAATCAACTTTTGCTAAGTTTGATCTTCTTTTCCTTTACTTAATAAGGTAGATTGTATGCTTGATACTTTTTGAAACCTAATATAAAAAAGATTTTGAATGAGATTCTTTTATATAATTAGGCTCTCATGTACACAACAACTTCATCTAAGGAGATAAAGATGTTACATGAAGTGTAAGAGAGATTTCTTAGACAAATAGTGAAGCATTATTGTCATGATAACAAGCAAAGAAATCCTGCTATTTTAAAAGAAGGTGACCTTGTTTGGGTGCACTTGAGGAAAGAGCATTTTCTTACCAAGAATGCCAAGTTATCTCCTTGAGCAAATAGCTTCTTTAAGGTTCTGAAGCACATCAAGGACAATTCTTACAAGATTAAACTTCCTAGAGATTATAGCATGTTTGCAATTTTCAACATAGTTACTCATATCCCTATCATGAACACTTGGAAGATCTAGACTTGGAGACAAGTCTTTACCAACCAGGATATATGTACAAGAGATTTTGTCATCCCAAGATCCTATGCATGATTGTTAAAATGTCAAAAAAATAATAATCCAAAGTTTATAGAAAAACCTGTATGTGCTATTAATTTCTAAATCTTCAATCATATATGCTCACATGAACATTAACAGCCAAGTCCTTCTCTCCAACTTTTTCTCAACAGGTGGCTATTCGATTGGGTAAGCTATGAGAACTAATCTCATACCACATATATAGGAAGTGGATAGGGAACCTAGCATATTTATAAACAAATCCTAATAGGCCTTTCTCTAATGAGTCAAAGATGGGCTAAGGCCTATATTGTACTATCCCAACCATACCACTAACATAAAATACTCATAGTCCAAATACAAGGATCACTAATAATATTGAACTTATAAATATGTCCATTAACATGGATCATATAAAGCCTATTTTAATAAAATAAAATAAATAAAAATAATAATTAATGATAGTCCATAATTAGAGAAATTCTTATATTCTTTTACTTAGATAATATTAATTATGATTTTTAAAATATTTTATTTTAAAATGACTCAAGCTGGACAATAAAAAATATAGTATGTGGCCATGATTTTAAAGAAATATTTATGATCCATAGATAGCATCTTAAAATTGACTCGGTCTAATAGTATCAATCATGCCAAATCACACGAATCATTGCATCATTTATTTGATACAAGATCTATCTATGGTTACAAACATCACCAATACTATTAATATGAGTCTTGGTATGGTAGTGTAGTAAAATAGCATTCAAAAGTGATCTAAGAAAATATACTATTTTCATTGTCAATCCTTTAATTTCTTTTCAACATGCTTGGATATAAAATAAGAAAGAAAAATTTTAATGATTTCAACAATAAGCCATTTTGTCTTATATACTAAACATGGTATCAATGACGAAATAGTACAATATATCTGAGACTCAACACCTAATCTCAGATTTATATGCAATAGGTACATAAATAAAAGATATCTCATAAATATATATATATATATAACAAAAAATTAAATAAATATATCATTAATTATATATTTTTTTGACCATATACTTTATTACAAGCTAGAAAAATCTCACGACTTCAAAAGAAACCCGTATATCCCTAAATAAATACATCAAGATCTCTTAATAATAAATGAGACATACTCATACAATTGTCATTATCAAACAAACATATATTCTTAAGATACTATATTATTTTTTATTTTATATAAGTATATAAATCATATAAGAATGCAATCCATCAACTATCATATCAATAATATATATAAATACTCATAATACATGGATAATATAAAAAGAAGGTCTATAATAATAAAGCATAAATACAAAATCACTTTCATTAACCAAGGACATCAAGAGAACTCAACATGTCCATATTTTCAACAAACTTTATAAAGTATATGGATCTCAAACCTTTAATCAAAGGATCAACCAATATTGACTCTATATCTATGTACTTAACAGTTATACTTTTTTAGATTACAATCGATCAATTAATAAAATGATAAATGATAAATAAAATTTATTTATCAAGTCAATGCATAAATTTTAAAAATATCAAACTCTCACTAATCCAAAAAATTAAAAGATTCTAAAATATCCATGTTCTTGATATGTTTCATGAAAATTATGAATCTTAGTCATTTGATTAGGAAATCAGTAAATATTGATTCTGTACCAATGTACCTTTATAAAATATCTTTCTTTTAACTAAAATCTTTGACTGTCAAATATTATATCTTTATATAGATAGAGATGTTGAAAACTTTTAATGTTCTTTGAAAGAACATAACTGTACTATTATTATATTAAATATCAAGCAGTTTTATAATAAAATCAATAATTATAAGATATGGAATAATATCTCATAATCAAAATAATATAAATTATAACTTTATAACATGCCACAAATTTTGCTCGTATATCCAAAAATATTATAAGATTCTATTTTCATACCTTTCTAAAAAAGCCGCTCTAGCCATTCACATCTTAAGAAACCAAATTATTATAAAAAATAATAGGTTTTCATTTTCTATTATGTGACTCTTTACTACTATATCAACTAGCAATAAAGGTCTATAATTGGTTCATATATATATATATATATATGATGTTACTCTCCTACTGTCCTCTAAGATGATAAAATATAACTTATTTTTTTCTAATATCATATTTCTAGCTAACATCATTCATATCAGAATCTATAAATATGGAATAATTTAACTTAATATTCTTTATACTCCTGTTAGAATAGTAGAATCTATACTCTTAGAATTTTTAAGATTATAAATCAAATAATATAATATTTTAGATCTAAAAATTTATTCGCTGATAGAGTATTAATCTTTAACTTTTGCAGGATAGCTCCTAACATAAAATTTAATAGTACTGGACTTCGTACTAACCTTTAACTCAAAAAGTATCTTGTGTAATTATCTTATTAAGAACTTTATCCAAAATATAGATAACGGTCATTAAGGTCTTGTACTAGATATATCATAACAAAATTATGTCCACTTATTATACTACAAACTATATCCTTGAGAGTATAATTTTGCTTAAGAGTATTGAGAATGATGTATTAAATAACTATCTCACACTTAAACAAATATTTGATAAATGATCCTAGAATGTGATTAATATACCATATCAACACTCTCATCATTTTTCAAAAGTATCAAAATTTTTAAACAAAATAGGATAAAATTATTAATTATTACACTTGTATGGCTTTAAGATGATTGAATTGTATAACAAGAAAACTAAAAACATAATGAGTAAGCAATGTATTAGAGATAAAGATCTCAAAATACTAAATTTAGGTACAATACTCTCTAGTTTTATAATATAAGCCCTAATACCATCATACCATCATACCTTATTGATTTATTTATCTATTAGCAATCTAGACTTTCTTTTATCATATTCTACATACCTTTTACAAATGAGGTAAAAAATTATATTACTTTATCATTCTTAGGTATAACATAGAGAATGGAATCGATTTTTTTATGTTTCATAGACAAAATAATTTACTCTTTACCATTTTTATTAACAGCTTTTATTCTAAAATACTCTTATAAATTATCCAAAATGAAGGATCATTATATAATATAATATACATTATCCATCATACTTATTACTAGCATAATTTAGTTTCTATATTTTAGAGATTATTCCAGTCAGAGTCATAATGAAAGTATTAACTCTATTAACTATAAATATATTAACTGCTAAATAACTTTTATGCAGTTAATCAATAAAGAAATATGGACAATGCATATGTCTAAAAATTTTTATAAGTATTATTACACTGAGAGCCCTTTCGCCCAATTCCACAAACATTCTTTGAAAAGAAAGTGATCCATATAAGATATCACTCTTCAACATGCAATGCTATTCAATCCCTTCTAAATATCTTATAGAAAAATCTTGTAAATCTCAATGAATGGACTACTTTGATGGTCATCATCCATCGAAATTTATAAACATTTCAATCAGAGATCAATAAGTCATGACCTATATGATAGCATAAGATACATAAACAGCCAACCAAGATCATACATAGATATAATATGTTAGAAGTATAAACAATAAATAAATAATAAAAGCTTTAAATATAATAAGGTATTTTTTATAAAAGAGTACCAGGTACATCATCATGAAGTTTTTTTTTAGGTAGAGAATATGATATACTATTGAGCTCCAAGCATGAGGTTAATATAATGAGAAACAAAGCATTTGAAAATCTATCTTCTTTAAATAGACAAACTTTTTAGGTCTAATATATCTTTTTCAAGAAAACAAAGGTTAACATATTGAGGATACAAGGCATTTAAAAATCTGTTTCTTTTAGACAAATAAATTTTCTAAGCCTCTAATATTTCTTTTTAAGAAAACAAAGGTTAACATGATGAGGATACAAGATATTTGAAAATCTATTCTTTTTGGATAGATAAATTTTTTAAACCTAATATACCTCTATCTTTTATAATTTGATTATATTAATACCTCAACAATAACATTATTATTGTTATTTACACAAAAGAGACTGTACAATCAAAAATAACAAGAATGTAAAATATTAATCAATGGGTATATATATAAATAACATAATATGTTACTATAAACAAGAACTCAAATATTATCACATATTCTTGTTTGGACAAAGTATATAATGTGCATAAGTGCTCTTTACCTAAAG
This sequence comes from Areca catechu, assembly GCA_021397845.1. Lineage (NCBI taxonomy): Eukaryota > Viridiplantae > Streptophyta > Magnoliopsida > Arecales > Arecaceae > Areca > Areca catechu. The sequence continues at coordinate 5,581,644 of CM038040.1, read as the reverse complement.
CCATATGCTAATAAAATACTCTAAGATTTATGAATGATGCGTGTCGTAGTGCACCGATTTAGAACCTTAATTCCACTACTCTAAAGGGTAGAATAGCGGGAGTAAGGGTCGATCCCACAGAGACTTTGGGGTTATCTTGAAAAAGTATTTTCTTTTGACTTAAAATAAACTAAAATAAACTAGAACTAATGCAAGAATTAAATGCAAATAATAAATTTGTGAAAATAATTTAGATATGACCTATCTCAAGAGTACGGCCCGTACCCGTGGATCACGGCCCGTCTCTTAGGTATAGGTCAGTCAAAACTAATTCACTACAACTTACCTTAAACGCTAATCCAACATGACTCCAGCATGACTAAAATAAAAATAAGCAAACATGGATTAATATAAAGCAAATAAATTTTATTGCATAAAAATTGGAGTACAGAGAAAATAAAAGTAAGGGAACAAGGGTCCCTTTCTCCCTTTTTATGCGACTCTGACTTTCTATCACAGCAACAGGTGAAACTACGGACAGCAAGTGGAACCTCCCAAAAATTCCTCTCCCTTCAGAAGAGAATCACCGAGGTATTTATAGCTGAAAAATACCGTGTCGGGTCCGTGTGGAAAGCACGGTGATTTCTTCATCTCAATCCGATCTCCTTATCTGATTTTTTTACGATCATCCCCATCTCAAAAATTAAATTCAAAAATTCTATCGCACAATCCCGCGTCCATCCAGCGTCGTCCGACATCTCATCTCGTTCCGATACTTCTTGTTTTCGGACATCCCGGTCTGAACAACAGGGGCGGTGACAGCGGGCACGGCCAGGCGGTGGGGTGGACCGTGGGTGGCGTGCAGCAGCAGGCGGCGGAGACTTGGGTGGCAGCACGGCGGACACGCGGCGCAGGGGGACGCTGGGCGACTTCGGGCTTGTTGCTCGCGGCTTGCGGCGCAGGGGCGGACGGGCGGACTTGGGCGGCTGGGCGGCGACGGCTGCAGGCGGCTGGCCGACGGCGGAGACATGGCGCTCGGTGGCGACGGCTTGGACGGAGGACGGCTGCAGGCGGACGGCGCGGCTCGGGCGAACTGGTTGGCAGCACGGCGGACACGCGGCATGGCCGTGGGCGTGGCGCAGGGACGGCTCGGGTGGGCGGACGTGGAGGGCGGACTTCGGCTGGGTGGCTTGCGGCTGGAGCTCGGCGGACACGCGGCATGGCCATGGGCGTGGCGCAGGGGCGGCTCGCGTGGGCGGACGCGGAGGGCGGACGGCGCGGCGGCGGCGTGGCTCGCGTGGGCGACGGCAGCAAGTTCCGGCCACTTTTCTGGCCAAACGAGAGCTCTTCGACCGGCGGGAAGGTTACCGGCGGTTTCGGCGGCGCCGGGGGAAGCTCTCCGACAAGTTTCGGCACGATCGGAGCACGGTGGTACACGGCTCCGCCCGTGGACCGGCAGCAATGGCTGTCGTGGACCGGCAGCTCATGCGGTGGACCATTGAGCCGGTCCACCGTGAGCCAAACCAAAAAGATTTTAAGGACGCTCCAAAAATCGTACGGCTCTGAAATCCGTGCTAAAACCTTCTAAAATTCATTTCGGGCCCGTTTGAAGTCCGAATTACATTCCGTTTGCATCGTTGGACTCCTAAAATCAAGATCTACACGTTTATGGAGTCAATTCCTGTAAAGTATTACAAAAAGTATCAATTTTAATCAAATAAAGTTGGGTTAATTTTCATTATTCTAATGTCTAACAATGAACCTATCCTCTTTGGATAGATAGATTTCTAAAAACTAGAGCACTATAGTAACACAATGCTTTATGAAATTTTTTTTAGTTAAAATACACAAAGTTTTTTTGAATAGGTAGTTGTATATCATAACTAGAAAATATGGTAGACCGATATAAATAAACCACTTTAATGATAAATATTTATGCAAATCCATAAATTTATTTATATAGAAAATTAAATGTCCAAAGAAACATAAAATGATATACTTTAACTATATGTATATTCCAAAAGATCAGTCCAAAATGGAATACTTAACAACATACATCCTACTGATCATATTATAATATAATATTGCATTCCAATATCCATTATAGTAAATTGTATAGCTCAAAATAAATAAAAATAATAATTAATGGTAGCACATAATTAGAGAAATTCTTATACTATGATGCTAGAGCATCTAGGGTTGACCTAATGGGAACATATGTTTGAGCCCTACAATGGGCAGGGCCCCATATTGAGCACCAATTATCTCTTTAGAAAATCTTATGTTAGTAAACTTTAGAATGTCTTGGTGTTAGCAAACTTTTCCTTTGAGAAATTTTAATATTTCATGAAAATTTTATTACTAAGAGTTATATTAGACTTAGAGAAAGCTCAACTTAGAAAGGGTTCCTAAGATTTCTATTATACTATAAATGCCTCTCGGGAGCTCCAACCCTGGGCATCCTAAAGTAATTGAGTTATTGAATTGGTAAATTATTTATTCTTCTTTCCTTTGCTCTTTTTCCTCTCTCTTTTGGTTGATTCTCAAAGTTTGTAAAAGAGCATGTGAGTGCTATATTCTTAGATGGCCATCCAAGATGGTGAATCTACCTTGGAAGAGAGAGATTCACCATGCCTCCTCTAACAACTATCCAATTTCATTTGAAGCTAACCGGAGTGTGCATTCACCACGATGTTTGTTTAGGCTTTGACACTAAGTGTCATGCATTCCATAATAGGATTTCTACCTTGAAACAATCAATTCTACGGGCATCCTTTCCTTTTCTCTTATTTTAAAGACAGGTTCAACACCTCTTGACGTCAGGTCTATTTACGTAAAAAAGTGATTGTTTTTGGATTTGGTTATGAATAATGTGAACTAACATCTCACAATACCAAATGCCAATGTTAAAAATATTCAAAAGCAATCACTCATCATAGCTTAGGATTATGCATACATGCATATATACATACATATATATAATAACTATATATACATACATTTACATATATATACATGTTTGTATGTCTGTATACATGATGCCAAAGCACCTAGGATGCATTTGCCACTGCATAGGTCATGGATCCTAACTACAGTTGCATAGGACATAGGTTGCAACCGGATGGGTTGTGAGACCTGACAACATGGGTCTAGAAATCCAACATGAGTTTAGTCTCGTTGGAAAATTTGATGTTAGTTTTGATTTTTTGAACTCTATTTTGAAAACTTTTAATGTTATTAGAAATATTAGTAGTTAGGATTTTTTGATTTAGAATAAAACTTGAAGTCCCCTTGTACTAATAAATATCCCTGTTGAGGCTTCTCTTGTAATCACACTTGAGATACTTGAATTATTGATTAGTAAAAATTTTCCCATGCAACTTGTTCTTATATTCTATCAATTCTCTATTTTTCTTTTTGGTAGATTCCTAGGATTTATGAGGGATCATATGAGTGTTGTATCCTTTGAGTGGCTAGTAAAGGTGATGTTTACAATTTTAAAAGAGAGTGATCCACCTCTACTCCTCTTCTAGTTAACATCAATCCTTGTATCATACATGCTATAGTAGGGTTTCTACCTCTCCATAATCAATTGCATTAGCACACCCTTCCTCCTTTGAGTTTCTAGCTTAAGTTCTACACCTCCCTAGATTAATATGTGTATGTATATATGTATATGGATCCATGTACATACGTGCAAGGAGAAAGAGAGAGCGAGATAAAGTAGACCTAAGATGCCCTCAAGGGGACAATTAAGATGGCTCTCTCACCATCAAATCAATGATAAATCAAAATTGAATATCAAAATCAATAAACATGATCTTTAATAAAAAAATACCATTAAATTGAAATTTATAAATTTTGATTATAATATAGTAGCAATTCCTAAAATTAGCTAAAGGAAGACCCTATGCTATCATATTCTTTCATTTATGCATTTTAGAAAATATCAAAATTACCCTTGGTTCTATCCAACAAATTAGTTCTGGTTCTAGCTCAGGAGCTTTACTTCAAAATATAAGATGAGTCAATAAAGTTCAGTCATTCTTCTAAGATTTTTTACACGTCTATATGGAGGGGCTGCCAAGAGTCCTTATCTAAGAGAATTGAATGAGGAGCTAATATTATAATGGCAACACCTAGTCAACTTAGTGACCCCCTCGAGATGAGGAAGATCAACTTCAACCATGTTTAATTTTCTTTTCTTGTGCCTGATAAGATAGAAAGTGTACTTGACATGGATTTTGAACCTTGAATAGAAAAGATTGCGGATGAGATTTTTCCATATAGGTAAATTCTCATGTATGGTCCGCATAGTTATGTACCAATAATAATACCTTATTTTCACTATTCTTACGTAGAGTAGCAAGAGTAAGGGTTGAATCCATAAGAACTTTAAGCAATTATTTCAATAATGATTATAAAAATAATAATAGCAAAAACATTAAAACTATTTAACTAAAATTAGTAAATAATATATTAAAGATTCAAATGAAAGAGAAAAAGTCTCAGAATTTCAATGGACTACTTGGTAGATAGCTGGTACCCTCTTCCTATATGAATACTCCATATATCACCTATCAAGATATAATCTGTCTATAGAGATCATGACTTGTACTTGTTAGATCGCGGTCCATTTCTCTGAAGTACTAATTAGTTCAGATAAGATATACATAAAGTAAAAAAAATTATATTTTAAAATTGATCTATTCTAAAAGTATGTATCGGATCCATAGAGCATGATTCATCTAAAAAACATAGATCATTCACATAAAATAGATAACAATTAGAACCATAATTTTTATTTCATAGAGAAAGAGTACAAATAAAAATAAATGAAAATAAATACTGCCTGTTTAAGCACTACAGTGAAATCCCAAGGAATTGAAGATCTAGATTCCAAGGATGAACTACCCATCGTCATCCTCTTAGACATGTAGATGTAGAATTAGGACGCGCTGTAGCAGTAGATAGGAAGATAGAGCAATAGAGGTGGAGAGGTGGAAGGGGCAGCGGTAGAAGCCAGGTAGAGATCTCTGGATGAGAAGTCAGAAGTGGATGGGAAGTCGGAAGGGGAGGGAAAGTGGAAGGAGGCTATCGAAAGAAGAACCGAATACTCTCCTCTTTGACTACGATGCTTTTTTTAAAGACAAAGGAGAATGTGTATAGATCGCGTTGGTTTTCATTGCAATTCATCCCAACAATCTTTGGGTCTGTATGATTTATTTGCTCAACTATTGCACCTACATTTGTTATGATCCCTTATCCAGTATTGCTCCATTCCAATTATTTTTTTCAAAAATTAAACTTTGGCTATCGAACAACCTAATAGTCTATAAAAATTTGTTGATTAATTTCTTCTGACCAATCCTCACACGTTCAAATATCCTGGTCCAACTCTTGCAATGACTTGGTGATGGCATCTTGGACTGCAATGGGACGGATCATGGTGGCACTCGGGGCAGGAGGTTATGAGAAGGTGGCTTCTCAGTAGTGTCTTAGGTAGGAAGGAGGCTAGTGATTGCTCGAGATAGGGAGAACAGAAGTAGAGATGCAGTGGTGGTAATGGCAGAGGATGGTGACTTGGTAAAGAAGATGGTATGATGTGAGCAGCAGTGGTTTGGGACGGAGGAGGAGGAAGGCCGGTGAATAGCGACCGTAGCTCAACATTTCAGGTGGAAGGGAATTAAGAGGAGCAGCAACGACCATAGCTCAGGATCTTGGAAGCCAACAGGGGATGGGAGGAAGATTGGTGGTCGATGACAGTCATGGTGGGGTCTTGAGCTAGCAAAGGGACACCGATCGACATCTTGGGATAGCACGTGAGTGGGAAGAGAAAAGCAGTGGTGGACATGGTGGAGACCAACCTATGGTGTCTCGGGTAGGAGGATGAAGACGGACCAAAAAATGGCCAAATCTTGGAGGAGAAGGCCATGGAGGAGGCATGCGGCAGCTCCAACAGCGATAGGACAGCATGGAATGGCATCTCCGATAACCCCATGGCCAAAATCCATCGATGGTCCATGGCTTAGAGCCATGGACCGACAACCATGGCAAATCGTCGACTGCTAGGCACCTTGTAAATCAAGCGGTCGGTCTATGGTGGACCAGTTGCTCCAAAATTTAAGCAATCCTTTTTAATTCTTTGAAATTTAATTTCGAGCTCGTTTTAAATCCAATTTGGTTCAAACTTGTTTTGGTTGATCCCATAAATTGAGCTCTACATATTGACAGTATTTTTTATAAATAATATATAAAATATCAATTTTAAATGAATAAAACTTAAATTAATTATTAAATTAATATGTATTTAATATAATTATCACATTCCCTAACTTAAACTTTGCTCATTCTCGAATAAAGCATATAAATCAACCATGTATACTAACTTATCTAAGAAGTAAAAATTATCTTGCTAATTCTAAAATCAGTTCGATTAAATCATAAAAAGATATTTCATCAGATTATCAATTCCACCCATTTAGTGGTCAAGTAAAGTCTATAAAAATTTCTAGAGTTCTTCTTTTCTCAACTTTCTACCTCACTCTTTAAATCCTCTAACTTACTTTGGATTTGGTATAGTATCAATTTATTTAGTCCCCCTCTTCTATGTCTTCTTTTTCTTCTTTTTATAAAATATAGTTAGTGAAATGTCCTAACATCTTACTTTCTAGTTGATCCTTGTAGTGAGCTTTAGTCCAATGACTCCCAAACCGGTTGGCTTTAGGATATTGGTGTAGAGCATCCTTCATGCTTACTAACTCGAGTTAACAAAGCTACATACTAAGATTGTCTCTTCAAGAGATTCATTTACATTCTCACATTTTGACATGAACAACAATGCTTACTTAGGCAAAAGGACCTAGTTACTCAGTAAGAGATGCTGAAAATCTTATTTATTAAATTTTAAGGACTTTATAATTTGTTTTGATATTTCTACCTATACCATTATAAGATAGATTCTTTATCAAGATCAATAGTCAGAAGGATCTAAAATTATTCAAAAAAAAATTTCTAGTCTAAACTTTACCATTTATTGAGCTTTCTTGATAATTCATCTCTCAATATCTCTAAAATTATCTAAAATGTTAATCATTCATCATTCAGAAAGCTTAATTATTTTCAAATCGAGACAAAGTTTGACAAACAAACTTGATTAAAGTTCTACTCGAGAATTTGATTAATTTAATTATCCAACTTAATCTTCATTATCCCTAATGGAAGAAGAGAATAGTAATATAAAATAAATGACAAGGAAGGATACCACCTAAAAGGGTACTTGAGCATTGGATTTGCTATGATTTGTTTCTTTGATGCCATACTCTCCTTCCAATTTAGCTTTATTATTTTTCTCGAGTATCTCTAAAAATAGAAGTAGATGGTTAAAAATAAAAGCATAAACTAGATTGCCTTCCAAGAGTATTAAGTTTAAAGTCTTCAACCATACTATGTTGATCATTACGACAATGCTAGATTCATAAAATCAATGGATTCAATAACTTCTCCATCATTAATTCTTTTTATGTAAGGTTTCAAATACTAGCCATTTATTTGAAGAATATTTTCCTACTTAGAATCTCTAAGTTCTACGGCTCCATGAAAAATTACCTGAGTCACTATGAAAGGTCCATCCTATCGTGAGTGAAGTTTTCTAGAAAAAAGACATAACCTAGAATTATAGAGCCACACTTTTTATTAGGCTCAAATATTTTTTGATTAATAAATTTTTCATGATATGCTTTAATTTGAGCCTTGTAAATTTTAGAACTTTCATATTGGAACCTGCATTACGTATCTCTTCTAATTTATTCAGTTGAAGTCTTCTATTGGAACCTGCATTTTTCATATCAAAATTAAATTGTTTGATAGTCCAAAATGCATGATGTTCCAATTCTATAGGTAAATGATAAGCTTTTCTAAAAACTTGCTGTAAAGGAGATATTTCTATGAAAGTTTTAAAAGTAGTTCGGTAAGCCTATAATGCATCATCCAAATGTTCTAACCAGTCTTTTCTATCAGATCTTACCATTTTTTCAATAATATACTTGATCTCTGTGTTAGAGACCTCAACTTGGCCACTAGTCTAGGGATAGTATGGTGTGGCTACTTTATGAGTAATTCCATATTTCATCATCAAACTTTCAAAGTGCCTATTCATGAAATATGCACCCCCATCACTAATTATAGCTCTTGGATATCCAAACTGACTAAAGATATTATGTTGTACAAATTTGATCAAAACCTTATGATCATTGGTTCGAGTTGCCATGACCTTTGTCTATTTTGACATATAATCAACTACAACCAAAATATACTCAAATCCAAAAGGAGAAAAGGGTCCTATGAAATCAATTTCCCATACATCAGAAATTTTTACAACCAAGATAGGGGATAGGGGCATTATATCTCTTAATGAAATATTTTTCGTTTGTTAACATCATAGGCAATTACGACCAAATTCGTATGCATCTTTGAATAGGGTTGGCCAGTAAAACCCACCCCACAATACCTTCACTACAGTTTTCTTTTCACTAAAATATCCCCCATGGGAAAGAGAGTACAAAAAGTAAGTATACTTTTGAATTCACACTCAGGAACATAATGTCTAATCACCTGATCTAGACAGTACTTAAATAGTATAGGTTCCTCCTAAAAGTAATATTTGATTTGTAAAAAAAATCTATCATTTTCTTGTTTAGACTAATGAGAAGGAATTTATCCTATTGCTAAGTAATTAACAATATGGGCAAACCAGGAAAGACTAGTGAAAGAAATTAAAAAAAGTTATTCATCAGGGAATCTATCTCTGATTGTTTCTTTGTTGTATTCTACCAAAATCCTAGAAATATGATATGCTACCATGTTTTTAAAGCCCTTCTTATCTAAAATTTATAAATCAAATTCTTGTAATAGAAAGATCCGTCTAATCAATCTAGGTTTAATATCCTTTTTAGATAGTAGATATTTGAATACTATATGATCAAAATAAACTAGGACCTTGGATCCTAATAGATATGATCAAAATTTTTCAAGGATAAAAACAACTGCAAGTAACTCCTTTTCAGAAGTAGTATAATTCAATTGAGCATCTGAGAGAGTTTTGCTAGCATAATAAATTACATGTTGCTTTCGGTTAAGCCTTTATCCTAAAACTACCTTTATAGTATAATCAGAAGCATCACACATGATTTCAAATGGTAGGGTCTAGTCCAGAGGCTTAATAATTGATGATGTGGTTAAAGCAATTTTGAGAGTATTGTAAGCAGCCAGATACTGATCATTAAAATCAAAGAATTATCTTTAGCAAGCAAGTTGCATAAGGGTCATGCAATGTTACTGAAATCCTTGATAAAATGCCTATAGAAACCTGCATGGCCAAGGAAGGATTGTACTTTTCTAACCAAGATTGGAGGAGATAGTTTCGAGATTAATTTGACCTTATCTTTGTCTACATCAATCCCTCACTCTGAATAAATATGTTCGAGCATGATTCTCTCACGAACCATAAAATGGCGCTTCTTCTAACTTAAAACTAAATTTGTCTCCATACATTATTTAAGTTCCTTAGTTAAATTCTAGAGACAGTCATCAAATCTAGAACCAAATATTGAAAAATTATTCATAAAAACTTCAAGAAATTTATTAACCATATCAGAAAAGATGGCCAGTATATATCATTGAAAGGTAGCTAGTGCATTACAGAGATCAAACGGCATGCATCTAAAGGCAAACATTTCAAATGAGCATGTGAAGGTGGTCTTTTTTTAAGCAGCAGTGAATACTAGGCCCTGGTTATATCCTGAATATCCATCTAGGAAATAAAAGAACTCTGTCCTACTAGCCATTCTAAAATTTGATCAATAAAAGGCAAAGAAAAGTGGTCTTTCCTAGTGGCGGCATTCAATTTTTGATAATATACACACTCTCTAACCAATTATTGTACGAGTAGGGATTAGCTCATCCTTGTCATTTTCTATTACAATAATACCTGACCTTTTAGGTATAACTTGGATTAGACTATCCAAAATGGATATCCAAAATGGATAGATAATACCGGTGTTACAGCCGTGACAGTGACGTGGCCGGGCTCAGGTATCGTGGAATACGAGCGAGCCACGTGTATGTTTCCCCGGCCTAGTCAGCGCCACATCCTCAAAGTCAGGATCGGCAAGACTACACTACACGACGACTGCCTAAGGCGAACCGCCCTCGCCGAGGTCGAGCTCGGCTCGGAGCTCCTCTACCACCTCATTGGCGCCCGGGCCCGGAGGGGTCCGCTTAAGTGAGGTCGGCCAAGGTCGGGCGATTCCCAGCCGCCTCGCCAGGCGTCCACCCAGGAGGGGTCCACCGAAGCCGAGGTCGGCTGATCCTTCGCCCTTCGCCAGGGGGCCACCCGGAGACAGGCCCACCTCGGTCGAAGCCAGGCGACCTCCTGCCACCTCGCCAGGTGTCCACCCAGGAGGGGTCCACCTAAGCCGAGGTCGGCTGATCTTTCGCCCTTCGCCAGGTGGCCGCCCGGAGACGGGCCCACCTCGGTCGAAGCCAGGCGACCTCCTGCCACCTCGCCAGGTGTCCACCCAGGAGGGGTCCACCTAAGCCGAGGTCGGCTGATCTTTCGCCCTTCGCCAGGTGGCCGCCCGGAGACGGGCCCACCTCGGCCGAAGCCAGGCGACCTCCTGCCACCTCGCCAGGTGTCCACCCAGGAGGGGTCCACCTCGGCCGAGGTCGGCTGATCCTTCGCCCTTCGCCAGGTGGCCACCCGGAGACGGGCCCACCTCGGCCGAAGCCAGGCGACCTTCTGCCACCTCACCAGGTGTCCACCCAGGAGGGGCCCAACTCAGCCGAGGTCAGACCGCTCGTACGACGAGGGCCCTGGGGAGAGAGACAGGCCCCGAGGCCATCCCTCGGGCCGTACGAATCCCAGACGGCGTCCTGTACGGAGGGCGGCGGCACGCGGAACATCACTAACATCGGCCCGACAGGTCCCACAGTCGAGAGACGCAACCCTGACGACACAGGCCCCATAGATAGATGGCGCCCACGCTTGGGGAAGAGGGCGCTCTCACCGGGCCCGAGGCCTGACCGGCCGCCCTGCCAGCGTCGCCCTCCCCTCTTTCTCTTCTGTCCTTGCCTTTCCCATGCTGGGCCCGGCGGACGAGGTCGGAAAGCCGCCTGGCACCCTTCACCGAAAAGGGAAAAAGAGAAGTGGACGGGGGAGGGGAGTTTCCGAGGCGGAAAAAGATAAATGCGCGACGGAAGGGGATAAAGAAGGAAGAATCTGGGGACGACAAGGTAAGCCAATTAGCCTGGGGACAAGGAGGAAGCACCGGCACAAGGCCTTGCACCGAGAGAGAAGCCAGAAATCCCGAGAGGGGAAGACTGGGCGCGAGCTCGGCGAGGAGGCCCAGCCGAGATTCTGGTCCCCAGAGCGTTTCCTTCACCAGTTAACTCTCTAAGTCTGGAACCCTTTAGAAGGTCTGGCTGGAGAGTCTGTTCCTTCTCGTCGTCTACTGACTTGACCGTCGGAGCTCCCTCGCCGGGATCCCCGGCCAGGGTCCTCTAACCCCTTTGTTGCAGGTTTTCCGCGGGAAGGGAGGCTCCCTCGCCAGGCGGTCAGGAAGGATCGGCCGATCCGTGGCACGGGCGCGGCGGCGAGAGCGGCAACAGATTGGCGCACCAGGGAGGGGGGCAGGACACTAACCCCTAGTGGGAACCAGCTTTCTGCAGGTGTCACGCTCTCCAGCAATGGTGGTCACTCGTGGTCGTGAGGCGTCCACCAGCCGTGTGGGGGATGTCCACTCCCCTCCAGGGGGCCACAGCCCCGAAAGGGAGCTTCCGGCTCCCCCTCATCTTCCATAGCAGCCTGCCCCGGTGGACGGATCCCTTGCGACCATCGTCCAGCAGCTGCAGACCTTGACCTCAGCGGTCCGGCAGCTTCAGCATCAGCAACGGTCCCTAGCCACTCAGCCGCAGCCAGGGACCCCCGCGGCCCGAGCCGCGGGGCAGCGTGGGAGCCTGCACTCAATCCAGGGCAGGCCATCCCACCCGAGGGCCATCTCCAACCCCCGGGGGAGCCACCAAGCTCCTGCAAAGAGAAACTATTCCGGTTCGGAGGATCACGAGAGCCGATCCCCGGCCGACGGGGCTGAAACGGTGCATCGCAGCAAGCGACGCCGAGGCCAGACCTCGCGCCGAGACCAATCGGCGCCCCCTTCACCCGCAGCCTCGGTGGAAGACTCCACCGATGAAGCCATCAGGCGCCAAGCCGAGAGGCGCCTGGAGGAGCATGAGCGTAAGCTGGCGGAGTTCGCCCGCCGATTCGCCGACCTGCAGAACTCGTCGGCAGACCCGGCGGGCTACGACTCCCGCCCCCCTTTCTCTGAAGAAATCCAGGCAGAACCGATCCCGAAACGGTTCCGCATGCCGCAGGTGGATCCCTACGATGGAACCACCGACCCCCTGGATCATTTGGAGAGCTATAAGGCTCTCATGAGGGTCCAAGGGGCCACTGACGCCCTTCTGTGCATCGCCTTCCCGGCCACCCTTCGGAAGGCCGCTCGAGTCTGGTTCACCCGCCTCGAGCCCGGATCCATTTGCTCCTTCCATCAGTTGGAAGGAAAGTTTGTGGCGCATTTCAACGCTTGTCGAAAGGTGCCAAGAGAGGTGGACAGCCTCTTTTCCATCCGCCAGCAAGACCAGGAGCTGCTCCGGGACTACATCACCCGGTTCAAGACCGCAGCACTGGAGATCTACAGCTTGGACGAGCCCGTCGCCATGCTGGCCTTGAAGCGCGGACTCAAGACGTCCCGCCTAACCTATTCCCTGGACAAGAAGCCACCCAGGACGTATTCCGAGCTCCTCCTCCGCGCCCACAAGTACATCCGAGCGGAGGAGGCCGACCGCACCCGTCGAGAGCTGGACGGGAAGACTCCAAAGAAGCCGCTCCCGAGGGACACCCCGGGAACTCGGAGGTCCGGGCCATCTGCCGACCTCCGCCCAAATCCAAAGCCGAGGGGCGAAGCCACTCCAGAGCGGAGGTACACCCCTCTCCTCGCACCTCGAACGAAGATCCTCATGGAAATCAAGGGCGAGCGCTACCTACGCCGACCTCCTCCTCAGAACCCGAGAGCCGCCCGAGACAAATCAAAGTACTGTCAGTTCCATCGCGAGCACGGGCATGACACGGAGGAGTGTCGCCATCTGAAGCGGGAAATTGAGGAGCTGACCAGCAAGGGTTACCTCAGGAAGTTCGTCAGGAGCGAGGCCCCCTCTGAAGGGCAGCCGCTCGCGGCCCTACCGCCTGTCCCTGCGATCGACAACCGCCCAACGGAGAAGCCCGTGGGCATGATCTCGCGCGGGCCCGGCCGGGCAATGAAGAGAGCCCGGGGAGTCCCGGAGAATGTAATCCCTCCCAAAGGAGGGGAAATTAATGATAATGTAAACAACGATGCCGTGGTGGTCGAGATGACCATCGCGAAGCATCCTGTACATCGAATCATGGTGGATAGTGGAAGCTCGGCTGACGTACTTTTTTACGATGCGTTCTCTCGAATGAATTTGTCCCCCGAACAGCTGAAGCCAGTGCACACCCCCCTGGTAGGTTTTACAGGGAACTCAGTGGGGGTCGAGGGGGAAATCACTCTCCCAGTCACTGCCGGATCCCCGCCCCGGCAAGCGACCGTTCTAATAACATTCACCGTCGTCATGCTCCCTTCGCCTTACAACGCCATTCTCGGGCATCCCGGGCTCAACCAACTAGACGCCACCATCTCCACGAGGAGGCTGTTGGTGCAGTTCCCCACGCCTTCCGGGCTCGGAGAGATGAAGGGGACGATCCAGCCAGTCCCGCTCTGCCTCCAGACGGTCCCAGGCGCTAGGGGCGCGGAGCTCGCCCATGATATCGACGACCTCGATCTGAGAGAGAAGGAACCCAGGGGAGGACCCGTAGAGCGCCTGCTGACTTTTCCCCTTGGTTCGGACCCCCTGAAGACGGTGCAAGTCGGGGCCCAGCTCCCCGAGGAAGAGCGAACCCGCTTGCTGGGGTTCCTCTGCGCCAACGCTGACGTGTTCGCCTGGTCAGCAGCCGACATGCCGGGCATCCCGCCCGAGGTTATTATGCACAGGCTGAACGTGGACCCAAGTTGCCGCCCGGTCCGCCAGAAGAAGAGAAGCTTCGCCATGGAGAGGCAGAAGGCGATCAACGAGGAAGTAGAGAAGCTCCTCGCCGCCGGTTTCGTCCGAGAGGTCCAATACCCTAGCTGGCTGGCAAACGTGGTCATGGTAAAAAAGAGTAGCGATAAGTGAAGGATCTGTGTGGACTACACCGACCTCAACCGAGCTTGCCCAAAGGACAGCTTCCCTCTTCCAAAGATCGACCAGCTGGTCGACACCACCTCGGGGCATCGCCTTTTGTCGTTCATGGACGCCTTCTCCGGATACAACCAGATCCGGATGAACCCGGAGGATGAAGAGCACACTGCCTTCATAACTGACCGCGGGACTTTTTGCTACAGGATGATGCCTTTCGGCCTCAAGAATGCGGGCGCGACGTATCAACGTCTGGTCAGTAAAATCTTCAAAGACCAGATAGGCCGCAACATGCAGGTGTACATGGACGACATGCTGGTGATGAGCAAACTTGATTCGGACCACGTGGCTGACTTGACGGAGACGTTCGGCAACCTCCGGCGCCATCAGATGAAGCTGAACCCGGCGAAGTGCGCTTTCGGCGTCTCCGCCGGTAAGTTCTTAGGGTTTATGATGACTCAAAGAGGGATCGAGGCCAACCCGGAGAAGGTCCAGGCCATCCTGGACATGGAGCAGCCCGCCTCCAAGAAGCAGGTGCAACGACCGACCGGTCGAGTCGCGGCCCTCAGCCATTTTATTTTCAGGTCGACGGACCGCTGCCGTCCCTTCTTCAAGGTGCTGAGGAAGATGAATGGCTTTGCTTGGACCGAGGAGTGTCAGCGGGCCTTCGAGGAGCTGAAGAAGACGCTCGCATCGCCACCTTTACTGTCCAGGCCCGAGGAGGGGGAGGAGCTTGCCCTCTACTTGGCGGTTACCCCGGAGGCCGTCAGCTCTGTCTTGGTCCGAACCGACGACCAGGGGCTCCAGCGGCCGGTGTACTATACCAGCAAACTCCTCCGAGACGCGGAGCTCAGGTATTCCCGGCCCGAGAAACTTGTTTTTGCGCTAATAGTGTCTGCCCAGCGTCTCAGGCCCTATTTCCAAGCGCACCCCATCGCCGTCTTGACGGACCAACCGCTGAAAGCGGTGCTCAGCCGACCTGATACTTCGGGACGGTTGGCCAAGTGGGCACTAAAACTCAGCGAATTCGACATTGCATACAGGCCAAGGTCGGCCATGAAGGCACAGGTGCTGGCCGATTTTTTGGTCGAGTGTGCAGGCTTGGGCAAGGAGCCCGAGGAAGATCCCCCGGCCCAGCCGATGGAGGTTGGCGCCGATGAGCCCGGGGAGGACGCCTGGATACTCCATGTGGACGGAGCCTCGAACTCCGACGGGAGCGGAGCTGGGCTCATCCTTGCCAACGGCGACGGGGTCGTCGCCGAGTGCGCACTCCGTTTCCAATTCCCCGCAACAAATAACCAGGCGGAGTACGAGGCACTTCTTGCCGGACTGAGAGTCTCCCGCGAGCTGGGCGTGACCAACCTCAGAGCTTTCACCGACTCCCAGCTCGTAGCGGGGCAGGTGTCCGGAGAGTACGTCGCGCACGACCCCCAAATGGCGAAGTACTTGGAGCTCGTCAAGGCGGGCGCGTCCAAATTCCGCCGCTTCAACATCTTCCACATCCCTCGCGGGGAGAACGCCCGTGCGGATGCCCTCTCCCGGCTGGCGACCCTGCCGGACGCGATGCTGGGACGCGCTCACGTGGAGTGCCTTGAGGTCCCAAGCCTCGAAGCACCGGTGGAGGTCCATCAGGTTAGCCAGGAGCCCAGCTGGATGGACAAGTACGCTGCGTACATCGCCAGTGGCACCCTGCCGGAGGACCGACAGGCGGCTCGCCTCATCAGGAAGAAGGCCGTGCGGTTTGTCCTGATGGACGGGCAGTTGTATCGAAGATCCTACTCCTACCCCCTCCTCAAGTGCGTAGGACCCACAGAAGCCAAGCTTGTGCTCCAGGAGATTCACGAAGGCATCTGCGGGAACCACGTGGGGGGCAGGGCATTGGCGTACAAGGCCCTCCGTCAGGGCTACTTCTGGGAAACAATGAAGGGAGACGCCGCCGACTTCGTGAAGAAATGCGACCGGTGCCAGCGTCACGCCACGGTGCAGCGGCAACCCTCCAACCCAATCTCCCAGCTCTCAGCCCCCTGGCCATTCGCCCAGTGAGGGATGGACCTCCTGGGCCCATTCCCGCCGGCGTCGGGCCAGCGGAAGTTCTTGATAGTGGCTATCGACTACTTCACGAAGTGGGTCGAGGCCGAACCCTTAGCAAGGATCACCGAAGCAAACGTCACCAAGTTCTTCTGGAAGTCCATCGTCTGCCGCTTCGGCCTCCCCCACACTGTGGTCACCGACAACGGACGCCAGTTCGACTGCCGGGAATTCAAAGAATTCTGCAGCGACCTCGGCATCAGGCATCGCTTTACCTCGGTGGCGCACCCTCAGACCAACGGGGAGGCTGAAGTCACGAACAGGACCATTCTTCAGGGCCTCCGCACGCGGCTGGACCAGGCCAAGGGCAGGTGGGCCGATGAGCTTCCCAGCGTCCTTTGGGCATACCACACCACCCCAAGGACGGCTACCGACGAAACTCCATTCAACCTCGTCTTCGGAGCCGAGGCAGTCATCCCGATCGAGCTCAGCCTACCCACGCTGCGCGTGGAGCAATACGACGAGACAGAAAACCCGGCCAGGATGATGCTCAACCTAGACCTTCTCGAGGAAACAAGGGACAGGGCCCGAATCCGAATGGCGGCGTACCGGCAACGTGTAGCCAGATATTACAACTCCCGGGTGCGGCCTAAGGCTTTTCATCCCGGAGACTTGGTCCTCCGGCGCGCCGAAGCATCCCAACCCCGGGAATGCGGCAAGCTATCGCCCAACTGGGAAGGCCCGTATCGGGTGGCAGAAGCCCTCCCTCATGGAGCATATTACTTGGAAGAATTGGGAGGTGCCAGGTTCCCCCGGACATGGAACTCCTCGAACCTGAGAATGTACTACCAGTGATGTAAGGCTCCCAGTTTCTGTAACAAAGCTTCCCCACTTCGAACACTCCCTTCTAACTTCAACAAGAAGGCCTGCGGCATCGAGCTCAGTCCGGAGATCCTGGGCTTCGGCCTGGAAGGTGGCGCCGAACCCAGTTCGCCCACGCAAGCCCGGAGCACAGCTCAGCAAGCCGCGCAAGGCTTGAGAAAGCCTGCGGCATCGAGCTCAGTCCGGAAGATCCTGGGCTTCGGCCTGGAAGGTGGCGCCGAACCCAGTTCGCCCACGCGAGCCCGGAGCACAGCTCAGCAAGCCGCACAAGGCTTGAGAAAGCATGCGGCATCGAGCTCAGTCCGGAAGATCCTGGGCTTTGGCCTGGAAGGTGGCGCCGAACCCAGTTCGCCCACGCAAGCCCGGAGCACAGCTCAGCAAGCCGCGCAAGGCTTCAGAAAGCCTGCGGCATCGAGCTCAGTCCGGAAGATCCTGGGCTTCAGCCTGGAAGGTGGCGCCGAACCCAGTTCGCCAGCGCAAGCCCAGAGCACAGCTCAGAGAGCCGCGCAAGGCTTGAGAAAGCCTGCGGCACCGAGCTCCGTCCGGAGGTCCCGGGCTTCGGCCTGGAAGACGGTGCAGAAACCGTGTTGTCAGCGCAAGCATGAAGGCGACCCAAAGTCGGGCCCGCCTAAGGCTTGCCCTGCTGCGACGCGACTCAGCAGGCCCCATCCTTCGATTTGAGCAATGGGAGGACCAGGCCTGCAGTTATTTCAAGTATTCCAGATCGACATCTCAGAAAGAAAAGAAGAGAAAAGTAAGACGAAACAACAAACAAGGTTTTGATAAAGCTTGATCTTCATTAACATAAGTGGTCGGTACAAGCTGGGAGCCCCGACAGGCCGGGACTCCCCAAAAAACAAAAACAACAGAAATAAAACAAAAAAGACAGTGCCGGGATCACTGGGATGCGGGGTCGGAGCCATCTGCCGGAGGCGCGGGTGCTGCGTCTTCGACTTCTACAGCGGCCGGCTCCTGGGGCTGTTCCGGGGCCATGGCACCGTTGGTCGACGGCGCCACAGGTGTCGCTTCGGCCGTGCCGGAAGCCCTGCTCTCACCTCCTGGCCTCCTGCCGCCGACTACGACTCTGCTCAGGTCCAGCTGGGGGAAGAAGGCCCCCACCTTCTCCCGGCACATCCGGAACCCCTTCAGGAAGGAGTCCACGGCAGCCTCCCGGACCTCCGACATATACTCGTCGGAAGCCCGGAATTTGGGGACGGCCTCTTGCGCTTCCCTCTTGGCCGCCTCCAGGAGCCCGTTGACGTAGGCGCTCCGGTCCTTCGCCGCGGCCGCATCTCGCCGGGCCTCCTCTAGCTGGCGCTCCAGCCATTGGGAGTGGGCCTGCAGGCGGGCCTTCTCCGCCGCCTCCTCTTCAGTTCGGTGCTGGTTGGAGGTCCGCTCCTCCGACAAGGAGGCCTCCAACTCCTTGTTCCGCTCCTCGGAACGAGCCAGGTCGGACTGGAGGGCTTGCTTGTCGGCTCGCAGCTCAGCGCCCTTCTCCATTAAATCCTTGACGTCAGTCGCAAGCTTGCCGAGCTTCTGCTCCCGCTCGGAGTCCCTCTTGGCGTTCCCTACGAGGAAATTCCTCAGTAGGAGGACATCGTTCCCGATCTGCAATGGCAAAGGCGACACAGGTCAGAGCAAAGGCAGGTAAGTCTCGAGATAGGAAAAAGGAAAAGGAAGAAGCTCGGGCTTACCGTGAAGAGCTGCGGAAGGATGCCGAGCAGCGCGTCCGCGTAATCCCGGCCACCCCGAGCTCGGCGGTCCCGGGCGGTGGAAGCATACTCCATCATCTTCTCTGCCAGCCCCCTGTCGAGGATGACCGAGTCCCGGTGGGTAATCACCGGCGCCGGAGCCTTCGGGCCGGCCCCTGCTGCAGCTGCCCCCTCAGCCGAAGCCGCAACCGACGGGCCGGCGATCGCCACAGGCGGTGCTGTCGAGCTGGCAGCAATGACGGGCCCGGCGATGGGCGGAGCGGCAAACGCTGGAGCTCTCTCTGCGGCGCCGCCAGGTCGCGTGGCCGAAGTATCAGTGACCCCGCCCTGAGGTGGCCTGGGCAGGGAAATGACGGCAACCGGGCCGGGCACGGTCGCCGCCGCGACCTCCCGGCTCATCTCCGTGCGAGACCTCTTCGTTGCGGGCTCGTCTATCTCCACGACGTCCCGCTGGGCCGCCCCCTCCAAGAGGTTCTCCAGTGAAAACTTCATCCCTGCAAGACAAAAGAGACAGAAAGTTAGCTGGCTCAGTTATGAAGAGAGGGGGGGGCAGAGGTCAATGAGGGGCCAAATCTCACCGGTCTCGCGGATGGGACTGATACCGGCCTCGAAAAGATTCTGCTCAGAGAGCAGAACCTCGAGCACCGGGACCTCGTCACTCAGGAGCTGGGTATAGGACTCCTGGTCCGCCGACTCGACTCGGGAATTCCGGTTCGGGGACCGGTCCGGCTCACTCCAGGCCCAGTCGACATCGTCGACCGAGGCGAAGAAAAACCGGCTCTTCCATCCCTTGACCGAGGAAGGGAGGTCGAACCGGAGACACCTAGGCCGGGGTGAAATGTACCACCAGCCGTCATCGGTGGAGCACTTCTTCAGGGTGAACAAGGCCCTGAAGAGAGAAAAACGGGCAACGAACCCGTGGAAGTGGCAGAAAACAATGAAGGAGAAGATGACCCGGATGGCATTTGGAGCCAGCTGGGCCGGGACGAGCCGAAAGTGGCTGAGGAAGGAAAGAAAGAAAGGATGCAAAGGAAACCGAAGACCCCCAAGGAGGAAGTCTTCGTAGAAAGCTATGCGGTCGGGGCCACTCATGGTGACGCGCTCCCCGGACCGCGGAGCAAACAGACGAATAGACCCTGGGATGCCTATGGCATCCCGGAGCAGAGAAAGATCGCCTTCGGTCATGGTGGAGGCATGACCGGAGGGACCGGCAGGAAGAGAAGGCGGAGCAGGAAGAGATGGCAGAGCAGGAATGGAACGAAGGGGCACGGCA
Source organism: Areca catechu (assembly GCA_021397845.1). Classification (NCBI taxonomy): domain Eukaryota; kingdom Viridiplantae; phylum Streptophyta; class Magnoliopsida; order Arecales; family Arecaceae; genus Areca; species Areca catechu. Next base: position 5,561,463 of record CM038040.1, on the reverse strand, counting down.
GGTGCAACCGGAGGGGACCGGATCCCCCTGGGGATGCCGATGGTGATCCCCCCGGGTTGCAAACGCCGGCGGACCTCCTCCGGAATCACCTCCTCACCTGAGGAGGAAGAAGATGGAGTCCTCGGCCGGGATGGACCGGCCTCGTCCGGGTTGGAAGAGACATGGCGACGGCGCGCCATGAAAAAGAAAAGGACAGGAAGATCGGAAAGGAAATGAGAAGGAAGGAAGGGGGGGCTAGAGAAGAAGGAGGCACTCACCGAAAATGCACAGACGAGCGCGAGCAACAGGAGTTGTTAGCCTGCAGCAAACCGCCCACGAAGCAAGGGAAAAGGCCTCATTCTGGAAAGTCCCCTCCATTTCAAACTCAACCGACAGCGGCCGTACCCGTCATTCCGCCTCAGGCCACTGGATGGTCGCCATGTGGGCGCACGCCCGACACCGTCGCCTCGTTAGCAGAGTAATGGCCTTTGCCTCGAAGCGACGCGTTGATTATGGGCAAGTGGGTGACGCGTGGCGACTCCCCATAGGTCTTCAGCCGCATCGAGCCACGACGACGAGGATCGTGGCAATTATGATGCAAGATCTTCGCCTCTCCACGTCATGTCCGTATTTAATCCCGACGTTCCGTTCTACGATGCCCCGACGGAACGGCGGGCTGGGGGGCAACTGTTACAGCCATGACAATGACGTGGCCGGGCTCAGGTATCGTGGAATACGAGCGAGCCACGTGTATGTTTCCCCGGCCTAGTCAGCGCCACATCCTCAAAGTCAGGATCGGCAAGACTACACTACACGACGACTGCCTAAGGCGAACCGCCCTCGCCGAGGTCGAGCTCGGCTCGGAGCTCCTCTACCACCTCATTGGCGCCCGGGCCCGGAGGGGTCCGCTTAAGTGAGGTCGGCCAAGGTCGGGCGATTCCCAGCTGCCTCGCCAGGCGTCCACCCAGGAGGGGTCCACCGAAGCCGAGGTCGGCTGATCCTTCGCCCTTCGCCAGGGGGCCACCCGGAGACGGGCCCACCTCGGCCGAAGCCAGGCGACCTCCTGCCACCTCGCCAGGTGTCCACCCAGGAGGGGTCAAGCCGAGGTCGGCTGATCTTTCGCCCTTCGCCAGGTGGCCGCCCGGAGACGGGCCCACCTCGGCCGAAGCCAAGCGACCTCCTGCCACCTCGCCAGGTGTCCACCCAGGAGGGGTCCACCTAAGCCGAGGTCGGCTGATCTTTCACCCTTCGCCAGGTGGCCGCCCGGAGACGGGCCCACCTCGGCCGAAGCCAGGCGACCTCCTGCCACCTCGCCAGGTGTCCACCCAGGAGGGGTCCACCTCGGCCGAGGTCGGCTGATCCTTCGCCAGGTGGCCACCCGGAGACGGGCCCACCTCGGCCGAAGCCAGGCGACCTTCTGCCACCTCGCCAGGTGTCCACCCAGGAGGGGCCCAACTCAGCCGAGGTCAGACCGCTCGTACGACGAGGGCCCTGGGGAGAGAGACGGGCCCCGAGGCCATCCCTCGGGCCGTACGAATCCCAGACGGCGTCCTGTACGGAGGGCGGCGGCACGTGGAACATCACTAACATCGGCCCGACAGGTCCCGCAACCGAGAGACGCAACCCTGACGACACAGGCCCCATAGATAGATGGCGCCCACGCTTGGGGAAGAGGGCGCTCTCACTGGGCCCGAGGCCTGACCGGCCGCCCTGCCAGCGCCGCCCTCCCCTCTTTCTCTTCTGTCCTTGCCTTTCCCATGCTGGGCCCGGCGGACGAGGTCGGAAAGCCGCCTGGCACCCTTCACCGAAAAGGGAAAAAGAGAAGTGGACGGGGGAGGGGAGTTTTCGAGGCGGAAAAAGATAAATGCGCGACGGAAGGGGATAAAGAAGGAAGAATCTGGGGACGACAAGGTAAGCCAATTAGCCTGGGGACAAGGAGGAAGCACCGGCACAAGGCCTTGCGCCGAGAGAGAAGCCAGAAATCCCGAGAGGGGAAGACTGGGCACGAGCTCGGCGAGGAGGCCCAGCCGAGATTCTGGTCCCCAGAGCGTTTCCTTCACCAGTTAACTCTCTAAGTCTGGAACCCTTTAGAGGGTCCGTCTAGAGAGTCTGTTCCTTCTCGTCGTCTACTGACTTGACCGTCGGAGCTCCCTCGCCGGGATCCCCGGCCAGGGTCCTCTAACCCCTTTGTTGCAGGTTTTCCGCGGGAAGGGAGGCTCCCTCGCCAGGCGGTCAGGAAGGATCGGCCGATCCGTGGCACGGGCACGGCGGCGAGAGCGGCAACAACCGGTATCTAGCCACTATACGACTTCTTTTTTCACAACTTCTAACATATTCAAGATTCAGCCTCCATTGCATGTCCTTATATGATTTGGCTTCAGCTTTGTAGTGAATGTGATGCATGCAAACAGAAAGATCAATACCCTTTAAATCGATAATTGTCCATCCAATGGCCTCTTTGTGTTCTTTAAGTACATCTACCAGTTTGTTTTCCTGATCAGTGGTTAGGATAGACGCACTGATTACTGAGAGGGTATTAATGGATCCAAGAAAAGAATATTTTAGCTTGACAAGAAGAGGCTTTAACTCTAGGATAGGTGGTGCTTCCAAGGATAGTAGTAAAGGACTTGATTGAATCAATAATTGTTCATACTTTATAGTCCATGAAAGAGTGGTACTAAAATTAGGTGGCTCTAATAACATATTTAACTCTTTGGTATACCCATCAATATTAAAATCATCTGCTCTGAATTGTCTTAAACATACTTGTGAAGGGTCTTAGTCAAGGGTTTTATTATCTATAACTTCTTCTAGCATGTTCACCTCATTATGGTCATATTTAGATGGTCCTTGAGCTGCATAAAGATATTTAACCTCAGCTTCTTGTTTCCAAAAGATATATCCATAATCCCCATCCTATAATTTATACAAGCATTAGCAGTTGCTACGAAGGGTCTTCCAAGAATGATAGGTATTTGGCTGGGATTACCACTAGATTCTATATGTAATACAAGAAAGTTAACGAGAAACCAACATGTCCTCCAGCATTCCATGGGGTATCTTAATTGATCAGTCTGCTAATTATAAAGCACTATCATGGGTTTCAATTTTTTGAATCCAAATAAGTCATACACTGAACTCAAAAGAAGGTTAACACTTGCACCCAAATCTAGTAAAGCTTTCTTAATTATGAGATCCCCTATGACACAGGATATTATTGGGATACCAGGATCTTTAAGTTTAGATGGGGCTATTTGCTGAAAAACTGAGCTGGCCTGCTCAGTTAACTAGATCTTCTTCGGTACGTGTACCTTAGATCTTCATTTTTGTGTACATAGATCTTTAAGAAATTTGGCATATGCAGGAATTTGTTTGATGGCATCGAGTAGAAGTAAGTTTATCTGAACTTATTTAAATAGTTCAAGTATCTCGTTTATTTTTAAACCCTTCTTATCTAAAGATAAAGAAGATTCTAAAGTATTAGGAAATAGAGCCTTAAGTATAGGTGCTTGGCTAATGGATTCCTTTATCTCAATATGTTTTTGTTCTGGCTTAGCCGACTTTAGTTTTTGAGTTATGTCAGGCTGGCTTAAAATCTTTTTACTTCTAAGGGTTGTGACTGATTTGGCGTATTCAGAAAAAGTCTCAGTGCCAGTGGAGCTCTCAGCCATGTATTATCCTTTTGGATTACTATTGGGCTGGCTAGATAATTTGCCCTCCTCCCTCCTACTGAAAGTTGTAGCTAGCTAACCTATCTGGATCTCTAGCTTTGCAATAGACTGTGTATGTGAGTAAAGGAGTTGAGTGTTCATTTCTAGTCTCTTAACTGCTTGGACCACTTTTTTCTCAAAGGTAGAATCATGATTACTTGATAGGGATTGGGATTGTGGGGCACTTAAGTATTTAGAATATGGCATGCTTCTAAACTAGATCTCATGATGATTAGGTCTAATTGATGCTGGGTTGATAACAGGTTAAGGTTTCCAAGAAAAATTGGGATGATTTCGCTAGCCCAAATTATAAGTATTGAAATATGGATCATTTCCTGGTCTAGGAGCTATTCAGGTTTGGGCTTGGTGGGCTTGCTCCTGAACAAGCTCAAGAAATTGGTATGCGACTGACAATCATCTATCGAATGATTAGAACTTGAACAAATGATACAAACATCATGAACTTGAGTAGGTGGGGAAGAGGTATGTCCAACTTGTAAAATTCGGCCAAGCTTTCGAGACAATTCATCTACATTGCTATGGATATCTATAGAATGACCTATTTCATATATTCTTCCTCTCTTAGATCCTATGGAAGGTCTTTATGGGTAGCTGACATGTGATGAAATGAGTTTTCACTCAGTATTTCGAAAAGCTACCATGCCTCATATTTATTTTTTAGCATGAAGGTCCCACCACATGAGGCATCAACCATTTACCGGTGCCTTTCTGACAGACCGTCATAAAAGTATTAGATTAATTGCCATTTAGGTATGGCATGGTGTAGACATTTTTTAATTAGTTTTTTTAATCTCTTCCATGTTTTATAAAATATCTCTCCATCTATCTGGAAAAAACTTGTTATGGCTTTTCTGATTTGATTAGTTTTTCTATAAAAAAGTAGTTTTTAAGAAATTTCCTCTGGAGTTGGTCCCAAGTCAAAATTGTTATAGTGTCTAAGGAGTTTAACCAGTATTGGCCTTATCCTTAAGAAAAAATAAAATAACTTAAGTCTAAGAGCATCATCAAAGAAATTTTAGATTTTTAGTATTAAACAAATTTCAAGAAACTCATCTAGGTGTTTGTAAGGGTTCACATTTGCAAGTCCATAAAAAGAAGGTAATATCTGAATCATACTGGACTTAATTTTATATTGGACAACCTCTATTGGAAGACTTGAATACAAGGAGAGTAGGTATATTTTGAAGGAGTGAAGTACTCCTTCAATTACCGTGGTAGATCAGTCTCGTGATTGGGATCCATGATTCATGATATGTTTACTCTATAAGTTTGATCTATTTTTGGATCTAGAAATATGATTTCAGGTTCTAATGATTGACGACCTAGCATACACCCTGCAGTAGTACTCTAAAGCAAACAGTAATTCAAATTTTTTAAATTTTTTTAAAATTAAAATAGATGGAAGGATGAAAGAAGGTCTAATGAGAACAATCCTAAGAGAATCCTAGACTAGAGACAAAAGATAAGAGAGTTATTTTAATTTTTTTCAAACAAGTGATGTAATTAAAATTAATTTTATCCTTGGATTAACCTAAGTCGGAATAGCTTCTAACTATTCCAAGGTTATCTTTGAGTACTCCAAGTCCAAGATCAATTAATTGACTCGGCCAAGTAAGTATAAGGTTGGTTGGGGTCTCTCTATTGCTTGCCTTAAATACTAATTAAATTGGCCAAGTAAGCGAACGGAACTAATTAAAGAACCATCTTCCTCCAGGCTCTTGTCCCTAAACCACTTGCCTTAGACATAAACAACTAACCAATTTGAACCCAATCCAACTCTAGGACTTCTTTGTCCTATTGAGCTCGAAATTCTTAGGACTGATGTCTAATTGATTTTAACTATTAAAGCCTGGGTCAATGCAAATGTAAAGTGATGATTTGTGAACCAAGAAAGGGTAATCAACTTTCCATCTTATCTGATTAACAGGTAATGCTCTTAAAGTTAATTATGAAGAAATGCAATGTAACAGATGAGATGTCCAAATTTTATTATTATTACACAAGCAAAAATAAATTAATTACTTTTTAATTTAATTTTATGGTTAAGTCTATAATCTCCTAATAATTTATGAAATGTCAATTTTTTATTTTTTATTTTTATTTTTATTTATTTGAGATTTTGAGATTTTTTAAGTCAATTTAACCTTATTGTGTCCTAGGATAATCATTCAATATAACTTAAAGTTATGCCAAGGCAACCTTATATCAGGATATCAAGATTAAAAAAGAATAATAATTAATTTTTATTTATTTTATTTTATTTTTATTTGATTTTTTTTCAAAATAACATGCCAATATTTTCTAGCAACGGTACCAAAAATCTTGTGCATGTCATTACGCACCGATAATAATTCCTTATTTTTATTATTTTTACATAGAGTAGCAAGAGTAAGGATATGATATGGCAAGATCGCTGACATGGAGCGTACGTCAACCTAGCTGGTAGCCAGGCGGTGCCACGTGGCGTTCTCTTCCGAGCTCTCCTTCCAGGTGGCTTGACCAGCATCGCATCCACCTCGATCCGAGCTTGGCACCTCTGCCCCTTTGCCAGGTGTCGATCCAAGAGGGGTCCACCTCGATCTAAGTGGACCTGCCTCTACTCCTCCGTCAGGTGGCACCCCCAGATGGGTCCACCTTGGTCGGAGTTGAGCTTGGCATCTCTGCTCCTTCTGCTAGGTGGCACCCCCAGACATATCCATCTCGGTCGAAGTCGAGCTTGCCTCGGCCCCTTCGCCAGGTGTCGACCCAAGCAGGGTCCACCTCGGCCAAAGTGGGCCTGTCTCTGCTCCTCCGCCAGGTGGCACCCCTAGATGGGTCCACCTCGGTCGGAGTCGAGCCTGGCATCTCTGCTCCTTCCGCCAGGTGGCGCCCCCAAACGAGTCCATCTTGGCCGGAGTCGAGCCTGGCATCTCTGCTCCTTTTGCCAAGTGGCACCCCCAGATGGGTCCACCTCGGTCGAAGTCAAGCTTGCCTCAGTCCCTTCACCAGGTGTTGACCCAGGCGGGGTCCACCTCAGTCGAAGTGGGCCTGCCTCTGCTCCTCCGCCAGGTGGCACCCTCAAATGGGTCCACCTCGACCGGAGTCAAGCCTGGCATCTCTGCACCTTCCGCCAGGTGGTGCCCCCAGACGGGTCTACCTCAATCAAAGTCGAGCTTGCCTCTGCCCCTTCGCTAGGTGTCAACCCAAGCAGGGTCCACCTCGGTCGAAGTGGGCCTGCCTCTGCTCCTTTACCAAGTGGCACCCCCTGATGGGACCACCTCGTCGAAGTTGAGCCAAGCACCCCTACTCCTTCGCCAGGTGGCACCCCCTGACGGGCCCACCTCGGCCAAAGTCCAGCTTGCCTATGCCACTTCGCCAAGTGTCGAGCTAGGCGGGGTCCACCTCGATCGAAGTGGGCCTACCTCTGCTCCTTCGCCAAGTGGCGCCCCCTGATGGGTCCACCTCACCGAAGTCGAGCCAAGCACTTCTGCTTCTTCGCCAGGTGGTGCCCCCTGATGGGTCTACCTCGGCCAAAGTCAGGCTTACCCCATGAAGTATCGGAGGACCTGTAACGGCTCGCCCAGTATGGCATCTATAGACCTGTAATGGTGCGCGGAATCTCGTTTGCACCAGTTTAGGAGGGGTGCCTTGATCGAGGTACCAGACCCAACAGCTGGTGACCTGGAACCCCCCTCGAAGGGGAGAGCCGCGGTCAACGACTCGAACCCAAGGGCACCCATGCCTGGGTCGAGGTCCTACCTAGTTCTTCCTTTCATGACAGCACGGCAAATGAGACAAGCTCGCCACTTAACTCCCAACCGTGAGGAGAGGCGACTGAGGGAGAACGACAGGATGATAACTGTTGACCTCCAGGGCTCCCCAAGGGGGAGAATCGAGGCACCGAAGTACCCAACAATCTCAAAAGGGCACCATGGACAAGGAGGAAGGTAAGCAATCAAGAGGGCAAGCACATGGAAGGAGAGAAGAGGCAACTTTGAGAAAAAGATGTTGAGTCTCGTGTGGTGTATCCAAGGCATCTGGAGTCAAGTTTTGGATCTTTGTCATGTTGGTCATGATGTACTAGGACTAGGAGTGAGTCCGGTAAGAGTCCTAGGTGATAGACTGTGTTACAATGATTATTGTTCAGTCTATCTGTTCGAGTCGGCTCGATGGTTCTTCAAGTCAGCTCGATGGTCCTTCGAGACAGCTCGATGGTCCTTCAAGTCGACTCAGTTTCCAGGAGTCTACTCTAGTTCTCATGGTAGGTATGAAGACACTCTGGTCGAGTCGGCTTGGATGGGTTATAGTTGGCTCGGATGCACAATCATGAAACCTATTGTCTGGACGAGTCGGCTCAGATGGATTTGAGTCTACTCGGATGACGGGTTAGCTATTTTAACAATGTGCTGGTTGGGAGTTGGTTCAAGGGGCTAGGTTTGGTTTAACCTAGGTATATATATATTGTACGGCCTTGAGAGAGAGAGGTTCGAGTCTTTCAAGAGGTCCTGTAAGCTATTCACACAGGAGATAATATAAACCCTTGTTTTCTCCCTAAACTTCTTCTTAATCTTGTTATATTCTTTAGTTGATCTTCTTTACCCCGATCTCCTAAGATTCATGGTATAGTGTTCACGTCAGGCTTGTTGCTTCTGCTATTGTTTCTTCACGGTGCTTCATGTTTGAGACAGTGCAAGTGGTCCGGACAGGGTGATCTCATCCAGTGTGTCACGATAAAAGATGCCGGAGGAACTCACAAGAGCGAGCCCGGCGAGCCCAATCGTGGGGACCGGAGTGCCAGCCCCTTTTGTCTTGCTCATTCTCACTCATTTCCTCATCGAAGACTCCTCTAAGTACGGAGACCCAGCGGGGATCCATCTTAGTAGATATGTTCCACTTTACCACTCTCTAACTTAACCATCGGAGTGCCCCCGCCAGGATCCCCGACCTGGGTCTCTAACCTCATTTTGCAGATCCGGGAGCGTTAGGTTCCGTACCAAAAGGAACCACAGTCCGACGCCAACTCACAGCTACAGGCCATAGTGGTAAAGTCGACAATAGATTGGTGCACCAGATAGGGGGGACGAAAGCCCCTACGTGAACAAGCCCCCCACGAGCTTGAGAACAGCTCAATCCCAAGCATGGTGGTGACTCGCGGATGTGAAGTCTCCACCAGTCGAGCGGGGGAGGTTCCCTCTCCTCCAGGCCCCCATAGCCTGGAAAGGGAACTTTTCACTCCTCTTGTTCCACCTCCTCAGCTGCCCTTGACAGACGGTCAGTAAGCTGCTATTGTCCAATAGTTGCAGACACTAACAACGGCCGTGAGGCTGCTGCAGCATCAGCAGCGCTCCCTGGTCACTCAACCACAGCCAAGGACCCCCGCAGTCCAAGCTGTGAGCCCCCGTGGAAGCCTGCACTCCATCCAAGGTAGGTCGTCCCATCCGTGGGCAGCAACCAACCCCCGTGGGAGTCATCAGACCCCCGTAAAAAAGAACCATACCGGGTCGGCGGACCACGAGAGCCGATCCCCGACGGACAACAATGATGCCGCTAGGCACAGTAAGCACCGCTGGGGCAAGGCTCCTCGCCATGATCCATCGGCCCCTTCTTCTCTAGTGGCCTCTGTGAAAGGTTCCATTGATGAGGCCATCAGGCGTCTAGCTGAGAGGCACCTGAAAGAGCAAGAGCACAAACTGGCGGAGCTCTTTCGTCGATTTGCCAACATGCAGGGCTCCCCCAGCGAGCCAGCGAGCTACAATGCCTGACCGCCCTTCTCCTAGGAAACTAAGAGGAACCGATTCTGAGTCGATTTCGTATGCCTCAGGTGGATCCCTACGATGGAACCACCGACCCCCTGGACCACCTGGAGAGCTATAAAGCTCTCATGAGAGTCCAGGGGGTGACAGACACCCTCCTATGCATTGCCTTCCCGGCCACCCTCCAGAAGGCCGCTCGAGTTTGGTTCATCCACCTCGAGCCCGAATCCATTAACTCCTTCCAGCAGTTGGAAAGGAGGTTTGTGGCGCACTTCAATGCCTGTGAAAGATGCTAAGAGAGGTGGATAGCCTCTTCTCCATCCGGCAGCAGGACCAGGAGCTCCTGTGGGACTATGTCACCCACTTCAAGACTGCCGTCCTGGAGATCTATAGCCTGGACGAGCCCGTTGCCATGCTGGCATTGAAGCGAGGGCTCAAGACCTCCCGTCTGACATATTTCTTGGACAAAAAGTCCCAAGACATACTCCAAACTCCTCCTCCGCGTCTACAAGTACATCCGTGCTGAGGAGGCTGACCGTACCAGGAGCGAGCTGGATGGGAAGCCTTTAAAGAAGCCTGTCCCAAGGGATGTACCTGGAACTCGAAGGCCCGGGCCACCTGCAGACTTCCGGTCGGGACCAAAGCTGAAGAATGGTCCCACTCCAGAGTAGACCTTCACTCCCCTCCTCGCTCCAAGATCGAAGATTCTCACGAAGATCGAGGGCAAGCGCTACCTCCGCCGACCTCCTTCTCAGAACCCGAAGAACCGTCGCGACAAGATGAAATACTGCTAGTTCCATCTCGACCACGACCATGACACAGAGGAGTGCCGTAACATGAAGAGGGAGATTGAGGACCTGATCCAGAGGGATTATCTCAAGAAGTACATGGGAAGAGAGGCCCCGACCGAGGACCAGCCACTTACGGCCCTTCCCTCCATTCCTACCATCGATAACTACCCTATGGAGAAGCCGGTGGGCATGATCTCTTGGGGGATAGGGCACGCATCGAAGAGAGCCCCGGAGGAAGGAGACCTGAAAAATGTACTCCCCTTTGAAAAGGAAAAGGGAGGTGAAGAAAATGTAAATAATGATGCGGTAGTGGTCGAGATGACCATCGCTAAGCATCCTGTACATCAGATTATGGTTGATAGTGGGAGCTCCACTGACATACTTTTTTACGATGCTTTCTCCCGCATGAACTTACCTCATGATCGGCTAAGGCCAGTGCACACCCCCTCTCATGAGTTTTACCAGATATTATGTAGGAGTCGAGGAAGAGATTACTCTCCCAGTTACCGCCGGGACCCTACCCCGGTAGAGCACGATCATGATGACCTTTACCATCGTCCGACACCCGTCACCGTACAATACTATCTTGGGCCGCCCAGGGCTCAACCAACTTGATGCAGTCATTTCCACTAAAAGATTGCTGGTGCAGTTTCCCATCATTTTTGGGGTGGGGGAGATGAGGGGGGCAATTCAGCCCACCCCGCATTGCTTGCAGGCTATCCTAAGGGCCTGGAGTGCCGAGCTCGATGCCGACATCGACGATCTCGACCAGAGGGCGTAGGATCCCAGGGGTGGCCTCATCGAACGCCTGCTGATGTACCCTCTTGGCTCGGATCCACAGAAAATGGTGCAGATAGGAGCCCCACTCCCGGAAGACGAGCGGGCTCGCTTGTTGAGTTTCCTTCAGGTGAACGCAGATGTGTTCGCCTGGTCCACGGCAGATATGCTAGGTATTTTTCCAAACGTCATCACCCACCAGTTGAAGATCAATCCGAAGTGCTATTCAGTTCGGCAGAAGAAGCGGAGTTTTGCTACAGAAAGGCAGAAGGAGATTAACGATGAGGTGGAGAAGCTCCTCACTACCGGCTTCGTACGAGAGGTGTAGTACCCTAGCTGGCTCGCCAACATGGTAATGGTCAAGAAGAACAACGAGAAGTGGAGGATCTGTGTGGACTACACCGATCTCAACCGAGCTTGCCCAAAAGATAGCTTCACCCTTTCTAAGATCGACCAGCTCGTGGATGCCACTTCATGACATCACCTCCTCTCCTTCATGAATGCCTTCTCAAGGTACAATCAGATCCGGATGCATCTAGAAGATGAGGAGCATACAGCCTTCATTACGGATCGTAGGATGTACTATTACAAGATGATGCCCTTCGGTCTGAAGAATGCAGGCGCCACGTGCCAGCGGTTGGTCAACAAGGTCTTCAAAGACCAAATTGGTTGCAACATACAGGTATACGTGGATGACATGCTCATGATGAGCAAGCCAACCTCGGACCACGTCGATGACCGGACAAAGACCTTCCGCAACCTTTGCCTCCACCAAATGAAACTGAATCCGGTAAAATACGCTTTCGGTGTGGCGGCGGGGAAGTTCCTTGGCTTCATGGTGACCCGGAGAGGGATAGAAGCCAACCCAGAGAAGGTTCAGGCGATCCTTGACATGGAGCATTCCACCTCGAAGAAGCAAGCCAGCAGCTCACCGGCCGAATAGCAGTCCTGAGCTGGTTCATTTCACGATATGCTGATCATTGCCAGCCCTTCTTCAAGGTGCTGAAGAAGATGCATGACTTCTCCTGGATGAAGGAGTGCTAAGAGGCATTCAAGGAGCTGAAGAAAATCCTGGCGTCACCGCCACTACTCTCCCGGTCAGAGGAGGGAGAAGAGCTCCTCCTGTATATGACGGTCACTTCGGAGGCCGTCAGCTTAGTCCTAGTCCGGAAGGATGACAAAGGGATACAGAGACCAGTATACTATACTAGCAAGCTTCTCCACGATGCGGAGCTCAGGTACTCTCGATCCGAGAAATTGATTTTTACACTAGTTGTGTCCGCCCAACATCGCAAGCCTTATTTCCAAGCGCACCCAATCGCGGTCCTGACGGATCAACCGCTGAAGGCCATGCTCAGCCGACCTAACATGTGTGGATGCCTGACGAAGTGGGCACTGAAGCTCAGCGAGTTCGACATCGCCTATCAATCGAGGTCGGCCATGAAGGCGTAGATACTGGTTAACTTTTTAGTTAAGTGTGCAGGCCTAGGCGAGGGACTGGAGGAGAGCCCCCTGAACCGATAGCGAGGCCCTAAACCAGAGGAGGACATCTGGGTCCTGCATGTAGACGGAGCCTCTAACTCCGGTAGAAGCGAAGCTGGGCTCATCCTTACCAACAGCGAGGGAGTCATCGCCAAATGCGCGCTTCGTCTCTAATTCACCGCCACCAATAACCAGGTGGAGTACGAAGCGCTCCTCGCGGGACTGAGTGTCTCCCATGAACTGGGCGTGACCAGCCTAAGGGTCTTCACCGATTCATAGCTGGTAGCCGGGCAAGTCTCAGGAGAGTATGAGACGCGGGACCCTCAAATGTCAAAGTATCTGGAGTTGGTGCATGCGAGCACGGCGGGCTTCAATCGCTTTAGCGTCTCCCACATCCTGCATGATGAAAATGCTCGTGTCGATGCCCTCTCCAGGCTGGCAACCTTGTCGAACTCATCGTTGGGCCGTGCCTACATCGAGCATCTTCAAGCCCCGAGCTATAAAGTCCTAATAAAGATCCAGCAGGTCACCCTAGAGCCCAGCTGGATGGATAAGTACGTTAAGTATATCATCGACGGTACCTTGCCCGCGGATTGCATAGAGGTCGGTCTCATCAAGAGAAAGGCAGCACATTTTGTGCTGATGGATGGACTGCTCTACCGGAGGTCCTACTCCTATCCACTCCTCAAATGTTTAAGACCCACGGAGGCCGCACTCGTGCTCCAAGAGATCTACGAGGGCCTCTGTGGGAACCATATGGGAGGCAGGACTCTAGCATACAAGGCCCTCCATCAAGGATACTTCTGGAAAACGATGAGGGAGGACGCAGCCAACTTCATCAAGAGGTGTGATCGCTGTCAACGTCAGGCCGTTGTGCAACGCCAACCAGTTGTGCCGCTCTCCTAGCTATCCGCCCCCTGATCGTTTGCTAAGTGGGGCATGGACCTCCTCCGGCCCTTTCCTCCCATGTCCGAGCAACGTAAATTTTTAATTATCGCTATCGACTACTTCATGAAGTGGATCGAGGCTGAGCCGTTAGCCCGGATCATGGAGGCAAATGTCAGCAAGTTCTTCTGGAAGTCAATTATATGCCGCTTCGGGCTTCCCCACACCATATCATCGACAACGGATGCCAATTCGACTTTCGAGAGTTCGAGGAGTTCTGCAATGACCTCGACATTCACCATCGCTTCATCTCGATGGCGCATCTCCAGACCAATGGGGAAGCTGAGGTCACCAATCGGACCATCCTGCAAGGGCTCCGGACTAGATTGGATCGGGCCAAGGGAAGATGGACTGAAGAACTTTCCAGCATTCTGTGGGCATATCACACAACCCCAAGGACGACCATGGATGAAACCCCATTCAACCTCGTCTTTGGAGCAGAAGCAGTGATTCCGGTGGAACTTAGCTTGCCAACATTGCATGTGGAGCAATACAATGAGGCTAAGAACCCGGCACGGCTACTACTCAATCTGGATCTTCTTGAGGAAATGAGGGACAAGGCTCAGGTTCGGATGGCAGCCTACCGGTAATGGGTGGCCAGATACTACAACTCCAGGGTGAGGCCGAAGTCCTTCCGCACGGGAGACCTGGTGTTGCATCGTGCCAAAGCCTCCCAACATCAGGAATGTGGCAAGCTCTCTCCAAACTAGGAAGGCCCTTACAAGATGGTCGAAGCACTACCTCACGGTGCCTACTATCTTGCCGAGCTCGACGGGGCTCGATTTTCGTGGATGTGGAATGCTGCGAACTTGAGGATGTATTACCAATGATGTAAGACTTCCTGAATGTTAATAATGAAATTCTCTTTTTATGCAATGCTTATTTTCTGTCTCGTAGGACTAGCATCGCCTGGCCTTAAGTCTGGCGAGCAAAAGCAAGGCAGAAGGCCCGCGAGCGGTCCGTGAAAAATGCAAAGTCCCAAAGTTCAGTCCGGAAGGTCGCACGGAACCCAATTCTAGCATGAGGCCCTGGAGTTCGGTTCAAAAGATGGCATGAAATCTAGTTTCTCCACGAAGTCCCGGACTTCGATCCAGAAGGTGGCACGGAACCCAGTTCCTCCACGAGATCCCGGAGTTCAGTCTGGAAGGTCTCACGGAATCCAGTTCCGGCATGGGACCCTAGAGTTCAGTTCAGAAGGCACAGAACCCAGTTCCTCCACGAAGTCCCGGACTTCGGTCTGGAAGGTGGCACAGAATCCAGTTCCTCCACGAGATCTCGAAGTTCAGTTCAGAAGACCGCACGAAACCCAGTTCTGGTGCGCGGCCCCGGAGTTCAGTCCGGAAGGTGGCACGGAACCTAATTCCTCCATGAATCTTGGACTTTGATCTAGAATGTGGTATGGAACCCAGTTCCTCCACGAGATCCTAGAATTTAGTCCGGAAGGCCACACGAAATCCAGTTCTGGCATAAGACCCCGAAGTTCAGTCCGGAAGGTGGCACGGAATCCAGTTCCTCCACGAAGTCCTAGACTTCGATCCAGAAAGTGGTACAGAACACAATTCCTCCACGAGATCCCGGAGTTCAGTCCGGAAGGCCATACAAAACCCAGTTCCGGCATGAGGCCCCGAAGTTCAGTCCGGAAGGTGGCATGGAACCCAGTTCCTCCACAAAATCTCGAACTTTGGTTTGGAAGGTGGTACGAAATCTAGTTCCTTCACGAGATCCCAGAGTTCAGTCTGGAAGGTCGCACGAAATCCAGTTCCGGCGCGCGGCCCCGGAGTTCAGTCTGGAGAATGGCTCGAAACCTAGTTTCGGCCTCATTCATCGAAGCGATGAGGAAGTTTTGGAGCAAGAGCACGTCAGTCCCGATCTGCATCGAAGAAAGAGTTAGGACTTTCAAAGAATACAACTGGAACATTAAAAAGGAGAGCTAGATGCTTACCGTGAAGAGCAAAGGGAGGATCTCAAGCAGTGCGTCCACGTAGTCCCGGCTGCCCCTCAGGCGACGGTCCCGGGACTGGGCCACGTACTCCATCATCCTCTCCGCAAGACCCTAGTCATGGATGACGGAGGTGCTCCCACTAAGCACTGGTAGTACGGGGCGAGGCTCGAAGGAGGGCTGAGCCGAAGTCCCTCCAGTAGGTGAAGCAGTAGTCTGCGACGCCGCTGCCACCGGTGCGGGCCACCGTCGGAACGATAGGCGCTACGATCGCCAGAGAAGGCACTGGTCGCACCTCCTCCCCGCACCCATCGAGGTCAATGACCTCTGCGATAGGGGCCTGCTGCTGAGATGGCCCAGGGGTCGCATCTGCCACCCTGGGCTTTAAGGCTGGAGTGGGCTTGGGCCCTTGGTCCGCCTCCATGAGGGCCCTTTTCGGAGGAGTCTCCTGGGCCGCGCCCGAAGCACCTCTCTTCCAGGCCCCGTCCATCAGGCTTTCCACAGAGAACTTCATCCCTGAGAATAAACAAGGTCAGATGAGAAAAAAAAAAGAGAAGAAGAAAGGAGGCATTGAAGCACCCAACAATCTCAAAAGGGCACCACGGGCAAGAAGGAAGGTAAGCAATCAAGAGGGCAAGCACACAAAAGGAAAGAAGAGGTGACTCTGAGACAAAGGTGCTGGAGGAACTCGCGGGAGTGAGCCCGGTGAGCCCAGTCACTCGGACCGGAGTGCCAGCCCCTTTTGTTCTCACTCATTCTCACCCATTTCCTCATCGAAGACTCCTCTAAGTACGGAGACCCAGCAAGGATCCGTCTTAGTGGATATGTTCCACTTTACTGCTATCTAACTTGACCATCGGAGTCCCCTGCCGGGATCCCCGACCCGAGTCTCTAACCTCGTTTTGCAGGTCCGGGAGCATTAGGATTCTGCACCAAAGGGGATCGCAGTCCGGTACCAACTCATAGCTACAGGCCATAGCGGTAAGGTCGGCAACAGGATCGAATCCACAGGGTCTTTAAGTGGTTATTTCAACAATAACTTTAAAGAATAATAATAGCAAAAATATTAAAATTATTTAACTGAAATAATTAAATAATATACTAAAGATTCAAATGAAAGAGAAAAGGCCTCAAGATTTCAACAAACTACTTGGCAGACAGCTGGTACCCTCTTCCTATATGAATACTCCATATATCACCTTTCAAGATATAATGTCTGTGAAGATCATGACCCGTACCTGTTAGATCATGGTCCATTTTTTTGAAGTACTAATTAGTTCAAATAAGATATATAGAAAGTAAAGAATTCATATTTTAAAAATGATTTATTCTAAAAATATGTATCAAATCCATAGGACACGATTCATCTCAAAAACATAGATCATTCACGTAAAATAGATAACAATTAGAATCATAATTTTTATTTCATAGAAAAAGAGTACAAATAAAAATAAATAAAAATAAATACTACATGTTCAAGCACTACAGCAAAATCCCGAGGAATTAGAGATCTAGCTTTCCATGAGTAAACTCCCCATCGTCATTCTCTCAGACATACAGATGCAGAATTAGGGCGGGTAGTAGTAGATAGGAAGATGGAGCAGCAGAGGTGGAGAGGTAAAGGAGCAGCGGTGGAAGCTGGGCAAAGATCTTTGGATGGGAAGTCAGAAGTGGATGGGAAGTTGGAAGGGGATAGGAAACGGAAGGAGGCTATCGAAAGAAGAACTGAATACTCCCTTCTCTGACTCAGATGCTTCTTTTAAAGGTAGAGGAGAACGCATATGGACCGCATTGGTTTCCAACATAATCCATCCCAATAATCTTCAATTCTATATGATTTATTCGCTCAACCATCACACCCACTCAACCATCTTACCCATGTTTGTTATGATCCCTTATCTAGCATTGTTTCATTCCAACCATTTTTTCAGAAATTAAACTTTAACTGTCGAACAACCCAGAAGTCTATAAAAAATTGTTGATTTATTTCTTTCAACCAATCCTCACATGTTTGGACATCCTGGTCCAACTCCCGTAATGACTTGGTGGTGGCATCTTGGACTGCAATAGGGTGGATCATGGCAACACTCGGGGTAGGAGGTTATAAGAAAGTGGCTTCTCGGTAGCATCTCGGTATGAAGGAGGCCGGTGACTGCTCGAGATAGGGAGAACAGAAGTAGAGATGCAGTGGTGGTAATGGTAGAGGACAGTGACTTAGCAAAGAAGATGGTACGATGGTGAGCAGCAACGATTCGGGATAGAGGAGGAAGGCCAAAGAAGTAACCATAGCTCGACATCTCGGGCAAAGGGGAATAGAGAGGAGCAACAGCGACCATAGCTCAGGATCTTGGAAGCCAACAGGGGATGGGAGGAAGATCGATGGTCGATGGCAATCATGGTGGGGTCTTGAGTCGACGAGGGGGCGGCGGTCGATATCTCGGGACGGCACGTGAGTGGGAGGAGAAAACAGTGACAGACATGGCAGAGATTGGCCGATGGTGTCTTGGGCAGGAGGATGAAGATGGACCAAAAAATGGCCGGATCTTGGAGGAGAAGGTCATGGAAGAAACGTGCGGTGGCTTCGATAGTGACAGGACGGCGTGGGTTGGCATCTCCGGTGATCCCATGGCCAAAATCCATCGATGGACCATGGCTTAGGGTCATGGACTAATAACCATGGCAAATCATGGACCGCTAGGCACCTTTTAAACCAAGCAGCTGGTCCATGAAGGACCGGTTGCTCCAAAATTCATGTAATTCTTTTTAATTCTTTGAAATTCAATTCTAAGCTCGTTTTAAGTCCAATTTGATTCAAACTTATTTCGTTTGATCCCATAAATCGAGCTCTTCACGTTGATGGTATTCTTTCCTATACAATACCTAAAGTATCAATTTTAAATGAATAAAAATTAAATTGATTATTAAATTAATATGTATTTAATATAATTATCAATGTACACAACAACATGCATCACCTAAGGGAGATAAAGAAGCAACATGAAGAAGTATATGAGAGAATTTTTAGACAACAACAAAGCTTCAACATCTTGTCAACAAGCAAAGAAATCCTACTATTTTTTGTAAAAGGCGACCTTATTTGGGTGCACTTGAGAAAAGAGCATCTTCCTACAAAGAATGCCATGTTATCTCCTTGAGTAGATGGTCCCTTCAATGCTCTAAAGTAAATCAACAACACTATTTACAAAATTAAACTTCTTAGAGATTATGGCACATTTACAATTTTCAGTATAGCTGATCATTCACACTATCATAAAGACTTGGACTCAGTGGTGAATCTTTTCCAACCAAATTGTGCACATGCTTTGAATCCCACATTGGGCGAGCACAACATTGAGCACCACATATCTATTTAGATAATTTTATGTTTGTAAACTTTAGATAGTTTTGATCTTAGTAAACTTTTCTTTTGAGAATATGTTGGCAAAGGGTTTCTAGGGTTGGTATTATATAATAAATACCCTCTGGGAATTCAATCTTAGACATCTTAGAGTAATTGAGTTATTGAATTGGTGAATTATGTTTGCCTCTTCTCTTTCACTCTCTTCTTGCTTTAAGTGGATTTTTAAGTTTTGTGATCAAGTATTTGAGAGCTATATTTTTAGAATAGCCATCCAAGATGGTCATTCAATGTTGGAAGACTGATATCCCTATGCCTACTCCATCATTAACCATCTATTTTCATTGGAAGCAAATCAGCACATGGATTCACCACTCCATCAATTTAGGTTTGACATCTCGTGTCATGCAGGCCGTAGTAGTATTTTTGTCTCATCATAACCAGTTATGTTATCATCATCTTTGTTTCTCTTATTTTAAAGACAAGTTCAACACCTCCCAACATCATATCTATTTATATAAAAATGAGATTGTTTTGGGATTTCATCGAGAGTAATGGGAATTAACATCTTAAAATACCTAATGCTAATGCCCAAAATATTCAAAATACATCACTCCCCATAGCTTAGGATTATGTTATATATACAGTGACTATACATACAATATATATACAAATATGTATGTATATATGTATCTATATGTGTATGTATGTATGACTATGCATAGGAATGTATTTATGTATATATATATATGTATGTACATATGTATAGAGAGGAGAGAGCAAGATAGAATAAAGCTAAAATGCCCTTGAGAGGATAGCTAAGATGGTATTCTCATAATCAGAATCCATCATAGACCATTAAAATTGAAGATCAAAATCATTTAACATTATCTATAATATAATAATACCTAGAAATCTGAAATGCATAAAGTTTGATTATTTTCTAACCTATGCAAAGAAAAATGGAAGCAATTACACATGTACAGGAAAACACATGATAGGAAAAATAAATTCAAAATCTACTTTGTACATTATGATCTATACATTTTAAAATATGGATATATTTAAATTCATTTGGTTTTGATGATTAGATCTAGTAAGAGCATAGCATCACGCTAATAAAGTTGTCCATATAATTGATACCTACATTACAATTAGATTAAAGACTATCAAAACATTTGATTTTTGATTTCTAGAAATTTCTTATAATTCAAATCATGTTCAACTATTTCGATCTTGAATTTGAATATATAGTCTATTATTGATTTTGAAGGATAGACAATCAAATCAACTATCTTCCATTAGAATTAATTTATAAATATACGTGCATACATACATATATAAAATAGAAAGATATTTTAAAAAAGATTCTATAGTATTGGTATTTGCCATGAGACTAAAATTTGATAACTAAAAATTCAAAGATAAGAACGTAACAATCACAAGTAACAAGCATAGCCTTAACGTCGACTGACCTTCATATTTCTGCAAGTTTTAGGCTAAAATTTAATTAAATTTACTTTATTAATGTAATAGTTTGAGAGACTCGCCTTATCCTTAAGAATTTACTTCATAACGTCAATCCAGATTAATATTTTCTATGAAAGCGCTATAATTTTCCTATAACAAATATCTACAATTTGGTTCCTAAGGAACTCGCACCACATTCACCAACTGTGCACATCATTTGAAAAAACATTATAAATTGTATAGTTGACAGGGAAAGTATCCTACTTTGACATGGCAGCAACATCTGGCATAAAGCACAGAATAGCAAGTAATTACAGAAATGGCAGAATAGAGTCAATAATTGATGAAGGGTATGCATATCTTACTCAAAGGACTGAATGTGTTGGAATATGCGTTGCTAAAACTTCAGACTCATGCATTGTTAAAGAAATGAAGAATCCCCTAGTAAAAACATATATTCAATATTCTTTTGAGAACAGTTTGCATCCAAATAAGAAGCAGCAACGAGAATATATTAAGATTCGAGATTTTAGACCTGTATAAGTTTCTATAATTAATTTTTACCAGGCTGCATCCAGTTCATCATGAGTTGCATGCAAATTTATATTCATGAGATTTATCATTAGTTATATATATATATATATATATATATACCTTTCCTCTACGTACGTACACTTGCATTTCCAAGGATCAAATCCTCCTCTTTTTTCCTTTCCTTTCCTCTCGCAACACAAATGTAAGTCTTTCAGCTTAATACACCAATTATCTTGCATTTCCTGCCTCAGAGGTTCCACAAGAACTTTATCATACAAACAAGAAAATTCTTTCGATACCCGCTTCCTCACAGCACCCATTGGCAGTACCCTTCTCTTTGTACAAAGACCAATACCTACATGCAGTTACAGGGATGCACGTGGCACTGCGTTGGTGGAAAGTTAGTGTTTTCATTACCTTTCCTTGTGCACACATTGGATATATAATCAGAGCTCTCAATATGTTCGGAGACACAAGGCGGTAGGTGAGGAAGGGACGTAATAATGGTATCGTATTATTTTGCGATGATGGTTCTCTGACAGTTGCTATCGTTACTGATCGATAGGGTAAATGCTTCATGTTTGTGTACGTGTGCGTGTGTTTGCGTCACACGGAATTGCTTTTATCTGTTTGAGTGAATAACTATATACGTAGTGTTTGTTGTTCTGCAGTGGGCACACTTTCCTCACATCCGGTTCGGTCTATCTATCGATAGGAATGAAGGCTATTGCCAGTCCAGGGAACCAAATATCTCGTAAATTTCTACCGGGAAGACTCGCATGGTGAGTAGATGCTACCATGAAATTATTTACTGATTCTCATATGTGTGAGAGTAAGATGTCCTGATCCTGTAATCACCATCTATATATCATGAGTTATGTGATTCGTCAACAATGTTTTAACACTGTGATTGTATGTGTACGTAGCAGTGTCATTGTTCTTCAACAGCTATGACCTGATTTGTACTATTGTTCGATTGGCTTGCTCAATAAATCTCGTCCAAATAAACAGCTCAAACAGGCTCGTCCAGACTCGTTAGTGCGTTCCAAGAATTTTATAGTGTTACGTAGCAATTGCCCTTTGTTGTATTCCTTTCTTCTTTTTTTTTCTTTTTTTTTTTTTTTTTGGTGGTAAACAAAACGGTGGGTGGGGGTAAACCCCGGGGTGTAGCTCCCCATTCTGACCCCCAGCCCGTTAGGTGTTGTATTCCTTTGTTGTATGCCTTTGGCAGCCAAAATCAGAGTCCGTACTTCTACAATTGAACTGCTATAAATAGTCACATTCGTGATAAAAAAGTATCATGAATATATTCGTAAAAATGATGTGATATGGAGTAAAATAATTGAATTCAGCGTAGTGTAGTTTTTGCCAAGACGAAAGGAGACCTGGGAAGGAGTCGATATATATATATATATATTCTTGGTCTAGCAAGATTCTTGGAATAATCACCATGAGCTACTCAACTCAGCATACGAGCTAACTGTTGTTGGAGAATATTTCTCGAATAGGTTTGCGGAGAAAATTTAAAATGAGTTGTTTATGGTACTAGTTAAATGGAGGAATATTGAACGAGATGGTGAAGGCAATATAAGTCGAGATTTGCTCTGGGAAATATAAGTTGGAGAAGGCCGCAGTATGGTCTCGAGGAAGGGAACAGGACAAAGGCTTGAAGACGAAGTGCCTGGAATCATATAGAATTGACTGGAAGAGGTATCGACAGGTACCGATCACCAAGTCAGACTGAAAAAGGCTATCCTGAAACCGAAGAGGCAGAGCTAGCTTAATTTTAATATTGTCTTTGTAATAAGAGCTGGCAATCTTGTGGCACGGATATCCATTATTAGGTTCAGTATATCGGAATACGCGCGGATTGTTGAAGATAATCCAATTTCCAAGAAGTCATGATATTAAAGCAGTCTTCGTCTTTTGGTTTTTCAATTTGATGCTTCGAGTCTTGCTTCTGTTTGTGATATTTAATGTCATTAATATTGCAATGTTATCCAGAATGGTCTTTATGGTTGTATAAATATGGTCAATAGTGTTAATAAGAAGGTAATCCATTTGCAATTCCAAAAGGGTGGGTGGTTGATTATTCTACTCAGAAAATTTGGAGCAAGCAAGAGTTTTGCTCTCTGAAATATTTTATAGTTCCAACACGGATCGGAGGGATGAAGAGAGAGAGAGAGAGAGAGAGAGAGAGAGAGAGAGAGAGAGAGAGAGAGAGAGAGAGAGCAGTTTAGCTAGCGTGGGATAGGAGGAGCGATGGAGAGGTGGAGGGATGGGCACCTTACCGTTGCCATATTTTTTTTTAAAGGAAAGCTCTGTTGATGGACAGTCTTTTTTTTTTCTTTTCTTTTTTTTTTTTTTTTTTTTGTGTGTACAAGGGAGGGATGGACAGTCGTCCTTCGATCCTCCCCCCGTCCAGCAGAGCGCCAGCGAATGATTGCGGAATCAGAACCAGACGCCCACAATCAGGTTACCCCTGCATCGACACTTGGCCCTCGGCCCCCACCCTTGCCGTTGGCAGTCGTTTGTGGTGACCCCTGCATTCAAACTGACTTCCGGCCCGTACCCTTGCCCTGGGCGGTCATCTACTTAATTCCCCCCCCCCCCCCCTCTGCTTCCTCAAACAAAAAAAAAAAAAACTTTTTGATAGAGAAAAATAATAATGAAATAGAGTGCCCTCCGGCAAAGAAAGAACCAAGGAACTTTTTGATAGAGAAAAATAATAATGAAATAGAGTGCCCTCCGGCAAAGAAAGAACCAAGGATTATAAAAGTATCTCTGCAAACTGTGAGGGCCGACCTGGGCCAGCAGCCTCAACCGGAATTTTGAAACAATCGAACCAACCTCCTCAATGCAGCGAAGGATAAGTCTCCGCCTCACGTGACCAAGGATCGCCGCTTCTGGTGTGATCGAGGGCACAAACAATGCTATGGATCCTGCATTCTTGCCAGAAGTAATGGCGCCTGTCAGGAATTGTCGTACTCACCGACAGTCCCCCCTTCTTGGGACTCGAGTTGGTTGCCAATCGACCAATGGTGAAGAGACCACCACCTTCCCCTCCTATTTACACCTTAGTAACTTAGATAGCAGTTGTAAGTAATTAGCACTACATGGATGAGGTTAAGGGATTAAAATAGTTGAAAATCCTATCATCCCTGCTGGACATTATAGGATCCGGCCATGACATTCTAACCAAGGAAAAGAAAAGTATAAGAACATAGGACGAAGGAGGAACAGCCAAAGGAATGGAACTAGTGTTGGAGATAATCCTGATCTGCCTGAGTCGCACGGAGAGAAAGCGCGGAGAGAGAAAACGCGTTAACTGCACGGGTGTTACGTGATTTGATGGCTTATCATATCACGCGGGGATTAGTTTTTATTGTTTTCCTATTTCATCTTGATAAACCGATTTCTAAAAAGTCGGAGTTGTAAAAAATCTTATTTATTCTCGAATGAAGCGCAGCAAAAATGAGTATTTTTTTTCCGGTCTTCTCTTTCTCATCCTCGTATTTTTTTCCCTTCACCTGGTATCAGAGCCTCAGGTTAGCACACCAAGGCGCCTTCGTCTCAAGCAAATGGCGATCATCCCTCAAGCTGCGACAACAAGGGTCGGTGGCGGCGTATCTCTCAACTACCCGCAGCTAACGACGACGAACTACACCACCTGGGCGATTAAGGTGGAAGCACTGATGCAGGCCCAAGACATTTGGGATGCAGTGGAAGCAACGGACGGTGCGGACGTGGACGAGAGGAAGGATAAGACGGCGAGGGCGTTTCTCTTCCAAGCACTCCCGGAAGACATCTTGTTGCAGGTGGCGAAGAAAACGACTGCAAAGGAGGTCTGGGACAGCCTCAAAACAAGGTTTGTCGGGGCAGATCGTGTCAAGACTGCTCGGTTGTAGACGTTGAAGAGTGACTTCGACGTCATGCGAATGAAGGAAGGGGAGACGCTGGACGACTACGCCGGCAGACTCAGTGGGATGTCTGCAAAGTATGCAAATCTGGGGGAGACGCTCGACGATGCGATGCTGGTAAAGAAGCTCCTCAACACAGTACCCGATAGGTACTACCAGGTGGTCGCCGGCATTGAGCAGTTCTGCAACCTCGACACAATGCCATTCGAGGAAGCAGTCGGGCGTTTGACGGCATACGGGGAGCGCGCACGTTTGCGCAACCCCAGCAGCAACGACGATGGGCAGCTCCTGCTCACCCAAACCGAATGGCAGGCGCGGCAGGACAAAGTCGGCAGGGACTCATCCTTGAGCAACAGGGGTAAGTACATCGCCCCT
Source organism: Areca catechu (assembly GCA_021397845.1). Classification (NCBI taxonomy): domain Eukaryota; kingdom Viridiplantae; phylum Streptophyta; class Magnoliopsida; order Arecales; family Arecaceae; genus Areca; species Areca catechu. The sequence continues at coordinate 5,536,430 of CM038040.1, read as the reverse complement.
GCAGAAGGTAGCAGCCGGAGCCGGGGTGGACGCAGTCGCGGCAGGGGTCGCGGCAGAGGCAGACGCAGCGGATCGCCGCGCAAGGCTAGTTCAGGTGGCTCTGGCGGCAGTAGATGCGATAAGAGCCACATCAAGTGCTACAATTGTAGCAAAATGGGCCATTATGCATCTGAATGCTGGAGTAAACCGTGCAAAGAAGAATCTAACCTCTCATGCACGGAGGAGGAAAAACCAGCGTTACTGCTGTCTGCGAGTGTTGAATCAAGGGATCTTGCTTTGTTGAATGAGGAGACGATGGATCCGCAGCTGCGAGCTGGAAGCGAGGAAGTCTCCAGCACCTGGTATTTTGACAATGGTGCAAGCAACCATATGTCGGGTGAAAGGAAGAAATTCCACGAGCTGGACGAGACAGTCCAGGGGCATGTGAGATTCGGCAACGGCTCCACTGTGCAGATCAAGGGAAAGGGTTCGGTGTTCTTCCAGTTCAAGAATGGGGAACAACGACTTCTCACCGAGGTATACTACATCCCAACCTTACAAAGCAATATCATTAGCTGTGGACAGTTGGCCAAGAAAGGAAACAAGTTTGTTATGCTAGGAGAATTTCTATGGATGTATGATCCCAGTGGCAGATTGCTCATCAAAATCAGAAGTTCCTCCAATCATCTTTACAAGGCCGAGATGAAGACCAACGATCCGGTGTGTTTGCTCACCAACATATTGGACGAGGCTTGGCTATGGCACGCCCGACTTGGGCATGTCAACTTCCACTCCTTGAAGATGCTGGCAGAGAAGAATATGGTGGCAGGTGTGCCGCTCATTAAGCACCCCGACAAGCTGTGCCAAGGGTGTACAATAGCAAAGCATGCAAGACACCCTTTCCCAGAGGCAGCCACCTGTCGAGCGGAGGAGCCACTCGAGCTGCTGCACGCCGATCTCTGTGGACCGATCACCCCTTCGACTATCGCCGGCAATAGCTACTTCATGTTGATCGTCGACGACTACACTCGATGGATGTGGGTGTACATGATCAAGACGAAGGATGAAGCCTGCTCGGTGTTCAAAAAGTTTAAGCAACAGGTGGAGAATACCACCGGACACCGAGTGAAGACCTTGAGGACGGACCGGGGTGGAGAGTTCCTCTCCACTGAGTTCAACAAACTCTGCGAAGAGGCAGGCATCGTGAGGCACCTGACTGCACCCTACACTCCACAGCAGAATGGCGTGGTGGAACGAAGAAACCGGACGGTGATGTCGATGGCGAGATCACTTCTCAAGAGCATGCACGTTCCCAACATATTCTGGGGGGAGGCCGTAAGGCATGCAGTACATCTGCTGAACCGCTTGCCAACAAAGGCGCTAGGAGAGCGCACCCCATTCGAAGCTTGGACTGGGAGGAAGCCACACCTCGGCCATTTGAGGGTGTTCGGCTGCACTGCCCATGCGAAGGTGGTGTTGCCGCACCAGAAGAAGCTTGATGACAGAAGTCAGGCGATGGTGTACCTCGACGTCGAGCAGGGCTGCAAGGCGCACCGACTCTACGACCATCGGCGCGGCAAACTTCATGTAAGTAGAGACGTGAAGTTCGAAGAACACCTAGAATGGAGTTGGAACGCAGGTGAAAACGTTGTAGATGCGTCAGTCCTGGTTGTGAGGGAGAACTACTCTCCCGAGACGGACTCGAGTGACTCCGGGACTCCTTCGGCCCACCATGTTGGAGTCCCGTCTGTAGCAGCAACGGCGTCATCACCAATGGAGGATACCGCATCAGCCACAGAGTCTCCCACAGCGGATTCATTGGCGGGTGCGCCGGCTGTACCTGCAATGGCCTCTCCGACTTCAAGCAGCAGCAGCACCAATGATGGAGTGGTTCGTTACAGGCACATCGACGATATTATGCGAGATGCGGTGCGAGTGGACTTACATCAGGAAGAGCTCGAAGAAGAGGCGCTGCTAGTCGAGATGGAGGAGCCATCTTGCTACCGAGAAGCTGCCGGAGAAAACGCTTGGGAAAAAGCGATGCAGCAGGAGATCGAGTCCATTGAAAGAAATTCAACGTGGGAGCTCACCAACCTACCGCCAGGACAAAGACCCATAGGTCTGAAATGGGTGTACAAGGTGAAGAAAAACTCAGCCGGAGATGTGATCAAGCATAAGGCGAGGCTAGTTGCAAAGGGGTATGTTCAGCGGCAGGGTGTCGACTTCGAAGAAGCATTTGCTCCGGTGGCCAGACTTGACACTGTGCGTGTCATTCTTGCAATCGCAGCCAATCGCAGCTGGGAGGTACATCATCTTGATGTGAAGTCGGCGTTTTTGAATGGCGAACTCGAGGAGGAGGTCTATGTAACTCAGCCGGAGGGCTTTGTTGTGAAGAACAAGGAGCACTATGTGTACAAGCTGAGCAATGCACTATATGGGTTGCGGCAAGCTCCACGGGCATGGAACAATCGACTGGACAAAAGTTTGAGGCGTCTCGGGTTCATCAAGTGCACACAAGAACAAGCAGTGTACACACGAGGAGAAGGAAACGCAGGTATCATTGTTGGTATATACGTCGATGATTTAATCGTTACAGGGGAAAATTCGGAGGAGATCTCAGCTTTCAAGCAGCAGATGATGACCGAGTTCGAGATGAGTGACCTCGGGCTTCTCACCTTCTACCTCGGCATCGAAGTGGCGCAAGAAGAAGATCGGGTGATACTAAAGCAATCGGCCTACGCCAAGAAGGTGTTAGCTCAGTTTGGCATGACTGAGTGCAACTCAACAAAGTCCCCTATGGAGCAGAAGGCGCAGCTCCACAAAGATCCTGAAGGAGAACCGATAGATGCGACGGAGTACCGGCGCATGATTGGTTGTTTGAGGTATTTACTCCACACAAGACCAGATCTTTCCTATGCAGTTGGAGTAGCTAGCAGATTTATGGAAAGGCCCACGGTGATGCATCACAAGGCGGTGAAGCAAATCCTGAGGTACCTGAAAGGTACAATCCATTGTGGACTTGTATATGGGAAGAAAAAGGTAGAAGAAGAGATCATTGGCTACAGCGATAGTGACTTGGCTGGTGATGTTGATGATCGGAAAAGCACCGGGGGTATGGCATTCTATGTCAATGATAATCTGGTATCATGGAATTCACAAAAGCAGAAGTCGGTTGCATTGTCATCATGCGAGGCCGAGTTCATGGCAGCAACGGCGGCGGCAAGCCAGGCATTATGGCTGAGAAGCTTGTTGGGGGAGCTAACGAAGCAAGAACTCAAGCCAGTGAAGCTGTTTGTTGATAACAAGTCTGCAATTGCCTTAATGAAAAATCCCGTATTTCATGGCCGCAGCAAGCACATTGACACGAGATTTCATTTCATCCGAGAATGTGTTGAAGGTGGTCAGATCGTGGTCAAGTTCGTCCGCACGGAAGAGCAGCGAGCCGATCCACTCACAAAAGCTTTGTCAGGCGTGAAGTTTGCAGCGAAGAAATTATTACTGGGCGTTTATGATTTTGACCCACATCAGGATTAAGGGGGAGTATGTTGGAGATAATCCTGATCTGCCCGAGTCGCATGGAGAGAAAGCGCGGAGAGAGAAAACGCGTTAACTGCGCGGGTGTTATGTGATTTGATGGCTTATCATATCACGCGGGGATTAGTTTTTATTATTTTTCTATTTCATCTTGATAAACCGATTTCTAAAAAGTCGGAGTTGTAAAAAATCTTATTTATTCTCGAATGAAGCGCAGCAAAAATGAGTATTTTTTTTCCGGTCTTCTCTTTCTCATCCTCGTATTTTTTTCCCTTCAACTAGGTCATGGGGATGTGAAGGTACATGCCAAAGGATGTTAATTAGATTCATTCTGAATAGGATGTTAGGTGTACTTTCATAAGATAAAATTAACATCATTTTTCAAAAGTTTTTTTTTTTTTTTAATTTGCCTAGATAAATTTAGATAGCAGCATCCATAGTACCCTGAATGATACTGGATATCTTATATGAGATGCTGATAGTAGACTACAAACAGCTAGAGATTCCTTTTTCTTTGAGCCTTTGGTCTCAAAAGATGAGCTTAGAGCCATTTGAATAGACCACTTGTGCAAGGAAAGAATTGCATGCGGAGAAGATTTTTATCGAGGAAGATTTTACGATCGTCATTGGTTGGATACAAAATAAGATGAAGTGGCATGAGGCCTAGCTGCTCCTACGTGATATTTAGCGATCCCTCGGCTCTTCTATGGCAGGGTCTATTTGTCATCTATTTTAAAAGACAAATCATGTGGTTGACTAGATTACTTTCTTTGTGACGAGTATTCTAAAGACTGGACCTGATAGGACTGCTCTTATATTAAAATTGTGTTACCGTCCATTTATATCCAAAAAAAAAAAAAAGCTTGCAGTTATGCCATATGTAAGGTATATTGAATACTGGGAGCAAATTGCCAGAACCATTAAAGATTATCATGACCAAACATGAAAGTTATAGAAATTCAATGGATATTCTACAGTTTTTGCTATGTATATAATTAATATATCATAATTCGAATAGGATCATTGTCCCATCAATAAAATCAAATTATCTTTATCTTTAAATTTATTTTATTTTATCTTTAATTTTTTTACTCTTTAGTTTACCAATAGATTCTGACGCCAGTGCCTAGCGGCATGCCCATGCACCCTTGTTCAAACAAGCTAGGCAGTGCGTGCTTTCACTCCCAACGAATCAAGTTTCCAGCTCTTTGAGAATAGGATGGAAAGGATAGGAATACCCTCTTCTGCATTTTCTTATAATAGTTTCTTAGAATTAGAACAAAGATGGGTTTCGATATTATATCCCTAAATTTGTCAATCATACATCATTTGCATGATTCGAAACTTAGTATGATCGATCGATCATTTGAGATATAGGAAGGCATTGAGCCCTACGATCCAGTTATATCTAACGAGATAAAAATAACGTGGACTTCGTTACCGTTCAAGCATAAAGCCATCAATACCAAATTGTTTATTTGCTTTGAAGCCACTAACATTTGAATGCAGAATAGGACAGTTTAAAAGCAGAATCGGAGTAAAATTATCTTTATGAAAAATAAATTATATATTTTTACCAAAAAAATTATATTTGCAAATAATTATCTAATCATTCCTTATCAAGAGGCAAAGCTGGAACAACGAATGATAGAGAGAGAAATGAACTGATCGACCCATGATTTCAATGCATCATTTTCTTTTTTTTTATATATACAGAAAAGGAATAATGGATGATAGAGAGAGAAATGAAGGGACCCATGATTCCAATGCATTTTTTTTTTTTTTTCTATTAAATTTTTGCAGCCTCTCACTCGACCAACCATGTCCAAAAAAACTCCTGAATTTAATCATTTTTTTTATAAAATCATATCTTAAATTCGTGATCAGTTGACTATAAGAAAAGATTCCAACCGATTAGATTATTGTCTTAAATGCATCATCGCCACCACAACCAAGTGAAGGCCACTAAGAGGATGTCGTCCTATGATCCAAAATAAAATAAAATATGAGACATCCTATCTCAAGCCATCATCCATCGATCGAAGTCCACCACCACCACCATTCAAAGTCAACGGCCAAGTGCCAAGGGAGGCACAATACTCTCTCTCTCTCTCTCTCTCTCTCTCTCTCTCTCTCTCTCTCTCTCTCTCTCTCTCTCTCAATACTTGAGAGTACGATGTCCAAGGGAACGGGGAAGGAAAATGCAGAGAAAGCTAGAGATTTCTCGTAGGGCGGGTAGGTGGGGAAAAGGGCATGCTTTTTTTTTTATTTTAGAACCCGATAAGTTAGAATATATCATATTATACTGTCAAGATGATAGTGCAAGTGAAACGGGCTTAGTTCAGGTCCATCAATTATTTTAGTAGAGCTGGAGTGACCGTACTCATACATGTAGAATGAGATCTTAGGATCATAGTCAATGTGGTGAAGGGGGACCAGGCTACTTTGTTATCGCCCTGCATCAAATATTTTTCACTAGAATGGGAGTCCTATGATCACTCCTAGAAAAAATAGTTATGCTAGTCACCCCTCCAACTCTATTTTTCCTTAATATATATATATATATATATATATATATATATATATACATCGTATTATTAACTAATTTAATATTTTTAAAAAATTATTTATTTGAAAATTAATTCAAAAAATATACTTTTTATTATATTTGATTGGTGTAAAAGTTATTTTGAAAAATAATACTAAAAAGAATTAATATGTTTGGTTTGAAATAACCTTGTATATAAATATGATCAAGTTTCTAAATATATCTGTTACAGCCGTGACAGTGACGTGGCCAGGCTCAGGTATCGCCGAATGCGAGCGAGCCACGTGCGAGTTTCCCTGCCAGAATCAGCGCCACGTCCTCAAAGCTAGGGTCGGCAAGACCGCACCGAACGACGACTATCTGAAGCAAAAGCTCCCGCCGAGGTCGAGTTCGGCGCGGAGTTCCCCCACCGACTCATCTGCGCCCGGGCTCGGAGGAGTCCGCCCCGAGTAAGGTCGGCCGAGGTCGGCTGACCCTCCGCCTTGCGCCAGGTGGCCACCCGGAGACGGGTCCACCTCGGCCGAAGCCAGGCGATCTTCTGCCACCTCGCCAGGTGTCCACCCAGGAGGGGTCCACCTAGGCCGAGGTCGGCTGACCCTCCGCCTTGCGCCAGGTGGCCACCCGGAGACGGGTCCACCTCGGCCGAAGCCAGGCGATCTTCTGCCACCTCGCCAGGTGTCCACCCAGGAGGGGTCCACCTAGGCCGAGGTCGGCTGACCCCCCGCCTTGCGCCAGGTGGCCACCCGGAGACGGGTCCACCTCGGCCGAAGCCAGGCGACCTCCTGCCACCTCGCCAGGTGTCCACCCAGGAGGGGTCCACCTAAGCCGAGGTCGGCCGATCCCTCGCCTCTCGCCAGTTGGCCCCCGGAGACAGGTCCAACTCAGCCGAGGTCAGACCGCTCGTACGGAGAGGCCCCCGGGGAAAGCGACAGGTCCCGAGGCCATCCCTCGGGCCGTACCGACCCCAGACGGCGTCCCGTACGGAGGGCGGCGGCACGCGGAACGTCACTTACATTGGCCCGAAAGGTCCCGCAGTCGAGAGACCCGATCCTGACGGAACAGGCCCCGTAAACGGATGGCGCCCACGCTCGGGGAAAAGAGCACTCTCACGGAGCCCGAAGCCTGACGACTGGCCGCTCTGCCAGCGCCGCCCCCCCCTCCTTTTCTCTTCTGTCCTTGCCTTCTCCCTGCTGGGCCCGGTGGACGAGGTCGGAAAGCCGCCTGGCCTCCTTCACCAAAAAGGGAAAAGAAAGGAAGACAGGGGAGAGGAGTTTTCGAGGAGGAAAAGGACAAGCGCACGACGGAGGGAGATAAAGAGGGAAGAATCTGGAGACTGCGAGGTAAGCCAACTAGCCTGGGGACAAGGAGGAAGCACCGGCACAAGGCCTCGCTAAGCCAGAGATCCCAAGAGGGGATACTGGACGCGAGCTCGGCAGGCAGGCCCAGCCGAGATTCCGGTCCCCGGCGCTTCCCCTTCACTAGTTAACTCTCCAAACCTGGGACCCTTTAGAGGGCCTGGGAGCGAGAGTCTGTTCCCCCACGTCGTCTACTGACTTGACCGTCGGAGCCCCCTCGCCGGAATCCCCGGCCAGGGTCCTCTAACCCCTTTGTTGCAGGTTTCTCGCAGGAAGGGAGGCTCCCTTGCCAGGCGGTCAGGGAGGATCGGTTGATCCTCGGCACGGGCGCGGCGACGAGGACGGCAACAGATTGGCGCGCCAGGTAGGGGGGCAGGACACTAACCCCTAGTGGGAACTAGCTTTTTGCAGGTGTCACGCTCTCTAGCAATGGTGGTCACTCGTGGTCGCGAGGCGTCCACCAGCCGTGTGGGAGAAGCCCACTCCCCACCAGGGGGCCACACCCCCGAGCGGGAGCTTCCGGCTCCCCCCCCTCTTCTGCAGCAGCCTACCCCGGCAGACGGATCCCTTGCGGCCATCGTCCAGCAGCTGCAGACCTTGACCTCAGCGGTCCGACAGCTCCAGCATCAGCAACGGTCCCTGGCCACTCAGCCGCAGCCAGGGACCCCCGCGGCCCGGGTCGCGGGACAGCGTGGGAGCCTGCGCTCAATCCAGGGCAGGCCGTCCCATCCGCAAGCCATCTCCAACCCCCGAGAGAGCCGCCAAGCTCCCCCGAAGAAAGACTATTCCGGCTCGGAGGATCACGAGAGTCGATCCCCGGCCGATGGGGCCGAAACGGCGCATCGCAGCAAGCGACGCCGGGTCCGGACCCCGCGCCGAGACCAATTGGCGCCTCCCTCACATGCAGTCTCGGTGGAAGACTCCACCGATGAAGCCATCAGGCGCCAGGCCGAGAGGCGCCTAGAAGAGCACGAGCGCAAGTTGGCGGAGTTCGCCCGACGGTTCGCCAACCTGCAGAACTCGTCAGCTGACCCGGCGGGCTACGACTCCCGCCCCCCTTTCTCCGAAGAAATTCAGGCGGAACCGATCCCGAAACGGTTCCGCATGCCACAGGTGGACCCTTACGACGGGACCACCGACCCCCTGGACCATTTGGAGAGTTATAAAGCTCTCATGAGGGTCCAGGGTGCCACCAACGCCCTTCTGTGCGTCGCCTTCCCTGCAACCCTTCGGAAGGCCGCCCGAGTCTGGTTCGCCCGTCTCGAGCCCGGATCCATTCGCTCCTTCCAGCAGCTGGAAGGAAAGTTTGTGGCGCATTTCGACGCTTGTCGAAAGGTGCCAAGGGAGGTGGACAGCCTCTTCTCCGTCCGCCAGCAGGACCAGGAGCTGCTCCGTGACTACATCGCCCGGTTTAAGACCGCGGCCCTGGAGATCTACAGCTTAGACGAGCCCGTCGCTATGCTGGCTCTAAAGCGCGGGCTCAAGACGTCCCGCCTGACCTATTCCCTGGACAAGAAGCCGCCCAGGACGTATTCCGAGCTCCTCCTCCGCGCCCACAAGTACATCCGAGCGGAGGAGGCCGACCGCACCCGCCGAGAGCTGGACGGGAAGATTTTGAAGAAGTCGACCCCGAGGGACGCCCCGGGAGCTCGGAGGCCCGGGCCACCAGCCGACCCTCGCCCGAACCCAGGGCCGAGGGCCGAATCCGCCCCCGAGCGGAGGTACACCCCTCTCCTCGCACCTCGAGCCAAAATCCTTATGGAAATCGAGGGCGAGCGTTATCTCCGCCGACCTCCACCTCAGAACCCGAGGGCAGCCCGAGACAAATCAAAGTACTGCCAATTCCACCGCGAGCACGGGCATGACACGGAGGAGTGCCGCCACCTGAAGCGGGAGATCGAGGAGCTGATCGGGAGGGGATACCTCCGGAAGTTCGTCAAGAACGAGGCTCCCTCCGAAAAGCAGCCGCTCGCGGCCTTGCCACCTGTCCCTGCGATCGACAACCGGCCAACAGAGAGGCCCGTGGGCATGATCTCACGCGGATCTGGCCGAGCAGAGAAGAGAGCCCGGGAAGTCCCGGAGAATGTAACCCCTCCCAAGGGAGGGGAGTCTAATGACAATGTAAACAATGATGCCGTGGTGGTCGAAATGACCATCGCGAAACACCCTGTACATCGAATCATGGTGGATAGCGGAAGCTCGGCCGATGTACTTTTTTATGACGCTTTCTCTCGGATGAACTTGTCTCTCGACCAGCTAAAGCCAGTGCACACCCCACTGGTAGGTTTTACAGGGGACTCCGTGGGAGTCGAAGGGGAGATCACTCTCCCAGTTACCGCCGGATCCCCACCTCGGCAAGCGACCATCATGGTAACTTTCACTGTAGTCAAGCTCCCTTCCCCTTACAACGCCATCCTTGGGCGTCCCGGGCTCAACCGACTAGACGCCACTATCTCCACAAGGAGATTGCTGGTGCAGTTCCCCACGCCTTTCGGGTTCGGGGAAATGAAGGGGACGATCCAGCCAGTCCCGCTCTGCCTGCAGACAATCCCGGGCATCAAGGGCGCAGAGCTCGCCCGCGAGGTCGAGGACCTCGACCTAAGAGAAAAGGAACCCAGGGGAGGGCCCGTAGAGCGCCTGCTCTCCTTTCCCCTTGGTTCAGACCCCCTGAAGACGGTGCAAGTTGGGGCCCAGCTCCCCGAGGAGGAACGAACCCGCCTGCTGGAGTTCCTCCGTGCCAACGCCGATGTGTTCGCCTGGTCGGCGGTCGACATGCCGGGTATTCCGCCCGAGATTATCATGCACAGCCTGAACGTGGACCCAGGCAGCCGCCCGGTCCGCCAGAAGAAGAGAAGCTTTGCCATGGAGAGGCAGAAGGCGATCGACGAGGAGGTAGAGAAACTTCTCGCCGCCGGTTTCGTCCGAGAAGTCCAATACCCCAGCTGGTTAGCAAATGTGGTCATGGTAAAGAAGAGCAGCGGTAAGTGGAGGATCTGCGTGGACTACACCGACCTCAATCGAGCTTGCCCGAAGGACAGCTTCCCTCTGCCAAAGATCGACCAGCTGGTCGACACCACCTCGGGACACCGTCTCCTGTCATTCATGGACGCTTTCTCCGGATACAACCAGATCCGGATGAATCCGGAGGACGAAGAGCGTACCGCCTTCATAACTGACCGCGGGACTTTCTGTTACAGGATGATGCCCTTCGGCCTCAAGAACGCGGGGGCGACGTACCAACGTCTGGTCAATAAAGTCTTCAAAGACCAGATAGGCCGCAACATACAGGTGTACATGGACGACATGCTGGTAATGAGCAAACTTGACTCGGACCACGTAGCCGACCTGGCGGAGACGTTCGGCAACCTCCGGCGCCACCAGATGAAGCTGAATCCGGCGAAGTGCGCCTTCGGGGTCTCCGCCGGAAAGTTCCTAGGGTTCATGGTGACCCAGAGAGGAATCGAGGCCAACCCGGAGAAGGTCCAGGCTATCCTGGACATGGAGCAGCCAGCCTCCAAGAAACAAGTGCAGCAGCTGACCGGCCGGGTTGCGGCCCTTAGCCGTTTTATTTCCAGGTCGGCGGACCGCTGCCGTCCCTTCTTCAAGGTGCTGAGGAAGATGAATGGTTTCGCCTGGACCGAGGAATGCCAGCAGGCCTTCGAGGAGTTGAAGAAGACGCTCGCATCACCACCTTTGCTGTCCAGGCCCGAGGAAGGGGAGGAGCTTACCCTCTACTTGGCCGTTACCCCGGAGGCCGTCAGCTCTGTCCTGGTCCAAACCGACGACCACGGGATCCAGCGACCGGTGTACTATACCAGCAAACTCCTCCGGGACGCGGAGCTCAGGTATTCCCGGCCCGAGAAACTCGTTTTTGCGCTGATAGTATCTGCCCAGCGTCTCAGGCCCTATTTCCAAGCGCATCCCATCGCCGTCTTGACGGACCAACCGCTGAAAGCGGTGCTCAGCCGACCCGACACCTCGGGGCGATTGGCCAAATGGGCACTGAAACTCAGCGAGTTCGACATTACATACCGACCGAGGTCGGCAATGAAGGCACTGGTGCTGGCCGATTTCTTGGTCGAATGCGCAGGTTTGGGCAAGGAGCCCGAGGAGGACTCTTCGGCCCAGCCGATGGAGGTCGGCGCCAACAAGCCCGGAGAGGACGCCTGGATCCTCCATGTAGACGGAGCCTCAAACTCCGGAGGGAGCGGAGCTGGGCTCATCCTTGCCAACGGCGACGGGGTCGTCGCAAAATGTGCGCTCCGTTTCCAGTTCCCCGCGACAAACAATCAAGCGGAGTACGAGGCGCTTCTCGCCGGACTCAGGGTCTCCCGCGAGCTGGGCGTGACCAACCTCAGAGCTTTCACTGACTCCCAGCTCGTGGCGGGGCAGGTGTCCGGGGAGTACGTCGCTCACGACCCCCAGATGGCGAAGTATCTGGAGCTCGTCAAGGCAGGCGCGTCCAAGTTTCGGCGCTTCAACATCTTCCATATCCCCCGCGGGAGAACGCCCGCGCGGATGCTCTCTCTCGATTGGCGACTCTGCCGGACACAATGCTGGGACGCGCTCATGTGGAGCGACTCGAAGTCCCAAGCCTCGAAGCACCGGCGGGGGTCCATCAGGTCAGCCAGGAGCCCGGCTGGATGGACAAGTACGCCGCGTACATCACCGACGGCATTCTGCCGGAAGACCGAGACGCGGCTCGCCTCATCAGGAGGAAGGCCGTGCGGTTTGTCCTGATGGACGGGCAGCTGTATCGAAGGTCCTACTCTTATCCCCTCCTCAAGTGCATTGGACCCGCAGAAGCCAAGCTTGTGCTCCAGGAGATTCACGAAGGCATCTGTGGGAACCACGTGGGGGGCAGGGCATTGGCATACAAGGCCCTTCGTCAAGGCTACTTCTGGGAGACGATGAAGGAGGACGCCGCTGACTTCGTGAAGAAATGCGACCGGTGCCAGCGCCACGCCACGGTACAGCGGCAACCCTCCAACCCGATCTCTCAGCTCTCAGCCCCCTGGCCATTCGCCCAGTGGGGAATGGACCTTCTGGGCCCATTCCCGCCGGCATCCGGCCAGCGGAAGTTCCTGATAGTGGCCATCGACTACTTCACAAAGTGGGTCGAAGCCGAACCCTTGGCAAGAATCACCGAAGCAAACGTCGCCAAATTCTTCTGGAAGTCCATCGTCTGCCGCTTCGGCCTCCCCCACACCGTGGTCACCGACAACGGACGCCAGTTCGACTGTCGAGAGTTCGAGGATTTCTGCAACGACCTCGGCATCAAACATCGCTTCACCTCGGTGGCGCACCCCCAGACCAACGGGGAGGCTGAGGTCACGAACAGGACCATTCTTCAGGGCCTCCGCACGCGGCTAGACCAAGCCAAGGGCAGGTGGGCCGACGAGCTTCCCAGCGTTCTTTGGGCATACCACACCACTCCAAGGACGGCTACCGACGAAACCCCATTCAACCTCGTCTTCGGGGCCGAGGCAGTCATCCCGATCGAGCTCAGCATACCCACGCTGCGCGTAGAACAATACGACGAGACAGAAAACCCGGCCAGGATGATGCTCAACCTAGACCTCCTCGAAGAAACAAGGGACAAGGCCCGAATTCGAATGGCGGCATACCGGCAACGTGTAGCCAGATATTACAACTCCCGAGTACGGCCGAAGGTTTTTCGTCCCGGGGACTTGGTCCTCCGGCGTACAGAAGCCTCCCAGCCACGAGAGTGCGGCAAGCTTTCACCCAACTGGGAAGGCCGTTATCGGGTAGCAGAAGCCCTCCCCCACGGGGCATGTTACTTGGAAGAATTGGGAGGTGCCAGGTTCCCCCGGACATGGAACCCCTCGAACCTGAGAATGTACTACCAGTGATGTAAGGCTCCCGGCTCCTTTAACAAAGCTTCTTCACTTTAAACATTCTTCTCTAAACTTCAGCAAGGAGGCCTGCGAAGATCCTGGGCTTCGGCTTGGAAGGTGGCGTCGAACCCAGTTCGCCCACGCAAGCCCGGAGCACAGCTCAGCAAGCCGCGCAAGGTTTGAGAAAGCCTGCGGCATCGAGCTCAGTCCGGAAGATCCTGGGCTTCGGCCTGGAAGGTGGCGTCAAACCCAGTTCGACCACGCAAGCCCGGAGCACAGCTCAGCAAGCCGTGCAAGGTTTGAGAAAGCCTGCGGCATCGAGCTCAGTCCGGAAGATCCTGGGCTTCGGCCTGGAAGGTGGCGCCGAATCCGCTTCGCCCACGCAAGCCCGGAGCACAGCTCAGCAAGCCGCGCAAGGTTTGAGAAAGCCTGCGGCATCGAGCTCAGTCCGGAAGATCCTGGGCTTCGGCCTGGAAGGTGGCGTCGAACCCAGTTCGACCATGCAAGCCCGGAGCACAGCTCAGCAAGCCGTGCAAGGTTTGAGAAAGCCTGCGGCATCGAGCTCAGTCCGGAAGATCCTGGGCTTCGGCCTGGAAGGTGGCGCCGAATCCGCTTCGCCCACGCAAGCCCGGAGCACAGCTCGGCGAGCCGCGCAAGGTTTGAGAAAGCCTGCGGCATCGAGCTCAGTCCGGAAGATCCTGGGCTTCGGCCTGGAAGGTGGCGTCGAACCCAGTTCGACCACGCAAGCCCGGAGCACAGCTCGGCAAGCCGCGCAAGGTTTGAGAAAGCCTGCAGCATCGAGCTCAGTCCGGAAGATCCTGGGCTCCGGCCTGGAAGGTGGCGTCGAATCCGCTTCGCCCACGCAAGCCCGGAGCACAGCTCAGCAAGCCGCGCAAGGTTTGAGAAAGCCTGCGGCATCGAGCTCAGTCCGGAGGATCCCGGGTTTCGGCCCAGAAGATGGTGCAGGAACTGTGCTGTCCGCGCAAGCATGAAGGCAGCCCAAAGTCGGACCTGCTCAGGATTCTTGCCTTGCCGCAACACGGCTCTGCAGACCCCGTCCTTCGATTTAGTATAGAAGGACCAGGCCTGCAGTTATCTCAGGTGTCCCAGACCGACATCTCAGAAACAAAAAGAAGAAAAAAGAAAAGGCAAAATGATGAACGAGTTTTGGTAAAAGCTGTGTCTTTATTAAACGAAGTCTTTCAGTACAAACTGGGAGCCCCGACAGGCCGGGACTCCCCAAAAGAAGAGAAAGGAAAGGAAAAAAGGGTGCAGAGGAAAACGAAGACCCCCGAGGAGGAAGTCTTCGTAGAAGGCAATGCGGCCGGGGCCACTCATGGTGACACGCTCCCCGGACCGCGGAGCAAACAGACGGACAGATCCCGGGATGCCATAGGCATCCCGGAGCAGAGAAAGATCACCTTCGGTCATGGTAGAGGCATGACCGGAGGGACCGGCGGGAAGAAGTGGCGGAGCAGGAAGAGAAGCCAAGGCGGGGAGTGAACGGAGGGGCACGGCAGGCGCAACCGGAGGGGACCGGATCCCCCTGGGGATGCCAATAGTGACACCCCCGGGTTGCAAGCGCCGGCGGACCTCCTCTGGAACTACCTCCTCATCCGAGGAGGAAGAAGATGGAGTCCTCGGCCGGGATGGACCGGCCTCGTCCGGGTTAGAAGAGACATGGCGACGGCGCGCCATGGGGAAGGAAAGGACAAAGAAACTGAATAAGAAATGAGAGAGGAGGGGGGCTAGAGAAGGAGAAGAAGACACTCACCCGAAAATGCACAGACGGGCGCGAGCAGCAGAAGTTGTTAGCCTGCAGCAAACCGCCCACGAAGCAAGGGAAAAGGCCTCGTTCTGGAAAGTCCCCTCCCTTTCAAACTCAGCCGGCAGCAGCCGTACCCATCATTCCGCCTCAGACCACTGGATGGTCGCCACGTGGGCACACGCCCGACACCGTCGCCTCGTTAGCAGAGTAACGGCCTCTGCCCCGAAGCGACGCATTGATTACGGGCAAGTGGACGACGCGTGGCGACCCCCCATAGGTCTTCAGCCGCATCGAGCCACGACGAATGGAGATCGTGCCAATTATGATGCAAGATCTTCGCCTCCCCACGTCATGTCTGCAATTAATCCCGACGTTCCGTTTTACGATGCCCCGACGGAACGGCGGGCTGGGGGGCAACTGTTACAGCCGTGACAGTGACGTGGCCAGGCTCAGGTATCGCCGAATGCGAGCGAGCCACGTGCGAGTTTCCCTGCCAGAATCAGCGCCACGTCCTCAAAGCTAGGGTCGGCAAGACCGCACCGAACGACGACTATCTGAAGCAACAGCTCCCGCCGAGGTCGAGTTCGGCGCGGAGTTCCCCCACCGACTCATCTGCGCCCGGGCTCGGAGGAGTCCGCCCCGAGTAAGGTCGGCCGAGGTCGGCTGACCCTCCGCCTTGCGCCAGGTGGCCACCCGGAGACGGGTCCACCTCGGCCGAAGCCAGGCGATCTTCTGCCACCTCGCCAGGTGTCCACCCAGGAGGGGTCCACCTAGGCCGAGGTCGGCTGACCCTCCGCCTTGCGCCAGGTGGCCACCCGGAGACGGGTCCACCTCGGCCGAAGCCAGGCGATCTTCTGCCACCTCGCCAGGTGTCCACCCAGGAGGGGTCCACCTAGGCCGAGGTCGGCTGACCCCCCGCCTTGCGCCAGGTGGCCACCCGGAGACGGGTCCACCTCGGCCGAAGCCAGGCGACCTCCTGCCACCTCGCCAGGTGTCCACCCAGGAGGGGTCCACCTAAGCCGAGGTCGGCCGATCCCTCGCCTCTCGCCAGTTGGCCCCCGGAGACAGGTCCAACTCAGCCGAGGTCAGACCGCTCGTACGGAGAGGCCCCCGGGGAAAGCGACAGGTCCCGAGGCCATCCCTCGGGCCGTACCGACCCCAGACGGCGTCCCGTACGGAGGGCGGCGGCACGCGGAACGTCACTTACATTGGCCCGAAAGGTCCCGCAGTCGAGAGACCCGATCCTGACGGAACAGGCCCCGTAAACGGATGGCGCCCACGCTCGGGGAAAAGAGCACTCTCACGGAGCCCGAAGCCTGACGACTGGCCGCTCTACCAGCGCCGCCCCCCCTCCTTTTCTCTTCTGTCCTTGCCTTCTCCCTGCTGGGCCCGGTGGACGAGGTCGGAAAGCCGCCTGGCCTCCTTCACCAAAAAGGGAAAAGAAAGGAAGACAGGGGAGAGGAGTTTTCGAGGAGGAAAAGGACAAGCGCACGACGGAGGGAGATAAAGAGGGAAGAATCTGGAGACTGCGAGGTAAGCCAACTAGCCTGGGGACAAGGAGGAAGCACCGGCACAAGGCCTCGCTCCGAGAAAAAAGCCAGAGATCCCAAGAGGGGATACTGGACGCGAGCTCGGCAGGCAGGCCCAGCCGAGATTCCGGTCCCCGGCGCTTCCCCTTCACTAGTTAACTCTCCAAACCTGGGACCCTTTAGAGGGCCTGGGAGCGAGAGTCTGTTCCCCCACGTCGTCTACTGACTTGACCGTCGGAGCCCCCTCGCCGGAATCCCCGGCCAGGGTCCTCTAACCCCTTTGTTGCAGGTTTCTCGCAGGAAGGGAGGCTCCCTTGCCAGGCGGTCAGGGAGGATCGGTTGATCCTCGGCACGGGCGCGGCGACGAGGACGGCAACAATATCTATCAATATAAAATATTTTTTATTATCAAGATGATATTATCTTTAATTTTTTATATAATGGTTTTAATTATATGATTCTTTGTATAATATCATTTGCATCTTAATTTTTTTTGTAAATGCTCTTAATTGAATGAATTCATGAAAATATCAAAATATGATATTTATGATTTATTAAGAATATTTTTGTCAAGTATAAATTACTGTAACTTGAAAATTTATCAACTATCAATCTTTCATGATATTTATTTTATCTTCTTTCTCTAAAAAATAAATATGACACCGATCAATTTTTTTATCAAATATGATAATCTATTATGAAATTATTTTTTTCCCCTGGATCTGCCCCTTTGCTGTCCCTAGCATTCTTGAATTTTTCAGGGCGCAGAAACCGGACTAGACTGAATAACATCCTCCCGACACAATCCACCAGTTGTAGCAGCAACGCATAGACAGGGCAAAATCCTAACTATGGCTTGTGTCACGCATAGACAGGGCAAAATCCTAACTATGGCTTGTGTCACGCATAAACAAACAGCCTTTTCCTGGTGAAGAGCACCAGTGTGTGCGAGACCGTCGTTCCGAGATGCTCGAGTATGCTAAAAATCTCCAGTATGTGCAACGCCTGCAACTCTCCGGTAGCGATACGGGTACTGTGATCAGGTGAAACAGGAGCATTTTCCATCAAAATCACTCTTGCTAAGTTTGGATGTAGTGCAAAGAACCCAGCTCTGAAAAGCCACTCGACCCAACACCACCATTCGGACATAAGACCATCACTAGAGCCTGCCGAAATTAAGGATGGCCATCTACATCGTGGTCTTCGATCCCCCACATTTGACACCAGAACTCAAACCATTTCCAGAATTCTAGTCACAATCAGCATTTAGACGTCACCATAAATCCCAAAGAGAATAGAAGCTGCTCCAACATACTGGAAAGGTCAACCCTATCATAAAAGTAAAGAAGAATAGATGGCCATTAAATGGATTCTGTGAACATCCCAAAAGCATGGATCACTTCTGAATCTTAACCCACCATGATAAAAAAGGGAAGAAAAAAACATATCCATATATCACATCCTTCCTTGCACCCATGCAGCCCTCTTCTTTTTTTCTTTTTTAATTTTTATTTTTCATTTTCTTTTCCTTTCTTTTCTTTTTTTTTTTTTTTTCTCTTTTCTTTTCTTTTCTTTCTTTTTTTTTTTCCTTCTTTTTCTTTCTTTCTTTCTTTCTTTCATTTTTTTTTTTTTTTTTGGATGGTGAGCGGAAAGGAGAGTCATCATCCAAGAACAGAAGTATGCACGCATAACTTGAATAGGGTTTTCTTTACAAAGTACCACTCTAGTTTCTCTTTTAAAGAAAATCATCTAGAATTTAGGTACGTAAATCACTTAACCCCAAATCTGATGGTTTATTTTTACAAGAACCTAACAGCTCTCTAATTTGTGTACCCTCAGCAACTGCAAGACCTATTAACGTTTAAGCAAAAAAAAATAAAAAATAAAAAAAGGTAATGACTGATTTTAAATACCAATGCCAAATCCTATGCCCTCCCAACTGTTCCAGCATCAGTACAGTCTGGCAATACGAACCAAAACTGATAGCATTAAAAACAATGAAAAACCATTGACCAGTATGATCGATATGATACATCAGTATGCACCGATATGGACCAATACATATCAGTACAACCAGTACATATTGGTACAGATGGTTTTAACATCCTGGCACCTGTATTGGCATTGATTTTGCATCCATCTAGCATGGGATGACAATCCAGTACCATCTCATTCGACAATTTTTTAATCCGTTGCCAAAAATTCTAAATTACATTATTTTATGCACAGTAAGTAGATGATGCGCAGACTGGTGCTGATGTGTTGGTCAGAAGGGTTAGATTGAACAATTGTGCAAGCAACACTACAATCTGCCTTTGTGTATAAAAATCGGGTAAAGTGATTTTAAAATGAGCTTCAAAGGAAAACAAAACCACATATCCTATGTCTAAGAAAAGCAGTAATATGACCCAGCTTACATTCAAGCACTCATATAAAGAGGGACCTATGTTACAAGAACATCCAAACCACCAGCGTTGGTGCCATTACCTGAGACCATACCAAAATGCAAAAATATTCCCGGACACTATCCACAGCTAAACCAAAATTGCAACAATATAGCCCAAAGACAACCAGAAAAAACAAATGAGGCATAAAAACAAAGCATACGATCAAACTGCTAACCAGCTTCTCGGGGCCAGGAAAGACCAGCTTGCCTCCATACCAGAAAATCAAGCACCACCAATGGAAACAACAGATGATTTTTACTTGCCTCCATACCAGAAAATCAAGCACTACCAATGGAAACGATAGATGATTTTTACCTCTTTCCTTCAAAATACTCAGCCATGTAATGGCAATAAAAGCAGGTTTCCTTCCAGTGCAACATCTACCAGAGCATCCAAGAATCATCCACTGAAATTCTCATCCTACTTTTTCCGATGTTTATCTCGTCTAACTCTCACGAACTTGTGGCCAGACTTGTCACCGCCACCACTTCCCAAAGAAAAGCTTCCTCCAGCAGCAAACTCTGGATTGCCAGCCACTTGAAATGAAGAGGGGTTCTGCGGAATGGAATTATTCTGCTGGCTGCCAATTTGAAAGACTGATGGCCCACCAGATGGAGCAGCTGGAGAACTGAACATAAAGCTTGGTGTTGCAGCTAAATTTGTTTGTTGACCAAATGTTGGAACCACAGGAGCAGAAGCCTGATCGGTGTCATCAGCCATGCTATCCTCAACATTCATCCGATCATTACCAGGAGATCCTGAAATGAAACTGACTGCTGGATTTTGTACTCCGAAAGCCGAGGGAGAGGTGGATGTAGCAGTTCCAGATGAAGTGAAGGAGAATGCTGGCCTAGATGATGTGCCAAATCTAAAAGGAGAACTAGCTGAAGAGGGGGCAGACAATCCAAATGAGGTAAATGGTAAGGGTGTGGTGGATCCAAAAGAAGAACCAAAAATGGATGATGCTGATGGCTGAGAACTGGAATTGAATATATTTGCAGCTGTTGATGCAAAGGAAGAGCTGCTACCAGAGCTGGAAGAAGAACCAGCACCAGTGGAGAAAGGGAAACCAGAACCTGAACCAAAAGGCATAACTGGAGCAAATGAAGTGCTGCCACCAGAGCTGGAAGAAGAAATGGTGCCAGAGGAAAAAAAATAGCCAGAACTTGTGCCAAAAGATTTGGTAGCAGGAGCTGCAGACCCACATGGTGAGGTAGCCGAACCCGAAGAGGAAGAGCCAGTCAGCTCAAATACCGGCTGGGAGGTAAAGGAATCAAACTGACTTGGGGAGCTTTGTGAAAAATTTGAGACTCCACTTCGAGACTGAGTTGCCTGGGTGTCAAAAATGGATCCACCTGTGGCACCAAAAGCATTATGCAAAGTCTCGGATGTGTAATTAACAAAGGACAACTTCTCACTGCTACAGTGTGGTGAAGCAGGGGTCTCAAAAGACCCATTGTCTATAGAGACTGAAGTCGATAGAGCCAAGGAACCACTGGTTGTGCTTGAAAATAATCGTGACAAGTGCACAATAGAGGAACTACTGCTTGTTCCCAGACTTGAAAATACAGATGAAGCAGAATTGTTGCTTCCTGTGCTTGAGAGTGCAACTGCTGAATCAGGAGTGATGGAGCTGCTTATGCCAAAAGATGATGCCCTAACAGACTTTCCTTCCAAACCTTTAGAATCAGATTGGTTTGGAGATGGTGTAACTGCAGTGGAAGCACCTGCAGAGGCACCAGAGCCAAACTGGAATGGCGGCACTACAGAAGACACAGTGATTGCAGATGAGATGGTAGGACAACCAGAACTGGTGCTAGTGACTATGCTGGTGGAGAAAACTGAGGTCACAGGACTATCAGAGAATGTCATGGCTGGGGCAGCAAAAATCATCGAGGCTAAAGACACTGAACCATTGATTAGTGTTGGTGTTGCAGAAGCTCCGAAAGCAAACAGGGCTGGATTAGTTGAACTTGACAGCCCAGAGGAAGCAGCATTTCCGAATGATTTTAACACATCTCCAGAATTCTGATTACCTTCTTTATCTGAATTTGAACTATCTGGAAGAGTTGATGTAACATCGTTGCTACAAAACATAAAAAGAACTGAAAGTCAGAAGTTCATGAAATTCTGAAAAATGCATCAAAGAAATGAAGTTGCCAGCAAATTTATAACACCACATCAAATGCCTTTAAGGCACTATAGTTTCAGATTTTCACTCTGAAAGATATAGCAACTGGAGGGTTGAAATTAAAACAAGATGATTCTGATAGATAATAACATTTTCAGAAAGACAATGTCTAGTTCCTAGAACTTTGACAGATCAATAATGGAAAATATGAACATAAGATGGTAACATTGAGAACATAGAGATTTTGTTCCTAGATATATAGCAGAACACCAAAGCTAAAGGTGAAAGCACCATGCTTTTCAGAGAACAACAAACACTAGACCAACATAGTTTGAGAAAATTGAGACAAGGGGGGTACAGGATCCTTGCATGCCAACATAAAATATTCCCCCAAAACTTGATACAACCATCTAACTGCATATCATTGCAGCAAAAGCCTATAATATATTGTTAGAAATCTAAGTTTTCTGAATTAAAACAAAACAACTAAATTTATTTTGCAATCATATCTAAGGTACGCCATCTCGGTACTGGGTCCCGTACTGGTGTCACCCTATCACTGAGTCAAAAAGCCCAATTCGGAGGCCGGTTCGGCATACCAACACTCCGTACACCCCCTGTATGTGTACTGGAACCGAACTGGTACAGAAGAGTTGCCCTGTACCACGTGGTTTGGTAAGGTATGGCTTACCTTGATCATATTGCATTTTACAGGTAGATGAACACCTTCACAACAGATGATGTTGGATATCCACATCTTCACTCACACTTGCATCCACACTTTAAAAAATATACTCAGAATATCACTAAGACACATAACAAGATTTGTTGCATGCATTCTTTAAAGACAATTTCCATTAAAAGTGAAAGACAGAAGGAAAGAATTATTCCCGACAAAACCAGTGTAAATTCTCAATATTCACACAAATGATGACTGATAAAGGGTCACTCAAATTTTGATCTCTAATAGAATTTGCATCTAGACTTTAGTTAACTTTCTCAGATTATCAAGATTATTTTCATAATGAGATTCTTTGGATGTAATTCTTTGAAGAGGTTTTCTACTTAAAGATAATGGATCTACAGAACTATGCAAATTGTCAATATTCAAACAAAAGATAATTGAACTCTAATCAGAATCTGACCTTACACCAAAGTTCAGGCTTGCTGGATTACTAACAGCAGTCATAATTGAAGAGAATGTAGAAGATTGTGCCTCTTTAGAGCCAAATTTAAATGTAGGACCAGCAACTTCTTCCTTTTGCATGGCTGATCTCTCAAGCAATGATGTTGGCATAGGTGGTGAAGGTATCTGGGAAGAAGTCTTAAATGGAGAAGCAGAAGGAAAAAGAAAGGCATTGTGTTTTTCACTAACAGGCCTAGCAGATGCTTTTGCTTCAGATCTCTTGTCCAATATCGAGGTAGAACTAGGCATGCTTTTGGATGAAGACCCTGAAAACTTCTCTGAATTTCCAGGATGATCTTTTGTGCACTCCGATATCAGTTTACATTTATGATCTCCAGTGGAAGCCAGACCAGAGGTATCTTTGACATAATAATTATCATCATCCAAATCCAAAGAATCCTTACAAGAAAAAAGTGAGAAGCAGAAAATCAACATCATTGTTCTCCAAAATAGTCAGATCACATAAACAACAAAATAGTTGCATGAACAATTAAAAAGACTAAAATGTGCTACATACCTCAGCCGCACTCATCTGGAATGATGGTTTCTTTTGTACAGGGACAGCAGCAGTAACTGAAAAGGCAAAATCTGCAGGCCTCATACCAGGTCTGGCATCTGTAGCATATATAACAGATTTTTTCATGCCAACAGCTTCAGATGTCACTTGAGTTCCCGTAATGGCAGGCTTTAATGGGCTAGCCCTCTCTTGTTTTTGAGAAGTGGAACTTCTGAGGCTTTTCAGATGGGAACTGCTAGGAACATCCAACTTATCACTGACTTGCACTTTCAGAAACTTAGATGAATATATATCCTCCATACTCTTGAGAGCCCATCCATGTAACATGTTTTGTGTCAACTTAGATGGTGTTTCATCCCTGTCAATAATTTTCAGTTCAGATGATTTCTCTTTTGGTGATGGCACTAGTTTATCAAGTTGTTGAAGTATTTTCCCGGCTGTCTCACTGGACTGGGGAGGAATGGGAACAACACTTGCTGAAGGAATTTTGTTATATCCATTTTCTGCATCTTGTAATTCTGCTGCACTATATTTTGGTTCATCCAAATGGAGAGGCTCTCGATTTAAAGCTGTAGACCCGGCACCTTTCCTAAGAGGGGATGAGGGAGTTGGAAGAGGATTTCCAAGAAGTGATGAGTGTATGTTTCTTGATGGAGACATTAAATCAGATTTCTGATGAATCCTGCGCATGGGACCTAAAGATCTTACATCACTATCTAAAACTGAACTCCCCCGTTTTAGTGCCTGTTCAATTGTACCAAAAGAATGTCCAATAGTCAGACAAGGTGGCAACTGAGAAATTCATAGACAAAAGGAAAACGATTTTGAACAATAGGTGAAAACAGAACCTCTAGATGACCAAAGAGACCTCAGCAGCCATACCATCCTGCTTGTATAAACAGGTCTGGACCCTCCAGGGTTTGAGTCTTGAGAAGTGTTTCCTCACAATCTCAGACCAAGTACAATACAGGGGCTATTCCCCCAATAATAATATAACAGGTGGGACCCCCTGGGTGGGGCTCCATCCTATTCTCAAAGGAATTAAAAAAAGCCCTCTAGGTGTACTCCTGTCCAAGTATGTGGGGATACAGATGTTAAGCTAGTGGTGCCTTAATGTTACAGTTTACAATAGCCAAAAGGTCAGATAATAGGATCATGACATATATTAGCCAATTACAAGGCTCTAGTCAAAAGTTGAATGAAATCGAGGAAACCACCCAACTTAGCAATAAACTAATTTTGAATGACCCTAGTCCCATTTAACATTTTGATTTGTTAATATCGACTCCAACTGCAATGATTTGCTTCCATTAATTTACTAACAAAGGACAGAAAGATGGAGCAGTATCTGATAGCTAATATAATGGATTATGTAGGAAAAAGTGAAGCAAAAAATTGCAGTGGTTAAAAATGAAAAATTCTGAATCAGGCAATGTTAACAAGGACAAATAAATGGAGAAGTGATGATAAACAGATTAACAGCAGACCAAGGAAAACATGGTGGATGTATAGAGGAGGGTTATGGATCCCACTATAATAGCGGATGTGAAAATAGTCGGAAAAGATAGACAAGCAATTTTCATACAGCCAAAAGAGTTAGCATGTAAGTTCACAGACAAACGCACAACAAGAAGAACCAATAGAGGGAAAAGTGATGCAGGGCTGCACCTGCATGCACAATACATGCATATACATATGTATGTGAGTTACCTATATATCTATGTGTATGCATGCATGTGTACCCATGCATAGCCTAACACAGAGAGCAACTGACAATATACTTTAAAAAAAATCTTAGAGACCAAGTAATTGGTGGACTAGTAATTTGATGGCCCAGTAACTTAAACAAAAGCTTAGCAACCAAGTTTAGAGTTCAAATAACTTATGGGCAAGTAACCAAATGACCTAGACTCTTATTAGGGTTTAAACTGATAGAAAATACAAGAATAGATTTGGACTGTCGGATAGTTTTAATATTCCAATATGCTCTATGCTACAAGCAGTTGGACAAGGGCATGATACATATGACAAAAATTGTGTGACACAATCCTGGACCTTGACTCCAGTATGCCTGGCATCGTGATAATTTACTTATGCATATTTTACGGAATTATTTAATAGATCATTCATTCAGATCTAACCATACCCAAACCTGACCCAATAACATAATATTTTTCCCAATTGTCAGGTAAGAGTTACAAGATCAAGTATGGTCCTAAATCACCTACTATTCACAGGTCCAAAGAATTGATATATAAACATAACATTAGGATTTCAACTCATATGTAAAGTCATCAATATAGTTCATATTTAAAATAATCAATATAGTCCGGAACATAAAGTTCAATCCATTAAAGTTTCAGGGCACATCGGATCTCCGTAGGTTGAGTCTGATTTTTACTACTTGGACCAAATCAAGGTTTTAACTGCCGGTTCTGATACGCATGATAGCACCCAACTTGTGTAGGCTGTATTGAGTGCCAGTACATTACATCCCTTCATATAAACACTAAGTATAGGAGGCACACCAAGTACTGGTGCCCAGCCAAGCCATACAGCATGCCCAGTATAGACCAGTACAGTTAGGAAGCTAAGTCCTTGGACCAAATACCAGCCCATGTTTGGACTAAATTTCAGAGGCAAACAACCCACAGTGCAATTTATAGAGTCAAGATCTAGACAAGTTCAAACTAACCATTGCTCTGGCATGCTTGCGCCCCAAAATTTATTAGAATAGATAATAGATCAGTATCACTATCAATGGTTAATCTGTCAATTCCATGGAGAGCATACCAATTTACTACCAGACTGTGAGATGTTTTCTGATGTCCATTGAGATAATGTTGAGGGACCAAAATAGGCATCCACACGCCTGCGACCCTGAAGAGGAAACAAGATTTCTAAATGAGAAGAATAAATGCACCAAAAAAAAACACCTAAAAGCTTTCTATATATGTATATATGTATTTACACATGTAGATGTGTATATGTGTGTGGATCCGATCAGGTCAAAACTCTACAATAAGGATCACATCGAGGATCCGAGCCATTGAATGTGATCTACTGCCTCAAAACTATGTGCACACTAAAAATCATACAATTTGAACTTTGAAGACTCATATCCTATACATCAAGTAATCAAAAATTGAACAGTCTAAATAAAATTAAATTAAATATATTTTTTGATCACTTGATGCATAACTAGGAATCTCCAAATCATATAATTTTTGGTATGTAAGTAGTTTTGAGATAGTTGATCATATTCAACGGCTTAGATCATAGATATGGGACCCCCATTGTCCAATTTTAAAATGACCAAATCTGAGCCCAAATCCTCTCAACCTTATCCAAGTCTGACCCTATATATATATATATATATATATCCAAATTTAAAGAAAAAGATATATTCATTGATTCCAATCACATTAGCATATACCCTGATGTTAGTCTTTGGATGAGCCTTAAAATATGGAGAACGAGACATTCTGTATATTGCTGATCTGCCATGAGGTCTTGGGGTAGTACAGCCATTCGCCATAAGCTCAGGAAATCCAGAAAAGTGGACAACAGATCTTGGTGCGATTGCCATATCGAATGACTTTTTTGCATATGGAGCTGCATCATCCTGAAATATTTGGCTTCGCAGACTTAGAGTGGAAGGAGATACCTTTGAAGACCTAGAATCCATATAAGCTTTAGCAATTTCTGCTGGTGAAGCAGTTTCCTCATGAATCTGTAAAAAGTTGTGTAACAACTAAAATCAGTGATTACTAGCATAATATTGACCCCTAGGAATTCAGAATCATGTCAAAGAAAAGAATCCCGATATTACTTAAAAAATGCAATCTATTTCCATCAACTACCCAGACAACAGCATTAATGAGGTGTCAGTTCAACTGAGCAAGGTATACACCATCAAAAAAAAAAAAAGATGTTGATATATAAATATATATATATATAAAGCCCTCACCATGATGTCAGCCACCTAAAAATTTCTTTTGAAATCCTAGTGAAGGTAGAAATCTAATTGGTTATATGTTTAAAGCTCTGGCAACAAGAAAGCAACACTCCAAACCTCCCCCCCCCCCCCGGCAATGCTTGGAATGAGTCTAGACAACAGAAAAAAATGCATACTTTACCAAGGCATTGCATGAATCTCAGACACAATTCCATGGACAAGCATGCAAAGTGAGACAGTCATTCACAGATGGAAGAGCAAGGCATCATTACTTCCAAGTAGGCAAAATGTACACATGTTTAAAGCCCAACAACAGGGAAAACCATTCCAAACCACCCCATGCTTGGAAAGAGTCTAGACAGAAAGAAGTCAAGCCCAACAAAGGCCATTGCTTTCATCTCTGCAGCAAAACTCCCATGTTTGTACACAAAGTGAGATAACCAAACAGAGAGACTAGAACAATCAGATATGAGCTTTAAAAAGATAACCTTCTTGATCCTTAACCACAATCCACCACCTAGTTGCTAAATCCAAACAAATCAATTTCCTGATTTAGGAGTTGGTAGGCACAACAGATCGTGGCAATATACAAACTGCTCCATTGCCTACTAGCAGGCGACACTGGCACAGTACTGATTGTAAGCAAGTATTTGACATGTTCCCGTGCCAAGTATACCAAGCACTGGCATAGCACAGCACAGCACAGCACAGCATGTGGTGTGTGCTATGACAGTGCCTGGCCAGCATGAAGTACTTCAAATGTTGGTCCATTATATTGCCAATACACTTGACGACTCAATTAGATTGCCAGGATGATGCTAGAATTATGGCAGTATTAAATAGTATCAGATTGAAAAAATAATGCAAGATGTTTGCATGAACCATAATAATATTTACACAAATACTAGCTCTGACTTTCCAAAACAATCATTTACATTAATTGTAAAACAATCTTAGGAGCAAAAGAAAACTGAATTCATACCGCCAAACTGACTGGAGTTGTGACACTCCCATGTAATCTGAAAGATGCTACTGCTTCCTGCTCTGGAACATTTGTTTTTTCCTTTTGGTCATGATTGTCTGCTGGTTTTGTTGAACTTGGTTCAACGGTAGACACCTTGTTGTGAATTTTGTACTCTGAAACATTTGATTTTTCTTCATACTCATGATTGACAGCTGGTTGTGATGTACATGGTTCAATAGTTCGAGAATGCAATAATTCTGTCAGGCGTTCAAACTCAACCCTGTACAGATTAAATCTTTATTAGGGATACAATACAAAATTAAAGAAAAAAAGATAGACAATGACACAAACGGTAAAAAAGACCAACGATGATAAGAAAAAGAACATTAGAAAAGAGGACATGGGAAACGTATACACAAAAAACAAGGCTCTACCATGTCAGAACTACATGACCATAAATAATGCAGGTAAAAGAACCAAGAGGTAAAATAGATTCATAAATTATAAAGAAATAAGCATATAAAGTTTATAAAATTATAGGAAAGAAAATTACTACAAGCGAAACACCTTGGAATAGTTTGAAAAAGAAATGCATGCAATACATTACAATAATACAATTTATACAACATTCAGCGGCAAGTAGATATAAAATTGATAATTAAACTTTTCAAAAAAAATGATAATTAAACTGAAGGATGATGCTATTTTGCACATAGCCATGATGAGTTTGGAGGTCCTTGATGGTGCATCATGATGCACACTTGTGTGCAGTGCAAAATGGAATTTGCCATACTGAATGCCAACAAATGATTCAATAAGTGCCAGATATCACATAGCAAATACTTTCCTTGTGAATGTTTTCTGCTTCAGTAGCTGTTCGAGTTCAAAAATCCCACCACCATCTGAATTTATTTCTTGCTGAGCCCCACCAGCATCATGATTATCTTTTGGGGTCTCTCCACCAAGGCCATATCGTTCTTGTACTTCAGATGATGAATTCTATATTTCAAGATTCCAAATGGTGCAGTACAGAAAAATATACATATTAAAAATAGCCAACAAAGAACTATAATCATATTTTATAAAAAAGAAATTAAATACTTTCCAAGTGAGCCAAGAGCAAAAAGACACATTAAATGGGTAGATCAACAATAAATGGGCAGAATCTGCATTTATACAACGAACACAACCACCACATACATAAAACACCTTACAGTGAGAAGTATTAGGTAACCATTACAATCTATAAACAAATGAACACAGACTATTAGTTCACATGAACACAGACTATTATTTCACATATCATTAATTCATTACAAAATTATAACTAAAGGAAAACACAACTGTTGATGGATATTTATCTCTTTGCAAGCTAGATCATAAGCATGTCTTCTCACAGATTCAGATTTGCGGGTGGTTAAGGAAAGGAAAGCAGAAGAAGAAGAAGACATATTTAAATAAAAAATGATGAGTCTTAAAACACAAAAAAAAAATTACTTGGGATGTTAAAATTTTTGTTTTCAATTATTATATTCTACTTGAATCCCAATGCCAATCTAGCCTTTTCTCCACTATTTGCAGTCAGCATTATAAAAGCTATTTAGGGCCACCTCTGATTCAATTGACTTGATCTTGGTTAGCAAATTTATGATGTAGAAGTAAAGGATGGTAGAGAACTGAATCCTAAATGGATGTCATGATCTTGGTGGGATGGCATGAATAAAAGGAATCTACAAAGCAGCTCGATAAGATGCAGGCGTCTACACAGTAAGTTGTTTGACTTAGTTTATACTCATGTTGATTAAATAAAAAGAATCTGGAGAGAGTGGAGAAGGCAGCAACACCCTGGTAGCATAAATATCAATTTAAATGATGTATATAACAAATCAAATTAGGTTAAAGGGAGAAACAGGGTAATAAAACATGAGAATTTTCCTTGAGAATGAAATGAAAGGGTGCTGAGATATTTTGGTGAATAAGACCTGGTAAATGGGGAAGCTACTTCAATTGGAAGGTTAAAGACTGATTGTGGGATGAGTTGTCTTTGTTAGGAGATTTACTGCAATAGAAGAAAGAGCATTTAAAGAAGTACTGAGAGTTTTTAGGTAAGGAGAGGAGGTAAGCTTAGAGAAGCTGAGCAAACCATTTTTCTCACATCTTCACAGATCTAAAAAGATCATTGGGGAAAAAATGGGCTTTAATTTGTATGTACAGTGTTTGAAAGCACTTAAGGTATCCAATGAGTTCTGAGAGACCTAAAGCAGAGGCCCAACAATAGATTAGAAAAGTCAAGTTACCAAGCTGAAAGCTTCTCCTGCTCTCGAGACCAGAAAAGACATCCAAAATTTGTAGCAGTTTCAAAGTCATTCCTTGGTTGCAAGACTGGTGCTCATTAAAAGCACTCACAAGGAGATGCAAAAAATCTCAACATTTGAAAGGATGAAGAGAAAAAGGTAAAGCAAGGACCACCCAAGAAAGATAAGAAAAACAGAGAGCTGGGCATGGAAACCATAAGAAAAATGGCTCGAGACTGTGGTTCATACAAAACAGGCTACAGAATTGATATTTAAGAAAACCAGAATCAATAAATAAATGGTAAGGATATGTTACATTGCCCACCACAGGGAGAATTGGGAATGAGGGCCAAGAGTTGGTAACCAAGACTATACAGGAGAAGCCTGAAACAACAAGAGACAAGGAGATGATTCGTTTCAATTTCACAAAGGACAAATGGCTGCTGAAGATGCCTCTTGATGTGACTCGACATTGAAGAAAATAGACAATCGCCTAAGGGTAAAATTTATTAAAGAAGATAGAAAATCAAATAATTGCAATCCATGGATATAGGGATGAAACCAAATCAAATACATATTGGATACCAGTTGTTGGGGCAAATTCTGCTTGGGCCCAGGGATACAAAGCCCAAGTTAATGGACCCAGTTGGTTGGCCCTACCACATGATCGCCGACCACTCGTCGCCAAGGATATGAAATCCAAACCAGTAAGCCTAGTCACGCAGTCTAACCACATAGTTTTTGACCATTCATCGGATAGAAGACTTGACTGGAAGAGGACTCCCTCTTGGTTCCAATGTTATCAGGCAAGTCAACATGATCAACACCTGGTTGGTCCCACACCTGGCCAACCCCTCATCTGAGAAGCTACCTTTCCCAACCGACCTGAGTCCAGCCATATGCCAAATTACCAAGCACCCTTTATACGAACAAGCCTCGGCAGCGGCTATGCCCTAGGCAAGGCTCGACCACACGATCGGCATATGAGCGGCTTCCTTATCTGTCCATCCTCTCGCTAGAGAAACCGACACCTCTCCCAATCAACCAGACCCAGCTGAGTGCCAAACTACCGAGTATCCTCGTTCGAATAGGCCTCGATAGTTACCATCCCTTTTATTGACCGACTCTCGAAAGCTATCAACGTGCACTCACCGTTCACTCATCGAATCCAACCCTTGATCGGCTAGCAATTTTTTTGTTCCAATATGCCTAGATATGACTCGACCACATGCTCAGCACATAAGCAACCCATCTTATCCGTCTATCATCTTACTGAAAAAATGACATCCAAATTGGTTAGACCAAGCTAAGTGCCACTTACCGACCACCTTCGTCCAACATAGCCTCGGCAACAACCAGCCTCCCATCGGTTAAACCATCCGAAGACCATCAGCACATCCTACCCTCGCTAAGGCCATTCGATCGAGCATCCTCTGGCTGACCATTCCTCGGATTCAATAGAAATGCTTGGACCAATTCCTGATCTATAAATCTGATGGCGAAGAGGTCCTTAGTTGATATATCTACTCGGACCCACTATAGTTCAGTACAATCGATGCTCATTTCCGCACCCTTGATTACATGGTCAAAAGATCACATCATGTATCATCATCCCTAATCACTGTCATAGCTTCGCAATTAAGGAAAGCGTGCCTGGACCCAAGCAATAATCTACATTGCTATTAAAGAAATGTGGCAAATTTCATATAAGGACAATATTTCAATTAAAACCGAATAGACGTCCCCTACAAACAAAAAATTCTCTGATAGCTTGCTGATAAGCCCTGTCACTTCTCACCAAATCTACCAAGATTTTCATCATTTCCAAAAGGGTTTTTTGCATGGATACCCTTCTAAAAATTTGAATTTGCATGAATACCATTACCTTTCACCTATAAAATGAGACCCCCTGGGGGCTCCTAAGGTACGCAAAAAAAATTCTCTATGCTCAATATTATTGTCGTGCTAGAAAACTGACTTGAGCATTGAAAGAACCATGCCAGAACACCTTCTAGCCAGGGCTTTTTTGCAAGTTTCACCTCCAAGAAGCCCGCCTGCACCACCAGCTCCATCTCTGGCACCTTGATGGATTTCAACACCAGTATATCCATATCCATATTTGTTTGTTGGCTGAATACAGATACGAATATGGACAAT
Source organism: Areca catechu (assembly GCA_021397845.1). NCBI lineage: Eukaryota > Viridiplantae > Streptophyta > Magnoliopsida > Arecales > Arecaceae > Areca > Areca catechu. The sequence continues at coordinate 5,504,205 of CM038040.1, read as the reverse complement.
ATCGAGAGTTCTAATGGGAGACCCTTCAACCAAGCTTTCATAACTGAAGCCATGGTATCCATCGAGCTCGAAGTCTCATTAGCATAAATCAAGAATTTCAATGAGCAAACCAACTCATAAAGATGACTTGCAAACTAAGACCTGTTGGACGAAGTCCGAGAAAGGGCATGCATTAGAATGGCGGCGTACCAGTACAAAGTCGCCCGATACTTCAATTCCAAATTTCGAAATAAGACTTTTAAAGTCGATGACCTGATCTATGCCAAGCGAAGGTCTCCTAACCCGGCCAAAGAGACAAACTTTACCAAATTGGAAAAGACCTTATCAAGCGGAGGTTGTCAAGCCAATGACCTACTAACTGAAGCAACTGGATGGAACCCCTCTACTCTGATCCTGAAACTCAACTAATCTTCAAATGTATCACCAATAATGTAGTTCCCCCAACTTGTTAAATAAAGATCTTTTTCGGAATATGCATATCCCTACTAATTAGCTAGAAACTAAGAAAACTTCGACGATGAAAACCCTTGAGCCAAGTTTCTCAAGCCGAGCAAGGCCTCTGCTGAAACTTGTCGAATATCCTTAAAGCTTCTAGTAAAAACCTTCCATGTGAATATGAAAGATGCCCAAACACAGAATATGACCATACGGTTCAAAACTTAGCAAACAACAAACACACAAAAATATGAAGAAATGGTTATTTTATTCATAAATTTTAAATTATACGTATTTGTGGCCTCGCAACCAGATTGTTTCAAGGATGCTTTACGAAGTACAAGTGAAACATGGACGAACTCCGAAGGGCTAAAACTCAATTTCTAAAAGCCCTCGAGCTCCGTGCTAGCAAGAAGAGAATTAAGACCAAGTTTAAACCTCATGGAGTGCCAAAGTTCTTTGACAATAGCAAGACATCTCCTCCGGGCCCGGAGAGTAGCTATGACACCCCGTAACGTGCAAAAATACCGTCAAGAAAGGGAGGTGTATCATGAATCCGAGGCCAACCGACATAAAGCACAACCATAGATCTCCTCTGAGAGGGGTTGATGCAACAAAAAGCATGCCCCTAGCCACAAGCAGATGGAGGAGAAAATCCGGAAGGCCAAAGACAGTGTTAAAAAATGCCAAAAGACCATCCCCTACATATCGTGAGGATAGTACCTCCGACTACCGCCCGAGGCAAGGCTCCCTGAGTTGTGCCCCATGCAAGCTTGGCCATTTCTCCGTCGAAGGCCGAGTCCCTACCTGCAAACGAGCTAGGTGATCAGGAATACAGCTGCATCCCCCCTCCAACTTTATTCTCTAACCGGGGACAATCGCAATGGCATAACTAGAGCACCGGCTATTTCCAATACCTCCCATCACAAGGTAAGCATCCATCAACATCCCCTTAATATATTTAGGCAGCCTTCCAAGAGAGATCCCTTCCATTAAGAAAGGAAACTCGGTAGCCTAGACACCGACGCCAGGAATGGACGACAACATCACCCTACGCACCTTGATAGCAAGGGGCTTTAGTAAAAATTCGCTTCGCTAGCCCCTTATTTATAAAGTAGCCAGGTGGGAGATAGCCATGCCTGTACCCAACCAGTGTGGGTAGGTGTACTCCCAGCAACTAAACGTCTTTAAGAAAGGAAAAGGCGACAAGCATCCCAATCGAAATCCCTATCCCCCTGGGAACAGCACATTAATGCCATGACGTTCTCACCAAAGCAACACTATAAAGGCACCCATTGTCCAAGAGTCATACCCAGTCATATTTTTCTCCGGGAACCAAGTTTGCGTTAAGTGGCACGTCATGCCACATTTTACCCTAAAGTCAAAAAGAATGATGCTAAGCTCCCACCGGGCAACAACACACCGAATACAACCAAAAGCACGAAGAGACACCTATAAGAACAAGATGCCCTATTACAAGCTCAATGGTAGAGTATTAGCTATGAAGTGCTTCCATCAAAAATTAAGGTATTTCAATATCCATGGCTCCAAATGATCTTTGATTGATCAAAGCACCAAGATGATTTAGCGCCCATAACTTCAAATGACCTTTAATCGATCAGAGCCCAAAGACAATTCAACATCCATGGCTCCAAATAACCTTTAATTGGTCAGAGTCCCAAGATAATTCAGTGCCCTCAACTCTAGACGACCCTTGATCGATTGAGAGCCTCAATGATCCCTGGACTACCCGTCAAAAATTAAGACTGTTCAGCACCCATGGCTCTAAATGATCTTTGATCGATTAGAGCCCTAAGACGATTCAGCGTCCATGACTCCAAATGACCTTTAATTGATCAGAACCCTAAGACATCAACATCCATGGCTCCAAATGATCATCGATCGATCAAAGTCCAAAGGCCTTTCGACGCCGCAGCTCCAGACAACCCTTGATCGGTCGAGAGCCTCAATAGCCCCTCAGCAGCCCGTCAAATATTAAGGCATTTCAGCACCCCTGGCTCTAAATGACCATCCGATCGATCAAAACCCTGAAACTTTTCAACGACCCTTGATCAGCCAAAATCTTAAGGACCTTTGACAAGTCCACAAAGGATTTAAATCTCGAGTACTATCACTCGACACTACAACGGCCGACGATCAATCCGATGGACTTCAATCGACTCTAAACAAAGAATGATCATCTAATTGTTCAAAGAGACAAAAATATTCAAACCACAAGAAAAGCGAAAGAAAAAGTAAAAGTAAAAATTTCATTACATTATATCAAAAGTACCCAAAAGCTACAAAAGATAGTTATCCGAAATGAATAACACACCAAAGAAAAGGAAAATTTTTACAAAGGGGGGCTAATCTTCTTCAGCCTCCAAGTCCTCCATAGATTCTAATCTCACGGGTCAGCACTCCACAAGATGCACAGCAAGGAATATTGAACCCCGGGGACCCTGTACAGAACCCAGATCTCAGCCAACTTATCCACAGTCAATATAGACTAGTATGCACTGGGCCCAAAAGTATCTGATACGGTACATCCCTTTGTCAGAATCCTGGAGTCCTTTGGCCCCACTCTTCCAAGATCCCATTCCGATGGTGACTTCCCTCTCCCAAAACCTGCCATCACTAGGAGGGGAGAACAAAGGCTACAAGAGAAAGCCAAAAGACCCACCTGAAAACAGGGAGGCGAAAGTGGTCGAAGACGACGAGAGACCTCCTGGAAAGATCTCCGACAGGAAGAGCAAGGGAGAGAGAGGATGGGGACACCAACGACCAGAGCGGGAAGCAACAGGAGGATACTTCGAAGAAGATCCAAGAAAGCAAAAACGCAACCGAGAAATCAAAATGAGTAAAAGAAACTGCCTTTTATAATAGGAAAAAAAAAAAAAGGTTCCAAAATTGTGAACAGTTCCAAGCCAATCGATGTGCGTTGTGTGGAGGCTCCCTATTGGTTCACTACAGCCACTAGTTGCCAGGATTAAATGCAGCTTGATAATTGAAGCGTCCACCAAATTCACAAATTGGAATCCATGATTGCTTTTATCCATTCAGATCTAACTCAAAAGCTGCATGCAATCCCTTGATTGAAAAAGTCCTTCATATCCCTGGCACCTTTTTAGACGAGTGCTCCCATAGTTAAACCAAAACTCGAACTAAGGAGAATCTATCGAGAAAAATTCCACTCAAGCTGAGGGATATGAAGCCTAAGTTAATGGGCCCAATCGGTCAACCTTACTGCATGACCGCCGACCACTCATCGCCAAGGATATGAAATCCAAACCAGTAAGCCTGGTCAAGCAGCCCAACCGCATACCTTCCAACCATTCATCGGATAGAAAACTTAATTGAAAAAGGACTCCCTCTTAGTTCCAATATGATCGAGCAAGCCAACATGATCAACACTTGATCGGTCCCACCATCCAATCAATGCCTCATCAGAGAAGCTGATGCCTTTCCCAACCAACCTAAGTCCGGCCATGCACCAAACCGCCAAGCACCCTTATACAAGCCTCGGCGACGACTATGCAGGCAAGGCTTGCAAGGTTTGGCCACACAATCGGCATATGAGCGGCTTCCTTGTTCATCCATCCTCTCACTAGAAAAATCAGAGCCTCTTCCAATCAACCGGACCCAACTGAGTGCCAAACTGCCGAGTATCCTCGTCCAAGCAAGCCTCGCTAGTTATTAGCACTTCCATTGACTGGCCCTCGAAAGCTATCATGTGCTCACCGATCGCTCATCAAATCCAACCATTAATCAGCTAACAATTCTTTTGCTCCAATATGCCTAGATATGGCTCAACCATGTGCTCAGCACATGAGCAGCCCCCCTTGTTTACCTGTCATCTTACTAAAAAAAATAACAACCAAATTGGCCGGACCAAGTTAAGTACCGCCCTCCAACCACCTTCATCCGACCCAACCTCGGCAGCAACCAGCCTTCCATTGGTTGGACCATCCGAAGACCATCAGCATATCCCACCCTCATTGAGGCCACCCAATCAAGCATCCTCTAGCCAACATTCCTCGAATTCAATAGAAGTGCTCGGACCGATCCTTGATCCGTAAATCTGATGGCGAACAGGTCCTTGGATGATATATTTACTTGGACCCACTAAAGGCCAATACAATTGATGCTCATTTCCGTATCCTTGATTACATAACCAAAAGGTCAAATCATGTATCGTGATCCTTAATCATCGCCATATCTTCGCAATTAAGGAAAGCGTGCCTAGACCCAAGCTATTCCACATCGGCATTAAAGAAACTTGGCAAATTTCACATAAAGACAAGATTTCAGTTAAAACAAAATAGACGTCCCCTGCAAACGAAAAATCCTCTGATAGCCTACTGCTAAGCCCTATCACTTCTCAACGAATTTGCCAAAATTTTCATCATTCCTGGAAATACCCTTGCCCTTCGCCTACAAAATGAAACCCCCTAGGGACTCCTAAGGTACACAAAAAAATTCCTCCACCACACTCCTCAATAGTGTTGTCATGCTGAAAAACTAACTTGAGCATTAGAGGGCCTCCATCGGAATACCTTTGGACCAGGACTTTTTTGCAGATTTCACCCCCCGGAGACCCACCTCCACCACCGGCTCTAGCAACTTTGATGTCTTGATGGATTTCAACACCAACACCAGTATATCCATATCCATATTTGTTTGTTTGACAAATACAAACACAAATATGAATGTTAGTTGGATGCAAAAATTCAAATCCATATTTCTTTTAAATTGATATAGAGACACAAGATATGCCATCTTGGTATCGAGGTCTCTACCGGTGACATCCTATCTTTATGTTGGTAGCCCGATATGGGGGCCGATTCAGCAGTACCAAATGTTAGTACGCCCCCTATACCATGCATCGCTACCAAACTTGTATGATACAAGATGCTTCGTACTGCTGGCATATCTTGCAAATACAAATCGACACTATAAGTATAGATATAAATATGAAAATTGGATAATTAAACTTTATGACCACATAATCAAAGATATCACTGAGTGGAAGGTAAATAAAGTTAACATCTTAATGTGGCCATTCATTTTCCTCAAATGTTCGTGATTGCTACATAAAATTAAATAGGGTTACAAATAGAATTAAATATTTAGATACGGATCGAGAAGTTGTCTATCCAAATCCATATCTATTTTTCTTTGACACATATGGATATGAATATACATATTAGTCGAATGCTAAAATTTCTATCCATATCCAAATAGATTCCGATATGAAAACAGATGCAGATAGAGATTATTATCCAATCCACTCTCACCCCTACATGGATATATGATCGATCAAGTAAACTATCCCTTCAAAAAGCCGGAATAAGGACATAATAATATGTATGTTCCCCAAATGAAAATGTTGATTCCTAGATAATGTACTATGTAGTTCCGGTGAAAATGGAAATGGTGGAAGATGAAAACTTTTGGAAATAATTCCTACCAAAGGCTGGCACATGACAAATAATCTCAGTAAAGGGAGTGCAATTTTTTTGTTGAGAAAAGGGATTGCAATTACACAGATGCCCTCAACACGATATCCAAGAAAAAGATGAGCACCGCTAATTTTCAAATGAAAATAGTTAAGAATAGTAGTGACAACTTCTTGAAAAAATGACCATCCATAGTGAAATAATTGAAATAAGAAGGGCTAGCAGACTATGGAAATGAAGATAGAAACACGAATTATTTGACTTTGGAACGAAACTTTGGGCAGATATGGAAATGCTAAAATAAGGTGAATTTAGGAAGGAGCAAGCAAATTTTACAAGGGGCACCATATCAGGCAACAAAAAAGCAAATAATGGGAAGCTTAGTGAAGTGAAAGAACTTAGTAGCAAGAAACTTCTACATAGAGTATCATACCAACTTCGGTGTTCATCCTTATACCTACTTCCAAAGCTTTTATTTATTCAACTTTTTTGAGAGATCCCCTTCCTACAGGATGGATAAAGCTAATCAAAGGAATATTGGTTTCAACTGAAAGAACCAATAAAATAGTCGAAGAAGAGAACAAAAGGATGGCATCTATTTTCTTTGATTGATAAACATCCCTGACAAAAACGTCATTCACCTAATGCATATGATCAAAGGATAATAGGTCATCTTCACCTAGGTTTGTTACCCACAAATGGACCACACATGTCAACAATCAAAGTTGTTACTCATTAGGTGTTAATGTGTGGTCATAGCTCCCTCACTCCTTAGGTTATGAATCCAATCCTACTAACTTAGATATTATCTGATCTTTTGTTTATACTTATAAAATGGGAGGCTGCCCCTTCCCTCTCTAACTTTGAACCCTATATAATTGTTGTTAAAATAATGCATGACCTAAAAGTCATTTACAGGAAATTATAAACATTTACTAGATTAATGCAAAGATTTTTCTTTTCAATGATCACATACAGTGCAGGATAGGTGTCACACATTAGCCATAGAACCAAAGAGTTCACAAGTACTCTAGGGAATTTATCCATGTGCACAAAATGTCTTCCGTAGGGAGGATTGGATGAAATGTGTCCGAAGCTATGGGAAACATTGTTTGCACAAATAAGGCTTACAAAGTGGAAAGTAATATCATGGAGTTCCTCCTTCACTGAGGTTAGACTTTGCATCGACTCATGGGTGTGCCATCACCTAGGCTGTGTGCTTTCGTGGCTTCAACGTCTCTTAAGAACACAAAGATCAACTCCAGAATCACCATCATGGGCAAGTATATCTCATTTTAACACTTGTATATGCTTCTTTATGTGGAAATATCATGAACAAAGGTCCTAATATTCCACTACAACTCTGCGAGTACTCCGATGATCCCCAGGATTCCATCAATGGCCACCCTCTCGCTCCTCACTCTAAGGGCATATTTGGTATCATTTCTACATTTTAAATAGTTCTCACAAAAGGCAAAGCAAGAAGCTAGTTTTCTAGATTCACCTAAAAGCTCTTTTTTTCACTTTTTTTTCCTTGTAGATGACTTACCCTATATTGTTACCAAACACATTTTTCTAAAAAACAACACACTACATTAAAGGTTACAAAAGTGCTTTCTAAAGCAACACCAAACAAGCCCTAAGTAACATTCTTCAGCTTCATTTCCTTTCTTCCTCACCCAAAACTAATGAGTTGTTAGTAAACATCATAGTCCATGTCCTAACCCTTCTCCAGCCATGTATCCAGCCATCATCCAACATCTACACTCTATCCTAATATGTTAACCCTATATGTATATCCCCCACTTCCATTACAACCTATAAAAAGAAAAACAAATATTCATACAGGAAGGACTTTTTTTTGTAAGGAGAGAAAAAAAACGAACAAGAGGCAAATGAACTAATGGGAATATTGAAAGTTCATTTTTTTAGACAACTATGCTGACTATTCTTATATATGTTGTTTGCCCTCGCGGGAATACCTGTGCAGGAGATGATATCTCTCATCTTTTTTTATTCCAATAATGAATGCTTTTTTTTATTGGCAAAAGCACCATCCTCTTTTTTTGGAAGAGAAGAGGGACTCCATATACGCCGACACTACTGAGGCACCGCCCTTCCAAATGGATCTGTTGGTTTTCTCCCAAAAACAGAAAATTGCAATCGAACAGGCATCAATAGCCTGTCGCAGCGGAAGCAGATATAAAAACAATTTATATCTAATCATGAAATTCATAAATAAATCTAATTTATTTATCATAAATTCCTAACATGCTGCAACATATGAAAAAAATATCAGATCTGAAATAAAAATTATTTTAAGCATAAAATATTTACCTGGATCGCTATCCCGGGCTGCTCTAAAAAGCGTGCAGATCCGTTACTGAAAAGCCGGGATTCTGTCGGAGCCGTGCAATTGCCCGGCCTCTGCTAGTATCCACACGAAGCTCTCGCAACCAAGTCGTCGAGGGCACCGGACTGCTAGATCCTTGCAGCCCTCTTCTCTTTCAGCAAATCGCTCGCTTTAAAAACTGTGCCGATCCGAATCCAGATGGCTTTTGGCTTCTGTCTTGCAATCATATATCTACAAGACCTTGGACCCTTTTCTCTCTTCTTCCTCTTATGTAGATGACCTCTCAAAGCTCTCGAAGATCATAAGAAAAAAATATAGTAGAAGGGAGAGGAGAAGATGGCGCCCCGGGAGAGACTCCCTGGTATTAGCGCCCAAGAGAAGAGAAGACGCCCAAAATAAATTTCATGCCAAAAGCTTTCTCATGTGGTCGGCCACCCTTTTCTTTCCCCTTTTTAATTCACGGTAATTTATCTCTTCCATCCCCTAAAGTCAAAAGACCGGTGTATTAATTTCAACCGGTCAAAAATTAAGAGTGAACGAGGACTCGTATTCCTCCGCGCCAAAAGAAGGATTAGCGCCATCTAATATTCACGCCTTCTCTTTTATCGCCCAAATACAAAGGGGCCCACTTTGGCATGTGGAGGGAAGGGGAGACAGAGAAAGAGTCCCAATCTAACTAGACTCTAGATCTTGGTCCAAACAAAGTGATTTTATAGTCAAACTGAAGCCGATTTTAAATCCAATCGAACCATTTCGAAGCGGACATTGACCCGAATCAATTAGAATTAATTAATTGAGTCTAACTCAATTAAATTAAATCTAATTTAAATTAATTAACAATTAATCCATAATCAATTAATTGTAACATTTACAATTAGGTCAAATATTAATTGTAACACTTACAATTAGGTCCAAATTGATTTACTGATTTGTTACTTGAGCTTCTAATATGTGTGACCCCTCAGGTCCTATCCTGTCTGGTAATGAGACATGCTATAATCTCCATTATATATCATCGAAACTCCTTTCGATGGACTGAAACAATTTCAGCTCAACCCTAATTAGGATCATCGATCCGAGAATGATCCTAACGAGCTCTCATAATCCACCAGTGACACCTAGCAGTATATAGTGGCAACCCAACATAATAAGATTGGAACCCCTAGGTATAGTTACCATGTGATTCGGTTCCTCTATCAAAATCCTGACATAATGTTGGTTACGGATACTCGTCAAACCCATCAGTCATATGCTTAACCTAGTCGACTCAAGTCCAATTGTGATACTAATGAAAACACCTTTTCATTATCACCCTGCTATGGCCATAGACTTTTGGACTTAGTCTCATTAAACTTGTATAGGATTATACCTTACTACTAAGGCTGATAGATCCCTATAAGTGAACACCCTACTCCTACAATAAACTTACTGCAACCAACGAGCACCACAAGATCCCATATGGATAGGAACCATGTGATTGTGCTGTCAAACTACAGTAACCTTATTATGAGTAGCTGAGACACTCTAAGTCAAGGAACTATTCACACGACTACAGCATCAGGAAGTTATCGACGAGTGAGTAGCCATCCGTATAACTTCCTGTACTTGGTCACGCTCAGTACCGTTAATCTCTATCAACTACCTATACTTTCACTCCAGTGTCACCACACTGTAGGTCAGAGACTCATCTATCCAAAAGGAAAGTGATCTGTGCACCGATTTTAACGATTCAATCACCGTCCTCATGATATTCCAATAATCATGAGCTTTTAAGAGTTAGATCTATAAAGACACATGCCTCAGATTCTCAACTTTTGAGAATATGTGTTATTATCCATTAACTCCATGGACGATTCATAGACACAACAATATGAATGAAACTAATGCCCTTTAATTGATAAGAAAAATTAAGTACAAGATTCATGCCCTAAACTAAAATGTGTCGAGCCATCATGGCTTTCAGGGCATACATCTAACAACTCCCACTTGCACTAAAGCCAATTGGCTACATATCTAAGTCCTATTTTCTCAAAATGGACTTCAGCCTTCTGATGGCTCAGAGTCTTAGTCAGTGGGGCTGCCACGTTTTTCATGGAGTCTACTCTTCGCACCTCAACATATTTCTTCTCGAGGTAGTCGCGTATAATATGAAACCACCGCTCTATATGCTTGGAGAAAGTTAGACCTGGGCTCCTTAGCTAGAGCTATTGCACCATTATTGTCACAATATATGGGGATGGCATCAGATGGCATCACTCCAAGCTCCGCAACGAACTTTTTGCACCAAAAGGCTTCTTTTGCAGCTTTAGAGGTAGCAATGTACTCTACTTCCATTGTTGAATTTGCTATGATGGGCTGCTTGGAACTTTTCCTACTAGTTGCCCCACCATTACACAAAAACACAGACCCTGATGTAGACTTTCTATCATCAAGATCAGACATAAAATCTGAGTCTGTATATCCCTTTATCCTTAATTCTGAACTCCCTTCAAAGACTAAGAACAAATCTTTAGTCATTCTCAAGTACTTAATAATGTTCTTCACAGCTATCCAGTGTTCTTCACCTGAACTCAACTAATATATGCTCGTGACATTCACGGCAAGAGCTATATCAGGTCGAGTACACAACATGACATACATAAGGCTTCCAATTGCCGAAGCATATGGAATCTTGCTCATGCGTCGAATCTCTTCAGGTGTGTTGGGACACATTTTCTTGGAGAGATTAATACCATGTTGAAGAGATAACAATTATCTTTTAGAGTTCTCCATGCTGAACCTTTTCAGCACTTCCTCTATGTACAATTTTTGTGAAAGGCCAAGCATCCAATTAGATCTATCTCTATAGACCTTAATCCCCAAAATATAAGATGCTTCACCTAAGTCTTTCATAGAGAATTCCTTAGATAACCAACTTTTGACCGAAGTCAACATGAAAATATCATTCCCTATAAGGAGGATGTCATCCACGTATAATACGATGAATGTCACTGCCCTCCCACTGGCCTTCCTGTAAACACATGGCTCATCCTCATTTTTGATAAAATCAAACGATTTGATTACATCATCAAAACGAGTATTCCAACTCCGAGATGCTTGCTTCAATCCATAGATTGATCTATACAGCTTGCAGACCTTATGATTTTCATCATTGGAAGTGAAATCCAAAGGCTGCTCCATATAGATATCTTCCTCAAGATATCTATTCAGGAATGCAGTTTTCACATCCATCTGTCATATCTCATAATCATGATATGCTACAATTGCAAGCAATGTACGGATGGATTTCAGCATAGCTACTGGTAAAAAGGTATCATGATAATCAATGCCTTCACGTTGACTATACCCTTTCGCCACTAACCTAGCTTCAAAAGTCTCTATCTTACCATCTGCACCTATTTTCCTTTTGTAGATCTATTTACAACCAATAGGTATAATACCCTCTAGTGGATCTACTAAGGACCAAACTTGGTTAGAATGCATTGAATCAATTTCTGACTTCTTAGCATTCAACCATTTTTCGGAGTCGATATCTGACATCGCCTCATCATAAGTCTTAGGATCAATCAATTGATCCTTGTCCCTAACAAGAAATATTTCCTTTATATCCTCTGTAAGCATACCCAAGTACCTTTCAGGAGGTATGGAGACTCTAATATACCTACAAGGTGAAAGAGCATTTACGTTTATTGATTGATTAGGTTCGATCTGATCTCCAGCTGGCTGCTCTTCAGAGACTTTCTCATCGAGCTCAATTAACCTCCCACTACCACCTTCCTGAATAAACTATTTTTCAAGAAATGTGGCATGTCTGCTCACAATCACATTCTATTTTTCAAGAAATGTGGCATGTCTGCTCACAATCACATTATGATCTTCTGGAAGGTAAAAGTAATACCCTAAAATTTCTTTAGGATATTCTATAAACCGAGCTTTCACAGATCTAGATTCTAACTGTCCGTCATTAGTCTTTTGACATAGGCTAGACATCCCCAAATCTTGAAATGAGCAAGACTTAGTTTTTTACCATGCCAAATCTCATATGGTGTGGTAGGAACAGATTTAGATGGAACCCTATTTAGAATATAAATTAAAGTTTGTAAGACATCTTCCCAAAGAAATAAAGGTAAGTCAGTGAAGCTCATCATGGATCAAACCATATCTAATAACATCCTATTTCTCCTCTCAGACACCCCGTTGAGATGAGGCGTATCAGGTGGAGTCCATTGTGAAATTATGCCATTATCCTTAAGATAGCCTAAAAATTCCCTACTAAGGTATTCTCCTCCCCGATATGATAGAAGAACCTTAAGGGTTTTACCTGTTTATTTTTCTACCTCATATCTGAATTCGTTGAACTTTTCAAAAGCTTCAGATTTGTGTCTCATAAGAAACACATAACCATACCGTGAACAATCATCAGGGTTATGAAGTAGTAAAAACCACCCCTGGACTGCACATCAAATGGACCATGCACATCAATGTGTACCAGGGCAAGTAATTCTGTGGCCCTTTCCCCATGTCCTACAAATGGTAACTTGGTCATTTTTCCTTGAAGGCATAACTCACAAGGTGGGTATGATTCAGAATTAACTGAATCTAGGATCCTATCCCTTTCCAGTTTGTTTATTCTATCCTCACCTATATGACCGAGCTTTAAGTGCCACATGTATTTTTTATTTAGGTCATCTCTATGATGTTTGTCCTATGGTATTCACTTTAATTTTCTCGTAAATATTCAAAGATACATCGGCATGCAAATGATAGAGACTGTCAATTAAAATAGCTTTTACAACCAATTTATTTCTCAAATAAATACTACAAAAGTCTTTATTGAATATAAATTCAAATCCTTCCTGTGCTAGCACAGAGACAGAAATCAAATTTTTACTAGCTCCAGGCACAAAATAATAGTCACTAAGTACTAATCTAAACCCTAAAGGTAACACCAGAGAATATGATCCAATAGCTTGAGCAGCAACTTTTGCTCCATTTCTGACACGTAGAACCATCTCACCTCTCAGCATTCTATTTCTTTCCAAGCCCTACATTGAAATGCATATATAAGCACTAGAGCCAGAGTCTAAAATCCAACTGGAAGTAGATGAAACCGTTAGGTTAGATTCAATAACGAGTATAGGCTTACCTTCAGAAGGTGCATCATCCTTCTGTTTCTTTAGACTTTCCAGGTAGAGAGGACAATTCCTTTTCCAGTGGCCATCTGTGTTACAGTGAAAACATTTCCCTTTACTAACCTTGGCTTTCTTGGGAGCGTCCTTCTTCTGTTTGTTCTCTTTCTTCTGTTTCTTTGCAAGTTTCTTCTTCTTCCAAGTAGACTTTCTTTTGGAGGAAGACTGCTCCACAGAGAAAACAGAGCCTCTTGAACTTTTCAGGATCCCCTTATTGCTTACCAGCATGTTCAATAATTCAGGCAAAGTGTAATTCAACTTGTTCATATTATAGTTCATAACAAACTAAGCATATAAACTAATCAAGGACTGAAGGATCAAATCCACCTGTAGCTCCTTATGAATCGAAATACCCAGCTTCTCAAGCTGTTCGATATCCTTGATCATTGTAAAACAATGATCATGCATTAACAGCCCTTAACGCATCTTGTTGTTGAAAAACCTTTTCGACGCTTTGAAGCGTGCAATCCGACTTTGTTCACTATATAACTCTTATAGGTGAATCAGAATCGATTTAGCAGTTGGCATATCCTCATATTAGCTTTGCAATTCATTTGACATTGTGTTGACCCCTGGAATGATTTTGATGATCATAAAATATTGAAGCATGTATGAGTTACTAATTCTTTCAATTACTTGAGAAGTTTTTGCAGGAAAATCTTTATCTTTACTTGGTTTTCAAATTGGTTGAAAGGCAATCCAACATTGTATAGACTCTTATGCACTTCAAATTGTAAAAGCCCTAATTTTTTAAACTATGTAATCTTGTAAATGGGCTATACAATTGTAAAAATAAGAGTGAGTAGATTAGCTCTTGTTGGATTCATATGTTGAAGAATTTTGAAGAAGTTTGAAGTTTTAAAAGAAGTTTTTGCAAGAGCCGACTCCTTCTGGCATGGCACAAAAAATTTCAGAGTTTCAGTACCTTGAGCCGACTCAAGCTCCAAGAGCCGACTCATTGAAGAACACATATTTTAAAGTCTGAGATCTCGAGCCGACTCAAGCTCAGAAGAGCCGACTCGTCCAGAGTTATGTTTGTTGGTGACTGAGACTTCGAGCCGACTCTACCTTGAAGAGCCGACTCAAGAAAAATGTTGATTTGTACTGATTGAAGGTTCGAGCCGACTCTAGCTTGAAGAGCCGACTCTAGCTTGAAGAGCCGACTCGCACAATAATTTTGTTTGGGCTATCTGAGACTTCGAGCCGACTCGTGGACCTCGAGCCGACTCGAGTGACCATTTTCTGCACTCTAACGGCTAGTTGCTGAAAGGTGATTTTGAACTTCAAATGGTCTCCAACAGCTCTTTCCCGTTTTCCAAAGCCCTACAACGGCTATAACTCTTGGAAAACTATAAAAGGGAGTATTTTTGATGAATTAAACAATTTTTTAAGGGATTATTCATTGACTTATCTTGGAAATTTGAAAAGTCTTCAAGTCTTTCACCAACCCACTTCAAGAGAATTCAAGATAGGATTCAAAGCTCCACCTTCTCTTCATCATTGAATCTACTCCTCAGCTTGAAGAGCATTAAAAGAGCAATCAAGGCTAAGCTTCATCTTGATCTACATCGGCAACATTTAAACAAACTCGATTTGTTGTATAGTTGCTTTATATTTTTTTCATATCTTTGTTTTCTCTCTAAGAACAGCAAGGGACTGTGTCTTAAGAGAGGGTCGAAGGTTTTTAGGTGAACCTTGTGAAAACCTAAATTGGGTTCTTAGTGATCCCGGTATAAAACAAAGTGTTAGGGTTTCTTTGGTGATCCCGTTTAAAACCAAAGAGAGTTGGGTTTTCTTTGGTGATCCCGGTAAAACCAAAGTGTATAGGTTTGGATTGTGAACCTGGTAAAACAATCCGACTGTATTCCGGTTGGAAAATATAGTGGAAATCCCAAGTGGTCCTTGGGTAGTGGACGTAGGAGCCAATTGCTCCGAACCACTCTAAATTTCCTTGTATTTATGTTTGTGCTTACTATATCTTATTGCATTTACTTAATTACTTCAGCATTACATATTGCACCACAATACCAAAAATATTTCAAATTACACATACTTGCCAAAATTTTTATAATCCCAATTCACCCCCTTAGGAAGCTATCTGGACAACACATTGAGGCCAACATATAACACTTAACCTTATTATCATCTTCTATCCATTTCTCATATGCAGTCATTTGACGAGAATTTGGATGGTCAGGTAAGACAAAGAGTTCCTGGTCAAGCACATGCCCAACTTCTCATAACTCAAAACAATTTTGATGTTTCTTTGATGTTTCTCAACCAATCTTTAAAATTGAGGCATACAAGTCGGTTTGTCTCTAGAATACGAACTAAGGGATTTGAAGCAGACATGGTTAACTGCAAGAGTAGAAGATTCAAATTAGATGCTTTATACTTAATTATAAAAATTATTCTATGATCTTTAAGAAATAATTTTAAAACTCCCACTATTTTCTCGGATCTCTCACACTCCCCGTGGAGATGCGATAATCCTGCGACTCTAAGTTTCTAGTAGGTGCTACGGTCCCATCGATATGCGGCACCTCACCGAATCCGGTTATTGGTAACACGCTACACCAATAAATGGCCAACTCAGCAACTCTTATCCAATGTATCTAATACAAGTTGTAGCTCTTGGTCTCTAAATCATGGAACCTCAACGTGCCCGTTTATTGGTCCAATCATTAGTTAAGTCAGACCCACCATTCCTGCTAGACAAAGCCATCATTGAGTCCCTCAATGTGCCCGTTTATTGGGCCCAACCCCATCAGTGCTTAGCAACATCTGATGCCTAATAGGGTGGTTGTGTCTTCCCGATACAACTAGACCATTGTAACCAGCTAAGAATAATCAACACCAGTAGGACACCCGCACACCTACAACGGTGAAAGACCTATGACTTAATATTTATTGAAAACTTGAGTTCAGGTCTCTTCTAAATTGATCAGCCAAATCATGACTAATCAATTATATTAAGTCAGTACAATCTTATATTTGACTAATTACATTCAATCAGCACAATCTCATGTCTCACTAAATTTAGTTAGCATAGGTGAACTCAAATCAAAAGTGACCCTTTTGAAAACTTAATCAACCAAATTGGCCATGTCAGTTTGATCCATGGGAGGGTTCTGCCAATTTACCCTCTTTCTGCCAAACTAGTTGGTTGAGAAAGAGTTAGCCCCAATTAAAACCATGATCGAAACCTTCCATAGACACCAATTGACTGACAAGATTCAATTAGATTAACTAATGATCTGGACTCATCACTGAACCAAATTAGGTCTTAACTTATCGATTCACTATCAAATGAATCGATCTGACCAGACAACATCTAAAACCAATTTTGAACACACTTGACCTAACCCTAATCATCATCCGATTAGGTTAAGTCACTTGCTCGAAATCATATTAGGGTTACTAGTTGATCTAATCAAGCCCTAATTACCGTAGCCCAATCTCTAGACCTAATTTGTTCAACCCAAAACCTCATGCACCTAATTTGATTTTCTTGATCAAATCAATTTTAAAATTATGTTCAAGTGCATGACATTAATGGCTTGTGATCATGAATCATATTTAAGATCTAAACTCTAATTTTGCGCATCACATACAACAACATACATAATCATAAATCGATCTAAATCCTTTTGAAAACCCCTTTTCAAAACCAGGTATACATCAAAGTAGGACAACCTTTGCACTATAGGAGGTAAACCCCATAGCAGGACAACCTTATGTCACTTTGTGCAATCCTTGATCAATTATATTTCAAATTATTAAATTTAATTTCAGATTTGAAAATTATAATTTCAATTTCGAAAACAATTTTTAAAATATAAAATTCTATGCTAGAACAATCTCATGTTCAATATAGATTCGAAAAATCATAATCTATCTAATTGATCTGAATATTTTTCAGATCTGATTCTCATGTATGCATGTTAAAGAGAGAACGGTGGCTCTGATACCACTGTTGGTTCTCTCAAGAACAGAAAATTGCAATCGAACAGGCATCAACAGCCTGTCGCAGCGGAAGCAGATATAAAAACAATTTATATCTAATCATATAATTCATAAATAAATCTAATTTATTTATCATAAATTCCTAACATGCTACAACATATAAAAAAATATTACATCTAAAATAAAAATTATTTTAAACATAAAATACTTACCTGGATCACTATCCTGGACTGCTCTGAAAAGCATGCAGATCCACTACTAAAAAGCTGGGATTATGTCAGAGCCGTGCAATCGCCCGACCTCTGCTGGTATCCACACGAAGCTCTCGCAACCGAGCCGTAGAGGGCACCGAACTGCTAGATCCTTGCAGCCCTATCCTCTTTCAGCAAATCGCCCGCTTTAAAAACTGTGTCGATCCAAATCCGGACCAGCTTTTGGCTTCTATCTTGCAATCTTAGATCTACAAGACCTTGGACCCTTTTCTCTCTTCTTCCTCTTATGTAAAAGACCTCTCAAAGTTCTTGAAAATCACAAGAAAAAAATATAGTAGAAATGAGAGGAGAAGATGGCGCCCCAGGAGAGAGATTCCCTGGTATTAGCGCCCAAGAAAAGAAAAGATGCCCCAAATAAATTTCACGCCAAAAGCTTTCTCATGTGGTCAGCCACCCTTTTCTCTCCCCTTTTTAATTCACGGTAATTTATCTCTTCCATCCCATAAAGCCAAAAACCAGTGTTTTAATTTCAACCGATTGAAAATTAAGAGTGAATAAGGACTCCTAGTATTCCTCCACGCCAAAAGAAGGATTAGCGCCATCTAATATTCACGCCTCCTCTCTTTTGCCACCCAAACACAAAGGGGCCGACTTTGGCATGTAGAGGGAAGGGGAGACAGAGAAAGAGTCCCAGTCTAACTGGACTCTAGGTCTTGGTCCAAACGAAGTGATTTTTCAGTCAAACTGAAGCCGATTTTAAATCCGATCAAACCATGTTAAAGCGGACATTGACCCGAATCAATTAGGATTAATTAATTGAGTCTAACTCAATTAGATTAAATCTAATTTAAATTAATTAACAATTAATCCATAATCAATTAATTGTAACATTTACAATTAGGTCAAATATTAATTGTAACACTTACAATTAGGTCCAAATTGATTTGCTGATTGATTACTTGAGCTCCTAATGTGTGTGACCCATCAGATCCTATCCTGTCTGGTAATGAAACATGCTATAATCTCCATTATACATCATCGAAACTCCTTTCGATAGACTGAAACAATTTCAGCTCAACACTAATTAGGATCGTCGATCCGAGAATGATCCTAACGAGCTCTCATAATCCACCAGTAATACCTAGCAATATATAGTGGCAACCCAACAGAATAAGATTAGAATCCCTAGATGTAGTTATCATGTGATTCAGTTCCTCTATCAAAATCCTGACATAATGTTGGTTACGGATACTCGTCAAACCCATCAGTCATATGCTTAACCTAATCGACTCAAGTCCAATTGTGATATTAATGAAAACACCTTTTCATTATCACCCTGCTATGGCCATAGACTTATGGACTTAGTCTCATTAAGCTTGCATAGGATTATACATTACTACTAAGGCTGATAGATCCCTACAAGTAGGGCTGGAAATGGGCCGGCCCAAAACCCATTGGGCCTGCCCAAAGACTATATTTTAAAAATTTGTGAACCGAATCCGGGCATCTCTTTGGTCTAAAAATTAAATGGACTCTATTTTACAGCCCTAAGACTAGTCGAATATGCTTAAAATTTCGTCCGCATCCTGAACCAATTTCAGGCTGGCCCGAAGTTTATTGAGCTGGCCCAGTCCAATTCCAAACAATGGGCTTTTGGGCCGGTCCATTTCCAGCCCTACCTACAAGTGAACACCCTACTCCTACAATAACTTACTGCAGCCAAAGAACACCGCAAGGTCCCATATGGATAGGAACCATGTACTTGTGCTGTCAAACTACAGTAACCTTATTATGAGTAGCTGAGATATTCTAGGTCAAGAAACTATTCACACGACTACAGCATCAGGAAGTTATCGACGAGTGAGTAGCCATCCGTATAACTTCCTGTACTTGGTCACGCTCAGTACCGTTGATCTTTATCAACTACCTGCACTCTCACTCCAATGTCACCACACTGTAGGTCAGAGACTCATCTACCCAAAAGGGAAGTGATCTGTGCATCGATTTTAACAGATCAATCACCGTCCTCGTGATATTCCAATAATCGGGAGCTTTTAGGAGTTAATCTATAAAAACACATGTCTCGGATTCTCAACTCTTGAGAATATGTCATTGTCCATTAACTCCATAGACGATTCATAGACACAACAATATGAATGAAACTAATGCCCTTTAATTGATAAGAAAAATTAAGTACAAGGTTCATGCCCTAAATTAAAATATATCAAGCCATGATAGCTTTCAGGGCATACATCTAACAGGATCTTCATGGATGTGGAAATCACACGTGTTAACCTCCTTATGTTCAGGAGAGGTCCCTTTTCTACCACACGGGTGGTAAACATGGGGGGGCATCTCCAATTGGGTAAATAGCGACTCACATGCCCATCTACTCCCCCTACACCATCCCTAGCTCAACTCCCTACCTTGCTTTGACTATGTTGTTCAAGGACTAAAAAATCAACCCAAACCTCCTGGTTCAAGGTGCGGAACCTAGTTGATTAGGTGGTTCGGTACAAGAACCAACTTGTACTAGCCTGTGCTTGGACTAAACTGGGTGGAATCATCTAATTCTGCTCGGTACCGACCTGTACCACCCAGTTTTGGGTGGTACCATGATAAGGAATAAGAAAAGGGGGCTAGGAAGCTGTCTCAGTACAGGATGTGTACCAAAATTGCGGACCTTGCTGTTGTTAGTCAAACGAGTTTGGAACATGGTGGATGGAGATGAACGAGCATAGATAATAAGGTAGAAGGTAGTAATTGAGAAAGAGCCATAATGAAACGAAGGCTAGTAAATGGGGAGGAAAATGAAACACTAGGTCGTGGTAGTCACCCCTGACAGTTTTGCTCAAACTTTTGGAGTTTTAGTTTAAAAAAGTAAAAAATAAAAATGTTTTTTTGAAAAAAATGAAAAGATGGAAAAAAATAGAAAAAAAAAAACATTATAGTGATTCCGTATTATACAGATTACAATTCATGCAGTTTTGATGGTTTCAGGATGAAGTTGATATCATGTATGAGTGAAATTCATAAACCATATCTGCTTTTTGTTCTGTGAACTTCAATTGTTTGAAAATTTAACTTCTTGATAGCTGCCTGCCAGCCAGGGAAGGGACATGTGCCTCCATTTGAACATTTATCTTATTCGCAAATCTTAAGCTTTTCAGTGCCTAGTGTATATACGTCTTTTTCTTCGGTACATAAAAAGAGGGATAGGCTTCCTAGAAAGAAAAAGTTCTGTCAGGTTTTTAGACCTTTCCAACACTTGACCAAAAGCTTATCTTTTTCTAAAAAATGTCACAATTTGGTATAACTAGAAAACTTTTTGAATTTGGAATTTCTTCCTCATATTTGGAGGTTAAGTGGATATTTATAAATGCAAGTAGTTACAAAAGAATTATTCTATATAAAAAAGTTATTATTGTGAAAGACAGTATCTTGCATGTATTTGTAGACATTAGTGTTTGTTAAGTACTATAATAGGAGCCTTTCCTAACATATTTGCCATCCATGAGCAAATATCATCTTGTTTCACTTTAGAAAAAGAAAGAAAAAACACATAGAAGTGATGTTACATTATGTATGAAGAATAGACCAATATATCATAGAAAATACCAAAATAAAACTTTTAGAAAAAAGCATCCATCACTAATTTCAGTCAGTTTTGGCCATAACCAAGAAAGACCGAACCGGTATCGGGCCCCGTACCGGTCATTGACCGGTATGGTACAGTGTGGTACCATACCATACCGTACTGGGTTCCATACCGAGTCCACAAAAGCTTAGAAAAATTCCTTCCCTCTCTATCAAAAAATTGTTTGACCTGGATCGGGCACGAACCGGACCCGAAACGGGCCGAACTAAGCCCAAACTGGACCAAACTAGACAGTATGATACGTACAAAAAAAAATTTTTTTTTTAAGATCCGGAGTGTCGAACCGTTTTTTATATATGAACCGTACCGGTACGGTATGGTATGCCCCGTACCAGGTGGTACGGGATAGTACCGCAAGCCCTGGCCATAACTAAATCAAAATTGGTTAATTTTAACTAAAGCTGATCAAAAATGGCCTAGATGTAGTGTCAAGGTTAGATTCAGGTCACTTCCACATTGATCTATTTTGACCGCTATGGATCAATTTCAGCCGAAACTTTCACACCTCAGTATCAAGGTGAGATGATCACGGTATAGGTTTCTAATATAATAGTTTGGCCACCAAGAATAGAAAAAATGGTTGTTCAAGACGATTAGGTTATAGGTTTACAATAGAAAAGTAGGATACAACCCAATAATGCAATGTATCAGCCTGTATGGATGCATATCAAAGCAATATGAACCTATACAGGTTGATATACATTAATGTAAACTTACTCACCCCTGCACCATAATGGTGACCTGCCCATGGGGCACCTACCAAATACACAATATAGCAGTAGCATTTTAATCCTTACCTCCATTATATTCTTATGAATGAATATCTCTTGGTTATGAGAATTTGAATTCTATAAGATGCCACATTTTTAACTTTCAGTTAGGTTTTACCCTATAAACCTATTTTATATTTTGAAACAATAAATGAATCATTGGTTTATTTACTCTATTGGTAAATCAAGATGCTTGTTGAGCACCATATAAGACATCATTTTTTTCTTTTTGTGTTATGAGAGTACTCATGTTTTGTATATTAAGTTTAACAAAATATCTCCTCCAATTTCAGTATTGAAACAGATTCCTTTGAAAACTTAAAAAGCATTTGTTGCCATGAAGAAGAACAGCATATAATATTCAACAGGGGAAAATAATTTTGTTTAAAAGCAGAGATAGTTTAGCCTGTAAATTGAAGTGATGAGCATACTTAACTAGTACAACCCATACTCAACATATGAATAAATCCAAAAAAGAAAAAGATTTAGCTCATAAATTGCAAATAATAACTCAAAAAATAATGACTCATAGGAGGTACACCTATCCTGATTTAACTTCTAGCAAGCGTCCAGCAAAAATAATCTGATTAGCAATTATTTCTTTAAAAGACATGAAGAGCAAACAGCTGAAAACCTTCTAAGTCAGGTTCTTTCCTGAAATATACACAATCATTTTTTTATTGATCATAGACTTGGAAAATGCCAGTCTGCTTGACTAATTAGGGCATAAGCACCCTCCTCCCTCGAGGAATGAGTAAACAGCTCTAAACTAGGGTTTACACAATCAAAAAAGATAGAATTTGGGGTGAAAGTGGATTGGATAATATCCATTCGGATTCGTTTTTGTATCCAAATCTATCCGGATATGAATAGAAATTTAAGCATCCAACTAAAATCCATATCTATATCCGTTAAAAAAAATGGAAATGGATATGGATAGACAACCATCTGATCCAATATCCAAATATCTAATTATGTTTGTAATCTTATTCAATTTTATATAGCATTCATGAATTTTTAAGAAAATAAATGATCATGTTAATGTTATTAACTTGATTTAGTAATATCTTTGATTTTATGGTCATAAAATTTCACCATCCAACTTATATATGTACTTATATCCATATTTCGGTCTCCAATTTATATTTGCATCCATTTAAAACAAATATGGATATGCATTTTTGCATCCGACTAACATCCATATCCATATCTGTATTCATTAAATAAAATAAATATGGATATGGATAAACTAGTATCCGATCCGTTTTCAGCCCTAGATAGAAGTTTAAAATTTACTTAAGTAAAAAAGAAAACAATACAATAATTACATCACAAATGGGTGGTGTCAAGCAAAAAAAATAATGGTCAATATATAAGTTTCAGAGCTCATGCTGGAGGTATTCCACCCAAAATAGACTACTAAATTACCACGTGTGGAGTTGTTGAAACTTGATAACATCATCATGGCACAGAAATGAAGTTTTAGGAATTGTCATGCATTCCAAGTGTCACAGAATTACGGATAATTGATGATAAATACCAAAAAATTAAAATCAAGAAAGTATCAATTAAACATTTTCATTGTAATTGATCAATCAACAAGTGTCATATGGTTAATATGCAAGCCCAAAATCCATTTTCTGAAAAGAAGTGTCTAATACAATAATATTTGGCAATTATGTCAAACAATTTTCAAGGATCATAACATTAACCTACAAAGAAGAGAATGAAATCATCCCTTACAACTCAAAGTAATAAACAGCTGCAAATCAACCTAGAATCAAAGCCAACAACTTTAAACCATTAATATAAAATAGCAGGACATAGAAAAAAAAAGAGATTTCCATATTAAACAACAATAATTAAAAAATATAGATAAATTAATGCATATATAGATATGATAAACCATTTAATGTTGCTTACAGTAGAAGGCACCTCAAGAACTTCTTGTCTAGATTGATGGTTTTCCTCTGCACATATAACAAAGTTGTAAACATATTGCAGCTTCGGAAAAAAACAATAGCTAGCTTAACAGAGATGCATCATTTTTTTTTGAAGAAGGGCTTAACAGAGATACATCAACAGTGAGAAAACAAAGAAATAGGATCAGCTTACCATATGAGAACCACTAAGAAAAGGTAAGAATCACAAAGAATATGAAGAAGACAGATTGCTATTAAACAAAGTGTGAGAATATCAATCAAACACAGAATCAAATCACAGAATATTATAAAGAACAATGTATGGCGATTGCAACTGATCTTCTCAAGGCATAATTCCATGGAGTAACTAAGTAACTAAAAGCATTGATAGAGGCAGTTGTGGTATGCGGGCAGTCAAGGGCATGTTTATATCACATATGCAATATGCAGATGCATATGCAGTTACAAAAATACAATAATCACAATGACAACAGTAACAACATTAATAACAAACAATAACAAATAGCCAATCAGTACTGACTATATACATTTAATAGCAAATAGCAATAATTATGAGATTTTTAACAAAATATTAACACCACTTCCATCCATCCCAACCATAACCCGCATATAGTCACCTATCAACTAAATCCATGCGTTCATATGGGCTGCATAAAAGTGGGCCACATAACACTATGCCGATTCACATATTACCATGGTCAGTGAAACCATCTTGAACAAACCAGTTCCGAGTGTGCCGAACCGTACCAACAATGGATCGGGATAGTTCCGGCCTTCAAAACGAAACACCGATTCACATATTACCATGGTCTGTGAAACCATCTCGAACCAACCAGTTCGAGTGTGCCGAACCATACCAGCAATGGAGCGGGATAGTTCCGGCCTTCAAAATGAAACACCGATGAGGACCAAGAGAGGGAGAAGGAAAGAGAGGAAAGAGAGAGAGAGAGAAAGGGAGGTATGCAACTGTGTTGCTGACTTCATTGGAAAATCACAAAAAAGAAAAAGAGAGAAGGATGGGGAAGTCGGCAACACCTGGCTAAAATCACATATGCAAGTTTCCGTGCATCTGGCTCATTCAACAACTTCATATTTGCCTAAACTAGTGGACTGATCACCATGTGGGATGCTCATACATTTAGGTGTCATCAAAGGCCTTACCCAAGTACCTCGCCTACCGAAGATGAAGCCCTTTCTTCCTTTGCCAATCCATAGGATACAAGTTTGTTGCCATTCCTCTTCTTCTTTCTTCTTCCCATAAGAAACAAGCCTACCGATACTGCCATTCCTCCTCTTCTTCTTCCATTCCTCAAACCATCAGAAAACTGATTAATCTCCTCCTTCCCCTCTTCTTCTACTATTGCTGACATTGCTCTTCCTCTTCATCTTCTTCCTCCTTTTCTTCCACTTCTTCTTCTTCTTCTCCTTCTTCTTCTTCAATCCTCTTATTTTTTGTCCTTCTTCCATTGCTGCTAGTCCATCAGCAACAAGTTTGAGGGGATGCCTACTTTGTTAATGCTCCTCCTCCTTCAGGTACTGCTACTGCTAAAGCTATCCTCTAGTAACAGGAATTCTTTTAATTTATTCTATAACCTATAGTTAGCTTGTCCAAAAATTAAAGTTAATTTGTTTAGAATCATGTATTCATTATTATTTATATGTATATTGATATTTTGTACCTTACTCGATCAGGGCATGCATGTCACGCCTTGGCTCCAAGAGACCTTGACATCTTGGTGAGCCTAGAGCCTTTGAGAACTTTTGGGGTCAAGTGTTTTGTCCTCAATTATCTAACATGGCATCTTCCCAAAGTTTCGACACAACAGCATGGCAAATAAATATCCATAAATATAATGCTTATTTAAAACAGATACTAAGAAGAACAAGAAAAGATATATGTTGTTTGGAAAACAAAGTTAATAGATCAATCATGAATTAATGAGTATTAGAATTTATTTCCATTTTAGGAGGAAATAGCCTATTAGATTTTTTCATTTTCGGGGAAAGTAACCTAAAATTATCCTTATAAAGAACCCTGAAATCCTAAAGATAAAACATTAAACATAGAAAAATAGTTTTTGAGAAATTAGACTTTATATGAACAAATCAAATCTTGGTGCATTTATGAAGAAAAAGAGAATCCTAGAAGCCTATTCCTAAAAAACCCTAGCAACCCTAAAAGCTCTAAATTTAAACACCCCTCGGCCATAATTGAAAAAGGACTACCAGTTTCCAAAGTTCAGCTTAAGAACCAACATGAATGACTGGATTAAAATGGCTGGGAGTGATAGGGAGCTGCACCAAATGCTCTCTTCATTACTAATAGCCCTTCCTTCTAATAACCATACAGCAGAAACAAATGCCCAAATATATGTACTGCGAGGACATTCCTTATATATATGTTTTAGCCGAGTTGATACTTAAATTGCTTAAGTTATTTCTACTGGTACTTTTATAGGTTCCTTAAGATGTTGTTAAGATACTTTAAGTTGATGAATAGCTATGACAACTGTACTAAGATTTTCCAACATGATACTCTTTAAAAAATTGCCAAGTTTTGGCATCTTTTGCTAACATAAGCAAGCTGAGCATCCAATAGCATGTTCTTGTGTTCAAGTGTCCAAAAGTGTTGACACCAATGTTTGCAATCTAGGTACCATACCTTATCATATATCAAATGTTGGTATCACGGTTTGCTAAATCGTGCCAAATTGGCCAGTTTAGAATGAATAAACCAGACCAATCGGGAACTAGCACTCCAACTTTTAAAACAAAATCGGCAGCTCATGATGGTTCACCCCCCTCCACCCGTCCACATTCCGGTAAGTTCCTCTCTCTCTCTCAGAGTCGAGTTAGGGTTAGGGTTTCCCTCATCCTCCATCCCTCTTCTTCTCTCTTTTTCTCCCTCTCCTCCTCCCTCTCCAGCTTTCCCTGTGTCAGTATGCCCTGAAATGGCATGGTACGAACCTGTACTATGTCAAACCAATCACCGGCCAATACCCCTTCTGATATTAGTTTTGCCAAACCTTGGCTAGTATAAGAAATTCCCAGGTGTACACACAGCATAAGGGACAACATACATAGTACATGTGTCTCTCAATAATGGCAGGTTCTGCCCTACACTAGTTGTTCCGGCAGACCATGATTGACATGCCCAGAAACTTTTTAAAAAAAAGCTTGCCCAGGCAAGATAGCATGCAACAACACAACTACCAAAAAATGATGGACAACTTTCCTGACATATAGATATCCTAATTTTAAACATATTCTAGTCGGTCAAAATTGCTTTCCCTTGTACCACTGCCTTCATTAAGTCAACACAGCAGCTTCTAACTGGGGATATATCTTTCCCAGATTACCAAGTCGTCCAAGTTGAACCTCGCTCTTGGTAATAACAACTCCTGACCATGACAACTGAATAGTATGTATATGTTTATGCATGCACTACTTAAGACATAATTAGTGACTGATTTGACTTTTACTGTAATTCACTAAGCAACAAAAGAAACAGGGTCCACTCCCAGAAAATAGTAGGAAGCACATAGAGACAATCATTTTATTTGTGTGAATGAATTCAAGAAAATAAATAAATGTACCCTGGCTCTGGCTCATGGACCGCAGCATACATAAACATAAAAACACAAAAACATATGCAAAAGCACCTGTACAATTGAATTGTAATGACAGCCAGAGGTAGCAAGTAGCAACAACATCAACTCCACTTTAAATCAAGTTACAATCAAAATCTATCACATAGGAGAATGGTGATCACGCAAGAAAAAAAAAAATGTGCGACCAATACAACAAAAATCAGCAACCAAATAATAGAACAGCAACCTGTTCAGCTGCAAGTAAGCAAATCCAGCCTGCTCACATCTTCCAACAAGCTACGAGCATGCACTTTTCTTTAAAAAATACAAACTTTGAGATCACATAGATAGAAAAAATTCTACAAATAGTTATAGAAGAAACCGCTTCTAAAACCCTAGAAAGCCCGTATGAAAAGTTAAACAGCATCTTTTCTTTAGAAAATTCCTACTTTTCCTATCACAAACATGATCTTAAGGTTTCAAGATAAGTTATGAATTCTTCAAGGGATTGGATTCCTCTTTCAAAATTAGTTTCAAAAGAACAGCATGTGTCGTTAATCCCAATGACAAAAGGCAGCCTCTTTTGCTATCCAAGACACTGCATATAACCAGTAAAAAAGCAATAGATTAAACAAAAACCCTAAAAGATGAAAACCCTAGGCCACCAAAACCAACAAAGGCCGAGCAACTGAACAAGAAATAAACAATAGCCAAGAAAGGGACAAGGAATTCAACCTGGGGCAGCCGGGGAATCGGCGAGGCTCTTGCGGAAGATGGAGGGGAGAAGGCAGGAGGCGCTCCGGGCAATGATCCGGGACGCGGGATCGACGAGCTTGGACAACCAGCCGCTCCCCCCTGGCTCCACCGCAGCGGGGTGGCGGCCCCACAGAAGGCCACGGGCCGCGGCCGGAGGTCGGTCGTATGGCGTCGCAGGGGCCCGGCGGGAGGAGCGCTTCGGGATCTTTCCCCCGCCACCGCCCTCGTACGCCGCCGCCGCCATGGAAGGAATCGAAAGCGGAAGAATAGCGGGGGCCGAAGAGTAGCGGAGACGACGCGAGAGAGTTAGCCAGGAGAAGAACGAGGACGGACTAAAGAGCCGAGCTTTGGTTTCTGTTATTACAGGCACGAGAGAGGGGTAGTGACCGAGGGATGGGAACCTACGCCGCGATTCCGTATCCGTGTGCTTCATAGTTGTGTAACCACTAATAAACTTCTAACGAACACGCCACATAAAGCGAGTTTTTTTCTTTTTTCTTTTTTTTTTTTTCATATTTTCCATGATGTCACATCCATTCATCTCAATCAAGACCGACCCCAACCTTGATTTTAGCCGTACATCCAAATCGGCTATGGCCGGCCTCATGCTGATCAAGATCTTGATTCACCAAATCTCCACTTTTCGGCATACAATCTTTTTTACGAATATCCAAACACTAAATAAAGTAATTGCAACTATCTAAATTTCACTGGCTATAGATAAGGTAACTGCATTCCATGTCATGCATACATAACATAATTTTATTAGGATTGTAACTGGATCAGGCTGGTCCAAAATCAAGCTGAGCTTTGGGACATGCTTCAAATTATTCGGACCGGGTTTCATGCCTAATAAGAAGGCCCATTCAGTTTTCGGACCGGGCTCAGGCACCCTTTTGGCCCGGTCCGATCCAACCTGAACCTGGCTCGAAAACAGCTCATCCAAAATAGATATTTCCAGATGTTTCTAGCGGTCTAGCCCATCGCCATCCAAAACAACTCGTCCTATTAAAGGTTCTCTATTTGAGTTGTTTCCAAATATTTCCAGCTTCTTCCAGCAGTCTGACTCGTCACCGATCCATGCCTCTCTCTCGTTTCAGCCGCCAACGCCGCACTCACCCATCCTAGCCCCAGTGGTGCCCCCTGTGCCACCCACTGGCTCTGCACCAGCCTCTTCGGCCCCGGCATCACCCACACCCCCAGCTCCGCCTCTTTCACACGATCCCACTGCCTCCTCGACTTTGATCTCCCTCCCTCGATCCTGGCGCACACATTTAACATGCCATCCCCCATGTGCGACCCCAAAGCCCGCCAGCTCCAATGTTCCTTCTCCAAACCTGGTACCCGAACCTGATGCCCCCGACCCTCGATACAATCTTGCACCCTCCGGCTCCAATCTCCCTCCCCTGGCCCCAGCGACTGCACCCGATGCCCCTGCTCCTCCCACCATGCGACCCCGCGGTGCCCTACCCCTTCGGGCTCCAATCTCCTTCCTTCCCGACGCCCCGTTTCTCCATTTTTTTATTCAAATTGTTTAGGCTTTATTCGGGCTACTTTGATTCAGACCGGCCCATCGGGCTTGGGCTCGGATCGAGCTTGGGCCTGATGTTTTGAAAAAATTTCGAACCTAGGCCCGACCCGAAGCCCAAAATTTTTTTGGGGGGCTGAGCTCGGATAGGGGTGTTGCCCGGATCGGCCCGGCCCAATTCCAGCCCTAATTATTGTTAGCATAATCTTACATGATTTCTAGAAATGATCATGATGGGGATCTCAGAGCAGCACTGATCTCGAAGCCGCATTAATCCCGGAGCAGCACTGATCCCAGAAAACATCGATCCCGGAGTAGCATAGATTTTAATAAATTAGTTTGGATTTATCTATTATTTGAATTTTGAATTAGGATTTGGTTAGGATTGAGATATGGATAGGCTTATCTTATCCTATCTTATATTTGAATTTGAGTCATCCTTATCTTTTTATCCTGTATTCAAATTCAAATGAGGGTTGGACAGGTCTATAAATACCACCCTCGATCCTTTGTAAAAAAATCAGTTCAGTTCATAAAAAATTTGAGTTTTTTAGAAGAGTGATTCTTCTGTCCTTCGCCTTCGGGCATGGGCGTGATGCCTTAGTTATCCCCCTTCCCATTCCATCTTCTTTATCCCCTCGTGACCTTTGAAATCCATCCTAGCGCCTCCAAGTATCGAGGAGGGTATAATGCCCTAGAGGTGAGAGGTCTCTTCGTTATGGTGAATCCCAAAGTCCATGAGATCCAGATTCCTATCCCACATCCCCACTATTCCTTCGCCACCCCTAGAGAAAAAAATACCAAAAAAAATAGTACCCTAATTTAGGTGACTTCTAGGCTCGCCAACGATCCTACCACATCTGTCCCTCATCAGATCATCAATCACGACGTGCCTTACCATAACTCCTTCCCTATAAATAAAAAAGTTTGAGTCCCGATGTTGCCACTCGGATCGCCGTGGCCTGTAGCTCTGATGCGTCGGATTCCCGCTGGATCCTTGGTTCCCGTCTTGCGGTCGGCTCACTAGCTTGTTCAGGGGTCCTGCAAGACAAAAAAAAATCTTGGGCCGGGGATTCCAGCGAATGCACTCCGACGATCAAGTTAGTGGGATAATCGAGGGAAATAGATACCTTTGTGGTGGAGAACTTGGGAGACTCTCCGCATCGAGAGGGTGATAAAAGAGAAGATAATAATGCTAGAATCAAAGAGTCTTTGTTGCACTTCTTTTTTTTTTTACTTCGCTTCGCTTACCTCTACTTATCTTTTTCTGTGGGTCTTATATAGACGGGAGGCTTTTCAGGAGATTCCAGGTTCTCTCCTTCAAAGGAGATTTCCATTGCCCAATGTTGCCTCTCTGTCGGGCTGGTACTGTGCTTGAGCCTCTAGTCATAATGGGATGTTGCCACTTTTGAGGAGGTCATCCAGGTGCTACAGGGCATAGGACCGTAGGGAGACGCCCTTCTCTGAGAGGTTCAAGCATCCTGTCATGGAAGCTGCAGTCTCCCAGTCATGCGGTCATGACGTGTCGGCATACCGCAAGACTGAGAACCTGGCATTGTCCGGATCATGCAGATCATGTGCACGACGCACCGCAGGGAGAGGTCTACGCCCATGGCAGGATATGCACCACTTCTCGGAGGCTCAGGGTGGCCAAGTACTCCGCTACCTTTGTTCTGAATTCCGACTTCTCCCCTCTTTGCACCTTTGGTGGGAAACCATGCTCCTAGTAAGAGGGTCATCTTCGGAGAGGCGAACTCGACCTCGACCGGGAGCTGTCCTCAGACGGGGGGCTCGCCCAATGAGCCCTACCTCGACTAGGAGCTGACCTTGGAAGGGCAGTCCCTTCTGGAGAGGCAGACTCGACCTCGACCGAGAGCTGTCCTTAGATGATGGCCCTGCCTCAACTGGGCGCCTCAAACCTCGAAAGGGCAGTCCCTTCTAAAGAGACGGACTCGACCTCAACCGGGAGCTGACCTCAGACAGGGGGCTCACCCAATGAGCCCTGCCTCGACTGGGAGCTAACTTTGGAAGGGCGATTTCTTATGGAGAGGCAGACTCGACCTCGATCGGGAGCTAACCTCGAACGGGGGGCCCGCCCAATGAGCCCTGCCTCGCTTGGGTGCTTACCTCGAAAGGACGGTCCTTTTGGTTCTTCGTCATGCGGCCTTGCCCAGGTGGTGGGCTTCTCGTTGTCATGGCCGTCCGTAGGCTCCACGTCAGCGGATGTCACCACACCGGTCCACGTAAACGGAAGTTGCCATATCAGTTGCCCCCCACTCCTGAGCCCGGAGAACGAGGCATCCACTCCAAGCGAAGGGAGTAGTGATTGCGCTGGCATGGAGGGGGCACGGTCCTTCCACTACCAATGCCAGATACACCGACATTTGGGCGGTTGTGTTCCTGTGCCATTTGGGTGCCACCACATCTTCTGTCTTTAAAAGCAATTATTAACGCTGCACCGATCTTCAAAGGGGGTGCTCAAGATTCGAAGCACCGCCTCGGTTCGTGGCACCTCTCTATTAGCTTGGCGCGAGACATGGCACACATCTTCTCCAGGTCATTAAATAGGACCCATCTTCTCAGTTCTTAGAAATTCTTCAAGCGGTGAAGAGACAAAACTTGTGTTCCATAATAGCTCCCTTCTCTTCCCCTTAGGCAGAGTCTTGAAAAGTTAGGCTTCCTTCTTTCCTTCCTCCATTTTCTCTTGTTGAGTTGGGGGAGTACCCTTACTAAGGTCTCCAGACCTCTATGCATTCTCTGTCTTTGTTTCTGCCGGTGCCAGCGAGTCTCTCCAACGGGGGGAAAGAGGAACCTCGTTTCCTCTGATAGTGGGTTTAGTGTGGAGGTAAAGCTAATCAGTCTACTTTATTCTACAGGAATGAAGTTTAACCACAAAGATCTCCGGGAGATGTCTCGAAGGAGGACTACCATCGGGGAGCCCAAGGGGGAGCCCAGTACGAAGGTCCCGAGGGGCGACCTTGGGACTACAGGGGTGGCCAAGCCCGAGGCAGCCCCTACAGGGGAGTGGGATGCCAACTCTTTTTGGGTCGAGGAGAGAGCCCGGCTGAAAAAGAAGGTGCGGGCCCTCCGGGCCCAACTGGAAGAGGAGGAAGATCGGATTGCGGCGATGCTTGAGAGGGCATCGACTGCTGCTGCAACGGTGGAGATGACCATAAAGGAGGTGGCGAAGGCCATCCCCAAGTTCATGGCATCCCAGGCTTTCAAGGACGAAGTCGTCGAGGCTGTCCTGGACTCCTACCACCAAGGATTCCGAGAGTACAAGAGCAAGGCCTTTCACTTCTATGGGTTGAAAGGACTGGACAACATCAGGCCTTCTATCCTGTACCCCGGGCAAGAGGATGAGCCTGGCTTTGAAGAGGAGTCAGAGTCAGAGGAGGCTGAGATGAAATCCAAAGCCTCCCTAAGTGCCTCGCGGGGGGCTGGTATCATCCGTCGGTCTGGAAAGGGGCCGGTGGCCAATGTTTAGATCTTCCTTTCCTTATCTGTTTCTCTTTTTCTTTCTTTTTTTTTGTAAGTCAAGGAGGGCCTCCGATTCGTTAGGGGCACCTCGTAGAGGATGTACAGGAAATTTCTATCAATGAAACATCTTCCTATTGGTGGCTGCTATTATGCTTCTTTCTTCTTGTGTTGCGTGGCTGCGGGTCAGATGGTAGATGGTGGGATTTGCTTGGAGTTCCCAGTTGACATCTCCAGACTATAAGCTGGATGATGAAATTGTTTGTCTCTGAGTGTTGGGCTTCATGAGCTCCCAGGTTTGAGTGCCGAGCTTCAGGAGTCTCTGGGCTCGAAGTGTTAGGCTTATTATAGTTTCCGGGCTTAGGGGTCGAGCTTCAGGAGTTTTCGGGCTTAGGTACCGGGCTTCAGGAGTTTCCGGGCTTAGTGGCCATGCTTCTTGGAGTTTTCGGGCTTAGGTGCCGGGCTTCAGGAGTTTCCGAGCTTAATGACCGGGCTTCTTGGAGTTTCCGAGCTTAGGTGCCGGGCTTCAGGAGTTTCTGGGCTTAGAAATCGGGCTTCAGGAGTTTTCGGGCTTTGGTGCGAGGCACGATGGCTCCCGACTTGAATGCGGGGCTTCAAGAGTTTTTCAGTTCTAATGCGGGGCACAGCGGCTCCCAGCTTGAAGTAGGGCGGATGAGTTCCTGCACAGGTGAAAAGCAAGATTGCACCAAAAGGAACTTGAATTTATTATGGAAGAGCCTTACATTATTGGTGGTACATCCTTAGATTGTTGGCATTCCAGGTTCGGGTGAAGTAAACGCCATCGAGCCCGACGAGGTAGTAGGCCCTGCCGGGCAAAGCTTCGATCACCTGGTAAGGACCCTCCCAGTTCAGGGAGAGTTTTCCACATTTTCCTGATTGGGATGCTTTTGCTCGCCTGAGCACAAGGTCGCTTGGACGGAACACCTTAGGCTGCATGCGGGAGTTGTAATAGCATGCGACTCACTGCCGGTAGGTCACCATTCTAAGTCGGGCCTTGTCCCTTGTCTCGTCCAGTAAGTCAAGGTTAAGGAGGAGGCATGCCAGGTTCTCACCTTCACTATATTATTCTATCTGGAGCGTGGGCAGACCGAGCTCCACTGGGATTACTATCTCAATCCTGAAGACAAGGTTGAAGGGCATCTCGCCGGTGGCCGTGCGGGGGGTGGTGTGGTAGGCCCATAACATGCTGGGAAGCTCATCCACCTATCGGCCCTTGACTTCGTCCAGCCTCGTACGGAGCCCTTGTAGGATGGTGCAGTTGTCACTTCAGCCTCCCCGTTTGTTTGAGGATGAGCCAACAAAGTGAAGTGGTGGAGGATGCCAAGATCAGAGCAAAATTCTTTGAAGGCCCGATTGTCGAACTGCTTCCCACTACCAATGATGATTGTGTGCGGGAGGCCATATCTATAAATTATAGATTTCCAAAAGAAAGACTGGACCTTCGTCTCTGTTATCCATGCTAAGGGTTCGGCCTCGACCCACTTGGTGAAGTAGTCAATGGCCACAATCAGGAACCTCCGTTGGCCATACGTCACAGGAAAAGGGTCTAGGATGTCCATTCCCCACTGGGCAAACGGCCACGGGGCTGATAGTTGGGAGATAGGGGCTGCCGGCTGTCGCTGAATGCATGCATGGCATTGGCACTTGTCACATTTCTTCATGAAATCAGACGCATCCTCCCACATGGTCTCCCAGAAGTATCCCTGCCAGATTATCTTGTGGGCTAAGGCCCTACCCCTATATGATTGCCACAGATACCTTCGTGTATCTCCTGGAGCACGTAAGTAGCCTCCGAGGGCTTCAGGCACTTCAGCAGGGGTAGGAGTAGGATATTCAGTAGAGCTGCCTGTCCAGGATCATGTAGCGTGCGGCTTCTTCTTGAGAAGGCCGACCTTCTTTCAATCCTCTGGCAGGGTACCAGCGGTAATGTATTTGATGTAGGGGTCCATCCAACTGGCCTCGTGGGAGACCTGCTGGACCTCGACCGCAGCCTCGCAATTGGGGGCCTCGAGATGTTCGATGAAGGTGCACCCCAGCGAAGTCTTTAGCAAGGTGGCCAGCCTGGAAAGGATGTCAACTCGGGCGTTCTCTACCCGTGAGATATGGGAGATGCTAAAGTACTGGAAGGTCAATGTATGTGGGTGCACCCGATCTAGGTACTTCACCATCATGGGATCCCACGCTTCGTACTCGCCGAAGACTTGGCCCACTACTAGCTATGAGTCTGTGAAGACCTTCAACCTTTTAATGCCCAGCTCGTAGGACACCTTCAGCCCCGCAAGGAGCGCTTCATACTTTGCCTAGTTGTTGGTCTCCTTGAAGAGGAATCGTGGTGTGCATTCCGCAACGACCCCATTAGGACTGGCAAGGATGAGGCCAGCTCCGCTTCCTCCTGCGTTGGACGTGCCATCCATGTGGAGTATCCATGTTTCTTTTGCCGGGGTCAAGTCTGGCCTGAGTTTGGCCTGTTGGTCCACCTCCTCTGGACTTCCTTCGGTACATGTGCATTCCACCATGAAATTGGCTAGAACTTGGGCCTTCTGTGCCTGCCGTGAGCGATATGTGATATCGAATTTGCTAAGCTTCAGCACCCACTTGGCCAAGCGCCCGAAAGTGTCGGGATGGCTTAGGATAGCCCTCAGGGGCTGATTAGTGAGGACAACAATGGGATGCGCTTGAAAATAAGGTTTGAGATGTTGCGCAGATGTTATTAGTGCAAAAATATTTTTTTCTGGCCGAGTGTACCTGGTTTCGATGTCACCAAGTAGCTTGCTGGTATAGTAGACTGGCCATTGAGAGCCGTCCCTGTCAGCACGAACCAACACGGAGCTGACCATCTCTGGTGAGACCGCTAGGTACAGGAGGAGCTTCTCTTCGAGCTCCGGCCTGGATAGTAGTGGCTGTGAGGCGAGGAGCTTCTTCAATCCCTCGAATGCTTATTGGCATTCTTCTATCCAGGTAAAGTCGTTCATCTTTCGAAGGACCTTGAAGAATGGCTGGCAACGCTCAGCGGAGCTTGAGATGAAGCGGCTCAAAACCACAATGTACCCAGTCAGACACTGGACCTCCTTCTTGGAGGCGTGATGCTGCATATCTATAATCGCCTGGATCTTCTCGGGGTTGGCCTCTATCCTCCTTTGGGTCACCATGAATCCTAGGAACTTTTCCACTGCCACACAAAAGGCGCACTTGGCGGGATTCGGTTTCATCTAATAGTGGCAGAGGTTATCGAAAGCCTCCGCCAGGTTGGCAATATGGTCCTCCTCCGGGCCGCTCATGACAAGCATGTCATCCACACTCACTTGCATGTTGCAGCCGATCTGGTCCTTGAAGACCGTACTGACCAAGCATTGGTAGGTGGCCCCTTCATTCTTGAGGCCAAAGGGTATCATCTTGTAACAATACGTACCTCGGTCGGTCATGAACGACATGCACTCCTCGTCTTCCGAATGCATGCGGATCTAATTATATTCGGAGAATGCATCCATGAAGCTAAGGTACTTGTGACCTGAGGTTGCATCCACCAGCTGATCAATCTTAGGGATGGGAAAGCTATTCTTTGGGCACGTCTTGTTAAGGTCGGTGTAGTCTACATAGATCCTCCACTTTCCAGAGTCTTTCCTTCTTATTGATAGCCTTCTGTCATTTTGGGGTGAAGCTCATTTTCTTCTATCGGACCGGGTGATGGTTGGGGTCGACGTTCAGCTTGTGAGTTATCACCTCCTATGGGATACCAAGCATGTCAGTGGTAGTCCAGG
Source organism: Areca catechu (assembly GCA_021397845.1). Classification (NCBI taxonomy): domain Eukaryota; kingdom Viridiplantae; phylum Streptophyta; class Magnoliopsida; order Arecales; family Arecaceae; genus Areca; species Areca catechu. Next base: position 5,467,090 of record CM038040.1, on the reverse strand, counting down.
CAAAGACATATGTGTTGGCACGCAGGAAGCCGAGCAGAGGAATCTCTCCTTTTCTATCAGTAGAGCCCCAATCTACATCACTTTCGAGGGATCGTCCCCCAAAGAAAAAGATAGCAGAGGTTTGACCAGCCCGCTCTTTGGTTCTGACGCTACCAGACCAGGTTGGTCTACGACAGGGCCGAGATTCGCTCCCCTTAGACCCGAGACGGACTTCCAGCAACGCTGCACCGGCTACCGGGACCCCCTCATCTCTTCGATCCCCCATGGGGTCAGGAACTGGACTAAGAGGTATTTCGTGGAGATGATAGCGTCAAACAGATTAAGTCCTGGGTGGCCCAGGATGGCATTATAGGGTGAGGGGAGCTTTACAACAATGAAGGTCACCAGCATGGTGCTTTGCTGGGGTGGTGTCCTAGTAGTTATTGGGAGTGTAATTTTTCCCTCGACTCCAACTGAGTCTCCGGTGAAGCCTACCAGAGGCGTAAACATCGGTCTTATTTAGTCAGTGGACAAATTCATCCTTGTAAAGACATCGTAAAAAAGATATTCGAGGAGCTTCCACTATCTACCATGATTCTTTTTACAGGATGTTTGGCTATCATCATTTCGACAACGACATCATCATTATTTGGGTTGTCTACCCCAGTTGACCCTTCTCCCATACAAGGGAGTACATCATCACTCTCCTCTCTCCTCCGAGCCTTCTTCGAGGTTTTTCCTGTCCCTAAGGATATCATCCCTACCAACTTCTCGGTGGGATGGTTGTCGATGGTGAGGGGTCGAGGCCCTTTGGTCTGGGCTGTAGGGGGCGCTCCCCCTTCCACATACTTACCGAGGAGCCGTGCTTGATCAGTTTTTCGATCACCCTCTTCAGGTGGCGGCATTCCTCCGTGTCATGGTCGTAGTCCCGATGGAAACAGTAGTAGCGAGATTTGTCTTGCCCAGTCGATGGCCTCAATGGCAGGGGTCGGCATAGAAAGCACTCGCCCTCGATTTCCATCATGATCTTTGCCCTAGGGGTGAGGAGAAGAGTGAAACTCTCTTCGTTGGTGGGGTTAACCTTGGACCTGGGCTCCAATCATGAGACCCGCACCATCCTCTAGTTCGGGTGGCCGGACGTCTCCACGATGGCCTGTCTCTTTGGGGGCCTCCTGTCCAACTCGCTCTTGGCATGATCCGCCTCCTCGGCGTGGATGTACTTCTATGCTCGGAGAAGAAACTCTGAGTATATCTTTCGGGGCTTCTTGTCGAGGGAGTAGGTGAAGCGGGAGGTTCACAATCCCCTCTTCAGGGCTAGCATGGCGACGACTCGTCGAGGTTGTAGATCTCCAGGGTGGCGATCATGAACTGGGACATGTAGTCCTGGAGGAGTTTCTGCTCTTGCTATCGGATCAAGAAGAGGCTATCGACCTCGCACGGTGCCTTCCTGCAAGCATCGAAGTGCGCCGCGAACTTTCCCTCCAACTGAGGAAAGGAGTCTATACTCTCAAGTTCGAGCCTGGAAAACCAGACCCGAGTGACCTTTCACAGAGTGGCGAGGAAGGCGATGCAAAGGAGAGCGTCGGTAGCCCCCTGGACCCTCATAAAGGCCTTGTAACTTTTCAGGTGGTCTAGGGGGTCGGTTGTCCCATTGTAGAGATCAATTTGCAGCATACGGAACTGGTTGGGGATCGGTTCCTCTTGGATCCTCTTCGAAAAGAGTGGATGGATGTCGTAACCCGTGGGCTCACTTGGAGAGCCCTGCACTTCTGTGAATCGACGAGTTAGATCTGCCAGCTTGCACTCATACTCTTCAAGGTGCCTTTCTGCTCGGCGATGGATGGCCTCATCAATCAACCCCTCGACGGAGGATGCCGGGGGTGAGGGTGGATTGGAGTGGAGGAACTCACACCTTAGTTCCCAGCTGTGTCGGTGCTGCTGGTGCAAGGGCACGCGATGGTCCGAGATCGGGGAGAGGCTCCCCCGGTCGGTCGAATCACGCTGCAGCTGCTTGCTGTTCACCTGATGGGCCTCTTGAGGGGGTCATGCCACATGCAACGGCCCCTCCTGGAAGGATCGTAGACTAGTGCAAGGACTGGCTGCGCGGGCCGCCAGAGTCCCCGACTATTGCTGTGTTTCCAGAGAGCGTTGCCTCTGGTGGAGCTAGTGCACCGTCGCGCCAGGAGCTGGACCTGGTGGGCAAGTGCGGTGTACTGGAGGTCCGTCGAAGGTGGCTGCGATGGAGCAGGATGATCCCCCTCTAGGTGTTGGTCATCACGACGAGGGGGGTCCTCCGCCCGACAGGTGGGGGCTTCGCGGGCTCGTATGGTCACCATCGAACTACGGGCGCCCGCGGGATCTTCCTTGCTATGGGGGGAGCGATGCTTTCTTCTGATCGGTCCCCCTTTCCTGGCATGCCAATCTATTGCCGATCGGATCATCGTGGTTTGTAGCTCTGACGCATCGGGTTCTCACCGGATTTTTGGTTCCCATCTCGCGGTCAGCTAATTAGCTTGCTCGGGGGTCCTACAAGATAGAGAAAAATCTTGGGCCAGGGATTCCGATAAAGGCACTTTGATAATCAAGTCAGTGGGATGATCGAGGAGAATAGATACCTCTATAGCGGAGAGCTTGAGGGACTCTCCACATCGAGAGGGTGATAAAAAAGGAGATAATAATGCTAGAATCAAAGAGTCTTTGTTGCACTTCTTTTTTTCTTTTCTTCACTTCGCTTCGCTTACCTCTACGTACCTTTTTCTGCGGGTCTTATATAGACGGGAGGCTTTTTAGGGATGATGTGGCTGGTTCGCTGACGTGAGGCCGACAAACTGACGTGGAGCCCCCATCAAGCTCCATGCTGGACTTTCAACATAAGCTCCTTCGCTGGGCTAAGCTCCCCCGGAGCAACGGGGCCGCCCGCTGAAGCCGAGCTCCGTCCTCTGCCAGGTCGGTCCCTGCCAAGTCGGGACGCCTAGGCCGGAGCTGGGCACAAGCCACCATTCTAGGCGGACCCCTCGAGATCGGGCCCCGTGGTTAAGAGTCTATCTCAAGTCTCCCCTGCCACGAGGAGCCCCTCCGAGGTCGGATCCCCTTAGGCTGGTCGGCACCCCGTCCATCTCCGTCAGGTCGAGCTCGTCGAAGGCCAAGTTCTGTTGATTCGGAGTCGAGCTCAGCCCTCCATCACCCAGCCGAGCCACCTTGAAGCGAGCCAGGCGGAAGCGGGCTCCACCTTTCCAGCTCGGTCCCCGACTCAGACAGAGACACCAACCACCGGTGAGTCTCCCGGGGGCCGTACAGCAATGCCCGCCATGCCACCATTGATGCCCACGGTCGTCGCTCACACCAGAAAGAAAGGAAACTCACATTAAGGCACCATTCCCTACACCGACCTGCCGTACGACTGGGAAAAAGACCCGATCGGAGGGCACGGGTCCCGAGAACGATGGCCCACCAATCGAGGCCCTGCCAGGTTTCTAGCAGAAGGAATGTCAGAAGCAGAAGCTTTTCCGATCATCTGATAGGAAAGGCATCCCGTCTATGGCACGATACCTCGTCGCACACGTCCGACAGCATGGGAAGATCCCAAGGCATGCCAAAATAAAAAACCCAGCCAGGGTAAGCAAAAAGGAGGTAACTAACAACCAGAGCAAACACAGAAACAAAGAGGAGAGAGGCCAGACATGGGGATCGGACCACCTCAGCCACCACCTCTCCCAGCTCATTTTCATCTTTCATACACACCACACTCACTCCTCCTAGCATGGAGCTTATCTAGAGGGGCTCGATCAGGAGGATCTGTTCTCCTGGATTGCCACTGACTTGACCATCGGAGTACCCTCGCCGGAATCCCTGGTCCGGGTCATTGACGTTATTTCTTGCAAGTCCCGAGGCACCGTAGGCATCCCGAGCAGGCGGACGCGCGACCCCCGATGCCACCATCAGCAGCTATGGGCCACGACGATCCGGGCGGCAACAAGGGGATTCCAGGTTCTCTCCTTCGAAGGAAGTTTTCCGTTGCCCACTGTTGCCTCTCTATCGGGCTAGTTTTGTGCCTAAGCCTCTAGCCATAACAGGATGTTGCCACTTTTGAGGAGGCCATCCGGGTGCTACAGGGCATAGGGCCATAAAGAGATGCCCTTCTCTGGGAGGTCCAGGCATCCTGTCATGGAAGCTGCAGTCTCCCAATCGTGCGGTCGTCGACATGTCGGCATACCGCAAGGCTGGAAACCTGGCATTGTCCGGATCGTGCAGATCGTGGGCACGACGCGCTGCAGGGAGGGGCCTATGCCCATGGCAGGGTATGCGCCACCTCTCGAAGGTTCAAGGTGGCCAGGTACTCCGCTGCCTTTATTCTGAATTCCAGCTTCCCCCCTCTTTGCACCTTTGGCAGGAAACCATGCTCTAGGTAAGAGGGTTTGCTTCAGAGAGACGGACTCAACCTCGACCCGGAGCTATCCTCATACGGGGGGCTCACCCAATGAGCCTTGCCTCTTCTGGGAGCTGATCTCGAAAGGGCGGTCCCTTCTGGAGAGGCGGACTCGATCTCGACCTGGAGTTGTCCTTAGATGGGAGGCTCGTCCAATGAGCCCTGCCTCGATTGCATGCTTACCTCGGAAAGGCGGTCCCTTCTAGAGAGGCAAACTCGATCTCGACCGGGAGCTGACCTCAAACGGGGGGCTTGCCTAATGAGCCCTGCCTCGATTGGGAGCTAACCTCGGAAGGGCGGTCCCTTTTGGAGAGGCGGACTTGACCTCTACTGGGAGTTGACCTCAGACGGGGGGCTCGCCCAATGAGCCTTGCCTCGCCTGGATGCTTACCTCGGAAAGGCGGTCCCTTTGGTTCTTCGTCATGCGGCTTTGCCTAGGTGGTGGGCTTCTCGCCGCCATGGCCGTCCGCAGGCTCCATGTCAGCGAATGTCATCGCACCGGTCCATTTCAGCGAATGTCGCCATATCACCCAAAATGCTCTTTTTCTCAACTCTCTCTAATATTAGAGCATGAACTAACCTCAATGTCGAAGGATTCTCACTAGAAAACTTTTTGGTCAAGAACTTATTTTGTAGATCTTAGCTCCAACAACTTGGTAGCAGCAATGTCTCCACCTCATCCTTCGAAGACCTCTAGCTTTACCTCATAATCAGTCGAGGTCCACAACACCTCAGCCTTTCCCAAGGACTAAGACCAACCTCAACATCAACTCGAGGTCTCGTAGCAATAGATTAATACTAGAAGAAGGGTGTTGATAAGTGCATAAATATTCCAATACAAGCATTAATTTATAAATAAATATATTTTTATTTCCAAATAATTAATATTTTTTCATGTATTTTGCAAGAAAGAGATGCACCATAATAAAGAGCCCCGATTTGCAAGTCTAAAGGATACACATCAGAGATGGTGAACAATTGGAGTCCAAAACCCATCTTAAAGATGGCCCAAACAAGCCTACATGCTGCCAATCCATCATAGACCAATAGATTGGTCCATATGGAGCCTTTATATGGTCTACCAATGAATTTAAATAAGATTTGGAGCTGTTGCCGTCCTCGTCGCCGCGCCCGTGCCGAGGATCAACCGATCCTCCCTGACCGCCTGGCAAGGGAGCCTCCCTTCCTGCGAGAAACCTGCAACAAAGGGGTTAGAGGACCCTGGCCGGGGATTCCGGCGAGGGGGCTCCGACGGTCAAGTCAGTAGACGACGTGGGGGAACAGACTCTCGCTCCCAGGCCCTCTAGAGGGTCCCAGGTTTGGAGAGTTAACTAGTGAAGGGGAAGCGCCGGGGACCGGAATCTCGGCTGGGCCTGCCTGCCGAGCTCGCGTCCAGTATCCCCTCTTGGGATCTCTGGCTTCTTTCTCGGAGCGAGGCCTTGTGCCGGTGCTTCCTCCTTGTCCCCAGGCTAGTTGGCTTACCTCGCAGTCTCCAGATTCTTCCCTCTTTATCTCCCTCCGTCGTGCGCTTGTCCTTTTCCTCCTCGAAAACTCCTCTCCCCTGTCTTCCTTTCTTTTCCCTTTTTGGTGAAGGAGGCCAGGTGGCTTTCCGACCTCGTCCACCGGGCCCAGCAGGGAGAAGGCAAGGACAGAAGAGAAAAGGAGGGGGGGGCGGCGCTGGCAGAGCGGCCAGTCGTCAGGCTTCGGGCTCCGTGAGAGTGCTCTTTTCCCCGAGCGTGGGCGCCATCCGTTTACGGGGCCTGTTCCGTCAGGATCGGGTCTCTCGACTGCGGGACCTTTCGGGCCAATGTAAGTGACGTTCCGCGTGCCGCCGCCCTCCGTACGGGACGCCGTCTGGGGTCGGTACGGCCCGAGGGATGGCCTCGGGACCTGTCGCTTTCCCCGGGGGCCTCTCCGTACGAGCGGTCTGACCTCGGCTGAGTTGGACCTGTCTCCGGGGGCCAACTGGCGAGAGGCGAGGGATCGGCCGACCTCGGCTTAGGTGGACCCCTCCTGGGTGGACACCTGGCGAGGTGGCAGGAGGTCGCCTGGCTTCGGCCGAGGTGGACCCATCTCCGGGTGGCCACCTGGCGCAAGGCGGGGGGTCAGCCGACCTCGGCCTAGGTGGACCCCTCCTGGGTGGACACCTGGCGAGGTGGCAGAAGATCGCCTGGCTTCGGCCGAGGTGGACCCGTCTCCGGGTGGCCACCTGGCGCAAGGCGGAGGGTCAGCCGACCTCGGCCTAGGTGGACCCCTCCTGGGTGGACACCTGGCAAGGTGGTAGAAGATCGCCTGGCTTCGGCCGAGGTGGACCCGTCTCCGGGTGGCCACCTGGCGCAAGGCGGAGGGTCAGCCGACCTCGGCCGACCTTACTCGGGGCGGACTCCTCCGAGCCCGGGCGCAGATGAGTCGGTGGGGGAACTCCGCGCCGAACTCGACCTCGGTGGGAGCTGTTGCTTCAGATAGTCGTCGGGCGGTGCGGTCTTGCCGACCCTAGCTTTGAGGACGTGGCGCTGATTCTGGCAGGGAAACTCGCACGTGGCTCGCTCGCATTCGGCGATACCTGAGCCTGGCCACGTCACTGTCACGGCTGTAACAGTTGCCCCCCAGCCCGTCGTTCCGTCGGGGCATCGTAAAACGGAACGTCGGGATTTAATTGCAGACATGACGTGGGGAGGCGAAGATCTTGCATCATAATTGGCACGATCTCCATTCGTCGTGGCTCGATGCGGCTGAAGACCTATGGGGGGTCGCCACGCGTCGTCCACTTGCCCGTAATCAATGCGTCGCTTCGGGGCAGAGGCCGTTACTCTGCTAACGAGGCGACGGTGTCGGGCGTGTGCCCACGTGGCGACCATCCAGTGGTCTGAGGCGGAATGATGGGTACGGCTGCTGCCGGCTGAGTTTGAAAGGGAGGGGACTTTCCAGAACGAGGCCTTTTCCCTTGCTTCGTGGGCGGTTTGCTGCAGGCTAACAACTTCTGCTGCTCGCGCCCGTCTGTGCATTTTCGGGTGAGTGTCTTCTTCTCCTTCTCTAGCCCCCCTCCTCTCTCAATTCTTATTCAGTTTCTTTGTCCTTTCCTTCCCCATGGCGCGCCGTCGCCATGTCTCTTCTAACCCGGACGAGGCCGGTCCATCCCGGCCGAGGACTCCATCTTCTTCCTCCTCGGATGAGGAGGTAGTTCCAGAGGAGGTCCGCCGGCGCTTGCAACCCGGGGGTGTCACTATTAGCATCCCCAGGGGGATCCGGTCCCCTCCGGTTGCGCCTGCCGTGCCCCTCCGTTCACTCCCCGCCTTGGCTTCTCTTCCTGCTCCGCCACTTCTTCCCGCCGGTCCCTCCGGTCATGCCTCTACCATGACCGAAGGTGATCTTTCTCTGCTCCGGGATGCCTATGGCATCCCGGGATCTGTCCGTCTGTTTGCTTCGCGGTCCGGGGAGCGTGTCACCATGAGTGGCCCCGGCCGCATTGCCTTCTACGAAGACTTCCTCCTCGGGGGTCTTCGTTTTCCTCTGCACCATTTTTTCCTTTCCTTTCTCGGCCATTTCCGGCTCGTCCCGGCTCAGCTGGCTCCTAATGCCATCCGGGTCATCTTCTCCTTCATTGTCTTCTGCCATTTCCACGGGTTCGTTGCCCGTTTTTCACTCTTCAGGGCCCTGTTCACCCTGAAGAAGTGCTCCACCGATGATGGCTGGTGGTACATTTCGCCCCGGCCTAGGTGTCTCCGGTTCGACCTCCCTTCTTCGGTCAAGGGATGGAAGAGCCGGTTTTTCTTTGCTTCGGTCGACGACGTCGACTGGGCTTGGAGCGAACCGGACCGGTCGCCGAACCGGAGTTCTCGAGTCGAGCCCGCGGACCAGGAGTCTTACAGCCAGCTCCTGAGTGACGTGGTCCCGCCGCTCGAGGTTCTGCTTTCTGAGCAGAATCTTTTTGAGGCCGGCATCAGTCCCATCCGGGAGACCGGTGAGATTTGGCCCCGCATTAACTCCTGCCCTTCCCCCCTCTCTTTTTAAGATTGAACTGTCTGACCTTCAGATTTCTCCACTTTGCAGGGATGAAGTTTTCCTTAGAGAATCTTCTGGAGGGAGCGGCCCAGAGGGAGGTCGTCGACGTGGACGAGCCCGTGGCGAAGAGGGCTCGCACAGAGACGAGCCGGGAGGTCGCAGCGGCGACCGCGCCCGGCCTAGCTGCCGCTGTTTCTCCGCCCAGACCTCCTCAGGGCGGCGCCCCTGGCGCCTCGGCCCCACGACCTGGCAACGCTGCCGAGAGAGCTCCGGCGCCCGTCGCTCTGCCCATCGCCGGGCCCGCTCCTGTCAGCAGCCCAACGGCACCGCCAGTGGCGACCGCCGGTCCGTCGGCTGCAGCTCCAGCAGAGGGGGCAGCTATCGCGGGGATCGGCCCGAAGGGCCCGGCGCCGGTGATCTCGCACCGAGACTCGGTCATCCTCGACCGAGGACTGGCGGAGAAGTTGATGGAGTACGCTTCCACCGCCCGGGACCGCCGAGCTCGGGGCGGCCGAGATTACGCGGATGCGCTGCTCGGCATCCTGCCCCAACTCTTCACGGTAAGCCTGATCCTTGACTCTTCTTTTCTCTTCCAATCCGAGGCCTCCTGCCTCGGTATTGACATGTCATTTCTGCCCTTGCAGATCGGGAACGACGTCCTCCTACTGAGGAACTACCTCGTAGGGAACGCCAAGCGGGACTCCGATCGGGAGCAGAAGCTTGGAAAACTCGCGGCCGACGTGAAGGACTTGATGGACAAGGGGGCCGAGCTGCGAGCTGAAAAGCAGGCCCTCCGGTCCGACCTGACGCGTTCCGAGGAGCGGAACAAGGAACTGGAGGCTTCCTTGGCGGAGGAGCGGACCTCCAACCAGCGCCGGACTGAGGAGGATGCGGCGGAGAAGGCCCGCCTGCAGGCCCATTCCCTGTTTTTGGAGCGCCAACTGGATGAGGCCCGGCGAGAGGTGGCCGCGGCGAAGGACCGGAGCTCCTACATCAACGGGCTCTTGGAGGCGGCGAAGCGGGAAGCGCTGGAGGCCGTCCCCAAATTCCGAGCCTCCGACGAGTTTACGTCGGAAGTCCGGGAGGCCGCCGTGGACTCCTTCCTGAAGGGGTTCCGGATGTGCCGGGAAAAGGTGGGGGCCTTCTTCCCCCAACTGGACTTGAGTGCGGTCGTCGTCGGCGGCAGGAAGCCGGGGAGCGAGGGCAGGGCCTCCGGCACGGCCCAGGCGACACCTCAGGCGGCACCTGCAGCACCTCCGACTGATGACGCCGCGGCCCCGACACAGCCCCCGGAGCCGGTTGTCGTGGAAATCGAAGAAGTGGCGCCCGCGCCTCCGGCGGACGGCACCGACCCTGCGCCCCAGTGATCGTTGCTCTGTAATTTTGTTTTCCTTTCTTTTTCTTCTTTTGGGGAGTCCCGGCCTGTCGGGGCTCTCAGTTTGTACTGAAAGACTTCGTTTAATAAAGACACAGCTTTTACCAAAACTCGTTCATCATTTTGCCTTTTCTTTTTTCTTCTTTTTGTTTCTGAGATGTCGGTCTGGGACACCTGAGATAACTGCAGGCCTGGTCCTTCTATACTAAATCGAAGGACGGGGTCTGCAGAGCCGTGTTGCGGCAAGGCAAGAATCCTGAGCAGGTCCGACTTTGGGCTGCCTTCATGCTTGCGCGGACAGCACAGTTCCTGCACCATCTTCTGGGCCGAAACCCGGGATCCTCCGGACTGAGCTCGATGCCGCAGGCTTTCTCAAACCTTGCGCGGCTTGCTGAGCTGTGCTCCGGGCTTGCGTGGGCGAAGCGGATTCGGCGCCACCTTCCAGGCCGGAGCCCAGGATCTTCCGGACTGAGCTCGATGCCGCAGGCTTTCTCAAACCTTGCGCGGCTTGCTGAGCTGTGCTCCGGGCTTGCGTGGTCGAACTGGGTTCGACGCCACCTTCCAGGCCGAAGCCCAGGATCTTCCGGACTGAGCTCGATGCCGCAGGCTTTCTCAAACCTTGCGCGGCTCGCCGAGCTGTGCTCCGGGCTTGCGTGGGCGAAGCGGATTCGGCGCCACCTTCCAGGCCGAAGCCCAGGATCTTCCGGACTGAGCTCGATGCCGCAGGCTTTCTCAAACCTTGCACGGCTTGCTGAGCTGTGCTCCGGGCTTGCGTGGTCGAACTGGGTTCGACGCCACCTTCCAGGCCGAAGCCCAGGATCTTCCGGACTGAGCTCGATGCCGCAGGCTTTCTCAAACCTTGCGCGGCTTGCTGAGCTGTGCTCCGGGCTTGCATGGGCGAAGCGGATTCGGCGCCACCTTCCAGGCCGAAGCCCAGGATCTTCCGGACTGAGCTCGATGCCGCAGGCTTTCTCAAACCTTGCACGGCTTGCTGAGCTGTGCTCCGGGCTTGCGTGGTCGAACTGGGTTCGACGCCACCTTCCAGGCCGAAGCCCAGGATCTTCCGGACTGAGCTCGATGCCGCAGGCTTTCTCAAACCTTGCGCGGCTTGCTGAGATGTGCTCCGGGCTTGCGTGGGCGAACTGGGTTCGACGCCACCTTCCAGGCCGAAGCCCAGGATCTTCGCAGGCCTCCTTGCTGAAGTTTAGAGAAGAATGTTTAAAGTGAAGAAGCTTTGTTAAAGGAACCGGGAGCCTTACATCACTGGTAGTACATTCTCAGGTTCGAGGGGTTCCATGTCCGGGGGAACCTGGCACCTCCCAATTCTTCCAAGTAACATGCCCCGTGGGGGAGGGCTTCTGCTACCCGATAAGGGCCTTCCCAGTTGGGTGAAAGCTTGCCGCACTCTCGTGGCTGGGAGGCTTCTGTACGCCGGAGGACCAAGTCCCCGGGACGAAAAACCTTCGGCCGTACTCGGGAGTTGTAATATCTGGCTACACGTTGCCGGTATGCCGCCATTCGAATTCGGGCCTTGTCCCTTGTTTCTTCGAGGAGTCCGGACCCGGCGTCGCTTGCTGCGATGCACCGTTTCGGCCCCATCGGCCGGGGATCGACTCTCGTGATCCTCCGAGCCGGAATAGTCTTTCTTCGGGGGAGCTTGGCGGCTCTCTCGGGGGTTGGAGATGGCTTGCGGATGGGACGGCCTGCCCTGGATTGAGCGCAGGCTCCCACGCTGTCCCGCGACCCAGGCCGCGGGGGTCCCTGGCTGCGGCTGAGTGGCCAGGGACCGTTGCTGATGCTGGAGCTGTCGGACCGCTGAGGTCAAGGTCTGCAGCTGCTGGACGACGGCCGCAAGGGATCCGTCCGCCGGGGTAGGCTGCTGCAGAACAGGGGGGGGAGCCGGAAGCTCCCGCTCGGGGGTGTGGCCCCCCTGGTGGGGAGTGGGCTTCTCCCACACGGCTGGTGGACGCCTCGCGACCACGAGTGACCACCATTGCTAGAGAGCGTGACACCTGCAAAAAGCTAGTTCCCACTAGGGGTTAGTGTCCTGCCCCCCTACCTGGTGCGCCAAACTGTTGCCGCCTGGATCGCCGTGGCCGGTAGCTCTGGCGTGGCCTAGGTGCGTGGACTCCGTGCAGCGTCACCGGGCTCGTTGGTCGGAGACGATCAAGGGGAACATAGTCGTAGTTGGGATGAAAGGGGCTTGGTACTGTCATGGCCCTCCTGTGGGCCTCTTCGGCGAGGGAGTAATCTTCCTACTTATCGTCCCTCCGCCGGGCGATACCTGCAAAACAGGGGAGACCTGCGCCGGGGACTCCGGCAAAGGCACTCCGACGATCAAGTCAGTGGGACGATCGAAGGAGATAAGAGACCTCTGAGACGGAGAGCTTGGGGGACTCTTCGCTCCCAGAGGGTGATGGATCATACCAGAATGAAGGGAGTCCCCCCTCTCTTACCTCCTCCCGCTGCTCTTATATAGACGAGCGGCTCTTGGTGTTCAGAGGGGCACGTTCTTCTTGGCATAGGCCTGTGAAGCCTCTGCAGGCCTAGGAGGCTTAGGTAGACCGGTCAGCTTCCCCTTTCTTGATGGCTCAGAAGATTTGGCAGAGAAACCCAGCGCCTCGAGTGTGGCGCTATTCACTAGTTAGTGCAAACAGTAGCTTAGGGAACTTAAGCGCGTACCTTTCTTTGCAGGCGGCGTGTCAGGCGGCGCGTCCAGGACCCTCGTGGAGGGGGATCCATGGAAAGAGCGCCGGGCCCATGCGGGTGGGCCCCTTGGAAAATGCGCGGGGCCCACGAGAGACCGAACTGCACGGTGCTCCCAGCGACCGAGCTGGGCTGTGTCGCCAAAGTGCCGGGCTAGCCGGGGCGCCGCTTCAAGTTGCCACGCGGGCACGTGGACCAAAAGAAGGCCCGCGGGGGCCTTCATGCACGCTGATCAAGGCGATGTGCGAGGCCCCATGCACGCGAGTGCGAACCCATATGTTGCGGACCCATACGTTGCTTTGGTCAAAGCCAGACCGCGGAAAGGCGGAGCTGGACCGCGGGTGTGCTGGGGCGCGGAGCAGGTGGACGGACCTGGCACCACGCGGGTGTGCTGAACTGGGCATGCGGGAGCGTGGGTGTGCCGAACCGAGCGACATGCAGGCGTGCTGAACTGGGCACCATGCGTGCCGCACGTGTCGGTGCCGCTGCGGGCGGAAGGGCCAGACCGGGGCACCAGATCAGAGCGGAGCGAGGCCCTGCGACCCTGGACATGGGAGCGCCGAGCTGGGGTCCCGCCGGGCTGAGGTCGGCTGGATGCCGGAGCGGGCGCGGAAGGGGCCGAGGGGCGGAGCCGGAGGAGGCGGAGCGAGACCCTGCGACCCTGGACACGGGAGCGCCGAGCTGGGGTCCCGCCGGGCTGAGGTCGGCTGGATGCCGGAGCGGGCGCGGAAGGGGCCGAGGGGCGGAGCCGGAGGAGGCGGAGCGAGGCCCTGCGACCCTGGACACGGGAGCGCCGAGCTGGGGTCCCGCCGGGCTGAGGTCGGCTGGATGCCGGAGCGGGCGCGGAAGGGGCCGAGGTCGGCCTGCGGGCCTGCTGGCGCGGGGTTGCTGTGTTGAGGTCGGCGCGCGAGTCTGCTGGCGCGGTGTTTCGCCATACCGGACGGAGGCGAGGCGGAGGCCTTTGCGGGTGAGTTGGGTGCCGTTGCCGAGGTGGGCGCGCGGGCATGCTAGGCACCGTTGTCGAGGTGAGCGCGCCGGCCTGCTGGCACGGGCATGAGCCTGGTTGGGCCCAGTCTTGCTTAAAATGGGATCGCTGAAGTACTATCCTAGCCAGGCCGACGCGGGCCGGTCGTGGTGCTGACCTGGCCTGGTCATGGTGGGCTAGCCAAGGTACCGACCTGGTCGCTTCAGGGGCTGATCTCTTCAAGTGGCCCCACCATTGTGTCTGGGCCGAATGGGTTAGTCACCACTGTAACAGATGCCCCCACTCCCTGAGTCCAAGGCGTTGCTTCTCCTCGTTTTGGATGAAGGGAGTAGTGTTTTATCCATTTGGCCCCGAGCCGCAGCATGCCTGCAAAACAAAGAATAGGAGGCGGTGTTTTTGAAGCTTACTTGCCCATAGGTACCTTGACTGAAGGTTAGTTGCAACATGACGGCGTTATCACTTCAGTAGGACTCCTCTTTGGCCGGGTAGGAGGCATTGCCGTGAAGGAAGGAATGGGCGAAGCGCACCACTTGGGTGCACACAAGTATGGCCGGGTACACGGTCCAGGCGGCCGAGCTTAGAATTTCTGTAGGAACCTTTGTTGAAGATATTGAAGTTGCCAAAAGACAGGAGCCATCGCTGATGAGGAAGCCCAAGGAGCTCGAGGGAGCAACGTTCGATCACGCGGGAGCTATCCTGGTAGAGGAACTCAAGGGAGAACACGCGGACTGAAGTCCGAGCCTTTACGCTGGAAACAGGTTCCAAGGCATCGAGGGACGTCGTAGGGAAACTGGGTTCCACGCCACCTTCCAGACCGAGGTCCGGGACGCCGGGGGGAACCGGGTTCCGTTATGCCGGAACTGGGATCCAGGCCTCCTTTGTCAAACTCGGGGTCGGATAGATGAGTTCCTGTAATGATGAAGGGCAAAGTTGCACCATAGATGAACTTCAATTTTTGAGGAGAGATTCTTACATCCTCCGTAAGGTGGCAAGGCCACTCGCTTGGCGCGCTGGGAGGCGAGCCGCAGATGGTCGGTCCTTCAGAGCGACCCATGGATATCTCTGGACGAGATTCAAGTGGTAAATGCGGGGCTCAATGAAGAGCCTGACTTTTAGCTCGGCTGAATCAAGGGGCATGACTTTAGCTTAGCTTCATTTGGCCTCAGCTCGACTGAACCGAGGAACTTGTCTTCACTTGATTTCAGCTCGGCTGAACTGATCAGCCTGACTTCAGCTCGACTTCATTTGAGTTCAGCTCGACTGAATTGAGGAGCTTGATATCGACTCTTAACTTCGCCGGACTTGGAGTCGGGCGGATGAGTTCCTGTATTGGTGAAGGACAAAGTTGCACCAGAGAGGAACTTTAGTTATTGAGAAGGGATTCTTACCTCCTCCTTGAGATAGCAGAGCCATCGGTCCGCCATGTTAGGAGGCGAGCCATAAACGGTTGGACCTCCGGAGCCTCCTATGGACATCTCCGGACTGTGAGTACAGCAAATGCCAAACTGTGAGTTTCTCGGTAGATGGCGGGACTTCTTGGAGTCTCCGCGGATATCTCCGAACTGTGAGTAAGGCAAGAGCTGAACTGAGAGTCATGCGGTAGATGCAGGGCTCAATGGGGAGCTTGATTTCAACTCTTAGCTTCGCCGGACTTGGAGTCGGACGGACGTGTTCCTGTGTTGGTGAAGAACAAAGTTGCACCAAAGAGGAACTTTAATTGTTGAGAAGGAATTTTTACCTCCTTTTTGAGATGGTAGAACTGCTGGTTCGCCATGTTAGGAGGCGAGCCACAAACAGTTGGACCTCTGGGGCCTCCCGTGGACATCTCCGGACTTTGAGTACAGCAAATGCCAAACTGTGAGTTTCTCGGTAGATGGCAGAACTTCTTGGAGTCTCTGCTGACATCTCCGGACTGTGAGTAAGGCAAGAGCTGAACTGAGAGCCATGCGGTAGATGCAGGGCTTAGCTCTTTAGTGCCAGGGTGTCCGGTCTTTGGTGCCGGAGAGCATGGGATCCGGGCTTTGGTGCCGGAGAGCATGGGATCCGGGCTTTGATGCCGGAGAGCGTGGGATCCGGGCTTTGGATCAAGAATTCTTGCACCAGACTATGATCGGCTCGGGCAAGTCGTAGTGCTTGCCCTTGATAGTGGTACAGGAGCCCTTCCTGTAAAACTGTTGAACTCTGGTCATATGAATAAACAAGGACATACCTCTTCCTTGTGCAGGCCGGAATTAGGCTCGCCGACCGCCCTCTTGGGAGAGAGCGAGACTTCTTTGCTCGTAAGAATACAACTCGGTTGTACAAGGGAGCAAGGCTCCGTTGGATGGGGGGAAGCTCCGTTGGATGGGAGCAAGTCCCGCTGCATGGGTGTAAGTCCCGTTGCATGGGGGAGAAAGAGATTCCTGTAGCACTGAAGGAATGAGACTCCCGTTGCTGCATGGGAGAGTTGGAACCCCGTCGTGAGGGAGGAAAGAGGTTTCTGCTACACGAGGGAGATGGTTCCATTGCATGGGGAATAGGAGCCCCGTTGTTCGGGAGGAAGCTCCACTGCTTGGGAGGAGAGAGGCTCCCGTTGCACAGGGGGCTTCGTGGCTTAGGGAGAAACCCCGTCGCCCGAGAGCATTAGGCTCCTGGTGCATGTTGTACGGGAGGGAAAGAAACTCCCTGCTGCATGAGGGGGATGACTCCACTGTACGGGAGGAAAAGGCTTTCGTTGCATGAGGGAGCAGGCTCCGTTGCATGAGGGAGTGAGCTCCGTTGCATGGGAGCAAACTCCGTTGCATGGATGGAGAGGACCTCGTTGCATGGAGGAGGAAGAGGCTCCTGCTGCATGAGGGAGTGTGCTCCGTTGCATGGGAGCAAACTCCGTTGCATGGATGGAGAGGACCTCGTTGCATGGAGGAGGAAGAGGCTCCTGATGCATGAGGGAGTATGCTCCGTTGCATGGGAGCAAACTCCGTTGCATGGATGGAGAGGACCTCGTTGCATGGAGGAGGAAGAGGCTCCTGCTGCATGAGGGAGTGTGCTCCGTTGCATGGGAGCAAACTCCGTTGCATGGATGGAGAGGACCTCGTTGCATGGAGGAGGAAGAGGCTCCTGCTGCATGAGGGAGTGTGCTCCGTTGCATGGGAGCAAACTCCGTTGCATGGATGGAGAGGACCTCGTTGCATGGAGGAGGAAGAGGCTCCTGATGCATGAGGGAGTGTGCTCCGTTGCATGGGAGCAAACTCCGTCGCATGGATTTCTTTCTCCTTCACGACGGCCAGACCCTCTCTTCTTTTTCCCTTCTTCTCTCCTCTCCTCTTTTTTCTTTTTGGTGGGGCTCTTGGATGGTGGTACCGCCGGGAGGTGGCTCCATCCTTGGCTTGAAGCCAGGCGCCCCGTCAAGGGTGGCGATGCACCCTCACAGCGCGAGATTTTTTTGGTCGAGACCGCTCCTTGGAGCCTCGAGAGAGAGGGAGAAATTCCTGTGCCCCCATCCCCGTGCCCCCGGTCTGCCCCCCAGGGACTAAAGACAAAGGTGGAAAACCTTATTGAGGAGCAAGGATCTGCCCCCCCTACCTGGTGCGCCAATCTGTTGCCGTCCTCGTCGCCGCGCCCGTGCCGAGGATCAACCGATCCTCCCTGACCGCCTGGCAAGGGAGCCTCCCTTCCTGCGAGAAACCTGCAACAAAGGGGTTAGAGGACCCTGGCCGGGGATTCCGGCGAGGGGGCTCCGACGGTCAAGTCAGTAGACGACGTGGGGGAACAGACTCTCGCTCCCAGGCCCTCTAGAGGGTCCCAGGTTTGGAGAGTTAACTAGTGAAGGGGAAGCGCCGGGGACCGGAATCTCGGCTGGGCCTGCCTGCCGAGCTCGCGTCCAGTATCCCCTCTTGGGATCTCTGGCTTCTTTCTCGGAGCGAGGCCTTGTGCCGGTGCTTCCTCCTTGTCCCCAGGCTAGTTGGCTTACCTCGCAGTCTCCAGATTCTTCCCTCTTTATCTCCCTCCGTCGTGCGCTTGTCCTTTTCCTCCTCGAAAACTCCTCTCCCCTGTCTTCCTTTCTTTTCCCTTTTTGGTGAAGGAGGCCAGGCGGCTTTCCGACCTCGTCCACCGGGCCCAGCAGGGAGAAGGCAAGGACAGAAGAGAAAAGGAGGGGGGGGCGGCGCTGGCAGAGCGGCCAGTCGTCAGGCTTCGGGCTCCGTGAGAGTGCTCTTTTCCCCGAGCGTGGGCGCCATCCGTTTACGGGGCCTGTTCCGTCAGGATCGGGTCTCTCGACTGCGGGACCTTTCGGGCCAATGTAAGTGACGTTCCGCGTGCCGCCGCCCTCCGTACGGGACGCCGTCTGGGGTCGGTACGGCCCGAGGGATGGCCTCGGGACCTGTCGCTTTCTCCGGGGGCCTCTCCGTACGAGCGGTCTGACCTCGGCTGAGTTGGACCTGTCTCCGGGGGCCAACTGGCGAGAGGCGAGGGATCGGCCGACCTCGGCTTAGGTGGACCCCTCCTGGGTGGACACCTGGCGAGGTGGCAGGAGGTCGCCTGGCTTCGGCCGAGGTGGACCCGTCTCCGGGTGGCCACCTGGCGCAAGGCGGGGGGTCAGCCGACCTCGGCCTAGGTGGACCCCTCCTGGGTGGACACCTGGCGAGGTGGCAGAAGATCGCCTGGCTTCGGCCGAGGTGGACCCGTCTCCGGGTGGCCACCTGGCGCAAGGCGGAGGGTCAGCCGACCTCGACCTAGGTGGACCCCTCCTGGGTGGACACCTGGCGAGGTGGTAGAAGATCGCCTGGCTTCGGCCGAGGTGGACCCGTCTCCGGGTGGCCACCTGGCGCAAGGCGGAGGGTCAGCCGACCTCGGCCGACCTTACTCGGGGCGGACTCCTCCGAGCCCGGGCGCAGATGAGTCGGTGGGGGAACTCCGCGCCGAACTCGACCTCGGCGGGAGCTGTTGCTTCAGATAGTCGTCGGGCGGTGCGGTCTTGCCGACCCTAGCTTTGAGGACGTGGCGCTGATTCTGGCAGGGAAACTCGTACGTGGCTCGCTCGCATTCGGCGATACCTGAGCCTGGCCACGTCACTGTCACGGCTGTAACAGGAGCCAAATTCATTAATGAATTTGAAGTGGATTTATGTCCATATTCATCAATGAATTAGGAAGAGAATTATGATTAGATTCATCTAAAATTTAAATTTCTTCATATTTTTTAGTCCTACATCAGAAGAATATAAATAATCCTTCTTCCTTGGCACCTATAAAAAAGCCTATATATTCTTAAAAATATTACTTCTCATTTTCTTCCGTCATTCCAACATACGAAGAGGAGTATGAGATGAGGGAAATAGAGCCTCTATCAGGTTCTGAAATATTTTTCTTTTTTTCTAACTCCAAGCTCTGTAATGACTCAAGAGTTAAAATTTTACAATCAGAAACTTATTTAGCAATAAAATTTATTATTCTTGCAATTTAATTATGTAGTTATTTTATTTTTCGTAATTAGGATAGTTTAATTTCTTGCATTTTTTTTAATTTAACTTTTTATAATTTTTAATTTCAGCATTAGAATAGTTCAATTTTCTTTCTAAGCACTAGGATTGTTTTTTTTCAATACTATGATAGTTTATTTATACAAATTTTAATTTCTATAATTTAAATTTCAGCAAGTAGTGTAAAGTTTATTTTTGTATTTTTAAATAATTTTAGAGCTTCTATTCAAACTATGTTTGGCTAAGTAATCATTCTAGAATTGTGATGAAGCTAGACTATGATTAGAAGTCCTTCCTTTGAATTTCTTTTCAAGCTTTTAAATTTTAGAGTTCTTCTTTTTTTAACATTCTTACCAAGAACCTTAATGGGCTATCATTGTATTTTAATCCCTTCATAGTTCATACTGGATTCGGTGCAAGAAAAGTAATAGATAAAAGGCTCACATTCTTTTTAAATCATTTTCTTTTCTTTCTTGTAGGAACCTTGATGGATTATTATTGATTTAGAATCCCTTCATAATTTATACTCGGATAATACAAGAGAAGAAGTTGATAAGGGATCATAGAGAAACCATAGAAAGGCTCTCATAGTTATTGGTTTAGTAAATTTAAAGGTCCTAGATCTTTATATTGTTTATCTCTATGATTTAATTATTTTTTACTTTAGTAGAAAATAAAAAAATAATCTCTTTCCATCTTTGTTAAAGCTCGTCTGAGCAAGAGTTTGAACATAGTTCAAATATATAATTCCTTATATGATTGACCTATACTCACCGAATATGCTACCTTGCATATCATGTGCTTGTAGTATAAATTTAAAATACGTCAAGTTTTTGGCATCATTGCCTGGAAATTGAAGTAGATAAAACCAAAGTAGACCTGATTGCGAGTCTTCCACCATCCAAATTTGTTAAGGAAATCCGTTCATTTTTGGGACATGCTAGATTTTATAAAAGATTTATAGCCAAATTTAACAAGGTGACTCACCCATTAACAAATTTTTTAGCAAAGGAAACAAAATTTGAGTTCACTCTTATGTGTCTAGAGTCTTTTGAATTTCTTAAAAAGGTACTCATTTCAGCTCCCATCATTTATCCACCTATCTGCATTGAATTCTTTGAACTCATGTGTGATGCATCCGATCGTGCTATAGGTATAATTTCAGGTCAAAGGATTAATAAGATGCCTAGAGTTATTTATTATGCCATTAAAATCTTAAATAATGTACAGCTTAATTATACAACCACATAAAAGGAGTTCTTGGCTATTATCTTTGTCCTAGAAAAATTTAGATCATATTTAGTTGGATCCCACTCAATGTTTATGCTGATCACTTAGCTATTAGACATCTTCTAGTTAAGAAAGATGCCAAGGTGCACTTAATTCGATGGATCTTGCTCC
Organism: Areca catechu; assembly: GCA_021397845.1. Lineage (NCBI taxonomy): Eukaryota > Viridiplantae > Streptophyta > Magnoliopsida > Arecales > Arecaceae > Areca > Areca catechu. The sequence continues at coordinate 5,446,761 of CM038040.1, read as the reverse complement.
TTCAAAAATTTGATCTAGAAATTAGGGACAAGAAAAGAATAGAGAATGCTGTAGCTAATCACCTATCCTAAATCATAGTCACACTATCTAGTGAACCACCTATCAGTGAATTCTTTCCTGATGAACAATTCATGTTCGTGTCCACTAATCCATGGTATGCTAATATTATAAATTATTTATCCATTACTAAAGTTCATTCTCATTGAACTACTTAGGATAAGTACAAATTCTTCATCAAAGTGAAGTACTTCATTCGGGATGATCTATACCTGTTCAAATAGTATCCTGACCAAATCATTATAACATATATCCCGGATAATGAGGTTAGAAGTATTTTATCTTTTTATCATGACCAAGCATGTGATGGTCACTTCACGTTCAAAAAGATAACTAGCAAAGTCCTTCGATGTGGATTTTATTGGCCCAATTTATTTAAAGAAGTACATGAGTACTATGAAGTTGTGTTCGGTACCAACAAATAGGTCGAATCACTAAGAGAGACATCATGCCACTCAATTCAATCTTTGTGATCAAAATTTTTGATGTATGGGGGATTGATTCATGGAATCATTTACAAAGTCTTTTGAAAATAAATATATTTTAGTAGCTGTCGATTATATCTCTAAGTGGGTAGAAGCTATACCATGCAAATCTACAGATAGCAAAGTGGTAATAAAATTTCTTTAAAAAAATATACTCTCCTATTTTGGTAATCCTAAAGTAATCATTAATAATCGGGGGACATACTTTTGTAATCGACCATTTGCTATATTAATGAAAAAATATAATGTTATCCATAAGTTGGCCGCACCTTATCACTCTCAAACTAGTGGACAAGTAAAAGTATTCAACATGCAAATCAAACAAATCCTAGAGAAGATTGTTAATGCTAATGGAATGGATTGGTCTTTAAAATTAGTAGATGCACTCTAGATATATCACACTGCCTTCAAGACCAACCTATGAATGTCTTCCTATAGAATTGTGTTTGGAAAATTATATTTCTTGCCTGTTGAGCTAGAATACAAAGCCATGTGGGCTATTAAGACATTAAACATTAACTTGGATGTAGCTAGAAATCATAGAAAACTTCAAATTAATGAATTAGAAGAACTTAGAAATGAAGCTTATGAGAATACCGGGGTATACAAGGAATGAATGAAAGTATTTTATGATTAAGTAATTCTTAGAAAATCTTTTACTCTTGCACAGAAAGTTCTCTTGTATAATTTGAGATTACACCTTTTCCTGGAAAGCTTAGATCTAGATGGACAGGATCATTTATAGTCAAAGAAGTCTTTCCACATAGAGCCATAGAAATTGAAAATCCAAGCAATGGTATTGTATTTAAAGTTAACAGTCAATTATTAAAACCATTTTTGGAACTGTCCATTGAATAAATTAAGGAAGTCATGGTTCTTTATGAACCAACATATCCAATTAATTTGTTCTTGGTATTTAGTGATCACTGTTGTAAACGGTCAAAATTAATTCACCAACTCATCTCTATAGCTAGGATGAGCCGGGATCGTATCCTCGGAAATTTTAGGGCTAAATTATTATTTAAAAAGAGAAGAAGGATGATTGTTGCTGCATAAAAATAAAAGTAAGCATGAAATAAACTATTTTTAAAGGTGAAGCAAGTAAAAAGGATGGATTTAGGAATAGAAAATTGATTATGCACTTGTTAAATAGTATTTCTTCTATAATTAAGATGTAATTGATTTTAGGGGTTTACTTGTTTTTCCTTGGCATGCCCTGTACCCATAATAGATCACGGCGCATCTTCGGGAGGTACTAAGTATCCAACTATTCTTTTCTCGGCACACCCCGTATCCATAATAGATCACAGTGCACCTCCATAAAGTAAGAGTTGTCCCTAATCTCAATCTAACAGTAAAGCATAATAAGGAGCGAATAAAAGAAAATAAATAAACTCATAAATAAAAACATACTCTTTTATTGCAGACCAAAGAAATATAAAAGATCGAAGAACGAGAAAATCCTTCTCTGCCGCATACAAAATTTTCTTTTCCCTCTCACACTTCTGCATTACCCTGCTTCTAAGTTATTCCCCTCCTGTCCCCCTATGCAAAGGATCTAGAGAGACTTCGAGGAGTTGCTTGCCCTAAGTAGAGGCATAAGAGTTTTTTTATAAGGTTTAATAGGAGAGGTTTTCATGGGTTCCCGACGTGGGACTAAACATGCAGATCATACGAGTGGCTAGGATTCATTATTACAATAGATCTATGGTTAGATGGTAAAGCCCAAATCCAAGTTGAATTATATTGTAGAATCCTACTCTAATTGGTGCTTGACTGGCTGAGCATTGGTTGCCATTGGATCTTGATTGATGGTCCAAAAATCAATCACAGCAAGAAAATCAACTTAAGCCTTTGAGTGATATGAGATTTGTGCAACATCTTCCTTTCCTGGTGGTTGCTCTGAGATCCATCGTTAGCACCGCTAAGACCCCTCGAACCATGGCTGCCCATGGCTGTGGCCAACACAGGAGTCTCGTTGGACTTGCCCGTGCACTATTAAGAGCCGTCGTGAAAGAGATGGATGATGCTTGGTGGACGGCTTGATACATAGAAGAGAAAATGGTGCGGTGGTAGGCTGTGAGAAAGAGGGTGAGTCGGCCATGGAGGATGATTGACCAACCCTGGCCAGAGATGGGAGAGTAGCCAGGGAAGATGATGGATCGATGATGGTCGAAGATGGTGACTCAGGCGATGGATGGCTTCTCAAACCAAAGAAAGAAGAAAGTGATAGAATGGTGAAAAAATGGTCAGATCTTCGAGGAGAGGAACCGTCGGGCCTTCTATAGACCATTCAGTCGGTCCATGGTGGACCGGTTGGTCCAATAATTATGCAACTCCGAATTAAATCTTCAAAAATCGATTCTGATCTCATTTCAAGTCCATTCGCTTCATACCTATTTCATTTGAATCCATAAATCGAGCTCTTCATAATGACGGTCTCTTTCCCTATAAATAATATATAAAAATATTAATTTTGGATAAATAAAAATAATTTAATTATTAAATTAATATTTTTATATATGTATATAATACAATTATCATTTAATTTGGTTAAAAATTTTAAACTTAGCATTCCTGGGAGGAAACACAGCTTTTTGCTTTCTAATTATTTACCTTTCAATTTGATTAAGTTTATCAAATCTTGTCTATGTACTTCCTTTAGAAGATGAGCTCCATTGGCTAAGCTAGGGGGAGAGCTTAGTAAAATTTCTCCTCAGGTGTCTTCGTTTCCTTTTATATCATATTATGCTATATTTTAAATTTATTTTTATTTATGAGAGAATAATAAGCAAAATAAGTATATATATCTGGTGCTACCTTCACCTTCTTATTCTTACACTTGTCAAGCCTCGGACTTAGGATAAATCACATACTTTTGATAAGTAATTGATTAAATAATTTAGGTAATTTTTGAAACACTAAGGGATAAAATATTAATAGATTCAAGTAAAAAGGTAAGTAAGAATGAAATCAATTTTTGGATAATTCTAATCCTTATATTTGTATCAAAGAATAATCTACTTTTTGGATGTGTGTGAGTATTGACAAATACAAAGTTTTCTTTATCAGTCAAAAAAAAAGGAGAGATTATAAAAGTAAATTCTAAATATTGTTCCACTGAGTAACTAGGCCTTTTTGTCTAAGTAAGTATTAAGTCTCGCATCAAAAAGTGGAGATATGAGGAAATTATGTTGTATATCTAACTTTGATCTGTAGCCTTTCTAACTCGAGCCAGTAAGTCCGAGGGGTGTTCTACACCTAGTGCCCTAAGGTCAACTGGTCTGGGAAATATTGGTCAATAACTTATTACAAGATCAAATAGGAAGCTTAAGAGATTAAGGCATGCATAATTTATATTAAAAAAAGTTACAATAAAAAAACATATCTATACCAAAACAATATCTTACCATTCTTTTAGAGTAGAAAATTCATAAATAATAATAGGAGTTGGTCAAGAATTATCTTGAAAGATGAAAAGTTTGTACTTAACCAATTTTCTAGAAGCTATTAATATCCCAATGACTTGTTTCATCTATTATCTAATGAGAAATTTTTTACTTATAAAAAGGATGTAAAAAAACTTTTGAGTTCGAGCAAACTTGTATCTGACTTTGAAAGTTTTTGGTAGGCCCCTTAGTTACTCTCTAATAAAGAATTCGTAAACTATCTTTTATTCTTACTCGAGGGTGAGTAAGACTCAAGTTGAGAATGCAATAAATACATAAATATTCTAATACAAACATTCATTTATAGATAAATGTAACTTTATTTCCAAAGAATTGATACTTTTTTTTTTGTATTTTACAGGAAAAAGGTGCACCATAACAAAAATTCCAATTCATAAGCATAAAGGATATAAATTAGAGTCCAAATGGTGAACAATTAGAGTTCAAAATCCATCTTAAAGGTAGCTCAAATAAGTCCATATACTGTCAGTCCATCATGGACTAGTAGCTTGATCCATAAGGAGCCTTCACATGGTCCAACAATAAATTTGAAGGAGATTTGGGATCATATTTATTAATAAATTTGAAAGAGATTTATGTCCAGATTTATCAATGAATTAGGAAGAGAATTATGGCTAGATTCATCCAAATTTTGAATTTTTTTTATTTTTTAGTCCCACTGGAAGAATGTAAATAATCCTTCTTTCCTAGCATCTATAAAAATACCTGTATATCCCCTGAAAAGATCACTTCTTACTTTTTACCACCCTTTTAATATACAAGAAGGAGAGTGAGTCGAGGGAAACAGAGCTTCTGTAAAGTTTTGAGATATTTTTTTCTTTTTTTCTAACTCTAAGCCCTGTTAATAATTCAAGAGTTAAAAGTTTGTGATCAAAAATTTATCTAGCAATGAAATTTATTATTCTTGCAATTTAATTCTATAGTTTTTTATTTTTTGTAATTATGATAATTTGATTTCCTATATTTTTTCTTTAATTTAAATTTTTGTATTTTTAAATTTCAATATTAGGATAATTCAATTTCCTTTCTAAGTACTAGGATAGTTTATTTATACAAATTTTTATTTCTATTATTTAAATTTTAGCAAGTAGTGTAAAGTTTATTTTTATGTTTTCAAATAATGGTAAAGCTTCTATTTAAACTATGTTTGGCTAAGCAATCCCTTTAGGGTTGCAATGAAGCTAGACCATGATTAGAAACCCTTCCCTTGGATTTTTTTTTGAGTTTTAAATTTTAGAGTTCTTCTTCTTTTAACCTTCTTGCCAAGAACCTTGATGGGATATCATTCGATTTTAATCATTTCATAGTTCATTCTTGATTCGGTGCAAGAAAGGTAATAGATAGAAGGCTCACATTCTTTTTAAATCCTTTTATTTTCTTCCTTGTGGGAACCTTGGTAGATTATTATAGGGTTAAAGTCCCTTTATAACCTATACTCGAATAATACAAGAGAAGAAGTTAATAAAGGATCATAGAAAAATCATAGAAAAGCTCTTATAGTCATTGGTTTAGTGGATTCAAAGGCTCTAGATCTTTAGATTATTTATGACTATGATTTAAGTATTTTTCTACTTTAGTAGAAAGTAAAGAAACAATCTTTTTTCATCATTATTAAAACTTATTTGAGCAAGGATTTGAATACAGTTCAAACATGCAGTTCCTCATAGGATCAACCTGTACTCACTAGACATGCTATCTTGTATACTATGCACTTGCGGTAAAAATTTAAGGCACATCAAGTGCCCTACACAAATCCATTTCGAGGAGAGATCACTTTACCATGAGACCAAGAAGAGGAGCAGTAAATGCCTCATGTCATTCCAAAGGTATATAGCCCAATAACCTCCAACAGGAGGTCGTGGTGCCAGAACTAGTCCAAGCACTGCCCCCTCCTTAACTGATGCTTATGGTCATTAATAACCAGTTCAACAACCTCATTTAGTAGGTGCAAGCTCTAACTACTGTGGTGTAGAAGATGTAGGAGGCCACCATGGCTTCGCTTGCATCTGCAGCACCTCATCAAGATCGAGCACAACTAGCAGCTCAATAATCACCTCCTCGTAGCCCTAAGCTAGGACAAAGTTGGCATAGCCAATCTAGAAGCCCCACCCAAGAGAAACATAAGTGCTCACCAACCCCATGATCAAGGAAGGACTTTATCTCGAGCAACTTTTTTCCTTGGAACCAAGATCCCTATACTGCCTGAGATGCCGAGGTGAATAGAAGATTCCAAGAGATGTAACGGTAAATTGAGGTGCTGAAAGATAAAAACCCAACAACATAACGAGGGGCTCGACCTCAACACCGACTCCCCATTCTCCGGGAGGGTCAAGGATGAGCAAATTCCACCTTAGTTTAAAATGTCTCTATTAGAGCGTTATGATGGGACCATCAACCCCATTGATCTACCTTAGTTTAAAATGCTTCAAAGTCTTAATGCTCATACATTGAGCAACTAAAAACATCCTCTACCGTGCCTTCCAGTCCATCATAGGGAAAGCAACCCAACATTGGTAGTCAAGCCTTCAACCGGGCTAAATTAGCTCCTTCAAGTAGCTCGGCCGGTCATTTATTGCTCATCTTATCACAAACCGAAGACAACATCATGGCTCGGACTTGCTTGATAGTTTCAAGTAGGGAGAAAGTGAGACTCTTCGAGAATACATCGATCATTTCAATGTTGCCACTCTTGAGGTCAGAGATTTAGGTCAATCAATTTCTATTACCATTCTCAAAATGGATTTCAAAAGAATCCCTTCCTCTTCTTGCTATAGAAAAGGTACTCCAAGGACTTCATCGAAATATTAGCAAGGGCAAAAAAGTACGTAAATGTAGAGGAAGCATGGACCAGACACAGAGCATCATCCAATGATAAGCCCCAAGAGAAGAAGGAAGATAATGAAAATAGAATGAGGGGCGTAAGTATGAACATCGCCAAAGCAATACAGGGAGACAACAATCTCAAATGCCACCTTGGTGCAATCGAACAAGAACCCCACCTTGGTATCATCAATCTCGATCTCTATCTTGGAGGTTTAAGAGCAGCACCCTACTTAATGTACCTTGAGCATAAATCCTGATGGAGATTGAGTACCAATGAGACTTACAATGATAACGGAGAATGCTGGCCCCACCTCATAAATGAGATGAGAAAAAATATTGCCGGTACCACTATGACCATGACATTGGGGAATGTTGGTAATTAAAAAAATTAAAATTGAGGCACTCGTCAAGCATGATCAAGCATGGATGACTTAGGTGGTACATGGAGCAACGATAGCACAGGGATAATGCTAGGCCCAAACCATCTCAGTTAGAAGGCCCCCAGGAGAACAAACCAACAATAGGAGAGATCTGCATGATCTTTGGGGCCCAGTTTAACCTCCCCACTCTTGATTATGACCAAGATGAAGAAGTTTAGAAGAAGAGGAAGATTAAAGATGAAGAAATCATCTTGTCAAAAGCTAACCTCCAAGGGATATAGTTCCTTCATAATGATCCTATTGTAGTCATTTTAAATATTGCAAATTATATTGTACACCATATTTTGATTGATAATTGCTCACTATTTCCTAGGGAGGGGGAGTCCGAGGCTTGAGGAGGGTTGTGGTAGGAGGACCTACTCCTTGCCGAGTCTTTTAATCTACTCATCTTCTACAAAAAAAGGATGCAGAAATGAAAAAGGAAGAAGTGAAACAAATAAAAAAGCCAAGTCAAGAGAACCAAAAAAAAGAAGAGGTTCAAGCACGAAAAGAATTAAAAAAATCGAAAAAGTCACCGAATTGAGAGAACTTAAAAATAGCTCACCGGAGAAATGGCCAGAAATTGCTCATACTCATTGAAAACCACTTGCGAGCTTGGTCTTAAGTTAGGTGGTTATAGCATGTAAAATTTTTTAAGTTATAATAACCTAGAGTCGAAGTATATTTGAATAGTTTTTTCAACTCTAGTATTCTGATCTAATCATATAAACACCTAGAGTTAGATCTATACATGCAAAAAAATAAATATTCTAATATGAAAAATAGAAACATAAAGAAGAAGTGGTAATCAGATCACTTACCTGAATCACTTTTCCTTCTTATCGAATCAGATCTGGTGGATATCTTGGATTTTTATTTTAGTCGTGCAAGTGTTTGACATCTACAAAAATGCACACATGATGGGGGACAATGATGGGGCTAGGAAGGATCGAACGGTGAGCCTAGAAGTCACCTAGATTATTGTATCCTAATTTTCTTTTGATTTTCTAATTTGATGGCGAAGGAATAATGGGATGGAAGATAGGGATCTGGATCTCATGGACTTTGGGACTCATCCTAATGAAGAGACCTCTCACCTCTAAGGCATTACACCCTCCTCGATACTTGGAGGTGCTATGATGGATCTTAAAGGTCACGAGGGGATAAAGAAAATGGAATGGAAAGGGGGATAACTGGGCATGACATCACGTCATGTCCTAGGATTGGGTCTCACACCCTCTCCTCACGGAGCGGAAGAAGAATCACTCTTTCCTAAAATAAAATTTTCATTCATCAATTATGTGGAATCTAACAAAATAAAAATCAGAAAGTTTGGAGGTTCCTACAAACAGCAATACCTAAAACAACAGGCCATGTACTTAAAGGAAAAAATGCAGAAATTTTAAGAAGATGAGATCTAATGATGCAAAAATTTTCTTTTGTTTTTTTTAAAACCTAACTCCTTGTGTTTCCCTTCAAAGGTCAATCACAGTGGCAGCCCTACACATCATAGAAAATCCTCGTGGAATGGGAAGTGAGGGTCTTGCAGCCCTTCTTGTTTCCTATGACCGGACGGCCTGGTGAAACACCTAATCCAAGTACTTAAGAAGTGCTAAGTCCTAACCATGCTCTGATATCAAACATGATACGGGACTAACTAGATGCAAGATGAGAGGAATGATGCAGGTGAATTTCTTCTTTGTGATTTTTAATTTTTTTAGGATTTAGGATTTTCGAAGACAGACAAAAAGTAGATCTAGGATTCTACAATAATAAAAAATTCAAGCAAGCAAGTAAGTCCCTAAACAGGATAGGAAGAGGACCCCGGGATTGAGAAACCCCGTAGGACTTAGCTCTCAAATCAATATCAACTTAGGAGTTTTAGGATTGCAAACCTTAAAAGCTCTGAAGCGCCTGATGTTGAGTTCACTCGCTCTCGCGAATGCAGCCTGGATGATCGAGCCTTCAACCCTCGCGAATGCACCGGTTTTCCATCCAAAGGTCTCGAAGGCAAGGGAGACCGACTTCATGTTTGTGGTACCTGGAGGACCTACAAGCAATCAAGGGAAAGGATTAGGAACAACAAGTAGCAAGAAGAAATAAAGGATGAATGGTGGAAGATGATGTTGATTAGGGGTCTTCTTGCTGGGCGCCTAGATGGATAGTCCAGTTGACCTCCGAACTCGAAGATGGAAGATAGATTGGCGGAAGAGAAGGTAACTTGAGGCATCACACCTCTTGATGCCCGAAGGCAAAGGCGCTCCCTCATGGAGATTGATGCCGGAGGGAGGTGGATGGCCGTCGGGGTCGCCGATGGTCGGGTGTGGCAGATCCAGGTCGAATGGGAAGAAAAATAGAGAAAAATGGAGGTTCCGGGAGTTTTTTGGGAGGAAGAAGATGACAGGGATAAACATGGAATACATCAGGAATAAACATGGAATAGAGTGAGGATAACGGGAATAAGTGGAATAGCTGGGATAAATATTTTTAAACTAAAAATAAAAAAATCTGAAAAAAAGAAAAGGAAAACTTGGATGGATTTTGATGTCTCCATCAACACAGAGATGAGCTGATTAAAGCATTAAGGCCACTAAGGTGCTAGTAACTTGCATACGTCACTCCTTTGCTTAGATCGAATCTCTTTCTTTAAGAACTAGAAGAAGAAGAAAATCCAATGTGAACCTTTCATTTCAAGGAAGTTGGGATTGGATGCCAATAGGAGAAGAACTAACTTTTTTATCCCTAATTCTCTCTCTCTAATCTCTCTTTTTAAACATGTGGAGGAAGTGGGGCATGGAAAAGAAAGGAAGAAGGGGTGGTGAATAATTTTTTGCAACAAAAATTAAGATTAAGATCTCTAATGCTCCAATTCCTATTTCTCTTTTTTAATTATCGCACAACCAAAGAGTCCTGCACCCAAACCAGATAAAATCAATTCTAAACTAATTCCTATTCAAATTAAAGTTTTATTTAGAATGAGTTTTATCCAAAAAGGAGAGAAAGTCCCAGGAAAGTGGAGGGGTGCCAACTTTTGGTGCCTCCTTGGTTTTTGCACTTATAGAAGAGGAGGGTCATAATTTTCAGCACCCTTTATCTCTTTTATCGACATCTTGGAGAGAGAGTCCCAATCAAATTGGGTTTGGCTTCCTATCATAATTGGATTTTAATTTGAATCAATTTTAAATCCAATTTGAACATGATTTGAATCAAATTCAAAATTCTATTAATTCTAATCTAATTAGGATTCGAATCCAAGTCCTTCTTAGATTATAAATCCAATTAGCCTCAAATTTAGTCAAGTATAATTAAATTAAATCTAATTTAATTTAATTAAAACTCGATCCATAAGTTAATTAGGCCAAATTATATTATAACACTTGCAATTAAGTTCCTTTGTTAATAATTGGTAGTTTCCAAATATATAATTCTTAAATACTGATTCAAATCATTAATTCAATCGATAATTTGATAATGAATCAAGCTATTGATCAAGTCAAGCTCTTTTTGTGTATAACCCCATCGATTATATTCTGTCTGGTAATGAGATGTACCATGATCTTCATCATAGTATCATTGAAATCCTTTTTGATAAACTATAATGATTTTAACTTATCTCAATAATAATCGTTGATCTGAAAATGATTCTAGTGAGTTTTTACAATTCTCCAGTGATGCCTAGCAATATGTAGTCGCAACCTAGTAGAACAGAAAAAAAATCTAGGTATAATTATCTTGTGATGGAGTTTTTTTATCGAGAATCTTGACATGATACAAGTCATGAAAACTAGTCAAATCCTAAGCATCTATCATATGAAAAACTTAATTAGCTTAAGTTCAATTATGAATCTTATGGAAACTCTTTTCTATTTATCACATTGCTATGGCTACAGTCTTAATGACTCAGCATCTTAGATTGTATAGGACTACTCCTCAACTACTAAGATTGATGATCTCCTATAAGTGCATATCTTACTCCTATATTAAACCTATTGTTGCTAATGAATACTGCAAGGATCCGAATGGCTAGAGATCATATTATGTACTATCAAGTTATAGCAACTTTACTGTGAACAATTGAGGTACCACAGGTCTAAGAACTACTCATATAACTACAACATCAAGAAAGTCACTAACGGGTGAGTATATATCCAAGTGATTTCTTATTTTTGGTCACACTCAATACTATTATTCTTTAATAACTATCTGCATTCTCATTCAAGTATTCTTACACTATAGACTCAAGACTCATCTATCAGAAAATGAAACGATCCGTGTACTGATCTCAATGGATAAATCATCATCCATATGATCCAACAATCATGAGCAATTAAGAAGTTAACCTATAATGACATATCTCAAATTTTCAACTCTTGAGAATATGTATTATTGTCTATTAACTCCTTAGACGATTCACGGATACATCACATATGAATAGATAAGAAAATTATCCATTTTATTAATTTGAATAAATCAAGTATAAAAATATATACTATAATTAGTATAATGTATCATGCCAATCTAGCTTCTAATACATACATCTAACATTGGGATCATAAGAGCAAAGAGAATCAATAAGTCTCAAGTTGAAAGCTACTCACCCCCTTTATAAGAACTAGTGATGGACTAGATGAGACATCAGTTCGGCCAAAACTATCGAATAACTGACACTTGGAAGTCTCTAGTTGGTTTAACTGACTCCATGCAACAATGTATTAATAAGGGTTTTGGGAGTAGAGTCGATGATACGATAATTCTAATTGTCCCATCTAATCATCAACACATGGTCTCCTATCAATTGCCGAGCAGCGATGATTTAAAAAAAGGAATCGATGCAAAGGACACGACTCTTATCGAATCATGGAATAGCATCAACACTTTGACTAACCAACCTAAAGTTCTAGCCGATCTGATCCAAAATGATTTTTGAAGCATGCTACCATGGTTAAAGGCAAGAAGCACACCACCACTAATAAGAAAAAATGCCACATCAAGGAAACATAAAAAAAGAAAATACATTCCATTATCTAGAAGGCTCATTACAAAATTTGGCTCTATGAAGAGCTAAACCAATTTTTGTATTAAAAAGAGAAAAAATACAAGTTTAAGCCTCAAGGACAGGGTCATTTTCAACTTGGGAGGAAGAGTCTTCGACAATCGATGCAGGAAAATTAACCATAGCGAGTTCAAAGGCATTTGGAGTAGGAAGTTCGAAGGAATCAACGGTTACATTTAAAAAAAGCTTCTTGGCAAAAACTTTGTATTTTCCAAAACTAACTTCATAAGCTATCTGGAAGACCTTCAAAATTGAGAATTGTACTTTTCTATATACATTTGATCTTTCCTTTGGTAGCTTCGATTTTTGCTTCACTTAAATATAGTTTACTCTGGAGATCGTTCACAATCAATCTCTCTTTGCCGATCAAATCTTCAAGGAAGTCAACTATCTTCTTGGTGACTTAAAGCTTGACTTTAAGCAAGGTCATCTCTTGGGTGGCCCATTCTTGGATGTCAACCATCCGGGATATTTTCAAGGTATACTTTCCTTAGCCTATTTTAGTACCTTCTTTAGGTGTTTAACTTCAGTAGTAGCCTCTACCAAGGCCCTCTCTTCTTCTTTTGGAATTTTTGCCTCCACCTGCTCAATGTTTTCTTTAGTGTTTCAAAGTTCCTCCTCGCCTACATCCAATTACCTCAAAAGTTCCGCCATCACTAACCTTTCTTGACCAATCGAGTACTCCAAAGACTCAATATTCTCCGTGGTAGTATAAAGCTCATTTTGAAACCGAGTGATCTCTTTGGAGGTGCTATGTCTTGTCTCTTCAATTACCATCTTTGCCTCATTGACCACCCTGATGGTCATAGCCTAAGCATTGGCTGTCTAAGCATTCTTTAGCGCAATTCCATTATTAACTTTTTCTAGCACTGACCTTAAGTGCTTTACTTTGATGATAGCCTTGGCATAGGCCTATCTTGCCTTGGAAGCTCTCTTATCTACCTTCAAAGCTCTCATCTCTGCTTCGAAAACCACCTGTTTTATTGCTTTGGTCCTGTGAATGACCTTGATGATTTGTTCGCCCATTGACTCGACCGATTTGAAAAAGTTGGCTAGGTGATGGCTCAACTTAAAAATCATAAAATTTGATTAGTCCAATGAGAGCAATGATAAAGCTAGAATGGTTACGAGAATTAGCTTAACTCAGATATATAAAGCTAATGCATTCATCTAATGAATGTTGGGCTCAACTCCCACCAATATTGTCATATCAACAGAAAGAAGAAATCCATAAACTAGGTCCTGTTTAACCTTCGAATCCTCTAGTACAGAACCAATAGGATAAATTGAAGGAATTTATACTAGTGTTTCGAATAGGGAAGGGGTCAACTCCAAGTTAGTCACATAAATGCCAATGGATAGCTTGGAAGATCGCCCTTTTGAAGAAACAAGTACTAGAAAATGACTCCTCAAAGCCTTGGCACTAAGGCGCTTTGGTAGAGCCAAGGTTAGTAAGCGCCTTCCTCTTTTCCCTCATAACCTTGCATAGCTTTACCATGTCTTTTGTCTCCATTCTCATGCCTGGCTAAAACAAAAGTAAGCCTCCTAGAAATTGCTAGAAAACATCGATGGAAATTGCCCCGTTTAATTGGAAAATGCCTTACAAAAACAAAGCAAGAAAAGGTACTATGAAAAATGAGCTATCAAAGAAGTCGAAACCCTCCTATTTATAGAGACTCCAGACAATGTAGATGGATGGTGTAGCTCTTCAATTAGACTTACTTATTAGATGATTAACACATAGCACCATCTGCCCAACTGATCTTATTTCAAATCAAGGATAGCCAATAAGCTATGATGCTATACATCGATGCATTAGAAATAGTATAACTCCTAAATGAACTAGAATAATTGATTCTCTACTCTCTTTTTCAATGTAGTTCTAACTCATACTTGAAAGTAGGGGACAACTGATATGGATGAGAAAATCTTACTTTAGACCTACCAATAAAGTGTCACTTTGGTTGGGCCGACTTTCTATCATGTCCGACCCAACATGTTCTCATGGATCATGGTTGACTCAACTAGCAGGCTCAAGAGCTAATTTTTGATTTTGTATGGATCGTAGAATCCCACAATCTCCGATGACCACTAGGTATGAACTAAAGGACAGGAAATCATTATCAGATCTCATAGAACCAACAGATAATAACAGGTATAGCATGCCTATTAAAGCCTAGATAATGCCATGATTCTTCTTCTTCTTCATGGTAGTTTAGCCTCATCCTATAAATAGAGGCTCGCAGGGGACCCCATATAGGTAATTTACTTTCTTCTCATGCTCACTCTTTTTCATATATTACAGAATCATGATTTAAGCATTGGAGGGTCCCCACAAGTACCACCACTAGTCAGAGACTTGTTTTATAGGTATCATCACCATCACCCAGCAATTGCCTTCATAGTTCGATCTATCTAACCCAAGCCAGATTTTGTAGCAACAAAACTGATGATATCTACCAACCAAAAAGATCCAAGAAATTGAAGGCAACTAGAGTCTAAACTTACCTAGGATGCCTAACTCCATCATCTTGGTTACAACCATGTGATCTCTAAATCTCAATAGCTCGGTAGTTGAACCTTCAAGTACCCCCAACCTAAAAGTTTGCACTTGGAAAAATCCAAGTCCTCCACCTTAGCTAAACAAAACTAAGAATAAGAGGTGAGCACCTAGTAGGCTAATCTATCTAGCATGTTGATCTATCCAATAGGCTAATCTCTCTAGTAGTCCAACGTATAGCAAGCTAAAGAGTTGATTCCATATAGGTTATAAATCTAATGTTAATAGCTCTTAGCATAATAGGATGACCCTAGTAGCTCTCAAAATAAAAAGGGTTCAATGGCCCTAATTAGTAAGGTTTGCATACCTAATTGCACTCCAAATCCATGACTTTTGAAGGTGGCAAGGCAAGATGAGCCCGAACCTACCTAAAGTTGGCTAACTTGACTACTTTCTTTATTTGAGCAGGAAAAAATTGCATGGACTTGGATGAAGGGGCATGTGATGTGGCCTAAATCTTATTCATCCATCAAGAGTTAACAAGGTGATCAATTAAAAAGATTTGAATTAAAAAAAAAATTGAATTATTGGTGGAGATCTAATAAGGAGGTTATGACAAATTTAAATTCCTAATAAGATTTATACAAGGAATGAGATTATAGCAATCCCTTGATTTTTGTCTCCAAATCATAACAAATCCATACTTATTCCTTTACATAAGCAAGGCAAAGGGACCCCAAAGGAAAGGCACCAATGGCTAGAGATTCTTAAAATCTCATGGAAGAGGATCCCAAGCTAAGGCTTTCGGGTTCTCATGTTGAGAGGCTTTTAAGGAGAGATTCTCAAGCTCTGATAGCGACAAACTCTTAGGGTAAGAGAATACTAAGAAGAGGCTCTCAAGCTCTCATTGTGGGAGACTTCCAAGGAGAAGCTCATAAGCTTTCATGGTGAGAGGCTTCCAAGGAGAAGCTCACAAGCTTTAATGGTGAGAGGCTTCCAAGGAGAAGCTCACAAGCTTTCATTATAAGAGGCTTCCAAGAAGAAGCTCACAAGCTTTCATGGTGAGAGGCTACCATAGAAAGGTTTTTAAGATCTCATATCTCTATGATCAACTCTTTCAATATTGTCCCGTGCCATATAGAAAGGTTCTTAAGATCTCATGTCTCTATGACTGACTCCTCTTTCAAGATTGTCCCATATTATTGAGTCATCATGAGAGCCTTTGATGGTCGAGCTTCCAATGACTTGGTCAAGCTCCTAAAGGTTGAAGTCAAGCTTCTAGGCCGAGCACTCTAGTATAAGTATTTTAGGTTGAGCAATCTAAGCTAAGCTTTATATGACCAAGCTCTTGATCGCTGAGCATCTGATGGCTGAACCTCTAACAGCTAAGCTCCCAAGGATCAGTTCCCAAAGGTCAATGCCAACCTTCCAGGCCAAGCACTCTAGGTCGAGCACTCTAGGCTGAGTACTCTAGATAGAAAGTCAAAGCCTATCGATCTAGGAAAATCATTCAATTATAGTTTTTTTCATTATATCTTTTTTTTTCCCTATTTCTTACTATGGTTCCAAAGCCATGCCTAATTTAAGCATTAAAAGAGGCCTAGTTGGGGCCACCATGATGGGCCTTCTCTTCTTCTGACTTTATAACATATCATTTCTTTGTCTTCCGCTACCATAGATTGAGTGGATTAATTAATGCCCTCTATGCCATTGGACCATTATCAAGCAAGATTTGGGCATTAATAATACGACACCTCTTTCTTCTTTTATCATGAATTGAATTAAAAATATTTATAATATTCAAAATATGAACAAATATATTATAACTAGCTAATATAAAAATAGTAGCAGCAATAGTAGTAGCTAAGTTGCAATACATATATAGTTGTCCCCTTCCTCTAATGATTCTTTTTTCCTATTATTGGAGGTGGTGATGCAATGAATGAGTGAAAAGTTTTGCTCCCCCATGCCCAATGGATTGCCCATTACTTGCTCGACTCCTATACCCACCTCTAGTCTTTCACAGTCTACTGATAATCCATAAGATATGGCGGCACCCGCTCTAGGAGAGACACATAGTAATCCCTACAGTCTCCAACATATTATTTATAATTTCTTCTATGTGGAAAGAGTTTTAGAAAGAGTCCTTTTAAAAAAAGAGTTTTAAGTATCCAATTTTTTTTTAAAAGTAAAATTATTGTTTAAAAAAATGTTTCAATAAATAAAACTAAAAAGAGTTTAGTTATATTGAAATATTACTTATAAAATTTAAAAATTGGATTTACCAAGAACCTAGTGAGATTGGCTCGTTAGTTTATAGTTCGGATTAAAGAGAAAAAGCCTGGAAGCATGTAAACACCATGGCAAATTTTCAATCCTCGTGTCAATAATTATCAAAAATTATGTTGCAAGGTACGACCGTGAAGCCCTTTCTTGGAGCACGATCGTGAAAAGAGCTGATAAATTTTTTAAGACTTGGTAATAAAAAGCAAGAAGAGTATTTAAAAGGAAAGGAAATAAAAAAGAGAAGAAATAACTAATTTCAATGTTGCAAACACTAATTTCAGTGCTCCAAACTATCAAAACTCGTATAGACCACAGAAAGACATGAGAAAAAATGGAAAGATGCATAGAAGAGATATTTTGATTGGTTGAGGAAGTGACCGGTCAAAGTAAATACATCTTTCTATGAAATATGTCCACTTAGTCAAACGGTCAATTGATTGATAAAAATAAATAAATAAATTTTGGATTTTCTCTCTTTTTTTTTTCATATAAAACTCTAACCATCCTATCAAAGAAAGCTCTAGCTATGGCGAGAATCGTCCTAGCCAAAGCATTCCTCCTGGTGGTGCTCTACTATAGGATGGACCCTCTTGGCCATGGCTCCATGGCTGAGAGATGAGCATATTAAAAAAGTTTGATCACCAGCAAAGAATGGTAACTAGCTTATGGTTGAGTTGGGTTGGGTAAATGTACTAGTATGCTATTAGCATTTGATTAGTTGGAAAGATAATAAGAGAAGGATAATGATGGTAGTAAAGATTCAAGTACCTTGATCTTCAAAAACTTTTCTTACAATCACATAATCTATTTAGAAGGAGAAAATGTAGTGTGTATTTGGGACTATGAAATATAATACTACTATTTTAATGAATAAACTAAAACCTTACTCCGAAACTAAGCATAGCCTTCAAAAGATAAAAGGAAAGATAATTTAAATATAAAGTTAAAGATAAATTGAATTAATTGATTGACCAAAAGATCCTTTTCTTTTGGATTACATTCTGCCATTCATTCTAAAAGATAAATGATATAGTAACTTCTGGTTTTTTTTTTTGAGTGAAAATAGCCCACACATGACCTCCATCTCCGATAGGTTTGATAATTAATGCCAACTACCCCTCTACCATTTATAGTTAGTGTAACGACCGGGATCTGTTTGTTAGGTCAATTATTAAACTCGATTGGTATCAAACTTGTTGCAATATTAGTTCGGCTTGCTCAAAATAGTTGATAATTTATGCCAACTACCCCTTACTATTTATTGTTAGTGTAATGACCGGGATCTGTTTGTTAGGTCAATTATTAAACTTGATTAGTATCAAACTTGTTGCAATATTCGTTCGGCTTGCTCAAAATAGTCTATTGCTGCTGAATTTCCCGGACCGGGCTCTCTCGGCCTGGCTGGAGCGTGCATCTCCCGGTTCCTGCAAAGAAGTCCCACGAGCCGGTGGTGTTCCGGTGGGGGACACTCCAATGGCTAAGTTAGTGGGAGCCTTAAAGCAACAGAATGGAGGAATCAAAAGGAGATCGTTCGTGGAGAAGAAAAAGTATCCCTTATCGCTCGGAGTCCCTCATTTACCTTATATAGGCACGGAACACTACCAGAATCTGTTAGGGGCTAGGATGGAAATATTCGATCTATCCCTAGGAGAATCAGGATGGTGGCCAGGTGGCACCGGGACGTGGCTGCATCGTGGGATCTGTTGTAATAGAATTCTGGTATCAGTTGGAAGGGGCTTCTGGAGCCTTCTGATTAGTATGGGCTCGGCTGAAGCAGGTCAGTCGGATCTTAAACGGGTCGGCAGGACCTCTAGTGGGTCGGTCGAACCTCGAGTGGGTCAGCAGGATCTCTAGTTGGTCGGTCGGACCTTGATTGGATCGATCGGATCTTTGGTCTGGTTCAGAGAAAAGCTGATTGGGTGTAACAGTTGCCCCTGTTCTTGGCTTTCGGGAGGGCTTGTAGCTTTGAAGGGTGAGAGCATCATCCTTGCATTGAATGCACTCGTCCTTAAAATGATTGCAGATCTGATCAGGTGTACTGCATCTGGTCATTTCCAATCTTCAAAGATTTGCGTCCGGGACAGGTGTCAACCCCGTATTGGAGGCGGGGGAGTGATAGTTAATACGAAAGGGGTGCAATGATGAAGGGCCAGCCTGGCCCGCTCGACCGTCGGGCTTTGGAAGTGAGTCGAGTGACGTGGCGACATCTGGGCGATCGGCACCGTACTGGAGGCAAACTCTCCGCCATTGATCTGGCGATCACATGGATCGCTGCTTGAATGTGCTCCTTTGCATTGCATCGACTTTTATCATGTGGGGAGTCTTACTGCCTGGCGTTTGGGTCATGAGGGTCGAGGGACGGCGGGAGCCAACTCTATCAAGGGCTATAAAAGGAGGTGCCGAGGTTCTGGATGGAGTTCCCTGCTGCATTCGCATTCGAAGAGATAGAGCGCCTCCTTTCGCTGTCACCGTCCCCTTAAGAAACCAACTCTCAGGTTAGTCTCCTCTTCCTCAAACTCCATAGCAATGGCCTCCGGTAGCCAGAGTTCCAGCCATAGGGAGAAGGAGTTAGGCCCCAGCGAGTCCAGTCTGAGATGACACGGAAGACGATAGAGGCTCTTAGGGTTAGGTATAACATTCCTTCCACCTTGCACCTCTCCATCCCGAACTGGGAAGGAAGGGTGACCGGGCCACTGAGTTCGAGAGCCCTTCCGATATATGAGGATCACCTTAAGGCAGGACTTAGGTTCCTCCTGTGTGATTTCTTTATAGAGGTCTTTAACCTATATAGGATCTCCCCTGTGCAGTTGACCCCGAATAGCATTTGGACGATCAGCTGCTTCATGGTTCTGTGTCGGAGAGCTGGAGCCGAGCCTAGGACTTCCCTCTTCGCCAACTTCTTCATCCTGAAGAAAGACTTTAGGAGCAAAGAGTGGTGGATGTTCATCCCTCCCCTTGGATAGAAGATACTGGGGGTCTTCCGTTGGCCATCCACGGATGGAAATCCAAATTCTTTTTTGTGGATAGTCTTCAACCTTGGGGTTTTACTCTGTTATGGGGGGAACTAAGGTTGACAGCCAACGAAGGGAGGGCAGTGCTGATGGCCCACCATGCAGACTTCAATAGGATGGAGGCTGTTGACGTCACCATGGTATATAAGTTGCTTCAGGAGGACAGCCTCCAGTTGGCCGGAATCAGTCGCCACGGATGCTTAGGTAGGATAGAAGCCATTGTCGTCGGTCTTCTTTTTGTTTCATGGGCTTTTTTTACTTACTTTGGTTTTTTCCATGTAACAAGAGAAAAGATAAAACCTAACAGAGCAAAGGTAGTAGAGAGGGCGGCAAGGAAGAGGGCTGCCCAATCCATGGAGCCAATCACAGACAAGGCAAAGAAATAGTGGGTGGAGGAGCGGCCCGCAATCATAGTGGTGTCAGACTCCAAAGAGGATAATGTTGGGAATTGTATCCCAAAGCCAATCATCTAGGCTGTAGACGGTTGTGCTATCTTTGTATTTAAATTTCTTTTTAATAAATAAAAGTTATTTTTGGCTGTCCATCATATTTACTTTTCCTGTAAAGAATTCTTGTATGATGGAGTCCTTAGAACTATATTGTTTGATATAGAGAGGATATATCAAGTAGTTCTTAAACTGATTCACAACCAAATGATACATTGTTATAGGATGACGATGTATCAAGTGTAGATTGTTGTATGTCACATTTATTGGTTGTCCTCTTAACCAAAGAGTGTGAAGACACTGGTGTGACATGCAAGTAAAATGTATGACATCTCTCTGAACGTGACCATCCATGGAGCTCCCATCTACCAAAGGATTGCTTGCGAAGGGATATGGGTATATGTATCCCTCGGACCTAAGGTTACCATGGCAGCTTGCAAGCAACCACTATACTTTAGTACCGATTACCTGGATTTTTAATCCAGCGATGGAAGGTTTCTGGATGCAGTCAAGTACTTGTGGAGCGGTGGTGGATCAAGATGGAATTGACCTCTCCAAATAGTTTGGAGTGAATAACTCACTATATCTCAATTCAGCAAAACCTTGGCCAGGATAGTTCTTGTGAGGAGTCACAGAACTTATGACGTTGAGACATTATCTGGATAAACCAAATTAGGGTTGACAGTCTAACCCTAGATCATCTTGAGCATTGTAAGGTCAAAGGGCTGAATTATGCGGCAACCATATGCCAGAGGTTCTTGTGAGGTGCTCTGCATCTTTGATCTATCCGGATGTCAGGTATCATTGCTAGATGAGGACTTTGACTGGTACTGGAAATGTTCCAGTGCTACCGGCTTAGTGTTCGAATCTATGGGGTCACATACCATATATGATTTCTATCTGATCTTGTGGCTAATCGATAATTGGGAATCGTTTGTTGTCACCCGAAGTCAATATGATTGAATTTGTTCCAAGCATCGACACTTGGAATTTTATAGGTGTCAACACTTGGTGAAGTATCGATACTTGGTAATTTTTGATTGTCGACACTTCCTATTACGAACAGTTTTCTGGAAAGATTTCATGGAGATTTTTTGGACAGGTTTTGACCTAGTTTGAATTTCGAATTCAAACCAGTTTTGGCTCCAAGGCTTTATGGTATGAAAGTCATACATGCCTTAACAGGTTAGACCCATTTGGTATGGCCTTGATCCTCTCCCCAATGCTCTCCTCTCATCTCTCCTCCTTCCTTCTTCTCCCTCTCCCTGCTATCCCTATAAATGAAGGTCATTGTGGTTGCTGCTGAGGGTTACAAGAACTGCAACAGATTTTTGGGAGAAGAAGATTGAGAAGGGTAGTGAGAGCTTAAGGGATTGGGTGTATGCTACATAGCAATTAAGCTAGGTCTTGAGAATAGAGATTTTGGAAAGGGGTTCATGCTCTCCTCCTAGTCTTCCTGGAAGAAGAAGATCGGCCTAGTATCCCAAAGAGCTAGCACTCTGAGGGAGTTGATCAGAGTCGAGCCCAGGTGTGGATATCCTGTAGAGGCCAGACGCGTGTGTGGCTCGAGCGCCCTCCTCCTTTTCATAGCTCTTCACAGCTTCTCTCTAGCACTCTCAGAGGTATAGAAGTATGACCTTTATATTTATGTTTCTTTTTTTGTTTTTGATGTTATATGCATGCTAGATTATCATACTAGTCCTGTTACGGGTAGATCGGTAGATCGTTTAGATCTATCTACCGAGCCTTCCATCGTGCATGTCTAAAAATATTTTAAAATGCATATCTTCTGCCCTCTTTTTTGCATATTGTATGCTAGGGGTAGGTGTTTTTCACCTTCAATGGTATCAGAGCAATAGGTTCATTTTTGTAGTATAATGATGCTAGCATGCTAATAACATCTCATTTCTTTCTTAAATACTTGGATTGAGTGCTTCACCATGACCATTCGGTCGTAGGAGAGAAGTAGGGCTGCAATACCCTCTCTTCCCATTCAATGGGATCTTCTATGGAGTGTAGGGGTGCCGCTGTGATTGACTCTTGAAAAAAAAATAAGAAGAAAGAAAATTATAGTTTAAAAATGTTTTAATCTAATGAAATGATCATAAAACAACTTTAGATAAGACATAAGAGTTATTTTTGATTGGTTTTGCTTGAATGTTTGGAGAAACATTAGATTTGAAATCACTATTTTTTCATTGTCTTAGGCCGTGAGTCGACACTTGGCTTTTGAAGTGTCGACTCATGGAAAATTTTCTTGAGATCCAGTTTTTGTTTTTCTTCTGAGACAGGTTGAAGTGTCGACACTTGACCCTGAAGTGTCGACACTTGAATGCGTACCAGAAAACATGTTGTTCTATTTTCTATTCTTTGTCTCAGGCCTTGAGTCAACACTTGCTCTTGAAGTGTCGACACTTGGGTGTGTGCTACCTAGCAATCAAGCTAGGTCTTGGGAAGAGAGGTTTTGGGAAGGGGTTCCTGCTCGCATCCTAATCTTCCTGGAAGAAGAAGATCGGCCAAGGATCCCGAAGAGCTAGCACTCCGATGGAGTTGATCAGAGTCGAACCCAGGTGTGGATATCCTGTAGAGGCCAGACACGTGTGTGGCTCGAGCGCCCTCCTCCTTCTCACAGCTTCTCTCCAGCACTCTCAGAGGTATAGAGGTATGACTTTATATTTATGTTCCTTTCTTGTTTTTGATGTTATATGTAAGCTAGATTATTATACTAGATCCTATTGTGGGCAGATTGGTAGATCGTTTAAATCTATCTACCGAGCCTTCTACCATGCATGTCTAAAAATATTTTAAAATGGATATCTTCTGCCCTCTTTTCTTGCATATTGTATGCTAGGTGTAGGCATTTTTCACCTTCAGATAACGTATCTCTATCGGAGAGGTTGGCGGCAAAAGGGCCAGGACCTTCACCTATCATCAGGGAGCCATCTGCCTGACCAAAACAAGTGCCATCTGAGCCGGCTGAAGTGGCGACAGCCTCAGCCCCGTCATCTGTTGAGCCGATAGAGGTGGTTCGCCCAGCAGATAAGGGGAAGGGAGCGGTCGAAGGAGCGAAGGCCGACAAAGTCAGCTATGAAACATTCCAGTGCTGGCACGCTCTCCACGACCCCGGGCAGGCCAAGGACTTGCTCGAGGGTGCGATCACGGAAGCCGACTGGGAAGAGTCGAGTCGGCGAAATCTGAATAAGGTAGCGAAGAGCTCCTACCTTAACCTGATGAGGGTAAGTCATTAGCTCTCGAACTTCTGTCCTCTTCTCCTCGTTCCTTGTATGTGATTGACACTGTTTTGTTGTTTGCAGCTTCTCCATGAGATCTCGTTAATGGACGAGGGTCTTGGCGAGATGGTTTTTGCGGCAGATACCTCAGCCAAGAAGGTTGAGGGGTTGGAGACGGCTAGAGCAGCGGTGGAGGCATCGTGAAAGGCCATGGAGGAAAGGTTGTCGGCCAGTCAGGTCGAAGCTAAATTCTTGAAGAAGCAGACATAAGACCTGCAGGTCCAATTGGCCGATCGGGAGGCCAGATTGAAGAAGAAGAAGGCGAGGGTGAGCTCCTTAATCCGTCGACTGAGTGAGGAGGAGGAGTAGTCTGCCGACGCCTAGAGGAACTCTCGAGCCCACCAAGCCATGTTGGCAAAATACATGGCCCTACTGAAAGAGGCCAAAAAGCATGCGACGGAGCAGGTCAGTAATGCCGTGGTGGAGTACAAGGCTTCCGCCAGCTTCGAGGAGGAGATGGAAGAGGCCGGAGCGGCAAGCTATGACTATGGCTACAACGGTTGCTTGAAGAAGATAGCCGAGGCCTTCCCGGAACTTGACCTGTTCGCCCTACAACTGACGCAGCCAGTGGAAGAAGAAGCAGGCCCGACCGATATCGGGGCCGATGCCCAAGCTGATGCTGCTGCAGGAGAGGCAGGGGGCCCGACCGACATTGGAGCTGATGTCTAGGCTGCTACTGACATGGGACTGATGGATGCTTCGGTCGGGACCTCGGATGTGGTGCAGGAGGCTGAAGTCGAAGTTCCTCCAGTCAATCCCCCTATGTACCCACAGGGCCAGACTTAAGAATATTTGTAAAAGTCTACCCGCTTTTGTAAAAATCTTTTGTCAAGGAGTAAAATGACTTATTCTTTTGATATGTTTCTTTAGTGTTTATTTTTTTGAATGTGGAGCAATCGGCTTGGTCCGAACTCATTTCTTTTAAAAATATTTCTAAGTGTCGAGGGGTCGGTTTAGCCCGAACTCATCTCTATCAGAAATATTTCTAAGAAAATTCTGAACTTAGCCATTTGTAGGGAAATCCCTCAAGCATTTAGGGACTTCAAGTAGTATTTTCTGATCCAGGTCAGACTTTTAGTGGGCTACACTAGAGCCTTTGCCGAGCGAGGTCGGACTTTGAGTGGGCTGCCCCGGAGCCTTTGTCGAGCGGGATCGGATGGGCTACACTAAAGCCTTTGGCAAGCGGGGTAGGACTTTGAGTGGGCTGCCTTAGAGCCTTTATCGAGCGGGGTCGGACTTTGAATGGACTGCCCTAGAGCCTTTGCCGAGCGGGGTTAGACTTTGAGTGGGCTCCCCTAGAGCCTTTGCTAAGCGGGGTCGGACTTTGAGTGGGCTGCCCTAGAGCCTTTGCCGAGCGGGGTCGGACTTTGAGTAGGCTACCATAGAGCCTTTGCCGAGTAGGGTCGGACTTTGAGTGGGCTGCCCTAGAGCCTTTGCCGAGCGGGGTCGAACTTTGAGTGAGCTGCCCTAGATCTTTTGCCGAGTGGGGTTGGACTTTGAGTGGGCTGCCCTAGAGCCTTTGCCGAGAAGGGTCGGACTTTGAGTGGGCTGAATTGCGACCTTTATTGATAATATTTGTGGAGATTATCTACATTCCAAGGACGTGCCACTTGTCATCCGTCTAGATGCTCGAGTCGGTAAGTTCTGGCTCGAATCACTTCAACCACCCGATAGGGGCCTTCCTAGTTGGGGGAGAGCTTTCCTTGTTCGGTCGACCTGGATTCTCTGTCCTTCGTAGAACCAAGTCTTCGACCCGGAAGCTTTGAGCCTCGACTCAAGAGTTGTAATATTTGGCCATCTTTTGACGATATGTCGCCATCTTCAGGTCAGCTTGGAGTCGGATTTCTTCGAGCAAGTTGAGGTTAATCCTTCTCCACTCAGAGTTGGCTGGTTCGGCAAAATGATCGATCCGGAAGGATTGCAGGGAGACTTCCATCGGTATGACTGCCTCACTCTCGTAGGTGAGATTGAATGAAGTTTCTCTAGTCGCCGTCCGGGAGGTAGTCCGATAGGCCTAGAGCACCGAATGAAGTTCTTCTGCCCAGAGTCCCTTGACGTCGTTCAGTCGGGTCTTCAATCCATCCATGATCGTCCGATTGGTGATTTCGGTTTCTTCGTTGGATTGGGAATGTTCGACTGAAGTTAGCCGGTGGAAAATATGGTACTGCTGGCAGAAATCCCAAAATTTTGGGTTGTTGAACTGTCTTCCATTATCGATGATAATTGCATGTGGTATGCCAAATCGAAAGATAATGTAGTTCCAGACAAGTTTTCCACCTTGGTTTCTGTGATTTGTGCCAGCGACTCAGCTTCCACCCATTTGATGAAGTAGTCGATGGCTACAATCAAGAACTTTCATTATCCGGACGCTAGTGGGAATGGCCCCAAGATGTCCATTCCTCATTGTGCGAATGGCCAGGGGGTGGTCAGCGGGGTTAGCTAACTAGCTGGTCATCTTTGAATGTTGGAGTACCTCTGGTATGCGTCGCACTTTTTAACAAAGTCCGACGCGTCCTTCTTGATGGTCGGCTACTAGTAGCCCTGTCGGATGATCTTGTAGGCCAAGGACCTACCACCCAGGTGGTCGCCATATATGCCCTCATGCACATCTCTGAATGCATAATTGGTATCCGATAGCCCCAGGCACTTCAGCAATGGTTGCGTGAACGACCATTTGTAGAGAGTTTTATCGAGGATGACATACTTTGAGGTAGTCCAACGTACATGCTTGGCTTCGATTTTGTCTTCTAGTAGGGTTCCTTCAATGAGGAACGCAAGGATAGGGTCCATCCAAGAGGCTTCTCGCTCCACTTGAGGGATTTGAACTGTCTCTTCAGCAATGCTTGGGCATTGCAGGTACTCCATGAAGGTCCGGTCAGAGGAGTTGGTGGCAGCAGTGGCCAACCGTGACAAGGCGTCCGCTCGAGAATTCTGCATTCGAGGTATATGGAAAATCTCGAAAGATTTAAGTCGAGTCACGAGGCTTTGTACCTTGCTCAAGTATTTGGCCAGGGTCGGATCTCTCACCTCGAACTCGTCCTTCACTTGGTTCACCACTAGTTGGGAATCGGAGAAGGCCTTGATCCGACTGATGCCCAGCTCGTCGGCTATCCTCAGTCCTACAAGGAGGGCTTCATATTCTACCTGGTTGTTTGATACCTAGAATGCGAAATGTAGGGCATATTCTAGGCTTTGTCCATCGGGGTCGGCCATGATTAAGCTTGCTCCATAACCAGCAAGGTTAGATGCCCCATCCACATGGAGTGTCCAGGCGGGTTCTGATTCTTCAACAATGTCATCCTCAGGTATGTCGGCTATTTGCGGGGGCGTTTCCTATCTCTAGGTACACTCTGCTATGAAGTCGGTGATCACTTGAACCTTCATGGTCGATCGAGGTTGGAAGGAAATGTCAAATTCGCCAAGCTTGACAGCCCACTTGGAAAGTCACCCCAAAGTATCGGGACTTCTGAGGATCGCCTTAAGAGGTTGATCAGTCAGGACTATAATCGGATGTGCCTGAAAGTAAGACCGTAGTCGCTTGGCTGTAATGATCAAGGAGTAAACAAGCTTTTGCATCTTAGGATACCTTGTTTCGGCGTCATGGAATACTTTGTTGATATAGTGACATGCCTTTGCTGATTGTTCTCTTCTATCCGGATGAGGATGGAGCTCACTACCTCATCCGACATCGACAGATACAAGTACAGGGACTCTCCCTCTACAAGCTTAGCAAGTAAGGGAGGAGTCTTCAGATATGCCTTCATGCTTCGAAGGTCGACCGATACTCATCGATTCACTGGAAGCAATCCGACTGCCGTAGAGTTTTAAAGAAAGGGAGACGCTTTTCGGCCGATCTAGAAAAAAAGCGGCTGAGAGAGGCTATCCGGCCTGTGAGTTCGTGCACATGCTTCTTACTGGTTGGATGCCCCATGTTGATGACGGCCTTGATTTTATCAGGATTGACCTCAATTCCTCGCTGTGTAACCAGAAAGCCGAGGAATATTCCCAAGATAACCCCGAAGGTACACTTGGTAGGGTTCAATTTTATCCGATGGTGCCTTAGGGCATCGAATGACTCCTTCAGATCCTTGATGTGGTCGGCTCTCTAGAGGTTCTTAATTATCATGTCGTCAACATACGCCTCCATGTTTCTTCCAAGTTGTCCCTCGAAGACCCTGTTGATCAGCCTCTGGAAAGTGGCTCCGGCATTTTTTAGGCCGAAGGGCATCATCCTATAGCAGTACAGCCCTTTGTCAGTGATAAAGGCTATCTTCTTCTCATCTCCGGGTGCATGCTGATTTGGTTGTACCCGGAGAAGTCATCGATGAATCTCAAGAGCTGATGACCGGCAGTAGTGTCCACCAATTGATCGATCTTTGGTAAGGGAAAGCTATCCTTCGGACAAGCTTTGTTGAGGTCAGTGTAGTCCATACATATCCTCCACTTTTCGTTTGCTTTCCTCACCATCACGACATTCGCCAACCAGTTGGGGTAGTGGGCTTCTCTAATGAAGCCTGCTTCGGAGAGCTTCTTGACCTCCTCCTCAATCGCCCTCTGTCTCTCGGGGGTGAAACTCCTCTTCTTCTATTGGACATGTTTGTAAGCTGGGTCTACCTTGAGCTGGTGGGTTATGACCTCCGATCGGATGCCTGGCATGTCAGACGCCGACCAGGCGAAGACATCGGCATTGTCCCACAAAAAGCTGACCAACTCCAACTTGGCTTCTTCACTGAGTGTGCTTCCGATCTGCAGAACCCTAGTGGGATTGTCCTCCCGAAGGGGTACGAATAGAATCCTCTCGACCGGTTATCTGCAACAGTCGGCTTCGACCCTGGGATCAAGCTGTTCCAAGATGGAACGATCTTCTGATTGCTAGTCTTGAATGGTTAAACACTGCTTGGCCATCCTACGATCCCCCCTCATCACTCCGATCCCATTCCGAGTCAGAAATTTCGCCAGCAAGTGGTAGGTAGACATAATGGCTCGGAATTTGTTAAGAGCTGGTTATCCCAATATGGCGTTGTAAGCCGATGTCGTGCGCATGACTACAAAATTGATGGGGAGGGTCTTTTGATAAGGCTTTGACTCGATTATCACAGGCATAGTTATTTCTCCTTTTATGCTGATAGAGTTCCCCCTGAACCCTGTCAACAGCATTGGGGATTCTTGCAGCTTGGTTCTAGGCAGGTTCATTCTGACAAAAGCATCATACAGTAAAACTTCAATGGAGCTTCCATTATTAATGAAGATCCTCCTTACATCATAATTGGCAATTACTGCCGATACAATAACAGGATCATTCCCAGAGATTTGGGACTCTAGGAGGTCTTTGTCGGAGAAGCTGATTACATTAGAACTCCGAGGCCTCTTTGAGATGTCTTGACCTTCTTCATACCTCCAATCGGACCGACTGTGGAGCATGCCAACATTTTCATCGATGGGGTGCTAGTTGGGTAGCTCTATTTCCTCCGGGGGGTCTCTGGCAGTAGAAGTTTCAGCCCGATTCCTTTGGAGTCGGACGTACTTGTGTAAGTACCCCCGCCTGATCAGATCTTCGATTGCGTCCTTCAACTGGAGGCAATCTTCTGTGCTATGCCCATGGTCACGATGGAACCGGCATTACTTGTCCCTGATCCTTGATGTGGAGGGACTCCTCATTGGGCGAGGCCTCTATAGGAAGGTCTCCTTCTCTATCTCCAAAAGGATTTTCTTCCTCGGGAGGGAGAGAGGTGGGTAAGTCTCGAACCTTCCAGGGAAGTCCTTCGGCTTAGGGCTGCAGAGTCGGGCCGAGTTGGTGCCATCGCTGGGAGGTCGGACTTCGGGAGCCTTGTCGCTCCTCTTCTTGGAAGTCGACCTCCCTTCAGCCTGGCATCGGCTTGCCGCTTGTTCTTCTGCTAGGACGTATTTTTGTGCCCGGGCCAGTATTTCGAAGTAGCTTGTCGAAAACTTTTTGTCCAGCAAGAAGGTGAGCCTGGATGATCGCAGCCCCCTCTTGAAGGCCGACATAGCTACATGTTTGTTGAGGTCCGGGACCTCCATGGTCGCTGAATTAAATCAGGCCATATAATCCTAGAAGGTTTCTCCTTCCTTCTGCTGTACGAGGAAGAGGCAGTCCGTGTTCTTCGGTATCCGGCTGCAGGTCCTAAAATGGGACAAAAATAATTTTTCTAGCTGGGAGAAGGAATGGATCATACCTGGTTGAATGGCGAAGAACCACATTCGAGCTGCCTTCCTGAGTGTCGCAAGGTAGGCGATGCAGCGGATGGCATCAGAAGTGCCCTGGACCATCATATGGGCCTTGTAAGTGCCCAAGTGATCCAGTAGGTTGGTGGTGCCATCGTAGGCGTCCACCTGAGGTATCTTGAAGTGACAGGGGATAGCTTTCCCCATGATTCTGGCAGAGAAAGGTGGGCAAGAGTCGTATGCCTGCACCCCTTCTCCCTTCTGCCGGTCGACCAACTCAGTAATCTACTCCTCTATGCGTTGGAGCTTGCTGGTGTAGTCCCTCGAGTCCTCGCTGTGGTACTGATCGTTGTCAGGGACCAAGTCCGCGGAGGAGTATGAGGCGGACCTCACTCTCTTTCCATCGGCATGAGCCCTTTATGACCTCCGGGGCTCCGGGGTTGCGTGGGAGCGAAGTTGAGGGACTCCTTGTTGTCGACTTCCCTCGGCAGCAGGTTGATGGCCAGTTTGGGATGCCGCGAGCGGCTCCTGTTTGTCATTGGCCACATCTTTGAGGTTCTGAACCACAGTGGCAAGAGTGTCAATGCAGTTCAGAAGGGTCCAGAACTGCTACTGTCCCAGAGTGATGGTAGGCTCGGTGGCGTCATTCTCCCGATCTTGACTAAAAGCATCCTCTTCTATTGAATGTGTTCTGAGCTCTTCCCTTCACCATCGTCTTAGTGGCAGATTCCTCATTTTAAAGAAGGGAAACGAGAAGGAATGTTCAGGCCCCTTCCTCTAGGCTAATCTGTTGCTATTGAATTTCCTAGACCGGGTTCTCTCGGCCTGGCTGGAGTGCACCTCTCCCGGTTCATGCAAAGAAGTCCGAAGGGCCGGTGGTGTTCCGGTGGGGGATACTCCGATGGCTAAGTTAGTGGGAGCCTTAGAGCAACATAATAGAGGAAACAAAAGGAGATCGCTCGTGGAGAAGGAAAAGTGCCCTTTACCGCTTGGAGTCCCCCATTTATCTTATATAGGCACGGAACACTACCAGAATCTGTTAGGGGCTAGGCTAAAAATATCCGATCTGTCCCTAGGAGAATCAGGGTGGTGGCCAGGTGGCACCGAGACCTGGCTACGTCGTGGGATCTATTGTAACAGAGTTCTAGTACCAGTTGGAAGGGGTTTTTGGACCTTCTGATTAGTATGGGCCTGGTTGAAGCAGGTCAGTCGAACCTCAAATGGGTTAGCGGGACCTCTGGTGGGTCGATCGGATCTCGAGTGGATTGGCAAGATCTCTAGTGGGTTGGTTGGACCTCGAGTGGGTCGGTCGAATCTTTGATCTGGTTCAGAGAAAAGATGATTGGGTGTAACATAGTCTATCCTAACCATCACTTAATTTATAGAAGGTTTTCTCATGCTAAAGTACGATCAAGCTTACCCAATCAAGCCCCATCATGGTGACGGACGTTGAAACACAGAGGCACCTCTTGGAATGGAAACTTGACACCGTTGTTTAGATCGTATTCTATTTTAAGTAATAAAATTATTTTAATTATGCTATGGAGAATTTTTTTTAAAATAATATTTTTTTATTAAATATTTATCAAACTACATGATTCCATATATATTTATGAAACTAAGTGTCGTATGAAAAAAATCACGGATTGTATCCACGATTTCATTAAAAACATGGGTACAACCAATGATTTTACCGAATAACATTAAAAATTAATAAAAAAATATAAAAAATTAATAAAAAAAAAATTAAAATTAATAATTTTTTAAAAAAATTAATAAGAAATCGTAGGTTGTACCCGTGATTTCACCAAATAAATTTTTCCCTCATTAAAATTTAATAAAAAATAAAAAATAATAAAAAAATTTTAAAAATTAATAATTTTTTTAAAAAAAATTTAATGAGAAATTGCAGGTTGTAACTGCGATTTCACGTTGAAATCAACCTGCAATTTTTTTTACATAAATCATTTC
Source organism: Areca catechu (assembly GCA_021397845.1). Lineage (NCBI taxonomy): Eukaryota > Viridiplantae > Streptophyta > Magnoliopsida > Arecales > Arecaceae > Areca > Areca catechu. Next base: position 5,414,767 of record CM038040.1, on the reverse strand, counting down.
CTGCATCAAAATTTAATAAAAAATATAAAAAACTAAAAAAATAAAAATTAATATTTTTTTAAAAAAATTAATAAAAGTTTTTAAAATATTTAAAAACAAGAAAAATAATAACATAATATTATAATAATATATTATAATATATTTTATATTATAATAAATATTTTATATTTTAAAATATAATAAATATATTATAATATAGTATATTTGTTGATGTACATATACCAAATACGGCGATGGTGGTGTTGCGTCAAGTACCATTAACGCAGCACAATTGGATGATGGTCAGACCGGCGATCGGATAGGCACCATCCTGGTAGCCAGACTGGCTGTCAGATTAAGAGCCAAATTGGCAACCAAAGTGGTGATCGAATCGATGGCTGGACTGGCGGTGTTCATCGATTCGGTCATCGATCTGACAATCGGTCTAGCTCTGGCCACCATTCGATAACTAGCTCAGCTACCAAGGTCCAGCCACCGGTCCGGCCATTGGTCTTGTCACCTGTTCGACCATCGATTTGGTTGCCAAGGTCCGACCACTAGTCCTGCCATTGGTTCGACCGTCGGACTAGTGGTTGGATCCTAGAGACCGGACCGACGATCGGACCAGTGGCATGATTGGGGTCAGACCAGTGGCAGGACTGACGGTCAGATCGAAGACCGGATCCTAGCGATCGGATTGATTGGTCGGACTGGTAGCAAGACCGGGGGTCGGACCAGTGCAGGACCGGTGATCCGACCAGTGGCCGGACCCTGGCGACCGGACCAGCAGTCGGACAGATGGTAGGACCGATGGTCGGACCTTGGCAGCCGAACTGGTTATCGAACCGGTGGCTAGAGCCGGATCGGTTGTCGGATCGATGGCCATATCAATGACCACCGCCAATCCAGCCATCGGTTCAATCGCTACTCTGATCGCCAGTCTGGCTCTTGATCCGACAGCCAGTCTGGCTACCAGGATGGTGCCTGTCCGATCGCTGATCTGGCCATCCATCCAGTTATGCTGCATCAACGGTACTTGATACAACACCACCATCGCCATGTTTGGTATACGTACATAAACAAATATACTATATTATAATATATAATATATAATTTAATAGATTATAATATATTTATTATATTTTAGAATATAAAATATTTATTATAATATAACATATATCATAATATATTATTATAATATTATGTTATTATTTTTTTATTTTTTTAAAAACTTTTATTAATTTTTAAAAACTTTTATTAATTTTTAAAAACTTTTATTAATTTTTTAAAAAATTATTAATTTTTTAAGTTTTTTTTATTAATTTTTTTTATTTTTATTAAATTTTGATGCAGGAAATGATTTATGCAAAAAAATTGTGGGTTGATTTCGATGTAAAATCGTTGTTACAACCCGCGATTTCTCATTATTTTTTTTAAAAAAATTAATTTTAAATTTTTTTAGACTTTTTTATTAAATTTTAATGATAAAAAAATTTATTTGGTGAAATCGTGGGTTGTACCCAGGATTTCACTATGATTTCTTATTATTTATTTTAAAAAATATTAATTTTAAAATTTTTTATATTATTTTATTAAAATTTTAATTTAATGTTATTTACCAAACTACATGATTTCATATATATATACATATATATATATATATATATACATATATATATATATATATATATATATATATATATATATATACATATATATATATATATATATATAATATATATATATATATATATATATACAAAACTAGGTATAGAAAAATCATGGATTGTACCCGTGTTTTTAATGAATTCACTAGTACAATCCATAGTGTTGCCGCCTACATCGCCGTGGCCTGCAGCTCCTTATGTGGCCCGGGTGAGTGGACTCCCTGCCAGCATCACCGGGGTCGTCGGTCAGAGACGATCAAGAGAAACATAGTCGTAGTTGTAGGGATGAAGGGGCTTGATATTGTATTGTGATCCTCCTGTAGGCCTCTCCGGTAGGGAAAATCTTCTCTGTATCGTCTCTTTATCGGGCGGACCTGCAAAACAGGAAAGACCTGCGCCTGGGATTCTGGCAGAGGCACTCCGACGATTAAGTCAGTGGGACGATCGAAGAAAATCAGAGACCTCTGAGGCGGAGAGCTTGAGGGACTCTTTGCTGCCAGAGGGTGATCATAAAAATGGAATGTAAGGATTCAGAGAGTATGTTGTCTCTTACCTCTCCTTACCTCTCTTTACCGGTCTTTACGTAGATGAATGATTCCTATCACTTTTGGGGAGGCGTGCCGGTCTTGATGTAGGCTTGTCAGGCTAGGGTGTCCTGTGAGGCCATGATGGGCTGGTGAACCTTCTTCTCCTAGATGGTTCAGAAAGTTGGTACAAGGGTACAGTATCTTGGGCAGGGCACTATTCACTGGTTAGTGTAAACAGTAGCTTAGGAAACTTAAACGCAAACCTTCCTTGCAGACGGCATGTCAGGCGGCGTGTCATAGGATCCACGTGGAGGGGGATCCTTGGAAAGAGTGCCGGGCTCATGTGGATGGGCCCCTCGTGAGACGCGCCGGGCCCATATGAATGAGACCGAATTATGCGATGCACCCAGTGACCGAGCTGGATTGAGATGCCGAAGTGCCGAGCTGGCTGGGATGCTGCTCCAGGCTGCCATTCAGGCACGCGGACCGAGAGAAGGCCCGTGGGAGCCTCCACATGCTGCTCCTGGTCAAAATCAGACCGCGGGAGGGCGAAGTTGGACCGCGGGAGTGCTGGGGCGTGGAGAAGGTGCGGACGAACTGGACGCCATGCAGGTGTGTCGAATTGGGCACATGGGCGCGTGGGCGTGCCGAACTGGGCGCCATGCGTGCCGCGTGTGCTGGTGCTGCATGGTCGTGCTGCGGGCATGAGCACAGGGCACTGGCGAGGTCGGGCAGAGCCGCGCGGGGCACTGCCGGGGTGCCGGACGGGCCGAGCCGGCGAAGCCATATCCTCCCCTGCGGGCGAAGCCGAACTGGGGTGAAGCTCGGCCGGCCTCGACATGCCACGCGGGCGGATATGTGCCACGTTGCCGGATGGGCCGAGTCGGACTGGACGAGGTCGGACGGAGTCGGCGGAACCGGACCCGGAGCGCGGCGTTGCTGAGCCGGAACCGTGCAGAACGTTGCCTTGCCTATGGGCGTGTCGGATTGCTCCCCACACAGGGCAAAACTGGATCGGGGTGAGGCAGAGGCCCCTCGTGGGCGAGCGTGGCGCCGAACGGGAACACGCGGAGCCGGAGCGGGGCGCAGGCGCTGGAGACCGGGCTGCCATGGGCGGAAGAACCCCACACGGGTGCTTCGCGGGTGGTGCAGGTGCGGACCAAGCTGGGGCCCCGCGGGCGCGCCGAGTTGGGCCGGAGCCAGAGGTGGGGTTCGTTCGTCGGAGTCCCGCCGAGAGGGGCCGGAGCCGGAGGTGGGGTTCGTTCGTCGGAGTCCCGCCGAGAGGAGTCGGAGCGGGCATGGGATCACCGATCTACCGCGGGGGCGTGCCATGTAGGCGAGGTCGGGCGGAACCGAGGCTGGCTGGACACCGGTCCGGGCGATGGCATCCCGCGGGTGGACTGGGCACCGGAGAGGGCGAAGTCGCGCGTGCTTGCCGCAGGGGGATCCGGGCTAGATTGCGCGGAGCTGGAGCAGCCGGGGTCGCACCTCCCTTGCGCGCGGTCCGAGGCACGGGTTTGCCCTGGCAGAGTTGGATCCAGGGCCGCACGGACTTTGTGTCATTGCACGGTCGTGTATGCGGACGCACTGCAGTCGTGCCGAGTTGGGCTTGGCCCAGTGCTGCTGTGGGCGGAGCAGGTAGCCTTGGACGGAAGTTGACCGGCTGGGCATGCATCAACGCGCGTCGACGTGTTTGGCTGGGACGAGCGGAGCCAGGGAGCTTCTTGGGCCAGATTGGGCTGCTCTTCATGCCTGGCTGGGCCCTATGTTGCTTGAAGTGGGCTGGCCGAGCTGTCGACCTGGTCGAGATGCCAGCCTGACCGAGTAGGACCTTAGGCACGGTCGAACTAGACTGGCCAAGGTACCGACCTGGCCGCCATAGGGGCAGATCTCTTCAAGTGGACACACCGTCGTGTCAGGCCGAATGGGTTAGTCACTATTGTAACACATAATTTTTCTATACCTAATTTCATAAATATATATAAAATCATGTAGTTTGGTAAATATTCAATAAAAAAATATTAAAAATCCTATGCCAGTGTCAAAATATGCCCAAGAATTTTTTGTAAAATTTCAGCAATGTACAATTGTGCGTGGTGACGCTGGTCAAGCTTGTGAGATGTTTATGGTACTAATAAATATTTTTTAAAATAAATTCTATAACTATTTCTTATCATAAATTAAATTTAAAAATAATAATATAATTATTTATATTTTCTTTACGTGTATGAATAAATATATTATAACTAGTTTTTTTTTTGCTGAAAAAAAGGGACGGAGGATTTCTTATCATAAATTAAATTTAAAAATAATAATATAATTATTTATATTTTCTTTACGTGTATGGATAAATATATTATAACTAATTTTTTTTTGAACGGAAAAAAAAGATGGAGGGATAAAGCTCCGGTACAGGTCCTCCATCGAATCCCATCCCATCACGTGAAGACTGTATCTTTACCAGCCACACTATCACCGTCTAACTAGTTAATATAAAAATAGCAGCAGCTAAGTTGCACGCGGTTGTCCCACCAACTACCCATCCGATTATTGGCTCCAACTACCCGACCGATTAGTGGGGTCGCCGACCCGAAGGTTGAGCCGCGGAGTGCGTATTTTTGTCCGACCAGGCCAAACCGGACGCCCTACCTACCCCTGTGACTCGTGAGAATGCTCCTCGCCTAACTCCTGAACGGCTGAACCCACCTCCGGCCTTCCGCGCCCCACCAAGAGTCATAATATCTGGGCCACACGCTCGGTAAGAGGCACCTCGCAATCTCCCCCGTACTGAGCCCCCAAGGCCGGCACGACGCCCCCCGCCCTTCTGAAGAAACCTCTGGCGATGTCGCTGGTGGGAATCGTCTTGGCCGGAGCGTTCCTCCTGGCGGCGCTCTACTGCGGGACGGACCCTCTTGGCCACAGCTCCATGGCCGACTTCCCGGGCTTCGAAGTGTACCCGGTGGAGCTGCCGCCGTGGTCGGAACTCCCCACTGCGCGGGACCCTGAGGACCGGCTCCAGCGGGCGGAGGTCCGCTTCCTCGGCCAGATCCAGGGCCCCGAGAGCGTCGCCTTCGACCCCCTCGGGCGCGGGCCCTATACGGGAGTCGCCGACGGCCGCGTCCTCGTCTGGAACGGCCACTCCTGGTCCGACTTCGCCCACACCTCGCCCATCAGGTCCCTCCCTTGCTTCTCTCTCTTTCTTTTCCACTTGCCTGTGACAAGGATTTTTTTTTTAATTTTTTTTTAAATTTAGACTAACATTAATTAAAATTTTATTTTATTAAAATCGAATTAATTTCATGGTCTAGTTGATAGATCTAGATTGAGTTCATTATTACGTTATCATTATTTGGACTTGGAGCATCTCGTATGGGTTGGTATGGTTGAGACGGTATAATGTAGACCTTGGCCTAACTGGCTCATGATGAAAGGGCTTGTTAGGATTTGCTTATAAATAATGGACTAGGTTCCTCTCTACTCTTTATGATATATAACGTTACGTGAGATTGGTTCTTACGGCTTGTCCCATTGATGAGCCGTCTGTTACAAGAGGATGCTGGAGAGAAAGATCCTGCCTTCGATATTTATATGAGGATCGTTTCCAGGTTTGGATTCATGACGATTACAGGTTTATCTTGTAATATATTTTTTTGGATCTATTTAGTATGATTCTAATTATTTGATCGATCATAGAGTTGAGGAAACCTTTATTTTCTTACATTTGGTATCCTGGTATATGATTAGAATCATTATTTTATATTTTAAATCTATAAATTTTTATTTTCGTAAAATCTTCTTCTTCCTTTTATTTTCTCCACCGACCGATTGTATTGAATCTATGCGTACCGGACTTTGTCTGTACTGTCGGGTGGCCGGCGGCACCGTGATGAAGCCCGTGACTGTCGGAAAGGGAGAGGATGAAGTCTAGAACATAAAAAAAAAATCCTGCAGTAATTGGGCATCAGACCCGATCCCGGTGATTGGAACTTAGGATCTCGACTGGTGGCAAAGATTACAATCAAAACCCCCTTTTGTTTCTCCTTCCTTCCCACCGTTGATCACTGATCTCCTTGTGCCGGTGCTCGTCGGCGCTGAGGGGTGGCTGGCGGTGGCAGGGAGAGGCGGCGGTGGCCGGTGGCGGTGTCCCAATCGACAGAGATGATCATTGATAAACAAAAAAAAAGGGTTTGGAAGCCGATAGTTGGTGATCGTGGAAGGCCACGGTTGGCTGTTCCTGGGCCGTGACCACCAACCGTGTTTCCGGTCGGTCTTCGTGACCGGAACCCCCCTCCCCACAGGCGGCGGCGATCTGAGATCCGGATCACCACCGGAAGGTCGTCATTAAATAGGAACAAAAAAAAATAGAGGAAGATAAAAGCCGAATCGCCGGCCATCGAACGCGTTCCGATCTTCGGCGATACCACTGGAGTTGCCGATCGGGTTTTCCCGGTTGATGGGTGGCCGTCCGACCAGTCAGGCATCGCCGGCGATGGTTTTTGGAAGAGAGGGGCAGCGGACCGGAGAGCCTTGTGACTGGGGTCAACCATGGGGGACTGGTGGGTTTTTGATTTTGGGTTTAGACCCAAGATCTAATAACCCAATAACCTAACAAGCTTAAAAAAAAGGGCTATTTTTGTATTTAGGCCCCTGGGTTTTCTGGAATTATATATCAGCCATTTTACAATTTAGTCCCTTCAACATTTGTAATTATATTTTGGTCCAGAAGGCTATTTTGCATTTAGGTTCCTAAATTTTCTGAAATTGTAAAATAGTCCTTCTATAGTTGAGATCTTGAAATATATTGAATAAAAAAAAGGGACGGTAGGCTGGTAGTGGTGGGAACCACTGTTCCCTTCTCCTCCCATATCTCACTGGAAGCATCCAGCAATGATTAACTGGCGATCATTTAGACGGTGGCGACTAAGGCTCGTCCACCGATGCCGGTGCCGATCGGTGCTGGCCCTTGGGATGTTGCTTCTGGCTCTATTTTCTTAAGGACCTTCAAGGGGTCCTCCGCTATATTACCGCCAGATGGATTCAATTGGATTTTGGTGGTTCGTGATATCCTGTTGCAGAGACCTCGCCTCTTTTGAAAAGAGACAATGGAGGCTATTACCGGATTGCTGGAACCTGCCCAGCTTGCGATGAATGCCGTGGCAGACTTCTTGAACAACTAGACGAGTGACCGAGGGCTCTCTTATGTCGCTCTGTTCGTCTCTTTCGGAACTTTGGATCACCGGTAGCTAGGGAATGGTCACTAGTGGTTGGTTTGGCCGGTGGCTCTCTGTGAAAGAAGATCCCAAGCTCGGAGAAGTCATCAATGGAGTTTTGAAAGTTTCGGTTGGTATAAAAAGGAAGGAAGAAGAGAATGTTTTAAAGGTTTTTAGGATTGATGGATTATCGGGTTACAACCCGCTTTGAACATAATTTATTAATTATAAATTTAGTCCAAATTGTAGAACTGTCTGGATCTAATTACATTGGGGCTTGTTTTAATTTTGGAATTAAGAAGATTTTTATGTTTAAGCCCCTATAAATTAAATATGAGTTCAAATAAATTTCTGAAATTTACGGTTTAGTCCTTTACCATTGTTTTTGATAAAAATCACTATAACTTGCTCATTTTATATTCGATTTGTGCAATTTTTGGACCGTTGGACTCGTAATAATTTGAAGAACATTTTGATAGAGTTCTTCATATTTGATGAATTATTTAAATAATTTAAAATTATTTATATACAATTTTACTCATTATTATATAGTTTGAGTGTGTTTTTTCGTAGCCTCAAAGGGTTTGGAGCACTATGAATTTTGAATAGTTGAGTTATTAAGAATCAATTATTTATCTTTTATTTGGAATTGTATATTGATGTCTTTATAACAATTGATCTAAAATTGACTGTAATTGATTGACACTTATTATATACTATAATTTTTTCAAAGATGTTTTATAGTTATGTAGTAAATGTATTGATAGATGTAGCAGTTGGAATGCATTATCATGTAATATTTATGATCAGTGGGGTGCATGTTATTAAAGTATCCTATTTTGGACTGATCTTATTTTTGTAGCATACATATCATTAAAGTATGTCATTTTGTGTTTATTGGGTATTTATCTTCTCTGTATGAATAATTTGTGGATTGGCATAAGTATTTATCATCAAAGTGGTTTATTTATGTTGTCCATGAATTTTTTCATTATAAGAGGGTTTCTGGTTATTGTATACAACCGCCTGTCCAAAGAAGATTGTTATATATTTTAACTAGAAAGTTGCATGGGGTATTATGTTGTAATAGTGTTCTAGCTTTCATGGGCTTGTCTGCCCAAAGGGGATAGGTTCGTGACTATTAGGGTATTTCATTTGCTTGTGACTTCATATGAAGAGTACTTATGTATATTACATGTTCTGCCCAAAGAGGAATATGTGATATTGCATTTGGACTCTTGTATATCATTTATGGTATATGCTCATTGACTAGTATTTAGCATTTATGCCATTTTTGATTATACAGTCATTTATATTAATAATAATGTTGTTATGCAGTTTTGACTGGATCAAAATATCAGAGCTAGAGGTATATTGGGCTTAGAAAATTTGTCTGTCCAAAGGGGATAGATTTTCGAATGCCTTATATCCTCATTATGTTAACCTTTATTTTCTTTGAAAAGAAATATATTGGGTCTAAGAAATTTATTTATCCAAAAGAGACATATTTTCAAAAATTGTATTGACCTCATTTTTAGAGTTTAAAAGTACATCTCATTCTCCGTTTATAGGAGAGTTTTGTGATGATGCACATGGTACATTTATTGAAAATGGCTTATTATATTCAAGGCCTTTATTGATTTATTATTTGTATCTCAAATATGTTGCATCATACATGAGCCTGATTGATGTTTTATGCCATCTTAGAGGTCATAACTTGATGATCCCTGATTGAAAGGTTTGTGAATTTCTATTGATGGTGACCACCAAAGTGGCATGTTCATTGAGATTTACAAGATCCTTTTGTGAGCTATTTAAAAGGGATTGTATAGCATTATATGTTGGATAGAGATTCCTTATGTAGGTCATTTATTTTAAGAAAGTTTTGTTGTATTGGACTAAGGATTCTCATTAAAATAATGCTTATAAAGATTTTCTGAAATATATTGTTATATTCTCTATTGATTAACTGCATAGAGACTATCTAGCAGTTAGTATATTTGTATTCAATAGAGTTAATGCTTCTATTATGATGACTCTGACTGAAATGAAGATATGAAAACTGAAATTGTGCTAGCACTAAGGATGATGGAATATAGATATTATATTATGTAATGATCTTCCATCTTGGTTGTCTTATTAGAGTACTCTGAAATAAAGCTGCCTATAAAAATGGTAAAGAGTAAATCATTATGAAATATATTTATATAATTGATTCCATTCTGATTGTTGTATTTAAGAATGGTGATTTATTTTGACCCTATTTGTGATAGATATATAGAATCTGATAAAAGAATGTCTGGATAGCTGATGGATATATAAATTAATATGAGATGGATGGTATGGTGGTGTTAGGATTTATATCTTGAAACTAGAGATAATTGCACCTAAAATTAGTATTATGATATTTCTATCTCTAATACATAGGTTGCTCATCATATTTAGTTTTCCTGCTATGCTATTTAATGATCTTAAAATCATGTATATGAAATAATTAATAAATCATATCCTATTCTGTTTCAGAAGTTTTTGATATCTTTGAGAAAAGGATAAGGATATTGATAAGGTGTATCGGTCACATTCTAAGATCCTATATATAATAAATAAATAGTATTATTAAATATTTGTATAAGTATGGGATAGTTGTTTGATACACCATGCTTGAAATTTCTAAGTAAAATGATGTGATTGAGAGGCAAAGCACATTCTGAAAGATATGATGTGAAGTATGATGAGTGGTTGTAGCTTATTATGATATCTCTAGTATAAGATCCTAAATAACTATCATCTATATATTAAATAAATTCTTGATAAAAAAAATATATAAGATACTTTTTTTGAGTTAAAGAGTGAATGGAAGCCCAATATCTTTTATCTTTATGGTTAGAGCTGTCCTACAACTCTTAATCATTGATAATCCATCAGCGAATAAACCTTAGTTTTGTTATAATATGTTATTTATTTTGGTTATCCAGATAATTTTAAATAAATATAGATTCTACTATCTTAATAGAGGTATAAAGAATATTGAATTAAATCTTACCATATTTGTAGATTCTGATTTGTATTGATATGGCTACATCGCTGACATGGAACGTGTGTCAGATCCAGCTGGAAGTCGCAGGTGCCACGTGAATTTTTCTTTCAAAACTCCTGCCCCTTCGCCAGGCGGCACCCCATGACGGGTCCACCTCGGTCGAAGTCGAGCACCCCTCTGCCACTCCGCCAGGTGTCCACCCAGGAGGGGTCCATCTCGGTCGAAGCTCGTGGCCTCCTGCTCCCTCGCCACGTGGCACCCCAAGACGGGTCCACCTCTGCCGAGGTCGAGCCAGGCCCTCTTGCTCCTTCGCTAGGTTGCACCCCATGACAGATCCACCTCGGCCGAAGTCGAGCATCTCTCTGCCACTCCGCCAGGTGTCCACCCAGAAGGGATCCATCTCGGCCGAAGCTGGCGGCCTCCCGCTCCCTCGCCAGGTGGCACCCCAAGATGGGTCCACCTCTGCCGAGGTCGAGCCAGGCTCTCCTGCTCCTTCGTCAGGTGGCACCCCATGACGGATCCACCTCGGCCGAAGTCGAGCACCTCTCTGCCACTCCACCAGGTGTCTACCCAGGAGGGGTCCACCTCGGCCGAAGCTGGCGGCCTCCCGCTCCCTCGCCAGGTGGCACCCCAAGATGTGTCCACCTCTGCCGAGGTCGAGCCAGGCCCTCCTGCTCCTTCGCCAGGTGGCACCCCATGACGGGTCCACCTCGACCGAAGTTGAGCACCTCTCTGCCACTCCGTCAGTTGTCCACCCAGGTGGGGTCCACCTCGGCCGAAGCTGGCGGCCTCCTGCTCCCTCGCCAGGTGGTACCCCAAGACGGGTCCATCCCTGCCGAGGTCGAGCCAGGCCCTCCTGCTCCTTCGCCAGGTGGCACCCCATGATGGGTCCACCTCGGCCGAAGTCGAGCACCTCTCTGCCACTCCGCCAGGTGTCCACCCAGGAGGGGTCCATCTCGGCCGAAGCTGGCGGCCTCTTGCTCCCTCGCCAGGTGGCACCCCAAGACGGGTCCACCTCGGCCGAGGTCGAGCCAGGCCTTCTTACTCCTTCGCCAGGTGGCACCCCATGACGGGTCCACCTCGGTCGAAGTCGAGCACCTCTCTGCCACTCCGCCAGGTGTCCACCCAGGAGGGGTCCACCTCGGCCGAAGCTGGCGGCCTCCTGCTCCCTCGCCAGGTGGCACCTCAAGACGGGTCCATCTCTGCCGAGGTCGAGCCAGGCCCTTTTGCTCATTCGCCAGGTGGCACCCCATGACGGGTCCATCTCGGCCGAAGTCGAGCCCCTCTCCGCCACTACGCCAGGTGTCCACCCAGGAGGGGTCCATCTGGGCCAAAGCTGGCGGCCTCCTGCTCCCTCGCCAGATGGCATCCCAAGACGGGTCCACCTCTGCCGAGGTCGAGCCAGGTCCTCTTGCTTTTTCGCCAGGTGGCACCCCATGACGGGTCCACCTCGGCCGAAGTCGAGCATCTCTCTGCCACTCCGCCAGGTGTCCACCCAGGAGGGGTCCACCTCGGTCGAAGCTGGCGGCCTCCTGCTCCCTCGCCAGGTGGCACCCCTAGACGGGTCCACCTCTGCCGAGGTCGAGCCAGGCCCTCCTGCTCCTTCTTCAGGTGGCACCCCGGGTCCACCTCAACCGAAGTCGAGCCCCTCTCTGCCACTCCGCCAGGTGTCCACCCAGGAGGGGTCCACCTCGGCCGAAGTTAACGGCCTCCTGCTCCCTCGTCAGGTGGCACCCCAAGACGGATCCATCTCTGCCGAGGTCGAGCCAGGCCCTCTTGCTTCTTCGCCAGGTGGCATCCCATGACGGGTCCATCTCGGCCGAAGTCGAGCACCTCTCTGCCACTCTGCCAGGTGTCCACCCAGGAGGGGTCCACCTCGGCCGAAGCTGGCGGCCTCCTGCTCCCTCGCCAGGTGGCACCCCAAGACGGGTCCACCTCTGCCGAGGTCGAGCCAGGCCCTCTTGCTCCTTCGCCAGGTGGCACCCCATGACGGGTCCACCTCGGCCGAAGTCGAGCACCTCTCTGCCACTCCGCCAGGTGTCCACCCAGGAGGGGTCAACGTCGGCCGAAGTTGGCGGCCTCCTGCTCCCTCGCCAGGTGGCACCCCTAGACGGGTCCACCTCTGCCTAGGTCGAGCCAGGCCCTCCTGCTCCTTCGTTAGGTGGCACCCCAAGACGGGCCCACCTCGACCGAAGTCGAGCCTCTCTCTGCCACTCCGCCAGGTGTCCACCTAGGAGGGATCCACCTCGGCCGAAGCTGGCAGCCCCTGCTCCTCCGCCAGGTGGCGCCTCCTAAAGGGTCCACCTCGGCCGAAGTCGGCCATACTCTGCAAAGCCTCGGGGAGGCAGAGACACGGGTCGCGAGGTCGCCACTAGGGCCGGCGCACACCACACCCCGTACGGAGCGCTAGTACGACCTGCAGTGATACGTGGAACCTCGTTTACATCAGTTAAACGGGGCCCCGCAACCAAGGAATGAAATCCTTGCGGGCAGGGGCCTGAAACGGCTAGAGGCCCATCGTCAACGTCCCGAAAGGAGAGCTCCCGTGCTCGGCCCGAGGTCTCACCAGTCTTCCCCCTTTCGTGACACACGGCGGACGAGGCGTGCCGGCCACTTAACTCCCGGACTCGAAGGAAAAGGGAGGGGGAGGAGACCCAAAGTTCTCAGGGAGCTCCCAGGAGGAGATGTGGGCTGAAGGCGGTCCGGTAATATAAAGGGGACGGTAAAAACAGATGGAAAGGTAAGTCAAAAAGGGAGGAGAACATCGAGAGAACGATCCGGGGGACCCCAAGAAGTCCTCAAGCGTGAGCTCGGTGAACCCAGCGCAGGAAGCCGGGCTTCAGTTCCTCTTCCCCACACTTCTTTCATTTACATCTCTTCTAAGCACGGGAATCCTTCGGGAACCCGCCTTAAAGGTCCTATTCCATCTTGCCGCTCTCTTACTTGACCGTCGGAGTGCCCCCGCCGGAATTCCCGGCCCGGGTCTCTGACTTTGTTTTGCAGGTCCGGAAGCTTGGAGATCTCGAGGTGACGGAGTCCGAGAACCGGCGCCAGCTCACGAGCTACAGGCCACCGCGGTGAGATCGGCAACAGATTGGCGCACCAAGTAGGAGGTGGCAGAACAGTAACCCCTGTACGAGCAAGCTCTCCGAGGGCGAAAGCGTGCTCCGACCATGGTGGTGATGCGTGGCCGCGAAGCATCCACCAGCCGAGTAGGAGAGGTTCCTTCTCCCCAAGGGCCGCGTAGCCCGGAGAGGGAACTTCCTGCTCCACCTCCTCCTCAGCCATCCTCAGTGGTCGTTCCTTTCGCAGTTGTCGTCCAGCAGCTGTAAACTTTGACTACTGCTGTGCGGCAACTGCAGCACCAGCAGCACTCCCTGGCCACTCAGCCCCAGCCAGGGACCCCCGCGGCTCGAGCCACGGGCCCTCGCGGAAGCCTGCGCTCCATCCAGGGCAGGCCCTCCCATCCGCGGGCAGTTTCCAACCACCGCGGGAGCCACCAGACTCCCGCAAAGAGGAACCATTCCGGTTCGGCGGATCACGAGAGTCGATCCCCGGCCAACGATGCCGAAGCAATGCGGCGCAGCAGGCGCCATCGGGGCAAGGCCCCTCGCCGAGAACGATCGGCACCCCCTTCTCCAGCGGCCTCGGTGGAAGATTCCATCGACGAGGCCATCAGGCGCCAGGTCGAGAGGCGCCTGGAAGAGCATGAGCGCAAGCTGGCAGAGTTCTCCCGTCGCTTTGCCGACATGCAGAGCTCCCCAATTGATCCAGCGGGCTACAATGCCCAGCCACCCTTCTCCCTGGAAATCCAAGAGGAACTGATCCCGAGTCGGTTTCATATGCCTCAGGTGGATCCCTACGATGGGACCACCGACCCCTTGGACCACCTAGAGAGCTATAAGACTCTCATAAGGGTCCAGGGAGCGACGGACGCTCTTCTATGCATTGCCTTCCCGGCCACTCTCCGGAAGGCTGCTCGAGTTTGGTTCACCCGCCTCGAGCCGGAATCCATCAGCTCCTTCCATCAGCTGGAAGGAAAGTTTGTGGCACACTTTGACGCTTGCCGCAAGGTGCCGAGGGAGGTGGATAGCCTCTTCTCTATCCGCCAACAAGATCAGGAGCTGCTGCGGGACTACGTCACCCGCTTCAAGATCGCCGCCCTGGAAATCTATAGCCTGGACGAGCCCGTCGCCATGCTGGCGTTGAAGCGCGGGCTTAAGACCTCCCGTCTGATGTATTCCCTGGACAAGAAGCCCCCCAAGACGTACTCTGAGCTCCTCCTCCGCGTCCACAAGTACATCCGAGCTGAGGAGGCCGACCGTACCAGGCGAGAGCTGGACGGGAAGCCTCCAAAGAAGCCTGCCCCAAGGGATGTCCCCGGGACCCGGAGGCCTGGACCACCTGCAGATTTTCGTTCAGGCCCGAAGCCGAAGAACGGTGTTGCCCCGGAGAGAACATTCACCCCTCTCCTTGCTCCCAGAACCAAGATTCTCATGGAGATTGAGGGTGAGCATTACCTCCGCCGACCTCCTCCTCAGAACCCAAGGAACATCCGTGACAAGACAAAGTATTGTCAATTTCACCGCGAGCACGGCCACGACACGGAGGAGTGCCGCAATCTGAAACGGGAGATCGAAGAGCTGATCAAGAGGGGCTACCTCAGGAAGTTCGTGAGGAACGAAGCCCCGGCGGAGGGTCAGCCGCTCGCAGCTCTTCCCCCCGTCCCTGTAATTGACAATCGTCCAACGGAGAAGCCGGTGGGCATGATTTCTTGGGGGATAGGGCGTGCGGTGAAAAGAGCCCGGGAGGCGGGGAACCTGGAGATTGTACTCTCCTTTGAAAAGGGGAATAAAAATGAAAATGTAAACAATGGTGCAGTGGTGGTCGAGATGATCATCGCGAAGCATCCTGTACATCGCATTATGGTGGACAGTGGGAGCTCTACTGACGTACTTTTTTACGATGCTTTCTCTTGAATGAATTTGTCTCGTGATCAATTAAGACCGGTGCACACCCCTCTTGTGGGCTTCACCGGAGATTCTGTGCGGGTCGAGGGAGAGATCACTCTCCCTGTTATCGCTAGATCCCCACCTCGGCAGAGCACGGTCATGATGACATTTACTGTCGTCAGGCTCCCATCACCTTACAATGCTATCCTCGGCCGTCCAGGGCTCAACCAGCTGGACGCTTTTATTTCCACTAAGAGGTTGTTGGTGCAGTTCCCCACCGCTTCTAGGACGGGAGTGATGAGAGGGATGGCCCAAACCGTCCCGCATTGTTTGCAGACGGTCCCAGGGGCCCGGAGTGCTGAGCTCGGCTCCGACGTCGACGACCTCGACCTAAGAGAGCACGACCCCAGGGGAGGGCCCGTGGAGTGCTTGTTGATGTACCCCCTCGAGTCGGACCCTCAGAAGACAGTGCATATAGGAGCCCAACTTATGGAAGAAGAGCGGGCTTGTTTGCTAGACTTCCTCCGAGTGAACGCTGATGTGTTCGCCTGGTCTGCTGCAGACATGCCTGGTATCCCCTCGGAGGTCATCACCCACTGGTTCAACATTGATCCAAGGTGCCACCCTGTCCGCCAGAAGAAGAGGAGTTTTGCTGCGGAGAGGTAGAAGGCCATTAATGAGGAAGTAGAGAAGCTTCTTGCTGCCGGCTTTGTACGAGAGGTACAGTATCCCAGTTGGCTGGCGAACGTGGTCATGGTGAAGAAGAGCAATGGCAAATGGAGGATCTGCGTGGACTACACCGACCTCAATCGAGCTTGTCCAACGGACAGTTTTCCTCTTCCTAAGATCGACCAGCTCGTGGACACTACTTCAGGGCATTGCCTCCTCTCTTTCATGGACGCCTTCTCCGGGTACAACCAGATCCGAATGCACCTGGAGGACGAGGAACACACCGCCTTCATCACTGATCGCGGGACCTACTGCCATAAGATGATGCCGTTCGGCCTCAAGAACGTCGGTGCCACGTATCAACGGCTGGTCAACAAAGTCTTCAAAGACCAAATTGGCCGCAACATGTAGGTGTATGTGGACGACATGCTGGTGATGAGTAAGCCCACTTCGGACCATGTCGGTGACCTGTCGGAGACCTTCAGTAACCTCCGACTTCACTAGATGGAATTGAACTCGGCGAAGTGCGCTTTCGGCGTATCTGCCGGGAAGTTCCTGGGGTTCATGGTGACCCAAAGAGGGATAGAGGCCAACCTGGAGAAGGTCCAGGCTATCCTGGACATGGAGCAACCCACCTCCAAGAAGCAAGTGCAGCGACTCACCGGCCGGATAGCCGTCCTGAGTCGATTTATTTCAAGGTCCGCTGATCGCTGCCAGCCCTTCTTCAAGGCGCTGAGGAAGATGAACGACTTTACCTGGACGAAGGAGTGCCAGGAGGCATTTGATGAGCTGAAGAGGACACTGGCGTCCCCGTCGCTGCTTTCCAGGCCCGAGGAAGGAGAGGAGCTCCTCGTGTACCTGACAGTTAACCCGGAGGCCGTCAGTTCGGTCCTGGTTTGGACGGATGACAAGGGGATGCAAAGGCCGGTGTATTACATGAGCAAACTCCTTCGCGATACGGAGCTCAGGTATTCCGGTCTGAGAAACTGATTTTTGCGCTAATCGTGTCTGCTCAGTGTCTCAAGCCTTATTTCCAAGCGCACCTCATCGCGGTCCTGATGGATCAGCCACTGAAGGTCCTCAGCCGACTTGACACGTCTGGGCGCCTGGCGAAGTGGACGCTCAAGCTCAGTGAGTTCGACATCACCTACAGGCCGAGGTCGGCCATGAAGGCACAGGTACTCGCTGATTTCTTGGTTGAGTGTGCAGGCCTGGGCGAGGGGCCGGAAGAAAGCCCCCGAGATCGGCAGCCAGAACCAGGACCAGAGGAGGACGTCTGGATCCTTCACGTGGACGGAGCCTCGAACTCCGGTGGGAGCAGAGCGGGACTTATCCTTGCCAACGGCGAGGGGGTCGTCGCCGAGTGTGCGCTCCGCTTCCAGTTCACCACCACCAATAACCAGGCGGAGTATGAAGCGCTTCTCGCGGGGCTAAGAGTGTCCCGCGAGCTGGGCGTGGCCTGCCTCAGGGTCTTCACCGATTCACAACTGGTGGCCGGGCAGGTCTCGGGGGAGTACGAGGTGCGGGACCCCCAAATGGTGAAGTACCTGGAGCTCGTGCGATCAAGCACGGTAGGATTCGGCGCTTCAGCGTCTCCCATTTCCCTCGCGGGGAAAATGCCTGCGTGGACGCCCTCTCCCGCCTGGCAACCCTGCCGGACTTATCACTGGGCCGCACCTATATCGAGCACCTTAAGGCCTCGAGCTACGAGACACCCATGGAGGTCCAGCAGGTCAACCAAGAACCCAGCTGGATGGACAAGTACATCGAGTACACCAACGGTACCTTGCTAGAGGACCGCGTGGCGGCTAGCCTCATTAAAAGGAAGGCCGCGTGGTTCGTTTTGATGGATGGGCTACTGTGTCGGAGATCCTACTCCTACCCGCTCCTCAAGTGTCTGAGACCTGCATAAGCCGCACTCGTGCTCCAGGAGATCCACGAGGGCATTTGTGGAAACCATGTGGGGGGCAGGACACTAGCGTACAATGCCCTCCGTCAAGGTTATTTCTGGGAAACAATGAAAGAAGATGCAGCTGACTTCGTAAAAAGATGCGACCGATGTCAGCGGCACGCTGTGGTGCAACGACAGCCTGCTGCTCCACTCTCCCAGCTCTCCGCCCCGTGGCCGTTCGTTCAATGGGGCATGAATCTCCTAGGACCTTTTCCTCCGGCGTCCGGGCAACGAAAGTTCTCGATCGTGGCCATCGACTACTTCACAAAATGGGTCGAGGTCGAGCCCTTGGCTCGGATCACGGACGCAAATGTCACCAAGTTCCTGTGGAAGTCGATTATCTGCCGCTTCGGCCTACCCCATACCATCATCACCGACAACGGACGTCAGTTCGATTGTCAAGAGTTCGAGGAGTTTTGTAACGACCTTGGCATCCACCATCGCTTCACCTCGGTGGCGCATCCTCAGACAAATGGAGAGGCTGAGGTAACAAACCGGACCATCATGCAAGGCCTCTGGACAAGACTAGATCAGGCCAAGGGAAGGTGGGCAGAAGAGCTCTCGAGCATCCTTTGGACGTACCACACTATCCCAAGGACGGCTACGGACGAGATCCCATTCAACCTGGTCTTCACGGCGGAAGCGGTTATTCCAATCGAGCTCAGCCTACCAACCCTGTGCGTGGCGCAGTATGACGAGGCGGAGAACCCCGCCAGGATGCTGCTGAACCTGGACCTCCTTGAAGAAACGAGGGACAGGGCCCGAGTTCGGATGGCGGCTTACCGGCAACGAGTGGCCAGATACTACAACTCCAGAGTGCGACCGAAGTCTTTCCGCCAGGGAGACTTGGTGCTACGCCGCGCTGAAGCTTCCCAACCTCGGGAGTGCGGAAAGCTCTCCCCAAATTGGGAAGGCCCCTATAGGGTGGCGGAGGCACTCCCCCATGGGGCGTACTACCTGGAGGAGCTAAGCGGATCCCGGTTTCCTCGGACCTGGAATGCCTCAAACTTGAGGATGTACTACCAATAGTGTAAGATCCCTCAAACTCCAACAATAAAATCTTTTTCACTAAATTCCTACTCTCGTCTCGTAGGGCAAAAGCCATTCGGCTCTAAGTTCGGCGAGCATGGACACGAAGGAAGATCCGCGAAGGCGCGAGGTTCCTCTCATAAAAATCCCGGAGTTCAGTTTGGAGTGTCGCACGGAATTAAATTTCAAAATGCGGCCCCGGAGTTCAGTCCGGAAGAGGTCCCGGAGACTCAGGTCTCGATCCTACGAAATCTCGGAGAACAGCTCGGTAAGCCGTGCAGGGCTCAATTTCGGCCCATGGCCCCGGGGTTCAGTCTGGAAGTTCGCAAGGAACCTGGTTCAGAAGCGAAGTCCCGGACTTCGGTCTGGAAGGTGGAGCAGAACCCAGTTCGTCCACGCAATCTCGGAGTTCAGTTCGGAACGCACTACGGGACTTAGTCCCAGTAGCTAGCACCGGGGTTCAGTCCGGAAGATGTACAAAAAAAAAAAAAAAAAGAGAAAAGAAAAGAAAGAAGGAACGAATTCATGAAAGGAGTCCTTCATTTCAAACCAAAGTTCCTTACAAAAAGGGGCCCCGATAGGCCGGGAGACCCCAAAGAAAGAAATAAAGGAATACATGATAAAGAAAGATAAGTGAAGCCGCGGGGCTACTTCGGTGCGGCTGCGTCCACTTCGGGTTGGGGGGCACTCTCTCCGCCGGCGCTGTCGACTGGAGGCTGCTCGGGAGCCACCACCTCAGCACCTGCTGCAACCGAAGCTCCCTCGACGGGCTCCTCCCTCCGGCCGCCCAGCACGACCTCACTGAGATCGAGCTCAGGGAAGAAGGAACTTACCTTTTCCCGACACACCTGGAAGCCATTCAGGAAGGAGTCCACGGCCGCCTCGTGCACCTCTGCCCTGAAGTCATCGGAGGCCCGGAACCTCGGCACGGCCTCTTGTGCCTCCTTCCTGGATGCCTCCAGCAGCCCGCTGACTCGGGAGGTCTACTCCCTGGACGCGCTCAGCTCCTTCAGGACCTCTTCCACCCGGCGCTCCAACGACCGGGACTGAGCCCTAAGGCGGGACTTCTCCGCCGCGTCTTCCTCCGTGCGGCGCTGGTTCGAGATCCTCTCCTCCGACAAAGAGGTCTCGAGCTCCTTCACGCGCCCCTCGGCGCGACCCAGGTCAGCCCGGAGGGCCTGGTTGCTCTCCTGCAGTTCGACCCCCTTCTCCATGAGGTCCTTCACGTCGGTCGCCAGTTTGCCGAGTCTCTTCTCCTTCTCGGCATCCTTAGCATAGCCCGACAGGAAGTTCCTCAGTAGGAGAACGTCCGTCCCGATCTGCATAAAAAAAAAAGTTAATAAGATCAAACTGGAACTTTAAAGGAGGAGAACTTAGGACTCACCGTGAAGAGTTGGGGGAGGATCCCCAGCAGTGCGTCAGCGTAGTCCCGGCCGCCCCTCAGACAGCGGTCCCGGGAGGTGCTGGCGAATTCCATCATTCTTTCCGCAAGCCCTTGGTCGCGGATGACGGAGGAGTTGGCTGCAAGACTTGGAGGCGGGACGTGGGCGTCAGCAGCAGGTTGGGCCGCTGCCCCTTCGCCGGGCGGTGCGGCCGTTGGTGGGGCCATCGTCGCCCTGGTGGCCACCGTGGAGATGACCGGCACAGCATCTGGGGCAGGCGCCACCGAGGAAGATCCGGCCTCCTCTCTTCCCCGGCCTTGTCGAGCTTAATGACGGGGATGTCTGGCGCACGGGTTTGGGGCGGCCTGGGAATAGAACCCGTCGCCCCGGGTTCGGCAGCAGCAGGAGTGGGTGCGGGCCCCCAGCTCGTCTCAGTGCGAGCCCTCTTCGTCGAGGCCTCCTCAATCACCTCAGCAGCATCCCTTTTCAAGGCGCCCTCCATCAGGTTCTCAACCGAGAACTTCATTCCTGGAGGAAGAGGTCAGTTAGGCCAGTTTAGAGGAAAAGAAGTACAGAGCAAAAAATAAATGCAACAGAAGGAGATCCGGGGGCCTCACCCAACTCCCGGATGGGACTGACTCCTGCCTCGAATAAATTCTGCTCCGAGAGCAGAACCTCGAGAGTCGGAACCACGTCACCCAGCATCTGCGAGAAGACCTCTTGGTCCGCTGGCTCGACCTGGGAGTTCCGGTTTGGAGATCGGTCTGGCTCGCTCCAGGCCCAGTCAACGTCCTCGACCGAAGTGAAGAAGAAGCGGTTCTTCCAACCCTTGATCGACGAGGGGAGGTCGAACCTAAGGCACCTAGGCCTGGGTGAAATATACCACCAGCCATCATCGGCAGAGTAACGTTTCAGGGTGAAGAGAGCCCTGAAAAGGGAGAAACCGGCAACGAACCCGTGGAAGTGGCAGAAGACGATGAAAGCGAAGACCCGGATGGTATTAGGAGCCAACTGGGCCGGGACAAGGCGATAATGATTAAGAAAAGAAAGGAAAAAAGGATGAAGGGGGAAACGAAGACCTCCAACAAGGAAGTCTTCGTAGAAGGCGACCCTCCCGGGACCACTCGAAGTTACTCGGTCCCTAGGTCCTGGGAGGGAAAGACGGATTGAACCCGAGACCCCATAGATATCCCGGATCCAAGAAAGGTCGTCTCTGGTCATCGTCGAAGCGTAACCGGAGGGACCGGAAGAAGAAACCTCCGTCACCGGAGGCGGAAGAGAAGAAATGGGAAGTGCAGGGATTGTAGGGGGAGACCTAGGACCCTTAGGGACGCCTATGGTCAAAGTCCTTGGCCGAAGTTGCCTCCGGACCTCGACCGGGATCTCTTCCTCCTCTGAGGAAGAGGACGATGGAGTCCTCAGCCGGGAAGGACCGGCCTCGTCCGGGTTTGAAGAGACATGACAACGACGCACCATTAGAGAAGAAGCAAGAAGGAAAGAAGATTTGTGGTGACACAGAGGCTGGAGGTAGAAGAAGAAGAGAAGGGATCGCAGGCACTCACCGAAATGATTTGTACCAAAGTATTGGCAGCCCTTGGAAGGTGAAGGGAGATCGCTGCAACTTCCGGCGAGGTGTGAGAAAGCCGAGAGACTTCGTTTCCGGAAAGTCCCCCTCATTTTTCAAACTCAATCAATAGCAGCCGTACGCCACTTTCCGTCCCGGGCCATCAGTTGGCCGCCACGTGGAGGCGCGCCCGACATTGATGCTTCGATTCGGTGGAAACTGCCTCGTTTTTGAAACGGCGTATTAATGGCCCGTCAGACGAGCACACGTGGCAGCCTCCTACTGGGTCTCGGGCGCAACAGAAGCGGCGGCAGGGATCATGGCAATTATGGCACAGGATCTTCGTCCTTTCCATGTCATCTTCACATTAAATCCCCATGTCCCAAGCCACGACGCTTCGATGGGACCTGGGGATGGGGGGCAACTGATATGGCTACATCGCTGACATAGAACGTGTGTCAGATCCAGCTGGAAGCTGCAGGTGCCACGTGGATTTTTCTTTCAAAACTCCTGCCCCTTCGCCAGGCGGCACCCCATGACGGGTCCACCTCGGCCGAAGTCGAGCACCCCTCTGCCACTCCGTCAGGTGTCCACCCAGGAGGGGTCCACCTCGGCCGAAGCTGGCGGCCTCCTGCTCCCTCGCCAGGTGGCATCTCAAGACGGGTCCACCTCTGCCGAGGTCGAGCCAGGCCCTCTTGCTCCTTCGCCAGGTGGCACCCCATGACGGGTCCACCTCGGTCGAAGTTGAGCACCTCTCTGCCACTCCGCCATGTGTCCACCCAGGAGGGGTCCACCTCAGCTGAAGCCGGCGGTCTCCCGCTCCCTCGCCAGGTGGCATCCCAAGACGGGCCACCTCTGCCGAGGTCGAGCCAGGCCCTCCTGCTCCTTCGCCAGGTGGCACCCCATGAATGGGTCTACCTCGGTCGAAGTCGAGCACCTCTCTGCCACTCCGCCAGGTTCCACCCAGGAGGGGTCCACCTCGGCTGAAGCTGGCGGCCTCCTGCTCCCTCGCCAGGTGGCACCCCAAGACGGGTCCACCTCTGTCGAGGTCAAGCCAGGCCCTTTTGCTCCTTCGCCAGGTGGCACCCCATGACGGGTCCACCTCGGTCGAAGTCGATCACCTCTCTGCCACTTCACCAGGTGTCCTCCCAGGAGAGGTCCACCTCGGCCGAAGCTGGCGGCCTCCCGCTCCCTCGCCAGGTGGCACCCCAAGATGGGTCCATCTCTGCCGAGGTCGAGCCAGGCCCTCTTGCTCCTTCGCCAGGTGGCACCCCATGATGGGTCTACCTCGGCCGAAGTCGAGCACCTCTCTGCCACTCCGCCAGGTGTCCACCTCGGTCGAAGCTGGAGGCCTTCTGCTCCCTCGCCAGGTGGCACTCCAAGACGGGTCCATCTCGGCCGAGGTCGAGCCAGGCCCTCTTGCTCCTTCGCGAGGTGGCACCCCATGACGGGTCCACCTTGGTCGAAGTCGAGCACCTCTTTGCCATTCTGCCAGGTGTCCACCCAGGAGGGGTCCACCTCGGCCGAAGCTGTCGGCCTCCTGCTCCCTCGCCAGGTGGCACCCTAAGACGGGTCCACCTCTGCTGAGGTCGAGCCAGGCCCTCGTGATCCTTTGCCAGGTGGCACCCCATGACGGGTTCACCTCGGTCGAAGTCGAGCACCTCTCTGCCACTCCGCCAGGTGTCCACCCAGGAGGGGTCCACCTCAGCCGAAGCTGGCGGCCTCCTGCTCCCTCGCCAGGTGGCACCCCAAGACGGGTCCATCTCTGCCGAGGTCGAGCTAGGCCCTCTTGCTCCTTCGCCAGGTGGCACCCCATGACGGGTCCACCTCGGCCGAAGTCGAGCACCTCTCTGCCACTTCGCCAGGTGTCCACCCAGGTGGGGTCCACCTCGGCCGAAGCTGGCGGCCTCCTGCTCCCTCGCTAGGTGGCACCCCCAGACGGGTCCACCTCTGCCGAGGTCGAGCTAGGCCCTCCTGCTCCTTCGCCAGGTGGCACCCCAAGACGGGTCCACCTCGGTCGAAGTCGAGCCCCTCTCTGCCCCTCCGCCAGGTGTCCACCCAGGAGGGGTCTACCTCGGTCGAAGCTGGCGGTCTCCTGCTCCCTCGCCAGGTGGCACTCCAAGACGGGTCCATCTCTGCCGAGGTCGAGCCAGGCCCTCCTGCTCCTTCGCCAGGTGGCATCCCATGACGGGTCCACCCCGGCCGAAGTCGAGCACCTCTCTGCCACTCCACCAGGTGTCCACCCAGGAGGGGTCCACCTCGGCCAAAGCTAGCGGCCTCCTGCTCCCTCGCCAAGTGGCACCCCTAGACGGGTCCACCTCTGCCGAGGTCGAGCCCGGCCCTCCTGCTTCTTCGCCAGGTGGCATCCCAAGACGGGCCCATCTCGGCCGAAGTCGAGTCTCTCTTTGCCACTCCGCCAGGTGGCGCCCCCTGAAGGGTCCACCTCGGCCGAAGTCAGCCATACTCTGCAAATCCTCGGGGAAGCAGAGACATGGGTCGCGAGGTCGCCATTAGGGCCGGCGCGCGCCGCACCCCGTACAGAGCGCCAGTACGGCCTGTAGTGATACGCGAAACCTCGTTTACATCAGTTAAACGGGGCCCCGCAACCGAGGAATGAAATCCTTGCGAGCAGGGGCCTGAAACGGCTAGAGGCCCATCGTCAACGCCCCGAAAGGAGAGCTCCCGTGCTCGGCCCGAGGTCTCACCAGTCTTCCCCTTTCGTGACACACGACGGACGAGGCGTGCCGGCCACTTAACTCCCGGATTCGAAGGAGAAGGGAGGGGAGGAGACCCAGAGATCTCAGGGAGCTCCCAGGAGGAGACGTGGGCTGAAGGTGGTCTGGTGGTATAAAGGAGACGGTAAAAATGGATGGAAAGGTAAGTCGAAAAGGTGAAGAACATCGAGAGAACGATCCGGGGGACTCCAAGAAGTCCTCAGGCATGAGCTCGGTGAACCCAGCGCAGGAAGCCGGGCTTCAGTTTCTCTCTTCCCCACACTTCTTTCATTTACATCTCTTCTAAGCACGGGTATCCTTCGGGAACCCGCCTTAGAGGTCCTGTTCCATCTTGCCGCTCTCTTACTTGACCGTCGGAGTGCCCCCGCCGGTATCCCTGGCTCGGGTCTCTGACTTTGTTTTGCAGGTCTGGAAGCTTGGAGATCTCGAGGTGACAGAGTCCGAGAATCGGTGCCAGCTCACGAGCTACAGGCCACCGCGGTGAGATCGTCAACATGTATAATGTCAGATGCTTCTATATATTAGAAGTATGACATTACAAGAAAATAAATTTTTGCTCTTATAAATATTTTGTTTCATCCTACTGGAAAATAGTTGGAGAACAATATTAAATATACAAATTAATTATAGTACCTCCATTTCTAGTTGATATAGCACTAGTAAAGAAATTATATGATAAGAAAATAAATACTTGTCATTTCTTATGATAATGTAAATGACTGGAGGTTTTGTTTTATAGAAGGCTTGAAAATAGAATCTAGTGGCATTCTTGGATTTACATGCAAAGTTTGTGGCATATTGCAAAGTCACAATTCATATTGTTTATTATGAAACTTTGTCCTAGGTCTTATAATTATTGATTCTGTTTGGAAACCACTTATAATTTCTTATAATCATAGGCAGCTATGTTCTTTAAAGGAACAATAAGAGTTTTCATCTTTTCTATCTATGTGAAGATAGAATATTTGTCAGTCAGAGGTTGTAATTAAAAGGGAGATATTTTGTATAATATACAAAGTCAATATTTGTTGATCCCCTAATCAAGAATAAGATTCATAGTTTTTATAAAATATGTCAAGAATATGAGCATTTTAGAATCTTTTATTTTTTGGATCAGTGGGAGTTTGATGTATTTATACTTTGATTTGATTGACAAATTTTATTTGTCATTGATTGCTGGACTGTAATTCAACGATATATAAGTGTCGAGTACATGTGTATAAAGTCCATGTTGGCTGATCCTCTAACCAAAAATTTGAAGCCCGTATGCTTTACAAAGCATGTTGAAAATATGGGCATATTGAATTTTTTTGTTGTGCTTGGTTAGTGGGAGTGACTTTACGTTTGTACTTTATTATTATAAAGCTTGGTTTCATTTGATTTTCTATCATGTATATTTATATACATTGTTGACATGATAGTTAATGGATTGCATTCTTATATATTTTTTTTATGTACACATGTGGAATAAAGTATAACATAGTATCTCAAGAATATGTTTTATTTTGAGAATGATAGTTATATGGATATGTCTCATTTTGATAATTCTGAGATTTTATTGTGTTTGGAGACATACAGACTTTTTTTGAAGTCGTGAGATTTCTCTAGCTTGTGATATAGCATATGGTTATAAAAAAATCTTGATTGAGGGTACATATGTTTAATTTATTTTGATTATGAGATATCTCTTTTGGTTATGTATCTGATTGAGACCTGGTATCGAGTTTCATATTTGTTGTACTGTCTCGTCATTGATACTATTGTTGAGTATATGAGACAGGATGGTTTGTTATTTGATGCCATCACGATTTCTCTTGCTTATTTTGTTTCTAAGCATGTTGACGAGAAATTGAAGGACTGACAATGAAAAATAGCATGTTTTATTTGATCACCTTGATGCTATTTTCTTGCTACACTACCATACCTAGACTCATGTCGATGGTGCTTATAATGCTTGTAACCATGGATAAGTCTTATATTGGTTAAGTAGTACAACGGTCCCATGATTCGGCATCATAGATACTGTTTGACCGAGTCGTTTGTAGGTGTTGTCTATGGATCATATGGTGGCCACATGTTGTTTTTAACTCGAAAGTTGTTTTGAAAAAATAAAATGTTTTCAAAATTATAATTAATGTAGTCCAAGTGGGAGAATGTAAGAATTTTCTTAATTTGGGCTAACATTAATTTGAATTTTGTTTTATTAAAACCGGGTTGATTTTATGGTCCATGTTGATAGACCTAGGTTGAGCCAATTATTATGTGATCATTGTTTGGACTAGGAGCACCTCATGTGGGTTGGTGTAGTTGAGGCGGCACAGTATAGGTCTTGGCCTAACTGGCCCGTGATGGGAGGGCCTGTTAGGATTTGCTTATAAATAATAGGCTAGGTCCCCTCTCCACTTTTCATGATATCTGACGTTACGTGAGATTGGTTCTCACGGCTTGTCCCATCAATGAGCTGCCTGTTATGAGAGGATGCTGGAGAGAAGGACCCTACCTTCGATGTTTATGTGAGGATCGCTTCCATGTTTGGATTCATGACGATTACAGGTATATTTTGTAATACTTTTTCTCGGATCTATTTAGTATGATTCTAATCATTTGATCGATCCTAGGATTGAAGAAACCTTTATTTTCCTACACTTTTATCTAGTGAGCTCTGAGTTCTCTAATGAATTGATAAGGATGGGAACTTGTGCTTCGATCCTCACACCGTTGCAGTTATCTCCCTTCCTTTTGTTTGCTTGCGATGAATGGTGGTTTTGATTATCTGAAGCAAGCTTCTTGAGAGATTGTCTCGGACTCAGTTTTATGGGATCGGTGATTGGTCATTAGTGTGTCTGCAGAAGAGTTTATTTTCCTTAAGGGAGTTTTTTTTTTCCTGTTGTGATAAGCTAAGTGATCTAACTCATAAAAGGCTAGGATGGACTCGAAGGATAAACAAAAGGCCGTATCAGACCCAGAAGCTGATGAAACGGTAATTAGCCGATCACCCTGCATGGATTTATTAGTTCGACTCACTCATATAGTCCGACTCACTTATAAGGGTCGACCAACTTCAAGGAGGAGGACAGCTAGAAAAGAGTTGGTTATTCTACCAGAATAATTATCTACCATTATAATAGGCTCGGGTTAGTTTTCAACGAAATAACGTAGGAACTAATTACAAGAAGTCCATTCAACTAAATCTGTTAAGGCCAATACCTATAAATACAGATAAGAGGGGATCTATAGGAATAAGTAAGAATAGCTAGCTGAAGTATTCTCTCATTCATATCTATTTTCTTTGGAATTTTATATCTGTTATCCGAATCCTTACTGACTTAAGCATCGAAGTGTCCTCCATCAAAAATCTTCAGGTGAGTGGATTTATTTTGTAGGACCCTGCGAAGAGCATGATTGAACGAATCTAGGTAGTGCGGAAAGATATTTGGATTCGGCAACAATAGATTGGCGTGCCAGGAAGGGAGTTAGAATTAAAATCTTGAAAAGAATCTTGAAAGAAAAATTGATAAAAAAAGAGTGCAGAACACTTCAGCTGTAAGAGGTCGTCCACCATCTAAGAAGAACGATCTATCCTTGGAGGGTGAAGACGTCATCCCCATAATGAGTGTAGGACAACAACAAATCGGCATTCTTTTGAAAAAAATGGAGGCTTTGATCGTTGCTATTCAGGATCTCCAAGAAGTCGTGGTCAGCAGGCAACAACGATTGATTGCCTCGAAGTATAGGCGACGTTTTTCTTCGCAAGAAGTTCGACGATGAGAACCAAGTAGCATTCTCGCTGTCATCTTTCCTTGGATTGACGTTCTCCTGCACGACAAGGCTCTGGCTTCATGAATATGGAGAAAGCTGATTTAGGGAGACACATCGAAGATCTTTTTTCGCATCCTCCAATGAGTCTATCCCAAAAAGCTCCCACAAGAGCAAGGGGACCCGACGACACGACAGCTTCGAAAGAAAATTTTGGAAGCTGGAATTACAGGTTGCCAAACTTGACGACCAAAGAAGGAATGACGAATGATTGATGGCCTATGATTTATGGCCTCCCTTTTCTAGAAGAATTATGGAAGAAAAGATTCCATCCCATTTCAAGATCCTACAGTTGGAACTTTACAACATAACCACCGATCCTCTTGATCATTTGGATAGCTTCAAAGCCGATATGATGATTCAGGGTGCAACTGACGCCTTCCACTATCTTGCTTTCCCAGCGACCTTCAAGAAGGCCACGCGGATGTAGTATTCGAGTCTTCAACCAGGTATCATTCATTTTTTTTGAACCATTAGAAATGTTGTTTGTGGCTCATTTCAGGACCAGCAAGAAGATGCTGCGCAATTTGGACAACCTCTTTTTCATCCCGCAACAAGAAGGTAAGACTTTGAGAGATTATGTGGCTCGCTTCAATTATGTCATACTGGAAATTCTAGATTTCAACGAGCACGGCGTCTTGTTCGCCATGAAGAAGGGACTCCGATTGTTCAGATTCACTTTCTTAGATAAGAAATTTTTCATCAGTTACTCTGAACTACTGGCACGTGCACAAAAATATGTTTGAGCAGAAGAACAAGCCGCTAGTCGGTGTCAAGCTGAAGGGAGACCGACTCCAAAGAAGAAAAATTCAAAAAGCAATGAGCCATGACCATCTGGTAATGAGGATATCTCAACTTAACGGCATAGTCTGAAGTCGAAGAATCCGGTCGGCAAGTTCGACACCTATATCCCTTTATCTCTTCCAAGAGAGAATATTGATGGAGATTGAGAAAGAAAGCTTCCTCCAAAGACCCTGGCCGATGTAAGCACCCCCAATCTCCGCAACAAGGCCAAATACTGTCGGTTCCATAGAGACCATGGGCACACCACAGAAGAATGCATCCAGTTGAAGGACGAGACGAAGGCCTGTTATCATTGTAAACTATGATGTAAGAAGAATTTTAGTGGATAATGAAAGTTCGGTCGAGGTCTTACTCTATGATGCTTTTTATAAGATGAACTTATCAAGGGATAAATTACAAAGAACCTCAGCACCCCTTACCGGGTTCGGAGAGAATCCGGTAGGAGTGGAAGGGAAAATAATCCTTTCCGTAATTATTGGAACATAACCCCGACAGAAAACACTTCCAATCATCTTTATGGTTGTCCAAACATCCTCTGCATATAATGCCATTTTAGGACGACCTGCTTTAAATAAGTTCCAAGTTATTGTCTCCACTTATTACTTGCTGGTACGATTCCCGACTAGAAATGGAATTAGAGAAATGAAAGAAGATCAAAGGATAGCTTGATAATGCTTGATGATTCAAGACAGACCAGTCGGCAGAAGAGATCAACAAGATCGGACAGAAGAGACTGGGGAGCCGATCGAAAGGACTGTCTCCATACTCCTCACAAGAGAAGATCCGACTAAGGTTGTGCAGATTAGAAGCCTGCTTAATGAGGATATGAGGTCAAGATTGATTGACTTTCTGCAGAACAACATCGATATCTTCACATGGTCAGCCAATGATATGTTGGGAATCCCTCCAGAAATCATCACTCATTAGTTAAAGGTCGATCCGAGATGTCGGCCTCTTCGGCAGAAGAAGAAAAATTATCCCGAAAAGGCAGAAGTCATCAATGAGGAGGTAACTAAATTCCTTGATGCAAAATTCATAAAGGAGGTCCATTACCCGGATTGGTTTGCTAATGCGGTAATGGTAAGAAAGGCAAACGATAAATGAAGAATCTGCATTGATTATATCGATTTCAATAAAGCCTGTCCAAAGGATCGCTTCTCTTTACCGAAGATTGATCAGCTTGTTGATGCCACTGCGGGACATAAGCTCTTAAGCTTCATAGATGCCTTTTCTGGCTATAATCAGCTTCGAATGGATCCTGAAGACGAGGAGAAAATAGCTTTTGTTATTGAAAGAGGGTTATACTGCTACAAGGTGATGCCGTTCGACTTGAAGAATGCCGGAGCAATATACTAGCGATTGGTCAACAAAATTTTTGAAAAATAGCTCGGAAAAACTATGGAAGCATACATCGACGACATGATCATCAACAGCATCCAGATCGATGATCATATCATAGACCTTATG
Organism: Areca catechu; assembly: GCA_021397845.1. Lineage (NCBI taxonomy): Eukaryota > Viridiplantae > Streptophyta > Magnoliopsida > Arecales > Arecaceae > Areca > Areca catechu. The sequence continues at coordinate 5,383,978 of CM038040.1, read as the reverse complement.
AAGGCCTTCGACGTGTTCCGAAGGCATCAGATAAAGCTGAATCCGGCCAAGTTTGTCTTCGGGATTACTTGGAAAAGTTTCTTGGTTTTCTTGTTACCAATCGAGAAATTGAAGCCAGTCCAGAGAAAATCCGAGCAATCCTCGATATGAGACATGCATCCAACAAGAAGGAGATCCAATAGCTGACTGGATGGATTGCATCATTAAACCGATTCATCTCTCAGTCGGCGGAAATATGCCTTCCTTTCTTCAAAGTCCTACAACAAACGAGGAGCTTCGAGTGGTCAGAAAATTGCCGACAAGCCTTTAAGGAACTGAAGAAAACTTAACTAATCCAACTCTACTTCGAAACCCGAGGAGGGAGAAGTCTTATACTTTTATCTCACTGCTTCGGATGAGGCTGTTAGCTTAGTGCTCATCAGGAAGGAATCCGATGGTGCCCACAAGCCGATTTACTATGCCAGCAAAGTACTACATGACGTCGAGGTGAGATATCCAGAAGCACAAAAATTAATATATGCCTTGGTGATAGCAGCAAAGTGCTTGAGACCGTATTTCCAGTCTTATCCTATCACCGTGCTGACGGATCAACTACTGAGGGCTATCTTGCAATGCCCGACACCTCTAGCAGGATAGCCAAATGGGCTTACAATATTATACGCCAGGATTATTATTGGCCGACCATCTAGAAAGATGCTGCTGACTTCATAAGAAGGTGCGACCAATGCCAAAGGTATTCTAATATTCAGAGGTGTCCGGCAAGTCAGTTGATCCAATTGGTTGCCCCTTGGCCATTCGTTCAGTGGAAAATGGATATTCTCAGCCCCTTTCCTCTGGTCTCTGGTCAGAGAAGATTCATGATCGTAGCCATCGATTACTTCATCAAGTAGGTTGAAGCTGAACTTTTAGCCCATATTACTAAAGGTAAAGTCGAAAACTTTGTCAGAAACTCCGTAATCTACTTATTCGGAATTCCTTATGCCATCATCATCGACAACGGGAGATAATTTGACAATCAAAAGTTCAAAGACTTTTGTGTTCAATACCACATCCTCCATAAGTTGACCTCCGTCGGACATCCTCAAATAAATGGTGACGCTGAAATAATCAACCGAATAATTCTCCATGGCTTGAAGACTTGACTGAAGGAAGTAAAAGGACTTTGGGTCGAATAACTAAATTCGGTTCTCTGGGCATACCGGACAACTCCCTGATTTATTACTAGCGAGTTACCATTCAACTTGCGTACGTGAGCGAAGCAATGATACCGGTAGAAGTCGTCCTCCGATCCAAGAGGATAGACTACTTCAAGGAGCCAGACAATTCAGAACTAAGAAGAGCCGACTTGGACTTGCTTGAAGGCACGAGACTCCTGGCACAGCTACGAATACCATATGCTGACAGAAGGTCGTTCGATATTACAACTCACGGATGAAGGCCAAAACCTTTCGATCCGGGGATCTTGTGTTACGGAGAGCCGAAGTATCTTGACCTACATAACAAGAAAAACTTGCCCCCAACTGGGAAGGCCCTTATCGGATCACTGAAATGATACGACCCGAAACCTACTAGATCGAAAGCCTAGATGGCTACCAGATAGCCCGACCATGGAATGTAGAAGATTTGTGCAAGTACTATCAATAAAGAGCTCTCTTCATCTTTCCCATATTCTGTCATGAACAGTCATATTTATTCACTGACTCATATCTCAAAAAAAGAGTCGACTTAATCCATTGACTCATCGGTATGTCCGACAAATGAAGAGTTGGCCTGACCAGCTAACTCAATCGGTATATCCGACAAATATCAGAGTTGGCCTAATCCACCAACTCACATCCGACAAACAAAGAGTTGGTCTAGCATACTAACTCATCGGTATATTTAAAAAAGGGTTAGCTAAACTAGCTCGGCTATTATGATCAACAAAAGGAACATGAGCATTGCCAAAAATAATCTCTGCACCATTGAACCATTATGTCGATGGCACAACACTTAGCGAAAACTATCCTAAAACAAGTATAAAGTTTAAAAGAGCCGACAAGCTCATACTTAGAAATTTTTTCAAGCACATATTTGAGAACATACAACAAGAATACTGTATATGAAAAAAGGAGACTTCATTCATGTAAAAGGTTTGCTACATTACAGAAGAAAGTTAAGATTTATATGAAGTACGAAAAGAAACAAAGACAAAAAAGTACATCAGAGTTAATCTTCCTCGACCGGTTCGGAAGGTAAAGCAGGATCGGCTGCATCTTCAGGAGCAAGGTCGGCCACAATTTGGATGGGACTACTTAGCTCACCAACTACAGGGGGAGGAACAATCTTCAGCCTGTTCTGTCGTCCTGTCCTCTTCATCGGATTCATCCACGTGTCAGACCTCTTGTACTCCTCTATGGCTTGAAGAACCCACCGTTCAGCCGACTCCGCTATTTGCTTAGCCAGTTCGGCCTTTTTCTTCGCTTCTCCTTCTGAGCTAAAGCCTCATCAAACTTCTTCAGGTTGTCCTTGGCCATTTGCTTTAAAGAATGAAGTTTTCTCTTTTTTAACTTCGTCTCTAGCTTGGCTATTTTGGCCTATGTCACCCCCAACTCCTCCAGAGAAAAGTTGGCAGTGACACTTTGGTCTAACTTCTATTCTATGACCATCCTGAGCTCTTTGGCTACTTTCTTCTTGGCTTTTGCTGCTTCCAGTTGGTCGCGAAGACCTTTGCTCATGCCGGCAAATCCCGCGATACTCTCTTCAATCAGAGAGATCTTGTGGATAAACTGCCAAAGATGGACAAAGAAAGTTAGTCATTTCGTAGTGATCCATAAAAAGAAGATACAGAAAGGAGACTTTTTATACCTTCAACGTGTTCGGATAAATGGAAGTAAAAATATCTTCCAAAAGATGGGCCTTGGTTACCTCCCAATCCCTTGGGAGAATGGTGGCCTTCAGCATTGCCCTAGCCAGGCTAGGGTTGTCGAGCTCTATATCATCGACATACGCATTGAAGTCGATAAGCTCCTCTTTTGCCTGTGGCTCGGGCCCTGCTTGCGGCTCAGACGCTGTATCAATTGCCGGGGCCTTGCCTTTATCCTGTCAATCAGCTGCAGAAGACGGTCTGGCCTCTAGAGGTGCTATCGGCTGCTTCGAAGATTGCTCGGCCGGAACCACCCTTGAATGGAGCTCCACCAAGGGAAAGTCATCCTCATTGGACCTTGTATGTACTGCTATTGGGGTGTTCCCCCTGATCGGAACTTTTGGGGGAGTTCTCGAAGGAGCATTTATTGTGCGGGCCCTTTTCCTGCCCTCTTGTTCGCTGGGGGAGCTACTGCTGCCCTCTTTCTGATGGCTTGTCGAAGCTTGTAGGTGTCTAGCTTCATCTTCTCGTCTACAAGAAAGGGAAGTAACAAAAATGGTTAGTCCAAGAAAGAAAGAAAACAAAAAATAAAAAAACAATATAACCGACAGGACATACCTAATGAAGGGAAAGTGCTAATCCGAGCAAGGAAAAGGCTCTGCTTGCTCAGCAGCTCTCTCATCGAAGGGACTTCAACCCCGGAAAGTTTGTCGAAGTCCTCTTTATCGGCTGTTATGACCTTCTTTCCGTCATTGGGGGTCGAACGAGGCTCCCTCCACTCGGTATTAAAGCTCCAAGGCTGCGTAGAAAAGAGAGAAAAAACAAGATTTCCACTCGTGAATGGTAGACGGAAGCCCTGCAATGAATCTCTGATCAGGGCAGGGATCGATGACCCACCATCCTTGGTCGTGAAAATCTTTCTTCAAGACGAAAAAGAAACTAAACAAGGAAGTCCTAGGCACTATGTTTAGATCATAACAAAGGACCAGAAAGGCGCATATTATTCGAGTACTGTTCGGAGTCAATTGTGCCGGAACTACATGATAAAGATTGAAAATCCGGACAAAAAATGGATGAAGCTGTTCTTCATACACTACAATAGTTCCAGGAGGAGGTCTGTTTATCCTCTCACCGAAGTGAGGGATGAAGGCAGGCAAATTTTACGGAATATTGTAATAGTTTCATAGAGAATCTAACCTAGACTCAGTAAGAGTGCTTTTAATGGATTCGAGCCTCAGTTCTTTCTTATATTGATGACCCTTTGCCCTAGAGGGACTATGACTACCGGAGGACTCACCTTCGCCCCTACTGGTCGAAGACCTACCGGCGGTAGGAACATCTAAGGACCTAACTATTTCTACAAGAGAAGATAAATGTTTGACCTAAAAGGAACAGGAGCTCGGGAAGAGAAAGGTTGAAACGAAGACAGAGACCCCCAAAGACCCGAAGTTAAAATGGCGAAAAGATCTGGCCTTCGGGGAGGAAGGCTATTTATATAGGAGGTGTCGACGATCGTGATTCCTTCCTCGAGCTGCGGGAGTCGCCTCTGATCATGCCGCATATACAAATCTCAATCAACGGATATGACCCGACGGAAAGAAGACGATACGATAGAAGAAAAACCAAGGTGTCAGTATCGATTTGCGAGAGCTCGGCAGGCAGAAGACGATGACAGTTCTGATTATGAATTCGTGCGACTTCGACGATCTCAATTGTACCACGAACCTGGGTTTCTTACCAAGCGCTGGTAGAAAAAGCATCGACATGACCCCGAAATCCGAGGGATAATAACTTTCCCACTAATGAGAATCTGACACATGGCAAAGACGTTATGCCCTAAGAATGGCCAATTAATATTGCCAACTGAATCTAAGATTCGCCATCATTGAAGGATATATTCTCTCTTCGATGAAGAGCGCAAAAAAAAAAAACTCATCATTTCTTGTTAACTCCCGTCTTTCAAGGCATTAAATATACCTTGAACTCGGGAGTTGGAGGGCAAATGTTATGATAAGTCAAGTGATCCAACTCATAAAAGACTAGGATGGGCCCGAAGGATAAACAAAAAGCCGTATCAGGCTCAGAAGCTGACAAAACGGCAATCAACTGACCACCCCCCATGAATTCATTAGTCCGACTCACTCACAAGGGCCAACCAACTTCAAGAAGGAAGAGGATGGCTATAAAAGAGTTGGTTATTCTACCAGAATAACCACCTACTGTTATAATAGGCTCGGGTTAGTTCTCAATTGAATAATGTTGGACTTAACTGCAAGAAGTCCATTCAACTAAATTCTGTTAAGGCCAATGCCTATAAATAGTGGTAAGAGAGGACCTCCGGGGGTAAGTAAGAATAGCTAGCTGAAGTATTCTCTCATTCCTGTCTATTATTTCTGAGATTTTGTATCTGTTACTCGAATCCTTGCTGACTTAAGCATCGAAGTGTCCCCCACCGGAAATCCTTCGGTGAGTGGGTTTGTTTTGCAGGACCCCGCAGGAGCCTGATTGAGCGAATCAAATGGTGCGGAAAGACCACTTGGGTTCCGCAATGTTTCTGATTCTTATTCTTATATCCTCACACCGTTGCAATTATCTCCCTTTCTTTTGTTTGCTTGCAATGAATGGTGGTTTTGATTATCTGAAGCAAGCTTCCTTAGAGATTGTCTCAGTTTTATGGGATCGGTGATTGGTCATTAGTGTGTCCGCAGAAAAGATTATTTTCATTAAGGGAGTTTTTTTTTTTTTCCAATTCGTATAATCAAGATTAGCATTTGGAGTGGATTTATGGCTGTTGCGCTGCCATGTTCATAATTGGTATCAGATTTCTATTTAAATGGGGTGCAACTAAAAGAAAAGTGAAACAACAATATGTTTTCCTTTATTGTTTAGTTGATTAGTGGGCTGGAGCTCTGACATATAATTGTCAAGTTCTTTGAGAAAAAACTAAAAGTGAACATTGTGACTGCAACCATCTTCTTTAATAGTAAAAACAACATTTAAAAATGTCATTACATCATTTACATTCTTTTAGCACCAGAATCAGCATTGACTCTCTTTAGTGTCTTTCAAATGCCAACACCAACTTCAATTCTGATGTGGATATTTATGTAATTTTTTAATTAAAGAAAAAAAAATGTAAACTCTTGTTTTAAGATTGGCATTTCAAACATGAACATAAGCCTGAATTTGGAATAAAGTAAAATCAAAAAAAATTTCTCAGTTACTGCTGAAATTATTTTGCCTGCTTATTCACTGTTACTTTCTTCAGTCAGAATTGCTCGACAATCTACAACATTTTAGCAACTTAGCAACTTTTATGATGTCGATAACCTCTAATCCAATGATCAGGTGATCTCTTTAGTTCTCTAACTCACCCGTCCTCCAGTTTGTATAAAATTATGCATAATTCAGGGTCTTCTGTCTACTGACATTTTACGATAATGGTAAAGTCTGCATGTGATAGCCTAGTTCCGAAATATTGTAAGATACCACTCTTTAGTGAACAATTAGAGATGATCTATAGCCTCAACTATTGTGCATAAAGGAGAATTCTGATATCTAAATATGGAGTCTGATTTTAACATGAAAATTTGGATTGGAAAAATGTTGCAAACATCTTGCAATAGTTTCTGAAAACCAAAACTTTCTGGATAATGTATGGAAAATAAAAGGTGTGCATTTGTGCATTACACAAATGTTCAAATAATTTACCATTATCACAAGAATTGAGATTGCCACATACTTTTAGGTGATCCAGATATTTTATGTACTACCAATATGATCCCACTAACACATTTTGATTACTCTATTTTCATGCAAAGTTATGTTTTTTCCCCCTAATTTCATCTTCATTTATACATGTTCCCTATATAATGGCAGGACATGTTATTTGCTTGGTAAGCTACAGAATTTGCACAGTTAAATTCTTTGTTTTTGATTTGAGCCTATATGTACTTTGATATGTCTTTGAAAAACCAAATGGGCAGAAAAGCTCTCCCTGTCACTACTTTTTGGACAATGCTGAAAATGTTGAGAATCAAGTGGCAGAACTGACAGATGAATGATATGAAATAAAGGATGAATAGAATAGAGATTCATAATATTTGGGAAAAATCCCTGACATCGCGTCAATATGTATCACATGGTGGATTATTAGCTTGGATAAATTGGTCACCAGACATGTTAGATGTGAGTTAGAAGTTCCCTCTAGCGGGGAGGGGAGGAAAGGCCTAGCTGGCAAGTAAAATGGACAAATAGCTTTTCACTAAACTTTCAACTTCAGTTTTGGAACCACATTTTGAACAACCAAGCTCAAATTTTATGAAAAGTTGTTTTATTTTGAACAGTGTCAAACTGAAAGAGAGCAGCATTGGAACATGATAATTTAAGGTTGCAAAGATAGAAAAATATAGTAAATCAAATATATATTGTAAAAATAAAACTTCACAACAAAGCACAAAGAAATGCAATAAGGGTTGAACTAAGAATAGTTTTGAAGTCATAATATTCACAATTTATGTAATCTTCACATTTTATTCACTTCAAGAGGAATCCAAGTGTTTTTTCTGAAAACATTTATTTTGTAAGGGAAAAAAGGCATGAAACTACTAAATACCTGCTTTAGTGTCCTATTCTAGTGAACCAAAGAACCATACATTTTTGGCGAAAGCTTCAGTCAAGTTTTTAAACTACCAAATATGCACTCATGCATGAATTTATTGTAGGTATCAAGTCTATAGAATCAGCAAATATCTGTCTTGTAAATTGTTGTTGTTACCAGGTTGTACTTATTCATCTCAAGAAACTTGTTGAATATGTGCTGATCTCAATCTTCTTAATTTTGCATGGCTATATGTCTTGTACAGGTCGGAGTTATGTGACCCGAAACCATCACCTTTGAGTTACTTGAAAAATGAGCATATCTGCGGGCGACCACTAGGTCTTCGATTTGACAAGAAAACTGGAGATTTGTACATTGCTGATGCCTATTTTGGGTTGTTGAAGGTAGGCCCAGAAGGTGGCCTGGCAACACCACTAACCACAGAGGCAGAAGGAATCCCGTTAAATTTCACAAATGATTTGGATATAGATGAAGAAGGGAATATTTATTTTACTGACAGCAGCACAAATTACCAGAGAAGGTATGCCTTCTTTCCATACCTCCTGAGATTTCCTTTCATATTATAATTTCATGCTTTCCGATGCCATCATAATGCATAAATAATAGAATGCTGAAATGGTGATACTATTGGCTCTCTATTGTCTAAAGACTAGCTCAAAGAAAGATGGCTAACCAGTAAACAACTTGTTTTTGATTAAAAATTTGCAATTGCATCCTTGTCATTCCTCTTGTCTTAGAGCCTTCACTTTCCTCAGTTGGTCCATGCCTTACATGTCATTTTCGTTATGGAAGCTTGCATTATTTTATTCTTTGCTGCATCAGACTAACTGCTTTGTAAAAAGTTCCCTTTGATGAATTTATGCCTCCTTATTATTTAGGTGCTATTACAAAAACTATACTAATCAGAAAGTGCAAGTTGTATGTTGCTGTTGCTATTACTACTTTATACTCATGAGAACTGAAGATAAGATCAGAAACCTTCTCACATCTTTAAAAGAAATTGCCTTTGCTTTCCTTAATTTTTTTGGCTCCAGTAAACAATCTCCTTTTGATTAAAAATTTGCAATTGAATCCTTGTCATTCCTCTCGTCTTTAGAGCCTTCACTTTCCTCAGTTGGTCCATGCCATACTTGTCAGTTTCCTCATGGAAGCTTGCATTATTTTATTCTTAGCTGCATCGGACTAACTGCTTTGTACAAAATTCCCTTTGATGAATTTATGCCTTCTTATATATTTAGGTGCTATTACAAAACCTATACTATCAGAAAGTGCAAGTTGTATGTTGCCACTGCTATTACTACTTTATACTCATGAGAACTAAAGATAAGATCAGAAACGTTCTCACATGTTTAAAAGAAATTGCCTTTGCTTTCCTTAATTTTTTGGCTCCATCTTAGCACATGGCTACTAATGCATGGGCCAATCCACCAAACACCTTTCCTTGATTTCTTTGCGGGCGATCTGCCAATCCATGCTTCTTTCCCATCTCTCGTTCCAAGATTGATCTTCTCTCCACAGCTCTTGCTGCAACACCAAGCCATCAAACTCTATTGTAAGCGACTTTCTCCTTGCTGCTGAGTTATTATTCACCACAATTCAATCATCCCCTGTACCATCCTCAGATTCTCTGTTAATTTACATATAGATATTATTTTAATTTTTGGTGGATCCATATAGATATTATTTTAGTACTTGGTCTAAGCTGATCAAGATCAAGCTAAGGGTTTGTCAATAGTCTGAATCTTCTACCTAGAGTAATGCACCCCCCTTCAGAATCTTTCTTGAAGTCTTGAACCTTCATCCACTTTGTAAGTGCTTTCTTACATTCCCATATCTACACCCCCTCTCACTTGCCCAAAACTAGCATGAAAGAACTTCAGATTTAATTTGTACATTTCACATTGGGATTTTTTGGTTAGTAGAATGAATAAAATCTAGCTCGATCTGATCTGATCCAGTTATCAAATTGAGTCTATGTTTTCTCAACAAAATGGTTTTAATATTTTATAAAACTTTTGGAAGTTTTAGCTAGATCAATTCCATTTTAGAATTCTTAGCCACATGTAGTTTAGCCATTTATTACTTGGAGTTCTTTATGTCATTATGCATAGTTCATTGGAGTTCTTTATGTCATTATGCATAGTTCATTCACCTTGAAGCTTGGAATGGTTTGTTAATGGTCTATGGAATCAAACCTAAACTACTTGTTATACACACGCACACACATATACAAGTATACACACACATATACAAGTATACACACACATATACAAGTATACACACACATATACAAGTATACACATACATATACATGTATACACATACATGTACATACATACATCTACATGTATATGTGTATGTGTGTGTGTGTGTGGATGGATGGATCATGGATGTATATGGCTTAATGATGTCAAGAACCCTAAACTTTTTATACTGAATTTCAATTAATTGCAATCAAGTCGTCAAACTTTTAAAATGTTGTAATTTTTTCTTTGATTACTACATCTGTCTGACGGCAATGATGAAAATGGTCATGTGCTATCATGTGACACGTAATGGAAGCTAATTATAGAACTGCTTAATGTGGAACCCAAAACTCCTTCCCCATCTTTCCCCTTTTCTGGTTAAGGTTTCTACTTTCCAATTCCCTCCATCTCCCCCCACCATTACACCAAAACCCCCACCAACAATACCTCTGCCTATGCCACTGCCAACTCCAAACACTCTGCCATGTGCCTCCCCTACCACCAAGACCACCTCCATCACTATCGCAAAACTTGCCAGGCTACCACTATTGCCACCCTTGAAGCCACCACTACACCTAGGCCTCAACCAAAACCATCTCTCTTATTTTCCTTTCTCCTCTCTCCCCTTCTTGCTCAACCCATCCATCAACCTTATACTCTTCCCCCAATGATCTTCCCCATCCCACCAACTCTTCCCCATCATGAAAGAAAGACCCTACCCTTCTGATCAAGAACTCTAACATAAGATCCCCAAAGGCTTCACAACAAGGCCATTCTTTGACATGCTCCCAAGGAGCTTCAACATCATGCCTTCGGGCTCTTCCTCATGCCACAACGATGTCTTGAACTCCATTAACTTTTTTTGTGTGGCCATCTCTACCTTAAATCCTTGAAGAAACTTTTGATCAAGGTTCCCGGTACCAATATCGGGACCTGTACCGGTGGTCGGCCGGTACAGTGGTACCGTACCGTACCGATATGTGGTACGGTACCGGCATGCCCAATTCTTTTTTGTTTTTTGGATTTTGGTTGATGGATTTTGGCTTTTTAAAGTTTTTATTTTGTTTTTTAGGGTTTAGGGTTTAGGATTTAGTATTTAGGGCCTTTAGGGTTTGGAATTTAGAGTTTAGTATTGAAGACTTCAAGATTTAGGATTTAGGATTTAAAAAATGTTAATACATTAATTTTAATTAAAATAAGATATAAAATGATAATTAAATTAATATTATTAGCAATTAATGAAAGTGAAAGGTAACATATAAATATAATTACATATCAATGTCTAGAATCGAGTAGAGTATCGATGTCCATAAATATAGGGATCATTTATATCAGTGTTTACGAAACCATCCCGTATCACTCAGTACAGGGCGTACCGTACTGGCCAAGAGCCAGTACGGTTCAACTATTAAAATCGATATGGAATTAAAAAAAAAAATTCAATTCCATACCGGACGGTACGATATTGTACCGTCCGGTTCGGCCCGGTGCGGGCTCGGTTCGGCCCGGTGCGGGCTCGGTTCGGCCTGATTCAGATCTATTTCATGTTTGATTTAGCAATCCTTGCTTGAGAGGGGGGAGAAAGATTGTTTTTTTTAAAAAAATAGTACCGGTACACATGTCGGTACGGTATGGTACGGTACTGACCATACCGGCTATTGACCGGTATGGGTCCCGGTACTGGTTCAATGATCCTTGATTTATATACTCTATAGGAAGATCAGTATATCCTTCTAGCCAGGCAGTATGATACTTCTCTAGGATCATCCCAGGAGGTATGCGTGATGGATCATAACTCATCGTAGATCCCTCGCTGATGTCTGACTCTTAGAGCTATCCAGAGACTGATGATATGGTAGTGCAGGGGTCCATCCAAATATACCAGCAACAAAATCAGATTCATAAGATGCTCCGGGCTGCATTGTAGCAAGGTACTTACATCGTTAACTCTTAATAACTATTTAAATATATTTTCTCATTGTAGCAAGGTACACAACCAGTCTTCCATTATAAGTATAAAAATTAACAACATCCCACATGTAAAAATGCTAGGAATTGGCTAGTTTACAATTTATTTTAACTTCATCTGGTTGGTAAACCAAAAGAAGTGTCAGCCATTGTTGTTCTTGTGCATTTAAACATTAGAAGCAGGCATTATGAATATGTGGCATATTGCTTTTTAATAGATGGGTTTAGTGCAGCTTACAGTTCCATCTTTTTTCACTATTGTCTGTGTTTCTTTTATTTTTGTTCGGTTATTTTTCTTTGGTTTATCTATCATTAATATTCACAAAAACTGTGGTGTCACTTTAGTATTATCAAAATGTATATGATCATTACAATCATATGGCTAATTTGTCATTAAAAATTCCATATTTCACCTAATGGTTTTCTAGATTGCATTCAACCCAATAAATTATGTTATTAAGTTTCTGCTCTTTTTGCCACAGATAATTGAAAACTGAGTTTAACAGCTCATATGAGTTTCTAGCCTCAGGCTGCTGCATGTTTTTATTTTGAAAATTTTAAACTTGGTTTTGATGGTGACCTAAATTCAACCATTTTGCTAGTGTTCGCCATATTGCCCTGAATCTCTTAATTCAGGGCATGTACCAAACTGTACCATGTCGGAACTGGTATGAAAACACTATTTGGGTTGGTACAGGCCCCTTACCAATGTGTATTGACTTGTTATGAGGTATACTGCGGTAAACTAGGATGTACCAACCTGTACTGCCTTATTTCAATTTGTATCATAATAAAAAGTGAGAAAAATGAGCTTGAGAGCTTTCTCGATATGGGATGTATACCATACCGTATCAACTTGTAATGTGCCAGTGCAGTATCTGATACCAAGATTGTGGATGTTGGATTCTGCTCCTAGAAGGGTCCTAATCTTGGAAGCTAAAACCTAGCTAGCTACACCTTGCTCACCCAACACACTTCCAACCCCCTTCTTGACCAACCATCTTTTGTTGCTAAAAAAATAGTCGATTGAGGCACATACCACTCTCATTTTGTCTTGTTGCAATTGTTCTAAGGGTGAAAAGGACCCAAACATGAGCAATTTAGACCTAACTTAAGCTCAGTTCATTTTGTAATTGAGTGGAGCTCAAGCTATGTTATTTACTCCACAAAAAACTGATTTAAGTGATCTAATGAGAGGTTAAGGTCTTTGAAAGCTTTCATGTATATAGCTTAGGCTAATAATCTTGATTGTATTTTAATATTATACATGAAATATATATAGTATTTTGCACAACAATGTCAATTTATGATAAATAAATATAATTTTTTATTAAATAATAGTCATTATATATGTGTGTGTGTAGAGAGAGAGAGAGAGAGAGAGAGAGAGAGAGAGAGAGCTGTGATCAAGTGAAAATACATGTTTGGATGGTTGATAGACTTAATTGTAACAAGTATTATTCTTCGTTTTTGCATGCAGGAATTTCATGCAACTAGTGTTCTCTGGCGAGCCTTCAGGGAGGCTTTTAAAATATGATCCAGTTACAAAAGAAACAATAGTCCTCCTTCGAAACCTCCAATTCCCTAATGGGGTTTCTCTTAGTAAGGATGGATCATTTTTTGTCTTCTGTGAAGGATCACGTGGCAGGTTGGCTTCCATTTCTTCTAAACATTTTTTTATGCATGGTTGAATGATTCTCATAATTGGTAGCCAATATAGGTTGAGTAGATACTGGTTGAAGGGAGAAAAAGCGGGAACTTCGGACACTTTTGCTATCTTACCTGGATTCCCGGATAATGTGAGAACTAATGAAAAGGGTGAATTCTGGGTGGCAATTCATTGCCGCCGCACATTCTATGCACATCTTATGAGTCAGTATACCCAATTGAGGAAGTTTTTGCTAAAGCTTCCCATCCCAGCAAAGCATCATTATCTGATGCAAATCGGAGGCAGACTTCATGCATTGATCATCAAGTACAGTCCAGATGGGGAGTTGCTGGAAATTCTGGAGGACAGGAAAGGGAAGGTGGTCAGAGCAGTGAGTGAAGTGGAGGAGAAGGATGGGAAGCTTTGGATTGGATCTGTTCTTATGCCGTTTATTGCGGTGTACTGATCATGTTCAGGTAACATTTTTTTCCAATTGCACTGTATACAGCATCACACGACAATATGTTGTTTAATCAATATATTTCGGATGGGAGGATATCGATATTTCATTAGGGAATTGTTTTCCCTTTTTTTTTTTTTTTTGTGCTTGTATCTCCTGCTGCAAACTAAAAGCCTCCACTTATCATAAAAACATAACAGTTATCAACTTTTGTGGATTCGCTGGTGTCTTAAGTCTTCCTTTTTTTTTATTTTAATGTTTTTAATAAGCATCGTGATTATTTCCATTTGGGACTTAATTTTGCATATTCAAAAATTTGGATTTGCAAGGTGTTATACTAATTGATCGGACCAGCAGATAAATTATTATTGACCAGCTGATGAAGAATGATGGCTCGAAATGGCTGAAAAACTTAAAATAAAGTCAAAAATATTAAAAGTCTAGTTAATCTTTCTAGGAAGAATTAGGCGACCAAATGATCAAGCAAAATAAAATAGCTGATGAATAAATTGCCGTTCAAAACTTCTTGGCCGGCAAATTGAAAATGTCTGATGAAGTTGGCGGACAAGGGAATGGTTGTCGTAACGGGAATATTATTGCACCAGCTGCTTAGTATAACAATAATCAGTTAATTCCAATGAAATGTCATTAAGGTTAACTGAAAGGAGTTTTTTCCAATAGAATTTAGTTACTATAGATACTTAGAGATACTGGTAAGAGGGGACCTTCAAGGGTAAGCAAAGAAGGAGCCTGGGAAAAATCTTGATATTTTTATTTCTTTAGAGTTTTCTATCTGTTCACTAAAATGCTATTGACTTACGTATCTGAGGGTCCTCCATCCAAAAATCTCCGATCAGAAACTTGTTTTGCAAGGATTAAAGGTGATCGATTGGCAATTCCATCAAAGAGGTCAGTCAGCGAGGGTTCAACATCAACCGATTAGCACGCCAGAAAGGGGATGGTGGTTGCGTGTGGTCAACCACCCATCTTTTAATTACGAAGGAAAATTTAGAGAAGTTAAATAATGGTCAAAGAAAAAGCACAGAATGCTTTATTTAGTAGGGGTTGTCAATCATCTAAAAGAAATGACCCGTCCAATCCATCATTTGAGGTCCATACTACGCCTCCAATAATGACGATGGAGCAACAATAATTTGCCATTTTTCTGAACAAGATGGAAGCCTTAATTGCTGATGTTTAAAATCTTCAGAAAGTCGTGCTTAATAATCAACAATGACTAATGGAGCTAGCTGCCTCAACAATTGACTTCAAAAATAGTCGACGATCTTCTCCAAGAAAATCTCAACATCAATGGAATACTCAACACTTTCTTTATCAACACTCTTTAAATTGACGATCTCTAGCCTGACGAAGTCCTCCATGATGCTTTGAACGCAATCGATAGGAAGGTAGCCAATGCAGAGAGAAGCATCCAAGGTTTCTCTTGGAATCTTTGAGAAGGGAGGCATGCGGCATCTAAAGGAAGGGTTTTAGATCAGCAAGGCATGGTGGGTTGCCATCCAAGAAAGTTCGTAGGTAAAGGGAAGTGGAGCGCTAGTGCTAGGAGTCCAAGAGAGTCTCCCATCCATTTGGAAGTCTCTCTCCTAGCAGGATCATGCCTAGATCTTGGATATCCAAGTTCTCTAGATCTTAGGAAAGATATAAAAAGTTATGCAATGATCCGAAAAAGGTTCTATGTCTCAAAAATCAGAGGTAGGGCTCACGAGGAGATGAGCATAGGCAAAACCTATTATGCTAAAATGCTGTCATGGAGTTCCTGTCATATGAGAACTTCTCATCCACAATTTTAGGTCCAGATCTCCAAGTCCCAAGGTACCACATCCTAGTCCAGGTTCCTAGGGTATTGGGCATAGGAGATTAGATCTAGAGGTGCATCCTAGGTTCGAGAAAAGCTGGGGGATGCGAACTAGATTGTTGTAGCAAGGTTTTTGGTTTGTAGTGATATAGGATTTGATCGTTGGTTGCCTAAACAAGTTTAAATCAATGTGGAACTTTGCGGAGAGCTTCCTTGCTGGTCTTCTAGGTCAATGCAGGTGCATGGCAGTCCTTTCACTTTGGGGCCCCCTGGGACCCTCCTTTTATAGCCAGAGGTAGGGGCATTTTCGAAATGAAAAGATTCTAGTGGATTCGATTAGAAGTGACAGGGCTAAAGATCCTACCATGCGAGCTGTCAAGGAGTCTTTTCATCCATACAAAATGTCCATTCTCCTTTATACAAAATCTTGTCTTTTGTGCAGAATCAACTATATTTTTTAATGACGATATTGACCACTATATGGGTCCTATCATGCTCTCCTTAATTATAAAGATGTGTTGGCGATTAGCGGTCATGGAGCATGATATGACTTTCTTGTCATATAATTTGGGAGATGAAAATGAGTATCGGTTGTGCTAACCCTCGAACTGTCCAAGTAGGAATATTGCCTGAGGATCTGCTCGCCATCAAACACAAGGATCATGGGTCAGTCCTAGTGTTTATATCAAAGCCAAGGAATGGTCAGCCAGATGATGCTTGATTGAACTACCAATGAGCGCGTGTTGATAGCCTTCTGAAGATCAGTTGATAAGAAAGAATTAGTCATCATTGAGACTGGCTCGAATGAAGGTGATCAATGGTTAGCACTCAGTTGGGGCCTGGCTAGTTGGAAAAGGTGCTAACTTCTCTGATAAGGGATTAGTCAAGGGGTGGGATAGCTAGTGCATCAAGCATGCAATTAAGAAATGTCTAGTAATATTTGAGCCGGGAGGAAATCATCACCGATCAAGGATCAAATCTGGTGAATTATCGATAAACATGCAGACCTAGTCGACCAATCGGACTTACTGACTTAGGCTTCATATCTTTGATCCAAACATGATTTTTCATAATACATATCCTCTACTTCCTAGTCCGAGCTTTGATCAGGCTATAGGAGTATGCATTCTGGAGATGCCAAGAATATGAAGGGTCTCCTCAACTGAAGGGTTGTATATGACTTTTGAGGAGGATCTAAGTGGACAAATGCAATCATGGACTTCAATTGGTGGATTCGACGAATGTCTTGGCCACTATGCTTCATTTAATTTTGGCAATTAATATATGTAGGGAACCAATGGGGGGCTTGTACGTGGTGCACGCCGATTGACTCGAAGCAACTCAGGATTTCGAAAAACTCCATCCCCTACTATAAAAGGGGGCACCTTCTCTTCTTATTGTTCTTCACCTGCTTTTTTCTCTTGCTTGCCCTCCTGCTACCCTCTCTTTCCTAGGTCACCGGCATCTGGCTCTCTCTCTTTTTCCTTTTCTTGTACTCCCTGTTGGGAATCTTCCTAGGCAATTCTATATCATCTCTAGCCATCCCCATCTTCTACTTTTTCATTTTCAAGTTAGTTTTTGTCTTCTCCTTCCATTTCCTTTTATTAGCTCTCATTTCCTTGTCATGGCGAGTTCTGGAAGTATTGAGGGCGAATGGTTATCGGAGAAGAGGGATTCTATAAGGGTAGAATCAAAGAACCCTAAATATCTGACAAGGAGGTGGATTAAACTGGAGACCTCCGGGCCTGATGCATACCAATCTATATTAGGCACAAATAACTTGGCTTAGTTCTGAATCCAGTATGGAATCCCGTGGGAGTTCAACTTGGAACTTTCCAATTGCGATGCCCGAATGAATAGCCCACCCCCGGATCTACTCGGAATGTATAAAGAAGCATTCCGAGTAGGCCTGAGGCTTCCTATTCCTCCTTTCATCTATGATCTTCGATTTTATAGTATTTCATCGTGCATCATTACCCCAAATCCCTTAGACTTGTCATAGGTTTCCTGGTTGTTTGCTTCATGGCCGAGGTTTGGCCTTCCTTATTTTGTTCTGCTCCTTCTATACTATCAAGAGGCATCCATGTGCCAAGGATTGGTGATATGTCTCTGCTCAAAGAGGGGTTCTCACTATGATTAAGGGTGCTGTTTTTGTTATTCATGGATGGAAGGAGTGATTTCTTTTTGTATCATGTTCTTCAGTAGGTAGTGGGACCTCCCGAGCTGGGGTTGGCTAGAGGCTTCAACCCTTCAAGCTCCAAAGTTGGATGCCGAGGAAGAGGGGTGCTTCAAGGTCTTCAGGGATTTCAAGGTTTCTCTTTTAAGAAAATTTCTATTCGATGATGTCCTCTCTTGTGTGGGGCTTAGCCAGGCCAACTCCCATGGTGAGTTTAGGGGTTCTCGTTTGTTTTGCTTTTCTTTTTTCACTTTCACTTTACCTTTCTTATATTGATTGATGGTGGGTGATTTTAGATATAAGGCCTGAGGACCTGGCCAAGTTGAAGGCATCCCTTCCTAAGAAGAGGAAGGTTTAGGCTGCTGTGACTGTGCTAAAGAAGGTGGGGATAGCGAGTGTAAGTTTGAGGAATGTCCTAGCCAAGCAAGCTCTCGACGCCGCGGTGAGAGTTGTCTTGGTGACCTTTGCCCAGCCACTTCTTCCAGCCCTGATCACTCTCCCCTTCACAACCTCGGTGTCAGCTGATCGACCAACTCCCTCCAATGTTTTAAGCGAGTTGGCTCATGTGAAGGGGTCGTTTGATCTAGAGGTCCCTATGGTCGACATCCTGATCGATGCGACCTTCAAGTTTGGAGGGTCATCTAGGAGCTTATTGAAAGGACTTTGCTCCCAAAGGAGTTGGAGTGAATCGAGGGGATGGGCTCTAGAAGCCTGAGGAAGGCCTCTATGATCGTCATGCACCAGGTATTTTCACTACCACTTTTATTTCCTTGTCTTTTTCTTTTCTCTTTTAACATTCGATCTCTATGCAGCTCATGCATTTCCTCTTGCCCCAACAAATTGATCTATCATCGGGGAGAAGGTGATGGAGAAGCGGAGAGAGGTTGAGGATGCCCCTATAGAGGCCTATGGAAAGGCAGAGGTGGTGGAAGTCGAAGTTGAGCACTTGAAGGGGGTGCTTGCAAAAGCCAAGGCTGATCTGGCCTTGAAAAGGGGGAAGAGGAAGGCAACGGTTGTGAAGGCTAAGAGAAAGTTGGCAGAGGCTGAGAAAAGGGCCAAGGAAAGGTCCGCCAAAGCCGGGCACTTGGCTATGGAGGTGTATAAGGCATCGACCAACTTTGCTATAAAGAAGGCTCAAGCGATGGCAGCCATTAGAAAATTGGAAGAGTTTTATGACGATCACATAAAATTCAACGACGAGGCCTTCCAGGAGGTTCATAAACTGGGTAGAGCCAACTACCAACTCCTGGTTCATGACCTAGTATCCTGAATTGGACCTCTCCCAATTGGACGAGTAGAGAGAGTCCAAGGAAGAACCCTTCCCCTTCAAGTATGAAAAGGTCACCGTGCTAGTCCCCGCATCTAAGCTTCCTTCCATCCAAGTTGCAATTGATCCATCCGAGGCTTTCCTGAATTTTGTCGATCCCCAGAGCAAGGTCAAGGATGTACTTTTTTCTTTTCATTTTGATCCTGTAAGAAAACTTTCTATTAATGAAATAAAAATTGCTGTCTTTTAAACATACTATGTCATTTATTTCTATATAGTCGCATGGTCATGTCCATGGCACCGAGCCTTCACCGGATGAACCCATGTTGGCCGAGCCTCTTCCAATAGTGACAACCATGGAGATTAGGACCCATATTGATAATCTGAAAGAAAAGGTTAAGGCAGCGAGCAGGAAGGTTGTCGATGACAAAAAAAGATTGTTGAAGGTGCAGAAGATGCTCACGGAAACCACCAAGGAAATTGATCATATCCAGGCAGAGATCTGGTGAGGGGACAAGGCACACATCACTGAGAGAGCCAACTTTACTATAGAGTCGAAGAGGCTATCCAAGCAAGCTAAGAAAGTGACTTGGGATGCGGTCACTAGATCAGTCCAAGCCTGCAGCCAGTTCCGTTCTTTCTAGGGGAAGATCTTTGCTCTAGAATCTTTGATCACTATCAAAAAGGTGAAATGGGGGTCGATTGCTCGGACGGTGCAACTCTGGAATGACCTACACAACACTTAGGAGAGGATTTCTAGCCTCGAGTAGCTATTGAAGAGCAAGGGTATGCCTATCGATTCTGAAACCAAATTAAAACAAGTCACTATGATTGTCTCTGAGTCGAGCATAAAATAGACTCCGGTGAAGATGTACTGAGCAAGGAAAGCTCCAAGGGCACGGAGGATCCCCAGGGTAGATGAACGCTTGAGGGAGAGGATATACGAAATGCTCGACCTGGGCCACATCGTCGACCATAGTACTTACAGGAATATGGTTCAGATACTCTATTCGGATCTTAATCTTTTCCATTTGCTCCTCTGGAGAAAAACTTAAATGAATTCCTTGCAGAGTTGGTGAGGCGGGCTCATACCAATCTTCAGAGTTTGTCACTCCTCGCCGCATGCCTTGTGGAGTGAAGATCCATGAGATGGACTCTGCTGAGAGCTTGGAGGCTAGAGATGAATAATCCCCTATAATTTTTTCATCATCTTTTGTTTCTAGTGACGACCCTTCTATAACCTTTGGGAATTTTTGACTTAATAAAATTTTTACTTACACCTATTTCTACCTATTTTGTAGTATGAAAATCATTGATGATTTCATTTCAATCCAAATAATTGATAGTCCATCGATTGTTGTGCATTGAGACCTTTACTAGCCAAGCTGATCAAAGGTTCTTTCGTAAATCTTTACTAATTGTTTGACCATAGTTCATTATTAGATTAAATAGGCTAATCGCAGGCTACTGTAAAGTTGAACAAGAGCACTTAGATTTAAAATTGATCGAATTCCCTTGTAAGATCAACCAAAGATCGTTGAGGCTTTGACCGATCAAGAGCCACTTGGAGCCATAACCGATTAAAGGCCATTGAATTTAAAGCCAATCACAAGCTCATTTGATGGATCAAATCAAAGGTCATCGAGGCTTTAGCTAATCAAGGGCTACTTGAAGCCAGGACCAATCAATGACCATTGAATTTAAAGCCGATCAAAGGCTCTTTCAACTTCCTACTGATTAGTAAGAATATACATCATCATAATTTTTATTTAAGAAACGGGAAAGGTTATATCATTGATAGTACATTCAAAGATTTGTTGAGTTTCATGGTCAGATAAAGGGGCTCCATCCAATTGCTTTAGTCAGTAGGTTTCTAGCTTGACCATCTCTTCTACTTGGAACATGCCTTCCCACACTACAAGAAAATTAAGCATTAACGATGGCTAACAACCTATTGCTAATAATAGTTTTTACAAACCACAAAAATGACAAATTTTATCACCGCTAATAATATTATCGACAAAAAATCTTCAAAATTTTAAATTATTTTTAAATTCTAAAAATATTTGCAACAAATTCTTAATTTTTAGTGATGTCGATTGTCATTGCTAGAACTTTAAATTTTTATTTTTTAAAAAAAAATAATGATTAGCGATGTTATTTTTATTAGCAATGGTATTTGTCCATCGCTAATATAAAAATTGATGTATTAGCAATAGCAAGATCTACCATTGCTAATGCCATAAGAAATACTCCTCTATTTTATCACCCCTGCTCGATCGAATTCCAAAAAACTTCCTTCCCCTACTCCCACCCCCTTCCTCGCCCTCCCTCACTGGTGCTCCCCCTCTCTCGTCGATGCTCCCCCTCCCTCACCGGTGCTCCCCCTGTTGACCGCCACACTCTCCTGCTAGCTGCCACACCCCGGTGCTCCCCCTTCCTTTCTAATGCTCCTCTTCCTTGCCGGTGCTCCCTTGCTGGCCGCCACACTTCCCCCTGATGCTACCCCATGTTGGCCGCCACATCCCGGTGCTCCCCCTCCCTCGTCAGTGCTCCTTCCATCGACCACCACATCCCCTCGACCCCCCCACACGGTGCTCCGCCCACCAGCCACCACCCCCCCACCCCCCATAGTGCTCCCCTCTGCCGGTCACCACACTCCCCGGCCCCCCTTCGATGTTCTCCTTGCTAGTCACCACACCCCCTACCCCCCCTCGGGTGCTCCCTACTGCTGGTTCTCCCCTTCCCTACATGCCGAATCTACCATCCCCCATCCATGGGACCTTTCATCTATGGGTCTGCCTTAAATTGTAAGTATGGTCTGCCTTGCCTTGTATTGTAAGTATTAGTGATAGTGCCAAAGCCATCATTAAAAGTTAATTTTTATAGTTATTTATTATTTTAATTAATTAAATATTTATTTATTTATTTAAATAATTAGTTATTTATATAATTAATTAGCTATTTATGTAATTAATTAGATGTTTATATATTGATTTAATTAATTAGATGCTTATTTATTTATTTAATTAGTTGTTTATTTAATTAATTAGATGTTTTTTTATTGATTTAATTAATTAGATGCTTATTTATTTATTTATTTTAATTAATTAATTAATTAGATATTAATTTAATTATATAAATAATTAATTAGGTGTGTATGGATGCATGATAATTATATTATATATATGTATAAAAATATTAATTTAATAATTACATTATTTTTATTTATCTAAATTGATATGTTTATATATTATTTGTAGGAAAGAAAATCATCAATGTGAAGAGTTCGATTTATGAATTCAAACGAAACAAGTTTGAAGCAAATCCGATTTAAAATAAGCACATAATCGATTTTTGAAGGATAATATAAGAATTGCACAGATTTTGAAGTAGCCGGTCCACCATGGACCGGTCGCTTGGTCCACAGAGCGATCGGTGGTCCACAAGCAGCCATTACCTATGGTCCATGGCTGAACTTCGTGGACCATGGGCCGAATCCAGCAACTGCCGGCTAGGGGGACAGCCAACGGCTACCCCATGATGTTCGGTGAAGTCCCAGAAGCGACGAAGAAGGCCGTGGTGCTAGGAATCGATGGCTATGGCGAACCGGCGACGATCCATGGATTTCATGGTCTTCCCCTATTCCACACAAAAAAAAATATCGCCGGATCCACCGTCCCTAGCCACTCTCCCATCTTCGGCCATCATCCCAGCCCTTCTCCCATCTCCGATCATCTTTCCCGGCCATTCTCCCATCTCCACCACCGATTGGCATGTTCTTCTTCTTTGCAGTGGCGATAGTTCCAGCAGCTCCGTCGGTGGTCCTCGATGACATGCGGGTGACTCCGGTGAAGTTATGGTGGCGATGGCTCAAGAGGATGGTGGCAACTTCACGGTGGCATCAGGTGACTCCAGAGCAATCAATGAAAAGGGAACACACGGATCTCAAAGCAAATCCAATCAGAAAGAAGGTCCATCCAGTTATTGATTTACTATAAAATTAGATCCTGGCCATCTGTATGATCCTTTAGTTTAGTCCCACATCAGATATCTATGAAAACCTCTCTCTTGTTAAACCCTATAAAAAGGTTCTTACGCCTCTACCTGGGGGAAGCAACTCCCTGGAGTCCCTTAGAGCCTTTGCATAGGGGACAAGAGGGGATCAACTTAGAAGTGGGTTAGTGCAGAAGTGCGTAAGGGAAGAGCAGGTTCTTCAGTATTTTCTAATTCTTGTTCTGTAATAAAAGAGTATGCTTTCCTTTCTGATTTTTTTTGTTCTCTTTTATTCTCTTTTTATGCTTTATTATTAGATTGATTTTAGGGACAATTCTTGCTTTTCGGAGATATGCCATAATCTGTTACAGATACGAGGCATGCCGAGAAAAGAAGAATTGGATACCTAGTGCCTTCCGAAGATGCACCGTGATCTGTTACGGGTACAGGGTGTGCCAAGGAAAGCCAGGTAAATCTCTCTAAAGCCAATTACATTTTAGTTATAAAAGAAATACAATCTGGCACTGCATAATCACTCTTCCTCTCTTGAAATATTCCCTCTTACTTGCTTTACCTTAAGAGTAGTTTATTTCTTGCTCACTTTTATTTTCACATAACAACAATCACTTTTCTTTTCTTTTTTTAAAAAAATCATAACTTAACTCTAAGATCCCTGAGGATACGATCACGACTCATCATAGTTATAGAGTTGAGTTGGTGAATTATTTTTGATCGCCTACGACAGCGATCAAATTTTGGCACCGTTGCCAGGATCATAGGCATGATTATGATTTTAAAATATAAAAATATAAAAAAATTAGTTCATATTTATTGCTTTCCTAACTAATTTACTGTTTCCAAATCTGAGTAACCATTTAACTACCTATAACCCTAATCTAATTTAGTTTTCTTTTCTTTTTTCATACTTAATTAAAAAAATTAAAACTTACCTAAAAACAACATAAATTAAAAAGAAGACAAGACACCTCATAATACGTAATTAAAATAAAGAAACTAATTAAGCATTAAAAACTAACTACTTGTACTGGACATCTGCTTTCTCTGCATTGCATATCTCATAAAATATCTTAAGGGCACTAAACCCCTAAACAACATAAAGTGGGGACATCATTACCCTTCCTTGTCCCACAAACCACCGACCTGTATATTACATTAATCTAAGTCTTAATTTAAAATCAATTTGATGTTGGCTCCTAAGGATTATCGAACTCACTAGGATAAGGGACCCTAAGAGTTAGACTAGCTCATAATCAACTAGTTTACTGGTGTCTAAGGAAAGGGGTTCAAGAAGGATGTAGCCCTGAAGGAAGGCGGGTTTTTAATTAGTTCCATTGTCTGACTTGGCCAATTATTTGATGTTTAAGGAAAGCAACGGGAGGACCCTTACCGACCTTACCTTTACCTGGCCAGTGGGTAGTTGGTATCTGACTTCGAAAGCTTAAAAGTAACCTTGGAATAGTTAGGAGCTGTCTAAAACTAGGGACCCTAGGATAGAGAGTCTATTGACTGCTAACTTATTTACAATTAACCTAGAACTTTAACTAATACTCATTCTCTATCACTCTTAGATTTAGGCCTCAGGCTCTCACCTTTAGTCTTCTTTCTATCTTTATTCTCTCTTCTTCCCCCTTCTCCTCTTTAATAAAATACATTTAAAAAAAACTTTATAACCTAGGATTGCCTTACCTAGACCATTTGGTTGCATGCTAGATTGACGATCACTACAACCCGACTTGCAACCATCTGACGAAGAGTTGAGAAGACCCCTTATGTCAATCCGGGCTACAAATATGGTCGACCCTAGTGATGCCAACCCTCTATGCCCATTAAGAGAATATTTTATCCCATCCTCGTACTCATACTCACCATGCATCCAAGCATCTCTTGTAGAGGTCACCCAATATAAGATCAAGCCCAGTATTATTCAAATGCCACCATCTTTTCATGGACTTAGTAACGAGGACCCCTATAAGCACCTAGGTAAATTTCTTAAGATCTGCACTATAGTTAAAATCCAAAATTTTTTTGACAATGCCCTTAGGTTAAAGCTTTTCCCATTTTCACTTAAAGACAAAGCCAAATATTGGCTGAGTACCTTAGATTCAATAACTATATCAACCTGGAACCAACTCCAAAGAGAATTTCTCAAGAAATACTTTTTCATCGAAAAAATCAATCAGATTAGAAAAGCCATAACTAGTTTTTTTTAAATGGAAGGGAAAATGTTCCATGAAACATGGGAGAGGCTAAAGGACCTAATCTAAAAGAATCCACATCACGTAGCTCCAAAGTGGCAACTAGTCCAGTATTCTATGATGGTCTACTAGAAAAACACCGACAGATGGTCGATGCCTCATGCGGAGGAACTTTCATGTTGAAAAGTGAGGATGAGGCATGATAATTATTTGAGACGTTGAATGAAAATTCTTTATACCATATGTCTGCCTTAAGTAGTGATAGACTCATTGCTCCTTAAAAAAGGGGCGGAATCTATGAAGTTGGTCACTACATAGACATCCACAATAAAATGAATAAGATGTCACGAATCAGGAAAGACTCCTCGGGACACCGCCGCATGCACCTGACAGCCCGGTGGGGATCCCGAGACAAGCACCCAACGGTAACCTAGTTTGCAACAAAACTTGGAGGTAACACACAACAACAAAAGAGAACACACAGGCAAAAAAGAAGACAAGCCAGAGAAAAAAAAAAGAGAGAAGGAGTGCAACCCTCACCAGCAAAAGGGGCATGGCACCACCACCACTACGAGCACAAGCGCAAGTCCGACCAAGAGGACGAAGCACCACTACCACCACCGTTGAGGAAAAATGAGGGACACAAGGAGAGGCGGAGGAACAGGGCACCCCTCTGTCCGCGCTATCACTCTCCCCCTGCAACGTTTTTACCTTCACACACATTTTTCACTCATCCTAGAGCGGAGTCCATCAAGAGGGGCCCGACTAGGAGGATCTATTCCCCTGGATCATCACTGACTTGATCGTCGGAGTGCCCCCGCTGGAAACCCTGGCCCGAATCTCTAACCCCTGTCTCGCAGGTCCAAGAGCAGAGGACCGCCCGGCGAGGCGTCCGCATCCATCGCCGAGGTCCAGGAGCTAAGGACGGTCGAGCGGCAGGGGGGAGCGCATCTCCGGCACCGACAACAGCTATGGACTACGACAATCTTGGCGGCAACACCAAGGACTTTATTAGACTTGCCATCTAGCTAGGATCGCAACCCGACTTGGTCAATGCCTCCTTTTCCAGTTTTGACCATGATCAAGTTTGTGAGCACCCTTTTTTCACCTAAAATATTTAATTGATTTTGGTAGTGAGTTTATTTCTTTAGTTTTATTAGATTATTATATTAATTGATCATGCTTAGCCTAAACTTATGGATATTTTCTCAATTATCCACGATCCTAATCTCTTTTAGATCTAAATTTTTTTTTATTATTACTTGTAGTTTATTAAAAAAACCTTCGATTATAGCTTAATCCCTTCCAGATTAAGAAAATAATAATTAGCTAATTTTGATTTATAATTTTGGTTTGCTGACAATTTAAATTAAAAAAATAAATAATCTGCATTGCATCCCTAGATCATATCGTCCCACATCATTTTTAGATTACAATATAATCCTCACCTCCTAGACTTATTAAAAAGAATGGAGTTAATGATAAAAGGATGATAAACTTAGTAAGAACCTACACTTAATTAGTACCAGAGAAATTGAAAGGGAATTGAATGAAAGTTCTTTGATTTGGATCTTAGCAGTAAAAGAAGCTGATAGTGAGAACCAAAAGCAATATCCTAATGAGGTACTAACCCTGCTTGAAGAATTTAAAGATGTGTTCCCTGAGGACCTCCCAAACTCTTTATCACTGATGTGTGATATTTAGCATGCAATTGGTCTTGTTTCGGGAGTAACCTTACCAAATCTATCCCATTACAGGCTAAACCCTAATGAACATGCGGAGTTGTAATGCCAAATTGAAAAGCTCCTTAAGAAGGGATTTATAAGGAAAAGTTTGAGCCCTTGTGCTATGCCCGCATTATTAACACTTAAGAAAGATGGTTCCTGGACAATGTGCGTGGATAGTAGAGCTATAAATAAAATTACTATTAAGCATCGATTTCCCATTCTCTAATTGGATGACATGATTGATATGTTAGCATGATCTAATATTTTTTCAAAGATTGATTCAAAAGGTGGGTATCATCAAGTTAGGATTAGACCAGGTGATGAATGGAAAACCAACTTTAAAACTAAAGATGGTCTATATGAGTGGTTAGTAATGCCATTTGGCTTATCTAATACCCCTAGTACCTTTATGAGGATGATGTCACAAGTGTTACGATCTTTTATAGAATCATTTGTGGTCATATACTTTGATGATATTTTGATTTATAGTAACACTAAAGAAGACCATCTAGCCCATCTCTAGCAGATTTGTCAGACATTAAGAACTCAAAGTTTATATGCAAACTTAAAGAAATATGAGTTTATGATAGACCAAATTATTTTCTCAGATTTTATAGTTACCCCGTTTGTAGATCCAGAAAAAGTTTGTGCAATTATTGAATGGCCAATACCCTAGAATGTACATGAGATCCAAAGTTTTCATGGCCTTACAACTTTTATCGAAGGTTTATCAAAGGGTTTAGTACTATTGTAGCCCCAATCACTGATTATATGAAGAAAGGAGGCTTTGAATGGACTAAGGCTGCTGAACGAGCTTTCTTGGAGATCAAAGAAAAGATGACCCATGCTCCTGTATTGCATCTACCATATTTTATGAAGGTCTTTGAAGTTGCTTGTGATGCATCAAGAGTTGGGATTGGTGGAGCCTTAAGCCAAGAAGGATACCCTGTAGCATTCTTCAGTGAGAAACTGAATGATACTAAATGAAAGTATTCCATCTATAATAAGGAGTTCTATGCCATTGTAGAAGTATTAAAATTTTGGAGACATTATTTACTACCTCAAGATTTCATTTTATACTCTGATCATGAGGCTCTTAGATTCCTTGATTTCCAGAAAAAGCTGAATCCTAGACATGGCAAATGGGTTGAATTTTTGCAAGCCTATACCTTTGTTATTAGACATAAGGCAGGCTTAGAAAATCATGCTACCGATGCACTCAATCGTAGAGTAGGTCTTTATCGATAGAGACTGAAAAAGAGACTCGAGCTATCGGTGCATTTAGTCATCGAGTGACCCTTTTATCAGTAATTAGTATCAAAGTCATGGATTTTGAACAACTTAAAGAAGAATATGATGGCTGTCATGACTTTAAGAATATTGTAACATTCCTAAGACAAGGATCATCTAAGGAATTTAGTGAGTATACACTTCAGGATGGTTTCTTATTTAAAAATAATAAGCTTTGTGTCCCTTGAACCTCTGTTAGAGACTTTTTAATTTGGGAAGTACATGCTGGACGATTATTACGACATTTTGGATAAAATAAAACTATAGAAGCTATAGAAGTCCAATTTTATTGGCCCAGTTTGAAACGCGATGTAGCTCGAATTGTAGCCTAATGCCGAACTTGTGCAGTAGTCAAGTATCACAAACAGAACACTGGACTATATACACCATTACCGATACCCAATTGTCCATGACAAGATGTAAGTATGGATTTTATTTTAGGATTATCCCGGACAATTAGAAAGAATGATTTTATCTATGTAGTAGTGGATCGATTCTCAAAAATGATGCATTTCCTACCTTGCCCAAAGACTTCTGACGCTTCTAGAGTTGCGAGATTATATTTTGATGAAATAGTTAGGCTGCTTGGATTGCTGAAATCAATTATGTTTGATAGGGATGTATGTTTTATGAGTTATTTTTGGAAGATACTTTGGCACTTAATGGGAACGAAACTAAAATTTTCATTTGCATACCACCCCTAAATTGATGGACAAACTGAAGTTGTGAATATAAGCTTAGGTAATCTTCTTCGTTGTTTAGTTGGAGAATATATTTAAAACTGGGACTTATTACTATCTAGAGCTGAATTTGCCTATAATAGTTTTGTTAATAGGATAATAGGAATGAGTCCTTTTGAAGTAGTATATGGTCTTCAGTCTAGGAAACTAATTGACCTCATTCCATTATCCCTGCAAGTTAGGACATCTAAATCAACCGAATCATTTGCATAGCATGTAAGAGATCTGCATAAAGAAATTATTAATAAAATTAATATCAGCAACCAGATCTATAAATAATTAGCTGATTCACACAGACGAGCTCATGATTTTGTAGTAGGAAATTATGTTATGATACAGATTAGACCATAGCAGTTTCCTTCTGGAACTATCAAGAAACTACATGCCCGAGGAGTAAGCCCTTTTAAGATTTTTAAAGAAATTGGGATCAAATGCATATATTATGGATCTACCATCTGATTATGGCATTAGCACTATATTTAATACATCAGATCTAATAAAATATAAAGAACCAATATCAATACCCGATGATTGATGCGGGACAGATAAATAAATAATTAAAATAATAATTAATTTTTTTTATATATTTTAAGATTTTAAAGGAGAGCTCAAAGGAAACAGTAAAGGAAACTAATAAGTCTATTACTCGCACAAGTAAACCTAACAAGTAATTAAAAAGCAAGACCTGGTGGTTGAGAAACCATTGAAACTAGGATTAACCTTCAACAAGTCAAAAACTAAAGAGGGGAAATAGGTTTTAATTTACCAACGAAGATTGTTTCTCCATATCTAATAGGACTCTCAAGATCTTCATGGCAGGGTTTCCAGATCTCGCTTTCGGGCTCTGATTTTATGTACGATGTCGGTTCCGAGGCAAGAACACTAGATCTAGATCCTTGATCACCTGCAAAACACTCAGCAAAGGAAAATAGGGTTAAAAAGCAGTAAGAAAAGGGAAAGGAAAGAAGGGAAAGGTTTAGAAGTAATGGATGGATCATTTCATCGGATGGATAAGTAGGGCCTCACACCCCGCGATGCACACAGCAAAGAAAAAAATTCAGCAGAGTTTCTTTGTATTTTAATAATAATTTCATGAATTACAAGGAGGGGCTGGTGGGGTATTTATAGAGCCCCAACCAGTGAAGTAAGGGACTTAGATACAAGAATTTTGTTCCCTTTGAACTACAACTCTGGAATTTTGATACAAGTAGCCTGGACTCCTGCTTTGGATTGACTGGGACTCTTATCCAAGGTTGGTGCCATGATGGAGAGGGAGATGAACTTTGATGAAGGGCCACGATTGCTTCCTTGGTTGGTCATGATGATTGGACTCAGGAGTCTTGATAATGTAGCCTTCTGCAGGTGCTTGGATTCTTCAATTTGGATTGGAGAAGACTTAAGAGTTTTGATGAAACTCTTGAGTTCTTGAAGCTTGAGCAACTAGTAACTTGTTTGAGTGAAATGCTAGGAGTAGAAACCCATCAAACCTTCTTTCCTTAAGTGAGCAATTTAACCTGGGACTCTCCTTGAAGTGGGCGATAAGAAGAAGCTCCTTGGAAGAGTGGCCGACTTTGGTTTTGGCATGGAATAATTATGTGGGAGGGCGCCAACTTAGGAGTCCTTCTACTTTACTTATCTTAATTTTAAGTGGTGCCTAAAACTTCTTCTCATGGGCCGACCAAAGAGCCTTGCCATGTGGTGATGTTGCATGTCCAAACACAAGTGATATGGTTTGTGTTCTTGTTCCAAAATAAAATATCCAAACGGTGTTGTCCAAATATCATGTGGTGATGTCCAAATCCTTCAAAAGGTGGCGCCAAGAAGAGGTTGTGGCTTGGACTAGCTGATGGGGACATCGACTAGCCTAGAATCTGAAGCAGCCTAGATTAAACCTAAAGCCCAGCCTAGAACTTGAAGCCCAACCTAGTCCAAAATCTGAAGCCAGCCCAACCCAGAAGCCAACCTAGAACCTGAAGCCAACCCAGCCCAAACCCTGGGGTCCAAGATCCTGGAGTTGATGAGCACACATTCCGGAGCAGCATGGATCTCGGAGCAGCACGAATCCTGGAGCATATCCAAATGAAGATAATGTAAATTTTTTATGGGTGTATGAGGGATTGGGATATTAGGATTTTTTAGGATTTATCTCGATTGTTTGAAAATTTTTTTTAGGATTTGATTTATCGTTGTTTAGATATTTGTTTTATCGGATCCCCAGTTTGTTGGGAAGTTTTGATTATTTTAGTCTATTTAAAGTCTTTTCTCGTTGGGAATAAAAGTAGTGAAGAATTGATTGAGCAAAGAGCTTGGGTGTGTCCCGACTCCTCCCCCTCCTCTCCTTCTTTTTTCCCTGCTCTTCTCTCTTCTAGTTCTTCGCTCCCCTGAACTCTCTTTCTTCTTCTCCTTCTACTTTCTCTCCTTCTTCCTCTGAAACTTCCTTGTTATCTCTTTTCCTAAACTTTCCCTCTCCCTCTTTCTTCTCTTGTTACTATCCTCTTCTCGGACCTCCTTCCTTGTTCTTCTTTATTCCCTGCTATTATCAAACCAACGATAAACAGAACCACTGCCCATCATCCCTGTTTCCCCTTGCTCCATCGTCACCAACCTTTTCGCCAATCGACCATTGCCTCCACTACCGGCTGAGATACCGGCAAGCAGCCTTCCCTGCCGTTCTTCCACTTCGTCAACCTCTCCTACGACCGGGAGCACATTGCCGTCGTCTCCTTCCACAGCACCGAGAGCAGCGCCAATCCCACGGCCATCGTCCAAACCCACAGCCACCAACCGGAATTGCTCGATCTTCCCTCCGATCATCGCCTCACCCCAACATCTCATCCAAGCCATCCAAGCCCCTCATCTCTCCACTGGATCGTCGCCTCTCTGCTTCCTATGAAAGGCAGAGCCTGACATCACTATTCGCTATGGGCCCTCTTCCTCTGTAGGACCAAGAAGGACCCCACCTCCACCAGTCCCCTCGACTCACAACCATGCTGGCATCCCTACAATGCCCGTATCGCCCCCGAGCCGGCACCCCCGTGCCGCCCGCATCTCTTCCTAGCCGCTGCCCATGTCGTCCTTCTCCCCACCGTGCCGCCGCCATTCGCTGGAGCAGGGCCGCGTCGCCATTTCCCCAGACCACTGTCCTCATCCTTAGCCCCATCACCGACGAGGCCTCCCAGCAAGCCCCCCGGTCCGCACGATCGTGAAAGCATTCACACGATCATGAATGCAAAGCCGGCTTCCCAATGCTGACTTCAAGCGTTGAAAAAAAAGAAAAATAGAAAAAAAAGGGAGAAAAAATATGAAAAAAAGGTTCATTTGAATAAAAAATTGGAAAAAAATAATTGGGTTTTGGTTTAACCTAGCCTAGGATCGTTTCTTAATGACCAACGATCCAATTCATGGAATAAATTTTGATCGGGGTCTGTCCCGCATCACTAGCACATGGGTTGTCTTGGATGCACATGGGTTGTCAATTGGGTTCACATGGGATGCTGTCTGGGTACAAGGACTCAATGAATAATTAACCAACTGATAACTAATTGAACCAACCATACTTAATTAGGCTTCCAAAATAAAAATCCAATTAAAGTTGGTAAAAAGGGCTAATTAAATTGGACCACTAAGATCCCAATTGGGTAATTAGGGTTTGACTCAATTGGGATTTCGATTCAACCTGGTAAAAAGGGTTTTATCCCAAAATAAATAAAATCTTAATTTTAGTTGGTAAAAAGGGTTTACTCTAACTAAACCAAAATAACAAAATTTAAACTAAATATTTACATGATAAATAGGGTTTGGGTTCAGGGTTTTACTCACAGGTGATCCACAGGGATGTGGGTTCAACCTGTCGACTTATTTTAACCCTAGTGCCAGCACCAATTATCCCCGGGTGGGAGGAACTCGATCCTGTCGAGTATGGGTCAATTCCATTGTTATAATATTCTAGTAAATCAAGGGCAACTCTCTGCAAGTCCTCTCTGGTGATCCAAGAATCATCAGACTCAGATCGCCCTTGCCATCGAACCAGATACCGCTGGTAATCATTGCTCTGAGTAGCGATGATCTTGTCATCCAAGATCCGTTCGATCTTGTCTCTCCGGGTTGGTGGTATGGTAGGTGGACACACTTGGGTTGGTTCACTCTCAAGGATAGGATTAGGTCCAAATGGCTCACTAGGAATTAACGTTGGTTCCCTATACTCGATAAGGTCTGAAACGTTGAAGGTATTGCTAATGCCTAGTTCAGGTGGCAACTCGAGTACATAGGCATTAGATCCTATTTTTTTAATTACTTTGTATGGTCCATTACTACGGGCATATAACTTCTTCATGGTTCCAGGTAGGAACCATTCAGGTCGTAGTTTAACCATTATAAAGTATCCTTCAGTGTATTCTTTGAGTCTCCTTTTAAAATTACTCTTGGTTAATGTATGACATGTTGATGAAAATTTGGCATGAATTCCTACTAAATGCCATAGTGTTTTCCTAAGTTCTTGAAGCTTGAGCAACTAGTAACTTGTTTGAGTGAAATGATAGGAGTAGAAACCCATCAAACCTTCTTCCCTTAAGTGAGCAATTTAACCTGGGACTCTCCTTGAAGTGTGTGATAAGAAGAAGCTCCTTGGAAGAGTAGCCGACTTTGGTTTTGGCATGGAATAATTATGTGGGAGGGCACCAACTTAGGAGTCCTTCTGCTTTACTTATCTTAATTTTAAGTGGCGCCTAAAACTTCTTCTCATGGGCTGACCAAAGAGCCTTGCCATGTGGTGATGTTGCATGTCCAAACACAAGTGATATGGCATGTGTTCTTGTCCTAAAATAAAATGTCCAAATGGTGTTGTCCAAATATCCAAATGGTGTTGTCCAAATGTCATGTGGTGATGTCCAAATCCTTCAAAAGGAGGCGCCAAGAAGAGGTTGTGGCTTGGACTAGCACATGGGTTGTCTTGGATGCACATGGGTTGTCAATTGGGTGCACATGGGATGTTGTCTGGGTCTCCTCTTGTAATACAGGACTCAATGACTCAACTAATTATAAGGACTTAATGAATAATTAACCAACTGATAACTAATTGAACCAACCATACTTAATTAAGCTTCCAAAATAAAAACTCAATTAAAGTTGGTAAAAAGGGCTAATCAAATTGGACCACTAAGATCCCAATTGCGTAATTAGGGTTTGACTCAATTGGGATTTTGACTCAACCTGGTAAAAAGGGTTTTCCCCCAAAATAAACAAAACCCTAATTTCTGTTGGTAAAAAGGGTTTACTCTAACTAAACCAAAATAACAAAATTTAAACTAAATATTTACATGATAAATAGGGTTTGGGTTCAGGATTTTACTCACAAGTGATCCACAGGAATGTGAGTTCATCTTGTCGACTTCTTTTAGCCCTGGTGCCCGCACCAGTGATCCTTTTGAGCCTAACTCCTTTGATGAGAGTGATCCCCTACTTGAGTGTCAACAACCAAAAGTTTTTCAAAGATATGATTGGATTGAGAAGATTCTGGACGAGCAGGTCGTTTCTACCCAGAGTCATGGATACCAAAGATATTTGGTAAGATGACAAGGCCGTCCTGAGTCTAAGGATACATGGATTATCCGAGAAGAACTGTAGCGGATTGATCCTAATTTCTTAAGCATTATCAAAGCAATATGGAGCCTGACTCGACGGAGTCAAGTTCTCTCCATCCTAGGGGAATGATGAGGGCATCATTCAGCACAGATCTTGATGCACATATTTGAGCAGACATTTATGTTTTTTTTATTTTATTTAGATATATTAGGATTGGATATATTATTTTTATTTTTATTATTCTTGTATCCAAATCATGCACGGATCTCAGAGCATGAATACTGGATTAGTATAGAGCCTGTTTTTAGATTAGGCCAGTTGTTTTAGTTTGACTTGAGTCTTAGTATTTTTGTTTATCTGGTCTCCAATATATTAGAGAGTCAGAGTTTTGGTCTTCAATTCGTGGAGGACTAGGATCTATTTAAAGGAGTTCCATGTATCAGTTGAGGCATCAATAAATATTGAATAAAGGAATTTTGTTTTCTGACTCCCTCTTCTTCTCTTCTTCTTCCTCTAGTTGAGGCATCAACAAATATTGAATAAAGGAATTTTGTTTCCTGACTCCCTTTTCTTCCTCTCTTCTTCTTCTCTTCTCCTTCTTCTTCTCTTCTTCTTCCTCTTCTCCTGGTTCTTCTCCTTCTTCCTTCTTCTCTCTTCCTCCCTCTCTTCCTCTCATTCTCTTTCCCCTACTTTTATATTACTTGTTCCTCCTGCCTTCTACAGTGGTCTGAGAATCAAACTCCTTGAGCCCATTATCAAACCATCAACAAGCAACCAAATCCCTGATATTTGCTTCCCCTGTTTCAACTCGCTACCACCTGCATCTAACCAAACCGCCACCCAAACCACCTCCCATCACCACCCTGTGCAAGACATCCTTCCCCAACCTTGGACATATGCCGGCCAACCCAGTTAGGAGTTCCCATCCTACTCTGCGCGAGCCATTCACTAGGTCCTCCAATCGCCACCACCGACTCTGTTTCATCCGTTCCATCTACACGAAAATCCTTCCCTCCGATCGATGCCTCCACAATCGTTGACCACCATCAAGTACTTCACCCATCTCTTCCATTCTCTTGCACCCTATGCTCGATCGCCGCTCCCTCACTGCCTTCCATCCGCACGAAAATCCTTCCCTCCGATCGACGCCTCCACAACCGTCGACCACCATCAACTACTTCACCCTTCTTTTCGATTCTCTTGCACCCCACGCTCGACCACCGCTCCCTCACCGCCTCCCCTCACAGCATCGATTTCTCTCTTTCCCTCACAGTACTGACATGCCAAACTCCTCCCTCCACAGCATCGATCCCATCTTCAACCTACGGAATCCTGAAGCCAAGCGCACCGCACTACTGCCGACAAACACCGGTTCATCAACTTTATTGAGCCGCCCCTCTTCTCCACCTGTGCTGCAATCAATCGCTAGACTAGAGTCATGCCTCCCCTCTCCCCGAGCCACTGCCTTCACTCCAATACCGTCGTCGGTGAAAGCCCCATCGGATTTCACTGTCTAAAGACCTCCCTGTTTCGGAATGATCGTGAAAGCATTCACACGATCATGAATGCAAAGTCAGTCCTTGGTGCTGACTTCTGTTTCAATTGAAAAAAAGGGGAAAAAAATAAAGAAGTGGGTTTTAAAGTCAACAATTTGGGGTTCACACCATTTGATCCCTTGATATCCTCTTCATGATCAAAGAGTGCATGCAAATTCAAAGCAATCCTGGAGTGACTTATAATTTTGAATTTATTGGACCAAATCTAAAATTATTTTGATTTAGAAAACCTGATTGCAACTATTATCTTTTGGTATTATAGGTCTAAGGACTTTATCAGACTTGCCATCCAATCAGGATGGCAACCCGACTTGGTCAACACCTCCTTTTTCAGTTTCGACCATGATCAAGTTTGTGAGCACCATTTTTCCACCTAAAATATTTAATTGATATTGGTAGTGAGTTTATTTTTTTAGTTTTATTAGATTAATATATTAATTGATTGTGTTTAGCCTAAACTTATGGGTAGTTTCTTAATTATACATGATCTTATTTTTTTTTTAAATCTAGGTTTTTTTTATTATTGCTTGTAGTTTATTAAAAAAAACCTTTGATTATAGCTTAATTCCTTATGTATTAAGAAAATAATAATTAGCTAATTTTGATTTATAGTTTTGGTTTGTTGATAATTTAAATTTAAAAAAAGCATGCTTAGATCATATCATCTCGCATCACTTTGATGATGCCGGGGTTGAACGATTTAACATTGCATCATTCCTTAGGTATAATATGGTAAAAGACAAACCTATCAATGACCAACTTCATCAATTTCAAGAGTACGTTAGAAAACTTCAAGCCAATGAAGATAAATTCTCAAAAAAATTTAAAATCTCTAGCCTTTTAGATAAAATGCCTCATTCCTGAATGGCTTTGTCAAAAGTCAGCTCCAAAAACAAGGAAAGCTAACCTTAGCCCAACTTTTGAACTCAATCAGGATAGAAAACTAACATAGATTTAAAATCAAGCAAACTAGAATTCTAAATACCCAAGCTAACCTAATCCAATAATACTAAACCAACAATAATACCAAACTAAAATCAAAGTCTAAATTTTAACCAAACAAACAATACCAGTCAAACCAACAATACCAACCAAACCAACATTACTGCCTTAACTCAAATAAATTCAAATCCAAGAGCAAAACCTTCAAAGCCAATAACATTAGATCTAGTAAGCCTGTCAAAGGTCCAAGTGAAATGCTCTATTTTATATATGGGAGAATAAATCATCTTGTAAGAAACTACTTTCATCGAAAGAAGGAGCCTTTTCGCAAGCCTTTTGATTCATCCAGATCCTAGGCTCATGTAGTCACCTTTAGGTCAGTAAGTTTAAACCTTGAAGTTAATGTTACTTCTTCTAACCTTGATTTGTGGTTGGATTCAGGAGCTAAAGTTCATATTTATTTTGATCGCTTTTGATTTACTACTTTTTAGGACTCTAGTGAAGGAGGTGTGACCCTAGGAAACAACACAGCCTCCAGGATCATGGGACAAGGTCGAGTCAACTTGAAGATGACATTAAGAAAAGTTCTCACCTTGACAAATGTGATATATATTCTAGATCTTAGGAAGAACTTTGTTAGTTGGTCTCAGCTGATTCAGAGGAGATATAAAATCATCCTTGATTGTAATAAATTATAATAACTAAGAATAATGCCTTCATAGAAAAAGGATATGTAAGTGAAGGCTTATTCAAACTGAATGTAATAAAATCTTTTATGAATAAAATTGAGAATCAAATTTATTTTGTGAATGAATCTAAATAAAATCTGTGGTATGATAGGTCATACACACTTTAAAAAGTTTAAATATATCATGGAGTTGATATATGATGAATCTAAACAACCAAGAAAACTATTCAAATTAGTTTTTTTTTTTTTCAATCTTGGAGTTGATATATAGGGATGTATGTGACTCTACCAAAACTGCAACCCATGGTGGCAATAGATGCATAGTGATCTTTATAGATGATTTTTCTAGATACTGCTATTGTTACTTAATTAAATCTAAAAATAAAACCTTCAATAAGTTTAAAATTTATAAGAGTAAAGTAGAAAATCAATAAAAAAAAGAAGATTAAAATTGTTAGGTCTGATAGATGAGGGAGTATATCTTGAATGAATTCTTCTAATTTTGTCAAGAACATAATATAATTCATCAAGTGACTACTCCTTACTCTCCACAATCCAACTGTATAGTTGAGCCTAAAAACCATACTCTCATATACATAGTAAACATTATGCTTATCAGTTCTGGCTTACTTGAGAACTTATGGAGGGAAGCTCTTCTATTTTTTTGTTTTATCCTAAATAGGATATCTATTAAGGAGAATGATAAGAGTCCTTATAAACTTTGAAAAAAGAGAATTCATAATCCATATTTTTTTTAAATATGGGGGTGCCTATCTAAGGTCAATACCCTAAACCCAAAAAGAAAAAAATAGGATTTAAGATTATAGATGCCATTTTTATAGGCTATGTCCAAAATAACAATGCCTATAGATTTTTAATAATAAAATTAAAAGTTAGTGATATAGTAGAAAACTTAATCTTAGAAGCTAGAGATTTTTTTTTCGAGGATATATTTTCTTTTAAAACTAGAATTTCTAAATCCCTAGAATATGAACCATCTCTCTCTAAAGTTATAGAACTAGAACTAGAAACTGAACTTGAATCAAGAAGAAGTAAAAAAAATAATTGAAAAAGATTTTAAAGAAGACTTCTTCACATTCTTAATAAAGGATGAGCCTTCTATGTATGATGAGATGATATTATCATCAGAATCATCATATTGGAAGGAAGCTATAGATAGTGAAATTTAATCAATCATATAAAATAAAACTTAGATTTTAACTAATTTACCTCCAAAAAACAAACCTATAAGAATAAAATAGATTTTTAAAAAAAAATTAAAGCCAGATGGATAATAGAAAGATATAGAGCTAGGTTAGTAGTAAAAGAGTTTAGCCAAAAGAAAGACAGATTACTTTGACACCTATGCTCCTGTAGCTAGGATAACTATCATAAGAACTTTAGTAGTTTTAGTCTCAATTCATAAATTAATAATCTATCAAGTTGATATAAAAACTATATTTTTAAATAAAAAATTAGAAGAAGAAATCTATGTAAGCCAACTTCAAGGATTTGAAGTAAAATGACAAAAATATAAAGTATGTAGACTAATTAAATCACTTTATGATTTATAATAAGCTCCTAGATAATGGCATATTAAATTTGATAAAATTATCTTAAAAAATAACTTTAAAATAAATGAATATGATAAATGTATATACTATAAAAGATGTGATATAAATTTTATAATATTATGCTTGTATGTAGATGATATATTATTATTTAGAATATCAATGAAAGTAATTCAAGAAACTAAAAGCTATTTATTAAATAATTTTGATAAGAAAGTTCCAAGATAAGCTGATATAATTTTAGGAATGAAGCTTAAAAAAGTAGATAGTAGAATAGCAATAAACCTAGCATACTTAATAGAGAACATACTTTAAAAATTTGAATATTTTGATTTAAATCCTATCTCTATCCCTTATGATCATAGTTCTTATTTAATTAAAAATTTAGGAGAGCCTGTTAATCAATTAGAATATTTTCAGATGATATGATTCTTAATATATATTTCAAATAGAACCCGTCTAGATATAGTTTATGTAGTAGGCAGACTGAGTTGTTATACTAGTAATCCTGGTAAAAAATATTGAAAAGCTCTAGAAAGAATTTTTAGGTAACTGAAAGAAATCTTAAATTACTCTATAATATACTCAGGTTATCTAGAAGTACTTGAGGGTTATAGTGATGCTAATTAGATAACAAATAACTTAAATGTTAAGTCCATCACTGGATATCTTTTCTTGCTAGGAGGAGCTGCAGTATTTTGGAGCTCTTATAAATAAACAATAATTACTAGAAGTATATTAGAATTTGAATTAATTACTTTTGACACTATATGTACTAAAGTATAATGGCTAAAAGATTTAATAAATGATATAGAAACTCTTTTACCAAAATTTTAAAATTTTTTTGAATTATGATTGTAGAGTTTTAATTGATCTGTTAAATCAATAGACAACTAATAAAAAGATGAACGATTATATTCTTATTAGGTACAAAGCTATAAGAAATAAAATGAAAGAAGTGATATCATTATAATTTATAAGATCAAAAAATAACTTGACAAATCTTTGACTAAAGGCCTTTCAAAGATTGTGGTATCTGAGACATCGAGGGGGATAGAGTTTAAACCCACATATTAGTTAGTCACCAAAGTGGACCCTTACCATCATGGCAATCCTATGGTTAAGGTTCAAAGAAAATGATCTCTGAGATGACGTCTGGGAGCACCAGTTTGGAGTATGTCTCTATCCCGTCTCTATGGTATGGTATTTTATTATGATGGTTAGGTTGAGCATAGATTTTAATAGATTCAAGGTTATGAGTTCAGCGAGATACAATTTCATTGTAGTATCTTTGGAGAATCTATCTTAATAAGAGTAGTCAGGAGGCCACGACTATGAGATCGGGATGAATCCCTGATAACTCTCATAAAAATCAAG
The DNA here is from genome assembly GCA_021397845.1 of Areca catechu. NCBI lineage: Eukaryota > Viridiplantae > Streptophyta > Magnoliopsida > Arecales > Arecaceae > Areca > Areca catechu. The sequence goes on along the minus strand of CM038040.1, from coordinate 5,343,248 downwards.
ACAAGCGTATGGTCTAGATAGCGTTACCCCGCATTATAATCAGTTCATTTTCATACTGTATGTATTTTATGCTAAATGCAAGTTCAAACTTAGAAGGTACTTATACTAAGCATAGTAAAAATCCAAAGATCTTTTATTTTAAATTGTTTGCTAAGTTTAATAATATTAAATTTTAATTTTATTTTTATTTTTTATGAGGAATTATTGACTTTACAGTTTTTTTTAAAAGAAAAAATAAAATAAAAACTCCCCCCCCCCCCCCCCCCCCCCCCACACACTAGCATGCAACGTGGTGGGCAGGTGTGATGTTGGCCTAGCACGCAAGTGCTACGGGCTGGCCGCACGGTGCACTGGCCTAGTGCACGTGCACCATGCGCGGGTCAGGCCATGACCCGTTCGCATGGGCTCGTGTGCATTTAGCCATTTTTTTCTTTTACATTTTTTTAAAAATTCTAATTTTAAAACGTTTTAACGGCTATCTATGGACTTTTTTAAGATTTTAGGAAGATTTTGAATCTATAAATAGATCTCTTTCTTCCGATTTCTAACCCCTCCAAGAATCCCAAGTTCTTCCTTTCCTATATTTCTCTCTCAAAAAATTTAAAAATTCTCTTTTTCTTCTATAATTTTTATATTTTGGACTGCAGACGAGTCTGGTTGGCATCGTTTGAAATCATGCCACCGATGGGCATTGGGGCGTTGGCTTTCAAATTGTACTTTAGAGGAGAGTGAGAGGTCTAATCATTTTTTGCATGAGAAAATAGGCCAAATCTCTTTTAGGATAGTGATTTTATCCGTCTCATAGGCCAGGCTTCAAAACTTTATTTTGTTTTAATTTTTAAATTAATTATCATACCAAAATATTCTGCAATATATACCACAAAGAATTATTTTTTAAATACTTTCAAATTATATAAATATATATATATATATTATAATTAACATGTTCAATCTCTTATTGAGATGGAGGTCGGCCACCGACCTACGTGGAGATATTTAGGCTAGAGGGCTCTTTCTTCTAGGATATCTATAAAGAAGTCCACTCACCGGAGATTCTTTGGCGAGGGACCCTCCAATATTTAAGTTAGTTGAGCTTTAGCAATAATAAAATCAAAGAGAGTGGCAAAGTTCGGACTCTATTTTCTTGAAAGAAATTGCTTATCTCGTGATCCCCTTTGCCCCTCCTTTTTATAGAGATGGTGAGTAGCTGATCGTTATTGCCAAATCTAGTAATGATAGAGAATCTATGCCTGTTATAAATTGCGAGACCGCTAACTCATTATCATGAAGAATCCATATCCACTATGAAAGGTGGAGGTGCCAGCTATGCATATCAGATATCGATGAAGATATGGTATATCATCAGAGAAGATCTCGTGCTACAAATAAGCTCACATGCGTACTATCAAAGAAGGCAATGCCAAAGTTTTTGAGCATGTTATAGTTGGTGGTTTACCACGTAAACTAATCATTGTTACTTACTGGGGCCGATTAGTTGCATACTATTGATTGAGTAAGCTCTTCCATGTAGCATGATGCTCCACTCTGGCCGGCATATGTGCTTTGCTTGAGCCAAAACGATGGGGCTTCGTCTAATCCTAAGGTTGCGTTTGCTTGGAAATCCTGAATAGTAATATGGATTATCTGTAAGATAGATTACCACTGGATAGATTGCCAGTAATGCTGATTATAGTGTTTGGTATACACATGTAATCTATCAGTAAGATTGATTACTGTGTTTGGTATGATAAATATATTATTAGTAATCTAAGCTCAAATTTCCAAAATATCCATAAGTCAAATTTATTAAAATTTATATATTATTACATATTTGACCTGAAATAACCTGCATTTATATATGACAATACTTCAATACTAACAATCCTCAAATTAAGAAAGTGGATCTTTTCTATATAACTGTTGGATCTTTTTCATATCATATGATCATAAATTAAAATATATTTCAATTCTACCAATTTTATGAAATACAATCCAATAAAAATTAAACAGTAACATAATATAAACAATTCAATAATAATCTAAACATAACTTTAATATAAATATCGTCTTTCAAACAACCAAACAACCACATCATCCGAAATAATCACAACAGGTAACATAAAATGTCCTAATTATGACTAAACCAAGGTCATCTAATATATGATATTTTCTCAATCTCCGAGGTAGTGAAAAAAAGTAAGTCAGACTTACACTATCACAAGCAATTATCAATCCAGCTTTAACCATCAATGACTCATGCAACCCCAAATCTTCAATCTCCGCTATTACCTCATAAACTTTCTTCTTCATCTTTTCATCATTTGCAAGAAATTGGAAACAATCTGCCAACTTATCAATACCTTTACTTGAACTTTCACACATTACTTCAAGATTGTTTATAGTTTTAGTCAAAGTGCTTGATAAGAAAATTCCAATAACTTCCATCCATAGATGCATTCCATTTAACATACATCACAGATGCATTCTATCAAACATATGCTAGACGGGAAAATTCTAATAAGCGTACATCCATAGATGCATTCCATCAAACATATGATAGACCATACACATATACACTTACACACCATTAAGCAGCGGTCCATACACATACACTTACACACCTATGTGCCTTTGTTGAGTGAATTTATTTACATTAATTGGTATCAATGTGTATATATTTACTTACTATTTTGTAAATTGCCTCACTGTAGTTCACCATACATACCTTTGCTGGTCCTAGAATGAATGCATTGCAATGGTGCATTAATTGTTGGAAAGCAAAAAACTCAAGACTCCTTAAAGTTCATTCCTTCCGCTGAAGTATAGATCGTGGAAAAAAAATATACCAACAGGATGCTGCTAGGTAGGGCAAAACCGTTGTTATGACTCCAGATCCATGCAACTCAAGACAATTAAAGGTCATTCTTTTCGCTGAAGAGTGGATCGTGAAAAAAAATATGCCAACAGGATGCTTCATATTCCTATTTATGATACTTCTAACATCATTAACAAAAAATGAGAAACAAAATGCCAATAAACGATAACAGATGCCACTAGATTGGGAAGGGGGGAGAGAGAGAGTTGGAAAAAGGAAGAAATATAGAGAGTGAGTGAAAGAGCGGCCATATCTTGGATGGAGAAACTGGAGCGCAGGCGAGATGGATGTGCCTGGGGGACGACGATGACGAGGAGGAGAAACCAAAGGAGAGGGAAGAGAGGATAGTTTCGTTCTCACCGAAGCGAGAAGGGACATGGCAAATTTGTCAAAAAAAAAATTATATCTCCGGTAATCTGGATAGCCACCTCTCCCTGAGATAATCTCATGAAAAGTAACCCGGATTACCAGTTCAAGATAGATTACCATTTAACATAAATACCAAACGTAGTTATCTGGTGGGTCAACTTTAAAATTACCGATAATCTGAATAGATTACCGTTTACCAAACGTAACCTAAAGTCATTTACTCTTGGTCCATAGTTAATAGGTGTCCAAGCTTTGGATCAATTGTTCTCCGAAGTTGTAGACTTATTGTGCCAGGATCTGTACACTCTTTTTTTGCTACGGAGATTGCTAGTACATGTAAAAATAGTAAGTCATTAAACCCCCCACCCCACCCTTTTTTCCATCAAAAAAAAAAAAAAAAAACGAAAAAAAAAAGCAAGTCATTTTCTCGGTTAGGGGCCAGGATTCAGGGGTCAGCAAAACGGTTATTCCTCTAACAACATAGATGAATAATTTTTTATTGACATCGTTCTAATAAATATGGATTTTTGTTGGCAATCAAGTCTAGTGTTGCTTTTAGGACGGACCTGATGAATTGTTCGGACTCTAATTTGATTCTTTGAGAATAGTGGCCTGTTAATAGTTTGCTAGGCCTATGGTAGCCTTAAAATGCACTGCATGACGAGCTCCGGCCTGTCTCAAGAGAGCTCGACTTCCGCTTTCCAAGTCCGATGGATACAAATCCAAATTCGATCTATTTGAAGGACTGACTCGAATTTCTGACTCGGTTCGATCCAGTGCGGTGCTCGGGCGTCCCGCCGCCTTTGGATCAAACCTACATCGGACACTCCAGGTGTCCACGGAGGACATGAAATTCCTCAAATACCCCTACTCGGAGTGATACCTCGGGCGCCTTCGGTGGCGTCGCTCGCTGCTGAGAGCTTTCGCTCTCCCCTCGTTTCCCGTCCTCCGCCGCCGGTCTCCGCCGCGTCGCCACCTCCATCGCCTCAGATCGGGTTCTCTGCTGCCCCCTCCGCCCGCCCATCCATGACTATGATGACTCCCTCTCTTGATGTACGTATCTTCCAAACTTTCTCCCCTCTTTTTCTCGATTTCGTACTTCGACTGACCCCGTCCCTCTCGCCTGGTGATCCCCTGATCGCGCTCTCAGTTCGATTCTCCTCCCTTGTTTTGCTGCAATCACCATCGTTTTGTAGGGTTTCGTGCCGGGTTGGGGCGGGTGAACCGGGCTCGATCGGTATCCATTGTCCCGGGGCTCGATTCTAGGGTATCGATTAGGTCCCCTGTGTGTGGCTTTGCTGGATCTGAGCTCTGATTTTGTGCTTTGGCTTTTGCAGCAGGAGGACGACGAGATGCTGGTCCCTCACCCGGAGTTTGCTGAGGGTCCCCAGCCAATGGAAGGTAAGCCCTAATCCCGGTTTGCTGCGAGTCGAGCTCTTATTGGATCCGTATCGATTCTTTGTTCTGCGCGGTTTTGATGCAAAATTAACTTTCTTGTACCATTTTTATTTGATTTTGACAAGTTCTGGTTTTCGGGTTTTTAATTTATTATCATACGTTTTATTGTTCTCTTTTGCATTAGCAGTAGCTCCAACTGAAACTGCTACTACTGCCGAGAACCAGCAAGTGGAGGACCCTCCATCGTCCAGGTTCACTTGGACGATCGAGAATTTCTCTAGGTTGAATACCAAGAAGCACTACTCCGACATCTTTATCGTGGGGGGCTATAAATGGTATGTAGAACTTTCTCTTGGCCTTCATTGTGCTTAATTTATCATGGGGACTAATAAAGATCTGATTTTTCTTTTGTCTGACAGGCGGGTGCTGATTTTCCCAAAGGGAAACAATGTAGACCATTTGTCTATGTACCTGGATGTTGCGGATTCAGCAACCCTGCCGTATGGCTGGAGCAGATATGCACAGTTCAGCCTGGCTGTGATCAATCAAATTCATAACAAGTACACAATCAGAAAAGGTGTCTTTCTGAAAACCAGTGATTTTGTTGAAATATCGTTTCCTTTAAATTCACATTGGCTACTAGTTCACTCTGGAATTTTCCGTCTGCTGAATCATAGAACTGCACACACTTTTACTGTCCTGACATAATTATATGAATTGTTACATTTTGCTGTCTGACCCTACACGGTGCTCAATTGCATTGGTCTTTTTGGTCTCATAATGGGGTCATCTTTCTGATGCAATGCACAGTGGCAAAAGCTGTTTTAGAGCTGTGCCTTATTTAACCATTATTCTCCATAATTTTTTTTTGAACTCATTGTTTGGCAACTTAGAGACCAAAGAAAGAAAGCAAGTAACCAGGGGCTAGGGAAATCTTTTTTGATTAGACATGTAGCTATTTTAAGACTTACAAGTGATCTTGTTGGTTGGTTCCACTGGACAGCATTGTGCCTAATTTTAGTCTTTTTTTTTTTTTTTACATAGGGTACTCCGTTGAGATGTAAATTAAAACTAGAGTATGGACGTGCAATGAGTGTGCTAAGATGCAATCCTGTGGAGAGTCGCGGAAATGTGGGGACCCAGTGCATCACCTTTCAGTTAAATAATAGAATCCATGTTACTTCCATGTGTTGTCTCTGTTTTCTAACATCAACTAGAATCTGACTCTCATATGGTTATCCATTTTTCTCATGAGCTACTTGAAGAGGCATGCTTGTATGCATGAAATTCCAAGCTACATTTCATGTAGATTGATTTTTCTTTTGCCTTATCTTATGGTTGCAATGCCTTTAATGCTCTTACCTATTGGATGTTCATGATGTAGCATGCCTTTTTTGAGTTCTCTAATTGGACTTGGGTTGTAATATGATAGTAATGTGGATGTTGCATTTGTGCTGTTATTGTACTCCAGTTGGAAACATCTTATAAAATGATTCTTCTCTGCTAGATAAGCCTATTTATTTGATCAATGGAGATGATGTTGGCTGTCTTTTCTTGCTTGCAGACACCCAACACCAATTTAATGCCCGGGAAAGTGATTGGGGCTTCACATCTTTCATGCCTCTAAGTGAACTTTATGACCCAACTAGAGGATATCTCGTCAATGATACTCTTGTCGTTGAAGCCGAGGTTGCAGTTCGCAGGGTGGTTGATTACTGGACTTATGACTCCAAAAAAGAAACAGGTTATGTTGGTCTCAAGAATCAAGGAGCTACTTGTTACATGAACTCTCTTCTCCAAACTTTGTACCATATTCCATACTTTAGAAAGGTACAAATTCTAACCTCATGCTTTCATGATTAGCTTGCAGTATGATTTTTCTTATTAAGGAAAAAAAAAATCTGTTTCCGAGCTGTGCTCTTCAGGCTGTGTACCATATGCCTACAACTGAAAATGACATGCCATCAGGAAGCATTCCTTTGGCTCTGCAGAGTCTGTTTTATAAGCTTCAGTACAGTGACAGCAGTGTTGCTACAAAAGAGCTGACCAAGTCTTTTGGATGGGACACATATGATTCTTTCATGCAGCATGATGTGCAAGAACTCAATAGGGTTCTTTGTGAGAAATTAGAAGATAAAATGAAGGTTTGGCATTTTTACTATGCTATTGCACATCAATACTGGTGTGTACTTGCGAATTAATTATGTCCCCTGTCCCAGGGAACTGTTGTGGAGGGCACAATACAACAGTTATTTGAGGGCCACCATATGAATTATATTGAGTGCATTAATGTTGACTACAAATCTAGCAGGAAGGAGTCTTTTTATGGTAAATAAATATTGAATAATTTGATATCCTCAACTTTTAAACTGCATGTTGTGCTAGATATATGTAAATGATGGACTACATCTTTTGTAGATCTTCAGCTTGATGTCAAAGGTTGTCGGGATGTTTATGCTTCTTTTGATAAATATGTTGAAGTTGAGCGTCTTGAAGGAGATAATAAGTATCATGCAGAACAATATGGTTTACAGGTTCGTTGGTTTGTGTCTATTTATTTTTGGATCTGTGAATGAGATAAGAGGTCTCAATATCCACTTTTCCCTATATTTGTTTTAAAGCACACATCCTTGCTGTACTTTGGATCCTGTGGAGTGGATGGACTCGTAAGAATTGTAAAAATAAAGACACACACACACACACATATATATATTAGCTGCTAGTTTTATATCAGCATCCTGTAATGTAGTGGTGCTTAGTGTGAACCAAGGTTTCTAAATTTGGGTATTAGCTGTCTTGTTTGATGACTGGTTTTGAGATGAAGTAAGGTATTGGCTTCTTCTGGTTAAAGGGGAAGCTGAAGAGTTTTGAGTATGGTGCATACATCTGCTGTATATAATGACCAACAAGGTTCTCCATATACTATACCTACCAATACCCAATTGAGACTTGATACAGGAGGTTTATCGAGTCTCTACATGCCAAATCAACCCTTGTACCAGGTGTACTGATGCTATACTAGGATGGTGCTGGTACGGATCTGATACTGAGATGGTGAGCTTAGATGACCAAGTTATTGCAGGCTTTGATGACTGAGTTATCAAAATAGCAACCAACATAGTAAAAACAAGATGAACGGGTGTTTTGTGTATGGATTTTATTCATTAATAATTAGGAGCCCATTAGTGTAGTAAAAATGAAAAATAATCTCACTGAATATTGATATCACTTTCTGCTGATATTCTGGGATATAACAATGGTTATCTGCTGAAATATTGGAGGCAAACATTTTATCTGTATCATGTCAAATGAGTGCTTTATGCTGATATGAACTGATCTTGGCTGAGATGACACCATGGCATAGGCATATATAGATACAAGTCATACTACATTATTTACGTGAACTAGATTGCATGGCCTCAAAATTTGTCATTAATGTACAAGCACTTGCAGTCCAATTATTTAAACTATTTGCTTTGTATTCATACATGTACAAGAAAAGGAGACCCATAAATGGTATGAAATCCAATGCATTCTCTCCTACAGTTAAATGTGGTCTTTTCCTTCTTTTTTTTTTTTTTGTTAAATTCAAATGCTTTGCTTATTTATATCCTCCTTGTGCTATATGCTGCAACAGTATTGTTTATATTAAATTCTTATTTTGCAATTGAATATCGTAAGATCTTGAAGAACGTTGCTTCTGGTTGAATCTTTGTTTGTCTATTTCAGGATGCTAAGAAAGGTGTTCTTTTCATTGATTTTCCCCCTGTTTTGCAACTTCAGCTGAAACGCTTTGAATATGATTTCATGCGAGACACCATGATCAAGGTTGGTATTATTAAAATTCTCATGATTGTCTTCTTTTAGTCACCTTTGCATTTGGTTATGATGTATTTCTCTTGAACTACATGTTTCATATTAGTTGACATTCTTCATGATTTTCTTAACATGTGAATTAACACTAAGTACTTTGTCAAAGAGAAAGGGGAGTGGGAAGATTTGTAATCTTGTTGGTCGCAGTTATTTCTTATTTAACTGCTACTGTAATATTTGCATCACTACTCATCTTTTGCCACATTGTCCATCATGCAAGTCTTAGGCCATGCGAAGATTGGCATTGGAGTTTAAACAGAACATATGAACAAATGTAAACAAGCCCATTACCTCTCTATTGCTAGTGGAAACAATAAAAAGCCTCATATGCATCTTTCAAGACAAGGAAAAATAACTACACAAAAGGCATTCATGTAGCATAAGCATCTTGATAAAATGTATATGCCTCACTTTATTTCACCTCACCCATGAGTTGCAAAGTGTTCTTGGAGAGCTTTGCCTTGAGGATTCTCCATTGAATCTTCTTGATAGGTTTACTTGAGGTTCTTGCATTATTTTAGGTGAGATTGTGATGAGGTTAACATGAAATTTTCACATGCAATTCGTGGCAAGAATCTGTTTTCCCCAAGCATATATCATAGTTCTTGGTATGTGGAAGTTTAGAAGTTGAATTTGTGAAGGATTGCTTGACAAGTTTAGTTTATTAGATGAAGTGTTGGTTAGACGGTTGATGAAATTAGAAGCATGGTCAACCATGGTTTCCATTATTTTTTAAAAAATAAAGAAAATCAGCTAGTGCAAAGGAACCAATATTATTTGTGTTCCTGAGGTGCTAATAATATGATTGAAATTTCGCCTTTTTACAGTGGCTGTTTCAGACATTAGCTACATGTGGGATCCAGATTGTTTTGATCTCTCTGGTACATCCTTATTGTGAAAGCTCCCCAATTTGCTTTGTCGGGGGAATAATTATATTTTTTTTACAAAATAATGTAATCAGAGTATGAAATGTGTGCTTCCTACTATCACCATTGTATCATTTTCTAAAGCTTAATGATAATTTTATAATAGTTTTGCTGGTGGTTCAAACTGCTGGGTGGTTGGTTCAATGGTTACACACCTTACTCACCATGGCGGTGACTGTGATATGAAAGATTCATAAACAGAAAAGAATATTTGGTCCTAAAATTGTCCTTATGTTGTCCTTTTAGTTGTGTGAAGTTAATCTTTTTTCCTTGAAGGCTTGGCTTGCCAATCATCTTCTCTAGATCTTTTGCCCACTGATTGACTACTGAACTGCCATATATATGTTGATGCAGATAAATGACCGATACGAGTTTCCATTGCAACTAGACCTGGATAGGGATAATGGCAAATATCTTTCTCCAGAAGCGGACAGAAGTGTCCGCAATCTTTATACTCTACACAGGTAAGCTTTATTGGAAATTGATATCTGTTAGATGTATTCATGAAAATTATGCATCCATCTCTCTCTCTCTTTACTGTTAATGCTTTAAGTATTCATCTAATTACCACAACCATAACCAACATGCCCAGTCCCATCTGTGATTTTGGCTCTCCATGTTAGGTCCAAAATTATATGTAGACACACCCCAGATGTAAATACATTATCTCATTTGCTTTGCATATGAAATAGATGTTGCAACAAAGAAAAGCTGCTGTGGTATATAGTATTCAACTTACATGTATTACAACTATGCTTATATTGCAGTCATATGTAAAAGATACTCTTATTGCATTCGATTCATACCACTTTCTTCCCCAAAAAGAACATGTTAAACAAAGACCACTGAACTGAGTACGGAATGGAGCCATGATCAGTAGCAGTACACTCTTTTGAGTTTGTTCTGAATATTAAACCAACCATACTTACCTACATGGTTATAAAAAGCACCTGTTTAAACTAAACAACTGTTTAAACATTTTAGCTGCTGCATGCTTATGGCTTTTGCCAAATGAACTGTCTTCACGTGTTGTGTTCTTGTGCTTTTCATGAATTTATTTGTGTTAGTTAAGAAATTATGGTGGGAACCATATGGTTGCAGGACCCTATGGGCAAATTTCATCAGAATAAGAAATTTGGCAAGAAAGGAGTTTATGTAGGTTTGCATAACACTGAAATAAACAAGTGACATGCTTAGTTAAATATTGTGAAAGAAGCCTCTCTGCCATTTCTTGTAAATATCTCAAGGTGCCTATATCTATTATTGACATTGGATGGCCCATTATTTCTTTTTTATGGGAAGAGCATTGTGTCACAGCATAACAACCTTGACAGGGGCGGACCACACCAATTTTTCTAAGGAGGGCCAAAAAAATATAAAAATAAATAATATTAATAAATAATTAAAATTAATTAAAATATTTTTTTTATAAATATTATTTAAATTATACCTATCTTATTTCAAAAGATTAAATTCATTAATAATGAAATCTATCCTAAAATTTTCAGCTATTTTCTTATCGATATAAGTGACTAAATAATTGATAAAAAAATCATCTTTCATCTTGTTGCATAATCTGGTCTTGACAATCTTCATTTTTGAAAATATTTTCTCTATAATAGTAGTTGAAATCGGAAGAGTAATAAGCGTTAAGGACTCGTAAAGGATGTGCGCGCACTGGCCACAGTAGTGGTAGTGTCGCGCCGAGTACCGTTGGCGCTGCACAACGGGATGTGACATCCATCGAGCGATGGTGTCAAAGATGATGGGATGTGAGTGCAGTAGTATTGGTGGGAGCTTGAGGCATGACGGGTGCCCACCCATTCGTGTCCTCCAAGATCCGATTATGCTACGCGATGGATCTGGTCGCTAAGACGGTGTGTGGTTTCTCCGCATGCAGTGTTTGTCAGTGTGACGAGGTTGACAAAGGGCACAAAGATGATAGTCATAGGCTAGCACATGGGTGGTATATGGCCTTATGTATGCGCAACCACCTGGTCTCGTCGTGGGAGCGTTTTCGTCGATCGCATCACATGATAAGTCCGGCCGTCATTTTGTCCATCGGTGTGGTGAATGGGATGGTGCTGACTGCGTACAGTGGCTTCGACCACGGCGAATTCTGAAGACGGGCGCTGGTCGAGTAACAAAAAGAAAATTATGTTTTCTTCTAAAAAATTATGAAAAAAAATTTAATAAAAATAAAAAATAAAATTGGTAGTGATTCAACTTTCAAGTAAAGAAAGCTGATTTATAGTATTTGTTTCATTTTAAATTTTTTTAAAGATTCTTCAAGTTATATTTAATATCTCCAAGTTTAGAAGGGCCAATTATATATATATATATATATTTAAAAGTTTACATAAAATCTTAATTTATAATAAAAAAATAAAAAAAATTAGGGGGGGCCAGGGGGCCTTCTTGCCCTCCCGGCGGTTCATCCTTGTATATATTTAAAAGTTTACAAAAAAATTTAACTTATAAAAAAAAACTTAAAAAAAAATAGCCTTTGTCCCCCGGCGGTCCGCCACTGACCTTAGATGTGGGGATGTTTTATCTAGAAGCCTCTTGCATGTAAACACTGTGCTCCTTGGGTGGTGTCGGTCACAGGTATTTTGTCAGTTCACATGGGAGGCCATGTGATGTGAGTTTTGTCATGCATGCATGGTCACTATTGTTGTTGCAATGTGCTATATGATATTTTACCTTTTTTAGGCTTATATTTAGTTGATTGTTTAAATAGGCACCAAACCATTTAAAGTTTGTTTAATGCATTGGTAATACTAGGTAGGTGCCCACTAGCCATCTTGACAAACTTGGCCACCTTGATCCATCAAAAATAACAGATCCAAAATGGATTGGTAGTTGTCTTGCTGTATAGATGCATAAATTCATGTCATAAGTAATGTAAGAAATTCTTTCATCTATAAATGTTACATTAGAGGATATGGAGGAACACATGGGAGCAATGTTAACGGAAACATCTTGAACCATCTAGTTTGGGGCATACCAAACTATATCAACGCTAGACTAGGACGGTTCCAGCCTCTAGATTGAGGAACTAGTGGAAGGGAAGAGGGAAAAAGAGTGAGAGAGGAAGAGAGAGAGAGAGAAGGGAGGAATGGAGGGAGAGCGAGTGGATGGCGGTAGCCAGAACAAGGGCGAGGGATAGGGGAGAGAGGGCTTTAGAAGTCCTCTCTCCTTCGTGCATCAAAATAGGGGTAGAGCCCTTGTTTCAAAATGAGACAGGGGACTCCACCCCTTTATATATATATATATATATATATATTTGAATTTACGAGAAGTCGGCAGCCACGGCCAATTCCACTTATTATTTTCTTTTATTTTTTTTGAATTTTTTTAAAGTGAAGTGATTGCCAACTTCACTTTAAAAACTCAAAAAATATGTAAAAAGGGATGGAAGTCCCTATTTCATTTTGAAACAGGGGCAGAGCCCCTGTTTTGATGCAAATAGGAGAGAGGGCTTCAAAAGCCTTCTTGTGCCCCCGTTCCAGCCATCGCCCTCTCTCCTTCCCCTCCCCTTCCTCCCCCCCTCTCTCCTTCCCCTCCCCTAGCCTTCCAGTTTTGCCTATCGGTTCATTTTGGGATGGCATGGCACGGGAGCTTACTGTAGCATCCCATTGTCCAACTGGCATGGATGCCCATTCCGGTATTGCATTCCTTGCATGGGAGAATGTGTTGACAAAAATTTTTAAGAACTGTTAAAAAATTGTGAATGATATATTATGTCATGGATTGTGATTGATGCATAATTGTATATTTTTGGTAAGTCTTACATTTGCCTATTTTGATCATTTTGTGCAGAGTTAGATTTAATATTTCCAATTATTATTTCTAGACAAATGTTGCTTCATTGTTGGCAATCAGCATGAGCTATTCTGGTCTGTAGCATTCAGGGCATCTGTGTATGCTATGTTTATGCATCCTTTTGTATTATTTGACTTTTGAAAATGCATGATAACTCGTGTTTCATGCAGTGTTCTCGTTCATAGTGGTGGGGTACATGGTGGACATTATTATGCTTTTATTCGGCCAACTCTCTCTGATCATTGGTAGGTAGCATGACCTTGTCTCTTGTGTTTGTTTCTTCTACCTGCAATACTGTTGCTCATAAGCCTCGTGCAAACTCCCAAGAACAGCTTTTACAGACAAACTGTTAATTATATTTTCAAATTTTTCAATGGGTCACTTGATGTGGGTCACTGATAAACGCTTCAATGTGGTCCTTTGTTTCTACATTAAACATACAATTTCTGGTCACTGTGTCACTTTTTATATTTTTCTAATTTGTGTTTGTTTATAGGTATTCTACCTATGTTTTGCTTATGAAATATGAAAATATGTTTGATTAGATGTGATCTTTTCTATCTATTTATGTGCAAGCTCAGACGGTATCCTTTGCCTTCTTTTGTTGGTTATAACTTTACAAATTAATAAAAATAGATACTTTTAGGCTCCTTTTTTGATGATTGATGTGCTCACCTCCAGACACCTCCTCTTTTGATGTAGACATAAGTTGTGCACCTCTAAGAAAAGAGGTAGCGTATTTATTGGTGGTCTAAAACGGTCTGCATTATATTCAAGGGTTTGGAACAAATGTCTTGAAATCAGTAAGTGGGAATTCTTTTCCTTCAGGTTTAAGTTTGATGATGAGCGGGTAACAAAAGAAGATATGAAGAGGGCACTAGAGGAGCAGTATGGTGGTGAGGAAGAGGTGATTAACTTTGCCACTGCAAACTCAAGCGCTGTATTATGCTTCTTGTATCATGCTGACTTTTCTTTTTTTCCCTTGCTGCCTAATTGCAGTTGCCACAGACAAATCCTGGCTTCAATAACACTCCATTTAAATTTACAAAGTATTCAAATGCATACATGCTTGTTTACATTCGTGAGAGCGACAAGGAGAAAATAATATGTAATGTAGATGAGAAAGACATTGCTGAACACCTCAGAGTAAGACAATTGTAGGGATGATTAATTCTTGAATGGTTTTGTCAAGGATTGCACGTTATATGCAATGTTTTTTTCCAGATAAGATTGAAGAAAGAACAAGAAGAGAAAGAACACAAAAAGAAGGAAAAGGCTGAGGCTCACCTTTATACCATCATAAAGGTGTGATATATCTTACCTGACTTTTATGATTGACCCACATTATCATTTATGCTTTTAGTGGTTGTCAGTAAGTCATTCTGAATGTGTTTAGGTTGCTCGAGATGAAGATTTAGCTGAACAGATAGGAAGGGATATATATTTTGACCTGGTGGACCATGATAAAGTTCGGAGCTTTCGTATTCAGAAACAATTGCCTTTCAATGTTTTCAAGGTAAAGCCTTCTTGCAATCTACTGCCTTAAATTGAATAGGTTGCTGATGCTGGTTTATCACAATCTTTCACTACTGCATGAGCAAAAGTTGGTAATAATTTCTTATTGACTATGGCAATTTAACATTACCTGTCATCTTGGCTTTTTGATTTTGGCCTTTTGACATTTTGTTGCTCTTACAATTTTAAAATTTTCATGGATTCACTAATTGGATTAGTTTAGACTTTAGACAATGTGGCTGCATTTTGGAGTGAATAATTGACATACAGGACTTCTTTTTCTTTTAAAGATGATAACCGTGTTTCTTGTTATGATATTTCAAACCTGAAGAGGATGTGGGATTCCTGTTGGTTTTATAACCTTTTGACTGGCTGTTCTAATGCTTTTAAAATTTCAAGCCACCAATGTTATGGGATTCGTGTTTTCATTGGTAATTCTCTTTGTGCAAGATGATGTATGTTCTCGTTGACCAGCTTCAAAATGAATTGCAATTTAGGTTTTGATTGCATTGCAGACTAATAATTTTGTGTGCTTTGCTTCCTTTTCTCTAGTTCAGTCTCAAATGGGCGAGGCCAAATGAAAACTAATTTGAGACTTAGTTCATGCACTACAATAGGAATACAGTGCATCTGGTCAAAATTAGAAGAAAGGAAACGTTTTGTGCATGCTCAAATTAATATTGACCAATTGTGCATTCAGGAATGCACTAATTCTAGAATGCAGTATACTATTTATTGCCTCCTAGATCGCCGTGGCCTGCAGCTTTTATGTGGTCTAGGTGAGTTGACTCCCCGCCAGCGTCATCGGGTTCGCCGATCAGAGGCGATCAAGGAGAACAGGTCCTCCTTTACGAGACTTGGTGGAGTCACCATATTCGGAGGGGTCATTATGAGAGTGAGAGTGGTGGGAGTTGCCGGCCCCTAGGGCCTTGGAACTGTTGGTCGTCCTGTAGGCCTTTCTGGTGGGGAAAAATCCTTTTCCCCGTCGCTCCTCACGAATGGAGACCTGCAAAAAATCCCGGCCTGGGGTACCGGCAAGGACACTCCGATGCTCAAGTCAGTTGGGGGAACAGTAGGAGCTGTGTAGGAAAAATAATGGCCCTGGGAGCCTGTCAATGAGCGTGTGGTAGTTTTTCTTACCTTGGTCGAAGGTCCTTCGTATCTATTCATGATATTGCTTCTGTCATTTGGGGAGGCGTGCTCTTCTTGACGTAGGCCTGTGAGGCTCCTGTAGGCCTGAGAGGTTAGGATTGGCCTGTGAGGTTATGATGGGTTGGTGAACCTTCCTCTTTTGGATGGTTCAGAAGGTTGGTGAAGGAGCACAGCACCTCGGGTGGAGTGCCTTTTTCCAAATGGTGTTAATAGTGGCCTGAAGGGGGGTCTGTTAATTCGGCGGGACATTCCCTCGTAGGTCCACGTGCCTCTCTTCACATGCTTCTAGGTGGCGTGCTAGCGCCCGCCAGGTGTGTTAGCTTTTCCATGCCGCGACAGGGTGCTTGTCCAGGGATGGACCTCGAGTGGGGAGCCCGACCTCCGTCAAGGGCTCTACTGAGCCTGGGAGGTGCCACCTAATCCTTATGCCTGGTGGTGGCGGATGATGTGGTCGTTGGGGAGACCTTTCGCTCGTTCGTTTTCTTGATGCATCCCAGTGCTACCGACACGTGCCATCTGCCCATCTTAGTCCGTAGTGTAACCTGCGGAGGATACCTGGGGACGTCCTGCATGCAGGCATGCCTGAGATGTTGGGGGCCTTGTGAGGTGCTGGGACGAGATGGGCGAGGCTGGACCGTGTGTCGCTCCTTGCGGTGTCGACATGCGGACTGAGGTAGGTGTGCCGGCATGCTCCCAGAGTGCCGTGGGCGGAGCGACGCGTTGGACCAAGGCGATGGAGCCGAAGCTGACCTACGCCACACCTCTGCGGGCATGGCCGGACCGGAGTGGGCGGAGTCGGAGCTGACCTGTGCCACGCCTCTGCGGGTGTGGCCGGACCGGAGTGGGCGGAGCTGGAGAGCTCCGTCTTGGGGCTGGACTCCGTGCGCGGTGACGTGGGTGGCGCGGGCGGAGCGGTACGCTGGACCAAGGCGATGGAGCCGGAGTGCGCCACTCCCGGCCAGAGCCGAGCTTGCCGAGGTGCTGGACCGGGATGCGAAGCTTCATCCTTGGGCTAGACTCCATGCGCGGCGATGCTGGATTGGAGCGGGACATCGGGCGTGACGGTCCGGGGGTGCCGGAGCTGGGTCAGCTAGGGCGCGCTGCCCCTAGCCGCATCGACGCGCTGGCCGGGTCCGGACCGTGCGCCGCTCCCAGGCATGTCAACACGCGGACCGAGGTGGGCGCTGCTCCCAGCGATGGGCGTGCTGGAGTCGTTGAGGCAGGCATGCCACGGTGGGTGTGTCTAGATGAGTCGGACTGAGGCGCCGAACTGCAAACGAGTTCTCCCGGCGGCGCTGATGCACGAGCCGAGGCCATGTCCCATGCCGGACGGGGCGCCGTGCTGGATGTGCACACCACAGGCCACGCCTGTGGGTCTGGGTGTAGGCGGTGCTCACAGTCGGTTCGCGTCCACAGACGGTTCGCCCGATGCAGGCTGGGCAGCATGGTGCCTGGCTTGGGCGGGGGCCCGGGTCGAGCCTTTTACAGAGAAAAGAGGGAGGAGCGAAGACAGACCTCTCTTCCTGGGGCAGGCGGTCCCATTATATACATACATGTATATTTTAGATGGGAGAACCGGGGATGCCGCGCGAGGCACGTGGCCACGCCAGCCAACAGGAATGATGCTGTGTCAGCGCCGAATGAATCGGTCACCACTGTAACACTATTAATTGCAGATATAGTGTTTAATGTGGTGCTTGAGATTGATAATGTCAGATTCAAAGGAAAAACACTCACAAGTCATGCGAAGAATATGTATATTTGATTTTCAAGAAATGAAACTACTGTTGTTTAATTTAGACAAAACCAAGCATATTTTATATGTGAGTATTTTCAATTGAACCTGTCATGTTTATCTTGATGGCCATAAAATTTTTGAATAATTGATGGTGAACATGTCAGTCTTCTTGGGTATGGTGGGCCAAATCAGACATTCTAGATACAACACATTGTTGACAAGAATATATATTTTTGTTTATATCGAAGAGCAATGCACATTGTTGAGTCAATGGTTCAACCTCCACTTTCTAACTCCAGATCTTGTGTTTCACTCTTTCTGCAAGCATTCACGACTTTGATATGTATAATAAAGTTCTGAGCTCCTGCCTGGTGAACTCTTGGACCTGTAGATTCTGGGGTGTGTGTTTGTGTGTGTGTATTATTTTAAAGTAACTGATATATTTTTGTTGGATTGTTGCTCAGTCTTTGGTCTTCATTGTGTCATAGTTTGTATTCTCATACTATTTGGTAGAACTTTTACTTTAACATCTAAATGGTGCACAGGAGGAGGTGGCGAAAGAATTTGGTATCCCAGTTCAATTTCAGCGCTTTTGGTTGTGGGCTAAGCGGCAGAACCATACATACCGTCCCAACAGGCCATTGAGTCCTCAAGAAGAAGGACAATCTGTAAGTAATTTGTTACTGTTTTCTTTTGTTTTACCAGTATAGTGGCATGTGCAATGCACATGTAAAGACAGAAAAAAAATCACTTATTTAAAAATAATAATATACCTTTTTTCAAATATAAGAATAATGATTCGCAAATTAGTTATGGTATGCATCTTCGACATAATTTATGATGCCAAGTGAATGTAAAAGAGTACAATGGATCGGAATAGACTTGATTAATTCAATAAGCTTTCTTATGCATGATTAGGCATTTGTATGTAAACTTGTAGAGTACACCTTCATATAAGTAATCACTTTTTTATTAATTATGCTTGCATTTATATTGTCCTGTGCTCATGGTAGGTTATTCAGACATGGTAAAAAAATACTGTTAGTGATAAAGTAATGATGTTAGTAAATTACTATTAATTAAACTAATATTAAAATTTGAATTAAAAAAATTGTTCATTGCATGCATATCATGGCTCCGGATAGCTTATGAGTGTTGTTGATCTGACTTTGCTACCCAATTATCAATTTCTTTTCCAAGAGACAGAGCAATAATAGAGGTGCACATCATGTAATTTGATGCATGTTTATCAAAAGTAATAAAATATTATATATTGGATTAGAAGATCATGAATCACAATTGTTTATGGTAGCTTGAATGTGTATCCTACATGCCAACCTCTGGTGTTAATGAAAAGTGAGGTTATAAAATGAGTCTATATTTACTCATAAATTAATGATCAGAAAAAGATAAGAGTAGGAAAGAAAATAAAGTGTATGTTCATTAGATTCACTGAAAAATGCCATCATGGAATCAGTTAATCCCACTGTTTTATATGATAGGTCTAAAATAATGGCCATTATAATCGTTCAAGAGGCCTCTCAATATGACAAAATGAATTTTAGTAACTATCGCAATTTACCTATAATTTTATTATAGTAGCCAACAAGCCATTATATAAAACAAAAATATAGCCAAAATAATATTGTTCACTTTATAAATAAAACAATATTTTTAATCAAAAAATAATTATAGAATTTTTTATTTTGGGATTGATGACATCATCATGTAGTTTGTTAACCACTATTTTCTGGTATAACAGTTTATATACCTTTTTTTTCTAATATTATTATTTGGGATTGATGACATAGTCATGTAATTATTTGTTATTGTTAGCCACTATTTTTTAATTTAATAGTTTATATGCCTTCTTATTATAATATTATTATATATGCCAAAAATTTCTCCTGCAGAGGTGATAATCAACCACACCCCGACATCTACATCATAATAGAATGACAAACTGCAGCTCAACAATGGCTCAGCGCCCCTCCAAAAAAAAGCCTCACTCTAAGCAGACCGAATTCCTAATGCTAGGATTAGGGATTGGGAAGGAATATTCCCTTCCTGTTTTTGGGTACAGATTTTTGCATGAGAAATATTTTATCATTTGGTGATGTTCCAAATGCATGCTGATTTTTGTTGCGGCTGCATATGGTGTTATGAGCCCATTAGATGCAGGTAATTCATAGTGGCATGCAGTATATAAGTTATTTGGGACCTATATTAGTTTTTGTTCCATTGATCTTGTTGTTGTCAGTGCAGATTGTTGTTGATTCATATAATTTCTCTTAAATGTCACTGTATATTTGTGACTCAAAACTGCATTCTCTGGCGGTTAATTCTTCTGTTTGTTGGTCAGAATTTGGTTGGTATCCTTAGCATGCTAGCATTTTAGGATTCGAATGGCTTTGGAACCCTGCATGTACAATGAATGTCCTATAATTTTTTCTAATCTTGTGCACCAAAAACTCAGATGATTTTTTGGATGTTGACCAATCTTACACGTCTATCTAATTTAACAATATTGCATTTGGTCATTTTAGTTTGTAATGATCCCTGGCACTAGGATTTGCATTTTGAAGGTGTATTGTGACATCGTAAGCATCAAGGGCAATTTGTTTATTCAAGTGGTTTTCTTGTCTTGTCTTTCTTGTGTATAACCTGATGTAATACTTGCTTCTCTTTTTCTAACCTGCTCTCTCTTCCATAAGTCATATTATATCATGGTGCATTTTGTTTATACAAGCAATTGTCTGTTTTTCCTCCCTTGTCTTGTAATGTGATATCTAGTAACCTCTTTCTTCCTTTTTTTTTTTTCATAATTGATTTTTCCATATGCCTTTTTTTTTGTTTGGTAGTCAGCAATTTGGCATCTTACAACTCTTCATTTCTTTGTAGGTTGGACAGTTGAGGGAGGTATCCAACAAGGCACATAATGCAGAACTTAAGCTGTTTTTAGAAGTTGAGCTTGGACTGGTAACATTATTTGCTGCTCGTCTGTGTTCTCTAAATTTCTATGTTTTTCATATAATACATGAGATAATGTCACACTTCAACCACCTAACTATCTGCATCCTTTTTCTTTTGATTGTTTAGGATTTACATCCTCTTCTTCCATCTGATAAGAGCAAAGAAGATATACTACTTTTCTTCAAGCTTTATGACCCTGAGAAAGAACAGCTTCGGTATTCATTTGTTTTTTCTGCCATTAGTTTTATAATGTGTGTTACATTTTGCCTTCAACTTTTTTCTATTTTATAAAAACAGATATGTGGGGAGACTCTTTGTGAAGGCTTTAGGAAAGCCATCAGAAATACTGACAAAATTGAATGAACTGGCTGGTTATTCACCTAATGAAGAAATTGAACTTTACGAGGTCTGTATTGCATCCATTATGAAATTAACTAATTTAAATTTGTCATATACTACATGGATTTTCATAATTTGTTCATGATAACTAGCTTGTTGCAGCTACTATATTCTTAAAGTAAGTACAAACATAAATGCAAACCAAGATTTGATGTGAAGTGTGTAGTCCAACTCTATATTATTAGACATTTCTGTAAAATCTTTTGTACAGAAGCTTTTAGGTTTTTAGCCATTGATATACATTAAGATTCATGCCTTTTAGCTCTTGGGTTTGTGCATGCCTAGTGCTTTATCACTCCAAAATGACACCACTTGTTGGTATGGACACTGATGCATGTCGATGGTCAAAAAATTGTTAACTCTTAAACTGAAAATTTTAACAAGAAATGTGTAATCCAATACAGAGAGTTTTGAGTGTTTTAACCTCTTTAACATTGTCCAGGAAATAAAGTTTGAGCCAAGTGTTATGTGTGAACGGATCGACAAAAAGCTTACTTTCCGTTCTAGCCAGGTTTGTCTAGCACATGGATACGATCATTAAAGGATGCTTTTGGTAAAGTGTGCCTCTGGCCATTGACTTTTGTTTTCCTCTTGAAGCTTGAAGATGGTGACATCATCTGTTACCAGAAATCTCCTGCAGTAGAAAGTGATGACCAATTACGCTATCCTGATGTTCCTTCTTTTCTGGAATATGTTCGTAATCGGCAGGTATGTTTGCAGACTATAGAACTTTATTAAGAAAATTTCATCATTCTTCTGTAAGGCCCATTTACACCTTGTCATTTATATGCATATCTGAGTTATCTTATAGTTATTTTTTAGAATTTCAAATTACATGGCAGAAGAATTGTGATTACATCTTTAACAGCAATATTATTTGCATTTGAAGCTGATTGCTAAAATATATAATGAAATATATTTTTAGAATTGACATTCTTCTGGTTGCTATCATAGAAAGAGCACTAATATTTTTATTTTCTAAGTTGTATAAATGAGTTGATTTTTTTCTTTGTATTGTGCAGAAGATAATTTTGGAGCTCAAAAAAGAGCAAAAGTTGAGCCAATGTATGAACTTGTAAATTGGTTGCCCCGATATATGACTCTGACAGCAACAATGTATTTATTATTTTGTTCAAACTGCCCTAGCTTTTCTTAGGCTGATTGGCACAAAACTAGAGCGTAGGTATTTGGGTCAGCTTCACCTTACTATGAAGAATTGCAAACAGCTGCAATGTTAGTCTCTTCTAGTGGACCTCCTAGCTTCTGATGAATGTAATGAATTAAGAACATGTTATGGATAGCAAATTTAAGGATACAAGGTGTAGCTTGATTTTGTTTTAAGATGCCTTGCTTGTAGCCAATTGTTTCATTATCCTTCCTCTTGCTAAACAGGATTTTGGTTTTTAGTTGATGAGACAACTGACTATTGAAATCTATACAAACATGGGTTTTGGAACCATATCGAACTGCCCAGTTCGACCCGTACTGGGCCTAAACTGGGTTAGTTCGGTGGTGGAATTCTATTCTGCCATCAAACTGACAGGAATCGGATCGAACTGGATGGTTTGACATGGTTTCGAGCTGAATGGTGTGGACCGGCCGGGTTTTCTTTTTTTTTTTCTTTTTAAGGTGGTTAGGATGAGAGGAGGCCCATGACTTCTCTCATCTTTTGACTTTGACTTGTTTCTACAGGAACAAAAAGCAAAATGCAAAGAAAATATGAAGAAATCAAAGATTAATTATTGGAGAGCTTTTTTTTACTTTGTTCTTGCAAAAGCTTATAAATATCTTATTTCGTCCATATGAACCTTTTGAAGTACTTGATTTTGGATGATCAATTTGTCAAAGATTTTAATAATATTATAATCTAAATTTACCAAACATGACTGATTTTATATCCTATCCTATTTTTAAATTGATTTTTATCAAATTAAATTTTATTTTTTAATTTTTTGGGATAACATTGGGGAAATGCATCTTATCTGGAAGGATTTACAATAATTTATTGCTTGTTTTCATTTAAGATGCCTAGTAGACTTTTCGATCATGAGCAACATAGTTATCAAAATTTGTAAGTTTTTGCATAGAAAATACATGTTTACTAAGGCTTCTTGCCTAAATTAGCTAATAGATGCTCACAAATATCCCTACCTGACTAGTATTCTAAAAAGTAATGTACCACTATGACTATTATATAAAAATAAAGGAATGCATAATTATGGTTATATAAAGATAAAAAAGCATCAATATATTAAAAATTGGATAGTATAAGAACATCATATTAGCCATTTTGTACAATAATAGTATATTTTATAGTAATTATCAGCTACGATCATTATACGAAAATGGAGGAAAGTACGTTATATAAAGATGAAAAGGCAACAAGATATTTGAGAAAGTAAGTAACCACATTAGGTAGTTCATACTATAATAGATATTTGGAAAAATAAGTAACCATATTTTTTTTTGTGTTATCATATGAAAATGGAGGAAAATATATTATATAAAGATGGAAAGGTATCAACATAGTTAAGAAAACAAGAGATAATACAAGAAAAAAAAATCATATTAGCTATTTTATATCATAATAGCATATTTGATAATAATCATTTGTGATTTAAGGCAATTTAGCTATGGCTATTATATGAAAAATGAGAAAAGCATGTTATATAAAAATGAAAAGACATCAAAATATTTGAAAAAACAAGTAACCATATTAGTTATTTCGTACCATAATAGACATCTAGAATAATAGATAACTATATTTTTTCTCGTGTTATTATATGAAAATGGAAGAAAGTATGCTATATAAAGATGGAAATGCATCAACACATTTGAAAAAAGGTACAGCACAAAAAAAAATCATATTAACCATTTTATACTATAATAATATATTTCATAGTAATCATTCGTGATTCAAGACGATTCAGCTATAGCTATTATATGAAAATAGAGGAAAACATGTTATATAAAGATAGAAAGGCATCAAGATATTTGAAAAAACAAGTAACAAGATGAAAAGACATCAATTTGGATTTAAAATCATTTAAGAAATTCTAAAAAATTGATTACATATCCTAAGAAAAAAATGAAAAATAGAAAATAAAAAAAGAAAAAAAACTGGTGGCACACCTGCCCATACCATATGTCGGTACGATATTGAACCGGTATCATACTGGTTGGTGACCAGTATGGGTATCAGTACCAGTCTAGAAAACCTTGATTACAATCTTACTGGCTTGGACATGGGCAACTAGTCTATGCTGCTTAAAATTGTTAATTTGTCTGGCAGACATTACTCTTTGGAGACGTGACCTAGGTTTCCTGGTCTGTCGGTACTGCTGCAAGCATCAGTTTTTATGGGTGACTATATTTATGATGTTTATGCACTTTTCTGCTCAGATATGCAAAATCTTTTATCTATTCCTGGTACTTGCAAAGTGCAAGTAAATAAATCACCCCTAGTGCCAGCACTCTCTCATGATTTGGGTGGCGTAGGCAGATTGATGTTCTTATCATAACATGTCATGTTTTAAAGTTTTCTAGGAATTTAGTGATTTTTTGTCCATATAGATTGTGTAGCTAATTTTGTTAATAATTTACATGTTTTTTACAAATTATTCTTGTAGCCTTGCTATCTAGTACCTTCAATAGAAGTTCCATTGGCTGTCAATGGGTTTGGTTCTTCTGAATACTGCTCAAGGATCTAAGAGTGTTGACAACTATTTCTCTGGATGATTTTCACCGAAGAACGAAAATAGTGGGGGTTGGGAATGAATATTGACATTGGTGAAGATTGCCATGTTGTCATGCATGTAAATTGCAAAGCGGAGGGCTAAAAATCTGGCATTGCTGTACTGTGTATGGAAATTTATATGAATATTACTTGTATGGAGTGTATAAAGGTGTGTACATAAAGATCAGTATTTTGTGATAGTATAATCTTGAGTTGGCTTCAAGTGTTTCTAACGACCTAGTAATTCTATGTGACCTTAGACAGGATCACTATTATTCTTCTCGAGGGAAGAAAAAACATTATGGGTTGATCATATTTTATATATAATCATTTTTTTCCTGCTTGCTTTCTTCCAGATAATATATTTCTTCTACAACCAACAAAGATATAATTATTATAAAAAGATTAACTATCTACGCCTCTTACTTTAGTTGTTGACTTGCAGTGTTTCCATTTGTACTTATTTTATTTAGTACGCTTTGTCTTTACACATGAGACTTCTGCTAAGCTCCCACAGTTAATGTATTAGAAAGTACCTTGTTGGAATTTGCTCTTTGGAGTCTGGTCATATGTTGAAATTGTTCCCTTGATGTGATTGTTAACCTTCATATCTAAGCTTTTTATATTGTCCATAGGTTGTGCATTTTCGGTCATTAGAGAAGCCAAAGGAGGATGATTTTTGTTTGGAATTGTAAGCATTCAAGACCTATCTGCTAATTTTACATGTATCAAAATTTTAATAATTAAATAAATGTGCTTGTTTTAATTCTGTATTCTGATTGGTGTTTTGTTTTTCTGCCTTCAAGGTCGAAGCTTCATGCTTATGATGATGTTGTAGAAAGAGTTGCTCGCCATCTTGGTCTGAATGATCCTTCAAAAATTCGGCTTACATCTCATAACTGTTATTCTCAGCAGCCTAAACCTCAGCCCATCAAGTATCGGGGTGTCGAGCATCTCTCAGACATGCTGGTCCATTATAACCAGGTGTTTCATTATTTTTTTTGGGCTACAGCTAAATCATGTATATATTAATGTTGAAATAATGGCCTAACATGTATTGCTTTATTTGTGACAGACTTCTGACATATTGTATTATGAAGTTCTGGATATCCCTCTGCCAGAATTGCAAGGTTTAAAAACTCTTAAAGTTGCATTCCATCATGCCACAAAGGATGAGGTAATTTGCTAATCATGGCTATCATTGTATTATTGATTATATTTAACTCAATGAATTTTTTTAAAACTTGTTTATTTTCAGGTTGTAATTCATAGTATTAGACTACCAAAAAACAGCACCGTGGCTGATGTGATTAATGACCTCAAAACAAAGGTGACACTTGCAATTATTGCAATTTTTTTTTTGTTGTCTTCATTTTATTAAAATGGGAATTGGGGTTCTATTTACATTATTCTAGCAATAGTGTTTTTATATTGGCATTGTAAAGTGCAAACTTTTAGACAGTCAAACTTTCCAATGTGCATGTATCATACATCAGAGTTGTATTTGTTCTCATGCCATCTTTGATAAAAATTTGATGCCTTGACTCCATTTACTTTGTCTTGAACAGGTTGAGCTGTCTCATCCTAATGCTGAACTCCGGCTACTAGAGGTCTTTTATCACAAGATCTACAAGGTGCTATGGTGGCCACGTAAACAAGTGCCATAAAGCACTATTCCATTTTGACTCTTTTATATTCTCACAAATTGCATAGTTCAGTCATAAATCAGCTATAATTCTGCTGAACCTGAGAGCCCTATTAGAGAACAGGAGTTGGAAATTAGTTCAACTGAGATTTTACGTTTGTAGTTCCTCTCTGGGGTTGCAACTTGGAGCAATTCTGACTGTTTGAGATGAATAATATTTTAATCTGGATACTCCATATGGCTAATTCAAGTTATCTTCAAGCACTTGAGATTGGGGAGAGTACGAAGATAACTTCATTAGTTTTTAATTTGATTGGCTGCCTGATCGTCCTTGCATTTCTTCCTTGCAGATCTTTCCACCTAATGAAAAGATAGAAAACATAAATGATCAGTACTGGACGTTGCGCGCAGAGGAGGTAAGTTGTAAGTCACTATTCTGAGTGAGTTGTTGAACCAGAGTTCTCTGTTAAAATATAAGTCACCTCTGAATCATATTCTGGATTATCTACCTGGGATACAGAGGCATAGGGTTTTTGACCTGAGTATTTTCTCATTCATGATACAGATACTACCTAAGTAATCATATCAATTTTGTTTTAGTTCATATTTTTTGCTCATGCTGACAGATCCCAGAGGAAGAGAAGAACTTTGGTCCACATGATCGCTTAATTCATGTTTACCACTTCATGAAAGATTCGAGTCAGAATCAGATGGTAAGTATTAGAAACTTTTTGTCTTGCTTGTTCATTTCCTTTTTGGTGAATATTTAAATATCGAAACAAGTGCTTCAGGATTTCAAGGAAATATTATGACTCATAGTTTTTTAACTGTAAACAAACTTGTTTGCCATCTGCCAGTGTTTTGAGACATAAACATCTTTAAGGGGAGAACCATGCATTTAAAGACATTTTCACAGTATAAATGTTTTCTGTTGCATCAGCTGTTTCTTGATTTGGAGATGTCCTTTTTTTTTTTTTAACCCTCCCACCGCTCAACCAAATGTTCCTTTCCTTTCTGTCTGTTATAAGATCAATAATGTCTTCCTGGATTTAGTTTTATTCAACAAGGTTTGAACAATTTTGTTTTTCGTTTTAACAGCAGGTTCAGAACTTTGGAGAGCCTTTCTTTTTGGTTATTCATGAAGGTGAAACTTTGGCTGAGGTTAAAGTGCGGATCCAGAAAAAACTTCAGGTTCCAGACGAGGAGTTCTCTAAGGTAACTTCATCACTTTTTTAAATTCCATTTTAGTATGTTTGCATCTCCTCTTCCTTAAAGCTTTGTTTTATAATTGTTTAGTTCTCTTCAGAACAAAATAGCACAATCTTGTGGCTTGCAATCATACCAGCGAGAGATTTTACTCATCACACATTTCCTTTTTCCTGTCTACTTAACACCAGAAGGGCATGTGGCAGCACCTAATTTGTTGCCAGTGACTTTGTGCTGGCTTTTAGCTCTATATTGGGTCTCATGAATTAAATTGATGAAGGGTGAGTGTCACTCTGCCATGTATCCTTTGCAGTGTCAGTTAATTCTCCTTGAGTGAGGGAGATGCAGCTCAAAATTTTGCAGCCTTCTAAACTATAGAAGTTCAAAATTATTGCAATAAATTGGTGTTCTAGAATTTGAATACAACTTGAAACCTTTAAGGGTTAAGCTAACTAGATTGCAAGATGAAATGATGTTATAGATTATTTTGTCCTTTGTAATTTATGGTGATGTGCTTTAACTTTTTTATGAAATGCAGTGTTAGCATACAATTCAAGAACTTTGTGCTTTATGACTTATCAAGATAGAATATAATGCTGCAGTCGTGGGGCAAGTTTGTCTCAGTGTACGGTATCATGATGGAAAGACATTTCTTGCACATAGAAAGAACAAAAGAAAAAGCATAGAGCGTGAAATTTTGATGCGTTTTTGAAATTGTGCATGTTATTTTCTTTTATTACCTGTGCCTAGGACATTGAAATTGGTATATACTGATTTTAATTTCATTTGGTCAGTGGAAGTTTGCATTTTTGTCAATGGGCCGCCCTGAATACCTTCAGGATTCAGATATTGTGTCTAGTCGCTTTCAGGTATGTATTTTCTGTCATAACTAATTTTGTTCCTTTATTATGTTCTGAAACTCCCATTGTTTGTTCTTTATTTTGTGTTTATCATATAGAGAAGAGATGTCTATGGAGCTTGGGAGCAGTACCTTGGATTGGAGCACTCAGACACTGCTCCCAAAAGGGCTTACGCAGCAAATCAGGTAATGTGCTTCCTGTTTATGATGTGGTCATTTTGGTCAAAGTGTAAATTAAGTACAATTCTGAAAAAGATTACTATTACTTCTTATTTGCCTTTCACACTGGGAATTATTATCATCACTTGTTTTGATTGCATGTGTGCACAGCAAAATTTATTCTGATTTGTTGTTATTGCATATTCAGTAGGTAAAAAATATCTATAATGTGATTGATTTCCATGAGTTGACCTCTGCAGAATCGTCACACATTTGAGAAGCCAGTGAAAATCTACAATTAGAAGTCAGCCAAGCCCCCGCCAGGGCATTTTTCCTGAACATATGCCATTGCATCTGTTCGTGCCAATTGCAAACAGGAGGATGAAATGTCGATCGTTAATTAAAGAGCAGCAGCTGAGAGGTGGGGTTGCAAGTTGCTGGCTTACTGATTTTGTGGCTGTTGTAGTTCAGTCATATGCTGGTTAATGGGGGAGCCTTTTGGACTGCATGATAGTGTTTTTAATCAGCGATACTGCCTGTTTTTGCTTTTCGACCTGTCCTTTAATCATGTCCCCCACTAGGACAGAGGTTGCCTTCATTTCCAGTGTAAGTTGGTACATAAAAAAGATTTTGGATTAGGGCCTGTATACAGGGTATAGTTGGTTCCGACTCTTTTGTTGTTCATTCTTGCTTTGCCGGCTGGCTTATTCTGTTTCTTTTAGTTAGGCAAAATGGGGGTTGTATAATGTGGTGATCTGTGTTTGTGTTTAATGGCTTCCGAGTTTATCAGGTATTTTGTGTAAAAGAAAACCTTCCCCCTCTTGAAATCAAATGGTGGCCTGTAATTTTTTTTAAACAATTACTTGATAACATTATGAGATAGACATGGATGTTATCTTCTTTAAATCAATTTTTTTCTGAAATATGAATGTCATTTATATTAAAATTTCAGCATTTGAGACATTGTAACAATAATGTGTGATCATAAAATTAAAATATTTCTAGTTTAATAGGATTCTCTTGAATCTATCATTAAGAGGTGTACCTTCATTAGCAATATAAATGATATATAACTTAATTATTATTAATGGAACATGGCTACTTAGAAAAAGGGCATGCTTGATTAGGTATTTTGGTCGGAAGAGGGGTCCTTATGTTTGTTTGTGCATCTTAAGAAGGAAATGCATTGGCTTAAGATTGCGTTTGGTGCATTGCGAGATAATTTTAAAATTTAATATTGATCATTAATAATATAGATTGTAAGTGATATCGAAATGTGGATTGTTAATAATGACGGTACAAGTAATATGAATTATTATATTTGGTATTTACATATAATACTATATGTTGTTGATCTCATCGCGGTGTCCTGTAGCTCGTGAGCTGGTGCCGGTTCTTGGACTCTCTTATCTTGAGATCTCCAAGCTTCCGGACCTGCAAAATAAAGTCAGAGACTCGGACCGGGGATTCTGGCGGGAGCACTTTGATAGTCAAGTAAGAGAGCGGCAAGATGGAACAAGATCTCTAAGGCGGGTTCCCGAAGGATTCCTGTGCTTAGAGGAGATGTAAATGAAAGAAGTGTGGGGAAGAGGGGAGTTGAAGTTCGGCTTCTTGTGCTGGGTTCGTCGAGTTCACGCCTGAGGACTTCCTGGGGTGCCCTGGGTCGTTCTCTCATCTTGAGATCTCCAAGCTTCCGGACATGCAAAACAAAGTCAGAGACCCGGGCCGGGGATTCCGGCGGGAGCACTCCGATAGTCAAGTAAGAGAGCGGCAAGATGGAACAGGATCTCTAAGGCGGGTTCCTGAAGGATTCCTGTGCTTAGAGGAGATGTAAATGAAAGAAGTGTGGGGAAGAGGGGAGTTGAAGCCCGGCTTCTTGTGCTGGGTTCGTCGAGTTCACGCCTGAGGACTTCCTGGGGTGCCCTGGGTCGTTCTCTCGGTGTTCTTCCTCTTTTTCGACCTACCTTTTTGCCCGTCTTTACTGTCCCTTTTATACCACCGGATCGCCTTCAGCCCACATCTCCTCCCGGAGGCTTCCCGAGATCTCTGGGTCTTCTTTTCTCGCTCTTCTCCTTTGAGTCTGAGAGTTAAGTGGTTGGCATGTCTCGTCCGCCGTGTGTCACGAAAAGGGGAGGACTGGTGAGACCTCTGGCCAAGCACGGGAGCTCTCCTTTCGGGGCGTTGACGATGGGCTTCTAGCCATTTTAGACTCCTGCCAGCAAGGATTTCATTCCTCGATTGTGGGGTCCTGTTTAATTGATGCAAACGAGGTTTCGCGTATCACTGCAGGCCGTACTGGTGCCCCGTACGGGGTGCGGTGCGCGCCGGCCCCCAGTGGCGACCTCGTGATTCGTGTTTCTGCCTTCCCGAGGCCTTGCAGAGTAAGGCTGCCTTCGACCGAAGTGGAACCGTCAGGGGCTCCACCTGGCGGTGAAGCAGGGGCTGCCAGCTTCGGCCGAGGTGGACCCCTTCTGGGTGGACCCTGGCGGAGTGGCAGAAAGAGGCTCGACTTCAGTCGAGGGGGACCTGTCTTGGGGTGCCACTTGGCGAAGGAGCAGGAGGGCCCGGCTCGACCTCGGCAAAGGTGGACTCGTCTTGCGGTGCCAGCTAGCGAGGGAGCGAGGGGCCGCCAGCTTCGGTCGAGGTGGACACCTGGCGGAGTGGCAGAGAGAGGCTCTCGACTTCGGCCAAGGTGGACCCGTCTTGGGGTGCCACCTGGCGAAGGAGCAGGAGGGCCCGGCTCGATCTCGACAGAGGTGGACCTGTCTTGGGGTGCCATCTAGCAAGGGAGCGAGGGGCCACCAGCTTCGGCCGAGGTGGACCCCTCCTTGGTGGACACCTGGCGAGTGGCAGAGAGAGGCTCAACTTTGGCTGATGTGGACCCGTCTCGAGGTGCCACCTGGCGAAGGAGCAGGAGGGCCTGGCTCGACCTCGGCAGAGGTGGACCCGTCTTGCGGTGCCACTTGGCGAGGGAGTGAGGGGCCGCCAGCTTCGGCCTCCACCCCTCTTGGGTGGACACCTGGCGGAGTGGCAGAGAGAGGCTCAACTTCGGCCAAGGTGGACCCCTCTTGGATGGACACCTGCCGGAGTGGCAGAGAGAGGCTCGACTTCGGTCGAGGTGGACCCGTCTTGGGGTGCCACCTGGTGAAGGAGCAGGAGGGCCCGGCTCGACCTCGGCAGAGGTGGACCCGTCTTGGGGTGCCACCTGGCAAGGGAGCGAGGGGCCGCCAGCTTCGGCCGAGGTGGACCCCTCCTGGGTGGACACTTGACGGGGTGGCAGAGAGAGGCTCGATTTCGGCCGAGGTGGACCCATCTTGGGGTGCCACCTGGCGAAGGAGCAGGAGGGCCCGGCTCGACCTCGACAGAGGTGGACCCGTCTTGGGGTGCCACCTGGCAAGGGAGCGAGGGACCGCCAGCTTCGGCCGAGGTGGACCCCTCCTGGGTGGACACTTGGTGGGGTGGCAGAGAGAGGCTCGACTTCGACCGAGGTGGACCCATCTTGGGGTGCCACCTGGCGAAGGAGCAGGAGGGCCCGGCTCGACCTCGACAGAGGTGGACCCATCTTGGGGTGCCACCTGGCGAGGGAGCGAGGGGCCGCCAGCTTCGGTCGAGGTGGACCCCTCCTGGGTGGACACCTGGTGGAGTGGCAGAGAGAGGCTCGACTTCGATCGAGGTGGACCCGTCTTGGGGTGCCACCTGGCGAAGGAGCAGGAACATTTCTTCCCGAATGGGGGATCTTTGAAAGAAAAAATCCACATGGTACTGACCGTGTCCAGCTGGACCTGACACGCACTCCACATCAGCGATATAGCCATATCAGTTGCCCTCCATCCCCAGGTCCCATCGAGGCGTTGTGGCTTGGGACGTGGGGATTTAATGCAGAGATGACGTGGAAAAGACAAAAATCTCGTGCCATAATTGCCATGATTGCTGCCGCTGCTCTTGTTGCGCCCGAGGCCCTGTGAGGGGTCGCCACGTGCGCGCGTCTGACGGGCCATTAATGCGTCGTTTCGAAACCAAGGCAGTTTCTATCGAATCAAAGCATCGATGTCGGGCGTGCCTCCACGTGGCAGTCATCTAATGGCCCAGGACTGAAAGAAGCGTACGGTTGCTGTCGATTGAATTTGAAAAGGAGGGGGAATTTCTGGAAACGAGGTTTCTCCGCTTTCTCACACCTCGCCGGCGGTTGCAGTGGTCTCCCTTCATCTTCCAGGGTCGCCATTCCTTTGGTTCAAAATATCCCGGTGAGTGCCTGCGTCTCCTTTTCTCTTCCTCTATCTCCCAACCCTCGCACGAGTTTTTCTTGCTTCTTCTTCTTCCATGGCGCGTCGCCGTCATGTCTCTTCCAACCCGGACGAGTTCGGTTCTTCTCGGCTGAGGACTCCATCGTCTTCCTCCGGTCCCTCCGGTTACGCTTCGACGATGACCGGAGACGATCTTTCCCGGATCCGGGATACCTATGGGGTCCCAGATTCAATCCGCCTTTCCCTCCCAAGGCATAGGGATCGAGTAACCTCGAGTGGCCCTGGGAGGGTCGCCTTCTACGAGGACTTCCTTACTGGGGGTCTTCGTTTTTCCCTTCATCCCTTCTTTCTTTCATTCCTCAGCCATTATCGTCTGGTCCCAGCCCAGTTGGCTCCTAATGCCATCCGGGTCATCTTTGCCTTCGTCGTCTTCTGCCACTTTCACGGGTTCGTTGTCCGTTTCTCCCTCTTTAGGGCTCTCTTCACCCTGAAGCGTTACTCCACCGATGATGGCTGGTGGTACATTTCATCCCGGCCTAGGTACCTTAGGTTCGACCTCCCTTCCTCGATCAAGGGTTGGAAGAACTACTTCTTTTTTGCCTCGGTCGAGAACGTCAACTGGGCCTGGAGTGAGCCGGACCGGTCCCCGAACCAAAATTCTCAGGTCGAGCCGATGGATCATGATGACTTTACATTGCTGCTGGGTGACGTGGTCCCAGCCCTCGACGTTATGCTCTCAGAGCAGAATTTATTTGAGGCAGGGGTCAGTCCCATCCGGGAGTTGGGTGAGGCCCGGTTCTCCTTTCTTCACCTTCATGTTCTACCTTGCACTTCCTTCCTTTTATACTGGCCTAACCGCCCCTTTTTTCCTCAAGTATGAAGTTCTCTATAGAAAGCTTGATGGAGGGCATCCTAGAGAGGGACGCTGCCGAAGGGACTGAGGACCCCCCAGCGAAGAGGGCTCGCATTGAGGCGAGCCGTGGGCCTGCGCCCACCTCTGCCATCACCGGTCTTGGGGCAGCGACTCATGCTCCGGGGTTGCCTCGGGCCCGGGCGCCAGATGTCCCTGTCGTCGACCTCGACAGGTCGGGGAAGAGAGGAGGCCGGAACCTCCTCGGGCGATGCCTACTCCAGATGCCACGCCGGCCACTTCCACGGTGGCCACCAGGGCGACGGCGGCTCCACCGATGGCTGCACTGCCTGGAGAAGGGACGGCCGCCCGGCCTGCTGCGGACGACCTCGCTCCACTGCCGAGCCTCAACCACCGCTCCTCCGTGATCCGTGATCAGGGGCTCGCGGAGAAAGTGATGGAATTCGCGAGCACCTCCCGGGACCGCCGCCTGAGGGGCGGCTGGGACTACACAGAGGCATTGCTCGGGATCCTCCTGCTCTGACCTTTTAAAGTTCCAGTTGGATTCTGATGACGTCTTGTGTTTTTATTTTTTTTGGTGCAGATCGGGACAGATGTCCTCCTGCTGAGGAACTTCCTCGTTGGCTATGCCAAGAAGGAGGAGAAGCTCGGCAGACTCGCAGCAGACGTCAAGGACATAAGGGGTTCGAACTGCGAGCGAACAATCAGGCCCTTCGGGCGGACCTGGGCCGCGCCGAGGGACGCGTGAAGGAGCTCGAGACCTCTCTGTCGGAGGAGAGGATCTCGAACCAGCACCGCGTGGAGGAAGACGCGGCGGAGAAGACTCGTCTTAGGGCTCAGTCCCGGTCGTTGGAGCGCCGGGTTGAAGAGGTGCTCAAGGAGCTGATCGCAGCCAAGGAGAAGAACTCCTACGTCAATGGGCTACTGGAGGCATCCAAGAGGGAGACACAGGAGGCCGTGCCGAAGTTCCGGGCCTCCGAAGAGTACGTTGCGAAGATGCACGAGGCGGCGGTGGACTCCTTTCTGAAGGGCTTTCAGGTGTGCTGGGAGTAGGTGAGCTCGTTCTACCCCGAGCTCGACCTTACCCGAGTCGTCTTGGGTGGCCGGAAGGAGGAGCCCGCTGGAGGAGCTTTGACAACGACGCCAGCTAAGGTGGTGGCTCCCGAGCAGCCTTCCGACGGTGCCGCCGGCAGAGATGGTGCCCCCCAGCCTCAGGAGGACGCAGCGGTGGTGAAGCAGCCTTGAAGCTTTACATCTTTTTTTTTTTCTGTTTCTGTGGTCATGTATTCCTTTTTTTTTTGTGCATCTTTCGGACTAAACCCCGGCGCTAGCTACTGGGACTAAGTCTCGTAGTGCGTTCCGAGCTAAACTCCGGGATTGCGTGGGCGAACTGGGTTCTGCTCCACCTTCCAGACCGAAGCCCGGGACTTCGTTTTGGAACCGAGTCCTTTGTGAACTTCCAGACTGAACCCCGGGGCCGCGGGCTGAAATTGAGCCTTGCACGGCTTACCGAACTGTTCTCTAGGATTTTGTAGGACCGAGACCTAAGTCTTTGGGACCTCTTCCGGACTGAACTCCGGGGCCGCATGTCGGAATTTAGTTCCGTGCGATACTCCAAACTGAACTTTGGGATTTTTATAAGAGGGACATCGCGCCTTCGCGGATCTTCCGCCGTGTCCATGCTCGCTGAACTTAGAGCTGGATGGCTTTTGCCCTACGAGACGAGAGTAGGAATTTGGTGAAAAAGATTTTATTATTGAAGTTTGAGGGGTCTTACACTATTGGTAGTACATCCTCAAGTTTGAGGCATTCCAGGTCCGAGGGAACCGGGGGGAACCGGGATCCGCCTAGCTCCTCCAAGTAGTACGCCCCGTGGGGAAGTGCCTTCGCCACCCTATAAGGGCCTTCCCAATTTGGGGAAAGCTTCCCGCGCTCCCGCGGCTGGGAAGCTTCAGCGTGGCAGAGCACCAAGTCTCCCTGACGGAAGGACTTCGGTCGCACCCTGGAGTTGTAGTATTTGGCCACTCGTTGCCGGTAAGCCGCCATCCGAACTCGGGCCCTGTCCCTCGTTTCTTCAAGGAGGTCCAGGTTTAGCAGCATCCTGGCAGGGTTCTCCGCCTCGTCATAATGCTCCAAGCGCAGGATCGGTAGGCTGAGCTCAACTGGAATAATCGCTTTCGCTACGAAGACGAGGTTGAATGGGATCTCATCTGTAGCCGTCCTTGGGGTAGTGTGATACGCTCAAAGGATGCTCGGGAGCTCTTCTGCCCACCTACCCTTGGCCTGGTCCAGTCTTGTCCGTAGGCCTTGCAAGATGGTCCTATTTGTTACCTCGGCTTCTCCGTTCGTCTAAGGATGCGCCACCGAAGTAAAACGATGGTGGATGCTGAGGTCGCCACAAAACTTCTCAAACTCTCGACAATCGAACTGACGTCCGTTGTCGGTGATGACGGTGTGTGGTAGGCCAAAGCGGAAAATAATTGACTTCCAAAGAAACTTGGTGATGTTTGCCTCCGTGATCCGGGCCACGGATTCGGCCTCAACCCACTTCGTGAAGTAGTCGATAGCCACGATCAAGAATTTTCGGTGCCCGGACGCCGGAGAAAAAGGTCCTAGGAGATCCATGCCCCATTGAGCGAACGGCCATGGGGTGGAGAGCTGGGAGAGTGGAGCAGTGGGTTGACGTTGCACCACGGCGTGCCGCTGACACCGGTCGCACCTCTTCACGAAGTCAGTTGCATCTTCTTTCATTGTCTCCCAGAAATAACCTTGACGGAGGGCCTTGTACGCCAGTGTCCTGCCCCCCACATGGTTCCCACAGATGCCCTCGTGGACCTCTTGGAGCACGAGTGCGGCTTCTGCGGGTCTCAGACACTTGAGGAGTGGGTAGGAGTAGGATCTCCGATACAGTAGTCCATCCATCAAAACGAACCGTGCGGCCTTCCTCTTAATGAGGCCAGCCGCCACGCGATCCTCTGGCAAGGTGCCGTTGGTGATGTACTCAATGTACTTGTCCATCCAGCTGGGCTCCTGGTTGACCTGCTGGACCTCCATGGATGTCTCGTAGCTCGGGGCCTTGAGGTGCTCGATATAGGCACGGCCCAGCGATGAGTCCAGCAGGGTTGCCAGGCGGGAGAGTGCGTCCGCGCGAGCGTTTTCCCCGTGAGGTATATAGGAGACGCTGAAGCGTCGAAATCCCGCCACGCTTATCCGCACGAGCTCCAGGTACTTCGCCATTTGGGGGTCCCGCGCCTCGTACTCCCCCGAGACCTACCCGGCCACCAATTGCGAGTCGGTGAAGACCCTGAGGCAGGCCACGCCCAGCTCGCGGGAAACTCTTAGCCCCGCGAGAGGCGCTTCGTACTCCACCTGGTTATTGGTGGTGGCGAACTGGAAGCGGAGCGCATACTCGGCGACGACCCCCTCGCCGTTGGCGAGGATGAGTCCAGCTTCGCTCCCGCCGGAGTTCGAGGCTCCGTCCACATGAAGGATTCAGATATCCTCCTCCGGTCCTGGTTCCGGCTGTTGGTCTTGGGGGCTTTCTTCCGGCCCCTCGCCTAGGCCTGCACACTCAACCAAGAAATCAATGAGTACCTGTGCCTTCATGGCCTACCTCGGCCTGTAGGTGATGTCGAACTCGCTGAGCTTGAGCGCCCACTTTGCTAGGCGCCCAGATGTGTCAGTTGGCTGAGCACCGCCTTCAGTGGCTGATCCGTCAGGACCGTAATGGGGTGTGCTTGGAAATAAGGCCTGAGACGCTGAGCAAACACGGTTAGCGCAAAAATCAGCTTCTCAGACTGGGAATACCTGAGCTCCACATCGTGAAGGAGTTTGCTCGAGTAATACACCGGCCTTTGCATCCCCTTTCCATCCGTCCGAACCAGAACTGAACTGACGGCCTCCGGGATGACCGCCAGGTACAGGAGGAGCTCCTCTCCTTCCTCGGTCTTAGAAAGCAGCGGCGGAGACGCCAACGTCCTCTTCAGCTCATCAAATGCCTCCTGACACTCCTTCGTCCAAGCAAAGTCGTTCATCTTCCTCAGCACTTTGAAGAAGAGTTAGCAGCGGTCAGCGAACCTTGAGATAAACTGACTCAGGGTGGCTATGCGACCGGTGAGTCGCTGCACTTGCTTCTTGGAGGTGGGTTGCTCAGTGTCCAGGATCGCCTGGACCTTCTCCGGGTTGGCTTCTATTCCTCTTTAGGTCACCATGAACCCTAGGAACTTCCCCGCGGACACGTCGAAAGCGCATTTTGCCAGGTTTAATTTCATCTGGTGAAGCCGGAGGTTACTGAAGGTCTCCGCCAGGTCGTCGACATGGTCCGAAGTGGGCTTGCTCATCACCAGCTTGTCGTCCACGTACACCTGCATGTTGTGGCCAATTTGGTCTTTGAAGACCTTGTTGACCAGCTATTGGTATGTGGCCCCGGCGTTCTTGAGGCCGAACAGCATCATCTTATAACAGTAGGTTCCATGGTCGGTGATGAAAGCAGTGTGCTCCTCGTCCTCCGGGTGCATTCGGATCTGGTTGTACCCGGAGAAGGCATCCATGAAAGAGAGGAGGCGATGCCCTGAAGTAGTGTCCAAGACTTGATCGATCTTTGGAAGAGGGAAACTGTCCTTCGGACAAGCTCGGTTGAGGTCGGTGTAGTCCACACAGATCCTCCATTTGCCGTTGCTCTTCTTTACCATGACAACGTTCGCCAGCCAATTGGGATAATGTACCTTTCTTACAAAGTCGGCGACAAGAAGCTTCTCTACTTCTTCATTGATGGCCTTCTGCCTCTCCGCAGCAAAACTTCTCTTCTTCTAGCGGACAGGGCGGCACCTTGGATCAATGTTCAACCGGTGGGTGATGACTTCCGAGGGGATACCTGGCATGTCAGCAGTGGACCAGGCGAACACATCAGCATTCGCTCGGATGAATTCCAGCAAATGAGCCTGCTCTTCTTCCGGGAGCTGGGCTCTTATCTGCACTATCTTCTGAGGGTCCGAGCCGAGAGGGTACGTCAACAAGCGCTCCACGGGCCCTCCCCTAGGATCTTGCTCTCTTAGATCGAGGTCGTTGACGTCGGAGCCGAGCTCAGCACTCCAGGCCCCCGGGACCATCTGCAGACAATGCGGGACGGGTTGGGCCGTCCCCCTCATCACTCCCGTCCCAGAGGCAGTGGGGAACTGTACTAGCAACCTCTTAGTGGAAATGACAGCGTCCAGTTGGTTGAGCCCTGGACGGCCAAGGATGAAATTATAAGGTGATGGGAGCTTGACGACGGTAAACATCATCATGACCGTACTCTGCCAAGGTGGGGATCCGGCAGTGACAGGGAGAGTGATCTCTCCTTCGACCCCCACAGAATCTCCGGTAAAGCCCACAAGAGGGGTGTGCACCGACTTTAATTGATCATGAGACAAATTCATTCAGGAGAAAGCATCGTAAAAAAGTATATCAGTAGAGCTCCCACTATCCA
Organism: Areca catechu; assembly: GCA_021397845.1. Taxonomy (NCBI): domain Eukaryota; kingdom Viridiplantae; phylum Streptophyta; class Magnoliopsida; order Arecales; family Arecaceae; genus Areca; species Areca catechu. Next base: position 5,304,018 of record CM038040.1, on the reverse strand, counting down.
CCATAATGAGATGTACAGGATGCTTCGCGATGGTCATCTTGACCACCACTGCATCATTGTTTACATTTTCATTTTTATTCCCCTTTTTAAAGGGGAGTACATTCTCTGGGTCTCCCGCCTCCCGGGCTCTCTTCGTCGCACGCCCAATCCCCCAAGAGATCATGCCCACTGGCTTCTCCGTTGGGCGGTTGTCAATTGCAGGGACGGGGGGAAGGGCTGCGAGCGGCTGACCCTCTGCCGGGGCTTCGTTCCTCACGAACTTCCTGAGGTAGCCCCTCTTGATCAGCTCCTTAATCTCCCACTTCAGATTGCGGCACTCCTCCGTGTCGTGGCTATGCTCGCGGTGAAATTGACAATATTTTGTATTATCACGGATGTTCCTTGGGTTCTGAGGAGGAGGTCGGCGGAGGTAGTGCTCACCCTCAATCTCCATGAGGATCTTCATTCTGGGAGCGAGGAGAGGGGTGAACGTTCTCTCCGGGTAGCACCGTTCTTCAGCTTCGGGCCTGGACGAAAATTAGCAGGTGGTCCAGGCCTCCGGGTCTCGGGGACATCCCTTGGGGCAGGCTTCTTTGAAGGCTTCCCATCCAGCTCTCGCCTGGTGTGATCGGCCTCCTCTGCTCGGATGTACTTGTGGACGTGGAGGAGGATATCAGAGTATGTCTTGGGGGCTTCTTATCCAGGGAATACGTCAGACGGGAGGTCTTGAGCCCGCGCTTCAACGCCAGCATGGCGATGGGCTCGTCCAGACTGTAAATTTCCAGGGCGGCGGTCTTGAAGCGGGTGATGTAGTCCCGCAGCAGCTCCTGGTCCTGCTGGTGGATAGAAAAGAGGCTATCCACCTCTCTTGGCACCTTCCGGCAAGCGTCGAAGTGCGCCACAAACTTTCTTTACAGCTGATGGAAGGAGCTGATGGATTCCAGCTCGAGGCGGGTGATCCAAACTCGAGCAGCCTTCCGGAGAGTGGCTGGGAAGGCGATGCATAGAAGGGTGTCCGTCGCTTCCTGGACCCTCATGAGAGCCTTATAGCTCTCTAAGTGGTCTAAGGGGTCGGTGGTCCCATCGTAGGGATCCACTTGATGCATACGGAACCGATTTGGGATCGATTCCTCTTGGATTTTTTGGGAGAAGGGTGGTTGGGTGTTGTAGCCTGTTGGATCGGTGGGGGAGCTCTGCATGTCGGCAAAGCAGCGGGAGAACTCCGCCAGCTTGTGCTCGTGCTCCTCCAGGCGCCTCTCGGCCTGGTGCCTGATGGCCTCATCGATGGAATCTTCCACTGAGGCCGCCGGAGAATGGGGTGCCGATCAGTCTCGGCGGGGGGCCTTGCCCCAATGGCGCTTGCTGCGTCGCACTGCTTCGGCATCGTTGGCCGGGGATCGACTCTCGTGATCCACTGAACCGGAGTGGTTCCTCTTTGTGGGAGTCTGGCGGCTCCTGCGGGGGTTGGAAACTGCCTGCGTATGGGAGGGCCTGTCTTGGATGGAGCGCAGGCTTCCGCGGGGGCCCGTGGCTCGAGCCGTGGGGGTCCCTGGCTGGGGTTGAGTGGCCAGGGAGCGCTGCTGGTACTGCAGTTGCCGCACAGCAGTAGTCAAAGTTTGCAGCTGCTAGACGACAGCTGCGAAGGGAACGTCCATCGAGGACGGCTGAGGAGGAGGAGGGGCAGGAAGTTCCCTCTCCGGGCTGCACGGCCCTTGGGGAGAAGGAACCTCTCCTGCCCGGCTGGTGGATGCTTCGCGTCCGCGCGTCACCACCATGGTTGGAGCACGCTTTCGCCCGCTGAGAGCTTGATCGTACAGGGTTTACAGTTCTACCCCCCCTACCTGGTGCACCAATCAGTTGCCGATCTCACCGCGGTGGCCTATAGCTCGTGAGCTGGCGCCAGTTCTTGGACTCTTTCATCTCGAGATCTCCAAGCTTCCGGACCTGCAAAACAAAGTCAGAGACCCGGGCCGGGGATCCCGGTGGGGGCACTCCGATGATCAAGTAAGAGAGCGGCAAGATAGAACAGGACCTCTAAGGCGGGTTCCCGAAGGATTCCCGTGCTTAGAGGAGATGTAAATGAAAGAAGTGTGGGGAAGAGGGGAGTTGAAGCCCGGCTTCCTGCACTGGGTTCGCCGAGCTCACACCTGAGGACTTCCTGGGGTTCCCTGGGTCGTTCTCTCGGTGTTCTCCCTCTATTTTGACCTACCTTTCTGCCCGTTTTCACTGTCCCTTTTATACCACCGGACCGCCTTCAGCCCACGTCTCCTCCCGGAGGCTTCCCGAGACCTCTGGGTCTTCTTTTCTTGCTCTTCTCCTTTGAGTCCGGGAGTTAAGTGGCTGGCACGCCTCGTCCACCGTGTGTCACGAAAAGGGGTGGACTGGTGAGACCTCGAGCCGAGCACGGGAGCTCTCCTTTCGGGGCATTGACGATGGGCTTCTAGCCATTTTAGGCTGCTGCCCGCAAATATTTCATTCCTCGATTGTAGGGCCCTGTTTAACTGATGCAAACGAGGTTTCGCGTATCACTGCAGGTCGTACTGGCACCCCGTACGGGGCACGGCGCGTGCCGACCCCCAATGGCGACCTCGTGATCCGTGTCTTTGCCTCCCCGAGGTCTTGCAGAGTAGGGCTGACTTCGGCCGAAGTGGATCCGTCAAGGGGCACCACATGGCGGTGGAGCAGGGGCTGCCAGCTTCGGCCAATGTGGACCCCTCCTGGGTGGACACCTGGCGGAGTGGCATAAAGAGGCTCGACTTCGACCGAGGTGGACCCGTCTTGGGGTGCCACCTGGCGAAGGAGCAGGAGGGCCCGGCTCGACCTCGGCAGAGGTGGACCCGTCTTGGGGTGCCACCTGGCAAGGGAGCGAGGGGCCGCCAGCTTCGACCGAGGTGGACCCCTCCTGGGTGGACACTTGGCGGGGTGGCAGAGAGAGGCTCGATTTCGGCCGAGGTGGACCCGTCTTGGGGTGCCACCTGGCGAAGGAGCAGGAGGGCCCGGCTCAACCTCGGCAGAGGTGGACCCATCTTGGGGTGCCATCTTGCGAGGGAGCGAGGGGCCGCCAGCTTCAACCGAGGTGGACCCCTCCTGGGTGGATACCTGGCGGAGTGGCAGAGAGAGGCTCGACTTCGGCCGAGGTGGACCCGTCTCGGGGTGCCACCTGGCGAAGGAGCAGGGAGGGCCCGGCTCGACCTCGGCAGAGGTGGACCCGTCTTGGGGTGCCACATGGCGAGGGAGCGAGGGGCCGCCAGCTTCGACCGAGGTGGACCCCTCCTTGGTAGACACCTGGCGGAGTGGCAGAGAAAGGCTCGACTTCGGCCGAGGTGGACCCGTCTTGGGGTGCCACCTGGAGAAGGAGCAGGAGGGCCCGGCTCGACCTCGGCGGAGGTGGACTCGTCTTGGGGTGCCACCTGGCGAGGGAGCGAGGGTTCGCCAGCTTCGGCCGAGGTGGACCCCTCCTAGGTGGACACCTGGCGGAGTGGCAAAGAGAGGCTCGACTTCGGCCGAGGTGGACCCGTCTTGGGGTGCCACCTGGCGAAGGAGCGGGAGGGCCCGGCTCAACCTCGGCAGAGGTGGACCCGTCTTGGGGTGCCACCTGGCGAGGGAGCGAGGGGCCGCCAGCTTCGGCCGAGGTGGACCCCTCCTGGGTGGACACCTGGCGGGGTGGCAGAGAGAGGCTCGACTTCGGCTTAGGTGGACCCGTCTTGGGGTTCCACCTGGCGAAGGAGTAGGAGGGCCCGGCTTGACCTCGGCAGAGGTAGACCCGTCTTGGGGTGCCACCTGGTGAGGGAGCGAGGGGTCGCCAGCTTCGGCCGAGGTGGACCCCTCCTGGTTTGACACTTGGCGGAGTGGCAGAGAGAGGCTCGATTTCAGCCGAGGTGGACCCGTCTTGGGGTGCCACCTGGCGAAGGAGCAGGAGCACTTCTTCCCGAATGGAGGATCTTTGAAAGAAAAAATCCACGTGGTGCTGACCGTGTCCAGCTGGATCTGACACGCGCTCCACGTCAGCGATATAGACATATCACTATATGATATAAAATTAAATTTTAAAATATTTTTAAATTAAATTTTATTTTATTTATAAAAATATATTTTTATATTAAATAAATTTAATATAATAAATAATAGATAATATTTAATATATTATTTAAATATATTAAATATATATTATAATATTAAATATATTATATTATATGGAAATGGTGTCTTTTTTTTGTTGATCGACGAGAGGTGCTATCGATGGACGGTTGAGGGATCACCGGAAAAAATACGGAAAGGAAGAGGAAGAAGGGGAGGATAATATTATCTAAAAGATTATTTAGAAGGTAGTAATTTGGATTGTCATCATTTTCAAAGATAAGCTAAACAGTTTGGATTATTTGATAATCTGGATTGTTATAAAAAAGTCTTATTAAATACAGTAATATGGTAGAGCTTTTTTAAATTGATGGTAATAGATTGCTAGCTATCAAACATAGCTTGTTATTTGATGATAAAAAGTAATGGTTAGAAGTAGCTTACACGAGGATTGAAATAGATTATTCAGATAGAGTTATTTTATTGCATCAAAAGATGGTGCTGTTCTTGAAATGCCAATGAAATAAAGGAAGCATGTTACCACATGATTATTTCATGTGATACAAGTGAGGAGCTTTAATGTCGAAATCATTAATTAAGTAGCTTCAATAATTAAAAGAGGTAATTAATTTGTGAGTGCTTGAGACTACCATTCGAGTTTTTCCCGTGCTCGCTACTATTTTAACTAAGGGCTGAGGGGGCCAACAACCCTGCTGGGGCCCTACTGTCAAATATCCAGCAATAGGTCATGTTCCACTTGTATGCCATAAGGTGGCTCCAGGATAATCAAGATGTTTATAATATGTACCGCAATCCATTATACTGGTAGGTGTGGAGACCGGCTCAGCCTCACTAGCCATATAGCTATAGTCCCCAAAGAGGAAATGTACCAAACATTACTCAGATGGTGGATCAAATGACTAACTAGGATGGGCATATGTGCCTGCTTTGAGGCTGATATATCGGAAAACAATACCTAAACTAGTACGATTAAGTGTATTAATTTTCTTGGGAGCTATAAAGTTTCAAAATTTTCAACATTTTTGGAGGGTGACAGTACACCCTTTCAACAATCAGACATGTCAGATGGTTTTCGATCCAGTGTCGATGAGATATGGGAGGCATTATTTGCACCACATCCTGATGGCAGAAACGATCATTCAGATGAAGGTTGTGTTGATAAGCCGAATGGATTGAGAAGGGTAATTCAAAATAATTACAAATGACATTTGATAAGCTGAGTAGAGTTGAAGGGATACTAGCCAAGTCAGTCAAATTATCATTGGAGGCACACTTCAAGGGATAGACAGAGTGGCAATAATTTGTTTAAATATAAAGTACGGAGCTTAAAAGCCGGCCGCGTTCGTTGACCTAGAGAAGTTCGACTTTTGGCCCACCCAAATAATCATGACGTGGTTTAAAATATAGGCAATTACTAAATCTTAGAATGGGAAAGTAACCAGCTCTAACTATAGTAACGGACAGGGAAGGGAGGAGATTAGACATCAGCAATAGAAGCAAACAATTACAAATCATTAGATTGTGCAAGTATTACAATGTAATTCTATGAGAAGGATCCTTGACCAATCAAGCGGTTATTAGTTTGTCTACTTTATTTATCTTTATCTACTTTAATTTATCTTAGTTTGTAGTTTATAGTAGACATATCAAAATGGGTTAGAGCCTATGGACCATTTGGCCCTATAAATAGGTCGGGCGGGTTAAAAAAAATTGACCTATTTATGTAAGTGGGCTTTTTGGCCCGACCCCTGCAGTCCATGGGCTCAACAGGGTTAGGACCGGGTCAGCCCATGGACTATGATATATAAAAATAAAAAAAAATAATTTTAAAAAAAAGCCTTGGCCAATAGCCACTTAGCCACTTAGCTACTTAGCCCTACGGGTTACGGGCTTATGGCCCTGGCCCCTGAGCCCCTTACCTAATTACGATTTACATTTTATTGGGTGAAGACTAAAGACGAAGGGTGATTATTGATTACGGTCCTACGGTCTTCTATGGATTTACTCGACGACGACGGAACTCGGGAGACCGGGAGTCAGGACCCTGGTTAGGGTTAGGTCAAAGCCGCCGCCCGCCGCTGGAGAGAACTGGTGAGTTCGTGAGTGACTCACGGAGAGCCGCCGGAGAACAGAGAGTCGCTGTTTGGGAGAACCGGAGACGTGAGAACGAAGAACCCCACCCCACGACCGCCGTTCTTCTTCCGCGAGACCGTGACGCCGGCCGGAACCCAGGACTTCGACCGTTCGGAGGTAAGGACTCGTCATTCTTCCATCTTTTTTTTTTGATTTCTCTCAACGGATCATTAGAGGCAGTGAGGCACGGATCTGAGGGGGCTCGGGGTCGGGGGGTGCCACCGTCGCCGTGCCGGCCTGCTGCGAGGGCTCACAGGCTTTCCCTGATGACGTGTCGATCCGTCATCGAAAATAATGCAGATTAGAGAGGGGGAAGTTTGATCTCCGGGTTTCCCTTGCTTCCTGGCTCCCACCGGCCACCGGCCACCGTTCCGGCCTCCAGGTCTGGGAGACCTCCGTGCGACCGTTCCATCTCTCTCCCCAATCTGCCGATGATATGGTCCATATGGACTTGGCAGTGACTATGAGAACTGAAAACCCACCCCACGGTAGATTCTGGGAGTTTAGAATATTTCTTGAGAGTGAAAATTTCTTAAGTATTTTTTTCACAAGTTTAAAATGACATCGGGCATAATATTGATCTGGGAGTCTAGAAAGTAAAAATGCACACACCTGAAGTAGCTTTAAATAATTTTTTCGTCACAATGAGTTTCAGGTTGTTCTTGCTCCTGAGATTCACGAAGTAGATAAATTTTATAGTTTAGAAGTAACTTCGAGCCATAAGCTCTGCTAATAAATTTTATAATTTTAGATTTAATTATTTAAAGTTTATTATATTTTACTGTATTAAATTTTGAATAAGATGCTGATCATATTGATTTATTTAAATTATAGGTAAATAATAGAGTTTGTGAATATCACTATTAATAATTTGGATGAAGATGAAGTTACCGAAACTCTTCCTTCTAAAAATATTAGAAGAGAAACATCAAATGTTCGGAAGTAATTTTCAAAAATTGGCAAAGATAAAGAAGAAACTGAAAGAGCAGCTTGCAACCATTGTAAGAAGGAATATGCAGTTGGTACCAATCCTAAGACTCACATCAATTATGGGACTTCACATTTAAGTCATCATATTTCAAGCTGTAAAAAAATTACATATCAAGATGTGGGTCAAATGCTCATTAACCAAGATGGAAAAACGAGATTAAGAAAGATCAATCAAAAGGTTCATCGACAAATGCTAGCATAAGCTACAATTGAACATGATTTGCCTTTTTCTTTTGTTGAATATGAGAAGATTAGAACTTGGGCAAGTTACTTAAATCCAGATGTAGTCATGCATTCTAGAAATACTGTTGTTTCTGATATCAAAAAAGTCTACATCAAAGAGAAAGAGAAGCTTAAGTAAGTCATGGCTAAGATGCCTAATAGAGTATGTTTGACTTTTGATGTATGGACAACATCTACTACAGAGGATTATATTTGTTTAACTGTCCATTTTGTTGATGAAAATTGGAAATTATGTAGTAAAATTCTCAACTTTTGTCGTATAAAACCTCCACACACTGGAGTTAAATTGGAAGCAACTATATTTGATTGTTTGAAGCAATGGGAAATAGATAAAAAGGTTTTTTCTCTTACTTTGGATAATGCTTCTGCTAATGATAATATGCAAGATATTTTGAAAAACCATCTCCGTTTGCAAAACAATTTATTGTGTGATGGTGAATTTTTTCATGTGCGATGTTCTGCTCATATATTAAATCTCATTGTTTAAGAGGGCTTAAAAGTAGCCAATGAAGTATTATTTAAAATCAGGAAAAGTGTTAAGTATGTAAGGGGATCAGATGGGAGGATGATTAAGTCTCAGGAATGTGTTCAGCAAGCTAGCATTGGTACAGGAATTGGTTTAAGGTTGGATGTCTTAACTAGATGGAATTCAACATATTTGATGCTTGAAAGTGCAATCAAATATCAGAAAGCCTTTGATATTTTGCAAGTGATTGATAGGAATTATAAATATTGTTCAACAGATGAAGAGTGTAGAAGAGGAGACAATATATGTGAATTCTTGGAACCATTCTATGAGACAACAAACATGATCTTAGGTTCATCTTATCCAACCTCTAACTTATATTTCATACAAGTTTGGAAAATTGAATGTATGCTGAATGAGAACTTGTACAATGATGATGAGGTAATAAAGGAGATGGCTACTAGGATGAAAGGGAAGTTTGATAAATATTGGAAGGATTATAGTATGGTGCTTGCTTTTGGAGCTATTCTTGATCCACGAATGAAGCTTGATTTCTTAAAATTTTGTTACATAAAGCTTGACTCTTCAACTTTTCAAGAGAAGATAAAAAATGTGAAGGAGAAATTAGAGAAGCTTTTTGAAGAATATGCAAGCAGCTTCAATGTACCAAGTGCTTCTCCATCATCTAACGAGTCTATCTTGTTGCATGGGCCAAGTGGAAATGGAAGTAAACACAAGAGATCAAGAATCTTCGATGTAAGTTTTGTATTTTTTTAAAAAAATTGACCTTCTTAATTTTTCTAGTTATATCTTATTGCTTTCATTTATATTTTGTCCATTTGTTTAAAATATTGCAAGAGTTTAAAATGTTTCAGAATGAAAATGTTATTCACACTAGTAAGAGTGAATTGGATATTTATCTGGATGAAACAAAACTTGATTATGACCACTATAATGATTTGGATGTTCTCAATTATTGGAAGACTAATGCAAAACGATTTCCTACTCTCTCTATTATGACACATGACATATTGAGCATTCCAATTACTACAGTGGCATCAGAATCTGCTTTTAGTATTGGTGGTCATGTTCTCACTAAATATAGAAGTTCTACCCTTCCTGAAAATATTCAAATTCTAATTTGCACTCGAAATTGGTTGCATGGCTTTGTTCCAAATCCTGATGGTAATGTTTCTTATATATTTATTATATATACTTTATAATTTTGGTTCATTATTTATTTTTAGAATTAATTGTTTAATTGATTTTTACTTGGTTGTGAATTTTAGATGAAGATTATAATAGTGCTAGCCTCGGGATATCAACAGTGGATTCAAATATGCTCCAAGAAGATGAATTTGAGGAGGAATAATTTATTTAATTTGATGTAGTTTTTTGAGTTTGAAGAAGATGAATTTGTAGAAGGATAGTTTGTTTGACTTGATGTTGTTTTTGGAGTTTGATATACTATGGAAATTATGGGCTTTGGAAATTGTGGATTTTGGAGTCCCTCTTTCATGTGCATTATGGTTTTTATTCTATTGATTTATGGCTGGTTTCTTCTTCCAAACAGCATATCTATGGCTGGTTGATTAGCTGAAGCGATCAATGCAATTATAGATTACTTGACTGGGATGTGCTAATACTAAATGTCACCAATGACTGTTTTTTACTCTATTGATTTGAGGGGGAATCAATGCTGCTTCAACATCTATATTAATTCTGAATCTGGCACAAAAATTACTAAACAGTTTGGTTTATATTTCAAGTGGATGGTGGAAGTTCACAGACTGCTGCCAGTTCAACCTTTTACATTGTGCTGCTAATTGGGGTGTTCATGGGTTAGGAATATTGGACGGTAAATGTCAAGTTGTGATTTCTGTATGTTGTTTGAAGGATTGGTATCCTTATGTAACTTGGTTTGGTACTTGTGCCTCTAGGTGCAACCATTACTGCATTTTGTAATTTAGAAACTCTATTTTTTTTAGTATCACAACTTGGCTTCTCTTTCTACCCACAAAAAAAAAAAAAAGATGTTAATTTATGCTATGACATTATTCTTTCCGTCTTTTTTTTTTCCAAACAAAACAATGATCAAAATTCAAGGATATTTTCCCTTGGACCTTGATACACAATTTGCCCTTCCAAGAGGAGAACGATGTCATCAAAGAGGTCATATGTCTCTGGAGCTGGCTGAAGCAATGAGCCAATGAAATGAATGCAGTCCCACCAAGGATGTGGACTGATTGTCTGAGGGAGTTGACAATCTGGTAAGTTATGGAGCTGTCGAGACTAGTAGAGATCTCATCCATGAATAGCGCCTTAGCCGGCCCAACAAGCATCTCACCTGCATAGAATCATGTGAAGCATCATTAGAACTTGCTATCTTATTACATCAGAGGACGCTGCTTATGATTGATAGTTCTAGACTTCTAGTCCAGCCTCTTCTTTTTCTTGTTAGATTTACCTGTTGTAACACGTTTTTTTGTCCTCTAGAGATGCCTCTTATCATTGCATCTCCATAGTATCAGCACATATTTCCAGTCCCATAATCTGTAGAAACGAATAGTATAAATTGATTCATTTTTTTCCTACTTGATATTTTCAGCATGTGGATCCCTTGCCCACGGCCCACATAGGGTTGGGCTGGGTTGGATTTTTTTGGCCCATTTATACAAGTGGGCTTAGCCCGGCCCGGCCCACAAAATGCAAGCCCATATGGGTTAAGACGGGGCCGGGCCAGCCCATATTAACATCTCTAGTTTGTAGCTTAGATTTATAGTTTCAATTAAACTTTCTTCTAGGAAGTGATCTTAGTAGTGAAAGTTCTTAAAACTTAAAAGAGGGAGGACCTGCCACCACTTCTATCTTTTTTTTCCTTTTTGATAAGGTAGAGCATTTATAGCAGTCTGGTATGAATACAATCTAGAAAATCAGAAAATAAAACATCTTTAAAAAGATCAGGTACTAACTCCAGACAAATCCAAATCATATCTCCAAAATGCTAGGTAACAAATGAAGCAATCTAATCGGTTGCAGAGTTTATTTTGCGATACACATGCTGGATCACTAGTGAAGCAATACCTCCAAACAAGGAACCAATATTCTATAACATAGGATAAATGGCAGCTCTCTTAGTTTAGGACCGAACCCAGTTAATGGCAGTAGAGGAGTCACCCTCAATCACCAACCGGTCCATATGGAGGGTAAGTCTCGCATAAACAATGCTAACCCATGCAACACATAACTCAGTCTCCGAAACCAAAGGCCTGAAGAGTCTACTGCTATTCGCTACCACCAGTTTCGAGTTCGGACCTCTGATGACAAAGCCCGCTTCTCCCGTACTACTCGTGATGCTGCCATCAAAATTGATCTTGTGGAAAGTTGAGGATGGGGCTCCTAAGAAAAAATACCCTATGGGTTGCTTTAGGATCAAGAGGGGGTCCCAGGAGTCCGACGTCCACATGGTCAAATTAGTAGAGTCAGGTGAATCATCTTAGTCGCCTGACTTAGTGCACACTCCAGGACAAACCAGTTAGAGTACCTCCTCGACTCGAATACCCAGCTATTCCTTAACACAGTTGATAGCCAGATATAGTAAGCCATATGTCATCTACACACCTTGAATCCTCACCATCTCAGACTCCTTGCTCGGTTTCAACCTCTGAAGCATAATCTAAGGGGTATCCATCAAATCGATCCTAGATAAATAGCTGGCCATTCTCCAAATCCATACCACTCTTGGATAGCAAAAGAGGGCAAGATCCACAGTCTCCTCCTCATACTTACACCACGGGCAAACCACAGGAAGAGGCACACCCCTGTTCCCCAGCACTGACCTAGTAGGGAGACGACCCCAAGCTAGTTTGCAAATAAATAAGCTAATCCTAGGGTGAACCCCGATCCTCCAGATCCAGGCTGCATCAATACTCTAGGCTAGTGTGTTACAATATATCGCATACAAATCTCTAACTCTCACCCTCTACCTTCATAAAGATCTCCATACTTTCATATCCTGAACACCATGAGTAGGAATCGCAATGGAAAGCACTATGCTAGCAAGGTTAGGGCCAAAAAATAGAGCCACTTGGTAGTTGCACCAACCACCTTTCCTGTTGCACACCAGCTCCGAGATCCTCATAGTCTTCCCAACCTTCATACTGACAAAGGTGGGCCACCTACTCAACAAGAGGTCAGATATTCACGGGACATGAAAAAGTTAGCAGTCTACCCATCTCCAATCACCCAGCAACTCTGAGACATAACCCTCCTCGCACTGCCGTAAATCTCCCTCCACATAATAGAATAGCTTCGAGGAGGACTGATCCCATCAGGCTCCGTCCAGGGGCCATACTTGGCCCTTATCAATGAACTCTAGATAATATTAGGACAAAGCAAAAATCTGGCCACGTCTAGTAATCAAGGCCTCTCTCCTCACTAACAAGGAATGGATCCCAAGCTCCTCATCTCTCACTAGCTAGCAAACAATCTCTCAGGCCAGAAGATGCACCCCTTGACTTCTCTAATGGGAGCCCCAAAGAAACTACCGAAAGAGTTGCTCCAACTTGAGCAAGCAAATTTTCGGTACCTAAGTATTAGATAGGAGGTATACAGACATGGAGGAAAGAACATATTCATCAGGATAATCATGGCCATCATAGAAAGAGCTTTGACCTACTACCCCCGAAGCCTCTCCTGAATGGCACCCTCTAAGCTCGAGCAGTCCACCCTCCTTAACCTTCGACCAATAAGGGGAATACCCAAATAATGCCATACCCCCTCTTGCTCCACTACCCCCAATATCTACCACATCCTCACTCTAAGATGGGACTTGGTTTTCGGATTGAATATGATAGTAGATTTGTAAAAGTTTACCTGTTACTTAGAGGCCTGGCAATAAAGATCAATAATCCTGGAGAGGACCACTACATTATGAATAGATGCCCATCCCATAAGAAGACAATTATCTATAAATAATAAATGGAAGATTAGCAGAGCACCTGGAGTTGGCTTGTAGGGGTCTAAGATGGAGATGTTCATCATCCGTAATGCATGAAATATAATATCAGCACAATAAATAAAGAGATAGGGAGATAAATGACAATCTTGGTAAATCCCAATAAAGGAGACGAAAAAATATGAAGGCATGCCATTAAGGAGGATGGAGAAAGATGGGCAATGGACACGAGCCATAATCCAATGAACCCATCTACCATGAAAACCGAAACTATACAAGTCCCACTCCAAAAAAAATCCAACTCACCCGATTATAAGCCCTCTTCATATCTAGCTTAATGGCCATAAGATAACAGTGGCTCAATGCTTGACAAAGATTATGCATAAACTCTTATTTTTTTTGACTCAGACATTGATTGTACATTTGTGTAATTGCATGACTTGATCGTACCTTGATTAGGAAAAGGAGGTGCCGACAGATCTTATATATTATTTTGTGTTGGGCCTACATAATATGAAATAATGATTTGTAACTTTTTAAAACAATTACATGATAACATTATGAAATAGATATGGATATTATCTTCTTTAAATCACTTTTCTTATTTAACTATGATTATCACACACATATATATATATATATGTATGTATGTATGTATATGTATGTATGTATGTATATTTAAACGGGGGCTCAATCAAGGTAGAGCCTCCATCCACAATCAAAGTAGAGCCTCCATCCACTATGTGCATGTGGTTTTTTTTTTTTTTTTTTTTGTGATAAATCTAAAATTTTTTTGATTGCATAATTAATCAAACATTATGATATTTAAGAGAGCATGCATATCTATCCAATGAAAATAAGAGGATTATATATATATAATAAGAGGATTATGGTTAAATTATTCTTATATTTAATAATTTGAAAAAAATATGCTTATCTACTTTTAAGTTTATTTTTAACATTTTAACTCATAGGGTGCTAATCAAACCATATGCCATATCATAAAAAAAAAAAAACCTTCATCTTCTTCCACTCCATCACCTATTGTACCTTCTTCTTATAATGACCTTCTCCTTCATCTACAAGGAGATCACACCCTGTACCATATTCTTCTTCCACTCTATAATCGTCATCCTCCTCTACAGCACCACTGTTGCCCTAGGCCCCTCGAGCTACCCCAACTGCTGCTCTTGGATCCGTTGCCTCTACTCCCTCCTCTACTTTATGGCCATCGTGTGGGCTATCCGCTGCAAGATTGACACAGCGAGTCTCCTCCACAAGTTGCTGAAGGGGGAGGAGGACGACGAAATGCTCCCATGCAAAAGTTGTCATCGGTAAGGGAGTTCACCACCATGGTTGCGAGGCCCAGCTTCACCGGGCTGCCATGGGCTGAAGTTGGCAACCCTTGCTAACTTCAGTTTGAGACAGAGAAAAAAAAAGGAACGGGAAACAAGGGAGTTTGGTTTCCCCTTATCCAACCGGGGTTTTCGTCAGAGATCTTGGAGGAGTAGTTGTGGAGAGAAGGAAATCGACCGGAGGACCGTCCGGAGTGGGCGGGACTCTCGGACGGTTGGATTAATCTGTCGAGAAAGGAGGTTGTTCTCCCCAAACCCCTTCTTTAAATCTCGTTTCTCGTCGACTCTAAATGGTTCCGGATCGAGCTTCCACCGATGGTCAGCCCCCTCCTTGACGTCCCCGGTGAGTCTCCTTCTCCTCTAGCTTCTAATAGTCTGATTAGGGGATAGCAAGGGGATTCTTTCCCTTCCTTTTGGTTACGGTTGGTGGATAAACTACCACCGGCAGCACCCTGCCCGATCTCCTTTCCGTTCGACTGTGCTCCGTCGAGCGCCGCCGGGGAAAAACTCCTTCCTTGTCGCCTAGTTGTCGGGAGGGGGGAGAACCATCAGGCCGAGCCGGGAGGAGAGGAACCAGGAAGAAGAAGAAGAAGAAAAAAAAATCTACCTGAGAGTTCATCGCTGGGTGGTTTCCCGTGGCTGGAGCTGCCACCGGTGGCTCACTCGTGAGGTCCCCCGTCATCGTGGGTGAGGAAGAAGAGAGAAGGGGGGATTTCGATGGGGACGAAGGAGAGAAGAAGAGAATGGGAAAAGAGGAAAAAAAAGGGCCCTATGTCCCGTGAGGAAAAAAAAGAAAGAGAAAAAGAAAAGAAAAGAAAATAATAAAAATAAAAATATGAGGAGAGAGAGAGGAGAGAGAGAAGAGAGAGGAAGAGGAGCGAAAAGATGAGGAGAGAGAGGATAAGGAGAAAGAGGAGAGATGAGAGAGAGAGGAGAGAGAAAAGAAAGGGAGAAAAGGTTAATTCCGGACCAGGATTAGAACGTGATTGACGAGAATGCCCATGATAATTTAGTTTCCATTTTAGTTTTCTTAAATAGAAATTTAATTGTATGATTAATATTGTTGGTCAGGATTTTTGTTGTTCTTGGAAGACCAGGTCTAGTATTTGAATTGTACGTAGTTGGTGGATATTCTTCGGTAAGTTATCTTGACCCCTGATATTATATGCCAAATATGTTTATGAAATATTAAATATGTGTAGTATATTTTGATCTGCATTGGTTTGCATTGTGTTGGTATAGATGCTCTCTAGTCCGACTATGATCACATGAGAACTTAGTCTCCTTTCGGGCCTCCAGTGGGGCTATCACTGTGCATACCGTTGAGCGGTATATGACACAGGAGCTAGTTGCCTTATTTTTTTAGCCATGCGTAGCAGTTGCTGGCCATGCGGGGATGCATATTTTCTCGTGTGATACTCAGAGCTAGTTTTTCTTTTGGGCCTCCAGTGGGGCTATCACTGGTGCATGACCGATGAGCGGTATATGTACATAGGATCTAGTCTCTTTCAGGACGAGCCATGGGCTGATCGTGGCCATAGTTAGAGGGACTAGGAGAGTAAAATACATGGTTGGCCATCCATAGTCGTGTTGGTATCGGTTGAAATTAAGTGTACATATTTGCATCATGTTGCTGGTTATATTATTATATTGCTGGATATCTTGTTATATGATGTGTTTATGTTTGCTGTTTGTTATTGGCATATTTGTGTATGTATATTGGAGGTGATGATAATTTATTGAATCTGTATAGCTCCACCCCTATATTTCTATGTTTTTGTTACAGATCCAGAAGATTAATCGGGCTTGAAACTAGTTAGTGAGGAGCTAGAGTTTAGGTATTATGTTTTGATGCAAGCCATGTGTGTTCGAAGGAGAAATAAACTCGAGGATATACGGCCGTCTGTTGTGTATTCGGTTCGGATTTGGGGTTGGGGCATGATAATGGTCTTTAACGTACTCCCATGAGTGGTTCTTGGCTTCACATGCTTTGTGCTCTATAATTAAGAGTTTGGTTGGGGTGATCCAATTTGGGAGAACTCTTTTGAGTTCTTGGGTATTTTGGTGGTTTTGGGTTGGGTAGAATTTTGATTTTGGTGAAAAATGGGTTGTTTCTATTTCTTCATGGTTTTGAGGACAACCCACGATACCGTCATGAGATTTTGTTTTCCTATGTACATTGATCTGTATTGGGTCGGTAGCCTTGATGAGTTTGTAAGGGTTTTGTTGACTTGAAACTTTTCATTAAATCTCTCTCTCTCTCTCTCTCTCTCTCTTCTTCTTTTTTTTTTTTTTTTTTTCTTATTCTTCTTCTTTGGTTCAATGTGCTTTTGTTTCTTCTTACTCTTTAATAAATCGTGGGGAAGTTTATGCTTCCTCCTCCTTGCATTCAAAAAAAAAAAAAAAAAAAAAAAAAAAAAAAAAAAAAAAAAAAAAAAAAAAAAAAAAAAAAAAAAAAAAAAAAAAAAAAGAGAGTGTAATTTGGATGGAACAATTATGGCTGTTAAGCCATTTTTTTGATTTTCCTGAAACTCCCTATGGGAATTGTCCAATCAGATTGATTGCAATCCAATTTCTATAGAAACAAAAAAAAAAAAGGTTAAGTCAAAACAGTAATAATAGCACATGATTTTGCAGGACCCGGTGTGTGGGAACCGGCTGCATGTATCAGCGACTTGCGTTGTATAAATTCAACCCTCCAAGTATAGTGGAATATAAAGCTGATTCACCGAGAAAGAAAAGAAAGATATGATTCACTAAGAAAGAAAAGAAAGATATGTATCCATGGACGCAAAGGCAAAGACATGGTCATTGAAGGCCAAGGACTTTGGGGACCTCAATGCCCTCATGCCCAAGCACTTTGGCAACTCGGAAGCGCTTGCAGAGAGTCCATTCCAATTGCCGAGTGCCGGGGACAATCACTCGTGTATCACCTGGGGATGAAGTTTGGCCACCCACTCGGTGGTCGGTGCCCTCAGGGTCTCTCGTCCGCCCCTCGAACCTCGCACCTTTGTCGACGCTCTCTCGAACAATTTATTATTGGTACGCATCCTAATCTTCTTTGTTTTGGCTGAAATACCTTCCAAATGTGCTACCTGTCCATTGGCTCCCTAACAGAACAAATTGCTGCAGGTACGAGGACAAGAGTAAGTGGGGGGACCGTGTGGGATGGATCCATGCGTCTGTGATGGAGGACGTGGTGACGGGGTTCACGATGCACCATCCGTAGATCGCAGTCCATGTACTGCATCACCAAGCACGACCCTTCCGAGGAAGCGTTGGAGCAACAAATCCATGATGAGATTTGCCAGCTAATCGGCGTGCATCTCAAGGCCTGGGAAGTCGCGCATATAACGACGCTTCTAAGCGTCGGAAAATCGGATATGCGTCCCGGCGCCATTTCACCGTCCAAAATCCCCTTCTCTTTGCCGGCACCACCATTTCACCTCTCAAAACCCTCCTCTTTTCTAGCACCGCCATTTCCCCTCCCAAGCTCCCTCTCTACCCGTTGCTTTCCCTCCCATCCTCCCCCCTCCCTCCCCGGCTAGATTTCTCCATTTCCGACCTTCTCCTCGGCGGATTCGCGGCCGATCGTTGCTTTCCCTCCCATCCTCGGGAGGATTTTTCCATTGCCGGGCTTTTCCCATCCTCTTCCACGACGCATAGCCATCGCCATTGCCGTCGCGAGCTCTTCCTCTTCCTCCAAAGCGCTGACGAAGGACGACGGACGGCGGATGGTGGAAGACGGCCGGCTGCACCAGGTATGCACTCTGTGTCTATTTCTTACTTTCTCTCCTCCAAGCCCGCTACGGCATTCACCCCTATCCCTCGACGGGCGGTGGTCCCTCGACGGGCGTCCCGACTCATCCACTCCCTCTGCTGCCTTCCTTCTCTGGGTGCGCTCGCTCTCTCTCGCCGGGATTTATGGGGGGAGTCGGAAGATTAGGGCACAGGATTTGGGATGATAGAGGCAGGAAAGGGGGACGAGATTAGGTCGGAATTGAAGCGATCCAGGCCTATCTGTTGCCTCCTCTATGTCGGTTGATATTCCGCAGGGTGTTTGTTTAAATAGGAAAGTGTTTGGATCGGCCTATATGATGCAAGAAGACTATGACTGTGGGTAAACCCCTAGAAACACCCACCCATGGCATAACATTCTCGTGGATTTCCTCGATCAGTGGATTATAGTGTCAGTTTCGATCGATTTCTATTTCGACGGAATTTACTTCGTTTTGATTTGTCTTGTCGAGAAGGTTTACTCTGCAAATTTCCTTGTTTAATTCAGAAATCTGATGATCTTTACTTTTGTTGACATAGTTTTTTTTTCCTGAGACTTTGAGTCCGAAAAGATTTGATTTTGCTGATCTGGAACTTGGAGGTGTTTAATTTGCAATCAAATATGCATGGTTGTATGATTACATGTGTATTCATAGGTTCTTGATTTTTCATAAAGATACAAAATCCCATGGTTTTGTTTCAAGGGCTTTACTAATAAAATTGGTATGATAAATTCTTTAAGTAATATTTTATTACATTGATGTTGTGTCTTAATCTTGTATACCTATTACCTACCATGACATAGATTCACAGCTTCCTATCCTTTTCATATTGATTGGCTTTTGATTAATATGTACTAGAGATTCTTTTTGATAGTTCTACATGATAGGTTATTTGACTTCTGTGGGATCATGATCTTGTTTCAAGCGACCACTTCATGAAAATTCATATGTTAAATTCTACAAGTAATATTCTATCACACATCATGTTTTAATCTTGTATACCTATTACTTGTTATGACACAGTTTCACAAGTTCCCATCCCTTTCATTTTTTTTGGCTTCTGACTAATATGTACTTAAACTGATAGAAAGGGAGGAAGACCAACCCAACGCAAATTACCCAGGTGTGAACATTTGTGGATGCACGACCTGAGATTTGAACACAAAATATCCTTGAAGGAAAGGAAGGGGTGTGTCCACAAGGGCATTGCCTGATTCACAATAAAGGTTTGACTTTTGAGCTTTCTCATATTTGAGCATACTTTCATCTGATTGCTTCTAGTTTTATGTATTTGTTCGCTGAATTTTGATGTTAAAACCATGCTTTATCGGGCATGCAACTGAATGTAGAAATTGTAGATTTATTGCTTCTTTTCAGAAGGAAAACTAAAGGGACTCCAATGTGATCTATATATTTCAGCATACACTTATCTGATCATGGTGTCCTGCATTGATGCTAAGATTTGTGTGGTATGTACAATTTGAATGAAACTACATAAACTTGCTCATGTGCATGAAAGGTTACTTCAATTGAATAAAAACATTAAATGGATCTGTGAGAGGTAATATGAGATAACTTATAGTGTTTGATAATAAAAAATGCTGCAGTTCTTTTTTTTTCGTTTTTTAACCTTTGGTCTTATATGGAACCCATGAGTTAATTATGGCACAAATAGACCTTCAGGGGGTATATTTTGACATATAAACAATTAAACAACTTTAAAAGGCAAATTATGGGCTTTGGCCCTCACTAGGGGACTCTTTCTAGTTCAGGACCTAACAATCTTTGCCAAATCCCATCCACGGCGATGAAAAGTGGGTTGGATAGGTGTTTGGATAATCTTTTGGGAACTAAAAGATGGGGGTTGAACCTTCAAAGCATTGTCATCAACTTGGTTGGATGCTGGGTTCAACTGGTGCCTATGTGAGTCACAAGGTTGGCCCAGCCCTTAGAACAATGTAGCAGTGCTATCCAGAAATTTAAAAAGCATAACGAGTATAAATAAATAAATATTTGATTAGATTTGCCATCACTGTTCGTGATCCTGTTCCTTTGACAATGAAAAAGAAGTAACAAATTTGATCCACGGTGTCTCTGTCCGTAGATGAAACATGTTTCGGAAATCAGCTTTATGGAAGGCTATCTGTCAGTGCAGGATGTAAAGGATGGGAACATGAAATGGATCTTGTTTTTTTAATGGAGAACCACCTGCTCTACAATTACCAAGGACCAAAGATTTTTTGGAATGCACCACCTAAGAATCGACCACTGAGTGATATATTTGATTTTTCAATCATTAGTTTATATGATAAAAATATTTAGTTATAGTTTTGAATTATTATCTTATTTCTTAAATAGCAATTCATTTATGATATAATTTGATTTGGTTTTTATTAATGCATGCTAGGTACATCATGTCTTGAAGGAAGATATTTGTAGATGTGCAATTTCAGTTTTTGCGGACTAAGACTAGTACTTCTTCAGCGCAACAGTCCAAGGCCAGTCCCTCTTCTACACGTCACTCTGAGGCCGGTCCCTTTTTTCTGCACATCAGGCTAAGGCTAGTCTATCTTCTTTAGTGCAGCATGATCCTCCTGCTGATCATCCAGATGATGAGGCTATTATGGATGACATACAGATTCAGGATAATTTAATGATTTCAGTTAATTTCAATGCATGCATATATAATTGTTTTGATATTTATTTTCTTATTTTTCTGTATTTTTTGTAGATGGATCCGGAAGAGTGAGGTGGATTCGAGGATCCATACTAGTCTGGGATGTGTGGCAACTATGTGAGGGTGAGATGATAGTTGTAGAGTGTAATACACTAGAGAAATCTGCTAGCTTATTGACTAGCTTTTTGGGGACAGTTGCGGGAAGGGGTTAGCTATGTCCCTTGAACTATCCAAAATGGAAAGATATGCTTCCTACTTATAAAGTAGAGCATTTACGACTAGTACAGATAAAAATTTAAATTTTATATTATATCTTGATTTGCTAACTATTTTATTATTTATTTAATTAAATATTTATCTTCTTGTTTATTTATATTGTAGAGCAAGTTTGTACTTCTAAATTGTAATGTTTTTGTGTTTTAGTTTCTCAATCGCAAGTGGAAAGAATATAAGGCAAAGTTGAAGAGAGAATATAAGAAAGAGGGTAAGATAGAGGAGCAGGTAGTTATCCTCATGATGTACACTCATCAATGGAGGGAGTTGGTTCATTACTGATTCTCCGAGAGGGCACAGATTATATGCACTCCCTTAATATTTTATAAACTTATCAACTTTTAATATAGATTGCATATATATAAAGATATAACAAAGTATTTATTTTATTTTGCAGACATATGTTGCTATTAGTAAAGCTACATGAGCAGCTCAGTCTGTTTCTTATACAGCATGGTTCAAGAGTTATGCATGGTTTAGACATGAGTTTGTATATTTCTCATGCTACAATTTTTTTATTATACTTATTTTTTAATATTCAAATACTTACTTTTTAATGAAACTAATATCATGTACCATGTATCATGATATGTATGTTATAGATGGATTTTTTTGGTAATATATATTTTTTTATAGGCATATCAGCATGGGAGTGAACCTAGTGAGGTGGTGTTTTACTAGATGACTCACATTCACTATGATAGCAATTTTGTTTGGAAGGAGTCCGAGATATATTTGTATTTATTGATAGTTATTTTGCATCATGTTTATAAATTTATTTTTATTAAGCATTAAGATATGAGCTTTTTTATAAAATATAGGAGAGTGCTACATTTCTGATTGCAGAGGATGCCAAAAGGTCTACAGTATCTATGCAGGATAGTCACATCGAGGTCGAGATATTTTTGGAGTTGATGGGACTAAAGCGTTATGGATTAGTGAGGGGTTATGGAATTGGAGTTATCCCTATTCAGTTATTTGCGATGAGTAGATTTACTCAGGATGTAATATATGGTACTGGTGATGCATGTATTCATAGACTCGAAGATGAGATGGTAGTATTGAGAGAGACATAATGTAGATAGAGCAAAGACAAAGGCGCTGAGATAGACATGTGATGCAAATAGAGCAAAGATGGAGGTAATAAGATGGACACATGATGTATATAGAGCAGAGATGTAGATCATGGGACTCAGCTTGAGCATCTTACATCTGTGCTTTATATATTCATGCAATCTTAGGTATATAACTATATATAACTACATATATATTTTTTGTATATGTGTAATAATTTAGAATATATTATGATGCATGTATCGTAACTCAAATTTTTTGTATATCTCTTGTAGGTTCCCGACATATCTAGTAGTCGTAGAGAGGACGATGACCATCCTCTCTCGGATCATTGATGCTTAATGATTTTTTTTTTTTCCCAATCACCATCTATCGATAATCTATTTATTTATTTATATATAAAACACTCGTTTATATTGATTTTTTAATGAATTAGTATTTGACTTCATGTCATGAATGGTGTGTCGGTGCAGGTTTAATTAAATGATATTTGATTCATTTAATTTGTATTTGTTTGGCTTCATGTCATACAGGTTTCATTGAAATTTAATTCATACAGGTTTCATGATATCTTGATATATCATATATATATATATATATATATATATATATATATATATATATATATATATATATGTGTGTGTGTACATGTGTACATGTATGTATATATAGATATATATATCTTGATCTTTTGGAAACGATCATTAGCTCAAATGTGGTTTAAATACCCACTTACCAACTTTCTATGCTTTTTCTTCTATTCATTAAGTCTTGTGCAAGCAAGCTAGATTAACTGTCCTATCATTTTATCTTTATTATTAGTTCCATCAAGTTCTCTGTCATTGACCGCATATTTCAGGTTAAAGTGTGAGAACCTTTGCCTACTTTGTACCATTATCAGGTGTGGATGTGGTGTGTTACTAATTAAAGCTCAAATAAGATTTCTAATGCATTATATATTATTAAATTTTAATGGGTCACTGATACCAAGGTGAACCAAGCTCTTATCAAGATGCTCCTTTATCTTAGCTGATATAAGACAGCCAACATATGAAAATATCAGTTGATATCACATTATATTAGTGATGAAGATAAAACCAGGAGTTCAACCATAAGACAAGAAAACCAAGACATCCCAAGAGGTGGGCACCTAACAGATAGAAACTGGAGAATAAAAGCTGCCCTACTTGTATGGGAGGGGGGGTGAACAACCAAAGAGGTTAACAGCTAATAGGTCAAGCCAAGGCACCCCGAACTGAAAAGGGATTGGTTCGCCCCAATCCATTCCAAAACCACCAGTGGTAGTGTATGAATTTGTGCCCACAACTTGATCCCGTTCCCTCTCTTCCGGTCAAAAAGGGCGGAACTCCCCCTCTGGGTTCAGCTTCGTTTACCAGGCGCGAGAAAGGAAAGAAAACGAAGACCCGCTATTTCTCATCTTTTCCTACCCAAGCGAAACCGATACTCTTGTTACTTTAGGGTTTCTCGATCGCCACCCATGGATTAGTATCGTTTTGATCCAGATATTGGAGCTCGACTTGGAGGGAGGGCGGATTTATCGATACCTCGGCTCTGACCCAGGGCGATTCGTTGGCAGGTAATTTTTTGGTCGCCCGTCCTCTTCCAGTCGTATCCATTTCCGTTTCGATTTCTCCTGGATCGGTGATAACTGTCTGTTCCGTTGGCCGACGATTGATCTATTGTTTTATTGTCCTCCTGTGTTTGAATTTGGTATTGGGGCGGAATTTCTTCGATTTTTGATTGATATGCTTGGTTTGTCCTTTGAATCGGTTTGCACGGTTGAATTTCCATTAAAGGTTCCGCCTTTGATGGGGTTTGAGATGAAATTTGGTAGAATTCTTGGTGGTATATGAGAAGGTTATTGATTTTAGTTGATCTAAATAGAATTCTCAGGTACAAACTTTATTTAGTTTGTTTCCTCAATAGCTTTTTATTGTGTTCCTATCATCATCATTATTGGTATTGCTGTCCTTATTTATTTGAAAGGAATCGAGGATGGATGAGACTGGAAAGATGGAAAGCCACCTGTCGTCAGCTGCGGCTTTTGTGCAAGGGGGCATCCAAGATGCTTGCGATGACGCATGCAGTGTCTGTCTTGAAGCCTTCTGCGAAAATGATCCTTCAACAGTTTGTGACCACAGGGGCTTTTCTCTTTGATGATAGTTTTCTGATGTGCTTACTCTCTTTTATATTTTGTTGTTTCTTCCCTTCAGATTTTTTTTCTGTTTCTGAATGTCCAGGTGACTAGCTGCAAGCATGAGTTCCATCTTCAGTGCATTCTGGAGTGGTAATGCCTTCAATACTAGCTTTCAGTTTTTTTTCTTTCATTACAAAAAGTTTGGTGAAGCAGTTATTTGTGTTGTTTTTTTTTGGTTAGTTGACATAGCCGGGGCAGGAATAATTTTTTGTTGCGATATGCTGTTTCTCTGATGGAAAGAGTTGATCATACTCGTCTTTCTACTTTTGAATCTCGTTTTTTATTCTTTGCATAGCTTAAGCCAGTGAATCTCTCTCTCTCTCTCTCACACACACACACACACACACACACGCGCGCGCGCCCGCGCGCACACAGAGAGAGAGAGAGAGAGAGAGAGAGAGAGAGAGAGAGAGAGAGAGAGAGAGAGAGAGAGAGAGATAAACTAGGTACACAATTACTACTATAGGAATTAAAGCTACTTAAAATTTGTGGCCCTTTTGATCAGAGTTAGACTCTGATAGAGATATCTGGTCCACCAAAAATTCCAAGTCTTGTTCTTGTTGAATGATGAAGTTGATGCTGGGTATTAGTTCTTAGGGGGAGAAAAAGATCAAAAAAATCCAAAAAACAACAACAACAACAACAACAACAACATTGGAGGCATCATATGTTACTCAGTGATCTTTAGTTAACTACAATATGAGTGATCACTTTCTGTTGTGGTTCTACTAATCTTTTTACAGGATAGGTTATTCTCCAACTGTATCTTTTGTTAAATGTTTGTTTGCTGTTTGGTATTGCTGTCATCTAATTTATCTAAACCATGAACTTTCTATGCATCTATTATAATATTATGCGCAAACATTTTTCTTCTTTTCTTTGATAAGCAGGGGTATAGCTTGCAATCCAAATCATAAATGTCAGTTTGTTGGTCAATATTTTGTGTCTCAATCTCAGATTGTGATATTGTCTTTCGGTTGTAGGTGCCAGCGAAGTTCTCAGTGCCCTATGTGTTGTCAGCTTATCAGTTTGAAGGATCCCACAAGGTTCTTTTTTTTTTTTGAATGTAAATTCGTGAATTTTACTTTATTTGTTAGATTTTATTTTTTGATTGGTGTGGTTTGTCCTTTTGAATATGACAGTCAAGAGCTACTTGAAGCTGTGGAGCGAGAAAGGAACATTAAAGTTAACCAAACTCGAAATACCACCATTTTTCATCATCCAACACTTGGAGATTTTGAATTGCAGCATGTGGGTAGTTCTATTTATTCAAGTTAGCTTTTGTTAATGTAGTTGACTGACCTTTAAAAGAACAAAAGAAATTATACTGCTGATTTACATAAGAAACTTTTTTTTAATACCCAATGCAGTTAGCAGTAGGTGGAAACGATGCTGAGCTTGAAGAGCGCATAATTCAGCACTTAGCTGCTGCTGCTGCAATGGGCAGAGCACAGCACATTGCTAGAAGAGTAGGGCAGCATGGTAGTTCAGGAGCTTATGGCCACTCACAATTTCTGGTTTTCTCAGCACATCCAAATGCACCTGCTGTTGGCTCTGCTTCATCTGCCCAAAGAGACAGAGAAGATGAACCAGCTCCTTCTATGATTGCTGCTAATCCATCAGCTCCCCTTAGTTTCATGGAAGATGAAGTCACACCCCAAACTCCACAGATAATCTCGGCTCAAGCTGATCAGGTTGCTGTCTTGACATCGGGGACTAGTGTGACAGCCAACAGGCCTAGTCTTTCTAGCAACAGGTACTTTAACCAGATATAGCTGTATATCTTTATTTTTTAAAAAATAATCTTCTTACTTTGTGTGTGTGTGAGAGAGAGAGAGAGAGAGAGAGAGAGAGAGAGAGAGAGAGAGAGAGAGAGAGAGAGAGAGAGAGAGAGAGAGAGAGAGAGAGAGAGAGAGAGAGAGAGAGAGAGAGAGAGAGAGAGAGAGAGAGAGAGAGAGAGAGAGAGAGAGAGAGAGAGAGAGAGCATTTAATGACTACTTTTTTTTTCCCTAAAAGCAGTTTTGCTGGTCAGTCAACTACAGTTAACCCAGATAGGGCAGGACCATCAGACTTCCAGTCCTTTTCAGAGTCTCTGAAATCACGTTTAAGTGCTGTCTCAATGAGGTATCTCAAAGTTTTCTTGCTGTTCTTGGATAAGCAGTTTTAAAAGGATCAGAAATTGATCCCGAACATATCACCTGCAAATCAGGTACAAAGAGTCTATCACAAAGAGTACTCGAGGATGGAAGGAAAGACTGTTTTCGCGTAACTCTTCTGTGGCAGATCTTGGTTCTGAAGTCAGGCGAGAAGTTCATGCAGGAATTGCTACTGTCTCACGCATGATGGAGCGCCTGGACACAAGAGAAAGTAGAAGAACAGCTGGTGCTTCTTTGCTGCCTAATTCCAATGTTCGTTCAGTTGGAGAACCCAACAATGAAAGTGTCACGGAGAATCATGCTAATGCTCTTCAAAATAGTGGTAATACATCAGCTTCTTGTACTGCAGCTTCAGGTTCTAACTAAGCTATGCTACATCTTTTAAAGATCTGCAAATTCTCACAGCAGTCATTCTTGAAGGTATGTGCTTTTTGATTTTTGAGGTATAAATTCATTGCCAGGTGTGTGTTTTGTTCCTCTGCCTTGAGGTATAAATCAAATTTTAGTTGGAATGAGGGTGCTATGGTCCATTGAATCTTTAACATAATTAGCATTCTCATTGTTAAATTAATTCATATGCAAGATTTGCATTTGCATGCTTGATGTGTATATGGTTGATTGTATCAGTGAAATATGTTCTTTCAATTGTAGGCTGCATTTGATGATGACAGCTTAAATTCTGGGTATCTCTCACTCTTATTCAATTATTTCTGGTTTGGTAACATTCCTTGTTTGGTTGAAGTTCAAGTTGGTGGGATAAGTTTGGAAAATGTAAGGGGGAGGAGGGAGAGCTTTGTGAATTGAACTTATATTTCACTTGGCAGGAGGTCAGGAGGGTTAAATAAGTTTACCCTGGTTAAGCACCTTTTCGGTGTTGACTGGGAAAACTTAACACAGGGAAAACAGCAAGTGTTTGGGGTGTTAACTGGATAGCCCCACATTATCTCACACCTAACTGGCAACTAAAAAATGCTATGATGTCATGTTGTTAGAATCTAATTGTTTGTTCTAGTTATATAAGTGATCTATTGTCTTAACTTTCTCAGTGAGTCAACATTTGTTATAGGCATTAATATGAGTCTTTTAATGTGAAGACTTGGGCATGAAGAGTATCACTTAGTGGCTAAAAGTTGATTACTTGCTTTGAAAAGCATTTTATGAAGTGGAAGAAGAGCTTGACAGTTGTCCATCGATTGATTGATTTTTTCTTAATGATATTATGATACATTTCTTGGTAGATTGGCACCTGTATCAAAAGTGGCTATTCCTGAAATGGTGTTTGCAAGAGAGAAGACTTGATAATTTGGTGATAGTTACCACAAGCAAGTTTTGGACCTGGTGGAATGAAAGAAGAAGAAAAGTTTTGAGGGAATAAGAAAACAAGAGGAAAATGCGAACATCAATTAAAATAACAAGTATCAGATATGCTACTTTGGCAACCAAAATGGATTATTTTCATCTAGTTGAAGATTCAAGATTTAGGTTCTCTCTCTCTCATGCCAAGTTAGCAATACTTGAAGATTCAGGACCTTAGGTGCCTGCTGGTTCACTCAGCCACTAAATTAGAGCATATTGGTGATCTGTTCCTGTGTATCTCTCCACATGTTTGTTCTTCATTTTCCTTTTCCAACATGCTAAAATTTACTTGACTGCATCTGTGTTTCAGTTCTGTTCTTGATTCAGGTCTAGGGTCTTATGTTTTTCTTTTCTTTTCTTTTTCTTTTGAATATAAATTCTCATGCTTTGATGGGTTCTTGAAAATGAAATCCTTTATTTAAGACAAACTGTTAGCTTGGGTACCTTTCTGATTTTGGGCTATTGACTGAATCAAGGGACATAAATGGGTATACTATATTGTTGCTTTTTCAGAGTTCAGACACGAACTATATTCATATAAAACATGTGGTGTAAAAAAGAACCATCATATTTCTACTGGAATATACTAAATTGTAACCCAGTTATGAGTGGTATTACTCATGATCTGTCAGGTAAAATGTTTGCATTTTGTTTAATATTTGATGACTTATGTTTGCATTTCCAGAAATATTTTTTTTTAACATAAATGTGCTGACCTATCAAGTTAGACAACAGTGTATATTCAACATACTTTCAATTGATCAAGCTAAAAAGACGTAACCTATGTTGTTTACCAATGTTAAACAAATTTGACTGCCAACTGATTTTTTTAAAAAGTTATGATTTCATATATGTTTTTAATCTATTCTGTATATAGTGTGTTTTCATGTGGGTCTTTTTTTTTTGGTTTTTTTTTTTCTTTAAAACGATGGAGTTTGCAATACATTTCTTTGTAATTTTTGCCTTGATAAACAATTCCAAATAGTCCATTAATTATGTTTAACATTTTTTTTCCATGAAGAATTATATTGCCTCCAGCTTCAGTCTTTATCAACGTATCTCTCTTTGTGAGAAACTTGATAGTAAATGGCTAAATTGAAGACCTAAGAGTGCTCACTTTTCCCATCTTGAGTTCTATGTTTTAAATACTCATTCCTTCAGCAACTAATTTCATGTCTCCGTTCCAGGAATCTCTCATGCTTAAATCCATTCAACTTTTTTATGATTTATTTCTTAACCATCTTTAACTTTGCTCTCATTTTGTCAAATAAAGTTGCCTTGTTAGTTTCTTTGCCAGCCTTCTCATGGGAATTTAACCAAATGCTTTCAGATACTCCTCTCCTTTCTTTTGATCTAATGCTTCTTGGATTAGTCTAATCAAATCCATGGTACAACCTCACGATCTTGTTTAAGTTTGAGTTTCTCTAGTAGTTGATGTGTCAATCAACATTTTAGCCATATATTCTCTTTATTTGATTGCTTTAATTTAGGCTTCTTACATGTCTAATATGGGTCATAATATGGTGTTTTTTACATGGCAATTTTGTAGATAACTTTTCCTTTCAGAAATAGTATAATATTGGATTTGATTACTTTGGAACCAAGGTTCCTATATGATGGCTTATACTGAAAACTTCATGGCACTCCATAAATAGTGTTGAATAGTAATTGGATTCAAGATATTGTTCCTCCGATGCTTTCCTCTCATGATCCTTTGCTGCTCTATATTCAAACCTTTCCTCTCCCGCTCCTCTCCTTGATTTGACCACGAGAATGAGTAGAGAAGAAAAATTCATTTTATTTTTGGGTTTTGGTGCTCATTTGTACATTGGTTCTATGGAGCCTCCCTGGTACATGCATATGCATGGCATGGGTTGATTTACATGAGGTGATGCAAGTTGAAATGAGCTTAGCAATGATATTTACAAGTTTGAACAATTGGACTGCAGTGGTGCACACCCTGTGCAAGATATAAATAGTTCTTGACATATTGACATACATCCCGGTTACCCTTATTTAAGTGGAAGTTGGTGGCAGTCGTGGTGTTGGTAGAACCTTTATTTAGGTTCTGGTAGGAATATTATTTGTAAGCCGTGAACATGAAGTGATTTCTTTCTGCCTGGGGGAAAGAAAGGTTGCAGGCTAACAAAGACAGTGAGGCATCTCTAACTATCGAACATACAGGGCCCTAACTCGCTACGTCCTTAAGGAGTAGAAGTTTTTGATTTTTGGTTGTTAGATATTTGAAAATTTGCCAAAAGTATGGATTAATTTAAGATTAAAGAAAAAACTAGAACTTTCAAAATTTAAGGCGTAAACTTTGAGCAAGCATGCAATTATCCTCTAGCATACATATATGAATGTGAACTTATAGAAAAAAAAACATACATGGGCCATGCTATGACAGTAATATGATGACTCTCAAGATGTTTTAGAAAAATGTTTTCACTTGCTAAAGTATTATCAAAGACACTCATGCAGACAAAAGTTCTAGAAAAGAATATTCATGGGGAAGGCAACAACAGCAGACATTTCATATGTTGTTGCTGTTTATGAGCAAGTTGAATTATTCATTTAAAATTTGTGAATTAATGATTCAGTTTTATTGGTTCATGTTTTCCTTGTACAAATAATTGAATGTGTCATGATTATATGTGTGGCTTTATTAGTTTGGAGATGATTCTAAATTGTTCTAGGCTTCATCATATTCATCTGTCTTTGTTCACAATTGAGTCTAATTAATCACAGCTCTCATTGGGCAGCTAGTGCATGATTGATAAGTGTCCATTATTTTAAATGTTTTAAATGTTGGCTTATCTGTTTTGGCTAAAAGTAAACCAAAATTAAGCCTTAATTTTAGGTTTCCAGCAATTTCAGTCAGTTTGAGCTGAAACTGGTCGGGTTTATCCGTTTTCAATGGTATATATGGTTCTGGCTGAAACTGATTGAAACTAGCCATATATGCTTATTTAAAAATATATTTTGGAGCTTACAATCATATTTGGGTCATTTTTTTAAGACTAATGTGAATGATTAGATAAAAGACATTTCAGAAAGTAACTTTTTAATACAAATTTTACAACTAATACATATGATTAAATAGCCTCTGAACATTAAAAAAGTTAAAGCCCAAATTCAATATGTTTCTCAGTTCTAAAAATCAAGTATAATGAATTTTTGAACAATTAATTTTCAAAAACTAATTATTTGCATAATATATATATATATATATATATATTCACAATATAAAAATACTAGAATACTTTATTTCACTTATATGCAGCATTAACTTCAGCCTAAAGTTGTTAGAACTACAAAATAAGGAACCTATGAACCACAAAATACTCTAAATTCTGTGTAATAATGTTTCTTAGTTTTTTTTTCTTGATTTTTTTCAATGAAAACTCTTAAACTTGGGTGAGACTGTCAAAACTACTGCAAGTGAAACTCTGCAAGCTTCCAAATTTCAATCCTTGCCTCCTGAGCTCTTGCACCTATATTGTAAACTTCTTGCAACATATCTAAGATGAGCCATACTACTGTTACATTAAAAATACACTACAGATTTGAAAAATGGCAAGACAATGAACTGTACACTGATTAATTCATAAGGGGCAAAAACAAAGTACCTATCTGGGATGATGTGAAGCGGGTTTGCAAGGGGTTGTGGCTCCTTGGGTAGCAGTTATACTATGGACAAAACGTTCCAGTAACATGCCGTCTTGCTCGAATCTCCAAGTTGGATGACAGTTTGAATATGCGATTGTGATGTTGCTTGTGACTTGATTGAGTTGACATGAAATATTAGGATTCTTATGGACTACGGTGATGGGTTAATTATGATTTCCATTCTTCTTATTCTGAAGGGATTAAGCTGATTGAACTCGATAAATTTGTGTAATTTTTCTGGTAGTAAAGATTTCACATGTATAGATATATGTTCCTGG
The DNA here is from genome assembly GCA_021397845.1 of Areca catechu. NCBI lineage: Eukaryota > Viridiplantae > Streptophyta > Magnoliopsida > Arecales > Arecaceae > Areca > Areca catechu. The sequence continues at coordinate 5,272,317 of CM038040.1, read as the reverse complement.
AGTTTTCTAGGTACTTATGACAGTTACTCAGCCCAGTTGATTTAGCCATTGATCTATTTTTTTTACCTCTATAGCCTTTTATTGTGCTTAATCTTGCCTTTCTAGTACGAAGGATAACTAATTCAATAAATTGCTACCTCAGTTCATTAAAACTTAGGGAAGTGTATAAAGGTATATGTAGAGGTCATTTTGAGGATAGATCTTTGGCCTACAAAATAATCCGTTAAGGTTATTATTGGTCGATCATATAAAATGATTCTGCAAGTTTGTCAGAAAATATAATCAGTGTCAGAGGTACTCTAATGTACAAAGACGGCCTGCAAGTCAATTGATCCCTTTGACAGCTCCTTGGCCTTTTGCTTGGTGGAGAATGGACATCCTTGATCCGTTTCCTTCATCTTTCGGACAGCGAAAATTTGTTATAGTAGCCATCGATTATTACACAAATGGTCAAAGCCGAACCAGTTGCACAAATCACCGAAACAAAGGTTGAGAACTTTGTGAAAAACTTTGTCATCTTTCATTTTGGAATTTCTCATACTATAATCATCGATAACGGAAGGTAGTTTAATAATCCAAAGTTCAAAAATTTCTGTATCTAGTATCATATCCTTCAAAAGCTGACTTTAGTGGGACATCCTTAGTCAAATGGAGAAGCTGAAGTAACTAATAGAACTATTCTTCATGGTTTTAAAACCAGGTTGACTGATGCTAAGAGATTGTGGGCTGATGAATTGAATTCAGTTCTTTGGGCATATCGAACAATTCCCAGAACAGTCATTGGAGAATCTCTATTTTACTTGGCTTATGGCATTGAAGCAGTCTTTCCTGTGGAAGTTTCTTTACAATCTTTATGGATTGATCAGTATAAAGAACCTGAGAATTTCGAACGTCGAATAGTTGACCTGGAATTATTACAAGGCACTCGGCTTCAAGCGCAACTGAAAATGGCTACATATTATCAAAGGGTTGCTAAATATTATAATTCCTGTGTGAAGGAGCGGATTTTTTGTCCTGAGGATTTGGTTCTGCAAAGGTCTGAAATATCTAAACCAGTCGAATAGGGCAAGCTTTCTCCTACTTGGGAAGGTCCATATCGGGTCAAAGAAGTCGTTCGTCTCGGAACTTATCGGCTGGAAACTTTGGAAGGTATTTTATTATCTCGATCTTGGAATGTACAGAACCTTCGCAAGTATTATCAATAAAAGTCCCTATTCAGGGTTATCAGGATAAGATTTAATTATTGTCTTAATCTTTCTTTTCTTTCTCTAAAAGGCATAAGGATGATCTACGTGATCTATCCTATGAAGTGTCGAGATGGGCTTGATCAGTCTGTTTTAATTTTTTTCCTAAAAGGCATAAGAATGATCTATATAATCTATTCTACGAAGTATCGAGGTGGGCTTGATCAGCCTGTCGTAATTTTTTTTTTTTCTAAAAGGTATAAGAATGATCTATGTGATCTATCCTACGAAGTGCCGAGGTAGACTTGATCAGCCTATCTTAATTTTTCTTTTTTTTCTAAAAGGTATAAGTATGATCTACGTGATCTACCCTACAAAGTGTTGAGGTAGGCCTGATCAGCATGTCTTAATTTTTCTTTTTTTTTAAATGACATAAGGATGATCTACATGATCTACCATATGAAATGCCAAGGTCTGATCAACCTATTTCACTCTCCAAAAAAACAGGGATGATCCACGTGGTTTATTTTATTTCAGATCAGGATTATTCATTTATTGTAAGTCAGAAGACTTAGTATTATTTCAAGTTCAAAGACCTGGTGTTATTATATAGAAACTTGATATCTTCTCAAGATCAGGATTATTCATTTATTTTAAGTCCGAAGACTTAGTATTATTTCAAATCCGAAGACTTTGTGTTATTATATGGAAACTTGATATCTTCTTAAGATCTCAGGATTATTCATTTATTCTAAGTCCGAAGACTTGGTATTATTTCAAGTCCGAAGACCTGGTATTATTATATGGAAACTTGATATCTTCTTTTCAAGATCTCAGAATTATTCTCAATTATTCTAAGTTCGAAGACTTGATATTAATTCAAGTCCGAAGACTTGGTATTATCATCTGGAGATTTGGTATCTTTTCAAAATCTCGATTATTTTCAATTATCCTAAGTCTGAAGATTTAATGTTAATTTAAGTTCGAAGACTCGGTATTATTATTTGGAGACTTAGTATTTTTTTAAGGTCTTAGAATCAATCATAATTATTCTAAGTCCGAAGACTTAGTATTATTTCAAGTCTGAAGACTTTATACTTGGATGAATCATTATCCCAAAACTGGGAATGAAACTAAGTTCATCTACAGATGCATAATTCTACTTCTGATGAGTTATTGCTTGAAAATTGTTACATCAAAACAGATTTTCATTCATGAAAAATAATATGTACATTCTTAGAAAAAAAAAAATTATAGATAGCCTTTGATTAGAGTGTCTTCAGTCTGAGTAAGGTTGATCGGATCATCAGCTACCGTTATCCCTTCTTCAGTTGAAACAGGTACTTCGGAGGGATCTTTTGAGGGTTCAGACTCTGTTTCTTCGAGGTCAAATAATTGAACCTCCGTAATATCCAAATTTGGGTGGAGGCTTTGTACTTATTTCATCCCATCATTGAAGCCTGCCCGATAACTGAAGGTTCGGCTTCAATTAATTCATCATCAAAAGTCGAACACTTCTTGAGTCTTCGATTACATTGCCCATCTGATCCTCTAAGGATCTTATTTTTTCAGTTGATATCTCAGCTTTCTTGGCCTCCTCATTGGCTTTCTTAACTGCATCTTCAGCTTTTTGTTGGGTTTCTTTGACTGAAGACTTTAAGGAGCGGATTTTTTTCTTCTTTTTCTTCAGTTTAACATCTTGTTCAGAATTGACTGATTGAGCCTTCTCCAGTTCAGTTTTTAATTTCTAAACAACTACGTTGCTTTGGGCTAGCTTTTCTTCCATAGCTTGCCTCTGCTCTTCAGCTGTCGCTTTTTCAGATTGGGCTGCTTTAACTTTTTCTTTCATTTTCTTATAGCTATCTCGAAATTCAATTTTTTTTTTTAATGATAGTGATATCATGGACTAGCTGCATTAACAGCATAATATATAAAGTCAGCAAAGGTATACAATGTCCATATGTATTAAAAAGAAGTCTGATGCTTATCTTCAACACAGATGAGAATGCTGAATCGGAAACATTCTCGATGCATCGAGATTTGGTATTATCCCAATCCTTAGAAAGTAGGGTACGCTTCATCAGTTTCCTGGCCAGTTCAGGGTTCTCTAGACCATGGCCATCGGAGAAAATGGTGAAATCTATATGACAGCCTTTGTCCGTAGTTTTCCTCTCGAAATCTTCTTCGGAGCGGTATCGCGCTTTCCCTTTTCTTTTTTCCTTTGGAGAGATGAGGAATGTCTCTCTATTAGATGGAATTGGCTCTGTTTGATCCAAGGAGGGCATTGAACGAGGGCTCCATGGAGAGGGTCCCTTTGGAGATGGACTCCTTGGAGGTTCTATTGGAGATGGACTCCTTGGTAGAGACGCTGGGGGCGCTTCGTCTCCGTTCGATGCAACCCTCATCGGAGGCGTACTTGAAGTCCCTTCAGCTGTTGCCTTCTTTCGGGCTTCAGATTCTTTGAGAACTGATACTAGCTTCTTCCTTGAGGCTTGTCGAAGTTTGTCAAGCTTTGGCTTCACCGTCTCACTTGCAATTAGAAAAAAAAGGTTCTCATATCAGTCATTGTTTATAGAGAGAAGAAGAAATCCAAAGCCAACTATTTCTATACCTAATGAAGGAATTTCACTGATATGGGCACGATGAAGGTTATCTTCCCTTAACAACTCCTTAGCCAAAGGGATTCCTGGATCTGATAAAATCTCGAAGTCCTTTTAATTGGTTTTTAAAATTCTCTTCCCAGCATTTGCAGTTAAACGTGGAGTCATCCATTCAGTATTGAAGTTCCAATGTGGGTAAAATACAAAAAAGAAGAAACACGGTTTTCATTTGTGTATGGCACTAGGAGTTCCCTTGATCAGTCTTTGGCCTGGCCGAGAACTGATCACCCACCATCCCTCACCATAAAAATCCTTCTTCAATACAAATAGGGAAGTGAACAAAGAAGTTCTTGGTTCTACGTTTCAGTATTTGCAGAGGACAAAATCCATAGATATTCCTGAAGCTATTTGGAGTTAGTTGGGCTGAAACCATCTGATAAAGGTTAAAAACCTTTGTGAAGAAAGGGTGGAGTGGAAACCGAAGACCGACCTTAAGATGGTCTTCATATATGACAATCGACCCAGGAGGACGAACTACCCTTTCTTTGGGGTGAGGAAGGAATAATTTAAAAGTTTGGGAAAAATGGAAATAGTGTCGAAGGTTCTCAAACCTAGCATGTGATAAAGAACCAGCAATGACTTCAGGAGATGTCTCGGAACTCCTCTTTCTGCCAGAGCTTCTACTCCTAATGGGTTCACCTCCTGATGAATTCCTGCTAATAGATGGATTACCCAAGGTCTTTTTGACATTTTAACAAAGAAGAAAGGAAAAGGATTTCTACCTTTAAAGAAAATGGGGTGGCTTGTTAAAGAAACTGTTGCAGAGCAAGAAGATGAAGGTTTCGAAAGCATGGAAGCTCTCTCTATGAAACTTCCCTCCCTTTTATATAAGCGGAGCGATGGGTCTTTCCATAATTTCAGAAATCTCCTCGATCGTGCAATGAATCGGCGCCGTCGATCATGGGATCAATTTTCTAAGAGGCGTTTATCGATGAGATTGTAGTTATGATCTGCGTAAAACGAATTGTGGATGGCCAGGATGAATTCTCAACTTTTCGATCGAGCCGCAGGATAACGTCAGGTGTCTTCTCTCGATTAAATAAATGCTTTTCGAAAGCCTTTTTAATGAAAAGATCAGTCAGGCTTTTCAAATCTGTACTGTCTTTTTAGAACTGCAATAGGGAGATGACACGTTATTAGCATGATTTTCACGCCACCAAGCAGTTATTGTGTGACAGTTATCAGAAATCTGCCATCATTGCTTCTCCGTTTTTCGTAAACAATAAATTTTGGTATTCTTATTTTCGAAATAAAATTATTTCGAACTTGGAAGTGGGGGGCAACTGTTATGATAATCCGATTTAATATAAAATATTGACCAGTCCATCTATCGATCCAATTTTAAATTTTTGGTCTATTAGCTGAATCAATACACTAAAGGAAATCTCTTTGGTATGGTCTGAAGAGTATGCATGGAATATGTTATTCTTTCCATCGGTCTCATATCTTCAGCTTGGTCCGAAGAGTATGCCTAGGATATGTTATTTTTTCCATCGGTCTCATATCTTCAGCCTGGTTTGAAGAGTATGCCTGGGATATGTTATTCTTTCCATCGGCCTCATATCTTCAGCCTGGTTCTCTTATATCTTCAGCCTGGTCCGAAGAGTATGCCTATGAGATGTTATTCTTTTCTTCAGTTTCATATCTTTAGCCTGGTTTGAAGAGTATGCCTATGTGATATTATTTTCTTCGGCTTCGTATCTTCAGCCTGGTTCGAAGACTATGTCTTGGAATGTTTTCGTCTCTTCAGTAAGTAGTTGTTTTCCTTGTTCACTCCAAAGGGATGTATCCGAAGCATACAACTAACATTTCCTCGAGCCATTCTAAGGAAGGCCCTCTAAAGAGGCGGTTAGATTTATTTCGGACTCTCCCTAAAAAGGAGTAGATCTCAAACCTTTGAGCGCTCTTTTCACCTAAAGTGGTTAAGGATTGTTCTGGTTGTTATAACCGTTCACATGGTCGATAGTTCCAGTTTGGATAACCATGGAATAACTAATTTTCTGACAGCCACTACTTACTGTTATGAGGAGGTTTTTCTAACTAACTCCCATAACCGTAAGTAGTTATTCTTATACCTACTGATAGGATGGGACATTCAAGATAAGCTAACTCTAAGTAAACTTGAGTCATTTTTTTCTTTCTTCTTATCACTCTGCTCTCGAGTTCTCCATTCTGCTGCCTGGATTATTGCTAACTTTGGCATCGAAGTGTTCCTCACCGGAAAAATTCTGGTAAGGGGAGTTTTGCAGGCTCCCATCGACGGCGAACCGGCAGGTGAGCTACTCCATCCGATTGGCAAAAATTTAGCATCAACATATTGGTATGGTAGCCAATTAGGACGGGTTCTATATACTTATAGGTGATGAATGGAAAATTCACTGTTACATAAAATTGGACAAAGTTTATTCACTACTTGAATTAGAATGCAACATCATTTCTTTATATCTGTTAAATAAAATTTCTATTTTTTGTTGCATACAACATGTTCGAGTCTGGTTTAGTCGCAAATTAATATTGAATTTTTATTTTACTAGAATAAAATGTCTAGTACATGTTTTATGTGAACATTGTCGCAGTACCTAATTTTGACGAGAATGTTGTCATTTAGATGTTAAAAATTTCAATACAGGTATGAATACTGAGGTGGAATACACTTTTTTGGATAATTTGGTTGCCAATCTGGAAAACGGACTCATATGAGGTTCATCGTCTCTCGGGGTCGTGGAGGGGTGAAAGGCCAGAAGATTACTACAAAAACTTTTATTGGGACCTCAATACGTTTCCCCATTATCATTCAGCTTTGTAAATCTGTTGATAAAGAATCTAGTGACACTAATAATCGTTATGATATGCATGATGCAGGCATATATTCTGTTGTTCCAAGACAGTGGTTGCTGTTCTCATCGTTCTAGACATGATAGCCTTTGCAGCTCATTTCCATAGAACTATTAAGTGAGGATTTAACCGTGGTTTATGTGGTTTCTGATCCTGGAATAGTTGAATCGAAGCCTCGCAGCTCAAGGTTCAAAGTGAATGGACAATAAATTTCACCTAGAACGGTAGTCTTTTATAGAAACCAATAATTTTTAAGAATAGATTTTGGATGGTATTATCTGGAGGCTTCATTTTGGAAACATCTTTTAAAGAAAAAATAAATTTTGGACAAATCCTTGAGAATTCTTGAAAATTCGGTTTTCTAAGGCAGTAATGATGCGAGAATGAAAATGTATCAGAATTTCTATATTTTCAATCAAGATAGATCATTTGGTTCAATGTGGATTATTTTGACTATTATAGATATAAGGATGACCAGATTTGATATAAGACTATTTTGGTCACCATGGATATTCAAGAGAATTACTAGGTAATGTGGATTATTTTGGTTACTATATATATTCGGAGGATTATTAAATTTGATGTAGATTATTTTGATTACTACGAGTATTTAAAAAATTTACTAAACTTAATGTGGATAATTTGAGCTATTATGAGTAAGGGTGGATAAGGATCGGTAGCAAGATCTAATATATCATATATCATTAGTTAAATTTTGTGCCAAATTTTAGGAGGTTATAATTTAGTCATATAATACTTGATTAAAATGGTTTATTTTTAAAATTAGATTTCATTTCAAGATTTATAACTTTAGACCATTCTTTAGAGGGTAAAATTGGATAGGCATTTCACTGTTTAAGTCTCAAAATGGATCGATTAAATCAAAATATTTTTGTTTTAAAAAAAAATTAACTGCATGTTATTTTTCAATCCGTAAAGAATTATGTAGAACAATAGATTATATTTTCACCACTTCTTTGCCCTTTTGAAGAGTGATTTTTCCCTCGTGATTGTACTTGCTTTTGTAGTGAAAGGTGGATAAGGATTTCATTGAACAAGGCCTTTGTAGATTTTTTTTTCTCTTATATTTTCATAAAATATTTAGTCCCAGGGTCAGGAGAGTGTGATTACCAAATTTATTGACGATTTTTTCGGCCTGGGACTTCTTTAGTAGGAGGAGTCAGCTTTTTTAGCTTGGCTCTTGCTTGGTCCTCCTCGGGCATGCTTCTTTTCGGCAATCCATTGGCTTCACATCGATTGAGGGCACTCTCTTCCACATGAATGTATGCATGAGCATGAATCAAGAGTTCTGAATAAAACTTATGATAAGTCTTATCTGGTGAATAAGTGAATCATGAGATGCACAGTCCGTTTTTCATGGCTAGCATAGTTATGGACTTATTTAGGTGATAAACTTCCAACATGGTTGCTTTGAAGTAGGCTATATATTTCTTCAACGACTCCCCCTCTTTTTATCGGATGAAGAAAAGGCTGTTGGGATCTTGTGGCATCCTTCGACTGGCAATGAAGTAAGCCACGGATTGCTTCTCTTATTGCTTGAAGAAGTGGATGCTCCTCGGCTTAAGTCCAGATTACTAGGCTCGGGCTGCTTTCTGAAGAATCACTGAGAAGGCTAAGCAAAGTAGGGCATTGGTGGTGTCCTAAATCATTATAAGAGCTTTGTAGTCCTCCAAGTACTCCAATGGATCAGTGGTACTATTGTAGAAATCTAGTTGGAAAATCTTGAACTGATTCGGGATCGGTTCATTCATGTTTCGTTGGGAGAAAGAGGATGGGTTTTGAACTCTATCAGGTCTCTGCTTCCTTCCTGGAGATCAGCAAATCAACAGTCGATTTTTCACAGTTTGTGGTCGTAGACATCGGGCCATCAATCGGCGAGTTGCCAAAAAAATTCTTTGGTAGATCCCTCTTGGGAGTATTTGAATGAGAAATGGAGGCGTTTCTCTCGCCTTCGCTCTCTTCCTTATTGCTGCTCCTTACGCTGGGGACTTGTTTGTCATGGCAAGAAAGACACGAGCAATGGAGAATTAGTCAATAGGAAGATCTCTTGTGGGAAGATGGCTGATTGGGACAAATAATAGTAGTGGGAATTGTGGGAACTTTCAACTATTGTTGGTGCAACCCCTGCACCGCCATGGTCAGTGCTTGAACTTGCTGTACTAGGATGGTGAGTAGCTACTGCTGTTTGCTAGTCTGCTGATTGTGGGGGTGGTGGAGCGATGGGCTCTACTAATTGGCTGGGATGCCCTCCAGGATGTGAAGAAAGATGTCCTCCATGGCAGGAAGAGCATTCGGTATGATTGGCGGAGGTGTTTTGCACTCTGGTCTCGCCATCAAGCTCTTGACTCCAATGTCTTTTTCTTTTTTAAATCTTCCTTCCTGGTGTACTAATCTGTTACCGTCAAACCCTTGCTCCTAAAACTTTAGCAGTGCTTGAAGATCTTTTGGGTTTCTCTAGTGGGATGAAATCCTGCTCTTGGGAGATACCTGTAAGAACAGTCCTGCTTGACCGATAGTTATTGATAGGGAATCCTTCGACGCTTAAGTCAATGAAAGAAATATACAGTAATGGAACTGAGAGTAATGGCCTGAAAGACCGAATGAGCATTTGAGAGTAATAGCGAATCTACTTGCCGGGAGTCCCCTCTTACCTATTTGTAGAGTAACTTGAGGTAACTAAATTTTATCAGGGGGTGCCTTCTCTGGAGCTTATAACACATTTTTGTTGGATGTTGGGATTCTATTCCTTGGATCTTTTCATTGGTATATTTCTATTAGGATGGCAGTTTTTATTAAGATTTTGTCTACCATGATTCCTACTGAGACAGCTATGATTAGTTCGCCTCTACCACTTATTCGGATGTCGAGGATTCCGGGTATCAGGATAGCTTACTCATTACCAATAGAAGAGGCCTTGATATTGTATCTTGGCATATCTGACTAAGTCTGTCTTGGCAGTTAGTTGGACCCGAGTAGTTACCCGGTAAATATGCATAAAGAGATGTCATGCTAGTCGAGCCTAATCACTTATAGCTTCTTGATCTACGATATCATAGTTGCTCGGTGTAGCTGTTAGTTTAGTCTTATCTTTCTTAGTCTGTGGCTTAGTTGTTCCTCGAGATTGAATAAGTAGTTATTATAATATTCTCCATCCCAAGCACCCAACTTCCTCGCTTGCAAACCGTTCTATAAAGGATCCCAAAGGAAGCACTACTTTTAAAGCTATTGCCCAAATAGAGTGACCCTTGTCCACCCTTGTGCTTTACGGCGCTTGTGTCAAGGCACGGTTGTGTACCTATTTGCTGGTCTAGGAAATTTTTGGATTTCGTAGTATCTAGGGTTGGCAAAACTTGACCCGACCCGCCAACTCGATATGTGTTCGATTCACCTTAAACAAGTTTGGATTGAGCCTAAACAGGTTCGGGTCGTAAACATGTCAACCTGTTTAACTCATTTAATATACGGGTCGGGTTCAAATTTCAGATCCTTGACCCGTTTAACCCGTTTAATGTACAGATCTAAACAGGTCGGGTCGGGTTAGGTTATTAACTTGATTAATAAAATTCACTGCTGGGTTTTGGGCCTAGCCCATTAGTGGGAGCGCTTGCCAAGTGACGATCTGTGGTCCATCTAACCTGATTAATAAAATCCACCGCTGGGTTTTGGGCCTAGCCCATTAGTGGGAGCGCTTGCCAAGTGACGGTCCGTGGTCCATCTCTTGATTCTCTTCGTCTTCCGATCCTCGCCTCTTCACGACTTCACCTCTTCTGCTCTTCGGTCTTCTTGGCTTCTAGGGTTTGGTTGCCATTTCGATTTCCTCGCGGCTCGCCTCCATTCCACTTAGCCCCCTCGGCCCCTCTCCTTCTTCGAGCTTCTAAGCTTTTTCCATCCCCAATCTCTCGGTCAAGGCGGTGCGCGGTGTATGCCTTTTCCCGGCCCCCTCTCCTTTGCGCTTATGACCGCCTCCCGCCCCCGATCTCACGGCGGTGTGCGGCATGCACCTTCCCTTGATCCCCTCTTCTTCGGGCTTCTCTCATCTCCGATCTCACGGCAGTGCACTGTGCACGGCATGCGTCTCCCCTCGGGCCCTGGCCCCCTCTTTTTTTTCGGGCTTCTACTCCCTCTCACGGTGGTGCGCATCCCCCCGGCCCCCTCTCCTTCGAGCTTCTTCCCTCTCTCACAGTGGTGCGCATCCCTCGGCTGGGCTTCTCCCTTCTCTCATGGCGGTGCGCATCCCCTTGGCCCCCTCTCCTTCTTCGGGCTTCTGAGCTTCTCTCACTCCCGATCTTACGGTGGTCGATGGTGCACGTCGTGCGCCTCCTGTTGGCCCTCTCTGCTTTTGTTTTTTATTTGAAACAGGTTAAATGGGTTAGGTTGGGTTGGGTTATTAGTTTATCTACATAGTAAACAAGTTAAATTGGTTGGGTCGGATCGGGTTATATTATTATGTTATTTATTCATTAAACATATTAAACAGATCGGGTTAAGTGGGCTAGTAGGTTAACTGTTTAATAAACAGGTTAAACGGATCGGATCGGGTAACCTGTTTATTAAATAGGTAAGGTTTAGATTTTAAATTATAATCTGCTTAATAAACATGTCAGGTTCAGGTTGAGACTTTTCTGACCCAACCCGTATATACCCAACCCGACCCGATTGCCACCCGGCAACATCTAGCTGATTGCCCCATGTCGTGGTTGTGGAAATGAATTTGGCCGATGGAAAATTGGTATGTTGTCCTTGCACGTAGTTATTTTGTTTCTATACGTACTGATGTCGGTATATACACAATTATTTGTAGTTGCATATATTGGAGTATAAGTGTGTACAGCCATTAAGAATCGGGAATTAAAGAAACTTTGAATCTTGGGGTTGGCATTAAAACGCCCATCAATATGGACTAAAAGTTATTTGATCAATGCAAGGGCCACGTATTAAATATACCCATATTTTAAGATAAACCAAGCCTAGCTTGTTGGCAAAGTATTAAGCTTAAATTTGCTCTCGTGTGTAAGAGAGAGGGGATAAAACGCCGATCAATATGGACTAAAAGTTATAGTTCGATCAATGCAAGGGCCACGTATTAAATATCCCCATATTTTAAGACAAACCAAGCCTAGCTTGTTGGCAAAGTATTAAGCTTAAATTTGCTCTCGTGTGTAAGAGAGAGGGATAGGTAGCATATTAAATAGTTTCTAACATGTTTGCGACGAGCACGAATCTTAAAAAATGAAGGCATCAACAATCTCATAGACATCCATAACCCATGATTTCTATGCAGATTATGGGAACTTCAGCTATCATTTTTCAGCCAACTCGCACACAAATTTCTTCTCAATTGGAACGAAATGCAAGCTAGGTCACCTGGCAATAAAATATCATAGTATAAGCTGCAGTCCGTTTGCAACCTTGTTTCACAATATAGAGTCTGATTATTGGTTAGGTAAGATATTAGTGCATAAAGAGCAGGAAAATTATGATCCATATATGCTGCCCTAAACTACCTGTTTATATGGTATCTTGCATAAGTACATGTCATAAGCGATTCTTGTTTTAGATATCAAGGATTCAACATGGCGTGAATGTTTATATTTGATGATTGTATCCTACAAATGTAATAATTAATGTGTTGACATGGCATGTTAAGCATGCTGGCATGGATTTATCGGCCATAGATATTAAAGCAATTCCAACAAGTGGCTCACGGACACTAAATACAACCCACTTAGAAAACCCAAGCCCAACTTAAGGCCTAGCTTCTTAGCCCATATTCCGGTCAACAACTACTGGGTCCCGACCTAAAAAGCAAAGAGTAATTCTTTGTGCACTGCATGCGGTGTAGCAAATCCAACATGGCCTGCACCGCATGCTCCTATTGGTCCAAATATATTCACTGTATCATGATAGAATAGGAGCTGAGATGATTAGCATTAATTGAAATTTTTGTCCATGCCAAATTACCCTTACGACATCCTAGTTCAAAACCTACGACATTTCAGTTCAAAATTTATAATACCCTAATTCAAAAAATGACCTGAAATAGTATTACGACATTCTAGTTCAAAACCTACAACATCCTATTTCAAAATCTACGACACCCTAGTTTAAAAATGACCTGAAACAGTATTATGACATCCTAGTTCAAACCTACGACACCATAGTTCAAAAATGATCTGAAACAGTATTACGATACACTAGTTTATAACCTACGACACCCTAGTTCAAAACCTACGACATCCTAGTTTAAAAATGACCTGAAACAGTATTACGACATCCTAGTTCAAAACCTACGACATCCTAGTTCAAAAATGACCTGAAACAGTATTACGACATCTTAGTTCAAAACTTACGACACCCTAGTTCAAAACCTACGACATCCTATTTCAAAAATGACCTGAAACAGTATTATGACATCCTAGTTCAAAACCTACGACACCCTAGTTCAAAAATGACCTGAAACAGTATTACGACATCCTAGTTCAAAATTTACGACGTCCTAGTTCAAAACCTACGACATCTTAGTTCAAAAATGCAGAAAATATAAATTAAAATTTGAAACAGTATTGCGACACCCTAGTTCAAAAGTTACGATACCTTAGTTCAAAACCTACGACACCCTAGTTCAAGGGACTGGAGGGAAGGGTATTTTGGTCTGGACGAAAACTTCAAATAAAAGCTGAATGATAATTGTTGCCGACCTTACCGCTGTGGCCTGCAGCTATGAGTTGGCGCTGGACTGCGGTCCCCTTTGCTATGGAATCCTAACATTCCTGGACCTGCAAAATGAGGTTAGAGACCCAGGCTGGGGATCCCGGCGGGGGCGCTCCGATGGTCAAGTTAGAGAGCGGTAAAGTAGAACAGATCCACTAAGACAGGTCCCCGCTGGGTCTCCGTGCTTAGAGGAATCTTTGATGAGAAGATGAGCGATAACGAGAGGAATTAGCACTCCGGTTCCTGCAACCGGGCTGTCGAGCTTGCTCCTATGAGTTCCTTTGGATCTTCTATCTCAGAATCACCTCCTCTCTCCGTCCGTGCGTCTGCCCTCTTGATTGCTTACCTTCTCCCTTGTCCGTTGGTGCCTCTTTGAGGTCATTGGGTGCTTTGGTACCTCGATTCTCCCCCTCTAGGAGCTTTGGAGGCCTGTGGTGCTCATTCGTCATTCCCCAAAGGTCGCCTCCCCCTATGGTTGGGAATTAAGTGGTGAGCTTGTCCTGTTCACCGTGTTGTCACGAAAGGAAGAACTTGGCGGGACTTCGATCCTTGTGAAGGTGCCCTCGAGCTCGAGGCATTGACCGTGGCTCTCTTTTTTGGAGTACCAGGTCACCGGCCGCCAGATCTGGTACCTCGAACAGGGTGTCCTTCTGATGTAACCGAGGTTCCGCGCATCATTACAGATCTATGAACGCCGTACTGAACGCGCCGTCCTCAGCAGCATCCTCGGGGCTTGCGCCCTCAGTCCTTTCGTGCTCCATGGACAAGGCTTGATTTCGGCCGAGGTGGACCTGTCTGAGGGTGCCACCTGGCGGAAGGAGCAGAGATGCCAGGCTCGATTCTGGCCGAGGTGGACCCATTTAGGGGTGCCACCTGGCGGAGGAGCAGAGGCAGGCTCACTTCAGCTGAGGTGGATCCCTCCTGGGTCGATACCTGGCGAAGGGGCAGAGGCAAGCCCGACTTCGACTGAGGTGGACCCATCTGGGGGCGCCACCTGGTAGAAGGAGCAGAGATGCCCAGCTCGACTCCGGCCGAGGTGGACCCATCTGGGGGTGCCACTTGGCGGAGGAGCAGAGGCAGGCCCGCTTCGACCGAGATGGACCTCGCTTGGATCAACACCTAGCGAAGGGGCAGAGGCAAGCTCAACTTCGGCCGAGGTGGACCCTTCTCGGGGTGCCACTAGATGGAAGGAGCAGAGATGCCAGGCTCGACTCCGACCGAGGTGGACCCATCTCGGGGTGCCACCTGGCGGAGGAGCAGAGGCAGGCCCACTTCGATCGAGGTGGATCCCTCATGGGTTGACACCTGGTGAAGGGGCAGAGGCAGGCTCGACTTCGGCCGAGGTGGACCCGTCTGGGGACGCCACCTAGCGGAAGGAGAGAGATATCAGGCTTGACTCCAGTCGAGGTGGACCCATCTAGGGGTGCCACCTGGCAGAGGAGCAGAGGCAGGCCCACTTCGGTCGAGGTGGACCCGCCTGGGTCGACACCTGGTGAAGGAGTAGAGGCAGGCTCGACTTCAGCCGAGGTAGACCCATCTCGGGGTGCCACCTGGCGGAAGGAGCAGAGATGCCAGGCTCAACTCTGGCTGAGGTGGACCCATCTGGGGGTGCCACTTGGCGAAGGAGCAGAGGCATGCCCATTTCGACCGAGGTGGACCCCGCCTGGGTCAACACCTGGTGAAGGGGTAGAGACAGGCTCGACTTTGGCCTAGGTGGACCCGTCTGAGGGCGCCACCTGGCGGAAGGAGCAGAGATGCCAAGTTCGACTCCGGCCGAGATGGACCCATCTCGGGATGCTACCTGGTGGAGGAGCAGAGGCAGGCCCACTTCGATCAAGGTGGACCCCTCCTGGGTCGATACCTGGCGAAGGGGCAGAGGTAGGCTCGACTTCGGTTGAGGTGGACTCGTTTGGGGACGCCACTTAACGGAAGGAGCAGAGATGCCAGGCTCGACTCCGGCCGAGGTGGACCAATCTAGGGGTGCCATCTGGCGGAGGAGCAGAGGCAGGCCCACTTCAACCGAGGTGGATCCCGCTTGGGTCGACACCTGATGAAGGGGCAGAGGCAAGCTCAACTTCGGTCGAGGTGGACCCGTCTGGGGGGCGCCACCTGACGGAAGGAGCAGAGATGCCGAGCTCGACTCCGGCTGAGATGGACCCATCTAGGGGTGCTACCTGGCGGAGGAGCAGAGGCAGGCCCACTTCGGCCGAGGTGGACCCCGCTTGGGTCGACACCTGGCGAAGGGGCAGAGGCAGGCTCGACTTCGACCAAGGTGGACCCGTCTGGGGGTGCCACCTGGAGGAAGGAGCAGAGATGCCGAGCTCGGGTCGAGCTGGGCGCGACTGCTAGTCAAGCCACCTGGCAGGAGAGCTTTTGAAAAGAAAACTGTGCATCTCCGCTTGGCCGGCAGCTGGCACTGACACATCTCCACGTCAGTGATCTTGCCATATCAGTTGCCCCCCACTCCTAAGTCCCGTCGGAGCACCGTGGCAAGGACGTGGGGAGTTAATGCAGAGATGACATGGAAGGACAGAAATCTTGTGCAATATTTGCCCCAATTGCCGTCGCATCGCTTATTGCACCCGAGGTCCAATGTGCGGGCACCACGTCTGTACGTTCGACAGGCCATAATTACGCTGTGCCAGACCCGAGATGGTTTCCAGCAAACCGAAGCACCATCGTTGGGCGTCTCCACACGTGGCGCTTATCTGGTGGCTCAGGCGAAAAGGGGCTGTACGGCTGCTGTCTATTGGTTTTGAAAAGAGCGGAGACTTTCCTGAAATGAGATCTTTTGGCTTTCTCACACCTCGCCAGTGGTTGCAGCGGTCCTTCTTCACCTCTCGGGTTGCCATTCTTTCACTAAAACATTCTGGTGAGTGCCCTGTTGACCCCATTTTTATCCCTGCTTCCTCTCGAACTCGTCTTCCTGAACCAGGCCTTTCTTTGCCTCTTCCTTCTTGATGGCTCCTTCGGGTCATTGTCGCCATTTCTCTTCTAACCTGGTCGAGGCTAGTCCATCCTGGCCGAGGACTCCATCATCCTCTTCATCATAGGAGGACGTTCCGATCGACGTTCGGAGGTGATTGCAGCCGGGCGGTATAACCATCGGAGGCCCTAGGGCCCCTAGGACTCCTCCTGTTATCCCTGTTGTTCCCATCTTTGCCCTCCCCCCTCCGGTGGCAGAGACTCCTTTCGGTCCCTCCGGCTTCACTTCGACGATGATCGGAGATGACCTTTACTAGATCCAGGACATGTATGGGGTCTCAGACTCCATCTAGCTTTCACTCCCAAGGCCAAGGGAGCAAGTGACCTCGAGTGGCCCTGGCAGAGTCGCATTCTACGAGGACTTCCTCATCGAGGGTCTTCGTTTTTCTCTTCACCCGTTCTTTCTTTCATTCCTCAATAACTTCTGACTTGTCCCGACCCAGTTGGCTCCCAATGTCATCCAGGTCATCTTTGCCTTCATTGTTTTTTGCCATTTCCATGGGTTTGTTGCCCGATTCTCGCTGTTCAGGGCTCTCTTCATCCTGAAGCATTGTTCTACCGATGATGGCTGGTGGTACCTCTCCCCCCGGCCTAGGTGTCTCCGGTTCGACCTCTCCATATCAATCAAGGGGTGGAAGAACCGGTTCTTCTTTATTTCAATTGGGGACATTGATTGGGTCTGGAGTGAATCGAACCGGTCCCCGAACCGGAACTCTCAGGTCGAGCCGGCTGACCAGGATGTCTACTCTCAGCTGATAGGCGATGTGGTCCCTTCCCTTGAGGTTCTGCTCTCGGAGCAGAATTTGTTCGAGGCGGGGGTCAGCCCGATCCGTGCAATTGGTGAGGCTCCGGGCC
The DNA here is from genome assembly GCA_021397845.1 of Areca catechu. Taxonomy (NCBI): domain Eukaryota; kingdom Viridiplantae; phylum Streptophyta; class Magnoliopsida; order Arecales; family Arecaceae; genus Areca; species Areca catechu. Next base: position 5,255,066 of record CM038040.1, on the reverse strand, counting down.
TCTTTTCTTCTTCTTTTCCCCATTTTTTTTTAAAAACCTCATCTGACCTTTTTCATTTTCAGGGATGAAATTCTCCATGGAAAACCTGATGAAGGGGGCCCGGAAGAGAGGTACTTCGGGCGTGGCCTAGGAAACTCCTCTGAAGAGGGCCCGCATGGAGGCGGACCAGGGGGCCAGGCCCACTCCAGCCTTGGAGCCCAGGGCGGCGGATACGGCCCCTGGACCATCTCAGCAGCAGGCCCCCATCGCAGAGCTCGTTGACCTCGATGGGAGCGGGGAGGGGATGCGACCGGCACCTTCTTCGGTGGTCGCAGCGCCCATCATTCCAGCGGGGGCTGCAACGGTGGCGGGGGTGCTGCAGACTACTGCTCCACCTGCTGGAGGGACTTCGGCTCAACCCTCCTCCGAGCCTCGCCCCGTACTGCCAGTGCTCAGTGGGAGTGCCTTTGTCATCCGCGACCAGGGTCTTGCGGAAAGGATGATGGAGTAGGTGGCCCAGCCCCGGGACCACCGGCTGAGGGGCAGCCAGGATTACGCGGATGCACTACTCGGGATCCTCCTCTTGCTCTTCACGGTAAGCATCTAGCTCTCATTTTTAATGTTCCAGTTGGATTCTTCAAAAGTCCTGATTCTTTCTTTGATGCAGATCGGGATCGACGTGCTCCTGTTCCGGAACTTTCTCTCCACTTCAACGAAGGAGGCCAAGAAGGAGCGGAGGCTGGGCAAGCTTGCGATCGATGTGAAGGACCTCATGGACAAGGGCCATGAGCTGAGGGGGAGCAACCAGGCTCTCCGAGAGGACCTGGCCCGTGCCGAGGGGCGTGTCAGGGACCTCGAGGCTTCTCAATCCGAGGAGAGGATCTCGAGCCAGCGCTGAGTTGAAAATGACGCGACCGAGATCTCCCGCCTCAGGGGGGCAATTCCGGTCACTGGAGCGCCAGGTTGAAGAGGTCTTGGCGGAACTGGCGGCGGCCAACAAGAAGACTTCCTATGTCAACGGGCTGTTGGAGGCCTCGTAGAAGGAAATCCAGGAGGTTGTGCCCAAGTTCCGGGCCTCTGAGGAGTTACAGAAGGAGATGCATGAGGCTGTCGTGGATTCCTTCCTGAAGGGCTTCGGAGTATGCCGGAAGAAGGTGGCTTCCCTTTTTCCCCAGCTCGATCTGACTGGGGTTGACTTGGGCGGCCTTAGGGAGTAGCCTGAGGAGGCTATCGACGAGGAGGCTGCCGGGCAACCTTCTGGGAAGGCAACCGGTGACGCGGAGGCTTCTCAGCCTGGGGAGGAACCGGCAGTGGAGGAGTGACCCCAGATCATCTATTTTGTGCTATTGTGTAGGGTTTCTATTTTGTTCTTCTGGGCCACCCAGTCTGTCAGGACCCTTTTACTTGTAAGAAACCTTCACATTAGAAATGAAAACTTCATTTTCTTCATTCTTCATTGCTTTTGCCTTGATGCTTTGTTATGCTGCCTGTTGGTGGTGTGCTCAATCTTTCCTTTGTTGTTTGCCGCTATCCCCTGTGGGAGCCCAAAGCCTGCAACTTCAATTTGCAGTTTAACTTTGACTCTTAGTATGAAACTAGACTTAGGAGACCTTTACGCTTCGGGAAGGAATCCCTGGGGCTTCTGGCTTGTGTTTTATAAGTCTTTGGTGCCGGGACTTTGGTTTCCGGAATTGGGTTTCATGCCTTTGCACTAGAACTGGGTTCCGAGCCATCCTTCGAACTGAACTCCAGGGCCGCATGCCGGAACTAGGTTCTGTGTGACCTTCCAGACTGAACTCCGGGGTCTCGTGGAGGAACTAGGTTCTGTGCTACCTTCCGGACCGAAGTCCAAGATCTCATGGAGGAACTGGGTTCCGTGCCACCTTCTGGACTGAACTTTAGGGCCTCATGTCGGATTTAGGTTCCGTGCGGCCTCCTGGACTAAATTCTGGGATCGCGTGGAGGAACTGGGTTCCGTGCCACCTTCCAGATTGAACTCCGGGGCCTTATGCCGGAACAAGGTTTCGTGCAGCCTCTTGGACTGAACTCCGGGATCTCGTTGAGGAACTGGATTCTGTGCCACCTTCCGGACCAAAGTCCGGGACTTCGTGGAGGAACTGGATTTCATGCCACCTTCCGGACTGAACTCCGGGGCCTTGCATTTCCCATGGACTGCTCGCGGGGCTTCTGCCTCGCTTTTGTTCACCAGACTTAAGATCGGGCGATGCTAGTCCTACGAAATAGAAATAAGCATTACACAAAGAAGGAATTTCATTATTAATGTTCAGGAAGCCTTACATCATTGGTAATACATCTTCAAGTTCGTGGCATTCCACGTCCGCGGAAATCGAGCCTCTTCGAGCTCGGCATGATAGTAGGCACCGTGGGGGAGTGCTTTGACCACCCTGTAGGGGCCTTCCCGGTTTGGAGAGAGCTTACTGCACTCTTGAGGTTGGGATGCTTCGGCACGGCGCAGCACCCAAGTCTCCTGGGTGGAAGGACTTCGGTCTTACCCTGAAGTTGTAATATTTGGCCACCCGTTGCCGGTATGCCGCCATCTAAACTCAGGCCTTGTCCCTCATTTCCTCGAGAAGATCTAGGTTGAGTAGTAGCCGTGCTGGGTTCTTAGCTTCATCGTATTGCCCCATGTGCAACATTGGTAGGCTGAGTTCCATTGGAATTACTACTTCTGCACCGAAGACAAGGTTGAATGGGGTTTCATCGGTGGCCGTCCTTGGGGTTGTGTGGTATGCCCACAGGATGCTGGGAAGTTCCTCAGCCCATCTTCCTTTGGCCTGATCTAATCTAGTCCGGAGCCCTTGCAGGATGGTCCGGTTGGTTATTTCGGCTTCCCCATTGGTCTAAGGATGCGCCATCGAGGAGAAGCGGTGATGAATGCCGAGGTCGTTGCAGAACTCCTCGAACTCTCGACAGTCGAACTGACATCCGTTGTCGGTGATGATGGTATGGGAGAGCCCGAAGTGGCATATAATTGACTTCCAAAAGAATTTGCTGATATTCACCTCCGTGATCTGGGCTAATGGCTCAGCCTCGACCCACTTTGTAAAGTAGTCGATAGCGACTATCAAGAACTTATGCTGCCCGGATATGGGAGGAAAGGGACCGAGGAGGTCCATGCCCCACTGGGCAAATGGCCAGGGAGCGGAGAGCTGGGAGAGCGGTGCAGCTAGCTGGCATTGCACGACGGCGTGATGTTGACAGCGGTCACACCTCTTGACAAAATTGGCTGCGTTCTCCCTCATCGTTTCCCAGAAGTATCCTTGATGGAGGGCCTTGTATGCTAGAGTCCTGCCCCCCATATGGTTCCCACAGAGGCTTTCATGGATCTCTTGGAGCATGAGTGCGGCCTCTGTGGGCTTCAAACTCTTGAGGAGTGGATAGGAGTAGGACCTCCGGTAGAGCAGTCCATCCATCAACACGAAGCGCGCAGCCTTCTTTTTAATGAGGCCAGCTTCAATCCGATCCTCAGGCAAGGTACCGTTGGTGATGTACTTGACATACTTGTCCATCCAGCTGGGCTCCGGGGTGACCTGCTGGATCTTTTTAGGGGCTTCATAGCTTGGGGCCTGAAGATGCTTGATTTAGGCACGGCCCAATGAGGAGTCTGGCAAGGTTGCTAACCAGGAGAGGGCGTCAGCGCGAGCGTTTTCACCGCGCGGGATGTGGGAGATGCTGAAATGCTTAAAGCCGCCCACACCAACTCCAGATACTTCGACATTTAAGGGTCCCACACCTCGTACTCGCCTGAGACTTGCCCAGCCACCAGTTGCGAATCGGTGAAGACCCTCAGGCTGGTCACGCCCATCTCGCGGGAGACTCTCAGTCTCGCGAGGAGTGCTTCATACTCCGCCTGGTTATTGGTGGCGGCGAACTGGAGACGGAGCGCACACTCGGCAACAACTCCCTCGGCGAGGATGAGCCTAGCTCTGCTTCCACTGGAGTTAGAGGCTCTGTCCACATGCAGGACCCAGATGTCCTCTTTCAGTTCAAGGCTAGCTGTTGGTTCTGGCGGCTCTCTTCTGGCCCCTCGCCTAGGCCTGCACACTCAATTAAGAAGTCAGCCAGTACCTGTGCCTTCATGGCCGACCTCGGTTTATAGGCGATGTCGAACTCGCTGAGGTTCAGTGCCCACTTCGCCAGGCATCCAGATGTGTCAGGTCGGCTGAGCACGGCCTTCAGCGGTTGATCCGTCAGGACCGTGATTGGATGCGCTTGGAAATAAGGCCTGAGGTGCTGGGCGGACATAACTAGTGCAAAAATCAATTTCTCGGATCGAGAGTACCTGAGCTCCGCATTGCGGAGAAGCTTGCTTATATAGTATACTGGTCTCTAAATCCCTTTGTCGTCCGTCCAGACCATGACGGAGCTGATGGCCTTCGAAGTGACCGCCATATATAGGAGGAGCTCTTATCCCTCCTCTGGCCGGGAGAGTAGCGGTGGTGATGCCAGGGTTTTCTTCAGTTCCTCGAACGCCTCTTGGCACTCCTTCGTCCAGGAGAAGTCATGCATCTTTTTTAGCTCCTTGAAGAAGGGCTGGCAACGGTCAGCATATCGTGAAATGAACCGGCTCAGGACTGCTATCCGGTCAGTGAGCCGCTAGACTTGCTTCTTGGAGGTGGGCTGCTCTATGTCAAGGATCGCCTGAACCTTCTCTGGGTTGGCTTCTATCCCTCTCTGGGTCACCATGAAGCCAAGAAACTTTCTCGCCGTCACACCGAAGCACACTTCATCGGGTTCAATTTCATTTGGTGGAGGCGAAGGTTGCGAAAGGTCTCCGTTAGGTCGTCAACATGGTCCGAGGTTGGCTTGCTTATCACGAGCATGTCATCCATGTATACCTGCATGTTGCGGCCAATTTGGTCTTTGAAGACCTTGTTGACCAATCGCTGGTACGTGGCACCGGTGTTCTTTAGATCGAAGGGCATCATCTTGTAACAGTATGTCCCACGATCTATGATGAAGGCGGTGTGCTCCTCATCTTCTGGATGCATCCGGATCTGATTGTACCCGGAGAAGGCATCCATGAAGGAGAGGAGGTGGTGTCCCGAAGTGGCATCCACGAGCTGGTCGATCTTCGGAAGGGGGAAGCTATCCTTCGGGTAAACTCAATTGAGGTCGATGTAGTCCACACAGATCCTCCACTTTCCATTATTCTTCTTGACCATCACCACGTTCGCCAGCCAACAGGGTACTGCACCTCTCATATGAAGCCAGTAGTGGGGAGCTTCTTCACCTCTTCATTGATCGCTTTCTGCCTTTCTACAGCAAAACTCCTTCTCTTCTGCCGAACTGGATGGCACTTCGGATCGATCTTCAACTGGTGGGTGATGATGTCCGGGGGAATGCCTGACATATCTGCCGCAGACCACAGGCGAATACATCTGCATTCGCCCGAAGGAAATTCAGCAAGTGAGCTCGCTCGTCTTCCGGGAGTTGGACTCTTATCTGCACCATTTTTTGTGGGTTTGAGCCAAGGGGGTATGTCAGCAGATGCTCAATGGGACCACCCCTAGGATCCTGCGCTCTCTAGTCGAGGTCGTCGATGTCAGCATCGAGCTCGGCACTCTGCGCTCCTAGGACGGCCTGCAAGCAATGAGGAACGGGCTGAACTGCCCCCTTCATCTCTCCCACCCCAAAAACGGTGGGGAATTGCACTAGCAATCTTTTTGTGGAGATGACTGTGTCAAGTTGGTTGAGCCCTGGGCGGCCTAGGATAGCATTGTATGGTGACGGGAGTCGGACGACGGTGAAGGTCATCATGACCGTGCTCTGCTGGGATGGAGTCCCGGCGGTAACAAGGAGAGTAATCTCTCCCTCGAATCCTACAAAATTTCTGGCAAAACCCATGAGAGGGGTGTGCACTGGCCTTAGCCGATCATGAGATAAGTTCATCCATAAGAAAGCATCGTAAAAAAGTATGTCAGTGGTGCTCCCACTATCAACCATAATTCATTGTACATGATGCTTAGCGGTGGTCATCTTGACCACCATCGCATTGTTGTTTATATTTTCTTCACCTCCCTTCCCCTTTTAAAGGAGAGTAAATTTTTCAGGTCTCTTCCCTCCCGGGCCCTTTTCGATACGCACCCTATCCCCCAAGAGATCATGCCCACCGGCTTCTCCGTAGGGCGGTTGTCGACTGCAGGAACTGGGGGAAGGGCCGCAAGTGGCTAGTTCTCCGTCGGGGCCTCTCTTCCCACGAACTTCTTGAGATAGCCCCTCCTGATCAGGTCCTCAATCTCCCTCTTCAGGTTACGACACTCCTCCGTGTCGTGGCCGTGGTCGCGATGGAACTGGCAATACTTTGTCTTGTTGCAACGGTTATTCGGGTTCTGAGGAGGAGGTCGGCGAAGGTAGCCCTCGCTCTCAATCTCCATAAGGATCTTGGTTCTTAGAGCCAGGAGGGGAGTGAAGGTCCACTCCGGAATGGGACCATCCTTCGACTTCGGTCCCAACCGAAAGTCCGCGGGCGGCCCGGGCCTTCGGGTTCCAGGTACGTCCCTTGGTGCAGGCTTCTTCGAAGGCTTCCTGTCCAGTTCTCTCCTAATATGGTCAGCCTCCTTAGCATGGATGTATTTATGGACGTGGAGGAGTTCGGAGTACGTCTTGGATGGCTTTTTGTCCAAGGAATACATCAAATGGGAGGTCTTGAGCCTTCACTTCCATGCCAGCATGGCGACAGGCTCGTCCAGACTGTAGATCTCCAGGGCAGCAATCTTGAAACGGGTGACATAGTCCCGCAGAAGCTTTTGGTCTTGCTGGTGGATGGAGAAGAGGCTATCCACCTCTCTTGGCACCTTTCGACAAGCATCGAAGTGCGCTTCCAACTGCTGGAAGGAGTCAATGAATTCGGGCTCGAGGTGGGTGAACCAAACTCGAGCGGCCTTCCGAAGGGTGGCCGGGAAGGTGATGCACAGGAGGGCGTCCGTCGCCCCCTAGACCTCATGAGAGCTTTATAGCTTCCAGGTGCTCCACGGGGTCAGTGGTCCCATCGTAGGGATCCACCTGAGGCATGCGAAACCGACTTGGAATCGGTTCTTGGATTTCCCGGGAGAAGGGTGGTCGGGCATTATAGCCCACTGGCTCGTTGGAGGAGCCCTGCATGTTGGCAAACCGGCAGGAGAGCTCCGCCAGTTTGCGCTTTTGCTTTTCCAGGCACCTCTCGGCTAGACGCCTGATGGCCTCATCAGTGAAACCTTCCACTGAGGTCGTTGGAGAAGAAAGTGTCGGCGGGTCGTGGTGAGGGGTCTTACCCCGCCGGTGCTTGCTGTGCTTGGCAGCATCATTGTCGTCCACTAGGGATCAACTCTCGTGGTCCGCCGACCTAGTGTGATTCCTCTTCACGGGGATCTGATGGCTCCCGCGGGGGTTGGTTGCTACCCGCGGATGGGAGGGCCTACCTTGGATAGAGTGCAGGCTTTGCCTGCCTTGGATGGAGTGCAGGCTTCCGCGAGGGCCCGCGGCTTGGGCCGCAGGGGTCCCTGGCTAGGGTTGAGTAACCGGGGAACGCTATTGATGCTGCAGCTGCCTCACGGCCATGGTCAGCGTTTGCAGCTGCTGGACAATAGCAGCATACTGACCGTCTGCCATGGGCAACTAAGGAGGAGCAAAAGGAGTGAGAAGTTCCCTTTCCGGGCTGCGGGGGCCCAGAGGAGAGGGAACTTCTCCCGCCTGGCTGGTGGAGGCTTCACGTCCACGAGTCACCACCATGCTTGAGGTTGAGCCATTCTCAAGATCGTGGGGGGCTTGTTTGTGCAGGGGCTTTCGTTCCCTCTTCCTGGTGCGCTAATATGTTGCCGACCTTATCGCTGTGGCCTACAGTTATGAGTTGGCACCGGACTGCGGTTCCCTTTGCTGCAGAATCCTAACACTCCCGGACCTGCAAAATGAGGTTAGAGACCCAGGTCGGGGATCCTGGCGGGGGTGCTCCGACGGTCAAGTTAGAGAGCGGTAAAGTGGAACAGATCCACTAAGATGGATCCCCGCTGGGTCTCCGTGCTTAGAGGAATCTTTGATGAGAAGATGAGTGAGAACGAGAGGAATTAGCACTCCGGTTCTTGCAACCGGGCTCGTCGAGCTCGCTCCTGCAAGTTCCTTTGGAGCTTATGTCTCAGAATCGCCTCCTCTCTCCGTCCGTGCATCTGCCCTCTCGATTGCTTACCTTCTTCCTCGTTCGTTGGTGCCCCTTTGAGGTCGTTGGGTGCTTCGGTACCTCGATTCTCCCCCTCTAGGAGCTTTGGAGGTCCACGGTGCTCATTCGTCGTTCCCTAGAGGTCGCTTCCCCCTATGGTTGGGAATTAAGTGGCGAGCTTGTCCTATTCACCATGTTGTCACGAAAGGGAGAACTTGGCGAGACCTCGATCCTCGCAAAGGCACTTTCGAGCTCGAGGCGTTGACCGTGGCTCTTCCTTTTGGAGTACCAAGTCACCGGTCATCGGATCTGGTACCTTGAACATGGTGTCCTTCCTAAACTGGTATAAATGATGTTCCACGCATCGTTACAGATCTGGGAATGCCGTACTGAACGCGCCGCCCTGTGCGCATCATCCTCGGGGCTTGCGCCCTCGGTCCTTCCGCGCTCCATGGAGAAGGCTTGACTTCAGCCGAGGTGGACCCGTTTGGGGGCGCTACCTGGCGGAAGGAGCAGAGATGCTAGGTTCGACTCCGGCCGAGATGGACCCATCTAGGGGTGCCACCTGGCGGAGGAGCAGAGGTAGGCCCACTTCGACCGAGGTGAACCCTTCCTGGGTCGATACTTGACGAAGGGGCAAAGGCAAGCCTGACTTCGGCCAAGGTGGACCTGTCTGGGGTTGCCACCTGATGGAAGGAGCAGAGATGCCCGGCTCGACTCCGACCTAGGTGGACCCATCTGGGGGTACCATCTGGCGGAGAAGCAGAGGCAGGCCCGCTTCGGTCGAGGTGGACCCCGCCTGGGTCGACACCTGGCGAAGGGGCAGAGGCAAACTCGACTTCGACTGAGGTGGACCCATCTCGGGATGCCATCTGGTGGAAGGAGCAGAGATGCCATGCTCGACTCCGGCCAAGGTGAACCCATCTGGGGGTGCCACCTGGCGGAGGAGCAGAGGCAGGCCCACTTCGGCCGAGGTAGACCCCTCTTGGGTCGACACCTGGCGAAGAGGCAGAGGCAGGCTCGACTTCGGCCGAGGTGGACCCGTCTGGGGGTGCCACCTGGCCGAAGGAGCAGAGATGCCAGGCTCGACTCCGGCCGAGGTGGACCCACTGGGGGTGCCACCTGGTGGAGGAGCAGAGGCAAGCCCACTTCGGTCGAGGTGGACCTCGCCTGGGTCGACACCTAACGAAGGGGCAGAGGCAGGCTTGACTTCGGCCGAGGTGGACCCATCTTGGGACGCCACCTGGCGGAAGGAGCAGAGATGCCAGGCTCGACTCCGACCGAGGTGGACCCATCTGGGGGTGCCACCTAACGGAGGAGCAAATAGGTCCACTTTGGCCGAGGCGGATCCCGCTTGGATCAACACCTAGCGAAGGGGCAGGGGTAGGCTCGACTTCGGCCTAAGTGGACCCATCTGAAGGCGCCACCTAGCGGAAGGAGCAGAGATGCCAGGCTCGACTCCGGTCGAGGTGGACCCATCTGGGGGTGCCACCTGGCGGAGGAGTAGAGACAGGCCCACTTCGGCAGAGGTGGACCCCTCCTAGGTCGACACCTGGCGAAGGGACAGAGGCAAGCTTGACTTCGGCCGAGGTGGACCCGTCTGGGGGCCGCCACCTGGCGGAAGGAGTAGAGATGCCAGGCTCGACTCCGGCCTAGGTGGATCCATCTAGGGATGCCACCTAGCGGAGGAGCAGAGGCAGGCCCACTTCGACCGAGGTGGATCCTACCTGGGTCGACACCTGGCGAAGGGGCAAAGGCAGGCTTGACTTCGACCGAGGTGGACCCGTTTGGGGGGCGCCACCTGGTGGAAGGACCAGAGATGTTGAGCTCGACTCCGGCCGAATTAGACCCATCTAGGGATGCCACCTGGCGGAGGAGCTGAGATAGGCCCACTTCGGTCGAGGTGGATCCCGCCTAGGTCGATATCCGGCGAAGAGGCAAAGGCAGGCTCAACTTTGGTCGAGGTGGACCTGTCTGGGGGTGCCACATGATGGAAGGAACAGAGATGCCGAGCTCGAATCGAGATGGGTGCGACCGCTGATCAAGCTACCTGACAAAAGAGCTTTTGAAAAAAAAATCGTGCAGCTCCACTTGGCCGCCGGCTGATATTGACACATGCTTCATATTGATGATCTTGCCATATCAATAATTAATACTAGTCATGCTCAATTTTTATCCTATCATACTATCGTGAATATATTAGGATCTATAAAAAATTATGATACGGGTCATGTTAAATTTACTGCACGGTATGCTGTGCACATAGGCTTTTCAAAAGGAAATCATTGCTACATAACGTTGATGGGCTCCATATGCCCATCACCACATCAACACCGTCTATTTCATTCTTGAAGCGCAGCAAAAGCTGTCCTCCGGAGCCCAGCCGTCCTTCATTTCCACGCAAGGGCAAGAGAGAGAGGAGACTGAGAAGAGAACGGAAGGATGAGGAAGTTCGATCCATGGCCGGTGTTTTTCAGGAGGGAGTTTAACCGCAACTGGCCCTTCCTGGTCGGCTTCGCCATCACCGGCGCCTTCATCGTCAAGTTCACCGCCGGTCTAACCGGTGATTAAATTTTCCCCTCTTTAACCCCACCTTGGCGATCTCTTCCTCCCTTTTGATTTTCATCATTTGTCTCATCTACTATTTTGTCTTCTTTCAGAGGAGGACGCCAAGAACTCTCGCTTCGTGCAGGAGCACAACAGGTTCGGTCTTATCTCAACCCTAGTTTTTTTATAAAAAAAATTTAAAAAAAGAAAAAAAAGAAAATTTGGATGCTCTTTTAATATCATTTCGATTGATCGCCTTATATCTACGTATGATCCTGTGGTGCCTGATGTTTGGGTGTTAGGATATGTTAGATTAGCGGAGATTTGGTGCTACATCTAATACAAAGGTTGTTGGGTTTTCTTTTAGGATAAAGGTTGCATCTTCTTCTCTGTTGTTCGATTTTTGTTCCATATAGGTTGTACAGAATCACCAAGTTAAAAATTGCTCTGGTTCCGTTTCCCTCTGACGATTGCATCTTGGATTCGCTCGGATTGGAGTTCAGCGTGAAGTCTTTTCTCTATTGTTAATGTTGTTCTTCCATTTTTCTTGTAAAAAGAAGTTTCACAAAAGACCGGTTTTGTGTTATAGATAAGTCTGCTAAGTGAATTATTTGAGAGTTTTATATGTTTTGGCAAAAAGTTTAGGGAGCCATGGAGGTATCTTATTTCAAGTCTTTTTCATTACCAAAGGTAATGGTTCTAAGTTTGATTTAAATTAGCTCTCTTGGATGAAGTCTTGGATTCATGGGAATGATTACAACAATATGAATCTATAGATGGAAAAGAAGGGCACTTGGATTATATGGTTTTACAAAAATCCAAGAACAACATGATTGCGGGGATTTCAGTTCTAATAAATACTAGAAAGGATAAATACTAGAAAGGATATTTTGATAGAGTAAAGGTGTAAGGCAGAAAGCCATAAGAAGTTCTATCTGTTCCGTTTTATTTGTTAAGAGCTAATACAGAGCCTAGTTTCATATGCTGATGATATCCTAATTTTTGTTCGACTATGTCCAAGAGTTTGGAATGGCAAGTCTTATTTCATTCTTTTAAAAAAATGATAATAATTTCAATCTGAAGGTGCATTGGTTGCTAATGAATGATAACAATTTGTTGATTGGAGCATCACGACATTAGATGATTAACTGAAATATGCAAAAAGTTAATGGTAGTCCTAATAGTATTGTGTATTGATAGATTATGCAAGAAGGGCTGAGTGGACTGGATACCAATTTGTTAGTGTGGCTCCACTATCATGCCTTGTAAGATAACTAGATGTCATGCAATTGTGCCAGAAGCCCATGGGAAATGAGCAACTCACCATAAGGTACCCATCATAAAACCACCATTAGTTTGGAAGGGATATACAGGAGTTGCTTTGTCAAATGAGTCACACAAATTGAGTTCTTGTGATAGCTTACTTGTTTTACCGAAAACAAGGTAACAAACCCTAACAAGGTAAAAGAAATATTTATTAAACTCATATTAAACCCTGACAAATGCCAACTTTATTTAGCCAATCTTTATCAGTATTTAATGATGAAAGATTTAGCAGGCTTCCAAAGGAATGAGTGGCACAGAGTACCCTTTTCATGTAGTTTTAATTAATCAAGGTCATGCAACTGGGTTATATGGAAAACAGGATTTTCTATATAAAATGATGGCTGTTATTCAAGGATTTAAATTGCAGTTTCATTTTACTCTTTTGCATTTTTCCATGAAGGCCTATGTTGATTGCCAATGTCTGTAATAAGAAGTTGATGTTAATAATGAGTAGTCTCGGGACACATGTTGGTTTTAGAGATGCCTAAACTGTACCATGGAGATTTTGAATGGATTGTTGATATCTTTTTTGGGTCTCCAATTTTCATATAAACTTACATGCACAATTAGGACTGTCTTTGATACAATGTAACATGTGAAGGTATAGAGCAAGTACAGTAGTTTATCTTTCAAGATGCAAAAGCACTTTTGCAAACAGTAAGTATGCTAGCAGCCTTCTCATTAGGAGATACAAATGTTTAAACATTGAAGAATGCTTTTGATTCATGCTACCCATCTATGATTCTGGTATAGCAAAATGATCACCACTGCTGTTATTCAAGTGTAAAGTTTGTGCATTTAGCAAACTTGCTGATCATACGAGGATGGTCACTTACAACATTGCCATTGTTACTGGTTAAGCTGCTTGTTAGTTGTCTTTTGCATTTGAATATGTTGAACTTCCTGAGAGAAGGCAACTTGTTACTTTGATGTTACAAGTGGGGAGCACTGTTGAAAATATTTTACTAAGTTATATAGTATGGTAATTCAGTTGAGATTAAAAACATGAACACTTGTGGTAAGTGGCTGTTATAGCATTTTGCTCATCAAAAAAAGGAACCATGAATGAGGGTGTATAATTATTCTATCACTGCCTTTTCCTCCTTGATGCATGGTTTGGATGGTTTCTTTGTCTTCTTCTTTTTTCTTTTTTTTTTTTAAATAACACGAAAGGAGTGAGGGGAGGGGAGACCAGCATAGCTATCTTGAACAGGGCTCCTAGCCCCACCTAAGCATTAAGAGAATCATTCGGATCCAGAAAGCTCCTAGCCAATCCTACACACCCACGTTTAGGTCCGAGAAATTAACTTAGAATTTATTCGAGTCAATCACAATATCATACCTCGAACCTGAGAGGTGTGAATTATGGGACAACAACCCATTCCACCTGAGCTACCACCTAGGTGGTGATGGTTTCTTGTCTTTAGCCTTTTGTTGATTGCTTGCGTGCCATCCTAACTAGTCCATGTTGTTCCATCCAGGTTTATTGGAATTTTGTGTATACATGGGCATGCTTAATGTTATTCAACATTTCCAAGACTTGGAGAAGTCTGTCTCGATGAATTGAGGAAGTGCAATGGCGTTCTAACAATGATATTAAAATTACCCTGGGAGTCTTCATTCCCAGCGATCATGCAATTGATTATTCTGGTTTTTCTCAACTTTGTTGTCAAAATGCTTTTGCACTTGAATGAGTGGTTCAAATGTTCGAATTATTTTTGTTGGATACATGTTTGATATGCGTCTTTGCCCATTATAAACAAGCAGACTAATAGTGGTAATTTTTTGTAGGTGAACTACGGCTGATTTGGTTTCTGGCTTGAGCTTGTTTTCATGATGAGGCTGACCAAGTCCCTGGATGTTTTGCATTAAAACTGAGCATGGTCTATGTGCTGTGTTGAAAACTAATTAGTGTTTTTTAATTGAAAATAAAAGACTGATGGCAGGTACAGGGACTGTTCCTCGAAAGATTTTATTGCAATTTTAAAGAGTTTTAAACTGTAACTTGGTTTATATAGTCATTTTGTGCATGTTTGTTGCCTTATAATAAAGTGGATTAGGTCTCATTTATCTATTGGGATTTACATATCATACTACTGGCATACTAGTGTTCTCGGCCGATATATGCTTTGAATCACTCCGCCGCTGGCCTCTGTTCCGACGACATCATGCGCTTTCCTTTATGGTTGAGGCTGGTGACGGCATTGCCCAAACACGGTTGAAAATCGACTAACATAGCTATGATTGGTTGGACTTCTTCCAGATCGTGCCTGTCAGGTTTAGCCTGCTGGCTGGATACAATCCAATTTTACTTGTGGGAGGTTAGTGACATCTGTTGCTCATGGATCTTGCGTCCTTGTTCCATGTTTCAGGAGAGGAGGATCTGTGCTTGGTTTCAAGAGACGCGCAATGATATATCATTCATTCCTTTAAAGGAAAGTATCCAAGGATGAGATCTTTGTTATCGTTAAAGGGAATCTAGCATCCCAGTTATTTTTATTATTTTTTTATTCTCTCTCTTTTCGATGTTAGGGGGAGCTAACACTCACCTTCTCCATGTTCCGTTCGAAGTTGATACCATCGGTGCAAAAGTTTTTCTTGGTTCATTTTGGTATCCTGTCTGCTGTCCGTCAATTTTATTATTGCGAATTCTAATTTGTCTTGGTTCGATCAGATGAGTGTTAGAGCCCATTCAGCCTGTGATCCGTATTACTTCGTCATTTTTTCTTCCAGGTCAAACTTGCTAGGGTCAGATTATATCTGATTCATATTTTTGCCAATAATTTCTGCGCATTAAATTTTGCCTTTCTCAAAGCGCAGTCCAAAGCAACCGAGTTAGAGCTCTTTCTTTTTTTTAAAAATAATAATAATTTTTTTTTATTGAGAGAAAGAAAAAGGTTATTTTATTAAAAATAGGGTTACAAAAATTTTTAAATAAAATACAAGGTCATTGTATATGATAATATATAATTTTTAATAGGATTACAGTAATATTCTTAATATAATTAAGATAAAATATGTTGTTCTAGAAAATAATATAAAATAAATTATTTTTTTTCTAATTATAAGATTTTATATGAAGGTGGAGTGTATATATCAACTAAACTTAGCTTGGAACATATAGCAGAAAATCGAGTAGAGTTGAGAGTTTTGGTGAAAATGTTTGTGAGTTGAACTAGTGTAAGATGTCTTAATCTTGTAAAATAGGATGGACTGTCGACAAAATCTTCAAAGACTATGCAGGATTCGAAAAAGGAATACTTTGTAGGAACAGAGCTAATGTCGGAAGAGCACTGAACAAGAGTTTTAATTGAATCTCAAAAGAAAAGAAGAATGAGAAAAACTCAAAAAAACTAATATCAGTCAAAATAAAGTATTATCGGATAACAGGATCATAATACCTGCATATTTTTTATATTTGAAAGTGTTGCCATCAAGATCGTCGTGGCCCGTAGCTGCTATCGGCGTCGGATCACCCCTAATCTTTTCGGGACTGGCCTGCTCTTCGGGACCTGCAAAACAGGGTTAGAGACCCGGGCCGGGAATTCCAGCGGGGGCACTCTGACGATCAAGTCAGTGACGATCCAGGGAAACAGATCCTCCTGGTCAAGCTCCTGAGGTGGACTCCATGCTAGGAGGAATGAATAATGTGTGAGTAGAGTGCAAAGGTGCTGGGAAAAGTGGGGGTTGAGGTGAATTGGTGATAGCTCTCCTGTGTGGCCTCTCCTCCCTCACTTGCTTGAGTGTGTTGGAGTATATCCGTTAGGGGTGTGTTACCTCCCTGCTGGGGGTTTCGATGGCTCTTTTAAATCCAGGCGGTTGCTAAACGCCTACCTCGGGATCTTCTCTGTGTCAGCAGGCGCGTGCGACGGTGTTCCGTACCATGGATGGGACGTCTTTCCCAGTTCGTGATAGGGGAACCTGCTTTGCGCTCTGACATTTCTTCCGGTCACTCCGTTTCGAAAAACTTGGCAGGGCCTCGATCGGGGGGCCGCTGCCTCCGGGATTTGAATCTCCTGGTTGACTTCCTCTTTCAGGTGGTGCAGGCGGTTGGTGGAGAGCGTGGCACCTTGGTTAGGGAGCTTCTTCCTCTTCTGGTGTAAGTGGTAGCTGCGGGCAGTTATTACGGCCTGGAGGGCGCTTCCTTGTAGTCCTCAGGCGGCTCGCTGGTGCCTAAGGAGGGCGGCGTCGCTCTCTCGGTGGCCAGCACCCTTGTCCGAGGTGGAGGCCGAATCGGAGTGGTAGGGCTCGACTCCTGCACAGAGGGCTTGACCTCGGAGGGGCTCAACCTGGCGGAGGAGGCAGGGCTAGACTCCGGCTCAGGGGGCTCGACCTTGGAGGGGATCAATCTGGCAGAGGAGGTCAGTGCGCGACTCCAGCCCAGAGGGCATAGCCTTGGAGGGGCTCGACCTGGTGGAGGAGGGCTGGGCTCGACTTTGGCCCAGGGGGCTCGGCCTCTGAGGGGCTCAATCTGGCGAACGAGGTCACTTGGCTCCGGCCTAGGCATCCCAGTCTTGCGGGTGCCGACCTGGTGGAGGACGAAAATCGGCTTTGACTGGCCACCCCGATATTCTGAGGGAGCTCGGTCCAGCAAAGGAGTCCGAGGAGGAGTGTCCATCGTGGCAGCTTTTTCTGATATGGCATCTGACAGGGATTACACATCAGTTTCTTGCCACATCATTTTTCCCCCACTCCCGAGTCCCATTGGCACGGGGCTTTCGGGGCGAAGGGAGTAAATGCAATGCTGACGTGGAAAGGTGAGAATTTGGTGCAATGATGGCCACGATCGCTGGCGCTTCGTGAAGCGATTTCTTCATCCTACCTGGGGGAGCCACGTTGACACGTCCGAGGAGTAGTTATTGCGAGCGCAGAATTCAGAGCGACCGCAGTCGAAACCAAATGCCAGCCTTGCTGATTGATGACACGTGGTGCGAATCGACGGTGGGGAGCTGTAACAGTACGGTCGGGCACCGGTCACTTCGAAAGGAAAGGCAACCTTTTCCAAAACATATCTTTTTTCAAATCCTGCGTGCCCACCACCGTATTGAAGTTCTTTCGCTCCCCCGGCTATCCTTGTCTTCCCAAGTTTAGCAGGTTAGTCTCCTTCTCCCCCATCCCAGTCGAGTAGAGATTTCCTTCTAGGTTCTTCCCCAGACTCTTGTCCGTCTTCCCCTACCTTCTTCTTTTCTTCTCCACCTTTTGCCTTCATCTTCTTCTCCATGTCCTGCTTCGGCCCGAACTTCCATCCTACCACCAACCAGGGTGAGGCCGGGCCTTTTAGGCCATGGCCACCTTCTTCTTTCGATGAGGAGGAGGATGTGGCGCACTTCGAGCTCAGCAGAAGGCCGGCGCCTAGAGAGATAGTGATTAGGAAACTTGCATCTTCTCCTCCACCTCGTCCTCCTCTTCTTCTTCTTGGACCTGCTCCTGAACCTCCTTTATCGACAGGTCTCAGGGGGATTGCTTCGGTGATCACCGTCGTGGATCTCGCGACCATCCGGGACACCTATGGTATCCCGAACTCCGTTCGGCTCTCGGTCCCTCAATCGGGGGAACGGGTCACTTCCAGTGGCCCACATCAGATAGCCTTCTACGAGGAGACCTTCGCGGGGGATCTTTGATTTCCATTCCACCCATTTTTCCTTTCTATTTTCAATAACTACCGCCTTGTTCCTGCCCAACTTGTCCCAAACACCATCAAAACAATTTTTTGCTTCATTGTCTTATGTCATTTTCACGGGATAGTTGCCCATTTTTTTCGTTCAGGGCCTTTTTTACCCTGAAACGCCACCCCACCGAGGAGGGGTGGTGGTCCCTTTCTTCCCGTCCAAGGGGCATTAGGTTCAAACTCCCCTCTTCCATCAAAGGATGGAAGAGTAAATACTTTTTTTGCCTCAGTTGAGGGGATCGATTGGGTTTGGAGTGACCCATATCGGTCCCCCAACCAGAATTCTGCGGTCGAGGTAGCCAACCTGGAAGTATATGACCAGCTCTGCTCCGCTGAGATTCCTTCACTTGAGGTCCTGCTATCCGAGCAGAATCTCCACGAGGCTGGGGCCAGCCTAACATAGGAGTTGGGTGAGTTCGGCTCGAACCTCTTTTTCTTTTGTTTTCTTTCTTCTTTTCTCCTTTTTTTTTTACTCAGAGCTGATGTCTTCCTTTTTTACTCAAGCATGAAATTGTCCATGGATGAGCTCCTCTCGTTCACCGAGGAGAGGGGCCAAGCGGAGGGGTCGGTGGGCCTGCTTCGAAGAGGGCCCGAATAGATGATGGCGTAAGGGCCGTACCTGCCATGCCAGCTGAGCCCACTCTCGAGTTGAGTAGGAGGGTCGCCGAGCTCGTCCCCGAGCCTCCGAGGCAGCACGATCCGATCCCAGCACTGGAATTCGAGGTTGTCACTCGGGCTAGATCCACTGCCGCTGCTACTGCAGTGGCGTCTCCCCTTTCGGAGATCGTCGAGGTCGAGGAGGATGGAGAGCTAGAAAGTGTGGGGCCAACGTCGACGGCGCCGTCCGAGATGGTGCCGAGCCCGCAGCCTACACTGGAAGCTTCTCCCGTCGATGGTACAGGTGATTCTGTAACGGCGGTGAGCAAGAAAGACAGGGACTACCGTCGGGTCCCCTTTAGGTTGGGACCCAACATCTCCTTGGCCAAGGATTCGACCCTCACCGAGCGGATGATGGACTTTTTCGTCCAGTCATGCGACCGGCGAGAGAGGGGCGGGAGACTTCTGGGTGATGTCATCAGCACCACTTTCTCCAACCTCTTCACTGTAAGTACCTTTCTGCTCTGCCTCGCTTCCTCCCTCATTTCTTGTATTTACAACTAACATCATCTTTGATGCAGCAAGGCACGGAGCTTTTGCTCATCGGGGACTATTGCTGCACCTGGGCCAGGAGGGACAGGGAGTGAAAGGCAGAGCTCGAGTCCTTGACGGCCGAGCTAAGGCAGAAGAATGATGAGGCCTGGGAGGCCAATATGAGGGTCAAAGGGCTTCAGGGTGAAGTCGCTAGCATCGAGTGACTCTCGAAGGAGCTCGAGGAGGAGCTCAGGGCCAAAGGGTCTCGGCTGAAAGAGATCAGAGCCGAGATAGATGCGGCGAAGGAGTGGGCTGCCTCCGCCGAGAAGAAGGCCGCAACCACTGAGCAGAGGGTTGTCGAGGCAGAGGGGAAGGTCTCCGCCACCGTCAGCTTAGCAGAGGCTGCGAAGAAAGAGGCAGCCGAGGCTGTCCGCCGGGCTGATGATGCAGAAAAGAGGGCGGCCGAGGTGACTCGTAGGGTAGAGGCTGCCAGGAAGGAAGTCGCCGATGCGGTGGCAAGCTATAAGGCCTCCCCGGAGTTCAAGCTCGACTTCAAGGAGGCGGTGACGGACTCCTTCAAGGGGTTCACGTACTGCCGGTCCCTGCTGCGTGGCTTCCTTTCAGACAAGCAGATGGCCGGCATCCGCCTTCCGGGCTCCATGAGGAAAAAGTCTTCGGTTCCTGCACCGACAGTGGAAAAGGAGCATGAAGCTGCAGCTGAACCGACCCCGCCGGTGGCGGTGGCTGAACCAAACCTGCCGGCAGTGGTGGCTGAAGGAGGGGCCCCGACCCTCGAGGCCGGGGAGGGTGAGACCTCGCCCGGGCGCCGTAAGGGGAAGGCACCGGTCGAGTAGAGTAGCGCTCCTCAGCAGTTGTAACCCTTTCTTTTTTGTCTTTGACCTGGGCTGCCCAGCATGTCGGGGCCCGGAAACAATGTAATGTCTTGCCAAGTTAATGAAAGTATTTTCACCCAACTCGACTTGTTTCTTTCTTTTCATTTGCTTGTATCTTTGTATTGCAAATGTTTCCTCTCCACTTCTTGATCATCTGGATGCCTGGATAAGTGAAAAGGTGAAGGAGTACTAGTCTTGCTTGATCATGCCTGGCTTGGGGGCGAAGTGGTTGTGGAGATCTCTCCGCTCTGCTCAATGTCAGGAAGCTTGGATCCTGGTGTCAGAGGGGCGCAAGATCAAGACTTTGATTGTCAGGAAGCTAAGCTCCTGGTGCCCGAGTAGGGTCTGGTCTTCGGTGCCAGAGCAGGATCCAGTCTTTGAAAGCCATGAAGCTAGGCTCCTAGTGCTGGAGCAAGGTCCGGTCTTTGAAAGCCAGGAAACTAGGCTCCTGGTGCCGGAGTAGGGTCCGATCTTTGGTGCCAAAGAGTCGTGAGATCTAGGCTTAGAATGCCAGGAAGATAGGCTCTTGGTGCTGGAGCAGGGTCCGGTCTTTGGTGTCGGAGGGTCATGAGATCCGTGCTTAGAATGCTAGGAAGCTAGGCTCCTGGTGCCGGAGCAGGGTCCGGTCTTTGGGGCAGGAGAGTCGTGGGATTCGGGCTTTGAGTGCCAGACCTAGGGTCGGGCGATGATTCTCCTGCAAGGCAAAAAGGGTTTGCATAAGGGGAATCTTGATTATTAGTGATGAAGGACCTTACACTATTGCTGCCGGAGATCTGGGCCCTGGGCTTTGGTGCCGGAGTGCTGGGCTTTGGGCTTGAGTGCTGGAGAGCTGGGCTCCGGGCTTGAGCATGCCGGAGAGCTAGGCTCCGGGCTTGAGTTCCAGAGAGCTTGGCTCCGGGCTTGAGTGTGCTGGAGAGCTGGGCTCCGGGCTTGAGTTCCGGAGAGCTAGGCTCCGGGCTTGAGCGTGTCGAAGAGCTGGGCTCTGGGCTTGAGTGCCGGAGAGCTGGGCTCCGGGCTTGAGCGTGCCAGAGAGCTGGGCTCCAGGCTTGAGTGCCGGAGAGCTGGGCTTCGATATCCCTGCAAGGCAGAGAGCGATTTGTGCAAAAGAAAATCTTTATTATTGTTAGGAAAAAGCCTTACACTACTGATAGTATATTCTCAGGTTGCAGGCGTTCCATGTTCATGGAAATCTGGCACCGTCCAGATCCTCGAGATAGTAGGCTCAATATGGGAGAGCTTCAGCCATCTAGTAGGGGCCCTCCCAATTTGGCGAAAGCTTGCCGCACTCTCGGGGTTGAGACACTTCGGCTCGGCGCAACACCAGGTCACCAGTTCAGAAAACCTTTGGCCTTACCTGTGCGTTGTAGTACCGGGCCACTCGTTGCCGGTATGCTGCCATCTGGAGCCAAGCTTTGTCCCTGGTTTCTTCAAGGAGGTCCAAGTTGAGTATAAGGCACGCCGGATTCTCTACTTTGTCATATTGTTGTATACGCAGTGTGGGCACGCCGAGCTCAACTGGGACAACGGCCTCAGCACCGAAGACGAGGTTGAAAGGCATTTCATCCATCGCCGTTCTGAGCATTGTGTGGTAGGCCCACAGAATACTTGGGAGTTCTTTTGCCCACCTGCCCTTAGCCTGGTCTTAGTCCTTGAAGGATGGTCCGATTGGTCACATCGGCTTTCCCATTTGTTTGGGGGTGAGCTACTGAAGTGAAGCAATGTTGGATGCCGTGCTCGGCATAGAACCCTTCGAACTCCCGGTTGTCGAACTGCCATCCGTTGGCGATGATGATGCAGTGGGGGAGCCCGAAGCGGCAGATGATAGATTTCCAGAAGAACTGGCGGACCTTGGCTTCTGTGGTCCGCACTAGTGGCTCCGCTTCCACCCACTTGGTGAAGTAGTCGATAGCCACCAGCAAAAATCTTCGTTGCCTCGGTGCGGAGGGAAATGGCCCTAAGATGTCCATTCCCCACTGGGCAAAAGGCCAAGAGGGGGAGAGCTGGGAGAGCGGCGCCGTCGGTTGATGCTGTATGTGAGAGTGGCACTAGCATCTGTTGCACCTCTTCATGAAATCGATGACGTCCTCCCTCATAGTCTCCTAGAAGTACCTCTAGCGGAGAGCTTTGTACAAACTGGGAGTTGGTGCCATCAGTGATGTATCTGACGGCGGTGGAGCTGCCCTTCCATCAGGACAAACTGGGAGGCTTTCTTCTTGATGAGTCCAGCTTCCGTGCGGTCCTCTAGCAAGGTGCCATCAATGATGTATCTGATGTACCTATCCATCCAGCTCAGCTCCGGGGTGACCTGCTGCACCTCCTCTGGGACTTCGTAGCTTGGATTCTTGAGGTACTCGATGTGGGCACGTCCTAGTGACGAGTCCGGGAAGGTCGCGAGTCTTGACAGTGTATCTGCGCGGGCATTATCTCCGCGGAGGATATGGAAGATGCTGAAACGTCGAAAGCTTGCCGTGCTCGAGCGGGCTCGCTCCAAGTACTTCATCATCTGGGGGTCTCTAGCTTCATATTCTCTGGAGACTTGTCCAGCCACCAGTTGGGAGTCGGTAAAGACTTTCAAGTTTTGCACACCCAGCTTGCGGGAGACCCTTAGGCCTGTGAGGAGTGCCTCATACTCCGCCTAGTTGTTTGTCACGGTGAACTTGAAGCGGAGAGCACACTTTGCCACGACCCGATCGTTGTTGGCGAGGATGAGGCCTGCTCCGCTCTCGCCGAAGTTGGATGCACCATCCACGTGGAGGATCCAGGGCTCCTCCTTTGCTTCAAGCTCAACTTGGTGCTCCGGGATTATCTACTCTGGTTCCGTGGTGAGTCCCGTGCACTCGACCAGGAAGTCGGCTAGGATCTAGGCCTTTTGTGATGACCTCGGCAGATATGCAATATCAAACTCGCTCAGCATCAGGGACCACTTAGCCAGCCTCTCAAAAGTTTCGGGGAGGCTAAGTATGGTCCTTAGTGGCTGATCCATCATGATCGCAATGGGATGCGCTTGGAAGTATGGCCTAAGGTGCTTAACAGACATTATTAGAACAAAAATGAATTTCTCGGAGTGAGTATACCTGATCTCCGCATCACAGAGGATTTTGTTGTAGTACACCAGCTTCTGAGATCCATCCTCATGTGCATAGACGAGGATCGAGCTGACGGCTCTAGGTTTGATCGCCAGGTAGAGTAGGAGCTCCTCTCCTTCTTCCAGTCTGGAGAGCAGCGGAGGGGTCGCCAAGAACTTCTTCAACTCTTCAAAGGCCGTCCTGCACTCCTCTGTCTAGGTGAAGTCGTGCATCTTGCACAGCGCCTCGAAGAAGGGAAGGCAACGGTCAGCCGATCTCGAGATGAACCGGCTTAGAGCTGCAATCTGGCCTGTCAGGGCTGGACCTGCTTCTTGGACGTCGGGTGCTCTATGTCGACGATCGCTTGGACCTTCTCTGGGTTTGCTTCAATGCCCCTTTGGGTGACCATGAAGCCAAGAAATTTTCCTGTCGCCACTCCAAAAGCGTACTTTGCCGGGTTCAGCTTCATTTAGTATTTTCGGAGGTTTTGAAAGGCTTCAGCGAGGTCAGTAATGTGGTCCGAGCTCGGCTTGCTCATGACAAGCATGTCATCCATGTACACCTGCATGTTCTGGCCAATCTAGTCTTTGAAGACCCTATTGACCAGACACTGGTACGTGGCCCCAGCATTCTTCAGACTGAAGGGCATCATCCTGTAGCAGTATGTCCCTTGGTCGGTGATGAAGGCAGTGTGCTCCTCATCCTCCGGGTACATCCGGATCTGATTGTATCCAGAGAATGCATCCATGAAGAAGAGTAGCCGGTGCCCCGAGGTGGCGTCCACCAACTGGTCAATCTTCGATAGAGGGAAGCTATCCTTCGGACATGCCTTGTTGAGGTCGGTGTAGTCTACATAGATCCTCTATTTGTCATTGCTCTTCTTCACCATCACCACATTTGCAAGCCAGCTCGGGTATTGTACTTCTCGAATGAAGCTAGCAACGAGGAGTTTGTTTACTTCCTCATTGATTGCCACCTGTCTCTCCGGGGCGAAGCTTCTCTTCTTTTGCCAAACTGGCCATTGCTTTGGATCAATACTTAGCTTATTAGTGATGATGTCAGGGGGAATACCTAGCATGTTTGCCGCCGTCCAGGCAAACACATCTGCATTCGCCCGTAGGAACTCCAACAGGTGGGCCTTCTCCTCATCTTGTAGCTAGGCCCCAATCTGCACCGTCTTCGCCTGGTCGGCTCCAAGTGGATAAGACAGCAGGCGCTCAACTAGGCCGCCCCTGGGGTCTTGTGCCCTTTGGTCGAGATCCCCCGTGCTGCGGTCGACCTCGGGGACTTTGGCCCCAGGAAGAGTCCGGAAACAGTGTTGAATCGATTGAGGTGCCCTCCTTATCTCCCCGACATCGTAGGGGGTGGGGAACTGCACCAACAGCCTCTTTATGGAGACGACGGAGTCGAGCAGGTTGAGCCCAGGTCGGACGAGAATCACGTTGTAGGCCGAGGGAAGCCTAACAACCGTGAAGGTCATCATAACAGTGCTCTGCCAAGGTAGGGTCCTGGCAGTGACTGGGAGAGTGATCTCTCCCTCAACCCCTACAGAGTCCCACGTGAAACCAACAAGGGGTGTGTGCACAAGTCTGAGCTGTGCGGAGGGCAAGTTCATTTTGGAGAAGGCATCATAAAAGGACATCAGTCGAGCTTCCATTATCGACCATAATCCATTTTACAGGATACTTCGTGATTATCATCTCGACGACCATGGCATCATTATTTACATTCTTTCCTCCCATTTCTCCCTTCCCTCATAAAGGAGAGTACATTTTCAGAACACTCTGCCCCCTGGGCCTTCTTGGAAGCACGCTCGGCTCCCTAGCAAATCATCCTCATCGGCTTCTCGGTAGAATGGTTATCGACTGTAGGGACTGACGGGAGAGCAGCGAGTGCCTGAGGTTCCGCTGGAGGTCTGCCCCTCGTGAACCTTCCGAGATAGCCCCTCTTGATGAGTTCTTAAATTTTTTTCTTGAGGTTGCGGCATTCCTCGGTGTCATGGCCGTGGTCGCAATGGTAACGACAGTACTTCATCTTGTCATGGCCAATGGATGGCTTCATCAGAGGTGGGCGCTTCATATAGGGCTCATCTTCGATCTCCATGAGAATCTTCGTCCTTGGGGCAAGGAGAGGGGTGAACCTCTCCTCCGGAATGGGGGCGCCCCTCGGTCTCGGCCCCTGGCAGAAGCTCGGAGTTGTGGGTTCTGGCTTCCGCATCCTGGACGGCTCCGCGGGAGCCGGCTTCTTCAACGGCTTCCCGTCGAGCTCCCGTCTTGTACGATTCATCTCCTCAGCACGGATGTACTTTTGAGCCTGGATGAGGAGCTCGGAGTAGGTCTTGGAGGGTTTCTTGTCGAGTGAGTAAGTCAAGCGGGAGGTCCTGAGCCCTCGCTTCAGTGCTAGCATAGTGACTGGCTCATCAAGATTGTAAATCTCCAAGGCAGCAACCTTGAAGCGGGCCACATAGTCCCGTAGGGGCTCGCAGTCTGGTTGCTGGATGGAGAAGAGGCTGTCTGCTTCTCATGGCACCTTCCGACAGGCATCGAAGTGGGCCACAAACTTTCGCTCCAGCTGAGTGAAAGAGCCGATGCTTTTAGGCTCGAGGCGGGTGAACCAGACCCAAGCTGTCTTCTAGAGGGTTGCTAGGAAAGCAATGTAAAAAAGGGCGTCGGTAGCCCCCTGGACCCTTATGAGGGCCTTGTAGCTTTCCAGGTGGTCCAAGGGGTCGGTGGTCCCGTCATAAGGATCCACCTGCGGCATACGGAACCGGCTGGGAATCGGTTCCTCTTGGATCTCTCGGGAGAAGGGGGATGGGCGTCATAGCCCGCTGGCTCATTAGCGGAGCCCTGCATGTTCGCAAACCGGCGGGATAGCTCCGCCAGCTTGCGCTCGTGCTCCTCCAGGTGCTTCTCGCTGTGTGCTTGATGGCCTCATCGGTCGAACCCTCCGTCGAGGCTGAAGGAGACGGAGAAGGTGACATGGGACGGTGTCTATGAAGGGGGTCTTGCCTTTTTGACCTCGGCGGAGTTTGGGCGTTACCCGCTCGAGGGTTGGGGACCGGCTCTCCCAATCAGCAGATCCGGCCCGTTGTCTCTTCGCCAGAGTCAATTGACTACCCCGGTGATTGATGATGGCCCGTGGTTGCGAAGGCCTTCCTTGGAAGGAACGTAGGATATCGCGAGGCACTGCGGCATGGGCCACGGGGGTCCCTGGCTGCTGGTGGGTAGCCAAGGATCATTGCTGGTGCTGGAGTTGGCGCACTGCCATGGTGAGGATCTGCATCTGCTAGGCTAGTGTGGCCAGCTGGATGTCCGTCGGAGGTGGTTGAGCTAGAGCGAGGAGCTCCTCTTCTGGACTACGCGGGTCCTCTCGGGAAGGGGGATCTCTCGCACGACTGTTGGAGACTTCTCTCGCTCGCGTCGTCACCATCCTCCCGGTGAGCTACTTGCAAGGGGTTTGGGACGGATTAAAGTGTGTCTTGTCTCCGCCCCCTACCTGGTGCACCAATCTGTTGCCGCCAAAATCACCGTGGCCCGTAGCTGCTATCGGTGTCAGATCGTCCCTCGTCTCTTCAAGACCGGCCTGCTTTTCGGGACCTGCAAAATAGGATTAGAGACCCGGGCCAGAAATTTCGATCGAGGCGCTTCGACGGTCAAGTCAGTGACAATCCAGGGGAACATATCCTCCTGGTCGAGCCCCTAAGGTGGACTCCATGCTAGGAGGAGTGAATAATGTATGAGTAGAGTGTAAAGGTGCTGGGAAAAGTAGGGGCCAAGGTGAACTGGTGATAGCTCTCCTATGTGGCCTCTCCTCCCTCGCTTGAGTATGTTGGAGTATATCCATTAGGGGTGTGTTGGAGTATATCCGTGAGGGGTGTGTTACCTCCCTGTTGGGGATGTCGATGGCTCTTTTAAATCCAGGCAGTTACTAAACACCTACTTCTGGATCTCCCCTGTGTCAGCAGGCGCGTGCGGCAGTGTTCCGTGCCGTGGACGGGACGTCTTTCTTGGTTCGTGATAGGGGAACCTGCTATGCGCTTTAACATTCCTTCCGGTCGTTCCATTTCAGGAAACTTGACAGGGCCTCGATCAGGGGAACGCTGCCCTTGGGATTCGAATCTCCTGGTTGACTTCCTCTTTCGGATAGTGCAGGCGGTTGGTGGAGAGCATGGCCTCTTCTGGTGTAAGTGGTAGCTGCGGGCAGTTATTACGGCCTGGAGGGCGCTTCCTTGCAGTCCTCGGGCTGCTCGCCGGCGCCCAAGGAGGGTGGCATCGTTCTCTCGATGGCCAGCATCCTTGTCCGAGGTGGAGGCCAAACCGGAGAGGCAGGGCTCAACCTTGGAGGGGCTCGACCTGACAGAGGAGGCAGGGCTCGACTCCGGTCTAGGGGGTTCGGCCTCGGAGGGGCTCAATTTGGCGGAGGAGGTCAGTGCGCGACTCCAGCCCAGAGGGCTCGACCTGGTGGAGGAGGGCTGGACTCAACTCCGGCCCAGGGGGCTAGGCCATGGAGGGGCTCAATCTGGTGAAGGAGGTCGATCGGCTCCGGCCTAGGCATCCCGGTCTTGCGGGTGCCGACCTGGCGGAGGACGTAACTCGGCTTTGACGGGCCGCCCCGATATTCTGAGGGAGCTCGGCCCGGCAAAGGAGTTCGAGGAGGAGTATCTATCGTGGCAACTTTTTCTGATATGGGATCTGACAGGGATTACACGTCAGCTTCTTGCCACATCAGAAAGTAATCCAAGAAAATACATTTAACAGATCAAGAAGATAGCCAAGTCTAGGATTGAGTAAGTGAACAAAGCTAGGTGATAACTATATAATCATCATTCTGCCTCTTGTTTACAGAACTGGTCACCGTTTTGCTACGAGAGTACTTAAAGAAAGAGAAGGCTGTGGGATGAGCATCAATAAAATATTTCAATATATGTTGAGAACTAACAAAATAAAAAATCTGGGCCTCAAGGACATAATAAGTATCGGTCAACTTAATTATGGTGCCTAAAAAAATGGACTATTATATTTTGAAGATGATATCATAAAAAATCAAGGATAATGATAACAATAATATAAAAAAAAAATTAAATAATGAAGTGTTGTATGGATACTGCTAGCAAGCAATCCTAATTTTGACGACAACACGGTTGACCACCATTTCATGGGCTAAGAAAGAGACAACTCTTAAACAGGATTCCTTCGAAGGTACGCCAACATTAGATTGCACATACTGGTGTTCCCTCGAGGATATATTGGAGGACAAATTCTAACCAAATAACGGCGCATGCAGAAAATCTTTTATAGCAGCCCGCATTGATGGCGGTACCAAGGCACATGGAGGGTGCGAAAAGCTGTCCCTTGGGGCCTTAGAAACATTCCACCAACCATGATGCGGGACAAGGTCTTCATAGTTTCTCCATCAGACACACTTGCCCGGGGGACAGAAAAAAAAGGGACTCCAAACTCATCCCATCTGCAATTTTGTCTGCGAACCTATACCCGCTGCCTTTCACTATTGTTGACTGAGCGCCGTTCAAGTTTTCACATTGTTGGACTCAGCATTCCCTTCCAGAACCAGATCAAGCCTATCAATGTGAACCACAGTCGGCACTATTTGCACATTTAACATGATTTCAAGCTGGCCGGTTTTGATAGTAATCATGTTCAGCGCTGGTGACAATAAGATACTCATGTATAGAATATCGCCATTAATGGCGATGCAGCCATGAAGTTTGAATCAGTCACGAAAATGACTTGAGCGTACTCGAGTGCCCGAATCGGTCAACTCCTGTTGAAAGAAAGAGAGAGAAATTGTTCTATTAAAATTAGAATCACAGAAATCTTTAAATAAATTATAGGATCATCGTATATATATATATATATATAATAATATGTGATTCATAATAAAACTATAGTAATATTCCTAATATAATTAAAATAAAGTATATTATTTTAAAAAATAATTTAAGATAAATTATTCTCTTTTTTAATTCTAACATTCTCAATTACATAATTACAATTCATTTGTTATAATATCAAAAGCAATAATGAACTGCTGATAGCTTCTTCCGATCCAAAACATTCAAAGTATTTCGGATGATATTGCAATAGTTTTGCTCTAGAGCTCTGAGAAAGATAATAAAATATATGTGATGTCATGGTTGAGAGAAAAACATGCTGGGATACACATGAACAGAAGAAATGACTAAAACCAAAATAGACGAAGGTAAGATGGCAGAACAAACTGGCATCTTTCCAGAAGTTTTGGGTTGGCAAATATTCATGCGGTAGCCATTCATGACAAAAGAAATAGCAAAAACAATCATTATTTTCTATGGCCATTTTGCTGGAAAAAGAAGTCCTCACATATTACAATAACTGAAATAACAACTTCAAATGAAGCAAAAAAGATCACCTTTGTTCAAATTATTCGTCATACAACTATTACTTTTTCTCTTTCCTCGTTGACGAACCACCATGTAAAAATATAAAGCTAATGAGCAATCATTTATTCTAAGATGACAAGGCATGTGATGCAGAATGCTGGCATCTCTGAAAAAAAAGCTCAATCGAGAGGGAAAAATAGATGCTAAAGATTATGCTTTTTTGGGCACGCCAAGACGCTGTCGGAAGTCCTCTTCCATGTGAGGAAGGCCCACCCGCAGTGTAATCTTGGGCTCCCATCCTAGTAACTCCTTGGCTTTTGTGATATCTGGCTTCCTTTGGCGAGGATCATCAGGCGTGTTCTCCACTATTTTCACAGGCACCGTGGGATCAATTAACTGCATTTAAGTTAAGGCTGGTCATTACTCTATTTAAATGAGGGGGGGAAGTGGGGTATAAGAATAAAAAAACAAAGTCTGGATATTTGACTAGAAGGACTAAGTAAAAGCTTACCTCCTTCACAGTTTCAGCAAGTTCCATCATTGTAAATTCTCCTGCAGCATGAGCAACGGACACTTACATTAGAGAAAATGATCATCAACACTGACCATTGGTTAGGTTATAGCCTTGAATTAAGAGAATTCCAACACATAAAGCACTGGACTCCAGGTGGAGAGCTACAGATCCCTGGTCCAGGACTTGTTTCATTTGGTCTGTCATCTACGTGCTTGGATATCATGCAGCAATATGCTTCTTAATTCACACAACAGTCAATGATGCAAGTTCGAGATAATTAGGAAAATTACCAGGGTTTCCTAAGTTGATAGGACCTGTGTTATCTCCTTCCATCAGCCTAATAAGTCCATCAACCTTCAGAGTTTATACAGAAGTGAATTCCCAGAGCATTGAATAGCCAGAGTATACTTTAAGAAACTGAATATCAACAAATAAAGCACCACTTTTTTACCATATCAGAAACATAACAGAAACTTCGAGTTTGTGTTCCAGGTGATTGAACTGTTAAGGACTCACCCCTGTATTAAATCCGAATAAATGAAATGAGACCACAATATATGATGGAATGCAAAGTGGAAATAACAGATGATAGCAAAGAGATTACCGAAGCGCTTGAGCTATAAAGTTACTGACAACACGACCATCATCGATGTTCATGCGTGGTCCGTATGTGTTAAAAATTCTAGCGATACGAATCTCTGTTGAATACAATAAGTCCAAAGTTAAAAGTTGATTTATGATCATATGCCACCCATCTCTCATGACAATAGAACATCTTCGGGGATGTGCAAAACCAGCAAGTTGGATTTCTAAGTTGCAGATAATCACCTATGCCGTGCTGCCTATGATAGTCAAACATTAAAGTCTCTGCCACACGCTTGCCCTCATCATAGCAACTCCTGACTCCTGTGGTACAAGGAATAACCAATTACCAATAAGGAGTCAGAGACTGGAAAGCAGTGTTGAAGATGGCTAACAAAATAAAACCACTGCCAGGAAACAGTCTAACCAATTGGGTTAACATTTCCCCAGTACTCCTCCTTCTGAGGATGCTCAAGAGGATCACCATAAACCTCTGAGGTTGAGGTCAGCAAAATCCTGCAAGAGAAAAAAATGGTGCAGTAAAACATCACTAGTTATTCTTGTTAAGCAATTTCAAATTGTCCAATAAAAGCAGTTTAAACATTACCTTGCTCCAACCCGCTTTGCAAGTCCCAACATGTTAAGTGTGCCAATCACATTTGTCTTTATCGTCTGTTGAAAAAAAATCATTTCAAGTTAGATTTTCTTTCTAGTTAAGTACTCATCATTCATATATAAATGCATACTGCTACAACAGATGAGCTGTAATGTTACATCAACAGAATGGGCAACTAATGACCACTGAGTGAAGAAAATTGAAATAACGCAATTCAAGCTATGATTTTGTACAGCAAAAATATAACTAAGGCAGAAGATTTCCATTGCCCGGGGGATGGAGTAGAAATGTATCATGCTGCAGATTAGTTGAGAGAATACAAATGTGTGCGCAGCACAAGACATGGTTAGGATCAAGATCCTGCTAAATGAATGGAGATGAGGAAGGAAAACCGGGGAAATGGTAAAATTTAACTAGAGCTGCAGAGCCAGAATACAGATTCTCAAACTTCTGACACTCAAAGTCAGGTAATGTCCTTTGATTACCATCTGGCTAACATGAGTTTCAAAATTCAATCAGTTCAGAAGCTGGCAACTTTTCGAATAGGCCAGTTTATTATAAAATAATATCTTGTTTATACATGCATGTGCTATGGACTCTAAGCTTCTTCCAATCATAAACTGATCAACTAGCAAAAACATGCTATCATACAAGTACTAAACTGGCACGTAGTCTAGTACTGTACCAACCCTCAGTATGCCTCACCATCTCAGACCATACTGTATACCGATATTGCAATAGGATGCTATGATAGTGAACCTTACTTGTCACTAACATAGATGTTCAGCATAACATGTTATCCTGAAATTTGGACTAAAACAACACACCTTCACAGGGTTGTATTTGTAGAAAATTGGAGAAGCAGGGCAAGCAAGATGATAGATTTGATCAACCTCTACCAGCAATGGCTCTGTGACATCTGAAATTTAGCAGGAAAAAAAAAATCAAAGCCAGGCAAGTGCAAAGCAAATTTAGTTAGCTACCGCGAAAATCTTTAATAACTGACCCAAAAAAAATGCAAATGCAAACTGCATATAAAAGGTAGAAGCACTGAATTCCTAAATCATGAAATCATGTTATATCTAGAGAACCATAATCAGAAGAAGCCGCAAGTAGGCAAAAGAACAAATTCACATTAGAAAAGATGATAGAAGAGAACTTAAGCAAGGGTCTGAACTTAGAACAGAATATCTCACAATCAGTTACAAGAAACAAACTTCCAGCTTATCTTGATTAATTTAACTAGATGAATGTAAGTAACAGTACCATGTCGAATTAGCTCAAATCTTGGATGTCCAATCCATTTTCTAAGATTGTCCTTTGAACCAGTAAAAAAGTTGTCAGCAACAATCACCTGCACAACACAGGTAGAAAGAAACACATGAATGTGTATTCAGAGAAATTAACGATGTACATCCATACAACCGAAATTAGTAGACACATATACATTGTTGTACTTCTGAGGGGTTTTTTTGACCCCAAGTCATGGATGGGAAGAACAACTGTTGCATTATGGCAAAAAGGGTGCCGTGATTTTGATAATGAGTTTGACTCAGCAAATATGATGCATAAACTGGATAAAAAGTTCATGCATCCCAAGCATAATTTGTGGTATCCAAAAATTTTGGGAACTGCAAAAGCCATTGGAATTTGCCTTATATATCATTTTTTACCTCCCTTTATTATTAATTGAACATAACAAAAGGATGACTGAAAGAAGAGAAATCAATTACTTATTCATTTAAACCTAACTTGATTCAATAGCCAGAGTTAAATGAGGACATACAGCTTGTTGACATTGAACAATAATTTATCTATTAGCATCAACCTTTATAAGGCTTGTTCATAACTGTTTTTAGATTTCAAATAATGTTTCCCATCTATGTATGAGAGATTTCATAGGGATAATGGGTTATGGTAGCTGCGAACCATCCAAACAACCCCTCCATATAAAATCATATAAATCTGAACTACCAAATCAGAACAGGTAATGATGTGATAGATGAAAGGATCAAAGAGTGTGAATGCAGCATTGCATATTAATATCACTGAAGCTACATGTATGTGTAACATCATCACCAATATGCAAACCAAATAATGCCATTCATGACACGGCAAAGGTGTATAGTCTCCAACAACGTACTGTTAATTGTATGCAAGTGAAATTGGTCTGATTGTCCAGTTGGAGCCACAGGAGAGATCAAAGTATTGTCTATTCACGCAGCTCAAAAATAAGTCGCATTCCATAAATGTAACTTGTCCAGCGACAAGAAGTTCAACAATGACCACCAAAACACAACCAAAACTAATTAGAACGAAAAATATAAAAAGGCATAAGAATACACTAAGAAATACCTCGTTCTTTTCATTCTCCATTAACTTGTCCACCAGATGAGACCCAATGAATCCAGCACCCCCCGTCACCAAGATTCGCATATTGGACTATCAAACAAGAATGCATTCCAAATATTTAGTCAAGAAAGAACAAACCAATCTCCACCCGTATCATATAAACAATGCATTTTGATTTCCATAAACAGATCAGAGACCAGAAAGGGAAGATGGTATATCTTATTTCAAGATTAATCACATACATCATGTTTGCCAGAAAATTACCATTTTCTACACCAAATGAGGTATTTCAATAAATCCCTGTCACATTTTGGTTTTAAGAAATAAAACTCCATCATGGAAGCAATCCTTTATTTTAGATAACACGAGAGAAGAACGAACCCATCGCTAAAATAATTCTTCCTAAAATGACATCAAGAAATGTCAGTTTGCATCCGTAGCCGATCCACTTGGTGAGATCTCGATCATACTTCTACAGAACTCATAAAATAAAGAAGGTAAACAGCACCAGCCTAATCGGATCGGGAGGAAAACAGGAAGCAAATCTACCTGAAAAAATTTGGAATTCCGTAGAGGGGAAGGCATCGGAGGCGGCTTTGACACCCCGTTGGAAGATTCCTTCGCCATTGCTCGGATCACTTGTCGAACAAACTACCCTGCCCCAATGATTTTAAATCATAACCTCTTCAGATCTATTCGAAAACAATGTAGAATAATTAAAAAAGAAGAAGAAGAAGAGAGAAATGGTTGAAACTAGGGGGAAAACGTATTTACTATTGGAATAAATAATAATAATAATAATATCTATATTTTGGACTGAGGAGTGCTCGCAGAAAACCTCGAGATCCAAAGGGGTTTATATAGACCGGAACCACCGGCACCAACCGGTGTAATGAAATTCGTAAATTCCAAAAAAAAAAAAAAAAAAAAAATCTATGGAGCGCAGAGATCCGGGAGTTGAAAACGCTTAGGATACACGCAAAGGAGTCTATCGAGAGCGAAAGCCCTCCCGTCAGGCACCAAACGATTCCGGAATCCAGTATTCTAAAAATCAAACTATTTTACCAAAAAAATACAGAATTAGAGTAAAAAATGGCCAAACACTTTCGATTAGATTTCTGAATTAATAAATGGCGACAGGATGCGGTAAGACGAGGAGAATTGGATTGGACTGAAATATAGGAAAGATTTGGGAGCCTCCGGAGGTTTTAAAAATCGTGCGGTGAAGATTTGATCGTGCTCATCTTTACCGTCCAAGTTATTTTGACTGGTGTGAGATGGCGCGCTGGAGTTTATCATAACCATTTCTTTGCTCATCTTTACCGTCCAAGTTATTTTGACCGGTGTGAGATGGCGCGCTGGAGTTTATGATAACCATTTTTTTTATGATGGTTCATCGATGTGCTATTTTGAATGTTTGTTGTTTACCATCAAGATGGTAGTTTAGTTGGGTTGAACCCGTCACGCCCCGAATCCAGCATCGAAATCGGCAACGTGATCCTTGACCATATGGATACACAACCGCCTTATGACCCGATTTGCCATAGTCATGGCACTTCCACTCATCTGGTCATGTACAATCCCGCTTATAGTGAGGACCACCATATTTATAACATTTGACATCACTCTTTTGTTGAATATTGTCGTTTGGAGTAGCATTATCAGGCTTCTATGTCTTTGCATTGATGTTTCCATTAGATTGATCCTGAAATCCTCCTAATTTGGATCTTTTCTATAAAGCTTTTTCTCTCTTTGCTTGAGCGGCATCCGGTCCCCTTTCTATAATCAATGCCTTATTGACAACTTCCTTATAAGTGGGTAGTTCGAAGGCAGTCACCTGATGCTGAATCCGATCTCTAAGTCCATTTTCAAATTTCCTGGCCCGGATTCCTTCATCTGCTAACAATGATGGAGCATATTTTGATAATTCTTCAAACTTTGCAGTATACTGAGAAACTGTTAAGCTACCTGCTCCAAGCGATCAAATTCTCAAAATTTTTGTACCCGAATACTTTGAGGAAAGTACCTTTCATAGAAAACCTTTCTAAAATCTGTCCAGGTAAAAGGTGCATCATTTGGTCCTTGCTTCCCAAGCTCCGACTCCCATCAAGTAGCTGCCTCGTCTTGTAACAAGAATGTAGCAAAAGTAACCTTCTCCCCTTCCGGACACCGCAAGGCTTGGAATACTTTTTCCACAGCCTTCAACCAATCCTCTGCCTCCATGGGATCAGATGTTTCCTTGAATACCGGTGGCGCATACTTCTTGAAATCTATCAAAGTGATTGGTCGTTCTTGTGGAATCCTAACTTATGGCTGCTGCTGCTATAATAATAGCTGCTGCATGAACTGTTACTGTTGTACTTCCATTAATCTCAATGTATCAGCTCTTGCAGTAGCTTGTTGCTGCACTAAGTATTGCAATAGCTGGGGAAGACCCACCTGGTCCCCAGGCTGAACTCCAGATCCTCCCGGTGTTCCCGTTTCTGCAGTCCCAGTCTCCGGGGTGTTGTCCAAAGGATTGGGTGCCGGTTCCTGTGGATGTTCCCCATCACCAGTGTTGTCTATGGGATTGGGCGTTGGTTTCTGTGGATGTTCCTCATCATCAGATAGAACCCCAGTATCCTCATGCTGCTCTATAGGATCCCAAGCATTTGATCCATCCGCAAATCTTGTGGGGCTCCTAGCACGACCACGCCCACTACCACGCGCCATGGAAATCCTACACCAGTCATTATTAGTATACAACTAACACTCAGATGGTCAAAACAAACATGACATAATATCTACCCCACCTATGAATCAACCCACACTCTCTCGATGAGCTTATATCTTAAGATCCTAGAACCTGGTTTGCTCTGATACCACTTTGTCATGCCCCGAATCCAGCACCGAAATTGGCTACGTGACCGGCCGCACAAACCCTAGGTTTTACTCTAAAGATTATGCAAGGCCTAGGTACACAAGAGTCAAATACATCAAAATTAAAACTAATATTATATAAACAATTGATTAACAATTACACAATCCATTTATTAAATCAATATCACTAATTGGTCTACTGATTCACAACAAGCATCAGTAACCAAAACTAACTCTAACTAACTAACTAACTCAACATTAATGAAGCTCCGTCTCACGTCCAGCCCAATCCTCACTATGTATTCTGAGTCTCTGGAAAAAAACAGAAAATAGGAAGTGAGCTATACAGCCCAGTAAGGTTCCTTCACAATCACACCAATATTAATATAAAAACTAACAGCAGCAAGATCATAATCATATAACGGAAAACGATAAATTTTTCGGTCACGCACCCAAAACCAATCACATATCAAGTATATCAAAACATTTCATAATATTATATTTCCTTTATATGTTTTTATTAACTTTTTCTCTTCTTTAGGGTTCTGGACTAGCCACGGTCATACTCTAGCCTGTGACTGGCACACTGTGGTCACACTCTTGCCTGTGACTGGCACACTATATGTCACACTCCAGCCTGTGACTGGCAATCTCATAATCGACCATGTACAATCTGCCCATGGCCAGGCTCACGTACTAAGCCCGCTCTTGCTATGTAATTGACCATGTACAACCTGTCCATGGCCAGGCTGATGTACTAAGCCCGCTCTAGTTATATAACCACGATCCCGTGGCATGGCTAGTCCAAACACCATTAACACTTATCTTTTCACATCATCTTGTCAAAACATATCATTTTCCAACAACTGATATCACGATCCAACCCATTTCAAAGATCACTTGATAACCATGGTATATTAAAATAAAACACAAATAACAAAAATATCAAATTCATTTATATTTTGGAAAATCAATCATGCTATCCGAAAGCACCCATGCATATAAACATATGTATATTCAGATCAAATCAGGCAAACTAAAATAATAAACACATATATATATATATACTGGTGATAAGGTCCAGAATCCTTACCTCTCAAAAATCAATTATCTATACCTGAACTAGTCTGTACCCGAAATCTGCGCAACTCCTTCCTGCTCAGGGGACTGATTCCCTACACAAATAATTTAATTAAAATCTAAATTCTCAATTTCCATAAATTTCGAGAAAATCTCATGATTCTCTCTCTTATTTCTCTCTCTTCTATTTATTTATTTATTTATTTATTATTTTTCTTTCTCTCTCCTCCTTCTCTCTCTCATCTTCTCTCCTCTCTCTCCTTCTCATCATATTCTCTCTCCTCTTTTTTCCCTTTTTTTTTTTTCTTTTTTCTTTTCCTGGACCGTACAGAACACCCCTCCTTTTTTTTCTCTTCTTTTCTTCCCTCCCTTATTTCTTTCTTTCTCTTTTCTTTTCTTCTTTCTTTCCTTCCGAACCCCCCCTGTTGCTTTCCCTGACTCAACCGAGCCGACCTCCCATGATCGCCGGTGATGGCCAATAGGAGGAGGTCATCGGACCTCATCTTCTCTCCTCTCTCTCTCCCTCTCATCATATTCTCTCTCCTCTTTTTTTATTATTTCTCTTTTTTTTCCTTTTTTTTTCTTTTCATGGACCGTACAGAACACCTTTTTTTTTTTTTTTTCTCTCTCTCTTCTTTTCTTCCCTCTCATATTTCTTTCTTTCTCTTCTCTTTTATTCTTTCTTTCCTTCCGAACCCCCCTTGCTTTCCCCGACTCAACCGAGCCGGCCTTCCATCGTCACCGATGGTGGCCAATGGGAGGAGGTCACCGGAAGACCTCAACGAACGGAGACGGACGGCGGCACAGCCTCCCGAAAATCCACGGCCCCAACTCCAAACTGAACTAAAACAAATTCAAAAATAAAATAAAAGAAAACTCACCGGCCTCACTGGAATGTTGAATGCTCACCGGAGAGAAAAAACAACCGCGTGGGGAGGGCTTGATGGTCTCGAATCATCGGTGGTGACGGGATTTTATAGAAACCAATCGACGGTTCCCTCACCGTTTGGAAAACGAATTCCATCCAATCGAGTCCCAATCCTTCATGGACTCATCACCGATCAACTCCCTATTCTCTCACGACTCATCCCTCGAAGTCTCCGGCGAAAATGCCGGCCGGATAAGGATGAGGAAACCTCCACTGTTCCAGCTCTGCCATCGCTCGTCCCGTTTTTTTTTTTTTTTTTTTAATTGGTTTGGGTTGAAGCCGGCTGGGCCCGCCGACTTCAACCCAAGCCCAGATATTACGGAACCTTACCTCATTTTCAATTGATACATATCTGAAACATAATTTCATGCATAACTTGATTTAATTTAGGATTAATTAATGTTACAATAGGGAGCCAATAAATGTTCAATATTCTATTCTCATTAGGTCCTATCCAATTTAAAAAATGATGCAAAATGTAGCAGCTCTTAGGTTAATAAATGATGTAAATGTAGCAGCTCTTAGTCAACCACAGGCCAGCTACTCAACATATCGAGGAGCAAGTTTGGACATTTGGTTCTTTAGATTAAAAAACAGGATGCATGCCTACAGTACGTGGCATCTCAATCACAAAAAAGCCATATTGGATATGGTTCGGCAGATGCTGGCATCCCTACAAATAGTGATACCCGAGAATATTTTTTTGAGAAACAATAGTTTGTTTTTTTACCAATTCAAAATCCGCAGCTTGATTACCTTCCCAATAGACATGCGACACAGAGTACTAACCAAAGAAGAACAGCTCCTAATGTTGAATAAACAAGGATCGTAAATACAAGAAGCAACTTCATCGCTTTGCATTTAGAAATTTATCAACATCTGATAAACCCTTCGAAGCTCCACGCAATTCTCTAGATCAACATAGCACTTGGATAAACTAAAACCAGCAGCAAGAAAAATAATTCCTCTGTATTCATGAATGATGAAGCAAGTGCCTGTCCTACACTTTCATCATCCTCTATCACAATTGATTTTGAAGAGGCTTTTCTACAAGGGATGCCAAGAGGCAAGAATTGGGTTATAATATCTAAGGTTAGCCAGAGACCCCCAGAGACCAAATAAGTTCATAATAAATAGGTCGAGTTGCAGAAGTTAGAGACAAGGAGAGTTTTGTAGGAGCATATGAACTAGCATACCGGACAATAGGAAATGGAGAAGATACTCCTTGGAAGGGCAACTTATTCTTTGTGAGCAAAATCAAATCCAATAAGCAATGCATTAAATATTTGTAACCAACTCAAATTTACTTGAAAAACTTGGAGACAGATGGTAGAGGAAATCAGACATGCATACCGATATAAAGATATGCCAAGCGCCATGGCGGACGCTACCCACAGCTCTTCCGAATGGGGACAGAATAGCTTAGCATGACTAAGATATGCATGTCGGGAAATACGCCTACAGCAATCCAAACCCATGCTCACTCTATGACTTGATAAAACCGTGACTACAGGTAATCCAATGAGAACTGGGGGGAAAAAAACAGTCTTTTTTACCGAATTATATATGTCAAACAGGAAATGCAGTTTTGGATGCAACAAGAATTTTGCTGGTCTTTTATATGCAATGACATTTTACAAATCATTTTGAAGCTGAACATTTGTAAATGCAATTGCAGTAAAAGTGGTGATCTACTTGTGACAGAACTGGCAAGCTATATTAAGGTAAAAGCTAAGGCACTTCTAAGAATTGAAGTTGATGAGCCCGTTCGGCTAGTCCCCGGTCGGACCGGCCCTGGCATCCGATCGGCTGGTCCTCATGAAGTCCGACTTCCCGATCGGCTTATCCGAAGAGCCGTCCCGGGGGCTTTGAAGGCTGGCAGGCATCTTATCGCCCGTGTGACGGCCTCCCTGGATGCTCTGATCGGTTTCTGGAGATATCGCTGGGTGCCCCGATCAGCTTTTGGGAAATCAGCCGACCCACTGCTGAAAGGTCGCTCGAAGTTTTCAGGGACCTCTTCTCTCCTGCAGCTCTGACATTCCGTTGTAACAAATTTCAGTGCGTGGCCACTGCTCTGACACATCTGACACGCCGCCATCCAAGATCTCGCCGCCATGCCCATCCTCTTGAAGGTATATCCGAGCTTTCCCAGCTTGCTCCCCCAACATAATTTAGCAGTGCTCCGTGCCTATAAAACATACCCGGGGGACCTCCGCGAAGGGTAACGTTCTTCTTCCACATTGCTTACTTTCCTCTTGAACTTCTTCCCGTTCTGTCGCTCCAACCCTCCTCTAACTTAACCATCGGAGTGTCTCTTACTGGAGCCCCTCCGGTGTTCAGGGACTTTTTGCAGGTAAGCAGGTCGAGGAGCCCTCCAGCGCGCCCGCCGAACCCGGTCCTAGAGGAGTAGCAGCAATAGAAGTGCAAAGTGATTATCTATTTGATTTTTAAAGTTCCACGATCACATTCCTGGAAAGCATAATGTTTCTTTCAACTATCGAATTTCATCAAGCAAATGAGTGGGAAAATAAGAATCCTGTAGACTATGATGACATAAAACTATAAATCAAATTTAGTACAATAGTGAAAATCTTGGCCATTCTAGCATTGTATAATCACCATGCAAAAATATGGGACTCCAAAGAAAGCAAGATAGTCTCCTAGTTTCCTGATCCATGGAGGATAACATAGGAGTAAGATGGAGTCTTTGCACGTTGAACGAGAATTTGGATTTATTGATGTAAGCTATGTTTGACTCTTATGGCTGTAGTTTAGTGGTGAGAATTTCACGTTGTGGCCGTGAAGAACCTAGGCTCGAATCCCAGCAGCCAGATTATTTTTCATTTTATTGATTTAGGTGGAAATATTTCTTAGTTATTTTATTTTGTAATAAATATATATATTTCTATCGGTCTACTATTACAAACCGGAATAAGTGAAGTTTGCTACACCAACATTAACAAAGACTCAACATGGATAGCATTGTTGCAATAAGTTGCAGGTCACGATAACGTAATTAAAACGATAGTGCGGCAATGGCTTCAGCTGTAAGCAAATCATCAGCCCACCAAACAAATCTAACACAGAGACCAGCAAGAATGCCCAGAAACCAAACTACAACATCTGGACAGCTACTCCTGTTAAGCTAATATATTTGCTCAACAACTTTCTGGCCAATGCTCGTTGCAACATTGCGAGAGAATTCACTGACACGAGAAATAAATGTTACAAATGTAGCTGCCTTATAAACTAGGCTAATGTTATGTTCTGGATTTGTGGTTTGTTCTTCTAGACCACTATTAATAACCTATGCATTTCTTCCTTCAAATTTACGCTATAGGCATAAAAAGTTTATTCTGTATTTCTTGATATAGTTCATGTCTTACGTATCCGGGGAAAAAAACAAAATATAAACATGAAGAATTTTTATGTACGCTGACGGATTCCGAGAGGATCGCATAGCGAAGTGGATATCGCGTTAGACTCCGGATCTAAAGGTCGTGGGTTCAAATCCCACTGCGATCGTCTAGTTCGAATTGTTTTGTTGTATCTGTTATATCATGTAGCTTTGTACCTGTCCGAATCACTCGAAATTAGCTAACGTTCAGGGTTAAGTTATTAGTTGGACTGATAACACGCCACCTTACACCATGCCCGAAGCTAAATTAAATGAACTCCCACAGTCCCACTACCACATTTGCTGAACTGAAATCCTGCTACTCGGAAGTCGTCCCTCTCTCTCCCCCTAAACTCATAAACACGCCACCCGAGCCATTTGGTTCAATGTCTTGTGCCCTTTTTAGATCTCGTCATCGTCTGATGTACTTCGCTTTCATCACCGACGGAACCACTTAGATTTGCCATGGGCCACGCTCCATCGAGTCCAACCATGGCCCCACCACCTTCTCAGCGATAAAACACCTTCAGGCCACTCTCATCCCGTCGCCCCCTCCCAGACCGTTATATTTTTGATTTTTGAATTTTTAATTTTTTGGTCATTGAACTTCTAATTAGAATCAATAAAAATTCAAACGATCAGATTTTCAATGGCTATAAAAAAATTATCTTGGAGACCTAAAATAAAAAGTCACGTTTCATGTTTTCATACTCATTTTCTTTTTAATATTTTCTCCTCCAAATTTCTTTTTTTCTTTCAAATTTATTTTACTGGATGCTAAAAGAATATCTATCAATCTTTTTCATGATCGTGCTCGTCGTATCTCGGGATAGTGTTTCCGACAATTTTCACACGAAGGATGAAAATATATCTTAGGACAATGTCTTACCCGTTTCCAGGTACGAGTTATGTTCTTCAATTTTATGTAAATATTATATCATTTTTTATAATTAAATTTTTTATTAATTTTTTTAATCATACCTATGATTTTTTTCAAAGTCCTACCCTAACAATCTAAGGCATATACACAAGTTCCCATATTTAGCACAATTTGCCTTTACTTTGAATACGGTCTGGACAACATTTTTCAGTAATTTTGGACTGCTAAAAACTGGGGAAGATAACTTGGAAGAAGAACAAGTTTTCCACGGTTGTTAGGTGAAGCGCACAGGTTCGAACGTTGGTGGAAGAAAATCATGTAGTATACGAGCATGCTGCTTTTCATTTTTTTTATAAAAGGATTCTTCATAAAATTTTGACTTCAGGGTGGTGTTCACAGTTGGAGTAGACATTAAGGGACATTGTGAATTTCATAGTTTTGTTGTTTTGTGTTCGTCTATGACAGATGGTGAGATTCAGCTATGGTGCAAATTATGCATTTAGAAATTAAAGCAACAAATACATCAGCACCAGCTTGGCCAAGAAAGTTGACAGATTTTATTTTCATTGATCAGAAATGTCATAAGTATGCATAACAAGGCTAGTATGTCTTAAGGTTTATATGCTTGCACAGTTTTTATATGATAACAGATTAGAATTTTACTAGTTTCAGTATCATAGCTAGATATCAATTTGATGTTTTCAAGTGAATAAATATATGTAGAATTATTATTAACATTAGCATCAATCATATAAAATAGCAATATTATTGGATAGGATGGTGCTGTACAAATTAGAATTTGCATGTTTTATTTTATTAAAATATTTGATCTTGTTAACCATAATTGAAGTTAGTAATTAGATACCTTGTTCTCCCTAATTTTTCTCAGCATTACTGTCATTATGGGAGAATCATGTATTACATGGAGACAATTAGATACATGCTGATAAAATTCTTCACGGACATTCTCTGATCTCAGCTACACAAATGACAAATCATTTACTGGCTATTCATCATATGGAACATGCATTGATTAGGAGACACAAAGACCTGTTCGATAAGTGCACCAATTGTTTTCAATCATCTGATCAATGGACTAGTAGTTTGACAAAACAAATCTTCATGTCAGTTAAATAATTGCATACCATTTAACAGAATTTTCTTTTACCTTCAGTGGATACACTGTTGGATACAATCAAATCAAAATAATCTAGAAGTGTATGCTGCCTACTCAAAGTACTAATCGATTTCAAACATATTATAATCATGCGAAATTGATGATGTCAACATAATAGTCATCCCCACAATAATCACCTTTTAGATTTATGAGTAGGTAACTAATTGTAGTTATTTTCAACTAGGTAACAAATGA
Source organism: Areca catechu (assembly GCA_021397845.1). Lineage (NCBI taxonomy): Eukaryota > Viridiplantae > Streptophyta > Magnoliopsida > Arecales > Arecaceae > Areca > Areca catechu. Next base: position 5,211,346 of record CM038040.1, on the reverse strand, counting down.
ATTCTAAGTGATAAGCCAAAATCATATATCAAACACATCAGACCAAAAAAAAAAAAAAAATTGAAACAACCTTACTGGTATGTGCCGACCATATTGATCTATACCGATGCATAGCAGCAATACAATTCAGACCATGTTGGCCGGTATCGATGGTTTTTCAACTTTTTGGAAGCTATCGGTTTTGGTACATGCCATTACTGTAAGTACCATATTGTTATAGTACTGTTCTAATGGAAAAATTGTAACATCCCAGAAGAAGAAAGAAAAAGAAAAAAAAAAAGAAAAAAAAAGAAAAAACAAAAAGAAGCTCGCCCTGACCACCGCGCGGCCCAACGCTAGCGGGGGCGCACGAGAGAGAGAGCGGGGCGCGTGCCGAAGCTCACGACGCGGAGGGTGACACGTGGTGGCGAGTGCAGGCGATGCACGGGCGCGCGGGCGACATGCAGTGGGAGCGCGGGCGGGCATGCGAGACGCGACCCGGCCCGTCACGGGCGCGCGCGAGGCGCGGCCCAGGCCTAGGTGCGAGGCGCGGCCCAGGCCTAGGCGCGCGGCGCGCGCGGGCACTGGGCTCGGCCCAGCCGGAAGCGGCTATCACGTGGGCATTTCCCAGACGTTTCCCAGCCCATTTCTCGCGGTGCACGATGATCCATGAGATTTCTGAGCGATCTAAACCATCCGATCGCTCGATCGAACGGCTGGAATGAGTCTGACTGAATTTAGGCTTGATCTGAGGCTTTTGGATTCGGATTTTGATACGGTTTGAGGCGTCGATCTCAGATCTGATAGCTGAGAAGATTTCTTGATGGTTTTGGACTTCTCAGGTTATGTTTGAGATGATTTTGGATTGGTTTTTCCCCTCTTTTTAACCTGGACGTCGATAGTAAGCAGGGAAGAGCCTGCAGAGAGCCAAGAAAAGAGGAGAAGAAAGAGAAAGAGGAGAAGAGAGAAAATGGGAGAGGGAAAGGATTTTGGTTTGAAAGATGAGGAAAGAGAAAATCAGGGGTAACCTTATTTCTCAAAATTTGTAAAAACTAGGATTTGGGTTGAATGAATTTTTTTTATTATTGTAGGAGATCAATCTTTTGAGCAGGAAGGATTTGGACGAATTTTGGGTATAGATTGATACCAGATATTTAAGATTAGCGGTTGAAGATAAGGATTACGGACATAATTACCAGTTCTATACATTATTTTATATGGCATGATTTTATCCGCGCATATGAGCATTGGCATGCATGTTTGGTTGCATCGTATACTTTGATTTCTCGAGAATGGATAATGTGTTAAGATTACTAATTATGTTTCAATATATCATGTTTATTCGAGTAAGTTAACTTTTTAATGGTTTGGACCGTAATGCCGGTCTTCGAAAGATTTGAGATGACGTGATTTGACAGTATGATTGATTTGATAAAGTGATAACAAAGAGAGTACGGTATTTGGACTAGCCATGCCATGGGATCGTGGAGTTCTGAGGTAGCCTGAGCCATGGGCTTTGTATGTGAGCTAGCATGACCACGAGAAATGGTTGATTGTGAAACTAGCCTGACCACGAGGAATGGTCGATGAGACTAGCCTGACCACAAATAAAAGGTCGATTAACGGGCTTGTACAAGGCTAGTTTGGCCACGGCGGATAGCAAATGGCCGATTATGAGATTACCAGTCATGGGTTGGAGCATGAACGTGGTTAGTCCAGAACCCTAAAGAAGAGGAAAAATTAATGAAAATATTTAAAGGAAATATAATATTATGAAAGGTTTTGATATGTGATTGGTTTTGGTTACGTGGCCGAAAGATTTATTGTTTTTCATTATATGATTATGATATTGCTATTTTTGGTTTTTATATTAATACTGGTGTGATTGTAAGGGAACCTTACTGGGTTGTAGAGCTCACAACCCTATTTTCTTCTTTCACAAAGTTGTGCAGATGTTCGGGCTTAGTGAAGAATGAGATATTTTTGAGGTAAGTGACTCTTGTATACCCAGGCCATGTATAATCTTTAGGATAAAATCTAGAATTTGTACGGCCGGTCGCGTGTTGATTCCGATACTAGATTCGAGGCATGACAAAAATGGTACAGGGTTCGCTGCCAGTGTTTAAAGTCTTGATCCAACTTATCTAGGTCCTAATTGTAAACATAATCAGGAAGCCTTGTCCACCTATTTAGTATTGACACTTTGACGATCACCTTGGATGCAATATTTAATGTTTTATCATCTTTGTTTTTGTCCATTGGATTGCGTACGGTCTTAGAGACTATAGAACCTAAGTTAGGCCAGAGCTATAAAGGGAGCTAATGGTTTTACCAAATTTAGTTTGCTATTTTTTTTTTCGCTGGTTTGGGGTAGAATGTAAAAAAAAAATCTGGAACACCTCAATGTTCCCATTGGCTTAAGTATCTTTTACGCTTTCGGGCATACATTTCTTACCAAAATAAATAGATAAATAAATAAATAAATAAATAAATTATGCTTGCTCAACCCATCATGAAACTTTATATTTTGAGATTTATATATTATTCCTGGTTTATGATATATCTAAATTTATATTTTAAAATTTTACTATGGATATTCCTTGTATCATGATGATCTATGTAATAGCATAGTTTAGATTTGCTTAATGCTAATTTATGTGACATCAAGTATTTCTAAAGATTGCTCACATGTACATAATTATACAGTCACAAAAAAGATATGATGATCATTGTGATATTTATTATTTGAATTTCATGAATTCTAATATATTAATGTGAAATTGATCATCAAGTTTTGCATATCATTATTATCACGACTATAAGTTTTGATATATCTCATAACTTATGATGAAAAATTCTTATATCAGTTTGCCTTACTAAAGGTTTCAATAGGATTAAGATCCTAAAGTCATCGAGGGGATGAGACTTAGTCTATAAAGAACCTTCCAGCAGTGGAAACACAACCTCTGTGATAGGAGATCTCTTGAAGGAGATTCAATACAGTAATAACAAGCTGATTGGTTGGTCAGGAAGCACATATGATTTATTTGATATAGGAGTGATATAGACTCCATCCCATCCTTACGATGATTAGTGCTCCTATGTAATGGTTAGGAAGAGTTTAACTCTGAATGAGACCCGAGAGGTATTTCTTGAGATGTAATACTACACACATCTTTGGAAGAACTCACTTATATGAGAATATCCGTATATGGCCACGCTAGAGACATTGGCAATATTTAGAAACTCTCATGAAAAATCAAGATACATGTGTAGGGCTATTAATGCACAAACTAGTAATGGAGAATTCTATACTATGTGTGTGGTAGTTGAAGTCTGGGTCAAAGGAACGTAGTTCAAGACCTGGTTCACTCCGATTCCTTCAGATAGAAACTATTCACACTAAATAAGGTTAAAGTCACATTACCGATTGCATAGTATAAGTATCCAGAAATTTATATTTACTAATTTTCAGAAATTTTGAAGGGGATTGTTGGGAAAACCTAAAATTTCCTCCACAACCATTTGACCGTTTTTGCTTTTAATGATTTGACCGTTATAGTTTTTTAATGATTTGACCATTGGAGTTTTAATTATCTGGCCGTTATACTTTTGATTATTAGGCTCTTAATTTTCTGACCGTTGGACTCCTAATTGGGCTTTAATTGGCCAATAAAAATCTAAATGGTTAGATTTTGGATGGCTATAAAAAGACCATGTTTGAGGCTTAAAGTAAGAGGTCACGTTTCATGTTTTCATACTCCTTTTCTCTCGAATATTTTCTCTTCCAAATTTCTTTTTTTCTTTCAAATTTATTTTACTAGGTGCTGAAAGAATCTCCATCAACCTCTTTCACGGTCGTGCTCGCAGACGGAGGAATCCTGGTTGTATCTCGGAGACAGAGGAATCCTGGTTGTTTCAACAAACTAAATAAAGATCTAATTATATTTATAAATAAATAGTATGTCAATAAGGAATAATGGGTAACTGTACTTTTTGTGGATTCTTGACTTCTTGGGAAACTTTTTTTCTTGTATACATTTTTTTTTATATAAAACAAAGCACTCATATAATTTTTATATGAATGCAATCTAAAAAAAATAAAAAATAAAATATCCCTAAACATGATCGAAATGGAGTTGACGGTAGACCAAAGAATATCACCAATATGCTGTGCAACAAAAGATATGATCCAATGAGCGACCGAGTTCGCTTCCCAATAATTATGCTAGATGAAAAGCCTGGTCATTCCCTGCAACAAAGATAAAATATCCTACAATAGACGATGAGTGGCACCATCCCTTTCATAGCATTGAATCCAATGTATAACTGTAGAAGAATCTCCCTCAATCATCAAATGATCAATATAAAGGATTAGCCTCGCATGAACAATGCCAGCCCAGGTAACACGCAGCTCTGTGCTCAGAATAGAAGTTCCGAATAGGTGACTGCCACCCGCATCTACAAATCTCGAGTTAGGACTTTTGATGATGAAGTCCGCTCCTCCCTCGTTGCCCATCACATTGCCATCAAAATTGATCTTGAAAAAATTCGGAGGGAGGTTCCAGGAAATAAATACCTGATGGATCGCTGATGAGCCAGATGGGAGCCACATGTTGACGTTGAGGCGTTATAAAACAAAAAAAAACTCCTCCCCCCCTTTGTGCACGCAACAGGTGTGCAAGGATCGCATGCACCCATACAGTTTTCATGCATTTTATTCTTCTTTTAACCATTTTTTTATTTTTTTAATTATTTAATTAATTTCACATTTAATCTTGTAACGACCGTAACGGCTAGTTTGAAGGCATTTTGAGAATTCTTTTTGGGGTTTTGAGCCTATAAATAGGCCTCTATCTTAGCCCTTCAAAGTATCCAACACTCAAGCTCTCCCTCTATCCTTCTCTGATATTTCTCTATTCTAATTTTTAAAATCTTTCTCTCTCTAATTCTTTTTCACTTTAAATTTTTGGACTGAAAAAGAGCTGATCAACATCCATTTGAGATCGTGCCATCGACGGGTTGTACCTTGGAGGAGAGCGTGTGGTCCAATTAGTCTTCGCACGAGAAAAAAATCAAATCATCTTTAGGATAGTAGTTCTATCCACCTCTTAGGCCAGTTCCTAACCTTATACTGTAGCACTTTTGAAATTTTGTTATGTTGGCTTTGGCTCCTTAATTTTGATAAATAACAAAATACTGAGTATATGTGTGGACTAACATTTTAATTGGAGTATAAATTTCAGGCCTTAGGAACATCAATATCTCCAACAAAAAGGTATCAAGTTTACTAATTTGAGAGCTAGAAGTTTCTCATATTTGATTGAGCTTTTCACCTTGGAACATTGTCAAAACAACCTCTTTGGCCTTTATGAAGAACCATCAAATGGATTAATAGACAAATCATTAAGAAATTCAAGTTCGGCATATTTTTTTGGATGGCACAAAATCAAGTGCCGACTCACAAGGTCGACTCATGAAGAAATTTTAGAAGTTTCAGAAGACCGGCACGCAAAGGTTCAAGTGGCACGTCCAAGTATTGACTCACGAGGTCGACTCACACTTTAAGTATCGACTCATAAGGTCGACTCATCGCCTGAGAAAAATTATGGGACATAACTTCAAGATTTATGGATTCTGCATCAAGTGTCGACTCACGAGATCGACTTACGCATCAAATGTCGACTCATGAGGTCAACTCAAGATCTAACGGTTAGTTTTCAGAATTTCAGATTTGTCTCCAAATGATTTTTAACGGCTAGTTTTTCAATCCCAACGGTCTTCAACAGTCTTTTCAGTGGATTTGAGATATTTAACACTCACCAAACCTCTTAAAGTGAACAAGGAAGAGTGAAACCATATGAGACAAATTCTAATCATTTAAAAAGACAAAAAGCCTTCCATATTTGAGTAGTTAAGGTTTCAAGTGCCTGGCCATAATTCTGCATTCAAGAGATTCCAAGGAGAAGTCAACTCTAAGCAATCAAGAGAGCTTCAACGACCTTCATTTCAGCTCTTTCTAGGAGCTTTGTATTGTGCTCTTTTATTATATTCTTGTTCTCATTTTGTTGATCTAGTTTTCAAAAATTTTGAAACTAGGTTATAAAGGTTGTTGGTGAGCCAAAGGAATAAAACCAACTAAGGTTTGACTTGTGAGCTCGAAAATAAAAACAAGTTGTAAAGGTTGTTGATGAGCCTAGGTGATAAAACCAACTTAGGTTTTGACTTGTGAGCCTTAGAAAACAAGTCAGCTATAATCTTGAAGAGATTATAGTGAAATATCCAAGGGAAAGCTTGGGAAGTGGATGTAGGTGCTTGGAGTGCACCGAATCACTATAGATCTTTGTGTTTGTATGTGATTGCTTTCTTTATTACTTACTCTTCAATACTTGCATTTAATTTACTGTTATCTGCTGCATATCTCTTAGAGCTAAATCACTTTATTTCATAACTACTTCAAGACCAGCACATAATTATTTTAAATTTTTTAAAAGATCCAATTCATCCCCCTCTTGATCTCTATTTCTAGGCAACAAGTGATATTAGAGCACCAGTACTCTACTTGTAGGTCCAATAATATTGAGTGAAAGATCATGGCAGCTCCAATTGGTATGGATATTGTAGAAGAACAAGCCTCTAACCATCCCCCATTGTTTAATGGCACAAATTACATATACTGGAAGACACGCATGCGTATTTACTTACAAGCTATTGATTACAATATCTAAAGAATTATAGTTAAAGGGCCTCATCAGCCCACTCACTTGGTTAATGAAATTTTCACCCCTAAACTAGAAGAAGATTGGGATGAGAATGACATTAAGCAAGCTGAAATTAATTCCAAGGCTATGAACTTATTATTTTGTGCACTTGTCCTTAGTGAATTCAATAAAATTTTAAATTGTCTCTCCGCCAAGAAAATATGGGACACGCTTGAAGTTATCCATGAGGGTACACATCAAGTGAAGACTACCAAAGTGAATATGCTCATTCACACCTATGAAATATTTAAAATGGAACCAATTGAATCTATAAGTGAAATGTATACTAGATTTACAAACATTGTGAATAGCATGAGAAGCTTAGGTAAAGTTATTTCTAATGGTGAACTTGTTAATAAACTTCTCATGTCTCTTCTGGCTTCTTGGGATGCTAAAGTCACCATCATAGAAGAAGACAAAGATGTCAATACATTTCCACTTGAGCAGCTTTTGGGCTCATTGATGACTTATGAGCTCTCCTTAAAATAAAAGACAGTGGACAATGATAAGAAGAAGAAAGTCATTGCCTTCAAGTCCATTACTAAAGAAGAATCAAGTGATGAATCTGAAGAAGAGGATGATGAAGATGAGATGGCCTTCATGACTAGAAAGTTAAAAAGATTTATGGGAAAGTGTTGACTCTAATCTTGATTTTAATGATTGACAAAATATTTAAGTATATATGAGTACTAATTATATTTTAAGTATATTTTTTTAAATCTTAGTACTCAACCATGTTGAATGAAGAAATGCTTGTATTTCAGTTGAAGAAAGTCCTTAAATCAATGAAAAATCAAGTATATGGACTTTGAAATTGATATGGAAGAACTTGAAGAGGTTAAAGTTTGATTTTGGTCAAGTTTCAGCAATGGCACAAGCAAGTCTCGACACCTGGAAATGAAGTATCGACACCTGAGGATCAAGTATCGACACTTAAGAATGAAATGTCGACTCAAGGTCTGAAATTTTTTGAAAATATAGAACTATGCCATCTGGAGGTTTTTGCCTCAAGTATCGACTCAAGAGAATGAAGTGTCGATACTTGAAACTGAAGTGTCGACACCTGGAGGTGAAGTATCGACACTTGAACAGTAACGACTAGTTTTCTGGGTTGCATAACTTCTCCAACTTGGCTATAAACGATCATTTAAGTATTGGAAGGCTATATAAGCATCAAAAATCAAATGGAAAAATAATCCTTTAATGAGATTTTTGAATATTTTTCAAGGATTCAAGAGTTGAGTGGTTCAAGCCTTCAAGCTTCCAAGTTTCAAAGAGAGCATCTAAGGTTCACATCCTCAAGCATCAATCAAAGGCTTCAACAACTTGAAGACAAGTTCTTCATCAACAATCAAGGGCTTCAAAGAGATATTTGCTTTATTTTAAAAAGCTTTAATTGTATTCTTTCATATTTGCTCTTACATTATTTTACTTGAGATTTTTGGTGAGCCTTGGAAAACCAAAGTGGTTGTTGGTGAGCCTTGAAACAAACTAGGATTTTACTTGTGAGCCCGAAGCCAAAACAAGTTGGTTAGGTTCTTGGTTAGCCCGTAAAACCAATGGTGGTTGTTGGTGAGCCTTGAAACCAACTAGGATTTGACTTGTGAGCCCGAAGACAAAACAAGTTGTAAAGGTTATTGGTGGGCCTAAGTTATAAAACCAAACTTAGTGAAATTTCCAAGAGGTTCTTGGGGAGTGGATGTAGGTGCTTGGTTAGCACCGAACCACTATAAATCTTTGTGTTTGTGTGATTATTCTCCTTATACTTTTATTTCTTTATTTACACTGTATTTATTTAAAATATACAAGCACTAGAATTGCATTAGCACATACTTGCTTTAGTTCATAGTTTTTAAAAGTAGTTCAAAAGTTTTATAAAACCCAATTCACCCTCCCTCTTGGGTTGCCTACTTGAGCCTACAGGAAGAAAAAGGGTTTTTACAAGAAAAAAGCCTCAAAAAGGAAACTATAGCAAAGAAAAAGAAAAGGAGAAGGAAAGTGAGCAACCCATTTGCTTCAAGTGTAAGAAACTCGATCACTTCAAGTTGGATTGCCCTATACTCAAGAAAAGCAGAAAGAAAATCAAGAAAAAGGCCATGATGGCAACATGGAACGAGAGTGAAGACTCGAGTTCTGATGAAGAACAGTAAGAGGTTGCCAACCTTTGCTTTATGGCCAACGAAGAAGAAAAGGTAAGCCTTGAACTTGAAGAAGAATTTACTTTCGAAGAATTGCATGAAGTTTTTGATGAACTTGTAGTTGAATATCGAAAACTTAAGATAAAGAACAAAGAACTAGGAAAGCAAAATTTAGAGTTGATTAAAATAAATGATAAGTTTTTGATAGAAAATGATTGTTTGTTTCAAGAAAAAAAATAGTTAACTATTAAGATTACTTCTTTGAAAAAGGAAAAGAAAGATTTGAAAAAGGAAAAAAAATTTGCCATTAATGAAAAGCTTGTCAAAGAGAACAAAGAGTATTTGCAAGAAAATAAGAAGTACAAGGAAGAACTTGAAAAACTAAAATCTTTTATTGAAAAGTTTACTTATAATTCTGAAAAACATAACATGCTTTTAAATAACCAAAGAGCTGTTTTTAACAAAGCTGAATTAGGCTTCAAACCACAAAAATAATAAAAGTATTTTAAAAAAAATTTTGTACCTACTTCATCTAATATTTCTTGTTATGCATGTGGTAAAGTAGGGCATGAATCGTATATGTGCAATAAAAGAAAATTAAATCATATTAGAAAGGTATGGGTTCCAAAAGAAACCATTTCAACTAATCCTAAAGGATCCAAGATGACTTGGGTACCTAAAGTTTCCACTTGACTTATTTTTGTAGGTATGTCTTGCAACTAAGGATAAAAGAAGAATGTGGTATCTTGACAGCGGTTGCTCAAGGTACATGACTGGGGATATGAGACAACTCTCATCTCTAGAAGCTATAAATGGTGGAAATGTGACATTTGTTGATAATGGAAAGGGCAAAATCATTGGTATCGGTAAAGTCCATATCACCCCTACTTCCTTCGTTGATAATGTTTTGTTAGTTGATGGTTTAAAGCATAATTTATTTAGCATAAGTCAATTTTGTGACAAAGGATTTAAAGTATTTTTTGAATCTTCTTTATGCATGGTATCTAGTCTAGTGACAATGGCATCAAGTTCATTGGTCATAGACATGGAAACATTTACACGGTTGATCTTGATGATCTATCAATGAAAAATGGTCAGTGCTTAGTGGCAAAAGAAGCTAAGACAAATGAAACTAGTTGGCTTTGGCATCGTAGGCTAGGACATGCAAGTATGCTTTTGATTTCAAAATTAAATAGAAAGAATCTTATAAAAGATTTGCCAAAACTCACTTTTGAAAAAGATAAGATTTGTAGTGCATGTCAACTTGGAAAACAGACAAAATCTTCTTTCAAACCTAAAGGAGTAGTATCTACCACTAGATCCTTAGAATTACTTCATGTGGATCTCTTTGGACAACTAGTTTGGGAGGTAAGAAGTATGGGTTAGTGATTGTAGATGACTATTCATGTTTTACATTGGTAATATTTTTGGCACACAAAGATGAAACTTTTTCAGCATTCATTAAATTTCATAAAAATGTTTTAAATGAAAAAGGTGTTTCAATTATCTCTTTAATAAGTGATCATGGTACCAAATTTGAAAATCATGATTTTGAAAACTTTTGCAATAAAAATAGTATAGATCATAATTTTTCTATACCTAGGACACCTCAACAAAATAGGATGGTAGAAAGAAAAAATAGAACTCTTGAAGACATGACTAGCATAATGCTTTGTGAAAATGATTTATCTATATATTTTTAGGCAAAAGCTATAAATACTGCATGTTATGTTTTAAATCGTGTTTTAATTCGACCTATTTTGAAGAAAATACCATATGAACTTTGGAAAAACAGAAATCTCACTATTAAATATTTTCGTATTTTTGGATGCCGTTGTTTTATTCTAAATAATGGTAAGGATAACCTCAGCAAATTTGATGCCAAGTCAGATGAGGGTATCTTCTTAGGATACTCTACTTCTAGCAAGGCATACATTATCTTCAATAGAAGAACTTTTCTAGTTGAAGAATCCATATATATAGTGTTTGATGAGACTAATGATAAATCTTCTATAAAAGAAGATAATGTTGATGATGTTATAGGTACTCAAAAGTTTGGAAGAATGATAATTAATGAAGAACCTTCCAAGGAGCAAGATGATGATCAGGACAATGAAGGAGAACAAGTAGGAGCTTCATCTACACCCAATCCACTACCTAAAGAATGGAGGTATGCTCATGGACACCCCAAAGAACGTATAATTGGTGATCCATCAAAAGAGATAAGTACTCGTTCCTCTTTGAGAAATGTATGTGATTACTTAGCTTTTGTTTCTCAAATAAAACCAAAATCATTTGAAGAAGCTAAAAATGATTGCAATTGGATAAATGCTATGCAAAATGAACTAAACCAATTTAAAAGAAATAAAGTTTGGACTTTAGTTGAAAGACCATCAAATATTTCAATAATAGGAATAAAATGGATTTTCAGAAATAAACTTGATGAAAATGGTTTGGTTACTAGAAATAAAGCTGGGCTAGTTGCCAAATGCTACAATCAGGAGAAAAGGATTGATTTTGATAAAATCTTTGCTCCTGTTACTAAACTTGAAGCAATTAGACTATTATTAGCATTTGCATGTTTCATGAATTTCAAACTATTTCAAATGGATGTCAAAAGTGCTTTTTTGAATGGATTTATTGAAGAAAAAGTTTATGTTGAACAACCCCTCGGTTTTGAAAATCATGAATTTTCCAACCATGTTTTTAGACTTCATAAAGATTTGTATGATTTAAAACAAGCTCCAAGAGCTTGGTATGATAGATTAAGTGGATTTTTGCTTGAAAATAATTTTTCTAGAGAAAATGTAGACACTATATTATTTTTGAAAAAGAAGAATGATGATTTCTTAATAGTACAAGTATATGTCGATGATATTATTTTTGATGATATTGATGAGATTTTGTGTCAAGAGTTTACCAAGCTTATGCAGGGTGAGTTCGAGATGAGCATGATGAGAGAACTGAATTTTTTTCTCGGACTCCATATTAAGCAAATTTAAGAATGGTCTTCATCAACGAAACCAAATACACAATAAAAATATTAAAGAAGTTTGGGATGGAGAGCACCAAGCCATTAGGTACACCTATGAACTCTTCTTGTAAATTAGATAAAGATGAATTTGGTAAAATTGTAGATCAAAAATTATATAGAGGTATCATTGGTTCATTGCTTTATTTGGCTGCTAGTAGGCCAAATATAATGTTCAGTGTAAGTATGTGTGCAAGATATCAGTCTACTCCTAAAGAGTCTCATTTATTAGCTATTAAATACATTCTTAGATATTTGTCTGGCTTTATTGACATTGGACTTTGGTACTCTAGAGATTCATCTATTGAACTGATTGCATATTTTGATGCTGATTTTGTTGGTTGTAAACTTGATAGAAAAAATACTAGTAGAACTTGTCAATTTCTTGAAGTTAATTTGATTTCATGGTTTAGCAAGAAACATAATTCAATTGCTCTATCTACGGTGGAAGTTGAATATATAGCAATCGAAAACTGTTGTGCTCAAATTTTATGGATCAAATAATAACTCGAAGATTTTGGCATCAAACTAACTAAGACACCAATAATATGTGATAATACTTGTATAATTAATTTGACTAAAAATCCTTTTTAACATTCAAGAAGCAAATATATTGACATAAGGCATCATTTTATAAGAGATCATGTACAAAATGGTAATGTAATACTTGATGTTGCCGCCAAGATCGTCGTGGCCCATAGCTGCTGCCGGCGTCGGAGTGCGCTCCCTTTAGTGGCTGGCGGTCCTCTAGTCCTGGACCTGCGAAATAGGGATTAATGACCCGGGCCGGGGTTTCCGGCAGGGGCACTCCGACGGTCAAGTTAGTGACGATCCAGGGGAATAGATCCTCTTGGTCGGGCCCCTCTTGATGGACTTTGCACTAGGAGTAAAAGATGCGTAAGAAAATGAAAACGTTGCAAGGGAATAACGATAGTGGGGACAGAGGGGTTCCCTGTTCCTCCGCCTTTCCTTGTATCCCTGGTTTTCCTTCAATTGTGATTGTGGTGGTGGCGCTTCGCCCTCTTGGTCGAGCTTGCGCTTGTGTTGTTAGATTGTTGTTGTTACCTCCCCCCCTTTTAGGGGTGTCGACTGTTCTTTGTAGTTGAAAACTGACCGTTGGCGCTTGCCTCAAGATCTTCACTGGGCTGGCAGGCATGTACGGCAGGATTCCGTGTCGTGGACGAGACGTCTTTCCTGACAGGTGGTAGGGGAAGCTTCTATTTGTTCTGACATCCCCTCTGGTCATCCCATTCCAGGAAGCTTGGCAGAGCCTCAATCCGTGGGGTCGCCACCCCAGGGGTTCGTGCTTTCTGGCTGGCCCATCCTCTTGGAAATACGGCCGGATAGGTAGTTATGGCAGTATAGGGGGCACCGTTCCATAGTTCTCGGGTGGCTCGCTAGCGTCCCGGGATGGCAGGGCTTGCTTCGGTCTAGATGCTTAGAGCTCATGGGGTCACCTTGATGGAGGAGGGAAGAGTGCGGGCCCGGTCTAGAGGGCGCGCGCTCGGAGAGGCTCCACGTTGGCGGGTGAGCGCTGAGCTCTACCTCGACCACATGGCACTAACCTCCGAGGGTCTCACTCTGGAGGGCAGAGGACAGACCCGGTCCAGAGGGCGCGCGCTCGGAGAGGCTCCACATTGGCGGGCGAGCGCTGAGCTCGACCTCGACCACAGGGCACTAACCTCCGAGGGTCTTGCTCTGGAGGGTGGAAGGCGGACCTGGTCCAGAGGGCGTGCACTCGGAGAGGCTCCATATTGGCGAGTGAGCGCTGAGCTCGACCTCAACCACAGGGCACTAACCTCCGAGGGTCTCGCTCTAGAGGGCGGAAGGTGGACCCGGTCCAGAGGGCGCGTGCTCGGAGAGGCTCCATATTGGCGGGTGAGTGCTGAGCTCGACCTCGACCACAGGGCACTAACCTCCGAGGGTCTCGCTCTGGAGGGCGGAAGGCGGCTGCGGCCTAGGCATCCCGAGCTCACGGGCCTGACCTGGCAGAGGACGAAGCTCGGCTCGTTGCCTTGAGAGAGCTCAGCTCAGCTCGGTAAAACGGTCCGGGCTGGGCATTGCCTTGGCGGCCAACGCGGCGATCTCCTTTGACGTGGCGCCTGTCAGCCACCCACGTCAGTGGTCTCGCCACATCACTTGATTTTGTATGTATTGATAATCAATTAGCAGATATTTTCACAAAACCTTTAAGTGAAGATAAATTTTGCATGATTTGAAGGGAACTAGGTATCATTGATCCTTTTATCTAAACCCTTCAAATTCTTATTGAAATCCTTCAAAATGTCTCAAAATCTTCTAAATATCACTTAGGATATCTCATAGATCTGTCCTGAATTTTTCCTAGAATTTATTGAAATTTATTTTGCTTTCCCATGGTCAAGTGTCGACTCACATAATTTTTCCAAGTGTCAACTCACCTGAAGTGTCGACACTTGAGAAATTTTTAAGTGTTGACTCATGACCATTGGACTAAAACTTTTTAGGGCTTTCCAAAAACTCATTTGACTCATTTCTTCTTCCCTCCTAAGCATCGTGTGGTCCCCAAACTCACTCCAAACCTTTAAGAACGGTGATTTTCCAACTCTAACCTTCTATTTTTAGGTAAAATCTCTCTTTTTTCTCTTGATTTTTTTTGGTCAGACCATATTTCTTTGTTTTCCTTTTCGTTTTTCCTTCCATTTGGTCCGAGCCTTGCAAATCTTTGCTATGTCTTGGCCAGTATCCTTGATTCTCTCATGATTTTTTCCCTCGTCCGAGCCGTTCTTACTCTTTTGGTTCGTTTTGGCCCATGGCTTGCTCGGTTTTCCCTTTTTTCCTCCATCCTCACCTCTCGGTTCTTCCTATATTCCAACCCTCTCTCTGTTCTCCGACTTATTTCTCCATTTTAGGTCCTCTTTCGGTCCATTTCTCTTCCCTCTCTTCTTTTCCTAGCCTTCCTTCTTCTTCCGTGTCCCTCTTCTCGGTGTTGTCTGTGAAATGGGTCCCCGGAAGCAATCGGCATATCAAAAAAGGAGGTCTGAGCAGGGTCAGCCTAGCAAAGAGCGAGAACCAAGGCCCGTCAGGATCCAGCTGAGTAGGTAGAGCATGATACTCAGGAGTAGCCTGCACCTTCTTCTCCTGGAGCAGCTAGAGTTATGGGGAAGACTATTGCCAATGGTAGACATGTGGACATTCTGTTTTGGGATTCACAGAGCTTCATTATTGGAGACTTACTGAGAGCAGCTAGGCTCATTCATTTCTGCACTATGCGAGAGCGATATTATCCCCAGCTCATTAAAGAGTTTTATAGCAGTATGGGCACCGATGGCCTTCGATGGATAGCAGTAGTCAGGGGAGTTGAGATCCAGGTGATCCCTGAAGTGATTAGCAGAGTATGGCAGATCCCACTCCATGGTAGAGCCACAAACTGTGTTGGAAATCGTGAAGCAGCCTTTCGGTGTATTCTAGAGCAGGAGGATATGAGTGGTATCTTAATAGTTAATGTGAACCAGCTTTCCCTCGAGATGAGAGTTCTTCATCACATCATTGCTCAGATTCTAATTCCGAAGATCGGGTGATTCGACTTTATTACTGAGAGGGAGTTAGTTCTGATGGTGGCTTTGAGACAGCAGACCCCCATCAACTTGCCGATGATCATGATCCACCAGATAGGAGAGGCAGCTACTCAGTGCAGATTGTGTTTACCATATGGCATGGCGCTGACCTAGTTATTCAGAGACTTCGATGTTCCATTGGAGGGCTAGCCCTCCAAAGAGATCCTCCATACGGACATGTATGGAGATAAATCTCTTCATAGGATGGGATTCCGACAGATTGGTGGACGATGGGTTCGTAGATAGTCTGGCTAGGAGCTAAATGAGGAGTATGAGATTAGAGCAGCTGAGGCAGGACCTTCTGGACCTATTGAGCAGGTTACACCTCCTAGGCCTGCACAAGTTAGCCTGAGCAGCATGAGCCAGTCACTCCACCAATTGCACCTATTCTTGCTTCTACACCTCAGTCCACTATCAGGACTGACTCGGACCTTGAGCAAAGGATTTCAGATCAGATCACAGAGATCCATAGGAAGATATCATAGGTACGGATTGAGCTACAGGGTTTGCGTGCACATACTAACTTACATATCAGCTCTCTTTATGTTACGACTGAGGTTGGATTTGAGCAGATATAGAGCATGTTGAGATCCTTGATGCCTTCTAGCACTGCTGGTCAGTTTGCACCTCCACCTCTTCCTACTGATGATGATTCTGATGAGTCAGATAGTGATGGTTACAGTGATAGCAGCAGTGATGGAGATGATGATCATGGTGATCAGTCTGATGGCGGTAGTGCAGTTCTAGCTGATCCTATTCCTGCTCCTATAGTTGATTCTTCTACAGATCCTCCTCCAGCAGCAGATAATGTTAAGCACACTGATGTATATTGTGAGACTGCTGTTATTGGTGATGATACAGTTGTTGAGTCTGACAGTGGTGGTGATGGTGGAGACTTCCAAGTTATCAACAGGAAGGCTTAGACACCAGCTATACTTGATCACAGTTTAGATACCCCCACTGAGGTTTAGCTAGATGCTTCTTCAGCCTATAAGACTCCTTCCAAGACTTTCACTCATGCCAGATCCAGGAGTGCTAGGGTCATACCTAGATCAAGACCCTCTCTTAAGACTAGAAGCCTTACCCATAAGACTCCTAGATCCTCTGCTACTAGGATCATGGCACCGATCTTTTTTGAGCTTCCGTCTGATGGAGAGTAGCTTCACAGACTCTTAGTTTGCTTTAGTATAATTATGTTTCAGTTTCTGCGTGTTTCAGCTTATGTATCCTTTCAGTTTATATATGTTTCAGCTCATGTTGCACTGAAAGCATTGATATATGAAAGCTCAGTTTGATATATGAAAGCTTTTGTTATTTCTTTGCTCACTCCTTTCTTTGTACCTTTAAACACCTTAAGTTGTGATGTATGCAATAATTCAGGGGGAGCAATCCCTTTTATTACTTAATGATGACAAAAAGGGAGAGTATGAAAGATATAAAGAAAGATATATTGGTATAATATAAGAAAGTTATAGGCAGTATCATATTCAAATTTTTTTCAAAGCTCTCACAGATTACTTAAGATAAGGGGAGATCTTGAATTCTCTTACCTTGAAACTTTTTGAAACATTGCTCTATGAACTAAAAATCTGATTCATTTTCACTAAAATAAGTGTATGAATCTTGTTTGTTGACAAATATGAAGATACTTCAATAAATTCATATACTTTCAAAACTCTTGATACCATACTAGTCAAACTTTGAAATTTATCTGCTTATATATTCAAGATTTTGTCATTATCAAAAAGAAGGAGATTGTTGGCTTTGGCTCCTTAATTTTGATGAATAACAAAATGCTGAGTATATGTTTGGACTAACGTTTCAATTGGAGTATGAATTTCAGGCCTTAGGTACATCAATTCCTCCAACAAAAAGGTATCAAGTTTACTAATTTGAGAGCTAGAAATTTCTCATGTTTGATTGAGCTTTTCATCTTGGAACATTGTCAAAACAACCTCTTTGGCCTTTATGAAGAACCATCAAAAGGATTAATGGACAAATCATTAATAAATTCAAGTTTGGCATGCTTTTTTGGATGGCACAGAATCAAGTGTCGACTCACAAGGTCGACTCATGAAAAAAATTCAGAAGTTTCAGAAGACCAGCATGCAAAGGTTCAAGTGGCATGCCCAAGTATCGACTCACAAGGTCGACTCACACTTTAAGTATCGACTCATGAGGTCGACTCATCACTTGAGAAAAATTATGGGACAAAACTTCAAGATTTCTAGATTCTACATCAAGTGTTGACTCACGAGGTTGACTCACTCATCAAGTGTCGACTCATGAGGTCGACTCAAGGTCTAACGGCTAATTTTCAGAATTTCAGATTTGTCTTCAAACGGCTTTTAATGGCTAGTTTTTCAATCCCAACGGTCTTCAACAATCTTTTCAATGGATTTGAGGTATTTAACACTCACTAAACCTCATAAAGTGAACAAGGAAGAGTGAAACCATATGAGACAAACTCCAATCATTTGAAAAGACAAGAAGAATGTGTTTTAAAGAGATTCCCTTGCAAAAAGCCTTCCATATTTAAGTTGTTAAGGTTTCAAGTGCTTGGCCATAATTATGCATTCAAGAGATTCCAAGAAGAAATCAACTCAAGCAATCAAAAGAGCTTCAACGACTTTCATTTCAGCTTTTTCTAGGAGCTTTGTATTGTGCTCTTTTATTGCATTCTTGTTCTCATTTTGTTGATCTAGTTTTCAAAAGTTTTGAAACTAGGTTATAAAGATTGTTGGTGAGCCAAAAGGATAAAATCAACTAGGATTTGACTTACGAGCTCGAAGACAAAAATAAGTTGTAAAGGTTATTGGTGAGCCTAGGTGATAAAACCAACTTAGATTTTGACTTATGAGCCTTGGAAAACAAGTCGGTTGTAATCTTGAAGAGATTATAATGAAATACTCAAGGAAAAGCTTGGGGAGTAGATGTAGGTCCTTAGAGTGCACCGAACCACTATAAATCTTTGTGTTTGTGTATGATTGCTTTCTTTATTACTTGCTTTTTAATACTTACATTTAATTTGCTGTTATCCGCTGCATATCTCTTAGAGCTAAATCACTTTGCTTCACAAACACTTCAAGACTAGCACATAATTATTTTAAATTTTAAAAAAAATTCAATTTACCTCCCCTCTTGGGCTCCATTTCTGGACATGTCACACCAAATTTATTTTGCCACACACCACGAAAAAAAAATTATTTTCAAATATTTCAAATATATATATATATATGTTCCTACTCTAACTACTATCAGTTTAAAGGAGATTTTGTTAGTTTATAGTGCATATTGTTTATACTTAATTATAGTTTATTTATCTTGCTTATTTTATATATATAATAATATAATTTTTTTTTTATTTATAGCATAATATCTATTTCTTTTGTATTGTAAAAAGTTAATTGAAGATCCTCTGAACCTGTACTGCAGCATGCAAATTAATTTTTAAAAGACTACACAAACAAATTAATCAAAGTCTTTAGAA
The DNA here is from genome assembly GCA_021397845.1 of Areca catechu. Classification (NCBI taxonomy): domain Eukaryota; kingdom Viridiplantae; phylum Streptophyta; class Magnoliopsida; order Arecales; family Arecaceae; genus Areca; species Areca catechu. The sequence continues at coordinate 5,192,351 of CM038040.1, read as the reverse complement.
TTTAGAGACAAATAACTTAATTAAGAATTTTAACAAACCACAGGTCCGATCACACTGGTGATTATTTTAATAAAATCTTAATTTTTTTTAAAAAAAACTAGAAAACATTTTTAAAAATATATACCTAAAAAATACTTAGATTATTTGAATAAATTCTTAACAAAATTATTTTTATATTCTAGATTTTCTTTTCTGAACCTAACTTGGATCCAATGGCAACCCTTAAAGATGACATCATTAGCTTTAAACCTGAAAAGTTTGATGGATCCTATTTTAAGAGGTGGCAAAGTCAAATAAAATTTTAGCTAACCACCTTAGAACTTTGGTCAATGATTGACCAGTCTACCTGTTTCTCTAGTTCAATTATACCAACGATCCTAGAAGAGGATTACCTATATAAAGGTAAAATCCTTAGTACCCTGTCCGACTCACTCTATGACATTTACCTGTCGACTAAGAGTGCGAAGGAATTATAAGATACATTGGAGTCTGAATATGATCTTGATGATGCTAGAGTTGAACGATTCAATACTACATCATTCCTTATATTCAATATAGTAGAAGACATACCTATCAATGACCAACTTCACCAATTCCAAGAGTACCTTAGAAAACTCCAAGCCATTGGAAACAAATTCTATGAAGGATTTGAGGTCTCCAGCCTTCTAGATATACCTCCTTTTTGGAATGGCTTTATCAAAAGTTAGCTCCAAAAGCAAAGAGAGCTAACCCTAGCTCAACTTCTAAACTCAATCAGGATAAAAGACTAACATAGGTCCAAAATCCAACAAACTAGAATTCCTAGTGTCCAAGCTAACCTAACTCAATAATACCAAACCAACAACAATACTAAATCAAAATCAAAGCCTAGATTTCAACCAAACTACCAATACCAATCAAACCAACCCTACCGTCCTAACCTCAACAAGTTTAAATCCAAGGGTAAAGCCTTTAAATTCCATAACACTAGATCCAACAAGCCTATCCAAGATCCAAGTAAAAGATTCTGCTTTGTGTGTGGGAGGACAAATTATCTTGCAAAAAACTACTTTCATCGGAAGAAGAAGCCTCTTCGCAAACTTTCTGCTTCCTCCGGACCCTAAGCTCATGTAGTTGAAGGTCCAGAAGACTCCATCTTTAGGTCAGTAAGCTTGAATCTTGAAATTAATGTTACTTCTTTTAACCTTGATTGATGGTTGGATTCATGAGCTAATGTTCATATTTATTTTGATCGCTCTTGGTTCACTACTTTTCAGGACTCAAGTGGAGGTGTGACCTTAAGGAACAATATAGCTACCAGGATCGTGGGACAAGGTCGAGTTAACCCGAAGATGATATCAAGAAAAATTCTCACCCTGATGGATGTGCTATATGTTCTAGATCTGAGGAAGAACCTTGTTAGCGGGTCTCAGCTGGTTCAGAGGGGATACAAAATTATCCTTGATTGTAATAAAGTTGTAATAATTAAGAATAATGCCTTCATAGGAAAAGGATATGTAAGTGAAGGCTTATTTAAACTGAATATAATAAATCCTTTTATTAGTAAAGCTAAAAATTAAATTCATTTTGTGAATGAGTCAGAACAAAATTTGTGGCATGACAGGTTGGGTCATGTACACTTGAAAAAGGTTAAACATGTGATGGAATTAAAACTAATTCCTCAATTAAATCTAGATTTATCTAAATATAAAATATATGCTGAATCCAAATAACCAAGAAAATCATTCAAATCAGTTAAAAGAATTTCTCAATTTTTGAGTTAATACATAGTGATGTATGTGACTTCACCAAGACTGCAACCCATGATGATAATAGGTACATAGTGACCATTATAGATGATTTTTCTAGATACTATTACTGTTTCTAATTAAATATAAACATGAAACATTCGATAAGTTTAAAATTTATAAGAGTGAAGTAGAAAATCAACAAGAAAGAAATATTAAGATTCTTAGATTTGATAAAGGAGGGGAGTATATCTCGAATGAATTCTCCCAATTCTGTCAAGAACATGGTATAATCCATCAAGGACTGCTCCTTACTCTTCATAGTCTAATGGTGTAGCTGAGCGTAAAAATCATACCCTCATGGATATGGTAAACACTATGATTATCAGTTCTGGCTTACCTGAGAACTTGTGGGGGGAAGCTCTTCTATCTTCTTGCTTTATCATAAATAGAATACCTATTAAGGATAGTGGCAAAACTCCTTATAAACTTTGGAAATGAAAGACTCCTAACCTAGACTTTCTCAAAATGTGAGAGTGCCTAACTAAGGTTAGTATTTTTGAATCGAAAAAGAAAAAAATAGAATGCAAGACTATAGATGCTATATTTATAGGCGATGTCTAAAATAGGTATTGCCCATAGATTCTTAGTTATAAAATCAGAGATTAATGATATAACTGATAACTCAAACTTAGAAGCTAAAGATGGCGCTTTCTTTGAGAACATATTTTCTTTAAGACTAGAATCTTTAGACCCCTAGAATGTGAACCATCTTTCTTTAGAGCCACGGAACCAGAACTAGAAACTAAACCTGAATTAAGAAGAAGCAAAAGAAAAAGAGTTGAAAAAAATCTTGGTGAAGACTTCTTCACATTCTTAGGAAAGGGTGAACCTTCCATATATGATGAGATGATGTTACCATCAGAATCATCATATTGGAAGGATGCCATAGATAGTGAAATTCAATCAATTTTAGAAAATAAAACTTGAATTTTAATTGATTTACCTCCTGAAAACAAACCTATAGAAACAAAATATATTTTTAAAAAAACTAAGGTCAGATAGAATAATAGAAAGGTATAAAGCTAGGTTAGTAGTAAAGGATTTAACCAAAAGAAAGATATAGATTACTTTGATATCTATGCCTCTATAGCGAGAATAACTATCCTAAGAACTTTGATAGCTTTAGTCTCAATTTATAAATTAATAATTCACCAAATGGATATAAAAATGACATTCTTAAATGGAGAATTAGAAAAGAAAATCTACATAAACTAACATCAAAGATTTGAAATAAAAGAACAAGAACATAAAGTATGCAGACTAATCAAATTTTTTTATGGTTTAAAACAAACTCCTAGATAATGGCATATTAAGTTTGATAAAATTATCTTAAATAATAACTTTAAAATAAATGAATATGATAAATATATATATTATAAAAGACAGGATAGTGATTATATAATTCTATGCCTATATGTAGTGATATATTACTGTTTGGAACATCAATGAAAACAATCTAAGAAACTAAAAGCTACTTATCAAATAATTTTGATATGAAAGACTTAGAAGAAGCTGATATAATTCTAGAAATAAAGCTTGAAGAATTGATAGTAGAATAGCAATAAGCCTAGCATACTCAATGAAGGAAGCTGATGTAATTCTAGAAATGAAGCTTGAAAGAATAGATAATAGAATAGCACTAAGCCTAGCATACTCAATAGAGAAGATGCTTAAAAAATTTGAATATTTTGATTTAAATCCTATCTCTACTTCTATGATCATAGCTCTAAATTAAAAATCTAAGAGAACCTATTGACCAATTAGGATATTCTCAAAGGATAGGATCCCTATTATATATTTCAAATAGAACCTGTCCAGATATAGTTTATGCAGTTGGCAGACTAAGTAGGTATACTAACAATTCTAGTAAAGAACATTGGAAAGCCCTGAAAAGAAGATTTAATAAATGATATAGAAATTCTTTCACTAAAAATTTTTAAATTTTTTAAATTATGATTGTATAGCTCTAATTGATCTACTAAATCAATAGATAACTAATAAAAAGATGAATAATCATATCATGATCAGGTATAAAACTATAAGAAATAAAATTAAAGATGTAATATCACTGCAGTTTATAAGATTAAAATATAATCTAGTAGATCTTTTGACCAAAGACCTTTCGAAGGCTGTGGTATCTGAGACATCGAGAGTGATGGGGCTTAAGCCTATATATTAGTCACCAAAATGGATCCCTTCTATCATGGCAACCCTATGGTTAAGGTTCAAAAGAAAATGATCTCTGAGATGATATCTGGGAGCACCATTTTTGAGAGTATGTCTCCACCTCATTTCTATGGTATGGTGCTTTATTATGACGGTTAGGTTGAGCATAGCTCTTAATAGATCCAAGACTGTGAGTTCAGCGATGTACGATTTTGTTGCACATACACTTAGAGGATCTATCTTAGTGAGAGTAATTGTAAGGCCATAACTATGGGATCAGGACAAATCCCTAGTAACTCTCATGAAAATTAAGACAAGCGCATGACCAAGATAGCGCTACCCCGTATTATGATAAGCTCATCTTTATACTATATGTATTTTATACTAAATATAAGTTCAAACCTAGAAGGTACTTGTACTAAGCATATTAAAAGTCCAAAGTTTTAAATTACTTACCGAGTTTAATATTATTAAATTTTTATTTTATTTTTTTATTTTTGAAGAGGATTGTTGACATTGAGGCGTTATAACATAAAAAAACTCATTCCCCCTCCGTGCATGCAACGGGTGCATGTAATCCTCGCGCGCCCGTACGATTTTCATGCATTTTAATTTTTTTTAACCATTTTTCTATTTTTCTTTTTAATTACTTAATTAATTTCATACTTAATCCGGTAACAACCATAATGGCTAGTTTGAGGATATTTTGAAAATTTTCTCTGAAATTTTGAGCCTATAAATAGGCTTCTACCCTAGCCCTTCAAAGCATCCAATATCTCAAGATCTCCCTCTCTCCTCTAACATACCTCCATTCCAATTTTTAATATCTTTCTCTCTCCAATCCTTTTCTATTTTAAATTTTTAGGCTGAAGATGAGCTGATCGGTATCCGTTGGAGATCGTGCCACCGACAAGTATTGGAGTTCTGACTTTCGGGTTGTACCTTGGAGGAGAGTGTATGGTCCAATTAGTCTTCGCATAAGAAAGGAACCAAATCTCCTTTAGGGTAGTGGTTCTATCTACCTTCCAGGTCAGATTTCTAATCTTATACTGTAGTACTTTTGAAATTTTGAAACACCAAATTTATTTTGCCACACACCACGAGAAAAAAATATTTTTAAATATTATATATATACTAATACATACATACATATATATATATATATATATATATATATATATATATATATATATATATATATATATATATTCCTGCTCTAACTATTATCACCACAATGGTCCGAAGTCAACAAGGTCAAATCAACAAACTCAGGGTGAAGCACCTCAGTCGCCTGGATCAAAGCGTGCTCAAGAACAAAGTACATGAATAATCTCCTTGGCTCAAAGATCAAGCTATTTCTAGATAGCCAAATGTGATAAGCCATATAAGTTATCCGAACTGTAGAGGAAGTAGCCCGCTCTGAGATCAAACTCAATCTCATGCTCTCCCAGAAAAATTGAGTTGGGCTTTTAGAATAACAAACCCTTGGAAGTAATCCAACCAAATCCCATATCCGAGTTGCTCTCGGGCACTTGAAAAGAGCATGATCCACGGTCTCCTCATCTGACTCACAAAATGGGCAAGAGGATGGGAAGGAAACTCCCCTGCCTCTCAAGATTGATCTAGTGGGGAGACAATGCCAAACCACCTTCTAGAGAAACAAATTGACTTTTGGGTAAACCCCAACCCTCCCAATCTATCCAGCATCAAGTCTATGGACAGGAGGCCCCGAACACAGCATAGATGTCTTTAACCCTCACCCTTTATCCATAGGAGGAACCCCACACTCTAATATCCCAGGCTCCTTAAGTGGAGACCACTAATGATAGTACTCTCTCAGCTAAATCAGGACCAAAGAGCTAGGCTACATGGCCAGATTGCCACCCATCCCTCTCAAGGCGTAAAAGATCAACAATCGTTGAAAAGCTCTCAATCTCCATATTGACAAAAGTAAGCCACAAACTCAGTGAAAGATCAGAGATCCACGAGTTATGAAAGAAATCTGTGGTACGACCATCACCCACCACCCACCGGATCTAGAACAAAACCAACATTATCCAAGCACTAATCTCCCTCTACAAAAAAAGTACTACTCCAGGCTAGTCTGATATCAGCCAACATCCTCCAGGTGCTATATTTTGTAGTCATCAAAGAGCTCCAAAGACTATCAAGGCCAAAAAAGAAGCGTACTGCATGCTTCATGATGAGAACCTCCCACCTGACAATCAAAGATGAGATCCCAAGATCCCGGCTATCACTGGCTTGATAGAGCACCTTTCAAGCTAGTAAATGAACTCCCCCTCCTACCTAGTGAGAACCAAGAAAATGCTGAAACTTCTGCTCAAGCTTCAAAAGGTGCATCCTCCACACCAAGGTGTTAGTTAAAAAGGACTGCAAACTTAATTTAGTAGCAAATAAAAGGTATAAAGAAGAAGGATATAAGAGAGAAGAAATAGAGATTCGTCCCGTGGAAATGATATCCGCTGGGCTGTGATACTTCAGATCCCATCTGGACCCAAAAAACAAATGTTGACTCAAGCTGGCCCTGAAATTTAGATCTCTAGGTCAATCTTTGTCTGGCTTCTGAACCTAATTCTCAATCCTGTTCGGTTCTAACAAAACTAGACCAAATCTTTTTTGTGATAATTAACTGGACCTCATTTTTGAAAAAACAAGAAAAATGAAAAATAGACCGTGATTTGAGCTGGACCACCTAACCATAATTTCAGGAAGACCAAAAACCGGAACTTGACAGATGGATTTAGTGCCAATTCAAATCATCAAATCCTATGTTGCTGCATGCAAAGGTAGGCTAATGCGCAGCCCACCTTTTTTTCATGTCCATCACCCTAGCCTGCAGCAGTTCTACAACTTCGGATCTGATGTGTAAGACCAAAATCTAGCACTTTAGAACTCAACAAATTTATAATGACATGTCATAACTCGTTCAAGAAAGAGACAAATGCCACTGCTAAACGGATGGCCAAATATGTAAGACAATTTCTAGACACAACTTGATAACAACATACCAGGTATACTAATCACATATAGCTCTGTAATATATACATAATTTCAAGTAAGGATACTTAGTCGGGATATTGTTAGCTAACGACAGATAGCACCTTATGATGGTTGTGATGAAAGAGATTCAGAATCATTCATCCCTGAAAAAAATGAAATGACAATCAACAGCATGAGGAAGAAAATTTATAATGACATGTCATAACTCGTTCAAGAAAGAGACAAATGCCACTGCTAAACGGATGGCCAAATATGTAAGACAATTTCTAGACACAACTTGATAACAACATACCAGGTATACTAATCACATATAGCTCTGTAATATATACATAATTTCAAGTAAGGATACTTAGTAGGGATATTGTTAGCTAACGACAGATAGCACCTTATGATGGTTGTGATGAAAGAGATTCAGAATCATTCATCCCTGCAAAAAATGAAATGACAATCAACAGCATGAGGAAGACTACTATTGCAGCCCTCAGTACATGGTCGCAGTTATTCATTGGAAGATCAGTGTTCAGGTAACCATTGACAGCTGCATCATCATCTGAAACACTTCTGTGATGCTGGCTTCTTCTCATATCTTCCATTCGGCCTAGTGAGTTGCCAGCAACAAGCCTTCTGCAATGTGAACAACTGCAGTTCCCACCTAAAATTGCAGGCACGGTCTGAAGGAATTCAGAAAGAACTTTCAGGTACGTTCCCCCTTCAACACGCAATTTTTGCCGAGTTGTGGGCTTCAGAACCTAATATATCAAGGCATTGTAAACCCAATTTAGCAAGTCCAATATAGCAAGCTGCATAAATATCTTGATGCATGATCATAAACTAAAAATTACATGAACACCTAGCTAATCTTAAAAAAGGTAGGCATTGTAAACCCAATTTAGCAAGTCCAATATAGCAAGCTGCATAAATATCTTGATGCATGATCATTAACTAAAAATTACATGAACACCTAGCTAATCTTAAAAAAGGTAGGCTTTGTATGAGGAAGTATTACACTCGATGGAACACCTATCTAACTTGTTCGCAAGGCACTCTAAACCAGTAATTACATTGCACTAAGTAAAATTATAAAACTTCTAATAAGGGACAATCTGCAGTTCCTATTTTGTTAGATTATTAACAATCCCAAGGCTGTCATAACATAAAAATAATCACAAGTCTGTCATTTAAGTGATGGAGACATCCTTATGGAACTTCTCAGATCAAAGTTTGATAAGAACAAGTTACAGAACAATCAGTTCAAAGACCCAGGTAATTTCTGAATATTCAATCTTCTATCTAAAAACATGAAACAATATAGCAGAAAATCTCATCTGGTTAAGTATTTCTAATTTAAATATAGTAATTGATTGTAACTCGGAAAACAAATCAGGATGGACTTGTTGGGTGCGTTTCAGAGCATGCTTGACATGAGGTGCAGGCCTACTTTTACATGCAAATCGTGTCCCTAGCTGCTATTGTCCATAACTACAATTTGACAAGAAGTAGCTCCAAGTGTTGCCAGAAGCTACAAGAACAAAGCTAACAAGTGCACAGGAAACCAAATCAACTCCAAAAATGGTTAGACAATTCACCCTAAGACAATCTGCTCCAATAAGACTACACGATCCACCCTAATAATTGGTGTGATCTTTAAAAGAGGGTCAAAATCCAATTTAAGGCGAGAGGCTCTGAGCTGTGTACATTTGCTGATATCTGAATTGACCCCTTTTATCTATCATCTATCAAAACTTCCTATTCTTGGCAAATAGGATGATCATGTCTCTCTCTCTCTCTCTCCCTTCCTGGCCATGCTTGCATGAAAACATGGTTGTCCCACCAAACAGTATATTTTAGGTATACGAGGTCCCCCCAAGTGAAAAGGCAGAAAAAATAAAAGGATTGTGGGGAGGCTCAGGCAAGTGAAGAGGCAGAAAAAGAACAGGATTAAGGGCAGGTTCAAAATCAGAAAGAAACCCCATTTTTTCAAGGATGGCATTGCATGAAAAGCTGATTTTGCTATCCAAGAAATCTCCGTATTGTAGTTCTAAACCTCTACCTGATCAATATGACCAACATCCATTCTCTCTTTACCTATCCCTGCAGGAGATATAACAGGCAAATACCATGCTCTGGCATCCAAACAGGTCATAAAAGTCTATATTGAAACTATGAAAAAAAAATACAGACAATGACACTAGGAGAAGAAAGATGTACATCAAATCAGCTGTGTTATAAAAAAAATCAGTCCCCTGGCCCACATAGGATGCACAAGAAATTGGTTATTCTCTCTCCAACTACCTCATAGGATGGATAAGATAATCTTGTTAAGTGATTCTAACTTCCGCAGGAGGACCAAACAGAAATCTCAGGCCAATTTTTTTCTCTTTCAAGTCCTGTTCTCTAAATGCAAGAAATCAAGCACTCTCATTGGACCTCTGAACTTAAAGTTACATTTTAACTAAGTTAGATCGATTGATTTAAATTCCATTGATTTATAATCTCTCAAACATGCTCTAATGCGGCCTTCATCGTAACCCTTTTACCTTTTTTCTGTTTTTTCTATAATTAAGATTAGCTACTGAGGGAAAATCTCATCATATCACAGCTCATGATAGTTAATAAGATATAATCTACTAACAATGCAATAATGCATTTGTTAGGATTTCCATTGCACTACATACTTCATACGGTTGTTTGGCTATCACGGTAATTGAGACATGGCTACTTTATGATGGAATATATGCAAGAAAGACAATTTATTCAAGAAACAACAGCTTCTTCTAGATAATGCAAAAGTAATGCATATATAGTGAACTTAATGCCGATCAGAGATGCAATCATGCTAAGTTACACATGGTGAGAAAAATACAATATCCAATGAATAGAAACAATTCTGTCATCACAGCTACCTACTCAGGTCTGTAAAGTTAATGTCCCTTGGATGAAGATATACTGGAAGCAGTGATTTCTCCATAGCTCACTAGAGTAGGTAATATTTTTCAGAAATGATATAACAATGCGTGGTCTTAGAAGCAAGCAACAGTTATCACAGATGATACCAGCCATATAGATATGGATCTGAGTTCTTTGTAGAAGAAAATTACAGTGCATAACAATATTTTCCAAGTACAAATTGAAATCTAAGGTGTGGTCCAAAGACAGGCCATCTGTAACACATGATAACTTAAATGAATTTATTAATACTAGCAATAAGAAACAGGTTTTTTCTATATATATATGACTAAGAAACATGGTCATATTTGTGAGAACACTGATAAAATCTTTTTTTTTTTCTCAAAAAAAAAGAAAAAGGAGAAATTCTACCATTAAGATCCAACAAGCATTCATTCCTTAATACTTCTTCTAGATTTAGGCACATGTCACTTTTGAAGTGGATGTTATAAAATTTAGTTTGTTGATCTCTTTTTGAAGCTGGTGGTGATTATCTGTAAGGAGGCCAAATCTGAAAGACATGTGGACCCAATTATTTTGTGATCTTGTGCTTAACCACACCAGAAAGCAAACAAGTAGCAGGTAACCAAGTCAATTCTATGCACAACTATGCATATCATGTTACAAATGAAAAAAATATCTGCCCCCAAAAATCATGTTCTGCTACATAGGCAGATGATATTGCACAAATTTAAATACAAAGACAACTAGTTCCACCTGTTCAATTAGTCCTCAAAAATCTACAATATGAAGAAGATATTTGAATATAACAAAACAGATTTTATTATCAAACCAAGCATCTTACTTGAAAAAATGTGTGTGCAATAACTCGAACAATCGAAGGAAGACGTATAATAAATAAAGTCCCAAGGCGATCTGGATAGTGATCTTGCACAAGAGTGGAACAAGATCTCATCATTTGCATTGGAAATTTGAGTGGAGATAACCCTTCACAATCCACTACAACTGTAATCCGTGGATTTTCTTCATTCACCAAATGCAGCACTCCTTGTTCTATTTGAGAAACTGCAGCAACAACAGAAATGCACCATGAACATAGTTTCACAGATCCTCCTAATAAATAGGAAGACTTGAAAAAACAGCTGTAAAAATGCTCTTGCTTTTGCCATGGGTCATGATAAAGAAGCCTTTTCCATCTATCTAGAATCAGATGAAAGGGATTTGAAAGCTTATGTTTTAACCAAATTGGCAAAAGATGGATGGTGTCACCTGATATAATGTGTGAGTTTTTGATGTAAAATGAAGATGAAACAGCTATGGTCAGTCACACATGCAAGCACAATTATGCAGCAGCTAAGAAAACCCTAAAACGACAAAATCTTGTAGTTTGTTCTATGGAGTTCCAAACTACACAAACAGAAGGTACAAAATGTTCTGAAGGATGGGATACAAAGCTTGTATGATAATTATGATAAAATAACATATAATTTACTATATACACAATTGACATCAGCAATTATACAGCACTAAATGCACAAGCTAGCAAGAAACTATCACAAGAATATTAGCAAATGGCAGACCAAGTAATATATCTAAGGTAATTATAAATCCATGACCACAACCACAACCAGTTCTCCCCCCAACTGTTTTGGTTGGCTTACTTCTTCAGCTATGTTCCCATGACATGCTTACCCAGATTCAATGCTATCTATGAATTGATAAATTATACAGTTGGTAAAAAGTTATGGTTGTCAGTATGACTATTAATAAGTTAAAAGTAGCTATTTCAAAGAAAAGCCATACCAACAGCTTGAATAAAGCATGGCCTATTCTGAGGCATTAAACTAGAGCATGCAAGTCCAAGGCGGATGACAAGGCAAGGTCGAAGCATCACATCAAATCCATGCCAAAAAACCAAATGTGACCACATTTCTAGTTCTTGTGATGAGAGTATATTGTAAGTTTCCCTCCAACGAATGGTCCTCTTGAGAGATGAAAGTAAGCATGAAATGTCACCATTTGATGCAGTATAGAATCTTTGAAGCTCATCCTCATCTATCCTGTATAACATTATCATCTCACTCACTTCTCTAGATGGGTAAATGATACAAGGATGTGAATATTCACTCAAAATATGTATACATACATGCATAAATTCATACATATATATGTGTGTGTGTGTGTGTGTGTGTGTGTTTGTGTTTGTGTCTGTGTGTGTATATATATATGTATTTTCTATGTACATATATGAAGTATGTGAATATTGAATGTAAACACATCAAAATGCTATATGAAAATGCATCTATACATGATGTGTACATCATGATAACCAATTTAAATTGCATGTACTTGTAAAGAATTCCAGTTTTATGCATGATAAGAGTTGTGAACACGATATAATTTCACTAAAATTGTGGAGATATTTATATAGATGCAAAGGCAATATGTATGGTAATTTTTGTTGCTCATAGCATAAATTGTGTAGATTACCGAGCCTCTAAAACCTACACTTAATATTGTCTCATATATCATGAGATGCATTTAAATAGGTAAAATAACATATTTTAGATCAGATAAATATATGCATTTGTGTGTCTATGCTACTTAGGTGAAACTTATTACCAAATATGATAATTCATATCATAATACTATAATATATATAATTACGAATCAAAGGTATAAATATGGCTAGAAACCGTTTTGTTGATGCGGCCAAAAAATCTGACGGGCTGCTTTTGAGGACATATTTATGATGCAGGACAAAGTTTGGAGACATTGTAGGTGGGTTAGGTGGTCAATAAGAGAGAGAGTGGGAGGCTTGGGGTCAAACGGGTCTCTATTTCTAAACAAAGTGTGTTTTTCATGCCAATAAAGAGGCACATACCAAGAAATGAGGTCATTAGCTATATCGATGGTCAAAAAATTGTTTGACAATCATGAATTTAACATATAAAAACTCCATAAAATCTCCTAAGGCTCTTGACAATACGAGATCCCAAATGATAATAGAACCAATTTTGCTTAAAATTTCAAAAAATAGATTATCTTCAACTCCAAAAGGATTGGAAAAGAATTTTTTGCACTGCTCATAGTTCAAACTTGACAAAGACCTCCAGAAACTTGAATTACTTGCAAACTTCAGTCATATTTACATTCTGCTAATAATTACATTATTATGCTCCAGCCTCAAATTAATATGCAAGCCTTCAAGATAAATAGAGAAAAAAAGATTGCATTATATCATTTTATTTGATATGCATTAAACAGAAGAATATATTTATGCCAAGTAGCTAAACAGAAAAGGCCCTAGCATTTCTTGTAAATTGTTTGTAAGATGTAACTAAGTGTAAGCATAAACTATTAACTACTTTTATCTTCAGTCCACTGGTTATTCTGGTGTATCAAAAAAATCAGCACATGAAATTTACTTCTTGGCACTACTCCAACAAGCATCTTCTGAAAAGGACATAAAGTAGAATTTCACAAGAATTACTTTACACAAGATACGTCAAGGCTAATAACTGGCCAGTTTATTAGGTCTAAATGTGGCAAGATCTATAGCAGATCCACTGTGCAAAATCCCTAACCCATGGTCATAACTTAGTAAATTTATCCAATGATTATTAATTAATCAAGTTGTGCACTATGGTGCCATTTGGAAGCCTGGTGCTACTGAAAACTATCAGAGCAAAGACAGCCAAGTCTTCCCTTTAATTCTAACTTCTAGGCAGGGTATAACAAGCTGTGATTAGCCTACTCAAACTAGCTAATATGTACATATTCATAAATACATACTGACCTATGAGCATACCCATCTATGTGTTTGTGCATATATAGAAATAAATCTGTGGTTAGACATGATATCATGTATGTTTGTTTCTATCCCAGTGCCACATTCATTTAACTTTTCTCAAACCATATGTATGCCTGTATGCATTTATGCATATACGCATGTAAATATGTCTAAACTAGAGTAAAGGCATCCACGGATATATTCCTTTCATCAGTAAAATACATTACCAAGTAATATATTACTTGAAGAGGAAACACAAGCTACATACAACCACCTCACTTCTTTATCCTTTTATATAGTGAATATGTTCTTCCCAGTTCTTAAATATGTAGAGAATAACTTAAGTTACAATGGCATGCAAAATATAAGCAAAGGATCAATAACCTCTAACTTTCTAAGCAGAGATTCTACTACATATTTTAAAAATAAAAAAGACAAGATCATTAGCAGACAGGAACATGGATGAGAAGATGACCGTTCAGGTAAAATAATTCCCTGTTTTTCCAGTTCTCTAGAAAGTTGAACCAACCAAGATTCAGAAAATGTATCCTTAGGAGATTCATCGAAGTTCCTGAAAAGCAAATTTTATCAATTAAGCATCAGAATGCATCAGAGGCTATTGGAAACATGTGCAATCAAATCTGTTGAATGCAATTTATGGTACATTTTTGTCTTTTTTTCCACATTTCAGAACTTTCTGAAGATTTTATACTAGCATCTAAAGTCATATTAAATATTAATGCAGCAGTAACTTTTGTTTTAGCCTAAATAACTAACACAGCAACCTATGCCTTTCTTGTGTCATTTATTTTCAGTGGTAAAGGCTTGCATCTTGCACTGCTTAATTTTATTTTTCCAATTATTTATGGTCACCTTCTAAAATGTCTCACTAACTCAGTCTTGAGTGATTGCTTTTAAACTCTGTCGCAGCACAGAAATCCAGAGCACATTGTCACAGCTAAAAATATAATACTCAATATCAAAGCAATTTGAACAGCGGGTACAAATATGAAATGCCTCTTTATATTCTTTCATGTACCTCAGATCAGAAGTTGATGGCCTATTAGGTGATTCACAATGTGCTTCAGCATCATCCACACTGTCAGATGTCTTCTTACAATTTTCAAAATGATCAGAAAAAGCTGTTGCGATCGAGAGGAACAGCAATGGTCTTGAAACATTCTGTATATGAATGATGTCGGTATCAAAAAAATGAAAAATTACCAGAGCCAAAATTCAAAGGCAGACACCAATATACATCTTTCTCATTAGAACAAATATATGGGTGAAACATCTGTTGATAAATCTATCAGTATTAGAGTTTAGAAAATACAACACATAAAATGCTAGTCAGTAATTTTGAAGATGCTTACAAACAAGAAAGTCAATGTCTAGAGGCCAAAAATGTAATAATCTCCTGAGTATTAGTCAATATGCATAATTGGAGTAAGGGTGCCATCTCTATACCCTATAGGCCTAAAATTTCAATATAGTATACAGAAGAGGCCAAACAACCAGAGAAGATTTTAAAAAACCAGTGAAGGCTCTGGATATAGTTGGTCAGGAAAGATCCATAAAGCTGACTTCAACTGGTTGGGGCAAGTAATATCTATGACCAAGTTAGGTTGGCTTAGAATTGGATACTTACTTGGTTCAGTTATACTCAGATTGCCCTCTAACCAAGCCCAACTGCCCAGGTCACAACCTAGAATGCATGTGCATGAGAGAGGGAGGGAGGGAAGGAGAGAGAAAGATAGGAAGGGAGGGAGGGAGGGGGGAAGATGCATCAAGAATATCAAACACAATCAAGAAGGTAAAATAACATAAGAAGTTTTCTGAATTTTGGACCACCTCTGGCCATGTCCACATAACATCAAAAAAAAGCAGTTAGTAAAATTATTCTTGCCATAATTTTCACTGCCAACTCTCTAGTCAGGGATTACAGACAACATTAACCATTTAAGCAAATCCAAATAGAGAACAATGAATAGACCAACTGAATTAAGCTATTTTAAAGTTAACACAGTCAAACGAACCTGTGCACCTTTGACCAATATCCTAAGTGGTGTCCATCTTTGAATCCATTTGAATGGTGCATAGCAAAGACATTGAAAAGCCTGAACAGCCTGCCATACAAATGGACACCTTGTTTTGGAGAGCCTCCGTACAGCCTCTAGAGCAGCAACTTTCAGTAAGAAGAAAGCTATCTCCCTTGTAGGTCCTGTTCTCAAGCTTAGAGGTTTTGGAGGTGATATGCGTTTGAAAGTCTTAGGAGAAATATATCCTGGGGAAGAAGCAACTAGGGTTCTTTTGGGCATCTTCTCCTTAGCAAGGTTACTTGACAATTAAAGGTTTTTGCCTGAGAAACAGTTCAAAATGAAATGGAGCAGTAAAGTTCCATACTGGTGGGCTCCATCTCAGTGATCATACCTCATTAACGTCACAGGTAAACATTTACTAACTCCATATTGACTAGTTGAAATATAATCGAAGTTTCACTGAATTTTGACCTGCAAAATACAAAAGAATAATTAAAAACGTATCTTAATCTGTCCAATATAGATAAAATAACATTCAATCTAATATTTTAAACTGTCTAAAATGATGCTATTTTTGCTGTGCAGAATTTCAGGACATGTGCAAGAATGATAAATCATATTACTGTTCTATATTATCATCCCATTAAAAAGCTGTATCAAGTGAGAAGTTATCAAACTCAGCAAATCCAAAGTATAGAAAGTACAGAATGCATATGACCAGTCAAAGAACAAATAACAAGTAAAAAAGAAAACTTCCCCTCTCTCTCTAACACCACATGCCTCTCTCTCTCTCTCTCTCTGTGTCTTTTTGTGTGTGTGTGTGTGTATGTTTGGTTTGGGGGGGGGGGGGGGGGGGAGGATGCACATGTCTGATGCATGTATTTAGTAAGCATTGTAAGACTGCATGCATAGTGTGGATGCCTTTTCATTGCATAACTCTGTAACCATAGCAATCAAATCTGATTACCATCCATCTTGGGCCATGTAATATCAAGTACCACACCCTTTGGCTACACCAGCTTGTTACAAAACCTATATTTAATCTTCATCCATGTTATTGAGGTGAGTACATATTTTCACTCACTATGCCTATAAGGACTCAGCTGGTTTATCACAATTTTATATTCTCTACCATTGCAACTCACATGCACGGTCTGGCTGCAAAATGTACTAGGCTCTTATCCTCAGGTAATATCACTTATGGCCAGACCCACTTTATTTGCAGAAGTTCTAATTCATGGAACATTAAGAGCCTTGTAGTTGTATTATAAAATGTTTTCTCTGTCTTAATGATATCGCAGTTACATGACCGCATCTCTGCAAAATGTATTTTTCCAGAAAATATTTCAAGAAAGCAAAAGTTAACAGATTATGGTCTCTTCCACACATTTATCTTCCCACTAAAATTGCATTATGAACACTGTGCTTGAGTTTTAATACTTCTACCACAGTTTAGATCCTTCTCTTTCAAAATGTTCCCCATAATTTTATTTTGTAATTATGAACTGTACCTCATCAATTAACACTAAATCATCTTCAACAAGATACACAATGGCACCTCCTCCTATATTAGCAAAAAGTTCATGACGAAAAGCTTGATAAAATGTGGTCTCAAGACCAATAGGAAAGCCCCACCATGATAAAAAGACATACAAGACAACATCTTCGAGGACATTTATCTTTCAGATGCCTTTAACAACATCAAGACACCTTTTAGCAAACCGTATTGCCTTTATGCCAACCAAAATTGATACCCTATATCATTCATATGAACTTGCCTAAAGACAATGTCTTAATCTTAAATTTTCTTTATTCCATTTGTACACCGTGCAGTTGAATCTTCACTCTGATATTGGCCTTGATGATTCACATCCATGATATAATTTTCATACTTAAATCACTAATAAGCTAATACATGTATAAGTTCAAAATTTGTCGCAGTACATAGTCTGTTCAAAAATGCGTCAGAAAAAAACAATAGAAATAGTTTATTTTCAACAACACTCCAACCATTAATGCCACAAATCTGCACAAACCCAGACGCAGGAGGTCAGCCTCGTGGCTGCGAGATCTTGATCCGGTGGACCTGGAATTTAAAAGACCGTTGATTTTTCTAAACCCGGACATTTCATAACTCCAACTACAGTTAGAATTTAAAAGACGGATTCAAGAAGAGAAAATCAACAAACCCAAAGGCTAGACGGATGGATTCAAGAAACGAAATCATGAAAAATTTCCGGAACAAAATAGGGAAAAATAAATAGATGGGGTTTTTTTCCCAAACTTGCCTCCAGAAATCCAAGGAATGATCCGGCCAGAACCTCGCCGATTTATAGATCCGAGCTGCAGAAAGAAAAAAAATTAGGGCTGAACCAAGAAAAGAATTCTGGAACCCGGGAGTTTTGGCGCTCTTCTCTCAGCAACGCATGATCTGGGCCGTAATGGAGAGAAGGGAGGACGCGGCTGAATGGGAACAGGAGGAAGTGAAGCGCACGTGACGGGATGACCTGCGGTCTCCCCGGCCCTCCTTTACGGAACCAACGGCAGGGTGGTAGTTGTATCCTTCGCGCGAAATAAGGATTCACCATCCTTCGCACGAATCCACCGTTGGATCATCCGCCGGCTCACTCTGAAAGATATGCAAGTGGATGAATAACGGGCTCGGATGGTTTTCCGATTGAATCTTTCTTCAACGCGAAGGACACAACCGGGATCCCCTACGGCCTGGCGTCTCCATCCGCCAACTACCGTCGCCTACCGTGCTCGACATTAGCTCCGTTTTGTAACAAGCAAAATAATTAACTGCTAAGTTTAATTATTATTATTATTATTATTTATTTTGGGCTATCAAACATTTCCCATGTTTTCAAATAGTTAGATCATATGACCATATTGAAAAATCTCAAATGCACCTTGTTGATGCCAAAGATCGTCGTGGCATATAACTAAGGTCGAGGTCAGAACGCGCTCATATCGCTCGGGATCCTACTCGATGGCTTGGATCTGCAAAACAGAGTCAGTGACCCAGACCGAAAATTTCGACGGGGACGCTCCAACGATCAAGTCAGTAATGATCCAAAAGAACAGATCCTCCTGGTCGAGCCCCGAAGATGGACTCCACGCTAGGAGGAGAATTTGTTATGTGAGATAATGCGAGTGGGCCGAGCACAGATTGCGGGAGTGACAGCAAAGGAGAGCTCGAGCTGGGTGGCTGTGTCCGTCTAGACCCCTTCTGGGGGTTTTGCGATAGCCTTGAGCGTCGTCTTCCTGCGCACTGCCCTTTTCTTGCTCGTTGGACCTCACTCGACTGAAGCTTTACTTAAATGAATGCTTGATAAGCTTTCACTTACTTTGTTTGAATCTCCGAGGCCCCCTTTTAGCTGGGGGTGTTGTGTGCCACTTACCTCGAGATCTCCCCCATGCTTGTGGGCGCGTGCGGCGATGTTTCGTACCATGGCCGGGTTGCCTTTCCATTTTGGTAATATGGAAGCTACCGTTCAAGTTGACATTCCTTCTGGTCGCTCCCTTTGGATAACTTAGCAGAGCCTCGATCAACAGATCGCCACCTCCTGGATCCGGATCTACTAGTTGACTTCCAGTTTCGGAGGGTGCAGCCAGTTGGTGGAGAATGCAGAGCCTCGATCAGAGGATTCCTTCCATTTCGGTGTAAGTGGATCATAGCATACTGGCAAGCATTATTTCATGGTCCTCGGGCATCGGGCCATCATCCAGGAGGAGCGATGACTTTCTTCGGCTGCAGATCTCTTCATCCGAGCTGGAACTGATCTGGAGAGGTGGAGCTCGACTTCGGCCTCTGCATCTCGACCCGGAGGGAGCGCGGCCGGGCGAAGGAGGGCAGAGCTCTACTTCGGCCACGGTGTCTCGACCCGAAGGGAGTGCAGTCGGGCGAAGGAGTGGCGGAGCCTGACTTTGGCCTCGGCATCTCGACCAGGAGGGAGCAGGCCAGGCGAAGGAAAGCGGAGCTCAACTTCGGCCATGGCGTCTAAACCCGGAGGGAGCGCGGCCAGGCAAAGGAGGGCGGAGCTCGACTTCGACCATGGCGTCTCGACCCGGAGGGAGTGCAGCCGGGCAAAAGAGTCCGAGCGGAGATGTCCCACGTGACAGCTTCTTCCGACATGGCATCTGACAGGGATCCCACGTGACAACTTCGTCTGACATGGCATCTGACAAGGATCCCACGTCAGTGATTCTGTCACATCATTTGCCCCCCACTCCCAAGGCCCGTTGGCACGCGACGCTCAAGGTGAAAGGAGTAAATGCGGTGCTGACATGGAAAGGTAGAGATATGGAATAATGACCATGATCGTCGGTGCTTCGTGAGGTGGTTCTCCAAGCCAGTGCGGAGAAGCCACGTGAACACATCCGAGAAGCAGTTATTGCTGGCATGGAATTCAGAGCGGCAACAATCAATGCGGGGTGTCCCATTCATCGATGGTCGACACGTGGTGCAGATCCGACAGCGAAGATATTGTAAAGGTACGGTTAGATGTCAGGTCACTTCAAAATGAAAAGCTGATTTTCCCAAAACGCCTTCTCTTTCAAACCTCATGTGCCCGCCATCGTACCAAAGTTTTCTCTTCTCCCTCGGCCATCTTAGACTCCCCCAGAAACTAGGTTCGTCTCTTTCTCCCCCCGTCTCCCAGCAAAGTAGGATTCCCTTTGAGCTTAGGGTCTTCTCGGAAGTAGTCTATCTTCCTCTTCTTCTTTAGCCTTCATCTTTCCCATCTTTGTAGATATCTTGTTTCGGCCCCAACTTCCATCCCTCGACCAACCAGGGTGAGGCGGGGCCTTCTAGGCCGAGGCCACATTCTTCTTCCTCCGATGAGGAGGGAGAAGAAACACGCTTCAAGCTTAGTAGGAGGTGTCCCCCCACCGGGATAGTCATTAGGGAGCCCAGAGTTAGCCCCCCTCCTCCTTCTCCACCTGAACCCATCCCCGAACCTGCTCGGTCAATAGGTCCTAAAGAGATTGCTTCGATAATCTCTGCTGAGGAACTGGCGACCATCCGGGATGTATATGGCATCCCGTACTCCGTCTGGCTCTTGATCCCTCGACTGGGGGAACGGGTCACCTCCAGTGGCCCGCGACGGATAGTCCTCTACGAAGAGACCTTTGCAGGGAGATTTCGATTTCCTTTCCATCCCTTCTTCCTATCAGTGCTGAGCAATTACCATCTCATCCCTGCTCAGCTCGTCCCAAATGCTGTGAAGACCATTTTTTGCTTCATAGTACTCTATCACTTTCACGGGATTATAGCCCCTTTTTTTTATTCAGGGCCTTTTTCACCATGAAGCACCACCCTTCCGAGGAGGGGTGGTGGTCTATCTCCTCTTGCTTGAAGGGCATCAAATTTGAACTGCTCTCTTCTATCAAGGGATGGAAGAGTAAATACTTTTTTGTAATGGTCAAGGAGGTCGACTGGGTTTGGAGCAATCCAGATCGGTCCCCTAACTAGAACTTTACGGTGGAAGTAGATGACCGAGAGGTCTTTAAGCAGCTCCACACTGTTCAGATTCCTTCTCTCGAGGTTTTGTTATCAGAGCAGAACCTTTTCGAGGCCAGGATCGACCCAATGAGGGAGTTGGATGAGATTGGCTCGAACTTTTTCCTTTGTATCTTTTGTCTTTGTCTTTCTGAACTTGGAGTTGACTTTCCTTCTTCTATGTGCAGGTATAAAGTTTTCACTGGATGACCTGCTCTCGATCACCAAGAAGAGAGGTCCTCCAGCGGCGGTTGATGAGTCCCCCTCGAAGAGGGCTCGCGACGAAGGTGACACGGTGACTGCTCCCGCCGCACCGTCCGGGCCGAGTAGAAGGGAAGCTGAGACCATCCCTGAGAAAGGGAGGACGGCGATCGAGGTGAAGCCCGAACTGGGCCAGAGGGTTGCTGAGCCCATGCCGGAGCAATCGAGGTGACAAGAGCCGGCCTCTGCCCCGGAGCCTGAGGTGGTCGTCCAGGCCAGGGCCGCTGCTGCAGCCGTCGTCATGATGTCTCCTCCTCCTCTGGAGGTCGTTGTCATCGAGGAGGAGGAGGGGGGCAAGGAGGAACAGAGCCGGCACCGAGAGCGCCGTCCGAGGAGGTGCCGGCCTCCCACCATGTACCTGAGGTTTCCTCTGCTGGCGGAGCAGGCGACTTCGCATCCGAGGTGAGCAGGAGGGAGAGGGACTACCATCGAGTCCCCTTCAAGCTGGCACTCAATGTCTCCCTAGTCCGGGACCAGGGTTTGGCTGAGTGCATGATGGATTTTGCAATCCAGTCATGCGACCGGCGGGAGAAGGCTGGAAAACTGCTGGGGGATGCAATCAGTAGCACATTCCCCCAGCTCTTCTTAGTAAGCAACTTCACCTGCTTCATTTTTTCCTTCTCTCTTATACGTTGGTTGCTAATACTTTCTTTGGTGCATCTCGGTGCTGAGCTCCTTCTAATCAGGGATTGCTGCAAGAACTGGTTGAAGAAGGACCAGCAGTGAGAGGAGGAGCTCGAGTCCCTGAAGACCGAGCTCAGGCAGAAGAACGACGACTCCTGGGAGCTCAGCCTAAAGAACAAGGAGCTTCAAAAGGAGCTCGCAAGTGCTGAGAGGCACTCGAAGGAGCTCCAGGAGAGTCTGGACCGGGAGCGGAGCCGGTCGAAGAGCAAGGCGAAGGAGCTCAAGGCCACTAAGGCGAGGTTGACTGAGTTCAATGCTGAAGCCATTCGGTGAAGGGGCGTGTCCAGTCTCTCCAGGTCGAGTTGGAGGCGGTCAGGGAGAGGTTGATCACCGCCAAGAAGAGGGTCATTGCTGTTGAGAAGGAGGCGCAGCAACAGCCAAGTCGGTAGAGGCAGCAAAGAAGCAAGCCACCGAGGCGGTCGGCCAGGTCGAGGTCGCAAAGAAGGGAGCTGAGGAGGTCATGTCGAGGTATAGGGCCTCGGAGGAGTTCACCACTGAGTTCCACGAGACGTCATCGGACTCCTTCTTCAAGGGCTTCATGTACCTCCACTCCAGGATGGCGGGCTTCGTCTCAAATAAGGGCCAGAGCTTCCTTAGGTATCCTAGAGTCCCAGACATGGAAGCGGACCCTGGTTTGAGCATTGTCGAGGAGTCAGCCGTAGCCTCCGATCCTGCTCCGCCGACGGTGGTTACCGAAGCTGAGGCCGAAGCTGTACAGCCTGATGCTCTGAAGGATGATGTCCCGCCGACGCACCGTCATGGGAAGGGACCGGCTAAGTAGGGTAGGAACCTTTTATCGTTTTCCTTTTCTTTATTTTTGGCCTGGCTGCCCGGCATGTCGGGGCCCAGAGACACTTGTAATGAACAATCGGTTGTCAATGAAGTAACTCTTTTCAGTCACCTTGGCTCAAAACTTCTTCTCCCTTCTTCTCTTCTCTTTCTCTTTTTTTCTTTTTTTTTGAACATGTGATGAAGTTAAAGAGAAGTTCCTCAACTTGTCGAGTTATTTCTACTTCGTGTGCGAAGTGGATGAATATTTCCAGTTATTTCTACTTCGTGTGCGAAGTGGATGAATATTTCCGAGTGCCTTGTTTGATAAGATCCTTTCGATCTAGTCGGGATCAGCTCTAGGTGTGCATGGCAAGGCCAGGCTCGGGGGTGGCGCTCGTCAGAAATGCCAGGTGACTACGAGGCTCCGGTCTTCAGCAGTTTTCAGGCCTGAGGTGCTGGGTCTTTGGTGCCGAGAGCTGGACTCAAAGCTTCAGTGCTGGAGAGCTGGGCTCCGGGCTTTGGTGCCTGAAGGCTAGGCTCCAGGCTGACCGGTCTTTGGTGCCGGAGAGTTGCGCTCCGGGCTTCGGTACTGGAGAGCTAGGCTCCGGGCTTTGGTTCCGAAGGACTGGACTTTGGGCTTCAGTACCGGAGAGCTAGGCTCCGGGCTTTGGTTTCGAAGGACTGGACTCCGGGCTTTAGTACCGGAGAGCTAGGCTCCGGGCTTTGGTGCCGAAGGACTGGACTCCGGGCTTCAATACCGGGGAGCTAGGCTCCGGGCTTTGGTGTCGAAGGACTGGACTCTGGACTTCTATACCGGAAAGCTGGGCTTCGAGCTTGAGTGCCGGAGGTTGTGGAATCTGGGCTTTGGTACCAGAGAGTTGGGCTCTAGGCTTGAGGGCTAGAGGTCGTGGGATCCAGGCTTTGGCACCGGAGAGCTGGGCTTCGGGCTTGAGTGTCGGAGGTCGTGGGATCTGGGTCTTGGTACCGAAGTATTGGACTCCGAGCTTCACCGTGCCAAACCTCAAGACGGGCAGTAGCATCCCTGCAAGGCAAAAATGGTTTGCACAAAAGGGGATCTTTATTATTATTAGGAAAAGGCCTTACATTACTGATAGTATATTCTCAGGTTGCAGGCATTCCATGTTCACGAGAATCTGGCACCGTCCAGACTCGCGAGGTAGTAAGCTTCATGTGGAAGTGCTTTGACCACCTTGTAGGGGCCTTCCCAGTTTGGTGAGAGCTTGCCGCACTCTTGGGGTTGAGACGCTTGAGCTCGATGCAGCACCAGGTCGCCGGGATGGAAGATCTTCGGCTTTACCCATGCATTGTAGTGTCGGGCCACACGCTGCCAATAAGCCGCCATCCAGAGTCGGGCCTTGTCCCTGGTTTTCTTGAGAAGGTCCAGGTTGAGAAGGAGGCGCACTGGGTTCTCTGCTTAATTGTATTGCTTTATCCGTAGCGTGGGCACACTGAGTTCGACTGGGACAATGGCCTCCATGCCAAAAGTGAGGTTGAAAGGTATTTCGTTCGTTGCCATCCTGGGAGTTGTGTGGTAAGCCTAGAGAACGCTGGGAAGTTCCTCTGCCCACCTGCCCTTAGCTTGATCTAGCCTGGTTCTAAGCCCTTAGAGAATGGTCCAGTTGGTCACCTCAGCTTCTCCATTGGTTTGGGGATGGGCCATCGAGGTGAAACGATGATGCCGAGCTCGGTACAAAACTCTTCGAACTCCCGGTTGTCGAACTATCACTCGTTATCAGTGACGATGCTGTGGAGAAGCCCAAAGCGACAGATGATCAACTTCTAGAAGAACTGGCAGACCTTGGCTTCTGTGATCCGTGCTAGTGGCTCTGCTTCTACCTACTTGGTAAAGTAGTCGATGGCCACTATCAAAAACTTCCGTTGCCCTGGTAGAGGGAGAAATGGATCCAGAATGTCCATCCCCCACTAGGCGAACGGCCATGGGGCGGAGAGCTGGGAAAGTGGCACCGCTGGTTGATGTTGTATGTGGGCATGGCGCTGGCACCGGTCACACCTCTTCATGAAGTCAGCGACGTCCTTCCTCATGGTCTCCCAGTAGTATCCCTTTCAGAGGGCCTTGTATGCAAGAGTCCTCCCTCCGACGTGGTTTCCGCAAAGGCCTTTGTGTATCTCTCGGAGCACGAAGGTTGCCTCTGAAGGTCTCAGGCATTTCAGGAGTGGATAGGAGTAAGATCGGAGATAAAGCTATCCTTCCATGAGGACGAACCGTGAGGCCTTCTTTTTGATAAGGCAAGCCTCAGCTCGGTCTTCTAGCAGGGTGCCATCAGTAATGTATCTGATGTACCTATCCATCCAGCTCGGCTCTGGGATGACTTGCTACACCTCTGCGGGAGCTTTGTTGCTTGGATTTTCGAGGTACTCGATGTGGGTGCACCCAATGATGAGTCCGACAAGGTCGCAAGCCTTGACAATGTATCGACGTGAGCATTCTCACCTCGGGGGATATAAGAGATGCTGAAGCGTCGGAAACCTGTTGCGCTTGAGCTGACTTGTTCCAAGTACTTCATCATCTGGGGATCTCTGGCTTCATATTCTCCGGAGACCTATCCGTCCACCAATTGGGAGTCGGTAAAGACCTTTAGGTTTCATACACCCAGCTCGCGGGAGACCCTGAGGCCCACGAGGAGTGCCTCATACTCCGCTTGGTTATTTGTCACGGCGAACTTGAAGCAGAGTGCACATTCAGCTACAACTCCATCGTTGTTGGCGAGGATTAGACCTGCACCGCTTCTGCCCGCATTGGACGCACCATCGACGTGGAGGATCCAGGGCTCCTCCTTGGCTTCGGGCTCTACTTGGTGCTCTTGGGCAGTCTGCTCTGGCTCTTCGACAATTCTCGTGCACTCGACCAGGAAGTCGGCCAGCACTTGGACCTTCTGAGATGACCTTGTTTGGTACATGATGTCGAACTCGCTGAGTTTTAGTGCCCACTTGGCCAAGCATCCGGATGTGTTGGGATGACTGAGCACAGCCCTTAGGGACTGGTCCGTCAAGACCGCGATCGGATGTGCTTGGAAGTATGGCTTGAGACATTGAGCAGACATGATAAGTGAAAAAATGAGTTTTTTGGATCGGGTGTACATGATCTTGGCATCTCGGAGGATCTTGCTGGCGTAGTACACCAGCTTTTGGGATTCGTCCTAATCCGTGCGGACGAGGACTGAACTGACGGCTCCAGGGATGACCGCCAGGTACAGTAGGAGCTCTTCTCCTATCTCCGGCCTGGAGAGCAGTGGTGATGCCAAGAAGTCTTTAAGCTTTTTAAAGGCTGCCTTGCACTCCTCTATCTAAGTAAAGTCATTCATCTTGCGCAGCACCTTGAAGAAAGGAAGGCAGCGGTCCGCCGATCTCGAGATGAATCGGCTCAATACGGTGATTTGACCCGTCAGGCACTGAACCTGCTTCTTCGAGGTTGGATGTTCCATGTCGATGATCGTCCGGACCTTCTCCCAGTTTGCCTCGATACCTCTTTGGGTCACCATGAAGCCAAGAAACTTCCCTGCTACTACCTCGAAAGCATACTTCGCCGGGTTCAGCTTCATCTTGTGCTCCCAGAGATTTTGGAAAGCTTCCGCGAGATCGACTACGTGGTCCGAACTCGGCTTGCTCATGACAAGCATGTCATCCACATAGACTTGGATGTTCCTGCCGATCTGGTCCTTAAAGACCCGATTGACCAGGTGCTGGTATATGGCGCCAGCATTCTTTAAGCCAAGCAGCATCATTCGATAGCAGTATGTCCCTCGGTCGGTGATGAAGGCAGTGTGCTCCTCGTCCTTTGGGTGAATCCGGATTTGGTTGTATCCGGAGAATGCATCCATAAAGGAGAGCAAGCGGTGCCTAGAGATGGCGTCCACTAACTGGTCGATCTTCGGTAGAGAAAAGCTATCCTTCGGATAGGCTCGATTGAGATTGGTGTAGTCCACACAGATCCTCCACTTCCTGTTATTCTTCTTTACCATAACCACATTTGCCAGCCAACTTGGATATTGCACTTCTCGAACGAAGCCGGCTACGAGAAGTTTGTCCACCTCCTCGTTGATCGCCCTTTATCTCTCCGGTGCAAAACTTCTTTTCTTTTGCCACACAGGACGATACTTTAAATCGATGCTCAGCTTATGGGTGATGATTTCTGGTGGGATCCTAGGCATGTCAGCCGCCATCCAAGCGAACATGTCAGCGATTGCCCGGAGAAACTCCAGAAGATGGGCTTGTTCATCATCTTGCAGCTGTGCCTCTATCTACACCATCTTCACCAAGTCGGTTCCGAGGGCATACGACAGCAGGCGGTCGGTCGGGCCACCTCTGGGGTCCTGCGCCCTTTGGTCGAGGTCGTCTATGCTGGGGTCACCCTCGACAGCCTTGGCCCCGGGGATGGTTTGGAGATAGTGATGGATTGGCTGCGATGCCCCCCTCATGTCCTCGACACTGTAGGGAGTTGGAAACTGCACCAACAGCCACTTTGTGGAAATGATCGTGTTGCCCAGAAATGGAGCCCAAGAGGAGGGGTGAATTATGTCTTTTAAAAATTTAAAGCAATAATATGTAGGCCTTGTGGTATTTGTGAGTTACGAAATTGATGCACTAGATTATATGCAGTGAAAAGCAATAAATAGAGTGCAAGAAGTAAAGAGCAAGAGATAGAAGAGACAATCACATACAAACACAAGATTTATAGTGGTTCGGTACAAATCTAGCACCTACATTTACTTTCCAAGCCACCCTTGGGAATTATACTATAATCTCACCAAGATTACAGCCAACTTGTTTTTCCAAAGGCTCACAAGTCAAAACCTATGTTGGTTTTATCATCTAGGCTCACCAACTAGCCTTTACACTTGTTTTGTCTTCGGGCTCACAAGTTAACGCTAGTTGGTTTTATCCCTTTGGCTCACCAACAACCACAATAACCTACTTTCAAAAAACCCTTGAAAGCTAGGTCAAATCAAAAGAGAATTTCAGATATATAATTCAAAATAAATAAAACAAACTCTCTTTAAGAGTAGAATGGAAGCTTTGAGGCTCAAGTTGATGCTTTATCTTGTCTTCTCCTCGGAATATTCTTCAAGCTCTCTTTTTGGAAAGACGAAAGGATGGGCTTGTAAGCTTTTTCAGGGAATCATACTTTAAATGGATTTTGAAGTGAAGTTCTTGAGAGAATATTGATTTTTGGGCTTTGAATAGACTTCAATACTTCAAGAATAAGTTTGGTGAAGCTTAAATACTTCAAAAACTTCCAAAAAATGGTTTGTGACCGTTTGAACTTCGAATCTAGCCGTTGGGAGCTTGAAAAGATATTTCTGTAACTTAGAAAAATAGATCCGTTAGAGCTATCAGAACCCGAGTGTCGACACTTGGTTTATCAGGTGTCGACACTTGGCTGTCAGGTGTCGACACTTGACTTCAAGGTGTCGACATTTGGTTTTATAAAATTCATAATTAAGTACAATTCAAACCAAAAACACAAGTGTTGAATATGAAACTTAAATCCAACTTAAATAAATAATAAATGAACTCTTTTAAGTCCTTTTTGCCTGGAGAAGACTCCTCAAATTATGAAATATGCTTCGTGCTACAGCGTGCCACGATACTTTAATTTTAAGAATTTAAGATGCTTGTTTTCTGAAAACTCACAACTAGAAATAGTATTAGTCACAATATGTACTCAATATTTTGTTATTTATCAAAATCACTAGGTGGAGCCAACAATCTCTCCCTTTTTGATGATAACAAAACCTTGAGTATATAAACATTTAATTTTAAATTTCAGATTTGATACTTCATGAATATGATTTAAAGCTAACATATCCACAACTTGCATAGTTAAGAAGGATGAATCTCCCCCTTAGTTAGACAATTTTAATCAGAACAAGCAGTATACAATATTGGTATCAAATCAAATTTGAAACTCAGATTAATAAATAGGTGCTACTCCCCCTTTCTGTCAATCATTAGAAAAAGGGAGTAAGCTCCCCCTCAAAACAAGCATGCAGACAAAAAGTAGTAAAGTATCAGAGTTGATACAAGAGACAGTTTTTCAAGAGTTAACAGGTATTAGAGCCAAAATGTATATCTATCAAGTAAATGTATATGTATCAAGTAATGTAAACAATCAAGCTGTCACAATCAATCATAGTGATACAAAAATTGTAATCATTAAGCTGAAATGCATATATATATCTGTCAAGTAATGTTTTTAGTACAAAATTTGCTGACTTATCAGCAACACCAAAACAATCAAAAAACATCATAAGACATAAGTCATAAATAACATGAGACATAAATAACATACAACAACATAAACATCTGTGAGGTTAATCCTCATCAGATAGGATCTCAAAAGATATAGGACCTGTAATCCTAGACCTATGGGCTAGTCCTCTAGGAATCTTCAAGATACCATGACTCCTAGTCCCAGTAGAAGGTCCAAAGCGGGGTACAACCCTAGAAGAACGAGTAGAGGGAGGTGGAAAAGTCTCAGCAGGAGTGATAAAAGCTGGATTAGTGAAGACATGTGTGCTAGTCGAATTAGTAGGAGGAACAACAGGTGACTGCGCCTCTCGGCTGACTACCTCATATCCATCTGCGTCACCATCACTGTCACTATCACTGTCGTCATCAATAACATCAGTATCTCTGTCCTCAATCCCATCAGTATGGTCACCACCATCAATAGTGTCATCATATCCATCCTGGTGGTCCTCGTCATCATCATCATCACTAGCATCAGGAGGTGGAGCTGTAGGTGCTGCTGGAGGTAGAAGGGATCTCAGTAAATCCTCGATACGAGAAAAACCCTCCTCCATAGTCCGACGAATCTCAGCATGCTCCAAGGAAGTATGAGCTCGAAGACCCTCAATCTCGATGTGTAACTGGGTCATGCGGACATCCAATCCAATTATCTTACTCCTGAGATCTGTGAACTGCTGTCTCGCGTGCTCCTCAAAAGATATGTCCGTAGAAGGTGGAGGAGGACCCAAAGGTGTAGCTGTCGGGGTCATCGGCTCTGCCTCTGATGCAGGAGCAGCCTGAGGAGGTGTACTGACTAGCCCTGATGGCCAGGCCTCAGCCTCGCTGATCTCTCCTCCTCGTCTGGCTCTTGTCCAGACTCTCTCCTGACCCAATGACCTGCGACCAACCGATATCCCATGCGGTGTAGCGACTGCTCGTCATAAACATCGGTATGTAGAATCTCCTTGGGGATCTCTCCCTCCAAGGAAACTCTACAAACCCTGAACAGACGGGGCAGCGCCATCCCGTATGGTAAACAATGACATCTCTATGTCGCAGCATCATGCATCTGAACTAACATCAGTGAGGGTAGATCAATCTCGATCCTTTGGGTCATACTGACCATTAGCATCAGCTCCCTCTCAGTGATGAAGTCGAATCGTCCAGTCTTCAGAAGCAAGATACAGGCGATGATGTGATATAGAAGGCGCATCTCCACTGATAACTTGTTCGTGGTGACCACAGTCACTCCGCGAACGTCCTCACACTCAAGGATGCACCTGAAGGCTACCTCTATGTCCTCTACTGAGAAGGTACAAATGCCTCGATGAGAAATCACCCATACTCTGCTGAGTAGCTCCTCTGTCAGTGTGATCTCCACTCCCCTGACAGTGGTGCTCCACTGTACTTGACGGCAGTCTAAAGCACCATAAAACCCCCTTACTAGATAGGGATAGTACCTCTCCTGCATAGTGCAAAAGGGTACTAATTCGGTATCAGTGAGTGTCCGCCGGATTTGGAAGTGCTGTCTATCGAAGAACTCAAGGTCGATCTGTCGTCTTAAAGCTACAGCCTTCCCTGCCATCCTCTCTGCAGGGGGGAACCTGGTGCTGCTGATCTACTGGTTTGACCTGCATCATGTCTGGTCTTTGTCCTCCTCTCAGATCCATGTCAGTCTTACTCCTAACAGCTAATCTCTTTCTCGAACCCATCATAATCAAGCTGAGCAAGAAAGAACAAGATAAATAACCTAGGGAATTTTATCCAAAATATATTTGGGTTTCCAAAAATGCATTTTATAAAACTAGTGAGCTGGGGCTAGTTGAAATATATAAAGTAATCTAAATACATGGGATTAGGGTTAAAAACAAAATACATTTGGGTTTTAGGTCAAAAACAAGTAATCAACCAACAAAATGATGGAAATGAGGGTAAAATACCATGAAATTATCACAAATAACCCTTCCAAACAAATGAAATCCTAGCAAATTGCATAGAAATTTGTTTTTGGAGTGAAACCCTTGAATATTTCGACCAAAAATCTAATCCAACAATGAAATTAGGAGAAACGGATGGAATATGTGAAAAATCGGCCAAAAATCTTTGGAAAATCCAAGATAAACACGTTCAAACATGATTCCCTCTAAATAAAAACTTCCAAACGGCTAAAAACTCCAAAAATCCAATTAAAATTCATTAAATCAAACGGAAAATGCAAAACCTAGGTTACATGGTTTCAAAATGAGAAAAATGAGAAAGGATTACCAGATTTTAGTCGGGGCAAAAGGAGAAAGAGTTGATTTGGAAGGTAGAGGAGCTTGGGGGACCACTGGAGCTCGAGAGAAAATGAGAGGAAAACAAAATACAAAACACTCGGTCTATCCTAAAAAGACAGAAATTTTTTGCAAGTGTCGATACTTGGGATTTCTCAAGTGTTGACACTTGGTCAGGTATCGACACTTCGCAAAATCCATGTGTCGACACTTGCCAAGAAAATCCCAAAAAAAACCTGAAAAATTTTCAAAAATCAAGGATGTTTTTTAAAGGCTTTTGGGACTTAACACAAGTGATTTTTGAGTAAAAATAACTTGGGTAAGATGAAGTTTAAGAGAGTTCTAGGAAAATGGATCAATGATACCTAACTCTCTTCTAATCATACAAAATCTCTCTTCACTCAAGGATTTGGTAAACACATCAACTAATTGATCATTAGTATATACAAATTCAAGCATAACATTAGAGTTTTGTACATGATCTCTTATGAAATGATGTCTTATTTTAATGTGTTTACTTTTTGAATGTTGCACTGGATTCTTAGTTAGATTGATTGCACTGGTATTGTCGCATCTTATGGGTGTCTTAATTAGTTTAATGCCAAAATCTTCGAGCTGTTGTTTGATCCATAGGAGTTGAGCACAACAGCTTCCAGCTGCTATATATTCGGCTTCCGCCGTAGATAGAGCAACTGAATTCTGTTTCTTGCTGCTCCATGAGATCAAATTTACTCCAAGAAACTGACAAGTTCCACTAGTACTTTTACGATCAAGTTCACATCCAGTAAAGTCAGCATCAGAATAAGCAATCAAATCAAATGAAGAATCCCTAGAGTACCAAAGACCAATTTCAATTGAGCCAGATAGATATCTAAGTATGCGTTTAACAGCCAAAAGATGAGACTTTTTAGGATTAGACTGATATCTAGCATACATACAAACACTAAACATAATATCTGACCTACTGGTAGTAAGATATAATAATGAATCAATCATGCCACGATAAAGTTTTTGGTCTACAGATTTACCTGATTCATCTTTGTCAAGTCTATAAGAGGAGCTCATAGGCGTACCTAAAGGCTTAGTGTTCTCCATCCCAAACTATTTTAGAATTTCTTTTGTGTACTTAGCTTGGTTGATGAAGATCCCCTCTTTGGTTTGCTTTATCTGGAGTCCGAGGAAGAAGTTAAGTTCTTCCATCATGCTCATCTCGAACTCACCCTGCATTAACTTTGCAAACTCTTGACAAAGAGATTCGTCAGTAGCACCGAATATGATATCATCTACATATATTTATACTACTAAGAGATCATCATTCTTTTTCTTTAAAAATAAAGTTTTGCCAACATTATATCTAGTAAAATCATTTTTGAGCAAGAAAGAACTTAAACGATCATACCAAGCTCTAAGAGCTTGTTTCAAACCATACAAAAATTTATAAAGTTTGAAAACATGGTTTGAAAATTCATGATTTTCAAAACCAGGAGGTTGTTCAACATAAACTTCTTCTTCGATAAAATCATTTAAAAAGGCACTTTTAACATCCATTTGAAATAATTTAAAATCCATAAAATAAGCAAAAGCGAATAATAGCCTAATTGTCTCAAGTTTAGCCACAGGAGCAAAGGTTTCATCAAAATCAATCCCTTCCTCCTGATTGTATCCTTTGGCAACTAGTCTAGCCTTATTTCTTGTAATAATACCATTTTCATCAAGTTTGTTTCTAAAAACCCATTTGGTGCTAATAATTGAAACATTTGAAGGCATATCTATAAGAGTCCAAACATTGTAATTTTTAAATTGGTTAAGTTCGTCTTGCATAGCGTTTATTCAATTACTATCTTTTTCAGCATCTTCAATCATTTTAGGTTCAATCTAAGAAACAAATACTAAGTAATCACAAACATTTCTAAGAGATGATCGAGTACTTACACCTTTAGATGAATCACCAATGATAAGTTCTTTGGGGTGACCATGAACATACCTCCATTCTTTGGGTAGAAGATCAACTGTCGATGTGTTTTCATCACCTTGTGCTTGATCTCCTTCATTATTTTGATCAATTTCTTGTCCCTTAGCAGGCTCTTCATTGTTGTTCACTTCTTCAGTTCTTTTAGTACCTGTTTCATCATTAAGCACATCTTCTTTTCTAGAAGATTTCTGGTCAAATTCATCAAACATAACGTGTATGGATTCTTTAACAACAAGTGTTATTTTGTTGAAGATCCTGTATTCCTTGCTAGATGTAGAGTAGCCTAGAAAGACACCCTCATCTGACTTGGCATCAAATTTGCTCAAATTGTCTTTACCATTGTTTAAGATGAAACAACGGCATCCAAAAACACGAAAATATCGAATTGAAGGTTTTCTACCCTTCCAAAGCTCATACAATATTTTTTTTAAAATCGGTCAGATTAAAATACGGTTTAAAACATAGCATGCAGTGTTTATAGCTTCCGTCCAAAAATATCTAGGTAGGCCATTTTCACAAAGCATAGTGCGTGCCATTTCTTCAAGAGTTCTATTTTTCCTTTCTACCACCCTATTTTGTTGAGGTGTCATAGGTACTGAAAAATTATGATGAATGCCATTTTCAATACAGAATTTGTTAAAATCAGAATTTTCAAATTCGGTTCCAGGGTCACTTCTCAAAGATACAATTGAAACACCTTTTTCATTTGAAACTCTTTTATGAAATCTAATGAATTCAGAAAATGTTTCATCTTTGTGTGCTAAAAATATGATCCATGTAAAACGTGAGAAATCATCTACAATAACTAGACCATACTTCTTACCTCCTGTTGCCGCCCGAATCGTCGTGGCCCGTAGCTGTTGATGGCATCGAGGAGTCACGCATCCGTCTACTCGGGATGCCTCCGGTACCTCGGGGCCTACAAAAAATAACGTCAGTGACCCGGGCCAGGGATTCCGATGGGGGCGCTCCGACGGTCAAGTCAGTGATGATCCAGGAAAATAGATCCTCCTGGTTGAGCCCTTCTGGATGAGCTCCACGCTAGGAGGAGTGAGTGTAGTATGTATGAAAGTGAGAGTGAACTAGGAGAGGTGATGGCCGAGGTGGTCCAATCCTCTTGTCTGGCCTCTCTCTCTTATTTCTGTGTTTGCTTTGGTTAATTTTTTTGGCTTACCCTGGCCGGGTCTTTTACTTTGGCTTGTCTCGGGATCTTCCCATGCTGTCAGACGTGTGTGACGAGGTATCGTGCCGTAGACGAGATACCTTTTCTGTCAGGTAGCCGGGGAAGCTTCTATATGCTTCTGACATTCTTTCTGCTTACCCCTCTCTTGGGAGCCTGGCGGGACCTCGGTTGGCGGGTCGCCATTCTCGGGACTCACGCTCTTCGGTTGGATCTTTTCTCTGGTCGTACGGATGGTTGGTGGAGGGCGTGGTGCCTTGATGTGAGTTTCTTTTCTTTCTGGCATGAGTGACGATCGTGGGCATTAATGGCGACATGGCGGGCACTGTTGTATGACCCTCGGGAGGCCCGCCATCATCCTTGGAGGGGAGGTGCTGCTCCCTTTATGGTTGGTGCCTTGATTTGAGTTGGGAACCGAGCTGGAAAGGTGGGGCTCGCCTCCGGTGGACTCATCTCGAGGTAGCTCGGCAGGGTGGTGGAGGGCTGAGCTCTACTTCGGATCAGTGGAACTTGGTTTTAGACAAGCCCGAGCTGACGAAGGTGGGCGGGGTGCCGCCCAGCCCAGGGGACCCGACCTCGGAGGGGCTCCTCGTGGCGAAGGAGACTTGAGCTCGACTCCTGACCATAGGGCCCGACCTCGAGGGGTCTGCCTCTAGTGGGGCTTGTACTCGACTTCGGCCTAGGCATCTCGACTCGGCGGGGACCGACCTGGCGGAGGACGGAGCCCGACTTCGGCGGGCGGTCCCATTGCTCCAAGGGAGCATGGGAGCTCAGCCCGGCGAAGGGCTCGGCTTGGCTCTCCGGGACCGTCCATTCTAGTTCCTCGGGAGGCCCTGTACATTCGACCATGAAGTCGGCTAGGACCTGGACCTTCTGCGATGACCTCGATCGATATACAATGTCAAACTCGCTCAACATCAGGGACCATTTAGCCAATCTCTCGAAAGTCTCGAGATGGCGTATCATGGTCCTCAGCGGCTGATCGGTCATAACTGTAACGGGATGCGCTTGGAAGTAGGGCCTGAGGTGCTTAGCAGACATAATTAGTGCAAAAATAAGTTTTTCGGGGTGGGTATACTTTATCTCCGCATCGCGAAAGATTTTGCCGGTGTAGTACACCGGCTTTTGAGATCCGTCCTGACCCATGCGGATGAGGACCGAGCTGACAACCTCAGGTGTAACCGCCAGGTAGAGTTGGAGCTCTTCCCCCTCTTCCGATCTGGATAGTAGAGGTGGAGAGGCTAGGGACTCCTTCAGCCCTTCAAAGGCCGTTTTGCACTCCTCAGTACAGGTGAAGTCATGCATCTTGCGCAATGCCTTGAAGAAAGGGAGGCAGCGATCAGCCGACCTCGAGATGACCCGGCTTAAGGCTGCTACCCTCCCCGTGAGACGTTGAACTTGCTTCTTGGATGTTGGGTGCTCCATATCAAGGATCGCCTGGACCTTCTCCGGGTTCACTTCGATGCCTCTCTAAGTGACCATAAAGCCGAAAAATTTCCTGGCCGCCACCCCGAAAGCGCATTTTGCTGGGTTGAGCTTCATTTGGTGCTTCCAGAGGCTGTGAAAGGCTTCGACGAGGTCGGTAATGTGGTCCGAGCTTGGCTTGCTCATAACGAGCATGTCATCCACGTACACTTGCACGTTCATGCCAATCTGGTCTTTGAAGACCTTGTTGACCAAATGTTGGTACGTGGCTCCAGCATTCTTCAGGCCAAAGGGTATCATCCTGTAGCAATATGTCCCTCAATCGGTAATGAAGGCAGTGTGCTCCTCGTCCCCTGGGTGCATCCGGATCTGATTGTACCCGGAGAATGCATCCATGAAGGAGAGCAGCCTGTGTCCTGAGGTGGCGTCCACCAACTGATCTATCCTTGGCAGAGGGAAGCTGTCCTTTGGGCATGCCTTATTGAGGTCGGTGTAGTCTACACAGATCCTCCACTTGCCATTGTTCTTCTTCACCATCACCACATTCGCCAGCCAGCTCAGGTATTGCACCTCTTGGACGAAGCCGGCGGCCAAAAGTTTCTTAACTTCCTCGTTGATGGCCGCCTGCCTTTTTGGGGCGAAGCTTCTCTTCTTCTATCGAACTGGTCTGTGCTTCGAGTCGATGTTGAGCTTATGGGTGATGACTTCAGGGGGAATACTTGGCATGTCCGCTGCCGTCCAGGCGAACACGCCTTCATTAGCCCGCAGGAATTCCAACAGCGGGGCCTTCTCCTCCTAGGGCAGCTGGGCTCCGATCTGCACGATCTTCGTCTGGTCGGCCTCGAGCTGGTAAGGAGGCAGGCGCTCGGCTGGGCCTCCCCTGGGATCCTGAACCCTCTGGTCAAACTCGTCTGCTTTGGAGTCCTTCTCAGGCACCCGGGCCCCGGGGAGGGTTTGGAAACAGTGCTGCACTGGCTAGGACGTACCCCTCATCTTCCCCACACCACAAGGGATTGGGAACTGTACAAGCAATCTCTTGGTAGAGATGACAGCATCGAGGAGATTGAGTCGGCCCAAGATCACATTGTAAGGCGAAGGAAGCCTGACAATCATGAATGTCATCACGACAGTACTCTGTCGAGGTGGGGTCCTGGCAGTGACTGGGAGAGTAATTTCTCCCTCCACCCCTACGGAATCTCCTGTAAAACCAATAAGGGGGGTATGTACAAGCTTGAGCTGAATAGAGAAAAGATTCATACTGGAGAAAGCATCGTAGAAAAGGACATCCGTGGAGCTTCCACTATCTATCATGATGTGTTTTACAAGATGCTTTGCGATCGTCATCTCGACGACAATAGCATCATTATTTACATTTCTCTCTCCATCTTTCCTTTCCCTCATAAAGCAGAGTACAACCTCAGGATGCCATGCCCCCCGGGCTCTCTTGGGAATGCGCTCAGGTCCCCAGCGTATCATCCCCACCGGCTTCTCGGTAGGGCGATTGTCGACCATCGGGACTGGGGGGAGGGTGACGAGCGCCTGAGATTCTGGTTGAGGTCTGCCCCCCACATATCTTCCGAGGTAGCCCCTCCTTATGAGCTCTTCGATCTCCCACTTGAGACTGCGACATTCCTCGATGTCGTGGCCGTGGTCATGGTGGAAATGACAGTACTTTATCTTGTCACGGCTGGAGGACGGCTTCAACGGTGGTGGGCGCCTTAGATAGGTCTCGTCCTCGATTTCCATGAAGATCTTCGTCCTCGAGGCGAGGAGGAGGATGAAATTTCCCTCAGGGATGGGAGCGCTTCTCGGCCTTGGTCCCGGTCGGGAGCTCTGAGCTGGTGGTCCTGGTCTTTGTGCCCCAGGGGTCTCGACGGGTGCCGATCTCTTCAGCGGCTTTCCATCGAGCTCCCACCTTGTACGATCTACCTCCTTGGCGTGGATGTACTTCTGAGCTCGGAAGAGGAGCCCGGCATAAGTCTTCAGAGGCTTCTTGTCAAGCGAGTAAGTCAGGTAAGAAGTCCTGAGCTCTCGCTTCAGAGCCAGCATTGCGACCGACTCCTCCAGGCTATAGATCTCCAGTGCGGCGGCCTTGAAGCGAGCCACGTAGTCTCGTAGCAGCACACGATCTTATTGCCTGATGGAGAAGAGGCTGTCCGCCTCCCGTGAAATCTTCCAACATGCATCAAAATGAGCCACGAGCCTCTGTCCCAGCTGGGCAAAGGAGTTGATGCTTTCGGGCTCAAGGCGAGCGAACCATACCTGAGCCGCCTTCCGGAGAGTAGCAGGAAAGGCGATGCATAGGAGAGCATCAGTGGCCCCCTGGACCCTCATGAGGGCCCGGTAACTTTCTAGGTGGTCCAGGGGGTCAGTGGTCCCGTCATAAGGATCCACCTATGGCATGCGAAACCGACGAGAAATCGGCTCCGCTTGAATCTCCTGGAACGGGGGGCGGACGTCATAGCCCTCACTGGCTGAGCCAGGCAAGTTAGCAAACCGGTGGGATAGCTCCACCAGTTTGTGGTCATGCTCCTCCAGGTGCTTCTCCTCCATGCGCCTGATGGCTTCATCTGTCGACCCCTTTGCCGAGAGAGGCGGGGAGGGTGATGTGGGTGTGCGGCGCCCATGATGAGGGGCTTTGCCCTTCCTGCCTTGGCAAGGTTTAGATGCCCCCCGGTCAAGGTGCGATGAGTAGGACCCGGCCCGTCATCGCTTCACTGGGGCTTGGCGACTACCCCAAGGGTCTGTAATGGCCCGCAGCTACGAAGGCCTCCCATGGAAGAAATGCAGGCTGTCGCGAGGTGCCACGGCGTGGGCCGCGGGGGTCTCTGGCTGCTGGTGGGTAGCCAGGGACCGATGCTGATGTTGGAGTTGGCGCACTGCTGCAGTGAGAGTGTGCATCTGCTGAGCAGGTACGGTTAGCTGGATCTCCAACGGAGGTGGTTGAACCAGGCGGGTGGCTCCGTCTCCGGACCGTGTGGGTTCCCATGGGAAGGGGACACTTCCGCACGGCTGGGAGAGGCTCCCCTCACCCGAGTGGTTTACCATCCTCGTGATGAACTGTCTGAGCGGGGCCTGAATTGGATCGAGAGTCGCTCTGCCCCCCCTTCCTAGCATGCCAATCTGTTGTCGCCTAGATCATCGTGGCCCATAGCTGCTGATGGCATCGAGGAGTCGTGCGTCCATCTACTCGGGATGCCTCCGGTACCTCAGGACCTATAAAAAATAATGTCAGTGACCCGGGCCAGGGATTCCGGTGGGGGCGCTCTGATGGTCAAGTCAGTGACGATCCAGGGGAACAGATCCTTCTGGTCGAGCCCTTCTGGATGAGCTCCATGCTAGGAGGAGTGAGTGTAGTATGCATGAAAGTGAGAGTGAGCTGGGAGGGGTGATGGCCGAGGTGGTCCAATCCTCCTGTCTGGCCTCTCTCCCTTGTTTCTATGTTTACTTTGGTTCCTTTTTATTGGCTTACCCTGACTGGGTCTTTTGCTTTGGCTTGCCTCGGGATCTTTCCATGCTGTCAGATGTGTGCGACGAGGTATCGTGCCATAGACGGGATGCCTTTTCTGTCAGGTAGCCGGGGAAGCTTCTATATACTTTTGACATTCCTTCTGCTTACCCCTCTCCTGGGAGCCTGGCGGGACCTCGGTTGGCGGGCCGCCATTCTCGAGACTTACGCTCTCCGATTGGATCTTTTCTCTGGTCATACGACAGGTTGGTGGAGGGCATGGCACCTTGATGTGAGTTTCCTTTCTTTCTAGCGTGAGTGACGGCTGTGGGTATTAATGGCGGCGTGGCGAGCGCTGTTGTACGACCCTCGGGAGGCCCGCCATCATCCCCGAAGGGGAGGTGCTGCTCTCTTGATGGTTGGTGCCTCGATTTGAGTTGGGAATCGAGCTAGAAAGGTGGGGCCCACCTCCGGTGGACTCGCCTCGAGGTAGCTCGGTAGGGTGGAGGAGGGTTGAGCTCTACTTCGAATCAGCGAAACTCGGTTTTAGGCGAGCCCGAGCTAACGGAGGTGGGCGGAGTGCCGCCTAGCCCAGGGGACCCGACCTCGGAGGGGCTCCTTATGGCGGAGGAGACTTGAGCTCGACTCCTGACCATGGGGCCCGACCTCGAGGGGTCCGCCTCTGGTGGGGCTTGTACTCAGCTTCGACCTAGGCGTCCCGACTCGGCGGGGACCGACCTGGCGGAGGACGGAGCCCGGCTTCGGTAGGTGGCCCCGTTGCTCCAGGGGAGCAGGGGAGCTCAGCCCGGCGAAGGGGCCAATGTTGGAAATCCATCGTGGCATCTGATGGGGACTCCACGTTAGTCTGTCCGCGCCACGTCAGCGATCTAGCCACATCACCTCCCAAGCTAGATATTTTAGTTGGCCCGAAGAGGTCCATACCACAAGTATAACAAGTAATGGATGAAGATGCAGGTACAAAAAAATTTTTGAGAAATTTTTGTTTCTTCTGAGTTCTAAAATCTAAACCGGCTTTATCAAAAACAGCTTTTTAATTATTTAAAAGTATATTTAATTTTTCAGAACTATATGTAAATTTGTCAACAAAAGGTTTTAATTTTTCAATTTCTTCTTTATATTTTTGTTTTCTTCTAAAATTTATTTGCTTTATTTTGAAAGATTTTCATTTGATACAAAAAGGTTTTTCTTTTTCAAAACTTCTTTTTCTTTTTCAAGAATAGCAATCTTATCATTTAACTTTTTATTTTGAAGAAGTAGGCAATTATTTTTATTTGAAAACTTGTCATTTGCTTTAACTAAATTCAGATTTTGCCTTTTTAGTTCTTTATGTTTTGATTTTAGCTTTTGAAATTCTATAACTAACTCATCAAAAACTTCATGCAGTTTATCAAATATAAATTCATTTTCAATTTCGGATAATACCTCGTCATGATCTGCCATTAAACAGAAGTTTGCAACTTCTTGCTGTTCTTCTTTAGAGCTGGGGTCCTCGCTGTTACTCCAGGTTGCCATCATGGCCTTCTTTCTTAATTTTCTTCTGCTCTTCTTAAGTAAGGGGCAGTCCATCTTGAAGTGGCCCGGTTTTTTGCATTCAAAGCATGTGGGCTGCTCTTTGTCTTTCTCCTTCTCTTTCTCTTTGCTTGGCTCACCTTTCAGAGGTTTCTTCTTGAAGTTGTATTTCTTCTTCCTCATGAACGTTCTGAACTTTCTTGCCATTAGAGCCATTTCATCATCTTCATCTTCTTCTTCGGATTCATTGCTTGACTCTTCTCTTGCGATGGATTTGAAAGCGATGACTTTCTTCTTTTTTTCTACATCTACGTTCTTTTGTTTTAAGGAAAGCTCATAAGTCATCAATGAGCTTAATAATTGCTCGAGGGGTAGAGTGTTGACATCCTTGGCTTTCCCTATGGCCATTACCTTGGCATCCCATGAAGCCAGAAGAGACCTGAGAAGTTTATTTATAAGTTCACCATTAGATACAATCTTTCCTAAACTTCTCATGCCATTCATAATATTTGTGAACCTAGTATACATCTCACTAATAGATTCAGTAGGTTTCATCTTGAACATTTCATATGTTTGAATGAGCATGTTAACCTTAGTAGTTTTCACTTGGTATGTACCCTCATGGGTAACCTCAAGTATGTCCCATATCTTCTTAGCGGAGAGATAATTAGATATTCTATTGAACTCACTCGGATCAAGAGAGCAATACAATAGATTCATAGCTTTCGCATTAAGCTATATTTGCTTAATGTCATTCTCATCCCAATCATCTTCCATTTTTGGAGTGAGAATGCCATTAACCAACATAGTAGGCTGATGAGGACCTTTTATGATTGTCCTCCAGAGATTATAATCCATGGCTTGAATAAATATGCGCATGTGAGTTTTTCAATAAGTGTAATTCATGCCATTAAATAGTAGGGGACGATTTGAAGCTTGACCTTCAACAATATCCATTCCAATTGGGGCTGCCATGATCTTTTACTCAAGATCCTTGGACCTACAAGAGAGTACCGGTGCTCTGATACCACTTATTGCCCAGAAATGGAGCCCAAGAGTGGGGGTGAATTGGGTGTTTTAAAAATTTAAAGCAATAATGTACAGGCCTTGTGGTGTTTGTGAGTTACGAAATTGATGCACTAGATTATATACAGCGAAAAGCAATAAATAGAGTGCAAGAAGTAAAGAGCAAGAGATAGAAGAGACAATCACACACAAACACAAGGTTTATAGTGGTTCGGTGTAAATCTAGCACCTACATCCACTCCCCAAGCCTCCCTTGGGAATTTCACTATAATCTCACCAAGATTATAGCCGACTTGTTTTTCCAAAGGCTCACAAGTCAAAACCTATGTTGGTTTTATTACCTAGGCTCACCAACTAACCTTTACACTTGTTTTGTCTTTGGGCTCACAAGTTAACCCTAGTTGGTTTTGTCCCTTTGGCTCACCAACAACCACAACAATCTACTTTCAAGAAATCCTTGAAAGCTAGGTCAAATCAAAAAAGAATTTCATATATTCAATTCAAAATAAATAAAACAAACTCTCTTCAAGAATAGAATGGAAGCTTTGAGGCTCAAGTTGATGCTTTGTCTTGTCTTCTCCTTGGAATATTCTTCAAGCTCCCTTTTTGGAAAGATGAAAGAATAGGCTTGTAAGCTTTTTCAGGAAGTCACACTTTAAATGGCTTTTGAAGTGAAGTTCTTGAGAGAATATTGACTTTTGGGCTTTAAATGGACTTCGATGCTTCAAGAATAAATTTGGTGAA
This sequence comes from Areca catechu, assembly GCA_021397845.1. Taxonomy (NCBI): domain Eukaryota; kingdom Viridiplantae; phylum Streptophyta; class Magnoliopsida; order Arecales; family Arecaceae; genus Areca; species Areca catechu. Next base: position 5,149,548 of record CM038040.1, on the reverse strand, counting down.
GCTTAAATACTTCAAAAACTTCCAAAAAATGGTTTGTGATCGTTTGAAGTTCGAATCTAGCCATTGAGAGCTTGAAAAGACATTTCTGCAACTCAGAAAAATAGATCTATTAGAGCTGTCAGAGCTCAGTGTCGACACTTGGTTATGCAAAATTCATAATTAAGTACAATTCAAACCAAAAGCACAAGTGTTGAATATGAAACTTAAATCCAACTTAAATAAATAATAAATGAACTCTTTTAAGCCCTTTTTTCCTGGAAAAGACTCCTCAAATTATAAAATTAGCTTCGTGCCACAGCGTGCCACGATACTTTAATTTTAAGAATTTAAGGTGCTTGTTTCTTGAAAACTCATAACTAGAAATAGACATTAGTACACAATATGTACTCAATATTTTGTTATTCATCAAAATCATTAGGTAGAGCCAACAGACCGCATCGAGCATGTTGAGCCCGGGTCGGCCAAGGATCATGTTGTAAGCTGAGGGGAGCCTAACGACCGTAAAGGTTATCATAACGGTACTCTGCCGAGGTGGCATCCCGATAGTTACGAGAAAAGTGATCTCCCCTTCGGCTCCTACAGAGTCACTCGTGAAACCAACGAGGGGTGTATGCACGGGTCTGAGCTGAGCAGAGGATAGATTTATCCTAGAAAAGCATCATACAAAAGCATATCCGTGGAGCTCTCATTATCAACCATGATGTGTTTTACATTATGTTTTGTGATCGTCATCTCAACGACCACAGCATCATTGTTTACATTTTTATTTCCATCCCCACTTTCCTCGTAAAAGGAAGTACATTATCAAAATTTTTCCCACCCCGGGCCTTCTTGGAAGTGCGCTCGACTCCCCAGCATATCATCCCCACCGGCTTCTCGGTAGGGTGGTTGTCGACGGCAGGGACTGGAGGGAGTGCGGTGAGCACTTGAGGTTCTATTGGGGGTCTGCCCCCCACGAACCTTCCAAGGTAGCCCCTTTTTATGAGTTCTTCAATTTTTCTCTTGAGGTTGCAGCACTCCTCGATATCGTGGCCGTGGTCAAGATGGAACTGGCAGTACTTCATCCTGTAATGACTGTTGGATGGCTTCAGCGAAGGTGGGTGCCTTAAATAGCGCTCACCCTCGATCTCCATAAGGATCTTCGCCCTTGGGGCGAGGAGAGGAGTAAAGTTCTCTTCCGGGATGGGATCTCTTCTCGGCTTCAGCCTCTGGCGGAAGTTCAGTGCGGCTGGTCTAGGCTTCCGTATCTCGGAGGTCTCCCCAGGAGCTGGCTTCTTCAGAGACCTTCCGTCCAGCTCCCTCCTCGTACGATCTGCCTCCTCGGTGCGAATGTACTTCTGGACTCGAAGAAGGAGCTCGGCGTAAGTCTTGGTGGGCTTTTTGTCGAGAGAGTAGGTCAGGCGGGAAGTCCTGAGCCCTCTCTTCAGCACTAGCATGGTGACTGGCTCTTTAAGGTTGTAGATCTCCAGCGCAGCTACCTTGAAGTGGGCCACATAGTCCCGTAGGAGCTCGTGGTCCTGCTACCTGATGGAGAAGAGGCTGTTTGCCTCTCGTGGCACCTTTCAACAGGCATCGAACTGGGCCACGAACTTTCACTCCAGCTGAGCGAATGAACTAATGCTCTCCGGCTCCAGGCGGGTGAACCACACCCGGGTTGCTTTCTGGAGAGTAACAGGAAAGGCGATGCAGAGGAGAGCGTCGATTACTCCCTGGACTTTCATGAGAGCCTTGTAGCTCTCAAGATGATCCAGGGGGTCGGTGGTCCCGTCGTAGGGATCCACCTGCAGCATGCGGAACCGACTCGGAATTGGTCGCTCTGGGACTTCTCAGGAAAAAGCGGGACGAGCATCGTAGCCTGCTGGCTCACTAGCGGAGCCCTGTAGATTTGTAAACCGGTGGGTAAGCTTCGCCAGCTTGCGCTCCTGCTCCTCTAGGTGCTTTTCTACCATGCACCTGATGGCCTCGTCGGTAGAACCCTCCGCAGAGGCTGAAGGAGCCAGAGAAGGTGACATGAGATGGTGTCCATGACAGAGGATCTTGCCTTTTCAATCTCTTCAGGCTCTAGCTGTAATCCACTCAAGGGTTGGGGATCGGCTCTCTCGATCGGCAAATCCGGCCCGTTGTCTCTTCGTCGGTCTCTGGTGGCTTCCCCGGTGGTCGATGGTGGCCCGCAGTTGCGAAGGCCTTCCTTGGAAGGAATGCAGGCTGTCGCGGGGTGCTGCGGCATGGGCTGCGGGAGTCCCTGGCTATTGATGGGTAACCAAGGACCGGTGTCGGTAGCTAGCGCACTGCTGCAATGAGAATCTGCATCTGCTGGGTGAGTGCGGCCAGCTGAGTGTTCGCCGAAGGTGGTTAAGCTGGAGCGGGGAGTTCCCCTTCTGGGCTATGCGGGTCCCCATGGAAAGAAAGATTTCCCGCATAGCTGGTGGAGACTTCCCTCGCTCGTGTCATCACCATTCTTCTGGTGGACCGCTTTCAAAGGAGATTAGGTTGGATCAAATGTGTCCTACCCCCCTACCTAGCACGCCAATCTGTTGATGCCAAGATCATCATGGCCTGTAGCTGAGATCAAGGTCAGAACGCGCTCCTGTCACTCGGGATCCTGCTCGATGGCCCGGACCTACAAAACAGAGTCATTGACCCGAACCAAGAATTCCGATGGGGGCACTTTGACAGTCAAGTCAGTAACGATCTAGGAGAACAGATCCTCCTGGTCGAGCCCCAAAAATGGACTTCACGCTAGGAGGAGAATTTGTTACGTGAGAGAATGCGAGTAGGCCGAGCACAGATTGTGGGAGTGACAGTAGAGGAGAGCTCGAGCTGGGTGGCTGTATCCATTTAGACCCCTCCTGGGGATTTCACGGTAGCCTCGAGCATCATTTTCCTGCGCACTGCCCCTTTCTTGCTCGTTGGACCTCACTCGACTGAATCTTTACTTAAATGAATGCATGAGAAGCTTTCACTTACTTTGTTTGAATCTCTGAGGCCCCTTTTTAGCTGGGGGTGTTGTGCGCCGCTTACCTCGGGATCTTCCACATGCTTGTGGGTGCGTGCGGCGATGTTTCGTGCCGTTGCCAGGTTGCCTTTCCATTTTGGTGATATGGAAGCTACCGTTCACACTGACATTCTTTCTAGTCGCTCCCTTTTGAGTAACTTAGCAGAGCCTCGATTGACGGGCCACCACCTCCTGGATCCGGATCCACTGGTTAACTTCCAATTTTGGAGGGTGTAGCCGATTGGTGGAGAATGCAGAGCCTCGATCGAAGGATTCCTTCCATTTCGATGTAAGTGGCAGCTGGGATCATCATAGCGTTCTAGCAGGCATCATTTCGTGGTCCTCGGGCACTGGGCCATCATCCAAGGAGAGCGGTGACTTCCTTCGGCTGCATATCTCTTCATCCGAGCTGGGATCGATCTGGAGAGGCAGAGCTCGACTTCGACCTTGGTGTCTCGACCCGGAGGGAGCGCGCCGAGTGAAGGAGTGGCAGAACTAGACTTTCCCGGTGTCTTACTTGGAGGGAGCGTGGTCGGGTGAAGGAGGGCTGAGCTCAACTTCAGCCACAGCGTCTCAACCCGGAGGGAGCGCAGCTGGGCGAAGGAGTGGTGGAGTTCGACTTCGGCCTCGACGTCTCGACCCGGAGGGAGCACGGTTGGGTGAAGGAGGGCGGAGCTCAACTTCGGCTACGTCGTCTCAACCCGGAGGGAGCGCAGCCGGGCGAAGGAGTGGCGGAGCTCGACTTCGGCCTCGACGTCTCGACCCGGAGGGAGCACGGCCGGGAGAAGGAGGGCGGAGCTCGACTTCGGCCATGGCGTCTTGACTCGGAGGGAGCGCGGCTGGGAGAAGGAGGGCGGAGCTTGACTGGGCGAAGGAGTCCGGGCGAAGATGTCCCACGTGGCAGCTTCGTCCGACATGGCATCTGACAGGGGTCCCACATCAGCGGTTCTGCCACATCACACATATTTGGACCTGACGGAGTGTCTAGGTTGCCGATTCACCTTCTTGGATTCCTGTTAAATAAATTCATGACTGGGATTTTTTCGGTGGAAGACACTCCGATACTTAAGTCAGTAGGATTCAGACAACAAAATGAAGAGCTCAAAGAAAGAGAGATGGAAAATGAGAGGTGTCAAAGTGGCCCCGTCTATATCACTTGTTAACTCGCTTACCTCAGAGGTCATCTCTTATCTCTTTTTATAAGCATTTATCCTAACTATATGTGGTTAGGACAAGCTTTTTCGTAACTGATTGTTATTAGAAAAGTTAATTAAGATAACTTTCCTTCGGCTAATTGTAGCTACTGTTGGTAGTTATTTATCTTGATCTTATTGGTACTGAAGCAATCAATTGGATGAATGGTTGGTTATAACAACCAGGCTCATTTTTGACGGCTTTAAGCCGAAGTAGATTAGCCGATTATAGGTCGGCCAGTTGCTTTAGAGTATGTGGATGGCTGACTGCATGTTGTATGTCGTAGTTAGCTAAAGAGCCATGTCAATCCGATCTCCTATTGAACTTCCAAAGTACCATGTTGATCCGATCTCTAATCGGATCTCCTGTCATGTCGGTTGTCCGGTCGAGCAGTCCGGATAGCTTAAATAAACACCTTGTTCAATAATTAAACCTCCAATCCGGTTTATTGTAATAGCACCATTTGCGGGCAAATCCGAAGGCTTCTTCACATCCCTATTTATCATCGGGTCGGGCGTTATGTAGCTATACCGATTGCTGGTTATCGATGGAAATCTCCTGAATTTACTTATTTACTTCATAAACTAGAGGCTCGTATGACTGGAAGGCTTCTTCACATCCCTATTTATCATCGGGCCGGGCGTTATGTAGCTATACCGATTGCTGGTTATCGATAGAAGTCTCCTGAATTTACTTATTTACTTCATAAAATAGAGGCTCGTATGACTGGATAGCAATGAGGACTCATTCTTTGCTAGTCGAATAATCTTGATCCAGTTTATATATATTAGCTTTCATGCCTATCTACACTATTTTTTTTTTTTTTTGATAACCACTCACTAGTGTCAGTGGTAGTCAGTCGAGTGAATTGGATTTATTATATATATCCATAACTTTTTCACTACCACCAGTCAACAGGGACTCCAGGATTATTTTATTAATTTTTTTTTGATTTTATTCTCGGACTATTTTTTTATTTTTTATTTTATCCCCGGATTTTCTCGTCGAAATATGTCCAAACCAGCTGGTTGTGAGAAAAGTTTCACAACCAACTATACCACTCACCAGTGATTTATCTATACTTTTTGATATTTATCCTCTGCTTGCAGTTCTATAAAAATTGCAAAAAAAATTCAGTGCTTTTTCATGAGGTCATTCTATACAGTAGAGCCGTAGAGGGACTTGCATCTGGTGTCATGGCAGCTGATCTATTCACCTAAGTCTCATAGCGGTCTTGGACTTTAATCATACGCTTCAAACAAAAACTGCTCTCAGCTAAGTTGGCAGCATAGGTGGTCCAGCATCCTTGCACTCCACGGCTCCAATTAGTTGATGCTAAGTACAAGTTCAATTGAACTTGGGTTATGTATCACAGATCATTGATTGTTAGGTATTTGGAGCCAGATTTGTGCCATGGCATCTCCAGGTCTTTGGCAGATGGCACTAAAGTCACTGGCCCATGGATTTCTTCATTGCTTCTCGATTGTTGGGGCCTACTTTTATTAACATGCATCTGAACTTTAACTCATATGCAGGTGGCTGATTTTATAACGGTAGATTGAAAAGTGGGGTTGTAGAGCCTTGGCATGGGTGCTCTCATTTGATATCATGATTCACCTGCCAATAATCCCCTTGAGGTAGGCCCATGGACCAATCAGATGTGCCGGAGCACCAACCAGCTCTCTTACGTCTCCCACCGGTAATCTCGGTCATATTTTTCCTCGGCATTCAGCACGTAACTTCCAGTTTCTCTTGGATATGGGAATTGTTGGTGCCTTGTATAGGGTTAAAATATTCTGTTGGAAATGGGCTCTTTCTAAGTTGACTTATACGTTGCTTTTATCTCAACGTACGATAGGCATTCATTTCCCATGATCAAATACACCGTGATCTATGCTCTCTAGTAGTGAAGGTTGTGGTTCATTTTTCAGTAACCTGCTCTTTCTCTAAGGTGTGCTGGCAACTGTTAAATTTAAATCTCCGCATTAGCAGCCCTCCGGACTCTTTGCAGGCATTGCATTATCTTATGTCTAATGTCCAATTAGCGTCCAAAGAAGGCGGTCATTGCTTATACTCTTTGGTCACTGTGGAATGCTCGAAATCTCGGTCTTTGCTTGTACTCTTTGGTCACTGTGGAATGCTTGAAATCCTAGTCTTTCGTCGTACCACCATATCTCCAGCACAATTGGTAAGATCTTCCATGTGCTTCTATCACGATTTGTTTCTTTGTAATGCATCGGTTGAGCCATTAACACAGTCAAGGACGTCGGGACGTTCTTATGTTGCTTCTTCCTCATTCCTCTCTCACCCACTGGTTAGTTGGGATCCCCCATTGCTTGGTGTTTTGAAGCTCAACTTTGGTGGCTCAGTTACTCCTTCAGTTGCAACTGCAGGTTATATTGTTCGGGATTCTAATGGTTAGCTGCTTAGAGTTGCATGCATGTCGCTTCATTCATGTACAATTCCTTGTGTTGAATTAGTTGGTGCTTGGGCCTCTCTTCGTGATGCAATTCCATTGTTTCGGGCTACATGGTTGGAAGGGCATTCGGCCGCTATCATGTCATGAATTACAGCTTTGTGTTCTAGCTACAATGCAGATTATCCTCTTTTGAATGATCAAGCAAAATGGAAGCAATTACAGGAGCTTTTCATCGCATTACACACTTAATAGAGAAGGTAATAATCAAGCAGCAAATCTTCCGAAGCTCGGTATAATTATATTTTACTCATCAAATCTAGGCCCATACCGTCATAGGTTGGATTTGGTAGCAAGCAATCTATCCATATTATCAATAATTTAAAATGATCCTACTACATTAATACATTTGGTATATTTTTTTTTATGGCAATCTAAATTACTTGGTAATTTGGATTGTCTTCTAAGAATACATTTGGTATATTGCAAGGCAATCTTGAAAGGTAATAAAATTACCGGCAATATTAATTGCAGGTAATATGGATTACTATATTTAGTACATGCAAGTAATGTTGCATAATATACAATCAAATTTCTAAAATACTCCTAAATCAAATCTATATTATATTTATAAAATATTTTTTATATTTTATATTTTTATAAAAAATAAAAAATATTTCTATATTAAATAAATTTAATATAAAAATTATATATTAAATAGACGATATATTTAATATATTATCTAAATATATTAAATAATATATTATATTTATATATTATATTATTAAATATAATATAATATAAATTATATTATAAAATAATAAAATAATATAATATAATATTATAACATAAAATTAAATAAATTAAATTTATAAATATTTATATTACATTAATATTATATTATAAATATTATATAATATATTATAATGTATAATATATTAATAATATAATATAGTATAGTATAATATAATAATACATTACATTATATTAATATTATATTATATTATAAAATATAATATATATTCTATTATATTATTATAAAATATTTATTATATTATATTATATGGAAGGGAAGAGGGAGAGAAGGGAATAGTAATTTAGTAATCTGGATTACTATCCCTTCTAGAGATAATCCAGATTGCCTTTTGAAAGGTAATCCAAATTACGAGATAGGTTAGATTGCCATCTAGAAAAGTGTACCAAATATAATAATATGATGGGAATCCATTAAATTACCAGTAATTTGGATGGATTGCTTGCTACTAAATGCAATCTAAGAGATAATCTGAATTGCCTCCCTGGAAGGGATGGTAATCTAGATTATTACTTCTTAGATAATCTTTTAGAAATAATTATCCTTTACTTCTCCCTTCCTCTTATAATATAATATAATATTATATTATATTATAAATATATTATTATATTATATTATATTATTAATATAAATATATTAAATTTATATATTATATTGTTAACTATTTAATATTTAAATTTATATTAAATTTATTTGTATAAAATATATATTTTATAAAAATTATATTTTTATAAATAAAATATACTTTTAATTTAAAGATATTTTAAAATTTTATTTTTATATTATACAACATTACTAATATATACCAAATATAATAATTTATATTACCTGCAATCTACATTACTGATAATCTATATTATTGACAATCCATATTATCTTTTAAGATTATCCGGTAATGCACTACAGTAATAGAGCATTTTTCTAGCTGATGCTATGCATGTGCAATTCCATTGATTGTAGTTTTCTTTACTTAATCATTCTCTTGTATTTCATTTTAGTCTGGCCCATTTTCTTATATAACTTATTGTTATTTGGTGGCTACCTAAATGCTAAGACCGAGTCTAGAGTTAAACTCTATGTCCTTAAGATAATTTCGTTCCATAAAGGTACTTACGATTTGTATGATAATTGTCTTCCAGGATACAATGGTCTTCTTCTGGTGAAAGCAGTACTACTATTCACCAGAACAGCGAACCAAGAATGATTTTCTCTTTCTTTATGACTAGAGTATGCAAAATGCACTATAGCTATACTCTCTTCCTTCAGAGTATGTAAATGTCTAAGTAAGGAATTCTTTCCAATGAATTTTGGATGAAGAAAGGGGTCCTATTTATAGCATTAAGCACCTTATCGAAAGCATCCCTCCAGGATTAATCTGGTCCATCTGATTGCTATCAGATTGATCGGATGAGTTACCGGATGGTTAAGATAAGCATTTCGTATCGGGATACATCATTTTCCTTTTCGTGATCTGAAGATCATGCGATCAACGTGCCTCTGAAACATCATTTCACGATCCAACTACTACCATGATCTGATGATCACGTTGTTGCCGTCAAGATCGCTGTGGCCTGTAGCTGCTATCGGTGCCGAAGTGCATGACTTGTTGCTCTTGGGGGGTCTTGTCCTGTAAGACCTGCAAAAATAGGGTTAGTGATCCGGGCAGGGGATTCCGGCGGGGGCACTCCGACGGCCAAGTCAGTGACAATCCAAGGGAACAGATCCTCCTGGTCGAGCCCCTCTTGATGGACTCCACACTAGAAGGAGTTGATGGTATGAGAATAAGACGAAAGTATGTAGGAGGACGACGACGGAGCTAGAGGGATTCTCTGCGTAACCGCTCCTCCTTTGCTTTCTTAGAGTGGTGGTGGTGCCTCGCCCCTCTGGTTGAGCTTGCACCGGTGTTCTTTTGAGTTTGAGTTGAGTTGAGATTTGTTACCTCCCCTCTCGGGGGTGTCGACTGTTCTTTGTAGTCAAGGTGACTGTTGGGTGCTTGCCTTGGGATTCCCGTTGGGCTGGCAGGTGCGTGCGGCAGGGTACCGTGCCATAGATGGGACGCCTTTCCTGACATACGGTAGGGAAAACTTCTATTCGCTCTGACATTCCCTCCGGTCACCCCATTCCAGGAAACTTGGCAGAGCCTCGATCCGTGGGCCGTCGCCCCCGAGATTCGTGCCCTTTGGCTGGCCCATCCCTCTGGCAGTACGGGCGGCCGGTGGAGGGTGTGGCATCTTGATCAGGGTGTTTCCCTTGTTTCTGGTGTAAGTGGTGGGCTGGCAGTTATTGCAGTATGGTGGGCACTTTTTAGCGGTCCTTGGGTGGCCTTCCGGTGTCTTGGGATGATAGTACTGTCCTCCCGTCTACAGTCGCCTTTGCCTGAGCCGGAGGTCGAGCAGGGGAGGCATGGCTCGATCTGGTGGAGGACAGGTGGTGGCTCCGGCCCAGAGGGCTCGACCTCGGAGAGAGACTCCATGTGGCGGGTGAGGGCTGAGCTTGACTCCGACCATAGGGCTCAATCTCGGAGGGGCTCGATCTGGTGGAGGACAGGTGGCGACTCTGGCCCAGAGGGCTCGACCTCGGAGAGAGACTCCATATGGCGGGTGAGAGCTGAGCTCGACTCTGACCACGGGGCTCGATCCCGGAGGGGCTCGATCTGGTGGAGGACAAGTGGCGGCTCCGGCCCAGAGGGCTCAACCTCAGAGAGAGACTCCACGTAGCGGGTGAGGGCTGAGCTTGACTCCGACCACGGGGCTCGATCCCGGAGGGGCTCGATCTGGTGGAGGACAGGTAGCGGCTCCGGCCCAGAGGGCTCCACCTCGGAGAGAGACTCCACGTGGTGGGGAGGGCTGAGCTCGACTCCGACCACGGGGCTCGATCCCGAAGGGGCTCGATCTTGGTGGGGACACCGGAGGCACCAGAATAAGATAGAGACTTTTCAACCCTCTATGAATTGATCAATAATTTATGAGTCTATCTGTAATAAGGGCTTAGACCATCTGAGTCCATTTTAGTTGTTATTTGAGTCTTTTGAGTTGTTATTTCAGTTCTGTACTAGTCAGCTCATGTTGAGCTAGTTTAGTCCAATGCTAGTCAGCTCATGTTGAGCTAATTTTATTTTTTTGAATCCTGTCCAAGCATACTGAAGACTCAAGACTATATCATACAAGTGAAGACCAAGTCCAACTAGATTGAATACATGGAAGTATAGCCCAAGTCCAACCCAGCTTGAAGATTTGAAGACCCCAGGAGGAAAATTCAGAAAACCCTGATTTCTTGTAGATGCCCTCCAGATGCCCAGATTCCCTTCCAGATGCCAAAGTATATTCATAGATAAGGGCATCCATGATTCCAGAGGTCCATCTGCATCCTAGCCCAAAGAAATCAAGCCCAGGTGCCAAGCCCAAGCCCTAAAAAAGCAAGATACCATGGAATATTCCTGCTACATGGCTACCAGGCCACCCCAGCTTCCAGAGGCCCAAACCCATGCACCCGAACCCCTTTGGGCTGGCCTCTTGCTACTCCTAGAAGCCCAACACGCCCCCCTAGGCATCCTTGGAGTGTTGGCCAAGTCAAGAGAATTTTTAGGGATTTTTTTCTACCTAATATTTCCTTATTTTCTAGCTAGGGTTTGAGAAGGAAAATGATTCTTATGTAAAGACTTATGTGCCCTTACTTGGAGCCCAAGGTTAAGGGTCTATTTAAAGGACCCTAGCCTCTTGTATGAAGGGAGATTTTGATATATGAAATAAACTTTGAGTTCTTCTATTGTTTTGTGTGATTACCCTACTGTGTGCATAAAGGGGTTTGAGAGTTCTTCTTCCCGGTGTTTGCAACCATCTTCCTGCCACCAACCATCCTTCCAGCCCCCTCCAAAACTTTCTTCTCTTTGCTGTTTTTCTTTGTTTTCTTAATTTTCTCTGAGTTTTCTAACCCCTAACAGGTTGTTTGCAGGTCTCCGAGTTCCTACGAATCCAACGACTCCAGCCAAGCCTCAATCGGACCACCGAGCAGAAAGCCGGGTATCCACGGGTCTTTGGCTCGGTTTTCCAGGCCGCATCTGTCGAGAAACGAGAGATCCCTTCATTGCGATCTTCACCGGGCACTTCAGACATTGTCAGGTACACCCCCTCTACCTCCAGTCTTATTATTGTAGGAGAACTTGCCCTAACCGAGGCTTCTCAGCCCCGGCGATCCTTTTTTAGTACTTTTCTAGGTTCTAATCTGCATGCTTGGCTTCAAAAATTCATACAAAATTCTCTACAACTAATTTTAATCTGAAATTTGGGAATTAATCACCTAACCCCACATATAAAACATACAAAAAGAATTGCATGCATATTAGTCCCGCATCAGATCTGGTGGAGGACAGGTGGTGGCTCCGGCCAAAAGGGCTCAACCTCGGAGAGAGACTCCACGTGGTGGGTGAGGGCTGAGCTCGACTCCGACCACGGGACTCGATCCCGGAGGGGCTCGATCTGGTGGAGGACAGGTGGCGACTCCGGACCAGAGGGCTCGACCTCGGAGAGAGACTCCACGTGGCGGGTGAGGGCTGAGCTCGACTTCGACCACGGGGCTCGATCCCGGAGGGGCTCGATCTGGTGGAGTACAGGTGGCTGCTCCGACCCAGAGGGCTTGACCTCGGAGAGAGACTCCACGTGGCGAGTGAGGGCTGAGCTCGACTTCGACCACGGGGCTCGATCCCGGAGGGGCTCGATCTGGTGGAGGACAGGTGGCGGCTCCGGCCCAAAGGGCTCGACCTCGGAGAGAGACTCCACGTAGCGGGTGAGGGCTGAGCTCGACTCTGACCACGGGGCTCGATCTAGTGGAGGACAGGTGGCAGCTCCGGTCCAAAGGGCTCGACCTCGGAGAGAGACTCCACGTGGCGGGTGAGGGTTGAGCTCGACTTCGACCACGGGGCTTGATCCCGGAGGGGCTCGATCTGGTGGAGGACAGGTCTTGGCTCGGCGGTCAGCCCCGTTGTCCCCAAGGGGGCCAACCTGGCCAAGGGGTCAGGCCGAAGGACCTTACATGGCGGTCTTGCCTGTCATGGCACCTAACAGCTGTTCCATGTCAGCGATCCTGCCACATCACATGTTATCAACCATTCTGGATACGTTGATCCATGAACAGATGCTTGATCCGTTGATCTGCCGATCGCAACTGATTGATAACCATTAGCCGGTCTGCTTTGATCACTGTGATCAATCTATGATTGACACGATCTTAGCCCATCATCAGACGATCTTGATTCATTCAATCCTGACCATCTGATCCTTTTGATCAGGAAAAATTTTAAAGCTCCCATGCTCCTCGTGACGATGCGCACGTGCAAAGTGCAAAGTACCCATTGCACCCTTATCGCTCATCGCGCACGTGCATGGGTGATGTTACGCATCACCTCTAGCTCTTCATCTATGATTAGCCCAAACTCAAGAGCATGGGATGGAGTTCCCATATAAAGTGAATCAAGTTTTCTTATACTTTCGATATGGGACTAAATTTCCCATGTTCAAAGGGCAGTTTAGAAATAAAATTTCTATTCACTTTTTTCAACAATCTTCCACATGAATGAAAGTTTAGACTAAGATCAAAAATCAGCACAGGCAATCCCCAACAAAAAGGATTAAATGCAAATGAATATGCAGACACTATAAGAGAGTATAATGGAATGAAGTTGTATCAGGATAGGTAGCTTATGGCTTTGAACCTTCTTTAGTGAGTTGTTATCGAGCTTACTTGCTAAAAGTGTACATGATGTCTTGAACTTTTCAGTGTTTTATGTAAACTAAAACAATAACAATCACACAACTTCATTCCGAGCATTCTTTTTGGTTCTTATGGTTATGTTCATTTTGGCCCCGAACAACTCCTGGTTTTATTAGTGCTTTAGAGAATCAAAGCCTTTTAGATTCTCATAAAATTGGCCCAGTTCACACTCACATAGGTGATTCTTATTAAGAGTATATTGCTATACCCCACATGATATTCATGTCATAAGAATCATTAAAAGCTATGCTTATTTTAGTACCTTTAGCAGGTAGCATGGATTATCATAGGAATGAGTAGGATTTAACTTCTTTTATGCTATGTTAATCTCTTCATAATTTAGTTATCCCTTTTAAACCTAGATTTTGGGATCTCCTGTCAACTAGGTTGGGTATCCACTATAAAGATTAATTTGTTATAGGCTTTAAATCCATTCCTTTCGATAAATAATTTACTTGATCTCTTGGTAAACCTTTTGTTAGAGGATCTGCAAGGTTTTTCTTTGACTGAATGTAGTCAATAGAAATTATTCCATTTTTAAGTAATTGCTTAATGGTATTATATCTATGACTTTTATGTTTAGACTTACTATTATACATCTTATTTTGTGCTCTGCAAATAGCCAATTGATTATCACAATAGATACAAATTGCAGACACAGGTTTAGACTAACATGAAATATTTTCTAAAAAATTTTGAAGCCATCTGTTTCTTCTCCAGCTTTATCTAAAGTTATAAACTCTAATTCCATAGTGGACCAAGCTATACAAGTTTGTTTTAAAGATTTTCATGACACTGCACCTCTTCCTAAGGTGAATACATATCCACTAGTAGATTTAGTTTCTTCTGTTAATGATATCCAGTTAGCATCACTATACTCTTTTAGTATAGCTGGATATTTCGTATAATATAATCCATAACTTAGGATATATCATAAATATCTTAATACCCTTACTAGTGCTATCCAATGATTTGGATATGGATTACTAGTAAATCTGCTTAACTTATTGACAGCATATACTATGTCAAGACGGGTGCAATTCATGACATACATTAAACTGCCAATTATACGTGAATATTCTAGTTGTGATATGGGTTGCCCAGTATGCTTAGCAAGATGTAGATTAACATCTACAGGGATTTTAACCGGGCTGGTATCATACTTATTGAACTTTTTTAATATTTTCTCAATTTAGTGAGATTGAGATAATATTATATCATCAGACGTTCTAGTGATTTTAATCCCTAGTATAACGTCTGTGATACCCATATCTTTCATATCAAAATGTTTGATTAATATTTTTTTTGTATTGTTAATTATACCGGTATCACAACCTATGATTAACAAATCATCCATGCATAAGCAGACTAACACATACCCTGTAGGCATGGTTTTGGCATACATACATTTGTTATATTCATTTATTTTGAATCCATTAGACAATATGACATTGTCAAATTTTATATGCCATTGCTTAGGTGCTTGTTTTAATCTATATAAGGATTTCACAAGTCTGCACACCTTCTTTTCTTTGCCTGGATCAACAAATCCTTCAGGTTATTCTATATATATTTCTTCATCTAATTCACCATTTAGAAAAGCTATTTTAACATACATTTGATGTATTTCAATATTATCAATAGCTGCAATAGCAATTAACATTCTTATAGATGTTATCCTTATTACTGGTGAATAAGTATCAAAGAAGTCTAGACCTTCTTTTTATTTAAAGCCTTTAGCTACTAATCTGGCTTTATACTTGTCAATTGATCCATCAGCCTTTATTTTTTTCTTAAAGATCCATTTACACCCCAAAGGCTTCATACATAATGGTAAATCTACCAATTTCCAGGTATGATTATGTATGATGGACTCAATTTCACTATTAATAGCTTCTTTCCAAAAGGGTGCTTCTGATGTAGACATTACCTCTTTGAATGTTTCTAGTACATTTTCTATCATGTACGTTATATAATCCAGACCAAAAGATTTTGTAACTTTCAGTCTTTTACTGCGTTTAGGTTCATCTTCAGGATGGTTTTCCTGATGCCTACTACTTGTAATATTCTCATAAGTTTGTTTATTTGAATTTATTACAGATGTTCCTTTATTTGGAAATATATTTTCAAAAAATGATGCATTTCTTGATTCCATGATTGTATTTTTCTGTATATTAGGTATATTTGATTTATATACAAGAAAACGATATGCACTACTATTTTGTGCATAACCGATGAAAATACAATCAACAGTTTTAGGTCCTATTTTGACAATTTTGATATATGGAATAGCTACTTTAGCTAGATACCCCCACACTCTTAAATAATTATAAGAAAGCCTTTTCCATTTCCATAATTCATATGAAGTTATGTCCTTCTTTTTAAGAGATATTTTATTAAGAATATGATTAGCTAAGAGAATTGCTTCTCTCCCTAAATTTTGTGGTGATCCAGAATTTATCAATATGGCATTCATCATTTCTTTTAATGTTCGATTTTTGCGTTCAGCAATTTCATTAGATTGAGATGAATAAGGAGCTGTAGTTTGATGAATAATGACATGTTCTTGATAAAATTCATTAAACGGTATATCGTATTCACCACCTCTATCACTCCTTATAATATTGATCTTTTTACTAAGTTGATTTTCAAACTCATTTTTATAATATTTAAACATATCTAAAGCCTCATCTTTAGACTTTAGTAGATACAGATAACAGTATATAGTTGAATCATCAATAAATATTATAAAATATTTTTTACCTCTTCTAGTTTGTACAGACTTTAAGTCACATAAATCACTGTGAATCAAATCTAGATGTTCAGTATTCCTTTCTATTGAATGAAATAATGTTTTGGCTAGCTTAGCTTCAACACATTTCACACTTGTAGTGTAGATTGATTTCATGATTAGGCTATAATTCTAAATTCATTAATTTTTGTAATGTATTAAAATTTACATGTCCAAATCTATCATGCCATAAACAAGAAGAGTCAACCATATAAGTAGAAGAATAATCTTTATTCTTGTCAAGATTGTGATGTACAGTCATTACATTCATCTTGAATAAACCATTATTCAAGTAACCTTTTTCTAGAAAGACCCCCCCTTTAGTTAATACAAATTTATCAGACTCAAAGACCACCCTAAACCCATGTTTGCTTAGGAGGGAGCCTGAAATTAAATTCTTCCAGATGTCAGGAACATGCAGTACGTCGTTCAATAGAAGCTCTTTGCCAGATATCAACTTCATAACTATGCGGCCAAGTCCTTCTATCTTGGATGTAGCGAAGTTACCCATGACCAGCTTTCTACCTTTGATAGGAGTATATGATGAGAACATACTCTTATCAGAGCAGACATATCGAATAGCTCCAGTGTCAACATACCTCTCATTTGGTTTATCAACCATGCTGACTTCGAACACAACTGCTGACAGCATCATTTCTGACACTCCATGGGATAAGGTATCTTTAGTAACATTGACTTCTTGTTTCTCTTTTCTCTTGAAGCGACAATCCTTAGATTTGTGGCCTAGTTTTTCACAGATAAAATATTTGCCCTTGAATTTCTTTGGATTGTCCTTCTTCTACTTATAGCCTTCTGTAGAAAATCTATGTTTCTTATTGTTGACCTTCCCTTCCATGAGGTTAGCCCTAGGCTCAGTATGATATCCTCCTTTCTTATCATGGCTCTTGTTATCTTCCTCGATCTTCAGGCGGACGATCAGATCTTCAAGTCCTATCTCCTTCCGCTTATGCTTCAGATAGTTCTTGAAGTCCTTCCAAGATGGGGGTAGCTTCTCAATTATAGCGGCTACCTAGAATGACTCATTCAGAGACATCCTTTCTGCATGTATCTCATGCAGTATGATTTGCAGTTCTTGAACTTGCTCCATGACGGTTTTGTAGTCTACCATCTTGTAGTTAAGAAACTTGCCGACCATAAATTTCTTATGACCTGCATCCTCGGTCTTGTACTTCTTGTCCAAGGATGCCCACAGTTTTTTTGCTGTGCTGATACTACTGTATACATTGTACAGAGTATTCTCTAATCCATTTAGGATATAGTTCTTGCATATGAAGTCTGAGTGCTTCTATGCATCCACAGCAGCGACAATTTACTTGTCGTTCTCTCCTTCCTTCAGGACTGGTGGATTTTCGTTGAAAACTCTAAGCAAATTCAGAATCGTTAGATAGAACATCATCTTCTGTTGCCATCTCTTGAAATCGGTGCCAACAAACTTCTCCGGCTTCTCGGCTTAAACAGGTGTAGCTATTGTTGCCATCAGTTGAGCAGTGCTTCCAGTATAGATGAGAAAATGTCTTAAGATTGTTATTTGGTGGCTACCTGAATGCTAAGACCGAGTCTAGAATCAAACTCTATGTCCTTAAGATAATTTCGTCCTGTACAAGTGCTTACGGTTTGTATGACGATTATCTCCTAAAATACAATGGTCTTCTTCTGGTGAAAGAAACACTACTATTCACCAAAACAGCGAACCAAGAATGCTTATCTTTCTTTTATGACTAGAGTATGCAAAATGCACTATAGATATACTCTCTTCCTTCAGAGTATGCAAATGCCTAAGGAAAGAACTCTTTTCGATGAATTTTGGATGAAGAAAGGGATCCTATTTATAGCATTAAATACCTTATCGAAAGCATCCCTCTAGGATTAATCTGGTCCATCTGATTGCTATCAGATTGATCGGATGGGTTACCGGATGGTTAAGATAAGTCATTTCGTCTCGGGATACATCCTTTTCCTTTCCGTGATCTGAAGATTACGCGATCAACGCGCCTCTGAAACATCGTTTCACGATCCAACTACTACCGTGATCTGATGATCACGTTATCAACCGTTCTGGATACATTGATCCATGAACAGACGCTTGATCCGTTGATCTGCCGATCGCAACCGACTGATAACCATTGGCTGGTCTACTTTGATCATCGTGATCAATCTATGATCGACACAATCTTATCCCATCATCAGACAATCTTGATTCAATTAATCCTGACCATCTGATCTTTTTGATCAAGAAAAATTTTAAAGTTCCTCATGCTCCTCGCGATGATGCGCACGTGCGAAGTGCCCATTGCACCCTTGTCGTGTGCGCGCGTGCACGGGTGATGCTACGCATCACTTCTAGTTCTCTGTCTATGGTGAGTTCAAATTCAAGAGCATGGGATGGAGTTCCCATATATAGTGAATCAAGTTTTCTTACACTTTCAATATGAGACCAAATTTTTCATGTTCAAATGATAGTTTAGGAATAAAATTCCTATTCACTTTTTTCAATACTTATTAGCTACATTTACACAAAACAAAGAGAAAAATGACCAACAAGGTCTGACAGCACACATGCTACTTAAATATGTTACGTCCACATGTATGTGAACATGAATTAATTTAAACTTTTAACTATTGAATCCGATCATTTTATTTTATTTTATTTTATTTTTTGGTAATTGATATGGTGTTTATTCATCAACCCGGTCTCAGCAACTAGCTAAAGTGATTACCTGGGCATAAACCAAGTAGACAATCTTTGGCAACCAGTTAAGCCGCCAGCCAAGCCATCAACTGTAATGGTCCGTCAAACTCTTAACCTCGGTGCTTACCCAGGTGTCTACTTGGAATGTCAAAGCCAATCAAAGAAGGCTACCCGAGCCAATAAGTCACAAGTCTCCAATTCAAGCATATTTAAGGCAATTGGCCAATTGAGGGATAGTTATGGCATATTAATATGCCATTATTGTATGATTACCGTAATTAATCTTCCTCTATGCGCAACGTAGGGACCATTACCAAGGAGTTAAGATCCAATTCTGCCTTAGCAATGGACGTCAGCCCTCTTTCTATATAATTTTTTTTTTTGTTTTATTAGAATCTCTCTAACTTAAATATCGGAGAATTCATTACCGGATAAACTTTGATTAGTTTATTTTCTTCTTTTTGGTATTAAGCCGCCGGACATACGATATCACGGGGGTTCCTTCCGCCAAACTTTTCAGCTCAAAGGTGACGTCATTATTTCACTTTGGTCTTTTGGTGGCAACAGCAATCCAATCAAACACCTTCCATGTTCAATGTTTTAAATATACAGATGAAAGATGAGATCACCTTGACATGGATTGAACAATAAACATATCCCATGTTTTTGTCGGCATGTTAGAGATGCCAGCACTAGCGCTGGTCATGTGCATCACATCGACGTAAGTGGTGGCGTAGGCCAAGCATGCAAGGAACATCCGAGAGTCAACCGCCCATCCAACGTGTGACTGTGGCAATTTCACAAGGTACCTATTTTGGCCCTACGGACTTTTCCTCTTCTACCTAATATCATCACGCGCTAAGCCTATTTAAATTACCGAGGCCTGAGAGCTCCTTGGATGTAGGCAATAAAATCTAAACGCCGGACATACCGGCCAGTTCTTTTTTTTTTTTTTTTAAGTAAAACGGTGTATTCTCAAAATAGGTCGAACACGATCCAGGAAGTCAAAAAAATCAAAAAAAAAAAAAAATCATGTCGGGTCCCAGGATATTTCTAAGATAGAGAGTGAATACAATCCAGAAAATCAAAAAAAGAAGATCATGTAGGACCTTCAGGACATCCCCGAGGAGGTCTACAAAACTTCGTCTGTATGGTGAACAACATAGAAAGCAATCCAATTCGTCATCGAGTTCGCTTCCCGGTACACATGCCTAATAATAACAACCCTAAAAAAGGACTCAATGTCCCATAGGAGAGGATGTGAATGAGAGGACTGAAGAGCCCCTTGAATTCAGGTGATGACGGTAGCAGAATCCTCCTCAAGAAAGATGTACTCAGCCCGAAGGACCCGCATGGCATAGACACTACAAAAAGAGTCACATACATCCATGCTTTTTAGACACATAAAATATATACATGAGTAAACTTTCAAATTCTAAAAAAAGTTATAAATGTCCACGTTTGGCAAACGTGAAAATGCTATAATCAATTTGTAACTTACATTTCAACTATTAAACGTGAGTAAACCAAATATAATAGATAAATATTGGTATGCCAAGAAAATAGTGCCCAAAAAAATTAATACTGATCCCAGGTCTAGAACTATTCCAAACTCGGATTCAATTAACTCTAACATAAATGAGTCGAGACCCGACTAAAAATATAATATAATATCCAGACCCGAGACCTAAGATCCAAGATTCGACTAAAAATATAATATAATATATATTTAAATAATATAATATAATGTAATGTAATATGATATATTTTATAATTTATTATAATATATTATTTTACATTTTTTATTTTAAATATTAAAAATATAATTACACTATATTATAATTTATCATAATATATTAAAATGTATCATATTATTTTATATTCTATTATATTTAATATAATGCCAGATATTGATTTTAGTTATATTAAAATATATTAATATTTAATATAATATAGTTTTATATAATTTAATTTGGTTTTACATGATTTTATATAATTTTACATGATAAAAACATATAATATAATATAAAGTAATATAATATAATATGATATGATATAGCATATTTTCTAATTTAATATAATATATTATGTTATATTTTATATTTTTCTAATATTAAAAATATGCTATAGCCATAGAAGAAAATTTAATATAGCCATAGCCATATAAGAAAATCCAACATATTTAAAATAATGCTGTAAATGGTTTAGTTTGATTTGTGACCCAATCCAATTTGACCTGCATAGACTTGAACTAACCTCTTTTCGAGGACCCATGAATCCATGTCAGGTTCTAAAGTTGGACCCACTCTATTTTTTTGAATAGGGTTTGGATTTATTAATTGTAAACCCAACCTGACTCAAACATATTATAAGTCTTAAATTGAATGGGTCCATCTTTAATTGGAATGAGCAAGTTAGTGAGAGAGAGAGGATACGGTGCTAAACTACAACCAATAGTATAAAGTAAAATGATGATACTTTAATGAGAGAGAAAGAGCACTTAAATATCTTTTTAAAATAAAATTTGTAAATTTCTCAGCCAGCACAAGGATAATATTTTAGTTAACAAAGTTATATATCATTGCAAGAAAAAAAGCATTTGCAACAAACATTTCTAACGAATGATAAATTATATATAGAAAAAAATAATTTTTCCCAACCAATATTTATTTTTGTTAGAAATATATTGTTATGTGTAATTTTTTTCAATGGATTAGTCCTGGTCTTTGAAAAAAGATTTTTTTTACAATATATTGTTAGCAAAGATTGAAAAAATATAATTCTAATTTGATGGCACCAATAAATACATGCCATGAAAAAAATATTTTTTATTTATTTTTTTAAAAAAATTCATTCGACGTGCCATGTGATTTTTTTTGCCTTAACTTTTGCCTTGAGCCCTGAGCCTCAATTAAATTTCCTCCTTAGCTCGGATTAAAACTCCTGATTAGGTCGAATTAAAACCCAAGCCTGAATCCCATTTCATCTGGCTTTCCTTTATTTTTCTTCTTCCCGGTGGCCTACCGTGCATCTTCCTTTTCTCTTCATCTTCTTCGTCTTCTCCCATTTCGCCGCCTTCTCCACCCCTTCTTTTTTCATCGTCTCCTTCTCCACCTCCCTCAAACATCCACCTCGCCATCAGGTCCTTAAGAGCCTACGTATCAGTTGCGACATTAGTGGCCTCAGGAACCCTGGCATTGGTGACCTCTAGGCCAGTGGCTTCCATCCAATGGCATTAGTCGCCAGTTCATCCTCGTGTCCGATTGTCAGGGCCATTTGCAAAGCACTTTGCTTGGCCATGGCCTCTGACACGATTTTGTACATATCTTATAATAAGATGTCTTGAGCAATTACCACTAGAGCATTTTTTCCTTGTTTTGCCTAGTTTTGGGGGATTTTCCTTGTGTCGGGGCTTCTTGCGACGAACCAGAAAAATGCAAGTCTCCTCGATACCTTGAAACCCCCGGGGTGGGATTTGGCGGGATGCCCCGCATGTATAGTATCGGGAGGGTGACCGAGAATAATTATGGGCCGGTTTCCTGGTGGATTCTTGCGGTTCATCGTTGCCTCCTCTACCTTCTAAGCCCTTAGGATAGGTCTAGTGGTAGTTGCATTTTCTTGTAATCTCTCCATTTACATTAATGAAAATACTGGTTTTGCCTTTGTGCATTTGAGTGTGTTTCCTTGCCATTTCATTTTGTCTCTTGTGTGTTTGCCTTGGTTGCAGCATCGCCTTTCTGTCGCTGGCACGCATTGGCTGGTTCCATTTTGCAGGGCATTTTGGAGCATCGCACGGGTTTGGCCTAAGCAAAGACTAACCCCGTGACAAGTGGTATCAGAGCCAAGTTCGGCTGTGGACATTAGCGCAATGCACATGGGTCGCAGGAACGAGGGAGAGACGAGCGGGACGGTGCATGATGAGGCGACGGTTGCTTCACCAGTCCCGATAGATGTACAAGCTGATAATGCAAAGCTACGAAGTCACAAGGAGCGGATGTCTGCGTTGGAGGTGCAGTTGGCCCAAATGGATGAGAGCATGGCTCATCTATTCTCAATGGTGGACCGTGTTGCAAACTTGGAGTTGAGTCAGGAGCAGCTTTTGGAGACTATGGATAATCACAGTGACAATAGTAAAGAGTCTGTCACGCTCTTGCGAGAGCAACTGAACGATCTGACCAGCAAGGTTGCAGTGCTGACTCGAGCAGTGGGTAACATGCCAGCTCCAGGTGCTGTGGAAGGCGGGACAAGCCAGATGAGAGCACCAGAACCTAGAAGTTACAATGGAGCTCGTGATGCAAAGGAGTTGGAGAATTTCTTGTTTGATGTCAAGCAGTACTTCCGGGTGGTGCGACCTGACTCCGAGGAGACAAAGGTCATCTTGGCTACCATGTACCTAACCGGGGATGCCAAACTATGGTGGCAAACACGGTATGAGAATATGCAGGCGGGTTGATGCATCATTGCCAACTGGGAGGACCTAAAGAGGGAGATCAAGGCTCAGTTTTTGTCAGAAAATGTGGACTTTATTGCTCGGTGAAACTTGAGGCATCTCCATTATATAAGAACTGTGCGAGAATATGTGAAGTAGTTCTCTGCATTGATGTTGGGCATTAGGGATATGTCCGAGAAAGACAAGCTATTCTATTTCTTGGAAGGTTTGAAGCCATGGGCCCAGCAGGAGTTGCAACGGAGGGGTGTCACCGACTTGGCATCTGCTCAAGTTGCAGCTGAGCGCTTGACAGATTTCCTCCCCTCTGACCACCAGAAGAAGAAGGCCATGACAAATACCTCCAAGAATCCAAAGCTGTCAAAAGGAAAGGGTGTGGGGAATGAGAAGAAGAAAGACTTTAAAACTAAGGGGCCAGAGCCATCAAAGACCCCAAAGTCTGGGTGCTTTCTATGTGGAGGGCCACACATGGTGAAGAACTGTCCCCAGAAACAGGCTCTCAATGCCTTGCAAGCTAGTGTGCAGCGGAGCCAAGTTAAACCGGAAGACCTTAGCAGCGATAGTGAGGAGGAACAGGTTGAGGGTCCTAGGATGGGTGCCCTCAGGCTACTCAATGCTATCAAGGGTCAAGTGGGGGAGCAGCTCAAGCCATCCAAGCTGCAACAGCCAAAGCAGCAGCAGCAGTCGAAACCACACCAAACTCACCAGCATGCTAGTCGACGAACCAATGAACTCATGTATGTGCAAGTGGAGCTCAATGGTCGTGTAACCCAAGCAATGGTGGACACTGAGGCAACCCACAACTTTGTTGCTGATCGGAAGGCCACTCGCCTTGGATTGAAGCTGGAAGGGGATTCTAATAGAATGAAGGCAGTGAACTTGAAAGCTCAGCCCATTGTTGGACTTGCAAGGGAGGTGCCAATACGAGTCGGAACTTGGTATGGAAAAGCCAATTTCATGGCCGTACCGCTGGATGATTTCCAAGTGATTTTGGGCATGGAGTTCCTTCAAGCAGCTAGGGTGGTCCCAATGCCATTTCTTGATGCACTATGCATGATAAGAGATGAGTCTCCTTGTGTTGTCTCTGTTGCTCGGCGGGCTCAAGAAGGGATTCAGCATATATCTTCGCTTCAGCTAAAGAGAGGAATGAAGAGAGGAGAGTTAACCTATGTGGCTGCTGTGAAGCTAAAGTCAGAAGCCAAAGACATGGGTCCTTTGCCTCCTGGGGTGGCTAAAGTCTTCCAGGATTTTGAAGATGTAATAACTCCCAAGTTGCTAAAGACTTTGCCGTCGCCGCGGGCGGTGGACCACAAAATTGAGCTGGAGGTGGGCACAAAGCCTCCTGCTCGTCCACCTTATCGTATGGCCCCACCGGAGCTTGCAGAACTCAGGAAATAGCTTGATGAGCTGCTAAAGGGAGGACTCATTCGCAGCTCAAAGGCCCCCTTTGGAGCCCCAGTTCTCTTTTAGAAGAAACATGATGGGAGTCTCCGACTGTGTGTGGATTATCGAGCCCTGAACAAGGTGACTGTGAAAAACAAGTATCCAATTCCTTTAATTGCAAACTTGTTTGATCAGCTGGGTGGAGCTCGCTATTTTTCCAAGCTGGATTTGAGATATGGGTATTGGCAAGTATAGATCGCAGAGGGAGATGAAGGCAAGAGTACATGTGTGACAAGGTACGGGGCATTTGAATTCTTGGTGATGCCCTTCGGATTGACTAATGCCCCAGCTACCTTTTGTACACTAATGAACCAGCTATTCCATGACTATCTTGACAAATTCGTGGTGATGTACCTTGATGATATTGTCATGTATAGTCAGACACTAGAGGACCATGAGAAGCACTTGCAGATCATCCTTCAAGTTCTGCAAGAGAACTCCCTCTATGTAAAGAAGGAGAAGTGCTACTTTGCCCAGGAAGAGATTTTGTTCTTGGGACATCATGTTGGTGGTGGCATGATCCATTTGGACCAGGAGAAGGTCCAAGCTATACAAGAGTGGCAGGCCCCTACTAAAGTGACAGAGTTGCGATCTTTCCTGGGGCTTGTTAACTACTATAGACGGTTCATCGCAGGCTACTCTCATCGTGCTGTGCCACTAATAGAACTATTGAAGAAGGATCAATCGTGGGATTGGTCTTCGAAGTGCCAAGAAGCTTTCAAAGAGTTGAAAGCTACTGTAATGAAGGAGCCCGTGCTACGACTTCCAGATCATAACTTATCCTTCGAAGTCCATACAGATGCCTCAGACTTTGCTATTGGAGGAGTCCTTGTTCAGGAGGGTCATCCAGTGGCATTTGAAAGTCGAAAGCTGAATGACACAAAGAGACAATATACTGTTCACGAGAAGGAGATGACAGTGGTGGTTCACTATCTAAGGGTGTGGAGGCACTATCTTCTTGGATCACGATTCATGGTGTGGACTGATAATGTGGCCCTCAACTACTTCCAAACACAAAAGAAGCTATCTCCAAAACAGGCCTGCTGGCAGGACTTCTTAGCGGAGTTTGACATGACCTTGGAATATAAACCAGGGCGTATGAACCAGGTGGTCGATGCCCTGAGCCGAAAGGCGGAGCTTGCCGCTCTAAAGGTGATGGAGCAAGGGCAAGTTAGCCAAGTGCAAGCAACTTTGTTGCCAAAAATTCGAGATGGATTGCTAAAGGATCCCACAGCTATCACTTTAAAGCAGCTCATTGATGAAGGGAAGGCACGGTGATTCTGGTCCGAAGATGGGCTCATTTTGACAAAAGGGCATTGGGTGTATGTGCCTCGGATGGACAACCTTAGAAAAGAACTATTACGAGAATGCCATGACACTCTTTGGGCTGGTCACCCAGGAATGCACCGAACTCTTGCCCTCTTGGAGAGGGCATACTACTGGCCAAGGATGGGAGAGGATGTGGAAGATTATGTCCGGACATGTCTCATTTGCCAACAGGACAAGGTGGAGCGAAGCAAGCCTGGTGGGCTCCTTAAACCTTTGCCTGTACCGGAGCGGCCATGGGAGAGCGTCTCGATGGATTTCATCTCGAGCTTGCCAAAGGTGGGGGAGTATGGGTCGATCCTAGTGGTGGTGGATCGATTCTCGAAGTATAGCATCTTCATCCCAGCACCCTTGCATTGTTCTGCGGAGGATGTAGTTCGACTCTTCTTGAAGCATGTGGTGAAGTATTGGGGTATCCCTCAAAACATTGTCAATGACAGAGATTCCAGGTTCTTAAGGAGACTTTGGACTGGGCTTTTCAAGTTGTTGGGGTCCAAATTATACTTCTCTACTAGCCTTCATTCTCAAACTGATGGCCAGACAGAAAGAATAAATATTCTTTTGGAGCAGTATCTGAGGCACTTCGTAAGTGCCAACTAAAGGGATTGAGTGAAGTTGATGGATATAGCCCAATTCTCCTATAACTTGCAGCAGAGCTCTGCATCAGGCAAGAGCCCCTTTGAAATCATCACTAGACAGCAACCCTCCAGTCCGCACATTATGGTTGTGGGGTATACTGGAAATAGTCCGTTAGCTTATCTTCTGGCCAAGGAGTGGCACCACAATGATGAGATTGCACGGGCATATCTGGAGAAGGCTTCCAAGAAGATGAAGAAGTGGGCTGATAAAGGAAGGAGACCTCTAGACTTCAAGAGAGGCGACATGGTACTGGTTAAGCTCCAACCAGCCCAACTCCGGTTCTTTCGCAAGGTGCATAAAGGACTGGTTCGCAAGTATGAGAGTCCCTTCCCTATCATTGAAAGAGTAGGAAATGTCTCCTACTGGGTGCAACTTCCTATATGGCTCAAGATACATCCAGTGCTTCATGGAAGTTGCATCAAACCATATCATGCCGATCTTGAGGATCCCATAAGGAACATGTCAAACTGTCCAACCCCTACAACAGCCTCCTTAGAGCGACGGGTTGATAACATTTTGACAGATAGAGTCCATGTGTTACCCAATGGCACACAAGTGATCGAGTACTTGGTGCAGTGGAAAGGACTTCCCAAGTCAGAAGCAAGCTGGGAGCCAGAGGACTCGTTGCGGCATGAAGAAGATCGGGTCGAAGCATATAAACGAAGCATGTCGACGAGGATGTCGACCTAATTAAGTGGGGGAGTCTGTCAGGACCATTTGCAAAGCACTTTGCTTGGCCATGGCCTCTGACACGGTCTTGTACATATCTTACAATAAAATGTTTTGAGCAATTACCGCTAGGACATTTTTCCCTTGTTTTGCCTAGTTTTGGGGGATTTTCCTTGTGTCGAGGCTTCTTGTGACGAACCAGAAAAATGCAAGTTTCCTCGATACCTTGGAACCCCCGGGGTGGGATTTGGCAGGATGCCCCGCATGTATAGTATCGGGAGGGTGAGCGAGAACAATTATAGGCCGGTTTCCTGGTGGATTCTTGCGATTCATTGTTGCCTCCTCTGCCTTCTGAGCCCTTAGGATATGTCCAGTGGTAGTTGCATTTTACTTGTAATCTCTCCATTTACATTAATGAAAACACTGATTTTGCCTTTGTGCATTTGAGTGTGTTTCCTTGTCATTTCCTTTTGTCTCTTGTGTATTTGCCTTGGTTGTAGCATCGCCTTTCTGTCGCTGGCACGCATTGGCTGGTTCCATTTTGCAGGACATTTTGGAGCGCCGCATGGGTTTGGCCTAAGCAAAGACTAACCCCGTGACACGATGGCATTCAATAGGCCGGCGACCTTTTTGCTTGGCATTTTTCTTTTCCAGAAAATTTAAAAAAATGGTAATTTTTGAGTTTCTTTCATTTTTTTAGAATTATTTCTTTAGTTGTATCTTTTCTATTTCCATTGTGATGCCTTGTTCCAAATGTTGTTTCTTTTTAATCTTTTAATTTTTTAAAAAAAGTAAATGAAAAGTAATTCTGTATGGGTCCAGGTCCATTGAATGTATGCTTTAATGTCTTCCAATCCAACTCATCACATTTCTGTACCGAATAAAGGAATGAACAGGAAAAGAATAAAAGATCCTCCTTTTTATAATCCTTATTTCTAGTCATGCGATATTATGATCTGTATTTATAGGCATGCATTGTTGTGTAGTCTTATGTCTATCATAAAATGATTAAAATGAATGTAGAACATATAATTGTGGTTTTTAAAGCCCTGCATCTCAACCTGTTAATGTTGGCTGAGATGGATATCTGTTAAAAAAAGTGAAAGGAACTGAGTTATTCTGAGATATGGCTGATCTATAGGAACCAAGATATTGCAGTATGTGCCAAATCATCAAATCAGGGTTAATGATAATTTAAGGTCGTCAGTTTTGATTTGTAATGATTAAATAATCCATTGAGGATCGTAAATGAGTTGCTGAAAAATATCAGATATATTGGATAACACTGGCCTAGACAATCAGGACCGAGTTTATGCATCGGGCAGGAAAGTCCTGATGGTGATGTGAACCAATATCTTTGCTGAGATGAAAACTTTTCATACAAGGCAAAGCTCTTGAGGCTATCTTTTTGGATTGGATGTTTTGTTTCATCGAGGCTTAGTCCCCAAGTTAAATTATCTAGGTGTAAATAGAGGGCAGATGGTTATTGAAAAAGCATGAATAACAAAAAAAAAAAGTTATTTCTTCCGTAAGCTCTTTTGAAGAGGTATATGTTAGCCACAATTTCTATTCGTCGTTGGACTGCTAGCTTTTGAGTTTTCACTCTTCAAATTTATATTTGATTCTGTGTCTTCTTGGTCTGGTCTATTCTGTTTTCTTTGATTAATAGTTTATGTGGTCAATAATGGGTTGCTATGATTCTTTTTTCGATCCGGGATAGTCAATGTAGAAACACGAGGCTTTGTACTATATAAGATTATGAAAATCCGGTAAATGCTTGCTGAAACTTGGTCAAGACTCTAGAAAAATTTGCTTGTCAAATCAGTTGTTTCTTCCTGCTACACTTTTTCTGCTTCTTCTTCTTAATCTTTCTGGTATCCTGTGGTTCAAAGTATGGCATAAATGGCCAACAATGAGGTGGTTTGACTAATGTTGCAAAAAGTCAACTTTTAAAAAGACATACCACCTTGCCTAGTCAGGTTAATGCTTTGGGATCCTCTATGATCAATTCTGGCTTAAAAGCTCTTTAGGCTTACCGCTAAGACGGTAGTCCGGTTGGTAGAGATTTAGTTTATCTCTCTCCGATCACGGATTCGAGGCATGATCCTATGGATGATTCAATTAAATCCAGGATTAAAATCCTGGGACACGTAACTGAGGGAATGAGAGAGCACCTACTCCTGCGGCTTAGCGGAGCCAAGCTGACGTACTCATCTTTATAAATGGATGAAAAAGTTACGCGAAAATGTACGACCTGTTTCGAACATTGTTTGACGGTATGGGACCCAGTGGAAGGAGCTACACCGGGGATTTACCTCTCCCCCCCCCCCCCTTCCTCTCCTTTTTTTTTTTTCATCAAAAAAAAAAAAAAAAAAAAAACCCTTTAGCCTTCGTCCATCATTTGGGTCAAAGCTCCGGGATTTGATGTGCATTTTTTTCCTAGACCTTAAAAATTAATTGTTGTATCAATGTTTTACTTCCCATGCTTTGTCTTTTGATTGCCTCGATAGAGGAGGAAAATGGATTATTCTTTTCATGGTGATTTTAGAAATATAACATGACAATGTTGAATCTTTTATACGTAATCTTGTTCAGTAGTGTTTTTCATCTGACATTGCAGGGGGGATGTTGTTGAAGTAGATACATGGGTTGATGCAACCGGAAAAAATGGGATGCGTCGTGATTGGCATGTTCGTGACTACCGAATAGGCCAAACCATCTTGAGATCTACCAGGTTGGTATTTCCTTTTCTAGCATGAACTGTCTTTGTGGTTGATTTCAAGAAAGTGCTATCGTACTCGGTTCCAATTCATTATTCTTGATTGTGCTTCTCGCTACTTAACATTGGGTGAACTGAATAATGGTTGTTGGCTTTCCTTCTTGACACGTAGTTTGTGGGTGATGATGAACAAGAACACTAGGAAATTGTCTGAAGTACCTGAAGAAGTTTGAGCAGAAATAAGACAGAAACATGTGCACACACACTAAAAAAAATTACTATGATTGTGTTTTGCCGGTATCTATTCATTGTCTGAAGTTAAGAAGATTCTTTGTATTGCCGATCTTACCACGATGGCCTGTAGCTCGTAAGCTTACGTCGGTTCTCGGACTCTCTCATCTCGAGATCTCCAAACTTCGGGACCTACAAAACAAGGTCAGAGATCCGGACCGAGAGTTCCAGCAGGGGCACTCCGACGATCAAGTCAGAGAGCGGCAAGATAGAACAGGACCTCTAAGGCGGGCTCTCGAAGGATCCCCGTGCTTAGAGGAGATGTAAAATGAAAGAAGTGTGGGGAAGAGAGGAGTTGAGGCCCGGCCTCCCGTGCTAGGGCCACCGAGCTCTCGTCTGAGGACTTCCCGAGATCCTCCCGGATCGTTCTTTTAGTATTCTCCCCTTTTTTCCACCTCCCTTTCCATCCGTTTTTACCGTCCCTTTTATATCACCGAACTGCCTTTAACCCACGTCCCCTCCAGGGGGCTCTCTGAGACCTCTAGACCTTCTCCTTCCCCTTCTTCTTCGAGTCTGGAAGTTAAGTGGCCGACCCGCCTCATCTGCAGTGTGTCACGAAAGGGGAAAGACTGGTGAGGCCTTGGGCCGAGCACGGGAGCTCACCTTTCGGGGCGTTGACGGTGGGCTTCCAGCCATTTCAGGCTCTTGCACGCTAGGATTTCATTTCTCGATTGCGGGGACCTGATTAACTGGTGTAAACGAGGTTTCGCGTATCATTACAGGCCGTACTGATGCCTTGTACGGAGCGCGGCGCGCGTTGGCTCTAGTGGCGACCTCGCAACTCGTGTCTCTGCCTCCCCGAGGATTTGCAAAGTAGGACTGACCTCGGCCGAGGTGGACCCGTCAGGGGGTGCCACTTGGCAGTGGAGCAAGGGCTGCCAGCTTCGGCCGAGGTGGACCCCTCCTGGGTGGACACCTGGCGGAGTGGCAGAGAGAGGCTCAACTTCGACCAAGGTGGACCCGTCTTGGGGTGCCACCTGGCAAAGGAGAAGGAGGGCCCGGCTCGATCTCGGCAGAGGTGGACCCGTCTTGGGGTGCCACCTGGCGAAGGAGCGAGGGGCCGCCAGCTTCGGCCAAGGTAGACCCCTCCTAGGTGGACACCTGGCGGAGTGGCAGAGAGAGGCTCGACTTTGGCCGAGGTGGACCCGTCTTGGGGTGCCACCTGGCGAAGGAGCGGGAGGGCCCGGCTCGACCTCGGCAGAGGTGGACCCGTCTTGGGGTGCCACTTGGCGAGGGAGCGAGAGGCCGCCAGCTTCGACCGAGGTGGACACCTGACGAAGTGGCAGAGAGAGGCTCGACTTCTGCCGAGGTGGACCCGTCTTGGGGTGCCACCTTGCGAAGGAGCAGGAGGGCCCGGCTCAACCTCGGCAGAGGTGGACCCGTCTTGGGATGCCACCTAGCGAGGGAGCGAGGGGCCGCCAGCTTTGACCGAGGTGGACCCCTCTTGTGTGGACACCTGGCGGAGTGGCAGAGAGAGGCTCGACTTCGACCGAGGTGGACCCGTCTTGGGGTGCCACCTGGCGAAGGAGCAGGAGGGCCCCGCTCGTCCTCAACAGAGGTGGACCCGTCTTGGGGTGCCACCTGGCGAGGGAGCGAGGGGCCGCCAGCTTTGGCCGAGATGGACCCCTCCTGGGTGGACACCCGGCGGATTAGCAGAGAGAGGCTCGACTTCGACCGAGATGGACCCGTCTTGGGGTGCCACCTGGCGAAGGAGCAGGAGGGCTCTGCTCGACCTCGGCAGAGGTGGACCCGTCTTGGGGTGCCACCTGGCGAGGGAGCGAGGGGCCGCCAGCTTCGGTCGAGGTGGACCCCTCCTGAGTGGACACTTGGCGGAGTGGCAGAGAGAGGCTCGACTTCGACCGAGGTGGACCCGTCTTAGGGTGCCACCTAGCGAAGGAGCAGGAGGGCCCGGCTCGACCTCGGCAGAGGTGGACCCGTCTTGGTGTGCCACCTGGCGAGGGAGCGAGGGGCCGCCAGCTTCGGCCGAGGTGGACCCCTCCTGGGTGGACACCTGGCGGAGTGGCAAAGAGAGGCTCGACTTCGGTCGAGGTGGACCCATCTTGGAGTGCCACCTGGCGAAGAAGCAGGAGCACTTCTTCCCGAACGGGTGATCTTTTGAAAGAAAAACCCACATAGTACTGACCGTGTCCAGCTAGACCTGACATGCGATCCACGTCAGCGATGTAGCCATATCACTTTGTTCTACTAACATGATGGTTCCAACATTCCTTTCACACTATATTTATTTGATATTAATTTATAATTTATTAAGTCTTAGTTACATGGACCATATGGATGTGGTGATATGCCCAATCTTCGGTACAAATGGATGTGGATATAATATTATGACTCGATCAAAGAACCGAGTTTGTTTGCAAATGCTTTTTTTTTTTGCAGTGATATATAGCTTTGTTAATTAAAATATTGTCCTTGTGTAGGCCAAGAAATTTACAAATTCTACTTTAAAAAGATTTTTAAGTGCTCTTTCTCTCTCACTAAAGTATCATCATTTTACTTTTTATTATTGGTTGTAGTTTAGCACCGTATCCTCTCTCTCCCACTAACTTGCTCATTCCTATTAAGGATGGACCCATTCAATTTGAAACTTATAATATGTTTGAGTCGGGGTCGGGTTTACAATCAATAAATCCAAACCCTATCCAGAAAAATAGAACGGGTTCAACTTTAGAACCTGACATGGATTCACGGGTCCTCGAAAAGATGTTAGTTCGGGTCTACGCAAGTCAAATTGGATTGGATCACAAATCAAACTGAACCATTTACAGCATTATTTTAAATATATATGTTGGATTTTCTTGTATGGCTATAGCTATATTAAAAGAACTAATTTGGCTAAATAGATGTGGAAGAAATGATGATTACATCGAAGTTGATAGCTTGGGACAGATATGCATTAACATAGGCCGGCCTTTAGGTGCTAGGAGTTCTTGTAAGATGGATAATATGGAGTTGGATCAAGCTCATCAATATATATTATTCAATCAAGAGAAGGTTCAGCCATATGCATTGTAAGAAAAAAGTGATTTTTTTATTTCACAATATTGTGAAATTTGTAATTGTTACTACAAAACTTACACAATATTGTTTTCTATGTTAAGGATGCACTTTGAGTTGATCTAAATAGAATGACCTCGTTCATCAAAAAGGGATATTGAAACTATTCATATGAGCAAGTTTCCACAATGATTTCGTATACATGTATGTAATGTATCATTATTTTCTTAATTTTTGCCTTATGAAAAAAGGTGTATGATTACTAGTTGAATAATATAATATCTTTTTTATAGGTTCAAGGGCTACAAGATCAAGAAAAAGAAGATCTACCGGCTATTATTCATTGTCTAATAAAACATCTAGTTAATATAGTCAACAAATACCATGGATGTTTAATTAAAGGATTTAGATTTCATACAAGGAGCGCTAAGCAGGAAAGGAAAACTCAAAATAGTGGCATTATGATGTCAGCTAAAATAGCAAGCTTTTCTAGTACAAGAGATAATAATCCAATACATACTAATGTGACCTATTATGGAGTCTTGGATGAAATTATAGAGTTAAATTATTATGATGAGATGAAGTTTTTGCTCTTAAATGTGAATGAGTGGATGTTAATCGAGATGTCAAACAAGACGGGGATTTGATACCGGTAAATTTTAATTATAAATTACGTACTTTAGAGCCTTTTGTATTAGCTAATCAAGTGGAGCAAGTATGGTATGTAAAAGATCCAAAAAAAGTAGATGGCATGTAGTTAGAAAGACAAAGCCAAGAAATTACTTTGATATGAACAAGGACTTCCATGATGCTGATGAAGGCTTGGAAATTGAGCGACAAATAGATCCTTATGCTAGCAATTATGATAATGAGATCGATGTAGAGGATGAGAATGTAACATGAAAAAGAGATGGTATTCAAGAAATTGAGATTGTAACGTAGTTATCCATGCATATATATCCATATATGAATAATCTATTTTCTTGAATATTTGTTAACTATGTAGGGAAGACTTGTTTGCTTATGTTGAATAGTATTGGTTATTATTTTTTTAACTATATATTGAATGGTATTCATACTTTTTTTGTTAACTATATTGGGAAGGTTGTTTGGTTATGCTGAATGGTATTTATTATTTTTTTAATATTTCTTATATATTTTGATGCATATATAAATAATATTTCTATTTATTCCTTGGTTTTACTGTACTAACATCATTCCTTTTAATTATAGGTGCTATTACAAATATATTTGTTACATCAACTGAAAGTCTATGTAAGTAACCTAGTTTTTACCTTAATATGATATTATTATATAAACAAAAGTGATAACTTTTAATTTCTTTTATAGGGCTAGAAAGAAAAATCTGGTAATTGTAAGGGCTCAGGATAGACTGAGAACAAGGTCTACTTATCATGAAGTACATGATTCTAAACCAACAATGGACAATGATAATAAAGTAGTTGATCTTGAAGAGACACAAGATAGTGGTGCTGAAGATAAACAATCAAATGAGGGAATGTTACTTGAACAGTTTCGGTGTGTACTTTAATTAAAAGTACTTATCCATCTCCTATATGGATAAGACTTTTCTCTATTTCATGGATAAATACTATCCATAGAAAAATAACTTACCTATATAGAGAAGCATAAGAACATGGATGCATTATTAAATGAGAAAGTTGACCAACTTTTTTGTGATACCAAAGAACGGGTGTGTTACCTTTATAATATCAACTAGAATACCATTGAGAATCCATGTCACTGCCATATAATAATTTTGGATGGAATTCAACACATTGAGTTAAAAAGTGATTCGGCTACCTTGAGGGTCTATTCTTTAGTTGGTAGATATTATGAAAAAGTTGATTAACTTTTTTTTTATTTTTTTATAAGATGGAGAAATCATATACGATGAGTATGAATATAATAAAAAAGATTAGAAAAAAAATTATGAAAAGCTAAACGTAAATCCATCGCATTAGCCCAAACAATCTCTCTAAAGTACTTTGCAATATAAGAGGCTATTCAATCAGCAATACTATTGGCCTCATTATAAACAAGTCTAATGTCAATCAAGGTGTAGCTCCTAACCATTTATCAAATATCATAAATGAGTAGGTATACTGCCATCTTCTTGGGCTACCCCCAAATCTAGCCAACCACCATTGCAAAGTCTCCCTCAACCCCAAGTCTATCTGCTCCCAACCTCAATCTGGCATATGTAATACCCGTCCAGGCCACCTACAACTCCACTATTAGGACCATGATATCAAAGAGGTGGCTCCTACCTACCGCCACAAGTCTAGAGTTGGGACCTTGAATCACGAACCCCACACCACCCCTACTATTTCTCATGCTGCCATCAAAATTAACCTTGGAATAATTTAAGGGTGGGGGCTCCCAAGTGATGAATACCAAATAAAACACTGTATGAATAGCTAGAGAGTCTAAGTGTCTTGAGTGACCAAGGTCGAATCCATCGATAACAAGTGCAAAACCTCCATGGCTTGTGCCATCACCCTGTCCAGGGTGAATCCCATCGACTGCCAAGTCATCTCAAATATATCCCTATTTCTAGCTAGCCAGATGTAGTCAATAAGCAATAATAAATAGATATGATACGAAGAACATCTGGATGACTTTGACTCCATACTCTTCTAAATTATCTCCAGGAAGAACTAAACCGGCTCAATGGAATCGATAACTATCGAAAAGAGGCTTGCCATCCTCCAATCTTGTTGAGTTATAAAATAAATAAAGAGGATATAATCCATAGTCTCCTCAGCCGTTTCACAACATGAGTATGTTGGTAGTAGATCTATGCCACTAGCATACAAAATTCCACTGGTCAGAAATGGCACCATGCCACCTTCTATAGAAATAGGCTGACCCTTGGATGGACATCCAATCGCTAGATCCAAGCTACATCCAATCTCTTACCTAGCTCCAATCAATACCTCTCATAAAGGTCCCTAGTTACCACTCTTGGCATATAGGCTAGCCCCCAAACTCTCACATCCTCACTACTAAACTTGGAAATCACTATGGACAAGACCCTCTCCACCAAAGCTATCCCAAACAGGTTGGAGGCCAAATCAACATTCCATCATCCTCTCCTCAGCCGAAGCAAGTCAATAATAGGCATCGAGTCTACAGTCTCCATGCTAACAAAGATCGGCCATCTACTCAATGGTAGCTTAGAGATCCATGGGTCTTGAGTGACGTTAATCATCTGCTTGTCTATTACTAGCCATTTGACTCGAGCTAGATTCACTTAGGCTCAAGAATAAATCTCCTTTTATATAAAAGAGCTCCTGCAGCAAGGTTGGATATTAGCACCGACGGTCCATAGGCCATACTTAGCCCTCATCATTGAACTTTAAATACAATCAAGTTAAAGCAAAAACCTTGCTGCATATATAGTAATTGAAGATTCATATCTCACTAGAAGGGATTAAAACCTAGACCTTCATCCCTAATCGATTGATAGACAACATCCCAGGGCAAAAGATGAACACCACCCTAACCATGATCGGATCCTTACATAAAACCCTTGAAGTATTGCTCAAGCTTTATCAGTGTAGCTCTCAACATGATGGGATTGGATATCATATAAACTAAGATTGAAGTAAATACGATCACCAGGATAACTCTGCCCATCATAGAAAGACAGGCAACTTGCCATCCCTCCAAACTATTGAGAAATGTGTGTCCCAAAGCTAATCATCTAGGTTGTAGACGGTTGTGTGACTCATGAATATGTATATGAAATATTGAATTGAATAAAAAGTTTATTCTGGTTGTTCATCATATGTCATCTTTCTAATTAAGCTCTTGTATGATAATGTCCTTTGAACTACCTTGTATGCGATGTAGAAAGGATACGTCGTGTAGTTCATAAACTGGTTCATGACCAAAGGATACGCTATTTAAGGATGATGGTGTATCGAGATTAGGTCATTGATATCATGTCTGTTGGTTATCCTCTTAACTAAGTAGTATGGAGATGCTGATATGATATCAGGTGTTGTGTTCGACACTTCACTAAGCATGACTCTCATGCGAGATTCTCTTTCTGCCAAAGAGAAGTTTTGCATTAGAATATGGACATGAATTATTCCTCTGACTTAAGATCACTATGGCAGCTTGCAAGCAACTCACTATGCTTAGGTGTCGGACTACTTGGATTTCTAATCCGGTGATGGAAGGTTGCTGGACATAGTCAAGTACTTGTGTAGTGGTAGTAGGATCAAGATAGGATTGACCTCTCCAAATGATTTGGATTGAATGCTTAATATATCTCAATTGAGAAAGACCTTGGCCAGGGCATTCATTGTAAGGAATTACAGGGATTTTTTGTTTGAGATATATTGAGATGAACTGATTAGGGTTAGGCAGCTTAACCCTAACTGTTGCCGATTTTGCCGCCGCGCCCGTGCCTTGGAACCGCCGATCCTACCAGACCGCCTTGCTCCCGGGGCCCCCTGGCCGGAGCGAACCTGCAAGGCAAGGTCAGAAGACCCTGGCCGGGGATCCCGGCGAGGGAGCTCCGACGATCAAGTTAGTAGACGGCGAGAGGGAACAGATTCTCCAAGACGGGCTCCCAAAGGAGTCCCAGACTCAGAGAATTTACTAGCAAGAAAAGGTGCTGGAGGGACCAGAAACCCGACTGGGTCCCTTTGCCGAGCTCACGCCGAGCGATCCCCTCTCGGGACCTTGGATCTTACTCTCGGAGCGGGGCCTTTTGCCTCTGTTTCTTACTCGTCCCACCTTACCTGGTCGCCTCCTCTTTCCTTCCTTTTATCTCCTCCCGCTGCCCGCTTGTTTTCCGCTCTTGGGAAGCTTCCCTCCTTGCTCTCGTTGTCCCCTCTCCATCCTTTTTTCTTTTCCCTTTTGGTTTCGAGGGCCAGGCGGCTTTCTGACCTCGTTTGCCGAGCCCAGCGGGGAAAGGGTAAAGGAAGGGGGGTGGCGCCGGCAGGGCGGCCGGTCAGACCTCGGGCCTGGTGTGGGCGCTCCCCTTCCCAGGTGCCGGCGTTGTTCGTTGACGGGCCCTGTTTTGCCAGAACCGCGCCTCTCGACTGCAGAACCTGTCGGGCCAACGTAAGTGATGTTTCGCGTGCCGCCGCCATCCGCACGGGATGCCGTTTATGGTGCGCACGGCTCGAGGGCCAACCTCGGGACCTGCACCTCCGCTCTTTGGGACCTTCTCTATACGGGCGACCTGACCTCGGTCGAGGTGGACCCCTCCCGGGTGGACACCTGGCGGAGTGGCAGAAGGGCGCTCGGCTTCGATCGAGGTGGACCCGTCTCCGGGGGCCACCTGGCGAAGGAGCGAAGGGGCCCTGCTCGACCTCGGCATTGGTAGGACCGTCTCTGGGCGCCACCTGGCGAGGGAGCAGGGGAGCAGCCGACCTCGGCCGAGGTGGACCCCTCCTGGGTGGACACCTGGCGAGGTGGCAGGAGGGCGCTCAGCTTCAGTCGAGGTGGACCCATCTCCGGGGGCCACCTGGCGAAGGAGCGAAGGGGCCCGGCTCGACCTCGGCGTTGGTGGGACCGTCTCTGGGCGCCACCTGGCGAGGGAGCGGGCGAGCAGCCGACATTGGCCGAGGTGGACCCCTCCTGGGTGGACACCTGGCGAGGTGGCAGGAGGGCGATCGGCTTCGGTCGAGGTAGACCCGTCTCCGGGGGCCACCTGGCGAAGGAGCGAAGGGGCCCGGCTCGACCTCGGCGTTGGTGGGACCGTCTCTGGGCGCCACCTGGCGAGGGAGCGGGGGAGCAGCCGACCTCGACCGAGGTGGACCCCTCCTAGGTGGACACCTGGCGAGGTGGCAGGAGGGCGCTCGGCTTCGGTCGAGGTGGACCCATCTCCGGGGGCCACCTGGCGAAGGAGCGAAGGAGCCCGGCTCGACCTCGGCCATGGTGGGACCGTCTCTGGGCGCCACCTGGCGAGGGAGCGGGGGAGCAGCCGACCTCGGCCGAGGTGGACCCCTCCTGGGTGGACACCTGGCGAGGCGGCAGGAGTGGGCCCGGACCGAACTCGACTTCGGTGAGGGTGGTAACGTCTCGGGATGTCACTTGGCGAGGTAGCCAAGGGGGCAAGGGTCGAGCTCGACCTCGGCGGCATGGGACCCAGAGCTAACTCAGCCGAGGAAACCTCCACGCGGCCCAATCATGCCCGACGAAATTTGAGACCGGCCATGTCATCATTACGGCCGTAACAGTTGCCCCTCAATCCACCATTCCGTTGGGGCGTCGTGTAACGGAACGTCGGGATTAAATGCGGATATGATGTGGGGAGGCAAAGATCTTGCGTCATAATTGCCGCGATCCTCGTCGCCGCTTCTCGGTGCGCCCGAAGTCCTATAGGAGGCCACCACGCGTCGCCCACTTGCCCATAATAAATGCGTCGCTTCGAAGCAGAGGCCGTTTCCCTGCTAACGAGGCGACGGTGTCGGGCGTGCATCCACGCGGCGATCATCCAGTGGCTCGGAGCGGAATGACGGGTACGGTCGCTGTCGACTGAGTTTGAAAAGGAGGGGACTTTCCGGAATGAGGCCTTTTCCTTTGCTCCGTGGGCAGTTTGCTGCAGGCTAACTTCCACTGCCCCGCATTCGCTCGGTGTATTTTCGGTGAGTGCCTCCATTTCCTCCCTAGTTCTCCTCTTCTTCTTCCCTGAATCTTCCTTGCTTTCTTCTTTGTCATGGCGCGCCGTCGCCATGTTTCCTCTAATCCGGACGAGGCCGGTCCGTCCCGGCCGAGGACTCTGTCTTCTTCCTCCTCAGAGGAGGAAGCGATCCCAGAGGAGACCTGTAGGCGACTGCAACCTGGGGGTATCACCATTGGCATCCCCAGGGGTATCCGGTCTCCTCCTGTTGCTTCCGCTCTTCCGCTTCTTTCCCTTCCTGCTCCACCTCTTCTTTCTGCCGGTCCCTCCAGTCACGCTTCCACAATGACCGAAGGCGACCTCTCTTTGCTCCGGGAGGCCTACGGCATCCCGGGATCAATCCGTCTGCTTGTTCCGCGGCCCGGGGATCGCGTCACCATGAGTGGCCCCGGCCGCATAGCCTTCTACGAAGACTTCCTCCTCGGGGTCTTCGATTTCCTCTGCACCCCTTCTTCCTTTCTTTCCTTAGCCACTTCCGTCTCGTTCCGACCCAGTTGGCTCCCAACGCCATCTGGGTCATCTTTTCTTTCATTGTTTTTTACCATTTTCACGGGTTTGTTGCCCGTTTCTCCCTCTTCAGGGCTCTGTTTACCCTGAAGAGGTACTCCACTGACGATGACTGGTGGTACATCTTGCCCCGGCCCAGGTGTCTCCGGTTCGACCTCCCTTCTTCTATCAAGGGCTGGAAGAACCGGTTCTTCTTTGCCTCGGTCGAGGATGTTGACTGGGCCTGGAGCGAACCAGACCGGTCTTCGAACCGGAACTCCCAGGTCGAGTTGGCGGACTAAGAGGCCTACTCCCTGCTCCTGAGCGATGTGGTCCCGGTGCTCGAGGTTCTGCTCTCGGAGCAGAATCTGTTTAAGGCCGGGATCAGTCCCATCCACGAGCCGGGTGAGATTCAGTCCTCCCTTGACTTCTG
The DNA here is from genome assembly GCA_021397845.1 of Areca catechu. Classification (NCBI taxonomy): domain Eukaryota; kingdom Viridiplantae; phylum Streptophyta; class Magnoliopsida; order Arecales; family Arecaceae; genus Areca; species Areca catechu. Next base: position 5,108,727 of record CM038040.1, on the reverse strand, counting down.
TATTCTTTTTCCTTTTTAGCCGAGCTGACTGACCTTCTTTTCTTTTGCGTTGCAGGCATGAAATTTTCGCTGGAGAACCTCCTGGAGGGCGCGGCCCAGAGGGACGTCGTCGATGTGGATGAGCCCGCGGTGAAGAGGGCTCGCACAGAGGCGAGCCAGGAGGTCATGCCGGCAACCGTACCCAGCCCGGTGGCCGCTGCTCCCCCGCCCAGACTGCCTCGGGGCGGGGCCATTGATGCGCCCGCCGTCAAACCCGGTGGTGCTGCCGACGAGGGGGCTCCACCACCAGCAGCTCCGCCCAGCGCCGGCCCTGTCGTTGCCGCGGCTCCGATAGCGCAGCCCGCGACCTCTGCCGCACCGTCGACGACGATTCTTGCTAGAGGGGCAGTCGCCGCCGCAGCCGACCTGAGGCTCCGCCACCGGTGATCACCAACCGCTGCTCAGTGATCCGCGACAAAGGGCTCGCAGAGAAAGTGATGGAGTATGCCTCCACCGCGCGGGACCGCCGATCTCGAGGCAGCAGGGACTACGCCGATGCCCTGCTCGGGATCCTCCCGTAGCTCTTCACGGTAAGTCCGAACTCAGGCTCCTTTGTCTTCTTTGACCTCGGTTAGCTTTTATACTAACCCGATTGCGTTGCTGTGCAGATTGGGAACGACGTGCTCCTGCTGAGGAACTTCCTCGCGAGATACGCGAAGAAAGATGCCGAGAAGGAAGAGAAGCTCAGCAAGCTCGCGGCCGACGTCAAAGACCTCATGGAGAAGGGGGTCGAGCTGCGGGCGAACAACCAGACCCTCCAGGCGGACCTGGCGCGCGCCGAGGAGCGAAACAAGGACCTGGAGACCTCTCTGTCCGAGGAGAGGAACTCTCACCAGTGCCGCGCGGAAGAGGATGCGGCCGAGAGGGCTCGCCTTCGGGCCCATTCCCAGTGGCTGGAGCGCCAGCTGGAAGAGGCCAGACGGGAGGCAAGTGCGGCGAGAGAGTGGAGCACCTACGTCAACGGGCTCCTGGAGGCCGCGAAACGGGAGGCCCAGGAAGCCATCCTGAAATTCCGGGCCTCCGACGAGTACATCTCGGAGGTCCGGGAGGCCGTCGTGGACTCCTTCCTGAAGGGGTTCCGGATGTGCCGGGAGAAGGTGGGGTCCTTCTACCCCGAGCTTGACCTCAGTGGGGTGGCGCTCGGAGGTAGGAGGCAGGGACCCGACCGAAGGGCTTCCGGCGCGGTCGATGCCACAGATGTGGCCCCGGCGAGCGACACGGCCGAAGCTCCAGAGAAACCCCCTAAGCCAGCAGCCGCCGATGGCGAGGAAGTGGAGCCTACGACCCAGGCTGAGGGCCCCGCCACCGCGCCGAACTGAACCATTTATCTTCTTCTTTTTCTTTGTTGTTGTTGTTTTTTCTCTTTTTTTTTTTGGGACTCCCGGCCTGTCGGGATTCCCAGCTTGTACTTCTCCTTCTCGGATCAATGAAACACAGTTTGTCCATGTCTCGAATTCGCCTTCTTTTCCACTCTCTCATCTCCTCTTCTTTTTCCTTCTTGGGATGTTGATGTGGAGTGCCGGAACGAGGGTGGACCTGGTCCTGTCCGTCGCTCAGATCAAAGGTTGGGACATTTCGGACCGCGTGGCGTCAGAGTAGGCCTTGAGCGGGTCCATCTTTGGGATTGCCTTCGTGCTTGCGTGGGCGAACTGGGTTCTGCCCCGCCTTCCAGACCGAAGCCCGGGACTTCCGGACTGATCCCCGGGGCCGCAGGCTTTCTCAAGCCTTGCGCGGCTTGCCGAGCTGTTCTCCGTGCTTGCGTGGGCGAACTGGGTTCTACCCCGCCTTCCAGACCGAAGCCCGGGACTTTCGAACTGAACCCCGGGGCTGCAGGCTTTCTCAAGCCTTGCGCGGCTTGCCGAGCTGTTCTCTGTGCTCGCATGGGCAAACTGGGTTCTGCCCCGCCTTCCAGACCGAAGCCCGGGACTTTCGGACTGAACCCCGGGGCCGCAGGCTTCCTCAAGCCTTGCACGGCTTACCGAGCTGTTCTCCGTGCTCGCGTGGGCGAACTGGGTTCTGCCCCGCCTTCCAGATCGAAGCCTGGGACTTCCGGACTGAACCCCGGGGCCGCAGGCTTCCTCAAGCCTTGTGCGACTTGCCGAGCTGTTCTCCGTGCTCGTGTGGGCGAACTGGGTTCTGCCCCGCCTTCCAGACCGAAGTCCAGGACTTCTCGCTTCCTTCGGCCTTTGGCCACGATCGGGTGTGTCGAACCCAGGGCCATGCACCGGTTTCCCTACGAGGTGAGAAAGAGCGTTTGAAGCAAAGAAACTTTATTGCAGAAGTGGGGAACCTTACATTACTGATAATACATCCTTAGATTCGAGGCGTTCCACATCCGGGGAAACCTGGCCCCTCCCAATTCCTCCAGGTAGTAGGCACCGTGGGGGAGGGCTTCTGCTACCCGATACGGGCCTTCCCAGTTCGGTGAGAGCTTCCCACACTCCTGTGGCTGAGAAGCTTCAGCGCGCCGGAGGACCAAATCTCCGAGGCGAAAGGACTTCGGCCGCACTCGGGAGTTGAAATACTTGGCCACCCGCTGCCTATACGCCGCCATCCGAACTCGGGCCTTGTCCCTCGTCTCTTCAAGAAGGTCAAGGTTGAGCATCATTCTAGCGGGGTTCTCTGTCTCGTCATATTGCTCTACACGTAGTGTGGATAGGCTGAGCTCGATCAGGATGACCGCTTCGGCTCCAAAGACGAGGTTGAACGGGGTCTCGTCGGTCGTCGTCCTCGGGGTGGTATGGTACACCCAAAGGATGCTGGGGAGCTCCTCGGCCCATCTGCCCTTGGCCTGGTCCAGCCGCGTGCGGAGGCCCTGCAAAATGGTCCTGTTCGTGACTTCGGCCTCTCCATTGGTCTGAGGATGCGCCACCGAGGTGAAGCGATGCCTGATGCCGAGGTCGCCATAGAACTCTTCAAATTCCTGGCAGTCGAACTGGCATCCGTTATCAGTGACCACGGTGTGGGGGAGGCCGAAACGGTAAACGATTGACTTCCAGAAGAACCTGGCGACTTTTGCCTCGGTGATCCATGCCAAGGGTTTGGCCTCGACCCACTTCGTGAAGTAGTCGATGGCCACGATCAAGAATTTCCGCTGTCCAGATGCCGGCGAGAATGGGCCCAGAAGATCCATCCCCCATTGGACGAATGGCCACGGAGCCGAAAGCTAGGAGATTGGGTTGGAGGGCTGAAGTTGCACCGTGGCGTGGCGCTGGCACCGATCGCACCTCCTCACGAAGTCAGCAGCATCCTCCTTCATCGTCTCCCAAAAGTAGCCCTGACGAAGGGCTTTGTAGGCTAACGCTCTGCCCCCCACGTGGATCCCACAGACGCCCTCGTGAATCTCCTGGAGCACGAGTCTGGCTTTCGCGGGTCCCAAGCATTTAAGGAGGGGGTAGGAGTAGGATCTCTGATACAATTGCCCATCAATCAGGATGAACCGCGCGGCCTTCTTTCTGATGAGGCGGGCCGCCACGCGGTCCTCTGGCAAGGTGCCACTGGTTATGTATTCGGCGTACTTGTCCATCCAGCTGGGCTCACGGCTGACCTGATGGACCTCCACTGGGGTCTCGTGGCTTGGGGCCTTAAGGTGCTCCATGTGAGCGCGACCCAGCATCGAGTCCGGCAGGGTCGCCAGCCGGGAAAGAGTGTCCGTACGGGCGTTCTCCCTGCGGGGGATGTGGGAGATGTTGAAGCGCCGGAAACCGAACGTGCCCGCCTTGACGAGCTCCAAGTATTTCGTCATTTGGGGGTCGTGCGTGGCGTACTCCCTGGAGACCTGTCCTGCCATGAGCTGGGAGTCAGTGAAGGCCTTAAGGTTAGTCACGCCCAGCTCGCGGGAGACCCTCAGCCCGGCGAGGAGCGCCTCAAACTCCGCCTGATTATTTGTTGCGGCGAACTGGAAACGGAGCGCGCATTCGGCGACGACCCCGTCACTGTTGGCAAGAATGAGCCCGGCTCCTCTCCTGCCAGAGTTCGAGGCTCCATCTACGTGGAGGATCCATGCGTCCTCTCCGGGCCCCTCGGGGCCCGCTTTCAGCTGCCGGTGCAAGGGATCCTCTTCGGGATCCTTGCCTAAGCCCGCGCATTCGACCAAGAAGTCGGCTAGCACCTGCGCTTTCATGGCCAACCTGGGCCTGTACGCGATGTCGAACTCGCTGAGCTTCAATGCCCACTTCGCCAATCGCCCCGAGGTGTCGGGTCGGCTGAGCACCGCTTTCAGCGGCTGATCCGTCAGGACGGCGATGGGATGCGCTTGGAAATAGGGCCTGAGACGTTGAGCAGATACTATTAGCACAAAAATGAGCTTCTCGGGCCGAGAATACCTGAGCCCCGCATCGCGGAGAAGTTTGCTGGTATAGTACACCGACCGCTGGACTCCTTGGTCGTCGGTCCGAACCAGGACCGAACTGACGGCTTCCGGGGTGACCGCCAGGTAGAGGATGAGCTCCTCCCCCTCCTCAGGCCGAGAGAGCAGCGGTGGCGATGCAAGCATCTTCTTCAGCTCTTCAAAGGCCACCTGGCATTCCTTAGTCCAGGCGAAGTCATTCATCTTTCTCAGCACCTTGAAAAAGGGACGGTAGCGATCTGCCGACCTGGAGATAAAGCGACTGAGGGCCGCAACCCGGCCGGTGAGTTGCTGCACTTGCTTCTTGGAGGCGGGCTGCTCCATGTCCAGGATGGCCTGGACCTTCTCCGGGTTGGCTTCAATTTCTCTTTGGGTCACCATGAATCCTAGGAACTTCCCGGCGGAGATGCCGAAGGCGCACTTCGCAGGGTTCAGCTTCATCTGATGGCGTCGAAGGTTGCTGAATGTCTCCGCCAGGTCAGCTACATGGTCTGAATCGGGTCTGCTCATTACCAGCATATCGTCCACGTACACCTGCATGTTGCGGCCGATCTGGTCCTTGAAGATCTTGTTGACCAGATGCTGGTACGTGGCCCCGGCATTCTTGAGGCTGAACGGCATCATCCTGTAGCAAAAAGTTCCGCGGTCGGTGATGAAGGCGGTGCGCTCCTCGTCCTCCGGGTTCATTCGGATCTGGTTGTATCCAGAGAAGGCGTCTATGAATGACAGGAGGCGATGCCCCGAGGTGGTGTCAACCAGCTGGTCGATTTTTGGAAGAGGGAAGCTGTCCTTCGGGCAAGCTCGGTTGAGGTCGGTGTAGTCCACACAGATCCTCCACTTACCATTGCTCTTCCTTACCATGACCACGTTTGCCAGCTAGCTGGGATATTGGACTTCCCGCACAAAGCCGGCGGCAAGGAGTTTCTCCACCTCCTCGTTGATGGCCCTCTGTCTCTCCACGGCGAAGCTCCTCTTCTTCTGGCGGACCGGGCGGCAGCTCGGATCCACGTTCAGTCTGTGAGTAATGACCTCGGGGGGAATGCCCGGCATGTCGGTCGCCGACCAGGCAAACACGTCTGCGTTCGCACGGAGGAACTCCAGCAGGCAGGCCCGTTCTTCTTCCGGGAGCTGCGCCCCGACCTGCACCATCTTTAGCGGGTCTGAACCAAGGGGATAAGTCAACAGGCGTTCTACGGCCCCCCCTGGGTTCCTTCTCCCTTAGGTCAAGATCGTCAACATCGGGGCCGAGCTCCGTGCCCCAGGCACCCGGGACCGTCTGGAGGCAATGCGGGATCGGCTGGGTCGTCCCCTTCATCACCCCGAGCCTGGAAGGCATGGGGAACTGCACAAACAACCATTTCGTGGAAATCATGGCGTCTAGTTGGTTGAGCCCGGAATGCCCGAGAATTGCGTTGTAAGGCGAAGGGAGCTTGACGACGGTAAACGTCATCAGGACGGTCGTCTGCCGAGGTGGGGATCCGGCGGTGACCAGGAGAGTGATCTCCCCTTCGACCCCCATTGAGTCCCCGGTAAAGCCCACCAGGGGGGTATGCACCGGTCTCAGCTGATCATGGGACAAATTCATCCGAGAGAAAGCATCGTAAAAAAGCACGTCAGCCGAGCTTCCACTATCCACCATAATTCGATGTACAGGATGCTTCGCGATGGTCATCTCGACCACCACGGCATCATTGTTTACATTCTCGTTTTCCTTCCCCTCCTCAGGGGGGATTACATTCTCCGGGTTCCCGACTTCCCGGGCTCTCTTCGCCGCCCGCCCGACCCCAAGTGAGATCATGCCCACCGGCTTCTCCATCGGGCGGTTATCGATTGCAGGAACTGGTGGTAAGGCCGCGAGCGGCTGCCCCTCCAGGGGGACCTCGTTCCTGACGAACTTCCTGAGGTAGCCCCTTTTGATCAGCTCCTCGATTTCCCACTTCAGGTTGCGACACTCTTCCGTGTCATGGCCGTGCTTGCGGTGGAACTGGCAGTACTTCAACTTGTCCCGGATACCTCTTGGGTTCTGTGGAGGAGGTCAGCGGAGATAGTGCTCGCCCTCAATTTCCATGAGGATCTTTGTTCGAGGGGCGAGGAGAGGGGTGAACCTCCGCTCCGGAGTGGCCTCGCCCTTCGACCTCGGATTCGGGCGAGGATCGGCAGGTGGCCCGGGCTTCCGAGCTCCTGGAAGATCCCTCGGGGACTGCCTCTTCGGAGTCTTCCCGTCCAGCTCTCGACGGGTGCGGTCGGCCTCCTCCGCTCGGATGTACTTGTGGGCGCGGAGGAGGAGCTCGGAGTACGTCCTGGGAGGTTTTTTGTCCAGGGAGTAGGTCAAGCGGGACGTCTTGAGCCCTCGCTTCAAAGCCAGCATGGCGACGGGCTCATCCAGGCTGTAGATTTCCAGGGCTGCGGTCTTGAACCGGGTGATGTAGTCCCGTAGCAGCTCCTGGTCCTGCTGGCGGATGGAGAAGAGGCTATCCACCTCTCTCGGCACCTTCCGACAAGCATCGAAATGTGCCACAAACTTCCCTTCCAGCTGGTGGAAGGAGCAAATAGATCCGGGCTCGAGACGGGTGAACCAGACTCGAGCGGCCTTCCGGAGGGTAGCTGGGAAGGCGATGCACAAAAGGGCGTCAGTGGCCTCCTGGACCCTCATGAGAGCCTTGTAGCTCTCCAGATGGTCCAGAGGGTCGGTGGTCCCGTCGTAGGGATCCACCTGCGGCATGCGGAACCGGCTTGGGATTGGTTCCACCTGGATTTCTTCAGAGAAGGGAGGACGGGAGTCGTAGCCCGCCGGGTCCGCCGATGAGTTCTGCAGGTTGGCAAATCGGCGGGCGAACTCTGCCAACTTGCGCTCGTGCTCCTCCAGGCGCCTCTCGGCCTGACGCCTGATGGCCTCGTCGGTGGAGTCTTCCACCGAGGCCGCTGGCGAAGGGGGCGCCGATCGTCTCAGCGCGTAGTCACGCCTCGGCGCCGCTTGCTGCGATGCGCCGTCTCGACTTCATCGGCCGGGGATCGACTCTCGTGATCCGCCGAACCGGAGTAGTTTCTTTTTACAGGAGTTTGGTTGCTCCCGCGGGGGTTGGAGACTGCCCTCGGGTGGGATGGCCTGCCCTGAATGGAGCGCAGGCTCCCACGCGGCCCCGCGGCTCGAGCCGCGGGGGTCCCCGGCTGCGGCTGCGTGGCTAGGGACCGCTGCTGATGTTGAAGATGCCGGACCGTCGAGGTCAGAGTCTGCAGCTGTTGGATGACGGCCGCGAGGGGCCCGTCCACCGAGTTCGGCGGTAGTGGAAGAGGTGGAGGAGTTGGGAGCTCCCTCTCCGGGCTGTGGGCCCCTTGAGGGGAGGGAACCTCCCCCACACGGCTGGTGGACGCCTCGCGCCCATGAGTGACCACCATTGTCGGAGAGCGCGGTGCCTGCAGAAAGCTGGCTCCCGCTAGGGGGTATTGTCCTGCCCCCCTACCTGGCGCGCCAATCTGTTGCCGATCTCGCCGCCGCGCCCGTGCCTTGGAACCGCCGATCCTACCAGACCGCCTTGCTCCCGGGGCCCCCTGGCCGGAGCGAACCTGCAAGGCAAGGTCAGAAGACCCTGGCCGGGAATCCCGGCGAGGGAGCTCCGACGATCAAGTTAGTAGACGGCGAGAGGGAACAGATTCTCCAAGACGGGCTCCCAAAGGAGTCCCAGACTCAGAGAATTTACTAGCAAGAAAAGGTGCTAGAGGGACCAGAAACCCGGCTGGGTCCCTTTGCCGAGCTCACGCCGAGCGATCCCCTCTCGGGACCCTGGATCTTACTCTCGGAGCGGGGCCTTTTGCCTCTGTTTCTTACTCGTCCCACCTTACCTGGTCGCCTCCTCTTTCCTTCCTTTTATCTCCTCCCGCTGCCCGCTTGTTTTCCGCTCTTGGGAAGCTTCCCTCCTTGCTCTCGTTGTCCCCTCTCCATCCTTTTTTCTTTCCCCTTTTGGTTTCGAGGGCCAGGCGACTTTCTGACCTCGTTTGCCGAGCCTAGCGGGGAAAGGGTAAAGGAAGGGGGGTGGCACCGGTAGGGCGGCCGGTCAGACCTTGGGCCTGGTGTGGGCGCTCCCCTTCCCAGGTGCCGGCATTGTGCGTTGACGGGCCCTGTTTTGCCAGAACCGCGCTTCTCGACTGCAGAACCTGTCGGGCCGACGTAAGTGATGTTTCGCGTGCCGCCGCCATCCGTACGGGGCGCCGTTTGTGGTGCGCATGGCTCGAGGGCCAACCTCGGGACCTGCGCCTCCGCTCTTTGGGACCTTCTCTGTACGGGTGGCCTGACCTCGGCCGAGGTGGGACCCTCCCGGGTGGACACCTGGCGGAGCAGCAGAAGGGTGCTCGGCTTCGGTCGAGGTGGACTCGTCTCCGGGGGCCACCTAGTGAAGGAGCGAAGGGGCCCGGCTCGACCTCGGCATTGGTGGGACCGTCTCTAGGCGCCACCTGGCGAGGGAGCGGGGGAGCAGCCGACCTCGGCCGAGGTGGACCCCTCCTGGGTGGACACCTGGCAGGTGGCAAGAGGGTGCTCGGCTTCGGTCGAGGTGGACCCGTCTCCGGGGGCCACCTGGCGAAGGAGCGAAGGGGCCCGGGTCGACCTCAGCGTTGGTGGGACCGTCTCTGGGCGCCACCTGGCGAGGGAGCGGGGGAGCAGCCGACCTCGGCCGAGGTGGACCCCTCCTGGGTGGACACCTGGCGAGGTGGCAGGAGGGCGCTCGGCTTCGGTCGAGGTGGACCCGTCTCCGGGGGCCACCTGGCGAAGGAGCGAAGGGGCCCGGCTCGACCTCGGCGTTGGTGGGACCGTCTCTGGGCGCCACCTGGCGAGGGAGCGGGGGAGCAGCCGACCTCGGCCGAGGTGGACCCCTCCTGGGTGGACACCTGGCGAGGTGGCAGGAGGGCGCTCGGCTTCGGTCGAGGTGGACCCGTCTCCGGGGGCCACCTGGCGAAGGAGCGAAGGAGCCCGGCTCGACCTCGACCATGGTGGGATCGTCTCTGGGCGCCACCTGGCGAAGGAGCGGGGGAGCAGCCGACCTCGGCCGAGGTGGACCCCTCCTGGGTGGACACCTGGCGAGGCGGCAGGAGTGGGCCCGGACCGAACTCGACTTCGGCGAGGGCGGTAACGTCTCGGGATGTCACCTGGCGAGGTAGCCGGGGGGGCAAGGGCCGAGCTCGACCTCGACGGCATGGGACCCAGAGCTGACTCGGCCGAGGAAACCTCCACGCGGCCCAATCATGCCCGACGAAATCTGAGACCGGCCACGTCATCATTACGGCCGTAACACTAACCCATCCGGAGCATTAGAGGGTTAAAGAAATAAGTTCAGTGGTATTCCATATTCGATAGGTTCTTGTTGCTCTGCAACCCTCAACCTATCTAGATGACGAATATCATTGCTAGATGGCAACTTTGGCTGATACTGGAAATGTTCCTGTGCTACCAATTTAGTGTTTGAACCTACGGGGTCATACACCATGAGATTTCTTCTTGATTTGTTGGCTTGAAAATGATTGAGAATCATTTCGGACTCGTTTGATAAGAAGATGTCAAAACTGCACTTGAGCCGACTCATCTAGATGAGTCGACTCATGCAAGTCGACTCGTCTGACGGATCTTGCTGAAAAATCAAGAATGCTTCATTAATGCCTATAACTATTATGGCACTTAATGTTTGGCATTTTAGGATTTTAATCATTACCAGTTGCTGAAGTCCAAGGGTTTCTAACACCCTTGAATCCCAAGAGACTTAAAACTTCCAAATTAATCTTTCATTCATCTCCTCTTTATAGTCTTATTTAAGGACTAATCTTTGGGGCTGAAAAAGGGAATCATCAATTCACTCTTCATCCAAGGTCTAGACTCTGCCATGTTTTAGTCTTAACTGACCTTTGAGAGATTGTGAGATTTGATCTCATAGTGAGGCTTTGGGTTTTGGGATTGCTGTGTGCATACCTTCTGCTGAAGGTTGGGACAAAGTGTTCTAGGAAAGGTTCTTGGATGTTTTGTTCCATCTCAGTTCAGCAACAGGTTCTTCAACATGTTGAAGAAGGAGTCCACCGTTGCCACATTGTTTCCGGAGAGGCTAGCACCTTGAAGGAAGGAGGAAAATCCGCATATCCCTGTGTGAACTACCTGTAGAGGCAGGACGTTCGTGCTGCTTGCAGGGCTTGTTATCCTCCTTGGAGTACTTCCCTTCCTGGCGATCGTCACCTTGCAATTAAGGCTTGTATTCCTATCTTATGGGTATGACGAAATGTTCTTCAATACCATTTTGTGTGATTTCAAGAATGGTTCTATGAGTTACATATTCTACATGCTTGATTTCATACATGCATTACTCTATATGCATAAAGATCTGTGTAGGGCCAGTGTTAATTAGATTAACATGTTTAGATAAAAATATTTTGTTTTCTTCCACTGTGTCATGTTATTTATAAACAGTTTTTTAAATTAAATGTATCGGCCCTCACTGGTCCACTAACACAGACACCCTCAGATCAACTCCTCCATCTCGGAACACTCAGCCCTCTAAAGTCTCCAACTTGTAATGAAAATTCCTAGGTAATGACATATCCTAGCCTGCTAAGCAATCCTCAAATGCTCTCAAATCACCTGCTTTAGCTGAGCCTTGGTCTTCAGCCTAAAATACAAGGCCAACTTTAGTAGTTCACCTTTTACCTAGAAGCACCACAATATGTATGCCTCCAATATCCTCCTAAAGATGGCAGCATTTTGGGCTAATGCATAACCAACAAACAAATAGTCATATGCAAAAGGTACGAGATTTGCCTGGCCCTTGGAGCTAGCTCATATGGGACTAAAAGCCCGCTCTAAGATCATCTCCCATAGAGCCTAGACAAAGCATTAATATAAAGGATAAAAAGATATGGAGATAGGAGCTCTAAGATCATCTTCCGTAAACTATAAGAAGTCAGTTAGGGTTCCACTAACCAAGATAGCAAATGAAAGAGACCTAACTCAATCCCTAAGCTAATCAATCTATTGGTGGTAGAAACCAAATCTCTCCAATGTCTGCCCTAAGAACTACTAACTCATCTGGTCATACGCTCTCTCCATATCAAGTTTAATATCTCCATGTCAAGTTTAATTGCCATGAGACAATGATGGCTAGGACCTTTAGGAAATCATTCATAAACTCTTGTGCTATCATCACATTATCAAAGATAGTGTGATCCCCTTATAATGGCACCCTGCTCTAGACTAATCAGATGAAGGAGAACTGGCTTCATTCTGCCAACCAAAATTTTTGCATAAATCTTATATAATGTGGTATATAGGCTAATAGGTCTGAAAAAACTTGGCTTCAAAGTATCTTAGCTCTTTAGAAGTAGGGCAATGGAAGTCCTTTACTATGCTTCCAGCACTGACCTAAAGGAGAAGAACTGTTGCATAGCCTCCACCACCTCACCCTGAATAATCATCCAGTATTGTCTAAAAAAGAGGAATGGAAATCCATTAGGACCTGGCACCTTATCCTTAGCCATGGAACAAATTGCCATCCGCACCTTATCACCTGTCACCAGACTAATCAAAGCATCATTCTCATAGGTAGATATTTAACTAAAATGGAGAGGAAGGGTCAAGCAATTTGAATCACCTAACCTGCCTATCTATATGGATTGGAAGAAGTAAAAAGATTTTGTCTAATTCCCTCCTCACCCACGATCCAATGACCTCCACATCCCTCAAAGTCCAAACCTAGTTTCTGCTCCTAATATTAGTGAAAGAACTTAGTGTTCCTATCTCTTTCGCTTATCCACTAGATCCTAAACTTCTGCCTTCATAAAACATTCAACTATTTTAACAGAGAATGGTGTAAGGCGAGATTGCCCCAAAGCTTTGCTAGATTCCCTTCAATCAAAATGCCCTCCTGATCCTTTCTCTATTGTAGCTCAATAATAGCAACCTTAGTATCCTTTAGTCTCCTGAAAATAATTCCTACCTCTACTTGATTTCACTATTGTAGCATTCATCTCGTCAATTCCAACCTACGGGTAATCTGATATATCGCATTATCATGAATTGGTAGTCTCCACACCTCCCATATAATCTTCCAAGATTGTGACTATGATAGATAAAACTTCTCGAATCAGAAGGGGCTTCGGTACAAGGACTCGATGGCCATGGAGATCAATACTGGACAGTGATCTGAGATAATTCTCAGTATGTGATAAACCTAAAAACTCAGGAACATCTGAACTTAACCAAGCTAGCCATAGCAAAGGCCCTATCAATCCACTCCCATGCCCTTGCTCTACCTTACTGGTTGTTGTATTAAGTAAACCTGAGTCTAGAAAAGCTCAAGTCCATGAACCCATTCCCTTGAATGAAATCAAGGAATTCTCTTATCACAATACTGTCAGTAAAAGACCTCCCCCCTTCTCTTGGGCACTATCAATACAATTGAAATCTTTGGCCACTAAGGAAAGAATTTCGTGCTCAACCAATCTAGTCACATCATTCCACATTCGGTAATCCAAACTTGCATAGACACCCAATAAGAGCCAAGAAGATCCATTAATTTCATAGATAACAATGATAATATACTAATTACAATTATGGAATACATCCACATTAGCTACCTCATTTTTTCCAGGTAACAATGATATCCCTAAATAATCTATGGGATTCAATTAGCTTTTCTATTAACCAATGTTTCAATATTCTTATACTTTTCTAGGTAGGTAAGTTATTTTTTTATAGATAGCATTTATCCATGAAATGGAGAAAAGTCTTATCTACCTAAGAGGCAAGTCATTTTCCCATCAATTAAAAAAATAAGCTTTTTATTTTATTCCTAAAATATCCCTGACCATATAACAATACTATAATAATGATATATAATATAATATTTATTATATAATATAGTATTATATATTATCTTAGATATAATATAATATAATACATTAACATATAATATAATATTTATTATCCTATAATAACATGTTACTATACTAGTATAAAATATTTTTAATAATATTATATTATATTATTATGATGATATAATATAATATTATTATGTAATATTATAATATAATACACTATACTATTGTTTCAATATAATAATATTTTTATTATAATTAATCTATTATTATAAGCTAATTTATTATTATAACATAATATATAGTAATATTATATATTATATTATATTATATATTTTTTGATATATAATATAATATAGTATATTATTATATATAATACTATTGTAAAATAATATATTTTTTATATTATATTATATATTATGATATATTAAATTATATATAATATAACATGATATAATATAAATCATAATATATATATAATAAATGGTATTATGGAAAATATTGGTGGATCTTAGTAACTTATTGGAAAAATAATAATATGAAAGAACATGGATGATAGATTACAAAATTATTTTTTCATATATAAAAATATAAATAAATATTTTTTATTTAAATATCATCTAAGAAATATATTTTCAAAAAATAATGATTATTAGATAAGTTTTAAATTCTTAAAAAAAGAAACATGGATTGATTGCAATATTCATGATATATTATATGATACAATGCATTGCATTCATTATATATTACATAATTGACATGCATTCGGATGCGAATGATGTGCACATCCATGCACACCATCCATGTGTTGCGGAGGATCCGTGCACTTAATGAAAACATGTAGGAGTAAAGTTGCAAATGGGTTGGCTTAACATTTGATCCGACTCGACCTGTTTAGACTCGATCCAATCCATTTTTAAAAATCGATGGATCCGGATTGGGTTTTAAAACTAAATCCATTCTATTTTCTGGATCGAATCTATATTTACTAAATTTGGATCTGATCCGACCTAACCTGATCCTAACATACTAATATTGTTACGATCAAACTTATTTAAACCTCTAAATATAATTTAAGATTTATATGAAAGTTATGTTAACATAAAATATATTTATAATTATTTTATATTTTAATTTATTTTGAGAATAATATTTTTTATTATATATTTTATGATTAATAAAAATTGACTATATAATAATTAAAATATAGTTACCTATATTTAATCCAGATCCAATCTAAATTTAAATTTTTTATATTAAAATCAGGTTATTCATGAATCCGATCTATTATGAATAATCTATGATATTAAAAATTTTAATCATGAATCTGACTCAATCTAATTTTTTATTATATTAAATTTAGATCTAATATTAAAATTTAATTAAAAAAAATTGGATCATATCAAGATGACTCATCATCCATTACATGTTCCATTTTGAACCCTATGCAAGATAGAGGCTTCAATTCTAACCACTTAGACGGATTATCATCGTCGTCGTCGTCGTCGTCGTCTCCCAGCAGCCTCAATGCCGGATCGTGGTTGTATCTTTCGCGCGAAAGATGGATTCGCATTCCTTCGAGCGAATCCACCGTTGGATCACGCAATTTTAAACATGAATCCTTTGCTCTCGGTTTGGGACAGGTACAGCTAACCATAATGAATGAGCTTGAATGTTTTAACAGTGAGCAGGGCACGATCCAACGGTCGATATCGTCAAAGAAAAACAATCATTGTTTTGCGCCAAAATACAACCCAAGCCATCGCATCACCGTAAAAAAGTAAATAAAATAAATAAAAAACTCAAGGATTGATTGATTGATTTGATTCGTCAGAGTCATGCGAAAAGTTGCTTGGGCCCACTTCGCCAGGATTGTACCACGTCACGGCTGTTGCCGTTGACCACTGAAACAAGAGCAAACCCTTCAATCTGAAACGTCCGTACCTGGAACGGGTCGTCGAATCACAAAAAAAAAAAAAAATCTGCCCATCAAGCTTATATATAATACACTATATAAGTTCTGTACCAAATCTTTTCCTAACAGAAGAGGGTCTGTTCTTCTAAATATTTTTTTTCGAACAAAAAATATTTATCGGTGATCTTTGTATCTCAGATAATATTTTTATTATACAAAAATCTATATATGTTCTTCAAAAATTTTTACTAGACGGACATTGATAGCCATCAAGTTTGATATGAAGAGTCTATAATCGATACACTGATGATTATTGGAGATAGTTTTGGAAGACTTTGAATTTTATCAGGCTTAGATTGATCTGATTATGGCTTGCATTATCGATCATGCTTATGCTATTCTTATTAATGAGATTTCTTCAAAATTCTTTCACTCAAATATCGGCCTCCGTCAAAGTTATCATCTCTCTCTTCATTTGTTTATTATATTTGCTGATTCTCTTTCGCGAGCTTTACGGGAGGCGATGCGGGATTCAGCTATTCAGTCGTATTGTCCCGTTCTTGGTACTTTCCTGATCTCGTACTTGCTGTTTATAGATAACTGCCTTCTGTTGGGCGATGCCTCTTTGGCATCGACGGTGGAATTCAAGACAGTTCTTGAGCATTATTGTTTGTCTTCGGGCCAGAAGATTAATCTTCATAAATCGGAGATTCGCTTCAACTGGAAGACTCCTACATGGTTATGCCACTCGATTCAGGGGATTCTGGAGATTGCTATTCAGGATGGGAGCCTTCATTATCTGGAAGTTCCTATTTCTAGTAGGAGACTTCGCAAGGTGGAGTGTTACAGGGTGCTGCAGTTTGTTCAGGAGAGGGTGGAGGGTTGGCAGGGTAGAGCCCTCTCTTCCATGGGCAGGTTAACTTTGATCAGGTCTGTCTCACTTCTCTCCCTATATTCTTGCTCTCGAATATTATCATTCCCAAGTCTATCTCCTCAAGGTGGAGCAAACCATCCGGTCTTTTCTTTGGTCTTCTTCTAATACTCACTTCTCTCCCTGTATTCTTGATCTCGAATGTTATCTTTCCCAAATCTATCATCCTTAAGGTGGAACAAACCATCCAGTCTTTTTTTTGGTCTTCTTCTAATACTCAACGGGGAGTTCATCTATTGGGGTGGTGTGATTAGTCAGCCGATTTGGATTGGGGGGCTTGGCATCCACTCTTTGGTGGTGAGGAGGGAGGCTTTAATCGTGAGGCATGTTACTAGACTTATGTTGGGTCCGGAGAGTTTGTGGACTTCTATGATGAGGACTTGGTATGGCCCCTTTTCCTTGGTGGTGGACGGAGAGCATCGTACGGCCCGGCAGGGCCTATCATGTGGAGAGAGATGAGAGGGAGGGCCTCAGTTGTTATTTCCCAGATGAGATTGGTCATTAGGGATGGTAGATTGATTAGCTTCATGGATGATCCCTGGATCTCGGATGTCCTTTTAGTCCGATGGCATACTTTTATTGCTATGAATGTTTATAATATCAGGATAGTTGATGACTTCTTGTTTACCGATGGCTCTCATTGGAGTTCTTCTTTGATCATTCGGACTTTTGGATTTATTATGGGAACTATGGTCCTGTCCATTGTCCTGCCAGCCCACCTTGCACTGATATTCGACTTTAGAGGTCTTCTGTTGTGCCTAGAGTTCCTTTGTCAGACTTGTATCCTATGTTCAGTGCAGAGACACAGAGGAGTTATTAGATTGGCTGGATCTGGTCCTTAGGAGTGCATCCTAGGATGTCTTTTTTTCTATGGAAAGTTGCCTAGCATCGCCTTCCGACGATATCTCTTCTTTGTGCCAGAGGGATTTAGCTACCACCCTTCTGCCCAGCCTGTGATGCGGATACTGAGATCATGGAGCACGTATTATTCATTTGTCCGAGGGTTCGGCATGTCTGGAGGGCAGTGGGGTTTGACCACATTCTCGAGCATTTTGAGGATCTTGTGGCTGCCTTTTTGGACCTCTTGAGGTCACGTACAGTTTCCTTCTCTCCTGATTTTCATGATTATATTGCTTATCATTTATGGCTTTCACGGAATGCTCTAGTCTCCAGTTCCTCGAGGTGTACCACCAGAGTCTTTATTAAGAAAGCTCAGGCTCATATGGAGAAGTTCCAATGATGATTGGGGCATCCACCGTGACCTGGGATTCCGGTTTTGCTCATTGAGCATCCCGGAAGGTTTTTATTTTTTGGGAGCCCCCTCCTCTAAGGTATGTCAAGATCAATTTTGATGGGAGTGTGAGAGAAACTGATAGGAGTCAGCTTTTGTGATCCATGATCTGGTTTGAACATTATTATCATTGGAGGTTGTCATCTTGTCGACTCTACTATCTCTCGAGTATAGCTCACATCAACTTAGACAGGGATTCAGTGATCTTGTCGATTGCTCCGGTATGACCATCTTATTATTGAAAAAGATTTTGCTACTATTATTTATTGGATCAAGGAACAGTACGTTTTATTCCTGCTCATTCTATGATTCGTAATATTGTTCTTTGACTATGAAGGTATATATATATATATATATATATATATATATATATATATATATCTATATATATATATATATATATATATATATATATATATATATATATATATATATATATATATATATATATATATATATATATCATTCGGATTAGATACTCTGGACTCCTTTCAGCCATACTCCTCCGATTTTCGAGAAGTATATTTTTTTTTTGATTATTTTTAAAATATATTCGTTCCAGGTCTATTGATTGAATTTTTTTGCTTTATCAAAAAAAAAAAAAAGCTACGCGCCACAGCAACTCCCCCATTTGAATCTCGCCCGACGTGTCGATTGCGTCGCGACAACGTGGCGCTCGATGAATAATATCTCCACGAGATATTATTGCATGGACCAGGTCCAAGCAATAATTAGACTCTCTGGACCTCTCCACAACTTCCGAATTCCTCCCGCATCGCCCAACTTGCAGATTGCGGGGGCAGGGAAAGTTGAGTTTCACCGCTACCCGAGAAACAAACTTGAACGATACTTCACAAAAGATTTCAACCTTGTTTTCTTGCCAAAGAAAATGCAGTAAATTCAACTCCCAGGATCACAGATAGCACAGAATGGGTGACGAGCGATTAAAAATTACATATATACAAAATTAGTGGAGCTTTTCGTCTTTTGGATGAAGGGGATCACAACCGCCCGATAGACTCAAAGACTCGGAGGAAACACTCTTCTATAAAAATTCATTAAAAAAAATTTAAAAAAAACTAGAGATCCGGTCACCGCCTGAGATTCCGTGTACCGAACCAATCTACTACTGCCACGTCAGTCAGGTAACTCGAGGGGTGGCTGGACGGGTGAGCAAGGGAGAAAGCGACCGTCTTAGACATGAACCGGCCTAGAGGTGGAAGCGAGAGCCGGTGATGACGTAGCAGGCGAGACGGAAGCCGGAGACGAGCGTGGAAAGGGCTAGGAAGACGAATCCGGTAAAGCCGAGAGCGACGGAGATGTAGGCCTGCAAGCAGAAGGCGCTCTCCACCGTGCACGTGTGCGCCCCCTTCAGCCCCCGGGCCTCCACCGTCCCCGCCGCCTCCGCCGCCAGAACCAGGTACGCGAAAACCTAATTAGCCACAATAAAACTCCTACCTTTATAAAAGGTCGAATAGTTACGGAAGATAGGGATTAATTAGAGAGTACCAAGTAATTTACCTGGTCGTGGGCGAAGTCGAACCACAGCTGGAGGAGCTCCGGGAAGAGGGTGGCGCCCTTTAGGATCTCCCAGATGGAAAACCCCATCGCGATCAAGGAATAGGCGGCCACGATGGCGTTCGCTGCGAACACGAGCCTGCGAGATTACCGATTTGGTCCCCCAAACAGGCGGGAGCTCAGCGGTGGCAGTATTGGTAAATAGGAAGGAAGGGGAGGGACCGAGTTGAGATATAAGAGTAGTACCTGAACGGGTGGAACTGGAGCCAGGAAGGGGAACCGGGGGAGCGGGAGGAGTTGGTGCCCATGAAGATGGCGGCGGCGAGGGAGAAGCAGAAGGCGGCGAGGCGGAGGAGGAGGATAAGCGCGTTGAGGCGGCGGATCTTCTGCTCGGAGACGGTGGAGTGGAAGTGATGAGGGTGGCGGCCGACGGTGGGGAAGGGGAGGCGGGGAGGGGGGGCGTCGCCGTTGCGGAGAGGGGATGGCATCTTTGGGGAAGAAGAGTCATGAGAGAGAAAAGGAGACAGAGAGAGGCGGGGTGGTGGTGGTGGGGGGGGGGGGGAAAGGCAGTGTGACGCAATGCGAGTCTTCTTTTTTAATTATCCTGGTCCCTGGATCGACGTTGGAATCACGAGACGAGTGGTGGGAGGAGGAACCTTTTTTTTTTTTTTTTTTTGTTTCCTTTCCTGATACGAGGAAAAAGGGCCGCAAGAGCCGGTTGTAAGTGGCCACGTGGGAATAAACAGGGAAAGAAAGAAAAAAAATGAACGGAGGACGGAACGCGAGGAGGATGTGGGACCCACACGAGGACGCAGGACAGAACGCGTTGGAACCGGGTTTATCAGTGTCTGAGTTTTAAATTAAATATCAGGTCTAGTCAACCTTAGAAATTTGATTCAACCCGTCCGCGCTTTTATTTAGATTATTATATCATACTAATTCAGGTTAGATTACAACCACATATTCAAAGCTTTATTCCAGATCAGTTGATCGAGTTGGTAAAATTTCTTTACAGATACAAAACATTTCGATTTAATCCGCGCCTACTTTTTAGGCTCCAGCCTTCCTGGCTCTTACCCCCCCCCCCCCCCCCCCCCCCCCAAATAAAAAAAAAAAAAAAAAAAAAAAAGGGATTGGACTATTTCTTCTCGAATTTTTTTTAAAATAATATAAAAAAAATTTAATTATAAAAATAGATAATTCATAAAATATTTAGGGATCTAGATGGCACGTGGCAAAAATATGGAGAAAAAAAAAAAAAAACATTTTGAAGGCCAACGTGGCCCGAATTCGTCTTTGAAAAAGACGAATTCTAAAGTGAATTCGCCTTTTTCAAAGACGAATTCATCTCAGCCCAAAATCCCTTCTGAATTTGGCTTTTGAAAAGATGAATTCAAATTCGTCTTTTCAAAAGTTGAATTCAAGCCCGGTAATCGGCCCCTGCGTTGACACATGTCGATCGGGAGGTCTTACCGGCCGATACGTGGCATTCGGGTTTGGGCTTTGGAAAGATGAATCTGAATTCGTCTTTTCAAACGACGAATTCACCTGAGAATTCGTCGTTTGAAAAGACGAACTCAGGCAGAACATATTACCCCCTGTTTTTTTTTTCCGCTGTTCTTCTTCGTTAGTTTTTTTTTTTTCTTTCCGGTGGTCCCCCACCGCTCCGGTCCGGTTCCAAGTTTTTTTTATCTTCGCGTGGGGTCCTTACGTTGAAGATCACTCTTGCTCGTCCGTTCCGGTAAGTTTTTTTTTATTTTTATTTATTTTTTTAGTATTTAAATTTTATTTTGATTAATATTTTTTTTTTATGTAGATCTAATTATTGGCTTTTCGTTGGATGATCTAGATCTTGTTCTTCCATATTTCATTATCCGGATTCAAGGTAATTTTTTTATAAATTTATAAGTATTTGATTGTTTAAATTAAATTTTGTATTTATTAATTTAAATTTGAATTAAATTTTTTATTACATATTTGAGTAATTAAATGTTGTGTTTTGAATTTTTATGATAAATTTATTTCGGCTTTATTATTTAATAATTTATATTATTATTTTTATATTAAAAATGAATATTAAAAAATTGATTTTACGGCTTTATTATTTATTTTTGAGGGATGATTAGAATAAATAATTTATACAAAATTTTTAGTAAATATTAAGATGTATATATAAAAATTTTAAGATATTTAAAATTTATTAAATAATAAGAAGTTTTGATTATATATTTTTTGTTTAATATTTATTATTTCATGAATTAAAAAAATGATATATATTTATAATGATTAATTAAATAATATGTAGTTCCAATTATTAAAATTTAAAAATTTAGTATTATATTTCAACAATTAATTAATGGTTTAATTAATGTAAAAAAATAATGATATACTAAAAAAAATTTATTAAAAAATATTATAAATATGAATTTATTTATGTTAGTAAATGGATTAATCATTAAGATTATTTTATCGTTAATTATATCTATCTTGTAAATAATTATTTAATTAAATAATTATTTAGTAATACTTAGTTATGAATAAAATTTGAAGTTTACGTATTTGTAGTTTTTTTTATTATATAAATGTATAGCATGAATTTTTATAGCATGTATTGTGTACATATTGATATCAGTGATGTAATTATGATATAATTGTAATTATATTTAAATGATTAATTAAATAAAAAAGTATATATATTATAAATTAATGTATTGATATTATATTTATAATATCGTTATTCTAATTATTAAGATTTTAATATTTAATATTATGATATAATTGTAATTGTATTGATAATAGTTAATTAAATAAAAAAGTATATATTATAAATAAATGTATTGATATTATATTTGTAATATCATTATTTTAATTATTAAATGTGCCGAATGAATTTAGGTTAAGCATTTGATTTTCTATATATATTTTTATAAAATTTGCATTTCATTGAACCGTAGACCCGTCAATTGCTTGATATGCATATTCTGTAGTATCCGTACATGTTTTTATACTTGTACAGATCTGAGAATTATGCATGTTGATCAATTGATTGTTCAATTTAGATAGTTTGGGAATTGCAAATAATTTTACAGGTCAATTTATAGTAATCAAACGATGTGCAATGAAGGCTGAATGAAATTTCGATCATCATTTTCCTTTCGTTCTTCGATACATAAATATTTGTATGTGGAGAACTAAGGAGAAATGCTGCCAAAATTTTATTTGGTCTTCATTGCATACCGTTTGATTACTATAAGTTGACCCGTAAAATTAATGCAATTCCTGAATGGGATAGGGCCTTTATGATGCGGGACAGGGATTGGACTGGATCGCTGGTGAGCATGAAAGTCACCAGGGATTAGGATTTGCAAAGGAGGAAAGAAGAGGGTGCAGAGTTAAGATAAAATACTGGGGTTCACATAGATTCCCCAAGAAGAACAAGCACATAGCAAAGGGGCTCACACAGATGCCCTAGAAGAACAAGCACATAGCAAAGGGGCTCACATAGATGCCCTGGGCTCACACAGATGCCCAAAATCAGGGATCACACAGAAACCCTGGGAAGATGGAGAAGGGATCATACAGATACCCTAGGATCATACAAATCCTTCACACAGAACAATAGAAATTTTATTCATCCATCCTCCTATTACAAAAGGCTGAGGGTGGTATTTATAGATTTTCCAACCCTCATTTGAATTTGAATACAAGATAAAAAGATAAGAACGAATCAAATTCAAATATAAGATAGGATAAGATAAGCCTATCCATATATCAATCCTAACCAACCAAATCCTAAATCAAATTCAAATATAAGATAGGATAAGATAAGCCTATCCATATATCAATCCTAACCAACCAAATCCTAATTCAAATTTTAAACAAAAGATAAATCCTAAATAAATTTATTCCAAAAATGCTTCAAGATCTGTGCCACTCCAAGAATTATGCTTGCTCCAAGATCCGTGCTTGAGATGTCCCCATCATTCTCCTACGGTGGGGAAAAAAACTCGACTCTGTCGAGTTTGGGTCAGGCTCCAGCTTCAGCTTGACTTCAGCTCCGGGAACTCCAAACTTTTAGCTTGACATAACCATGATTTTTTTTTTTTTTTTTAATCAACTTTTCTTTGAAAATGGTGTGGCTTTGAGATCGGTGTGCTTTGAAATCTGTGCTTTGAAAATGGGCTGCAGGCAGTTCTTGGAGAGCTTGGCATAGACGAAGCAGAAAATAGGGGTGAGGGCTGGAAGGAAGGAATGGTGGTGGGTGACCGGCTGGGGGGAGGGTGGTCCGACGTCGATGTTGGGGAAGGATCCATGGACGAGATTTGAAACAGGGAAGAAAGAAAATAGTGGGCCGGTGATGAAACAGAAAAATCCTAATCCTTTAGCTCTGATACCACTTGATGCGGGACAGGGATTGGACTGGATCGCTGGTGAGCATGAAAGTCACCAGGGATTAGGATTTGCAAAGGAGGAAAGAAGAGGGTGCAGAGTTAAGATAAAATACTGGGGTTCACATAGATTCCCCAAGAAGAACAAGCACATAGCAAAGGGGCTCACACAGATGCCCTAGAAGAACAAGCACATAGCAAAGGGGCTCACATAGATGCCCTGGGCTCACACAGATGCCCAAAATCAGGGATCACACAGAAACCCTGGGAAGATGGAGAAGGGATCATACAGATACCCTAGGATCATACAAATCCTTCACACAGAACAATAGAAATTTTATTCATCCATCCTCCTATTACAAAAGGCTGAGGGTGGTATTTATAGATTTTCCAACCCTCATTTGAATTTGAATACAAGATAAAAAGATAAGAACGAATCAAATTCAAATATAAGATAGGATAAGATAAGCCTATCCATATATCAATCCTAACCAACCAAATCCTAAATCAAATTCAAATATAAGATAGGATAAGATAAGCCTATCCATATATCAATCCTAACCAACCAAATCCTAATTCAAATTTTAAACAAAAGATAAATCCTAAATAAATTTATTCCAAAAATGCTTCAAGATCTGTGCCACTCCAAGAATTATGCTTGCTCCAAGATCCGTGCTTGAGATGTCCCCATCACTTTACTTAGTAGTTGATGATAGGATGCATTCATCGTGATAGGAAAATAATTATATTTTGAGTTTTATTATCATATTAATTATGTAATTTAATTAGTTTGTTAATGATATCAATATATGAGAAAGTTATTTCTAAATATATTTTGTTAATTAAACATGTAGGATATAATGGGAGAAAGAATCACAGCATTATGTTATATGGATGGTTCTATGATTAATGGATCAAATGGAATTGAGTACAATCAATGACCAAAAAAGGCAATTAGAATCAGTTCTGATATAACATTTCAAGAGTTGGAGAACAAAATATGTAGAGTTCTCCATATTGATAGAACTGGAAAAAAAGTTTTGATTATCTATAGATATCCACAAGTTGTCCAGCCGACATTTGTAAAGTACGAACCTGTTCCATTAACCGATGATGAAGACATGGAGATGATGTTTTCAACTATCGGTTCACATTCATGTATATCGGGTGCAGAGTTATATATAGATATCCAAACCATTGAAGCTTCTGAACCTGATTGCGAACATGATGATTACGAAGAAGCTGTTCGAAATATAGCAGTGTAACTGAACAGGTTCTATCATATAGTACTCCGAATATTGCAGATAATGAAGTGGAAAATATTGGCTCAGTTTTTACTGTAGATCCGTTACGTACGGTGGATAGTATTGTACCAGAAAGTAATATTAGAGAAGCATCAATATATACAGCTGCTGATGACAGGGTGCATGTCGATAATCAACTTTTTAGTGAGAATGATGATGAAAGTGAACATGACTTGGCTGACAAAGGTGACGAGACCGGTACTTCACATCCAGTACGAAGTCCGGATGATACCACTGTTCCAAATTATTCTACATTTGAAGCTCCATCTAGAACATTTACCCAGATTGATTGGAATGCTGCAAATATGTCAATGTATTATTCAATGCAGGAACAACATATTATATGGCAAAGGAATGAGGAGTTACGTAAAGGACTCTGCTTTATAGATAAGGCAGAATTGCAGACTGCAGTAAAACAATATTCTGTTGAAAGACATCATGAATTCAAAGTTATTGAATCAAATCCAAATCTATGGCATGTCAAATGTAAGAGCAAAGATTCTGGTTGTCAGTGGATGCTGAGAGGTATTAAACGGCATAATTTTTTTGAGATCTCACGATATACCGGTCCTCATACATACCTATCTGTAATGATGTCTCAAGATCATTCTGGTTTGGACTCCACTTTAATTGCTAATGAAATTCGGGACCTGGTTAAAGAAATTCCTACCATTGCTATTGCTGGACTTGGTGCAGTCATAAAGAACAAATACAACTATACACCAAGTTATAGAAAATTATGGGATGCCAAACAGAAGGCGATAGCGATGCTGTTCGGAGATTGGGATATGTCATATCAATTGCTTCCGAAATGGTTGCATGCTGTACAAACATTTAATCCGGGTACCTGGGTTAAATTTATCAGCACTCCAACTGGTATACCAAATTGTGCCCAGTTTGATCGTGTATTTTGGGCCTTTGCACCCTCGATTGAAGGGTTTAAGCACTGTCGTCCGGTCATAAGTATCGATGCTACTTTCATGTATGGAAAGTATAAGGAGAAATTATTGATTGCAACTACTATTGATGGAAATAATCAGATCTTTCCACTTGCATTTGGTATTGTTGATGAAGAGTCAGCGGATACCTGGGGTTGGTTTTTAGTTTGTATCAGAAATTTTGTTACAACACGTCAGGAAATTTGTCTAATTTCTGATCGACATGCTGGTATACTTGCTGCAGTACAAAATGAGTATCTGGGTTGGCATCCACCGTATGCTTATCATGTATATTGCCTGTGTCACGTGGCAAGTAACTTCAATTCAAGATTCCGTGATCCCAAACTAAGAGATGTGGTGAAAAGAGCTGGAATGCAAACGCAGCCTAGAAAATTCCATAAATACATGAGAAATATTGAGAAATTTAACCTAGAAGCTGTTCAGTGGTTGAATGAAATTTCTTTAGCAAAATGGACACGTTCACATGATGACGGACGACGGTATGGGATGATGACAACTAATATATCCGAGTGTTTCAATGGAGTTCTGAAAAATGCTCGATTTCTTTCCATAACAGTATTGGTACAGTTGACTTTCTTTCGGCTTGTATCATATTTTGAAGGCCGACGTGTCCAAGCAATAGAGGCAATGGACAGAAATGAAAGGTTTACTCCTTTTGTTACGGGACATGTCATCTCCAACCAAGCCAAAGCGACATCGCATACCATTACCCGATTTGATAGAGCAACTGGCTTGTTCCAAGTCCAAACTGCTAGACGTGGACCGAACATGAACAAGGGTGGTAATACACAGGTATTTACGATCTTTATGTATCATTGAAAATATGTTATTACGTTGTGTATATGCTGAATTATGATTTTTGATGCTGTAGGTTGTTCATCTTTCCCAGCAGACATGTACATGTCAGAAGTGGCAATGTTTTCATTTACCTTGTTCTCACGTCATGGCTGCTTGTGCACATGTTGCCATTGATTTTAAAATATACATTGATCGGTACTATACATTACACGATTATCATCGAACTTATATGCCACAATTTCAACCAATTCCTCATGAAGAATATTGGCCCCAGCAAAATGAACATGGTATCTGTTGCCGTCCTCGTCGCCGCGCCCGTGCCGAGGATCAACCGATCCTCCCTGACCGCCTGGCAAGGGAGCCTCCCTTCCTGCGAGAAACCTGCAACAAAGGGGTTAGAGGACCCTGGCCGGGGATTCCGGCGAGGGGGCTCCGACGGTCAAGTCAGTAGACGACGAGGGGGAACAGACTCTCGCCCCCAGGCCCTCTAAAGGGTCCCAGGTTTGGAGAGTTAACTAGTGAAGGGAAAGCGCCGGGGACCGGAATCTCGGCTGGGCCTGCCTGCCGAGCTCGCGTCCAGTATTCCCCTCTCGGGATCTCTGGCTTCTTTCTCGGAGCGAGGCCTTGTGCCGGCGCTTCCTTCTTGTCCCCAGGCTAGTTGGCTTACCTTGCAGTCTCCGGATTCTTCCTTCTTTATCTCCCTCCGTCGTGTGCTTTCCGTCGTGTGCTTGTCCTTTTCCTCCTCGAAAACTCCTCCCCCCTGTCTTCCTTTCCTTTCCCTTTTTGACGAAGGAGGCCAGGCGGCTTTCCGACCTCGTCCGCCGGGCCCAGCAGGGAGAAGGCAAGGACAGAAGAGAAAAGGAGGGAGGGCGGCGCTAGCAGAGCGGCCAGTCGTCAGGCCTCGGGCTTCGTGAGAGTGTTCTTTTCCCCGAGCATGGGCGTCATCCGTTTACGGGGCCTGTTCCGTCAGGATCGGATCTCTCGACTGCGGGACCTGTCGGGCCAGTGTAAGTCACGTTCCGCGTGCCGCCGCCCGCCGTACGGGACGCCGTCTGGGGTCGGTACGGCCCGAGGGATGGCCTCGGGACCCGTCGCTTTCCCCCGGGGGCCTCTCCGTACGAGCGATCTGACTTCGGCTGAGTTGGCCCTGTCTCCGGGGGCCGACTGGTGAGAGGCGAGAGATCGGCCGACCTCGGCTTAGGTGGACCCCTCCGGGGTGGACACCTGGCGAGGTGGCAGAAGATCGCCTGGCTTCGGCCGAGGTGGACCCGTCTCCGGGCGGCCACCTGGCGCAAGGCGGGGGTCAGCCGACCTCGGCCTAGGTGGACCCCTCCTGGGTGGACACCTGGCGAGGTGGCAGAAGATCGCCTGGCTTCGGCTGAGGTGGACCCGTCTCCGGGCGGCCACCTGGCGCAAGGCGGAGGGTCAGCCGACCTCGGCCTAGGTGGACCCCTCCTGGGTGGACACCTGGCGAGGTGGCAGAAGATCGCCTGGCTTCGGCCGAGGTGGACCCGTCTCCGGGCGGCCACCTGGCGCAAGGCGGAGGGTCAGCCGACCTCGGCCAAGGTGGACCCCTCCTGGGTGGACACCTGGCGAGGTGGCAGAAGATCGCCTGGCTTCGGCCGAGGTGGACCCGTCTCCGGGCGGCCACCTGGCGCAAGGCGGAGGGTTAGCCGACCTCGGCCGACCTCACACGGGGCGGGCTCCTCCGAGCCCGGGCGCAGATGAGTTGGTGGGGGAACTTCGCGCCGAACTCGACCTCGGCGGGGGCCGTTTGCTTCAGACAGTATCGGGCGGTGCGGTCTTGCCGACCCCAGCCTTGAGGACGTGGCGCTGATTCCGGCATTAAAACCCACACGTGGCTCGCTCGCATTCGGCGATACCTGAGCCTGGCCACGTCACTGTCACGGCTGTAACAGTTGCCCCCCAGCTCGCCGTTCCGTTGGGGCATCGTAGAACGGAGCGTCGGGATTAATTGCTGACATGACGTGGGGAGGCGAGGATCTTGCATCATAATTGGCACGATCTCCATTCGTCGTGGCTCGATGCGGCTGAAGACCTATGGGGAGTCGCCACGTATCGTCCACTTGCCCGTAATCAATGCGTTGCTTCGGGGCAGAGGCCGTTACTCTGCTAACGAGGCGTCGGTGTCGGGCGTGTGCCCACGTGGCGACCATCCAGTGGCCTGAGGCGGAATGGTGGGTACGGCTGCTGCCTGCTGAGTTTGAAAGGGAGGGGACTTTCCAGAACGAGGCCTTTTCCCTTGCTTCGTGGGCGGTTCGCTGCAGGCTAACAACTTCTGCTGCTCGCGCCCGTCTGTGCATTTTTGGGTAAGTGTCTTCTTCTCCTTCTCTCTCGTTTCTTATTCAGCCCCCTTCTCCTTTCCTTCTTCCATGGCGCGCCGTCGCCATGTCTCTTCTAACTCGGACGAGGCCGGTCCGTCCCGGCCAAGGACTCCGTCTTCTTCCTCCTCGGACGAGGAGGTAATTCCAGAGGAGGTCCGCCGGCGCTTGCAACCCGGGGGTGTCACTATTGGCATCCCCAGGGGGGTCCGGTCCCCTCCGGTTGCACCTGCCGTGCCCCTCCGTTCACTCCCCGCCTTGGCTTCTCTTCCTGCTCCGCCACTTCTTCCCGCCGGTCCCTCCGGTCATGCCTCTACCATGACCGAAGGTGATCTTTCTCTGCTCCGGGATGCCTATGGCATCCCGGGATCTGTCCGTCTGTTTGCTCCGCGGTCCGGGGAGCGTGTCACCATGAGTGGCCCCGGCCGCATTGCCTTCTACGAAGACTTCCTCCTCGGAGGTCTTCGTTTTCCTCTGCACCCTTTTTTCCTTTCCTTTCTCAGCCATTTCCGGCTCGTCCCGGCCCAGCTGGCTCCTAATGCCATCCGGGTCATCTTCTCCTTCATTGTCTTCTGCCATTTCCACGGGTTCGTTGCCCGTTTTTCACTCTTCAGGGCCCTGTTCACCCTGAAGAAGTGCTCCACCGATGATGGCTGGTGGTACATTTCGCCCCGGCCTAGGTGTCTCCGGTTCGACCTCCCTTCTTCGGTCAAGGGATGGAAGAGCCGGTTTTTCTTTGCTTCGGTCGACGACGTCGACTGGGCTTGGAGCGAACCGAACCGGTCGCCGAACCGGAGTTCCCGAGTCGAGCCCGCGGACCAGGAGTCTTACAGCCAGCTCCTGAGTGACGTGGTCCCGCCGCTCGAGGTTCTGCTTTCTGAGCAGAATCTTTTTGAGGCTGGCATCAGTCCCATCCGGGAGACCGGTGAGATTTGGCCCCGCATTAACTTCTGCCCTTCCCCCCTCTCTTTTTAAGATTGAACTGTCTGACCTTCTGATTTCTCCACTTTGCAGGGATGAAGTTTTCCTTAGAGAATCTTCTGGAGGGAGCGGCCCAGAGGGAGGTCGTCGACGTGGACGAGCCCGTGGCGAAGAGGGCTCGCACAGAGACGAGCCAGGAGGTCGCAGCGGCGACCGCGCCCGGCCTAGCTGCCGCTGTTTCTCCGCCCAGACCTCCTCAGGGCGGCGCCCCTGGCGCCTCGGCCCCACGGCCTGGCAACGCTGCCGAGAGAGCTCCGGCGCCCGCCGCTCTGCCTATCGCCGGGCCCACCCCTGTCAGCAGCCCAACGGCACCGCCAGTGGCGACCGCCGGTCCGTCGGCTGCAGCTCCAGCAGAGGGGGCAGCTGTCGCGGGGATCGGCCCGAAGGGCCCGGTGCCGGTGATCTCGCACCGAGACTCGGTCATCCTCGACCGAGGACTGGCGGAGAAGTTGATGGAGTACGCTTCCACCGCTCGGGACCGCCGAGCTCGGGGCGGCCGAGATTACGCGGATGCGCTGCTCGGCATCCTGCCCCAACTCTTCACGGTAAGCCTGATCCTTGACTCTTCTTTTCTCTTCCAATCCGAGGCCTCCTGCCTCGGTATTGACATGTCATTTCTGCCCTTGCAGATCGGGAACGACGTCCTCCTACTGAGGAACTACCTCGTAGGGAACGCCAAGCGGGACTCCGATCGGGAGCAGAAGCTTGGAAAGCTCGCGGCCGACGTGAAGGACTTGATGGACAAGGGGACCGAGCTGCGAGCTGAAAAGCAGGCCCTCCGGTCCGACCTGACGCGTTCCGAGGAGCGGAACAAGGAACTGGAGGCCTCCTTGGCGGAGGAGCGGACCTCCAACCAGCGCCGTACTGAGGAGGAGGCGGCGGAGAAGGCCCGCCTGCAGGCCCACTCTCTATTCTTGGAGCATCAGCTGGACGAGGCCCGGCGAGAGGCGGCCGTGGCGAAGGATCGGAGCTCTTACATCAACGGGCTCCTGGAGGCGGCGAGGCGAGAAGCGCTGGAGGCCGTCCCCAAATTCCGAGCCTCCGACGAGTTTACGTCGGAAGTCCGGGAGGCCGCCGTGGACTCCTTCCTGAAGGGGTTCCGGATGTGCCGGGAAAAGGTGGGGGCCTTCTTCCCCCAACTGGACCTGAGTGCGGTCGTCGTCGGCGGCAGGAAGCCGGGGAGCGAGGGCAGGGCCTCCGGCACGGCCCAGGCGACACCTCAGGCGGCACCTGCAGCACCTCCGACTGATGACGCCGCGGCCCCGACACAGCCCCCGGAGCCGGTTGTCGTGGAGGTTGAAGAGGTGGCGCCCGCACCTCCGGCGGACGGCGCCGACCCTGCGCCCCAGTGACCTTTACTTTGTATTTTTGCTGTCTTCGTCTTCTTCTTTGTTTGTTTGTTTCTGGGATGTCGGTCTCGGATACCTGAGACAACTGTGGGCCTGGTCCTTCCATACTAGATCGAAGGACGGGGTCTGCAAAACCGTGTTGCGGCAAGGCAAGAATCCTGAGCAGGTCCGACTTTGGGCTGCCTTCATGCTTGCGCGGACAGCACAGTTCCTGCACCATCTTCTGGGCCGAAACCCGGGATCCTCCGGACTGAGCTCGATGCCGCAGGCTTTCTCAAACCTTGCGCGGCTTGCTGAGCTGTGCTCCGGGCTTGCGTGGGCGAAGCGGATTCGGCGCCACCTTCCAGGCCGGAGCCCAGGATCTTCCGGACTGAGCTCGATGCCGCAGGCTTTCTCAAACCTTGCGCGGCTTGCTGAGCTGTGCTCCGGGCTTGCGTGGTCGAACTGGGTTCGACGCCACCTTCCAGGCCGAAGCCCAGGATCTTCCGGACTGAGCTCGATGCCGCAGGCTTTCTCAAACCTTGCGCGGCTTGCCGAGCTGTGCTCCGGGCTTGCGTGGGCGAAGCGGATTCGGCGCCACCTTCCAGGCCGAAGCCCAGGATCTTCCGGACTGAGCTCGATGCCGCAGGCTTTCTCAAACCTTGCGCGGCTTGCTAAGCTGTGCTCCGGGCTTGCGTGGGCGAAGCGGATTCGGCGCCACCTTCCAGGCCGAAGCCCAGGATCTTCCGGACTGAGCTCGATGCCGCAGGCTTTCTCAAACCTTGCACGGCTTGCTGAGCTGTGCTCCGGGCTTGCGTGGTCGAACTGGGTTCGACGCCACCTTCCAGGCCGAAGCCCAGGATCTTCCGGACTGAGCTCGATGCCGCAGGCTTTCTCAAACCTTGCGCGGCTTGCTGAGCTGTGCTCCGGGCTTGCGTGGTCGAACTGGGTTCGACGCCACCTTCCAGGCCGAAGCCCAGGATCTTCCGGACTGAGCTCGATGCCGCAGGCTTTCTCAAACCTTGCGCGGCTTGCTGAGCTGTGCTCCGGGCTTGCGTGGGCGAACTGGGTTCGACGCCACCTTCCAGGCCGAAGCCCAGGATCTTCGCAGGCCTCCTTGCTGAAGTTTAGAGAAGAATGTTTAAAGTGAAGAAGCTTTGTTAAAGGAGCTGGGAGCCTTACATCACTGGTAGTACATTCTCAGGTTCGAGGGGTTCCATGTCCGGGGGAACCTGGCACCTCCCAATTCTTCCAAGTAACATGCCCCGTGGGGGAGGGCTTCTGCTACCCGATAAGGGCCTTCCCAGTTGGGTGAAAGCTTGCCGCACTCTCGTGGCTGGGAGGCTTCTGTACGCCGGAGGACCAAGTCCCCGGGACGAAAAACCTTCGGCCGTACTCGGGAGTTGTAATATCTGGCTACACGTTGCCGGTATGCCGCCATTCGAATTCGGGCCTTGTCCCTTATTTCTTCGAGGAGGTCTAGGTTGAGCATCATCCTGGCCGGGTTTTCTGTCTCGTCGTATTGTTCCACGCGCAGCGTGGGTATGCTGAGCTCGATCGGGATGACTGCCTCGGCCCTGAAGACGAGGTTGAATGGGGTTTCGTCAGTAGCCGTCCTTGGAGTGGTGTGGTATGCCCAAAGAACGCTGGGAAGCTCGTCGGCCCACCTGCCCTTAGCTTGGTCTAGCCGCGTGCGGAGGCCCTGAAGAATGGTCCTGTTCGTGACCTCAGCCTCCCCGTTGGTCTGGGGGTGCGCCACCGAAGTGAAGCGATGCTTGATGCCGAGGTCGTTGCAGAAATCTTCGAACTCTCGGCAGTCGAACTGGCGTCCGTTGTCGGTGACCACGGTGTGGGGGAGGCCGAAGCGGCAGACGATGGACTTCCAGAAGAACTTGGCGACGTTTGCTTCGATGATTCTTGCCAAGGGTTCGGCTTTCACCCACTTTGTGAAGTAGTCGATAGCCACTATCAGGAACTTCCGCTGGCCGGACGCCGGCGGGAATGGGCCCAGGAGGTCCATCCCCCACTGGGCGAACGGCCAGGGGGCTGAGAGCTAAGAGATCGGGTTGGAGGGTTGCCGCTGTACCGTGGCGTGGCGCTGGCACCGGTCGCATTTCTTCACGAAGTCGGCGGCGTCCTCCTTCATCGTCTCCCAGAAGTAGCCTTGACGAAGGGCCTTGTACGCCAATGCCCTGCCCCCCACGTGGTTCCCACAGATGCCTTCGTGAATCTCCTGGAGCACAAGCTGGGCTTCTGTGGGTCCAATGCACTTGAGGAGGGGATAAGAGTAGGACCTTCGATACAGCTGCCCGTCCATCAGGACAAACCGCACGGCCTTCTTCCTAACGAGGCGAGCCGCATCTCGGTCTTCCGGCAGAATGCCGTCGGTGATGTACGCGGCGTACTTGTCCATTCAGCCGGGCTCCTGGCCGACCTGATGGACCCCCGCCGGTGCTTCGAGGCTTGGGACTTCGAGTCGCTCCACATGAGCGCGTCCCAGCATCGTGTCCGGCAGAGTCGCCAGCCGAGAGAGGGCATCCGCGCGGGCGTTCTCCCTGCGGGGGATATGGAAGATGTTGAAGCGCCGAAACTTGGACGCGCCTGCCTTGACGAGCTCCAGATACTTCGCCATCTAGGGGTCGTGAGCGACGTACTCCCCGGACACCTGCCCCGCCACGAGTTGGGAGTCAGTGAAGGCTCTGAGGTTGGTCACGCCCAGCTCGCGGGAGACCCTCAGTCCGGCGAGGAGTGCCTCGTACTCTGCTTGGTTATTTGTCGCGGGGAACTGGAAACGGAGCGCGCACTCGGCGACGACTCCGTCGCCGTTGGCAAGGATGAGCCCAGCTCCGCTCCCACCGGAGTTCGAGGCTCCGTCTACATGGAGGATCCAGGCGTCCTCTCCGGGCTCGTTGGCGCCGACCTCCATCGGCTGGGCCGAAGAGTCCTCCTCGGGCTCCTTGCCCAAACCTGCGCATTCGACCAAGAAATCGGCCAGCACCTGTGCCTTCATTGCCGACCTCGGTCGGTATGTAATGTCGAACTCGCTGAGTTTCAGTGCCCATTTGGCCAATCGCCCCGAGGTGTCGGGTCGGCTGAGCACCGCTTTCAGCGGTTGGTCCGTCAAGACGGCGATGGGATGCGCTTGGAAATAGGGCCTGAGACGCTGGGCAAATACTATCAGTGCAAAAACGAGTTTCTCGGGCCGGGAATACCTGAGCTCCGCATCCCGGAGGAGTTTGCTGGTATAGTACACCGGTCGCTGGATCCCATGGTCATCGGTTCGGACCAAGACAGAGCTGACGGCCTCCGGGGTAACGGCCAAGTAGAGGGTAAGCTCCTCCCCTTCCTCGGGCCTGGACAGCAAAGGTGGTGATGCGAGCGTCTTCTTCAACTCCTCGAAGGCCTGCTGGCATTCCTCGGTCCAGGCGAAACCATTCATCTTCCTCAGCACCTTGAAGAAGGGACGGCAGCGGTCCGCCGACCTGGAAATAAAACGGCTAAGGGCCGCAACCCGGCCGGTCAGCTGCTGCACTTGTTTCTTGGAGGCTGGCTGCTCCATGTCCAGGATAGCCTGGACCTTCTCCGGGTTGGCCTCGATTCCTCTCTGGGTCACCATGAACCCTAGGAACTTTCCGGCGGAGACCCCGAAGGCGCACTTCGCCGGATTCAGCTTCATCTGGTGGCGCCGGAGGTTGCCGAACGTCTCCGCCAGGTCGGCTACGTGGTCCGAGTCAAGTTTGCTCATTACCAGCATGTCGTCCACGTACACCTGCATGTTGCGGCCTATCTGGTCTTTGAAGGCTTTGTTGACCAGGCGTTGGTACGTTGCCCCCGCGTTCTTGAGGCCGAAGGGCATCATCCTGTAACAGAAAGTCCCGCGGTCAGTTATGAAGGCGGTACGCTCTTCGTCCTCCGGATTCATCCGGATCTGGTTGTATCCGGAAAAAGCGTCCATGAATGACAGGAGACGGTGCCCCGAGGTGGTGTCGACCAGCTGGTCGATCTTCGGCAGAGGGAAGCTGTCCTTCGGGCAAGCTCGATTGAGGTCGGTGTAGTCCACGCAGATCCTCCACTTACCGCTGCTCTTCTTTACCATGACCACGTTTGCTAACCAGCTGGGGTATTGGACTTCTCGGACGAAACCGGCGGTGAGAAGTTTTTCTACCTCCTCGTCGATCGCCCTCTGCCTCTCCATGGCAAAGCTTCTCTTCTTCTGGCGGACCGGGCGGCTGCCTGGGTCCACGTTCAGGCTGTGCATGATAATCTCGGGCGGGATACCCGGCATGTCGGCCGCCGACCAGGCGAACACATCGGCGTTGGCACGGAGGAACTCCAGCAGGCGGGTTCGCTCCTCTTCGGAGAGCTGGGCCCCGACTTGCACCATCTTCAGGGGGTCCGAACCAAGGGGAAAGGAGAGCAGGCGCTCTACGGGCCCTCCCCTGGGTTCCTTTTCTCTCAGGTCGAGGTCCCCGACGTCGTGGGCGAGCTCTGCGCCCCTGGTGCCTGGGATTGTCTGTAGGCAGAGCGGGACTGGCTGAATCGTCCCCTTCATTTCCCCGAACCCGAAAGGCGTGGGGAACTGCACCAGCAGTCTCCTTGTGGAGATGGTGGCGTCTAGTTGGTTGAGCCCGGGACGTCCAAGAATGGCGTTGTAAGGCGAAGGGAGCTTGACGACAGTGAAAGTTACCATGATGGTCGCCTGCCGAGGTGGGGATCCGGCGGTAACTGGGAGAGTGATCTCCCCTTCGACTCCCACGGAGTCCCCTGTAAAACCTACCAGTGGGGTGTGCACTGGCTTTAGCTGGTCGAGAGGCAAACTCATCCGAGAGAAAGCATCGTAAAAAAGTACGTCGGCCGAGCTTCCACCATCCACCATGATTCGATGTACAGGGTGTTTCGCGATGGTCATTTCGACCACCACGGCATCATTGTTTACATTGTCATTAGACTCCCCTCCCTTGGGAGGGGTTACATTCTCCGGGACTTCCCGGGCTCTCTTCTCTGCTCGGCCGGATCCGCGCGAGATCATGCTCACGGGCTTCTCAGTTGGCCGGTTGTCGATCGCAGGGACAGGCGGTAAGGCCGCGAGCGGCTGCTTCTCGGAGGGGGCCTCGTTCTTGACGAACTTCCTGAGGTATCCCCTCCCGATCAGCTCCTCGATCTCCCGCTTCAAATGGCGGCACTCCTCCGTGTCATGCCCGTGCTCGCGGTGGAATTGGCAGTACTTTGATTTGTCTCGGGGGGCCCTCGGGTTCTGAGGTGGAGGTCGGCGGAGGTAGTGCTCGCCCTCGATTTCCATAAGGATTTTGGCTCGAGGCGCGAGGAGAGGGGTGTACCTTCGCTCGGGGGCAGACTCGGCCCTCGGCCTTGGGTTCGGGCGAGGGTCGGCTGATGGCCCGGGCCTCCGAGCTACCGGGGCGTCCCTCGGGGTTGACTTCTTCAGAACCTTCCCGTCCAGCTCTCGACGGGTGCGGTCAGCCTCCTCCGCTCGGATGTACTTGTGGGCGCGGAGGAGGAGCTCGGAATACGTCCTGGGCGGCTTCTTGTCCAGGGAATAGGTCAGGCGGGACGTCTTAAGCCCGCGCTTTAAAGCCAGCATAGCGACGGGCTCGTCCAAGCTGTAGATCTCCAGGGCTGCGATCTTAAACCGGGCGATGTAGTCTCGGAGCAGCTCCTGGTCCTGCTGGCGGATGGAGAAGAGACTGTCCACCTCCCTTGGCACCTTTCGACAAGCGTCGAAATGCGCCACAAACTTTCCTTCCAACTGCTGGAAGGAGCAAATGGATCCGGGCTCGAGACGGGCGAACCAAACTCGAGCGGCCTTCCGAAGGGTTGCAGGGAAGGCGATGCACAGAAGGGCGTCGGTGGCGCCCTGGACCCTCATGAGAGCTTTATAACTCTCCAAATGGTCCAGGGGGTCGGTGGTCCCGTCGTAAGGGTCCACCTGTGGCATGCGGAACCGTTTCGGGATCGGTTCCGCCTGAATTTCTTCGGAGAAAGGGGGGCGGGAGTCGTAGCCCGCCGGGTCAGCTGACGAGTTCTGCAGGTCGGCGAACCGTCGGGCGAACTCCGCCAACTTGCGCTCGTGCTCTTCTAGGCGCCTCTGGCCTGGCGCCTGATGGCTTCATCGGTGGAGTCCTCCACCGAGGCTGCAGGTGAGGGGGGCGCCGATCGGTCTCGGCGCGAGGTCCGGCCCCGGCGTCGCTTGCTGCGATGCGCCGTTTCGGCCCCATCGGCCGGGGATCGACTCTCGTGATCCTCCGAGCCGGAATAGTTTCTCTTCGGGGGAGCTTGACGGCTCCCTCGGGGGTTGGAGATGGCTTGCGGATGGGACGGCCTGCCCTGGATTGAGCGCAGGCTCCCGTGCTGTCCCGCGACTCGGGCCGCGGGGGTCCCTGGCTGCGGCTGAGTGGCCAGGGACCGTTGCTGATGCTGAAGCTGTCGGACCGCTGAGGTCAAGGTCTGCAGCTGCTGGACGATGGCCGCAAAGGATCCGTCCGCCGGGGTAGGCTGCTGCAGAAGAGGAGGGGGAGCCGGAAGCTCCCGTTCGGGGGTGTGGCCCCCTGGTGGGGAGTGGACTTCTCCCACACGGCTGGTGGACGCCTCGCGACCACGAGTGACCACCATTGCTAGAGAGCGTGACACCTGCAAAAAGCTAGTTCCCACTAGGGGTTAGTGTCCTGCCCCCCTACCTGGTGCGCCAATCTGTTACCGTCCTCGTCGCCGCGCCCGTGCCGAGGATCAACCGATCCTCCCTGACCGCCTGGCAAGGGAGCCTCCCTTCCTGCGAGAAACCTGCAACAAAGGGGTTAGAGGACCCTGGCCGGGGATTCCGGCGAGGGGGCTCCGACGGTCAAGTCAGTAGACGACGAGGGGGAACAGACTCTCGCCCCCAGGCCCTCTAAAGGGTCCCAGGTTTGGAGAGTTAACTAGTGAAGGGAAAGCGCCGGGGACCGGAATCTCGGCTGGGCCTGCCTGCCGAGCTCGCGTCCAGTATTCCCCTCTCGGGATCTCTGGCTTCTTTCTCGGAACGAGGCCTTGTGCCGGCGCTTCCTTCTTGTCCCCAGGCTAGTTGGCTTACCTTGCAGTCTCCGGATTCTTCCTTCTTTATCTCCCTCCG
Organism: Areca catechu; assembly: GCA_021397845.1. Classification (NCBI taxonomy): domain Eukaryota; kingdom Viridiplantae; phylum Streptophyta; class Magnoliopsida; order Arecales; family Arecaceae; genus Areca; species Areca catechu. The sequence goes on along the minus strand of CM038040.1, from coordinate 5,070,621 downwards.
TCGTGTGCTTTCCGTCGTGTGCTTGTCCTTTTCCTCCTCGAAAACTCCTCCCCCCTGTCTTCCTTTCCTTTCCCTTTTTGGCGAAGGAGGCCAGGCGGCTTTCCGACCTCGTCCGCCGGGCCCAGCAGGGAGAAGGCAAGGACAGAAGAGAAAAGGAGGGAGGGCGGCGCTAGCAGAGCGGCCAGTCGTCAGGCCTCGGGCTTCGTGAGAGTGCTCTTTTCCCCGAGCGTGGGCGCCATCCGTTTACGGGGCCTGTTCCGTCAGGATCGGATCTCTCGACTGCGGGACCTGTCGGGCCAGTGTAAGTCACGTTCCGCGTGCCGCCGCCCTCCGTACGGGACGCCGTCTGGGGTCGGTACGGCCCGAGGGATGGCCTCGGGACCCGTCGCTTTCCCCCGGGGGCCTCTCCGTACGAGCGGTCTGACTTCGGCTGAGTTGGCCCTGTCTCCGAGGGCCGACTGGCGAGAGGCGAGAGATCGGCCGACCTCGGCTTAGGTGGACCCCTCCGGGGTGGACACCTGGCGAGGTGGCAGAAGATCGCTTGGCTTCGGCCGAGGTGGACCCGTCTCCGGGCGGCCACCTGGCGCAAGGCGGGGGGTCAGCCGACCTCGGCCTAGGTGGACCCCTCCTGGATGGACACCTGACGAGGTGGCAGAAGATCGCCTGGCTTCGGCCGAGGTGGACCCGTCTCCGGGCGGCCACCTGGCGCAAGGCGGAGGGTCAGCCGACCTCGGCCTAGGTGGACCCCTCCTGGGTGGACACCTGGCGAGGTGGCAGAAGATCGCCTGGCTTCGGCCGAGGTGGACCCGTCTCCGGGCGGCCACCTGGCGCAAGGCGGAGGGTCAGCCGACCTCGGCCAAGGTGGACCCCTCCTGGGTGGACACCTGGCGAGGTGGCAGAAGATCGCCTGGCTTCGGCCGAGGTGGACCCGTCTCCGGGCGGCCACCTGGCGCAAGGCGGAGGGTCAGCCGACCTCGGCCGACCTCACACGGGGCGGGCTCCTCCAAGCCCGGGCGCAGATGAGTTGGTGGGGGAACTTCGCGCCGAACTCGACCTCGGCGGGGGCCGTTTGCTTCAGACAGTATCGGGCGGTGCGGTCTTGCCGACCCCAGCCTTGAGGACGTGGCGCTGATTCCGGCATTAAAACCCACACGTGGCTCGCTCGCATTCGGCGATACCTGAGCCTGGCCACGTCACTGTCACGGCTGTAACAGTAATCATTATACCTGATGTAAATAGGCTGCGACAGAAAGGTTGGACACGATCCACGAGGATCAGAAATGATATGAATATAAGAGAAGCCGGCAACAGACGCAAGTGTACAATATGTAAAGAAGAAGGGCATGATAGGCGATCATGTCCAAGGCTTCTACAAGCAGATTAATTAAATTATATCAGTCATATTTTACATATGTTTTAATATATGGATTGTAATGTATTAGGCTAATCTTGTCATTGCTTTGTATTTTATTTGATGGATTGTAATATATGGATATGTTTTATTGTCTGATGTTTATAGCTTGTATATGGATTGATGTCCTTACTATGCATTAAATGGGCTTTGTGATTGATTTTCTTTGAGTTATCGCAGTTATGGATCCTGGTCCTTCTGATAGTAGTGTACTACACGGTCAGCCTTCACATAGATCATCTTTGGTCTGGGAGGGACAGGATGTTGTTTTGCACTGTCGACGTCGAGAGATGGTTATGCGCAGATCGATACCGCTCGATCGTCGTATTTTGCCATTGCTGATGCAGTCCGGATTCTATGGTCTAGCACGTGTTGGATTTATTAGATTGGACTGGCATTTGATCACTGCTCTCGTCGAGCGGTGGCGTCCAGAGATGCATACTTTTCATTTTCCGCATGGAGAGGCGACCATCACCCTACAGGATGTTGCTGTTCAGCTAGGTTTGCCAGTAGATGGTCTACCAGTGACGGGTAGTACACGGGTAGACTGGAGGCAGCTTTGTCTTGAGTTATTAGGGGTCGTCCCACCGGATGATAGATTGCATGGATCACGACTGAGCTTGGTCTGGCTTACCGAGCACTTCCAGGATTTAGCATTCGATGCGGATGAGGCAGCCATTCAGTGCTATGCTCGAGCATATATTTTACAGTTGATGGGTGGATGCCTTTTTATGGATAAATCTGGGAACAACATGCATCTATTATTTCTACCTTTATTAGCGGATTTCGAGACGGCCGGACTGTATAGTTGGGGTAGCGCTGGACTCGCTTGGTTGTATAGAGAGATGTGCAGGGCGAGCCACAGAGATGTTACTGATATTGCTGGTTCGCTGTTGCTACTACAGTTGTGGGCATGGGATAGAGTTCCGATTATTGCACCCCATAGATTACTTCGACAGGCTCCAGATCCGATGATCGATTTTGATGATGATGGAGCCGGTTTATCACAGGGACCATTAGGGATGAGGTGAGTTTAGAATTTACATAATATTTTTATGCCATGTATGATATATATTATTTTAATTAATTAATTTAATTAATTTATTTTGTAGATGGAGAGATCTTTTTTCTGTCACACAGGTACCTATGCATGTGGTATCTTCGTATCGTTATTTACTTGATCGACTGCGACCCGACGAGGTAATAAATATTGAATTTTTGATAATGATTGTCTTGTTTTATTTGTTCTTGTTTAATAAATTATACTTTAAATTATTTATAAACAGGTTATATGGCAGCCATATACTGCCGCTATGATTGCACAGTTACCAGACTACTGTCTACAGGGTCAGGAGATCTGGTGTAGTAGAGTGCCACTAGTATGTTTTTATATAGTAGAGTGGCATTTACCCGATAGAGTGATGCGCCAGTTCGGGATGCGACAGGTCGTGCCAGATCAGTTTGATACGTTGTCTGCACTACATCGTATTGATATGAGAGGACGATCTGATCAGGATTGGTCCACCGTTCATCGGGATTATATACAGTTATGGATGAGTCGTCATGATTATATTATACATGGTGATCCATTCGATGGTACCATGGATTATCACGATCCTTATATGCAGTAGTATCATAGAATCACTCGTCGATTCATCAGTCGCAATAGTGCAGTATATGATTACATGGTAAGTAATTTAAATTTTATTATTTAAATTATAATATATGTTTAAATTTTGTCAAACTAATTAATTTTTTTATTTACAGGGTAGTAGTTTTGCGACGATACTTGAGCGTGCGACGACCTCCCCGGATATACAGGATATATGTCATTCTGCCCTCCATACTCTTGGCGAGCATGCACGGATTCCACTCCATGAGTTTTATCAGGAGGGAGACAGGGAGGACGAGACTCCTTCGCCTTATTATCCATATGCATCTTCATCCGAAGCACCTCCACCAGCTCATCACAGACGAAGTACGAGACGAGATAGCATTGTTCCACATCCGATGCACGAGTTCACATCTACTGAGGATGTGGCATCACATTTTGATTATACTACTGCACCGGATTTCATGGGCTGGCAGCATGATTATTCCGGACATGGAGCATCGTCGTCACATCATATATCTGCACAGCAGTTATCACATGATGTAGAGCATGCTGCATATCAGGCATCACACGATATAGAGCATGAGACAGAGCAGTATCATCCACTTCCGATCCGTCGTCGTATACAGCCTGCACGCACTAGGAGACGGCCACCATGTGGGACCGAATAGTCATTTATTTTAGAATTTATTGTAATTCATGTTTTCTTGTTAATTTATATAAGAATTATTTATATAAGTGTTTATTTACATATGTGTTTATATGTGTTCTGGCCTAAAATAGACAAGCATTATTTATTTGTGTTACCGATCTCGCCGCCGCGCCTGTGGCTTCAGAGCCGCTGATTTGATTAGACTGTCTCGTCCTGAGGTCTCCTGGCTCCCAGTCCTGCAAGACAATGTCAGAGGCCCTGGCCGGGGGTCCCGGCGAGGGAGCTCCGACGGTCAAGTTAGAGAACGGCGAGAGTGACCGTCTCAGGGGGCCACCTGGCGAGGGAGCAAGGGGCCGCTGGCTTCGGTCGAGGTGGGCCCCTCTTGGGCGGACACTTGGTGGAGCGATAGAGAGGCGCTCGACTTCGGCCGAGGTGGACCCCTCCTGGGTGGACACCTGGTGAAGGAGCGAGAGGGCCCGGCTCGACCTCGGCCGAGGTGGGGCCGGCTCAGGGCGCCACCTGGCGAGGGAGCAAGGGGCCGCCGGCTTCGGCCGAGGTGGGCCCCTCCTGAGCGGACACCTGGCGGAGCGGCAGAGGGGCGCTCGACTTCGGCCGAGGTGGACCCGTCTCCGGGCGCCACCTGGCGAAGGAGCGAGAGGGCCCTGACCGACCTCGACTTCGATCGATGTCCATAAAATATTTAATATAATTTATTAAATAATATATTTAAAATATTTTAATTTAATAATAATAAATTTTTCTTTTTTCAGTAAAATCGTGGAAGGATCCAAGCCTCGGTCCTGTCACCATCCCGATTGCTAGTCCGGCTACCACCAGGATCTGATCATCGGTCCTGTCACCATCCCGATTGCTAGTCCGGCTACCACCAGGATCCGATCATCGATTCATCTACAGGTCCTGCTACCAGTGACCATCGGTCCACTTATCGGTCAGACCATCGATCCACATATCGGTTCTGTAATTTTTTTATTAATTTTTTATTTTTTATAATAAAATTTTGATACATTTATATATTATATAAATTTCATGGGTTAATTTTTTTAAATTTTTTTTTTAAAAAAAATTCATTTTAATAAAAAAAATTTAATATAATAAATCAATATTTTTAAAAGACAAAATTCATGAAATTTTTTTTTTTTACCCGATCTATCATGAATTCGTCTTTGTGAAAGACGAATTTAGTTAAATTAAATTCGTCTATTGAAAAGGCGAATTCAATTGAACTGGATTCGTCTTAAAGAAAGACGAATTCAATTGAATTGAATTCGTCTTTTCAACGGACGAATTCATCCACGTCACTACTACCATCTTTTGCATTAATCGATAAATAACTTTTGCATAATCTATTTTTGTAATTTTTTTAAAAAAAAACATTATTTTTAAAAAAAACTCATTTCTTCTCCCCATTGTATAATTTATGAAGTACGCTTTCCGACTTGGGGTTGGAAGAAGTCAGCGGGGGTCGGGTCATGGAGAGCAACTTTCATGGGTCGGCTGAGTTAGATTGGGTCTTCGCTCTTCCAACAGTCTTTAGGATAATAATGCTAGGAGGAATGCTTCATGCCAAGTGGAACGCCTGGTGGCACTCTTTTCAGCTCCGGGGCCCAGGATGAGGATTGCGACTTGCAAGTAATCATCTTCGACGTGTTGCCTCTAGTCCGAAGTTTGAAGTCAACCCGGATTGGGGCATTTGGGACAAATGGGGGCAGTTGGATTACCCTTCACATAGGTTATCGTCTAATCATGCGACGTGGGAGCGAGCTACCGAATAGGGCAGTTGGATTACCCTTCATGCGCTTGAGGCTCCTTTGGTTGTTTAACCTTGCAAGCTATCAATATCATTTAGGACCAAGACTGGATCGGTATATTTATATCCTATTTATTTTATTTAATAAATATAAATAATAATATATATATATATATATATATATAATTTTTAAATATATATAAATATGAATTGAATGTTGAAAATATGAATATAAATACGGATATAAATATAATAATTAAGTTTTATGACTACATAATTAAAAATATTATTAAATAGTTGATAAATCAAGTATATATATATATATATATATATATATATATATATATATATATATATATATATATATATATATATATATATATATATATATATAATTTTTAAATATATATAAATATGAATTGAATGTTGAAAATATGAATATAAATACGGATATAAATATAATAATTAAGTTTTATGACTACATAATTAAAAATATTATTAAATAGTTGATAAATCAAGTTAATAATATGTTAATATAATTATATATTTATTTTTAAAAAATTAATCGATTATATAAAATTATATAGGATTATAAATAAAATTAGTTATTCAGATACGAATCAGATAATTATTTATTTATATTTATATCTATTTTTTTTAGATAAGTATGATTACAAATTCAGATATTAGTCTGATCGTCAAATTTATGTTCATATTTTTAGATAGATTGAGATATGATAACAAATTTGTTTGAATATTATCCATACTACGCTTATTCCTGCTCTTATCTCTGCTGTCATACAACAGTGTAACGTCCCCCACTTAAAACATCAACCCCTTTGCACTCGGGGATTGGATTGGTGTACAGGAGATACTCGTGGATTGGACATAGACATCAATCAAATGACCTCTTTCCATTACTTTCTTTCTCTTGGAAACAAATTTAGGATATGTTTGTCTAAAGGAAGTTAAATTTTAGAATGAAAATATAAATGAATAATTTTTATTTCAACGATTTCATTGAAATGGATTCCATTTCCATTCCAAGAATATCCCAATCCTTCAAAACTGAATCCTTATTTTTTAGTATTAAATTTTTATTTTAATTTTGATTTCGATTACAAATCAAGTATATTAAAAATATAACCTTTCCAATTTTAATCATGAACCAAATACCCTTTCAATTTTTTTTATCTATGTTTCCCATCTGCAGTTACGACAGATGTATGTTTGGAATTAATATCCAACAAATCAAGTATGGTAGAAACTTTTATGCCCAGGCCTCCAAACATAATTTAACTTAGAGTAGGTTATGGCCTCCCTATATCTTGCCCATCTAGACTGGATCCTAGATTCCTAGGTTGCTCTTAATTCTGTGTTATCAACCATTGGATCGCTAATGGCCATTTTGAGATGCATGCAAATAGATGAATCCAATGTTAGCTCGGTGGTTGGGTCTTGGGAAGACACAGCAAAGCCGAGTCATTATCATACTTGAGTCATCATGTGAATGGGATATGGGAATCTATGCCATTCATTTTAGGTCAGTAACATTGAATGGATTTGTTTTGATAAAGCTTGTTCGTATCATTATGACTGGGAACAGATTAGTTCCAACCCAATGTGGCAACCTCATACATCACTAATTCTAACGTGATCCATAACATATATAGGTTCCAATTCGATGCGGCATCCCGTATGCCCAACCCCTGCATTGCGCTGGAAATAATTTTAAGATCAACTCTGAAGGGACACATGAAAGTATTTACAAGAAAATTGCGGTGACTTGAAGCATTTGATACGGTGCATGGAAATAGTTGAATATTAAGCTTCCAAGATATATTGAATGGATCAGCCACCGGCGCTCCTTACATTCTCTATACCGTTACGGAAATATTATTGATGCCTCAATTTTATGATCGAAATGCTATCTAAAAGGTGGTAGATGCTTGTGCCTCCCGCATGTGGCTGATATATTTCAGTTCTTAATTATTATTGTTGAGATATCCTGGTTCAAGTTACAAACCGAACTCCGGTTCGACTGGTCGAAGTTCTCTCTCCGAACTACGGATCTCGAACCAAGCCGGGGACAAGCTGACTGCAGGCGATCCAAGGCTACACGCCGGATGGCAACATCCGAAGGCCAATTCTTCAGGTGACGTCTTCGGCCTCGACCGAAGACTGAACTCCTCATCGACTTCCGAAGGCACGTGCTACGGACCTCGCTGTAGACACGAACTCCGGTCTCGGGAAATACCAAGTCTTCGGCCCATGCAAGAGAAAATCCGAAGCTTGGATCACAATCTGTCCCGGAAAGGTAATTGTAACCAATGGCTACAATCGACACTCATCATGCCATGATAATGGCGCGCGACTCCTGCAGCCACGCCTCCGATCTGGCCGGAACCGCTCATTGACAACCCACGATCGCCAATCATGGGAGAGATTGGCTCCCCATGATCACCGAAAAAAGAGCGGGCTGCAGGCCGAGGGCCTTCTTTTAAATATGGGTAAGAAGGGCAGCGGGAGAGGTACGCGAATAATCTCGTACACATACTCTTGTAATCTCCAAGAGCCTTTTCTCTTACACTCTTTCTCGACACCTTCCCCATTCTGTGGCTGGAATCCGACACTGACTTAGGCATCGGAGTGTCCCTCGCCGGAGTAGTGTCCCTCGCCGGAACAACTCCGGCAAGGGACCTGTTTTGCAGGTAAACCAGGGAGCGGTCCTGCGACGCAGCGGCTCCAACCGGCCGATCCAGGGACTGCACGCCAATAGATTGGCGCACTAGGTAGGGGGACGGCAGCATTAACACTCTTTAAGCTCCCTCTTAGACAAGGGAAAGGAAAAAGTTTTTGATGGCAAGAGGAAAAGCTCAAATTGCTTCTACAAGCCGGAGTCGTGCTCCGTCTCAAGGGGGTGCACCCCCGGAGGAGAACGATGTTCCACCTTCCACAGTTGTTGTGGGAGCACAGCAGTTTGAAGCTCTTATTAACCAGGTTGCCAACCTAACGGTCATGGTTCAAGAATTCCAATACAGAGCCTTTCCGGTGGCAAACCCACCGGCTGTTTCTAGACATAGCTCTCGATCCCGAAGGAGAGCTCCGCGGGAGGATTCCATGCATCCCTCCCCCCGTTCTCGGCCTTCTCCTGAAGGCCGGACTTCAAGATTGCCTAGGTCCGCCGATTCCCCGCAGAAAGGGAAAAGGCCTAGGCAAACCTCCTCCTCCTCCTCCAAAGACTCCACTTCAGTGAAAAGAGCGCCGAAGCAAACTCCCGATTATGACGGGAGGTTCAGAGCCATCGAGTCAGAGATGGCAAAGGCGCGAGAACAGAGAATGCGGGATTAGAGAGATCCCGATGACTTGATTGTGGATGACCTACGCCCACCCTACACCGACCGCATCATAGCTGAGGTCATCCCTCGGCACTTCAGGGTTCCCTAGATGGAGCCCTACGACGGCACCACGACCCCCTCGAACATTTGGGTAGCTTCAATGCCCATATGATGATTCAAGGAGCTTCGGACGTGATGTATTGCTTGGCATTCCTAGCTATCTTGAAGAAGTCCGCTCGGATATGGTACTCGAGCCTGCGCCCAGGTACCATCGATTCCTTTTCCGTGTTAGAAAAACTGTTTCTCTTGCATTTCAGGACCTGCCGCAAGACTCCTCGGAATACGAACATACTGTTCCTCCTTCACCAGAACGAAGGAGAGAGCCTACGAGACTATATCTCCAGGTTTAATGCAGCCATGCTTGAGATCCCCGATCTCAACGAACACGTGGCCATGTCAGCATTGAAGAAGGGGCTTCGTACCTCCAAGCTTACTTTCTTCCTAGATAAGAAGTTTCCTAAAAGCTACGCTGAGCTCCTATCAAGGGCTCAGAAATATGCTGATGCTGAAGAGCAGGCAGCGAATCGACGATTGATTGAAGGAAAACCCCCTTCAAAGAAGAAGAACAATAGGGGACAAGGTCCCCATACCTCCAACAATAATGGCGGCAAGTATACAAACCGCCGAAGAAATCCTCCCCGGTCCAAAGCAATGGAAGGAAGATTCGATTTCTATACCCCCCTCAACCTCCCTCGAGAGAAGATCCTCATGAAAATAGAGAAAGAAAACTATCTCCAACGGCCTCGTCCCATGAAGGCCTCCTTTTCCGTAAGGAACATGAATAAATTCTGCCGATTCCACCGGGACCACGGTCACAATACACAAGAATGCATCCAACTGAAGGATGCAATTGAGGATCTCATCAAGAGAGGATACCTGGGGTATATTGGTCGCCAAGGCCCCCGATCGGAAGCAACTGTTTTCCAGCCACCTCCTGAAGAGGCCGAATTGCCAAATCAAAGGCCCACCAACGGAGGTGTAGGGATGATACACCGACCCACCAACTGGAGAAGGGATGAAGATGAGGCTTCAAAGTGACTGAAGGATAACAACTCAATCCTCTTCTCCGATGACGACCTTGCGGGAGTTCGGCTCCCGCACGATGATCCTCTTATAATTTTGGCCGTGGTGGCCAATTATGATGTATAGCGAATTCTTGTAGATAATGGAAGTTCGACTGATGTCTTGATGTACGATGCATTTTCTAAAATGTGTTTGCCTAGACATTAACTGCAAAGATCCCCCATACCGCTCTCTGGTTTCAGGGGCAACCAAGTTTATGCCGAGGGGAAAATAGTGCTGCCTATAACCCTTGGCATCGAGCCTCGACAAAAGACATTGCCGATCAACTTCATGGTGGTCCAGATCCCCTAAGCATACAACATTATTCTGGGGCGGCCTGCCTTGAACATGTTCCGGACCGTGATCTCCTCTCACTACCTCTTGGTGTGCTTCCCCACCAGGAATGGTGTTGGAGAAGTTAGGGGGAACCAGAGGATGGCACAGCAGTGCCTAATGATTGAAGACATGCATTTCAAGGATTCGACTACTCCGGATCAGCTGGATTCGAGGGATGCAACCACAAATCTTGGTGAGCCCATGGAGAGGACCATCCCGATACCTTTGAAAGAGGAAGATCCCTCCAGAGTTGTACAGATCAGGAGCGCGCTTGATAAGGAAACTAGAACGGAGTTGATCCGTTTCCTCAGGGACAACATCGATGTCTTCGCCTGGTCGGCTTCGGACATGCCAGGGATTCCTGCCGAAGTAATCACTCATCGGCTAGAAATAACCCCTGGGTACAAGCCAGTGCGGCAGAAAAAGAGGAGCTTCGCCCCCGAAAGACAGCAAGTTGTAGACGAAGAGGTTGGCAAGCTCCACAAAACAGGGTTCATCAAAGAGGCCCGCTACCCCGAGTGGCTGGCCAATGTGGTAATGGTGAAGAAAACTAGCGACAAGTGGAGGATCTGCATCGACTATACAGACCTCAACAAGGCTTGCCCAAAGGATAGCTTCCCTCTTTCAAAGATTGATCAACTGGTCGACGCTACCGCCGGCCACCAATTGCTGAGCTTCATGGACGCCTTCTCCGGCTACAATCAAATTAGAATGGATCCACAAGATGAGGAGAAGACGGCTTTCATCACTGATAGAGATCTCTACTGCTACAAGATGATGTCGTTCGGTCTCAAGAACGCCGGAGCGACATTTCAGAGACTGATCAACAAGGTATTCGAAAAGCAACTGGAAAGAAATATGGAGGTCTATGTTGATGACATGATCGTCAAGGGCCTCCACCGGAGAGATCATATCCACAACTTGGAGGAATCGTTCGGCGCTCTCCGATGCTACCATATGAAGCTAAACCCGGTAAAGTGTGCCTTTGGGATCATTTCGGGTAAATTCTTGGGATTCCTTGTTACCAAACGAGGGATTGAGGCAAACCCTGAGAAGATTCAAGCCTTAAAAGATATGAGACATCCCTCCTGCAAAAAGGAAGTCTAATAGTTGACAGGGAGGATTGCCTCCCTAAGCAGATTTATCTCTCAGTCAGTCAAGAAATGCCTTCCGTTCTTCAAGGTGCTCCGGCAATCAAAGGACTTTGAATGGTCCGAAGACTGTCGTGTTGCCTTCGAGAAACTGAAGAAGTATCTGGAGACCCCGCCATTGCTCTCCAAGCGGGAAAAATCTCCCTAAGCGGGAAAAATCTTAAGATGGATCCACGATCTGTCTCAGATGGCAACAGTAACCAACGATTACTATCGACTATCTCCATGCCACGATTATGGCACGCAACTCCAGCTGCCATGCCTCCGGTCTGGCTGGAACCACTCAATAACAACCCACGATTGCCAATCATGGAGAGAAATTAACTCCCCGTAATCACTGGAAGAAGAACGGATCCGCAGGCCGGACATCCCCTTATAAATAGCGGTAAGAGGAAATGCTCAAGGACATGGTACACTCTAAATTCACATAGCCTTTCCCTCTACTTCTCCAGAATCTTTTTCATTCTGTGGCTGGAGCCCGCCTCTGACTTAGGCATCAAAATGTCTCCGGCAAGGGACCTGTTTTGCAGGTGAACCGGGGAGCGGTCCTTTGGTGCAGCAGCTCCGACCGGCCGGAACAGGGACTCCACGCCAACAGATTGGCATGCCAGGTAGGGGGACGGCAAGTTGTCAACACTCTTTAGGCTCCCCTTCCTAACAAGGGAAAGTATCCTGATGGCGAGAGGAAAGACTCAGATCGCCTCCACGAGTCGAAGTCATGTTCCATCCCAAGGGGGTGCGCCCCCGAGAGAGAATGACGTTCCACCTCCTATAGTTGTCGTGGGGTTGCAACAATTTAAAGCTCTTGTAAACCAGGTCACCAATCTTATGGCCATGGCTCAAGATTTTTAAAATAGAGCTTTTCGGGTAGGAAATCCACCGACCGCCTCCAGACATAGCTCTCGGTCTCGGAGAAAGAGAGCCCCTCAGGACGAATCAACACATCTCTCCCCCCATTCTCGGCCTTCTCCTGAAGGTCGAAGCTCGAGGCTACCTAGGCCCGCTAACTCCCCGCAGAAAGGGAAAAGGCTTAGGCAAACTCCCTCACCCTCCTCCGAAGACTCTACTCCCGTAGAGTGGGCGCCGAAGAAGGCTCCCCCCGATTACGATGGAAGATTCAAAGCCATCGAATCGGAAATGGCGAGGGCGCGGGAGCAGAGGTTGCAGGACCTAAAAGATCACAACAACTTGATAGTAGGTGATCTATGCCCGCCCTACACCGATTGTGTCATGGCCGAAGTCATCCCTCGGCACTTCAGGGTTCCCCAAGTGGAACCCTACGATGGTACCTCCAATCCCTTTGACCACTTGGGCAGTTTCAAGACCCATATGATGATCCAAGGAGCTTTGGACGCGATGTACTGCCTCGCGTTCCCGGCCACCTTGAAGAAAGCCGCTCGGATGTGGTACTCAAGCCTACACCCAGGTACCATCGATTCTTTTTTCGAGTTAGAGAAATTATTTGTCTTGCATTTCAGGACTTATCGCAAGACCCCCCGAAATACGGACACACTGTTCATCCTTCATCAAAACGAAGGAGAAAGCCTGCGAGACTACATCTCCAGGTTTAATGCGGCCACACTTGAGATCCCCGATCTCAACGAGCATGTGGCCATGTCTGCACTGAAGAAGGGACTTCGTACATCCAGGCTCACCTTTTTCCTGGATAAGAGGTTTCCCAAAAGTTACGCTGAGCTCCTGTCAAGGACTCAGAAATATGCCAATGCTGAAGAGCAGGCGGCCAGCCGATGATTGATCAAAGGGAAGCCCCCTTCAAAAAAGAAGAACAACAGGAGACAAGGTCTCCCGATCTCCAATAACAATAACAACAAATATACTGACCGCCGAAGAAGTCCTCCCAGGCCCAGAGCATCGAGAGGAAGATTCGACTCCTACACCCCCCTCAACCTCCCTCGAGAAAAGATCCTCGTGGAGATAGAGAAAGAAAACTATCTCCAACCATCCCATCCCATGAAGGCCTCCTCTTCCGTAAGGAATAGGAACAATACTGCCGATTCCACCGGGACCACGGCCACAATACTGAAGAATGCATCCAGCTGAGGGATGCGATAGAGGATCTCATCAAAAGAGGGTATTTGGGACGGTACATTAGTCATCAAGGACCTCGGTCGGAAGCTACTATTCCTTGGCCACCTCCTGAAGAGGCTGAACTGCCAAATCAAAGGCCCACCAATGGAGATGTGGGGATGTTACACCGACCTATCGACTGGAGAAGAGATGAGGACGATGTCCCAGAGCAACTCAAGGACAACAACACTATCCTATTCTCCGACGAGGACCTTACGGGAGTCCGGCTGCCGCATGATGATCCCATTGTAATCTCGATCGTTGTGGCCAACTATGATGTACAGCGAATCCTTGTTGATAGTGGAAGTTCGACTGATGTCTTGATCTACGGTGCATTTTCTAAAATGTGTTTACCTAGACATCAACTACGGAGATCCCCCATATCGCTCATTGGCTTCGGGGGTAATCAAGTTAATGACGAGGGAGAAATAGTATTGCCTGTGACCCTTGGCACTGAACCTCGACAAAAAACACTGCCAATCAACTTCACGGTAGTCTGAACCCCCTCGACTTACAACATCATTCTCGGGCGGCCCGCCTTGAACAAGTTTCGGATCATGATGTCCTCTCATTATCTCCTAGTACGGTTCCCCACCAGGAATGGTGTCGGAGAAGTTAGAGGAGATCAGAGAGCAGCACGGCAGTGCCTGATGATCCAAAATAAGCACTCCAATGATTCTGCCACCCTGGATCAGTTGGATCCGAGAGACACAACCATAGATTCTGGTGAATCCATGGAAAGAACTATCCTGGTACCTTTGACAAAGGAAGACCCCACCAAAGTTATGCAAATCAGGAGTATGCTTGATGAAGAAACCAGAACGGAGCTGATTCGCTTCCTCAGAGACAATGCCAATGTCTTCGCCTGGACAGCTTCGAATATGTCAGGGATTCCTGCCGAAGTAATCACTCATCAGCTAGAAGTTACTCCCGGGTATAAGCCAGTCCGGTAGAAAAAAAAAAGCTTTGCTCCTGAAAGACAGAAAGCCGTGGACGAGAAAGTAAGCAAACTCCTCAGAGCAGGGTTCATCCGAGAGGCCCACTATCCCGAATGGTTGGCCAATGTGGTAATGGTGAAAAAAGCTAATGGCAAGTGGAGGATCTGCATTGATTACACAGACCTCAACAAGGCTTGCCCAAAAGATAGCTTACCTCTTCCAAAGATTGATCAGCTGGTCGATGCCATCGCCGGCCACCAACTACTGAGCTTCATGGATGCTTTCTATGGCTATAATCAGATCAGGATGGATCCCCGAGATGAGGAGAAGACGGCCTTTGTCATCGACAAAGGTCTCTACTGTTACAAGATGATGCCATTTGGTCTCAAGAATGCCGAGACAATATTTCAAAGGCTAATCAACAAAGTATTCGAGGAACAACTGGGAAGGAACATAGAGGCCTACGTCGACGACATGATCGTCAAGAGCCTCCTCCGAAAGATCGCATCCAAGACTTTGGAAGAATCATTCAGTGCTCTGCGACGTTACCGCATGAAGCTGAACCCGGCGAAGTACACCTTTAGGGTCACTTCGGGTAAGTTCTTGGATTTTCTTGTCACCAAACGAGGGATTGAGGCAAATCCTGAGAAGATCCAAGCCCTAAAGGATATGAGGCATTCCTTCTGCAAGAAAGAAGTTCAGCAGTTAACAGGGAGAATTGCCTCCCTAAGCAGGTTCATTTCTCGTTCAACCGAGAAATGTCTCCCATTCTTCAAGGTACTTCGGCAGTCAAAGGGCTTCGAATGGTCCGAAGACTGTCGTACTGCCTTTGAAGAGTTAAAGAAGTACCTAGAAACCCCGCCTCTACTCTCCAAACCTCAAGAGGGGCAAGATGCTTTACCTATACCTCTCTGCTTTAGATGAAGCAATCAGTTCGGTCCTTGTCCGAAGAGATGAAGACGGATCCCACAAGCCAATTTATTACATCAGCAAGGTTTTGCATGATGCTGAAATGCGGTATGCGAAGATGCAAAAGCTGATCTACTCTCTGATGATTGCAGCAAAGCAACTACGGTCGTATTTCCATGCCCACGCCATCGTGGTGCTGACTGATCAACCGCTCAAGGCCGTTCTCCGATCTCCGGAAATCTCAGGAAGGATAGCCAAGTGGGCTGTGAAGTTAAGTGAATTCGATATCAACTTTCAGCCCTGGTCGGCTATGAAGGCTCAGGTGCTCTCTGATTTCCTGGCTGAATGCACCTGGAGGCTCGAAGATGAAGTACCATCGACAGAAGAGGAGGTTTCGAAGGAGACGAAGTCCGTTTGGGTGCTCCACGTGGACGGAGCTTCCAATGCTACTGGGTGTGGAGCTGGTCTTCTGTTGGCCGAACCCGACGGTCATACCATAGAGTACGCACTTCAATTCTCTTTCCATGCTTCTAACAACCAAGCTGATTACGAAGCCTTGCTCGCCGGACTTCGGATCGCCAAAAGTTTGGGAGTTCAACAACTCCGGGCCTTTTCAGACTCCCAATTGGTTGTGAACCAAGTTAAAAGAAAATACGAAGCCAGGGACCCAACCATGATGCAGTACCTAGAGAAGGTACGAGGCTTATCCTCTCAACTAGAGCATTTCGAGATTATCCATGTCCCTCGATCAGAGAATTCCCGGGCGGACGCATTATCTCGACTTGCTACTACAACACCAGAATTTCTCGGGCGCACCTTTGTTGAACATCTTGAAACTCCAAATATAGCTGAAGAGGCTATGGAGGGGCACCAGATCGACGCTGAACCAAGCTGGATGGATCCCATCATCAAGTTCCTAAATGAGGGCGTGCTACCGGGAGACAAGACAGAGGCCAAGAAAATTTGCTGGATAGCGTCCCAATATATCATCTTATACGGGACCCTCTATAAGAGGTCATTTTCTCAGCCGCTGCTAAAGTGCTTGGGACCGATGGATGCGGATTACGCCCTGAGAGAGGTCCACGAGGGCATATACGGTGATCACTTGGGGGGTAGGTCTTTGGCGTACAAGATCATTCGACAAGGATATTATTAGCCCTCCATCCAAAAGGACTCGGCTGACTTCGTACGAAGGTGTGACCAATGCCAAAGGTACGCCAACATTCAGAGACAACCTGCAACTCACTTGACTCAACTGACAGCTCCTTGGCCTTTTGCCCAATGGGGAATGGATATTCTTGGCCCATTCCCGACAGCCTCTGGACAAAGGAAGTTCTTCCTTGTGGCCATCGACTACTTCACAAAGTGGTTAGAAGCCAAACCACTGGCCCAGATCACAGAAGGCAAGGTGGAGAATTTTGTAGAAAATTTCATCATATTCTGGTTTGGCATCCCACATGTCATAATCACGGACAACGGGAGACAGTTCGACAATCCGAAGTTCAAGGACTTCTGCGCTCGGTATCATGTTCAGCACCGGCTGACCTCCGTTGCCCACCCACAGTCCAACGGAGAAACCGAAGCAACTAATCGGACCATTCTCCACGGTCTGAAATCGAGGTTGAACGCCGCCAAAGGACTTTGGGCCGAAGAGCTGTCCTCCATTCTCTGGACGTACCGAACTACCCCAAGAATGGCTACCGGCAAGTCTCCGTTCAACCTAGCATACGGTACCGAAGCCGTACTACCTATCGAAGTCTCTCTACAATTCTTAAGAGTTGATAACTACGAAGAGCCTGTAAACTCCGATCGTAGAAGGATTGACCTGGATCTGCTGCCAAGCACCAGGCTTCAGGCCCAGATACAAATGGCGGCGTACCAACAAAAGGTCGCCAAATATTATAACTCCAGAGTGAAGGAGCAGATCTTCTATACAGGGGACATGGAATTGCGAAGGGCAGAAGTATCCAGGCCAACAGAACAGGATAAACTTTCTCCCAACTGGGAAGGTCCGTACCAAGTCGAAGAGGTCATTCGACCAGGAGCTTATCGACTCAAGACCCTAGATGGAAACCTCAATCCCGACCATGGAATGTACAAAACCTTCGCAAATATTATCGATAAATAGATTCCTAAATTTCCTGCGTAAATTTGCTCAACTCTACTTGTGAGGCCTAATCCGAAAAATGGCCCATGCCCATAAAAATTTGGACTAAAGTCGACAGTTGGGATGCCTACTTCAGTTCGGATCGACCCTAGCACCAGAGCGGTCGATTTGTTCGGCGGAGGAGAGGGAGGAGGAGGAAGAGGCGTGTGGGAGAGGGGAGATCGAGGCATGCAGGAGAGGGATTACTCCTTATAAGAGTTCCTCCGTGTGCCTCGATCGATCTCGAAAAAAAAAAAGAAACTCTCTTCCTTTGATGAACGCCGACGAAGCCTTTCGCGTGCCGCGGCCCTTTCCGGAGCACTACCCCACCGGTGGACGTCGATCTCGCTGGTAAGCTCTCCGTCCTCAGGTTGGCATGAACAGAGGTGATCGACGGGAGTTTTTCCCTCTCGATCGTGGGTTTGAGTAGGACGAATCGGCTGGGGTGGGAGGGAGGATTGGGTCCGTTTTGGGTTTCCGGCAGCGGCCGGACGGCCGTCAGGCACCGGTGGTTTCTTCCCCTCCCTTCCTTTCATTTTTCCGGTGGCAATGGAGGGCTCGTTGGGGGAGGTGGTAACGGGATGGAAGATGAAAACAGGGGATGGCAACGGATGGAAAGAAAAGGAACGAACCGAGTTGACTCGGTTTCTAGGGTGAGTCAACTCGGTTGGTTAATTGGTTGAGTTAACTCAGTTATAAAAATTGAGTTGACTCAGTTAGCAGGGAATTTAGTTTTCTTTTTATAGATTTATATGGAAATTAATTATATGATTAAAAATTATTATGCAGGATCGGGGTTATTCTTGGAAGATCCGGTTTAGTGTTGGATTGTACTAGTTGGTGGATATTCTACTGTAAGTTATCACTCTCTAGTAAAATTTACCATGCAATATTACTGTATAATTAATGATATGATGTGGTATGAGGCTAAACATTTATGATTAAAATGTATTGTGTCATGGGTTGAGTTGGTTACTCTCTAGTCCGACTATGATTATACGAGTTAGGATCTAGTCTCCTTGTGGGCCTCCAGCGGGGTGATCGCTGGCACATGACCGACGAGCGGTATGTGAGTCAGGAGATAATATTCCTTGTGGGCTCGGCCAGCGGGGCGATCGCTGGTACATGCAGAGGATGCATGTTTCTCGTGTAATTTCAGAGCTAGTTCTCCTTGTGGGCCTCCAGTGGGGCGATCACTGGCACATGACCGATGAGCGGTATGTGAGTCAGGATTCTAGACTCTTGTGGGGCTAGCCACGGGCCGATCGTGGCCATAGTCAGTAGGGGACTAGGTGAGAGCGTGTTAGGATGGCCATCCTAAGGAGTGTGTGTTGTCAGAGTATTAAAAAAGAATAATAATGAAAAACTGATTTGGCTTTGTAGTAGTAGTATTTTTATTACTTGTGTGCACTGATTTATTTAAATTGCTTTGCTCATAAATTATGGTAGAATTATACTTGAGATGTATGATATCTTACTAAGTTTTAGGGAAACTCACTCTTTTCCCTTATTTTTTTTCAAGACCAGAGGAACTTGTGGGCTTGGAAACCAGTCAGTGAGGATTTAGGGCTTAGTGAACACTGTTATTTATTTTTTTTTTTAATAATTATAGCGTGTGGCTGTTAGTGGCTTGAACATTTGAATTTTCTTATTTAAATAAATAAGATTGCTTGGTTGATTATTTTATTTGAGTTGGTAGGTACAGGCCTTGTATGCTTAAGGGAAAAAAAATGAACCCAAGGGCATATGGTCATCTGATGCGCATCCGGCCCGGATTCTGGGTCGGGGTGTGACACTACTCAACTCAGAATGGCTTGTTGCACCGACTGAATGACAACAGCTTAAGTGGCTCGATCTGAGAAATCGGCCAACTGCGCAAAGAAGAATCTGATCCACTCACCTTATCAGTATGCCCGACGAGCGCAACGGATGGCCTTAGTTAAGTCACCGAGAAGATCGAAGGCACAGGGATGGTTCAGATAACCTACCCTACAGGAAACCCGAAGACATGCCAGGATGGGTCTAATCAGCCTACCTTACACTAAAAAAGGCGCAAGGATGGTTTTCATAACCTACCCTACGGTAAATGCGAAGATGCGCCGGGACGGGCCTGAATAGCCTACCTTGATCACGATAGAAATGCACAGGAACGATGCAGACACCCCACCCAACGGTGAATCCGACAACGTGCTTAAAAGGACCAATGTCATCCTTCCTGTCGACAATAAACATCTCTGGGATGGCCCAGCCGGCCTCACATCTTCCCTATAGACCACGAATGGTCCGAGGAATCTACGCTCTAGACGTAGCATAATGCAACATATCGCAAAGGACACATGGGAAGATGTAAGAAAAGTTAGGATATTTCATTCTTTTTCAAATTTCTTACAAAAAGAAAAAGAAAAAACTCTCACAAAGAGAGGACCAAAAAAAAAAAAGGAGAAGGGTTACGGGAAAGCATTTTCAATAACCTCCCGCCGACTCTTTCCCGTACCGACGGGGGGAGTTCTGGAAGGATGATGAAGGGGCCCCGGGGTTCCTATCAGGATTAGAATCCGATCCCTCTTTGGAGTCAGAATCAAACTGGTGTCCACAAAAGGGAATAGAGGGCTTGATGTTGTCCAGGCCCTTCAAGTCATAGAACTTGAAGGCCTTCTCCCTGCACTCCCGGAATCCCTGATGGTAGGAATCTAGAGCCACTTTGGTGACCTCCTCCTTGAAAGCAGCGGACGCCTTGAAGTCTGAGACGGCGTTTGCCGCCTCCTTCTTGGCCTCCTCCGCCTCCGCGATTGCCGCCGCGACCTGGGCCCTGGCCTCCTTCAGTTGAGCCTCCAACATGCAGACCCTCTTCTCTAAGCGATCCACGATAGGCTCATCATCGCTCGGTGCAAAGAACTCTGGACTCCTCTCTCTTTGGGGATCAATGGCCCTCCTCTTCGCTGCCTTTCGAAGCTCGCAGGTGCTGAACCTCATTTTCGACTGAAGCGCTGGGAAGGAAGAAGAAGTCTGAGATGATGATAACCCTTGACAGCAGGGACAAGGTCCTATTTATAAGGACTCTGCACCCATGACTGGCCGCAGGGAAGTGTGCTCCACGTCTTTTCCCAGCCGGAGGAATTTTCATCGTGCAGCAGCGATATTAATGGCTCCTTTTTGGAAAAAGGAGATCTGGTGGCACACGACACAAGAAAACGTGACTGTATGAATATCGACACGCCACGTGGACAACGAGAATCACAATTAAACTTCCTTAATCACTAATTAAACTTCCTTAATCACCGGTCAGCAGGGAGATGTTTTTTGGAAATAGATAGGATATGTTGCTGCATATATATTTATTTAGATGCGTATCCTCTATGCTTAGTACACTGCACTGTAAGATGTATCACGCACACACCGTCTATTGTAAGAAAGTCATGGGCGGTCAAAAAAATTTTTGAAAGACAAGATGTGTTACTGCATATATATATATATATATATCTAGGCATATATCCTCTACATACGGTGCATCATATATGCTATCCATTGTGCGATGGATCGCCATAACTGATCGAATATGAGTATGGGCCATGCAATACATACTATGCAATATCGTCTACCGTAGACTAGGTCAACGTTGCTAACCAGAAAGGATCAAAATATCCATTCTTTTATCCAATCTTGCAAATATATGATTTTGTTGTTGGCATCGCTGTTGACCCATGATTTTTTACATGGCTTCCAACATATCGAAACAATGATAGTTCCGTAAATAAGAAAGAAATGATAGTATTTTAAAAAATAAGTATTAAAAGTATATATTATTTAACGAAAAAAATCTCAAAATCCATGCCCAAGGGGATCGGAACTTTACTAAGATGCACATTCCAGGATTAAGATAGTCTGGTTCAAACGCAAATTTGGAAGGATCCAAACCTTTTCCTTTCCCCTTGAGACCGACCACCTCAGGGTGAGTTGAATGAGGCTCAAACTCAGCCAAAATTATCTGCCACATTTCCCTGTTAAGAGATTTTGAAGTTAATTGCAGTACAGAAATTACCAGGTATTGAATCCCCAATACATCAACCAACAGCTAAGTTAATAATATAGAATGGTTGGAAATCTTTCTGCCAGCATTGGATGAGCTAAAATAGTGCAAGTTAATGATTTATTGCATACTGTGTTCAACCTTTACAATACCACCGAGTAACATATCGCTCATGAGCTATAAACAATAAACAATAAGGGTTCAATAAAAGGTTTCCATTAAGATTACAAAGATCTGTTTATCTTAAATTTCTTCGTTTGCATTCTATGACCTGCCGGACTTTCCAGAAGAGATTTTTATGAAAAGCAAACAAGCAAGCAGATATTATCATAAAAGTCACTCACTCGAAGCTTAACGAGAACTCATTAAAGTAAAACTGGATAACCGACAAGCAAGATGGTGCCAAATAACCAACATCGTTAATCTTTTCTTGGGATAAGAAATAACAAGTATTGTTTACTGCTACAAACAAACCATAACCAGAATATTTGGAAGTCACAGACAAACCTTGGTTTAGCCACGATAGTTATCTGAACAATATTTTACTGTTACAAGTAAAACGGTCCAAACCAGGTACGACAGACTAATGCCCGACCAAAAAACCGAAAAACTGCAATCAATATATGCGTTCAAATGCCACCCAAAAAAAAAAAAGGGACTGAGAAAGATGAAGAAGCCGCCAACTTCACCAGACTGAAACGGTCATAATTTATAGAAAAGAAGAGGGTTAAAGTAGTGAGATGTGTCACCTAGAATCATTACAACAGACCAAGACTCGTGAAGCCAAACGCACATTAGATAAGCAAACATCCAAATAACGTCCAACCTAGTTCGTTGAGAGACAAAAACGAGACCACCACTGGAAGACAATGGAAAATCTACAAGAGCTGTAAGAGACTACCACTGGATATGCGATTTCCACACAGACCAGCATGAAGCTAGGCAGACCCTTCTCCGACAAAGCTCCACTCTTTCAACCTCTCACAGCATTTCTTGTGATCGTCTGACAATGCGGCTGACCTTCTTCTTAAATTCATCCCTCCTCTCCCTCCATTCCTTCTGCATGGCAATTTAAGTCCATTCACATCAGATCAAATTCCACGACAAAATTCAGAGGCAACTCCAGATTGGAAGAGCCACATTGAAAAATTAGGACACTGATATATGGAAGGAGGATAAGCAAATCAGAAACTTAAAATATGGTTGAACACCGCATCAAATTGCATCAAATTCCAAACAAGCAACAAATATCAAATTCCAACAATAAAATTTATTAAGAAAGCACAGCAGCATCACGCTACTATTAATTTTACTTGGAAGGTGTAATGTGTCACTGCACAAATATGATGAAAAATTCAAGGGCATCAGTTGACATTTAAATTATTACAACAAGTGATTTGGCCATTTCCTTTTTGGTGCTCAATAATAATAGATCATGATTCATGGGGGATCATATTCTAACCAACCATCTATAAATTTAACTAAAAACATCATAAGAAAAATAAAAAAATAATTGAAAATTTTAATTATTTACAATCTTCTCTGTGTAAACAAAAACTAGAACTAGATAGTTACGACTTGGTGGAAATATAATTTCATATCAGTTTCTAGGAAAAAGGGATCAGAGACAGGTTCCAGGGCCAGTCAGCCCTGTACATGCCACTTGAGCAGTCAGATATTGAACCAGTTAGGTAAATGAATGGGCATGTGTAGTTATGTTGTTCCACCAGACAGCCGGAACACATTAGGAAAAATTACATATAAGCAAAACTAAGATACTGCTTCTGCAGTCTGAACAACCGAAATGACCAAAAGAAAACAATGTCTGAAGTAACATGTTGATACAAGTAACTTAAAAATTATGTTTGAAAATGCCAGTCCTTAAACAGACGTCCAAAATATCACAATGCATAGGTTCATGACAATTTTCAGCTTTCTCAAGCCTTCCTCTTGAAATTGCCCTTCGATTGATCCAAGGTACCTATGAAGCAGTAGCCTTCCACACCTAAAACAAGGATTCTGTTCTCCAGTAGAAAGAAAGGACTTTACTGTCCTTGGGAAATAACACTTGAACAAAGAAAATGATTTGGATGATGACATGTTATTTACTTGAACAATTAGGAAATCAAAACTTCAGCAGAATGAGTGACACCTCACACATAAACTAAGATAATTTTACTCAGCTAGGTACTTCTTTGTTAAGACATTATCTCAAATCTTCAGCAATTGCCCTCTTCTGTAATTGTCCATTGGCTTTGTGGACTGCAAAGTGTGTATAGAACATTTTGGACATCAACTGGCTGGTCTCACTCTCACAACCCAGTTTCTGGTAGCAGCAGCAAATGCCAGCAATGGTCAAACAATCCAAAATACAAGTCTTATTGACATCATGGGTGCTGCGCAATATGAAATTATTAGAACTCAAAATTAAATTTCCTCTCATGAGCCAAATGACTAAACCATAGAGCATATAGGTTCAGCAGCTCCAGGATCTGCCGGAAACCTAAAATAACATATCTGACCAGCTCAGCATCAAGTTTTAAGCAACATAAGCAATCAGCAGTCTCTCTTGGAGTGTGTTCAATGTGGCTTCTGTTTCCATGCTCCATAAAAAGCACTTCCATTATAGGCACATGCACATGCATATATGATAACAGAAACTTTTAGGATATATGATGTTTCATAACCACACGTTACAAAAGCAAACATTACTTAGCAAGTGTAAAGCAAACATTACTTAGCAAGAAGGGAAAATTCAAGAGAAAGGACCCTTGAGTTACAATTTGGTCAGTCTGACCTTGACTTGTATCTTTATAGATTCTACAATTGGCCCTGGAAACAGACTAATCCCTTGTATAAAGGTGTAGACCACACCTAATCCTGAATTGGTCACATGTTTCAACTAAGAGCATGGAATAATTCCTACCATTGCATTAAAGTGGCCAAGCTTGTGGCTCAAAATTATTTAAGACATCTCAAATCACTTCTAATCACAGCCAATTAGGACTCAGGTCCATTGTCTTTGGAAAAATTTGTGATGTAACTGGAGAATAAACTCAAGTCCATGAGAGGATCACAACAATTCTTATGATTCAGACAGGTTTATCTGAACATATGCAATGCTTGTATTATATTTCAACTGAATATATCCCATGGAGTCAGATATCTATATGTTTTTTCAAAAAATTCAAATAAGGATATTGATATACACGTGTAATAAATATACAAATAAATAGAAACCATTGTCAATGATAATCAATGTAAGAGTGAATCATTGACCATTGATCAGGCTTAGGCAACATTGATATGTTCAACTCTTAAACAAAAGTTTATGCAATTTTTCTAATTGCACTACCTCTGACATAAAACTTATCAATATAGTGTTGTTTTCCATTCACTAGGTTAAGCACTTCAAGCCACAAATTACTACAAACACTTAAAAATAACTGCTTAGGTTAAGCACTAGACTTGTGGCTGTTCACTCTTCATATTTAATTAGCTACTATATTCACAAATCCATCTCAAACAAAGATTTACGTTGGATAACTGTCTAGGAGTGAGCAAAACCAATCAATAATATTAGTGCAATTTTCACATTTTAAGATAATATTTGTCCAAATTATCTTATTAATGCAAGTCCAGAGTATATCCAAGAAGACAAACTTCACAGCATATTGGACACCATCAAGATGAGATCTTAAAAGGAACACGAAATTTAAAATACATATAAAACAACAAATTGAAAACAATACAATACAAAATTGTCTTATGCCAACTGTTTCTTGCAGCCCTCAATGGGCTACAACCCCAAGATATATTTTCATAAATGGATAAATGCATGGCAATTAATAAAGAGAAACAAGAATAACAAAAATTAGAAAAACAGTGTCTAAAAATGCAAGAGATTCACTTACAGCGGCTTCAATGTTAGCTGGAGATTCATCATTGGGACTAGAAAGCATTGAGATAATACTCAATACTATGCTCTCAACCTGCAGATTGCATGTACCCCATTATTCTGGTGTAGTAACATCCTCCAATAAAAAAATACATACATAGTTAAATATTGAAATACAAATAAAGATTTTGCACCATCAGATCATTACAATCATAAATAAATAGATACACAAAACTGTGGAATGTAGATCTCTCTTTACAGTCAAAAAAGCTTTATAGGCAAACCACCATTATTGGTAAAATAATGAAAATGAGTCTGCAATCCTACAGGGAATACTGAACCCACACATTTAAAATAACTCCTTGATTTATTTTATCATAGGACTATTTTCCTAAAAACTACAAAAGTTATGGGCCCCTAGATATCAATTAACTTTCTTTATTGAAGATTAATCCCTCTTTGACTTGAATGGCTGCAAGCAGGTCAAACCAGATGAAGTTTCAGCACAATCTAAGCTTCATCCATATTTGAATTGCCACAAAAAAAATTTAATCCAAGATTGGTATACTTCCCTTCAGGTCAAGCTGAATTGGTTCAAGAATTATTTTTTGATCTATCTGGTTATTTTTGGGTCAAATTGGGTCAAATACATCAAAGAAAATAACGCTTATAACATACAGGCATTAACAACAACCAGTTCCACATAGGATTAACCAACCACTACATTTAACTTATCATTAACTGTTATATAGCATTGTTATAAATTGGGACAACCATTAGAAATAAAATTAAGAATTTATAATTACAAAATAAGAAAAAACTTTGAGTTTAACAACTGTCAATGGTTAAATTTATGGAGACTTAAAATAATTTTAATATGCCACAATTCTTGAATAACTTTCATTGTTTTAAATTTTAAAAATTACTTTGGTTTACCTCCATATGTTCCAGCAGACCTCAAGTTTCTTCAACTAGCTAACAATCTATGAGGTTCCAATGTCAAAAGTTATGCTAAAATAATCTGAACCTCTCTATAAATGACAGAAATGGTTCCATTAATTATATATCCTGTCACCAAAAGATGAATGTTAGAATCCTTCATTTCTGTACCAAATAAAGAGAAAATGTTTGTAAAGTACAACATAGAGAACTACTGACCCAGTGCAATGATCCTTATATCACTACATTTGTCATGCCCCAGCCCGAGGCCTAAGCTAGATACACGATAGACAGTAACACATCCATTGATCATCACCCCGCAATACATGCAAGGCCTACTTCTCATTCATACATATTTAGATCATCCAATCCCAGATACTGGTAGATAAGCAATAATCAAGTTAACATAACTTTATCAAAATGGTCTACAAAAAACCTCAAAATTCACATATAACTATCCAAATAATTTATTCAAAGAAATCTAATTTAATTTCTTCTAAATCCTAAGCTCCTCATTGCTTGAAACCAAGTCCCGCATACTCGTTTGCATCTAAAAGAAATAGATAAAAGTGAGCTTTATAGACTCAGTAAGTTTCCAATATCTTTGAAGGATAAGCATAATTAATTCTTTTTCCAAATATAGCAATTTGACAATAAGAAACATATATCAAGATTATTTTAATTTTTAAAACATATCATACATAACAATAAAATAAAAAGTTCTTTCTAAGTCTTTGATGACTACGGCCATGATTAGCCTCGTGACATGGCCCAGAAGAGACTAGCCTCTGAATACAAAACATGCAATACATCAACGTATACCAGTGATCAGCCCCACTAGCTAGACCTAGAAAGAAACTAGCTCTAATTGACATGGCCACGATTAATCCCATGATAGGGTAAAGAAATTAGTCCTGAAAATAAACATGCGATGCATCAGCATGTGCCAGTGATTAACCCCGACTGGCAGGCCTAGAAGGACTAACTCTATCAACGATCAGCCTCGATTGGCTAGATTTTGAAGAAATTAGTTTCTGACATGTGGCCACCGATTAATCTAGTTGGCTAAACCCAAATCATAATCTAACTAGAAACTTGTTCTTATGATTTCACAAATTAATTTCTCGTATCATAAATACACTAATTTTCATAACAACAATTTGAATTTTCACATCTCATTTCTAGAAACAAGAAAATAACTTTATTCAAAAATTCATATAAGGATAAACATGCATGATCTCCTTTCCAAAAAACATGCAATATTAAAACAAATAAATCATCTCATTTCAAATTTGAAAATTTTTGCAACAATCATGCCAGAGTGACACTATGCTTGATCAATAGTTTTTTAATTACATTTTATACAATCATACATAATATATACATTTTTTTCAAACTTTCTGATTTCTAAATATTATACTAATTTTTGCATAAATTATAAGTTTGGAGATACAAGAAATGCATTATGAAAATCTCAGAGATAAAGAGAACTTACGGTCAATTGTATCTAAAAGTCACAATCTTTGACTCGCAATCCAATTTTTTAGATCCATGGTCCTCTCGATCTAAAGGTCAATCAATAGAGGACAGAGGCTCGACTTGGTTTTAATCAAGAATTAATCTAATTGGTTCGACTCGACCAACATAAGAAGAGAGAGATACTCGGTCCATGCCAATTGAATTTTTGAGTCTAATCCACCTGGTCTAGATTCAATCAGAGGGCTGGCCTATTCAATCTAGATTGATTAACAAGGACCTAGGTCTTAAGCTTGATTACAGGCTCGATCTAGGTGGTCCAAAATGGTCATCAAGAAATCGATCTAGATCTAAGAGAATTGGAATCCTGATTTGAGAGACGAGTTCACATCAAGAGATAAAAATGTGAACTCACCTCCCAAATCAGGATCCCAATTCTATTAGATCTAGATCGATTTCTTGATGACCGTTTTGGACCTCCTAGACCGAGCATGTAATTAGGCTTAAACCTAGACCCATGTTAATCCATCTAGATCGAATAGGCCAGTCCTCTGATTGGACCTTGACCAAGTGGATCAGACCCAAAAATCTAATTGGCCTAGACCGAGTATCTCTCTCCTTGTTTCCCATTAGTTCCTGTGGGAGAGAAGAAAAGTGAACTCACCTCCCAAATCAGAATCCTAATTATATTAGGTCTAGATCATTTTTTTAATGACCATTTCGGACTACCTAGATCGAGCCTATAATCAAGCTTTAGACCTAAAGCCCTATTAATTAATCTAGATCGAATAGGCCAGCCCTCTAATTGGACCTAGACCAAGTGAACCAAATCCAAAATTCCAATTGGCCTAGACTGAGAATCTCTCTTCTCATGTTGGTCAAGTTTGACCAAATAGATTAAGCTTTGATTGAATCCAAATTAAGTCTCTGTCCTCTATTAATTGATCATATCAAACCTAATTAATCTAATTTTTCTTTGATCAATGAATTCGATTTGATCCAGAATTTTGATTTAGATTGGAAAGAGCATGAATCTAAGGATTGGGCTACGAATCGAAGATTATGACTTTTAGATGGGATTGACTGTAAGTTTTATTTATCTCTAGGATTTTCTAAATGCATTTATTATATCTTCAAAAATTAGAATTTATGCAAAAATTAGTAAAATATTTAGAAATCAAAAAGTTTGGAAAAATATGTACCTCATGCATCCTCACATAAAATATAATTTAAAAACTATGGATCAAGCATAGTGTCACTCTAGCATGATTGTTACAAAAATTTTTAAATTTGAAACGAGACGGTTTATTTGTTTTAATATTACATGATTTTTTTGGAAAGAAGATTATGTATGTTTATCCTCGCATGAATTTTTGAATAAAGCTATTCTCCTATTTCTAAAATTAAGATGTGAAAATTTGAATTGGTATTATTATGAAAATTAATATATTTATGTTACAAGAATTTGGTTTGTGAAATCATGAGAAAAACTCTCTAGGTAGACTATGATCTATGTTTGGCCAATGAACTTGACCGTTGGCCATATGTCAGAAACTAGTTTCTTCTGGACCTAGCCAATCAGGGTTAACAATTGGCAGAGTTGGTCCTTCTAGACCTAACTAATCAGGGTTGATCACTGGCACATACTAATACATCATGCGTTTATTTTCAAAACTATCATGGGGTTAATCGTGGCTGTGTAAATCAAAGCTAGTTTTCTTTTAGGCATGGCATTACTGGTACACACTGATGGATTGCATGTTTTATATTCGGGGACTAATCTCTTCTGGACCTTATCATGGGACTAATTGGGACTATGATCATGAAAGAATAATTTTAATTTTAAAAATTAAAATTATGTTGATATATGTATCTTATTGTCAAATTACTATATTTGGAAAAAGAATTTAATTATGCTTGATCCTTCAAAGATATTGAAAACTTATTGAGCCTCTTAAGCTCACACATTCTTTTCTTTTTTTCGGATGTAGAAGAGTATATGGGGCTTAGTTTCAAGTAGTGAGGAGCTTAAGAACTAGAAAAAAATAAATTAGATTTCTTTGAATAAACCATTTGGATATTTATATATGAATTTTTGAGATTGTAGATTCTTTTGATAAAATTATGTTAACTTGATTATTGCTTATCTACCACTATTTGAGTTTGGACGATGTAAATATGTATGAATGAAAAGCAAGCCTTGCATGTCGTGTGGGGTGAAACTCTATGAATGTGCGGCCGTTTATTATGTCTGGCTTGGACCTTGGACTGGGACGTGACAGATTAAATGGTATTAGAGCCGACCCAGTCCATAACCCATATAGATTAAGGCATACTGCAGCATGGATTCATTGGACTGACCACGAGCTGATCGTGATGTTTATGAATAAATGCATGGATTTGAACCCTTAACCTGGTTAGGACACTAAAGCTTAAATGGAAAGAGTATGCAAGGACCCGTGCGGGCATGTATTTAGTCACACAATAATTATTCACTAGAAAAATTTTAGATACTGATACAGAACTAAAAAATCTAAATAATACCTTCTAGCTAGCCTTTTTGGATGAGATCCTGAGATGTTACAACATTCAACCTCTAATGTAAGCTTGAATTTTTTAAGCTCGAAGATGAGCAGATCACAAGGCAACGATGATATTCAGATCTACCACAATTATCAGAATTTAGAACTATAATTTATATGACATTCAGATTGGCTATTTGTTCAATATCACAAATGAATATAAATACAAGATACTATTTGGGCTATTCTGGCGATAATTAGAGCATTCTCAATAAGTAGCCAATTAAGAAAAGAAAATTCAATATAACAAAAGAGAATACAGCATTATAATGTGTGAAGCCATACCGTATGCACAGGTGTCCAACGCTCACTTGCGAGCTCATATCCATTTGGGTCTTCCCCGGGTGGATGAAGAATTGATATGCAAACACGACCATCAGGATAAACTGGAGTTCCAATAAGAAACAAGACATTCTTATATATTGTTTCCCGTGGTAAGGTAAATTGGATGATTTAGGAAAACAAACTTTAGAAACTAACCATTTGGATGCCACATCTCTGATGTAAATCTGACCGTTGGAGGGCTATTGGGATAGTTGGCAGGAAAGCTCATAATTGCATTAAAATAGCCACCATCACTGCAAAATTAGATACCAACAAGGATTAGCAAAACAAAAAAAAAAAAGGGAAATTTACTGAAGTTCTAAGAACTGCCTTTGAATCATCAAAAATGAAAACATTTAAGATATTATATAACAGTTTGATATTCTCTCCTCCATTTACAGTCATCTTCTTTTTGATTTCTACAGGTTTACTAACAAATCATCATCAAATGACATGGAATATAATATGCAAGCGAGTAATTTCCTGCAAAAATTTTGAATCCATAGAACCATTTATAGATTCCAATATATGGACCATAACATAAAAAAATACACAAGTATTAGCCTATCAACAGTCAGGCAGGCATCATGATTCCACTTTAATGAGAACGTTGTCCAGTACAGATTCTGATGCATGCCCAACATTTTTCGAACAGATAGATGTATTTATTTTTTTATTTTATTCCTAGATGTATGGGATTGGATTTATTTTCTTGTATCCAGCTCATGCACCAATTTCAAAGCATAGAATTAGATTAGTTTAGATTATTTTAAAATTTATTTTAGATTAGTATGAAATCTTAGAGTTTTGGTAGATTTGACCTCCAGGTTGTTGGGATCTAGAATCTATTTAAAGGATCCTGTTAATAGAAAAAAAATCATTGAGAAGTGAATAAAAAAATTCGAGAGTTCTTCCCTATTTTCTTATTCCTCTCCCTCCTAGCTCTTTCTTCTTCCTCCCCTCCTGGCTATTTCTTCTTCCTCTTTATCTTTCTCCCTCTTATCTACTTTTTTCTTTCCCCCTTCTTCCCTACCTTTTCTAAAGCTCCCTGAGACCCATCCCTAATTCTCTACGGGGTTCCTAAGGCCCAACTCCAAGAACTCCCTGTCACATACTTCCCAAGCCGCCTCCCACCATCACTCCCGTCGTCTAACCAGCATCCACTACCTGTCGCCAACTCCCCATCCGCCACCACCAACCCCATTGTTCGCAATCCCCAGCCCGTCATCGAACCTGAACCCCAGCGATTCCACCGCCGCTCTGCTTCGATCCTCCAACACTGCCACCCACCCACCTCGGCTTCCCAAGGTCTTCCCCTCGTGAACCCCTCCCTATTCACTGCCACCCCTCGGCATCGCATCTTCTGGACGCAACTCCATCCCTGCCAGCCTCCACCCAAGCTGAAGCCCTCCTTCCAATCCGCCTCCCACGCCCATGTCGCTAAACCCGTCACCCTTGCCTTCACCATCTTCCCACCACCGGTGCCACCTTCCTCTGACCCATGGTCGCTCATGCTCTGCCGATCGATGGTGCTCAGCTCCGCTGCCCTCCTCTTTGGCCAAACGCCCCTTTTCCCCATCCATGATCTCCTCCCTGTGTAGTGCCAATCCCTCGACGCTGCCATACCACAAGGCTCCGCAACTCATCATCATCATCAAGGTTCCCTCTATTCCGCCACACCACAGAGCACCACCGGTGATCTCCACCATGCCCCTGTTCGGCCTTTCCTCCTCTAATTCGGTAACTATGAGAAGACGAGGAATTGCATGATCGTGAACGCAAATTCCCATCCTGCCTGCCGACTTTGTGTTTGGGCCTTTTGGACTTTGGGTTTTCTTTTAATTTGGACTAGCTTATATCTGTTGGCTAATCGTTTTATATTTGGATAACCCAGATCCGAAGACTCTCGATCCGTTTTGTATGTGAACCATTGACCGGACATCTCGACCACCTCCAGAATGATCTTCCTTGTCCAAGAAACTATGTCGTCCTGCGCTCGGTGAGAACTTTTCATGATTTAGATTAGAATTTGAAATCATTGCTGGAATTTTATTTTATTAGTTACCCCATCTTTAAATTTATTTAAATCTGAATTAATTGAATTGAATAACCCTAGCCTAATGGTCATTCCTTAACGACCAATAATCCAACCTCTTAAAGTTTGACTGTGCAAGCCGACATCCTAAATTGGACCTTAATCTTGACCAGATGAATTGCTTAATTCTTGCTTGCTTTTGATATATGCTATTGTTTATTCTAATTGCTTATTTAATTTTGTTCGCTGATCTCAATAGTGGGTCTTTAGATTTAGGATAGCTAGCTCGTCCCGCATCAGCTTCTTTGGTATCAGAGCACAGTTTAGATTAGGTTAAGAATATTTGCATTACATTTACATAGCTTGCATTAATTAGAAAAAAAAATTCAGTATTTACATTCAGAATTATTTGGAAGTCCGTATAACCTGCACATCCTTTAGTATTTTAGAAAGTCCTGCATCTAGAAAACTCCGAAAATAATAAAACTTGCTTCGTTGTAAAATAGGCTGGAAAGCGAATATTTTGATGTTTGCAGATTTATGAGATTGCTTTAAAACTCGTACCAGTTTAAACTTGAGATTTTAAATTTTTATTCTTAGAATTCAACAACCAATAATTTTGGATAATCTCTATTCAAACCCTAAGTCCCATTCATAGAAGTATCAAAAAATTATAAAATTAGTGATTTTAAAAACTAGACTCAATTTGAAAATTTTCTGTGTGAAAATCCATGAACCTGCTTTAGGATTCGTTACAGTTTGACCTGAAATTTCTAAATTGTGCTTGCAGAAATCTGCAACCTGCAGAATTGCATAACCTATGTTCTTTTATCGATTCTCGTTAATAGGATTGTCAAAAAATTGTAAAACTTATAGATTTGAAAACTAGATTCGATAAGAAAAACATGTGTTTGACAATTTTAGAATCAAATGCTAGGTTGCTAACATATTTTACAGGAAAACTGATCACTGCACCTTGAAAATCCTGTTAAAAATTCAGTTTGCAGTCCCTGAAAAACAGTCAATTTCTAATCCTAAAAATATCAAAAAAAATTCTGAATTTTAGATTGTTGAAATCTCCACTCATTGAAAAATCCGACCTTGCTTTGAAATACATGAAAACACTCCCCTAGGATATCTATTTTTGAGCATCAATCTAGGCTAAAACATAGCTCTTGCATATTGTGGGATTGAAAAGTCAATAGAAAGTTCGTTGTAACCCTTGTATGACCAACAGGTCATGAGCGAAGTACCATCCTAAACCTTCAAATAGTAAAATGGATCACAACCAATTTACTGCAACCTTTCAAACCCTCATAGACAAAAATTGATAATTTAATTGGCATTTGTCAAGAGAACGGAGTAAGGCTAGAAAATTTAGAAGAAAACTGAGCCAATAATAACCAGATTAAGAATATCCCTCTTAGACTTATGACATATTCAACCAAGAAGGCCGATAAAGAAAAAGAAATCATATGAGAGACTTTCCAAGGAATCAATTCCAAAATTCAACACTTTTTATGCAATGGACAAGATCATACTGCTAGTCAGTGCCCATCCATAGCACTATTTACAGAGAAGTCTAAAAATAAAAATCTTAAAAATGATCCCAAAGAAGTCTATATAGCGGATCCAAAATTAGCCAACATCTACGATAAGTATGGCACTATCCAGATTAACACTATACTTAAGAAATAACTAGAAGTAAATAGATGTGTATTGAACCAACCCAAAGAGATTGAAGATGGAAATAAGTCTGCTATTCTTCATACCTTTGTTAGTCAAGATGATAAAATATACAATGAAAACATCAATAGTGGTAGCTATATTGATGCCATTTCCCCTGATATCGTTTCGCACCTAGATTTAGCACTTGTGGACCACTCAAGTCTATATAATGTGGCCTGGATAAGTACATCGTCTATCCCTCTTAAACATAGGTGCCTATTAAACTATATCTATTCCAAAGTGTTCCATGTTGTGATCCAAGTCAAGTTTTGGAGGCACTATCTGCTTTCATTAAAATTTGTCATATATGCGGACCACGAGACCTTCACGTTTCTCAATTCACAGAAGAATTTTAAGTCCGAAACCTGAAAAGTGGATTGAATTCCTTCAAGCTTACACCTTTGTCATAAGGTATGAAGTGGACATAGACACCAAAGCTACCGATGCACTCTCTTATAGGATGGACCTCTTATCGATAGTAAGTATAAAAGTTATGGACTTTGAGAGTTAAAAAAAAGAGTATGATGAATGCCCAGACATCAAAATAAAATAAAATAATAAAATAATAATAATATTATGCACCTTATTATGCATACTAGAGTATCAGAGTTAGCATCATCCTTTGCAGAGTATGTTAGGAGTTTGAATAAAGAGATCATTAATAAAATTAATATAAGTAATCAAATAAATAATTAACCGATTCTCACCGACAAGTCAAGGATTTTGCTAAGGATGATTATGTCATGATTAGGATTAGACCTGAATGATTTTCACCGGGAAATGTTCGGAAGCTACATGCCTGAGGAACAGGCCCATTCAAGATTCTAAAAAAGGTTGGACCTAATATGTATGTTATTGAACTACCATCTGGCTCTGGAATTAGTTCAACTTTCAATATATCGGATCTAATTGAATATAAAGAACCAGCATTGATACCTGATGATTTGTTTGAGCCTGTACCATCCTTTGTAAGTAACCCTCCCCTGTGTGCCTACAAGTCCAATTAAGATAACAGCATGATGAGATCGATTGCATTCTGGATGAGCAGATCATGTTCACTAGGGATTGAGACTATCATGGCTATTTGATTCGCCAGCAAGATAGGCCGGAGTCAGAAGATTCCTGGATTTATCCGAGAGGAGCTATAGAGAATTGATCCAAACCTTTTTTAGTACTACTAGAGCAGTATGGAGCCTAACTCGATGGAGTCGAATTCTCCCCATCCTAGAAAAAATATGAGGACATCGTCCAGTACGGATTTTGATGCATGTCTAATTTTTTTCGAGCAGATAGATGTATTTACTTTTTTAATTTTACCTGGATGTATGGGGATTGGGTTTATTTTCTTATATCCAACTCATGCATAAATCTCATAGCATAAAACTGGATTAGTTTGGATTATTTTAAATTTTATTTTAGATTAGTCTGAAGTCTTAGAATTTTGGTAGATTTGGCTTCCAAGTTGTTAGAGTCTAGAGTCTATTTAAAAGATCCTATTATTAGAAAAAAAATCATCGAAAAGTGAATAAAAGAATTCGAGAGTTCTTCTTCCTTCCCCTGTTTTCTTCTTTCTCTTCCTCCCGGCTCTTTCTTCCTCTCCTCTCGGCTATTTCTTCCCCTTTCTCTTCTTCTTCCCTTCTTCCCTTCTTCTCTACTTCTTTCTTTCCCCCTTCTTCCTCTTCCCTACTTTTTCTAAAGCTCCCTGAGACCCATCCCTAATTCTCTAAGGGTTCCTGAGGCCAACTCCTCCAAGAACTCCCTGTCGCATACTCCCGAGCCGCCTTCCACCGCACCGCCTCCCACCACAACTCCCCTCACCTAACCAGCATCCACTCCCCGCCGCCAACTCCCCATCCGCCATCGCCAATCCTGTTGTTTGCAATCCCCAGCCCATCATCGAGCCTGAACCCCAGCAATTCCATCGCCGCTCCGCTTCAATCCTCCGACACTGCCACCCACCCACCTCGGCTTCTCGAGATCTTCTTTCCCCATGAACACCTCCCTGTTCACCATCACCCCTCGGATCCATTGGCATCGCATCTTTTGGATACCGGTAACTCTATCACTGCTAGCCTCTGCCAAGGCCGAAGCCCTCCTTCCAATCCGCCTTCCATGCTCGTGTCACTGAACCCGTCGCCCATGCCTTCTCCACCATCTTCTCACTGTTGGTGCCACCTTCCTCTGACCTGCAATCGTCCAAGCTCTATTAATCGATGGAGCTCAGCTCCGCTCCCTCTTTGGCCGAACACCCTTTTTCCCCATCCATGATCTCCTCCCTGTGTAATGCCAACCCCTCGACGCTGCCATACCACAAGGCTCCGCGGCTCATCATCATTAGGGTTCCCTCTATTCTGCCACACCACAAAGCACCATCGGTGATCTCCACCTTGCCCCTGTTCGGCCTTTCCTCCACCTCTGGTTCAGTAACTGTGAGAAGACCAGGAATTGCACGATCGTGAATGCAAACCCCCACCCCGCCTGCCGACTTTGTGTTTGGACCTTTTGGACTTTGGATTTTCTTTTAATTTGGACTAGCTTATGTGTCGGCTAATCCTTTTATATTTAGGTGATCCATATCCAAAGACTCCCGGTCCGTTTTATATGTGAACCATTGATCGGACATCTCGGCTACCTTTAGAATGATCTCCCTTGTCCAAGAAACTGTAACATCCTGTGCTTGATGAGAACTTTTCATGATTTAGATTCGAATTTAAAATCATTGCTGAAATTTTATTTTATTAGTTATCCCATCTTTAAATTCGGTTAGATCTGAGTTAATTGAATTGAATAATCCTAATCTAACGATCGTTCCTTAACGACCAACGATCCAACCTCTTGAAGTCTGACTATGCATGCCGATCGAGTTACGTCCTAGATTGGACTTTAATCTTGAATAGATTAATTAGTTTAAATTTTGATTGCTTTTGATATATGCTATTATTTATTCTAATTACTTATTTAATTTTGTTTGCTGATCTCAATAGTAGGTCTTTAGATATAAGATAACTAGACAGTCCTGCATCACACTTGACTATTGATTCCTTATCCATTGCCACCATTAGACCGGAGAATGTCTTGAAATTGTTTCTAAACATATGCTAACACACTATATGAACTTCTACAAAGTACAAACACCCACCTAATAACTAGAGAAATAAGCAAAGCAAGTTTTGCTGGTACAAAAGGCCAAACAAAATTTAGCAAATGGTATACAGTTCCCACTCATATCCCACAGCGTAATCAAAAGCCCTGACTCATCAATTTAGGCTTAGCTTAAAAGATCCCGCTCTGCTATGGGTTCCAATCCCTAGCCAGGACTCCAAAAATTATAAGTTTATTTGTAAAACGATGAATTGCGCTGCAAAACTCAGATTAGAAATTTCTCTGACAGACTCATTTCCATATAGAAAAAATCAAATAATTACCAGAAAATTAATAATAAATGTCCCGTAGGACAAAATCAAAGAGCCTTGCAGGAGGTATAAGATAACCAGAAAATAAAGTTTCTTTTGAGAAATCAAAATCAAAGATCTTATCTTTCCATGTTCAAGTCATGCAAAACCCCAAGCAATCGAATTAAAACCCTAACTTTACAACACAAACAAACCCTAGCTCGACAGAATCCATAAAAATCCCAATTTTCAAGCAGACCCAGCAATCAACCAGCCAAAACAACAAAATATTCACCTTTCTACCAACAGAATTCACAATAACAAGAACCAAAAGAGATAGGCAGCAGAAAGAAGAGATAAAACCATGATAAGACGAGGTGGGAAGCCACTACTCACTAGAGCGTATCAGGGGGACCGATGATCGTCACGTTCCACTCAAAAACATTGGTATCATCAACCAGGCCGGCCGAGAACCCGTCCACAGGATTCTTGGTAAGATCTGATCCAACAATAAGAAAAGCAAAACATTTTCATCCGATCGATGCACGCCAAGAAACCAAATCCCCCAAAGAAAACCCTAGAAGCCATCAGAATCGACGGTTCATATCCGCACCTTTCAGCTGCTTTGCGAGGAGCAGGCTCGCTTGGCTCGTCGCGGCCATCAACAACGCAACCCAATTGATAGAGAGGGATACGAGAGCGGCCGACGAGAAGACCGAAATGGGAAAGAGAGGAAGGAGACGAGGAAGACCGGGCTTTGAAAAAGACACGAGTTGGTATATACGGGAGAGTGGCCGTGTGCGGATTGCAGAAAGAGAAGGGGATGGCTGGGAGACCGACGAAGAAGGGAAGAAAATTTTATTTTTAAATAAATTAAAGAAATATATAAAAAAATAGAAATTTATCTTATTATTTAATATATAGTTTCGCAAATACGTTGCGCGGTGATCCCCCCACATCAAATGGAGCTGGTTTGATATTTTATACTGTGATTATTTTTAGACTGCACTCACATAAAATTCGTATGATCACCCGCTTATAAAAAATTTAATAAAAAAAAAAAAAAAATCCCTTCGACATCGAATGGCAATCTCCATATCCAAAAGCTTACGGGCCCCATTCCGATACGAAATCTCCCTCGCCACGTGAGATCGGGAATGGGGGAGTTTATATGTTCCAGCGGTCTAATTATTAAATGGACAATCTCCAATTTCACGGTCGATAAGATGCCACGTTATCTTTTATATTTCATCAATTCCTCATGCATTATATATTGTGCACATACTTCTAAATTTGCCGCGGTCCAGAAAGACAGGATGCATGCAATAATTTCTCCTTACAAGTACAATTTTAATTAATTTAAATATATATATATATTATTATAGATTCTAGTTCGGATCGAAATTGAAATTGATGTTGACCAGCAAGAGTCATTACCAGAGCAACCTACCAAATAAAATCTACACAATTGATCCCGGTACCAAGATGATTGCATTTCAGAGATCTTTTGAAGATTTCTTTTTCTTAATCTTTTGGACAGTTCTCGCATTCATCTAAGATAGCTTTCCGTTTGTACCAAAATAAATAAATAAATAAAGTTCACATTGGAATTGGTTATGATAAGAATTCTTTGATGTTCAAGTCAAAGATTTGGAATAAATCAAAAGCAATGAGCATGGAAAAGAGTTACTTATCCGGGAATCCTTGTGGCTTTAGTTATTTATAAAAAAGAGATGAGAAAATACGCAACTTCGAGAGTATCGAGCCATTGATCATACTATTGAGATATTATAGCTCTCGTTCACTCCCGTAGACGGAGGAGATCGTTGCTGGTGATATCACTGGCACGAGATAGTTGTTTCTATAATTTGGATAATTAGCTATTTAAAATATAGAAAATGGGCCACGTGTCAAAGGATTGTACCTAATAATAACTAAGTAAAGACTACTTCGATATTAAATTTGATGCCATTGATAGGCCAGCAAATAGGAACTCAGCAACTAGCTATTAAACTGTGAAGACACCTCGCACGATAAGCCCCAGCCGCTAGATAGATCAATGGCTGGATCGATGGGTTAAGTATCCATCTCTAGAGCAGCATCCCAAAGATATATTCGAGACATCCGAAATACCCTCATAATACTTGTCTATATACTCTCGAGTCTAAATTAGAAGTGGGTTAGACTAAGAAAGTAATGTAGATATCATGCCTCAGATCTTGGAAGGCTTGTCGCAATTCTTGCTGAGTCATTATTTAATGTGAGTGATGTCTAGACATCGTCCATCGCTAGCTATTAAGGAAATCAAAGCAATCGTGCATAACTAATCAACCCCTTTACTGCTACATGATATTTTAAAGATTTTGAATTAATAATTGTATCTTTCCGTCTTCTTTTTCCTTTTCCTTCTCTATTTAAACTGGTCCTCCTATCTTTGAAAGTTGCCTAAAAATTTTTCTAACCAAGCTTTCTATAATACTTTTTAAGCTTTCATGAGACAAAATGATTCCGAAAAAATGCGAAGCACTCAAGAGTGTATTTTTAAAAAAAATGGGTCAAAAGAACTCCATCGGTATTCACCCCCTTGACTCCAATGACCAGTATTGTTGATCCTTCAACTGTGTCGTCCCTGATACCAATCAATTCCCCTATCGCACCATCTCCAGTACCAATTTCAATAAAAGGAGATATTGTGATCGGGTCATTTGACCTCTTATGATATTGAATGTGGCTATTCAAACAACCAACTACTTTCAGTTATGGCAACTACTTTCTATTACAACAACCACTTTCGGTTACAACAACTACTTTCCGTTACAATAACCACTTTCAATTATAGCTACCCTATAAAAAAGGTAAGAGGGGACCTCTAAGGGATAAGAAAAGTCTAAGGCAAGCAAGCCCACACTATGCCACTTTAACTCTTTCTTCCTTTTTTCCATCTCTCTTTCTTTTAACTCTCCATTTTGTTGCTAGGCCACCCCACTAACTTGAGCGTCGGAATGTCCCCCGCTGGAAATCTGGTCCGGGGACCTTTTCAGGTCTCCATCCAAGAAGAGCTCACAGAAGCAGGATCTCATTTGGTTGGAAGAGCGAGTGGGATTGTCTGACACCGTCGAAGCCTCGGCCATAGGTGATTTAGCGTCAACAGATTGGCACGCCATGTAGGGGCCGTTATTCCCCTCTTGGAAAGGAGAGCTTTCAAGAAATACCAGATGGTGAAAGGGTAAACCTTCTTGATGAATGGTTATGATCTTCTACGACTGGCTAGCCCTCCGAGTTTCCTTTCAAACTCTATTTTTTCTTCATTCCCACCCTCAACTCCTATCTCTATCTCTCTATCTCTCTCTATCTCTCTATTTTTGCTAGGAAGAAGCTCCCCTAGCTCCCAATCTTGAAGAGGCTCCTCCAGAGATGGTTCCCCAGAGCCAAAATCTTGGCCTATCAGGCCTTCTTGGCCAGACCGAGTTCTTGAGGCTCCTTGTCGAGTCCCTCTACTCCCTTGGCTACAATAATTCCACTGCCAAACTGGAATCACGCTCCTATGCCTGGCTCGAATCGCCCCCTTCAATGCAGCTCCTGCTCCAGACCATCACCAGCCAGTGGAACGCCTGCGTTGCCACCATCAACAATCTACATCCATGAACTTGGAGAATCATCGTCTTCCACATCCAGAGGGAGAATCTCTTGGAGTTACTGGGGTCGGAGGGCCCCACATTATGGACAAGCAATGTGATGAGGAGCATCTGTTCATTGAATGTGGGCGATCTGTTGATCCGCTACCTCATGCACGAGATGAATTCACGGAAGTGCCCTCCCTTCTGGGTGCAAACAAATGTCTTCTTAATGGCTGATGTCTTCTCAATGGCAGATGTCTTCTTAATGGCCGATATCTTCTTAATGGCAAATGTTTTCTTAATGACTGATATCTTCTTAAAGGCCGATATCTTCTTAATGGCAGATGTCTTCTCAATGGCAGATGTCTTCTCAATGGCAGATGTCTTCTTAATGGCCGATGTCTTTTTAAAGACCGATGTCTTCTTAATGGAAGATGTCTTCTTAATGGCAGATGTCTTCTTAATGGTCGATGTCTTCTCAATGGTAGATATCTTCTTAATGGTCGATGTCTTCTTAAAGGTCGATGTCTTCTCAATGGTAGATGTCTTCTTAATGACCGATGTCTTCTTAAAAGTCGATGTCTTCTTAATGGCAGATGTCTTCTTAATAGCCGATATCTTCTTAATGGCCAATGTCTTCCTAATGGCAGATGTTTTCTTAATGGCTAATATCTTCTTAAAGGCCGATATCTTCTTAATGATCGATGTCTTCTTAAAGACTGATCAACGTCCAAGAGGCGCAAGGCCATCTACGTGCAAGGCCGATCAACGTCCAAGAGGCGCAAGGCCGATCAACGCCCAAGAGGTGCAAGGCTGTTCAACGCCCAAGAGGTGCAAGGCCATCTACGTGCAAGGCCGATCAACGTCCAAGAGGTGCAAGGCCATCTACGTGCAAAGCCGATCAATGCCCAAGAGGTGCAATGCCATCTACGTGCAAGGCGATCAACGCCCAAGAGGTGCAAGGCCAATCAACGTCCAAGAGGTGCAAGGCCATCTACGCACAAGGCCGATCAACGTCTAAGAGGTGCAAGGCCAATCAACGTGCAAGGCCATCTACGTGCCAGGCTGATCAACTTCCAAGAGGTGCAAGGCCGATCAACATGCAAGGCCATCTACGCACAAGGCCGATCAACACCCAAGGTTGATATGTCTACTAAGACCCATAAAGGCCCACTAAAGTCCACCAGGTCCATTAAAACTTACAAAGGCGGGCCTGACCAGTCTACCTTATTATCAATAAAGGCACATGGATGGCCTGATCGGCCTACCCTAACGGCAAATCTAATGATGTACCGAGGCGAGCCTGACCAGCCTACCTTATTATCAATAAAGGTATAAGAATGGCCTAATTGACCTATCTAATGGTAAATTCGATGATGTGCCGAAGCAGGTCTGACCAGCCTTCCTTATTACCAACAAAAGGC
The DNA here is from genome assembly GCA_021397845.1 of Areca catechu. Taxonomy (NCBI): domain Eukaryota; kingdom Viridiplantae; phylum Streptophyta; class Magnoliopsida; order Arecales; family Arecaceae; genus Areca; species Areca catechu. The sequence continues at coordinate 5,027,708 of CM038040.1, read as the reverse complement.
ACAGAGATGGCCTAATCGGCCTACCCTAATGATAAATCCGATGACATGCCGAGGCGAGCCTGACCAACCTACCTTAGGATCAACAAAAAGCACAAAGACAGACCTAATCAGCCAACCGACAAAGTGCAAAGGCTATTATTTGTTTATACCAATATCAAGACCGAAGAGATGAAATTAATTCCTTTGCCGAAAAAGGAATCAAAGCCAAAGCATTTCACTGGTATCATTTTTGCGAGCTCAGGAGTGGGGTTTAATATTGTGACCCAGTCATTCGACCTCATTGTGATAGTGGCTATTCATGCAACTAACTACTTTCGGTTACGGCAACTACTTTGGGTTACAACAACCACTTTCGATTACAACAACTACTTTCGTTACAATAACCACTTTTAGTTACAATAACCACTTTCGGTTATAGCTATACCTATAAAAAGGATAAGAGGGAATCTCAGAAAAGTCTAAGGCAAGTAAGTCCACACTATGCCACTTTAACTCTTCCTTCATTTTTTCCATCTATCTTTCTTTTAACTATCCATTTTATTGCCTAAACCATCCCACTTACTTGAATATCAATATTCCTCATCAAAAATCAGATTTGAGAATCTTCTACGAATTTTTATCCAAAAAAAATATTCAAAAATAAAATCTTATCCGATTAAAAGAGCGTGCAAAATCAATATTCCTCATCAAAAATCAGATTCGAGAATCTTTTACGAATTTTTATCCAAAAAAAAAATATTCAAAAATAAAATCTTATCCGATTAAAAGAGCGGGCAAAATTGTTCGACGTTATCGAAGCCTTAACCATAGATTTAGGGTCAACAGGAGAGGTTGCATCATCGGTCGCTTCTATTGACGGTGGTTCATTCGGAGAGGTACTGGTAGATATAGAAAACATCATCACTTTCATGGGTGATATCTTTATGGTTTAATTAATCGTACCATTGAAAAATATTTCAGAAGTAATTTGATGTGATTGGATGGACCATCAAGTAATAATTTACTTAGGTTGGATTCATGGTAGCTGCACGATACGTTATATAATATAGGGCATCAGAAGGTATTTTGGATAAGATCCACGTTTGAGCCATGTGACCAAGCATAATAATATTTTTATAGTTTTCGTTCCTATTTCAAAGCCCAACTCACACGCGAAGACGAGGAGCAACACTTATAGTATATGGCACGCGTGAATTGTACTTGAACGTCGGGATTGGGTGACGTGGCTGATACAAGCGTTGAATGTATTTGACAAATAAAGATTGCTATTTTTTAAAAGAAAAATTGGAAACTACCGTGAGGACATCAGCATTGTGTGAGAGAGAGTTGCCTCGAAGCAACTCAAGCAGTGGGTCACTTCTTTTTATGAAATAAATAATTGATAAAAAAAATTAGGTTAACAGGGAATATCAATAGTATTGTACTCAACCAACTTTTTTTAAATTGAATCAGAGCTGGCGGCCTCCTGGTCAGATGACTAACCCACTCCTGCTGAGATTCGGCTGACCCACTCCACCAGAAGTCTAACCGGCCAACTCACTGAAGTAGAGATCCGAACGACCCACTTTCATCGAGATCCGACTAGTCTACTCCTCCAGAAGGCCCACGGATGTTCTCCCTCGGATGAACGACCAATCTATTTCCATCGAAGTCCGACCGACTCACTCTCACTCCATAAATGGCTCGAAGGCTCCGGAAGCCCTTTCCAGCTGATACCAGAATTCTGTTACAATGGACAACACGACACGGCCACGTCCCGGTGCCACCTGGCCACTATCCTAATTCTCCTAAGGGTAAGTCAGACATTCTCAACCCATCATCTAACAGAATTTGGCAGTATTCCACATCTATATGAAGTGACCGGGGGACCTCATTTGGAGGGGATATTCTCTTCCCTTTCCATGCGTGACCTCCATTCATTTCCTCCATTCTGTTGCCTTCAAGCTCCTGCTAACTTAAGCATCGGAGTGTCCCCTGCCGGAATGCCACCGACCTTTAGGGACTTTGTTGCAGGTACCGGGAGAGGAGCGCTCCAGCACAGCTGACCGAGCCCGGTCTGGGAGAAGTCACCGCAACAGATTGGCGCTAGAGAAAGGGGCCTGAACCTTCGATCCATGTTCATTTTTCCCTTCTCTAAAAGGAGGAACCCACTTACTAAGTAAGATAATGGCAAAGGGAAGAGCCCATAACACCTCCGCCAGAAGAGGTCCTCCCTGTCCAGGTCCGAAGGACCTTCCAGGGAGAATGATGTCACCATCGCCGCCGCCGAACCCACTGTTGTTCTGGGACTACAGCAGTTCCAGACGCTCCTGAACCGCATCGACACGCTCATTACTGCTGTTCAGCATCTTCAGGAAGCGGCTAACAACCGACAGAGTCGCCTGCTGCGTCCTGCACCTACCACCAACCAGTCGCTGAGGGGAGCCGACGGCAAGAAGCCCCTCAGCCTCTCTCCCACGTTGTTCCGGAACCTCGAAGATCTTTGGGGATTCGTGCTAACGGGAAGAGGGCGAGGTCAGCCTCACCCTCCTTTGCTGACTCCGTCCCTCATGACGTTCGGTACCCTGCTGAAGCCCCGAGGGACTACACCAGCAAGATTCTGTGCATGGAGGAGCGCATTGCTGAAATTGTTGATCGATAGAAAGTCGAAAGGGGGCAGATGTATGACTCTCGCCCGCCTTTCTCTGATGAGATCATGAGGGAGTCGATCCCCCGTCACTTCAAAATTTCATAGGTGAACCCCTACGACGGTACCACCGATCCACTGGACCATCTAGGCACTTACAAGGCCCACATGATGGTACAGGACGCCTCCGACGCCCTCCACTACATTGCCTTCCCAGCAACCCTGAAGAAGGCCGCTCGGATGTGGTTCTCCGCCATCCGACTAGGTACGATCCACTCCTTCTCTCAACTTGAAAACATTTTTCTCTCCTATTTCAAGACTTGCAGTTGGACCCCGAGGAACACCGACTGTCTCTTCCTCATGCTGCAAAAGGAGGGAGAGACTCTCCGGGACTACAAGGTCTGTTTCTACTCAGCTGCTATGGAGATCCCAGACCTGAATGAAGATGTACCTATGTCGGCCTTCAAAAGAGGTATGCACTCGTCCAGGCTCACTTTCTTCCTGGACAAGAAATTTCCGATTAGCTACTCCGAGTTGCTGGCCCGGGTGTAGAAGTACGCCCTGGAAGAAGAGCAGGCGGCGAGCCGATGCCAGGCTGAAGGGAGGTCGGCCCCCAAGAAGCAGAGCGACAAGGCCCCCGAAGTCCGACCCCTCGACGATAGCAACCGCTCCGCCTAACACTATAGCCCAAAGCCGAAGGACTTCCCAAGGAGGTTCGAAACTTATGCGCCCCTCTCCCTTCCAAGGGAGAAGATCCTTTTGGAAATCGAAAACAAGACTTTCTTGTAAAGGCCTCGTCCGATGAGGGGCCCCTCTGCCTCTAGAAATAGAGACAAGTACTGCCGATTCCATTGGGACCATGGATACAACACTGAAGAGTGTATCCAATTGAAGGATGCCATTGAAAACCTCATCAGGAGGGGGTATTTATACAAGTACATCCGACCCCGTAGGGATCGGGCCGAAACCTCAATTGCTAGAGACCCCTCGGGGAAGTAGAGCTCCCTAATCAGCATCCGACCGATGGGAACGTTGGCATGCTACATCGCCGGTCCGATTGGAGACCTGATGAAGACCGGGATATTGTGAAGAGGTCTAGGGGTTCCAATGTAATCAGTTTCTCTAACGAAGACCTCATAGAATCCTATCTTTCTAGGGATGACCCTGTAGTTGTGTCAGTATTAATTGCCAACTATGATGTAAAGCGAATCCTTATCGATAATGGAAGCTATACGGAAGTCTTATTGTATGATGTCTTTGTCAGAATGAACCTGTCCAGATCAAGGCTGCAAGAATCCCCCATGTTGCTGACGGGCTTCGGGAGAAATTCTGTTGGAGTTGAAGGAGAAATAACTCTGCCCATGACCATCGGGACAGAGCATTACCAGAAGACTCTCTCCATCAACTTTGTAGTCATACATACGACATCAACTTATAATGCCATCCTAGGCTGGCCGGCCCTTAACGGGTTTCGCGCCATCATCTTTACCACCACTTGTTGGCAAAGTTTCCTACCCGTAATGGAGTCGGGGTAATGAGGGGAGATCGGAGGATGGCCAGACAATGCTTGACTATTCATAACAAGCAATCGGAAGGACATCCCACTCTTGAACAACTTGACCCCAGAGTCAAAGCCAATGGCCATGGCCAACCTGTTGAGAAGATTGTGTTTGTTCCTCTTAGGGAGGACGACCCCACTAGGGTTCTCCAAATTGGGGGCACTCTCAGTGAGGAAGTCAAGTCGGAGCTGATCGACTTCCTGAGGAATAATGTTGACATCTTTGCTTGGTCGATGTCGGACATGCCGGGCATTCCGTCGGACATTATCACTCATCAGCTTAAGGCGGATCCGACCTACAGGCCTGTCCGACAGAAGAAGTGGAGATTCGCTCCCGAAAGATAAAGGGCTATTGACAAAGAGATCAAGAAGCTCTCTGAGGCTGCTTCATCAGAGAAGCCCATTATCCTGATTGGATAGCGAATGTTGTAATGGTGAAGAAGGCTAATGAAAAGTGGAGGATCTGTATGGACTACACCGATCTCAACAAGGCATGTTCGAAGGACAGCTTCTCCTTGCCTAAGATTGATCAGCTGGTGGATGCCATGGCTGGCCACCAGCTCCTAAGCTTCATGGATGCCTTCTCCGGCTACAACCAGATCAAGATGCACCCGGAAGATGAGGAGAAGATGGCCTTTGTCACTGACAAAAGATTGTATTGTTACAAGATGATGCCCTTCGACCTGAAGAATGCCGGTGCCACTTTTCAAAGGCTGATCAACCGGGTCTTCGAAGGGCAGCTTTGAAGAAACATGGAGGTGTATGTTGATGATATGATAATCAAGAGCCTCCATAAAGCCAACCACATAAAAGACTTGCAGGAATCCTTTGACACACTGAGACGCCATCGGATGAAGCTGAATCCTGCCAAGTGCATATTTGGGGTGACTTCCGGGAAGTTCCTTGGCTTCCTGGTCACACAGAGAGGAATTGAAGTCAACCCTGACAAGATCAAAGCCATATTGACATGGGACATCCGACTAGTAAGAGTAAGTGCAAGAGCTTACAGGCCGTATAGCTTCTCTCAACCGTTTCATCTCCCGATCGACTGAGAAGTCCCTATCATTTTTCAAGACCCTACACCGATCGAACTGCTTATCTGGACCGACGAGTGTCAGTCGGCTTTTGAAGCTTTGAAGAATTACCTAAAGAACCCTCCATTGTTGGCCAAGCCGACAAAGGGAGAGGCGTTAAACCTGTACCTATCGACATCGGACGAGACGGTTAGCTCCATCCTCGTGCGAGTGGGAGAAGATGGTCAGCAGAAACCTGTCTATTACATCAGTAGAGTCCTCCATGACGCTGAAACAAGGTATCCTAAAATGCAGAAGCTTGTCTATTCTTTGGTCATAGCAGTCAAGCGGCTCCGACCTTATTTCCAGGCACATCCTATCATCGTCTTGTTCGACCAGCCTCTCAAGGCAATCCTCAGAAGTCCGGACACGTCTGGTCAGCTCGCCAAGTGGGCCGTCAAGCTTGGTGAATTCGACATCTCTTTTCATCCCCGGTCGGTCATGAAAGCCCAGGTAATTGCTGACTTCATTGCAGAATGTACCTGGAGACAAGAAGCATCCCCACAGATAGCTGGCACACTTGAAGCTGAAACCATCGAAGAAGTGGAGCCCGCTTGGACCCTTCACGTGGATGGAGCGTCCAACCTTACAGGCTGTGGGGCAGGCCTGATCCTAGCTGACCCCGACGGGCAAAGCCTGGAGTATGCTTTGCACTTCGCATTTCAAGTATCAAACAACCAAGCGGAGTATGAAGCCCTCCTTGCAAGGCTAAGAATAACTAATGAGTTGGGCATCGACCGAATTAAGGCCTTCTCCGACTCTCAACTGGTGGTAAATCAGGTGAAGGGCGAGTTCGAAGTGGGAGATCCGACCTTGGCCAAATACCTGAGCAAGGTACAAAACTTCATATCTCGACTCAAATTCTTTGAAATTCTCCATATACCTCGACTGCAGAACTCCCGAGTGGATGCTTTGTCGTGACTGGCTACGACCGTCGCCAACACCTCCGACCGAATCTTTGTGGAGTACCTATAGTGCCCAAGCATTGTTGAAGAGCCGGCGGAAGTCCACCAAGTTGAACAAGAAGCCTCTTGGATGGACCCAATTCTTGCCTTCCTTGTTAGAGGGACCCTGCCGGAAAATTCGATCGAGGCCAAGTGTGTGCGCTGGACGGCTTCAAAGTATGTCGTCCTCGACGGCACCCTCTACAAGCGATCATTCTCGCAGCCCCTACTGAAGTGCTTGGGGCCGACTGACGCAGACTACGCACTCAAAGAAGTGCATGAAGGCATCTACGGTGACCACCTGGAGGAAGATCTTTGGCTTACAAGATTATCCGACAGGGATACTATTGGCCTACAATTCAGAAAGACGCATCGGACTTCGTTAGAAAGTGCAACGCATGCCAAAGGTACTCCAACATCTAAAGGAGGCATGCCAGTCAGCTGGTTCCACTCACTGCACCTTGGCCATTCGCACAGTGGGGGATGGACATCCTGGGTCCATTCCCCCTAGCATCCGGCTAATGGAAATTTCTCCTTGTGGCTATTGATTACTTTACCAAATGGGTGAAAGCTGAACCACTGGTACAAATAACAGAGGCCAAGGTAGAGAACTTTGTCCGAAACTGCATCATCTTCCGATTCGGCATTCCACAGACAATCATCACTGATAACGGAAGATAATTTGATAATCCTAAGTTCCAAGACTTCTGCCAATAATATCACATCTCCCATCGACTCACTTCGATCGGCCACCCTCAGTCCAATGGGGAAGCCGAAGTCACCAATAGGATAATCCTACATGGACTAAAGACTTGACTGAATGATGCTAAAGGACTTTGGGCAGAGGAGCTTCACTCAGTGCTCTGGGCTTACCGGACAACTGCCCGAACGGCGACTGGGGAGACTCCATTCAACTTGACCTATGGAAGTGAGGCAGTCATCCCTGTGGAAGTGTCCTTGCAATCTCTGTGGATTGATCATTTTGCCGAGCCAACCAACTCAGTGCGGAGAAGGGCTGACCTAGATTTGCTGGAAGAGTCCAGGCTCTAGGCAGGTTTGAAGATGGCAGCTTATCGTCAGAAAGTGGCCAAATACTACAACTCTCAAGTCAAGGCTCAAACTTTCCAAGTCGGAAATCTGGTTTTGCGAATGACTAAAATATCAAGGCCGACCAAGCAAGGGAAACTATCCCCCAATTGGGAAGGCCCTCATCAAGTCATTGAAGTAATTCAGGCCAAAACTTACCGGCTCGAGCATTTGGACAGGCGGCAAGTGGCGTGTCCCTGGAATGTAGATAACCTTCGCAAGTATTATTAATAAAGACCACAACTTCTTTTGCAACCCACTTCCAAAAGTCCGACCCCGGTCGGCAAAGGCTCTAGGATAGTCCACTTTCGAAAGTCTGATCCCGGTCGGCAAAGGCTCTAGGGCAGTCCACATCTGAAAGTCCGACCCCGGTCGGCAAAGGCTCTAGGGCAGCCCACTTTCGAAAGTCCGACCCTGATCGGCAAAGGCTCTAGGGCAGCCCACTTCCGAAAATCTGACCTCGGTCTGCAAAGGCTCTAGGGTAGCCCACTTCCGAAAGTCCGATCCCGATCGGCAAAGGTTCTAGGGCAGCCCACTTCCGAAAATCCGACTCCGGTCAACAACAGTCTCAAAACGATCCACATAGAGATATGGCTTTGAGTTTGGACGAGTCAACGGATCAATACTTAGAAAAATTTTCAAGTGTTTAGGTTCAGACTGAGCTAATGTCCAGCAGCTATTCTATAAGTCTCGAGTTCGGACAAGCCGACGGACTAATACTTGAAAAAATTTCCAAGTGTTTAGGCTCGGACTGGGCTACTGTCCAGCAAGCTACTTCGAAGAGCTTACGGTCCTATCAAGCCGACCGTCAATACTTGGAAATATTTTGAAAATAAAGAACTTCGGTCAATACGACCGGCCTTGTGTACACACAAAAACACATACATAAGAGACATGACAAAAAGTTCAGTTGTATTATAAAAGGAGTTCCTTACAAAAAAGAAGGTCAGACCTTTACAAACAACCTATATCTAACCCATCGAAGGTACAACTTCGACTTCGGCTTCGGCCCCACCTGATACAGCCGAAGCCCCCACTGGGACACCTGCCGTCCCCACGTCGGCCTCAACCTGGATGTCAGCTCCGACCTCTTCTGCGCCTACTCTAGCCTGGGGTTTGGCCCCACCATCGGTTGGGTGCTCCTCCCCCTCGACCGATCAGCCCAGCTGGGCGCCAGACAGGTCAAGCTCTGGGAACAGTCCAGCTACCTTCTTCAAGCAGTCATCATAGCCTTCCAAGTAGAACTCCGATGTTGCTTCTTCCACTTCTTCAGCGAAGTCCGCGAAAGCCTTATATTTTGCTATGGCATTGCGAGCCCGTTCCGCCGTTAGCTCATTGGCTTCGTTTAGCTGACTCGCCCACTTTGTCACTGCTGCCCGCTCAGCTTGGGCTCTCTTGTTGGCTTCGGCGAATTGCTCTTCCTCCTCTTTCAGCCGACGAACGAGAGAGCTGACCTTCGCCTTCTTCTTCTTCAGCCTAGCCTCTCGGTCGGCTAGCTGATTCTGTAGGTCCCTTGACTCCTCCCTCGACGACTCGGCTTCAGTCTGGACAGCCAACAACCTCTCTTCCATGGTCTTCAGAGATGCCTCCGCTGCCGCTCGAGCTGCCTCTAACTCCTAAACCTTTTTGGCTGAGGTTTTAGCCATAAAGAGTAGTTGACCAAGGCCGTCGTCCATCAAGGAGATCCCATGGAGAAGCTGCAAGCAGGAGATTGAATTAATAACGTGCAAGGCAAATGAGGAGAAAGGTACACGGGTGCAAAGTGGATGTCTTACCCTCATAAGGTCGCGGTAGGAATCCCTGGCCACATCGCTCAAGTTCCTTTGGACCGATAGCTCCCAATCGACGTCTGTCATTGCCCCTCTGAGTAGACTCCGCGCCCTCCTCACGTTGCTCAGAGCGTGCCAGTGCTGGTGTGCCTCTTGATGGACCCCTTCAGTCGCTTCTCCTTCAGCTGTCCCCTTTCCTTTGTCTGCGGGGGAGACCGCTTCCATCGGTTTGGTGGGTGCTGAGACTGAAGCCGCCACCATGCTGGACGGCTCCGGCTGCTCCTATTTTGGTCGGGCAGCTGACGGCTCAACGGGAGTTGAATACCCTGGCACCTTCAATGCCTCCGTCAGGGGGACATCGTTCTCATCGGAGTCCACAGTCACCACGGGCACGGGCTGTTCCTCCGCTCCCCTCTTCTTCTATCTCTCTGCGATCGGCTCCATGGTCGGCTTCGCTCCTTGTGCGGCCCTCTTCCTCACTGCCCGTTGGACCACCTTAGCTCTATCCACCTTCATTCTTCTTCCTGTTTCAAAGAAGGATCAAGGTGAGTGAAAGGAAAGAATGCAGCGAAGTCAACAAAATGAGTACGTGGGAGTAGGTTAGTCAACCACGGTGGCCCCCCCTTTCTTCCTACCTAAGAATCTCTGGCAGCTGACCCCTGCGTGGTGAAGGACGTCTTTCCCGAGCAGTTCATATGCCATAGTTGGGCCAACCCCCTCTATCTCGGTAAAGCTGGCATGGTCGGCCATCAGTATCGCCCTCCCCTCGCGGAGCACCGGCCTCGACTCTCTCCACAGCGGCTCGAAACCCTAGGGATGAAGACTGTTTACAAAGAAAAATTTGGCCTTCCACCCATGGATGGCCGACGGAAGGCACTTCAATATCCTTCGGCCAAGACGGGGACAAAACATCCACCACTCCTGGCTCCTAAAGTCCTTTTTTAGAATGAAGAAATTACCGAAAAGAGACAACCTAGGCTCGGACTCGGCTCTATGACACAACACTATGAAGCAGTAGATCACCCGAATGCTATTCGAGGTTAGCTGCGCTGGGGTCACTCTATAGAAATCGAACACTTCTACGAAAAAAGGGTGTAATGGAAACCTCAGGCCGGCCTTGAGGTGGGCTTCGTACATCGGAAGGTTTCCCAGTCCCAGTGGGTCATTTGCTCTCCCTGCTCGGCCTAGAACTGTAAGGTGTAAGGTCGAGGGTATGTTATACACTGCCCTAAGATTCTCGACCTGTTCCCAGGTCATCACCGACTGGATCTTACTCGGACCTTGTTCCCTATGCCTATGAATCGGACGACGACTACTGGAAGCTATTAATATGAAGGAAGAAGAAGGACGGAGGGGACTGACCTGAGACCGAGTTTCTAAAAGATCGAAGATGCTGGGAGGGGGAGACGCTCTCTTTTTCTCATGGAGCGCAGTTGCAGCAGAAAGTTCCTCCTAAGCACCCTGCACCCCCTTTTATAGCTCCCCGGAGGGGCACCTTTCTTCATCCCGTGGGCATCATAATCGTCCCATCGGTTGGTGCGATTCTCCATGCCGAAGTCGAGGCGACTGATGGGAGCGGGCAGATGGTGATCCGCATGAAGGCTGAATCAACGGCAAGAGGATTGCCTCGGGCGTGACACCAGCCGCACAGATGCTGCCACATCGCACGGCTCGTCTCTGCATTCCAACCATTGCGCGAGCCAGGCTAGCCCGTTATCATTGCACTCTTCGCATTAACTGCAGCTCCCTCGCTCCCAACGTGAGGTCGACACCTGTCCCTAATGCCTATCATGGGGAATTCAAAAACGTAGTCTGCGCAAGGGTGGTGCTCCTGTCATTCGAAGCCACATGTCCCCTCAAAGGCTAGGAGCAGGAGGGCAACTGTTGTACTCAACCGGCTTTCCCTGAATTGAACCGGAGCTAGCGGCCTCTCGGTTGGATGGCTAACCCACTCTTGCTGAGGTTTGGCCGACCCACTCCACCGGAAGTCCAACCGGCCGACTCACTGAACTAGAGGTCCAAACGACCCACTTCCGTCGAGATCCAACTGGTCTACTCCTCCAGAAGGCCTACGGATGTTCTCCCTCGGACGACCGACCGATCCATTTTCATCGAAGTCCGACCGACTCACTCTCACTCCAGAAATGGCTCGAAGGCTCCGGAAGCCCTTTCCAGCTGGTACCAGAATTCTGTTACAACGGACACCACGACACGGCCATGTCCCGGTGCCACCTGGCCACTACCCTGATTCTCCTAGGGGCAAGTCAGACATTCTCAACCCATCCTCTAACAGAATTTGGCAGTATTCCACACCTATATAAGGTGACCGGGGGACCTCATTTGGAGGGGGTATTCTCTTCCCTTTGCACGCGTGACCTCCATTCATTTTCTCCATTCTGTTGCCCTCAAGCTCTCGCTAATTTAAGTATCGGAGTGTCCACCGCCAAAACGCCACCAGCCCTTGGGGACTTTGTTGCAGGTACCGGGAGAGGAGCGCTCCAGCACAGCCGATCGAGCCCGGTTCGGAAGAAGTCGCCGCAACAAATAGTATCCATCAAATTTAAACACTATCTATTATGGATGGTCCAATACATGTACATGAAAGGAGAGCGAAGCAGAGACATGAAAAAATTATCCCTTAACCAGCTTCTTAACCATAAAGATCTAAATTAATAGAGAATGAATCAATAATGTATATTAAACTCAATACTTCAAGCAATATTAAGGTCCCTAAAATTCATATTTCCATGTTGGACACATTTTTTTGGTTGCTCTATGCTTGTTTTCTAGCATATCAATTCACAGCAATAGCAAACGGTTGTTCCGCACCAAGTAATTGAGCTGCTGAGACATGCTAGAAATGTAAATAAAAGTAATCCATTGATAAATTATAAATATTTATTCAATTTAAAATAAAAATTGTTTAGAATAGCAATTTTAAGGGTGATAAATTTCCGTTAATTAATGCTATCCGAGAGCATACAACAATATGCAATATGGAACATACGCTCTTGACTCTAAATAGTACGTTATCTACAGGCACTATAGAGTCTCCAAACTTTAGATGGCGTGGTATCTAATTGGTTCGAGCTCAAGAGCCCAATCCTTAGAATCAACATGGCATAACTTAAAAAATATTTCTTTAATAAATTTTGATTTAGCCATTAATTTTCACTTTGCCCAATTTAAGCAAGTAAATAATCAGACAAGATGGGCCAACTCGCTTGCAAGATTTGGATTGTATTTTCTGCATAAAAGAATGATCGATCTCTTCCGGTAACGTTAACCGTTGGATGATGAATGGCATAGCTCTCGAAGCACTCCAAATTCTTTCAATTATTTGTTAACATAAATTTTGCATCATTGATTATGCGATCCAACCGTGTATATTGCGAAAAATGGGGAACCATTCTTTGATGCCGAAAGATACAACCCGAACCCGTTTTCTAGATTCAAAAACTCAAATAACTACTATTGTAGCTGTCCACGGTAAACAGAATCCTAAATCAAGCTAACAGTAAAATCCAGCCAGTTGACTCCAAGGAAGATCAAATCATTTAGCTTGCAGACGTACAGCTGTGACCATGCTTTCCCTGGGTGCCTTTTCAAAAGAATTCTTTTGAACCCTTTCTTTTTCCAACTTGCAGCAGACAAATCCACCTTTTCAATCCTTAAATATCCCTTAGCCGTTCATTTGATCTTTCCCCATATAGTTTGGATCAATTATGAACGGAACCTCTTAAAGCATGAATAGTTGTGGGGCAGGGCCAAGGTGGGGAACCTCTGTCTTCTTGTACTGCCTGAGGTGGCCATTAGCTTGCAAATGGGTTTTGTAACCATTCCTCCCCCTTCTGCTTTTCCTTGGCCAAACCGGCAGGCTACAGTGATCCACAACCGAGGACAAAAGCTCGAAAGGATAAATGGAATCTAGTCCGCGACCACAGACCCTGCGGTTTAGTTTTTTACGTCACATATCCTCCATATCCGTGGATTATTTATGCCACCGACTCCTTTTTTTTTTTTTTTTTTTTTTTTTGCTACCGCTGATAGTGCGATCGAGTTAGTGGTCAGTGGGCTGAAGGCTTAAAGTAGTGTAGATGCCAACGGGTTGGTGAGCTCGGATGCTAGAGCCTGCGGGTTTGGAAAGAGTTCTAATAGCTGTATCGCACCAGCACTATCCCAATACTGCCCAGGATGTAATCAAGTATTTGACTTGATTAAAAAACTAGAATGGATATGAATTCTAGAAAAATATTAGAAGCAGGTTCGGATAATGATAGCATGCCTCGTTAGATGTTTCAAACCTGACTTAATATAATGTTATTCTAAATCCTTCTTTTTAAATTATAATTTATTTATAATATTTATATAATAAATTTCTTTTCCAGTCCGATCCGATTCGATCCAATTTAAGATTAGCATAGGAGCCACATGACGGATATAGATATAGGACTTTTAATTACGAAGCTGATATTGGTATCGAACGAGATGACCGGTACAGGATCCATTACCATCTCTACGCTTCATCAAAGTCCAGCATAGCCAACTTAGGTTTAATCGAGTATAGCACGGTGATCGACTCAAGTGGGTAACCGATAATTCATGAATAAGAAAGTATTCCTATGTGAAATCATGTGACATCATTATACTTGGATGCAAATGTTCTTCTTCTCGTTATGATTATTTTTTTCATATAGTAACATGCTAGGAATTACCTCAAACAAATTGGAAGTGTGTTTGAGGTCGTAGAGATATATAAAATTAATATATTTTCCTAGAAAAAAGATAATGATGATAAATGTGTTTCATTTTTACCAACTGATTGATGTAGATGCATACAATAACTTCAAGGAATGGTCCTGTCATTCCACGTTGAAAGAAATGGTTCTTTCCCAATGGGAGAATTTCAGATATACTGTTATTTATGCTTTTCAAAACTTGGTCGATGCAACATCCATGCTGTGTGCTGAATGCACTGCATGCTTGGACCATACTCAATAACCGCCGTTAAAAGATGGACAGCTATTATAAATTATAACAGCAAGTCATGTATGGTATATAAGGCCATCTTGTATACCGTTCATCTTTTGGCGATGATCAGCGAGTACAATATAGTAGTACTTTGTGGTGCAATCTGCAAAGAATCCGCACTCAACTTGGTTTCAGGTAAGTTGCGATACTTTCACGGAGAAAGGGCAGTTAGTTTTTACTTTTTACTAACGTCTCAAGGGCTAAAATCTAAATACCCCGAACACTCGTAAAATAACGTGTCACCCCTGTGATTCGCTGAACGGGCTTTGTTAGGCCCGATGGTTACTGGGCCGGCCATGTCTTGATTGTTCGTGCCACGGCACCGTGGGGGAGCTGTAACCCCCTGACCAGCCCAGCCAAAAAGGGCATGTTTTCTACACTGGCAATTCGCTTTGGTTAGGTGAAGAGAACATCTACTTCTACTTCTACGCATATGAAACCACAGCTAATAATATTACCAGACCAAAACAAGACAAAGCTGTGCCTTCGCCCGTCCCTCGGAATCCATAACTTCTGCAAGTTAATTGGCCAAAGACTCTTAACCAACATTAATTGGCATCACGCAGCATTTGCAATCACGAGTGGGGTTTTCAATGGATTCTCTCTTCCACATTGGAGATCCCGAGTCACGTGCTAAGTTATACATAGAGCACGTGAGAACACAAGGCTTTGACTCTTTGAGTGTCCGCTCAATGCACTTATTTGTAGCCTATGTATCTGATAATAACTCCTGGGCTTGCTACGAATGATGTTAAGCTGGTCTGCAACCAGGCCAGATATTGCCCAAGACTATCATGATTCGGACCACGACTTGTTTTTTTTGGATTTTAGACCCAAGCCCAATAACTTAGCTAATTGGACAGTTCAAGCCAGGTTGGATCAATAATGGCATCCGGTCTATCGCATCAAGGTCCATAGTTGGGCCGGGCCTGAGCGCGGATCCAACAAAAAATTTTGAAAAAAAATTAACGTGACATCCCTGATCAAAAATATTGTTCTAAATTTAAAAAGTTTCAAAATGATTTGATCCTTCGACTCGTCGACCCGTGAGCAGCTGTAGCCTATCATTTTAATCGACAAAAAACATCCTCTCCCTATTTTACCTTATTTCTATAATTTTCTTAACATCTACAAGTGGATGAATAAACTTGACCATCCATTAATTACTTTGAGATCAGAGATGGATGAATATTTAAATCATCCACATGATTGCTAGGAACTCCATGCACATGAATGAATATCTAGGTTGCTTTGAGATACGTGTATTGGATGAATAATCTTAATACATATTTTTTTTAAAAGTGAAATAGATGTACTATATTAAACTAAACATGAATGAATACATCTTCAAAATTTATAAAATAAAATATATAAAAATTGAACAAGAAAATATCTATAGAGTATTATAGAATAGATCTTGAATCTCGGTCACAAAAAAAAACCATTCAATCAACAATACTATTAGCCTCTCAAAAAATACGAGAAACATCAAAAATAAATAAACATCTTAACAATTTATAAATATCCTATAATAATTGATATATGTTAGAAATTTTTATAATGTGGATTTTCATTGATTATGAATTGATTTTGATTTATATTTTATTTCAAAATATGATCTAAGTTATTGTGGATTATATAATAGGTTGATCCATTGACATTTATTAATTATACTAAGTTCCCAATCCATTACTATATATATTCGCTTATAAAAATTTTAAAATATAAATTTTATTTCATGTCATGAGGGAGCACCTATGCCATTAAAGAGGAAAGCATAAGGAGGAGATGTAAAGGAAGATTTAAATCTATTGTTGCTTTCTTTTTTTCGTAGGACGCTGCAATAAGAACCGTAAATTCTCAGATTTTTAAGATACATTGGATTCTTTATTTTGTTCTAAATTTTATGTTCCGATCTTCTACACATTATCCAAGATAAATCCTACAATCATCTACTATCATCCAATGATATATTAGAAAGTTATTTAATAATTACTATAAAATTAACCTTTATTTAAATTTGTAAAGCATGACAGTACATATCAAATCTTTCCATTCTATAGAAATTGTAGCTTTCAAAATTTGCACATCTCAATAAATATGCTAGTAACACTACAAATAACAAAACCAAATCCATTAATATTGTCTTGATTGTAATTATGACATCTTTGAAATCCATTACTGTTGAAACTCATGTTGGCATTGAGATTGAATTGATCTTCTCGATCAATAATGAAGAGAACTTGTCCTTAAAAATAGTACAATGTGAAGGTAGTCCTAGAAATGGACAAGGTAGAGTTGCTACTTCCGAGATGTTGAAACTGAGACTTGCAAAATAAATCTTGATTGGAAGATTGTTCGCCGAGGACTTTCTAATGTCCAAGCGAATTTGAATTGAAAAGAGAATCAAGAAAGAAAATATAATATATTTTGAGAATTAAAAGATTTATCTAGAATCTTCATTTATCTTTTTTTTTTTTCTTTTTTATAGAAGAAGAGTCCAGATGATTTACATTATAGTCCTTGACCGTTTTTAAAAAGAGTATAAGAATTGAGCTGTTGATAGGGGTACGAATGGATCGGGTCGGATCGGGTCATGAGTGATCCCGATCCGATCCGGTTCTTTGATCGAGTCCTAATAGTAGACCCAGACTCAATCCACTAAAAAATCAGATCGGATCGGGTCCACTATCCGAATTTTCAACCCAACGGGTTATTTGGGTTGGATCGGGTCCATAAATAATCCGGTTCTAATTTATAAAATTTGGATCTAAATATGATACGAATAAAATATAAACAACTATATTTTAATTATTACATAGCTAACTATTATAAACTATAAAATAGATAATAAATAATATTATTTTTTAAAATAAATCAAGATATAAAAATAATTATAACTAGTTCTATATAAGTTTTAAATTATAATTTAAATGTCCAAATAGATATAATTCTAACAATATTAGTATGTTCGAATCAGATTTGATCGGATCAGGTCCAAATTCAGTAAACCCGACCCGACCCGGATAATGAAATGGATTTAACTTTAGGATCCAACCTAGATTCACGGATCCATAAAAACGAGTTAAATTGGATCTAAATGAATTGGGTCGAGTCGGGTCACGGATCAACCCGACCCATTTGCAGCCTTAGCTGCCGAGGTTCTTGCTTTGCAATTACGGCAAGAAATTATCTTATGATTGCGTTATTTATCATTTGCAAAATATAGGCAATCTAATTTAATTCTTTATTTAAAAAAAAAATTGCTCACTAAAAATGGCAAATCTATTAAATTGGATTTAGTCCCTGAATAGGATTAGATCAACCGTAGCTGATCTTTATCTATCTCGACCAAAACCAAAATCTAGCCCTTCGAATAAGGTTAGACTTGTTTTCTCCTCATTTTCAAATAAACGGACCTGATTTGCTCATCTTCAAATAAACTCAAGACCAGATTCATCATCTTTGGATAAGCTCAGAACAAATCCTTTTCGAATAAATTCAAAACTAGATGTTCCTTGATCCTCCAAGGAACACGGAAAGACTATTCAAGACCACAATCCACTTCGACCATCACCGGGATAAACCATGCTCGTGGATGAATGTGCTGATGGCAATCCACCAAACACTTTAAAAGTTGTGCAAGCAGACGGATGGCCTCAATCATGGCCACTTTGAGATAAATAACAATCATGGCCACTTTGAGATAAATAAAATATTTTGAAATTTATTTCCGAACCCTCGACTTCTAACTTTTCCGTGCTTTCTTTTTCTATCTTTTTTAAAAATATATAAAAAAAGGGAAGGTACTTTTTTTTTTTTTTTTTTCCTTACTTTTAACAAAGCGTTTCGATTCAAGTAAAGCATTATTTCACCTTCCAGTTTTGTATTTTCGAGCCTTCTATCTTTTCTTCAAAAAAAAAAAAAAAAAAAATTTTTGCTCGGACGCGCCACGCAAAGCTTCTCTTTTTACCAAGCGGCGTAAAGCCAGTCCACTACCTCTGCGCTGCACCGCCCTCTACGAAGAAAGCCAACAGAGCCTGCCCCACGGGCACAGATTAAGAGCAGACAACGCACCACATTTCCCGTCCTACCACGGCTAAAAGCCTCGGGCTTCCATCCCCCGTCTTAATTTCCGCACTCCCAAAACAAACCAAAACTTCCTTTAAAAGTTCAAAGTTAATACACATATTATTTTAACAAAACCAGATCGCCAAACAACCATAGCCGGCCATTACATCAGCCCATCCACATCTTAACCTTTGCAGAGGAAAATTACAACATAGAGACTACCAGAACAGAACATAGATACACATTTTTTTTTTTACCCAAAAAAAAAAAAAAGCAACAAGTTCCTAATTAACAACACAGAGAGAGAGATTACAAATGGAAGCAGGATTGACCAGGTTCAGTGACAGAAGATGACCTTCAGCTCTTTGGGAGACTCGCAGTCATGGGTAAGCGAGGGGCTGTCGTGAGCGTACGTAAATGTAGCCGGGCACGCGTGCTTGAAGAACTCCGAGTACGTCGACGCCCGGCACGTGCGAGGGCTGTTGTAGTTGTTCCGGCAGCACAGCTCGTCCGTACCGAAAGCCACGCACCCACTCTTGCACCCAATTACATGGCCCCCTGCCGGTGCCCGCACCTGAAGCACGTCGGGACACGTGGCGAGGAGGTCGGCGCGGCATCCGACGACGGGGCACTGCCCCTTGCCCTCGTGCGGGGTGACGGTCATGCCGACGTTGAAGCCGTCGACGAGGCTGACGCCGTAGGAGGAGAGGTCGCGGCGGCCGCCGTGGTGGAGGGTGATCTGGGCAAGGGTGGCTGGGGCGGCGCCGCCGAGACCGCCGCACTCAAGGCGGCTGCCGCAGTCGCCGGTTGCGCAGGAGAAGCGGCCGCCGGAGAATGTGCAGCCGGTCCGGCCCCAGATGCGGCCGGACCAGTGGTGGGTCGGGGCCGGGAAGGACCGGTGAGTCAGAGTCGAGAGGGCGAAGCCCCCCTTCTCGAGAACGTCGTGGCCAGAGTTGGGCTGGATAGCCGGCCACACCGTGAAAGGACAGTTGTTGACCACGGTCAACGTCATGGCCGGGTACTGGGCTGCCACCTGCTGGACCACTATAAGTAAGAACAAGGAGTAGAAGGTTAACGAGATGAACGGAAAGCAAGAACAAGAGGAGGAGGAAGCCATGGCTGTGAGCTGGTC
Source organism: Areca catechu (assembly GCA_021397845.1). Taxonomy (NCBI): domain Eukaryota; kingdom Viridiplantae; phylum Streptophyta; class Magnoliopsida; order Arecales; family Arecaceae; genus Areca; species Areca catechu. The sequence goes on along the minus strand of CM038040.1, from coordinate 5,008,418 downwards.
GGAGAGTTGGGAGAGGGTGTGTTAACGGGGAGGATTTATAGGCGCTTTGAGGAGATTCCGGACTGCTGAGGAGGTGAGCAGTGTGGTGTTGTGGCGGTCCGGCGGGGCATTTAAAGAGGGTTCTGAATGTCGACGTGCCTGGCTATCAGATATGTGGGCTCTTGGTTTGCGGCTTATATGACTCGTGCCTTTCAGCTTCTAAGATGTTTCAAATTAAAAAGGGTTTATCGTGTTCCAGCGGAAGTCGGTTTCTTTGCGCGATTGGAGAAGGGAAATAACGTTGCGTTCGGGGCTCGTTTTTTGAGGCAGGTTGGATGTCTTGGTTTTCTTTTAAAAAGCGATGCTACTTGCTTTTTTTCTTTTTATTTTTTTTAAAATTTTTTCGAGATGTTTATTTTATTTTCTAGTCTTTTTCTTGTGGCTAAGCATGCGCATGGTTTGGGGCGCGGCTGGGTTTCCGTATTTGAACAGTGGATGCCAGATGGTCAAGAAGGACATCACGCATCCCTAAGATATTTTGGCTATCGTACGGCACGTATGTTTGAATTTTGAATTTTCAAATGAGAACAACAACTACATCATGTTCCGATCTTTTACATGTATTTTGATGCTATTAAGTAGAAAATTGCTTTTATTAATAAAATATGAGATTTTTTATAGAGAAGCTTAACCCAAAAATAAAATGGTATAAATTCCATGCAGCCTTTATCTAATTTGCTCATTAGTATCAGCGGCACCGTGTATATATTCTTCACAAATATGACAAATTTATGGTATTGCACCGGTGTTCCATCAGATTATTTAAAGATCATTTAAATTCGTTTACTGCTTAAACGTATTCGAACAGGATTGATTAAATGCCGAAGAATCGAGAAGTCAAGAAGCACGGCCATAAAAAAACAGCAAAAAAAGTACACAGGGTGCCGAGCCAAAGTTATCAAAGGAAATATGTCGATGGATAAGGACGCCAGGGCATCGATACCCCCACTGCCATAAAAAAAACAAAGAGTGGCCTTTGTTTTATCTTCGCATTGGTTGGTTCGGAATCCTCCGAGCCTACTCCCTGAATTTTACCATCGTGCATTGGGATGGCATCCAATTTACGGTGAGCCCTCACCAGTTAACCTCAGTTCTAGCACGTCAATTAATGCAGTTTGAGGACAGGTTCGGACCCCACTTACCAAATATCCAACGCAGCGGCTCTCCTGGATGGTGTTTGGATGTTAAAAAATTAATCTTAAAATAAAAATAATAATTTTTAAAAATTAGTTGATATTTTTATTTTTTATTTGGTTGGAAGTATAGGATAAAGTGATTATTCCAATGCAATTAATGCAGTCTTATTCCTATTTATATTTGGTTGACATGAGAATAAGGCTTTATTCTTGGAGGATAGTGGATGAATTTTATTAAAATGATAAAATTATCCTTGAAGATTATATTATAGAAAATATTAATTATTTTTTTAGTAAATTATATTTAAGTTGGCAAATTTTCATGTTAACATGGATAGGAATATCAATTTAGATATGATTATCTCCAATAAAATATTATAAAATTGTTAATATTTTTATTAAAAAAATTATTATCAAATAAAAATGAATAAAAATAATTTTAGGTATTAATTTTAAGAAAAATAATATTAATTAATAATAATTTTTTATTAGTTATTTTGATAATAATATATTATTAAAAAAATATGATCAAATAAATTTCATAAAATATAATTTACATGAATGTCCTTGGAATACCAAATCATGAATAACGTAATTCCATGGGGACCCATAAAATTAGAATTCGTGAATAAGAGACGGTTGACCGGAATAAAAAGCCATCTCAATTCTTCCTCGTTAATTGGGCTGTTTGGCATTTTAACCGCGAATAAGCCCTTATTCCAACCGGCTATTCCGTTACCAAACAATACCCTAGAGTTTACACCAGCAATTTTTTTTTTTGGGTTTGGTTGGATTTTTTTAAAAAAGAATGAAAAAAAAATTATAAGAAGATACTTCGCATGCTGTATGAAAATTAAAAAATATAAAAAATAACGATTTTAGGACTTTCATGAAATAGAACTTGATGTTACTTTCTTTTTTTTCAAAAATATTTTTTTAAAAATATATAACTAAAATTCTACAAAATATCAATAAATAATTTTAAATAAAATATTAAATAATAAAATTAGTCTAATATTTATATTAGTATAATATAATATTTATACTAATATAATATTTTTATTAATATTATATAGTATATATATTAATGTAATCCAAATATATATTAATATTATATCAATATAATAAATAATTATGATTTAATATTATATTATAATATTTATATCAATATAAATATAATATAATTATTTATATAAAATTCATGAATAAAAAGTATTATTTTATATTTATTAAAAATATAATAAATATTTTATATGATTTTTTAGAAAAGTGGATGTTTTATTAAATCATTCTAAAATATTTTTTTCATGACCAATCAAATATACTAAAAATATTTTTTTTTAAAAAAATATTTTTATCTTTTAAAATCTTTTTTATGAATAAAATGAGCCGAGAGCGTCAATATGTATAAATCACATGCAGCAATGATAGCTTCACGAGTATGGTTTTTTTAAAAAATAAATAATGTTGCTAAGATGATTATTGAGATATGTCAGTTCATGCACAAACCAGCAACAGATTCGACCGGCCGAAAATATTTCTCCCGAACCATGCTCTTTAAATCGGAATGACCGGGAGAAACCGAACAGCTGACGGATAGGCCGAAACTGAAGCTCTCAACTTCATCTAAAAAATCAGCCTGTGGTCCCTACTAAAAGCAGGACCCTCAGCCCGAACCAAAGACATGATTTTCACTACTAGTCGAAGACAATCTTCGACCTACGACGAAGACACAATCTTCGACCTACACCGAGGACACAGTCTTCGGCGTACGTCGAAGACAAAGTCTTCGATCTACATCGAAAACATGATCTCCGATCTGTCTCCAAGGAGTCCGAAGACGAAGGCGATCTTTCAATTCGACCACAGATATTTTCTCGAAAAAGGAGCCTGAAGATAGATCTCCACGAATGTGATAAATAATGATCACCATCGACTACCAACTACCTCCAGAGCACGATCATGGCTCGTAACTCCAGCGGCAACGCCTCCGGCCTAGCCGGAACCGTTTAATAACTGTCCACGATTGCGAATTGAGGGAAAGGAATTAACTCCCCCATCATAACTGCATGACGGAGAACGGAGCTGCAAGCCGAACAACTCATTATAAATAACGGTAAGATGGGGCGCTCCAGGTAAGGCAGAAGATATACTTGAAAATATCAAAGTCTCCTCCTCTCCATTTTGATCCTCATAATCTTCCCCATTCTGTGGCTGGAGCCCGCCTCTGACTTAAGCATCAGAGTGTCCCCCGCTAGAGCATCTCCGGCCAGGAATTTATTTTGTAGGTGAACCAGGGAGCGGGCCTGCGATCCAGTAGCTCCACCCGGTCGGAACAGGGATTCTATGCCAACAGATTATGGTCCGATTAGTTACTTCGGCTTCTCCATTGGATTGCGGATGGGGTTGAACGCTGCCAAAGGACTTTGGATAGAAGAGCTGACTTTCGTTCTCTGGGCATGCAGGACGACCCCGAGAATGACTACTGGGAAATCTCCGTTCAACCTGGCGTACGGTACCGAGGCCGTCCTTCCCATCGAAGTCTCCCTCCAATCTTTAAGGATCGATAAATATGAAGAGCCTGAAAACTTCGATCACAGAAGAATTGGCCTGGATCTACTGCTGAGTACCAGGCTCTAGGCTCAAATGAAAATGGCGACATATCAATAAAAAGTCGCCAAATATTACAACTCCAGAGTAGAGGAGCAGATTTTCTACACGGAGGACATGGTGCTGCGAAGAACTAAAATATCCAGGCTAACAGAGCAAGGCAAACTTTCTCCCAACTGGGAAGGACCATACCAAGTTGAAGAAGTCATACATCCAGGAATGTATCTGTTGTCTCCCGGATCGACGTGGCCCGTAGCTGCTGATGGTGTCGGGTGGTCCGCGTTCGCCCATCGGGGGTGCCTCCGGTGCCTCGGAACCTGCAAGACAGCCAACGTCAATGACCCGGGCCGGGGATTCCGGCGGGGGCACTCCGACGGTCAAGTCAATGACGATCCAGGAAAATAGATCCTCCTGGTCGAGCCCCTTTGAATGAGCTCCACGCTAGGAGGAGTGAGTGAAGTGTATGATAGTTTGAGTGAGTTGGGAGATATGGTGGCCGAGGTGGTCTTGGCATCTTGTTTGGCCTTTCCTCCTTCTCTTCTTTCTCTCTGTGACGGTTGTGTTGTTGGAAAATTAGGTGCTCTCTCGTTGAGAGAATGTTGTTCTTACTTGGAAGGAAAAATGAGTGTTGTTGTTACCTCCTTCTTGTTTACTCTGGCTGAGTCATCTACTTTGGCTTGCCTCGGGGTTCTCCCGTGCTGTTAGGCTGGTACGACGAGGTGTCGTGCCGTAGACGGGACGCCTTCTTGATTAGGGAGTTAGAGAAGCTTCGATTTGCCTCTGACATTCCTTCTGTTTTCCCTTCCTGGAAGCCTAGCAGGACCTCGACTGTCATGCCGCCGGTCTCGGGACTCGCGCTCTTCGGTGGGATCTTTTCTCCGTTTGTTCGGCAAGTCGGCAGAGGGTATGGTGCCTTGATGTGAGCTTCCTTACTTTCTGGTGTAGGCAACGGCCGTGGGCATTTATGGCGACATGGCGGGTGCTGCTGTACGGTCCTCGGGGGGCCCGCCACCATCTTCGGAGGAGAGGCGCGGCTTCTTTGGCGGTTGGTACTTTGATTTGTGCTGAGGGCCGAGCTGGAAAGATGGGGCTCACTTGCAGCGGATCCGCCTCGTCATGGCTCGACTGTGCGGAGGAGGGCCGACCTCGGTTCCATGCCAAGGGAGAGACCATCTTTGACTGAGCTCGGGCCGGCAGAGGTGGATGAGGCGCACCCAGCTCAGGGGACCTGGCCTTGCCGGAGGTCCGAGCTCCGGTCTTGGGCTGGCGTCCTGGAGCTGGGCTCAGGGACGTCAATGGTTCGGGATGGCGCCTTGGAGTTAGGCTCGAAGACGTGCTAATTTGGTGGCCAAGGAGCTGGGCTTGAGGCCTGAGTGCATGGGGGCTTCCCAGGTCCTTTGTCGGGGATCCAGGCTCACCGGTGTCGGAGGGTCATCCGGTCTTCGGTGCCGGAGGGTCATCCTGTCTTTGATGCCGGGGAGCTAGGCTCGCCGATGTCTGGGGCTTCCCAGGTCTTCGTGCTGGAGGACTTTTCTCCGGGCTTTGTTGCCGAGGAGCTAGGCTCGTTGGTGCCTGGGGGCTTCCCAGGTCTTTGGTGCCGGAGAGTCATCCGGTCTTTGATGGGCGTCCTGGAGCTGGGCTCGGAGATGTTGATGTTGGCGAGCTACGTGGCTCGGAGGTGTCCTTGGCCGGAGGTCTGAGCTCCGGTCTTGAGCAGGCATCCTGGAGTTGGGCCCGGGGACTTCGATGATGGTGAGTTGCATGGCTCAGAGGTGCCCTTGGCCGGAGGTCAGAGCTCCGGTCTTGAGCAGGCGTCCTGGAGCTTAGCTCGGGGACTTCGATGATTTGAGATGGTGCCTTGGAGCTGGGCTCGAAGCTTAAGTGCCTGGGGGCTTCCCAGGTCCTTCGTCGGGAGCTGGGCTCGCTGGTGCCGGAGGGTCATCCAGTCTTTGATGCCAGGACTTCGTGCCGGAGGACTTTTCTCCGGGCTTTGTTGCCGAGGAGCTAGGCTCGTCGGTGCTTAGGGGCTTCCCAGGTCTTCGTGCTGGAGGACTTTTCTCCGGGCTTTGGTGCCGATGAGCTGGGCTCGCGGCTTGTGTGCTTGGGTGCTTCCCAGGTCTTCGTGCCGGAGGATTTTTCTTCGGGCTTTGGGGCCGAGGAGCTGGGCTTGCGGCTTGAGTTCCCTGCAAGACAGATAAATCGTGTTGCAGAAAGAAATCTTTATTTCTCATGGAGGGAATACTTACATTACTGATAGTATCTCCTCAAATTACAGGCGTTCCAAGTCCGGGGGAACCTGGTGCCATCCAAGTCTTCTAGGTAGTAGGCTCCCTGCGACAGGGCCTCAGCCACTTTATAAGAGCCTTCCCAGTTCGGGGAGAGTTTGCCGCGCTCCCAGGGCTGGGACGCTTCTGCCCGGCGCAGCACTAGGTCGCCAGGTCGGAAAGCCTTCTGCTTCACCCGTTCATTGTAATATCGGGCGACCCATTGCCGATAGGCCACCATCCGAAGTCGGGCTTTGTCTCTTGTCTCTTCAAGGAGATCGAGGTTGAGAAGGAGACATGCCGAATTCTAGGCCTCGTCGTATTGTTGCACCCGGAGTGTGGGCACACCGAGCTCGATTGGGATCACCGCTTCGGATCCAAAGACAAGGTTGAAAGGGGTTTCGCCCGTTGCCGTTCTGGGCGTTGTGTGATAGGCCCACAGGATACTGGGAAGTTCTTCTGCCCACCTGTCCTTCGCCTGATCCAACCTGGTGCGTAGTCCTTGGAGAATGGTTCGGTTCGTCACCTCGGCTTCACCGTTGGTTTGGGGATGAACAACCGAGGTGAAGCGGTGCTGGATCCCGTGCTTGGCACCGAATCCTTCGAATTTATGGTTGTTGAATTGTCGCCCATTGTTGGTGAAGACGCAATTGGGGAGTCCGAAGTGGCAGATGATGGACTTCCAAAAGAATTGCCGGACATTGGCTTCTGTGATCCGAGCTAGAGGCTCTGCTTCGATCCATTTGGTGAAGTAGTCGATCGCCACTAGTAGGAACTTTCGCTGTCCAGGTGCGGTGGGGAACGGTCCCAGGATGTCCATCCCCCATTATGCGAAAGGCCAAGGAGACGACAGCTAGAAGATCGAGGCAGCTGGCATGTGCTGGATGTGGGAATGGTGCTTGCACTTGTCACACTTCTTGACGAAGTCGGCGGCGTCCTCCCTCATCGTTTCCCAGAAGTATCCCTGGTGGAGCGCCTTGTATGCCAGAGTCCTCCCTCCTACATGATTCCCACAAAGGCCCTCTTGTATCTCCTGGAGTACAAAGGCTGCCTCTGTGGGCCTGAGGTACTTCAGGAGAGGGTAGGGATAAGATCGGCGATAGAGTTGGCCGTCCATCAAGACGAAGCGGGTAGCTTTCCTTCTGATGAGGCCAGCTTCTTTGTGGTCTTCCAGCAGTAGGCCGTCCTGGATGTACTTGACATATTTGTCCATCCAGCTCGGCTCGGGGGCTACTTGTTGCACCTCCTCGGGGCTTTTGTAGCTTGGATTCTCGAGATACTCGACGTAGGCGCGCCCCAGGGATGAGTTCGGTAGGGTTGCAAGCCTCGACAATGCATCTGCATGGGCATTTTCTCCACGGGGAATGTGGGAAATGTGGAAGTTGCGGAAGCCTGCCGCGCTCGAATGGACCTTCTCCAGGTACTTCATCATCTGGGGATCTCGGGCCTCGTACTCTCCGAAGACTTGTCCGGCAACCAGTTGGGAGTCGGTGAAGACCTTGAGGTTCTGTACGCCCAGCTCGCGGGACACCTCCAGGCCCGTAAGGAGCACCTCGTACTTCGCCTGGTTGTTTGTAGCGGGGAACTTGAAGCGAAGTGCACACTACGTCACCACTCCATCGTAATTGGCAAGGATGAGGCCTGCTCCGCTCCCGCAAGAATTGGAGGCTCCATCCACGTGAAGGACCCAAGGGTCCCCAGGTGGGCCGGGCTCAGCTTGGCTCTCCGGGACCATCCGCTGTGGTTCCTCGGGAAGCCCCGTACACTCGACCATGAAGTCGGCTAGGACTTGGGCCTTCTGCGATGACCTCGGCCGATATGCGATGTCGTACTCGCTCAGCGTTAGGGACCATTTGGCCAACCTTCCGGAATTCTTGGGGTGGCTTAGCATGGTCCTCAGTGGCTGATCAGTCACAACCACGATGGGATGTGCTTGGAAATAGGGCATGAGGCGCTTAGCAGACATAATTAGTGCAAAAATGAGTTTTTCGGAGTGGGTATACCTAATCTTTGCATCATGGAGTATTTTGCTGGTGTAGTACACCGGCTTCTGGGATCCGTCCTGGTCTATACGGACAAGGACCGAGCTGACAGCCCCTGGTGTGGCCGCCAGATAGAGTAGAAGCTCTTCTCCTTCTTCGGGTCTGGACAGCAAAGGTGGGGAGGTCAGGAACTCCTTCAGCTCTTCAAAGACTGCTTTGCACTCCTCGGTCCAGGTGAAGTCATGTATCTTGCACAACGCTTTGAAGAAAGGGAGGCAGCGGTCAGCCAACCTCAAGATGAACCAGCTTAAGGCTGCGACTCTCCCCGTCAGGCGCTAGACCTGCTTCTTGGATGTTGGATGCTCCATGTCGAGGATTGCCTAGACCTTCTCCAGATTCGCCTCGATGCCTCTTTGGGTAACCATGAAGCCGAGGAATTTCCCGGCCGCCACCCCAAAGGCTAATTTTGCTGGGTTGAGCATCATCCGGTGCTTCCGGAGACTGTGAAAGGCTTCAGCGAGGTCGGCGATGTGGTTCGAGCTCGGTTTGCTCATGACTAGCATGTCATCCATGTACACTTGCACATTCCTGCCAATCTGGTCCTTGAAGACTTTGTTGACGAGATGTTGGTATGTGGCCCCAACATTCTTTAGGTCAAAGGGCATCATCCTGTAGCAGTATGTCCCTTGGTCAGTGATGAAGGCGGTGTGCTCCTCGTCCTCTGGGTACATCCGAATCTGATTGTACCTGAAAAATGCATCCATAAAGGAGAGCAGCCTGTGCCCTGAGGTGGCATCCACCAATTGGTCTATCCTCGGGAGAGGGAAACTGTCCTTCGGGCACGCCTTGTTGAGGTCAGTGTAGTCTACACAGATCCTCCACTTGCCATAATTCTTCTTCACCATTACCACATTCGCCAACCAGCTCGGATACTGTACTTCTCGGACAAAGCCGGTGGTGAGGAGTTTCTCAACTTCCTCGTTGATGGCCGCTTGCCTTTCTGGGATGAAGCTTCTCTTCTTTTGTCGAACTGGTCTGTACCTCGGATCAACATTGAGTTTGTGGGTGATGACTTTAGGGGGAATACCTAGCATGTCGGCTGCTGTCCAGGTGAACACGTCCGCATTCGCCCTCAAGAATTCCAACAGCGGAGCTTTCTCCTCCTCGGGCAGCTGGGCTCCGATCTGCACGGTCTTCGCCTGGTCGGTCCTGAGCTGGTAAGGAAGCAGGCGCTCGGCCGGGCCTCCTCTGGGGTCCTGAACCCTCTGATCGAGCTCGTCCGCCCTGGAGTCCTCCTCGGGCACCTGGGCTCCGGGGAGTGTCTGAAAGCAGTACTGCACTGGCTGGGGCGTACCCCTCATCTCCCCCACACCGCAAGGGGTTGGGAATTGGACAAGTAACCTCTTAGTAGAGACGACAGCGTCGAGGAGGTTGAGCCCAGGTCGGCTCAAGATCACGTTGTAAGGCGAAGGAAGCCTGACAACCATGAACGTCATCATGATGGTGCTCTGCCGAGGTGGGATTCCGGCGGTAACTTGGAGAGTGATTTCTCCTTCCACTCTTTCGGAGTCTCCCATGAAACCAACAAGGGGAGTATATACTGGCTTGAGCTGAGTAGGGGAGAGATTCATCCGGGAGAAAGCATCGTAGAAAGGTACATCCGTAGAGCTTCCACTATCTACCATGATGCGCTTTACAAGATATTTTGCTATCGTCATCTCGACGACCACAACATCATTGTTTACATTTTTCTTCCCATTTTATCCTTCCCTCATAAAGGGGAGTACATTCTCAGAGTTCCCGACCCCCCGGGTCCTCTTGGATGCGCGCTCAGCTTCCCAGGAGATCATGCCCACTGACTTCTCAGTGGGGCGGTTGTCGATGGCTAGAGCTAGCGGGAGAGCAACGAGCGCCTGGGACTCTGGTCGAGTTCTGCCACCCACATACTTTCCGAGGTAGCCTCTCTTGATGAGCTATTCGATCTTCCACTTGAGATTGCGGCATTCCTTAGTGTCGTGGCCTTGGTCACGGTGGAAGCGGCAGTACTTCGTCTTATCCCGGGTGAAGGATGGCTTCAACGGTGCAAGACGCCTCGATAGGTCTCGCCCTCGATCTCCATGAGGATCTTCGTTCTAGGGTCGAGAAGGGGAGTGAAGTTACCCGGAGGGACGGGAGCGTTCATTGGCCTTGGTGTTGGTCGGGAGCTCTAAGCTGGCGGTCCAGGCCTCCGTGCGCCAGGCGCCTCGGCGGGTGCTGGCCCCCTCAATGGCTTCCTGTCGAGCTCCCGCCTTGTACGATCCGCCTCCTCGGCGCGGATGTACTTCTGGGACCGGGAGAGTGATGCGTGTCGCAATGCACCAATTTAGAACCTTAATTCCACTACTCTAAAGGATAGAATAGCGGGAGTAAGGGTCGATCCCACAGAGACTTTGGGGTTATTTTGAAAAAGAATTTTTCAATATTAACATGAAAGTATAAATCAACTAATTAAAATAGATAATAATAAAACAAAGATAAAATCTCGAAACTCCAACTGGTTACTTGTTAGGTAGGCCGGCACTCCACTTCTATGAAATTTGTATGTTCCGATCCAGATATAACCTATTCTTGGTGATGATGACCCGTACCTATTCGATCACGGCCCGTTCCCCTGGAATATAGATTAGTCAAAAATCAGACACATGCAAATTAATAAAATCCTTTTTAGAAATAGTTTATTCCAAGAGTACAAACTGTTCCTATCGTGAATACAGCTTGTCCCAAGAATATAAACTATGCCTAATAATAATTCATAAAAAATATTGACAAGAAATTCTTTTATTTCACAGAAAAGGAGTTCAAAAGATAAAAAAATAATAAAATAAAACCCCCTGTACCAAGCACTACTGTGGAATCCCAAGAAAAGAAATATGAGAATTGGAAGTGAAATGGGGTGAAGTCTCTCCCCAAATTTCCCCTCGAGCGTAGAATGCCCCAAGATATTTATAGATGGGAAATACCGTGTCGGGCTCGTGTGGGAACCGCGGTGATTTCCTCATCTCAATCTGCTTCTGAAACTTATCGCTATCTTCTCATCCGAACTCCTTCGCAATCATATCTCCATCTCAAAAATTAAACTTAAAAATCCTATCGCACAATCCCGCGTCCATCCAGCGTCGTCCGACATCTCTTCTCATTCCGATGCTTCCTTGTTTTCAGACATCCCGGTCCGAGCAGCAGGGACGGTGACAAGCAGCTCCAGGAGCTTGGGTACGGAGGTGACGGCTGGGTGAAGACAGCTGGGCAGACGTGGCCGTGGGCGGTGATGCGGAAGAAGAGGCAGCAGGTTGGGCGGACACGGCACGGCCGTGGACGGAGCCGGAACGGCAGCAGGCTGCAGGGTGGCTCGCGGCATGGCCGTGGAAGACAGCTTCGGACAGTGGATCACGATTGGGCGGCGTGGCTCGCGACGAAGAGAGAATGGCAGCGTGGTCGTGGGCGCGGACGGTGGCTGCAGCAGGGGCATACGGTGGAGGCGGACGGCAACGGACTGGCGGCGTAGCCTTTGGCGGACTTGGCGGAGGGGCGTGGCTTCGGACGGTGGCTCACGGTTGCAGGAGACGGCGGTGTTGCCGGACGGTGGCTACAGCAGGCTGGGCGGCGTGGCTCGCGGCATGGCCATGGGCGGAGGGAGCACGCTGGACGGCGTAGTCGTGGGCGGACACGGTGGGGGCGGCGGAGACGCGGACGGCGGAGGCGGTGCGGTGAAGGTGGCTCGCGGCTGGGGCGGACGGCGCTGCGGCGAAGGCTTTGGACGGCAGAGGCAGCAGCAGGGTGGCTCGTGGCTTGGCCATGGGCGGAGCCGGCTTCTGGCCATTTTCCGGCTGAATGGCGACTCTCCGGCCGGCGGGAGGGTTGGCGGCGGCTTCGACGGTGCCGGGGGAAGCTCTCCGGCGAGTTTCGGCGCGATCGGAGCACGGTGTTCCACGGCTCTGCCCGTGGACCGGCAGCAATGGCTGCCATGGACCAAGAGGTCGTGCGGTGGACTATTGAGCCTGTCCATCGTGAGCCAGCAAAAAGCTTTGGGGCCGCTCCAAAAATCATGCAGCTTTGAAATCTGTGCTAAAATCTTCTAAATTCCATTTCGGGCCCGTTCGAAGTCCGAATTACATTCCGTTTGCGTCGTTGGACTCCTAAAATCAAGATCTACACGTTTATGGAGTCAATTCCTACAAAGTATCATAAAAAGTATCAATTTTAATCAAATAAAGTTGGGTTAATTTTCATTATTCTAATGTCTAACACACCCCCCAACTTAAACTTTGCTCGTCCTCGAGTAAAGGAAATGGATGAGTCTTGTGTACTAAGATGGTCCATAAAATGAAAATTATCGTACTAACCCTAAAATCAAAGGATACCTGATTAGGCTATTAAAAAGGTACTTCATTGGATTACCAATTCCACCTATTTAGTAGTAGAATAAAGTCCATAGAAGTTTTAAGAGTTTTTTTTCTTTTCCCAACTTTCTATTTTACTCTCTAAATCTTCCAACTTACTTTGGTTTTGGTGCAATATTTATTTAGTCCCCACTTTTTCTTTTCTCTTTTTTTTTATTTTTTATTTTTTAATGACAAGTCAGTGCAATGTCCTGACACCTTGCTTTCTAATTAACTCTTGTAGTGAGCTTTAAGCCAATGACTCCCAAACCAGTTGGCTTTAGGGCATTAGGTGTAAAACACCCCTCGGGCTTACTGACTCGAGTTAAAAAGGCTAAGTCAAGACTAACTCTACGAAAGATTTCGTTACATCCCCACCTTTTGACGCGAACAATAACGCTTACTTAGGCGAAGGGGCCCGGTTACTCAGTGAGAGATGCTAAAAATCTTTATTAACCTCAGGAATTTTTTAACTGGGAACTTTTTATAATGCCTTTACCAAAATAAGTAAGATTCATTATTAAGATCAATAGGCCGAAGGGTCTGAAATTACTCTTCTAAAATTTTCTGGACTACATTCTACCACTTATAGAGTTTTCTTGATAAATCATCTCTCAGTATCTCTAAAATTTTCTAAACCATTAATCACTTCTCATTTAGTTAGCTTGATTATTTTCAATTCGAGACAAATTTTTGTACACAAAAACTGATTAAAATTTTACTCGATGATTATATTTAATTAATTAGATTACCCCCCCAACTTAATTTCCATTGTCCCCAATGAAAGAGAATATTAATAACGAAATAGCATGGAAGTATACAACCTGGTAGGGTATGGAATTGGACGTCCTTCTATCACCATATTCCTGCAATCTTCTTTTAGTACTCCATTTATTCTAAAAACAAAGAACTAGAAGTTAAAACTACAAACATGAGCTAAGGAAAGAGCTGGGCTGCCTCCCAGGAGCGCTAAGTTTAATGTCTTCAGCCAGACACTAAGAGGGAGTGTTAGCGATATTGAACTTAGGTACATCCCAAGAAAATTTTTAGAAGACAGGCCAATCAGGAGGCCTTATCAACATGGTAGAAAAACGTTCGTAGAGTATCCTACAACGACGATTATCTCTGATCCAGAAAATACTGCTAGACCAAAAGTGAAAAACTTTGGAACAATTTTGTTGAAGAGTAAGAAGGGAGTGTATAGGTTTGGCCGAGAGTGGGGGCGGGGGCTTAAAAATTTTTCTTTCTCTAGAAAGGTCTACCCTAATCCCATTCTTAGATATGATATGACTTGACATTATCCCATCCTGATGGTACTTTATCTGGGTTAATTGTAGGTTCTGACTAATTTCAAGCCGGTATACTACTTGTAAAAGCTTTTCTTGAAGAAATAGGCTATAAAGACTAGGAGAAGGTTGATAATCTGAATAGGAGGGATCGTAATAAGAAGCATCTACGAACGAAGGTCTTTGGGATACCGGGACAACTACTGGGTGTGGTTGCCATGAAAAATCTAACTGGGGTACCGGGGCAACTACTGGGTGTGGTTGCCACGAAAAATCAAATTGAGCCCCCAACCTGAGTTATAAACATCAAAATGTTCTCCTGGTCTATATGCCATATGTGTTTGATTTTGATCATACATAGACTCAGAAAATTGGTACATTTGGGTATTTTTATATTTTATATTTTTATTTTATTTTAAGAAGAGAAGGAGGAAGGAAAGAAAAGGTCTAAAGGAAAAACTTCTAAGAGAGTCCTAAACTAAAAAGAAAAAGAAAATATTTTATTATTATTATTTTTTAATTTTTCAAACAAGTGAAACAAATCAAAATTACTATCCTAGGATTAACCTGGACAGCTCCTAACTGATCCAAGGTTACCTTCGAGTACTCCAAGCCCAAGATCAATTAACTGACTTGGCCAGGTAAGTGTAAGGTTGGTGAAGGTTCCCTTATCGCTTGCCTTAGACACCAATTAAAAATTGGCCAGGTAAGCGAAACCAACTCACTTCCCTTCGAGCTCTAGTCCTTGAACCACTTTCCTTAGACACCAAGGAATTAAATGATCTGAACCTGGTCCAACTCTAGGATTTTCTTGTCCTATTGAGCTCGAAATCCTTAGGGTTGACGTCTAATTAATTTTAAAATTAGAGGCTTGGGTCAATGCAGATGCTGGATTGATAATTTGTGGGCTAAGAAGGGTATTGATCTCCCCACCTTATCTGATTAATGGGTTGTGCCCTTAAGTATATTATGAAATTATGAAATGCAACAGCTAAGGTGTCCAAAAAGTTATAAATAAACAAAATTAAACATAATTTTTTTTTAATTTTGATGATTAAGTCTCTGATCCTAACAATTTATGAAATGTCTGGGTAATATTTTTTTTTTGGTTTTGCAAAAAAAATAAATTTACCTAAGTGAATCTAAAAAAAAAAAATTTTGGTTCAACATTTTTGTACCTTAGGACAACCATTCAACATAACCTCCCAGTTATGCCAGGGCAACCTTATGTCAGGGCACTCAAGATTGAAATTTGAATTTTTAATAATTTTTTTTTTGAAATTTGAATGTAAAATTATGAAAATTGAATTTTTTTTTTTTGGATTTTTAGATTGTTGATTATATTTTTTTTTTCAGAATAACGTCGAAAGTCCCCGGCAACGGTGCCAAAAATCTGATGCATGTCGCAATGCACCGATTTAGAACCTTACTTCCACTACTCTAAAGGGTAGAATAGCGGGAGTAAGGGTCGATCCCACAGAGACTTTGGGGTTATTTTGAAAAAAAAAATTTCAATATTAACATGAAAGTATAAATCAACTAACTAAAATAGATAATAATAAAACAAAGATAAAATCTCGAAACTCCAACTGGTTACTTGTTAGGTAGGCTGGCACTCCACTTCTATGAAATTTGTACGTTCCGATCCAGATATAACCTATTCTTGGTGATGACGACCCGTACCTATTCGATCATGGCCCGTTCCCCTGGAATATAGATTAGTCAAAAATCAGACACATGCAAATTAATAAAATCCTTTTTAGAAATAGTTTATTCCCAGAATACAAACCGTTCCTATCGTGAATACAGCTTGTCCCAAGAATATAAACTATGCCTAATAATAATTCATAAAAAATATTGACAAGAAATTCTTTTATTTCATAGAAAAGGAGTACAAAAGATAAAAAATAATAAAATAAAACCCCCTGTGCCAAGCACTACAGTGGAATCCCGAGAAAAGAAATACGAGAATTGGAAGTGAAATGGGGTGAAGTCTCTCCCCAAATTCCCCCTCGAGCGTAGAATGACCCGAGATATTTATAGATGGGAAATACCGTGTCAGGCCCGTGTGGGAACCACGGTGATTTCCTCATCTCAATCTGCTTCTGAAACTTATCGCTATCTTCTCATCCGAACTCCTTCGCGATCATATCTCCATCTCACAAATTAAACTTAAAAATCCTATCGCACAATCCCGCGTCCATCCAGCGTCGTCCGACATCTCTTCTCGTTCCGATGCTTCCTTGTTTTCAGACATCCCGGTCCGAGCAGCAGGGGCGGTGACAAGTAGCTCCAGGAGCTTGGGTACGGAGGTGACGGCTGGGCGAAGACAGTTGGGCAGACGTGGCCATGGACGGTGATGCGGAAGAAAAGGCAGCAGGTTGAGCGGACACGACACGGCCTAGGACGGAGTCGGAACGGCAGCAGGCTGCAAGGTGGCTCGTGGCATGGCCGTGGAAGACAGCTTCGGACAGTGGATCACGGTTGGGCGGCATGGCTCGCGGCGAAGAGAGAATGGCAGCGTGGTCGTGGGCGCGGACGGTGGCTGCAGCAGGGGCGGACGGCAGCGGACTGGCGGCGTAGCCGTGGGTGGACACGGCGGAGGGGCGCGACTTCGGACGGTGGCTCACAGTTGCAGGAGACGGCGGCGTGGCCGGACGGTGGCTACAGCAGGCTGGGCTGCATGGCTCGCATCATGGCCGTGGGCGGGGGGAGCACGCTGGACGGCGTAGCCGTGGGCGGACACGGAGGGGGCGGCGGAGACGCGGACATCGGCGAAGGTGGCTAGCCGCTACGGTGGACGGTGCTGCGGCGAAGGCTTCGGACAGCGGAGGCAACAGCAGGGTGGCTCGCGGCATGGCCGTGGGCGGAGCCGGCTTCCGGCCATTTTCCGGCCGATTGGCGACTCTCCGGCCGGCGGGAGGGTTGGCGGCGGCTTCGGCAGTGCCGGGGGAAGCTCTCCAGCGAGTTTCGGCGCGATCGAAGCATGGTGGTCCACGGCTCTGCCCGTGGACCGGCAGCAATGGCTGCCGTGGACCAAGAGGTTGTGCAGTGGACCATTGAGCCGGTCCACCGTGAGCCAGCAAAAAGCTTTAGGACCGCTACAAAAATCGTGCAGCTTTGAAATCTGTGCTAAGATCTTCTAAATTCCATTTCGGGCCCGTTCGAAGTCCGAATTACATTCCGTTTGCATTGTTGGACTCCTAAAATCAAGATCTACATGTTTGTGGAGTCAATTCCTGCAAAGTATCATAAAAAATATTAATTTTAATTAAATAAAGTTGGGTTAATTTTCATTATTCTAATGTTTAACAGAGAGCAGCTCGGCGTAGGTCTTCAGGGGCTTATTGTCAAGCGAGTAGGTCAGGCGGAAAGTCCTGAGTCCTCGCTTTAGAGCTAGCATTGCAACCGGCTCCTCCAGGCTGTAGATCTCCAAGGCAGCGACTTTGAAGCAGATCACGTAGTCCCGCAGCAGCTCACAATCCTGCTGCCTGATGGAGAAAAGGCTGTTTACTTCACGTGGCACCTTCCGACATGCATCAAAATGGGCTACGAACTTCTGCCCTAGCTGGGCAAAAGAATTGATGCTTTCCGGCTCAAGGCGGTTGAACCATACTCGAGCAGCTTTCCGAAGGGTAGCAGGAAAGGCGACGCACACCCCTGGACCCTCATGAGGGCCCGGTAACTTTTCAGGTGGTCCAGGGGGTCGGTGGTCCCATCGTAAGGATCCACCTGCGACATAAGGAACCGGCAAGAAATTGGCTCTGCCTGGATCTTCTGGGAGAATGGGGGGCAGGCGTCATAGCCCACTGGCTCACTAGCGGAGCCAGGCAAGTTAGCGAATCGGCAGGCAAACTCCGCCAGCTTGCGGTCATGCTCTTCCAGGCGCTTATCCGCCATGCGCCTGATGGCCTCGTCTGTAGACCCCTCCGTTGCGGGGGGTAGTGAAGGTGACGCGGACGCGTGGTGCTCGTGGCAAGGAGCCTTGTCCTTCTGGCCCTAGCGGGGCTTAGGTGCCCCCTGGTCAAGGTGCGGCGAGCAGCTTTCTTCGTCAATGGAGCTGGCCTGCCGTCGCTTCATTGGTGCTTGACGGGTTCCCCGAGGGTCTGTAGCTGCCCGCGACTGCGAAGGCCTCCCGTGGAAGGAACGCAGGCTGTCGCGGGGTGCTGCGGCATAGGCTGCGGGGGTCTCTTGCTATTGTTGGGTAGCCAGGGACCGATGCTGATGCTGGTGCTGGAGCTGGCACACCGCCGCAGTGAGAGTGTGCATCTGCTGGGCAAGTGCGGTCAGCTGGGTCTCTAGTGGGGGCGGTTGAACCAGGGCAGGTACTTCCGTCTCCGGTCCGTGTGGGTTCCTGTGAGAAGGGGATGCCTCCGCACGGCTGGGGGAAGCTCCCCTTGCCCTAGTGGTCACCATCCTCTTAATGGATCGTCTGAACAGGGCCTGAACTGGATCAAGTACCGTTCGGACGTCCCTTCCTGACATGCCAATTTATTGCCGCCCAGATCAACATGGCCCGTAGCTGCTGATGGTGTCGGGTGGTCCGCATCTGCCCGCCGGGGGTGCCTCCGGTGCCTCGGAACCTACAAGACAGCCAACGTCATTGACCCGGGTCGGGGATTCCGGCGGGGGCACTCCGATGATCAAGTCAGTGACGATCCAGGAAAACAGATCCTCCTGGTCGAGCCCCTCTAGATGAGCTCCATGCTAGAAGTGAATGTGGTGTATGAAAGTGTGAGTGGGCTGGGAGAGGTGATGGCCGAGGTGGTCTTGCCCTCCTCTCTGGCCTCTCCCCCTTTTTTTCTCTTTTTTCTTTGTTGTGGTTGTTGTTGAAAAATTGTTGTTGTTTGTTTGTTACCTCCCTTTTGCTTACTCTGGTCGAGTCTTCTACTTTGGCTTGTCTCGGGATCCTCCCATGCTGTCAGACGGGCACGATGAGGTATCATGCCGTAGACGGGATGCCTCCTTTATCAGGTAGCTTGGAAAGCTTCTATACATCTCTGACATTCCTTCTGTTTGCCCCTCTCCTGGAAGCCTGACAGGACCTCGATTGGCGGGCCATCAGTCTCGGGACCCGTGCTCTCCGGTTGGGTCTTTTCTCCGGTCGTATGGCAGGTTGGCGGAGGGCATGGTGCCTTGATGTGAGTTTTCTTTCTTTCTGACGTGAATGGCAGAAGTGGACATTAATGACGGCGTGGCGGGCGTTGTTATACGTTCCTTAGGAGGCCCGCCATTGTCCTCGGAGGGGAGGTGCTGCTTCCTTGGTGGTTGGTACCTTGATCTGAGCTGGGGACCGAGCTGGAAAGGTGGGGCCCACTTTTGGTGGACCTGCTTCGAGGTGGCTTAACTGTGCGGAGGAGGGTCGAGCTCGACTCCGGGCTAGTGGGGCCCAGCCTTGAGCGAGCTCGGGCTGGCGGAGGTGGGCGAGGCACCGCTCAGCCCAATGGACCTGATCTCGAAGGGGCTCCATGTGGTAGAGGAGGCTTGTGCTCGACTTCGGATCACGGGGCCCGACCTCGGGCTCGAGGGGTCTGCCTCTGGTAGGGCTTGAGCTCGGCTCCGACCTAGGCGCCCTGATTTGGCGGGGGCAGCCTTCGACGGGCGACCTCGTTGCTCCTGGGGATCTCAGCCCGGCGAAGGGGCTGAAGATGGGAATCCAATGCGGCATCCGATGAGGGCTCCATGTCAGTCTCCCTGCCCCACGTCAGTGATTCGGTCACATCATTCCTCAATCAATGGCCAACAGGAAAATGAAACCTGTCCGCCACATCTATTCCAGGACAAAAGGAATAATTACGGAGGGTAACTGACGGCAGCATAACATAATCGAGGTCAGTCATCGACAGCGGCATTCCGATCTTACTTCGAAATTCGTCTTCAACATCAACCTCAAACTAAACAGTCTTCGGATTACCCGTCAACTAGAAAGAACCAATCCAAAAGAGACCAATTTGAAAGAAATTAGTCTTTTATTTCGAGGATGAAGAACCTCATCCAAAAGGAGAATGTTATAGATAGTTGGAAAAAGAAAAATTACAGCAGATTTACTTCTTGTCGGCCTCCTTGGCGGTCGAAACAAGAGTAAAGGCCGACATCATTTCAGGCTGAATCTTGGGGGCTACAGATCTATCCTCCGGAACGGTGAGCAAGGAGAAGTCCATGTCGGGATAAAGCCCCTTAATCTTACCCAGACAATCGACATAACCTGAAGAGTATCCTTCCGACGCTGCCTTGCTTGCCTTATCTTTGAAAGCCTGGGAAGTCTTATAAGCTTTGATAGCCCTGGAAGACCTCTCTTCGGCCTGCATAGCCCTCTGGATGGTCGTCGAAAGGTTTATCTCCAGCTCCTCGACCCTTCTCTTCGATTCAGCTAGACGAGACTTCGACTCCTCAGCATCTCATAATACCTCCCTCAGCAACAGTTCAAGAGAAATGACTTTCCTCCTTCTCTCCTGCATAATGATCGACACCTTGGTCGCCTGTGCCTGAATGGTACCCATCTGTCTCTTCAAGACATCATTCGAGGCAATGGCCTTGTCCCTCTCCTCTTCTGCAGCAGCCCAAGCCTCTCGGCGATATCTTTTTCAGCTACGGCTAAGGCCATTCGGCTCCGGAGGCCTTTGCTATAGCTGATAGATTCACGAGCACCTTTCTCTAGCATAGAAAGGTTACGAGAAATTTGTAGAACAAGGAGCACCTACAAAGTCAGTTCAATCGACGAATGTGGATAAGTGACACACACGACGAAGGCTACCTGCTGTATTCCAAGGAAGAAGGCAGGAAAGGGATCCCCAAATTCCTGCTTCCAGACTTCGATAACAGAGGTATCGAACCCCACCAGATCTTTTTCCCCTGTAACTGGGGCCACAGGCTTAGTACCTTCAACGTATGGGGAAGCCCCACCAACATCTTGTGAGCTTGATCTCACAGATGGCTCGACCGGCATGGCCCTCCCAGGAAAAATCGGTTCCTCCCCTGAGGAAGAATCTATCTCGATAGGACCGCTACTCCTAGCCTGGGCGCACGGTAATGCCAACACATATCTTTGCCTTAGATTTGATCTCCTCACCTAGAAGCCTCTCGTTGGTTTTCCCTTGGCTACTCGCCTGAGCTGTGCTATGTTTGGCCTCATGGCGCAACAAGCCCTTAGAACGATGCGAGGATGAGGAAACAAGAATGGCATTGGGGATGGCGTTGCCAAGTACGAATGTCAGTTGATCTAAAGAAATTTCTTTCCATATATCGAGACCAGCAAAATTCAAAAGCCCTCATTCACAACGGGCTCCTAGGCATGCCACCAAAAGGCTGCGACCATGATGATCCATGTTCCCACGCACAGCCATTATGAACTTGATTGCCACTACTTCTCCAAGCAACGACATAGCAATAACTGCACCCCCGGTAATCCGGTAAGCTAAGGGTTCCTTTTGTATATAAGCTTTCTTATTTGTTTTGCAGTCTAAAAGGAGAAGCCTGTGTTAGCGAGAATAGACTCCATAAAGGACAACACCAAAATTGATGACTCTACCTAAACCAAGTTCGACACTTGGAAAGCATTATAGCGCATACAGAAAAGGAAAAGTGCTCGTTAATTTGGGAAAGTTTATCGATTACATATCAAAGAAAGGAAAGGAAGAGACACAGTGCCAAAAGCCTAATGAATCCCTAAGGATCGGTCGAGAGGGATCCAGCATCGCAAGATTGGAGTAGCCTATCAATATGGGCAGAAAGAGTTTCCTCAACTTGGGCTAGATCTAGAGAGTCTTCGGCCTAGACACCCTTTTCAGCCTGGGCTCCCTCTTCGACCTAAACTCCCTCTTCAGCCTGGACCGGACCTACACCCGAGTCCTTGGCTTCGATGGGGATTTCTCCCCTTAGGCTTGGCATCTCTTCAGCCTCTTCAGCCTGGGCTGGAATTATACCCGAGTCCTCAGCTACGATTGGGGTTTACTCTCTCGGGCTTGATAACTCTTCGGCCTCCTCTATGGCCTCATCCTCCTCTTCTTCCTCCACTATGTCGAAAGCAGGGATGCTGGAAAGATCAAGATCAGGGAAGACCATACTGACCTTGGCGAGTCTGTCATTGAAGCCATGCCGATAGCTATATAAAGTCGCCTCATTCATCTCTTCCTGGAACTGTGAGGACTTCTTAAAATCCGTAACAGCTCTAGCCGCCTGCTCTTTCAAGGGACTCCGTCCTGGTTGCTTCGGATTCCAAGGCGGCCTCTTCGGCTCTTAAAGATGCCCTTCTGGCTCTCAAAGATGCCTCTTCGGCCCTCTTGGTCGTCTCCTCAGCCACCTTGGTCAGGTCTTCAATTCTCTCCAGATTCTCCTTGGCAAATTGTTCCAAGGAGTCAATCTATTTTTTATTCTTCCTCAACTCTGCCCCTTGCCCTGTGATCGTCAAGTGGGCGTTCTTCAGTTCGCCCTTCAGGCCACGAACTTCAACATCCGCGCGAGTAAGTCGACTCCCCATGGACTGCTTCAGTTCCTTGGCTACCTCCCTTTCAGCCCTGGCTACATGGAGCTCCTTCAGGCCGTGAACGAGGCTATCTACGCTCCCCAGGCCCTCTTCAATGAAAGTAATGTCGTAGACCACCTATACCAACAAAACAAGATCACAGACTGAATGACCCATCGGGCAAAGAAAAGATGATGAAGATCTTACCTGTTGCAGGGAGGAAAAGGCAGAATCGGATATCCTGGCGAGGCTTCGACCTCGGACAACTACCAAATCATAAGGCAGCAAAGTATCCTTCAGTGCCTGCCTAGCCACTGCAGGGACCAAAAGCTCCCCATGGGGGAAAGCTCCGAAGAGCCCACGGGATGGCTCCCCATTGGGGAAGCCTCCCGAACGGACTCCTCCTCGACTTGCGGTGCCTTGTCCCTATCCACCATAGGGGGCAAGGCAGTGGCACATCGACAACCAAAGATGGACTCTCCTTTATTTGAACTGGAGAGATAGCCATCGGCAGAGATTCAACTAGTTGAGGCCCTATTAGGGCCTCCATCATCGATACCCCGTCTCCTCCAGAGGTTCCTCTGGAGGATAAGGTGCTCCTACTCCTCTCAGAGTCATCCCCTCGGGCCTTCTTCCGGGCCTCTGACCTTGTAGGGGGAGCCTGAGCTATCCTTTTCTTGGAGGACTGGCGAAGCCAGCCCAAGTTAGGCTTTATTCCACTGCCTACAAATGGAAAGGCCCTTCTGAGTCAACTGAACTATAAAGAAAATAAAAGAGAAGAGGGAAAAACTTTCACCATTTATACCTAACGCAGGGAACTCGTTGATCCCTGCGAGATGGAGATTCCTCTCCTCCAATAGTTTGCGGATGGGAACGATCTCTGAATCAGTAAGTAAAACATAATCAGACTGATCAGCCACCAAAACCTTTTTCCCATCATTGGTGACTAGGCATGGCTCCTTCCACTCGATACTGAAACCCCATGATTCGGTAGATGATACAAAAATAAAGTTGGGCTTCCATCCATGGATGGCGCTGGGCATGTCCTTGATGATCTTGCGACCAGGCCGATAACCGATCACCCACCATCCGTGACCGTGAAAATCTCTCTTGAGAATAAAAAGAGCAGTAAACAAATTGGTTCCGGGATTCACGTTGGCTATGTGGCACCGAACCAAAAACCCATAGATATTCCGAATGATGTTCGGAGTCAACTACGCAGGCACTATTTAGTACATGCAAAAAATCTTGATGAAGGATGCATAGAAAAATGGAAAGCAGCCTTTAAATGGTCTTCATATATGGCCAGACACCCAACGGGAGGTTTGTTCACTAGCTCTTCAGATGTGGGGAGTATTAAAGGAAACCCTTCGGGAACTAACTCAGGATTTACTACATCATCGATCTCGGAAGGCCCAATCTTGTTGGCTGGGCCAGTTCACACCCTCGTGGTTCGTCCGGATGTAGGGTCTGGGCCCACGGGGATGTGGGTGCCACCGGTAAGGCGGGTCTAGTGCCATGTCAACATCCCTTGGTTGGTGCTGCGGTGCTCATCTCCAGCAAGCTAACTCGAGGTTTAGTACCCTGGATAGCTCTTGCGGGGATCGGCGGGGAGTCGACTCGAGTGCCCCGAGGTTGTTGCACTGCCTGTTTAAGAGAGATAAACCTGCCTCTTATAACAAGGACGTTCCTTTTATAAGAATGGTTAGGGGCATCGATCCAACAACTGGTATCAGAGCCGAGGTCTCGGGTTCGAGTCTCTGCAGGGGGAAAAACTCGGTCATTTCGTTAGGGGGGGATTGTTGGCTGGGCCAGCTCGCACCCTCGTGGTTTGTCCGGATGTAAGGTCCGGGTCCACGGGGATGTGGGTGCCACCGGTAAGGCGGG
This sequence comes from Areca catechu, assembly GCA_021397845.1. NCBI lineage: Eukaryota > Viridiplantae > Streptophyta > Magnoliopsida > Arecales > Arecaceae > Areca > Areca catechu. The sequence continues at coordinate 4,984,338 of CM038040.1, read as the reverse complement.
GTCTGGTGCCATGTCAACATCCCTTGGTTGGTGCTGTGGTGCTCGTCTCCAGTGAGCTGACTCGAGGTTTAGTACCCTGGATTGCTCTTGCGGGGGTCGGCAGGGAGTCGACTCGAGTGCCCCGGGATTGCTACGCTGCCTGTTTAAGAGAGATAAACCTGCTTCTTATAACAGGGACGCTCCTTTTATAAGAATGGTTAGGGGCATCGATCCAACAAACCTTTTTTCCGTGACTTCCTACGGTCTCAGCCATGATAAAATAATGAAACAAAGAAGTGAAAAGAGGATTCTACATGCGGAAGAGACTGATGGCCAAGAACAGGAAAAGCTGGGCCAAAACTGAAGGTATACAAGGATGAAGAAGCTTCCTCAGCCAGACCTTTTCTCATTCTCATAAAGGACAAGGAAACTCCAGGATGACATCTCCATGAACGGAACCATCTTCCCAATCCGCCATGGATGCTCGAGATAGGTGTACAATCCCAAAACAGCCCTAAACTGATTTGACGCGGAATGGACCGAAGGTTATAATCCGCACAAATCAAATGACTAAGGTGGAGTGCACTTCTTATCCGAGGGATGGGAAGAGGCCATGACCGCCACTCAAATCTCAACCAAAAGATCAGCTGAACCATCGCACAACAAAAAAAGGAGAGACAGTCCCTGGTCTGCCTACTCCTTTTTCATACCTCAATCAGGGGATGACAGCTGTCCGGCACCTGATCCTTGAGTCAATCGGCAGTTATGGCAGACGGTCCAATCAGGGATTTCATAATCATTTGCCGCACTATTCTCCAGAAGAAAACGATAAACTAGTAATACTCTCACTCTTCGAGGCAGATCGTCGCTTCAAAAACTGAAAGTATGAGGACAATTGTTGGGATATTCAGTTCATGCACAACCAGCCATCGATTCGAGCGACCGAAGACATTTCTCCCGAACCATGCTCTTTAAATCGGAATGATCGGGAGAAACCGAACAGCTGACGGATAGGCCGAAGCCGAAGCTCTCAACTTCATCTGAAAAATCAGCCTGTGGTCCCTATTGAAGGCAGGACCCTTAGCCCAAACCAATGACATGATCTTCACTACTAGCTGAAGACACAATCTTCGACCTACGCCGAAGACAAAGTCTTTAACCTACGCCGAAAACATGATCTCCGATCTATCTCCAAGGAGTCCGAAGACGAAGGCGATCCTTCAATTCGACTACAGATATTTTCCCGAAAAAGGAGCTTGAAGACAGATCTTCGATCTGTCTCAGATCTTCGATCTGTCTCAGATCTTCGATCTGTCTCAGATCTCCATGAACGTGACAAATAATGGTCACCATCGACTACCTAACTACCTCTAGAGCACGATCATGGCACGTAACTCCAGCGGCAACGCTTCCGGCCTAGCCGAAACCGTTTAGTAACCGTCCACGATTGCGAATTGAGGGGAAGGAATTAACTTTCCCATCGTAACCGCAGGAGGGAGAACGGAGCCGCAGGCCAGACAACTCATTATAAATAACGGTAAGATGGAACGCTCCAGGTAAGGTAGAAGATATTCTTGAAAATATCAGAGTCTCCTCCTGTCCATTTTGATCCTCATCAGAATCTTTCCCATTATATGGCTGGAGCCTGTCTCTGACTTAGGCATCAGAGTATCCCCGCCGGAGCATCTCCAGTCAAGAATTTGTTTTGCAGGTGAACCAGGAAGCGGGCTTGCGATCCAGTAACTCCGTCCGGTCGGAACAGAGATTCTACACCAACTATGGTAATCTAATCGGTAGAGATTTTGTATTTATTGTAATCAATTGTTAAAACTTATTTTTGGCGAAACACTTAAAAAACACTAACATGCAAAGATTCATGTTTCAACCATAAATTTGATCAAATAAATTCAAAACTTTCGGCTTCAAAAAATTTCAGGCAAGTATAGAAGGGACTGCGTAGAATAATGGTAATAAAAATTTGATCCATGTATCTCATGATTGACGTCCTACAGTAATTACGAGGACAAACGGCAAATCATAAACTTCAAGATTTCAATGGAACTGCCGGTCCACGTATTTATGCACGTAAAAGTTTTTGCAAAAAGAAGATTTTTTTTTTTTTGATAAATCGAAAAGTACATTATACAACCTTAGAATAGGTATATTTTACGAAGCCAAACAGTAAAATATCACGAAAAAATAGTGACGTATCATGTAGTCCAAGATATATTGCCAATATTATAAAAGAAACTATACAGTCAACAGCTGAGTTGGCTTCATGATAGACATGTCTAATATAGAGCCCAGAACATCTTCATAAGAACGATATAATATCCCGAAGCTGAGAATAAACCGGAAAGCAGCAAAATGCCCGATGGATTCCAGAGATGACCGTTAATGAGTCCCTTTCAATAATAAGACGATCCAGATGCAGAACTCTCCTAGCATATCGAATTATCGTCCAAGTTCCCTGAAGTTCCGTCATGGAGACAGTAGGGTCAAAAAGCCGGATACCTTTGGCAGCAAAAAAACCCTTCACTCGCAGTCCTGATGATAAAAGCAGTTTCATCAGTAGGCTCTCTAACATTCTTATCAAAGCTTACAGCTGCACAAATCGAAGAAGAGGGCTTTTAAAAAATAAATATTCGATAAAATATTCGAAGAGCAGAACCGGAGTTCACAAAAGGAGTAAACTTTAGCGGAGAGCCGCGAGGGCTTCTAATCAAATGCAGAGAGATGACACTTTGTTTCAATCAGCTCCATGCGTGATATATAACAATGTTTAATTTGGTTACGTACGTAAAGCGGTGTCAAAAGGATCAATGAGCAAGTGACCATGCACATAAACACCGATCAGAAACTCTCCCTTGATGCTAGAGCGGCTGCAGTGGAAATCCCTTGGTTTCCAATGGTTACATAGATATTTTTGATATCTTGGGTATATCTTTAGAACGTAGCTTTAAAGGTCGGCAAGTACTTATCCATCCATTTTCTAACTTATAAGCCATACGATGTTCTTTTTTTCAAAGCAACTCTTCCATCACGTAATTAATCTTTGCAATTTAAATAGCTAGTTAACTAACATGCAGAAATAACTATTCCACACAAACAATATCAACATCAATAGATTTCTTGTTTTACAGAAGTGGATGAGGACTAAAATTTTATATTCATAATTACAAAACTAATAGCTCGGTACTCTAAGAATCATATGATTTCTCATCTATCTTTTATAAATAGGTAGAGTCCTGGAGATACAAGAAAGTAATCTTTTTTCATTCACTACTTCTCATTTATTTTAAATATCTAACTTGAATATCGAAGGATCTTTTATTAGTTAAAATATATATAAAATATATATATTTATATAATTTGAAAGTATTTAAATAATAATTTTTTATAGTATATGTGATAGAATATTTTGATGTGATGAATAAAAAAATTAAAACAAAACAAAACTTGGTAACTTGGCATGGGATGTGAATAAAATTATATTACTATCTTAAAGAAAATTTGGTTTCTTTTTTTTTTTTTCGTACAAAGAATGATTGGATCTTTCACTTTCTTTCAAGATACAACTCGAAAGTCAATGCTCCAATACCTGTCGATGGGTACAATCTCGAATAGATGCCGATCAGTCTCGTCTTCAGTTTAAAATGTAAAAATTAAGAAATAAAAAAATAATTGAGAGATTTTGAGAGTATAAATTTTTTTTTTTTAAGTTCAAATTTGAAGAAAAATCTCAAAACACCTCCCCACTAGCTGTAAAAGGCATTAAAGAAAAAATAAATATCGCTAAGGTAGTAGCCCGGTTGGTAGAGGTCTTGTCTCACTACCAATAGGTTGGTGGCTCAAGGCATGATCCCGCGGGTGACGCGGGATCACTCGATTAAATCCAGGATTTTTCTGGGACCCTCGACAATTAGCGCAAGTGAGAGATTAAGGTCTCCCCCTTTATTTCCGATCTACTGGCTGGCAGCTCAAGTGAAAGTGAGAGATTAAGGTCTCCCCCTTTGTTTCCGATTTATTGGCTGGCATCTTAGATCGGGCCAGCGTCTTAGTGGTCTCATTCCTAGAGGCTGCGCGCAAGTGAGAAGTTAAGGTCTCCCCCTTTGTTTCCGATATTCCTAGAGGCTGTGCGCAAGTGAGAGGTTAAGGTCTCCCCCTTTGTTTCCCCCTTTGTTTCCGATTTATTGGCTGGCATCTTAGATCGGGCCAGCGTCTTAGTGGTCTCATTCCTAGAGGCTGCGCGCAAGTGAGAAGTTAAGGTCTCCCCCTTTGTTTCCGATATTCCTAGAGGCTGTGCGCAAGTGAGAGGTTAAGGTCTCCCCCTTTGTTTCCGATCTACTGGCTGGCATCTTAAATCGTCTTAGTGGCCTCATTCCCAGAGGCTGCACGCAGGTGAAAGGTCTCCCCCTTTATTTCCGATCTACTGGCTGGTGGCATCTTAGTCTTCTTTATCCCGATCTACTAGCCAATATCGTAGTGGTGTCATTTTCAAAGGCTGCGTGAATTTGAGTGCCTTGTATCGAATATTACCTGACATGGTGAGGACAAAACATCCAAATATAATAAAAAAAAGATAATGCACGTATGCACAAAGCTTTCTGCATGGAGCGTGCCTGGGTGTAAAAGGTGTGAGGAGTTTTTGAAACTTCCCAAAATCGTATGACATCTTCATTCGAGCCGATCCTAACTGTAAACTTTTTCACCGATCTTTTTAATAATAATTATCGCCAATCAAGTTCCATCTCTGATCTTAGACCAGAAATCTACAGCAACACCAATCACCAGTGTTTCACTTGTAATTAAACTTCGAAGCCCACACATCAAATTTTGCAATCGTTTACGAGCATCGTAGATGCCAAATCAAACCACTCATGCACAATTAGAAATCGTTAAAACAGTAAAAACTACAAATAAAACAAATCAACAGCTTAGTTTCGTATCACCGTAAACCCAATGTGCTGGAGATCAAAATAAATCATACAAATAAGTCAAGGAACAAAGATATAATAATATCAATGGATTATTATTAAGAAGTCCCCAGAAACTGAATCCAAAGTACCAAAGCTCAGACCATATAGTCCGTAGGATTAAATACAAATAAAATTAAATTAATGCACGAAAATACGACTAAAATAGTTCGGGCCGGTGAGAATGTTCTAATAATATTTATTTTTTCTCCTATATCAAGCAGTAGAAACCATGCACGGCCATAATACCGGTGAGTAGGACTAAAAACGGTTTGATCGTTTTTTTTTTTTTTTTATTTTTATTTTTTTTTTTATTTTTTTTTAAAAAAAAATTAAACTGATATTTGATTAAAGGGATTCTTAAAATCAAATATTTGGCCAAATAAAATTAACCTTTTCGATTCAATTTTTTTATATTGGTCCGGTTTGTTGATATTATAGCTTTTCTAAGTATTTAAATGGTATAAAAGATTTTTCGATTTAAATAGATTAATTGATTTGATTTTTTTAAAAAAATCAAAAAGTTGAAAATTATAAAAAAATTATAAATAAAAAATAAAAATAATAAACTTATATAATTTTAAAATTATAAAATATTAAATATATAATATGAATGTATTCTTATATATAATTATATCATATAAAATGATGTTGATTAATTGATACGGTCTGATTTTAATAATTATATTAATCAATAAATTTATAATTAGATTATTATTTTTATTATTATTTTTATTTTATTAGATCGAATTGAATCAATAATTTATTAAATTGCTAAATCATTATATTTGGTTCAGTTTAGATTGGGTTGCGCGGATTAGACGGTTTGATCGGAATTTTATACACCCCTACCGGCGAGTATAGCAGGCACCAAGATCACAGCCGGAGTAGCGCTGTTAGCTCCCTGAGGGGAGGGCAAAGTCTTCGTCGGCGGCGGGAAAGAAAGCAATGGCGGAGTCTCCGACGGCGGCGGGAAAGGAAACGATTGCGGAGTCTCCGCCGGCGGCGGGAAAGAAAACTATGGTGGAGTCTCCACCGGCGGCGAAAAAGAAGGCAATAGCTAGCGGAGTCTCCACAGGCGGAGAAAGGTTGCTTGGAGGTGGAACCGCGGAAGGTGGCGAAGACGCAGCTGCAGGACACTTGGGGGTATCGAAGGGCAGTTGCTCCCGCTACTAATCCTACCACCACCAGGCCCATCACCACCACCACGAGGAGAGCGTTGCACGAGATCACCACGGCGACTGCTAGAGCGAGAAACAAAGGCAGTTGGAATTGAAGAGCGAGACAGCGTGGGGTTCAGGATTTATATAGAGGAGGAGGTGGTGCCTGCGGAAATTCGCCGACGGCGTTGCCACTTTTTTCTCGTCGAGCTTTTTTTAATAAGAGGAAGGAGTGAGTTTTTTTTTTTTTTTTTTATAAAACCGATGTAGTCGATTCAAAGAGCGGGAGTGAATACAACCAAGAAAATCTAACAGGAGGATATTTTTAAACTATAAGGGACGGAATGCCAATCAATCAACAATATAGAAGCAGAATAATAAGCTACATAGGAGGCCATCCAATCCGCAGCAGAGTTAGCCTTTCTATAGACATGCCTAATCGAATTGAAGGCACAGCCCTGCAAATGAAAGCTGATATCTCTAATGATAGGATGAGTAGACGGATATCTCAGTGTTTGTCTAATCCATGATACAACAGTCATTGAGTCCCCCTCAATGATTAATCGGTCCAGATAAAGGAATTAACAGGCATACCTGATCCCCGTCCAGGCTGCATACAGCTCCGCTGTTGGAACAGATGAGTCAAGTAAAGACAAACCCTTAGCAGCAAGAAATCCGAGATGAAAATCCTGAATAATGAAGGCAGCTCCTCCCCGCTTATCCCATAGACTTCCATCAAAGCTAACAGTGAAGAACTGCGGAGGAGGGGTTCCCAAGAGATAAAAACCCGATGGGAGGCTCGAATCCCCCCCGAACCCTTCAGAGCTCCGCCACCGTCAAACAAGTCTGAAGCAGCAGCATTAGGAGAGCGCCATCTCGCCACCTTAGAGGGCTTCTGTCACCCCTCAAAGTCGAGCGGCGAATTGGGGAAAGAGGACAACGGAGTAGGAGAAGAACGAGACGAGGAAGAGGAAGGGGGGGTCAGAGGAAGATACTGGAACCTTACCCCGTCCGACTCCCGTCCACCTTGAACAGGGGCTCCCACCGGTCGAGGTTGACGAATCCTCGTAGTAACAAGCCATGGTCCGAATGTGAGACTCCCCCCTCGGAGACGGCTTGGACCCTGAAGCCTCGGAGCCCTGCTTCTAAACTTCTTCCTCCCCAATTGTTGGCTGGGCCAGCTCGCACCCTTGTGGTTCGTCCGGATATAGGGTCTGGGCCCACGGGGATGTGGGTGCCATCGGTAAGGCGGGTCTGGTGCCACGTCAACGTCCCTTGGTTGGTGCTGCGATGCTCGTCTCCATCGAGCCGACTTAAGGTTTAGTACCCTGGGTTGCTCTTGTAGGGGTTGGCGGAGGGGTCGACTCGAGTACCCCGGGATTGCTGCGCTGCCTGTTTAAGAGAGATAAACCTGTCTCTTATAATATGGACATTCCTTTTATAAGAATGGTTAGGGGCATCGATCCAACAACTGGTATCAGAGCCGAGGTCTCGGGTTCGAGTCTTCGCATGGGAAAAAAACTCGGTCGTTTCGCTGGGGGGGATTGTTGGCTGGGCCAGCTCGCACCCTCGTGGTTCGTCCGGATGTAGGGTCTGGGCCCACGGGGATGTGGGTGCCACCGATAAGGCGAGTCTGGTGCCACGTCAACGTCCCTTGGTTGGTGCTGCGGTGCTCGTCTCTAGCGAGCCGACTCGAGGTTTAGTACCCTGAGTTGCTCTTGCGGGGGTCGGCCGAGGGGTCGACTCGAGTGCCCCGGGGTTGTTGCACTGCCTGTTTAAGAGAGATAAATCTGCCTCTTATAATAGGGACGTTCATTTTGTAAGAATAGTTAGGGGCATCGATCCAACAACACCAACTTCCGCTACAAAATTCTCCGGGCAGAGGCCAAAGATCCCTGGATTAGCCTTCCGGATGTCATCCAAGAACTGGCACCCTTCAACTGTATGGCCCATCCGACCACAGTGGAAGCAGAGTGATGGGAGGTTTTCATAAACGAACTACTGCCAGAAGACAGAGTTCTTCCCTTGGATGAGCACTCATGGTAGCAGAGGCTTGGACACATCCAGCTTCACCCGAACTCTAGTGAAGCCCATCTTCCTCATCAAATCTATGAAAATATCTATAAAGAGAGGGTTACCAACCTCCCCGGCCACCACCATGATCGCTGACGGCTCCCAATTCTCCAAGGAAAGCTCCGGCAACCGCATCCAGACAATGATCCTGTTGATGGGCTTTCAACCAGTGATAACATCGGACTCCCAAGGGCCCAAAGCCATTAGCCAGCCACCAACGAACCATGGCCCTCCGTCCAAAACCCTTGCACAATCCCCCTTCGAACTCACTCGGAGGACGAAGTGGTCTTCTCCGATCGAAAAAACCTCCGGGTTGTAAGCCAACTTCAACCTCACTCACACCTCCTTAGCCACCCGCATCGCCGGGACCCGATGACCTAAGCTCTGAAAAATCATGGCCACTCCCTCTCACTTCCGACGAGAGTCGTTGAGCAAGGGACCGGCATGACAAGGATCTTCGAAAAACACTGTTGAAGCAGATCTATTTCCTATTCTGAAAGCTTATAGAAAGACCATGCCGAAGGCCGAGACGATCCCCGTACAACCTTCGTCCAGGATCGCTCGCCATCACCTTTTCCATCAGAATCCATAGCTCCGATCGACCGATCCTGTTCCCCTTTCACCATCCGAACAGCACTGAAATCAAAGAATCCTAATCCAGAAACCAGAAAAACTCTCACACGGAAGCCAGAGACGACTCCGACACGGGAACCAGAGACGGCGAAGGCATACTTCCAAGTCACTCCAACCGTGCTAGCGGACTCTAAGTTTTTTTGGCCAGCAATTTTTCTCACCGAGAATAAAATTAACAAAGTAAATACTTATTCCAAAAATAGAGAATTTTACCGTTCTTGTCTCCGCTGCTGGCAAACGAAGAGAACAATTACGAATAAATAAAAATAAGAAGAAGGTAATGTTGCCAATAAATATAGAACTAAAGAGCGAAATGGAGGATCGTAAAATTATTGAAAACTTCACTTTCTCTTCACTTTCTAGTTTGGTCCTAATTTTGATACGTGACAGCCTGGACCTGCGCATGTCCACGTTAGCGAGCGAGCAGGTCATCGTGCGGCTCGGGAGTCGGGACCAACTCGGGTTGTATGTTTCGCGCGGACGAATGATTAACGAAAAAAAATCATTGGATGGTAATTTTGAGAGCTATGCATTTGCATCGGAAAAAATATTTTTATGCCATCTAATAATTAACATTGTGAAATATCAATCATTCATTCGCACCAAAAATACAACCTCAACCCTCACAGCTTTGCGTTATCAATCAAAGCGCTCTCTTCTTTCCTATTTTGACTTGGTTTACACGATTATAGGTTTCCTTTGCGTTGCCGCATGCTTTCAAACACGATCGAACTTGTGATATTAATTTTATCGTGATCGATGTCTTTCGTATTATCTTTGGATGTCGGGTTTCTTGGGAGATGTTAGACCGCCGGGTTCAAATACAAATTAAGCATAGTGCATTGGCTACTAGAAGCTTAATTTCCGATGGACACAAACCGCTCAACTTCTCAATTCTTTTCCCTTCTTATATTGTTAGCGGAGGGAAGATTTAATTGTAATTAGAATTGGGTGGCAGATTCTCCACTTCCTTGTCGGTTCAAAAAAAAAAATGTAACGAAAAAGTTTAATCCTTGAAGGCATATTTGGATATTCCCCAACGAATACTCTATAGGATCGATCTAGGCTTTATCATCCAAACCCATATTTTTAAGAGCCCACCAAAATCGCAATCTAAATCCTAACCTCCCTGTTTGTTAATAATATGTTGGATAAAAAAAGTCCAGGCTTGATTAGGTCATGCTCAAAAATGGTACCTAAAATACAATAGAAAGTTCAACCAAATCCTACTAATCTAAATAGGCTCTTCAAGTCTAATTACTACAAAAACAAGGCATTAGTTACCGCTAATTGCCATCATTAAAAGTCCATCCACCATCGCTAATAATCCATCTTACAAACTATCATGATAATGGCTATTAGTGATAGCAAGAAATGCCATCGTTAATAATGATTATTAGTAATAATTATTAACGATGATAGTTACCATCGCTACAGCAAAGTGGGAGAAGGACAACGCTTACCTGCCGACGCTTCAGAAAAGCATAGGGAAGACTTAGAACCCGCCGACGCTTTTTATAAGCGTCGGCATTATCCCAAAATCCGCCGATGCTTTTAAGCGTCGGCAATTACCGACACCTCACCGGATTTTTACCGATGCTTATAAGCGTCGGCGGACTCCAAACCCCTTACCGTCCTGGAATCCGCCGACGCTTTTCGGCATCACCGACCTTTACCGACGCTTATAAGCATCGCCGATCTTTGCCGACGCTTATAAGCATCGCCGGACTCCTAGGCCCACTACTTCCCCAAATCCCCCTCGCCCGAGACATAGATCTCCCGATCGAGCCGCCGCCGAACCCCCCCCCCCCCTCCTCCTCCTCCTCCTCCTCCTCCTCCTCCTCCTCCGCTCGATCCGCCGACGCAGCACCCGTCGAACGTCCTCCTCCTCCTCCTCCTCCTCCCGTTCCGCCGACGCAGCACCCGTCCGAGCGCCGAACCTCCTCCTCCTCCACCTCCGGCCGGTAGTTCCTCCAATCTATGGTATTAAGTTTTTTTTAAAATATAAATATTACATTATTTATTTGTTCATGAAGAAAATAATGCCCATTTTGATTTATCGCTGTAGAGTTTGTTTTTATTTTGAAGTATTTCAATTTATTTTGGATATATACTCCAATGGTGCATTTAACTTGCAATCGAAATCATCATTGGAATAGATGAGAGTAAGAATTAGAATAAGCATATCCTCTAATCTATTTGGTTCATAACTAGAATCAAAGTTGGACTTGGTATTTGAATATTAAAAAAGAGTAGGGATTGAGGCCCATTTTTCTTTGAAATCAGAATAGAAATGTGATTCCTTCCAATCAAACATGGCCTTAGATGCTATCAATAATTTATTTAGACCATATTTACTAACACTTTAATAAATTAATAAATTCTACATATAAATTCTACATATAATGTGATTATTATTTATAAAGAAAAACTTTATATTTAATATTATCATCAACAAATTATGTAAATAATGAGGTTAGAGGGTGTGAGAGAGGTCAAGTATTCAGGGAAAGGCCAAGGATTAAGGGATGGGTCGGGGGTTAGGGGTGAGGTTGGGATTTAAGGACTTTGCAAGAGAAGTGGTGGTAGGGAGGAGGGTTTTAATGATAGAGACGAAAAATGAGGGCTCTATGGAGAAAGAGGGTTTTATAGAGAGAGAGAGGGAGAGAGAGCCTTTTAATTGTGAGGGGAGATAGCTTAAAACAAAGGAGACCATGGAAGCATGGGCTCCTATCCCATTCGCATTAACAGCATGTCTCTTTTCTTTTTTATCATTCAAATAGATGAAAAACTTGTTAACTTTTGTTTTGTTGCGTGTAGATCTGTGAAGATCAAATGATCGGAAACCTAACCAAATTTGGAGCCAAATCTGGTCGACCTGATTCTAATCTACCTATATATATATGTCGCTTGATTAAAAAACTATTTTTTTTTTCTTTTGCTCATTTGGCTTTGATTGTGCAATAGCTTCATAAATAAAAAGGTGGAAAGCTAGCCATATACCAAGTAGAGATCCCAATGAGAAGAATTTGAAACCCTCTACTCCAAACAAGTTAGAAAGATAAGTATTTGCTTTATTAGACAAAGTCAGGACTATGATAGGGAGATTTATATAACCCTTATGAGATAAAGATTGAGATAGGATTTCACATAACCTGATTTTGGAGTCAAGCATTCTCTAGAAAGAAAATAAGGCAAACATGTCGGGCTATCATAATGTTGATGAATGAAGTGACAATTAATTTTAATAGGTTTGATCCATTCATAGAATACATTATTATGAGCAACTACTTGGTACTCTGATTATCATAATGAGGTGTAGTAGTCCTAGAATGAGAAACTTCCATGTCACTCAACAACAATTTATGCCATGGAAGTTTAGCCATAGTGTTCGCTAAGGCTCAATATCTAGCTTTAGTGCTTGAGTGGGCGACTACAATTTGTTCCTTGTTATGCCACAATATGAGAGTCTCCAAAATAAAAATAATACCTAGTGATAGATCGACAACCTGTCATATCACTAGTCCAATTGCAGATTAAATAGTATATAACTGAGCCTCCTCTTTACTTTTTATTATTTATTGTTCTTTTTCTTGATAGATTATTTTTATTTATTTATAAATTTCTTGGTATATACCTGCATCTTACTGAGCATGTTATACTTTAAGGTTAGTTTCATTATTGCAAATCTTTAATTTCAATACCATCTGTAGTTTTGTTACGATCAATTATGATTTTTTATATATTTTTTTAAAAACTTGCATTGCATTGAAACATAGACCCGTCAATTGATTAAATTACATATTCTACATGATCCGTACAATTATTTAATTTTTGTACGGATGGCAGAAGTATGTACAGTGGTCAATTGAATATCCAGTTTGGACAGTTTGAGAATTGCAAATAATTTTATAGGTGCTTACAGTAATCAAACGGTACAGATAGAGTTCCATATATATTTTGGATATCATTTCCTTTTAGTTCTCCTCATACATATTTATTTGTATAGGGAGATCTAAGTAGAAATGCTGCCAAAATTTTTCTGGAACTTCTATTGCATATCCTTTGGTTACTGTAAATGACATATATAATTAATACAATTTTTGAATGGGATAGGACCTCTTTACCTATTAGTTGGTGATAGAGTGCATTTAATAATACTGTAATTGATCTATTGAATAAACTTATTTTAAATTTATTCTGTTCTTATAAATATTTGTTTATTTCAGTTAGCTTTTTCTTACAATGGATAAGAGTTGGATAACTAAACCGAGGAATAGCAAAGAATATCTGGATGGAGTACAGAATTTCATTAAATTTGGTATGGAGAGAAGTAGTATTAGTGGGAAGATTTTATGTCCATGCCGAAAATGTGTAAATTCCAGTTCTCTATATCTAAATATTGTTGAAGAATATTTGGTATGGAATGGTTTTTTAAGATATTATACTGAGTGGATTTTTCATGGAGAGTCAAGGTTACAATCTACATGTAACCAAACATCTAACATGGAACATATACCTGATTTTGGATCCAGTAACCAACAGAAAAATCTTGCAAGAGATGATGATATCAGGGGTTTGCTCAGAGATGCTTTTGAATATGGTGCTCAATATCCTGGAGATTACAGTGGAGGACAAGTAGCAGCTGGGTTACCTGAGGATCCTATATTTACTGAATCTATACATGATGGAGAGCCGATACCCCCAACTAATGTTGGAACAGATAGTTATCAGAAGCTAATAAGAGATGCAAATCAAGAATTATATGCCGGTTGCAAGAACTTTTCAAAAATTTCTTTTCTTGTGCATTTGTTTCATATAAAATACTTGAATAGATGGTCTGGCAAGAGTTTTACTATGCTGCTCAAGTTGTTAAATGATGCATTTCCTGAAGGTACTAGTTTACCAACATCTTGTTATGAAGCCAAAAAACTAGTAAAGGAATTGGATCTTGGATACGAAAAGATTTATAACTGTCCAAATGATTGTATATTATATCAGGGAGAACATACCGATCAAGAGTCGTGCCATGTGTGTGGATGTTCACGATGGACGAAGCAAAAAGAAAATGAGAGTGAGAGATTAAATGAATTAGATGCAACACAAATTAAATAAAAGCAGGCAAAGGTATTACGCTATTTTTCTCTTGTACCTAGATTGAAAAGGATCTATGCATCATCAAAGACAGCTTCGTCAATGAGATGGTATGATGAAAGCCGTACAAAAGATGGAATGCTGAGACACCCAGCGGATAATTTAGTATATATAAGTCGTATAATAATTTTATATATTTTTAACATCGAATAAATGATCGATAATTGATATTATATTTTTTAAGTACCGGTACTGATGGAGAAAAATAGTTCAGCAAAACTAATTGCACTTGCCAGAGGTCCAAATTATATTGTGAACAAATATAATGGTTTTATTATAAATGGCTTTAAATTTTATACCAAGAAGCGCGAGAAACTTAGGAAAACTCAAAACAGTGGTGTTATGGTTGAAGCAGATGGAAAATCTTATTATGGTATACTTAAAGATATTTTGGAGTTGGATTATTATGAAAAATTTAAAGTTGTATTATTTCGATGCGATTGGGTGGATATAAATACACCGAGAGGTTTGAAAAAAGACTCAAACGAATTCATACTTGTCAATTTTTCAAGATTGATACATACGGGTGTGTTATTGAAGGATGATCCATTTATCTTTTCATCTTAAGCTCGAAAAGTTTTTTTATGTACAAGACTCGAAAGATAAAGAATGGGCTACTGTTATTAAGACAAAATCCAGAGACTTGTATGACATAGAAAAAAGGGTGGAAGAAGAAGATGATGATACTTACACTCAGTGTATGCCTTATAATATTGTGCCGGATGATCATATAAATGATACAACCATTTTGGTTAGGTTGGATTCCGAGAAAGGTACAACTGGTTGATTATGACAAGTAAGTAGTTTATAAGATGGTTTACATTTTTGCATTAATGATTATGCTATCTTTTAAATTGTAATTCATTTCCGTTATGATTTGATTATAATGTTGACTGACTTATTTTTAAATAATGCAGGTTAGGTACACCATGCCTCAAAGAAAGAGATTAGCAGATGTACAATTTTAGTTTTTCCAGACCGAGGCTGGTACTTCTTCAGCACAGCAGCCCGAGGGCAGTCGATCAGTTTCCATCGGTCTGATGGCAGTCCCTCTATTTCTGCACATCAGGCCGATGCTACTACCTCTACACCTCAGGACGATGCTATTCCCTCCGAGTCCGTACATCACGATCCTTATATGGATCATCCTGATGACGAGCTTATTGTCGATGACATACAGATACAGGGTACGTAATTTAATAATTTTATCTCATTTCAATTCATGCATATGCAATAGTTTCGATATACAATATTTTATATTTTTTTTTTTGTTGATGGATCCGGGAGACTTAAGCGTAGGCGAGGACCCACATTAGTCCATGATGTGTGGTAGTTACCTGAGGGTGAGAGGATAGTGATAGAGTGCAACAAGCTAGGGCAACCTATTAAGAAAGCTGCTAGCTTGTTGACTAGCTTTCTGAGGACAGTAGCACGCCGTGGTCAGCTATGTCCCTTGAATTATTCGAAGTGAAACGACATGCTTCCTGCATATAAAATAGAGATGCTACGAGTTGTGCAGGTAAAAAAATTAATATATTATTTTATATCTTAGGTTTTTAACAATTGAATTCCTTATTTCATTTAATAATTATTTTATTATTTATTTAAATTATAGAGCAAGTTCGTTCTTCCTTCATATTCATCTGATTTTGTGCTTAAGTCTCTCAATCACAAGTGGAAAGAATATAGGGCGAAGTTGAAGAGAGACTATAAGCGAGAGGGTAGGACAGAGGAGCAGGTTGTAGCTACCTGTCCTCCTGATGTTCACCCTCATCAGTGGATGGAGCTGGTGCACTATTGGTTCTCCGAGAGGGTACAGGTTGCGTAGCATCATCTAACACTTCGAAATTTATTAATTTTCACTTGTCATAATTATATTTATATAATATATAACATTGTTTTAATTTTATTTTGCAGACATATTCTGATATTGGTAGAGTTGCACGAGCTGCTCAGTCTGTTCCTCACACAGCGGGGTCCAAGAGTTATGCACGACTCAGGCATGAGTTTGTATGTTTCTCATCCTATAATACTTTTAGTACACTTTTAGTTTTAACATCATGTACCATCATGTATCATGCATATGCCATGTATCATGGTATGGGGATATAAGATGTGTTATTTTAGATTTTTTTGTAATATTTATTCTTTATATAGGCTGATCAGCAGGGGAGGGAGCCTGGTGAGGTGGAGTTCTATCAGATGACTCACGTTCACCAGGATGGCAGTTTTGTTTGGGACGAGTCCAGAGATATATATGTATTTTTTTATTTATGTTATATTATGATTTATATTTTTATTTTTATTAAGTATTGATATATATATTTTTTATAAAATATAGAATAGGGCTACCTCTATGATCTCCGAGCGTGCTGGCGAGGGTTCATCATCTACACAGAGCAGTCGCATCGAGGCCGAGGTATTCTCGAAGTTGATGGGACCAGAGCAACCTGGACGAGTGAGGGGTTATGGGATTGGAGTTACCCATTCTCAATTATCTGAGGTGCATTATTAATATTTTTTATTTAAAAATTTTAAAAATAAATTAAAAATTATTAGTGATGGGAATGTGTAGTTACTAATAATCAGAAGTTATTGGTAATAAATTTTTTATTTTCTTTAAAAAATTATGATTGTATATTTAAAAACTTATTTTAATTATAATAAAATAATAATTAAAATTTTTAAATCTTGATATAAGTAAATTAATAATTAAATTCCATACTTATAAGTAAAAACTAATTATATTATATTAAAATTTAAAATTGCATAATTTTACAAATCAGTAAAAAAAATAAAAACATAACTTTTAAAAAAATCAAGTGAGGTCCTTCTCGTCATTGTCTTCCCCTTGCTATTCTTGTACGTCCTCTCCAGTAACTGATGTATAAGAGCTGGATGTCCTAGCATCTTGTAACAAAGAAAAATAAAATATTAATAATAAGTTTTAATATAAAAACTTATATATCAATATGAAGGTATATATTTTTATATATTCATCCGATTCTTGAACAAATTATTTCTATATATTTTATTCGATGATACAAAGCTATAGATACTCTCAGTCCATCAATTTGATTGTTAGATTGAATTTTAATTTCCTATATCCCCTTCACTGACTTTAGTCTAAATATATGAAGCTTCTAAATATAAAACTTTAAAATAAGTAAAGGATTTATTAATAGACTTACTTATTATGATGGCTATGATAATGAGACCCGCGATCATATAAATACGAATCCTGAAAAATCTTGATAATTGTATCATGGATGGCATCCCGAAAGCTATGAGATTGTTGGACAAAAAGTCTCTGTATGACATCCTGGACCTGCACATCACCCCACGTCTGGCTTGTCGAGGCCTGAGAGGAGAACGCCGAAGAATAGCGAGTTTCTGGAGGGTCAAAATTATATCTGAATTCTATGACCTGACTTCCACTCATCCCTTTGATGGCCTTGAGCCATCCCTTTGATGGCCCTGAGCCATCCCTTGAGATCAAGGAGGGGTTGAGAGGACGGGTCTTCACTGTTCTGCAATACGATATACTCCGTATAATCTAGATATATAGTTTACAAATTGATTAGTCCAATTATATATATCATTATATATAAACTAATAAATAATATTTTTTTAAGTTATTATCATGATATGCCCAGATCTCGAATTTAGGTAATCATCAGTCCTCCTGGACTGATGTATATGTGACCCCCCTTAACTACAGCTGCCTTGATATATGACCCAACTACCATGTCTACAACAAGTAAATAATAAAAATAAATTAGTTAATATATATATAATCAATTTAATATAAAATTAATATAAGCATAGAATTCTTATCAATCCATCTTCCACCATATGTGTTCCGTGGTGTGCTTGATCAAATCATGCTATGTAGTCTAGTTCTGTTGCGCCTTCTAGCACTTACCAGAGTATTTCTTAGTACTTTACTGGTTGCAAAGGGCCTCCTATATGTCTGCTTGCATCCAGTGATCTCTGAAAGACTTTCAATTTCATGGTGACTTGAAATTGGAGTGCTCTATGGTGGACTGCCTAAGATTATACAGTCCATCTCGAGCCTATGTATGGCCACCTCCTTGAAGGTCGGATGGTCAGCCTCTTCATCCCAAGAAATCTCGAATCAGTAATACTCATGCAAGTAAAAGCAAGCTTATATTAAATAAATAGAATACAAATATTTCATGAATTTAAAATTAAATATATTTGATTTACTAGGAATATCTTCTAGGCTATATCATGAGCCCTAGATAGCCAACTAGAAAACTCATTCAATAACCCTGGCATCAATCGGTGAATGATCCCAGTAACCATCCGAGACAATCTAGACTATCTGAATATGCTACAAAATTAAAATTTAATAATAAACTTTAACTTTAAAATAACTAAATTTTAAATATATTAATTGAAGATGTAGTACTTATGAGTGGCTCTGAGTATGGATGAGCTCTTTATCCTCTGGCCAAGTTGGAGATGCCATGAGCTGGGCAAGTCCTTGACCACAGTGTTGAGTCCGAGAGCCTGTCACTACTATAGGTGACTATAGGATTAATAATGACCCCACATTCTCCGAACCTGATCGTAAAATATCTAATATAAAGAATGTTATATTTGATAATAAATTATAAAATGATGTAAAAAAGAATATTTAAAATTTTAAAGTTTGTCATGTGATATGATTGACATGAAACTATGTAAGTTGACAGTATGATCACTCTCTTCTTGAGAGTTTTATCTTTTAAAGATTTCTTCTTAGATGGCACGTCTCCAACCTCTAGAAGATATGACACTACAATCTCTAAAAATAAAAATCAATAAATTTATCAAATTAATTATACAGTCATGGATGGAAATGCAAGATTTAAAGGGATGCAAGATAAGTATTTAAATTCATTTAAGAATTATATACTTAGTACAACTTGTCGACCTCTTTAGATATTTGATACTCTTCGGATTCTTCCTCCTCTTCTTCCATTTCTTCATTTTCTTCCTTATTTTTCATTTCTTCTTCATCATCTTCTTTTTTCCTTGCAGGATAGGATTGCTCTTTACAACAAACTTGGTATGATATATATCCTTATGTTGGTCATCACAAAAGAATTTCTGGAACTCTGCATCTATGAAAGATTGATGAACTCCTAATATTTCATTCTCTTATAAACATTTTGGTAATTTAGATTCTTCTTCGAGTGCGTATTAAATGGCTTGAAACTTAATTTTATATATAACCCATCAATCTTTCCTTTCTCTCTTCTTTGATGGAAAAGAAGTATAATATACTTGAGCTGCTTGCTGAGCTAGTACAAATAACTCATCATCAAATGCTTTTGATCCATGTTTGATTTCAATAAATCCATACCATGGATCAACCTTCATACCATTATCATTATCAAACTATTGGTACTTAAATAGAATGACACTATTTCCTTTAATGTATGTCAACTTGATTACTTCTTCGAGGATTTCATAGTAGTCACTCACCATCTTTTTCCACAGCTGCCCTTTATATACATAGAGCTATTCATTGTACTCTTGTGATATACATATCGCTAGGTGTAAAATTTAAACTATTTATATTACAATCATTATAACATATCATGTGTTTTATTGGTCTGTAACTTAATGATCTTAGCTTTTTAAGAATAGATTCATCCCCATGCATGACTTGCATATCATAAAAGAAATCAATTAAAAAAATTAAAATATATAAAATGATAATAGATGCTTACCAATTGATGGAACCAATTTACAAAATTTTGTAAGTGCTTTATAAAAATTTCTTGCCCATTTATTCTCATGCTATCCCATCCCAGCAAGCCATCATATTGTCTAAACATATATAAGATAAGTATATTATAATAAATAATTGAAGAGTTGGGATTGTGATGAATACTTAATATATTGATCAACCTCAATGCAGTTTAGCAAAATATATGTCTCTGCTTGTCAAAATTTAGCATCAGTTAAAATCCAATGAATCTCGTATCTAAATTTGCAAGCAAGATAGGTAAATATTAATATCTCCCGCTTTAATCCCTCACCACCACCATCATTTCGATGAACTTGAGTTAGCTTTGTCTACACACTAGGATTAAAGTAATATTGGTTGAAATTTAAAATTCTTTCTTTTATGTAAGTCTTTATAATAGAATCTTTGACTCTGGTCTTGTTTTTCAATTTTTTCTTCAGATTGTGCATGTATCTTTCAAATGAATACATTCACTTGTATTGCACTAGTCCTCCATCCTAGCTTCATTTAGATGTTAGATGAATGACGAGGTGCTTCATGGAGTCGATGAAGCTCCGAGGGAATATATTCTCTAACTTGTAAATTATTTTCATACTACTAGCCTCAAGACTGGGGATGTAATCGATGGATAGTTCTGTAGCACAAATATCTCTGAAGAAAAGATTAAGCTTGATCAAAGAACTTCATATGGAGTTGGGAATGAGATGATGCTAAACCAATGGTAGTGTTTTTTGCATAATAATATGGTAGTCATGGCTCTTTAGTCCATAGAATCTATAATCTTTGACATTAACATACCAAGCTAGATTACTTACATAATCATATAAAAAATTAAGATTTTTACACCATTCATACACATCTTTCGACTGCTCCCTTATTAAGATATATGATACTTTCGGTTTCAGAAATTTTTCAGGTGACACTTTAATTAGCTCATATAAAAGAGCTTGCATATATTCTTCACATCTGCTCAAGTCTTGGAGTTGTCCTTCATCTTATCCTTGATATCCATGATGAAATAGAAAATATTATCAAATATATTCTTCTCAATGTACATGATGTCAAGTTTATGATAGATTAAATTGATGGACCAATATGACAACTCTGAGAAGATGCTATGCTTCACCCAATTATGAGTTCTATCGAATCCCCGAGATTTCTACTTATCAAATGGTATGCCAAACTGGACTTCATCATGTTGGAATATCCTTAAAACACTTTTATACTACTGAGGTGCAGGGGTGCATGGTCCTTTTCAGTAGGGTAAACCTCTTTCGAAACTCATCTAGTATTCCAAAAATTCCCGACAAAAGCCTTACATAGAGATGTGAGCGCGACTACATAAGACACAACAAAGTATTCAAAAATAGCAAACAAACACAAATAGAAATATAAAATAAAAATTTTATTAATAAAATATATGTTACACATGCTTGCGACTTTATAGTCTGGTCACATTGTTCAAAAAAATATAAGTACAAGAGGATCATGACTAAATAATAGTCCTGAGAGGTCAGAAAATAATTCTAAAGCTTTATGCCTAAGCAGCAATGGGAGGATCCCTCGTATAACTCCAAAAGGCTTCACAAATGCCTTGAGATGCATGATGGCACAGCCAGGAGGGTTGAAGTTAGCTAGGAAAGAAGGCATATGTCTCCTCTTGGAGCTTGTTTGATGCGGAGCACAAGCATAGACTCTCTTTACACGAGGTTAGTGCAATGAGTGGTGCGCTCCTGCCTATAAGTAAATGGAGAAGAAAAATCAACAAAACTATCTCTTTACATATCCTAGGGATTGTGCCACCAACTATTTCAATGAAGCCACTAGAGCCTTTTCACAAAAGGCCGAATCTTGCTTGAAGTGGAGCAAGGCAATGAGGCATAAAGCCATGACCCCGTCCCCTTCTCTCCAACTTCATCATTCGGTCGGCAACAGTTGCAGCGACACAGCTGGAACATCGGCCATTCTTGATGCTTTCCATTTCAAGGCGAGCATCCATCATCACGCCTTGGTACCAAAGCAGCTTAGGATTGTAGGGTGAGCTCTACATGCTGAAACTCAAATCTCATGCATGCAAGACACGCATTCGTATATATTTAATTATTTAGTTTAATTAATATTTAATTAAAATAAATATGTGATTAAGTTTAATTGATATATTTTAAATAAAAAATTAATTTTTAGCGATGGCTCCATCACTAATTTTATCAGTTACAACAAGATGGCTCCACAACAGTGCAAAGCGGGCCTTACGGATAGTGCAAGGTGGGCTCCATGGATGGTAGATCTGGTAGATTGCAGCATAGGGACTGGATGGAGGCATGGGGATGATGGCACCAGCTCAGGGACTGGGTGTCGGCTCGGGGATGGTAGCATCGGCTTGGGGACGATTGATTGGAAACATGCCCACGGGAATGGGGATGTGGGGATGGGCCCACGGGGATGGGGGCACAGGGATGGTGGCACAGGAGGATGGGGACCTGGGTTTCGACAGCTAGTGGGGGAAGCATGCTGGCCAAAAAGGAAGCAGGTTTCGACAGTTAGTGGGGGAAGCATGCTGGCCAAAAAGGAAGCACAGAGAGGGAAATTAGGCGCCAAGAAGGTAGAAATCACCACGAGGGTTTTGGATCTAGCGCAGAAAGTGATGTCTGGCACCAAGAAGGTGGCGGTGTAGGCATGCTGGTGGGTGAGGGGGAGGGTGAACGGTGGGAAGGGGAGGCGAGGGGAGGAAAATCAGATTTTTTTTGGAAAGGGGAGGCGAGGGCAAGGAAAACCAAATTTTTTCTTTAATCACGGTAGGAGAGTTTTGGACAGGACTAATGACAAAGCTGGCCATCGCTAATAATACCTAGCCATCGCTAATAATTTTTTTTATAATTTAAATAAAATTAAAATTTTAAATGCATTAGTTAAAAAAATAAAATTTTAAATATTTTAGTGATGGCTTTCGCCATCGCTAATAGTGTATTGTTTGTCATTAATACCATTAGCGATGGAAAATATTTTTGGTCAATATTTTGATGGTTAAAATAGTCATTAGTTTAGCCATCACTAATACCAAAATTTTTTATTGTGAATACTCTATTTGGTATGAAAGGTTGATTCAAAAAAAAAGAAAAAAGAAAAAAAAAAAAAGGATGAATCTATCAAATATAATATTAGTCTTTCCATCAATCACCACATGTGTTTTAAGCGAAATATGAAAGGATTGACCAAAATTCGTTCTTAATTCAGGAGGAATGATGGAAAGATAGATGATATTTATATAATATTTTTACTAAACTATTTTTTGATATAAAAATAATATTTAAAAATTATTAAAAATAATTTTATTAATGTAAAACTCATCATTTATGTCCTTCATCCATCCTTCTTGAGAGGATGAAGATTGGTGAACCATGTTGGATAAATAATCCATCCTTTTCATCCACCATTTCTATAATTTTTTGAAGCAAATGTTAGATAAGAGCCATCCATCCTCCATCTCTAAGAAGGGTACGTAGAATTCTAATGATTGTATGCTGTGGAATATCGCAACTTGTTCTCTCTCTAACCATTTCTTTCCTCCCAAGGAAAGAGACCTCCTAACTAAAAAAATGACCTTCCAAAAATGTTTCTGCCGAACAATCAAACACATTAGCATTTTTTTTAACCAATTACAATGATTTTAGCATTTTTTTAAAACTAATTTCCATGATTAATTTGAGCCTGGACTTCCTTTGTTGATCCGATTTGATCCCCACACATTCCCAATAAGCCTTATTGGAGTCACAAGAAAGATGGCAATCAATTAAACAAATAGTCATGGATAACAAATTATATTTAATTTTTTAAAAAATATTGATATTTAATTATTTTAATTAAAAAATTAAAATAAATGAAATCCAAGCAGCGCTTCCTCTGGACTTCAAACTTTGATAAAAGTTATTTTTATAAATATTTATTTTTATTTTTTATAAAATTGTCATGTGAAAACGAAATATTTATCTTCTCTTTTCCTTTAGGATTTTTTAGCCCTCGTGTTAAAGATTCTTTTGTAATATTTACTTACTTTCCCTTTGATTATTTACTTGCTCTCTCTTTAATGGATCCTTTCGTAATATTTATTTAGTTTTTAAGTTCTCATGTTAAAGACCGAGAAATGATTGATTTTTAATTTAGAGATATTTTAATAATATATAAATTTTAATAAACTTGTTTTAAAATATTTTTAAAATTTTAAAAAATTAAGCTTAAATTGCTGATAATCTATTTATTATACCAAATGCAATCTATCCGATAATTGAAAAATTGGAGCTTAAATTACATATCATTCAAGATTTTTTTTTTGTCATACCAAATACAATCTAAATTGGAGCTTAAATTACATATCATTCAAGATTTTTTTTTTGTCATACCAAATACAATCTGTCCGATAATCAAAATTATCATTTAGGAATTTGAAATTTGAGCTTTTCTGACGATCCACCAAACATGACCTAAATAACCTGACAAACGTCATAGAATGGACTTTAATTTTCCAGCTTCAAGAAGACTAATAATAAAGCGACCTACATTCTTGAATATTGTTATTTAATTTTCCAGCTTCAAGAAGACTAATAGAGCATATTCAGTTTAAAATGTTTAAAGTATTAATCAAACAACCAAACCAAGGAGCAAAATAAATTTTAATTACGCAGCTGTTTGTTGGAATATGTTGTGAATGAGAGACGGTAACCGTCCATAATTTCTGAAATTCCTTTATGTTCCATTTCATCATATAGAAACTCTTATATATATATATTCTCTTCTATTTATATGCAATGATAAAGAAACCATTTTGGAATCGTCGTACGACAAATTAGCAGCAGGCAAGCAAAAGGAGCGATATATCTTTCTGATACCTAATATTTTCGTCCACCGCAGTAAAAGATTGGGGTTATACACTGTACGGACGATGTCTTTTTTAAATTAATTTTTCGAACTTGTCCAAATAAATTGATATCAAACGACAACTCTGAAATAACCTCGATGTCTTACTTCCCTCGCACGGTAGGACAACCGGAGTCTTCGAATATCCACTGAGAAAGGCAGAGGCACCAATAGCCTTTTTTTTTTTTTTTTTTTAAATTTAAATTTTTATTTATTCATTTTTTAAAAAAAAAAAAAAATGCTGTGCTGTGTAGAAGGATGGTACTCGGGTATTCACCTGTCACGGGAGCCAATCTGTTTCGATCCAATTATCCAAACTAGATAAATAGTGGTACGTAAGAAGGACAAACAACTATATATTTACTAATCAAATATCAAATATCATGTTAATACCAAAAATACGAAGACCTAAAACGCAGAAAATTATGAAATCTGGACCATGAAGATAACTAAAGAAAATAAACCATCAATTTTTTTTTAAAAAAAAAGCATAGGGAGACTGCGACGATCCATCAATCGATTTAATAGTTGAAGAAAAGCGACCCGGCAAGGGTTCCCAACAGCGCGAAGACCGAAACGTGCAGCAGAACGGCGGCACTCTGATCCAACGCCGGAGGCTCGGACGGTGGCATGGCGATCGACGGCGGTGTCGCGATCGGAGACGGGGCCGGCGAAGGTGTTGACTGAGATGGGGAAGGTGAAGGAGTTGACGGCGACCGACACGGTGAAGGAGTTGACGGCGATGGGGAAGGCGAAGGAGTTGACGGCGACGGGGAAGGCGAAGGAGTTGACGGCGACGGGGAAGGCGAAGGAGTTGACGGCGACGGGGAAGGCGAAGGAGTTGACGGCGACGGGGAAGGCGAAGATCGCGAGACACCGGTTCTCGCAAGTAATCCTACTGCCATAAGCACCACGAAGAGACAATGAAGGAAAGACGCCATCTTAAGAGAGAGATAGAGAGAGGTGGGCTTGGGGATGGGGAGACGCCGGGTGTAGGAGATTTTTATATAGGAGAGAATTCAAGGAGCGAGGAATCGAAGAAACCTCGAGTTATGTTATATCTCGAAGAAACCTCGAGTTTATTCATTTATTTAAATTTTAAATTTTAAATCTTAAATTTTAAATTCTGTTTTATTTTAGTAAATTACTAGGTGCCGTTAATTCGGGGTGCATGAAAGGAAAGAGAAATATGAATCGACGAGGAAAGACAGCTGTAAATACCCCTTCTGGTGCACAAGAATTTGAGACGGTGTGTCTACGAAACTTGCTCTGTTTATCAATCTGATATGGAAAAATTAAATAAAAATCATATGGGACGGAGAGAAAGAGTCGAGGAACGGAATTTCGATTTTATCGTATTTTTTTAAATATTCATTTTTTAAAATAAAAATTTAAAACTTTTTTTTTTTTTTTACTACCATCATCTCCTGATTTAAAAAAAAAGAACCATCATTCTCTTAAAGCTTTTGATTTATATATTTTTTGTTGATTTTTTAATCTTAATTCAATCCTATAGTTACTGCTAAGCCTCATCTTTCATCGATCATGAATTCGAAACATGATCCTCACCCCCCAGTGGAGATAGTTACACTAGGATTTATCCCCCTCTTTTTTGTCTTTATCATAAAAAAAAAAAAAAATCCTATAGTTAAAATATGTTATATTCTTCATGAACTATATTTATTAATAATAATAAATATATAAATAATATGATATTATCATAATTAATATAAAGATAAAAATGAAAATAATTAAAATAATATATAATATATAAGTTATCTGTTTATTTATGTTTTACTCTAAGCTTGATTAAGTTAAGTTTATCTTTATCTGAGCATGCTTAACGAAATATAAAATAGCTAAATTTAAGTAACTTTATAAATAGTTTTTTGATTTTTCAGTATTGATAAAAATATAATATTTATATACAATTTTTGTAAGTTTTGAATTTCGATAGTTCTATACATTTTTATCCATGTCTTTTCTTCTAGATCCCTGCCATGGTTAATTATTATCACCATAAGAGGTATGAAAGAGGAGGGAAAAAAAAAGAAAGAGATGGGCCAGTGTTATACTTAGAGGTAAAAATGCAATGGATCGGACTGGATCATGAGTGACTCCAACTCGACTACTTTTTAATTGAGTCCCAATATTAGATCCAGATCCAATCTAATAAAAATATGGATCTAGTCTGGTCGAATCCATGGCTAAAGTTTTTGATCCAACGGGTCATTAATATTAGATCGGATCCAAGAATAACCCGGTCATAATCTAAAAAAATTGGATTGTATATATTAAATATAGACAACTATATTTTAATTATCACACAACCAATTATTATTAACCACAAAATATACAACAAATAATATTGATCTTAAAATAAATTAAGATATAAAAATAATTATAAATTTACTTTTTGTTAAAAATAAGTTTTATACAAGTCTTAAATTATAACTTAGAGGTTTAAATAGATTTGGATTCTAACAGTATTAATAGATTAGGATCAAGCTAGGTCAGGTTAGATCGGGTGTAAATTCTGTAAATCTAGACCCAACCCGAAAAATAGAATGAATTCAATTTTAGGATCCAATTCGAATCCATGGTTCCTTAAAAATATATTGGATCGGATCTAAGCAGGTCAAGTCAGATTGGGAACCCATTTGTATCTTTAGTTGTACTGTGAACTAGGTTTATTTTTTCGGCCGATCAGCCCGACCCAATTGAACCCAATACAAAAATATCAGAAGTGGTGGGGCCAGGTGCCAATCGGATTCCATCATCGAGTGGATCATGGAAGGCATCAAGGATGAAGTGATCTGGGGTTGTCCCCAAACAAAAATCATATGGGCGGGCACTATAGATTATCATATGGGATGGGCTTCATTGTTTATCACATTTTTCTTTTTACCAATTTTAAAAGGTAAGCATAAAAATCAAATAACTTTTCTACTAATGAAATTATAGTTCTGTAATTATAACATTATCTTTCTTTCTCATTTTTTGCAAATACTTTTTATGGATACATAATATGTATCAACAAGCCAATAGTGTGTATCATTCTATAAATGTATTATATATTGGTGGGCACCATATTCTACAACTATGTATCGATTTATCTAAAAATATGTATTGGTACCGAAATTTGTCATGCACTGAAGGAATAGTTGGAAGTGGTGCTAGAGTGAGCAATGCAGGTGGCTCTCCAGAATATGGTACCTACAAAAAAATCCCACCGAGATGCCCCAGCGATGGCACTCCGATGTTCAAGTCTGTATCGATACTAACAGTATAGAGGGTGTAAGAGGGAAAACTTGCCTATCTCTAGAGACTTGCAGGAACCTCTTTATAGGTGGAGATTTAGGAATATTTTTGGCATGACCAAGATCCTGTCGGATTTGGTGAAAAGCAGCGTGACCTTAAAACAAAGTGGCTTAGATCCTGTCGGATCTGGTGAAACCATCGTGGACTATGGCAATGAGGGAGGCAGTGATGGAGGAATGTGGTAGATGACCATGATTGATCAAATGAAGAAGACGGTGGCCGGCTGGAAAATATTAGTGGCTTAGATACTAAGAGGAAGGCCAGACCTTGGTGGCTTTCTGACGATGGGAAACTGAGGTGGTCGACGGATGGTGGACAACAGTGGTGATAGCAATGAGGGAGGATGGTGGTGTTGGTGACTAAATGGGCAAAGGTGGTGGACGGTGGCCGGCAGCGGGATAGGGGAGAAGTTCTTCGACAGCAGCTCAGCAATAATCAGCTGGATTTGGATGGAGAGGATGATCGGTGATGGCAGTGAGGAGGATGATCGGTGAAAGTGATGACTAAGATTTCAAGAGAAAAAAATGGACACAGAGGGAGCTCCTATGTTTTTTTCGACCATGATAGGTGCTTAGCGATTCTTCCAATGATGGGCGAGCTCTTGGACGGTGGACGGCCATCGATGGATGCTCAGATCACCAAAAAATCAGCAAGGGAGAGATGGTTTACAAAATAGCCCCGTGAACTAGGATTAATGGCCGCCATGGACTGCTCCCTACTCCTATAGACCAAGCGGCCGGTCCATCATTACCGGCTACTTTAAAATCCATGCTAAAATTTAATTATATTAATTTTTTATTAATTCTAGGCCTATTTGAAATTTGATTTTAATGCCATTTGCACTATTAGATTCTAGATCGAGCTCTTTCCATTTATGGACTTATTTTCTGCAAAACATCAATAAAAGTATTATTTTTTAAGAAATATAAATAAATTAATATTTATTTTAATGCTTAAATTAAAATATTTAATATATTTCTCATTACTCTAGCAACTTGGAGTGGTCAATCACTTCTTGACTCAACATCGACCTAACAAGTACTTGACTACATCCAAAAACTTTATATCACTGGATTAGAAATCCAGATAGTTTGGCACTAAAATACAGTTAGTTGCTTGCCAAGTCACCGTAATTGTCTCAGGTCGAAGGGATACTTATCCCATACCCTTTCTGCAAGATACTCTTGACAGCAAACTATTTCACAGAGTTGGTCACTGTTCGGTGAGATACATTTCTACACTTACCTACATGCCATATCAGTATCTTCATACTTCTTGGTTAAGAGGACAACCAAATTATATAGCACATAATGACTTATTCTTGATAAATGTTGTCATCCTAGGTAATAATGTATCATTTGATCGTGAACCGATTAAAAAATCACTCGATAAATTTTTTTTTATCAAATCAATGTAGTTTTAAGAACTTGAATATATTAGAGTTCACTGAAAGATGACAAATAATATTGAGTTATCAAAAATAATAATAATTCATATATATTTACAAGATAGATCAACCGTCTATATTTTAAATAATTGGCTTTAGGATACTTTTTCCAACACTTTCTAACTCCATGTTAGAATGAAGGCAATGACTAGGGGGAAAATGGAGAAGGATAGGTGGATAGGACAGGGTGGCAATGGTAACTGGGACTTGGTGGCATGGAGGCTCTGTGGTGTCTGGCTAGATGTTATGGAAGATGGTGGAAGAAGGGTTTCTATTGTTAATGGTGAAGCCAAAATGAATTGAATTTCATTCATGTAAGGTCATGGTATATATAGAAGAAATACAGGTCTTAAGAAGGCAAAAAAGTAAAACTAGGAAAGAGAAAAAAAGTAGGAGATCATTTATATGATAAATATGAAGATCATTTATATGAGAAATATAAATACTTTTCAATACTCTCCCTTAAGATAAGGTGAAGATATCTCGGAGACTCATCTTACTAACAAGAGATAAAAAAGAAGATTCACTTTATCCCTTGGTTAGGATATCTGCCACTTGAATGGCTGAACGGATAAAAGGGATGCAAATATGTCTGTCGGTCATCTTTTTCTTGATAAAGTAACAGTCAATTTTAATATGTTTGGAATGATCATGTTGCACCGAATTGTTTATAATTTCAATTGATGCCTTATTATCATAGTGCAGCATCATATGAGACTTACTCAGAAAGCATAGCTTTTGGAGTCATTTCTATAGCCAGAGGAGCTCGCATATTCCCTGAGCCATTGCTCTGTACTCAGCCTTTACAGTCGATCTGGCTATAATAGATTATTTTTTACTTCTCCAAGTAATGAGATTATTGCCAACGAATGTGCAGTAACCAGTAGTGGGTTGTTGATCATCCAGTGAACCTGTCCAATCTATACAGTAATGCCTCTATTCATAGGAAGTCATGTCGAGAAAAAAGCAGTTCCTATCTAAGATACTTTTTTAGATAGTATAGTACCCGATACACTATCTCCATATATTATTCTCGTGGCTTATGTATAAACTGGTTGATGATACTGACTGCAAAGGCAATATTTAGTTTGGTATGAGAAAAATAAACCAGTCTCCCTACCAGTCACTGATATTTTCCATGATTAACATGAGCTCTTTCATTTGCCATTAACTTATGATTTTGGTCAATAAAGATATTAACTGGCTTACATCCTAATATCCCAGTCTCATTAAGAAGATCAAGAATATACTTTCACTGAGTCAGAAAAATATCGTGAGATGATCTAGAGACCTCAATATTCAAAAAATATCTTAGTAGCCCTAAATCTTTAACTTCAAACTCGCAAGCCATATCTTGCTTAAGCCGTGCAATCTTCTTGGGATCATCTCCTATGATAATTATATCGTCAACATATACTATTAGGATAGTTCTATTCCCACCAGCATGCTTGTAAAATAGAGTATGATCAGCATTACTCTATGAGTATTCCATCTTGATCAATGCTCGACTAAAGCATTCAAACCAGGCACGGGAAGATTACTTGAGACCATAGAGAGAGCGTCTTAATATGCATACCTTCCCTGTCATAGCTCTGCTTGCAAATCCAAGAGGAATCTGTATGTAAATCTCCTCCTGAAGATCTCCATGAAGAAAGGCATTCTTCATATCTAACTGATGCAATTTCTAGCCACAGTTAGCAGCACATGAGATCAAAGTACACACTGAGTTTATTTTTACCGCAGGGGCAAAGGTCTCCCCATAATCGATGCCGTACATCTGTGTATACCCTTTCACCACTAGGAGAGCCTTGTACCTCTCAAGTTTGTCTTCAAGATTATGCTTTACTGTATACACCCATTTACAATCTACTGATTGCTTCCTACTAAGTAGAGTCACTAGATCCTATGTATGGTTCTTTGATAAAGCATTTATCTCCTTGATCATCACCTGCCTTCAATTTGGATTTTCCATAGCCACCTTCCAATCAATAGGAATGCTAACAGATCCAATGCAGCTATAAAAGATTTATAAGAAGGAGACATGGACTCATAAAAATATATAGTTAAAAATATCATAACAATAGCGAGGAGGAATGATCAAGTGGGAACCCTTTCGTTGAGTAATAGAAATATCTATTTCAAAGAAAAGATGGGCTTTACCATTATTCATAGAGGAAGAGGAGGACTCAGAAGGTATGGATGGAGCTATGCTTGGGATAGAAGCTTGGATGACTGGAGAATGCACAATAGCCTCATTTTGCTCTCCCTGAATACCATCATCTCGTATATTGCGAGGATCCTATCGAGCATTATCCAGTTTGACTGCTGTACTCCTACCACTTCGAACACCATCATGCTCCCCCTCATGCTAAGGGCCACCAGATGGCATGGTCAATAACTCATAAGGCACAGAGATACCACCCGGCTCATCCAAAAATGTAGAGAGTTGTTCCGTCATATAGTAAGGCTTCATTTCTTGAAAGGTCACATCCATGGTAACTAGCATCTATCATATAGGTGGGTGATAGTATTTTTATCCCTTCTTAGTAGGTGATAGTATTTATATCCCTTCTTAGTGGCAAAATAATCCACAAAAATATATTTCAGAGCACGAGGATCTAGTTTGCTAACAGATGGTGTATGGTTATAGGCAAAACATACATAGCCGAAAATATGGGATAGCATAATATATTCAATCTTTTCTTGCAAACATTCAAGTAGAGACTTGAAGCCAAGAATCTGTTGAGGCATATGGTTGATTAGGTAAGTCGCAGTCAGAATAGCCTCCTCTATAAAAATTTAGGAACTCGCATAGTAAACATGAGGGTGCAAGCTACCTCTAACAAATGTCAATTCTTTCGTTCTGCTACTCCATTCTGTGCAGGGATATCTACTCAAGTAGTCCGATGAATAATCCTATGATCCTGCAAGTAGGCACAAAATGTTTAATTTGTATACTACGTACCATTGTCAGATTGAAGTATCCGAATCTTTGCTCCAAACTTGGTATGCACCAGTTTATGAAAGTCTTTAAAACATGAGAATACCTTATGTTTGCTCTTCAGTAAATATAATTAAGTCACTTGACTAGAACAATCAATAAAGGTAACAAACCAGTGATACCTAGTAGTGGAACAATACTACAGGGATCCCAAACATTCGAATGCATAATATCAAACTTATTGTTACTTTTATTATTAGAAATATGATATACTGCATGGATATATTTGGCATATTCATAGTCATCACAAACTAAAGTAACCTTCTGGCAAGATTGAAAAAGAGCAGGAAATAACTGACGTAAAGCAGGAAAGGCAATGTGACATAGTCTTTTATGATGAAGCAGGAGTTTAAAAGAAGCCTTATTCATCGATAGAGCACACTCGAGCAATGAAGTATTAAATATTTCTCCTTCATTTTTCAGGTAGTACAGGCCATTATGCATTTTATCAGATCCAAGTTTTTTTTTCATTGTCAACTCCTGAAAAATATAATGAAATGGCCAAAAGGTGACAGAGCAGTTCAAATCTCTAGTAAGAGAACTAATAGATAACAAGTTTATGGAAGAGGTAGGTACATGCAGGATAGATGATAACTGGAGAGTAGGTGTACGGTAGATGATTCCCTTACTAGATATTGCTGAAAGAGATCCATCAGCTATACGTAGTTTGTCATGACTAGAACAAGAAAAATATGCACTAAATAAGTTAGAAGATCTAGTCATATGACTAGAAGCTCTGAAATCAATAATCCTGGAAGAAGACTTATCTAGGCAACTAAATATATAGCATGTACTATATAGAATACCTGACTGGGCAAAATTGGAAGTGTACAATGGCTGGCTATCTGAAGCTGGGAGGGGCAATAAACTGAGGTAGATTTATATTTGTCCATTAACCGTTTCATGGTCTGATAGTCTTCAATTGATATATTAGCAAGAGATGCCTCCAACTCCTCAGATAGATGTGCGGTTTGCTGACCACAATCTCGACCATGATCACGATCCCAACCTTTTCACCTAAATTGAGTGGGGCGACCATGTAATTCCTAGCAAGTTGCTTTGAGATGACCAGGTTTATGATAATAATTGCATACAATAGATGCCTGCTCATTAGATCGAGATAGTGGTTTAGCTATGAGAGTAGAGCGAAGTGGCTCAATAAAAGCAACTACTCCGGTCCATGTTTCTTCCCATAAAATAGTAGAGAAGGCCTGACTTAGGCTTGGCATATCCTCCCATGCCAAAAGCTATACCTGAACTGTCTCAAACTTAGGATTCTTGCCATATAGAAAATCTTGGATGAGCTCATATTCCAAGTACATCTGAAATTATTGTAGATCTTTGGAGCTCTCTGGAACAAAGGTGCGATAATGGTTAGCTTCAGCCAATAATCTTTTTTGCTCAATGGCATAATCAGTAATAGAAAGGATACCTTGACGAAGCTGTCGTAACTGGCACCGTATCTCATATACCTATGCAGGATTAGCTCGCGGAGAATACATCTGGGCCACTGCCTTCCAAATCTTATATGCTGTCTCTAATAGCTACACGCTTTTTAAGATATTCGAGATCATGATATTAAGTAGAAAAGCCATGACCACCGAATTCTCCATATCCCATTGAGCTATGCGTGGTACTCAATCAGTAGGTCGCTATGTGACGCTGGTAAGATAGCCCTCCAAACCATGATTTTTTGACAAGCAATCGAGTACTTCTAAACCAAGATAAAAATATGGCTGGTTCATCGAGCTTGACAGCAACTTGAAGTGCATTAAGTAACACACTCTCTTTCAAAGATCCTCTTGTAGGAGTTGTTGCCTGGATAATCGAGACCTGAGCTGTGAGCAACCTACTAATCAGGTTCTCCATATCATGAGTGATAACTGGATTAGACATGCGTTATCCAGAACTCAGCTGTGGATATATAAAAAGAAACACAAGTGCCAAGAACAACCAGCACCAAACTGCTCAACAACCAAGCATGATAAAATTTTTAAAAAATATAGGAGATGGAGACCTATAGTTTCCTGCAATTACCAAGAAGGAGACTGTGATCAGCTATCATGAAGAGGCTCTTGGATGGAGGCGGGGGACGTCGTCGGAGGTCTTGGAGAGGGAGGAGTAGACGAGACCCTTTGGTAGCGGATAGAGGCGGGGGGTGTCACCGACAAGGGGAGGCGGGGGCTCGATATCCTATGATGTTCGCCTTCTCCTGCTGCAAGAGCACGAAGTCGTGCAAAGATCCTGTTCGGCTCTCGAAAAAGGAGGGCCCGGTATCCTATGGTGTTCGCCCCATATAATTTTTGTAAGGGTTTTGGGGAGGGTTGTGGATGTCGACAGAAATTTTTGTGGAAAGGATTTAGGTTATTGGGTGAGAGCTAGGATGAGGTTTTCTGGGAAGAAGATGAAGAGAAAGGAAAGATTAGAGATAGATGGAAGGCTCTGATACCATATTGTTACAGATAAAACCAAAATAAATTGAATTTTATTCATATAGGATCATGATATATATAGAAAAAATGCATGCTTTAAAAAGACAAGAAAATAAAATTAGAAAGGAAAAAAATAGAAAATCATTTATATGAAAAATATGAAGAGCATTAATATAGGAAATATTAAGACTTTCCAATAGTTTCAAATGATTTGGAGAAGGAAAATGATATATGGATGGAATGGAGGAAGGGTGTGGATGTGGCACGAAGTGGAGGGGCAGAGGGAAGAGAGGAATGGCAGAAGGCTATCACCATGGAGAAGGCTATGTGGAAGGGAAGAACAGTGAATGGGGTGGCGTGGAAGACAACTTCGGATGGTTTTTGGGAGAAAGATGACGTGAAAGCTAATGAAATGAAGAAGGTTGAACGGGTAGCATGCAGAAGGCTTGATAGAATGAAGGCTTCTTGGATGGTCTCCGGGGAAAGGAAAATGGGTGAAAAGATAATGCATGGCTCCTTATGTGCTGCTACCTTTCAAAGATCGAGAGAGATGATCGCTAAGATGATAACGTGGTTGGTAGAGATTTTGCTTCGCTATCAACTGGTCATGGATTTGAGGCATGAGCCCGTATGTGACTCGATTAAATTCAGAAATTTTCTGGGATCCATGACCATGGTGTGAGTGAAAGGTTAGGTCCATTCTACCTACTGGGTATCAAGTTGACATACTCACCATTTGATAAAAAAAAAATTATCTAGTATCGAACATTATCTAGCAAGATGGGAGCCAACGAGTAGCTACGCCGGAGTTCAGTCAACTCGCTTATCCAGTTAGTTCCATGCCGTTCATCCCATTCCGCTTGCTTCATCCGCAATTCTATTCCAAGATCATTCCTTGCTCACAATCGATGGCTCAACTCTGTTCCGCCGCCTTCCTCGCTCAGTTCCAACAACCAAAAATTCCCATGCCTTCGCTTGTCAGTGCAATGTCGCAATGGTTCCATGGCCAGCGAATCAATCGAGCTCTATCAGCCAGCTTCCTTGCTTTGCATCGATCTTCAACAGCCTCTGTTCCACAAATCCTGGCTTTATTCCGCTACTCTGTGATGGCCTGATCCACTTCAATGTCCATTTGAATCAAACTCCAATAGCCTCGCATCTCCAGCTCTCTGTTTCAATTGTTTCGCCCTCGGATCGTCTTCGGCGTCGAACTCCAACAACAAGGAAAGCATCAGCTTCGATTTCATAAATCTGGCGTTTGATTTTGGTTGTTCCAACTATCCATTCCTTATCCATTCCAGCCTTCCACGCATTCTGTGCTTGATATCCATCCCCACCATATCTTGTTCATTGTTTTGTTCCGGCAACCTGATCTCCAATGACCATCATGTTCCGTGTTGAACTCCAACTAGTTTCGCCAACGTCGCACCAATGAGATCAGCTCTGTTCCTTGCCAGGTTTCAATAGCCAACAACTTCATTCCACAAATCCCAACCGAGATTTCACCCAGCCTGAGTACCGTGTACCATGTGAGAATCTGAATGAAACCCATGCCTTGGACTGTGACACACCCTTCCCATTCTCTTCCATCGCGTGGAAGAAGCTCCTGTGCACGTTGTTTTCTCGTGGTCCATGGACAATGCTCATGGACCGGTGGAATGTCTTCCATGGACCATGATGCGGAATGGGCCGGTTATCTTAGACCTAATAACTATTTATTAAAATCAGTAGATAAAATAAATAAATAATTAAAATAAATAAGAACAAATAATTAAGACAAGCATGAATAAAATTAATTTAGATCCGATGAAATTAAGGTCAGATTCAAAAAGTGATACGATCGGTATGC
The DNA here is from genome assembly GCA_021397845.1 of Areca catechu. Classification (NCBI taxonomy): domain Eukaryota; kingdom Viridiplantae; phylum Streptophyta; class Magnoliopsida; order Arecales; family Arecaceae; genus Areca; species Areca catechu. The sequence goes on along the minus strand of CM038040.1, from coordinate 4,947,638 downwards.
ATAGTCAAAGACTTTAAAAAGTTGGATCGTTGGTCGTTGATCATTAAGAAACGAGTGCTAGATTATGTTTATTCAATTCAATTTAATTTGGATCTGACTAAATTAAAGATAGGACAAGTAATAAAGATAAATTTTCAGTAATGATTTTAAAATCTAATCTAAATCATAAAAAATTTGTACTAAGCACGGAATGTCACGAAGTTCTGAAAAAAGGAGATCGACCCGGAAGTGGTCGAGGTATCTAGCCAATGATTCATGAATGAAACAGGAGGAAGTCATCGGATCTGGTTCACCAAAATATAAAATAATAATAGTTATTTTTTTTTCAAATAGGAACAAAATTCAATTCGGCCCAATGAATTTAAAATTAGAAGTCGGCATAGTTTCTGGATTTGTTCTGAAAACATGTGGATTCCTCGTTTGGGCGCATACTTTTAGAATGGTATGACCAAGATACTCGGGTATCAAATGATGATGAAATCCAAATAATTATTATAAACCCGATTCTTCTTTTTTTTTTTTTCCCAAAATAGTCCAAAGTTGGCAAGAGGAAGGCTATTGCTTTCACGATCTTGCCAAAGCCCTGGGCACTTTCATGATCATGCCAAATAAGGGGGGAAAACCTTAGAAGAAGAGATCGCAGGGGCCACCGGTAGTCTGGTGGAGGACATCACTAGAGTGGAAGACACAGGTGGGACTGTCAGCATGGCATCTCAGCCATGGGATGTGGCATGGGCAGTGCGGCAAGTTGGCATCGTCATTCGGCATGTGATCTTGGGCTGGTTCATGGGAGGTTGGAGGTGGTCGGTCATTTGATGGTGACAAGGAGGAAGCTATGGCAGGCATCTGGCCTAATGGTGGTGAACGCTCGGTCAGCTTGGATAGCATGGGATACGGGAGGCACTAGTGATAGGAGTTCATATTGGAATGCAGAAGGAGACAGTGTGGGTGGCGCGGGAGAACAGGGGAGATGGGATGGAGGGTTTGATGGCGACCGGCGAGGCGACTATGGAGGATGGAGGTCCACGGGTGAGGAGTTCAGCAATGGAGCGATCGTGGGGCTCTCCAGACGGGAGGAAGGAGGAGGTTGGTGTGGTTTTTCGGTGAGATTGAGGTGGGGGTGGTGCTGGATGTTGGTGGCTGGAAATGGCGATTCTTTGATGGAGAGGTCTTGGCGTGGTACTGAATTCGGCTGGCAGTGCTGTTGGTTCCTGTATGGGTGCTGGGTCAGGCTCGGTGGTTGATTCAGGGGCTGATTTGAGCAAAGAATCGAAACTGGGCTTGGGGGCTAGTATTGATGGGGGATCAATCACCTCTATTGAGGGAGGTTTCATCAAAGGTTTTGGAGGCAGGATGGTCACACGGGCTCGGTTGTAATCGGCTTGGGAGTTGGAATCTCTGAATCTTTAGTGAAGTAGGGAGAGTGGAAGAAGCAACAGATAGAAGAAGAAGAGAGAGGGGAAGAAATAACCGAGAGGAGGAAGAAAAGAAGGAAGAAGAAGAAAAGAAAAAGAGGATAGGGGAAGGAAGGAGCCGGAAAAAATCAAAATATTTTTTTCTTAATTTCTAAATTAATTTATTTAAAATACAAAATCTGTTTAAATAGATTTTAGTTCTGAATAAGCTAGAGACTAATTTAACCAAAACTCTAGAATTTCTGGCTAATCTGAATCAAGCAGATTAATCTAAAACAAACTCCAATCTAATCCAGTTTCATGCTCTAAAATCTATACATGAGCTGGTTATAAAATAGTAAAAAATAAAAATAAAAATAAGTCCAATCCTCACACATCCAGATGAAATAAAAAATAAATATATATATCTACTCAAAGAAATATTGGGTGTGCATTATAATCCATGCTAGACGATGTCCTTACCAAACCATTTTAAATTTGGTAGACCGAGCGGCTGGTCCATGTGGATCAGCTGCTGTAAAGTATGTTGTTTGACTGGTTTAAGCTTGATGTTTGATCTGATTTGAGCTTGGTTCAAGCTGGATTTGAGTCGAATTGAATCCATAATGCATGCACTCAATTACCTACAAAAAAAACTAGAAATCATCAAATTACAGATCAATGAAATAAATTTCACACTTATAATTCAAGGATTTATTACACCCTCCAACTTGAATTTTTACTCATCCTTGAGTAAAATAGATTAATCAATAGTGTATACTGATGTGGCTGGATCGCTGACATGGGGTGGGCGGATTGACGTGGAGTCCCTATCAGACGCCATGCTGGATTTTCAATATGAGCCCCTTCACTGAGCTGAGCTCCCCCAGAACAGTGGAGTCGCTTGCCGAAGTCAAGCTCCGTCCTCCGCCAGGTCGGTCCTCGCCGGGGCGGGACACCTAGGCCAGAACCGAGCGTAAGTCATCCCCAAGGCGGGCCCCTTAGGATCGGGCCCCATGGTCAGGAGTCGAGCCCAAGTCTCCTTCACCACGTGGAGCCCCGCCGAGGTCAAGTCCCTTGGGCTGGGCTGCGCCCCACCCACCTCCGTCAAGTCGAGCTCGCCCGAAGCCTAGTTCAGCTGGTCCGGAGTCGAGTTCATTCCTCCTCCGCCCAACTGAGCCACCTCGAGGCCAAGCCCCTCGGAGTTGGGCCCCATCTCTCCAGCTCGGTCCCCAGCTTGGGCAGAGGCACCAACCGCCAAGGAAGCGGCGCCTCCCATCCAAGGACGATGGCGGGCCTCCCGAGGGCTATGCGGCAGCGCCTGCCAAGCCGTAATTAATACCCACAACCGTCACTCACACCAGAAGGGAAGAAAACCCCCTGATCAAGGCGCCATGCTCTCCACCAACCTGCCGTACTGCCAGGGGAAGGACCCAGCCAGAGGGCGCGAGTCTCGAGGGCGGCGGCCCACCGATCGAGGTCCTGCCTGGCTTCCCGGAATGGAACAAATAAAGGGAATGTCAGAGTGCATGGAAGCTTCCCCAGCCATCTGTCAGAAAAGGCATCCCGTCTATGGCACGATACCTCGTCGCATGCGTCTGATGACACGGGGGGATCCTGAGACAAGCCAGAGTAAAAACCCAGTTAGGGTAAGCCAAAAGTAAGTAAGCAAAGCAAAAAAGAAGAAGGGAGACCACTGGAACGGGCGATAGAAAAAAGGGAGAAGGGCCACACAGGAGGACTCTTCCACCTCGGTCATCACCTCTCCCAGCCCGCTCTCACTTTCATTCACACTACACTCATTCCTCCTAGCATGGAGCAAATCCCGTGGGGCTCGACCAGGAGGATATGTTCTCCTGGATCGTCATTGACTTGACCGTCGAAGCGCCCCCGTCGGAATCCCCGGCCCGGGTCACTGACACTATTTCTTGCAGGTCCCGAGGCACAGGAGGCATCCCGAAGAGGCGGACAGGCGATCATCGACACCACCAGCAGCTACGGGCCACGACGATCCTGGCGGCAACATGTACCAACTCGTCCTAGAAGTGAGAGTTATCTTAACAGTACTAAGATCAGTTGCTATTCGGTTAGATCATCAAAGAGGTACTTCATCGGATTATCAATTTTACCCATTTAGTGGTTGAGTAAAGTCTATAGAAATTTTTTAGATTTTTATTTTACCAAATTTTTACCTCACTCTTTAAGTCCTCTAACTTATTATAAATTTGGTGTTGTATCTTTTTGCAGTTTAGTCTTTTTATTTTCTCTTTTTTGCATGTGTAGTCAGTGCAATGTTCTAACCCCTTAAGCTTTTTAGTTAACCCTTAGAGTGAGCTCTAGACCAGTGACTCCCAAACCAGTTAGTTTTAAGGCACTAGGTGTAAAATACCCCTTAGGCTTACTGACTTGAATAAAAAAGGCTACAAATTAAGATTGACTCTACGAGAGGTTTTTTCATATTCCTATTTTTTGATGCAAGGAACAATGCTTACTTAAATGAAGGGACTCGGTTACTCAATGAGAAATGCTAAAAATCTATTTATTAATTTTAAATAAACTTTAATATGGACTTTTATATATTCTTCGATATTTTTACTTATACTTTTCTAAAGTAGATTCTTCATCGAGATCAATGAATAGAAGGTTCGAAAATTATTTCAAAATTTTTTTCTAGTTTAAACCCTATCATTTATTGGGCTTTTTTAATAATTCACCCCTCAATATCTTTAACATTTTATAAGCTGTTAATCATTTATCAATTAGAATGCCTAATTAGCTTCAAATTGAGACAAAGTTTGGTGCATAAAACAGACTGTGGTTATACTTAAGGACTTAATTAATTTACTTATTCTCTCCTCCAACTTTATTTCTATTGTGTCCAAACAAATTACAATGATGCTTAGGCTTAAACTAGATCAAATGAAAACAGGTTAAGCTAATTAATCTTCATCTTCTTGGAGGCTCTGTGCATTGAAGTGCTTCTACTCCCGAGCTCATCAATGGTGTTTGGACTAGACAGATGCGCTCTGAAGAAAAATTAAGTGAAAGGTGTTTCAGAATCAGGATCCCTTTCTCCATCGTGCTCACTGGTATTTATAGGCCTCAAACTTAACCGATTCCAGCCAACTCCAGCTGTAAACGGTTAGTTTGTTAAGACATGAGCACGTGCAACAAACGTTATCCATAGTTGGTCAGCTATTTTTCAGATGTTGAACAATCTCACATCACTTGAACATTTATCGACCTTGCTCTTCTTGGACGTTAATCAGCCTTATGCCTCTTGGATATTAATCGGCTTTACGCCTCCCGGGCATTGATCAGCTTTACACCTCTTGGGCGTTGATTAGCTTTACGCCTCTTGGGCATCGATCATTTTTAGGCCTTTTGGGTGTCGATCGACTTTACGTCTCTTGAACATTGATCAGCCTTATGGCTTATTGATCGGCCTTGTGCTCCTTTTGGGCATTGGTCAGCTTCATGCCTCTTGATCAACCAAGACCATTTCTTATCGATCCAACACAAATAGATCAAATCTGTCATATCACAATACTAGCCCCCCCCAGCTTCTACATTCATTAAATGAATGTCAGAAGCTGTCAGAAGCCTCTTTTTGTTTTCTGCCTTTTATTTTTCTTCTTCCTTTTATTCTTCCTCCTCTTGACTTTTCACAATTGGTTTGGCCTTAGTTGGGGATCCCTTCCTGCTTTTCTATACAGGTCTTTCTGTCCTGGGGCTTGGTTGGGTCTGCAGAGGTGTTGATTGGGGCTTTCTATGGTTTGGAGTGACATTACGTGAAGTCACCCCAAGGGAGGTTTTAGTAGGTTGTGCTCCATTAGCTTTCAGTGAAGGTTCGGATGTCCATGAGTTCTGTGAAGCCAGCAAGGGTGATGATTTTGGTGAAGCTTTTCTTGGACCTGCTGATTTTGAAATTTCTTTCTTGGCTAACACAGGTGGAGACGAATTTTTTTGTGGTCTTTGAGAAGAACTTGAGGAGTCATGTTTCCCTGTGATGCCACCAGCTTTCGAGGCCATTACTACTTTGCTCTGTTCGAGGGTTTCATGCATCACTTTAAATTGAGCTACCTTTGCTGCACACTTTCCATCATTTTTAGCTCGAAGCTTTTCACCTCTTTCTTCAACAACTGACTAAGCTCCTCTTCTTTCTGTTGATTCTATTCAGTAGAGGCCACTGCTAGGTCACAGATTTTCTCAGCTTGCGATTGTACTAGCTTAGCAGAATTATTCATTGGAGGGGTTGCCATCTTCACCACTTCTAATAATTCACTATCTTGAGTGTTTTCATCTCGACCCAACCTTGCTGGAGAATTTATCTCAAACTTCACTTCAGTCAAATTCTTTTCCTCTGTCTCAGGAGCTACATCAGTGGAAGTGTCTTGAGATCCACATCTGTGGCACTTTGCTGAGGGCATTTGTTGAAGGAATCACCCATACCTGCCCTCCATCTTATTAAGACAGACTTATTAGCATTAATAGATACTTCTGAAGCTCTCCTCCTTTGGATATCTAAATTCTGATCTTTCTGTTTGCTCTCAAAGAGATTGATAGCATCTTGAACACTCATCCTTCTTACTGTGTTGTTAGCTTTCTCTTGTGTATGCTCAGATTCAACACCATTGTTGTTCCCATCAACAGCCCTGTTGAATGGATTTCTTTCCCTAGCAGGAAAGTAATTAAGGCTCTTAATGGTAAGTGCGGTAGCCCTCCGGGATTCAGATATTCCAATTTGGATTCATCTCATTAGGGAAGCAGACTTCCTAGGTGATGTAGATCTTATAAGAGGCCTACTTCTTTCAGCACAAGTCTGGTCTTCATCACTCGAGTCAGAGGACTCCTCACTTTCTGTTGAGCCTTGATGCTCAACTTGTGCAAGTTTTGCTGGGGAGACACCATCATTGAAAGGTTTCGTTATATCGATTTGTTAGCCTGGCTGACAAATTGCTTTAGCATCTTCAGAGTTGTTCTTTATATCTTCTGAACATGTCTGTTCAACTACAGGTTCTGCTGGTTCATCCTTTGGAAGAAGAGCCAAAAACTTCAACAATGAATTCCTTTTTTCTCTTTCTGATGTTGTATAGTTAGCGTATCAGACAAACTGTAATAATCAGTTCAATACATCGGACTATCTTTCCAATATCTTTGATACTTTAAGGTAATAATATTGATAGAGTGGCAAATTAGACCAACTCTTTTACCTATATCATGGTCGACTTATCAGGTCAACCTTCGAATTGATCGGTTATTCTGATAACAATATATCGATGAGTTAGTGGGTCAGACCAACTCAGTTTATCGGATTGTGGTCAGCTTATTAGGCCAACCTTCTAATTGATCAGTTATTCTGATCATAATATACCGATGAGATGGTGGGTCAGACCAACTCTTTTTGTCGGATTGTGGTCAGCTTATCAGGCCAACCTTCTAAATGATCAGTTATTCTGATCATAATATACCTATGAGATGGTGGGTCAGACCAGCTCTTTTTATCGGATTGTGGTCAGCTTATTAGGCCAACATTCTAATTGATCAGTTATTCTGATCATAATATACCGATGAGATGGTGGGTCAGACCAGCTCTTTTTGTTAGATTGTGGTCAGCTTATCAGGCCAACTTTCTAATTGATCAGTTATTCTGATCATAATATACCGATGAGATGGTGGGTCAGACCAACTCTTTTTATTGGATTGTGGTCAGCTTATCAGGCCAACCTTCTAATTGATCAGTTATTCTGATCATAATATACCGATGAGATGGTCGGTCAGACCAACTCTTTTTGTCGGACTGTGTTCAGCTTTTCAGGCCAACCTTCTAATTGATCAGTTATTCTGATCATAATATACCGATGAGATGGTGAGTCAGACCAACTCAATTTATCGGATTAGCATATTTTGGGCATTGATCAGCCTCACGCATCTTGGGCGTTGATCGGTCTCGCACCTCTTGAACGTTGAACAGCCTCGCGCCTCTTGAGGTTTGATTGGGCCTGCGCCTCTTGGGCGTTGAACGGCCTCGCGCCTCTTAAGCGTTTGATCGGGCTTGCACCTCTTGGACGTTGAATGGCCTCGCGTCTCTTGGGCGTTGATCGGCCTCGGCGCGTAGATGGGCCTTGCACTTTTTGGACGTTGATCGGAATAGCGCATAGGTGGGCCTTCATTGACCTTGGCCTTTGTGGGCCTTCATGGGCTTTAGGCCTTTTGTGGGCCTTCATGGGCCTTGGGCCTTTTGTGGGCCTTCATGGGCCTTGGCCTTTGTGGGCCTCTCAATTTGAGTTCTTAACAGTGTTCGTAAATCAAAAGATTTCCTTCCATACTGGGAAGCACATTGACTTCCTGATTGATGGATTGCATCTTCATCATCTGAATCAATAATTATGATAGACGTGTTGTTTCTCCCTTGTTTGTATTTTGTGCAAAAATCTGAAAGGCCATTTGCAACATCTGGAATTTTCCTATGCATCATACAATTAGAATCACCACAATGTAAATTATTCTGAACATTGGACTCATGTGCTTTTTCTGTGGACATTCTCATGGAAGTATTGGCAACATCATCAATAGAGTCAGCCTCCAAATCAATTACATATGCATATATTGATTTATCAACACATCAATTTGAATTCTGATTTCCTCTGGCAAACAGGTCTGACCAAGTACTTATCCCAAGATGAGAGCTGGATAATAGACTTGGATAGGAATTTCCAAGTGACGGCGATAATGTGGACAAGAATTTGAAGACCAGCATCTTCCGAGCATGGAGAGTTTCATACTCCTTGGTTACACTTCCATATATTCCATCATCCAACTTCTCCAGAAAATTTGATAAAACAGGTGGATTTGATTAATCTATAACTTTGGAAGAAGACTTTTCTTTGGTTTTCTCAAAAGCAGAACATAAAGTTGTAACCTCAGATGAATTGGGTTGGTCGGACCTTTGATGGAGTGGGTTGGTCGGATCTCTGATGGAGTGGGTCGTTCGGACCTCTGATGGAATGGGTCGGTCGAACCTCTGATGGAGGGGGTCGGTTGGATCTCTGATGGAATGGGTTGTCTAACTTTGTTCTTTTTTGTCTCCAAAGATACGTATCCGGGTTCAAGATTTTCGACGAACCATGCTTCTTGGGGGTTTCCATCAGTTAATCTGTTGATGTAACTTCTGCTGACCAAGTTATTCGGCTTCTGAACTTGCCATTGAATTGATCAGATTCCAGGAAATCCGAGCCCCTCTTTTTTGGAATTCTTCTTATTCGGCGCCGCTTTTTCCTCCACTTGTCGTCGAATGAAGAATAAACTGTCGGAGTTCTTTGGCATTCTTCTACCTGTTCTGAAATGAGAGATGAATAACCTTTCCAACTATCCGAAGGAATGAACAGTGCCTAGCTGGAGGCTAGAATACCATATTCTTGCTGCCTTTTTTAGTATTGCTAGGAAGGCAAGGCAGTGAAGCGCTTCCGATGCTCCTTGTATCAGCATATGCACTTTGAAACTACCTAAATGGTCAAGTGGATCAGCCGATCCATTATATGGCTCTACTTGAGAGATTTTAAAATGATGAGGAATCCTTTCCTCCATAATTTTTTTGGAAAAGGGAGGCAAGATATCATAGCTTGGTTTTGAATCCTCTGTTTTCCTCTGCACACCAATTTTGGCAATCTGTAATTCCAATTTTCTAACCTTTTTCTCAAAATCACTTGTCCTAGCAGGATTTGGAACTTGAGCACTGTCAGGAGTTGATTCTCCAAAGGATGTCGAATGAGATCGTGAGCGTTTTTCCTTGTTTCATTTCTTGGTGTGATGATGAAATCGGTGATGTTGCTTTGAAGAAGACTGTTGACCTGAAGAATGTTGATAAGATGAATATCTTCTTGGACTAAGATGTCTACTTACCTGAAGAGAAGGTCGCCGGCTACTTCTTGATGCAGCAGGTCGCGATGGTTCCTTTGCAGTGATTTCTTGGAGATTTTGTACTGTCGCAGTGAGTACTTCTACCTTGTCCAATAGAGTATTTAACCTTTTTTGACCCAAATTTACAACTGGAAGAACTTCCATCCTTTCACCAAGAATGGGATCCTTCTCCTTTGGAGGATGAGGAATGTCTTCAACAGGGAGATCCCGATTCCTATCTTTCACCATATTTTCTTTCAGATTTTTGAGACTATTTCACTGAGTCCCCCTACCTGGTGCGCTAATCTGTTGTGTCTAAATAAATTACAATGACGCTTGGGCTTAAACTAGATCAAATGAGAACAGGTTGAGCTAATTAATCTCCATCTTCTTGGAGGCTCTGTGCATGAAGTGCTTCTACTCCCGAGCTCATCAATGATGTTTGGACTAGATAGAGCGATCTGAAGAAAAATTGAGTGGAAGGTATTTCGGAATCAGGATCCCTTTCTCCATCGTGCTCACTGGTATTTATAGGCCTCAAACTTAACCAATTCCAGCCAACTCTAGCTATAAACGGTTAGTTTGTTAAGATATGAGCACGTGTAACAAATATTATCCATAGTTGGTCAGCTATTTTCTAGATGTTGAACAATCTCGCATCACTTGAACATTTATCGGCCTTGCTTCTCCTGGGCATTAATCAGCCCTATGCCTCTTGGGCGTTAATCGGCTTTACGCCTCTTGGGCGTTGATCGGCTTTACGCCTCTTGGACGTTGATCGGCTTTATGTCTCTTGGGTATTGATCATCCTTAGGCCTCTTGGGCATCGATCGGCTTTACGTCTCTTGAACATTGATCAGCCTTATGGCTTATTGATCGGCCTTGTGCTCCTTTTGGCATTGGTCGGCTTCATGCCTCTTGATCAACCAAGATCATTTCTTATCGACCCAACACAAATAGATCAAATATGTCATATCACAATAATTTTCATTGTCCCTAAAGGAAGAAGAGAATAGCAATGTACAATAATAAATTGCAAGAAAGGATACCACCTAGATTTGTTGTGCTCGTTCATTGTCAGGTGAGAGGTTCCTCCTTTGTAGGTGTGGTTAGTCCATTTGGATTTTTAAAAGGCGCCGAACTTGTTCTCTCTCTCAATTTTAGCTAGTCATCATTATTAAATTTCTAAAAAATAGAAAGAATAGGATAATTGAAAATATAGATATTATTGGATTGCCTCCTAACAAGTGCTAAGTTTAAAGTCTTCAACCTGACTATGTTGAGTTTTACATTGGTTCATAGACTAGATTAACCCAATGGATGGGCAGCACAGTATGATTATGCTTGTCGAGATATGATTTTGCATATTAGCTATTTATTCATGGAGGGTGATAAGAAAAAATTATATAAGTTAACCACCTTATCAAGACACACCTTTTAGCTCCTTGCTACATTGAGTTTTGGTTAGTCCATTTTACCACTTCACATTCATCAATGTCCCACGTAACTAGATTCAAACTCCTTGAAATTTTTTCATGTGCATCAGTTTTTCCATAAACATGGTGTACTTGGGCAAAGGTGTCAATGCAACTTGATTCATTAACAGTCCAATCCATAATCCCTATATGGTCACCTAAAACCTTTACTTCCTAGTTAGGGATCAAATTAAATGCAATGTAATCTATTGGTAGTGGTCCTTGGGGAGATGTCATCAGGTCCTAAAAGATTATCATTCTACGCATCAAGAAGTGGCCTAGTTCTAACATTGATGATATAAAAGAAGCTAAGGAAGTGTTAGAGAGGTTAGCTAGTGTCCTATATTTCTCAATCCATAATGGGATGGCCAAAGAATGAGGTATATTGATCAAATTATTTACCTTATTGATGTACCCATTGATATCAAAAGCATCCATATTAAAATGGTCCAGACATTTTTGTAAAGGGTCTTGAGACAAGCTATCTTTTTCTGTTTTATCTTCTACAACCTCCTCTAGCATGTTTATCTCATCATGGTTATATGTAGGTGGTCCCTGTGATGTGTCGAAAATATTCAACCTCAACTTCTTGTTCCCGAAAGATACATCAATGACCTCAGTCCTATAATTTATGCGAGCTTAATAGTTGCTAAGGGTCTACCTAAGATGATGGTACTTGGCTGGGATTGTTACCAGATTTCATATCTAATATGAAAAAATTAACAAAGAAATAGAATTCATTTACTTTGATCAACATGTCTTCCATCACTCAAGGGATACCTTAATTGATCGGTTTGCTAATTGTAAGGTTATTGCCCTGGGTTTCAACTTTTTAAATTCAAATAAGTCATAAACAAAGCTTGGAAGAATGTTGACACTCACATCCAAACCTTGTAGTTCTTTCTTAATCATGAGGATCTCCTATGACATAAGATATAATTAGGATACCAAAGTTCTTAAATTTGGATGGGATATTTTGCTGAAAGATTGAGCTAGCTTGCTTAGTTAGCTGGACTTACAGATACATAGTATTTGGTCAATTGATACACACTGATATATACTACAAATTTTTTTGACACATATCTAGTAGCATCCAATACATATTTATAAATAAATTAATATATAATTTTTCAAATATAGTGTTTACCAATATATAGTATAAGATCAATTTATATATACTTGATGGTTTTTCAATACATATTGTAAATTTTTTTATACATATCTAGTAATAATCTAATACATATATATAAAAATAAATTAATAAATAATTTTTCAAATATAGTGTTAATCGATATACGTTATATGATCAATTGATACATACTTAATTACTTACCGATGCATACTGTATATGACTAGTTAATATATATCTAGTAAAATATTTATTTGATATTCTAAAACATATTTTCAGATAAATTGATGTACAGTTTATAAAATATAATGCTTATCAATATACTTGATAGTTTACCTAAACACGCTCTATACGGTTAGTTAATAAATATTTAATAAAATATTACTTTAATATCTAAATATATATTTTTAAATAAATTAATATATAATTTGTATAATTTAATGTTCAAAGTAAATAATTAAATGATATATATTAGGTAACTCACCGGTACCTACTATATATATATATATATATATAAAATAATTATTATAAAATTATAATTTTGTTAATAAAAATATTTATTTGATTTTTATATTTATTTTTTAAAATAAAATAAAAAATAAAAAATAAAATATGATAAATATGATTACTTCGTACATCATATTTTATAGTGCCCGTCGCCCCGTCTGATTTTTTTTCCTGGTCGCCAGACAATTCAAAGACATGAGTGCTCTGGAAGACATGAGTGTGTTCTAGAATTCGCCAGATTTCGCGAGAACCATTCCACGCCTTCCGAGCGCGGGTAGCCCCTCTCGCACCGTCGATCCACAACCAATCCGACGGCCACGATTCCCCCATGCGAACCTTCCGGAAATCCGAGTCCCTCTAATAAAAGAGGGAACTCCCATCGGTCGTCTCCACCCTTCTACTCGTTTTTTGATTCCTTTTCTGTTCTTTCTTTTTCTCTTCTATTCTTCGGTTAGCTCTTCATGGCAAAAGGCGAGGGTCCGGCAATCGGGATCGATCTCGGGACGACCTACTCGTGCGTCGGGGTGTGGCAGCACGATCGGGTGGAGATCATTGCCAATGACCAGGGAAATCGCACCACCCCATCTTATGTCGCCTTCACAGACACGGAGCGGCTCATCGGCGATGCCGCCAAGAACCAGGTTGCCATGAACCCTATCAATACCGTCTTCGGTGAGTTCTCTTCTCTGTTTCTGGGTAATCATAGCGTTAGTATTTCTACGTTGTGATGGAGTTAATTTTTAATTCCACAAGTTTCAAGTAATTGTTCATGTGTTGTTGAAATTCTTTAATTTTTCAAAAATTCTTTTCTGGTCTTCGTAAAGGATTTTTTTTTTTTTTTTAAATTTTTGTTTACTCGCTGGATTCATGGGTCCGATTGAGAAATAAATTTTGATCTGCCGTCCAGCTGAACAGTGTTTCCACGTAGCGAGTTTAATTTGTAGTTTTTATGCAGTTCGTTATTTAGAGGCGCTTTCCCCCCCCCTCCTCCCCTCCCTGGATGCTAGATATGATTCTTGTATTTTTGAATGGAAAAGATATGATTTTCGTAACGAACCGAAGATTCTGTGTCTGTTCTAGATGTATGCACAGGGATATGCATCGATTTTTCGTTCCGAAAAATTCGAGATATATCATGATATTTTTAAATAAAAAGACAGCCTGTATTTTTAGTCCAAGTGGTCAGCTTTATATCAACTAACCGAACCTATATTCATGGGGCAAGTTTTACCATAATATAGTTATCACAATTTTAAGTCCAATCAAGACCTTTTTTTAATTTTAACTTTAAATTATCACGATTTATTATGAATTACAGCTACTTGTCATGATCTGTGTTTATTATGAATTAATTTCCTCTTATTTATTTTCTCTCCCCGGTTTTTTTTTTTCTGACAATTTATGTTCTGTTTGTGCTTATAATCAATCAATCTTCCACCACAGATGCGAAGCGGTTGATTGGCAGGCGTTTCAGCGACCCCTCTGTCCAGAGTGACATGAAGCTATGGCCGTTCAAGGTCATCGCAGGCCCTGGTGACAAGCCCATGATCGTGGTCCAGTACAAGGGCGAGGAGAAGCAGTTTTCCGCCGAGGAGATTTCATCCATGGTCCTCGTGAAGATGAAGGAGATTGCCGAAGCCTACCTTGGTTCTACTGTTAAGAACGCGGTGGTCACCGTCCCTGCTTACTTCAACGACTCCCAGCGCCAGGCCACCAAAGATGCTGGAGTCATTTCTGGCCTCAATGTCATGCGAATCATCAACGAACCCACCGCCGCTGCCATCGCCTATGGTCTCGACAAGAAGGCCTCCAGCTCCGGCGAGAAGAATGTTCTCATCTTTGACCTCGGCGGGGGCACCTTCGATGTCTCTCTCCTCACCATCGAAGAGGGTATCTTCGAGGTGAAGGCTACGGCTGGTGATACTCACCTTGGTGGCGAGGACTTCGACAACCGGATGGTGAACCACTTTGTTCAGGAGTTCAAGAGGAAGCACAAGAAGGACATTAGTGGCAACCCAAGGTCCCTGAGGAGACTGAGGACGGCCTGCGAGCGAGCGAAGAGGACACTCTCTTCCACTGCCCAGACCACCATCGAGATCGATTCGCTGTATGAGGGCATCGATTTCTACTCCCCCATCACCCGTGCCAGATTCGAGGAGCTCAACATGGACCTGTTCAGGAAGTGCATGGAGCCGGTGGAGAAGTGCCTGAGGGATGCGAAGATGGACAAGAGCAGCCTCCACGATGTTGTCCTTGTTGGCGGGTCGACCAGGATTCCCAAGGTTCAGCAGCTTCTTCAGGACTTCCTTAATGGGAAGGAGCTCTGCAAGAACATCAACCCTGATGAGGCTGTTGCCTACGGTGCTGCTGTCCAAGCTGCCATCTTGAGCGGCGAGGGCAATGAGAAGGTCCAGGACTTGCTGCTGCTGGATGTCACCCCTCTCTCTCAAGGTTTGGAGACTGCCGGAGGGGTTATGACCGTCTTGATTCCGAGGAACACCACCATCCCGACCAAGAAGGAGCAGGTCTTCTCCACCTACTCGGACAACCAGCCTGGTGTCTTGATTCAAGTCTATGAGGGTGAGAGAACCAGGACCAGGGATAACAACCTGCTTGGAAAATTTGAGCTATCTGGGATTCCTCCTGCTCCAAGAGGTGTTCCTCAGATCAATGTCTGCTTTGATATAGATGCTAATGGCATCTTGAACGTGACTGCCGAGGATAAGACCACAGGGCAGAAGAATAAGATCACCATCACCAACGACAAGGGTAGGCTGAGCAAGGAAGAGATCGAGAAGATGGTCCAGGAGGCCGAGAAGTACAAGTCTGAAGACGAGGAGCACAAAAAGAAGATCGAGGCGAAGAATGCCCTGGAGAACTATGCCTACAACATGAGGAATACCATCAGGGATGAGAAGATTGCAGCCAAGTTGCCGGCGGCAGACAAGAAGAAAATTGAGGATTCCATCGAGGAGGCCATCAATTGGTTGGATGGCAACCAGCTAGCCGAGGCGGATGAGTTTGAAGATAAAATGAAGGAGCTGGAGAGCATCTGCAACCCAATCATTGCCAAGATGTATCAGGGTGCAGGTGCTGGAATGGCCGCCGGCATGGATGAGGATGTTCCACCGACTACTGGTGGTAGCAGCAGCGGTGCAGGGCCAAAAATTGAGGAAGTTGATTAAGGTGGTGATTGGTGATGGTTGTTGTCATTGGTATCTTTGCAGTTCACCCGAACTAGTTCTCACTCCTCTGCTTTCGAATTTTCCTTTGTATTTTCTTGTTTTTCTTTTTTTTTAGAATATATGTATTTAAGTCAACGAACTCATCTGTTCAGTGTTACAAAAATCAAAAAAAAGCTGGACGATAGTAAACCATAATCCCAGCTGAGAACAAAAGTAAAAAAATGTAACCGTCTGAATGGGTGATATAAAAGATTTGTGACATGTCTGAACAATAGGGGAAGAAGCCGGTACGATTTAGAGAAGGAACGAAGTTGTGAATTGGGGAAAAGGAATCGTCTTGTCATGGATGAAATAATATTCAATTTTCTTGAAAAGATAAATGATCTGCAATCAGCATAGCAGTGCTTGACATATAAGACCAGATGGTAGCGGTGACGCAAGTAAATTATTGCTTGATATATGAGTAAATGGCAGCAACACCAGCCGCCCAGCAAACATTTATGATCTATTTATAGAAAAAGAACAGAGAGAAAGGGAAGGAGAAAAAGCTAGTATCATTTAAAACAAGAAATCAAGTTATAATTTGAAAAAAAAAAAATCAAGAGTCTTGTCAGAGGTGAGACAATATTTATTTATTTTTTAAGTAAATGTAATCTACAATCAGTAATAAAATGCCCGAGTATGATATTAAAGTAAAATAATAGTAGTAATTAATCTATAACTAACAAAATATGGTCTGATTATGATATATAACTAAATATTAGCAGCATTTAAATGTCAAATGCATTTTGAATATGTTTTGATTTATATTTTGCATTAAAAAGATTGCTCATTCAAACCAGTACTTAAATATAGTTGATAGAGCATCAATATAATTTCATTAAAGGATTATATTCCGTTGAATATTTTATAATGTTTAAGATTCTCATAAATGAATTATTGCTGTTTGTTCTAAATAAATTTTTTTTATTAAATTTTTTTTAACGGTTTATTTCTTCTTTAAAAAATCTTGGGATGGAAGAATTTTTTTTAGGTCGTACTTTTTTTTCGACGAGCAGCATAGAACTTGGAGGCTTTTATTCGACTTGATTAGCCTTGCTTTTCTGTAAAAAAAATAAAAATTTCTTAATTTAATGATTTATTGAAGTCCATTTGTTTCCTTTCTTTTTGGTTCGTAGCTCTCATTTTCAAGTCTCATTTGGATTGGTTTGATATTTTGGCTATTTCTATTTGGTATTATATAGAATAATTTTATGATGTACATCATCAAGAAGATTCTTTTTCTTGATTTTTTGCTGAGATCAAGAAGGTATCATTTCAGGTATTTTCTTTTTTGATTTTTTGTCATTGCTGAGAAAGGTCTGATTCTATTTATTTGTATCATCTCAGGTATTTTTTTTTGATATTTTGTCATTGCTGAGAAAAGTCCGATTCTATTTCTTTGTATCTCTTTTGTTATTATTTTGAAACCCTATAATTTGGATATTTGTATCATCTTTTGTATCCAATTGTGAAACAGTTATATAGTAGATTGCTCCTCCTCTATTATGGATATAAGCAATTTTATCGAACTACATAATTTCTTGCCTTTCTTGTATTTATTATTTATGTCTATGAAGTATTCGATAAATTGCTTGAATGAGAGGAAATAACTAATTAGAAGCCTAAAGCAATCCAATTTATCGTGCACATACCAACAACTGGTATCAGAGTATTTGGATGGTATCTGATGGACAACAAAATTCATCAATAGCTCATGAGACAGTTATTTTTCATTCCACTATCATAGATATGAAGTGGCGGTGTTTGATGGTATAAATGATTTTGTACTATGGAAGTTAAGAATGAAATATCTGTTGATCAAGGAGGGCGTAATCAAGGAGGGCGTGGCAATAGCCCTCAAGGATATGGATACAGTTCCAAGAGATATTGAAGCTGTCAAAGAGGAAATCAATGAGAGAGCTCTAGGAACTCTGTTTTTGAATTTGAGTGACAAAGTTCTCTGCAATGTTATAGATCTTGATACAGCTAAAATATTGGATAAATTAAATAACCTGTATATGGCAAAGCTCTTACCAATGACTGTATTTGAGAAAAAAAGTTGTACATATTTCGTATGAAGGGACTTCACTCAAGAATCACTAGAATGATATAATAAGCTTCTGCTTGATTTGGCCAATATGGTGTTGATATTAATAAGGAAGGCAAGGCTTTGATTTTAATTTATTTTTTATCTAAGTCTTTCGAAAATATTATCACTACCATGCTCAATGGAAGAGAGACTATAAGTCTTGAAGAGGTCGAAGCCACTTTGTTATCCAATGAGCTTAAATTAAAAGTACAGTTAGAACATCAGACCTTGACTCGATTTACAGTTAGAGGCAGAGATGAGCAAAAAATGTGGACAAGATAGAAGCAAGTCCAAAACAAGATCAAAATCTAGGCCTAAAAGATCCGGCGTTTGTTACTATTGCAAGAAGCCAGGCCACAGAAAAATTGAATGTAGACTTCTACAATCCAAGAAAGAGAAGGAACATAAAGATAAAGGTATAGTCTCAGATTAATTTGGTATCAGTTGCAGTTATTTCAGGAGATCACAGTAATATTGTAGATGATGCAGTATTTACAATTGCCTGCAATATCAGTCAGGATGATATATGTATCGTAGATTTTGAAGATCTTTCTACATGACACTCCATAAGGAATGACTCTCTTCTTTTAGACTATTTGAATGAGGCATCGTTTTTCTTAGGGATGATGCAATATGCAAAGCGGAAAGTATTGATAAAGTTAAAATTAAATCTCATGTAAATACCGTGATGATTCTAAATGATGTCAGATATGTTTTTCAATTGAAGAGGAACCTTCTCTCAGTGTATGCCCTTAATAGTGCAAGTTTCGAGGGTAGATGGGTAGAGGATCTATAATTATCAATAAAGAAGCATTGACTCTATTGAGAGGCAAATTGAGTAGCATCCTTTACTATCTTGATGGCAGTACACTGGTTAGACAGGCTTCAGCAATATAGTCCTCTATTGAGCAGTTGACATAGTTGTGGCATCAAAGGCTAGGCCACATGTCAGATAAATATTTATAGTAGCTAAGCAAACATGTCTGCTAGGTGGTTAAAAGGTTGGTGCACTTGGATTCCGTGAACATTGTATATTTGGAAAACAACATAGTCAGCTTTTCTATAAGCGTACACAAGACAACAGCTATATTGGATTATATTCATTTTGATATATAGGGACCTATTTCAGTTACATCCATAGATGGATCCAAATATTTACTTTCATTTATTAATGACTACTTTGGCAAAATCTGGATTTATACTACTAAGAATAAGAGTGATGTATTTGATACATTCAAGAAATGAAAGACTATGGTTAAGAGGCAGATTGAGAGAAAGATAAAAATCTTATGCATTGACAATGAATTAAAATTTTGCTCTACAGAGTTTGTTGCTTTTTGTAAATCAAAAGATATTGTCAGACATAAGACCACAGTGGGTATACCTCGGTAGAATGGTGTGGCAAAATACATGAACTGCATACTATCAAAGAGAGTCAAATCTATGCTATTAAGTTCTGGACCGAGTAAAAGTTTTTAGGCAAAAGCTGCATACACAGCCTGCTATATTATAAACTAAGATCTAGCATCAGTATTGAGCATGAAGACTCTGAAAGAAATGTGGATAAGAAGACCTGTAAACTATTCGGTACTTAGAATCTTTGGGTATCCGGTATATAGATATATCAGAAATGGAAAGTTGGATCCCAGGGCTAAGAAGTACGTATTTCTTGGATATATATATGGATTAAAAGGCTACAGACTATGGTGCATAGAGCTTGGATCCTAAGGATTTATAGTCAGCAAGGATGTGATTTTTCATGAGACAGCAACTCCTTTATAATAGATACAGCCTAATCCTTCAAAGGAAGATCAGGTTCAGGTTCAGTAGAATCGGACTATTATTGATATTGATCAAACTATTAGATCACAATAGTAGCAACTAATTATAGATGTTCAGAATGAGCAGGATCACTAAATAGATATAGAGAATAGACTCAGGAGGAGGTTACCATGTAAGGCCAAGTTCAGGATTATAGTATTATCACTCATAGATATAAGTGCCAGATCAGAGTACCTCAAAGGTGTGAGTGGCATGCCATGTGGTCTAGCACTCCGATAGGGCACTCCTTCAGTAGGTATAGGTGACGTGCTGCCGGGCTTGGAGGCCTGAAGGAACACAGTCCTGGCAGGAGATGCAAGTGGAGTGCTATAAGATTTGAATCTCTGGCGGAGCACTCCCCACTGGAGGTGTAGGTGGCGTGATATGGGGTATGGAGCTTCGATGGAGCACTCCTCTATAGAGGGTGTAGGCGACGTGCTATAGGGTATGGAGCTCTGACAGGGCACTTTCGTTGCAGAAGGTTCGACTCCCTAAGGGCTATGGCGGGTTTGGCGGGGATGGCGAGTTCTCCACTAGGTCGCCATCCGAGCCACCCCGGTAGTTGCTCCTTGAGGGAGCACGCCCTCCCTTTTTTCCACCGGTCCTGTCATTGTAGTCATGGGGCCCCTGTCGCCTTCAATATTTGGCATGATCGGGGGTTCTATTCGACAAGGACTCTCCTCGGCCAGGGACTTATCTTGGACAGGAGCTCGACCTCGGCTAGAAGCTCGACCTTGGATGGGAGCTCACCTCGGATAGGAGCTCGACCTCGATCGGGAGCTCGACCTCGATCGGGAGCTTGATAGATGGAGCCTACCTGGTGGCTCCGCCTGCCATCCCAACCACCAACCGTATCTGATACGAACTCCATGTCAGCGATTCGCCACATCAGTTTCATTTTCTATTGTATATTTTTTTTATTAGTGCTACATTAACTAGTAATGAAGGTACTATAATTAGTTTGTAATATGATGTTGATCTTCCACTATCCTCCAATAGGATGAAATATAATATTTTATAAATAAAAAAAATAAGAATAATAACTTATTTTTCTTTAATATCATATTTCTAGCATAAGAGTATCTAACATCATACATATCAAAATCTACGAACATGATATAATTTGACTAAATATTCTTTATACCCTGATTAAATAGTAGAATCCGTATTTATTTTGAATTATCTGGATAACCAAAATACATAACATATTATTTGAAATTCTAAATGTATTCACTAATAGAGTATTAATCTTTAACTATTATAGAATAGCCCCAAATATAAAATTAAATAATATTGGGCTTCCTACCAATCTTCAACTCAAAAAATATTTTGTATAACTACCTTATCAAGAATTTTATCCAAAATATAGATGATAATTCTTAGGATTTTATACTTGAGATATTATGACAAATTGAGCCTACTCAACATACTTCAAACCATATCCTTGAAAGTATAATTTTGCCTCTCGGTCATACTATTTTGCTTTAAAAGTTCTAGACATGGCGTATTAAATAGCTATCTCATTTTTATAGAAATATTCAATAATATAAATTATTTATTATGTATGGAATTCTAGGATGTGACTGATACACTATATCAATACTCTTATCTTTTTTTTCAAAAGTATCAAAAACTTTCAAATAAAATATAATAAAATTACTAATTATTTTACTTATATAGTTTTAAGTTCAATAAAATACACAGTAATAAATTAAAAATATGATGACTAACCAATGTATTAGAGAAGAGATCTTAAAATACTTAGTTTAGGCATAATACTCTCTAGTTTCATAATATAAGTCATAACACCATCATACCATCGTATCTTATATTGATTTATTTATCCATCAGCTATTCAAACTCTCTTTTATAAGAATTCTACATACCTTTTACTAATAAGGTCATAAATCATATTACATCACCATTCTTAGGTAAAACATCGAGAATGGAATAATTATATATATATTACAAGTAAAAATGATTCACTCTTCACTACTTTTACAGGCAGCTTTTATTCTAGAGTACTTTTGTGAGTCATTCAAGATGAAAGATTATTATACAATATAATATTCATAATCCATACTTAGTGCTAGCACAATTTTAGTTTTCATATTTTTTATATTATTTCAGTTAGAGTCAACATAATGGAAGTAGTAATTTTATTGAATACAAATATACTAACTGCTAAATAAACTTTATGCCATTAATCAAAAGAAAAACATAGACAATATATATGCTAGAAAATCTTTATAAATATTATTTTAATAAGAGCCCTTGATCCAATACTAAAAAATAAATAAAAAAGAAAGTGATCCATATAAGGTATCTCTCTTCAATATATAATTTTATTCAATCCATTCTAAATATCTTATAGAAGGATCATGTAAATCTCAATGAATGGACCATTTTAGTGATCACCATCCATCAAAATTCAAAACCCTTCTAATCAAGGATCATCAAGTTATGATCTCTAAGATGGCATAAGATAAATAAATGATCAATTAGGATTATGTACGATACAACATGTTAGAGGTACAAATAATAAATAAATAAATAAATATTTTGAATATAATAAACCATTTTTAACAAAAGCATCATGTGCATTAGCATAAAACTCTTCTTTAGGTAGAGAATATGATGTGCTTTGGAGCTCCAATCATGAGATCAATATAATGAGAATATAAAGTATTTGAAAATATATTTTTTTTTAAATATATAAACTTTCTAGATCTAATATATATATTTTTTCAAAGAAAATAAAGGCTAACATAATGAGGATACAAGATATTTAAAAATCTGTTCCCTTTGGATAGATAAATTTTCTAAGCTCAATATACTTCCATCTTTGATAATTTGATCTAGTTAAGACCTTAACAACAACATTATTATTATTAATATAAAAAATGACTATATAATCAAAGATAGCAGGAATGTAAAATATTAGTCAATAGGTATATATATAAATGATATACAAGAATCCAAATTCAATATTACATATTCTCCTTTGGGTAAAAAATGCTGTTGACTCTGATCTTGATTTTCAGTTGAAGAAGTCCTTCAAATTCATGGAATTTTAAGTTATAAGGACTTTGGAACATAAGGAAGGCTTAGAAGGACTTAAAATTTTATTTTGAGAAAGTTTCAGCAAGTTTCAGCACTAGCACGAGCAAGTGTCAACTCATGAAGAAGTTCAAATATCGACTCAAGGCCTGAGAACAAGAAAAAAATAGAACAATATCAAACTAGAATTCTTGCTTTGAGCTGACCTAAGTGTCGACTCAAGAGGTTGACTCATGGTGAAGTGTCGATTCAAAAGGTCGACTCATGAAAAAAATTCAGAAAATTTAAGTGTCGACACTTGGTGTAATGACTAGTTTTTCAGAACTGCAGAATTAATTCCAACTTGTTTTAAACGGCTAGTTTTTCATCCCCAATGGTCATAAATGGTTATCTATGGATTGGAGAGCTATATAAATATCAAAAATCAAATGGAAAAGTAATCCTTTGGTGAGATCATTGAATATCCTTCAAGAATTCAAGTGTTGAGTGGTTCAAGCCTTCAAGCTTCCAAGATTGAGAGAAAAGCTTCCAAGTCCATATCTTCATCAACATTAAAAGGCTTCAATATCTTGAAGACAAGTTGTTCATTAACAATCAAGTATTTCAAAGAGATATTTGCTTTATTTAAGAAAGCTTTTATTGTGTTCTTTTCATATTGTACTTACTTTATTTATTAAGATTTTTAGTAAGCCTTGGAAAATCAAAGAGATTTTTGATGAGTCTTGGAAAACCAAAGAGTTTGTTGGTTAGCCTTTGTGTAAAACCAACATAGGTTATTGGTGATCCCATAAAACCAACATAGGTTGTTGGTGAGCCTGCAAAACCAACAAGGATGTTGGTGAACCCGTAAAACCATCGGAGTTGGTTAGCCTAAGTTATAAAATCAACAAGAAATTTTGACTTGTGAGCCTGAGAAAACAAGTTAGATTTTGATTAGTGAGCCCGGAAAACTAATCGACTGTAATCTTGGGATTATCGTGAAATTTTCATGAAAAACTTGGAGAGTGGATGCAGGTACCTTAGAGTGCACCGAATCACTATAAATTTGTTGTGTTTGTATGATTGTTTTTCTTTGTGCATTTACTTTATTAATTTTGCTGCATATTATTTTGAATCACACAAACACTTGTTGGCAAAACACAAGTACTTAATTACAATTAGCATATATTTGTTTTATATCCATTGACATAGTTCAAATAGTTTTATAAAATTCAATTCACCCCCCTCTTGGGTTGCATCATCACTAGGCAATAATTGGTATCAGAGCCCGGTACTCTGTTTGAAAATCTAATGATTTTGAGTAAAAGATCATGGCAACCCTTGTAGGTATTAGTGTTAGATCACCATTTTTTAATGGCACTAATTACACATATTGAAAAACATGCATGCGAATTTATATTCAATCTATAGATTATTATCTTTGGAAAATGATTGTTAATGGTCCACATATTCTTTCAATATTGGTTAATGGCATTTCCATTCCAAAACTCGAAGAGGATTAGGATCAAAACGACATTAAGCAATCTGAGCTTAATGCTAAAGCAATGAACTTGCTTTATTATACATTGGACTCTAATGAATTCAATAGGATCTCCATATGCACATCGACGAATGAGATATGGGACACACTTGAAAGTACTCATGAGGGTACTCTTCAAGTGAAAAGTACTAAAATTAATATGTTTGTTCATTCTTTTGAAATATTTAAAATGATGCATTATGAATCTATATCTGATATGTATACTAGATTTATGACTATTGTTAATGAATTGAAAAGTCTTGGCAAAGTCTATACCAATGCTGATTTGGTTAATAAAATTCTTAGATCTTTGTCAATATCATGGGATCCAAATGTAATGGTGATCCAAGAAGCCAAAGATATTGATACCTTACCTTTAGAGGAGCTTATTGGTTTACTCATGACATATGAGTTGAATTTATGGTATAAAGAAGTGGTTGCTGATCAAGAGAAGAAAAATATAATAACCCTCAAGGCCAAAAAGAAATTCAAGGCAATGATAGCAACTTGGAGCGATAGTGAAGATTATAGTTCGGAGAAAATAAGAAGTTGCCAATCTTTGGTTCATGATAAATGAGGAAGAGGTATGTACTGAAAATGAATATGATTTTATCTTTAATGAATTACATGATGCATTTAATGATCTTGTGCATGAATACAAATTGCTAAAAATTGAGTACAAGAAATTAAAAAGGCATGTTGACTCTTTTTCTCTTGAAAACATCAATCTTAATAATAAAAACCATGATTTAAATGTAAAGATTGATATTTTAGAAATTGATAAGAATAATCTTTTTAAAGAAAAAGATATTTTAGAAAAAAAAATTTGATTTGAAAGAATTATGCAATAAGTTTTCAAATGAGAAAATATTTTATTAAATGAATAAAAATTCTAAGAAGATCCAAGATTTTTTTATCAAATGATGAGCTTTTAAAGAAAAATAAAAATCTTGAATTGAAAAACAAGAATTTCTTTGTTGCTACTTCTTCCAATATTGCATGCTTTAATTATAAAAAATTTGGACTTAATGCATATCCTTGTAGATTAAAAAAAAATTGGATTTCAAAAGAAACCATATTTACTAACCCTAAAGGATCCAAGAAAGTTTAGATACCAAAATTGTCCACCTTGTTTATTTTGCAAGAGTGTCTTGCAGCCCAACATGAAGACAGAAAGTTTTTGAAAAGTTGTTGTACAAGATAATACAAAGAGTGGACAAGCTACATTTTGGACTAAATGGTAAAGGAAGGATTATACATATTGGTAAATTCTAAATATTTTCTTCCATAACTGAAAATATAGTTTATTATAAATGTTGCATCAATTACTTTAAAAATTATTTTAAATATTTAATTAGAATCAAGTTTAGACTTATAGTCATTGGTTATGATCATGAACTTTTTGATGTTAATGAATTTAATGCTATCATGATTAAACTTGTAATTATAAGACCTTTACTTGATTTTGATTAATGTATCTTAAATTACTTCATGAAAAATACTTTTAAAATTGCATATTGCTTTGAAAATTATTTCAATTGATTAATTAGAATCAAGTTTAGACTAATAGTCATTTGTTATGATCATGAACTTTTTGATATTGATGGATTTCATGCTCTCATGATTAAACTTGTAATTATTTGACTTTCACTTGATTTTGATTAATATAGTTTTAAACTTTTTCAAGTGAAATGTTATGATTTATGTATTTTCATTTTTTGCATCTATGATTAACTTAGAAATGATTTGGATCATATTTAGAGCTGATAGTTAAGGATTACGTTTAAGAAGAAGGTAAGCATATTGATAAATTCTTACTCCAGTAGCTAAACTTGGTACTATATTACTTCTAACA
This sequence comes from Areca catechu, assembly GCA_021397845.1. NCBI lineage: Eukaryota > Viridiplantae > Streptophyta > Magnoliopsida > Arecales > Arecaceae > Areca > Areca catechu. The sequence goes on along the minus strand of CM038040.1, from coordinate 4,921,663 downwards.
TTTGTATGGATAATCAAAATCATTTCAAATCATATGGTTTTCATGAAATGTATTCTATTTTGTAGCTATGCTTAGAGTAGAAATGATTTGGAACAAGTATAGAACCGGTAGTTAAGGGTTACATTTAAGAAAAAGGTATGCATATTGATAAATCCTTATTCCAGTAGCTAGACTTTGTATCATATTACTTCTAGCACTTGTATGTATATCAAATCATTTCAAATGGATTTTAAATCATGCTAAAAGTTTTTAAATGATCAATCCCTTGTATTTTGAAAATCATGTATATCTTCAAAATTCAAATCTTTGATTTCAGACTTAGTATGTTTGTTTATATTTCAAAATATCTGAAATTATGATGCTTGTGTTTTCTTGTTTTATTCCTCAAATGAATGCATATTTTTAAGGAGGAATAATATTTAGGGGGAGCATCCAAACATTTGTTGTAATTATATACATGTTTGATGCTTTCAATGTTTTCTTGATATCATACTTATATTGCTCTGATACTCCTTGTTTTCAAATCTAATCCTTTGAGGGGAGTTACATTTAATTGGTATCAAGATTTATTTCATTAAAAATCTTAAAAAGAAGAACTCCTAGTAACTACTTCGAATTGGGTTAGTCACCATGGCTGTCCGGTTATAGGAGCTAAGTAAGGTTAAAGACCCTCTCTTCCTATTTAATGGGATCTCTTATGACGTGTTGGGGTGCCACTGTGGCCTTATCCCATGAACAAGTGAGGTGAATGGACTGTTGTCTTGCTATTAGTTATGCATATTAGAGCTAATATATACTGAATTATTTTTTGCATGTGCATATCATTTTTGTGGTATCATGTTCAATTAGTATTATATTTAATTGATATCATGATTAATTTTCATGTATTGATTTTGATGATCTACTTGCTATTCTTTCCACCTTCATTTCTATTTTGTACTGCCTTTCATCCTTTTTTTTTATGATAAAAAGGGGGAGAAATATGTTAAGTTTGAAAAGGAAAAATATATGATAAACATGAAAAAATATAAGAGAAATGAAAGAAAGGACAAAAGAGGGAGAAGAAAGTAAAATGTTATAATCTTAAGAGAAGAATTAACAAAGGGGAGAATGTTTAAAAATTTTGAATGATTTTTGAAAATATTTTTAAAATCATATTTTGAGAGGGATACTTATTGATTTTGAGCTTACATGTTTATCTTATTGTCAATCTTTTTAAGCTTACCTTATTTATATACTTAAAGATTTTGTCATTATCAAAATGAAAAAGATTATTGACTTTGATCTTGATTTTGATGATTGACAAAATATTTAAGTGTATATGAGTACTAATTATATTTTAAAGTGTATTTATCATATCTTAATACTCATCCATATTGAATGAAGAAATCCAAGTTTTCGGTTGAAGAAGTTATTCAAATTCATGGAATTTCAAGTTATAGGCACTTTAGAACATAAGGAAGACTTGGAAGGACTTAAAGTTTAATTTTGAAAAAGTTTCAGCAAGTTTCAGCGCTGGCACAAGAAAGTGTCGACTCATGAAGAAGTTCAAGTAGTGTCGACTCAAGGCCCGAGAACAAGAAAAATACAGAATAGTGTCGAACCAGAATTTTTGTCTTGAGCTGACCTAAGTGTCGACTCAAGAGGTCGACTCATAGTGAAGTGTTGATTCATGAAGAAAATTCAGAAAATTCAAGTATCGATACTTAGTGTAACTGCTAGTTTTTCAGAAGTGCATAATTGATTCCAACTTATTTCAAACGGCTAGTTTTTCATCCCTAACGGTCATCTATGGGTTGGAGAACTATATAAACACCAAAAATCAAATGGAAAGCAATCCTTTGGTGAGATCATTGAATATCCTTCAAGGATTCAAGTGTTGAGTGGTTCAAGCCTTCAAGCTTCAAAGATTGAGAGAAAAGATTCCAAGTCCACGTCTTCATCAATATTAAAAGGCTTCAATATCTTGAAGATAAGTTCTTCATCAACAATCAAGGACTTCAAAGAGATATTTACTTTATTTAAGAAAGCTTTTATTGTGTTTTTTTCATATTGTACTTACTTTGTTTATTAAGATTTTTGGTAAGCCTTGAAAAATCAAAGAGATTTTTGATGAGCCTTGGAAAACCAAAGAGGTTGTTGGTTAGCCTTTGTGTAAAACCAACATAGATTGTTGGTGATCCCGTAAAACCAACATAGATTGTTGGTGAACCCGCAAAACCAACAAGGTTGTTGGTGAACCCGTAAAACCATCGGAGGTTGTTGGTTAGTCTAAGTTATAAAACTAACAAGGGGTTTTGACTTGTGAGCCTGGAAAAATAAGTTGGGTTTTGATTAGTGATTTCAGAAAACTAATCGACTGTAATCTTGGGATTATAGTGGAATTTCAAAGGGAAACTTGGAGAGTAGATGTATGTGCCTTGGAGTGTACCGAACTACTATAAATTTGTTGTATTTGTGTGATTATTTTTCTTTGTGTATTTACTTTATTAATTCCGTTGCATATTATTTTGAAGCACACAAATACTTTAGCAAAACACAAGCACTTAATTGCAATTAGCATATATTTGTTTTATATCTATTGAAATAGTTCAAATAGTTTTATAAAACCCAATTCACCCCCTCTCTTGGGTTGCATCATCACTAGGCAACAAATACAATATGCATAAGTACTTTTCACGTGAAATCACAAACAAATAAAATATCTTAACATTCATGAACCTATCCCCTTTGGACATACATATCCATGAAAGCTAGAATACACTTGCAATACAATGCTCCATATAACCTTTTCCAGTTAAAATACACAATAATCTCTTTTGAGCCGGTAGTTATAGGCCATAACTAGAAAATATCTCTCATAATGAAAAAATCTTATGGATAATATAAATAAACCACTTTGATAATAAATATTTATACCGATCCATGAAATTATAAATACAGAAAAAATAAAGGCCAAAACAAACTCAAAATGATATACTTAACCATATAATGCCATAAAAAAATAGTCCAAAATGGAATACTTAATAACATGCACCCCACTGATCAAATCATAATATAATGTTGCATTCTAATTGTCACTTCTATTAATAATACTTACTATAAAACTATAAAATATCTTTGGATAAGAATTATAGCATATAATAAGTGTCGCAACTAATTACAATCATTTTTGGATCAATTATAACAATTACATCAATATGTAATTTCAAAATATAATTAAAGATAAAATAATTAGTTCTCAATGACTTAGCTATTCAAAATTTATAGAGTGCTCTAGATTCTTTGGAACTACGTAATAATATATTTGAATTATATAATAATGAGTAGAATTATACATAAATAATTTATAAATTATTTAATTATTTTATTATGCCCGAAAAACTCAACCAAAATGTTCTTCAAATCATTGCGAGTTCAATGGTCTAAAAATCATTCAAATCAGATGTAAAACGAGCAAGTTACAGCAATTTTATCAAAAAGTCAATGATAGAGGACTAAATCATAATTTATAAAAATATAGGAACTTTTCTGTAAAATATGTTTCAAGAAAATGACAGGGACCTCGATATGAATTTTGAGGATTGATTTGTAATTTTATATGAACCTATATGTAATTTAAAATCTTTTAGGGGCTTAACTACAAAATTCTCTTTAATCTAAAATTAAAACTAATTTAATGTAATTGGGTACAGCAAACTTATAAATTGTACTAAACTTATTTGATTATGCTAATGGATTTGGTCATTAACGGATCAAAATCTAAAATCCATTAACCCAAACCCACCTTTTCTTTTCTAACCAATTTAAGATTTTGCTTTGGCTTATCCAAAAAAAAAAAAAGCTTATGAAACCAAGTGTTTTAGCTCAGACTATATCAAATCCACAAGCAGCATGAATCTCTCCACGAATTCAAAGAGGCAGTGCCAAAGCTACTCAGAACATCCAAAGTATTAATTAAATAGGACCACTAGGGTCCGAGATAGGCGAACCGGAGTGTACCCTGTGAGAGAGCCCGGCAGCTTCGAGACGTCGAGCTCAAACACGACGTTAATCTCGCCGCCGCCACTGCGCTGTGAAGGGGGAACAGAGTCCCATTCAAGCATCCCAGTTCCACTAGAGACCTCGAGAATGATGGAAAATGGCGAGTTGGAGAAGGGGAGGAGGCGGCGGCGGTTCGGGCACCTGCAGCGTCGGAGGAAGGACACGGTGCGGTTCCCTTGGAGATCGAAGCCATGGGGAGGCAGATGAAGCTCCCTGGTTTCTCCGGTTTTTTTTTTTTTTTTTTTTGTTGAAACCCAAAGTCGTGCTCTCTCTTCTTGCAACCGATCAGACGGCGGCCGGGACCTCCACCGCCACCATTGCCCATGCTCGCCGTGGGCTCGCTGCCGGCCACCACCTCTCTCGGTGGAGAGACTTGGAGGATCCGTCCCCAATAAAGCAAGGGAGGAGGAGACGGGATGAGTCCTTGTTTCCTTCCTCCTCCTCTCTCTCTCTCTCTCTCTCTCTTTTTTTTTTTTTCCTGGCCACCATTAATCCACCGTGGCAGAAAATTTTGATGGCGGCAGCAAGGGCTTTCCACAATGGAAAAAAGAGGCGTGAATAAAAAAAAAAAAAAATTTAGGTCATGCATAACTTATTTTGATGCGGATTATAATTTTTTTTTTAATTTTAAAATTCTATACATAATTTTTAGAATATTAAAAATAATATTATTTCTAAGAATTAATATGAACAAATAATAAATATATAATTTTATAAAATAAATAATATTTAAAGATTTGGAATGCATACCTATTTTTATCATTAGATTTAAAATTTGTAATTATGCATGCTCATTTGAACATCAAAGCCAAGTCCTTCTTTCCAGTATCTTTTCTCAACCGACGATTATTTGATAGAACAAATCATGAAAATAAATCTCGAAAAGAATAAATCTTACGAAACATTATTACGAGTGAAAAATGGACCTAACCTATTTATATGTAAATCCTAATAAGTCTTTCCATCATGAGTCAAATTGGATTAAGATCTATATTATACCGTCTCAATCACATCAACCAATAAGATACGTTCACGTCTAAATATAAGGATCATATATAATATTGGACCATATATATATCTATCAATATAAATTATAAATTTAATTTATTTTTAATAAAATAAAATAAAAATTAATAATTGTTTATAATTAAAAAAAATTTTTTTTTCATAAGCATTTCTTATACATTCATGGATCCTGTATAAAATTGGACATTTCCTTGTGAACAGGTATTTACTTTATGGGTACAACCACGTTACAACTATGTTACAACTCTTACTCCATGGATATTTACAATCTTTACTCTATGACTATTTACAGCTCTGTTACTTCATCAATATGGCTTACGGATTATGTAATGTTCGTGTTTGTACACTTACTTAGGGTTCCGAGGGTTCTGCTGTTGGTTAGGCCTGATTTTTTGGTTGTATTTACTTGTGCTGTGTACTCTGAACTTTTTATACATATCCAGACAAATCTTAGCATATCTTTTTAAAATTCAAACTCCAAGATATCGTTCTCAAAATTTTGATCGAGAGTCCTCGTTTAGAACTCTAAATATCTTCAGCTGCAATTAGTTTACTCTAAATTGTAAACAAAATTAAATAAATATAAAATTTGTCAAAGTAATTTAGAATAGTTTGTTTGCAATTAGCTCAGTCTTTTCACGAATATAATTCTAATCGTAAACAGAGACAAAGCTAGTCTCTCATTACAAGATCAAGGCATCATAAGATCTCTACGATCAGCTGTTATCTAATTGTAATCGTCCAGAATTGACAACCTCCGTAATACTTTGTGTCCAAACGAATATATATATACAATTTCTCCAAAATAACAAAGACTAATGGTTATCCCAGATAGTCACCAGAAGGAAAGATAAGTTTAAAAAAAAAAAAAAAAAATTAAGAAATAGCTCCATGCCAGCAACATTTAAAAAATAAAATAAAATTCATCGACCAGCCATTCGTTAGACAAGCGTATGGATATGGATATAAAAAGTAAAGAAAGAAATAGAACAATTCAAATATATCAACCACAGAACAATGGACAAGAGCCTCATGTGTAAATCAACATTATCTGTGACCGTTCACGCGACCGACTTTACAAGCAGTTTGAATGCGCTAAGAAATCAGACAGAAGAAGACACATTGCAGGGAAATCGTTTGTCATCCAAAACGCGAATTCAACATGAAACGAAAAGAAAACCAACACGAAAGTTTTAGAAGGACGAGAAGAATACCACAAGTTGAACCAAGTATATATGCGGAATTGCATAAGTTGATTGGCAAAGAAGCTACAAACACAAAACAAACACCATAAAAAATGAACAGGAGAAGTGGTTGGCATTCAGCGCCACCGGCAGGAACCCATGATATAAAACTATACTTTCAGATGGAACCATAGTTAGAGGATGGTCGAGTTATTCAGTCAGATGTATCAAAATATCCCAATGGCCTTTTCGCTTTAATCAGCCACACATTATTTTATGACCGGTCTTCTTTAAACCGACACACGCACGGATATCCATTACAAAAATATAAATAAGGGATTTTACTGGATGGCATTACTTTAAGAATGCATGGAAGAACACCGAGGCATCCCCTTGTCGCATACAGAGCAGAAGCCTTATAGATTTTTACAGGAAGTTTATAAAATTCAAAGCAAACTTGTCATCGAACCACAAGCCTGGTTTATAGTTAAGCCAACAAAACAATTTGAGCAGATGACAGAAGAAAATTTTGATTTAACTGCTGGATTCATCATGTTAAATATTTCAGCATGAACTACAAAGATATTCTCAGAAGTATTTCAACATGAATTACAAGTATGTTCTCAAACCTCTAGCATTTAGTTAGGAACTTCGACAACCATGCAGCTCTATAGAAATATCTGACCAAACATGAAAAGAGCACCAAATTGCAATAAGAGAGTTAAATATTTTAAGGATGCGCATCCATATCACAGATATCCTTCTATGCTGCAGTGTTGGGAAACAATGGAAACTGGCCAAAGGAAAACCACTCGCCCCATCACAGACTATTCTCACTTATTCAGGTCAACATAAGATTATTGGCACCAAGGTGAGGAGGGCGCATGCACACACGAACTTCATGTTCTTCTGGCCCAACACGGTGTTTAGGAACCATTATTTCTAGCACAGCACCAGTCTCATCATAGTAGGCTTCCAACTTCGCATCTTCAGGGATTCGGGTGGCAAGCGATATCTCTCTAATGAATTCCCCTGGTGGGCAATGCTCCGGAGATGGGTCGGTCAGCTTGAATGTTCTATCATGCCTCTTTATATATGGCATCCGGGCGGTACTGACACAAAGTATCTTCACTATCCCATGAGTGAGACCATTCCTCCAAGAAACCTTCACACTCTGTTGATCAACAAAGGGCAAGCTAACCATTATCAAGTAACCTTGTTCATCCTCATAGATTGTCTTCGCAGCAGTCACCGGCCCATAGGCCTGCCTCATCACACCACTAAACTCATTCAACCATGATGGCTCAACCGGATGCATGTCCATATCTTGGGCTTTCTCTGAAAAGGAATTCACGGGCAAGCTGCAATCCTCATCCATTCTATGGGGGAAGAAATCCTTCCTGCGCTTGCTGCATTCTGGAGAAAGGTCCATTCCATCGCCATTGGAATGATTCGACTGGGATGACAAGTTCAAACCGGATCCATTAAGCAGTTTCTTCGGGTGGGGATGCAAGGTGTTCTTCCAAGGAGGAGGAGGCCTTTCAAGCTCAAATTCGGTGTTGGGAAGATTCCGCCATGACTCGAAATCACTGGCTTCCAGAGGGATAGAGAAATTAAGCTCCCTACCAGTGAGCTCCATCCACTTCTTGCGGTCCTCATCGGCGAGCACTGCCAAGTTGGGAGACCTCACCACCTCAATACCATGCAAACACTGAGGGTTCGACAGGCCGCGGTACTGCTTGCGCTGCATCCGGTGGGACCGGACAAAGCCCTTGTCAACACTGAATGGGAATTGGGGCTCACCAAGGCGGGAGTGTCCATTCATGTAGCTCCTCAACTGCATCTTGCCAAGCGCATTCTCCGGCCTCTCCTTGAAGACCCACATGTACATGTTCTCCATGTCATGCTGGACCAGGAACACATCAAGCCTAAGGTCAGACTTATCAAAGCCCAAGAAACCATTCCCGTCCCTCGTTATCTTGGCCTTGGATTTCTCCGATAGCGCCGGCTTGAAATAGAAGTTGAAGAAGAACCATGCGCCCCATATGCTGTCGCCTCTCTTGGCGCACTTGCGGGCGGTGCTGACCTTGGGGAGGTGCAGGACAGCCTCAGTATCGAACACCTGAGGACCGAGGCTGACGTCTAAGATGTCGCAGGGGTCCGGGTTCCAAGTTTGCTGGGGAGGGGAGCGCTCGGCGGAGAGAGGCAGGTTGATGTCGGGCGGGCCGGAGAGAACCATCTGCGGGCGCTGGATCATCAGCTCGCGGTCGGTCAAGTCCTCGTGGGAGGAAAACAAGGACGGCCCGCCGGATGGGTCCATGGAAAGGAGAGTGGATGGGTGGTGGTTCTCCATGGACAAAGTGGTGAGGAGATCTTCCCCCATGGCTCTTTCTCTTGTTATCTCTTCGTGCTCTCTAATAGCCTCCTCCTCCTCCTCCTCCTCCGCCTCCTTATATGCTATCTGTCTGGTAGATTTCGAATTCCACCGCATTCAATGAACGCATCCCATAGAAAACACTCGCAGGTCCATTCCATAAATTCCACCACACGAAATCCTATCAACCAAAAGATACCCGATACCCCCAAAACCAAACCCAACAAAAATCTTCGCCAGATGAAACAAAACGGGATTTTTATGAGCGAAAATCCTGGCCCTGTAGATTTCTTAGAAGCCCTCAAAAAAACCAATTAGGATTAGAAATAAACTGATCAGATGACAAGAAAAGATCAAACCCTTTTTCGACCTGCAGCAAAGGAATTCCCAAATTCTCCGATAAGTGGAGAGAGGAGCCCCCGTTAATTTCTTGGAAACCCTTTCCAAACCTTAATCTAACAAACTGAATAGTTAACTATAAAAGATGAGATCTATCTCGATCTACCATTATGGAATCCCAGGACCCCCGTAAACAAGAAAGAAAAACCCTAAAAGCATTTTATTCTTGAAAATACTTCGCGAGAATCCCACGAGACAAAAAAAAGATGGGAGATCTTCATCAACCTACGACCATAAAGTCCCCGGAATCCTCCGAAATCGGGAGGAAAACACCGAATCGGAGAGATCAAGCCCAACCATCCATATAAAGATTAAAAGGCCGCAGGAACAAAAGGAAAATGGATCGAAAACCTAACCCTAAAAAGCAGATTGCATCACGATTACCTCTTGGATTCCAGAGGAGACCGCTAGAACTCGAATTCCCTCCCCATTCTAGGTGTTCGTCGGAAAGACCGAGAGAGCGAAGTGGGAAGGAGGAAGAAGAAGAAGGGGAGGAGGCGAACGGCTCCGTTTAAAGAGCCGGGCCAATCACGCCGTTACTTGACGGCGACGAAGTCTGCGCTTTTTGGGGGAAAAAAAGTGCAGGTGTTAGCCCATATCTCTCTCTTCTATTTTACGGCGAAACGACGAGAAGTTGGTCCGTTACCAAAAAATAAAAAAGGGGTTGGGTCAAAATAGAGGCTCGTCAAGGTGGTTGTTGGAGAGCCCATATCTCTTTTAAATCATGAAAGCACCCTATCAGCTCTCCCACCCCCCCCCCCCCTCCTTATCACAGTGATCGCTGGTGGTGATGGACCTTGACAAAAATAAATAAATAAATAAATATATGTATATATATATATATTTGTGACCTAGTGTTGAAAAAAATTAGAATAATCTGATCATGGAAAGGTAGTCGGTTCAATTTATTATGGAATGAAAAGAAATTATACCTACACCAAATGTAACGTTCACCACTAAAATAATATAAGAAAAGGTAGACAAGCTATATGATATATGGAGCCCATCTAAATAAAAAAATCTGATTGGTATGGTACCTGGTGTGGGGGTATGAACATTCAATGATGATATTGACTAGTCTCAATGTATAAAATGCAATTATATGCTAATTTGGAATTTCTTATTTGATAAGTCGTGGAAAGGGCTTTCGAGTCTTGGACCACGTGGATTATAGATGGCGTCTCTATTCTAATTAATGTAGACCGTAGCTTAACAAGGCAACTTTATCTGTCCAGAAGAGAAAACCACTCATTGTAGTACTATTCACGTCAAAGTAACCTTAATTTGCCAACAGTATTCCCGATACAATGGGCTTAACTTTATGATTATGATTAGGGTAGCGAGCTGGTCAATTCTCATGTTTCCACTTCCACTTGCAAATCTCTTGAATTAATGGAAGAGTAGATGTGGCCAAGCAAATCGCCTGGGAGCTATTTATCAAATGCAATGTATCATATATGCAGAAGGTGGGGGTAAGCTACTTAAACCCTTTTATAAAGTTTAAAAATGGAGGAAGAAAATAATAATAATAATAATAATAATAATAATAATAATAATAATAATAATAATAATAATGAGGAGCATTCTTTTCAAGTTAAAAAAGCCAAAATTTCGGTATCACGGTGAAGTTAGGCTGACGTATACATTCGGTTGGTGGGAAGGGCACGTGAAAAATCATGATCCGAATCGAACAACAGTCTAATGGATTGGATCCGAGCGGAGAGCTACACCGGGAATTCGCCCCCCTCCTCTCTTTTTTTTTTTTTTTTTTTTTTTTTATCAAAAAAGATGCTGGAGCACAACTTTAGTATTACTCTTTTCAAATATACAAAGAAAAAGAAGAAGCGCTCGGCACCTGTAACTCCTCTCATTTTTTTTTTTTTTTCTATCAAAAAAAAAAAAAAAAAATGCAGGAGCACAACGGTAGTATTACTCTTTTCAAATATACAAATAAAAAGAAGCGCTGTTAATTCCTGTTAGGGGTACAAAGTTTGTAAGACAAGCAACCAGGGCAGCTCTTCCGCCTTGACTTCGCCAACCAAGCTTATAATTTAACGTGGCGCATTGGAATCTTGGACTTGCTACAAAATATCACCATCATCGAGACCATTTGCACTATAAAACCAGTCTAAGCAATCTCATACAAGAAGAACTCAAGCCGTTTAATATTAGCAAACACTACTTTTCCACGCTCTCAAGGAAGATTCTCCAATTTAGTTACATTCATGGCCGATGACGTGTTCCCCAACCTGCTCGTGGATAGCTATTGAAATAATAGAGAACTTTACACCCCCCCACCCCCAAAAAAAAAATAAAAATAACGTAGGTTAATAATGATCATTAAAAAATGAAGTAGACTAATGACATTCAGCACTTGTCATTCGGGTGGTGGCACGAATCCTGTTTTGAAGATCTCCAAACACGAAAGTTTAATGTGCACTCCGCATTAGCAACCCGCCATGAACTCAATGACTAGGGTTTCCATCACTAAAATATGCTAATGATTGTGGTTATTTTAAACCTCTCATGGGCCAGAGTAAAAGTGCATACTTACATGGCTAATGATCAATTAATTAACCCTAATTTATTACTCCGGAAAGGGATGGGTGGGAGCTCATTGTCCACGATATCTCGGTGCATTCTCGGGGGAGGGGGGGTGGAGTAGAATAGCAATTGATATAAGAGTTCTTATGGGACCCAAATGATGTATTGCAAAAAAAATTTTAAGCTGGGCTAACGTTAATTGATTTTTTTTACTAAAATCAGGGTTGATTAATGGTTCATGTTGATAGACATAGGCTGAACCCATTATTATGTGATCATTGTTTGGGTTAGGAGCACCTCATGTGATTTGGTATGATTGAGATAACACAGTGTAGGCCCGACTTGACTCGTGATGTGAGGATCAGTTAGGATATTTTCATTTTATTAGCTAGATCTAAGTCCCCTCTTCGCTTACTCTATTTATATATATCACGTATTCGGTGATTTATGATACGGTGATTTTTTCTCTATTTATATATATCATATATTTGGTGATTTATGGTACAATGATTTTTTCCATCGAGAGCCATCTTTTTGAGAGGAAGTGTGGAGAGGACTCTGTCTGCGGTGTTCGCGTGAGCATCAGGAATCGGGATTATGGTGAATATAGGTATGCAATTCTTTTCTTTTCTAAGATCCATTTAGATGATTCTAATTATTTGATGATCCTAGGAATTTAAAAATTTATTTTTCTACATTTGGTATCAGAGCCCTAGATTAGAATCATCGTTTTCATTGCTTTAGATCTGATAAGAATAAAACCTTTGTTTATTATCGTTCCCTTCTTTCTCATCCATTGTCACTGGCCTGATTTGTTCGTGCCCGATCCTCTTCGGCTGTGGACAGGCCAATGGTAATGAGATTGAAACTAGTGAGTGCATAGATGATCGGTGTTTATCTTTTGACACCCCGGAACTATTAAAAAAAACCAAAGGGGAAAATTAGATGAGGGCGATGACCGTGGAGGCCGCGGTCAGCCATCCATGGGTCGTCACTGGCAGCCATGTTTCCCAACCGGTCTTCCCCCCTCCCTTCCGGTGGCGGCAATCTGAGGTCCAGATCACCACCGGTGGGCCAAACACATAAAAAAAAAAATTTGTATCGTGGTTGATGGGTCGGCGGCCGTCCCTGGCAGTCTTAGTGGCCGAGACCCGCCCCCCCGCCTTTCCCCCCGGTGGCAGCGATCGAAGATAAAGATCACCGCCGGTGGGTCGACGGAACTAAAAAAAAAAATTTCTGTTGCCGACTTGCTGACTCACCGTAGCACCCGTTTCGGCCACCAACGACAGTGAGAGGTAGTGTTCTGATGATCAGTTCGATCGATTGCTCTCCGTTTGGGGAGATCCCATGCTCGGAACTGCCATTAATGGCGGTTTGGATAGCAGTGGAAGGAAGAACACAAAAAAAAAAATTTGATTGCCCATTGTAGGGCCCGATTGGATGCCGGCAACATCGCCAGAGGCGGCGATCGGCACTACCTGGTCAGTTGTCGTGGCTGTCCGGCCTATTAGGCGCCAGCGAAGGGGAGTTTTGGCTTGGGGCGGCGGCGAACCGGTTACCTGGTTTTGGTGTCGTGGGGAAGAAGAAATGGTTGGCGGGTTTCGAGTTTTGGGTTTTAACCCAAAATCCGATAACCCATTATTTAAAAAATGGCCATTTTGCACTAAGGCCCCTGGGTTTTTTGGAATTACATATTAGTACAAATGGCCATTTTGCATTTAAGCCCATGGACTTCCTGATATTTTATGTTAATCCTTTTGAATTCAAGTCCTTGGCAAATATATATTTTCATATTAGTTAAAAAAAAAAGGAACGGTAGTGGTGGGAACCATCGTGCCCTCCTCTTCCTCCTCCCATACCTCGCTAGAAGCATACGGCAGTGATTGACCGGCGATCATTTAGATAGTAGCGACTAAGGCTTATCCATCGGTGCTGGTGCTGAGCTGTGCTGGGCCCTTTGGGATGTAGCTCCTGGCTCTGTTTTCTCGAGGACCTAAAGGGGTCCTTCGCTGTAGCCGGATAGATCCCACTGGACTTTAACGGTTTGTGGTGTCCTGTCGCAGGGATCTTGTTGTCTTCCAGAAGGAGATAGAGGAGGCTATTGCTGGATTGCTGGACCCCACCCGGCTTGTGGTGAATGCCGTGGTGGACTTCTTGGACAACTAGACGAGTGGTCGATGGCTCTTCTGTGTCGCTCCGTTCTTGTCTCTTCCCAAACTTTGGGTTGTCGGTGGCCAGAGAATGGCCGCTAGTGGTTGGTTTGGTCGGTGGCTCTCTATAGAGGAAGATCTCAAGCTCGAAGAAGCCATTAATGAAGTTTTTGGAAAGTCTTGGTTGGGTTAAAAGGAGGAGGATGAAGAAAATGTTTTAAGTGGACTTTAGGTTTAGATCATCAATTTTTGGCCCATTTAAAACCTAAACCATTAATTGTGTTGGGCCTAAATTGATGAGTTAGCTGGATCTAATTACATTGAGCATGTTTTTAACTTTGAGATTTAGGAGATTTTTGCACTTAAGCCTTTATAAATTTAATTTGAGTCTATATAAATTTATGAAATTTACGGTTTGGTCCTCTATTATTATTTTTGATAAAAATTACTGTAACTTGCTCATCTTATATTCGATTTAAACAATTTTTGGACCGTTGGACTCATAATAATTTAAATAATATTTTAATAGAATTTTTTATATTTGATAAAATATTTAAATAATTTAAAATTATTTATGTGTAATTTTACTTACTATTATATAATTCGATTGTGTTTTTCCATAGTCTCAAAGAATTCATAGCACTCTAAATATTTTGAATAGTTGAGTTATTAAGAATTAATTATTTATCTTTTACTTGGAAATACATATTGGTGTCTCTATTGCTGTTGATCCAAAATTGATTGTAATTGCTTGTTATACTTATTATATACTATAATTTTGATCCAAAGGTATTTTATAGTTGTGTAGTAAGTGTTATTGATAGAAGTGCAGTTAAAATGTATTATTATATTATGTTTTGATCAGTGGGGTGCATGTTATTGAGTATTTCATTTTGAATTGATCTTTATAGCATGCATGTTATTAAAGTATGTCATTTTATGTTTATTTGGATATTTATCTTCTCTGTATGAATAATTTATGGATTGGCATAAGTATTTATCATCAAAGTGGTTTATTTATGTTGTCCATGAGTTTTTTCATTATGAGAGGGTTTCTGGTTATTGCATACAATCACCTGCCCAAAGGAGGTTATTTATGTTTTAATCGGGAAGGTTGTATGGGGCATTGTATTGCAATGATGCTCTAGCTTTCATGAATTTGTCTGCCCAAAGGGGATAAGTTCATGACTGTTAGGATATTTTTTTTGCTTGTGGCTTCATGTGAAAAGTTCATACTTATACATATTACATGTTCTGCCCCCAAAAAAATATATGATATTGTATTTAGACTCTTGTATATCATTTATGGTATATACCCATTGATTAGTATTTTGCATTCCTACCATCTTTGATTATACAGTCATTTATGTTAATAATAATGTTTTTATTAGTTTTTTGACTGGATCAAAATATCAAAGGTAGAGATATATTGGGCTTAGAAAATTTGTTTGCCCAAAGGAGACAGATTTTCAAATGCCTTGTATCCTCATTGTGTTAACCTTTATTTTCTTTGAAAAGAAATATATATTGGGCCTAAGAATTTGTTTACCCAAATGAAGACATATTTTCAAAATTAACATTTTCATTATATTGGTCTCATTTTTGGAGCTCAAAAGTACGTCGTATTCTCTTCCTATATGAGAGATTTATGATGATACACATGGTATATTTGTTGAAAATGATTTATTATATTCAAAGTCTTTATTGATTTATTGTTTGTACCTCAAACATATTGCATCGTATATGAGCTTGATTGATATTTTATATATCTTACGATACTTTAAAGGTCATGTCTTGATAATTCCTGATTGAAAAGTTTATGAATTTTGATGGATGGTGACCACCAAAGTAGCCTGTTCATTGAGATTTACAAGATCTTTTTATGAGCTATTTAGAGGGGATTGTATAGCATTATATGTTGAAAAAAGATTTCTTATGTGGATCATTTTTTTTAAAGAAAGTTTTGTTGCATTGGACCAAGGGCTCTTATTAAAATAATACTTATAAAGATTTTCTAAGATATATTGTTATATTTCTCTATTGATTAACTGCATAAAGATTATTTAGCAGTTAGTATATTTGTATTCAATAGAATTAATGCTCTCATTATGATAACTCTAACTGAAATGAAAATATGAAAACTGAAATTGTACTAGCACTAAGTATGATGAAATATAGATATTACATTATATAATGATCTTTCATCTTGGTTGTCTTATTAGAGTACTCTAAAATAAAGCTACCTTAAAAGTGGTAAAGAGTGAATTATTTTATTTGAAATATATTAATATAATTAATTCCATTTTTATTATTGTATTTAAGAATGGTGATCTAATTTTGACATCTTTTGTAATAAATATGTAGAATCTGATAAAAGAAAATCTAGATAGCTGATGGATAGATAAATTAATATGTAAGATGGATGGTATGATGGTGTTAGGGTTTATATCTTGAAACTAGAGAGAATTGTATCTAAAATTAGTATTATGAGATTTTTGTCTCTAATACATAGGCTACTATCATATTTAGTTTTCTTGCTGTACAGTTTAATGAACTTAAAATCATATATGTAAATTATGTTCTATTTTATTTCAGAAGTTTTTTGATACTTTTGAAAAAATGATAAGAGTACTGATAAGGTATATCAGTCACATTCTAAGATCCCATGTATAATAAATAAATAGTATTATTAAATATTTGTATAAGTATAGGATAATTATTTAATGCATGATGCTTGAAATTTTTAAGTAAAATGATGTGATTGAGAGACAAAGTACATTCTGAAAGATATAGTATAAAGTATGATAAGTGGTGTAATTTATTATGATATCTCTAATATAAGACCTAAATAACTGCCATCTATATTCTTGAAAAAATGATATTTTTTTTATTGGAGATTGGTAGGAAGTCTAATATCTTTTAACTTTATAGTTGGAGCTGTCCTGCAACACTTAATCATTGATAATCCATCAGCAAATAAACCTTGGTTTTGTTATAATACGTTATTTTTTTTGGTTATCCAGTTTTTTTAAATGAATACATATTCTACTATATTAATAGAGGTATAAAGAATATTGAGTCAAATTATGCCATATTTGTAGATTCTGATTTGCATAAAGTCAGATGCTTCTATATATTAGAAGTATGATATTGAAGGAAAATAAGTTGTTGCTTTTATTTATATAAATATTATATTGATCCTACTGAAAGAACAATGGAAGAACAATATTAAATATACAAACTAATGATTGTACATTCATTACTGATTGATGTAGCACTAGTAAAGAAATCATATAATAAGAAAATAAATACTTGTCATTTCTTATGCAATGTAAATGACTGGAGGTTTTGTTTCATAGAAAGGCTTGAAAATAAAATCTAGTGGCATTCTTAGAGATACAGGCAAAGTTTGTGGCATGTTGCAAAGTCACAATTCATATTATTTTATTATGAAACTTTGTCCTGGGTCTTATAATTATTGATTCTGTCTTAAAACCACTTATAATTTATTATAATCATAAACAGCTATGTTCTTTAATGGAACAATAAAAGTTTTCATTATCTCTATCTGTATAAAGATAAAATTTTTTGTCAATCAGAGATTGTAGTTGAAAGGAAGATATTTTGTATAATATACAAAGTGAATATTTGTTGATCTCCTAATCAAGATTAAGACCCATAGTTTTTATGAAATATGTCAAGAATATGGACATTTTAGAATCTTTTGATTTTTTGGATTAGTGGGAGTTTGATGTATTTATATATTGACTTGATTGACAAATTTTGTTTGTCATTGATTGCTGGATTATAATCCAAGGATACATAAGTGTCGAGTGTATATGAATAAAGTCCATATCAGATAATACTCTAACCAAGAATTTGAAGTCCATATGCTTTACAAAGCATGTTGAAAATATGGGCATACTGAATTCTTTTGATGTGCTTGGTTAGTGGGAGTGACTTTATGTTTATGCTTTACTATTATAAAGCTTAGTTTCATTTGATTTTTCTATCATATGTATTTATATACATTGTTGACATGATAGTTAATGAATTACATTTCTGTATGGTTTATGTGCACATATGTAACAAAATACAATAAAGTATCTCAAAAATGTATTTTGTCTTGAAAATAACAGTTGTATGGGTATGTCTCATTTTGATAATTATAAGATCTTATTGTGTTTGAGATTTACAGACTTCTTTTGAAGTCATGAGATTTCTCTAGTTTGTGATATAGCATATGATTAAAGAGGAATCATGATTGAGGGTACATATGTTTAATTTACTTTGATTATGAGATATCTCTTTTGGTTATGTACCTGACTGAGACCAGGTTTCGAGTTTCAGATTTGATATATTGTCTCGTCATTGACACCATTGCTGAGTATGTGAAACAGAATGGCTTGTTGTTTGATGCCATTAAAATTTCTCTTGCTTATTTTGTTTCTAAGCATGCTGAAGAAAAATTGGAGGACTGACAATGAAAATAGCATGTTTTGTTTGATCACCTTGATGCTAATTTCTTGCTACACTACCATACCAAGACTCATGTCGATGGTGTTTATGATGTTTATAACTATTGATTAGTCTTGTATCGGTTAAGTAGTACAACGATCATACGATTCGGCATCATGGATACTATTGAATCGAGTCATTTGTAGGTTTATTTATGGATCATATGGTGGCCATATTTTATTTTCAACCCGAGAGTTATTTTTAAAATAAAATATTTTTAAAATTATAATTAAGGTAGTCCAAGTAGGAGAATGTAAGAATTTTCTTAATTTAGACTAATATTAATTGATATTTTTTTATTAAAATCTGGATTGATTTATGGTCCATGTTGATCGACGTAGGTTGAATCCATTATTATGTGATCATTGTTTGGGCTAGGAGCATCTCATATGATTTGGTGTGGTTGATGCGGCACAGTGTAGGTCTTAGCCCGATTTGACTCGTGATTGGAAGTTCAGTTAGGATATTTTCATCTTATTGGCTAGATCTCCTCTTCACTTCCTTTATTTATATATATATCACGAATTCGGTGATTTATGGCATGGTGATTTTTTCCATTGAGAGCCGCTTTTCTGAGAGGAAGGCCGAAGAGAAGGACTATGCTTGCGGTGCTCGTGTGAGCATTGGGAATCAGGATCATGATGAATACATATATGCAATTCTTTTCTTAGATCTATTTAAATGATTCTGATTATTTGATGATCCTAGAGATTATGGAAATTATTTTTCTACATGTGTATCATGATCCCAAATGCATTCCCCCTGGAGGTCTCCTGGGTATGAATTGGCTGTGTTTTATTGCATCTTGATGGCTCCCTTTTTCAACTGCCTTGCCTTTGTTCTCATCATACCATGTGAGAGTCTTGGTAGTTCGTATAGAAGTCAGCCATCAAAATTCATGGAATTGGTAGTTCTGTGTTCATGGGGACCTTAATTGCACCAAGTGTCTAGAACGTATAGGAAGAAGGATTTGACAAACAAAAGTAGCAGGAATTGGCAACCTGGTAGGCTCATTTTTATATTTAATTGGTAGTTGGTAACATGATTTTAGTGGCGTTCTTCATGACATGGTAGCACACCAAGCTGCGGTCAAATTACAAGGTCCAAATGCAAGTTTGCAACAGTTTTTCCGACCTATTTGTTGGAGAGCAAGGAAATGTGGTGCATGATTTGATATACGCTTTTCGACTAGAATGGACCGACATGATTGCCTCTGATTTTGCCCTGGTTCTTGGAATTTTTCCGTGGAGATTTTCAATAACAGTGAAAGAATGGTTAGGTTTCCATCACGCTCGCCAAAGAGGTCTGTCCCCTCTAAGCCACATACAAGTCCATCAAAACTACAGCTTTCTTTTTAGATATGGGAGGCCAGCCATTAGGTTCATTGGATGCCAAACTCTCGTTCAATTAGGTGTTCCTTTTAGCACTCCACGGGAACCAATTAGTTGAAAAAGTCTTCTCTCGGTTTGTGGGCTCGAGAGCGGTGCCAACCGGGTGATGTAAGTTGAAGGATAAAGTTTGGTTGAACTTTCTGCTGGAGCAAGAAAAAAATAAAATAAAATGAAAAGCTTGAAAAAAAAAAAAAAAAGGGATGACTTCAAGACAGGTAATGCAAGAAAATTGTGTGATGGACTTTTAGGAAACGAGGAAGTCCAATATTTGATCACATATTTAAGAAATACTTTAAAAAATCGAGTTTCGAAATTTAAATCATTTTATTTATTTTTTTTTAAAAAAATGCTTAAATTCAAAAAGTTGTTTGAAATGATATCTGAATTTATGTTTTTTTTTTTTTTTTTTGATAAAAAAAAAAAAGACGAGGGGATAAATTCCGGTGTAGCTATCCCCTTTCGGGTCCCAACCCTGTCGGACTATGTTCAATTCGAGCCATAAACTTATGCATGCTCTCTCCACCACCGGTGAGTACGTCAGTCTGATACTAGATCAGGTGCCCCTTTCCAAGAAATACCTGGATTTAATCGAGTCATCCGAAGAATCATATCTCGAACCGGTGATCGATGGGAGGAGAGTTTAAGCCTTTATCAACCGGGCTACCGTCTTGGCGGTTTCATGTCCTTTGTTGGTTGTCTTTAAAATAAAATGTTATTTCCTCTATTATTTTTCAAATATCAAACACTTTAATCCAGGCAGGCCCCAAATCATTTGACGGCGAGGGTCGACCACGGATAGACTCCATCACTGGAAATGTATTTTATTTTCAGTATAGAGTGGGATGAGCTCCCTTCCACTTAGTTGTATTCTTCTTGTTCAAGTTTCTTAAGTATTGAGCTGGGATCTTGGTCGGCTCCAGGCTCATGCGAACCTATAAATTTCTGTATGTCTGAATGACGATGTTATTGGCTATATTATTAACAGTCCCCACACCTCACTGTGATGACTGCTTAAGTGATGGAGTGAACTGTATATCCATCTGTCCTGGGGTACGCAACCAACATGCAATTTACGAGTAAAGAAAACAAGGAAATATGAGTGCTCCGCTTTATTTTTATTTTTTTTTTTAAAAAAAAAGGAAAAGAAATGAGATTTAAGTTGAAGAAGAAAAGTGGAGGTAGAGATTGAAGCAAGTACCAAGAATCTCTTCTTTTTTGGGAGTGCCCATTGCATGAGGAAGAAGAAAATTTAAATTATCATCAAGTTTTTAAGTTCGACTATTTCATTTATTGCCTTGAGAATACCTAAAGAAAAGTGTGGCTAGGCTTCCAATGTTCAATTTCATGTTGGGTCATGCATAAATTTCATGACAGATGCTCGATCTATGAGTTCGTGTGGATGGATTTGACTAAACCGGTTTTTTTTTTATTATTATTTTTTTTTTTTATTTTTTTAAAGGATTGACCATACGATGAAAACTGACTTGCTGATGAGTAGAAAAATACGATCCTGTTTTCCAATTGTAACGTTATGCGTTACTTATACGTACCTTGCAATAAGACCTGGCTCCGGTCGCATTCAACTTGCCCGGTGTGCCATGCGGAGACGGCTCCAGTGCATCACCATCATGGGAGTGGTGGAATGCCAGGCTTTGATGGATGATCTCTCGTACAGAGGAGAACTTTCCCTTCACATTCTTAAAGCATCAATGCCTCTGAACTAATGATTTGAATTACATTTATTTTCAGTGACATGTCCCCATATTCTAAGGAAATGCAATAATTTAAAAAAAAAGTTGTAAAATCGAACGGTAAATGATAACGTGATAATTGTTCATACCACGGTCGTTTCTCTTTTTCTCTTTTTTTTTTTTCATTTTCCAGGAAAAAGGGAGGTGGCAGTCATCCAAAATTTATTTCAAATAGAGAGAAGAAACACGATCCTCAACAAGAGAGGCAGTAAAAAAGTGAGAGAAGAAACACGACCCTCAACAAGAGAGGCAGTAAAAAAGTAAGACGTAGGTTCACGGCAAGCAAATTGCCTACCAACACACCATGGCTTGGGCAAAACTGATAAACTGTTTCTGGTTACGGTAGGATAGACCAGTCCTTACAAGATCCCCAACAAGAGACCAGTCGTTTCTGAGAATCTTAAAACTGCTTCGCTGAGAGAACAAGAATGGAGATGGTAGGCTTGCATGCAATAATTTATTAGATGTCATGATAAAACTTAATTTATTAGATGTCATGATAAAACATGCACTGCTGCAACTATTGTATGCGGGAAATTTTTCACAATCACACTATAACAATACATGGTGCAAGATGCTAGAGATCCGCTGTGTCATCACATTGGTCACATGCTATTACAATTATTACATTTTTCTTAGATTGTCTAATCTTGCCTGCAGTTCACTATCTATTGCACTGTCACCGGTCCCAGCTGCTTCAGCTTGAGCAACTTTGTTAGCTGCCACTGGTTGAGCCACTGCAGATGTTGGTGCTTTGACAAGCTGCGTGCAAATTACAAAAATCAATAGATCTCAGTAGATCATCTATGAAGCAAACATATGGACATTCTTTGGTTTGGAGGAAGGGAAAGGTAAACAGATATATAAAAATGTACCTCTGCATTAATGTCGATTCCAATTTCATCAAGAACCTGGTTTACAAGTTCTTCTGTTTCTTCTTCTTCCTCGTCACCTTCCAAGGCATCATCGATGGCATCTCCCATCACCTCGCTGACCATTTCCATCCTCTCATTTTGCCGTTCAAATTCTTGCATTATCTTCTGCAATGCTGGTAGGTTCATCTGCCTGTTCATCTGTCCCATTGCCTTGGTAACTCCTTTCATAGCCTCACCCATCGCTTGGGTTGATTTCAATGTCTGCAAGAAGCACAGATAGTTATAGCTGACATCAGTCAAACACTAAATGGTGACATTAATTGCTTCAGGAATCTTAAGCTTAATCCAACTCCAGTTTTTTTTTAAAAAAAATCACAAACAACGTGCATCTGCAGATTCAATCAACTTATATTAGATTAGAGAACCTCGCACTGCACGCTGAATGCTAAATTCCCCAAGGAATTGGCAAAAGTATGGTTGCTTGCATGTTCAGAACTGGACTATCTTATTAAGTGTTCTGCAACTTCCGTATCTGTTTTATCATCCTCTCAAGCAAATTCAGAGTAGGAGTGGGAATTGTAAAACTCCATAGGTTAATGCAAATTGTACACCACCTTATTTTGCTAGGTTGTGCAATCAAGGATATTACAATTTTCTAGCATAATAATTGTTAATGATTTACAAGTCAACATCCCAACCGAGACACAAGCAACAATAACAAAAACAACAAAACCAAAAAATATCCCCCCGCCCTACCTCCTCTCCCATGAGCACTTGTTTCCATTAGAAAGCGATGGAATCTAAAAACCTAGCTAACTTCCCTGCACGTAACTCTCTCTCTCTCTCTCTCTCTCTCTCTCTCTCTCTCTCTCTCTCTCTCTCTCTCTCTCTCCTCATTTCTAGTTCCCTACCCATCTTTCTTTTCCTTTCCTTTCATACATTTATCTCAACTCGTTCGCTTCCTCTTCATTCTTGTTTATTCTCCCCTTTTCTTTTCACTCTCTCTTTCCTTCATATCTGCTCTCTATTTTTTTCTTTTCCATTCTTAATTTGTTCTTTTCCTCCAATCTTTTGTTTTCCAACATCTACACATTTTTACCACTGAATTTGCATACTGACAGGAACTAAACCTGCACATTTGCTTTTGAACTAATTCTAATTCGCAACCATTAGTAAACATTTAATAATTGAATTACTATCAGAAATGATCTAGTTAGATATACTTATTTTCTTTCATCGTGTTAGCTGTAAATGAAGAATAACAACTAAATTGGAATGCAATATATTGCACAAATAATTCTCTTACACATTGTTGAATTGCTAAGAAGTTGATTGCTCAAACATTTTTATGCAGTATGAAAATTTAATGCCTGACATACATCAGACATGCATAGCAAAGATTCCATAGTCATCAATATAGAGCCTAAATGGTTGCTTGATATGTTCAGCCCATGATATTTGTTGCCTCAACTTCAATTTTATTTAAGTCCACAAAACCTTCTAATTGTCTTCCAGTATTTAGTGCCCCAGTATAAATCATAGCATATTCAATGAATGAGGCCCTCTGAGAGATGTCTGCAGTTCCCAGATCATTTTAATTCCAAGCATGACAAGAATGAATCTTTAGCTAGCATGAAATATGTTTTAAAACAGAGCTTGTGCACAGCATTTTCGCCTTCTTGACATCAAAAGTAGTTATAATAGGCACTTTCATAAAGGAATGGTGGATTGGTCATTATTATATCAAAGAACCAAAATAATCCTATCCGACAAAATTTAATGAACAAAATGTAATTTCTGGCCTTCTTCCTCACCATTTTCACATCAAATGCACATGAAGAGACTTGACTTACCTGAATTCTAAGAGATACGCCTTGGAGCTGTGATTTCAGAGCATAAAACTTTGTGATCTGATGTCTTGTTCGAATAAGATCTTTGGCCATTACTTTTACAGCTCCCTGTAACAAAATATTTATACAACAAGAAAAAGATACAACTCAGGAAACAATGAAGATTACTTTAAGTTAGACATAAAAATCAAGCTCATAGATTAACTCTCAAACAAAATAATACAACAAAGGACCAAATAAAAAGGTAAACAAGGAACCCAGAAAATGATCACAGCTAAAAGATTTCAAATGTTCCAAAATGCAAATAACTAGATGATATAGAGTAACAACTACTTTAAAGCAACAATTAATAAAGAATTAATGAAACATTCTGAAAACAACTAAAGCATACTCCTAGGTGCCCTCTGAATGAAAACTTGAAATATAGGTTGGTTTAGCATAGTCAAATATCTCAGCTTTACTGATATTATGACAAAAGCAAGTCAGTGGTGACTTGTCCTACATCAGTAATGACCAGTCCAATCCTTTCATTTCTTACATAATCAAAAAGCAAACCCACCAAAATAACCATGCAAGGGTCAATGAAGGCAATGAAGGGGTACTTTAAATCATCAGCTCACAAGGAACTCATACAGCCTTATGAAAATCTAAGTTGACATTAAAAATATAGTAACA
Organism: Areca catechu; assembly: GCA_021397845.1. Classification (NCBI taxonomy): domain Eukaryota; kingdom Viridiplantae; phylum Streptophyta; class Magnoliopsida; order Arecales; family Arecaceae; genus Areca; species Areca catechu. The sequence goes on along the minus strand of CM038040.1, from coordinate 4,896,882 downwards.
AAGCATCCAACTTAGGAGTTCATAACAATGCCAGAAAATGCAAGCAATATAATTTTACAGCCATCTTTATATATGGCAGGATGGTAAAATCACCAGACAGGCATCAATTTTGATCAACTGATAAAAGTAAAGCTGCCTCTAATTTTTAACTTCCCCAAAAAAAAAGGGAATGTTCAAATTCCTGGTGTCCGGATGAATATTTAAATACTTACAGTTATCGACAACAGTTTCTGGACTTATTAAAGGAATTATTGCTCAGTACAGTTCAGAATTAATATATATAGGATGGTGGAGTATACTAGGGAGTGACAGGTATCAGAAACAAAATATTTGTTCAATTCAAATATTATTTTTGAAATATTTGTTTCCTTCAAGAGAATTGGATAGGTGTTAGTTAATGAATTGGGGTTCTCAATAGGGCGTGGAATGTTTGGTTTATTGAGGATAAAATAATGAAAACTGATGGAGATGGCATGATCATGTTCAACACAGATAATAGGGGGCTTCATAAGGACGCGTTCTTGAACTTATTGGAGTAAACATTACTATAAAATCACAGGAAAAGAGTTGCAAAAGCTTGTGGTTGCATCAAATGTAAACATTAACAGCTACCAGAGGCAAACAAGGACTCACAAAGATAGTTGGGACAAAGCTTGAAGGTTTTGATCATGGACATGGTTATAACAAGTACAAAGTGTCTGTCTTGGTTATGTTTATCAGCACCAAAATGTACTTAAGATGTCCTATTGTGTATGACTACATGCATGATATAGAATTTAACTTTATAACATATGTTCTGATAAAAGATAAATAACATGTGTATATTACGTGACAATTAACCTGTGGTACTGTATTCAAAAAAATAAAGACAATATCTTGATTCAATACATTATGTAGCCTTGATCATTGGTTCTAATGTTTGCTACAGTCAGATTTTTACCACCAGCAACGACGTTTCATATTGTCCATAACCTCAATAATCACAACAAATATAACTTCCCCCAGCTTAATCCCAATCCCAACCCAATATGAACGCAGTAAGTTAGATTCGGATCTGCTTAGCCTACATCTGATAATACTGACCAAGGTAGATCAATGGGTTCATCATCTATAATAACAGAACCCACCCAAAGCTATAATTCATGGGTTTGGGTATAAGTTCAAGACATAAATAAACCAAGACTGCCAAAAACTGGATCAAGCAAGCCAAGAACATCACCCATTCATTATCAAAGAAAATGCAATAAAATTGAAAATTTAGAACGGCACTGCAAATCACTGGACAGCAAGGGGAAAAAATAATGTTTCAGGAAAACATGAAGCATAACCTAAAAAATGAAGAAAAAAAAAAAAATCATTAGAAGGAAAGATGAAAGGCAGACCTTTGCTTGCATATCCCCGCTTATTCATCTACAGTATAACAGATCTAAGATGTAGGATTGTGGGGAATAGCTGACACCTGTCTGACACATCAACCAGCTTGTCCTATCCTCAAACTTCTTTGTTCCTTTCTCCCTCCAACTTGTAAACTAAATGATTCACACTTCGGCTTAATCATCCATGATCTACCGTTCCAGAAAGTATCACAGTATCACTTATTGCCCTAGCTATCCCCAAGCAACCAAATATGGCTATGAAACATATACAAGAGATATGACCTTTAAAAGGACGCAAAACAAACTTTTATGGTAACATCAAAGTATCGGAGCAATAATTAACACAAGATAATTTAAAGAAGTCTAAACGGAAGAAAAACTCAAAGATCTCCACCGTTCAATAAGAGCATTGGAGAAGTCAAAAAAAGGGCATACCATCTGCCCTTGCTTGGCCGCTTTCTTGATCTCCGTGATAAGCTTTTTCTCCTGGGTTTGCAAACCTTGCCTCTCTCTTTCAATTTCCCTTATCGATTTATCCAACATCCTCTTGTTCTCCCTCAGCAACTCTGCAAGTAAACATAGCAACCATTAAATTCTCAAACAATCCCCCACTTTTTCGAGGATATCAGAGACGAAATCATCTGTTATACTTAGCTAACGATATATTAACGAAGTCAAAGAACAAAACCTAAAACCAAAAATCCTAAATCAACAACTGGCAGTAACTAAAACATCCCTCGCAAAAAATCGAAGACCCGGGCAAAATTCTCTGCAACCCATCGATTTTTCATAACCAAAGAGAAAATTATACATAAAAGATCCTTTTAATTTCATAAAAAGTCGAAAAACCCATCAAAAAGAGAGGATAAATCGACTTAGTTTTAAGAATATGATAAACAACCCTAATCGAATCGCAAGCAGATGACAAAATAGAATTTACCGACAGAAACAGGGACCTAACACGATATTTACTTGATTGTGTTCAAATAGATTAAAAAATCGGAAAAAAAAAAAAAAAGGAATCCCGGACGGGTTAAGGGAAAAGTACCTGCAGGGGTTTTCTTCTTGCCGAAGAGAAAACTCATCGTGGGGAATTCAGATTTGTTCTCTTTCCACTCTCTCCCTTTGTTGCTAGATCGATCTGATGCAGAGAATTATTAGAAGAAAGGGAGCGAGCTTCTCGTCGTTCTCTCGTCTTTCGTCTTCGACGTTTCCTTTATTTATTGTTTTTCTTTTTTTAAGGAAAAGGTTTGCTTCGCCCGATCGACATTCCTCACGCGGTAAGGATCCGCCGGTAGTTGGCGAATTGGGAATTTTGGCCCGTTGCTACCCACCTCTCGTTAAACGTGGCAGTACACAGATTAAGTTTATGATAGTTAGGGACCTAGGGATAATTCTTCTAAAGCCTGCTTCGCATGTAAACACTGCGAAGTATGTGCAGTCTTTACGCGAAAATTGCTCGGGTAGAATTAACAAGGGATGCCTACACATGTTACAACTTTCTTTCAGGACTCCTAGCAAAGAAAGTTCAGTAGTCGTATTCTTCAAAGGAAATTACCGTAGGACCCTTGTTAATTTATTTTTAGCTACGCTACCCTCGTCCGACAAGTCTTACATGAGGTATGTTGGAGGAAAGTTCTATTTGTAACTAAACTATGTCTTATGCCTCATATTTTGGGTCATTAGAGAAATATTTTGCGTCCACTAATTTTTTAAAATTTTACCCTGATATCCGTTACTTTTTATTTGTGCACCTAAGCCATGGTCACGATTTCAACATTCGTAAGAAATTTGGCTAAAAGTAATATCTAAAGATATTTTTTAAAACATCTGTCAAATTCACCAAAACCTTGAAAGGAGTCTAAATAATTAGGAAAATTAAGCAAGTATCATTTCTTTGAATATTTAGGAACTTATTAATAAAAAAGGTACATGAGGCAAAAATAAAAAATGATGATAAAAATATCGTTCTTAGCAACAGTATAAAAATAGTTATAATGACTCATAAATAAATCATAAAATTCATCTATGATTTAAAAATAATTGAATACTTTTGAACTGATTAATTCCTGGATAATAATTCAAAAAATCATTAAACCAAGAAGAAAGAATAATTAAAGAATTTTTAACAATCCGGAGACCATTGAATTCCAAATTATATAAGGAGGACTTATTGCTATTTATGTTCTATGAAATATATATATAGATGTATATGTATTTATAAAATTTAAAAATATTTGAAAATTAACTTTTTCATGAGATATGTGAAACATAATATTTGATATGACAAACAGTTTATAAAATTAAAATAGAACATGGCTTGGAGACGGTAAAATCGCTATCCTAAAAAAAAATTCGTTCTCTTCTCATGCAAAATCTGGACCACACACCCTCTTTTAAGGTGTAATTCAGAAACCAAGAACTTCAATGCCCATAAGTGGCATGAGGTCGATCAAATACCGATCAAATTAGTCTTCAACCCAAATAATCAAATGAATAATAAAAATTGAGGAAGAGAGAAAAAGAGTTTTAGAGAATTTTGAGTAAAAGAAAGAATGAAAGAGGGAGAACTTGAGATAGATAAAAAACCAGGAAAAATGGGGCCTATTTATAGGGTCAGTTTTTTTCTAAAAGTCCCAAATTACCCTCAATTAGCCATTTAAAGCATTAAAAAATAATAAATAAAATAAATAAAGAAAAAAAGGGCAAAATGCATATGGAATGGTCGAACGGTCGAATGCCTGCCCGCGTGCAAGCCAAGTGATACATGGAGTAATCTACGAGGAAGTTTTTTGAAACTTTCAAAAGGTACGACAATCTTTTACAAGTTTCAAAAACTTATAATAAATTATTTGAATTTAATAAATAATTTAAACAATAAAACTTTTTGGACTTTTATTATACCTAGTGCAAGTACATTTTAAGTTTAAACTTATATTTAGTATAAAAATATATATAATATAAAGATAAACTGATCATAATATGGGGTAGTGCTATTTAGGATATGCGCTTGCCGTGATTTTTATAAGAGTTACTATGAATTCATCCTAATTTCATAGTCATTACATCATAACTACTTTTATTAAGATAGATCCTCCAAGGATATGTATAACAGAATCATACATTGCTGAATTTATGAAGTTTAATCAATTAAGAGCTATGTTCAATTCAACCGTTACACATAAAGTACTACACTATAGGAATGGGTTGGAGACAAACTTCTAGAAACAGTGCTCCCGGATATCATTTCAAAGATCGTTTTCCTTTGAATGTTGATCATAGAATCTCCAATCACAAAGGTAGGGGTCCACTCTTGTAACTATTTTGAGGGCTTAAGTTCCATCTCTCTCGATATCTCAAATATCAAGAACTTTGAAAAATCTTTGATTAAAAGCTTAGGTAGATTATTTTTTGATCTTATATATTGAAGTAATATCACATCTTTTATTTTATTTTTCATAATTTTGTATCTGATCATGATATGTTTGTTTATCTTTTTATTTGATGTCTATTGATTTAACAGATCTATTAAAGCTCTATAATTATAATTTATTAGTATTACAGATATTCTTAATGAAAGAATTTTAATATCATTAATTAGGTCTTTTAACCACTGTGCTTTAGTGCAAGTGATATCAAGAGCAGTTAATTCTAATTCTAATATACTTTTGTTATTATTGTTTGTTTACATGATCCTCAAGATATTGTATCTCCTCCAAATATGAAAAGATATCCTATGGTAGACTTGATATCTAAGTTATTTGTTATCTAATTAATAACATTAAATCCTACTAGTACTTCTGGATAACCATAGTATAAAAGAGAGTAATCTAGAATTTTCTTTAGATATCTAAAGACTCTTTCAAGGACTTTCTAATGTTCTTCACTAGGATTGCTGGTATACCGACTCAGTCTTCCAACTGTATAAACTATATCATGATAGATTCTATTTACTACATATAACAGAGATCTTATCCTCTAGGAATATTTTAATTATCTTATAAGTTCTCTTAGATTCTTCATTAAGTAAGAACTATGATCATATGGAATAGAGACAAGATTTAGATCAAAACATTCAAATTTTTTAAATATTTTATCTATTAAACTTGTTAGGGTTATTACCATTTCATTATTTATTCTTTTAAATTTCATTCCTAAGATTATATTAGCTTTTTCTAAGTCTTTCATATCAAAATTATCTAATAAATAATTTTTAATTTCTTGTATTATTTTTAGTGATGTTCCAAAGAATAAAATTTTATCTACATACAGGCATAAGATAATAAAATCTAAGTTATTCCTTTTATAATACACACATTTATCGTGTTTGTTAATTCTAAAGTTATCACCTAGGATAATTTCATTAAATTTAATATACTATTATCGAGGATCTTGTTTTAGTTCAAAAAGTGATTTAATCAGCTTACATACTTTATATTCTTGTCCTTTAAATATAAAATCTTGAAATTAGTTTATATAAATTTTTTCTATTAATTTTTTATTTAAGAATGTAATTTTTATATCCATTTGATGAATCATTAATTTATGAATTGATGCTAATGCTACTAAGGTTCTTATGGTAGTTATTCTAGCTACAAGAGTATAGATGTAAAAATAATCTAGGTCTTTTTTTTGGCTATATCTATTAGATACTAATCTAGTTTTATATCTTTCTACTATTTTATGTGATCTTAATTTTTCTTTTAAAAATTTATTTAGTTCATATTGCTTTATTTTCTAGAGGTAAATCTAATAAAATTCAAGTTTTATATTCTAGGATTAATTGAATTTCTCTATTTATGGTTTTCTTCTAATATGATGAATCTAATAATGACATAGCTTTATCATATGTGCAAGCATCATCCTTTATAAGGTATATAAAGAAATATTTTTCAAAATCTTTTTATGTTCTATTTCTTTTATTTCTTCTTATTTCAAGTTCAATTTTCAGTGTAGTTCTATAGATCTAGAAGAAGAATGTTCACATTCTAGGAATCTAGAAATTATAGTTTTAAAAAGAAATATATTATCAAAGAAAGAAGCATCTCTAACTTCAAGGATTAAATTATCACTTATATTACTAATATCTGATTTAATCACTAAGAATCTATAGGTATTACTATTTTGGGTATAATCTATAAATACAGTATCTATAGTTTTAGATTCTAATTTTCTTTTTTTGAATTCAAGAATATTTATTTTCGCTAGACATCTCTACACTTTAAGAAAACTCAAGTTATGAGTCCTCCCTTTTCAAAGTTAATAAGGAGTCTTGCCATTATCCATAATAGATATCCTATTTAGGATGAAGCAAGAACATAGCTTTCCCCCACAAGTTCATAAGTAAGTTGAAATAGATAAATATAGTATTTACCATATCCAAGAGGGTATAGTTTTTACGTTCAGCTATACCGTTGGACTGTGAAGAGTAAGGAGCAGTCACTTGACGAATTATATCATGTTCATGACAGAACTGAGAGAATTCATTCGAGATATATTCTCCTTCTCTATCAGATGTAAGAATCTTAATCTTCTTTTCTTATTGATTTTCTACTTCACTCTTATAAATTTTAAAATTATTGAAAATTTCATCTTTAGATTTAATTAGGTAACAATAATAGTATTTGAAAAAGTCATCTATAAAGATCACTAGTTCCTATTAGCATCACGGGTTGCAGTCTTGGTAGAGTCACATATGTCACTATGTATCAACTTCAAGATTGAAGAATTTTTTTAACTAATTTGAACGATTTTCTTGGTTGTTTAGATTCAGTACATATTTTACACTTAGATGTATCTAAGTTTAATTTAAAAAATAGTTTTAACTCCATCATGCATTTAATTTTTCCTAAGTATACATGACCGAAGTTATCATACCACAAATTTTGATTAGATTTATTAATAAAATAAACTTGATTTTTAGCTTTATTGATAAAATAATTTATTACATTCAATTTAAATAAGCTTTCATTTATATATTCTCTTCCTAATGAAAACATTATTCTTAGTTATTACAACTTTATCATAATCAAGGACAATTTTATATTTCCTTTGAACCAGTTAAAACCCACTCATCTATCAAATTTACCAAAACTTTGAAAGGAGTTCGAATAACTAGGAAAATTGAGCAAGTGGCATTTTTTGAATATTTAAAAACTTATTAATCAAAATGGTACATGAAGCAAAAATAAAAAATGATGATAAAAACATCATTTTCAGCAACAATATATGGTATATATCATTAACTTGTAACATAATTTTGAAAAATAGTTATGATAACTCATAAATAAATCATAAAATTCATCTATAATTTGAAAATAATTGAATAATTCTGAACTAATTAATTCCTAGATAATAATTCAGAAAATCACTAAACCAAGAAGAAAGAATAATTAAAGAATTTCTAACAATTCGGAGACTATTGAATTCCAACTTATATAAGGAGGACTTATATTAACAAAACCAATAGATGTAACATATATTAGCAGCTATTTATATGTCATAATAAATTTTTCATATAATTATATTTGCAATATGTTTAAACAAAAATGATTCTTTTTCCTCCAAGAAGGAAAATAAAATTTTTATGCATGTTACACATGATGATGATTTTTAATCTATGTAGTGAATTGAGGCATGCACTAGTAGTCATAGATAATTGTTTTGAAAGTAAATGTTTCGAGTTTGAGTTCCTGAAGAATTGAAGGACTTGGATAACTAATAGGGATGGTCCTTTTTTCTTAAAAAAATGATATTTAATCCATAAGAATAACTAATTTTTATACTGCACAGACAACCATACGCCAATGCCGACCTTTGACATATATTGTTGAACATTCATTGATAAATTAATTAGTGCATCACATGTGTTAAATATTGAGAAACTTAACTGCATGTGATATGTTCTTAAAATTCTAATTCATTGTTTACATATCTTAAGCACAAATATTGTATACTCAAATTCATTTATCGCATTGGAAATATATGTCCATGGTTGATAACATATTTATATCATTTGTATGTAACTTTGTATTCATAGGAGCTTAATTGGAAAACAGTAAATATGTTAATTAGGGTTGCACCCTAGAAATTCATTACACCAAAACATAGCTCGAGATCATAATAGTATAGGTATTTAAGAAGTCCAATTAGCTCACAATGCATGTCCAGTCAAATGTATTTCCTCCTTCCTTTCTATTTCCCTTTTTTTATTTTAATATAATTTTCTTTCAACGGTTGGGCCCATATTTAGTTTCTTGCCATCATATTTATTAGTTATAATGCATATGCAAATGTATGTGATTACTGCTAAAGTTTTCATAAGAAAGATATGTATTTAATTTTAGAAAATAATGTAGATTCAGCATTCACTACAGTGATACAGGTCTTTAGCGATGCTTTGTTTGGCTTTTCTCGATGCTCTTAAGCATCGCTAAGAAACCTCCCGATGTTTCTTAAAGCATCGCAAAAGCGTCGCCTATGTAAGCATGGGGATGCCACATGTCGATGCTTTTTAAAAGCATCGACAAATGCCGACGCTTTAAAGCAATACTAAATTAGAATTTTCTGATGCTTTTAAGTGTCGCTAGGTTTAAAACCTAGCGACGCTTTAAAGCATCGCCATATCCAAAACTAGCGACGCTTTAAAGCGTCGCCAGGTCCAAACTTAGCGACACTTTAAAGCATCTCCAGGTCCAAACCTAGCGACGCTTAAAAGCGTCAGCAGATTTATTTATTTTTTTTTTAAAAAAATAAACAGCTATACCTATACATGAAATACATACAACCTGTATACATTATCAAAATGAAAACATTCAAACCTGTATCACATCCAACATATATAAACAAATGAAAACATTCAAAGGCCTGTATCACACCCAACATATACAAACACAAACTAATTATAAAGAGTTTTTTTATATATACATAAAAGTATCAATCCAAGTTCAAATGAACAAAAAGACATACAAAAATAATAAAAAAAATAGCTGGCATCACTGATCCACCGGAGGCTGGTCGTTGTCAGGTCTGCGACTCGTAGATACACCAGGAACCTACAAGATATACATATAATTATGATACATACGTTATATATATTCTAAATTATTAGATACATACAAAATTAATAAATAATTACTTACCTGAGATGACATGAACATATACTGCACAGATGTAACATGCTCTAGTTGAGACCTAATGGTCTGCATCTCTGCTCTGTCTGCATCATATGTCTGTTAGAGCTCTGCTATCTCCTCCTGGAGTTGACGAATATGTGACTGATCATGACTCTCTCTAGCATTCCGAGTATATCTACTCACCTCATATAACTAAGTAGGGATAACTCCAACCCCATAATCCCTCACTCGTCCAGGACGCTCTGGTCCCATCAACTTCGAGAATATCTTGACCTTGATGCGACTGCTCTGAGTAGATGATGTACCCTCGCCAGCATGCTCGGAGATCATAGAGGTAGCCCTATCCTATGTTTTATAAAAAATATATATATCAATACTTAATAAAAATAAAAATATAAATCATGATATAATATAAATAAAAAAATTATATATATATCTCTAGACTCCTCCCGAACAATACTGCCATCCTGGTGAACGTGAGTCATCCGATAAAACTCTACCTCACCAGGCTCCCTCCCTTACTGATCAGCCTATATAAAGAATAAATATTACAAAAAAATCTAAAATAACACATCTTATACTCCCGTACCATGATATATGATACATGCATGATACATGATGATACATGATGTTAAAACTAAAAGTGTACTAAAAGTATTATATGATGAAAAATATACAAACTCATGTCTGAGCCGTGCATAACTCTTGGACCCCACTATGTGAGGAACAGACTGAGCTGCTCGTGCAACTCTACCAATAGCAGAATATGTCTACAAAATAAAATTAAAACTATGTTATATATTGTACAAATATAATTATGACGAGTGAAAATTAATAAATTTCGAAGTGTTTGATGATGCTACATAATCTGTGCCCTCTCGGAGAACCAATAGTGCACCAGCTCCCTCCATTGATAAGGGTGAACATCAGGAGGATAGGTAGCTGCAACCTGCTCCTCTATCTTACCCTCTCGCTTGTAGTCTCCCTTCAACTTCGTCCTATATTCTTTTCACTTGAGATTGAGAGACTTAAACACAAAATCAGAAGAATCTGGAGGGAGAACGAACTTGCTCTATAATTTAAATAAATAATAAAATAAGTATTAAATGAAATAAGCAATTCAATTGTTAAAAACCTAAGATATAAAATAATATATCAATTTTTTTACCTGTACAACTCGAAGCATCTCTACTTTATATGCAAGAAGCATGTCGTTCCACTTCGAATAATTCAAGGGACATAGTTGACCCTGGCGTGTTACTATCCCCAGAAAGCTAGTTAACAAGCTAGCAACTTTCTTAATAGGCTACCCTAGTTTGTTGCACTCTATGACTATCTTCTCGCCCTCAGGTAACTGCCACGCATCACGGACTAGTATGGATCTTCGCCTCCGCCTGAGTCTCCCGGATCCATCTATAAAAAAAATACAAAAAATTATATATCAAAAATATTGCATATGTATAAATTGAAATGGGATAAAATTATTAAATTACCCTGTATCTGTATGTCATCGACGATAGGCTCATCATCAGGATGATCCGTAGGAGGATCATGATGTGCGGACTCGGAGCAAATGGTGTCGTCCTGAGGTGGAGAGATAGTAGCATCGACCAGATGTGCAGAAATACAGGGACTGGCATCAGACTGAAATGAAGATGATCGACTGCCCTCGGGCTGTTGTGTTGAAGAAGTACCAGCCTCGGTCTGGAAAAATTAAAACTGTACATCTGATAATCGCTTCCTTCGAGGCATAGTGTACCTAACATGCATTATTTAAAAACAAGTCGGTCAACATTATAATCAAATTATAACGGAAATGAATTGCAATTTAAAATATAACATAATTATTCATGCAAAAATATAAACCATCTTATAAACTACTTACTCGTCATAATCAACCAGTTGTACTTTTTCGGAATCCAACATAACCAAAATAGTTGTATCATTTATGTTATCATATGGCACAATATTGTAAGGCTACACTGAGTGTAAGTATCATCATTATCTTCTTCCATCATTTTTTTCATATCATACAAGTCTCTGGATTTTGTCTTAATAATAGTAGCCCATTCTTTATCCTTCGAGTCTTGTACATAAAAAACTTGTCGAGCTTGAGATGAAAAAATATATGGATCATCCTTCAATAACACACCCGTATGTATCAATCTTGAAAAATTAACAAGTATGAATCCGTTTGAGTCCTTTTTCAAACCTTTTGATATATTTATATCCATCCAATCACATCGAAATAATATAACTTTAAAATTTTCATAATAATCCAACTTCAAAATATCTTTAAGTATACCATAATAAGATTTTTCATCTGCTTCTACCATAAACCACTGTTCTGAGTTTTTCTAAGTTTCTCGCGCTCCTTGGTATGAAATTTAAAGCCATTTATAATAAAACTGTTATATTTGTTCACAATATAATTTGGACCTCTGGCAAGTGCTATTAGTTATGTTGAACTATTTTTCTCCATTAGTATCGGTACCTAGAAAAGATAATATCAATTATCGATCACTTATTCGATGTTAAATATATATAAAATTATTATACGACTTATATATACTAACTTGATTGGCAATCCAATTAGGGAATAACTTAACCAACCATCTTTGTTCAATCCTTGGATTAGGACGAGTGGAATGATTGGCTTGTCGTTGTACAGCTAAAAATTCACTGCATGACAATCAAATATAAGTTTGACAACAAAATATCTAATATTTAGTATTATCCATGTATAGATAGACTAACCTGTGATAGTCAGATATGATGTCACTATGTAGCAATACATAATAATGTGCTTGTGACCGGGATTTATGGTCAAGAAAAATACTTTCAGCTTTTCCTATAAATCTTCTGGATGATGCAAATTTGTATAGATCTGTATTATCCATAGTATCACCATGACGTTGAGATCGATTGAATACAGTCTCTACACCTTCGAGATATCTTAAACAAAATATTAAACGCTCTTCAGTAATATATTCCTCTACTATTGAGCCCTCGGGATGGGCTTTGTTTCGTACATAATCCTTCAAATGAACAAGATACCTTCAAAAAGTATGATATTTATATCGCATTAAATAATGAAAAAGATATCTAAATTATGAAATTTTAGTTTTATAGCATTACCTCTCGATAGGGTACATCCATCTGTACTGTACCAGTCCACCAAGTTTAGCTTCTGAAGCTAGGTGAATGAGTAAATGAACCATAATCGTAAAAAATCTAAGAGGAAAAATCTTTTCTATCTGACATAATGCAAGTATGACTTGAAACTGCAACTGATCAAGCTCTTGAGGATCAAGAACCTTATAACATAATGCCTTGAAGAATGATGATAACTGAAAAACAACCGTAATAACTTGTTCGGCATTAATGACTTTAAAGCCAATGGAAGAATATCTTGCATTAGTATATATCCATCATGACTTTTAAGATTTGAAATTTTTTGCTCTTTCAGATTTACACATCGTGAAATATTTGATGCATATCCATCATGAACCTTGGTATTCTTTAAAACTGTTAGGAAGAGATCTTTTTCTTGACTAGATATTGTATAATATGCATGAGGGATATAAGTTCTATCATTTGCAAGCACTTGTGGATAAAGTTCATATCGGATGCCCATTTCTTTTAAATCAAGACGTGCATTCATGTTATCTTTAGTCTTTCCATCAAGATTTAATATTGTTCCAATTAAATTATCGTAAATATTCTTTTCTATATGCATAATATCAAGATTATGCCAGAGTATATTATGCTCCCAATAAGGTAAGTCAAAAAATATGCTTCTTTTCTTCTATAATTGTTTAGTATGCTTATGGGTAGATGCTGTGATTGTATCATCATCATTTTCAACTTCAAAGAAATTATCTAGATCCTCGAGCACTGCTGTATCTAAGATGCAAGTATTGACTTCCTCCGATACTTCTTCTTGTATTGAAGTCTTAACATCATCTTTTCCTCGCTTTTTAGAGGACTTTGTCATCTTGTCATAACTATGTCTGATACCTAGTATTTGTCTATGAATATCAGAACTAGAAGGTAGAATTGGAGCAGATCCCAACTCTATAGTACCATCAAATAAATCCTTCTGAAATCGAAATGGATGATTTGCCTCCAACCATCGACGATATCCCATATAACAGAACTTTCCTCCATGTTTTAATCAAATTGAATGAGTTGATTCATCACAAGAAGGACATGCAACTCGTCCTTTAATGCTCCAGCCAGATAAATTAGCATATGCAGGAAAATCGTTAACAGTCCATAATAGAGCTGTCCGCAGATTGAATATTTGGCCATTCGAAGCATCAATTGCACTGATATCCTTCCATAGTTGTTTCAATTCATCTATTAAAGGTTGTAAGAAAACATCAATATAATTGTCTTGACCCTTATCACTTGGAATGATCATTGATAAAATAAGTGAAGACTGTTTCATGCATATCCATGGTGGCAAATTATAAGATATCAGAACAACTGGCCAGGTGCTATAGATAGAACTTAAGATCCGAAATGGATTGAACCCATCACCGGCTAAACCCATCCTGACATTACGAGCATCAGATACAAAATCAGGATGTCTGTCATCAAATACTTTTCATGCTAAACTATCCACGAAGCGTCGACCACGATCGGTCGGCGGTGGCGTGTGATGCGGGCGAGCATCTGGGACTTGATGAGGCCGGCATCGAACTTAGGGAGGGCCATGGGGGCGATGACTCCGAGCAAAAGATGGGCCATGCGTTGGTGTTGGCGAGCAAGGAGTGACGCTCGGAGGAGGAGACCGGTGGAAGGCGTCACGTGGAGGTCTACGATGGAGGGAGATGTTCGGTCGGAAGAGAAGGACCGGTCGGTGGTGATCTCGCTCACAGGGAGAAGAAGTTCAGCGGATGGGATGTTGGTAATGATGGAGCATCGATCTGAGACGGGGGCAGCAAGATTCGCCGGTAGTCTCGAAGGCGGGCAACACCGAGATGGAGAGGTAGGTGGGATGGGTGGCACTGTGGCACGATCGTCGGATTGATGGCAGGGAGCAAGGAGGATGGCTCTGGTTGTGTAGCATCTTGCGGACCTAGGGCAATGGTGGTTCCGGGAAAGAAGAAGCATGAGAAAAAGTAGAAGGAGGAGAGAGAGAAGCCCTAGGAAAAAAGCACCAGAGAGAAGAAAGAAATCCCAGAAAGAAGAAGAAGGGGAGAACCAGAAGAGAGAAGAAGAGAAGGAGGAAGTCGGGACACACCCAAACATTTTCTCAAATAATTTTCTTCTTCACTTTGCTTTTTATTCTGAATAACCAAAGATCTTAAATAGACTAAAATCTAATCAGAACTTCAACAGACTGAGAGATCCAAACAAATAATAAGATAAATCAAACTAAACAATCAAATTCTAAAAACAATCGAAACAAACCAATCCTAAAATAAACTAAGCAACCTAACAACCAATAAGATAATATTCTTGAATTTGAATTCAAGAGTGGTGCTGAATCAGGATTAGTGCTGATGATCAGGATCTGTGCTCATCGACTCCAGGATCTTGGGCCCCATGGCTTGGGCTGGGCTGGGCTTCAAGTTCTAGGCTAGGTTTCTAGATTCTGAGCTGGCTTCAGGTTTTGGGCTGAACTGGGCTTCAGGTTATGGACTGGGTTTCAGGTTTGATCTGGGCTGCTTCAGATTTTGGACCGATGTCCCCATCACCGACAACCTGGGAATGATATCGGGACAGGGGCAGCGGCAGCCTGCAGGGGAGTGAGGACGATCGTGGTGGTCGAACCTGGACCCAAACAAGCATTACCCTCCCCAAAAAATAAACTTACTGATTTTGTAGCAAGGGCAGCTATCGATCATTCCCGGTAGCTTGAGAATGATATCGGGACAAGGGCAGCGGCAGTTGGCAGGGGAGTGGAGAAGATCGTGGTGACTGGCGAAGCTCGGATCCAAGAATGGTAGCGCGGCCAGCGGTGTCGATGTCGGGATAGCTGCGGGGGGTCGATGTCGGGGTAGCGCGGTCGGTAGGGCTAGGATCCAATGAAGGCATCGCTGCTAGAGCTGAAGGATGATGTCCAAGGTGGCTGACCGGGCTCGGAGCTGAGGAAGGGAGAGCCGGAGAGGTAGCCAGGTAGGCCGATGTCGGAGCAGCAAACATCGAGGAGCGAGGGACGATGTTGGTCATCGAGGAGGGGTCCATCATCGAGGGGTGAGGTGTTCGCCGTCGAGGGTGGGGGAGGCGTCGGCCATCGAGGGGTCGATAGGCGAGAGGGGGAGATGTTGGCTATCGAGGGGAGATTTGGGGTTCGGTGGAAGGGAGAAAAGGGCTAGGGCATGAATAAATGGAGAGATTTTATAGTAAAGCTAGGATTGATCTAAATCATTGGATCACGATCTAACATTCTAAAATTTATATAAATATATATATGTATATTATTATTTTATTTAATTGGGTCTTGGGTATGCCAGGTCTAGATATGTAATATCCAGACCCGAATCCATTTAATTATAACTAAACGGGTTCGGAACTAGGTCCGAATAAATGGGTCCAGATTTAGATCTAGACTCGGACCCGTTGGGTCCAGATCCACGGGTCTCGGGTCCGGACCCGACTCATTGACAGCTCTACACTACCAGCCTACTTTTCTTTAACCAATATATATATTTCAATGTCTCAACTGTAAAAGTGCTAATTTATAATATCAGAAAGTCTAGGGGTATAAATACAAAATGATCCTTTGGACCAATATGTAATTATAATTTTTTTCAAGATCTAAACTATAAAAGGACTAATTTACAATTTCAAAAAATCCAGGGGCCTAAGTGTAAATTGGCCTTTTGAACCAAAATATAATTATAAATGTTGGACGAACTAAATTATAAAAGGGCTAATATATGATTTCAGAAAATCCAGGGTTCTAATTTTAAAATGACTTTTTTTTTAAAGGTTATTGGGTTATTAGATCTTGGGTTTGAATCCAAAATTCAAAACCCACTAGAGCCCTTCTTCCCCATAATTCACCCAAGAATAGGGGCTTCAAACCAAGGAAAAAATGGCTGCCGCTCCTTTCTTCCAAATCCACCATCGCCGGTGCATGACTGGCCAGACGGCCACAACGACCGACATGGACTGCCAGTCATCTCCTCCGGCAATGTCACCAGCATCCGGTGGGGCCCAAAGTTAAGATCGACATTTTTTTTAATGAGTTCGGCCCGCCGGTGGAGAACGCCACCACAACCGGCCGAGAATGGATGCTCACTGGTTCTGGTGCTTACGTCGGAGGTCAAGCATGCATCCACGGCAAGTGGTTTGGCTTCTTTCTTTCCAAATTTTTTTAATGCTTGGCCCATCGACAGAGATCTAGATCTCCGATCACCGCCGCTGGGTTGAAGGGGACCATGATCTCCCACGGTCACCGACCCTCAGGCCTTATCCACAGTTTTTTTATTAATGTTTATCGATGATCTGAAAACAGATCACTTTCGCCAAATAGGGATGTCGCCACTGGCCATTGCCACCTCTCCCTACCACCGCCGACCACCCCTCAGCACTAAAGAGCATGGGCACAAGGAGATCGGTGATCAACGGTGGGAAGAAAGGAGAAAAGGGAGGTTTAAAAGAAAATAAAATAATAATAATAATAAAGCATGAAGGTACGGCTTTTATGATCATCATAACATACAAATCTAAGGTGGTAAAGAATATTATCATGATTCTAATCTTCTATCTCAGATACCAGGGCTTTGATAACAAATATAAAAAAATTTTCTCAACACCTCGATCGATCAAGAATATTAAAATCAAAAACAATATGTAAATCTAATAAGAAGTTTATGATACATACTTGTATCCGCCATAATCTTCATAATTTCCAAACCGGGAAGAGATGCTCATATGAACATCGAAGTCGGAGTCCTCTCCAGCATCCTCTTATAACAGGCGGCTCATCGATGGGACAAGCCGTGAGAGCCAATCTCATGTAAAAATATCATATATCATAAGGAGTGGGAGGGGACCTAGCCTATTTGTTGATCCCTTGAGTGATTTTGATGATAACAAAATATTGGAGCATGCATTTGTCTTACTAACAACTTTTCAAGTATATTACAAGTTTTTGTAGGATGATTTTAATGCTCCAACGGTCAAATATCAAGTCCCAACGGTCTACAACGGCTATATCCATCTAAAAAGAGTACAAGACTATAAATGAGGGATTTGGACAACCTTTGAAGAAGCTAATGCATAATTGAACATTAAATGAGCTTGTGAGCAAGGGAGCACAAGAAGAACATTCAAGTCAGATTTCAAGTCTTCACCAACTCCAACTAGAAGCTTGAAGCACTTATTGAGGAAGAAGAAGAAGCCATTGAAGTGCATTAAAGTGCAATTAAGAAGGCTTCTCTTGAGCTATAACTGCAACCGCAATCATTAGACAACTTGGGTTTATCATTAGTTGCTTATTTTTTCTTACTCTTTATGAGTTGTTAGGTTCTTGGTGAGCCTGATTAAAAACCAAGTGTGAGTTGTTAGTGATCCCATTTTAAAACTAACAGTGTAAGGATTTTTGGTAAGCCCGGTCAAAACCAAGGTTAGGTTTTTGGTGATCCTGTTGAAAACCAAGAGTTGAATTTTTGGTGAGCCTGATTGAAAAACCAAGTTAGGTTTTGGATTGTGAGCCTGGTAAAACAATCCGACTGTATTCCAATGATGAATATAGTAGAAATCTCAAGCGGTATCTTGGATAGTAGATATAGGAGCGAAGGTGCTCCGAACCACTATAAATTTGCTGTGTTTGCATTGTGCCTTTTCTCTCTGTGTTTGCTTCCACTTTCAATTATTTGAAACACAGCACCTCCATACTAAAGTAGATTTAAAAGAGCTGTTCAATTTTTTTAAATTCTCAATTCACCCCCCTCTTGGGAAAGCTACATGGGCAACAACCTATTATTTATAAATAAATCCTAAAAGACCTTCCCATTATGGATCAATTGGACCAAAGCTTATACTGTACCGCCTCAATCATACCAACCCACATGAGATACTCCTAGTCCAAACAATGATCACATGACAATGGACTCAACCTACATCTATCAACATGAACCATAATATCAATCCAATTTTAATAAAATAAAATTTTAATTAATATTAGCCTAAATTTTTTTAAAAAAAACTCTTACAAGGAAAACATATATATCATTCCTTGTTCCCTCCAAATCTCTTTATACATCCACTTATTCACCATGGCCTAAAAGACACAAAGCAGCAGCACAAGGTAAAAGGTAAAGGAGATGAGATCCAAACAACAAACATTCGATATATATATATATTTTAAACAGTGGTTTTCTTAGTATGGCTTCTTAGGAGCACTAAAGAAATAGAAGGGTGGTTGGTTCTCACCACCCACCTCTTCTTCTCCGTCGTCCACGCTCTCGGACACTGCCGAGGCAGAGGTTAGAGTGCTTCCGGATCTCTCCTTCAAGCTCCCGGTAGGGTGCAACGGGAACAGCTGCAGCGTCTCCTGGGGGCCGTTCATGTTGGCATGACCATGATCAGTGCGGACCGTTCCAGTGGCATGATCATGATCATAAAGGTAAACTCGATGAGGTGAATTGCTGCATGCCTGTTGGCTTCTCTCTTGGCTCACTTGAAACTCTGGTCTTGGATTCATGTTCACAGCTCCGGGTATGAAAATGCTAGGGAACTGTAGTTGGTGCCAGCCAACTCCAACCCGTGGTGCCGAAAAGTTATATGGGCCGCGAACAACTGCATGAAAGATGAACCACAACACCATCCAATAGATGATACGATGAGGAGAGAGAGAGAGTTTTTCAGGAAAAAAGAGAGTAATGAAGAGAAAGATGATGTAGTTTAACTTGTAACTTTAAGGTCACCTTTGGTATTGTTGTGTTACTGTTGGAACCACCTTTTTTTTTTATATATATACAAATTTTTTATTCCGGTGTATAAAAGGAAAAACAATAATAACTTGCGTAGAAAAATAACATAAGAGATAGTAGAGATAAAAGTAGGAGATCACCATTTATCTGAAAATATACACAAAAATTGAAGGGGAAGAAATTTAGGGAGAAGTCTGGTGGACAGCTGAGAATAGGATGGCTGTTCAATACGGTGCAAATAAAAAGTAACTGTTAAGGGAAGGATATATATATATATATGAGTTAATTACAGAAGACCAGTTGAAACAAAGCAAAAGAAAATGGTAGCAAAGCAGGAGAAGCATCAGACCCAAAACAGGAAAGAAAATATTGCGAACTAAGGTAAAAAGAAGCGAACAGAAAGGTAAAAGTAAATTTATAAAATTACACAAGGAAAGAGAAGTTCTAGCACAATCTCTTATGCACGCAAACAAGTAAAAGATCATTAATTATACTTCCGGCTTAAGCAAAAATGATGCATTAAATACTACACTGTACATATAAGATCGGAAATAAAACCAATATAAATGGAACCATAATGACAACCAGCATGATAAATACAGTTTTTAAGTGAGGGAGCCAAAAACAAGAATTTTTTTTTTTAAAAAAAAAAAAAAAATCCTATCTGATCAGGCAAATAAAAAAAGAAAGGATGGATCCCCTCAAAAACTTCAAAAAATAATTAGCCAACTTAAAGTAAAAGACAGCACGCCCAAGAGGCTCACCATTGGTGCAAGTTGGTGGAGGAGGTGGTGAGAGGACCGGTGCCGGCGGTGCCCGGTGGAGGAGTGGGCTATAGCAGGCAAAGCTCTCCTGCTTCTGTTTCTGCCGCTGCCGAGCCTTATGGTTTTGAAACCAATAGAACACATTCTTCCCCTCGATACTCCCGTACTCCCTCAGCATACCAGTTATCTGCTGTATCTGCTCCGCGCTCGGCGTCCGCATCCCCTGCCGGTAGAACCCTTCCAGCATCGCAATCTGCTCCTTGGTCGGACTCCACCGAGAGCCCAACAACGACGGCGACGAGGCCGACGCCGATCCCTTGCATTCCTCCATGGCGATCGAGAGGAGGTTTTGGAGATCTAGCTATAAAGGGAAGAGAAGTAGGGTTTTGTTTTGTGGGGACTCTCTTCAGAGAGGGGCTGGCCTCTTTTATGCATGCATGAAGGGTGTTGGGGGTGGGGTTGGGAGGGTGATATCAATTTGTCGTGTACTGGGGTCAAGAAACGTGAGAAGGGTTGGAGTTGGGCATGCGTGTGGTTTCTGGCGCTGGACAGCTCTGAAAACATGGCCGGGAGCGGCCGGGGGGGGGGCTCCAGGTGCTGCGTCGCTTTTGTTTGGCATTGAATGGGGGGCGGGGAGGGGTGGGAGGGGGGAGATTACGGAATTGGGTTTTGCGTTTGGGGACGATGGCCAATGACCATGGATTACTTTTTGGATTGGAGCTCAGATTGAGTGGACTTTTTACCCCCTCGGAAATGATATAAATTCTTTCCTTGTGTTATTGGATTTAATAGGGACTTGATCTCTTATCTTCTATTTATAGCAACCATATAGTCTATTGTTTCTAAGAAAAGTTATTATTTATAATTGCAGCGATTCATCTGGTAGATAATATTCGTGATTATCATGAGACTTAACATAGTTAATTATTTTATTGCCTGTGTACTTGGTAATCATGATTATCCATTGGGAAGTATTTGAAGGTCGTATATAATAACATAAATAAACAAGAATCGCTCTTTAATGATAAAAAGATTTAGCTAGAAAACGGTATTTTTCTAGATAAATATTTTTTAGATAATTTTTAGATAGAAAAATAATTTATTCATGTTCTTTTATACATAAAAAAATAGATTTGAAATATGTTATCCATATTTTTTTGTATTATTACTTTTCTGAACAAGTTGTTAAAATTTATTTATATTTTTTATAATATTTTTATACTTTTTAGGTATAAAAGATAGCGGTGAATTATTGAGTATTGAATGATAGAGATATTGTAAATGGGAATGAGAGCATTTTAGAAATAAAATTAAATATTTACTTTACTGGTTGGTGATAAAATGATTTAGCCATCTTTAAGGTGGCTAAGATTTTCTTACATTTCATAGATAAACGCTATCTATAAGAAAGTAACTTAACCAGTTTAAAAAGCACAAAAATAGAGATAGATTGATCAATAAAAAGTAAACTAGCTTTTTCATGATGTTTATTCATAAAAGAATAGGCTATAAGTGTAATGTGAAATGGAATCCTCGTTTACTGGTAATAAATTTGTCTTTAACTCAAATGCACGTATTGTATGTGCTAGATTTAAATAATCTTTTCAAAAAGTCTACTCCAATTAATTTGCTCATCTAAATCTTTAAAACTTAATTTTAATTTCTTTAAAGGTTTTCTAACTTATAGCCAAACGAAAAGGCAAAAGTGATTCTCATAGCAGCGGCAAGCAAAATGAGAGCAACCTAAACCATAAAAATGAGATTATGGGAGAGCAATAGGTTAAACTACCTTCCCACCTAAGAGATATCTTTCCTTGATTTGATGCTCTTATATGGGATGTTATGATATGTATCCATGATTGGCTAATCCTAGTTAGGATATTTGGTAGACATTTTCTTTATGTACCTCATCCTAGTTAGGATATTTTGGTAGACATTTTTCTTATGTACATTCTCATGTGTATATTTAATGGGATGAATCCCAAGCACAAGAAATATAGAATTCAAGTTTCAACATGGTATCAGAGCGGGTTGTTATTTCATCTTATCCCTGCCTATCCCAAACCTATTCTAATCCTATTCCCACCTTATTCCGGCCCCCTTTTTCCTTTTCTCCAAGGATGACCTAATCACCGCCCAGACCCGTCACTGCACCCACGTCTCCCATCGATTCCCGCCAGACCTCCCTCGGCCTCCGTCACATGGCCTCCAGTCACCAGCCGTCACCGCCCCAGCCTCCGTCACTGCCCTAGCCGTCACTAGCCATCACCAAACCGTCCACCTCCCACTGCCCCTTCACACCATCCGTCGGAACTCACTCCTCCATCCATCCCCGTCACCACCCTAGCCACTGCCTCCTTTCATCGACTCGTCACCGCCCGTCCTCCTCTCATCCGTCGGACCTCCCTCCTCCATTCGCCCCTGTCACCACCCCAGCCACCGCCTCCTCTTATCGCCCATCATCGCCCACCATCCACCGTCCACCGAACCCACCCCAACCCGCCGATCCAGCAGCGCTCCTCCGCCTCTTCTCCTTGTCTCCCCGGCCCTCCCCTGCACTTCCTCGACAGCTCCCGCGTTCGACCTGCTGCTCCTGTAGCACCCTGAGAGAGTAGAGCGCGTCAAGGAGAGATTGACAACGCTCGCCCCGCCATCCTTGCCGCCTACGACCTCCGATCCTCCTTCTGTGCCCTGCTCTGCACCGGATCGGCCCTGCATCGTCGACACCGTCGCCTCTGCACCGACCCCAGCTCCGTCCAACTACTCTGTGCACTGGCCAGCTTCCTGCATCCAATCAATCTCCCATCCGACCACTGGCACAGTCCCTGTTGTGTTGCTGTGCCACTTCTCCCGTGCCGCCAGACCGTCGCCTGTGCTGCCCCTTTATGTGACATATTGTCCGAGGACATCAGCGCCACCGCCTTAGGATTTCACCGCCAGGATTTCATTACCGGAAATCTCTCCATCCACCAGAATCCTCCTTCTTTGCCTGTGACCGCTGTGTCTCCACCAGACCTGCTTCTTGATCCTGCTGTGGGCTTCAACTGACTTCGCTTGGCTCATGATGACTGAGGTCGCTCAGCCGATTGTGGTTCACCTGAATGGGACTAATTATCCCCAATGATCCTTCATGATGAAGATCTTTTTAAAAAGACGTGGACTTTGGCAATATATTACTGGTGAAATTTCTTGTCCAATTGCTCCCGGGGAGTCCTTTACAACATGAAAAATTGACAACAATAAAATCATGACATGGATTTCTAACACTGTCAGTCCCTCCATCAGCCTACATTTTAGCAAATTTGAGACTGCAAAGGAAGTATGGGACTTCCTCGCCAAGCGGTATAATTAGACCAATTTTACTATCAAATATAAGCTTGAACTGGACATCCGTCATCTCAAGCAACAACCAGAGCAATCTGTGACTGACTTTCACTCTCAGATGTCTCTGATTTGGGACCAACTTGCCTTGATGGAGCCCAAGTGGACCCATGATGCAGAACTATATTATCAATTTCGGGAAGAGTTTCATCTTGTCCAATTCCTAATGGCTCTTCACGATGAATTTGAGTTTGTTCGGGCTTCCATTCTTTACCGCTCCCCTCTTCCATCTGTTGACACTGCATTGTCCGAATTACTTGTTGAAGAAACCCGGAAGAAGATTGTCTCCTCCAACCATGATGACTCTGTCATATTGTCTACCCGGATTAAATCAAAGGGCCACTCTCAACTTTAGTGTCACTCATGTAAAAAGTTTGGCCATCTTGCTCGCAATTACCTGGTGTCTACTTCTCGACTCTAGGATACATCCTCCATGCAGTGTACCTACTATAAGAAAGTTGGACATGCTGTTTGGAATTGCCCTCATCCAAACTCCAACAATATGAGAACCAAAGCTCGAAACTCTGGAGATCGCTCTTCCTCCGCTGCTACTACTGTTATGCCCGAGCTTCCAGCCTAAGCCGCCACATCCCTTACTCCAACTGATATTCAGACAATGATTCATCAGGCTCTCTCTATTGGTAATCCTACTGCCTCATCTTCTGCCACATCCATTCTGCCAGGTAAGTGGTTCTTTGATTCTGGTGCCTCTAATCATATGACTTTCAACCCTGATATCTTCCAACATGTTTCCTCTCTTCCTTTTCCACCTCATATTCAAACTGCAAATGGATCACTCATTACTGCAAGCCATCGTGGAACCATTCACTCTTCTAACCTATACCTTTCTGATGTTCTTCTTGCTACTAAACTTTGTATGAATCTTATTTCCATTGGCCAATTATGTGACAAAGGTCTTACCGTTACCTTTACTCCTTCTGGTTGTATTGTGCAAGATTGCTCAACGGGGAAGGAAGTTGGGACAGGCCGTAAAATTGGTCGACTTTTTATTTTGGATACGCTTTATGTTTCTCCTAGTTTTGGTACTCATTTTGTCGCTGCTGCTTCCACTAATAACTCTTCTTATATGTCTTGGAACGACCGTTTAGGTCATCCTTCTGTTTTAAAGTTATCTCAATTAATTAATAAAGATTTTCTTGGCTCTGTCTCTTTAATAAAAGACCCACATTGTGTTCACTACAAATTATCAAAACAATTTGCCTTACCTTTTTCTTTAAGTCACACCACTACTACTGCTCCTTTTGATCTTATTCATTCTGATGTATGGGGTCCTGCCCCTATATTCTCTATAGGTGGTTCTGCTTATTATGTTATTTTCATTGATGATTTCACTCACTACACCTGGCTTTATCTTTTGCATGCTCGCTTTGAGATCTTATAGGTTTATATTGAATTTACCACCATGATCAAAACTCAGTTTTCTAAGCACATAAAAATCTTTCATTCTAACTCTGGTGGTGAATATCTTTCAACATCATTTAACCGTTATCTTAAATCTCAGGGCACTCTTTTGCAGTTATCTTGTGTTGAAACTCCTCAACAAAATGGTGTGTCTGAGAGAAAACATCGTTATATTGTTGAAACTGCCCGTACTTTACTCCTTTCATCTTCTATTCTGAAAGTTTTTTGGGATGAAGCCATGAATACCGCTGTATATCTAATTAATCGACATCCTTCCTGTGTCCTTGGTGGTCTCTCACCCTTTGAACGGCTTTATGACTCTCCGCCTTCCTATGACCATCTTCGTGTTTTTGGCTGTACTTGCTTTGTTCATCTTTCCAAACATGAATGTGACAATTATCCAAAAAAAATGCAATCTGTGTTTTCTTAGGGTATGGGATAAATCAAAAAGGATATCGGTGTTATGATGCCGAGACTCAAAAATTACGCATTTCTAGGCATGTCACCTTTTGGGAACAAATTCTCTTCTTTTCATTATCTCATAAAAAATATTCATTTCAAGAACCTCTGCTTGATCCTTTTCCCTCTCATGAATCCCTTCTTGCGGAAAATGGGCATTCCGAACAACATGGCCAATCTACTGTCTCACCAACTGACACTTCTCCTGCGCGCAATTTGACAGCACCAGAGAGGCGATACCCTACTCGTCATCATACTCCACCGGTTCATTTGACAAATTATCATTGCTACTTGTCCTCTATATTGCCTTTACATGAACCTAAATCCTATCAAGAGGCATCATCTAATCCTTCCTGGCAGAATGTCATGGCAGAAGAACTTGAGGCTCTATGACAAACCCATATGTGGGACCTGGTTGATCTGCTACCTGGAAAATCAATTGTGGGCTGCAAATGGATATACAAAATCAAAACTAAGGCTGATGGTTCCATCGAGCGCTATAAGGCTCGTCTTGTTGCTAAAGGTTTTACACATGAGTATGGCATCGACTAAGAAGAGACCTTCGCTCCTGTTGGCCGTATGACTTCCGTCCAGATTCTACTTGCTGTAGCTGCTGCTAAACACTGGTCCTTACACCAACTTGATATCAATAATGCCTTTCTTCATGGAGATCTATCTGAAGAAGTCTACATGATGCCGCCTCTGGGCTTACCTCACTAGCCTCATCAAGTTTGTAAACTTCATCGTGCACTTTATGGTCTCAAATAGGCACCTCGTGCTTGGTTTGAAAAATTCCAAACCACCCTTCTTGATTATGGATTTCTCCAGAGCCTTCATGACTCCACCTTATTCTATCGACGCTCCTCTCATGGGATAGTTTTACTTCTTCTCTATGTTGATGATATGGTTATCACTAGAGATGACCAACAAGGCATTCATGACACCAAGCACTACTTACACAAGTGCTTTGAAATGAAAGATCTCGGCTTACTACGATTCTTTCTTGGCATTGAAGTCAACTATCAGTCTGATGGTCTTTTCCTTTTTCAAACTAAATATGCCTCTGATTTACTTACTCGTGTCGGCATTTCTGACAATAAAACTGTTGATACCCCTTTTGAAATAAATTTGAAGATTTAGCCCATTGATGGGAAGATTCTCACTGATCCCACTAGGTATCAACAACTTGTTGGCAGTCTCAACTATCTCACTATCACTCGACCGGATATTTCTCATGCCGTTCATGTTGTCAGTCAATTTATGTCTGCGCTTCGCTCTACTCACTATGCTTCTGTGCTTCGGATACTCCAATATATCAAAGGCATGCTATGTCATGGGCTTCTTCTTTCCCCCTCTAATTTAAATCTTCATGCATACTCTGATTCAGATTGGGCTGGAGATATCTCTGATCGACGCTCTATCACTGGATATTGCATATTTTTGGGCAACTCACTGATTGCTTGGAAAAATAAAAAGCAATCAGTTGTATCTCGCTCTAGTGCAGAAGCTGAATACCGGGCCCTTGCTCATACTACTGCTGAGATTGTCTGGCTTCGCTGGCTTCTTAATGATATGGGCATACAGCTATATGCTCCAATGCCCATTTATTGTGATAGCCATGGTGCTATCCAAATCACCCGCAATGCTGTCTTCCATGAGCGTACCATGCATATTGAAATTGACTGTCACTTTACTCGCCACCACTATCAGCAACAGACTATTGATCTACATCATATCTCCTCCACCAATCAAATTGCTGATTTACTCACCAAGTCCCATGGCGAATAGCGCTTTCACTACCTTCTCTCCAAACTTCATATGCAAGAAGCACCTTCAATTTGAGGGGGGGTGTTAAACTACCTTCCCACCTAAGAGATATCTTTCCTTGATTTGATGCTCTTATATGGGATGTTATGATATGTATCCATGATTGGCTAATCCTAGTTAGGATATTTTGGTAGACATTTTCCTTATGTACCTCATCCTAGTTAGGATATTTTGGTTGACATTTTTTTTATGTACAATCTCATGTGTATATTTAATGGGATGAATCCCAAGCACAAGAAATATAGAATTCAAGTTTCTACACAATACATGCATCGTACTGCTAGATGACGCGATGGAATGATGCACCCTACATGGCAAAAGTCCAGTAGCCAAAAATATCATTAGCTTACATTCTGACCCGAGTATTATGGGGCATATGGAATCCCATGTGAACCAGCAGGGATCACCTTGCAAGGCTAGATACTCCTTTGTCGCACCACATGAACCTATTATATCATTTTCTCTCATAAGCATCCCTGTTGCTTGGCTCTTGGATCTATTATAATTAATTGTAGCCGAAGTACCTAATCTAGGTAGGCTACAAAGGAGGATATAAAAAAGGATAATAAAGGATATACCAATTAATTTAACTTATGCTTCCGTTTAGACTCATCAATTTTTTTTATTCTAATAGGACTAAGGTCCTGTTTGACTAAAATTTTGAGATACCTGAAAGCACTTTTCAGCTCTTTAAAATCATTTTTGAATGGTATAGTGATGTTTGGTAAAAAATTAAAAAGTTAGTTTGATTTTAAGAAAAAGTTGAAAAAATCTATTTAGAAAAAGCTTCATTTTGGAGCTTTATTCCAAAAATACTTTCTATCCAATATCAGAAAATTATTTTGATTTAAATAATATTTTTTTATTATCATCCTATCATATCAAAAAAAATTTTGATTATCAAATATATAAATATATTAAAATTTCAAAATATTTTATAAATATGATTACAAAATAGTAAATATTTTTTTATAAAAATTCTACTTTTAAAAATTTGGCTTCTCAAAAGCTCTAGTTTCAAGAGTTACAAAAATCCTAATGCTAATAGCAATTCCAAACATAATCTAAATTAAGCAGAACAAAAGCTATTCTTGGAATCACATGTATTAAGCGGTGCATACATAGCAAATAATTTAAGAATTTTGCTAACCAGTGCCCTTAAGGTATTGGTTAAGAAATATTTAATGACCTTAAAAATTAATAAAACCCACATTTAAAACATCAAAAAATAAGGCTCGGACCACTCATGTAATATTAAATAGTATTATTTTTAAATTTTAAAAACAAATATATCTTTAAATAGAAATAATTAATATAATATACTAGTATAATAATATATTAGATATTAATATATTATATTATATTACATATAATATAATATATATAATACAATATAGTATGTATATATATACTAATTATTATAATAAAATAGTTATTATACTAATATTATATATATTATATAATATTAATATATTTAATTAATTATCTTTATAAAAGAGTTTATTTATTTTTAAAATTTAAGAATAATAATATATATATATATGTTATATATATATATATATATTATATTGATTTTTTTAAAAAATATTAAATATTTCTTGACCAGTGCTATTAGCGGCACCGGTCAAGGATGGATCGGTCATCAGTGCGCGCGCACCGAAGCAGGCTTCCCCTGGGGACATGAATGATAGCACGACATATTCCAATCACCTGGAGATTCTGTGGGAATTCGTAGAAAGCAAACAAAGAAACCAGCCAAAAATGTTAACGTGGAAAAGGGCATGTTCGTGTGCATGGTAGTCAGCAGCCGAGTCAGAGACTTAGACCCGGGACTAGAGGAAGAGGCCAGGTCAGGTCTCTTATTTGTAGCTATCCTGTAAATTATAGGTTCTACTAGCTGAGAGGAGCTATATATCTATAAGATAGCAGGATGAGTACGTAATGAGGAAGCTTTGGGATGCGGAGAGCTAGCTTTTTTGCAGCAGGCAAGGCTGGGGGGTAAGTGAGAGGGAGACCAAACGGCGAGGGGGATGCTGGGAATCTCTCCAATGCTTATATACAGGGGGAAAGAGAAAGAGATAGAAGGCTAAGCCTTTCGAGGTTTTCCAGAACTGGGCGAGGGAGCGCCACCTTTCAGCTAGCGTACGTTGTCTCGTGAACTCCAACTGCTTCCCTGTCTCTCTCTCTCTCTCTCTCTCTCTCTCTCTCTCACTCATGCACGCCCGGATCGATCCAAGCGTATTGGTTGGGCGTGTCAGCGGACCCGAGCAGCAACAACCATGGAGTCGGGACGCCGTTTAAAAAGTCTTTCTGGAGGGAGTGCTTGATTAAGGTGGTGACTTTGAGAGTGTTATACATGCAATGAAAAGTTTTAAATCTTTGTTTTGGGTAAATGATGAAGTGAAATATATATATAGACGTCGATCATTGCTCATGCAAGCTCTGGAAACTACTTGAGATTTAATTTTGTTATCATGAATCATTAACGGGCATCTTGTAAACTGAGAGTGCAAACCACTGCTTTATCATATAAATTAAAAAGCATGCACCTTGCTTGCCAGAGCAACTAAATTCCTTGGATCTGATGTATGCAAAAACTAGAGTCAAAAGCTATTGCTATTTGCTCTTTCCTCTTCAAAAGGCAATTATAAAATTCCTTGTTTGTGGAAAAGATGGGAAAATCTTCATAAATGATCATTGATGCTGTTGGTAAATGGCCAAGAAAAGGTGGTTATTAATTTGGTAGCTTTTGTCTATGGGCAGCTCTGACCATCTTAAAACGCGTGATTAACCATCTCAAAATATTGCTACGATATTCTTTTTTATTGGCTTGGTCTATATAACCTTTATCGTAGACTAAGACCGGACCATCTAATAATTTTTCTATCAGAAGATTGATGATATATATTTGAAAGTTACCATGATGCTCCTTAATAATATTTTATAATAAATAATATTTAAGATATTTCATCACCATCATTTTTTTTATATATTTTATTATTTTTTTAAAAAATCAATCTTTTCTATCCCTGCCTTCTTGGCCGCCACATTCCTTCCCGTTGCCTATCTCCCTTCCGCTCGTTCTCCACCACTGCACCTCACCAATTCGCTACCCGCTGCCTCCTCGCGACGTCATATTGTCCCCCTTCATCTTCCCCCTCCTCCTCTACCTGCCATTTTGCTTCTCAAGCGTGCTGCGCACCTTCCCAACATTTCTCCTTTTCATCATCCACCACCCTTGAAGGCCCAAACCCTCCTCCCTTCCAAATACCTTCTCCTCCTCCTCCCCCTCCCTTCTTCGACTGTTTGAAATCCAAGTCATCCATGTTTGATTCAACGATCAAAAATAGATTAATAGTAAAAAGATTGAATCACTTTTGGAGTACCAATAACAAAACTTTTGATATTTTTGAGAAACAATTTCAAAGTAAAACAAGAATCACAAAAGTAGTTATTATATTATATGCTATAGCGTCTACTTTTTCAGGGTTAATCAGTATGAAAAAATTATTCTATGGCATGTTATCATATTCGATATGAAAAATGGAAGGGAAGGATGATAAAAAAATTGACGAATCCCATGTTTATTTTTTGGAGGGAGAATGTAAAACAAATATCACGAGGTGCTGGTCTTTGATAAATTTTTAAATAGTAGTAATTCATACTTGACAAAAATATCCCCAATAGATTATGGATCTCATGTTCTAATATATACCTTCCTAAATTTATTTAATAAAAAGCTTTCATAAAAAAATTAATATGAAAATGGCATTATACAAAGAGATATATGATTGTATTCATATAAAAAAAATGATCGGAGATAACAATGCTAGGTTGATATTAAAAAAATATATTATGTTAATAGATATATTTATAAAATTGGTAATATTCTTATATAGAATTATTCCTGACCAAACGTAATATTTTTTTTCTAGTTTTATTTTCTAGAATAATTTCTTCGCCAACCAAATCTAGTAAAAATTATTTTCCTTAAAAATCATTTTTTCAAATAAATAATTTCCATAAATTATTAGATTATCCCATAATTAACGTACCTTAACCAAACAGATCTTAAGAAATTAAATCATTAGATCAAGGCTTCGATGATTTTTTTTTTTTATTTTAAAAATTAGTTAAATGTTAAACCAGGCTTGTAATTATGCCCGAACTTGAATTCTAGTTCAAATGGAGACTGTAGCACTGCAACAAAGTATACACTTTGCCAGCAGTATTTAGCAAAAGATGCCCGTAAAAATGTTCTCTGCAACATTTCCTCCCAAAGGCTGCAAATTTTTGTAGGATGGTACCAATTTGGGATGCAAAGAGGCCGGTCCGCAGCCTGCGAGCCAACGTTTTTAACTTTTGTGCGGCCTGCTGGGACGCAGACTCTAGACCCGGGCCCAGCCCATTTGCATCTAATCCAAATCCCGTTAGGGGACCTAGCGGCATATATAGTTAATGCCGGTAATAAAGACAGCAGAGCTAGGTAAAATCTCCAGGAATTCAATCATTTTTCTTATCCAAATTTTTCCTCTCTTTTTTTTTTTTTTTTAGGTTCGTGGTTCCATGGAAGCTCAAAACCACCCACACCTTGTAAATCTATAGCTGGATTGAAATGAAACCCTTCCCGATCAATTTTCCCAAATCTCCAAAGTTTTTCTCCGAGCTTGGCTCGAAGAAAAGACTTCTCGCACAAGAAAGATGCTTGCTAGAAAAGGATGAGTGATAAGTACGGGCTGCCCTGTTTGTGGCTGCAATGAGGAAATAGTGTCATGACTCTTTTTCGATGCCCCCTTTTTCAAAAACGCATCTGGACCACCCTTGAAACTTATCTCAGTATTGAAGGGTGGCCCGCCAATTTACATGCGCTTTGGACCTCTTGGAGTAAGCAGTCATTTTGGCCCACAATGCACTGATCTTCTGATCAACTTGCGATCGCCTTGTTTTGGTACATATGGCAACAGAGAAAATGGAAGAATCTTTCTCCATCAGCAGCGCTCCATCTTTTCTTTTCTCTGGAAAGCACTCCACACTTTCAAGCTTTGGGATCATCTTGGGTCCGACAAAAACTATAGAAGGGAATCGCAAACCATGTGAAAGCTTATCTTGCACATGCTTTGCCAAATTAGTCTCCTCTCTTGTATATACTTCTTCTTAATTATCTGAATAAATAAATTTGGGGGCGGTGCCTTGCCGCCTCCTAATTCCATCCAAAACAAAAAGAAAGAAAAAGTAACTTTGTGAAGGAGCAAAGTCGATAGAGCTTATATGCAGATGTTTGCTTCCCTAAAAGGATTATCTGAGAAATATAAGAGACATTACAGAAGGTTAGATGATGCCGTCACATATTGTCCTCATGGCCTTATACTTTAGGTTTGAATGATGCTTTTGTTTTGTTTTGTTTTTTTTTTTTTTTTTTGTGGGTATAAGTGAGCAGCCATACAACTCCGATATGAGTGCAATCCATAAAGTCAAAAAATAAAAGCTCATCTTGGATCTAGCCAATAATGATAGCAAAATCTTTCTCGATGAATATCCTATCTACACGAAATTCCTGCCTAGCACAAATAAGGCCTACCCAAGTAGTTCTAAGTTTGTCCTTCGAAACGAAAGGCTCGAAAAGCCTGGAGCCTCCCACCACAAGCAGTCTACCATTTGGATCCTGGATGACATACTTGGCACCACCTGTAGCACTGTTAACACTGCCATCACAATTCATTTTGATAAATCCAAAAGATAGGGGTTCCCGGTAAATGAAAAAAAATCCTCCGGGTCACTACCATGGAAACATGGGAGCCCCAAAAATCTAGACCATTAAGGGATGTGCTGGCAGCGTCAAAAAGATCAAACTTAGTGGCTAGACAAGTAGCTCTTCCAGCACCTGGTGCGCAAGAACAATCTCTGCATCAAACACCAAGCTATTCTTGGAGAGCCGGATAAGATAAATAATATATACCATCCTACTATTTGCTTCAACTGAGTGATCCGACGAACTACCTCCAGAAAGGTACCCAACTAAGAGACACTACTCTCCCCCAATATGTGACACCCCACCATCCTCTAGATCAACTTTGTCCTTGAATAATGCAAGATGGTATGCTCCATAGACTCATCTTCTAATCCGCAAACAAGGCAAGAAGCCGACAATTCCATACCCTTGTCCTTGAATGATGCATGCATTAAAAGATGATCCCAAGCAACCTTTCAAAGAAATAGCCTCATCCTCGGATGAGTGGCCACTCTTTAGATCCAAGCAGCCTAGATCTTGCTATCTAGTGAAGTCTTGCACAACTTATAGAGGGTCTTTGATGGGGCCTTAGAGCAACACGATCGGCCCCACACCTGCAGGTCCTGGCTTTGATGAAAGGGGATCAGAATAGTAAGGATCTGATAAGCAAACTAGCTCCCAAAGAGACGGGTGACATCCTAAGCTCTCCAAACCCTACTGTCCGTTATCATCAAGTCGTAGACCCATAGATGCTCATTCACCTCCATATTAATATAGGTTGGTCACTGGAGAGTGGTAAACTAGAAATCTAGGCATCTTGGCTCACATCAACCGAAGATCCATCCCCAATCAACCATCTAACATGATCCAAAACTATGGGCCCGTAGGCAAAAATCTCCTTTCAAATGGAGCAACTCTGAGTCATCGGAATATGGGGTCCCTAAGTCCATGCCCCATACCGAGCCCTCATCACCATGCTCCATAAGCAATCAAGCAAGAGTAGGTATCTTACAGCATATCCGGTAATCAAGGCCTCCCTTCTGGCAAGAAGTGACTGAATCCCGAAACCCTCATCTCGTACAGGCTAGTATATCATCTCCTAGGATACCAGATGAATCTCATGACTATTGTACCTTGAGCTCCATAAGAAGTTTCGGAAGAGTTACTCCAACCCCTTGAAGCAGGATCTGAGTATAACTATGTTCGCCAAGAGATTGACTAAGATAAAGCTTAGAAGTGATCTTACAAGAGTAGTCCTATCAATCGTGGATAGGCCATTAACCTGCCAGCCCTCAAGATGGTCTCAAACCTGCTGCTCCATAGGCATATACTTTGCCCAATGTAGTCTCCTCCTTGTCATAGGAACACTCAGGTAGGTCAAAGTCCCGCTTTGCTCCAAGATCCTTAGACTATCCCGGATTGCCTACTTCATCTGAGTCTTCATCTTAGGGCTGAAGGTTACTATCTGTAGGTTGATCAGCTAGCCAAATGTATGAGCCTTGATAATGGTGACAAAAGATGTGGCATTCCAGAGTGAGACCCAGTCGATGAGCAAGCAATCATCTACAAAAAGGAGGTATGAAAGCTGCTAGGCTTTAGGGGCAGGCCAGTAGGGCTCCAGCTCCAACCCCTGAATCACAACCCTCAAAGCATGGGACAGAGCATTAGCACATAGAGTGAATAGATAAGGAGAGAGATGACAACCTTAGCAAACTGAGGATTGAAAGTACTCTATAGGGACATCATTGATCAGAATAGCAAAGCTTAGAGCCTCCACACAAGTCATGATCCACCCAATCCATCTCTCTTGGAATTTGAAATCCTAAAGAATATACTACAAGAAACTCCAGTTTATCTAGTCATAAGCCTGCTCCATATCAAGTTTAATTTCCATAAGACTTTGCCTGATAGGGGCATACTAAAGGTTATGTATAAATTCCTGAGCAAGTAGAATATTGTCAATGATACAATGACCACTGATAAATGTC
This sequence comes from Areca catechu, assembly GCA_021397845.1. Classification (NCBI taxonomy): domain Eukaryota; kingdom Viridiplantae; phylum Streptophyta; class Magnoliopsida; order Arecales; family Arecaceae; genus Areca; species Areca catechu. The sequence goes on along the minus strand of CM038040.1, from coordinate 4,861,906 downwards.
CCTTGCTCAAGATTAATCAGCAGACATAATCAGCTTCAATCATCTAACCAAAATCCTTGCACATACCTTATAGAGAGTAGTACATAGACAGATCGATCTACAGTGCTTCAAGACAAATGCATTAGCTTTCTTTAGGATGAGAGTGTTCATCATCTTCTTCCATTCCACCGGAAGGCCATTGAACTCAAAAACTATCTACATTACATCAACCACCTCCTCCCCGATGATTGGCCAATACCAACAAAAAAGAAAGGGGGAAAGCCATCCGGTCCAAGAGCCTTATCCTTTCTAAAAGACCAAAAGGTCTCACATACTACTGCAACAAATACCAGGCAAGACAGGGCCCTATTCTCCAGGTTAGAGATGCGAGTCACTGGCTAGGAGCCATAGATGGGAACCTCCTCACGTAGGGGCATGATCCAATATAATCTGAAGAACTTGAAGATCTACCTCATGACCTGATCACTACCCACCGCTCTCTCTCAGCTGCCTAATGCGATTAGCAGACCTCCGGATCATAGTAAAATGATAGAAGAATCCGATATTCCGGTCACCCTCCTTAATCCACTAAACTCAATCTAGACTTCTATCTCCATGGTGTCTTTTGTTGCCTAAGTAAGAATGGTGTGCCGAGAGCTTGTGATGAATCTCCCTCAAGTCAAGCTCTTGGAGGCCCCCTTCTTAGTCCTCTCTCATTTGCAAGTTAGCAATCTCCACCTCCACCCCCTTGATATGCTTAAAGATGTTACCAACCTCAAGGCGGTTCCACCAAAGAAGTCTACGCCTAGCTAACTCCAGCCTCCTAGTTATTGATACCTCGCATCCCCCCATATCGACATCCTCCATACCTTCCTGATCAGAATATATGATCTAGGATAAAAAGTCCAGAACTTCTCAAACCCGAATGGAGGCCTTGGCATGCATAGGTCATTAGTAGTGAGAAGAATCAGACAGTGATCAAATGCTATCCTCAAAAGGGGCTGAACCTAGTATCCTGGAAAGTATTGGAGCTAGTCGGCAATAGCAAGTGCACAGTCAATTTTCTCCCAAACCCTAGCCGTCCCTTGTCGATTATTGCACCAGGTGAATCTAGGCCCTGAGTAACCAAGATCAATCAAGCCTGCATCGCCAATAAACTTCCTAAACTCCCTTGAACCAATGCTGTCAACAAACTGCTTGCCACCCATCTTCTCCTGAGATCCGACAATGTAGTTGAAGTCTCCTGCAACAAGAGAGGGCAAGCCCTGGGCCATCATCCTAGATAACTCAGACCACAACACCCTCCGCTCCCTATGCTCGGTGCTTGTGTACAACTAGAACATAAGCCAAGGGCCTTCAGTTTGCTCCAAGATGACTAAGACCACCTATTGTTCATACTTGTGGAAAGCATCTACCCTCAACAAGCCATGTGTCCACATCACCAGAATCCCCCCGATAGACCCCTAGGCTATCTTCGATTGTCTGGTCTTAAGCAAAATGTAGATATCAGGATAGTATTGCTGGATCATTCTACTAAAAGATGTCCGGAATGAGGGTTTCGTTGCCCCCCAAGTATTCCAAATGAGTAGTCTAATAATAATGATTGGCTGGGAGGGGGATTTGCTTCAGTACCCCCTCGCTTGAATCTCCACTTCAATATCGACTTATGATGCATCCATTGCTAGTAGTCTCTCTTCCATCCCCTAAATAGCCTATCTCAGCTGGTCCACAACAAACTCATGATCCATACCTCAATAGTCCACCACAATCTCCAGCCCCTATGTAGGATGCTCCACCTTTCTTGGGGCCCTAAGGTTAGTTACTGATACAATGACCTGTGGCAGCTCCTCTGCCTCCTCCTCAGGAATTATAGCTGAAAAGATGAAAACCCCATGGCCTCACTCACTTGCTAATGGCTCTACATGGGCTTTAAGAGGGGTTGGAGCCTTCATTTTGGCCTTTTTTTTCCTCCTTGGGCCCTTACTGGATCCACCAAACTCAAAGGCCTACACATTGGGCTTACTAGCACTCGGCCCACATTAAATTCAAGGGACCATGCATGCTTAGGCTGGCCCAAGCCCATGCTCGATAAGCCATCAACCCCCTCCTCCTAGGTGCCAAAGGAAATTCTCGTGGATCTCCACCTCATCCTAGCCCATGTTTAGTGGGCCGAACTTGTTGGCTAGCCAGTCCATGCCTAGGATTTGGCCTGAAGCCCCTTCACACATCTCCACACCCTCGCCAAATCCAACCATTGAGTAAGGGAGAGATCGGTGATGTGTGATCTTAGTCAGCTTAATCCAACCATCAGATCTCGGCACTTGATCGACCCAACCTGAGCTCGCTAGAGTCGGCTCTTTACCGAGTTGCCTCCTGTTGGACTTGGGATCAACCGGCCAAGTTGGCTCGATCTCTTTCTTTCCCTAATCACCGGATGCCTCCTGTCTAGGCAAGCACCGCCGGACAGCCACCAACCATGGCCTAAGCCACAGTCCCCTAGCCTTCGCACCCTGATCCTCCCCATCGTTGCAAGCCATGTTCTCCAACCTCAACTTGGCCCCATCGTCTTTTTCTCCCCCACCGGTCGAGCACTTCTCCTTCAAAAGATGGAAGCACCCGCACTAGAAGCAAACACCGTCAAGGTTCTCAAACATGAACCTCTATTAGAAAGGGCCCTCCGATCATTTGATGAGCATCCCCGGTCTAAGCGACCAGGAGAGATCGAGCTTCGGACAAACTAGCTCCATCGTGCAGTTATCCATCACCATGAACTCATCGACCACCTGATGTATTCCCTGAATTGCTGCCTCTTCCCATAATTTCATCAGGAGCCGTGGCAACCGGACCTAAATGAGGGGCAATCAGACGGCTCCCTCCATAGGGAAAAACCCCGATCACTAAGGCTCCACCACCAGCATCAAGCTCGTGATGACCTATAGCCAGCCGAGCACCTGCTCCCTCTTCACTACCTCTTTGAAATGGTAGAAGGAAAACACTTTTTCTAGCCCAAAACCAGCCACCTCCCCCTTCAATCCGGCCCACAGGTGGTATTCTCTTGCCACCACTTCCTCCAGGAGTTTCACTATCTCCAGGAACAGAGGCGGACCGCATCAACTTTTCCTAGAGAGGCCAAAAAAATATAAAAATAGAAAAAAATTAATTTAGAGGGGGCCAAATACATATATTCTTTAAATTATATTTAATATATCAAATTTTAGAAGGAACCAAATACATAAATATATAAATATTTAAAATTTTTCATAAAATTTTATGATATATATGAAAAATTATATAAAAATTAGGGGGTTGCAGTCCGTCCCTGTCCGAGAACCAATTGGTGAGCTTCGTCACCTCCTCCAACATCAATTCTGGTAAGACCTGGATGGATCGTCCCCGAGCAAAGCAATAATTTTTTAGCTCAAATCCGATCCAACTCTAGCCTTGGAGGCTCCATGATGGTTCGACGATGAGGCGGCATCACTGTCCGTTGCAACCCAGCCGATCACTAGCAATCACGCAAACAAAGGTTACGACATGGATCTCGAAGCAATAAATGGGATTACAATGGTGCTCTGACCACTTCCGCAGTCAGCATACTTTTTGGGCCCGTGAATGATGCTTGTCGAAGAAAAAAATTCTTAGTTATACTTGATCTACGGTATACATAACAGCCACTCGGAAATTTATACGGATGGATGAATGACAGGTTCGAAGTGATTCTAGATTTTTCCATCATGCGATTTAATGGTCGACGGCATGAGAAAAAAAAAGATCAATCATTTTTTTCGTGTGAAAGATACAACCCCATCCCCTTGTTTGAATTGCCTCAGCCGACTTGACCGACTCTACAGGCATACGAAAACCAATCTCTTCTTCTCTTGACGGGGATGAATGAATAATGTTTATCGGCAGCAGCTGCAGTTATTATTGCACCGGTGGCAGCTTGGAAAGGATCGGCCATTCGGCCTCCAAAGAACCTGTACATATATATTGCAGGGAGCTTCGTTGGAAGCTCTACAAAACTCGGTGGTTAAGTCGAGAAGAAAATTAAGCAAAGCGACAAGTAAATCGGATGTATCTATACCGATACAATGACCTGCAGGTTCTTACAATTAATTCCTGCTCATGATATTTGTGGGGTGTTTCTGGGAAGGGTAATCGGAGAAATCCATATCATTATCCAAATGGTTTTCGGGTATTATCAAAAATGAATTTCTTTAAAACCCGAAATAAATGTATATCGGGAAGAACATTTTAATTTGTTAAACTCTATTATTATATTTGTATGCACGATAATGAGCTTCTGACATGGGCCCGTGCACATTAATTAGCTAGGCATGTCGGCCAGTCACACGAGGACCGGATCGATTCTAATTAAGCAGCCTTATTATATACGTGATTCATAAAACCCGAAAACAACTTCCATGAAAATAATCTCTCCTTGATTAATTTTCATGTATGTCTTTTTAATTCGATCTTTTGAAAATCTTGAAGATCGATTCTCTTGAGAAAATCTAGAGAAATTGCCGATTAGTGGTTTCCATGAATCTCTTCCTTTACCAAGCCTCCTTTATAATTTGATTTCCATGGAATTTATACAGAAGCGAGAGACTGCAGGTTGGGTGTGTTGATTAGATGCTCCTGGAAGCCTCGCATCTAGCACCCAACCTAACATGAAGCCATCCATCTCCATAAAAATGACATCCTTTTACAAAGTTCCTTTGGACATGCTAGTAAATGCTAGCTCGACAAAGTAGCTCTGGCTTTGGAATATCTGGGAATGCACTCATTTGGTTGTGGTCCCTTTGAAATCTGTGGTCCATTCTACTGAAAAAGATGAGAGTAGGGTCGAGAGCATTAGAAGCCAAAAGGGATGCCTTTGTTCAAGTCAAGCTAGCCATCTATAAGCCACCGGTCAGGACTTTGCATGCCCCGATGGCTGAGGGTAAACTCAAGATCTCGTCTATCTCTCTCTTCTAGTCTCGGACATGATCCTAGAAGCAAGGACAATTTAAACCATGGAATGAATACCGGATCAGGTGCTTGACATCTGGCATTAGAGCTGCCACATCCCTTGCTTTGGACATATATGCCCTCGTAAATTGACACGGACGTCCAATTTACCTAACTTGGTAGCCGTTAGATTTCGGAATTTTGGATCTGCCACCATGGACTATATATTAGTTTGCAATTTTTGAACTTTATGGTAGTTTCTGAACCTTCTAATTGAAATACTGAAGTTAGTATTCGCCGTTACAGAAACTTCAATTACCAGCACTGATCATATTTGTCGTTTCAGTCCTCGGTCCAGTATTTTGAAATGAAATTAAAACCAGCTACGGAGAATGTTATATTATTTTAATAAAAAAAATTATATTCGCGTATCATTGAATTTTTATTTAGATGGTACGATCCAAAATTTTTACATTACAAGATGTCATCTCTATGGTTGGTTGAGCTAAGATCTCGGCGGCGACGGACGGCACCAATTTTTTTACAAGAAATCAAAAAAAATATTAATTTTTTTTATTTTTAATGTCATGTGTTGGTTTACTTCGGTGGTAGGTGATAGGCTGTCTTGGGAGTCGTGCATGTACTGAGTTTCTCTTCGATTCTCTACCAAATACTTTCGTTCGACAATTCTTGCAACTCCATCAAATTATTAATCTATCAAAAATTAACCAACAAAAAAAATCTCAAATACCGCGCAACGAGAATATTTCTAAACTTCTTAGATCAAACATCTAAAAAAAAAAAAAAAATCAAAAATATAAACTTTCAATATTGCATTTGATCATCCCCTCAAAAAAAAAAAAAGCACGAGAAATTTTTTTCACGGACATCGAGGAGGTCGACTGGGCCTGGAGCGAACCGGATGGTCCCCTAATCGGATCTCCGCGGTTGATGCAGCTGATCAGGATGACTACGAGCAGCTTCGCACCGCCCAAATCCCCTCTTTGGAGGTCCTGCTGTCGGAGCAGAACCTTTCTGACGCCAAGGTGGACCCATCGACGGGGCCGGGTGAGTTCAATTCTTTCCTCCATATGTGTTTTTCCTTTTCTTCACTCTAGGCTAACCCATTTGACCCCTGTGCGTAGGGATGATCTTCTCGGAGGGCGACCCATTGCCAATCTCCCGGAAGAGGCCGCCCACCGGGGTGGCCGCTGAGCCTCCCCCAAGGTGGGCCTAGGTTGAGGGCGTGTTAGTGTCTGCCTCCACCGCGCCATCCGCCTCGAGGGGGAAGGAGGTCAAGGGACGGACGAGGTCACAGGCCGAACCCCCCATTCTGGAGCCCGAGACGACCGTCCAGGTTAATGCTGCTGTCGCTATCACGCCGCCCCACTCTCTGGGTCCGAGGATGGTTAAGGCCGAGGGGGGAGAGGCCCGTACTGGAGCTCCTCCCACGACGGGGCTCCAACCGCGACGGCGCCGGGTCCCCGACTGGTTCCTGGGGATTTTACCACCGGATGAATGGGCGCACCTACTCCCCGAGAGGGCAGGAGGGATGAGGCTAGGCGCCGCCTCCCGTTCAAGCTGGGGCCAGAGAGCTCCTTGGCTGACAACCGTGCCCTAGCCATTCACATGATGGATTTCTCCATCCAGCCATGCAATCGAGAGGAGATGGATGGGCTGCCGGTGGGAGCCGTTGTTGATAGCATCTTTTCCCATCTCTATACGATGAGCAAATCCACTTTTTTCCTCTCCTTCTCTTTTCTTCTCTCTTTTTTTTTTTTGAACTCCTCATATGATGCAGATGGGTGTCGAGGCCCTTTTCATCAGGAGCTGCTGCCGAAATTGGGAGTGAGCTGAGCAGCAACAGGCGACCGAGATCGCATCGCTGAAGACTGACCTAAAGGGGAGGGCCGACTCCGAAGGGGCGCTTGACCGACGGGTCAAGGACCTCGAGGGGTAGCTCGCCGACTCTGAGAGGTGAGCGAAGGAGCTCCAGGAGTGCCTCGACCGCGAGCAGGGGTAGTCGAGGAAGAAGGCCGAGGAGCTCGCCGACGCTGAGCGGCGGTTGGGCGTGTTCAACGCCAAGGCGGCCCGGCAGAAGGGGATCGCCCAGTCCCTCCAGGCCTGGCTGGCGACGGAGAAGAAGAAGTCAGCCACGGCCCAGAGGGCGGCCGAGGAGTCGGCCAGGTTAGTTGCGAACGCCAGGCACGAGGTGGCCGCATCGAGGAAGGAAGCCGAGGAGGCGATTGCAAGGTACATGGCCTCAGAGGAGTTTCTCGCAGAGATCCAATAGACGATGTCGGATTCCTTCTTTAAGGGCTTCATGTACCTGCACCGCCTGGTCGAGGGGTTCGTCTCGACCGAGGCCCGTAGCCGCCTCGACTATCCCGGCACTTCAGACCAGGAGGCGGGCGCTGAGGAGGCCGTTGCTCCCAAGTCTTCTGCACCAGCCGAGGTCGGGGCCGTGCCACCTGAACCCTGAGCCGCACAGCCGGAAGTCCCTGCTGATGGAGACTCCCAGCCCGGCAGTCCAGCCGGGCAATAGTTGTTTTTATTCTCTTTGTACTTTCTCTTTCTCTTTTTGTACATGGCAGGGCCACCCGGCATATCGGGGGCCCGCAGGATGCTTGTATTTGACATTTAATCAATAAAGCCTAAGCTTTCTCGGAACCATTTTCTTTGTCTGGCTCTTCCTTTCTTTCTCTCTTTCTTTCACTCCCCCCTTCTTTTTCTTTCCTTTTGATGAGTGCGGAGATCAGAGAGGAGGGGCCTCACCTTGTCTGGGGTTGAGTTGTTAGACTTCAACGCCAGCAAGTAGGGCGCAAGCTGAGGGCATTTGAGAGCTGCTGGGCTCGAAGGTGCTGTTGACCGAGAGCTGCGTGGCTCGAAGGTCCCCTGGCCGGAGATATGAGCTCTGATCTTGGGCTGGCATCCTGGAGCTAGGCTCGGGGACGTTGATGACTGAGAGCTGCCTGGCTCGAAGGTCCCTTGGCCGGAGATCTGAGCCCCGATCTTGGGCTGGCGTCCTAGAGCTGGGCTCGGGGATGTTGATGACTGAGAGCTGCATGGCTCGAAGGTCCCTTGGCTGGAGATCTGAGCTCCGATCTTGGGCTGGCATCCTGGAGCTGGGCTCGGAGACGTTGATGACTGAGAGCTGCGTGGCTCGAAGGTCCCTTGGGCTGGCATCCTGGAGCTGGGCTCGGGGACGTCGATGACTGAGAGCTGCGTGGCTCGAAGGTCCCTTGGTCGGAGATCTGAGCTCCGGTCTTGGGCTAGCATCCTGGAGCTGGGCTCGGGGATGTTGATGACTGAGAGCTGCATGGCTCGAAGGTTCCTTGGACGTTGATGACCGAGAGTTGCGTGGCTCAAAGGTCCCTTGGCCGGAGATTTGAGCTCCGGTCTTGGGCTAGCATCCTTGAGCTGGGCTCGGGGACATTGATGACTAAAAGCTGCGTGTCTCAAAGGTCCCTTGGCCGGAGATCTGAGCTCCGATCTTGGGCTGGCATCCTGGAGCTGGGCTCGAGGACGTTGATGACTGAGAAGTGGCGGCTTGTTCCCCTCTCGTTCTCTTTCTTTCCTTCCCCTCTCATTTTTTCTTTTTTCCTTTTTCTTTTTCTTCTTCTCTTCTTTTCTTCATTTTTTTTTTTTGAAGTGGGGAGATCAGAGAAGAGGGTTCTTGCCATGTTTCCCTCTTGTTCTCTTTCTTTCCTTCACATCTCGTCTTCTTTTCGAGTGGGGAGATCAGAGAAGAGGGTTCTTGCCATATTCCCCTCTCGTTCTCTTTCTTTCCTTCCCCTCTCGTCTTCTTTTTGAGTGGGGAGATCAGAGAAGAGGATTACCGGACTTGATTGCCTTGGAGCTAGGCTCGAGGCCTTCTTGGACATGGAGCTAGGCTCGGGCCCAGGGGTTGCCTAAGGACTTGGCTCAGGTCTTTGGTGCCTTGGAGCTAGGCTCGTGGCGTTAATGGGAGCTACTTGGCCCCATGATCTCTTGGCGTCTCGAAGCTGGGCTTGGAGATGTTTGAGATTGAGAGTGGCTTGGCTCAAAGATCCCTTGGCCAAAGATCTGAGCTCCAGTCTTGGGTTGGCGTCCTGGAGCTGGGCTCGAGGACGTTGCTGGTTGAGAGCTGCATTGCTCGAAGATCCCTTGGCTGGAGATCTGAGCTTCGATCTTGGGTTGGCATCCTAGAGCTGGGCTCGGGGGTGTTGCTGGTTGAGAGCTGCATGGCTCGAAGATCCCTTGGCCGAAGATCTAAGCTCCGGTCTTAGGTTGGCATCCTGGAGCTGGGCTCGGGGACATTGCTGGTTGAGAGTTGCATGGCTCGAAGATCCCTTGGCCGGAGATCTGAGCTCCGGTCTTAGGTTGGCATCCTAGAGTTGGGCTCGGGGACGTTGCTGGTTGAGAGCTGCATGGCTCGAAGATCCCTTGGCCGGAGATCTGAGCTCCGGTCTTGGGTTGGCGTCCTGGAGCTGGGCTCGGGGACGTTGATGGTATTCTCCTGCAAGACAGATAAACACTTGTACAAGAAAAAAACCATTGTCATTATTATTGCCGGGAAACCTTACATTATTGATAGTATTTTTGCAAGTTGCAGGAATTCCACGTTCTAGGGAACCTTACGCCGCCAAGATCTTCAAGGTAATAAGCCCCTTGTGAGAGGGCTTTGGCTACTTTGTAGGGGCCTTCCCAGTTCAGCGAAAGCTTGCCGCACTCTCTGGGCTGAGACGCCTCCGCCCGCCGCAGCACCAAGTCTCCGGGCTTGAAAGCTTTTGGCCTGACACGGGCGTTGTAGTACTGGGCTACTCGTTGTTGGTAGGCCACCATCCGCAGGCGGGCTTTGTCTCTCACCTCTTCAAGAAGGTCCAGGTTAAGCAAGAGGTGCATTGAGTTCCGTGCTTCGTCGTATTGCTGCACCCGCAACGTGGGCACGCCGAGCTCGACCGAGACGATAGCTTCGACACCGAAAACAAGGCTGAAGGGCATCTCGTTTGTCACCGTCCTGGGCGTTGTGTGGTAGGCCCACGGGATACTTAGGAGTTCTTCTGCCCACCTGCCCTTAGCTTGGTCCAGCCTGGTCTTGAGTCCTTGGAGGATGGTCCGGTTGGTCACCTCGGCTTCTCCATTTGCTTGAGGGTGGGCCACCGAGGTGAATCGGTATTGGATGCCGTGCTCAGCACAGAATCCTTCGAACTCACGATTGTCGAACTTTTGCCCATTGTCGGTGATGATACAACGGGAGAGTCCAAAGCGGCAAATGATTGACTTTCAAAAGAACTGGCGGACATTGGCTTTCGCGAACCGAGCCAGTGGCTCTGATTCGACCCACTTGGTGAAGTAGTCGATTGCCACCAGCATGAACTTTCGCTGCCCTGGTGCTGGGGAAAAAGGTCCCAAGATGTCCATTCCCCACTAGGCAAAAGGCCAAAGGGCTGAGAGTTAGGAGATCGACGTCGCCGGTTAACGCTGTATGTTGGCATGGCGCTGGCATTTGTCATACCTTTTAACGAAGTCGGTGGCATCCTCTCTCATAGTCTCCCAAAAGTACCCCTGGCGGAGGGCTTTGTAAGCCAGTGTTCTCCCTCCCACGTGGTTCCTGCAGAGGCCTTCATGTATCTCTTGGAGCACGAAGGTTGCCTCGGTGGGCCTGAGGCATCTCAGAAGTAGGTAAGAGTAAGATCGGCGATAAAGCTGGCCTTCCATCAGAACGAATCGGGAGGCTTTCTTCTTGATGAGGGTAGCTTCTACGCGATCTTCGGACAAGGTGCCATCAGTGATGTACCAAACGTATTTGTCCATCTAGCTCGGCTCGGGATTGACTTGATGCACCTCTGCCGAGCTCTCGTAGCTGGGACTTTCGAGGTACTCGATGTAGGCGCGTCCCAGCGACGAGTCCGACAAGGTCGCGAGCCTGGAAAACGCATCCACACGGGCATTCTCCCCTCGGGGGATGTGGAAGATGCTGAAGCGTCGGAGGCCCGCCGTGCTTGCGCGGACCTGCTTCAGGTACTTCATCATCTAGGCATCCCTCGCTTCATATTCTTTGGAGACTTGTCCAGTGACCAGTTGGGAGTCGATGAAGACTTTCAAGTCCCGCACACTCAGCTCGCGGGAGACTCTCAAGCACGCGAGGAGTACTTCGTACTCCGCCTGGTTATTAGTCACGGTGAACTTGAAGTGGAGGGCGCATTCCGCCACAACCCCATCGCTATTGGTTAAGATGAGGCCTGCTCCGCTCCCGCCGGAATTGGATGCTCCATCTACGTGGAGGATCCAGGGCACTTCTCCTGGCCCAAGCTCCGTTGCTGTCTGCTTTGGCTCCTCGGTGAATCCGATGCACTCGACCACAAAGTCGGTTAGGACTTGGGCCTTTTGTGAAGATCTCGGTCGGTACGCTATGTCGAATTCGCTGAGCAGCAGGGACCACTTAGCCAACCTCTCAGATGTCTCGGGTTGGGTGAGGATGGTCCTCAACGGCTGGTCCGTCACAACCACTATTGGGTGTGCTTGGAAGTAGGGCATGAGGCGCTTAGCAGACATTATTAGTGCAAAAATAAGTTTCTCGGAGTGAGTATATCTGATCTTCGCATCGTGGAGGATTTTGCTGGTGTAGTACACCGGCTTTTGAGATTTGTCCTCGTCTGTGCAGATAAGAACCGAGCTGACAGCTCCCGGTGTAACCACCAGGTACAGTAGAAGCTCCTCTCCCTCCTCCAACCAGTAGAGCAATGGGGGGGAGGCGAGGAAGTTCTTCAGCTCCTCGAAGGCTAACCTGCACTTCTCGGTCCAGGTGAAGTCGTGCATCTTGCGCAGCACCTTGAAAAATGGCAGGCAACGATCAGCCGACCTCGAGATGAACCTGCTGAGGGCGGCGACACATCCCGTCAGGCGCTGGACCTGCTTCTGGGAGGTTGGGTGTTCCATGTCAACGATGGCCTGCACCTTCTCCGGGTTTGCTTCGATGCCCCTCTGAGTGACCATGAAGCCGAGGAATTTTCCTGCGCCACCCCGAAGGCGCACTTTACCGGGTTCAGCTTCATATGATGTTGCCGCAGGTTGTGGAAGGACTCGATGAGGTCAGCTACATGGCTCGAGCCCGGCCTACTCATAACGAGCATGTCATCCACATACACTTGTATGTTGCGGCCTATTTGGTCCTTGAAGACCTTGCTGACCAGGCGCTGATAGGTAGCTCATGCATTTTTTAGACCAAAAGGCATCATCCTGTAGCAGTTTGTTCCTTGGTCAGTGACGAAGGCGGTGTGCTCCTCGTCTTCTAGATGCATGCGGATCTGATTGTACCCAGAGAACGCATCCATAAAGGAGAGCAGCCGGTGGCCAGAGGTGGCATCCACCAGCTGGTCGATCTTCGGGAGAGGGAAGATGTCCTTCGGGCAAGCTTTGTTAAGGTCGGTGTAGTCGACACAAATCCTTCACTTGCCATTATTCTTCCTGACCATCACTATATTTGCCAGTCAGCTCGGGTATTGGACCTCTCGAACAAAACCGGCAGCTAGGAGCTTATCGACTTCCTCCTTGATAGATGCCTGTCTCTTCGGGGTGAAACTTCTCTTCTTCTGTCGAACTGGTTTGTGCTTTGGGTCAACACTTAGTTTGTGGGTAATGACGTCAGGATGGATACCTGGCATATCCGCCGTCGTCCAAGCGAACATATCTGCATTCGCCCGCAGGAATTCCAGTAGTTGGGCCCTCTTCTCCTCGGGTAGCTGGGCTCTTACCTACACCGTCTTCGTGGGGTCATCTCCGAGCGGGTAGGAAAGTAGGCACTCGACCGAAACTCCCCTGGGGTCTTGGGCCCTCTGGTCGAGGTCATCCGTGCTAGTGTCCTCTTGGGGGACCCTGGCCTCAGGGAGGGTCTGGAAATAATGTTGCACCAGTTGGGGTGCTCCCCTCATTTTTCCAACATCGTAGGGAGTCGGGAACTGTACAAGTAGCCTTATGGTGGAGACAATGACATTGAGCGGTTTAAGCCCGGGCCGACCCAATATCACGTTGTAGGCAGAAGGGAGCCTCACTACCGTGAAGGTCATCATGACGGTGCTTTGCCGGGGTGGGGTTCCGGCAGTGACCGGGGGAGTGATTTCTCCTTATACCCTTATGGAGTCGCCCGTGAAACCAACAAGGGATGTGTGCACGGGCTTAAGCTGATCGGGGGAGAGATTCATCCTGAGGAAGGCATCATAAAAAAGCACGTCTGTGAAGCTTCCACTATCAACCATGATGCGCTTTACAGGGTACTTCGCGATCATCATTTCGACGACCACGGTATCATTATTTATATTTTTTCCCCCGTCTTCCCCTTCCCTCATAAAGGGGAGTACATTCTTAGAGTCCCCTACCCCCCGGGTGCTTTTGGAGACACGTGCAGCTTCCCAGGAGATCATGCCCACCGGCTTCTCGGTGGGGCGGTTGTCGATGGTTGGAACTAGCGGAAGGGCAACGAGCACCAGGGACTCCACTTGAGGTCTGCCCCCCACGAACCTTTTGAGGTAGCCTCTCTTGATGAGTTCCTCAATCTCCCACTTGAGATTGCGACACTCCTCGGTATCGTGGTCGTGGTCGCAGTGAAAGCGACAGTACTTTGTCTTGTCAAGGCCGGCGAAGGGCTTCAACGGAGGCGGGCATCTCAGGTAGTCCTTGCCTTCAATCTCCATGAGGATTTTTGTCCTCGGGGCAAAGAGAGGGGTGTAACCCCCCTCGGGAACGGGGGCCTCTCTCGGTCTCGATCGGTCCCTCTAAGAGCTCGGAGCCTGGGGTGCCGGCTTCCGAGTTCCGGACGCTTCGACAGGGGCCGACTTCTTTAGGGGTCCTCCGTCGAGCTCCCGCCTCGCACGGTCCACCTCCTCGGCGCGGATGTACTTTTGGACTCGGAGAAGGGGCTCGTAGTAGATCTTGGGGGGCTTCTTATCCAGCGAAAAGGTTAGGCGGGAGGTCCTGAGCCCTCGCTTCAGTTCCAACACGGCGACAGGCTCTTCAAGATTGTAGATCTCCAATGCGGCAACCTTGAAGTGGGCCACGTAGTCCCGCAAGGGCTCGCAGTCCTGCTGCCGGATGGAGAATAGGTTATCTGCCTCTCGTGGCAACTTCCTGCAAGTGTCGAAGTGAGCCACGAACTTCTGTCCTAGCTGGGCGAAGGAGCTGATGCTCTCCGGCTTTAAACGGGTGAACCACACCCGGGCTGCCTTACAGAGAGTAGCAGGAAAAGTGATACAGAGGAGAGCGTCGGTGGCCCCCTAGACCCTCATGAGGGTCCGGTAGCTTTCCAGGTGGTCCAGGGGGTCGGTGGTCCCATCGTAGGGATCCACCTGCGGCATCCAAAACCGGTGCGGAATTGGCTCCGCTTGGATTTCTTGGGAGAATGGGGGATGTGCGTCATAGCCCGCTGGCTCACTAGCGGAGCCCTGCATGCTGGCAAACTGGTGGGCAAACTTGACCAGCTTACGTTCATGTTCCTCCAGGCACCTTTCCGCCGCACGCCTGACGGCTTCATTAGTGGACCCCTCCGCCGAAGGAGACAGAGAAGGTGACATGGGTGCACGGCACCCGTGGTGGCGGGTCTTGCTTTTTCTGCCTCGATGGGGTCTGGGCATCTCCCGACCGAGGTTTGGCGAGTGGCTCTCCCTGTCGATAGAGCCGGCTCATTATCTTTTCACCGGAGCTTGGAGGCTAGCCCGGTTATTGATGGTGGCCCGCGGCTGCGACGACCTTCCTTAGAAGGAGCGCAAGCTATCGCGGGGAGCTGCAGCGTGAGCCGCCGGAGTCCCTAGCTGCTGGTGGGTAGCCACGGACCGATGCTGATGCTGAAGCTGGCGCACTGCCATGACAAGGACTTGCATTTGCTGGGCGAGTGCAGCCAGCTAGGCTTCCGGCGGAGGTGACTGAACTGGAATTGGCGGCTCCACTTCTTGGCGGTGTAGGTTCCCCCGAGAGGGGGAGTCCCCTACACGACTGGTGGAAGCCTCCCTTGCCCTTGTTGTCACCATCCTCCTACCGGGCTTGCCTATAAAGAGATGAAGGGCTTAATCCGCCCCCTTCTTGGCGTGCCAATCTGTTGCCGCCAAGATCGTCGTGGCCCGTAGCTGCTGCCAGCACTGGAGTGCGCTCCTTTCGTTGCCTGGCGGTCCTCTGCTCCTGGACCTGCAAAACAGGGGTTAGAGACCCGAGCTGGGGTTTCCGGTGGGGGCACTCCGACGGTCAAGTCAGTGACGATCCAGGGGAATAGATCCTCCTGGTCGGGCCCCTCTTGATGGACTCCGCACTAGGAGGAGTGAGAGTTGTGTATGAAGATGAAAACGTAGTAGGGGGAGAATGTTAACGGGGATAGAGGGATTCCCTGTTCCTCCGCTTCTCCTTGTTTTCCTTTCATTTTTTTTTCGAGTGGTGGTGGTGGCGCTTTGCCCTCTCGATCGAGCTTGTGCTTGTGTTGTTGGTGGATTGATACTGTTACCTCCCCCTTTTTAGGGATGTCGACTATTCTTTGTAGTTGAAAATTGGCTGTTTGGCGCTTGCCTCGGGATCTTCGCTAGACTGGCAGGCGCGTGGGGCAGGATTCCGTGCCATGGACGAGACGTCTTTCCTGACAGGTGGTAAGGAAAGCTTCCATTCGTTATGACATCCCCTCCGGTCACCCCATTCCAGGAAGTTTGGTAGAGCCTCGATCCGGGGGTCGCCGCCCTAGGGGTTCGTGCTTTCCGGTTGGCCCATCTCCTTAGAAGTACGGCCGGATAGGTAGTTATGGCAGTATGGGGGGCACCGTTCCGTAGTCCTCAGGCTTGATCCGGTCTGGATGCTCCAAGCTTGTGTGGCCTCCTCGATGGAAGAGGGAAGAGTGCGGGCCCGGTCTAGAGGGCGTGCGCTTGGAGAGGCTCCACATTGGCAGGTGAGCGTTGAGCCTGACCTCGACCACAGGGCACTAACCTCCGAGGGTCTCGCTCTGGAGGGCAGAAAGCGGACCCGATCCAAAGGGCGCGCGCTCGGAGAGGCTCCACATTGATGGGTGAGCGCTGAGCTTGACCTCGACCATATGGCACTAACCTCCGAGGGTCTCGTTCTGGAGGGCGGAAGGCGGACCTGGTCCAGAGGGCGCACGCTCGGAGAGGCTCCACATTGGCAGGTCAGCACTGAGCTCGACCTCGACCACAGGGCACTAACCTTCGAGGGTCTCGCTCTGGAGGGTGGAAGGCGAACCCGGTCTAGAGGGCGCGCGCTCGGAGAGGCTCCACATTGGCAGGTGAGCGCTGAGCTCGACCTCGACCACAGGGCACTAACCTCCGAGGATCTCGCTCTGGAGGGTGGAAGGCGGACCCGGTCCAGAGGGCGCGTGCTCTGAGAGGTTCCACATTGGCGGGTGAGCGCCGAGCTCGACCTCGATCACAGGGCACTAACCTCCGAGGCTCTCGCTCTGGAGGGCGGAAGGCAGACCCGATCCAGAGGGCACACGCTCGGAGAGGCTCCACATTGGCGGGTGAGCGCTGAGCTCGACCTCGACCACAGGGCACTAACCTCCGAGGCTCTCGCTCTGGAGGGCGGAAGGCGGACCCGGTCCAGGGGGCGCGCGCTCGGAGAGGCTCCACATTGGCGAGTGAGCGCTGAGCTCGACCTCGACCACAGGGCACTAACCTCCGAGGGTCTCGCTCTGGAGGGCAGAGGGCGGCTTCGGCCTAGGCATCCCAAGCTCGCGGGACCGACCTGGCGAAGGATGGAGCTCGTCTTGTTGCCTTGAGGGAGCTCAGCTTAACTCGGCAGAATGGTCCGGGCTGAGGTGTCGCCTTGGCATCCGACGCGGCGGTCTTCTTTGACGTGGCGCCTGTCAGCTACCCACGTCAGCGGTCTCGCCACATCACTATTTATTTATTATATATGAGATATTAGAATATGACTAATACACCTTATCAATACCCTTATCATTTTCTCAAAAGTATCAAAAACTTCTAAAATAAAATATGATGTAATTTATTAATGATTTTAAGTTAATTAAACTACATAGTAGGAAAACTAAATATGATGAGTAGCTTATGTATTAGAGATGGAAATCTCATAATACTAATTTTAGGTACAATTCTTCATAGTTTCAAGATATAAATCCTAATACAATCATATCATCCATCTCATATTAATTTATCTTTCTATCAGCTATCCAGACTTTCTTCTATCAGATTCTATATATCTTTCACAAATAAGGTCAAGAATTATATTAGATTACTATTTTTAAATACAAAAATAAGAATGGATTCAATTATATAAATATATTTTAAATAAAATAATTTACTTTTTATTATTTTTAAGATAGCTTTATTCTAGAGTACTCTATTAAAGTTAACCAAGATAGAAGCTCATTACATAATATAATATCTATATTCTATCATACTTGGTACTAACATAATTTCAGTTTTCATATTTCATTTCAGTCTGAGTCATCATAATGGGAGCATTAACTTTATTGAATACAAATTTACTAACTATTAAATAATCTTTATGCAATTAATCAATAGAGAAATATATATAATATATTTCCAAAAACTTTATATGCATTATTTTAATGAGAGCCCTTGGTCTAACATTGCAAAACTTTTTTTAGAAAGAAAATGATCCACATAAAAAATCTCTCTCTAACATATAATGCTACACAATCCCTTATAAATAGCTTACATAATGACCTTGTAAATCTCATTGAACGGGCCATTTTAGTCGTCACCATCCATCGAAATTCACAAACCTTTCAAAAAAAGATCATCAAGTCATAACCTTTAAAGTACTTTAAGATATATAAAATATCAATCAAGCTCATGTACGATGCAATATGTTTGAGATACAAATAATAAATAAATAAATACTTTAAATATAATAAGCTATTTTTAATAAATGTACCATATGTATCATCATAAAACTCTTTTATAGACAAAGAATATGATATACTTTGGAGCTCCAATAATAAGATCAATATAATGAAAATACAAAATTTTTGAAAATATATCTCCTTTGGATAAACAAGTTTTTAGGCCCAATATATATTTATTTTTAAAGAAATTAAAGGTTAACACGATGAGGATAGAAGGCATTCAAAAATCTGTCCTCTTTGGGTAGATAAATTTTCTAAACCCAATATATCTCAATCTCTGATATTTTGACCTAGTTAAGACCTAAAAAATAACATTATTATTAACATAAAATGACTGTATAATTAAAGATAACATGAATGCAAGATACTAGTCAATGGACATATACATAAATGATATACAAGAGTCAAAATGCAATATCACATATTTTTCTTTGGGCAGAACATGTAATATACATAAGTACTCTTCACATAAAATCACAAGTAAATGAAATACCCTAACAGTCATGAACTTATTCCCTTCGGGCAGACAGACCCATGAAAGCTAGAGCACCATTGCAACACAATGCCTCATGCAATATTTTCAAATTAAAATATACAACAACCCTCTTTGGACAGACGGTTGTATGCAATAACCAAAAATATCCCTTACATGATGAAAGATTTTTAATGGACTGATATAAATAAAC
Organism: Areca catechu; assembly: GCA_021397845.1. Classification (NCBI taxonomy): domain Eukaryota; kingdom Viridiplantae; phylum Streptophyta; class Magnoliopsida; order Arecales; family Arecaceae; genus Areca; species Areca catechu. The sequence continues at coordinate 4,843,432 of CM038040.1, read as the reverse complement.
CACTTTGGTGATAAATATTTATGTCAACCTACAAAATTATTCATACAAGAAAAATAAATATCCAAACAAATACAAAATGACATACTTTAATGACATGTATACCATAAAAGATCAGTCCAAAATATGATACTTTAACAACATACACTCCACTGATCAAATTATAATATAATAATATATTCTAACTACCACTTCTATCAATAATACTTACTACACAATTATAAGAGAAGAATTATAGTATATAATAAATGTTACTATCAATTACAGTTAATTTTGGATCAACTATAATAGAGACATCAATATGCAATTCCAAATAAAAGATAAATAATTAATTCTCAATAACTCAACTATTCAAAATTTATAGAGTAGTTCGGATCCTTTAGGGCTATGCAAAAATATACTTGAATTATATAATAGTGAGTATAATTGCATATAAATAATTTATAAATTATTTAAACATTTCATCATATATGAAGAACTCAATCAAAATATTTTTCAAATATTATAAGTCCAATGGTCCAAAAATGCTCAAATCGGATGTAAAATAAGTAAGTTCTAACAATTTTAATCAAAATAAGGATAGAGGACCAAAACCATAAATTTCAGAAATATAGAAACTTTTATAATTTTATGAATAACATGGCTCATTAGTAATTTATATAGACTCATATTTAATTCATAGGAGCTCAAGTGCAAAAATTTCCTTAATCCCAAAATTAAAATAGGCCTAATGTAATTAGGTGTAGCCAACTCATCAATTTGGGCTCAACACAATTAAAGGATTGGGTTTTAAATGGGCCAAAAACTTTATAATCCAAAATCAAAGTCCACTTAACCTTATCTCCTTCAACCCTGTCTATTCGATGATAAATCAACCATCATCAAACGATGGAAATGAGGTAAATATCAGCTATTGCCGCCCAGATCGCAGTGGCTCGTAGCTACTAATGGCGTCGGCTGTTCCGCGTCCGCCCGTGAGAGATGCCTCCGGTGCCCCGGGACCTGCAAGAAAGCCAATGTCAGTGACTCGGGCCGGAGATTCCGGCGAGGGCACTCCGATGGTCAAGTCAGTGACGATTCAAGGGAACATATCCTTCTGGTCGAGCCCCTCTGGATGAGCTCCATGCTAGGAGGAGTGAGTGGAGTGTATGAGAGTGTGAGTGCGAGCTGGGGGACGTGGTGGCCGAGGTGGTCTTGCCCTCCTGTCTGGCCTCTCCCCCTTCTCCTCTTTCTCTTTGTGATGGTTGTGTTGTTGGAAAATTGGGTGGTTCTCTCGTTGAGAGAGTGTTGTTCTGTTGTAATATGAGTGATGTTACCTTCTTTTTGCTTACTCTGGCTGAGTCTCTTACTTGGGCTTGCCTCGGGTTCCTCCATGGCTGTCAGGCGGGTGCGACGAGGTATCGTGCCATAGACGGGATGTCTTCTTTATTGGGTAGCTGGGGAAGCTTCTACATGCCTCTGACATTCCTTTTACTTGCCCTTCCTAGAAGCCTGGCAGGACCTCGACTGTTGTGCCGCCGCTCTCGAGAATTGTGCTCCTTGGTAGGGTCTTTTCTCCGGTCGTACAGCAGGTCGGTGGAGGGCATGGTGCCTTGGTGTGAGCTTCCTTTCTTTCTGGTGTGAATGGCGGCCGAGGGCATTAATGGCGACGTGGCGGGTGCTGTCGTACGGTCCTCGGGGGGCATGCCACCATCTTTGAAGGGGAGGTGCTGCTTCCTTGGCGGTTGGTGCTTCGATTCATGCTGGGAGCCGAGCTGGGAAGATGGGGCCTGCTTGTAGCGGACCTGCCTCACGGTGGCTCGGCTGTGTAGAGGAGGGCCGAGCTCGGTACCGGACCGGTGGGGCCCAGCCCAGGGGACCTGACCTCGAAGGGGCTTCGCGTGGTGGAGGAGGCTTGAGCTCAACTCCAGGCCACGGGGCCTAACCTCGGGCTTGAAAGGTCTGCCTCTGGTGGGGTTTGAGCTCGGCTCTGACCTAGGTGTCCCGACCTGGCGGAGGACAGAGCCCGACTTCGACGGGCGACCTCGTTGATATTGGGGAGCTCTGCCTGGCGAAGAGGCCCATGAAGGGAATCCAGTGTGGCATCCGATGAGAGCGCCACATCAGGATCCTTGGCCATGTCAACAATCTGGTCACATCATTTGCCCCCCACTCCCAAGGCCCGTTGTCACGCGGCGCTTGGGACGAAGGGAGTAATTACGGTGCTGACATGGAAAGGTGGAAAGATCTGGTGCAATAATAATCGATATCGACGGCGTCTCGCCCGGTGGGCCATTGAGCCTGTGCGGGGGCGCCGCACGGCCACATCCAGGGGACGGTTATGGTGGGCACGGAAGTCAGAGCAACCGCGGTCGGATTGGGGGCGCTGGCTTCGTTGATCAGTGACACGTGGCGAGTCTTTTGGGAAAGCCATAACGGTACGGTCGGGCGCAGGTTGTCTCGAATGGAGGGGTAAGTCTTTTCAAAACTTATCTCTTTCGAATCATTTGCGCTTGGCATAGTGCTGCATACCTCTCCTTCCTCCACTCTGGTCTTCATCGTCCGCTTAGGATCTTAGCAGGTTAGCTTCTTCTTTTTCCTCTTTTCTCATCGACTAGGGGTCGTCGTAGGTCCTCCTTCGTCGTCTTCTTCTTCTTCTTCTGTCCATGGATCGTTTTGGTCCGAACTTCCATCCTTCGTGCCAAGCTGAGGCTGCACCTTCCCAGTCGAGGACTCCTTCTTCCTCTGAAGAGGAAATGGAGGCGGCACGGTACGAGTTTAGTAGGAGACCTTCTCAGGGCCCTTTAGCCATTAGGGAACCCAAGTCTTCTCCTCCTCCCCGCATGGCTCTCCCTCCTGCTCCTGCTCCTGTTTTCCTTCCTGAGTTCGAGCCTTCTCGGTCGACAGGTCCCAGAGGGATTGTTTCGGTGATCTCTGCCGAGGATCTGGTGGCCATCCGGGGTGCATACGACATCCCCGATTATGTCCAGCTCTCCGTTCCTCGTCCTGGGGAGCGGGTCACGTCCAGTGGTCCTCGGCGGATTGCATTCTACGAGGAGACCTTTGCCGGGGGCCTTCGATTTCCTTTCCATCCCTTCTTTCTTTCTTTCTTGGCCAACTACCGACTCGTTCCTACCCAATTGGTCCCCAACGCCGTCAGAATGATATTTTATTTCATCGTTCTGTGCCACTTCTATGGGATTGTCGCTCGTTTTTTCTTGTTCAGGGCATTTTTCACTCTGAAACGCCACCCCACCGAGGAGGGGTGGTGGTCCCTTTCTTCTCGCCCTCGGGGCATCCGTTTCGAGCTCCCCTCTTCCATCAAAGGATGGAAGAGTAAGTACTTTTTCGTCTCGGTTGAGGGGATCGAATGGGTTTGGAGTGACCCAGATCGGTCTCCAAATAGGAACTCCTCCATCGAAGCAGCCGACCTCGACTAGTACGAGCTGCTCAGATCGGCCGAGATCCCATCTCTTGAGGTCTTGCTGTCAGAGCAGAATCTCCGCAAGGCCGGGGTCAGCTCGGCGCGGGAGTCGGGTGAGTTCGACTTGGCCACCCCCCTCTCATTTCTTATTTACTTTTCTTCTTTTCATTTTTTTTCTTTTTTTTTATGGGGCTGACCTCGTCTTTTCTGGTACAGAGATGAAGTTTTTGATGGATGAGCTGCTCTCGTTTTTCGAGGAACGAAAGCAGGTGGCCAATGCACGCGAGCCCGCTCCAAAGAGGGCCCGAGCTGAAGATGGTGCAAGGTCGGTGCAGGCCAGGCCAGATGCACCAATTGCAGAGCGGAGGTGAAAGAGGGCGGCCGAGCCCGCCCGCGAGCCTTCATGGCAGCAAGAGTTGGTGCCGGCACCCGAGCCCGAGGTGGTCATCCGTGCCAGATCCGCTGCCACCGTCGCCAGGACAGAGGCCCCTCCTCCAGAGATCGTAGACGTCGAGGAGGAGGGAAGATCAAGAGAAATGAGGTCGGTGCCTCCAGCGCGAACCGAGGTGGCGCCAAGCTCACAACTGGCACCGAACGAGCCTCCCATCGCTGAGGGATCTGAGCCGGCGGAGAGGCAGGACAGGGACTATCGCTGAGTCCCTTTCCGATTGGGCCCTAATGTCTCCCTGGCGAAGGACCCAAAGCTCGCCGAGCGGATGATGGACTTCTCGGTCCAGTCCTGTGATCGGCGGGAGGGGAGCGGGAGGCTCCCGAGTGACGTCGTCAACTCGACATTCGCCAATCTTTATGCCGTAAGTTTCCTTCTTTTGTCTTCATACCTCCTGACTTCTCTTAGTACTGCAACTAATATGTCTTCTTTGGGTGCAGCATGGCAGGGAGTTGATCCTCATCAGAGACTACTACCATAATTGGACGAGGAGGGATAAGGAGCAGCAGGCGGAGCTCACGTCCCTGAAGGCTGAGGTGGGCCGGAAGGACACCGAGATCCGGGAGGCCGATTCAAAGGCTAAGGGCCTCCAGGCTGAGCTCGTCGACGCCATCCGGACGAGGAAGGAGCTCGAGGGAGAGCTCGAGTCGAAGAGGACTCGGCTGAAGGAGCCCCGTACTGAGGTAGAGGCAGCGAAGGACAGGGCTGCCTCTGCTTAGAAGAGGGTAGCAACCGTGGAGGAGAGGGCCACCGCCGCAAGTCGCACCACCGTGACCACCGAGAAGATGACGACAATTGCAATCCGGCAACAGGAGTGCATCCAGAAGCAGTTGGAGGAGTCGAGGCAGCGGGAGGAGGCTGCGAGGAAGATGGTCGCTGATGCAATGGCCGCCTTCAAGGAAGCCCCGGAGTACATCAGAGATTTTAAGGAGGCGACGACGGACTCCTTTGCCAAGGGGTTCGCATACTGCCACCAACAGCTGCGGAAAATCCTGTCCGAGGAGCGATTGGCCACGCTCCAGACTCCAGGCAAAAAGGCCCCTGCTCCAAAGGCGGCTGCAGGAGGGCAAGGGGCCGCTCCAGTCGGGGCACCTCCGCCAGTGGCCCTGGAGGCTGCATAGCCGACCTTGGTTGTGGCAGCAATCGAGGCAGCACCGCAGGAGAAGGCGGTCAAGCCGACCTCCTCGACGGTCGCAGCTGAGTCTGCCCCCCAGCAGAGCCCGCTCAGGCGCGCGACCCCGCTCCGGAGGTAGAAGAAGGGGAAGTCCCGGCCATGCGCCGCCCAGGGAAGGAGCCGACCTCATAGGATAGAACTTCCCTTGTATCCCTTTTTATTTTCTTTTTGTATTTTATGTTATTTGTTTTTTCTTTGAACCAGGCTACCTAGCTTGTCAGGGCCCGGAACATGATGTAAATCCTTTCTTCAAAGTAATAGAAATTTACTTCACAAGTGTGGTCTCTCTTCTTTCTGTGATGTGAATGTCTCTTCTCCTTCTTTCCCCTTTCTTCTTTTCTCTTTCGGTGCGAGGAGGTCGGAGGGAGAAGCTTCGAACCGGGGCGCCTAAGGGCGGTTCACATCTCGAATGCCTCGGAGCTAGGCTCGGGGCTTGATCTTCAGAAGTTGGGCCCAAGAAACATCGTCTCAGAGCCGAGCTCGGGGATGTACTGGCCGGAGAGCTATGTGGCTCGAAGGTTTCCATGACCGGAGGTCTGAGCTCTGGTCTCGGGTTGGCGTCTTGGAGCTGGGCTTGGGGACGTCGATGACTTGAGAGCTGCTTGGCTCGAAGATTCCCTTGGCCGGAGGTCTGAACTCCGGTCTTAGGCTGGCATCCTAGAGCTGGGCTCGGGGACTTTGTTGACTTGAGATGGCGCCTTGGAGCTAGGCTTGAAGCCGTGTTAGTTTGGTGGCCGAGGAGCTAGGCTCGAGGCTTGAGTGCCTGGGGGCTTCCCAGGTCTTTGTGCCGGAGGACTCTTCTCCGGGCTTTGTCGCCGAGGAGCTAGGCTTGAGGCTCGTGGCTGGCTTGTTGGAGAGCTAGGCTTCAGCACTTGATTGCCCGAGGATGTGGCTCAGGAGATGATGTCTTGGAGCTGGGCTCGAAGATGATGTTAGCTGAGAAGGTTCCCTTGGCCGGAGATCTGAGCTCCGGTCTTGGGCTGGCATCCTGGAGCTGGGCTCGGGGACTTTGTTGACTTGAGATGACGCCTTGGAGCTGGGCTCGAAGACGTGTTAGTTTGGTGGCCGAGGAGCTAGGCTCGAGGCCTGAGTGCCTGGGGGCTTCCCAGGTCTTTGTACCGGAGGACCCTTCCCCTAGCTTTGTCGTCGAGGAGCTAGGCTCGAGGCTTGAGTGCTTGGGGGCTTCCCAGGTCTTTGTACTAGAGGACTCTTCTTTGGGATTTGGTGCCGAGGAGCTGGACTCGCGGCTTGAGTGCCTGGGGGCTTCCCAGGTCTTCGTGCCAGAGGACTTTTCTCCGGGCCTTGGTGCCGAGGAGCTAGGCTCGCGGCTTGAGTGCCTAGGGGCTTCCCAGGTCTTTGTGCTAGAGGACTTTTCTCCGGGCTTTGGTGCCGAGGAGCTGGGCTCGAGGCTTGAGTCTCCTGCAAGGCAAACAAACTGTTGTGCAGAAAGGAATCTTTATTTCTCATGGAGGGGATACTTACATTACTGGTAATATCTCCTCATATTACAAGCGTTCTAGATTCGGGGGGAACCTGGCGCCATCCAAGTCTTCAAGGTAGTAGGCCCCATGCGAGAGGGCCTCGGCCACTTTATAAGGGCCCTCCCAGTTCGGCGAGAGCTTGCCACACTCCTGGGGCTGGGATGCTTCTGCCCGGTGCAGCACCAGGTCGCCAGGTCGGAAGTTCTTTTGCTTCACCCGCGCATTGTAATATCGGGTGACTCGTTGCCGATATGCCACCAACCAAAGCTAGGCTTTGTCCCTCATCTCTTCGAGGAGGTCAAGGTTGAGCAAGAGATGTGCCGAGTTCTGGGCATCGTCATACCACTGCACCCGGAGTGTGGGCACGCCGAGCTCGACTGGGATCACCGCTTCAGATCCGAAGACAAGGTTGAAGGGTGTTTTGCCCGTTGCCGTTCTGGGCATTGTGTGGTAGGCCCACAGGACACTTAGAAGTTCTTCTGCCCTTCGCCTGGTCCAACCTGGTGTGGAGTCCTTGAAGAATGGTCCGGTTTGTCACCTCGGCTTCGCCGTTGGTCTGGAGATGAGCAACCAAGGTGAAGCGGTGCTGGATCCCGTGCTCAGCACAGAATCCCTCAAACTCTCGGTTGTCGAACTATCATCCATTGTCGGTGATGACGCAATTGAGGAGTCCGAAGCGGCAGATGACGGACTTCCAAAAGAATTGGCGAACGTTGGCTTCTGTGATCCGAGCTAGCGGCTCTGCTTCGACCCATTTGGTGAAGTAGTCGATCGCCACTAGCAGGAACTTCCGCTGCCCTTGTGTGGTAGGGAACGGTCCCAGGATGTTCATCCCCCATTATGCGAAAGGCCAGGGAGATGACAATTGGGAGATCGGTGCAGCCAGTAGGCACTGAATATGGGAGTGGCGCTGACACTTGTCACACTTCTTGACGAAGTCGGCGGTGTCCTCCATCATCGTTTCCCAGAAGTATCCCTGGCGAAGGGCCTTGTACGCCAGAGTCCTCCCTCCCACATGGTTCCCACAAAGGCCCTCGTGTATCTCCTGGAGCACAAAGGCTGCCTCCGTGGGCCTAAGGCACTTCAGGAGGGGGTAGAAATAAGATCGGCGGTAGAGCTGGCCATCCATCGAGACGAAGCGGGCGGCTTTCCTTCTGATGAGGCCAGCTTCTTTGTGGTCTTCCGGCAGCAGGCCGTCCTGGATGTACTTGACGTACTTGTCCTTCCAGCTCAGCTCGGAGACTACTTGTTGCACCTCCTCGGGACTTTCGTAGCTTGGATTCTTGAGATATTCGACGTAGGCGCACCCCAGGGATGAGTCCGGTAGGGTTGCGATCCTCGATAGTGCATCCGCACGAGCGTTTTCTCCATGGAGGATGTGGGAAATGCGGAAGTTACGGAAGCCTACTGTGCTCGAACGGACCTTCTCTTGGTACTTCATCATCTGGGGATCTCATGCCTCGTACTCTCCAAAGACTTGTCCGGCAACCAATTGGGAGTCAGTGAAGACCTTGAGGTTCTGTACGCCTAACTCGCGGGACACCTTCAGGCCCGCAAAGAGTACCTCGTACTCCACCTGGTTGTTTGTAGCGGGGAACTTGAAGTGAAGCGCACACTCCGTCACCACTCCATCGAAATTAGCGAGGATGAGGCCTGCTCCGCTCCTGCAAGAATTTGAGGCTCCATCCATGTGAAGGGCCCAAGGGTCCCCAGGTGGACCGGGCTCAGCTTAGCTCTCCGGGACCGTCCGCTCCGGTTCCTCGGGAAGCCCTGTACATTTGACCACGAAGTCGGCTAGGACTTGGACCCTCTGCAATGACCTCGGCCGATATGTGATATCGTACTCGCTCAGCATCAAGAACCATTTGGCCAACCTTCCGGAAGTCTCGGGGTGGCTTAGCATGGTCCTCAGTGGCTGATCAGTCACAACCATGATGGGATGCGCTTGGAAATAGGGCCTGAGGTGCTTAGCAGATATTATTAGTGCAAAAATAAGTTTTTCGGAGTGGGTATACCTGATCTCCGCATCATGGAGTATCTTGCTGGTGTAGTACACCGGCTTCTGTGACCTGTCTTGGTCTATACGACAAGGACCGAGCTGACAGCCCCTGGGGTGACCGCCAGGTAGAACAGGAGCTTGTCTCCTTCTTCTGGTCTGGACAGCAGAGGTGGGGAGGTCAGGAACTCCTTCAGCTCTTCAAAGGTCGTCTTGCACTCTTCAGCCCAGGTGAAGTCGTGCATCTTGCACAACGCTTTGAGAAAAGGGAGGCAGCGGTCAGCCGACCTCGAGATGAACCGGCTTAGGGCCGCGACCTTCCCCGTCAGGCGCTGAACCTGCTTCTTGGATGTTGGGTGCTCCATGTCAAGGATTGCTTGGACCTTCTTCGGATTTGCTTTGATGCCTCTCTGGGTGACCATGAAGCCGAGGAATTTCCCGGCCACTATCCTGAAGGTGCACTTCGCTGGGTTGAGCTTCATCTGGTGTTTCCGAAAACTGTGAAAGGCTTCAGCGAGATCGGCAACATGGTCCGAGCTCGGTTTGCTCATGACGAGCATGTCATCCACGTACACTTGCACATTCCTGCCGATCTGGTCCTTGAAGACCTTGTTGACCAAACGTTGGTACATGGACCAGCATTCTTCAGGCCAAAGGGCATCATCTTGTAGTAGTATGTCCCCCGGTCAGTGATGAAGGCAGTGTGCTCCTCATCCTCCGGGTGCATCCGGATCTGGTTGTACTTGGAGAATGCATCCATGAAGGAGAGCAGCCTGTGCCCTGAAGTGGCATCCACCAACTGGTCTATCCTTGGCAGAGGGAAGCTATCCTTCGGGCATGCTTTGTTGAGGTCGGTGTAATCTTCATAGATCCTCCACTTGCCATTGTTCTTCTTTACCATCACCACATTCGCCAGCCAGCTCAGGTACTGTACTTCTCGGATGAAGTCGGCAGCAAGGAGTTTCTCAACTTCTTCGTTGATGGCCGCTTGCCTCTCTGGGGCAAAGCTTCTCTTTTTCTGTCGAATCGGTCTGTACCTCGGATCAACATTGAGTTTGTGGGTGATGACTTCAGGGGGAATACCTGGCATGTCGGCTGCCGTCCAGGCGAACACATCCGCGTTTGCCCTCAAGAACTCCAATAGCGGGGCTTTCTCCTCCTCGGGCAGCTGGGCTCCGATCTGCACGGTCTTTATCTTGTCGGCCCCGAGCTGGTAAGGAAGCAAGCGTTCGACCGGGCCTCTCCTGGGGTCCTGGGCCCTCTGGTCGAGCTCGTCTACTCTGGATCCTTCCTCGGGCACCCGGGCCCCCGGAAGGGTCTGAAAGCAGTGCTGCACTGGCTGGGGCGTACCCCTTATCTCCCCCACGCCGCAAGGGGTTGGGAACTGCACCAGGAGCCTCTTGGTGGAGATGACGGCGTCGAGGAGATTGAGCCCATGTCGGCCCAGGATCACGTCGTAAGGCGAAGGAAGGTTGACAACCGTGAATGTCATCATAACGGTGCTCTACCGAGATGGGGTCCCGGTAGTGACCGGGAGAGTGATTTCTCCATCCATCCTTGCGGAGTCTCCCGTGAAACCAACAAGAGGGGTATACACTGGCTTGAGCTGAGTAGGGAAGAGATTCATCCTGGAGAAAGCATCATAAAAAAGTACGTCCATGGAGCTTTCACTATCTACCATGATGCGCTTTACAGGATGCTTTACGATCGTCATTTCAACGACCACAGTATCATTATTTACATTCTTCTCCCCATTTTTTCCTTCCCTCATAAAGGGGAGTACATTCTTAGAGTTCCCTGCCCCCCGGGTCCTCTTGGACGCGCGCTCAGCTCCCCAGGAGATCATGCCCACCGACTTCTCGGTGGGGCAGTTGTCGATGGCTAGAGCTGGCGGGAGAGCAACGAGCGCCTGGGACTTTGGTCGAGTTCTGCCCCCCACATATTTCCTGAGGTAGCCAATCTTGATGAGCTCTTCGATCTCCCACTTGAGATTGCGGCATTCCTCGATGTCGTGGCCATGGTCACGGTGGAAGCGGTAGTACTTCTACTTATCCCGGGTGAAGGATGGCTTCAACGGCGAAGGACGTCTCAGATAAGTCTCGCCCTCGATCTCCATGAGAATCTTCATTCTCGGGGCGAGAAGGGAAGTTCCCTTGGGGGACGGGAGTGTTCCTTGGCCTCGATACTGGTCGGGGGCTCTGAGCTGGCAGACCCGGCCTCCGCGCCCATGGTGTCTCGGTGGGTGCCGGCCCCTTCAGCAGCTTCTCGTCGAGCTCCCGCCTCATACGATCCACCTCCTCAACGTGGATGTACTTCTGAGCCCGGAAGAGTAACTCGGCGTAAGTCTTTGAGGGCTTCTTGTCAAGCGAGTAGGTTAAGCGGGAAGTCCTGAGCCCTCGCTTCAGGGCCAGCATTGCAACCGGCTCCTCCAGACTGTAGATCTCCAAGGCAGCGGCCTTAAAGCGTGCCACGTAGTCCCGTAGCGGTTCGCGGTCCTGCTGCCTGATGGAGAAGAGGCTGTCTGCCTCGCATGGCATCTTCCGACAAGCATCAAAATGAGCCACGAACTTCTGTCCCAACTGGGCAAAGGAGCTGATGCTTTCCGGCTCGAGGCGGGCGAACCATACCCGAGTCGCCTTCCGAAGGGTAGCAGGGAAGGCGACGCACAGAAGGGCATCAGTGACCCCCTGGACCCTCTTGAGGCCTCGGTAACTTTCCAGGTTGTCCAGGGGGTCGGTGGTCCCATCGTAAGGATCCACCTGTGGCATGCGGAACCGACGGGAAATCGGCTCCGCCTGGATCTCCTGTGAGAATAGGGGACGGGCGTCATAGCCCGCTGGCTCGTTAGCGGAGCTAGGCAAGTTGATGAACCGGTGGGCAAACTCCGCCAGCTTGCGGTCATGCTCCTCCAGGCGCTTCTTCGCCATGCGCCTGATGGCTTCGTCTGTGGACCCCTCCGCTGAGGGGGGCGGAGAAGGTGACGCAGACACGCGGTGCCCATGACGAGGAGCTTTGCCCTTTTTGCCTTAGCGGGGTTTGGGTGCCCCCCGATCAAGGTGCAGTGAATAGCTTTCTTCATCAGTAGAGCTGGCCCGTCGTCGCTTCATTAGGGCCTGATGGGAACCCCGAGGGTCTGTAACTGCCCGCGGCTGCGAATGCCTCCCATGGAAGAAACGCAGGCTATCACGGGGTGCTGCGGCGTGGGTCGCGGGGGTCTCTGGCAGTTGGTGGGTATCCAGGGACCGGTGCTGGTGCTGATGCTGGAGCTGGCGCACTACTGCAGTGAGAGTATGCATCTGCTGGGCAAGCGCGGTCAGCTGGATCTCCAGTGGGGGCAGTTGAACCGGGGCAGGTAACTTCGTCTCTGGTCCGTGCAGGTTCCCGTGAGAAGGGGATGTCTCCGCACGGCTGGGAGAAGCTCCTCTAGCCTGGGTGGTTACCATCCTCCCAGTAAATTGTATAAGAGGGGCTTGAACTGGATCAAGTATCGTCCTGCTCCCCCTACCTGGTGCGCCAATCTGTTGCCACCCAGATCACCGTGGCCCGTAGCTACTGATGGCGTCGGGTGTTCCGTGTCCGCCCGTGGGAGATGCCTCCGGTGCCTCGGGACCTGCCAGAAAGCCAACGTCAGTGACCCGAGCCAGGAATTCCGGCGGGGGAACTCCGATGGTCAAGTCAGTGACGATCCAAGGGAACAGATCCTCCTGGTCGAGCCCCTCTAGATGAGCTCTACGCTAGGAGGAGTGAGTGGAGTGTATGAGAGCGTGAGTGCGAGCTGGGGGATGTGGTGGTCGAGTCGAGGTGGTCTTACCCTCCTGTCTGGCCTCTCCCCCTTCTCCTCTTTCTCTTTGTGATGGTTGTGTTGTTGGAAAATTAGATGGTTCTCTCGTTGAGAGAGTGTTGTTCTGTTGTAATATGAGTGCTGTTACCTCCTTTTTGCTTACTCTGGCTGAGTCACTTACTTGGGCTTGCCTCGGGGTCCTCCCTGGCTGTCAGGCGGGTGCGACGAGATATCGTGCCGTAGACGGGACGCCTTCTTTATTGAGTAGCTGGGGAAGCTTCTACATGCCTCTGACATTCCTTTTACTTGCCCTTCCTGGAAGCCTGGCAAGACCTCGACTATTATGCCGCCGCTCTCGGGAATCGTGATCCTTGGTATGGTCTTTTCTCCGATCGTACGACAGGTCGGTGGAGGGCATGGTGCCTTGGTGTGAGCTTCCTTTCTTTCTGGTATGAATGACGGCCATGGGCATTAATGGCGACGTTGAGGGTGCTGTCGTACGGTCCTCAGGGGACACGCCACCGTCTTTGGAGGGGAGGTGCTGCTTCCTTGGCAGTTGGTGCTTCGATTCGTGTTGGGGCCGAGCTGGGAAGATGGGGGGCCTGCTTGTAGCGGACCTGCCTCGCGGTGGCTCGGCTGTGCAGAGGAGGGCCGAGCTCGGTACCGGACCGGTGGGGCCCAGCATTGACCGAGCTCGGGCTGACAAAGGTGCGCCCAGCCCAGGGGACCCGGCCTCGAAGGGGCTCCGCATGGTGGAGGAGGCTTGAGCTCAACTCCAGGCCATGGGGCCCGACCTCGGGCTCGAAAGATTTGCCTCTGGTGGGATTTGAGCTCGGCTCCGACCTAGGTATCCCGACCTGGCGGAGGACGGAGCCCGGCTTCGACGGGCGGCCCCGTTGACATCGGGGAGCTCTACCCGGCGAAGGGGTCCATGAAGAGGGCTCCACGTCAGGATTCTTGGGCACATCAGCAATCCGGTCACATCATCAGCCTCCATGATCCAGCAAATAAGAAGAAATACTAGAAATATATGATATTTTCATCTCAATATCATTCACCAACTAGAAGATAATACTTAATATATTAAACATCATGCATAAAATTTAGGGATGATGAATCCCTTGCTCCTTCCTAAATTAGACTTTACACCATCGTTTGCCTTATTACCTGAACAACTTATTTGCAGATAATTTAGGCCCAAGTCAGCATGACCAATGTATTAATATCTGGGGTAAGCACTATTTTGTAATCGAAGCAAGAATGGATCACCTAATGAAAATGATAGATTTTAGCAGTTAAGATATTCGAGAATGTAGAATCTTGAAAAATGAAGATTTACAAATCACTTATTCATTAGTATAATTATGGACAGGCCATCTAACTACCCAAAATGGCTCTTAAACATCTTTAGAAGGATGCCCGAGGAGCCTAGCTCGGCCTAAAACATTGCAGTCAGGTCAAGCTCAGGCCTGGACTTGGTTCGTGCCAGGCCATGCTGAGGCCCGAGCTTCAAATCCTAGGCTTGTGCCAGAAGTTTTATAGTATATTTATGGTTTTCAAAAAAGCTTCGAATAACTAAAAAAGTCATTTTTAAGCCGTATGTTGTGTTCTTGTTGCTGACTTTGAACATGCATCTTGTCAATCGTATCGATGCTCGATCTGAACCATGGTTAGCCGCAAGAACTAATCCATGGACGTAAATCTTCATTCACATCTTCCACTCCCTCATGCCTCCAGTTTTTGCCAAAGAAGATGCCGGTTGATGTCTCACTACAACTGCTAAATATAAGGAAACTTGATCTCCTCTAGTTTTTTTTTCATTGTAGTGATCTGAAATAGATCACCGCCACCGCCATCGGGGTTCAGGGAAGAGACTTCATGAGGTGGTGCCACCGGTGGAGAAGAGGGATTCGGCCAGTCATCGTGTCAAGAAGGCCGAGAACTGCCTATATTTCTTACCGGCTTCCATAACTTCTCCCCGCCACCGCCGCCTTCCATGACTTCTCCCAATCGCTGCCGCCTTCCATGGCTTCTCCCCATCGCCGATGCTCCATGCTCTCCTCTCACCACGGCCATCCATCGCACGACCCTGACGAGGAGGGAGATGAATGAACGATGGGAAGAAAAGGAGAAAAGGAATTTTATATTTAATAAATTAAAAAAAATACCGTCTATCCATTATAAAATCCAAAATTATTGTATAAATAAAACATATGTGATTACGATAAAAAATGCATCACATCATAGGATTTTGAGACTAATCAACTAAATATGCATAAGAAAATAAATGATTCCAATCTTCTATCAAAAATATCAAGACTCTGAAACCAAATATAGAAAAAATCTTCATTAATCCCCATAGATCATGATCAGAAGATTGGAATACATAACATCTAGATCTGATCTATTTGATAACAGATCTAAAACTATTTATCATATCTATTATTAAGATCTGTTAAAAAGGGTTTTGCAATACCTACCTGCATTCGTCATTAATCCAAACCTGGAAGAGATGATCACATGAACATCAAAGACAAAATCATTTTCATGATCCTCTCGTAACAGGCGGTTCATCGATGGGTAAGTCGTGAGAACAAAACTCACGTATGATATATCAATAGTAATGATCCTTTTCATGATCCTCTCGTAACAGGCGGTTCATCAATAGGTAAGCCGTGAGAACAAAACTCACGTATGATATATCAATAATAATGAGGGGTGAAAAGGGGACCTAGCCTATTATTTATAAATAAATCCTAACAGGCCCTCCCATCACGGGTCAATTGGACCAAAGCCTATACCGTGCCGCTTCAACCACACCAACCTATATGAGATGCTCCTAACCCAAATAATGATCACATAATATTGGACTCAACCTACGTCTATCAACATAGGCCATAAAATTAACCTGATTTTAATAAACCATAAAATAATAATTAATATCAATCTAAATTAAAAAAAAATTCTTATAAACCGAATATTAGAGAAGTTATTATGTGGATCATGTCCGCTATGGATTTACTTTACCGTGGCTATAAAGCTCGTTTCTTTTTTTTTCGTTTTTTTAAGATTTAGAAGAGCATATAAAATTTGGAACCAAGTAACGATTCTTTTTATTTAAATCTGACTTTGAATAAAATTTGATTTAAATTTTATATTATTGAGCGTCATGAGTTTTTATAAAATATATTTATATTAGATAAATATTTTAGAAGATTTAATTTCATCATCGTCATCTGAATCTGAATGTATATTAGTAAAAAATAAGTTTTGTATATCCTTAGGTTTAAACCTTATGATTATATGGTCATCTATTATATACCTGACTGGAATTGAGAGATATGAGATAATCTAATCATCGTCTATTAAGTGGATCGATTTTATCCTGGATTCAAGATCCACCACAACCTTCTTGTCAAGAAATCTAGACTCGCCGTAAGCATTATCGCGTCAGCATCCGATCGGAGCGGGGTATGGAGCGGTTTATGGTTTAAATTCTCACAGTCTTAAACTATTATTATATTGGCCGTCTCAACATCATAATTTTTTAACACCCGCTGCCATCTCATTCGTCCATCCAATCCTTGCCGTTCTTACAAAGTTCAACGGTCGTAAAGCACCAACCCGGCATTTGACCGTTATGCGAGTAACATTTTTAAACCACGCCACAGGGAGTCCATCTTTCATTGGATGTACCTGCAGAACAGAGCATCACGTACCATAACAACTCCCACGCTATGTAAACACAAACCCAAACAAAATTCCACCAATTCAACGGTCGACATCGAGTGGTACCACGCTGCAGAAGCTTCTCCGCGGGGTAACGTAACGGGCAGCTTTATTGCCGTGGTGGCCAATGGTGGTGTCGTTCTCTGTTTTTATTATTTTTTGGAGTTCACTGGCCCTGGAGAAGCGACACCGTCCCCTTTTCGTCTCCAGCCCATGTGATCGGCTCTCGAACGACGTGATGCCCACCGGCCATTCTGTGTTCGCAACTTACTGGTGGTTTTCTCGCATTCCATGAACGATTCCGGGGTCCAAGCTGGGATTTTTGGGATCAAAAGCTGGGAAATTACGGTCGGAATGGCGGGTTCCTGCAAAAGCTGAGGTCTTTTTGAGCTTCGGTGGTGCCATTAATGACTGGTGGTTCTCAGGATGTGGTCTCGATGGTAAAGGTGTGATCTTTATTGTGGTTTTATTGTTTATGGGTTTTAGAAGGAGGTGGATTTTTTTTTTTTTTTAAGAAAAAGATTGTAGTAATTTCTGCCTTGATTTCTGCTTCTGGATTCTTGGAAATGTTGCATTTGTTTCAGATTATGCGGTTTTGGGATTGTGAAGATTCCTCCTTCCATAAGTAGGGTTTTTCTTTCTTTCTTTCTTTTCTTTCTTTTTTTTTTCCCCTTGTTTGCTAGAACTATAATTGGCTTTCGGGATGAGCCAAAATGTAATTTTAGAGACGGTGGTGATTTTTTGGGCTGTTGCTGAACGATATTAGTGTTTTGGTGGTTTGGGGGACGAGATTTGGAGGCAAAAAGATGAGACGTTTGAGTAGTTTGGGCATAGGGTTGAGCCTTGTCTCAGGGTTCCTGTTCTTGGCGCTGGCAGCAGAGCTTTACTACTTGTTTTGGTGGAAGAAGAGAGGAGCTAATGGAGATATAGAGGACAACTACACCAACCCAGCGAGAGAGCTCCTCTATCTCTTCTGCTGGAAGAAGCCATCTTCTCTAAGCTCCACGGCTCTCAATCCCCAAGAAATCTCCACTTCAGCTAATGCCACTGATCACTCTGATGACGGTCAGCTTTACCTCCACTCGAACTCAGGCAAAGATCTTCTTTTGAGTCCATTTGGTGGAGGAGAAGAGAGTATGGAAGCAGAGCTTATGAGGCTACACAGCCTCTCGGGGCCTCCAAGATTTCTCTTCACCATCAAAGAGGAGACAAAGGAGGACCTGGAGTCAGAGGATGGGAGATCCAGAGGAGGGAGGAGCAGGAAAAGTTCAAGGGGGAGGAGCTTGAGTGATTTGCTTGTCTCTGCCGAGACCCCATTTTTAACTCCTCTCTCTTCCCCTCCTTTCCTCACCCCACCTCTGACCCCCTTGGATTGCTACAGTCGACATGGATTCAACCCCCTCTTTGAATCCTCAAAAGAAGATTATTTGAATAGGGCCAGGTCCTCACCCCCTCCAAAGTTCAAGTTTTTGAAGGATGCTGAGGAGAAGCTCTTAATAAAGACACTGATGGAAGAAGCACTGAAGGCTCACAGAAATGGGGGAGTTGTTGAGGATGTGGCCAAGCAACAACCTTCTCTTCCTTCTCATCATCCGGTGGTTGCTAACTCTCCTCCCACAGGCCAAGCAGAAGAGGAGAATGGTTCTTTCGTCAACATAGTCATTGCAAAGAACAGAGAGAAGGGGCACCTCCACCATTCAAGCTCCTCCCAGGTAATTCCATTACCTTCTTCTCCTTCAAATGTCAAAGCAGCCCACGGGAAGCCTATTTCCCACCTGAGTTCCAAGGAATGAGGAGTGATTATGTTTTTAATTGTTGTTTGATCTTTAAATCCGCCATTATATTTTTCTGTGAAGGTTGTAGATTGGAATATAAAACAAGCTTTCATTTGCTTCTCAATTTGGCAGTGAGTTCAGTAAGTAGCCCATTCAGGTTTTTGGTATTTTAGACTGCCCACTTTTAATCCAGATGAGGCTGTTGTTGTGTGTGTATCATGGAGTTCTGTTTGCCATCATTCCAATATTTATCTTTTTAAAGCCCCCAAGTGGATATTTAGAAATTGCCTACTGCAAAGACACCAACAAGAAGTATAGTTTCCATCCTCTTGTTTTCCAGTGTCTGATCCTGTAATTATTCATGCGGGTGGTGCTGGTGCTGCAGCCTACTGCTGCTCTTTGTCAAAAGAAGAGGCAGTTGTTTTTTTTTTCAATAGAAAGACCTTGCGACTCTTTCCATTACTTTTAGACCAGTTCCTCGATCCTTTACTCTTTCTTTTGTTACATGGTAAAATATTATCCTTATACATTAACCCCATCATTGGAAGGGATGTAGAAATGCTTGGTGACACAATCAATTGGTCATGGATTCGAAAAATGACTTTACGAAGGACTTG
Organism: Areca catechu; assembly: GCA_021397845.1. Lineage (NCBI taxonomy): Eukaryota > Viridiplantae > Streptophyta > Magnoliopsida > Arecales > Arecaceae > Areca > Areca catechu. The sequence goes on along the minus strand of CM038040.1, from coordinate 4,825,031 downwards.
ATTTAATCCAGAGTTATCCCCTGGGGGCGGTATGATTGAATTGAGTGAGATGTCAGAATCTTTTCTAGTTTTCCGTTCTAACTAGCTGTCATTTTGATGGTATTGGGTTGACGTACTTATCTTCGAGCAAAAAAAGGTTACGAAAATCTAGTACCTTGCGATGAAGATTTTCCGGTGGGATTGGACATACCCCCCCTACACCTGGTTTATCCCTCCCCATCCTTTTTGCTTGAAAAAATAAGAGAGAGAGAGAGGAGACACAAGGTCCTTTGACATAGAGGAGCAGGTTTTCAGTATTCTAGATGAGCCCACTTTAGGGATAAAACTGTAGTAAAATCACTACTATTTTTCAAATGGGACTTTGTGATTCCCTTGCAAGGTGAAGCAAATATACCAGATGTTTTTGAGGTGGTTGGGAAGCTGGTGCTGCCAATTTAAGAAAGTTTAGCTGCTAAGAGGGGAAAGATTGAATGCTTGTGTTCTTTGTTTGTTGAAAAGTTTCTGCCACTAGCCCCAGGGTTGGTGTGATTCCAATTTCACAATTTTAATGTCGACTTAATTGCTTCCCCACTAAGAGGGAAAAGGGTTCGAAGCTAGTGTTGTTGAATCTCCGATGCCTTTTTCTAACCCCAATTCAGGTTTGGTGTGTGACCTTACAGCAATATATACACTGCAAACCACCTGTATTTGTCGCCTTTGCACCTTGGTTTGTCCTAAAGATCAGAGACCAATTCCTTTTCACCTCAACTTTTAATTCTTTAATCTGATAATCCTGCACCAGGTCCTTGGTGATTCAATCGGATAGCATCTTACTTACTGGCTTTACCCTTTTTTCCATCCTTGCACAAAAAAAAAGAAGATAAAAGTGCATCCTTTTTATATTCAAAATCTTATTTCTCATGAAATTTTAACCTTGGCTCCGAAATGAATATTTTGTCATGGTAGGACAAGGCCTTTAGTACATTTTCGTAACAAATAAATACTATGCTCCAAATTTTGGAATCTTGTGGATGGTTACGTATTAGTTGAGTGTATGCTATTAGCATAAGACAGGCCAAAAAACCTATTAGAGTGGGGGATGGTTGGTTAAGAGGCAGTGGATGCAAGTTAGGAGAATCATAGAAAAAAATTGTTAAGGAGATTTACCCAGGATAGGCCTAGATCTTTAACAAAGTCATGGAAAGCTCTGGAGGTGGTGATGATCACTTGTCCTTTTTTTTTTTTTTTTTTTTTTTTTTGATAAAGGAAAGGGATAGGAGGGGATAAATCCCTTGTCCTTTTTTTTTTTTTTTTTTTTTTTGACAAATGATCACTTGTGCTTTATCCAAACTAAAGCAGTGGTTGTTGTGATGCAACCGTGATATGGATGGACACTTCTTTACAGGCTTTTAAGCAGGATCCACAACTTATATATGACATCCATTTTCAATGAGGCTGGCTCCTGATAGAGTAAGATGAAAGGAATAAATCCATCTTGGAGTCTTGGTCATCCTCATCCTCTTATATTTTGATGAAACAGTCTTGGTCATCATGTAATCATACACCGTGACCCCATGTCGCATATGACAAGCTTTTCTCAGCGCCGAGGAAATGTGCCTAAACTATTCTCCCCTGGAGAATTGGATCCCTCCTCCAGCTAGCAAAATCATTCAGCCAACTTAGACTAATGTGCTCTAGTAGTACCAAATTCTCTGAATCAAGGTTCCATTGTCCAGTTTCCATTATTCCCTCCAAAAGATACCCTATCCTCTCTTTGCCTTCTTTCCTCAACCTCTTGCTAGAGGCTTTTGTTCCATGTGCTCTACCTTGGCAACCTAGCGGACCCAAGAAGGATAAAATAAACCATGCTATCCCCTCACTAGCTATCCCAACAGAGTCGCATGTGAAGTTAATTTGTCTCGCATAAAAAAGCTGTCAGGGAATGCAATGCATCTTTTCATAACAGCTTAAAACACGCTTATCATGCACCTTAGGTTTATCCTTGGGAATCGTGTGGAAAATATGGAAGAAAATATACACGAAACCAACAGAGATCAAAATCCTGTAGGTTTTATTATATATTTGTTTTCCCCAAACCTTAGTTTTGTATGCGGTTTTCTCCGGTCTCCGCCACCAACACATCTCCTACCCGGAGAGGGAATCCAACCGAAAGAAAAAAGTTGGGAGGACCACCATCCTCCAACTTCCACACATCAAACCAAAAGATAAAGCTGGTACTTTTGCGTGGCTTGTCCTCGCGACCACCTTTCCTTTTGCTGGAGAGCAAGTGTCCGGCATGCTATGCTATGTCTCATTAGAGAAATCCGTGCTGCCATCACCAAATTATAATGATCGCGTCGTTCTCAAAGTGCACCAAGCTTAGTGGCAGGCTACCCTACTTGGGGCTGGGTGACTCATGGCTATACATCACATCATCTACTAATACAAGGATGAGGTTCTGTGCCAGATACAAAATGATAAACGCTAATGAGTGACAAAAAGCAACAGCTGGAAGCGGTAGAGAATTTATGTTAGAACACCTAATGGAGAAGGTTATCAAGCATCAACCACAAGCAGCACTTCAAGATATAATTGTCCTTTTCTCTGTCCATCCCAGACAGTGCAAATCTAACACAAAACAGAGGTAGCTGAAATCAAGTTAAACATGACTCAAACAACCACAAAATATGGAGAGGACATATTATAGGGTACAAGCATCTGCAAATAGGATTTTAATTTACCAGCAAAATATGCAAATCAAAGTCTAGTTGTGCTGTAGTCAAAAGGCATAAAATTACCTGGGACCCCGACAAGTTTAATTTGAGTGTAAGCTAAAAAGAAATTGCTAGAATCGGTAACTTAAATTGCCTATAAAGTAACCTCCATATGATGTTTTGATCCTCAATTTCATATCCACAAGACAAGGATGACCGTCGACGTGAAAATGAGGGAAGATGAGTTGCTTTCCCCTCCTGTTAAATCATCTATTAGCTGTTTACCAGAAAAAAAAAAAAAAAATCATCTATTAGCAGGAAAGAACGAAATAAACACCTGTTAGTCATACAGTTCTGTAAATAAGGCAAGCAAGAAAACGTGAACATAGACAACCACAGAGAATTGTAGCCATAATAAAACAATTTAGTATTATAAATTTCTCCGTTTATACAACACTTATAGATTAAAGAGTAAATAATTAAACCAAAAAGAACATCCCATAATTAACCTTATCCTAACTATCTGGGACCAGCTATACGTATACAATTTTTTTGCTCAAAAAAAAATTAAAGGGTCAATATATCTTGAACACCTGTCCACTAATACCAGTTCTTCAGAAATCAGAGTCCTGTACATAAATGCTCCCTCTTCACTTCAGTGCGCATGCTTATCTGGTATTGTCGAAATCTTATGCTTTCTCTAAGGCAGTCAACTCGACCATCTGTCTGAATTTCTAAGGTTAAGCATCCACTTCAACAAGGAAAAAAATAAAGAAATGAAGAAATATGAATAACAAAAAGAAAAACAAGTTTTGATATTTCTTGTCTCGCATGGTAAAATTATCTGATATCTTGTTTGGAGGAGGTGCGTTCCACGTCCTACTTTAAGAGTATACTGCAAATAACCAAGGAGTCTATGCATGTTTAGATAGAATGCAATATCTTCTCTTGAAAAAAAAAAAAAAAAAATCTATTGGGAAAGAAACAAGGTACATATTTTTTTATTGATAAACAAATGCAACTTTTTGTATTTCAACTTTGACAGTGCAACTGCAACTGTATTCATGCCTTTGACAGTGCAACTGTATTCATGCCTTCTTAAAAAGAGGAAAGAACAGAAAAGAATATTCATGCCTCCTTAAAAACAGAAAAGAACAGGAAAGAACATGACTCCAGCTTGACGCCGGAAAAGCTGTACCAAGCCATCTTCATCGATTAAAATACAACACTTTTTAAATGACTAATCAAATACCTACTGTCCTGATAAGTAGCTTAAGATAACCTGATTAAATACCTACCGTCCGTCGAAGCAGAACCTGAATATAATAATTTATTGGCACATAGTTGGTGCCACCACTAGAAAATTGAAAAAACATGGAATCCAATAAATTTCTCCTGGGGCACACTGACAGCTGGGAACCTACTGCAAATGTGTCTGGAGTGATGCATTGTGTAATAGCACAGCATGCTGCAAAATCATGAAAGTAATAATTATATGAAGTGAATAGCAACGATGTCAAATCTTGCAATTCCGATCAAATCATGAGGCATGACTTACTAAAATGCAAGCATACCTCCCACTAGGCTGCTTATGGTTTCTCGGCTTGGGTTGAGTTAATACTGGACCAATCGTAGCATCCATCTTTGTCACATGCAGAGAACAAGATATTTGCTTTGCTAATGTAACTGCACATTCATATTGACGCAAGTAATTGCAATAATGTACACAGCACACATATGCTGAATCAGAATACCATATTCATCCACATAATGTCTTGGTATCACCTATTGGAGATGGAGAAGTTTTGTATATATACCAAATCCGTATAAATTGTCCCAGTCAGAGATTTAGCTTACTTTATATTCCAACAGTTCACAATAAATGTAATAAAAAATTACCTGCAAGTCAGAGAAAAAACCGTGCTATGAGCCAACCAGCATTCCTTCATGACGAAGGTGCTTGCAGGGTTATAAAACAACAGGTATCTTAACCATTGTCAGCCAAAACCATAAAATCCATGGAAAAATAAATAACTATACATCAAAAGATAATCAATGGCCCAAGTAAAATGTCAAATAAAACCTTTTCCATTAAAACAAAATAACAAAAAAAACCTCCGAAAGCCCTATTACAAAACTTACCCAGTGAATGTGACATTTTCTTGAGAAAAGTGAATGCAGTTGCTTGAAAATGCAAAACACTAGCATACACAATTTTAGCAGACAAAAACGAAGAGGGATGCTGCTCATGCGATACCAGACCCAAGAAAGAAAACAAACAAGGAATGCAGATACTGGAACTCTCCCCCAACCGTGATGCAAGCTGAAGCCTCTTCGTATGCTCAGCTCACCACTGTTAATCGGATCTAAAAGATGTCAACCAAATAATTTTTGTTAATTCTTAAATGATTAATAAGACTAACAGACAAAATATTAAAGGCAATGTTAAAAAAAAGCCAGAACCAGGGCACAAGCCCAGAGCATGTGCTTAAAGAGTGACCATTATATTGGGTATCAACTGTAAAAGTATCGACTGCTAAACAGAAGTCACCAAAAACACATGGCCCATCTCAACAAGGCCGCCAAAAAAAGGTGAAATACAAATTCAAACGTCCACCGATCCAGAAATCCTATAGAACCTAGGACAAGGTAATATGAACTGAAACCCCCTGCCCAAAACAGAAACTTCCTAATCAACCTCCTCGATCTTGGGACCTGCACCACTTCCACCAGCAGCAGGACCATCTTCAGCCATGTCACCAGCCATATCAGCACCTGCACCCTGGTACATTTTGGCAATAATGGGGTTGCAGATGCCTTCCAGCTCCTTCAGCTTGTCCTCAAATTCATCAGCCTCAGCCTGCTGGTTGCTGTCCAGCCAATTGATAGCTTGCTCAATTGCATCCTCAATCTTCTTCTTGTCAGCTGCAGCCAGTTTGGATGCAATCTTATCATCCTTAATGGTGTTCCTCATGTTGTATCCATAATTCTCGAGTGCATTCTTGGCCTCCACCTTCTTCTTGTGTTCCTCATCCTCAGCTTTGTAATTTTCAGCCTCTTGAACCATCTTCTCTATTTCCTCCTTGCTCAGCCTACCCTTATCATTAGTAATAGTTATCTTGTTCCTCTGCCCGGTGGTCTTATCCTCTGCTGAGACATTCAGAATACCATTAGCATCAATATCGAAGCAGACAGTGATTTGAGGCACGCCTCTTGGAGCAGGTGGGATCCCAGAAAGCTCAAATTTCCCTAGCAGGTTGTTGTCCTTTGTCCTCGTCCTCTCACCCTCATAGACCTGGATCAAGACACCAGGTTGATTATCAGAGTAGGTGGAGAAGACTTGCTCCTTCTTGGTAGGGATGGTGGTGTTCCTTGGAATCAACACTGTCATGACTCCTCCAGCTGTCTCTAATCCAAGGGAAAGAGGAGTGACATCAAGCAACAGAAGGTCCTGCACTTTTTCATTGCCCTCACCACTCAGGATGGCGGCTTGAACAGCAGCACCATATGCAACAGCTTCATCAGGGTTGATGCTTTTGCATAGTTCCTTCCCATTGAAGGAATCCTGCAGCAATTGCTGGACTCTGGGTATCCTGGTTGATCCACCAACAAGAACAACTTCATGGACTGAACTCTTGTCCATCTTAGCATCTCTCAGGCACTTTTCAACAGGCTCCATGCACTTTCTGAAAAGATCCATGTTGAGTTCCTCGAACCTTGCACGGGTGATGGTTGAGTAGAAATCAATGCCTTCAAATAGAGAATCAATCTCGATTGTGGTTTGGGCAGTAGATGATAAAGTTCGCTTTGCCCTTTCACAGGCAGTCCTCAGCCTCCTAAGAGCCCTAGGATTGCCACTGATATCCTTCTTGTGCTTCCTCTTGAACTCCTGAACAAAATGGTTCACCATACGGTTGTCAAAGTCCTCACCACCCAAATGGGTGTCACCAGCAGTGGCCTTCACCTCAAAAATTCCCTCTTCAATATTGAGGAGGGACACATCAAAAGTGCCACCACCAAGGTCAAAAATGAGAATATTTTTCTCCCCAGCGCTGCTAGCCTTCTTGTCAAGACCATAGGCAATGGCAGCAGCTGTGGGCTCATTAATGATACGCATGACATTGAGGCCTGCAATGACACCAGCATCTTTTGTAGCTTGCCGTTGTGAGTCATTGAAGTAAGCAGGGACAGTAACAACAGCATTCTTAACTGTCGAGCCAAGGTAAGCCTCCGCAATTTCACGCATTTTGATCAACACCATAGAGGATATTTCTTCTGCAGCAAATTGTTTCTCCTCCCCCTTATATTGGACAGCAATTAAAGGCTTATCTCCGGGGCCAGCAACCACCTTAAAGGGCCATAGTTTCACGTCATTCTGCACAGAAGCATCACTGAAGCGTCTGCCAATCAAACGCTTTGCATCTGACATAGAATGAACATGAAACACATGTTAGGATAAATTAACTTCTGAACTACCATGGTCAATCATTTCACATAAGAAACACTTTTTAATAACATCAAATTCAAGGAAGGATAAACATCAAAGGACATAATTGTCTTGTTAAAAATCCAAAGAATACTAACAGGATAGACATACAGGTTAATATGATAAGATTTGTTTCTTTATATCAAAATCCACTTCCACTGATCACGGTTAAGATCATCATAAGATGCATTATACAGTAAATATCCAGTCAACAAATCAAAGTCTATGTTTCATAATCTATTCTGATTGAATAGCTCAATCGTACTTCAGAACAATGCTTTGTCATTCTGTAATCCAATACATGCAAGTCCTCTAGCCATTCATTAAAGTTGAAAGGATTGGGAATCTGTAGATTGAGTGCCATTATGAAGTTAACCATTAAGATTCTTAGATATGTAGTGATCAAAGCTTAGCGTATCTTGATGGCCTTTCTGGTCCTCAGCAAGGCACCATAATTACCAATTTCCACCACTTTGATCCAAGTTCTAATTTCCATCACTCAAACTTAGGACAAGCGGCTGCTTTCAACATCACATCCAAAACCTGAAAGCCATACATTGCAGAAGTCTGGAAAAGAATATGGGTCTCAGCTGGATCATGGTGATATCAAGATTCTTCCACACCTGAACAATTTCATAGTGAAACATCTTGAGAGACAGACTACTAACAAAGCATGAGCCATGTGAAAGTTACTCAGCAGTAAACAATCGCAAGTCCCTAAACACATACAAGCCAAGTGAAGAAGGAAAATGACAACAGTAGACAATTTAATTCGCTAAAGAGAGAGCAAGAAGACAGATACTATCTACAAATAGAGCAGCACATAATATTAAAAAAACAAAAATATACACACACCGGTGGATAGGAGGCTCCTTTCGGTTTTTCTTTTATACTATTTGTTTAATGTCTTGCAGATCAGGATTTAAAGAATCTAGCAGATAATCATATCAAATGCTAAGAATTAAAAGTATTAGAAGAAATAGATCAGAGCAGCATGAATTCTTCATTTTCAGAATATGGATAGCATAGCTTTACCAATGACTCGACTATAAAGATCTCGACCAGATTAACCAGATCGGCGAAGATTTAGCCGGAAAGGTTCCAAAAACAAGCATCAACGCAACAAAAATCAAATCAATACAACCGCATACACCAAAACAATGGATCGGAATGATCTAGCCAGAATCAGCAATGCTCATGACAAAATTAAGTATAAGGAACAGTAGATTTGACAAAATTCAAATCAGATGCATTTTTATCCGCAAATTCTACCCTAAAAACTCGCAATCGAGAAAAAGGAGAGGGATCAAAAAGGAACTTAGACAGAGATCGTAGGCAGAGAGATGCTCACCGAAGACGGTGTTGGTGGGGTTCATGGCGACCTGGTTCTTGGCGGCATCGCCGATGAGCCGCTCGTTGTCGGTGAAGGCTACGTATGAGGGAGTGGTGCGGTTCCCCTGGTCGTTCGCGATGATCTCCACCCTATCGTGCTGCCACACGCCGACGCACGAGTAGGTCGTCCCGAGATCGATCCCGATCGCCGGACCTTCACCCTTGCCTGCCATGGATCTCGGCAAGGAATCAACGAAGAAAGCAGAGAAGGAACGACACGTAAGAAAGCTCTGGAGAAGATAGAGAGAGATCGGAAAGGAACGGAGATTTGGAGGAGGAAGGAGTCCGCAACTTCTTGAATGGTGCCGGACGAGAGATAGGCGGGTATTTATAGCTTTTTTTAATCTAAGGTTGCGCTTCTCTGGACCTTTCGAGCGGCTACATTGACCGGTAGACCGAGTCCGAGGAAGGACGAGCCACGAAGGGGATTTGCTGGTCCCTCCTTTGGAACTCGCTCGAATATTCTTGAAGAATTTTTTGTTTTGTTTGTTTAAAAGAAAATTTCATTAGATAATTTAAAATTTAAAATTAAAATAGTATAGATAATATTGAACTCGATTTTGTATGAATATAATTATGGATATAAATTTGAATATCCGGCAAATATTAATATATTATGTTTTATATATATATATATATATATATATATATATATATATATATATATATATATATATATATATATATATATATATATATATATATATATATATATATATATATATATATATATATATGTGTTGCCGTCTATGTTATCGTGAACTGCAGCTCAAAATGGCGCCGGACGCCGACGTTGTCACCCGGAATCTAGTTCACGTGCTCGGACCTGCAAAAAAAAAAAGAAGAGATCCGGGCCGAGATCCCGGCTGGGACACTTCGATGATCAAGTCAGTGGACGATCTAGTGGAACAAATCATTTTCGATGGGCTGCTGGCCGGACTCCACGCTAAGAGGAGGTTTTGTTTTCAAATGAAAGAGTTGAGAGAGAGCGGTAGCGGTGAATGAGAGCTTGAGCTATAATGGCTGTATCCATTAAGACTCTTTCAGCGAGTTCTCCAGTAGTGTCAGAGCGCTCTCTCTCTTACTAACTCTCTCCTCGCTTGCCTTTACTTGCTTACCTTGTTCGAAGGCCCTTGGAACTCCCTTTTAGGCCATGGATTCCTTCAGCTACCCACCTCGGGCTCTTCGCTCTTTGCAGGTGCTCGAAGGTCAACGACCAGTAGTGTGCCGTGCGACGTGCCCCAGTGCCATCCCCCCTTCATGATAGGGAGTTATGTCGCGGGTTCTGACTTTCTAGTTTGTCGCTACACTTTGAAAAATTTGGCAGGACCTCGATCTGGGGGCAGCCGCCCCCTGATTTGAATCCCCTGGTACGGATTTCTTCTTCTGGGTGGTGCAAACGGTCGGCTGGAAAGTACAGTGCCTTGATCGGGGCACCTTTTCTTATCTGGTGTAAATAATGGCGGGAGAGATCATGGCACCCTAGGAGATGCCCTTCCGTGGTCCTTAGGCAGCATGCTGCCGCCCAAGGGAGGTGGTGATGTCCCTTCCTCTCTGCTTCAAGATCTCTTGAGGCGCTGTGGACTTTGGCCATGGGGATAGTTTCGGGCTGTCGAACCTCCGAAGAGCTCTTGGCTCGAAAAGAGGGAGTTCAACTTCGGCCGAGATGAGCTCGACCCGGAGGAAGCCGACCAGCGAAGGAGCTCAAGGAGCGGGAACTCGACTTCAGCAGCGGCGGGCACAACCTCGAGGAAGCCGACCGGCGAAGGAGCTCGAAGAGCGGGAACTCGACTTCAGCAGCGGCGGGCACGACCTCGAGGAAGCCGACCGGTAAAGGAGCTCGAGGAGCGGGTGTTCGACTTCAGCTGAGGCGGGCACGACCTCGAGGAAGCCGACCGGCGAAGGAGCTCGAAGAGCGAGAACTCGACTTCAGTAGCGGCGGGCTCAACCTCGAGGGAGCTAACCGGTAAAGGAGCTCGATGAGCGGGAGTTCGACTTCGGCTGAGGCGGGCTCGACCTCGAGGTAGCTGCCCAGCGAAGGAGCTCGAAGAGCGAGAACTTGACTTCAGCAGCAGTGGTATCGACCTCGAGGGAGCTGACCGGTGAAGGAGCTCGAGAAGCAGGAGCTCGACTTCGACCGAGGTAGGCTCGACCTCGAGAGAGCCACCCGACGAAGGAGCTCAAATAGAGGGTCTGATGTGGCAGCGTCCGCCAGTGTGGCATCCAGCTGGATCCGAAAGGGGTTCCATGTCAACGATCTTGCCACATCATTTGCCCCCCACTCCCAAGTCCCGGCGGGGTGCTGCGTTCGGGGTGAAGGAAGTAAATGCGGAATTGACATGGAAAGGCAAAAATCCGGTGCAATTAATACCACGAGCGTCGCCGCTTCGTGAAACGGGCCTTGAGACCAATGCAGAGACACCATGTCAATGAATCCTAGGAAACATAATGACCGATGCAGGCCCCGAGATGGTTTATGGTGAATCGAAGCATCGCTTCCAGCTGATCTCGATATGTGGCACCAATCCGACGGAGGGAGTCCTGAGAGGGTGTATGGTCACTGTCTGGCTACTTCGAAAAGAAAGAAAGCTTTCCTGAAAAATCACCTCTTTCGAATTCTTCACACTCGCTAACGGACCGGAGCTTTCTTCCTCCTCCCCCCGGCTGTCTTTTACCTTCAAGACCATCAAGTTCGTCTTCTTCGGTCCTTTCTTCCTTCTTGGCTAGGTCGAGTCCATCTTTAGGGCCTCCCCAGATGCCATTTTCTTCCTTCCCTCTTTTCTTCCTCCTTTGTTCTATTCTAGGATGGCTCCCTCGAGTTGGAGCCAACGTCCTTCTAGTAACCCTAACGAGGCAAGGCCCTCTCGACCAAGGACTCCATCCTCTGATAAGGAGAAGGAAGTTTCTCTTCATGTTCGCAGAGCTTCGCCCAATCGAGATAGTGATAGGAGAACCTAGGGCTCCCCGTCCCGTCCTCCCTGCTCCCAAAGTCCCTTCCATGCCTTCTCGTCCGACTGAACCTTCCGGCGTCGCTTCGGTAATGACTAGGGAGGACCTCTCCATAATCTGGGATACTTACGGGATCCTGGACTCCATCCAGCTCTTGATCCCAGGACTAGGAGAACGAGTCACCTCCAGTGGCCCGGGTCAGATTGCTCTCTATGAGGAATTCTTCATAGGGGGTCTTGATGCGGGATGACTCTAAGATTGCTAAATATGCAAAAAAATAGTAAACTAATTTTTTTATATTTTTTTATAATTTTAATTTGCAGGCTATATTCCTGAAATCAAGTAAAGACTAGCAGGATTAATAGCAATGCAAAGAATCATTATGCATGCGTGCTTATGCAAAATAATAAAAGTCAGGACCCGAGAATTGAGAAATTCCCAGCTTATGATAGATTATCTTCAACAAATTAGAAATCAAGAGAAGGGAAGGATGTAACCAGTCAGTGATTGTAGATTCAGCAATTGAAAAGATCACTCACACTCTGATTGGAGCCTGGATAATGAAGCTTCCGTTTCCTTGGATTAAGATGGTTGATTTGGGCAGTCCTGGAGGCAAAGAAAGCCTCATCTAGGAAGGTGAAACACCTCGAGGATCCTGCAAGCATCAGAGGTGTTGGCTCCACCCAGTGATTTTGATGAATAACAAAACATTGAGTACATATTGTATACTAATATGTATTTCTAGCTATGAGTTTTCAGAAAGCAAGCACCTCAAATTCTCAAAAGTTTATGTATCATGGCACACCATGACACGGAGCATTTCTTGCTATTTTGGATATCCTCTTCATGGAAAAAGGGCTTTTACATGTTCAATTATTATATGTTTATGTTCCATTTAAGTTTCAAAATTAATATTTATGTTTTTGGCTTAATTTGCACTTGAATATGAATTTTTCAATGTCAAGTGTCGACACCTGGAAAATCAAGTATCGACACTTCAGTATTTGGCATGCAAAAAAATCTCTTGGCACGCCAAGTGTCGACACCTAGAACTCAAGTGTCGACACCTGCATTTCAAGTGTCGACACTTAGGTTTCCAAGTGTCGACTCAAGGCCTGAGATTTTTGGAAATACAGAACTTTGCCAATGGAGGGTTTTTGTGTCAAGTGTCGACACCTGTGCATCAAGTGTCGACACTTGAAAGTTCATGTGTCGATACCTAGAAATCAAGTGTCGATACCTGACAGCCAAGTGTCGACACCTGAACAGCCAAGTGTCGACACTTGAAGTCTGACAGCCCTAACGGATCTATTTTTCTGACTTGCAGAACTCACTTTTTCAAGCACAAAATAGCTAGATTCAAGGCTCCAACGGTCACAAACCATTTTTTGAAAGTTTTTAGTTGTATTTAACCTCCACCAACTTCATTCTAAAGCAAGAGAAGTGCATTGAAGTCCAATGAAAGCTAAAAAGTCAAGATTCTCTCATCAAGAGCCACTTAAAGTTTGATTCCTTAAAAAAGCTTACAAGCCCATCCTTACATCATTCCAAAAGAGGAGTTTGAAGGATATTCCAAGAAGGAGACAAGACAAAGCATCAACTTGAGCTTCAAAGCTTCCATTCTACTCTTGAAGAGAGTTTGTCTTATTTTTGAAATTGTATATCTGATTTTGTCTTGTGATTTGACCTTGCTTTCAAGGGTGTCTTGAAAGAAGGTTGTTGTGGTTTGTTGGTAAGCCAAAGGGATAAAACCAACTAAGGTTAACTTGTGAGTCCGAAGACAAAACAAGTGTTAAGGTTTGTTGGTGAGTCTAGGTGACAAAACCAACATAGGTTTTGACTTGTGAGCCTTTTGAAAAACAAGTCGGCTGTAATCTTGAGTGGATTATAATGAATTCCCAAGGGTGGCTTGGGAAATGGATGTAGGTGCTAGGTTTGCACCGAACCACTATAAACATCGTGTTTGCGTGTGATTGCCTTCTTTCCCTCTTACTCTTTGTTTATTGCATTTGATTTACTGCTTTTCGCTGTATTCAATCTTGAGCATTGAATTTATTACTCACAAACACCACTAGACCTTCACATTACTATTTTAAATTTTAAAAGAGCCAACTCACGCTCCCTCTTGGGCTCCATTTCTGGGCAACAAGAAGATTGTTAGAAAGCAACAACAAAATAATAAAAGGAGATTAGGGTTTGAAGAAGGTGGAATCAGGGTTTGGAGTGGGCAGCTTGGTGAAGGATGATGGACTCCTTGCTTGGGCGGCTTAGGGCACTCTTCTTTTGGCATATGAAGGCTTGGATGGCAGCAAGCTAGGGCATGGAAGAATGCTAGGGTAGCAAGGACGGTTAGGGCACACAAAGCAACCAACAAATACCAAAGCACCAACACCAACACAAGAGCATAAATCAATTAACTCAAAATTTCAGCAAAGTTTAATTCATATGATAAAAAGATTAATTACAAGAGAAAAAGGGGTGGGATATTTATAGAGCTTCCATGCCCTCTCCTAAAGGGATTACAAGTCTTTTCCTAGTTAGAATAGGTTTACACAATTTAAGTGGGAGAAAGACTACAAAATAAACCTAGAACTAGAAGCATACAAGTTGAATGAAATAAAAACTCAAATTCCTTCTTTCATTTGAACTCTTCCACCATGTTTGGACTTGGTCAACCATTAAGGATGCCCCTCTAGGTGTGTTGGGCTTCATGGGGGACAGCAAGGGCCGGCCAAGGGCTTGGGGCGCATGAGCTTTGGGCCTCCTGGAAGCTGTGGTGCCCTGGGTTGGAATATTCCTGGAATCAATATGGAATCTTGGTTTTTTATAGACCTGGGCCTTGAATTCTCCTGGGCTGGGGTGCAGGTATATCTTTAGGATCCTGGGTGGCCTGGTATATGGAATATTCCCTGGCATCTGGGAGAATCTAGGCATCTAAAGAGCATTTGGAAGGAATCAGGATATCTGGAAAGGCATCTTGGATCCTGGGGTGTCACACAAAATCCAATAAGCTGATGTAGTGGCTTCTGACTCCTGGATGAGGTATGGTAGAACTCCAAAATAGGATAACCTCCTCTCTTGTACAAAAATTGGACTCATATTGGACTTATACTAAAATACAGGACTCGATACTAGACTGGGGTTGAGACACAATCGACTAGTCTCAACTTATTACAGGACTCAAACTTACTTGCTTACAAAATTGTGACACATGACTAAGGTTCTAAAAAAAAAAATCCTAATCGGTAAACCATATGGGATCCAGTGATCTGTGTCTGATCCTGGTATCCCCATCAATTCTTCCAGGGCGGAAGGAACTCGACCCCATCGAGTAAGGGTCAATTTGGCTCTCATACTGCTCAAGGAGGGTATGGGTTAAGGTGCTGTAGATTCTCACCAATGCTCTACAAGTCCTCAGATTTTGGTCAACCTTGCCACCGGACCAAGTACCGCAGATAGTCTCCATCCCAGGTATTGATGGCTTGATCGTCCAGGGTTCTCTCAATCTTTTCCTCACCAAAAGGCCAAATTGTATGTGGTTGCTTTGGGGTGGGTTCGCTCACAAATAAAGGAAGTGGCTCAAGGAGCTCGCTAGGTATCACTGCTGGCTTCCTAGACTCTAAAAGATCTGAGATGATGAAGGTGGAGCTGATACCTAAATCAGGTGATATCTCAAGAGCATAGGCATTAGGTCCATTACTCTTCATTATTTTGGATGGGCCAGCTTCGTGAGCATGAAATTCCTTCACAATCATATAATTCTCTGCAAAAATTTCTTTATCTCGCTTTTGGGAATTAGCCAAGTTTTTATTTAATTCATTACTTATGTTCAGCTTTTGACTAATTTCTAGATGAAAATGCTGTGTAGAGGCTAGTGTAGGTGTAGACAAATGGGTTAGGAATGTGAATTTTATTGAACTCAAAACTAACATCTAATAGACTCAACTAGGCTTCCCTATCGAATGAAATTTATTGGACTCTTTGGATCCAGACCTAACAGACTATAGACTCTCTAGGCTTGACCCTAGCATAGCATGCACATGAAAATTTACTATGGACTCCTACTATGTGCCATAGGATTTTATAGAAGTAAAATGCAAACATGATATGCTCAATGAATGAATGCAACATGCAAACTCCTATAAAATGCAAACTAATAGTGAAAAAAATATAAGAAGTTTCAGGAAAGGGTAGAAAATAAGATGTAGGTTCAGGATTAGTCTGGCAGGGTAAGAAATAAGGAGATGGCTCAGGGTTAATCAGAAAGCATAGAATACAGGAAGGGGCTTCAGGGATGAGTCCTAGACTAATGAGATTGACCTTATGGGTTTGAGATAGTCCTACAGGGTATGCATTATGAAAGAATGGGTCATTAATTCCATAGAAGAGATCAATTGGAGTCAATGGAGTGATTTCATCCTGAGGGTACTGATTTAAGGAGATCAAGTCCTTAATAAACTCTTCTGGCTCATGAAATTCAGGACTAAGCTCTATAATTGGGTTCTCTCTTAAAGTCTCCTCTAACTGCTCTTCCATTACAGTTTGGGTGGATCAGGATCATCTAACTCTAAGTCTTCTATGGGGAACTCCTCTTCTTCCTCATACTCATTCACTAAGCTTGGGTTAACCTCATATATCTCCTCTTCAATGCCTTCCTGGTGAACCAATGGGATGGTAGGAGGGGGTTGACTAAGCTCAAATCGACTAATACTAGGCTCAAATTTAGGGGTATTAATCCTATAGGGTTCAGGTAGAATGAGGGATAGTGGGTTACTACTGGGTTCATATCTAGGGACTATGGGTTCCTGGGGATTATAGGGCAAGGGTTCAGCTTTATGGGCCTTGTCTAGGGTTCCTATTTGGTCATCTAATAGATCAATCCTATGGATCATTTGGTTATTGGATTGGGTCATCTGGTTAATCTGGGCGATTAATTGGGCAAGCTGGATTTGGGTTTGGTTCATCTAGGTATTGGTTTGGTCAAACCTGTGGTCCATTCGGTCACATCGTTCAGTCAAGGTTTTCATGAAGGCCTCTAAATGGGGTCCATGGTTGAGATAGGTTGGGGCTTAGATTCTGATATTGGGTTCCTAGTCTAGTGGTCATGCAATCAAACAATCGGTCAAAATAAAATGGTGCAGCCAAGCATGCAAAGGATCAATAATTCTAGGGTTTCCTAGACCTAGAGCCAAAACTGAATGGGTCAGCTCAACTTATGCTTAACCCAGCAGCTAATCCTTCCTCTGGCCAGCTAGAGGGTGGGAGTGTGGGAGGCCCCCCTGCTTTCGTAGGGATCCAATTAAAAACCACAACACCACTTAAGTCGTTTGACTCGGATCCTCAACCTTAGACACCAGATTTCAGTAATAGCCACAGGATTAAATGCACTAGTTGGCCCACACAATTCAGACCCGACCTGTTGGTGTCACCTAGCCCTCTAGGGAAAATTAGGTCTCATTAATTTTAATTAGGCTTAGGTCAGAATGATGATGGTTGTTTTGGGCCCATGATAGGTGATGAAATCCTGCCTTGAAGTTAGATAGCAGTTGCACTTAAGATTAGGTTAAAAAAATGATGGCAATCGATGGTCCTGATGCAACTAATAACAATTAAAGAATAAAAATATTTTTTTTATTATTTTATGATGTGACAAGTTGGTTTAAGTTAATCGAGGTTAGCAAACAAAGTTTGGCTTGGGAGTGGAGGGTTTGGAAGTTGGTTAGGTTTGGTTTAATCAAAAGGCAGAAATAGCAAAATTCAGAAAATTAGAATTTCAGATGATGCAGGTTTTGACATAATTATCGATGCAAAAAAAAATTTAAAAAATTACAAAATAGTGGATGGGTGGTGATTATGAACCCTACCAAATTTGATGCAAAATAAAAATCAGATGATAATGCAAATCCTAGGGTTTTCAAACTGATGCAGAATTATCAGAATTTTTGTTAGGATTTCTAATATGTTGAATTTTAGTGAATTAGGGTTTTTGTAAAATTAATTAAAAATTATGATAATTATTAGAACGAAACAAAGGATATGACATGCAAATTTCACAGAAAAATAAAATTTCTAAGTGGTCAAAACTAGATGAAAAATAGAAACCTAATGCAGCTAGCAGGATGCAAAAATTAGGGTTTGTGATCCTAATGCAGATGAATGCTATCCTAAACCTGCTCTGATACCAAACTGATGCAGGACGACTCTAAGATTGCTTAGCATGTAGAAAAAATAGTAAACTAATTTTTTTATATTTTTTTATTATTTTGTATGAGTATGCCTGCGATTATGATGATTCTTTGCATTGCTATTCATACTGCTAGTTCTTACTTAATTTTGAGAATCTAGCCTATAAATTAAAATTATAAAAAAAAATATAAAAAAATTAGTTTACTATTTTTCTTGCACGTTTAGCAATCTTAGAGTTGTCCCGCATCAGGTCTTCACTTATCCTTTCATCCCTTTTTCCTCTGTGCTCAGCAATTATCGCCTCGTCCCTATTCAACTGACTCCGAATGCAGTTAGGACCATTAATTACTTCATCATCTTCTGCCATTTTCATGGGATTGTCATCTGTTTTTCTCTGTTTAGGGCCTTCTTCATCCTGAAACACCACCCGACCGAGGATGGGTGGTGGTTCGTGTCTCCTCACCCGAAGGGCATCAAGTTTGTACTCCCCTTTTCCATCAAATGATAGAAGAGCAAGTACTTTTTTGCTTCCATCGAGGGAGTCGACTGGGTCTGGAGTGATCCGAACCAAACTCCGAATCAAAATTTATAGGTCAAAGTGGCTGATCGAGAAGTATACAACCAGCTTATTTCCAACCAGATCCCTTCTCTTGAGGTTCTGCTGTCAGAGCAGAACCTATTCGATGCAAGGGTCAGCCCAATCCTGGAGTGGGTGAGTTCGATATAACCCTTCTTTTCTCTTTCTACGGATCTTTTCGGGTTCGAGGTTGACCTTTGTTTTTTTCTTCCTACAAGCATGAAGTTCTCCATGGAGCAGCTCCTCGAGTCCTCCTAGAAGAGGAGTGCACCGGCGGGACACAGGGAGACCTCGTCGAAGAGGGCCCGGAATTAGCCCAGCTAGAGGCTTGGGCCCGTTGCAGCCTCAGACCCAAGGGGAAGGGCGGCTGAACCAACCCCCGATCCGTCAAGGTTGCAGACTCTGTTCCTGGCCATGGAGTCTGATGCGAGCGCACGGACTCATCCTACTGCTATCACCGCTGCCCCGCCTCCAGAAGTCATCGAGGTGGACACAGGGATAGAAGAGAGGAGGGAGCGACCATCGGCCCCGCCATCGGGCATGGCGGTGAGCTCCACCAGGGGTTCAGAAACATCCTCGACTACTCCTCCCGAGGGCACGGCGGTGGTCTCGGCAAAGTCGAGGACTGGCGCCTGAAGGGCGTCAATCGAGGTGGCACCGAACTCCTTCGTCACCCAGGACCGCTCCCTGGCCGAGTGCATGATGGACTTTGCCATCCAATCATGCGATCGGCTTGAAAGGGGAGGTAGATTTTTGCTGGAAGCCATCCTCGGCACCTTTCCCCACCTCTTCATGGTAAGGTCCTTTGCCTTTTTCTTTTTCTTTTTTTTTCTTCTTCTTCTTTTTTTTTTGGCACGACTGACGTCTTCATTGGTGCAGGTCGGGATGGATCTTCTCCTCATTCATGACTACTGCGTCCAATGGGCCAAGAGGAAAAATCTAAAGGAGCAGGAGATCGCGGTGCTGACGGCCGAGGCCAAGGAAAAGAATGATAGGGCCCAAGCCATAGAGGAGAAGAACAAGTCTCTTAAAGCTGAGGTGGCAAACACCGAGAGGTGCAATAAGGACCTTGAAGCATCCCTAGCCCAAGAGAAAGATCAGGTCAAACAACAAGCTGAGGAGCTGAAAGCCGAGGCGGCTCGAATGGAGGAGTTCAAGGTCGAGGCAGCCTGAGTGGAGGATGGTCCCAGACCCTCCGAGCTCAGCTAGAGGCGGTGCAGACACGGGCGTCGATGGCTGAAGAGAAGGCCGCTGGGGCAATGGCCTTGATGGAGGCCGTCAAAAAGAAAGCCACCGAGGCAGTGCCTAATTTTAAGGCCTCAACAGAATGTGCTGATGAAGTCCAGGAGGCGGCCACAGACTCATTCCTCAAGGGCTATGGGTTCTGCCAGTCCCGGGTGGCCCAACTCTTCCAGAGCTGAATCTGGATGAGCTCGCTTTTCTTGCAGCTCCAAGCAAGGGCCTAGGTAAGGCAGCAGGCGAAGCGGAGGAGGTAGAGCCTGCGGCCACTGCTGAAGTAGCCTCTCCGGCGGAAGTTCGAGAGGATGTCGGCATGCCCTAGCATCATCCTGGGAAGGAGCCTATGGAGTAGTAGGATAGGGACCTTCTTTTTATTTTCTTTTCACCCTTTGTATTTTCCTTTTATTTCTAGACCACCCGACCTGTCGGTGGTCCTTGAATAGTGTAACTTTCCACCTTTAATTTCAGTGAAATCATTTTACTGTTCACTGAGTTCTCTGCCTTGATGCTCTTGATTATCTCGACAACATTTCTTCCTTTCTTTTTATGATTGCAATTGCCCACGTACACACACATCTGTTGTAATGTTTTGTCGTGGGGTGTCAAACTTTCAGTCCTCCCTAGCAAAGCTTCGGGTACAGCAGGTAGTTAGGAAGAAAAATCATGAGTTTTTTTAGCTATTTCTACCATGTCAAAAGTGCGGTAACGGGGCTTTGTGCATCTCCTCGAAGTTAGTTGTGTACTCCAGGTTCTTCCTGGCCGAGCCGGGAGCCGATGTACACCTCGAGGAGGCCTGAGTGACTTCGATTGAGACCATCTCTAGGCTCCTGGAACATTACCGAGCTGGGGGGCTGAACTCGAAGAGTCCGGATCATGCCCCCACCAGGCCAGGACTTGGATAGATAGAGTGCAGGGCTTTTGAAGTTTTCCGGCTTTGAAATGCGAGGCTTCTTGAGTTTCCCGACTTAAAGGTGCAAGGCTTCTGGAGTTTCCTGGCTTTGAGGTGCAGATCTTCAAGATTTTCTCGGGTTCAAGATGCGGGGCTTCTGGAGTTTTCCGGCTTTGAGATGCGGGCTTCAGGAGTTTCCCGGCTTTAAGGTGCGGGGCTTCTGAAGTTTTCCCGCTTCGAGATGCGGGGCTTCAGAAGTTTCCCGGCTTCGAGGTGTGAGGCTTCAGAAGTTTCCCAGCTTCGAGCTGAGGGGCTTCTGAAGTTTTCCGGCTTCGAGGTGCAGAACTTCTGGAGTTTCCTAGCTTCACGGTATGGGACTTTTGGAGTTTCTCAGCTTCGAGGTGCGGGACTTCTAGAGTTTCCTAGCTTCAAGGTGCAAGGCTTCAGGAGTTTCCCGGCTTCAAGGTGCGGGGCTTCTAGACTTTCCAGGCTTTAAGGAATGGGACTTCAGGAGTTTTCTGGTTTCAAGGTGCAGGGCTTCTAGAGTTTCCTGGCTTTGTCCGCCAGACTTGGGGTCAGGCAGCAACGTTCCTGCAAGGCAAAGGCAATTTGCACCAAAAGAAATTTTTTTATTAATTAGAGGAAGCCTTACATCATTGGTAGTACATCTTCAAATTGTTGGCGTTTCAAGTTCATGGAAACTGGGCGCCCTCGAGCTCAGCGAGGTAGTAAGCTCCGTGGGGAAGGGCTTTGATCACCTTGTAAGGGCCTTTCCAATTCGGAGAGAGTTTTCTGCATTCCCGAGGTTGAGAGGCTTCGGCACGCCGCAGTACCAAATCACCCGAGTGAAAGGTCTTTAGCCTTACCCGAGTGTTGTAGTACTGGGCCACCCACTATCGGTAGACCACCATATGGAGTCGAGCCTTGTCTCTCGTCTTCTCAAGGAGGTCCAAGTTGAGTAGAAGGTGAGCCAGGTTTTCAGCTTCATTATATTGCTCCATCCATAGTGTGGGCACACCAAGTTCCACCGGGACTACGGCTTCGATGCTGAAGACGAGGTTGAAGGGTGTCTCATCTATGGCCGTTCGGGGCATTGTATGGTAGGTCCAAAGGATATTAGGGGAGTTCTTCAGCCCACCTGCCTTTGGCCTGGTCCAACCTGGTTCAAAGCCCCTAGAGGATGGTCCGGTTGGTCACCTCGACCTCTCCGTTGGTCTGAGGGTGAGCCATAGAGGGAAGCGATGATGGGTATTGAGGCAGGCACAGAACTCCTCAAACTCCCGATTATCGAACTTGGCTTTAGTAATCCTTGCTAGCGGCTCTGCCTCTACCCATTTGCTGAAGTAGTCGATGGCTACTATCAGGAACCTATACTGTCCGGACGCGGGAGGAAAGGGACCAATGATGTCCATCTCCCACTGAGCAAATGGCCAGGGGACGGAGAGCTGGGAGAGTGGAGCCACCGGTTGACGTTGTATGTAGCCATGGCATTGGCAGCGGTCGTACTTCTTTACGAAGTCGGCAGCATCCTCCCTTATAGTCTCCCGGTAATATCCTTAATGGAGTGCTTTGTATGCTAATGTCCTGCCTCCCACATGATTCCCGCAGAGGTCCTCGTGTATCTCTTGGAGTACGAAGGCCGCCTCTATGGGCCTCAGACACTTCAAGAGTGGATAAGAGTAGGACATGTGATAGAGTTGCTCGTCCATCAGCACAAAACGCGCGGCCTTCTTCTTGACGAGGCTGGCCTCCGTGTGGTCTTCTGGCAAGATGTCGTTGGTGATGTACCTGATATACCGATCCATCCAACTAAATTCTGGGGTGACCTGCTGGACTTCTCCAGAAGCCTTATAGCTTGAAGCTTCGAGGTACTCGACGTAGGCGCATCCCAGCGATGAGTCCGGCAGGATCGCGAGCCTGGAGAGGGCATCGACATGGGCATTCTCTCCACGAGGAATATGGAAGATGCTGAAGCACCAGAAGCTTGTCATGTTTGAGCATACCTGCTCCAAGTACTTCAACATTTGGGGGTCTCGGACCTCAAATTCTCTTGAGACCTGTCCAGCCACTAGCTGAGAGTCAGTGAAAACCTTCAAGTTGGGTACACCCAGTTCACGAGAAACTCTCAGTCCCGCGAGGAGTGCCTCGTACTCCACCTGGTTGTTGGGGACTGCGAACTGGAAATGGAGTGCGCACTCAGTTACAACCCCGTCGCCATTAGTGAGGATGAGGCATGCTCCGCTCCCTCCGGAGTTGGATGCGCCATCCACGTGGAGGACCCAGACCTCCTCAATTTCGAGCTTCGTTCGATGCTCCGGGAGGGTCTCCTCCGGCTCCTCGCCCATGCCTACGCACTCGACCAGAAAATCGGCCAACACTGGGCCTTCTGAGATGGTCTCGGTAGGTACACGACGTCGAACTCGCTAGGTTTCAGAGCCCACTTGGCTAAATGCCCGAAAGTATCAGGGCGACTGAGTACGGCCCTCAACGGTTGGTCTGTCAGGACCACGATCGGGTGCACTTGAAAATATGACCTGGGATGCTGAGCAGATATTATGAGTGCAAAAATTAGTTTCTCAAAGCGGGTGTACTTGATTTTTGCATCTCAGAGGAGTTTGCTAGAATAGTACACCGATCTCTGAGCTCCATCTTCGTCTGTGCAGACAAGGACCCAACTGACGAGTCCTGGGATAATCGCTAGGTACAACAGGAGTTCCTCTCCATCCTCCAGCCTGGAGAGCAGCGATGATGATGCCAAGAACTTCTTCAGCTCCTCAAAGGCTTTCTTGCACTCCTCTGTCCAGGTGAAGTCATGCACCTTGCGTAGTGCCTTGAAAAAAGACAGACAATGGTCAGCAGATCATGAGATGAACCGACTCAAGGCAGTGATCCATCCCGTGAGGTGCTGGACTTGCTTCTTCGAGGTGGGATGCTTCATGTCAACAATTGCTTGAACCTTCTCAAGGTTGGCTTCGATTTCCCTCTGAGTGACCATGAAACCTAGAAACTTTCCAACTGCCACGCCGAAAGCATACTTCACCGGGTTTAGCTTCATCTGGTGTAGGCGAGAATTTTGGAAGGCCTCTGCCAAGTCCACGACGTGGTCCGACCTCGGCTTGCTCATAACGAGCATGTCGTCCACATAGACTTGCATGTTACGGTCGATCTGGTCTTTGAAGACTTTGTTGACCAGCCATTGGTACATGGCGCTAGTGTTCTTCAGGCCGAACGGTATCATCCGGTAGCAGTACATCTCCCGGTCTATGAAGAAGGCAGTGTGCTCCTCGTCCTCTAAGTGCATCCAGATCTAATTGTACCCGAAAAATACATCCATAAAGGAGAACAAGCGATGCCCTGAGGTGGCGTCCACCAATTGGTCGATCTTCGGAAGAGGGAAGCTATCGTTCGAATAGGCTCGGTTGAGATCGGTGTAGTCCATGCAGATCCTCCATTTTCCATTATTTTTCTTGACCATGACCATGCTCGCCAGCCAGCTAGGATACTGCACTTTGCAAACAAAACCGACTGGGAGGAGCTTTTCCACCTCCTCATTAATCGCCCGTTGCCTCTCCAGGGCAAAGCACCTCTTCTTCTACCAGATCGGGCAATACTTCGGATCGATGCTTAACCTGTGAGTGATGATATCGGGGAGAATCCCACGCATGTCTACCGTTGTCCAGGCGAACATGTCCGTGTTCGCCCGGAGGAAACTCAACAAGCGGGCCAGCTCTTCTTCTTGCAGCTAGCCTCGATCTGCACTATCTTTGTCGGATCCATTCTGAGTGGGTACGTCAACAGATGCTCAATTGGACCGTCCCTAGGATTCTATGCCCTTTGGTCGAGGTCATCGATGCTGGGGTCCTTCTCGGCACTTCTGGCCCTTGGGATAGCCTGCAAACAATGTTGGATCGATTGAGATGCCCCCCTCATCTCCCCTACGTCATAAGGAGTGGGAAACTGCACCAACAATCACTTGGTAGAGATGACCGCATCGAGTAGATTAAGCCCGGGACAGTCAAGAATCACGTTGTAAGCCGAAGGAAGCCTAACAATCGTGAAGGTCATCATGACAATACTCTGCTGAGGGCTGATGCAACAGTAACGAGAAGAGTGATCTCTCCTTCAACTCCCATAAAGTCCCCGATAAAGCCAATAAGAGAGGTATGCACGGGCTTCAATTGAGCAGAGGATAGATTCATCTTGAAGAAAGCACATAAAAAAGGATATCAGTCGAACTTCCACTATCAACCATTATCTACTTACAAGATACCTGGCAATCGTCATCTCGACAACCACGGCATCATTATTTATATTTTGAATCTCAGATCCCTCCTCCCTTATAAAGGGGAGTACACTTTCCGACCTCTCCCCCTCCCAGGCCCTTTTAGAAGCGTAATCTATTTCCCAGCATATCATATCCACAAGCTTCTCGGTGGGCCGGTTGTTGACTGGGGGGACAGGAGGAAGAGCAGCAAATGCTTGAGGTTATGCTGGGATATTGCCCCCCACAAACTTTATGAGGTAGCCCCTCCTTATCAGATCTTCAATCTCTCTTTTGAGGTGGCGGCATTCCTCGATATCATGGCCATGGTCGTGGTGAAACTGGCAGTACTTATTTTGTCGTGACCATTGGATGGCCTCAACGGGGGAGGGTAGTGTAAGTACCGCTCGCCCCTACCGCTCGCCCTCAATTTTCATGAGGATCTTCGATCTCGGGACGATGAGAGGTGTGTATCTTTCTTCTGGGATGGGGTCGCTCTTCGATTTCGGCCCTAGTCGAAAGTTCGGGGTCGGTCTGGGCTTCCACATCCCAGACGTCTCCCTCGGAGGCTACTTCTTCAGTGGCTTCCCATCCAACTCTCTCCTAGTGCGGTCCGCCTCCTTAGCACGGATGTATTTGTGAATGCGGAGGAGGATGTCAGAGTACGTCTTCGATGGCTTCTTGTCCAGAGAGTAGGTTAGACGGGAGGTCCTGAGCCCTCTCTTCAACACCAACATGGTAACTGGCTGGTCCAAGTTGTAGATCTCCAGTGCAGCAACCTTGAAGCGGGTCACATAGTCCCATAAGGATTCGTAGTCCTGTTGCCTGATAGAAAAAAGATTGTCTACTTCTCGTGGCACCTTCCGACAGGCATCGAAGTGAGCCATAAATCTCCTTTCCAGCTATGCAAAGGAGTTGATGCTTTCGGGCTCGAGACAGGTAAACCAAACCCAAGCAGCCTTCCAGAGAGTGGCTGAGAAGGTGATGCAGAGGAGGGCGTCGGTCATCCCTTGGACTCTCATGAGAGCCTTGTAGCTCTTGAGGTGGTCCAGAGGATTGGTGATCCCATCGTAGGGATCCACCTGTGGCATACGGAACCGACTCGAGATCGGCTCCTCTTGGATTTCTCGGGAGAAGGGGGGACGGGCGTCATGGCCCGCTGGCTCATGGGAGGAGCCTTGCAAGTTCACAAACTGGCCAGACAGTTCTGCCAGCATACATTCCTGTTCCTCCAAGCGCTTTTCAGCAATGCACCTGATAGCCTCGTCGGTGGAGCCTTCCACTAAGACCATCGGAGGAGATAAAGATGATAGCTGAGGGAGATCGCGATGGAGAGCCTTGCCTCGATGGCTTCGATAATGCTTAGTAGCGGCGTGCTCGAAGGCCAGAGACCGACTCTCTCGATCAACCGACCCGGTCCACTATCTCTTCAACAGTGTTCGATGGCTTCCCCGGGGGTCAGTCATGGCCTGTGATAGCGATGGCCTTCCTTGGAAGGAATGTAGGCTATCGCGAGGCATGGCGGCTTGGGCCACAAGGGTCCCTGACTGTTGGTGGGTGGCTAGGGACCAGTGCTGAGGCTGTAACTGTCGCACCGCCGGAGTCAGAACCTGCATCTACTGGGCGAGCACGGCCAACTGGACATCCATCGTAGGTGGTTGCGGTGTACTGGGGGGTTCCCTCTCTGGACTGTGCGGACCCCCATGAAAAGGAGGGTCTCCTGCATGGCTGGTAGAGACCTCCCGTGCACGCGTCCTCACCATGCTTCGGGTGGAGTTGTATGTGAGGGGATTGGCTTAAATCAGACTGTGCTCTCCCCTTCTTGGCGCGCCAATCTGTTGCCGCTTACACCGCCATGGCCTCAACTCGAGGATGGCATTAGATGCTGACCTCGTCACCTGAAACCCAGCTCGCGCACCTGAACCTGCAAAAAAAAGAAGAGACATGGGTCGGGGATCCCAGCAGGGGCACTCCGACGATCAAATCAGTGGGCGATCTAGGAGAACATATCCTCCCCGGTGGACCCCTAGTCGGACTCCATGCTAGGAGGAGGTTTTGCTTTCAAAGGAAAGAGTTGAGTGAGAACGGCAGCTATGGAGAAGAGCTTGACTTATGGTGGCTGTGTCCATCGAGACTCTTCCAGCAAGTTCTTCGGTAGCCTTAGAGCACTCTCTCTCTTGATAACTCTCCCCTTGCTTGCCTTTGCTTGCTTACCCATCGAGGCTCTTGGAACTCCCTTTTAGGCGATGGATCCCTTCAGCTACCCATCTCGGGTTCTTTGCTCTCTGTAGGTACTTGAAGGTCAATGACAAGCAGTGTATCGTGCGACATGCCCCAATGTCTTCCCCCCTTCATGATAGAGAGTTATGTCATAGGTTCTGACTTCCTAGTTGGTCACTACACTTTGGAGAATTTGGCAGGACCTCGATATGGGGGCAGCCGCCCCCTGATTTGAATCCCTTGGCACGGATTTCTTCTTCTGGGTAGTGCAAACAGTCGGCTAGGAAGTGCAGTGTCTTGATCGGATTGCCTTTTCCTATCTGGTGTAAATAATGGCGGGAGAGATCATGGCACCCCGGGGGATGCCCTTCCATGGTCCTTGGGCGACGTGCTGCCACCCAAGGGAGGTGGTGATGTCCATTTCTCTCTGCTTCAGGATCTCTTAAGGCGCTGTGGACTTGGCCATGGGGACGGCTTCGGGCCGTCGGGCCACTCCGAAGAGCACTTGGGTCGAAGAGAGGGAGCTCGACTTCGGCCGGGGTGGGCTCGATCCCGAGAGAGCCGACCGATGAAGGAGCTCGAGGAGCGGGAGTTTAACTTCGGCCAAGGCAGGCTCGACCTCGAAGGAGCTGCCCGGCGAAGGAGCTCGAAGAGCGGAAACTCGACTTTAGCAGCAGCAGGCTCGATGATGCAGAACGAAAGCTCTGATACCAAAAATGATGCAGAACAAAGAACAAAGAAGCGTATGCGGAAGTAAAATTAAGATTAATTTTTTTTTATATATATTTCAGAAATTGGCTTTGGCTCAAAGTGAAGTTAAACTAAGTTGATGGAAACTAGGTAAGGATTGAAAGCACAATTTAGAAGAAGCTAAATTATCAGAGTAGTTCAGAAGTAACGGATCGCTGGGGGTTGAGAAAATCCCAGACCTAGGGTTTCGCTCTGAACTTTCAACAGGACAGAAATAAAGAGAAGAGATGGTTTACCAACCAGACAGTGATCTTCACAAGATTTGGGTGGAAGAACTCTCTCGAGCAGATTGTTGGATCCTCGAATTCGGCTATCTTCACAATGGATCCTCCAATACTGGTCTCATGGCTGGGTCGGCTTCTCCTGAACTCAAGATCTGGGAAGAAGAAAAACAAGTGATGGATTCAGAGACTCAAGGAAGGATTTACCAGTTCGAAGAACTTGAAGGCTGATGTCGCTGAGATCCGGATTCTCTTGAAGGCTGATTCGACTCCCTCTGGAAATAGCTATGGATCTGAAGTATCCGGACTAGAGCTTGATGCTGGTGGTCGTCCTGGACTTAGAGAGAGAGGTCGTGGGAGGTGGGATAGGCTAGGGTTTGGTGGATTGAAGTGGATGATGGGCGACTAGGGTTAGGGAGTGAAGTGGCTAACCTAGGGTTTGGGGTTTGGAGATCTCATACCTCCTCAAGGTTCCTGGGGAACCCAGATTTACTCTCTCACGGAGCTCAACACCTGGATGCAGGTGCGGAAGAGAGAAAACACAGAGTTTGCTCACAAAAAAAAGTTGGTTTCATTCATCTGATCCTTTGAACTTACAAAGGGATTTTAATTTATAGGACATTACAAGAGAGTAGGGTTTTACATCTTCCCATGTGGGACTAAAGGAGGGGATCTTCAAATTAGGATTGTAGGATCAATCCCTACTCATATGGCCGGCCAAAAATTCCAAAGATGATTGAGGCTTCAAAAAAGGAAAGTGGGTGGCGCCTCCTTGTCTTGACCTCCAAGAAAAATATTTTTTTCCTTCTATGCTTGGCCTTATCTGGAAGTGTTTGGGCGCCTCTTAACCTTGCCCTCCAAGAGAAAATTTGTTTCCTTTTATATCTGGCTTTAGTTGGAATGATTAGGGCGCCTCCTAACCTTGCTCTTCAAGAGAAATCTCCTTCCTTCCATGGCTCAACCCTTTTTGGATACCTCCTTTTCTTTCTCCCCAAGTTATGGCTTTTTCTAACTTTGTTTTGAGTATTTCTGGCAGGTAATGGGCGCCTTCTTGAAGTTCTCTCCAAGAGAATTTCTTCCCTTTCAAAGTTTGGTTCTTTTGGGAATGTGTTGGGCTGCCCCCTTGATTTATGGACCCCTGGTGGATTTCTCCTCAATTGGCGCATGAGAGAAGGGAGCTGCTATCTGTGGTGTGGGGACCAAAGCCTGCTGGATGGAGATGTGGCGCCCCCTGGACTCAGGCGTATGGTTGGGAGTGTGGCGCCCACTTGCTTGGCCTTGGAAGAAAATGTAACACCCCAGGTTGAAGCCCTAGTCCACTACTGAGTCAACATGACTCAACAAAATAAAAATGCAGGTAATATAGACTCAAGCTAAAATTGAGTTGATCAAGTCAACCCTTATTACAAGCCAAAAAAAAATCCTAATTCTTCGGGCAAGGTTAATCAAAGATCCAGATGGAGCTCTGAAGTCTTCTTCTGAGTCTGGTGCCCGCACCAATTCTCCCAGGGTGGGAGGAACTCGACCCTGTCGAGTATGGATTAAGTTGTCTCTGGTATCTCTCCAAGAGGTCTGGGTCCAATTCTTGTAATTCTTCTCGGGAGATCCAAGAGTCATCAGAATCTGGCCTTCCTTGCCAGCGGACCAGGTATCTTTGGTATCCTCGATTACGAGTAGAGATAACCTGATCATCCAGGATCTTTTCAATCTGCTCTTTCCTTACAGGCCAGTTTGTTGGTAGACACACAGGGTTGGGTTCACTCTCAAGAGCAGGATTAGGTTCAAAAGCCTCACTAGGAATCACAGCTGGCTCTCTATATTCTACTAGGTCTGTAATGTTGAAAGTTGAGCTAATGCCTAGTTCTAGAGGCAACTCGAGCACATAGGCATTGGATCCTACTCTCTTCACCACTCTAAATGGTCCAGCTCCTCTAGCATGTAACTTTCTAACGGTTCCAGGAGGAAACCGTTCAGACCTTAACCTAATCATTACATAGTCTCCCTCAACAAAAGTTTTGACTCGTCTTTGAGAATCAGCCAACTTCTTATAAGTTTCATTACTTAAATTTATTTTGGCATGAATTTCTTTATGCAAGTCCTTTACATGCTATGCAAGTGCATCAAGAGACTTGTGTGTATGGACTAATAGTGAAATCAGATCAAGTGGTGTGTGAGGCTTGTATCCATGAATAATTTCAAAGGGACTCTAGCCTATAGACCTAATGATCGAAACATTATATGCAAATTTAGTCCTGGACAAAATACAAATCCCAATTCCTGGTGCTCTCAATCAAACCAAAATCAGAGCCAAAGCCTAGTAAAGGGTCAAGAAAAACTAAACTAGACTGACGACGCATTCCTAAAGAATGGACTTTATTCCAAAGGAACCCTAGGTCTAAACCTAACAAACTACGGCTCTCTAGGTTTGACCTTGGGTCGGAGGATGGCATGCAGAGCATGAAAACTTATCATGGGTGCCTAGTAGGTGCCATAAGGTCTTCCAGAAGTAGGTGGCAAACCTAATAGGTTCTAACACGTGGTTCACTCTAAAGACTTCAACAAAGTATACTTGGATGGTGTAAGAAGCATTGAAAGTCCTAGAGAAAGGGAGGAGATATGAGGCGGAGTCTCGAATTACCTGCTGACTAAAGGTGGTGACCTGAAGGTTTGAATGGTGATCTATGAGTGTCAACTGGTCATCCTTATGAAAGGGAAAGTTTGCTACTCCTAGGAATGGATCAAGAGATGGTTCGGGGAGTAGCCTAGGACATGTGATTGCAACAGTTAAGGTTTGTTCTCTAAGCAAATAATGATCCACTTTCTCAAGAGATGGATTAGAGAATGATTCATGGAAGGGTCTATGGATGATGACCTCAAGACTTGAAATTTGACCTATGGGTGAGGAAAGGTATACTCTATAGAAGGGTAGCTCAGTCATGCGAAGAAAGGGGTCTGGGGCCATAAGGAGGACTTCTACAGGACTGGGTGAATCAATCCACTCAAGAAAAGGATGTCCAACTGAGATTACGGGAGAGACCTTAGTGGCTAAGCATGGGACGAGGTCCAATTGTAAGAGGCTTGATTCAGTCATCCTAAGGAGAGGATCTATCATAGGGTGGGCAAACTTAAACAGTTTAGTGCAAAGATCTTCAATTGGTACTTGGGGAATGACTATCATTAGAGGATACGAACTGATAGCTCGGGCTAACACTATGAGTTCTTCCTGGGGGTATTTGACTAAAGGAACTTGGTTCTCACAAATCTCTTGAATTTCTGAACTATGTCCTACCACTTGGTTGCTCTCCAAGGTCTCCTCAGGTAAGGAACCAATAGTATCAATGTCACATTCTTCAAGTTCTTCCCCCTCATATTCATCAACTAGACTCAAGCCAGCATCATATACTTCCTCGATGCCATCTTCAATGGGTTTCGGGTCAGTGGTGATCGGGTCAACTGATTCTAGGCTTGTCATACCTAACATTTCTTCCTCATTGGTAGGCTTGGGTTCTCCCTCATTAATGTCATCCTTAGGATTCTTACCACTTAGCTATGCACAAGCTAGTCCTATGCATGGGCACTGACTAGATTTATGGCCTCTTTCTCTACAAAACAAACATTCTTGAGATATAGGAACCTGGGTCACACTGGGTTTCAAGCTAGTAGAGACCTTACTTGGGCATGGGTGTGGATCTAAATGGTTTGATCAAGAAGACTGGGGTTGTTGAGTGACTGGTCTAGAATATTGTAAGGACCTCTCATAGACACGATCCACACTATAGATATCATGGTTAGGCTTCCTAAGATTATGCTCGGGATCACGATATAAGGTCCTCCTAGGTTCCTGGCATGGGTGAGGTTGGGGCCTATTAAATTTTGGATCAGGGGTCCAATTTTGATGTCTACGTTTCTCAAGTACTTGGACTCGATCCCTAAACTGGGAAAAATCCTCATTCATGTCCTGACTCAATTTGGTCATACTTTTGGTAAGATTTCTAACCATGGCCTCTAAATCTGGTTGGGTTTGACTAGGTTGGTAGGGTACTCCATTCCGGGCAGACATGATGATGCAAGCAAGCACACAGAATGTGACTAGACTAAAGCGACTACTGGCTCACTAGACCTAGAGTCCAAACTAGATGCCCAATCAGAGTGGCAAGCTAGCCTGTAGTAACTCAGGACTCAGCCAGGCAGGTGTAAGGGGAGTGTTAGGTCCCTAAATGCCAATCCTAGACACCAATCAGAGATTGGCCAGGTAGGCGGACCAGCACACAAGCCCTTTGGGATGGAATCCCTGAACCACCATTCTAGACACTGAGTACAAAGCACACACAGAGTAACCAGACAAACTGACTCAACACTAGCCTTGACCCGACTTGTTGATGTCCCTAGCCCACTAGGGCAAATTAGGTCTAATTAATTTTAAGATTAAAGGCTTAGGTTCGAATGAGTGGGTGGTGGTTTTGGGCTAAGGAGAGGTTATCAACTCCTCCCCTTATCTTAGATGCTCAAATGCCCTTAAGATGAATTAAGAGATGATCACTCAAAAATAATTGAATTGCAGAAATATAAAAATAGAGTTGCAGTAATTTAATCCTCAGAAATCTCACAGAAACCAATAAATCACAAGAAAATTATGAAAAATAGTTTCAATTATACTGGTTTCAGCAAAACAAAAATCACCAAATTTGGAGTTACTTGCAATGAGAAATAATTCCTGCAACAAGTTAATTACGGGCTAAAAATAGAGTACTTCCCCGTTTATAATTCCTGCTACGAAGTTGTAACCCAACGGATCCCCTACACGCCCTAGGAACACCCCGTGGAATGGGAAGAGGAGGTTTGCACCTCACTTCGTTCCTAGGACCGGACGTCCTGGGGAGTCTACTTCGAGCAGACAAAGTAAAAAGAGAGACTCAAACAAGCAATCAAAACAGAAACACTAGACAGGGCTCTGATACCAAAAATGATGCAGAACGAAAGCTCTGATACCAAAAATGATGCAGAACAAAGAACAAAGAAGCGTATGTGGAAGTAAAATTAAGATTAATTCTTTTTTTTTATATTTCAGAAATTGACTTTGGCTCAAAGTGAAGTTAAACTAAGTTGATGGAAACTAGGTAAGGATTGAAAGCACAATTTAGAAGAAGCTAAATTATCAGAGTAGTTCAAAAGTAACGGATCGCTGGGGGTTGAGAAACTCCCAGACCTAGGATTTCGCTCTGAACTTTCAACAGGACAGAAATAAAGAGAAGAGATGGTTTACCAACCCGACAATGATCTTCACAGGATTTGGGTGGAAGAACTCTCTCGAGCAGATTGTTGGATCCTCGGATTCGGCTATCTTCACAATGGATCCTCCAATACTGGTCTCATGGCTAGGTCGGCTTCTCCTGAACTCAAGATCTGGGAAGAAGAAAAACAAGTGATGGATTCAGAGACTCAGGGAAGGATTTACCAGTTCGAAGAACTTGAAGGCTGATGTCGCTGAGATCCGGATTCTCTTGAAGGCTGATTCGACTCCCTCTGGAAAGAGCTATGGATCTGAAGTATCCGGACTGGAGCTTGATGCTGGTGGTCGGCCTGGACTTGGAGAGAGAGGCCGTGGGAGGTGGGATAGGCTAGGGTTTGGTGGATTGAAGTGGATGATGGGCGGCTAGGGTTAGGGAGTGAAGTGGCTAACCTAGGGTTTGGGGTTTGGAGATCTCACACCTCCTCAAGGTTCCTGGGGAACCCGGATTTACTCCCTCACGGAGCTCAACACCTGGATGCAGGTGCGGAAGAGAGAAAATACAGAGTTTGCTCACAAAAAAAAGTTGGTTTCATTCATCTGATCCTTTGAACTTACAAAGGGGTTTTAATTTATAGGACATTACAAGAGAGTAGGGTTTTACATCTTCCCATGTGGGACTAAAGGAGGGGATCTTCAAATTAGGATTGTAGGATCAATCCCTACTCATATGGCCGGCCAAAAATTCCAAAGATGATTGAGGCTTCAAAAAAGAAAGTGGGTGGTGCCTCCTTGTCTTGACCTCTAAGAAAATATTTTTTTCTTTCTATGCTTGGCCTTATCTGGAAGTGTTTGGGCGCCTCTTAACCTTGCTCTCCAAGAGAAAATTTGTTTCCTTTTATATCTGGCT
This sequence comes from Areca catechu, assembly GCA_021397845.1. NCBI lineage: Eukaryota > Viridiplantae > Streptophyta > Magnoliopsida > Arecales > Arecaceae > Areca > Areca catechu. The sequence goes on along the minus strand of CM038040.1, from coordinate 4,791,031 downwards.
TTAGTTGGAATGATTAGGGTGCCTCCTAACCTTGCTCTTCAAGAGAAATCTCCTTCCTTCCATGGCTCAACCCTTTTTGGATACCTCCTTTTCTTTCTCCCCAAGTTATGGCTTTTTCTAACTTTGTTTTGAGTATTTCTGGCAGGTAATGGGCGCCTCCTTGAAGTTCTCTCCAAGAGAATTTCTTTCCTTTCAAAGTTTGGTTCTTTTGGAAATGTGTTGGGCTGCTCCCTTGATTTGTGGACCCCTCGTGGATTTCTCCTCAATTGGCGCATGAGAGGAGGGAGCTGCTATCTGTGGTGTGGGGACCAAAGCCTGCTGGATGGAGATGTGGCGCCCCCTGGACTCAGGCGTATGGCTGGGAGTGTGGCGCCCACTTGCTTGGCCTTGGGAGAAAATGTAACACCCCAGGTTGAAGCCCTAGTCCACTACTGAGTCAACATGACTCAACAAAATAAAAATGCAGGTAATATAGACTCAAGCTAAAATTGAGTTGATCAAGTCAACCCTTATTACAAGCCAAAAAAAAACCCTAATTCTTCGGGCAAGGTTAATCAGAGATCCAGATGGAGCTCTGAAGTCTTCTTCTGAGTATGGTGCCCGCACCACTCGACCTTGATAGAGCCGACCAGTGAAGGAGCTCAAGGAGCGAGAGTTCAACTTCAGCCGAGACAGGCTCGACCTCGAAAGAGCCGCCCGGCGAAGGAGCTTAAAGAGCAGGAACTCGACTTCAGCAGCGACGGGCTTGACCTTGAGGGAGCCGACCGGTGAAGGAGCTCGAGGAGCAGAAGCTCGACTTCGACCGAGGCGGGCTCGACCTCGATGGAGCTGCCCGGTGAAGGAGCTCGAATAGAGGGTCTAACATGGCAGCGTCTGGCAGCGTGGCATCCAGCTGGATCCGAAAGAGACTCCACGTCAGTGATCTTACTACATCAATATGTATTCATAAAAAAATATAAATATAAATATAAATAGGCTAGGATCAATATTCAAATATTCAATTTTACTTGTAATCTTATTTAATATATTAATTTTAAATATATATATTAATATATTAATATATTATTAATTTGATTAATTTATAAATTAATAATATTTTTGATTTTATAATCATATATTTTAATTATTTATATATATCTATATTTTAAATATTCAATTTATATCTATATCTATTTAAAATAAATATTTTTTTTTATATTTAATTAATAATTTATTTAATTAATATATGTATCTATATTTATTAAATAAAATAAATATAGATATGGATGCATTAGTATTTGATCTGTCTAGCTTATAATTTTAATTAAAATATTTTGTGTGAATTGATATGTTAATTTATAATAATAACGATTAAGAGTTGAGATCAGGGGATTGAGGGACTTTCGCGAGGTGAAATAAAAAACACGGGTTTAAAGGCAAATACGGACCAGGATTTTCTGCTGAAGTAATAATATATCACAAAGAGAGGTGGTATTATCAGATAGCGGGATGGTTAGAAATTTTTATGAAAGCCAGTTAAAATGTTTTAAAAAAAATCATAGAAAATAATATTCCTCCCACATTATCAAAAACTACGTCATTTTCGTTTTTGAAATTTAAACTTATCCATCTATTTAGATTTTTTTCAAATAAATATAAATATTTTTTTTAAAAAAAATCTATCATTTCCTAATAGTCAGGATTTTTTTAATTAAAATTAATTAGAAATTCATGCGATCCCAAGATGCTAAGGCGAGGAGATGAGCTCCGTCCTATTTCAAAAGCATTGGTAAGAGATAAAGGAAATAGATTTTCGATCAAATATTGAATCAAATAGAGATCCAAGATTTAAAATTTTAAAACAATTATTTTATATTTCATGAATCATGCTTTTTATTGTACATTTCTTTGAATTTAATTTTTTTTACCTCCAAACATCATGGGGGGTATATTTTGCTTGTAAGTCATTATGATATTAGGGCAAGGTGGCAAGATAATACATCGTTCGATTACCTCAATGAGCTAGGTTTGAGGCATCAGGCCCATCCAATAATCATGTAGGTGGACCAGGCTAAAGTTGGTCTTGAGATTAACCAACATTTTTAGACACCTTGGTTGAGCCCATGCTCCGGCTTAACTCGTGGGACCCAAGCTCGACCAGTCAACCATGTGAGCCATAACTACAGGCAGCTGTTATACCCAATCGGCTTACCCTCAAACCGAATAGGTGCCGACAGTCCTTCGGCCTGGTCGAACTGAAGGCCCGACCGACCCACTTCATCAAAGGTCCGAACGACCCACTCCAACTAAAGGCCCGACTGGCCCATTTCAGCAGAGTTCTGACCGACCCACTTTATTAGTGGTCCGAACGATCCAATCCAGCAAAGGTCCGACTGACCCACTCCAGCAAAGGTCCGACTGACCCACTCCAGCAAAGGTCCGACCGACCCACTTCAGTAGAGGTCCGACCAACCCACTTCATCAAAGGTCCGAATGACCCACTCTAACTAAAGGCCCAACCAACTCACTTCAACAGAGGTCCGACCGACCCACTTCATCAGTGGTCCGAACAACCCACTCCAGCAAAGATCCGACCGACCCACTCCAGTAAAGATCCGACCGACCCACTTCAGCAAGGCCTGTATTGGCCCAAGACGAGCCATTCCAAGGATGGCCCGGGAGCTCTAGAAGCCCTTTCCCGCTGGTACCAGAATTCTGTTATAACAGAATCCTAACACATCAGCGCCACTACTTTGTGAACCCCACGATGCCACCCTATCCTGGTGCTACATGGCCACTACCCAGATTCTTCTAGGACAGATCGCTCATTCCCTTCTTAGCCCCTAACGAATTCTGGCAAGGTTTCGTGCCTATATAAGGTAAAATGGGAGACTTCGAGCGGTAAGAGAGCTTTTCCCTTCTCCACGAGCTTATCTCCTTCGATTCCTCCATTATGTTGCTCCAAGGCTCCCGCTAACTTAGCCATCGGAGTGTCCCCCGTCGGAACACCACCGACCCATAAGACTTTCTTGCAGGAACTGGGAGACGCGCACTCCGGCCAGCTCCAGGAACCTGGTCTGGGAGATTCAGCGGCAACAGATTGGCGCTAGAGGAAGGGGCCGAACCTCCGTTCTTGTTTTCCTTCCCTAAAAGGAGGAATCCACCGTTAAGTAGAGCAATGGTAAAAGGAAGAGCCCAGAATACCTCCATCAGGAGAGGTCACTCCCCATCAAGATCGGAAGAACCTCTCGGGGAGAATGACGCCGCCCAACCAACCATCACCCTATGACAACAGCAGTTCCAGACCCTTCTGAACCTATTGACACACTTGCTGCCATGGTTTAGAACCTCCAAGATGCAGCCAATGACGGACAGTAGCCGCTCGCAGTATCCCAAACCAACCATCAACCTGCTGCTGAGGGAAGTTGACAGCAAGGAGTCCCTCAGCTCCACTCCCACGCGGCCCTGGAGCCCCGAAGGTCTCAGAGGGCTCATGCTGATGGAAAGAGAGTGAGGTCCGCCTCACTCTCCTCCGCATACTCGGTCCCTGACAATGATTAGTGCCGTGGCAAGGACCCGAGAGACTACACCAGTAAGCTCCAGCACATGGAGGAGAAGATCGCTGAGCTGGTCGATCGGCAAAAGGCCGACGGGGCACAGGTGTACGACTCTCGCCCACCTTTCGCCATCAGAATCATAGGGGAAGCTATCCCCCGTCACTTCAAGATCCCTCAGGTGGATGCTTACGATAGCACCACCGACCCTTTGGATCATCTGGGCACTTACAAGGCCCACATGATGGTACAGGACACCTCCGACGCCCTCCACCGATCCCAAAATGTGTTTAGACTAATATTTCAATTTGAGTATGAATTTCAGGTCATAGATACATAAAAATTTCCCATCCAAGTGTATCAAAGTCACTAATGTCAAAGTAAAATATTTCTCAATGTTTGAGTGATCCCCTAACCTTGGAACATCCTTTTTGGCCTTTATGGAGAAGCATTTAAAGGATTTTTGGATGAGATCTTGAAAATTTCAGAGTTTGACATGAATTTTTGATTTGGCACAGATCAAGTGTCGACTCATGGATCAAGTGTTGACACTTTAGAAGACTGGCACGCAGAAATTTCAGACTGGCACGGCAAGTGTCGACTCAAGGTATTGACTCACGGTCAAGTGTCGATACTTCAAAGATCGACTCATCACCTGAGAACAAAATGAACATAACTTGCATTTTTTGAAGTTTTTCAAGTGTCGACTTAAAGTATCGACTCACAGTCCAAGTGTTGACTTAAGGTGTCGATTCATAGCCTGAGACTAGAAGTGGAGCAGAGCACAGGAAATTCAAATTTTTGCCTTGGGTTGATCCAAGTGTCGACTCATGAAGAACTCAAGTGTCAACACTTGGTGCAACGGCTAGTTTTTCAGAAATTCAGATTATCTCCAAATGGCTAGTTTGATCCGTCCAATGGTCTTCATTGACTTTTTCAGTGGATTTGAGTTATTTAACACTCACCAAACCTCAAAAAGTCAACAAGAAATCGACAGAATCAAGAAGAGACAAGTTCCAATCATTTGAAAAGGCAAAGAGAGCTTTTAAGAGATTCCACCTGAAAAAGGCTTCCATTTTTGAGGGTTTGAGCTTTCAAGTCTTTAGCCAAAAGTGTGCATTCAAGAGATTCCAAGAAAAAGTCAACTCAAGCAACCAAGAGAGCTTCAACGATATTTATTTCTTCTCATTAAGGAGCTAATTCTTGTGTTTACTTTCTGTACACTTGATTTAATTTATTTGTTCTAGTTTCAAATGTATTAAAACTAGTGTTAAAGGTTGTTGGTGAGCCTAAGAGACAAAACCAACTTGGGTTTGACTTGTTAACCCGGATTAAAATAAGTTATAAAGGTTGTTGGTGAGCCTAGGTGATAAAACCAACTTAGGTTTTGACTTGTGAGCCTTGGAAAACAAGTCAGCTATAATCTTGAAGAGATTATAGTGAAATATCCAAGGGAAAGCTTGAAAAGTGGATGTATGTGCTTGAAGTGTACCGAACTACTATAAATCTTTGTATTTGTGTGTGATTGCCTTCCTTGTTACTTGCTCTTTATTACTCTGTATTTAATTTGTTATTTCTGCTGCATATCATCTTAGCACAATCACTTAGTTACACAAACATTCAAAGTAAAGCACATAACTGCTTAAATTTTTTAAAATATTCAATTCACCCCCCCTCTTGGACTACCTAGCTGGGCAACATCTATGGATTTCAAAACTTCATTTCTCTCAGGTATTCCAATATCTGGCTATACTTTATTTGCTCTTTGTTCATCTGCTACAACAGGATTTGAATCTTCAACATATGTTCTATAAGAATTGAACTAATATCATGTGCTTTATTCTTAGCATGTAGGTAATCTTCATCATCTATCATTATATCATCATCAGTCCAAGTCTCCTCAGACTCACTTGGCTCTTCTAAAATGTACTCAGGATTAACATCTTCATGTACAGGCTTCTCACTATCTATAAGTACTGGAACTTGATTGCTTGCATCAACTGGAATAGATATAATGGGTACCACAACTTTAACATCAGCCAACCTCACTTCAGCTGTAGCCACTACATACATCACAATATTTCCATGTTCAAGTACAATGGATACCATTTCATCACTTCACTTTCTTAATTTCTCTGATACCCTCTTCTACATTCATGTTTAGAAGTATATATTAAATTCTTGATACCTTATCATACCCTAACTCCTTAACCATGTCTACCAACTCAAAGTATGAAATAAAATCAGTATCACAGTTATCCCATACATCTACCTTCCCACCTATATATTTTACTTGTGGGTACCTTTAAAAAGTATCTCCATTATGCATATGTATGTTAAAAGTATCTCCCATTCTAGAAGATAAAACAAGCCATTCATTAAGATAATAAATAATTTTAAATAGCAATTGACATCATACTAGTATAAACCTAATAGTTTGTCTCCTAATTGACTAACACAATTAGAATTGATAAATCAAATAAACATAAAATAAACTAACTGACCTTTGTCTTCTCAGGCTTTTCCTTAAATAGGTTGATGAGGGATCACTATTTAAGGGTTTCAATGAGAGAATGAGGATCTACCAAGAAGGATGCTGGACGAAGGACCACCGAGATCGATGCTCAACGAGGGACCACTAAAAATGTCATGATCGGGGCTCTACTATCAGCCACTAACCTATCCACCAACAAAAAAGGACCTTACTTCTAAAACCCAAACCTCATCAAAAAGTCAAGCATGGCTTGGCCTAGTGGAAAGCTTGCTTTTTCACTAGTCAACCTAGTAAACTGACTAACCTAAAACCCTTTATGAGAGAGGAGAGGAGAAGGAAATCGAAGAGGAAGTGTAAAGGCCAAAAAAATCATCATCATCACAACAAGAAGCCCTTTAAACCCCACCGATCTATGTGGATGGTACGTCATGTGCCAACACATATCCACGTCAGTACTTTAATAGCAAAACATCATCCCGGTTGATGGCATGACATTATTGAAATAAATTAAAAATTATATATGATTGATTGAAAAAATTTAAAGTATATGCTAAAATTGAAAACCCCCAAATTGTATAGAAAGTTTTTGGTCATTGACCCAAAATTAAAAGAAACGAGAGGTATAAAATTACAAAAATCATATAGAAAGGTGGGTACTAGAAAAAAAAATATGAGACGAACTATTTATCTTTGCAATATTTCTCCCAGTATCAATTTTAAAGAAAAAATCTAAAAATAGAAAACTTTCTTTCTAACAAGATCATTAATCTTGTAATTAAATATAAAAAATATAATAATAAATTTTATTTTTGAAATATATTTTTTATTGATACATACTATATCATATTCTATGTAAATTAAAAAACAAACAAGTAAATATATATTTATAAATAAATATATGCATGATTTTAGAATATAGAGTTTATCAATATATAGTATATAGTAAGATAATGTATATTTAATAAATTGCTGGATCTTTGACCCTCTAATGTACCAAAAAAAAACCTTAACTCTTAAAAAAGCAAGAAATAAAATTTAAGTTGCATAAACATAATTAAAGAAATAAAAAAATATTTATTAACCTTCTTATGAAAAGAGCTATTTAATCCAAGGGCTATTGAGACTGTGGTTTGTTTAAGCTCAAATGTGTAGTCACAGATTACTTGGCTTGTTTGACATTTTTCACAACCAATAATTTAATTTTAAGTTTATATATATCATGTCTATAATTTGCTTTCTTAAACTTGTGGTGGGCTAATATTTCGGATCGTGCATTTACAATCAAATCCTATAATTTTATTTTTTTCTATGAAGCACTCCAAGAATAATTATTATTGGATTCTTGGAACTTTCAAGCTTTTCAAGGTATGCTAGATTTTATCCTTAGTTTTTTTAAAAAAAATTGTATTCTAATCTCCTACATGGAATTAACAAAAAAAAAAAAATAGAATCAAAATAATAGATTTTTAAGAACCATTCAAGTTATTTGGCTTTGAAAATTGAAGCCTTCTATATGTCCATATCAAGATTTTATAGATATAGATTTGATCGGTTATCTCGAATGATTCCTGTAATTCAAATCATTATGATTTGAAATATTTTTTGATGATTTATTTTTATTTATTTTAGATACTTTATAATATATGATTTATTTATTTATTTTAAAATTTTAATCAAGTATCCATGTTAGTCTTGATTGATAAATAAATAAATCAATAGCCCTTCTCCTTTTTTTTGATCAACCTCCAACCTCCCATTTGAACTAAATAAAAGAATAATTAAATATATATATTCTTGAAGTAAGCATTATAAAAAAGAAGAAAGAAAATGAGAATGAAAGAAGATAGGGTTGGCGGTGCTCAAGTCCCTGCCACCAAGGCCCCCTCCTCTCATATGGTGGTTCAGTGGCCATCAACGTAGACAGTGACCATCTGGACAAGAGGCAGGATTTGAGATAGGTCACAATGACGGTGCCGGAGGTGGATTCCCCTCTCTTATTATCCATTTGCATGAAATAAAAAAAGGACAACCAACCAGTAGACTCGACATCGGCAGCCAAGGGTACCAGCACTGAGGTTGAATGGTCGGCCGCAGGTGGGCAAAGGTTTCGATAACTGGCTGGTGGCTAAATTTAACATAAAAAAATGAAATGAGAAATATTGGATCTCCTTTTACTGGTGGTTTCTCTCTCTAAACTATCAATAAATCAATAATAGTTTGCTAGGGAAGGCACCAAGCCACTAGTTAAGGACCTCGAGAGATAGAAGACGGCCTTAACGGATTTTGGATTTTGGATTTCAACTCGAAATATAAACTCAATTAGTTTATTTAAATCATTAAAAAAGATTAAATATATAGTTTGATCCTTGAAAAAGTACATTATTTAATATTAGTACTTATTAAATTACATTATAGTCCTTGTATTGTAATTTATTATATAAAGTTTCCTTCTTATTGTTTTGCCCTCAATGCGGCTTATTATTTGATAATAGCCCTTTGAAAACTTAATTTATTTTAGTCCTAGTGGTAAAACTATATTATATTAAATATGTGGATTATTGTTTAATCCCTAATAAATTTATTATTATATAAAGGTCCTTGTAACATTGTATTTTGGTTCTGGTAATAAAATTTATTATATAAAGATCTATGGTTTATATTTATATCCTCGTCATAAGCTTTTATTATATAAAGATCCTCCAAAATTTGTTTTTGGTTCTTATGGTGAAACGGTATTACATTAAATCCTCTAAATTATTATTTAATCCCTGTTATAAGGTTTATTGTATAATGATTCTCTTATAATCATGTTATGGTTTCTATAATATGTTATATTATATAAGGATCCTTAAATTTGATATTGCAACTGATCATGTACCCTCATATTTGATCTAAATAATGATATATTTTGTATTGATCCCTAATTTAGAGGGTTATAGGTTTCAATATATGGTAACCATCAAAGTCCATTTATTAAGATTTATAAGATTTTTGTTTGGTATTTTAGAAGATTGGACACGTTAAATTTTCTTTTATTTCTTGCTATTGGTGCATTAAGTTGAATAAATGGATTTATGGACATGGTTGGTTGATCCCTGACCTAAAGATTTGTGAGTTTTAATGAGTAGTGACTACCAAAGTAGCCGATTCACCAAAATTTGCAAGATTATTCAATAAGATATTTTGAAGGGATTGATATGCATTACAAAATTATACAATTATCTTTTCAAAGGAAGTTTATTGTGTATTATAATTATAAAGTAAAATATTTTATAACTAGTGAATGTGCATAGTTTAGAGATTTACTCTACCAAAATAGATAGGCCTATGAAAGCTGATGATACCTTACTAGTTAATTTCATTGAATGCCGGAGAAATATTTTATATTCACATTCTTTCTAAAAAAAGTTTGTGGCATTATACTAAGGACTATCATTAAAATAATGCTTGTAAATATTCTTAAGCACACCAATTACCAATATTTGTCCAATATTTCACTTTCACCTTTTATTTGTTATGGTGTGAATGTTTTGTACTTACTCAAATAATTGGATGATCATCTCTCGATCATAGAATGTCATAAAATCTTTATTAACTTAGGTTGACTAAAGATTCTTTTACAAGCTTCTATTAATCAAAAATACCATAATAGGCTATCAGTAGATTAAATAAGCTGATCATAGGCTGTTATAGTGAAGTTGAACAAGAGCATTTTTCTTAGATCTAAAGTCGATCAAAGACCCCATTACAGGGACAGTCAAAGATTGTAGGGAGTCAACCAGATCGAAAATCATTTAAGGGCTTTGTCAATCGACGACCACTTGGAGCTATGGTCATTAGAGATTGTTGAGGCTTTGACTGATAAAAAATCTTTTGGAGCTAAGAGCCATTGAGAGGCCTTGGGACTCTAATTGATCGATTGCCGTTTAGAGGTAGGGGCATCGAAAGGCTATTGGGCTATGACCGATTGAGGGTCACTTGGGGCCAGAGGCATTGAAAAGTCTCGGAGCTCTGATCAATTGATAGTCGTTTAGAGCCAGGAATGCTAAAAGGCCTTGGAACTCTGATCGATCGAAGGTTTTTTGGTGCCAGGGATGTTGAAAGGCCTTAGGGCTCTGACTGATCCGAAGGTCATTTGAAGCCAGGGGTGCTAAAAGGCCTTGGAGTTTTGATCGATCGATGATCGTTGGGAGCCAGGGGTGCTACAAGGCCTTGGGGTTCTGACCGATCGATAGTCATTTGGAGCCAAGAACACTGAAAGGCCTTGAGACTAGATTGATTGAAGGTCATTTAGAGCCAAGGATGCTGAAAAATCTTGGAGCTCTAACTAATCGAAGGTTGTTTAGAGCCAGAGGCACTGAAAAGGCCTGGGGGCTCTGATCGACTAAAGGTTGTTTGAAGCTAGGGATGCTGAAAGACCTTAGGATTCTAACCAATCGAAAGTCATTTGGAGTTAGGGATGCTGAAAGGCCTTGTAGTTCTGATCGATTAATAATCATTTGGAGCCAGGGGCACTGAAAGGCCTTAGGGCTCTGATCAACGAAAGTCATTTAAAGCCAGGGGTGTTAAAAGGCCTCAGGGCTTCGATCAATTGATGGTCATTTGGAGTCTAGGATGCTGATAGGCCTCAGGGCTCTGATCGATCGAAGGTCATCTAGAGTTAGGGGTGCTGAAAGGTCTTGGAATTCTGATCGATCAAAGATCATTTGGAGCTAGGAAAACTGAAAGGTCTTGGGGCTCTTATCAATTGATGGTTGTTTAAAGCTAGGGATACTGAAAGGCCTTGGGGCTCTAACTAATCGAAGGTCATTTGGAGCTAGGAAAACTGAAAGGACTTAGGACTCTAACAATCAAACATCATTTGAAGCCAAGAATGGTAAAAGTTCTTGGAGCTTTGATTGATCAATAGTTATTTAAAGCTAGGGGCACTAAAAGGCCTTTAATTTTTTAAAGTCGATCGAAGGCTCCTTTGATTTTTTAATGATTAATAAGGATGCACACATTATCTAAAGAAAAAATTTTATTGAGTGAGGAATGTTACATTACTGAGAATACATTCAAAGATTAGTCAAATTCTATGATTAAAGTGAGGGGGTTCCATTCAATTTCTAAATTTACAACCAAGCTGCCCCTAGTAATTATTTTTATCACCCTGGTTGTAGGTTGGTTTTTCAGATAAAAAGAAGAACAAAGTGGCAGATAAGGGCTCAGTCTTCTTAGGGCTTGCTCTGTGGTGGCTATTGAGCTAGTCGAGGCGATCTCAGGTAGTTTTCCTATTCTCTCTTATGCCAGATGAACTAATCAAGGTGACTATGCCTAATAAGTTTCTCGATCTTGTTTCGGAGCTGGAAGCATTCTTCTGTGACATAGATGTGATCCCAATGGTATGGGCAATACTTGTTTGAGTTCCTCCAAGCTAGGGGAGCCCTTAACTTTTTAGCCTCCAAGAGTTGCTCCTTTATCTCTATCAGCACCTTCACCCTTGGTGCATTCAGTGGGGTATAGACATCATATTTTCTCATTGGTGATTGGTGCCAATCCCCTTCGTGAGGTCTCTTGGTTTGGCAGTTTTGAACTGGGGTCACATTTCTTCACTACCAAGGAGGGGACTTAGAGCGTTGCCAAGCTTTTTTCTCTCGTCTTGGAAAGTATTTCCACTCAACCCCTGATTTTGGGCCCTCCACAATAGAAGTGGTAGGGTTCTCCTCTTGCATAAAAGCATTCTCCATTTACACATATTTTTCTGCTTAGACTAGTATGTCAGCAAAATCCTGGAGACAAGTCTTTAATAATGACTTATTAAGGTTATTCTTCTATAGTCTGCTTATCAAAGCGAACATTGTGACCGACTGATCTAGGTCTCAGACCTCCAAACTAGCCATGTTGAAGTAGCTGATTAAGGCTCAAATCGACTATTCCACTTTTTGCTTAAAGGTATGGAGAAAGTCTAAGTGCTCCTAATGCTGCCTGCTACTAACAAAATGGTCGGTAAAGGATTGGCTCAGTTGCTTGAAGGAATGAGCCAATACTAGCTCCAAGTATGAATACCAATGTTGAGCGACTCCTTTCAAGATGGACAGGAAGGCTCGGCAAAGGATAGCGTCAGTAGCTCCATGGAGCATTATCATCACCTTGAAGCTCTTCAAATGATCAATGGAACGGTCATCCTGTCATAACTTTCCAGGTGATGAATCTTGAAATGTCGGGGGAGTGGTGTCTGCATTATCTTGGCATTGAAAGGTGGATTATTGTTGAACTCATTATCACGTGATGCTAAGAAGTAGCTATAGATCACTTCGATCCACTGATCAAGTTTCTGAAATTTTTGCTCGACCTCGAGATCTTGGATTGTAGGAGCTTCTAATAACTAAGAAGATCACTGGCCTAGATTAAGCTGTGCCTCGATCGAGGACTCTAAGACTATCACCTTCTTGGTTTTTTGTTTCTAGGATGACTTTGGTGGGCAAGCTTTCTTTTTGGATCTTTGGGAGGGGTATGCGATTGTGCCGGTGGTGGTGGTGCGGGCCAGGACAGGCAGCGATACCATAGGAGGCAACATGGTAGCTGGCTATGCCACAAATTATGGGGCCACGAGTGTTTCTACCGAAGGAGGTTGCACCGTATAGAGTTGTGCAGGGGTGGCTTAAATAACTTGAATAGCTGCCACCAAGTTCTAGACCTACTTAAGAGTAGATTGAACTGCTTTGCACTAACGCTACGATCTATGGAGATAGAGAGTTGGCTAGGCTCTCCACTAGTTAGGAGATGATGGTGTTAGTGTGGCAGGATGAAACTTTTTTGGGGGGCATTGGTAGTTCGCCTTTAGTTTGCACTCCTCAAAATTGTATCAGGCCCTTTCTCTTTATTGGTGCCAAAATCCATCGAGCATTTGGGATGCTGGAGCTAATGCTGCAAGAAGATCTCCGGGAGGCAAAACTTATAAAAAGCCTCGATGGAAGGTATTCTGGCATGGGCCCTTCGATGCTCAAGATAATATTCCAGCATGATAATAGTATAAGATTCATGAGGCAGAGTTTTTTTGCATACCTTGGAAGCTTCCAGGTAGTCCATTTTTATAGATGAAAAATAAGGACATTTTTTGAATAACAAAGATTTTAATGGATTTGGTGAGAAGTGACAGGACTTATCATACAGACTATCAAAAAATTTTCTATTTGTAAGTGATGTCTATTCTATTTTAATTGAAACCTTATCCTTTGTATGGAATTGGCTCTTAATGGTGATGTTGACCATTACATGGGTTCAGGTATGCTCTCCTTAATTGCAAAAATATGATGGTGATTAGCGATCATAAGATATGATGTAAACTTTTGGCCATATAATCGAGGGTATGAAAGTGAGCATTGGTCGTGTTGGCCTTTGAAATGTTCATGTAAGAATATTGTCTAAGGATCCGTCATCACCCTATATAAGAATTAGGGGTTGATCCAAGCACTCCTATCAAATCCGAGGAATGGCCGGCAAGAAGGTGCTTGATTGGATTGCCCTGAACAAAGGCATACATACATCGATGGCTTTTTGAGGATCAACTGATAAGGGGTTAATCTTTGTTGAGGCTAGGTCGGATGAAAGCAATTGGTGGGCGGCACTTGGCTGGGTCCAGTCAACCAGATGATGCGACAATTTCTCTAGTGAGAGGTCAAATAGACAGATGAGCTGCCCATGTATTAAGCATGTGGTTAAGCCTCATACAAAGATATGGGAGCTATGAGGGAATCATTAGCTGATCAAGGGTTGGATCTGATGAATAATTGGCATGTGCCTGTGATGGCTTTCGGAGAACCAGTTGATAAGGCACCAATCACCACCGAGGCTTGCTCGGATGAAAATACTCGGTAGTTGGTACTTAGCTAGATCTGGTCGGCTAAGAAAGGCACCAACTTATCCAATAAGGGATCGGTTGAGTGGGAGGATCGACTATAAGCTAATTATGTTAACTTGTCGATAATATTAGAGCCAGAAGTTCTCTTCTATTAAAATCCCAACCTGATGAATGGTTAGCTAATGCAAAGCAGAGTTGCCCAATTAAGCTTACTGATTTGGGGTGAATATTTTTGGTCCATGCAGGATTTCTCCCGATAATTAGTATATACTATGCAATATGGTGATATACATTTTTTGACTTTTTTATATATACTATAAACTTCTTTAAACATATATAATAATAATTCAGTTTATATATATAAATAATTTGATATATAATTTTTATTAATGTTTTTTCATTGAAGATATATATAAGAGCACTGTTACATGCGTATCATAAAAGTTCATAATATGTATCAAAAAATCAATGAATGGGTATCATCCGGTTATGTAGTGTATATATGCAAAAAAATAATGTTCAGTAATTATATATCAATTTATTTAAAAATATATATTGGATTAATAGATATTTAATTTATTAAATATATATCAGTTGATTGTACATTATATATTATTAAGTTTTATACTTAAAAATTATGCATCAATTTATTTGATAATGTGTATTGTTTTGATTGTTGATTAATTTATTTTGATATATATTATATAGCCATATAGTATATACCGATAAAAAATATCTGTTAAAAAGTAGATATTATTTTTTTAATAATAAAGTGAATGATTTTATTAGTAAAAAATTTTAATTTTTAGATTTTTTTTAAAAAAATTGATGACATAAAATTTTTTTTCAATATTTTGCAGCACACGGACCGGTTGGATGTCGCTGCGCGGCACGGTTAACTGACATCGTTTCTCTCAGAATCGGAGGGGAGGATAAGTTTTCCCCCTTCCCGCGGAGCAGAAGCAAATCTTGTACCGTCCAATTAGATCGGGCGGCCCACCACAGTCCTCCGAACTTTGCAGAACCCTAGAATCTCGCATGTACGAGGCTGTGCAACCTCGCCCACCTCGCTCTCGCCCTCTCAGAAACCCTAGCAGAGTAATCCTGCTCTGTTCTCTAGCTCTTGTCTTCTCTTCTTCTTCTTGTCGTCTCGACTCTCTTCGATCTCCGTCGACGCCGTGACGAAACGCGAGGTTCTGGCGATCGGATCGATCTCGGGACGACCTACTCGTGCGTCGGTGTGTGGCAGCACGATCGGGTGGAGATCATCGCCAACGACCAGGGGAGCCCTATCACCCCTTCCTACGTCGCCTTCACCGACATCGAGCAGCTTATTGTCGATGACGCCGAGAACCAGGTTGCCGTGAACCCCTCCAACACCATCTTCGGTGAGTTTCTCGCACTCCGATGTCTCTATTCGTAGATCTACTGTTGGTACATTGAATATATCTGTGTTTATTCCCGTAGATTTCTGTTAATTCGACGATCTTAAACGTATTAGACTTGTGATCTGGTGCGTTTTTTATGAGATTGATTCAAATTTCGTTGATGTACCTGCTTCTGTTTGGTTCCCTGAATCTTTTCTTTGAACATCTGATCTATTAATGCTTTTTACTGATTAAAAAAGCGATTTTTTTTGGCTCCCAATTATTTGTTTGCGGGGTTGATTAATTGTTAGCGGTTTCTATTACTCAGGTCCACATCATGTATTAAAACAACATTTGTGGGACCCAGGGCTACATTATTTAGCCTGCATAATCTTTATTTTCATCTCGTTGCGGCGCAATTCATGAATTGCATTTTATACGTAAGATGCTGTAATTTTTAGTAAAAGAAGAAAAAAGTTAAATTGTTGAGAAAGAGAAAGGGGAAGCTGCATGGAAATCTAATTATTTTATAACAACGGGATCTGCTATTTAATCTGAAATAGTTAGTTATATAAAAACAGATTTGATGTTGATAGTAGAGTAAATTCATGATGGTAAAGCAAAGGATACAGTACTCTGGGAACACTAGCAAGCAATGGTATTGGAACATTAGAGTTTTTTAAGTCCGTGCATTCTATTTCTTTTCTTTATGATTTCACATAGAAACCACCACTCACTTGTGCAAAACTTGTATTGAAGAGTTAGGAAGGTGTCATGTAGGCGAAATCTTTTTTGGAAGTTATGATGCCTTAGCTTATCTAAATTACACTAAATCTTCATATTGGGAACATGTTTCACCCTGTTTATTTAGACGTGTATAAATTTTAAGTGGATGTACACATGGATGAATGTTAGACTTCACCTTGCCATTACAGAACTTTTTTTCTAAATTTTTTAAATGCTTTCAGGCTGCCTTGAATATGTATTTACGTTCATATTGGGAATCATATTGAACATACTGTTATAGCACTAAATATGTATTTCTGTGAGATGAAACATTTTGAGAAATTAATTCTCATTTATTGTCATATCAACTTTTTTCTTCCTGAAATAGTCTCCATTATTAATTTCATTTTTATGCATCATAAAAGGAAAATAAGTAAAATTTTGTAAGAACACCTCAGTTCAGAACCTTGCATACATGATTAGAAGACGGAGCCTTTATTTTCACCCCGAGAAAAAGGGAAGTCTTACTGCCCATTTCTGTTAAACAATGAATTTGGCATATCGCGTGTTGGAATTTGTAATCTCTTAGGTTTTATTTTGGCTTTTGTGGGTGGTGCAAAGGCGAGGCTCTACCGATGTACCCAACACTTCAGATGATGGTGGCACGGACAATCGGGTTGTAGCATTTTTAGGTTGGGCAGTAACCTGTAACCATGGTTGTCTGTCTGATCTTGACCCAACTCTGACCTGGTTAAGTATGGTTGAACTGGGCCGGGTGTTCTTTGTCTGATTTAATAGCACAATGCAATTTAATGCTCTTTGTAGTGTTGGTCTACAGTGGACAATGGTTCTCCATCTGACCAGACACAGATTTGAATTTGTAACATGTAACCGAGCTGTTTTTATATTTGGTAAAATAAATATGTTTGGAGTCAGACCTAATTGACAGTTGTTCTGTCATGTTCTCTTTCCTTTTTCATTTTCTTCTTGTTTTGCTGTTTGGGTGGGGAGACGGTTGGGTTGGTTGGATTGGCCAAACAATTTTTCCATGCCTTTAGATTATGAAATCTACCATGATTTTAAGGGAGACATGATCATGAGTGTCATGGAACCACTGGTTGTGCACGTATTGAGCATCCAATGGCAATAGCATCCTGATATGATTATATTTTTTTTACATAAGTTAATAGACTATGCATGGTCTTTTCCAAAAATAGTTGTGATTTTACCACTTGCTGCCTGTGTGCTTTATATGTACATACACACATACGTGTTGAGGGTGTTTGGATTTGAGGATACCAAGAGCAAATGAATTGGGAGCATTGGATATCAAGATATGTAGGGTGAATGGTTGTGATACAATATGATCAAAGTGCATCTTTCTTGCTTAATATATGATTTGGTAGATGGGTATAATTTCATCATTCTAAATTTCTCAATGTAGATTCACTAAAAATACTCCCTGTTTTGGTCTATGCAGTGTTTTTCCTTGTCTTTCTTAGAATAAATATGGAGGCTGAATAAATACTAGAAGATGTATGTATGTCTATTAAAAATCAATGTTGTGTGTATCCCTTCTCCTGTTACATGTCCCCTCTTCCAATGTGTCTAGTGTTTTTTGGCCAAGAAGTTGAGAAGCAGTTCTTGCTTACTAACATTTGACTCTTTATTTTAGTCCGGTGGTTCATTAGGTAGTGGAGGAAAATAACACTAAGGACATCTTTGGTATTGCATAAAAAGTGGTTTTTTGACTTTTAAGCAAAAAAAAAATAATTCTGGAAAAATAAATGTTTGGTATCATTCTTTAAAAGTTACTTCTACAAGAACAAAAGTTACAAAAGTGCTTTGAGGGGATGCTAGAAAATCTAGCTTTTGGTGTCTCCTCTTTTCATAAAGCAGAAGCAACACCAAACATCCCATAAGTGGAGAGTAACTTTTGTAGTGGGGCCCAAATGGATGGTGAAGGGGGCGTATGGGGATGGTCCCAAGTGTCCATGTCACATGTAGCAGATTGATAGGGTTTTGAAATAGCAAAAAATAGACGGGTTGATTCAATTAAAACTTGGGGTCTATAAGTGGAGGTCTTTTCCATCAAGTCCTTTTTGATTTTGACAATGGCACATTCCCATCCCAGCTCAAGTCAACGAAGCCTTAATCCCATGATAGTTGGGTTTGGCTACATGAATATTAACTTTTTTGAAAGATGTTGAGATATCAAGATCTTCCTTGCTACTACATCCCATATGATTTTCAGTCTATCTTTAATTCTTTATCTCTCTGTCATTACTTTTAAATGTATTAAATCACTTATTCATGCCAGTATATCCCATTGCCTACATTGTAACTGTCCAAACCATCTAAGCCATCCTTCTCTCAAGTTGCCTTCTATAATGCTACATCCACCTTTTTATGGATGACTTCATTTCTTGTTCTATATTTCCTTGTATTATGCAATAGAGAAAATTATCTAGGAGCAGGATACATGCCATAAGATTGTCTCGTGACATATAACATATACTATAGTTTTTGAAGTGTTTGATAAGCTGAAGTTGTGTCTTTTGAATGTGCCTGTTACTAGTTATTGCTGGTTATTCTATCTTGATGGTGTAGAACACATTTTGAAAAACTAATATGCCTATGGTGATATTTCGTCTTGTCAAAAACACCATCTCCATATCTGATATGAGGTTACTAGTGCCCTTGATAGATAGTGGTATTGAAATTGTGATACATCTTGAATGGGGAAGTTGCTTAGTAAGTGCATATGAATTGTTTATACTGAAGTTAATTTTATGTCGTCTTTTATAATTCAGAATATCCATAGACTAGAGAATTAGGCCTATTGATTCAGAAATTTCTACCATGGTCAATATAGGCCCTTGTGATGCTGCTTTTTTAATTTCTGCATTGAAATAAAGTATTTCTTATTTAGATCTTTTTGCTTCCTTCATACAGCATCTCTTAGGCTCATTGTTGTTAAGGAATTTTTTCCTTATGACACTTGCAGAAGCCAAGCACTTGATTTCTGCAGATGTTCTCTGATGCTTCTGTCCAGAAGGATTTGAAGCTTTGGCCCTTCAAGGTTATTGCTGACTCTCGGTGCCAGGCAACAGAGGATGCTGGAGTTATTGCTGGCCTAAATATCATGCTAATTATCAACGAGCTGACAGCTGCTGCTATTGCTTATGGGCTTGATAAGAAGGCTGGCAGTGTTTGTGGGAAGATCTTTGACCTTGGTGGAGGCACCTTCAAGATCCCTCTCCTTACCATCAAGGAGGGTATCTTTGAGGTGAAGGCCACTGCTGGGGGCACCCACCTTGGTTGAGAGGACTTTGACAACCACTTGGTGAACCATTTTGTCCAAGAGTTTAAGAGGAAACACAAGAAAGACAGAAGTGGAAACCCTAGGGCTCTGACAAGGCTGAGGACATCGTGCAAGAAGGCAAAGAGGACCCTTTCATCTACCGTGCAAACCTTAATCGAGATCAATTCCCTGTAGAAGGGCACTGATTTCCACTCCATCACCCGAGCCAGGTTTTGGGAGCTTAACATGGATGTCCATGATGTTGTCCTTGTTGGCGAGTCCACAAAACTTCGTAGGGTGAAGCAGTCATTGCAGAAGTTCTTCCATGGGAAGGATTATGCAAAGAATATCAATGCCAGAGGCTGTGGCCTGTGGAGCTGAGGTCCAGGCTGCCATTCTCAGTGGTGAGGGTAATGAGAAGGAGCAGGATCTTATGTTGAATGTCACCCCCGTCCCTTGGACTGGAAACCGCAGGAGGTGTCATGACCATCTTAATTCCAAGAAACACAACCACTCCCACCAAGTAAGATCAGGTGTTCTCAACCTAGCCTGACAACCAGCCTGGTGTCTTGATTCAGGTTTATGAACGTGAAAGGACCAGGACCTGGGGCAACAATCTCCTTGGTAAATTTGGGCTAGCATTCCTCCTTCTCCAAGGGGTGTTCCTCAGATCACGGTTTGCTCTGACATTGATGCAAATAGTATCTTGAATGTGTCTGCAGAGGACAAGACCACCAGACAAAAGAATAAGATCACCATCACCAATGAGAGAAGTAGGTTGAGCAAGCGAAGATGGTCCAAGAAGCTTAGAATTACAAGTCTAAGGATGACGAGCACAAGAAGAAGGTTGAGGCTAACAATGCCTTGGAAAATTATGCCTGTAATATGAGGAACACTGTCGGAGATGATTATAAGATTTCATCCAAGCTGGCTGCTGTAGCCAAAAAGAAGACTGAGGATGCAATTGATCAGGCTATCCAGTGGCTGAATGGCAACCAATTTGCTGAGGCTGATGAGTTTGAGGACAAAATGAAGGAGCTGGAAAGCATTTGCAACCCTATTATTGCCAAGATGGACCAGGGTGCAGATACTGACATGGCTGGTGGACTGGATGATGATGCTCCTCCTGGTGGCAACGGGTCTGGCCCCAAGATTGAGCTGGTTGATTAAGTGTCCTTTCCTTTCTGGTTACTAATTTTGTTTTCAGGCTTGCATGCCTGGTTTTTAGATTGGTCAGTTTACTTCCAGCAGTCTATGTGGCCATGGCTCCCTATATATGATGGGCCATAAATTTAATTGGTAAGTTTAACCTGTTCTACTGTAGGGAGTGTTAATGGATAATGACTTATTTTGTTTTAAGTTTCATATTGTCCTGTGATAACCATTTGCCTAAGTTTCTTTCCTGGTAAGTATCTTTTTAGGCAATGCCACCAGTTGGTGTCGGCAGTAAGGTCTTTGCTCCCTGTCTCGAGACTGGTGCGTATTATTTTCCTCGTTCTGTGTTGCTGAAGAACTACTCTGTTGATTGCCATGACTGAGTAGCAGCACCTCTCTTTGAACATTTGTTGTTTTTGTAGGTCAATATGTAAAAATTTAATGAATATTGTACAGTATCTTTTTTTTTTGTCTTTCACTGGATGATTTTAGTGGTTCCGGTAGCCATGGGAAAACGGATAGAGAGAGATCAACATACTGCTTTTGCTTTGTCAATCATTCCTGAAAATTGTCTAAATTATTATGCCCCAAATTTGACATTGCAATTGAGTTAAAGCTTGTTGTTTCTTTTGATTTTTGTTTTGTTTTGTTTCGTGGTATTCCAGCTGGTAAAATTTAACCAACCTTTTTTGGTTTGATCTTGCTTTGTTTTGATCTGGTCCGGAGTTGGAAGTGGACTTGCTTCGAGTAAACAATACGTGGTGGAAATCCTTCGAGTATGGGGTTTCTTTGCCGTAGCTCGGCCCTTGGGTTGTCTTTGCTTTGTATTTTGTGCGGATCTTATGTGGCCACAATCTGGGATGGGAAGTGGCATGAGTTGTATGCTATGGTGAGGATACGTTTTGTAAACAAAACGTAGATTGTGGTAAATGGTGGCTTCCATCTCACAAGCCCTGTACTATAAACGGAGGCATCTCTTGATTAGGTCTGGCTTGTTTTAAAAATAAAATGCAGATATGTCTCAGATGTCATGGTTTGCTTTCTTGGTCATGGCAGACAATGCTGTCTTCCTGATGCTAACATAAAAAACTCGATGTAGACTTTTGTTGAAATCACGTGTCAATTTTTCATGGATGAGATGCCTGTTGTTTGGTTTCGCATGGGCATTATTGATAATATGAGCGTTTGGATAAAATTTTCTATGTGCTTACTTGACATAGCCATTTTTTTCCTGAAACACATTCACTTCATGTTTTTTTTTTTTTTTTGAACGTAGCTAACCAGATGTGCATAAATTTTTCATTTTAAGAAATAAGACCTTCAAGCGAAAGAGGGCTTATCATAGAGCACAGATTTTGACTTTCAACTTTAGATGAGGTAATTATGGTACGGGTGGTTCTACCTCCCATTCTCTCTCTCAAGCCTTCAATCAATATTAGGTGCCATGCATTTGATTCCAAAGCCTTCAACCAATACTAGATTGCTGGCTTATTAGATCAAAACTTAAAAGAACTTAAAGAATTTATGGAAGAGAAATGTAGCCTTGAACATAAATATAGACAAACGTAGATTAAAAACTGGTTTAAATTTTCAAAATTATAATATTTTTTTTTAAAAAAAAAAAAAAAAGTAGCAGCATCAAACAAACGTGTACATGCAACCCATGCATCACGGCCTCTCAAAAAAATTTTAAATATCATTTAATCTTCAGAGTGGACGGCACAATAATCTAGTCCAGACGTATGTTCGTCCACGCAACACTAAAAAGCGGCGATAGTGATTAGCGTTGGAAAAGCTCAAGCTGGGTTCAAAAACTAATTGAAACCAGATCCATGTTATATTGGTTTTGCAACCATTCTTGACTTGTTTGGTAGTTGTAGTTGGGTAGATCCATGGATGAGGTATTGCCTCCCTGCCGTGTCCTTTTAAAAAAAAGAGTAGTCACATCGGAGCATTTGATGACAAAATCCGAGGGAATCCCATGTCTATGTTTTATTCCCCCTACCCATTGCCTTTAGCTTTATAATTTTGCAATCAATTCAAGGCCCCGGTGGGTCAATCCCGGAAGTATCTAGCCGACTTCCCTCCAAAAGCTTTTCACGTTGTGGAACGCCAGTCGCATGTCCCCGGCGCTTGATGCGTTGGACGAGCCGTGCAAAACTTATTCACCGGTCATTTTACCTGGCCATCAAACCTCTCTTTGGGGCTTAAAGTATATATATATATATATATATATCAAGACCAATGGTAGACTTCCATTCCAAAGTACAAGGCTCATTTCTACCGCACAAAAAAAAAAAAAAAAAAAAAAAAAAAAAAAAAAAAAAAAAAAAAAAAAATGTAACAATTATGACGACTATTACTACTTTACCTAAAAAAGAATATTTAAATTTTTAATATTAAAATAATGATTATTGCCGAAATCAGCATAGCCGAGCTGGTTTAGCTGCTGGAATGCTTGGATGGTGGACTGCTTTGACCAAGGAGTTCGGATGGTGGTCACGATGTACCTCCGATTTGATAGAGTTGGTGGCCATACTCGGATGATAATGGCTTCGATGCCAATCATTCCCGAAGCGATGCTGGATAGAGAAGACCAGAACTCTAATATCCTTTTTAACACCAAATCTAATCTAAAAGAGCAAATGCAAAAAAACAAAAAAATCTCGCTAGAACGTGTTCTGCATGAATTCTCCAATGTCTAAGATGGACTTCCAAGAAACGATGAAGTTTTTTTTTTTTTTAATGGCCAGCCATTTTTGATAATTGATCATACATCCCGAAGATCGTGCATGAGCATTTTGTCAGCACATCTCGCACGTTCATCACGTAGTTATAAAAATCAATCATGACCATGGCCGAGCAATCGCTGGCTAGAGGAGAGTTTGAAATTCAAGGAACTTTCTACGTATCTTTGTAATCGGTTACCTGATGGGTTTTAATTAATTTATCAAACGTTTTGTAATAAACTCATTGATCGATCTATCATGTCACCTATAGTTGGTTTCCTGACATATCCATGATAATTAACATTAGAATAAAAAATAATGGATAATAAAAATATTAATAATATTCTTCTCTACTTTTTATAATACGAGTAATATAATTTTGGACTGTACAAATATTTTTATGGAGAATTTTGAAACAATATTTTGAATTTTAAAAGAAGCCGAAATTTCTTTTTTTTTTAAAAAAGAAATTGTCATTATAATAATTTGTTATAATGGAAAAATGAAATATGTCAGTCGAAACCATTGAAGGATTGTATGATTATAACACCATTTCTCCGGAAACTTGTTAAAAAAACTATCACCAATTTCATCCAAAAAAATCAATCACATATCCACTAAAATCCTCTAGCATGGAGTGGGATGCGACCACCATGTTCTAGCCTGATTTCCCAACGAGGCTTCGGATCAAGTCCTAGCCAACTATGTTTGTTTCTTTCTAACATTTTAACTTAGTTAACTCTTTCCGATTCAAAAAAAAATTATTAGTTAGACCAGGTCCATCAACTCTGACGGTGGACTGGTCCGGTCCAACCATGAACCAAGAGACGACCCAAAAAAAAAAAAAAAAAAAAAGTTAAGGGGGAAAAAGGAGCAACATAGACATGTTGGTTCATAATTGGACTAGCCTACCAGCTCGATGATGTATCAAGTCCAACTAGAAATTTTGTCAAATTAAATTAGCAACTAAGTAATCATGAGTGCTCCGTGACCAATTATTCTAGCCTCACGAAGAAAATTACAACATGCAATCGAGCAATGCCAATTCAAATGCACCACAACAAGATTAAAAGCCAACGACTTTAGACAAAAGGGACTCATGCGTGCTAAATTCCAAATGATCATGCGATGACGATCGTGCAGGCTGTGATCATCCTTTGCAAATAATCTCGATGGTGACCGTTGAAATTAACAGTGTTCTTCGTAGTGCCCATCCCATCCCTCCTTTTGCTAACGCGGAAGGAGGTGGATGTATCCATTACACCAACCTTGGTATATATTATTTTTGGACCACTTCCGTGATGATACATGGACCTACGCCACGTACATGAATCGGGCTTTTCCAACCATCCAATCAGCGAGGCCATGCCACGAAGCACGGGTGCACTTTTGGGGGAGGGACTGCGGTGGGCCCACCAACTTTAACGGCCTATATTGAATGTACTCTTAATGGCCGAGGGAGCGCAAACGTAGGTGATCGGGGATGGAATTGGACAGGCGAGGTGTCAACATGTAGCGTCGCCAATCCGAAAATATTCCGATAAGAACGTCGTTACGTTTAGTATGCATTCTTTTGTGGACCAACGGCTTAGCCGGCATGGAAATCTATATTTTTATAAATAAGTATTAATTTAATAATATTTAAATAAGAAATAATTTATTGATAGATAAAAATTAGTTTTAAAATTTATTATTCATATCCTTTTATATTATCATTATTTTAAATAAATTATTAAAACTTATTCATATTTTTTTATAGGGATTATGATTTAGAGATGGTGAACAACTGAATTATTAAATAATGAAATATTGAAAATATATATATAAAAAAAAAAAAAGATTATTTAAAAAATAAAATTAAATATTTATTTTTATTTTATAAATAAATGTTTATCACCCCCATCCTATGGCTCATATTTGTTTCAGTTTATCACGGTTTTTTATTTCCTTTGAAATAATTTGTTCCGCTCCACTGGACTTTTTTAGTTCCCAGATTTAAACTGGTTTGGTCGTTGGAAGGGACGAAGAACGTGAGGAATATTTGGTAGCTAGACTTGCGAATGGATTCCAAAAATGGAGGACTGAATTCGGTCAAGTAGAATATATGGAACATTAGGTGGTGCATGCTGCATGCTATTCTATCTTCGACTGGTCAGTACTTAGACGAGCCCGTTTATTTGACCGGGTCAAAAGTCATTGGCCTAATTTTGATGGTGTCGGGTGAATTTAAAAGTCCTTTAAGAGTAGAATTGGAGGTGGGTAGTGAGACATGATCGAGATTATCGAAGCTGCTAATTGGTTGAGTTGGTAGAGTTATGTTTTATTCATTAAAAAACCTAGTTTTAATTCATCCTCACTTTAACTTTAACTATGTATTCTTCCACCCATCCTAGTTCTAGAACAAACATTGGCCATGATTATGCCTATATATTTTCATGCTAGTAATGCAAACCCAAGCCTACTTTTTGTGGAAGAAAACTTTGCCCTATGAAAACCTTTTATAGAATCAAAAAACGCCTATTAAGAATAGGAAACCTGATTCAAAAATAGAAATTCTGATAAAAAATAAAAGAAAATATGCTAAAAACAATTTAACTACAAAAAAATGAAAAGTTAACAAAAACTATTAATGGTTGGATCTAATAAAAAATCAATATAATAGTGGTCCTTGAATGGAAACCTACCAACTCCTAAGGTTATATTTGATGAATCACCAGGAAATCTTGAATGGTAATCTGGATTACCTAAAAGATAGATTACTAATGGATAGATTACCAGTAATGCTGATTACTATGTTTGGTATATACAGGTAATCTATCAGTAAGATTGATGACTGTATTAGATATGATAAATAGATTACCAGTTGTTACCACCTACATCATCGTGGCCTACAGCTCGGGGATGGTGCCGGACGCCGACCTCGTGACCCGGAACCCAGCTCGCGCACCCGGACCTGCAAAAAAGAAGAGGCACAGGCCAGGGATCCCGGCGGGAGCACTTCGACGATTAAGTCAGTGGGTGATCTAGGAAAACGGATCCTCCCCGGTGGGCCCCTGGCCGGACTCCATGCTAGGAGGAGGTTTTGCTTTCAAAAAAAATAGTAGAGTGAGAACGGCAGCGGTGGAGGAGAGCTCAGGCTATGGTGGCTGTGTCCGTCGAGACTCTTCTGGCGAGTTCTACGGTAGCCTCAGAACGCTCTCCCTCTTGCTAACTCTCCCCTCACTTACCTTTACTTCCTTACCTTGTTCAAAGGCCCTTGGAACTTTCTTTTAGGTCATGGATCCCTTCAACTACCCACCCCGGGTTCTTCCCTCTTTGTAGATGCTCGAAGGTCAACGACCAGTAGTGTGCCATGCGGCGTGCCCCAGTGCCTTCCTCCCTTCATGATAGGGAGTTATGTCGCGGGCTCTGACTTCCCGGTCGGTCGCTACACTTTGAGAAATTTGGCAGGACCTTGATCTGAAGGCAGCAGCCCCTTAATTTGAATCCCCTGGCATGGATTTTTTCTTCTGGATGGTACAAACGGTCGGCTAGGAAGTGCAGTACCTTGATCGAGACGCCTTTTCCTATCTAGTATAAATAATGGTGAGAGAGATCATGGCACCCTACGGGGTGCCCCTTTCATAGTCCTTGGGCGGCGTGCTGCTGTCCAAGGGAGGTGGTGACGTCCCTTTCTCTATCTTTTGAGGTGCTGTGGACTTTGGCCATAGGGATGGCCTCTGGCCGTCGGACCTCTCCAACGAAGAGTGCTTGGCTCGAAGAGAGGGAGCTCGACTTCGACCGAGGCAGGCTTGACCTCGAGGGAGTGGACCGGCGAAGGAGCTCGAGGAGTGGGAGCTCGACTTCAGTCGAGGCGGGCTCGACCTCGAGGGAGCCGCCCAGTGAAGAAGCTCGAAGAGCGGGAACTCGACTTCAGCCACGATGGCTCAACCTCGAGGGAGCTACCCAGCGAAGGAGCTCGAAGAGCGGGAACTCGACTTCAGCCACGGCGGGCTCGACCTCGAGGGAGCTGCCCGATGAAGGAGCTTGACTTCGACCGAGTCGGGCTCGACCTCAAGGGAGCTACCCGGCGAAGGAGCTCGAAGAGAGAGTCTAACGCGGCAACATCTGCCAGCTTGGCATCTAGCTGGATCCGAAAAGGACTCTACATCAGCGACCTTGCCACATCACCAGTAATATAACATCAAATTTTCAAAATATCCCTAAATCAAATTTATTAAAATTCATGTATTATTACATGTTTGACCTAAAAAACTTGCATTTATGAATGGCAACACTTCATTCTTGCAATCCTCAAATTAAGAAAGTGGATCTTTTTCATATAACAAGTAGATCTTTTTCGTGTCACGTGATCATAAAGTAAAATGTATTTCAATTCTACCAATCATGGTATATTAGTAACATACATCATAAAAACTTATGATATACAATCCAATAAAAAATGAACAATAACATAATATAAATAATTTAATAATAATCTAAACATTGATAGAATATAAATATTGTCTTTCAAAATTTAAAAATACTTCCAACTATCTTAGCAAAAAGTATTTGTAGTTTGTTAACACATCTACACAATACAAAAATTAGTATGTTCAAATCCAAAACTACTAATAAAATCATGCACTAGCTAACCAAATGTTTATATCCAACTATCATAGATAAATAACCAAATAACCATAACATTCAAAACAATCGCAACTGGCAACATAGATGTCCTAACTATGACTCAAACCAAGGACATCCAATACATGATATTTTTTCAACCTCTGAGGTAGTGAAAAAAAGTAAGTCAGACTTGCACTATCATGAGCAATTATCAATCCAGCTTTAACCATCAATAACTCATGCAATCGCAAATCTTCAATCTTCGCTATTGCCTCATAAATCTTCTTCTTCATCTCTTGATCATTTATAAGAAACTGGAAACAATCTGCCAACTTATCAATACCTTTACTTGAACTTTCACACATTACTCAAGATTGTTTATAGTTTTAATCAAAGTGCTTGTAAGAGCAACGTCTTCCTCATTTGAAGCCTTCCTTTTTCTTGACCTTGATGAAGAAATACTTTGTTGAACATGACCGGTAAGAGTTGGGGAATGGAGTTGTAACTCTCAAATTCGGTAGGATTTACAAGCTGGACCTCCTCTTCACTATTAAATTTCTCTGTAAGGATTTCATTGGCTGCATCTACAAGATCTTTAGCCCTCTGACCTGTTACACGTTCTTTTCCAAATATGATTGAGAGTTCTTCTAAGTATAAGAATGGCTTATTCTGAAGACTAGATGCTTAAGGATGACTCTATCATAATGAACCAATATAAATTGAGTAAACTACACATAAAGCAAAAAAAAATAAATAACAATGAAGAAATAATTAATATGTTGTGCATTTACCTTGATCTAGTTGTCCCATACATCTTGATCACAAGTAATACATTTTCTTGTATCGTCCCATCCAAATCCTGATGTATTCAACATATCATAAATAGCACCATATTATTGTTTCAATAACTTGAACCTTGATTGGATGTGTGGATGAGCCTTGATGCTACAATTAGGAATCTTGTTTGCCATCATCTTCTCCAATTAAGGTAAGAACCCAACCTTGAAATTGCCACCTTTTTCCCTCCACATAGGATCATTGTTCAAATTATGCAGACAACCAATTAATATAGCATCTTCTTCTGCATTCTATTGGTGCATCTCCCCTGGTTCCTCCTTTGACTTAAAGAAACATCCATATCCAAACAATAATTATGTAATACAAAAGATAATAGATGTTTATATGGAGAATTTAAATAACAACAATAATAAGTTGAATACAGGCAAACAATCCAAAAGTAATATTAATATGCATTCATATTCCAAATGATAGTAATAATGTTCAATCACAATTTGCAACAAGATTCATATTAAAATAAGACTCAAATACATAAAATTTGAATACATATCAAAATTTGCAATAATCTTGAGAATTTTTTCATGCTCTGGATTGGTCCCACATTTATTATGCCAAGGCATCCCTAAATTGAGTCCAAGCATTAATTTGTACTCATAACATGATCAATCATTTCTCCTTCATTGCTATTTTTTTCTGTCAGGAGGACATCAAGCATCTCATCTTTAATTAGGTCAATGGACATCTCTCTTCTAATATGGTTATGAAGAAAAGCACATGTATTAATAATTTTTGCTTGTATTTTTACTAGAATAATAGACTTCTCTCTAAGAATCGCCCATCTCATTTTAAGAAAACCGAAGCATCTCCCGATGACATTTCTAGCAAATGAGTGCCTATAGTTAAAATATTCTTGTAGTGTTGTAGGTTGACAATTTTGTCTCCAATCATTTAAATGATATCGTTAACCCCTATATGAAGTTAAAAACCCTTCTGCATTTGTATATCCAGCATCACATAAGTAATAATAACCTAAGTAAAAATCTTGTTAGAAAATAAATTCAACATATAAATAAAAAGAAGTTTTAAATAACTAGAGCTATTACTGTTGGTTACTTTTAAACCTCTTGTTCTTGATAACGCATCTCTTAACACTCTACCATCAACAGCTAATCCTTACCATCCAAGTAAAATATAGATTAATTGCATATCTTGATTATAAACTCCTAGAATATTTATAGCTATTTCACCTTTTCATGTTCTATACTTAGGCTTGTCAATGTCAAGGACTGTGCATCTAATGTATGTCCCATCTAAGGCGCCTAGACAATTCTACAATATAAAAATATATTATTATTATGTTAATATAAAGTGCTTCTTAAATCATTTAAATTTAACATAATATTTATCTACCAAATTAGAAAAATTATCTTGAACTATTTCCATATGTAGTCAGTTGAGTTATCGGGAATGGGCTCTGGTTTTTTCGGCAATATTTCATGACAAAGAAGAATAGACTTCAACACAGTTGTAAATTATCTACTAATTGTTTCACCACTTCTAACAAACTATCTTTTAATGACTCTATTATTAGCATGGTGAGCACATATATGTAAAAATATAGCAATCATCTTCTCAACACACCTATTTTTAGTACTCGACAATCTTCGGTGGTTTGTAATATATTACTTAATGCACGAAAACTTCTCCTATCCATGCGTGTATTTTCTATATATGCTAACTCAGAATCAAATACAATCTTGTGTAAACTAATTTCTCTAATCTTGTGTCTTTCATACTCACCAAGATCAATCCTTTTTCTCTTGTTACTTCTCCCAATCAATAAAGTAGCATAGTATGTATGCAATATGTAAGCACCAGAAGAGATATCAGGCTGAAGAAAAATTTTATTCAAGAAACTGCTCATCCAATTTTTTTCACAAGACTCGAACTTATAATCCTTAAAGCCAATTCAAACTAAACTAAAAAAACTAGAGTCCTAATTTTTAGGACTCAAAAAACTTGAATCCTGATATGGCAAGACCAAAAATAGGAGGACTTTGACCCTGTTTAAAACAAAAAACTCAATCTGTTATTCGAGTTTGTCACTAACAAATTCCTCCCTTAAACTCAAATCTCTTCCGTCCTTTATTCCAATCATCATTTTGCACTTTTCGAATAACTCTTTTGGTAGCGGCTTTGTAAAGATATCCGCCACTTGGTCACGACTCGCAACATGACTCATTCGCACATTTCCTTCCTTCACATGTTCCCGAATAAAATAAGAACGAACATCTATGTGTTTGCTTCTCTTATGGTGTACTGGATTCTTTGCCAACTCAATTGCCGATTTATTATCTACTCTGATTTTGGTTACCTCATGTTACTGAAGTTTTAGCTTATAAAGTAGATTTCTTAGCCATATTGCATGGCATACACACCAAGATGCTGCTACATATTCTGCCTCGCATGTTGACAATGTCACTATAGGCTGCTTCTTTGAGAGCCAAGTGAAAGCCGTATCTCCCATATATAACACATATCCAGATGTGCTTTTCCGATCATCTACATCTCCGCACCAATCACTGTCGGAGTAACCGACCAGTTTGTAATCATCTGTCTTCAAGTAGAATAATCCGAGTGACTCTGTTCCTTTGACATACCGAAGAATTCTCTTGACAGCCTTCAAATGCGAATATTTTGGTTCCTCCATGAATTAACTTGCTATGCCGACACTATATGCAATATCGGGCCTTGTGCATGTGAGATACCGTAGGCTTCCAATTAAACTTCGGTATTTGCTTGCATCTACTCGATCTCCTCACTCAAACTTAGAGAGTTTCAAACCAAGTTCCATAGGTGTTGCTACAGGATTGCATTCCTCCATTTTATTTTTCTTCAAAATATCTTTTGCATACGCCTTTTATGACACAAATATTTTCGATTTTCCTTGTCTAATTTCAAGACCAAGAAAGTATTTCATCAACCCCATATCTGTCATCTCGAACTCCCGAGTCATAGCCCTTTTAAAATCTTTTATTATCTTCTCATCATTTTCCATAAATATAAGATCATCAACGTAAAGAACAACAAATAACAAGTTACCTTTATCTTTCTTTACGTACAATGCATACTCAAACGGACACTGGATAAACCCATTCTTCTTGAAGTAGGTGTCGATACGGGTGTTCCATGCTCGAGGTGCTTGCTTCAGCCCATATAGTGCCTTCCTTAACTTCAACACTTTTTGTTCCCGGCTTTCATGTATCCGGATGGTTCTCCACATATACTTCCTCTTCAAGTACACCATTTAAAAATGCCGATTTTACATCCATTTGATAGATTGGCCACCAGAATTGGGCTGCTTAGGAAATAAGAAGCCGGATTATTTCTGTTTCCGATCTCGCCGCCACGGCCTGTAGATTCAGAGCTGGTATCGGACTCGGAATCGTCTCACCTCGAGGTCTCCGAGCTTACGATCCTGCAAAACAAAGTCAGAAACCCTGGCCGGGGGTCCCGGCGAGGGAGCTCCGACGGTCAAGTTAGAAAACGACGAGATAGAACAGAATCCCTAAGGTGGGCCCCCGAAGGAGTCCCAGGCTTAGAGATGATTTTAGTAAAAGAGGTCTTTGGAAGAGTGAAAATTGGGCCGAGGTGGATCGGTGCAGGAGCAGGAAGGCCCGGCTCGACCTCGGCCGAGGTGGAACCGTCTCCGGGCACCACTTGGCGAAGGAGCAAGGGGCAGCCGGCTTCGACCGAGGTGGACCCCTCCTGGGCAGACACCTGGAGGAGCGGCAAAGGAGCGCTCGACTTCGACCGAGGTGGACCCGTGTCTGGGCACCATCTGGCGAAGGAGCAAGAAGGCCCGGCTCGACCTCGGCTGAGGGGAACCGGCTCCGGGCATCACCTGGCGAGGGAGCAAGGGACCGCCGGCTTCGGCCGAGGTGGACCCCTCCTGGGCGGACACTTGGCGGAGTGGCAGAGGAGCGCTTGACTTCGGCCGAGGTGGACCGGTGTCCGACCTCGCTCGCTAATCCCGTTCCGTCGAAAAAATTCACGTGGTTCGGACCATGCCCGGCGGAGCCTGTGACACGCCACGTCAGCGTAACGGCCATATCAGTTTCCATTCTTGCAACTGAAGCAAAGACTTCATCATAGTCAATTCCCGCCTTTTGTCTATAGCCTTTTGCAACTAGCCGGGCCTTATACCTTTCTATATTGCCTTGGGGATTCATCTTTTTCTTATATACCCATTTCACTCCTATAGGCTGTTGTCCTTTCGGCAACTCCACTGCTCCCAAGTTCCATTTCTTTCAATTGCCTTTCTCTCTTCATCCATTGCATCTTGCCATTTCTTATCTCTTATTGCTTCTTCAAAACTAATATCCTCGGTATCTGCTAGAAGACATACCAAGTGAACTTCGCTTGTTGATTCATATAAATCTTGCAGGCTTTGCATCCTTGATTGTCTTGGTTCTTCATCATCATCAGATGTTGGTGGGCTTGACGGTATGATTATTGGTGCAGTAGTTGAAGATTCTCCTTTTTCTTTCTCTTGCGCTACCTCGTTTTGATTGTTCCAATCCCATGCATCTTCTTCATTTATTTGTACATCTCGGCTTATCACCACCTTCTTCTCAACTGGGTCAAATAATCTGAAAGCTTTTATATTCTCATCATACCCGATGAACACGTACTTTTTGCTCTTACCATCCAGTTTGATTCTCCTTTGATCTGGTACATGTGTGTAGGCCACAATACCAAATACTTTAAAGTGTGATACAGTATGTTTCAATCCGCTCCAGGCTTCCTGCGGTGTTTGATCCGCCAATTTTGCATGTGGGCATCCATTTTGCACATAGATGGCATATTGTACAGCTTCTGTCCAGAAATCTTTTGGCATGTTTTTGGTCTTCAACATTGATCGAACCATGTCGAAAATGGTCCGATTTTTTCTCTTGGCCACACCATTTTGCTGAGGTGAATAAGGTGCGGTTAAGAATCTCTTGATCCCATGTTCCTCGCAATAGCTTGTGAAGGCAGTTAATGTATACTCTTCGCCTCTATCTGACCGTGTGGTCTTGATATAAAAGCCCATCATCTTCTCTACTAACACCTTAAATTTCTTGAATACCTCGAGTGCCTCGGACTACTCTTTCATAAAATAAATCCATATTTTTCTTGTGAAATCATCAATGAACGTGAGAAAGTATCTCTTCTCACTGAATAACTTTGGAGTGATCGGGCCACATATATCGGTATGTACTAACTCGAGAGGACGCCTTGCACGATATTGCGCACCTTTAGAAAAAATGCTCCTTGCTTGCTTTCCAAGGACACATCCCTCGCAAAATTTTCTAGTGTAGTCTATATCTGGTAGCCCATAGACAATATTCTTCTTTGCTAACTTTTTTAAGCCATCGTAATGCAAGTGTCCGAGTCGTAAGTGCCACAGTAAAGCTTTATCTTCTATGTTGACTTGCAAACACTTTTCTCGGATGTTCCTCGGGTTGAGTTTAAATATTCGACTCTCGGTCATCTTCACATGTGCAAATAACCGGCCTCTTTTATCCTTCAAGTGCAACATCCGATCTTTCATGAGAACCGAATATCCCTTCTCTAACAATTGCCCCATGCTAAAGATATTATTCTTCATATCGGGCACATAATAAACATCTTCAATAGACCCTTTTTTACCATCCTTTTCTGAAAAATAAATTTTACCTCGGTTTTTGACTTGAACCTTCAACACGTCGCCGAATGATACGTGCCCATCTTCTACTTCTTGTATCTCCACAAAGAGGTGTTTGTGCCCGCTCATGTAATTACTAGCACCAGTATCAAGATACCATACCGTATCGCTCACCAGTATCAAGATACCATACCGTATCACTGTCATGAGCAGTGTCTTTATGGGTCATCATGAGAACACCGTCATCTCTTGTCTCCTCTTCCGCGACTAGATTCTTGTTTTCTTCTACTCTTTTTTTTTGAATAGCACTCCTTTACAAAGTGTCCATACTTGCCGCAGTTGTAGCATTCGACATTTTGATGATATGACCGGTCGTCTCTACCACGACCGCGTCCTCGGCCATGCCAATTATGTTGGCTTGGCTGGTCCTTTTCTTCGAAGTTGTCTCCACGTCCACGACCTCTACTGCGATCAACACCACGACCACCATGGCCGTGACCTCTTCCTTGATTTTGATATGCGTACATCGCCTTGTCCTCTTTGATAGTTGCCTTAGTTTGCAAGGTCTCCTCGAGCAGCTATTGTTTCTTTTTCTTCTTTTGTTGTTCATGCATTTCAAGTGAACCGGCAAGATCATCGATGGTCATCTCTTCCAAATTCCTTGATTCCTCAATAACGCATACAACGTTCTCAAAATTCTCTGACCATAGAATCTTTTCAACAACCCTTGCATCGGTTAGGATTTCTCCATTGCGTTTGAATTGATTTACCACCGTCTGCACACGCATGATATAGTCAGACACTCCTTTTGACTCCATCATCTTCATGGTCTCTAACTCACCTCGCAAAGTTTGAAGTCGTACTTGTTTAACTCGGTCGGCGCCTTTGAAGACCTTTTGCAGAATCTCCCAGGCCTCCTTTGAAGTAGTTGCTCCAGCAATCTTTTCGAAACCCGACTCATCCACCGCTTGGAGCAAGAAATAAAGAGCGGTCTTGTCTTCCATACGCATTTCTTTCAACGTCTTTAATTGAGCTACAGTCATACTATCAGCATCTTCCAGCTCTATGTAGCCATTCTCAACTACATCGTATGTATCTTGTACATCAAGCAACGCACGTATCTGAATATTTCAATTATCATAGTTCGATTTTATGAGTTATGATAGCGATATGTTTCAGCAATGTATTTCTGGACTTCATCGTTGCTCAAAAAATGATATCACTTGGGTCAACAATTAAAATACCTGCTGCTGTATCTCTATCTCGTGTCCACTCCAACAAGCGGCCTCTGTCAACAATTAAAACACAAGCGGTTGTATCCTTGACCGCACGGCCTCTTGCCCTGTTTTTGTAAACCCACAAGCAACCAAGAAAAAAAATCAAGAGGCCGTGAAAAA
Source organism: Areca catechu (assembly GCA_021397845.1). NCBI lineage: Eukaryota > Viridiplantae > Streptophyta > Magnoliopsida > Arecales > Arecaceae > Areca > Areca catechu. Next base: position 4,755,388 of record CM038040.1, on the reverse strand, counting down.
CGTGAAACCCAAGGAAAAATCACCACAAGCCACGGTCTTGGTCCACTCTCTCACGCTCTCTCCCTCTTCCTCATGCTCACCGGTTAAACGCTTCCTCGCCCTGGATTCGCTTATAAGAAATAGGTTGAAGGGGAGAACAGGGGACCGGGCCGGCGCAAGTGCTGACGGCGCTGATGCTGGCGCTGGTGCTCACCTTCTACTCCCTCGCGCCTCCAAGAACCCTCGATGAAAACCAGAGGGGAGAGAGAGGAGAAACACTAGAATTCCAATCTTCTCCTCGTTGAATCCTCGCTTCGTCGGGCAATGGCGCTCTACCTCCTCTTCGAATCCGCCTCCGGCTACTCCCTCTTTCACGCCTTCGACCTCGACGAGATCGGCCGGTGGGGCGCTCGATTAGAGCGTTGGCTTGCACGGGCGGAGGAAGCGGACCGGCAGCGGTTCTGTGGCAACCGTGGAGGGCTACGGTGTCGCTGGCGGCTAGCGACGGCTTCGGAGGCGGAGATCCGGCTGAATCTCGCTTTCTCTTCACGTTACTGCCACCGGAACTTAACAAGGGAGGCCGGCGCATGGTGGAACAAGGCACCATAGGCTTTGAAGCTTCTTGCGTTGCCCAATGACAGGATTTCCTCAATTGCGGCTCTGATACCAATTTGTAAGCACCGGAAGAGATATCACGCAGAAGAAAAATTTTATTTAAGAAACTGCTCATCCAATTTTTTTCACGGGACTCAAACTAATAATCCTTAAAGCCAATTCAAGCTAAACTAAAAAAACTAGAGTCCTAATTTACTCAAAAAACTTGAATCCTGATACGGCAAGACCAAAAATAGAAGGACTTTGATCCTGTTTAAAACAAAAAACTTAATCTGTTATTTGAGTTTATCACTAACACAATATACTAGTTAATGCAACAATGGCTCTACGAAGAGTGATATACATTGCAATGATAAATACTATTTTTGAAAGTAACTTTGCTAGCAGTCGATCCATCTAAATAACATATAAAAGTTTCTTGGTAGTTGCCAAGAGCGCGAGACCTAAAAGAGAAGGAAAAAATAGATAAACTAGTCACCCATTAAAATATTTCATAGGAAATCATCAAAGTCTAGCAACGTTCTAGCAATCGAAGTAAGGTTGATTTAAAGACCTGTGTAAATGCAATAAGATATTTCAACATTTAGCAATCTTGGTTGCAACCATTGGCAATTAGTAATCAAGCTCGGGTAATAAACTGGAATATTCTCACAGCAAAGCTCCAATCCATCATTTACAAACTATCAAATCTCATGTCATAATTCTTTAAAGCTTTGCAGTGGAGTTGTTTCAATGCTTATGAGGCTCTAATATGCTTGTAGGACTTCTATCCATTGACCTTGAGGCCATATATAATACATGTACATAATTACATTCAAGAATATTATTTGTACAACTACCTGTGTAGAGGCTTGCATAGAAAATCATAGGTTGTATATATCAATATATAGCTAATATAACATGAATATGTCATGACATAATAGATCCAAAATTGTAAAGCTATACTTAATTCTAGTTTTTTTGGCAATGCCGGGATGGGGGGGAGGAGGAGGAGGAGGGGCCGACGGTGAGATGGAGACGGGGCAACGAGCGGCCCAATGCAACATCGGCAGACGGGCAGGAGGAGGAGGATGGTGAGGTGGAGGTGGGGCGGTGAGCGGCCCAATGTAGCATCAGCAGACGAGCGAGAGGAGGAGGAGGAGGATGGTGAGGTGGAGATGGGGCAACGAGCAGCCCGATGCAGGGTCAACGGACGGGCGGGAGGAGGACGGTGAGGTAGAGGCAAGGGGGCGATCGACCAGATGCAAGGTCGGCGATCTTCCCGGGATGAGGAGGAGGAGGAGGGGCCGTTGGGGGGGCTCGAAGGCGGGACAGCGAGCGGCCTGATATAGGGTCTGCTATCTTCCCAATCATCGATGATGGAGGAGAAGGAGGATGTTTTACAAAAAAAATCTTATCGGTCACCGGTGATGGCTTAAACGGTGGCGATCTTCCCGAGGTGACGCGATGGCAGCTCACCGAGAAGAGGTGGAGGCTTGATAGGGTGGGGAGAGTTTGCGAGATGATGAAGGTGAAGAAAAAAAATGCTCTGCTTTCCTTCTCACTGAAGAAAGTAATAGGATGGGGGTAATTTTGTAAAAAAAATCAGATTACCGCATTTCCGGTAATCTGGATAGCTATCTCTTCCTGAGATAATTTAGATTGCCACATGTGAGGTAATCCAAATTATCACTACATGATATATTACTATTTTTAAAAATATCAAACATGGTTATCTGGTGGGTCCAGTTTAAAATTACCGGTAATCTAGATAGATTACCGCTTATCAAATGCAACATAAGAGGTTTGGCATCATCTAACTGATCATTGTACCTGCCATTGTATCTCGCACTATTCCATCAATTAGTTTGATTGTTGGCATATATCTCTTGAAATACAAGATATTAGTAATTTAAGTATTTATTAAATTATATGGAACGTCTATCCAAGGATGAAAGTAGTATAAATAATATCTAACTAGATCTATTTTCATATCCGAATCTATCCAGATATGAACTGGAATTTGAGCATCCAACTAATATCCATATTCATAGTCATATCTTTAAAAAAAAAGATATAAATATAGATAGATAACTATTCTATCCATATCCAAATATCCGATTCTACCTGTAATCCTATGTAATTTGATATAGCACTAATTAACTTTTAAGAAAATATATAATTGTATGAACATGCTATTAACTTGGTTTATTACCTATTTAATAATATCTTTAATTTTATAGTCATAAAGTTTAATTATCAGATTTATACCCGTATTTATATTCATACTTTTAGTATCCAATTTGTGTCCAACTAATATCCATATCCATTTTTGTATTTATTAGATAAAATAAATATCAATATGGATATACTAGTATCCAATCCTGTTTCAGCCGTACCTACATCCATATGGTCTGAATTTAGCACAATATTGTTGACTTCAATTTGTATCTACCACTTGATCACCTTTTATAGTAATCCATTGTTTCGGAAGATGTTGAAACTCTATGGTATTTTGCTTGCTCCGATTTTCTGCAATCAAAATCACTATCTGCATGTAGCTTTTGTTTGGTAGAGGATGGATTGTAAAAAGGATGGATGAAAAGGAAGGATGGATTGAAAAAAAGATGAATGGATCTTCTATTATCTTTCTGAGTGTTTGATAAATTATAGAAGAGCGGATGAGAATAATTTCTTTTTCCGTTTGGTATAGAAAGAATGGAAGAAAGAATGGATGATATTCATTAGATATTTTTACTAAACCACCCTTTAATAAGAAAGTATTATTATTATTTATTTATAACACATATTTATACTAAATAAATAAGGGCAATAAATATATACTTAACATCTATATAATTCATAATTATATAAAAATAAAAATATTTAAATTTAATTTAATTTAATTTAATAGGTATGAGCTCTTAAAAATTATTCATTTATGAATTATAATTGGGTCATTATAATAATTTATTATCCACAAATCCCATCATTCTTCTGCAAATTTGGGGGCCCGGGTAGATAGACAATTGATCTATCTTTTTTATCCATTCTCTTTAACATTTTTTGAGACAAAGGATGATGGGAATTATCCATTTGTCCAGTGACATCCATCCTTCCTTCTATGACCCCAACCAAACATAGTAGTCAGGATCTTAGTGCATGTGGAACAAAGAGAAGGGAAAAGAAAGACATGGTTAGTGGCCTAAGGTTAAGAATCACAATGGTTAATGTTGATCCTTGATTATGCTGCAAATAAACGGACATGTTATCTGCTAATTTACTTTTCTTAACTACATGTTCGTTGTAATATGGGTGACAAAAGAAAGGAAATATCCTATGCTTGATATATCTTGACATCTTATTTAAGTCTTGGTCGATTTCTTCAATAAACCAGATTGTCAACAAAAAAACTAAAGATTCTCCTGAAGGAAAATTTATCCAACTTAATTCAATCCAGATGTACTTCACTATTTATTTTTCCAAAGCCATCTAGACATATATTTAACCTTTAATTTTTCCTTTCAAAAATCATTCATATCTTTAACTGCTCCAACAAACTATATATACCGTGTTCCTTTTGATCGATTAATGATAATTAGAACCAACTCACAAATACAGATAAGCATAGAATTTCTGCACAACTATCCAAGAATGAAATATCTTGACTAGCCAACCAAAACAATGTTTACGTGTTCTCGACATGCCATGCATGTGTGAATCTTAGTTATGTTGCTATGAAAAATTAATAAGATGCGATTCGCTATTTTAGTTCATATAGGCTGCCAAAAAAATGGTATATTGATTATTGTAATGGTATGTTAGTAATTAATTTTTTGGAGTGTAAAAAGAGATCGATGAAATGGACTTTTTAAAAAAGTTTTGTCGTTCAGGGTTATCTTTTACACTTTTCTTAGCTTGTACGTATGTTATCTGTTACATCTCTTGCTAAAACCATATCCCTGACGCTTTCATCAAATTAGATGTTAGAATTGCAACAAAAGTGCTTTTGGCTACTGCATCCATGATTTTATGATGCTTGTATCACTCGCAAGGTGATTGCCTTGTGTTAAAGTTCATGCATGATGGTCCGTAATGATCATTTGATACCAATTAAAGAAGGAAGGAGAGCCTGATTAAGATATTGTCACCACTTGTATATATATTGGATGGAGGAGCACTTTCAAGTTGGTCTGCATTAAATTTGGGAGCACGAATTACGTATCCAGTCTTTGTATATTGTCATTTACAAAGAGTATTAACTTTCTCAACTAAAACTCAACATCTAATTTTCTAGGTATGTGTGTTAATACTTTAAAAGGGTTCATTATCAAATTCTTTATCAAATTAAAACATTTATTTTGTTGCTAATCATATAACCTCATCTAAAAACATAGTCATTATATTATATCAGAAAATAACAAAACAACTTGAAGATAGAGTTTCATGAAATTATTTCTTATATTTTTCATAAAATCTGTCTTACATAGAGTTAATGTGCTGTGATTATCTGTTTTACTAGAACTCGCAGATTGCTGAACAATCCCAAAGAGTAGTGGTGAAAAACTATATGGATAAATCTGATTCATATTTTATATAGTTTGCTATGGAACTAGTAGCTACATTCTAAATTTCATGCACTGCTTGCTTCCTTCAATGAATAACTTCACACGCTACCAAATTCATACCCTCCAAAGAAGGCTTCTGGCAGCATAACAATCTTAGTGTACCATCATAGACTGCACTATTATATACAATATTTACAATTGCCGGCCAATACGTCCACTTCATGTAGCCTCCAAGAACTCTCTCAACATTTTCCTAGTGAATAAAAAAAAAAAAGAAGAAGCCAAAGTGAATTCAGAAAAGAAAGGGAAAACACAACATGAGGTTGCACATATTATACATCAAGATGAACAGTCACAGAGAGAGAGAGAGAGCCCGGTAACCGTTCCCACCACTAAATAAGACCAACCCTTCTTATTTTCTCCACAGATACATGGAGGCTAAGCTTTTGTGTTTTTTAATATTTCTCTTCTAATAATCATATTATTAGGGTTCCATTGCCTGGCCAATTGCGCACATTCCTTTTTCTATCTCTAGCTTTTTCCATGCATGAGAGCAGCCAACCACTAGATACATTAGTACTGTTTCAGCAGTCCTCTTAGAAGCTTCAAGGAGAAGGAACTCTCTCCAGTCCCATCCATTCGGCCAACCCTACCATAGAAAATATACACGACACCACAAAGAAAAGAAATAAAACCCCCTCCTCCTTTTTCCTTCTCCACTCTCTATCTCTACCCCCCTACTTCTCCCAGCAACTTCTTGTGGATGTGATTCTCCATCATCTCTGAGGGCCATCATCCTTAAAAAAGCAATAAGAGAAGAAGAAGAAGAAAGATCAAAGAAGGAAAAAAAAACCATGGTTTTTTCCTCAGTTCCAGTCTATCTTGATCCCCCCCACTGGAACCAGGTTAGTCTCCTCCCCTTCTCAAGCTCTTTCCCTTCCTTCCAAACTCCTCCTCCCTATCTAGCTTCTTCATCAAAAAAGCAAATTAATTAAAAAGAGCAAAATATTCCCACCCTTTCCCCCATCTCTTCTTGAATATACTTTTTTTTTTTTTTTTTACCTTTATTAATATGTTTTTTCCCTTCTTTTTCTACTTGCATACATATATAGCAACAAGCACATCAGCTTCCAAGCGCTGGCGGTGGAGGTGGTGGCGAGGCCCAGCAGCTCCCTCCAGTTCAGGCCTCGCCTGGCCCTGTGGTCGGGATGGCAGCAGGATCGGTGAGGCCTGGCTCAATGGCGGAGAGAGCTCGCCTTGCCGGCAAGATCCCTCAGCCCGAGCCGGCACTCAAGTGCCCGCGCTGCGACTCCACCAACACCAAGTTCTGCTACTACAACAACTACTCCCTCTCGCAGCCTCGCCACTTCTGCAAGACCTGCCGGCGCTACTGGACACGCGGCGGCGCCCTCCGAAATGTCCCCGTGGGCGGTGGCTGCCGCCGCAACAAGCGGACCAAGTCTTCCGGAAGCTCCTCCAAATCCTCCAACACAGCTGGCAACGCTGATCGGCAGGTGGCCGGAACCACATCCTCGTCCTCCACGGCCACAAGCGGCGGTGGTGCAATTCTTCCCAACATCCCCCCGCCAACCCAGTTGCCCTTCTTGTCTTCCTTGCACCCCACTTTAGCTGACTATGGAGGTGCCTCCAATCTGGGCCTGAGCTTTACTGGGATCCACCCCATCGACCAGGTGGACTACCAGGTGAGGAGCAGCCCGAGCATCGGGCTCGAGCCGTGGACTCTGCAGCAGATCCAGCAGTTCTCTTTCCTTGGAGGACTGGAGGCACCTCCACAGCCACCGCCGCAACCGATGCCGGGAATCTACCCCTTTGATGGAGAAGGTGGAGGCGAGGGGTTTGCCGGTCAGGTCCTTCCAAAGGTATCAGGCTCCGGGCTTATCACGCAACTGGCATCGGTTAAGATGGAGGACAGCTCTCTGGGGCTCAATTTGCCCAGACAGTATGTGGGTGTCCCCGGAAATGATCAGTACTGGGGTAGGGTTGGTGGTGGTGGCGGCGGCGGCGCCAGCACTGGCAGTGGCGGCGGCGGCGGATGGATTGGGGAACTCTCGGGCTTCAACTCTTCCTCTTCGGGCAATATCTTGTAATTCCCGGTTCTCGTCTAATAGTTCTCGTGGTAACCCTAGCCCCTGGAAGCTTAGTTTTTTTGCAGTAGCTTCGGAGAAGAAAGAAGCACTTGTTTGCTACACCCTTCGATTCGTGTGGAAGGCTACCGAAGAAGCTAGGAATGGTAGGTCAGTTTCTTGTTTCTGGGTTAATATTGGGCTGGTATTTAGTTCTCTGTCTACTTTCTTTGTATTTTATAGAGTAGTTACAGAAATGAGGTGCATGAGTTTAATATCTCTGACATCGAGTTAATTGTTAGAAATGAACATGAGCAATGTGTGTCACTTCATTGTCTTGAGTAGCTTCTTGTTAACATTATTAGAACTATCACTATTGCTATGTGATCTCAGATCTATAAGATCTGCTCTTGTTTGTGGATGTAGTTTACTTCATGAATAAGTCTTCTCCGTCTTATGCAATCACATATAGGAACTGAGCAATTCTTCATTGATTTAAGCTAGCATATTTGAATTGTCATTGATAAAGTAGGGTTCAGATATAATTTTTCTGTCACATAAAAACAGTTAACGAATGCATCAGAAAGACTAGCTATTTTATCATGTTGGAATTTATGTAATCTACATGGGCACCATGACTTTTTAATTTGCTATCTTTGAGAAGATAGCAAATATGAGTAGCTAGAGAAGTCATAGATTATACGTATAGTGCGGTTTTGTTTCGTTCATGACCTTGTCATTTGCTGTCCCAAAGACTATCGGTGCTCTCTCTCTCTCTCTCTCTCTCTCTCTCTCTCTCTCTCTCTCTCTCTCTCTCTCTCTCTCTCTCTCTCTCTCTCTCTCTCCATGCAAAACCTCAGTACAAAGTGTTTCAAGTCAGAAAACTGACAAGAGTGGCAGCATTTCTCCCATCAAGTCTCTTCTTTACTGGAAATAAAAGTGCATGCAGGAAGTGAAATTTCTAAAAACAAGTATTTCTTCTCATCTTTTGAGAGATCATCTGATTGAACAATCACATTGGACCAAGTTTCTACACTTCTTGAAGTTCGCCACTTCCTCGTTCCCCATGCAAGATTTCCAGCGAAAGCTTTTCTCGTATTTGCCATCAATACCATGTTCCCACTTTGGAGGCTGAGAAGTATGTATATTTTTGAATTTAAAGAGTGAACACATCCTCAGTTCGCTGTAGTTAAAGAATTTTTCCATCACCCATGTCGATGCTGCCTGCCTTTAGATTTATAGAGTCTTGAAGCCTATCCTTGATTAGCAAGGGGTAGTTTCCTTTTCCGGTTGGTATATATTTTCTTCGGTCTAAATGGTCATAATACGGTCTCTAGATTCTTTGCTACATATATTTGATGGTTGATGTTTTATATTTCTATCTTGTGCGTTGAAATAGGTTTTTTGAGAAATGGAACTTGGGAAATGCTTTCAAATCCATGAACAGATTCTAGTTTTCTCTATACAGTTTTTGTCAGGAAGGTTCTTTTCTCCTCATTTTGCTACGATGGTATATAAGTACAAAACTACGGACTAACAAACATCCACAAATCACACATACGCACACACATGTGAGAGACGAAGAGACAGGCACTTTATATGGGCATATGCTGTTAGATTTGGTATCGGTTCTGCCGCGAATCAAAGGAACCCTCTGGTAATCCTTTTTACTATAGTTTTAGATTTTAATATTACACATATATTCGTGTAACCAACCGCCTAGGGGCTGAAGGGCGGGTGGGTGTGTGTGGGGAGAGCGAGAGAGAGAGAGAGAGAGAGAGAGCGCAACAAAAGCCAAGATCTCACTAAAATCCATGCAGCCCAGGAATTCGTTCGTTAGAATAACCTAAGACCGAAGCCAGTCATGGAAGGAGGACAGACATGCACCGAAAGAATAAAAAAAAGAGAAGGGGGAGGAGAGAGAGAGAGAGAGAGAGAGAGAGAGAGAGAGAGAGAGAGAGAGAGAAATAAATGGAAACTATAATAATTAAAGGTGAAATCCCCAGAAAATCCTTGTCTGTTTACCTGTCGCTGTCGCAGGGAATCTGGGTTTACGTCTGCTTTCGCGAAGTCCAATGCAGTCTCTCTTGAGAGGGAATAAAGCAACCAAACCGAGCCCATGTACACACTGGAAAAGATAGAGAAAAAGCCCTCCTTGTGTTATCCTTTGCAGATGACAACATACAAATGATATAAATAGAAACCAAAATCGATGGGGTGGGGGTGGGGAGGGAGAGAGAGAGAGAGAGAGAAGAGAGAGTTGTACAACTGTACAGGTGGTGGGATGCAATCCAAAGGAGGCTTCCTTATGTACCAAAAGAAAAAAAAAAAAAAAAAAAAAGAGGAGGCTTCCTTGAAGAGAGGGAGGTGACTGAGAGTTGGTGCACATAGACACATAGTTATAGCGAGGGGGATATCTGAGGATATTTTTCTTTAGAGAGGGGGAGGAGGATGCTGTGGTGTGGGAGCCGAAGGGTTGGCAGCTTTAACTTTATTGAATGGGGTCCTGTAAGGATCTTTAGTGTTGGGTTTTCCTTCAATACTGAGTACAGGAGAGAGAAAAGGTGGAAGGGGGCCCGACCGAGATTCCATGCTGGCTCACGTTGCCTCACATGACCTCAATCATGGCCCTCATCGTGTGTGATCCATTATCAGACACCTCAGGTATTAGATTCGAAGATGCTACGTACGGCGCATTGTTTATGATATCATCATGGTTAGAAGGCTTAATGAGGATGATCTACCTTTTGTTGTCAGACCTTCGAGGGTTGTAGTCAATATTTTAGCTCCAAAGAAGTTCATTTTAACTATAGTATAAAGGACTTGATGCTTGAAGTGCTACGATTTTAAACATAAATAATTTAATCAAGTAATGTAGGGTCTAAAGATCCAAATCTTGATGATTAATGCAGTTCTTTATTGCATTGTGTCTCTTCCCTAGTACGAAAATGATGGTAAGTTAAGTGATTTATTCTTTCTTTCAAAAAAAAAAAGAGTGGTTAATGCTGCAAAACATGACCTAGGCTTCTAATGAAAAATTATACGGTGCATTTGTTTTTGGAGGAGGCTTAAAGATTAGATGGTGCATGAGGAATGACTTATTGTGCATATATAAAGTATATATGCTAGCTTATTGTGATTTGATTGTAACTTTGAAAAAGTAGTGAACAGAAAAAGAAAGATAATACTGCACTAGAATTCAGTATTTTAAAGTTGAAAAGAACTTTGTGGATTCAGTACCTTTAAGTAGCAAAGAACTTCGTCAACCGTTGAACGATAAGCTCGAACAATGTGGCGCATGGACGTGTTTCTTAAATTTTGGGCTACTTCAACTCTGTTTAGTAGTAGCAAAATTTCCTTAGGGTCGCTGATGAAGACAACCATATGAATGACAATTTTGTAATGCGGTGATAGCATCCGACTTCTGCCAAAAGTTTTTGGCGTAATATTAGTATGGCCTTAATAAGGACATCTATAAGTCACACATAATATATATACATGCACTATAAGAATATTTAAGTGACACATAATACGCGCATGCATGCATGGTTTCTATTGAATTTTATGAACATGTATTTTAAAGTCATTTTAATATAGATTTTGTTAGTAATGTTTATATATAGCGAGGGTAATTTTCTGAGAGAAAAGTTAGAGTAATTGCTGGTTAAAATCAGGTTAATTGGTTACCAATCAAAGTAGGAGAAATTACCATATGATTGGTGCACATATGTTGCTTGATCATTCTTAGATGAGGTCTATGATCATTGATGACAGAAGAACTTGTATCATAGATTAATTACAGGCATTAATTCATGGTCCCCTAAGACAAATATTGTTTGATTGACTTATAAGTTTTTGTTTTCGAATCAATACTTATTTGCTGCCACCTTCTTTTCTTCGGATGGAGTTGATAGCAGATGTGATTGCAGTAAATTTATAAACGTATCTAGACGTTTGCAGAGGTTTATTTGAATATATAACAACATTGATTTATATAACAACATTGATAGATTGCAGCGCACATCCTTTCTGGCATTATTTTATGCCACTAAAATTATTATTTATGGAATTTTAGTTCAAATACCACTAAATTTTGACAAACTAAAACATATTACACTGATTATTTTAAGTGCCATTTTATATCAATATTTCATGGCCTTTATACTTTGATTAATGACATTTGTTTTAAATGCCATCCGTGTGGAGGAATATGCATGCTACAATAACCAGAGAATCTGATCTAATTAAAAGATGGGGCAGGTTCATTTGATTTCTTAGATCTGCAATAATAACATAATTAAAATTTAAGATTTTATAAAGTTATATTTTTCTACAAGAAAAGGAAAACAAAATTCATGAACCCATGGATATCTGAGTCCTTAATTTGATTTTTCGGCATTCAATTCGGCCTTGGACTTAGGATTTGATTCTTAGGAATGAATATTGTTTCACTATTTACAAGTTTCAGGGCATTTAAAGGATTAATACTTTCTTCTTGCATGAGCATAAATAAAACCATGGTAGCTAGTGATGTACTAGATTTCCTACATACAAGCCATCATGCATCTTTAGTTTGATATCGATTCTCTTTCTTTCCTAGAGATGCTTCAAAAAAAAATTTGAATCAATTCAGGGTGTTGGCAGTAAGATTTGATGATTATATTTCTTAAACTTTTTTCGGGTTAATGGTTTTCCAATCTGGTTTATAGAATATTGAGTGTATAATTAATTTGGACCCAATTTTTGACGGTATAACTCTCGACAACTTTCTTTTCTGCAAGCACTTCAATGATTTAGGCAACTTTTTTTAATCTTCGAGTAACTTTGCATCGGTACTTGTTAAACAAGTACACCATTACCGTTTAAGCACATGCTACTTTACTCAGGCCAAAGATCCTAATCTTTAAAAGCCTTTGGAAAAAGACTGCAAGTATTAGCTAGTCTATTGGAGGCTCGTTCTCATGGCATCGGGCTTGATTTTTGTGTCTCAACATCACGAACCAAGTTATTTGTGATGTGTTGGCTTCACAACATTCTGGAGTTCAAAGAACTTGTGCCTCGACCCAACACCATTCCAACAAAATATGTTGATTGTAATGCATATAGCTTAGTTAGTTTGCTTGCTAATTATTTCCTCCAATGCAGATTAAACCGTGTCCAATGTTCCTAAGCTGTAGAATGAGTTTTTGTGGAGATACCATGCATGTTATTCCTGACTAGGATCAGAAGATTTACATCCGAAGACTTTAATCGGCACTGTCTTAATTTTCTCCACCGTTCCAACTCTTACATGAAATATTGCAGGCTCCCAGCTCCTTGCAACAGTGATTACATAAAAACCCTATGTCGTCGAAGGGAAATTAGTTAAAAATAGCGTTGCTTGTTTAATGAAGTGTGAATCTTTTATTATTCTCATCATATAATATTTGTAACCTTTCTCTTTTGTTTTTTTTTGCTCGATAAAGATGACCTTTTGTTCTTTAAAACTCTAATATATATATTCATTTAACTTTCTAGGCATATGTAGTCATTCTTTTGCTCTTCCATCAACCAAATCCTATATATCCACCAAACAGTAGTGAAACGTAGGATTTATCGCATCCTTTTTTTTTCCCACTCCTTAAAGCTGGCTTTCCTCTTTCATGACCAACAAGAGAACATGAGAGGTATATATTTATGATATTCCTCGCGAGGTCATGTGTTTGAGACCTTCTATAGCTAGAATTCTACCATGCACCCCTGGAGAGCAATCAATATATACCAGCTGATAGGATAAGGCCAGCTGGTGTCTCCTCCACTTTGATGTGATCGTGGAGGACTCCTTATTGTGTTTGGTTGGGGTGATCGAGAAGAGACTCTTCACATCGAAATGCCCCGGTAGCAGAGATGGCTTGCGTGTGGTTCCCTGGTTGATTTCCGGAACCCTTTTTTTGGCATTCGTGTCATCGACCAATAAATAGAAGCAACGTAAGCTTCCACTGTGCTTGGTGAGTGCTTTTTGGTGGCTTGTCAACAGCTTCGATTGCAAGCATGCATGCATGGCTCCTCGTGTTTCTCATGGTATCAAGGAATATACCATCAGAAGGATTAGAAATCTCGGTAATGTTTGACTTCTCCGTGATGAGGGAAAGACCCGGAGATTCTCCGACCATCAATCCCTCCCGACAAAAGAAAAAAAAAATAGATATTTTGTTTAACCATCATTATTTAACCGTTATGCATTTATGATTTAACACTATATAGAGTACATAGCCCTTGACTAGGTCAGCATTTTCTATGCCAGTTTTTGAATGCAGTTTGCCTAATTTTATGTATGGTTATACATAAATATCAACAAGACGTACTGGTGACTAAACATAAAAAGCTAATCACCAAAAATCTTAAAAAAAAAAAAAAAAAAAAAAGGAGTACGTCGACTTGCACTTAACTGGCAAATTAACATTTTTAATTAGCAACAATGATCTATCTCCAACAACACTCTATACCTTCAATACATATACTCGATCTGTACGTCAATCTAATGTACCATGATAGGAATTAATCAGATCGATAGCATCAGCTGAACAGCAAATGATCTACAATTTATAATGCCCTTTACATGCATGCATGGAAAAATATAGGCCAGATTGACTCGAGTGACACGATCTGAGTCAGGTCAAAAAAGATGATGACCTCGTTCATCGATCAGATCACCGAATGAGACGTCGTACGTGAGGGTTATGTTTGGTCTAAATAGTTTTCTCCATCAACTTGTTAATTATTATGGGTTAGAGCGTCACCCAACTTGCTAATCTGACGAGATCTTTAAACAACCTAGCTTCTTCTCTCTTTTTTTTAAGCTTGTCTTTTTTTGAATGGTTGCTATGAGTGACGCAGGCCAACTTAGGCAATCCGTGCACATGGTTCCAAAAGAACCTATCTAGCTATGGCTATGGTGCCTGAGCTTAGGATATATTTTTTCCAACGCCGTGGGATGCCTGCCCCACCTCGGTCAAAAGATAGAAAAGTAGGAACAGCGAGCACAAGCATTCCATTCGTTTGTCACCTCTCTGATTGCTACTCGCCACCAAATTCTTTCTCGCCACACAATTAAAGAGAGGATACTTATCATCATTTGGCTCCGTTCAATTCTCTCTACCCCCTTCAACTTCTATCTCTTGATGGACCTGATGTTATATATATATATGGCAACCACCCACTCGGGCTCGAGGATCGACCATACCACCGATTAAGAAGGGAACGGCCAAATCAATGACTAGGAGTAGATGACTGAGCCAGCTAAGCCAAATAATTAACTACAATATCTTGAACCGAGCTAGAAGCTTAGCCCGACCCAGCCAAACTGATACTACATCCCTCTACATGCATCTGCCAGGTAATTACTCAGGCCCGACTAGTTATCCAAGCAGACATAGATCCTGTTTGGCATTGCTGCTGAAAATAGAGCTTTTAAAAAATAAAGCCTTTAGAAGTAGAGTTTTTATAAAAATAAATATTTAATATTTGGTAACCGCATTTATAAAGTATTTTTGAACTTTGATACATGTTTGATAGTTAAAATAAAAAAATACTTTTAGTACGACAAAACGACAATAAAAAATATTGCATAATATTATACAACATAAAATAATATAAAATAAAAGTATGTATTATTATATATTAAAATATTATTATATTGTATAGTATTGTTATCATAATATAATACATTATTATAATCATAATGTAATATAATATAATTGATTATAATCTAATCTAATAAAAGATTATAATATAACATATTATATATAATATTCTAATATTGGAATATTATATCATTATATTATTGGTATATATAGTAATATTATAATAAATTATATTACATATTATAATATAAATATTATTATATTGTGTAATATTATTATCATATAATGTAATATAATAATATAATAATGTTATATTATTATTATGTATATAATATAAAGTTATATTATTATTATGTAATATAATATAAAGTTATTATTATTATGTAATATAATATAAAGTTATATTATTATTATGTAATATAATATAATGGATTAATCTAATCTAATAATAGATTATAATATAACATATTATAATGTATCAGTATAATATATTAATCTATTATATTATATATATATTATTTATATTATTTTTATATATAATAATATACTATAATAGCTTATACTATATGTTTATAATATATCAAAATATTAATTTATTATTATATTAAATTTATTTATAGTATAATAATATGATATGATATGATATGATATAAGATATAATAATAAAATTTTATTGGTGGATATTTTGATCATTCAAATATTTTATTTAAATCAAAATAGCTTCCTAATATTGACTAGAAAGTACTTTTAGAAAGAAGATCCAGAATGGAGTTTTTTTTTGAGTAGATCTTTTCAGCTTTCTGGTAAAGCTAAAATGGCTTTTGATTTTTTAGTAAACACTACTCTATCATCTAAAAGTACTTTTGGAGAGCTAGACATGGACTGGCCATAGCTAGTCGCGCAGAGTAAGCTATCCCGATATCCAGAATCTATGATGCTTGAACGAGTGCCAGACATGAACTAGCCATGGCTAGCCAAGTAGAGATTGTGGTAGATAAGATCTCTACAAAATTGCCATCCTAATGGAATGATACTCGCAAGACGATCCTAGTAGATAGGATCCTAACATATAACAAAATGCTGACTCTAGAAAGCCACTTTCTAACAAAATTCTATCATTCCGAGTAACTCCATAAATAGATAAGAGGAGATCTCGATGAGGTAAGCAACAATTACCACTCTCAATGCTCATTTAGTCTTTCGCTACTTCTCTTAGCTCCGATTGTTGTAGCTCTTTTCCTATTACTGACTTAAGCATCAAAGGATCTTCCATCGATTACTCCTGATTAAGAAACTGTTCTTGCAAGTCTCCACTCGAGAGACATCCAGAAATAGCACGTCATCCCATCGAAGAACACCAAGAGACCTTTGAACACCCCTAGAATTCTAAGAGTGGAGATTTGGCTACAATAGGGCCAAAGCTTAACACCTATTCAAATGATCATCCTTGTGACTATCCGAAGCAAGGCTTCCAACAAGACCTTACTTTCGGATAGTAGGTCGATTGGCCGAGTCGATTAGATAGAAAATTTATTGAAATATAAAAATATAGAAGCCACTCTTTCGGCCTTGGCCTACAAATCCTTGAACGAAGCTAGGGATGGCAATGGACCAAGTTTGGGCCAAGTTTTTAACTATCCAAACCCAACCCGAATGCCTAATAAACTATCCAAATTCAGCCCAAACACTATCGGAACTGGATTTTTTTATCCAAACCTATCTCAATCGGGGATCAGATAATTAGGATTCACTCAGTTCGAATCCAATTGAGTCATATTAAATATTTTTTTTCATTTTTATCAACTTTAAAATCATCCACCATTCTATAAATCATACATACATTAAACAAATAAAATTTAACTATATTTTTTAGTTCAACAGCACTTAGTTTCATATTCAATCAAAAAAAATATATTTAATATAATATATATTAATTATATATATTAAAATATTAAATTAATTCGGGTCGGGTTTGGGTCAGTTGCATATCTATCCAGTCCCGGTCCAAATCTAAAGTTAAGCATTCAGGTTTTTACCAAACCCGATCCAAACACAGTCAAAGCATTGACTACCCAACCCAATCGAATTAGATTGGGTTGGATATCTATGGGTTTGGATTTTTGTTACCATCCCCAAACGAAGCACTAAAATAGGGGCTTGCTCATAGCTTATATTTCCATTCAATCCTCAGTGGAATGCTTTTAACCAAACATCTCTTTTTTTTTTCCTTTTTTTTTTTTCATCAAAAAAACATCTCAAATTGTTGTGTGATATGGCCATTAACCATTACAGAAGGCGAAGAAAGTGACAGTGGCCCAGGAAGCCGAGGAGAATGGATCTACACCAGTATTTATTGACGTCTATAGGCTCTAGTTCTAGACTTTCTGCTGGCTCTGTGTTTCGTATTCAAGTATTTATGCATAAAAGAAGCGGTCCAATGACACAACTGTCGGCACCGTACGTGTTACCAATTAATACAAAACTCTCAGACTTTTTTTTACGCCCACCAAAACCTGGAATAAAAATCAAACCAAACCAATATTTTCTACCACCAATTAAAAATTTTTTGGGCAAATAAAATGAATTATCCACAAATGTTTTTAACTTTGTTTAGATGGATGTAGCTAGTAATGACATGAAATATTCAAATATGGACCATGATGGTTCAAAATGAAGTAGAATTCTTATAAAACATTACATCTGGAATTTTAGAAAATGAAGATGAGATGTTTATACAAAGAAAGATATCATGTATCATCATCCATTTGCACAATATATAATGCTTGAACTTTTTACTGCATTGGTCTAAAACGAGAAGGAGAAGACCTAAGGTTGTATGAAAGGTGGTGTATGGCTTTCTGTGGTGGCATCCACACTGAATGAAGGCAGTGGTAGGAATTTTGTATTCCTACTTTAGTTTGTGCCTATGTTATTATGTGTAAATTTTGGTTGTTCAGGTCATAAAGAAGGTTAATTCTGATGGGGCTCGAGATTGTTTGATCATAAACAATACGTTTGGTTGACCATGACTGAACATCTGAATTCACTTCAGTCCAGGGAGAGTCCGCTTCATGTGATTGATGGGCCTGAAGTGGAGCTGAAGCCCGTAGATACCGTCACTAAAATTAAGGATTACCGGTCCGAAGTCGCTTCAGCCCAGGGGAGCCTAAGCCACTTCGGTAGAGTGGGCTCCCTTCAATCATAAGATAATGAATCGGATTGATAGAATTAGTGCTTTGCATACCAATGGGACAATAGTATTTTCGTATTGTTAAAATAATCATAGAAGAAAAGATAATGAGATTTTTGGTTTAAAATTTTATTTCTCTTAATCATTGGTTTTTCTTTTTTCTTTTTTTCTTTTTCTTTTCGGTAAAGCAATCTTTGGTTTTCATTTTTCCAGGAAAATCATTTATGGTTAAAACCCCCCCATCCCCGTCGCCCTTTTTTTGTTCGTAATCCTTGGGTTTTTCTTGGTTTATTGTGCTTTACTTCTTGGTTTTATTTTACTTATCAAAATCAACGATGTAGTATTTTAAATACCCTAGCTAGCTGCTTTAGTAAAACTAAATTAGTTGCATGCTTTATGTTATGATAAATGACCAGTATAGGCAATAAACTAATATGACCACTTGATATGCGGTATTTGTATGAAATAAGTTATATGATAATTATTTCTGTAGATGCTAAAGCTAAAAGTTAGAAAGGAAAAATAAATCTAAAGACTCTGTAAAGAAAAATATTTTGGCAATCAAGAATGCATTCAAGAAACTCTCTGCATTTCCATTAATTAAAATGAAAATGTCATTTTTTGATAAACATAAGTGCCAAGTTATTTAATAACATATAATCATCTAGGGTAAAACTTCTTCAATTGGCACCTATCTCTTTTCTTGGTGAGCTCATGGAAACAAGCAATATGCAACGACAGAGAAGGTGATAAATCCATTTTTCATAGCTAATTCTACTCTTGACAAAATTTTTACCGTATTAGGGTACTATATATATATATATATATATATATAGGATATGTAGCCCTTCATCTGTACTATGGATTACTTATATGGTTCAACTATCGTGCTCCATCAAATCACATACTTTCATATCATCATTTTTTATATTGTAGTTTATTTTTACAAAAAAAAAATAAAATAAAAAAAATGAAATCATAAATCTTCTTTTGCTGCAGCTTGGTGCTCTGGCTTTATGTGAAATGTGTCTGAAACCAACATCAAATAAGTCGAGGGATGGCGGGCTTCGAGTAGATGAAGAGGAAAAAGGATCAGCATCTCGTTCTCCAGATAAAGAAGAGATGGAGGATAACATATTTGCTAATCGTCTGGTTCAAACTCGTCCAGCTTCGTGCAATAATCATGAAAATGACCGGGGTAAAGCCCTGGTCGCTTCTACTAGTGGGTGCTCATCAGACTCCCCATCAGCATTCAGGTCAGGCCCGTGCCTCCCGTGTGCCATCATCATCCATGGGCTACGATGATCCCCTCCGGAGCCACAACATGGTGCTGATTCCCCGGCCTGACCTTAGGCCGAGTGGTCTTCTCGTAGCACACTTACAGGACTATCACGACACCGATATCTGATTCGGAGCAGCCTGGCTCCTCGGTTCATTCATTTTATTGTCCCAGCATGGCGTTGGTATCTTCATCATCGCAGTTTGGGAATTCGGGTAGTTCATCCTTCGAAACCAACCAGATGATGCCGTCACCACAGCAAATGCTGCCAATGCCATTACCAATGTTGGGGATTGCCGTTACTTCACCCTCGCAATATCGAGTGCCACCACGACGACCACCGCGGTTCTGCTTTGAAGCTAGCGATCGACCTCTTGCCAAATTTAACTCTGTGGCCGCTACCACGCCGCTCGAGTTAATAATGGAGGAGAACAACTAGATTTCCAGGTTCTGCTGGTCTCGGTTTGCTCACTAGCAGCATGGCATGGGGAACTAATGGATGGATTTCAGTGCGATCTCCTGAGGTGATCTTTAATCTCTATGCGACTGTTTGATAGAATGCCGGTAGACAGGACAATGAGTTGGGTTTGCCGAGGCCTTATAGTAATTCATTAACATGAGGACCACCTAAGACACTAAACTCAATCGCTCCAGGATAGAGAGCTACTGAAGCATTTGGGTGAAAGAAAGGAAAAAGATACCGATCGAATCATTCATTTTATTTATTTATTTATTTATTTATTTTAATGAATCAGGAGGAGAAGTTAGATTCCGGAATATTTTTCTAATCCAGCCAGAAAATATTCGATACACGATGCATATTAATTTTTCATAATTATTCCCCCATCCACCATCCATAGATGATTATCCGAAAACGATAAGTACGTCAACCTGACTATCACAAACGACAGCCGAATGAACGAGATTTATTATATATCCCTAATTTTTTCCTGGACTTCATGATAATTTTATTAATTTTTTTCTTTTTATTTTATTCCTAGATTTTTTAATCAAAATATATCCAAAATAGAATTGGAATCCTGCCAGCTGGTTGTACCACGCGCCAATTGCTTATTTACTTTATCTTTTACCATTGCAAATAAAAACTATAGAACAAAATTGATCTTAAAAGAACGTAGACGCGACATGTATGTTAGGTCTCGCTTTGGATATGATTCAAGGCATTCATTCTTTCACGCAAAAGATACGAGCCGATGAGCTGAGCCCAACTCCCAATAACTTGACCCACCGCCAACCGTGCCACAACACGCCCTCCAAAAAACAAAAAAATATCTGAACAGTGCAAAAACATAGAATACCGAACTAGCTAGCATATATATATATATAATGCTGACGAATTTTTGTAAAATAATATTATTTTAATAAATAATTATCAAAATAGGTATTTTGTGGATACGTGGCAAGGACCAGAATGTGTGGCATTTGAATGGACAAGTGGGCCCTTGATATCGCGTTTGCGAAATGCATCTCCTGCATGCAATTTCTCGATCGATCATGGCCATTCTTTTTTTTTTTTTTTTCCTTCCCGGCCCAATCTTTCGTGGTTCTCATCAGTCACTGTTCCACTCGCTGCCACGTTTCATCGGCTTAGGTTTTAATCCCTCTATCCCACTCCAGCATTTTTTTCGGCTTCTATCTCAATACTTCTACTTTTCTATCCAGATCCAGTTCAACTATACTTAGATTCGGTCCGAGTTGGTTATCTATTCAGATCCAACCCAAGTGCAATCAGGTCCTCCTTGATCCGATCTATAAAACAATTATTCTCTTCTTCCAATACTATTAGGACAGGTATATTTTTTGATTTTTAACTTGATTTTATTATAATTAATTATTTTTATAGTTGATTGCTTCTTTAAATTTAATTTTTAAAATTTAATATTCATGTGTGATGCTATTTTAATTTTTTTGCCGGAGAGTAATTTTGTATTTATTGTTTGATATTTACATGCTTTAATTATTTGTGATGCTTAAATTATGTTTCAATTTTTGAAAAAAAATAATATCCTTAATAGATAAATTAATCTTCTAATTTTATAAAAAGGATGGTAAAACAGTATTAAGGTTTGAAAAATAATTAGGTTAATAAATTTATGTAATAAATATAAATAAAAAAAAGCTTATATATTTGTATAGGACTAAGTAATAATATTAATTAAAAAATGTAGATGAAATTTTTAAGGTTAAAAAAATTCAATAAGTAATTTTAAAGATGTATTTAATTATTGAAATTATTTTGTTATAAATTAATGATTCAAATTAATTTATGATTGTATAATGTAAATAAATAATTAATTAATTAATTAATTATAAATGAGTATTTAATGATATGAAAGTAATATATTAATATAAATAAAAGTAATTAATTTAAATATTCAATTAATTGATATGTTTAATATAAATTAAATTTGATGTTAATAATAAATATTTAAAAATATAAATTTTTATAACATATAAATAATTAATTAATTAAAATAAGTTTATTCTGCTAAATAAATTAATTATTAATTGATCAATAAAGTTATTAACATATACGCTATATTAAATAATTTATAAGAAAATTAATATAAAAAGAATAATGGTATACTAAGATTTATTTTATAAATAAAAAATGTTACAAATATGAAATTATAATAGTAGATTAATTTATTTAGTAAATTTAAATATGTATTGCATTATTGAAATTATTTTATTATGAATTAATCATTAAAATTATTTCATTATTATAAAATTTAAATAATAATTAATTATGAGCATATAATTATATAAGAATAATATATTAATATAGATATAAGTAATTAATATAGTTATACAAATAAGAGATTGTTTAATATAAATAAAGTATGATGTTAATACTAAATAAATAAAATATATAAATCTTTAAAGCATGTAAATAATTAATTAATTAAAAATAAATTTATAGTGTTATATAAGTAATTTATTAGTTTAGGAATTGCATTAATTTTATAAATCAGCTTACAGTATTTGCAATAAAGATCGAATAAAATTTCGACAGCATTTTTTCTTAGTTCTCCACATACAAATAATTATGTATGCAGAGAACTAAAAAAAAAAAAATTTATTTATAAAATAAATTTTAGAATACCATTATTTTTTTATATTAATTTTTTTTATAAATTATTGAATACAACATATATGTCAATAACTTTACTGATAAATTAATAATTAATTTATATAGCAGAACAAACTTATTTTTAATTAATTAATTAATTACATGCTATAAAAATTTATATTTTTAAAATATTTATTATTAACATCATATTTAATTTATATTAAACATATCAATTAATTGTATACATAAATTAATTACTTATATGTATCTATATTAATATATTACTTTCATATCATTAAATACTCATTTATAATTGATTATTTATTTATTTATTTTACATTCTACAATAATAAAATAATTTGAATCATTAATTCATAACAAAATAATTTTAATAATTGAATACATCTTTAAAATTATTTACTAAATTTTTTGTACCTTAAAATTTTCATCTATATTTTTTAATTAAAATTATTACTTATTCATGCACGAAATATATAAGCTATCTTTTTCAATTTTGTTTATTACATAAATTTATTAACCTAACCGTTCTTCAAATCTTAATACTATTTTACCGTCTTTGTTACAAAATTAGAATATTAATTTATCTATGAATGATATCATTTTTTTCAAAGATTAAATCATAACATAAGCATCACAAATAACTAAAGCATGCAAATATCAAACAATAAACACAAAATTACTTTTTGACAAAAAAATTAAAACACCATCACACTCGAATATTAAATTTTAAAATTAAATCAACAAATACAAAATTAAATTTAAAGAAGCAATCAACTACAAAAATAATTAATTATAATAAAATCAAGCAAAAAATCAAGAAATATACCTGCACTAATCAAATGGAAGGAGAACAATTTTTTATAGATCGAATCAAGTAGGACCGGATTGCACTCGAGCCAGATCTGGATAGAGGTTCAGGCAACAAACTTGGACAAGGCCTAAGTACAGTTAGGCCTGATCTGGACAGGGAAACAGAAGCACCAAGATAAAAGCCAAAAAGAGGTGCTGGAGTGGGACAGAGAGATCAAAAATTCAATGAAATAGGGATGCGAGTAGGACGGGCTGATGAGAACCAGGGAAGATGGGGTCGGAAAAAAAAGACCAAGATCCGAAAAAAACGGAATGGCCACATATGTACTCGACTGAGAAATCGCATGTAGGAGATGCGATTTCTCTTCAACATGCAATTTCACCAGAAATCGTATTTCCCAAATACGATTTCAGAACCCACTTGTCCAGCCAAATGCCACGCATCCAAGGCCAAATGCCATGCATCCTGGTCCCTGCCACATGTCCACAAAACACCTATTTTAGTAAATATAATCCTAAACACCTATTTTGGTAATTATTTATTAAAATAATAATATTTTTAAAAAATTCTAATGCTGACATGGAAATAAGAATTGGTCTAGAGGTGTTTTTTTTTTTTTTTTTTTTTTTTTTTTTTTTTTTTTTTTTTTTTTTTTTTTTGGTATAAAGGCAGTAGCCTTGAGTATATTAGAACATAAAAAAGGAAGACTACAACAGTGCTTAAACAAAGATCCCAAAAAAACAAAATAAAAAACATAAACTTAGTGTCCAAAACAAATACAATGGACAAAAAGCACAAACCTGAACATAGTTCAGAACAATAAACGACCCAAGAAAATATCTGTCATGCATAAACAAAACAGGCAACATATGGCTCTGGTCAAAGTCGATAAACAAGAGAAGACAAACTCCAAACAGGCAACATATGGCAGCACAACCAAACATATGAAAGCATAACCAAACAGGAAGGAAAACCAACAAATGGCAGTTGAGGCTCTTATCAAAGTGAATAAACTCCAACCTATCATATGGCAGCTGAGGCTCTTATCAAAGTGAATAAACTCCAACCTATCATATGGCAGCATAACCAAACAGGCAGCATAATTAGGGAATACAGCTTTTAATGAAGCAGCATACCCAACCATCTGGACAGGGAATTCAGATTTGCAAGAGGTAACAGAAGAGAGCATCTGCAGTTACTAACCAAACAGGCAGCATAATTAGGGAATACAGCTTTTAATGAAGCAGCATACCCAACCATCTGGACAGGGAATTCAGATTTGCAAGAGGTAACAGAAGAGAGCATCTGCAGTTACTAAATTGATAGCATGTTCCAGAATAACTTAGCGTTGAGTTGAGCTTTGGAATATTAAGTAATGAACAGCACAAGTATAAAGAGGTTGGTCCTTGATGAGGAGGTGCAAGACAACATACATATGAAACAACATAGTGTTGTGAAGTCTTAGAGACACGTTTAATCGTTTCATAGGTGTATAAAAATTAAAACATAATTTGTTCGGTGTTAATGTATTATAACAGCGAGTCCGACCCTGCACACCCACCATCATTCTATGGCTTAGGGCACCCCTATAATTCATGGTTGCCTCCCCCTTCACCTCTCCAAAATATTCAAAACCAAAACCTAAATCCCTAAACCAAGTCTAATAACAAATCTTTCCGTGCAATAAAATACAAAACTTCAAGCACAAGTAAGCAAAGATATCTCTACGCCTCCTTTGATCAAAGATTCTCCATTCCAATTCCCCTTATCTCAGATTTAAAAATTTTGGATATAAGAATCTAGTTTTTCTTTTTCTTTTTTTTTTTCCTCCCTTCCTGTCTACAAGACATACCGTGTGCTCTGAAACCCTAAACACGGCCATTCCCACCTACCCCCCACACTTCCTCTACTCCGAGAATCCCTGGACAGCAACGGGCGGTAGAGCCGCATGCCACGCTGAAGCGAGAGCATCACGCACCATTAAATATGGTAGATTGGAAGCCTGATGCATTTCAACCCTTAAGTCCATATCCACGGTCCCGGAGCCTCCCTGAGACCCGCATGTGCTAGTTTTCGTCCCACATGAGCTAGTTTTTTCACGGATGCAAAAATGTATCGTTCTCAAGAGTTATCTTTCAAAAAAAAAAAAATTATCACTAAACAGAATGATGAGAGAGCACTACTCTGACACCATAATGATATCAAGCTAACATACTCATCAATGATGAAGAAAACACACGTAAATTTATGACTCGAATTGAACATAATCTGATAGGATTGAAATCCAAAAAAGATAGCAACACCGAAATTTATTCCCCTCTCCTTTTTCTTATAAAAAAAGAATATTTTTTTTATATTTTTTGGAATAGATCTAAGTGAATACACAAGAGAAATGATAGTTGCGGACGCATTTACCAGGAGACATGTCTATTTTTTATATATATTTTTTAATTGATCATTTGATATTTATTTTTCCAAACCCAGACAAATCAAGCTAAAAACTTGCCAAATAGATGTGAAAGCAGGTGGCAGAAGCGTATGAACATAACCAAAAGTGGTAGCACCTCACAGTTGAGATAAATCACTAATTGATGAGCTGAGCAGAGTTCCAGGATACGTAGCAGCGACACCTGCAACCCCTATCTCATCTCCACCCCTCGCATCCACCACCAACCCAGGCTACCACAAAGAGCCAAAATTCTCGGATTCCGTTACAAATCTCTCAAAACTCTAGCCAGCGCTCCCTCTCCTATCCTTCCTGAGCAACCTTCCATGGTTGTGAATCATCTCCTCTTCCTTGCCATCCCCAATCCCGAAAACTGATATCACAAGCTAATTCTGGAAAGCCTAATCCCCTCATCTCCATGATTCACCCCACCTGCCGGTGGTGGTGCCTTTCCATTTGATTCTAATTTGTATTAGCCTACAGGTTAGCCATAACTTTTAGGCATCAGAGTGCTGATAATAACAGTATCAAAAAGGAAGTTCAGCGCAAAACCAAAAAGATCAGACAAACTTGTATCTTAACAGTTATAGCTCTCCTAACAGCATAGAAGATTGAAAAACTCATCACCAGTTTGGAACTAAAATCTTGAGACCGGTGTATCATCTGACACGTTTCATTTCTTCTTCTCAGCCACTCCGGCAGATCTGCACACATCAAAACATCATCAACCATACAGGCACCAGTAAGTATTCAATCCAAAATGCCACAAAATGAAACAGCATCTTTCACTTTATAACTTCCTACATTATTGCACTAAATAAACTAGTACAAAAGAGTATAAAAAAGGACAAGTCTGCCATCGCAGATATGATGCAAAGTGGGGCAAAAGGTCCTTTCCAAATACGAATTTAACGTAAGCAGAGTTTGGGTCCTCTTCAGTTCAACATCCATCAGATTCATTTCACCCCCTAATTGTATTCAGGTGATTCAGACCCATCTGAAATCGATGGTGGATTTACCAACCATAGGGACACGACCGGTGAAAAAGAAATCAATAAACCATGTAGCAGCAGATTAAAAGAAGCTATTCAAACTTCTAAAAACTAGGTTACCCATTAGGAAGGCCCTATCACTTCATCCTCTCACACGATAATGTAACCTTATGGAACATAAATGTTAGAATAAAACATTTCAAAAAGGCATACTTTTGGAGGATATGCTCGCCTTGTACCTTCATGAGACTAAAAATGCGATTTCTCATGAATGAAATTTCTCAATTCAAGGTATATCACAAAATGAATGTGAAGCGCACAACTTGTTCCTCTAGTTACACCATATATAGAAAGCGTATGTGTTAATGTTTGATTATTTTCACTATAAATCAATGCAAACAAATAGACCTTACTTGTGCATGGTTTTGCACATTCAATCAACTTTCAAACGCATAAAATGTTAGCATGCACAAACTGAAAATTGACCAAACACAGCAATGTGAAATTGTATTTTATTTAACAGATATTGTGATCAGATTCATAAAAATTCTACTCTTCACATAATTTTCTTTAGATTCTAAACCCCTTGGGAAAACCCATTTGGCTTTTGTCTAAATAATTGCAACTAACACACTCGGGATTTCTGCTCTAATTGGCCACATATCATGTAGATATCCTTGTCTTGTGTCTCAAGTTCACCATCTACCATAATGGCATTTAAAATCAATTCCAAAGAAACGGTCAAATATGTTTCTGCAGATGTTTTTGAAAATAACATTTACAAAGTAATTAACTAAGAAGCTTACCTCATCTTCCTGAGAACATTAGCCATCTCCTCACGCTTCTTCTTGGCTCTCTTGTGAGTTCCAAGCTTTCTCTTCGCCACTTTGAGCGCACGCTTGTCCTTTCCAACTTTCAGGAGCTCAGTGATCCGCTTCTCATAGGGAGCA
This sequence comes from Areca catechu, assembly GCA_021397845.1. Lineage (NCBI taxonomy): Eukaryota > Viridiplantae > Streptophyta > Magnoliopsida > Arecales > Arecaceae > Areca > Areca catechu. The sequence goes on along the minus strand of CM038040.1, from coordinate 4,727,758 downwards.
AACCCAGCAACTTCCCTAATCAAGTTTCTGACAAAATGCACCCTCTTGCTGGTTTTCTGACACCAAAGTTCACAACCCAAGAATTCAGTCAACTTTGCAACCATCAGCCAATGGAAAAAGCACCATACAGAAACTTTCATGCAACAATCACTAGTATGGATTTTCATCATTTGAATAGAATCACAGCAACAGAACTTCACTGGCCTCGTCCATGCTAATACAGCATACTAAAAATATTATATGTGGGTGGCAACATAAAGGGGAGGGAGGGGGAACCGGTGGGATAATAAAATGAAGAATCTCAAAATTCAACATATGAAAGAATATTGATCTAACTAGATTCCACCAAAAGATGAAGCATAGCTAAGATATCCGCAAAAGAGGAATACTGGTATATGGTCTCAATAACTGAGGTAGGTGCACATAGAATTGCTTTTGACTTTCAAAAATGCAAGGAGTTGACCAAAGTTATTAAAAAAAATAAAAAAATAAAAAACTTGTCTTGAAATTGGCTTGCTAGTTTTATCCACGTTCCTTTGAAAAGCTTCAATATTCCATTTTTCTGTACACATGGACTGACATAAGTGCAAGCACTCCTAGAAAATTTTCCACTCATGCGAGTCTAGAATAGGAACTTGCTTAATATAAATTATTCTCGGTTACAATTTCTCTTAGCATAATATGAGAAATATCATCTCGATTGTACCCTTGTGAATCACTCGACCATATATACAAGAGCATATGTTAAAGTGTCATGCATCAATACACATCACACTTTTATGATTGCAAGATATATATACAGGAGCATAATTTGGTATCAGATTACAAATATATAAGGCAAGCCCGGTACATAACTCAATTCCTATTGAACCAATTTTTTTTCCCAAGAGTACGAAACATGACTTACACAACCGAACCATGAATCCGGACAATCAGGAAACTATGGTCTAGACCATACTTACCTAATTCATTAAATTGCCATCCCATTGTCAATTTGCAAACAAAAAATCAGTTAATACTATGATTCTGTCTAACATAACAAGATAAGCAAAATAATATATATACATACACACACACATGCAATGGTTTATTAAATTAATTCCTAAATACCCTGTATCTTTTTGTCCTCCTTTTTTTTTTGTAAAGTCTATCTTTAGAATTTTAAGAACTGAACCATGACGTTAGTGCACCTCATACGGATAAATTCTCAGACAAAGTTGTTGATAAATCAAGAAAAAGAATCTCTCATCATACCTCAAGTGAACTAATTCAATGGGAAAGAGCAAACAAAGAAATTGCAGTAGAACAAAAATTAAACCAAGCAAACCAGCTATGGTCCAAACCACTTTATCTAGAGAATTGAAAATATACAATTAAAATTTCCTTCTCCCCATCCTCTAGAAAACATTTCACCATTGTGGAATGTCCTAATTAGCATGTTACAATTTCTTCAGAGCATTTCTAGATGCAAAGAGTTGCGGCGAAGAACTGACAGCAACCTATCCATAGACAGACCATCAGAACTTAATGATTATATGAAAAAACATATGCATGTAGGCAAAGACAGCTTGCATGCTGCATGTACCACAGACCAGCTCCTACCAAATCCTAAAACACATGTGAATTGGATGTGAATTGCACAAAAGGAAGGGCTGTTTGCGGTTCATGCTGCATGTTGGTCTTGACCTGCACATGCATGCTTGTGTAGCAGCCCTCTCATTACACTGGAGTTTATTGGAATAAGTCCATGATTTTCTGCTATCCTACGACAACCCCAAAATACGTGAGATCAAAAAAAGTAAAACTACTTGTTTCTTGATCCATGATTTTTTGCTTCCCCCACCACAAGCCCTACATACTTGAAAGCAAGTAAAGCATAACATGATTATTTTATATAATCACATATGGGTATTGTAGTTTAAATTCATGGAAACAAAAGCCATGCGTACAATTTGATCAGCCCCTTCCAAAATATCTTGCAACTGGGCGATGCATACCTTCATGGCAAAATCTATTCCCAGCAAACAGACATAGCGGGAGGGTAGGGATGTGGGGAGGACTCCATAACTTGGAAACACTCTTGGAATATAGCAAGATATTACAAAAATGTGCAACAACAAAAACCAAGAACCAATAACAACAGGACACGGCACTTTAAAGAGATGACAGGGAGCTAATCTCTTCAATTCGAAAGCTCATAAAAATTGAAACTAGGAAAAACAAAAAAGAAGAGAATCAGGGACCAACAAATACAAACCACATAATCATATGAAGCACCGACAAAAGTCAAAAAAAAAAAAAAAACAATATTTATTACTGAGATCTTACTCCTTTTCTGCTGGAAGGGCGCGGAGGCGACTCCCGCTTGGTGACGATGTGCCCTTTGTTGAGCCCAACAAAGAGGCCGGTGTTCAGCTGGGGCGGGGCCATCACTATTGGCCCTCTTTGAGGATTCCGGACTGATTCCCCGACTCGCAACAACAAAAAACGATATAATGAGCTCTAAATCACCACAAGATCATAAAGAAACAAAAAAACTGGCATCCAAATGCCCACCAGATCGGCCGGAGAACGGTATAGATCACAAAGAACCTATCAAAATCCTTTTATGGAAAAAAAAAAAAAGAAGCACTAATTCGACCAATAAATAACCAATATAAAAAAGGAGATCTCCAAGGCATGGGGTCTTTTTACTTCTAAAGATATTGGAACACAGTTGAAGCAAGGTTTCTTGCGACTCATGTCACCATATCGATAATAGAAAGAAAAAAAAAAAAAACTCGAAAATCGAAGGAATTGAGATTGGAATCAATGGGAAAAGAGTTATTTATCTTCTCGCTTACCTCTGAATCAGAGAAAACGAAACCCTAGCAGCCGACGACGACGTCAAGAACCCTAGTGGCCGAAACCCTAAAATAGGAGCGCCGAATGGAGCACCTCACGGCCTCACCCATCCAAAATGACGAGAAAGGTCTTAGCTTATTTCACGATGACGGATATATCCTCGGACGATCATGACCGTCCGATTAGTTCAGACAGTTCATCAGTTGAGGATGCTTGAGAGTGCCCGTCCGATGGAATATCTTGGCCGGACGGCTCAGATTAGTGATGCCACGTGGGGGAGGAACTACCATTCATAAGTTCACTTTGAGATTTGTTTAGTATGGTATGATGACCCATTACGCATCCAATTCCTACGATTCGTTTGGTTAGGTATAGAATCTATATCCATTCCATCAAAAAAAATTTTGTTCCATACCAATTTCATACCCATCTCGAATCAGGTTGGATCGGATATAAAACAAGTTATATTTGGATTGGATCAGGTCGGATATATCTGTTCTTATAAAACCTAATTTATCTACAATCTAAACTGGTCGGGTCAGGGCGTATTATCTAAATAGATCGATTCGGATCGGATATATACATTCCATATCCAATTTACTTAAATATTTTATAAATATGATTTTTTTTTAATAAATGGATCGGATTTGGATCGAAGCATATTACTACTCGTATCCAATCCAAACTTGAATTGGATTTTTATGTAATCCATATCCATTTAGAAATTTAACGGGTCAGGTTTTACCGGTCTTATTAGGGTCGAGTCGGGTCGAGTATCCACCGGGTTGATAAAATTTGCGATCCCTAGTTGGGTACGTCAAATTATCAAATAATTTGATAATTTTAAGAAATCATTTATGTATAATAAAATTCCATTCACTTGGCTGATGCCAGTGGTAGTCAGGTTGACGTACTCACCTTCGGATGGGGAATGGCCGCAGAAAAATTAATATGCGCTGTGCATCGAACATTCCCTGACTAGGGTTGGGGGACCGTCTGGGGGTGACCACGCCCGGGATCTAACTCCTCCCCTTTTCGTTCATCAAAAAAAGAAATCATTTATATAAATAAATAATTACCGAGAAAAATAATTTTTATCATATTTAGTTGATGCAAAAATTTTATATACTTAAAAAAGATTACTACGTTTGGTTAAAGATAATTCTATATAAAAATATAATCAAATTTATAAATATATGTATTAACAAAAAAAAAAAAATTTAATACTAAGATAGTATTATTATATTCAATCAAATGTTATATAATGATTATAATTATATCATCCTTGTACAGTATTATTTATATTTTAATTATTTTATAAAAAATATTAAATAAAATTTAAAAATATCAAAATAAATTTAATGATTATAAATAAATTTTACTTAAAGTACTTTTGTCAATGCCATATTACCGTTCAGGAGCAGACTGCTAGTGGGGCGAGGGGGGGGGGGAGTCGGGATCCTCGTAAAATTTTTTCAATTTTTTTTATAAGTTAGAATTTTATTAAATTTTTAAATATATGTATATTTACATATTTGACCCCTTCTAAAATTGGGGGTATTAGTTAAAAAATCTTAGAAATTTTTTTAAAAAATAAAACAAATATCATAAATCAGCTTTTTTTTATCTGGAGTTGATCACTTTCAGCTTTATCTTTTATTTTCATTAATTTTTTTCTTTTTCATAAATTTTTAGAAGGAGATAAAGATTTTTTTTGGGTTGCTCGACCGATATTCATCTCCGAAATCTATCGTGATTGAAGTCATTGCACATAGTCAACATCATCCCATTCACCGCACGGACGAATTGGATGGTAGTTAGATCTCTCATATGGTGCAACCAGCGGGAATACTCCCATGGTGAGACCAGGCGATTGTGCATGTGCAAGGCTGGATACCACTGATGCATCAGTTTATAGTTGCCATCTTAGTGACTTCCGTCAGCCTTACCGTACAGACAGAGAGCGTGCGATGAAGCTGCGCACCACCCTGGTGATCAAATTCATTGCGTAGCACTATCAAGTCTTGGAGGGCACGGATGGACGAGCACTCGTCATGGCCCAAGCTTCCACCGATGCTACTGCATTCGTGCCCCATTGCCTTTGGCCTCACCGCTGGATAGATGCCCCATCCCATCATGCAGCGCTAACGACACTCGGCACGACGCTATCGCCACCACGACCAATGTGCACACATCCTCTACGAGTCCATGATACTTATGACTTTTCCGATTTCAACTACTATCATGGGAATGGCATTTTCAATAATGCATATTATCAAAACCAGATTGTCCAACAAGATGGAAAATAATTTTTTTGTCGATTATTTAGTCACTTATATCGATAAGGAGGCAGCTAAAAATTTTACGATTGATTTCATCATCGATGAATTTAGTTTTATAAAACAACATCAAGTACGATTCAAATAATATTTATAAAAAAATATATAAACTAATTTTAATTATTTATTAATATTTTTATTTTTATATTCCGTTGATCTTCCTAGAAAAATTAGTGCGGTCCGTTTCTGTTACCATCATCTAGGAATTTACAAAATACGAAGTTAAGAAAATAAGCATAAAATTTAGTATTTTTTAACCATCTCTTTTCTTTACTTTTTATGCTAAATATGATAATGAAATATATTTTGTCAAAAGATTACTTCCAACAAACGGGCTCTTGGTGCCCTTATGGATTCGGAAAAGATTGGGCCAGGCTTACGTGTCCTCCAAGCAGGCCCATCATCACACCGACGTATGGTGGACTTACTGGGCTGGCGGAGCAGGCTGGTTCCCTTTGCCTGCAAGCATCTGTCCATCCGGTATATCTTAAAACTTTGTCGGTATCAAAGTTTGACATGAGCAACGTACTCGATCCTCCTTATCATGTTCATGATAGTCTTCCTCAAAAATCCTACCATTTGGCTCCAACCAAATGCACCAACATGCAATGGCACCAAAACAATCCCGTCCCATTTCCTCCACTCGTTAATTTTACCCCACCAATTAGATCAAAGATTATTAGCCACTGCTATAAGGACCCTAACTTCTTATACCATGTACTGAACGTCTCCAAATGCTCGTAAAGAAGTGATAAGAATAAAGGGTTCGGTGGTTTCGAATGCTCATGTCCAGTGGGCTTGGCCATCCTTCCCTCCCTTCTTCGAAATATGCAATGGCTAGTTGAATGATTAACATTTATTTTTAAGGGGCTTCGATGATGATCATCAGGTTACGAGTCTTATGCAATTAAAATTCATTTCCAAACAAATATCAAACATATAAAAAATTTAATCCTCTCGCCAGGGTTGATGTCATTTAACGGACAACAAGTACATGATGCCACGTTAGGGCGGTGGCCCCCAGCCATGCGGGCTTCGTGGTTTTTGTCTGCTTAACACCATACACGGGCACACCCTCGCATATGATGCACCGCATCGTTGCCCGACCTCACGAGCCATGCTAGCATCATGGCCAAAAGAGCTCCAAGCCTTTATGCTAATAATATAACAGACATAATGATTTCAAGCAGGTGATCCACAAATATATATATATATATATATATATATTCAGGATCTAAGCAGTCGACGGGTTAATTATCAAGTGGTATCAATCCTTTCCTTCATTTGAGTTCTTATTGATGGAATGTTTCTTCATCTCACAATCTGGAACTGCAAGAATGGCAGCAGATCTACTCGGATTACATAATATATATATTTCTTAATTTTATGAATTTTTGACCGGGGCTGGTCATGATTTAGATTTGAATGAAATCGGCCAACGAATTATAAATTATCGTAACTTTGAACGTTGGCTGCGGGACATCGATTACTTTGTTGATCAGCCATCTCATACATTTGACCCATCAACCACCACCACATCATCGGCTACCGAAAATGTCCAGATGCACATGAATCTTAAAATAAGCTACAAGAGAAACTCTAAATTAATCTCCGGTTATATATATAACATCTGTAGCATTTATTTGACACGGCATGATAAATATTTTTTATTTTTTTTTAGTTTTTAATGCAAGATAACAAGTTGTATGTTGGTTGTAGACTGCTTCTCGCCGTATAATTTCAAATACTTAAAGAGGGTGGGAAATTATGTAAGGACTGTTTTGCAATTCTAGTTTTTGCCTTGTATATTATCACCCGGTCCCTGTATCGTTAGTCTCCGCATTCACGAACGCTTTAGAATTAAAACCTATGTTAAATATACGAACCGATCGAGCATGCCATCAAATGCTTCCATGCTCATAAAAATTACGAAACCGCTTCACGGTTCATTCTTGATGTTTCTTTTCCGAGCATCGGCAAATATTCCGAATCTCCGGTGTAACTTGCGAGAATTGCGGCAAATTTCACAAGAATTACTGGTTCGCAGGACAATGAATAGAGGCATAATTCTTCGTACGGATATCCCCGTCAACCCGGCTATAGCACGTAAAGAAAGCAATGATTATCATTATGATAGTAGCGTGGTTGATAAGAGCGCGGCTCCATTTTTGTCACGAATTTGAGACATGATTTCTTGGATGACTTGATTAAATTTCAAAATTTTATGGATGTACGTGACTGGGAGACAGAACGACTGTTACTCTGACATCGTGGTGAGGTTGGGATCAAGTTAATGTACTCACCAATTGATGAAGAAAATACGTGAAAATATACATTCTGAATCGAACAATCGTCGAACGGACTGGAATTATAATGAAGAGCTGCATTGAAGTTTATCCTCCATTCTTTTGGTTCATTAAAAAAAAAAAAAATTTCAATGATTGCAGCTGGAGCCAGGACAATAATGACATTCGGCACCTAATTTCATGAGGCCTTAAAACAGAGAAAACCTTGGGGCGTTCTTTTATCCTGGCCTCGTCCCTTGGTAACACGTTGTCACGTACGTCGCTGTCCTGGGGTGAAAACGCTTGGGCAAAAATAAAACGGCATACTTGCCAAGGAGCTTTGTGAATCCGCACCGAGACCATGAAACAAAACCTGACCCACCTTCGCGTACCCCAGGCCATGGTTGATAATTTTCAGCTTTCTCACCGGGAAGAAAATATTTTTTTTTTAAAAAAAAAAAAAATTGTAAATAAATAAATAGCAGATGATTACATAGAATCCAGGACGAAACACTTTCAACGCTCTTGATTGAATTGATGACTCTCCCGAGATGCCGCCGGTCATCATTTTTGTTTTCTTTATTTTTTATAAATAAAAATTAAAATTTTATTTCTATTTTATTTTAATTTTAAAAAATATAATTAATTTTATATAATTAATTATTTTTAAAATTTTATATATGATGATGATGATTGAAATGGTGATAATAGTACTGAGATAATAAAGATCTTGGTGATGATGATAGTAGCAATTATAGAGACGATAAGATAATGATAATATAATTACGATAATGATGATTATTGGATAGCTAAAATATTATTGGATAACTAAAATCATATTTATGCTTTCATCCAAATAAAGAGTTACGATTTTTTTTTTTTTTTTTTTTCTCTCTCGAAGATGATCCATTACAATTATCATGTGTTAGATATAGAAGTAAATTACCATAATGATGATTATAGCTGCAGAATGGAGATGATAAAGGTACCGATAATAGTAAAGATAAAACTGACAATTAAAATAAAAGTAACAATGAAAATGATGAAAATGATGCTAATAATAACCACGATAGTAATCATAATTGAGAGGATAACAATAACAGTTATGATGGCCATAGAAGATGATGGTTTAATGATGGTGATGATGGTAAAAATAATTTTTATTTTAAATTAACAAAGTTAGGATATTTTTATCTTTAATTTTTAAAAATTATATATATATATATATTTTTTACATCCATTCTTATGATATTGTTTATAAAAATAAAATATTTTTATAAACTTTAAACCTTCTAGAAGGAGAGAGATATGCGTGCCTCCACGTCCTTGGTAAGTTGTCTTGAAAGGGATGCAAAGCGCACCAATTCACGAGGCCCGTTACTCAGGGTTTATTGCCTTTCAGGGCAGTGTACCGGCAACACCGACATTCTTGTCTTCGATGCTCTTAAAATCTTTAAAAAACCAAGAGTCCTCACGGCTAAAAAGTATTTATTGCTCTGCTGCCGGAAATCTAAAAAGTGATGTGAAGTTACGAACTAAAATGAGGTTTTCATATAGTAAGTAACTTTTAAAATTCTGTGCCCGCTGGTAGCGAGGCAAAAAATCGATCCGGAGTCGGGATTCAAGAAATAAATCTGAATAAATTTAAAAAATTTTGGAACCTGAAATCGCTGATATGGACGAGAGGCCAGGATCTTTTTTATTATTAAAGTTCTACTAGCTGGTATTTTAATGATATCAAAAAAATTTAGAACCGTTGGTATGAGTAAAAGGTTAGGATTTCATTCATTGTCCCCGTTTTATTGGATGGCGTTTCAATGATATCAGGTTGACATATTTATCTTTGATGGGACGAGCCTGTGTAAATCTGAACGGTTCAAATCGAACATGATCTAACGAGTTTGGAATCATCTATGCTGGAGGTAGCTACACTCGAGATTTATCCCCTTCTCTTTTTTTTTTTATCAAAAAAAAATTTTAAAAATTCTTAATACGGAGTTAATTAATGATAAATATTTTGTATTATAAAAGTCACGAGAATTAATGTCCATGCACGACAAGGGCTAGTATTTGTGAAAATTTTAAATGCTTGGACTCATAAGCGTGCCTAGATGGGATATGACCGAATATACCTTGTTTTTGGACGATATCCAAATTTAGATACGTGCTCGCATTAATTATGAGCAATATTCAAATTATTTTTGGATGATATCCAAATTTATCCTGCATAATGCTTGCTCGCATTAATTAAGAACAAAATTCAAATGGCACGTTTGTGAGGACCGGTTCTTTTGGGCTGGATTTGGGCTGAAGTCGGCAGCCCTTGCCGACTTCAATTCAAAATCCCTATGGTTCGGAAGGTCGGATTCTCCGGCGAGAAATCCGGACAAATCCGACGCCGCCGCCGGAGAGGGGGGGAGATAAGGTTTCTCCTCGGGTTTAAGGCTCTGGGGATTACCTAAATTACCTCTGTTGATCGGAGAGCTTCTTCCTGTGGTGGAGCGACGACGGTTCCTCGAGTGCCCTGCCCTCGCCGGAACGCCCTTCGCCGGAGGTCGTGGGATCGGAGACGCCTCTCGCCGGTAAGTCCTCTCTCTCCCTGGTATGGGCGTTGAGGGCTTGTGCGGCTCGACGGAGGGGAGAATCCGGTTGATTTTCCTCTCCGTTGAAGCCTTGGGCGGTGGCCGGCAGTGAGGAAGCCGCCGCCGGACTCCTCTTCCTTCTCCGGCGTGGTCGTCGTGGCGGTCGGACGGGAGGATCGCCGTCGATCCTCCCTGCTTCTCTCGTGAGGTCGGGCGAATGCCTGGCCGAAGGGGGACGGGGGGGCTCGTTTTTGATCAGGCTTGGCTGGGCCAAGCCTGTTTTGGGCCGGGCCGGGCCGGGCCGGGCCGGGCCGGGCTTGGCCGGGCCGGGCCGGGCCGGGCTTGGCCGGGCCGGGCCGGTCTGGGCTTGGCTGGGCCGGGTCTCGTTGGGCCAGACTTGGTTGAGCCATGCCTTGTTGGGCTAGGTCTATTTCTTGGTTATACCGGTCCAGTAAAAAAAACTCCATTGGAAAAAAATAAAAAAATAAATAAATAAATAATAATAATAATGATTATATTAATAATATTAAATAAAGGGGAAGAAGGGGAAAAGATCTGTTGGACAAGGTTGTTCCAAGAAAATTTAATTTTTATATAATTTCTTTTTAATTTGTGATTCAGGATCGTCGTTGTCTCTGGAAGATCGGATCTAGGGAATTGAACTGTACGTTGTTGGTGGATGCTCTTGGGTAAGTTATCTTGACCTCTGATAAGTATGCCAATATATATATATATTTATAACTTAGTAGATATATGTAATATATCTGCATTGGATTGCGTGCATCATGCTCTGTGTTGGCGTGAGTACATTGTGCTGGTGCGGGTATATTGTGGGATTGCTTTGGATTGCGTGCGTCGTGTTGATGTGGATGCATTGTACTGGGGTTGAGTGGTGCAGTTGGTTGTGAGTGCTCTCTAGTCTGACTATGATCATACGAGAACCTAGTCTCCTTTTGGGCCTCCAGCAGGGCTATTGCTGGCACATGACCGTTGAGCGGTATGTGACACAGGAGCTAGATGTCTTATTTTAGCCATGCGTGGCGGGCACATGCAGAGGATGCATGTTTCTCGTATGATACTCAGAGCTAGTTTTCCTTTTGGGCCTCCAGCAGGGCTATTGCTGGCACATGACTGTTGAGCAGTATGTGACACAGGATCTAGTCTCTTTCGGGGCGAGCCATGGGCCGATCGTGGCCATAGTCTGAGGGACTAGGAGAGTTAAGTAAATGGTTGGCCATCCATAGTCGTGTCGTGTCTGTGTCGGTCGCATTAAGTGTACGTATTTGCATCAGGTCGTGGGTTATTATTATTATATTGCTGGACATCTTGTTGCATGATGTATTATGCTTGTTGTTATTAGATGCATATTGGTGTATGTATATTGAAGGTGTTGATAACTTACTGAGCCTATGTAGCTCACCCATGTTTTCTTATATTTTTGTTTCAGATATCGAAGATCATTTGGGTTTTGGAACCAGTCAGTGAGGAGCTAGGATTTAGGTGTTAATCCCTGAGTTTATATTTTATCTGTATTTTATATTCTGTTAATCTTTATGGAAAGTTGTTCCTTACTATTGTTTGGTTGTAGATTTGAAAGTTAGGCCTGGCATGATCTCTAGAAGATATCTAGGATTGTGCGGCCGGTCACGTAGCCGATCCTTGATATGGATTCGGGGCGTGACAGAGTGGTATCAGAGCAAAGGTTAAAGATGTCATAGTTAGTGAGAGTGGGGTAGAATTAGGGTATTGAAGGATATTTGATGATTTGAAAAATTTATATCAGTGTGCGCAGCGAAAGTGTGGTAGACTAAAGACATTAGAATTAATTTAAAGTATGGAAGAAGAGATGCTCTTATTGGAATTATTGAAATTGGGTAGAATGGTACTTGTGAGTATTGAATCATGTAAGATTTGGATTGTGTATCTTTGGGTTTAGAAGACTTAAATTTCGAGGGCGAAATTCTTTTTTTAGGTGGGGAGAATGTGAGGACCGGTTCTTTTGGGCTGGATTTGGGCTGAAGTCGGCAGCCCTTGCCGACTTCAGTTCAAAATCCCTATGGTTCGGAAGGTCGGATTCTCCGGCGAGAAATCCGGACAAATCCGACGCCGCCGCCGGAGAGGGGGGGGAGATAAGGTTTCTCCTCGGGTTTAAGGCTCTGGGGATTACCTAGATTACCTCTGTTGATCGGAGAGCTTCTTCCTGTGGTGGAGCGACGACGGTTCCTCGAGTGCCCTGCCCTCGCCGGAACGCCCTTCGCCGGAGGTCGTGGGATCGGAGACGCCTCTCGCCGGTAAGTCCTCTCTCTCCCTGGTATGGGCGTTGAGGGCTTGTGCGGCTCGACGGAGGGGAGAATCCGGTTGATTTTCCTCTCCGTTGAAGCCTTGGGCGGTGGCCGGCAGTGAGGAAGCCGCCGCCGGACTCCTCTTCCTTCTCCGGCGTGGTCGTCGTGGCGGTCGGACGGGAGGATCGCCGTCGATCCTCCCTGCTTCTCTCGTGAGGTCGGGCGAATGCCTGGCCGAAGGGGGACGGGGGGGCTCGTTTTTGATCAGGCTTGGCTGGGCCAAGCCTGTTTTGGGCCGGGCCGGGCCGGGCTTGGCTGGGCCGGGCCGGGCCGGGCTGGGCTTGGCTGGGCCGGGTCTCGTTGGGCCAGACTTGGTTGAGCCATGCCTTGTTGGGCTAGGTCTATTTCTTGGTTATACCGGTCCAGTAAAAAAAACTCCATTGGAAAAAAATAAATAAATAAATAAATAAATAATAATAATAATGATTATATTAATAATATTAAATAAAGGGGAAGAAGGGGAAAAGATCTGTTGGACAAGGTTGTTCCAAGAAAATTTAATTTTTATATAATTTCTTTTTAATTTGTGATTCAGGATCGTCGTTGTCTCTGGAAGATCGGATCTAGGGAATTGAACTGTACGTTGTTGGTGGATGCTCTTGGGTAAGTTATCTTGACCTCTGATAAGTATGCCAATATATATATATTTATAACTTAGTAGATATATGTAATATATCTGCATTGGATTGCGTGCATCATGCTCTGTGTTGGCGTGAGTACATTGTGCTGGTGCGGGTATATTGTGGGATTGCTTTGGATTGCGTGCGTCGTGTTGATGTGGATGCATTGTACTGGGGTTGAGTGGTGCAGTTGGTTGTGAGTGCTCTCTAGTCTGACTATGATCATACGAGAACCTAGTCTCCTTTTGGGCCTCCAGCAGGGCTATTGCTGGCACATGACCGTTGAGCGGTATGTGACACAGGAGCTAGATGTCTTATTTTAGCCATGCGTGGCGGGCACATGCAGAGGATGCATGTTTCTCGTATGATACTCAGAGCTAGTTTTCCTTTTGGGCCTCCAGCAGGGCTATTGCTGGCACATGACTGTTGAGCAGTATGTGACACAGGATCTAGTCTCTTTCGGGGCGAGCCATGGGCCGATCGTGGCCATAGTCTGAGGGACTAGGAGAGTTAAGTAAATGGTTGGCCATCCATAGTCGTGTCGTGTCTGTGTCGGTCGCATTAAGTGTACGTATTTGCATCAGGTCGTGGGTTATTATTATTATATTGCTGGACATCTTGTTGCATGATGCATTATGCTTGTTGTTATTAGATGCATATTGGTGTATGTATATTGAAGGTGTTGATAACTTACTGAGCCTATGTAGCTCACCCATGTTTTCTTATATTTTTGTTTCAGATATCGAAGATCATTTGGGTTTTGGAACCAGTCAGTGAGGAGCTAGGATTTAGGTGTTAATCCCTGAGTTTATATTTTATCTGTATTTTATATTCTGTTAATCTTTATGGAAAGTTGTTCCTTACTATTGTTTGGTTGTAGATTTGAAAGTTAGGCCTGGCATGATCTCTAGAAGATATCTAGGATTGTGCGGCCGGTCACGTAGCCGATCCTTGATATGGATTCGGGGCGTGACAGAGTGGTATCAGAGCAAAGGTTAAAGATGTCATAGTTAGTGAGAGTGGGGTAGAATTAGGGTATTGAAGGATATTTGATGATTTGAAAAATTTATATCAGTGTGCGCAGCGAAAGTGTGGTAGACTAAAGACATTAGAATTAATTTAAAGTATGGAAGAAGAGATGCTCTTATTGGAATTATTGAAATTGGGTAGAATGGTACTTGTGAGTATTGAATCATGTAAGATTTGGATTGTGTATCTTTGGGTTTAGAAGACTTAAATTTCGAGGGCGAAATTTTTTTTTTAGGTGGGGAGAATGTGAGGACCGGTTCTTTTGGGCTGGATTTGGGCTGAAGTCGGCAGCCCTTGCCGACTTCAGTTCAAAATCCCTATGGTTCGGAAGGTCGGATTCTCCGGCGAGAAATCCGGACAAATCCGACGCCGCCGCCGGAGAGGGGGGGGAGATAAGGTTTCTCCTCGGGTTTAAGGCTCTGGGGATTACCTAGATTACCTCTGTTGATCGGAGAGCTTCTTCCTGTGGTGGAGCGACGACGGTTCCTCGAGTGCCCTGCCCTCGCCGGAACGCCCTTCGCCGGAGGTCGTGGGATCGGAGACGCCTCTCGCCGGTAAGTCCTCTCTCTCCCTGGTATGGGCGTTGAGGGCTTGTGCGGCTCGACGGAGGGGAGAATCCGGTTGATTTTCCTCTCCGTTGAAGCCTTGGGCGGTGGCCGGCAGTGAGGAAGCCGCCGCCGGACTCCTCTTCCTTCTCCGGCGTGGTCGTCGTGGCGGTCGGACGGGAGGATCGCCGTCGATCCTCCCTGCTTCTCTCGTGAGGTCGGGCGAATGCCTGGCCGAAGGGGGACGGGGGGGCTCGTTTTTGATCAGGCTTGGCTGGGCCAAGCCTGTTTTGGGCCGGGCCGGGCCGGGCTTGGCTGGGCCGGGCCGGGCCGGGCCGGGCCAGGCCGGGCCGGGCTGGGCTTGGCCGGGCCGGGTCTCGTTGGGCCAGACTTGGTTGAGCCATGCCTTGTTGGGCTAGGTCTATTTCTTGGTTAGACCGGTCCAGTAAAAAAAACTCCATTGGAAATAAATAAATAAATAAATAAATAAATAAATAATAATAATGATTATATTAATAATATTAAATAAAGGGGAAGAAGGGGAAAAGATCTGTTGGACAAGGTTGTTCCAAGAAAATTTAATTTTTATATAATTTCTTTTTAATTTGTGATTCAGGATCGTCGTTGTCTCTGGAAGATCGGATCTAGGGAATTGAACTGTACGTTGTTGGTGGATGCTCTTGGGTAAGTTATCTTGATCTCTGATAAGTATGCCAATATATATATATTTATAACTTAGTAGATATATGTAATATATCTGCATTGGATTGCGTGCATCATGCTCTGTGTTGGCGTGAGTACATTGTGCTGGTGCGGGTATATTGTGGGATTGCTTTGGATTGCGTGCGTCGTGTTGATGTGGATGCATTGTACTGGGGTTGAGTGGTGCAGTTGGTTGTGAGTGCTCTCTAGTCTGACTATGATCATACGAGAACCTAGTCTCCTTTTGGGCCTCCAGCAGGGCTATTGCTGGCACATGACCGTTGAGCGGTATGTGACACAGGAGCTAGATGTCTTATTTTAGCCATGCGTGGCGGGCACATGCAGAGGATGCATGTTTCTCGTATGATACTCAGAGCTAGTTTTCCTTTTGGGCCTCCAGCAGGGCTATTGCTGGCACATGACTGTTGAGCAGTATGTGACACAGGATCTAGTCTCTTTCGGGGCGAGCCATGGGCCGATCGTGGCCATAGTCTGAGGGACTAGGAGAGTTAAGTAAATGGTTGGCCATCCATAGTCGTGTCGTGTATGTGTCGGTCGCATTAAGTGTACGTATTTGCATCAGGTCGTGGGTTATTATTATTATATTGCTGGACATCTTGTTGCATGATGTATTATGCTTGTTGTTATTAGATGCATATTGGTGTATGTATATTGAAGGTGTTGATAACTTACTGAGCCTATGTAGCTCATCCATGTTTTCTTATATTTTGTTTCAGATATCGAAGATCATTTGGGTTTTGGAACCAGTCAGTGAAGAGCTAGGATTTAGGTGTTAATCCCTGAGTTTATATTTTATCTGTATTTTATATTCTGTTAATCTTTATGAAAAGTTGTTCCTTACTATTGTTTGGTTGTAGATTTGAAAGTTAGGCCTGGCATGATCTCTAGAAGATATCTAGGATTGTGCGGCCGGTCACGTAGCCGATCCTTGATATGGATTCGGGGCGTGACAACGTTCAAGCCACCAACTCTTGATGGATTAATCATACCAATTGTATCTATAAATTCCTCGTGATCTATAGTTAATCAATTGCATCGATTTTTTTACGAGCAACTTTTTATGAGTGTATTATAAATTAACCATTTTAAACAATCGTGACTCATACAATTTTGAGATTGTTTAATTAAACATGCAAGGACCTTCTAGATGC
The DNA here is from genome assembly GCA_021397845.1 of Areca catechu. Lineage (NCBI taxonomy): Eukaryota > Viridiplantae > Streptophyta > Magnoliopsida > Arecales > Arecaceae > Areca > Areca catechu. Next base: position 4,711,298 of record CM038040.1, on the reverse strand, counting down.
ATCTAACATGACAAATATGGTTTACCATATAGCTTTAAACAATTTAATTAAATTTAAATTATTATTTTGTTGAGATAATGAGTGCTCATCTATCTCAGAATCTTAATCTTAAGCGCATTATTTTTTGGAACTAGATGACACCGTGCAATCATGAGATTTCATACAGGTATATATATATATATATATATATTGATATAATGGTATCAAAATAACTTAGTAAATAATGTTATCTTAGTAATTTATCTTGAGTTTTACAAGATCATTGAATCTCCTGAGTGTGGCTACTTGGAGTCCTCAAAAGTTCAAGGTACAATATATCTGGAAAAATTAAATAAAGCATGTTAGGATTGATGCACGGGGCGGCGGCCATTGCCTGCCGTGAACAAACTTGTTTGAAAGCTGGATGCCATCGGATCTAGCGGTCCGATTCCGTCCAAAACGAGTATTATTCTTTATTTTTTTATTTTAAAAAAACCTGACATCGTAGGAACTCGGATTCGGGAACTGGACTTCCAGTTACCTAAGGTTGGCCGACACTGCAAACGGCGCCGCCCCGAGTGCGTTATGGTCACCGATGGTGAGAACGGATTGCCGTAGCTCTTGCTTCTGGTGGACTGAAGTTTGTAGCATAGGAGATTTACTTGTACCATAATAATCTATTGGGCTAGTTGGGTTTATTTGTGCTCATAAAATATACATCGATGCTGGATTTTCTAATTAGTTTTGCTTAGTTACGGATATCTACATGAACTTGCTACTGAATTAGCATAAAGTTCTTTTTGAATAACAGCGGAATTAGCATGGTTCTCTATTTTTCTAATAAAATTTCATAATGTAGTGTGTATTTTTTCTACTATTATCTATTTATTTATTTAAGAGAAAAGGAATGCTGTTAAAACTGAAAACTAGATGACAAATTACATTAATTTTAGATGCTTATTAATAACATTTTCTACATTTTTTTTTTTTGAAATATCATTTTTACTTTTAAATCTTACCTCTTCTATCGTACCTTTTTTGCATGGTAATGTAAATATATTACTGAAAAATTAAACATATCATTTTGCTAAAAAAAAAAAGGAGAAAATATTTCATCATGCATTTTTTCTCTATTGGTGTGGCCAGAACACTGACGTGGCACGAGGCAGCGGACGTGGAGTCCCCATCAAACACCACGATAAGCTTTCAATATGAGCGTCTTTGCCGAGCTGAGCTCACTCGAAACAACACCACTACTCGCCGAAGGCAAGCTCCATCCTCCACCAGGTTCGTTCCCGCAAGCCCGGAATACCTAGGCAGGAGCCGAGTCCGAGTTCCCACCTAAGGCGGACCCCTCGAGATCGGGCCCCGTGGTCGGGAGTTGAGCCCAGCCTCCTCCGCCACGAGGCACCCCTCTAAGCTCAGGTCCCCTGGGCTGGTGGCACCCCGGCACCGAACTCGTCTGAGGTCGGCCCCATGGTCAGGAGTCGAGCTCAGCCTCCTCCGCCACGAGGCGCCCCTTCGCGACCAAGCTCGGTCCGCCTCCGTCCTGCCGAGCAGCACCCAGGCGAGTCTACCGCAGACAGGCCCTGCCTCTCCAACTCGGCCCCCTGTTCAAGCCAATACGCTGGCCACCAAGGAAGCCCTACCTCTCCTCCAAGAATAGTGGCGATGCTCCCGAGGGCCGTACGACACCAACCATGCCGTAATCAAGGCGCTATACCCTCCACCGATCTATCGTACAACCGGAGAAAAGACCCTACCGGAGAGCATGGATCCCAAGACCGGCGGCCCGCCGATCGAGACCCTGACAGACTCCCAGGAGAGGGATAAGCGGAAGGAATGTCAGAAATCTACGGAGGCTTCTCCGACTGTCATAACAGGAGAAACATCACGTCCACGTCACGGTACCTCGCCACACACGACAGCAGGGGGAGATCCCGAAGCAAACCAAGGTAGAAACTCCCGCCAAAAAACTAAGCAAAAAGGTATCGGCATCTAACCTCAAGGGAGGAGATTCATATCATACTCTCAATTGAAGAGAGGAACCAGAGCGACACAAGGGAAGAAGGCCAGAGAGAAGGGCAAGACCACCTCGACCAACATCATTCCCAGCTCGTCCTCATCTTCCACTCGCACAATATTCACTCATCCTAGCATGGAGCTCATCCAGAGGGGCTCGACCAGGAGGACATGTTCCCCTGGATCGTCACTGATTTGATCGTCGGAGTGCTCCCGCCGGAATCTCCGGCTTGGATCACTGACGTTGCTTCCTTGCAGGTCCCGAGATGTCGGAGGCGTTCCCAAGCGAACGGACGTGCAACACCCGACACCGATAACAGCTACGGATCATGATGATCAGGACGGCAACACCTATTATTTCACACATGCAGTCTTGCCCATGTAGTTGCTCATACCTTTTCATTCACTTTTTTTTTTTTTTGTTTTTTTTTGTTGATAGGATGTAATTGTTACATTTACTTTTTGATTTTGGGTAGGTTTATAGCACAACATAAATGTCAACAAAAGAAAAGGTTTAGGAGTTAATGTGCGGCTTTCATGTTTCCCTTATTCTATCAGATAGTACTATCTATTAAATGTAGAGTAATGAGGGTATACTGTTACTCGTATGCTTTTGTTCTGTGCGATATCTTTCTCAAGTATTTATCATTGGATAATGAATTTTAAGTGACAATAATAACGGTGGAATACATACATTGTGTATATATTCCATCTAAGATTTTCCTATACAAATGAAAGCACAAGCATAGGACATGCAATCTAATATTTAATCTATTATTTGTGAGTGCAATTTATACATTTTAGCATGCTTATATTGCTTGCATGCATTCCTCGTTCTATAACAAAACAACCTCTCATGGATTTCTTTGCAAGATGAAATTGCCAAATGATGCTGAAATTTTAGGCATGCATATTTATAAAAGTACTACAAAAGGACATGGTTAAACATGATTATAATATATAATTCAAGGTATGCTTAAAATTTAAAAAAAACAAAAAACAAAAACTGTGATCAAAATCCGCACGAATACGCTGTCCAACAGCTAACATATATGAAGATGATAAAAATTTATAGAGCAATCCAAAATAATAATAATAAAAAAGTAAAAAGTTAAGAGTCTATTTGGATATTTTTATAGGTTTTGTTGGTGTCGGACCTCCGCGGACTGGTCGGAGCGACTGAATCGCTGGCTTGCCTCCCGAGGTTCCTGCAAAACAAGTCCCCTGATCGGATTTTCTTCGATGGGGATACTCCGATGCCTAAGTCAGTGAAGGTTCGAGCAACAGAATGGAGTGTTCTCGGAGAGAGAGAGTAAAAGAGATTCAAGAAGGTTTGCTTTTTCTTGGCTTACTTGCTTTTCTTCCTTCTTATTCCCGTGAGTGTCCCCTCTTATCAGTATTTATAATGGTAGATGTGTCAAAATGCGGTTAAGCCCATTTGTCTCTGGTTAGATGGGGTCGATTAGTTTAACCCCCCTATAACCATAAGTGGTTGCTGCCTGATTCTGGCCATCTTGATATTATTGGTGTTAGAGTTAGTAGCCACGTGGCTGATTATTGCCACTTTGATATCATTGGAGTGGTGGCTACGTGGTTGGTTACAACAACCATATCCATGTTTGGAGATTCCAGATCAATTGAAGATTTGCTTCAGGGCCACTTTTTTGGAAGGGACCAGAGTTGAATTGGCTGATCGCCTCGTGCCTATCATCTTCGGAGTAGGTCGAAGATGCCTTGGCCATTTGCATCGGAATTGCCTTCTCCATAGTGGGTTGGAATATTTGCTTCATCGTCGTCATCTTTAGAGCCAGTTGTAGAGTGAAGTGGCTATCTTTTTCGGACCAGTCTTCTTCGGACTAATCCGAAAAAGACTGGCCCGCCACCCGGCACCTGGCACAGCATGGATCAGGAATATGCTTCGGGGCCAACCTCTTCGGTGCAGGCTAAAGACTGGCCCTGCGATGTGACCGGAATGGTGATGTCAAGTGGTCACTTTATCAGCCTGTGGAGTCACCTTCGAGCCTTCTGGTATGGGCGACCGGTTAAAAAATGATTCAATTGGGTCCTTGAACCAGCAATTGGATCCTTGAACCAGTAATTAGCCTTTACCGAGCCAGCTTATCTCAACAGTTACCCCCCACTCCCGATTTTCGAAGCAATTATTTGCTTCGAAAAGTGGGAGTACTTGTGGATTGTCGTTTATCGGGGGAAAATGCATGACCAATGATGGCGCATCTTCGATTTAGTCACTTGCAATAACTGCCACCTGATTCGAGAGTCATGCGGGGGACATATGTCGCCCTCTTATTGGCTCATGAAAAGAAGACAGCGAGTCGATGAATCACGTCTCTTCCTTCCATCATGGCGATCTGACGGGTTCTTCAGCTTCGGTTTGAGTGGAGGACATGGCATCATCATGTTCTTTGGATGTAAGGTACGAACTCTATCCCAGTCGTCAGATGTGGTCACATGGATCGTGGCTGACAATTTGGTTTTTTCCACGTCGAATCGATTGGCATCATTTGGCGTCGGACTTTCGCGAACCGGTCGGAGCGACTAGATCGCTGGCTTGCCTCTCGAGGTCCCTGCAAAATAGGTCCCCTGACTGGATTTTTTCTAGCGGGGGACACTCCAATGCCTAAGTCAGTGAAGGTTCGAGCAACAAAATGGATAGTTCTCAGAGAGAGAGTGAAAGAGACTCAAGAAGGTTTGCTTTTGCTTGGCTTACTTGCTTTTCTTCCTTCTTCTTCCTATGAGTGTCCCCTCTTACCAGTATGTATAATAGTAGACGTGCCAAATTGCGGTTAAGCTCATTTGCCTCTAGTTAGATGGGGTCGGTTAGTTTAACATCCCATAATTATAAGTAGTTGCTTCCTGATTCTGGCCATCTCGATATTGTTGGTGTTGGAGTTAGTGGCTACGTTGTCAGGGCCATTTGCAAAGCACTTTGCTTGGCCATGGCCTCTGACACGGTCTTGTACATATCTTACAATAAGATGTCTTGAGCAACTGCCGCCAGGGCATTTTTTCCTTGTTTTGCCTAGTTTTGGAAGGATTTTCCTTGTATCGGGGCTTCTTGCGACGAACCAGAAAAATGCAAGTCTCCTCGATACCTTGGAACCCCTGGGGTGGGATTTGGCGGGATGCCCCGCATGTATAGTATCGGGAAGGTGAGCGAGAACAATTGTGGGCCGGTTTCCTAGGGGATTCTTGCGGTTCATCGTTGCCTCCTCTGCCTTCTGAGCCCTTAGGATAGGTTTAGTGGTAGTTGCATTTTGCTTGTAATCTCTCCATTTACATTAATGAAAACACTGGTTTTGCCTTTGTGCATTTGAGTGTGTTTCCTTGCCATTTTTCTTTGTCTCTTGTGTGTTTGCCTTGGTTGCAGCATCGTATTTCTGTCGCTGGCACGTATTGGCTGGTTTCATTTTGCAGGACATTTTGAAGCGCCGCACAGGTTTAGCCTAAGCAAAGACTAACCCCGTGACAACGTGGCTGATTCTGGCCACTTTGATATCATTGGATTGGTGGCTACGTGGTTGGTTACAATAACTATATCCACGTCTGGAGATTCGAGATCAATTGGAGATTTGCTTCGGGACCACTCTTTTGGAAGGGATCGAAGCCGAATTGACTGATCGTCTCGTACCGATCCTCTCCAGAGTAGGCCGAAGATGCGTTAGCTATTTGCATTGGAATTATCTTCTTCGGAGTGGGCTGGAATATTTGCTTCGTCTTCGTCCTCTTCGGAGCCAGTTGTGGAATGAAGTGGCTGTCTTCTTCGGACTGATCCGAAGAAGACTGGCTCGCCACCTGGCACCCTTTCTCATAGGATTTTGATTAATCAGTATTTAGTTGTTAGAGGATATGCTTAAATGGGCGGTCCAAGAATCCACAACTTTTTTAGCTCAATTCTTTAGGTTTGTTCAAACAGATCCTTGATAACCATTTCAGACCTTTAAGGTATGATTTACTTAGGGTTTAGGTTTTTAAATTAATATTAACATGAGGATTAGAAACATACCCAATTCAGCAATCGGATACGGTTTTCCTTCAATCTCCAAGGATTGTAGTAGTACATGGGAATAATAATGCGTTCGTGTGAAACGGCGAGTCGGAAGAGGGAGTGAGGTAACGTCACCTAGAACCGGTGATCATGAGATCTCCGCCATAATAAAATGGAAATAATAGCCTCCAAATCTAAAACCCCCAGCTCCCTTCCCTTTCAAGCTTTCTCGCTCTCTCTCCCGCTCCTCCGCGGGCAGCGAACGATAAGGCCACGGTGTGCCATTTCGGCGGCGGCAGCGGAGGGGAGCCGGTGGCGGAGATGGGCCAGGCCCCGATCTGCTGCCGCTCGAAACTAGACCACCAGTTCTTCGAGGCCATGGAGGCCGGGGACCTGGAAATGGTGGAGTCCGCGCTGAGGAGGGATCCCGAGATCCTCCATCGGACCACCCTCTACGATCGCCTCTCCCTCCTCCACATCGCCGCGGCCAATGGGCGGCTCGAGGTCGGCTCCTTGCTTCCTCCCTCGAAGGAATCCTCTTTTCTTCTGCTCTTTTCCGGGGGATTTTCCGTCGATTTTTTTGGTCTTTCAATGATAAAGTCGTGACATTTTTCTATGACTTTATTCGTTTTCAGGTCCTTTCTGCGATTCTTGATCGATCTGTTCATCCTGATCTCCTTAACCGGCACAAACAAGTAAGGAGACTGCAAAAAGATGTTTTTTTTCGGATCTTTACTGGTTCTACTGGCATTGTTAACATTAAAAGTCTGAACTGTTGGGGATTTTTTTTTTTGGGTGGAAGACTCCTTTGATGCTGGCTGCGATGCATGGGAAGATCGCCTGCTTGCAAAACCTTCTCCAAGCTGGAGCAAATGTATGTCTGAGTTCATGCCTTTTTCACCTTTTCCCATATTTCTCTTGACCTTTTTCCTATGTTCTCCAACTAATTAAGAAATGTTGGTTTAGGTTTTGATGTTCGATTCATTGCATGGAAGAACTTGCTTGCATTATGCGGCATATTATGGCCACTCAGATTGTTTGCAAGCGATTCTGGCGGCTGCTCGGTGCACCACGGTCTCTGATTCATGGTGGGTTCGTCGAAATCCATTCGATCATCATTTGGTGGTTTCTAATCCATCTAGTTATGGGGACATGAAGATTTGTTTCTAAAATGTCTATCTTTTCATTTGGTATTGTTGTTGAACTGCAGGGGATTTGCCCGTTTTGTGAATATTAGAGATGGCAATGGGGAAACCCCGTTACATCTCGCTGCGAGGCGAGGGCGGCCTGACTGTCTCCACATTTTATTGGACAATGGAGCTCTAGTCGGTGCATTAACTGGTGGATACAGGTGATATCAGAGACCATTTTTCTCACTATAAATTTAGGTTTCTTTCGGCATTAGATTAACAGAGTCCTGAATGCAGCTACCCAGGGAGCACACCTCTTCACTTGGCAGCACGCCGGGGATATCTGGATTGTGTTAGGGAATTGCTTGCATGGGGAGCTGATAGGAAACAAAGAGATTCTTCTGGGTAAGCATTGATGGGTGACATTACAACATCTAGCCCATCAAAATGGAATCATTTTCTTAGCTTTCTGTTACTGAAATCTTAAAACTAATGGTCGATTGGGCTGGTAACATGCCACTCAGGTCAATCAATAGAATTAGGTCGATCAGGAGACTAGGTTTGAATTGCCTCGGTAGAGGATTTAAAATTTATAGGAGAAAGTTAATATTGCAAAGAAATGAAGCAGATAAGGGAATAATAATTTATAGGCAGAGAAACCAACCAATTAAATGTTGATTACATGAAATGAAACTAATCGGATACAAGACAAATATTTGCTAGGATAGAAAGGTCATCATGCCAGAGAACTTGACAAACCTATGAGGGTCTGTGATACAAAATCCTCTCGATGCTCAATTGATGCCCTCCAAAGTGGAATGAAACTCTATGTTGAAAAACTATAGACCAGGATCAGGGATGTAGGATCCTCTTGATACTCATCATGGTACACATGAGAGGCATAAAGTGTTATCTTTATCAGGTTAAGCAAGTGTTTTTCCGGATAGAGTTTGTGTCCTGGTGAGAAAAGCCTTCTTTCGCTTATTATGATGTAGATTTTTTTTTTTGGCAATAACTACCTTTCCTTGCTGGTTTCTGGTCCTGGTAACTTCTCACTTGGTGGTCGCTTGTGGTTGCATGAATGAATAACTCCATATTATGTTGATAACTTTTTGTAGGTACTTAATTCCAGCGATCAACCATCCAAAAGTGGCCTCCTCTATGAGTGGCAAGTGGCTAACCATGATCTGTCCAAGTATCATGGCATAAATAATTAATTAAATCCTGATCATTATAATATTATCGACTGCTTTATTATAGCTGGTGATAATTAATTAATTTACGGGTGCAAACAATTGGTTTGGTGGTCTTAGACATTGAAATTCAAATCAAGCCATCCTGAATTCAAACCTTGACATTTCGAATTGCCTCTTTTTTGCAAGATCTCGTTTTCATAAATGAGTTTTTGTTAATCAGCTTGCTTTCTTGTTTTTCAGGTTTCCATCTGGCCTAGTTTCCTGTTTGATCATTGGTTTGGTAGAACTCCTCTAGTCCATTAGCAATTTTTTCCTTGTCTTGTGCTTTGTATGAACAATTATGATGCTAATTCAAGCCTTTTTTTCCTGTAAAGTATGCATTTCCAGGGAAGTCCTCATGTTGCTCATATATGATTATGATAAAATTATTGTAGGAAAATCCAGCACATTTGTTTGTATTATTCTTATTTGTTCTTCATGTTGGTTTATATGTACTATCTCTTTTTTCTGGCACTGCACAAAATCTTATGTGAAATTTCTATCAACTAATCAATTCATTGCCAGTAAAAGTGTTCATTCCAAAATAAAATCAAGAATTTCTTCAGTATAAAGATAATACAAATGATGGTATCTGCAGGAGGATACCATATATTGTTGCATTGAAGAGAAAGCATGGGTCCTGTGCGGCTCTGCTGAACCCATCATCAGCAGAGCCTCTGGTTTGGCCTTCTCCACTAAAGTTAATTGGCGAACTCAATCCAGATGCAAAGGCACTGTTAGAGGCCGCTCTCATGGATGCTAGCAGGGAAAGGGAGAAGAACATATTGAAAGGGACCGCATATTCATTGCCGTCCAATGTCTGTTCAGAAAGAGATGTTGATGATGACAGTGCCTCTGAGGTAGTCCATCCTTCTTGCTTTAAGTTGTGGTTTCGAATAAAATAATAACCAGAACAAGTATAACATGATAATGGTGTTATAGCAATGCATGCGAGCGGACAGGAAATTGGCAGGGTGCGGGTGGCCATTCATGACATCTGAAATAATGTAGAATTACCTTAAAATGTCTTCGCATTTTAGGCAGCATGGTCAACGACACGGTTGTCTTTCAAACTTTTATCTTCGGTATATGGAGAAATAGTGATCCTCTCGGTGATAATGACAAAAATGGTAATATCATGTTCTTAGATTCTTTTGTTAGATCCATGTATACCTGATTACCTTTCAAGTTGAACAAGAAATACATTCATTGATATGTTTTTAACCAAAATTTTGAGAATACTCGATGAAATTTCATGCATGTTTTACTCAACAGTAACCATTATGTAACAATTTGTTCGATGCATGACTCACTTCTCTATCCTGGTATCTAAGTAACCCATCTAATCCCATGATACTGATGTACATACAGATGGCCGATTCATGGGAGGATTAATAAAGTCATTTAATCTTGTTAAGTGGTAACACACCATGTCCTGGTTGCTTCCTGTAAATGATTTTAGGTTCTGTCCGATGCGTGATGAGAACCGTTCAGCGTTCTCTGGAAGAAACAACAATTAAAAGGGATCATGCCAGATATGCATCCGAGTTGATTAATTTGGAACGATGTGTCTTGCATTGCAGGCCGATGGCATGGAGCTTTGCTGCATCTGCTTCAACCAAATGTGCACCATCGAGGTCCAAGACTGTGGGCACCGGATGTGCGCCCACTGTGCATTAGCTCTTTGCTGCCACAGCAAGCCCAACCCTGCAACCTTGTGCTTGCCTGCTCCTGTCTGCCCTTTCTGCCGCAGCATCATAGCCCAATTGGTGGTTGCCAAAACCAAGATCAGGGAAGTAGAGGAGAAGGACGATTCCTCGAAGCCTAGGAAGTCGAGGACCGCCAGCAGTGAAGGAAGCAGCAGCCTCAAGGGCTTGTCTTCAGCTATGGGCTCGCTTGGAAAGATGGGCAGACTTGAGTCAGGAAGGATAGCTGATGGTTGTGATATGATGGACAAGCCTTGAGACACTTTTGACACCCATGAAGTGGTGGTATCAACGCCAAGCGACGGCCTTATCCAACTATGAAGGGCTCCATTGCTTGTGTAAATTTTGGCATTCTATGTGGATAGCAAGAAAATCAAATAAGCAGTCTTCTTGCAGTTTTTGGGGTTGTCATACTGCTTTGTTATCAAGCTCCAAGCGTGTTTCCTTTGGCAGAATATATACATCTCCTGAATGGACATTGCTTGTGTAAATTTTGGCATTCTATGTGGATAGCAAGAAAATCAAATAAGCAGTCTTCTTGCAGTTTTTGGGGTTGTCATACTGCTTTGTTATCAAGCTCCAAGCGTGTTTCCTTTGGCAGAATATATACATCTCCTGAAGGGAGATTGTAATGTATGATATATCAGAAAGGGTACCCTTCTTAGGGGACTCATGGTGGCGATAAAATTCCCATCAGATACCTTCATTCAAAGTGTCGAGACAGTGTCAAGCTTTTTAGCTTGTCTTGTTTTTGAACCATCTAAAGGAACGAATGATTCATTTCATGATTCGATGTGCACGGAAGACTTATTAGATTTTTTTTTTTTTCAACAATTTAGCACGGTGATGGGCTCAATTCTTGGAGCAGTCCTTTTTGATGTTCCATGGACAGATGCTTAGGAAAGAATGCCACAAAGACGACTGGAACCAAGATAATAGCATATCTATATATATATATATACATACATAAATGAGGCTCTAGGTTGGCGGAGCTCTTTATCCGTCAAGAAATTGGTTAGAATTATTCTATTACCTAAATATTGGATCATCGCTCTTTATCCGTCAAGAAATTGGTTAGAATTATTCTATCACCTAAATATTGGATCATCCAATAAAATGTTACTGTATCTTTTGATAATTCAAAATCTTAATTTTTTTTTATTGAACAATATGGATGGAAATTGATAATTCAAAATTTCTCTTAGATTTAAAAATATGGATGGAAATTCAGTACATGTTAATCATGATTAGCTATTTTGAATTTAATTTATGCTAGATTTTTTTAGTTTCATCGAAGGATATGGCAACATTTTATTAGATATTGATAATTGTATGAAGGGCACGAGGAGCTATTGGATGACCACGGGGAATTTACTTATAGCGGAGCAATCTAATCTAAAACAGAATCACCGGTAGAGCTATCTGTCCATCGACACGACCTTATAACCAAGGACATTCAAAACTGCCACTGGTGCGTGGCACGGTTGGTTGTGAGACTTTTCTCACAATCAGCTGGCAGGGATTCGAATCCTGATTTGAACATTTTTTAATTAAAAAATCAGAGGATAAAATTTAAAATAATAATAATAATAAAATAATTATGAAGTTCCTGTTGGCTGATGATTTTTTTATTAAAAAATTAGGAGATAAAATTAAAATAATAATAATAAAAAAATAATAATGGAGTCCCTGTTAGCTGGTGATAGTGAAAAAGTTAGGGAGATATATAATAAATCCTGTTCACTCGGCTGATGCCAGTGGCAGTCAGGATGTACTCACCTTCGAATAGAGAACGGTTGCGAAAAATTAATATACACCATGTATCGACTATTTTCTTGCTGGCATCGGGAGACCGTCTGGGGATGGCCACGCCTGGGATCTAAGTTCCCTCCCTCCCACTTTTTGTTTCACAAAAAAAAAAAAAAAAAAAAAACATTCAAAACCAAGATAACGGGCATGGACGCACCATGGATGCCATCCATCCATGGTCCCAAACTGAGTTGACATTGGATAGGCTTATCACCGTCAAAATACAATTGATGGCAACCACATCGCCAATCGAGACCTTCCTACCAGAATTGCTTAATTAATTTTAATACTTAAATAATCAATTAATTCTGTCGTTTTTATGCTTGATATAATGATATGCCTGCGAGTTAACAAGCGCATGAGACCAACTCTTTTTTTTTTTAATAATCTCAGAAATGGATGCTTTCATCTTTAATGCATGGTTAATAAATTTTGCATCGTACAAAGATGGCCCGACCCACGGATCCCGCCGGAATGCACGGCACGTTCGAACGTGAAAGAGGCTTCGCTTAGGTGGATTTTTTTAAAAATAATATAAAAAAAAATTTAATTATAAAAATAGGTAATCCGGAAAATATTTATGGATCTAGGTGGCACGTGGCAAAAAGTTCGGGAAAAAAAAAAAAAAAATGACACATGGCCAGTAGGGTGGATGCGTGGCCGAATTCGTTTTTGGAAAAGACGAATTCTAAAATGAATTCGTCTTTTCCAAAGACGAATTCACCCGGACCAAAATTAACAGTCTAAAATCGGCTTTTGAAAAGACGAATATGAATTCGTCTTTTCAAAAGCCGGGTTTAGGCTCTGCCGCTATCGTCCTGGTTTGACACGTGGCCTGCGGTGGAGAGAATTCGTCTTTTCAAACGACGAATTCGCCTGAGAATTCGTCGTTTGAAAAGACGAATTCTCACGCCTGAAACAAGTAAAATCGGCTTTTGAAAAGACGAATTTGAATTCGTCTTTTCAAAAGCCGATTTTAGGCCTCTGCCGTCGCCCTGCTTTGACACGTGTCGATCAGGAGGCTTACCGATCGACACGTGGCTTTGGTTGCGCGCGGTGGAAAGACGAATTCGTCTTTCCAAACGACGAATTCGTCTTTTCATGGGTGTTTTTAAAAATGTGTCAAGCCAACATGGCTTTCATGGCATACATCTAACATTTAGAGAGGCTGACCATGTTGTTGACTTGGAAGAGGCCTTCAATAACTCATCATGTGGAAACTAGGTATTTCAAATCCAAAAAATCATTTTTGCTCTAATTGTTTATGCTTAGCATCTTAGGGCCTACTTTCAAGCTCATCATGTCATCATCCTAATCGACCAACTCCTAAAGGCTATCCTACATCGACTTGACACCTTTGTGCGACTGGTGAAATGGACAATCAAGCTCGATAAGTTTGATATCTCTTATCACCCGAGGTCATATGTGAAGGTGCATGTCTTATTGAACTTCTTGGTCGAGTGCACATGGACCGATGATAAACATGTGGAGGTACCCGGTAAGCAACTTGCTGAGTTGTCCAATGTGGACCTAGCTTGGATCCTTTACGTGGATGGCACCTGAAATTCTCGAGGTAGTGGAGCCGGAATGATCTTGATGAACTTTGAATAGGTGGTCATCAAGTATGCCTTGCATTTTCTATTCAAGGCAACCAACAACTAATTTGAGTATGAGACCCTGTTGACATGACTGAAACTTATCAGGGAGCTTGGAGTAAAGCCCTTTAAAGGTGTTCACCAACTCATAGCTAGTAGCGTCAAGTCACAGAAGTACGAGATGTGGAACTCGATAATGGTCCATGTTTTGGGCATTTTGGGCTGAAGTCGCCCTTGCCAACTTCACCCGAAATCCAGAAAAAAAATGGGAGGAGGAATTCAGTTGAACTGAATTCGTCCTTCGAAAGGACGAATTCAGTTGGGCTGAATTCGTCCTTCGAAAGGACGAATTCAGTTGTGAATTCGTCCTTCCAAAGGACGAATTCGTCCACGTCAGCCCCTCCACCTAAATCGGTAAATAAGTTTTACCGAACCTATTTTGGTAATTATTTTTTTAAAAATAATATTTTAAAAAAAAACTTCCGCTTAGGTAACCTCTCCACCTGCCACCAGAGAAATTCTATACACATCGGGGCCTATGTAAAAACAAATATAACCGGCTTCGCATAAGCTTTACTTTTAAATATATATTTATAATTTTTTATAAAAAATTATAATATCTTATAATTAAATTATGAATAAGATATCATAATTTTATTTATTTACGAGACGTCATGGAATTAAAAATATTTTTATCATTAAAAAACTTTAATAATAAAAATATTTTTAATTTTATAACATATTATAAATGGATATCATGATGTGACTCAATCATGAAATATCATAATTTTTTATTAAAAAAATTATCATTTAATTTTTAATAAAAATTAAATATGTATTTTTTTTATAGAACAAAAGGGATGGGATAAATTTTTGATGTAGCTTCTTCACGAGATTCCATCCGATCAGACGATGGTTAGATTCAGATCGTATATTTTATGCACGTCTTTTCTATCAATTATGTCAACTTGATGCACGGTATTAGAATGATAATCGCTTCACCTCCCATCATGTATGGATGATCGGAGAGAGACGGAATTGCACCTTTATGAACTGCGCTGCCGCCGTGGCAGCGACACGTGTTGAAAGGTAAAATTTACTTGATCCAATTAAGTTGTGTGGTTTTTTTTTTTTTTTTCCTCCGGAGCATGTGGTGTAAAAAAAGTTTGCCACGCCAGGATGGTGATATTATATATATATATATATATATATATATATATATATATATATACATATATGTATATATAATTTAATTTCGTACTGAAACTTAGCAAACGCAGATTTGACAAGAGATGGAGATGGGCAGAGAGAGAGACAGAGAGAGAGAGAGAGAGAGAGAGAGAGGGAGAGAAACAAGGGGTTTAAAGAGGATTGGAGGGGATTTAACCATGGTTGGGTGTATTTGGGATATCCATTATGCGCGAATCTCGTGCGGACCAATCGGTACCGTGCATTTGAAATCCGAGGTGCCAAAACCGATCATTTTCTTTTGTTTGGTAGTCCTTCATCGTGGGACAGTCGACCATCGATTCATTGGAGCGATCACTTTACTGGTGGTGGGTTCCCTTTGACTGCGCTGGACTGCAAGAAGAGGATGGGTCCCACCTTTGCAACGTTGGGGCTGGGGCCGTGATGCCTCCGATAGCGCAGTTCATGTGCGTGCGGTCCACCTGGTACGGAGGATGGGGTCGGGTTTTATCAGATATCCAGTCCGTTTCAAATTCTATTTTAATAAATTCAACAGGTTTTGATATATATTTAAAATTTTAAAATAAAAATTAAATAACTTTATATTTTATTTTCCGGATACTTATTATTTAAATTTATTTTTTTATAAAATAAATCTATAATAGATAGAAATAGAATTTAAATACAACTTGCATGTTCTATATTAATCTATTTTAATATTTTAATATTAATTATATTTTAAATTAACCTTGCGGATTTCTCATCTATCATCATTTTTTTTTGATAGAATAAAAAGCATTTTTTTTTTGATAGAATAAAAAGTAGAGAATATGACTTCAGTATAACTTCCTATCGGGTTCCCATCCCATTAGACGATTATTCGATGCAGACTTTATATTTTTTTGCATATCCTTCTCACCAATCGGTGAATATGTCGGTCTAACTCCACTACGGTACCGGAGTATCGGCCTGATTGCTGTCATCTTTAACGGAACTATCAAATGGCTTGATATAATAGTGAAAACCAGTTTTTTAAACTAATCCTTATCGATGTTATAACATGATTACGGTAGTTAATAATATAATAATTATATTATTTATCATATATTAATTATATTAAGATAACTGGATAAATTTTGATATATATAATATAAATATAAAAATTATTATTATTATTATAATATAATACATAACTCTAATGATTGAATATAGTAAAATTATCGAAATATTTATTTATTGTTATCATCATATATTTTGAATTACATGCTTGACATGCCATACACACTTAATAAGTCATGGTACATAGTTAATGCGGTACGGTACATAACTGATATATTTGTTGTTGACATAATTAAAATAATCTGAACACAGTTAATCTCTCTTTTAACATAATTAAAATACAAAAATAAGAAGCTAATAAATTCCATCTTTTGTTGGAAGCTGGTGACCGTATATGGCTGCAATTATTTAAAGCTAGCCAAGGTTGGTGGAGGCGTATCATGGAGAGCATACTCCCCGACTATTTCTTCTTTGTATTTGCTCATACAGGGATCAAAACCTTGGTTGCATTAGTTCATGTTACTGAATATCATTAGAATTACAGGGGTGGAACAACTGCAGTAGACCATACCATTTTAAGATGCAAAACATGCAACATTATAAACCATGATAAAGGTCAACCGATAATGATCCCACTATATTATATATAAATATCCTCCAAATATAATATTTTATATTTCTTATTATATATAAGGTGGATCAATAATTTTATAATAATATATTATTTTTTGTATATCATAACATCCATATCAAAAAAAATATTTAAGAAAATAATTAGATAGTATTATAATATCATCTATTCTATACTTTGTTTCAATAATAATCGAGAAAAGGTTAAAAAAAAAAAAAAAAAAAGACTGCCCGTCATAGAAGGGATTCTCGACTTTTTTTTTTTTTTACCAAAAAAAAAACTTATATTGTGGTTACGTGGATGCTCATATTAATGATATCATTAGTTTGATTTTTTTTTTAAAAAAAATTTGGATAATAAATATAGCTTGTATAGATATTCTAATTTAGTGTCTATCTTATCTATTATTTATTATACACCTAGTGCGTTGCTTTCCACTCGCCACGCGGATACGAATATGAATGCAGATATTAATGTTCACAGCTATCATATAGTAATTTATCACTTATAATAATATATAAGTGATATTATTAATGTACTCATTCTGCTAGCTAGGTCCACGCCGCCGTCAGAACCTAGGGCTACGAGCCCGCTTCAAATTGGCCTCGGCCCGAACATAGGATGGTCCAGATGGGCTGGTCCCAACTCCCAACTTCTGTCCAAACTCGACTCTGGCTCAGCTAACACGGTGAAGGGTGACTCACCTCTACTCGGTGCCTCCACCATCAAGTTAGCTGATTCCTGTTGCATGCCCTTCGTGATGATCTTTAATCCGGACACTGCACTTCAACGGCTAGGTAGAACGAATCTCTACATAGATTCTTGCAAATTTAGTCTTTGTGAGTTGGTCCATGGAATCATCGATCGTATAGGGTTACCGGCTGCTTCCACCGTAGTGCCCACGGACTTTCGAGGAGACCAAAACTCGATCGAAAGACTCCAAAGGTGCATCCACACCAACGATATCGGTCCTGGTGGTGTAAAATCTGGCTCCCAAAACTCCATAGATTGCCGCCGACAAACCGAGGATCTCCATTGAGAATGGTGTCCCTCCCCTCGATTTTGAAGCGGAAAAGTCGATGATCTTCTACCAAGGAGGATGACCCGATCTCCTTAAAGAGTTTATATGATGTCCTCGAGGTCTCGTGCTCTTGAACTATTAAAATATTTTGAATAGCATTTTGATTAATATTTATCGTCATATGTTTTTTTTTTTTCAAAGTTTAAAATAATATGTAATATAATGATATGGTGGGTGACCATCTCGGCCTTCCATCACGCTGGATATGGGAAAGAGCAGCGGCTCCTAGGTTGGGTTATTTAACAGTATATCGATCAATTAGAATATATTTATTATTCTAACGATCATTTTCTTGTTAAATAAAAATATAGTGTTTCAAAATTAAAAATATAGTGCTTCAATGCTTTCAAAATATATATATATATATATATATATATATATATATATATATATATATAGTGTTTCAAAATTTAAATGTGTTGCTTGTGCGATGATAATTAAATCTGATCTGGACTAGACGGTGCTTGTCTTATTCTTGGGGTTTTGCTTCCTATACTTGCACGAACTACATTATAGTCAATATCTTAAGCCTGTTTGTTCTTAGGTTTTATAGTGGTAAGACGTACACGAACCACTGGTTTGGTTTCAAAGTTAGATTTTAGCCGCATCATAATAGCAAGCTTTGTAACGCTTGCTGGTTAAACAAAATGATGCGGTGACTCGTGCCTCACTAATCTGCCGCTAGCTTTGTTCTAGGTTTTGGATTAAATAACCTCTCATCAGCATATCCGAAAATTTTTATATTTCTTTTTGATGGTCTCGAAAATTTTAAAAAAGAAAGTATTGTTAGATACGTGACCGACGCTTCATGGGACCTGCCTATTAATTTCATTTTTGAGCTACTGATTTATATATAAAATTAAAAATTAGCAGGTAAAAGTTGATATCGTTATTTTTCTTCTCTTCTCCGATTCCTGTTCTCTCGATTAATATAATTAATTATTCTTCCAATATCAAAATGCCACTCTCTCATTATTATTCACTTAGATCGTGTTTGATAGCAAGCAATTCATTCAGATTATTGATAATTTAATGGAATCCCATCATATTATTATATTTGATATATTTTTTTAGATGACAATTTATTTTGTCCGATAATCTGGATTGCCTTTCGAGAGATAATTTAGATTATCTTTGGAAGGAGATGGTACTTCAGATTATCACCTTCCAGATAATTTAGATTATCAAATTATCCTTTCCTTCTTCCATGATTTTCCTTTCCATATAATATAATATATTTTATAACATAATACAATTTACATTATATTTTATAATATAATACGATAAATATATTATTATATAATATTATCTTGTATTAATGTAATGTAATATATTATTATATTATATTATATGAATTTAATTTTTTTCAATATTATATTATATCATACATTAATATAATATGTAAATTCAATATATTATTTAATATATTTAAGTAATATATCAAATATATTATCTATTAAATATACAAATCTTTATATCAACTTTATTTAATATAAAAAAATATATTTTTTATTTTTTATAAAAATATAAATATTTTTATACTTTTTTATAAAAATATAAATATTTTTATATTTTTGATATAAAATATTAAAATATATATATATATTTTATAAATAAAATATAGATTTGATTTAGGAATATTTTAGAAACTTGATTTTATATTATATAATATTATCTGCATGTATCAAATACAGTAATTCATATTATCTACGATCAATATTATTGATAATTCACGTTACTAACAATCCACGTCATCATTCAGGATTGCCCGGTAATATTCCAAAAGCAATCTTAGCACCTCCATATGATACGTATTGATAGACTCGAAGGCAAATACTTGCAACACATCGGAGGTTTGACATGTCTCGTGTAGAAGCTTGTAATTCCCCTTCTATTTTCTAGCAATTTTTATATTTTCTTCCTCCCTTCTGATTTCACCTGATGCCAGGAGATGTTGCCAAGATGTACATAGCATCATGGCAACATGTAGCATTTGATGGTATCATCACATTGATATTAAAATTGCATATAAATAAAATCCACAAAGTTATCATGTGGCTAAATGTCATTATATATTTCAAATTTGGAGATTTTCAATGATCGGAGCATATAAAATTTTCTTTGTCAAGTTTTAGTAGAATTCATAAATATTTTGTATTTGAACATTTCTTACTCACATATTTAAAATGACCGTTTGATTAAATGCATCTAGTTATAATAGTATTTATTTTGTATTAAAAATGTCGTTACTGTAGGTGGTGCTGTCATCCTTCCAGTTCTTTCATATTAGTCCCTATAAATATATTCTTTTATGTGGTCCTGGCTTATTAAAGATTACATTAACCGCCTATTCCCTCGTTTAACTTGAGGAAGAAAAAGGGGCGAACAAATGGTTATAGTTTCTAAATATTTACGGTCATATGTACTCTCATATAGTTAATGTTTATAAGAGTAGGTAATTTTTAAATTTTTCTGTACAAAATTAAAATACATATACATGGTTATCAATGTATAGATACGCGATGAAGAATTTTGTATCATGTATATGGTAGTTAAAGTTTGAATCGAAGAAACATGATTTAAGATTTAGTTTATTTCGATTTTTTTAGATGAAAACTATTCGGATAAAGATTAAATCTTATAAAGATACTTTATTTATTATACAGTACGAGCATTCAAAATTTTATATTTTATTATTATTTTTTTTAAAAAAAAAGTTTTGTGGATGATTGTCAGAATTTTAAATCGAAAAATTTAGAATTTTCAAAAATTTATTATTTAATTTAAATATATTTTAACATGCTAATTACTATCTTTATTTGGTTTTAATTATCTATGCGTTATTGTTTTTAATTTTCTGACCATCAGACTTCTGATTATAAGATTTAATAGGCTAGTAAAAGTCAAAATAGTCGTATTAATAGCTATAAAAAAGTCATATTGGATATTTATTTAGTAAGCTATCTAAAGCTACCTTTTTTTTTTTTTTTTTTTAAGAATTTTTTATCTTTTAATTTTTTAGTTGAGATTTTTTTTTCCTTGCTACATTGTCAGGTGTCGAAGGATTTTTCATCAACTTTTTTTTTGATCGTGCTCGTAGATAAAAAATCCTGATCATATTTTAGAATAATATTTCTAATTATTTTTACACGAAGAACGGTACAGCAACTCATATGCTTGCGATGGTATTGTTATTTTACGATCTTCTATACATAATTTTTAATTTTTTTTATAAAAATATTTTGTCAGTTTAATTTAATTATATCCAAAATTTATAAAGCTTCGTTCTAAAAGTTTGGGTCTATGACTCTTGGGGTCTTGATTCCAGGGTGAACCAAATAGGGAGTATTAAAAAGAGATTCACTCTTTAGATTAATATACATCCATCTGCCATGACCAAGCCCGACATAATGTAATAAAAATCTACTTTCATGATCCAGGATGGGTTCGAGCTCGGACCCATAGACGACCTTTTAAAATATTAGCAAAAAAACTTTTAACCCATGGCTGACCTAAATTATAAAAAAGAAAAAAAAAAAAAAAGAGGAAATCTTGAATGCAAACCTAGCCTAAGTAAGATGTAGCATGGTTATCCAACTTATGACACCCTCGACCACATAATTTTTCTCGATCACTTTAGTAATCGAAGGTGATGACCATCTTTGTCAAATATCGAACTGAATCAAGGCGACATCCAGCTCCTCACCCCAAAAAGTCTATTTTGGAGATCTCCGGTTCCTGATTTTAGCTTTTAAGTGAAGTTCCTCGAAAAGAATCCAAAACGTTCTTGCATGTGTCTCTTCTCCACGTAAACCCTGCATTCTACCAAGTGCTGCTTGTGTTCGATAAAGAGACGGACAGTGGATAATTATTAAAATTCACGGGAGTAGGTTGAGTTTTAAAACATCATAGATAACATTTTAAATCTACATTCACTTTCAAAACAAAAATAAAGACATTTTAAATGTACAATATCATTTATTCAGACGGTACCAAGAGTGCAAGCAAACAAGCATCGCATATGGACTCGATAGAAAAAACCCTTATTAATTTCGTGTCTGGCTTAAATTTATGGACCCATCAAACCTCAAGACACCTCACCATTCTAAGTATCCAATTAAATCCACAAGTCTTGATTGCAGCTCCTCACCAACTTGTTTAACCACGAGTTATTTGCCCATCACCATCTATATAGTTGGTTCCCATTAATCAACGGCACCTCGGTGGACAATTAATTATGAAACGTACCCGGCTGCAGTGCATGTTCTAGATACCAAGATTCAAGAGTCATTCCATGAATCTCAAATTCTCGATGATGACCGTCACCGGGAGATGAATGACCATCAAATCATGAGTACCTTACATGACATGGCATGCACTCGTGGATCAATGATCATTCATCGATCCATCCAAGGCTGCATGACATTCAATCGTGCGCAACAACTTATCGCAGGGATGGCAACGGATCGGATCTGGATCGGATTATTTATATATATATATATTTTTAATTTATTTATAAATTAGATGGATCGGATTTTATCCATTTCATTAGAATCGGATTGGATCGAATATTCATCGGATCGATAAAAATTATCATCCAGAATATCGCATGCGGCGATGTACAATAGTTGGAAGTGAACGAGTCTCCTGTACCATGAAAAAAATGGGGACATTTTATAGTTGGTTGTGCGGTAGGTCAGCTTGTTCGGGCCACCCGGAATTAGGTTCCAGTTGGTGGTTCCTTATTAATGCAAGATTTGGACCCGGTCCACTCAAAACAAGCGGGTTTTTTCGCTTGTTGGTGCTCTTTTCCATCGATTCCTCCCAGCCAATATAAAAGGAGTCGAACTGGGTCCGGATTAGTGTGGGTTAGCTCTCCTACTTCCCAACTGGAAGCCTTTATTACGCCCTTGAGACCATCGAGGGCGATCGGAATAAATATGGCTCGTTCTGCCACTCTTCCGTGTCTCTGATCCACATCTGCCGCCCTTTCTCTCTTTTCTTTCTTCTTCCCTCTTTGGCCGCGGTGGATCGGGCTTTCGAACCCTCCGGCGCGATGAAGGTGACCGTCGTCACTCGCAGCGGCAAAGAAGTCATCAAGGGCGGGATCGAGCTCAAGGATTCGGTGTGCCCCTTTCCTTTTCCCTCTTTGTTTCCAAAAAAACAAAAGGTTTCGATTTTTTTTTTCTTTCGGTTTGTCTTGGATCCATCAAAGTTTGGATTTTTGTTGTTTTATTATTTCATGCTAGTTTTTTTAAGTGCGTTCGTGTCGTTTGTTGAAATGACGCTGGGGATCTGAAATTTATCGTGGATGATTGCAATTAAAATCCTATCTTGGGACCGTTGTAATATGTTTCCGATTAGTTCAAAAACTGAAAACAAAAAAAAATGTTCTTTGATGTCTTTGCAGGCCACCGTGAGCGATCTACAGGATGCCATTCATGCTCGAAGTGAGTGATGCGGAGGATATCCGACTGTTCTCTCCCTTGGTGGATTGTATAACATTATGAATCGAGATCGAAGCAGTTCTTTTCTTTCCTGATTTATTTATAATTAGTTTTATTTTGGTTTTCCATGCGAAGCTTTATTATCGGTTTATTTTTTGTTATTTATGTTCTACGACTTTTGAGTTCTCTAGGGAGCTGGATTTTCCTTGGTACGATTTCATGCTCTAAATGATGCTGAAGGCTCTTAAAGAACATAAATCATCCTTATTTTGATAAAATGTGATGAATGACATGAAATGGATCACTTTGAGAAAGTCGATGAACATTTGTCTTGGTTTCGATCAGAGCGATCAGCACAAGTGTGTGGGAATTGGTGTGAGAAAGGGATGTCAGAAGCAGTTTTCTTGCATAGATCGTGTGGCACTCCTATTTGAGTTTCAAACTGATATGCGAAGCACTCGTGAAATGATTCTCGATTTTGAGTTTTTCTTATTTATCGTTTCTGATGTTGCAAGGTTATGCACATTTAGATCATAAGATATGTATGCTTGTTGAAATGAATGCTTTGTGGTAGTTCATTCAGATGTAATCTTTATATATTTAAAATTCATTATTATTTCTTTTTTTTGCTATCTCTGCTAGATCATTATAATTCACATATCTACTTTTTGTGAAGATCCATTACGTATGAACCGGGGTTTGCACCAATGGTTGCAACCCTCTACTTAACAACCAGAGGTTCTGGGTTTGATTCTTTGGTGGTGCAACCCAACATCTGAGCTTAGGTAATTATAGTGGGCATGGTTGGCTGCATCTCCGTATCACTTGCCTGATGGTACGGTACAATAAGATGCCAGTATTGTGTTGTTCCAGTTTGTTTTGGATTTTTTTTTTTTTTTTTTGAATTTTGAACTGAAGCTGGTCTATGATTTGCAAACTTTGATTCAAAATTTGAAAGTAAGAAACAAGTTCAAAACCAAAAATAAAAAAGGTTTCCCCTATTCTATTCTACCTTGTTCCAAAACAAAGAGGGGAGAGAGAGAGAGAGAGAGAGAAGGCTTTTGCGCTCTCGTTGTTGTAGGGTTAGGGTTGAGAGAGAGAGGGAGGGAGAAAGAGGAGGAGAGGGGTTTCTTACCGATGATGCCTAAGAGGAGGGTGGAGAGGGTGAGCAATGAGCCAGGGCATTCTCCGAATGGTCACGATCACCGGAGAAGAGAGGGGTCTCAAAAAGATCATGAAGAAGGGGGTGATGGGGGGCCATTTACCGAGCCAAGGAGGAGGGGAAGTAGGTTTTAATCGATTTGATGGGCAAAGCGATTTAATTAGTGGAACCCCCAACCTGTCCGATTTGGTGCACCCCAAAGCCTGTCAGTTTGGCATGGTTCATCATTCCACGGGTGGGTTTCCCTCCCTTTCCCTCAAAATAGAAGATCTATTACCTAAAGTACTTACTCCCTTTACTTGGTATCCCATTACTTTGCTATTGATAACTACATTACCAACTGTCCATCCATGAGAAAAATGCCATGAACTTACCCGAGCAATTCATTTATCCAAATATTTTCAGAGCTATTTCCTTTTCTTTTTTCTGATTGAATGAAGTTACAGTTCTGCTGATCTTTTTTTAATAACTGGAAGCGTGTATTTATCAGTAAACATTTCATTAGTCATGTCTGAGTGCAAGTCCAGAGAAAGATATGGGCTTCCAGCTTCCAGTCTTAGGGGATAAAAGTGTGTGCTAAACATGCAAAGAGGTAACTAAGCCACTGTACTGAGTGGACCGTGTAATCTGGATGTGCATGCTTGTGCTTCCATTCAGCTTAACATGAGGTAACAGGAACTTTTAATTATATTTGTTCCGTATGTGTAGATTGTCAAAAGCTTTCCTAATTGATAATTGATCCATGCTTCAAACTTATGCATAGGCAAAAACATTATTACTTTTATATCACGTGATTTTATCATGCCACATACTCCTCGCACAGAACTCTGGCTGGGACCAGATTCATTTTATGCTCTTGGTCCCGGTCAAGCGTGTTATTTGGTTTTCTTGTGTTCTGTATACCGGTCCCCATGAACTGGTATTTGTTGGGTGTTGCTTATGTTCTTATTGTCTTAGGTTAGGATTAAGCTACAGCATATCTGTAGTATTTTTGGGATGTTGTCTCTTGCTTTATATTTGTGTCAATTGTCGAAGCATAACTTATTATATCAAGTTCTTGTGAAATATGTTGTATCATTTTTCTTTTTTGCACGAATATACAAAAAATCTCTTGTAAATATGAAGATGGACATCTTGCATTTGGATAATGCTAATATGATAGTCTGTTGATCGTGTTTAAATTGCAAATCTGGTGATGAAAGATCTTTGTGGTGATTTTATGCATACTTTTTCCTCAAGAGTTCGTTCGGACAAATGAAATGCACCTAAACTGTTGCATTATGACCCCTGTTTTCATGAGTTTCCTGTGCATTTACTTGTTATAGCTTTACCTGTATAGCATACTTGCTTTTGAATAAAGAGAATCTAGCAGTACACCAACGATTCAGTGAGAGCCATACCCATGCACCATAGATACTGGTTATGTTACACTCTGCTTAGCTGTTTGCATTCCTTTTACTGGAGAAAAAATTACAAAAAGGAACTAAAGATCTTGCTCATCATATGATAATCCAAGAGCGCTTCCATCGAGTTGCATTTCTTTTAGCTTTTTACTTATCTCTTATTCTTTGTATTTCACTCATTTCTTACTTTTGGCTTCATGGTTTTCTACATCCTTTCTGGTTCTTTTTTTTTCTTCAAATAACTTTTGTCTACTGTTTTTCTTTTTGTTTGCACTTCTTTATTTTAAATTTTCCTTCTTTAATTTTACAAAGTTTACCGATATTTTATATCTTTCTTTCAAAATCTTCCTGTGTTTTGCATGTCAGTTGGCTGTTTTTTTACTTGAGTGTTACTCCGGCCATGGTAGTTCGTGTACTGATTTCTTATATTTCCAGCATGATTCTGCTTTTAGATATCGATGTTTTCTCTGGTGTTTGGACTCTGCTACTGAAACCTTACTTTTCTTTGCATGTATCACAGCCAAAAAATACCATCCTTCTAGACAGCGGCTTACCCTACCTTTGCCACCCAGAACCCAGGGGAAACCCGTTGTCCTTGATCCAAAGAAAAGGCTTACCGAGTATTGTGATGGAGATGCAAACAGTTTGACTGTGGTATTCAAGGATTTGGGCATGCAGGTCTCGTACAGCATTCTTTTCTTCTGGGAGTATTTGGGCCCTTTAATTATCTACCCTATCTTTTACTATTTCCCGGTGTATAAGTATTTTGGTTATGATGGTGAACGATTCATTCATCCAGTTCAGACCTATGCCATGTATTACTGGTGCTTTCACTACTTCAAACGTATCATGGAGACATTCTTTGTCCACAGATTTAGTCATGCAACTTCACCACTATCCAATGTATTCAGGAACTGCGCCTATTATTGGACTTTTGGCTCATACATTGCATACTATGTTAACCATCCACTCTATACACCTGTCGGTGATTTACAAATGAAGATCGGTTTTGGCTTTGGGTTGATCTGCCAAGTTTTGAACTTTTATTGCCATCTCCTCTTGAGAAACCTTAGGAGCGCTGATGGCACTGGCGGTTATCAAATTCCTCGTGGGTTTTTGTTCAACATCGTGACTTGTGCAAACTACACAACAGAGATCTATCAATGGCTTGGTTTCAATATCGCTACGCAGACTGTAGCAGGTTATGTCTTCCTTGTGGTGGCTGCTCTCATTATGACTAACTGGGCCCTTGCAAAGCACCGCAGGCTGAAGAAGGTAAACAGTGATTATCTTATTTTTTTTGGTTAAACGATTGTAGTTCTCTTTGCTTCCAAGCATGCACTATAAAAGCGCTCTTCTTTCCAGGTGCATCTCTGTGTATTTCTTTTGTTGTTTGCTACACTTAACCCTCTTTTCCCCAACCCTTATTCATTTTGCCATGAATTGTAATATGGTGCTGCTCTATGACATTCTTAGATTATCACTTTCTCTGGTCTCTAAATAAAGCACAACTATTTTTTGCTTATTTTAATTAATGTTTCTTCTTTATACTAATCAACTTGGTAACTGAGTGGCTTTTATATATTATTGCATCTGTTTCTTATTCACTCTCCCATTTCTGCAGATATTCGATGGGAAAGAGGGTCGACCTAAATATCCTCGGCGATGGGTGATACTCCCTCCATTTCTCTAAGTAGCAGCAGTCCTCTTGGTTTGTTTCTCCGCTCTCGAGATCCTATCAATCCGAGCAGTATCCTGTCAGTGAAACTTAGAAGATCGTTCTACTGCAAACAACCGAACTGTATGCTGAACTAACCAGCAGTTAAACGAGCATGATTGCTTGGGGAGTGCATAATATTCTGTTTGATAGTTTCTTAAGTTCAATTTATTATTTCAAGTTATCTGGACAAAATGATTCGTATGCGAACAAATCCAAACGTCGAGACATGGTCAGTCGTGGGCCTCATGAGTTAATATTTTCGTTTTTTTTGCTTTTGACTTTTTAATATTTTTTTGGCCGATCGCTCACTGGTTGTGGTTGTGTTTTCACCCGGAGAATCTTCGGCTTAACCTTGGGGATGTCGTGGCAAGCATCATCCGATGCACTTAAAAACCTGTACAAAAATGGGGATGATTGCGTTTCCACCTCTATGATAGTTATGGTCGGATCTCTTCTTCGAGCTCGAAAAATTAGATGTATTGAAATAATTTTAAGCTTCCGATGGCCTTTAAAAGATCATTTTAAAAGTTGAACGATGATTTTTATAGTAGATACGATCAGCTTTTTGACCTACAAAAAAATTTTATCATTAAAAAAATAATTAGATTTTTTCGAGGAAGTCCCTCTGATGCTTGAGTCATCTCGAAAAGAAAAAACAGTGAGAAAAATTAGAGAGAGCTAGAAAATTATTTCTTGGAGTTCCTTTTCATCCCTATTTATGGAGATTTGGAGTCAAGTTGGTTAGGGATTATAACTATTCTTGAAAAAAGTTGTTCGGTTGGTTAAGTTATCGAGAGATCAATTTGTGAAGTAGTTTGCTAAGTGATGTATTATACTTCTTCATTTTACTAACTTTATCTCTGATAATTTTAAGATATATACTTAATATTGAATGAAATTATGAAATACTATACCAGGTTCAAGTAAGTGGTCGGTACCCATCCGATGAGTAATCGTGCAATCTATGTTTCAAATAAGTGATCAGTTTCTGACCGTTGGACATTTTGTATCTTCATAAACGATCGGTTTTCAATCATCTAGCATCCTGTACCTTAATAAATGATCGACTCTTGATTGTCTGGTACCTTGTGCCTCAATAAATGATCGATTTCTGATTGCCTAGCATTCTGTGCGTCGATAAAAATTCAGTTCATTGTCGAATATTTTTTTGCATACCAGCAATTATTTATAATACGTCATCTAACAGGATCACCGTTTTTAAAGAATCGGATTGCATTTTCATGCAAAAAAATGATTGATCTTCCTTGATGATCTCAACAATTGGATTATATTTTGCACAACTTTCAAAGCCAGCATCAATTTCATACATGGGCGACAAATGTAAGGAAGAGACTTATCATGCTTTGAAAACTATACAAAACATGATTGGATGATTGAAGTTGTGAAAGAAGAGAATCATTCTTTCGTATAAAAGACCGTAGCCCTATTCTAACGACGGTGATTTATTGTTAAGATTTAATTTTTTTTTTTTTATTATCAAGATGGTAGCTGAGTCGGGTGACTCGTTTATCTATACCACTGGATAGGGTGAAAAATGATCGGGCCATCTTTGTTGTTACCGTATATTAATTTTTTTTTTAACCGAACGGGAATCCTTGGTCACGCATTCCAACAACTCGATGTTTGGATGGTGAAGGCAGGTGATCGATGTGTCGTCTTATAAATTTTTCAACAGCCTTCCAACAGTATGCATATATCGTTCCGGTTGAAGACAAATTTCTTACGCTGGAACCTCTCATTTCCATCCAAGGGAACACCGTGAAATGCGAAAACCGGGCACGGTGCATCGTTAATCCCCTCCGAGGGTTTCCATGATTCTACAAACTAAAAACGACCCTTCATTCAATTCCCAAAGAACACAATTTTTTTTGATAAAAAAGAACACAATTAATAGAAGAAATTGAAGGAAAGCAAGTGCATATATGATATCAATAAATTGATAAAGCAAAAGAGCAATGTTCCCATCGATCGAACTTTATAAATGATTTCCTTTTCTCCTCCTCTAGTCGCACCATGTTAGTAAACGAAGGCATGATGGTTTGTTTGCACCTTAAGATCTAAAGTAGTAACCAACCCATTCAAAAGACCAGGATGTTAACTTTTCCTTTTGACAATACAAAGCAAAATATTGAGATCTTGCATGCGATTACTCGAGTCTGTAACATCATTGCCTGGAAATCCAAACACCAATAAGAAATCTTCTGGTCTAACTCAGTACAAGGGAGTCCATGACTCGAGAATGGTATCTCGAATATGAAAAGAAAAGCCAAACATCTGCTTCCAATTCCATACACAAATGCAGATCAAACTCGGAGAACGAAGAAAGAAATATATCTCTAAATAAGCGACACATATAGAACACCCTCTGCCCTCGAGTAGAAAAATACCACACACACTTTCCTCGGGTATAATTTTCCCTCCATCTATACCAACAACAAAGCGCCGAACACGCACTCCAACCCAAAAAAAAAATATATATATATAAAATAAAAACTCTTCCATGAACTCATGTTTGAAGGATCCCAAAAGAACTTAATCATACATCGATCATTCAAGATGTGGAAATAAAAATCGAAAGAAAAAAAGATCACGTATGTTTATACTTTATATATATAGCTTAATAATGAACGCACCATGCATAGCATATATCAACAGGCATTGGTAGCTTCCCTTTCCCTCCTAGGTTTCTTGGTCCTCGGGCCAGCATCGGCAAGCTCTGCACTCAACAAAGATCCAATCTCACCCTCTACATCAACTAATCTCGCCCTCACCTTCCTCTTCACGTACGGCAAAGGTGGGGGCTTCCTCGGCGCCGGCGGGCACCTGCGAACCTCCGGAATTCTATTCTTCGGAGATGTCGGTGTGCGATAACCTTCATCTTCACCAGCATCATCCTTACCTCGATCTTTCTCTTTCTCTTCTTTTACTCCAACCTCCTCGGAGGAACGAGAAGAAGTACTGTAGGACGAAGGAGGAGGAGGAGGGGCAGGACTCCTCTCCTCTCCTTTGGCTTCCATCATAGTTTTTTCTCTACTAATTTTCTTATCATCCCTCTCTACTTCCATGGATGGCGTGCATGAATTCCAATATAAAATTTGAAGGGAGGACATGTTCGAATAAGAAATCTGGTCGAACTCGTAATACGAGAGGAAGAACCGTAACGAGGAAGAGGAGAGGAGAGGAGAAAGAAAGGAATAGCTAGATCGAGTTCAAAAAGAAAATAAAGAAGGTAGGGAGGGTTAAAAAGAGGTGGTCGGAAGGCACGAGCAAACAGAGATCGAGGAAGCGACGCCTAAAGAAGAATAAGAAGGCTGGCAGAAAAGTTTGCCAGTTGCCGCACCCACCTACAAGCTTTGTCCTCTTCTCACCCTCCTCTTTTTTTTTTTTTATCTCTCTTCATCTCCGTTCTTGATCGAGGGGCCCGGAGCCCGGAGAGACGAAGCGGTTCTATTAATTAGTCGCAAAGACTCGCTGTAATTTGTAAAATCATGGTTAAAGTAATAATGCAAGCAAAATAGTCATGCAATCTCGTTATTAATTCTTTGCTAAGTAATAAGAAATATATATAGCCGTCATCATAATATATATATATATATATATATTTATTTTCGAATTTTTCTTTGTTCATTTTATATCCGAGTAAATAATGTTCACCACTTCCATTATAGCTATCAATGATGATAAAGGAGGTTGAAATTACTACATTTCCGTTTGTCGTATGGTGTTGGGTCTCTTTCTTGCCATGATTAGTTCCGGTAAAATTGACGGACGATCTTTTACCCCACAAAAGAAAAATAATAAAATAAAGGGACGGATGGATGCCGGAGAGTTGGAGAGAGAGAGAGAGAGGGAGTGCGAGCATTATTGGATCCTTCTCGCCAGGGAAGAAGAATTTCTCCGAGCATACATAGGCATGATAAACCTTTGGCCTTTTTCTTTAGGACCTTCTTGTTATTTCCGCCGAGTCCGATGGCATTCACACGCTTTGCCGCCGAGGGGACCATATCGAATCCGATCTTTTTCGTACCTAATCCCTGAGATTAGCCCGGAAGATGCCGTCGCCCATCACAAGCTACGAGGACATGACCCTAGAAGCCATTCGGCATGCATCTCCAACTTGCACGTCTTTATCTTGCCGCATTATCTGCCCTCATGCTTGCATGATGGATGTCTCACCATACTTTGTATTTCTTAATTATTGTCATGTGATATACGACTGGTGTAAGAAATTCTTATGATCGAAAATGTAACAAATTAGATCCAATGACATGCAATGTTCTCTTCCGATCATGTAATTTAAAATGAATTCTTTAAATTTCTGGTAAATTATTAGATGGGTTCGTAAATTTAGATGTCCATGGGGAAGCCCCGGTTCTTCTAAACTCATGAGATGCTAGTGGCCGGGGAGGGGGCCAGGCTTCCAGGAGTGCATGAATGGTTGCAACTTTAGAAGTTAGAACAGAGAGAGAACGCATACCCCAACATCGCACTTTGATGACATCATCACAACTCATGCCTTCCCCTTTCTTCATGACCCCATCCGAAGCATCAGCTTCTCCATGCCTATCAATTAATCATCCCTTCTTTGCAGTTCCAATAGGCCCTCCGCATGCATCCATCACCACCTACACCCTTTAAAATCTCTATCGTTCATCACCCGCGCGTCGAGGTCTCGAGGATTACAAAGCCTTGGTGTTCTCTAAAAGTTGATCACCGGCGGGTCTCCCCTAGACTAATTTTTGCCAGGACGCGATGATAGGTCTCAAAGTTTTCTTGGTGCACATAAACTCAAATGCCACATCCACCGACGGGACCGATTATGATATGTTGGAGTTCAAGATTTCTTCGCACATGCATTTTATTTTCCTCTTTTTTTTTTTCACATTCCCCGGCCCCTAAACCAAAATAAAAAATAAAAAAATACTGAACTCTTTCATGAATGTGGTCGTAATTATGTCTCCCATCTTCGCATCAGGAATGACACACATTTGAAGTCATTAACCGAGACCAAAACACAAGCAAGTATCGGTTAATCAAGGACATTATCTCATATGATGAGTACAGCTATGATCAGAACAACGAACGTAAAAGAGTCCAGAGCTTCTTGAACTTCGGGCCATTCCGATGTCACGTTCAAGTATGCCCCAACTCATGCATGGGCCAGTCCAACCACCTCTCGGTCGAGCCGGGGACCATGCACTTTTTAGGCTGGGGTCTATTATACGTACAAGAAGCTAATATGCAACTTGGAAGGCCAGGGAAACATAATATTGGATTCCAACTCTACCTAAAAACTTATCAATAGAAATTTCCTGAACATTTATTTAGAATTCCAAAATGTTCCAGAGCGTTCACGGCGACTTGGTATATTATATGTCATATATAAAAATCTGCAGCACGAACTGTAAACAAATTGGTAATCGGTAAAGAGAGGAATGAATGACATGCCTGCAGCCTGCCAATGATACATGATTTCCCCAGCTTCATACGTACAAATTATGCATGCAGATCGATCGGTCAACCATAGCCCTTGCTGACTCAGAATAACTCAGAAAGTAGATAGATCTCATCAACCCACCAGTAGCTTAACTTCTCCAAAGCTTTCTGGTTAACCAAACTGCAGCATCATCTTGTCACATTTTATCCCATATATAATAAACTTGGTTACCAAAATCTGTATTACATGGATGGCTGCATGACCGATGCATGGTTCATTTTCTTTCGATAATCATCTTTTCAGCCAAAACAAAGCTCGAAGATTCGTTCATAAGGCGATGATGTGCTTTAAACAGACAAAATACACCATCGTGCATGCAAAAAACTTGACAAAAATTCCAGTAACCTTTCATCCATGACTTGATATCTGTCAAGGTAACATCCGATCCATCATTTCAGTCAAGCTTTTAGTTGGAATGTTAATTTTATAGATGCACCACATAGCATGAAAACCGACACATTCCAGGTTTGCCTTTTCTTTTATCGGAGTAAAAATTCATAAATACGCTCCATTTGCCCGACACCGATCCACTTATAAACCTGAACTAATGATGACATTTACCTGAAACATCGCACACTTCAGGGACTGCATGATGGAACGAAATATTAGTAATCTATGAAAATAGAGCTACGATGTGTTACGAAAGCAAAATAATAATAATAATAATAATAAAAAGTAAATATTCAGAAGGGATGCAATTACAAGCTAATGCTTTCTTTAGTATTGCCCTACCAGCTGGGATTGGCCGTAGGCTGACTTTGAACAACACGAACAAGAACACCTCTTAATAACATGCAAGAACATCAGAATTCAGAAGAGATGGTTCATCATCATTATAAATTTTTGAAACCGGTGCATCTAACAATAGCTGGTAGCAAATTCTTGCGAAGGCAAACAACCAGGATACTTCGATGCAAGAAGTATGCATTCTATATATGATGAATGCATGACAAACCAGGAAACAACAGATCACCTCTTGTTTAACTTTCTGTACTTTTTTTTTTTTCATCTTTAATAAATATTGGGTGTCTACCTAGCCTCCCCTTTTGTCCAAAAAAAAAAAAAAAAAAAAAAAAAAGACAAACTAGGAACAACAGAGAACTGCAGAACCATCAATTACATAAATTTGATCAACCAAGATTTTTGCTGCAGTAGTAGTCAATCCCTTCGATCGAAATGAATTCAGCCAAGAACTCGAGCTGAGAGTAAAGAACCGTGTAAGACATTGTGCAATCACCAAGCAGTCACCGCATAGCATTTTCATCAGGGGTGTAACAGCAATTGCAATTTTGCGAAGGAGTCACCATGACAAATATATCACGGACCGAAGGTGTTAATAAGTGGGAGGAAAATATATATGGCATATAGAAAAATATAAGTTTAATTTAATGTCTTATGGGGTACTGAATGAATAACCTTATGTCATAAACCAGGAGAAACCTTCGATGTGGACGGATGCTGCATGTCCCTAGAGAATTCATCAGTTCGGTATATAGAAGCATAAGCTGGTTGGAGGAAGAAGAACATGTAACCCTCCCTTGCACACAGGTGAGAGAATTTGATGAACGAAGCGAGGGTGTAATATTAATATCAAAAAACAAGAGATAGGTTAGCATGCTCCACTCAGGAATAATTAAATCACGAGAACGATGGGCAAGACAAAAAGTTTGATAGGTTCACCTTCCATTCCAATTCAAGCCAACATATTTACCATCTAATTAGCATCTAGAGACCAGGGGATATCACTTTCCATTGGCCATCGTAGATCTCCGGTGCGAGCAATGGCATCTTGCCATCTAGCAGCCCATCGTGACCGTCATACAATTAAATTAAGTCCTATCGTTCCGTGGAGGTTTAAGGGGCACAAGGCTGAATGCTTCCCGAATGGGATCACCAAAATGGAAAAAAAAAAAAAAAAAAAAAAAAAAGCAACAAAGTCCAAGAAGGCTCTTAACACGAAAACACTAAACAGAACAACTCTTCGTTGTAAAATTCTTGCATTTTGCATGATTATTGTGCACGTAGACGGGGATGTAGATAAAAGTTTCTGGACAAAACCGCACCAAATTCCATTTTCCACGAACAAAACAAGAATACAAAATACATTTATAACGCATAATTCAAGAAACGCTCCAGGATTGTGGTATGTCCGTCAATCCAGTTCACTTTTGAATGAAACCCTTCGATTAATAAATGCAATTCCAATATCATATCATATTCACCTCACATAACGAAGCTACCGCATAATCTCACCAAGCGACATGATCAATGACATATTATTAATATTGACATATTCCCTCGATTTATTGGCATCCTGATATTGTACCTATCCCCTTAAAGATCAGGGACTTGATGTGGCTCATGTGATGATGTACGAATAAATTTTTTTGAGATAAAAATAGACTCAAGTTAAAATAAAAACTCCACTTCGATAGATTTTGCGGTCTAACCTATTTAATACCCTGCGACACTCGAAAGATTTTATAAACTTCTGAGATCATCTGGTACGGACTCGAAGTATATTTTTCAAGAATTATAATTTTCAAGATTGATCGATCGAACAGGCTTAAACGACAAATGACTTGATGTATATTTTATTTCTATATTTTTTAATTAAATTACTCGTATATGAGCATTTTGAATAACTTTTTTGATATCCCTCCCTTGAGATTAATTTATGCCCTTTACCTTATACACAACTAGCATTTGAGGGCCAATGCCAAACGGCAAGGGATGATATAATCCGAGCAAGAACTCAGAGGTTTGATAGTACCACCCTACGTGGGAGGAAACTATATCTCCTTTGCTAAATAAGTACCCGGGCAACTTAACTTCAAAATCTATCTAATTCTTCCTTGACAAAATCTATATTGTCCTTCTCTCAGGCAAGTTATAAATCATCGGCAACTCATGATGAAGAATCATAATATTAATCAAATTCTGCAATCACCAAGCTCTGGATTTCAAACATTCTTAAAAATAAATAAATAGATGGATAAATATATGGATCCTTCAGATATTTTAAAAATCTCCTATATGCAATATTTTTTGTAAAAATTAACTTGAGTTTAGCCATAGGCATCCCCCTCCAAAAAAAAAAATAAAATAAATAAATAAATATTAAAAACTTAATTTAAATATTAAAAATTCAAAACTGATAAATACACAATTTTAATATATATACATATAAGGATTCATCCGCTCAAAATCCTAAAAATAGGAAAAAATGGTGTTTGAGCCTGTCAGACAACCCCGGAACCATCCCAACCCCATGATGATAGGGTTGGGAACGATCCTCTACAGCTAACCCAATCTCGGAAGATCGGAGCCGATAATCACGCTCTGGTTCCGGGATCACTCGTCCTTGAATATTGAAGCGTTCATTGTTGGGCCCTACTCGTTCGATCAAAAAAAAAAGGGGGGGGGGAATAATTAAGAATCGCTTAGAATTTTTTATTATAGTTCGTAGTTATATAAAAAGTTAACATATATATTTTTT
This sequence comes from Areca catechu, assembly GCA_021397845.1. Taxonomy (NCBI): domain Eukaryota; kingdom Viridiplantae; phylum Streptophyta; class Magnoliopsida; order Arecales; family Arecaceae; genus Areca; species Areca catechu. The sequence goes on along the minus strand of CM038040.1, from coordinate 4,675,108 downwards.
TTTTCTTTTTGTTTAGGCCAGATCTACACCTAAGTCTTCATCCTACCGGTCCTCCGTGCAATTTGAACTACAAAGTCCAAAATTTCATTAGGGCTACTGGACATTTTGCCTATGACAATATCTACTTAAAAGCCCTGGCTCTTATCTAAGAACCAAAGCCACACCTATCTTAATCTCATGCTCCACCCAACTTCTCTCGTTACTCCTTTCTAACAGAGCTCTTTGGCGAATACTCCACTTTTTAATGATTAGATCATCCCATGCCTCCACTAGTGAACCGCTCCCTACTCTCTCAACCATCAAAATATGATCTTGAGATCGACGCTATCTAGATGCATTAGTCCCATATCTTGGACTGTAATACCAAGATGGCTCTGGTAATAGTCCTCTTTGTAGGTACATTACCTAACAATAATGACACTCATCTAACTAAGTTAGACTCTGAAATAAATATTCATATCTACCATACATGTCCTTTGCCGGCAAGCTACCCTCCGTAATTTCTATCCGCCCGCCGGGGAGAGTCATAAGTCCAACTAGCAAATGGCTATCGAGAGCTTACTGAACGGCTTTTCATCGTATAATGGGCGAGATACTTCTAAAGAAGAAGATAGGCCCCGTCGAAATCGAGCTCCAAGGGCGAAGCCCTAATTTACTAAGAAGGGGCGCCTAAACAAAATAAGAAAAAAAAAGGGCTATAAGTAGGCCGTTTGCTATTGCTATAAGGGCTGCTCGCCTTTTGACGGCTTGGCTTCGCTATCGCTCCTATGTAGTGGTCAGCCTTAAAAGGAGTCTTCCTACCATACCAGAATGCCTATGTTATAGTGCGTTAAGCTTCGTCAGAAGCAAGCAAGACGAGGAAGCAAAGCTTCGTAGACAAGGCTCGTTCCGTGCTTGACTTACGAGCTCGTGTAGTAAGGCCTCGTCCTACTTCAATAAGGGTTGTTTCACTCCACTCGTAAACGAGCGTTAGAGTGAATTGAGCGAGCGAGCGAAGCCTTCCTGGAGCTTCCCCCTTCCCTCACCCTACAATTTCATTTCCGCCTCCCCAGTTTAGTTGGTTTGGAGGATGAATTGATCGGAAACCCGAGAACCATAATCTTTCAAAGAAACAGCTTTTACGACGATCGATAGGGGTCAGGTTTGGCATCTATGCCCCCTGCCCTCCAAACAGTATGAGAGCCTTTCAACTCGTACTGCTCACACTCCTAGATCTTCACGGTGGCCCTACCCTAAACTTTAAAAAACATACTTGGAACTTGGCTGGTTGTTCTCTGCCATGTCACATGGTATAATCTGAAAAAATTACCTCTACTAATGCAGCATGTTACTGCTCGTCCTTGACAAAAAAATTCTGTGGCAAGGAAAAATCTTCCTCCTGATTTAAAGTGTCTGACTCTTCATCATCTGGCTTCTGGATTTACAAGAAAAATGTTTAGGTGCTGTTATTTATGCTCTATCATCCAGACAGCTAATTGCATTTAAAAGCAGAATGTAAAAACCATCCAACATTGATGCAAAACAATTACAAATGCAAAGGATTCATCCGCTCAAAATCCTAAAAATAGAAAAAAATGATGTTTGAGCCTGTCAGACAACCCCGGAACCATCCCAACCCCATGATGATAGGGTTGGGAACGATCCTCTGCAGCTAACCCAATCTCGGAAGATCGGAGCCGATAATCACGCTCTGGTTCCAGGATCACTCGTCATCCCCCAGACTGAGTTGCCCGTCTCCTTAGCAATCAAGGATACGGTTGTACGAATCTATAGAACAGATCCTGTTCAAGTAAGATCGTGCCCGTTTGACTCGCTGGCCAAAACTTAAGCAAAACGAAATTTATTCACCTGGTCGATGTGGGACTAATCTTGCTCTGAGCCCGACTACCAGCGGCAAATGCAACACCGGCTATCATGGACGACGTCCTTCCCTTTCCGCCAACCATTTGCGTCTCGGTTTTCTTCCGCTCGAAAGACTGGCTAGGGTTTGGACACAGCCACTGCGCCTCTCCTCCTCCTCCCAAAAGACAGCGGCGGCGGTACTGGAAGCAAAGTTCCTCCAGCACGCACGACGCCGGAAGAGCGACCCGACCTTGTCCGGCAGCGGCTTCAGCCTCGTCATCGACCTCGGTGCCTCTCGCACCGACCTCGCCCTCTCACCGTACTCACCCTCAAATCCTCGTTTAGATCTTTCTTCTTGGTTTATCCCTCCAATTTTAGGGTTTGATTTGGATTGAATTAGGTATTGGAGTTGCGGGGTTCGCCTTCTCGAAATTGCTGAACAGAAGGTCCAAATTCATTAAGAAAAAAAAAAAAAGGAAGAAAAAAAAAAGATTTCGCAATTGTTACGTTGTTGGGGTTTTGCTGATTTCTTCCCTAATCTGTCGATGGTTTTGGCTACGAGGTTTTGATGAATTTATAATCGGGCTTCCCAAGTCCCGCGACGGAAAGGAAACGCCGCAGTCAAACAGCATTGCAGGAAGGTTTGCAGTTCGGGCTGCAGAGAGGTAGATGATTTGATGGTTAATTTCTTTACATATTCATACTTTCATATCCTTATCTTTTTTCTATCCATGATCATCTTCTTTTCGTTTCTTTTTGATTTGATAAAACAATGGATATACGTAAAACATTCATAACAAAAAAAAACTTTAAAAAAAAAAAAAACAACTAAATGCATGATGCCGAGCAACCCTGATGCCTTTAAATGCGGTCCAAACAGAGTTCTTGATGGGAACTTGGAAGCTTTTTGTTGATTATCTCTTCAATCACTCATCCCTGTTAGGCGTTAGCCCATTGTCTTCCATGACCTTAGGGTGGTTTCTTTGTTCTATTAGTTCTTTGGAGTGTAGTTTAGACATGTTCTCTCCCTGTACTCCAAACTTCAATTTTTCCTTTTAGGAACAACTGAACTTGCATGTAATTTTTTACTTGTGATAGAGATCAGAATGATGAATTTTTTCATTTTGAAGTGCAATGCTTTATGTTACAAAGAGATAACTTATTACTTATGCCATAAAAGATATCATTCTTTTGTTATTCAACGCTTTAATGCAATGTTGTTCAAATGCAAATGCTATCCTAGAGTGAGATGCCATCACCGAAATGATAAATGCCTTAAATCATTGCACTTGTCATAATTATTCTTAAACTAGCTTCTTCACCCAATTTCCATGCATCATTCTCTTGTTTAACCTAAGTTTCCATTGCAGATAACTTGTATACGACTTACTAACTGCTTTCAAGCAACTCTGCTGTGTTTGCTCATGAAAAGAAGGGAAAAAAATTTGCTGTGCACTCGGCGTTCTTGAATAATTCTGTAACTTACATGAGATAGGAGTATGAATTTCTAGATTATGCAGTGCAGGGATTCGAGAGTCTACCTGCTGGATTGGCATGGAACTTCGATAGATGCCCTTCATTTTATGATTGATGTGCGAGTTTCTCTCTTAACATGGTTCGTTGCATTCATGTTTATGGAAATATTTTGCTGTCTTTCTCCATGAAACTACTAGCTTTTTCATTCATTCAACAAACTTAAAATTAGATCATTGATTTTATGATCAAAATACAAGGTCTTTTTAGCATCCTGCCAAATTTTTTTTTTTTTTTTCCTTTCTTCATCCCTTTTTGTGTGACAACAACTCATCCTCGCACCCCAATCGGTGAGGACCTGGCTTGATGGTGGTTATGGAAACGACTTGATTTGGATTTTCTTGTCTTCTACTAAATAAACTTACCTGCACATTCTGTGTATGACAAATCACTCCCACCTATAATCAGCACCTTATTCCCATCATGCACTCTATTAGTCTTTACAGTCATTTATATTTATTTGGTCTGCAAATATTCTGCTGGTGGAGGTCCTCTCCTATTCTATAACATAGTTTTGGAACCATGAAACTTGTTTGCTCCACTGTTATCATGGCCTGATGCTTTGCCAGCACCTTCCATCTAGTAAATGGACACAACTTCAATAGATGCCCTTGATGCATGCCAGATTTGCGAGTTTCTCTCTTAACATGTCCAGTCTATTCATGCTTTTGGAAACATTTGTTATCATTCTCAATAAAATTACTAGCTTTTGTATTTATTCATCATCAAGCTTCAGTCTAGATCATTAGTTTTATAATCTAAATACGAGGTCTTTTCAGCATCCTGCTAAAAATTTCTTTTCTTTTTTTTCATTCCCTTTTTGTGCAATAACAACTCATCCCCTCACCCCAAATCACTGCCAACTACAATCAATGCTCCATTCCTAATTTGCACACCATCTCTATAATCATTTATAGAGAGATTTGATCCGTAAACCTTTCTGATGTTGGAGGTCCTTTTCTATTCTAGAACATAGTCTTGGAATGATATGCGTTGGCTCCACGGTTATTAGGTTCTGGTTCTTTGTCAGCACCTTACATGTACAGAATTCACTAACCGTCACCTTCCATGCATTTATCTTATTAAATATAGAAAATTCATCCTGTATACAGTACTATGAAATATGTTATATTTATCACTATTTAGATGACTAATGAAAATGAAAGATGCTGTAACCAATCATTTGCTTGACAAGGAAAATTTTTTTTATTTTCTTTTATGTGATGTTAAACATATCATGCTCATGCTGCTGTTGGTTAGTAATTACACGTTGCGCGTGGGATACATTTTCCATTTCTTTCTTTATTTTTTAATTAATTAAAAAATTTAATTTTTAAATGATTAATTTTTAATTTAATATCATAACTATTAGTTTGAAAATTTTTTAAATCTTTTCTGGAGTTTTGAGTCTATGATAGTCATCTATTCCAGCCCTACAAGACATCCAAGAATCTCAAGCTCTCTCTTTCATACATTTCTTTTTTTTCAAAAATTTCTAAAAATTTTTCTCTTTTATATTTTTTTTTTCTATTTTGAAAATTTGGACTGAAGATGAGCTGATCGGCATCCGTTCGAGATCGGGCCACCAATGAACGTTGAAGTATTGACTTCTAGATTGTACCTCAAAGGAGAGTGTGTGGTCTAATTGTTCTTTGCACGAGAAGAAAACCAAATCTTCTTTAGGACAATGATTCTATCATTCTCAAATGTTAGACTTTCTAATCTTATTTTGTTACATTTAAAATTATTTTATTATACCAAAATTATTCTATCACGCATACATCAATAAAAATTATTTTTCAAATATTTCAAATATATATATAAATACACACACACATATATATATATATATTCCATACATAACAACTAACAGTCTAAAAAAGAATTGCAATAGTTTATAGTGCATGTATATAAATATAATTATTTATATTTAATTATAATTTATTTACCTTGTATATTTTATATTTTATATATAAAAAATGCAATTATATTTTTTTGTTATTTATATCATAATATCTATTCATTTTGTATCATACAAAATTAAATAAAGATCCCCACTAAACCTATACTGCAACATACAAATTAATTTTTAAAAAACTATACAAATAAATTAATAAAAGTCTTTAGGATTCAGAAATAAATAACTTAATTAAAAATCTTAACAAACTATAAGTCTGATCACATTGTCGATCATTTTAATAAAATCTTAATTTTCAAAAAAAAAAAATAGAAGACATTTTTAGAAACATATATTTTAAAAATAAAATAATTAATTAAAAATTAAAAATAATAAAATCTATTTAAATTATTTAAATAAATTTTTAATAATTTTTTTTATTTTTAAGATTTTTCTTTCTGAACTTGATTTGGATCCAATAACAATCTTTAAGGATGGCATCATTAGCCTTAAATCCAAAAAATTTGATGGATCCTATTTTAGGAGGTGGCAAAGCCAAATAAAGTTTTGGCTAACCATTGTAGGACTTTGGTTAATGATTGACCAGTCTGCTTGTTTCTCTAGTTCAACCACACTATCCTAGAAGAGGATTACATATGTTAAGATAAAATCCTTAGTACACTTTCAACTTACTCTATGATATTTATATGTCAGCTAAGAGTGCGAAAGAATTATGAGATACCTTAAAGTCCGAGTACGGCCTTGATGATGCTAGGATTGAACGATTCAATACTGTATCATTCCTTAAATATAATATGGTAGAAGATAAACCCATCAATTCTAAGAGTATCTTAGAAAATTTCAAGTCAATGGAGACAAATTCTCTGAAGATTTTAAGGTCTCTAGTCTTTTAGATAAAATGCCTTCTTTTTGGAAAGGCTTTGTCAAAAGTCAGCTCCAAAAGTAAGGAGAGCTAATCATAACCCAACTTTTAAACTTAATCAGGATAGAAGGCCAATATAGTTCTAAAACCCAGTAAACTAGAATTCCAAGTGTTTAAGCTAACCAATTCAATAATACCAAGCCAACAACAATACCAAACCAAAATCAAAGCCTAGATTTTAACCAAACCACCAATATCTATCAAACCAACCTTACCGCTTTTATCCAAATAAGCTCAAATCCAAGGGTAAAACCTTTAAAACCAATAACACTAAATCCAGCAAGCCTGTCCAAGGTTCAAGTGAAAGGTTCTGTTTTATATGTGAGAGGACAAACCATCTTGCAAGAGATTGTTTTCATCAAAAGAAGGAACCTCTTCGCAAACCTTCTACTTCCTCCGGACTCCAAGCTCATGTAGTTGAAGGTCTAGAAGACTCCACCTTTAGGTCAGCAAATATAAATCTTGAAATTAATATAAATCTTGAAATTAATGTTACTTCTTTCAACATTGATTGGTGGTTGGATTCGAGAGCTAATGTTTATATTTATTCTGATCGCTCTTGGTTCACTACTTTTCATGACTCAAGTAGAGAAGGTGTGATCTTAGAGAACAGCACAGCCACCAGGATCGTGGGACAATATCAAGTTAACCTGAAGATGACATCAGAAAAAGTTCTCATCCTGACAGATATGTTATATGTCCCAGATCTAAAGAACTTTGCCAGTGGGTCTTAGCTGATTCAGAGGAGATACAAAATTATCGTTGATTATAATAAAGTTATAATAACTAAGAATAATGCCTTTATAGGAAAAAGATATATAAGTGAAGGTTTATTCAAGCTGATTGTGATAAATCCTTTCATTAATAAAGCTAAGAATCAAATTTATTTTGTAAAAGGGTCTAAACAAAATCTGTGGCATGATAGGTTAGGTCATGTACACTTAGAAATATCAAGCATATGATGGAATTAAAACTAATTCCTAAATCAAACTTAGATTCATCTAAGTGTGAAATATGTACCGAGTTTAAATAACCAAGAAAATCATTCAAATTAATTAATTTTTTTTTTCAATCTTGAAGTTAATACATAGTGATGTATATGACTCCACCAAGACTGTAACCCATGGTAGCAATAGGTACATAGTGATCTTTATAGATGATTTTTCTAGATATTGCTACTGTTATCTAATTAAATCTAAAAATGAAACCTTCAACAAGTTTAAAATTTATAAGAGTGAAGTAAAAAATTAATAATAAAAAAAGATTAAAATTCTTAGATCTGATAGAGGAGGAGAGTATATCTCGAATAAATTCTTCTAGTTCTATCTAGAATATATTATAATTCATCAAGTAACTGCTCCTTACTCTCTATAGTCCAATAATATAGCTAAGCATAAAAATTGTATCCTCATGGATATGGTAAACGACATGTTTATTAATTCTGACTTACCCGAAAATTTATGGGAGAAGCTCTTCTATCTTCTTGCTTCATCCTAAATAGGATATCTATTAAGGATAGTGGCAAGACTCCTTATGAACTTTGGAAAGGAATGACTCATAACCTAGATTTTCTCAAAGTATGGGAGTGTCTGGCTAAAATTAATATCCCTAAATCCAAAAAGAAAATACTAGGATCTAAGACTATACATGCTATATTTATAGGCTATGCCCAAAATAGCAATGCCTATAGATTTTTAATAATAAAATCAGGAATTAGTGATATAACAGATAACTCCATCTTAGAAGCTAGAGATGCCTCTTTCTTTGAAGATATATATATATTTTTTAAATTAAAATTTCTAAATTTCCAAAATGTGAACCATTTTTCTCTAGAGCTATAAAACTAGAATTATAAACTGAACTTGAATTAAAAAGTAAAAAAAAATTAAAAATATTTTGGAGAAGACTTCTTCATATTCTTAGTAGAGGATAAACCTTTTATGTATGATGAGACGATATCATCATCAGAATCATCATATTGGAAGGAAGTCATAGATAGTGAAATTTGATCAATCCTAGAAAGTAAAACTTGGATTTTAATTGATTTACCTACAGGAAACAAACCTAGAGAAACAAAATGGATTTTTTTAAAAAAATTAAGGTCGGTTGGAACAATAGAAAGTTATAAAACTAGACTAGTTGTAAAATGATTTAACCAAAAGAAAGACAGATTACTTTGATACATATACTTCTGTAGCGAGAATAACTATCTTAAGAATTTTAATAACTTTAGCCTCAATTCTTAAATTAAAAATTTATCAAATGAATGTAAAAACTGTATTTTTAAATGAAAATTAGAAGAAGAAATCTACATAAACCAATCTCAAGGATTTGAAGTAAAAGGATAAGAATATAAAGTTTATAGACTAATTAAATCACTTTATGATTTAAAACAAGTTCCTAGATAATGATATATTAAGTTTGATGAAATTATCTTAAAAATAATTTTAAAATAAATGAATATGATAAATATGTACTATAAAAAGGCAGGATATGGATTTTATAGTATTATATTTATATGTAGATGATATATTATTATTTGGAATATCAATATAAATAATTTAAAAATTTAAAATTATTTATCAAATAATTTTTATATGAAAGACTCCGGAGAAGTTGATGCAATTTTAAGAATGAAACTTAAAAGAGTAGATAGTGGAATAGTAATAAACCTAGTATATTCAATAAAGAAAATATTTAAAAAGTTAAAATATTTTGATTTAAATCTTATCTATATCCCTTATAATCATAGCTCTCTCTTAATTAAAAATTTAGGAGAACCTGTTAATCAATTAGGATATTCTCAAAGGATAAAATCCCTATTATATATTTCAAATAGAACCACCCAGATATAGTTTATGTAGTAGGCTGACTAAATAGGTATACTAGTAATTCGAGTAAAGAATATTGGAAAGCTTTAGAAAGAATCGTTAGGTATCATAAGAAAACTTTAGATTACTCTCAATATACTCCGGTTATCCAGAAGTACTTGAGAAATATAGTGATGCCAATTGGGTAATAGATAATTTAAATGTTAAGTCCATCAGAGGGTATCTCTTTTTGTTAGAAGAAGTTGCAGTATCTTGGAGCTCTTATAAATAAATAATAATTTTTAGAAGTACATTAGAATTTGAATTAACAGTTCTTGATACTACATGTATTGAAACACAGGCTAAAAGATTTAATAAATGATATAACATTTATTTCACCAAAAATTTCTTTAAATTGTGATCGTAGAGTTTTAATTGATTTGTTAAATCAATAGAAAATTAATAAAAATATAAATAATCATATCCTGATCAGGTATAAAGCTGTAAGAAACAAAATGAAAGAAGTGATATTGCTATAATTTATATGATAAAAAAATAATCTGGTAAATCTTTTGATCAAAGACTTTTCAAAGGCTGTGATATCTGAGATATTGAGGGGGATGAGACTTAAGTCCATATATTTGTCACCAGAGTGGATCCTTACGCCATAGCAACCACATGGTTAAGGTTCAAAGGGAAATGATCTCTGAGATGACGTTTGGAAACACCGATTTGGAGTCTGTCTTCACTCCATCCCTATGTTGTGGTGCTCTATTGTGATGGTTAGGTTGAGCATAGTTCTTAATAAATCCAAGGCTGTGAGTTCAACGAGGTACGATTTTGTTGCATGTACTCTTGGAGGATCATCTTAATGAGAGTAGTCGTAAGGTCGCGACCATGGAATTAGGATGAATTTTTTGTAACTCTCATGAAAATCAAGGTAAGCACATTGCTTAGTTAATGCCATAACGATTAGTTTGAGAATTTTTTTAATTTTTTTTTTGAGGTTTTAAGCTTATAAATAGGTCTCTATTCCAGCAATACAAGGCATCCAAGAATCCAAGCTCTCCATGTCCTATATTCATCTTCCAAAAATTTCTAAAATTCTTTCTATCTTATATTTTTTTCTGTTTTGAAAATTTGGACTGAAAACGAGCTGATTGGTGTTCATTCGAGATTATACCATCGATGGATGTTGGAGTATTGGCTTTCGAGTTATATCTTGGAGGAGAGTGTGCGGTCCAATTATTTTTCATATGAGAAGAGAGCTAAATTTTTTTTAGAATAATGATTTTATTTACCTCCCAGGCAAGATTTCATAATCTTATTCTATTGTATTTAGAATTATTTTGTTATATCAAAATTGTGCTATCACAATACACATCACGAAAAATTATTTTTTAAATATTAAAAAAATATATAAATATATATTTATTTTTCATACGTGATAACTAGCAGCAATTTATAATTTAATCATGTTTGTCTAAGCGAGATAAAGATATATATATATATATATATATCAGAAGCAACTGGCAATAAAATATCTTCTCGAAAGGAAGGAGGCAATCGGAAATAAGGTATCTTGCCGAGAGAGAGAGAGAGAGAGAATCTTCTCGCATGTCTTAGTTGATAATACAAGAAATCAACGATGAACAAAGAGATCGAGTCGCATTAACAGTCTGAGCTTATAATCAAATCAAATCAAATCAAATCAAATCAAATCTCCTCTCTCTTGTACACGTCCCCTCCGAAAGCGGGCGGTATGTACACAAATACAATAATATCACACCCTCTAGCTACCACGGCATTTATAGTTCCCTTCTAATTTCAGAAACATGCTTTCCAGAATTAAATTTAAAAACTGCTTGTCAGGTTCTGTGAATAATGTTTTGGAAAAAAATATAAAAATATCCCTCCAACTTTACACCAATTTTATTTATATCCTCTTTATTTTAAAAAAATCTCGATTAACTAGATGCGAGATCCCAGCCATCTATACTATTGATAATGCACTGCTATTTGTCAACTACCGGTAAATGAGAAACAGAGAAAGTGGATATATATATATATATATATATATATATATATGTTATATACGTCGATAGCTGCCTGCCATATATGTGGGATAAGCATACCTACCATCTAACTAAAATATTTCCATTTCAATTTATAAAATAATGATAATAAATTGTTCTAAGTTTTAAACTCACCTATATTAAATTGAGCATTCAGCAAGAATGTTATACTTGTAAATATGTAGGAGTAAGTTAATTTATCTAGCTTGGTCCAAGTCCAAAACTTTTAAATTATGCAGCATTATCCTATAAGGTATATATATATATATATATATATATATATATATATATATACATATATAATAAAGCTAAGGGAGGCGATGCTTAATTGTTTAGCCTATTTATTTTATTTCAAACCATTATAAATCGAGCCAGATTATCTATTTAATATAATAATCAAGTTTGGATATGTATTTTTGATTTATTTAATAATTAAATCGAGTTCGAATTGATAGATCGTCAATCTATTATTATGTATCCAATTCCTATCTTATCTGCCCCGATTACATTTTTTTTTTTTTTTTTTTGATAAAATGAAAAACCATATTGAAAGATAATAGACTGTTAACTTTATGACAACCACACACACACACACACACATATATATATATATAGCAAAAAGTAGCTTACAGGGATAAGAGAACAGGACCATAATAATAAATATATACAAAATCGATTGGGAGGATAAAAATACAAGTATAGCTAAGTAGAAGTCATATGTGAAGATACAAACTATTGTTGCCTAGATCGCAGTGACCTGCAGCTTCGATATGGCTTGGATGAGTGGACTTCCCACCTGGAGACCTTCGAGTGCAGCCAGTCTTGCACAAAAAAGGAGACCCAGGCCAGGAATCCCAGTGGGGGCACTCTGACAATCAAGTCAGTGGACGACCAAGAGAAAAAGATCCTTCTTTGTAGAGCCCAAAGTGACCTCCATGTTCGAAGAATTTTTAAGAGATAGGGTAGAAGCTAGAGCAGTGGAAGTTCTTGAGGGAGTCTTCGGATGTTTCTCCTACCCTTGCCTCGACTCCTCTTTGCTTGCTCATACCTACCTTCACCGAAGGCCCCTTCGGGCTTCTTATAGAAGCCTGTTTCATTTGGTGGGGCTTAGAGCCCCAGTCTGGTGCTTTCTTGGTGCACCTCATGTGGGTGGAGCGCAGGTTTGTCCCTGTCTCTCTTGAGAGCAGGGGGACAAGGCTCGAAATTCTCAGAGGAAGATTTTGCCATGAGTACAGGCGGAGTACTGTGAAGTGCGCGTCCCTACCACGATGAGCATGAGTGACATGCCACGGGGCCTGACACTGATAGGACACTTCCTTTGACAGGCATCGTGCCACCATGCCTGGAGGCTTGGCGAAGCATTAGCCTGGCGGGAGATGCTACAGGGTCCGTGACTTCTAGTAAAACATTCTTTTTCCTGATGGTGCAGGTAGTGGGTTGCAGGATACGATGCCCTGGGCAGAGTGCCTTTTCAAAGAAAGTACCGACAATGTGCTGCAAGGCCCGACGCTTTGGCAGAATGCCTCTCCGTAGGGGATGTCGACAGTGTGCCTTGGTAGAGTTCTCTGTAGAGGGTGCAAGCAGCGTGTCCTATCGAAGCACCCCTCCGTAGAAGGTGCAGGCGGAGCGTCCCTCCGCAGAAGGTGCATGCGACGTGCCCTAGCGGAGCGTCCCTCCGCAGAAGGTGCAGTTTCTTTGAGTAACACGGGGGGGCTCCGGTGGGGATGGCGATACCACTTACTGGGATTGCTATTCCAGTTGCTTCCACGGTCGTCCGAGGGGAGACCAAACCCACCTGTCTTCGTTCAGGTTTGGTTTTAGGTGGGGAGCTCGACTTTGGCCAAGAGCTCGACCTCGGATGGAAGCTTGACTTCAGCCAGGAGCTCGACCTCGGACGGGAGCTCGATCTCGAACGGGAGCTCGATCTCGACCGGGAACTTAACCTCGGTCGAGAGCTCGATCTCGGATGGGAGCTCGATTTTGGATGGGAACTCGACCTTAATCGGGAGCTCAACCTCGGTGCTTATCTGGTGACAGTATCCAGATGGTACCTTTTGCCAGCTTGATGGCCAGCTGGATCAGATGCGGGCTGCATGTCAGTGGTCACGTTACATCATAAATTAATATAGAAGTAATGCATGATAAATTGAAGCAATGCAAGACTTTTATATGGTAAACAGTTGGTGCACGAGAAGTATTGATGTAAGACTTCTGCCCCAATTACTTGATTGGCACTTTTAAACAAGGCCAGACTAATCAACAGGAAGATAGATAAACTGAGGGTCCTGGTGGCATGATTTTCTAATTATGATGTTTGGTTATGATTGAAATCCCTTGAGAGCACTTGAAAGATGTGCAAAGCCTTGGAGGATCTTAGACTCATCATTGCATGGAAGTAACATTAACAATTAAGAAAAAATAGTCTTCTTTATGTGAACAAGTCCAAGAAAACTCTTTCCGTGAAAACCCAATATAGCCCAACTCTTCTTTATAAGTCGTTGCTATTTGCATGATTATCGTGGTGTACCAAAAAGAAAAAAATAAAAATAAAAAGGGGTAAATATAGGAAATCACCCCCTAACAATCAAAGCTATAGATTTCAAGCATTCTTAAAAATAAATAGATTGATGAATTGATAGATCCTTCCAATATTTTAAAAATCTTCAATATATGGTATTTTTCACAGAAATTAACTTGAGTTTAGACGGCACTAGATCTTAGAACCATAATTAGCCATGTACAAAGAATTCACGAGTATAAAGATTAAAAATTGACACGTACATTGTGTATGTTCAAATTATTCACCGTAGCACCAATTATTTATCCGATTTTAAGCACGTCCAAATTACTGGCTTGGAAGGTGGTATCTGATCTATTTAAAACAGCTATACGTGACGCCTGGCTAGATGTTAAGCATAACTATATTTATTCATCTAGCCGATGTGGCACTAATCTGACTCGTATACGCCAGAACATAGCGGTACTAATGTGATAATCAGAGGACTCCAAGGACGGGCTGATGTATCTCTAAGTTTTTTTTTTTTTTTTTTTTTTTTTTTTTTTTTTTTTGAGTCACGTACTTCTGCGTGATTTGGTTGACATGTATCATTTTTTTTTTTTTTTTTTGATAAAATGGTATATTCATCCAAGAATGAAGGTGAATACAACTAAGATGATCGAACAATAGAATCTCCCGAAGTGGAGAAGGAGCGGAATGCCAATTGGTTCATAAGATCGGACTGGAACGATTGGTCACATACGAGACAACCCAGTCAGTTGCTGAGTTCGTCTCTCTATAAACATGTTTAACGGAAGAAAAAATACAGCCCTGCAAAAGAAGATGAATGTCTTTGATGATAGGATGGGAAGCAAGCGCTGTGGTGATTAATATGTATCATTAGCCCATGAACTGGGGTGCGGTGATGCCGTGCTTCTTGAAAAGCATCCAAAACATCCAGAGCCGTCATGATCATCCGTCCTCCTGATCACCAAGTGCAGGGCTTCATCGATGCTCCTTTTTACACTGTTTTAGATATTAATAGTGAATTATGACATCCAATTTTGTAATACTTGCAAGTTTCGACCTAAAATTACTAATCGAGGAGTAAGAAATTTCGGTAAATGCCCTTCACTTCTCATAGACCAATACATATATAGATCTTCTTTCCATATTGACTTTGAATTCGTCGAAGCAGCAGCTTGAAAGTGATAAGATACTGCTAAGCATGTTTAGGATGAATTGCAAGCAGTACTTGATAATTAACTCTAGTTTACTCTTCCTGCATAAAGAAAGAACAACTACCAGGGCTTTTGAAAGTAGAGGTGAGATATTTTATCATAAAGATCATTGCTGAAGTGGATGGTCAAACTTTGATATTTTACATAGCAGGGACCCGAGAGGTGCGAGGTCGGAGGATATTTGATTACATTTTGGCCAGCCTGAAAGATTTTTAGAAATGTTCTTTCTTTCAAGAAGGAAGGAAGAAAGAAATTACAACTTGGAGCAAGATGTTTGGGGAACCAGCTGATGAGCATTTATGGGAAAGCAGTCAAGAAGATCCGAGACCATATCTTCCCTGATTTAGTACTTGACCAAGGAAAGGATATGGTATTCAGGAAGATACGATTCGTTTTGTAGGTCGTGGAGGCTTACAAGCCCCAACATATTACTTCTAGGAATACTGATTATAATGTGCCCAAATTGCACAAAATAAAAAAAAAATATCCATTCTAAACTCCTTAATTTCAAGTCTCTGGTTTCTTGGACCCGCACATTATCGCTTCAGTTATTCATTGGTGGCTTCTTACCAGAGGAGAAGGAAATAAAAGATTGCTTGTTCTTGCAACGGGCAGTCGATCGATCCTTGCACACTGATAGCTAGATGGATTTCAGTCACACACATGCATCATCAATTAATAGATCGTTTAAGAACCTCTTACCGATTAACCACATATGCGGACATCAAACACTCATCCAATCATTTTCCCTTTCGAGTACCAAGAATCCAGACTTCCTTTTGGTAGAATTCTAGAATCCAGACTTTGTAGCAAGCACTTGATATCCATATAGAACTGCTTCACAGTAGAAATATTAGATGGCTGCGAAGTCGAGCTAATCGATGGTACAATTCTGTAGTAATGAAAAAAAAGAAATGATGGACAAAGTAGAAGGATGAAACATTAGGATAACATGGTAAAAGTAATGAAGTGGACTAACGGGCCACACTATTAATTATTAACATAATAACGAATCTTTCGGTAAGAACCACTGATAGAATGTTACTTCTTCTTTTTAACAGTTTGAATTGACCTGTAGCTGTCACTGCTTGATAAATGGGCACCGACGCTTCCCCAGGGCTGATCTGTGATGGTACCAAGGCACCCAGGAAAAAACAGAAAAGCCCTTAAATAACTTTGCTATGGATCTGTATCTATATTTACATGCAGGATCTCCATATTCTTCCTTCCAAAGAGACGACAATGATGGAAACATCATCATGATATCTTCGACGGTCACCTTGGGGAATTTCCAGCAATTCATGGAAGTCCATGCCTGCAATTATAAGTACACGAATTCAATTGTTGATCGATCGATGGATCTAAGTAGTAGTGATGCAGGATGATGTCCATTAACATCAATAATTTTGGACATCTAAATTGTACCAGCTTTCTTTGCCGCACGGAGAAGGACCTCCTCGACAAGGTGTTGAGCAGGATCACCTTCGGGAGTCATTGCAATGAACATTTCGACCTCGGCTACCGCTTCTTCATTGGTGAAATATTGGTAAAGCCCGTCGGATGATAATATCAAAAATCTATCCTTTGGACCGAGTTTATAGTGATAAAGAGAAGGGTTGCACGAGATGTATGGAGAGGTTCCAACGTAATCAATTCTGAACCTCTCGAGAAGTGCATCGTTCCATTTGGGCTAAAGAAAATATATGCAGGTTGTCAGAAAATGAATAACCAGAACACCAAAACATTCGAAACACAAATCCTTCTCCATATATATTACCGAATTCAAGATGCCAAAAGCTTGACCTGTGGATATTTGTGATCTTATCACATATTGTCCGACCGAATCTATAACATTACAGGTCGCTATGGACTCATTTGCTTGAATGCCCAACCCTCTACGCTAGCAAAGCAGATAAGTACATTATTGAAGTTTTCAGTTTACCAAACCACTACTTATTTGAATCACTATATTCTTTGCAAGCCTACAGACCTGTCTGTAGGGCTCGGTACCGAAACTTCTGAAACACATTAACAGTTGACGATGCTAATCTCCTGGGATAAGTAACTCAGCACGACAGAGGTAAACTTTTACATCTCGGTTCAAAGAGTAGAAGGGAAAAGAAGGGAATAGGAGAAAAAATTAATCCTTACTTTTAATTGGAAGTTTTTTGACAAAAGAAAAGGAGAGAAATAGAAAGAATACAAATTTCCTCGAATTCACGGTATTTTTCCCCTCCAAAAATCAAGAAAGATAAGAAATTATTTTTCCTTCTTCCTTTAAACTCCGAACCCAACGGAGAAAAATATACCCTTTCTTCTTTTTCTTTTTCTTTTCTTTCCCTGCTCTGCTGATCTTTTCTTTTCCGGCGAACTCCCAACCATATCCTTGAGAAAACCTTTTGGTGTTTGTTTGTTGGTAATCGGAAAGGTTTATTATGCACGCAAGGCTCGATCTTGCCCTCCAAGACATCAGCTGGAACATGGTTTTCTTGGAAGGCACGCCACCTGATTTCCTAGTCCCATCATTAATTTGAATAAATATACTCTTTTCGCGCCTCCTTTCCTTAAAAAGACCAAGAAGACCGGATTCTTTTCTTGGATACCAGGATCGCTTAAAATAAGGGTTAAACATCATACAGAGAATAGGCTGGCTATGGGCCCCAGAGTCGCTTACTAATTTCAGAGAACTCGGAATTTGAATGACAAGCATCGAACGAACCCCCACATTTATTCCTCCTACTAAATAAACATTAAAAAAAAAAAAAAAAAAGGGCATCCAAATGCACTCCTCCTACCAGGGATTTGGGGGAGGAGGGTTAGATGCGCACGGCCCTTATTATCATGTTTTTGAATCCATGATGACATCCAGGTCACAAGAGAACATTAAATAAACATCAATGAGTATATTAGAATCCTATGACAGGGCTTCGAGTCAAGTTATTTATCTTCATATCTATTTTCTAGAAAAACCCTATGTCAAAGTTAAAAGGCATCATTGCGGTATTCAGCTTTATCATAAGCATCAAATCCATGAGTTCCACCATCTTATGTCGGTGAAAAAGCTTTTATCCTGAGTTCGTTCTTCTTATGGAGAGAATGACACATTCAATAATTAAAAAGATAGCACCTAATTAATCCAAATACCTACTAAAATGTTATGCCCAAGTCCATCTACCGGTAATCGCTTATACATTAGTTAGCATATGTACTGAAAAATAAATCAATGAGTTCTCGTGTATATATATTTATAGTCTGATAAATGTTTCTACCAAGCAGCCGCCACCTTGATAAATGTATACAAGATTTAGAAGCTTATGAGGAGCATTAATTGTGATGATGATAATAGCCATACCCGTTTCAAAAAGCCAGCCCCGAATGCTCGCGTGACCTTCAATGAACCCTTCACACGATCATTCGCAATGGCAGAAGCATCATCCGGGTGTTCATTCCTTATTCTACGAACTTCCTGAATCAGAACAAATAGCAGAAAATATATAATAATAATATAATATATATATATATATATATATATATATATAAAGGAGGAGACATCAAGACACCATGACCACATCTACCTCTTCAACACAAGTGTTGTGATCCAATGTAAGCTGCAGGGCTGCCAAATTTGAGAAACCATCCATTGGATCCACACTGCCATAAGTTTCAAGAACATTCCATGTCTCCTCGGTAATCCGTTCCGAATCCTGCCTCGCCTTCGCCATCAAAGTCCAAGCATCATCATCCGGCTCTGCCTTCTGTGCCAAAACTGCTCGGCTGTCGCCGACATTCATCAGATACACATCCTCTCCCTTCATCAACATCACCAGAACGCACGAGCCCATGAGTGCCAGCTCCGGATTCTCCGATACCATTTGATCGGCGATGTCCAAATAAGACTCCTCTGTTTCCCTCAGAGCCTGAAAAAGAGCCTTCAGCACTTCCACATGGTTCACTGCACCACTCCACGAGCTCGATTGGCTCGATTTCTCCTCTGATGTCCCATCAAGCTCCCATATTTCCCTGTTCCGCTCCAACTTCCACCTCCTCTGGTACTCCAACCACTTCCCCTTCCTCCGCTTTCCTTCTTTCCAACGCTCATCAGCCGGAATCCAATTTGTTTCCATCGATGGATCCAATTCCTCGGCGCCGGTGACCGGATCATCCGAGGGCTCGCAGAGGCCTCCGTGCTCGTCTTCCCAAAGGAGGCCCTTCAGCTCTCGTTGCACGGCAGAATAAAGATTGGAGAGGAGGTAATCGGTGGCGTCGGGACCGTTGAAGCCATCGTAGATCCCGACGAAGACCCACTCATGCTCCTCCGAGACCACGATATGGACTCGGTCCTCCCCTGCTTTACCCTGAGCCCACTGGAGACTGCTGCCCCGGGCGCTGAACAAATCAGAATCCTCGCCACCCTCCACGCTGTTCCGGCCGCTGCTGGGGCTCGGATGCGCGACGCCGTCGCCTCCGCCGCCTCCGTCGGGGAAAGGGTGGGACTCTTTGGGCCTCTTGATGGGGCCGAGGTGGGCGGCGGAGGAGATCGTGCGGGCGATGCTCTTGGTGAGGTTGCGGAGGAGGGATGCGGCGGTGAGGCGCGAGCGGCGGCGAAGGGCCAGACCGTGGGAGCGGCTCCGGGGCAGGCGGCCAGAGGGAGCGCGGTCGAGGGGGCCGGAGAAGAGGGCGGCGCGGTGGTCGAGGGGGCCGGACATGAACCCTCTCTCTATGGGTCCCGAGAGGAATCCCCGGTCGGCGGGGGCGAGGGGGCCGGAGAGGGGCCCGGAGGAGAAGCGAGGGACTGGCTGGAGGGGAACGGAGGAGAAGGAGGTGGAGCTCTCGAAGGCGGCAGCGGCGGCCGGCGGGCAGGCGAGTTCGGCAAGGGCGGTGGAGAGGGAAGTGGCTGTGTTGGCGCTGACCGAAGCGCCGGAGATGGTCCGGAAGGTGGTGGTCTCCTCGGAGTGATGAACCTTGGAGGAGGCCGTGGAGGCGGCGGCGAGGGCGTCGGGGCGGATGTAGCAGAAGGAGTGGCCAAGGCCCTCGTCGTAGGGCTCCGACGTGACAGCGGCGGCGACATGGCGGCGGCGGGCGTCGCCGGAGAAGCAGTGGATCAGCTTCGCGGAGCCGTTGCCCATGGTAGGAGAGAAAGAGAGAGTGAGTAAAGAGTTTCGGAGCGGTCTAGATGTGAAGGGAAGGGAAGGGAGGGGAGAAGAAGGGGAGGAGGGAGGCTGGTTGACTTGTAGCGTTGGTGTTGAACCGGGGAAACATGAACGCCCGAGGCGTTGACTGGAGAGCCGTGGAGTGAACCGAGGTATTGGCTTTGCCGCTTTGGGTTGAAGACAGGTTAGAGAACGAGAGAGTAATGAATGAGAGAACGAAGGGAGAAGGAAAGTCAAACGTGGGATGGGCACGGGAATGAGTGCCGTGGGGTTGCTCTGGTCGGTTCGATTGATTTCTACCGACACGTGGCGATCAATGGCAGCGCCGTGGACGGGTTTCTAGCCTACCAATTGTCGGACGCATGAGATTTACTCGCGGGTGCACGGTTGTATCAGTCGGTTCATGCATTGTATACGACGTACATCAGCCAAGGATCGAATCATTTTCTGAAACGTACCAAGTTGACAATAGGTTTTTGTACGCGTCGATATATGAATGTTCGAGATGGTGTTTTCTGTTTCGCGTCATCAGCTGATATTTCCCGTGCTGCTTCCTTCAACTCCTTTCACCAACCTTATATGACTTTTTGGCGAAGATTTCTTCGCTGAATTTATGGATTCTTAGATAACACAAGAAAGAGACTGCAGCGGATCAATTCTAGTCGATATTGATGCAATATATTTAGTTTTGTAGGATCTTGACTGCAATATCAAACACCATATTATTATAATATTGCTAGATCTTATTCTACATATTATGTGATGTCTTTTTCTACAGCGTAAATTTATTTGTTATATATGATATATACGTTTGATATTAAGATAGTGACAAAATGTGAATTCATGTGTTAAAATTTTTATAAATACTGTTGCTGCCAAATCTTTCGGACCGGGTTCTCTCGGTCTGGCTGGAGCGCTCCTTTTCTGGTTCCTGCAAAGAAGTTCCGCAGGCCGGTGGTGTTTCGGTGGGGGACACTTTGATAGCTAAGTCAGTGGAAGACTTAGGGCAACAGAATGGAGGAAAATTGCAAGAGATGAGCACGTAGAGAAGGAAAAAGCTCTCTTACCGCTCGGGATCCCCCTTTACCTTATATAAGCATGAAATTTTACCAGAATCTATTAGGAGCCAGCTGGGAATGGCCAAACTGCCCTTAAAGGAATCTTGCACGTGGCCAGGTGGCACCAGATCGTGGGAATTGAAGAGTAACGGCGCCGGGATCATGGGATCCGCAGAGTAATGGTGCCGGATATCAGGATTATGTTGTAACATAATCCTGGCACCAGCTGGAAGAAGCCTCTGGGGCTTTCATGCCATCTTTGGACAGACCTGTCTTGGGCCAATACGGACCTTGCTGAAGCGGGTCGGTCAAACCTTTGATGGAGTGGGTCGTTCGGACCACTGATGAAGTGGATCGGTCGGACCTCTGCTGGAGTGGGTCGTTCGAACCTCCAGTGGAGTGGGTCAGTCGGACCACTGATGGAGCTGGTCGTTCAGACCACTGATGAAGTGGGTCGATCGGACCACTGATGAAGTGGGCCGAAGGAACATCAGCGCCGGTCTGATTCAAGGGTAAGCCGGTTGGGTATAACAGTTGCCCCCTTGCTCTTAGCCTTCGAAGTGATCCGTAATTTCGAAGGACGAGAGTATCATTTTTGCATTTAATGCACCTGTCCTTGGGACGATCGCAGATTTGATTAGGCGTACTACGTCTGGTCGCGTCCCACTCCAGAATCCTACGCCCGGGACAGGTGTCAGCCCCGCGTTGGAGGCGGGAGGAGGCAGTTAATGCAGATGGGGCGCAATGATGAGCGGCCTACCTGGCCCGCCCGGCCGTCGGGCTTCGTATGCGACTTGAGTGATGTGGCGACATCTGGGCGGTTGGCACCGCGTTTGGGACAAGCTCTCCATCGCTGATATGGCGACCACGTGGATTGCGGCTCGAACGTGCTTCCTTCCGTCGCATCGGCTTCCACTACATGGAGAGTCGCATCGCTTGATGGCTGAATCGTGGCGCTCGAGGGACGGTGGGAACCGGTCCTTCCATGGGCTATAAAAGGAGGCGTTGAGATCCCGGGGGGAGCTTCCTGCTGCATTCGTGCTCGAAGAGATAAAGAGCATCTCTTTCCTACTACCTTCGTCTTCTTAGAAACCCAGTTTCCAGGTTAGTCTTCCCCCCTTCTTCAAACTTTATTACAATGGCCTCCAACAGCCACAGTTCCATCCATAGAGATAGAGAACCAAGCCCTGATGATATCCATTCCGAGATGACCCTGGAACGGGTAGAAGCCATTAGAGTTAGGTATAACATACCTTCTACCCTGCACCTTACCATCCAGGACCGGGAGGGGAGGGTGACCAAACTGCTGAGGCCGAGAGCCCTCTTGGTGTACGAAGACCACTTTAAGGCTGGCCTTAGATTCCCGCTGTGCGACTTCTTCGTCGAAGTTTTTAGTTTGCATAGGATAATCCCTGCGCAGCTGACCCCGAACAACATCCGGGCGATCAGCTGCTTCATGGTTTTGTGCCAAAGGGCTGGAGCCGAACCCAGGACCTCCCTTTTCACCAATTTCTTTATCTTGAAGAGGGACTTTAGGAGCCAGGAGTGGTGGATGTTTAGTCTCTGTCTTGGGCAAAGGTACTAGGAGGTCTCCCATCGGCTATCCATGGGTGAAAGTCCAGATTCTTCTATGTGGATTGCTTTCAGCCTTGGGGCTTCAAACCATCGTGGAGGGAACCAAGGTCGAAGGCCACCGACGGGAGAGCAGTGCTAATGGCCGACCAGGCCGACTTCAGTGAGATGGAGGGGGTCGGCCCAACCATGGTGCCAGAGCTGCTTCGGGAGGATAGCCTCCAGTTGGCCAGAATTAGCCGCCACGGATGCCTAGGTAGGATAGGAGCCGTTGTTGTCGATTTCTCTTTCTGATCCACGGGCTTCCCTAACTTATTCTGGCTTTCTCTTGTAATAGGAGAAAAAATGAAGCTTGATAGAGCCAGAGTGGCCCAACGGGCGGTAAGAAAGAGGGCCGCCCAGTCTGCAGAGGCGACCGCGGAAAGGCCAAAGAGGCAGCGGGCGGAGGAACGGCCCGCGACCGTCGTGACGGTGGACTCCAAGAGGACAACATGCCTTTGTCGGAGTGATTGGCGGCAAGGGCATCTGGGCCCTCATCCCTTGTCGGGTAGTCGATCGCCCGACCGGAGCAAGAGTCTTCAGAGCTGACAGACGTGGCGACGGCCCCAGCCTCATTACCCACTGAGCCGACAGAAGCGGTTCCCCCCATGGGCAAAGGAAAGGGAGCGGCCGAAGGAGAGGAGGTCGACGGCGTCCGCTACGAGACATATTGGCACTGGCATGCCCTCCACAACACGGGGCATGCTAGAGAGCTGCTCAGAGGGTCGATGACGGAAGCCGACTGGGAGGAGTCCAATCGGTGGAAGCTGAATGAAGTGGGGAAGGATGCCTACCGCGACATGATGAGGGTAGGTCATCATTCATTTACCTTCTTCTTTCCATTCTTTTTTCCTTGTGCATGACTAACTCAGATTTTTGCTTGCAGCTTGTCCATGGGATCTCGTTGATGGATGATGGTCTCGACGAGATGCTCTACATAGTAAAGGTCACGGAGAAGAAGGCCGAGGAGTCGGAGGTGGCCAGAAGGACAATGGAGACACTGTCGGCCTGTCAGGCCGAAGTCGAATCTTCAAAGAAGCAAGCAGAGGACTTGCAAACTCAACTAGTCAAGTGGGAGGCTAAGTTGAAGAAGAGAAAGGCGAAGATCAGCTCTTTAGTCAGTCAACTGAACGAGGAGGAGAAGCAATCTACCAAAGTCGACAGGAGCCCTCGGGCTTTCCAGGCGGCGTCGGTGAACTATGCGGCCCAGCTGAAGAAGGCCAAAGAATTGGCGGCGGAGCGGATCCGTGACACCGTGAAGGAATACAAGGCCTTCGCAAGCTTTCTCGACGAGATGGAGGAGGCCGGATCGGAGAGCTATGCGAACGGCTATGACGACTGCCTGAAGAAGGTAGTCGCAGCCATCCCGGAGCTTGACCTGTCCACCATACAGCTAGGTCAACAAGCCGTAGAAGAAGGGGCCGACGCCTAAGCTGCTGCTGAAGCAGGACCGTCGGAGGCTTCGGTTTCGACTTTGGACGCCACACGGGAGGTTGAAGCCGAAGCCCTTCCAGTTAACTTTTCTTTTTACCCGCCAGGCAAGGCTTAAGATTGGTTGTAAAAGCATGTTCTCTTTTTGTATGAGAATTTTTTTCTTTTCAATGAATGAAATATTCTTCCTTTGATATGCATCTTTGGTATTTATTTTATTTTCTTCCTTTCTTTAAGAATATTTCTAAGTATCGAATAGTTGGCCCAGCCCGACTCCAACTTCTTAAAGATATTTTTAAGTGTCGAAGGGTTGGTTTGGTCCAAACCCTTAAACTAGCTGTTTATAGGAAAATCCCTCAAATATTTAAGGATCCGAAGTAGTACTTTTTGAGCGAGATCGGACTTTTAAGTAGACTGCCATAGAGCCTTTACCGACCGGGATCGGACTTTCGGTGTGGGCTGCCCTAGAGCCTTTGCCGAGCGAGGTTAGACTTTCAGTGTGGGCTGCCTTAGAGCCTTTGCCGATCGGGGTCGGACTTTTTCATAGAATGGACTGTGGCCTTCATTGATAATACTTGCGAAGGTTGTCTACATTCCAAGGACGCACCACTTGACGTCCGTCCAGGTGCTCGAGTCGGTAAATTCCGGCTATGATCACTTCAACTACCCGATAGGGGCCTTCCCAGTTGGAAAAAAGTTTACCTTATTCGATCGGCCTGGATATCTCTGTCTTTCGTAGAACCATGTCTCCAACCCAGAAGCTTCGAGCTTTGACTTGAGAGTTGTAGTATTTGGCCATCTTTTGGCGATATGTCACCATCTTCAAATTCGCCTGGAGTCTGGTTTCTTCGAGCAAGTCTAGATCAGCCCTTCTTCATTCTGAATTTGATGGTTCGACAAAATGATCAATCCAAAAGGATTGCAAGGAGACTTCCACAGGTATGACTGCCTCACTCCTGTAGGTCAAGTTGAATAGAGTTTCTCCAGTCGCCGTCCGGGAGGTAGTCTGATAGGCCCAGAGCACCAAATGAAGTTCTTCCACACAAAGCCCTTTGGCGTCGTTCAGTCGGGTCTTCAAGCTGTATAGGATTGTCCGATTGATGACTTCGTCTTCTCCGTTGGATTGGGGATGTTCGACTGAAGTTAGCCGATGGAAAATATGGTATTGCTGGCAGAATTTCTAAAATTTTGGATTATCGAACTGTCTTCCATTATCGGTGATGATTGCCTGTGGTATGCCGAACCGGAAGATAATGTAGTTCTGGATGAAATTTGCACTTTGGATTCTGTGATTTGTGCCAGTGGCTCAGCTTCCACCCATTTAGTGAAGTAGTCGATGGCTACAATCAAGAACTTCCATTGTCCGGAGGTTGGCGGGAACGGCCCAAGGATGTCCATCCCCCATTGTGCGAACTGCCAAGGGGTGGTCAACAGGGTTAGCTGACTAGCCGGTCGTCTCTGAATGCTGGAGTACATTTGGCACGTGTCGCACTTTCTGACGAAGTCTGACGCGTCCTTCTAGATAGTTGGCAAGTATTAGCCCTGTCGGATAATTTTGTAGGCCAAGGATCTTCCTCCTAGGTGGTCACTATAGATGCCTTCATGCACCTCTCAAAGCATGTAGTTGGCATCCGATGGCCCCAAGCACTTGAGCAGCGGTTGCGTGAACGACCATTTGTATAGAGTTCCATCAAGGATGACGTACTATGAGGCAATCCAGTGCACGCGCTTAGCTTCGATCTTATCTTCTGACAGGGTCCCTTCGATAAGGAACGCAAGGATGGGATCCATCCAAGAGGCTTCTCGTTCCACTTGATGGATTCTAGCCATCTCTTCGGCAATGCTTGGGCATTGCAGGTACTCCATAAAGGTTTGGTCGGAGGAGTTGGTGACGGTAGTGGCCAATCATGATAAGGCATCCGTCCGAGAGTTCTGCACTCGAGGTATATGGAAAATCTTGAAAAATTTAAGTCGAGTCACGAGGCTTTGTACCTTGCCTAAGTATTTGGCCAAGGTTGGATCTCTCGCCTCAAATTCACCCTTCACTTGGTTCACTACTAGTTGGGAATCGAATAAGGCCTTAATCTGACCGATGCTCAGCTCGTCGGCTATTCTCAGTCCTACAAGGAGGACTTCATATTCCGCCTGGTTATTTGATACCTGGAATGCGAAGTGCAGGGCATATTCCAGGCTCTGTTCATCGGGGTCGGCCAGAATTAAGCCTGCTCTACAAGCAGCAAGGGTAGATGCCCCGTCCACATGGAGCATCCAGGTGGGTTCTGCTTCTTCAGCAATGTCATCCTCAGGTGTGTCGGCTGTTTGGGGAGGTGCTTCCTGTCTCCAGGTACACTTTGCTATGAAGTCGACGATCACCTGAGCCTTCATGGCCGATCGAGGCTGAAAGGAGATGTCAAATTTACCAAGCTTAACGGTCCACTTGGCAAGCTGACCGGAGGTGTCGGGGCTTCTGAGGATTGCCTTAAGAGGTTGATCAGTCAGAACGATGATCGGATGTGCTTGAAAGTAAGGTCGCAGTCACTTGGCTGCTATAATCAGGGAGTAAACAAGCATCTGCACCTGGGGGTACCTTGTTTTGGCATCATGGAGAACTTCACTGATATAGTAGACAAGCCTTTGCTGGTTGTTCTCCCCTATCCAGATGAGGACGGAGCTCACTGCCTCGTTTGACACCGACAGATACAAGTATAGGGGCTCTCCCTCCATAGGCTTAATAAGCAAGGGAGGAGTCTTCAGGTACTCCTTCAATGCTTCGAAGGTCGACCGACACTCGTCGGTCCACTAGAAGCGATCCGACTGCCATAGAGGTTTGAAGAAAGGGAGGCACTTCTCAACCGACCCGAAGATAAAGCGGCTGAAAGAGGCTATTCGGCTTGTAAGTTCCTGCATCTGCTTCTTGCTGGTCGGATGTCCCATGTTGATGACGGCCTTGATTTTATCAGAGTTGATCTCAATTCCTCTCTGCATGACCAAAAAGCTAAGAAGTTTTTTGGAAGTCATCCCAAAAGTGCATTTGGTTGGGTTCAGCTTCATCCGATGACGCCTCAAGGCATTGAAAGATTCTTGCAGGTCTTTGATGTGGTCGGCTCTTCGGAGGCTCTTGACTATCATATCGTCAACATACATCTCCATGTTTCTTCCAAGTTGCCCTTCAAAAACCCGGTTGATCAGTCTTTGAAAAGTGGCTCTAGCGTTCTTCAGGCCAAAGGGCATCATTTTGTAGCAGTACAGCCCTTTATCAGTGATAAAGGCTGTCTTCTCTGTCGGAAATTGTATCCCAAAGCCAATCGTCTATGCTGTAGATGATTGTGCTACCTTGTATTTTGTATATAAATTCTTTTAATAAATAAAAGTTATTTATTTTGCCTGTTCATCATATTTACATTTTTTTGAAATGAACTCTTGTATGATAGAGTCCTTAGAATTACATTGTTTGATATAGAGAGGATATATCAAGTAGTTCTTAAACTGTTTCACAACCAAATGATACATTGGTATAGGACGACAATGTATCAAGTGTAGGTTGTTGTATGTCACATTTGTTGGTTGTTCTTTTAACCAAGGAGTGTGGAGACACTGGTGTGACATGCAAGTGAAATGTATGACATTTCACTGAACATGACCCTCTGCGGAGCTCCCTTCTGCCAAAGGGTTTCTCGCAAAGGGATATGGATATGTGTCCCTCAGACCTGAGGTCACCATGGCAGCTTGCAAGCAACTCACTGTACTTTGGTACCGGACTACCTGAATTTTTAATCAAATGATGGAAGGTTTCTGGGTGCAGTCAAGTACTTGTGGAGCGGTGGTGGATCAAGATGGAATTGACCTCTCCAAATAGTTTGGAGTGAATGACTCACTATATCTTAATTTAGCAAAACCTTGGCTAGAGTAGTTCTTATAAGGAGTCACAGAACTTGTGAGGTTGAGATATGATCTGGATAAACTAAATTAGGGTTAGCAGTTGAACCCTAGGTCATCCTGAGCATTATGAGGTCAAAGGGATGATTATGCGGCAACCATATGCCTGAGGTTCTTATGAGGTGCTTTACATCTTCGATTTATCCGGACATCTGGTATCATTGCTAGATGAGGACTTTGACTGATACTGAAAATATTTCAGTACTACCGGTTTAGTGTTCGAACCTATAGGGTCACACACCATAGAGGATTTCTATCTGATTTTAAGGCTAATCAACGATTGAGAATCGTTTGCCATCACTGGAAGCCAATATTATTGACTTTATTCCAAGTATCGATACTTAAAATTTTGCAGGTGTCGAAACTTGGTGAAGTGTGGTAATTTTCGTGAGTCGACACTTCCTGTGATGAGCAGAATTCTGGAAAAATCTTTTGGAAGGATTTTGGACAAGTTTTGACCTGGTTTGAATTTTAAATTCAAACCAGTTTTGGCTCCAAGGTTATTTGGTATGATAGTCATACTTACCTTCTTGGGTTGGACCCATTTGGTATGGCCTTGATCCTCTCCCCCCTTCTCTCCCCTCATCTCTCCTCCTTCTACTTTCTCCCTCTCCCTACTGCCCCTACAAATGAAAGTCATTTCTGTGGCTGCAATAGATTTTTGAGAAAAGCTTTGTGAGAGAAAGATAGAGAAGGGTTGTGAGAGGTCTAGAGATTAGGTGTGAGAATTCTAGCATTCTAGCTAGGTTTTGGGAAGAGAGTTCTCTTGGAAAAGGATTCCAGCTCTTCTCCTAGTCTTTCTGGAAGAAGAAGATCGGCCCAAGGATCCCGAAGAGCTAGCACTCCAAGGGAGTTGATCAGAGTCGAGCCCAGGTATGGATTACCTGTAGAGGCCAGAAACGCGTGTGGCTCGAGCACCCTCCTCCTTCCACAGCTTCTCTTAGTATAAAGGTATGGTACTTTTATATTTGTGTTCCTCTCTTGCTTTGATGTTATGTTGCATGCTAGGTCATTATGCTAGATCTTGATACGGGTAGATCGGTAGATTGTTTAGATCTATCTACCGAGCCTTCCGCTGTGCGTGCTTTAAAATTATTTTAAAATGCATTCCTTCTGTCCTATTTTTTTTTGCATATTGTATGTTTGGTGTAGGTGCCTTCACCTTCAATAGTATTAGATCTATAGGTTCCTTTTTGTAGTATAATGATTTTATCATGCTAATAACATCACTTCTTAAGTACTTGGATTGAGTGCTTCACCATGGCCATCCGGTCATAGGAGAGAAGTAGAGTTACAAGACCCTCTCTTCCCATTCAATGAGGTCTCCTATGGCATGTTAGGGTGCCGATGTGATTAACTTTTGAAAAGAAAAATAAGAAGCAAGAAAATGTAGATTAAAAATATTTTAATCTAATGAAATGATCATAAGACAACTATAGATAAGATCTAAGAGTTTTTATTAATCAGTTTTGATTGAATGTTTGGAAAAACATTGGATTTGAAGTCACAGTTCTTTTTCTGTCTCAGGTTGTAAGTCGACACTTGAACTTGTAAGTGTCGACTCATGAGTATTTTTGCTTGAGAACTGGGCTCTGTTTTTTTCCTGTAACAGGTTGAAGTGTCGACATTTGACCAGGAAGTGTCAACACTTGACCAAGAAGAATCAACACTTGGGCTTGTGAGTCGACACTTGGCCTTGTAAGTGTCGACTCATGAGCAGGTCCACCTTCTGCCCTCCGGAGCGAGACCCTCGGAGGTTAGTGCCTTGTGGTCGAGGTCGAGCAAAAGCGCTCACCCGCCAATGTGGAGCCTCTCCGAGTGCGCGCCCTCCGGACCCGGCCCACTCTCTGCCCTCCTCCACCAAGACGCCCCCGCGAGCTCAGAGTGCTTAGGTCGAAGCGAGCCCTGCCATTCCAGCTTAGTCCCAGCTCGGACGAGGTCATCGCCAGCCCAGAACGACAGCGAGAAGCTGGTGCCGGTGCAGGCGACCCCGCCCCGCTAGCTGAAGGACCCTGGGGGGCAAGTTAAGAAGCTGGTACCGGTGCAGGCAGCACCTCCGTCGCGGCCCTAGTCATGGCCCGGACCTCCTCATCCCCAACATAGACGATGGGCGGACTTGGAGGAGGGCAGGGCGCAGCGGCAGTAGCAGCAACCCTCGCCCGGACCACCACTTCGAACTCTGCCACAGGGACCTGTTGGACCGGCCTCGGGGCCATAGAAGCTGCTCTCTCCACTAGTGCAGGAGCCACCCGAGCCGCCTCCGAACTCGGACCAGCTGGAGCAGTCGAGCTCAGACCGATCACTACCGTGGGGGCGACCGCAGAAGCACTCTCACTCCGGGCCCACCTCAGCGCAGGCTCCCCGGCCAGCCCGGTCGGTGGCCTCTTCTTGGTGATGGCCAAAAGGTCATTCACGGAGAAGATCATCCCTACATCCAAATTACACAACAGTTAGAGCCCGTGGGAAATAATGCAAGGAGTACAAGAGTAAAGGAAAAGATAAGTTCAGGTCGAACTCGCCCAACCCATTCATTGGGTCGACCCGGTCGGTGAGGTTCTGCTCAGATAACAGGACCCCGAGAGGAGGAATCCGGGTGGTGCAGAGCTGCTCGTAATCATCCCGGTCAGCCGCATCGACCACAGAGTTTCGGTTGGGGGACTTGTCTGGGTCACTCCAGACCCAGTCGACCCCCTCGACCTCAACAAAGAAAAACTTGCTCTTCCATCCCCTGATGGAAGAGGGAAGCTCGAACTTGATGCCCTTCGGGCGAGAGGACAAGGACCACCACCCATCCTCGGTTGGGTGGCGCTTCAGGACGAAGAAAGTCCTGAACAAGGAAAATCGGGCAACGAACCCGTGGAGGTGACAAAGCACAATGATGGAAAAAATGACCCTAATAGTGTTTGGAACTAGCTGTGCGGGGACCAGACGATAATTGTCCAAGATGGACAAGAAGAAAGGATGGAAAAGAAACCGGAGGCCCCCAGAGAAGGTCCCCTCATAGAAGGCAAGATGGCCCGGGCCACTCGAAGTGACCCGTTCCCTCAGACGAGGGAACATAAGCCGGACAGAAGGTGGGATGCCATAGACGTCCCGGACAGTCCCGAGTTCCCCGGCGGTGATCGTCGAGGCGACCCCATTAGGACCTGCAGGCCGGATAGACTCGAAAATAGGAGCAGAAGAAGGAGGAGGGAGAGAAGGACCGGATCCCGATTCCTTGATGAGAACCGGACCGGGAGAACGCCTCCTATTGAGCTCAAAGCGAGCTGCATCTTCCTCCCCACCGGAGGAAGAAGAGGAAGACGCCGGCCTCCGCTCGGAAGGATCGGCTTCACCTTGATCAGTGGAGGGGCAGAAGCCCGGACCAGAACGGGACATCCTCAAGGACAAAGAAAAGGAAGGACTCAAAGTAAAGGATCGAAGAGGAAACTCAACCTGAAGTGGACCCCAGACTCGAAGGAAAAATCCTATCCTAGCGGGGAAGGAGGAAGAAGAAACTGACCTGGTGCCTTAGAAAACTCTGGGCAACTGGAAGGAGGAAGAAGCTTGGGCGCGGTAGCAGCAGGCACAGAGAATTCAAAAAGAATAGATGGATCGGATAAGACCCTCCTTTCATTTTGAAATGACCCGAAGGATCCGTACCGATTCAACCCCTCCGCCAACGGATCCACGCCACGTGCTACCCACCGGTGAGAATGGCATCCCGGCCGCTGTGCATTCTGCGCCAACTTAACTGCTCCTCGGACGAGGCCATATGGCATCCCCGCATTGGTCCGCAGGGTCAGTCCCCGAAGTGCCAGCAATCATGGCCATCATCATGCCAGATTTTTGCCTTTCCATGTCAGCGGCGCAATTTCTCCCTTCGACCCGAGCGCCGTGCACTAACAGGCCTCGGGAGTTGGGGGCAAATGATGTGGAGGGATCGCTGACGTGGAGGAACCGGCAGGCGCCACGTCAAGAAAAGAAGCCGTGTTAACTCTCCAGCCCAGATTCCACTACCGAGCTGGGCTGAGCTCTCAGAATAACAAGCCGAGCTCAGTCCTCCGCCAGGTCATGCCCGTGAGCTCGGGATGCCTAGGTCGGAGCCGCCTTTTGCCCTCCAGAGCGAGACCCTCGGAGGCTAGTGCCCTACGGTCGAGGTCGAGCTCAGTGCTCACCCGCCGATGTGGAGCCTCTCCGAGCGCGCGCCCTCTGGACCGGGTCTGCCTTTCACCCTCCAAAGCGAGACCCTCGGAGGCTAGTGCCCTGCGGTCGAGGTCAAGCTCAGCGCTCGCTCGTCGATGTGGAGCCTCTCCGAGCACGCGCCCTCTGGACTGGGTCCGCCTTCCACCCTCCAGAGCGAGACCCTCGGAGGTTAGTGCCCTGCGGTCAAGGTCGAGTTCAGTGCTCACCTGCTGATGTGGAGCCTCTCCGAGCGCGCTCCCTCTGGACTGGGTTCGCCTCCTGCCCTCCGGAGCGAGACCCTCGGAGGTTAGTGCACTGTGGTCAAGGTCAAGCAAAAGCACTCACCCGCCAATGTGGAGCCTCTCCGAGTGCGCGCCCTCCGGACTGGGCCCACTCTCTGCCCTCCTCCATCGAGATGCCCCCGCGAGCTTGGAGCGCTTAGGTCGGAGCGAGCCCTGCCATTCCAGCTCAGCCCCAGCTTGGACGAGGTCATCGCCAGCCCAGAATGCCATCAAGCTACCCGAGGACCGTACTGGAGCACCTACTAGACCGTACTGACCACCTGCGTCTACCAGTTACACCAGAAAGGCTAGCAGCACATTGATCGAGATGCCACACTCCTCACCAACCACTCAGATCGCCTAGGAAAGGAAGCCAACCGGGAGATTCGAATCCCACGGTTTTTCTGCATATTGTATGCTTGGTGTAGGTGCCTTCACCTTCATCCTCATCCTCCGGGTACATTCTGATTTAGTTGTACCCAGAGAAGGCATCCATGAAGCTCAGAAGCTGGTAACCGGTAGTGGCGTCCACTAGTTGATCGATCTTTGAAAAGGGAAAGCTATCCTTCGGATAGGCTTTGTTGAAGTTGGTATAGTCCACACATATCCTCCACTTTCCATTGGCCTTTCTCACCATTACAGCATTTGCCAGCCGGTCGGGATAATGGGCCTCTCTGATGAAGCCAGCATCGAAGAGCTTCTTATCCTCCTCATCAATTACCCTCTATCTCTCGGGGGCGAAGCTCCTCTTCTTTTGTCTGACAGGCTTGTAAGCTGGGTCTACCTTGAGTTGATGGGTTATGACCTCCGATGGGGTGCCTAGCATATCCAACGCCGACCAGGCGGAGACGTCGGCATTGTCCCGTAAAAAGCTAACCAACTCCAACTTGGCCTCTTTGCTAAGTGTGCTTCCAATCTGTAAGACCCCGGTGGGATCGTCTTCCTGAAGGGGTACGAATAGGATCCTCTCGACTGGTTGTCTGCAGTAGTCGGCTTCGGCCCTGGGATCAAGCTATTCCAAGATGGAACGGTCTTCTGATTGCCTGTCTTGGATGGTCAAACATTGCCTGGCCATCTTGCGATCCCCCCTCATTACTCTGACTCCATCCGGGTCGAAAATTTTGTCAGCAAGTGGTAGGTAGACACGATGGCCTGAAATTTGTTAAGGGCCGACCGTCCCAAGATGGCGTTGTAAGCCGAGGTTGTGCGTACGACTACAAAATTGTTGGGGAGGGTCTTTTGACAAGGCTCTGACCTGATTGTAATGGGCAGAGTTATTTCTCTTTCCACGCCAGCGGAGTCCCCCCCGAACACCCTCAACGGCATTGGGGATTCCTGCAGCTTGGCTCTATATAGGTTCATTCTAACAAAAGCATCATACAACAAAATTTTTGTGGAGCTTCCATTATTAATGAGGATCCTCCTTACATCATAGTTGGCAATCACTGCCCATACAATCACAGGGTCATTCCCAGGGATTTGGGCCTCTAAGAGGTCTTCGTCGGAGAAACTAATTACATTAGAACTTCGGGGCCTCTTCGCAATGTCTTGGTCTTCTTCATTCCTCCAATCGGACCGACGGTGGAGTATACCCATATTTCCATCGGTGGGGCGCTGGTTGGGCAGCTTTATTTCCTCCGAGGGGTCCCTGGCAGTAGAAGTTTCAGCCCGAGTCCTCTGGGGTCGGACATACTTGTGCAGGTACCCCTTCCTGATCTTATCTTCGATCGTGTCCTTCAATTGGAGGCAGTCTTCAGTTCCGTGCCCATGGTCATGATGGAACCGACGATACTTGTCCCTGCTCCTTGATGTGGAGGGGCTCCTCATCGGGTGAGGCCTTTGCAGGAAGGTCTCGTTCTCTATTTCCATAAGGATTTTATCCCTCAGGAGGGAGAGAGGTGCATAAGTCTCGAACCTCCTGGGGAAGTCCTTCGGATTAGGGTTATGGCATCGGGCCGAGTTGATGCCATCGTTGGGAGGTTGGACTTCGGGAGCCTTGTCACTCTGCTTCTTGGGGGCCAACCTCCCTTCAGCCTGGCATCGGCTCGCCGCTTGCTCTTCTGCCAGGGCGTATTTCTGTGCCCAGGCCAGCAGTTCAGAGTAGCTTGTCGAGAATTTTTGTCCAGGGAGAAGTTGAGCCTGGACGATCGATGCCCCTTCTTGAAGGCCGACATAGCTACGTCTTCATTGAGGTCCGGGACCTTCATGGTCGTTGAATTGAATCAGGCCATGTAGTCCTAGAGGGTTTCTCCTTCTTTCTGCTGCACGAGGAAGAGGTAGTCCGTGTTCCTCGGCGCCCGGCTGCAAGTCCTGAAATGAGACAGAAAGTATTTTTCCAGCTGGAAGAAGGAGTGGATCGTACCTGGTCGGATGGCGGAGAACCACATCTGAGCTGCCTTTTTAAGTGTCGCAAGAAAGGTGATGCAGTGAAGGGCGTCGATGGCATCTTGTACCATCATGTGAGCCTTGTAAGTGCCCAGATGATCCAGTGGATCGGTGGTACCATTGTAGGCATCCACTTGAGGGATCTTAAAGTGGCGGGGGATAGCCTCCCCATGATTCTGGCGGAGAAAGGCGGGCAAGAGTCATATGCCTGCACCCCGTCGACCTTTTGCCGATCAACTAGCTCAGCTATTTGCTCCTCCATGCGTTGGAGCTTGCTGCTGTAGTCCCTCAGGTCCTCGCTATGGTGCTGATCGTCATCAGGGACCGAGTTTGCGAAGGAGAGTGAGGCGGACCTCGCTCTCTTTTCATCACCGTGAGCCCCCTGAGACCTCCGTGGCTCCAGGGCG
This sequence comes from Areca catechu, assembly GCA_021397845.1. Lineage (NCBI taxonomy): Eukaryota > Viridiplantae > Streptophyta > Magnoliopsida > Arecales > Arecaceae > Areca > Areca catechu. Next base: position 4,639,847 of record CM038040.1, on the reverse strand, counting down.
GCGTGGGAGCATAGCTGAGGGACTCCCAGCTGTCGACTTTCCTTAGCAGCAGGTTGATGGTTGGTTTGGGACACCGCGAGCGACTGCTGTCTATCATTGGCCGCATCTTGGAGGTTCTGAATCACGGCAGCAAGAGTGTCAATGCGGTTCAGAAAAGTCTGGAACTGCTGTTGTCCCAGGGTGATGGTAGGTTGAGCGGCATCATTCTCCTTGAGAGAATCTTCCGATTTTGACGTTGAGTGACCTTTCATGATGGAGGTATTCTGGGCTCTTCCTTTCACCATTGCTTTACTTAGTCGTGGATTCCTCCTTTTAGAGAAGGGAAACAGAACGAATATTCATGCCCTTCCTCTAGCACTAATCTGTTGTTGCTAAATCTCTCGGACCGGATTCTCCCGGCCTGGCTGGAGCGCTCCTCTCCCGGTTCCTGCAAAGAAGTCTCGCGAGCCGGTGGTGTTCCGGCAGGGGACACTCCGATGGCTAAGTCAGTGGGAGGCTTAGGGCAACAAAATGGAGAAAAATCGCAAGAGATGAGCACGTAGAAAAGGAAAAAGCTCCCTTACCGCTCGGGATCCCCGGTTACCTTATATAGGCACGGAATTTCACCAAAATTTGTTTGAAGCCAGCTGAAAATGGCCAAACTACCCTTAAAGGAATCTTGGACATGGCCAGGTGGTACCAGATCGTGGGACCTAGAGAGTAACGGCGCCGGGATCGTTGGATCCGCAGAGTAATGGCGCCGAGATATCAGGATTCTGTCGTAATGGAATCCTGGCACCAGCTGGAAAAAGCCTCTAGGGCTTTCATGCCATCTTTGGAGCAACCTGTCTTAGGCCAATATGGACCTTGTTGAAGCGGGTCGGTCGGACCTCCAATGGAGTGGGTCGTTCGGACCACTAATGAAGTCGTTCGGACCTCCAATGGAGTGGGTCGTCGGACCACTCGTTCGGACCACTAATGAAGTGGGTCGTTCGGACCTCCAGTAGAGTGGGTTGGTTGAACCACTGATGGAGCGGGTCGTTCGGATCACTGATGGAGCAGGTCGTTCGGATCACTGATGGAGCAGGTCATTCGGACCACTGCTGGAGCAGGTCGTTCGGATCTTCGCTGGAGTGGGCCGTTCGGACCTCCAGTTCGACCGGGCCGAAGGAATGTCGGCGCCGGTCTGATTCAAGGATAAACCGGTCGGGTATAACAAATACTAACTTCTCAAAATTAAAGAGGTAAATAGATTTTTCAAAAATACTAATTTTTTTTAAAAATATAGAAACCTTTTAAAATAAACACATGATATGCAATGATGCCTACAAACACCATAGAAAAAACCAACTACACTGCTTGTTCCCGATCAAGTTAGGATTAATTCACGATAAACAATGATGTTGCAGGACAAACGGAGAAAGTAAATGTTAAATGATCCGACCTTTCTACGTACATTCTGGAATGATGAGTACACTCTTTCTCGCACGTACAATCAACAGTAGGTCAAGGGATTATATAAAAGGGTTTGGACAAATCTGGCAAGAACTTTCTTGGTTCTGGGAAGGTTTTATCAAATTTGACACAATTCTATAGTCCATAGTCAAAAATTTTGATTAAGAAAAAGAAGGGAACATGGTTGCCAAACATGGAAGCGGGACCAGGATAAAAGCATCAAGCATTGCATTTTGTTAAACAAGCTTATAACTAAAGCAACAAGTTTCACGACCAATATTTTTATTAGAGAAAAAAATAAAAAGAAGTCGATTTTGCATGAAAAAAAAAGTTCCACATCCAAAATCTAAATATCATCTCAAATTTAGTTTCATGTACAAAAATATTGTCACGTCCCGAATCCAGCAACAGAATCGGCTACGCGACCGGCCGCACAAACTCTAGGTTTTATCCTAGAGATTATGCAAGGCCTACGTACACCAAAAATCAACCATATCAAATTAAAACTAATATTATATAAATAATCAAGTAACAATTGTACAATCCATTTATTAAGTCGATATTACTAATTGGTCTACTGATTCACAAACATCAGTAACCGAAACTAACTCTAACTAACTAACTAACTCAGCATATATGAAGCTTTGTCTCACGCCCAGTCCAAATCCTGTCACGCATCCTGAGTCTCTAAAAAATCAAAAGGTAGGAAGTGAGCTATACAGCCCAGTAAGGTATCCATAAGATCACTCCAAATAATAATATAAATTTTCTGAAACAATAAAATATCAGTATGTTAAGTCATGCAATCAAATGCTTTAAACCTCATGTATTACAGAACCTTGATAATTTTACATTTTTCCTTTAGAATTCCCATTAAGTAACCTTTATCTTTAGGGTTCTGGACTAGCCACGGTCATGTACCAGCCCATGACTGGCAACCACAAAGCGACCATGCATACTATGGTCGGTCCTGCTCATGTACTAAGCCCGTGGCTCGGCTGTCCCACGTACTATCCGCCCGTGACCGACTCCCATGTACAAAGTTCGTGGCTCAAGCTGTATAACCACGGTGCTACCGTAACATAGCTAGACCAAATACCGTATTGACATCATTAACACTTGTCAAAACATATCCTTTATGAATTCTTGATAACCGGTATTGTGGTCCAACCCACTCGATAACCGATGTCATGGTCCAACCCATTTTAATAACCGATATCGTGATCCAACCCACTCGATATCCGGTTTCATGGTTCAACTTATTTAGCAATCCGGTATCATGGTCCAACCCATCCGGATATCAATTTTTATAACATCATGCATGAAATACCGACAATAATAATGATAAAACTACAATGTCTATCACAAGAAAACAACTATGCCACGCAATATAATACCACGCGTGCAAATGCATATAATATATATGCTTAGATCAAGCCAGGCCATAATAAATTCATGCATAAAGGAATGATCGATACAGAATTCTTTATTTTAACGCGCTAATCCTAGTATATCCGATACTAGTCAGTACCCGAATTTTACGCGATGCCTCCCCGCTCAGAAGACTGAATCCCTATATTAATAAATAATTTAATTAAAATCTAAATTCTCAAATTTCATGAATCTCGAGAAAATTCCTTGATTCTCTCTCTTCTTCCTCTCTACTCTTCTTCTCTCTCCTCCTTCTCTCTTCCATCTCTCTCCTCCTCCTTATTATTATTATTATTATTATTATTATTATTATTATTATTATTATTTTTTCACTTGATCGGCCAAACTCCCCTTCTTCCTTCTCTTTTCTTTTCTTTTCACCCGAACGACTCCTCCCTACTCTCCTTCGGTCCGGCTGATCCGGCCTTTCCCCCCCAAATTGCCTCGGCCGAAGGAGGAGTTCGCCGTGAGGAGCTTGGCGGACAGCGACGGCGGCGGCGTCGGATGATGAATGACCCCAAAAACCAAAACGAAAACCTAAGGAAAAAACATCAAAACTTTCCCAAAAATTGGAATTAAATGGGAAGGGACTTACCGGCGGGCATCTAGGATTCACGGTCGCTCATCGGAGAGAGAGAAGGTGCGTGGAGGTGGCTCGAGAGGCGGCGGTGAGGGATTTTTAAAGAAAAACATCAAGTGTTCCCTCACCGTTTAAAACCCTACCACCGAGTCCCAAACCCACACGGACCCGTCGCCGACCTCCTCCCACACCTCTCACGATCCTCCCACCGAGATTTCTGGCGAAGACTCCGGCCGGCAAGGGCAAAACCTCACTCCCCTATTCCGGTTTCCATCCCGTCTCCGCCTCTTCTTCTTCTTTTTTTTTTAGGCTGGGTCGAAGTCGGCTGGGCCTGCCAACTTCGGCCCAGAGATCTAAATATTACATTCTCCCCCCGTTAAAAAAATTTCGTCCTCGAAATTTACGTACCTGGTGTTTCGAAAAGCTGTGGATATTTTGCTCGTATCTCTGTTTCAAGTTTCCATGTAGCTTCTCTTTTACTATGATTGCTCCATTGCACTTTCACATATGGTATAGTTCGGTGTCGCAATTCTTGATCTTTGCTGTCGACGATTCGTATAGGCACCTCCTCATATATCAGATCCTCCTGAAGTTGCAAGGGTACGTAATCTATTGCATGACTGGGATTGGGAATGTACTTCCGTAACATCGATACATGAAACACGTTGTGCACCCCAGATAAAATTGGTGGTAGCGCTAATCGGTAGGCCACCTCACCAACCTTATCCAAAATTTTAAATGGTCCCACAAATCTCGGGCTCAACTTGCCTCGTACACCAAATCGCATCACACCCTTTATGGGAGACACTTTCAAAAAAACATAGTCACCGACATTGAATTCCAGCTCTCTTCATCTCTTATCAGCATAACTTTTCTGTCGGCTCTGAGCAGTACGCAATCGTTCCCTGATCATTTGTACCTTTTTCACTTTTTGTTGTACTATTTCTGGACCTAACAATTTTCTTTCTCCTACATCATCCTAGCAGATAGGAGACATACACTTCCTACCATATAAAGCCTCAAAAGGCGCTATCTGAATGCTGGCTTGATAACTGTTATTGTAGGCAAATTCTATTAACGATAGATGACAGTCCCAAGCACCACCCAAGTCCATAACACAAGCTCTCAGCATGTCTTCCAAAATTTGGATGGTTCGCTCTGACTGTCTATCGGTTTGGGGATGAAAAGCTGTACTAAAACTTAATTTGGTCCCTAATACTTTGTGAAGACTCTTCCAAAATTATGAAATAAATCTACTGTCTCGATCTGATACTATAGAAACTGGAATTCCATGTAGTCTTATAATTTGTTCCATATACAATTTGTTAATTTTTCCAGAGAGAGGCCGACACGAAAGGATAAGAAATGAGCTGACTTTGTTAGTCGGTCCACAATTACCCACACCGCATTATTTTCCTTAGGAGTTTTGGGTAAACCTGTAACAAAATCCATGATAATGTGCTCCCATTTCTACTGAGGAATCACAAGAGACTGCAATGGTCCAGCAGGTCTTTGATGCTCAGCTTTTACTTGTTGACACACCAAACATTGAGCAATATACTGAGCAATGTCCTTCTTCATACCAGTCCACCAAAAGTTTTCACGTGGATCTCGATACATTTTTGTACTACCCAGATGCATCGTATATGCTGAACCATGTGCCTCTTCCAAAATCTCATTCTTTAATTCTGAAAGCTTCAGAACACATAACCTGTTACCAAACCTCAGGGTATCATCTTCATATATAGTAAATTCAGACTAAGCGCCAGACTCAACTGTCCATCTAATTTTTTGAAGCTCTAAATCTTCCTTCTGAGCTGATTTAATCTTATCCATCAGGATAGGTTGTACCATAATACTTGCTAATTGAGTCCCAGAATTATGAATTCTTACCTCAATTTCAGACCTCTCTAGATCCATTATGATGTGCTTTTGATTAGTAATTAAAGCTGCTAACTTACTTGGAGACTTCCTGCTCAGGGCATCTGCTACAACATTTGCCTTGCCTAGATGGTATTTGATAGTCAGATCATAATCCTTTAATAGTTCCAACCATCTTCTCTGTCTCAAGTTTAGCTCCTTCTGAGTGAATATATATTTTAAACTTTTATGATCTGTAAAGATTTCACAACGACTACCATACAGGTAATGCCTCCATATTTTTAAGAAAAAAACTACAGCTGCTAACTCCAAGTCATGAGTGGAATAATTTGACTCATATGATTTCAGCTGTCTAGAAGCATAGGCTATCACCTTTCCATTTTGCATTAAAATACAACCGAGACCCTTTCGAGATGCATCACTGTGTATGTTGAAATTTCCTGTCTCTGCAGGAACAGTCAACACTGGAGCAGTGACCAGCCGTTTCTTCAATTCTTGAAAACTTTGCTCGCATTCATCTGTCCATTCAAATTTTGTTCGTTTCTGGGTCAGGCAAGTTAAAGGTATAGCAATAAGAGAAAATCCTTCTACAAACCTTCGATAATATCCTGCCATTCCGAGGAAACTATGAACTTCAGACACGTTAGTAGGTCTCTCCCACTCTACCACTGCTTCCACTTTCTTTGGATCCACAGAAACACCATTCTTAGAAATAACATGGCCAAGGAAAGAAATTCTGTCCAACCAAAAGTCACATTTTTTAAGCTTGGCATACAACTTCTCCTCTTTGAGTATTTGTAATACTATCTTTAAGTGTTCCTCATATGCCTGTAGGCTCTTTGAATCAATCAGTATGTCATCAATAAATACTACTACAAATTGATCCATATATGGTCTAAACACTCGGTTCATGAGATCCATGAAAACTGCAGGTGCATTTGTCAGACCAAAAGGTAGAACCAAAAATTCATAGTGTCCATATCTGGTTCTAAAAGCTGTCTTCGGCACATCCTCTGCCTTTATCTTCAACTGATGATAACCAGAACGAAGATCAATATTTGAGAATACCTGTGCTCCCTGTAGTTGATCAAATAGATCGTCAATCCTTGGTAAGGGATATTTGTTCCTTATGGTCACTTTGTTCAACTCTCGATAGTCAATGCAGAACCGGAAACTTCAATCCTTCTTCTTTACGAATAGGACCGGAGCACCCCAGGGAGACACACTAGGTCTGATAAATCCTTTATCCAACAATTCTTGCAATTGATCCTTCAGTTCTTTTAATTCTGCCGGAGCCATTCTATAGGGAGCTTTGGAGATGGCACCAGTACCTGGTATAAGATCAATAGAGAACTCAATCTCTCTATCAGGAGGTAATCCTGGCAGATCATCGGGAAAGATCTCTGGAAATTCTTTCACAATGGGCATGTCTTCCAACTTAAGCTCCTGCTGTTGAGTATTTATCACCGCTGCCAGAAATCCTTCACAACCTTTCCTGAGGAGTCGCTTGGCAATAAAAGCCGAAATTACCCTCCTCATAAGGGTTAACTTGTTACCCTTAAAATAAAACTCTGACAGATCAGGAATCTGAAATCTCACAGTCTTCTCAAAATAGTTGATGGAAGCATGATATGCTGCTAACCAATCCATCCCAAGGATCACATCAAAATCCTTCATATCCATGACTATCAAATCAGCTTCCATCTCCCTACCTTCAATATTCAATCTATACTCCTTGCAGATTTGACTAACCACAAAAACATCCCCACTTGGAGTGGAAATACAGAGTTCAAATTCTAGAGGTGTCAGGGTTAACTCATTACTTTCTCTAACCAATCTAACAGATATGAATGAATGCGTGGCACCCGCATCAAACAGGGTATAAACATTGGTAGAAAATAGCTTAATCATACCTGTCACTACTGAATTCGATGCGTTGGCATCCTGCTACGTGAGTGTGTATACCCATCCTTGGGTACCTGACTTCTGTTGTCCTCCATGCTGATATCCATCACGAGATACTTGAGGTGCTAAAATGCTGTGATCCCTGACCAAGACGACATACAGCTGCAGTGTGACCCTCCTTTCCACAATTGAAACATTTTCCTCCTGGCCAGGTGCAGTCTCGCTTAAGGTGCGGCCCACCACACCGGTAGCACTAGATATCATCCCTTTGTCTATTTGTGTCATTTGGTGCCACGATGTCAGGTTTCCTTGCCTTTACACTGATATTTTTATTTGTTTATCTTTGATAACCTCCCGACCTGGATCTCTTCTTCAAAACCTTTTCCCTCTCTGCTTGGGCAGCATCCAGTCCTCTTTCTACTATCAGTGCCTTGTTGACCACTTCCTTATAGGTGGTAAGCTCGAAGACAGACACCTGATGCTGAATCCGACCTCTCAGTCCATTTTCAAATTTCCTAATCCGGATCCCTTCATCTATTATCAATGATAGAGCATATCTTGATAATTCTTCAAACTTTGCAGCATACTGAGAAACAGTTAAACTACTCTGCTCCAAGCGATCAAATTCTCGAAATTTCTGTACCCGAATACTTTGAGGAAAGTACCTCTCATAGAAAATCCTTCTAAAATCTGCCCAGGTAAATGGTACATCAGTTGGTCCTTGCTTTCCAAGCTCTAACTCCCACCAAGTGGCTGCCTCGTCTTGCAATAAGAAAGTAGCGAATGTAACCTTCTCCCCTTCTGGACACCGCAAGGCTTGGAAAACTTTCTCAATAGCTTTCAGCCAACCTTCTGCCTCCATGGGATCAGATGTTCCCTTGAATACTAGTGGCGCATATTTCTTGAAATCTATCAAAATAATTGATCGTTCTTGTGGGACTCTAACTTCTAGCTGTTGCTGGTGCAATATTAGCTGCTGCATGAATTGCTGCTGTTGATGTTGAGCTTCCATTATTCTCAGTGTATCAGCTATTGCAGTAGCTTGTTGCTGCACTAAAAATTGCAATAGCTGAGGAAGACCCACCTGGTCCCGAGGCTGAACGCCAGATCCTCCCGGTGTTCCTGTTTCTACAGTTCAGTCTCCGAGGTGTTGTCCAAAGGGTTTAGCGCCGGTTCCCGTGGATGCTCCTCATCACTAGCGTTGTCCATGAGATTGGGCGTTGGTTCTTGTGGATGTTCCTCGTCACCAGATAGAACCCCAGTATCCTCGTGCTACTCTATAGGATCCCAAGCATTTGCTCCATCCGCAAATCTTGTGGGTCTCCTAACACGTCCACGTCTACTACCATGCGCCATGGAAAACCTACAACAGTCATTATTAGTATACAACTAACATTCAGTTGATAAAAAAAAAACATGACATAATATCTACCCCACTTATGAATCAACCCACACACTCTCTTGATGAGCTTATATTCCAAGATCCTGAAACCTGGTTTGCTCTGATACCACTCAGTCATGCCCCGAATCCAGCACCGGAATCGGCTACGCGACCGGCTGCACAAATTCTAGGTTTTACCTTAGAGATCATGCAAGGCCTAGGTACACCAAAAGTCAACCATATCAAATTAAAACTAATATTATATAAATAATCAAGTAACAATTGTACAATCCATTTATTAAGTCGATATTACTAATTGGTCTACTAATTCACAAACATCAGTAACCGAAACTAACTCTAACTAACTAACTAACTCCGCATATATGAAGCTTTGTCTCACGCCCAGCCCAAATCCTGTCACGCATCCTGAGTCTCTGAAAAATCAAAAGGTAGGAAGTGAGCTATACAGCCCAGTAAGGTATCCATAAGATCACTCCAAATAATAATATAAATTTTCTGAAATAATAAAATATCAGTATGTTAAGTCATGCAATCAAATGATTTAAACCTCATGTATTACAGAACCTTGATAATTTTACATTTTTCCTTTAGAATTCCCATTAAGTAACCTTTATCTTTAGGGTTCTGGACTAGCCACGGTCATTTACCAGCCTATGCTGGCAACCACAAAGCGACCATGCATACTATGGTCGGTCCTGCTCACGTACTAAGCACGTGGCTCGGCTGTCCCACGTACTATCCGCCCGTGGCCGACTCCCATGACAAAGCCCGTGGCTCAGGCTGTATAACCACGGTGCTACCGTAACATGGCTAGACCAAATACCGTATTTACATCATTAATACTTGTCAAAACATATCTTTAATGAACTCTCGATAACCGGTATCGTAGTCCAACCCACTCGATAACCGATGTCATGGTCTAACCCATTTTAATAACCGATATCGTGGTCCAACCCACCCGATATCCGGTTTCATGGTTCAACTTATTTAGCAATCCGGTATCATGGTCCAACCCATCCGGATATCAATTTTTATAACATCATGTATGAAATACCGACAATAATAATGATAAAACCACAATGTCTATCACAAGAAAATAACTATGCCATGCAATATAATACCACACGTGCAAATGCATATAATATATATGCTTAGATCAAGCCAGGCCACAATAAATTCATGCATAAAGGAATGATCGATACAGAATTCCTTACCTTAATGCGCTAATCATAGTATATCCGATACTATCAGTACCCGAATTTTACGCGATGCCTCCCCGCTCAGAAGACTGATTCCCTACATTAATAAATAATTTAATTAAAATCTAAATTCATAAATTTCACGAATCTCGAGAAAATCTCTTGATTCTCTATCTTCTTCCTCTCTCCTCTTCTTCTCTCTCATCTTCTTCTCTCTCCTCCTTCTCTCTCTTCCTTCTCTCTCCTACTCTCTCTCCTCTTTCTCTCTCTTCCTTCTCTCTCCTCTTATTCTTATTATTATTATTATTATTATTATTATTATTATTATTATTATTATTTTTCACTGGACCGGCCAAACTTCCCTTCTTCCTTTTCTTTTCTTTTCTTTTCACCCGAACGACTCCTCCCTGCTCTCCTTCGGTCCGGCTGATCTAGCCTTTCCCTCCCAAATTGCCGACGGTCGAAGGAGGAGTTCACCGTGAGGAGCTCGGCGGACGGCGGCGGCGTCAGACGGTGAATGACCCCAAAAATCAAAACGGAAACCTAAGGAAAAAATATCAAAACTCTCTCAAAAATTGGAACTAAATGGGAAGGGACTTACCGGCGGGCGTCTGGGATTCACGGTCGCTCGTCGGAGAGAGAGAAGGTGCGTGGAGGTGGCTCGAGAGGCGGCGGTGAGGAATTTTTAAAGAAAAACATCGAGTGTTCCCTCACCGTTTAAAATCCTACCACCGAGTCCCAAACCCACACGGATCCGTCGCCGACCTCCTCCCACACCTCTCACGACCCTCCCACCGAGATTTCCGGCGAAGACTCCGGCCGGCAAGGGCAAAACCTCACTCCCCTGTTCCGGTTTCCATCCCGTCTCCGCCTCTTCTTTTTTTTTAGGCTGGGTCGAAGTCGGCTGGGCCTGCCGACTTCGGGTCGGAGATCTAAATATTACATATATCGCGAATCAAAATCTTTAATTACCGGCCCTGCGTGCAGAGAAGAGATAGATTTTTGTAGCAATGGTTAGAGGCATGGTGACATGGCATTTAAAACACATAAATGGGGCATATCCCACGTTACTGGAAAGAGGATGGAGGGATTTGTAGCGATGGCCAGGGGCATGGTGACATCCAACACACAAAAATGGGGAGGGGGCTATACACCAGATATTTCTTAATTACAAGAGCCCGGCATGACTGTGTTCGATCATTTCTTAAGCTTGGTGATTGGTGAAAAGGTTTGAGTTCCACGATCACCATCCACAATAAATTAAAACCGATAATGAGAATTTTCAAATCCATCGCCATTTTGCATGTCAAGTGGAAAGAGCCTACGTACCCACCTTCCACCGCAATCCCTTGTACCTTCTCCCTTCTTCCACTGCCCACCAGCAGCCACGCCCTTCTCGATATATATATATATATATATATATATATATATATATATATATATATATATATACTGGCACACATATAGAGAAATATTGATGTTAGGTACACATGCTGTAGATATAAAGTTAGACCAATGGCACCAAAAAGAGCTCCCAATCTTGGGCACAACTCCAAGAAGGTTCCCAATTAGTCACCACGAGATCAAAATGACCCTTTACGTCATCAATTTCCAGTGATGGTCCCAGGCCAAACTCTCGAGATCATCCCCTCATGTATGCGTTCCTTGAACTTTTCCTCTCCTTGCATAGCTTTCCTCCGTGTCCTGATAACCGTGACAGCGAAACCTGTCCCCAAGAAATATTGGGAACTTTCTTCGTTCCACAATTTCCTTTGTTTCTTCCATCAAACCGAGGAGCCTATCCCTATTCGACATCGAAGACAGCCCAGCACCAAGTGGCAGCCATGCACTTCCTTTAGCTAATTCCCTGGACTGATGATAGCAGCGGTGGCCATCTCACGACCCAAACTTCAGCCTTTTTTTTTTCTTTTTCTTTTTTTTTTTTTTTTGATCAAAAACTTCAGCCTTTCAAATGGCAACCTACGGTCAATTCCTTTCGTTACCAATGACATGGCTCACGCTGCTCCATATATTGCACAGTAATCAGTCACGATGCTTCCCCTTTTCGATTGACAAGGACTTTGGTTATTTTCGGACTAGACAAAACGATGCTAAACGTTCCCGGTCAATGAAGGAAAGATTTGAGAAGAATTATTTTTGGATCCGGAATCATGCAACAATTTCCAATGCGGAGAAATTTAGACAAATTGAGGCATCAAGCATTATTTCTGAATTCTTCTTGGGGAAATTTTTTTTTTTTTTTTTTAAAAAAAAAGCCTTGCTCTAAATCGGTCTACGTTTTCTTCTGCCATTCCGAAGCCCTCATCAAAAGTTAGATCAAGGAAGAAGGAATTGGCAAATGGGAAGCTTCATTCTTTGACCTTCCATTGGGTTTTTGGAATTACAACATTTAGGAGGATATATATAGCCATCTATCTTACTTTCGCCCGAATTAGATATCAAGGTTGACTAGACTGTAGGTGGCTGCCTTCTCAGCCTCCTTTTGACCTCAAAAAAGGTTTTAACCTAAAAAAAAAAGGTTGACTAGATTGTCCAAACTCTCAACCCCCAAAACCCTATTTCACTCAAAGTCATAATTCTAGCCTAAAACTAACAAAGTCCATTACACCATATTCCATTAATTCCGAGCCAAATATTACATCGAGCTTTGATTTCAAATTGAACTGATGTTTTCCCTTCCAACTTTACGCAGACTCGATTCATATTTCTTGAATATGGCCTAAAATTTGGAATTTTGTCCTGTTAGAGGCTCGAATCACCCTAGAATGAGCACCGATATGTGCAGGGTAGCATATCCAAGGTCAGGATGGTACGTCTAGCTAGCAAGAGAACCCAGCTCTCATTAGCCCACCTTAAGTTGGAATCTAGTGAAGGATGTACTGACCGATGAGCAAGCAGAACATCAAAGGGCCTTGATCCATTACGTTGTGTCCTCCACTACTCCATTGTCTTCATCCCATCCACCTTGTCCTTATCTTGCAATGGTGGCCAACAATGGAGCAAATTGTTTTGCAGTTGGTGTGCAACAATGAGAGGGGAGGAGGATGCTGGATTTTGAGAATATTTTGGTTGGCTATAACACCAGGTGGGATCTATATCCATGTTCTTTGCCACCTAATAAGTTCGAAGTCCAGTAAGTACCCATGGCCTCCTTGTGGTGACACAAGAAGAAAGGATTCACGGAGAGATATTCCCTTTGTCTCCATCTTTCAAAATAACAGCCTAGACGAGAGATATGACTTGTTGGAGGCCAGCGTGGCTCGTCAAGTCTTCCTGAAAATTTATGTGCACTAAAACGGAGTAAGCTTCTTGACATCATGCATGAAGGACTTGGAATTGATTACAACATATATAATCCTGAAATATGATTTTATCCGTGACAGGTTTTGTGATATACAAGGGCGGAATTCCTTTATAAAACTTATTTTTCAATTATTTAAGACTTATTTCTCGGGAATAGGGAAAAAAAAAAAAAAAAAACCCCTTATTCATGAAGTTCTTTTATATTAGGATTTATGTAAGACAACCAAATATCTACTTTCACAACTAGGTAAAAAAAAAACTCCATTGAAAATGCTTAAATGATTCACAACATGACTCAATCTTAGATTTACCAATTATCTCTAGCAATTTTAATACCAAAAATTAGATCTGCTAGATACCCTAGGCCATGAGTTGCACTTATTCCAGATTTTACATTGATAATCCCATTAAATATTTTTAAACTGCCCGTGTTGTCTCAGCATCTCTGGTTGCAGGGGATTTGCATTCCCTTTGGGCCGATGCTGAACATATATTTCATATACTACAAGTGTTTAGATGAAAATCAAATTAATTAACCACAAGTTCATCAAGAAGCTTTATCTCATCTTATCTTATCCAGCAAAATTAAAATCAACCCAATATGAGTGCTCTGCACCATCACACCCCACTTAGTATCTCCTCCAAGACTTCCCCATCAAGGATAGAATATAAGTTATGCAAACAGTACGTTCTCAGAAGACTTTGCCTCCATGAAGTAAGCTCCTGGCAATAATCTCTTTCCAATATACAGCAACCATCACATATACGTAAGGATTTAAACATGCAGTCCAAGCTTCATCCTGCTCGATATTGGTGGTCGCAGATCTCCACTTCACCCACTTTTTCTTTCCTTCTCATGACCGTTAACGGCCATTATTCATCTAACAAGCTTTTTGCTTTTTAGGAGAATACGTGAAGTTGTCTAAAGATCATCCGAAAATAACTAGCACCGAACCATGCATGCTTGGCCTCCAGGGCTTGAAATAAAAATAGGGAGCAACGGTAAAAGAAAATTTGGTGAATTTAGCTTCTCACAGCTTGACCAAGACAAACACTACGAATTTCCGCAAAATGTCTTGGGCACGAACACACGACAACCCAACAGTACATTCCCGGATTCGATCATTGCTTGACCCCTACTAACTACCAAGGAACCAACATATAATGGCGCTATAAAAAGAGATGGTGGATCCAGCTTGCATTGCACTAAAATAATAGTAACAAGTAGCTTCAATCCTCTGGTTTCACCTAAAAGATATATCCTGATATTTTATGCAAAAACTTTCAAAAGCTGTCTATTGTTAAAATGTATAGCAAAAAAAAAATACTTCGCCTTCATTGATAACATATAATTCTAACAGAATCAATGGATGTTCTGATAATGTTGTCATCATGATGATAAGTAACTTTTATCACTTCAACCAATTTCACTTGATTGAGGGTATTCAGCTGGCCGGAGAATTCCCTGTATGAAACTCCAAAGCAACAATATACCAGGAGAACATCAGTTATTACACTCTCGAATGAATCCGAGCTGCTCAAACCGAGCTCGAATTCTCTTCGACACCAGATGGAGGAAATTACAACAATCATGTTATGTAGCAAATACTTGTTAATATTTACTGGCTTTGCAACTCTGCTCTGCATCCACCCCCCTCACCACTAATGTGGGTTTTAAATGAAAAACAAATCTCACGAAGACCCCCTAATATCCAATAACTTTTAACAGTTCCATCCTAGCACCGAAATCCTATTAACACTCAAAAGGATGCGATTGCATGTCTCTTGATAAAAATGCAATTGGATGCTTTGTACACAATTGGATGCAGAAAAAAAGATAATACTCTACATTTGGTTACGCAATGCAACTTCATAAAAGCTCTAAAATCATGGAACCAGAACAAGATCTACATAATTTCTCCTCATGTCATCTTTAGTTTTTTTTTTTAGTTTCTGAACCTTCTGAATAAATCTCTATTTTGAATAAATCAAAGCAAAACATAGAAGCCATAATTTTAGAAGTGTTTATTTCCAAACTAACTTAAATAAAGAAAATTAACAATCATCCTAACCAAATTCGGTCGCATTTCATGCAATCGGACCAAAAGCCACAGACAGCTCAGGGAGTGGAGAGGGATCGGCTACCTCGCTAGGCTGGAAGAATTTTCTTGCACGACTGGCCACGTGGCCACCAAACAGCACACGACACGCGATCCAGGGCAGCACACGTGGGGAAGGTACGAACAAAAGCTTATCACCGATCAGGAAGGAATGGAGAAGATATGGAAAATAGAATCTAACGGGTGACGGACGGCTCCCGGTACCAGGCACCAGCTGCTCTAATTCGTACCCTCCTGGCCCCCGCCAGCTCATCCCCACTCCCAGCGATCCCGTCACCGGCCAGGTCAAGTTATCCGACCTCAGAGCCCTCCACCTCCTTCTCGAAAGCTCTCGGCCTCGAAGAAGGAAACAGAGAACAGGCAGTAGAAGAAGAAAAAGTCCCATCTCTTCTCTCTCGATTCTCGGATTCCGTTTCCATGGCATTCCAGGAGAAAAATCGGATAAAAATGGGAATGTAATTCATCAACTTCTTCTAGCTCCAACGGAGACAAAGCGAGAGAAGAAAAGGTGGTAATTTTCGAGCGGAGAGACACTTTAAAATGGGAAAAAAATAAAAACGTTTCCTCGCTCGCCCGAGAGAAGAAAGGAACCGTCTTTCTCGATTTATCCAGCTCTTTTTGCCGGCGGATGAAGACGAGTAGAAAGAAGCTAAGGGAGACGGAAAGAAGTGACAGAGAGGAAGACGAGAGGAACCGCAGTCTAATTGTCGAAGAATTCTCCCAACTTATTCCAATTCCGACAAGAAGACAATTAAATTTAAATTTCCTCCCCCATTAATAATCACCCCAAGAGAATGAAAAAGAAAAAAAAATCGCTGCTTTGCAGCCAGAATTCGAATTCTCGTATACAAAATTCTGGAATCCAAGAAAAAAAAAAAATCGAAGAAAAGAGAAGAATAATCCCAGATCTCATACCAGTAGTAGATACAGGTAGCCTATAGACAACAGAGCAACTCCATTGATGATAGAACCCCGATACCCCGCCGCCGACGATCTTATGTCCCCTCTGAAACGCGGAGGCGATGACAGTCTTGTCGGTGGCGTTTCCACCCTGTCCGACGCTTTCGGCGCGGACGCCTCTGCCTGCGCCGGCGGCGGAGCCACCTCCGGTCCAGGCCTTGGTCCTCCGCCGCCCGCCGAATCCTTGCCGAAGATCTCCTTTGGAAGAAGAACCCTCGAGACGGCGAAGACGGCGACGGGGTTCTGGTCGAAGACGGTCCGGGTGATGGAGGCTTGGACCACGCCGGTGTCGATCGCCACGGAGCCGTTCACCCGGGTGATGTTAAGCGTGAACCGGCCAGCCTCCGTCGCCTCGGTGGCAAGCGTCGGCTGGACCGGGTTCAAGATGGACTCCAAGGAGCCCAAAGGGTAGTAGGAGGGGAGCACGTGGAAGCGCAGCACCACCGCCTTCCGCTCCGCCGGCAGCGACTGAAGCCGCTCCGTCACCGGCAGCTCGGCGAATGCCTCGTCGGTGGGCACGAACACCGTGATCCCAGCCCCGCGCTCGTCCGCCTCGAACTCCCCCGCAACCCCGGACGCCTCCAGCATCGACGCCGCGACGTTGAAGTCCCGCCCGTCGAACAGCACCCGCGTGATGTTCACCGGCGCCGCCGGCCGGCTCTCCGACGCCGCCAGGTCGAACCCGTACGGCACCAGCAGTGCATCCACCGCAAATATACTCACGTTGTACGGCAGCGACTCCACGAGGGAGAGGATAGTAGCGTTCGAGGAGGAGTAGGGGACGGGGGAGCGGGCGGTGACGGAGCCGCCGCGGGGGTCGCGGGTGAGGTTGACGGCCCCGAGATTGTTGAAGGCGCGGCCGGTGGTCTGATAGAGGGTGGTGACGAGCTTGCCGGCGGCGGGGATGCGACGTAGATCCACCCAGGAGAGGTACTCGAGGAGGACGTGGTAGCGGAGGACGTCGGCGATGTCGTCAGTGGAGCGGCCGAGGTCGCCGGAGCGAAGGAGGTAGGCGTTGGGGACGGCGAGGAGGGTGAGCGATGACCGCCGGCTGAGGTCACCAGCCACCGGGGTCGAGCTCAGCAGACGGTTGAAGCCGGAGAGGTCCGGATGCGCCGCGAGGAGGGCGGTGACGTTAACCGCGAGGGACACGGAAGGAAGAAGAAGTAAGAGAAAGAGGACGAGAGGGGCAGAAGCGGTAATACGAGAACATGGGTGGAAGAAATGAGGAGGCGGAGCCATTTCTTTCCTCTCTCTCTCTCTCCACCCCACTCAACGCCGCTCCACTCCACTCCACTCCGCTCCACTCCGATGAAGAGAGAGAGAGAGAGAGAGAGAGAGAGAGAGAGAGAGAAGAGCAGAGCGGAACGAACGATGGGAAGGTGATGATGGGAAATGGGAATATTGTAATATACTTTTCTTCTCTTATTCTGAATAATTGGGAATTTGGTGCATGGAGTGCGATCTGATTATCTAAGTAAGCTTACCTCTCTATTCGTCTCGGTCATTACGCCGGTTTCATACCAGACAGAACTCGGGTAGAAAACTGGTAAAGGGCGGCTGGTGACTTGGTTCGTATTACCGGGGGTGAGGGGAAGTGGTTGCTGCAATAAAGAACGGTGGCCCCTCGTGAGGTGTCCGTCCCCATGCGGGAGGGGATGCGATGAGAGTATACCGCCCGAGACAGGGGACATGGAACGGCGACGAATGAATACTGGAAACGTGGCTCCTTAGCGTGAAGAGAGTTCGGATACGGTGCTGGATTTTGGGAGAATTACGTGTATCTGCCATCCTTGCTTTATCCGTTCGCCACCGCGCCTGTAACGGTTGCTTAGATTTGTACCCGGCGTTTTCACTGTCATTTTCTGGAGTGTAGGATATTTTCATTTGTATTTTTACCTGAGAATTTAGCTAAATATATGGATCCCTTCACGTCCTATGTTGTTTCTAGAGAAGCACGAAATTATTTTTTACCAAGAAAAACACCAAATTATAAGGGGGTTATGTCAGAAACGAAGAAAAGGGGTCGGCATTTCTATGGGTCCCGATTAACGGGTACCGCTACCATGATAGAATCGGGGATGAAATGATGAATAGATACCCTGGTTATCTTAAACGATGCATCACTACTTTTATTTAAGGCATTCCGGATATTTTGTCATATCCCATGTGTTTGAAGATGACTCATGGATATCCAAGACTTCATGGAGATCCGCATACTTTCATGATTACTCTTGAAAGCATGGATGCACATAAGGTCTTAAAAAATACATAACGAGAAAAATAAAAATTTATACAAGAAAACAAAAAAAAAGGAAAAGAAATGAAGTGCAACTATTATGAAGAGTATTTAACGAGGAGTCTACGTTATGAAACATACATGGCCATGATATGGTGCTTCTTGTCTTTGTTGTCGATCGAGTAGAGTCTATTTAAAAAGTATTACTATATTGCAAGCCAGTAATTATCATACCTGGTGTAACATGGCACATCATCATTAATTAGATATTAAAGTTTTATTCATAGTTTACGGATCATCACTCATCATACAAGCATATCGCATCGTGGATCTTCTATACTTATTTATTTAGATCAAGTAGTTCAAATATTCAATCCAAATACATAATAAAAAAATATATAAAAATAAAAATAAAATTTGATTTAATTTTTCTTTATTTTAAAAAATTTGCCGAAGATATTTCACTAGATAAATAATATCATCAACTTTAACGGTTCTTGACGAGCATAAGATGAAGTTCTATAGTATGTACAAAGTTATAGCCTATAAATCTCTTATTCTAAGTATCTCATGATGCAGTACCCAATTAATTTTTTTTTTTTTTAATTTTTATATATATTTATATTAATGAATTTAAATTAAGAGGTTATTATAAAGGACATAAACCATTTACCGGATAATTGAAGACTAACTACAATATCATTTGGGGACACCAGCCATCTCCCGAAAGGGAAGCATCTAATTTTATTAGATAATCAACATTATTTCATCTAACAAAAATATTTTTTTAGAATAAATTAAATAATTTAAATTATATATATATATATATATATATATTTAAAATATAAAATATTATAAAATCGAAGAAGAAGCAGTAGCTTGGCCTGGATGCTCATAAATTGGAAGAGTACCCCCTTCTTCACCACTGACTAAAGAGTATCATTCATGCCAAGGAAAACAGCACACTAAACTATTTTAGTATTAATCATGTTTTAAATATTGATTACTAGTAATCAAGCTATAAAGTATGTCAGCTGCGAGGAAAAGGTTCGCTACTGAAAGCCAGGTGCATGGTGACACATCATGCAAGGAAAGCCGGATGGAGTATTTTGATCGGGGCCGGCCGGGTTCTCCGGGGTGGTGGCAGCGGGAGCCCGCCATGCTGGCCCCCGGTCAAACAAAAAGGAATCCCCGATCTGGCGTTCCCCTGATGAAGGATCGGTGATCACGTCACCACGTCGAGGGCAATCTCGTCTTTCGGATAATTAAAGTGGATCGTGGGACCCGCCGGTCCTGCGACAGCTGTATCCGTCCTTATCCGACTCCCAGAAAGAGGACCACGGAAACCCAAGAGTGTAACCATTCCGCCACGAGACCAGCGGGGCCCGCGATAGCTGTCTCTCGCTGGTAGCTGGTGGGTGCCAAGATACGTCCGCTCGAAGCTTTCGCGTGACAAGTGCTGGCGACCAAGGGCCCGGGCGGGAGTCAACATTTGGCGTCCGCAGTTTACTTAGGAGGAAAGCCTGCAGGCCCGAGCAAAATTAACCGAAGCCATAATATCTCCTACCTACGTACGTACGTGCCCTGATGTTCTCGTGGATGAATGATCTCGACTACATTATCCACGTGGCAAGCGAGGGGGTGCGTAGGGAAGGTTGGATGACAGGTCGCGTTGCAGCTTAATTCAGATTAGACAACGATCGGTAGAATTGAAGCGAACTAGCATCGGCCTAAAACATCGCTTTAAGTCCATTACAACAACATAATTGATAAAATATTAACCATTAATATCCACCGGCGAGGTTCCGATTATTATTACACGCTAACTAGCAGAACCGTCGATCAACTACGATCACTTACCAGTAAATTCGTATCCGATGCTAGTTTCGGTTAAATCTTTTTAAAAAAAAAAAAAAAAAAAAAATTTAGGAGTTATGCGTGACAATTTGAGAGCCTTTTTGCCGAGCTTAAAAGTCAACCATTGAAATCTATAAACAAATTCTTGTGCCAGGATTTTTTTTTTTTTTTTTAATGAAAATTTCTCCGATGCTTAATGTCTCGTGATGGTATGGAGAAGATTCGGAGTCTAGCTCACTGGAAGCTCGGCTGTCCGGCTAGCTTTAATTACCTAAAAAGGTGATTGTTCTTTAGGATTGTCGCAAATGTTTTTGATACCGCTTGACGATAAGGTGGTGCTGATTGTGACATGATCGGGTGGAACTCACTGTTGAGCCGCCCTTGATAACCTTTTTCTTTTTGAAAACAACGTTACACCTAACGGCCACTTTTACTTATATGTCTTCTGTGGGTAGATGCAGGCATGCATGACACGCAGCGATTTTGATATTGAACCACACCCATCCTGTGAATTTTGAAGTCCATCACCTTATATGTTGCCAATCATGCATGGTTACATTAATCCATATGCATATGTTGCTTGCAATTAAGAGCCTCGCAAGTCGCAAGATGCCTTTAGATCTTAAATCCTGTACAGCTTGAATGTATAGAAAACCCCTGCAACTTGAGTATGAGTAAAGTTTGCGGTCCAAGGAGGGTAATTTTCAAATTTCAACCAATTGCATATGAGTCAAAAGTTTATAAATAAGAACGATGATATTATCAGTCTTGTTAATTATCATCTCCAATCTCGGAAGGTTCTATAATTTGAGTATATTGGAGGCTTCGGTTGGAGAGATGTACACGATATTCTAAGTTGTCATTCAATCGACCATCCTAAGCGGCTTTTAAGATTAGAAAGGATATGCGATGTTCAACCATCTACTCGAGTTTCTCTTAGGCGGCTTTTTAAGATGAGAAAGGATATTCAATGTTCAACCATCTTCTCGTATTGCTTTCATGTCACGAGTTATACTAATTTTCAGGTGCCAAATGGCAAAAAAAAAAAAACTTATGTACAGCAAAGGACATCTACACTTAATAATAATAAAACCCTCCTTCAGTAGTTTCCAAACATTCCAAATAATTAAGGAGCTTGAGATTGATAGAGAGAGAGAGAGAGAGGTGTGGGTTTCAAGGATTTTGAGAGAGCGATGCTGCCGGCTTGGTTGCTTGGAGCAACACCAGTCATGTCTATCGATCAGCCGCTCCTATGGCGGGTGTGGTTGTTGGGGGATCTAGAAGGGTGCTCGACTGTTAAACTGACTTCGACTACCATATGGCATCGTTAGACCATCCAGAAATATATACACGTCCATAGTTTAAGAAATTCCTTTTATTTTCCTCTTGAAGACAGGTGACGATGATTCTTGACGTATCCACTCCTCAGGCACGCAGCTGGACCCCTGGTGACATTATTCACATACCCACCTTTGCCGAAAAATATCGGTCAAAGCTTTCCTTTTATTATTTTTGGCTAGCTCATGTCATCCTGGTCGGGGTTTATTTAGGTCATTTTCCAACCAGCATCGAATGCGCACCAGAAACATGCTCATCGGCATTGCATAATAATACTAAATAGATAGACATCTATTACTACCATGGTGCTATCAAGTGTCTCACCAACTGGCTAAATCGCTTCATTGCAGACCAGACTCTGCTCGCATCAGACCGATGAATTCAATTAGGGGCAAAGCAAGGCATCTGCATTGAATAAACGGATGACAGTCCTGGCATCATGCAGAAATTGACACTAGCACCGTTCTTAATTATCAGTACATAATGATGGAATGAATTTGTATGCTCTGAGCATTAAAATATACAAATCAAAATCCTGCAAGTGTTGCAGAATAAACTATGGGGAAGATGACAAACAATTCATCCAGCCGCACGTTTTGTACCCGCAAGTCTACAAGAGAATGATGTCAATGATAAAGCGTTCAGCTTTTGGGACAACCTTGCAATTGCAGTAGCAGCGCATGGTCTCGTACCTCTGCTGCTTCAAAGAGAGGCTTGTGCTTGGAATGGTGAAAGGAGCCTGCGAACTTTTTCTGTGACATTCTTTCCGTTGAGAGCTGCATGGTGGCATGATTGCTAGAGCCATGGTTCCCTTAAATGGTATCAGAACTGTGGGACTGATTTTTCAACTTATGGCACTGAAGAAAACTGGAAAAAAACAAGTATAACAAATCTCAATGACAAGCCTTATCACATCAAATCGAGAATAATTATGAAAATAATGAATGACATATAACTTCGCAATCAATATTGTGCATCTTCTCACCCTCATGGTAGGGCCAAAAGCCTAAATCTGAACATCACTGTTACAGAGAAAGGAAGGATAATACCCTTCATCAAATAATTGCCTCTTAAAAAATTTTGGAACTTGGTTGGGTTGATAACCAAGTAATATACAAAATGATAATAGTGAAAAAAACCCACAATATTAGCACCCCGAATGCTTGGTAATTCGTTTCGCACTCTACATGAACATCTGGGTATAATGAGAAAAAAGTTGATTCATAGACAAGCCTCCACCAAAACCGAGGGAGCGAAAGTGACAAAACACAATAGTTTCAGAATTGTTAGACACAGAGGTTGCAGATACAAGCCAAACTCTGTCAGCATCCAGGGAAACTCTTTTGGATGAAAAGAATTCTATCTTTGATTATCTCTTCCAGCTATACAAGAGGATGATGCCGATATCCCAAGCCAAAAGAAATTGTACCAATGTGCTTTTTGCTGGAGCCCGCAACCTTGCAAAAAAAAGACAGCACTCCACCAAATGCCAATGAGAAGAATGAATCAAACGCCAATGGGAAAGTCAGGCAAATTGCAATGAATGTTAACCAAAATCTCCATAACAAGTATTATCGAGCTGGTGGAGATTTTAAAACTTCTGATTTGTTTGAGCGGCACATGCGGTCTGGGCAAGGATAGGTGTATATCGAGTCATTTGGTCTTTTAATCTCTATCCCCTTGGCATCACCATGAGCTCGCATATTTAACAATTGACGCTTCAAGGCCTTCCAACTGTTCCAAAATAAAGGGAAAAGGGTTTGAATATGCATCTGCAGTAAAATCACCCTACAAAAAAAAAAAAAAATCCAATGGCTAAATGATCAATAAGCATCCAAAAAGAGAAGCAAAGCCATGTTTAGGACTAACTGATAATATAAGCAACTTCCTTCTTAGACATTATATGCTCTGATAACATTGAAGAAATTTTCTTCCAAATTTCTTTATTAGTCAGATGAACGGTCACAAGCAAATGTTTGCAAGGAGGAAGTGTGTGTGATAGCTAGAACATACATACCATCAATGTTTGGGAAGAAACGGGATCCCTTCCGTGCTTGCAACCATGAACCACAAAATATGACATGCCTTCTCTTTTATTTTACGAGATGTTCAATCTGAAAGGCATGCTTTCATTACAATACCCACTTTACCCTCAACGACGTTTAGATATCTGGATCCATCTACTCAGTTTTTCATTCACACCAGGTCATATCCAAGTCATTAGCATTAACAAGGTCTTAGTTTTTATACTTATTTTGACTAAAGTTGCATTCACTCCCACACTCTTTTCTAGTTCTATTGAATTTCTGATCCTTACCTTCCAAGGGTTTACTCCAGAATTCTTATTTAGAGTTTAACCCCATTCTCATCTAATAAAAAAATGACATTCTTTAGGTTTGCTTTGACGTTATTTCAAGCTTTTTCATGTGCTTTCTCACAACATTGATCAACATCATGGGAAACGAATTTGAGAAATAGTGCAAATATGGGAAAGGTGGTAAAAGAGGTTTCGTAAAGAGGGAAAAGTGAAATGTTATAAAAAAATATTAAAAAATTATAAATGTGAATGAACAATTATGGATGAATAACCAAAGAAAAAAAATCTTAATGTTGGAATGAATGAATGAATGGTTCTTGAAAAATCAAAAAGAAACAAAAGTAATACTCTATGGTGTTGGTTAGTTGCAAAGCTGGGAAGTGGAACTGCAAGACCCCCCATGATGGTGTCTTCTCTCCTCTCCCCCCAGCCTCTCCCAAATACCTCTGCCTCCAACTGCTCTCTGTCGATCTCCTCTCCCCCCACACCCTCCACCCCACCCCAACCAATCCCGACCATATTTGTTTTAAAACCTCTTTGCTTATCTTCCCAATTTGATTTCATTCAATTCTAACTCACAGAAATCAAATTTGATTTAAAATATGTTTCCTTATTTTATGGGAAAGTCCATTATTTTATGGAGTCTAGTTTGATGTGAGTCCAATTACGTTTTTTAAATAGTTAAAATGAAAATCTGAGAATGCCGGGATAGGGCATATTCCTTTCCCTGAGTATGCGAACTTTGCATTTCTTAAAACACTTCTGGCACTGGTTTCCCAATTCAGTTTCCAAGAAACTTCTGTTCAAGGGGAAAACATGTTTCCCGGCTTCTATGCTCACAACTGCGATCTATATAACCTTAAGCCTTCTTCTCTTCCAACATTCACCAAGGGACGACATCCTTATTGAAGCTCCCTTAGATATTCTTTATACATGCACGTATCATCACAATCAATTCTCTATCCCTTTGTCCTTAATTGTGCAACTCTAGAGCTCCTCCAGTATACCCATCTCTCATTCTATCAGTCCTAGTCACAGATCTACCTCAATATTCTCATATGTGCTACATTCAAATTGTTTTTTGGAACCTCTTTCTTGTCCAATATTTTGACCATGCTACATTGCAAGCCTCATTATTGTTCTACTTTTTCCTTTAAGCCACTAAGGTATATGTTGCTCATAAGAGCATCATGAAATGGTTAGTGTTAAACATTAACTTGTATTTCCGCTACTCCTGATGAACTAAGATTTTGGATATAATTTGGTTAATCATAAATACTTACTCCTAATGATCTCCAGGCAATGGATGTATTATCATGAAAAAAAATTTCAATGAAAAGAAAATCAATAAAAATCATAGCTCACAACCTGCATAGATTAACTGAACTGTTCATATATTGATTCATAAAAACTTACCTAATTTTTGGATAGTCAAACAACAAGGCCAACTTCCTTTTATCAGGCTTGATAATCTTAGAATGTCCGCCATACAAATATCTTCTATGGCCAATCAAAAAGTGGGGAAAATTCCCACCTTGAGTTGTCACAAACACTTCGCTATGAAGACAAACACTATAGTCTACAGCAGCCATCCTAGAAGAATAGTTCTGGAAATTATAATTCAAGTTAAAACAATAAATTGTTAACGATTATGTAATAGGCATAATCTACAGCACAAAATTTCAAGGACCAGAAAAAACAAATTAACATTACCTTAAACGGAGCAAGGTCCTCAGCTGATGCTAATGTCTCTTTAGTTTGCAAAAGGGGAAACATTTCAAGAAGTGGATCCATAGTCTTTTCTGCCTTGTAAATCTTTCCTGAAGCCAAATACATAGCTGTATTATTACTGAAACCCATGCCTCGGAGAATCAAGCCAACCTGAGCACAAAAGACAATGATGTAGGAACAGGCAATTCCAAGTGCATGATAATGCATCAAACATAACAAATCCACCAAAAAAGGAAAAACACCTAAATAGATACAAATTAATAATTTCAGAATCATTGAAACAAACTATTTCCTAAAGCATCAGCCATGCTAACTGAAGATAGCTAATCCATTACTGATAAAGTAACTGAATTTTGTGAAATCATGAGTCAACTTAGGTGCTTATTTTGACCAAATAGAAATGTTAATAACTAAACCATCTAAAATTGTGCTTTAAGAATTCTTTGATTTAGCCAAGATCAGTTTACAAGACCTATGCTAGCTGCCTAGCTCATCACTGTCCCATGCATGAAGTGACAAAGTCCAGAGATAATTGCACCACAGATATTTAGGAGCTTTAGCTTTACACAGATGTTAGTCAAGATGGACTCAAATGCAACAGCAAGTGATGTTACAAGCAATATAACTTTTGACTGATCATTGATTTGCAAGAAAACCTGAATAAACTTGATTAAAGTCCCCCAATTCAGCTCTATTCAAGATTCAATCATGAAAATAGATTTTTGCGCACCAAAATAAAGATACAATATTGCGGATTACTACTGATATTTTAGACAAAAATAAAAGCACCTTTTCAATGTTCATTCCTTTCTAATCAAATTGAACTTATTCCTACCCAAAAAGAATCAGGTTAATATTATTTATTTTTCTTTTTTTTGGGATGGGGAGGGTGGGCTGCTTTATTCAAATAACCCGGTTAAAGTTATGCAGAACCTAACAGGACCTTAAGGGATACGGATGCTTTATCAGTTCAAGCGCCACACTTTAGAAACATCAAAAGCTAAGCATCAGTCAAGAATGATCTTGTTGGAGGTAAAGGAACAACATGTGGTTGTAAGGTCAAAGTAGCACAAAAGACAATGATGTAGGAACAGGCAATTCCAAGTGCATGATAATGCATCAAACATAACAAATCCACCAAAAAAGGAAAAAACACCTAAATAGATACAAATTAATAATTTCAGAATCATTGAAACAAACTATTTCCTAAAGCATCAGCCATGCTAACTGAAGATAGCTAATCCATTACTGATAAAGTAACTGAATTTTGTGAAATCATGAGTCAACTTAGGTGCTTATTTTGACCAAATAGAAATGTTAATAACTAAACCATCTAAAATTGTGCTTTAAGAATTCTTTGATTTAGCCAAGATCAGTTTACAAGACCTATGCTAGCTGCCTTAGCTCATCACTGTCCCATGCATGAAGTGACAAAGTCCAGAGATAATTGCACCACAGATATTTAGGAGCTTTAGCTTTACACAGATGTTAGTCAAGATGGACTCAAAATGCAACAGCAAGTGATGTTACAAGCAATATAACTTTTGACTGATCATTGATTTGCAAGAAACCTGAATAAACTTGATTAAAGTCCCCCAATTCAGCTCTATTCAAGATTCAATCATGAAAATAGATTTTTGCGCACCAAAATAAAGATACAATATTGCGGATTACTACTGATATTTTAGACAAAAATAAAAGCACCTTTTCAATGTTCATTCCTTTCTAATCAAATTGAACTTATTCCTACCCAAAAAAGAATCAGGTTAATATTATTTATTTTTCTTTTTTTTGGGATGGGGAGGGTGGGCTGCTTTATTCAAATAACCCGGTTAAAGTTATGCAGAACCCAACAGGACCTTAAGGGATACGGATGCTTTATCAGTTCAAGCACCACACTTTAGAAACATCAAAAGCTAAGCATCAGTCAAGAATGATCTTGTTGGAGGTAAAGGAACAACATGTGGTTGTAAGGTCAAAGTAGCACGAAAGCACTAAAGCAAATCAAACAGAAGAAAAGCCTACAAGGATGACTGAAAACTTAGACATATTCTACGTGCATCAAGATTAAGCAAATATCCATAAAACTTGTAACAACAACTAGCAAGCCTCCTCACTGATCCTTCTACATCGGTCATCTTGATGAATTCTGTTCAAACCATTTCTAAAAAATCAATAACCGAATAACAAACAGCAACTTCAACTTAAATTTTTTTTGTTAAGCAAGAAGACAGGCATGGCACAGATGGTTCCAGGAATCATAAACTTTAAAGCATGTTGATATGAAAC
The DNA here is from genome assembly GCA_021397845.1 of Areca catechu. Taxonomy (NCBI): domain Eukaryota; kingdom Viridiplantae; phylum Streptophyta; class Magnoliopsida; order Arecales; family Arecaceae; genus Areca; species Areca catechu. Next base: position 4,611,840 of record CM038040.1, on the reverse strand, counting down.
AGCATTAAAAGCTTGATAAACATTAACCTCCAAAGGTGTAAGAGGACATTTTCCATTCATCCTAATAACACCAGGCCGTATAACATGACCGGGTTTAGTAAATTTTCCTCTCCAACCTCTTTCTCTTGCAGCATTCATGTCCTGTTTCTCCTCTTCACCACCATCAAATATGCAACAAGAGAATGCAACCATATCCTGAAAAGGATGGCAACAATCAGAATTACTATTATATTTCCCATGAAGTTCATGAAATGAAAATACAAGAGCAACCAGAAGTCAAAATATTGGTTATAGGCCTTATGGTAAGTTGACCTCTTCAAAGCGAAGATGCACTGCCATATATCTACCATTATTGTCTTTGCTGCGTTCTTTCATTCGAGAAATCAACTTTTCTGCCAAAGTTGCTATAGGATTTGAAAAGCGTAAGGCCTCAAAATTTGCCAAGCATCTTAGGCATTGGACTGTAGAAGGGGCATCGAATGATAAACGATTGGCAAAAGGAGATATCCTTATAAACCTGAATTTTCAATCAAATAAACCATTACTCATGGAATACTACAGTAATAAAACCACAAGGAAATAGGCTTACATGCTTTTAGGGGTTGCTGATTATGTCTAAACAGGCCCCTTTATGAAATTACGCAAGAAACTGTAAATTTTGAAAGCTTGCAAAATTAGAAGTTGAGAACCCTTGTTTATGAACTAGCCTTCTCCAGCTTTCAGTCACACACCTCATTTTGTATTATCTAAAATGTTGTTTCACAGTATAGGTTCTTCTCTCCAACAAAAGGCACTTAGAAACATTTAAGGCATCTATTTCTCAATGAATGATATCATGATAAAAATGTTTTTATATATAATAAAAATCAAGGGAAACCTACATCAAAACCAACTCAACTAGTACAAATAAAGACAGTATGGCACAGCATCATAACATGACTTTTCCACTGAACCAAAGTATAAAGACCTGTTCGATATAATATCATGGGCTTCCGATATATCATCCTTTATATGTTTTGAATGAAGGGAATTGTGTCTAAGTTTCAGGGTGTAATGAATTGATGATATTGAGTTATGTTCCACTAGATTTTAGCATTTTGTACATCATGATATGATTATATTTTAACTAAAAAAGGTTACCCTCTCTTAGGATAAACCGGCTCAGCAAAGGCTAATTGTTGGTTTAGGGGTACATTAGAATTCCTATTGGACCGCTCGCCCATACCAGAAGGCTCGAGGGTGACTCCACAGGCTGAAGAAGCAACAACTCGACATCGCCGTTCCGGTCTTGTCACTAGGTCAGTCTTCGACCCACGCCGAAAAGGACGGTCCTGAAGCATATCCTTGATCGAGGATATGTTATGCGAGCCCGTCTTCTTCGGACCACTTCGAAGAAGACTGGTCCGAAGAAGACGGTCGCTTCATTCCCAAACTTGCTTCGAGAACTCCAGTCCACTCCGAAAAAAGCCATTCCGATGCGAACGGCTGGGATGTCTTCAGCCTACCCCGAAGAGGATAGGTACAAGGCAATTAGCCGATTCGGCCTCGGACCCTTCCGAAAGAGTGGCCCTGAAGCAAATCTCCCGTTGATCTCCAATCTCCAGACGTGGATATGGTTGTTGTAACCAACTACGTAGCCACTAACTCCAACAACATCAAGGTGGCCAGGATCAGCCACGTGCCACTAACTCCAGCACTAACAACATCGAGATGGCCAGAATCAGACAGTAACTGTTTATAGTTATGGAGGGGTTAAGCTAACCAACCCCACTTAACGAGAGGCAAGTGGGTTTAACTGTGTTATTGGCACATCTCCCATTATAAATACTGGTAAGAGAGGACACTCAAGAAAAAAATCTAAGACAAGTAAGCCAAGCAAAAAACCAAATCCTCTGAGTCTCTTTCACTCTCTTTCTCTCCGAGAACTCTCCATTCTGTTGCTCAAGCATTCACTGACTTAGGCATCGGAGTGTCCCCCACCGGAGAAAATCCAATCAGGGAATTTGTTTTGGAGGATTCTCGAGAGGCAAGCCGGCGATCCAGCAGCTCCATCCGATCCACGAAGGTTCGACGCCAACAGATTGGCACGCCAGGAAGGGGAAGAACTACCATCCCCTCTTGAAAAGGAAGTTCGAAGGAGCCGCAATGGTGAAAGGTAAGGCTCAAAATGCTTCGATGAGCAGGGGACGTCTACCCTTTCTAAGCCCTCATGGTGGAGAATAATGTCCCACCTCCCATACTAATTGTGGGACAACACCAGTTCGAAGCCCTCTTGAACCAGGTTGATGCTCTCATAACCATGGTTCAGAATTTTCAAGAGACCGCCCTTCAGGTGGGGCATCCATCGGCCACCTCTAGGCATAGTCACCGATCTAGAGAAAAGAGAGACCGCAACCACGGATCTACCTGACGCTCTCTTCGGGATCGGCCCTCTCACGAGGGCCAAAGTTCCCTACATTTGAAGTGCACTGATGACCAATATGCAAGGAAGAGATCCAGACGATCTCCCTCTGCCTCCGCTAAAGACTCTACCCCCGAAAGTGCTGGACAGAAAGGAGCCCACTACGACTACGAAAAAAAGTTTAAGGCGCTTGAAGCGCAGATTGCGAGGCTCCGAGATCAGAAAAGAGATGGCGAGTTTATGGCTTATGACTTGCGGCCTCCGTTCACCTTCAGAATAATGGAGGATGTCGTCCCTCAGCATTTTAAAGTCCCTCAGATGGAATCCTACGATGGGACCACCGATCCCCTTGATCATCTGGGTAGCTTTAAAGCCCGCATAATGATCCAAGGAGCCTCCAATGTATTGTACTGCTTGGCCTTTCCTGCGACCCTAAAGAAGGCAACTCGAATATGGTATTCGAGCATATGCCCAGGTACCATCGACTCCTCTGAATTAAAAAAACTGTCTCACATTTCAGGACTTGCCGGAAGACGCCCCGGAATATCGACAGCTTGTTCTTCTTTCATCAAAATGAAGGAGAGAGCCTCAAGGACTACATCGCAAGATTCAATTCTGCCACTCTTGAGATCCCTGATATCAACGAGTATGTGGCCATGTCCGCTCTAAAGAAGGGGCTCCGGTCATCCAGGTACATGGATGCCGAAGAGCAAGTGGCAAACCGGCGCCTGATTGAAGGAAAATCTATTCCCCAAAAGAAGAGCAACAGGGGGCCGAATCCCCCCGCACCCTCCAACAACGACGACTCCACTCGACGACGTAGTCCTAAGCCCAAAGTATTAGACGGAAATTTTGATTCATATACTTCCCTCAATCTCCCAAGGGAGAGAATCTTGATGAAGATAGAGAAAGAAAGCTACCTCCAATGGCCACGTCCCATGAGGACGTCCTCCGCGAGGAATAGAAGCAAGTACTGCCGATTCCACAAGGATCACGGTCACAATACTAAAGACTGCATCCAACTTAAGGATGCAATAGAAGACTTGATCAAGAAGGGATACTTGAAAAAATACGTCGGCCATCCAGAACCTCAACCTGAAGCAGTTGCCTTTCAGAGGGCCATTGAAGAAGCTAAACTGCCCAACCAGAGGCCCACTGATGGAAGGGTGGGCATGCTGCATCGGCAGATTGACTGGAAGAGAGCCGAAGAAGATGATCCCAAAAGGCTCAAGGGTAATAACTCCGTATACTTCTCTGACAAAGACCTGTAGGGAGTTTAGCTCCCGCACAACGATCCCGTTGTAGTCTCGGCCGTAATGGCCAATTATGATGTAAGACGTATTTTAGTAGACAATGGAAGCTCCGTCGATGTTTTGCTTTATGATGCATTCTCCAGGATGGATCTGTCTAGAAACAAGCTACAAAAATCTCCTATACCCCTGACTGGGTTTGGAGGCAACCAAATCGAAGTAGGAGGAGAAATAATATTGCCTGTAACCCTTGGCACAGAATCATGTCAAAAAACGTTTTCCATCAATTTCATAGTAGTCCGAACCCCATCGGCCTACAATGCGATATTGGGACGGCCCACCTTGAACAAATTCAAGACCGTAGTCTCGACATACCACCTTCTAATGCACTTTCCCACCCGAAGTGGGATCGAGGAAGCAAGAGGGGATCAAAGGGCGGCCTGACAATGCTTAATGATACAGGCAAGCAATCGGCTGATCTCATCATTATAGATCAGCTGGACCCAAGAGATCAGATGGAGAATTGTGGGGAACCAATGGAGAAGACTGTTTTTGTGTCTTTAGACAAAGACGACCCCACTAAAATAATGCAGATTGGAAGCCTACTTGATGAAGGAACGAAGACAGGGCCGATCCATTTTCTATGGAATAATGCCGATGTCTTCGTCTGGTCGACTTCGGACATGCCTGGGATCTCTCCCGAAGTCATGACTCATCGGCTAGAAATTGCCTTTAACTATAAGTCGGTTCAGCAGAAGAAGAGGAACTTTGCCCCTGAAAGACAGAGGGCGATAGATGAAGAAGTGGGTAAGATTCTTAAAGTTGGATTTGCCAGAGAAGTACATTATCCAGAGTGGATAGCTAATGTTGTGATGGTAAGGAAGGCCAACGGCAAGTGGAGGATTTGTATCGACTACACAGATCTCAACAAGGCTTGTCCGAGACAGCTTCCCCTTGCCAAAGATAGACCAGCTAGTCGACGTCACCGCTGGTCATCAACTTCTAAGCTTCATAGATGCTTTTTCCGGCTATAACCAGATACGAATGGATCCTGAAGATGAGGGAAGACATCCTTCGTATTAGAGAAGGGAATATATTGTTACAAGATGATGCCATTCGGCCTGAAAAATGCCGGGACAACATTCCAAAGGCTAATCAACAAAGTGTTCGAGAAGCAACTAGGGAAGCATGTGGAGGCGTATGTCGACGACATGATCATGAAAAGCCTTTTCAAAGAGGACCACATTAAAGACTTGGAAGAATCTTTCAACGCCCTGCGACGTCACCAGATGAAGCTAAACCCAGCCAAGTATACCTTCGGCGTGACCTCCGGCAAGTTCCTAGGATTTCTTGTTACCAAATGAGGGATAAAGGCCAACCCGGAGAAGATACAAGCTATCCAAAGCAAGAGGCATCCCCTTGCAAAAAGGAGATACAATAGTTAACCGGGAGAATCGCCTCTTTAAGCTGATTCATCTTTTGGTCAGCTGAATGGTGTCTCTCTTTCTTTAAAGTCCTTCGACAGTCATAAAATTTCGAATGGTCCGAAGATTGCCGTGGTGCCTTTGAAGAACTGAAGAAATATTTGGAGAATCCCCTTCTACTTTCTAAACCCCAAGAAGGAGAGACCCTCTATGTATATCTCTCCGCTTCGGACGAGGCGATTAGTGAGGTACTCATCCGAAAGGGGACGGACAACCTTCAAAAACCAATCTACTACACTAGCAAAGTATTACATGATGCCGAAGTGAGATACCCCAGGATACAGAAGCTCATATACTCGCTGGTGATTGCGGCGAAGCGCTTGCGACCATACTTTCAATCCCACTCTATTGTAGTCATGATGGACCAACCCTTGAAAGCTGTCCTCCGATGCCCTGATACTTCGGGAAGAATAGCAAAGTGGACCGTAAAGCTTGGAGAATTTGATATCAGCTTTCAACCTAGATCGGCAATGAAAGCACAGGCGCTGGTTAACTTCATAATCGAATGCACATGGGGTCCAGAAGATGACTCACAACGAACCGAAGACGAGGCCATCCAAAAAGATTCAGAGTCTACATGGATGCTCTATGTAGACGGGACTTCAAACTCGGTGGGATGCGGAGCGGGCCTCATACTAGCCAGCCCAAGCGAGCACACTGTAGAATATGCTCTACGCTTCTCCTTCCATGCTTCGAACAATCAGGTTGAATACAAAGCTCTGCTTGCAGGACTCAGAATCGCGAAAGAGCTGGCAATTCGGAGGATCCAAATCTTTTCGGATTCTCAGTTGGTGGTAAACCAGGTGAAGGGTGAGTTCGAAGCCCAGGATCCTACCATGGCTCGGTATTTAGACAAAGCGTGGGCTCTAGTTTCTCAGCTAGAATTCTTCAAGATTGCTCATGTCCCACGAACGGAGAACTCCCGAGCCTACACACTGTCAGGCTCGCCACTACTGCCCTGAATCCCTCGATCGTACATTCATAGAGTATCTAGAAGCTCCAAGTACAGCAAAAGAAATACTTGAGGTACATCCTGTTGAGCATGAGCTCAGCTGGATGGACCCTATTCTCAAATTTTTGAATGAAGGCACATTACCCCAAGACAAGGTTGAAGCCAAACAAATCCATTGGATGGCATCCCAATATGTTATTCTGGATGGAACTCTATACAAAAGATCTTTCACGCAACCTCTGCTGAAGTGCCTGGGACCATCTGACACCGACTATGCCCTAAGAGAAGTTCATGAGAGTATATGTGGAGATCACTTGGAGGGCAGATCCTTGGCATACGAGATAATATGCCAAGGTTACTATTAACCAACCATTCAGAAGGATTCCGCAGACTTTGTCCAAAGGTACGATCAGTGTCAGAAATATGCTAATATTCAAAGATGGCCGGCGAGCCAGCTAACCCAGTTAACGACACCATGGCCCTTCGCTCAATGGGGCAATGGATATTCTTGGCCTATTTCCACCAGCATCCAGACAACGGAAGTTTCTCATTGTGGCTATCGATTACTTCACCAAGTAGGTCGAAGTTGAACCCTTAGCATACATTACTGAAAGAAATATCGAAAGCTTCGTGAGGAACCTCATTATATTCCGGTTTGGAATTCCCCATCCCATAGTCACTGACAATGGGAGACAATTCAATAACCCGAAGTTCAAGGACTTCTGTGCCCAATACCATATACTCCACAAATTGACTTTATTGATCATCCCCATGCTAATGGGAAAGCTGAAGTAACGAACCGAACCATTCTCCATGGTCTGAAGACCAGGCTGAACGACGCCAAAGGGCTCTGGGCCAAAGAACTAAATTCTGTTCTTTGGGCATATCGGACAACTCGTAGAATGGCCACCGGCGAGTCTCTGTTCCATTTAACTTACGGCACCGAGGCAGTTCTCCCTGTGGAGGTTACTTTGCAATACTTAAGGATTGACCAGTACAAAGAACCAGAACACCGAAGAATAGACTTAGATCTGCTGCAAGGGTTCGTGCTCAGATGAAGATAGCAGCGTACAAACAGAGGGTCACCAAATACTACAATTCTAGGATGAAGGAACGGACTTTCCGACCCGAAGATTTAGTACTGCGAAGGTCCGAAGTATCCAAGCCGACAGAGCAGGACAAGCTTTTCCCAATTGGGAAGGCCCATGTCGATCAAGGAAGTCATACGTCCAGGAACTTATCGGCTCAAAACCTTAGCTGGTTCTACGCTACATCGACCTTGGAATGTAGAGAACCTTCGCAAGTACTATCAATAAAAGTCCCCTTTTGGAGAGACTTCAATAAAAAGTCCATTTGAAGAGGGCCTAATCAGCTTATCTTATTCTTAATCAAAGACACAGGGATGGTTCAAGTAACCTATCCTACAGTAAATCCGCTGACGTGCCGAGGTAGGCCCAATCAGCCTATCTTATTCTTAATCAAAGACACAAGGATGACTCAAGTAACCTACCCTATGGTAAATCCGCTGACATGCCGAAAAGGGCCTAATCAGCCTATCTTATTCTTAATTAAAAGCACAGAGATGGTTCAAATAACTTACCCTACGTAAATCCGCTGACATGCCGAAGAAGGCCTAATCAGCCTATCTTATTCCCAATCAAAGGCACAGGGATGGTTCAAGCAACCTACCCTACAGTAAATCTGCAAACGTGTCGAGGTGGGTCTAGACAACCTACCTTATTATCAATAAAATGCCCAAGGATGGTCCCATCGGCCTATCCTAATGGCGAATCCGATCAACATGAGCAGAAAAGCTTCTCTACGGCCTCCGCGAGCTCTGACTCTCAAGCCCAAGAAGAAAATGGAGTCGACACGAAATCCTAAGATTCTTCGTGAATACATCACCTAAATATTCATGATGCCGAAGAGTTCACATTTAGCATTGTTCCGAGATGTGTTTGCCCATCAAGCCAAGACTTCTATTTTGAAAAAATTGAGAATCTTTGTTCATTAATAGAAAAGCAGTACAATCGACTGACTCACATCGTCAAAAAAAAAAGAGCGAAGAAAAAAAGCTACAGTAAGAAGCTATTTTTCTTCAGCATCAAGAACGAAGACCCCCTCGCCAACCTCTTCAGATGGAGGGGCCGACGCCGCCCTGCCAACGAGCTTTGTTTCCTCCATCTCCTCACCCGGTAAGGCAAAAGAAGAAACATCCAAATTTGGATAAGCCTTCGTGACTCTATTCAGGTAGTCTGTACAGCCGACAAGGTAGCTCTGTTCCAACTTCATGCATTTCATTACCAAAGGCCTTCGACTTCTTATAAGCTTCGATAGCCTGGGAAACACTCTTTTCAGCCTGCTCTGCCCTCTGATTGGCTGATGAAATGTCCATCTCCAGCTAGGCGATTCTGTTCTCCAGTTCGCCTTATGGGCCACTGCTATCTCGGCATTATGAAGGCAATTCCTCATCAGTAGCTCAGCCGAAATTGCCTTCTTCCTCCTTTGCAACTCCGCCACCACCTCTACCGCGTACGTCTCGAGCGTCCTCAACTCCTCCAAGGAACTATTTGCGGCGACAGCCTTGTCCAGTTTTTCTTCAATGGCGGCCCGAAGCCCTTCAGCAGCTTCTCTCTCGGCTACGGCCAGAGCCAACGGGCTACGAAGGCTTTGGCTAAAGTCGACTGACTCATGAACGCTCTCTTCCAACGGAGAAACATCGTGGGCAACCTGTCAAAGATAAACACATATAAAGTCAGTTTGACCGATGTTGATATGCCCACGGCACTTAAATCGATGCTTACTTGTTGCATTGCTATAAATAAAGGAAAAAGGATCTCTTGGCCCTTGCTCCTTAGCCTCCTTCCTGTCCTTCCGGGAGACGGTCGAAGTCTTCACCTGCCCCGGATCGCTACAACCAGCATCGGCAACGGACACGCCGAATCCCCCCGAACTTTCCCCCTCTACAGTTGGAAGTTTGGGCCTAATATTCCCAGCAGTGACGGAAGCTCTGCTCGCTTCCAACGGGCCTCGCTCCCCCGACGGCCCAACAAGAGCGGTCCCAGCCGGACGTCTGCCCAAACGTCCAGGCGAAGGGACATGCTCCTCTTCCGAGAAAGAATCTATATCGATAGGAACTCCACCATCGGTCCGGACCTGTGAAAGCGCCAAGACGTAGAACCGTTTCCCGTCTGACCTTCTCACCGGAGGGGCCCTCGTCGACCGTTTCCCCGCCGCCCATCGGAGCCTCGCTACGTCTGGCCTCATGGTTAACAAAGACTCTTGAAGCTAACTGCAGCAAAAAGAGGAGGAAAGATCGCTCAAGGGGCGACGTTGCCAAAAAAAACTCAAAAAGATTTGATCTACGAGGGCGTTAGTCTTATATATAAAGCCCATCAACAGGGCGTTAGTCTTATATATAAAGCCCATCAACAGCTCAGATTGACTCCCCATATTACGGGCCGCCCTCCGATTATGCCGCGTGTGCTCGCCCTAATCAATAGGGGCCTTAATCCACACGAAAGTGGTTGCGAGAAGTCTGGGAGCCGCGACTGATCCGATCCCTGATATGTACAGCCTTAATGACTCTGGTCATCGCAGTCCCACGACCTAGCAATAACTGCCTCGCCAACGGTAGTTGGACATCTGGCACGAACGGGGAATCGCATTGGTCAGTAAGCCAGGATCCCCATCAAACATCAAGATTCCTTGATTGTGAAAAGCTGGTTTGTGGGCAGGAAAAGGCTGACTTGACGAGGAGCCGGAATGAACGGCTTGTCACCAAGATCAGCGATCTTACCGAAGTCCAGTTTAAAAACCCTAGGCAACGAAGAAACCTAAATCCAAGCTAAAGACGTTCATATGCCTGAAGATGGATCCTTATCTAAAAGGTCATAGTCTATCCGAAGACCTCATACTTAGAAAGTTTACATCCAAGTTGGAGGTTATTGCATATTCGGAAGCGGCTACCTATCCGAAGATCTCATACTTAGAAAGTTTACATCCAAGTTGGAGGTTATTGCATATTCGGAAGCGATTACCTATTTGAAGAGTCCATACTTCAAAAATTTTTATTGGAGGTTCTAGTTCGACGAATGCCATTTGCCAGTAAACGACAACTCATAAGTACTTCCACTTCTCAAAACAAATTATTGGTTCGAAAACTGCGAGTGGGGGGTAACTGTTGGGATAAACCGGCTCAGCAAAGGCTAATTGTTGGTTCAGGGGTACATTAGAACCCCTACTAGACCGCTTGCCCATACCAAAAGGCTCGAGGGTGACTCCACAGGCTAAAGAAGCAACAACTCGATATCGTCGTTCCAGTCTCGTCACTAGGTCAGTCTTCGGCCCACACCGAAGAGGGGGGTCCTGAAGCATATCCTTGATCCAGGATGTGTTATGCGAGCCTGTCTTCTTCAAACCACTCCGAAGAAGACTGGTCTGAAGAAGATGGCCGCTTCATTCCCCAACTTGCTCCGAGAAGAACTCCAGTCCACTCCAAAGAAGGCCATTCCGATGCGAACGGCTGGGATGTTTTCAGCCTACCCCAAAGAGGATAGGTGCAAGGTAGTCAGCCGATTCAGCCTCGGACCCTTTCGAAGGAGCGGCCCTGAAGCGAATCTCCTGTTGATCTCCAATCTCCAGACATGGATATGGTTGTTGTAACCAACCACTTAGCCACTAACTCCAACAACATCAAGGTGGCCAGGATCAGCCACATGGCCACTAACTCCAGCACCACCAACATCGAGGTGGCCAGAATCAGACAGTAGCTGCTTATAGTTATGGAGGGGTTAAGCTAACCAACCCCACTTAACCAAAGGCAAGTGGGCTTAACTGTGTTCTTGGCACATCTCCCATTATAAATACTGGTAAGAGGGGACACTCAAGAAAAAAGTTAAGGCAAGTAAGCAAAGCAAAAAACCAAATCCTCTGAGTCTCTTTCACTCTCTTTCTCTTTGAGAACTCTCCATTATGTTACTCGAGCCTTCACTGACTTAGGCATCGGAGTGTCCCCCACCAGAAAAAATCCGGTCAAGGGGTCTATTTTGCAGGATTCTCGGGAGGCGAGTCGACGATCCAACAGCTCCGTCCGGTCCGCGGAGGTTCGACACCAACACCCTCAAAGTAGTAACAATTTGCAATAACTATTCCTTCTAATGGTTCATACAATCTTAGTGACGACAATGAAATGAAATTCACATCAGAAGGAATTATTATGTTTTCTAAGAGCTGTTCATCACCTCTCTAAAATTAGTGTTTTAGCAAGCATAGCAACTGCCTGAACCATAGAATTCTACATTGGAATTGTTAGCATACAGGAAATTATGTATGCAATATATGATAGTAGTCACAGCAATGTAACAATAACCAACTAGAACCAACTCGATTGTGAACCCATGTCACATCACTAGTGTACACCTGAATGTGTTCAGGTATGCTACTCAACACATAGGACCCAAAATATTTTTCCCTAATGCACTAGTATTGATACCATTATGAGTAGCAATTTCATGTACCCTCACATGAAGTTTGAACATAAAACCTTATATTAGCTTTATGAGACAGATCAAGTTACATGTAAATACATAAAACAAAAATTTAGCAAAATCCTACAATAGAATGTCAAAGATAGCCCCTAGAAACTGCCATACAAAGAAAAATAAAATATTAGAAAAAAAAATTTATATGAACTCCCATTACTCCTGCAATTACTAGAACAACCTGCCAAGTAAAAGTGGCAGATAGACAGGACATTCAACTCACTTTTCTTCAATTAACTTAGGCAGAACCGCATCCTTGTAATATTGTATGGAAGACCAAGCCTTGATCTTGAAGTTATGTACATTACTCATATTGTAACCGAATCGTTCCATTATAAAGTCAGGCACCTCATCAACTATTCTTACATCATTTTTCAGGGTATTGACAAAGTGCTCCTCATCATGGATATCCTTAAATTTGCTGCAGGCAATGGTAAATATGTCAGTGAGATCATCATTAATGGATTCGTTACCTACTACTTAACAAAACGCATGCTAACAAGTAACAATATTATTTTTTTATATGTTTCTTCATTAAGCAGTATGGTTTATTTCCAGAAACCCAATGTCAGAAGGCTTTAAACTAATACATTCATGATTGAAGGAACAAAAGTCAAAAATCCAGTAGAAATTACAATCCCATAAAGCCAATAACAGCAGACAATCATCAGGGCAGGCAATACTCATGCCCAATATATAAATGGTATCACTTAGCAAGTGCCTGCCACCATGGAAACAAAATTATATTAAACCAATATAAAAATATAGATATTTATAAAATAATATGGATAAAATAAACTTGAGCAATATTTAGTTTATTTCCAATGATAAGTTTTTTGAGGCATAGTGCAACTGCTTTTAGCAAAACCCATAAAGGGAAATACTTTCCGTCTAGATGTGAAGACTAAGAAGACTCCAATCCACTTTCCTTCTAGCAGTTCACAAGCGAATTAAGGGTAACAGAGTTTTAGGCATTACAAAAAAAAATGACTGTAAGCCAATGATTAAAGTACCATCTGCTGCACCAATGCTGGTCACGGGCTAGTGTACAATATCAGCAGAGCCATGCCATGCTAGGGCTCATAACAGAAGAGAGAAAAAGATAAAAAAATAGAAGAGCCAATTTGTGTCAATAAATGCTAGTCTATGCCAGTTGTATCATGCCGATATCCAGTTGTCACATTACATGACATAGAGCATACACCGGTACTGGAATTCATGCTATCAGCTAAAGAGATGCAACTCATCTTCACCATTCATACATTTAGACTATAACAACATTACCTTTTGAATTATTAAGCAGCAGTAAAAAGTTGTTGATTATTGAACAAGAGGGAAAAACAATGCCAAACTACTAGAAAACAACACCTCTAAGAGCCAGCAAGTTCTCCAAAGCTTAGAGTAAGACTGAGATAGGTAACATAAATAACAAAAACAAGTAGAATGGTTACTTAACCAAGTACCTAAATTAACTAGAGGCCCAAAAGGCACAGGTCAGACCCGGAAGATAAAATGGATCTATTTATCTAAAAAGAAATGCTTGACATACACAAATTCCAGTGTTCAATCTCTCACTCATGCCTTCCACTGTACTGCTTGTGGCTCTAGTGGCTCACATTGACTAGGCACAGTTTGTTGTGTAACATATCTTTCTCAGCTAGCAACCACTCTGTTGTTATGCAATATGATACGAAAGTCTACATAAAAGCTATGCAGTAATCAGCACCACCATCAGTAAAGTCACAGAAACAAACGAGATTATGATGCCTTTCAACATGATAAGCATCTTCTGTCGCTATTTAGCAACATGCTGTCAAGGTCTCATAAAGCATCCCATACGATATCTCAATTTGGGTATGGGACATTGTGAAACCTATCCATCATGTTGGCACCTCCATCCAACTAATAAATCATATAGGTATCAGTTAGCCACCCTAAACCCTAAAATCACCAAAAATATCCCTATTAAAATGAAACTTTGTGACCTATTTCCCTTTCCATCTTTGCATTAGGCCTATTAATCATGACCAGGTCATCTTGACAGATTTAACACTAAGAAGCAAACAGAAGCAACAAGATCACCAACAGTCTGTTCTATGAATCTCCAGAATCAAGCATTTAGCTTGTTACCTACCTTGACAAATGACATCTCATGCTAAAAGTAATGACTCCTCCATATACTCATAATATATATGCTGAAATGCATAATGAAACACATCTAGTAAAAACTAAATGTGTAGGTAATAGCAACTGAATTGGCATACTTTTAGAAAAGTTGGCAGCACACCACCTGTCTTTTGTTAATGAAATCATATGTTGTCTAAGAAGAAGAAGGGAACATAACACTGAAGTTCCAAAGCTAAGGAACTAGCCCAACCTCTAGAATGAACCAGTTCAAGAGAAATGCCCTGAACATCAGAAACAAATCAAACAACAATACAAAGTGCAACCACTCAACTGATAAACACCATTATCACACACACACACACACACACACACACACACAAAAGAAGCTGAGGCCCCATTATCACAACTTACAAACAAGGAGACGGAACAAAATGCAAACCACTCAAGCCACACAAGCAAAATGCATGAGTAAAGTTCGTTGGATAATTCATTCATGTTCATATGCCAATTCCGAAACACCACGCACCACTCCATAGTTAACCAGAAAACCTTTTTAAATTTCCTATTATGTTTCTCCAGCCAAATCTTCCAAACCAAAGCCTTCAGAATTAGGTTTATAGATTTGGTACTTTCCTAGCAAACTACTTGCTCATTTGTCATTCATCTGAAATTCAAAGGGAAAGGTTATATTTCTTTCCTCTTTTTAGCATCTCTTTCCTCCATCAAGAAAAGTCACCTATAGGTTATACAGTTCTAATGACAAAGACAACCTGTGAATGGGTGCTTGATAAGTCCTCTTAAGACAACAACAACTTCTGTTGAAAACTTGAACTATTATGCTTTACAAATCATCCTTTAATCTGCACTAGTCCTATGTAAGCATGCAGTTCTTTAAATTCGATCAACAGTTTAGCTTCTACAAAGGAAGGATCCCTCCGTTTCAAGATTTTTTCCCTAGCTTCAAGACTACTCACTCCTTCGGTATTGGATCGGTGCAACAACAAATCTAGAGATAGAGGGCCATTTCCTTGACTTATCCTCCCTCAACAAACACATAATCAAGAAAGGGCATATCATCAAGAAACAATAACAAAATAAGGATGTAAAGTATCCAATTTAACTTAGAGCACTACTTGCCATCCCAAAACACCACAAGATCACCTATGCTGACAAAAAACATCAAACTTTCCTCAAATAAAATCAAGTAGAAAGGATCTTTTTTTCAACCTCATATAACATAATTTTAAATTTCAGACTTCAAATACCATCTATTTTGATCCCACAGAAACTTGTTCTTGCCACTTAGGTCCACAAATTGTAGCCTCTCCCCTGAATTTGCAGACATATGCCCAAAACTTTTCAGGCTTGGAAACTAGGATCTCAATCTGAATATTTTGTCACACTCACCTCCAACCTATGAGAATCTAAAGTGAACTTCTTTACAGCCTCTTCCATTGTGTTTTCCAGCACCATTAGGGCAATAAAGACTGTGAAAAGGTAAAAGGTAGGCCTCGATACAAGCAAGACCACATCAGGCAGAATAATTGTCTATCACCAAAAAAAAAAGAAGGTTTGATCTTCCACAAACAATTATTTTTATGTTTTAAAATCGCACCACCACAATAAGAAGCCCAGATTTTGATAATAACATGAGATTATCCTTGACACTACAGGGAAACCATACTGTTTCATTCAAAGAGATATTACATAATTGTCTACAATGTCATCCGCTGAAAATATTTAGACTGGAGGATTTGCTGCCAATTATCTTCAATGATTATAAAAATTCAATCTGTCATAGATTTCGGGTCATGAGTAGCAGTTAAAACTTGAAACTTAACAAAAAACATATGTTTGGTTTTGCATGTTCTGGATGAGACTAAAAAGTTCCATAAAAAATAGGCCAAACTGATTCAGGATAGGTGTACATCTCTCAGAATGCAAACTGTTGCAGTTTGCTTTTATAGCCAAACTGTTACAGATGAAGTGTTTCATACTGGATATTCACATCATGTTTGGATTATGTGGAATGAAAAAGTAAATCTTTCAAGACAAAGAGAGACTAGCATTTTGTTAAAGGCAAAGATATATTTACTGGTTAGGAAGAAGTTAAACCATCAAATGCAACCTTCATAATTAGTCTAAACCCATGATCATAAAAAAAGGTTAACAAACTCATAGGTTTATATGTTGGTGCCTTTTATATCAACAGCTAAGGCTTAGACCGAAGCCTTATGTGTCAAAATCAGTGGCTCATCAATTAACCTCAACACAGTATGAGACTGATATGAGATGATGGATCAAAGTAACTGACAAAATTTGTTCAGCCCAAGAATATGGTAATGCCAAAACCAGACAGCAAAATTGAGTACACAAGCTAGGCAACAAAGAACAGATCAAGATCTTTACAAACCTATGATCTCTCCAAATGCTGTGGTAGAGGAAATTAGGGATAACAAGTGTTGCATTTAGGTATCCAGCTACGGCAACTGCATTGCGTATCTATCAAATGTACAAAAGGTAAAAAATGTAAGTGACAGAAGGCAAATTAGTAAATGATACATCTAGAAGCCTTTAAAAAAGCTAAAATCAACATGTACTAAGATGGAAAAGGAACAGGAATTACCGATGCCCGTTGTTGATTTAAGCCACCATTTGCTTCGATATATATGTAACCATTAGAATCAGGCAACACTGATATGAGAAAGAGAGAAGCTTAAATAGGTTCTATATCAATGAATGATTTGGAACATATTGACAAAATGAATACAGAAAATAAAGAGACAAAGATAACATGGAAAGTTAAAAAGGCAAAGTTAGAAGCAATCAGATAAATCATATCTAACAACATTCAAAACTTTCTGAGTTCATAAACTGAATCCAGAAGACTGAAACTATAATCAATCCTCAACAAGAACATGCAGAAGGGCAACATCCCTTATTAAGGTATTTCAACATTTTTCATAATATTTCTAAAAAAAATGTAAATACAGCCAAGTAACAGCATTATAACCCAAATTGTAAAAAAATCCATACACACATGTTTATAAGCCCCCAAACCACCACACCCCCCCCCCCCCCCCCCCCCCCAACAAACAAAAAAAAAAGAAAAAAAACTTAGCATAGTAAATTGAGACTCCACTACAGCATTAATAACTTTGTAGATTGACAAACCGAATCAAGTTTCCACAATGTGCATAAGCAAATAAAAGTTTAAACTTATGAAATTTAAGAGAGATATCATACCATTCATAGTCATATTTATACATGGTTGCCACATACCACCTTTATAAGGGTGTCTCCATGCAGTTGCTAACAACAAAAAAGAGTTGAAATTTTAATTCATAATAAATGAGATTCAGCATTACAAAAATTTATAAGATAAAAGAAAATTAAGAAAAGGAGAAGGCACATTTTCTTCAAAAAAAAACGATGCTACAATTTAACAATACATAGTACAAGTTGTATACTGCAACTGAGGATACAAGATTGACGATCTTATGTCACAGGTCAAGAACTATTGAAGAAAACTAAATTATCCACTGGAGATGATAAAACCTGGATTATTGAACCCAGATATAAATAAAATCATTTGAAAGCAACTTCATCAATATGCCCTTCATAAATCAATACTTCTACACTCAATGAATTCCAGTATACTTTCTTCAAAAAAAAAAAAGGAACTCCCAAATATATAGTACTCTTTTAGCGTGATTCAACAAATCTGGCACTCCCTAAAAATGAAACATGCATGTAAGAAGCTCATCGCATTTATTTGGATCCCCTCTATAAACCATGATTTATGCTAATAAATTTTTTTCCTTAAAAGTTTATGTTGGTCAAATAACATCCTAGATAGAAGCACCTCATCAATTCTCCTCTTGATTTACATTTGACTAAATGCCTTATCTATATCTCTATTACTTTGTATAATAGATATGAAAGTTACCTCACCTATTTGATCAAAAACTTTTTTCATTCACTTTTTACCACAATTGCACTCCCTTTATTCTAGTTCTGCTAGTTTTTAGAACTTCATAAACCGTATGCATCTTCATGGTCCAATTCAGCACCCAACCTTATATTCATCTCATCAACAACAGTATTTTATCGTCTGAGTGTAACAAAAAAACATGGCAAATGGAAAATTAGAAATGTTATTTACCACAAGAAGAAACTTCCTTGTATTGGTAAAACTTTTTTAATGACTAATATATGTCATTTGGTTGAATTAATCCAAAGGAACTTCCTTGCACTGCAAAAGAGCATTATCAACTGTTGAGTATTGTAGTAGCTTTTAAGGATATGCAGCAAGAAAGTTTCCTTGGATAAGGTGAATAAATGGTGAAATAAAAGAGGGGGCAAGCGCATTTATATATATTCATTTTTTTTTAAAAAAAAAAAAAAGAGGGTAGGTGAGAGTTTTGAAGTCACCATGCCCACGCTAACAGCCATATTTAACACATATAAATGTTATTATCACGCTTTATGAGTTAATTTTGGTAAAACTCAACACGTATGCTAGCCTGCTAGGTACATTGTCATTTTATAGCCTTGGGAAAGAACCCCGATGAAGTGTACCCGTAAAATAAACTGAAAATAGGAGATCCGCTAGTAATACGCTGTCTTTTGTGGATGAATTCGTTCCTAGAAACCAAAACCGTCCATTCGGGCAAGACTCAACATCTTGATATCGTCTCAGCGCCCTCAGAGAGGGCAATCCAAGAGCAATAAGAAGCCACGAAGAGCCAAGAAAAGACAAGAAAATGCAGATCAAAACAGATTCGTTAAAAAAGGGGTTGGGTTCAAGAACTGACCGCATCGGAGGAGTTATCGGCGTTCATATCGGCGCAGGTACAGCTGGGGGCTCCGGTAGATGGAACCGGGGGCTGGGCGGGAGATGATGCGGGGAACGCCCTCGAGGGATACGGTGCCCATATAGAAAAGCATCCTGGCGACGTAGAGCAGCGGCGCGAACAGGAAGATAGCCTGCCGCCGGAGGAGAAGCGAGAGGAGCATCCACGCCATCCGCTGCACGAGCGCCCACGGGGCCTGGAGCGCCCTTACGGAGGCGGACTTGGAGGGCCGCCGGTGGGTCCTCGGCGACCGGCGGGGCGAAGCTGGCGGGGACGGCGTCCCCCCGGGGCTGCCGATGCGGTTGTAGGCGTGGTGCGGCACCATCACGTCGTTGTGGTCGCCGGCGGCGCCGCCGAATGGGGCTATCCCTCCGTCCCCTCCGGGGGATCGATGGCGCGTTCTATGGAGAGGGGCGGCTCCGCATGATCTTGCTTCGCCTTCTCGTGGATTTTGTTTTCGTTTCTTGGGCGCAGGGGAAAGCAGGGAGGGAAGGAATCGGTGGGGGCGGTATTGCGGTGGGGAGTGCGGGGCACGTGCGGGGGTGGTGAGGACCGGGCTTTTGACCATCTCGACGGATGTCCGTCTTCTAACCGGAGTTCTCGGTCCTCGGAGAGGAGCGCCTGTTTGCTGATGGTTTATATACGGCCGTTGAACGTTGCGTTTTGGTCTCATCCTTTCACGTATTACCCGTATCCGTATTATTCATTTAGTTAACTTTTGTTTACATGCGGGTCAGGTCGGGCTTGGCCCAGATAGTCTTTGATTGGATTTTGGGCCAGCATATCCGAGATTCCGAGAAACCTTCGAGCCCCCGTTTGATGCATTGCTGGAAAGTTATATTTAATAGAAGGCAATCCATCAAATTACCTATCATGTCTATTATGTTTGATATATGTAAAATTATAGGTAACGTGGATTATTATGTTTGATATATATATTAAAGTATAATATAAAATTAAATTTTTAAAATATTTTTAAATTAAATGTATATTTTATTTATAAAGCTTTTATATATTTTCATCTATTTATTAAAAATATTTTTTTTATTTATATTACAAAATATATAAAATATTTTTATATTATATATTTTTATATAAAAAATTATATATTAAATAGATAATAGATTTAATATATTAAATAAATAATAGATTTAATATATTAAAAAATACTGATGTGGAATGATCGCTGACGTGGAGTCCATGTCGGACCCATCTGGCGGCCATGCTAGTAGAAGGTGCCAACCTGAATGCGGCGATCAAATGAAGTTCCGAGGTCGAACCCCCGGTTGAGGTCAGCTTCCATCTGAGGCTGAGCTCCCGGCCGAGGTCGTACTCCGGCCGTCCAAGGTTGAGCCCCTGGCCGAGGTCAGCTCCTATCCGAGGTCGAGCTTTCGACCGAGGCCGTGCTCCCACCTTCCAAGGTCGAGCCACCGGCTGAGATCAACTCCCATCCGAGGTCGTGCTCTCGCCATCCGAGGTTGAGCCCCCGACCGAGGTCAGCTCCCATCCGAGGTCGAGCTCCTGATCGAGGTCGTGCTCTCGCCTTCCTAGGTCGAGCCCCCGGCTAATGTCAGCTTCCATCCGAGGTCATGCTCCCGCCATCCGAGGTGGAGCTCCTGATCGAGGTCAGCTCCCATCCGAAATCGAGCTCCCGGTCGAGGTCGTGCTCCCGCCATCCGAGGTTGAGCTTCTGATCGAGGTTAGCTCCCATCTGAAATCAAGCTCCCGATCGAGATCATGCTCCCGCCATCTGAGGTCGAGCCCCCGGTTGAGGTCAACTCCCATCCGAGGTTGAGCTCCCGGTCGAGCCCTCGGCTGAGGTCAGCTCCCATCCAAATCGAGCTCCCGGCCAAGGTCGTGCTCTCGCCTTCCAAGGTCGAGCCCCCGGTTGAGGTCAGCTCCCATCCGAGGTCGTGCTCCCATCCAAGGTCGAGCCCTCGGCCAAGGTCAGCTCCCATCCAAGGTCAAGCTCCCGGTTGAGGTTGTGCTCCTGCTTCTTGATGTCGTGCTCCTGCCTCCCGGGGTCGAGATGAAGATCCTATTTTCCAAGACAGAATCACTGTCCAGGACTAAGAGGCATCATCAACCACCAGAGGATCGGCCAGGAGCAAGAGAGAAAAGACCAAAGGAATTCAAACTATGGCGTGGAGGCTCCAAGCTACCTACGGTCCTCGGAGGGTGGCGTGTGTTCCGCCGAAGGGTTCAGGCTCTGCAACACGCCACCTACACGCTCTGCACAACACGTGCTCCGCCAGGTTCCAAGCCCTACAGCACACCGTCTACGCACCCTGCCGTGCAACCGAGACTCCAGTTCCCACGACACGACACCTATGCCTTCTCAAAGAGGAGTATCCTATTAAGGCCCCATGTCCTGCAGCACTCCGATGGTCCCCGTGGGAATAGAAATGCTCCATCATGGCTCGGGGCTCAACGGCATGGCGCCCGTGCCTCTCATGGAAAAGAGCTCCACCAGAGGAATAGGACCTGTATTACGCCAACCAACACCCCCAATAAAAAGATCTCCTTTCTATAACCGATTCGACAGGGAGGGAGGTCGTTGACAGAGAAAAACCTCATCAAAAGAGGGTATCGGGAAAGTGACGTACCAATAAAGCCCCAGATTTGGTCTAGGCCATTTCTCTCATATAAAATGGAAGAATGGACCTCCGACAGAAGGAGACGACTAGTAAGGCAAAAGCAAGCAAAAGGGCAAGGAATAGAAAGGGAGAACCTCCCTGCAGTCTAACCTCCCACTCACTTTTCATCTCTTAGATTTGATTTTACTTCTCTACACTGAGGTGTCCCGAACCCTCCGTCACAGAGGTTCTGTTCTCCTTGATCGTCCCAACTAACTTGATCGTCGGAGTGTCCCCGCTGAAATCCCTGGCTCGAGTCTCCTCTTTTTTACAGGACAAGTCGACTAGGGTGCTGACCGAAAAGAGGACCAAGCATCTAAAGGGAGCCCGATGCACCCACGAAACGTTAGAGCTACGGGCCACAACAATCTAGGCAGCAACAAACATATTAAATTTATATATTATATTATTAAATATAATATAATATAATATATTTATATTATATAAATATATTTAATATAAATAGACCACATTATATTAAGTATATTAATATAAAAAATTATATATTAAATAGATAATAGATTTAAATATATTAAATAACATATTAAATTTATATATTATATTATTAATTATATTATATTATATTATATTATTAATATAATATAATATAATATATTTATATTATATATATTTAATATAAATATACCACATTATATTAAGTATAATATATTATATATTATAAAATAATGTCAAATAATATTTTATAATATAATATAAATATTATGATAGTATTATATTATATTGTTATAATGTTATATTATAATATAATATAAAATAAAGGAAAAATAACAGGGTAATATTGTCTAAAAAAATTATTTGGAATGTGGTAATCTGGATTACCATCCCTTTCATAGATAATCCATATTGCTTCTTGGGAGGCAATCCAAATTACCTGATAATTTGAACTGCTATCAAAAAAACATACTAAATATAGTTGATATGGTGACATCCGCTGACGTGGACCGGAGCGGCGACATCTGTTGACGTGGAGCCTATGGACGGCCACGGCAGCGAGAAGCCCACCATCTGGGCAAGGCCGCATGACGAAGAGCCAAAGTGGACCACCTTGTCGAGGTAAGCGCCCAATCGAGGCAGGGCTCATTGGGCGAGCCCCCCGTCTGAGGTCAGCTCTCGATTGACATCGAGTCTGCCTCTCTAGAAGGGACCGCCCTTCCGAGGTCAGCTCCCAATCGAGGCAGGGCTCATTGGACGAGCCCCCCGTTTAAGGTCAGCTCCCGGTCGAGGTTGAGTCTACCTCTCCAGAAGGGACCGCCCTTCCGAGGTCAGCTCCTAGTCGAGGCAGGGCTCATTGGATGAGCCCCCCGTTTGAGGATAGCTCCCGGTTGAGGTCGAGTTCACCTCTCCGAAGCAGACCCTCCTACTAAGAGCATGGTCTCCCACCAAAGGTGCAAAGAGGGGGGAAGCCAGAATTCAAAACAAAGGTAGTGGAGTACCTGGCCACCCTGAGCCTTCGAGAGGTGGCACATACCCTGCCATGGGTGCAGGCCCCCACTGTGACATGTCGTGCGCATGATCTGCACGATCCGGATAACGCCAAGCTCCCAGCCTTGCGGTATGTCGACACGTTGACGACCGCATGACTAGGAGACTGCAACTTCCATGACAGGACGCCTGGACCTCCCAGAGAAGGGCATCCCCATACGACCCTATGCCCAGTAGCACCTGGATGGCCTCCTCTAAAGTGGCAACATCCCGTTATAGCTGGAGGCTCAAGCACAGAACCAGCCTGACAGAAAAGCAACAGTGGGCAACGAAAAGCCTCCTTCAAAGGAGAGAACCTGGAATCCCCTAAAAAGCCTCCCGTCTATATAAGACCCACAGAAAAAATGTAAGAAAAAGATAAGCAAAGAAAAAAAGAAGTGCAACGAAGACTATTTCATTCTGGGCGCGGAGAGTCCCCCAAGCTCTCCGCCACATAGGTATCTTTCCCCTCGATCGTTCCACTGACTTTATCATTGGAGTGCCTTCGCCGGAATCCCTGACCCAAGGTTTTTCTCTATCTTGCAGG
Source organism: Areca catechu (assembly GCA_021397845.1). Taxonomy (NCBI): domain Eukaryota; kingdom Viridiplantae; phylum Streptophyta; class Magnoliopsida; order Arecales; family Arecaceae; genus Areca; species Areca catechu. The sequence continues at coordinate 4,588,562 of CM038040.1, read as the reverse complement.
ACCCCTGAGCAAGCTAGCAAGCCCACCGCGAGACAGGAACCAAGGATCCAGCAGGAACCCAACGCGTTAAAGCTACGGGCCACGACAATCCGGGCGGCAACATATTGGTGTGCCAGGTAGGGGGGATCGGTCAGAAGAAAACGTCGCTCCCCCCATAACAAGGAAGATCCCGCGGGCGCCCATAGTTCGATGGTGACTATGCGAGCCTGCGAAGCCCCCACCGGTCAAGCGGAGCATCCCCCTCGTCGCGATGACCAACGCCCGGAGGGGGATCGTTCCGCTCCATCATAGCCGCCTTCGGCGAACCTCCAGTATACCGCACTCGCCTACCAAGTCCAGCTCCTGGCCGCGATGGTGCATCAGCTCCACCAGAGGCAGCACTCTTTGGAAACACAGCAGCAACTGGGGACTCTGGCGACTCGCACGACCGATCCTCGTACCAGCCTACGATCCTTTCGGGAGGGGCTGCTGCATGCGGTTTTCACACCCTCGAGAGGCCGATCAGGCGAACGGCAAGCGGTCACAGTATGATCTGACCAGTCAGGGGAGCCGCTCCCCAGTCTCGGACCACTGCGCTCTTCGTGCCAGCAACACCGACATGGCTAGGAACTCAGGTATGAGTTCCTCCGCTCCGATCCACCCTCACCCTTGGCATCCTCCATCGAGAGGTCGACTGGCGAGGCCATGCACCGTCGAGCGGAAAGGCGCCTCGAAGAGCATGAGCGCAAGCTGGTATATCTGGCCCGCTGGTTTGCAGAAGTGCAGGGCTCCCCCAGTGAGCCCATGGATTGCGACATCCGTCCACCATTTTCGAAGAAGATCCAAGAAAAACCGATCCCCAGCCGGTTCCGTATGCCCTAGGTTAATCCCTACGATGGGACAACCGACCTCTCAGACCACATGAAAAGTTACAAAGCCCTTATGAGGGTCCAGGGGGCCACCGACGCTCTCCTTTGCGTCGCCTTCCCCGCCACTCTACGAAAGGCTGCTCGGTCTGGTTTTCCAGGCTCGAACTTGAAAGTATAGACTCCTTCTCTCAGCTGGAGGGGAAGTTTGCGGCGCACCTCGATGCTTGGAAGAAGGCACCGCACGAGGTCGATAGCCTCTTCTCGATCCAATAGTAGGACCGGGAACTCCTCCGGGACTATGTGTCCCGGTTCAAGACCGTCGCCCTGGAGATCTACAATCTCGATGAGTCTATCGCCATGCTAGCCCTAAAGAGGGGACTGCGAATCTCCCACTTCACCTACTCCCTCGACAAGAAGCCCCCAAGGACATACTCGGAGTTTTTTCTCCGGGCACAAAAGTACATCCACGCCAAGGAGGCAGATCATGCCAGGAGGGAGTTGGACGGGAGGCTCCCAAAGAGACAGGCCATCGAGGAGACGTCCAGCCGCCCAAATCGAAGGATGGTGTGGGTCCTGCGATCGGAGTTCAGGTCCAAGGTTAACCCCGCCGATGAAGAGAGTTTCGCTCCTCTCCTCGCCCCTAAGGCAAAGATCCTAATGGAGATTAAGGACGAGCGCTTTCTACGCCGACCCCTGCCACTGAGGCCATCAACTAGGCAGGACAAATCCTGCTACTACCATTTTCATGGGACTATGGCCATGACACGAAGGAATGCCGCCACCTGAAGAGGGAGATCAAAGAGATGATCAAGTACAGCTACCTTGGCAAGTATGTGGAGGGGGGAGCGCCTCCTATGGTCTAGATCGAAGGGCCTCGATCCCTCACCATCGACAACCATCCCACCGAGAAGCCAGTAGGGATGATATTCTAGGGGATAGGAAAAATCCCGAAGAGGGCTAGGGGGAGAGAAGAGAGTGATGATGTACTCCCTTGTATGGGAGAAGAGTCAACTGGGGTAGACAACCCAAACAATGATGCTGTCGTCATAGAAATAACGATAGCTAAACATCCTGTAAAAAGAATCATGGTAGATAGTGGAAACTCCTCGGACATCCTTTTTTATGATGCCTTTGCAAGGATGAATTTGTCCACTGACCAAATAAGACAGGTGTTTACGCCTCTGGTGGGCTTCACCGAAGACTCAGTCAGAGTCGAGGGAGAATTACACTCCCAATAACTACTGGGATACCATCCCAACAAAGCATCGTGCTGGTGACCTTCACTGTTGTAAAGCTCCCCTCACCTTATAATGCCATCTTGGGATGCCCAGGACTCAATCTGCTTAATGCCACCATCTTCACGAAATGCCTCTTGGTCTGATTCCTGATCCCATGGGGATCAGAGAGATGAGGGGGTCCAGGCAGCCGGTGCAGCGCTGCTGGCAGACCGTCCTGAGTCTAAGGGAAGCGGATCTCAGCCCTGCTATAGACTAGCCTGATCCGGCAGCATCAAAACCAAAGATTGAGCCGGTCGAACCCCTGCTATCTTTTTCTTTGGGAAACAATCCCTCGAAAATGATATAAATTAAGGTTCTGCTAATCGAAGAGGAGAGATCCCATTTGCTCGGCTTCCTACTTGCTAACGCAGATGTCTTCGCTTGGACTATCGCTGACATGCCCGGTATTTCACCAGAGGTGATAACTCACAGGCTGAACGTTGACTCCAACCATCGTCTGGTTCGGCAGAAGAAAAGGAGCTTCGCCCTGGAATGATAGAAGGCTATCAACGATGAGGTCGAAAAACTTCTCATGGTAGGCTTCATCTGAGAGGTACGATATCCTGACTGGCTTGCTAACATGGTGATGGTCAGGAAAGCCTCTGGAAAGTGGAGGATTTGTGTCGACTACACCGACCTTAACAAGACATGCCCAAAGGACAGCTTTTCCCTCTCTAAGATCGATCAACTGGTGGATGCGACCTTGGATCACAAGTACCTTAGCTTCATGGATGCGTTCTCCGGATACAATCAGATTCGCATGCATCCAGAAGATGAGGAGTGCACGTCGTTCATGATCGACCGAGGTACATATCGTTACAAGATGATGCCCTTTGGCTTCAAGAATGTAGGGGCCACCTACCAGTGCTTGGTCAGCACAATCTTCAAGGACCAAATCGGCTGCAACATGCAAGTGTATGTGGATGACATGCTTGTCATGAGTAGCCCGGAGGAGGACCATATCATCGACCTGACGGAGGCTTTTGATAACCTCCACCTCTATCAAATGAAGCTGAATCCCGTCAAGCGTGCCTTCGATGTGGTAGCGGAAAAGTTCCTAGGGTTCATGGTGACCCAAAGAGGGATAAAGGCCAACCCCGAGAAGATCCAAGCGATCACAGACATGAGGCATTCCGCCTCCAAGAAGGAGGTCCAGCATCTGACTGGGCATATTGCGGCTTTGAGCTGCTTCATTTCACGCTCCGCTGAGTATTGCCAGTCATTCTTCAAGGTCCTTCGAAAGATGAATGACTTCACCTAGACAAAAGAATGCCAAGAAGCATTCGAGGAGCTAAAGAAGCTCCTCACCTCATCGCCACTACTATCTAGGCCGGAGCCCGGAGAGGAGCTCCTACTATACCTAGCAGTCTCACCGGAAGCGGTCAACTCCATGCTAGTTTGCGCTGATAAGGATGGCTCTTGGTAGCCAGTCTATTATACCGGCAAGCTACTCCATGATGCCGAAACTAGGTACACCTGGCTAGAAAAAATTATTTTTGCACTAATAACATCTACGCAGCATCTCAGACCTTATTTTCAAGCACATACCATTCCCGTCCTCATTGATTAGCCCCTGAGGGCTATCCTGAGTTATCCCGATACTTTCGGGCGCTTGGCCAAGTGGGTGCTGAAGCTCAACGAATTCGACATCACATATCGTCCACGGCAGGCACAGAAGGCCCAAGTCTAACCAATTTCGTGGTGGAATGCACCTGGGCCGAAGGAAGTCCAGAGGAGATGACCAACAGGCCGAACTCGGGCCGGACCCGACCCCAGCAGAAAAAACGTGGATACTCCATGTGGACGGCACGTCCAACGCAGGAGGAAGTGGAGTTGGCCTCATCTTTGTCAGTCTTGATGGGATCATTGCAGAATGCGCACTGTGATTCCTCTTCAAGGTGACCAACAACCAAGCAGAGTATGAAGCGCTCCTTGTGGGGCTGGAGGTGTCCCGCGAACTGGGCGTCAAAAGGCTGAAGGTCTTCACAGACTCATAGCTAATAGCGGGCCAAGTCTCTGGCGAGTACGAAGCGCAGGATCCCATGATGGTGAAGTACCTGGATTGGGTGCGCTCTCATACGTCGATCCTCCAGCACTTTAGCATCTCCTATATCCCACGGGCAAAGAACGCCCGAGCTGACATCCTTTCCAGGCTGGCCACCTTGCCAGAGACTTCGCTGGGGCGCACCTTCATCGAACATCTTGAGGCCCCTAATTGTGAGGCTGCAGTCGAGGTCCAGCAGGTCTCCCACAAGGCCAGCTAGATGGACCCCTACATCAAATACATTACTATCGGCACCCTGCCAGAGGACTGAAAGAGGCTGGCCTTCTTAAGAAGAAGGACGTGCACAACGTGATCCTGGAAGGGCAACTCTACCAAAGATCCTACTCATATCCCCTACGAAGTGCTTGAAGCCCTCGAAGGCCATTTACATGCTCCAGGAGATACACGAAGGTATCCGTGGCAATCAAGTGGGGGGCATGGCCCTAGCCCACATGGTGATCCGGCAGGGATACTTCTGGGAGACCATGCAGGAGGATGCGGCTGATTTCGTGAAGAAATACGACAAGTGCCAATGCCACGCATGCATTCAGTGACAGCCGGCAACCCCTATCTCCTAGCTATCAGCCTCGTGGCCGTTTGTCCAGTGAGGAATGGACATCCTAGGCCCTTTCCCTGTGACATCCGGCCAATGGAGGTTCCTGATTGTGACCATCGACTACTTCACCAAGTGGGTCGAGGCCAAACCCTTGGCATGGATAACAGAGATGAAGGTCCAATCTTTCTTCTAGAAATCTATAATTTGTAGATATGGCCTCCCGCACACAATCATCACCAATAATGAAAAGCCGTTCGATAATCGAACCTTCGAAGAATTTTGCTCCGATCTTGGCATCCGCCACCGCTTCACTTTGGTGGCTCATCCTCAAACAAACGGGGAGGCCGAAGTAACTAACCGCACCATCCTGCAAGGGCTCCACACGAGGCTGGACGAAGTCAAGGGCCGATGGATGGACGAGCTGCCCAGCTGTTATGGGCCTACCACACCACCCCCCGCACGGGCACCGACAAGATGCCCTTCAACCTTGTCTTCGGGATTGAGGCAGTAATCCCAGTAGAACTCGGCTTGCCCATGCTCTGGATAGAACAATACAGTGAAGGCAAGAACCCGGCACGCCTCCTCCTCAACCTAGACTTGCTGGACGAGACAAGGGATAAGGCCCGACTCAGAATGGCGGCCTACCGGCAGCAAGTCGCACGCTATTACAACTCCCGCAAGTGGCCTAAGGTGTTCCGCCCAAGTGACCTCGTGCTCGGGCAAGCAGAAGCATCCCAACCAGGGAAATATGGAAAACTCTCCACGAACTGAGAGGGTCCTTGCTAGGTGATCAAAGCTTTGCCGAGCGGGGCCTATTACCTCGCCGAGCTCGATGGCGTCCGCTTCATGCGAACCTGGAATGCCAGCAACTTAAGGATGTACCATCAAAAATGTAAGGCTCTTCCATAATAAATTCAAGTTCCTTTTGGTGCAGTCTTGCTTTTCACCTGTGCAGGAACTCATTCGCCCCACTTCAAGCCAGGAGCCACCATGCCTCGCACCAAAGCTTGGAAACTCCTAAAGTCCCGTACTCAAGCCGGGAGGCGCAGCACCCCACATCTAAGCTCGAAAACTCCCGAAGCCCGGTGCCTAAGCACGGAAACTCCCGAAGCTAGGCATCTAAGCCTGAAAACTCCCGAAACCCGGCACCTAAGCCCAAAAACTCCTGAAACCCGGCACCTAAGCCCGAAAACTCTAAGAAACCCGGCCCCTAAGCCCAGAAACTCCTGAAGCTCGGTACCTAAGCTTGAAAACTCCAAGAAGCTCGGTACCTAAGCTTGAAAACTCCAAGAAGCTCGGTCCTTAAGACCGGAAACTCCTGAAGCCTGGCACCTAAGCCCGGAAACTCCAAGAAGCCCGATCCCTAAGCCTGGAAACTCCTGAAGCCCAACACCTAAGCCCAGAAACTCCAAGAAGCCCGGCCCTTAAGCCCAAAAACTCTTGAAGCCCGGCACCTAAGCTCGGAAACTCCAAGAAGCCTGGCACCTAAGCCCGGAAACTCCGAGAAACCCGGCACTTCAAGCCCAGAGACTCATGAAGCCCGGCACTCAGACCTAGGAGCTCATGAAGCCCAACACTCATAGACAAACAATTTCATCGTCCAGCTCGTAGTCCGGATATGTCAATTGGGAACTTCAAGCAAATCCCACCATCTACCGTCTGATCCACAGCTGGGCAACACAAGAAGAAAGAAACATAATGGTAGCCAACAAAAGGAAAATATTTTATTGATGGAAATTTCCTGTACATCCCCTGTGAGGCATCCCCAACAAATCGGAGGCCCTCCTTGACTCACAAAAAAAAAGAAAGAAAGAAAAAGAAGAGAGAAAGAAAGAGACAGAGACAGATAAGGAAAGGAAAATCTAAATATCAGTCGCTGGCCCCTTTCCAGATCGATGGATGACACCAGCCCCCCGCGAGGTGCTTGGGGAAGCTTCGGGTTCCGCTCCAGCCTCCTCTAAATCTGACTCCTCCTCGAAGCCAGACTCATCCTCTTGCCCGGGGTACGGGATAGAAGGCCTGATGTTGTCTAGCCCTTTCGACCCATAGAAGCAGAAGGCCTTGCTCTTGTACTCCCGGAATCCTTGGTAGTAGGAGTCCAGGACAACCTTGGCGACTTCGTCCCTGAAAGCCTGGATACCATGAACTTGGGGATGGCCTCCACCACCTCCTTTCTGGCCATCTCCACTGCTGTAGCGACCGTCGACACCCGCTCAAGCCCGCTGCAGTCCGGTCCTCCTCCTCTTCCAGTTGAGCCTAGAGGGCCCACACCTTTTTCAGCCGGGCCTTCTCCTCGGCCCAAAGGGAGCTGGCATCCCACTCTCCCGCAGTGGCCGCCTCCGGCTTGGCCACCCTCGTAGTCCCAGGGTCGCCTCTCTGGACCTTCATACTGGGCTCCCCCTCGAGCTCCCTAATGGCAGTCCTCCTTCGAGACATCTTCCGGAGATCTTTGTGGTTGAACTTCATCCCTGTAGGGTAAAGCAAACTGATTAGCTTTACCTCCACATTAAACCCACCGTCAGAGGAAATGAGGTTCCTCTTCCCCCCCCACTGAAGACAGGGGATGCACGGAGGTCTGGAGACCCTAGTAAGGGTACTCCCCCAACTCAACAAGAGAAAAAGGAGAAAGGAAAGAAAGAAGCCTAACTTGTCAAGACTCCGCCTAAGGGGATGAGAAGGGAGCAGTTCTGAAACACAAGTTTTATCTCTTCACCACCTGAAGAATTTCTAAGAACTGAGAAGTGGGTCCTATTTAACAGCCTGGAGAAGACGTGTGCCGTGTCTTGCGCCAAGCCAACAAAGAGGTGCAACGAATCAAGGCAACGCTTCAAATCCTGAGGACCCCCCTTTGAAGATCGATGCGGCGTTAATGACCGCTTTTAAAGAGAGAAGACGTGGCGGCACCCAAATGGCACAGGGACACAACCGTCCAAATGCCAGTGTATCTAGCATTGGTAGCAGAAGGGCCGCACCCCCTCCATGCCAGCATAATCACTACTCCCTTCGCCTGGAGCGAACGCCTCATTCTCCGAGCTCGGGAGTGGGGGGAAACTGATATGGTGACATCCGCTAACGTAGACCGGAGCGGCAACATCCGCTAACATGGAGCCTGTGAACGGCCACTGCGGCGAGATGCCCACCACCTGGGCAAGGCCACATGACGAAGAGCCAAAGTGGACCACCCTGCCGAGGTAAGCACCCAATCGAGGCAGGGCTCATTGGGCGAGCCCCCTGTATGAGGTCAGCTCCCGGTCGAGGTCGAGTTCGCCTCTCCAAAAGGGACCGTCCTTCCGAGGTTAGCTCCTAGTCGAGACAGGGCTCATTGGACGAGCCCCCCGTTTAAGATCAGCTCCTAGTCGAGATCGAGTCTGCCTCTCTAGAAAGGACCGCCCTTCCGAGGTTAGCTCCCAGTCGAGGCAAGGCTCATTGGGTGAGCCCCCCATTTAAGGACAGCTCCCGGTCGAGGTCGAGTCCTCCTCTTCGAAGCAGACCCTCCTACCAGGAGCATGGTCTCCTGCCAAAGGTGCAAAGAGGGGGAAAGCCAGAATTCAAAATAAAGGCAGCAGAGTACCTGGCCACCCTAAGCCTCCGAGAGGTGGTGCATACCCTGCTATGGGCATAGCCTCCCTGCGGCGCGTCGTGCGCATGATTTGCATGATCCGGACAACGCCAGGCTCCCAGCCTTGCGGTATGCCGACACGTCGACGACCGCACGACTGGGAGACTATAGCTTCCATGACAGGACACTTGGACCTCCCAGTGAAGGGCGTCCCCCTATGACCCTGTGCCCGGTAGCACCCGGATGGCCTCCTCCAAAGTGGCAATATCCCGTTATGGCTGGAGGCTCGGGCACAGAACCAGCCCGACAGAGAGGCAACAGCGGGTAACGGAAAGCCTCCTTTGAAGGAGAGAACCCAGAATCCCCTGAAAAGCCTCCCGTCTATATAAGATCCGCAAAAAAAAAGGTAAGAAAAGGATAAGTGAAGAAAAAAAGAAGTGCAACGAAGACTCTTTCATTCTGGTATTATTTTCTCTTTTATCACCCTCTCGACACAGAGAGTCTCCTAAGCTCTTCGTCAAAGAGGTATCTGTTCCTTTCGATCGTCCCACTGACTTGATCGTCGGAGTGCCTTCGTTGGAATTTCCGATCCAAGATTTTTCTCTGTCTTGCAAGACCCCCGAGCAAGCTAGCAAGCCGACCGCGAGACGGGAACCAAGGATTCGACGAGAACCCGACGCGTCAGAGCTACAGGCCACAACGATTTAGGCGGCAACAATAGTAATATAGTGGGTCTTTTAAATTACCGATAATCTGGATAAATTATCAGCTACTAAACATAACCTATAAATTCTTCTCTCTGCAATCTGACAAAAGTTGTCATAATTGGTATAAACACTTAATATGATTGGTTGGATGAACAAAGTATTCCATTGAGTTTATCTGATGTTTTAATATTATGGTGGCAATACATGACTACCCAGCGATGTTTTGAAAATCCAAAGCATATTTGGATGTCTGGAAACTGCACATTTAGAATTAAATTCATGATAGATTATAGGATTTGATCTTATATAATTATACATAAAATTGTATTTAAAAAATCATGTAAACTAAATCTATCATATTTTTAGATTATAAATTAAAATTTTCTTCTCCTTCTTTCTTCCTCTTCCTCTTATCTCTCTTTTTCTTCCTTTACTAAAATAATAAATTTATTATTATCAGAATATCATATTAACCATTATAACTATTAAATAACTTATATAAAAAAACTAATATAATTTTGTATACCTTTGAAATTCAATATTAGAACATGTTTTGTTTTGAGAGGAATTTGAAATTTAGTTATCGAGCAAGCATTGCTTAAATTGATTAAATATACATAATTTTTATAAACTTTTTGATCATGTGTGTGGCCTATCTTGACTTGATCCAATTTTTTTTGAATTGGATCTGAATCCAACATAAAAATCTGATTAAAGAACTGGATTGGATCGGGATTCCTCATGATTCAGTCCAGCTCAACCCATTTGCATCTCTAATAGATAAATAAGTTTTTTGGATGCCCAACTCATCTAATATGTTTATAGGTTTTGTTTTAGTGATGGTGAATATGGTTGACCCTGGGCAACCGAATTGAATGAGATGGATTTTACTTTACTTAATTAAAATTCAAAGCAGATATGATTTTAAATAAAATCTATTTCAGTTAGATATAAATAATGGTATGCTCCACTCCAAAGCTAATTTAATATAATCTTAATCTATTTTTTTTCTTTTTAGAATTATAATTATATTATAATATTTTTATGATATATATATATTTTTTTGATTAACCGAATCTTTCAAGATACAATCCTGGAATATATACAGCCAAGAAAATCAGACAACAAAATATTCCTAAATTGTACAGGCAGCTCCTCTAAAAGAGACCAAGAGACCTCTCCAGAGTAATTGACCATAAAAGAAGCCACCTAGTTCGTTGCCGAATTGGCTTCCCCAAAAACATGTCTGACTATGATCCCAAAACATCCACATAAGAGAGAATAGATATCCCGAAGCAGAGGGTGGACAGGAACATAGCAGAAGGCCCCCTGGATCCAGGAAATAACCATCTGCAAGTCTTCCTCAATAATCAGATGGTTAAGCTGGAGAACCATCCTGGCTTACCTAATTCCTGCCCAAGCAGCATGAAGCTTTGCCATGGAAATAGTAGGGTCAAAAAAGATGGACTCCCCCCGCAGCAAGAAAACCAACCCCTGATGCCGGATAACAAATCCAGCACCACTAATGGCACCTCTCACGCTCCCATCAAAGCTAACCATCGCATAGGTCGGAGGAGGGGGCTCCCAAGAGAAGAAAATCCGGCGGCGGGACGCTCGAAGAACAGAACCGGAGCCCCATATCTCAGAACTATCCATGACCATTCTCTGATACTCCTCTGAGTGAGTCCTGGCTTGCTCGACAATAAACCTGGATGAACAAGTAGCAGAGCTGAAGAGCATAGCATTCCAGGTAAGCCATACATGATAAGCTAAATAAGCCAGGAACCCCGGAGAAGCTGAAGAGGGGGGAGCACGAAGGACATAAAGAAAGGAGCCGACAACATCGTCCCCATGGTAAATGAAAGAACTGGTGCCCGTCATGGACCGAACCCGTAAGGCTCTCCTACAGAGAAACAAAGTATGCCCAATAGACTCCTCATCTGCACCACAAATCGGGCACAAAGAGGGAAGGTGAATGCGACGCGAGTGCAGGATAGATCTCGTAAGGAGACTCCGTCAGGCCACTTTCCAGAGAAAAAGCCTCACTCTAGGATACACCGGGAGAGACCAAATCCACGCAGCCTGAAAACTACTTCGAGGCAAGGGGCTGTAGATAGAGTACAAATCAGCCAACGGAGCAGAAGAAGAAGATCCCTAAACTCTAATATCAGGCCAAGGGTTCACAGGAATACTGATGGATAGCACCCCCAGAACATGGCCAAAACAGTAGGTAACCAAGGCTAGGTCCCACCTCTGCACCCCAAGGAGAAGAAGGTCCGCTATGGTAGTAGAGATCGGCATATCAGAAGAGAAGAAGGTTGGCCACCTCTCCAAAGCCATATCTGAGATCCAAGGGTCAACCATAACTCTGATAGATTCACCATCCCCCACAATCCATCTCATATGATGTATAACATCAGGAGCCTGCTTCACCATCTCCCTCTAAATAGCAGACCCACGAGATGAGGAATAGGCCAACTCCCCCCCCAGAAGACCAAATGTCATATCTGAGCCAAATGAAGGAAGCCCAAAAGCTGTCCGGGAACAAGAAAAGTCTGGTCACATGGCGAGCTAGGAGAGCCTCCCTCCACACAACAAGGGATTGGATGCCCAGCCCTCCTTCCCTGATAGGCTAATAGATAGACTGCCATCCTACCAGATTAACTCCCCTAGGAGCACTACTCGATCGCCTAGGAAAGCCTGAAGGAGCTGCTTAACTTTGATCACAATGGCTTTTGGGATGACAATATTGGCAAGCATATAAGTCGGAAGGGAAGAAAGAACAGATCTAATCAGAGTAAGCCTACCCATAGATGATAAAGCCCTACCCTGCCAACCTTCCATCCTATCCTGCACTGTTTGCACCAACAAAGTAGCATCTGTTCTGCGTAGAGAGGCACCAGAGATAGGGATACCCAAATATTGGAGGGACCCTTCCTTTCCCCAATCCCCATAATAGAAGTGATAGAGTGATGGAGATGGACCGGGAGCTTCGGGCTAAATTGCACCTCCTGTATGATATATATTTTACTCGTTGCAATCCAATTTGAGGAAGTCCTCTTATCTATCCAACCCAATTCAATCTAATTATATATATATATTATGTGAAAAAGAAATAAAGATGACATGCCTCTCACTTATTCAATCATCATGAATCCTTGAAATAATTCGTGAATTTAATCACATCTTCCGTAGAGTTACCTTTTGATAGTTTTACAGTAGATACAGAAGGGAATAGGTAAGAATGATAATTTGATTTGACCTATCGAGATTTGAATATGACATGTTTAATTCGGGATGGATATGGATTTTAGAAAAGAATTTAGGATTTTACCGATCCCAACCCGTCATGGGTTCAAGGCATGATTCCAGCGATAAACTCGATTAAATTCAGAAATTTTTCTGAAATTTTCGTTTTGCTAGTCAGCGCCTTAGCGATATCATGTTGACATACTCATCTTTAGTTAAAAAAAGATTGCATAAATTTGAGTATCTTGTATCAAATATTATTTTAAGGCGTAGTTTTTTTGGAATTTAGTTTTATGTACTTTTTGTTTAAAAAAAAAAAAATAGGGATTCTGGTTGGTTGGGTACGAAATAATGGTATTCTCGTGTTAAATCCGACCCGGTAGATATATATATAATATTTATACTTTAAAAGTTTTATATATAATAAATACAAAACCCTGGCCCTCATCAGAGCTTCCCCGTCCGGCCGCTCCAAGCCTTCCAAGCCTCCCACCCGATTAAGGTTCCTGAGGACAGAATGGGAAACATCGGAGAAATCAAGGAAAAACGGTAAAAGTTGAAAGGCGGGCACTTGAGGGGAGATCAAACATCGGAGAAATCAAGGAAAAACGGTAAAAGTTGAAAGGCGGAGATCGGAGGGGTTCTTGGATTCCTGTTGGGGATTTTTCTCGAGTATATGGGATTTTGTGGGAGTTGTGGCGGTGTGAGTTGGTTCCTTTGAGGTTTTGAGAGCCTAATCTTGTTAGAAGAAGACTCTTCCAAGCCTCCCGGCCAATTGAGACCCCTGAAGACGGAAAAAACAGAGAAAAACAGTAGGAAAGGTCAACGAAAACAAAGGAACGACGTAAAAAAAAAAAAAAGGTAAGACCTTTTCCCACAGATCGATCATTATTTTTTCTATTAGCTTCGTTTTATTTTCATTTCATTTTGTTCTTCGGAGATATATGGGCAAGGAGAGCACCTGAGGGTTGTTTTTGTTTTTTTTTTTCCGGTGTGAGTTGCCCCCTGAGGATTTGAGAGCTTAATTATCATGCATATCCATCATTTAAAAGAGAAAAGGAAAAAAAGAAAATCTCCTCTTTGTCGCCTATCGTTAATTGCAATCTCCACTCTCAAATCAGATCATCCTAGTACAGATTCATGCAAAAAAAAAAAGAAATTTCTTTTTTTCTTTTAATGATCTTAAACAAAATATGAAGTTTGAATGTATTTACGATGGGTAGGTCAAACTGAGTACATTCTAAGTGACTCCAGCAGGGTTGTCATTGCATCTACAGGGAATAATTGTGAGCTTACTTTAAGATAGCTCTAGTGGTGGTTTGCACATTTCTTTAGTTTTTGTAAGTAGCATTACTAAATGTCCTTTAGGCATTGCTTATATGTTTGCTTCAAGAAAAAGCAATAGCAATAGAGAACAACTAGAGTTTACTAGCTGAGTTTTATGAGATCAAACAATAGAAAGTCGGTTTCAGGCTTTAATGAAATGATGGAGAGACTGTTAAGCTTGATACTTGGTTTTTCTGAACTCTTTTAAATAAATAGAGGTTATACAATGGAATGCTTATAAAATCCACTCTAGTAATTTGCTCCACTCCATATAATTTAGATACGAAAACTTCTAGTGAAAATCAAACTAAAAATAATATTGTTAAAAATCTGTTTACATTTGAGCAGTCTATTATTTTGGATAGGATCCCATCTGTTTATGAATTTTATATAAGCTAGTTCGATGAAACATAAATTTTAGAAAAAGTTTTTTTATATGAAAAAGTATCATTTTGGCTTAGTTTGTTGTTTTATAAGATATGGTGAAATCAGGTTGTAAAGAAAAGAAAAAGAAGAACACAGAGGAAGAGCAGCAAAATCTTGGTCCGAGAAATCTTGGAAAATTGTTATGTAACCTAATTGCCAAAATAATAATGATCCCCGGGTACCTCGTATCTAACCTAAATTACCTCATTTTAACCTTGATTTTAGGTTGACATAGCCTTTTGATAAGTACACCCTAATTATTCCAGAATATACCCCTATTTTTTTTTTTTCCAGGAAAGGATCAGAAAAGGATGGGGCGCTGGGAGAAACATGGCGTCTACTAATCAGATAAAGCACAGCCATCCATGGAATCCTCACGTGCAACGCACATGTCAATCAAACATAGGTGTTAAGGTGATCCCGCAGAGCATTTGAACTGAGCACCCTCTATACTCAAGTCTAAAAGAAGCCACTCCTTCAAGGTTTGTAGACAGCAAAGAGATATGTGGTGGCGCTGCTCCATCCTTCGCCATGGCCAAACACTGCTGCGGACTCCTTCCTGTAGGCTGCCATGGCTTCATTCTTTGTTCTTTTACTCAGATATGCCCTACAACAAGGGTAAAGTTGCCCCCTTGCAGGTGCTCACATCCCCCAGTCTCTCCCTCTGTTTTCCAAGATCTTTCCTTTTTTGTTTTTAAAAAATGCAGGTAGTGTGGTATGCGGGTAGTGTGGTGATGTTGTTTATCTGATCAAGATCTTTCCTCTTTTTAAACTTTTGGATGGAGCTTTCCTGTTGGATTGCTATGTCATACTCGGTAGAGGTTAAAACAGGGGTGTTTCTCTGCTCATATATTCCTCTATTCATTAAAAAAAAAAAAAATCTTCTCCTTTATTGGTTCTCATATGTGGTTGGCTGGTATTCTTAGGTGATCAAAGTTATTTCCTTTTTCTTATTTTTTGGTGGAGTTTTTCTGTTGTATTGTTACTTGATTGTTGGCTGAGGATATTGCTGGATAGAAAGGGTTATGTATTTGTTACCTGGAAGTTACCTGGCCTCGAGTCTTGATTGAAGTAGATTTTATTTGTTGATTACTTTTCTGTTGTAGGAGAGGAGGATGGTGGATAGGTTTAGGCTGTGGGCAAAGGGAGGAGAAGGTGGAAATGGGTGCTGCAGCTTTCGGCGCACCAGAACTGACCGGCATGGCAAACCAGATGGTGGGAACTAGTCACTTTTCGGTTTATTTACTTATTAAATTGTTGCATTGAGCTCTTAATCAAATTAACTTGTGCTCCTTTTAAACCAATCCGGCAAACTGTGATTAAGCTTATCAGTTATCTTGAAGTGTTTGTATCATTTCCTGAATGAAATAGTTCAATTGCAGAAAATGCGCACAAGTATACTTTCATGTTTTATTTTTGATACTAATTTTATTAAAATCTCATGTCTGGATTTGTGTTTCTTGATGATTTCTATCATCTCAGAGGGTTGGCTGGTTTGTGAAATTCATGATTCTTTTGATAAATGTAGGTGGAAATGGTGGAAGAGGTGGTGATGTTATTCTTGAATGCTCTGCAGCAGTTTGGGACTTCAGTAATTTGCAGCATCACTTGGTATGTTAGGGATTCTTCAATATATTGCCTTTCTTTTCTTGAAAGCAAACAGCACTGCTGTTAATTAGACTGTTTTTTAGCAATTTAAATGATTGCATGTGTGTCATAATATGATTAATTTATTTCTCGCGGCACCTAAACAGTCATTAGTTGGATTAATAACTTGTCACAAGTTTTTCATTTTCAGAATGCAAAAAGAGGAGGGCATGGAGTTTCAAAGAATCAGATAGGGAGTCGTGGCTCTGACAAGGTTGTAATTCGCAAGAATTTTCAGGGTCCATCTAATGGTTTGCAAGATATTAATCCAGACTCATTGTGAGATGCAAATTAAATAAGCCTTCTTTTCTTTTAAAATTTCTGACAGGTTGTGCAGGTTCCGGTTGGCACGGTTATTCACCTAGTTAGTGGTGAAACTCCTTCTTTTGTGGAAAATAGTTCCACAACATCTTTAGATCCTTGGGAAATACCAGGAGCTCTTGAAGGCAATACATCTAAATCTATTCAGCATTATGATAGAAGGGTCATTGCATCAGGTGCATTGGTAAAGGAAAATTTTGTTGATTCACTATCGAATGCTGAAAGTGATGTTGCTAAAGCACCTGGCAATCTGGGATCTTATGAATCCACCCAAGTAGAATGCAGAGAATATGTAACTCATTCTCATTCTGAAGCAGCCTATACAGAAATTAAAGATCAGGAAATTGTTGAGGAAGAATATAAAATGGAATATGAAGAAGAAGAAGAAGAAGGAGAAGAAGAAGATATCGAGGAGGAGGAGGTGATACAGTATTCAGTTGCAGAATTAACGGAACCAGGGCAGCATATGGTGGTTGCTTATGGAGGGGAGGGTGGTCTTGGCAATGCTTCTCTCAAAAAGTATAACAAGTCCCGCAGACGAATGGACTACAGTGATACTGCCTCCAATCTCTTGGAAAGTGAAGGCCAATCCTCATTAAGCACCGGTAGGCCTGGGTCAGAAACTGTGCTTATATTAGAACTGAAGAGTATTGCAGATGTTGGCCTTGTTGGGATGCCCAATGCTGGTAAAAGCACATTACTAGGAGCTCTTTCAAGGGCTAAGCCAGCTGTGGATCATTATGCTTTTACTACTCTAAGGCCAAATATAGGAAATCTGAATTATGAGGACTTCTTCTCAGTGAAAGTGGCTGACATTCCTGGGCTTATAAAAGGAGCACACAAGAACCGTGGACTGGGGCATGCTTTCTTGAGGCACATAGAGCGTACAAAGGTTCTGGCCTTCGTTGTTGACTTGGCAGCAGCATTGAATGGGAAAAAGGGTATTCCACCATGGGAACAACTAAGAGATTTGGTTTTGGAACTTGAATATCATCAGGAAGGTTTGTCAAATCGCCCATCTTTAGTGGTGGCCAACAAAATTGATGAAGAAGGGGCAGAAAATGTGTATGAAGAATTAAAAAAACGGGTTCAAGGTGTTCCCATATTTCCAGTATGTGCTGTGTTAAAAGAGGGAGTGCCAGAATTAAAAGCTGGTCTTCGAAGGCTCATAGATGGAAGTGAATCACAGAGACTTCATATAGATAAAATTATCACCGGCTAGCTTAATTTTTTTGAGATTCACAATTGAGAAGGCCTCATAAGGCTTTAAGAAGAAAGGTCTTGTCACAAAGACAATTCATAGCGGTAGGCTAAAATTTGTGGATCTTATGTTGCAGTATTTCTCTAACCCAATTTAGACACATTATTAGGAAATTATATATGTAGATAACAAAGCAATGCAGTGCCAATGATCCAAGTTTTGCTGTTCATCATACGTCAGCTGCCTGAATTACCTGTGTTCCGTTATGTTTTCAGTAGATCTTTGTTCTTGTTGGATAATTCAGTTTAGATAAGCTTCTGCACAAATTGGAATATACTCATTCCATTGATGTGATCTTGCATGGTTATTAAAAAGGAGAGAGAAAAGAAAAGGAATGGCCTCTCCTGCTTTGCTTCCCATGATATTGTTATAGTTTTTCCTGTAGTATTTTGTTCACATCTATTCTAATGTCCAATACAAACTCTCAGAGTTTGTGTATTCAAGGTTGTATTGTCTTCATATTTCCCATTTTTCAGGCATGCACTTCACATTTTGTAGCCCTTTCACAACTCTATTTGCTATCAACTGCGTTCTTTTGTATTGTAGACTAACTACTCAAAAATCACGAAAATAACCATGGTAATGTGTATGTGCCATAATCTAGTAATTATGTGGTATTCCTTAGTAGTTTCAATTGAGACTTATGGAAAACAAATGAAATTACTGGTCCAATTTGTTTTGATTTTGCATCAAACAGGATCTTGGTTTCTTTGTGGTTCTCAGTACCTGTCCAAGTCAGCTGTGTGTGAGAGATTTACAAGTGCAAGATGCGGGGTGTGCAACTCATTCAAAGTGTAGAATTTCTTTCTGGCTAAAGATTATAATTGCTTGAAGGTCAATTGCATTTAACCATCAGGAGGATTTCCTATCATGCAAACCGGATAAATCGTTATGTAAAATGGCTCTTAGCTTCACATAATATTCGTTAGAATCCATACATTTTCTAGCCATCTCGTATGGTTGGCCATTGTGTCTGCTTAACTGCTGCCTTAGCATTGAGTTTCAGGCAAAACAGCAATTGGATACCTGTTTTGGTGATTAACAT
Organism: Areca catechu; assembly: GCA_021397845.1. Lineage (NCBI taxonomy): Eukaryota > Viridiplantae > Streptophyta > Magnoliopsida > Arecales > Arecaceae > Areca > Areca catechu. Next base: position 4,570,296 of record CM038040.1, on the reverse strand, counting down.
CTGTTGTTTGTTCTCATACTTATAGGGAAGTAAATCATGTTGCAGACTATTTAGTTACCAAGGCACTTGGTGGGGATTTTGTGTGTAACTCAGAACTGGATATGGATATTGGCAGTTTTCATTTACTTCAAGCTGGTGCTTATGGCATTGGGTTTTCTCGGTTACACTGATCTATATATTTTCATGTTAATCCATATATCCCTTGTTTGTTCAGCTCTCTACATTATCTCCCTTTGTTACCATGCCAAGTGGAGAACTTCTGGTTTCATCTGGTTACCAGACTTGCTGCTGCTGGTGTGCTTTTTTTTTTTTTTAATGTCGTGCACTTTATACAAAGCCTTTCTGAACATCTTATGGGTAATGGGTCACGGCATTCTGTTTGGAATTCATACTCATTTAATATCTTGTTATTATCTCATATGCTCTGTCAATCAGCATCTTCTTATCAGGTGGTCTAAGCTGTATCTTTAACTGCTTGGTTAGTGAATATCTTCTTCTCCAAGTCCCTGCATATATTCCACACATTCAGCTTTCAAGGCTTTGCTAAATTTCAATTGTTTGGCTGTTGGCATGTTTATTGGCTAGTTTTATGTGCTTGGGTGTTGTTAATTGCTGAAGTCAGGAGGTGGAAGTTGGGTGTTGGGTGCTGCTTCTACTCATTTCATTGTCTTTATCTCAGTCAGGCACTACATTTTCTGGATGCTGCGGATGATTCTCTTCCAACGTCCTGCTTATGGTTGTTGCCCCAACTTATTTGGGGGGCGTGTTGGATACACGAAGCTTATCCTTCTTCTTCCAAAAGTTTTTGCCATGACGTCTCCCTCCCTTACCGGCATTCGGGATGTTTCTTTCTTCTTTTTTCTACAGGGTACCGGCTGTTTTTCCTGGCAGGAAAGATGGCTCTTTGCCATAACAAAACTTGGTTACTTTTCTGCAGGATACCGGTTCCTTTTTCAAGTATCGGGCATGTCACACGTGTTTGTATATTGCATGTTCAAACTTTTTCCTGTTTTTCCTTTTGTTAACTTGGTTACTATTTTGGATCGTGCAACACTGTACAGATGCTTATTATGTTGTTTTAATACATGTCCTTTTCTTACACACGCACACACAAAAAAAAAAAAAAAAATGTTCGTTTGATAATTATTTTGGCCGTTACCTTGACAAAATTTGCTGTTGCCAACTAAAAGCTAAGTGGCTTCTTTTTTCCTGATCATGAAACATGTTGAACCATGGCCGATGGTAACAACTCCCCTGGCCTTGGTTTTCCTTGCTCTGAGGTTCCCAATGAAAGCTACCTTTTTCTAATCATGATCTTGCATATGAATTGTCCAGCAGTGTTATCCGTCTGGCAGCGTGCTTCTAATAATATTACGGTGAGTTCTCAAGCAGTCATGACTACAGTTTAGATGCAAATACATAAAACTTCTCACACCACTCTCTTTCTACGCTAATCCTAACCAAGCCAAAGAAGATAAGAATGCTTGCACTTATACTACATATCATACGACAAATGTCTGGCAGAAATTTACTTTGTCCTTGATTTTTGGTCTAAATACACGAAATAATTCGATACGTCTATCCATAAATGTAATGAGTTCATCCAAAATAAGCAAGCATAATTAAATAGTTTACAAAATATGAATATGAAAAAGAAATGTTGGCCTTGCACAAACAGAGCCAACATGGTTAAGCATGTAGATGGCTGTATTCCTTGAAGACAAGTTGAATCATGGTTGGTGCAGCATCCATGGTTTTTTTTTTCCAGGATCTACATCGTCAAAATGATATGCAGCCTTAGTATTGTCGATCAGAAACATAAAAAGTCTTCTAGTCTTGTCACCTGGGTTACAGATATATCGATCTCGTGCTTTCCCCCTATACCAGTAATAATTCAGAAAGTTCGGCCCCGCAGATGAAAAATGCTTTAGAAGAGCCACCAAACGCATCGAGAGAGTACAGATTGTCAGAAGTGAATTTTCCATATTCCAAGTCCGTAGCCCAGACGGATAAGAATAAGCTCAAAAAGCATGTGTATGATGCTAGTCAGGCGCACTTTAGATCCAGGAATCTCAGACCAGGTAACAGAGACCTCAACATTGGAATGCCAAGATGCTTGCATAAGTAGACAAGCTCGACATCAAAGCACCACCTGCATAAAACTTAAATACGTCAGTTTTTATTATGGCTATCAGGATCATTTTTTATTCCTTGGTGGATCTTCGTCAGCTGAACTTCCTAAAATTTATGAATGCTATGAAAACATAAAGGTGAGAAAAATATATTGAAACAATATCTCATAACTGATGAGCATAAAAAATGAAAAGCTGGGAATACAAAATACAACGTTTAATTCATTAATAAAAAGATCTCCCTGAAAAAATAGGTTTACCGGAAGCATCATGATAGTGTATGTGAATAAAACAGAAGGATCCAACAACACTTAAGGCATTCTTTTAGAAACAATTTTGCAACTCAATTAACATATTTAATCTGATAATAACAATTAATTCTTTTAAATCAAAGAATATATAATAAAAAAATGATTACAAATTGGGACCTTTTCCAGTGGTCTTTTGCCTGGCAACCAGAGGTTTTGGGTTCAATTCTTGGATGGTGCATCCCTAAAAATCTATACATGGGTAGCGTGTAGGTCTCTCTCCCTTTCTCACCACCAAAAAAACAAAAAAAAACAAAAAAAAAAAAAAAAAAAACAAAAAAAAACAAAAAAACAAAAACAAAAAAACAGAAATAAAAAACTGATCAGTGGTGACTGGCCAGCCATCCACGTCTAAAACCATGGATCACATTTGCACCATTATGTAGAATCTTGTTTCCCTTTCCCAATGATAGGCCTACACCATAACTAATACTTATGATCACAGTTCATTAATATATTTCTCACTCTAAGGGTATTTTTCAGAATCACAATGTTACCAGTTTCCACTTTGCAACACAAGAAAAAAATATGGTTGCCATTCAAGTGCCATGCAACGTAAGTTCTGAAGGTCAATATTACACCCATAGCTATGAAAACAAGAGATGCTACGAGAATAACACATCTGTTCCAGAAGAAGAGAGGACGTTGTCAGTATGAACAGTGTTTAACAGGTACCTCTTCAATCGAATATTTGTGAATAGCCTCCGGGCAGCAGCTCTTGTAAACATCTTAAAGCCACACTGCAACACATGTAACAAGTGCATTATGAGAATGTATACAACCTAACAATCCTCAGGTTGGTAATGTGGTTCCCTAATCTACAAGCAGAATATATTCTCTCATGCAATAGATAATTGGGGGATCATGAAGCATACAAGCACACCTGTGTGTCACGAATTCCTGGACCTGCAGTTAATAAAACTACAAGATGGAAACCCTTCATAAGAAAATTCCGGTACCACTTCCTCTGGAATAATATACGAACAGCATAGTCAAAGAGTAAGACTAGAGAAAGCTAATGAATTAAGAAGCAAAATATGCATATGATTGTTAGAGGAAAAGGAACATACTGTAGCAAGGGCTTGCTTCTCAAGATGAGCACGAGAACCAAATGCAGCAACCTCACTATCGGATAACTTCAAACTCGGACCATTAGACATTGCAGCAGATGAGTTGAGTTCTTTTTTAGTCAATGCACGTATCTGACAAATAAACAGGTAGGTCAATAATCAGTTTGTTATCTAATTTCATCAAATTCTTAAGAAATCCAGAGGATGCATGAGATTTAATTAGATAGAAATACTGGGTTTGCATATGTCTGCAATTTGAGTGTTCAAACAAACCTGAGTTTCAAGCTTTTCAAGGTCAGTCACCTTTGTTGCCCCATCAGCATCAAGCATTAGAAGCAGCTCACCACGTGAATGGAGCATTCCCTGTTTAACAATGTTTTCACAAAATTGGAAGCATTAATCAATCAATACTGCATATGATCCGACATCTCTAGCAGCATCAGCAATAGCGGATAAAGATTCTGAATTAGCATCACCATTTCATTGTCTGTATCACAAATAATTGTTAAACCCTAGACATAATTGCCAGATAATCTTGGAGAAAAACATCAGGTAATAAAGGACTCACTTTTCTTATAGCTTCTCCTTTTCCATGATTTCTTCCGAGTAGAATAACCCTTACATTATCAATCTTGTATTTCCTCACAAAATCAAATGCTACTTTTGATGTCCGATCGGTACTTCCATCATCAACTATCAAAACCTGCACAGGAACTCATCCAGCAATGTAAAATCAGGAAAAAAATCTCAATTTTCTTTTATAGACAGCCAATCTATGATCATGAGGAACAACAAGTAACACAGATGCAACAGTAAGCAACATTACAAGCAACTAATTAGCACAGAAAACATCATCTATAAAGGTTATAGTGCAATATCAAGTCATTTCACAAGTATGGTCACCAAAGCCTTAATGCCTTCTTTTTTCCCACGTTAAGCTTATCTATGAGTCATGCTCCAGTTCAACATCCAAGTAACCATATCTCTTCACTTAAAAGTTTTGAACAACCATTACTTGCTGTGTCTGGATAAACCAATCATGATACATAAGCTAATACATATGGAACCACACAAGGCAAAAAGGAAAATGCTAAGAAAATAAAACTATCTGAAAGAAAATAGTAAGAAGTGATTTGCTTACTTGCTTCAATGTTCTGTATCGTTATTATTGTACAGCTAGACCTACCGTGCTCTTGTCACACTGTGGTATAATTTTATTTTTTGACTGACTTAAGCTACAAGTCATTCAACATTATAGGCCTTTGAACATAAAAGAACTCTTTCCCCACCACTCTTCCTTATTGTTAAGAGAGGCCCTGAGGCTACAAATTGCAAAGAAGAGCAGAATGATTTACTCGGTGACCTGCCACTGGTTGAAGAAAGGCAGATCAACCATCAACTATAGGTGGACAGTATGCTAAATATACCCTAGTACTTTAACCAAACTGAAAGTGGTTCTCAAATTTCATTGAGAACCTTGCCACTCCCCCCTTTTGAGTCCTTTATCAAAAAATTTAGCTGACAAAATCTATTTAAATTCATGTGTGTCTGATCAAGGTCCAGGTATTTAGGGTTTCCATGGTAGAACATTCTCCATTGAAAAGATAAAGCAAAATGTGCGGCAGGCCAAGGATGGCACTTGCTTTAGATTACATTGCTTACAAGAATTATCTAGAAGCTGCCTCATTCTTTGCCTAGATATTCAAGAATGGTGGTTATACTTTGGTTTACAAGGATTGTCTTAGTCATTGCGGATGCATGTCAAAGGATGTAATTAAATTGAAAATCCTATGACAAGCTTTTCATTAGAAGCTATGACCAAGGAGAGATGCTAAAGTTTTCATGACCTCTCATCCCATGGGAGGATTTGGCATCTATAGTGAACATGTTCAGCTGGAAGCAGCAGTCATATGTCACCAGAGTTCTTTTACCAGTTATAGATACCTTCTTTCTATCTTTAACATCCTGAGATTTAGGGGTATAATTTTCATGCCAGTCTACGTTCCTAGAATGCCATAGGAAAAGGTTTCCCTTCTGGGTTTGGAACTGCTTTTGGATTTAGATGATAAAGATGGTTATGAGTCGTATCATTTTTAGAATATTGTACATGGTGTCATTGTAGTATAATCTTCAGACATATCATTTTTAGAATATTGTACATGGTGTGATTTTTACAATATTGTACATGGTGTGATTTTTAGAACATTGTACATGGTGTCATTGTAAGTGCAAGATTTGAGAGCTCAAAAGAAAGGGGTTAGTAACAGACGTCTAAAGTTATTACCAGCTAGAGGTTGGAAATTGAGTGTACATGGAATTTTTATATTTGAAGAACAATACAACATGCCTCTAATGAGAAAAGACTACCCAACTCCAGATGGAACAAGAAATAAACAGCACAATTGACATAGGTTATCTTTGAAAATGGTGGATAGACATGTAGGCCATAACATATAATTCTAATAATAGCAAATACAGTGTAGGCAATGAGAGATTATTGACATGTGCAGTAGATTCCATCAGCTGAATGTTTGTGTAAAAATAATGTTCAACATTCAATCATCTGAATCCACATTGAGAAATTACTGCAGCATCCAAGCAAAAATGACTAGATATAATGTTTACTTCACCTTATAAAGTTTTTACATACCTCGTAAGTAAAGGACTTCTCAACTGCCGAACGTTGTTGGAGATAACTACAAAAAAGCAGTTTACAAATAAAAAGTACTGTCGTAATAGATATGCAAGGCATTATAAATCAAAAGCCATGCAGAAACAAAATGCAACACTGAGAAATAAAGAGGATACCTTTAAGGGAAGTAATGCTTCACAATGCACTATCTTATTCTAATACATGCTACAAGCTTTCACTTATATTGTGCAAAGAAAAAGCATGCATTAAGATGAACATATTTTAGTTTAGAAGTATTAACAACAAGCATCATCACAATATTGAGACATTTCAATGCAACCAACAGTTCTCTTATTAACCAGAGAGAAATTAACCCCAAGAAATGTCTTTGCAATTAGTCTGACCAAAAGAAAGCCTATAGAAGTATGGTTGTCATATCAAAGAGTTAAGTATGATTGTTTCAAAGTCTTCTTTGAGCACAAAAATTAATCTTAAAAGTTTTAGCATCCACCATCCACAAGGACCTCCAAGCACCATTACGTGATATCCATGAACAATACATAACCTTGATAACTAGTTACATTTTCACAATGCTAACGGAAAACATAACTATGAAATACCTCTTAACTTAATGCACCAAAATAGACATGTATGCACTAAACAAAGTAATTTTAACCACTTACTTCATGGTCTCGGTAAGAGCTCCAGGAAGCCTATGCTCCTCATTGAATGCAGGAATAATCAAAGATACATACTTTTCAGCAGGATCACAAATAGAAGGGCATGGGACCTGGCATAAAAAAACTATCAGCATTACCAATATAAGTAGAAAAGGCTGTCGAAACAAATAATTCAAGCATCAAAGGAAGTGCATCGAGGCTTATAATTAAAGTCTGCAGCACATCGACAATCTTGAGTACAATTGAATGAGATAAAAGTTACGCTTCAATGTCTCCATTAAAGATTAAGAGGAGGACAAAGCAAAAGGTTTTGAGGGCTTTAAGGTGGAGATATTCAGGTAAAAACACTAAATTTTTCACATTATTACATCAAGAAAGAAAAGAAGGGTAGTTATCATGTAGTTCTTGTCTCTAAATCCTTCTAATGGTTCCCAATCTGACCACCAGATTTCGCTAACAACTCAACAGACATCTAAAATTGAGTTTGATTTGCACTAACAACTCATGTTTGAAATGGAATAGATGTATAAACCACTTTGTTTTATCTTCTTGTTAATCTGTTGAGGGCTTCTTGTAAGTTGAATTAGTCTTCTAAATGATTATCAATGTAAAAGTAAGTGCAAAAGAAACATGAGCCATAAAAGGTGAGAGAGGACTACAATTATAAGTCCGGAATTATAAATAATTCAAATCTTGTGGCATGCACAAAGTTGCTAAAGACAACAAGGAGAAATTTTAACAATTCTAGATGTTCTGAATCTCCCATTTGAGATATCCTGTAATCCTAAGCACACTTTGTTAAAAGAAAATGCACTCCAAAATGTTGCTTAGGAGGAAGCACCTGAAAGATTGTGGAACATAAGTGGGAAAACATTAGCATATTATAAGAGGTTAAAAAAATGCAGCCATTGTGCATACATAGGAAATCTAATGACAGGTAAGATGTGCACTCATCAACCAATGATCATTCTTTAGTATCCGATTTGAGGTTGCTTTAGTCATCATGTTTCTCCACCTGACTAATGCAGTTAACATACTCTGTCAAAGCATGACAACTTTCTTGACAACAAGAGCAACTAGTAGTACTTAAATCCTATTTTGTAAAATTAGGACATTGTTTACAACAAAAACAATAAAAGGGAATTCCTAAATCAAACAACAATCTCAAGTCCACAGATAAGCATGCACATAGTCTCTTGTGCACTCATACGTTTTGTAGCTCTTCTAGGAAACAATTCTGCAACTGACTAGATGAAACAAGTTTTAAATTTGATCAATCTCAGTTTCCTCAACTTTACAAATAGCCAAAAGCCTCAAAGCCACGACACCCACTGACTAACTTGAAAAGAACGTTTTTTTATTATCGAAAAACTCACTATAGCAAAAGGAAACTTCAAGAACATCATTTCATGTGTCCTCCACACGTTCATTGGTTTGCATGACCTTACTGTCAATGATATTACAAATAGGTGAACGAGCTCTAAATCTAAGATTTCTCCGTTATTTCCAGAAGTCCCTTTCCTGTTCATTTTATTTCTCAAACTGAATTGTGAATTCCAGATTCTTTAAGTCTTAGTTTATGCAATCGAACCCAATTATCCAACACATTTCCTGTATCAGCTAAATTCTTCAGCAGGAATTTATAACAAGAGTAGCGAATAAAAAATCGATAATACCACAAAATTCTACTCAGCGGTTCATGAAACAAAGAAAGAAAGGGGAAGGGGATCAAGTTTTGATTTGGTTGGCACGCTTACCTTCTTCAACGAGTTGGGATCCTCGAAGAAGGAATCCGAGGCAGCGGTTCTTTCGAGCCTGCAACAAGATGGGAAATTTATAAACGAGAAGAAAAATAGATGGCAAGAAACGCAATGAGGGTTTGAATTGGAAAGCGAAAGGGGGTGAAGAGCTTACGAGTGCCTGCATCCGATCTTCCTGACGTATTCGAGGAAGAAGGCGGCAAAGCCGACCGCCAAGATCAATGCCTGCAAAGAGATAAGAGGAGGAAAACAAAAAAAATTCGACGGTGAGAGGAGATAGGAAAGGGGGATTAGAGTGGAGTCAGGGTTTGCGATAGGAGGAGACGAACCAGAGAGGAAAGGAGGAGGGAGAGTGGGAGGGAGAAGGGAAGGTGGTGATCGGGGAAGAGAGACCACCAGCCCATCTTCCGCCGTCGTCGCCGTTGCCCAGCCCCACCTTGCGGCGACGGTGCGTCTAGGGGCTAGCGAGTCATAGCCTTGCGGCCGTGCGTTCGACTTCGAGCCCCAAGATGCGCGTTTGGGGCCGTCGTCTCTCTTTTTAGGCCCAGTCGTAGGAGAAATTCTTTGCACACCATTGGCAGTACAAGAAAAATACATCATCAAATATGATTCTCATTTTTTTAATATATATTATATATTTATAATTTATTTTTTATTTTTATCAAAAATTTTAAATAATAATAATAATTTTTTTATAAAAAAATTATGATATTAGCGACTAAGTTATGATTCACTGTAGCCAAGTAATGGCATCTTGTGATTAGGTTGTGAACGTGATATTATAATGCTGTTTATAGAACATTATAAGTTTGAGAGATATTTTTATTATTAAATTGTCAGAAAATAAGAAAAGATGGAAAGCCCCTCGTTTTTGTCTTAGGTATCAAAAAATTGGTCAAATAAGCAACATACCTAATTAAAGACTATATTCTCTTTACTTTTCCAAAACTACTTTCCTAGATACCAATTAATCAATCAGATCATGAATAAATTTGCATTATAATATTCAACACTATGACTAAATATAATTTTTAAGAGGACTTTTATGGTCTCATACATATCCTTAAACTACATCTTGCTAAAAAGCATATAATATTATAATATATGCCAAGTGTGTCATCATTTTAGGACAATCTTACAATATAACTGAGTCCATCACTATATTAGGACAACCTTATTTTAAAATGATAATTAAACAATCTAAACATATTTTTATATTAATTAGAATTTAAGTGAAACACCTACTTTGCCGTATTCATAAAGCAATATACATTATAACTATTATGCTAGATATATAACATAGCATTCATATGTTTAACAATAAATTGACTATTAATTGAATCAATTAAGGCGGCTCTGATATCACTACAGGGTTAGGTTGAATAGCGAAAGACTATATTTCAAAATTTTTTAACATTGAAATCAAGTCAACGAAAATCCTAGACCCAAGAATCCTTGACTATATCAATTAATAAGGACAATATATAAAAGATTTAGAAAAATATCTATAATGCTATATCCTATTATTTCTACGGGCAAACAAGTACATGCCCTCCAGAGATGATCTACACAAGAACCAAATCAATGAAGCACTCCTTAATTTGCTTGCCTAGTTTCTCAACTCGGCAGCCTTTCTTCTTCCAGCAACCTTTCTCCCTCACATGACTTATATCTTATTGAATGGTACCTTTAGACATCTCTAAATCCTATCTTAAAATCCTATTATCCTTCCTAATTCTCTTCCTAAGTCTTTATCTTAAAATAGTAGACTTGTCTTAATTTAGAAGACTTATCCTAACAAGGAAAGGAAGAGAATTAATCAGACAATGTTGGATGCCTCAGTGTTTATCATCGATACCTATTTATAGGTAGAGAGGAGGTGCCAAATACATCCATTCCCCACCACTTACTTGATATAAAATATATTAAATAAGACCCTTCAAGCAGGAGTCTAGTGGAAAGGATTTGCAATGAAACACCGTATCGATATGGCATTTCGAAACCCCATGCACCAAAAGATGTTTTTCTCACATCTCTTCGATTAATTCAAATTTATTTGGTGCAAATCCAAGAGGCATAACTTGGTCAAATATCCCAAGAGCTGGTATGATATGGATAGGCTTATTTGATAAAAATGATCAGCAAACAAAAAGACTCTTTGATCCTTACATGTGCACCACAAATTTTCATGCATCAACTTTTTCGATGCCTAATCATAATTAGTGCCCATGCTTATCCATTGACCAGTCAAAACATATCCAAAGGACGTGGATTAGAAAGGGGAAGAGAGATAAACTTTATCTCCAACAAGTAATTAACCTACAGAAGGACTCTTAATCCTTCTCCTATAGAAAATGTTTAATTTTTTTTAATAATAAAAATATCTCTCAACTTTATGAGCTCCTATGAACAGAGTTATGACACCCTCATAAACTTGGCTATGTGGTGTCAAAAAGGGAGGGACATTTTTGCATTCAAAATTTTCAACAAAAAGATAAATTCTAGGTATTAAATGCATGTTTGAATGATGAAAATGCCTTTTTATTTATGATACCCCATGGTCAAGCTATGAACAGGGTGTGACTCTATTCACAAGATATCATAAGGCTAAGAGGTATTTTCATTATTGAGAGATTTTTAAAAATCTTTCAGCCTTATGACATCCTATAAACAGGATTATAACACCTTGTTTAAGGCCTGGCCATGGGATGTTATAACCCAGTCACGGGATATCATAACCTGGCTATAGGGTGTCATAATTTTTTCATAAAGAGAACAGTATTTTTGTCATTCAAATTTTCAACTAAAAGGTAAAATTATAAATATTAAATGTGCATTAAAAAGTGAGACTTACATGATCCAACTAGGTTGTATAGTATGTGTTTTCTCCACTCCATATGGTGTACAAAGAATTTTCTTTGATCAATTTAGGCCTCGATGGTTGGTCCGAAGCACTTCTTACCATAGAAGAGAAGGAATACTAACATTTTAGTTATTTATATTATATATTATACTTAAACATTAAAAGTTGGAAGGCTATACATGCTATACAAAGACAATGTAGAAAACTATGGTTCTTTCTCTATTGATAACCTTTATTCTCCTTGCCACTTTTAGATGATTCACTCTTTTTATTTTTCTCTCTAAAATAATGACTAAACTAGTTAAAATAAATAATTTTATTTTATTAAAGAGAGTGCCTGCATAGAGGTGTTTAATGTATCTTAAAATTAACTACAAGCACATAGTATGCAAGGTAGCATGTCTGGCTAGTATAGGTCGATCCCACAATGAATTGCATGTTTAAGTCATGTTTAAACTCTTGCTTAGGTGAGCTTTAAAAAAGAGAAGGAAAAATTATTTATTTGATTACTATTAAAATAGTAAAATAAAAATTATAGGAATATATAATCTAAAAAAAATAAGGTTTTTGAATCTACTAGAAAAATGATTAAGAGAGCTTTTTCTATAGTTTCTTTTATGATGTTTTTTAAGTTTTCTAATTAAGATACAAAGCATGAACAAGCATGTAAAGAAATTTTGAAAATGAATTATTTAAGAATTCATTTTTTTACTATCATTAATCTCATGTTTGAAATTTATACATGAAAAATTAAGAATATCTCCTCCTATACTTTTGAAAATCAAATCAAGAAAAATTCTCTATGATATCTCTTTCTACAATTATAGAATGGAAAAACAAAATGAAGAGAATATCTTCTCCTACAATTATGAAATAGAAGATAAAATCGAGAGAATATCTCCTCCTATAATTCTAAAAATGGAAGACTAAATCAAGAGAGAAATTCTCTTCCTATAATTATAGATTGGAAGACCAATTTTCATAATATCTTCTTTTATAATTCTGGAAGTAGAAAATCAAATCAAAAGAAAAGAATCTTCAAAATATATCCTCTCATAATTACAGAAATAGAAGATCAAATCAAAATCAGCCTATGCATGAATTGTTTCTATGATCTTCTTTATGCTGAAGTAGAAAGATATTTGTAGGTTGATTTGTAGCCTGATTTTTAATAATTTTGGCTTCGATACTCCCCCTCAAATTGGGTGATGGTAAGGACCAAAGACCGAGTTTGTTTCGTAGATCGCTAATGTATCTTGAGGCAGTGGTTTTGTAAATATATCAGTAAGTTATATAAAAGATAAAATATAGCAAATAATAATAGATCCCGGGATATCCTTTTTTTGAATAAAATAATAATCGATCTTAATGTGCTTGGTCTAAGCATGAAAGGCCGGATTGGTCATGAGATATAATGTAGATAAGTTATCAGAGAAAAGTAGTAAAGCTCGAGGTTGTGGAACCCCAATGTCACGAAGTATAAATGAAATTCATGTGAGTTCGGCAGCAATTAAAGCAAAAGCTTGATATTCGGCTTCAGCAATATATTAAGATACAGTGGGCTACTTCTTGGCACACCAGAAATCATAATTCAAGCCAAGAAAGTACAATATCCTATGGTGGAACGATGCATGACTTTATATCCAGCCTAATCTGCATTAGCAAAGGCAAACAAGTCCAATAAGCTATGGGCCAAAATGCGAAGCCTAAGATGTGAAGTATCTCGAACATATCGAAGTATGTGTTTAACTATTTGAAAATGGGCTACAGTTGGGGCATGCATATATTGACACACAGTATTAACCACAAGTGAGAGATCTAGACATGTGAGAGTAAGATACTGAAGAGCTCCAAAGAGATTTCGATAGTACGAAAGATCATTATACGGCTGATCACCATGTTTAAGTGGTGGAAGTTTGTTAGCCATGGAAATGGCAATCAGTTTACACTACTCCATGAAAGCCCGAGCTAAGAGATCCAAAGCATATTTTCTCTGAAAAAGAAAAAGTTCATCGGAGGAGCGGCTGACTTCGATCCCTAAGAAATAATTAAGTGGATCGAGATCTTTCATGAAAAATACCTGACTGAGGGCATGAATAAGATGGTCCAAAAGTTATGAACAATTACATGTGAGGACAATGTCATCAACATAGAGTAACAGGATGATAGTATGACTGTTGTGGCGAAACATAAATAATGATGGATCTACATTGCTGCAAAAGAAACCATAACCAATAAGAAAGTCGTTGAACTTATCGAACCATGTTTGAGGAGCTTGTTTGAGCCCATATAAAGCACATTGAAGTAAGCAAACATGATTAGGATAGGACGGGTCATGGAAGCCAGGCAATTGCTCCATATACAAAGGAACATCGAGGTTGCCATATAAGAAGGCATTTTTGATATCTAGTTGGCAAATCAGCTAATTTTGAATAGTGGCAACTAATAGAACAATACGAATCTATCCAGTTTAATTACTAGACTAAAAGTTTCTAGAAAATCAATACCCTCATCTTGGTGGAAGCCTTCCGCCACAAGATGGATTTTTAGTCGATCAAGCATCCCATCTATACGGAACTTTGATTTGAACATATATTTGCAACCGACAACATTCATCGAGGGGTGACACGGACAAGTTTCCAGGTTTGATTTACTACAAGAGCATCTAACACCTCATGCATAGCAATTGCCCAACTGGGATGTTTTAAGGCAGAACGGACAGTCCAGAGGTGAAGTTGGTTAGTCAGATGTTGTGATTACTGGGTCAACCATGATTGGTGCATCTTCAATGAATAGGTGTGCACGTTCTCATACAAAATCGAACTCAGCATGCGAAAGATTGGGTAGCTAAGTTGTTATTGAAGCAGGTACAAAGCTAGATTAGGCTTCAACCGATTGTTTAGTGGATGCTGGATTGTGGTTTGGACTTGAACAGCTTATGGAGCACAGTAAGGGTTGGGCTGGGATGTTTTTCAGTTGTCATTGGAGGCTTGGTTATGAGTTGGGCTAGAAGTTACGGTCTAATATAGTAGCTCCCCCTCAGTTATAGTAGCGACCTAAGAAGAGACAACAAATGAAAAATTATACTCAAAAAAATAACATGTCGAGATATATAAATAAGATCGGTTGATTGATGAAGACAGCGGTAGCCCTTATCTTTGTCACTATATCCCAAAAATACACATGATAGAGAGAGCTTGTCAAATTTGTTCATCATATAGTTTCGAAGGTATGGGTAACAACAAGATCCAAAAACTCGAAGCAAAGAATAGTCAGGGTCTTTCTTGAATAAGACTAAATACAGACTTTAGCTTCTAGAGCCATGGTTGGGAGTCGGTTTATCAAATGATTTGTAGCTGTAAACACTTCTATCCAATAGTAGAGAGGTACAGAAGCTTCGAAGAGTGCAGCAAGCTCGAGTTCAATAATATGTCAATGTTTCATTTCAGCAACACCATTTTGTTCTAATGTACTTAGATAAGAAAGCTGGTATTGTATACCACAATCATGAAGATGTGCAAGAAACATGTTGCTAGAAAATTCACCTCCTTCATCAGATTGAAAGATTTTAATCTTACAATCAAACTGATTTTCAACCAATTTCCGAAATGAAAGAAAAATATCAAAAAAATCCAATTTTTGCTTCAAGAGATATAACCAGCAATAACAGAAAAAATCATCAATGAATATTATATAGTAATGAAATTTTTATAGTGAAGAAACTAGAGCGGGTGCCCAAAGATCACAATGTGTTTTTTTAATGGATCAGAGCAATGAGAGTCAGATAGTAAAATGGTAATTTGAAACTTTTGCTAATCTAATAAATGGTTCATAAGGTGCCAGTCGGCTTATTTATTGAAATAAAATTGTTGCTTTGTAGATATTGCAAAACATGATTGTTTGGGTGGCCCAGTTGGTGATGCTAAGTCTGTTCATTCGCTGCCTTAGTCCTTTGAGAAAAAAATGCAACAAGATATAGATCTTTATTGGTATATAGTTCTTGATGATTAATTCTCAATATCATCACCTGGTGTATCCTGGAGTTCTTGATAGAAAAATCAAAAGAATTAAATTCAAAGTAACATGGATAATCTCTTGTTAATTGAAATACAGAGAGTAAATTTTTCTTCATTTTTGGTACAACCAAAATATTGCAAAGTGAAAAATGACACATGTCACTATCAATTTGGCCAGTACCAATATAAGTAATTTATAGTGGTGTACCATTTCCAACCATCACACGATCAGAGCCATAATAAGAAACTAAATTCACAAAATTACTGGCTTATCAGTGATGTGAGTATTGGCACTAGTATCGGAATGCCACTCATCATCCTGAGGATCCGAGATATGTAGTGATGTGGCAAGCCGCTGACATGACACCCATGTTGGATCCGGCTAAGTGAAAGGCAGCAAAGAATGCAACCTGGCCCAGCTGAGATCGAGCTCCCATTTGAGGTCAAGCTCCTGGTCGAGGTTAAGCTCCTGGCCAAGGTCGAACTCCCGCCCAAGGTCGAGCTCCTATCCGAGATCGGGCTCCCAGCCAAGGTCGAGCTCTTGTCCGAGATCGAGCTCCCAGTTGAGGTCGAGCTCCCATCCAAGGTCAAGCTCCTATCGAGATTGAGATTGAGCTCCCATTTGAGGTCGAGCTCCCATCCAAGTCAAGCTCCTGCCCGAGGTCGAGCTCCTAGCTGAGGTTGAGCTCCTGACAGAGGTCAAGCTGTTGTCCAAACCCAGTCCTCACAGGTAAGAGGGTAGCAAGGAAGCGAGATACAATCTTAAGAGGATAAAAGAATTGGGAAGCCTTGGATTACGATATGAGGTGCAATGTCACCGTCGGGCAAGCCATCGTTCACATGGAGGCTTGTGCTCTACTAAAGGTACAGACCCTGGTGCGCACCGCCTGCGCTCCTGCATAACATATGCTTTGCCTTGTTTTCAAGTCTCGAAGCATGTGCCTGCACCCTTTGGCAAGCACGTGCTCCACCGGGGCTCCAAACTCTGTAGTACGTTGCTTGCATATCCCATAAGAAGAGTGCTCTACCTGGGCCCCAGATCCTGTAGCACGTCATCTGTACCTCCGAAAGTGGAAGTGCTCAATCACAGTACATGTCCTCATAGCACGCTACCCGTACCCTCCGTAGGGGGTCACTTCACCAGGGAGACAGGTTTTGCAACGCATCGACTGTGCCCCCTGTATAAGGATCCCCTGGGAGGGGCTAGTCTGAGAGGAAATTCTGACAAGTTTGTGCCCCTTCCGTAGGGGACACCCTAGGAGGGGCTACCGACCGAAGCTTCGGGCTTGGTCGGGAAGGAATAATTCCTACATAACAGTAAGAGGGACCTCCATAAAGAGGGGACGACAGTAAGAGCAAGGGCAAAGGGCCAAACAGTGATAACCTCCCAAACTCTAGTTTTCCTATTTTTTCCTTCTATTCTATTTTTCCTCTATGCGGTGGCACCCTAAGCTCCTGCCACAGAGAATCTATTTTCTTGGTCATCCTACTGACTTGACCATCAGAGTATCCCAACTTGAATCTTCTCTTTTTTGCAGGATCGACCGGCCACGAAGGTGAGAGGAAGAAGAATCCAATGCACCCGGGGAGGCCGGCTCATCCAAGCCATGTCAGAGCTGCAGGCCATGGTGACTTAGGCGACAACAGATTGGCCCACTAGGAAGGGAGAGATCGGAATTACAGAGTGATTTTTTTCCAACCTCTTATGACCCCATGATGATGACCTGTGCATGGAAAGCCTCTGCTAGCCGCATGGGAGACCCATCCCACCGTGACGACCGACAAAACTAGGAGGAAGAGCTTGCTGTTTCTCTATTTCCGTCTCCAACCGATTAATCCATACAGATCACCACACTTGTGCAGTAGGTCCAGACCCTAGCTACGGTGGTGCGCTAATTGCCCCACCACCATCGATCCCTGGAAACATAGCAGCAGCCAAGGATAATGTGGTCCATGCCACCGATCCCCATGCCAATCTAAAGTCCTTCCGGGAAGGGTCATCACAAGTAGTCTCATATCCACGGGGAAGCTTGCGGGTGACCGGGAAGAGGCATCAGGGCAATCTGGCCAGTCGAAGAGCCACTCCCCGATCTCGGACTATACCGTGGTGTCACGCCATCGACGCCGACATGGCAAGGAACTAAAGCATGAGTTCCTCTTGTCAGCACCTTCTTTTCCCCCGCCAGCCTCTACCAAAGGGTCAATAGATGAGGCCATTCACCGTCGAGCAGAGAAGCACCTCGAGGAGAAGAGCGCAGACTGGCTGATCTAGCCCACCAATTTATCGAGATTTAGGGCTTCCCATGCGAGCTCGTGGGCTGCGATGTTTGCCTACCTCTCTCCCGTAGAATACAAGAGGAGTTGATTCCCAACTGGTTCTACACGCCACAGGTGGATCCCTACGATAGGATCACCGAACCCATCGACCACCTTGAAAGCTATAAGGCTCTCGTGCAGGTCTAGGGGGCCACCGATGCCCTCCTTTACATTGCCTTTTTGACCATGCTTCGCAAGGCGGCTCGAATTTGGTATTCCCACCTTGAGCCAAGGAGCATAGACTCCTTTGAGCAGCTGGAGAAAAAATTTGTGGCACACTTCGATGCTTACCGGAAGGTGCCACGTGATGCCAACAGTCTCTTTTCTATCTAACAGCAGGATCATGAGTCCCTTCGGGATAATATGGCTCGCTTCAAGATGGCCATCCTAGAGATCTATAACCTTGAAGAGCCTATCGCTATGCTAGTACTACAAAAAAAGTCATATACACCCACGCTTTTTAGACACGTAAAATACATACGTGAGTAAAAGTTCAAGTTCTAAAAAAATGTTATATATATCCATGTTTGACAAACGTGAAAATGCTATAATGAATTTGTAACTTATGTTTCAACTATTAAACGTGAGTAAATCAAATATAATGGATAAACGTTGGTATGCCAAGAAAAGAGTGTCCAAAAAAATTAATACTGATCCCAGGTCTGGAGCTACTCCAAACTCGGATCTAATTAACTTTAACATAAATAGATCGGATCTTGATATTTAATATCCAAACCCGAGACCTGACTAAAAATATAATATAATATATATTTAAATAATATAATATAATATAATATAATATAACATAATGTAATATGATATATTTTATAATTTATTATAATATATTATTTAAAATTTTATATTTTAAATATTAAAAATATAATTACACTATATTATAATTATACTATACTTACAAAGTCACTCCCACTAACTAAGTATAATAAAAGAACTCAATATGTCCATATTTTTAATAACGGGTCATTCGGGTTGGATCGGGTTCATAAATAATCCCGTTCTATTCTAAAAAGTTTGAATATAAATATAATCCGAATAAAATATAGACAACTATATTTTAATTATTAAATAGCTAACTATTATTAACCATAAAATAGATAACAAATAATATTATTTTTAAATTAAATTAAGATATAAAAATAATTATAACTCTATCTTTATGTTGAAAATAAGTTCATACAAGTTTTAACTTATAATTTAAAGGTCCAAATAGATATAATTTTAACATTATTAGTATGTTCAAATCGAGTCGGGTCCAAATTCAGTAAACCCAGGCCCAACCCGAAAAATGGAACGGGTCTAATTTTAGGACCCAACCTGGATCCATGGGTCCATAAAAATGGGTTGGATCAAGTCTAAATGGATCGGATCGGATTGGATCATGGGTCAACCCGATCCATTTGCAGCCTTTTAGTTGGATTTAGGGTAGGCTTATCTAAATTTTGGGTTTGAGTCAAGTTAGCATGTTATAGTTCAATTTTTATTCAATTAAACTAATTTGTTAATTTTTTAAAATTAAATTTAAATCGAGTTAAGTATAATCGTAAACAAATCAAGCTTGATGCAGGGTTCAAACTGTAGAGTTTTTTTAAATTAAATTTGATTGAATTCGGACCCAAACATGATAAGCCCGATCAAATTTGGATTCGGATTCGATAAGTTGAATCAGTTACCACAACTTCCCCATCTCAACAACTTTCCCAGTTTCATGCATCTCTCTACAGTAACATAAATCACTGCCAGGGTATTTTCCATGGAGCGAGGGCATTTTCCACGGAGCGCGGCGATTTATGGTACCCTAGGCTACGAACTTCTCCTTCATAATAGAGCACGACGAGGCGAGGCACGGCGATGCTCGGCGACGCTCGACGAGGCGAGGCACGGCGATGCTCGACGAGGCGAGGCACGACGATGCTCGGCGAGGTGCAGTGATGCTCGGCGAAGGGCGGCGAGGCGAGGCACGGTGATGCTCGGCAAAGGGCGGCGAGGTGAGGCGCGGCGATGCTCGGCGAGGCGCGGAGATGCTTGGCGATGCTCGGTGATGCGCGGCGAGGCACGGAGATGCTCGGCGACGCTCGGCGACACTCGGCAAGACGCGGTGACGCTCGGCAAGGCGCGGTTCGACGAGGCTCGGTGAGGCACGGCGAGGCTCAGTGAGGCGCGGCGAGGCTGTCGGGTCACGGCGAGGTGAGAGGGGAGGTTCCGATCGGCGATTGGGAGTCTCGATCGACTCTTCTGGGAGGTTTCGAAAGGTGAGAAGAAATTTATTTTAAGCTTTGTGAAACGGCTGCTACATCTAGAACTGCAAAGGAGGCCGTGCCTCGCTGAGCATTGTCACCGTGCCTCGCTGAGCATTGTCAGGATTCATTTTATCTGTGATAAATGATCTCCATATGTGTGCTTGATGGCTTGAGGACCTCCAGACTCCAGCACTTAGGTTCAGGAAAGTCCTACATGCAGAGGTCTCCCAGGTGCTCAGGAAAGTCCTGCATGCAGAGGTCTCCCAGGTGCTGGAAACACCTTGTATCCGTTTTTGCTTATATGCTACATCCAATCCTACTTGCAGTGTTCCAACTTCGTCCAGATGCTTGTCAAGTCCAGAGATGCCTATTAATTTGTGTTCTAAATTGCATAGACCCAGACTTTGAATTATATAATTTATTGGGTGTTTTCAAACCATCAATAAGCCTGCCAGCTTTCTTGGTGGGCAACACTCTCTTGCCAAAAGTTTTGGGTAAATTAGTCACCAGTTCAGAGGGTTGATGTGAGGCTGGCAGCTGGTCATAAACCTTGGCTGATTTAAGTTGAGACAGAAAAAGAATATATATACAGAGAGAGAGAGAGAGTTCATTTGTGCCCGTTAGTATTAGGTTGATGCAGTATAACTTTTTTTGAAGTACAAGAATATTTATGCACAAAATAATGATGGTTACAATGGTTTGACAAATTTAACAACAACAAATACATGAAAAATATTTTTAAAAAATGTGAAATCTGCATGATTTAGCTTAATATTGAACATTTGATAGCCTAAAAATGCAGCGAAGATATGTTGGGTTCTCCAAGCTTGGTTTGACTTTGATAACATGGCATAGCAGTTCAGTGGTTGTGGTATATTTGTCATTTATATGGAATGAGAATGTTAATTCCATTTATATGTAAGTGATATTGTAATCTTCTAGATGTGCATTTATATTATCCCTTTCATTATTTTCTGCACCATCACATACTTGACTCTTACTGGTTTCTGCGAAGAGCTATAATGAACAGGATGCCATGTAGCATATTAGGGCATTTGAACTTCCCTGAAGGATTCTTCAGTAGAAGAATAGAGTTCAGGCAAGTGGAGCATGTCTTGTTTAATAAGTCACTATTGTTATAGGAATGCTATTGATAAATAATGGTTACAATGAGTCGAGTCTTGGGCAAATAATTCAAAATCTATTGAGAGATACCTGTTATCTATCATACATTTGCTTTGCAATTTGATTGATCAATTGGATGAACGGCTATGATGTGGCAATCATTGTGATGGTTCAAATTATCTACTAGGTGAGGTTGTTCGGCTACTCGCCCAAGTCCGATTTTCATCAGGAGGCTTTTAAATATAAATAGGCTTTTAAATACAAATTCGAGATCTTCATTCTCCTTGCTTTGTTACCACCAAGCGGAGGAGCGCAGCTTAAGGTATGCTCGCTTATTGTTAGTGATCATTGTATGTTAGCCTTTCAAAAAAAATTATCTCATTATCCTTTACTTATTTTTATTTTTTGATGTTTATTTAGATACATATATATATGGACATAGATTGGAGCTGGTTAAATCTACCAAGGTATCGAAGATTGATTTTTAAGGCTAGAATTTGTATATACATAATACTTAGATTCTCATTTTTCTCAATATTTTTCTTTTTAAGGGAACAGTAGAGTACTTGAAGGGAGTTGATGAATTTATCAAGTATGCATGTTGGAGATTAGGAAGAGATACATTAAGTGTCCTTGTCTATAGTGTGTTTGTGGTCTGATCCATGACAAAGATACAGTTAAAGTACATTTAGCTTTTAATGGAGTTATTAAAGATTAGAGACTTTGGGAATTACGTTCTGGTATTTCAGCTCATAGTATTTCTTCTAATATAAATAGCACGAGTGGAGATTGCACTAAGGATGATGGCATACATAAAATGATACAGATGCACTTAAAGCTGCAGCTGATGATGACAACGAATTTGAATATGGTGATACTGGTCTAGCAGATGGAGATGAGTTTTTAAATGGATTAAAGAAGTTGCTTGAAGATACACAAAAACCATTATTTGAAGGTTGTAAGAGTTTCAAGAAATTTTCTTTTGTTCTCCGTCTATTCAACATTAAGTGCATGACTGGAATGTCCCAAAAGGCTTTTGATTGATGATGCAGTTGTATAAACCCCTTCTTCCAGATGGCAATGCACATCCAAATTCATATAATGAAGTTAAAAAGATTGTTGCCGCATTAGGTTATAGTTATGAAAAGATAGATGCATGTTCGAATGATTGCATTTTGTATTAGGGGGAGGAGAATAAAGATAGTACAAATTGTCCAAAATGTGGAGAGGATAGATCGATTGAAAAAGAAAGTTGTTATGGCCATAAAGGGAAAAGAAAGTCTAAAAAGATTCTTCATTACTTTCCATTAATTCCAAGACTTCAGAGGATATACCTGTGTTCTGAATTGGCTGCAAAAATGAGGTGGCATAAAGAAGAGTGAAAAGTAGATGGTATCTTGAGACATCCAGTTGATTCATCTTGTTGGAAATCTCTTGATATCATTAATGATTTTGGAATTGACTCTGGAAATGTTCGTCTTGGCTTGGCAAGCGATGGGTTTAATCTTTTGGTAATATGAGTGTAAGCTATAGCATTTGGCCGGTTATTTTGCTGCCTTATAATTTGCCACCATGGAAGTGTATGAAATGGCCTAATATATTCGTATCCTTACTTATACCAGGTCCACATGGACCTGGTAACAACATTGATGTTTACCTACAACCTCTCATTCATGAATTAAATATTTTGTGGAATGGGGTTGACACATATGATACTTCGAGAGGCGAGAGGTTCAACATGCGTGCTACAATGTTATGGACCATAAATGATTTTCCTGCATATGGATACTTGTCAGGTTGGAGCACGAAAGGACGATTGGCATGTCCATAATGTAATAAAGATATATATTCTGATTGGTTACATTCATGTAGGAAACATTATTATGCTGGTCATAGACGGTGGTTGGACAAGGATCATAAATTTCGACGAATGAAGTCAAGATTTTTTGATAAGGAAGAAGATATGAGAGATGCACCTACTCTGCCTTCTGGGAGTGATGTGTTCCAGCAACTAGAGGGTCTTATTTTTATCTCAGAAACTTCTAAAATCTTGAAAAAAAGAAAAAGAAAGTCAAGCAAGAATTTGAAGAGAGCACCAAAGCAAAAGAAATCAAAGAAGAGAAATACTATAGAAGAGCCTGATAATGTTGAAAAAGATAAATAACTGGCATGGAAAAAAAAGAGTATCTTTTTTGATTTGCCATATTGGAAGTTATTACCTGTTCGGCATAACCTTGATGTAATGCACATCGAGAAGAATATCTTTGACAGTTTGATTGGAACATTATTAAAAATTGACAATAAAAGGATGGCTTGAAAGCTCGACAAGACTTAGTTGAATTAAATATACAACCATCTCTTCATCCCAAATTTGTAGGTCCGAAAAAGATCTTGTTGCCACCAGCTCGCTTTACATTAAGTAAAAAGGAGAAGGAAAGCATGTGCCAAGTTCTTAAAGATGTGAAGGTTCTTGATGGGTATGCAGTTAACATCTCTAGGCATGTTGACCCAGTTCATGGAAAGATATGGGGCTAAAAAGTCATGACTGTTATGTAATTATGCAACAACTACTTCCAATAGCAATCGGTCTATAAAAAGCAAGGAAGTTAAGTGGATAGTCACTGAATTGAGCAAGTTTTTCTTGCAATTGTGCTCAAAGACTTCTTCAGCAAATGATTTTTATTTACTTGATCAAAGGATTTCAATTCTCTTATGTCATATGGAGATGTTGTTCCCTCATAGTTTCTTTGATGTGATGGTTCACTTGCTTGTTCATTTGCTATATGAAGCTCGACTTGCTGGTCCAATTAATTATCGATGGATGTATCCAATTGAAAGGTATATTTTGAATTTGATGTGTTTTTAGTTTATTGCATTTTTTATTTTTTATATATTGTAGACTAGTAAAATTTAGTGGTCATGATGATAGGTTCTTGACGAAATTGAAATCATATGTGAGTAATAAAGCACAACCAGAAGGTTCAATTGTAAATAGTTATTTAGCTGCAGAAATAGTGGCCTTTGCATCAAGATTCTTAGATGATGATGTTGAGACATGCTAAATAGACGTGGAAGAAATGATGATTGTACCGAAGTTGATAGGAGGTGTGGTGTGCATTTGTTTAGAGGCTTCAGAGTCTAGTGTGGCTTTTTTTTTTTTTTTGATGATGAAGAAGAAGGGATAGGGGGATATATCCGGCATAGCTATCCTTGCATGCCCTCATCCTGCCGAAAATGTTCGATTCAAGATACAAGATTTTCGTAGCCTTTTTCCATCCAAGGATGAGTACGTCAATCCGACATTATGAAGATACTAACTGGTTATAACGAAAAAGAAGGACCCTGATCTCTCACTCATCCAACCATCATGGATCTCAGGGGATAACTTCTGAATTTAATCGAGTCTTCTGCAAAGTCACGTCTCGTGTTGGAGCAAAACTACTCCACGGAATGCCCATGATCCTTCTTGATGCCATCATGGCGGAAAGGTAACGTACCATCAAGGAAGGGATGGGGCATGCTGTCCGCTCCCGTCATGGAGGCGTGCCCCCCATGTGGTTGCACGCACGAGAGAGAACCAAGAAGATTCGAAAGGAGGCTAGGATTTTCGGAGGAGGAAAGGGATCGCGTATTATTTTTTTCGACGTTCCCGTCATTCTTTATACACAAAATAGATATAATCCTAGGTCACAACCGACCTAGCCCTAAAAAACTCCCTCCCCTCTGAGTCACAAGAGAAAACTCAAACCCGAGCCCATATACATCCATGTCTCACTTATTCTCTCTATCCTGGATCAAGACCCTGATCCAACATGACTTAGAGCCCTGGAAACTTATAAACTAGCTTTTAGACCTGTGTGACTCCACTCGAGACTTGGAGCACCATATTGGCCCCAACAATCTTCACCTTGGTGCTATAAGTCTTGACAAGCTCCGCGTGACCATCTGCACCCTTCCTGCTATCTCCAAAGCTAACATCTTCCCGTCGAAGCTACCTCGCCTCCCTAGCTGGAACATCGACCCGTGCTCCACAGCTCCTGAGACTCATGCTCCACCACACTCCTAACCTCGAACTGATGTCTTCCTACTCTGTCCCCGTGACTGCAATACCAACCGTGCTTCTACAGTACACCCAGACAGCTGTGCAAACCTAACTCCAATGTCAGACCTCTTCAGCTTCTGAGCTTCTAGGAGACCTTTGGGATGACCGCCTCCTCAGCTGAAGATCAATACAAGTTCCTTGGGACCAACCTGTACCTGCTCCATATATAGCACCAACTTGAGATCTCTGTTGTAGGCTCCATTTTGCTAAGTAGTTGCATCACTCACCTTGGACTTCCTGGAAAGACCCGCAACGATCCTAAACTAGCACTTGCTGCACCCAGAGCTCCACCTAACACAGTCTCCACAAAGCCACGCCAATCTCTGCACACTCTACTCCACCTGGCTAAGTGTATCCCTGGCACTCATGCTATGATCTGGCCAGTATCCCTGCACCTCCCGCTCTGAACTTATGCCAAAGCTCTCTCTCCAGCCATGAAGACACCTCCAACCAGTGCTCCACCTGAAACAAAAGTCCACCTGATGCCGCAGAAGTAAACCCCGAGGCCAACAACTCAATGCTACCCTGCTGAGCCTGCACCTGAACCTCATACCCAGTCGCTACCTCCTCGGACCCTCCACATCATCGCGGATCCCTCCGAGACCGTTTCGGATACTCTACATCCTCGCAGGAACTTCTGAAATCCAGGAGCTCATCCCAACTCCTCTAACCCAGCGACTGACCCAGCAACCATCTCCAACGGCTGCTCCATCATGTTCCAGCCTGTCCCTAGGCCAATCCCGCCATACCAGGACACACCCAACTGCATGATACCCCTGGCACTCCCTGAGACCTATCCCCGGTCTTCTTAAGCTGCCATCTTCATCATCTCCAGTCTCTGTCCCTAGCCCAATGCCGCCATACCAAGACACTCCTGACTGTCCGATACCCCCGGTGCTTCCTGAGATTGTCCCCTGTCTCCCTGAGCTGCCCCTGGTATCATCTTTGCTGATGTACTCTAGTCTCCCTAAGATATCCATCTTCCGAGACTCATCTCCAATCACACGAGATACCACACCCACGTAACTCCATCATAATCAAGGTAGCTGGAGTACTACTAATCACTCTCCTCCACAGTTACCAAGAGCCTGGTCCACTATCGATGGAGCTACCACTCATGCTCTGAAAGAACTCCGGTATGTATCGCTCCACCTGTGCTAAACCATAGATCACCTGACCTGCCATTACTCCTTGACACAGGACCCGCAGCTCTGCACCACTGTTGCGAGCTCCTGCACCACCGGATCCATCATCTTCGACGAGATCTACTCCATCAACAGACCTCCACACTGCTCTCGATACCTCGAACCTCTGTCTGCCTGGGAGGCTGAAGATGGAACAATCCTGCTCGTGATGCCCACATGCACGGTCGCTGCACCACGATCTTCACTTCACGATGATTTGACTCTATCATTAGATCCATCCTAGCTTAACATGAAGAGCTCGGAAAATGAAATCCAACAGCGCATACAGAGCTCAAATCGGAGTTCAATTGAGCCCATAATTGCCAAAAAAATAATCAGCATATTTTTCAGAGCAGAAATATTGAGATGCCGGTCACCATGAACCGAATCAACGGTTCACGCGCGCCCAGGCCGGTCCATAGCCACCATTGCTATCGGTCCATGGCAGAGAATCGTGGACCACAGCTTCTCCCGGCCATCGTCGTCGCCCCCAACCACTGTGTCACACCTCCGACGACTACGCGCCGCCATGCCGCGCTTCCGGTGGCTGCCTGCATGCACGGTCGCACCTCCAGTGGTTGCCCGCATGCACGGCCATGCCCGATCCACTCTAATCGGGACCTTGCATCTCCTCCGACGTTTTCCCGCTGCCAAGCCTCCCTCTGGTGAACCGCCCGCCACCATACATGGCCTGATCTGCTCCGATCGGCCACCGCCACTTCCACTGCACCGAGCACCGACCACGGTGGAGCCCGCGGTCAGTGCCGCCGTACGACTGGCGAGCAACCGCCGCCACCCTACAGCACCCTGCGACAGACAAGCAACCGGTGAGGCCCCCTGCGCCGCCGTCTTTCACCAGATCTTCCTCTCTTCATCCAGATTAAATCGTGAGAAGACCTCACGGTCTTTCTCTCCTCACGGTGATCAAGCCCCCCCACAAGGGCGATCCCTTCACGAACCTTCTCTCTGTTCCCAGGAAGGGCAGCAGGCCCTCACCTCCAGATCTCGGCACCAAAGATCTACACCACCTACCACGAGTCCTTTTCCCTGCTTCCTTCACGCCATCGCATCAAGATTGGCTCTGATACCAATTGTTGGAGCAAAACTGCTCCACGGAATGCCCAGGATCCTTCTTGATGCCACCATGGTGGAAAGATAACGCACCACCATGGAAGGGATGGGGCACGCCATCCGCTCCCATCATGGAGGCGTGCCCCCCATGGGGTTGCACGCACGAGAGAGAACCAAGAAGATTCGAAGGGAGGCTAGGGTTTTCGGAGGAGAAAAGGGATCGCGTATTATTTTTTTCGACGTTTCCATCATTTTTTATATACAAAACAAATATAACTCTAGGTCACAACCGACCTTGTCCTAAAAAACTCCCCCCTCTGAGTCACAAGAGAAAACTCAAATCCAAGCCCATGTACACCCATGTCTCACTTGTTCTCTCTACCCTGGGTCAAAATCCTGACCTAACATGACTCAGAGCCCTGAAAACTTATAAACCAGCTTTCAGACCTGTGTGATTCCACTCAAGACTTGGAGCACCATATTAGCTCTAACATTTCGAACCCATGATCTATTAGTTATGAGACAAGATCCCAACTAGCTGGGCTACCATCTTGGCGATGAGTCTGGTATATTGAATAAGATGCCATGGCTACAACTTGCATGATGAGATCCTCTCGGTATAGTTGTTCCCGTGGCCATCATGTGTTGAGGTTGCTAAGCTATTATCTATGATGTGCTTGTTCTATCGTGTGCTATTGTTGATTTGAACAAAAAATTGGACCCATATTAGTATCATTTGTATATTGCTTGGAACTAGCTATATGAAAAGTTGGCTTCACTTGTGAGTTGTACAATGAGGTGGTCTATCTTCTTGTGATCAAAAAGTTGCATGACCTGTGCCTTTTGATAAATTGATGGCTATGACCGGAAAAAAAAAAAAAAAAGTATGGTTAAGTGATACACAATCATCATTCGGGTGAGTAAAGACTAGTCTATATATTTGTAACTACGGTAAGTACATTTTGATCATCCTAGTATGTAGATGCAAACATAAGAATTGCATAATTAACTTTGGTAATTATTGGGGCACTTGTATACATGAAAAAACCACATAAAAATTAGAAAGGTCAGACAACTATATCATGGATTTTTCCCATTACTTCAGGCCAACGTATGGTCATAGTTCCTATAAATAAGTTTAAGAATGTTACCAAAAACGACAGTTTAAGAAAATGAGGCAAGAATGATGAGATGAAGGTGAAACAGAAATCGTTTAATGCTTGTCTAATATTTCATTTCCTATGTTTTCATAAATAAACAAGCTAACCGCATCTCAATAAGTGCCTTCCTTATCTTTTTTAGCTAAACTGACAAGAAAATGTCAACAAATTATTTTATCTTAATTCCTTTTTTCTTTTCTTAGATAACTCACTCTTCTCTCTTTTTTTTTTTTTTTTTTTTTTTAATTTTTTTAAGATAGTGTATTCATACAAATCTAGTATAAATTATCTAAAAAAATTCAAAAACAAAAATATCTTGGAGTGGTCGAGAGCCACCCCCACATCCATTCAAAAAATATCTTTACAACAAAAGTTGCCACTATAGCATTCTCCTCCCAATTAGTAGCCTCAAGATGCCTTGCAATAGCAAGGGGTGAGGTGAGTCTCTTTTTGTATACTCTTGGATCCAAGTCACTACCGCACTGAGTCTGTCTTAATGACCAAGTGGTCGGCCTGTAGTATCTATTGCGCATGTATAATCCCAACCTAAGTAGCACGAAGCTCCGCTCCCAGTATTGTGGACTTAAAGAGGCGGCTCCTCCCATCAATCACTAGTCTAAAGTCAGGCCTACAAATCACAAAGCCAAGGGCTCATATTCCACCTATGATGCTACCATCAAAATTGACCTTGAGATGCTTGGTGGTGGGGACTCCCATAAAATGAAAATCCTATGGTCATGAGAGTCCCAAGTATCCAAGATCCTCAATTTCACCTTTGTCATTTCTATGCCTAAATGAAGGCTTTCTCCAAAATGAATCTTGCTAGGCACCACCTGGACTTGAATACTAAGATGTTCCTAGACAACCAGACATGGTAAGTGATGTAAGCAAATTGGATGCCTATTGTCCTGTCCTCCTAGCCCCCAACACTCCGCCACAGAAACTCTAAATAGAGTTGAATTGGTGTCTCAGCCTGGATGATTAGCTGAAAGGAGGCTACAAGCTACCGACCTGTTTAGCTCTTGGATACAAGAAGAATTGCTCCACTGTCTCATCCTCCGGTCCACACGAGGGTAGGTAGACTCGAGATCCATGCCTTTATATATCTCTCAAGACAAATCTAGTCGGAAGGTGATCTCAGGCAACCTTCCAAAATTTAGGCTCATCCTTAGGTGTACACCAGTCCTGCATATTTACCTAGCATCTAATCGCTTAGTGGGTTCCCATCAATACAGACAATAAAGGTCTGTGGTCACCACTCTCGGAATGCAAGATGATTTCCAGACACTCACATCATAGCTGTTATGGATGGGAATTACTAGGCAAAGAACATGCTCTCCAGGCTACTCCCTAAAGAGGTGAGTCACTGCTGATGGGCTCTAGCCCCTACCATTATAATGGAATAGATCACAACTTCTCATGGAGTTCCTAGCCTTGGTGTCAATGAAGGTTGGCCACCAACTTAGAAAAAGATTCGCAATCCATGGGTCTTTTATGAGGTTAACAATCCGTCCATCCCCCATGAGCCATCTTGTCTAAACAAATATATCTAGGGCACGTGCATGGATCACTCTCCATAGAAAGGAGTAGCTCTGGCCAACCTGATATTGCTACCTACAAACACGAGCCATACTTGACCTTTATCACCGAGCTCCACATGCTATTAACGTGAAGAAGGAACTTTGCCGCATGTTGAGTAATCATGGCCTCCCACCTCATAACCAAGGATTGGATGTTGAGACCTCCATTCCTTGTTGGTTGGTGCACCACATATCCTAGGCCATCAAGTGCATGCTGCCTCCTTCTAGATGGGAGCCCCATAAAAACCTTTGAAAAATGTTACTCAAGCTTCATCACATAATTCTTGGGCATGATGGTATTTGAGAGAAGATAGAAGGATATAAAGTTAAGAATCAATCTCACCAGGATGGTCCTGCTCATCATAGAAAGAGCTCTTGCTTGCTAACCCTCCAGCTGCTCATGGATCACCTACTCTACTCCTAAGCACTTTATCATCCTTAGCCTTTGCCTCAAGATAGAAACTTCTGAGTACTGCAAGGTCTTTGTAATCACAAGCCTATCCTTGATCATGTGTTGTAGCTATACCTTCATCTTTGGATTGAAAAAAATGGCCGACTTAAGGAGGTTCATCTTCAAGGGAAGACAATACTTTTCTAAAATTCTCCTAAACTTGATAGCATTTTGGACTAAAGCCCGGCCTACTAGAAAGCAGTTATTTGCAAAAAATAGATCTGAGATCGATTAGGTCCTTAGGGATGGCATATAGGGATCTAAGTCCGGCCCAAGAGATGTAGCAATTAGTGCTTGCGAGAGAGTGTTAGTATAGATAATAAACAGCTATCTCCCTCCTCATCCATTTAAAAATATATTTAAAAAATGGTGCTTTTTTTTTCAATAACTGGATGGATAAGGTCTTGACCTCATAATATGCATAACCATAACCCTATTAACCAGCCCAAGCCTAATCAATCGTTGGATATATTTCAAGTTTCAGCCCAGACATACACGCCTCTGATGGAAGCAAGTGTATTGGTTAGGGGAGAAATTCTTTGTACACCAAGGGTGGTGTAGAAAAAATACATCACTAAATATGATTGGACACATAATTCTTACGTTTCAACGTGCATTTAATGCATGTAGTTTTACATTTTTATTGAAAATTCTGAATGATAAAAATATCATTTTTTAATAAAAAAATTATGATATCTCATGACTTGAATTATGATACCCGTAGCTTGGATTATGATACCCCTGTGGTTAAGTTGTAAACATGATATCATGATTCTATTAACAAGATGTCATAAGACTAATAGATATTTTTATCAATAAAAAATATCAAAAACTTTTAAAGATAAAAATATTTTTTAGTCTTATATTATTTTATGAATAGGATTATGATATCTATTCACAAATTTGACCATAAAATATCATAAAGAAAATGATATTTTTATTATTCAAAATTTTAATAAAAATATAAACCATGAATATTAAATATATATTTAAATGATGAAAATAATTTTTCTTTTAATAGCACTCGTAACTAAGTTATGAATGAGATATCATAATTTTATTTATCAAATATTATAAAACTAAAAAATATTTTATTATTAAAATGTTTTAAATCATAATTTGATATGATATATCATAATTTTATTTATGAAATATATAAACTATGTACCAGGTATCATAATTTTTTATAAAAAAAATATATTTTTTGATAAAAAAATAATAAATTTGTGTTGGTGAGGATTTCAATCGAACTACCGTTTCAGTGATAAAAAATTATTTTGAATGAGAAATATTTTTTTCATTCAAAATTTTTAATGTAAGAGGTAAAAAATGTAGCCACTGGATGGATGCGTCGCAGCCCAATCAGGTTGTGGTGTATTTTTTCTCCTCGAAGGCGGTGTACAAAGAATTTCTCTTGGCAAGGTTTACGGCTTTTATTTGAGCTCCCATTCTTCGTTGCCCCCAAAACCCTAGAAACCCATCCAGAAAAAGGAGAGGGAGAGAGCGAACGAGGAGGACGAGATGGACAAGAGCATGCTGGGAGATCTGGACTCGCTCCCCGAGGAGGACAAGAGGAGGATGTCCGCGATGATCGACCAGCTCCAGATCCGCGACAGGTCCTGTCCTCCTCCATTGATTCTTACTTCCACTTGACTTTTTTTTTCACATCTCTTTCTGGATCTTTTCATTCTTTGAAATGTTTGGTATATGACAACCTAGCATGATTACTGAAGCTTATGGAGCCGTCTTCTCATGAGACTTATCTCATCCTGGTATCATCGTTTGTATCAATCTCATTTTTTTGTTTTCCCCGCAGAAAAAAATTCAATTTGAATACGAAATTAAAACGTCAGCGTTTGCCTTGCTTTTAATTAGGTAGAGCAGGATCAAAAGATTGAAAATTTCCGTTTAGTTAACGTGGTTTCTAGCATGAAAGGGATCCGTTTAATAAATTATCGTGGGTTTAAAATATTGAAGTTTTGATTGTCTCTCTTCTTGCCTCAACGTTAGTCAAGAGACGTCCAAGGATAAGAATTCCCCTCATAAGCTGATTATTTGGTGACGGCACTTGGCACAATATAATTGTTAAAACTTTATAGTGGTGACTGGTAATTCTAGTCATGGAGAGAAACTATGGTAATTAAGTGATCACCGATCCAATAAAATCTTTAAAAAGCGAATGAAATATTAGGTACTGGAGGGGATAAGTTGCAATGTCCATTCTGAAAAAGCAAGGGGTTTTGCGAATTACAATCATTACTTTAAAATTTAGCTCATGGACCATGTTACAAAGGAGATTGTTTTGACTTTGTTGCACTGTTCAGCTAGCGCATATTGTTTGTGCTGTGAGTATAAGCCCTTTATTTTCATTCTTTTTGCTCGTGTTGTCCTACCAGAACTACAAATTTCTTCTTCAACCTTCCTGTTATGTCATGTTCGTGTCTTCTGTTACAATTGCTAGAGTTATTATTTTCTTGAGTTTCAACCATCAAAATAACAATTAATGCATGGAAGTCGATCACAAAGGATATTTTTATGTGATTTTTGTTGCAACATAAGACTCATGAAAACCAATTTCTCCCTGAAATCCACTTGCCATGGTGTTAACGTTGCAGGAATGCTAAAATTAGAAGGGAGCAATTAATTGGATTTTCTAGAACCTGAGCCGTTTGCAGGGAAACTTACACCAAATGAAAAGGAACATGAAAGTATTCTTGATGGAATACAAAAAGTGTTTTTTTTTAAAATGTTTGGTTAACGATAATCAAGTTCAAATTTCTAGATTTTTTTTGGGGTCTATTGGACCCTTAACATAAATTCCATGGATAAGGTTGGTGATGTCTTTTTATGAAATGACTGTTAAGTTCTAATCATTTGAAATTGCAATGTGAACTTAAGAGGCCTAAAAAGCAATTTTGGGAACTTGGAAGCCATATTTCTGAGATCATGCAAGAAAAAGATACCGTGGACTATATTATATATATACACTAGAAATTAATGCTGCAACAAAGAACTGTGAACAAGCAATTGATAGGCCATCCATGAAAAGAGGATTAATTTTACTTGGTTCACTATTAAGGTCCATTCATGATATTGCTGTTTCAATAGTTTTCTGGTCACCATTTCAATATTGCTGAATAAAGGAATGAAGCACTTTTCCCCTTCCCTTCCTGACCGTTTCTTTTAGGATATACATTGTTATGTTGTACAGGCACTTTATATAGATTGCCTACCCTGTAATTCAGGGATTGCTAGGTTTAGAGGTATGATTGTTTCTTAGAAGATGTAATAAACCTGTATGGTGCATTACTACACGTGGTCAACACAGAGGATATAAATAATTCAAGGTTAATTTTCCTACATATATTTTTGTTGAACCATGTTACAACTCTAATGTCATATTGACTAGCTAATCATATGGACTTATGGATTGATTTAGTCAATGATATCTGTATAGTGTACTTACTCTTCTGCTCTCTGCCTGGAAATATCATCCTTAACATTATATTTTTTGTTTTGCATGGTTACTATTTTAAGTTCATTTTGACTCGGTGGGGACATGAGTTGGCTAAATCAATGCTTTTTTTCTTCTTCTTCATCTTTCTTCTTGGTCCACCTGGTTCTGTGTTATCAAATTGAAACTCATGGTAGACCATTTATATAGTAATATGCTCAATCAGCATGGCTCGAGAACAAACATTAGGTGGTCTTGAAGCATGGATCATAATCCAGTTGGTGGCATGGTTTGTTCCTACATTTTGCGTAACTTAGCATTTGAAAATACTGCTTAACTGCATTGTCACCAAGCTGAATAAGTGGATCGGTTTCTTCAACAAATTGGGTGATGGTTCTGATGCCTTAATGAGGTGTACACAATAACTACCGGTAATTGCTGGTTAGATGTAACTACAATTAACTTTTGGTTGGATGACAAAAAGGGCTATTAGCCTGTTGCCAGTTTGGTTCTAACTTGTTGTGGATGTTATCTTGCAGTTTAGGAATGTACAATTCACTGGTACAGAGATGCTTCTCTGATTGTGTGGACACCTTTCGGCGCAAGTCTCTTGACAAGCAGGAAGAGGCTTGTGTCCGTCGATGTGCAGAGAAGTTCCTGAAGCACTCTATGAGGGTTGGAGTGAGATTTGCAGAGCTCAACCAGGGTGCTGCCACCCCGGATTAGATCCCATTCATTTGAAAAGAACCAAGTCGCTGTGATTCTGTGATTCTTTTGAGAAATCACTTCAGTTCCAATGCTGCGCTTATAATATTCTTTTGTAATATATTTATTTCTCAATGGTTATACCCTTGCTGAAGGGGGGATGAAGGAATTTTGATTTATCTCGGAGGAGATTGAGCGGTAAAAATGTTGCAACAAATTTTTGACCTGGCAGATTCTATTTCCCTAAGTTCATTATGGTGAATGCTTGATTGTGGTATTCCTGATCTATATTGTCTTGCATCAGCCACAGGAATGTTTATGAAGTATTATCCGGTGATAAAGGGGTAATATGAAAATTTTCACCCTAAATACAAAGAAGTAGAAAAAACACTAGAGAATCATGATTGCATTGTATATTGCTTCTAAAAAACATATACGACTTGTTCGGTTTGTGAGAATTGAAAGAAAGAAATTATGATCAACCAAAAATGGGAATTATATATATATATATATATATATATATATATGATATATGGATGCATGTTCAGATTATTTCAGTTCGAAGGAGAGAAATAAATAGGGTGTCGCATATGAAAATGCGTGTGAATTTATCGACAGCTATTTTTCCTTTCGCGTGATCCTGTTGACACTTTGGTTTCCTCACGTGCATTGCACGTGATAAGAACAACCTTCGGCCACCATGTTCGACCCATCGCAGACGCAACGCGCGATAACGACCAACGATGTTCGATTCTGGATCACCGCCAGAAATCATCACAACCGCCCCTTAAACAAATAACGGACGGCAATGAACCTCCCGTGATCACCGTGTTCCACGAGCCACAACCCATATAAAGCAAGGAGGGCCAAACCGCACCTTTTTTATTTTTGTGACGGGGGAAACCAAACCGTTCCGAAAACCAAAATTGTCCTCATTCCCTGTGCTCCCAAAAGGTCGTCCTTCCCATTCGACCCCTGTTCTACGAATTCGTTGCCCTAAACCTTGAATTCCCCTCCCTGAAACCCTAACCCTAGCCCTAGAATCCATCTCCGTCTCCTTCATCGGCCGCCAAGATGCCGGCGACGGCGGGAAGGGTACGGATGCCGGCGAACAACCGGGTCCACAGCAGCGCCGCCCTCCAGACCCACGGGATCTGGCAGAGCGCCATCGGTTACGACCCCTACGCCCCCACCAATAAGGACAAGGACGGCTCCAAGGGCGGCGCTGACGACTCCGGCAAGCCCAGCGACGACGGCGCCGAGAACGCCTACGCCAGTTTCCAGGGACTCCTCGCCCTCGCTCGTATCACTGGGTCCAACTCCGACGAGACCCGAGGCGCCTGCAAGAAGTGCGGCCGCGTTGGCCACCTCACATTCCAGTGTCGCAACTTCCTTAGCGTCAAGGAGGACAAGGACGCGGACGCCGCTGCCCTCCATGCTGCGACAGCCGTCTTCGAGAAGATCAAGAAGGCCGCCGGGAAGAAGGAAGATGAGGAGGAGGAGAGCGAGGAGGAAGAAGAGAGTGAGAGCTCGGATTCTGACGTGGATCCGGAGATTGAAAAGATCATTGCTGAGAGATTTGGAAAGAAGAAATTTTCTTCCAGGAAGAGATCGCTGGGGAAAGACGACTCTGGGGAGGAGAAGAAGGGGAGTCGGAGGAGGAGAGGGAGGTCCAAGAAGAGGAGCGGGAAGAGGACGAGCCGGAGTGATGAAACTGATAGCGAGGAGGAGGATAGGAGGGGGGAGAAGAGGAGGAGGCATAGAGGTTCGTTTGATGAGGAGGAACAGGAGAATGGGGGCAATAGGCACAGGAAGAGTAGGAAGGAGAAGAAGAGGCGTAGAAGCCATCACAAGAGGGATGATGAGTCATCAGAAGAGTCTGATAGGAATTGCCTCCGTAAACAAAGGTATGGAAGGAAGAATGTGTCTGAGCGTGACTCAGATGGTAGTGATGGGTCACTGGATGATCGGAAGAGGTCCAGCAGGCACCACGAGTGCCAGAGGAAGAGGAGGGCTGCTTCCTCTGAAAGTAGTGGATCGGATGATGAAGAGTCTCGTGGAAGAAAGAGGAGCAAGCGGTTTGAGGACAGGAGAAGGAACCATAAGCATAAGGAGAAGGTTTGAGCAAGGCAATGGTAATTGCTGTGTGTCACCAATGCAACCTATCGATAGCAACTATTGATGTGGTTTGTCTATTATCTTCAAGATTACATTTTTAGACAATGCTGTTTACCATGATTTCCAGTATGCCCAGTATGCTTGCTTGGAGTTTAATAAATGTAATGTGATGGTTGTTGTAATCTGCTAATGCTGATCCTTGCTATTGTCTACCCTAGTACATTGTCAAGCATTTATTTTTATTCTTGCATTCATTATTTTAGTGATTATAAGAGCTTGTGCTGCTGTGGCCACGTTCTAGAAAATCCTTAGGGCTCATGTATACTATATTGTCTCCCAGTATTTAATCAAATA
This sequence comes from Areca catechu, assembly GCA_021397845.1. Lineage (NCBI taxonomy): Eukaryota > Viridiplantae > Streptophyta > Magnoliopsida > Arecales > Arecaceae > Areca > Areca catechu. Next base: position 4,532,960 of record CM038040.1, on the reverse strand, counting down.
TCAAATTTGGTGTTCTTCGACTTGCAGGATTTATTTATTGCAATTCCAAGAGCTCTTCCACCTGTGGCATGTTATAGAACCTCTAGAACCTCTGAATTTGCATAGTCATCATGAAATTTATTAATCTGGTTAACAACTATATAAGCATGCTTAAATTGAAGTGGTGTTAAACAATCAGTCATGCATGTGAATAGGCTTATCCAAGGATCTTTATTTCTTAGTAATTAACTTAATAATCTAAGCCAACAAAGAGAATATCATGCTCCAGAGGTACGTGTTATTATCTGATTTTAGATCAGATTTACATTTTTCTCTGAAAACTGAAATCTCAAAACATAATTTTTAGATCCAATGATATAAAATGAACATTGATCCATGGGAGTCTATTCTATGATAGAAAATGAGAATATTCTTCAATGCTTGAGAGGTACCATCCACAATCAAAAGAATTAAAATCTTGTCCTATTTGTTGATAGTCTCTTGAAAATGAACACATGGAAATTCAATAGCAATGGATAAGCTTTTAGATGTTTATTGAACGTGTAAGGCCACTCAAACAAATCTCAAACTATCAATATTATTCTGCTGAACTGGCATTGTTTTTAATAATTGTAGGTGGCAGCAGATTGCTTTCTATAGGGCCAGTTGGTGCCTAGGTGATATCCAGAGGTCAAGGCAGTCTAAAAATTATAAACTAAAAAAAATTAAAGGACTTAGGAAAAATGTAAAACAAAGATATAATCTAGAAAAATGAAACAGTAAATACTAATTCAAACTAAATGTAGCAAGTCAATATAAATTATACCTGGCAACATTGAATGCTAATTCATAAATTGATCTCATCCTCCATACTGAAACCTGTAGTAGTAAGGTGGGCACCAAGGTAGCCCTTCAAGGGTCCAAGGTGGCAGTTTCAAAACATCGCGAACTGCTTTATTAATGGCTGTCTAACTATGATTCTTAAGGCCACCAAAGAACTCCAAAATGTTGTCCACCCAAATAAAACAAACTCTAGTTTGAAACCCCTACACCCCCCCCCCCCCCCCCCTCTTCCCGCTTTTCTGTATAGACTTGAGTGATCGTCTGAACAAGTAGTAGTATGCCTAAAATGGATGGCATCTATTCATTTATGCCTCCATAATGGCTAGTGATTATATATATATTAGCAAAAAACTCATCTTATTAGTTTTGATTGGAATACTTTTATTCCAGCTAGAGTATTTTCAATCTTGGCCAAACTTTATTCTGTATAAGCTTCAACAATTTTGGCATTTTTTTGTCAAAACTAGCTGATTTCAATTCCTCTCAGTTGGTTTCAGTTGAGTTACTAGTGGTTATATTTGGTGTATATGTTTGTCCTTCCCTCCTTGTGAATAAATGGGGAAATATACTTTTTGTAAAAAAAAAATTGAGTTGAGAAATTTGTTTTTTTCTATCACATTTCATCAATATACAAATGTTTTTGAACTATTGTTTGTATTTGGGCTATAAGTTGTTGACACTTGATAGTAAACTTTTTTTTTTTTTTTTGAAATGTTGCATTTAAAAATTTGAGGTGAGTGATGGGTTAAGTTTGGACATTATTACAAATGTGGCATTTAAGATTTCTGCTGTATATATGCCTTTGGTAATACTAATACATGTTATGTGGACTTGAATTATATATTTGGTGCATAGATGCTAAGTAATATATCACACTTCAAAAGAATGTTTGTTCTATTTCTTTTAGCTTTCACTAGTTTTTATTGTTTTACTTATGCATTTTTTTGAAATTTTAGATAATCTTTGGATTTTTTTAAAAGATTAGAAATCATTTGAACTATACAAAATATGCTGAATGCCCCAAACAATAGTAAAGTCACTACAAACATGTCTAAAAAATCTTCTTGAATCTCCACCTAGATTTTTTTTAAAAAAAATCTCTGACATTTTTAGTTTCATCTTATTTTGGCCAAAAGTTAAGCTGAATTCACCAAAATTAGTGAAACTAGAACTCCAGCTGAAATCAAAACTGAAACTGTGTTTGGGATCACAGTAAAAAAATTGATTCCTTAAACCCTTTCAACTGTATCAGAAGGCTTCTCATTTGTAAAATAAAAGAAGATAACCATAGTTCAAATATTTACTTAATAAAAGAAATAGAATAAATTGCAATGCATAATATCTTCTCTTCCTTTTTTAACATTAGTTTGCCTTTATTCTGTTCAACTTGCCTCCAGATTCATCTGATTTTGAGTTATGATGTTGACATTTTCATATTCAAAACTTAATAATGAATGCAGTTATCAAACAATTGGTTTAGTAATAGAATGATGCAAGCTCCTTTGCTTATATTGCTTATGATCAAGTAATAATACCTTAGAAGGTCATATGGGTGACAGAGGAGAAGGTCATACTCATGACGTAGGAGAATCAGCTAAAATGGATCCAGGTATTGTTCAACAACCGTCATTGAAGGCACAAAAGTTGCCCCATTAATATAAATATTATTTGCAACAGATACTCTTGGATGAAGTCTCTATCAAATGGATCTTATGGATTTTAAGGATTCCTTCTGGAAGTTTTGTGCTTACAAATAGGTGAAGATGATGACTGGTTTGGGAATTTGATGCATTTATGTCAGATGACCCTTTTTTCACTTAGTCTTCAACTTTAATTTTCATGGTGTACAGCTGCTGTATCACTCTTGCAACTGAAAAATGCACTTATGGTTTTATACACAGCTCATCATGGAAGTATTACTCCATGGCGCATCTCTACATGGACACATTTAGGAAGAGAATGCTTTTGGGTTTATATTGTTCAAAATTTAATTAATTCATAAAAAACTTGTTAGATAGATTATGTGCATGTTTGGGGGTACGTTCGCACTTGTTTTGACAGAAAATAATGTTACCCTTTCAATATCCTCATCTCCCCACTTTCTTATTTATCTTCAAATTAATCTCTTCTAATCTTTCTTTACATTTCTGATTAATCTCCTCTCATCTCTATCTACGTGTCTTTTTTTCCAATTTTCTTGTATATCATGACTCTTTTTTCTTTAGATTAATCTCTTCTGTCCCCTTTTGTTTGTCTAACTTCCTTTTGATATACTCTTTCTTTCTTCAAATTAATTCCTCTTATCTCCATCACTGTCTAATGACACAAGCAATGATTCGTCTTTTTTGCTATAGATTAAACTGCCAAAGCTCACGTGAATTAACACTCCCCCTTTTTATCATGATCTTGATTCAAGAATGTCAATATCTTAAAGGATATTTTTTTGGAAACATGCAAGCATGGATGAAATCCTCTGATAAGAAGAAGCATTTGATCAATTTCAAAAGAAATATGAAAGTCAGCATATAAATTCTAGGCAAAAATTTAATAGATTTCTTTTGATGAAAAGGGAGGGGAGACCCACCCTATATTTTATTAATATTAAAAAAATACAAAAGAAATATAATAAAAAATAAATTAGAGAATTTTATATTTAAACAATTTTAGAATCATTTTATATATTTGTCCTTTGTGATCATTTTGTCATTCGAAATTAGCTTTTGAGTTTGTTGATCATACATACAACAAACTATTTCTATAACTTCAAAAAAGCTTTAGAATATTGACAACCAAATAAAAAACTACCGTCCTAAAGCAGCTTTTAACATCAAATGCAACTTTTATCAAAAATTACTTTTTGGCTAAAAGCTACAACATTCCCAAATGGTGAGTATATACTAACGGTAAAATGATTTTTGTTTGAAAATATTTCTAATATTATAATTTTCTTACAATTTAATGAAAAGCTGAACCTTCACTTGCAATTAGTACTTGTATGTAAATTGTTATACTTATTGGAGTCATAAAACTAAAAATTTTGTTAATTAGTATCAGTGCCACAATTTGTCATATAGTGTTTTGGGTTGGTAGAGTGTCCATCACCTGGAAGACATCGGACTTAGAACCAATTTCAAGTACTTAATTTTAGCCATTGTTGTATTACTGATTTTTTTATTGATGTTTTTTTATTAATTTTTTGATTATTTATAACAAAATGAACTATATCTTCATCTGCTTCACTGACACATTTAGGTTCAAAGAACTTAATCTTCGTTCCATCTGGTAACCTACCTATCATTTTGCAAAAGTTAGTTCACTGAAAATAGGACATTCAAACGAAATTTAAGTTTTCTTAGTTTTTCTTCTGTTAAAAACTTATACAGCAACTTCAAACCTAAAGCATATTTTAAATGATTTGTGAACCAGGTGTGGTTTGTGAACTACATTGACTACATCATGTCTTAGTTGCTTTTTTTTTTTACATTGACTACATCATGTCTTAGTTGCTTCTTTTTTTACTGTAATTCTCTAAGCTACAACTGGTGAGTTAAACTTGAGACTAATCATTAAGTGCTACAAGATGGTTTCCTCATATTAAAATCTGGATGATGACATGAATGATCTTCGACTATTCATCAATCAACCTTCCCATGTAGTGTCTCCTATTAATTATCCTTTTAAAGGAAATCATGCCATGTACACTATCATCTGATCTTATACACTTTTTTTCTAGTTCTGCTCTGTGAGCTTGTTGCTTTGGGCCAATGAAGCTTCTCACAGTTTGTTCATGGCTTGAGATCTTCATGCATCATTAAGCAAAGATATTTTGTTTAGTGTTGGTTTACCGAGTTCTTGAAATCAATCAGTTGTGAGAAAATTATGAGTTTGATCTTGCATTACAGTTCTGCTGCAATTATCTCCTTCTATCTGAGGTTGAAATTGTTCATGTACATGATTGTATCGAATCCATGTGGAGATGAGGTTCCTTTTGGCTTATATTGGTTCAGATAAATATAATTCACAACTGTGACAAGCACCACTTTGGAGTCGAAAACTTGTCTTTAAGAGCTTCCAGCATCCCGCCCCCTGCCCGTGCCCACCTTCTTTCTTTTTTATCTCTCTCTCTCTCTCTTGTTATTTTTATTTTGGATTGATTTCTATTGAAGGGAGTTCCTTTAGGTGCAGCCGTGTAAAAGCATGATACCCTGACATGTCCAGTTTTTAGGGAAATTTCAAACCGGGGAATTTGGAATTATTACTTTTGTTTATTTATTTTTAAGTTTGCATTTCTTCCTATTGTATTTGAGAATGTAAATTAAAGATATTGCTCGTCTAAGAAGTGACAACCAAGTGGCATTTATCTTGCATCTTTATATAACAACATACAAAAAATTGAAAAAATGACGATACTGTTTCTTTGATATCATATGATCTTTGCTATTGCATCTGTGATTTACCTGGTTGTAATTATCACATAGATTATATGTGGTTTCTAAGTTCCTTTCGACTTAATGTTTTAAACCCCCTTAACTTACATGCATGAATAGTTTTTGGTAGGAGAAAAACTTTGAACCAGAACTCCTTGAACATTATATCTAGTACCAGTTCATGATCCATATTTATCATTGATGAGATTGTTGCTTTCGATTTCTTAGTTGCACCATAATGCACCCAAGTGACCGAGCAGTGTTAGCAGGACTTTGGTTTTTGGCCTCCAAAAAGTTTTGATCTGATCCCGTATGGATGGTTTATGATTTTATACAATGTAGTTGGTGGGGGTGGGACACACTGGTGCACAACAAGGCATCTCTTTTGTATTCATGACTTGATTTTGTTTACCATCTCATGGATTGCTTCTTGGAGAGTGGATCATCTAAGCTGTTTGTCTTGCTTATAAATTGTACGTGTGGCAAATCATCGTGGATGGTGCAGTATCCTCAGATTTGGTTGTTTTGCAGGGGACCTGAATCTGTACTGTGTTCAACTGGGTATAAATATGAAGGTTTGATGATTATCATTGTTTAATGCTTTTTTCAGGTGAATTATCAGTGGCATCTGTAAAGTTCCTCTCAGGCGGCGATATTGCCGCTTAAGGATCCTAGACTGATAGTTGCTGTTTATCTCACAGGGATTTTTTGCAGCTTTGGCTTCCAAAAAGAATTTGTAGCCTTCTTCGCAAAATTGGGAATAAAAGATGTGAAGTACCTGTTGCATATTGGTACCCCTTTGGCAGCCTGATGATGTATTTGTGATGATATGCCCCAGGAAACCTTTTCCAATTTGCTGCTTCTTTGATTTATGATGTTCTTTAACTTTCCTGTTTGACATTGTTTTAAAATGTTTTAACTGGCATTACTTCTGTTGTTTCTCATGTACTTACTAGATAGCTTGAAGGTGATTGAGCCGTGTGCCCTTGTTTTAATTGAAATAGTTGGTATTTAAGTTTAATTTAAAAATACTTTTTATTTGAAAAATAAATTTATAAAATATTATTTAATTACTAACAAGTAATTGATGCAACTGTTATTTATATGTTATTAAATTTTTATTCTCATTCATATATACAAAACTGTGCATGTAATAATAATGGACCTAAATATGGATTTAGAAGGCACCTTGCATTTGAGAAAGATCAGCAGATAACTTATCATGAAATGATCAGATGAACCGATATTGGAGACTCCATCTATTCCTTCAAATAATATAAGCCTTGTTTCCCTTCCCAAAAAATATAACTTTTATCCCGAAAATAAAAACTGATTCAGCGATTCATGGACCATAAGTGGGGTCTACCGTTTCACATGAAATGTAGGTGCTTAATGTATCAAAATGTCTTTCCTTTTGCATATGAACATAGTGGTTATTTTTTGATGCCAGATCCGAAAGAGGGGAGGGGGAGAGAGAGAGAGAGAGAGTTGTGGTTGGCGGTTGGGTCCATGAAAGCAGGATGAGGTACATCTTTTTCTTTGTTTTGTTCTTTATGAAATTGAGAGTTAAATTGGAAACCAAGCTGGTCATGTTGTGCTCTCCTTCATTGTTCATGATGGAAGTCACTTTTCTCACACATTAGTCATCATCGCTTTATCTACCCGATCACCTCTTGGTTATCTCTTAGTCACCAAGGACCAATAGAGAACTTAGCTACTCATGTTGCGCTCTCCTCCATTGCTCTTTGCTTGGTGGAAGTCACTTTCCTCACACGTTAGTCATCATCACTTTACCTACCCGACTATCCTTGCCTATCTCTTGGTCACTAAAGACCCACACCTTTAGCTCATCTCTCTTGAAAGTATATCTTCTTCCATTCAAATCTAATGTCAATATCCAAACACTTAAAAAAACCCCGTAGATCTTATAGAAACTTTCCCTTCCTACAGAGGAAACGGCACGGCAAGGTTTCTATGACTACTCTCTATCTAAATCATCAATCTCAAAGACTATGTACCAGGGTCATTCTCACCTCATAGGATTCTGTTCCTACCACCAAAAGCCTATTTGAATGTCTGGGCCTAAGATCTTACAAATTTTGTGGGTTGGGCCAAGACAAACAGTTAGATAATCTGTATGTATATGAATCCAGGGAACCTTTCAAGTGGGCCCAGCCTGAATTTCCTAAGAAGAAAACAATTTCAGCAACCATTTGTTTTAGTCCAATCCACAAATCCTATGAAATTTTGGACTTTAGACATTCAAACAGGTTCTAAGAGGGATTCTGTTCCCACCACCAAGAATAAAATTCAAGTAAACAGCAAAGACCGTCGGATTAAAAATCCTTTTATAGTGAGAGAAAATTAAAACAAATGAGCTTAATTTCTTTTCAATGATGACGCTTTCAATATTATGGCCACCAGACCCAAAAAAAACAAAACATAAAACATTTATCATTAGATGATAAAGCATGCTGCATAAAGCGACCATTTTACACAGGGATGGATGCGAGCAATTGTGTGTGTAACTGCGTATCGAAGAAAATGAAAAAAAAAAAAAAAAAAAAACTGCCAAGGCCCTAACGTTTATCGACAAAATTGGAATAATTTGTCTAAATCGGTTCATAGGCACATTGTACCGGACAACTCTTACAGTTTACAAACACTTGATCAATGCATCGCAAAAATAGGAGGGACGGAAGAGGGTACATCGAAAAAATTAAGCAGTCTCAACATGTTCAAATAACTTAAAAGAAAATTGTGAAGAGAAAATCAGACTGGCGTTACCTTAGAAGCGAAGGGGAAGGGGACAAACTCAATGCGCCATGGCGACCGGCGGTGGGAAGGTGATGCTCCGGCGGCTGGGCAACGCAAGCATTGCCGTGTGGTCCAAGAAATCTTTTAGAGCCGCCACTGCCTCCAGAATGCTTCTCAAATCATCAGCGCATGAGAAGCCGGCGGCGCCCAACCGCCGCACGGCATAAACATAGAAGGTGAGGCACCCTTTCCTGAACTTGAACCGTGCCATCTCACATCCCGAGAGCCCCCGAATGAGCTTCTTATTGACATCACCCAGAGGAATCATGGCTGGCCAGAGCTGGTCCACGGCTGACTTCATGCTCTCGGACTCGAAGATGAACAGAACCACCTTGGACTTGTTGGTGCCGAGGCCGAGGGTGAGCGTGTGCCATGCATGGTGGGCTAAGATGGTGAAGTTGGTGGGCAAGTAAGTGGTGGTCGAAGGGAAGGGAAGGATCTGGCACTGGCTCAGGAAGGAATGGGGGATGTCGAGGAGGCGTAGCAGCTCGAACGGCGTGGCTCGCCGGACGGTGAAGGACTTGACGACAAATTGGCCGCCGAATCGTATGCCTTTGACATCGGAGCTTGACCTGAAGCGAGGGTCTGAGGTGGATTTCTTCGGCAGTTGCCGTTGATTTTGGCGTTCGTGTTTCTTCTTCTCCTCAACCATGTTGAAGGCATTGGTTTGAGTGCTTCGTGCAGCAGCCCTTCCTTGAACTTAAAAAGTCATGATGAGGTTGGCAAACTACTTTTTCTTGCTTTTTGGTACCGCATCACGCCACGGTCGAAAAGAAACGACCATCCGCTTCGTATTTTGTGGGTGACCTGTATTCTTTTGATTCGGTGATAAGAAAAGAAAGCCGGATGTGGATGGTATATTTATAATTGATTCTCACGTTATCCTTTTCGCTGTAATCATCCATCATAATATCTCTGCATGGCTCATAAATAAGTTAAACATACTAAAAAAATAGCAAGCACACAAGAAACGATACAAAATTGCAGATCAAAAATATCATCCTTCAAATTATCCAATGGGATCGTGAAAGAAATTATAATTCTCTTTATCAATCTTATATGTGTAGTACTTATTTTCTATTCTTTTTTCTTTGAAATTAAAGCAAAAATAAAATAAAATGTCACCACCAAATTTAACTTTCATGGCCATACATAGTTGCTCACTGGCCGGTTATAATTGGAGGGAGCAGTCGACCAGAGACCGATCAATCAACAACTTTGATTGATGAGAGTAGGTATAAGTGAAGAACGGCACCTTCATGAATTGGAAGGTATATCATGCTTACATCATAACATGAGCTAAGCTTTCATCTATGCAACAGATCGAGGGGGCTGCACCAACCACTGCTTGCCATATAAAAATACTTCGACACATCAAATAAATGTATCATCTCTTTTCATTTTATCGGCCTTCTGCCATCACCTATAAATGTTTGAGGTATAATGTATCATTTAATTTGGTTTCATAAGCAACGTGACAAGGTTTATCTTTTGGTGTATCCATGATTCTTCTCTTTCTCTGTGCTAACATATTGACCTTAAATAATGGATCTCATAGGCATATTCTAAATTAATAGTGTTGCCGTCCGGATCGTCGTGGTCCGTAGCTGCTGTCGGTGCCGGAATGCACTTCCTTTGCTGCCCGGCGGTCCTCTGCTCCTGGACCTGCAAGATAGGGATTAGTGACCCGGGCCGGGATTTCCGACGGGGGCACTCCGACGGTCAAGTCAGTGACGATCCAGGAGAACAGATCCTCCTGGTCGAGTCCTTCTTGATGAACTCCACGCGAGGAGGAGTGAGTTGTGTGAATGTGAATAGCCAGCGTATCGGGGGAAGTGTAGCCTGGTTAGGGGGAGTCCCTATGTGGCCTTCCTTCCCGACCTTGCTCAGGAATGCTGGTGGTGCCATGCCCCTCTTCCTCGTGAGGGTTGCACACCTTCTTCCTTTTTTTTTTTCTTTTCTCTCTTTTTTCTCTTGTGTTCTGGCTTATGTTTTGCCTGTGTATTGGGGTTGTTGTGTTACCTCCGAGTTTGTTGCAAATTAGGTTACCGTTGGGTGTCCGCCTCGAAATCTCCGCCGGGCTGTCAGGCGCGTGCGGCGGTGTCCCGAGGAGCCTTTCCTGATTCGTGATAAGGAGAGCTGTCATGTGCTCCGACACTCCTCATAGTCGCCTCATTCCAGGAAACTTGACAGTGCCTCGGATGATGGGCCGCCGCCCACGGGATTCGAATCTCCCGGTTGGCTTCCTTTCTTGAATGATCTGGGTGGTTGGTGAGGAGTGTGGCGTTTCGATCAGTGTGCTTCTTCCCTTTCTAGTATAACTGGCGGCTGCAGGTGGTCAGTACGGTCCGGAAGGCGCTCCGGTGTAGTCCTCAGGCGGCTCGCCGACGTTCTGGGCTGGCGAGGACCTCGTCCGAGCTAGTGCTGAGCTGGAACGGCGGGGCTCGCTCCGACCTAGGCGCTTCGAACTTGCGGGGGCATCTTGGTGGGGGAGAGCAGAGTGCTGGCCCGGTCCAGAGGGCGGGCGCTCGGAGAGGCTCCACGTTGGCGGGTGAGCGCTGAGCTCGACTCCGACCACAGGGCTCTAACCTTCAAGGGTCTCGCTCTGGAGGGCAGAAGGCGGACCCGGTCCAGAGGGCGCGCGCTCGGAGAGGCTCCACATTGGCGGGTGAGCGCTGAGCTCGACTCCGACCACAGGGCTCTAACCTCCGAGGGTCTCGCTCTGGAGGGCAGAAGACGGACCCGGTCCAAAGGGCGCATGCTCGAAGAGGCTCCACGTTGGTGGGTGAGCGCTGAGCTCGACTCCGACCACAGGGCTCTAACCTCCGAGGGTCTCGCTCTGGAGGGCAAAAGACAGACCCGGTCTAGAGGGCGCACGCTCGGAGAGGCTCTACGTTGGCGGGTGAGCACTGAGCTCGACTCCGACCACAGGGCTCTAACCTCCGAGGGTCTCGCTCTGGAGGGCAGAAGATGGACCTGGTCCAGAGGGCGCGCGCTCGGAGAGGCTCCACGTTGGCAGGTGAGCGCTGAGCTCGACCCCGACCATAGGGCTCTAACCTCCAAGGATCTTACTCTGGAGGGCAGAAGGCGGACCCGGTCCAGAGGGCGTGCGCTTGGAAAGGCTCCACGTTGGCGGGTGAGCGCTGAGCTCGACTCCAACCACAGGGCTCTAACCTCCGAGGGTCTCGCTCTGGAGGGCAGAAGATGGCTCCGGCCTAGGCGTCTCGAGCTCGCGGGCCCGACCTGGTGGAGGACAGATCTCGGCTCGCTATCTTGACGGAGCTCTGCTCAGCTTAGCTCGGCAGCGGAGTCCGGGCTGGAGAATTGACATAGCGTCTTCCTTTGACATGGTGCCTGTCGGTTCCCCCATGTCAACGATCCCGCCATATCAAATAGTATGATGTCTCCTCTATCAATGCAATATAAAAATTCTACTAGTAATGCCTATATATAAACTTGGCAACTTTCTTTTTCCTTTTTTTTTTTTTTTTTTTTTTTTTTGGTAAAGAATTAACAACATAGGTATTGAAGTTGTTCTCTGAATCCCTGACAAGATAAGCAGCTTTTATTAGCGTTAGCTGGTAGATCTGAACTTCCTATAATCTATTTACTCTCAGCCATGCAATGGATGTTTGATGATTGTAAAGTTCATAAAAAGATATCCGAGTTAGAATTATCAATTAACACTATTATCTAACAAGTGTACATCCTATACAAGATAACGAGAACAAACACAGTTGTCATTTACATTACCTATTTCATTAAATGGCAAAGCTTACTCAGTGCCAACAAATATGATGACTCTTTTGAGTTTGTCATAACTCCTCTTTTTCCAGCAAACGCCCAACATCTCTTTTATTTTTTAAAAGAGGTGACGCTGCTGTCGGCGGGTGATGGGCCGTGGAATCTTGAAATGTTAGGTCGCCTAGATCCATTCCAACAGGCCCACTAAAGCAATAACAATTAACTCATGAAGTTATTAGTCCAAAGAATAGAAATGAGATATACAAGAATATAAACTTCTTTATCAATTTGCATCCATAAATGGTTAATGACATCATAAAATTGATTACCTTGAATCTTGATGCTGTTGAGAAATCATGCCCGGACACCGATAATGAGAAGGAAAATAATCTGGAATCTATTTTACATATTTGTCATTAATATATAAATATGTTCTCTAAGTTGGTTTCAGAACAAGGCACAGATGCTTCTGGATATGATTTAAATCCAAACTACATGGTTAATCAAAGAAATATATGCAAATCCTGATGAAGAGAAGTGGGATACTCTGATAAAGAACGCTACAAATTCATGGTCCACATAGAATAGATGCAAGAAAAACCATATCTCAAGCCAAGAATCATGGTAAATGTGATTCGGAGAATAATATGCTTTAGGTACACTTTGATTACTTGTATCTTATGCAAATAAAGAAGATGAATATTAGACAATATCTTCTCCAATTATGTTGATATTCACTCCAAGATGAAACCATGAGCATTCCATATCTTACCACAGTCCCAATGATGCAGCAAAAAGGTTAAAAAACTTCCAGATTCCAAAGATGAGTAAGCCCTCTCTCTCACACACATACAAGAAAAAAAAGCACCAGAAGGACCTAATTTGTAATGAAGTTTATTGCAGGATGAGGCCAAAAATTACTTCCCTGGACCGTAGGTAGCTGCATGGCAAATTAGTTGATGCATGAATGCCCTATACTGGATTAAAAGAAATTCTAACTTCTATACAACAAATTGAGTAGAGCACAAGAAACAATGGACATTGCAAACCCATGAGAATCACACAATTTATATGAAAGTAGATATTTCAAGATATAAACATCATGTATTTTCGCTATGTTGTCTCTCCTTCTGCCAAGAAAGTATAAAGTATCATCATTTAAAAATTTATTAAATGCTAAATTTTTCATGATATTTATTTTAATTTTTTTTTTAAACAAACGTGTGTTTCATTAATTTTCTTTTTATCTTTTTTATTATTTTTCACATCAAATATATTAATCCGGGACTGGGAGATTAACGCCAAACAAGCGGACCAAAAAAAAAAAAAAAAGTCATAGCCGGATGATCCCGCGGATTTCTTCCGCAATCGATCATGCCACCAACCCGCCACCCCTTCAATCTCATCCCGAGAATGTTGAAGACTGAACCAGACTCCACCGCTCGCATCTTCGACCTCCTCATCTCCACCTACGCCCGATCCAAAAACCCCGACCCTGCGGTCTTCTACCTCGACCGCATGCTCCGTCTCGGCCTCAACCCCAAGACCCCCACATTTAACAACCTCCTCCACCTCCTCCTCGAATCCCACCGCTTCCCGGAGGCTCACTCCCTCTTCCAACAAGCCCGAGGTCGGCTCCAGTTGGACAGCCGCAGCTTCGGCATCATGATCCGAGGCCTCTGCAATGCCAGAGAATTCGGCGAGGCTTCGGAGCTGTTAGCCCGGTTCGACGAGAGTGGCGAGCCACCCAACGTGGTCTTGCATACTACTTTGATCGATGGATTCTGTAAAAATGGCGACCTGGACCAGGCAAAGAGGTTGTTTGCTAGAATGAGAGAGATTGGTTTGATTCCGAATGCGTTCACCTACACTACGATGATGAACGGGCACTTCAGAAAGGGCCTTAGAAACGATGGGTTTCAGCTCTATGATGAGATGAAACGAGAAGGTATACCTCCCGGTCTGTACACATACAATTCATTGATATCTGAATGCTGCAAAGATGGAAGTTTTGTTCTTGCATTTAATCTGCTTGACGAAATGCGCGAGAATGGAGTTTTGTGTAATGTCGTGACGTATAACGCATTAATTGGCGGGCTGTGTAAGCAGAAGAAACTGCGAGATGCTGAGAAGTTGTTCGGGAGAATGAGACGGGATGGATTGAGGCCGAGTTTGGTTACATTTAATATACTTATTGATGGGTATTGTAAAGCAGGGAAGATATCAAATGCTTTGGATGTATTGGATCAGATGAAGGAAAGCGGCTGTTCTCCGAGTATTATTACTTATAATGTACTCATTGCTGGGCTTTCTCGGACTGGGGATTTGGTGGGGGCTGCCAAGGCTTACAGACAAATGAAGGAGAGGGCTTAGCTCCTACTAAAGTAACTTATACCATTCTTGTTGATGCTTTTGCTAGAAGGAATGATATGGAGAGAGCATTTGAGATTTACCAGTCCATGGAAAGAGCTGGCTTGGAGGTTGATGTTTACACCTACGGTGTTCTGATTCGGGGGCTGTGTTCGGACGGTAATATGAAGGATGCATGGAAGTTGTTCAAGTTGATGATGGAGAAGGCACTGAAGCCAAGCAATGTGATCTATGACATGATGATTTATGGGTATTGTAGGGAAGGCAGCACCTACCGGGCTCTGAGGTTGCTTAGAGAAATGAGGGAGAGTGGATTGGTCCCTAATGTTGCTAGCTACAGTGTAAGCATACGTGTTCTGTGCAATGAGGGGAAGTGGCAAGAAGCTGAGTTCTGCTTGATGAGATGCTGATATCTGGACATCGACCAAGTGAGTCCACCTATAAAGTACTATCAGATGCCAAGTTGAAGTGCCTATAAACACTTCACAAGTTCACTAGGTTTCTGATGACAAGCTAAGGCAATCCATGTGCAACTTATAACTTGACAGGACAAGCAAAAGGGATTCAAGTGAAATTGCAACATTGGCATCAATCAGTGTCGATGACCATTGAGCTGATCACTGGATTATTAGGTTTTTAAGATGTGAGCTTTTGCTACAGAATGCAGAATCAAGCCATGTTAACTGATTCACGCTCTTCTCCATCACATGCTTCAGAATGAAATCTGGTGTCCACTAGCATGCAATCAATCCATTTTAAGATGGCCAATGATACTCAATTCTTTGAAAGAAATTTGGGTACCTTTCCATGGGATGGCTTTAGAAGAATACCCAGTCAACGTTCTGTAGAAGATGCATTTTGACTGACAACAACAGTACATCACAGGATTTTAAAGGTATCACACACATTTCTGGATTGCAGATGACTGATTGATTCAAGCTCTTTTCATCATGCAATCTGTTGTCTGCTTGAATGTAATCAATCCATTTTAAGATAAAAAGTGATATTTAACTGTTGGAAGACAATACAGAATACTCACCAGACTTTATTCAGAAGCTGCATTTTGACAACAGTGAATCGCAAAGATATCATATACATTAGTGACTTGCAGACGGTACCATATACAGGTCATGGAGTGAAGGATGGAAGGTGGCCAGTTAAGTGAAGCAGAGGTACTCAAGCTCTGCTGGCTTTTGAATTTGATAATTTAGTTTGGTGGGTCTGGAGGTCTGACAATGCACGAACCAATGGGTGACAAATGGATGATGCTACCATAGATGCTGAAGTCTTCCTAAATCAGAATGTGACTTTAAAGAAGGTGGATGAGGTGGTAAATTAACCAAATGCAGTGGTTCCAGTTGCTGTTGGAAAGCATACTTCATCTTTGTCATGTGACACTTATGTGGAGAGCACTTCTGGCAATATCTTATTGGGAGCTTGATTGTTTGGTTATTAGATGGACACTGCTTGATATCAAATCTGCAGGCTATTCAACTTCTCTGATATTTTTGAAATGCAACTCAACTCGAATAAGCCCGTCCCAAACTATATGCGGTCTGCTACATGAATCCTTTTCCTCCATTGTTTGATGTTTTGTAAAAAAGATGTCAAATTAATATGGCCTGGATGATCGAGAGTAGGGTCTTGATTGGCAAACAGCAACTGGCATTTGAAAGACTAGATGATCCATCCATATGGCTAATATAAGAAGCAGGTTTTAGAGAATTGCACATGGCTACCACTTGTCAAAATTCTTATGCAGTCAATGCAGAAGAAGCAGGTAATTTCTTATATATTGAACATGTGGTGACCTGGTAAATGGGAACTCTTTTGTGGACTGTGACTTCCACTCGCTATAATCATCTTGAGAGATTTGCAGTCACCATCTTACCTGCTTCATGAAGAGCAAAACCGGATGCCAAATTATTTGGTTTTACATTGATAGGACTGTATACATGTCTCCTCATGAATTCCAAAATGCTCGCCACACAAGTTTTCCACACAACAACTTGTTATTCACTGGAGAAAAACAACTGACAAGGTCATGTAGTTTCACTACAATCTCATCTAGTAACTATCACACTTTCTGGACACTTCGTATCCATGTTTGTGAAATTGCCCTCTTAAATAAAATGAGTAGAAATGAAGCAAAGCGACCGAGAGTAGCGCATCCACAATGACTCATTGCCTCAAGGTGCACCAGGATTATACAGAGAATAGGCCGACCAATGTCCTACGTTCGCCCATATATGCTCTTTTAATAGGAGCCAAGTATCCTTAAAGGCCACAAATGGATGTGCCTGGCTTGGATGCGGGCCAAGTGTTCAGCATTCCATCTCATTTATGACACAATGCAATCCAAATTGATCGATCGGTTGTGTATCCTAAATTCCTAACTGGATCAAGATAACTATTGCTTACACGTACACTGCATGCACCATGCGGTCATGCACGTAGCCAAGCACAAGGGGTTTGTTTCTGTGAGTGTTATTCTTGATGCACTATTATAAAAATCAGTCGCCGTGATTGGCTGTACTGGTGTATATGGTGTGGGCAATAATTTCTGTTCTGTTCTGCAAATGATTTAAAAGCAGTGCTATAGCTACTCAAATCACAATTTGGGTGGTAGGAAAAAAAAAATGACAAAGCTAGCGTGGAGCTTCCTCCACAGGCCCTTTTGGGCTGACCTTCTTCATTCACACCATGCAAAATAATTGACACCGATCTCGTTCCTATTAAATCCGACTCTCCAATTAAGTTCCTCCTCTTCCTTTTATCTGAACAGTATGTACTCACAAATGATTTAAAGAATTTAACAAAAGGTTATAAAATTGACAAATAAAGTGCCAAGAGAATAAAAAATTGAAAATTAGGTCCTGTACATGTTTGTGAATTGGGGATAACGGATTGTTCCGTACTTAGAATATAGTTGTTGAAGACGCAAAATATTGAAAGTCCAATTATTTCTTCCATTAACTACAATTTTGAATTTGAAGTAGTAATTTCTACTTATTATACTTTGTTCACTCTCTTATTTTAACCTTTTTTTTTCTCCATTTTTGAACTTTCTTCTTTTAACAATCAAAGAACTCTCAAGAAAAATTCTGTTTTCAAATTTAAAAAATTTAAAAACGAGTTTGACTTGCCTATTCACTGTTGAATCATTAGAGTTACCATATAATTTTGTTCGAACAATTTAACCTAACAACTTAATTATGTTACGTATTTAGCTATTTTGCATCAAATTCGGCTTAGTTTTGAAACCTTTAATGTATTGATGCGGACATGACTTTAGTTTTTTTTTTTTTTTTTAAAAAAAAATGATAGAAAGAGAGATTATAATTAAGTAATTAGGTCAAATTGATGCGGACATGACTTTAGTTTTTTTTTTTTTTTTTTAAAAAATGATAGAAAGAGAGATTATAATTAAGTAATTAGGTCAAATTGATGCGGACATGACTTAGTTTTTGAAACCTTTAATGTATTAAACGGATGAGAACATAAAATTCATAGGATGATACACATAAGAACAAACAAAAAGGAATATGACTTTAATTTAAACAAAACAAACACACCATGTCGGCCAATAAATTGGATCACTAAAAATTACAATGAATAACTTTACGTATCTTCATCACAATCTCTTTTGTTTTAGCACTATCACAGAACAGCAATATACTGGCGTCAGGTCCACCTATATGCAAAGCCTATACCTACCATCTTCTCCAGCTAACACCATAACACTAACACTAAACAGCCCTGGGCTGTCCAAAATCGAAATCCCTCTAAGCTCCTTTAATTAGCTTGCTGCCCGCCCTCCCCGACGTACATCCAACGAACCGCATTTAATCTATCAACTCCGCCAATTAAATCCCAACCACCATAACCCCAAAATGCCCTCATTTATCTCCGGTTAGTTAAAAGGTGGGGCTGAAAATAGACCGGTCCAAAAGTCCATTATTTGAAGCTGGACTGGACTAGTTCAATAAACTTCGAGCCGGTCTAAAATTGATTCAGATTACGGACGAAATGTTCAACATATTCGACTAGTCTTAGGGCTGTAAAATAGAGTCCATTTAATTTTTTTGATAAAAAAAATGTCCGAATTCGATCCAAAAATTTATAAAATATAATTTTTGGACCGATGGTCTTTAGGCCAGCCTAGTCCTATTAATAGGTAACTCTCATAATTCCGGTCCTCAAAACGTTCCATTAAAACCCTGCCCCAGAATCTGACAGCCCACGTAAACCCGGGAACGATCCGACGGCCCCTAGCTGCCCTTAACCCTCCCAATGATGAGAGAGGGCCGTTTGAGGTTTAAACTAGTTCATCAACGGTAACGAGCGTCGCTACTGACCGTTACATTTTGCAGTTCGCTATGCCGATATCTCTGACGGCGCCGTCACTTCGCCGTGACGTGGTCGCTCTTCGAAGTCGTTTCTTTCCTCTAAATATTAGGATTTTAACCCCCTGCCTCCTCTCTCCCTTTCCTACAACGGGCGAGGTTTTTTTTTTTTTTTTTTGAAGGCTTCTCGTGTTGCCGAGAGCTTTCTTCGATTCGAGGGTTTGGAACCTCTCCGGCCCAACCCCCTCGCGAGCTCTCTGGCGATCCCCGCTGTGCCCCCTCGGCCGTGGTTGCTCGATTCCTCGATCCTCCGTGGTTCTCTAGGCCTCTTCCCCTCTTCGGGAAGGGATCTCCCTTCTTGAATTCCAACCGACAGCGCTGGATCGCTCCACCGCAGCTTCTGAAATCCGTCCCCGCTTCGATTCCTCCGGTTTCCTGGTCTGAAACCCTGGAAACCTGAGGTCTTGTTCCGGTTCCCGTTCTTGCTGCTAAGTCTTGGTGTTCTTGAATCGGGATTCGAACGTTGGAGTTCTTTCCGTTCTCTTGCTATCTTTTCGTGTTGATGGGCTATTGAGAGTGATAATGGTTCTTGGGGTGGTTTCTTGATTTAGGATGTGGAGTTGGGAAGGTGATCGATGGAGGTGATGGCGGCTGTGAAGATAGAGCAGAGCTGTGTGGAGAACAAGCAATCAGCTGCCGCATCGAGTTCATCTCTCTCCGAGGGAAGCTATGGCTTTTCTAGAATGTCCCCTGCTGTTTCCAGCCCGGCAACATCTTCGCCATCTCACAGGCAATGGTCGTTTGGTGAATTTAGATGTGGCCTCGATCTTTCTTGCTTTGATTTAGTGCTATGCGTGTGTTCTTGATTAAATTCATGATGTTTTATAGTTTCTTGGATTCTTTATGAGTTTGGATTTAGAAAGCTGCAAATTTGAAGCGGTGATGTGGTTGCTTAACTTCTATAGTCTGTAGGAAAGAGGACCTAGTTCTGTGTTGATTGCAAGGGTTGATTTCTTGTTTTGCCTGTAATTCTGTTTATTGCTTACGCTTCCAGGCTGGACCGATGTTCCTACTGCTTTAGAAAGTTCTTATTTCAGAACTCTGATGTGCAGTATATATCAATAAACGTAAATAATTGCCACGAGTTGTGACTGACATGTGATACAAGAAGACATGCATGCTGTAACACAAGAAAAAATGAGTGTCCTCAGTTAGCTAAAAGGTTTAAGATTATCAACAGAAGTTAGCTAAAACTACTGCCGCACATGTTCTGTTTAATGTTGTAGACACCTGTGCACTTGCTACTCCTGAAAACATCTTCTGTTCAGCACACTTTAAAGTAGACCTCCACTTCATGCCATGGAAACACCTGTTTTGAATATAAATGTGGATCTATCACCAAGCACAGCCTTCTAAAACATTGAATCCCAAAGGCACAGTTAGAATTTCAGATTATAAATAGCATGCCAATCACATTCTATTGGGACTGTCTTGATAAAAATGAAAGCTGTGGAAGTATTCATGAGTCTTGGCTTTTTTGATATGATGATAGAAGGCTGAAATTATCATTGTTGAAGATAAACAAGTTTAGCTTATTTAATAAGCAACTTCTATATGTGAAAAAAAAAGGAAGAGCAATGATCTAATCATAAGCTTAGCGGTAGTTTGAAAAAAGTTGCACAATTTTAATTATTGACTGATCTAAGCATGGGTCTTGTGGGTGAAGTAGATAAGTTGCTTAAAATATCTCATTCTTCACTCCTTAATACTCATCTATCCCACTATATCTTCTTTTCCATTTTTCTTTTTCATCCCTGCTGCCATTCTTCCCTATCACTCCACTATTGGAAATCCTACCTAACTTTCAAAAATATTCTCCTTTTGCTAGAAGTAGTTCTTAAGATGGTGTTCACTGCATTGTGCCCATACTTGACCATTTTAATTAGCATAGTTTTCTGATCTTATTTAAAACACACATTTTCATGGTCACTAGTTTACAATTAATTATGAAGGTCCATAGATTCATCGATAATTCAGGCCAACCTTTTTCAACAAGGTGTAACCCATTTGAACCAAATGCTACACCCAGCTCATGGTCACTAGTTATGACGTATTAAGTTTTCACATTTTGTTTTAGTATATGCCAATTATGGAACTTTTGTTAATGATAATCCAGTGCCTCATATATGTCACCAAATGCAACAGCTAGCTCAAGCTTAAAACATCAGACTCCTCTTTGTCATGTCATAGTTATCCAAGAAAATCAGGAAATGGTGAAGTGTTTTAGATACTATTCAGTTTAAGCTCATCCAAACATCCTATATTCCGAGATTTGTGTACAACTCGTGTTCTTATTTATTAATGAAATTATTATTACTTTTGGCAGTCAGTCACGATCTTTCTGCCAGTTATGAATGAACTGCAATTATTCTTGGTAGTCCGTTGTTATTTATTTTGATTCAACTATCACCTTTCTAATTTAACTCCTTCATGCTTTCTTCAGAATTTAAAGAGTGCTAGAATCTTCTCCTAATTTGAGACATTTGCATTATTGCATAGATAAACTATTAGTGAGTCAATTATGAATCCTTTCTGAGATATCCAGAAGTTCTATTGCCAATAGGATTTCATATATTTTTGCTAGTCAAAAGTCCTGTAGTTCTCACCATAAGGAGATTCTTGGGAAGATCAAAGGTTAAAGTCTTTTTGAAATGGATACTGGTGGAAGTTTATATTTAAAAATATCTACTTATTGGAAATTAAGTTCTTGAACTGAAATTTCTCTTTAGCTATATAGATTATCATCTTTTTATGAGGGATGTTGTAGATAGAATGGTGAATAAGTAGATAGGATCATTACCAATTGATAGATGCAAATTTTTTCCCTTCAAATTACTTTCATTCATCTTTTGAACTTTAAGTGATCAGCGAGATTTGTTTGTGGATATGTTTACCAGCTTTTGATGATTATTTTCCTCTTTATTCTATTGATCATCGATTCATAATCATTTTCTGCTATTTGATAGAAGAATTAAATTTCCAGTAGCAATGTGGATTTTGTTAGTAATTTTTCTTTTGTTGCTACTTATTTACTTTTAACTCTAGGAGGACTAGCGGCCCAATAAGGAGAGCTAAGGGTGGTTGGACGCCCCAAGAGGTGAGAAGTTTTATTGCAGTTCTTTCTTTCTTTTGTATCGATACATATCACACAACAATTATAAGCTGTCCAAGATCTTGATGACAACTTTGGAGAAGGTTTGATTGAGTTTTTATATTGTTTTCTTCTCAGTCCCTCATTTATGCTTCATAACCATCAGATTATTGAGTTTTCTTTAAATAATCTTTTATTATCTAGTAATGATTTTTTTTTTAAAAAAAAAAATAAAAAAGGGAGGGGGGCTACCTGTCATCCAGCTGCTTGGGTGTAGGGTGGATTCAAGCCCAGGTCATTGGATACTGCAGCCTAATGACTTCACCCATGGAATAGTTGATACCCAATACACGATAAGGTTACTTATAACTTATAAGTATTACAAACATTATTTTTACAAATATGTAGATACATGTGAACCTAAAAGTTGCCTTTCCATGTACAATGTCTCTTGAATTGGTAGAATAATTGTGGTTTCATTTTAGATATCTATATCTTAAACTTGAGTGCATTACTTTTTTTTGGCCTTCTTTTGTCTCAATTGATGTCCCATGGATTAGACTTCTTGAATTTGAAGATTGTTTGGCCTTGGTACCTATGAAATTTAACTACTTGGATGCTTGAGTGAAATGTTTTTTTGTAATTCTGGTGATTATATATTTACAAATTTTGCTAACCTGTAATGTGCCACAGGATGAGACACTAAGGAAAGCAGTTGAAGCTTACAAGGGAAGATGTTGGAAGAAAATAGGTTTCCACCTATCTACTCTCTTTCATATTTTTTGTTTATTACCTCATCGAAACCAATCTAAAAAACACTGTTCATTACTTTTATTTGTCTTGTTGTATGCCATCTCAGTAGGTTTGTGCAATTATATATAAGAGGTGATTTTGGTTATGCCTTTTATTTAGAGGAAGTGGTAAAAGGGACAGGACTTTTGCATTTTAACTCAGCTGGAGAAGAGAGAGTAAGGATCTATATAGGGAGGTCTATGTAAAAATTTAGATTTTAAAGTTGCGTTGGACATTAACCTAATGTATTCAGCTTGTAAGGCCTGCCAACCGGTACTAGGTGCCATACCAATTGACAACTAGTATGGTATGGTACTAGTTTGCATGACTTGGAATAGCTTACCAATCATTTGACTAATACATCATATTCTTTTTTTAAATTTTTTTTTTCATTCCTTGTTCTTATTTTTTTTTGTTTTTAATTATTATTTGAATCATTGTGCTTGTTTAATTTAGGATTTTGATATTATTGTGATGTCTTTTTGGTCATCAAATGGGCAAGAAGTACAATTAATGCAATCATAACATAACTGAATATGTGAAAACATATAATTGAATATGCATATAATATATTAAATGAATTTAAAGTACAAAATATGTACCAACATCCAAGATTTTGTGGAGTGTTATATCCCTCGTAGATATTAGGATTGTGGTCATTGCCCAAGCTTGGGTTAACTCAAACATTCCAGATAATCTATTCCATATCTCTGCATGTCATAACCTATGTTTGCTACATAGCCACCATGATGCTGATCCTTTGTTTGATATTGGATTAGCCGTTTGAAGGTCATGGTAGTGAAAACCAACCAATAAGCTGTTGGAGTGCTGATCCTTTGTTTGATATTGGATTAGCCGTTTGAAGGTCATGGTAGTGAAATCCAACCAATAAGCTATTGGAGGTTATGGAGGGTAGTAGCCACTCAAATACGATATCTCAGATGAAGGATAGTCATGAGGATCATATTTTGGTTGTGTGGAATAGGATTCGGTGTATGATTTGGATCTAGATACGTCTAGGGATCCTACTCCATGTGCAAGGTCATTTATAGCAGCAACACCATATCTCGAATGATCTTAAAGGACCCATTTTCTGTATGCAATTGTATTTTCACAGGCTCTAGTAGGTCATGTACCATGGATCCTATCCTATGATATGATTGAACTAGGACTCATTGATGTAGCAAAGATCTTGGAGCTGAGTTATATGTAGCCATGCCATATCCATTGTTGCCTTTGTGGCCTCTAGATACATCATTGCTCGAACTATCATCATCATCGCTAGTGTCATGAAATGATCTAGGCAACTGGTCAGCTGAGGGCTCACTATTTTCCAAAATTAGAGCAAGCAAACTCCTCATCCACTCTCTCCAATAGAATTACACTTTTCTTTTCATTTTTTGCTGACCTGAGAAATTGCCTTCTTTTTTTGGATGCCCTTGCTTGGTTTTGCTAGGTGGTTTGATTGCACCCACCACCTTGATTGGTGTTACCTACCTAACTAGATAGCATTGTCATGGTGGCCTTTTCTCAACAAATATTTGGGAGGATCTCTCAGACATGGAGCCCTAGGGTGTGATGATTGGCTTCCTTCCACCTTTGTGGCTACTTGACTTGCTTTGAGCAACGTCTGTATCATTCTACCCATTATTCTACATACACCCTAGCCTCCCTTGCCATGAAACTGGCCATCGAGAAGATGATCTTAGCACATCAAGATCTGGTTGATTGCACCCACCACCTTGATTGGTGTTACCTACCTAACTAGATAGCATTGTCATGGTGGCCTTTTCTCAACAAATATTTGGGAGGATCTCTCAGACATGGAGCCCTAGGGTGTGATGATTGGCTTCCTTCCACCTTTGTGGCTACTTGACTTGCTTTGAGCAACGTCTGTATCATTCTACCCATTATTCTACATACACCCTAGCCTCCCTTGCCATGAAACTGGCCATCGAGAAGATGATCTTAGCACATCAAGCTCTGGTTGTTGCTGGTCCTCAAGCCAATCAATGATCATTTCCTCATCATATTTGAAATTATTGTGAAGTGAATCATCATATTTCAATTCCATTTCCTCTTCAATACACTTCAATGTGATTCTCAAATTTTGGTGAACGAAATGAGAGCGAAGGTAGATTAATTGTTTTCCCCAGCCACTAGAGGAGATCATTTGTGAGAAGACTTGGATTGCCAATCTCCTTAGGATTTTCAATGATTGCCCCAAAATAGAACTATCATTCAGTTGCAAATGCAATCAAGCAAATTACATATCATATATTACTTATCATAAAATATTAGACCATATATAGTCGATATCTAAAAATATCTGGATTCATGCTTTGTTTGCTTGCTGCAGCTAGCCTGTTGCCAAAGCATTGGGAGCCCTCCCTAAATGCTTTCCTTCTGTGAAACACAAACATACGATATGATGTCAATGATTTGCTTAAGTTGACAAAGTAATTATCCTGTATGCCATTAAAATTAGCATATCTTTTCTGGTCATTGGTCAATAACTTCCGGATCATATAGAATCATAGATCACATTGTGCAGGGCAGTCAGATCTATGTCTTTTCCTAGGGAACTGGATTGGAACTTCGCGTTAAGATAGTAGTAGGCTATCTTAATGAAGCAATTGATTTAGTTAACGAAGAAATGATTGTATTTGGATTTTATT
This sequence comes from Areca catechu, assembly GCA_021397845.1. NCBI lineage: Eukaryota > Viridiplantae > Streptophyta > Magnoliopsida > Arecales > Arecaceae > Areca > Areca catechu. Next base: position 4,507,813 of record CM038040.1, on the reverse strand, counting down.
GTGTAAGAATAAACAAGTTCAAAAATGAACAAACCATTACTTGTTAGATGTAATTCCCTAACATTTGATAATCCCGTGTCTGCTTAATGATATCAATGTAATCTTAGGCATGCTTCGGGTCTGCCTATTTGATCTCAACCAGAGCAGCTATCATTATGTGATAGAAGAAGCCCATTTAAGTGTATCTCTTACTGTCTATGACCCTCAGTACTCGATATGATTATGCTATAGACTTAACAATTCTCTTAATCCACTGCCAAACTTGCTGACTTTTGACTAAGCCCTCCCCATGACTATCTTCCATACCAGCCCAGGCATATATGCTCTCCGGCCACTTGTCACTCTTGAACATCTGAAGCAGGCCTTCTTTCTTCTAGATGAGAATGTAATAATTCAGCAAGTAGGACAATAAAAAGAGGAAGTACCCAAAAATTGGAGCATCATAATCTTGTCAATGAAGGCTACTTATCAACCATTAATACTAAAAATTGCAAGTAAATACCAACAAATTAGTGTCATAAATGCTAGAGCCATCTTTCTGGTTATATGTAAGAGCCGATAGGTGAAAATATTCAAGTCAAATCTCTCTCTCACTTGGCCACCCACTCATTTAATCACTTAGGTCCTGTTTGGGATTGCTTTTGGAGGGGCCAAAAGTACTTTCTGGAGTCCAAAAAGCACTTCTAGGTGATATGTTTGGTAAAATAACCAGAAACAGCTTTTTGGTCCTCTTAGAAGCTGTAAACCTCTACTTGGCAAAAGCTCCAATTTGAAGCTTCTTCCTAGAATACCCTTGAACATTGCACTATATCTTATTAATATTAAATAATGTTATAATATAAGACCATTATAATATTATTCTAAAATAATAATATGACATTCATATATTATAATACTATTATACGATATCATAATATATTAATATGTAGTGATAATTATAATACTTTGTATGAAATTATTGTATTATAATTGTTAACTAATAACAAATGCATCACATCACATTACATTATATCATATTATATTGTATTGTATTATACTAATATTATGACTGTAGTATGTTACTATCATTATTTCATCATAATGATCATATTTTAATAGCGTAATATTTTTACATTCCTATAGTATTATACTATTCAAAATAAATAATTTGTAAATTAAGAATATTTATAATAACAATTTTTTATAGTACAAAATTCTTAAATATTGAAAGCACTGTGCAATATCCTTTTTTGTTATTTTCTCGTACTAAAAACACTTTGTTTGTTTGGTTACCAAAGATATGTTAAAGTTCCAAACTACTTTAGAAATGTAGTTACCAAACACCAAACAACCTTTTGTTAAAAGCTCTACAACTATTAGCAATCCCAAACATAGCCTTACTCATTCACCATGGAGGGGAAGGGACGTTGATATGACTAACTTTTTCTACAGTAATTTTAAGTGGTAAATTGGGACACAATTTTAGTGGGAATCAAAATAAGATACAAACTTGTCAGAAGTGATTTTTTTTTTTTTTTTGGGGGGGGTAAGGAGGTTGTTGCTGCAACCTGATTAGTTTCATGATCTTGGATCCATCAAATAAATAAATGTGCAGATAGGTGAAAGCATCTATAGAATTAGATCCTGGTGGATGAAAGAAAAACTCCATTGAAAATGCGATAGATGTTTTCTTAGTGACTTAAATCATCTCTAACGGAGGTGAATTAGATATAATATTTTGAGCTGCTCTATATTGGTGAAAGGCACATGCAAATGATGGTGGATTTAGCTTTTTCTTTCCAATCTCATAACAAGCTGTGCTCCATATGAAAAGTGAAGCAAACCATCTAATAAATCTAACTTTATCTACTTAATAATTGCTGTTCAAGAAGTCACCAGTTTTTGGCGGTGAAACCTACTGGCAAGGGTTTTGGGAGCAAGTCGTGGAGGTCAAATTCAGTTGGGTGGATTGGCAATGGATGAGCCATTTCCTAATGGTGACTCATTGAAGCTATCACAACAATTCCAACATATTTTAAAGTGTCAGTGTTGGTAGTTTACAGCAATGCAATGAATCCATGGGTGAGGGAGATATCTAGATACATGCAATTAGAAAAAAAGTTATAGCTCCAAACTTATAACATTTGGGCTCTAATTTATTGTCATAGATACATAACTTAATATTGAATGTTGGATCTGATTTATTCACATATATAACACTACCTCATATTGGATGTTGGCTTTGATAGTTGAAAACATCTGTAGAATTAGAGCCCGGTGGATGAAGAGAAAACTGCACTGGAAATCTATGCAAATGCGGTGCATGTTGCCTTAGTGACTTGAAGCATTTGTGATAGACACAAATTAGATAGAATATTATGAGCCACTACACATTGGTTAAAGTCACATGCAAATAATGGTGGGATGAGCATTTTCTTTCAATTCTCACAACAAGCTGCACTCCATAATGAAAAATAAAGCAAACCATCTAATAAATCTGACTTTATGAACTTCTCTGATGTCGTTGAAGAAGTCACCTGTCTTTGGCAGTGGAACCTACTGGCAAAGGCATGGGGAGGTTGCTATGATGGTTAAATTTAATTGGGCGGATTGGCAATGGATGAGCCATTGGTGACTCTTGGAAGCTGCCACAACAATTCTAATGAAACTTAAAGTGCCTGTGTTCATAGTTTACAGCAATGAAATAAATCCATGGTGAGGGAAATATCTAGATACTGCAATTAGAAGAAAAACGTTTTAGCCCCTTACAACATCTGGGCTCTGATTTATTCACATGGATAGAATAACCTAATATTTCCTTTATTATAACTATTTAACATCCATAACTCTGAATATTGCAACTTATATTTTCAGTATGCTGGAGATTTCCTTGCCACCTCGAATAATTGGATGAGCTTTGTCTGTTTGTTGCATATCTGTCTCTCGTGCATGTTTTGATCAAGTTATTTTTTGCATGTCTCAAAAGCCTTGAAGTTATTAGCTAATAATCTTTGAGTAAAGTGGCATGATTAGTCCTTAAAAATCTGAGAAGCTTTATCTGATTGTAAACATATAATATTTTTTTTAGTATTTGAAACTTTCACTATTTTGACTTTTTTTCTAATGCAATTCATTCGAGAATTTGGTTTGATTTCTGGTTATTTGCATGTGGCTGCGCAGCTGAGTTTTTTCCTGATAGAACAGAAGTTCAATGTCTGCATCGGTGGCAAAAGGTTCTCAATCCTGAACTGATCAAAGGTCCATGGACTCTGGAGGTTTGATGGTGACCTACTACCCAGTTCAGTTACAGTTTTAGCAAATCAATTCTGCAAAATAAATCACTTTTTTCTTTCCCATTGTCCATTTTCTTTGCAGGAAGATGAAAAAATCATTAATCTTGTACAGAAGTATGGGCCAACAAAATGGTCTGTGATAGCAAAATCTCTGCCTGGCCGCATTGGAAAACAATGTCGCGAGAGGTACTTTCTGAATATGCTGTTTTACTAATAGTTAACAGACCACTCTTAATATCGATTCTGTAAATATTTCTTTGAGAAATTTCAGAGTCCATTTTCTGTTCACTGCTAGCAAGCTATGTCATGCAATGTGCAGAGTAACTCTAACCAGGCTTTAGGAAAGATGGTGCAATGAATCCAAATAAATGTTTCAGTTTACTGGACATGACAATCACTGCACAAATTGTTGCAAATTGCTGGCAGATTCCTACTCTTTGTCCAATAGGAGACTCATAAATTTATTTTTGAGAAGAAGATTTCAATGCTCTCCATCTCCATGTCAAAATAATCGGGAGGGAGGGCCTAAACAGGGAACTTAATTAAATGATCATGTATTGTCAAACATTTTGTTTTTTCCTAACTCCTTAAATGTTTTTCTATTTTCCAGTATAAATAGTTTTTAAGATTTTGTGTTGCCTCCGTGAGGTAAATGAAATTGTAATCGATGTTGATTCTTGTGCTAATTTTTGGCTGTGGTTTTAGATGGAAATCAATATTAACTAGAATTTTGTGCACATATTGTTACTATCATGTTTTGTTGAATTTATTATATTGTCAATAATAGAAAAATGTAAGGAATTCCTCAAATAGATAGCTTAAGGTCTTACAGAACTGTCTAAGACTCTAAGCTTATGGATCAACTATTTACAAGATTACATATTATAGTGGAGTTTAGGATATCCACAAGGCAATGTTGTGGTAACTGGTAAGAGATGCTTGAGGGCTGTATCCTTATGTTAAGTGCGAGACCTTATAGGAACACAGCTACACTAGGTTTGTTATAATGCCCTTGTATTTGATCTCATGCGAGGTGACTGATGCATGATAAGTTATGAGTTCACTTTAGATAAAATTTGCATCTTTTGAAGAGTAGGCTCCACCTTTTCCCCTTGTATTTCATCATTATCATCTAGTGCCTGAACTGTTAAGGAGCATACTTTGAGGGCTTTTCACCTCCTGGTAACCAGTTCTAGAAATCTTGTTTGCTTCACTCTGCAAGTATCTTCTTTTTCTTTTCAAAATGAGGGAAACATTGACTTTTAATTGCCCATTTTGTTTGGAAATGAATGCCCAGATCTTTGGGTCCTTAAAATTGTTGATATAAAAAATTAAGTTCCTTACATTTGTAAATTGCTCCACTCGGCATCATAAGGCTATCTGTCTTTATCATATTAAGTTTGCTAATTCACTGGATCTATAACATTTTATTAGGTGGCATAATCATCTGAATCCTTTGATAAAAAAAGATGCTTGGACAGTAGAGGAGGAACTCACTCTCATGAATACTCACCGCATGCATGGAAATAAATGGGCAGAAATTGCAAAAGTTTTACCTGGAAGGTATTGATTCTCATGAAATATTATCCTTTTGATCATTTTTCTATCTGGATAGTTTTTTCCTTAAAGTAATAGCCTTCATGTCCTGTCTAGTTTTGCTTCTTTAACCATTGGTAATGACTGAACATCTTTTGAAAACATGTACCCCATTATTTTAGAAGTTTTATACTTGAAACACAGGTGCGCATGCATGCAAGTGCGCTTACCTGTATAAATTCATTTAAAAATAAGGTGAGTACAAGTTGGTAAACAAACAGATCTTCCAACAACTTTATTAAGATGACATTACTTCCCAAATGTCTAAACAAACAGATCTTCCAACTGCTTTATCAAGATGACAGTACTCCCCAAATATATTCAAATTTTTGTTTGTCATATCCTCAGCATGCTACTTGTGGCATCATGCTTGTTTGAATTATATATCTTTGCTGCTCCTTGACTATTCAAAACCAACATTGAATGCTCTTATTTTATGATTAGAATAGCATTGTTAGCAAAATCAAAATGAAAGAAAAGGCTTATCACTTCACCATGACCTCATTCACTTTTTTATTGAAGTTTTTCCTGGCAGTCTTTGAAAATTTCAGCTCATAAAAAGGCTTGGATTTTATGTGAATAAGAGGATAAAAAACACATTTCTTCGATGTTACAAGCTCTCTCTCTCTCTCTCTCTCTCTCTTGCAAACAAAGAAAGCAATGGAAAGATTCAACAAAGATGCTATTGGACTTCCATCTTATACATTTGTAATCTTCAAGCTTTGTCCTCTGCTACTCTGGAAATCACAGATAACAAAGGGTAAGTTTTATTAGTTTTCTTATATTGAACATTCCCAAACACATGATGACATATTCCCCACATTCTGGTTCACATGGGTAATTCCTCATATAAAAGCGTCAAGGACTTGCACCAACTGAAGTCCTGGATGATGGAACTAGTCTCTTCTTATGATCACCAATTTTGTTAATTCTGATGTTGTCACCTTTACACTGAGAAACCTAACCCCCGCCTTCATTAGGGACGGGGGTGAATTACTCAGAGCCCTCCATGTTTCTTGTCCAGGCAAGTAAATGAAGTTATTTTTAACGACTTCACATCCTCTGCCTCTACAAATTATTGTGTTGTTGCAATTAAAACAATTAGGAAAATTAGAGCTCTACTACAGGAGTTTTGACATAACTGCTTCTCTAGGATGTTTCTGTCCCATTAACTTCTTAACAGCCCTTTCTGCGACATGATTTCATGCTTCGAAGTCTATCCGACCTCATAGGCTTCCATGATCCTCAAAATGAAAGCTACTTTTGAATTTCCTTGATAATAAACCTCCCTTTTCATCCCTATCCATAGAAATAATCACAGGTCCTGGAAATTGACCATTTGCCCTGAATTCACTCAAAAAAAAAAAGGTACTAAAATTTGCCAACTTTTCATGATTATCTTCACACAAAGAGATAAATCTACTAATCAGAGTAGCTAATCAGGGTGGCCTTTTCATCCACCATGGTGCCTTGATAAGCTATAGTATGTCCTTCTCTATCACATAACCAACTAAAAATTAAAATCTTTTCAACTAAACTTGCAGTAATATAAGTGGATGTCTTTCATTTTGGTTGATGTGTCAATTAGCATATGTAGCTTTTATTAAATTTTGTTTTTATTTTCAGTGGATATAATATCTCTCCATGGATAAACATTGTCAGTTAGTTTCAATTGGGTTTGTGGTCACCAAACTTCCTATAGGTTTGCTGAGCTGTCAAGTTCTTTTTTGCTTGATCTATTATTTGCGATAAACCTTGTTAACATATATTGATCTATGTGTGACTAAAATGGAAGCTAAATCAACCTTTTCACTATAGTATGTATTTTATTAACTGATTGGTATAACTATCAGAGAATTGATAGTAGTATTTTAGTACCATTAAGAGGAATGAAAAGAAGAAATTTCTTCATGTTGAAATGTGTATAGAGATTTGTTTGTTCTCAGAGAAGTTCTCTTTGTTTGATATCTGAGGTTTACATGGTTATGTTTTTTTCATTGGTGTATCAAAATTTTGCTAGATTCTTAGGATTGCTGTTTTTGTTCCACCAGTTTGATGCAAGACCTTTCATACCATGCTTTGCTTTGGTAACCATTCTTTTGAATTTTATTATTTCTGAGGGTATTCTATCCATCTCATTCTGGCTTCTCTTTGCTTGCTTTCTTCTGCTTCTTAAATTTGAAGTTGTATAATGCTATAGAACGTGATCACCATTTTATGGAATATTGACTGCTCATCTTTGCTGGATGGTTTGAGGCTGTCTTAGTTGTTCACAATACTGTTATTACTTTGTGCATCACCTGGATGTTTATGGCCTGCACTTATCCATTGGTGTTTATCTGATGTATGCTTTCATTTCTTTTCTTTTTCTTTGCTTGTGTAGGACTGATAACTCAATAAAGAACCACTGGAATAGTTCATTAAAGAAAAAGTTAGATTTCTACCTGGCAACTGGTAAACTTCCACCAGTTCCAAAATCTGGTGAGCATCATGATGGTTCAAAAGATAAAGGGAATCCAGCTAGTGGACAATTATTTCTTTGTTTGAATAAAGGGTCAGATACAAGTACCAAAGCTTTATCAGAAAGTGCTGGTTCCACACATTCTCTCCCGCCTTCTGAATCATGTAAGTTGGAAGAGCATAGGGAGTGGTTGGAACCCTCGACCATACAAATTTCTTGCTCAGAAACTTTTACAGGTGTACCAATAAGAGAACTTAATAGTTCTGCTGTTGAATACCAAGTGCAAGCCATAGAAGTGGATAATATCTGCAATGGATCTGATCCAGGAGAAAGGTTCGGGAATGATAGCAACACTGGTGAAATTGATAGAGATAACAAGATACCTGGGATAACTCTGCCTTCTGAACTTTCCTCTACATTTGGTTCTCTCTATTATGAGCCACCTCAGTTAGAAGATCTTGGTGTTTCTTTAGCTTCTACTCTTTTAAACACAGATGATCCCAATCAGCAGTCATACAGCTCGGGGATGGGCACTTCTCCTCTTGGCTATTTCACCCCACCCTTTGTGAGGGGAAAGAGTTCAGGGCATCATAGTGCTGAATTCATATTAAAGAATGCAGCTAGGAGCTTCCCTAATACTCCCTCTATATTGCGAAGAAGAAAAAGAGAAGCAGATACACCTCTTCCACCTGATAGAACCGTGCAAACAGATCAGATAAAAATCCAGGGGATTTCTTGTACTCCTATAGAAGGAAAATCTGGAAGTGACCAGTCTTCAAATTTGTTGTGTACAAGTTCATGTAATGATGGTGGAATTGTGTCATATAATGGTAAGACCTTCAATGTTTCTCCTCCATATCGGTTGAGGTCCAAAAGAACGTCCATTATCAAATCTGTGGAGAAGCAGCTTGATTTTACATCGAGGGAAGAGAATATTGATGGTAATGCAAAGTCTCTGAGCTTGGCTATCAATAGCAGTTCTCGTAGTGCTGATTGCAACTGCAACCTTCCAAGCATGCAGGGGAGGAAATTGAGTGAATGTCCGGTCGGATTGGAAATATTGGCCAATGACTCAACCCTCATACATCTAAGTTAGGCATGAACTAAGCACAAACTGTAAGTATGATCTTTGATTAAACTAATGAATGCATATTATTTGGTATATTCTGTTGTCTATGGACATCCTAGGATGCATTATACAGTTATTTCCCCTTGTAATGTTTCTTTTTTTTAAAAAAAATCCCATCTCATTTGTGAGCAAATCAGCCTCTTTCGATGCCCAAATTCTTTATTAACTTTTCATTAGCTTAAATACTTTTGACAACTTTAAAAACTTGGTAACTTGTGATGTGGTCATATTTTATTTCTTTTTGAATTCATATTATGTGAGTCACAATACTGATATCTTACTAAATCATTTCATGGAAGTTGTTATTTATATACATTTAAGGAATATTGTTATATATGTATGTTTGTTTGTGTATGTATGCAAGTATGGATTTCTACATGTATGCATGCATGTTGAATTTGTTTGAGTTCATATTTTAGAAAAGAATTTGATGCATCTAGTACACAATAAATAAATAAAGTTATTTATTTTTGACAAAAGAATATTCATATTCTGCCAATTTGCTGACCCCAATAACTGGGACAAGGTTTTTAGTTGTAATAATAATTATGTACTGAACCAATTTTGAGTTGAGATCATAGTTTGTACTAGACTTATCACCCAGTACAGGCATTCTATATTGTGTCGGTAAGGTACCAAGACTGGGTTATGCCCTATACTAAGTGTCGATACTAAGGTATGCATCATACTAACGCTGACGTCGGAGAGCCTAGCACACGCGACGGCTACATGGATCACAAGTCCCAGCCGCATGGGTCATGGATCCCAACTGCATAGGTGGCATATCCCAATTGCACGGGTTGCAGGTCTGATATGCATGGGTCTCGAGACATGACTAGTTTTTGATAATTAGTTTTCTTATCTCGGTTAGAAAAGTTGATGTTAGTTAATTCTAGAAAATTTTGATTTTTTGAGAACTTTTGATGTTATTAGAAAAGTTAATGGTTAGGATTCTTCAAGTTAGAATAGGATTTGAAATCCTATATTAGAAAGTTGAAGAAAAGAATTCCTTTGTACTACTTATAAATAACTTTCATTGGGGCTCCTCTGGTAATCAATACCAAAGATCCTTGAATAGTAGAAATTATTTGCCCCTTATTTTCCCTCTATTCTCTCTCCTTCCTTTTGGTGGGTTCCTAGGGTTTGTGAGCATCATAAAAGTTGTATCCTCGGAGTGGCCTACCAAGACGGTAATTTTGACCTTGGAAGAGAGTGATCTATCCCTGCCCTTCTTCCATGTACCGTTTTCTGTGTTGTACATGATATAACGGGGTTTCTACCTTGCATAATCAATTGCACCAGCATACTCTTCCTTCTTCGAGTTTTCAACCGAAGTTCAACGCCTTTTCAGTGTCAATTGGTACCGAAGCTTGGTTTCAAGATGCTGCCTCGCTGCCACAATGTTGAAGAGTGAACATGAGCAAGATTTGCGAGACATCGAATTAGATGAATTGTGCCATCAGCTTAAACAACTTCGAGAAGAAAATCAATGGTTTTATTAATGGCAAGAGCAATGTGGATGCGAACATTGATCACTATAATAGAGAGCCTTTGATGATGAAAGTGAGTGCTCCAATGAAGAAGTAAAAGATTTTAATCCCTTCTAAAATAGAAAGACATCTTCATTTAGTGAAGAAGATACTTGGCGCATGTAATGTAAGGTCAGGGACCAAAGAGCATGGTCCCGAGCTTTTCTAGCAAGACTAAATGCAAAGTTTTTTCTCTAAAACCCCAGAATCCTCAACCATCCTAGTTGTATCAAAATAGACATCATGACTTCTGTATCTTCTTGACTTCTATATCAAGATAGACATCTCCGACTTTGAAGAACATCTACAACTTGATGAGTTTATTTGTTTGGCTTCACACCGTTGAACAAGTTTTTGAGCTTAATGTTCCTAAGGAATCAACGTGTGAAACTTGTCGCTATTAAGCTTAAAAAGTACACTTCAATTTGGTAAAAAAAATTGAAGTAATGACTAATGACACGAGTATGAATGATGCAGCAAGATTTGAATGTGGGATAAGATGCACCGCAAATTTAAATATAAGTTCATACTTGAAGATTATTATCAAAATAAATTTCTTAAGCTTCACAATCTTAAGTAGAACAATATGACCATAGAAGAGTACACAATAAAATTTGCGCAACTCATAACTTGGGACATAAAGGACGTGAAGTTTATGTGTCACTTTTGGTGAACCTTATGGCAGTAGATGGGTACTCAACATTAATTCAGCTTAGCTAGCCATTCCCAAACAAACGATCAGACTAAAGATGTGAACCGAAGTTTAGAGAATCTAATGAGAAGTTTCGTTGGTAACCATGTGCGATAGCGGGAGTTTTTATTGGCTCAAGCTGAATTTGCCTGTAATAATCTAGTGAGCCAAGAAACTGGGAAGCCTCCATTTGAAGTTGTCTATGATAGACAACCTTTTAGTTCGTTAAACCTTGCACCCCTACCGACGACAGGCCAATTTAGTGGAATGCTAATTCACAAGCTAAGAAATTCAAGAAACTACATGAAAAGGTGCAAGAAAGGATTCTTCGACAAATAGGGAAATACCAGCATCAAGCCAACAAGCATAGGAAACCTATCATCTTCAAAGAAGGTGACCTTATTTGGGCGCACTTGAGGAAAGAGTGATTCCCTTTCAAGAATACCAAGTTATCACCTCGAGCAGATGGTCATTTCAAAAGTTCTAAATTGCATCAATGTCAATGCCTACAAAATTGAATTTTCTAGAGACTATGAAGTATTTGCAACATTCAATGTAGCTGATGTATCGTCTTACTACGAAGACCAAGAAGACCTAGACTCAAAGGCATGTTTTCTCCAACTGGAGTATGATGCCAGAGTGCTTAGGGCACATGATGGCCATACGGGTCACAAGTCCTAGCTACACGAGTCCCAGCTACCAGCCCACAGGTCGCGGATCTCGGCCACATGGGTTGCAGATTTTGGCTGCACGGGTCATAGGTCCCATGTGCATGTGTGTCTCAGGATGGCTAATTTTTGATGATTAGTTATTTTCCTATCTCAATTAGGAAAGTTGTAGTTAATTACAGGGAGAGTTGATTTTTTATGAATTCTCTTTTTGAGAACTTTTGATGTCATAAGGAAAATTAGTAGTTAGGATTCTTTGAGTTAGAATGAGACTTGAAATCCCACATTAAAAACTTGAAAAAAGTTCTTTTATGTACTAATAAATATCCTTACTGGGACTCCTCTTGTAATCAAAATACTAAAGATCCTTGAGTGGTGGAAGTTCTATTGTGCGAATTATTCTCTCCTTATTCTCTCTCTATTTTCTCTTTTCTCCTTTTTGGTGGATTCCTAAGGCTTCCGAGTGAGCATCGTGCAAGCTGTATCATTGGAGTGGTTTGCCAAGATGGTATTTTTTTGGTCTTGAAAGAGAGTGTTCCACATTTGATCCTCTTCCAACTACCATCTTCTTTGTATCATGCATGCTGTAATAAAAATTCTACTTCACCACAATTGGTTGCACTGACATAACCTTCCTCCGAGTTTTTGGCCAAAGTTCAACACCTCTCCAGCGTCAAACACTCAATATGGGTAAACCAGTTGGATATCAATACAAGGTGCAATTGAGACTGCAAACATTGCTCAAGATATCTAAGAAGCTTGTAACTTTATAATAAGTTATCTTGTATTGCATGAATTGCATGTGTCATGTGCAACCATGTGTCTGCATAATAATTAACTCTTCAGACGTGTTTGTTATAGTGGTATAAGCAATGGATGAGGCAGATAGGCACTTAATTGTGTTTCATTGTTGACAAAAGGCTGCTCGAAATCTGCCTAGTTTAACTTGGATATTTAAATGCTTAAAAGATTCTTTCTGCATATATTACATGCATGTAATCCTGTATTAGGGTGGTCAACGGAGAAATCCATGTATCTCCTCATTGATCTTGCTTTTTAAATGACAGTTTAGCAAACGGCAGGCATTTGTTAATTGCTTTGATGTTTGCTGAGTTGGGTTTCTGAGCATCCAGCCACATGATTAGCAGGATACCACAATCTATTAAAATGTTGATCTCTGTGTATCTCAAAATTTCCCTATTGCGGGCTCAACGTCCTTTTATTTCCCTCCAGATCATCACTTTCTCCCTCTATCTCAGCTGAAATGAGAGCTACTAGCTCTCTGGCAACTCTGGTTTTGAAGTTTGGAGTCCTATTTTCTTCTGTTCTGATTACGTTGTGGCTATTAATTGATTGTTGATTATGTTCTATTGGTTGTTGATGTAGGTTTCAAGTTCTACATTGATCCAGAATGATTGAAGACTTGAGATGTGCCTCATTGCCGCAAACATTGCTCCAGACTAAAAATTTTGATAAGTCCTGTTGCAGATGGACACTTTGGACAAAACCAGAGTCTCTGCATCTTGCACCGAGGAGTCAGAAAACAAAGAAAGCTTGCACGTTCCCACTGTTAACTGTATGGATGATAGCTCTCATGTTTCATGTAGTTTTTTTGTACAGAACCAGGATCCATATCAAGCCAAGATGTTAGAAAAGGCATCACTTGTAGATAAACGTTCTCAAAAGGATAAGTTGCTCTGGAAACCTGGAGTTGAATAAGAGCTTCAATTAGAAGAATTATGTACATCAGGTTGCAATGGCAAGAATCAGGTCCTATATTTCACCGTTACTATTGTTTTCTATAATCTGCAAAATGAGACACCAGTGAAAACTTTTGTTGGAAACTTCATGCACCAACTCTAATAGTAATTAGGTTGGCTTGTTTTGAAGTGTATCATTTTAATGGCTAGCGAAGTCTGGATTCCTAAAGCTTCCAGATATTCTGAAGGTAAAAAATACCGAAAGAACATGAGTTATCAACATAGAATTATAAATACAAGTAAATCAAAGACACGGTAGCAGGAGCATGTTAGGAATGACGAGTTTTTGCAGTCAAAAAGAAAAAGTAAAGAAAAAAAAATGAAAATGAAAATTTGGAACCAAGATTTCCATGAAAAGAAGAAATATGCCACACGTCAAGATTCGACGGCTTGGATCAAAGCAACAACAGATTTTTTTTAATAATTTAATTTTCTAATCAAAACGTCTGGGCAGCATGACAAAAGAGAACCCGAGCCATCAATCAAAATGTACTTTATATTTTTAAATTTTAATTACCTGAGCTATTTTCAGCGATCCAGACAATCCATGAATGCTCAATTTAGGCAATTGGAAGGTAATCACTTAGCAAAGTTGACAACTTTGATGAGACTGGATAGCTTCCTTGCTTTTCACAAGCGGGTTAATTCAACATGATTTATATGGTTTTTTGAGAATAAATATGATTTACATGGTTGAGCAATTTAACAGCTTCTTTACCTCCATGCACCGTCTCTTCAAAAGACCATCTTAATCTTTATCGAGTTACTTAACAAAAATAAAATCAAATATCATTGTTTTCTACTTAATCCTCTCCTACAATTCCCCAAATGCCATAACATCAAAAGATATGATAATAGGCAGAGGATCATCATGCCATTGTTTTTTTGTCCTTTCTAATTGTTTCATTGTATTAATTGCAATAAATGAAGCTAAGGTGATCATAATATCACATATAACTGATAAGAGATCCATTCCCAACAGCAGCAGCAAATGCACGATGGAAGGGGATCCATTCTCGTTTCTTTTTATAAAACCGTAAGCGGAGGAAGGCTTTTTTTAGTAAAGAGTCGTAAAAATTATGGCAATATAAACAGATCAAATGAACGGGATATACATTCCCCGTGCACCAGTAGATAAAGAGTTCATCCTGTCCTCGACTACGATATTATCAGACAGAGACCATTTCCATGGTGCAGGATCTTGCTTTCGCGAGATTTTTCCTCAAGATTATCTTCGATCGCAATACCATATAACCTCCAGAGGCAGATAATCTCCACGGAGTCGGTTCCCGTATTCCAGCTTTTGTCAAATTTCTTCAAGGGTATCATTACCGGCCTAGCCCCCAGGGATAAAATACAATAAAAGGATAATCGGATCGAACCAGATCGGGCTATTGAAATACAACCTTACTACTGTACTCGAAAATAATTGAGATATAAGGACAAGATAAAGCAGGGTTGTTTCGATTGTCCACCGACAAAACAAAGAACAATATCATACCGATTGGTCTAGACCACAACAATACGTACATCAACCATTGCTCGGTTCCCATAAATAATAGAACATAACAATCATGCAAGACCCTACTAAAGGAAGCGACCTCAAATATGCATGCATTGCATGCCTTCATAGTATAATTTCACCTCACCGACCATTGATCTCGGTCCCTGGCCATTGACGACAGCCCATCTGGTCAAGAAACTTGGTCAGCCGGATATGCTTCGCAGCCCACTGCTCCGCTAATTTCTGTTCCTTTGCTTCGGCATCCCTCCTCAATCCTAGAATCTGCTCCCTGTACTCTGATTCAATCCTCTCGAGTGCCAGCTGCTGCTCCTCCCGAAGCGCCCTCACCTTGGCCTCGATCTCCTCGATCTTCTCCCTCCTCTTGCAAGCCTTCTCCGACTCCAGCTGCAGCTCGACCCTCTTCAGCCTCCATGCCGCTTCCTTCTTGTGTGCCGCCCAAGCTCGATGCCCTTCGTCCAACTCCCTGCAGCACTCCAGCAGCTCCGAGAGAATCTGACCACCGATCGAAGGAACTCCCGAGACCATGTTCTGCTGCTGCGAACTGGCCAAGCCCTTGCTGTTATCTGATCCTCGATCTGTTTGAAGCCAGGGTATCGAAGGGGGAGGCGTGGTAGAAGGCGAAAGAGTGAGAGCAACAGAAGGCGAGGAGGGTCCGTGGGATCTGCTGGAGTTTGAAAGCCATGGTGGAAGTAATGGTGCAGCCATGAGCAATGGGGTGATCTGGTGCTGCTCTCTAACCAGCTTCTCTGCAAAGCTCTCGAGAATCCGATCGTACTTTCCGTCCTCGAAGGAGCTCGCAACAGGATTGCTGCTCTCACTCTGCTCCCTCAGCTGCTTCTCCTTGAAGACTTCCCACCACTTGCCAAGCCTTTTGGCGGTGCGGCCAGGGACCTCGGCAGCAATCCTCTTCCACTTGTTACCGTGCTTGGCCTGGAGCTTGATTACAAGGCGCTGTTCCTCCTCGGTTAGAGATCCCCTCTTGATCCCGGGCTTAAGATAGTTCTTCCACCTCTCCAAGCAGGACTTGGCATCCCTGTTGAGAGCCACATTCATTCGCTGCGACAGAAGATTCCACTCCCGGGGTCCATACTGCTTGACGTATGCGCACAGGACTGCATCCTCTTCAGCCCTCCACCGCTGCCTGTCCCTCATTTGCAGTGCCCACCACCCATCGCCTCCAATTCCTCATAACGTATCCGAAAACAAATGGCAGCTGCCCGATACCACCAGCTGCTGCAACAATCCTGATGGTTCAAAAAGGGGATGATCATACATGAAGATAGAACCATGAAATACTGCAAAGGAATATCCAATAGTCGTGATTTGCAAGCATTTTTACCACACAAAGCTATAACCATCATCATCCCGGCTGCAAAGAATTGAACATAGCAAATGAATGCTTTTAACATCCATCTATTATTGGAAAGCACATCCATTATTGGAAAAATTTTATGATCTCAAGGACTTTGGGGACTAGATTTCGAACAACCCACTCTCACGCGGATAAAC
Source organism: Areca catechu (assembly GCA_021397845.1). Taxonomy (NCBI): domain Eukaryota; kingdom Viridiplantae; phylum Streptophyta; class Magnoliopsida; order Arecales; family Arecaceae; genus Areca; species Areca catechu. The sequence goes on along the minus strand of CM038040.1, from coordinate 4,491,673 downwards.
AATAGATAGAAAGCCAAGGATGCACATGATCATTTGATTACACAAGGTGGTGAATAGTTTTATGGTGAACCAAATCATTAAGCAAGGGATTATGCTGGCATCCTGTCTGTACGAAACATGGCAAAACAGCGAAGACGAAGAGATGGACGCAGATATGCATTTGGAAATGGGAAGATAACTTTAAAAAGTATGAAAAGAATCTAATGTGGACATCGACTGGCTTTATCTTACGTGCTACTTGGTTATATGTTTATTTATAAAAATGGAAACGGGGATGGCCTCGTATTTCGCTTGGCAGGAACGCAGCAACCGTCCAAAGAAGATTAATTAGCACCGCAACAGTCAAGTTGAGAGAGAGAGAGAGACCTGTTTGTGGGAAAAAAAGCAAGCATGCATCATAAAAGTCGAACGACTGCTATGGTACCAATATTTTCTCCTTTTCCCTTTTATATTAGCTAATATATATCTGTCATCCAGAGCAAAGATTTGCGAGATTTTACATGATCAGATAAAGCAGGTTTTAGTTGACGAGGACAACAACACTAAGATCCGTATCATATGAAGAATTTAAATAAATCAGGGTCCGCGGGTCAAATAGGTCCAATCCAACGATCTTTTTTGATTAAATTAGTGGAATTATTCCTTTATTCCAAGAGATACGGAAGCAGGTTTTAGTTGACAAGAAATATTATTATCTTATAAACTAAATTTCTCATGATGGAAGCAGCCTGAGGAAGAGAGAAACGTGGTTTCGAACTACGCAAAATTACTCCATATACATAGCCAAGACACGAACCAGTAGCCCAGGACGGCGAGGACGCCATTCTTTTCCATCCTCCTGAATTTGATCGTTTCAAGTTTTCTCGAAAACATTTGACCGGATGCAGTTATAATAAAGTACAGAGCAGAAGAAAGAAACAGAACGGGTAAACTTCTTATATTCAACCACCGGGCGCTTGCTCCACAGGTATCACCCTTGCCGCTTGTATGAGAGCGTAAGAGGGCAGGGGTTCGATTCTGGTTGGAGACAGCCCGTGAGGGTGCAGAGTAGGAGCTAAGGATTATAGCCACTCCGAACTCAAGAAAGAGGGGGCATAACTTACCACATTCCCCGTTAGCTTCCTTACCATTAGTTTTCTCAAGGATTTGATGTTATGTTTAATTTCCAAAAATTCACGAATAAATGATAGATAACAGCAAGTAAAACAGTGAGAGAGAAAGAGAGAGAGGTAAAGAGATCTCTTACGGCTCCAAAAATTTCCCGCGCCGTCTTCCTTCGATCCAGAGGCCAACAAAGAGCGAAGGCCAAAAGTAATGAGAGATAGGAAGCTTAGAGAGATGATGATGATGATGAAAGGGAACTGTAGAAAAGAGAAGAGAGTAAGGGAAGGTGGAGAATGGAAACAGGTAAGAAGGTGCGGCATAAATAGCGGGGAGGAAAGGGAAAGAGGGCCCTGACAGGCAGCGTAAAGGAAGGGCACGCGAAGGGAAAAGACGAAGGCTTGCGGGGGGACCGGGGGGGCCGACTCGGTAACTCGGACAAGAGTTTAGGATTGGGTCGGTGGTGACGTCAGAGAGGAATTTGCTGGCGTCATCCTGGGGAGCAGGAGGAAGAATGAGCCCCATTCCTTACCCATCAAGATCGAATAGTTATTTCAAGGAAAAAAAAAACACATAAATCCGCCCGTTACGTCTTTTCGCGGAACCCGGCAGTGGGTGGAGAGAGAAAGCTGGGAAAAAGCGAACCCATGACCACCGACCTGGACACCAGCCACCGCTCTTTGATGACGTGTCTCGTTCTACACAGAGTCTTACTGGGGTCCGCATCGCGACCACTTAGCTGACGACACGCTGTAAAGATAGCTGCTTGCTGCTTGCTGCTTGCTGTTTGCTGTTTGCGACGAGACAGACGAAACTTCCTGCCCGCAGATTCAGCATAACGGTAAAGCTAGTAATTCCAGACGATATTGGATTTTTTTTTTTTTTTAGCACATCTGCAGGGGCGGGGGGCGGGGGAGAAAAAAGGAAAAAGAAAAGCTGGGGAAAGAGTGATGAGTTAACTGGAGGGATGGACCGTGGGGATCGAGGTAGCGCTGTGCTAAGCAAATTATTTATGGCAACAGAACTTGTGCGGGAATTAACTCCTAACTTCCCCTACCAATTAACGCAGGGTCTCTAATTTCTAAAACCACCAGACCTTCTGAATGGTCGGCAAGTCCCACCGAGGAGCCAAACGGCAAAAAGCTGGTCAAAAAGATCAAAAGTAGTCGGGTCACCGTCTCCGTTTTCACCTTAACCCCGGCTCCCTCGGGGTACGGACAACACCTTTACCTCCCTAATAGGAATTAGACAGGAGCAGGGTGGGAGGAGTTTGCAATCTCCACCCCGGTACGGACGGGATCTTCGTTTCCCTGGAAAACGCCATCATTAGAGAGAGAGAACGGGCAGATGTGTGGCTACTACGCAGGGGTGGGAAGGTGGAGGGGACTGTACTCCGCGTTTCGCGGCACAAGGAGACAAGGCGATGTGGACTCGACCTCCCGGCCACTCCTCTCAAGGTGTCAGCGACTGGTAACGTCGCTCTCGTGCCCCGCGGGCCCCACCTCCTCGATCAGTGCATCACCTCCTAGATCGGTAGAAGACTGCAAGTACGCGGGGGGGGGGGGGGGGGGGGGGGGGGGGCGCCCATCTGCCCTCCGGTCCCCTCCCTGTACCTCCACCGTGTCCTCCCGGACAGCCCGACGCCGTGCTGAATTATGACTGGTCGGGATGTGGGCCCTACCATCTGCTTCACATGCATGATCTCTGAGGGCCCCACAAAGAGTGGCTTCGCATCTCAGCGAATCTGGCCGGTCGGGTGACAGGCGGAGCAGCGACGACTTATCGCGTTGTATCGGTGTAAATGCTAAGCAACAGTCCCGCTAATGGAGGTGGGGAGGTAACTGGTTTTGCGTTTGAGCTAGCAGTCTGGCACAAGGGTATGGCAGGATCACGTGAAACCCCTTCGGGTCGCGAGGGAACGAATTAGGTCAGGTTAGGGTCCATGCTGTGGTCCTACAGACAGACGATGGCGGACCGGACTGCCCGTGTCTGATTGTGTAGAGCGGGTACCTGGAAAACCTCCTAGATCCATATAGACCAGATCGAAATTTATAATCGGTCAGTCCTAATATGTTCCGAACCTCCGCTAATCAATGACCACGAAGCTGATTTGATTACAATTTCAGAGAAAATAACAGTATTTTCATGAATACCACTTAAACCGGGAAGATCAGCACAATATGCGCTTGAAATTTGCCACCTTTAGATAACCAACCTCGCCCTACGGAACAACTGGACATCTTACAATTTTTCCTATCGATGTCGAACATCCTAGACGTATTACATGTGCTGTAACAGTGTTATTACCAATGTTAGTGTTACTAGCAAATGATAAACAAATACTCAAGCTGTTATTGAACATGATATGGATCATTTGCACTCGTATATACTCAAGCTGTTCTTAAAGTGACATGGATCATTTGCACTCGCATACCTTGGCATGACTGGATATCAAGATTAATAATCATCTAATTCTGAATTTTTTTTTTCCAAAAATAGAAACAATCCAGCGATTTATTTCATGGGATAATGAAAGAAGATTAACAAAAGAATTTCATTTCTTATACATTTTAATACTACTTAAACACCAAACTTTTATCTTAAAAATTCTATTATTTCATTTCAGTGCTAACCATCATCCTATTATGACAATCAAAATCCAGTCAATTTAAAGTTTATTCTTAATCCCTCTCTGTTTCTACTTGGACTACACAAAGCAATGACCTGCCCATGTAGAAAATTATGGTATGCTGCAATAGTTGTTGATAATGAAACGCCCGCAAATCCTGCAGTGTGATGGAAATGACTGGGAGGTAAGGGGACCAGCAGGAGAAAACCCACGCCCAAACAACTCAAAAAATGACAGTGATGTACAACCTATACGTTGCTCTCCTGCTAGCTAATCAGACATTTGCCGTGGCGCCCAAACCAAAGATTGCCTTCAGTAGCTAGGTCTCAAACTTACACATTCAATGAACCATCGACCGTGCGATTTAAGTGGCATCTCTTTAAACGCTAGATTTTCTTTCTTGCAATATTCAAATGGCTATGCTTCTCCGTCAGAAAACAGGCAGTGACATGGCAACGAAATTTCAAATCAGCAACTCTCGCGAACACTTTTCTCAAAAAAAAAAAAAAATAAATAAATAAATAAATAAATAAATTTAAAAAAAAAAAACATCACAAACCGTGTCTAACCGTACCCCGATATCTCTATAATTCAGATCATCATTATTGTACCAAGAAATTAGGACCATAATTATGATACTTTGTAAATTATTAAATATTTTTAAATTTTACTGCTAAGATAATAGTCCGGTTGGTAAAGACTTAGCCTTACCTTTCATCGATCATGGATTCAAGACATGATCCTTACAAATGACTCGATTAAATCCAAAAATTTATTTGGAACACGTGATCGGAATGGCGATAAAGCGCACTACTTCGGCATCTTAATAATATCTGACATACTCATCAATGATGGAGAGGGTACGTAAAAAAATTACAATCCGAATCGAACATAGCCTAGCAAGGTTGGGATCAAGTGAAGAAAGCTATACCAGGATTTATCTCCCCCTCCTTTTCTTTATCAAAAATATATAAATATTTCTAGATTTTTTTAGTTTCTCTTTTGATCAAATGATTCTTCAAATTATTCCACAATTTAATTCACACTCAACTATTCAATTAACTCAAATTATATATAAATTTTATAATTCATTCAAAAAATATTCGTGATTTATTTTAATTTTTTAGGTATTACAAATTAATGATACCATATATATTTTAGACAAGAAGATAATAAGGTACCATAGCCATCCCCACGTTGATTTATTACAAATCAATGAACCATCGACCGTGCGATTTAAGTGGCATCTCTTTTCTTCTCTCTAGCTTTTGGCGCTTTATCAAGGTTACAGTGCCCACACAACCTAAAATGATCAAGCTAACTAAACCATGAATGTCAAGGACAGAATGGATTTCTAACCTAAAAGAATTTCACCTTTTGAATACAACAATAACAATTCATAAAAAATGTCAAGGACAGAATGGATTTCTATTCTAAAAGAATTTCACCTTTTGAATACAACAATAACAATTCATAAAAAATGTAATAACAAGCACCAAAAATTTTGAAAGTGTTGCCTATCATATAAGAGAGTAAAAAATCATGGAGAACATAATATAAAGCAAACCTAAATGAAATAATAAGCAGTAAATATGGCACAGCTTAGAGCAGAAACAAGTGAACTTGCTCAAAAATTGAGGACGATTGTTGCACATATTTAACCCATCTATCCATCTATCAGTATGCAAATATGTAGCTAAGAAAAAAGAACTATATAAGCTCTCAGCAATTTTAAGCGCAGGCATGGACTGATTAAAATTGAATAAAGATGAAGAGGGAATGTTTTGCAGAAGGATTCGAGAGGCATGACAGATTGAGGCAACAATGTATGCTTTCCCAAATATCAACAATTATCATCTAGATTGAGAAAAAAAATCTTCAGCCATATTTTGGTATATTATGGTTTATGGATAAGCATTTTCAATTTAGTGGGCTAAAAAAAATCATCGAGGGTAGGACAGGGCATATCAACATAAAAACTGAAAATGCTCTCAGTTGTGATTCCATATCTCCTATTTCTTTTATTCTAACTTATGAGTCTCATTGGACTTCTTGCCCCACAGATCCTGATAATGTCACTCTGATAAAATGGAGATGAAACAATCATCTGGACATTTATACAAAAGGAAAGGATATTCTACCTCAAAATTGATAGAAAGCCTAATGCTTGTCTGCTTATACTGATGTTCTACTTCACATGCACTTTAGTTTTCCATATCTTAGCATATTCAATAAGTAATTGCAAGTGCATGTATGTTATAGAGGTCAGAAGAAATGATACTAGCCCAAGAGAACATATATTCAATTAAATTTCTACTCAATAAGGTTAAATTTCTCATGTTCTACTCAATAAGGTTAACTATAGAAGGCTTGCACAATTAAATTTTGGCTATGTGCAGAAAGTCTAGATCTAGGAGGAATGTCATCGAGGTTAAATAAATAGCATATGAAGATACATTTTGAGTAATAGTGGATAAAAAAATCATTGCACTATTACTAAAAGGATGAAATAGTTAACAATTATCATGAATTTTTTTCTTGTCTGATACAAGATCATGATAAACCAATTAAAATATATATGTTTACAATACTACAAATAAAAATATCTTTCTTATTAGCAGAATTGATCTTGTGGTGAAATCATAAAAACCTATATCTTGGAGTTTTTAATTAGTCTTCGAACCAAGTTACAAGATTTTTATGTAAAATCATTTTAATCAAGTATTTGGTTTATGAGTTGATCATGGATCTTCAGCCATTGTTGTTGACTTCTAGCAAAATTCATGAAATAAGTTTGAGAGACTTAAATGAGCTTGACCTAGAAAAAGAAAAAGAGTTGAGAGGGCTGATTATACTCATGAGCAAGTTAATTTGAGATCTTTTAATTTATTGAAGAATAACACATTAATGTTCTTAAAAAAGTGATCAATTTCGAATTGTCTAACTAAATTGTCAAGGTAATCCAAAGTTGGTTTAGCTCAAATCGGATCCAGAATATAATAATCTAATCATACAATGGTACAAATATGCAATTTTCTTGAGGATTAATCATGATCCAATATACATAGAAAATTAAAACAAAATCTTTGCTTGGATTTTATAAAAAATTTGATATGGGATCATTGAGAAATTTTAGAGAATGTTAATTGAAGTTGAAAGCAAAAATATGGTGGATTTTAATCATTTAAAAACTAGTCGAAAATATTAATTGTAGTTTGAAATGTGTTATGATGAAAGAATTGATTTTTTCTAATAAAAAGACTTTTATTAGTACGGGAAGGTGAATATGAAACACGTGATCCATTAGTACATGCCAACGATCAGTCCAAACTAACTACGCCCAAAAGGAAAACTAACTTTGAATCACATGACTCTGATTAACCATGTGACAGAGCAAAGAGACTAGCCCTAAGATAAACATGTGACGCATCAGTATATACCAACAATAACTCCGATTGGCTAGACCCGAAAAAAACTAGTTTTCTTTATGGCCAACAAACAATCTGGTTGGCTGGACATGAATCATAGCCAAACTAAAGAATTTTCATAATTATCACAAAAACCAGTTTGTCATATGTCACATAAACAAACTCATTTTTATAAATAATGTTAACCTAAATTTCAAATCTTATTTTTAAAAATAGAAAAATCATTTCCTTTCAAAAATGTATGCAAATTTAAGCAAAAGCAATTACTGTTTTAAATTTAAGGCAATATTAAAACATGAATATCATCTCTTTTTGAAAGAGTACAATTTTACAAATAAATCATTGTTTTCATAATTATACTAGAATAGCAATTTATGCTTGATCCATAATTTTTGAATCTCTTTTTAATAAAGCATGGATAATTTTCTAAAACTTCCCATTTTCTTACCCTCAAATATTTTTCTTCTCCATCATTGGTTCAAAACTAAACAATACAATTTTTTCAATTTTAAAACACATGGCATGCACTAAAAAATACCAAAGGTAAAAGAGACCATTTCTACTCTAAATCTCTCGAAATTCACCAATCAGAAAAATCATTCAAAAATCTAAAATAATCCAATGTCTCATTAGACTTCTATAAGGCATTATATAACTTCAATGTCTCATGATAGAGTCCAATGCAAACCATCAAATTTAGCCTAATGTCTAGGAGTCTTAACTACCTCTCAAATCTAACAATTAATCAATACCCAACACCACCAGTATTTCAGAATCAAAAAATAGATTTTGATTAATTGAATGCAAAGGAATCATCTCAACCATGTCTCCTTGCTATCCAGATCTGGTTTTCCACATGATTAGGTCCAAGTTCTTGTGTTAGATCTAATTAATCAATTAAGAAAAATTAGACTCATTAAAAGAAATTAGGCTCAGTTAGGGACAACCAATAGAAATAAAAAGAGAGAGGCTTGATCTCGTGTCCAAATAAAGGCTTGATCTCGTGTCCAAATAAGGGCTTGATCTCGTTGGAATGTTTTGACCAATATCGGAAGGAGAGATATCGTTGATCTATGCCAATAAGGTTTTTAGGCTAGATCCACTTAGTACAAGTCCAATCAATGGCTTGGCCTATTCAATCTGGATCAACCAACAGAGGTAGAAAGAGGAGAGAGAGAGAGAGAGAGAGAGAGAGAGAGAGAGAGAGAGAGAGAGAGACTCAATCTAGGTTCAATCAGGACCTAATCTATTTGGTCCGAGTCAACCAATCAGGAAATGTTTGCAGTTAGTTTACAGTCAGAGATAATATTAAATAGAGAGAAAATGAGATTTATGAGAATATTAAATAAAAAAATAGAAAAAAGAGAAATTGGCGAAGGAAGATGAAAATGGATGAGAAATAGGAAAAAAGGAAAGACCAGTAAAAGGTCATGGAAGTCAGGCTATGACAATGTTTAAAGACTTAGTGGCAGCTGGCAATGCTTGACGGGCTGCTAGCTAACATCAATGACAACCAACGAAGATGGCAAAACAGAGGAAAGAAAGGGATGGAAGGTTCTCAATTTGGTCAACTTGTTGGAGATTCAAATAGAGGGAGAAGAGGGAGGCCTAGGGTGGTGCAAGTTCCTAATGTGGTAGTTGCAGCCCTCATTGTGCAGCGGTGGTCGTGCATAGAAAACAGAGCAGGGGAGAAAGGGGCCATGCCCCTAGTTGCCTTTGGTGGAAGCTTCCTCACCACAAACACTACAAGAGGGCAAGTGGGCTCCCTGATAAATGACAAAAATGGCAAAACTTGGCCGAAGAGGGTGGATACCGATAGGTTGGGGTGGTATATCTCAAAAAAGGGGAAAACAAGGAGACAAAAAATGAGGGCTCTTGGTGACGATGGTTTGTTGTGGCAGCACTTGGCATGGCAACACCGTGATATGGCAACTGTTGGAGATGAGGAAGAAGGGAGAGGGAGAAGGATTTCAAGCATGATGGTGATTAATAGCCAGAAAGAAGGGGATTTTTTTTTTTTAAAAAAAAGGAAGGGGATAACCACAACCCAATGGAAGTTGGCCATTTGAAGGATTGGAATGACCTCAATGGCCATCGGCACTCACACCAGCTTCGTGAAGTTCTTACAGGCCATGCCTCCTGGTCTCATCCCACTAGTAGAGATCGGAAAGAGGATAGTGATTTCCCCATTCAAATTTATTTTTTTCTGAATTTTCAAACTGAAGTCGATTCACCCTGCTGGCTTCGATCCAAAAGCATCCTAATCGGACTGAGTTTCACAAAAAAAATAGTAGTGCCCATGGAGCAAAGCCAGCTGAATGCATATTCAACAATTAATTTAATATTTGACCTACATTTATTTGCCACTTACACAAGGCCAAAGCCCACCCATTCAAGCTAGGAATTCCAGAAGCAATCCTTTAACACATACATCATGCATCAGGATCTACAGCAGTTACACAAATTAAAAATATCCTCCAATATCCTCCATAACATCGCGGTTATAATTTAAGAGCTATAGAAGCATTTGTCAAAGGAACTAAAGGCTAGTTTGGTTCGTGAAAAGAAAATTCCCTCATTGAAATGTTTTTCCTAGAGAGTTGATTCCGGGGAATATGATGCCTGAGAAAATTGTTTTGGCATGTTTAGTTAACCATAGGAGAGCAACGCAATCCAGAATGCCTTATATTTCGTAAAGCATCTACTTTCTTGAAAAAATTATGCAAATAACTATTATATCCTTAATAAAAGAAAAGACCTTATCCCATTCTATTCAAGGCTTTAAGAACACTTTTGGGGGGGGGGGGGGGGGGGGGGGGGGGGGGGCGGGGATCTCAATTCCCTTTCCATGGGAAAGCCAAAAGCCCATGTCTCATATGAATTTTTCTTTTTCCATGAAACATGGAAAGTTTACTCCCATAGGAATGCCACTGTCCAATCTCTATTCTTTGAAAATTCCAACCAAACAAGAAAAGTTTTTTTATTTTTCCATTGACTACACTTTCCCCCCTCTTATTCCAATCAACCAAACGAGTCCTAAAATGCAAATCAACACTCTCCTTGATATATATGACACCAAAAAAAAGCAACATGAGGCAAAGCAACCCAACCACTACAAGATACAGCAAAACAATGCAATATACAATCATTCAAAAGCACCAAACTCAAAGACATAGATTCATACTTGCCTAGAGCTCCAGTAATTTCTCATCAATTGCTGTGCCTGGGTGTCAAATCAGCAGATATTGTTCGTGATCCAGGAGCTGAACCGGAGGCTTGCTTCTATGATCTCAAACAGCAATGTGATCCCTCCTCAGCATCATATAAAACCCTTCTATAAATGCATCATCATAAGACCATAATTCAATTAGCACTCCAATATAATAAAAAGATGGCTTCAGGTAAAAGAAAAGGAGAAAAGGAACAAGATTCTTAATTTAGCATCTTGTTTTGCTTGAGGAGATATAAAACCGCTCTACACCATAGTGTAGAAACAAATGTCCGCACCTAAGTTTTGAGGTCACTCAGCTTAAAGCAGATGATTGAACTGCTTTAACTGCATATGTCAAATAAAGGTGCTCCAACATTCACATCAGACACTTAAAAGTCATCAGTGTCCTACAGGTCACAAACTTGGATAAACTCTAGATTAATCTCTCAAATGAAATCTTTAGTTAACTCTGTAACATATAAAATGGTTGCCACCAAGTTGCAAACTCAGTTTAAGATTTGTAACACTATCTTCTAAACAGTTTACATATAAGGCAATGACAAAATGTATGATTCAACTTACTTGTCAAACCCATTGACAGCTTGATTATAGTTAGTTAGCACTGATGTGACTTGGAGATTGTGATCTCCAATTCTGGACTTCATCATGTTGTGATGGACTCTTCCTTGGGGATCTTGTATTACCTGACTGCCTTCTTCTTGGGGAAACAGAGTACTCATTCCAGCATCTTGGAACAGGTGAGTATGATCTGTTGATGAGAGAAAAAGTGATCATCAAAGAGTTGCACTACCGTCAGACTTAATAACTTGCCTCCTCCTAGCAACTTCATCTTCATTACCTATAGGTTGCATTTGGTAGCGGGCAATCTATCCAGATTGCCGGCAATTTAAAGGAACCCTACCACATAACTATGTTTGGTACATTTTTTGGATGACAATCTATCTTTGGTAATCTGGATTGCCTTCCAAGAGGCAATCTGGATTGTCTCTGAAAGGGATGGTAATCCAGATTACCATCTCTCAGATAATCTAGATTACCAAATTACCCTCCCCTTCCTCTTCCCTTTCGCACTCCCCCCTGCAACCCTTTTGCCGCAATCGATCATCCTCTTACTCTCAGAAAGAAAAGAGGAGGAGAGAGAGAGAGTCGTCAAACGGCATCGGTGATAATCATGATGGTGGGGGCGCCGGTGTTCCGATCGAAGTACATGTTCTGGGAGCAGCAAGGCAAGTACATAGAGCACTGGCAGCTCTTCCTCCGTAGATACCACTTCTCCCAAAAGCAGAGCCCCTGAGAAAGGGTTCGCTGCTCCCTCGTCCGCATCTGCTGCCTCGTGGGGTCCGCCTCTGCACCGCCCGCTGGCTACTGCACATCCTCTGGGCTCGCCTGCGCTCCAGCCACCGTTGTAGCTTCCAACGCCTCGCTGGCCTCCAACCCAACGATTCGGCACCAACTCCATCACTAGCGGCGGCGGCAACGGCAACAGGGGAAGAAGAGGGGGAGGGGGTGGACAGTGCTGGCGGGGGCAGGGGAGGGGGAGGGGATGGGCGGCACTACGAAGAAAGAGAAGGGTAGGGAACGGAAGGTGGTGGGTGGTGCCGGTGGGGGCGGGGGTGGGCAGTGCCGACGGGCAAGGGGGTGGACGGTGCCGATGGGGCGCAGGGACAAAGGGAATGGGAACAAGGAAGAAGAAGAAAAGAAATATATATATATAATAAATAGATAAAATATAAAAAATTATAATTTTATAAATATAATATAAATTTAATTTAGGGATGGATCGGTAATTTAATTTTATAATATACAATATTATTTGCATGTACCAAACACAATAATCCACATTACCTGCAATCCACATTTCTGGCAATCCACCAAATGCAACCATACTGATTTTGAACCCCTTCCACTTATTGTGACAACTATCTAACCCTAGATGAGTATCAAGGGGACCATGAACAAGACACTGAATGAGAGTGGGAGTGTCCTATTCCATCCATCACAAAAAAATCAGAATTCTCAGTAGGAGAATAAGTTCATGTTGCTTAGAAAACAAGCATGCATATAACTTTCGGAGGAATTGCCTACTAAAATTTAAGTAAAGAACAACATACATAGCACTAAAATCCCAACCAAAGACCACCATGCATGGTTAACCAATAAAATAAGATGGCATGACATAGACAATAAAAATTTTGTTTAACATCTAGCCATGAATAGACACCAAACAACATAAGATCTAAGTCATATACTTGGAGGTACATGGCAAATACAAAATCATGTCCTTTGGTTCTTAGATGAAAAAGACAGTGTCAACCTAAAAAAAAGGTGCATTCCAAGGAACACCGAACCATGCCGAACCGACCGATTCAGGGCGTACCAAATCGGACCGATGGCCGGCCAGCACGGTTCAACCATATAATTCGGTTCCCACCCATTTTAAAAATAAAAAAAATTATATACCGGCCCGAACCGGATCGAACCGGACCTGAACCGGTAAATTCGGCCGGTTCGTGACAGGTTCAATCCGGTTCGAATCGATCCGAACCAGTTTTCCTTTAATTTTTTTTGCTTTTCACTATTGACTGCTGTAGCCATATGCAGGGAGGGGTTGTTGTTTTGGACTTTTGGCTTCTTAAGAGAGCAAACAGATTTGTTGTTTTAATGTTCGACTCAGCGAACGAAAAATTCTTCATTTTCCCTCCATTTCAAGACAATCAGACGTCCAAAAATTGAAGAGGAAGGTAGAATCAAAATATGTATAGCTTCCATTTCCCCTCTTTCCCTCTCCCCTCTTTTTTCATTGAAATTTGTGCAAAATAAAAAATTAAAAAAAAATGCTGTTAATTTTTTTTTATTGGCCATGATTTTAGAGTGTGGTAAATCTACGATAGATCTACACAATGATACTAAGATCTTAATTTTTTTGTTAAGTATATAATTTTTTGAATTAAAAATTAATTTGGATTAAAAAATGAATAAAAAATAATTAGTAAAAAAATTGTAATTATAAATTATTAATCTAGGGCTCGTAAGCTACTATCACTATAAATTTCATGTCGATTTATCCAAGTTTTGATCCGTCCTATGAATAGTGCTCTCGATTTTAAATTGAAAAAAAAAATTTGACTTTTAATGCATTTCAAGAGTCTTAAAAAAATATATGTAGCATGTATGATAGAATTCTAAATGAATCTAAGATCAATTTTTTTATAATATTTTATTTTTAATTTTTTTTAAATTAATTTTTTTTAAAAAAAATAAATTTAAAAAATAAAAAAATTAGGTTAATAAATTATTAATTAGTAAACGTTATTATTGACCTTATGTGTGATTTAAATATTGAGGTATGGATCCATCGAGAACGAAAAATGATCCGAAGCGCGAGATTGGTTGGTTGCATAGAGAGATGCTCTCAGATCGACATCACTGGAGGTATAAATGATATAATACCGAATTTAAAGATGGGGGTAACAAAGTTGAAGCAGCATTTGACTGGCGGCTATCCTGATGTATTTGCATGCCGACAGTGTCCACAAGAGGTTCGTCAGTTAATGAAAAAACATTTTGCTGATTTCAAAGCTAAGGAAAGAATCGCAACAAAGAAGACAGAGGTGGACCACAGAGCCGCAAAACTACCTTCTTATTACTCCAGGAAGTCAGGAAGAGCATCTATTCCTTCTGATAAGAAGGCATAGATAAAGGCTGCTATTCAGATGAGCTTGTATGAGCAGAGGCAACTAAAGAAGAAGGCCAGACATAGACAGCGATTTGGGCCATCAGCTTTTGAGTCGAGATCGAGATCCGATTCTCCTAATATTGCAAGAGAGTCTGAGACAGTTTAGGACCTCGATCAAAGAGCCCGTCAGAAAAGGTACCAGCCGTATTGCATCCATGTTAGAAGCATTTGATAGTAGAAAAAAGTCTTTCAGGAGCATTCCAGCATGAGCCATTATCCATAATGTCGATCCACATGCCCTTCTCAGCAGAGATCAAAGCAACAGAAGATTGACACAATACTGAAAAAGGATAAAAAGAAGGATATGGCGGACAATCTCCTTCTGGTTTCATTTCAGTCATATCCCAGCGCACGTAGCAGACAATCCATATTATCGCTCTGCTATTTCATCTATACAGATTGCTGGTGTAGGTGTAGATCCTCCAGGATCAAAGGACATCTATGGTCAACTTCTGGACAGTAATAAGAAGCTAGAAGAATGGATAGTCTCCTATCAGAGCAAGTGGCCTGTATATGGGTTGACAGTGATGTGTGATAGTTAGACTGGTCCTACTAGACAGAGCATCGTCAATATCTTGACTTATTGTGATGAAAAAACTTTTTTTTTTCAAAAATCTGTTGATGCTTCAAATGAGATGCACGACGCCAATTATATCCTCAGATTGATGATGATTGATCAGGTGGAAGAGCATAATGTCGTGCAGGTCATCACAGATAATGGACCACAGTACAGGACCGCAGGGCAGATCTTGATACAATGACGACCGCATATTTTCTGGACCCTTTGTGCTGCACATTGTATAGATTTCATGTTGATGGATATTGAAAAAAATCAGCAGGATGCATAAGATAGTTGAGCTAGCACAGTTGATCACCAGATTCATATATAACCATACATGAGTCTTACCATTGACGAAAAGCTTTATAGGAAGAAAATATTGAGCGCAAGAGTCACACTGTGCGCTATTAATTACATAGCACTTGATAGTCTTCTTGGTAAGAAAGCAGAGCTACGTCAGATGTTTGTCAATCAGGAGTGACAGCAGAGCAGATATGCCAGGACAAATACTGAGAAAAGTAATGTGAAGAATTTAATGACGAGACAGACATTCTGGCAGCGAGCTGAGAGGATAGTGAAGGCTATTAAGCCTTTATATGAGGTACTTCGCGCCGTGAACTCTAAGAGGTATACTCAGATGGGCTTCCTGTATTACATGATGCAAAGGACAAAGAAAAAAATCTAAAAGGCAGATCCAGCACATGCTACTGAGTATATCCAGATTATTGATAAACGGTAGAGTTATCAAATGAGTTCGGATTTGCATCTAGCAGGTACGCAGTAATTTATGAAGTCACTAAAAATTTAAATTCAATTAAATTTGTACAAGTACACTTGACTAATTCTTAAAATATATGTACAACTTACTGTCTGAATCCGAGATTCCAATATTCCATACCGGATATTGTCATGGATGAAAAGCTTGTCTGCCCTACGCAATATTATCTACAAGTTGAAGCCCGATCTAGATATTGCTACTATGTGCCTATAAGAAGTTAGGTCGAAATTGTTGAATGATTTTTATTAGTATTAATTGCAACAAGTAGCACATGATAACAAAACTTTTTTCATGCAGACAATTTTTGAGAGCACAGATTCATTTGAATCCACTGTAGCAATCAGAAATAAATCAAAGATGAATCCTAGTATGTACTACTAAGAAGTAAGTATAATATTATATTCACATTGAACTTTTTATTTTGCCGAATTTAAAATTCTAAATGATGTAATGTCTTTTGCAGCTGAATGGTGGATACATTTTGGTGGATCTGCAAAAAATCTGAAAGTTCTTGCAATCAATATCCTTTTCCAGATGGTATCATCCAGTAGATGTGAGCGCAACTGATCTACATTTGGCCTTATCCACTCCAAGCAGAGGAACCGTCTGAAACAGAAATGTCTCAACAATCTTGTGTATGTACACTATAATTTAAGGTTGAGGCTAAAGTGCATTCAGGAAGAAGTTAAATTGAAATATCCCAATCCCACTGCAAATTCATATGTTGATGAAGATCCAATGATTGGATGGATCACGAGTCAATAGCGGAAGCCAGAGCTTGATGAGCCAGGATCACCTTCTCGACCAACCAATTTTATAGCTAGCGAGGATGGGATGGATGCTGAACAATGGACAACAAGCAATAGCTCACAGGGCTCCAGCAGATACAGCACATCGTCCTTTCCCGCCATCTATTCAATCCGGAGACAGAAAAATGAAAAGGCAGTTGCACCTCCGTCGGAGTATTCAATCCATTTAGATTCAGATATCAAAGAGTGTGGTACTAGTACTTATTTAGATAGTGAAAAATCTAGTGATCAAAAAAGGATTGAAAGACAGGAGTTGCAACCGTCTATTCATCTTCGATTCACTAGGAAGTCGCAGTTTAGCCATGCCACACAGGATAGAGACCATGGAGTACCAGCTGGTAGACCCCGTGATGATGCGATTCTATATAGACGACGGGCTCCACGAGGTAGTTTGGGATACGATGCAACTGCAGCTCTTGCATGTGGAATAGGATCCATGGATGTATCAGGATCATCCTCATATTCAGGATCCTCTTACCCGCAGGTACCGACAGCTTCTGGTCCATATGATCCACATGGTGCATCTGAGGCATCATCTTCCAGTGATTATTATCTCATGCAGTCCGGAGCATTTTATGGATCTGATTTTGCTGCTAGCATATTTGGATGGACCCCTACACAGCCATATCATTAGTCTCTAGATAGCTCTCAAAATCAGGACCTCGACGAGAGATCTACGATGAGTTACGATCCATCACGTATACCTCCTGGGATGATCTTACAGGACTATCATGCTGCCTGGCTAAAAGGATTTACTGATCTTCCTACACAGTATATAAATGATCTCTATATTTATGGACATCGAGACTCCCGATTCTAGACATTAGTATGTAATTATATTTATATGTTACCTTTCACTTTCATTAATTGCTGATAATCTTAGTTTAATTATCATTTTATATCTTATTTTAATTAGAATTAATGTATTATCATTTTTTAAATCGTAAATCTTAAATCTTGAAGTCTTCAATCATAAACTCTAAATTCCAAATCCTAAAAGTTTTAGACATTAAATCCTAAATCCTAAACCCTAAAAAAATAAAATAAAAACCTAAAAGGCCAAAATCCATCATCAAAAAAAAATTGGACGTACCGGTACCGTGTCAGTACAGTATGGTACCGATACCGGCTGACCACCAAATATGGGTCTTAGTACCGGTACCGAAAACCATGGTGCATTACCTCGGGCCATATGCAAGGCAAGAGTCGTTGCTTTGGAATCCTAGAAGTTCAATGAATTGTCAAGCTAGACATAAAAGTCTTTCATTGTAGAACAGGGTTATGCAAAGCAAGACTACATCTTCTTTATTTTATCAAGAACGCTCTCCAACTTGGCACCATATCCTTGTCATTTTATGAAAAATCATAATGTTACAAATTATTTTTAAGGAGATTTGCTCCAGCAAAGTTCACCTATTAACAAACAGTTGACAATGGCATCTTGCAGCATGACACACATATGATAATAGTTTAAGTCTGGTATTAATTTAGAGAAAAGTCAGGCAAAGAGGTATCCATCATCATTATTCATAGCAGGACGCCAAGCCTGCCCTGCACCAGATGAAGTATAAATTGGAAAAGAAAAAGGGGGAAAAGCAGCTCGCATGAATCCATATTTGCAGAGGTACAGAGTGAAAATTTATTTGCTTGCCTATCAAATAAAAAAGCACAGAAAGGTACCAAAGGAGAATGAGAGGAATGAAACTGAATAAACATCAGATGCAAACGGGGCAGCCCACATGCCAGATTTTACATTGTTCAGGGCCAGCTCATCAAAACTGCCATATTGAAAATAAAATTTTAAATACCATCAGCTTGGGTCTGGCTCATTTGCATCACACCATACAAGATGCTCCCATGACCACAGACTGCCCACCCCCAATGTCTTCAAGCAAACAGAAACTTGTTTGAACAAAGAATCAACATGAATGAGAAAAAATTAAACAATCACAATAAATGGACTATCCTAAAAAATTATCACAATGAACTTGCATACGAGCCCCTCTGCAGTCGCACCTGCCACTAAAAAGGCAAAGGTTGTAGGTTCAAGTCTCAGGTGGTGCATCCCTAAGTGATTAAATCTGGGTAAAAATCAGGGTAATTATAATACAGGTGGGTCCTCCTCTCTCTCAAAAAAAGAAATATGACAATAAATTTAACCACCAACAAATGAATGACAAGAAATATATGAAGATTAGATATCTTTAAGAAATCCTAACATATATTAACATCATAATTTTATTTTAAGAAATGTCACATCATATCTGGATGCAAATAACTTCAGTGGTTCAAAAATAAAAATAGAATTTTTTGTGCATATTTCCTCCAAAAAGGAAATCATGAAATGAATATTTTTACAAAACAACTCAAATGTTTCTATTTTTCCAATCACGAATCATCCTAATTAAATTTAAACCACAAACTCTGGAGAAACTTTTGTTATTACCCATAAATAAGAATGTGAAGAGTAGATAAGAATGCGCAAGCACTGGTGACAACATTCATCACTCCAGACTGCAGGTTTAAGAGAAATTTACATAACACTACAATGAAAGAAAGCATTACCATAATAAGAAGAATAATGACCATCATAACCAAAAAGCCCTTTGTACAAAAGATATGGCCACAAGTAAGCATGTTAAAATTATCAAGCTAAATCAGTTGGATGAAAAAACTCATAAAGTACCTTAGCCGAGCTCTATTCCGTATTCCTCCGGTCCTTTCCTAGATTCTGCAGCAACAACCACAGTTATCTCCCTACCACCAAATATTTGTCAATTCATGTGATATTGAGCATCTGATGCATCATAAGTCAACAAACTGCACAAATGAAAACCCTCAGGGTTCCCTGCATTGCACATAATAAAATATAGAAATTCAAATAACTAAAAGATGCCTAATTAACAAATCAAACAACTAGGAAAAGCTTAAAATCCACGTGCCTGCTAAGTTGACCGTCATAATTGAATCACTTAACATGCCTTTATATATCTTGATGGAGCACAAATAAAGACTTAATAACACTTACATTAAAAGCAAGGATTCAAGTCTAATGCAATGTCTTACAGGACACTGGGCCAGGGTATCATCCCATCGGGATAGGACGTCCCAGCCAGTATCTCAATCAAGACATCTTGGAACATCCCCTATTCCAAGTGTCAGGATGTGGTGGGATGGCAGCGGTCCCATTTCATAGAAAAACCGGAATAACCCCGTTCAACAGGATTTAAAACCTTGATCAAAAAAGTACTCAAGTGTCACAAAAAGCAGTTAGCAATCCAGGCTCTAATGACTGATGTTTCTTCTATAATCACTATGTACAACAACTTAATAAAATGCATTTACTCTAAAATCTTCAACACAAATGTAATCAACATTGCTTCAAATTATCTTCTCATGCAATCCACTTCCAAATACAGCATTCTATCTTCTCTTCCCCAAACTAAATTTGACGAGAAATTAAAAACTCTCCAAACAGGAACTTCATTTGAACAAGACTCAACACCTCAACCAAACGAAAAGGCTAGGAAAAGCTAAAAAGTGTCTTCAACAATGCAGGGCTTGTATTAAATTCAAACCAATACACCCCTTAGAACCAGTTCAAAAACATAACTCATGTCGAAACCAAAAAAGAGGCAGAGGGTATTATTACAAAGCATTCCTCTACAGGAAAAAAAAAAAGAGAGAGAATCTTCTCACATCGCTAAAGATATTAATCAATAGTCTAAGGGAAAGCAATATATATGCAAAATATGAGGAAATTATGTGGTCAAATTCATTGACCATTGTGGTTGAATCAATATTGGATACCAGGTGAGTGTTGCTAACAATATATTGTTGATCTTTATGAAACCCCAAAGCAGGTTTCAATTATTCACCATCACATAAAAATAATGGTGACAATCAAGGACAAACGGGTGAAAAAGATTATATTATCACAAGAAGAATCAATTTAATCCACCAAAGCTCACCCAGTATGATAGTCCTTTGGCAAGTAAACATCCCTTACATGCCCAAATCTTTCGAATGGAACACGAAGGTCTTCAGGTCAGCAAATCAAGGATAAAGATAAAAGGGAAAAGCAACATAAAATTATCTATAAATCAGTTACTCAAGTGTAGGCTCCCAAAAAATAGTAATATATTTCCTTTAACAGGAATGGCTAACCACACATTAGATAAAGAAATTTCAATAACTATCATGGTACTATACCCAGAGTGAGAAATTATTGCCGGCAATTTAGGGGAATGTTGCAGACCAAAAGACTTACATTGTTCAGTTCTTCTGGCCACCATACCCACCATATCCCCTTCATGGTGGACTTCTTCCTCTACCACCATATCCCTTCCTTGGAAGACTGTAATAGGATGGATAGCACCATATCACCTCCTCATCACACATTTAAAATCAAGGGAAGCAAAATGAAGTAGTGCAATATAAATCTTCAACACAACGAGAATAAATAAAAATAGCAAAGATGGAAGAACCATATTTAACGTGTTTTTAATTTGCTACATTTCAAAAGAGGAAGATGTATTTGTACATGGTAATGTGATATGTTCCAAGATCCCAAGAGGATCCCTAGGAATTTCATCATGCAATTCTTTTGTGTTTTCAAGCTAGAGTTATGCATTATCAGATACTTTAAATGCAATCAGCTCAAAATTTACTTAGATATTAAGCATTGATTGAAAGGCAGTAAAACTACAAAATAACAATCTGATAAGTGAAAATTGATATTTCCTAACCAATCAGACTTAGTTTTATATTTTTTAGGGGTCATGACCATGCTTGTATTTGTGAATCCATAAGAACTTAATCAGGCTTCGGATAAGCTAAAAGCCCAAACCACTGAATCACTAAAACACAGCAATAGTGGAAGTAGTGCCAGTGATATTTGGGAGAAGGGGTGATTACAGCTACATTAAATAATTGAAGCACAAGATATGTGCCAAAACTGGCCTGAAGAATGTTTTAGAAAGCGGCCAGGCTGTTGATGTACTGCCTATGTGGTATGCAAGTCAACAAGCAAGCACCTATTCAGTCTATGTTCTTGAAATATTAGAAAATAAACAAAATTCATGAAGTTAGCTAAGAATAAGTTAACATTATAAATAAATAAGATTAAAAAAAAAGTATACACTCCTATGCAGTTAAAAGCTTATTTTAAGTTAATATGACATGTTAATCTTCAAAATAATAATACTTCTCCATTGATAGGAGAAGTTGCTATATTACTTGATGCACAAATATGTTATAGGATGCCTTCTTATATACAAGAGGTAAAACCAAGTCAAGCAAGTGTATCAAATCTTATTAGATAGAAAAGCTAGCTAGGTATATCAAGTCTTATTAGAGAGGAAAGCTAGCTAGATGTATCAAATCTTACTAGAGAGGAAAGCTAATTAGGTATATCTTGACAACTAATACACAAATCTTGCAAGAAAGGAAAGCTAACTAGTTATATCTTGACAACTAATACACAGCTATCTAACATTCCCCTGCAAGCTGAGCATCCGATGGACAGATGTGAAGATTGATGTAGAGAGTACGAAAGCATGATGTAGATAGTAGTTTGGTGAAAATATCAGCCAATTGCTTTTCAAAAAAATATAAAACATGGATAGCACGCCATACGATAGTTTTTTATGAAGAAGATGATGATCACGTTCCACATGTTTAGTGCGAGCATGGAGAACAGGATTAGCTACAAGATAGGTTGCATTAAGGTTGTCACAATATAACTAAATTGGGCATGACAAGAAGCATCCCAAATCATGAAAAAGATGTCGGATCCAAATTATTTCAGCAAATGCCAAAGCAATGGCACGATATTTGGTCTCAGAACTGGATCTAGAAATAATGGATTATTTCTTAGCAGACCAAGAAATGATATTAAAACCAAGAAAGAGACAAAATCAAGGAGTGGAACGCCGAGTATCAGGATACCTAGCCCAATCGACATTCTGAATAAGCAATAAGCGATGGATTTTGACACCAAGAGAAATGTAATCCATAGCTAAGTGTACCACGAACATAACAGAGAATCCGTTTCATAGCTTGAAGATATGGTTCATATGGTGCATGAAGAAACTGAGCTACCAGATTCACAATATAAGATAAGTCAAGCTGAGCGAAGATAAGGTACTGTAACGCCCCAACAATTTGACAATATTCATACGGGTCTAAAAAAGGCTATCCTTCATGAATGGAGAGATATGTACTATAAGAGAATGGTATGTTGACACATTTGCAACCCTTCATACCATAGCGAGAAAGAAACTCCATAACATATTTGCCTTATGAGAGATGAAGACCTGAAGAATTAGACTCAACTTCAATTTCCAAGAAGTAGTGAAGTGACCCAAGGTTCTATAGCAAACTCAAACTGAAGAGTGACAATGAGAGAGTTCAAAAGAGGGTCAGAACTACTTGTGACTATAATATCATCCACATACAAGAGAAATATTAAGGTGCCATGAGTACTGAAATGAACAAACAGAAATGCATTTGTAGCACTAGAACGAAAGCCAAGCTTAGCTAAAAATAAAGTAAATCTCTGAAACCAGGTACGAGGAGCCTGCTTAAGACCACATAAGGCTTTCTTGAATCTACAAAGATAATGCGAATTAGCAACATCAACAAATCCTAGAAACTATCTCATATAGACCTCCGCCTAAAGAACGCCATGAAGGAAGGCATTCTTGACATCAAAATGCCGAAGGGGCCAACCTTGCAATAACGCCACAAAGAAAGCTATACAAAAAGTGATGGCCTTAACAACAAGAGAGAAGGTTTTTTTCAAAGTCAATATCTTGTTGCTGCTTATATCCATGTGCCACAAAACAAGCTTTAAGGCACTCAAGTGAACTATCAGCATAAGCTTTGACTTTAAAGATCCATTTGCATCCAATAATGTTAGCATGGAATAGAGGAAAAATAAGATTCCAGGTACAGTTTGATATTAAAGCATCATATTCTTCCTGCATAGCAATGACCCAACTAGAATGCTGAGAGGCCTCCTTGAATGTCGATAGTTCCTACAGAAGATAGGAACCAGAAAAGACAAGCAATGCGAGGGGTCAACCAAAGAAAAAGATTGATGTCTAAAAATCATATAGTGTAAACGTTATAGAGTAGGATGAGGTTGTCTAAGAGATTTGGAAGCAACAATAGTATTGGATTAGATAGAATTTACTTGAGGATGTGTTGGAACCAGAGTAGTTTCAGAAGAAGTCCGTACCCGAGTGTGTTGATACACAATCTGAATCAACGACCGATCTACATGACTACCACCAGAAATCTCTACAAAACTATTAGTATCCACAATAAGAGCAGGAGAACAAGTAGCAATAACACTAAGTGAATCTAAGACCAGACCAAATTCAGTCACAGTGATATTGTCATTGATATCAAACTATGACATATGAAATACCAACTCGAAAATGGAGCAGGCAGTAAAGAGATCTAAATCATGTTGTGGATGTGAGACAAACAAATTCAATTTATTTAAGTCATCAATAGCAGGCATATCATGTGATTGCCTTGAAAATAACTATAAACAAATGTAGGAAAATACAAACTCAATAAATACAACATGACAAAAAAAATATGAACTTTATCAGATGGAGGATTTTAACAACGAAATCCCTTGTGATGCTCATAAGGGCCAAGAAAAATACAAGACAGAGATCGTGGATGGAGCTTATGCGATGCAATATCCTGAATACTCGGATAACAAAGATATCCAAAAACTCTGATAACATTCACATCACGGGAAGAATATCCATGTAATTTTTTATTAGTAGAGCCATTCAGAACAGTCAATGATGGAGTGCAAGTTAAAAGAAATACAGTATAATGCAAGGTTTCAGCCTGAAACAGTACTGACATGGCAAATTGAAATAAAAGAGTACGAACAGCATTTGCTATGTATGTATCTATTTTTACGCTCAGCAATGCTATTTTACTAAGACATATAGGGACATGATAATTGATGAAAAATACATTGGCATTCAGAAAATCAATAAAAGCTTAATTAACAAACTCTTTTCTCCTATCAGAATGAAAATAACAAATATTTGCTTCGTAAATGGTTTTCACCATGGCATGAAATTCCATAAATTTATCATAAATTTCATGTTTAAATATAAAAATATATACCCAGACATATCGAGAAAAATCATCAATAAAAAATACATAATATCGATATTTAGAGGGAGAGTACAAGTGATTGCCAAAGATCATAGTGAATTTGCTCAAATGGATAAGAAGATTTTGATTGAGAAACACTAAATGATAATTTGACATACTTTCCAAGATGACAAGAATTATAATGATTGAATTAAACAGACTTAACAGATGCAATGAAACATTAATTTAGGGCTGGAACTGGGCCGGCACAAAGCCCATCGCCTGGAACTGGGCTGGGCCAGCTCAATAAACTTCGGGTCGGCCCAAAATCGATTCAGGCTTCGGACCAAATTTTAAGCATATCGGGCCAGACTTCAGGCTATAAAATAGAGTCCATTTAATTTTTGGGCCAAAGGAATGCTCGGATTCGATCTGAAAATTTTTAAAATCTGGTCCGAAACCTGATCCAATTTTGAACTGGGCCGGCCCAATGGGCTTTGGGCGCGCCCAGTTCCAGCCCTAAACATTATTAATATCTTTCAAGAAAAGAAACAAAACATCACTATTGAGATGATTTAATCTTCTATGCCAAAGTTCAGGACTCAACTGGACAGCTGCTAATACTGTCTTATTCCTAACACCGATAGTAAAAACTTGAGAAGGAATAGAAGGAATAGAATAAAATGATAAGCTAGAACTACTGCACCGAAAAAGCTCCTTTCTTGTTCTCAGATCCTTCACAAAAAAACGAATGAATCAAATTTCATAGAATAATTATTAGCACGACAAAATAATCGAATAGATAACAATTTTTTCTTAATGAAAGGAACAACTAAAATATTATGCAAAAGAAAGTTAGTATAAGGTGTATGTAGCCCAGATTCACCAACAACATGAATAGCAATTTGTTCTCCATTTTCTACTAAAATACGGTCGTCACCATGATAAGGCTGAGAGTGCGAAAGTATACCTGAAGTGACAATCATGTGGTTCGTCACCGCCATGTCAGAATATTACATCTCCTAGTTAGATTCATCCTGTGAAATACTCATGGCAGCAAAGGATTATGATATATTATATGATACATAATTATGATTAAAGCATTGTCTATACTAAAGTGCTATGTGATTAAATTTACCATATATTTGGCACATGAGACCAGATTGATTCTAAAAGAGGGAAGGGTTAGGAGCAAGTTTGGGAGGCAATGGGGCTCGGTAGTGTAGATGTTGCTGTTGATAATAGTTAGGCTGAGTACCATATTGATAGTTAATTATCTATCCTGGTCCCTGGCGTCATTCTCCATGATTGCCTCTGCCTCCACGAGATTGATCTCAATGGCCATCCTAATTTTCTAGCTGATCACCATCATGTGCAACCACAAGACAATAGAATTGCCAGTAGGAGAAGAACTGTGAAGAGCACTAAAGTGCTAATCCTACTGTTCCTACTAGAGAAGTAGCAGGCAAAGCTCCTTAAGATCAGGAAGATTACTATGCATAGTAACAGTAGAAATAAAACTCCTATACTCCTCAAAAAGATTATGAAGAGTAACCATCATAAGCTCACGATATGTGCCATGACTACTAATGAAGCGAAGATTCTGACCAATATCCTTAATCTTTAGGACATAGTCAGAGACAAACATAGTACCCTTCTTCAAAAGGCGAAGCTACTCTCCAACTAGAACTCCATGACGGTGGTCTTATCACCAAAGTGCTTCTTAATGGCAAGCCAAATGTCCCTAACAATGTTCTTAGTACCAAAAAGAATGCGTTAAAGCATAGTAGGAGACATGATGGCAGTGAGCCATAGCTGAACAGTATTATCCTTCTCCTATTGGATTAAGATAATTTTCTGAATCATCTTCATTAAACACGAGATGGGAGGCTGGTATTGTTCACATATTCTAACCCTTAAACATAAAAGGAATATTAGAAAAGACCTTCCAAAATAAGTTGTTCTCAGTCAACTCAATGGTGACAAGACTCTTGATGTTAACGATCAAAAGAATATTAGAAAAGACCTTAAAGGTAAAAAGAATATTAGAAAAGACCTTCCAAAATAAGTTGTTCTCAGTTAGCTCAATGGTGACAAGACTCTTGATGTTAATGATCAGAAGAGCCGTAGTGATGGAACCATAAGCCATGGCCGAGATGGAATGACGCGACCTAGGGTGAGGCAACTTAGCAACACAATTGCAATCTAGGACTTGAGTCCTAAAGCACTGATACTATTGATAGAAGAAATAAAGTTGCTATATCACTTGATGCACAAATATGTAAAAGGATGCCTCCTTATCTACAAGAGGTAAAACTAAGCTAGACAAGTGTATCAAATCTTACTAGAGAGGAAAGCTAGCTAGGTATATCAAATCTTACTCGAAAGAAAAGCTAGCTAGGTGTATCAAATCTTGCTAGAGAAAAAAGATAGCTAGGTGTATTTTGATAACTAATACACCGATCTTACTAGAAAGGAAAGCTAGCTAGGTATATCTTGATAACTAATATACAACTATCTAACATCCATGAACCATGCTTGAATGTCAAGTAAACTAAAGCAACAATTAAATTTATGAATTATCAAATGACAAATAACCAAAAACAAGCAACAAGAATATATGACTTATAACCAAGTTTAGAACACCCAGTTAAGAATAAACAAAACATGTGATATTTAAACTACTAATTTTCAAAAGACACTCAAAAGTCAATCTTCTGCAAGTCACTTATTATCCATTATCATCACAAATGTACATGTGCTCATGCTGCATAAACAAAACCTGCTTGTGCCTATATAGGCACCTGATTGCTTATCATGCAGCCCAGCCAAGTACAATGCAATCACTGAGCCGCATCCAGATATGCAGGTGCTTATGCAACACCATGAACTGCATTTTAAAACACAAGATCCAAAATGATGCATATATTAGATGGCTCCAGATTAGGTTTAGATAAATAATCCTAATGTTTTTGGATTGAAATATAACAATCTTACTGAATCAAAAATCAAAATCAGGTCCACGTCAGGTCTCTTCAGACCTTTGGAAACCCCAAGCCATGATAATTCCTACAGTTCGGATGCACTAGATTGTCATTACATGATTGCACCTCAATCTGAATGGTCATGTAACTTCTGCTAGTCTATTTACATGCTCAAGTGATGCAATAGTCTGCATCTTTTTTGAATGATGCAGGATCTTCTACGCCTATTAATGCAAAATTCACCAAATTCAAGACTTATGAAAATTATAAAAAGTCATTAGATGACAGCATCTTGACGTGATTAAGATAGAAAATCACAAAATAAGATTCAACCAAAGAAATTTTGGGCATGACAAGGCCCTGAATTGAGTTTGACTGGTATATTTGTCAGGCAGAAAGCCTGACTTTTTTTTTTTTTTGAAATTTAACCGGTGTATTAGGAGTTTTAAAGGGGAAAGACAATTACCTAGGCATTCATTAATTATGCATGTTTTACGTGATAGTAGGGCAAGCTTAGAGGCTGTAAGATCCTGCATTAATGCTTATGCTTTTGGCCAGGTTTGAATTTGGAAAATTCCAATTCAACCATGAAACAATTTTGAGTGGCCTACCACATTTAGGCCCCCACCTCATAACTAAAGAGACAGAAATGAACAGGCCAAAAGAACAAGATGCCGGATAAATCAATTGAATATGGCTTTTTATTGCTTCTACAAGCCACTACAATTGGCGGGCCCTTATAAAATTCCTGAATCCATATTACAAGATTTATTTTCTTTCCTTTTTCTTTATTTTTTATTAGGAGAGATCTTCCACTTAGGACTTAGAAGCCCTCAAATTGTAAGTTAGGGCAGTTCTAAGGTTTGAAGGGAGCTTCCAAAGTAATAGCGTCAGAATTTTGCCAAAACACAACATTTTGAAGTTTCTTTCTACCATCTTTTACCACATCAACGAACTGAAAAATCGCCCATGTGTTCGGACCATTCACCGAGATTTACTGGAAACCAGAGTTATCTCAGATCTTGAGCAGTATTATAGATCTTGAGATGAAAATCTAGGAGATCTCTCGATCCTCTCTAACATTCTATGAAAAGATTCATAGCATAATGTTATTTAATATGAATATACATCTAATTCAAAAAATCAAGCCGAAATCAAAGAAAACGCGAAGAATCCCAGCATCAGAAGTTATGAAAGAAGAAACGAGAAGCATAACAAGAACCTTGAATACAACCTGCGAGCTCCAAACCCAAGTTGGACATAGTAACAAGAAACCCAAATCACATCTGAGAAAGAGAAATCGGTTGTGATACTGATTCGTAGAAAGAGGAATGCACGGTTGGTAGGGTTCCCGTAGATCTTCAGCGGATAATAATCTATAGAATCGATGGAAGAAGAGATCGCACCTGGAGTAAAAGAGCACAGTGCAGATAGCCCGGAAGAACCCTAGAACAGAAGCGAGACGAAGAACGCGAGACGGAAGGCAGCAAGAAAGACGGCTTCGTTCGCCTATGCCTACAAAATCTCGAACGACGATGCCTGGCGGCCGCATAAATTGATCCGATTCGGTTTGAACTTTGAAGCTTTTTTTTTTTAACCGAGAGGGGGTGACTGGCTGAGGGTTATTTATTGACCAGGTGTTGTGGTGGCTCACGTTAAAGTCTAATGGTGCTCCATGGATTTAAAATCCGCTTCAAGCGCTCTCCTACCTTTGGATTTGGTTAGGTTCTTGCCGCCATGCCGGTTTTTCAGGACCTTTTTGGATGGTTAAGTTCAAAATTTTATAAAATTGATAATCTAATTATCAAAATTATTGAGCTATAAATGAGCTAAGTCTACATCTATAAATGAATTTCATGTAATCTTGGGTCCAACCAACAGGTTTCTTTTTTTTTGTTCTATGGAATTCAGACCGGCCCACATAAAAGATAGTCTTGGTTTGTTGTAAAACTCGGCTTACAATTCAATGTTTTTGATAGTAGGGTCCAAAATTGTCAAAAATTTCATCGAATTTTGGACTCAACAATCCAAACAAATTCTAATTTGGAATAACCTCGTTAATTTTGACCATTTACCTGAAAAAATAAAAAAAAATTATTTGCTACAACATGCAATAGGAGGCGTATTGACAGTGAAAGAACAAAATTCTAGAAAATTAACATCGGAAAGGGGAAGGAAAAAAAACATGGCCAAACGTTTGCTGAATTTAGCTGGTTTATAATGGTGGTTTGATGGTCTTGACCAAGGCCAGATAGTATCCTTTAGAATATGATCCTACTTGTCATGGGCCAAGAACACTGCTAGAATTGTAATAATCAAGATGCGTCAGCAGTAAATGATGAACAAGGGTTATGGTGGATGTTTTGAAGTGAAATATTGGCTTTAAAGATAGAGAACATAAAATTATAAAAACATTGCTTGAAAACTACTGGCATAAAATGAGCCCTTATAATCCAGAAGGGGATGAATTTGGGTTTTCAAATGTTTAAAATAACTTTGTGTTGAATTTTTAAACAATATCAAGTAATAGTATAATGGAGCAATATATAATTTCTTAAGGACTAAGATATAAATGAAAATAAAGAGAAGAGCAATCAAAGCATAAGCAAAATATACATTTCATAATGATTCAGCATCAAACTCAACATCTATGTCTACTCTTCAAATACATTTTTAAAAATTCTACTATAATGTTTCCAATATTACAGCTTTCTTATTTTTCCAAACTAACAATCAAAATCCAAAAATCAACTATAACCATCCCTTGAGCCACTCCTAGGCTTACACAACAATACACTCCCAATTTAAGGCTTGAATAAATCTTTCTCCAAGTTTTAATCTCAATTAAAACTAGCTTGCAACAAAAATGTAAATGCACAATTAAGCACAAAAAGAATAAATTACTAAAAAGCAATAAAAAAAATGTCATTAAAGCTTATAAGAATCTTGTTGAAGAAGCTTGGAAATGAATGCACTTTTCTTTTTTTAAAAAACTCCCTGACATCTCAATATTATCATGGTTGGGAAGTTAAAACCTTTTGTATTTTTTTGATTATTTATTTATTTTCTTGCTTTTTTTTGATATTTTAGATAGGCATTCAAGACTCTTAGAATATCCATTTTTTGAATTGTGCCAGTTGGAAATACAAAACTAGCTATTATAGTTGTTCTACACAATTTTTTTGTACAATTAGCCATTATAATTGTTAGCCATAGTCGAATCGACTCGAATTAAGCTAGAGTTAAACTCAAGATAATTTAGGACCGACTCTAAGTTCCAATATAAAAAAAGATGGCTTTCTTTTTTATCTAAGAAAGTCAACTTAACTATTGAATGTCAACTCAAAGTTGGATAAGGATCAACTTTGAACTTTTGGTTAAAAACTCCAACTTTCTATCTTGCTTAAAAGAGTAGACTCGAGATACACTGGGATCGACTTGCAAACTGTCTTGCATGCCTAAGTTATCCCTTTGAAAGTTGGGATTGACTCTTATGATTTGGCCTTTCAAACTTGCTTTCTTTAGCTCCTAACTTGGACATCTGGATAGATTTTTTTTGAAAACTATGTCAGTTTTCTAAAACTTTTTCAACATACAATCCAATAAACTATTAATATAATTATATATTTAAATATAATTTATATTCATCAAAATCATTTATTGGATCAATATCTTATAATTTCTATAACATATCATCCTCTTAGAAAAAGAAAAAATAGAGCACTAATTGACAGATTTCACTAAAACATTTTGGTCAGCTCAAAGGTTCTCAAAATTACACTAATCACAATATGAGCTCATGTTTTGATTCATGGCCTCCGTATCAGTGTGTAAATCATGCATGTTCTCGTATAGTTGACTGAAGGTAGAAACCTCTGTACCCCAAGTGAACAACAAGAGGCACATTCTTGCTGACAAAAGAAGGTATATGACAGAGAACGCATATCCCAGCATCCAACTCTTTCCATCACAAATTCATATTGAACGTACAAAGGAGAGAAGAGGGAACAAAAATAAATAGCCCTTGCTGCTCTTCTTTTATGATAGATCCACTTGATCACACACCCCAGCAAAGATCCCGTTTTTCTCCCATGTATTGAAGTCATAGAAGAGGAAAGCAAATACCATGACCTTTAACACCATGTTCTTGCCAGCTTCCCCACACCTCCTGGTGCCAATGCTCTCCAATCCAACTTTCCTACAGACCTGTTCTTTAGGTTGATCAATTCCTTGATGTCAAAGACCCTACTACCATTGCCATTCTCTTTTGACATTTCCATTGCATTAGTATCCTCCCTGACCGAGGGAGCTGTAATGGCTCCTCCAGGCTCCCCGTTCAACATCTCGATGATTTGTTCAAGCACCTCAACTACCTGGCTCATTCTAGGGCGGGACTTTGGTTGCTTCATTAGGCATCTATTTGCCAAAGTTATGAGCTTGCAAACAGATTTTACACAGTATTGCCCTTCAAGTCGTGGATCTACGATAATGTGGAATTTTTTGGGGTCTGTTGCATAGGGTCTCACCCAATCCAAAAGCTTTTGTTCGTTTCTTGGTAGGTTCCTATCCACAGAACGTCTTCCTGTTATGAGTTCATAGAGGACAACCCCATAGCTCCAGACATCACTTTTAGCAGTTAACTTCCCAGCATGGACATATTCTGGCGCAGCGTAGCCAACGGTTCCCACAACCTGCCCAGAAACAGTACCATATATAAGCTGTGAGAATAACTTGAACCTTTTATCCTAGAAAAGGATCAAATAATTGCAAGACCCAAAGTACATGCTAAAATTATTATTTTGGTGGAAATGACATTATCTTGCAAAAAATAGTTCCAACATGTCAATGCGATCAAAATGACAATAACAAAGGCCTCTTTGGATGTAAGTATAGCTTATCCCTGGATACAGTAGGCTTTTGGCTGAAACAAGAGGGAAGCCTGCAACGGAAGATAAGGATTTCAAGGAAGAAAATGCTGACTGTCGACCCCCGTGGAGCCTGCAATCTGAAAAATCTTGGACACCATATTCCACTCAAATGGTAATTTTTCCTATCCTCATTATTTGACATCTTGCAATCTTAAGTCTCTCTGATCAGAGGACTTCATTCCTACCACCGATAACTAATCACCAGTAGCAACCTTACATGGAAAAATTCCAAGAATATTTTACGCTGACATCCAAACACCCCAATAATTCTCCATTACCTTGAAAATATCTGCAGGGAAAGCCCGGTACACCTATAGTAAAAATGCTAGGGAAAAATCAAAATATGCACCAAAGAATCACTACAACAACAAATGTTTATTTGAGTATGAGAGTGATGAAATCAAAGACAAATTAAGATGAATAAGCAGGCTTGGTGCAGAGTTCATTATCCTTGTGGCTTACCAGTACATGCCTCACCAACAGAAACTGCCGGTTAACTCTCTAGAAACCAGACAGCAAACTCAAAAAGATATAGCCGCTTAGAAAACATAGGGATGTCATTTAGCTTTAATTCTGGTCAAAATTTGAAGCCTGACAATATGCATCATAACTCATTCTAATGCTCTGAATTAAAACTAAGAAAATGATGCCGAATGCTTTAAGCCAAACACAGCCTCATACTTGCAATATATATGCTAAGAAAGACGGTTTTGATGGCTTAAACACACTTTTGCTTAGTTTCTTCATTTATGTATAAATAAAAGAGTTGATTTGATATTAATTCATATACATAAGTACTAGTTCAAATGCAACACAGAAATAGACATAAATCATAAAATAGTAGCATCACAAGCGTAAGAAAAAAATAACATATTTTCCTGCAATTATTGCCAATGATGGAAAAAAAATAATTAAACTCCAACTTACTGATGTCAAAACATGACCAACTCCTTCAGCAGGGCCATGTCTGGCAAACCCAAAGTCTGAGAGCTTGGCATTAAAATCTTCATCTAGCAGAATATTTGAGGTTTTAAAATCTCGGAATATTAACTGCAGAGCAATAGATAAAGCTGGTCTATAAGTAGTTATACTTGCATATGTGCACAAACAAAAAGGCCAGAAAAGGAATTTTCATATTATGTTACATTTGAAGCTTAAGTAACGGATAAAGGCAGGAAAGTGTCATAATCAATCGGAACTCAAACATGTTTGATAAGTGATATAGCCCAAACTAATTTAAATATTTAGACAAGCTTACCCTTCTATGACTAATACTACATTCAAGAAGTGCATGTGCAATATGACAAAGTAAATGATTAGATATGAATAAAAAAACCACTGCTACCTATGCACATATGTACATATGTGTGTGCCTATGTATATGTATATGTATATGTATTTGCAATGAGTGGAGAAGAGAGTTTTTTAACTATCCTTTTTTTTATTGAAGTTTTTTAAGGAGTTTGGAGAGGAAGGATGATGACTAGAAAAGAAAATTTAATGTTTTGCTGAACTTTATAAGTATCCTATGCTGAATATATGAATGATTTGTATAGTTTTGTATCAAAATATCCCATTTCTCTAATTATACAAATTTTTATTACGTGTTTCCCATTCTCATTTCTCATATTATCTCGCACTTGTTTCTTAACCTAGCAATTATGCATTGCAAAGCTTTTAAACTAAAGTAATTAAGAACAGGTGACAGGCACAAACTGAGATAATATTGTAAGGTCCAACAAATGTTATGTGAGGCAATTGCAAGTTCGTGGAATAGTCAGATATGCAGAGAGACACAATGATTTATAAAGCATGGAGAGGAGAGGAGAGAGAGAGAGAGAGAGATTTTGTGGGCTCCGGAGTCTGGACAGCCTTACAAACTTCAAGACAACAATAAATTAAATACATAGAACCCACTCAACAAGAAAATTATTTGGCTTAATAAGGACCTTATCATAAGCCACTTACCAGTTACAACAGAAATAGTAACAATAATATGGTTAGCAAAATAAAGAAAACAACAGCATCATATAATAACTCACTGAATACAATCACTTAGGATTTAAATTTTACTAAACAATGTAGCCTCTTCAGGCAAGAGTTGTCCATGTACCAACTGCTCAAATATTACCCTGGTGCTCTATTGCGTGCATATGAATGCATCAATAGGCCCTGCTAATCACATGAAGTACTAGGATCAAAAGGCAAAACACTGTCGTCTCTTGCATGGGATATTTGGAAAGAGAACAATATGACAAACTTCATGGAATAATGAGCATACTGATGTTCTGATAAGATGATTATCGGATTCTCCTTCACTGGATCCTTTTGTAATCTTCAAACTTCATTTTTCAAAATTTCAAGATCTCGAATCACAAATTGACAGTGCCCATGAAGGCCTAGTTTTTTTCTTAAAGAAAAAAATGTTTGCAAGTAATTCAAAGTGGTAGCAATCATAAGGCAGTCTCTTCCATGGACCATGTATTTCAAATAAGGTAGCATAGAGGGACAAGAGTGAGACCTCTGAAGAGAACAGGTGTCCACATTTATAGAATGATGGAGATATGTACACCTCTCCTTTCAGAGGCCTCTCACTGGTCAGCTAAAAGATACTTTGTGCACAGCCTTACATGCTGATCTATATATCAACTTGCATGAGTTACAAAATTTCTCACAACTACGGATGTCAGCAATTGAGAATAACATTAACCACAACTAAGAAAGCCTAGCACAAACAAAAACACTAAAAGACATCATGGGAAAAATTACCTGAAAATCCATTTCTTCATGGAGATATGCTAAACCACGTGCAGCATCTTGGGCAATTTTTAACCTCTGCTCCCATGAGAGAGTTGATTGGACTCGAGCTAATAGGTGATCCTCCAAACTTTTATTGGGCATCAATTCATATACTAGGAGTCTTTGAATCCCCCTCTCATCATCTTCAGCACAATAACCCACTAACTTGACAAGATTGGGATGCTTAACTACACCCAGAAAATTAACTTCTGTAACCCATTCCCTGTGTCCCTGGATGGTATAAAGTAAGTAGAGGAAATTAACATCACAAACACAAATCCAAAAAGATACCTTCATGCATGCATATTTTAGCCAATCAAATTTCAAACACAGCCCATTACATTCACAAACAAACGTAATTGAACAACTGGGAAAGAGAACCATTAGCAGATCATAGTGAGATTCAGACAAGAATGTAGTAGCATTAGTGCACAATGGCCCCCGTGGCAAACAAGCAGTGCAAACAATCAAATGGGGTTTGCTATCAAGACCGCCAACAATTTAGCAGCACAAAAAGCATTCCTAAGCCAAGGATCATACTACATCTATATAACCATTTCCTAAGAAATGATTGTCATTGTCTGCATCGCCCTAGTACAGTGTTGGCCAAGTAGTTAGAGATTGGGACTGAAATTTCTACATAGTTGGGGAATGAAATCTGCTGTGAAAGGTGTTGCTGCCAGATCACCTTTCAACGGGTAGTGGTAGCGCCGGGGAGTCCTCCGGTCTTCTTCGGTAGGATTGGATGCTCTGTAGCCGGTGGCTCTTGAACGGAGATCTACAAAAAATCCCAGAGCCGGGGTTACCAGTAAGGATTCTCCAACTATCAAGTCAGTAAGATGATCTATGCAATAACCGAAGCTGAGGAAGAAAATGGCAAGAAAGCCCAAATGAAAATGAACTTGTAATGGGGGTCACCAACCTCCTAACAAGTGTCCCTCTTATCAATTTATAGCATCATGCAGGATGATGGAGAGCTGTCATGAGAGTAGTGCCTTTTGACAGGTTCTGGTAGAATGTCAGAATATGTTAGAATAGTGTCAGGATATTGTCTCCCGTATCTTTTCTATTCAATGTCAGTGTCAGGATCTTGTCTCCCATGACTTTCGACTGAGATAACTGGAGATTGTTGAGGTTGCTAAGATAGCTTGTCACTTACTCGACCAAAGATACGTAGCTAATGATACTTGGTCATTGGTTCCTCGGTCACAATTCACTTGGCCAAAGTTATTCAGCCAATAATATTCGAGCCTGGTTGCTCAGCCTTTGGGGTTTGACCATACATGGCTCGGTCATTGAATGTCGGCCAATGAGGGTCTAAACCAGGATTCCCGGAACCGTCCTGTACCGTCCGGTATGGGGCATTCCGTACTGTACCGGCTCTTCGCCGGTACGGTTCGCCACCGAAAAACGGTCCGAACATCGGACCGTTGACAAAAACCAAAAAAAAAATTCGTACCGTACCGTACCGGTACGAACCGCCCGGTTCGGGTCGGTTCAGGCTCGGTTTGGGTCGGGTCGATTTAGTGAGAGGGGGGAGAAAGATTGTTTTTTTATTTAATTTGACACGCCGGTACACCTTACGGTACAGTACGGTATAGTACGTACCGTACCGTACTGCCCACTGACCGGTACGGGTCCCGGTACAGGTTCAGCGAACCTTGGTCTAAACTGTGGAGAGGCAACCATTGAGGGGCTGGACTATGAAAAGTCGGCCATTGAAGGGCCGGACTATGGAGAGTCAACCATTGAGGAGCCGGACTGTGGAGAGTCAGCCATTGAAGGTCAACTATTGAGGATCAGCCATTAAGGGTCTGGACCATGAAAAATCGGCCATTGAGGGTCGGAACTATGGAGAGTCGACCAGGTGCGAGCCTATAGGCATTGGTGGTGCCCGTCCATGAGGTGCTCATTCAAAATACTCGACTGCAAGTGGCTTAACTATCCGGCTCAGTTGTCATGCCAAGGGGGCTTCAATTGAATCTGGGTGATGTATGCATCACATGGAAACCATGCAGCATGTTGGAAAAGGTCATGCATCACCTTGGTGATAGGAACCATCATTGAGGAGAACGGTGCAGAGCTAGAAGAACCCGATAATGAGGGGGGTTGTGATCCTCTCGTGAAGAGTGGCGTATGGAAGTCTTCACCTAGCTCGCGAAGGTCTTATTTCTTCTTCTTTCGTTCTCTACGGGACTCCCTGTGGAGAAGAGAGCTCTATGGGAGAAAGAGAGCGATAGCTCCCGGATTGAAGTTGAAGGAAGGAGGTATCATTGACCGAACCTTCATTTTCTGTTCCTCGCACAACTCCTTGCTGCAGCTGGTGAGAGGGAAAGCAATGACTCGTGGACCAAGGTTGGAAGAGAGGGACGTGGTTAACCGAGTTGATGTGGGTGTTAGGACCATGTCCTGGACCAAAAAGGAGTTCAGGCATGCTCACGTGGCTTTTTGGCAAGCTTCTGTTGCTTTATTAGGCCAAACAGGTCCGATACTACCACAACAATGCCCCCCTCCCGAGTCCAAAAATGCTGCTGGTTTCGATTTTTATTTTTATTTTTTGGATGAAGCGAGTAATGCTACTTTTTCGGTCTTTATCCAAGAGAGCAAGAGTAAAACCCAACTGAATGAAATCTGAATAATGAAAGTTGTACCAGAATAAAAGTAGGAATAAAATCTGATTGGCAGAAATCCAAATAAAAGGAATTGTACCCGAGAGAGAGCGGGAGTAGAATCCAACTGAGAGAAATCTGAATAACGGGAGTTGTACCCAATGAAAGCGGGAGTAAAATCTGACTAGAATAAATCCAAATAACAGGAATTGTGCTCGAGGGAGAGCGAGAGTAGAATCCGACTGAAAGAAATCCAAATAATGGGAGTTATACCCGAATGAAAGCGGGAGTAAAATCCGACTAGAAAAAATTCGAATAACAAGAATTGTACCCGAGAGAGCGGGAGTAGAACCCGACTAAGAAAAATCCAAATAATGAAAATTGTACCCGAATGAAAGCAGGAGTAAAATCCGATTGGAAGAAATCCGAATAATGGGAATTGTACTCGAGAGAGAGCGGGAGTAGAACCCAACTAAGAGAAATCCGAATAACAGGAGTTGTACCCAAATGAAAACGGAAGTAAAATCCAACTGAAAGAAATCCGAATAACAAAAATTATATCGAGAAAGAGCGGGAATAGAACCCGACTGATAGAAATTTGAATAATGGAAATTGCACCCGAATGAAAGTGGGAATACAATCCGACTAGAAGAAATCTGAATAACAGGAATTGTACCTGATAGAGAGCGAGAGTGGAACCCGACCGAGAGAAATCTGAATAATGAGAGTTGTACCCGAATGAAATGGGAGTTACCTTTGCGAGGAGTTACCTTTGTAAAGAGTTACTCAAATGGAAGTTATCCTTATGGGAGTTACCCGAATGAGATTGGAGTTATCTTTATAAGAAGTTACCCGAATGAGAATTATCTTGACGAGAGTTACCTTTGTAAGGAGTTATCCGAATGAAATAAGAGTTGCCTTTGTGAGAAGTTACCCTTGCGGGAGTTACCCGAATGGGAGTTATCCTTGCAAGAGTTACCCACATGAGATGGGAATTACCTTTGTAAGGAGTTACCTGAATAAGAATTACCTTAACAAGAGTTATTTTTGTGAGAAGTTATCCTGGTAGGAGTTATCCAAGATGGAGATGATTGCCAACCTTCTTCGACGGACGATTAGTTGGCCATATGGGAGTTGACTATTGAAAGTCAACTCGACTGTTAAAAATCGGTAATAAAGAAGCCAAAATATAAAGAGTCAGCTATCGAGGAGTCAGATTGTAGAGAGTCAGCTTTTGAGGAGCCGGACTATGAAGGGTCGGCCATGGAAGGGCCGGACTATAGAGAGTTGGCCTTTGAAGAGTTGATGGGTCCCGCCGGTATTGGTGGTGCTCGCCCACGCATCACTCGATTTGGGTGATTTAGCTTTCTAGCTTAGTCGTCCACCGAGAGGAGACTCAATCGATCCGAGAAGATGGCTGGCATTAAATGCCTTGAAGCTCTCAGCACGAACTGCTTAACTCCTTGCCATGTGCATCATGTGGGTGATGGGAACCATGCACCGCATGGAAGAAGGCCATGCATCATGTTGGAGGCCAGGCATCACGTGGAAGAGGAGGCCATGCTCCATGTTGGCAAGGCGGCCAAGCACTGCATAGGTGAGGAGGCCATGCTCCATGTGGATGATGAGGCCATGGCGAACTGGCAATGGGTGTGTTGGAGGTGGTTGGGAAGCCAAGTTGGCTACAAGCACCAACGTGGGAGTCGAGGCGGGCACACTGTGTGCCAGAGGCGGTCAAGACACCAAGTTGGCTACATGCATCGAGGTGGCCGCGACATCAATGTGGCAGCCGAGGTGGGCATGCTGCGTGCCAGAGACGATAGCGATGCCGAGTTGGCTACAGGCATCGAGGTGGTTGTGACATCGTGGGAGCCAAGGCGGGCACGTCATATGCTGAAGGTGGTCGAGGCGGGCGCGTCGCATGTCGGAGATGATCGAGATCCTGAGCTGGTTACATGCACCGAGGTGGCCCCAACACTGATGTGGGAGCCGAGGTGGGTGTGCCCCATGAAGGAGGCGATAGCGATGCCGAGTTGGCTACAGGTGTCGAGGTGGCCGCGACACTGATGTGGGAGTTGAGGCGAGCGCATCGCATGCCGGAGGCAGTCGAGACACGAAGTTAGCTACAGGCACCGCTGTGGGTGTGATGCCGCATGGGAACCGAGGCGGGATGCCAAGCTGGCCACGGGCATGTCGGAGGCGGTCGGCCTCGAGGGTCATCACATAGCAACAGAGCTCCAACGAACGATGTTGAAGCTTGGTGAGCTCCGACGAGTTATGGTGAGCCATCATGAGCTCTGGCTGGCGAAGGTGTGGCCATCGCAAGCTCCAATTGGCGAGAGCGTGGCCTGTGAGCTCCTACAGGTGAAGGCGAGATATTGCAAGCTTTGGAGGATGGAGGTAAGCCATCGCGAGCTTTGGAGGACGAAGGCAAGCCGTCACAAGCTCCGACGGGCGGAGACGAACCATAGCGAGCTTCAACTGGCAGAAGCATCAAAGGCATGGCCGTCACAAGCTCCGACGGGCTACGACGGTTGTCGTTGATGGTGATGTGGAAGCCCTCTTGAAAGGGCCATAGCATAATGTTTTGCCCATGAACCTCACACCATTCATAACGAAAATCCTCCACTGCCTGGAGTGAGGGGATCTCAATCCACTATGCTGCATGGAGTGGAGTGATCCCACACACAAGAAAAAAATGGAGTGACATGAACTGTTGCTTCATGTGGATGATGGGATCCTAATCCATACAGGAAGTGCATCGAGTGGAGGGTGAGCTGGAAAGCACCAAGGTAGATAGGAGGTTCCTTGAAAAGACAGAAACCTATTTTTTAATTATTGATAACTCCTTCGAACCCACTGCTCTAGACATTATTATGGATCTCTCCTGCTTGGTAGAGATGCCACCGATATTCTCTTCCTCCTCTAGGTTCAATACATTGTCCATCTTATTTCGTAGAAGATCGAAGATAGTGACCATGCTGTGTAGAAGATAGCTAATGATGATGTTCCTTTGGAACCGTATATGGAAGCAGAGGTTAGTACTAGCAACAACATAGTGACATACCGAAAGTTGAGATGGGAGTTACCCGACTGCGAGAAATCTGAATAACGAAAGTCGTACCCAAATAAAATGGAAGTTGCCTTTGCGAGTTATCCGAATGAGATGGAAGTTACCTTTGTAAGAAGTTACCTGAATGGAAGTTACCCGAATGAGATCGGAGTTATCTTTGTGAGGAGTTACCCGAATGAGAATTATCCTGATGGGAGTTACCTTTGTGAGGAGTTATCTGAATGAAAAGGAAGTTACCTTTATGAGAAATTATCCCAATGGGTGTTACCCTTGCAAGAGTTATCCAAATAAGAGTTATCCTTGCAAGAGTTATCTGAATGAGATGGGAGTTACCTTTGTGAGGAGTTACCTGAATGAGAATTA
This sequence comes from Areca catechu, assembly GCA_021397845.1. NCBI lineage: Eukaryota > Viridiplantae > Streptophyta > Magnoliopsida > Arecales > Arecaceae > Areca > Areca catechu. Next base: position 4,450,512 of record CM038040.1, on the reverse strand, counting down.
CTGACAAGAGTTATCTTTGTGAGAAGTTACCCTAATTATCTAAGATGGGGGTGATTAGCCAACCATCTTCTTCGGCAAACTATTAGTTGGCCGGATGAGAGCTTGACAGTCATAAATCAACTCGACTGTCAAAAGTCGGCCATAGAAAGGACAAACTGTAAAGAGTCGATTATGGAAGAACCGGACTATAGAGAGTCAGCTTTTGAGCCAGACTATGAAGGATGGAGGGACCAGACTATAGAAAGTTGGCCTTTGAAGAGCCGATGGGTCTCGCGGGCATTAGTGGTGCTTGCCCATGGATCACTCAATCTCGAATGATTCGGCTTTCTAACTTAGTCGTCGCACTGAGAGGAGCCTTCAATCGATCCAAGGAGATGGCTGGCATTGAATGCCTTGAAGCTCTCAGCATGGACCGCTTAACTCCTTGCCATGTGCATCATGTGGGTGATGGGAACCATGCACCGCATGGGAGAAGGCCATGCATCACATTGGAGGAGACCAAGCACCACGTGAAAGAGGAGGCCATGCTCCATGTTGGTGAGGTGGCCAGGCACTACATGGGTGAGGAGGCCATGGCAAACTAGCCATGGGTGTGCTGGAGGTGGTCGAGAAACTGAGTTGGCCGCAAACGTCGACGTGGGAGCCGAGGCGAGCGCGCTGTGTGCCAAGGCAATCGGGATACCAAGTTGGCTACAGGCACCGAGGTGGCCGCGACACCGACGTGGCAGCCGAAGTAGGCATGTCACGTGCCAGAGGCGATAGCGATGACAAGTTGGCTATAGGCGTCAAGGTGGCCATGATGCTGACGTGGGAGCTGAGGCAGGCATGCCACGTGTCGGAGGTGGTCGAGGTAGGCACACCGTGTGCCGGAGGCGGTTAAGGCAGGTGCACTGCGTGCCGAAGGCGGTCAGGATACCGAGTAGGTTACATGCACCGAGATAGCCGCAATAGCGACATGGGAGCCGAAGTGGGCGTGCTGTACGATGGAGGCAATAGCGATGCTGAGTTGGCTACAAGTGCCGAGGTGGTTGCAACACCGATGTGGGAGCTAAGGCGGGTACACCACATGCCGAAGATGGTCGAGACACGGAGCTAGCTACAAGCACCGACGTGGGAGCCAAGGCAGGATGCCAATCTGGCCACGAGCGTGCCGGAGGCGATCGGCCTCAAGGGTCATCGTATAGCAACGGAGCTCTGACGGACGATGGTGAAGCCCGATGAGCTTTGACGGGCTGTAGCGAGCCATCACGAGCTTTGACCAGTGAAGGTGTGGCCCTCGCAAGCTCCGGTTGGCGGGAGCGTGGCTCGTGAGCTCTTACAAGCGGAAATGAGCTGTTGCAAGCTTTGGAGGACGGAGGCAAGCCATCGCCAGCTTTGGAGGACGGAAGCAAGCCATCACCAGCTTTGGAGGGCGAAGGCAAGCCATAGCATGCTCCAATAGGAGGAGGCGAACCATGGCAAGCTTCAATTGGTGAAGGCATCGAAGGCGTGGCCATCGCAAGCTCCGACAAGCTACGACGGTTGTCATTGATGGTGATGTGGAAGCCCTCTTGGAAGGGTCGTAGCATAGTGTGTGTGCCCATGAACCTCGTACCATTCATAACCAAAAATCTTCACTGCCTGGAGTGAGGGGATCTCAATCCACTATGTTGCATGGAGTGGAGTGATCCTACCCACAGGGAACACATGGAGTGACATGAACTGTTGCTTCATATAGATGATGGGATCCTAATCCACAGGGAGTGCATCGAGTGAAGGGTGAGCTGAAAAGCACCAAGGTGGATGGAAGGTGACTTAAAAAGATAGGAACCTATTTTTTAATTAATGATAACTCCTTCGAACCCACTGCTCTGGACATTATTGTGGATCTCTCCTTCCGCTTGGCAGAGACACCACCAACACTCTCTTCCTTGTCTAGCTTCAATACATTTCCCATCTTATTTCGTAGAAGATCAAAGGTAGTGACCGTGCCATTGTAGAAGATAGCTAACGATAATGTTCCTTTGGAACCTGATCTGGAAGCGGAGGTTAGTATTGGCAGCGACACAGTGACATACCGAAAGGTGGTGTCTCCAGGGGGTGATCTCATCTCTGGTCCGCCGCTTGTCGCCATGTCAAAGGTGATGACACTTCTTTATAGCTCGGGGTTTTTACTTTGAGATCACTCCCTGGATTCCTAAGGAGTTCTTGGGCTCCTGATCTGCCCCCAGGCTTGCAAAAGATTGCCATTGATATGCTAGTTAAGAAGCATCAATCTCTATCCTTGCTACGATCCTCTCAGCTTCTGAATCTTATTCCCTTCCTGGCGCGCCAATCTATTGCTGCTAGATCACCTTCCGACGGATCGTGGTAGCACCGAAGAGTCCTCCGATCTTTTCCAACAGGATCAGATACTTTGTAGCTGGTGGCTCTTGAATGAAGACCTGCAAAAAGATCCAGGACCGGGATTACTGATAGGGATACTTCGATGATCAAGTCAGTAGGGTGATTTAAGCAACAGCTGAAGCTGAAAAAGAAAATGGCGAGAAAGTCCAAATGGAAATAAGCATGTAGTGAGGGTCACTAGCTTACCTCTCGGGTGTCCCTCTTACCAATTTATAGCATCATGCAGGATGATGAAAAGCTGTCAGGAAAGTAGTGCTTTCTGACAAGTTCTGGTAGAATATCAGGGTATGCTGGAATAGTATCAAGATATTGTCTCTTGTATCTTTTATGTTGGAACAGTGTCCATTGCAATGTCAAGATCTTGTCTCCCATGACCTTCGACCGAGATAGCGGAAGGTTGTTGAAGTTACTGGGACAGCTTGTCACTTACTTGACCAAAGATACACAGCTAATGATGCTTGGTCATTGGTTTCTTGGTCACAGTTCACTTGGCCAACATTATTTAGCCGATAATATTTGGGTCAAGTTGCTCGGCTTTTGATGCTCGATCATACGTGGCTCGGTTATTGAAGGCCGGCCATTAAAGATCTGAACTATGGAGAGTCGATCATTAAAAGTTTAAACTATGGAGAGTCGGTCATTGAAAGATAGCCATTGAGAGGCCAGACCGTGGAGAGTTGGCCATTAAAGATCGGCCATTGAGGTGCCGGACTGTGGAGAGTCGATCATTGAAAGTTGGCCATTGAAGGGTTGGACTGTGAAGAGTTGGCCATTGAAGATTGACTATTGAGGGGCTAGACTATAGAAAGTCGGTCGTTGAAGATCGACTATTGAAGGTCAACCATTAAACATCTAAACCATGAAAAGTCGGTCATTGAAGATCGGCTATTAAGGGGCTGGACTATTGAGAGTCAGCCATTGCATGCCAGAGGATTGGAACTATGGAGAATTGGCTGAAAGTCAGCGGGGTGAGAGCCTGTAGACGTTAGTGGTGCCCGTTCATGGGTTGCTCATCCAAAATACTCGACTGCAAGTGGCTTGACTTTCCAGCTCAATTGTCGTGCCAAGGGAGCTTCAATTGAATTTGGATGATGCATGCATCATATGGAAACCATGCCGCACATTAGAGAAGGCCATGCATCATCTTGGTGATAGAAATCATCATTGAGAAAAACGATGCAGAGCTAGAAAAAGAACTCGACAATGAAGGAGGGCTGTGATCCTCTTGCAAAGAGTGGCATATAGAAGTCTTCACCTAGCCCGCGAAGATCTCTTTTCTTCATATTTCGTTCTCTACGGGACTCTATGTGGAGAAGAAAGTTCTATGGAAGAAAAAGAGCGATAGCTCTTGGATTGAAGTTGAAGGAAGGAGATATCGTTGAACCAACCTTCATTTTTTATTTCTCATACAACTCCCTGCTACAGCTAGTGAGGGAAAGTAATGGCTCTTGGACCAAGGTAGCAAGAGAGGGACGTGGCTGACCCAGTTGGTATGGGTGTTAGGACCATGTCCTGGACCAAAAAGGAGTTCGGGCTTCTGCTGCTTTATTGGCCGAACAGGTCTGATACTACTGCAACGAAAGGAGAAATCTTGAAAGAAGACAGGAAGATGCTAAGATGTATCGTAGCATGTATAAAATAGTCGAAAAAGGCAAATTTAGAATGTCTCTTCTCCAGTCACTGGAGAGGTGCAGGCCAATCAGCCGTTCCTAACAGACGGACATCAGGTGATTTGCACTGGACATTTCCAGACCAAACGTGAACTGAAGAAGATCAAACTCAAAATAGATCCCATCCAGTAGCTCGAAAAATATCGAATATTGTCAGTAAATTACAAAAGGACCAGAAACTAAAGAAAGTTCAAAGCAGCAAACTGCCCAAAAATTTCAAGGTCTTCTAAAATCAACAGTCTGTAATGCCACGCGTAATTCATATAATCCATTGATCTACACTAACGATCAAGGTATCAATTATCAAATAATACATACAAACGGGATCCATCGGAAAAAAATTCTGACACTTGCTACAAGAGAATCACACTAAGAAAATTCTAGCAACACTACACCGTAAGCACTAAAAACTAAAATTTCAACACCAAAGATTCTCGGTCGAATCCCATTCCATCGCTTCCGAGTCATAGCAGTACAGATTACAGATCAAAGACGGATTTATGAGGTGAAAAGAACAAAATATCAACAAAACAAATCAAGGGGAAGAAGAAATTTTGCCTGCAATCCATTTCGATTCAACTGCTTCACGGCAACATCTATGGTCTCGGCATCGCCGTCCTCTCCCGGAACCGTAAGGATGCCTCTGTAGACGCACCCAAACCCTCCCTCTCCGATCACGAGGCCGCGACTGAACCCCCTAGTCGCCGCCTTCAGCTCCGCGAACGTAAACGCCCGGAGTCCGTCCGGCAGCTGCCCCTGGCGGCAGAGGGGGGGCGAGCGATCCTCCTCCTCCAGTCGCGGGAGAGCCCGGGGGCCGTGATCGATCTCGGCCCACCACCCGGCCGAGGGGACGCTGAGGGAGCGGTTCCAGGAGAACCGGGAAGGCCTCGGCTCGGGCCCCGCTTCATCGCCAGCGGCGGAAAAGTGGAAGCACTTCATTGCCGAAGGGAAACCCTGAAGAGCTTGGGAAACGAAGAAGGGAGGAGAAAAGGAGTGGAATTATAGAAGAAGGCATGGGAGAGAAGAGGTCAAACGAGGAGGTTGAGGAGAGACGAACCGCCCTGAGAAATATATGAAAATGAAGGGAAAAGGAACGGTAGAGAATTCGGAGGGGGTTTGGGAGAAATTTTACAATGGGGGAGGAGTGAGATACGGTCATAGGAGGAGGGCTTATTTATATTTTTTGTTTGTTTCAGGGGATCTCGTACTATTTTTTTATTTTTTAAAAAATTTTTGAAAACGAGTAGGTCAGGGAGGCGTGTCAGTGTCGGTCGCGTTGCTGCAGGATGGGGGCCGGTTTCACGTCACGAGCAAACTCAGCCAAATGGCCAAAAAGAAAAAGCGCGAGTTACAACCGTTAGCAGCCCGTGTGGTCCACCAGGAGTTCCACGGAGACTAAACAAACTCACCTAATCTTGGTGAACCAAGGGCTTGATTTGGAGGGTTTCCCGTTCCCTTCAAATCTCGAGGCAGGATTGGAAATTTTTCAATGATTCAGGTTACGGTCTTTGGTTTTTTAAGTGCCTTTGGTTTGCTTTACCGCTAGCCATTTAGTTTTTCTAAGAATGGAAGCATCAGGAGTTTGAAAGACTCTAAAACCGAGTTGATCTAGAACTTGGGTTGGATTGAGTCTTGATGGTTTGAGAGCTAGCTGGGTCAATACTGCATCCCCTTGGTCTCTCTCTCTCTCTCTCTCCCTCTTAATCCCACTTGTAAAAAAGAGATCTTTCTTACCAAAAAAAAAAAAAACAGAGAGAGAGAGAGATCTTTTGGCGTGTGCGTTCCAACTTTTCATTTCCACCCGGACTCCCCACCTTCTGACCTTCATGTGGTGCAGGTTGGTAAGCTCTCCCTTTCCGGTGGGTTCGCAATGCCACAACATGTGAAAATGATGTTTGATGATCCAAATAAAATTATTAAGATAATTTAAAATTACTGATGATTCATATTATATGATGAACCAATTCTTAGTAATCTAAAATTATTTTATTTAGTAGATACTAATCTAGTAATTAAAGATCTTAAGATATCTATGACTAACTTGTTTGGTATTATTCTATAAAAATTTAAGATTGCGAGTTATATAATATCCAAACTATTCCTAATATATCTCATAAAAAGATATTTATTAATCATATAAAATATATTGTAATAGTATATTAATATAATTATTAATATTTTCAATAAAATATATTAATTATTAATTAATATTTTATTTATATTTATAATATATTATTTATTAATACAAATATTTATTTTGATTATAAAAATAATGTTAATATATTAAATATTTTTTATATAAATATAAAGTATAATAAAATATTTCTACTCTAATTTTAAATTATCATTGAATCACAATATGATAATAATATATATTATAATATAATATATAACATTAATATAATATAATATTAGATATATAATATTGATATAATATATTAACGGTATATTTATATAGCAACTTTTTTTGTTAAATTTAAAAATATTTTTATTCTTAAATTCTAGTCCAAGATCATTGCTTGGGATTGTTGCCGATCTCACCGCGGTGGCCTATAGCTCGTGAGCTGGCGCCGGTTCTTGGACTCTCTCATCTCGAGATCTCCAAGCTTCTGGACCTGCAAAACAAAATCAGAGACCCGGGCTCGGGATCCCGGTGGGGGTACTCCGATGGTCAAGTAAGAGAGCGGCAAGATGGAACGGGACCTCTAAGGCGGGTTCCCGAAGGATTCCCGTGCTTAGAGGAGATGTAAATGAAAGAAGTGTGAGGAAGAGGGGAGTTGAAGCCCGACTTCCTGCGCTGGGTTCGCCGAGCTCACGCCTGAGGACTTCCCGGGGTCCCCCGGATCGTTCTCTCGATGTTCTCCCTCTTTTTCGACCTACCTTTCTGCCCGTTTTTATTGTCCCTTTTATACCACCGGACCGCCTTCAGCCCACGTCTCCTCCCGGAGGCTTCCCGAGACCTCTGGGTCTTCTTTTCTCGCTCTTCTCCTTTGAGTCTGGGAGTTAAGTGGCCGGCACGTCTCGTCCGCCGTGTGTCACAAAAAGCGGAGGACTGGTGAGACCTCGGGCCGAGCATGGGAGCTCTCCTTTCGGGACGTTGACGATGGGCTTCTAGCCATTTTAGACTCCTGCCCGCAAGGATTTCATTCCTCGGTTGCGGGGCCCTGTTTAACTTATGCAAACGAGGTTTCGCATATCACTGCAGGCCATACTGGCGTCCCATACGGGGCACGGCGCGCGTCGGCCCCCAGTGGCGACCTCGTGATCCATGTCTCTACCTCCCCGAGGCCTTGCAGAGTAGGGCTGACTTCGACCGAAGTGGAACTGTCAGGGGGCACCACCTGGCGGTGGAGTAGGGGCTGCCAGCTTCGGCCGAGGTGGACCCCTCCTAGGTGGACACCTGGCGGAGTGGCAGAGAGAGGCTCGACTTCGACCGAGGTGGACCCATCTTGGGGTGCCACCTAGCGAAGGAGCAAGATGGCCCGGCTCGACCTCGGTAGAGGTGGACCTGTCTTGGGGTGCCATCTAGCGAGGGAGCGAGGGGCCGCCAGCTTCAGCCGAGGTGGACCCCTCCTGGGTGGACACCTGGCGGAGTGGCAGAGATAGGCTCGACTTTGGTCGATGTGCACTCGTCACCTGGCGAAGGAGCAGGAGGGCCCGGCTTGACCTCGGCAGAGGTGGACCCGTCCTGGGATGCCACCTGGCGAGGGAGCGAGGGGCCGCCAGCTTCAGTCAAGGTGGACCCTTGGTGGAGTGGCAGAGAGAGGCTCGACTTCGGCCGAGGTGGACCCGTCTTGGGGTGCCACCCGGCGAAGGAGCAGGAGGGCCCGGCTCGACCTCGGCAGAGGTGGACCCGTCTTGGGGTGCCACCTGGCGAGGGAGCAAGGGGCCGCCAGCTTCGGCCGAGGTGGACCCCTCCTGGGTGGACACCTGGTGGAGTAGCAGAGAGAGGCTCGACTTCGGCTGAGGTGGACCCATCTTGGGGTGACACCTGGCGAAAGAGCAGGAGGGCCCGGCTCGATCTCAGCAGAGGTGGACCCGTCTTGGGGTGCCACCTGGCGAGGGAGCGAGGGGCCGCCAGCTTCGACCGAGGTGGACCCCTGGCGGAGTGGTAGAGAGAGGCTCGACTTCGGCCGAGGTGGACCCGTCTTGGAGTGCCACCTGGCGAAGGAGCAGGAGGGCCCGGCTTGACCTCGACACAGGTGGACCCGTCTTGGGGTACCACCTGGAGAGGTAGCGAGGGGCCGCCAGCTTCGACCGAGGTGGACCCCTCCTGGGTGGACACCTGGCGGAGTGGCAGAGAGAGGCTCGACTTCGGCCAAGGTGGACCCGTCTTGGGGTGCCACCTGACGTAGGAGCAAGAGGGCCCGGCTCGACCTCGACAGAGGTGGACCCATCTTGGGGTGCCACCTGGCGAGAGAGCGAGGGGCCACTAGCTTCGGCCGAGGTGGACACCTGGCGGAGTGGCGGAGAGAGGCTCGACTTCGGTCGAGGTGGACCCATCTTGGGGTGCCACCTGGCGAAGGAGCAGAATGGCCCGGCTCGACCTCGGCAGAGGTGGACCCGTCTTGGGGTGCCACCTAGCGAGGGAGCGAGGGGCCGCCAGCTTCAGCCGAGGTGGACCCCTCCTGGGTGGACACCTGGCGGAGTAGTAGAGAGAGGCTCGACTTCGGCCGAGGTGGACCCGTCTTGGGATGCCACCTAGCGAAGGAGCAGGAGGGCCTGGCTCGACCTCAACAGAGGTGGACCCATCTTGGGGTGCCACCTGGCGAGGGAGCGAGGGGTCGCCAGCTTCGACCAAGGTGGACCCCTCCTGGGTGGACACCTGGCGGAGTGGCAGAGAAAGGCTTGACTTCGATCGAGGTGGACCCGTCTTGGGATGCCACATGGTGAAGGAGCAGGAGCACTTCTTCTCGAACGGGGATCTTTGAAAGAAAAAATCCACGTGGTACTGACCGTATTCAGCTGGACCTGACACGCGCTCCACGTCAGCGATATAGCCATATCAGTTGCCCCCCCATCCCCAGGTCCCATTGAGGCGTCATGGCTTGGGACGTGGGGATTTAATACGGAGATGACGTGGAGAAGACAAAAATCTCGCACCATCATTGCCATGATCGCTGCCGCCGCTCCTGTTGCGCCCGAGGCCCTGTGAGGGGTCGCCACGTGCGCACGTCTGACGGGCCATTAATGTGTCGTTTCGAAACCGAGGCAGTTTCTATCGAACCGAAGCGTCGATGTCGAGCGTGCCTCCACGTGGCAGTCATCTAATGGCCCAGGACGGAAAGAAGCGTACGGTTGCTGTCAATCGAACTTGAAAAGGAGGGGGACTTTCCAGAAACGAGGTTTCTCCGCTTTCTCGCACCTCGCCGGTGGTTGCAGTGGTCTCCCTTCATCTTCCAGGGTCTCCATTCCTTTGGTTCAAAATATCCCGGTGAGTGCCTGCGTCTCCTTTTCTCTTCCTCTATCTCCCAACCCTCGCACGAGTTTTTCTTGCTTCTTCTTTTTCCATGGCGCGTCGCCGTCATGTCTCTTCCAACCCGGACGAGGCCGGTCCTTCCCGGTTGAGGACTCAATCGTCTTCCTCCTCGGAGGGGGAAGAGATTCTGGATGAGGTCTGGAGGCAGCTCCAACCTGGGGTCGTGACCATAGGCATCCCTAGGGGTCCTAGGTCTTCTCCCATAGTTTCCGCACATCCCGTCTCTTCTCTTCCTCCTCCGGAGGCCTCTTCCTCCGGTCCCTCCGGTTACACTTCGACGATGACTGGAGATAATCTTTCCCGGATCCGGGACACCTATAGGGTCCCAGATTCAATCCGCCTTTCCCTCCCAAGGCATAGGGATCGAGTAACCTCAAGTGGCCTTGGGAGGGTCGCCTTCTACGAGGACTTCCTTACTGGGGGTCTTCGTTTTCCCATTCATCCCTTCTTTCTTTCGTTCCTCAGCCATTATCATTTAGTCCCAGCCCAGTTGGCTCCTAATGCCATCCGGGTCATCTTCGCCTTCGTCGTCTTCTGCCACTTCCACGGGTTCGTTGCCCGTTTCTTCCTCTTCAGGGCTCTCTTCATCCTGAAGCGTTACTCCACCGATGATGGCTGGTGGTACATTTTGCCCCGGCCTAGGTGCCTTAAGTTCGACCTTCCTTCCTCGATCAAGGGTTGGAAGAACCGCTTCTTTTTCGCCTTGGTCGAGAACGTCGACTGGGCCTGGAGTGAGTCGGACCGGTCCCCCAACCGGAATTCCAAGGTCGAGCCGGCGGATCAGGATGACTTTATGCTACTGCTGGGTGACGTGGTCCCAGCCCTCGACGTTCTGCTCTCAGAGCAGAATTTATTTGAGGCAGGGGTCAGTCCCATCCGGGAGTTGGGTGAGGCTCGATTCTCCTTTCTTCACCTTCATGTTCTGCCCTGCACTTCCTTCCTTTTATAATGGCCTAACCACCCATTTTTTCTTCAGGTATGAAGTTCTCCATAGAAAGCTTGATGGAGGGCATCCTGGAGAGGGACGCTGCCGAAGGCCCCCAGCGAAGAGGGCTCGCATTGAGGCAAGCCATGGGCCTGCGCCCACCTCTGCCATCACCGATCCTGGGGCAGCGGCTCCTGCTCCGGGGTTGCCTCGAGCCCGGGTGCCAGATGTCTCTGTCGTCGACCTCGACAGGGTTGGGGAAGAGAGGAGGCCGGAACCTCCTCGGGCGACACCTACTCCAGATGCCACGCCGGCCACTTCCACGATGGCCACCAGGGCAACGGCGGCTCCACCGACGGCTGCATTGCCTGGCGAAGGGATGGCCGCCCTGCCTGCTATGGATGACCTCGCTTCACCGCCGAGCCTCAACCACCACTCCTCCATGAACCGTGATCAGGGGCTCGCGAAGAAAGTGATGGAATTCACGAGCACCTCCCGGGACCGCCACCTGAGGGACGGCCGGGACTACACAGAGGCATTTGCTCGGGATCCTCCCGCTACTGTTTACGGTAAGTTCCGAGCTCTGACCTTTTAAAGTTCCAGTTGGATTCTGATGATGTCTTGTGTCTTTTTTTTTTTGCAGATCGGGATAGATGTCCTCCTGCTGAGGAACTTCCTCGTCGGCTACGCCAAGAAGGACGCCGAGAAGGAGAAGAAGCTCGGCATATTCGCAGTAGACATCAAGGACCTCATGGATAAGGGGGTCGAACTGCGAGCGAACAACCAGGCCCTTCGGGCGGACCTGGGCCGCGCCGAGGGGCGCATGAAGGAGCTCGAGATCTCTCTGTCGGAGGAGAGGATCTCGAACCAGCGCCGCGTGGGGGAAGACGCGGTGGAGAAGACTCGCCTCAGGGCTCGGTCCCAGTCGTTGGAGCGCCGGGTTGAAGAGGTGCTCAAGGAGCTGACCGCAGCCAAGGAGAAGAACTCCTACATCAATGGGCTGCTGGAGGTGTCCAAGAGGGAGACACAGGAGGCCGTGCCAAAATTCTGGGCCTTTGAAGAGTACGTCGCGGAGTTGCACGAGACGGCGGTGGACTCCTTTCTGAAGGGCTTTCAAGTGTGCCGGGAGAATGTGAGCTCGTTCTACCCCGAGCTCGACCTTACCCGAGTCGTCCTGGGCTGCCGGAGAGAAGATCCCGCTGGAGGAGCTTCGACAGCGACGCCAGCTGAGGTGGTGGCTCCCAAGCAGCCTTCCGACGATGCCGCCGACAGAGATGGTGCCCCCCAGCCTCAGGAGGACGCGGTGGCGGCGAAGCAGCCCTGAAGCTTTACATCTTTTTTTTTTCTGTGGTCATGTATTCCTTTTTTTTTTTCTTGGGGATCTTCTGGCCTGTCGGGGCTCCCCCCTTTTTGTAAGGAATCTTCCACCAGAAATGAAAACTTTCTTTTTCATTAACTTGTCCTTTCAATTTATTATTTCTTTTCTTCTCTCTCTCTTCTTCTTTTTTTTGCATCTTCCGGACTGAACCCCGGCGCTAGCTACTGGGACTAAGTCCCGTAGTGCATTCCGAGCTGAACTCCGGGATTGCGTGGGTGAACTGGATTCTGCTCCACCTTCCAAACCGAAGTCCGGGACTTCGCTTTGGAACCGGGTCCCTCGCGAACTTCCAGACTGAACCCCGGAGCCGTGGGCTGAAATTGAGCCCTACACGGCTTACTGAGCTTTTCTCCGGGATTTTGTAGGACCGAGACCTAAGTCTCTGGGACCTCTTCCAGACTGAACTCCGGGGTCGCATGTCGGAATTTAGTTCCGTGCGATACTCCAGACTGAACTTCGAGATTTTTATAAGAGGGACATCGCACCTTCGCGGATCTTCCGCCGTGTCCATGCTCGCCGAACTTAGAGCTGGATGGCTTTTGCCCTACGAGACGAGAGTAGGAATTTGGTTAAAAAGATTTTATTATTGAAGTTTGAGGGGTCTTACACTATTGGTAGTACATCCTCAAGTTTGAGGCATTCCAGGTCCGAGGGAATCGGGATCCGCCTAGCTCCTCCAAGCAGTATGCCCCGTGGGGAAGTGCCTCCGCCACCCTATAAAGGCCTTCCCAATTTGGGGAGAGCTTCCCGCGCTCCTGCGGCTGAGAAGCTTTAGCGCGGCGGAGCACCAAGTCTCCCTGGCGGAAGGACTTCGGTCGCACCCTAGAGTGTAGTATATGACCACTCATTACCGGTAAGCCGCCATCCGAACTCGGGCCCTGTCCCTCGTTTCTTCAAGGAGGTCGAGGTTTAGCAGCATCCTGGCAGGGTTCTCCGTCTCGTCATACTGCTCCATGCGCAGGGTCGGTAGGCTGAGCTCAACTAGAATAACCACTTCCGCTCCGAAGACGAGGTTGAATGGGGTCTCATCCGTAGCCGTCTTTGGGGTAGTGTGATACGCCCAAAGGATGCTCGGGAGCTCTTCTGCCCACCTACCCTTGGCCTGGTCCAGTCTTGTCCGGAGGCCTTGCAATATGGTCCTATTTGTTACCTCGGCTTCTACGTTCGTATGAGGATGCGCCACCGAAGTGAAACGATGATGGATGCCAAGGTCGCCACAAAACTCCTCGAACTCCCGACAATCGAACTGACGTCCATTGTCGGTGATGATGGTGTGCGGTAGGCCGAAGCGGTAAATAATTAACTTCCAAAGGAACTTGGTGACGTTTGCCTCCATGATCCGGACCAAGGGTTCGGCCTCGACCCACTTCGTGAAGTAGTCGATGGCCACGATCAAGAATTTTCATTGCCCGGACGCCGGAGGAAAAGGTCCTAGGAGATCCATGCCCCATTAAGCGAACGGCCATGGGGCGGAGAGCTAGGAGAGTGGAGCAGCGGGCTGACATTACACCACGGCGTACCGCTGACACCAGTCGTACCTCTTCACAAAGTCAGCTGTGTCTTCTTTCATTGTCTCCCAGAAATAACCTTGATGGAGGGCCTTGTATGCCAGTGTCCTGCCCCCCACATGGTTCCCACAGATACCCTCGTGGACCTCTTGGAGCACGAGTGCGGCTTCTGCGGGTCTCAGACACTAGATGAGCGGGTAGGAGTAGAATCTACGATACAGTAGCCCATCCATCAAAACGAACCGTGCAGCCTTCCTCTTAATGAGGCCAGCCGCCACGCGGTCCTCTGGCAAGGTTCCGTTGGTGATGTACTCAATGTATTTGTCCATCCAGCTGGGCTCCTAGTTGACCTGCTGGACCTCCATGGGTGTCTCGTAGCTCGGGGCCTTGAGGTGCTCGATATAGGCACGGCCCAGCGATGAGTCCGGCAAGGTTGCCAGGCGGGAGAGTGCGTCCGCGCAAGCGTTTTCCCCGCGAAGTATATGGGAGACGCTGAAGCGCCAAAATCCCACCGCGCTTATCCGCACGAGCTCCAGGTACTTCGCCATTTGGGGGTCCCGCGCCTCGTACTTTCTCGAGACCTGCCCGGCCACCAGTTGCAAGTCGGTGAAGACCCTGAGGCAGGCCATGCCCAGCTCGCGGGACACTCTTAGCCCTGCAAGAAGCACTTCGTACTCCGCCTGGTTATTGGTGGTGGCGAACTGAAAGCGGAGCGAACACTCGGCGACGACCCCCTCGTCGTTGGCGAGGATGAGTCTAGCTCCTCTCCCGTCGAAGTTCGAGGCTCCGTCCACATGAAGGATCCAGACGTCCTCCTCCGGTCCTGGTTCCGGCTGTCGGTCTTGGGGGCTTTCTTCCGGCCCCTCGCCTAGGCCTGCACACTCAATCAAGAAATCAGCGAGTACCTGTGCCTTCATGGCTGACCTCGGCCTATAGGTGATGTCGAACTCGCTGAGCTTAAGCGCCCACTTTGCTAGGCACCCAGACGTGTCAGGTTGGCTGAGCATCGCCTTCAGTGGCTGATCCGTCAGGACCGTAATGGGGTGCACTTGGAAATAAGGCCTAGGACGCTGAGCAGACACGGTTAGCACAAAAATCAGTTTCTCAGACCGGGAATACCTGAGCTCCGCATCGCTAAGGAGTTTGCTCGTGTAATACACCGGTCTTTGCATCCCCTTGTCATCCGTCCGAACCAGAACCAAACTGACGGCCTCCGGGGTGACCGCCAGGTACAGGAGGAGCTACTCTCCTTCCTCGGGCCTGGAAAGTAGCGGCGGAGATGCCAGCATCCTCTTTAGCTCATTAAATGCCTCCTGGTACTCCTTCATCCAGGTAAAGTCGTTCATCTTCCTCAGCGCTTTAAAGAAGGGTTGGCAGCGGTCAGCGAACCTTGAGATAAACCGACTTAGGGCGGCTATGCGGCCGGTGAGTCGCTGCACTTACTTCTTGGAGGTGGGTTGCTCTATGTCCAGGATCGCCTGGACCTTCTCTAGATTGGCTTCTATTCCTCTTTGGGTCACCACGAATCCTAGGAACTTTCCCGCGGACACGCCGAAAGCGCACTTTACCGGGTTTAATTTCATCTGGTGAAGTCGGAGGTTACTGAAGGTCTCCACCAGGTCACCGACATGGTCCGAAGTGGGCTTGCTCATCACCAGCATGTCGTTCACGTACACCTGCATGTTGCGGCCAATTTGATCTTTGAAGACCTTGTTGACCAGCCGTTGGTACGTGGCCCCAGGGTTCTTGAGACCGAACGGCATCATCTTATAATAGTAGATTCCGCGGTCGGTGATGAAAGCAGTGTGCTCCTCGTCCTCCGGGTGTATTCGGATCTGGTTGTACCCGGAGAAGGCATCCATGAAAGAGAGGAGGCGATGCCCTGAAGTAGTGTCCACGAGCTGATCAATCTTTGGAAGAGGGAAACTGTCCTTTGGGCAAGCTTGGTTGAGATTGGTGTAGTCCACACAGATCCTCCATTTGTCGTTGCTCTTCTTCACCATGACCACGTTTACCAGCCAACTGGGATATTGTACCTCTCGTACAAAGCCGGAGGCGAGAAGCTTCTCTACTTCTTCATTGATGGCCTTCTGCCTCTCCACAGCAAAACTCCTCTTCTTCTGGCGGACAGGGTGACACCTTGGATCAATGTTCAACCGGTGGGTGATGACTTCCGAGGGGATACCTGGCATGTCAGTAGCGGACCAGGCGAACACATCAGCGTTCTCCTGGAGGAATTCCAACAAACGAGCCCGCTCTTCTTCCGGGAGCTAGGCTCCTATCTACACTGTCTTCTGAGGGTCCGAGCCGAGAGGGTGCATCAACAAACGCTCCACGGGCCCTCCCTTGGGATCTTGCTATCTTAGGTCGAGGTTGTTGACGTCGGAGCCGAGCTCAGCACTCCGGGCCCCCGAGACCGTCTGCAGACAATGCGGGACAGGTTGGGCCGTCCCCCTCATCACTCCCGTCCCAGAGGTAGTGGGGAACTATACCAGCAACCTCTTAGTGGAAAAGATAGCATCCAGTTGGTTGAGCCCTGGACGGCCGAGGATGGCATTATAAGATGATGGGAGCTTGATGATGGTAAACGTCATCATGACCGTACTCTACCGAGGTAGGGATCCGGCAGTGACAAGGAAAGTGATCTCTCCTTCGACCCCCACAGAATCTCCGGTGAAGCCCACAAGAGGGGTGTGCACCGGCTTTAATTGATCATGAGACAAATTCATCCGGGAGAAAGCATCGTAAAAAAGCACGTCAGTAGAGCTCCCACTATCCATCATAATGCAATGTACAGGATGCTTCGCGATGGTCAACTCGACCACCACTGCATCATTGTTTACATTTTTATTTTTATTCCCCTTTTCAAAGGGAAGTACATTCTCTGGGTCTCCCACCTCCCGGGCTCTCTTCATCGCATGCCCAATCCCCCAAGAGATCATGCCCACCGGCTTCTCCGTTGGGCGGTTGTCAATTGTAGGGACGGAGGAAAGGGCTACGAGCGGCTGACCCTTCGCCGGGGATTCGTTCCTCACGAACTTCCTAAGGTAGCCCCTCTTGATCAGCTCCTCAATCTCCTGCTTAAGATTACAGCACTTCTCCGTGTCGTGGCCGTGCTCGCGGTGAAATTGACAATATTTTATCTTGTCACGGATGTTCCTTGGGTTCTGAGAAGGAGGTCGACGGAGGTAGTGCTCACCCTCAATCTCAATGAGGATCTTTGTTCTGGGAGTGAGGAGAGGGGTGAACGTTCTCTTCGGGGCAGCACCGTTCTTCGACTTCGGGCCTGGACGAAAATCTGCAGGTGGTCCAGGCCTCCGGGTCCCGGGAACATCCCTTGGGGCAGGCTTCTTTGAAGGCTTCCCGTCCAGCTCTCGCCTAATGCGATCAGCCTCCTCCGCTCGGATGTACTTGTGGATGCGGAGGAGGAGCTCAGAGTACGTCTTGAGGGCTTCTTGTCCAGGAAATACATCAGACGGGAGGTCTTGAGCCCGCGCTTCAACGCCAGCATGGTGACGGGCTCGTCTAGACTATAAATTTCCAGGATGGCGATCTTGAAGCGGGTGATGTAGTCCCACAGCAGCTCCTGGTCCTGCTGGCAGATAGAAAAGAGGCTATCCACCTCTCTTGGCACCTTCCGGCAAGCGTCAAAGTGCACCACAAACTTTCCTTCCAGCTGATGGAAGGAGCTGATGAATTCCGGCTCGAGACGGGTGAACCAAACTCGAGCAGCCTTCCAGAGAGTGGCTGGGAAGGTGATGCATAGAAGGGCATCCGTCGCTCCCTGGACCCTTATGAGAGCCTTATAGCTCTCTAAGTGGTCCAAGGGATCGATGGTCCCATCGTAGGGATCCACCTGAGGCATACGGAACCGATTTGGGATCGGTTCCTCTTGGATTTCCCGGGAGAAGGGTGGCTAGGCGTTGTAGCCCACTAGATCGGTGGGGGAGCTCTGCATGTCGGCAAAGCGGTGGGAGAACTCCGCTAGCTTGCGCTCGTGCTCCTCCAGGCGCCTCTCGGCCTGGCGCCTGATGGCCTCATCGGTGGAATCTTCCACTGAGGCTGCTGGAGAATGGGGTGCCGATCGGTCTCGGCGGGGGGCCTTGCCCCGATAACGCCTGCTGCGCCGCACTGCTTCGACGTCGTTGACCAGGGATCGACTCTCGTGATCCGCTGAATCGGAGCGGTTCCTCTTTGAGGGAGTCTGGTGGCTCCCGCGGGGGTTGGAAACTACCCGCGGATGGGAGGGCCTGCCTTGGATGGAGCGCAGGCTTCCGCGGGGGCCCGTGGCTCGAGCCGCGAGGGTCCCTGGCTGGGGCTGAGTGGCCAGGGAGCGCTGCTGGTGCTGCAGTTGCCGCACAGCAGTAGTCAAAGTTTGCAGCTGCTGGACGATAGCTGCGAAGGGAACGTCCACCGAGGACGGCTAAGGAGGAGGAGGGGCAGGAAGTTCCCTCTCCGGGCTGCGCGGCCCTTGGGGAGAAGGAACCTCTCCTGCCTGGCTAGTGGATGCTTTGCATCCGCGCGTCACCACCATGGTTGGAGCATGCTTTCGCCCACTGAGAGCTTGATCGTACAGGGGTTACAGTTCTGCCCCCCCTTCCTGGCGCGCCAATCTGTTGCCGATCTCACCGCGGTGGCCTGTAGCTCGTGAGCTAGTGCCGGTTCTTGGACTCTCTCACCTCGAGATCTTCAAGCTTCCGGACCTGCAAAACAAAGTCAGAGACCCGGGCCGGGGATCCCGGCGAGGGCACTCCTATGGTCAAGTAAGAGAGCGGCAAGATGGAACAGGACCTCTAAGGCGGGTTCCCGAAGGATTCCCGTACTTAAAGGAGATTTAAATGAAAGAAGTGTGGGGAAGAGGGGAGTTGAAGCCCGGCTTCCTGCACTGGGTTCGCCGAGCTCACGCTTGAGGACTTCCTGGGGTCCCCCGGATCATTCTCTCGGTGTTCTCCCTCTTTTTCGACTTACCTTTCTGCCCATTTTTACTGTCCCTTTTATACCACCGGATCGCCTTCAGCCCATGTCTCCTCCCGGAGGCTTCCTTTGAGTCCGGGAGTTAAGTGGCCGTGTGTCACGAAAAGGGAAGGACTGGTGAGACCTCGGGCCGAGCGCAAGAGCTCTCCTTTCGGGGTGTTGATGATGGGCTTCTAGCCGTTTTAGGCTCTTGCCCGCGAGGATTTCATTCCTCGGTTGCGGGGTCCTGTTTAACTTATGCAAACGAGGTTTCGCGTATCACTGCTAGCCATACTGGCATCCCGTAAGGGGCGCGGCGCGCGCCGACCCCCAGTGGTGATCTCGTGATCCGTGTCTCTGTCTTCCCGAGGCCTTGCAGAGTAGGGCTGACTTCGGTCGAAGTGGAACCGTCAGGGGGTGCCACCTGGCGATGGAGCAGGGGCTGCTAGCTTTGGCCGAGGTGGACCCCTCCTGGGTGGACACCTGGCGGAGTGGCAAAGAGAGGCTCGACTTCGACTGAGGTGGACCCATCTTGGGGTGCCACCTGTCGAAGGAGCAGGAGGGCCCGGCTCGACCTCGGCAGAGGTGGACCCATCTTGGGATGCCATCTGACAAGGGAGCGAGGGGCCGCCAGCTTCGGTCGAGGTGGACCCCTCTTGGGTGGACACCTGGCGGAGTGGCAGAGAAAGGCTCGACTTCGACCGAGGTGGACTCGTCTTGGGGTGCCACCTGGCGAAGGAGCAGGAGGGGCCGGCTTGATCTCGGCAGAGGTGGACCCGTCTTGGGGTGCCACCTGGCGAGGGAGCGAGGGGCCACCAGCTTCGACCGAGGTGGACCCCTGGCGGAGTGGCAGAGAGAGGCTCGACTTCGGCCGAGGTGGACCCGTCTTGGGGTGCCACCTGGCGAAGGAGCAGGAGGGCCCGGCTCGACCTCGGTAGAGGTGGACCCGTCTTGGGGTGCCACCTGGCGAGGGAGCGAGGGACCGCCAGCTTCGACCGAGGTGGACCCCTGGCGGAGTGGCAGAGAGAGGCTCGACTTCGGCCGAGGTGGACCCATCTTGGGGTGCCACCTGGCGAAGGAGCAGGAGGGCCCGACTCGACCTCGGTAGAGGTGGACCCGTCTTGGGGTGCCACCTGGCGAGGGAGCGAGGGAGCGAGGGACTGCCAGCTTCGGCCGAGGTGGACCCCTCTTGGGTGGACACCTGGCAGAGTGGCATCGAGAGGCTCGACTTTGACCGAGGTGGACCCATCTTGGGGTGCACCTGGCGAAGGAGCAGGAGGGCCTGGCTCGACCTCGGCAGAGGTGGACCCGTCTTAGGGTGCCACCTGGCGAGGGAGCGAGGGGTCGCCAGCTTCAGCCGAGATGGACCCCTCTTGGATGGATACCTGGCGGAGTGGTAGAGAGAGGCTCGACTTCGGCCGAGGTGGACCCGTCTCGGGGTGCCACCTGGCGAAGGAGCAGGAGCACTTCTTCCCGAACGAGGGATCTTTAAAAGAAAAAATCCACGTGGTACTGACCGTGTCCAGCTGAACCTGACACGCGCTCTACGTTAGCAATATAGCCATATCAGGGATAATTTTGGATCCCAACAACAGTGATAGGTATCCCATCATTACATTGGACAATGATTTGAGAAATGGCGATTGTTGCGGCACCGCTAGAGACCTGCTGATGTGGTTAGATATGATTGATGCATTAGATGGTTTTTAGGTTTCTCTTCAATATACATGCTAGCATTTAGGAACCTACAAAATAAGAAAAATATAAAAATTTGATTATGATGGGATGGTTCTCCATAGTAGACCCTTCAATGTTTAAGTTAGTCTTCGACGATGGCAGACAAAAGAGAGAGGTATGTAGCTTTCTAGATGGATAAAATGGTGATGGATGGTGAAGTCGGGATAGAGTGGAAGCGAGCGAGATGAAGGGAGTGACAGATGAATATGGTAGAGCATAAACAAAGTACAGGAGAGTGTAGCGAGACTTGAGTGAGGTAGGCAAGGCTTGCCGTGGAAGAAAGCGAGGCTTCTAGGAACCTCACGTCCCTACCTTCTATTCAAGTTTCAGGCCCTAGATTACAAACACTAATGAGAGAACTATTGAGGCCCTCATAAGACTTGTTTCAAAGGTAGGAAAGTACGGGGAAAGACTTGCCCCTCTGGAGGTTCAAGTCAGATCCGGTGAGGTCAGGTTGGATCCTCTTACCTGGAGGGTCCGGGGAATAATTTATAAATGAGGTATGCGATATACTTGACACCTATGGAACGATTTGCAGTGTATAGAGCGACGGTTGTCACATATTTATAGAGAGCATGCCCGAGAAAAATGGTTGGAGACAGCATGGAGCTCATTTTTACGGTAGGTGTGCTTACACTTACTGGAGTAAGCGATATCAGAGCGTGCTTCTGTAGCATGCCTGTACCTCTTAGGTGATTAATGTCAGAGAGTCGGTGCTAGATTATCCAATCCCTTATGAAAGAGGGACGTGCCTGATTTTCTTGCATGACTTCTGGGAGTCACATGTCTTGATCTAAGAAACATGTTTCTTATACTAAGTTAGTGGGTGAAGTGGCGAGCCATGCAGACTTAACCATTTCTACATACATCAACAATAACACGAGATTAGGGCCATGCAGAAACATCTTCGTACAACCAAACATGATAATATCATCATTTCCATCTATATTATTCTTGATCTTGAGCCGATCACCCAATTCCAAATTCCCCCGAAAAATAGCATCATGGTGTAGTTGCATAAGGGTTGGGTTGTAATGATCCACCTTCTTTCATCAACAATAACTGCTTCAAGATCTATGCAGGTGGATGAAAAAATTGTTGGAATGCTTTAAAAATTATGTAATACACGGTCCAATGACTGATGTTATAAAATACGATCGATCATTCTTTTATGCGGAAGATACGGTCCAAATCCAATCGTAAGCCGATCGATTTTAACGTAGAACTAATGTTTTTTTTTAAAAAAAAATAATGAGCAAGGATTCATTAAACCAATCTAAAATAAGCAAATGCACGAGCATCTAAAACTAAAGTATTTTACAATTCAGAAATAATATCCCTCACAATGGAGTATATCTTGTGTGATCAGTTGGCATTCAATTTGCAACTCTATTAATTTCTTTATAAACATGTTTTACTTTATAAAAACTAAAGAAATGGTTCCCATCTTGATCTTAAGGAGGCAGAACTAGTATTTATTATAGAAAATTTGGGACTATTAATTGTTTGCGACAAGATAGAACGTTACTGGCTGTTTTCTAAAACAATCGAAAATGACTTTTGATTACGTTATATTAATCATAATTTAGGATGACGTGTCTCAATCAAGGATGGTAGTCGAGTAACATTTTAAACATAGCCTAATAAAAGAATCGATTATATTGATTAACTACGTCAAGGTGAGCGTCCAAAAGAAAATCTAACGAATCATAGTCATGACACCAAGTTGAACCGTCAGTTTTTTTTAAAAAAGAGACGGCATAAGATGTCCAAAACTAGGCTAGCCGGATTCAAAAATTGTAACTAATAAATATGTTTAAACCTGACTGTTGACCGCTAACCATTAGGAGACAATTTCAAAATAAACTAATCTGATACATAAAAATATATGATCCAATGCTAATTTTTTTCATAAAAAATAATCGTTTTGCTCTTCGGTGCAGAACAAAAATATATTTTATTTTAGTATTTTTGATATTTTTAAAATCTTACTATTTAAAATAATTAAAAACATTAATAGGCTCTAAAATTCTTTTCATTAAAAAATATTTCTTTATCTCCTTGATATCAAATAAAAAATAAATATACTTCATCTTTCTTTTATATATTTTGAGAACCTTATTATTTAAAATATTATAAATTATAAATATAGTTTTATGTTATATGTCTATCATATATTTTTTAAAAAAAATATATGATTCATAATTATTTTTTACTTATATCACAATTAAAAAAATATAGATCCATGTTATTTAAAATATTGTCAAAATTGATAATTTTATCAATAGTTATATATTTTCTAATATTACATTTGTTTTTAAATATTTTAAATTATAATTCAATTTGACCAATTGATCCGATGCTCAGATATTTGGTGACCTAGTCACTTTACTGGCTTAGTTTCTGTTTAATTTAAAGCAAGACTTTAAATTCCATCAAATAATGGCATCCTAGTTTTTTCATAAAACAGAATGTTCCATTATCCTATCTCATCTTGATGGTAATCCCGGTAGTGATGGCAATAAATCAAGTATGAGTCAGGTTGACCGATATCCATACCGAACGAACCTGTAGTTAAAAAATATCATACTCATACATATATAGGGAATACGTGTATTGTGAAATCGTATCCCACTAAAAAAATCTGACTATAATTCAAGAAAACTACTAACAATGAAAGTTATAAGCCAATGTATAAACTTACAAAATTGAAATAATAATTGATCGGAGACGTGCGGCGCACTATTCTAAAGCGATTCCTAACCTTTGCAGGATTATTTCGAAAAGTCCATCCCAAGATACAATCGGTACCTCTCCCGCAAGCACGATCTTGGAGAGAATGGCAGGGAGATAAAATTATGTGGAAAATAAAATCGATGAAAGAAGAATTGTAAAGAGCTGGAAGAAAGTTGCATGAAAATTTATTTTGGATAACTCTTTTTTTTTCCTTCTCTTCCTTTTTTGTTTTCGTTCTAAGCCTCTTATAATGGGCTCTATACATATAGGCCCAGGAACTAACCATTTGGGCTCTAATAGCTAGACAATTAAAAAATAATTTAATCAATTAAATGGCTGAATTAATTAGATAACGGTAGATTTTATTAGGCAATGGCTGATTTGATTGGATAATAGTGGATTTAATTAGGTAGCGGTAGGTTTAAACAGGTAATGGTCGATTTAATTGGATAACGACCGAGGGACTTATTCGTTACTAAGCTCAATAATGGTTAATCAGAATTGGTTTAGTGATTAACTCGTTAAGTAACATCTTAAAAAGAGAGAAAAAGGAGAAAAAAAAATGCACCACCCCGTGCCGCAACCACAACGCGATCACGCGCATGCAAGCCAAGCCAGGCCCCACATGCACGTGTGGAATGGACTAAAACAAGACAAAGCCTAAGAAAATCATTTTCAATATAAACCAATGTGTAGAATTCTTTCTATCTCATGTGGGACTAAAAGGTTTAAAGAAAAAGAATTTTGTTGGAGGGAATTTTGAGTTTTCCTTCCAAAGACATTAACAATCCCCCTCAAAAATCAAAATTCATAAAATAATCAAGAAATAAAGAATATAAAGTAAATTTCTACTGGGTATATATACTATACAGCAGGTGAAGTATCTTTCATGACTTAATTTTACTTGGCATCAATAGTATTAACCTAAGGAAAGCAAAGTGAACCAGATCTTAAACACGTTCCTTTAATTCATATTTTTATTATTGTACCCATAGTATAGAAGCTCGTATCATGGATTTGCATAATAATGGCCATGTGCAAGTATCTTAATTTTTATAAGAGTTTCTAGAAATTGTTTATGTTCTAGCCATGGCCATATACGGATACTCTTATATAGGTACGCCCCTCAAAGGATATATATAGTGTCACATCTCGAGGAATATCTTTTGCGTCTCTTTTAGAGTTAAATTCTTCCTAACCACTATATAAGAGCACTAATTACCAGCGGCATAGGATGAAGCCTATGACTCCTATATCAAAAAGATCACATGTGCTCCCTAACCCATCAATCAGCTTGTTATTACAACATTGAACCTCCTTCAAGGGATCTCCTATCATAGAGATTAGGTTCCCACTGCTGGAAAGTTCTTTATAAGCTAAGTCCCATCCCCCTTGATGATATCAGGATCTTGGTCCTATTTAAACCTTTTATAATGCAATCAACAAGATTTAGATCTATAGTGATATGATTTATTGAAATAATTTATAGTTTTTTTTCTTTTTACAGACTTTTATCTTAATTTGATGTCTGCTAATTTTAGTATTCATTATTTATTTTTGCAAAAATCTATTGCAGCTCTTGAATTGCAGTAAATTGATATAGGGAGAATGGAAGAAGATATTAAAGGAATCTCAGATAAAAGTTCTTTTAGCCATTCAGTTTCTGAACAAATAAAGTCAAAAGCAATGAGTTCAGCTTTCATAATACTTCTAGCTAAAATAGTTTATTTTGAGAATTGCTAAGAAATAGCACTACCTCTAAGAAGAAAGACATAACCAAAAGTAGATTAATGTCTAGTATATCGAAAATCCGGTTTGAATCACTATAGTCCTTTAGAACATTTAGATAACCCACAAAGCACAGGAAGAAATTGGAGGTACCTTTAAGGTATCTAAATACTCTCTCTAAAGCAATTCAATAAGTTATATTTGGATTACTAATATATCTACTAAGTCTTGAAATGGCATAGGCAATATCTGGCCAGATTCGATTAGAGAGATACGTTAATGGACCAATGATCTGAGCATATTTCTTTTGATTCAAAGATGTTCCTGTATTTTTAAGAGATGGATAGATAGAACAGGAGAATAATCAGAATATCCAAACTTATCAATAAGTTTTTGAGAATAATGAGATTGAGATAAACAAATTGAGTCAAAAATTATAATAATTTTTATTTCAAGAATTAGATCAATTTCTTATAAATCTTTCATGTTAAAATGATGGAATAGGGAATTTTTGACATCGTTGATTAAGTCTAAATCTGGAGCAAAAATCAAAATATCATCAACGTAAAAACACGGAAGAATGAATCGATCATTCAATTTATTTTTGATAAAGATAATTATCTGATTCATTAATTTAAAATTTATAAGATAAAATTACTTGATCAAACTTTTCATACAATTATTTTAGGAGCTTGTTTCAAACCATAGAGATATCTAATAAGTCTACATACTTTATTCTCTTGGCTAGGCATATAAAAATTTTAAAGTTGATGCATGTATATCTTTTCTTTGAGATTTCTATGTAGGAAGGTAATTTTAATATCCATTTGATGAACAAGAAGTTTATGGATAGAAGCTAAAGCAAAAAGAACTTAGGTAATGGTAATGTGGGCTACAGGTGAATAAGTATCGATGAAGTCGATGCCTGCTTTTGTCCAAAATCTTGAACAACATGCCTAGCTTTATATTTTTCTATTGTTCCATTAGTCCTTATCTTTTTTTGAAGATCCACTTGCAGCCCAATGATTTATTACCAGGAGGTAAATCAGTAAGAATCCAGGTATTATTTCTAATAATAGATTCGATTTCACTATTTATTGCTTCTTTCCAAAAAGGAGCATCAAGCGAGCTCATAGCTTCTTCATAAAAAATTGGAGTATCTTCAATTAAAAATGTAAAGAAGTTTTCACCAATTTTTTTTTTCAAATCTAGTTCTCTTGCACCTTCTTAGCTCAAGTTTAGGGGTTAATGCTATTGGAGTAGGAACATATGAGGATGGTAAATTTGAAGAAGATGGATGATCAGAGGTTGATCCAGAAACTAATTTTTAAAATGAAAGATATTTTCAAAAAAGGTTGCATCTTTAGATTCGACGATGATATTATTTGATATTGAAGGAATTTCAAAATTGACAACAAGAAATTTATAGGTATTATTATTAAGAGAGTAGCTCGCAAAAACATCATCCATGATTTTGGATCCTATCTTAGTCCTCTTTGACTCAGGAATTCCAACTTTAGCCCAGCATCCCCAAACTTGGAAATAACTAAGCCGGGTGGATGGCCTTTCTAAAATTCATAAGGAGTCTTATCTTTATCTTTGATAGGTATTCTATTAAAGATGTAGTTAGTGGATAGAAAAACCTCTCTCTAAAAATTTTTCAGAATATCCAAACTTATGATCACAACATTTATCATATTTAATAAAGTTTGGTTTTTCCATTCAGCCATACCATTAGATTGAGATGAATAGGAAGCAGTGACTTTATGAATTATTTCATTTTTTTCATAAAATAGGATCATTTCATTTGAAATGTGCTCACCTCCTCGATCAGATCTTAATATTTTAATTCCTTTTTCAAGTTGGTTTTTTGCTTCTACTTTATAAATCTTAAAATTGTTAAGTACTTCATCTTTAGTCTTTAAAAGGTAGATGAAGCAAAACCTAGAAAAGTCATTAATGAAAATTATAAAATAACACTGCCTCTACAGGTTGGTATCCTATTAGAGTGATAGATATCACTATGGATGAGTTCAAGAAGTTGAGTATTTCTAGATATTACTAGTTTGAAAGGTTTTCTGGATTATTTTGATTGAACACATATTTCACATTTAGAATTATGCTCGATAATAATTTTTGGAATTAAATTAAGATTAGATAATTTCTTAATCAACCTAAGATTAATATGCCCTAACCTTCTATACTATTTTTTACAAAATTCAAAATTCATCGCAAGAGATTCAGAGAAGTCAACTGAACTTTTATTGAGATTGATAGGATAAATTATATTTAATTTAAAAAGTCCCTCAGATACATAGCATTTACCAATGAATATATCTTCTTTAGAAATTACAATTTTATTGGACTCTAAAATAATTTTGAATCCTAATTGAATAAGTAATGAGCCATTTAAAAGATTCCTTCTAATTGCCGGTACATGCTGTACGTTACGAAAAACTAGCAACTTTTCTAAAGTAAACTTCAAGTTGATAGCTCATGATCCTAGTACTTTGATAATAGTTCCATCACCCATGGTTATACGTTCTTCACTTGATCCCTGATATGACAAAAACTAGGGATGGCAATAAAACCCAAACCCATAGGTACCCGACCCGACCCGATTGGGCCGGGTAGTCAACGCTTTGACTGGGTTTGGACCGGGTTTGGGTAAAACCCGGATGCTTAACTTTGGATTTGGACCGGGACTAGGTAGATATACACCCGACCCAAACCCGGCCTGAATTATTTTAATATTTAAATATATATATAATTAATATATATTTTATTAATTATAATTATTAATTATTAAATTTTAAAATACTTGAACCCTATACCCTAATCATTATATATATATATATATTAGAAATTTTTTTTCATCCTATTCTATTCAGAGTGAATTCAAAACAAGATCATAATTAATAGTTTACCAACTTCATAATATAAATTTTGATTGAATATGAAATTAAATGCTGTTGAACTAAAAATGTAGTTAAATTTTATTTGTTTAATATATGTATAATTTATAAAATTGTAGATGATTTTAAAGTTGATAAAAATGAAAAAATATTTAATATGACTCAGTTGAGTTCGGACCGGGTAAACCGGATTACCCGATACCCAATTGAGATGGATTTGGATAAAAAAATCCAGTCCCGATAGTATTTGGATCGGGTTTGGATAGTGTATTGAATATTTGGGTTTGGATAGTTATACACCTGGTCCGAACCCGGCCCATTGCCATCCCTAACAAAAATCAAGATCTATCAGTACAAACATGGATATTGGCTCCCGTATCTAACCACCATTCTGAATCTAAGTAGGTCAAATTGATTGGAGTAAATGAAACTAGTCTAAAGAATGATGGTTTACTTCCAACCATGTTACCTTGCAGTTTAGGCTAGTGTGGATTCTTTGTACCATTCTTTTTCTTGCAAATAATCTTTTACTTTTTTCTGTAGAAATACCGAGGTTCGAGATGGTTGTCCTGATCACAGATGAAATAGAATGTCTCACCAACTTGTTCTTTAAATCTTTGAATTTGGTTGTTGATTCTATATTTTTGATTTTGATACTTAGGCTTACCCTTTTTAGACTTTTGACCTTTGGGTCTAAAGTTTGGATTATGACCTTTAAAGTTTTGACCCTTAAGATTTTGACTTGAATTTTGAAATTCAGTCAGATTGACTTTTTGCTTCGAGTTGATTTTCTTCAATCTCTCTAAGCCTAAATTGCTCCTCTATCATGATAGATTAATGAATGACCTAAGAGTGAGAGAAGCCTGAGATCTCTTAAGATCACGGGCGAATTGAGACCAAGAAGGAGAAAGACTATCTACCATTTTGAAGTTGTGGAAGTTTGAAATGGTGAATCTTATGGCCCCTTTATTATATTTGGTATATGTTTCTTCAAAGGCTTGCCAGAGCTCTTTAGAAATTTGAATTTTTCTATATGTTTCATATAATTCATCAGAAAAACAAGTTAGTATTCTAAATTTACAGTAATAATCAATTTTTTCAAGTGATTTAGAAGTTGGCCCTAATTCTAAGAAAGTAGATTTAAAAAGGAGAGATTTTCCTATGGCATATATTAAACTTAAAGAGATTAACCAAGCTTCTAATCATTCTTGCCATCCAAGAAATCATTTTTCATTGAATCGATCAGGTTTAAGGCTAGAAAAATCCTATGAACCCATGAAAAGATATTTGAAAAAGAGATTAAGGAATAAGAGCAAGAAAGATAAGAACTGCAGAAACAATATATTAAACTTTTTTCAGAAATTTCATGACTTACAAATATGTATATATTTATAATTTAAATCTTGTTGATTTGAATTTAAACAGGGATTTTAAGTATTTAATTCAAGGATTGTTAATCGAACTATAGCAAAATTAAGCTATGTAGACTAATAAATAGAGATGAGTGCTATAGTTATCAACATATAATTGTATAAGAAAAAAATTTTATGTTAAACTATGATGTCATAATTTTATGTTATAGGGAATACGTGCATTGTGAAACTGTATCCCACTAAAAACCCAACTGTGATTCAAGGAAACCAACAATAATGAAAGTTATAAATCAATGTACAAATTTACAAAACAAAAATAGTAATTGACCGGAGGCGTGCAGCGCACTGTCCTAAGACGATTCCCAACCTTCGTGCAGGATTATTTCAAGAAGTCCACTCCAAGATACAACCGGTATCTTTTCTGCGAGCACGATCGTAGAAAGGATGGCGAAGCTTCAACTCAGTAGATGAAATTGTGTGAAAAATAAAATCGGTAAAAGAAGAATTACAAAGAGCTAGAAGAAAGCTGCAAGAAAATTTATTTTGGAGAACTCTTTTTTTCTTCTCTCCCTTTTTGTTTTCCTCCTAAGCCCCTTACAATGAGCTTTATATATATAGGCTCAGGAACTAGCCATTTAGACTCCAACAGCTAGATAATTAAAAGATAATTTAATCGATTAAATAGTTTAATTAATTAGATAATAATAGATTTAATTAGGCAATGGCTGATTTAATTGGATAACAATGGATTTAATTAGGTAGCGGCAGGTTTAAAATGCAATGGTCGATTTAATTGAATAACGACCAAGGGATTTATTCGTTATTAAGCTCGATAATAGCTAATCAAAATTGGTTCGATGATTAATTCATTAAGTAATAGTTTAAAAAAATAAAAAGGAAAATGATTAAGCTTGATTAATGCTGTAGCCATGATGCGATTGCACACATACGAGCTGAGCCAGGCCGAGCCAGGCACGTGCATGTGGAATAGGCTAGAATAAGATTAAGCCCAAGAAGATTATTTTCAATGTAAACCAATGTCTAGAATTCTTCCTATCCCATGCGGGACTAAAAGGTTTGAGAAAAGGAAGAGTTTTGTTGGAGAAAATTTTGAGTTTTCCCTCCAAAAGTATCAACAATATACCCGTACTTGCTCCATACTCGCCTTGGATCGGGTCAAGTAGAAGTACAGGTTGAATTGAATCTAATCAAATTGGTAAAAAACTTGTTAGATAAAAATTATAAAATAATTATAATTTTTTTAAAAAAGATTTAGATTAAGATTATGTTGGATCAAGTTCGATGCAGGGCATATCATTATCCAAACCTAACTTGAACCGAATTTAGATGTTTAAAATAAAAATTGTTCCTGTCTTAAATTTTAATTGAGTTAGATAAAATTTACCTCCATTCAAGACAAGTACCTGACTGGTCAAATAAAATAGCCATCCCTAAGTTCTGATGGAGACTTGATAGTCTCATTAATAACCTACTCTTTCCCTTTCTTCTTTCATTTATTTTCTTTTTTATCTCTTTCTTTCTATATTTTCTTTGTTCTTTCCTTTATTTATTTTCTGACCTTCATTTCATTCCTTTTTCATCTTCTTTTTTATTGCTGTAGGTTCATTAGCTTATTTTCTTTCCTTTTATTTCTTTAATTATTTTTTTCCTTTCTTCCCTTCATTATTTTTCTTCTTTTTTTTTTTTCATTCCCTTTTTTTCCAGTTTTACTTTCCTTCACCCTTCATTTCTTTTTTTTTCCCTTTTCTCCTTCTTTGTCCACCTGATAAGTCCCAACCCCATCCTAGATGGCTGGGACGCCCCTGTTTTTAAATCTTGATTTGAAAACTTGTTTGATTTGCAAGAAAGGAAGAAAGTATGGTTAATAAAAAAAAATAACAAAATGACTTATAATTAGTCGAAAATTTTAAATAAAAGAGATGAAAAATTAGTCATCCTACGAAAATAAATTTTCTACCTTCATTGGAAAAAAGAAACCACATGGAACATAGGAAACCCATATTTTCATGGACTGAAAATCAAAGTAAAATCCTTTCTTATCCAAAATATCCTGAAATCCTAGTCCTCAATCTATCATGGATATAAAAAATATTTTATACTACCTTCACACAAAAGAGAGAGAGAGAGAGAGAGAGAGAGAGAGAGGGAGTAAATTTCAATTAAATATAAACTACTCTATAAAGCATGCTTTCTATGCCACTTACCTGATTAACCTAACATGTTAAAAATCAATTTTCTAAGCATAAAACATTTACATATCAGCTTTACGCATCGATCCTTTTCCCGTTTCACTTCCCGGGCCGTTACATCTCCAAGATGGAGAGGGAGAAAGGCCTTCACGCGCGGTGGGCGTTGAGTTGGATCCAGTAGTCGGCGTTACCACTTCCCGTTCAGAATTCGGGTCGCCCGCCGTTCTGACTTCTCGGGTTCCTCATTCCACGTTCAAACTGGAATTTTCTATTAATAAAGGCCAAAAAATAAATGCCCCTTGAGTTGCCGATAATTAGCATAAGTGGCAGCGTTGGCAGGTCCTTATTGTAATAAACGTTAGGGGCCTTTGTATCCTTAACAAATTTGTAAGGGTATCGAGACCAACTCCTGGTTGGAATCGACGACCCATTCAGATGTTGACCAGAACACAAAGAAAGATCTCGAGTCGAAGCCTCCTTTTATAAGGAAAAAAGGGTCCCATATCTTACCATCCCGTGAGGACAGGAGAGAGATGGGGAAGGGGATATTGGAGGTGCTGCTGATCGACGCAAAGGGACTGGCAAACACTGATTTCTTAGGTGGTATAAACGAAGAATTTAGAAATAGAGTAAGGAAGAGATCAGGATTTTGATTCCATTATTTCTAATTTTCGTGTATTTTGTTGACGGGTACAGGTGATGCAGATCCGTATGTGCTGATCCAATACAGGACCCAAGAGCGCAAGAGCAGCATCTGCCGAGGTTGGTATATCAATTCCTAACAGGACTTGAAAAAAAAAAAAAAAAAAAACTCTTATATGTAGGCTAAAACATCTTGGGAGGTATATTTGCTTGGGTGCTGTTTTAATTGTGTTAGGTTTTATCTGGTTATCCGCAGACACCCTTTTGGTATACCATTCTTCCTTCCACGTAGGTTCTTTCTGCATCATTTCATTGAATCGATGAAATTGTTGGGTAATGGTAGTGACCATTGATCACATCAATTCTATTTTTTCCTTTTGGGAAAAAAAGAAGAAGAAGAAAAGCTTGCAGCAAAAACTTTCTGTTTTTTTGTTGATTTTCTTTTACCTGATTGCTTGGCAAGTTTGGTTACGTTAATCGTCATTAGAACCCAATAATGCGTGTATTAGTTCAAGAATATGAAATATTTGATGGGTGGATGAGACATTTAGTTTTTCTTTTCCCTGGTTATTTATGTTAATCTTATTTGTAAGGTATACTTTCACTTTTAGTTGACCTGTATCGTTTCTTTGCTTAAAGAAAGAAGAGAGAACCATGAGAGAGTACATGGGCGAATCAAAGAAAGTATATGACACGTAATCTTATTCTTAGACGCAGGCGTCAGATGTAGAAGATATGTTCTTTCCCTGGTGTGATGAAAATATATTAAAAATTTGTTGGAGTAGGTCAAAACTATGAAACCAGAAGAATGTCTTTTAAAAAAATTGACAAATCCTAAATTTTTAGACCATTTGTCTTAAATTACCTGTCTGTACGAATAAAAATATCTAGCGAGCAGCCTGCCTGCTTTTATTTTGTTTTAGATTTTGACCCTGCTTGGATCCCAAATTATCATAAGCAGGTTTTTGAATAATTTTATTAAAAAAGGTATTGGTCAAAGCTATTGAAAGAAGTATAAGAAAGCCTTCACCAAAAATAAAAGAAGAAGAAGAAGAAGTAAAAGAAAGTTGCTTTTCCAATTTCTTTGAATTCCAAAAGTACACACTGTATTGGGTCTTTATTCGGATACTTAAAAGTTGTTTGGCTTTATAAACATGAATAAAGTTAAAAAGATGAATGTTCTTTAGGTATATGCGGATCTGTTTGGGTATAAAACCTATGAGTTCAAAGCATATTTGATTAGCAAATCAATCAAACAGGACTACTATAACCCCAAATCAATCACACACACACACACAAAAAAAAAAATAAAGCATATCATCTTTTAGGCCCTTTTCTGGTTTACACTTACGAGGATGAAGGTATGACACTTCTGAAAAGCTATCCTCTAAGATTATCACCATTGATAACTTCGTTACCAATTGTAGCATGTAAGTTGGACAACGTGTTCATTATTCAAAACAAAGACAGATGTTTTTTCATCTCAAGATGAGATGAACTAGCAATAAATTAAAGTTATAATGTACCTTGCTCATAAATAGAAGGATGGCTAAACTAACTCCAGCCTAAAGGAGAATGGGTAATTAAGATCTTCCCCCTGAATTGACCACCATTTTAAGTTGAATTCTTGTTGATTGAAAATTTTATTCTCATTCCTTGATAGCCCTCTTGACCCTATATACTCATATGTAGCTCTCTGAAAAATATAAATATCTGTATGCAATAACAAGCCTAATTCTGTACATGGACAGAACATAAAACGTTAACCATGTCAAGACCAAGCACCAGATGATAGTCAAATAAATACGTGGATTTTAAATTTGCTGGAGGAGTGGAGGGGTTAAGAGCTTTATGAAATAGAAATAACTGCAAACAAATCAAAATCTAATCGTGTATATAGATTAAACACAAAATGCCAATTGTGCAGGCTATAAACATCAACTGATGGTTAAACAAACATTCAGGTTTTAGATTCCTCAGGGAAGAGAAAGAGAGAGAGGAAAAAGAGGCCATGCACCAAACTTATCAAAGGCATACATGATGCCAACCCAAAATCCACGGTGCAAGCTTTTCTACCTCGTGTGGTCACCAATCTACTAATAAAGTAAAAAGTTGCATGCTGAATTAAAACTTAGCAGAGCTATCTCATCGCAGACAACCAACATTCTTCTACTAACTTGTCATGCTCTTATTGATGATGGAAGCAGTTGGTTCGCCAAGTCATGTAAAGTGGAAGCTTATGAGTTGACACCCTAGAGCGATGATCAGACATGTCATCTACCAAGCTTAACCTAACAAGCCCAGTGTGCCCCAGGCCAGCCATACTGCATATCCATAAATTAAGAATCAGGATGGAAGAGAAAAAATGGCTAATGAGATGATTAGAAATGTTGATCGTCTTGTATCATCAACTACCTTTGCATCCATTCAGATCAACTTTCCTGATCAAAGTTTTTTTTAAACTCTAGTCCAAGAGGCAATTCCACTTATCTTCAACAATATGGATCATTTGAAACATGATGAGCAGGGCAAAGGGTAACCCTCGGAATGGGGTGGTAGCTAGCTCGAGTTTGACTGCTAAGATATTGGACAAGCACAGATGTAGCTCAAGCCTAACTAAGGACAATTTTTGATTTTTTTTTTTTTTTTCTTCATTCACCAAACCATATAAGTAAAGTTTGCAGATAAAATAGGCATGCACGATAAAGCAGAATGTCTCATGTAACAAAGCTTGTCCATGATGAAATGACAATCTTCTAATGTCCATATGAAACTCTGGTGGTGCAGGTCAAGGAAGCAATCCATCATGGAATGAAACATTCAAGTTCGTGGTTCACTCTCCAAGTGGCGAACATCATCACAAGCTCATCCTCAAAATGATGGACCATGACACTTTCACGGCCGATGACTTCATGGGGGAGGCAACGTAAGCAATCATCATGGCTATTGTTTGCTGTTTGCTAGCTACTACAATGAGGGCAAGGCATTACCTACTTAAGTGCTCTACTTCCTTTCTGAGCTCAGAAGTGTATTTTGGCTTTGTGATGCAGGATCAATGTGGCAGATGTGATTGCACTGGGCATGGAGAACGGAATTGGTGAGCTACGCCCAAGCAAGCACAGGGTTGTCCAAGCTGACGGGACTTACTGTGGAGAGATTCGAGTTGGTGTCAAATTTACTACAGAGGTATCCGTCACTAATCACTTTGTTACCAAAATGCATGATTTGTACATTCTTTTCAGATTAGTTCATTACATACCAAGACCTTTTAATGCCTTTTTATTGGCATTGGTTAGATGAAAGAAGAGGAGGAAGAAGAGGAACTTGGAGGGTGGAAACACAGCTTTCGCTCCTAAACTTTTTTATAATTGCTCAATCATCAGTAGGACTTTTGTAGTTTAGAATGCTTGTCACAGGCATGGATTGTCAGTTTATGGTTCATATTGTGGAATGTAGTATCAGACCAAAGCTAGTGGAATGTAATCAATAGATGATCAAAACCACCTGGATACTTAAATTTTATTGGAAGTTGATAGGATCGCATTCATTATTTACTACGGTATCTTGAAAACTGAGTGTTCAGTATGTCAGAAGCTTTGCCAACAACAGTGACCACTTCATCCTCATTGACAATCCATCAAACATCTTGTCTCTAATGTAATTACCAGCACTAAAGTTTAGATACATTAAACAATTTAAAGCAGAGATTTTAAAATCAATTATATAGATAGATAAAGGAAACCAATAGCATCTAGCCAAGCGAGTATGCTAAAATCCAAAAGCCGTTAAGTTTAAGTCAGGTGAGGATCTGGATGGAGTTCGGAAGAGGACAAGGAGTGGAACCTGGCGTCCGTTAGAGAGAGGGAGGCTGGCTACGCCTGCGTCGTTGCATAGGTTGCGTTGGGGCCGACGAGGAGAACCAAGGGCGGTGACTCGCTTAGTCCCTGTTAGGCATTACCGTTGGAAGGGGAGCTTTGGAAATTTTTGGGAGCAGGGCTTTCCGAAAGCAGTTATTTTAGAAAATTACTAAGGTGTAACTTGGTTGGTAGACGCCACACTTTCAACCGGTTATGGATTCATGACGGGCTCCAAGATCTTGTTTGGCTGAAGGAATTTAAAAATAATAATAATAATAAAATAATTTTTTTATTTAGATATTAATTCTTAGAAAAAATAAGATATATATATATATATATATATATATATATATATATATATATATATATATATGCTTCTTTTTCTCTTGTTTTTCTTTTCTTTTTTTTGATTAACTAAGTTTTCGATTCTCGATTTGGAAGAATTAGGAAAGAAGGAAAATTTTTTAATAGCTAAACTTTTCTTTTCTTTTTTTTATGAGGACTATCTAAACAAGAATAATATTTTACTTCTCTTCCCTTCCCTTCTCTTTTCTTTCTTTTCGTTTCCTTCCCTTTCCTTAACGAGGACTATCCAAACAAAGCTTTAAGGATGACTCGATTAAATATAAAAATTATTTTAATTTAATAATTATATTTATAAATTTTTATAAAAATTTAATATATATTTAATAATTAAAAAATAATACTTTTAGGATGATAAAATGATAATAAAAATATTATATTATAAAAAAATAATATTATATATTAAAATATTATATATTGTTATTATCATGGTATAATATTATTACAGCCATTACGATGACGTGGCGCGTCTCAGATTTCGTCGGGCGTGATCCAAACCACGTGGATTTTTTCGGCAGAACGGGAACGGTCCAGCAAGGTCAGATGTGGCTCCACCACGACCGAAGTCGAGGTCGGGCCGGGCCTTCCTGCTCCTTCACCAGGTGGCGCCCGGACACGGGTCCACCTTGATCGAAGTCGAGTGCTCCTTTGCTGCTCCTTCGCTAGGTGTCCGCCTAGGAGGGGTCCACCTCGGCCGAAGTCGAGCGCCCCTCTGCCGCTCCGCCAGGTGTCCGCCCAGGAGGGGTCCACCTCGGCCGAAGCCGGCGGCCCCTTGCTCCCTCGCCGGGTGGCACCCTGAGACGGTTCCACCTCAGCCGAGGTCAGGCCGGGCCTTCCTGCTCCTTCGCCAGGTGGCGCCCGGACACGGGTCCACCTCGGCCGAAGTCGAGCACTCCTCGGTTGCTCCTTCGCCAGGTGTCCGCCCAGGAGGGATCCACCTCGGTCGAAGTCGAGAGCCCCTCCGCCGCTCCGCCAGGTGTCCACCCAGGAGGGGTCCACCTTGGCCGAAGCCAGCGGCCCCTTGCTCCCTCGCCGGGTAGCGTCCCGAGATGGTTCCACCTCGGCCGAGTTCGAGACGGGCCTTCCTGCTCCTCTGCCAGGTGGCGCCCGGACACGGGTCCACCTCAGCCGAAGTCGAGCGCTCCTCTGCTGCTCCTTTGCCAGGTGTCCGCCCAGGAGGGGTCCACCTTGGCCGAAGTCGAGCGCCCCTCTGCTGCTCCTTCGCCAGGTGTCCGCCCAGGAGGGGTCCACCTCGACCGAAGTCGAGCGCCCCTCTGCCGCTCCGCCAGGTGTCCGCCCAGGAGGGGTCCACCTCGGCCGAAGCCGGCGGCCCCTTGCTCCCTCACCGGGTGGCACCCTGAGACGGTACCACCTCGGTCGAGGTCGAGCCGGGTCTTCCTGCTCCTTCGCCAGGTGGCGCCCGGACACAGGTCCACCTCAGCCGAAGTCGAGCGCCCCTTTGCCGCTCCACCAGGTGTCCGCCCATGAGGGGTCCATCTCGGCCGAAGCCGGCGGCCCCTTGCTCCCTCGTCGGGTGGCACCTTGAGATGGTTCCACCTCGACCGAGGTCGAGCCGAGTCTTCCTGCTCCTTCGCTAGGTGGCACCCGGACACGGGTCCACCTCGACCGAAGTCGAGCGCCCCTCTGCCACTCTGCCAGGTGTCCGCCCAGGAGGGGCCCACCTCGGCCGAGGTCGAGCCGGGTCTTCCTGCTCCTTCGCCAGGTGGCGCCCGGACACGGGTCCACCTCGGCCGAAGTCGAGCGCCCCTCTGCCGCTCCGCCAGGTGTTCGCCCAGCACGGGTCCACCTCGGCCAAAGTCGAGCGCTCCTCTGCTGCTCCTTCGCCAGGTGTCCGCCCAGGAGGGGTCCACCTCGGTCGAAGTCGAGCGCCCCTTTGCCGCTCCGTCAGGTGTCCGCCCAGGAGGGGCCCACCTTGGCCGAGGCTGGCTACCCCACATGGTAGGGCCGCCGAGAAACAAGAGCACGAGTTCCGAGACCACCCCTCGAGCAGCACACGCCGCAATCCGAGAGGAGCGCCGCTACGGTCGGCAGCAATGCGCGAAACCTCGTTTACATCGGCCCGACAGGTTCCGCAGCCGAGAGGTGAAGTCCTGGCAAGACAGGACCCGGTAACGGACGTTGTCGGTGCCTGGGAAGGAGGGCGCTCGTGCTCGGCCCAAGGTCTGGCCGGTTTCCTCCCTCTACCCTTTCCTCGCTGGGCTCGGCAAGCATGGCAAGGGGGCTGCCGTGTTCTTGGACCCAAAGGGGAAAGAGAAAAGAGAGGGAGAGAAGGAGGTGAAAGTGAAGAGGGGGCCTCCCAAGGGCGGGAGGTCGGAGGCAGCGTGATGGGATAAAAGGATGGGAAGAGCGAACGACCAGGTAAGGGGAAAAAAGGCTGGGAAAAGAAAAGGCACCGAGAGCAGGATCCAAGATCCCAAGAGAGGTCCCTTGGCACAAGCTCGGTGAAGAAACTTGGCCCAATTTCCACTCTTCCTGAGACCTTTTTTGCTAACATAATCTCTAAGCCTGGGACTCCTTCGGGGGCCCGCCTTGGAGACTCTGTTCCATCTCGCCATTTTCTAACTTAATCGTCGAAGCTCCCTCGCCGGGATCCCCGGCCAGGGTTTCTGATCTTGTCTTGCAGGTTCGGGAGCCCGAAGACCTCGAGGCGAGACGGTCTGATCCCGCCACCAGCTCTGAAGTTACAGGCTGCGGCGACGAGATCGGCAACAGATTGGCACGTCAGGTAGGGGGTAGGACAACAGCCCCAGTGCGAGCTAGCTCTCTGTGGGACGAAGCGTGCTCCGGCCATGGTGGTCACACGCGGGCGCGAAGCATCCACCAGCCAAGTAGGGGAGGTCCCCTCCCCTTAGGGGCCATACAGCCCGGAGAGGGAGCTTCCTGCTCCACCTCCTCTTCCACCGCAGCCGACCTCGATGGACGGACCATTTGCAGCTGTCATCCAACAGCTGCGAACCCTGACTACAGCAGTTCGACAGCTACAGCACCAGCAGCGCTCCTTCGCCACGCAACCCCAGCTAGGGACCCTAGCGGCTCGGGCTGCGGGGCCGCACGGAAGCCTGCGCTCCATCCATGGCAGGCCATCTCAACCGCGGGCAGCCTCCAACCCCCGCGGGAGCCACCAAACGCTCGTGAAGAGAAATTACTCCAATTCAGTGGATCACGAGAGTCGGTCCCCGACCGATGATGCCAAGACGGCGCGCCGCAGTAGGCAGCGTCGGGGCAAAGCCCCCCGCCGAGACCGATCGGCGTCCCCTTCACTAGCGGCCTCGGTGGAAGATTCCACTGACGAGGCCATCAGGCGCCAGGCCGAGAGGCGCCTGGAGGAGCACGAGCACAAACTGGCGGAGTTCGCCCGCCGATTTGCCGACCTACAGAACTCCTCGACGGACCCGGCGGGCTACGACTCCCGGCCACCCTTTTCTCGGGAAATCCAAGAGGAGCCGATTCTAAGCCGGTTCCGCATGCCGCAGGTGGATCCCTACGATGGGACCACCGATTCTTTGGACCATCTGGAGAGCTACAAGGCTCTCATGAGGGTCCAAGGGGCCACGGATGCTCTTTTATGCATTGCCTTCCCCGCTACCCTCCGTAAGGTTGCTCGAGTCTGGTTCACCCACCTCGAGCCGGGATCTATTTGCTCATTCCATCAATTGGAAGGAAAGTTTGTGGCGCACTTCGACGCTTGTTGGAAGGTGCCGAGAGAGGTGGACAACCTCTTCTCCATCCGCCAGCAGGACCAGGAGCTGCTTCGGGATTATATCACCCGCTTCAAGACCGCCGCCCTAGAAATCTACAGCCTGGACGAGCCCGTTGCCATGCTGGTATTAAAGCGCGGGCTCAAGACGTTCCGCCTGACTTATTCCCTAGATAAGAAACCCCCCATGACGTATTCCGAGCTCTTCCTCCGTGTCCATAAGTATATCCGAGCGGAGGAGGTCGATCGCACCCGGCGAGAACTGGACGGGAGGACCTTGAAGAGGTCGTCCCCGAGAGATGTTCCCGGGACCCGGAGGCCCGGGCCACCTGCTGACCCCCGTCCAAATCCGAAGCCGAAGGGCGGAGCCGCTCCGGAGCGAAGTTTCACCCCTCTCCTTGCTCCCAGAATGAAGATCCTCATGGAAATTAAGGGCGAGCACTACCTCCGCCGACCTTCCCCTCAGAACCCAAGGAGCACCCGCGATAAGTCAAAGTACTGCCAGTTCCACCGCGAGCATGGCCATGACACGGAGGAGTGTTGCAATCTGAAGCGGGAAATCGAGGAGCTGATTAAAAGAGTCTACCTCAGGAAGTTCATGAGGAACGAAGCTCCGGCGGAGGGACAGCCGCTCGCGGCCCTCCCCCCGGTCCCTGCGATCGATAATCGCCCGACGGAGAAGCCAGTGGGCATGATCTCTTGCGGAATCGGGCGGGCGACAAAGAGGGCCCGGGAGGTGGGGGACCCGGAGAATGTATCCCCTTTTGAGGATGGGAATGAAAACAAAAATGTAAATAATGATGTTGTGGTGGTCGAGATGACCATCGCAAAGCATCATGTACATCGCATTATGGTAGATAGTGGGAGCTCTATTGATGTGCTTTTTTATGATGCTTTCTCCCGAACGAACCTGTCCCATGATCAGCTAAGGCCGGTGTACACCCCTCTTGTGGGCTTTACCGGGGACTCGGTGGAGGTCGAAGGGGAGATCACTCTCCCCGTCACCACTGGATCCCCACCTCGACAGACCACGGTCATGA
Source organism: Areca catechu (assembly GCA_021397845.1). NCBI lineage: Eukaryota > Viridiplantae > Streptophyta > Magnoliopsida > Arecales > Arecaceae > Areca > Areca catechu. The sequence continues at coordinate 4,409,895 of CM038040.1, read as the reverse complement.
TGACGTTCACCGTCGTCAAACTCCACTCGCCTTATAACGCGATCCTCGGTCGTCCGGGGCTCAACCAGCTGGACGCCATGATTTCCACGAAACGGTTGCTAGTACAATTCCCCACGGCCTTCGGGCCTGGGGTGATGAGGGGGACGACCCAGCCAGTCCAGCATTGCCTTCAGGCGGTCCTGGGTGCCGAGGCACCGGGCTCGACCCCAACGTCGATGACCTCGACTTAAGGGAGAAGGAACCAGGGGAGGACCCATGGAACATCTGTTGGTGTATCCCCTCGGTTCGGACCCTCAGAAGACCGTGCAGGTGGGGGCCCAGCTCCCGGAGAAAGAGCGGACCCGCCTGCTGGATTTCCTTCGCGCGAATGCGGATGTGTTTGCATGGTCCACGGCCGACATGCCGGGCATCCCCCTTGAAGTCATCACCCACAGGCTAAACGTGGACCAAAGGTGCCGCCCAGTCCGCCAGAAGAAGAGGAGCTTCGCTGCAGAAAGGCAGAGGGCCATCAACGAAGAGGTGGAGAAGCTCCTCGCCGTCGGTTTCGTGCGGGAAGTACAATATCCCAGCTGGTTGGTGAATGTGGTCATGGTGAAGAAGAGTAATGGCAAGTGGAGGATCTGTGTGGACTACACCGACCTCAACCGAGCCTGCCCGAAGGACAGCTTTCCTCTTTCGAAGATTGACCAGCTGGTGGACACCACTTCGGGGCATCGCCTCCTCTCTTTCATGGATGCCTTCTCCGGGTACAACCAGATTCGAATGCACCCGGAAGACGAAAAGCACACCGCCTTCGTCACCGACCGCGGAACTTACTGTTACAAGATGATGCCATTTGGCCTCAAGAACGCCGGGGCCACGTACCAGCGACTAGTCAACAAAGTCTTCAAGGATCAGATCGGCCGCAACATGCAGATATACGTGGATGACATGCTGGTAATGAGCAAGCCCCTTTCGGATCATGTTGATGACCTGGCAGAGACATTCGGCAACCTCCGACTTCACCAGATGAAGCTGAACCCGGCGAAGTGCACATTCGGCATCTCCGCCGTGAAATTCCTGGGGTTCATGGTGACCCAAAGAGGGATAGAGGCCAACCCGAAAAAGGTCCAGGCCATCTTGGACATGGAGCAACCCACCTCCAAGAAGCAAGTTGTTGCCCAGATATGGTGCCCAAGAGGGGGGGTGAATTGGGTATTTAAAAAATTAAAGCAATATATATGCTATCAAGTTTTAAGGTGAAGAGTGATAGTGCTCAAATAATTGTGCAACGGAAGCAATGAAATAAAACGACAATTAAAGAGCAAAAGAAGATAAAGAGAAAGGCAATGCAAACACACAAGAAGTATAGTGGTTCGGTGCACCTAGCACCTACATCCACTCCCCAAGCTCCACTTGGGAATTTCCACTATAATCTTTAGATTACAGCCGACTTGTTTTACCAGGCTCACAAGTCAAAACCTTACACACTTGTTTTGGCTTCGGGCTAACAAGCAACCCTAGTTGGTTTTATCAATTGGCTCACCAACAAACCTCACTCACTTGTTTTGGCTTCGGGCTTACAAGCAACCCTAGTTGGTTTTATCAATTGGCTCACCAACAAACCTCACTCACTTGTTTTGGCTTCGGGCTAACAAGCAACCCTAGTTGGTTTTATCAATTGGCTCACCAACAAACCTCACACTAGTTTCAAATTTCCTTGAAACTAGCCTACCACAAATAGAATTTTAATACAATGAATAAAAACAATACAAACTCCTTTTTGAGCAATAAGAAATTCGTTGAAGCTTTTGATGGAGACTCTTCAAGCCTTTTCCCTTGGAATCTTTGACCTCACTAAATGCCAAACTCTTGAAAGTTGGATTCCTCAAAGATGGAAAGCTTTTGGCTAAGGAATCTCTTGGATTTCTCACTCTTTTTGGCTTGGAATTGCTTGAAGGCTTTTTACTTTCACTCTAATCCTTTTCACCTTGTCTCCATGTCTTTTTTGAAGTTTGGTGGAGGTTAAATACCTCATTCATGCTGAAACAACTCCACAAGACCGTTAGAATCAAAAATATGGCCGTTTATGGCCGTTAGAAATCAAATCAGAAGTTCAGAAAAACTAGCCGTTATGCCATGAGTCGACCTCATGAGTCGACCTCTGGATCAAGTGTCGACCTCATGAGTCGACCTCTGGATCAAGTGTCGACCTCATGAGTCGACCTCCAGTTTATCTTAGACAAAAATCCAGAAAACCATAGTTCTGCCCAGTTTGAATTCTCAGGCTATGAGTCGACCTCTGGTGTCGACCTCTGGACAGGTGTTGACCTCAGGTGTCGACCTCTGGACAGGTGTCGATCTCTGGTGTCGACCTCTGAAGCGTGCCACTGAAATTTTGCCGTGCCGGCTTTGCTGAACCATCTTCAAATCCTTTCATATTAATTCCAAAGTCCATATATTTGATTTTCCATTAATTTAAGGACTTTTTCAACTGAAATACAATCATTTCTTCATTCAACATGGTTGAGTACTAAGATCTAAGAAATACACTTAAAACACAATTAGTACTCATATATACTTAAACATTTTGTCAATCATCAAAATCAAGACTAGAGTCAACAATCTCCCCCTTTTTGATGATGACAAAACCTTTAAGTATATGAATAGGGTAAACTTAAAAAGATTAACAATAAGATAAACATGTAAGCTCAAAACAATAAGCACCAAGCTCCCCCTCAAAATATGATCCAAAAAATCTTCAAAAATATATATATATATTTTTTTTAAAATATGCAAAAGAAAAATTTAAAATATTCAAAATTTCTTCTTCTTACTAATTCTTTCCTTTAGATAAAAATATTTTACATTCTTCTCCCCCTTTTGCACTTTCTTTCATTTCTCAAAAGATTTTTCATGTTTATCCAATCTTCCCCTTTTCATACTTAACAATTTTCTCCCCCTTTTTGACATCATGAAAAAGGGTGAAAGGCAATACAAAGTGGAAATGAAGTTGGAAAGAATAGCAAGTAGGTCATCAAAATCAATGCATGAAATCAAATATTTATGATATCAATTGAATATGATATAAATTGAACAAGATACCAAAGAATGTAAGCACATGCAAGAAATGATTTGATGTATATTATCCATTCGCCTTACTTGTTCATGGGATAAGGTCACAGCGGCACCCCTACACGTCATAAGAGAGCCCATTGAATGGGAAGAGAGGGTCTTTAAGCCCTACTTATCTCCTATGACCGGACGGCCATGGTGACTAACCCAATCCGAAGCGGTTACTAGGAATTTTTTTATAAAAAAAATTTGATGCCAATAGAATATGATACCATTTGAATGTAACTCCTCCAAAGAATTAGATTTGAAAACAAGAAGGAGTACCGGAGCAATATAAGCAAAGCATGATATCAACAAGATATTCAAAGCATCAAATATGATAACAAATCTTTGGATGCTCCCCCTGAATGTTATTCCTCATTTAAAATATGCATTTATTTCAGGAATAAAACATGAAAGCTTATGCATCAAGATTTGAAATTTTTCAAGATATTCATGATTTTCAAAATACAAAACATTTATATCGCATAAAAATATTTAGCATTATTTCAAATTCATTTTAAGATGATTTGATATCCATACAAATGCTAGAAGTAATATGATATCAAGTCTAGCTATTAGAGCAAGGGTTTGTCAATAAGCATACCTTCTTCTTAAAAGTAACCCTTAACTACTAGTTCTATACTTGATCCAAATCATTTCTAGATTATGCATAGATGCCAAAAATAAAAACATATAAATCATAGCATTTCACTTGAAATAATTTAGAAATTATATTAATCAAAATCAAGTGAAGATCTAATAATCACAAGTTTGACCATGAGAGCTTGAAATCCATCAACATCAAAATGGTCATGATCACAACAAATGATTATTAGTCTAAGCTTGATTCTAATCAATCAATTAAAACATTTTTCAAATCAATATGCATCTTTAAAAGTATTTTTCATGAAATACATTAATCAAAATCAAGTGAAGGTCTTACAATCATAGATTTAATCATGATAGCATGAAATTTATCAGCACCAAAAAGTTCATGATCATAGCCAATGATGATAAGTTCAAACTTGATTCTAATTAACTATTTAAAACAATTTTTCAAAGTAATTGATGCAATAAAAATTAATCTACAATTTTAATTATGGAAGGCGATGTTTAGAATTTACCAATATACATAATCCTTCCTTTTACCATTTAGTCCAAAAAATAGCTTGTCCACTTCTTTAAATTGTCTTGTACAATCTCTTTTCAAGAACTTCCTTTCTTCATGTTGGGTTGCAAGACATTCCTGCAAAACAAATTAAGTGGACACTTTTGGTACCCAAACTTTCTTGGGTCCTTTATGATTAGTAATTATGGTTCCTTTTGGAACCCAAACTTTTCTTAATCTAGAAGGATAAGCATTGAAACCACATTTATAATAAGAATTGAAAGAAGCAGGAATATTGAAGTTCTTCAAGAGTTTTTGCTTCTTTTCCTCAATCAAAATATTTTTCACATTAAAAACTTTTTCACATAAATCTTTTGAAATAACATTTTCTTTTTCTAAAAATTCTTTTTCTTTAGAAAAATTATTCTTTTCATTTTTAAAAATATCAATCTTGGCATTTAAATCATCATTTTTATTTGCAAGATTGCTGTTGTCAAGAGAAAATGAATCTACATGCCTATTTAATTTCTTGTGCTCAATTTTTAGCAATCTGTATTCATGCACAAGATCATTAGATGCATCATGTGATTCTTTAAAGGTAAAATCATAATTATTTTTAGCACATACCTTTTTCTCATTTGCCATGAAACAAAGATGGGCAACTTCATAATCTGTACTTGAATCTTCGCTATCACTCCAAGTTGCCATCATTGCCTTGAATTTCCTTTTGGCCTTGAGAGCTATTATTTTATTTTCTGTATCAGCTTCCACTATCCTTTGCCATAAGTTCAACTCATAGGTCATGAGTGAACCGATAAGCTCTTCCAAAGGTAAGGTTTCTACATCTTTAGCTTCTTGGATCGCCGTCACCTTTGGATCCCATGATTTTGGCAAGGATCTAAGAATTTTGTTCACCAAATCAGCATTAGTATAGATTTTGCCAAGACTTTTTAATTCATTAATAATAGTCATAAATCTTGAAAACATATCAGATATAGATTCATAATGCATCATTTCAAAAGTTTCAAAAGAATGTATAAGCAAATTAATTTTAGTGTTCTTCACTTGAAGAGTACCCTCATGAGTAACTTCAAGTGTGTCCCATATTTCCTTCGCTGATGTGCATGTAGAAACTCTATTAAATTCATTTAAGTCCAATGCACAATAAAGCAAGTTCATTGCTTTAGCATTGAGTTCAATTTGTTTAATGTCATATTCATTCCAATCCTCTTCGAGCTTTGGAATGGAAATGCCATTAACCAAAATGGAAGGAATATGAGGACCACTAATAATGGTTTTCCAAAGATGATAACTAATAGATTGAATATGGATGCGCATGCGAGTTTTCCAAAATAGGTAATTTATGCCATTGAAAAATGGTGGTCTAACACTAATACCTACAAGGGTTACCATAATCTTTAGCTCAAAATCGTTAGATTTTCAATCAGAGCACCGAGCTCTGATACCAATTGTTGGATCGATGCCCCTAACCATTCTTACAAAAGGAACGTCCCTATTATAAGAGGCAGGTTTATCTCTCTTAAACCAGCGCAGCAACCGGGCACTCGAGTCGACCCCTCCGCCGACCCCCGCAAGAGCAACCCAGGGTACTCACCCTCGAGTCGGCTCGCTGGAGACGAGCACCGCAGCACCAACCAAGGGATGTCGACGTGGCACCAGACCCGACTTACCGATGGCACCCACACCCAGTGGGCCCAGACCCTACACTGGACACACGCCACGAGGGTGCGAGCTGGCCCAGCCAACAATCCCCCCCCCCAGCGAAACGACCGAGTTTTTCCCCCTGCGGAGACTCGAACCCGAGACCTCCGGCTCTGATACCAATTGTTGGATCGATGCCCCTAACCATTCTTACAAAAGGAACGTCCCTATTATAAGAGGCAGATTTATCTCTCTTAAACCAGCGCAGCAACCGGGCACTCGAGTCGACCCCTCCGCCGACCCCCGCAAGAGCAACCCAGGGTACTCACCCTCGAGTCGGCTCGCTGGAGACGAGCACCGCAGCACCAACCAAGGGATGTCGACGTGGCACCAGACCCGACTTACCGATGGCACCCACACCCAGTGGGCCCAGACCCTACACTGGACACACGCCACGAGGGTGCGAGCTGGCCCAGCCAACACAAGTGCAGCGACTCACCGGCCGGATAGCCACCCTGAGTCGGTTCATCTCGAGGTCGGTCGATCGCTGCCGGCCCTTCTTCAAAGTGCTGAGGAAGATGAGCGACTTCACCTGGATTGAGGAGTGCCAGGAGGCGTTTGACGAGCTGAAGAAGATGCTTGCATCGCCCCCACTGCTTTCCAGGCCCAAAGAGGAGAGGAGCTTGTCCTCTATATGGCGGTCACCCCCGGAAGCTGTCAGCTCGGTCCTGGATCGGACCGACGACCAGGGAGTTCAAAGGCCGGTGTACTACACAAGCAAACTCCTTCGCGACGCGGAGCTCAGGTATTCCCGGTCTGAAAAGCTTAATTTTGCATTAATGGTGTCTGCTCAGCGTCTCAGGTCCTATTTTCAAGCACATCCCATTGCCGTCCTGACTGATCAGCCGCTGAAAGCGATACTCAGCCGACCCGACACATCCGGGCGATTGGCGAAGTGGGCACTCAAGCTCAGCAAGTTCGATATCGCTTATCGGCCAAGGTCGGCCATGAAGGCGCAAGTGCTCGCCGACTTCTTGGTCGAGTGCGCAGGCCTGGGCAAGGGGACAGAGGAGAACCCTCTGGACCGGCAATTGAAACCAGGACCCGAGGAGGACGCGTGGATCCTTCATGTGGATGGAGCCTCGAACTCCGGCGGGAGCGGAGCCGGTCTCATCCTCGCCAACGGTGATGGGGTCATCGCCGAATGTGCACTCCATTTCCAGTTCGCCGTAACTAACAACCAGGCGGAATACGAGGCGCTCCTCGCCGGGCTGAGAGTGTCCGCGAGTTGGGCATGACCAACCTCAAGGCCTTCACCGATTCCCAGCTGGTGGCCAGACAGATCTCCGGAGAGTACGGTGCGCACGACCCTCAAATGGAAAAATACCTGGAGCTCGTAAGAACGAGTGCGGCCGGATTTCGGCGCTTCAGCATCTCCCATATACCCCGCGGGGAAAATGCTCGCGTGGACGCTCTCTCCCAGCTCGCAACCCTGCCAGACTCATTGCTGGGCCGCGCTCATGTTGAGCGTCTCAAGGCCCCGAGCTACGAGACCCCTGTGGAGGTCCAACAGGTCAGCCAAGAGCCCAGCTGGATGGACAAGTACGCTGAGTACATTACTGGCGGGACCTTGCCGGAGGACCGCGCGGTGGCCCGCCTTATCAAGAAGAAGGCCGCACGATTCATCCTAATGGATGGGCAGCTGTATCGGAGGTCCTACTCCTACCCCCTCCTCAAATGCCTGAGACCCGCGGAGGCCGCACTCGTACTCCACGAAATCCACGAGGGCATCTGCGGGAACCACGTGGGGGGCAAAATGCTAGCGTATAAGGCCCTCCGCCAAGGTTATTTCTAGGAGACGATGAAGGAGGATGCCGCCGACTTCGTGAAGAGGTGTGACCGGTGCCAGCGACACGTCGTGGTGCAGCGGCAGCCCTCCACTCCGCTTTCCCAGCTCTCGGCTCCGTGGCCGTTGGTCCAGTGGGGGATGGATCTCTTAGGACCCTTTTTCCCGGAGTCCGGACAGCGAAAGTTCCTGATCGTGGCCATTGACTACTTCACGAAGTGGGTTGAGGCCGAACCCCTAGCACGGATCACGGAGGCAAACATCGCCAAGTTTCTCTGGAAGTCAATCATTTGCCGTTTTGGCCTACCCTATACCATTATCACCGATAATGGACATCAATTCGATTGTCGGGAGTTTGAAGAATTCTACAGCGACCTCGGCATCCACCATCGCTTCATCTCGGTGGCGCATCCGCAGACAAATGGAGAAGCCGAGGTGACGAATAGGACCATCTTGCAAGGCCTCCGGACGAGGCTGGATCAGGCCAAGGGTGGGTGGGCAGAAGAGCTCCCGAGCGTCCTGTGGGCGTACCAACCACCCCGAGAATGGCCACCGACGAGACCCCATTCAACCTCGTCTTCGGAGCCGAGACAGTTATCCCGATTGAGCTCAGCCTACTCACCCTACGCGTGGAACAGTACGACGAAGTGGAGAACCCCGCCACGATGATGCTAAACCAGGACCTCCTTGGGGAGACGAGGGACAAGGCCCGAGTCCAGATGGCGACGTACAGGCAGTGAGTGGCCAGGTACTACAACTCCCGGGTGCGACCGAAGTCCTTTAGTCCAGGAGATCTGGTGCACCGGCGAGCTGAAGCTTCTCAGCCGCAGGAGTGCGGGAAGCTCTCCCCAAACTGGGAGGGCCCGTACAGGGTGGCGGAAGTTCTCCCTCACAGGGCCTATTACCTGGAGGAGTTAGGAGGGTTTAGATTCCCTCGGACCTGGAATGTCTCGAACCTGAGGATGTATTACCTATAATGTAAGGTTCCTCGAACTCCTATAATGAAATCCCTTTACTTCAAATGCTTCTTCTCACCTCGTAGGAAGAGAGACACCTAGCTCTGAGTTCGGCAAACACGGACATGGCCGAAGACCCGAGAAGGGGAGAAGTCCCGGGCTTCGGTCCGGAAGGTGGGGCAGAGCCAAACTAGCCCACGCGATCACGGAGAACAGCCCGGCAAGCCGCGCAGGGCTCGCATAAAGCATGCAGCCCCGGGGTTCAGTCCGGAAGTCCTAGACTTCGGTCCGGATGGCGGGGCAGAGCCAAACTCGCCCACGCAATCACGGAGAACTGCCCGGCAAGCCACGCAGGGCTCGGATAAAGCCCGCGGCCCCGGGGTTCAGTCCAAAAGTCCCGGACTTCGGTCTGGAAGGCGGGGCAGAGCCAAACTCGCCCATGCAATCACGGAGAATAGCCCGGCAAGCCGTGCAGGGCTCGGGTAAAGCCTGCGGCCCCGGGGTTCAGTCCGAAAATCCCGGACTTCAGTCTGAAAGGCGGGGCAGAGCCAAACTCGCCCACGCAATCACGGAGAACAGCCCGGCAAGCTGCGCAGGGCTCGGATAAAGCTTGTGGCCCCGGGGTTCGGTCCAGAAGTCCTAGACTTCGATCCAGAAGGCGGGGCAGAGCCAACCTCACCCGCGCAATCCCAGAGGACATGCTGGCAAGCTCGGAGGACTCGCGCAAAGCCTGCTCCACCAGCGTCCAACCCAGAAGAGCTAAACTTCGGTCTGAATGCTGGACGGAACTCGGTCTGCCCACGAGCTCAGCCGGAGCACGCCACAAGGCTTATTCTTGGCACTCGAAACCAACACTCAGTCTCAACAAAAAAAAAGAGAGAGCAGAGAAAGGGCAAAGCTGAGACTTGGCAAAAAGTAGATTTTTCATTACTTTAAAGAAGGATTACAATAAAGGAGTCCCGACAGGCCGGGAGTCCTCAAAAAAAAAGGAAAAAGAAAGGAAATACAAGTGGAGAGCTAGTTTGGCGCGGTGGCACTGTCCTCGGGCAGGGGTGCGCACTCTCCACCTACGCCGTCGATGGGTGGCTGCTCAGGCGGCTACTCCGGAGTTGCAACCGTGTCACCTGCTGCTGCTGGAGCCTCTCTGCTGGGCTCCTGCCTCCTTCCACCGAGGACCACCCCGCTGAGGTCGAGTTCGGGGTAGAAGGAGCCCACCTTCTCCCGGCACACCTGGAACCCCTTCAGGAAGGAGTCCACGGCGGCCTCCCGAACCTCCGCGATGTACTCCTCGGAGGCCCAGAATTTCGGGACGGCCTCCTGCGCCTCCCGCTTTGAAGCTTCTAGCAGCCCATTGACATAGGAGCTCCTCTCCTTGGCTGCGTTCACCTTCCTCCGAGCCTCCTCCACCCGGCGCTCCAACGACTGGGACTGAGCTCGGAGGCGAGCCTTCTCTGCTGCATCCTCCTCCACGCGGCTCTGGTTGGAGATCCTCTCCTCAGACAGAGGTCTCCAATTCCCTGATGCGCCCCTCGACGCGCGCCAGGTCGAATTGGAGGGCCTGGTTGTTTCCCCGCAGCTCGACCCTCTTCTCCATGAGGTCCTTCACGTCGGTCGCGAGTTTGTCGAGCTTCTATTCCTTCTCAGCGTCATTCTTGGCATACCCTGCGAGAAAATTCCTCAGCAGCAGTACGTCGATCCCGATCTGCACCAGAGAAAGAGAGGTCAATCAAAATCCAACTGGAACTTTAAACGGGAGGGTTCCGAGTTCGGGACTTACCATGAAGAGCTGCGAAAGGATCCCGAGCAGGGCATCGGTGTAGTCCCGGCCGCCCCTCAGTCGGCGGTCCCGGGAGGTGCAGGCGAACTCCATGACCCTCTTTGCGAGGCCCTGATCGCGGATCACGGAGCACCGGCTGGTGTGATTTGGTGGCGGGGCGGATAGGTCGGCAGCGGCAGGGGCGACCGTCCCCTCGCCGGGTGGAACTGCCACCGACGGGGCGGTGGTTGTGGCAGGCGTTGCCCGGGAGGGGGCTGTCCCTCCCTCTCTTGCAGCCCTGTCGAGGTCGACGACAGGGACGTCGGCAGCCCGGGCTCGAGGTGGCCTGGATGCGGGAGCTGCCGCCACTGGATCGGAGGTGGGAAGCGGCACGGCCTCCCGGCTCGCCTCGATGCGAGCCCTCTTCGCCGCGGGCTCATCTCCCTCGGCAACGTCCCTCTGAGCGGCGCCCTCCAGGAGGTTTTCTAGAGAGAACTTCATACCTGAAAGAAAACGAAGGTCGGTCAGCCCAGTTAAAAAGAAAAAGGGAGAAAGGGGGGAGGTGCGGAGTAGAAAGGAAGGCTGAGCCTCACCCGGCTCCCGGATGGGACTGATCCCCGCCTCGAACAAGTTCTGCTCCGAGAGCAGAACATCGAGCGTCGGGACCACATCACTCAGCAGCAGGGAATAGGCCTCTTGGTCCGCCGGCTCGACTTGGGAGTTCCGGTTCGGGGACCGATCCGGCTCTCTCCAGGCCCAGTCGACTTCCTCGACCGAGGCAAAAAAGAACCGGTTCTTCCAACCCTTAATAAAGGAAGGGAGGTCGAACCGGAGACACTTAGGCCGAGGTGAAATGTACCACAAGCCATCATCGGTGGAATAACGCTTCAGAATAAAAAGAGCCCTGAAGAGAGAGAAGCGGGCAACAAACCCGTAGAAGTGACAGAAGACAATGAAGGCGAAGATGACCCGGATGGCGTTTGGAGCCAACTGGGCCGGGACCAGGCGATAGTGACTGAGAAAGGAGAGGGAGAAAGGATGTAGGGGGAACCGAAAACCCCCAAGGAGAAAGTCCTCGTAAAAGGCTATTCGCTCGGGGCCGCTTAAGGTCACACGATCCCCGGGTCGCGGGAAAGAAAGATGGATCGACTCCGGGATGCCATAGACTTCCCGGAGCAAAGAAAGGTCACCTTCGGTCATCGATGAGACGTGACCGGAGGGACCAGCAGAAGAAATGGCAGGAGGAGGAAGAGAAGAGATGGGACGGGCGGAAACTACAGGGAGAGATCTAGGACCCCTAGGGACGCCTATGGTTACACCCCCAAGCTGGAGCCGCCTGTGGATCTCTTCCGGGATCACCTCCCCTTCCGAGGAAGAGGACGATGGAGTCCTCGGCTGGGACGGACCGGCCTCGTCCGGATTAGACGAAACATGATGACGACGCGCCATGGGAAAGGAAATGGTGAAGAGAAGTTGCTAAGGAATGGGGACGGAGGAAGGAAGCAGACGAAGGCACTCACCGAAACACACTGTGCAAAAGAAGCGACAACCCAGGGAAGTGAAGGATAGCCCACTGCAATCGCCGGCGGAGCGCGAGAAAGGGAAAGGGCCTCATTCCGGAAAGTCTCCCTCCTTTTCAAATTCGATCGACAGCGACCGTACCCCTCATTCTGTTCCGGACCACCAGATGGATGCCGCGTGGATGCACGCCCGACATCGACGCTTCGGTTATGAGGAAACGACCTCCTTTTCGAAGCGATGCATTAAGTGCAACCGGAGAGGCGACGCGTGGCAGCCTCTCATAGGATCTCGGGTGCAACAAGGAACGGCGACGAAGATCGTGGCAATCATGGCGCGAGATCTTCGCCTTCCTCACGCCATCTCCGCATTAAATCCCCACGTTCCGAGCCATGATGCCTTAGCGGAACGGGGAGATGGGGGGCAACTGTTACAGCCGTTACGATGACGTGGCACGTCTCAGATTTTGCTGGGCGTGATCCGAACCATGTGGATTTTTTCGGCAGAACGGGAACGGTCCAGCAAGGTCAGATGTGGCTCCACCACGGCCGAAGTCGAGGTCGGGCCGGGCCTTCTTGCTCCTTCGCCAGGTGGCGCCCGGACACGGGTCCACCTCGGTCGAAGTCGAGCGCTCCTCTTCTGCTCCTTCGCCAGGTGTCCGCCCAGGAGGGGTCCACCTTGGCCGAAGTAGAGCGCCCCTCTGCCGCTCCGCCAGGTGTCCGCCCAAGAGGGGTCCACCTTGGCCGAAGTCGGTGGCCCCTTGCTCCCTCGCCGGGTGGCACCCTGAGACGGTTCCACCTCGGCCGAGGTCGGGCCGGGCCTTCCTGCTCCTTAGCCAGGTGGCGCCCGGACACGGGTCCACCTCGGCCGAAGTCGAGCGCTCCTCTGCTGCTCATTCGCTAGTTGTCCGCCCAGGAGGGGTCCACCTCGGCCGAAGTCGAGCACCCCTCTGCCGCTCCGCCAGGTGTCTGCCCAGGAGGGATCCACCTCGGTCGAAGCCGGCGGCCCCTTGCTCCCTCGCAGGGTGGCGCCCCGAGACGGTTCCACCTCGGCCGAGGTCGAGCTGGGCCTTCTTTCTCCTTCGCCAGGTGGTGCCCAGACACGGGTCCACCTCGGCCGAAGTCGAGCGCTCCTCTGCTGCTCCTTCGCCAGGTGTCCGCCCAGGAGGGGTCCATCTCGGCCGAAGTCGAGCGCCCCTCCGTCGCTCCGCCAGGTGTCCGCCCAGGAGGGGTCCACCTCGGTTGAAGCCGGCGGCCCCTTGCTCTCTCGCCGGGTGGCGCCCCAAGACGGTTCCACCTCGGCCAAGGTCGAGTCGGGCCTTCCTGCTCCTCTACCAGGTGGCGCCCGGACACGGGTCCACCTCGACCGAAGTCGAGCGCTCCTCTACTGCTCCTTCGCCAGGTGTCCGCCCAGGAGGGGTCCACCTCGGCCGAAGTCGAGCACCCCTCTGCTGCTCCTTCGCCAGGTGTCCGCTCAGGAGGGGTCCACCTCGGCCGAAGTCGAGCGCCCCTCTACCGCTCCGCTAGGTGTTCGCCTAGGAGGGGTCCACCTCGACAGAAGCCGGCGGCCCCTTGCTCCCTCGCCGGGTGGCGCCCTGAGACGGTACCACCTCGGCAGAGGTCGAGCCGGGTCTTCCTGCTCCTTCGCCAGGTGGCGGCCGGACATGGGTCCACCTCGATCGAAGTCGAGTGCCCCTCTGCCGCTCCGCCAGGTGTTCGCCCAGGAGGGGTCCACCTCGGCCGAAGCCGGCGACCCCTTGCTCCCTCACCGGGTGGCACCCTGAGACTGTTCCATCCGGCCGAGGTCGAGCCGGGTCTTCCTGCTCCTTCGCCAGGTGGCGCCCGGACACGGGTCCACCTCGACCGAAGTCGAGCGCCCCTCTGCCGCTCCGCCAGGTGTCCGCCCAGAGGGGCCCACCTCGGTCGAAGCATGCGGCCCCTTACTCCCTCGTCGGGTGGCACCCTGAGACGGTTCCACCTCGGCCGAGGTCGAGCCAGGTCTTCCTGCTCCTTCGCCAGGTGGCGCCCGGACACGGGTCCACCTCGGCCGACGTCGAGCGCCCCTCTGTCGCTCTGCCAGGTGTCCGCCCAGCACGGGTCCACCTCGGCCAAAGTCGAGCGCTCCTCTGCTGCTCCTTCGTCAGGTGTCCGCCCAAGAGGGGTCGGCCTCGATCGAAGTCGAGCGCCCCTCTGCCGCTCCGCCAGGTGTCCGCCCAGGAGGGGCCCACCTTGGCCGAGGTCAGCTACCCCGCGTGGTGGGGCCATCAAGAAGCAGGAGCACGAGTTCCGAGATTGCCCCTTGAGCAGCGCGCGCCGCACCCCGAGAGGAGCGCCTCTACGGTCTGCAGCAACGCGCGAAACCTCGTTTACATCGGCCCGACAGGTTCTGCAGCCGAGAGGCGAAGTCCTGGCAAGACAGGACCCGGTAACGGACGTTGTCGGCACCTGGGAAGGAGGGCACTCGCGCTCGACCCAAGGTCTGGCCGGTTTCCTCCCTCTATCCTTTCCTCGTTGGGCTCGACAAGCAAGGCTAGGAGGCCGCCATGTTCTTGGACCCAAAGGGGAAAGAGGAAAGAGAGGGAGAGAAGGAGGTGAAAGCGAAGAGGGGGCCTCCCTAGGGCGGGAGGTCGGAGGCAGCGTGATGGGATAAAAGGATGGGAAGAGCGGACGACCAGGTAAGGGAAAAAAAGGCTGGGAAAAGAAAAGGCACCAAGGGCAGGATCCAAGATCCCGAGAGGGGTCCCTTGGCGCAAGCTCAGTGAAGGAACTTGGCCCAATTTCCACTCTTCCTGAGACATTTTTTGCTAACATAATCTCTAAGCCTGGGACTCCTTCGGGGGCCCGCCTTGGAAACTCTGTTCCATCTCACCGTTTTCTAACTTGACCATCGGAGCTCCCTCGCCGGGATCCCCGACCAGGGTTTCTGACCTTGTCTTGCAGGTTCGGGAGCCCGGAGACCTCGAGGCGAGACGGTCTGATCCCGCCACCAGCTTTAAAGTTACAGGCCACGGCGGCGAGATCGGTAACAAATATAATATAATATAATATAATTTATAATCTAATCTAGTAGTAGATTATAATATAACATATTATTAAATAAAATAATATAATTAAATATTATTATATTGGATTATATTTTTACAACATAATTGATGTGGTATGAAGTTAACATGTAATCCCTGTCAGATGCCGTGTCAGAAAAACCGTCACGGTGGACACCCCACCTCGGACTCCTTTGACTGGGCCGAGCTCCTTAGAATGACGAGGCAGCCCGCTAGAGCCGAGTTCCGTCCTCCGCCAAGTCGGCACCCGCGAGCTCGGAGCACCTAGGCCGGAGCTGAGCAACCTCCTTCACCAGATCGAGCCCCTCCGAGGTCGAGCCCCCTAAACCGGAGTCGAGCTGAGCCCTCTTCCGCCAAGTCGAGCCCCTCTAAGGTCGGGCCCTCTGAGCTGGAGTCGCGTGCCAACCTCCTCCGCCAGATCGAGCCCCTCCGAGGTCGAGCCCTTTGAGCATGAGTCGAGCCTTCCTCTGCCGGGTCGAGCCCCTCCGAGGTCGAGCTCCTTGGGCCGAAGTCGAGCCCAGCCTCCTTCGCCAGGTCGAGCCCCTCAGAGGTCGAACCCCCCGAGCCCGAGCCGAAGCCGAGTCCTAGCTCTCCAGTTTGGCAACCACCTCGGATAATGCCACCTGCACCAAAGGGAGCAGAGCTACCCCCGAGGCACCGGCGAACCGCCCGAGGACTATGGGGAAGCACCCATCATATCATAATAATTGTCCGCAGCCACCACTTACACCTGAAGATGAAGAAGCTCCCTGACCAAGGTGCCACGCTCTCCACCAACCACCTGCACCACCCGGGAGTGGAAGTCAACCAGGAGATTCGAATTCCAGGGGCGGCGGCCCCCCGATCGAGACACTGCCAAGCTTTCCAGAATGGGGCGACCAGAAGGAATGTCAGAATACACAATAGTTTCCCTTATCACGAATCAGGAAAAACGTCCCGTCTACGACACGGAACACAGTCGCACACGCCTGACAGCATGGGGAAGATCCCGAGATAGGCATCCAATAATCACCCGGACTTAAAAGAACCTTCGACACCCCCAGTGGGAGGGTAATGCAAGCTTAATCGCAAAACACTCATCCAAGCGAGTGAGGAAGAGGAAGCCACACAAGAGGGCTAATCTACCTCGGTTACCATCTCTCCCAGCACACTCACACCCCACTCTTACATCATTCACTCCTCCTAGCATGGAGTCCATCAAGAGGAGCTCGACCAGGAGGATCTGTTTCCTTGGATTGTCACTGACTTGACCGTCGGAGTGCCCTCGCCGGAATCCTCGGCCCGGGTATCTGATCTTGTTTTGCAGGCTCTGAAGCGCAGGTCAACTCCGAGAAGACGAGAAGTGATCCGAAGTCGACAGCAGCTATGGGCCACGACGGTCTTAACGGCAACAATAATAATATTATAATAGATTATACTATATATTTATAATATATCATAGTATTAATTTATTATAATAATATATTATATTTATAATAATATAATATAATATAATATAATATGATACAAGATATAATAATAAAATTTTATTGATGGATATTTTGATCATTTAAAAATTTTATTTAAATTAAAATAATTTTTTGATATTGATCCTAAAGTATTTTCTGAAAAAAAAAAATTGGAATGGAATTTTTTTTTGATGAAAAAAAGGGAAAGGGGGGAATAAATTCCCGTCGTAGCTATCCCCACTGGGCCCCCTCCCCACCAGACCATGTTCGATACGGGCCGCATTTTTCGCTTGCCCTCCCCACTCGAAGGTGAGTACGTCAACCTAATCCCACTAAAGCGCCAGAGTAGAACGCTCCCCTTTTTCGCTTGCCCTCCCCACTCGAAGGTGGGTACGTCAACCTAACCCCACTAAAACGCCAGAGTAGAACGCTCCCCCCGTGCCCTAGAAAAAATTCCTGTATTTAATCGAGTAATCTGTATGGCTCAAGTCTTGAACCCATGATCTGGGGGAATTATCCTGAAGCCTATTTGAAAGCAAATCCAAAAAATAAACATGTGATATCATTGAGAATAACCAAACAATAAGTAGAAGCATACTTGAAGCCATATTTGAATGCATGGATTTGAAGGTCTATCCCTATATTGCACGGCTAGCCTTCCTGATCCACACGGGTTTCCTAAAGAACCTTTTCTTTCTTCTCTAGTATTTTCTTCTCCGATGATGGGATACCGGGGAGAAAGGAATAACACCGTGTAATATGGGGACCATAGAGAAAGGAATAACACCGTGTAATCTAGGGATCATAACCACTTTTATATGAAAACAACATTATTATGATTTCTATTTTTGCCCATCATAAAAATAAAAATTACCCTTAAGTCGGCAAAAATATAAATTACTCTTAAGTCTCTACACATTAAAAGGCCCACACCCTATTAGAGATGATTTCTATTTTTGCCCATTATAAAAATAAAAATTATCCTTAAGTCGGCAAAAATAGTATTAGAGATGATTTCTATTTTTGCCCATCATAAAAATAAAAATTATCCTTAAGTCGGCAAAAATAGAAATTATCCTTAGGTCTCTACACATTAAAAGGCCCACACCCTATTAGAGATGATTTCTATTTTTGCCCCTATTAGATGCATTAAGGCGATCACTTTTAACACTAAAGTGTATTATGGCTCGAGCCTCAAACTCATGATCGGGGGGACGGGGGATAAAGCCCCTACCAACTGCACTACTAAGTGTGGAATAAAACTCTTTTCAAATAAATCTTTAGCACAGTTAAAATATATTTTTTAATTTTTTACTAAACATCATCATATTATTTAAAAATATTTTTTAAAAATTAAAAAAATATTTTTTGATATTCTAAAAATTTAATCAAATAAGACATGGGTGGGCGGGCGGGCGGGACTCGGCCCCAATGGATACAAGTTTGCCGACTTCCGCTTGCCATGGGGGGCGAGGCCCTTTTGTTCGATTTCCCCCCGCGGGAACGGGAGAGGACCCGCTTAGTTTTGAACCCATGGAGCCCATTCTTTAGCGGCCCGTGGGATCATTAGAGGAAGTCCGACATTTTAAGAGCATTGTTAGTCGGTGCCCGTCGGTCCCACAACAAGTCATCAGGAAGGGAGATGACAAGTTTCCGTGCCACCAAGCAGGGATAGCAGTGGATTAGATTCGGCCAGATTTTTAACCATCTAAATTTAGATATAAATATTTAATAAATTATTTAAATTTGATTTAAATACTGCCAAGACTAGTTTTTTTTAATCCGTATTCATCTCAATCAAATTTTGAATAATTTAGATTTATCCGGTTCAAACCAAATTAAATTATATTAAATATTTTTTTATTTTTATTAATTTTAAAATTATCTATTATTTTATAAATCATATATACATGAAACAAATAAAATTTAACTACTTTTTTAGTTTAAAAGCAACTAGTTTCATATTCAACCAAAATAAAATATATATAATATAATATATATTAATTATATATATTAAAATATTAAAATAATTCGGATCAGGTTTGGATCGAGTGAATATCTATCAAGTCTCGGTCCAAATCCAAAATTAAACATTCAGATTTTACCCAAATTCGATCCAAATTCAACCAAAGCGTTGACTACCCGGTCTAATCAGATCGAATCGGATCGGATATCCATAGGTTTGGATTTTGTTGCCATCTTATCACCAAGCATCATCTGGGTACTAGCAAGTAGGGAGAAGCATGGACTTTTTGGGCTACTAGGTCCGACAATGGTGTGGCACGGCAGACAAATCCTATATTTATTTGGAAGAACGGAAAAACAGACCGTTGATCGTTAAGAAACGATATCTAGATTAGGGTGTCCAATTTAATTAAATTAAATATAATTAAATAGAAATAAAACTAGTAATTGACTAGATCAGGTTCTCAAAGTGGATCTCATCCGAAAACACGGAATCTCATGAAATTTAGAAAAATGAGATCGTCTCGAGGTCATCCAAAAATCCGGACCAGTAGAGCACGGGCAAACAGATTTGAAGTCATCGGATCTGAATCACCAAAAAAATTGATTAATAACTCCAAATCAAAATAATTAAATAAATCAAATGCTTTGATCAGTGAAGCTTTAGAATTCATGCAACTCTGAATATCGTGCTGTGCAGAACTTGGGACTGCTTTGAGATCCGTGAGGCTTTGTAATCCGTGTGGCTCTGAGTTCCGTGTGGGTCTTCTTGCCTTCACGTTCGTGCAGAGGCTTCTTCTCCATGGATCAACACCAAGAAATAGGGGAGGTCGAAGTCCAGCGGTCGGATTCGCCGACGACGGTGCTGAGCGACGGACGGCGGAGATCGACTGGCGACGGCAGAGCGGAGAAGTTCCGGCAGAGGGCTTCACGAAAGGGGCGCTCGGCTTGCACGGGCGAAGGAGACGGACCGGCACAGGCGGCGGTCGTGCGGTGGCCGTGGAGCATGGCAATAGGGAGGAGAAACTGACGGCCGGGGCGTTTGGAGTTGTCCGGCGGTCGGGCGATGACTGTGGAGGGCACGGTGGCATGGACGGACCTAGGGCTTGGATTGTTGATGGTCGACCGGAGTTCTTGAAATGGGAGGGGACATGAATTGTTGAGAGGAAGGGGATGATCGGGAGGACCTTTAATTGAGATACGGTGGAGGTTTTTTTAATTGGGATCGGAAGGCAATAGGGTACTTAAGAGATTTTAGCAATCGGGTTTGTGGAAGATGAGAGAGGGTTTTGCCGGAGCTTGGAAGGTTGAGGGAGTATTGATTCATCCGAGGTTTTGATTGACAGAGGTTAAGAGGAGTAAGAAGGGAGGAGAAGAGAGAGAAAAGTTCAGGGAACAAAGAATCAGAAGAAGAAGAAGGGGGAGGCATCGGGATGCACCTTGACGTGGCCAAAGATCCTGACGTGGAGCTCTCATCGAACACCGCGCTAGATTCCCTTCATGGGTCCCTTCGCCGGGTAGAGTTTCCCGATGTCAACGGGGCCGCTCGTCAAAGCCGGGCTCCGTCCTCCGCCAGGTCGGGATACCTAGGTCGGAGCCGAGCTCAAACCCCACCAGAGGCAGACCTTTCGAGCCCGAGATTGGGCCCCGTGGCCTAGAGTTGAGCTCAAGCCTCCTCCACCACGCGGAGCCCCTTCGAGGCCGGGTCCCCTAGGCTGGGCGCACCTCTGTCTACCCGAGCTTGGTCAACACTGGGCCCCACCGGTTCAGTACCGAGCTCGGCCCTCCTCTGCACAGCCGAGCCGCTACGAGGCAGGTTCGCTACAAGCAAGCCCCATCTTCCCAGCTCGGCCCCTAGCACGAATCGAAGCACCAACCGCCAAGCAAGCAGCACCTCCCCTCCAAAGACGGTGGCGTGCCCCCCGAGGACCGTACGACAGCACCCACCACATCGCCATTAATGCTTACACACCATTCACACCAGAAAGAAATGAAGCTCATACCAAGGCACCATGCCCTCCACCGACCTGCCGTACGACCAGAGAAAATATCCTACTAAGGATCACGATTCCCGAGAGCGGCGGCACAACAGTCGAGGTCCTGCCAGGCTTCTAGGAAGGGCAAGTAAAAGGAATGTCAGAGGCATGTAGAAGCTTCTCCAGGTACCTAATAAAGAATGTATCTCGTCTACGGCACGATACCTCGTCGCACCCGCCTGACAGCCGGGAGGACCCCGAGGCAAGCCCAAGTAAAAGACTCAGCCAGAGTAAGTAAAAAGGAGGTAACAACATTCATATTACAACAGAACAACACTCTCTCGACGAGAGAACCACCCAATTTTCCAACAACACAACCATCACAAAAAGAAAGAGGAGAAGGGGGAGAGGCCAGACATGAGGGTAAGACCATCTCGGCCACCACATCCCCTAACTCGCACTCACACTCTCATACACTCCACTCACTCCTCTTAGCGTGGAGCTCATTCAGAGGAGCTCCACCAGGAGGATCTGTTTCCCTAGATCGTCACTGACTTGACCGTCGGAGTGCCCCTGCCGGAATCCCCGGCCTGGGTCACTGACGTTGGCTTTCTTGTAAGTCCCGGGGCACCGGAGGCATCTCCCGCAGGTGGACGTGGAACACCCGATGCCATCAGTAGCTACGGGCCACGGTGATCTGGGCGGCAACACTTCCAATTAGGCGGCATAGTGGCGGTATTGAAGAACAGCTGAATAGCAGCAACCATATCATCTCGAAGAATATCCCAATAAGCTCGAAAAAAGAAATGAGGAAAACCATCAGGACCCGGAGCTTTATCCTCCGTAAGAGACCAGAGTGCAGATTTTACTTCGTCCTCAACTACCTGATTCAGAAGTAGAGAATTATGGATAGAAGAAACAGAATTCCGAGGAGGAAAGGAAGAGACAGTAGAATTGGTTGTGGAAGGAATAGTCCACCTGGCTACGAAGTACTGCATTAGTTCTCTCCTAATATCGTCTTCCTCCTCGATCCAACCTGCCTGATCCGAATAAAGAGCTCGAATCCTGTTGCTATGTCTCCTGATAATAGTAGCATGGTGAAAGTATTGGGTGTTTCTGTTTCCCTCTCTTAACCATTGAACTTTGGATTTTTGTCTCCAGAGAACCTCCTGTTTCTGTAAAAGGGAATGATGGTGAGCCAGAAGACCCCGAAGGGTGTCCAGATCTGCATAAGATAATAATCCATCAGTATCCTCCTTAACCTGCAACAAAAGAATAGAGGCTTTTGTAGATTTGATTTGATTTAAGAGGTTGCCCACCTCCACCCTATTCCACCACAGTAACATTCTCTTCAGAAGATCCAGTCCCCTGGATATCCTGTAAGCAGCATCACCCCGGACTGGCATTCTTCACACCTCCATAGCAATGTCTTTCGCTTTAGGATAGGAAAGCCAGAATTTCTCGAATCTGAAAGGCACCGCTCTTTTATGATTAGCATTCAAATAAAAAAGGATAGGAGAATGGTCCGAAGCGATCCGACTAAGATGGCGAACCGACTAAAAAGGATAGGATTTTATTCATTTGCCAGCATCGAAATAGCATATTTTGGTTCATGAATGGATGGATGCTTTAGTGCCTAGGAGGGGCCTAGCATTTGATGTTTCTTTAGCCGTTGCCTCGCTTGGCTATTTGGAGGATGGCCAACTTTTTGACAGGTGTTGACTAGACAAAGAGTTTTTTTAAATATTTTCTTTTGTATTTGAGACAGAGCTTAGAATCGGAGAAGGCCAGAGTTAGGGGGTATAAATGGTGTATATCGTCTATCGAGTCTGGCTATCCATGAATAATTGGATATTCGAGTCAAGGATTATCTCTAACCGGCTAGCCTTGGAACGAGCTCTGATTTAGATGATGGTGATGATTACTTGGACCTTGCTGATTTGATTGAGAGGTAGTCAGATTCCTAGAGTCACCACTCTGCTTTTCAAGCATCTAATACGGTTCTTGTTTCCTGGGAGCTTCTATTTTTGACTTTTCTCAATATCAATTTTGATAGTAGTTATGGATAGTATTAGAGGAGTATATTTCATTATCAGAGATCCTGACTCGAGACTAGTGACAACATGAGGTAGTCATCTTTTTGGGACTTTGATTTTGGGGGTTGAGCTCTGTGCAGCCTAGGCTGATATTGTTTATGTGGTCATTATTCTTCGAGCTGATTTGTTGGTGATTGAAGAGGATTTTTCTATGATAATTGCCTGAATTGAATCTTCTGTTAAGAAGTTGCCCTCATCTTTTGCTATAGGATATCAATCATTTGTTTGCATGTGTTGTTTCAACAGTGATCTAACATGTTCATCATGAGACAAACTTGGATGTTGACCGGGTTTCCTCTTTTATTGCGCAGCATTCGAAAAATGCTTGTAGTCTTGTACGAGTCAATACCCGTTTCTTTTTTAAAATATTTTATTTTTAATTTTTTTGAATTGTACTTATGCTAGAATTATATAAATGAAGCATCTTATATTCTTATCAAACAAAAATCTACTAAACGGAGGATATGCTTTACATGTTTTTTATCTATTTTTGGATCTTAAATGTACCGGTAGATGTATCATGGATTTCTATTTCGAAACGCTCTTTAGCAGTAATTTATTTTTTTAATAAAATAGGGAGATTATATCCACCAGATATGAATATATTAAAAGAAATATAATCTTTACCAAAAAAAAAAAAGAAATAAAAAATAAAATATTTTACAGACCACAAGGAATAATCTCTAGCTTCATTCATAAAAACCTTGTCCGATTGATTCACAACATAGTCCAATCCAGTACGCAAATCCCGTTAGTCTCGTGATAACTTATAGAGAGATACATTTTCTGATAATTTATTTATTTATTTTTAACTTGGTTCCTGTAGCGTGTTTCTTGCCAACTTGTCGTATATATACGGTAGGCTTGGGCGCCGGGGAACGGGGATATTATTATTTTTTTGGCAATTATTTTTAAGTTTTGGCGGTCCATTTCTTTTACGATGTAAAGTGTAACCGCCTTTTCTCTCTTGGCGCAGGTTCTGCTCCTCTCGGTACCGGGGGGGGGGGGGAGGGGGGGTTAAAAAAAAAGAAAAAAAAAAGAAAAAAAAAAAAAAAAAAAGAAAGTGCGGGATGTTTGATGACCAAGGAATGCTACGGCCGGAATTGCTGCCCTTCCCGTCTGCATTTCCATTTCCCGCTACCTAATCACGGCAAGGGCAGAAGGAGTCGGAACGGCCGGCCTTCCCCACCGTCCGATTCCCGTTCCTAGGGTTTGGCTTTCCCTTTATTTGTATCCGAGACGGCAGGAGGAAGCGAGGCTAAAAATCTTTCTCCATGGGGACTTGAATCCATCCTAGGGCTCTTGCTGATACCTGGGTTCCATTCTCTGTAAGCCATTCTCCTTCTCCATTCCTTCATGCCCTTGCAGTCTCCCAAGCTCGGCTTTTCCACTGAATTCCTTTTTCGAGGACTTCTGTTTATTTAATTTAGCTTTGATGCCGGTTTAGCTGAGGATTTTTTGACTCATTGCTGTGGCTTGATTCCTGTTCGGTGACATTGGGGGAAATAAAAGAAAATAAAAAAGTGCTTGATTTCGCGGGAGGTTCTCTTCTATGCGTGTTCCTGCTCTCCGAATGGGAACTTCTGAGAAACAAAATGATGCTTAATCTTTTTATTTGTCGGAATTTTGACGGGTGATGATTCGAGGCCTTCAATAAAAGAAAGTGGTGGCATTTCTTGTCCGAAAAACCATTGAATACCGATACAGAGATTTTGTTGTCCTGGAAATATTGATTAGGGCCACCTGGAATGCTAAATACAGCTTTCTTATAGTTGGCTAGAAGAGGCATCTTGCGTGACTTTAATAAGAAGTGGTATTGGTGTATGTGCATTTTTGTTTATTGCCCGATGATCAGAGAAAAGTGGTGATGTATTTATTTTGCCTATTTTATTTTTAAGCATGGTAAAGGTAGAGTCCAAGTTTATTGGCCATGGCTATATACTTAAGGCGTTAATACTGCTGCCTCCTGCTGGAGGCCAATTGATTCTGTGACTGGTAGAAAAAGTCAGAGTGTTTGAACGGGATATGGGTGACCGGGAACAGATTAGCTATCTTCATTTGTGAAACTCAATTTTCTAGAAATAAGTAATTGTTTTATGCGATAGATTAGCGAAGGCCATGCTCTTCTCGGAATAGTTCCAGATCATTTTAAGGAATTTTATGCAATGCTGTACCCTTCATTGTATATGATCAGTTATGCATGCTGCATTTACACTGATGAAATCTGGTGCTTCATCTGATGCAGAGAAAGAGTTGTTAAGCAAGAAAAATATAAACCAGCTGTATCATTTAGTTTATCTAGACCATTTAGAAATGTTTAGGGGTCCTTGGCTCTTTTTTGAGAAGAGAAATCTTGGTCAAAATTTGATGAGAGCTGGATTGAAGTTCAGGTCACTGCTATCTGCATGCACTTTACCAGTTGAGCCCATTGGCATCCTCCTAATAACTCTTAACTAATGTCCTATTTTAATTGAGAGCCCAACCTTTTAGACATTGACTTTGGCATCGAAGTACTGGTAAGGATCTATGTCCCAAAAATCACTTAGTTTCCCATCTTTTGTGGAAGCTGGGGCTTGGTACTATAAGGGAGAATAGGTTGGTTAAATGTTGGTTGTAGAATGACAAAACTGGATTTGTTGGTTTAAATGGAGTAAGGGTATGTTTGGATGCAAGGAAAGCTATTTGGAAAACTCATTTTTCTTGTCTAGTTTTTTTTTTTGTTTCATTAGAAAACTAACAAATTTGGAAAACTTATAACTAGTTTCTAGAAATCTTTTTTCATTTTCATGGAAAAGTCTTAGGTTTCTTTTTCCTTTTCCATGGATTTCCTTGGAACGAAACATACCCTAAATTGGAGGGGGTGCCAACTCCATGAAGTATGCTCGAGTTTCTCCTTGGAGATATTATTTGTAGGGCAAGATGGGAAAATTGGCATTTTTTCTTTTTTTGTTAAACAGATGGCCTTTTACTTCATGAAGTTTGAACCCTCGTAGCTTCTCCAACACTGTTGTGTCATTTATACCATCATGGACCAGATCTCATAGAGCTTAGCAAGACATTGTAGCTATTAAAACTATATTGTTTGGTCTTGCACCATCATATTCACACAAATGTTATAGCATATTCTCCAAATGTGCATGTCCTATGAAGGTATGGTATTGCTACCATCCTGGGCGTGTATACATCAATAAGAACATGTAATCATGGCAGGAAAAACGTGCCTCTAGCTGTAAGGCATCTCCGCCAAAGTTTAAATTTTACACCCAAAGTTTCTTATGGATGGACTTGGCCATGATTTATATCTTCTTGAATGATATAGTGTTAACTATATAATCTATAAATCATTGCTTTGTTGTATTGAGGGTGGTTATTTGCAAATGAGGTGTATGGCAACAGTATGGTAATTGTGATGTCATTTCATTTGATCATGTTATTACATGATTGCTGACAGAACAATTTGCTGTCAAACCCTTATATCATAAACAAAACAGAGATTTGCATGATTGTTAAAATGAAATGGATGAATTATGAAATCTTATTGATGTTAACCTTGCTCATTTTGAAAATTTAGGCTTGCATTTAAAGCACTTTGTCTGGGTTTTGTGCTCAGCATGTCTGACAGGCCACTCTAACCAATAAATCTTACATTGGTTCAACACACATATACACACCCTGACCTACATATGCATGCACCACTCATTCAGGCACACACTCACACCAAGCGTATGCATGCGCTTGTCATGTTTGACTACCAGGATATGATCCCTCATAGTCTGGGAAGATGTATGATTTTCTCAAGGCCAGTTGCAGGTAAAAATTGCCTTATTGGCCATGCATTTTAAGGTCAGGCAATCAAGGGAAATTCATCTTACATTATATCGGTCTCTTTAAATAGCAATGATAAGTTTCTCCCTTCTTTATATCTTAATTTGTGTATAACTTAACTTTGTCCATTCATTCGAAGCATTAAAGGTGTTTCTTTACTTTTTCTGCTAACATTGTTCGGTTCAGGGAGTAGTGTGCTCGAGCTACATTAATAACATCACATTAAGTACATGTTTTTTTTTTGGGTTGTTTTGTTATGATAATATTATTACTCCCAACATCATAGGCTGCCAAGCACACAATTCTTTGTCATTAATGATTTAGGAACTGCTTTTTTGACAAAGATGTGGAACTATGGATTCCACCAGTCATGCTATCATTGAGAAATTGATGACTGAGATTTTGGTCGATGGTTGATATTTAGATTAATTCCATAATCATCAAAATTAGAATCATGCACATAGGAGGAAGCATGAGAGTGTCACAAATCAAGGATAGATATGGAAAAAAACCAATAAAGATGATATGGGAATGTCCAATAAAAGTTGGAAGTAGGATCAGCATGGAAAGGGGATCAGAATGGGGTTGGTTTCAGATTTGTATTTGGCTTTGCTTCTTATTATCTTACTCCATAAGAAACAAGTAACTCACATGTACTTGGATGAAACCACTTGAATTGTGCCAGCAACTTGTTAAACCAAACTGAGGTTCACTTGTGGTATATAATTATGACATTGATAAGTAAAGCTAGTTACTATCCACAACTGATTGTTACTCTCTCAGCAATTTGATGATTTTTGTTTTTTTTGTTTTTGACAAAAAACCAACAGAGATGGTATGGGCTTGTTTAATAAATGTTCAAATTAGTCCTTAGCATTAAAAGGGGCTTAGAATGGGTTGTCTCAAAATTCATTTGTGCTTGGCTTTGCTTCCTTAGATCCTTTTTTGTATCGAGCAAATACAAACACTTGATTTCGGATGAAACCACTTCAATTGTATTTACAACTTATTAAACTAGATTCAAATCTTTTGTGGTATATGATTATGACTTTGATAGGTAGGTAGTAACCATCACAAAGCTGATTTTTAAGCGGTTAGCAATTTGATGATTTTTGTTTACATTTAAAAAATATTTATCATTTCACTTAATTGTTCACATGGATTCTCTACATGCTCATATTCCTGTTAGTGTCGTGTTTTGCTTGTTCTTTTGTAGCTGCAAATGTTTAGCTTGATTCCCTAGCCATATGCTGCAATACTTAAACAAATGCTTCTCAAGATTCATCTACCGTCCACCAAGTGATTATTAATCATGTTTCCTTTTTTTGTTGAATAGACAACAAAGTTTTTATCAATGCACATCTAAGTATGGAGTCTAGCACTCTTGTTATATGTCCACATGATTTCTCTTGAACCCTTTTGCTTTTCCTTTGAAGTATTCTGCTTTATCTGATTTTTCCCCTACTTCTGTTCAAGTTCCTCTGTATTTGTCCCTTGTTATTGGCTTGTGCAATTTTCATGTTTGAGTGGTATTACTGGAATACAGGTCAAACTGCTCTGCATTCTCCTTTATTAGTGCCTAATTATCTAATGGCGCCTGAAGAGGTAGGCAGATTGCACAAACTTGTGGCAAGTCTACTTCAGGAAATTGATTACAAGAATAGGCGTCTGTATGAGTTGGAGTCCAAGTTTAGCCAGGTGATGGAAGAGAAGAACAAGTTACACCAGATCCTCATGGATGGTTAGTAGCATTACAGAAGCATTGCATCTTATGTTGGCATAAATCTCCTATCATATGTAATGAGAACTTTGGCGTAACTGTCACTTGTTTATTCAACCGTCTCGCTTGATCACTAGGAAACAAGGAAAGCATTGAGAGAGCCCTGAGAGATGCAAAATCATCGGCTCCTTTGCTCTGTGTGTGTGTGTGTGTGTGTATCCTTTTTTTTTTCCCAATCTTGTTATCACATTAATTTAGAATCCCAACATTTTGATGTCCCTTTATTTCTTAAGTCCTATTAGAAGTGGCGTGTGTGTGTGTATCCTTTTTTTTTTCCCAATCTTGTTATCACATTAATTTAGAATCCCAACATTTTGATGTCCCTTTATTTCTTAAGTCCTATTAGAAGTGGAAACATGGGTTGCACATATGGAAAGAGTGATTTATCAAGTTAAAAAGAACCGTTAGTAACGGAAAGTCCCGCAAACATTTAGTGGCAGTCCTCTTGTGCATGGCACATGCTAAATAACAAGTTCTTCTCAATGGCACCTCTCTTATATTCTAACCATGATTTCCTCTTCTGGACTTTGATTCATGCAACATTTAGGCATTGAAAAATATTTAGATAGCATGTCATATCGAATTGTCCAATTTATGATCTTTGTTGTGAGGTTTTATCTGATGATTGCATATTTCAAGTGTTTAGATCTGTTGTTAGTGCTCGGAGTTTCAGAATTCATCTTGCTTCTGCCTTAAGTCTGTTACTTACCCTAGGTTTTTGTCATCCTTCAGTGACTAGCCTACATATATTTTATAATAAGAAAGATTTTCTATTAATGTGGTTGCCCATCTCTTTCAGAAATTAATAAAAATTTCTCACAGATACCTGGATAACTGATGTTCCATGCATCTTAACCAGCTTCATGTATTCAAATCCAAGCTGTTCCTGACAAAATATGATTCCATATCATGATTGACGTATAATCCTATTCTTGTTTGTTTTGATGCAATGTTGGCTGCTGTTAATACGGTTACATGCAAAACTATTTCATTTTTAATTTGTGTCAAAAGTACTGCATAACTTTTGCATGCTTCTTTGAGTAAATTTAATAACAGGTGACACTGAAAATAAATTTTACTTGGATGCTAATTGACTTTGGAGAAGTATTGTTGTTAGTGGATTGTAAATAATTTTATGATGCTTTCAATTGACACTTAACTGCTGTATGAACATGTATATGACATTCAAATAGGAACTACCTTTCTTTCCCCTGCAATGTCTGCACAATCTTCAATTGTGTTTTGTTTCATTCATTAGCAGAAATGAGGAAGATGCAGTACACCATAACCAGTTGTTCTCAGGAGAATGAAAAATTGAAGTTAGAACTGCAATCTCTGGGGAAGGATCTAGAGCACCAAAAAAAAGAATTACAAAGTAGTGATGCAGAGAAAGTGTGGAAGAGAGTGAAGCTTAATGATGAATCAGGAAAGGTAATTGCAAGTTTATACTGGAAAACTTGTTGCTGACTTAATCTTCTTGTCATGGAATCTTAAGTTTTATTTTAAAATTGCCCAACCTATCCTAGTGGCATGTGCTTTGACTTGTGAAGGCCATGTCAAGGGTTTGAGACGTATACATCCCTTCAGCCATCAAAAATGAGAAGAACCTCTAGCTTATTTTCTCTTTCAAATGGAAAACCTGGAAAATAATTGGTTGTGCATGAAATGTCATTTGTTTATTTTGATTCTGAAAATTAAAGAAATTTATCTTTGAACTGGATGTTCTTCATTTGTTTTTACATAATTCTCATCCCCATCCCTTGTTGTCACAAAGTCTATATCCATGTTCATGCTGGTATTAGGATGGGGTCAAATTACCTACTTCATAAAGCTCTAATTCACCATAAACATTATTCTACTTCCTTTTTATCCCTTCCAGTATTTGGTCTTTCTTTAAGTTCTACCAATAGTTTTTCATTTATAAAATCCATAACTATAATGCTGAACAAACTGGGACAAAACCTCCTTTTGTTTTGA
Organism: Areca catechu; assembly: GCA_021397845.1. NCBI lineage: Eukaryota > Viridiplantae > Streptophyta > Magnoliopsida > Arecales > Arecaceae > Areca > Areca catechu. The sequence continues at coordinate 4,379,825 of CM038040.1, read as the reverse complement.
CATTATGAGCTGAATCTGAATTGATGTACAATATGCTGTATTGGATATCATTATTTCTGCATTTTGACTGAAGGATGGTGCCAGGTGGCCACCAGGTTTCAGGTAGAACATTGTGCATGGGCATATCGCAATATGACATTTTGTCTAGTGGAACATCCTGTTCTTCTTTTTGACCTTGTCTTTTAACATCAATTCTCTTTTATGGTTTTAGAGTTTGATTTTATTTACCCTCCACTTTGGATTTAATCACTCATGAAAATTTGGTGATGGTGCAATATTTAAAAATTGCAGAAATATTGTACATTGTTAAAAGATAATTTCATATCTGATTACACTGGTAGATTGCAAAATGTAAGAAATGTATTACTTACTGTCTTTTTGAATTAACGGGGAAAAATTTTATGCTTAGAATTAAAGAAGAAACCCCTAGAAAGCTTAACAGCTAACTTAGTCTAGTAGAAATGGCAAATAGGAGTCAATGGAAATGCATGCAAGAAGACTAAAATCAATCCTTCAGGAGGTCATGTAAATTGCAAATCTTTTATTAACTAATAAGTTAATAACACTGAAGAACTAAAATGCAAACAAGCGTGAGGAATAAATTACTTGACATATCCTGTTTCAAGCATGAATCACAAAAATCCTGTGCTGTTTTTTTTTTTGAGAAATACAATGCCATGTAACATGAAGCAGCTATAATGTAATGTGCTTCTTGGTGCGTGACTCTTTAATCTCCTACCAGTCATGTAAGTGAAGGTATTTCAGTCCATATTCCTTATCAATCGGCAGACCCAAAACTAACACATAACCAAGTTTTTAGATACGTTCTTACCATCTTTTCTTTTTCTTTCTATCTTTTTTAAGAGTTTGGCTATTCGAATCATGTACTTGATCGTGTCATCATAAGTTATATCATTTATATTTGACTTTCCCCCCTAAAGTTTATTGTTTGGAGATGTGCTGGTTCTTTGGGATTAATATTTTAAAGCAGGTCAAAAGTAGCTTAGGGATGATGCAAGGTGAAGCACAAGTGTTGAAAGACATGAAAGTTGATGATTTAAGAATTCATGATAGTGATGAATTGACGAACAACCAAGATAGTGATCCAGAATTCCTGATTCCACTCATACTGAAAGAACGGAGGAGTAATCATGAGCTACAGGAAGCTCGCAAAGAATTGATAATCGTAAGATTCTTTCAAGTTGGATTTTTAGATTCAAGATATTCAAGAATTCAATGTATTTAAAATAAATCTCATAGAACATTTTCAGACAGACAAATAAAGATGCATGTAAATATTTTTCCAGGGTTTCAGGGACCTTTTTAGCAGCCGAAGCTTAATTGGAGTCAAGCGATTGGGAGAGCTCAATGACAAGCCCTTTCAGGATGCTTGCCATCAAAGATTTCCAAATGAGGAACCTGATGTGAAAAGTGCTGAGCTGTGCTCCTTGTGGCAGGAACACATAACAAATTCAGAGTGGTATCCTTTCAGAGTTACCGCCATTGACGGAAAGGCTCAAGTATGTTAGCAATTCAATTAATGTTGAATTCATTCCTCCCATTTATTTCCACATATTCTTTCTCTTTGGTCGATGACCAATTCAATCTTTTGCCATCTGAATGCATATGTAATATGCATATGGTTCTGCAAGCACCAAGCAAGCACCAACATGTATTGTGCTCTGACATGATATAGAATCCAGAGCTTGGTTTATAATTAATGATGCTGGTGCTCACAAGTCGTAGTTTGTGTTCCCATTCAAAGTTGCATGTTACAAGCTCTTAATTTTTAATTATTTAAAATTGCTTTGCTGGGATTTCTTCTTTTTTCCTATTTAAAATCAATAGGAAGACCTTTTACATGTCAGCATGCCAAATGCATTTTCACATACACTTAGATTCTACAAACTATATTTATATCATTTTCGGAGTTTCACTTCAATCAGTATGACTGCTTGGGTTGCAGGATACTTTAAATGAAAGTGATGAAAAGTTGGAAGCTTTGAAAAGTGAGTGGGGTGAGGAAGTTTACAAAGCCGTGGCTACGAGTCTAATGGAGCTTAATGAGCACAACCCAAGTGGAAGATACATTGTTCCAGAACTTTGGAACTTCAAGCAAGGAAGGATAGCCTCTTTGAAGGAGGCCATTCAGTATCTGTTCAAGCACATGAGGAGTCTAAAAGCTGCCAAACGCAGAAATCCATGACAATTGGGTATGTAAGAGGCAACATACAGCACCATTATATAAGTTACATGAATCATGGTCACTTTATTTGTTCATCTATTATTTTAGGATAAACCAATGCAATGTGAATTTTCTTTTGTAAATGCTTTATAGCTTAAAATGTTATGTTCTAGAGTGTATGTTTGCATGGCCTGTGAGTTTTGGATCTCTTTGAACATTGGTGATTTGTGGCTATCTTGGTCATCTCTAGTATAATGGTGGCTATCTGTGATTTGGTGGCTATCTGTGATTTGGTGGCTATCTGTGATTTGTTGGCTATCTGTGATTTGTGGCTATCTGTGATCATCTATTATTTTAGCTTGCCCTGGTTGATTTAGTAATACAAGATTGTATCTGTGATTTGTGGCTATCTTGGTCATCTCTAGTATATTTGATGTGGAACTAGTTAAATAACATTATTGGTCAAGGCTGGGGTCACCTATTTGTTGAAATTGGTTTCCAAGCTTCCCTGCACCATCTGATGGTGGCTGATTCCTTCCAGATTGCGAATTAGCAAAAATTCTCGACGTTCTCTCTCTCCCTCTCTCCCTCTCTCTCGTTCTAGAGCAATTAACATGAAAGAAGAATCTGGCTTTCTATTGCCTAGTTATTCTACTTCATCTCATTACCTGCCTTAAGATTTGCAGATTTTTGTATAGCTCTGTTCTTTTTGCTATTCTTCTTTAGGTCTGCAAGCCGCCAGATGCTTTTCTAATCCTTCTCTCTAAGTGATTTATTATGCAGCTTTGCTTCATTGAACTTAAATAATTAGTAATTTTGCTTGCACTTTCAGATTGTCAAGCTACTAGCTTATCACTCGAAACTTGTGCTGACGTTTTAGGTGAATGCTGTCCTGGTGATTGACTCACGCATAGGAGAAATGTTTGGTGAATACTGTCTGGGTCGAGTGTAAGTACTCTACTTATTCTGCGGTAAGACCATTGCCTAGCTTCATAGAAACCTCTGAGTTTTTTTTGTTGAAGTTACCATGAGTGCCTCCTCCTGTAATGCTAAAAAGAGGAGTGTATTTTTGTCACTATAAATTAATATCTAACATAGTTGACTTTAAAGTTTTTTAATCTCTCACTCCGTTGGGAATGACAATTAGTTTTTAATCTTCTCCTTATATTAACTGTTGAGTCTCAAGGAGAGCGAGGTACCATCTGGAAACTCTGTATGCATCTTTCTGCTTCCACTGCAGATCGGTGGGTTCCTTTTGCGACTTCAGTCTTCTCCAAATCAAGATAATAAAACGTACATGATATCTGCCCACTGGTTGATCGATTGCTTCGAGCCCCATTTCCTCGAAACAAAAATCATATGGGATGGATGTTATGAAATATTATATAAAACAAGTTTCATAGTTTATCACATTTTTTTTAATATCAATTTTACTCGATATTAATTTTTTTAAAAAAATTTAAAAATTAAACATCTTTTTACTAATAGAGTTATTAGTTTTATAATTGTAACATTTTTTTCTTTTTCATTGTCAATATATATTTTTTATCGATACATAGTATATATCAGTAAGTCATCTAGTATATATTATATGATCATATACTGTATATTGATGATCGTCATGTAGTAGAAATCGTGCATCAATTTATATAATGGTGTATGGTAGGATGTCAAATGAATATTTTGTCAGTGTGTATCAAATGATTATATACTTGTACTGATAAATACAATGTTCAGAAAATTATGTATCAATTTATTTATAAATACGTATTGGATTATTAGTGAATATATATCAAAAAAAGTTTATAGCATATATCAATAAGCCATCAACTATATATCATTTGGTCATGTACTGTATACTGGTAAGCATCATATTTTAGAAATCATGTATTTATTTATCCAGAGATATGTATTGAAATGTTGAATAAATATTTTTTTAAATGTTAATCAATTGGTTATATACTATAAATTGGTGAACATTATGTTTAAAAAATTAAATATCAATTTATTTATAGGTATGTACTGGATTATTATTAGGTGCGTATCAAAAAAAAGTTTATAGTATGTATCAATAAACCATCAAGTGTGTATCATTTAGTTATTGATGAGCATTATATTCTAAAATCATGTAATGATTTTTCTAGTAGTATGTCTTAACTTATTATTGATTAATTTATTTAGTATGTGTTACATGATCATGCAGTATGTATCGGTACAAAATATGTATTTAAAATAAGATCAAAAAAGAATATCATTATTATGAAACTAATCATTAGTAAAGAATGTAATAGCCATTTAGGCTTACATTTTAAGATCGGTGTTAAGCGAAATATGGCAAATTAAGAAACTTGCCACATATGATATCCTATAATGCCCATCCTATATGATTTTTGTTCCTGAGAAGGCCGACTTGAGAAAGTTGTGATCATGAAAAAGTTAAGGTGAGAAGGCCAATCTAGTAAATCTGAGAAGAAAAGTCCAACTTGAGAAGATCAAGATCATGAGAAGGTCGAGGTTATGAGAAGATTAATCTATCAAGGTCATGAAAAGGCCAAGATCATAAGAATGCTGATATCTCGAGATGGATCTTTTAAAGGTCAAGCTTGAAAGATCTAGGTCAGGAAAAAGCTAACTTGAGAAGGTCAAGATCATGAAAAAAGATTGATATGAGAAGGCTAACTAGAATCAAATCAATTAGATTATAGTAATGCTTTTCACTATATTTTTCTATTACATTCTCTTTATCGCTATTATTTCTAAGCCATGATTTGATTTAGGCATCGGAAAGCTTGATTGGAGTCAATCTAATATAATTTTTTATCTTTCTTGTATGTAGATCAATATCTCTTCTTAGACCGATCAACACCCTTGCGCCATTATAGTTGGGCAGGATTTTGGCAGCGATAGATTGGTGCCATCTATAAGAAACGAGAATGCCTCATATCTCCTTTCTTTGTCGGATTTGAGCATTCAGTAACAATTTTATTGTTGATGCATTCTTAAGTATTTTAGCGACATATTGGATCTTGTTGGAACATTTGAAGTGACAAGAATAATCGATTGGAGATATCCTGGCTCTGGCTGGAACCTCTTAATCGATGAGGATGATCGACTGGAGACATCCTGGCTCTAGCTGGGACCTTCAAATTTAGAGGAGCTTAGTGTCGACCTCATAGAGACATCTCGGTTTCGGTTGGGACCTTTAAAATATCGATCCTCATATTGATAAGAAGAGCTAGAGAAAAGTTGATCTTAGATCGGGACATATGATCATCCAAGTAGAAGATCGAATATAAACCAATTCAATTGATAGACGTGGAGGGAGCAAAAAATCCAGGCTGACCTCAAATACAAGCATAACGAAAGAACTAAAATATGGGCATCATTAAAATTATTTCTGATAACACTTAAACTTTTTTTTGATCATAAATAGGTTAATTGCAATTCGATTACTTTCTTCATCTAAGCTAGAGAAAATGGCTCGGGCTTAAAAGTAGAGGGTATATGATGTAGCATGATTTCAGCCTGTCTATCGTGGATGGACATGTAGCGTAGCAAGGAATTTCAATTGAATTTGAAATTTGGACAGTTATAGCTTTGCAATTAAGAGAATCCATACAAGGAAAGATGAGTATGGCTTATAAAGGGGTTATGGCTCATTCCTTGCTCTACACCTATATAAACATGGTTAAGGGATCTCAATAGGACATGTTCTCAAAGTAAGAAACTCTTCCAACTCAAAGTTTTGAGGCCCGAATCCCTTTTTTTTTTTTTTCTTTCTTTCTTATAGGTTTGTAGGTCACGAGAAAGTTGGCCTAAGAATGCTAAGGTCACGATAAGGTTGTTTTGCCAAGGTCATGAGAAGGTTAACTTGAAAAATTTGATTCGAGAAAGCCAAGATTATGAGAAAGTTGACCTAAGAAGGTCGAGCTTATGAGAAGGCCAACTTGCTATGGGTAATGAAAAGGCTGACCCGAGAAGTCTAAGATGGAAAGGCCGATCTGGGAAGGCTGAGATTATAAGAAGGCAGATCTAGAAAAGCTAACTCGAGAAGGCTAACCTAAGAAAGTTGACTTAAGAAGTCCGAGGTGGAGAGGTTGACCTAAGAAGACTAAGATTATAAGAAAGCTAACCTCTCGAGACTGACCTCTCAAAGATCGGGCTCTCAAGACTGACATTTCAAAGGTCAAGCTCTTGAAGTCGACCTCTCGAAGACCAAGCTCAAAAAGTCAAGGTCAGGAGAAATTTCGACCAAAGGCTAAGAGGAAAAGTCCGGTCAAATTGATTAGATTAGAGTAACACTCTTTACTATAATATTTTTATTACATTCTCTTTGCTACTATTATTTCAAAGCCTTGATTTGATTTAAATATTGGAGAGCTGGGCCAGCACCTACTTGTCCTTTATTTCTTGCATGCATGTCAATGTTTTTTCTTGGATCAACTAGTGCTCTTCGAGCCGCCACAGGCTAGATTTTGACGACGGCTAGTAACTTGTGTTGCGATGTATATTGCATCATACCAAGAGATGGATCATAGCAACAGGACTAATTTCTAAGAAGCAGTGACCTAGTGGGCCTATATATAGAGATGAAAATAGTATGGATAATATCCGATTAAATTTGATTTCTTATCTAAATCCATCCGGACATGGATATAAATTTGAGTGCCCGGCTAATATCCATATCCATATTCGTAAAAAAAATACGGATATGGATATGGATAGATAACTATCCGAATATCCGATTCTATTTATAATCCTATTTAATTTTATATAGTACTCATTAACTTTTTTTTTTAAAAAAAGTAAGTATATTAATATATTATTAACTTGATTTATTATTAAATTAGTAATATCTTGGATCTATAATCATATAGTTTAATTATCTGATTTAAATTTATATTTGTATTCATTTTTAGTATATTTAAATAGATATGGACATAAATTTTTATATATGTTTAATATCCATAACCATATCTATATTTATCAAATAAAATAAAAATAAATATGAATATATCCGATTCGATTTAAGTCTTATCTATGTATCTACATGGCCAGGTACAACAGGTCACTGGATCTGTGCAAGTTGATATAAGATTAAGGTACGTAAATGACCGTGAAGCAAGGGACCCATGATAAACGTATGCATGGGGAATGCGGTTAGTAAAAGTCCTCTGTAAAGCAAAGTACGAAATTGGCATCTTCCGGTAAGGCCACACCTCTTGCATCTAGCCACTTTCTCTTAGCATGTTAGCTTTCAGAAATAAGGGATGTGCATTCAAGAGCAGAACACATGGGGTATTAACACGAGTGCAGTCCATCTTACCTCAAAGGTTGGCAATGCAAAGCTTTAAGCAAGCAGTCATTTCAAATTAAGCAATCTAATAGAGCTCCAGCTTGACCATGGCATTGAATCAAGATAACCGAGTGGCCATTGACGAGGGGCAGGGACTGGTAGGTACGGTGGTTAGCGAGACTCCGTACTGGTTGGGGCACGCGTGATTTTTTATGGGCCCGAACCGTCGGACTACAGTTCCTGGCTTCCGTGGTGTCGGAAGAACGCGCAAGTAGCAGCGCTTCGTTCACGTCCACCACATGCCGCATTACCTTTAATTTTTCGCATGCCTTGGGATCTCGGATTTTGTACCTCCGTGGAATCCGCTTGGCAATTGATCTTGCCGGCAAGGAAAGAAATTTAGGCTTTTCGGATTTTCGAGTACGGCCCAGATGAATTCATGTGAATGCGTTTTAAATTAGAGATTAAGTTTTAGATATTCTTATAAGATAATTATAGTAATGATGATGTAAATGATGAAAGTGTGAACAAGGTTCGCCGTTAGCTAAGATCTCCATGGCTGAATGAGCTTGATCGTGGCCAGGCTTTTTGGCTAGCCGAGACTATGAGCGAGCTACCTCGCCTTGGGATAATGTAAGCAACGATAGCCTACACGTCTAGATTTTGTCAGCTAACCTTTATTCTTCTTTTGTTTACTACCCTTCCTTTTTGACCGAGGAGCGAGATGGGTGAAAAGAAAGATCTTTTGATCAGGTTTCATAAATATTAAGATAAAAAAAAAAAAAAAAAAACATCACAACAGCAGGCATATGTTCCGATCAAGTAATACCACGGACATCATCATCACAATTATATATATATATATATCATACCACCAGTTTATCACACATTACATTCAGATAATTTAGATTTTTTTTTCCCAAGAAGGGCAGACAATTTAGATAGCTAAAGCAGCTGCGGGCTACACGGACGCTTTTTTATACTGGTCCTGCAGCCACTTCAGCCGCTGCCGCTACGTCTAAGCCCACTACCTAAAAGAAGTAAAAACACCGCCACTCCACTCTCCTCTCTATGCCAATCAAGAAAAAGTTCATTTCACCCACGAAAACACAAACTTAATGTCCACCTTTTCTCTCTCTCTTCACTCTCTTTCCTCCCTCCCAATCTCACTCTTTTCACCTTTCACAACTACCAAAAACCAACACAATCCACACCAACTTGATATCTGGCGCCAAGAAATTTTTTTTAAAAAAGGAAACTAAACGTAGGTATCTTCGATGTTTTTTTTTTACTCCCGCCCATTGCGTAGCCGTGGATTAATTTGATACTCTAGAGGCGGAAGTTCTTGCCGGCGAAGGTCTGGCCGAACTGCCAGTTGGCCGGGACGACGTTCAAGGAGGTGGAGGTTCGGCGGTCGCTGGCGGTGACGCGGAAGGAAAGGGACTGGCCCACCAGCACGGCGTTGGACTGCCAGTTCTGGCCCCAGTTCCGGGACATGGGCATCCACTCCGTCCGCGACCCCTTCACGCTCACCCTCACGATGTCGCCTGCCCCGGCCACGTTCGTTATCAGCACCAGGTTGAAGTACTGGAACCCGTTGATGGTGAACCGGATCCCCCCAGATTTCCGGCACGGCACCCTGCGATGATGTATCATTCATTCATATTTATCAAATCGATTAATTCCATTCCTTGTCCAACATCTTGTAATGATCCTCATAATAATAATAGAAAATGTAGAAAAAAAGAGTGCCGGGCCATGAAATTTAGGAGCACTGTGTAAAAATTAGAATGGGAGACAGAGGCGCGTGGAAGCACGTGCCGGTGCTGCCACCAAAGCCTCCTCCCCTTCCCGGGTTCGCCCGTTTGCCCATCTTCATCCCCTGATGCCAAGGGATACCGGGAAGACGGAAGGATGCTTTCGTCATTTGGACGGGGAGTCCTTCCGGGAGTGGAGGACGACCCGGAAGGGGGGCGGACGGAGCGCACGGCGAACAAGAGTCGGGTTGTTACGTGTTACAAAGGATATGGGCCGGGCTTCGGGTCACCGGCGATCGCAGATTGGTTAATATCCATGGTAGAATAGTTTGGATGATGTTCGTACGAATGCCGTAAAACGAGAAATTAAGGACGAAAAGAGTGAAAGATCATGGAGCCTGTTTTGTAATCACAATCAATATTGGTCACCCAGATTCCCGATCTCGGAAAATAACGGAAAAACGGGACGCTTGACGATGGGTGCATTCACAATTTTAGGGAATTAAATGGCCACGTGATCCGGAGCAGAGACACCATCGGTTAATTAAGAGAGCGACCTTTCATAGAACATCGTGGATCCGGTGACCGCAGGTAGACCCATCCAAATTCTTCGCAGGAAAGGGAGATCCAGAACAGAGAAAGAATTGAGCAGCAGAAAGTACCTGCGGTAAGAGACGGGGACGATGCCGGCACGGTACTCGGCGATCTTAAGGAACATGGGCATGGCAAGGTCGAAGTGGGGGCGGGGCGGGTTGCACCATCCGCCGTTGTCGGAGGGGAGAGCGTAGTTCGGCGGGCAGAAGTTGGTAGCAGTGATGAAGATGGAGGGGCTCCTCGGGTGGCACCATTGCGCGTCATCGACGCACTTGAGCTCGAAGCACGCACCGCAGCTCTGCCCGTCGTTGAACAGCGCCGTGCTCAGCGCCGCCGTCTCCACCCCGTACCCCTGACTGTACAAGTTTCCGTACCCGCACGCCCCTCCTGACCAAAGTAGAAAACAAGTAGAAACACGTATCATGGCCAGTCCTGTGAGCAATGGAGCTAATGGAAGGATAAAGGGGAAATGTGCGTCGAACCCATGGTGCCGGAGGCGTCGCTGCCGCCGTAGAAGGTAGCGTGGGCGCTCTGCCACGGTCCGCCAGTGAAGACGCCCATAATGCGGGCTGCCGTCGGCGATAAGAAGGCAAGAACAGAGGCAAGAGCGATGAGGCGCGGAATGACCATTTTTTATATATGTATAGAGAGAGAGAGAGAGAGAGAGAGAGAGAGAGAGAGAGAGGGGGGGGGGGGAGAGGAGTGTTATGACTGCAGACGAAATTGTGGGAGAATTGGGGGAGGAAGGGGCGGTATTTATCGAGTTTGCGAGGCGAGGGCGGGGGTTTGGAGTTGGTGGGTCCGAGAGAGAGTAGTGTGAGACCAAATAATGGCAATGGGAGTAATTAATGCTTTTTCTGGAAGCAAAAAGAGAAAGAAATGGGGAGTGCGACAAGGAAGCGTTTGTGCCAAGGCAATAAGATGGATGGGAGGCACGGATTGGATTCGCCTTCCATGTATCGCGGGCTAAATCATCATTTTGCCATCATTTTCCTAATGTGCGGCTATTAGCCATCTGATGGTCAAACCGACGGCGGGGATTTAGTATCGCCGTAAAGCAGGAAAGCGAAACAGGGGATACCTGACGACCACTTATGGCGCCGGGGGAAGAGATGGACAGGCGAGAAAGCAAGAGCGCGATCTAAAAATCCCCGCTTTGCTTCCATCGCAAGTTGTGCTGCCACCGACGGCTATGATTGGAGGACTTTCGGGGACGCTCGCACGGTCCCTTTCGCTTTCCTAGTCCAGGCCCCAAATTAAGCTGGGGTTTGAATTGGATTCGCGGAAAAATTTCTCCGCCGAGTCCGGCCCGTTTATTTTCTTTATTTTTCTAATGCAATTTCCGTCACCGGACCTTTTCTTCGAAGCATTCGAGCCAAACCATAACCCACCCACGTTGGGATGGGCCCGGCAATCCGTGCGTATTCATCGGTCCTCACATCGCGCCTTAACTGTACAATGGACGGGTCCCACCCTCGAGTCCCTCACCCGCCAACCACCTCTTTCTGCTCGTTTAATGTGAACGCCGTGAGTACACGAAACGGGAATTTTAGCCCGGCAAATGCATCCCACGATGGGTCTCACGGGGGGGACGGGGGGAGCGGGTGGAGATAATATAACACCGGGAGGGGTCCATCCGTCAAGCTGTAATGCATAATTTTTCTGTGAAAAACGGATGTGGGAGAGAGAGGAGCAGTGGGAGGAGATGGGAAAAAATGGTTAGTTACAACCGTTCTACCACCACGTGTCCCGAGCTGTATTGCATAATTTTCCGGTGGAGGAAGCGCGATTCGCCGCTTGGCGTTGCCGTGCGGCGGGTCTCTCCGTCGATCCACGTGTCAACCGGAACCCGGGGGGCCGGGGTGGGGTTCGGAGTGGTTGGGTCCGTTCAGGCACCGACCATCACCAGCCGCCAACGTGAACGGCGCAAACGTAAATGCACGTGTACGGCTTTGCACGCGGACGTTGGAGATTCGTGCTCGTGGTTTGATCTCGCTGGATGACCCCCGCCGAATTCCTAGGAATTGCAAGTCATCACTCATTTTGCTACAAATTGCGAGTCATGAAATTGCCTCATAATAACTTGACATTTTTACAAACTGCCTAGCTCTTTAAGAGAGAAGAATTATTAATTTTCGAGGATGGTATTGCAAATCGTGTCACAATAAATTACAATCTTTTTTTTACTTAATTCCCCTTCTTACTTGATGTAATTGAATTTACATTAGTTTGTTGACAAGATTGTCAGGTCCGGAGTGTAGATATTCTTGCAGACGCGTGACAAATCTTGTGTTTTGATTCATGAGCTGGATGAACTGAGAATATTTTTGTAGCGGTGGAAATCGATTCTTCTCTGGAACGTTCGTTCCTGTCACAGTAATCACAAGTATGCCATGCGACGCTTGGGTCAGGCAAGCTTTGACACGTCTTCTCTAGCGGAATTCTCGCAGTAATCACAAGTATGCATGGGAGTTTTGTTATAAGTCTTTGTTAGGTTGGCTTGTGACTTTGTTTCTCGGATGTTAGTAATTCGGTCTGCCTGGCTGAGTTTGAAATCTTTGCCAGGTGGAGGGATATCCGGGCCCTGCAGGTGCCGCATTGGCTCTAACCTGTCCTTCTGTCGCCATTTTTCCAAGAAAAAAAACAAACATTAGGTGTACGTAGTCATGGCAACGTAGCAGGGCTTTCTATAGTCTTTTATGTCCCCATTTCCCCCCAGACTTGACCCAGCACCATTCGAGTTAATTTACGCCTACGAAATTATTATTATTATTTTCCTTCCTCGAACCAACGAAGTAAGAGGGTGGGCATCATGGTGGAAGAACTAATCACCAATCCATGAGGCAGAGAGACTCTACATTTTCTCTCGATGGGGAGAGAAGTTCGACAAAAAGTTCTTTGCAAGTGCTTGACGGAGGAATGCATGGTTGTTTCTTTTGAGAAACTCCTACTCCCACCGAAGTTCCAGGACCGTCGCATCATGCCATGTACGCATAGCCTCGATATAAATTTATATATGACAGTAAAACCTCATGTAATGGAGTTAACATCAACTTATTCTTCACCCATAAATTTTTACTTGATTCCTTTCTTTACCGCGGCCACCTTCTTCCCATGTGGATGCGACACACTCCGTGTTTTAAGACTTTCGTGATAACGTCTTGCAACATTCTTTTAATTCTCCTCCTTTTTTTCTTTTTTTAACCGGTAAGTCTCTGTACCTTCTTCCCTCCATGGAGGCCATTAATTCTCCACCACGTTCACAGCCTATTTTCTTCTGTCCTGATCTACTACTACTACTAGAGCTCTAGCTTCGAAGAAAGCCAGGGCCAGAAGTGTTTGTTGATATGCCTTTGCGTAGGGGTAGCAGAATGGTAACAATATATTACGTCGCGGATGCATGCACGGAACCTAACGAGCACACGAGCCATGTCCAAGACTCCCAAGACAAAAGCGCCCACCTCTCTTTAGTTTTTTCACGGTCATCGCCCTTCCTGGCCCGGGGTGTCTGCTCCCTTACTCCTTTCCATTTAAACAAAACCGGAATGGGTCCCATGTGAATCGGGCTCCGCCTGCTACCGCTCTACCTCATAAAGCTTTTTAATGGATGAATTTAGCTAGGCTTTAGCATGCTTTTACCTAACGTAACATGGCTTACTAATAATTGGTTTACAATTTTTAATTGATACATGGGAATAGCTTTACCGGTCATTGCTCCATTTGGATAGCCAAGGCCGCCATCAATTATAGCTCGATGGCCCATCCATCCTTGTAGGTGACCTCATTTAATGAAGATGTCGTTAGTCTGGGCAAGGTGTTAAAAGAAGTTTTAGGAATATGCCTCGTATGATTTTTAATATCTAAAGATCGCTCCATAATTGACATCTATAATATCAAAAATTTTTTAAAAAAACCTATCATTCTATGCATTGGTGCATGGCATCGAGTAGTATTGAAACATTCATATGGCCTGTGGGATGGTTAATAGATACTAATTAATTAAAATGCCTATGCTAATATATTAATTCATATCATTTTAACTATTATTTTTTCTCTTTCCATATGAAGGAGGGTAAATTAATTTGCACGGTGGAATTACCTAGATCAAAAAAAAACCCTGGAAAATTATCTTTCCAAGTTTCAAATTAAAGATAGCGGTTTATATCGGCCAACTGCAAAGTAATATGTGCTGGCATTTTGTACGTTACAGTAATAATGACCCACACTGATAAATTCATGCTCGTGATCATCATGAGACATGAGGGCACTTAGCTTCCCTTAATTTTTTTTATTGTTGCACTCTAGGACACGAGCTAGCTCTTACCGAATCATTAGACACTACATGGATCCATCGGAATGGACGTACGTCTAGCCCATGCATGGTTTTTTTTGTAAGCATCAAAAATCTGCTAGTAAATTATGGGTAAATAGACAGCTAAAAATCCAAACCTATGGAAATAATGTCTTGCCTCCAACATGCCAACCTACTCTATTCAAATTCTGATAAAGATCATCGTACGTCTCTGATCAATCTCGTAGCATACCTACATCGTGACTCACGATCCATTAATTTGCCACCTTAGCCTTGATCGTACGTAGAGCCTAATAATGTTATTATTGAAGACGCAAGTCAAACATGGCCGCTATCTGCCTGCAGCCATGGATTCACCGGCCAGAGGATATCGTCATTCGTCAGCTTGTGCTTTGTTTTGCTGCACGGCTCCGAGGAGCAGGAAATAATTGACCACACGGAGCACCAAGATCGAGACTCACCTCCAAGAGCATGTTGGTTGGTAGCATTGGGCAGTTGAAAGGGATATCTAAGAGGTAATTAATAGGAAAAAAAAGAAAGGGTTGATGACCTCGGATTCCTCTCCTCATCAGAGCCTATCCAAGCAAAGTCCGAGAAACAGTCTCGATTCCTTTTGACAAGCTAATTATCTATATATATCTTGATATCACGTAGCATATATCTTCATGTCGGTGACCAAAAAAGGCTGGAAAACCACGCAACCCAAAGCTTTGGGTTCAGACGTGAAGTCATTGGTGGCAGAAGCTTGAAGTGGTTGTAACGTTTGGTCTATCATGATCATCATCTTGTGTACAAATTATGGAACAGGTCTTAGCTTTCGGCCCGAAGAGACCCGGTCGGTGCAGCCCCTGCATTCAGAGAAGCTTGAGATTACTGTAGGAAATTAAGAGCATGACAAGGACATGGTCGATAGGCATTTAATCATTATACCTATCGAATCTATTTTTTAACATTTATTATTTTAATATATTTTCATTAAAATTTTTTTAAAATTTAACATTGTAACTGGCATTCAGTCATGCTTGGCCAAATATCTTGCAATAGACCGGGGTGGGGTTTTATTCGAATTTAAAATAGTTGTCTCCTAACCTTCTTAATTATTCCAGTTTTCCATCTAAATAATAGCTAGCATTCAGACAATTTCAGGAACAACGTTTAGATTCTGAACCAATTACAGAATCTAGGCTTGTTCCATTTAATCCACGAAGTAATTTCATCTGCGCTATCTTCGTCCAAACGCAGTATAAGAGACATGGTTGTTCCTTGCATTAGCTTCATGATTGAGGAGAAGCATAAGGCCCCAAGGTTCAATGCTGCCATGCCATTAAATCCACACTTGTATGGGGTTGGTGGGGTGGGGTGTGGTCTAGACTTTCCCCGGTATAACGGGGCCTGGGCATCAGGAAGTTTGCATTTCTTTGGACCTATTTGATTTCATGTAATTTATTTTTCAGCTCAACTACTCCCTATGAAGTAGCGAGCATGGTATATCACCGTGACCAAATATATATAAATCCATGGTCGAATCAAATGCCAATGATATGCATCTTATAATTGATTTAAATGCTCAACGTCATCATAGTGCTTAACAATAAACTGGATCAATTAGAATGGAAATGAAGCATATCGAGAAAGTATATAATAAGGAATGTCTACAGATTTTTCATTCAGGAATGTATTGTTTCAAGTTTTTTTAATCGGAAGCTGCCTTTTCCTGAAAAGGTGAAGATCTTCAATTGGTTGATTTTCAAAAACAGAATTCTAACATCGAAAAAAGTGAATAGGATCGAAAAACTGTCCATTACGTGAAAAAGAAGGGGAGACGACTAATCACCTTTCATTCATTATAAATATTCAACATCTATCTCGGAATATATTATAAGAATTTTTCTATTTATAGACTATCATTAATTATTATTTTATTTTATTTTAGTTTGTTAAAAATAGATTGATTTTATGATCCGTGTTGATAGGCATGTATATAGTCCGATGCTGTATGTAATCCTTATATTTTGACTTAGAGTACCTTATGTTGGTTGATATAGTTGAGGCGTCACGGTGTAGATCTTGGTTCAACTAGCTTGTGATGGGAGGGCTTGTTAGGGTTTGTTTATAAATAGACAAGGTCCCCTCTCCACTCTTTATATTATTATTTTTCGTGATTTGTTCTTACAGCTTGTCCCATCGAATAGCAGCATGTTGAGAGAGGATGTTGGAAAAAGGACTTGGTCTTTAATGTTCACCTGAGCATCAATGATTACAGGTTTGAAAATTAATGACAAATGTAGATACGCATCTCAAATCTAAAATTATTATTTGTTCTATGGATTTACGGATCTATGGTTTGCTCAAATTAATTCTTGAAAATAATATTTTTTTTTGTATTTTAGAAATCATGCATGGGATCTTAGGATAATAAAAATTTTCTTACAATTGGTATCAGAGCATCTATGCATGATCTTGAACATCTTTTGTTTTTAATTTATTTCATGGGAAAGGATCTTGGTTTCCTTTTGGATTTTGTTTTTAATTTATTTTCCCGATTTCCTTCTCTGGCCATCGCGTTTCGAATCATTGAAGCTTTTGTTTTTAATTTGTTTTCCTAAGTCGTCATCCTTCGGATCCATTGTCGAATGATTTTGGTAATGTTATCAAGCTTTTCAATCATGGTAGATCGATGGCCGTGGAGAAAAAAATCAGGGCCAGTGTTTGTGTCGCCGTGCCCTCCACCTATCTTGTATCGAGATTGGTGATGGAGCCATGGTAGTGGGCTCATGGCGAGGCCTTCCATGCTACCAATCCAAGTGAAGGCTAAGAGATGATCCTTCCTGTGGATGCCGATAATTTATGGTTGTTGATGTGGCCGATTAGATCGAAGACCGAGTGCTTACGGTCATCTACTCGACCATGGAGGGGGAAGATCGGGTCAAGGAATCCTATGACCATCTCGTGAGCACTGATCGAAAATGGGGAGGTCGAGGCGATCCCTCCTGCAGGTGCCGATTGGCAAGATCTGGCGAGCAAGGAGTAGGATTAGGATGCCTCCTCCTTCGCCCGATCATGACATAAGCCGTGCCGACGGTGTTTACTGTGGTCTGCCCATCGGCACCGTCCATATCGTCCTCGCTGCCCCCAAGTATGGCAACAGAGAAGGTCCGGCCAAGATTATCATCGATGACGAGTGATTGGGCCCGAGAACAAAAAAAAACTTTTTCTCCGGCGACTTCTAGCCACCGTATGGTTGGCAACAAGGTTGCTGGCGATCGGGGAATGGCCGCTAGTGGTCGGTTCGGTCGATGGCCCTCTGCGGAAGGGGATTTAAAGCTTGAACTGCCATTAATGGCAATTTTGGGGGTTGCGGTTAGGAAGAAGGAAAGGGAGGAAGGAAAAGGTTTTTTTTAATGAATTTGGATTAACATATTTCGGGTTTCAACCCATTTAAAACCCAACCCATTAATTAAGTTAAATCCAATTAATGAAATTGGCTAAACCCAATTACATTAGATCAATTTCTATTTTGGGTTAAGAAAAATTTTGTAATTAAGTATCTATAAACTTTGAATTAAATATGGGTCCATAAAAAATTACATATAGGTCCCTAAAATTTTTGAATATTACAAATCAATCCTAAAAATCTTAGATTTAGGTCCATATAATTTTTTGAAAATATATTTTATAGAAAGTCCCTATATTTTTGTAATTTATGATTTAGTCCTCTATTATTGATTTTTTGATAAAATCGTTGTAACTTGTTCATTTTACATCCGATTTGAATGATTTTTAGACAGTTGGACTTGTAATGATTTGAAGAATATTTAGGTTGAGTTCTTTATACATGATAAAATATTTAAATAATTTATAATTTATTTATGTATAATTCTATTTACTATTATATAATTAAATATTTTTTTGCGTAGTTCCAAAGGATCCGGAGCACTCTATGAATTTCAAAAGCTGAGTAATTGAGGACTAATTATTTTATATTTTATTATATTTTAAAATTGCATATTGATATATCTACTATAGTTGATCCAAAAATGATTAATTAGTTGCGATACTTATTATATACTATAATTCTTGTCCAAAGATATTTTATAATTATATAGTAAATGTTAATTGATCGAAATGATAGTTTGAATGTAATATTATATTATATTTTGATTAGTGGGGTGCATGTTGTTAAGTATCTCATTCTGTACTGATCTTTTGTGGCATGCATATAGTTAAAGTATATCGTTTTATATTTGTTTGGATATTTATTTTTCTTGTATGAATAATTTTATGGGTTGGCATAAATATTTATCATCAAAGTAGTTTATTTATATTATCCACGAGATTTTTTTATTATAAAAGGGATATTTTCTGGTTATGGTGTATGATTGCCTATCCAAAGGAAAGTGTTATGTGTTTTAACTAGAAAAGGTTGTATGGAGCATTATATTGTAGGGGTGCTCTAGCTTTTATGGATTTGTCTATTCAAAGAGGATAGGTTCATGAATGTTAGGATATTTTATTTGCTTATGGCTTTATGTGAAGAAAACTCATATATATTACACATTCTGTCAAAAAAAAAATGTAATATTATATTTGGACTCTTGTATATCATTTATATATATGCTAATTGACTAATATTTTGTATTCATGTTATCTTTGATTATATAGTTATTTTTTGGTGTTAATAATAATAATGTTATTGTTGAGATCTTAACTGGATCAAATTATCAAAGATAAAGGTATATTAGGCTTAAAAAACTTGTTTGCCCAAAGGGGATAGATTTTCAAATTCCTTATATCCTTATTATATTAACTTTTATTTTCTTTGAAAGGAGATATACATATTGGGCCTAAGAAGTTTGTCTATCCAAAGAGGATTGATTTTTAAAAATCTTGTATTCTCATTATATTGATTTCATTATTGGAACTCAAAAGTATGTTATATTTTTTGCCTAAAAGAGAGTTTTATGATGATGCACATGGTGCTCTTATTGAAAATGGCTTGTTATGTTTAAAGTTCTTATTCGTTTATTATTTATATCTCAAACATGTTGCATTGTACATGATCTTGATTTATCGTTTATATATCTTATGCACCTTAGAAGTCATAACTTGATAATTCATGATTGAAAGGTTTGTGAATTTCGATGAATGGTGAATGTTGCTGCCCTTACCGTCATGGCCCACATATCGGATGTGGTATCGGATGATAGCCTCATTTCTCAGAATCCAGCGATACCCGATCCTGCAAAACAGAGTTAAAGACCCGGGCCGGGATCCCAGCGAGGGCACTCTGATAATCAAGTCAGCGGACGGTAAAGAGGAATAGATCCTTCAAGGTGGCTCCCTCTTCGGTTACCATGCTTGAAGGAGAGTTTTTGTAAAGGATGGAGTAGAAAGGGTAGGAGAGGAGTAAGGCTCGAGTCGTGACGACCGTGTCCGTTGGAACTCTCTCCAGGAGTTTCGCGGTAGCCTCCGTGCGCTTTCTCTGCTTCTATCTCCTTCTCCGCCTCTTCCTTGCTTACCTTGTTCTCGCCCGTTGGGTCCTCCTTTTAGATCATCAGCTTTTCCCACTTCTTGCCTTGATTTTCTTTCTCTTGGGGTGCTCGAAGGTCAACGGCATCCGTCGACCATGCCCCCGAGGTCATTTCCCTTTATAGTAGGGAGTTAGTTATGTTGCAAGCCTTATTTTCTCGGTAGGTTATCATGGCTGGGGAAGTTTAGTAGGGCCTCGATCCAGGGGTAGCCGCCCTCAGGTCTGAGGTTCCTAACGCAGCCTTCTCCATTTGGGTGGTTCAGGTGGTTGGCTGCAGGACCTGGTGCATCGATCGGGGCACTCCTCTCCAACTGGTGCAAACGATGATAGGCGCACCTCTCTAGCTTTGGGGTGCCGTACTGGTTGTGCCACTCTGCACGCGCCAGCTTTGATGGTAGGTTTGGTGCTGATACCTTTGTCCTTTCCGTGACACTTCCGAGGAGCGGGCTCAACTTCGGCCAAGGTGGGCTCATCCCTTGGGGAGCCACCTGGCGAAGGAGCGAAGGGAGCTCGACTTTGGCCGAGGTGGGCTCAACCCTTGGAGAGCCACCTGGTGAAGGAGCGGAAGGAGCTCAACTTCGACCGAGGTGGGCTCGACCCTTAGAGAGCCATCTGGCGAAGGAGCGGAAGGAGCTCGACTTCAGTCGAGATGGGCTCAACCCTTGGGGAGCCACCTGGTGAAGGAGCTCAGAAAGAAATTTGACGTGGTGATATCTACCCGCTTCGCTGCTAACTGGATCCGAGGTGTTCTCCACGTCAGCGATCTTGCCACATCATTTGCCTTCCATTCCTAAGTCCCATTGAAACGTTGCAACTAGGACAAAGGGAGTTAATGCGGAGCTGACATGGAAGGGCAAAAAAATCTGGTGCCATTATTGCCACGATCGCCACCACTTCGCAGGTCGCACCTTGAGGCCCAATACGCGGGCACCATGTCCACGAGTCCGAGGAATCATAATTATTGGTACCAGACCTAAGACAGTTTTCAGCCCATCGAAGCGTCATTGTCGGTCGTCCCCTACATGTGGCGCTCATCTGATGGTAGAGATGCAGAAACGACATATGGCCGTTGTCCATCGGTTTTGAAAGGAGAGAGGACTTTCCACAAACTTGCTCTTTCGAACTTCTCGCGCTCGTCGATGGTTCAGAGTTTCTTATTCCTAGGCTATCTTCTCTCTTCAAGATAAACAGGCCAGTCCCAACGTCCTTCCTCCCTTTTTCTTCTTCTTCTTCTTTTCGACCGATAGTGTCCAAGTGCTTCCCCTTTTCTCAGGCAGGCCTTTAGGTCTTCCATCCTCTTCGTCTTCATCCCTTCTTCCTTGAATGGCTTCTTTGGGTCGAAACGTCCGATCCTCTAGCAATCCCAACAAAGTAGGCCCCTCTCGGTCAAGGACTCCATCCTCCGATGAGGAGGATGAAGTTTTCCTTGAGGTCCAGAGGCACCTGTGTCCCACTAGGATCGTCATAGGAAGTTCTAGGGTTCCTCCTGCTTCCTCTGTTCCTGCTGTCGCTCCTCCGGTGCTAGTGGCTTCGACTGGTCCCTTCGGCATCATTTTGACGATGACTGAAGAGGACCTTTCTCTGATCTGGGAGATATATGGGATCCCGAATTTTATCTAGCTCTCATTCCCGAGGCCAGGGGAACGGGCCGTCTCAAGCAATCCGGGTCGGATCGCCTTTAATGAAGAGTTCCTTGTTGGGGGTCTTTGTTTACCTCTTCACCCTTTTTTCCTTTCCTTTCTTAGCAATTTTCACCTTGTGCCGGCCCAGTTGGCCCCTAATGCCATCAGGGTCATTACTGCCTTCATTGTCTTTTGTCACTTCCATGAGTTTGTTGCCCATTTTTCCTTGTTCAGGGTTCTCTTCACCTTGAAGTGCCACCCCACCGACAACGGATGGTGGTTCCTTTCGCCCCGGCCTAAGTGCCTCAAGTTCGACCTCCCCACTTTTATCAAGGGGTGGAAGAACTGATATTTTTTGCCTCGATCGAGGGTATTGATTGGGTCTGGAGTGATCCGAACTGGTCCCCAAACCGTAACTCCCAAATGGAGTCTACCGACCTGGAGGTCTTCACCCAGTTGATCAGTGATGAGCTCCCCTCCCTCGATGTTCTGCTATTGGAGTAGAACTTGTTTGAGGCCGGGGTCAGCCCGATCCGAGAACTTGGTGAGTCTTTACTGGACATGTCCCTTCACTTTTCTTTCTTTCTTTCTTTTTTTGACTTGGGGCTGACCCTCTTTCTTTCTTTCTTGCAGGAATGAAGTACTCGGCCGAGCGCTTGATGGAGTCCGCTCGTAAGAGGGGTTCTTTGGTCGGGCCTAGGGAGACTACGCCTAAGAGGGCCCGTGTGGAGACCGGCCGAGGGTTTGGGTCCACTCCATCTTCAGAGGTGAGGGCAGTTGATCCAGCTCCTCGGCCCCCACAGCAGCGAGCTCCCTCCTTGGAAGTCATTGAGATCGAGGAGGGGAGGGGAGACAAGCGGCCCACTCCACCACCTGTGCCACCGACCATGGCAGCAGGCCTTTCAGCAGCGGTCGAGGTCCCTCCATGGGCCTTGCCATCAAATGTCAAGGAGGCCTTGGCACCGTCATCCTCCGAACCTCGGCTCGCACCGATGGGGATCCTGATGAACTCCTCGATCATCTGAGACCCCGTCTTGGCAGAAAGGATGATGGAGTACGCTGTTCAGCCCCGGGACCGCCGTGTGAGGGGAGGCAGGGACTACTCGGCGGCCATACTTGGCATAATTCCCAAACTCTACTCGATAAGTGCCTTGCTTCTTTGATATTCCAGTCCGGTCACTGGGATTAATCTTCTTTTTGGTGCAGATTGGAACTAACGTGCTCTTGCTTTGAGACTTCTGTGCTGAATGGACAAATAGGGAGGCCGGGAAGGAGAAGCGGCTGGGCAATCTCGCGGTCGACGTGAAGGTCCTAATGAAGAAGTGGCAGGAGATGAAGGAGGCCAACAAGTTCCTTCATCGTGACCTGTCCCGGGCTGAGGGGCGTATCAGGGAACTCGAGGCATCCTTGGTCGAGGAGAGGGCACGAATGAAGCACCACGAAGAGGAGTCCGCGATTCAGATATCTTGCCTGGAGGGGCAATCTCGGACTCTCGAGGTCCGAGTGGATGAGGTTCTTTCCGAGTTGGCGATGGTCGACGACAAGGTAAGGGGGGCATTAGCATTGATGGAAGCTGCTAAGAAGGAACCCCTCGAGGCCGTGCCCAACTTCCGAGCATCACAAGAGTACGATGACGAGGTCCACGAGGCAACCATGGACTCTTTCATCAAGGGATTTGAAGCCTGTCGGGAGAAGGTGGTGTCGACCTTCTTGGAGCTCGACTTGGAGGGCATCGTCATTGACAATGCGGGGGAACAATCTAAAGAGGTGGGGGCCCTGTTGGGGGTAATAGAGGCAGTGACCGTTGAGTAGCTAGCTGAGCGGATGGCCACGCCGGCGGAGGTGCCTTGGAGGTCCACGAGGCAGCTGTGGACTCCTTCATTAAGGGATTCGAAGCCTGTCGGGAGAAGGTGGCGTTGGCCTTCTCGAAGCTCGACTTGGAGGGAATCATCATCGATGATGTGGAGGAACAATTTAAAGAGGTGGGGGCTCCGTTGGGGGCAATAGAGGCAGTGACCGCCGAGTAGCCAGCTGAGCGGACGGCCATGTCGTTAGGGGCAATAGAGGCCCTATAGCAACTGAGCGGACAGCACCGGCGCACCAGCTTGGGAAGGAGCCGGCGATGCAGTGACCTTCCGAGGGCCTTCACCCCTCTGGCTTTTGTACTTAGTATAGGTTTTTAACATTATTTTTGGGATCGCTCGGCCTGTCGGTGATCCTTTCAAGTTGTAAAACCTTTTATGAAATGAAATTTCCTTTCTTCATGTCTTTTTGCCTTGCATTTTAATCTTCTGTTCCTTTTATGCTTCATGCGTCTTCTTGCAATTCCACGAACTTAGGTCTTGTCTAGGTCCAGCCATCTGGGGCTCCAGATTTTAGGCCTCTCTGGGAGTCCTTAGTCATGGCAGATGACTTAGGAGGGGTCTGGAAGTCCCCAAAGGGGTCATCTACATTGGCCTAGGGCACCTGTTGGAGGACTCCGGGTGCTTGCCCGGAGCCGGCATCCTATTTAGGGGTCCTTCCATCTATGCCGGGAGTCGAGGTGCAACTTCAATAGGGAGTTTAACCTCATCAAGGAACTTGGTTTCAATGAGGAGCTTGGCCTCATTAAGGAGCTTGACTTCAGTCAGGAGCTTGGCTTCAGTAAGGAGCTTGACTTCAGTCGGGAACATGGCTTTAGAGAGGAGCTCAACCTCATCAAGGAGCTTGACTTCAGCTCTCGGTTTGAATGCAGAGCTTTAGAAGCTTCCTAGTTTAAGGGGTCGAACTGTGAGTCCAGGTGGTAGATGGCGGGATTCATGGGCTTTCCTGGCCGATGCCCAGGACTATGAGTAGGGCCGCAAGTGCGGGACTTATGAAGTTTCTCATCTTAAGGTGCCGGGCTTCGAAAATTTCCGATCTTGAGGTGTCGGGCTTTAGAAGTTTTTCGTCTTGAGATGCCGGGCTTCAGGAGTTTCTGGTCTTAGGTGCCGGGCTTCAGGAGTTTCTGGTCTTGAGGTGCCGGGCTTTGTAAGTTTTCGGGTTTGAGGTGCCAGGCTTCATGAGTTTTCGATCTTAAAGTACCGAGCTTCAGGAGTTTCCGGTCTTAAGGTGCCGGGCTTCAGGAATTTTTGATCTTGACTTCGTCGAATTGGGTTCCAGCGGATAGTTTGCGAGACTTCTAGGTCTCCCATCTTCGGTCGCCGGACCTGGGGTCAGGCGAAAGCATTCCTATGAGACAAAGGCAACTGTTATGCAAAATGAAATTTTATTATTGATGGGAGGAAGCCTTACATCATTGGTAGTACATCCTCAAGTTGCTGGCATTCCAAGTTCATGGGAATCGGGCTCCATCGAGCTTGATGAGGTAGTAGGCCCCATGAGGAAGGGCCTCGACTACTCTATACGGGCCTTTCCAGTTCGAAAAAATTTTTTCGCATTCTCGAGGTTGGGAGGTTTCCGCCCGGTGCAGGACTAGATTGCCCGGATGGAAGGTCTTTGGCTTCACCCTGGAGTTATAATACCGGGCCACCCGTTGCCGGTAGGCTACCATCCAGAGTCGAGTCTTATCCCTTATTTCTTCAAGGAGGTCCAGGTTGAGTAGGAGCCGAGCTGGGTTCTCAGCCTCATCATACTGCTCTACTCATAATATGGGTAGACTTAGCTCCATCGGGCTCACGACTTCAGTGTCGAAGATGAGGTTAAAGGGTGTCTCATCTGTGGCCATTCAGGGCATTGTGTGGTATGCCCACATGACACTGGAAAGCTCTTCGGCCCATCTACCTTTGGCCTGGTCTAGCCTGGTCTGGAGTCCTTGAAGGATGATTCGGTTAGTCACCTAGGCCTCTCCATTGGTCTGAGGGTGGGCCACCGAGGTGAAGCGATGGTAGATGTTGAGGCCATCATAGAACTCCTCAAACTCCCGATTATCGAACCGTCGTCCGTTGTTGGTGATGATGGTATGAGGGAGTCCGAAGCGGCATATGATTGATTTCCAAAAGAACTTACTGACGTTGGCCTCCGTGATCCGTGCTAGCAGTTCGACCTCAACCCACTTAGTGAAGTAGTCGATGGCAACTATCAGGAACTTGCACTACCCGAGCGCGGGAGGAAAAGGACCAAGGATGTCCATGCCCCACTGGGCAAACGACCAGGGGGCGAAGAGCTGGGAGAGTGGTGCAATCGGTTGACATTGCACGCTGGCATGGCGCTGGCAATGGTCACACTTCTTTATTTAGTCGACTGCATCCTCTCTCATGATTTTCCAGTAGTACCCCTGTCGAAGGGCCTTGTATGCCAATATCCTGCCCCTACATGATTTCCACAGAGGTCTTCATGTATCTCTTAGAGTACGAAGGCCACCTCTGAGGGTCTCAGGCACTTCAGGAATGGGTAGAAGTAGGACCTTCGATAGAGTTACCCATCCATCAACACGAAGCTTGTGGCCTTCCTCTTGATGAGACCGGCCTCTATGCGATCTTCGGGCAAGGTACCGTCAGCAATGTACCTGACATACTTATCCATACAGCTGGGCTCTGGGTGACTTACTGGACTTCTCAACATGTCTCGTAGCTTAGGGCCTAAAGATGCTTGATATAGGCGCGCCCTAAGGATGAGTCCGACAGGGTCGCCAGTCGGGAGTAGGCATCGGCGCGAGCATTCTCTCGGTGTGGAACGTGGGATGCTGAAGTGCCTGAAGCCCGCTACACTTATACATACCAGCTCCAGGTACTTCGGCATTTGAGGGTCCCAGGCCTCAAATTTTCCCGAGACCTGCCCGGCCATCAACTGTGAGTCGGTGAAGACTTTTAGGTTAGGTACGCCCAGCTCGCGAGAGACTCTCAGTCCCACGAGGAGTGCCTCGTATTTTGCCTGGTTATTGGTGGCTACGAACTAGAAACGGAGTGCACATTCAGCGATGACTCCTTCGCTATTGGCGAGAATGTGTCCGACTCTGTTTCCTCCAGCATTGGATGCTCCGTCCATGTGCAGGACCGAGATATCCCCCTCTGGTTCAGGTCCTGTCTGTTGCTCCTGGGAGATCTCCTCTGGCTCCTTGCCTAGGACTGCACACTCAACCAGGAAGTCAGCCAATACCTGTGCCTTCATGGATGACCTCGGCCGGTAGGTAATGTCAAATTTGCTGAGCTTCAGCGCCCACTTCGCTAGACATCTGGATGTGTCAGGGCGGCTAAGTATGGCCTTTAGTGGTTGGTCTATCAAAATCGCGATCGGGTGTGCTTGGAAGTAAGGCCTGAGGCATTGGGTAAACATTATGAGCATAAAAATTAACTTCTTATAGCGAGAATATCTGACCTCGGCATCGTGGAGGAGCTTGCTAGTACAGTATACTGGTCTCTGCACTCCGTCCTTGTCCGTGCAGACCAAAACCGAGCTGACAGCTCCCGGGGTGACCGCCATGTAGGGGAGGAGCTCTTCTCCATCTTCTAGCCAGGAGAGCAGTAGTGGTGATGCCAGGGACTTCTTCGGCTTCTCGAAGGCTTCCTGGCACTCCTCTATCCAGGTAAAGTCGTGCATCTTTTGTAGTGCCTTGAAGAAGGGTTGGCAGTAGTCGGCAGATTGCGAGATGAACCGGCTCGGGGCCGCTATATAGCCGGTGAGTTGCTGGACTTGCTTCTTGGAGGTGGGATGCTTCATATCAAGAATTGTTTGGACCTTTTCTGAGTTGGTCTCGATCCCTCTCTGCATGACCATGAAGCCAAGAAACTTCATAGCTGCTACGCCAAAAGCACACTTCGCCAGGTTCAACTTCATTTGGTGAAGGCGAAGGTTGCGAAAGGTCTCCGCCAGGTTGTCAACATGGTTTGAGGTCGGCCTGCTCATAACGAGCATGTTGTCCACGTAAACTTGCATGTTGCAGCCGATCTGGTCTTTAAATACCTTGTTGACTAGTTGCTGGTATATGGCACCAGCATTTTTTAGGCCGAAAGGCATCATTCTGTAGCAGTACATCCCGCGATCCATGATGAAGGCAGTGTGCTCCTCGTCCTCCAGATGCATTTAGATCTAGTTGTACCCAGAGAATGCATCCATGAAGGAGAGTAAGCGGTGCCCCGAGGTGGCGTCCACGAGTTGGTCAATTTTCAAAAGTGGGAAGCTATCCTTCGGGCAAGCACAATTGAGGTCGGTGTAGTCTACACATATCCTCCACTTCTCGTTGCTCTTCTTGAGCATAACCATGTTCGCCAGTCAGCTGGGATACTATACTTCATGAACGAACCCAGTCTTGAGGAGCTTCTCCACCTCATCGTTGATCGCTTTCTGTCTCTCCAAGGCAAAGCTTCTCTTCTTCTACCGAACTGGACGGCACTTCGGGCCAACATTCAGCTTGTGAGTGATGATGTCAGGAGGAATCCCTGGCATATCAGCCACGATCCAGGCGAACACATCTGCATTCACTCGGAGGAAACTCAGCAGGCGAGCTCATTCTTGTTTTGGTAGCTGGGCTCCTACTTTCACCATCTTCAACATGTCCGAGTCGAGGGGATATGTCAAAAGGCGTTTAACGGGGCCGCCCCTAGGTCCTGCACCCTTTGGTTGAGGTCGTCGATACTGGGATTATCCACGACGCTCTAGGCACCAGGGATGGCTTGAAGGCATTGTTGGACCGACTAAGGTGCCCCTCTCATCTCTCCCATGCCGTAGGGGTTCGGGAACTGCACCAACAGTTGTTTGGTGGATATGACTGCATCAAGCAAGTTGAGCCCAGGATGGCCAAAGATTACATTGTAAGGCGATGGGAGCCTAACGACAGTGAAGGTCATCATGACCGTACCCTGTCGGGGTGGTGACCCGACTGTGACGGGAAGAGTGATCTCTCCCTCGACTCCCACAGAATCTCCAGTAAAACCCATGAGAGGGGTGTGCACTGGTCTCAGTCGATCAGAGGACAAGTTCATCCGAAAGAAAGCATCGTAGAAAAGGATATCAAACGAGCTCCCACTATCGATCAAAATCCGCCTTATAGGATGCCTGGCAACGGTCATTTCAACCACGATGGTATCATTATTTATATTTTTTTCCTCACTTCCCTTCCTCTTCATAAAGGGAAGTACATTTTCCAGACTCTCTCCCTCCCGGGCTCTTTTAGGGGTCAAGCGCACTCTATCCTTCAATATATCATACCCACAGACTTCTCGGTGGGTCGATTGTCAACTGTAGGGGCAAGGGGAAGAGTTGCAAGTGGCTGATTCTCCGTCGAGATCTCGTCACTCGTGAACTTACTGAGGTAGCCCCTCCTTATCAGGTCTTCGATTTTCCTTCTCAGGTTGCGGCAGTCCTCGATGTCGTGGTCACGATGGAATTGACAATACTTCGTCCTTTCACAACCACTTGACAGCTTCAGTGGGGGAGGTCGGCATAGATAGTGCTCGTCCTCGATTTCCATCAAGATTTTTGATCTCGGAGCGAGGAGGAGAGTGAAAGCCTCCTTCAGGATGGGACCGCCCTTCGGCTTTGGTCCTGACCGAAAGTCCGTGGATGGCCCAGGTCTCCGCATCCCGGGTGCTTCTCTTGGGGTAGGCTTCTTCGAAGGCTTCTCGTCCAGTTTCCTTCTAGTGCAGTCGGCCTCCTTGGCATGGATGTACTCGTGGATGCAGAGGAGGAGGTCAGAGTATGCCTTTGGCTTTTTGTCGAAGGAGTAGGTCAGACGGGAGGTTTTGAGCCCTCTCTTCAATGCCAGCATTGCGACGAGCTCCTCTAGATTGTATATCTCAAGGGCGATAACTTTGAAAAGGATCACGTAGTCCTGCAGGGGTTCATGATCTTATTGCCCTGATAGAGAAGAGCCTATCCATTTCTCATGGCACATTTCGACAGGCGTCGAAGTGGGACCTCCTCTCCAGCTATGGGAAGGAGTCGATGCTTTCGGGTTCGAGGTGGGTGAACCAGACTCGAGCGACCTTCTGGAGGGTGGCCAGAAAGGCGATGCACAGGAGGGCGTCCATCGCTCCTTGGACCCTCATGAGAGCCTTATAGCTCTCTAAGTGGTCTAAGAGGTCGGTGGTCCCGTCGTAGGGATCCACTTGAGTCATACGAAACCGACTCGTGATCGGTTCCTCTTGGATTTTCTGGGAGAAGGGGGGTTGAGTATTATAGCCCGCCGGCTCCTTGGAGGAGCCCTACATGTTAGCGAACTGGCGGGAAAGCTCCGCCAGCCTGCGCTCTTGTTCTTCTAGGCATCGCTCAGCTATGCGCCTAATGGCCTAGTCAGTGGAACCTTCCACTAAGGCTGCTGGAGAATATGGGGTTGACAGTTGAACATGGTCACGACGAGAAGCCTTGTCTCGATGGCGTTTGCCATGCTTGACAACGACATTACCGTCTACCCGGGACTAGCTCTCTAGGTCAGCCGACCCAGAATGATTTCTCTTCGCGGGGGTCTGGTGACTCCTCCAGGGATCAGTTATGGCTCGCGGACATGACGGCCTACCTAGGATAGAGCATAGGCTACCACGGGGGCTGGCGGCTTGGGCTGCAGGGGTCACTGGCTGTGGCTGGGTGACGAAGGAGCATTGCTAGTGCTGCAGCTGCCTCACGGCCATGGCCAAAACCTGCATCTGCTGGGTGAGCGCAGCATACTGGCCATTTGCCGGGGTGGCTGTGCTAGAGCGGAAGCTCCCTCTCTGGGCTATGTGGGCCCATGGGAGAAGGGGCATCCCCTGCTCGGTTGGTGGTGGCCTTTCGCGTGCGAGTTACCACCATGCTTCGAGCGAAGCTGTTCTTAAAGTTGCGGGGGGGCTTGTTTGGACAGGGCTTTCCCCTACCTGATGCGTCAATCTGTTGCCACCCTTACCATCATAGCCCATAGCTCGGATGTGGTTTCAGATGATAGCCTTGTTTCCCAGAATCCAGCGAAACCCGATCCTGCAAAACAGATTAGAGACCCGGGCCGGGGATCCCGGTGGGGGCACTCCGACGATCAAGTTAGTGAACGATAAGAGGAACATATCCTTCAAGGTGACTCCCTCTTCGGTCACCATGCTTGAAGGTGAGTTTTTGTAAAGGATGGAGTAGGAAGGGTAGGAGAAGGAGTAAGGCTCGAGCCATGACGGTCGTGTCTGTCAGAACTCTCTCCAGGAGTTTCGCGGTAGCCTCGTGCGCTTTCTCTACTTCTATTTCCTTCTCGCCTTTTTCTTGCTTACCTTGTTCTCGCCTGCTGGGTCCTCCTTTTAGATCATCAGCTCTCCTGCTTCTTGCCTCGATTTTTTCTCTTTTGGGGTGCTCGAAGGTCAACGGCAACCGTCGCCCATGCCCCCGAGGTCATTTCCCTTTATAGTAGGGAGTTATGTTGCGACCTTGTTTTCCCAGTGAGTTATCATGGCTAGAAAAGTTTAGCAGAGCCTCGATCCGGGGGTAGCCGCCCTCAGGTCTGAGGTTCCTAACATAGCCTTCTCCTTCTAGGTGGTACAGGTGGTCGGCTGCAGGACCTGGTACCTCGATCAGGGCACTCCTCCCCAACTAGGACAAACGAGGATAAGCGCACCTCTCTAGCTTTGGGGTGCTATACTGGATGCGTCGCTCTATGCACGCTGGCTTCGATGGCAGGCTTGGTGCCAACATCTTTATCCTTTCCGTGACGCTTCCGAGGAGCGGGCTCGACTTCGGTCGAGATGGGCTCAGCCTTTGGGGAGCCACCTGGCGTAGGAGCGGAGGGAGGTCAACTTTGGCCGAGGTAGGCTTGACCCTTGGGGAGCCACCTAGAAAAGGATCTAAGGGAGCTTGACTTCGACCGAGGTGGGCTCGATCCTTGGAAAGCCACCTGGTGAAGGAGCGGAACGAGCTCGACTTCAACCGAGGCGGGCTCGATCCTTGGGGAGCCAACTACCGAAGAAGAGGAGGGAGCTCGACTTCGACTGAGATGGGCTTGACCCTTGAGGAGCCACCTGACGAAGGAGTGGAGGGAGCTCGACTTCGATCGAGGTGGGCTCGACCCTTGAGGAGCCACCTGGCGAAGGAGTGGAAGGAGCTCGATTTCTATCGAGGTGGGCTCGACCCTTGGGGAGCAACCTGGCGAAGGAGCGAAAGGAGCCTGACTTCGGTCGAGGTGGGCTCGACCCTTGGGGAGCCACCTGGCGAAGGAGTGATGGAGCTCGACTTCGGTCGAGATGGGCTCGACCCTTAGGGAGCTACCTGTGAAGGAAGGAGCTCGACTTCGGCCGATGTTAGCTCGACCCTTGGGGAGCCACTTGGTGAAGGAGTGGATGGAGCTTGACTTCGGTCGAGGTGGGCTCGACCCTTGGGGAGCCACCTGGCGAAGGAGCTCAGAAAGAAATCCGACATGGCGACATCTACCCTCTTCGCTGCTAGCTAGATCCGAGATGTTCTTCATGTCAGCGGTCTTGCCACATCAATGACCATCAAAATGGCCCGTTCACTGAGATTTACAAGATCCTTCTATAAGATATTTGGAAGGGATTGAATAGCATTATATATTGAAGAGAGATACCTTATATAGATTACTTTCTTTCTAAATAAAGTTTTATAGTATTGGACCTAGGGCTTTCATTAAAATAATACTTATAAAGATTTTCGGACATATATATTATCTATATTTCTCTATTAATTAGCTGCATAAAGATTATTTAGCAGTTATATATTTATATGTAATTAATAGAGTTAATACTCCCATTATGATGACTTTAACTAAAATAATTTATAAAATATAAAAATTAAAATTATGCTAGTACTAAGTATAATAGATTATTGATATTACATTATATAATGATCCTCCATCTTGAATGACTTATAAAAATATTCTAAAATAAAAGCTATCTATAAAAGTGATAAAAAGTGAATCATTTTATCTATAATATATTTATGTAATTGATTCTATTCTCGATGTTGTATCTAGGAATGGTGATCTAATATAATTTTATGATCTCATTAGTAAAAATAAGTATAATCTGATAAAAAAAATTCTGGATAGCTGATGGATAGATAAATTAATATAAGATATGATGGCATGATGGTGTTAGGGCTTATATCATAAAACTACAAAGTATTGTACATAAACTAGGTTTTTTGAGATCTTTGTCTCTAATACATTGGTTACTCATCATATTTTTAATTTTCATACCATTTAGTAAACTGAAAACCATATAAGTAAAATAATTAGTAATTTTATCCTATTTTGTTCAGAAACTTTTGAAAAAAATGATAAGAATATTAATATGGTGTATCAGTCACATTCTAGGATTTCATACATAATAAATAAATAGTATTATTGAATATTTATATAAGTATAAGATAATTGTTTAATACACCATGCCTGAAAATCTTAAATAAAATAGTGTGACTAAGAGGCAAAATCATACTATGAAGGATATGGTTTGAAGAGTGATGAGTGGGAGTAATTTGCCATGATATCTCTAGTACAAGACCCTAAAGAACTGCCATCTGTGTTTTGGATAAAATTCTTAGTAAAGTAGTTATACTAGATATCTTTTGAGTTAAAGGTTGGTAGGAAGCCCAATATTATTTAATTTTATATTTGGGACTGTCCTACAATATTTAATAATTAATGCTTCATCAGTGTATAATTTTTGAATTTGAGATAATATGTTATTTATTTTGGTTATCCAGATAATTCTAAATGAATATAGATTCAACTATCCTAATAAGGGTATAAAGAATCATGTCATATTTATATATTCTGATTTGCATGATATTAGATACTCCTATGCTAGAAATATGACATTAAAGAAAAAATAAGTTATTACTCTTATTTTTCTTTTGTTCATTGTTGCCGCCAGGATCATTGTGGCCTACAACTTCGGTGCATCGCTGTGACGTCAGGGGTGCCTCCTCCCATCGAGAGCGCTCTCCCCCTCTAGGGGTGTCGATTCTTTGGCCCGCTCGGCCTGCAAAACAGAGGAGACCTGGGTTGGGGATTTCGGTGAGGATACTCTGATGATCAAGTCAGTGGGATGATCGAGAAAAATAGAACCCCTGTGGCAGAGAGTTTGGGGGACTCCCTCGTCCCAAGGGTGACATGATAGAAACATTAGTATGGGAAAAGAGAAAGACCGAATGGAGAGTGGGGAGGTTCTTTGGTCGGCCTCGCGGCCGCCGGGCTTGCGGTTGCTCTCCCCACGCTCCTCTCGCTTGGTCTCTGCTTATCTTCTTTACCTTTCTTTCCTTCGGACTTTCAGACCTCTTGGGCCCCTTCGGCCTCTCGGACCTTCTTGGACCTTTTGGACCCCTCTAGCCTCTCGGACCTCTCGGACCACTCCCCCCCACTGTTGGGGGTGTTGTTTTGCTTATGAGGGGTAGGTGCTGGGCCGTTGAGCCCCCTGCCATGGCGGGATCCTTCCCTTCTTGGAGGGACCGTCCCGGCATTGCAGGGCCGTGGCTTTGACAAGATTCTTCTTTTGGAGGAACTCTGAGTTTTGCACTGCATGGATTAGCATCCCCCCGGTCGTATGGTGGTGGACGTGATGGAATATTACTGGGCCTTGGGTCTGACGGGGCTAGCTTTGTTCAAAGCATGTGGGCGACGTGTTGCAGAACCGGTATTGGTGGTAGGGTGTACACCACTTCTCGGGGACTGCAGGTGGACAGGGACTCCATGCTACGGTTTGAATTCTTGCTGACCTTTCCCTCCTCCGCTGTTGGCAGGAATTCTGGCCTTTGCGTGGCTTGGAAGGACCTCCCGAAGGGATTTGCCTTCAGCAGCATGAGCTCAACTCTGGCCGGGAGCTGATCTCAGATGGAGGGCTCACCCGTGAGCTCGACCCCGGCTGGGAGCTGACCTCGGATAGAGGGGTCGCTTCATGAACTCTGCCTTGGCCGGGAGAGAGGACTCTATGAACTTTGCCTTGGCTGGGAGAGCCAACTCTATGAGCTCTGCCTCGATCGGGAGTTGGAATCAGACGGAGGGCTCGCTCCTCGAGCTCGACCCTGGCTGGAAATTGACCTCGACAGAGGGCTCGCTCATGAGCTCATCCTTGGCCGGAAGCTGATCCTGGCATTCCACCCGGGGTCGCGCCCAGGTGGTAGCCCCACCCGCGCAACTGCTGGCTGGCGGCTATGTAGACTTCGCGTCAGCGAATGTTACCACATCATTCATGAAAATATTATATTTCATCTTATTGGAGGATAATGGAAGAGCAACATCATATATATACAAACTAATTATAGTACTTTCATTACTAGTTGATGTAGTACTAGTAAAAAAAATAATAATAATAAATAAAAATATATTATTTTTTATGATAATTTGATTTCTGAAGATGTGAATAATTGGAGGGTTTGTTTCATAGAAAGGCATGAAAATAGAATCTAGTGGCATATATAGGCAAAATTTATGGTATGTTGCAAAGTCATAATTCATATTACTTTTGATTATGGAACTTTATTCTGGATCTATAATTGATTCTATCTTAAAACTACTTAAAATTTATTATAATAATAATGTAACTATGTTTTTAAAAGAATAATAAAAATTTTCATTATCTCTATCTATGTGAAAATAGAATATTTGACAGTCGAAGATTTTAGTTAAAAGGAAGATATTTTGTAAAGTACATTTATACAAAGTCAATGTTTATCGATCCCCTAATCAAATGAATAAGATCCATAATTTTTATAAAATATATCAAGAATATGGATATTTTAGAATCTTTTGATTTTTTGAATTAGTGAGAGTTTGATATATTTTGATGTATTTATGCATTGACTTGATTGATAAATTTTATCTACCATTGATTGCTTTATTGATGGATTGTAATTCAATGACACATAGTGATCAAGTGCACGTATATAGCATCATATTGGCTGATCCTCTGATCAAAGATTTGAAGCCCATATGCTTTACAAAGCTTATTGAAAATATGGATATGTTTAATTTTTTGGTTATGCTTGGTTAGTGGAAGTGACTTTGTATTCGTGCTTATTATTATAAAGCTTGTTTCATTTTATATTTCTATCATGAGTATTTATATATATTATTGAGATGATAATTGATAGATTACATTCCTATATGGTTTAAATATGTATATTAAATAAAATACAATATAGTATCTCAAGAATGTGTCTTTGTCTTGAGAATGATAGTTGTATGGATATGTCTCATTTGTTAATTAAGATATCTCAATATATTTGTTTGAAGACATACTGGCTTCTGTTGAAGTCATGGAATATCTTTAGCTTGTAATAAAGCATATGGTTAAAAAAAAGTCATGATTGATGATACATTTATATATTTCTTTTGTTATGTGCTTATATATTTTATTTAATGTATCTATTATATTTTTGAGACTAGATATCGAGTCTCAAATATGTTATGCTGTCTCGTTATTGATACCTTATTGAGTATGTGAGATAGAATGACTTGTTATTTTAAAATTATTAAATTTTTCTTACTTATTTTATTTTCAAGCAGAGAAATTGATGGACTGACAATGAAAATAATATGCTATCATTGGATCACTTTTGAATTCTATTTTCTTGCTATACTACCATACCAAAAGTCATATCGATAGTATTGGTGGTGCTTGTAACGATGGATAAATCTTATATCAAAAAAAGAATGTAATGACCCATGATTTGGTATAATTGATACTGTTGGACTGAGTTATTTGTAGGTACTATTTATGGATCATATATTTCTATGGCCATGTACTGTGTTCAGCCCTAGAGTCAATTTGACATAAAATATTTTTAAAATCATAATTAATATTATCAAAGTGAAAGAATGTAAGAGTTTTTCTAATCATGGACTACCATTAATTATTAATTTTTTTATTTTGGTTTGTTAAAAATTGGTTGATTTTATGATCCGTATTGATAGATATGTATATAGTCTAATGTTGTGTCTAATCCATGTGTTTGAGCTTGGAGCACCTTATGTTGGTTGGTATAGTTAAGGTGGTATAGTATAGGTCTTGGTCCAACTGGCTTGTGATAAGAGAGCCTGTTAGGGTTTGCTTATAAATAGGCTAGGTCCCTCTCCACTCCTCATTATTATTTACATGTGATTTGTTCTCACAACTTGTTCCATCAAATAGCTGTCTATTGAGAGAGGTTGTTGGAGAGAAGAACTTAGTCTTTGATATTCATATGAACATGTCTGATTACAGGTTTGGAAATTAATAGTAAATGCAGGTACACATTCCAAATCTAAAATTATTAATTATTCTATTAAGTTTATGGATCTATGGTTTGCTCACATTAATTCTTGAAAAATATATTTTTGATGTTCTAGAAATCATGCATAGGATCTTGGAATAATAAAAATATTCTTACATGTATCGGTACTTCATTTTAGTTACAAATTTTGGAAGAAAAAAAGGAATGCTTGTTGGACAACCGGGAAACATAAAAGACAGAAAAAAATTAGTTTGGGACGGCATCTTTTTTGCATCATGCTGGAGCATATGGAAAGAAAGAAATAATCAAATATTTCATTTTGAGGCACTATTGGCAAGAAAACTTGGCAGGATTGTCTCCTAACTAATCGATGGACATCATGTTACGTATGGAAGTATAGGAATCCATTACAAGAAAGTATGAGAATTCTTAAAAAAGACGACAGTATCAACAATTAAGTTGGATAGATATTTTTTCAGAACTTCAAGCTTTTTTTTGCCAATTTCATTTACGTTCAGCATTCCTTTTTTTTTTTTTTTTGTCATTAGCCATTTAGGATGCTTAGATGCCAAAAAGAAAAAAAAAATGCTCGGATCACAAAGAAACTTCTTACATAAAAATATGTTACTTCAGACAATATAATTATGTAAGCTTTCAAGTTTCACTAGATGGAGCACCTGAAAAGATACATACCAACTTTGTTATTTCTTGGTGAGATATATGCATGCATGATTTCTGCACAGCTCGAAATGAAATTTGATACATGGCTGCCCTTAAGTTCATCAGGACAGTTTTTGATAATGACCGTCTTTTTTGAGGTTGAGCATAAGCCTAAGATTATATTCTTTTCCAACCAGTCATTGCATATCCATATATATATATATATATATATATATATTGTGTGTGTGGTGGATTCTGTGTCGGATGTATGTTAGATGATGGTTAACGTGACGATGAAGTTCGCCCACGCTCGGTGAGGATTTGAAGGTCAGATGTAACGTTGGTTACATATACACGTTCTACAGTACCATGTACACCGACGTGCACATGACTGTGGACCTCGAGCAGAGAGCAGTCCATGGGTCATCATGCTGTGTGTGACCGGCGCTGCATTATTGGACCATCAAATGGTATGATGAGTGTGGAACCTCATCTAGCCAAGCCAGGACTAGAAAAAAGAAATGCAGAGGGTCTTTTTCTCTTAATAAAGGACTGCACCGGCTCAATTATTTGTTTTGTTTGCATGTGATAATGATGATTCCTTTATAAGACCAGGGTTCTCAGATCCCTCGAGATCCCCATGTTCCATGTTATCAGCTCATTTTCAAGGTTCATGGACCACCGCTGATGGACAAAAAATGGCATTCTGAACATTTAATCCTTGTTCTTATCCACCCCCCACCCAAAAAAAAAAAAAAAAAAAAACCCTTGCTCTGTACAGCTCAGGATATCTTGCTATCACAAAGTATTTTCCGATTATATATATATATATATATAAGACGTGGTGCCCTGTATAGGCTCTAAAAAGACTACCAGATCCTGGAGTCCAGAGGACCAGCCATGCCGCTTTGTACCTTTTACACCGGTCCGGTCATCAGAGTGAAAAACTGTCAGCGTGGTAAAAACCCAAGATTATTAATCATAAGCACATGGTATAAACAATGTTAATAGAGTATTGTTTCAGGTTTTCCACGTAGTGTGAAGTAGAATTCAGATAGATCGATAGCGAGGATGGCAACATAATAATATGCCAAGCTACGAATCAATAACATGGCGAGAACAGGTTTCTTGCATTTATTCAAAAGGACTGCTTGGATGTAAGGGATTTCTTTTTAAAATAATGTCTTAAAAAAAAAAAAAATCAAAGTACTATAATTTTATTATTATTTTTTTTTTATCAAACTAACATTTTTTAGCCACGTGTTGAAGGGTGTAAAAAGATTTTGCCACGTGTCTTCCCAACAGGAAAAAAAAAAAATTACTGAAAATGCTGGTGTAACCTCCGTATTCTAAACTAGCTAAAAAATAATAAAATAAAAAATATCATGAAGATGCAGTTCTATCCGTTTGTTCGCGAATTAAATAAAAAAATAAATGAGGTTTAAAGATAAAATATGATTTAAAGATTCTACTTGAATTTCTAAATCAATCGGAAAAAAAATCAAAGATATTTAAAAAAACAAAACCAAGATTTTACCTACCAATCCAACCATCGGTCCGACTAAAAAAAATACTTGCTTACATCTTGTAAACCAAAAAAAATATTATATAAAATTTATAATTTAGTTGGATCAGTGGTCGGATTGGTGACTGGATCAGCGATTAGACCCTTGTAGGACCGGCGATCGAGACCGGTGGCAGGACCAACGGTAGAATTCCTGGTCGGACTGACGATAGAACCCCGGTTGGATCGGAGGCCGGATCGATAGTTGGACCGGCTACCGGACCGATGGCCGGATTGGCTGCCAGACTGGTGGCTGACCCCTGGTTGGACCGGCGACCAAACCGGTGGCAGAACAGGCGGCCGGATTGGTGACAGGACCGGCAACCGGATTGGTGGTCGGATCGACTACCGAATCGGCTGTCGGATCTCTTGTTGGATCGGCGACCGAACCCCTGGTCGGACTGACGGCCAAACCGGTGGAAGGACCAATGGCACGGTCGACGTCCGGACTGGTGGTAGGATCGGTACCCAGACTGGTGCAGACCTGTCGGTCTGCCGGACCGGTAGCAGCACCGACGATCGGACTGGTGGCAGGACCGATAGCAAGACCTGTCATCGGACCGGTGATCGGACAGGTGACCGGACCAACGATCGGAATGGTGACTGGCCGATTTGATAGTCGATCCAATCCAGTCGCCGGTCTAGCCACCGATCTGATTGCTGGTCTGGGCTCCGATCCGACCACTAATCTAATCACTATTCGATTACTGGAATATTTTAATTTTTAATTTTAAAAATTGCGATACAGGAATAAGATGGAGTCGCAGGTCGCGCTTGCGGCTTCACTTTACCTATAGCTTCTTTTAATTTTTTTTATTTTTATTTTTTTAAAAAATTTATTATATTATTTTAAATTTTTAAATATTATAATTATATTATGTTATTTTAAATATTTTAATTTTAATTATTCTTAATTTTATATATTTTATATTTTAGAATAAAATAATAAAATTAAAAATATTTAAAATAATATAATAAAATTATAATCTTTAAAATAACATAATAAATTATAATATTTAAAATAACATAAGAAAATTATAATATTTAAAATAACATAAGAAAATTAAAATTTTTAAAAAATTAAAAAAAAATAAAGATGGTGCAGGTAAAGTGAAGCCGTAGGCCATGTTGCAACTTTATCTTATTCCTGCACCTCATTTTTTAAAATAAAAAATTAAAAATTAAAATTGAAACATTCCAGCAATCGGTTCAGTGATCGGATTGATGGTCAGATCGATGATTGGATTGGATCGACGATCGGATCTGGTCGCCATTCTGAAGACCGGTCCGGTCACTCATCTGGCCATCGGTCCGGTGACAGTACCTGCCACCGGTCCTCCTATCGTTCCTGCCACTAGTTCGGTCGCTAGTGCTACCACCAATCCGGTGGACCGGCAGGTCCTGCCGCTGGTCAGCCGTCGGTCCGGTCGCCGGTCCTGCCATCGATCCGGACTCCGGTCCTGCCATCAATCTGGTCACCGGTCCTGCCACTGATCAGACCAGGGGTCCGGCCACCGGTTCGATCGTCGGTCCTACCACCGATTTGGTTGTCGGTCTGACCAGGGGTCTGGTCTCCAATCCTGTCATCGGTCTGGCTGCCAGTCCTGCGCCGGTTTGATTGTTGGTCTTGCCACCTGTCCTGCCATCGATCCGGCCGTCGATCCGATCGTCGATCCTGCCACCGGTTCGATCGCTGGTTCGACCAGAAATCCGATCACTGGTCTGACAGTCGATTCGACCACGGTGCTGCCACCAGTCCGGCCACCGATTCGACCAGGGGTCCGGTCATC
Source organism: Areca catechu (assembly GCA_021397845.1). Lineage (NCBI taxonomy): Eukaryota > Viridiplantae > Streptophyta > Magnoliopsida > Arecales > Arecaceae > Areca > Areca catechu. The sequence goes on along the minus strand of CM038040.1, from coordinate 4,339,425 downwards.
GTCCTACTACGGTCCAGCTGCCGGTCCGACCAGTGATTCGATCATCGATCCAGTCATCAACCCATCACCGGTCCGACTAAATTATAAATTTTATTAATATTTTTTTGATTTACAAGACAGGTAAGTATTTTTTTTAGTCTGACTGATGACCGGATTGATTGGTATATTCTTAATTTTTTCTTCAATATATATTTTTTTCTGATTAGTTTAGAAAATGCGGATAGAATCTTTATACTATATTTTATTTTTTTATGTAATCCATTTAGGGGATGCAGATAGAATATGTATCTTCATAATTATTTTTATTTAGAAGACGTGAGTTTTTAAATATTTTTTTTTCTTCTAAGTATTTTTTTTTTCCAGGTTGGGAAGACAGGTGGTAAAAACTTTTTAAACCCCTTTAACACGTGGCCGAGAGAACGTTAATTTGGTAAAATTCTTTAGAGTTACGGTACTTTGATAATTTTTTTTAAAATATATTATTTTTTAAAAAAAATCCGGATGTAAGCTGCGTCGTTAACATGCCAATGGTGTCGGCAAGTGCTGGTGCGGTGGAGATATTCTCTCCGCTGACGACATGTCAGTTGTTTTTCTAAGAAGGAAAAACTTCACACACAAATTAGTTGTTTTGCCACACAACTTGGGCTTGGTGGGGGTCAATGATTGGCACTGTGGCGTAGTCCATATTCTCTGATTTTAGTGAGGGTTGTCATGTCCCGGTCCACTCTATATATGAGATACATGTTTGAAGAACACCTTTTGAAGCTGGTGCCATCTGTTTCGAATTATACGTGCTTAAAACTTCAAAAAGACGGAGAAAGAGGGAGAATTCTTAATTCAGCTAGGGCATGTAATAGGTACGATATGTGACCGACTGTATAGACCACAATTTTGAGTTTCCGCTAGAACAATAGTTATCATTGTAATAATTAAAGCTTTCTTTTTTTTCTTTTTTTTTTTTACCGAATCATAATTGCAAATAAAAATATATACATGGTTAGAGCAGCTAATGATGGTACTTTCTGACAACCATGAAAGAAATCAAGAGTATAGGAGGAAAGAATATGGTTTCGGCAACCATTAAGACTAAGCGAGATCAACAAATACGGCCCAGAACCATTGTCACAGTATTTTAATTATGACTGTTGTTCCCAAAGTAGCCAGGCACGAGGTATGAAAGACCGAGACAAATACCAAACAGCAATAATAACTAACAAAATCACCTGGTCGCTTAATCATCCACATCCATTCCTGGATTATTACCACCTCACGCCTCATCAGTGGAAATAATTGCAGCCCACACACAGCACTCGCATGATGGAGCAGGCAGCCACAAGCGAAACCTCTGATCATAACACGACTTTTATGAAAGAAACCTCTGATCATAACATGACTTTCATGAAAGAGAATTCGTAGCTTTATAAGAGGGAGTCCATAAAATTGGATCATCTCTTCCAAAGGTATTATGTAAACCACAGTCAAAGCCTTTCCCATCATAGATGGGATACATTCGAAAAAGCACTCGATCTCTCCATCTCTGGTCATTAGTCATGGTAGTGAATGGAAAACAAATTGTACGAAGTATGGAAACATAAAAAGACGATTCTCATGGTATGATAGTTTGCAAACACTCATACAGGGTTTTTAGCTACCCCTGCAGAGTCCTCTCTGCCTGATTGATGAAACTCAAATATTTCTCCTCTTGAAATCCACCAAAATGTGTTTACTTGATGATCAATTCAAGGACAAGTATATAAGGGTCAATCAAATCATTGTATTGACAGCAGCGGCAACCGGTCCAGATAACCGATTCATGACAGCCCCTCAACATGTCAATATCGCTGGTTAGTGGTTCTATAAAAGCAATGACTGCAGAAATGCTACCAGATCACAAGGGCATACTTTCGCAACCAATCTATGCCATCACCAGAAAGATATTGCATAGATCACGACAGTAGCATTGCACCACCAGGATACTGCTGCAAGAAAATGAATTAAAAGAACTAACCAAGGATAATATCTATTAAGGGAAGAGAAGCCAAAATTATTTGAACCAAGTTTTCTTTGGCAAGGTCATATAAATGTTATTATCTTTAAAAAAAAACAAAAGAAGAAAAAACATGCAGATGTCCAAGTCAGAATAGAGGTTTGAATCATCAAGCATCCTGTTCCCACCATAAGCAGAGCTCTGCTCAACAAGCAATTACTGTTACCACAACGATTCTGATTTTAACAGTGATAAAGGGAAGGAGCACATGAAGCCGGTAACCCTGCAGGGTACAGAGAGCATCCGGTCTGCAGTGTGTATGGAATTTCTCGGTAAAGAAGAGGCTCTCTGTAAAGCTGTAGAGATCACGGTATTCAATAGCATCATGTGGCCTCATTTCCACATCCATGGTCATGGCAACGCAACTCCAACACTGGGACTCTCATGTAATAGTAATCATCCACTCATCGATTGTAAGCATAAATGGGTGGGTAATGTCATAGGATAACCTTTTGTTTTGGATTTCATTGATAGAACTCAGCCCTGCTCACTGGTCTTGTCACGGTGCTCCGGCTTGGATCACCACTTTACATTAATTAATCTGCCAGCAATCATTTGAAAGAACCCATAAGAAGCAACAAATACATTTACTACTTACAAGATCACCTCTTGTCTAGGGGTGCATGAACCATGATCACACTGTTCTTGGTATGGTTCATTTCTTTTGTTTATTAAATGTAAAAACATCAGAACATACATGATCAAGAAGTACTGCTATGTCTTTCAGATGTCCAGCAGTGTAAAAGAACATATCAATTAGGGATATATAATTACAAAAACTAAGCTAGTAACAAAGGCCAATGAACTGAGCATATCAAGACCAAGCTTGCCATATATCAGCCAGGTATTAAGCATGAAGCAAACCTGGTTAAATTACTTTCCATGTTCTAATGGCAGGGACAAATAACAAAACAAGATTGAGAGAAGAAATAATGAAGCACTTCAAATATATATATATATATATATATATATATATATATATATATATATATATATATATATATATATAAGATTTATAAAAAAAAAAATGCCCAAGAAAGAACAAATCACAACTAGTTTCTTTTTTATGCTAAAATGCAAATTAATATAAAAAAGAGGTGGAGAAAAGCAAACCTACAAATAATATTCATGAAATCTTTCAGTTCATTAAATAGTAAAAAGATACAGAAATCTATCAAGTAAAAAGCATGTGTTTGCCTCAGTATGAAGCAAGGCTGCCATCCGATCCTTGATGGACAAGGATCAATGCATGAAACTTTCTTTCCCTTGGCTGTCTTCTCAAATACTCTAATAACCAATATCTTAGACTGCTGCTGTAGAGCCTCTTACTCTAACATGCATGTTCACGAGACATGACATTCATTCCGATTCACCAGCTGAAAATGCTATAGGTTCTTCTCTAAGAAAAGCTGTCATCTGAAAACCAATAAAACAATGTTCCTGAAAAATGGTGTACACTGCAACACCATGCGCTTGAAAATTGCTATAAATCGCCTCATAAAAAAAAAGAAAAACATTATACAGAAATGAAATGGTGCACCTCAACATGAGCAGAGCCAAACATCCAGTATTTGCCTTCCATCTTTGTTCAATGCGACAGAAACACTGACAGCCTTGCAAAGCTTTCCTTCCTGCAAGCTCATGCCCTCATGGTAAGCTTTTCTGGAAACCTTGGAAATGTGGCAGTAGCAAGGTCTGCTGAGCCAGTACCGAGACCCGTACCATACCATATCGGCATGTGTACTGGCATGCCAAATTAAAAAAAAAAACAATCTCTCTCCCCCTCTCACTGAATCGACCCGAACCGGGCCGAACCGACCTGAAGCGGGCGGTTCGCGGTACCGTACCGGTATGGATTTTTTTTTTTTCAACTGTCCGGTGTCCGGACCGTTTTTTGGTGGCGAACCGTGCCGGCTCTTGGCCGGTACAGTACGGTACGCCCCATACCGGGCGTACGGGATGGTACCGCGAACCATGGGCAGTAGGCAAAAATATTGAGGTTCCTCTTTGCATTGCTTCCCTATATACCAGAAACACAATGATTAAGTTTCTTCTTAAACACATCAAACTTAATCTTGTTGATGGAAAAGGATTAAAAAAAATTAAAAAAAGATAAAAACCTGTCAATTATGCTGTGAGGTTCAACCAAGCAAGCATGATCAGCAACATGAATCCAGACTTTTATCTGATCATCTGGCAGCCTGGTTGCTGAACTTAGTGCATCATCAAGCTGCATTAAATGAAAATGCAAAAGGACCTTTTTAGCAAAATATTTTTTGCATGCATGAATATCTCAACGCACCTCATCAGCCTCATCCACATCAATTGCATAGCCTTTTAAAAACGTAAGATATTTCCTCGTCTGAAAGGCAGTTCACAAAACTAAGAACTTAATATATATTTATAAGCATGCATGCATGCATGTATGTTTAGGTGCAGAACCGTAAATAAAGGTACTCTTACCTCATCAGGATTGGAAGAGAGCATCAAAAGGTTTTCATCAGCTGACAAAACTTCATCACTATGTTCAGTATGAATGTTGAACACAAAGATAAAGTTTGACATGCACAGGGAAATATCCAATATCCATAAGGAGGTTCGCTGCAGCAGATGATGTTTCGGATAGTCCCATTGGCTTGAGTATCTACCACAACAGCAACCAACCAAGAAAAGCTTACTAAATAAAGTTAGCGATATAAAGCGTAATGAATGCATGACTTGAGAACACGAACAATACAGAAAGGAAAAAAATAAAAACAATGGCAGGCAGTGCATGAGGCTCCGCCATCGTGGGTCAGATGTATGCAGTCTTACACTTGTGTGTGGACAGGCTATTTCCCTGTTTTGAACCTATGACCTTAGGTCACAATGGCGCGACTTTATTGTTGCACCAAAGCTCACACTTTACAGAAAGGGAAAAAAAATTAAAGAGTACTAAATCATGTAAAATGTTGAACATCATGCATAACAACACGTCAAAGACATAATGGCCATGCACCTTTTTCTAAAGATTTTCATCAGAAATAGGTCAACACTGAATCTGTGTAATATGATAGAACATCTTCTACAAGCTATTAGCTATAACATCTGTTTTATCATCAAAGGTAATAAATAAAAACCTTTTTTATGTTATCATTCCTCACTATGCATAATGATAAATAGGATACCTAGCCACATTTAAGTCTCATTACTGGTGTCGGATATATTACACTGCCAGATGTGTTCTTGTGTTCCTCGTTCCTACTTGCATCTATAGCATATGCCACATGAACCTTAATCCTCTGTTTGACCTCTTGTTCTATCATCCATGAACTTTTACAAGGTTTAGAGCATGGAGGCCTTGTCTTTGCAGACATCAATAACCGGAAAAATTCTTCAAGTTTGTTCTCCAATGTTTCCTTGACAAGCTTTCTGTGTAAAAGTTGCTCCACCTAAAATCAGATAAAGATTATCAGTTATTTGGCATAAATAATGGATGAAAATATAAAGTGATTTCTCAACTGAATCAATGTATATACTGGAATGACCAAAAGTCCATGCATATCAATCCAAAGTTTGTGTGATGCTTGCCACATCAAATCAGAGCAGGACTGGAACACAGCATTCTAGGCCAAAATGGGCCTATAGAAACACAAAGGCACATGAAAACTTGGATAAGACTGCACAATATTGTAGAAACAGTAACCCAAATTAGAGATTTAAGATGGTAATCTACTATGAATTGAAGAAAGTACAAAACAGGACCAATCCTAAACTGCATAACTTGGATCCACAACTCAAACTAATTGGCCTTTCCCATACCACCTCATCAGTTATTGTATAGCAGGGATGCAGACAACACAAACAATACCTAAATAGTAGGTCAAGGCTCATAAACAGAATAAGATCCTTTTGTCTCAACCGCATCAGAATATATTTCATCTCTTGACGACAAACCATGGGCACGGTAGCTTTCAAGAGGATCCCTGCTACCAATATATGACCCAAAGCAATTGATACTCATATTTATCAAAGATAGGAAGGGTGCAAAACATGGCAGAACTTTTTTTTTGATTTAAAGTGTACCCCTGCTCATTCCTCAGCTATCACTGACCTTTTCTTTTCCAAATGCTCCACCCAAGCACACTCCAAGATTGATGAATCCTTTGACGAAACATTATGAATATATTAAAAAAAATGGTTACATGTATTGAAAAATAAGAATCATGTCTTACTACCATTAAAGAGGTTTGCCATACCAGGTGATGTCGTATCATACCGAGCATACCTACTGGTCCGTGGTACCATACCAACACTCGATACATTGAATCTTACGGCACCATACCGCATACCGATATTGTAATAAGATCATACTAGTACGGACTCCGATACTGAGAAGGTGAACCTCATTTGTTACATTGATTTGCACTTTCCTCTTTAATGACCTTGCACACAATTCAAAGTACATCCATCTACATGCACTTCAATTGTCAGTTTGTCACTAAACATGCCCATGCCATTTTAGTATGCTCTCGGTCACTCTTGCTTCAACCGGTACAATTCTTTCGCTTCCTATAATGCAAACATATGATCCTTCCTCAATAAATCAACCACACATCAGCCGCAACGTTCTGAACCTAGTAACACTCATTTTATGTGCTGAAACCCTCCAGACTGACAAAAATAGGTGTCTAAAACGTTGCAGCCTTAAATTTACAGTTTAAAATTGTTTATACCAAGTGCCCAGGTATCCATCGGCCACATGGAACTACAAAAGCATCTTTCCACTTAATCTACACTACTCACGTTCTTCCATATCAAAATCAAATTACCAAAGTTATTTTTTGGTTAAAAGAAAAGAATAGATTGCATATAGAAATATGCGGAATCAAATCATGAGTCATATCTTAATTCTAGGGTGCATTGATAATCATCCTGGAAAATTTTCCTCCAGAAATGTGATTAGATTAATTGCATATTCCATACCCCTTCTAAAGATTAGCAATCGATTCATCCGACATGACGAAAGATCCTTATTATATATTAAAAAATTCTTTAGCGAGGGAGGCCCCTAGTGAAGATTTTTTTTTTTTTTTTGGTAAGGCAAAAGGGAAAGGGGGGAATAAATTCCCGTCGTAGCTACCCCAAATTTCTGGATTTAATTGAGTAGCCCGCAAGGCTCAAGCCTCGAACCCGCGTGATCGGGGGGACGGGGGACAAAGACCCCACCAACTGCACTACCACCTTAGTGGTGTGAAGATAAATTTTTCACAAGCAAAAGAATTTGTGCCCAAACTAACAATAAAAGAAGATCAAGGGATTGGAAAAAAGGATATTACTTGATGCACGCACGCATTCGCCCGCTGGCCCGAATTTCAGCCAACTCCTCCGTGACGAGGTTCTGAGCGCAACAGCTCCGGTCACTGCCATCACACCGGAAGACGAGGCCATTCAACTGAAACCTCGAAAGTGTGTGCCCTAATCGAAGCCTTAAGCAGAGAGCGGAAGAGCAAGGGTGGAATAACCGGAGGGAGAGGAAGACGAAGGGAGGACGATAGACGGAGAAACGGAAAAGGGAGCAACCGCTCACGGCTCTGGTCGCCATGGGCGATTTCGTGAGAGAGCTCGGAGAGAAATATCTCGGGGTTCATGGAGGAAAGAAAGCTAGGCTCTTGATTGTGTTTATGGTCGCACGGGAGGTCGTGGACAGACCAGGGACCTCTTCGTTCGATACCGTTCCCGACGTTATTCCCCTACCAGAGAACGTGATGACCATGAAAACGCCGCTAGAATAAGGGGGTCACTTAACTTAAACGCCCTCCTGCTTTACGAAAACTACGGAATCATCCTCAATCGGACCCGGGGACGGGCCGAGGGTCCACGTACGTCGAGGCTGGAAGTTACGAGTTATCTTCAGCCCACCGGGAGGCCAAAAATGAGCGACCAACGCTCATCATTTTAGAAGGAATGCATTTATATGCTTTTTTTTCTTTTCTTTTTTTTTTTCTTTCTCTGATAGATATATAGATAAATTTGACCTTGTTACATGGCATAAGCTAGTATCAATCGGAGAATCTTGATATATTATTCAATGACCTCTTCGTTCGATACCGTTCTCGACGTTATTTCTTTACCGGAGAACAATGATGATCATGATACGCCGCAGGAAGAATTAGGTCACTTAACTCAAACGCCCCTCTATTTATGCGGAAATTATGGAGTCACCCTGAACCGGCTAAAAGATCAAATGCCGACTGCTGAGGGTGAGCCGGGATGGGCCGAGAGTCATTGGTTGCGACTTCAAGTTATGAGTTCGGCCCATCTTCAACCCGCCGGGAGCCCGAAAATGACCAACCAACGCTCATTATTTTAAAAAAATTAATTTCTAATCTTTATTTTGACTACTATGATAAATCATTCATATTAACTAAATTTCTAACTTTCAATTCTTCGTTTAAAATTTATCATGATACAACATTCTTTATAATATCAACTTTTTTTAAAAAATATTTAAAATATTCTTTATCATTAATTTCTTTATTCGAAACATTTTCTATTATACAGTTCGAAGATTTTTTTTGTTTGATATTACACAATAATTCTAACAATTTAGTTTTATACACAATTAAGTACTTAAGCTGGTACATAATTTAATTACTACCGTACATAATTAATTTAGTTATACAGATAATTAAGTAAAAGATTTTGGAATGGGATATTTTTGTCTTTTAAAAATTAAAAAAATAAATTTAGACCGGAAATTATGATTTGAATCAATAAAGACTAAAAATTTTAGCCTATTCAATAAATAGACCGGATGTTAAACCCCTTTTTTTTTTTTTTTTTTTTTTTGAATATATAAATAAATTTAACCTTATTGCATGCCATAAGCTAATGTCAATCGGAGAATCTTGATATCTTAATCGGTGAATGGATCTACACAATGTACAAAGATGCCAATAATTTATGTGCAGACCCTTACATTTAATAAAACGAATCTTGTCCATCCATAGAATCATAAAAACGCAAAGCCAACCTATTTCCATTTGATCCACATGACTTACCCATAAGTCTAGAATTCCTTTCCTTTCCCAGTAGAAATGGAAAAGTTGATAGCCTTGCATTGTTTAACCATCGTCTCCAAGTCAATTCAATAGTGCTCTAATAATATTTATATCAGCAGATAATTATGACAATCAACTGTATAGACTTGATCATGATCATCTAATTTAGTAGGCATTGGTTTTATTATATCTTAGCTACATGTATCGTAAAACCCTCGTTGACCCACTCACTGCTTCTCTTTTCCTTGGGGACTCCGTCATGCTCGATCTTAAGGCAAATCATGCTTAAATACGACTTACATAATTAGTTTTAGTTCATAAAAAAAAGCCCACATTAATTATGGTATTTATAATAAATTATACTTAATGTGCCTCTTTGCTTTGCCGCTAGCACCTTGCGGAAACCCAATACCGTTCTATTTTAACATTCTTAAGTAGAGTTCTCGGGTGCCAACGATGAGGGTACTAACTCTCTTAAGAGTTCTTACACCTTGTTAGCAAACTTTTTTCTTTTAGCCAGAGATATGTTGATTTCGTAATCTCGTCCAATTCCGTTCTTATCGAAAAAAATCTATCCAAATCCGATCTATGCCACTCTTACAGCTCTCGCTTGGTTCCAACCCTTGTCCATGAGTGACTTGTACAACCCACAGTCCATCCAGTAAGCAATAAAAAAAAAAAAAAACGTCTTTTACTTGTAAAAAAATAAAAATAAAGGCTTGTTATTTATTAGTTAGTCTTAGATTTCAATCAAACATTCAAACAGAAATAACCCTGTGATATGCAACATAATATTTGCATCATTACCTTTATAATATATGAAAACACTTGAAGTCCATAATTGTTTCCATAGTGAAAGTTTAACCATAGATGATTAAGGTGATATGCTATTAATATATTGACAAATTCCTTGCAAAGTATAATCGGTTATAATTTTGATTAGATATCCCTATGTCCTCTTAAATACGGGCAAATGACGTACATTTTCACTAGTATCTTGAAAAAGAACTAAATCACAGCACAAAAATACAATATCGGTAAAAAAAAAATGAAGACGATTCCACCCATAGATAGACTCATGTTGACGCTTAATTAATCATCATCACCTTCAAATAATAATTAATCTTGCGCTGTTAATCAGTCGGATGCTTCGTACTTGTATTAAATATGATGGAGTGAGAAGATCGTATTTGCAGGTCTGAAAGAGCAGAGTGCCATGGTTCTATACAAACACATTGCTGCCGTCTAAACTACCGTGCCTGTAGCTGAAGACGATCTCGGATCGTGCCCTTATCGCTCTGGGACCTGCCTGCATATCTGGACCTACAAAATAGAGGAGACCCAAGCCGGTAATCCCAGTGGGGGCACTCCGACGCTCAAGTCAGTGGTGATCCAGGAGAACGGATCTTCTTAGTCGAGTCCCGTAGATGGACTCCACGCTAGGAGGAGAAAATAATATACTGGAAGAATGTGAATGAGTTGTGAGTGGAGCAGGGGAAGTGGTGATGGAGGAGAGTTTGAACAGGAAGGCTGTGTCCATTGAAACCCTTCCAGTGGGTCTCCGGTAGCCTTGGACACTTAGTCTCTCAGCTACTCTCCTATATGCCACCCCTCTTGCCAGTTAGCTTGCTTACCTTTTATCTTGGAACCTTGGAGAGCTCTTTTAAGCTAGGATGGCTGCCATACGCCTACCTTGGGATCCTTCCCTAGCTTGCAGGCGCGTGCGGCGATGTTCCATGCCATGTGCGAGGCACCTTTCATTTGCGACAAGGTACTTACCATGTGCTCTGACATTCCTTATGGTCGCTTCATTTCAGGAAGCATGGCAGAGCCTTGATCAGGGGACAGCCGTTCCCTGGATTTGAATCTTCTGGGTTGACTTCCTCTTTTGGGTGGCACAGACGGTTGGTAGGGAGCGCAGCGCCTCGATCGGGGGATCCCTTCTTTTTCGATGTAAGTGGTAGTTGGGATAATTATCACGGCCTGGCAAGCGCCTCTCCGTGGTCCTTGGATGTTGGGTGGCTTACCGCCGTCCAAGGAGAGCAGCGACGTCCCTCGGTTGCTGGTCCCTTCGTCCGAGGTGAGGCCGATCCGGAGAGGCGGAGCTCGACTTCTGCCATGGCGTCTCGACCTCGAGGGAGCCACCTGGCGAAGGAGTCCGGAGAAAGGCGGAGCTCGACTTCGGTCGAGGCGTCTCGACCTCGAGGGAGTTGCCTGGCGAAGGAGTCCGAATAGAGGTGGAGCTCGACTTCGGTCGGGGCGTCTCGACCTCGAGAGAGCCGTGGCGAAGGAGTCCGGAGAGAGGCGAAGCTCGACTTCAGCCGGGGCGTCTCGACCTCGAGGGAACCGTCTGGCGAAGGAGTCCGGAGAGAGGCGGAGCTCGACTTTGGCCGGGGGGTCTCGATCTCGAGGGAGCCACCTGGCGAAGGAGTCCGGAGAGAGGCGGAACTCCACTTCGACCTGAAAGGAAAACTATAACGAACATGCTTTCTATTTTAAAACTTTTCCAAAATAATATATAGCGGAAGCATAATAAAGAAGATTAACATTTAATCTAAGCATGCTTTTAGAACTTTTTTATGTTACTTAGCCCAAGATCTTGCATGAATGAGTAATATAAACTATGAAATCATGAACTCATGCTACGAACAGCTTTCAAAGCAACATATCTCTATATGTAAAACCATACCTCGTATGAAGTGGAGACGCTCTCCGCTGCGGAAGATCCAGGAGAAGGTAGAAAATCTCTGCTTAGCTGCACACGTGTCTGGCCTCTACAGATGGTTCACACCGGGGCTCTTTCAAAATTCACTTCCACTCCAAGTGCTAGCTTGTTGTGGAACGATTTGATTGGGACTCCTTTTCTTCTTTCGATGCCGGACTCTCCGAATGACTGAAAAAACTCAAGAGGTGGAGAATGAGATATTGAAACCCTTCCCAAACACTCAATCCCAAGGACTAGATCACTAGGTACAAACATGCACACTCTTTTTCCAAAGTCCTCACACCCATACAAAACTTAGAAACCTTTCTTAGTTTCTTCCCTTTCCTCCCTTTTGATTTTTTCAACATTTCTTTGTTGAATTATCAGTTATTCTCGTCCTCCCATTTCAGCCCATCATATAGGTGGAGAGTGAGAGGGAGAGTGGGGAGTTATGGGTGGTTATGGAGGGTTTTGGATGGTTATGGGAAGTTATGGTCATGGGAGGTTACATAACTCTCCAAAACTGAATTTAAACCTATTTAAATTCATATTAATATCTCAATTAATTTTAGTTCATAACTAAAATCAATTGGGTCAAGTGTGCATACATTAGGTTCAACCCAATTGGACCCAAACCGATTTTGAACCAAATCCCATTTTATTCGTTCCAGATTTTTATAGCTCAATCAAATTGGGATATCAAGTAATCACATTACTTAATTCACCTCCATGCATCACCAACTTTTAGTGAAAAATTTTATGTCACAACTTTTTATGACATCAAGTGTCTACACTTGCGAAATTAACAAGTGTCGACACTTTCAAGAATATCAAGTGTCGACACTAGGGTAAGGAAAAACACTTTTCCTTTGTGAGTCTACGAACGATTCCCAATCATTCTTCGATCACTAGATCAAGTAGAAACCCCTATGGTGTGTGATCCAATAGGTTCGAACACTAAGCCGGTAGTACTAGAACATTTCAATACCAGTCAAAGTCGCCATCTAGCAATGACACCCGACGTTCGGATAGGTCGAAGTTACAGAGCAACAATCAAGAACCAGGAGATACGGAAACCCTGTAATTAATCCCTTTGACCTCAATGCTCAGGAAGATTTAGGATTAAACTATCCAACCCATAAAGTCCATCAATAATGTGTCTCAACCTCACAAGTCCTGTAACACTTTACAGAGACTACCCTGGCCAAGATTTTGCTAAATTGAAACACAGTGAGATATCTACTCCAAACACTTTGGAGGGGTCAATCCCATCTTGATCCGACCACTGCTACACGACTACTTAACTGCACCCAGAAACCTTCCATCCCTGGATTAGAAATTCAGATAGTCCAGCACCAAAGTACAGTGAGTTGCTCGCAAGCTACCATGACGATCTTATATCTGAGGGATAACTACGTCCATATCAAAAACTCTAGGCAGAAAAAATACAGGTGGGTCACGTTCGATGAAATGTCAAACATAATATCTGCATGCCATACCAGTGTCTCTACACTCCTTGGTTAAGAGGACAACCAACGACTATGGCACACAACGACCTATACTTGATATACTATCGTCCTGAAATAAGTGTATCATTTGGTCACGAACAATTTTAGGACTATATGATATATCCTCTTTATATCACATACAAATAGTCCTAAGGACTTCATCACTCAAGAACTCATTACAGAAAGATGAAATAGTGATGAATTGCCAGAATAAACATTTTATTAATAATATAATTATATACAATTACATCAAATGTACAACTGTCTACAGTAAATAATTGGCTTTGGGACATATTTCCCAACATGACCGGGGCATCTCGACTTCGAGGGAGCCGACTGGCAAAGGAGTCCGGAGAGAGGTAGACCTTGACTTCGGCCGGAATGTCTCGACCTCGAGGGAGCCGCCTGACGAAGGAGTCCGGAAAGAGGCGGAGCTCGACTTCGGCCAGGGCGTCTCGACCTCGGGGGAGCAACCTAGCAAAGGAGTCCAAAGAGAGGCATCCGTCGTGGTAGCTTCCTCCGACATGGCACCTGACTGGATCTGACATGGATTCCACGTTAGCAATCCAGCCACATCATTTGCCCCCCACTCCCAAGTCCCGTTGGTGCACGGTGCTAGGAGCGAAGGGAGTAAATACAACGCTGACGTGGAAAGACAAAAAACATGCACTATAATTACCATGATCGCTAGCGCCTCATGGGACGGACCTCCGAGCCAATGAAGTGGTGACACGTGGATTGTTCGAGGCATTATTGCTGATGTAGAATTTGAAATGGTCATGGACAGAACGAAGCATTGGCCTCTGCCGATTGCTGACACGTGGAGAGAATCCGATGGCGGTGATGGGACGGTTGCGATCCGGTCACTTTGAAAGGAAAGATAGTCACTCTTTCAAAAAAATTCGTGCCCGCTAGCGAACCAGAGAGTCCTCCTCCTTCGCCCCAGTCGTCTTTTTCCTTCAAAGGCAGCCATGTTCATTTTTCCTTCATTCTTCCTTCTTTATAGGTTGGGTAGAGTCTCTTCCCAGGGCTAGGATTTTCCTGGACCTCGTCCGCTCCCTTCTTCCTGCTTCTCTGTCTCTTCTTCTTTATCTTCTTTTTGAAATGTCTTGCTAGGGTCAGAACTTTCGCCCTTCGACCAATCCCAACGAGGCCAGGCCTTCTCGACCGAGGTCACCTTCTTCTTCTGATGAGGAGGAAGAGGTGCGCTTCGAGATTTCTAGAAGGCCCCACGAGAATAGTCATAGGATCACTTAGGGTCCGTCCCCCGCCTCCTCCTCCTGAACCTTCTCCATAACCTCCATGATTGGCTAGTCCCGACGGTATCGCTTCGGTGATAACTGGTGAGGAGCTTTCGACCATATACTGGTGAGGAGCTTTCGACCATCCGAGACACCTTCGGTATCCCGGACTCCATCCAGCTCTCGATTCCATGACCGTGGGAACGGGTCACCTCTAGTGGCCCGGACCGGATTGCTCTTTATGAGGAGACCCTCGCAGAGAGCCTTCGATTTCCTTTCCACCCCTTCTTCCTTTCTATCCTCAGCAACTACTGCTTGGTTAGGCTCAGCTGGTTCCAAATGCAGCCCGAATGATTTTTTGCTTCATTGTCCTGTATCACTTCTAGGGGATAGTTGCCCGTTTCTTCCTTTGCAGGGCCTTTTTCATCCTGAAGCGCCACCCGACCGAGAACGGGTGGGGGTTCATTTCACCTCGCCCGAAGGGCATCAAGTTTGAGCTCCCCTCTTCCATCAAAGGATGGAAGAGTAAGTACTTCTTCGCTTCGATCGAGGGGGTCGACTGGGTTTGGAGCGATCCAGATCGAATCCCGAACCGGAATGCTATCATCGAGGTGGCTGATCGGGAAGTGTATGATCAGATTCGCACCGACCAAATACCATCTCTCGAGGTTCCGCTGATAGAGCAAAACCTCCTGAAGCCGGAGTCGGCCCAATGCGGGAGTTAGGTGAGTTCGGCACGACCTTCACTTGTTTCTGTTTTCTATCTATCTCCTTGAATTCAGAACTGACCTTGTTTTTTCTGTGTGCAAGCATGAAGTACTCCGTAGACGAATTCCTTGCACTCTCCAGGAAGAGGAGTGCAACAGCGGGGGTCAGAGAATCCCCGTCGAAGAGGGCTCAGGATGAAGAGAGCGCGAGAGCCGCACCTGTCGCGCCGTCCGAATGGAGCAGGAGGGCGGTTGATCCCATCCCCGAGCCGTCGAGGCAACGGGACCCACCCCCAGTGGGAGCCACCACCAGCGGCCCCATTCGGAGTGGCGACAAGCCCCCACAGAGGCTCCAAAGCATCCTCGGCTAGCTAGGGGGCGACGCTGAGATGGCGGGGAGGAAGAAGAAGACTTCTCGCAAGCTGCCATTCGAGGTAGCACCGGACGCTTCCTTGGTTCGGGACCAGGCTCTTACCGAGCGGATGATGGACTTCGCTGTCCAGCCGCACGACCGGTGGGAAAAGGCAGGGAGGCTGCTGGCCGATGCCATCCTCGGCACATTCCCACAGCTCTTCTCGGTATGTACTCCCAACTTTCCTTCATCTTCTTTTATTATTTCTTTGGCTGACATTTCCTTGGTGCAGCTTGGGGCGGACCTTCTGCTGATACGGGATTACTGCAAAAGCTGGGCTAAGAGGGATCAGCAGAAGGCGTTGCAACTCGAATCCCTAAAAGTCAAGGTCAAGTTGAGGACAGACACAGCCTGGGAGGCCGAGAAGATCAACAGAGAGCTGAAGGCCGAGGTGGCAGGCACTGAGAGGCGCATCAAAGGCCTTGAGGAGTCCCTGGACCAGGAGAGGAACCTGGCCAGAGGCAGGGCTGAGGAGCTCAAGGCCAGGGAGGCCAAGATAGAAGAGCTTGGTGCTGAGGTGGCCCGAGAGAGGGAGCAGGTCCGATCCCTCCGTGCTCAGCTGAGGCAGTGAAGGGGCGGGCCACAGTCGCCGAAAGAAAGGTCACAGCCACCGAGGAGAAGGCCGTGGCAACAGTCGACTCGATGGAGAACGCGAGGAAGGAGGCCGCCGAGGTAGTGGCCAAATACAAGGCCTTGCTGGAGTTCGACGTCGAGTTCCACGAGCTGGCCATGGACTCCTTTTTCAAAGGGTTCGTGTTCTGTCGGACCAGGGTGGAGGAGCTCCTACCGGACATGAACCTGGATGGGCTCGCCTTCCCGCTGCTCCATGCGGGAGCCCGAACTTGGCCTTGATCGAGTTAGAGGAGCCCGCGGCTGCCGTCGACGAAGCTCCGCCAGTGGAGGTCCCGAACGTGGCCCCGATGCCAGAGGTCCCAGAAGACGATGCCCCGATCGTGCGCCATCCTGGGAAGGAGCCGGCTGCATAGATTAGGAACCTCCTTTCTCTGCATTCCTGCTTTTCCTTCTTATTTCTATTTGGGCTGCCTGGCCTGTCGGGGCCCAGAGAAAGTGTAAGGACTTAAAGGAATATCAATGAAATCTCTGCCTCATTTACTTGTGTTATTTTGTAGTCTCAGTACTCTTGCGACTTTCCCTCCTTTTCTTTTTAACTGCCCACGTGCACTTCTTTGCTAAGGTGCCCTGCCTTGAGGCTCTAAGTCTTCGGGCTCATTTTTACCGGGCCCCGGGTATGCCGAGTGTCTAGGAAGTCTTTAACTTGGTGAGTTGTTTCCACCTCATGAGCGGCGAGGTGGCTACGAAGTGCCGTGCTTCGAGAGTTTTCGGACTTGGAGTGCCAGGCTTCAAGAGTTTCTGGGCTTGGAGTGTCGGGTTTCAAGAGTTTTCGGGCTTGGCTTGCTAGACCTCGGTTTAAGCAGCGGCATTCCTGCAAGGCATAAATGATTTGCACAAATAGGATCTTTATTATTAATGGAGGAAGGCTTTACATCACTGGTAATACATTCTCAGATTGTTGGCGTTCCAAGTCCGCGGGAATCCGGTGCCGTCCAGCTTTGCTAGGTAGTAAGCTCCATGGAGAAGAGCCTCGACCACCCTGTAGGGACCCTCCCAGTTCGGCGAGAGCTTGTCGCACTCCCGGGGTTGGAAAGCTTCAGCCTGGCGTAGCACCAAATCGCATGGGCAGAAGATATTCGACCTCACCCGTGCATTGTGGTACCGAGCTACGCGCTACCGGTAGGTCGCCATCCGGAGTCGAGCTTTGTCCCTGGTTTCCTCGAGGAAGTCCAAGTTAAGAAGAAGGTGGGCCGGATTTTCTGTCTCATCATATTGCTCCACCCGTAGTGTGGGTACGCCGAGTTCGATAGGGATGATGACTTCCGTGCCGAAGATGAGGCTGAAAGGTGTCTCATCCATGACCGTCCTAGGCATTGTGTGGTAGGCCCAAAGAATGCT
Source organism: Areca catechu (assembly GCA_021397845.1). Classification (NCBI taxonomy): domain Eukaryota; kingdom Viridiplantae; phylum Streptophyta; class Magnoliopsida; order Arecales; family Arecaceae; genus Areca; species Areca catechu. Next base: position 4,321,792 of record CM038040.1, on the reverse strand, counting down.
AGGGAGTTCTTCCGCCCACCTACCTTTGGCATGGTCCAGCCTAGTCCGAAGTCCTTGGAGAAAGTCTGATTGGTCACCTCGGCCTCCCCATTGGTCTGGGGGTGAGCCACCGAGGTGAAACAATGTTGAATGCCGAGGTCGACGCAGAAATCTTTGAACTCTCGGTTGTCAAACTGTCATTCGTTGTCGGTGATGATGCTGTGGGGAAGTCCGAAACGGTAGATGATCGACTTCCAGAAGAACTGGCGGACCTTAGCTTCGGTAGTCCGTGCTAGCGGCTCCGCCTCCATCCATTTGGTGAAGTAGTCGATAGCCACTATCAGGAACTTGCACTACCCAGAAGCAGGAGGGAAATGACCAAGGATATCCATCCCCTACTAGGCGAACGACCAGGGTGCGGAGAGTTGGGAGAGCGGTGCCAAGGGCTGACATTGTATGTGGGCATGGCGCTGGCAGCAGTCGCACTTCTTCACGAAGTTGGTCGCGTCCGCCCTCATAGTTTTCCAGTAGTACCCCTGACGAAGGGTCTTGTACGCTAGTGTCCTCCCTCCGACATGATTCCCGCAGAGGCCCTCGTGTATTTCTTGGAGCACAAAGGCTGCTTCTGCAGGCCTGAGGCACTTCAGGAGTGGATAGAAGTAGGACATGTGGTAGAGCTATCCATCCATCAGGACAAATTGCACGGCCTTCTTCTTGATGAGGCCGGCCTCCATCCGATCTTCCGGTAAGGTGCCGTCGGTGATGTATATGATGTATTGGTCCATCCAGCTGGACTCTGGGATGACCTGCTGGACTTCTACAGGAGCTTCATAGCTAGGATTTTCCAGGTACTCTATGTGGGCGCGCTCCAGTGACGAGTCTGGCAGGGTCGCGAGTCTTGACAGAGCGTCGACACGAGCATTCTCCCCACGAGGGATATGGGAGGTGCTGAAGCACCAAAAACCCATCGTGCTCGAAAGGACCCATTCTAGGTACTTCATCATCTGGGGATCTCGGGCCTCATACTCTCCCGAGACCTGCCCTACCACCAGTTGGGAGTCGGTGAAGACCTTCAGGTTGGGTCACCTAGCTTGCGAGAGACTCTGAGTCCCACGAGTGCTTCATACTCCGCCTGATTGTTGGTTGCTACGAACCGAAGTGAAGCGCACATTCAGCCACGACCCCATCCCCATTGGCGAGGATGAGTCCCGCTCCGCTCCCTCCTGAGTTGGATGCACCGTCCACATGGAGGACCCATGTCTCCTCGAAACGGGCTCTAGTTAGGGTGCCGAGGTCGAGGTGGTCTCCTCGGGCTCCTCGTCCATGCCAGTGCACTCAACCAGGAAGTCGGCCAGCACTTGGACCTTCTGAGATGGCCTCGACCGGTACGAGATATCGAACTCGCTCAGTGTTAGAGCCCATTTAGCCAAGAGCCCGACGTTTCGGGGTGGCTGAGTATGGTCCTTAGTGGCTGGTTCGTCATGACCGTAATAGGATGCGCTTGAAAGTACGGTCTGAGATGCTAGGCAGACATTATTAAAGCAAAATTTAACTTTTCTGAGCATGTGTACCTAATCTCCGCATCCTGGAGGATTTTGCTGGCATAGTATACCGACTTCTTGGATCCGTCCTCATCTGTGTGGACAATGACCGAACTGACGGCCCCTGGGGTGACCGCCAGATATAGTAGGAGTTCCTCTCCTTCCTCCGGCCTGGAGAGCAGCGGCAAAGATGCCAGGAACTTCTTCAACTCCTCGAATGCTGCTTTGCATTCTTCAATTCAGGCAAAATCGTGCACTTTGTGCAATGCCTTGAAGAAGGGTAAGCAGCGGTCAGCCGACCTCGAGATAAACCTGCTCAGGCGGCAACACGATTGGTCAGGCGCTGGACCTGCTTCTTTGAGGTGGGATGCTCCATGTCGATGATTGCCTAGACCTTCTTCGGGTTCGCTTTGATGCCCCTTTGGGTGACCATGAATCCAAGGAACTTCCCAGCTACTCCCGAAGGTGCACTTCACCAGGTTTAGCTTAATCTTGTGCGTCCGGAGGTTGTGGAAAGCCTCTGCCAGGTTTGCGATGTGATCCAACTTTGGCTTGCTCATAACGAGCATGTCATCTACGTATACTTGCATGTTCTGGCCAATCTGATCCTTGAAGACACGGTTGATCAGCCGCTGGTACGTGGCGCCAGCGTTCTTCAAGCCAAAAGGCATCATCCGGTAACAGTACGTCCCTCGGTCGGTAATGAAGGCAGTGTGCTCCTCGTCCTCCAGATGCATCCGAATCTGGTTGTATCCAGAGAATGCATCCATGAAGGAGAGCAAGCGGTGCCCCGAGGTGGCGTCTACCAATTGATCGATCTTTGGCAGAGGGAAGCTATCTTTGGACATGCTCGATTGAGATCGATGTAGTCCACACAGATCCTTCACTTTCCATTGCTCTTTTTGACAATGACTACATTTACCAGCCAGCTAAGGTATTGTATCTCACGGACAAAGCCGACTACGATGAGCTTATCCACCTCCTCGTTGATTGCCCGTTGCCTCTCCGGGATGAAGCTTCTCTTCTTCTGCCGGACAGAACGGTACTTCGAGTCAATGCTCAATCTATGGGTGATGATGTCATGGAGAATCCCTGGCATGTCGACGCCGTCCAGGTGAACACATCCACATTCGCCCGAAGGAATTCCAACAGGTAGGCCCGCTCCTCCTCTCGCAGCTGGGTCCCAATTTGCACCGTCTTCGCCGGGTCAGCCCCGAGGGGATACGATAGCAGGCGCTCGACCGGGCCACCTCTGGGGTCTTCCGCCCTTTGGTCGAGGTTGTCGGCACTGGAGTCCTCCTCGGAGTGGCTGGCCCCGGGGACGGCTTCGAGATAGTGTTGGATCGACTGAGGTACCCCCCTCATTTCCCCAACACCATAAGGAGTAGAAAACTGCACTAGTAGCCTTTTGGTGGAAATGACTACGTTGAGCAGATTGAGCCCGAGACGGCCAAGGATCACGTTGTAGGCCGAAGGAAGCCTAACAACCGTGAAGGTCATCATGACGGTGCTCTGCTGAGATGGCACCCCGGCAATAACAGGAAGAGTGATTTCCCCTTCGACTCTCACGAAATTCCTTGTGAAACCGACGACGGGAGTGTGCACAGGCTTAAGTTGAGCAGACGACAGATTCAACCTAGAGAAAGCATCGTAAAAAATGACATCAGTCGAACTTCCACTATCAATTATAATCCGCTTTACAGGATGCTTGGCGATCGTCATCTCGATGACACGGCATCATTATTTACATTTTCAACCCCAGATTCCCTCTCTCTCATAAACAGGAGTACATTTTCATAACTTTCTCCTCCCCGGGCCCTCTTGGGGGCGCACTCGATTCCCCAACATATCATCTCCACGGGCTTCTTGGTGGGCTTCGGGGACCGGAGGGAGAGTAGCGAGTGCCTGAGTTTCGGTCGGGGTCTTGCCCCCCACGAACCTTCGAGGTAGCCCTCCTTATAAGGTCTTCAATCTCTCTCTCTTGAGGTGGCGGCACTCCTCAGTGTCGTGGCCATGGTCGCGGTGGAACTGGCAGTACTTCGTCTTGTCGCGACCATTAGACGGCCTTAGTGGGGTGGGCGACACAGGTAGCGCTCACCCTCAATCTCTGTGAGGATCTTCGTTCTCGGAGCAAGGAGAGGTGTGTATCTTTCTTCTGGGATGGGGCTGCTTTTCGGCTTTGGTCCCAGGCAAAAATTCGGTGTGGGTGGTCCGGGCTTCCACACCCCGGACGTCTCCCCAAGAGAAGACTTCTTCAGCGGCTTTCCATCCAGCTCCCTCCTCGTACGGTCCGTCTCTTCGACACGGATGTACTTTTGAACATGGAGGAGTTCGGAGTACATCTTCGATGGCTTCTTATCCAATGAATAGGTCAGGCAGGAAGTCCTGAGCCCTCTCTTCAGCACCAGCATGGCGATTGGCTCATCCAAGTTATAGATTTCCAGTGCGGCAACCTTGAAACGGGCCACATAGTTCCGTAGGAGCTCATGATCCTATTGCCTGATAGAGAAGAGGTTGTCCATCTCGCGTGGCACTTTTCGACAGGCGTCAAAGTGGGTCATGAACTTTCGCTCCAACTGGAGGAAAGAGCCGATATTTTTGGGCTCGAGGTGGGTAAACCAGACTCGAGCCACCTTCCGGAGGGTGGCTGGAAAGGCGATGCAGAGGATAGCATCGATCACCCCTTGGACTCTCATGAGGGTCTTGTGTCTTTCGAGATGTTCCAGGGGTCGATGGTCCCGTCATAGGGATCCACCTGCAGCATGCCGAACCGGCTCGAGATTGGTTCCTCTTGGATCTCTTGAGAGAAAGGGGGATGGGCGTCATAGCCCACAGGCTTGCTGGGGAGCCCTGCAAATTTGTAAACTGGCGGGATAGCTCCGCCAGCTTGCGCTCATGTTCCTCTAGGCATCTCTCTGCCATGCGCCTGATGGCCTCGCTGGTTGAGCCCTCCACTGAGGCCGACGGAGGAGAAGATGGCATCTGAGGGGGGTCACGATGAGGGCCTTGCCTCTGCGACCTCGGCGATGCTTAACAGTAGCCTGCTCAAAGGTCGGAGACCGGCTCTCCCGATCAGCAGACCTAGTCCATTGTCTCTTCGTCGGGGTCCTGTGGCTTCCTCGATGGTTTATTATGGCTTGCGGCTGTGAAGGCCTTCCTTGGAAGGATCGTAGGCTGTCACGGGGCATGGCGGCTTGGGCCGCGAGAGTCCCTGGCTATTGGTGGGTGGCCAGGGACCGTGCTGATGCTGCAACTGGCGCACCACCGCAGTTAGAAGCTGCATTTGCTGGACGAGTGCGACCAGCTGAACATCCACTAGAGACGGTTGCGGTGGAGCGAGGAGCTTCCTCTCTAGACTATGCAGGTCCCCACGGGAAGGGGAATCTCCTGCACGGCTGGTGGAGACCTCCCTCGCACGGGTCATCACCATACCTTCGATGGCTTTTCTCGCAAGGGGATTAGCTTGAATCAAAATGCGTCCTGCCTCCCCCTTCCTGGCGTGCCAATCTGTTGCCGTCTAAACCACCGCGGCCTGTAGCTGAAGACGACATCGAATCGTGCCCTTGTCGCTCTAGAGCCTACCTGCGTGTCTGGACCTACAAAATAGAGGAGACCCGGACTGATGATCCCGGTAGGGACACTCCGATGCTCAAGTCAGTGGCGATCCAGCGAAACAGATCCTCCTGGTCGAGCCCCGTAAATGGACTCCATGCTAAGAGGAGAAAGTAATATACTGGGAGAATGTGAATGAGTTGTGAATGGAGCGGGGGAAGTGATTACAGAGGAGAGTTTGAGCAGGAAGGCTGTATTCATTGAGACCCTTCCGGTGGGTCTCCGATAGCCTTGGATACTTAGTCTCTTAGCTGCTCTCCTGTGTGCCACCCCTCTTGCCCATTAGCTTGCTTACCTTTTTTCTTGGAACATTGGAGAGCTCTTTTAAGCTAAGATGGCTACCAAACGCTTGCCTTGGGATCCTCCCCTTGCTTGCAGGTGCGTGCGACGATGTTCCATGCCATGCGCAAAGCGCTTTTCCTTATTTATGATAAGGTACTTACCGTGCACTCTGACATTCCTTCTGGTCGCTTCATTTTAGGAAGCATGGCAGAGCCTTGATCGGGAGGCAGCCACCCCCTGAATTTGAATCTTCTGGGTTGACTTCCTCTTTTAGGTGGCATAGACGGTTGGTAGGGAGAGCAACGCCTCGATTGGGAGACCCCTTCCTTTTCGATGTAAATAATAGCGGGGGCAATTATCGCGGCTTGGCATGCGCCTCTCCGTGATCCTTGAGTGGCTTACCGCCATCCAAGGAAAGCAGCGACGTCCCTCGACTGCTGGTTTCTCGTCCGAAGTGGAGATGGTCCGGAGAGGCGGAGCTCGACCTCGGCCATGGCATCTCGACCTCGAGGGAGCCACCTGGCGAAAGAGTCTGAAGAGAGGCGAAGCTCAACTTCGACCAGGACATCTCGATCTCGAGAGAGTCGCCTGGCGAAGGAGTCCGGAGAGAGGTGGAGCTCGACTTCGACCGAGACATCTCAATCTCGAGGGAGCCGCCTGGCGAAGGAGTCCGGAGAGAGGCGAAGCTCAACTTCGATCAGGGCAAAGGAGTCTGGAGAGAGGCAAAGCTCGACTTTAACCGGGACGTCTCAACCTCGAGAGAGCCACCTGGCGAAGGAGTCGGAGAGAGAGGCAAAGCTCGACTTTGACCGGGACGTCTCAACCTCGAGAGAGCCGCCTGGCGAAGAAGTCCGGAGAGAGACGGAGCTCGACTTCGGCCAGGACGTCTGAAGAGACATGGAGCTCGACTTAGACCGAGACGTCTCGACCTCGAGGAAGCTGCCTGACGAAGGAGTCCGTAGAGAGGCAGAGCTCGACTTCGACCAAGACGTCTCATCCTCGAGAGAGCCACCTGGTAAAGAAATCCGAAGAGAGGCGTCCGTCATGACAGCTTCCTCTAACGTGACACCTGACTAGATCTGACATGAATTCCATGTCAGCAATCCGCCATATCATACATTAACATTGGAATTGTCGAATCAGCTAAACCTCACATACTAGAGGTCAGGGAACAGTAAAATTCATGTTTCTGTACCAAGAAAAAAAGTTCGAATTTTGCCTATCTTGGACTGAAAGTTGAAAAAAAAAAAAAAATTCACACAAATTGTATTACCATCATCCAATCCACATACATGTACGAAACTTTCAATTCCTTGTTGGCAACAAAACCACGGAGTCTGAGTTAGGACTGAAACTGGACCGACCCAAGGCCCATTGCATGAAACTAAACTGGACCAGCTCAATAAACTTTGGACCGGTCCGAAATCGATTCGAGCTTCGGATCAAATTTTAAATAAATCAGGCTCGACTTCGACTGTAAAATAGAGTTCATTTAATTTTTGAACCAAAGGAATACCCGAATTCGATCCGAAAATTTTTAAAATATGATCCGAAATCTGATCCAATTTTAGACTGGGACGGTCCAAGGCCGGCCGGCCCAATTCCAACTCTAGTCCGAGTAAATCAATGCACGCTAGTACAGCATGTGGCTGTTTTCTGAAAGAAACATGTATTTCAAGTTTGGATTCTCAGCTCATTCCAGTCCTACCACAAACAATGCATCGTTAATCTAGCTGGTGTTCAACATGATGCGAGGGATTGGCCCTGGAAATTGTCTGTAAGACAATTTGTTTTAAGATTTCGAGCAAAGTTCAAAATCCAAGCAGAGCCATATGTCACAAGCTAGAGCTTCAAGCAATTGATAACTTTATAGCCGCTATTCTAACAGACCGAACTAGCACACCACCAGGATAAAGGAGAGCCTACCTATCTGCTGGCCTGGCCATCTGCGGTTCCTTGCTTCTGTTAGCCTTTCTTTTAAGTAATGAGTTTTGGCTTCCACTTCCAACTTGATGATCAGCGATGTTGTATTTGCAGATTCTTGATATGAGATTGAGCTATCCATAAACTATTATTTCAAGCCACTTTACAAGGAACCCCCTCTTTGAGAATAATAAAATACATTAAGCCCAAATACTTATTTTACGAAATGCTGATAAGCTACAGAAACTTATAAGCATATCTTCACAAACATAAATAATCGATGAAGATCCAGAAAAACAAGGAATGGACTTCATCAACTGCAAAGCTGTCTGCACAGCTCTTCTATCCGAGTTTCACTTGAACTAGGAAAGAAAAAGGTTTGGTTTCTTCCATCGCGTTGGCATGTCAAATTCAAACCATTTACATCTTGAGCTGGCTGAAAGGATAAGTCATGAAGCATTGTTTCAAAAAATAAATTAAGCTCATTTTTAATCCATGATACGACCAAGTGAAAGAATATAAGCATCTTACCAAGCAGTACGAGCCCGATGACTTGCAGTTCCATCTTGAAGTAGGGACACAACTCAGATAATTGCACCAGGAGCAAAGGTCATTTGCATTGACGCCTCGAAATAGCATTATTAGACTAACAGTGAAACTGGTGGAATTTTTGGAGCATGCACCATCAGCAACAATAACCATTTCCAAAAAGCAATGCTGCTTGACTTTATAAAGTTGAACAAAAGGGACTAGAGAGAGAAAAGCGGGGAGGGATGGCATCATCAGAGATTTAAAGTTTTTTTTTTTTTAAAAAAAAAAAAAAAAGAGATAAAACATTTGTAAAACATCATTCATTATGCAGATCTTCAAGCATGAAAGCCACCTATCCTCTGAAGTAAGCTTGATTGCACCCAAACCCACCCAATAACTCAAGCCATCTCTCACAGCCCTTCAAGCAATATTGTTTCGAAGATGTTATCCAGGCAAAGCTACAGTCATTTCTTCGCTTCTTATATTTATGTTGATGCCCTTCAAGCAATATCCTCACTATAGTTATCATGCCCATTCAATGGATTTTGTGAATGACCATACAAACAGAGATTTCTATAACTATTAAGCAATAGAATGAATGCTGCCAAACTCTTAATTAACCATCCAAAATTACCTGACCTATCTAAATGGTTCAAAAAGTTCTCAGGCAGTTTTTTTTTTTGAAATGAAACAACTTGGAGGATATATCAGCATATAATCAAACCATTCATAATGCATGCACACACACAAACATGGATGTGTAGTGCACGTATGAAAACATATTCAATAGACAGAAAATGTTGATTTGGTGACTTACCCAACAATTAGAAAGATAGCAGCAATGATCCAAAGTATATACTGATAGATCTTGTGCTTGCTTCTGACTGATACTGTGTGATATCCAGGAGGAACATTCTCTTGGCAAACCCACCCAAACTGAGGGCGAATAAGAAACACAAATCCAAGAAGGAACCCCGAAATAAATCCTCCAATATGAGCAAAGTTGTCCACATGGGGGAGGAGTCCCAGAGCTAAGTTAATTGCAACGATTAATATGAGGGTCCATATTGCTGCAAACTGAAAATTAAAATTAAAGGCATTAGCTAGTTAAAAAAACAATCACCAAATATGAAAACGTCAGACCAGCACTACTTCCACTTAGATGCCATATCTCAAAGTTTACCTTATTTTCATAGATTGTCCAATTGGTTATAAGCTCAGAAAGCATGCCCCCAAGTAACCCAAAAAGTGCACCAGAGGCACCAACAGAGATACTTGATTGAATAAAGAAAGCAGAGATTATGCTCCCGCCAAACCCAGACATGACATATAGGAGGCCAATTCTCACTGCAGAAGAAAAACAAATATTTTGGTTCTCAGGACATATCACTTGCACAAGAATTTTATTTAACAATATTAACATTAACAAAAAAATTGAAGCACAAAAGTGTAACCAATATTTCTATATGTCATATATCTGAGCTCCACATATGAAACCTCCTTCATCATGATATGCAACATAGAAATGCATCAGATAAACAAAAACCAGATATGTGCTCATTCCATAATTTGGTCTCTTATATGCAATCCCCAACCTTAAGTTAACCCACCAAATTCAATTTCTTTACCTGGTCCAAGGACAATAGTCCACGATAGTGAAATGTGATGAGCATTGATAGTATGTAAAGGATGCCACTTCTATTAAAAGCATAAACGGATCCAACATTGAGCCTGACCATTTTTCACCTAAGGGAATATTGAATATAAACTCATACATGTAAAGAATGCTACTCTTTGAATTACTTATGGATAGCTTGGTTTAGAATTTGTATGGAATATATAATGCCACTTCTGTTTTGTGAAAATCCACTCCCTTTACCTGCTATAGGTCAATAATTTTATGTGGTTTACAGTTAGCATTTGGTCACCAGAATATCATAGCTTCTAAAATATCTAGAAACATCAGCTGACAAGTCAAATGGAGTGATTATCCCAAATGAGCAGTGGCACCATGAATCCTGAATTTCATGATAGACACCTGCATATATCAGCATATCATATATCAAACCAAGCATAGAAAATACACAAGTAGCACTGTTTGCAAGTGGATCTGCTATGCTAGTAGGGAAGCAGATGATGCAGAGTTCTGCATGCAAGAATGTAAAATATGACATTCCATCATGAAATAACAGCAATTCATTTGACTTCATCCAACATCAGATTCGGTCCTAAGACAGAACATGAAATCAGTAAATAACCTGAAGTTAAAACTTATCATGCAACATACCAAACCCAAATTCTTTTTCAAGTTGAACTCCAATAAAAAGCAGGCTGAACATGTTGGCAACTATATGGAGAACTCCAGCATGTAGCCAAATGCAAGTGATCAGGCGCCATCCTTGGTGCTCCTTAACCACTTTAGTCACATCTAGAGCACCCATCTTCTCTAGCCTGATGAATTAGATATATATAATGTCACCTACAACTCCAAACCCTCATGACTATCATAGTATAGCATAGAGAAAATGTTTTAAATTCAACAAAATCCATAAGGTGAATAACAAGCACCAGTGGAACCATTCCACTTTAGTGCAGTTGAACACAAACAAGCCCAAACATTATAAAGATACATGAAGGCCTAGCTACATAAGAGCACCAGAATCAATTAAAACATGCACATGATATAAAACTTTAATCTTAAGCAAAATTACACCATAATGGCAATAAATACTTCCAAACATCATGAACTCACAATATGAGAGCAATTCAAAAAATATCAGGAAATAAATGGAATTCCAAAATTCATGCTAGAAAATTAAAGTTATAATGGAACAGTAAACCATTGCATGATCCAAACAGCCCATAAACAGATATAATTGGATGTTTTGGTCTTGGTTCTTACGGATAATATAACTATCAGTATGTTTCCTACTTACCTTATCGACTTCTTCTGTTAAAGAATATTTTTGAGCTGGGAGCTTAAGAGAAGGAAATCTTGAAAATGATCCCTAATATCTTTGTGTCATGAGTAAGGGGGATTCTTGGAGTTCTCCAGCCAATTTGGTCAAAGACCTTCTATGAAGTGAGAGCTTGTGCCTCAAAGAGAACTCTAAAGAGTGCATTTTAACATTTCCAAGTTGATGGAATACAACACAAGGAATAGCAAAAATATGGCGTTCCTTACCTTCATCATAGAGATCTTGGAAGAATTCCCATGTGGATCCAGGGGTTTCCTATTATACAGGATATCACAAATAATATTCTCCTTGCTTTTCATTCTAGTACGCACTTTGTCAAGTAATCTCAAAATTATTCTTTCAGCAAGAGAAAAGATACGGAAAATAGTCATGAAAGGTATCCTGGATGACATGAAACAGGGATTAAATGGTGAACATAGCATCAAAGGATGCTCAGTAAATTCCCAAAAGTCAATTCACAAACTTTAGGGACATGATCGTTAGGTAGGCCAAGCAAGAACTACAATCTACCATGTGGAATTTGATCAATCAACAATGGAACTTCATGTTAATGTTCCATCAACTTCCAGTAGCTTTAAATACGCCCTACAGATTTAAGCCAAGGCCGTGTTAAAGAAAATATAAGGGGAAAAACTGCAATATGTAGGTCAATCACTAGAATTCAATGGCCAAGTACATGTTAAAGACATTGCCGATCGGGACATACCATTTTCCATGTGAATCAATCTATTTTCCCAAAAATCAAACTTTTGGGACACTTTGAATGAGAAATGCCCATCTATTGTTGTTCTTAGTAAAATGAATGCGACCAAACCTGAAATGCGCAAAAAGATCTAACACCCTGATGAATACAACATCGTTTAATCATGTATACTGGTTCCCCTACAACGAGCCCCGTCCTCTCTTCAACCAAAAATCACAATATGACACGAAACAACAAAACTAAAAAAATTAAAAAAAATCCAGCACAACTAAAAAAAATACGTCGTTAAGTAGCTCAACTAGTGAATACAAAAATATGAACAAACGTGATTTGCATGAAAGCTCATAGCCTATTTGAAGCAAAGGAAAATAATTTTCTCAATAAATATGTGATCAAACGAAATAAGAAAAGAATAGAGGGGGAGAAAAAAAAGCTCACGTAGATGAGGAAGGGCCGAAGAGGGGATTCTCGTTGAGGGGATCGAATGCGAACCTCCCGAGGAAGGGAGCGACACAGGGCGTGAAGGAATTCTTCGGGCAGTCGTTGACGTACATCGTGACGGCAAACATGATAACGTTCGCGACGACGAACACTGGCACCAGCCATGGAGTCCACCGCCGGTACGGCCGCAGCTCCGCTTGCTCCGGCGGTGGCAGCGGAACGGTCGGATTCGCCTCCAGTGGATGCATGATATTCCCTCCCCGACTCGGCGGGACCCTGATCTCGATCTCCGACGACGTTTCCCTCCCCATGCCCAAATTCTTCTCCCTTTCTCTCTCTGAGATCGACGACATCAGAAATCCTTCATTTGGAGGAGAGGGAAGCCAGAAATTAAAGATGATTTTATTTTAAAAACTAGTAAAATATTATGTGAGTTTATTTTTAAAAAGTTAGTAAAATATTATGTGGGATTACGGCAAAAGAAGACAAAATAGAAAGTAGAGGGGGAAAGGATTGCGGATGCGATGGATGCAAGGGCGGAGGAGAGGGAGGAATTTTATTTTTCTTTCTCTGATAAAACGCGACATTTTCTTTTTTTTTTTTGGGTAAATATCAAGAGGAGACATTCAAAGAAGTGAAAACATCCGGAAGAGTCAAAAAAAAAAAAAAAAAAATCTTTAGGTAATCTTGGGACCACGCTCATTTCTTTCCACACGGTTTCCCGAGTGATCTGCAAGGAGAGAGGGCAAGTTTTTTTAAAAAAAATATGGAAAGGAAAATTTGAAGGAGGAGGATTGATTAAGACGGGAGGGAAGGAAGGTAAGCGTAGACTGATACGGCTGTGATCCATTCCGGATCAATCTGGTCCTATTCATTGTAAAGAATCCATAAAAATGGATTGAATTTTAAAATTGGATCTTTTCTACGTTATGGAGCGGATTTGGATCTGTTAAATTTTAACCCAACCCAACCAAGGATCTCTTTTTGTATCTGATCCGATCCGACTTGAATCCGTTATCCCCGATGGCTTTTCTCTCAGTATTGGAAATTCTGTTTACACTGAGGTAACCACCCAATCACGGGCCTTTCATCCATAATGATGAATTTTTTTTATTTTTTTTTGTGAAAGTTCATAATTGTGTGACAAGATGGTTGCTTTGAAAAATTGTGCTTCGGTTGACCACTAGGAGAAGCAACATCAACAAACAAGGGAAAAGAACTGGCCAAATATCCTTTCAATAATGTAGCGAGTAGCGCTGAGGCGGTAAACGATAACCTCACGTCTTATCGATCACGAATTTTGAGCATCATCATGGTAGGAAGATTAGTAAAGATTTAGTCTCACTTTCCACGAGCTCGACGCATCATAATGAAAAAGATAAATAAAAAAATTATAATTCAAATCGAACATAACCTAATAAAATTGGTAGCTATACCAAAATTTATTTTCCCTCTTCATTTTTTATCAAAAAAAATTAATATAGCGAGTATTGCATGATCACAAAAATAAATTATTCAAATTATTATGAATAAAATATCAACGGGCTACCTGGTGCAAAATCGTAAAAAGAATTTTTCATGATACCATAAAATATCAACGGGCTAACTGGCCATATATATACACATGGGAGATTTGAAAGCGACCTATCTCAGGGTTTATGACGCAGGGCCTTAAACAATTATAATCCACACGAAGATTATGAAAAATGTACCCCTAACAAAATCTGTTCCTTGGATCTTACACATTGCATGGTTTCATGTTGAATTTTGCAACGGAAAATTCCTTGGTTAGACGGACTTAAAGAATGTAGGCTATGATGCCTAAAAGCTAGTGAAGATACGGTACTCAGTTTTGTTTCTTTACATAACCATAAGAAAATAAATTCGACCTGCCTCGGGGTTAAATTCGATACTTAGATACCACCAAAATGCAACCTACGCCGTTATGCCAAGTTTTTCAATAAAAGAGAACACAAGAGCAGACAACAACTTATGGGATTATTTTTTCCACCCCCCGAAAAAAAAACTTGTGGGACTATTTTCCAAAACATACGAAGCAGACAAAAATTCTCTCTGCCTCAGCAACAAAATTTCTTATTATTTTAGGCACCCTCAATACAACAAAGCAAAAAATAAAGAACGGGATGCACTGTACTTGAGCCGTCATGCTCTTATTGGAGAAGAATAGTCTGGAATAAATCATTCCACACGATCACCAAATATAACCTCTTGAAACAGTATAACAAAGTGCCTTGCCTTACGGCCTAGCGATGGTTCCACATTTTCATAAATCAAGAAAACATTGCACCCACTCAATCGACCACCTTCCAAGAGAACCTGATAATTAATCTCGAGTCCTGACGGGCTGCAGTCCTGAAACAACATATAACCTGAGGTTATCACCTAGCAGAACAATTCCTCTCAACTAAATAATCACGTCCACCATACAGTGTACATATATAATCCTTTCCACCATACAACAACATCATACGTTAAAATAACCTCCCACTAAAATGATATTTGCTTCATACAACAGCAACAGAGTTTCTACTGAAAGACAGCACGCTTCCTCCTTCAAATGCATTTATAAGGTTTTTTTTTTTTCAAGTGACATAATATGTAAAATTTGATAATAAATGGCAAATGTAAAACTTTTACCCACAGGCCACTAGATATGATAGGAGAAAAGATACACTGTCGTGCTTAATTGGGGCCAGAACTTACAGCCATGACATGTGCACTTCAACTGAAATATCAGCCGACCAAGTAATTTATCAACCAGCAAGAAAATTGGGAGGAAGAAGTGTGTCACGCAAGATGGCACACGCTAAGATTGTAAGCATGGCAGCCTAAAATTTTCAATATGATAAAGCAATATTTGTGGTGGTCATGGTTTAAATCACAATAACTTACTTGTTGCCCATAATTAACCAGTACTTGCTGATTACAAGTACTTGACCATGCCACGGCCCTCGACACTGAGTTTTGATGCCTGAAGCTGCCTCTTTTTTGGTGCTTTCAACTGCTGCAACTTCCTATTCATCTGCATTACCAATTTCAGAAATCAATTTTCAGAAACCAATAGACAATGTCTGCATGTGAAATAGATCCAAAACCAATTTTCAGAATAACTAGCACACCCAGAATACATTTTTGTTTACTGACACCGAGTAACTTTGTCAGCACAATTCAACAATATTTATGTAGCTTGCAGATTGTTTTCATGAAAGAGAGTAGCATGGCATACAATGCATCAAAATTTCAAATATAAATGATCTCCATGTCGGGTTTATTCATAACATAAAATAGCTGGCTATGAGCTTGATTTATGAAATGATGAAATGCACATGGTTGCCTGGACCTCCCCTAATGAAGGTTACCTATGGGTACAAAACAATTTAACAATTAACATTATCAAGACCCAATAACTATGGAGGTCAGAGTGGCAACATCTGTAATCGCACAAAACTAATAATTGTAACTGTTGGGATATCCCGGTCCAGGTACGAACCGAACATTGGTTCGACTGGCCGAAGACCTTTTCTCCGGATCACTGACTTCGGACCAGGAAGGGTCAGGTCAACTACAGGCAACCCAAGGCTTTTCATCGGTCTACGATATCCGAAGGCCAGATCTTCGGATGATGTCTTCGGCCCTAACCAAAGACCAGGCCTCTTGTCGACTTCCGAAGACACGCTCTTCGGTTCCTTCTGGAGACACGCTCTTCGATTCCTGCCGGAGACACGATCTCCGGCTCTGGATAGATACCAAGTCTTCGACTCATGCGGAGGACAGAATCTCCGATCGAGAATCTCCCTAAACAAGAAAAATCTGAAGATGGGACCATAATTTGGCCTAGATAGGCAACAGTAACCAACGGTTACTATCGACAGTCTCCATGCCACGATCATGGCGCGCAACTCCAGCTGCCACGCCCCCGGCCTGGCCGGAACCGCTCGATGACAACCCACGATCGCCAATCATGGGGAGAAATTAACTTCCCACGATCGCCGGAAAAAGAGCAGGGCTGCAGGCCGGACGTCCCCTTTTAAATAATGGTAAGAAGAATTGCTGAGGGAGGTACGCACACATACACACACCCACACATACTCTAAGAGCCTCTCCCTCTCCCTCTCGGGATTCTTCCCCATTCTGTGGCTAGGATCCGCCTCTGACTTAGGCATCGGAATGTCCCCCGCCGGAACGACTCCGGCAAGGGACCTGTTTTGCAGGTGAACCAGGAAGCGGTCCTGCAGCGCAGCAGCTCCGACCAGCCAATACAAGGACTCCACGCCAACAGATTGACGCGCAGGTAGGGGGCAACACAACACTCTTTAGGCTCCCTCCTAAACAGGGGAAAGTAAGAAGTTCCTAATGGCGAGAGGAAAGACTCAGATAGCCTCCACAAGTCGAAGTCATGCTCCGTCCTAAAGGGGCGCGCCCCCGGGAGAGAACGACGCCCCACCTCCCACAGTTGTGGGATTACAGCAATTCAAAGCCCTTGTGAACCAGGTCACCAACCTCACGGCCATGGTTCAGGACTTCCAGAACAGAGCTTTTCCGGTGGGAAACCCACCAGCCGCCTCCAGACATAGCTCTCGGTCCCGAAGGAAGAGAGCCCCACGAGAGGATCCCACACATCTCTCCTCCCGTTCTCGGCCCTCCTGAAGGCCGAACTTCGAGACTGCTTAGGTCCGTCGATTTCCCACAGAAGGGAAAAAGGCCTCGACAAACTCCCTCACCCTCCTCCGAAGACTCTACTTTCGTAGAGAGGGCGCCGAAGCAGACTCCCGACTACGATGGGAGATTTAGAGCCATTGAATCGGAAATGGCGAGGGCGCGGGAGCAGAGAATGCGGGATCTGAAGGATCCCGACGATTTGATTGTGGGTGATCTATGCCCACCCTACACCAACCGTATCATGGCCGAAGTCATTCCTCAACACTTCAGGGTTCCCCAGATGGAATCCTACGACGGCACTTTCGATCCCTTCGATCACTTGGATAGTTTCAAAGCCCATATGATGATTCAAGGAGCCTCGGACGCGATGTACTGCCTCGCGTTCCCGGCTACCTTGAAGAAAGCTGCTCGGATGTGGTACTCGAGCCTGTGCCCAAGTACCATTGATTCTTTTTCCGAGTTAGAAAAACTGTTTGTCTTGCATGTCAGGACCTGCCGCAAGACTCCCCGGAATACGGACACACTGTTCCTCCTTCACCAGAATGAAGAAGAAAGCCTGCGAGACTACATCTCCAGGTTTAATGCGGCCATACTCGAGATCCCCGATCTCAATGAGCATGTCGCCATGTCTGCACTAAAGAAGGAGCTTCGTACATACAGGCTTACTTTTTTCCTGGATAAGTTCCCTAAAAGCTACGCTAAGCTCTTGTCAAGGGCTCAGAAATATGCCGATGCGGAAGAGCAGGTGGCTAACCGACGACTGATCGAAGAAAATCCCCCTTCAAAAAAGAAGAGCGGGACAAGATCCTCCAATTTCCAATAACAACGGAAAATATACAAATTGCCGAAGAAGTCCTCCCAGGCCTAGAGCATCGGGAGGAAGATTCGACTCCTACACCCCCCTCAACCTTCCTCGAGAAAAGATCCTCATGGAGATAGAGAAAGAAAATTATCTCCAACGGCCCCGTCCCATGAAGGCCTCCTCTTCCGTAAGGAATAGGAACAAGTATTGCCGATTCCACCGGGACCACGGCCACAACATTGAAGAGTGCATCCAGCTGAAGGATGCGATTGAGGACTCATCAAGAGAGGGTATTTGGGACGGTACATTAGTCGCCAAGGACCTCAGTCGGAAGCAACTGTTCCCCAGCCACCTCCCAAAGAGACCGAACTGCCGAATCAAAGGCCCACCAACGGAGGTGTAGGAATAATACACCAGCCTACCGACTGGAGAAGGGACGAGGACGATGCCCCAAAGCGACTCAAGGACAATAACGCTATTCTTTTCTCCGACGACGACCTTGCGGGAGTTCGGCTCCCGCATGATGACCCCCGTGTAATCTCGACCGTTGTGGCCAACTATGATGTACAGCGAATCCTTGTTAATAATAGAAGTTCAACTGATGTCTTGATTTACGATGCATTCTCTAAAATGTGTTTGCCTAGACATCAACTACGAAGATCTCCCATACCGCTCACTAGTTTTGGGGACAATCAAGTTCATGCCGAGGAAAAAATAGTGTTGCCTGTAACCCTTGGCACTGAACCTCGACAAAAGACACCGCCGATCAACTTCACGGTGGTCCGGATCCCCTCAGCATACAACATCATTGTGGGGCGGCCCGCCTTGAACAGGTTTCGAACCGTGATCTCCTCTCATTATCTCCTGGTACGTTTCCCCACCAGGAACGGTGTCGAAGAAGCTATAGGAGACCAGAGAGCGGCACGGCAGTGCCTAATGATTCAAGACAGGCACTTCAATGACTCTGTAACCCCGAACCAACCGGATCCGAGGGATGCAACTGCAAGCTCCGGTGAACCCATGGAGAGGACCGTCCTAGTACCTTTGACAAAGGAGGACCCCTCCAAAGTTGTGCAGATCGGGAGCACGCTTGATGAAGAAACCAGAACGGAGCTGATCCGTTTCCTCAGAGACAACGCCGATGTCTTCGCCTGGTCAGCTTCGGATATGCCGGGGATTCCTGCCGAAGTAATCACTCATCGGCTGGAAGTTACCCCTGGATACAAGCCAGTGCGGCAGAAGAAAAGGAGCTTCGCTCCTAAAAGATAGAAAGCCATGGACGAAGAAGTCGGCAAATTCCTTAAAACAGGGTTCATCCGAGAGGCCTACTATCCCGAATGGCTAGCCAATGTGGTAATGGTGAAAAAAGCTAGCGGCAAGTGGAGGATCTGCATCGATTACATAGACCTCAACAAGGCTTGCCCAAAAGATAGCTTCTCTCCTGAAGATTGATCAGCTGGTCGACGCTACTGCCGGCCACCAGTTGCTGAGCTTTATGGACGCTTTTTTTGGCTATAGCCAAATTAGAATGGATCCGCAAGATGAGGAGAAGACGGCCTTCGTCACTGACAAAGGTTTCTACTGCTATAAGATGATGCCATTCGGCCTCAAGAACGCCGGGGCAACATTTCATTAGTTAATCAACAAGATGCTCGAAAAGCAACTGGGGAGAAACATGAAGGCCTACGTTGACGACATGATTGTCAAAAGCCTCCTCCGAAAGGATCACATCCACATGTCATAATCCAAAGTTGTGCAGATCGGGAGCACGCTTGATGAGGAAACCAGAACGGAACTGATCCGTTTCCTCAGAGACAACGCCGATGTCTTCGCCCGGTCAGCTTCGGATATGCCGGGGATTCCTGCCGAAGTAATCACTCATCGGCTGGAAGTTACCCCTGGATACAAGCCAGTGCGGCAGAAGTAAAGGAGCTTCGCTCCTAAAAGACAGAAAGCCGTGGACGAAGAAGTCGGCAAACTCCTTAAAGCAGGGTTCATCCGAGAGGCCCACTATCCCAAATGGCTAGCCAATGTGGTAATGGTGAAAAAAGCTAGCGGCAAGTGGAGGATCTGCATAGATTACACAGACCTCAACAAGGCTTGCCCAAAAGATAGCTTCTCTCCCGAAGATTGATCAGCTGGTCGACGCTCCTACCGACCACCAGTTGCTGAGCTTTATGGACGCTTTTTCTGGCTATAACCAAATTAGAATGGATCCGCAAGATGAGAAGAAGACGGCCTTCGTCATTGACAAAGGTCTCTACTGCTATAAGATGATGCCATTCGGCCTCAAGAACGCCGGGGCAACATTTCAAATGTTAATCAACAAGATGCTAGAAAAGCAACTAGGGAGAAACATGAAGGCCTACGTTGACGACATGATTGTCAAAAGCCTCCTCCGAAAGGATCACATCCACGACTTGGAAGAGTCATTCAGTGCTCTACGGCACTACCGCATGAAGCTAAACCCGGCAAAAGTGCACCTTTGGAGTCACTTCGGGCAAGTTCTTGGGCTTCCTCGTCACCAAACGAGGGATTGAGGCAAATCCTGAGAAGATCCAAGTCCTAAAGGATATGAGACATCCCTCCTGTAAAAAGGAAGTCCAGCAGTAAACAGGGAGAATTGCCTCCCTAAGCAGATTCATTTCTTGGTCAACCGAGAAATGCCTCCCATTCTTTAAGGTACTTCGGCAGTCAAAGGACTTTGAATGGTCCGAAGACTGTCGCACTGCCTTTGAGGAGTTAAATAAGTACCTGGAAACCCCACCACTACTCTCCAAACCACAAGAGGGCGAGGTACTCTACCTATACCTCTCTGTTTCAGATGAAGCAATTAGCTCGGTCCTTGTCCGGAAAGATGAAGACGGATCCCACAAGCCGATCTACTACATCAGCAAAGTTCTGCATGATGCTGAAACGCGATATGCGAGAATGCAGAAACTGATCTACTCTCTAGTGATTGCGGCGAAGCGACTACGGTCGTATTTCCATGCCCATGCTATTGTGGTGTTGACCGATCAGCCCCTCAAGGCCGTTCTCCGGTCTCCAGATACATTTGGAAAGATAGCCAAGTAGGCTGTGAAGTTAAGTGAATTTGACATCAGCTTTGAGCCCCGATCGGCTATGAAGGCCCAGGTGCTCTCTGATTTCTTGGCTGAATGTACCTGGAGGTCCGAAGACGAAGTATCATCGACAGAAGATGAAGTCCCGAAGGAGACGAAGTCCATTTGGGTACTCCATGTGGACGGAGCTTCCAATGCTATTGGATGCGGGGCCGGACTTATGCTGACCGAACCTGACGGCCATACCATAGAGTACGCACTTCGTTTCTCCTTTCATGCTTCTAACAACCAGGCCGAATACGAAGCCTTGCTTGCCAAACTTCGGATTGCCAAGAATTTGGGAGTTCGGCAACTCCGAGCCTTTTCAGACTCCCAGCTGGTTGTAAATCAAGTCAAAGAAGAATATGCAGCCAAGGATCCAACCATGGTGCGGTACCTAGAGAAGGTACGGGCCTTATCCTCTCAACTGGAACATTTTGAGGTCATCCATGTCCCTCGATCAGAGAATTCCCGGGCAGATGCATTGTCTCGACTGGCAACTTACAACACCGGAATCTCTCAGACGTACCTTTGTTGAACATCTTGAAACTCCAAGCATAGCCGAATAGGCTGTGGAGGTGCGCCAAATCGACATCGAGCCAAGCTGGATGGATCCTATCATCAAATTTCTAAATGAGGGCGTGCTACCAGAAGACAAGGCAGAGGCCAAGAAGATCCGCTAGATGGCGTCCCAGTACGTTATCTTAGACGGGACCCTCTATAAGAGATCATTCTCTCAACCACTGCTAAAATGCTTGGGACCGACAGATGCGGATTATATCTTGAGAGACGTCCACGAGGGCATATGCGGTGATTACTTGGGGGTAGGTCTCTGGCATACAAGATCATTCGACAAGGGTATTACTGGCCCTCCATCCAGAAGGATTCGGCTGACTTTGTGCGAAAGTGTGACCAATGCCACAGGTACGCCAATGTTCAGAGACAGCCTGCAAGTCACCTGACCTAACTGACAGCCCCATGGCCTTTTGCCTAGCGGGGAATGGATATCCTTGGTCCATTCCCGTCGGCATCTGGGCAAAGAAAGTTCCTTCTTGTGGCCATCGACTACTTCACAAAGTAGGTAGAAGCCGAACCATTGGCTCAGATCACGGAGGGCAAAGTGGAGAATTTTGTAAAAAATTCCATCATATTCAGGTTCGACATCCCACATGTCATAATCACGGACAACGGGAGACAGTTCGACAATCCGAAGTTCAAGGACTTCTGCGCTCGGTATCATGTTCAACATCGGCTGACCTATGTTGCCCACCCCCAGTCCAACGGAGAAGCCGAAGCCACTAATCGGACCATTCACCATGGTCTGAAGACGAGGTTGAATGCCGCCAAAGGGCTTTGAGCCGAAGAACTGACCTCCGTTCTCTGGGCATACCGAACCATCCCAAGAACGGCCACCGGCGAGTCTCCGTTCAACCTAGCATACGGTACCGAAGCTGTACTACCTATTAAAGTCTCCTTGCAGTCCCTGAGAATTGACAACTATGAAGAGCCTGGAAACTCCGATCG
The DNA here is from genome assembly GCA_021397845.1 of Areca catechu. NCBI lineage: Eukaryota > Viridiplantae > Streptophyta > Magnoliopsida > Arecales > Arecaceae > Areca > Areca catechu. The sequence continues at coordinate 4,299,695 of CM038040.1, read as the reverse complement.
TAGAAGGATCGACCTGAATCTGCTGCCAAGCGTCAGACTTCATGCCCAGATAAGAATGGCGGCGTACCAACAAAAGGTCGCCAAATACTATAACTCAAGGGTAAAGGAGCAAACTTTTCGCACAGGAGACATGGTATTGCGAAGGACAGAAGTATCCAGGCCGGTGGAACAGGGAAAACTCTCCCCCAACTGGGAAGGTCCTTATCAAGTCAAAGAAGTTATTCGACCCGGAGCATATCGACTCAAGACCCTAGATGGGAAGACTCTATCCCGGCCATGGAATGTACAAAACCTTCGCAAATATTATCAATAAACGAGTTCCTAAATTTCCTGTGCGAAATTGCTCAACCCTACTCAACTCAGAACGGCTAGTTGCATCGACTGAACGACAACAGCCTAAGTGGCCCGATCTGAAAAATCAGTCAACTGCGCAAAGGAGAGTCTGATCCACTCACCTTATCGGTATGCCCGACGAGCGCAACGGATGGCCCAATCAGGCCACCAAGAAGATCAAAGGCACAGTGATGGTTTTTGTAACCTACTCTACGGTAAACCCGAAGACGTGCCGGGACGGGCCTGAACAGCCTATCTTAACCACGATAGAAGTGCACAGGTATGGTGTAGACACCTTACCCTACAGTAAATCCGAAAACGTGCCTAAAAAGACCACTGTCGTCCTTTCTGTCGATAACAGACATTCCAAGAATGGTCCAACTGACCTCATCTCTTTCCTATAGACCGAAAATGGTCCGAGAAATTTACATTCCAGACAAAACATGATACAACATATCGCAAGAAACACATGGGAAGAGATAAGAAAAAGATATTTCATTTCATTTTTTGATTTTTACAAAAAAAAGAAAAAAAAAAGAAACTCTCATAAAGAGAACAAAAAAAAGACTCTCAAAGAGAGCCAAAAAAAAAAGTAGCAGAGAGGTTACGGGAAATTTTTCAATAACCTCCGCCGGATTTTTCCCGTACCGACGGGGGGATCTGGAGGGACGACGAAGGGGCCCGGGGTTCCCATCCGAACCAGAATCCGACCCCTCATCGGAGTCGGAATCAAATTAATGCCCGGGAAAGGGAACAGAGGGGGCTTGATGTTGTCCAGGTCCTTCAAGTCATAAAACTTGAAGGCCTTCTCCCTACATTCCCGGAACCCCTGATGGTAGGAGTCCAGAGCCGCTTCGGTGACCTCCTCCTTTAAGGCAGCAAACGTCCTGAAGTCCGAGACAGCATTCGCCGCCTCCTTCTTGGCCTCCTCTAACTCCGCGGCTCCCGCCGCGACTTGGACCCTGGCCTCCCTCAGTTGGGCCTCCAACAGGCGGACCTTCTTCTCCAGACGGTCCACGAGAGGCTCATCGTCATCCCCCGGCCCGAAGAACTCCGGACTTCTCTTCCTCTTGGGGTTGACAGCCCTCCTCTTCACGACCCGATGAAGCTCGAAAGTGCTGAACCTCATTTTCAATTGGAAGGAGTCTACGAGAGTAGTGGCCCTTGACAGCAGAAGGCAAGGTCCTGTTTATAGAGACCTTGTGCACCCACGACCGACTGCGGGAGGCGTGCTCCACATTTTTTCCGAGCCGCATCAGAGAGCGCCATGTGTCCGAGCGACGCTTCGAGAACCAGAAGGCCGCTCGGGGGTCATTCCCGGGACAACAACTGTCGGCGCTTCGAATCCAGAGAAATCCCCATCGTGCGACGGCAACATTAATGGCTCCTTTTTGGAAAAAGGAGACCTGGAGGCACACAAGGCATAAGAAATTACGACTGTACGAGTATCGATATACCGCGTGGACAACGAGAAACGCGATCAAACTTTCCTAATCGCCGGATGACGGGGAGTTGACGCCAGTCTACCCCAACGGATAGATTTAGTATCAAAAGGACGATGACACCAGCCTAATCAATTGTAGACGGTCTTCGGCAACGAAGTTTTGACCCATTCCGAAGCTCGTCTTCGTCAACTACCAATCGAACAACCCTCGACCACGGCCGTTCGACCAAGCAAAAGAAGAGCAAGTGAAACTTGTTCAGGCTACGTCTAAAAGCACAATACAGCATATGCAAGAAAGAAAAAGGCCACTTTAAAATTCGGAAAGGTTGTCAGGCAAAAGCCATTGACAGTACAAAAAAGGAAATGAAGAAAATGTATCTAAAGCTACTCGGATTATTCAACATCAACAGGAGGAGACCCAACACCACATGACTGAAGCAACTTGTCAAACTGTGCAGAAAGGATCTCGTCAATTTGGGCCAGGACCGGAGAACCTTTGGCTTGGACTCCCCCAGCCTGAACCTCCTCCTGAACCAGGACCGGAGTTGGGGCTGCCCCCAGATCTTCGACTGATGCGGAGGCCTCCTCACCTGGGCATGGCGCCTCTTCGGTCTCTACCGCGGTTTCAGCCTCCTCTCCCTTCTCCTCTTCTTCTTAGGCTGTCGAAGGGAGGGATGCCAGAAAGATCAAGGTGGGGGAAGGCCTCCCTTACCTTGGAAAGTCCGTCGTTAAAGCCATACTGGTAGCCGTACAGAGATGCTTCATTCATTTCCTCCTGGAATTGTGAAGACTTCTTGAAGTTTGCTACAGCATCGTCCACCCGCTTTCTCAGGGATACGGACTCTCTCTTGGCCGCTTCGGACTCCAAAATCGCCTCTTCGGCCCTCCTGGCAGCCTCCTCCGCTGCCTTGGTCAAACTCTCTATCTTCTCCTGAGTCTCCCTGGCGGCTTGCTCCAAGGAGTCAACTTGTTTTCTGCTTTCCCTCCACCCTACCCCTTGCTCCGCTATTATCAGATGGGCATTCTTTAATTCGCCCTTCAGGTCATGAACCTCATCGTTCACCTGGGCAAGGCGGTCCTCCATAAATTGTCTCAACTTTTCGGCCACTTCCTTTGCGGCCCTGGCAGTATGAAGTTCCTCCTTGAGGCCGTGGATGAGGCCGTCAACATTTCCCAGGCACTCCTCCATAAAGATAAGGTCGTAGACCAACTGCATCAAAAACATGGGGTCATGGATCGAACAATTCTTAAAACAAAGGAGACGGCAAGGACCATACCTGTTGCAGGACGGAAAAGGTAGAATCGGACATCTTGGGAAGGTTCCGATTTCGAAGAATTGCCAAGTCATGAGGCAGCAGCATGCTCTTCAGGGCTTGCCTAGCTACGACGGGGACCAGCAGTCCCCCCGTAGGTGAAAGCTCCGAAGAGTTCGCTGAACGGCTTCCAGTTGGGGAAGCCCCGCGAACGAACTCTCCCTCGACTTGCCGTGCTTTGCCCCTATCAATTGCAGGAGGGCAAAATGGTGGCACCACCGCCTAAGGCGGACTCCCCGTTGTACGAACCGGGGAAGTAGCCGCTGGTGAAGTTTCAACTGGACAAGATCTCGACGGGGCCCCTTCCGCGGGTGCCACATTTTCCCCTGAGGTTCCCCGGGAAGACAGTGCTCAGGTCCCCCTCAGGACCGTCCCTTCGAGCCTTCTTCCGAACCGCCGACCTGGTGAGAGGGGGTTGTGCTGTCCTCTTCTCAGAGGTCTGACGGAGCCAGCTCACATCGGGCTTCATTCCGCCACCTACAAGCAGAAGAGTTTATTTCAATCGACTGAGCTACAACAAAACCGGAGGAAAGGGAGCAGATATTTCCATCACTATACCTAATGCGGTGAACTTGCTAATTCCTACAAGATGGAGATTTCTCTCATCCAACAACTCTCGGATAGGGACGACTTCCGAATTAACCAAGAGATCGTAATCTGACTGATCAGCCGCCAAGACCTTCTTCCCGTCGTTGGTGGTTAAACGATGCTTCTTCCAGACAGTGTCGAAGCCCCATGGATCAAAAGACAGTACAAACACAAAAACAGGTTTCCACCCATGGATGACGCTGGGCATGTCCTTGATGACCTTGCGGCCTGGTTGAGGGCCAATCACCCACCATCCGTTGCTATGTAAATCCCTCTTGAGTACGAAAAGGGCCGTGAATAAATTCGTCCTAGGTTCTATGTTTGCAACGCTGCACAAGACCGAAAACCCGCAGATGTTCCGGATGCTGTTCGGGATCAACTGCGCCGGCACCACTTAGTATAGGTGGAAGATTTTGATGAAGAAAGGATGCATGGAAAATCGAAGGCCAGCCTTCAGATGATCTTCGTACAAAGCTAGGCACCCAGGGGAGGTTTGTTCACCCGTTCCTCGGGTTCGGGAAGGACAAAAGGGAACTCCTCAGGGGAGCGATAGCGTTCCCGAAGAAGGGCCATCTTCCCATGAGAAACCGAACTAGAGATCGACTCCGGACCTACTACGTCGCCGGCCCCGAGGGCCCTACTTGTTCCCCCTGGCTCTCTACAGTTTCTTCCATGATAAAAGAATGAAACGAAGGGGCAGAAGGAAGATTCTAACTGCGGAATAGACTGGTAGTCCAGAGTCCAGAACAAGGAAAGCTGAGCGAAGGATGAGACGAAGTTGAAGAAGCTTCTTTAGCCGGACCTTCTCCCTTTCCCAAGAGGAAAACAGGGATCTCTAAAGCCTTACCAGGTTGATTTGACCAAAGGTTACCCAAGAAGGTAACCCGCCTTCAACTAACTGCCAGGATCGAGCGCATCCATCATCCAACGGACAGGAAGAAGCCGCCACAACCATTCAAATCTCAACCAAAAGATTGGTTGAACCATCACGCAACAGAAAAAAGAGAGACGGTCCCAGGGCCGCCCGCTCTTCCCTTCTCCCCCAACTAAGGAGTGACAGTTGTCCACCGCTTGATTCTCAGATCAACCAGTAGTCACGATGGGCAATCCAATCAGAGATCCCATAATCATTCACTACACTATCTCCTAGGAGGAAAATGACAAAACATTAGTACTCTCACTTCTCGAGGCAAACCTTCGCTTTGAAAACTGAGAGTAAAGGGCAACTGTTGGGATATCCCGGTCCAGGTACGAACCGAACATCAGTTCGACTGACCGAAGGCCTTTTCTCCAGACCACTGACTTCGGACCAGGAAGGGTCAGGTCAACTACAAGCAACCCAAGGCTTCTCACCGATCTACGACATCCGAAGGCCAGATCTTCGGATGATGTCTGACCCTAACCGAAGACCAGGCCTCTCGTCGACTTCCGAAGACACGCTCTTCGGTTCCTGCCGGAGACACGATCTCCGGCTCTGGATAAACACCAAGTCTTTGACTCACGCAGATGACGGAATCTCCGATCGAGAATCTCCCTAAACATGGGAAATATGAAGATGGGACCATAATCTGGCCCAGATAGGCAACAGTAACCAATGGTTACCATCGACAGTCTCCATGCCACGATCATGGCGCGCAACTCCAGCTGCCACGCCCCCGGCCTGGCCGGAACCGCTCAATGACAACCCACAATCGTCAATTAGGGGGAGAAATTAACTCCCACAATCGCCAGAAAAAGAGCGGGGCGCAAGCCGGACGTCTCCTTTTAAATAACAGTAAGAAGAATTGCTGAGGGAGGTATGCACACGTACATACACCCACACATACTCTAAGAGCCTCTCCCTCTATCTCTCGGGATTCTTCCCCATTCTGTGGCTAGGATCCGCCTCTGACTTAGGCATCGGAGTGTCCCCCGCCGGAACGACTCCGGCAAGGAACCTATTTTGCAGATGAACCAGAGAGCGGTCCTGTGGCACAGCAGCTCCGACCGGCCGATACAGGGACTCCACACCAACAGTAACTAATAATACATGTTATTAATTGGTTGTGGATGGAAAAGTTCAAAGAAGCTATGACTTCAACCATTAAGATCATTTGGATGGTTGGAGGATAGCAGAAAATTGTGCCCAAGTTTAAACTATCAATATTAACACCATGCCAACTGTAGACCATGATTACAAAATCAACATGCACAAACTCATAAGAAACAGAGAAAGCACGGATAAACATCTACAGGATGAGCTAACAGTACAGAACCAATTTCAGTAGCACTAATTTTTACACTATAAGGTCTGAGACTTGATTGTCCATATCCAGCCGAAAAATGCGCAAATCATTAAATTTCTTTTTTACTCGTCCTTCTTAATAATTCGGTATATAAATATTTTAACCAGTCTTTAACCCATGGATATCTCCAACAGAAAAGAATCTTCACACTAGATGTTTATTTCTTTATACAGAAAAATTATGAGGTCAAAGAGATTTCAAAATGCAGTTTTCAGTTTTGTTTTAATTTAAACTGTGATATCTTGATGAGCAGATGAAGCCTGACAAAATCAAAACGTTGTCAGTAGTAGTATGGACCTTCAGCCGGTGCTGATCTTGTACAGATTGTTTTGCTCGTGCTCTGACTTCTTCTGGATCTACTTTAGATTGGGGACGCACGATAAAATCCAATGCCAATGCTTCAGGCCTAGAAGCATGTTGCCTTGAAGCAGCATGCCGAGGATTTCGCCCTCTGCACCCAGCAAGGAAAATTGATGCTGAGTTCAAAGGAAAGCAAGCCATGTAGAATCATACACCACTTGGACCCACATGAACAAAAAAAGAAGGGAGGTGGGATCTATAAGTCAACAAATCATCTTACTGTGAAAATTTGGCCAAATCAAGATCGTCATCTCGAGATTCCAACCCCATGGCTTTGTTCGCAGGCCTTTAAGTTAGGATGCAAAAGCATCAGCACCATTAACAAGCAAAAGATTAGGATACAAAACAAATAATTTGTTAAAACTCATAAAATGGAAAATAGCAGCAATTACTTCTGAGAAGATGGTCTTCTATAGGGAACTCTCTCGTCATCTAAACTCCTCATATCCTCAAATCTAGTGCTCTTATTAAATATTGGTCGACTCTGCTCATTATTGTTTCAAAAGAACATTTTAACAATCTCATCACATAAAAAACCTGCATTTCCACAGATTCTGGGAAATAGGGACTAAAGAGAAGGATCAATAATATATATAAAATAAAGTTAGATATGCTTGGCATCTTTAGATAATCTGTTACCCATTTATCAACCAATTCCTTAGCAAGTTTTCTGTTTGATGTGGTCTCCTCATCAGATTTTGATAAAAACATAATCACCTGCACGAGAGGCATAAAGTCACCCCATTCCTTCTATGAAAATTTAAAGCAATACTGCTAGAATGTCATTATAGTTTTATTTAACCTTCCCAAGCCCACTCTTCTTTAACTGTTCTCTCCTGTCGTATTGCTCTAAATCAATGGGAAACTGCATTACAATAAAAGCACATTATGACATATGCATGTTAAATTTTAACAAAAACCTCAAAAAACCAGAGCTACCATAAAAATATCACACTTTGCAACATAAGTCACAGCATGTCCAAATCATTTATTACCAGCAATATAATTGAAGATAGCATGCTTAGAAAAAGAGATCATTGTACTTACATCAGTAAGTAATTTAAGTATAGCAGTACGGATATCATATTGGGCAAACTTCCATCAGGTAGCGGTTCAAGCCAATTTTTCAGAAGAGTTAACACTCCATGATCTAAGAATTCTTGCTGAAGCTTCTTCCTGAAAGTAAAAGAAGAAATGAACAGATTATTAAAAGCTCGGTAGCAGCAAAAACTGTAGCACTACTATTATTTAGAGTTCAGTAGCAGCAAAAACTGTAGCACAACTATTCAATTTTCATTTAGCTAAAACGAGCTTTTTGATGACTAAAAAAACCTAAGTTTCTTGACCAGGAAATCATCTTACTTAGAAAGAACATCTACAAGCAGTGGCAACTTCTTCAATTTGTTGACAGCTGGTTTATTTTGCCTATTTAGTTCAGCATCTTCTTCAGCAATAACTTCTAGCTCAGCCATAAGATGTTCAACTACCATAGCAAGTTCAGCAGGTGATCTCTCATTTTTCTTCTTTTTCTTTCCTGCCTTGAAGAGTTTACTAATTTCATCATCTTCTTCACCCTCTTCAGCCTGCAAGAACCAAACTATTAGCTTACTAAAAAGATAAAAAGAATATCATGGCATATAAATCATAATGACTGCATGAGGGAAGATAAATCCAACTTAAATTTGTACCAATCTAATTAGTTTGATGGCTTCCAAAATATACAGCTCGGTCCACATGAAACAATGTCACAGCAATGTCTAAACACCATTGACCTTTAATCAGACATAATGATGTAACAACAGATGCATAGACAATTACACATAAAGTGATGCGACTCAAACAAGCTGAGGAAACAAGGAAACTGCTGGATATGGAAACATAAAAAAGGAAAGTGTAACTAGTCAAGGCAAAATAAAAGACCAACCTGAGGAACATCACCAGCAGAACCAGCCTCGTTGTCACTACCAAAGCGATCAGCAGGATCAACACCACTATCATCAATGAAATTATCATCATCCACTGTTCTCACTCCCTCTTGGTCATCCTGCTTGGCAGAGGAAAACCCATAAATACAGTGTATTACAACATGTTGTTCCTAATTTGATAGTAACTTTTCATAGCCTCTGGCATAGCTTAAAGTTATTTCCAGCAACAAATTTCTTTAGATGGTGGTCTCTTGTCATGGTAACTCCTCCATTGATGGTTATCGATGGTTTCTTGCATAAATAGCTCTCCCTATCCAAATAACTTCTTTTAAATAGTTAATTCCAGCAACAAAGTACCCGTGTGTAGCCTCTTGTATAAGTAACAAGTGGTCACGCACAAATAATTTAGCAAATCTTGATCTACATAATATTCATTAGCTATAGTTGGTCGATGACCGACTACTTTATGGGCGTAAACATTAGGAAACAAATACGCTACCACCAAAAATATAACAAAGAAAAAGGAACAGTGATAAATGTAGAGCACTGAAGAGAAAGACAGGATGCCAAGAAATTGGAAAATTTTCAGTTATAACCTAATCCCCATCAGATGATCAGGAAAATCCTACATTTCCCCACGGTTACTGGCTAAAGAAATACGGTTACTGGCTAAAGAAATAAGAAAGAATAGAGAAAATAAGAACACAATTTCGTTGGAAAAAGACTACTATCCAGACCTCGGAATCGCCTCCTGCTATGGTGTCCCACAACTCCTTCATCTCCGGATCACCAGCTTCATCATTTGACCCTCCTCCATAACCCTTCGATCCCGACTTGAACCCCTTCCCTGCGGACAGCTCCACCTTGGACGAAGACGATTTCCTCTTCTTATCCTTCCCACCGCTGCCGCCCTTCCCCTCCTTCAACGAGGTGGCTTTCTTCCTCTTTTTTCGAACGGCTCCTCCTCCCAGTCGTCTAAACCTGCCGCGACAGGACTTCCTTCCCAGTCCGGCGAGCTCTCCCTGGCGTTCTTCTTCACCAGCCTTTTCCGGGACTTGCCAGCCTTGCCCTCCGCCGCAGAGTCCAGCACCGGCGTCGGCGATCTCTCGCGCCGCCAGTCACCCTCTTCGTCATCGTCGATCGGATCCATCGGCTCCGGCGAGGGATCCCGGTCGGACGGCAAGTCGGGATCCATCAGAGGTTCTCCATCTTCATCCATGTAACTGGTATGAATCAAATCAAAACCCTACATCAATATCAGAAGAAGAAATAAACAATTCCCAGCGAATAAAAAAGAGGGATGAGGAGCAAGGGTTTCGATCGGAGAGCGTACGGATCGTTCTCGTAGCCCATGGCGGCGAGGAGGGCGAGGAGGATATTTGGATCTTGGCTCAGAGATGAACCTAGAGGAAGAGGAACGTCGACAAATCTGGCGAGCGAGCGACAGAGAGGATAATGTTGACGAAGGATGGGCTTCCAAGATTTGGGTCTCGCTGAAAGAGGAGGAAGGAGAGGAGCAGGGTGGGGGAGTTGCTCGTCCTTCTTGGATTCACCCGAGGGAAACGAACAGTATACACGGCCAAATATGAAGTCGGTAGTGGCCGCCGAGCTCAATTAAAATCGGCAACTCAGCCGACTTTAAATAGGTTAATCCAATGTTAATACTCCACTGAATTTTAATATATATTTTTTGTTTTGTTTTTATACGCAAAAGGGATAGGGGTTTTTTTTTTTTAATAAACAAAATAGATAGGGGATAAATCTGGTGTAGCTATCCCTCGATGATGAGTTTGTCGATCCAACACCACCAAAATGCAAGTTGGTTAGAATAGAAAACTAGAGATAATCCTGGATTTAATCTCACCCAACTAGGCTACCATCTTGATAATTTTGAGTCTATCTTTTAATATATAAAAGAGTTCTCAGCAGCCGTAGCCAAAAGCTGGAGTGCTTTAATCAAGTTAGAGAAGTCTATAAACAAAATGCAATCTTATTTTGCTTCTTTGATGGTTTTGGAGATGGAATTTAAATTTAAAGCAAAATATAGGATTCCTAATCTTTTTTCTTTTTTTTTTTTCAAAAATATTTTCAAATCGAAAGTAATCACAAGCAATTTTGACCAATTGAGACATTTTTGAAACAAAAGATAAGTGAAGCTTGCTGCCAGAAGCAGGCTATTTGTGATTAGGATAGAAATTTCAGCAAGATGTTCCTATCGATTTCATTCACAGAAAATGCAGTTCAAGTATCAAGTTTAGGTTGCTAGCTAAATCGCATCTTAGCCTTTCACAGATATATGGAGTTACAGGTTGCACATTTGGCAATAGGCATCATGGACTAGGATAGCCAGAGAAATCTCCAAGGTGGCTTGGTGGAAGCAGGATCAGATGTAGAGGTGGCGTAAGGCTTATTTTGGGCCATCATAGTTTGAGCATTATGGTAGCTCTGGATTTAGGACAATAAGGGGTTTTGGTTGAAGCACTATATGACTGTATGCACCAATAATCATAGCTGCTTATTCTTGTAATAGTGTACCGAGAAGAGTGCTTGGTGAATAGGGCCTATAGGAATAAACGGCCATGAATGATGGTGCATACGGTTATAATCTCCTTATCTAGGAGTAACATGATAGACAATGAACCTGAACCACTTGCCTATGTAGAATGTTCATGATCTATTTTTTTACAGGTCAAGCAAATAAGTCAGTCATTGAAGTTAGTACTCTACATTTTTACCAATCCCGGATCTAGGAAAATTCCTGTTACAAAACTATATTGGAGCATTGTGTTTGGTGGGCTTTGAGTTTAACTTTGGAATGGCTGATTACTGATAAAAAATACAGAGATCGAAGGTCTTGTGTTTTGAGGTGAAATGAGAACATGGACCACTTCGCAAAGAATCTCTTGAACCTGGCAGTTGGTATAGTATTGTTTGTTTTCTTCTCCATACAAACAAAGTGTTCTTTAATTGTGTTTCCTGTCTTTTTTTTTATTCTCAGAATTTGGATTACGTATTTACGGGACTCATGGGTTTCTTTTTGTTTCTCAATAAATAAAAAACATATGGCTGTTCATTTGCATTCTTTCTGCAAAGCAGCTTTTTGTTCTTCCTTTTGTGAGAGAGACAGAATGACAAGCTAGTTAATTGAAAAGATGTTCCCCTATACTTGAAATATTTAATTAGTTCATGGTAAACAAATTGCTCGAAGGAATTAGATCGTTCAGCAAACTAGGCTATATAACTTCATGGTTGCACTCCATGTGCGAGGAGACTATGTTCCAACCCATAGCGACTTTCTCAAAGCTTTTTGACACCAGCAAATATCCTCTACCAATCCCAAAAATACTCAAAAAGATAAAGTTAGAACAAAATGGAAGGGGGACAAGAAAAAAAAAAAAAGGATAGAAAAGGCATAGGATCATTGAAACACTGTATATGTGTTGTGGATGTGTAGTCTATCTAAACAGAATTCATTGCGCACTATCTAAACAACTGTATAGGACATGGTTAAATTTTTCATGACTCCATTCCTTTGAGGTACTGCAAAAAAATAAACACCATCTACAGCGACCATCAAAAGCAAGTTAGCATGTTCAGAACTCAATTTTCTTTGTATGGAATCATTCAGGATTTTTGTTGGCTTTCATCTTTCCAAAAATATTGGATTCTTATCATGCGAAAACAGACATAATTCATCCATAAAAGCATATAAAGAATAGAAGAAAATCTAAATTATATGATTAGGGTCATTGCCGGGCCACCAAGCATCAGCTCATCATATCGATCTTTCCAACAAGGCCAACACCACAACCAAAATCAGCAAACAACTAAAAAAACCTCAACAACTTGAAAGCACAAACAGATCCATTACAATCATTAGATACATAGAATGTAAACATTAGATGAACGCATAACAAGATATACAGAAAAGCCTATAGAAGATCACAGGTAGCAAAATCCAAAGGGGAAAAAGGAATACAGTCAGAAACAATGATCAATGGATCCACAAATATGAACTTGAAAAACATTTCTTAATCCTTTTGTTCATGGTTCCACCATCATTGTTCTAGCATAACACAACAATCTGCTCTTAAAAGAATGAATGGTGTCCAATCAGAAAAAGTTATGTTGATTGGAATCAGAAGGCATCCAAAAAAGGGGGTCGACAGCATGAGAATCAATGCTGCTAGCAAGACCGATCTTATTTCCTCGGTTCCTGGATCATCATCGTCATCATCATGTACACGTGCCAAATTAGCCCTCTCCTTTATAGAATTCACAAGGAGATGAAACCCTGGCATAAGAATGGTGTGTGCGAGATGGAGAATAATACGACTCCTGAATTTTCTCATTGTTATCTTTTCCCCTTACTTCTATCATGTCTTTACAAGAAACAGCTCTCTCTTGGCTCCCCCGCCCTCGTAGATGGAAAGAATGGATCTAGACTAGCATGCAGGCCTCATGTAGAAGTGGTTTTGACCTGGAGCTTGGCTTGCTGCCGGGACCAATAGTCATGGGTGGCAAGAACCCGGTCCAGAAGCTCTTGAGGAACCGGCTCCCCCCTCCTTTGCTGAGGACATATTCTTGACGTGTGCACCAATGTCTTCCATTTATCCTGCATCCATAAACCCCTTATGATGATCTACTATAAGGGCATGATATGTAACTTCTCCATGTAGGCAAACATAAGTAACACAAAACAAGAAGACCCATCACAAAATGAATATATTTGATCACAATGATACCCTAACATGGCATTCTAGGAGAGCATAAACACCTATTGTTACATGTGGCTCGATACCCTGTTATGCCAAGCAAGACATACATCTGACCCTTTTGTGTGAGAATGGAAAAATATATCACTTTTGTTCAGATAACATGAAACAACAAAAGCATGTTACGGGGCTTTCTTTAACAAACACTACCCACTTTTCTTAAAGCATTGCAGAAGAAGAAATAAGCTATAACTTCAGTAATATCTGCATCCGGCAAAAAGCTGCTTAATGGCGAAAAACTAGTATCGGAGGTTCATGTTTATGCATGGCTAGGAAAAAAGAAAAAATAGCCCAAGAATATGATTTTTCTTGCAAAAATTTGAAGGCACATTTTTATGCATTATGAATTATTATGTCTCTAAGTGAAATCTGCCAATTAGATGATGCAGATTAATTCTGAAATTTTATATAGAAGAAATGCAGAAGTAGGAGATGCAAGGAGATCTCATACCTTCAGATCTACATAAGTCCGATGCTTAGCATTGTCAAAAGCTTGAAGTTTGACATCTCGCCATCTGAAATAAGACAAACGCAACCAAAATAAGACCAGACTCATCAAAGATTAGATTAGAGGATGAGTTATCAACAGACCTGCCAGTTCCAAGCTTTTCAACTGCCTGGTGGACCAGTGCTTCAACTTCAGAGACAGAAAATGGCCTCCTAATCCTACGATGAGTAAGCTCAGACCATCTAGGTTTACGCGATGGAACCATGGACAAGGCCTCAATGCTCATGGCTGGGACAGGAACTAGAGAACGTGAATTTGATGTTGTTGTAGCTGTTGGTGGTGGTGCTGCTGCTGCTTTATTTAGTAATTTAGTATCTATAGGAGAGTAAACTGAATCATTATCACTCTCAGAAAAATTCACTGCAGCGTTCAGCCGAGGCTCCAGACTGGCATTAAATATCTCTGGCACTGGTACAGGAGAAACAGCTGGAAGCCTTAAACGTAAACAGATTTTTAAGAAAGGGTCACAAAATTAATTTTATGAACATAATTTCAAATGCTAAAGAGTTAAATGCAATTTAACAGTCCCATAGGATAAATGGGAGCTATAAAATTTACAGACAAAATGGAAACAAATATGATTATCACATTTTATGTGACTAGTTGTTTTTTGATCTTTTTTTCCGGATCAGCAGCTGTCAAAAATAGGACAGGAACAGATCCTAATCATCCAACTTCCAAAATAGCAAATTAGATAAATCTATTAAAATACAAACTGAGTTGGTCAAACTGTGAGTCCAATTCACCATAGCATTCGGTAAACTGCTAAACTGCGGTCAATACTTCTGAAGTATATACATGAAATTAAAGAGGGCCACCACTTATGTTGCGAGAAATAGAAATAAGACAGTTGTTGTAGTTGTAACTGTGCAAAGTTTCAGAGTGAATACCTGTCTAACGGTTCAGTAGCATCACAGGGAAGAAGAGAATGTGGATATTCAAGGCTTGTGACTGGTAATGAAGCACCTGTAGAACTGGGCTCCAGCATAAAGCCCAAATTGTCCATCGTATCAATATGAGATATTCCAGCTTGGAGTAGGGTTTTGTTATCATCTCTAACCTTCTTTCCTTGGAGTAGAACTCCAACATGCAATCCACCTCCAAGAATAGCTGTCACAGCCTCCATGACTGTCCTCTACAACATAAAACAAAGAATAGAGATTTACCTCGACATTCACAAAGGCCATGTTTCTAGCCTCTGAAAGTATACATAGACAATTGAAGCATAGGAAGGGAACATATAATAACATGAAAAGGAAGCAAGAAAACCAAAATAAAGATCAGAATTTGAAGTTTAGAACCAACCAATAGTCAGACCAATAAAACTCCTTTTTTCCCCCCGAGAACTGACAAATATAATAAATATTAAATATACAAAGGTAGATAGACAAATAAACTGACTAATGCATGACCCATGAGCCAGGTTGTAAATATTAAGTCATCAATCCATGACTAATCCTTTTTATGGTTATGCATCTTCCTTAAATCAATGGCAAGATTCACACTTAGATGATAATAAGGGTATTGGAGGAACATTGAGTGCACCGCATTGCCCATAGAGCACAAAACTATAGTATGTATCAAATGAATTTGATAAAATGGGGTAATATGCACAATGTATCAGAGGTCAGGACTGAAATAAAGTGATGAGAAGGATCATATACCTTAAGTGAACCAACAGTAGCAGTTTCCGGAATCTCTATGAAAAGTTCAGGCACCTTGAATGAATTGATACTGAGTTTCACTGATAAAGAAAAGACCTTGTTTCTCAGAGACACAAAATGACAGGGTCAAACGAGTGAATGTCAACAAGTCAAATATTGGAAGTCATCAACCTTCCATCAAAACTTATCATACCATGTGATATGACTACATCGCTGACGTTGAGCACGTGTCAGGTCCAGCTGGACGCGGTTAGTACCACATGGATTTTTTCTTTCAAAAGATCCCCGTTTGGGAAGAAGTGCTCCTGCTCCTTCGCCAGGTTGTCACGGGGTTAGTCTTTGCTTAGGCCAAACCCGTGCGGCGCTTCAAAATGCCCTGCAAAATGAAACCAGACAATACGTGCTAGTGACAGAAATACGATGCCGCAACCAAGGCAAACACAAGAGACAAAAGAAAAATGGCAAAAAACACACTCAAATGCACAAAGGCAAAACCAGTGTTTTCATTAATGTAAATGGAGAGATTACAAGCAAAATGCAACTACCACTAAACCTATCCTAAGGGCTCAAAAGGCAGAGGAGGCAACGATGAACCGCAAGAATCCCCTAGGAAACTGGCCCACAATTGTTCTCGCTCACCCTCCCGATACAATACATGCGGGGCATCCCGCCAAATCCCACCCCGGGGGTTCCAAGGTATCGAGAAGACTTGCATTTTTCTGGTTCGTCGCAAGAAGCCCCAACACAAGAAAAATCCCCCAAAACTAGGCTAAACAAGGAAAAAATGCCCTAGCAGCAGTTGTTCAAGACATCTTATTGTAAGATATATACAAGACCATATCAGAGGCCATGGCCAAGCAAAGTGCTTTGCAAATGGCCCTGACAGACTCCCCCACTTGATCAGGTCGACGTCCTCGTCGACATGCTTTGTTTGTATGCTTCGACCCGATCTTCTTCATGCCACAACGAGTCCTCTGGCTCCCAGCTTGCTTCTGACTTGGGAAGTCCTTTCCACTGCACCAAGTACTCGATCACTTGTCCGCCATTGGGTAACACATGGACTCTATCTGTCAAAATATTATCAACCCGTCGCTCTAAGGAGGCCGTTGTAGGGGTTGGAAGGTTTGACATATTTCTCCTGGGATCCTCCAGATCGGCATGATATGGTTTGATGCAACTTCCATGAAGCACTGGATGTATCTTGAGCCATACAGGGAGTTGCACTCGGTAGGAGACATTTCCTACTCTTTCAATGATAGGGAAGGGACCCTCATACTTGCGAACCAGTCCTTTATGCACCTTGCGAAAGAACCGGAGTTGGGCTGGTTGGAGCTTAACCGGTACCATGTCGCCTCTCTTGAAGTCTAGAGGTCTCCTTCCTTTATCAGCCCACTTCTTCATCTTCTTGGAAGCCTTCTCCAGATATGCCCGTGCAATCTCAGCATTGCGGTGCCACTCCTTGGCCAGATGATAAGCTGACGGGCTATTTCCAGTATACCCCACAACCATAGTGTGCGGAGTGGAGGGTTGCTGTCCAGTGATGATTTCAAAGGGGCTCTTGCCTGATGCAGAGCTCCGTTGCAAGTTATAGGAGAATTGGGCTATGTCCATCAACTTCACCCAATCCCTTTGGTTGGCACTTACAAAGTGCCTCAGATACTGCTCCAGAAGAGCATTTATTCTTTCTGTCTGGCCGTCAGTTTGAGGATGGAGGCTAGTAGAGAAGTACAATTTGGACCCCAACAACTTAAAAAGCCCAGTCCAAAGTCTCCCTAAGAACCTGGAATCTCTGTCACTGACAATGTTCTGAGGGATACCCCAATACTTCACCACATGCTTCAAGAAGAGTCGAGCTGCATCATCTGCGGAACAATGTAAGGGTGCTGGGATGAAGATGCTATACTTCGAGAATCGATCCACAACCACTAGGATCGACCCATACTCCCCCACCTTTGGCAAGCTCGAGATGAAGTCCATCGAGATGCTCTCCCATGGCCGCTCCGGTACAGGCAAAGGTTCAAGGAGCCCACCAGGCTTGCTTCGCTCCACCTTGTCCTGTTGGCAAATGAGACATGTCCGGACATAATCTTCCACATCCTCTCCCATCCTTGGCCAGTAGTATGCCCTCTCCAAGAGGGCAAGAGTTCGATGCATTCCTGGGTGACCAGCCCAAAGAGTGTCATGGCATTCTCGCAATAGTTCTCTTCTAAGGTTGTCCACCCGAGGCACATATATCCGACGCCCTTTTGTCAGAATGAGCCCATCTTCGGACCAGAATCACCGTGCCTTCCCTTCATCAATGAGCTGCTTTAAAGTGATAGCTGTGGGATCCTTTAGCAGTCCATCTCGAATTTTTGGCAGCAAAGTTGCTTGCACTTGGCTGACTTGCCCTTGCTCCATCATCTTTAGAGTGGCAAGCTCTGTCTTCCGGCTCAGGGCATCGGCCACCTGGTTCATATGCCCTGGTTTATATTCCAAGGTCATGTCGAACTCCGCCAAGAAGTCCTACCAGCGGGCCTGTTTTGGAGATAGCTTCTTTTGTGTTTGGAAGTAGCTGAGGGCCACGTTATCGGTCCGCACCACAAATCGTGACCCAAGGAGATAGTGCCTCCACACCTTTAGACAATGAACTACAACTGTCATCTCCTTCTCGTGAACAGTGTATCGCCTCTCTGTGTCATTCAGCTTTCGACTTTCAAATGCCACTGGATGACCCTCCTGAACAAGGACTCCTCCAATAGCAAAGTCTAAGACATCTGTATGGACTTCGAAGGGTAAGTTATGATCTGGAAGTCGTAGCACGGGCTCCTCCATTATAGCAGCTTTCAACTCCTTGAAAGCTTCTTGGCACTTCGAAGACCAATCCCATGATTGATCCTTCTTCAATAGTTCTGTTAGTGGCGCAGCTCGATGAGAGTAGCCTGCAATGAACCGCCTATAGTAGTTAACAAGCCCCAGGAAAGATCGCAACTCTGTCACTTTAGTAGGGGCCTGCCACTCTTGTATAGCCTGGACCTTCTCCTGGTCCAAACGGATCATGCCACTACCAACACGATGTCCCAAGAACAAAATCTCTTTTTGGGCAAAGTAGCACTTCTCCTTCTTCACATAGAGGGAGTTCTCCCGCAGAACTTGAAGGATGATCTGCAAGTGCTTCTTATGGTCCTCCAGTGTTTGACTATACACGACAATATCATCAAGATACACCACCACGAATTTGTCAAGATAGTCATGGAATAGCTGGTTCATTAGTGTGAAAAAGGTAGCTGGGGCATTAGTCAACCCGAAGGGCATCACCAAGAATTCAAATGCCCCATATCTTGTCACACATGTAGTCTTGCCTTCGTCTCCCTCTGCGATCCGGACTTGCCAATACCCAGATCTCAAATCCAGCTTGGAAAAATACCGAGCTCCACCCAGCTGATCAAACAAGTCTGCAATTAAAGAAATTGGATATTTGTTTTTCACAGTCACCTTGTTCAGGGCCCGATAATCCACACAGTCGGAGACTCCCATCATGTTTCTTCTGAAAGAGAACTGGGGCTCCAAAAGGGGCCTTTGAGCTACGAATGAGTCCTCCCTTTAGCAGCTCATCAAGCTGTTTCCTGAGTTCTGCAAGCTCCGGTGGGGCCATACGATAAGGTGGACGAGCAGGAGGCTTTGTGCCCACCTCCAGCTCAATTTGTGGTCCACGCCCGCTGCGGCGGCAAAGTCTTCGGCAACTCGGGAGGCATTACATCTTCAAAATCCTGGAGGACTTTAGCGACCTCAGGAGGTAGAGGACCCATGTCTTTGGCTTCTGACTCTAGCTTTACAGCAGCCACATAGGTTAACTCTCCTTTCTTCATTCCCCTCTTCAGCTGAAGCGAAGATATATGCTGCATCCCTTCTTGAGTCCGCCGAGCAACAGGGACAACACAAGGGGACTCATCCCCCATCATGCATAGTGCATCAAGAAATGGCATTGGGACCACCCTAGCTGCTTGAAGGAACTCCATGCCCAAAATCACCTGGAAATCATCCAGCGGTACAGCCATGAAATTGGCTTTTCCATACCAAGTTCCAACTTGCATTGGCACCTCCCTTGCAAGTCCAACAATGGGCTGAGCTTTCGAGTTCACCGCCTTCATTCTACTAGAATCTCCTTCCAGCTTCAATCCAAGGCGAGTGGCCTCCCGATCAGCAACAAAATTGTGGGTTGCCCGAGTATCCACCATTGCTTGGGTTACACGACCATTGAGCTCCACCTGCACATACATGAGTTCATTGGTTCGCCGACTAGCGTGTTGGTGAGTTTGGTGTGGTTTCGACCGCTGCTGCTGCTTTAGCTGTTGTAGCTTGGATGGCTTGAGCTGCTCCCCCACTTGACCCTTAATAGCATTGAGTAGCCTGAGGGCACCCATCCTAGAACCCTTAACCGGTTCCTCCTCACTATCGCTGCTAAGGTCTTCCGGTTTAACTTGGCTCCACTGCACACTGGCTTGCAAGGCATTGAGAGCCTGTTTCTGGGGACAGTTCTTCACCATGTGTGGCCCTCCACATAGAAAGCACCCAGACTTTGGGGTCCTTGATGGTTCTGGCCCCTTAGTTTTAAGGTCTTTCTTCTTCTCATTCTCCACACCCTTTCCTTTTGACAGCTTTGGATTCTTGGAGGTATTTGTCATGGCCTTCTTCTGGTGGTCAGAGGGGAGGAAATTTGTCAAGTGCTCAGCTGCAGCTTGAGCAGATGCCAAGTCGGTGACACCCCTCCGTTGCAACTCCTGCTGGGCCCATGGCTTCAAACCTTTCAAGAAGTGGAATAGCTGTCTTTCTCAGACATATCCCTAATGTCCAGCATCAATGCAGAGAACCGCTTCACATATTCTCGCACAGTTCCTGTATGATGGAGATGCCTCAAGTTTCGCCGAGTAATAAAGTCTACATTTTCTGGCAAAACCTGAGCCTTGATCTCCCTCTTTAGGTCCTCCCAATTGGCAATGATGCATCAACCCGCCTGCATATCCTCGTACCGAGTTCGCCACCATAGTTTGGCATCCCGATCAGGTACATGGTAGCTAGGGTGACCTTTGCCTCCTCGGAGTCAGGTCGCACCACCCGAAAGTACTGCTCGACATCAAACAAGAAGTTCTCCACTCCTTTGCATCACGAGCTCCATTATAACTTCTAGGTTCTGGTGCTCTCATCCGGCTTGTCCCGCCTTCCACAACACCTGGAGTTGGCATGTTACCCACTGCCCGAGTCAGCACTGCAACCCTGGTGGTCAGATCATCCAGTTGCTCCCGTAAGAGCGTGACAGACTCTTTAGTATTGCCACTGAGATTATCCACAGTCTCCACAAGCTGCTCCTGACTCAACTCCAAGTTTGCAACACGGTCCACCATTGAGAATAGATGAGCCATGCTCTCATCCATTTGGGCCAACTGCACCTCCAACATGGACATCCACTCCTTGTGGCTTCGTGGCTTTGCATTATCAGCTTGTACATCTGTTGGGACTGGTGAGGCAACTGTCGCCTCATCACGAACCGTCCCGCTCGTCTCTCCCTCGTTCCTACGACCCATGTGCGTTGCGCTAATGTCCACAGCCGAACTGGCTCTGATACCACTTGTCACGGGGTTAGTATTTGCTTAGGCCAAACCCGTGCGGCGCTCCAAAATGCCCTGTAAAATGAAACCAGCCAATACGTGCTAGCGACAGAAATACAATGCCGCAACTAAGGCAAACACAAGAGACAAAGGAAAATGGCAAGGAAACACACTCAAATGCACAAAGGCAAAACCAGTGTTTTCATTAATGTAAATGGAGAGATTACAAGCAAAATGCAACTACCACTAAACCTATCCTAAGGGCTCAGAAGGCAGAGGAGGCAACGATGAACCGCAAGAATCCCCTAGGAAACCGGCCCACAATTGTTCTCGCTCACCCTCCCGATACTATACATGCAGGGCATCCCGCCAAATCCCATCCCGGGGGTTCCAAGGTATCGAGGAGACTTAAATTTTTCTGGTTCGTCGCAAGAAGCCCAGACACAAGGAAAATCCCCCAAAACTAGGCTAAACAAGGAAAAAAATGCCCTAGCAGCAGTTGTTCAAGACATCTTATTGTAAGATATGTACAAGACCGTATCAGAGGCCATTGCCAAGCAAAGTGCTTTGCAAATGGCCCTGACAAGGTGGCACCCGAAGACGGGTCCACCTCGGCCGAAATCGAGCCCCTCTCTGCCACTCCACCAGGTGTCCATTCAGGAGGGGTCCACCTCGGCCGAAGCTGGCGGCCTTCTGCTCCCTCGCCAAGTGGCACCCTAAGACGGGTCCACCTCTGACGAGGTCGAGCTGGGCCCTCCTGCTCCTTCGACAGGTGGCATCCCAAGACGGGTCCACCTCGGCCGAAGTCGAGCCCCTCTCTGCCACTCCGCCAGGTGTCCACCCAGGAGGGATCCACCTCGGCCAAAGCTGGCGGCCTTCTGCTCCCTCGCCAGGTGGCACCCCAAGAGACGGGTCCGCCTCTGCCGAGGTCGAGCCGGGCCCTCCTGCTTCTTCGCTAGGTAGCACCCCAAGACAGGTCCACCTCGGCTGAAGTCAAGCATCTCCCTACCACTCCGCCGGGTGTCCACCTAGGAGGGTTCCACCTCGACCGAAACAGGCGGCCCCTCGCTCCCTCACCAAGTGGCACCCCAAGACGGGTCCACCTCTGCCGAGGTCGAGCCGGGCCCTCCTGCTCCTTCGCTAGGTGGCACCCCAAGACGGGTCCACCTCAACCGAAGTCGAGCCCCTCTCTGCCACTCCGCCAGGTGTCCACCCAGGAGAGGTCCACCACGACTGAAGCTGGCGGCCCCTCGCTCCTTCGCCAGGTGGCACCCCAAGACGGGTCCACCTCTGCCGAGGTCGAGCCAGGCCCTCCTACTCCTTCGCCAGGAGGCATCCCAAGATGGGTCCACCTCGACCGAAGTCGAGCCCGTCTCTGCCACTCCGCCAGGTGTCCACCTAGGAGGGGTCCACCTCAGCTGAAGCTGACGGCCCATCGCTCCCTCGCCAGGTGGCACCCCAAGACGGGTCCAACTCTGCCGAGGTCGAGCCGGGCCCTCCTGCTCCTTCGCCAGGTGGCACCCCAAGATGGGTCCAGCTCTGCCGAGGTCGAGCCGGGCCCTCCTGCTCCTTCGCCAGGTGGCACCCCAAGACGGGTCCACCTCGGCCGAAATCGAGCCTCTCTGCCACTCCGTCAGGTGTCCACCCAGGAGGGGTCCACCTCGGCCGAAGTTGGCGGCCTTCTACTCCCTCGCCAGGTGGCACCCCAAGATGGGTCCACCTCTGTCGAGGTCGAGCCGGACCCTCCTGCTCCTTCGCTAGGTAGCACCCCAAGACGGGTCCACCTCGGCCGAAGTCGGGCATTTCTCTGCCACTCCGCCGGGTGTCCACCCAGGAGGGGTCCACCTCGGTCGAAGCTGGCGGCCCCTCGCTCCCTCGCTAGGTGGCACCCCAAGACGGGTCCACCTCTGCCGAGGTCGAGCCGAGCCCTCCTGCACCTTCGCCAGGTGGCATCCCAAGACGGGTCCACCTCGGTCGAAATCGAGCCCGTCTCTGCCACTCCACCAGGTGTCCACCCAGGAGGGGTCCACCTCGGCTGAAGCTGGCGGCCCATCGCTCCCTCGCCATGTGGCACCCCAAGACGGGTCCATCTCTACCGAGGTCGAGCCGGGCCCTCCTGCTCCTTCGCAAGATGGCACCCCAAGACGGGTCCACCTGGGCCGAAGTCGAGCCTCTCTGCCACTCCGCCAGGTGTCCACCCAGGAGGGGTCCACCTCGGCCGAAGCTGGCGGCCTTCTGCTCCCTCGCCAGGTGACACCCCAAGACGGGTCCACCTCTGCCGAGGTCGAGCCGGGCCCTCCTGCTCCTTCGCTAGGTAGCACCCCAAGACGGGTCCACCTCGGCTGAAGTCGGGCATCTCTCTGCTACTCCGCCGGGTGTCCACCCAGAGGGGTCCACCTCGGCCGAAGCTGGCGGCCCCTCGCTCCCTCGCCAGGTGGCACCCCAAGACAGGTCCACCTCTACCGAGGTCGAGCCGGGCCCTCCTGCTCCTTCGCCAGGTGGCACCCTAAGACGGGTCCACCTCGGCCGAAGTTGGCGACCTTCTGCTCCCTCACCAGGTGGCACCCCAAGATGGGTCCACCTCTGTCGAGGTCGAGCCAGGCCCTCCTGCTCCTTCACTAGGTAGCACCCCAAGACGGGTCCATCTCGGTCGAAGTCGAGCATCTCCCTGCCACTCCGCCGGGTGTCCACCCAGAAGGAGTCCACCTCGACCGAAGTTGGCGGCCTTCTGCTCCCTCGCCAAGTGGCACCCCAAGACGGGTCCACCTCTGCCGAGGTCGAGCCAGGCCCTCCTGCTCCTTCGCTAGGTAGCACCCCAAGACGGGTCCACCTCGGCCAAAGTCGAGCATCTCTCTGCCACTCCACCGGGTGTCCACCCAGGAGGGGTCCACCTCGGTCGAAGCTGGCGGCCCGTCGCCCCCTCGCCAGGTGGCACCCCAAGACGGGTCCACCTCTGCCGAGGTCGAGCCAGGCCCTCCTGCTCCACCAGGTGGCACCCCAAGACGGGTCCACCTCGGCCGAAGTCGAGCATCTCTCTGCCACTCCGCCGGGTGTCCATCCAGGAGGGGTCCACCTCGACCGAAGCTGGCGGCCCCTCGCTCCCTCGCCAGGTGGTGCCCCAAGACGGGTCTGCCTCTGCCGAGATCGAGCCGAGCCCTCCTGCTCCTTTGCTAGGTAACACCCCAAGACGGGTCCACCTCGGCCGAAGTCGAGCATCTCTCTGCCACTCCGCCGGGTGTCCACCCAGGAGGGGTCCACCTCGACCGAAACTGGCGGCCACTCGCTCCCTCGCCCGGTGGCACCCCAAGACGGGTCCATCTCTGCCGAGGTCGAGCCAGGCCCTCCTGCTCCTTTGCCAGGTGGCACCCCAAGACGGGTCCATCTCGGCCGAAGTCGAGCATCTCTCTGCCACTCGCCGGGTATCCACCCAGGAGGGGTCCACCTCGGCCGAAGCTGGCGGCCCCTCGCTCCCTCGCCAGGTGGCACCCCAAGACGGGTCCACCTCTGCCGAGGTCGAGCTAGGCTCTCCTGCTCATTCGCCATGTGGCACCCCAAGACGGGTCCACCTCAGCCGAGGTCGAGCTAGGCTCTCTGCCACTCCACCGGGTATCCACCCAGGAGGGGTCCACCTCAGCCGAAGCTGGCGGCCCCTCGCTCCCTCGCCAAGTGAAACCCTAATACGGGTCCACCTCTGCCGAGGTGGAGCCGGGCCTTCCGACTCCTTCGCTAGGTGGCACTCCAAGACGAGTCCACCTCGGTCGAAGTCGAGCCTCTCTCTGCCACTCCGCCAGGTGTCCACCCAGGAGAGATCCACCTCGGCCGAAGCTGGCGGCCCCTGCTCCACCGCCAGGTGGCACCCCCTGACGGGTCCACCTCGACCAAGGTCAGCCCTACTCTGCAAAGCATCGGGCAAGCAGAGACACGGGTCGCGAGGTCGCCACTAGAGCCAGCGTGCGCCGCGCTCCGTACAAGGCGCCAGTACGGCCTGCAGTGACACGCGAAACCTCGCTTACATCAGTTAAACGGGGCCTCGCAACCGAGGAACGGAATCCTTGCGGGCAGGGGCCTGAAACGGCTAGAAGCCAATCGTCAACGCCCCGAAAGGAGAGCTCCCGCGCTCGGCCCGAGGTCTCACCAGTTTTTCCCCTTTTTTGCCGGCCCTTAACTCCCGGACTCGAAGGAGAAGGGGGAGGAGAAAACCCGGAGATCTCGGGGAGCCCCCAGAAGGAGACGTTGGCTGAATGCAGTCCAGTAGTATAAAAGGGACGGTAAAAGCGGATGGACAGGTAGGCCAAAAAAGGGGGAGAACATCAAGAGAATGATCTAGAGGATCCCAGGAAGTCCTCAGGCGTGAGCTCGGTGAACCCAGCGCAAGAAGCCGGGCTTCAACTCCCCTCTTCCCCACACTTCTTTCATTTACATCTCCTCTAAGCACGGGAATCCTCCGGGAACCCGTCTTGGAGGTTCTGTTCCATCTTGCCGCTCTCTTACTTGACCGTCAGAGTGCCCCCGCTGAAATCCCCGGCCCGGGTCTCTGACTTTGTTTTGCAAGTCCGGAAGCTTGGAGACCCCGAGGTGAGAGAATCCGAGAATCGGCGCCAGCTCACGAGCTGCAGGCCACCGCGGTGAAATCGGCAACACCATGGAAATCTTCAGATTTCCGCAATGCTATTTGACCGGTGGCAGAAGATGATGTACCATTTGCTGCAAAAAAGATAATGTTTTTTGTTTAAAATTCATAAGATTCAAAAAGGAAGGTAGGGATGATGAACTACAAAAGAACTTAACAACGAGGTACCTCCATGCAGAGCAGCATGTGAATTGCTTGTGTTATAGTTTATTTCTTTTTCAAATGAGTTACAAAAGCCTTTGCTACTGATTCCCCCATCAGCTAGTGATACTGAGAAGTGCTCAAACACCTTTCTCCTCTTAAATGAAGACCTCTGAGTCCTTCGGCGTGTGTAACAAATTTTCCTACTGTGAGAAGCAGGCTTCATTTCTACATCTGATTAAAAAAACTCCTAGTTCATGAGGTATGCCATCATATGAACATTATTTACCAAAAACTAAGACCTGAAATAACAATATTGATGTCATCTTCTGACAGGCAGGAAAAAGTCAAGAATCAGCATACCAGTTCTAGAAAACAGTTTTCTTATTTTATGATATTGAGGCTTCAAGGCCTTAGAAATTCTGGTGCTAGGATTAGTGCACCCAAAAACGTTTTCATCATCATCTCTATCTACAGCTAGTTCCATATTATCCTGGCAAATAGGAAAGGAACTAATATGAGGAATGTGATGCCCATGCAGAGGCATCTCGGTACTGCTGTATAAGCTAGACAAAGGAGGGGGTTTAGCATCTAGCTCCTTTGGATTGTCCAAACTCCGGGCATGCTGGATGTGTTTAAACGCTCCAGTTTCAGCTTCAAGCTGCTCAGCTAGGAATGGTGTCCTTATCTCATCCACCGTTTCAGCTTCACAAGATCCTGCAGAACCAGGAGAGCAACTTTTGGTGCAACATTTCTTGGCAGTTGTGCCAGGAGAATGTTCAAATTCTTCTTTCCTGTCATTAGCTATAAAATCCTCAGTACAGATAACCTTGTTCGCTGCATCAGATTTTACAATGGCAGAAGTAGGTCCAGAAGCTGTTGCATTTGGAATTTGTGAATGTTCCTCCAAAGTCTGGCTGACCTGCCTTTGGATGGGAAGTTCAGAACCAGATGTATTTTCATTACAGCTTACTTGATCAAAAGCTTCATCTTTGCAAACCTTCTCTTCATCTAGTTGCTCTTGTTTAACATTCTGGTTAGACTTGCCAACTATGCTATTCACGGTCAAAGAATTATCTCTCTCTAGTATCTTCCCTGCTACAGCTATGAGCAAGTCAAATGCACACATTCGGTTATCCACCACCTTCCTTCTAACAGAACGCTTTCCCTGTAATTCAATTGTAACAAGTTAAAAGGTGTTCACAGGGAAAAGGCCCAAGCAGCCAGCTAGCGACAGAAAACAAAACCTTGGACGCTTTTGGAATTTGGGGCATTGCAGGAGCCTGGTAACCATTGAAACTGCATTCCAACCTCTTCTTAAGCACCATATCTCAGAGATTCATGTCCTCAAGAAGCTCAGCAAACTGTAAGAAACCACATCACTGCATTTACAACCCTTCTTCAGATGCAAAAATTCAGACACATACTGTATGCAGGTTCAGTTGCTCCATTAATCTGTGCAGGAACGAAAGAAACAACTTGCAAACAAACCAGAAATTAGAATCGCTGACAAACAGATGCTTCAATGGTTGCAAAAATATACAGGTATTTGAACCAACCATGAAGCATAGTGACTAGGGATACGGAATCGAATATAAAGTTGATAAAAGTACAATCCCAACACTAAGCACCGTTCTCTCAGAAGCACACCAAAACTTTATTGTTCATAAAACTACCAGGTGCCTGGTGTTCTATATAGGATAATACATCGCAAAAGCTTCATTTTCAACTAAAAAAAAAAAACTGAGATTAAACAGGATGAGTACCAGAGTATCGAAAAAGAAAAACTAATAAAAATGCCAGATCCTTCTTGCAGTAATTGTTCAGAAAAAGATGCGTGCTTCAAATTCCGATGTAGGTACATATTTAACAGCCAAACTCAATCTCTTTATATAGTCCAAATCCCGACAAACTGCTAAGGAATCTAAAAGCTGTAAGAAGAATTCTGATAGATTTAATGAAAATGACGGAAATCCAAAATAGCGTCACAAGCTTCGCATGTAAGCGTAACATATGGGGAAAGGTGCGAGAATTATGATGCACCGTATTAAAACCAAAAACTTCCCAAAACCATGAGATCTTAAACAAAGATTATAAATTTAAAGAGGAAACAGATCAAAGATATTACTTTTAAGCGCCTTGGATGATCCTCAGATCAGCTCATACCTTACGAAAGGCACCCTAGATTAAGAATCATTGGCATCTTGGAAATAATTCTTGCAACTTGCAATATAAAAGAAAAAACTTTTTTCCTCCACCTAAAGCAAAGGGAAAAAAAAATCACCAAGAAACATGTTTTAAAAGGATCAAACGCGATCAAATACAAATGGAAACGGGAAAAGGTAACAGGATCCCAAAATCCAAGAGAAGGAAATCTATTGATGGAGAATTCAACAAAAGAAATGAATTCCAGAAAGAAAGATCCGATCTTAATCCTCTTTTCGTTAAAAAAGAAACAGATTTCGAGAGAAAAATCCCTTTTCTGACTAGATCGATCACGAGGAAACACGGGCACGTCCATGAGAAAGCAAAACTAACAAAGAAAGGGAAACAAAAACGAGAAGTAACGAATTTTACAAGGATGGGAGAGAGCAATTGGAAACTGGCTGTCATAACCCATCCATCAGAGCGTAATTAACGACATGGAATTGGCTCCGCTCCTCACCTCCGAAAGAAGGATTCCGTCGAAGAACCGCATCAAATACGTTAAGTTTCTCGCCCAGAGGGGAGATCGCCGGGAAATAAAATAATTCCGGCCAAGTCCGGCACCGAAGAGATCGCCGGATTGCGAGAAAACCACCTCCTATTCCGATCGGAATTCAAAATTCGCTACATGGAAACAATAAAATTCTCCACCAAGAAATCTCTAATTTGGACGAATCCTAATTTCTCTTCCATTTCCAAACGTTTTACTCTCTCTCTTTCTCTCCCTCCCCCCCTCTCCGGGAGATCGCCAAAACCAAGAAATCTCTAATTTGGACGAATCCTAATTTCTCTTCCATTTCCAAACGTTTTACTCTCTCTCTTTCTCTCCCTCCCCCCCTCTCCGGGAGATCGCCAAAACCCATGAAAATCCTTGCTTTCTTAAACCCCGGCCCTTATATCGTGGACCCGTACGACCGGCCTGTCCGGCGAAACCCAATGTTTACCGGCTATTTCTTGTGAGCAAACCGCCAGGGCCACTCGCCCCTGCACTAATGCCCTCTTGATACGTGCCCGTGTACGGTCCAGTTATCGTACGGTTAATGAGGGGAGTTTTTTTTAAAATAATGTTTTTAAATAAAAAATTATTAAAATAGGTGTTTCGGGATATATTTACTGAAGTAGGTGTTTTGCACCGACGTGGCGGTGACGGGGCACTAAGTTCGGCTTTTCAAAAGACGAAATTGGATTTCGACCGAACTGGTACCGGACTGACACCGGGCTGTCGACCGAACTGGTACCGGGCTAGCGACCGAATAGTATCGACATGATGATTTTTTTTTATTTTTTTATTTTTTTAATTTTTTATACTATATTATAAAAATTATAATATATAATATAATATATTATAATATATTCATTATATTTTAGAATATAAAATTATAATTATAATATAATATATATTATAATATCTTTTAATTAATATTATTTTCGATTAATATTATTTTTAGTTAAATTATTATTAATTTTAAATTAATATTATTTTTATATAGTTAATTAATATTATTTTTAAATAATATTGTCTTAAAATAATATAATAATTAATATTATCAAAAATAATATATAAAATTTTAACTAATACTAATTTTTTATTTTTATTTATTTATTTAAAATTAAAATTATTAATTTTATTTAAAAATAATAATAATATATAAAATTTTTATTTAAAAAAAAATTGATTTGATTCGTTCGTTGGAAAGACGAATTCAAAATTGAATTCGTCCTTCCAACAGACGATTTTTATATATCAAATCAAATTAATTACGTATCAAATCAAATTTTATTACGTATCAAATCAAATTTTAAAATAAATAAAAAAATATTAGTTTATAAGAATTTCGTCTTTTCAAAAGACGAAATCCAATTTCGTCTTTTGAAAAGACGAAATCCAATTTCGTCTTTTGAAAAGCCGAACTTAGTGCCCGTCACCACCACGTCGGTACAAAATACCTAAAAAAATATTAGTTTATAAGAATTTCGTCTTTTCAAAAGACGAAATCCAATTTCGTCTTTTGAAAAGCCGAACTTAGTGCCCCGTCACCGCCACGTCGGTGCAAAACACCTACTTCAGTAAATATATCCCGAAACACCTATTTTAATAATTTTTTATTTAAAAAACATTATTTTAAAAAAAAACTCGAGCTTTCGCGGTGACGAATTCATCCCGTTCGGTCGACGACGTGATGCGGCACCGGCTTTCTTATAATTTTTGTTTCCGGATTAAGTAAACTCCCCTTGATTAATATTTTAATCATTTGGCTTCCGGTTCAAATCACAACAAACATAAGATTTAATTATTATATTAATAAACATCAAATCTTATGAATGGAATTACCAAAGCCATTCAAAGTTTTTTTTTTTTTTATAAAACGATATATTTATTGCATGAATACAACCAAAAAGTGAGATAAAATGAGATTCCTGAGCTGTACAGAAATATCATGCCAGTCCGACCAAAGTATAAAACCCAAGTGCTGAGCTATAAAGGACGCTATCCAGTCAGCTGTTGAGTTGGCTTCCCTAAAAATATGCCTAATCAGCACCGCGGAACAACCCTGAAGAAGTAGCCTGATGTCCTGGATGATATAATGAATCCCCTGGTCCGTGGAAGAGTGCGAGATCCATGAAACTACCGTAGCAGAGTCATCCCCAATGATCAGACGATCGAGGTGAAGAATATGCCGGACATACCTGATCCCAGCCCAAGCAGCGTATAACTCCGCAGCAGGCACCGAAGAGTTTAGAAGGGGCAGTCCTCCCGCAGCCAGGAATCTAAGGCGGGTGTCATGAAGTACAAAACCCGTCCCACCCGACCTGCAGCGAAGGCTCCCATCGAAGCTCACGGTCACAAACGATGGAGGAGGGGGTTCCCAGGTAATAAAAATCGTATGGGATGCTCTGAATGAAAGAAGAACCCCAGGTCTCCGACGATGTCACCGCAGTCCTCCAGAACTCCACTGCAGCACTCCTAGCTCGCTCCACAACCATCCTGGGAGAGGTCGTAACCGAAGCGAGTATATGCTCATTCCTGGAGATCCATATATGATACGCCAGGTAAGCAATGAAGGAGGTCCGAGTAGTAGAAGACCTCGTGAGGGCAGTACAAAAGGAGTCGAGACAATGCTCCGGTTGGAAAAAGAGGTCAGGAAAACCTGCCAATCTACGGATCATAACAGCCCGACTACAATGAAAAATGGCATGCAACTGTGACTCTCCAGGAATCTGACAAAAAGGGCAGTCAAAAGTCATGTGAATACCTCTAGATATCGGGAACTCGCGAGTAGGAAGCCTATGCCATGCAAGTTTCCAGATGAACAGAGAGATCCTATGATGAACTGGTAGGATCCAAATCCACCGGTACCTCCGATCCATGTCATCCTCTAGGGAGGGAGGCCGAATCAGATCCGTAATGGGCACCCGGGAAGAAGTAGTGCAACACCATACTCTGGTGTTCGGGCAGGGGTGGACAGGAAGGGCAATGGAGAGAACCCTGAATCCTAGAATTTCTCCAAATATAGATAGAACTGCAACCCGGTCACAGGTGGTCTGCCCAAGCAGAAAAAGCTGGGCAAGAGTGATATCAGGAGGCATAAGAACCGATATGAAAGTAGGCCATCGAATCAAAGGAATATCCGATATCCACGGATCCTGCAAGACTCTGATCAATCGGCCATCACCAATCATCCAGGACAGATGAGGAGTAATGAGTGGCGCCCTGACAAGCATCTCCCGCCACATAGCTGACGATCTCCTAGGGGGATGGGGGAGATCCCCATGATCTGTCGGAATATGACCATATTTGGTTCTCATGAAAGTGGACCATAAACTGTCCGGGCATAGTAAAAACCTGGCAACATGTCGTGACAGCAAAGCCTCTCTCCTGTCATCAAAGAAGAAACTCCCAACCCACCAATATGCGTCGGCCGGCAAACTATCTCCAATCTCATAAGATGGATCCTCCTCCGGGCTACAGAGGAATCCCATAAAAAAGAACGGATCATTTGCTCAATCTTGGTAATAACACCCTTAGGAATGAAGGCATTAGAAAGTATATAAATGGATAGACAAGTGAGGACTGAGCGAATGAGAGTAAGCCTACCCATAGCCGATAGAGATCAAGCTTGCCATCCCACTATCGTATCCGTTACCGTCACCAATAACGGAGCACATTCATTTTTGGAAAGTCTGGTTCCAGATATGGGAATGCCGAGATAATGTAGGGAGCCATGGTGCTCCTGAATATCCAGAATATGTAGAATCATACTTCAGAGAGTAGAAGGCAATTTAGGACTAAAATAAACTCCTGATTTGTTGAAGTTCACCCTCTGACCTGAAACATAGCAGTAGCGTTCGACCACTCTCCTGAGACCCCTAGCATTTGTGAGGGATGTCCGACCAAGAAGTAGACAGTCATCCGCATATAGGAGGTGCAAAATAGGGGAGGCACCCGAGAGAGGGGTATGTGGATTAATATCAGAAGTCCTCGGAGCTTCTAGGAGAGATATGGAAAGGTAGTCAGTACAAATTATAAATAAATAGGGGAATAGGGGACAACCTTGCCGGAGGCCATGTACGGACTGAAAGAAATCCGATGGGGAACCATTAAGCATAATAGAAAAGGATGGTGCCGTGACACAAGCCATAATTTTTGAGATCCAACTATAATGAAAACCAAAGTCCTGCAAAGCTTTGTGGAGGAAAGTCCAATCAATACAATCGTAAGCTCTCTTCATATCCAGCTTAATAGCCATAAGACAGTTTGATCAAGATGCTCGATGGAGATCATGCATAAATTCCTGAGCAATTAGAATATTATCCGATATACTGCAACCCCCAATAAAAGCTCCCTGCTCCGGGCTAATCAGCTGAGGAAGAAACACTTTCATTCTGTTGGCCAACAATTTGGCATACACTTTATAAAGAGTGTTTGCAGAGGCTGATCGGTCGAAAGTGCGAAGGGTGGGTTGGATCAGCATGCTTGGAAAACAGGGCAATATATGTTTGCTTCCGATTAGAAGGCATAGTAGTCGTATTGAAGAAAAGCTAAATTGTAGCAACCATATCAGTCTGCATAATATCCCAGAAGGCATGAAAGAAAAAGGGAGGATAACCATCAGGACCAGGAGCTTTATCCTCCGCCAGGGACCAGAGCAACGATTTTACTTCCGCCTCAAGAACCTGAGTCAAAAGTAAAGAATTCTGGATAGCAGAAACAGAGGTCCGAGGAGGAAAGGAAGTAATAAAAGAGGAGATAGTAGAGGGAACTGTCCACCTGGCGGCGAAGTAATTTTGAAATTCTCTTCTTATATTAGCTTCATCCTCCGTCCACCCCATCTGATCAGAATAAAGAACCCGGATCCGATTTGTATGTCTCCTAATAATGGTGGCGTTATGGAAGCAGTGGGCGTTCCTGTCTCCCTCCCTCAGCCACTGGACCCTGGATTTTTGTCTCCAGAGCACCTCCTAATTTTGTAACAGAGAATGATGGCGGGCTAGGAGGTCCTGCAGAAGAACCAAGTCGTCATCAGACAATAAGCCATCTGCATCCTCCTTAACCTGCAAAGATAGAATAGAAGCTTCCACTGTTTTGATTTGGTTCAGTAGATTGCCGACCTCCACCCTATTCCACCTCATCAGACGTCTCTTGAGAAGATTGAGTCTCCTGGTGATCCTATAGGCGGCATCACCCCTCACCGGCATAGCCCATATCTTTCTAGCAATGTCTTTCGCCTTGGGGTAGGAGAGCCAGAACTTCTCGAATCTGAAGGGCACCGATCTCCTGGGAGAGGAATTCAAAGAAAGAATAATAGGAGCATGACCGGAAGCTATCCGACTAAGATGGTGTACCTTGTGATCAGGATAGTTGGAGATCCAAGAAGGGGTAGCATAATATCTGTCCAGTCTCTCCCAAACTCTGGCCTGACCTGAACGGTTATTACACCAGGTATAGCAAGGACCCATGAAGCCTAAGTCCACCAGACCATTGTCCTGGATAAAACTGGAAAGTCCCCTAGCACCCACATCCTGGACAAAGGGTTTGCCACCCTGCTTATCCTCCAATTTATTAATAGAGTTGAAGTCCCTAGCAATAACCGTAAGGGTTCCTTGTTGGATCAAAACTGAAGCTTCCTCCTAGACCAACCGTCTCTCTCTGTACGACGTACTTGCATAGACACCGTAGAGGAGCCAAGAAGGCCGGTCAAGCTCAGTGACACAATAGCTACCAATTGAGTGGAGCGGTGGAAAACATCAATCTTCACAGATGCCTTATCCCAACTGACAATAATGCCCCCAGCAAGACCCTGGGAAGGCACAGAGAAAAGACCCCAATCCCAAGGGAAACAACGTCTGAGGCCATCAAGACTAGGACCTGTAATCTTAGTCTCCAACAACACACAGATCCGATGATTATACATATGAAGATACCTATGATAAGTAGATATAAAAGAGGGTTTTTTAGCCCCTCTAACATTCCATACAAAAATATTCATCACCAGAAATCAACCATGCGAGCTGGACCCCTGTTCGGGCTCGTCCCCCTGCACATCCACAGAGGTCTTCGCGGTCCCAGGAATCTTTTCCACGGTCTTCCTGCTTTCACTGATGTGACTGGTCCTTCCTATGCTTGCCCCCATCGAGGCTAAAGCGGCTTTAACCTTGTCACAGAGCTGCCCATGGTCCATTTGAGTATTGTCAGCCGAAGCCAACATTCCCCCTGATTTCATAGGTTCTAGAGAATGAAGGACCACAGAGGTCTTTCCTGAGACTGAAACACTGCCTGTGGACTGATCCTCTGCAACCCGGGGTCCCCCTCCCAATATCCTCACCCCCCCTCCCCCTCTCAGGTTTGTACTCCCCCCTTTGAACTGGTGCTCCTTGATAATCAGCCCCGGATCCCCTAAGGCAGCCTGTTGCTTCCCTGAAGCTTGCAACAAACCCTCCTCCCTCCTACTTCCCCTCCTATCCCTCATAGAATTTAGCATTGCACCCCCTGCGACAGCAGGTTGAACCCCTGCTCCCTCCAAGACCCCTGGGGGCACGACAGCAGCCACCCCCTCATCCCCCACCTCCCGAGAGTGCCCTATCCCCCTGAGAGACAGCGGGACAGCAACCATGGCACTCTTCCCATCTTGTATCCCTATGTATTCCGGGTGTGGCAGGAGCCTAGAAGGGTTGACCTGTGAGGAAACTCCCTTAGATAGAACCGAGCCCTCAGCCAAGTGCAGTGAAATCTCTCTCTCCATCCCCATTTTCCCTTCTACCCTGCGCCATTCTTTTTTAACTTCCTTCTTCCTTCCCCGATGAAGCAGAAGAAGATAAAGCACCTTGACCTCCTTGTTTTCCCCCCTCATTAACATTCACAGGCGGGTTTGGGGTGCTCACCTGGCCGCCGATGCAGCAGAAGTCCTGATGGAGGAAGGGGAAGATGGTCTGACTGTGCTCCTGCAATGCTTGAGGGAGACCGTGCCCACTTCCACCATTTGTTGGTCCTTGTGGCCCTCCTCAGGCGGGAGAATTTGCATAGTGTCCGCCAAGGCAGCAAAGAAGCTCCCCGAGTCTCTCTTAGCTCCCCCACCCTTAGACAAGTCCGAGGCCGAGGCATCCGGCAATCTCCAACGGGCCACTTTGGAGGGTTTTTGCCACCCCTCTGAGTTCGGTGGTGAGCTCGGAGTAGAGGAGCGGCGAGCTGGAGAAGACCTGGTGGGAGAGGATGACAGAGGATCGGAGGAGGACTCCGGGGCCTTACCTCATTCAGCAAACTATGTTGCCCTCCCAGCCATGCCCTCCGGACGAGTAGGATGCATCCTCGCCGTTACCAGCTAGGGTCTGAATGGGAGGTTCTCCTCCTCCCCTAGCATGTTGGTTCCTGGAGCCACTGAGTCACTTTCCAAGCTGGCGGCCACCTCCTGCTCAACCACCAAGTTTTCATGAGACAGGGTAGAGGGCGGAGCTGCTGACCTCTTCTTCTCCTCCCCAAACTTACAAACCTCCCGCAAGTGTCCCATCCTGCCGCACCAGAAGCACACCGGCGGCAGGTTCTCATACACAAACTGTTGCCAGAACGCGGTGCCCCCCTTTTATCAACACCCCTGAAAGCAGGGGCTTAGTGGCATCTATCTCTAGCCGGACTCTGGTGAAGCCAGTCTTCCGCTTCAGATCCGTGAAGTTGTCAAGGGATAGTGGCTTACCAGCTTCTCCGGCCACTGCCAAGATCGTCGAAGACTCCCAGTACTCGAGCGGCAAGTCCGGCAACCGCATCCAAACAATAGTGGTGTTCACTAGGCTCCTCCCTGGATGAAAATCCGTCTTCCATGCCATCAACGCCATTAGTTGCCCTCCCACGTACCATGGGCTAGCTTGTAGAACCTTCATGCAGGCCTCATTCGTTTCCATCCGCACCACAACATGGTCCTCCCCCACCGAGAAGACCTCAGGTTCTGTAGGTAGTTGCATCCTGAGCTGGATCTCCCTCCTCACTCTAGCCACCGGCATCCTACGACTGAGGCTGCGGAAGATGATGGCTCTTCTTTCCCACTTGCTTTGCGCCTCCTCCAAGAAGGACTCCGACATCACCAAAACTTTGGTGAAGCTATGCTGAAGGTGCTTAACCTCCTCTTCAGTGAGCTTGTAGGAAGTCCATTGAGGCGGTTGCGATGGCCCGTGGACCATATCCACCCAGGACCGCTCCTTACCCTCGTTCCCTTCGTCTCCGACTGCACCAGAGCCCCACCCTTCAGCCATATCCACCATATGAAGTCGCTATTTCCTCGAGCTAGAAGATGAGAACCCAAACCCTTTTCTCAAAACCCTGAAACCCAAGAGAAAACCAGGAAGATGACAGCACGGAAATTGATAGACTTCAACCGCTCTGGAAAGCGAACTGCCATTCAAAGTTTCAAAAATAATAGGGAGGCCATATATGTTTTTTTTTTTTCCTTTTTGGTAAAAAAAAGGAAAACTAATCTCTATATTAAAAAAGTATTCCAAAATACAGTGGTCAACTAAACAATCCCAAATATGTATTTATAAAAAAAGATATAAAAAAATAAATAACTAGCAAAGTGTCCACGTCCTATACATAAAAACATAGATATAAGATAATAAAATATTAATGGATAGAAGACCCTCAGCAAGTACAGTGATGAAGAAAACCTTCAAATTATAAGCAACATTATAAATATTGAACAACATTTCATAGAGCAGCTTGTTACAGCCATGAGTTGAGGTAGAGCATACATATAATTATAGAAGATGTATTGAAAAAATAGTATATACACAAGATACAATACCGAAAAACTCCAGAAATTTCAATAGATGAGGATGTTCATAAAACCAAACTATAAGAGTATAATGGTTTCGGTTGTTATTGGTTGTTGATGAGTGTAATAAAATCATAATGCAGAGATAAAAAAAAAAAATTTATGGTAGCAAAGCTCTAAAGAGTAAGTGAATGAAGTTAGTAGAGACCATACATGTTTATCCTACTGCATATATTATTTCACCAATAATCATTTAATATGTGCTAAATATTTTACTTAGTGACCGAGTGAAGCTGAAGTATATTTATCATAAAATTATTACATTTTGAAGTCCATATATATATATATATATATATATTAATATATGTTATGATATCCCAATTTAGTTCAATTAATTATTATTTTTTATTTTATTGATCATAT
The DNA here is from genome assembly GCA_021397845.1 of Areca catechu. Classification (NCBI taxonomy): domain Eukaryota; kingdom Viridiplantae; phylum Streptophyta; class Magnoliopsida; order Arecales; family Arecaceae; genus Areca; species Areca catechu. The sequence goes on along the minus strand of CM038040.1, from coordinate 4,262,259 downwards.
CAGTTGGCAAAAGAAGAGGTCTTCGGTTTCATATTACCATCTTGATCCGAAGACCATACCTAACATGTTTATTACTCCATGTCTTCGACTTCGTATTATTATCTCGGTCCGAAGACCATGCTTAATATGTTTATGTCCGTTCCGGAAGATATTATTAAACTCTGGGTCTTCGGCTTCGTATACCGACCTTGATCCGAAGACTTTGTCTAATATCCTTATCTATGGTTTTAAGCCAAGTTTATTTACTCCATTGTCTTTGGCTTCGTACAATTATCTTGATTCGAAGACCTGATCTCCCAGGTGAATATCTTCGACTTTATTCTCTCAATATGATCCAGAGATTGTAAGTATTTATTTTTTGTCATATCCAAAAGAATCCGAAGTGTGAAGCTAACATTCCCTTCAGGAGCACTGCTAAAGAGAATATATAGCTCACTTCGGATCCATGCTTAAAGAAAGAAAATTCTGGAGCGTGTGGGTTTCTTGGACAAACAGTTAAAATCTGTTTGGTTTGTTGCAACCATTCACATGGTCCGAAACCTCAGATTGAACAAACCCCGAGTGTAACAGCTTTTCCGACAGCCATTACTTACAGTTATAAAGTAGTTACGTTCGTTAACCTCCATAACCGTAAGTAGTTGCGTTGAAGCCTATAAATACTGGTAAGATGGGACACTCAGGGGATCGGGCTCTCTCTTTTTCTTGATATTTGCAAATTTCTCTTTTTCTCCTTGCTTTCAAAATTCTCAATTCTGCTGTTGCCTGTGTTTTTGCTGACTTAAGCATCGGAGTGTCCCCCGCCGGAAAATCTTCGATCAAGAATTTTTTTTACAGGTACCGGTCGATGACAATCTGGTAGAAGAATCATTTCATCCGATCAACAAAGATTAAGTATCAACAGTATATAATATAATATATGATTATAGATCATTTTGTTTGATTGTTGTGGATCTTTTAATGGCGGCCATCAAGAGCAGCTTGTTCAAAGAATTCTCTCCATCACCTTCTCACAGCCTACGTCAGCAGGGTAAAGCGCTTTGGTCCCCCACCCAATATATATACAACGTCAGCAAGGTAAAGCGCTTTGGTCCCCCACGCAATATATATACAAAGAGAAATGGAAGATTGGTGCCCTATTATAATTTTTTTATTAAAAAAAAAATCAACATAGCTATCCTTTCTAAATATAATTATAAAATTTTTTATTTTAATAAAAAATATTTAAAGCACGACGATAATAAAAATGATACAGCAATTCTTCATCATATCTAAATTTTAAACACGAGAATGATAAAATCATATCATTTTGATGATAATTATAAATTTTGTTTGGTCATTATATAATATAAAAAATTTAAAAATAATATGCACTTCTACGACACTCGTGATTAAAAAAAATGGGAGCGCGTGTGGTACAGTTGGTTGTGAGGGTTCGAATCGTGGTTTGGATATATTTCGACTAGAAAGTCCGGAAGTAAAATAAAAAAAAATAGTCCGAGAATAAAATTAAAAAAAAAATTAATAAAATAATCCTGAAGTCCCTGTTGGCCGGTGGTAGTGAAAAAGTTAGGGATATATATAATAAATCTCGTTCACTCGGCTGATGCTAGTGGTAGTCAGGTTGTCGTACTCACTTTCGAATGGGAAACGACTGCTGAAAAATTAATATGCGCCGTATATCAAACATTCTTTGGCTGGGGTTGGGGGACTGTCTGGGAATGGCAATGCCTGGGATCTAATTTCTTTCCCCTTCTTGTTCATAATAAAAAAAAAAAAAAAGAAAGAAAGAAAGAAAGAAATAAAGAAAGAATAAGAGCATGACAGCATGAGTGGCAGCCATCTGTAGGGTTTGATTAACCTTCCTGTGAAATCGAAAGGCTTTGGACGGGGGCATCCTGGCCCTCATTCTAACCACGATCGGGTCGGAGAGGCCCCACCCCATCCCATCCCGCTCCCAGCCTCCACCGTGTACATGTTCACCCGTCCACAATTTTTTACGTGAATTTCTCAACCATCTTCTAGTGGTTGGATGCAATAACAAGACAATAATGATATGACAAACGTTAAGGTGGTAGCAGAGATCGTCTCATATATAATCGATTATAGATTCGAAATATATTTCACATGCAATGACTCGATTAAATTTAAAAATTATTTTCTGAAACCCGTGATGGATTGAATTGTATGAAAGATGAGGGTTCTCTCTGTCCTCGTTTTACTAATCGATATCTTAATGGTGTCAATTTGACATATTCATCTATAGATGGGGAAAAAGCTATGAAAATCTAAATATTTTGTATCAAATATTACATGATAGGATAGGGACCTACAAGGATAGCTACATCGAGTTTAACCCTCCCATCTCTTTTCTTTTAAAAAATAAAGGCTACAAAAATTTAAATATTTTGTATTGAATATTACCTAGCAAGATAAGGACATGCAGAAATAGCTACACCAAGTTTAACCCTCCCATATCTTTTTTTTTTTTTTAAATAATGATATAACAAATTGATATAATTAACAGGCGACCATAAAATTAATAATATTCATAATTTTTTTATTTAAAAAATAAAAAAAATATAAAGCTACGGTTACACCTACCATTTGAAAGAAGCAAAGACATCGCTAAGGCGGTAGCTGCCTACGGGTGATCGGGATGGTGAGAGAGCGTAATAGTGGCTCAAATCGAACATTGTTAAAGGATAGCTATACTGGGATTTATTCTCCTTTTCTTTTAGTTTATCAAAAAAAAATAAAAGAAAAGAAAAAAAGCAAAGACAAAGACCATATAAACTTGTAGTTTAAGTCACGGGATCGAGGCATGATCCCTACAGGCCTCCCTACGGGTAATCGGGATGGTGAGAGAGCGTAATAGTGGCTCAAATCGAACATTGTTAAAGGGTAGCTACACTGGAAATTATTTCCCCTTTTCTTTTAGTTTATCAAAAAAAAGATAAAAGAAAAGAAAAAAAGTAAAGACAAAGACCATATAAACTTGTAGTTCAAATCGAACCTAATCTGACGGGATTAAGATCCGAAAAGGATAGTTACACCAAAATTTATTTCTCCTCTCTTTTAGTTTATTAAAAAAAAAAAAATAGAAAGAAAAGAAGCAAAGAGAGACCATGGCATTTGTTGCCATACCAACTGGCTGGGGACAATTGATTACACAGGACATAGACTCGGGTAAGTCCTCCAAATATCTGAAGGGGTTGGAGTTTCCGGTCCATTTGTATGTTTGATAAATCATTTTTAACATGAATATGCTGATTTCCATGAATTTTGGATCCATATTATTTATTTTTTTTAAAAAAAAGATAAAACCATAGTCAATACGGGGCCGAGATATCATTTTTCCTAATCCTAAACTTAACCCCCCCAAAAAGGTATATAACATATTAATATTATTAATTAATTAGTAAAATATACCACAATAATTTATTATTAATAATTTAAATTATTTAAATATATTTTGTAGTCATTATAACATTACATTTATATGACTGCATTATCGAAAATATAATTTAGATTTGCATTTTTTAATTACTATAATAACATTGGTAATAATATTATTAAATAATTGGAATTATAATATATGATTTTAATAACATATTAAATTAATAGAATACCGATAATAATATTATTAAATCAATAAATTATATTGTTACAATAATAATATCACTATAATTATTATAAGATGATGTTTTAATTATTAGTACATTCATATTCATACATTATATCTTATATTATTTGTATTTGCATAATAAGTATTTACCTTGATATATTATTTTTTGACTGTATTGATATTGATATATTAACAATGCTAAAATATTAAGCAAAATAATAACCACTTATTTTTTGAAAATAATTAATTAATCGCTAAGGCGGTAACCGGTCGAGGGTTCGAGGCATGATCCAGTGGATGATTCGATTAAATCCAAAAATTTTTTTGGGACTTGCGACGATTAATGTGGATGAGAGGCCAATATCTCCTTCGTTATTTCCATTTTATTAGCCGGCATCTTAGTGGTATCAAGTTGACGTAATCATCTTTAGATGAGAAAGACTGTAAAAATCTAAGCACCTTGTATCGAACATTATCCGGTAGGACGGGAACTTGCGGGATAGTTATACCGGAATTTATCCCCATCATTTTATTCCATCAAATTTTTTTAATTATTTAATTATAAAAATATTTGATAATTTGTTGCCATTGGTCCCACGTTAAGAGAAGTTTCTTGTGCTGGGTTGATCTTCCTCCAATCCTCAGAAATAGACCAAGTAAAGCAGGAGCTTCCTTGACCTACACTTAAATATCTTTCTGTGCAAATCTTTGAGTAGAAGCCCAAGAGTGATTATATTCTCGTACATAGATTCATTCTCATCCAAATCTACCATAGAATTAAGAGGATCTATAGAAAAATATTCAACAAGAGGGTTTGTTATACTCTTTTCAAAAATCACAAGGTGCAACATCAAATAACTATATTTAATAATATGAATAAATATAATAACTTGTCATAATATAAGACCTGTTGAGTAGTACTCATCCAGGTAGAAGATCATGGATTCAATCTTAAAATTCCTAAAATCTAAATACAGAAAATTTTATAAAAAAATATAAAATAGAACAACAAGTACACTTTCAACTAAAAATATATAATACAATATAAAATAAAAAAAGATTCGAACTTAAAATCCTCCAATTGTCTAATCACCATATTAACCTACAAGGCAGGTCCTGACTAGACATGGGCATGGGCCAACCTGCCTCGTCTAATTGTTCCGACTTGTGAAATGGACGGGTTTGAAGGTAAAGAATTCATATAAAATATAATCCGAGAGGTTTCTTATTTTTCTGGATGGATCCGGAATATAATTAGTCTAACTTGACCCGGTCCAATAAATAATTAGGTTGATCTGGCTTGACTTAATGGATAAATAAAAATTTAAAACTGTCAAGATAATAGCTCGGTTGGTAGAGATCTTTTTTCATTATCAACAGGTCGACGGTTCGAGACATCATCCAATGGATGACTAAATTAAAGACCTTGTCTCATTATCAACAGGTCGACGGTTCGAGATATGATCCAACTAAATTAAATCAAGGATTTTTTTGGAATCTTAACAGTTGACATGAGTGAGAGATCAAGATATTTTATTTTGTTCCTGATCTATTGACCGGCATCTTAGTGATGTCAGGTTGAGCTACACCAGAATTTATTTTTTATTTTTTTTATTTAAAAAAAACCAGTGATAATTGGGTCAAATTATGCTTGGATTAAAAAAAATTATTAATATATTAGCAAAGCCAGCCGAGCCAATCCGAGCCTACCCATTGTCCCTGTTCCAAGTTCCAACTCAAGTCATTTATTGGCTAACAATATGTCGTTATGCCCTTTGAACTCACGTAGGTTTTGTTTTCTCAAAAATAAGAGATTTTGTGCGGGTTTTGACGGTGTGAGTTGGTCCTAGGGTTTGGGTTTTTTAACTATCCTTGCTTGTTTGCAAAATTTTCAGTTGGTCCATATGCTGCTACGATCTGTCCTCCGGTCCGCCGCCTTCGCCGCGGCTGAGATCCGAAAGCCTTCCTCCCTCCTGTTCTATCCCATAGGAAACACCACCGCGGCGTCTGCAGCGGTCCTGTCCCGCTCCTACTCGAAGGCCAAGACCAAGACCACCACCAAAGGCAAGGTCCGGGTCAAGGGACCTCGCGGTGTCTCCACAGATGACGCCGCCCGGCCCGACGAGGCCTCCTCCATCGACGATGACCTGAACGTCGAGTTTGAGCTCCCCACTGATCCTCTCCCTGTCACGTACGATCCCGCCCTTGATGTTGGCCCAAGAGGCCGCCCCCTCTTCTCCTTCACCAAGTCCTTCTCCTCCCTCTCATGCAAGGACGCCTGCACCTACGTAGACTTCAGGTGTATCCTTCCCCCGGCTCCCATTCCTTCTGAAGTTAAGATTTTTACTCTAAATCGACATCTAATTGGTTCCTCTTTTTTGCTAGCTTGGATGAGTGGAAAGCGATGTTGCCTGAGGGACTGCCGCCGGGGATGGTGAAGGAGTTTGAGGAGACAAGGCGGTGTGCGGTGATGGTGAGGCAGAGCTTTCTTGACTTGTGTGATAACTTCCGCCGGATTGTCGACCCGCCCTTCCGGACAGGCGGTAAAAGTGAGCTCATTTTGGTTGCTCCTGTCTTCATTTGCTTATTTTCTATTCTTTTAATTTTATTTTGTTAATTTACTAGGAGGGTGTGAACTGTTCATAACTGGCATTTCTTAACTTCCACTGTTTGTCTTCTTCTTGTAGACATTGGAAGGGAGGTTTAGATTGCATGGAAAATCATATATTCGTTGAGATTAACTTTTTTTCTACCCCACTTCATTCGATTCAGTAAATAATCGGGTTAAGATTGTTTTAAGGATTGCTTATGTGACCCTTCCATTGATCACAAGGATCAGTTCATAGTCATGTCCATGGATATAAAATTTTCTCTTCCCATTCTTCCATTCATCACTATTTGCTTATGGAATGAACTTAAAATCAAGGTTTTAAATACTGTGGGATAGGCTGTCCCGATTTTTTTATAAAACGGGATATCTTGGCATCCCGACACTTGGGACAGGGGATGTCCCAAGATGTTTCGATTGTGATGTTAGGATGCTGACGGGATGTTAGGATGCAGACGGGACGTCCTGTCCCAATACATGGAATGGTATCCTACCCCAGTATCCCACAGGACATCTTGTCGGGACCTAAATCCTTGTTTAAAATAATAGTGTTGACACCCTTATCCCTTTATGGACATTTCCCAATCAGTATTCATGTAACAATGGAATCCTCTAAGTGCTTTTTTTTTTCTTTAGAAAATAATTTTGTGCTTATATAAAACCTGCAATGATTGGGATTCAGAATGGTAATAAGAATCCCTGCCAAGTGTTTGTTTCCTTTAAATATAAATGATGCTTAGAAATGAACTTACGTTCATTTTTTCTTTTAGCCGCTATAGATGAACAATGCCACATTTTTGTACACAACTTAAATTTGATCAGCATGATAGGTGGCTAAACTATCATGTGTCCCATTTTTATGCCATCCTTGTTTTTTCATGAAACATCCTACCATCAGTCTATTGCAACCTACAATTCAATTTTTTTGACCATTGTTCTTTCTGTGAATCAAATACCACAGAAGAAAATAAAAAGTACAAACAGCTTCCAAGCATTACAGTTCGATCAGACCAGTATGATGAGAAAAAAATCATAAGAGGGACAATACCAACAACTTGTAGAACATTGTTTACACTTTCCTCTTTAATTAGTTCATTGGTACAGGTGATCCCTTATTTGTGGTTTTGAGATAGAGGAGCTCTCGCAACTTCATCTTATTTGGCATATATCTCCAACTACCACAATCATGCCTCATATCACTTCCTCACCTTTTTGTGTGCATTTGTCTTTTCTTCCAATGTAAGTGGAGTTGCATAATGATAATGATGTGAGTGCAAAAATATAAGTTGAAAGAGAAACCACCAGAATGATAACCATACCTAAAGAAACCATGGTTCCCACCCTTTTCATATGATATGTACTTTTAATTCATTATGCAATTGGCTTTTGCTTTTGATCCAGATATGCAATTTATCACACATTTTTTAATTATGTTAAGTATATGGAGTATAAGGTATATAAGAATTAAAGAACCAATATAGGACCAATGTTGAGTGAAACTCGAGGTTTTAAATACTTTGAAATGGGGCTATCCTGGTGTTTCCCTAGAATAGGACACCCTGCATCTGATGATTGGGATAATGGATGTCTCATCCTATCTTGATCCTTACCATCTTTTCTTGTCCTGACTCTTCAGAGTTCAGATGGTTAGATGTTACACCATCCCACCACTATTTGAAATCATTATGGGATACAAGATTTGCGCCCATTATCTCTCTTTAGGTATTCTTGATTTTTAATTGCAAAAGTGTTATTTCATTATCATTAGCATCTCTTACATACCAAATAGGTCTAGATTATTTAGTTGTTCTACAGACTTTACATTGTGATTTGGTATCATTGAGGGCATGTTTGGTTAGGAGTTGGACTCTAGAATGGGAATAGGAATGAGTGACTCCCATTCCATCCCTTTGGTGGGAGGAAGTCCCATTCCTATTCTGATTTCAGGAGGGAATGGAAGTGCCTCAATCCCTCAAAATCCAATCCATGCCCTCCCCTAGTGCTCAAATTCCATTCCCATTCTGGTTTTGATTTTGGTCATAGACCAAACATGTTTAGGTATATGGCCATTTTGATTCCCATTCCAATTTCGATTTTGATTCCGGTCATGAACTAAACATGCCCTAGTGTATTTTGTACCTTAGTAAAACCATCTTAATTTTATTGCATGTTGTCACATGCTACCATGAACTTTCTTATGGTTAAAAACACAAAATGTCATCCATGAACTGTAAGATCTATTTTTCTTAAGTTCCATGACCACATTATATCTATTACTTGCTAGATGTTGCTTGTTTTAGTGCGACAATCTATGACCTTATCATAATTATCAGACATGAAAATTTCACTTAAGATGGCAAGTTTCATTTACAATATTTCCTCTGGGAGTCATTTAAGCTAATCAACATAATTCTGTGTCAGAATAGATGTTGACCTAACTGTTATATGTACACTTTTATGCATCTCTCATTGCATAGTATTAATGACATAACACACCTATTGATGAACTGTATTCTGGAAAGGCATGCATTAGCACAATAGTCTTCATAAACAAAGAGTAGTGTTAATCTACACAGGCATGTTTGGAGGCTTACAGGCAACATAAGCAGAGAATCCTCTTGATATGCAGGCCTTGCTTGTATTGATGCAGTGTAGTTACTTTTACAGTTCAGATACATGTTTACAAGGCACACCACTTGAACAAAATACTTTAACCTGCACATACATAAGCAATAATTTAACCTGCAGATACATGTTTACAAGGCACACCACTTGAACAAAATACTTATTGTAAAAGTTCTGAATAACAAATATAATAATTTTCCTCATAATTACATAGCAAGTCTCTGAGCAAGTTAAATTATTGCTTAGGTGTCCAAGCTTTTACCTGCTTTGCCATATAAATTTGTATCCTACTTGTGATTAAATATAAATTTTTGAAAAAAAAAAATTGTCATGTGGACACCATTTATCCTTCTATGTCATCCTTTTCTCTAAGAATGTGATTGCGAGAGTCATGGCACGTGCTGTTTGTCAGACTGTAATAGGATCAATGCTACTCTTCTTCCCTGTACTCTTTGGCCAGAGATAAAGAAGGAGAGGAACAAACATATTAAGGAATCCAGACTTTTAAAGATAGAGCTTGAGTTTAATTATGGCATATTTCTGGACCTTTTCCCTTTCTTTTTATTTTTATTTTTTTAATTTTGATGTTTTATCTGGTTTTGGATCCATGTAACATGCCTTCTTTCCACTTGATCATGCCACTGGTTGGTTCATCACTATTTCATCTTATTCCTGTACTTATTGCAATTTCTATGCATTATAGTTCTTTGGAAGGAAAGGATGATGAAGGTCCTTTGTTTCTGTTGACCATTCATTTTACTTAATGACATGGTTTGCTCTGTTGTGTTCCTGGGTGGTGAAGTTTCTTGGTACCTTTTTTTGTTGAGAAATTTTTTTTTTCGATGCCTCTTATCATGTTTTGTGGTGAGTAAAATCCACTTATCCCATCAATATCATGGGCTGTTTAGCTTCTGTTTGAACTACCAATTCTATGCTAAATTTAGTAGTATTGTTCAACCAGAACCACTAACTATTGGATGATTATTTTCATGGAACTGTATGCTGATCTAGATTTTTGTTGCATGTGGTATGTGTTAGTGCTGGTGTCTTGTGGCAAGCTGTGTGAAACCCAATGAGCAATATCTTTATTATCATGCACTTATGCTAAGCTGTTACTATGTTTCCTTATTCTGCAGATTCTAAAAGGCAAATTGTCTTGGATGGTCCGGTCAGCTGCGGAAAAAGCATTACACTTGCCATGCTTGTTCATTGGGCTCGTAGTGAAGGGTGGCTAGTCTTTTATGTTCCGAAAGGTAGGGAATGGACCCATGGAGGATTCTTTTATAGAGCCCCATATTCTGCCCTTTGGGATACTCCTGTCCAGGCTGCCAAAATCCTTCAGGTACAGAATGTTTATTGTAATGTGACATACTAATAGGCAGTAATAAGTTCTGAATCTGCTCAAGAATGCTATTTATACAAATACAGAAATTCTCAAACATTTATCACTTTGCTTAATACTAAAGCGCACGTTAAATGATGATGTTTATGGAATTTACATCGATGGAGGAAATCTATCTTGTGCTTAAATTGCTGGATATCAGTATTTGTTTGGCATAGGTATTTGCTACTGGTATTTTTATTTATTGGAAAGGATGCTGTAGCCTGATCCATTTCTGACATTTTATTGAGAAGTGGTTGACCCTAACTTTATGCCTTCTAGATTAAGAAATTAGAATAAGGGATATTTTATGCTTGTTTTGGTTCTCTTAGTTTTGGTCATCGTAATGCAAGCTTTTCTCATTAAAATGGAATTGGATATGCAACGTGACATGACTTTAATTTGGAAAGTCTCCATTAAATATTGAAGCTGATCTTTCACCTTTAGATTAAGTAACTCTTTCCTTTATGAATTAGTGCCAGGGAAAACTCTAAGCAAGTGAGATGCTTGCCATTAAAGGTAAGCCACTCCGTGGTTAAAGAGACCTGCCTATTTGGAGTAGTATCATAAATTCTGATGCTACGTGCAAAGTAAAGTCAAGGAAGGAATGCCTTAGAGCCTCATTGTTCTGTATGCATTTGAATATGGTGTCAGCATTTCTTTTGTGTGTGTGTGTGGGGGGGGGGTGGGTGGGGGGGGGGGGAGTGTATTACAGTGCAAACTCTGAAGTAACACATATAAATGATCTGTCTGGCAAATACCAATGTCATTACATACATGGAAAGGTACACCATAGTGGATCAATTGCATTCTAAGAACATATGTTGTAAGCTGGTGTTATCTTAATTGCCATTTCTCTAACATTCATTTTCTTTCTGCCTTATTCTGAAACATATTAGATATTTTTTTTCCAAATAAATCTTCCAACAGTGTGTGCTGACAGCTGAACAAGTAAAAGAAGTCAAGAAAGGGGTGATGTAAAAAAAAAAAGATTTGCAAGGATCATTGAACCGGTACTGGGATCCGTACCGGTCACTGACCGGTACGGTATGATACTGTATCGTACCATATTGGTACATGTACTGGTCTTGATAAATTGAAAAAAAACTATCTTCCTCCCTCCTTTGTAGCAAGGATCGCTGAATCGGACTTGAACCGAATCCGAACTGAACTTGAACTGGGCCATACCGATCCGACACGACTTGTACTGTATTGAACCGACCCGTACCGGTCCGGTTCAGGCCAATTTTTATGGTTCGAGTTCCGAACCATTTTTTTAGGACCGAACTATACCGGTTCTTGATCGGTATAGTAGGGTACGCCCCGAATCGGACGGTTCGGACGGTACTGTAAACCTTGAAGATTTGTATTTATGCTATACACAACTTGAATTTTATATGCTGCTTTAAATGAAAACATTTTCTTCTATCTTAAATGCAACTGTGCAAAAGAGGGCTTTAGATATATTTAAGTATGTTAGGGAAGTTAATGGGAGCCATTATTTAATAGAAGCCACTATCCTTGTATTTGAATTTCTGAGAAATTGTAAATTCCAATCTATGTTAGATCTTTTTATGCCATTTTTGTTATAAAGAATGGGGTTGTCCTAATGAAAAGGAACCGAGAGTGAAATGACACCCTTGTTTATTCAGCTGAGCTTTTTTAGTGATTACCATGGACAGAAATCACACATTGTAAAATTTACATTTTCAATTTGCATGGTTTCTTGAAACTGTCTGATAATCCTTTTTTTTTTCGAGTCTTTAATTTCATTGACTTCTATGGTCATTCCAGGATTTTCTAAAATTCAATGAGTCTTTCTTGCAAAAACTACCTTGTCAAATTTTTGATCCCATTCCCTTGGGAGAAGGTGCTGGTGTTGGAATGATGAAAGGGGTTGATTCCATGGCAATGCCCGAAGGTGCTACATTATATGATCTAATTCAAACTGGAATTGCTTACACACATGCAGCAGTCGGGGTTGTAGTTCGTTTGAGGAAAGAATTATCACTGGTGAAAGATATACCCGTGCTGTTTGCAATTGATCAAGTATGTTTGTAGTTGCCTCCAATTAAATCTGATTTGCCATTTATGAGCCCATTCTAGTTGCAAAAATAGCTATATGTCTTTTCCTTTTCCTTTTATATTAACATTATACATATTCCTTCCTTTTTGTCTTTGCAGTATAATGACTGGTTTACATTCAGTGAATATCAGGAACCCGTAACTGAACGTTCTTGCAGGCCAATTCATGCAAGGGAACTTTCAGTGGTTAGTATCATTTTGTTTATTTCTAGAAGTTTTGCTTTGCAGTTGAGGATCGTCATCTAGTATTCTTTAGTGCTGCTGAGTAATTAAGGATCATGTGATTTCTGAAAGCTTTAAACAGCACTCTACAGAAGTAATTAATAATCACAATTTCCTTATATGCCCCCGATCCTATGTTGTCTCTAGCTGACAGTGAATAGTTCGTTAAGGAAACTTGTTGCTTATAGTGACTGTTCTTTTCACTATCTAATTTTATGTTGGCCTAGAATGTCATGTTAGATACTTCTTGTTAACTTTGTTTTTGTATGCTGCTTCCCTTGTATATGTTTGCTTTTGAGCCGGGATAATTACTGTATATTGCAAAGTTTGGTGAATCACAAGTAAAAGCCATAAACAATAAGCATCTACACCATATAGTTCGGAATGGCATTATGATTTGATGCTTTTCCATTCATGTCACGAGCCATGTTTCCTAGAATACTTGTTAAGAGTAGTAGAAAATATAAGAAAATTTTGCCTTTGTAGCACTCTATCTGAGCTTTTAACTTATAACCATCATTTTTTTTTGTTTGCCTCAAGTCATCCAGTTGATCATTTGATAATTAAACTGGAGGTGGAAGAGATGGAATGTAATGCATGTAACAATCATCATAGGAAAGTTGAAAGGGCAATTTGACACAACAAGCCACAAATCTTGCTTATTATAGATTTATGCATCAGTATGTACAAGTACAGTGTGTACATGTTCTATGTGCTCTTTAAAACTTATTGTTACGGCCGTAACGATGACGTGGCATGTCTCAGATTTCGTTGGGCGTGTGATTCGAGCCACGTGGAGTTTTTTCGGCCAAGTAAGTTGCGGCTCCGCCCCGGCCGAGGTCGAGTTCGGCCCGGGCCCTCCTGCCGCTCCGCCAGGTGTCCACCCAGGAGGGGTCCATCTCGGCCGAAGCCGGCGGCTCCCCCGCTCCCTCGCCAGGTGGCACCCTGAGACGGTCCCACCTCGGCCGAGGTCGAGCCGGGCCCCTTCGCTCCTTCGCCAGGTGGCACCCGGAGACGGGACCACCTCGGTCGAAGTCGAGCGACCTCCTGCCGCTCCACCAAGTGTCCACCCAGGAGGGGTCCACCTCGACCGAAGCCGGCGGCTCCCCCGCTCCCTCGCCAGGTGGCACCCTGAGACGGTCCCACCTCGGCCGAGGTCGAGCCGGGCCCCTTCGCTCCTTCGCCAGGTGGCGCCCGGAGACGGGACCACCTCGGCCAAAGTCGAGCGACCTCCTGCCGCTCCGCCAGGTGTCCACCCAGGAGGGGTCCACCTCGGCCGAAGCCGGCGGCTCCCCCGCTCCCTCGCCAGGTGGCACCCTAAGACGGTCCCACCTCGGCCGAGGTCGAGCTGGGCCCCTTCGCTCCTTCGCCAGGTGGCGCCCGGAGACGGGACCACCTCGGCCGAAGTCGAGCGACCTCCTGCCGCTCCGCCAGGTGTCCACCCAGGAGGGGTCCACCTCGGTCGAAGCCGGCGGCTCCCCCGCTCCCTCGCCAGGTGGCATCCTGAGACGGTCCCATCTCGGTCGAGGTCGAGCCGGGCCCCTTCGCTCCTTCGCCAGGTGGCGCTCGGAGACGGGACCACCTCGGCCGAAGTCGAGCGACCTCCTGCCGCTCCGCCAGGTGTCCACCCAGGAGGGTTCCACCTCGGCCGAAGCCGGCGGCTCCCTCGCTCCCTCGCCAGGTGGCATCCTGAGACGGTCCCACCTCGGCCGAGGTCGAGCCGGGCCCCTTCGCTCCTTCGCCAGGTGGCGCCCGGAGACGAGACCACCTCGGCCGAAGTCGAGCGGCCTCCTGTCGCTCCGCCAGGTGTCCACCCAGGAGGGGTCCACCTCGGCCAACGCGGGCCAGCCTTTGCTGAAAGGTCCCAAGGAATGGGAAGCGCGAGCTCCGAGGTTGCCCCTCGAGCCGTGCGCGCCGCACTCCGAGAAAGGCGCCCCGTACGGTTGGCGGCGACACGCGAAACATCACTTACGTCGGCCCGACATGTTCCGCAGTCGAGAGACGAGGCCCTGACAAAACAGGACCCGATAACGGATAGCGTCGGCGCCTGGGAAGGAGAGCGCTCGCTCGGCCCAAGACTGGTCGGCAGTTGACCAGCGCCCCCTCCCCTACTCTTTCCCCGCTAGGCTCGGCAAACGAGCCGAAAAGCCGCCCGGCTCTATGATCTAGAAGGGGAAAGAGAAAAGGGGAGGAGATGAAAGCAACAAAGGAGCCTCTTAGGAGCAGAAAACGAGGGGGCAACAGAGGAGATAAAAGGGAGAGAATAGACGACAAGGTAGGTGAGCGAGCAAGAAACGAAGGCGGAGACTCCGCCCAAGAGTAAGATCCAAGGTCCCGAGAGGAGGCCCCTTGGCGTGAGCTCGGCGAAGGAACCCAGCCGGGTTTCTGGTCTCTCTGGCACCTTTCTTGCTAGCACGTTCTCTGAGTCTGGGACTCCTTCGGGGGCCGTCCTAGAGAATCTGTTCCCTCTCGCCGTCTACTAACTTGACCGTCGGAGCTCCCTCGCCGGAATCCCGGCCAGGGTTTTGACCTTGCCTTGCAGGTTTGATCCAGCCAGGAGACCCCAGGGGCGAGACGGTCTAGTCGGATCGACGGCTCCGAAGCCACAGGCGCGGCGGCGGGATCGGCAACACTTATGTCCTCAGATGCCCTTCCCAAACTCAAAGCAGATGATGGGTCTCGTAATATTAAAATTATTGAGGTAAGATAGAGGGTTTCACAAGCTAATTTGAAAATTATATTATTTTAAGTAAAAGTTGGAGCACTAGGAAGCATTCACATAAGTACTTCAAAATAATTGAAGCAATAATATTAGCTTTACTAGTGTCTTTAATATATCAACAAAAATATTAATGGTGGAATCTTAGAAAGCTCATTATAAAAGATTTAGAAACACAGAAACATTTACTTGAGTTTAATTCAAGTCTCTGATTGGTATGGACGATATTTGTCGGCTTATAAGATGTTTCATTTTAAAGGAGGTCGAATTGGTAAAATGGAATGCATGCTGGCATATGTTACACACGCATGCACGTGTGTGCACATGTCAGCATATATGTGTGCATTTGAGTATGTATATAATTACAAATAAGCACATACATGAATATCTTTATAAATATCTCTGAATATATCAGTCATTATTGTTAGGTCATCAATGAAGCCCTTGGCAGCTGAAAACATCAACTCTTGGCAGCACACCGATTTATGAATACATCACATGCACAATGCCTGCCTATAACAAATACAAGCAAATTATGTGATACATTAGTCTGTTTGCATGCCACACAATATACTAGTTTAGGTGACAATTGGCTTAGTGGGAATGAATTTATGTTAAAATGATTTAATAAGCTAGTCCCTTGATTGCATTAGTGAACAACAATTGTGCTTTGGAGGCTGTTGAGTTACCTTCTACTTTATTGGTACACTCAAAGCAATGGATGATGTCTGACCCACAGTTCTTCATTCTCCTAATGGTTTGCTTTTCATAAATTTACTCAACCAATATATACGTAAACATTTTCTTCCTTGTTTTAGGTGAATGCTTACAGATCTATGATGCATGATGATATGATGGTTGGAGCATTCTCTCATTCAACAGCTGTGGGCAAACTACGTCAAGAACTTCCAGATGTTCCATTAGGTGCTCGTGTCATGCTCCCTCGTTATACCTTGGATGAGGCTGCCACTGTTTGTCATTACTATCTTAGGTATGCTGATAAATGTAGAATGGTGCCAACACCTTCGAGTAAATACATTTTTTTTTTGGATTTTAGTCATAGATCATTCAAAAGTCAGACAAGGATAGCTTGTTGTCAGGTAGAATTTAATTACCTTCTTGAATCTTTGCAGTTGAAGAATTTTATTTAGTTTGTTGACAAGAATTTAACGTGAAAGAATTTTCTTAGATAGCTAAATGAACATCGCCTTTACATTTGTTTTATGATTTAATTTACTGCAACTTTTCATGGTAACTGAGCTTGGAAGATAATTAAAACTCAGAAAATCATAAATGGCTTACATGCAAGTAAGGTCTTAGAAGTATGAGAGGTAATTTATTTTCCATACCTTATTATCATGATTATTACTGACCATAATCAACAAGCTTGATCTAGTATTTGTGGGGATTGTCATATTTCATCTTCTCGCCCTTTGACATAAGGCTGAGGTTAACTCATTATACAAGGGTCACCTCTCTCTCTCTCTCTCTTGTTGCATGCATGTACCATCCGAATAAGTCTTCTCTATTCGTTTTCACTGTTGCAATCACACACTGACTGTAGAATGCTCATAACCCAACCTTCTTGTTCTCACCATGCATTCACTTGTTCTTATTGCACTCATCTTATCTAATTTGATGATCTTTATTACCCAGTATTTGCATTACATTACTTTATGAACACACTACTGCCTGAATTACTTCGAGTCTCTAACGCATGTCCTGCTTACATAATTTTCAACATGTATATCTTCACATCTGTAATTGAGTAGGATATATCTTTCCCGATTTTTCCATTCTTTTATTTGACTGATCCAATAAAATAAAAATAAGTTCAGCGGAAGAATTTTTAGCCATCAATTTGAGGTACGGTCTTATTTTCATATCTGTTTTCAATGAAGTTGCACCCAATGTACTTTGTTTTGGTTATGTTGATCTTTAGGTCCTTATCTTCCTAGATTTTTTTGTGTTTCCTTAATAACATTAGAAAGCAAATGATGATTACCCAAAAAGGTAAAAAAATAAATTATCCAATTAACCTCTATACTTTTATCCTTGGGCGATGGCATCAGCTTATTCACTCTATAATAAAGTTTTGTGGAAACTCAGAAAAATTCATTTTAAACTAGTGATGTTGGTTAATTGGAAATGAATAAGACTGGCACAATTCAGCAGTGATAAATAGCATTGCCAAATGATCCTCCCTTTCAATCTTCCACAAAGTCTGGTCATTACTAGTGTTTAGTTTCATGACATTGCAAATCATTCCTGGGAAATAGTGCTTATGCTATGTGGAAAAACTCCAGTTCTCGAGTCATAAAAATTTTTGTATCACCTTTCCTTGCATGAAGTGTCTCTTTGATATGGTGCATTCTTTTCAGGCAAAGGCTTATACGACGTGAAACATTTTCAGAGGAAAAGTGGAAAAAGATTTACTACTTGTCCAATGGAAATGGCTCAGAGATGAGGTGGTTGGCTCCTTTTATATAACAAAGGTGGAGGAAACCTACAGTGGTGAGAAGCAACTGTACATCTTCTGCTCAATATGTGCATGCATATAACTGTTTATGCACGTGCATGCATGTGCACATATATATATATATGCCTATGTATGTATAATAATATCTGAATATGTTTCCAGTAAACTATAGCTTTGATATATTATTTTCTATCATTTATGAGTTCTATCACATGTTGATGTTGTTCCTCCCATCAGCTCTACCACTAATGTGTTCTTAGTCCCCTTCGTTTATCTTTAAATCTACAGGCACAACCTGGCCAAGAAGTCATATTCCTGTGAGCCTTCTTATTTGGATGGTCAGCTGGTGCATTTCATGTCTTGTCATGCCTTCATCGTTTGCTTGTTCTATATTTGGCTAGTCTTCTTGTTTAACTTGTTTTTATATTGCTTGAACAGACCAAGGCTCAAGTTTCTGCTCAAGTTTCTATCTTTTGGAATAGCAAAATTTCATTTGCCCACACTAAGGCTTACAGCTTTCTTCTCTCTTTCCAAAGATTGCTTAGAGTACATGTAGCTGAACCATGGAGAGAATTCTCTACAGAGCGGGCAAGTTAGCAATTGAAATTTACAGGCAAGCAAGATGACTACTTCCTGTCATTTTTTTTAAAAAAAACAATTTTTAAAGTTGTCTTTTTAATATTAAAGAACAATGCTTTTCTCAGAAAAAGATCTCAAGAACAATGATTTTCTTCTGGTTACAAAGAACAACTGGTGTTTGGTTTGAGTGATGTGGGGGTTCAACATTGTCCTAGTATGTGTTGATGTTCGTAACAGTGATTTTACTATTATTCTGATCCAGTTTTGGACAAAGTTTATTAGGTTTTTGTAAATTCATTTGCCCCTCGACCTATTATCGGCCTAAGTTCTTTCTTTGCAAAGTTCTTATATCATTTAAAGCCAAATATATATAATATTTGTATGGAAATTTAGTCGTCGCAAATGCAACAGTGACTTTAACTACATTTGTATTTCCAGATTGCAGATATGATATCTCGTTTGATTTCTAGGTGAGGCACGTGGGCCAAAATCAAAATAAATGCTGCACCGAACCAGCACCCATCTGTTCATCCCTATTTTTTGCTTTGCAAAACAAATTTTCAGTATTGTTAATTTTCCCCATTTTCTATATATGTTCCTTTTTTACTATCTTGGGTCATCCGAATGGTTTGTAGAACTTCATGAGGAATTGAAAACCATGTGAAATTTATATTGCCATTGAGAGAATAGAATTGACTACCATTTCACCCACCTTAGCCTGCTAAGTGAATAATTAATAGAGTTGTAGAAATCTAGGCTATATGATATCAGATGCAGTGAAAAACTACTACTCGCATATGCCAACTCTTCCTTCCTCACGATGAAATGACCCATGATGGTCTTTCTGGTTTGCATTTTTGCACTGATGATGTTTGTGATGTTTGGCAGTGGTGGCTTGCCGTGCAGAACTGCAGTAGGATGTGGGCCACTGAATTGTTAACCCTACAGCCCAAGATGCTGCCAGATGATGGCTTGTAACCCTAAACTATGATATGTTCTTTGCTGCTCTCTCCCTCGTGTTTAAGTCAAGTTTGTTGGGGTTCAATTTCTCCATGCTCCATGCGTCATGTTATGTCTTGGTGGTAGCAAGACCATGAAGGTTTATTTGTCTTTGCATGCGGCAGAACTTCTTCTTTTTTTTTTTTTTTTTTTTTTTTTTTTTTTTTTTTTTTTTTTGTGTGTGTGTGTGTGGGTATGTGTGTAACTTGTTTTTTGCTTGGTCTGAATTCGATCTTTCGAGGTGTCATAAGCTATTCCTGGCATAAACCCTGATCTTTCGAGGTGGGTATGTGTGTAACTTGTTTTTTGCTTGGTCTGAATTCGATCTTTCGAGGTGTCATAAGCTATTCCTGGCATAAAACCCTGATCATGCCTGCCTTTTCTTGTTAATGGGTAAAAACACTCTTAACTGGAGTGATTCAGAAATTGTAACAAAACAGAAAACAAATTGCTTATGAATACCAAGAGGGATAACCATTCTTATCCTACATCAATCTCAAACCAAACACAAACCGAATGGTCCTCTCAGTGTTAGGGTTTACTGAATTGTAAGGCACCGAACCCCATGGAGGGTAACCCAAGTCATATCCAGTTTTTTATGCGTGCACACTTTGGATAAAAAGGGGGTGAAGAAGAAAAACCATTCGAAGGATCTAATAGTCTTGATGGGATGCCCATTTTTCATTCCATATCAACGAGGATGTATGACTTAAACAAAAGTAAAGATATTTTTCTACATCACCAAGTGATATTCTCATTATTAATAGTGTCCATGGAACTTAAAAGGTAGTTGCCGTCTTTTGTTTTAATAAATATATATATTTAGAAAAAGAGATGGGGGAATAAATTCAGTATAGCTATTCTTATAAGTTTCTATCACATTGAAAAATGTATGTTTGATTCAAGAAACTAGATTTTTGCAATCTTTTTCTATCTAAGAATGTGTACGTCAATCCGATATCACCAAGATGTCAGTTAATAATGATCATGATATCATCAACCAGAGTTATAAATTGCTCCGGGCATCCCTCAAGTATACAGCATTGGGTAACAGGACAATTTGCCATCTAGATTTAATCTTGATTATCATATGAGGAGAATCATCAAGAGCAGCTTCAATATCAAGCCTAGAGGAGAAAACATGGTTACAAGTAGACCACCACTCTTCGTGCTCCCTAGAAACAACGTAGCTGAACATTGTGCCAATTATCGCCCAGGTTCAGAAGCACGAGGAATGATAGTGCAAGCACCAAGCATGACCGGCATGGTTATGACCTCATCCGCTACCGTGTGATAGGATCCGAATTGGCATTACTGTAACTAATCCAATGATGGAGAAGATAAAAATCCTTGAATATGTGCTTGGGGGTAGAAAACTATCTTTAGAGACGAACAAATCCCCATGTAACTCCAAGAGTGAAAGATCTGCATTCAACCGAGTATATACACTGGCATTTCTAGGTCACATGTATGTGTTTAGCTTACCCAGTTTGGCTTCATTTGGATCCCCAGTGGGATTATATATTTGCATTTGATTGTTTCAAGACTTGACTGCTTAGGGGCCTGTTCCATACATGGATCAAGTCTATATCTTAGACCTACTCCTCAGAGATTACATGTAATATTTTGGATTTGCTCCGCAATAATTAGAAGCAATACTTTGGATCTACTTTACATAGATTAAATATGGTTTTTTGTGCCCTACCACCAAAATAATATGGTGGCTATAGTTGGATAAACTGATGAGTCGGTAAACCTCATCAATAAACCATTTTAGAAAAGGATCCTAAGATACTCTTTGAGAATATTGTTAGAAGTAACTTCAGTTTTGATGATGGCTTCCTTAATATTTGAAAGATTGATTTGTAAATTAATATATATGCCACTCTTTGGACTTATGGGCATAATTTTGATTATGAAAATCCAATATTGTTAAATGAGTTATTTTGTATCAATCACTTATCATTATCCAACTTTATTTTGTTATAGTTGCTTGATTCTTTGGATATGATTTTGGTGACCTGCTAGGCTGTTTACTAGCTCTTTGGTTTGTACTTTTCTTATAGAGCCTAAGACATAGAAGAAAATGGGTAGACGTTGGATTGTGAGATTAGAGTGAAGCCTTAAATTTAGCTGAATCAAATCAATCTTTACAATTTTGTTTGGACCTGCCTTCATACAGTTATTCTGTAGACCATATGAATCAACTAAAATTTTATGAAGTGATCATGTTTGTTGAATTATAATTTTACCTAAATATGCAATTTGTTGGTTGAAGTGTTGTTCATCATGTTGAATTGCTTGGATATGAGCAAAGCAACATTCTCTTGTTGACTTACTAATGGCTTAGCAACCGTAGCAAATTAGTTGGTAATTGCTTTGATGAGATTTTTCTGATTTTCATTCGAATGGTATGGAAATTGAGCCATAGTATTATTCATCTAATAAACAACCTATTGAAAAGTTGCCAAGAATAGAAGCAACCTTTAGATTGGCCAACCTTCTTTCTAGATAATGTTCCATGTTGAGCTTCATCACTAATGGCATCAGAATGTTGTAAGAATGGATGGATTGGACTCCATGTATTCAGTCGAGAGCTTGCCTGTCCTCAACATCTTGATTACGGGCAGGAAGAGTTTCTAACTATTTCACAATAAAGATTTGAACTTCAACTTTTTTGTTTGGTAGTATTATATGAGGTTCTATCAGGCATGCCAAAATTCGTTCTCCTAAATTCGTAATCGAAGTCAAGAGAACAATATATTCATGATGCAAAAAAAAAAAAAAAAAAAAAGAAAAAAAAAAAAAAAAAAAAAAAAAAAGAGAGCATGAGATGCCACTAGCATAGTGCCAGAAACTCGAAGATGATGATTGGATTCTAGGCTACCGTGAACCTTCAAGGACTTTATAATTGCGGAGCTACCGAGTTTTAGAGATTGATGTATGGACAATTTAAGTTTCTAAAAAAATTAGAGTTTTGAAAATATAATTATCTTCCCACGGAGTTGATCATGCGAAGTAGGAGGCTTCCTTGAACTAGACTCACCTCTTTCTATATAAACACCTCTCTTTTGAGAAGAATGGGAGCTCAAGAATGATTATATCCTCGGTACATAAAATCATTCTCATCCTGATCTACCATAAAATTTCAAGAATCCACAAAAGAGTAATTCTTTGTCCATGGGGGGTGATGTAGAAAAAATATACCATCAAATATAATTGGACCATGTAAACATTATTTTTCAATGCATATTTAATGCCTATAACTTTATTTTAAATGACAATCCTATTTTAAATGATACTCCTATTTTAAATGATGAAATTGCTCGTTATAAAAAAATTATGATACTAGTTAACTTGAATTATGATACATCGTGCTTAGGTTATGATACTCCTATATCATAAAGCTAAAAACTATTTTTTGTTATTAAAAAAAAATTAATGATAAAAATATTTTCAATCATATAATATCTTATGAATAGGATTATGATATCATGTTCACAAAAAGATATTATAAGGAAAGAACATTTTCATTATTTAAGATTTTCAACAAAAAAGTAAATTGAAAGTATTAAATGCTTGTTTGAATGATGAAAATACCCTCCCTTTATGACACTCTTCTATGAATGGGACATCATAATTCTGTTCACAGGATATCATAAGATCGAAAATATTTTTATTATTAAATTTTTTTAAAATTTTTTAATAATAAAAATATTTCTCGATCTTATGATACACAAGTTTGATAATCCAAGTTATGAGATGTCATAATGCAGGTCATAGGATATTATAATTTTTTTTCAAGCGAAGGTATTTTCGTTATTCAAAATTTTTAATGAAAAGATAAAACTATGGACATTAAACGCATGCTGAAAATCAGGATTTAGGTTGTCCAATCAAATTATATGATATATTTTTTCTCCACGGGGTATGATGTACAAAGACTTTCTCATCCACAACCTTTTGGGCTCATTATACTCTTTCCAAACATCACAAGGGTGCTACGTCAAATAACTATATTTAATAAGGTGAATAAATCTTGAATAAATATAATAACTTATCAAATTATAAGATCGATTAAGTAGTATTTATCCAAGTAAAAGTTTATGGATTCAATCCTAAAATTATTGAAATCTATTAGGATATGTCGGTTCAAGCATTAATCAGCCACCGGTTCGACCGCTCGCGCACTCCCTCCTAAACCAGACACTTCGAACCAGAGCACCCAG
Organism: Areca catechu; assembly: GCA_021397845.1. Taxonomy (NCBI): domain Eukaryota; kingdom Viridiplantae; phylum Streptophyta; class Magnoliopsida; order Arecales; family Arecaceae; genus Areca; species Areca catechu. The sequence goes on along the minus strand of CM038040.1, from coordinate 4,238,708 downwards.
AGGAAGCCGAGTGAATGGGCAAAGCAACGATATGATCTTCGGCCTTAGCTGCCTGGCTATCACCTTCAAATCATAACTACATCAAAGTGGCTACATTGCCATTAACTCCAATCATAACGCCTACAGCCTGACCAGTACCGCTCAACAACCGTCCACAGTTACGGGCAGAGGGGAATCGATTAGCTCCCGTCTTAACCATAAGAAGGAAGACAAAACCGCGTGCCGGACCAGCCATTATAAATACTGGTAAGAGGGGACATTTGAGGTAGGCATAGCGAGACCCTGAAAAAACAAGAGTTCCTTTCCTCGTCATCTCCCTCATCTTCAGAATTCTCCCTATTCTGTTGCTGGAACCTGTCTCTGACATAGGCATCGGAGTGTCTCCCGCTGAACATTCGGCCAGGGACCTGTTTTGCAGGTGAACCAGGGGAGCGAACCTATGATCCAGTAGCTCCGCCTGGTCGAAAGGGGATTCTACGCCAACAGATTGGCATGCCAGGTAGGGGAAGTGACCTAAGCATCTACCGCTAGCTCCCCTCCTTAGAAAAAAGGGAGTGTAAGGAGGTTCTAATGGTGAAGGAAAAAACTCATAATGCCTCAACAAGCAGAGGTCGCGCTCCCTCTCAGAGGAGCAGGTCCCTGGCGGGGAACGACATTCCTCCTCCCATGCTAGTCGTGGGACAACAGCAATTCGAGGCTCTTCTGAACCAAGTCAATGCTCTCACGACTATGGTTCAGAATTTTCAAGACAAGGCCTTTCAGGTGGGACATCCGCCAGTCGTCTCCAGACAGCCATCAATCCAGGAGGGAAAAAGACCATCAATATGGGTCTACCCATCTTTCCCTCCATGACCGACCCTCTCTCGAGGGCTGAAGCTCTTGAAATCCAAAACCAATCGATTCGCTACGGAGAGGAAAGAGACCCGGACAGTCTCTCTGCTTCCTCCGAGGACTCCACTCCCGAAAGGGACCTGTCAAAGAAAGTCTGCCCCGATTATGAGGAAAAGCTCAAGGCCCTCGAATTGGAGGTCGCAAAGCTTTAGGATCAGAGAAACCACGGTGACCTCGTGGCTTGCCAGTTGTGCCCTCTATTCACCTCTTGCATCATAGCCGAAATTATCTCCCGGCACTTCAGGGTTCCTTAGATGGAGCCCTACGATGGCACCACTGATCCGCTTGATCATCTGGGCAGTTTCACAGCCCACATGATGATTCAAGGGACTTTAGACGCACTATACTGCCTCGCCTTCCCGGTCACTTTGAAGAAAGTAGCTTGATGTGGTACTCAAGCATATGTCCAGGTACCATTGATTCCTTATCCAACTAGAAAATTTGTCATGCATTTCAGGACCTGCCGGAAGATGTCCCAAACATGGACACCCTGTTCCTCCACTAGAACAAGGGAGAAATCCTGCGAGATTATATCTCCAGGTTCAACTTGGCTACGCTCGAGATCCCTGATCTCAACGAGCACGTGGCCATGTCCGCGTTGAAGAAGGGGCTCCGATCATCCAGACTTACTTTTTCCTTGGATAAAAAGTTTCACACAAGCTACACTGAACTCCTATCAAGGGCTCAAAAGTATGTCAACGCCGAAGAGCAAGTGGCGAATCGATGGCTAGCTGAAGGAAAACCCCTCCCAAAAAAGAAGAAAGCAGGGGGCTGGGCCCCCCTGCACCCCCTAACAATAATAATAATAATTCTAATCGGCAACAAAGTCCCAGGCCCAGAACATTGGGCGGGAGATTCGACTCCTATACCCCCCTCAACCTCCCCAGAGAAAAGATCCTGCTGGAGATAGAAAAAGAAAGCTACCTCCAACGGCCGCGTCCCATGAAGGCATCCTCTTCTGTGAGAAACAGGAACAAATATTGCCGATTCCATCGGAACCACGGCCACGACACCGAAGAGTGCATCCAACTTCGGGATGCCATTGAAGATCTTATCAAGAAGAATTACTTGGGACGGTACATTGATCACCAAGGATCTCGGTCGGAGGCCACAGTGCCCCAGAGGGCCCCTGAAGAAGCTAAGCTACCAAACCAGAGGCCCACCAGTGGGAACGTGGGAATGCTACATCGACCAACCAACTGGAAAAGGGCCAAAGACGATGCTCCGAAACGGCTTAAGGACAACAATGCCATACTCTTCTCCGACGATGACCTTGCGGGGGTCCAACTCCCGCATGATGATCCAGTTGTAATATTGGCCGTCGTGGCCAATTATGATGTAAGGCATATTTTAATCGATAATGGAAGCTCCACAGACGTCTTACTCTACGACACATTCTCTCGGATGTGTCTATCTAAAAATAAACTACAAAGATCCTCTGTGCCGCTCACCGGCTTCGGAGGCAACCAAGTCGATATCGAGGGTGAAATAATACTGCCCGTAACCCTCGTCACTGAACCCTGATAGAAGATGCTGCCAATTAACTTCATGGTGGTCCGAACCCCCTCAACTTACAACGTGATTTTAGGGCAGCCCGTCCTGAACAGATTTCGAGCCATAGTATCAACTTATCATCTCTTGGTACGTTTTCTCACCAGAAATGGAGTCGGGGAAGTAAAGGAAGACTAGAGAACTGCATGGCAATGCCTGATGATACAAGACAAGCAATCCAACGATCTCACAACTTTGGATTAATTGGACCCGAGGGATCCAACCGTTGACTACGGTGAATCCATGGAAAAGACATTCTGGTACAGTTAACCGAGGAGGACCGCACCAAGGTCATGCAAATCGGAAGCCTGCTCGATGAGGAAACCAAGGCAAGGCTGATCTATTTCCTCAAAAACAATGCTGATGTCTTTGCCTAATCAGTTTGGATATGCCTGGAATTCCAGTCGAAGTGATTACTCATCGGCTGGAAGTTGTCCCTGAACACAAGCCAGTCCGATAGAAGAAAAGGAACTTTGTCCCTGAGAGGCAGAAAGCAATAGACGAAAAAGTGAACAAGTTCATCAAGGCGGGATTCATTCGGGAAGCATACTATCCATAATGGCTGGCCAACGTGGTGATGGTAAAGAAAGCTAGTGGTAAGTAGAGGATTTGCATTGACTATACAGACATCAACAAAGCCTGTCCGAAAGATAGCTTTCCTCTATCGAAGATCGACCAACTGGTTGACGCCACCGTGGGCCATCAGCTATTGAGCTTCATGGATGCCTTCTCTGGATACAACTAGATCCGAATGGACCCTCGGGATAAAAAAAAGATGGCCTTTGTCACCGAAAAAGGCCTCTACTGCTACAAAATGATGCCGTTTGGACTGAAGAATGCTGGGATGACGTTCCAAAGGCTGATTAATAAGGTGTTCAAAAAATAACTAGGAAGAAACATGGAGTCATTTGGCACCCTATGACGCCACCACATGAAATTGAACCCAACAAAGTATGCCTTCGGAGTAACCTCAGGCAAATTCTTGGAGTTCCTCGTTACTAAACGAGGAATCGAAGTGAATCCCGAAAATATTCAGGCCCTTTGAGATATAAGACACCCTTCTTGCAAGAAAAAAGTACAGCAACTGATGGAAAGGATCGCCTCCTTGTGCAAATTCATTTCCCGGTCGGCTGAGAAGTGTCTCCCCTTCTTCAAAGTACTCCGACAGCCCTGAGGCTTCGAATGGACCGAGGATTGCCGCCTTACCTTCGAGGAATTGAAGAAATATTTGGAGACCCCACCCTTGCTCCCCAAACCTCAAGAAGGAGAGACTCTCTATCTCTACCTCTCCGCTATGAACGAAGCAGTCAGTTCGGTTCTCATCCGAAGAGGGGCAGATGGCCTCCATAAACCGATCTACTACATCAGCAAAGTTTTGCACGATGCTGAGACAAGATATTCAATAATACAAAAGCTGATTTACTCATTGGTAATTGCAGCGAAGCGATGCGGCCCTATTTCCACACTCATGCCATCGTGGTTCTGACCGACCAGCCCCTCAAAGCCGTTCTCCGCTGTCCTGACATTTCGGGAATAATAGCCAAATGGGCCGTTAAGTTGAGTGAGTTTGACATCAGTTTTCAGCCCCGATTGGCTATGAAAGCTCAGGTGTTGTCTGACTTCTTAGCTGAGTGTACTTGGAAGCCCGAAGATGAAGTACGATCGACCGAAGAGGAAGGAGCCGCTCCGAAAGATACGGAGTCCGTCTGGGTACTCCATGTAGATGGAGCATCTAACTTTGCTAGATGTGGAGTAGGCCTTATACTGGCCGAGCCGGATAGACACAGTGGAGTACGCACTCCATTCTCCTTCCATACCTCAAAAAATCAGGCCGAGTACGAAGCCCTACTTGCAGGACTCCGAATCGCCGAAAACTTGAAAATTCGAAGACTCCATGTCTTCTCGGATTCCCAATTGATGGTAAACCAAGTTAAAGGCGAATTTGAAGCTAGAGATACTACGATGATCCAGTACTTAAAGAATGTATGAGCCTTATCCTCTCAGTTGGAGTTCTTTGAAATCACCCATGTGCCCCGATCGGAGAACTCCCAGGTGGATGCACCATCTAGGCTCGCCACCACCACCTCAGAATTCCTCGATCGTACCTTCATTGAACATCTTGAAGTTCCAAGCATAGTCGAAGAAGCCTCAAAGATGCACCAAATCGAGATCGAACACAGTTGGATGGATCCCATCCTCAAATTTCTGAATGAGGGCACATTATCGGAAGATAAGGCAGAGGCCAAGAAGACCCGCTGGATGGTGTCTCAGTATGTTACCTTGGACGGGACCCTATACAAGATATCGTTCACTCAACCTCTGTTGACATGTTCAGGGCCATCGGACGTCGACTATGCCCTAAGAGAAGTCCATGAAGGCATATGCGGAGACCACCTGGGAGGTAGGTCTTTGGCATATAAAATAATATGCCAGGGTTACTATTGGCCCACTATCTAAAAGGATTCAGTCGACTTTGTTCGAAGATGTGACCAGTGCTAGAGGTACACCAATATCCAAAGATAGCCAGCAAGCTAGTTGATTCAGCTGGCGGCTCCCTGGCCCTTCGCTCAATGGGGCATGAACATTCTTGGCCCGTTTCCAACAGCACCTGGGCAAAGGAAATTCCTCATCATTGCCATCGACTACTTTACCAAGTGGATCGCGGCTGAACCACTAGCTCACATCACGGAAGGGAAAGTCAAAAGTTTCGTCAAGAATTTCATCATATTCCGGTTCAGAATCCCACACACTATAATCACCGACAACGGAAGGCAATTTGATAATTCCAAATTCAAAGACTTCTGTGCTCGGTACCATGTGCTCCATAAGCTGACATCTGTCGGCCACCCGTAATCTAATGGAGAAGTTGAAGTGACAAATCGAACCATTCTCCATGGTTTGAAGACCCTACTAAACGACGCCAAGGAACTTTGGGCCGAAGAACTGAACTCCATTCTTTGGGCATACCGGACGACCCCCAGAACGACTACTGGCGAGTCCCCATTCAATCTGGCATACGGTATCGAAGCAGTCCTCCCCATCAAAGTTACCTTGCAGTCTTTGAGGATTGACAAGTACGAGGAACCCGAAAACTTCGAATGCAAAAGAGCGGACTTAGATCTACTACAGGGCACTAGACTTCAGGCTCAAATGAAAATAACAGCATACCAATAAAAGGTTGCCAAGTATTACAACTCTATGGTGAAAGAGCGGATCTTTCGCACTGGGAACTTGGAGCTGCGAAGAATCGAAGTATCCAAGCCAATGGAGCAAGGCAAACTCTCCCCCAACTGGGAAGGACCCTACCGAATCAAGAAAATTGTATGTCCAGGAACATATCGACTCAAGACCTTGGATGGCATCATGCTACCTCGGCCCTGAAATATACAAAATCTCTGCAAGTATTATCAATGAACATTCCCATCAAAAGAGACTTTCATAAAGGTCCGTTCGAGAATGAGCCTAGATAGCCTACCTTACCGGTGGCGCAAGAATGGTCTCAGTAGTCCACTCAACGAAATCGACCAAAAATGCAAATGTGGGTCTGATCCACTCACCTTATCGGTAGGCCTGACGAGCGCAAAGGAAAGCCCAACCAGGCTACCTTATGATCAACCAAAGGCGCAGAGATTGTTCACATAACCTACCCTACAGTGAATCCGAAGACGCGCCGGGGCGGGCCTAATCAGCCTACCTTAACTTCAAAAGAAGGCGCAGGGATGGTTCACATAACCTACACTACGGTGAATCCGAAGATGCACCGGGGCGGGCCTAATCAGCCTACCTTAACTTCAAAAGAAGGTGCAGGGATGGTTCACATAACCTACCCTACGGCGAATTCGAAAACATGCCGAGATAGGCCTAATCAGCCTACCTTAACTTCAAAAGAAGGCAAAAGGATGGTTTAGACGCCCTACCCTATAGAAGATCCGAAGACGTGCCGAATGAGCCCAAGTTACTCACCCTATCAACGACAGACGCCCCATAGGATGGCTTAATCGAGCCTGTCCTAATGGCAAATCCTAGATGGCCCTACAAGCCCTTCAGTCAGCTATCACGTTGAAGAGTCCACACTCTGCGATATTTCAGAATATATCTCCTACAAAAAAAAAGTGGAGGATACTTTCATTCAACGGAAGGAACCTTACAGCAAAAAAAAAAGAGAGAAAAAAAAAGAACAGATAATGGAAAGGCTGATTTAAGGACCAGTCGTCGGCCCCTTTCCATGTCGACGAGTGGTGTCAGGCCTCTGGGAGGCACTCGGGGAGGCTCTGAACTTCCCCTCCGCTTCAGACTCTGACTCTTCTTCGAAGTCAGAATTGTCCTCATACCTAGGAAAAGGGATGGAAGGCCTAATATTTTGTAAGCCCTTCAGGTGGTAGAAGAGGAAGGCCTTGTCCCTATGTTCCCGGAACCCCCGTTGGTAGGAGTCCAGGACTGCCTCAGCGACCTCCTCTTTGAAGGCCGACGGTGCCAAGAATTTGGCAACGGCCTCCGCCGCCTCCTTCTTGGCCTCCTCCGCCTCCGCAATGGCCTCCGCAATCTGAGCCTTCGCCTCCTCCAACTGGGCCTCCAGCACCCGTGCCCTCCTCTCTAGGCGGGTTGTGTCCCCGGGCCGGAGGTTATCGTCGTTGCCCCGATGAGCCTTCTCACTAGGCTCGCCTTTTGCTTTGGAGCCGGCGGCCCTCTTCCGGGCCATCTCTCGGAGTTCTGCCATGATGAACTTCATTTCCGCAGTGTACTAAAAAGGAGGAGGAGAACGACTTTTCAAATAAGGATCCTCTCCTCTGATATCTCGAAAGCTTTCAAAAAGGGAGAATATGGATCCTATTTAACGGGACTTCATGCCCACGAATGCCCGTAGAGGATGTGCCCCACGCCTTTCTCCAAACTAACCAGAGGGTGCCACGTGTTGAAATGATGCGTCGAAACCCGAGCGGCCGCTCTGGAGATAATACGATCACTAATAATTACTCTTGGAGATAGAAGCTGGCGGCGCTTCAAATTTGGAGCAACCTTTCTCGGGCGGTTACAATATTAATGGCCATTTTCGGGAAAGGAGAGCTTGGCAGCACCCGAAACACACGGGAGCATGGCCGCACAAATACCAGCACAGTTGGCACTGGCAACGGAGAATGTACACGATGATCCCCAACCAACCACCAATAACAGGAGGATGTCTGTCCCTCGCATGGCCATCGATCTAGAGGAAATAATTATAACAGGTGGTTAACCCCGGTCCAACTGGGACTAATCCTAGCCTGAAAGGCCATCCAAGTCCCTTTCGAACCGGGCGACTACACCAAAGGAATCGAAAATGATTCGACAATGCTACGACCTCACTTCGAAGTCAGCCTTCGACCAAGGCCAAAAACACGAGCTCCGATCCCCTCATCTTAGTTGCCCACTATTGAGTGTCGAATCAGTCTTCTGCGCATCGATCAAAAAATGATCGACTCAAAAGAGGCTAATTCAAAGAGAGTTAGTCATTCACTTCAAAGAAGAAAAATCCTCATTTCAAAAAGAGGCATTACAGTTGGCCAAGAAAGGAAGAAAAATAATAATTTTTATCCTTAGTCAACTTATTCATCAATAGAAGCAAGGGTCAAGGCTTCACCAATAGCCATCCCACTATCTTCAACAGGGCGCGCCGATGTCTCTTTGGCCGGAACCTCTTCTTCCTCAGCTCCGTCCCCCGGAACAGTGGCCAAAGAAAAGTCCAAGCTGGGATAAAGCTTCTTAACTTTGCCCAGGCAGTCAGCATGACGAAGGAGGTAACTTTCCACTGCAGCCTCGTGCACTTCGTCTTTGAAGGCCTGAGAGCTCTTGTAAGCCTCGACGGCCTCGAAAGATCTCTCCTCGACTTGCGCCACCCTCTAGTTGACCGCTGATAGATCTGTCTCCATCCCACTAATCCTCCTTTCCAGTTCAGCCTTTTGGGTCTTCAGTCCCTCAACATCCCGAAGACATTCTCTCAACAATAGCTCGATAGATATCACATTTCTTCTTTTCTTCAGATCGGCCACCACATCGGCCGCTTGCACCTAAAGTATCCTCAGTTATCTTCTCAGGACATCGTTGGAGGCGATAGCCTTACCCAACTCCTCTTCTGCGGCAATCTAGAGTCTTTCGACAATATCTTTCTCAACTACAGTTGAAGCCACCTGATTTCGGAGATCTTCGCCGAAGCTGATAGACTTCCGAACACTTTTCTCCAGTAAGGAAAAGCCACGAGAAACCTGCCAAAAGAGAGCACATACACGATTAGTCTGTCTAGCACACTCATACGTACAACACACATATTAAAATCTACCCGTTGTATCCCGGGAAGGATGGTGGACAAAGGGTCCCCGGACCCCCGCCTCTCGGTTCCAGCGGCGGATGCATCGCATCCCACAGGACTCCTCTCCTCCACAACCGGAACTACGGGTTTAATGTCTTTAGTGCATGAGGAAATCCCGCTAGCACTTAGTGGGCTTGATCTCCCAGATGGCCCATCCAATATGGTTCTCCCTGGAGAAGCCTGCTCCTCCCCTGCGGAATAACCTATTTTGACTGGGATGTTGGCATGCGGCAATGCCAAAACATAGCTCCGCCACCGGTCCGATCTCCTCACCGGAAGGCCCTGCACTGGCCTCCTCCTCGCCGCCTGCCTAAGCCATGCTATGTCTAGCCACATGCCACGATAAGCTTCCGGGTGGCGCTGGAAAAAGGAGACGAAAATGATGCTGAGAGCAACTTTGCCAGGAGCGGATAAAACCCAACCCACGAGAACCCCCTTCTCTTATACCGAGATTATTGAAGGCTCAGGTTAAACACTCCCATTTACAATAAGCCTCTAATCGTGCCACGCACGATTGCCCTAATCGACGAAAGTCTCGATCCACGTGCTGGAGGGGACCACTGGAAGGCTGCAACCATGATGGTCCTTTTGCGAATGCAGCCATTATGACTCCGATCGCTATTCTCTCTCCATGTGACAGCATGGTGGCTACCAAACTCCTGATGAACCAAAAGTTTTCCTCGCATATAGAATTCCTTAACTATGAATTCTAAAGTCTAAGGAATGAACCCTTGTTCGGAAAGAGTTGACTTAGCGAAAAATCGTATGGCTCAACTCATCACTGAAGTCAACGGCCTTACCAAAGCCAAGTCCGAAGACTCGACACTTAGAAAATTTCTTAGACATTCCAATTCAGACATTATCATTTACAGGGAGAAAAGGAAGCCATTCATTAAACCAGGAGAAACTGTCAATTACATGTCGTTCCTCTTAACAAAAAAGAAGAAGTACAAGGCTTGAAGCCTATCGAGCCCCTACAAACCAGTCGGGGAAGCCCCTGGGTTAGCAGAACGGAGGATCTCCTCGATTTAAGTAGGAAGAATCTCCTTAATCTGGGCCAAGGCCAAGGTCTCTTCGGCCTGAACTTCCTCTTCAGTCCGAGCCGAGATTGCCGGATCAGCCACGACCAACTCAGCTACGACCAGGACTTCTTCATTTTGGCCCGGCACCTCTTTAGCCTCAGCGAGGGCCGTGATCTCTTCCTCTTCCTTCTCAATCTCATATGCTGGGATACCAGAAAGGTCAAGATCAGGGAAGGCCTCGCCAACCCTAGCAAGTCTGTCATTGAAGCCATATTGATAACTGAACATGCTTGCTTCAGTTACTTCCTTCTTGAACTGCGAAGACTTTTTAAAGTCTTCGACTGCTTTGGCTGCTTGCTCTTTCAAGGCTTCAGACTCCCTCATAGCCGTTTCGGCCTTCAGAGTTGCTTCTTCAGCCTTCGAAGCCACCTCTTCGGCCCTCCTGATCGCCTCCTCAATCATCCTGAACAGGTTTCGACCTCTTCTGGTTTTCCCTGGCAGAATGCTCCAAGGAATGGATCTGTTTCTTCTTCTTCCTCAGCTTCACCTCTTGCTCAGGAATCTTTAGCCGAGCCTTCTTCAGCTCGCCCTTCAGGTCCTGAACTTCGACATTTCTACGGGTGAACTGCTCCTCCATAGACAGCTTCAGTTCCTCGACCACCTCCCTCTCGGCTTTGGCCACCTGAAGCTCCTCCTTTAAACCATGAAGGATGCTGTCGACGCTTCCCAGACCCTCCTCCAGGAAGGTGACGTCATAGAGCAGCTGTACAAACAAAACGAAATGTAAGATCGGTCATGAACTAAATGGCCCGTTGGATATGAAAGAAACGGTGACTACCCTACTTGCAGCAAAGAGGAAAAGGTGAAATCGGACACCTTGGCGAGGCTCCGACCCCGGATGACCGCCAAATCATGGGGCAGCAGAACATCCTTCAGTACGCGCTTAGCCACGGCAGGAACCGCGAGACCCCCCGCGATGGAGAACTTCGAGGGGTCTACAGGATGACCCCTGCCTAGAGGAGCCCTCCATACAGACTCCTCGACTTGTGGCACCTTGCCCCTGTCCGTCGTAGGGGACAAGGCGATGGTACATCAGCCACCGGAGACAGACTCCCCCTGATCTGAATCAGAGAGTCAATTCTTGGCAAAGACTCAGCCGGCGGAGGCCCTTTCGAAGCCTCCACCATCGGTATCCCATCCCCTCCAGACGTTCCTCTGGAGGACAAAGCGCTTCTACTAGGATCATCCCCCGGACCTTTGATCCTGAGGGAGAAACCTGAGTTGTCTTCCTCTTGGCAGACTGACGAAGCCAGCCCAAATCAGGCCTCATCTTGCCACCTGCAAACAAAAACATGTTTCAAGATCAGTTGAACAACAGAGCTACCAAAAGAGAAAAGCCAAATACCTCTACCACTTGAACCTAACACGGAGAACTTACTGATCCCCTGAGGTGAAGATTCCTTTCCTCTAACAGCTCTCGAATGGAAATGGCCTCCGAACCAGACATTAAAGCGTAGTTGGGTTGGTCGGCCGCCAGAACCTTCTTCCCTGCATTGGCTTCCAAACGAGGCTCCCTCTACTCACTATTGAAACTCCATGGTTGAGTGAATGAGACAAACAAAATTGGGTTTCCACCCATGAATGGCACTGGACATGTCCTTCATTATTTTGTGACCAAGACGAGGACCAATAACCCACCATCCGTGATCGTGGAAATCCCTCTTCAAAATAAAGAGAGAAGTGAATAAATTGGTCCCAGGCCTCACGTTAGCCATGTGGCACCGGACCAAGAATCCACAGATATTCCGAATACTACTTGCAATCAACTGTGCGGGCACAACCTAATACATGTGAAAGACCTTGATGAAGAAAGGGTGCATCGAGAAGCGAAGACCAGCCTTTAAATGATCTTTGTACACAGCGATGTGCCTAGCGGGAGGCCTGTTTACCCACTCATCAGGCTTCGAGAGTATCAGAAGGAACCCTTCGGGAACATGGTGACGTTCCCGAAGGTGAGCTATCTTCCCGAACGAAATGAAACTAAGAACTAGTTTCTGTCTAACTACATCACCAGCACCGGAAGGCCCAACCTCTCCACCACTAGTAACACGAACTCCTATGGACTTAGCCATGGTGGGAATAAGAAACAAGGAACAGAAGGATCCAACTTGCAAAAGAGACTAATAGCTGGAAGCGAGAAAAGCTGGGCAAAAGGTAAAAGTAAACAAAGATAGAGAAGCTTCCTCAACCAGTCCTCCCTTTTCCCTCATAAAGGGACAAGAAGTCTCCAGGATGCCTCCTTGAAGGGAGAGACCGTATCTCTCTGAGTCTGCCACGTACATGGACATCGGAGACGAATACGTAACTCCAAACGGTCCCAAGCTGTTTGATGCGGAAAGGACCGAAGGTCATAATCCATGTAACACCAATCGACGGCAGAGATGAAGCCCACATCTTTTCCAAGGGACAGGAAGAAGCCACGCCCTCCACCCAGATCCTAATGAAAAGATCGGCTGAACCACTACAACGGAGAAAGAGGGAAGCGACATCTCGATTGACCCTTTCCTTTTTTCACACTCCAATTATGGAACGACAGCTGTCCTCAACTTGATCTTTGAATCAACCAACAGTTATGGCAAGCAGCCAAACCAAAGATTTTACAATCATTGGCTACATCTCCCCCCAGAAGAAAACAACAATCTGACGATACTCTCTCTTCGAGGCAAATCACTGCTTCGAAAACTGAGAGCGGGGGGCAACTGTTAGGATATGTCAGTTCAAGCATTAATCAGCAACCGGTTCAACTTCTCATGCACTCCCTCCTAAACCAAACACTTCGAACCAGAACGCCCAGAGGAAGTCGAGTAAATGGGCAAAGCAACGATATGATCTTCAGCCTTAGCCGAAGATACCGGCTCGAAGGAGAATGGTCCGAAGACGACACCGACTCCACCTTACGATTCATCCTGAAGAGAACAGCCTCGCCACGAATAGCAAAGGTGTCTTTGGACTGTCCCAGGAAAAATAGAACGAAGACATCTCTCCAGTCCAGCAATGACCACTCTTGGAGAAGAGGCTTGAAGGCAAATCTCCGACCAACCTTAAACCTACACGAACGTGGACGCGACGGTTATGATCAGCTGCCTGGCTATCACCTCCGAATCATAACTACATCGAAGTGACCACATGGCCATTAACTCTAATCGTAACGTCTCCAACCTGACCGGTACCGCTCGACAACCGTCTACGGTTACGGGCAGAGAGGAATCGATTAGCTCCCGTCTTAACCATAGGAAGGAAGACAAAATCACGCGCTGGACCAACCATTATAAGTACTGGTAAGAGGGGACACTCGAGATAGGCACAGCGAGACCTTGAAAAAACCAGAGTTCCTTTTCTCGCCATCTCCCTCCTTTTCAGAATACTCTCCATTCTGTTACTGGAACCCGTCTCTAACTTAGGCATCGGAATGTCCTCCGCTGAAGAACATCTGGTCAGGACCTGTTTTGCAGGTGAACCAGGGGAGCGAAGCTGTGATCCAGCAGCTCCGTCCAGTTGAAAGAGAATTCTATGCCAACAAAATATAAATGCAACAAGTTTTATAAACAAGTATTTGCATCCATAATGGATACAAGAAACTATCCAAATCCAATATGAATCTTAGTATGGAGGCTTTGCCTTCAAGTCTAATTTGAAAGAATTTGGGCAATTTTTTTGAAAAAAGAAAAAAAAAATGATGAACATATTTCAATTCGCGATGATGACGGTGGCATTATGAAAATGTAAAATAGAACAACAGATTACAATTGGCTCCTCTCGTTTGAGCTAAAATAATTCCATTCCCGTTTTTTTTCCAAGATAAAAAGGAGGGGCAACCCCGTTCCATATCACACGTTTCTGTAATAGAAGTAGCACCTAGTGTCAAAGAAGAAGTAAAAAAAACCCTTGCTCTCTGTATAGCCTGATGTATGTTAGAACAAAACAAAGCATGCCCATGGTACCAGGGTGCCGTGAAGGACTGCCCCTGACGAGCAAAGGAAAACTGATAGGCAACTAAAAAGCAAGTAACCGGGGGACCCATCACCGTCCCATTAGAATTTATTGGCGTTTAGAAGAACAAGCCACCAGAGGCCATCACTAGCATTCGTTAGACAATACAATTGTCTTCGAATAACCCGTGCAACATCAACTTGAAATGACAAAACTTCCCACTTGTCAAAGAATGTTAGGCGTCAAAATTAACCACAAAAGATATGTTACAGGACACTTATTAGATGCCTTCGATTCAGCCATGTTATACGGAGAGGATTTTTAAGCATGAAGTTAAGTTGAGATATATCACAGGATAAGATTCTTGATACCGCTATCGAGTACCATACTGGTAGCTGACCGGTACCGATTCGGTACTGAATCGTACCGTGCCGATACACGGTATGGCAGGATGTGCTGGTCCAGACAGGTACGTCCATTTTTTTTTTTTTTGATTTTTTTTGATTTTTTATAATTTTAAGATTTTATTTTGATTTTTAAGGGTTTAGGATTTAGGATTTAGGATTTATTTTTAAGGGTTTAGGATTTAGGGTTCAGGCTGATATAGGATTTAGGATAGCATACCGCTTTAGGGTTTAGAACTAAATACTATTATTTAGGACTATTTTTAATTGAAATAAAAAAATGATAATTAAGCTAAGATTATCAGCAATTAATGAAAGTAAAATGTGGCATAAATATATAATTATATATCAATGTCTAAAATCGGGTAGAGTGACGATGTCCATAAATATAGGAATCATGTATGTACTCTATAGAAAATTCGGCATGTCCCTCCTGCCAGGTAGCATGATACTCCTCTAAGCTCATCCCAGGAGGTATGCATGATGGGTCATAACTAATCGCAGATCCCTCTCTGATGTCCCGACTCTGAGAGCTGCCCAGAAACTGATGATATGGCAGTGCAGGTACAGGGGGAATCCAAATATACTAGCAATAAAATCAGATGCATAAGATACTCCGGGATAATAACCACTGGATGCTGACATCTCGGATGCACCATATGGATCATATGGACCATAAGTTGCCGGTAGCTGCGGATAAGAGGATTCTGAATATGAGGATGATCCAGATACATCCAAGGATCCTACTTCACGTGCAATATCTGCAGCTGTATCGTGTCCCGAACGACCACGCGAAGCCCGTCGCCTATATGGAATCGTATTACCACGAGGTCTATCAGATGGTGCTCCATGATCTGTATCCTATGTGGCATGAAAAAACTGCGACTCCCCAGTGAATCGAATAGGACTAGGTGGCTGCGACTCCTGTCCTCCTGCCCCTCCCTGATCACTAGATCCTCTACTATCTGAAGCACTATCATCACTATCTTTGGTATCTGAATCTGAGTGGACTGAGTGCTCCGATGGAGGTGCAATTGCCTTTCCTTTTCCTCTATCTCCAGGTCTACTAAATGGTGGGGATGGACGATGTGCTGTATCTACTGGAGTCCTGTGAGGAATATGACTTGTTGCCCATTGTCCAGCATCTACCCCAGCCTCACTAGCTACAAAATTGGCTGGTCGAGGAGACGATCCTGGCTCATCAAGCTCTGGCTGCTGCTGCTGACTCATGACCCACCCAATCATTGGATCTTCATCCTCATCAACATATGAACTTGCAGTGGGATCAGGATATTTTAATTCTACTTCTTCTTGAATACATTTTAGCCTCAACATTAAATTATAGTATACATACACAAGATCGTTGAGGCGTTTCTGTTTCAGACGATTCCTCTGTTTGGAATGGATAAGACCAAATATAGACCAGTTGCGCTCACATCCACTGGAGGACACTGTCTGGGAAAGGATCTTCACTGCAAGAACCTTCAAATTTTTAGCAGATCCATCAAAATGCACCCACCATTCAGCTGCAAAAGATATTACATCATTTAGAATTTTAGATTTGGCAAAATAAAAAATTTAATCCTGATATAATATTAGACTTACTCCTTAGTAGTACCTACCAGGATTCATTTTTGATTTACTTCTGACCGCTACAGTGGATCCAAATGAATTTGTGCCCTCCCTAAAAAATTTCGTCTGCCAGAAAAAAATTTGTTAGCTTGTTGAAATTAATGCTATTAAAAATCATTCAATAATTTCAACCTAACTTACTTCTTCAAGGCACATAGCAGCGATATCTGGATCGGGCTTCATCTTATATATAAGATTGCGCAGGATAGACATAAGATCCTCATCCATGGCAATGTCCGGTACGGAGTACTGAAATCTCAGATTTAGATAGTAAGCTACACATATATTTTAAGAATCAGTCAAGTATACTTGTATGAATCTAATTGAAACTTAATTTTTAGGGACTTCATAAAATACTACGTACCTGCTAGATGCAAATCCGAACTTATTTGATAACTCCACCATCCATCAATGATCCGGATATACTCATATGCATGTGATGGATCTGCCTTATAGATCTTTTCCTTTGCCCTTTGCATCATGAAATATAAGAAGCCCATCTGAGCATACCTCTCGGAGTCTATGGTACGAAGTATCTCATACAGAGGCTTGATAGCCTCCACTTATCTCATATAGAGGCTTGATAGCCTCCACTACCCTCTCAGCCCGCTGCCAGGATGTCTGTCTCGTCACTAAATTCTTCACACTAAATTCTCCACAATGATTCTCTCAATATTTGTCCTCGCATATCTGCTCTCCTGCTAATCCTGACTGACAAACATCTGACGCAGCTCTGCTTTATTGTTAAGAAGACTATCAAGTGCAATGTAATTAGTTGCAAACCGTGTGACCCCCGGTCTCAATATTTCCTTCCTGTAAAGCTTCTCATCAATGATAAGTCCCATATATGGTTATATATAAATTTGGTGATAGACTGTGCTAGCTCAACAATCTTCTGCATCCTGCGAATTTTACCAATATCCATCAACATGAGGTCTATACAATGTGCAGCACAAGGGGTCTAGAAAAGATGCGATCACCGCTCCATCAAGATCTGCCCTGCGGCCCTATATTGTGATCCATTATCAGTGATTACCTGCATAACATTATGCTCTTCCACCTGATCAATCACCTTCTCCATCAATCTGAGGATATAACTGAC
The DNA here is from genome assembly GCA_021397845.1 of Areca catechu. NCBI lineage: Eukaryota > Viridiplantae > Streptophyta > Magnoliopsida > Arecales > Arecaceae > Areca > Areca catechu. The sequence goes on along the minus strand of CM038040.1, from coordinate 4,221,773 downwards.
GTCGTGCACCTGATCTGAAGCATCAATAAACTTCTGAAAAAAGTCTTCCCATCACAATAAGTTAAAAAATTGATGATGCTCCGTCTAGTAGGACGAGTCCAACCATCATACATCACCGTCAATCCATACACAGGCCACTTGCTCTGATATGAGGATATCCATCCTTCTAGCTCATCCTTATTGCTGTCCAGAAGATGACCATAGATATCCTTCGATGCTGGAGGATCTACACCTGCACCAGCAACCTGTATAAATGAAATAGCGGAGCGATAATAAGGATTGTCTGCTGCATGGGCCGGAATATGACTGAAATGAAATCAGGAGAAGATGGCCCGCCACATATCATTCTTCTTATCCTTTTTCAGCATTGTGTCAATCCTTTATTGCTTGGAAATCTACTGAAAAATGCATGTGGATCGACATCATGGATAGTGGCTCCCTCTGGAATGTCCCTGGGCCTGGAAGACTTCCTTCTACTACCAAATGCTCCCAACATGGATGCAATACGACTGGTGCCTCTCATAACGAGCTCTCTGACTGAGGAGGTCCTCCTAAACTGTCTCAGACTCTCCTGGAGCACTAGCAGAAGTGGATCCCAATCCTAACTCAAAAGCTAAAGCTGATGGCCCGAATCGCTGTCTATGCCTGGCTGCCTCCTCCTGCTGCCTCTGCTCATACAAGCTCGCCTGAATAGCAGCCTCCATCTGTGCCTCCTCATCAGAAGGAATAGATGCTTTCTCTGACTCCCTGGAGTGATAAGAAGGTAGTTCTGTGACTCTGCGGTCCACCTCTGCCTTCTTCTTTGCTGCTTTTTCCTTCCAATCTTTAAAATTAGCAAAGTATTTCTTCATCAACTGACGGATCTCCTGTAGACACTGTCGGCATGTAGATACATCAGGATAGCCGCCAGCCAAGTGCTGTTTCAACCTTGTTACCCCCACCTTTGAATTCGGTATTACACCATTTACACCTTCAGTGATGCTGACCTGAGAGTATCTTTCCATGTAACCAGCCAATGTCCTGCTCCGAATCCTTCTTCCTCTTTGATGGATCTATACATGAATATTTAAATTACATATAAGGCCAATAATAATCTTTATTAATTAACAATTTATTAACCTAATTTTATTTTTTTAAAAAAATTTTAAAAAATAAAGAAAAGTAAAAAAAAAAAAAAATTTTAGATTCATGTATGATTCAATCATACATGCTACATATATTTTTTTAAGATCCTAGAAATACATTCAAAGTTAATTTTTTTTTAATTTAAGACCTACAAGTACTATTCATGCGATGCACAAAACTTGAATAAATCGACATAAAATTTATAGTGAGAGTAGCGTATAAGCCATACATTAATAATTTATAATTACAATTTTTTTTTTCTAATTATTTTTTTATTAATTTATTAATCCAAAATTAATTTTAATTTAAAAAATTATATGCTTAACAAAAAAATTAAGATTTTAGTATCATTGTGTAGATCTATCATAGATCTACCACATACTCTAAAATCATTGCCAACAAATAAATCTTGACAGCATTCCTTTTTAATTTTTTAATTTGCACGGATTTTAACAAAATTTAACGCTACGAAAGACGAAAATACAGAAAAAGAAAGGTATACGGATCTTGATTCTACCTACCCCTTCGATTTTTGTAGGTTGAATTGGGTTGAAATTGATCCAGCAAATTTTTTTTTTGCTTTTCTTTCCACCGTGCCCTGCAACAGAGAACACAGAAAACTCGTAAGAGCTCTTTGTGCCTTTCCTTATAATTAAGGAAAGGTATCTTCCCCTATTTGGACAAAAGGTCATATGGCTATAGTGTAGCCATGTGACACCAAAAAAAAAAAAAAATTCCCCCCCCCTTTTCAAGCCGAACCAGCCGGTTCGGGCTCGGTTCGATACGGTAAGTTTTTTTATTTTTTTTATTTTTTATTTTTTAAGGGGCTGTACTGTTTTTTAAAATCAAACTGTATCGGTCGACGGTCCGATTTGGTACATTCCGAATCGGTCAGTTTGGCATGATTCGAAGAACCTTGCAGAGGACACTTATTAGATGCTTTTTGGATGCGAGAAAGCAACACTGGCTAAACTCTCTCTCTCTCACAACAACGATTTAACCCATTCAAATTTTCCGATTCTCATGCACATTTTAAATATTAAAAAAATTTATTTATTTTTTCATATTTTCAAAATATATTTTAAAGTGATCCTCCAGCATCCTAACCAACCAATACTATCACATCGCTATAAAAGATAAAATTACCCGCCAATCTTTCACCTCCTCCACGCTGACACCAACAACCTCCCTCCAAGATTACGCAGAGTCCTTTGGAGATGGCATTCGCATAACGATACCTCTTTCACAACAATAAAAACAAAAACATGTTATTTTTAACGTGCACAAGCAATCCTTCCAATGGTTCTTAGGAAAAAGAATAAGCACCGAGAAGAAACAATCCACTCGATGAGACAAATTTATGGCCAACAAGAGAAAATTAAGAAAATAGAGGAGCTCTATAGATAACTACGGTAATCCATTCCGCTATCCCTACGGCTATCCCCCTCCTTCCTACCACCTGCTAACCCCTCCCTACCGCCCACGCCCCGCCCAACAAATCCAGTACCCCAATTCAACCATTCCGTCCACTTGCATTAACCCCCTGCCTTCGGCTCTTCTCCTTCTTATTAGTTATTACTCTTGTTGGCGTAGAACCCTCCTCAACTGGACAGAGCCGCTGGATCACCGGTTCGCTCTCCCATACTCACCTGCAAAATAGATTCCTGACCGAATTTTTTTCGATGGGGAATACTCCGATACCTAAGTCAGGAGAAGGTTCCAGCAACAGGACGGACAGCAGTTCTGAGAAGAAAATGGCGGCTAGGGAAGTAAGAGTTCTTGTTTTCCAGGATTATCTCTCCTTACTTGGAGTGTCCCCTCTTATCGATATTTATAGTGGTCAGACCAGCCTGTCGTTCGGTATTTCTGCCATGTGATTAGGACGGAGATTAATCAATTCTATCCTGCCTATAACTGTAGACGGTTACCAAAAGATATTGGCCAGGCTGGAGGCATTGAAGTTGGAGCTAATGGCTGCATGGCAGTTCCGATGCAGTTTCAATTCATTTTTATCGTCATGGAGTCGTTCGGAGGTCCGTTTCCTGGCCTCTTGACGAGGGGCTATTGTCGAGTCACCGAAATGTCTTCGGATTTACCCTCTTCGGGTCGGCTTCTTTCAACGATGCATTGGGGATCGATTTTCGGAGTCGAGGCCTTCGGACAGGGACGAAGACTGGGCCTACGCCCATTCTCATGGCTTTCTCTGAGTGCTTTGGTCTAGTCGTGTGGTTCGAAAAAGATTTAACGGACGGTTGAATCGATAATTGTTTGGCGCTTGAATCGCCATATCCCAACAGTTATCCCCTACTCTCAGTTTTCGAAGCAAAGATCTGTCGTGAAGAGTGAGAGTACTGCTAGGTTGTCATTTCTTTCCGGGAAGAGTGCAGCCAATGATGGAGAGACATCCCGTTTGGTCACTTGCCATAAATGCCATCTGATTCGGAGATCAAGTTAAGGACAGTTGTCGCTTCCTTACAGGAACGTATGAAAGGAAAGGGTCATTCAACTAGTCGTTTCCCCATTTCCTCTGCTGTGGTAGTTCGACTGATCTTTTCATTGAAATTTGGGCGGAGGATGTGGCCCTCTCCCGTCCCTTGGAGAAGGTGAGGGCTCCATCTATGCCATCGGGTAAGGCCACGTGGATCATGACTTTTGGTTGGCGTCGTTAAGAACTTCACGTTTGTCTTCGGCATTTTGTGCACGTGGCGGACTCAGAGAGGGGGTCTCTTCCTTCGAGAGGGGGCACCCTAGAACGCTCCTCATCCTTTCTTAAAGGAAAGGAAAGGCTGGTCGAGGAAGCTTCCCTGTCTTCACTTGTCTCCTTTTTGCTCAGCCCTTCTCGCTTCTGGTCTCCAGCCCTCTCTCGCAGGTAGGGTTCTTTCATTTTTCCCTTGTATTTCTTTCCTACCATGGCTGAATCAGTAGGAGCCCATGTCACCAGTGGAAGAGAGGCTGGGTCCTCTAGTGCTAGCAAGGAAGTCAGACCAGAGTTTGTTCATAGTTCTATTTCACTTAGGAAGATAACCCACCTTCGGGAGCGTTATCGCTTATCCGAGGGGTTCCTTCTGAAACTTCCGAATCTCGAAGAACGGGTAAATAGGCCTCCCGCCGGATATGTTGTTGTATACGAAGATCATCTGAAGGCCGGTCTTCGTTTCCTATTGTACCCTTTCTTCGTCAAGATTTTTCGCACGTACTGGATCGTGCCCGCACAGCTGACTTCGAATAGTATCCGAAACATCTGTGGGTTCTTGGTGCGGTATCACATAGCTAATGTGAGGCATGGGACCAATCTGTTCACTTCCCTTTTTGTCTTGAAGAGGGACTTCCATGGCCATGGGTGGTGGGTTCGGTCCCCGCCCTGGCCGTAAATAATGAAAGACATGCCCAGTGCCATCAATGGATGGAAACCTAATTTTGTTTTTGTTTCTTCCGACCAACCATGGGGCTTTAATAGTGAGTGGGGAGAGCCTTGTTTGGACGCTAATGTCGGCAAGAAGATTCTGGTGGCCGACCAATCCGACTATACCTTGTTGTCTAGTTCGGAGGCCGTTTCCATCCGGGAGCTGTTAGAGGAGAGGAATCTTCACCTCGCTGGGTTCATCGAGTTCTCCACATTAGGTACAAACAGTAGGGGACTCCGATTTTTTTCTCTTTTTGCGATTTCATTGCCCAGCTAATCTTGAAAGTTATTTTCATCTGCAGGTGGTAGGATGAGGCCCGATTTGGGCTTGCTTCACGAATCCACCAAGAGGAAGCTAGCTCAGGCATCCTCCTCGAGAACAGGGGTCCGAAAGAAGGCTCGAGGGGAAGGCTTTAGTAGAAGTGCTTCGTCCTTCAGGGGGACGCCTGGTGGGAGCGAAGCGCCGTCGATGGAGTTTTCTGCAGAACTTCCACCAGCCGAACCTTCGCCGAGGGTTGACTCCCTGATCCAGATCAGGGAGAGTCCATCTCCGATAGTCGACGTACCACTGCCTTGCCCCTTACTGTGGACAGGGGGAAGGCAGTTCAAGTTAAGGAGCCCGTGAGGCGGACCCCTCCGGGTCGGACTCCCTTGGGCAGGGACTATCCTGTGGACTCTTCGCAGTTCTTCGATACGGGGGGTCTTGCCATTCCCGATGTGGCCAGGCAGGTGCTGAAAGGGGTCTTACTGCCCCACGACTTGGCCGTTATCCGGGGACGGAGCTTTGCCAAGGTAACTGATTCCGCCTTTTCTTCTTTCCTACAGGTAGAGCAGTCGTCGTTTCTTTTGTTTCCAACAGGCCATTCAGGCTGTGACCGATTTTATGCTTCCTCATGCTTCATTATATTGGTGCAGCTGCTCTACGACATCACATTCTTAGAAGAAGGGCTAGGAAATGTCGATAGCCTCCTTCATGGTTTGAAGGAGGAGCTTCAGGTAGCCAAAGCTGAAAGGGAGGTGGCCGAAGAGCTGAAGCAGTCTATGGAGGAGCAGCTCACCCGTAGGAATGCCGAAGTTCAGGATCTGAAAGGCGAGCTGAAGAAGGCTCATCTGAGGATCTCTGAGCAGGAGGTGAAGTTGAGGAAGAGGAAGAAGTAGATTCATTCCTTGAAGCATTCCGTCAAGGAAAGGTAGGAGAAGGTAGAAAACCTAACCAAGACAACCGAGGAGGCGATAAGGAGGGCCGACAAGGCAACTCTGAGGGCCGATGTGGTTGTGAAGGAGTCTGAAGCCTTGAGATAGCAGGCGGCTAAGGCAGTCGAAGACTTTAAAAAGTCTTCGCAGTTCAAGAAGGAAGTGACTGAAGCCAGCATGTTCAGCTGCCAATTCGACTTCAATGATGGACTTAGTAGGGTCAGCGAAGCCTTTCCTGATTTCGACCTTTTCAGCATCCCAGCATTTGAGATTGAGGAAGAAGAAGAAGGGATCGCTGCCCCCACTTGAGCCTGTCAAGGCACTAGACCAGCCAGAAGAAGTCCCGATTGTGGCCGAAGAGTTGATCATGGAAGGTCCAACAGGACCGGTCCAGGCTGAAGGGGCTCTGGCTGAAGAGGCTTCGGCCTTGGCCCAGATCGAGGAGGTTCTTTCAGTTCAAATTGATGAGATCCTCCATTCCGCTGACCCGGGGGTTACCTTGGCTGATCCATAGGGTCCAATAGGCTTCGAGTTTTGTGTTTCTTACTTTCTTCTCTGTCGATATGTAATTGGCGATTCTCCTCGGATGAATAAAAGGCTCCCTTTTCCTTTAAAGAATGATTGTGCTTGAATTGGAATATTGAAAATTTTCCCTAAGTGTAGAATCCCCGAACTTGGTTTTGGCTAGGCCGTTGAGTCGGGCCAGATAATTCTTTTCCAAGTTGATTTTCCTTGGACGCATGTCTCGTTGCTTAGTTCTCAGGGCCGATAGCTAGAAAATTTCATCTTCAGGGGCGACTCTTGGTTCTCCAGAGTTCGCCAGTCATGATGCTGTTACCGAGGAGAGAATCGTCACACAGGTCATGGAATCAATGCCCCGAACCATAAAAGCTGTGCCAGGATGAATGCAGCTTTTTAACTTCCAGTGGTCCCCCTCTAGCACGCAGATCGGGGGCCCTCGTTAATTAGGGCGAGCGCGCGTGGCGTGCCCAGAGGTTTATTGGAAACAAAAGCATTCATCCTAAGCTTTCAGTACTCTTGATATAAGGAAAAGGGATCTCCTGGGTTGAACTTTATCTGCTCCCGGCAAAGTCGCTTCCAGCACCATTTTTACCTCCTTTTCCCCTCATTATTGGAGGAGCTTATCGCGATATGAGGCTGAACGTAGCACAGCTTAGGAAAGCAGCAAGGAAAAGGCCGACAAGGGGCCTCCCAGTGAGGAGATCGGATCGGCGACGGAGATATGACTTGGCATTGCCGCGTGTTCAGGCTAGGAGTAGCACCCCGGTCGAGATAGGTTCTTCCTTAGAGGAGGAACGGGCCTCTCTTAGAGAAACCGTACTGACCGGGTCGTCTGGGAGGTCGAGCCCGACACACACTAGCGGGATTCCCCCGTGTGTCGAAGATGTGAAGCTCGTGGCTCTAATGTGGAGGGGAGAAATCCCGTGGGGCGCGACATACCTGTCACTGGGACTGAGAGGCGAGAGTTCAAGAGCCCTTTTGCCGCCATCCTTCCCGGAATACAACAGGTAGATTTTGGTATGTGTGTTATACGCCTGTGCGCGTCAGCCAGGCTGACCTTGCATGTGCTCCTCTTTGGCAGGTTTCTCGCGACCTTTCCTTGTTGGAGAAAAGCATCCGCGAGTCTGTTGGCTACGGCGATGACCTCCGAAGTCGGGTGACTTCAGTCATAGCTGAAAGGGATGCCGTCGAGAGGCTTCGGATCGCCGCAGAAGGGGAGTTGGGTAAAGCTATCATCTCCAACGATGTCTTAAAAAGACAACTGGGGATGCTTCAATCGCAGGCAGCATATATGGTGACTATTCTGCAGAAGAGGAGGAAGGTGATCTCTCTTGAGCTGCTGTTGAGGGAAAGTTTTCGGGACGCTGAGGAGCTAAAGACTCAACGAGCCGAACTGGGAAAGAAGATTAATGAGATGGAGACGGATCTTACATCAACCAATCTGAGGGCGGCGTAGGTTGAGGAGAGGTCTTCCCGGGCCGTTTGGCTTACAAGGGTTCGCAGGCTTTTAAGGATGAAGTGCATGAAGCCGCGATGAAAAGTTATCTTTTTGGCTATGCCGACAGCCTGGACAAAGTGAGGAGGCTTTTCCCCAACTTGGACTTCACTTCGGTCACCGTCCCGGGGGACAGGGCTGAGGCAATAGAAGCTCCGGCCGAAAAGACATTGGCGCACCCTGCTAAGGGTGACGGGATGGCCACTGGTGAAGCCTTGACTTCTACTTCGGCTACCGAAGGGGTTGACGAGGGATAAAGTCATTATTATTATTATTACTATTATTTTATTTTTTATTTTTTATTTTTTTTGCCAACCAGTTGTAATGTTTCCTCTCTTTTGAAATAAATGACTACTTTTCTTTGAGTTTCTCCTTCGAGTCAATCATCTTCCAGTAGATACGCAGAAGATTAGCCAGTTGTCCCGTAGTAGGCATCTAGGGTGAGGAGTTCGAAGTCGATGTCTTTGGCTTGAGCCGAAGACAAACTCTGAAGCAAATCCACGATGCCGTCGAGTCGTCGCCGATTCCTTTAGCGTAGTCGAACGCTTTGGAGAGGACCAAGCCGGACCGTGATTGGTCTTAGTTGGACCGATGTTGACCCCCCATCAGGGATATTTCCTCTGGATAGGGAGTCGAGCGGTGGACAGATGTCGTCCTACCTTTGGCGGTTGGTTGGAGGACATCAAGTACATTCTATGTTGTCGTCGCCGAATGCATTGGTATCCGAGCGGCTGCATTTCTATGCACCTTGGGAGCCACCGAATGTCCTTTTTCAAAGATAGCCATTAATGCCATATCCATACGGAAAGGGTCGCCCCGATTCGAAGCGTCGTCAACTCCTTTCTCAGGGGTGGTCATTAATGAGCGTATCACCTCTAGAAAGGCCATCCAGGTCTCGATGCGTCGCTTCGACATGTGGCACCTTTCGGTTGGATTGGAAGGAGTGGAGCACGTCCTCTACGAACCTTAGTGGGCATGAAGTGCTGTTAAATGGGACCCATTCTCTCGGTAGAGAGGCAAATCCTTGCTCCGAAAGTTATTTTCTTCTTCCTTCTTAGTAGTCTTCGACCATGAAGTTCAGTCTGGCAGAGCTTCAAGGGATGGCCCAAAAGAGGGCCGCTAGCCCCCGAACCATGGGTAAGCCCATTGGAAAGGCTCCTTGGAGGGACGACGGTGAGGTCCCCTGGTCTGGGGACGTGGCCCTCTTGGAGAGGAGGGTACGGGTACTAGAGGCCCAACTGAAGGAGGCGAGGGCTCAGGTCATGGAGGCCGTCGCAGAGGTAGAGGAGGCTAAGAAGGAAGCGGCGGGAGTCATCGCCAAATTCTTGGCGTCATCGGCCTTCAAAGAGGAGGTCGCTGAGGCGATGCTGGATGCCTACCACCGGGGGTTCCGGGAGCACCGGGACAAATCCTTCCACCATTATGACTGAAGGGCCTGGAGAACATCAAGCCTTCCGTCCCCTTCACAGGGCATGAAGATGACTCTGACTTCGAGGAGGAGGCGGAGTTTGATGAGGAGGAAATGTCCAAAGCCTCCCCGAGCGCCTCTTGAGGTTCTGGTACCGTTCGTCATCATGGGAAGGGACCGGCGACTGGTCTTTGAGTCGTCCCTTTCAGAATCTCATGCTGATGCTGCTCTTGTTTTTCTTTTTCTTCTTCTTCTTTCTCTTTTTTTTGTAAAGTTCTTCCTTCAGATGAATAGAAACATCTTTCTTTTTCCAAGAAAAACTTACCCCCAGATGTTGTGGATTGTATTGAGTTCGCCATTAGGATAGGCCGGTTAAGCCATTCCATGGGGTATCTGTTGTTGGTAGGGCGAGTGGTAGGGCGGGCAATTTGAGCATGCCTCGGCACGTTTCGAGTTTTCCATAGGGTAGGACGTTCAGTCCATCCCGGTGCCTTCTTTTGGAATTAAGGCAAACCGATTAGGCCCACCTCTGTACGTCTTCAGATTTACCGTAGGGTAGGTTACATAAACCATCCCTGCGCCTTTGATTGATCATAAGGGAGCTTGGCTGGGCTCTCCTTTGCACTCGTCGGGCACATCGATAAGGTGAGTGGATCAGACCCACATTTGTGCTTGTGATCATAAGGTCGCCGGATTAGGCTTCCTTTTGCGCTCGTCGGACATACTGATAAGGTGAGTAGATCATACCCACCTTTGCACTTGTGATCATAAGGTCGCCGGATTAGGCTTCCTTTTGCACTTATCGTACATACCGATAAGGTGAGTGGATCATACCCACCTTTGCACTTGTGATCATAAGGTTGCCGGATTAGGCTTCCTTTTGTGCTTATCGGACATACCGATAAGATGGGTGTATCAGTCCCACCTTTGCGCTCGTTCGTCGTTTGTGTCGAATGGGTCGTTGGGGCCATTTCTATGTCATCGACCGATGATCGAGTAGATTGTTCAGGCTCACCCTCAGATAGACTTTTATGAAAGCTTCCCTTTGGTGGAACTGTTTATTGATAATATTTGCAGAGGTTTTGTACATTCCAAGGCCGGGGTAGCATAACACCATCCAAGGTTTCGAGCCGATATGTCCCCGGGCATATGACCTCCTTGATCCGGTAAGGTCCTTCCCAAGCAGGAGATAGTTTGCCTTGTTCCATTGGCCTGGACACTTCGGCTCTCTGTAGCACTAAGTCTTCAGGTCGAAAGTCGCTCTTTCACTCTGGAGTTGTAATACTTAGCGACTCTTTGCTGGTACGTCGCCATCTTGATCTGAGCCTGAAGTCTGGTACCCTGCAGTAGATCCAGATTCGCTCTCCTGCATTTTGAATTTTCGAGTTCCTTATATCCCTCAATCCTTAAAGATTGCAAGGTGACCTCAATGGGGAGGACTGATTCGGTACCGTACGCCAGGTTGAATGGAGATTCACCCGTGGCCATTCTAGGGATCACCGGTACGTCCAGAGAACAGAGTTCAGCTCTTCGGTCCAAAGCCCCTTGACGTCGTTCAGTCGAATCTTCAGACCATGGAGAATGGTCCGATTTGTCGCTTTGGCCTCTCCGTTGCACTATGGATGACCGACTGATGTTAATTTATGAAGTATATGGTACTGGGTACAGAAGTCTCTGAACTTGGGATTGTTGAATTGCCTCCTATTGTCTGTGATTATGGTGTGGGGAATCTCGAACCAAAATATAATGAAGTTTTTGACAAAACTTTCAACCTTCTTTTTTGTGATGTGAGTCAAGGGTTCAGCCTCGATCCACTTGGTAAAGTAGTCGATGGCGATAATTAGAAATTTTCTTTGTCTAGATGCCGATGGGAACGGGCCAAGAATGTCCATGCCTCACTGGGCGAAAGGCTAGGCGACCGTCAGTTGGGTGAGTTGGCTTGCCGGCTGTCTCTGGATATTGGTGTACCTCTGGCACTGGTCACATCTTCGGACAAAGTCGATCGAGTCTTTTTGGATGGTGGGCTAGTAGTAACCCTGGCATATTATTTTGTATACCAGGGATCTACCCCCAAGTGATCTTCGCATATACCTTCGTGGACTTCTCTTAGGGCATAATCGGCATCCGATGATCCAAGGCACTTCAGTAGAGGTTGAGTGAATGATCTCTTGTACAAGATCCCGTCTAAGATGACGTACTGAGATGCCATCCAGCGGACCTTTTTGGCTTCTGCCTTATCTTCCGGCAATGTGCCCTCATTCAAGAATTTGAGTATGGAATCCATCCAATTAGGTTCGATCCCGATTTGGTATACTTTTGAGGCTTCTTTAGTTGTGCTTGGAACTTCAAGGTATTCAATGAAGGTACGTCCGAGAGATTCCAGAGTAGTGGTGGTGAGTCTAGACAATGCATCCGCTCGGGAGTTCTTTGATCGGGGCACATAGATGATTTCAATGAGCTCCAATCAGGAGGACAGGGATTGTACCTTCTCTAAATATTGGATCATTATAGGATCCCTAGCTTCGAAGTCGTCTTTGACTTTGTTCACTACCAGCAGGGAGTCTGAAAAGATATGGATCTTTCGAACCCCTAAGCTTTCGGTGATGCGGAGTCCCGCAAGTAAAGCTTCATATTCGGCTTGGTTATTTGAAGTATGGAAGGAGAACCGGAGTGCATACTCCACCGTGTCCATCTGGTTCGGCCAGTATGAGGCCTGCTCCGCATCCCGTGGAATTGGATGCCCACATGGAGGACCCAGATGAATTATGCATCCTTCGGACTAGCTTCTTCTCCTTCGGCTCCCTTGTTGGCCATTCGGACCTCGTCTTTAGCCTTCCATGTGCATTCGGCTAGGAAGTCGGATAACACCAGCACCTTCATGGCCGATCGGGGTTGAAAGCTGATGTCGAACTCACTCAACTTAATAGCCCATTTAGCTATTCTTCCTGAAATATGTGGACAACGGAGAACGACTTTGAGGGACCGGTCAGTTAGGACCACAATGGCGTGGGTGTGGAAATAAGGTCGTAGTCATTTTGCCGTAATTATCAGGGAGTAGATCAGCTTCTGCATTCTTGAGTACCTTACCTTCGCATCATACACGACCTTGTTGATGTAGTAAATTGGCTTATGGAGCCCATTTGCTTCTTTTCGGACGAGGACTGATCTAACTGCTTCATCCGTGGCGGAGAGGTATAGGTAAAGAATCTCTCCTTCATGAGGTTTGGAGAGTAATGGTGGTATCTCCAAGTACTCTTTTAATTCCTCAAAGGCAAGACAGCAGTCCTCGATCAATTCGAAGCCCCGGGACTGTCGGAGTACCTTGAAGAAAGGGAGATACTTCTCAGTTGATCGGGAAATGAATATGCTTAAGGAGGCGATTCTTCCCGTCAGTTGTTGTACTTCCTTCTTACAAGAAGGGTGTCTCATATTCTGGAGGGCTTGGATCTTTTCAGGGTTTGCCTCGATTCTTTGCTTGGTAACGAGGAACCCCAAGAATTTGCCTGAGGTCACCCTGAAAGCACACTTTGTTGGATTCAGCTTCATCTGATGGCGCCGTAAGGCGTTAAATGACTCTTCCAAGTCTTTGACGTGGTCTTCTTTAAGGAGGCTCTTTACGATCATGTCGTTGACATAAGCCTCTATATTTCTTCTCAGCTGTTCTTTAAACACTTTGTTGGTCAGCCTTTGGAACGTCATCCCGGTGTTCTTCAGTCCAAATGGCATCATCTTGTAACAGTAGAGACCTTTTTCAGTAACGAAGGCAGTTTTTTCTTTGTCCCGAGGGTCCATTCGGATTTGGTTGTACCCAGAGAATGCATCCATGAAGCTCAATAACTGATGGCCTGCAGTTGCATCGACCAATTGATCAATTTTCGGCAAAGAAAAACTATCTTTCGGGCAAGCTTTGTTGAGGTCTGTGTAATCTATGTAGATCCTCCATTTGCCACTAGCTTTCTTTACCATTACCACGTTGGCCAACCATTCGGGGTAGTGGACCTCCCGAATAAATCCCGCTCTAAGGAGCTTATTTACTTCATCTATCGCCCGCTGCCTTTCTGGGACGAAATTCCTCTTCTTCTGCCGGATCGGCTTGTATTCAGGGATAACTTCCAGTCGATGAGTAATCACTTCGGCCAGAATTCCAGACATATCCAAAGCTGACCAAGCAAAAACGTCAGCATTGTTCTTGAGGAAGTAGATTAGCCTCGCTTTTGTTTCTTCATCAAGCAAGCTTCTAATCTGTATAACTTTGGTGGGGTCCTCTTTGGTCAATTGTACCGGGATGGTTCTTTCCATAGGCTCGCCATAGTCTACAGTTGGGTCCCTTGGATCCAATTGGTCAGAAGTTGTGGGATTGACCGACTGTTTGTCCTGGATCATCAAGCACTGTCGTGCGGCCCTTTGGTCTCCCTTCACCTCCTCGACCCCACTCCTAGTGGGGAACCGCACTAAGAGATAATACGTTGACACTATGGCCCGAAATTTGTTCAAGACGGGCCGTCCCAAGATCACGTTGTAGGCCGAAGGGGTTCGGACTATCGTGAAATTGATTGACAATGTCTTCTGTCGGGGTTTGGTACCGAGGGTTATAAGCAGTATTATTTCACCTTCTACATCAACTTGATTTCCTCCGAAGCCGGTGAGTAGAATAGGAGACCTTTGTAACTTGTTTATAGGTAAACACATTCGGGAGAAAGCATCGTAGAGTAAGATGCCTACAGAGCTTCCATTATCAATTAGGATGCGCCTTACATCGTAGTTGGATACTACGACCGATATTATAACTGGATCATCATGTGGGAGTTGAACTCCCACAAGGTCATCATTGGAGAAGAGTATGGAATTATTATCCTTGAGTCGTTTCGAGGCATCGTCTTCAGCCCTTTTCCAGTAGGTTGGCCGATGTAGCATTCCCACGTTGCCGCTGGTGGGTCTTTGATTCGGTAGCTCTACTTCCTTAGGAGCCCTCTGGGGAGCCGTGGCGTCAGGCCTAGGTGCTAGGCGATTGATGTATTGTCCCAAGTAGCCCCTCTTGATGAGATCTTCAATGGCATCCATAAGCTGGATGCACTCTTCGGTGTTATGGCCATGGCCCCGATGAAATCTGCAATATTTATTTCGATTCCTTACGGAAGAGGATGCTTTCATGGAACGCGACCGTTGAAGATAATTCTCTTTTTCGATCTCCATCAGAATTCTCTCCTTGTAGAGATTGAGAAGGGTGTAAGAGTCGAATCTTCCGTCCAACGCTCTAGGCTTGGGACTTTGTCGCCGATTGGAGCCACCGTTGTTGCTGTCGCTGTTGTTGTTGGAGGGTGCAGGGGGATCCGGCCCCCTGCTGTTCTTCTTTTTTGGAAGGGGTTTCCCTTCAAATAGTCGTCGGTTTAACACCTACTCTTCAGCATCGACATATTTCTGAGCTCTTGATAGGAGCTCAGCATAGCTTGTGAAAAATTTCTTATCCAGGGAGAAAGTAAGCCTGGATGATCGAAGCTCATTCTTTAACGCAGACATGGCCACATGCTCATTAAGATTAGGAATCTCAAGGGTAACCGAGTTGAACCTGGAGATATAGTCTCGCAGGCTTTCTCCTTCATTCTGGTGGAGGAGGAAAAGGGTGTCCGTGTTTCGGGATGTCTTGCAGCAGGTCCTGAAATGCAAGACAAATAACTTTTTGAGGTCAGAAAAAGAGTCAATAGTACCTAGACGTATGCTTGAATACTACATTCGAGCCGCCTTCTTCAGAGTAGCAGGGAAGGCAAGACAGTATAGTACGTCCGAGGCTCCTTGGATCATCATATGGGCTTTAAAACTGTCCAGATGATCGAGTGGATCAGTAGTACCGTCTTAAAGTTCCATCTGAGGAACTCTGAAGTACCGAGGGACGATTTCGGCCATGACACGAGGGGTGAACGGAGGACGTGACTCGTAAGCCATAAGACCACCGTCATTCCTCTCGTCCTGTAGTTTCGCAACCTCCGATTCGAGGGCTTTAAGCTTCTCTTCAAAATTGGTGTGGGCTTCCTTCGACAGATCTCTTTTTGGGATGGAATCTTCAGAGAAAACGGAGGGGGATCGCTTAAATTTTTTTCTCCTTCGCAGGGAACTGGCAGTCTTCAGGTTCCGAGAGTTATGGCCCTCGGGAGAAGAGTGATCCTGGAGAGAGAGAGATGGGTAGACCCAGGTTGATGGTCTTCTCTTCTTTGGGATTGATGACTGTGCCTAGATACGGCCGGCGGATGTCCCACCTGGAGAGCTCTGTCTTGAAAATTCTGAACCATGACCATAAAGCGTTAACCTGATTCAGAAAGGTCTCAAATTGCCGCTGTTCCACAAGTATGGGAGGCGAGACGTCGTTTGCCGACAGGTCATTCCTGTGAGAGGGAGAACAACCCCTGCTTGTCAAAGCATTCAGAGCTCTTCCTCTTGCCATTGGGATCTCCTTTTTACTCTCATTTTTCAAGGAAAAAAAGGGGGTTAGCAGTGGATGCCTAGATACCTATCCCCCCTACCTGGCACGCCAATCTGTTGGTGTAGAACCCTCCTCGACCGGACGGAGCCGCTGGATCGCGGTTCGCTCTCCCATGCTCACCTGCAAAACAAGTCCCTGATCAGATTTTCTTTGGTGGGGGACACTCCGATGCTTAAGTCAGGAACGGGTTCCAACAACAGAATGGAAAGCAGTTCTGAGAAGAAAATGATGGCTAGGAAATAAGAGTTGCTCTTGTTTTCAAGGATTATCCCTCCTTACCTGGAATATCCCCTCTTATCAATATTTATAATGATCAGGCCAGCCTGTCATTCGATATTTTCGTCCTGTGATTAGAATGGAGATTAATCAATTCCATCATGCCTAAAATTGTAGGCTATTACCAAAAGGTATTGACCAGGTTGGAGACGTTGAAGTTGGAGCTAACGGCTGCATGGTCGTTTCGATGCAGTTTTAGTTCATTTTCGTCGTCATGGAATTGTTCGGAGGTCTATTTCCTGGCCTCCTCTTGATGAGGGACTATTGTCGAGTCACCGAAATATCTTTGAATTTATCTCTTTCGGGTCGACTTCTTTCAACAATGCACTGAGAATTGATTTTCAGAGTCGAGACCCTCATACAGAGCCGAAGACTGGGCCTACGCCCATTCTCATGACTTTCTTTGAGTACTTTGGTCTAGTCATGTAGTTCAAAAAAAAATTAACGGACAGCCAAACTGATAATTGTTTGAAGCTTGAACTGCCACATCCCAACAACTCCTGCGACGCCCGTTACAATTCCCACAATTGTCCATATCCCCAACATACCCCTATCCCTACCCCTATCATTCTATCCCCCATGATCCCCAACCCGATTCCCCAGGCTCCCACCACATCGACAGCTCACACTACAAGTCCACCACCTCCGTGACCAGCCAGTCACCCCCCTCCCATCCTCCCACCCGCTCTGATAGCTTCACCATCCACAACGCAACCCCCAAAAATCCTTCACTCCTAGCGCCCACCACCATCACCATCATCCTCATCCCCTGGTGATCGATCTCCTCGCCAATACTCACTGCTCAGATCAGCCTCCAATCTTGTCCTCCAACGTCGGCTTCCTACAAGCTATACTTGATGCCCCTTTTTGGTCCTTACAGACCTCCTACAGCATCCGCTCGCCCCTTGCGGTAACAGCCCGCATGCCCTCGAGGCATCCCTCAAAATCTTACCGCTTCACAACAGCCTCGACTGGCGGGCATGCAAGGTGTGGGGACATTCCTATGGGCATCCTCATCTCCACTTGGGTGGGCAACGAGCTAGGCACCAATCATCTAGCCCACGCACACACCTCGCCTGCTCTGGGGTTCGGGGCAATAGGGTTCATAATGGGGATGAGAAGCTAGCACTGATAAGGCTCCACGAAGAAGGTTAAAATATTCACCTCCAAACAAGAAGGATATTTTTGTTCTATAGTTTTACGCTATCGTATCATGGTCACACGCCACCATTTTATTAATGAAAATAAATCTTTTAAAAATAAAAGAATGTGTACCAGAATCCTCCAAACTTGAGAGGGTAAAACTATATTTCCCTCCCCCCCGCCGTTTTTTATTTTTTTAACCTGAAACTTTCATGGCAAATATGCAACAATGCTCTGGAAGTTCTGGGGAAAATAACATGACAGGAAACCTCTAGCAGACAAAGTCCTGGAAATTAAAACCAATTCTAGACAACTAACCAGCAACACCACCTTTTGAGCCTGGAAAGCATGCACAAACAACCAACCAAACAGGTCTGACCTCATATTCAAACCTTCTAAAATACACATCAGGAAACTTGAACTATACTTGTTGCAACATGAATTATGCACAAATGGACATTGCAACAGCTTTGGTGCTCAAATAAGATTCAGTTTTAGGAAAGAAATGCAAGCATGATAGAAAAAAAACAAGTCAAAAAGGAGAAGAAATCTCACAATGTAATGCAAGCTTCTAAGAATAACTAATAGACAAATATATGAAAGTGCACACAACCTCAAGCTAAATAACAGTTAGCCATATACCAAAATACAGAACAATAGATAGCTAAAATGCATTTGTAAATGAAAGAAATAGGGACCCAGCATACAAATCAGACATTTCATTTGGTGGACAAATTACCGTACTGCCATGGGTTAAATTCAATTGATTTGATGTCACCCTCCTCGATGGAATCTGAGTTATCAATGATAGCCCTATGTTCGGTGTATTTACCATTGTACTCGTATACGTCCAAGTCTCCCCAAGGTGTTGGCGTAATTTCATCGGTCAAGTTGAACCATCTTGGAGTGAATTGGTGCCCATTTGCTTCTCTGTTTCTTTTTTCTGCTCTCTGCCTCTCCTCCAGACTGAAAACCAACAACATCAACAGTAAGGAATGCAAATTCTAAAAGACCATGTATTTCAGTGGCAACAATGTTCGGCAAATGCATTCAAGCTTTAGGTTGTGTGCAACAATGCAAGGTGCAATTTTTCCATCAGACATCCACTGTCATATTTACTAGTGAAACCAAACTTCAGCGATGAGCACTCTTTAAGTTTTTAACAAGTTCAGTAATGCAACCAAAGTTGAAGGCACATGAACTTGGATATTATGTGCAAACATACCTGCTCTTTTCTGCACCAGATTTAGACATATCACCCTTCTCAAGTGCATATCTATCAGGCCGCAATCGGGAATCTGATGCTAATAACTTCTTAGGTGCCGTGTCAAAGCTGTTTATTTTATGGGCAAAGTATGTGTATTGGTATTTGTCATTCTCCGGAGTGGCAGCAACCCTCCAGACCTGGATTCAGATATCCAAATGTTTTACCAATTACTGCAGCTAGAAGAAAAAACTCTAGATGTGAATGGATAACATAGAACGCAAAATGAAGCAAGCCATAGATGCTGCAGAAGTAGTGGACATATGCTTTGCACATGGATCACGGTAGATCAAGTGCACAATTTAAAAAAAATTGAGCTATAAAGAAGCCTAGACAGATAACCTGAACTGCAAAAAAAGTAATTCCTAATGAAGTAAACATGTACTAGTCAAGCAAGTTTATGCAGGTCTTTCATAAATTCAAAACCATTATTTCCTACTTGACAAATGACTAAGTTGCTGGAATCTTGAAGGTCATAATAAGTTGCAGCGATTTCCAAATTCCGTTTTTTTTTTTTTTTTGGAAGGAAGAAACCCACATTTTTTTTTTTTTTCACGCTCAAGTGAACCAGATAACAGAAAGAAGAAAAGCACTAGATTCTTGGTTACAATTTTTACCAGATGCAGAACTAGAGCAAGAAACATACTGTCAGAACAGTGCCGCATGGAGGGAGGATTAACCAAGATCTAGCGGTGATGACGGTTCTTCAGAGTATTGAGATACCAAGGACCAGATATCCAGCAGCAAGGCTTAACATAACATATGCTAGATACCCAGCAGCAAGCCTTGACGTAACATAGGCTGCTTTTCCGAAACAGGGTACACCTGTTATTTTTGGTTGTCCAGAGCTCTGTAGCTTTTACCTTTCAGATTGCTGCTTTAACAAGCATGAACAGCAAGGTCTGATTGACCCTAGCCACCAGGCAACTTTTGTTTATTTCATTCCTACTATGAAATGAATTAGATCAGTCTTCATTCATCTTCCCCTTCACAGGAAAAATAAGATGGCAAACATACAGGAACGCTTGTTCATTCATGCACTCACATATCTATCACTTGGTGTCTACATCTTGAAACGTGGCCAGCTGTGATCTAAGATTTCCAGATTTTTTAAGTGTAAGATAGAGGGGGTTGAGATTTGACTACTCTCTAATTAACATGAATTTAGGCAAATTATATAGCAACTCTTCTTTTGTTTCCTTTTTAGATCACCTGTTAAGCTTCCATGCTAGGACTCCTAAGAAACAGATGGGAAAAAAGATCAGGTAGCACCGGGACCCTAAGAAAGAGAGAGAGTTAAAAAAACCTTACATTTTCTTTCACATTGTTATCATTTGAGCAAACAATGGAATGCCTTCCCCTTCAGAGGTATTACGGACACTCTGGAGGACCTCGTGTAAAGTATAGATTTGTTTACATGTACTAAGCTAGCATTACTCACTTGACACTTGTTGATAATAGCTAGCACGACTTCTTCTATCACAGTTTCTGGGATAAACTAACTTGAGAATGCTGACTGTATGCCCTATTCCACCAAAATACATATTGAAGAAATTTCTTTCAGATTTTCGATTACTAATATGAACCTCCAGCAGACTGCTGATGACATTATAGGTTCTGACAGGAAATACTGCAACTAATCTAGAGTATATATGAGCTTCTTGTCGCGACTGCAGGACTGTGTATTTTCAAATTTCAATGGACTGAACCAAAATATAATAAATTCGTAACTGCATGAAAGGCTATTAGCAACCCTACTTCTAGATTCATAAAAACTAATACATATCATTTGATATATAACATGTTTAAAAGGCAGTGGTGTTAGAAGGAATCCTACTAAATTTGATAAAAAAGAAGGAAAAAATGTTTAAACTTTGTAATTTCAAAATAAAAATCAAATGGAAGAGTAGCAAAACTATAGAGCCATAACAAAGATTCTGAAAAGCCGTGAAGCAGGATTCTATCATACATAAAACACCTTGAACAGAAATGTAAAATCTGAAGCAACATTCACCAAACCATATCCAGTTTTACACAAACTTGTTAAGAACCTTTTCTTGTTATATGTAATAGTCCCAAAAGCCTTAAAATTTCTTAGTTGCTTTGGCATCCCCTTCCATTGTCTCGATCGACATTGTTTACCTAGAGACAACAACTCCAAACACAGATATTGCACGACCAGGCCAGCATTCAGATACTCATCTTTTCTTTTCGGTTAAATATATACTTGAGTTTGCTCACAACCAAATCTGTAGTACTGGGAATTAAACCCCTTCACAATTATTTGCTCTAGAAGGCTTTTGAAAATTCTAGTATCATGATTTGCATACTCATTTAAACCTACATTGGATGTGACTTATGTATCCCCTAAAGCTCAAGAAGAAAACATCTTGAAATGTTTAGAATAATTACATAATGCAGACTATCGAGTAGAGAACTCCTCTTGCCAACTATACAAAACATGTTTACTTTTATAAAGTTGGACTATACACTTCACCTTAACTACTTTAACAATTCAAAATCAATGATCGACCAGCCAAATTCAAGATCCAAATCGTTAAACATGATATTAATCACAAAATGTCTAAAAACAAAAATTCATATATTTTGGTGGTCTCTAACCTAATCATCAAGTAGGTATCCAAGCAGATACTTTTAATAGCATGATACTATGTTTTACCATGATACGATCATCAAAACCTAGTGAATTTTAAAATACTATGTTTTAATATGTGAAGATCAAGATTTATTAAGTGAATTTTCAATTTATGTGCTCTATCATAAATTTTATTGCACTAGTGCAATTAATATTGTTAATTTTTGTACCTATTTGATGCATAGGTTAGAAACCATCAAGATATATGAAATTTAGTTTCTAGGCATTTTTTCAGCATACATCATGTCCAATGGTTTAGATCTTTGGATGGCCTATCATTGATTTTAAAATTGTAAACATTTTATAAGGAGTTAACGTAAAGTGTAGAGTCCAATTCATTTTTATACCCAATGGCAAAACTACTTGGTAGCTTATATGCACAATATGGTAGCCACAAACATGGTCATCAACACAAAGATAAAATTAATAAATAATGAATAACATGCCACAGAATAACCGTGGACAAGCTAATTCATGCAATGAAAGAGAATAAATATAAACTGATAATAATTTATATATAATATGAAATGGACCTCTTTCAGTTCAGTGCCTGGGAGGGGCTCTCCTTCCTGATCACAAGGTTGGCAACTCATTGACTCATTCCATTTCCCAGTCATTAATATCTTGGGTTCTTCTGCTGCATCATATACATATCCATCCAATTCATATCGGCCAGCCCTGAAACAATTGGCAATTTCATATAAGATGCAGAGAACAAATTCACTATAAGACCTGAATATGGTATTTGGACCGCATTATTATGTAGAGTATGCAAGTTGGGTTTTGGCATAGACTTTGCTTGTCATTGCACTAAAGAAAAAGTTGTGATTCACAATCTTTCCTTCCTTTTGCCACTATTTTCCTTTGTAGAAGAGCAATATCATCTGATATGCAAAAATCATCAACAACAAAAGCAACCTAGGTAACCATATCACAGGTCATGTATAGCTCCATGGATATTCCAGACAACAACTTGACTGACAGCTTACATCACTCTTCGGTGATGTGCTAACTCTAGTTTCATTGCCCAAGAATATCACTCGAATATTTATTAAACTTAGGGCAAGTCACGTGATGTCAAGAAACAAACCATACCCAAACCAGCCACATGGTTGAAAATATAGCACAACTTTGTCTCCAGTTGTCAAGTTCGTCATAACCATTTCCCCAAGTGAGTCAACCCAGGTGCGCCCAAAGATAAGGTTATTAACCTTGGTGGGAGGGGGCACCAAATCCAAGACCACACCCGACTTCTTAAGTGTCAACCTTGTCCTGCATCATAGTAAAGATATTATTATAAGCAAGTACAACACTTATGCACCAATTTATGAGTGTGCACACCTTACATATGGTTTCTCAATTAAAATTGTTACAATTTTAATATCAAAATTAAATAGATAAAAAATAAAGGCTAATAATAGAAGATGTTGTAAAAGTTAACACTTGAGACTATGTGATGTTAATGCCTTTCTGGAGGAGGGAAAGAAAGATACATAATGCTCACCTTCCAACAGGATATACCTCGATGGAGTTTCCTAAGAATTTAGTTCTTATTTTGGAAGTAATATCATAAATGAAGTGCTCATTCTCAGCATGTGCCACGCCCATTGGAGGATGATGACTCACCTATGTTGAAAAAGGAAGACCAAGTACATGAGTGAATGAATTTCTCAGAAAGCCATTATCATTACCAAATGGTATAGCATTTTCTTGTGAAGATAAGAATCAGATATGAATAGTTATATACCTACTCCAAAAATTTGCATGTGATGTTGGATACTTGGCCAATAATGTGGAGGAAAAATTTCCAGAAAAGAGCAAAAGAACAATACAAAGAATTAACAAGCAATACCTGCTCTGCGATAAATGTAACACCGCCATGATTGACCATTTCATATGTCTCCCCAAGGATTGGATTAAAAGGCTTCCATGTTCGCTGATAAGCATAGTAGATGGATATTGCCCATGAAGCTGCAAAGGATAGCCAGAATTCTGTTGCATTTAGCACTAATGCATGAACAGAATAAAATGATGCAGAAATGTGCACTTACAAGTATAGACCAGCCGCATGTAAGGATCTTCACATTCATCTGCCAGATCTAACAGGTATGAGTACTCCATTATCTGTAACAAAAATCACAATATTTATCATGTTGTGCATTATTAGCAGTGCCAAATAATAATATCTACCAACAAAACTGGCATGATGGCCAGCATCAAGGAAACATTACAAAAGAACTATCCTTGTAAAAATTTGACAGGATGGTCCATCTAACCTTATCAAGCTGGATTATATAGTTTAAGAAATGAACCCCCCCGCCCCCTCTTTTTTTTTTTTTTCAAATTCTGGCAGAATCAAGAATGATAAAGTGGATGCATGATAAAATTAGAAAAACAGGGTGAGTGAGTGAATTAGATAAAGCATGCCTATTGCACATGGAAAGGACAATATGGTGGACAATCAATTGCAACAGCAAGGGTATGACTAATGAAGATCCAGGGAGGCCTGGATAGGGAGATAAGTTAGGACTTATATTGATGAGGTTAAAGATAAGGAGGGGAAGAATGGGTAACATCACTGTTAGTTCTGGTAAATGATGTGAACCAAATTGCAGGATGCCAAAATAAGCTGCAATCCAACCCTCTTCCACTTGGAGAAGGCTCCAGGTTCAAACCTTGGGAAGCATTTCACCAAGTGTTTGGAATGATTGGTGGTGCCCCCATTGCAATTATCAAGAAACTTGCAGTTATGGTCAACCTTATAATTATATCCCTTTGTATGAAAACATAGTAAAGAGTAATTTAAAAATCAACACAAACAGTTAAAAGAACTCATAATTATGGTGAACATACGGTTAAAAGAACTTATAGTGATGGTCAACCTTATAATAGTATTCAGCACAAGTATTAAGTGATGCTACAGACAGTCTTCAATGAGCTACAGTGGCATACATGTTTAACATTCTAGATTCTACACAGTAGATAACTCAGACATGCTCACCTAAAATTAAGATCTGATTATCTAAATACCCATAAATGACAATCAGAGTAGTTGTTACTTGCTTATCAACCCATACAATGAAACTAATACCAAGCCATATTTACTTGAGCAATATTTTTTCAAGTCACTGGAAACAAAGAATAGAAAATTCAGTTTTGAAAAAAAGAGGGGAAAAGCCTTGTTATTTGGCACAATCTACGAAGTTCTTGCATTTTCTGAATTGTAATAATCTACAAGATCTTTAAGATTTTAAAGTCTTCTGTCAGTTTCTTGCAAGATGCATCCAACAAGGTATCTTATTTATTTATTTATTTTACAGCATCATATCTGCTTATATTTACACTGCAAATTTTCACGTAGGCTATATATCAAATCGTACTCAGTTTACAATGGCCTTCCAAAAACTATGATCTATAATAAATAAGCTTTAATTTACATTAATCAATAAACAAAAAAATTGAAAAGATTTCTTAGTTTCTGCACTCCATTATACAGCTTTCTATGGTTGTCATTGCTGTTCTGAATGAGACTAACAATATTGGACATGAAGACCGAGGTCTTGTACCACTGCCCTGTATTAGCCACTATTAGAGCCCAGGAGATGAAGATAATGAAAAAGGAGAAATAGAACAACAACAATCTAGGAAAATGTTATACAAATTCTAACAGCCATAGACAAATAACAAGCCTTTTTTTCCACAAGTTCATCATAAGGGAGGCAATTCACATCTTTTTCAAACCAATAAACCTCTTATCAAATAAAAACCAGATAGTCCTCAACTAAAACAAAAAAAAATCCTCTATAGTCCACCTTTTTAACTTATCCATTTTTTTTAAAGAATCAGACAACACTGAGCTCCCAGATTATCATGGGCGAGAGGCAATTTCTCCTCATGATGAAATCATAACTTGAAATAAGAGACTGAAATAGTTTTCAACCGCTAAATCATTGGATCTAATGTTTTAAACTCCATGATGGTTATCATTCATAAAAGATACAGATAAATTAGTACTACCACTATATTAAGGCAATAGTACATTGCACGTGATAACTAATCAGAGAACAAAAATAGCAATTTGTACCCAAATAAAGACATCAAGCAGAATGATAATTGTACATTATTAATTAAATAAAGCAATCTTTTGCTAAAAATTAAATCTCTAAATTAACAGCTGGGTTACATAACTTTTAGTAACAAGTCTCCTCATGGCGACAAGTTAAAAATACCTTTCAGCACCTACCTCTGCCATTTTCTGAAGCATCGTCATTGGCTCAAAAATGATGACTGGAAGTGTCACCATTGATGTAACATCTGATCCTATATACTTTTGCATCATCTTCCAATAGCCATCCCGATCCTGTAAATAACAGAGAGATCAAAAATCACTAAATACAAGATTCAAATCAATGCCGCAGTGTGGCAGGGATTATGGAATAAGGTAACAAAACCCAACAAACATGATAATTTAATCAACAATCTGACACACAAAGTATAAGATAGAATTGAGCAAGTCATTTCTTGTTAATGCTAACATAATCACTCAAGAGTATTTACAATGTAATAAATTGAGTAAAATATATACATTGTTAAAATAATAAATAAATAATCAATCAGAGCACTCACAACATAATCTAGAATGATTAGTTAATAACATACTTGAGAAGCTCTTTGAAGGCAACCAAAAAGAATAAACCTTTCTAAACCTATTATTGGTTACTTAGAAGAATACTAGTTAATTTTTATATACTATATAATTTAGACCTCTTTAACTTATACAGTAGTCATTCTAGAAGAAGAGGGAAATTCAAAGATATTCAAAAATGTTAGTTGCAGATAATAAAAATGGATAATGACAACCTCCAAAAAAATCAAAGGAAACCATGGATAGAAACGAAACTTCAACAGATATCCAAATGGAAAAGGTTGCACGAGTACAAGCGAACCAAAAACAAAAGAACATCAACAAGTTCACAAACAGCGATGCCAGTAATAGTAACTTCCGGAAAACATTAATAAGTAGTTGAGAATGAAGTTTCCTAAAAAACAGTGGATAAAAATTCCTAAATGAAATAGTATGGAAATTGAAGGAAAGCAGAACCTCCAGCTTCCATCTTCCTCTTTGAGCTTCATCCTCAGCATCATCTGTACCCCCTTCTGGGTTTATAACTTCCAGTCCTTCATAGCCCAATAATCTGAGATGCGAAAATACATCAGCTAATATTTCTTAGTTCTAGTATCAAATAAATCAAGTCAGTCCTACTGAAAAATAAATAAATAAATCAAGTTACTTGAAAAAAAAAATGCTGAAATAAACTGAGTACATGAAGTCAACAATCACTAGAATGTTGAATAAAATCGGCAAGAGCCGAAAGAAAATTATGATATAGTGTCAAAAATATTTGCCCAGGAAACTGGCTTCCTACTTCCCAGGGAATTTTCCTTGGAAACTGAATCCAGAAACATATTTGATTTATTGGGGGATACATTCTCCAAAATGCAAATCAACTGTCCAGGGAAACTTAGTGAAAACAAAGAGGGAAAATCACTAGAATCTATAACTATGAGTGGATAAGGAGAAGTCTAAATAATATCTTTGATGGATCTGATAAAATAACCCTCTTAACATGGCATGTTTAATCCTTTTTTTCCCTTCTCTAATACAGCAAATGAGCAATAGACTCTGTGTGTGTGTGTGTGTTAAAAAATAAGGAATTTCCATACTCAACTCAACTAAGCCTTAATCCCAATCTAGTTGGGGTCGGCTAAAAAAAAGGAGTTTCTATATCTTAAATTTATGATTACTACTAAAAATCACCCAATGTTTGAAATGAAAATCCAGTGAAAACTAGTTCTCTGTAGTGATTTTCATAAGATTTATTAAATATTTTGGCTCATATTTTTTTAATATTCTTGATTGTTTTAGGATCATACTTTATGGTTTTCCAAATTAGGGTTTTCTCAACCATGTTTCCTGTTTCATGCTTTTTAATGTTTCTCACATTAATTTCTTTTCATGGAAACAATGACATTACCATCCTAGAAGTTTAAAAAGAAAATGTTTTGGGATTTGCTAAACATGCATCCACCATTCACCAAATGAGTACTTTTCATTGACAAGATTGATGACGCAACTTGAATTAATGGTTTGGATATATCCAAACCCACAATTTCGGTTCATATGCATCTTAAGATGTTTCATCGTGAGCAATAGTGTGGATCTTCAATTTATATGGCCAACCATACAACAAATCATAGTGAAAAGCAAGCATGTTAACCATACAGAGTGGCCATGGCTTTAGCATTAAGCATTATTCTATGGTCTTTTGTTTCCTCTAAAGTTCTATTATTGGAATTCTCTTGAACTGCTGTCATCTATCCCATAATTTCATTTTAATCATGAGGATATCACACAAAGCAGACAAGAACTAGCAGGCGAGAAAACAAAAAAATTTCAAATATCAGACAGATCTAATTTAAATGTAAACAAACCACATATGAAACAGTAAACCAGCTAATAGTATAAACTAAAAAAAATTGAAGAAAGGTAGCTCTATCAAGATATTTTTGTTGTTGGAGGGAGTATAAAAGGGGCCACTGCTTGGTGCAATGGTAAAGATTTGGGCTTGCAAGCACAATGACATGCGTTTGGATCCTAGGCAGCCACTATGTAAAAAAAGGCCAAAGGTTAGGTCTCTCCCCATTTCACCCCTCCAGGGACACGGATTGTTGGGAGCATAACTGGGTACAGGCCCTTTGGGAATTCAAAAGTAAAGGTAACCCAAAAGTTACTGATTCAGTGCACCTGAAAAGTCCAGGTTCTTCTGCCATCAAATAGATAACCAATCACAAGCAAAAATACCACGATAAATTTAGTATAAAATTCTATCTATAAATGGGGTTTGATAGTGCCGACATCTAATAGTCACTGAAGCTTAAGCATATCTTGACAACAAGACTTAAAGTTACGGTTTCAATAGGCAATCTTGAAATCCCTGTGAATTAAAATAATAGAAGATACCAATTTCATGGCAAAAGTCCAAGCGATACTACCACCAAATAAATAACTAACAACAAGCTCAAAAATACAGTGAATTTGTTATAAAAAATGTACCAAAAATTGGAATTTGATGGTCTTGAGATCTTATAGTCGCTTAAACTAAAGCAAATCCTAATCTCAAAAATAAAAATTAGGGTTTCGAAAGGCAAAAGTATAACCGCAAGGCTTCCTCACACTCATTCAAGAAATCTCAACTGAATTTAAAATGAAAAAGAGTTAGAAAAAAAAATATCAGAAATAAGGCGCTTACGTACCCATTGACCGATTTGTGCACCGCGCTCCCCCAACCCCTTACACTTGCCGTGATCGCCGAAAAGAACCCACCGCCGGCAGCCGGCTTCTCATCCTTCGAACCCATCTCTGGAAATCCTAACTCCAAGAAAAATCCCTCAAATCCCAAACTAAAAACCGAAGAAAGACCGCAATCAAGCAATCAAAAAGAAGCCCTCGGCAAGATCACGAGTCCAAGATCCCCAATTCTCCGATCAAAATCCCTCAATTAACACGAAGATAAAAGAAAAGGGCGGAATCTAAACGCGGAAGAAAAAGGGGCCAAGGCTTCTAAATTAAGGAATAAGAAAGGAGAGAAACTTTGGCGCTTCCGTTGTTTGAAGGGCGGCCGGCGATAATTCCACGCGTGGAGGGAAGGTCATCGAGGAAGACCCCGTTGAAAAGACGCATCTACTCCGAATCGTAATGTTATGTGTTCCTGCGAAAACATTTTAACGTAAACTGTTCCGCGTCACGTGATGATCGTGACGGTCTATTGAGCTCAATGGCTTAGATCTGCCGTTACGATTCGATTCCTGTTGGTGTTTTCACAGAGCCCGCCCGGGTAAGCGTAACCGAGTGGGAACTTTTGGGCGAATTTTTAAAAGGGAAAACAAAACGCCATAAAAGATAGAATTCTTTTGGAGTCCGTCTCCACCGTCAGATTGTTTTGAGATTGCAACGGCAATCTTAAAAACACGGACCACGGTTATTTTAAAATAATTCAACGGTGGAAAGTCCCGTTTCGCATATGGGAACGGGCTTTCCGAAGACAACCCCCCTCGTTTGGAACTTTGAAAGCACAGCTCCGTGCGTCATTCTGTGAGCTGGCGGGCTTAGCAAAATATTATCGGAGTGGTTGGAGCACGTGGCAGATAGTGTTTGGCTTTTCACTGTCTTCGCTGTCCCTGGTCTGCCGGCAATCGCCCGTAGCTCGGGTTCTCCGCCTTCGGAAAGATTCCCGAAACGTGGTCCGATATTAGTCTCGGCGATGAGCTTACCGACATTACAAAAGCAAGTTTAAATATCGCCGGACATAGAATTTTAACCCCATGCGTCAACACGCCAAGGTTTTCGCGTTAAAATATTCGAGATTAGAGTTAAAGGTCATCTGTGGAGGCCGTCGTCTTCGTTCGGAAACCCTAGAATACCGTAGCCGCGAATTATAACTATCGAGAACTTAGCGATCAGAGTTGAAGCAAGAGAAAGCGAGAAAGTTCCGGTCCTACATCCCGCTCGAGCTCGGTCGCATCATGAAAAAGAGCAAATCGGCGAAGGTCCAATCTCAGCAGCAGAACGGTCACGTTCTTCCCTTCAAGTTCGCCAAGTTGCTAGATCCGGAGGCTTCTTGGGACAAGGTATGGATCCCAACATGAATTTCGCTCTATCTGATGGTTTTTTCGTCAAATATAACGTGGAGATTAACGAGTTACATACGAAGATTTAGGTTTTTTGGTTCCACAATTTGGTTCTCTTAAAAAAGACTGGATCTCGATTTTTTTTTTTTTTGTGCTGATGATCTTTTTGTGTTGGTATTGTAATTTGATTCAGGATCAGTTGGGTGATGTTCTACATTGGATCCGACAAGTGTTGGGCCTTGTGTGTGGATTGCTGTGGGGTGCGATCCCTCTCATCGGTGCAAAATGGATTCTTGTGTAAGTTTCTAAATCGGCAATCTTTTCTCGTGTGAGTTAAGTCGATACCTCTCCAAATAAATTTTACTTATGATTTCTACAATTATTTGTTCAAAGAAATACTACCTGTCCAAACTCTAAACTGCTCATGCTTGACTTTCTTGTTCACATGTCATCATATATTGAGAGCTTGCGCTGAAACAGCAATCACGCATCCGAAGAACAAACCTCTTTTTTTTAATCTTCTGCTAGGATTGTGATTTCATTCAACTCCTTGGGTTATGTTTGTGCTTTAGAGAAGAATGCTATTTGGCAGAAGATGGCTTTGATTATGCTAAACTCTGATGCATTGGTTCCTTAGCAGCTGACCTCTGTGAAACCGAGTTGATTGCACTTGGTAGAATCCCAATTCTTGAAGCATGTGGAACCATATCCATTTGTGATTTTATGTTATCTCACTAGCTTCTCTCTCACTAGCTTCTCTTCCTATTTCTCTTTATTGCTTTTGATTTTCGTTGGTTTCTTAAGTCATGTAATTAGAATTTGCTGTCACTAGTCACCCATGTCACTGGGAGGACCTAAGTAGTCAGAGAAGGTTAACTATTTGAATTCTTTGTTTAGATGAACTAATGTTAGTTACAACATGGTGACTTATGGTAAATTACTAACATGGTTTATTATCTATCCATATTGGGTTGTCTAGTAACCTCTTGAATTCCCAGATGATGCAGAAAGTTGATGGCTTGATTCACCAATCAGGAAGCATTAACATAAAAAGCATATCTTGTCTCATTTATATTGAGTCGGCTTTGTGGGGCATATTCTTTTGTTAGGTTCTACAGCCACTAATGCTATTCGAAAAGCTGGCGCCTCACCCCCCCTCCTCTTCTCTCTCTATCTTTAAATTTCAGATGAATAAAGATCAAAGGAAGAAGAAGAATAGGTGAATATGTTGTTTGTTGTTTACCTTTTCTATTCCCCTTCTTTCCCACCAAGAGATAGATATTTGAGGGTAAGTTGTCATATATTTTGTTTACTGTTTGGTCTTTGATATAGGAGTCCATGGTGAAAGAGATGATCATGAGATGTTCCTAACTCTTTGCTGGCTTTTACTTTGATCCATGAACCACTCCAATATAGATATGTAGTTGGTTAAGATAAAGATATAAGTAGAGGTTCTTCTGGTTTATTACTTGACTAATGTTGTACTTGCTCACTTTAAGCAAATAAAGAGATTAGTGATCAGTTGGAATGCTCAAGGACTTGTATGGAGCTCCTGATTATGGTTTTCAAGGATAGATGATGAAGTAGCAATATTATGAAAAAATCTTGCAGAGGAGAAGATGCTATTTTGGTAGATAGAGTTCAGGGACAAGATCATTTAGCTTAATCTTTAGCAATTCAAGGGGGCAATTTCAAGAGGTGGATAGTCTCAGAGTTATATGAGGTTTCATGTGAAAAGGGTGATATTGTCAAAACTTCCAAGGACTTCTAGTTTGGGATTCCAAGGTCAATATTTTATTGATCATCTAACCCTAAAGAAGTTACCAGGGAATCGACTTGTATGACAAAGAAGCTACGTCAATTTGTGTCATGCTTGCTACTGTGATATATGCAATATTTATCATGTGCTGTCATGGGAGCTAGTTGTATGACTTGCTCTCTGTCTTATTAAATGTTGTTTCAATTACCTCAGTGGAATGGGATTGTAAAGTTGTTCTCTTAGGTTGGCATATATCCTTCGATGATTGCAAGTTTCAAGCATCTGGTTTGAAGAAGCCGCATAACCATTGTGGAAGGAAATGTTCTCCTTGCTTCATGCAAGATAAAATCCAGCTACATTTGCTTTTGCTTTGATGCTGTCTTGGACAGAAGAAGAGTCTGGAGCATCATCCCTCATGCCTTATGGTGGGAAATTTGAAGGGATGGGAATCAAAGGGTTTCCTGGAAGGTAGCCTTAGAAGTGGAAAGGGTGTATTGAATATCAGATTCGTGTGTGGCCTTTAGATGTGACTAGATTCAAAGAATGGTGAGGGGTTCACTCAATCCCCTAATGCTGGAAGGTTACTGCTTGGTCATATTTTGATTGTAACATGACAAAGGATTAAAGTCCCGGTCCCAATACCCATCCTGGTCTAGTCCTCGGTTAGTATGGTATCAGGATGGGTAGGAGCAGATAGGGATAGGCCAAAACAATCATCATAAATAACAAGGGTGAAGAGGTAAAAAAATAAAGTAGAAAAGT
Organism: Areca catechu; assembly: GCA_021397845.1. Taxonomy (NCBI): domain Eukaryota; kingdom Viridiplantae; phylum Streptophyta; class Magnoliopsida; order Arecales; family Arecaceae; genus Areca; species Areca catechu. The sequence continues at coordinate 4,189,603 of CM038040.1, read as the reverse complement.
GTCTTGTATGCCAAGATATATCGAGTGTTGGGCGCAACCATAAGGTCTATCCTAGTCGGTACCAACTAGGATGGTCAGAAGGTCCCAACTCATGAGTGAACCAGTATCCCAGCAGCATCTAGATACTATTCTCTTGTTGGAATAGTACAATACTGGCAGAAATGCACATGACATGAATTCTTGCTCATGACCTATGTATACATGTCTTGGATGCTATTTTCTAAGCATTTTTCTTCGTGAGGAGGATTTAAATGGTGGGTGCTTTTTCTGCATGAGACATGAAGAACATGAATTTTGCATTCATCATTGTTGCACTGCTCATGTAAACAATTTAATGTAGATCTTCTCCCATTGCTTCCTCCCTCCCTCCTTATCTTTCCCCTCACAGAATGAGCGAGGGATTTGCTGGTTTGCCCTTTTTTGCCTATGAATATGAAGATTGATTGTGCAATTATGATTGATATATATGTAAAACTGTTAAATATATTGCCTTTTCATTAGAGTCTTTCTTTTTGAGTTGTTCAAATTACAGATTAAAATCTGAGCTTATCAGTTGCTTTCAGGTCTCCATCACCAATAATAGTGCACATGTACTATATTCCTTCTAACAATACAAATTAAAATGAAAGGAAATCCCACTTGGTCTGTGTGCATTTCATGTATATTTTCAAAAAAATATGCTACTAGACCTACTGGTTTCAGTTCCTATGACTTGCTACCAATTAAATTTAATTTCTCAGTGTGCACTACATGTTTTGCCTCTCAACTTTGAGGGAGCATTGTGTCTGTCAGTATTATGCATATCTTCAAATAAAAGCTGGAATGGTATAATTGCAGTAACATTTATCTAATACTAGTGGAATTTGCAATTTATTTTTCTTAACTTCATCATGAATGAAAACATGCTTGTCTTTGAATTGATGTGATGTCTTTCTTACACTCGTACCACAAGCTAAATGCAAAAACAAGTTTATCTTGATCTTTATAATTACTATGAGCTTTTATTGATGTGTTTTTTAATTAATGCTCATTATGTTCAGATTCTTGGTGCTATCTTCTGGTATCATCTATGGATACTATGCGCACATTCTGAAGATTGATGACGAAGAATATGGAGGCCATGCAACTTTGCTTCAAGAAGGGCTCTTTGCATCATTTACCCTTTTTCTGGTAAAATCTCTTATCTATTCTCCTTTAAGTGTTGTGAGGGAGATTATCCACCATACCACATACAGACCAGCTCATGTGCTTTTGGACTCTTCTGGTTCTGACATACTGTGGTCCTGATATGTGATCTCCATTAGATTATACCTTGGTATATTTTATTCGTTGATTCACTTGTGATCCTTTGTATGACTTTTACATCTGTGTACTCTGGATTCTCTGACTTTGTTGTGAATAGCTAGTCTCAAATTGTGCTAGCTTTCCTGTATCTGAGAACTATTTCGTTTTTGGGATTGCAGCTTGCCTGGATCTTGGTGTACAGCTTGGCACATTTCTAATGGGCTACCCTCTCTTGATCAGGGAATGATTTCCCAGATGGGTGTCTGTCTTTTTCCATTTTGAGCAACAAATGTATGATCTGCTGAGCTCTGAAGCTCCACTTGTTTTTCTTTTAGAACAAAGAAATAGAAAATGCATTCGTGGCATTGCTATTGATTGCATCCAAGTTCTTTTCTTCCTTCCATTTTGATTTTATCCAATTCAGATTTTGGAGACTGGAGACATCAAGTGAGTCCACAATCCAAGCGTGGAAACATAATTAGTTTTATTTAGCTTGTGCTTGTACTTAGCTTTTCATACTTACTGTTGTTCTGTGTTCCATAAAATGGCTGCCAGTGGCCTTATTTGAAAGTAGTGGAATATGATTTGAGAGGGGCTTGGCCTGTAATCATGCAGTTGATCAGAATATTTATGACTGATTGGGATTGACTAATAAGTACACTAAAGAATAGAAGCAGGGTGAGTAATTTTCTGTTCCCTGATGTTGAGGAAAAGCAGAACTAATTTTTATATATTTTTGTTTTTTAATGTATTGTTTATTTGTTTCATTTAATTTTTATGCCCTATTTATTTGATTAGAAGATTTATTTTCCTAATTAATTTTACGTGGTAGCATATTTTTGGTGGGTGCTCTACTCTTTTTTCTCTCTACAACATTGATATCTGGAGGGACAGATATATTCAGAAAGATGTGCCTGCCTACCAAGATGGCCAGGATAATCATTGATGTTACAATTCTTTGATACTCTTGCATTGCGTAAGTTTCGTTTGCTTCTGTTGGGCGGGGAATATGCATGATACTTGGTCCAAAGGTCTATCTCCTTTACGATGCCCCTTATTGCTCTTTCTTGGGGGTTGACAGTTTTTTCTTTTTCTTTTTCTTTTTTTTTAAAAAAAGGCTTTAACCGAATTTGGGTGTTACTCGTGGTTATTATTCGATGAATTGAGAGAGGGAAGGATAAACAGTTTTAAGGGGACTTATTACTGACTCGCAATGTACGAAGCCGGAGAAAATTTGTCGAGCTTGAACGGGATGGATGCATTGAACTATCCGTGCTTGCTGAACTTGTTTGGCAGCTAGGAATTACGGAGGAATGAGAAATCTAGAGATGCAAGTGTTTTGGATCAGTCAATATCGGACTCACTTTGGTTGAAATCAAACGATAACCCGCCCCCCTCCACCCCACCCCCCCACTCATTTTCCTTATCAAAATAAATAAATAAATAAATAAATAAACTCCAACCCGCTCAGCCTGAGCCTGGTGAAACGAGTTCTCTCACATCACAAAGTTCGTCCGTAGGAGAAATAATTGCACGGACCAGATCTTTGCCTGGGTGGGATTGTATCCTTCGCGCGAAAGAATGATTGATCTTCCTTCGCGACGCCAACCGTTCGATCGAGACTTGCACAGCTCGCAAAGCATCTCACCTCCTCTTTTATCAGTTTGTACAGACCTTGAAGCAGTCATTGCGCGATCCAACAGTGGATGCCGCGAAAGAAGGTGAATCATTCCTTCGTGCGAAAGGTACAACCTGAAACCCTACGAGTTAAAAAAAAAAAGGCATCCCTCGCGTTCACCCTCGGTGTGATTTCCACCCACCGACTCAATGCAACGGTCAAGATCTTCCAGTATCCGGTCAATACTAGTACCTCATCGGAGCCCGTTACGGCTCCGTGAAACAGAGCGGAAAGGACCGAACGATTTCCCCTCTTTTCTCCCCGCTCTCGGTCGCTCTCCTCTTCTCTCGATCACTTCCTCCATTCGAATCCATCCTTCTCTCCTTCAGGTACGCTTCATTACCGTTCTCTTTTCTTCTAAATTTTTCTTGGTTAATCGAAATGCGGGCCTAGGGTATTTCAATTTCTTCCAACGAATTGAATAATTTTGTTACAAATTTCTCTGAAAGTTAGTGATGGGATGGAATCCTCTTTAGGACCAAGTAGGTAAGTCTGCTGGAGCTCGATGCCGGGAGGTCGTCATTTTTTTTAAAACTTCCAAATTGTCGTTGTGCTTGACATTTCTTAGAAGAAAGGAAACAAATCTTCGACATAGACCCCAAAAATTAGGGCTCGCGAAGGAGGAGGAGTAAGTAATCCTCTTGATAAGGAGTTTAAATGGATAAGACAAGGACAATTTCCTATCTTTAACTTAATTGAACTGGTATGCTTGTCTTATGAAGTGCGACAACAAAAGGAAAAACTAGTCTCTTATCCTTTCTGTGCCAAAAAGTTGTTTAACATCAAGAGAAATTCAGATCAGATACTCAAGCCAGAAATGTTGTTGGCCAAAACAACTTGCATGAAATTTATTCTACAGTTGATATTCATAATTTATTGTGGTCAGTTTTCCAGTTGTAGATCTATTTGCGTCATTTTGAATTATTTTTCGCCCTGCAAGAATTAACGCATAATAATAAACTCCTCTCGTCTCCATTTTAAGGTGACACTTCAGGCACGTCGTTAGTTCTGATTTTTAGGCCCAGCTAAAACAAGTTGCAGATTTCCCATCATTTAGTTTCCTAAAGTGTATGTCTCCTCAAATTAGATGATCACGGGCACTGCCAAACTCCACGCATGTAGTGATGATATTTATGGTACTTCTAAAGGATCGTAGCATCCATATATAGAGCTTGACACATGGCCAATGATAACGACACTCCATGGGCTTATCTAAGTTGTTACCTTCTTCATCACCTTTACTTCTTCAAGGAGAATTTGAATATGGAGAAAACATGCTAGCATTATCTTCATGTGGAGCGGGAACCAAATGAAAGTGTTCACAAAGAAAAAGGGAGAAAAAGAAAAATTAATGGGTTACCGGCACTCTAAATAATGTTTGCATTCAGTCATGTAAGCAACCTACATGCATCATGTCTTTCCATCACATTGCTCGCCCTAAGAAGCACCATATCATGTAAATGCTTGCTTTTCATGCAGAGTGGTCCTTCCTTTTTAGGGTACTATACTGGTGAACACAAACATCTGCTATGCTGGCCCCACTACTTACTTTCTAGAGTAATATTCTGGTGAACACGAACATTTGCTCTGCACCCCCCACTTCCCCCAAAACCAAAACACACAACCCCCAAAGTGAAAGTGGGTGTGGCATAAACTATGCCTGCCTGTTCTATATATATATTCTCTCAATCTTGTCATTGTGTCCATGAAACACTGTTTAAAGGATGATATTTCATTTGGTGTTTGGGAAATGAAGGAAATGCATTGAACTGCAAGTGGGGGTAAATATTTTTAGTAGGAAATGAGTCTTATCTACATCAATACCTGTGGACTATATATTTTACCTTGTAATTTGGATGCACTTAAAATTTCTATTCATTAGACATAGATATTGGGTAGTCTTGTGAACTTATCATGTTTGATGTGATAAGGTATTTGTGCAATAATGTGATTAAGGCAATACTAAAGTTGCTTAAAGACCAATTGGAAGTTAATGTATTTTTTCTTTTTGCACTGTACCAACATATCCATCTCTCCAGACATGCTGCCAAAGAATGATGGTTCCTAAGCTTTTAGTTTTGGAACATTTATACTTGTCTGATTTGATGACAGGATGATTTTATTTCACAGACCTGATTGATTTCTGATGGGATCACCAGATGAGACCATAGAAATAAATATCTTGGAGAGACGCTTGTTGTCAGGTTCAACATCAAATGAATATGCTGATGCTGATGATGACACAGTTCTCTATAGTGCATCTTTTGAAGAGATGGAAGATAACTATGTCAAGTATCAAACGGCTGTGTGGATTCTATATTCATTGCTTCTGATATTGGCATGGGGAATAGGGGTATTCATGCTGCTTTACCTACCTATACGAAGACACATATTGCGGATGGATTTTCAGTCCAGGAAGCTATATGTGACCACCAATGCTATTATTTACAAGGTAAAATCATGAAATATTCAATGCTACTGTCTTTGTTGTAATGCTGTATGAATAGTTATTTGCTTAAAAACGGGAGTAACAAAAGCTTATTATTGTTGCTATTCTTTCATGAAAATATGTTATATGACTTAAGCTATTCCTTGTAAGTAAACCAATTTTCTTTTTGTCCACCCTTTTCCTTTTTGATGGTAGATAGGACTAAGTTCTTCATGCAAAGGATGGTAGATGGAGATTAAGTACTTCATACATACATGATGATCTAGTATATTATGCATGATAGACTTGTCTATTAGTGATATCAAGCTATCAATATAAGTAGGTGAAAAATTTATAAAATATCATTCTGACTTTTCATTAGGTAGTCATTATTGAGGCTGAGGTGGCATGTTGTTTTGCTAATTAAATTGGTAGTAATAGTAATTGCAAGGATCTTGGGCCTTGCACTTGCTATAGGAACTTGTTCTGGCTCATGTTCTCATTCTTGACTCCTTTTTATATTTCTAATTCATGTATAGGTAGACCTGAAAAGGACATCAACACGATCCCAAATTGACATGACCCGGGATGGGAACCTGGAATATCATGTTCAATTTACAAGCCTTTATTGGCTCATGCGAGGTTGAGATCTAACATATGGATCAACTTGTCTTGAACCTCTTTGTTCAATACCTAAGATGAAGACCTGAGCCAACATAGATCTTCAATTGAACAAATTCGGGTGTTTCCCCATTTTAGCTGGATCCCCGGTCACCAAACCTGTTTCAACCCAATGTGGAGATTATGGCAATAGCAATTTGGATTGGGAAGGAGCTAAGTTCAAATAGGAAGAAGAGATGGATAAGCAACATCATGGGATTCTACAGTCTTAAAGTGTACTTTTAGTTCTTGAAATTTGTCTGAAGATCAATAAATAGCTGCAGAAGATGATTTAATATTGTGGAGGTATTGATCCTACTATTGAACCTTGGTCTTGTGTTCCTTTAGGAGATTTTACTTGCGTACTTGAGGGTAAGACATGCAATGTTGCCATGTTCAATTGAAGGGAAGGAATGGCCTTCTGCTGATTGATATGTGTTTGCTATAGCATGGTTAGTGTCAGACAACTTATCAGAGATGGAATGAATTAGCAGATGCTTTATAGGACACGATTAAGTAAAAGGCACCTTGTAGTTCAAGAAAACTGCTTTGCGATGTTGTAGCAGTTTTTCTCAATTATCAGCTGTTTCTTTCTTATTTCTTGATACATATGCTTTATATAACATGTTGCTCTTGGATATAGAAAATAAATTTAACATTTAGTATAAAATTGCTGTAGTTTCTATTCTCCAATTGTTGGCACTGCAAGAACTGTTGCACAATAAATCCAAATAAAATAAATGGCTGCACTTTTTGTTCATTAGCTTTGGACAAATGTTTTAAATTTATCATGCTTTTTTGTGTATATTGAATTTGTCTTCACTTGTTTCTTCACTTATTATATTTTGGTACAGGTGATAAGTCCAGTATCTTTTCCTTGTTTTGGAGTTCTTAAGAAGGAGAAGCATGTACTTCTCCCTTCAGTTGCTGATATTGTAATTGAACAAGGTAAGCACATATTGAAAAACTGAAATATATTTCATGGATATGCTGTCTGCATAATATGTACACATCTTTGGGTAATTTACTGCCACCACCTAAACTATCTTGGTTGCCATTGAATGCTCTGCAGAATCATTAGTTAGGATTGGTCTAACTCATTCATGCATGTGCACACCTGTGCTGCTAGAAATAAATATCTATTCATTTTGCCGTGGATCAGTTCAAAGGGAACGAAAGTGGTGTTTACCAAAAAGTTTCTCTTTTTTTTTTTCATGGGAAGGAAAATTTTGATTCAAATATTACCATTAATCTTTTTTTTTTTTGTTAGGTAATATTTACTATTAATCTTCACTTGGGTACTCGTTAACATTTTTTTCTATTACCAGGATATCTGCAATCATTTTTTGGGGTATATTCTGTCAGAATTGAGAATGCAGGAGTAAGAAGGCCTGCAAGCGATGATGTTCAAATCCAAGGAATTGCTCATCCAAGGGCTTTCCGAAGGGTACTTCTTAAATACAATTATTTTGCCTTTTGCCAGAATGTTAATGTTGATAACTCTACCTGCACTGTGCACAGGCTGTTCTAACACGTCTTTCAAATATAAGGAGTGAAGGCTTCAGTCGGCAGGCTTCTGTAAATGAAGATCCTCAATCTTTAATTTCTGGTCCTTTACCTGGTGGTTGGGTATGCCAGACTTTTCTTTCATGTCTACATCCCTTCACTATATTTTTGTTTTCTGATCGATCCATTTTCTGTTGCAAAATATGTTTCTTTTGTTCCTAGCTTATTGATAAAATCAGCACCAAGTAAGCTCACATTGGCTGGCTGAATTGGAGTATTAAGTCCTATTACAAATTCATTGAAGAGATAATCTAAATGACTGACTTTTAATTATATACCTCGGGGTGTTTATTAAATCCATACAAGTCAACTGAGGAGCTCAGAAACCGCTTTGCTAAATTGAGATTTATATTGTCACAGTTTGTTCTTAAAGTTCCAGATGTTCACGTGTCCTTGGTCTTGTAAAGAATGTAATGCTTTTTTCTCTTACTCCTTGTAACTGGTTGCTGATGTCATATTTCAGTCATGTTGGAAAATTGACATTGTCTTGTAACACATTAAAACCTAAAATAGTTATGTGTGCTGGAGGAGATTCTCTCGTATATCATAAACTTGTTTGCAAATTATCAGTCCTCGCTACTTTTTATTAAAAGCCCAATTCTGTTGAATTGTTCCATCTCTAGGTTGCAGATATATTGCAGAAATTTTATGAGTCTGAAAATATTCAACTTTATGTCCTTATTCCATGACCACTGCTAGTTGCATTCAGCTGTTAGTCATAAAATGTTTTTAGCAGAGTCATTTTTTTGATATTACAAAGACTTTCGGATTTACAAAAAAGTTTTTTTCATAGTCATGTTATCTAAATCAAACAAAGCTCCACATTTTCATTATGTAGGTATCTTTGCCAATAAATTAAGACTCATCATAATTGTCTTCTATTACAAACCTAATTTTGAGGTACTCTGTCTATTTTCCTTGTGTTACCTGCAGATGCCACCACCTGGAGATATGATACTGCATACGCTTGGGGAGGTTGAAAGTTCTGTGAAGGTAATAAATCATGAATTTACTCTTGATTGTTTTGCATTCCCTACCCCCTGCCACGTTTTCTGGGACCCTACCCCCTGCCACGTTTTCTGGGAATTAGAAACCTCATCTCATTTGCTGGTTTTTGACCTTGGCTGAGTATTGCAACCTCACCCTTCCCTCCAGTTCATTTTTTTTTGCTTTTTAATATGTTCTTCCAGTATGTTGGTTCTAACCATGGCTATAGCAACTAATGATCATTATCTTTTGTCACCAAAAATAAATGGTAGATTTATTTTTTCACTATATTGTCAGTCATTCCTCTTTTTGCTTTAAAGCAGTTGTTTAATAGGAAAATGCATGGTAAAATGATATGGCAGCACCTTGCGCTTGGCAGGGCCATATCATCTACATCCTTGATTTCTGGGAGTTCCACCATCCTAGTATGTTAATGGAAGATGACTGTCCTAGCGGTCAATGTTTTGGGATGCCTGCAATCATCATTACCATTCCATGCAAGTCACCTAAGCCTGATATGAATTTTATGCAAGCTGTAACCATCCATAGGAGAGGCATCACCACCTGCCTTTTATCTCCACTGTCACATGGTCATTGTCTTTCTTTCTCCGGTTTACCCTGAATCATTAGGTACACTGGTAGTTCCTACTTGACTGGTGTTTTTCTTTGACCTGTCTCCATCTCCAGCCTCACCCATACATTGTGGTGGATCTTCATCCACCATAAGCTGATCAAATTAGGTCCCATGTGACAAATGCTTTCTTCGCTCATGGCATCCTTAACTCAAGGTTCTAGTAACTTCCCTCAACCGCCTTAATTTCTTGGAACAGAAAATTTCTATGTATAAATCTGTGTTTGACAGAGAGAGTAGTGATGGGGATCTTATGACTGTTGCATTTAAAATTTACAAGAATCTTTTCTAAATACAGCTTATCGTGTCAAACAACACCTTCAACTCCAAATCTAAAACCTGTGAATCAAGAGATATGGCCATGTGATATATGACTTTTGGTGTAATTTCTTGCCATATTGATTTGGAGGTACATAAGGGTGAGTCTTCATGCAGCAGTAAGGTTGCTCCATTATGAGCTAGAGGTCACATGTTCGAAATATGGAAAGAGCCTCTCCTTACATTCATTCATGGTCATAATAGTAGAGGTGGTTCACTCAAGCTCAGGTCCTGCAGTGGTGTCAGCAAGTTGCGTACAATGGGATTGTGGCAATTCAGTTTTACAGCATATTGAAATTTAAGAGGTGTCTACTCTAAAGACTGCACCCTGCAAGGTCAGGCAGCCATCAATTGGTAGCTCCATGAATTAAAGAACCTGTTAAGCAGGGACACGGTGACTTCACCTTGTTGTGATCAATTTATCTCATAGGTTCCTAGAGGTAACAAAAGATGAAAATGATTAAGAGTACATATGTATGTGATAAGAGTAAAAAGGGCCTAGCATGCATCATTAGGAAAACAGTTTTTCAGGACATCTGCAAAATTGGCTAAAATGTTATTGTCTTTTCCTTTATTGTCTTATAAAGGAAAAGAAAGGAGGTTTGGGGGGGGGGGGCGCGGGAATGGGCAGGTGTGGAGGCGTGAACATTTAGGTATTTTGAAATAATTTTTTACTTCTAGTAGGGAATCATCTTGACACACAATCTTTTCAGGCTAAAGCTTTGTTATACCTTAAGTGCTACTATCTGAAAACAGGGTATTGGTTATGCTGTTGGTTTGTGTTGCAATTCCACAATTAACAAAATGTTGTCCATTGTATTGCAGAAGGTACAGGCATTACTTGAGAAGCAGGCTTCAAAATCGGCACCTGGAGTTTGAAAGGGATAAACTCCATGGATGCTATGGATCAAGGTTTGAGTCCTTAATTTGCTTATTTTTTCTTTTTTTTTGTCTTGAAGAATGTGTTTTATTTTTCTACATTATTCTTCGTGCACTACCTAATATTGGATCACAACCTTCAGCTTTCATAGCTTGAATTTTTTTTGGGTGTTTATCTTTTGACATCATCGCCATATCATGTTTTCCTAGGCTAGCTTATCTTTGTTGCATGTTCCTCTTCTACATTATTCTTCGTATGTGTGTTGCGGTTCCAACATTTTTTATACATAGTTTGTAGAGGAGCTTATCTTCATTGCATGTTCTTTGTCTACATTGTTCTTTGTGCACTACCTAATATAGGATTACAACCTCCAGCTTTCATAGCTTGATTTTTTTTTTCGGTGTTTTATCTTCTGATGCATTCACTATTTTATGTTTTCCTAGGCTACCATTTATGTCATCAGTCACCTAATTCAAAACTTTTCATTTTTCAGTGCATGATACTCTTTTTAATATATCTAATTCCTTCTCAGAGTAAAGGATTAATTATGTGGCTTTTTTCATGTATATCCTAGAATGTGGATGGCACTATTCTGGGAAGTATGCTGGATTCATTCGGCAGAAATTCATTATCAGCGTTGTTCATCTTCTTATGGTCATATTCCCTAATTCGTTCTCACTGTTTAGTTGAAGTTATTGCATTAAAGAGCAAATAATTACTGCTTACTGATTGCTATATGGTACATCACCCTTAGCTCAGGCTTCTTATCATCTACAGATGTTTATCTGCAGTACGATTGATCTTGTTATTTCTATGGTTGAATTCATTGTTTTAAAAAAGTAATTTCTGTACGCATGGGCTTAGTTTCTACAGCTCATTTGTAAAATTACCTGAGCTTTCTGTTGTGAATAATATCTCAAAAAATGCTGAGAATTTTGGTAAGGACAGTCTATTCAACAAGCGAATGGAGCAATACTCTTTCTTTGGCCTTCAAAATCCTTGTCCCTGCTTGTTGCATCTCTTTCTAGAAATATAAAATAAAAAACAATGAGTTTGAGCCATCATGTGTTAGAAGCAAATCTAACATCCTGATGATACATTAGCTGTACGCCCATTAGCTGTTTCATATCTAACTCTGGCACAAATTCAGGCTACTCTTCTTACCAGAGTTTGTGATTATATCTTTAGTTATCCAATCCAGATTCCAATCCCATGAATTCACACTTCTTATATTTCCATTGGAGAATTTCTTGTTTCTCGATAGCCCAGTACTAGTAAATTGAGATGCATTTTTTTTTTTTTTTTTTTTTGGCATCTCATCATTATTAGCTCCAAATGTACTGAAGATGTGCAATCTTTTATTTGTCAATTGTTCCTTCTTGGGAGCTGCTCTCTCTCTCTCTAGCGCCTGCGCGCACGTGTTAGCAGTAAAATATCATCATGCATTGAAGGACATTCTCAAACCAACATCAAACATGATAACACAATTGTGACTAGTAATAAACTTCTGAGGAAACTAGAGAAATTCATTGCGATGTCAAGGTTAATAGAATTTTCCAAGATCATCTGCCTGGCCAAGATTATCTTGTTTCTTTCATAAATGCTGATATTGTCCTCTTATCCTTGCAGGATAGTGATAGATATGCATCGCTGCTGTCTAGACTCCATTTCCTGGAAGCACTGATTGCAATATGAGCATGTAAAGGGGATATTAAAATCCAAGTCCTAACAAAGAACCGGTACCTGCCAATTCTTTTTATAGAACTTTAATGCATGATTTTTGCATGCAGATGAGGGTAATCATGCTTTGATAAATGTATAGTTTTGATTTGCAAAGTTTGGCAATTTGTCCGACAGTGTACTCAATAACAGACTGTGTGTGCATGCGTGCGAGCTTGTTTCTGATAAGCTTTTATTGCAACATGAGATCGACGTGTTTATGAGAACACTGCACGAGGTGGAGGTACTATTAAATGCGTTTCTCATTTGGAAGGCTTGAACATAATCATATATCATATCCAAGTCGAGCCTAGTCAACTATCTATCTATGAAACGCGTGTCATCGTGTAGAAAAGACGATGAAAATTGACTACTTTATGGTTCTTGCTTCGGCGGAGCTAAAGTTCCACCACACTTTGGTGCGAAAAGTGCATCCTCTAGAAAGCAAGACATAGGTTAATTATTTTAATAATTATTTCTAGTTGTCAACTGGCATGTTAATCAAGCTTAGCTTAATTAAAATTATCCGCAATAATATTTTGGAATGGATATGAGGAAACGTGGTAAATAATTGAGAAAAAGAAAAAGAAAAATTTGGAACCTGCGAATTTATGAGATCGAAAAGGTAACGATAATAATGTTAGTTGCTTGCGGTACACTCCCATTCAAGCCCGCTGCTTGGGCCAAATCATTGCAGAAATTTTCTTATGCACGCAGCAGCATAAAGTTAAAAAAAAATAATAATTGTCTTGTCAATGATCTGGCACAGAGCCTTTGGCTCGTTCGACCCCTGCCTTTCCCCCTTCAGCTTCCTCGAAGCATCCACGTCATGCGGCTCCGTAAACACCCAGCAGCATTTCCCGCGCACTACCAGAGGTACACGTAATCCAAATCAAGTGGATTCTGCTTGCGTGGCGCTATCTCATTGCAAGATCCGGTGGGCTCATGTTCAGTAGTTTGAACGGCACTTTCCACACGTGCTGAAGAAATATTCTTCGGAGGTTCCCGGTGGAAGATGGCCGAGACAAGGGCTGCATCTTTCGTGAAGAAGAATGATGATTCCCCTTCCTTCTTGCAAATCGATCGCCACCTGCACGTCTCTCAAAACGACCGGTGGATGTTTTCCCTCCTTTCGCGTTCCCTGCACGATAAGGAGAGGCGTCTCCGGTGCTCCGCCGGTGTATCTCCGGTGCTCCGAGCCCCGCGCGGAGTCTTTGGAAGGTAGTGTATGAATGCAGGAAATGAAGGTCGGTCAAAGTCTAGTTACCGGCTGTCAGCCGATTAGAGGTCGACGACATCAATATACATGCGGGAAGAATGGAGAGACTGGTGGAAAAAAGCTTGGGCACCGAGGAATGCTCTCGGAAAGAGCCGTTAAGCTGGCCACCTGCGGCAACCGATATCACGGTCAAAGCCGGTCAACCGAGATGCCGGTATCTTCTAGAGATTCATGTCCTTTCCGGGCCCAACACTGTACTCTTTCTCCCCCACGCGTGCGTGGCTTTATTTATTTATTTATTTAAAGTGGAAAACTAACCGATTAAGCATTTGGATTCCAAGGAAACCTTCGTACAAACCATGGAGGGGGCCGCATGTAGCATATCTCAGGTCAGTTAATTTATCTTGGCAGCCGATTGATCAGGAGTGGAAATGGAGCTGATCGAGCATGCATGATGCAAAATTCGATCGAACTTGGGCAAGTTTAGGCACTACAGGATTAGGTTTGGGGTGGAAATTCTGATCCAACTATGTTTGAGTTGGATTCAGTTCGAGATGTGGGACTTGTATTGACCTCCAACATGATCCAAACCACAGGATTTCTACCCTCTACATGATGATGTGGAGGTAGGGCTGGAACTGAGCTCGGGTTGGCTCGAAGTCGGGCTGAGCTCGGACCTAGCCCGAAGTAGATTGGACCGGGCTTGGATCTAAAAATAGAACTCATTTACTTTTCGTGTTGGGCTTAGGCTCCTCCTTGGCTTGGCCCGGTCCGGCCCAAAAAAGCCTGGCCCGAACTCGATCCGCTAGCCCGATAGTTTTAGGATTTTAATCTTTTACTTTTTTTTGAAATATATACCAATAGTTAAAAGAACTTTATTTTATCATTTTATCTTCATTTTGGCATGTTCAATTGAACTTTAATTCGGGTCAAAATATATATTAGTAGTTAAAAGAATTTTATTTTATCATTTCATCTCCAATTTAGTAGGTCCAATCAGGTTCGGATTTGAATTTGGACCTAGTTTCTTCAAAATAAATTAGATGTAAACCCGACTCGAAGCTCGAATTTTTTTTTGAACCGGGCTCGGATAGGGATATGATCCGGCCTGATCTATTTCTAATCCTCTATGAAGGTGATATATATAGCATAAATACCTTGATGTTGATTGGATATTTCGGAGCAGAGAAGTTGTCATATTCTCATAATGGTTCAATGTATTTGTAGTGGACCATGCCAGCATATATTATATGCATGCCAACGTAAGGGCACATAAGCATCCACATGCATTTGCCTATCGGTGTTTAACAATTCCGTTCATGGGCGGCTGTTTTTTATTCTTATTCGGGTTTAAAATGGTCAAGTGGTCGAAACCGTATGTTGGAAAGTATGCCCCACATATTTAAAACATATTCTATGAGAAATATAAGACATGCCCAATTAAGGTGTGCCAAATATAATAATTTACTTAGATTAGCTTAAATCACTCCTTCCAACTGCTTCTATTGACCATATGAGTCCCAACGTATTCCGGTACCATCCTCATTGATAGTACTTAATAGAAAATTCTTCGTACAGAATATGGATTTTCATTTCCAACATTACGATATCATTATTGACATCGAAAGCAAAGAAAGAATGAATAAAATAGAAGACGATCAATAAGACATGTAATTTATTATTATAAACAAGATCATAAATAAGATTTTACACCCTCATCTTGTAAAAAAATTTAACAAGAAATCTAAAAACTTCTCTCACAAGCTTTCACCTCTCAAGAAGATCCTTTAGTCCCTACATACTTCCTCTACCGCTACCACACCTTCTGGAAGTCTTTTAAATCCTCACTGCCCTCAGAAGACCTCTTTAACCTGCTATTCTGAAGGTCCCTAGCTCTCTACTTTTATAACAGTGAAATCACTATTCGATCAAGAGTCCAACAGCATAAATCAAGTAAAAAATGGACTCCTAAATCATTTAAAATAAAGCTTTGACTACTGTAGAACATCGTAGACTGCCCCCGTCTCGAATCAATGCATGAACTAGCCAACCTTTGCGATCCGCATCACCTCTTACTAGCTCGATCCATACCCGGTTGCATCGACCGAGAGAAATTCATCGAAAATGTCTATGGACCGTGCAAACCATAATCCATGGCTCACGTGAAATGCTAGCACGTGGAGCATGCGGTGTTGGCCTATAGCCATGCGGGCCAGGTCTATTGCAGGCCTGGGTTCGCTAAGGGCCGGGTTCAAGGCATAGTCTAATAATCTCCATCTCAACTTGATATTCGTCCTCCACATGACTTTAAGAGCTCTTGAAGGATTTCACCCCCATGTCTTGGAATAAATGTCTACTGCTCATGGATGTGCAAACATGGAAGTCGAGCTAGGTCGCTCGATCCTATCTCCATCTCGTGCTATGTTCACCTTGACCTGAGACCTACTCGGGAAAGCTTCCTATAGTAATAGGAACTTTGTTATGCAACCTTGTGTGTCATCCTTTCAAGTCTCTTATCTCATGCTCGATTTATTTGCTCCTGGAATTCTGCCTTGTAGTGGACTCTTATCTGCATCAGGGACTCCACCTTATATTGGATTCCCTGTCAAGAGATAGTATTCTCTACTCTTCCTTCTCTGTAAGATAACCCTACTACCATGAATAACCTTTAGAATTTCATCATCGACTTTTTAAGTATAGCCATTTGAATCCAGTTTACTTAGTGAGATTTGATTCTTATTAAAGCTGGGTATATATCGAAACTCGCCCAGTTTCCTCGATATTCCATCATGAAGCTTTAAGCTATAACTGTCCCTTTATCCTTGATGGCACAGCTCGATTCGTCTGGTAGGTAGATAGCACTCTCTTTATTCTCTAAAGAGTGGAACAACTCCTTTCTGTAATATACATGATGAGAACATATAGAATCAAGAATCTATTATTAGAAAGGAGATATCTCGTTGGATACCATGAGTGCATCACCGTATCCATTATCATCACTACCATCAACCACCATCGTAGTAGCTTTTATTCGATCTTTAAATTATAGATAATCTTTGACACGATGTCCTAACTTATCGCACTGATGTCACTTAATCATGCTCGTGTCCTTTGACCTGGACCGTCCATCTCGTGATCATCTATTACTTTGCCTTGGTTCCCAGCTCCTCCAGAAATTTTCAATGCTAAGTTTCTGGTTGAACTCGAAGCTTGGTTCTTCGTAATTGAAAATCTCATTCTGGAGTAGCATCGAAGTAGCCTCTTTTATCTTGATGGTATTCGTCCATATTAGAAGAGCAGCCACCAAGAACTCTAAGAAGTGTGAAAGTGATGATAACAAAGTTAATACCATGTTTTTCTCTTCAACCTTTTCATCTATATTCAGAAAATTGGTGAGAATCCTTTGAATGTTATTTAGATGCTCCTACATGCATAATCTTTTGGTCATCCGTAGTTAATAAAACTACTTTCAAAAAAAGTGCATGTTGCTGAGGGACTTTACCATGTATAACTCCTCGAGCTTTACCTATAGCATAATCAGGAAAGTCTCGTTCAGTACATGGATTACCTTATCATCCATCAGGTATAAGAGGATCATGTTTACCACCTATATTTGAACCCGTCTCTAACTTTTTTTCTCAATGGTAGCCGGCCTCTCCGCATATATGAGAACATCGATCAATTCTTGCAGGATGAGTCATCTTTTATCCTCACTTCTAGAGAAAAAAATTACTCTTTCCATTGAACCGGTTGATCTCTACCTTCATTGTATTTATCTTTACTATCTTCTTCAATCCCAATCAAAATGAATAATTTAGGACTCTAATACCAATTATTGTGATACCACCTGCCGGTACTATTTGTTGGAAAATCTCTCATACAGAATATGGATTTCGATTTCTAAGATCACAATATTATTATTGATGCCGCACGAGAAGGAAGAAGGAATAAAATGAAAAATACAATTAATATGATACGCAAGGTGTTGCTGCCCGACCGTCGTGGCCTGTAGCTGGAAATGACTTCGGACGTCGCCTTCGTCGGCCGAGAACCTCCTCGTGCTCCCGGACCTGCAAAATAGAAGAGACCTAGGCCGGAGATCCCGATGGGGGCACTCCGATGCTCAAGTTAGTAGCGATCCAGGGAAACAGATCCTCCTGGTTGAGCCCTGTGGATGGACTCCACTATAGGATGAAGAGATTATGTGTTTAGAGAGTGTGAATGGGTTGAGAGTAGAGCGAGGGTGATAGCGGTAGAGGAGCGCTTGAGCTGGATAGCTGTGTCTGTTAAGACCCCTTCAGTGAGTCTCTGGTAGCTTAGCGCGCTTGACCTCTCGGTCGCCCTCCTGTGTGCCATCCCCTTTGCTCATTTTTCTATCACTTACCTTCTTCTGGGAACCTTGGGGAGCTCTTTTATGCTAGGATCTCTCCCAGTGGCCTACCTCGGGATCCTCCTCCCTTTGCAGGCACTGGAAGGTCAACGGCCAGCAATGCTTCGTGCCGTGCACGAAGTACCTTTCTCCTTTCGTGATAGGGGACTATTTCATGCACTCTCATCCTCCCTCTATTTGCTCCACTCGAGAAATCTGGCAGAGCCTCGATCGGGGGGCAGCCGCCTCCTTGATTTGAATCTTTCGGGATGATTTTCTCTTTCGGGTGGTACAGACGATCGGTCAGGAGCGCAGTGCCTCGATCGGGGGACCCTTTCCTTTTTCGTATAAGTGGTAGCAGGAGCAATTATTGCGCCCCGACAAGCGCCCCTCCATGGTCCTTGTGTGGCTCCCCACCACCCAAGGAAGGTGGCGATGTCCTCTAGCTACTGGTCCCTTCGTCCAAAGTGGGGTTGGTTCAAGGAGGAGGAGCCCGACTTTGGTTGGGGTGGATTCGACCTCGAGGGAGTCACCTAGCAAAGGAGTCCGAAGAGAGTAGGAGCTCGACTCCGGTTAGGGCATCTCGACCTCGAGGGAGTCGCCTGGAGAAGGAGCTCAAAGAGGGCAGGAGCTCGACTTCGACCAGAGCGTCTCGACCTCGAGGGAGCCACCTGGCGAAGGAGCTCGAAGAGAGCAGGAGCTCAACTTCGGCCAGGGCATCTCCACCTCAAGGGAGCCGCCTGGCGAAGGAACCCGAAGAGGGCAGGAGCTCGACTTTGGCTAGGACGTCTCAACCTCAAGGGAGCCACCTAGCGAAGGAGTCCGAAGAAGGAAGTTTAACGTGGTAGCTTCCTCCATCGTGGCATCTGACTGGGTCTGACAGGGATTCCATGTAAACGATCTCGCTACATCATTTGCCCCTACTCCCAAGTCCCATTGGTGTGGCGCTCAGGACGAAGGGAGTAAATGCGGAGCTGATGTGGAAAGGCAGAAATCGGGCACTAATAATGCCATGATCGCCGTAGCATCGCGGAACGGATCCCAAGCCAATGCGGGGATGACACGTCAACTCGTCCGAGGAGGCTTTATGGTTGATGCAGAACTCAAAATGGTTCCGAGCAAACCGAACCATCGCCCTCTGCCGATTGATGACACATGGTGCAAATCCAATAATGGCGGCTCTGGGAGGGTACGGTTGCTATCTGGTCATTTCGAAAAGAATGACAGTTCTTTGGAAACACCTTCTCTTTCAAATTCTTCATGCCCATCGGTGAACCAGAGCCTTCCCTCTTCCCCCGACCATCTTTTTTAGTGCAGCTTGGGATGGACCTCTTGCTTATCCAAGACTACTGCAAGAACTAGGCCAAGAGGGATAGGCAGAAGATGCAACAAATCGACTCGCTGGCGGCTTAGGTCCTGGGAGGTCAAACAGAAGAACAAGGAGCAGAGGGCCGAGGCGGCGGGTGTCGAGAGGCACCTCAAGGGCGTGGAGGAGTCCTTGGCCCGGGAGAGGGATCAGGTAAACCGCCGGGCCAAGGAGCTCAAGGCCAAGGAGGCCAGAGTAGAGGAGCTCAAGGCCGAAGTGGCCCGGGAGAGGGAATAAGCTCAAACTCTCCGAGCCCAGTTGGAGGCAGCACAGGAGCAGGCTGTTGCCACCAAGGAGAAGGTTACGGGGGCAGTGGTCTTAATGGAGGCTGCAAAAAAGGAGGCCACCGAGGTAGTGCCGAACTATAAGGCCTCGGTGGAATTCGATGCGGAGTTCCATGAACTGGCCACGTACTCGTTCTTCAAGGGGTACGAGTTCTACTGGTCCAAGACGGCGGAGCTCGTACCGGACATGAGCTTGGACGGGCTTGCCTTCCCGGTTGCTCCATGCGGGGGCCCAATTATGGACATGGATGAATCGGAGGAACACGCGCTGCCATCGACATACCCCCACCTTCGGAGGTCCTAGACGTAGCCCCACCGCCAGAGAGGTCACAGGGGACGTTGCTCGACCTCAGCGCCATCACGGGAAGGAGCCAGCAGAGTAGTATAGGAATCTCTCCTCCTTTTGTACTTTTTCCTTCTTTGCTTCTTTCTGGGTTGCCTAGCCTATCGAGGCCTTGAGACAATGTAAAATTTGAAAATTCTTAATGAAGTTTCCTTCTATCCTGTTTTACTTGTGCTCCTTCACATTTTTAATGCTTTGTCAACTTTCCCTCCTCTTTTTTTCCCGACTTCTCACGTACATGCCTTTGCTGAGGTGTCTTGCCTTGAGGCTCTAAGTCCTTGGGCTCTTTCCCGCCGATCTCCGGGTACACGGGGCAATTATGAAGGAAGTCATTGACTCGTTGAGTCGTCTCCCCCACATGGGTAGCATGGTGGTAGGGCTTTGTGCGTTTCCTTGGAGGAGGCTTGGGCGACTTCAGGCGAAACCATCTCCAAGTGCCCGGGGTGTGATCGAGTCAGGATGCTATACTTGATTGGTTTGCCAGGTGACTGCGAGGCGTGGGGCCGAGGTGCGGGGCTTCTGGAGTTTTCCGGTTCAGAGTGCGGGGCTTCAGGAGTTTACCGGCTTGAAGTGCGGGGCTCAGGAGTTTCCCGGCTTGAGGTGCCGGGCTTCAGGAGTTTTCGGGCTTAAGGTGCCTGGCTTCAGGAGTTTTCGAGCTTGAGGTGCCGAGCTTCAGGAGTTTCCGGACTTAAGATACTGGGCTTCAGGAGTTTTCTGGCTTAAGGTGCCGGGCTTTAGGAGTTTCCAGGCTTAAGCGCGGGGTGCTGAGGCTCTCTCGGCTTTGCTTGCCAGACCTGGGGTCGAGCAGCGACATTCTTGCAAGGTAAAAGTGATTTGTACAAAGAGAAACTTAATTATTAATGGAGGGAAGCCTTACATTACTGATAATACATTTTCAGATTATTGGCATTCCAAGTTCGCGAGAATCTGGCACCATTAAGCTCCACTAGGTAGTAGGCTCCATGAGGAAGAACCTCGACTACCTTATAGGGGCCTTCCCAGTTTGGCGAGAGCTTGCCGCACTCTCAGGGTTGGGAGGCTTCAGCCCAGTGCAACACTAGGTTGCTTAGGCAGAAAATCATTGGCCTTACCCGTGCATTGTAGTACCGAGCTACCGGCTGCCGGTAGGCTGCCATCTAGAGTCGAGCCTTGTGTCTCGTCTCCTTGAGGAGGTCTAAGTTAAGTAGAAGGCGGGCCAGATTTTTTGCTTCATCATATTGTTCCACCTATAGCATGGGCACACCGAGTTCGACTGGGATGACAGCTTCAGCACCGAAGACGAGGCTGAAGGGCGTCTCATCTGTGGCTATCCTAGGTGTTGTGTGGTATGCCCAAAGGACACTAGGAAGCTCTTCTGCCCACTTACCCTTGGCCCGGTCCAACCTAGTTTGGAGTCCCTGGAGGATAGTCCGGTTGGTCACCTCAGCTTCTCCGTTGGTCTCGGGGTGAGCCACCGAGACGAAGCGATGATGAACACCGAGATCGGTGCAGAACTCCTCGAACTCTCGATTATCGAACTGTTGCCCGTTGTCGGTGATGATGCTGTGGGGGAGTCCGAAATGGCAATGATTGATTTCCAGAAGAATTGGCAGACCTTGGCTTCGGTGATCCATGCTAGTGGCTCTGCCTCTACCCATTTGGTGAAGTAGTCAATAGCCACTATCAGGAACTTGCATTGTTTAGATGCAGGAGGAAATGGACCAAGGATGTCAATCCCCTACTAGGCGAACGACCAGGGTGCGGAGAGCTGGGAGAGTGGCGCTACCGGTTGATGTTGTATGCAAGCGTGGTGCTGGCAGTGGTTGCACTTTCTCACGAAATTGGCAGCGTCCTCCCTCATGGTTTTCCAGTAGTATCCCTGACAGAGGGCCTTGTATGCTAACGTCCTCCCTCCCACGTGATTCTCGCAGAGGCCTTCGTGTATCTCTTGGGACACAAAGGCTGTCTCTATGGGTCTCAAGCACTTCAAGAGCGGATAGGAGTAGAACCTGCGGTAGAGCTGCCCGTCCATCACGACGAAATGCGCATCCTTCTTCTTGATGAGACCAGCTTCCATATGATCTCCCGGCAGGATACCATTGGTGATGTACCTGATGTATCGATCCATCCAGCTGGGTTCCGGGCTGACTTGCTAGACTCCCCCGGAAGCCTCATAGCTCGGATTTTCCATGTACTCAATTTGGGCGCGCCCCAATGACAAGTTCGGCAGGGTTGCAAGCCTTGACAGGGCATCGACATGAGCGTTCTCTCCATGAGGGATGTGGGAGATGCTGAAGCACCGGAAGTCTGTCATGCTCGAGCGAACCCGCTCCAAGTACTTCATCATCTGGGGATCTCGGGCCTCAAATTTTCCCGAGACCTACCCGACCATCAGCTAGGAGTCGGTGAAGACCTTCAGGTTGGGCATGCCCAGCTCGCAGGACACCCTCAGTCTTGTGAGGAGTGCCTCGTACTACACCTGGTTGTTGGTTGCTGCAAACCAGAAGCGGATCGCGCACTCGACCACAACCCCACGCCATTGGCGAGGATGAGGTCTGCTCCGCTCCCTTCCGAGTTGGATGCATCGTCTACGTGGAGGACCCAGATCTCCTCCTTGGTTTCGGGGTCTGCCTGACGTTCCGAGGTGGCCTCCTCCGGCTCCTCGCCCAAGCCCGCACTCTCGACCAGAAAGTCTGCCAACACTTAAGCCTTCTGGGATGGCCTTGGTTGGTATGTTATATCGAACTCGCTGAGCGTCAAAGCCTACTTGGCCAGGTTCTCGGATGTGTCGAGGCGGCTGAGTATGGCCCTCAGTAGTTGGTCCGTCATGACCATAATCGGATGCGCTTGGAAGTATGGCCCGAGCCGTTGATCTCCACGTCCCAGAGAATTTTGCTGGTGTAATACACTGGCTTTTGGGCTCCGTCCTTATCTGAGCGGACGAGGATCGAACTTACGACCCCCGGGATGACCGCCAGGTACAACAAGAGTTCTTCCCGTCCTTAGGCTTAGAGAGCAACGGTGGTGATGCCAAGAATTTCTTCAGCTCCTCAAAGGCTGCCTTGCACTTTTCAGTCCAGTTGAAGTCATGCACTTTGTGGAGCGCCTTGAAGAAAGGAAGCATCAATCAGTCGATCTCAAGATGAAATAGCTCAAGGCGACAATCCGGCCTGTTAGGCACTAGACCTGCTTCTTTGAGGTGGGGTGTTCCATGTCGATAATTGTCTAGACCTTCTCGGGGTTCGCTTTGATTCCCCTCCGGGTGACCATGAAGCCGAGGAACTTTCCTGCCTCTATGTCGAAGGTGCACTTCATCGGATTTAGCTTCATCTGGTGCAGGCGAAGGTTGTGGAAGGCCTCCGTCAAGTCGACAACATGATCTGACTTCGGTTTGCTCAAAACGAGCATGCCGTCCACATAAACTTGCATGTTTTGGTCGATCTAGTCCTTGAAGATCCTATTGACCAACCGCTGATACATGACACCAGCATTCTTCAAGCCAAAAAGCATCATCCAATAGCAGTACGTCCCCCGATCAGTGATGAAGGCAGTGTGTTCCTCGTCCTCTGGATGCATCCGGATCTGATTGTATCCGGAGAATGTATTCATAAAAGAGAGCAAACGATGCCCCGAAGTGGCGTCCACCAGTTGGTCGATCTTCGGCAAAGGAAAACTATCCTTTGGATAGGCTCGATTGAGATCGGTGTGGTCGATCTTCGGCAAAGGAAAACTATCCTTTGGATAGGCTCGATTGAGATCGGTATAGTCCATGCAAATCCTCCACTTCCCGTTGTTCTTCTTGACCATGATCACATTCGCCAACCAGCTAGGGTATTGTACTTCACGAACAAAGCCGATTGCGAGGAGCTTATCCACTTTCTCATTGATTGCCCGTTGCCTCTTCGGGATGAAGCTCCTCTCCTTCTGTTAAATAGGACGGTACTTCGGATCAATGCTCAACTTGTGGATGATGATGTCAGGGAGAATCCCGGGCATATCTGTCGCCGTCCAGGCGAACACATCTGCAATCACTTGAAGGAATTCCAACAAGTAGGCCCGCTCCTCTTGTAGCTGGGCCCCGATTTGCACTATCTTCGTCGAGTCGATTCTGAGTGGATACGACAACAGGCGTTCGACCGGACCATCTCTGGGGTCCTGCATCTTTTGGTCGAGGTCGTCGGTGCTGGGGTCTTCCTCAAAGTTTCTGGCCCCAGGGATGGCATGGAGATAGTGTTGGATCAGCTGAGGTGCCCCCCTCATCTCTCCTATGCATAAGGAGTGAAAAATTGCATCAATAGCTGCTTGGTGGAAATGACCCCATCGTGGACGAAGGAGCCCGAAGAAGGAAGTTTGACGTGGTAGCTTCCTCCATCGTGGCATCTGACTGGATCTGACAGGGATTTCACGTCAGCGATCCTGCCACATCACAAGGTTTACTATAAAAAAATTATAAATAAGATCTTACATTCTTATCCTATCTAAAAAACTCAATAAGAAATTCAAAAACCCTTTTCATAAGTTTTCATCTCTTAAGAAGATCCTCTAGTCCTTACAGGCTTTTTTTGTTATTGCCATATCTCCTAAAAGCCTTTTAGATCCTTATTGCTCTCAGAAGACCTCTCTAACTGGCTATTCTAAAGATCCCTTGCCCTTTGTTTTTATAATAGTGAAATCACCATTTGACCAGGAGTCCAGTGGTGCACACCAAGTTGAAAATGGAATCCTAAATTATCTAAAATAAAGTTTTGGCCATCATGGACCACCGTGGACTGTCCCTGCCTAGAATCGATGCATGAACTAACAATCCCTATGTGCCACATTGCCTCTAAACAGCCCGGTCCACGTCCAATCATGTGGATCGCGAGAAACATCCCATAAACATCCGTGGACTGCACGAACCGTGGTCTATGGGTCATGCAAAATGCCTGCATGTGGACCGCACAGTGCATCGCGACCGCTACGGACCAAGGATCAGTTATTCCATGTAAGGTTTTTTGATGATTGAATTGCTTGAATTGTCTTTGTAAATAATCACATCCATATACTCTTTTCTCCTCCCAACCATTTTTGTCAATTTATTTCAGATGTCTTTGCAAGATTTCCTCGAGTTGTAGTAAACTAGGTTCAGCAGCTTTGTTTTGGCCAACTAATGCTTGCACAGTGATATTGAAAAGTTCAAAGCAATCAATGCTTATTTGAAGCATGAATCAAGCCATGCGATCCTCTGAGAAATTCTTTATTGGCAGCCGAGATAAACAAAGCAATATCCAAGAAGCTTAAGATGCATATACCTACATAAAACATATCAGTTTAATTGATAAATTCAGACTATACTTTAGATTTTAAGTCAACTTCCTTTTTTTTTTTTTTTAATTTTTATTTTTATCGATCATATAATATCCAATCAAATACTTTTTTTTTTATAAAAATGAAAACTTCGAAGAGAATATTTGAAGACCATTTAAAATTTGTTTAAAAGTCAAAACATTAAAATTACTAGGAGTTCATATCAATGACTTTTAAACATAGTCAATTAAGGTCTTCCAAATCATCGAGTTATATTATTGAAGCTTAGACTGTCATGCATGAGTAACTTTAAGTCATTTCATTAATCATAATTATATTGCGGTTTATGTCAGAACCTCAACCGAGAAGTTGAGAAACAACGGGCGGAAATACGTACATTAGAAACGAAGTACGATATGATAACATGGGATTTGATTCGGGTAGCAAAAAAAAAAAACAAAAAAACTGAAGAAATGATGCAGATTTATATAATTAAATACTATCCGGTGTTGGGGGAGTGCGCCATCTAGAATGTGACCCCAAGCTGGTGCACATGGGTATGGGTCCCACCACACATATTAGATTTGATGAATGGACTTAGTTTAGTGGAGATTCGCGCACTGCCAACGTGGAAGCATGTCATGGTCCGAGGTTGTCCCTTGATAATATTTAAATCATAGAAAAGGCCTAGTTTTCCCCCCACCCCCGCATCCAACAGTCGCCCACATGATAGCGACTGCTCGTATAATGCGACCAAACCTACGTCCAATTAGAGCGATTGCTTCTTTACCCCCACCCCGCTCCCTATCAGACACTAATACATGAAAACTATATCTTGGGCTAAAATAATTTGTACGTCATATTTGTTATGTCGAGTATAGCACTAAGAAGTTTTATCAATCACAACATATCACCGGGAATCACTCTTCTGTCCCCATCAAGGACTTGGTCGTTTTTCCCTTCCCCAAGGCTTCATCAGTTTTTTCTTTCTTTCTTTCTTTCTTTTTTTTTTTAATGATGATCCCGGTGCTTACTTTATGAGAAATTATTTTTAAAATTTATGCACTGCACCGGTGCACGGCTTTTTATGGGTTCCATCCATCATATGTCTTGATGTATCTGAATGGTTGTGATTGATGGTGGTGTATGGCCTTGTGATTTGTATAGTGCAGGAAATAAAATTTTCTAATCCGCTGCTTTGATGGTTGGAAAGGATGGATATTGCCTTCATCCAATGTATCGGCCGGTGGTCAAAACGACAGCATCCTCCCTGGGTCCCATGCTGGCAAGGAAATGGTGACCAAGTGTCAACACTCGACTAGTCGAGATGGGTGAGGACATTTTGATAGGGAAGAATCTGGTCAAGAAAAGGTCCAGGGGAACTGGAAGAGCACAAATTAAAATGGTTGTTTGGTTATTACAATTTCACCCAGACTTGTTCAAGCTTCCTTGTCCTGGTATGAACGCGGGTTGATGAAATATAACATCCATCAACGCATCCAAAAGCATGGTCCAAGGAGTGGCTTCGCCATCCATCTTCAGTCAGAGAAGGCGTGGGAGCTACTTTTCTGATAAATTTAAACTAATTAAAAAGCCAGAATAATTTTATATTTATTTAGTATAGTTTCTTTCATGAATTTAAAGTAATTGATAAAGATTTTTTACCCTTTTTTGCTCGCTTCCAAAAGGGTGATAACGTGATATTTAAGACCATACTTACTCAACATTTCCCAATGATATATATTATATCAATAGTTGATTGCCATACATGGAATACTAGCATATTATCCATGCGATATACGGGATAGTTATTTTATAATTTCAAAGTAATTTTAAATTTTAAAAAATAAAGATCCATGAGCGTGGATTTTTTTTTCACGTGCGGTTAAGTCGAACGGAAACCCTACTTTTAATATATTAACATGGTTTATTCACTCTCTCTGTCAAGCATTTATCTCGTTGTATTTTAAAATTTTTTTTTTTTCATAATTAAAAAAAAGTTGGTTCCATCATATTTTTAAAATAAATTTAAAAAATAAAGTATCCATGCCCATTACGATTCATCATATAGAAAGTTAATAGATAGATGGGTCTCTTTGGAATTAATGCCTTTGAGATTCATTTTACCTATGAATCATATAATTTCAAAATTTTAAATATAAAAAAAAATTAATAAGAGGATGTATCTCCTTGGAATCCACTTTCATTGGGATTCTAATCTCATGTAATTATGAATTACGTAATTTCAAACTTTTGAATGCAAAGAAAATTAATATTTTTATACGATTTATTCTACTTTAATCATAAATCATGTAATTTCAAGCTTTTTTAAAAAAAATCCATGAGCATAAACTCTTTTACATGCAATTAAATACTGTATTTTTGGATATAATCATAAAAAAATATTTAGCAAAAATTAATGCATATACATGTCTCATTGTATTTTGCGAGCATTCAAGAGAAAGAGAAAGGAATATAATACCAACCAACCTATTTCTAATAAATAATCCATGTCAGGATTTTAGCTCTAATATCTGTTTATCATTTTACTAACAAATATATATATGATGTACTGATGTAGCTGGATCACTGACGTGGCATGGACAGACTGACGTGGAGTCCTCACCAGGCGCCACGCTGGATTTTCAGCATGAGCTCCTTCGCCGGGCCGAGCTCCCCTGGAGCAATAGGGCCGCCCGTCGAAGCCGGGCTCCATCCACCACTAGGTCGGTCCCCGCCAAGTCAGGGTGCCTAGGCCGGAGCCGAGTACGGGTCCCCGTCCAAGGCGGGTCCTGTGAGGTCAGGCCCCGTGGTCAGAAGTCGAGCTCAAGGCTCCTCCGCCACGAAAAGCACCCCCCCCCCCCCGAGGTCGGGTCCCCTGGGTTGGTCGGCACCCTGTCCTTCTCTGTCACGTCGAGCTCGTTTAAGGCCGAGCTCCACTGATCCGGAGTTGAGCTCAGCCCTCCTCCGCCCTGCCGAGCCATCTTGAAGCGAGCCCTTCGAAGGGGGGCCCATCTTTCCAGCTCGGTCCCCGATCTAGATGGAGGCACCAACCCCCAAGAGCGCGGCGCCTCCTCTCCAAGGACAACTACGAATCTTTCAAGGATCGTACAACAGCACCAGCCATGCTGCCATTAATGCCCACGGCCGTCACTCACACCGGAAAGAAAGGAAGCTCACATCAAGGCACCATTCCCTCCACCGACCTGCCGTACGACCGAGAAAAAGACCCGACTGGGGGGGCGCGGGTCCTGAGAACGGCGGCCCGCCAATCGAGGCCCTGCCAGGTTTCCAGCAGAAGCTTCCCCAACTATCGACAGAAAGGATGTCCCGTCTATGGCACGATACCTCGATGCACATGCCTGACAGCATGGGAAGATCCCAAGGCAAGCCAAAGTAAAATACCCAGCCAGGGTAAGCCAAAAGGAGGTAACCACAAAAAACAACAACAAGATTAAGCACAAAAAACAAAGAGAGAGGCCAGACAGGAGGGCAAGACCACCTCGACCAATACCTCTCCCAGCTCACTTCTACTCTCATTTTTCCATACACACTACACTCACTCATCCTAGCGTGGAGCTCATCCAGAGGGGCTCGACCAGGAGGATCTGTTTTCCTGGATCGTCACTGACTTGACCGTCGAAGTGCCCCCGTCGGAATCCCCGACCCGGGTCACTGACGTTGTTCCTTGCAGGTCCCGAGGCGACTGGAGACATCCCCTGCAGGCGGGCGCACGACTCCCGAAACCACCAACAGCTACGGACCACGACGATCCGGGCGGCAACAGATTGGCGTGCCAGGAAGGGGGTACTGAACGACTTTGACCCAATTCAGGCCCCGTTCAGAAAGTTCGTCGTGAGGATGGTGACCACCCGGGCGAGGGGAGCCTCTCCCAGCCGTGCGGAAGTGTCCCCTTCCCACGGGAACCCACACGGTCCGGAGACGGAGCCACCTGCCCCGGTTCAACTGCCTCCGCTAGAGTTCTAGCTGACCGCACTCGCCTAGCAGATGCACACTCTCACTGCAGTGGTGCACTAGCTCCAGCATCAGAATCGGTCCCTAGCTACCAATCAGCAGCCGGAGACCCCCGCGGCCCATGCCGCAGCACCCCGCGATAGCCTGCGTTCCTTTCACGGGAGGCCTTCACAGCCACGGGCCGTTACAGACCCTCGGGGTAGTCGCCAAGCCCTGATGAAGCGACAATGGGCTGGGTCCACCGATGAAGAGAGCAGCTCACCGCACCTTAATCGGGGGGCATCTAAACCCCGCCAAGGCAGGAAGGGCAAAGTCCCTCGTCGAGGGCACCATGCACCCACGTCGCCTTCCCCGCCTCCCTCAGCAGAGGGGTCGATGGATGAAGCCATCAGGCGCATGGCGGAGAAGCGCCTGGAGGAGCATGACCGCAAGCTGGCGGAGCTTTCCCACCGGTTTGCCAACTTGCCTGGCTCTGCTAGCGAGCCAGCGGGCTATGACGTCCGCCCTCCGTTCTCCCAGGAGATTCAAGGGGAGCCGATTCCCCGTCGGTTCCGCATGCCGCAGGTGGATCCTTACGACGGGACCACCGACCTCCTAGACCACCTGGAAAGTTACCGGGCTCTCATGAGGGTCCATGGGGCTACAGACGCTCTTATGTGCATCACCTTTCCTACTACTCTCCGAAAGGCGGCTCGAGTGTGGTTCGCCCGCCTCGAGCCGGAAAGCATCAACTCCTTTACCCAGCTGGGGCAGAAGTTCGTGACTCATTTTGATGCATGTCGGAAGATGCCACGTGAGGCAGACTGTCTCTTCTCCATCAGACAGCAAGACCGTGAGCTGCTACGAGACTACGTAGCTCGCTTTAAGGCTGTCGCACTGGAGATTTATAGCTTGGAGGAGCCGGTCATAATGCTGGCTCTAAAGCGAGGGCTCAGGACTTCTCGCTTGACCTACTCGCTTGACAAGAAGCCTTCGAAGACTTATTCCGAGCTACTCTCCCAAGCTCAGAAGTACATCCGCGCTGAGGAGGCGGACCGTATAAGGTGAGCGCTCGATGGAAAACTGCTAAAGAGATCGGTACCCACCGAGGCCCCTGCAGCACGAAGGTCGGGACCGCCAACTCAGACCTCCCGACATGCCCCAAGGCCAAGGAGCGCTCCCGTCCCTGAGGGGAATTTCACCCCCCTCCTCGCCCCGAGAACAAAGATTCTCATGGAGATCGAGGATGAGACTTATCTAAGGCGCCCACCACCGTTGAAGTCGTCCGCCAGCCGTGACAAGACGAAGTATTGTCATTTCCACCGTGATCACGGCCATGACACCGAAGAATGCTGCAACCTCAAATGGGAGATCGAAGAGCTCATCAAGAGAGGCTACCTTGGAAGATAAGTGGGGGGCAGATCTCAACCGGAATCCCAGGCTCTCGTCACCCTCCCACCAGCCCCGGCGGTCGACAATCGCCCTACCGAGAAGCCTATGGGGATGATACACTGGGGAGCCGAGCATGCCTCGAAGAAGGCCCGTGGGGCAGGGCATCTTGAGGTTGTATTCCCCTTTATGAGGGAAGGGGAAAATGGAGAGAGGAATATAAATAATGATGCTGTGGTTGTCGAAATGACGATCGCAAAGCATCCTGTAAAACGCATCATGATAGATAGTGGAAGCTCCATAGATGTGCTTTTCTACGATGCATTCTCCAGGATAAATCTTTCCCTTGCTCAGCTCAAGCCTGTGCATACCCCACTTGTTGGTTTCACAGGAGACTCCATAAGGGTGGAGGGAGAAGTCACTCTCCCAGTCACTGCCGGGTGCCCACCTTGACAAAATACCGTCATGATGACGTTCACGGTTGTCAGGCTTCCTTCGCCTTACAACATGATTTTGGGCCGACCAGGGCTTAACCGCTTTGATGATGTCGTCTCTACTAAGAGATTGCTTGTACAGTTCCCAACCCCTTGTGGTGTGAGAGAGATGAGGGGTACACCCCAGCCGGTGCAGCACTGCTTTCAAACTCTCCCTGGGGCCCGGGTGCTCGAGGAGGGCCCCAAGTTGGACGAGCTCGACCAGAGGGTTTATGACCCCACGGGAGGCCCAGCCGAGCATCTGTTTCCTTATCAGCTCGGGGCCGACCAGACGAAGACTGTGTAGATCGAAGCCCAGCTGCCCGAGGAGAAGAAGGCTCCGCTGTTGGAATTCTTGCGGGCAAATGCAGACGTGTTCGCCTGGACGGCGGTGGACATGCCTGGTATTCCCCCTGAAGTCATCACCCATAAGCTCATCGTCGATCCGAAGCACAGACCGGTTCGACAGAAAAAGAGAAGCTTCAACCCAGAAAGGCAGGCGGCAATCAACGAAGAAGTTAAGAAACTTTTAGCCGCCGGCTTCGTCCGAGAGGTGCAGTACCCAAGCTGGCTGGCGAACGTGGTGATGGTGAAGAAGAACAACAGCAAGTGGAGGATTTGTGTAGATTACACCGACCTCAATAAGGCATGCCTAAAAGATAACTTTCCTTTGCCGAAGATAGATCAGTTGGTGGACGCCACCTCAGGGCAAAGGCTACTCTCCTTCATGGATGCATTCTCCGGGTACAGTCAGATCCAGATGTACCCAGGGGATGAGCACACTGTCTTTATTACCGACCGAGGGACATACTGCTACAGGATGATGCCCTTTGGCCTGAACAATGCTGGAGCAATGTACCAACGTTTGGTCAACAAGGTCTTCAAAGATCAGATCGGCCAAAACATGTAAGTGTACGTGGATGACATGCTCGTCATGAGCAAGCCGAGCTCGGACAACATCGCCGACCTTGCCGAAGCCTTTCACAGCCTCCGGAAGCACCAAATGAAGCTCAACCCAGTGAAATGCGCTTTCGGGGTGGCAGTCGAAAAATTCCTCGGCTTCATGGTCACCTAGAAAGGCATCGAAGCGAACTCGGAGAAGGTCCAGGCTATCCTTGACATGGAGCACCCAACCTCCAAGAAGAAACTCCAGCGTCTGATGGGGAGGGTTGCAGCCTTAAGCCGGTTCATCTCGAGGTCAGCCGATCGCTGCCTACCCTTCTTCAAGGCGTTGCACAAGATGCATGACTTCACCTGGATCGAAGAGTGCAAGGCGGCCTTTGAGGAGCTGAAGGAGTTCCTAGCCTCCCCACCTCTGCTGTCCAGACTGAAGGAAGGGGAAGAGCTCCTACTCTACTTGGCTGTCACACCCGGGGCCATCAGCTCGGTCCTCGTCCGTACAGATCAAGACGGGTCTCAGAAGCCGGTGTACTATACCAGCAAAATCCTTCGTGACGCGGAGGTCAGGTACACTCACTCCGAGAAACTCATTTTTGCAATAATTATGTCTGCTAAGCATCTCAGGCCCTATTTCCAAGCGCATCCCATCGTAGTTGTGACCGATCAGCGGCTGAGGACCATGCTGGGCCATCCCGAGACTTCCGGGAGACTGGCCAAATGGTCCCTGACGCTGAGAGAGTTTGACATCGCATATCGGCCGAGGTCATCGCAGAAGGCCCAAGTCCTAGCTGACTTTGTGGTCGAATGTACAGGCCTCCCCGAGGAACCAGAATGGACGGTCCCGGAGAGCCAAGCTGAGCCGGTACCGCTTGAGGACCTTTGGATCCTCCACGTGGATGGTGCCTCCAATTCTTGCGAGAGCGAAGCGGGCCTCATCCTCACCAATTCCGATGGAGTGGTGACGGAGTGCGCCCTTCGCTTCAAGTTCACAGCTACAAACAACCAGGCAGAGTACGAAGCACTCGCCGACCTAAAAGTGTCTCGCGAGCTAGGAGTACAAAGTATGAAGGTTTTCACTGACTCCCAACTGGTTGCCGGACAAGTCTCTGGAGAATACGAAGCCCGAGATCCCCAGATGATGAAGTACTTGGAGAAGGTCCTTTCGAGCATGGTAGGCTTCCGTTACTTCCGCATTTTCCACATCCATCATGGAGAAAATGCTCGGGCGGATGCACTATCGAGGCTCACAACCCTGCCGGACTCATCTCTGGGGCGTGCTTACGTAGAGTATCTTGAGAATCCAAGCTACGAAAGTCCAGAGGAGGTGCAACAAGTAGCCCATGAGCCGAGCTGGATGGACAAGTATGTCAGGTACATCCAGGACAACCTTCTACCAGAAGACCGCAAAGAAGCCGGCCTCATCAGAAGGAAGGCCGCCCACTTTGTCTTAATGGACGGTCACCTCTACCGCCGATCTTATTCCTACCCACTCCTGAAGTGCCTCAGGCCCACGGAAGCAGTCTTCGTGCTCCGAGAGATACATGAGGGCCTCTATGAGAATCATGTAGGAGGAAGGACTCTGGCATACAAGGCCCTTCGCCAGGGATACTTCTGGGAGACGATGAGGGGAGACGCCGCCGACTTCGTCAAGAAGTATGACAAATGTCAACGCCATTGCCATATACAACGTCTACCGGCCGCACCGATCTCCCAACTGTCATCCCCCTGGCCCTTTGCACGATGGGGGATGGACATTCTGGGACCATTCCCCACCGCGCCAGGGCAGCGGAAGTTCCTGCTAGTGGCGATCGACTACTTCACCAAGTCGGTTGAAGCAGAGCCGCTAGCTCGGATTACGGAAGCCAACATTCGGCATTTCTTTTGGAAGTCTGTCATCTATCGCTTCGGACTTCCCAACTGTGTCATCATCGACAACGGGCGATAATTCGACAATCGAGAGTTCGAAGGATTTTGTGCCGAGCACGACATTCAACATCGGTTCACCTCGGTTGCTCATCCCCATACAAATGGAGAAGCCGAGGTAACCAACCGAACAATCCTTCAAGGACTTCGCACCAGGCTGGACCAGGCTAAGGGCGGATGGGCAGAAGAACTTCCAAGCATCCTATGGGCCTACCACACAACGCCTAGGACGGCAACGGGTGAAACGCCCTTCAACCTCATCTTCGGAGCTGAAGCAGTGATCCCAATCGTGCTCGGTGTGCCCACACTCCGGGTGCAACAGTACAACAAGATATAAAACTCGGCACGCCTCCTGCTCAACCT
Organism: Areca catechu; assembly: GCA_021397845.1. Lineage (NCBI taxonomy): Eukaryota > Viridiplantae > Streptophyta > Magnoliopsida > Arecales > Arecaceae > Areca > Areca catechu. The sequence continues at coordinate 4,155,604 of CM038040.1, read as the reverse complement.
AAACCTCCTCGAAGAAACGAGGGACAAAGCCCGGCTTCGGATGGCAGCATACCGACAACGGGTCGCCCGATAATACAATGCGTTGTGAAACCAAAGATCTTCCGACCTGGCGACCTGGTATTGTGCCTGGCCGAAGCATCTCAACCCCGGGAGTGCGGCAAGCTCTCACCGAATTGGAAAGGCCCTTATAAGGTGGTAGAGGCCCTCTCACAGGGTGCCTACTATCTCGAGGACCTGGATGGCGCCAGATTCTCCCGAACGTGGAATGCTTGTAATTTGAGGAGATACTATCAGTAATATAAGTTTTTCCTCCACTAGAAATAAAGACTTTTTTCTGCACAACGGTTTGTTTGCCTTGCAGGGATGTCAAGCCTCGAGCCCAGCTCCTCGGCATTCAAGCCTGGAGAAGAGTCCTGCGGCACAAAGACCTGGGAAGCCCCCAGACGCTCATGCCTCGAGCTTAGCTCCTCGGCATTTAAGCCCGGAGAAGAGTCCTCCAGCACAAAGACCTGGGAAGACCCCAGGCGCTCATGCCTCGAGCACAGCTCCTCGGCATTCAAGCCCGGAGAAGAGTCCTCCGGCACAGACCTGGGAAGCCCCTAGGCACTCATGCCTCGAGCCCAGCTCCTCGGCATTCAAGACCGGAGAAAAGTCCTCCGGCACAAAGACCTGGGAAGCCCCTAAGCACTCATGCATCGAGCCCAGCTCCTCGGCATTCAAGCCTGGAGAAGAGTCCTCCGGCACAAAGACCTGGGAAGCCCTTAGGCACTCATGCCTCGAGCCCAGCTCCTCGGCATTCAAGCCCGGAGAAAAGTCCTCCAGCACAAAGACCTAGGAAGCCCCCAGGCACTCAAGCCACGAGCTGAGCTCCTCGTCATCCAAGCCCAGAGTCCAGTTCTTCACCAGCACGTCTCCAAGCTCGGTTCTATGACGACGACTCCTGAGCCTTGATCTCAGGCGGTCAAGATCCAGGATCCAGCTCGCCGACCAGCAGATCTCTGATTCCAACTCCGAAACAACAAGGCCCGGAACCCAGACTTCCGGCGCCAGCTCTTATTCAACAACGCCCCCGAGCCCAACTCCAGGATGTCAGCCCAAGACCGGAGCTCAGATCTCCGGCCAAGGGACCTTCGAGCCTTGCCTCTCTCATTCAATAACATCCCCGAGCCCAACTCCAGGATGCTAGCCCAAGATCGGAGCTCAGATCTCCAGCCAAGGGGCCTTCGAGCCTCGCCGCTCTCATTCAACAACGTCCCCGAGCCCAGCTCCAGGATGCCAGTTCAAGCCCGGAGAAAAGTCCTCCGGTACAAAGACCTGGGAAGCCCCCAAACATTCATGCCTCGAGCCTAGCTCCTCGGCATTCAAGCCCGGAGAAGAGTCCTCCGGCACAAAGACCTGGGAAGCCCCCAGGCACTCATGCCTCGAGCCTAGCTCCTCGGCATTCAAGCCCGGAGAAGAGTCCTTCGACACAAAGACGTGGGAAGCCCCCAGGCACTCATTTCTCGAGCCCAGCTCATTGGCATTCAAGCCCAGAGAAGAGTCCTCCAGCATAAAGACCTGGGTAGCCCGCAGGCACTCAAGACTCCTGAGGCACACCCTCAGGCATTCAAGTCCCGGAGACTAGCTCTCCGGCCGGCACGTCTCCGAGCCTAGTTCTAAGATGACAACTCCTGAGGCACGCCCTCAGGCATTCAAGTCCCGGAGACCAGCTCTCCGGCCGGCACGTCTCCGAGCCCAGCTCCAAGACGACAACTCCTAAGGCACGCCCTCAGGCATTCAAGTCTCGGAGACTAGCTCTCCAGTCGGCACGTCTCCGAGCCCAGCTCCAAGATGACAACTCCTAAGACACGCCCTCAGGCATTCAAGTCCTAGAGACTAGCTCTTCGGCCGGCACATCTCCGAGCCCAGCTCCAAGATGACAACTCCTGAGGCACGCCCTCAGGCATTCAAGTCCCGGAGACTAGCTCTCTGACCGGCACGTCTCCGATCCCAGCTCCAAGATGACAACTCCTGAGGCACGCCCTCAGGCATTTAAGTCCCGGAGACTAGCTCTCCGACCGGCACGTCTCTGGGCCCAGCTCCAAGACGACAACTCCTGAGGCATGCCCTCAGGCATCCAAGTTCCGGAGCCCAGCTCCCCGATCACCATGTCCCCGAACCCAGCTCCAGGATGTCAGCCCAAAATTGGAGCTCAGATCTCCAGCCAAGGGACCCTCGAGCCACGCAGCTCTCCGGCCAGCACGTCTCCGAGCCCAGCTCCGAGACGGCATTTCCTGAGCCCGACCTCCGGCGATCAAGCCTCGAGCTTAGCTCTAAGGCATTCAAGATCTGAAAGATCTTCAGACATTTAAGTCTGAGACCAACATTATCTGGCATCGGAGTCTCGAACCTGGTGCTAAGATGGTGAAGCTTAGGCCCATATGAGATGGAGCTTCCCCCCCCCCCCCAATCTCCTTGCACTGAAAAAGAAGTAAAGAAAAGAGAGGAGAGGGGAGGAAAGAGAAGGCATCTACATTATAATAAGAAGAAAGAGCCATGTCGGCTGAATGGTTTTCCATTGATTGAAAAGAAATACGCTACATCATCGTCTGGGCCCTAACAGGCCAGGCAGCCTGGCTAAAAAAACAAACAAAAATGACAAAAAAAAAAGAGAAATTAGAAGGGAAGTCCTATCTTATTGGGTCGGCTCCTTTCCCGAGCGGTGCACATCGGGATTTCTCCTTCTTCCACCTCCAGTGCAAGGATGCGTTCCTGAGCAAAGTCCGTTGGAGGGGTCGGTTTAGCTACCGAAAGGACCGGCTCAGCTGCCTTCGCTTGTGACGCTGGAACAGCTGCCGCCACCCTCGGCGTCGACTCAGACGTCTCCGGGGTCACCTCAGGGCGGGCCTCAGCCGAAGCAGATTCCTGCCTCACCGCAGCCGCCGCCGGGGCTGGAGCCTTCTAGCCGGGGGCCCGGAGTGCAGCCAGTCGCTCCTCGGAGAGGATCCCCCATAGCTGCTAGCGGCAGTAGGCGAACCCCTTGGCGAAGGAGTCCGTTGCTGCTTCTTTGAAGTTTTTTATGTACTCGGGGGAGGCCTTGAAAGCGGCCACCGCGTTGGCAACCTCTTTCCTTGCGAGCTCCGCCCGGCGCTCAGCTTCCTCCAGTTGCTTCCTGGTGTGCTTGACCTGCCGAACTGCCACCACCATCCCCTTTTCGATGGTCTTTGCGGAGCGGTCAGCGACGGCGGCCCTCTCTTCGAACGGTCGCCGCCTTCTTTTCAGCTGAGACGGCCCTGTCCTTCGCTGCCTCCGCCTTGGCCCGGAGCTCTTTTAGTCGAGTCCTCTTTGACTCGAGCTTTCCTTCGAGCTCCTTCTTGGCCCGGGTGGCGTCGGCGATCTCGTTTTGGAGGCTCTTAACCCTCAAGTTAGCCTCCCGGGTCGCCTCATCCTTCCGACCCACTTCAGCCTTCAAGGACGTGAGCTCTGCCTGTCGCTCTTTGTCCCTCTTCACCCAATTGCGACAGTAATCCCTAATGAGGATTAGCTCTCTACCTTGCTGCATCAAAAAGAGAAGCATGTTAGCTACAGTACTAAGAGAGGTCGGAAGGTGTGTAGACAAAGGAAGAAGGACTTACGGCGTACAAGTTGGCGAAAAATGAGCTGATTACGTCGCCCAGGAGTCGCCTGCTCCCTTCTCGCCTGTCGCAGGACTGGACTGAGAAGTCCATCATCTACTTAGCGAGACTCGGGTCCTTCATCAGCGAAACATTGGGCACCAGTCGCAAGGGGACTTGGTAGTAGTCCCAATCCTGCTTTCTCGCTGGCTCAGATCCCTCGATGGCGGGAGGCGCCTTCAGTGCCAGCTGCAAGCTTGGCACCACCTCGGACTGCACTTGAGCCAACCCTGGCCCTGCTTCTTTCGACCCTCCGTCCTCCTCGACGTTGACGACCTTCGGAGGTGGGGCTTCTACTCTGGCGGCAGCGACGGACAACCTGGCACGGACGACCACCTCGGGCTCGGGCACCGGACGACCTGCACCGGCCTTGCACCTTCATCGGCCCGAGCCCTCTTCGGAGCGGGCTAGCCAGTCTTGGCTGTCTGCTCTCGCTCCTCGGAAAACGAGAGCAGCTCGTCCATGGAGAACTTCATCTCTGCACTAGAGGAGGCAGGGTCAATCTCAAAAAAAAAAGAAGAAGAAAGAAAGAAAGAGAAAGGAAAAGAAAAAGGTGGCCAAGTCGAACTCACCTGACTCCTACACCGAGCCGACCCCGGCCTCGCAGAGATTCTGCTCCGACAGCAAGACCTCAAGTGAAGGGATCTCGACCAATTTGAGCAGCTCGTACAAGTTGAGGTTGGCCGCTTCGATGGAGGAGTTCCTGTTTGGGGACCGATCTGGGTCACTCCAAACCCAGTCGATCCCCTCGACCGAAGCAAAGAGGAACCTACTCTTCCATCCCTTGATGGAAGAGGGGAGCTCGAACCTAATACCCCAAGGATGAGAGGAGAGGGACCACCACCCCTCCTCAGTGGGATGGCGTTTCAGGATGAAAAAGGCCATGAACTAGGAGAAATGGGCAACAATCCCGTGGAAGTGATACAGGATGATGAAGCAGAAGATCGTCCTGATAGCATTGGGGACCAACTGGGCAGGAACAAGTCGATAGTTGGTCAAGAAGGAAAGGAAAAAAGGGTGGACAGAAAATCGAAGACCCCCGGCGAAGGCCTCCTCATAGAAAGCAATCCGCCTAGGACCGCTGGAGGTAACCCGCTCCCCCGGACGAGGAACGGAGAGATGAACGGACTCGAGAATGCTGTAAGCGTTCCGGATGGCCACAAGATCCTCGGCGGTGATCACCGAAGCAATCCCACCGGGACCTGTCGATTGAGAGGTTCAGGTTCGGGGGTGGGAGCAAGAGGAGGAGCGGGGAGAAGAGCCAAGTGAGGTGGAGGAGAAGACCCGGGTTCCCTAATGGCTACCGGGCCATGGAAAGGTCTCCTACTGAACTCATACCTTGCCGCCTCCATCTCCTCGTCGGAGGAAGGAGTCCTCGACTGGGAAGGTCCGGCCTCGGCTTGGTAGGAAGGGCGGAAGTCTGGACCAAAATGATCCATGGAAGAAGAAGGGAAGGACAGGGGAAGACCTACGACGGCTCCTAGTTGACGAGAAGAGAGAAGAAGAAAGAGCTAACCTGCTAAAGTTCTAGGAGGACGTTGATGGCCGGAGAAGAAGAAGGAGGCTCCTGTACGATGCCGGGCGTGAAAGGATTCGAAGGAGGTAAGTTTTGAAATGACTTACCCCTCTCTTCGAGGCAGCCTATGCCCGACCGTACTGTTATGGCTTCCCCAAGAGATTTGCCACGTATCGCTGATCAATGGGGCCAGTGCCCCAATCCGACAGCGGTCGCTCTGATTTCTGTGCCCGCCATAACTGCTCCCTAGACGTGGCCGCGTGGAGCCCCCGCACAGGCCCGAAGGACCGCCGAGCGAGGCACCGCCGATTTCGATAATTATTGTGCCAGATTTCTCCACCATTCTATGTCAGCACCGCAATTACTCCTTTCGCCCCAAGCGCCGCGCGCCAACAGGCCTCGGGAGTGGGGGCAAATGATGTAGCTGGATCGCTGACATGGCATAGACAGACTGACATAGAGTCCTCACCGGGCGCCACGCTGGATTTTCAGCATGAGCCCCTTCGCCGGGCGGAGCTCTCTTGGAGCAATGGGGCCGCTCGCCGAAGCCGGGCTCCGTCCTTCGCCAGGTCGGTCCCCGCCAAGTCGGGGCGCCTAGACCGGAGCCAAGTACGGGTCCTCGCCCAAGGCGGACCCCTTGAGGTCGCGCCCCGTGGTCGGAAGTCGAGCTCAAGGCTCCTCCGCCACGAGGAGCCCCCCTCCCGAGGTCGGGTCTCCTAGGTTGGTCGGCACCCCGTCCATCTCCGTCACGTCAATCTCGTCTAAGGCCGAGCTTCGCTGATCCGAAGTTGAGCTCAACCCTCCTCCGCCCTGCTGAGCCACCTTGAAGCGAGCCCACCGAAGGCGGGCCCATCTTTCCAGCTCGGTCCCCGATCCAGACAGAGGCACCAACCCCCAAGAGCGCGGCGCCTTTTCTCCAAGGACAATGGCGAATCTCCCAAGGGCCATACAGCAGCACCAGCCATGCCGCCATTAATGCCCATGGCCGTCACTCACTCCGAAAGAAAGGAAGCTCACATCAAGGCACCATTCCCTCCACCGACCTGTCGTATGACCGAGAAAAAGACCCGACTGGGGGGTTGCAGGTCCCGAGAACAGCGGCCCACCAATCTAGGCCCTGCCAGGTTTCTAGCAGAAGGAATGTCAGAAGCAAAAGCTTCTCCAACTATCTAACAGAAAGGGCATCCCGTCTATGGCACGGTACCTCGATGCACATGCCTGATAGCATGGAGAGATTCCAAGGCAAGCCAAAGTAAAAGACCCAGCCAGGGTAAACCAAAAGGAGGTAACCACAAAAAACAGCAACAAGAGTAAGCACAAAAAATAGAGAGAGAGAGAGGCCAGATAGGAGGGCAAGACCACCTCGGCCAATACCTCTCCCAGCTTACTTCCACTCTCATTTTTCCATACACACTACACTCACTCCTCCTAGCATGGAGCTCATCCAGAGAGGCTCGACCAGGAGGATCTGTTTCCCTGGATCGTCATTGACTTGATCGTCGGAGTGCCCCTGTTGGAATCCCCGGCCCGGGTCACTGACGCTGTTCCTTGCAGGTCCCGAGGCAGCCGGAGACATCCCCTGCAGGCGGGCGCTACTCCCGACATCACCAGCAGCTACGGGCCACGACGATCCGGGCGGCAACAATATATATATAAGATATTGACTAATAAATATAATGGTAATCGAAAACAACATGCTTTTTCTTCATAAAAAAATTGGATAATACTGTTATGATAAACCGGACAGGAGAATTAATTGGCCCATCTGGACCGGTCGATCCCGCAACTACAAGACTAACCCAATATGTGAATAGATCGGCACATCATTTCAGTCGATGATAATATACGACCTGCGGTTGGCCATCGACTTGCTTTAGAATAATTGGTCGACTTCATTTCAGTCGATGATAATATACGACCTGCGGTTGGCCATCGACTTGCTCCAAAATAATTGGCGGACTTGCAGTCGGCCAATCCACTTAAGCTTAAAGCTTCAGGCCCATTAAGAATAAGCCTGATTGTTATAACCTATATAACTGATAATCATTGCATCAACAAAGATCAAGATGAATAACTACCAACAGTAATTACAATTAGCTGAGAGAATGTTTTCTTAATTAACTTTCCTAACAGCAATCAATTATAATAAAGTTAACTCCTTTCAGTTGGATCAATACCTATAAAAAGAAATAAGAAGGGATCTCCGAGATAAGCAAGTCTAAGACTATCCTAAACCAAGTCAATTTGATTCATTCTTTCTCCATGTACGTTTTCTTTGAATTCTCCATTCTGATTTAGGAATCAAAATATCTCCCACCAGAAAAATTTCGGTCCGAAACTTGTTTTGCAAAAATTCAAAATGATGAACCGATGATCCAAGTATTCCATCCCGTTTATGAAGATCAGCGTCAACAAATACTATCCATTAAAAATAGAGTTTCAAGGATACAGAACGCCACCTTTTTTATCTTAGGATCTTAGCTAGCGCTTGCTCTGCGTGTCAAAAATCATGCCACCATTGGGGTGTCTTGGTCCAAAAACTTTATAAAAAAATAAATTTATGAATATGCTCGACATTTTTTTTAAAAAAAAATCCCTGTTGGAAGGTGCCAATATTATCTAAATATAATGCGATTTTGGAAGCAAATTACAACGAAGTTGGTGCGACTTACACCCACTCATCTACATAGGAGGCAGCGTAAAAATTTTCGTATTTACTTCATTCATGTGCATCGGTGCAAGCGACCACGCCTCCTAAAATATATATATATTTTAATAAGACGGAAACAGCCATGGTATGAATACAATAAATAAATAAATAAGTAGAAAATATCATCAAGAAAAGGGCGAGGCCAGTGAATTTGGTGGACAACGCTCCCAAACAAAAATAGCAACCGGTCAGCGGCAAATGCTACGTCCCCCAACATCTAGACTCAACGTGCACGACGCATATACCAAATCTGCGGGCCCACTTACTGCTACGTGTCAGCTACCGTCAACCGGTGAAATTGTATCCCGTGCCAGTTTGACCATGTGCGCGGGGGGGGGGGGGGGGTGGGTTCTCGAAGCTTGGCGGCCAAGAAAGCGGGCGGGTGCCGGACAACGGCGAGGAAATGGGTCGCGTTGCCGACTACCCTGACGCCAAACTGCTAGTCGCCCTCCAATCCAGCGGCGCGCGATACCGGCGAATGGTCGAACCACCGGCGGTAGCCGGTGACGGTCTCCGCCGGTGCTTTCCGCGAAGGTTCCGTGAAAAAATAAAGGGTGGATTTTTACGGATATTTTATCGACACCGGCCCAGAATCCTGGTTTATTAATAAGCGTCAAGCGGGCTGGGGACTGGAACGTTCCCCCGCCACCACCCCCGCGCCCCCCCCCCCCCCCTCCTCCCATGAGCGGATCTCCGGAGCCCTGTGCTCTTCTCTTCTCCCCTCTTGTCTTCTCTGCTCTCATTTCCCTCCGTCCGTTCGTTTCTTCCGTCTGCGGTGTCTTTTAAGGTGCGTTGTTCTCGGTCTTTTACCACTTGATTTCGATCGATTTCTTGTGCCTGTTTTTGGAAATACCGGTTTGTTTTTCCGTGCAAATATTGGTGCAAACTTGATGGACACGTAGAGCAAGGGGAGATGTGGTTTTGATTTCTTGATTCGATTGATATTTCTTGGAAACCTTCGATCCTGGTTGCTCCTATTTCTTGCGATTCTTTGTTGAATGATATCGTGGTTTCATTTTGTCCAATTGCTCGAATTAGTTTCTAAGATTTTGGTCGTGCTGTATTTGTCCGTGATCCTTTTTAGTGCATGCTATTTCTTACCGGAGATCGTTAATCCGAAGTCATCATCTCATCAGCCTTCTTGATTTCCTATGTTTTATTTATTTTTTATTTTTTTATTTTTTTTTCCGGTAGGGGATATTTTCTTGATGGAAATCTGTGATACAATGGGTAGGAATTCGTAAAATAATAATAATAATAATAATTGAAGATAGATTTGCAGCTGCTCTTCTTCATGAATTTTCTCTAATTTTTCGAATATACTTTTGTTTTAATTTGTAGGAATTTGTGGACAACATGGGTAGGATTTTGTAGAACCAGTCGTTGAATCAGGGTTAGGTAACGTTCAGAGCGGTAGCGCTTTCTTAGAGATCTAAAGATCAGACTTTTAGGGATCCTAGAATTCAATGGTCATGGGGACGGGCATCCGTGACTTGCGAGGCATGACGAGCGGATTCCAATACGATCAGCTCTTCTCCACGAGCAGTTCCATATCGGAAGGGGAATCCGTGTTCGATAACAACAACACCTTCGTGGACCTCCCAAATTTTCCCTTTGATCCAACCATGTCCGGTCCCACCGCCGATGCCACCACCTCATCCTCCTGGACTCCATCCGCGGAGGCGGATTCCGCGGACGACTCGGAGATTTTCTCCGACATAGTCATCAGCTACATTAGCCAGATGCTGATGGAGGAGGACATGGATGATAAATTCGAGCATCCAGCTCTTCTAGCTGCAGAGAAACCCTTCTATGATATTCTTGCCGAGAATTACTCTCCCACTTCTGATCAGCCACCATCAACATATTCCAACCATAGCTCGGAGAGTCCTGATGATAGTGTCAATAACCACCATGGGAGTTCCAGCAGCAGTAATAGCTTGGTGGTAGAAGGTAGCTGGCCCTGTGATTCACTCGAGTACCAGCAACTTCAGACCCACCCTGCTTCTGTTGATTACTCCTCTCACTTCTCGTTTTCCTCCACAAATAGTGTCGGCAACATCGTAGAAGGATTGGATGAGTATTTGCTAAACGCACTTGCACTTCCCGATCTCCTCTCTCAGAGCCAACCTGCTTCGGAGCAGTTCAGGAAGGGAGTCGAGGAGGCGCGCAAGTTTCTACCTGGTGAAGATAAGTTGGTGATTGATGTAGAGGCTGGTGGCTTCTCTCTACCTCGGCGAGAAAATACATCGAGGGAGGTCAAGGTAGAGAAGGAAGAAAGGGAGTATCTGTCTCAGGGATCGAGGGGCCGGAAGAATCGCCATGGTGATGATTTGGAGTCGGAGGGGAGGAGCAATAAACAGTCGGCTGTTTTCCCCGAGCAGACCGTTCGGACGGAGATGTTCGATCTGGTTTTGCTGCATAACGAGGAAGGGTGTACGAGGGCTCCTCGGGAGCTTCGAGCTGCGATGGAGAAGGAAGCGAGCAAGAGCTCTCAGAGCAACCAATCCAGAGGGTCCGGCGGTGGGAAGGGTCGCGGAAGAAGGCAAGCCAAGAGGGAGGTGGTGGATCTCAGAACTATCCTCGTCCATTGTGCTCAGGCCGTGGCGACCGATGATCGCCGGAATGCCGGCGAATTATTGAAGCAGATCAGACAGCACTCCTCTCCACACGGAGATGCGACCCAGAGGCTGGCCCACTACTTCGCTGATGGGCTTCAGGCTCGCCTAGCTGGAACCGGGAGCCAGATCTACAATTCTCTCGTGGCGAAACGGACCTGTGTCACCGATATCCTGAAGGCGTATCGTCTATTCATGGCGGCATGCCCTTTCAAGAAGATTTCTCATTTCTTCTCCAACCAGACCATTTTGGACGCGGTTGAGAACGCGACGAGGGTGCATATCATAGACTACGGCATCTACTACGGCTTCCAATGGCCATGTTTTCTCCAATGCCTTTCTTCCAGGCCTGGTGGGCCTCCAAGCGTTCGGATCACCGGTATTGATTACCCACAGCCAGGATTCCGTCCGACGGAGCGGATCGAGGAGACGGGGCGTCGCTTGGCTGATTACTGCCGGAGCTTCAGCATCCCCTTCAAGTACCATGCAATTGCGGCCAAATGGGAGAGCGTCCGGGTGGAAGATCTGAACATTGATAAAGATGAAGTGATCATCGTCAACTGTCTGGGCTGGATGAAGAGCGTCATGGATGAGACCGTGGTGGTGGACAGCCCAAGAAATAAGGTCCTGAATACTATAAGGAAGATGAAACCGGATATTTTCATCCATGGGATCGTCAACGGCTGCTACGGTGCTCCTTTCTTCGTCACGCGCTTTCGTGAAGCCCTGTTCCACTTCTCGGCCTTGTTTGATATGCTCGAAACGACCGTGCCACGGGAAGATGCTCAGAGGCTGCTGATCGAGAGGGACCTCTTCGGACGGGAGGCTCTAAACGTCATCTCGTGCGAAGGGTTGGAAAGGGTGGAGAGGCCCGAGACTTACAAACAGTGGCAGGTGAGGAGCATCCGGGCCGGGTTCACGCAGCTTCCGCTGAAGCCGGACATGACGAAGAAAGCCAGGGACAAGGTAAAGGCCTGCTACCATAAGGATTTTGTCGTTGATGAAGATAGCGGATGGCTACTGCACGGGTGGAAAGGGCGAATCATCTATGCACTCTCCACCTGGAAACCCAACAACGCTTCCTAGCTTCCTTTCCGCTCGGTCTTTTGCTGTAAAATGGAGACTCCTCGATCTTCTGTTAAAAGTCTGGACCGATGAATGCTCGTCTCGTCATGACCGATAATAAGGTATTTTTGTTGGATCGCGCGACATTAATTTCTTTTCTTATGTAGTTTGCTATTGCTGTCCATGACTTAAACTGGGTCTTTCTTACAAAGGTCTTTCGGTTCTAGCGCAGGTGATCATCGGACTCCGGTGAGAACTGAAATTAAGGAGCTCCTGAAGCAGGAAACCGGAAAAACGAGGATGCACGCGACCTTCTCCGTGGGGTGGTCTCCTAACACCATTCATTGAATTGATGTATCCTGTAGTTCGATTTTGTATGATTTTATGAAGTTTTGTTAGAACCTTCGATGAATGACAAATTCCGCAGATGGTGTAATCGGCACCAGATTTCTGTCTGGTCGCTTTGTGATTGTAAGCAGGCTATTTACTTTCTAGTCGTGCATGGTCGTGCGTTCCCTAAAAATGCGTGTCCATCCATCTATATTCCAAGACCTGTTTTGGTAAATAACATGAACCAGGCTGACCCAAATCAATAAATTTCGTGCAGACGTTCAAACTTTGAATCAAATTTTAAACATAGGGCTAGATTTCGAATTGTAAAACAGAATTCATTTAATTTTTGAGACAGAGATGGCACGGATTCAAAAACATATTCAATTTTTAAAATATGATCCAAAACATATTCAATTTTGGATCGAATCGGTCCAGTTCCAGCCCTAATGACATGTCACCATATCTGCTGGTAGCTAGCGGGTCCACCCAAAAGCATACGTATTTGGGAAGCCCTACTTGCATGGTAGCAGTTTTTTTTTTTTTTTTTTGCTCTATTTTCATCATCCAAGTGCAAACGGCCGTGCTGATTGGTTAAATGCCGAGTTGCCTGCATGTCATGTAAGAACCATGGCTTCCATGATTAACTTCTAATAAAATGTAGCATTAAACTTGACATGATCTGAAAGTGCAACAAGAGAATCTCATGAAACAAGGCGGCGATCATCTCCACCTTCCCTCTTTCCACCTTGCTTTGCGACTCCACTTGACCATGATATTGCACGCCTGCGGGCTGCGCAGATTTATTAACCAGTCGGCGAGCACAGGGGCGGTGGGGGATGGGGAGTGTTTCTGGTGACGGTCCCGCATCCACCCCCAGCTGTGAAGGCTGTAACACCATGTTTTGCGCCCGTGGGCCACTTCGGCTGAAATCTCAAGTCTGCTTGACCATGACAGCAAATTCTTCCTAAAATAACCAAGTCTATCAAGCAATCTCGTAGACAATCAGCCTTCCAAAGAGGATGATGATGCGGTGGGTGCGTTCTTTGTTCATCCACCTAGCTTACTCGGGTAAGCTAGCTCTCAGAATCTGCCTCTTAGTTATCCTGTTCAAAAGCTTGCATTGAACATACTGCTGTTTTTATATTATGGCGGCTCATGGCCAGACACATGGTATCAGATACAAGCATACAGAGTCTTGGCAAGCTACCAAATTACTCCCGAAGGGAATGGCAGAGGTTCTTTTTTCAGAGTTAAACAATTAATCATTGAACCCCAATAATTAAATGGATAAGGCCCCCATAACCAGTATGACATACTATCACATTAGCATTGGCACAAGAGCATTGGTGAAATGGATTGTCCACCATGATATCAATATTTCATGAAAGTGGTTTTGCTTGTCCCACTCCCGCGGTGGCCAGAGTCCATGCCATCATCTGCACCATACATTATATACTATAAAAAGCTTATCCAATATTATTAAATTGAAAAAAAAAAGGAAAACCAACAAGCAGCTTTCAATTTGGCAATGCAACATGCAGGAGACACAGTTTCAACGCTATTAGGAGTGTTATAAAAGTTAGATATATTTTCTGCAATGTATTTATCAAGCACCCATACAAAAATGGCAGGATCATAGGTGGTAGTGGTAGACCATTGACAAAGAGACAATGAGCATAGATATTTTTCATGAGTCTCCGCATTGTAATTGCCTGACAGTCATAAGAATACCTGTAGCTTCATAAAGAAAGACTAACATGGTGCTCAAATTAATTCAGCACTGCGGTATACTTTGGGGGATGAACCACCAGATAATCCAACATGGTTCAGTCAATCAACCATCAAGAATGACATAAAACAGCACCTATGGGGAACATACGACACAAGGGCAACCATTTTTTAAAAAAATAGTTGAAACCAACGTTGCAGTTTAAAATTATGTATGATTATATCAATTTGCCATGAGGACCAATTAAATTATATAGGTGATCAAAATCAAACATGACCATACAAATAGAAAACGAGTTAAATGCAATAAGTTGCATTAAAAAACAGCAAATGCTCACCTCATCTTCTAACTTTGTTCTTCATACATAATATGGTTCTGAAGATTGTAATGTATCTTCCATGTGTTTGGTTCATATATGAAGTAGTTGAGAAAGCTTTGTGTCCAAACTTACAAATCTGCTCCAACAAATAGAAGAAACATAAGTAGGGGCTTACCCAAAAAAATAACAATAACAAGAGAGAAATCAAGGTCTGGTCAGATCTAGTTTACACTAATAAATCACATAACATATAAAGGGGCAGAATGAGAGGCCATCAAGCACTTGCCAAAAAGGTTGCTAGCTCTAGAGATGGCTTGTGTATGACCAATTTTAATTGTAGTCCATGGTCTCAGATCAAGATCACATTCCCTGCTCCCCACAAAAAATAAAGAGGAGAGATAACTCCTTACCTTCTCCAGCAAGCTGCCAGTTGAAAGTATAATGGAAGAATAAAAACAGCAAGCATGCAGAACGCACATCCCAGTAGAAAGAAATCAGGAACATACAGTGCATGGACACTTCAACAAGTAAAAGAGCATGAGTTCGGTTATAGATAAGTAGTGAAAAAATAATTATAGAGCAGAGCCATGACTACAAGGCCAATGATGAAGATGAAATATGCATACATACCTTTTGTGAACTACTGCAAAATATTTATCATTGATCAAAGGATTCTCCCTCATCAAACCACCTTGGAGGATCAAATCCATGACCACCTGCAGCACATCAAATTGCTAGCTTAGAGAGAGTGCCATATTTTCTGAATATAAAATAGCTAGAACTGTGTGAGAATGGTAGAAAAATGATGGAAATCCAAACTTTTGTTCTGAAGATCCACCTGTCAAATAAGTGAGATATCATAAGCATAAACAGCAAGCGCTGTTCCCTTGTCCAAACAATTTGGGAGATAAAGTTGAGGACTCATAACATTGCAAAGTCGTTTAGATGGTAAAAACCATATGAACAATTTAATTAATGCTAACATGGCATGACTAGAAACTGTACTTTCCTTTTGTTGTTGTTGGACATGCAGTATTGACATGATAATTAATTAGCTTTTGAATAAGGTTTATGAGATGTATTCAGTACTACTTGCCTGATCAACAAAATGAGACTTTCTCTAGGATGACAGTTGGAGAGATGGGGCGATTTCAGAATAGAGATTAAATTCAAACCAGCAAAAATGAGGGGCTTCTATTTGAAAAAGATGAATATCCTAACAAGGTCCAAAGACTTCTTAATATCCTAGATCTGCCCAAAACATATTTCTTCTGATTTGCCAGGGCATTGGCAGCTTGCAATTGGACTGAGGACCTCAGGGCTTTAGTTTGTCCCTTGGTGTCAGAATGAGGGTTCATTAAGTGGCCATGAACATAGTCAGGGAGGATAATGGGTAGGGTAGACAAGAAATTAAAAAGTGCAACAGGGTAGACACCCATACACTGGGTTACGATCAGACAATATCAGGCAGGCAATATCCAACCAGGGTCCAGGTCATCCAGATCATCCCTAACAAGTTCCTTGCAATACTCGCACAAAGAACTAGGGGTTGAGAGCATCGGGTTTTTCTTTCTTTTTTGGGGGGTGGGGGTGGGGGTGGGTTTCTTTCACTCCTAATTTTGTGGTTGTCGCATCATCAATGATACATAAATGTTCTTCTCTTTCTTTGGCTTCTTTTAGAGTATACTTTGATTTTATTAATGCTTCTTATTTGCTTGCAACAAAGATATTAGGGGGACGGAAGGTTGATGTCTATGTTTAGACTGCTAATCAAATAAATTAATCTCTGCATCAGGAAACTCAATCACCAGTCCCAAGGCCTAGATAGCTGTTTGCCTGGTTATTAGGTCATCTCCACTCATGACCATCTCTTAAGATCCTTTTCTAATTGTACAAAACTATGATAGAACTCAAAAAGTGCAGAAAGACATTAAATCATGTTATTCTTATGACCAGGAAAACACTAACTAACTATTTAATGCATTTCTTCAATCACATGTGGTATAACGACCAACTATCAATTTACAAAAGGAGCAATCACCTAAATAAATGTTCAACAATAATACTTGAAAGGTAAAAAACAAAGAACAAATAGACAAAAGATGGAATTGTGCAACATCTATTATGAAGATTAGTGGAACAAAAAGACTTACAAATGATATCTAATGCATGGATGCCACATTTAAACTTTTACTCTGTACAATTAATGAAACAATATGCTTAAAGGAATTGATTTGATGAATAACATCTAGCAAAGCATGAATGCAAAGCTCCACCCATTGAAGGAAACATATTTGCTCCTCTATTTTATAATCTCTATGAAACTAATTAAAGAACTATAATCATGCAGATAGCAGTAACAAAAATTCAGAAGACAATTTTTAGAAGTAACTTGAAATGTTTGCTTGATATTTGAAATACTTGACAAGGTGCAAACCAACTGGCAATGGGTGCAAAACAGAATTGGTAGCATCTAATGCGTTAAAGATTTCTAGCACAAGAAAACAAGATATCAGTAGATATTTACATGCATCTATGCAGTATGCTTACATGTTACAAGTAAAGAGCCATGGATATGGCAAGATAAATAAACAACTAATAATAATAATCTAAGTTAAAATCTTCAGCACTCAATCTACAGTATGTACATGGCATTTATATTAAATTTATACACTTATCATTGTTAGAGAATAGCTTCTTATCAATTGAGAACACAATCTCAAGCAATTCAACAAAATACCAATTTTGGTCATATTCCAAGAAAGATACCAAGGGGGTTGCAACGGCACAGACGCCAAGCTGTCAAGATTGTACCCTTTACAACACCATACTTCTTATATGCCTGCATCGAGTACTCGCTGCATGTTGGTACGAACCGACAGCTTCGTGGCAGCAGTGGTGATATCTCTCCTATGCATAGATAATCAATCTAAAGTTAGCAAGACAAAACAGATCATAACTTATAACCTTCTTCTAAAATTCGACCAAAAAAAAAATTTGTGGTCCAGAAGTTATATAATATTTAAGAGAGATAACAGTAAATCTCATCAGAAAACCTTTAACTCTCTGGGAATAGAAACACATCTAGAACGTTTCTTCTTCGCATTCCACATATTACAGGCACTGAAATTTACGATGCGCATAACTTTACAACACTTATATATATAGATTAAATGTTTTGCCGCATACTCCAGAGATTACTATAATTCACTCTTTAGAACAAAGATACTGCAATTTCAATACCAAGAACCATAACAAACTTCCGTAACACCACGAAGCCTCATCTCGTTATGCAAATAGTAACAAGAAATGTGACTTACTTTTGTAAAATTTTAATATGGACAATGCTGCTCTGACCCCCGGATCCGTAACCCGCACATCTGCGAAGCCGCAAAACAGAACAAAGCAATCGGGAAACTGAAAGAAAACGAATACAATACGAGATGCGGAGAGAAGAACAAACTCAAACTCTACCTTGCACTCCCTTCTGATCGGAATCCTCCTCCGGTCCATCGGCAGCCGAAGATCGAACTCGCTGCATTTCACTCGAAAAAAAGACGATTAAAATGGAAGAAGAAGAAATCACGGAAGGATTCGATATCGAGAGGTGAGCGGACTTGTAGCACCGGGGGCTAGGGTTTGGCAAATTACGAGAGACGTAGGAGGGGGAACGCGGCCCAGGATTCCAAGAGGAAGGCGAAGGGCGTCATTGCTTCGTCCGGGAAGAGATTTGGCGAGATCTGAGCGAGTGCGGAAGGAGGGAAGCGGGCTCGGGGAGGGGGAGAAGACGACGGAGAACGCCATCGGGGCGGCACGCCGGTCTCGAGGAATGCTATCCAGTCCAGCAGCCAGGCTCGGGCCATATGTTTACCACGGGAAATGGTTTGAGTGGGCTGACTAAGCCTTTTAAGTCTTATTGCGCTAGAAAGCCCACCAGTGCAACCATCGTTTCCTCAATTCCTTCCACACACACCACAGTTTTTTTTTTTAACCATCCCGGCCATCAATTGCATGCAGCGATAGGTGCAGGGTGCAACATATCGCCTTCCTACATGACATGCATCTTCATGCATATAATCGGATGACCAGGTCAATATTAGATGGTTTATTAACTTCAAACCCTGACATACTTGTTGTTATTGTTGCTGCTACTGCTGCTGCTGCAACTTCTTCTGGACCGGACTCAGTCAGCTTTTGCTGGAGCGCTCCTCTCTCGGTTCCTATAATAAAGTCTCCAAGGGCCGGTGATGTTCCGGCGGGGGACACTCCGATGCTTAAGTCAGTGGAAGCTTAAGAGCAACAGAATGGAGGAATCAGAATTGAGATAGCATATGAAGAGGGAAGAGTGACTTAGCCCAAAATGAAGTCTCCCGGTTATCTTATATAAGCACAGAACCATCCAAAATCTATTAGGGAAGAAGCCGAGAAAGACTAATCTGCCCCTAGGAGAATCTGGAGAGTGGCCACGTGGCGCCAGGACGGCGACATCGTGGGAATGATGGAGTAGTCGTGCTGGGAGAGGCTTCTGGAGTCTCTTGGATCCTTGAAGTGGGTTGGTCGGATCTCGACTGGGGGGCCAGTCGGACCTCCGCTTCAATAGGTCGGACTTCCAAAGGAGAGCGTCCGTCGGAGCTTGAACAGGAGCGGGAGGGCCGGACCTCAGTAGAAGTGGGTCATTCGGACCTCTACTTCAGTGGGTCGGACTTCTGAAGGAGAGCATCCGTCGGATCATCAGAAGAGCGGCCTGGTCGGACCTCAGCAAGAGTGGCGGTTCATTTTGGTGTTGAGCCGGTTGGGTATAACACTTGCCCCATTGCTCTTGGCCTTCGGGTGGTTCTGCAGCTTCGAAGGACGACAGCATTATTTGGCAATTAATACATCAGTCCTTGAGATGATTGCGAATCTGATCCGGCGTGATGCGACGGGCCGTCTTCCGCTCCAAATTTCTACCCCTGGACAGGTGTCAGCACCACATTGGTGGCGGTGGGAGAAGCAATTAATGCTGGTACGGTGCAATAATGGGATGCCAACTCGAAACGCTCGCCCGTCGAGCTCCTGACGCGACGTGGGCGACATGGCGAGATCCGAGCGGTTGGCGCAATGTCCGGAGCAACCCACCCGCCGTTAGTTGGGCGGTCACGTGGATTGTGATTAGACACGATCTGGCACGTCCCCTCGGCTTTCTCGTCGAATCGGGAAGTCGCGTCGTCTGCCGTTGGATCACAGCGCTCGAGGGGCGCTGAGAAGCGGCCCCTCAGCATTTATAAAGGAGGGGGAGAAGGCCCGAAGGGAGTCTTCCGCTGCATTTGTGCTCGAGGAGAAGGAATCCCTCCTCCCGCTGCCCTCGCTCCATTAGGAAACCAGAACACTAGGTCAGTTCCGCACCTGTCCTCTTTTCCTTTTGTAGCTTCCATTAGAATGGCCTCCGGTAGCCGGAGCTCGGCCCGCGGGAATAGGGAACCGGGTCCCTATGATATCCCAACGAAGAAGACCCGAGAAAGGGCAGAGAGTCTTAGGGATATCTAAAACATACCAACCACATTGCACTTGACTGTTCCCAATAGAGAGGGAAGGGTAAACAGCCCACTGAACCTATGAGCCCTTCCCGTATACGAAAACCACCTTAAGGCCGGCCTTCAGTTCCCGCTCCATAGTTTCTTTGTCCAAATTTTCAATGCCTACAGGATTACCCCCTCGCAGTTGACCACGAACAGTATTCGGGTGATCTGTGGCTTCATGGTCCTCTGTTAGGAGGTCGAAATCGAGCTGAGGCTGTCCCTCTTCTTCAATTTTTTCCTTCTAAAACAAGACTTCCGAAGCTAGGAGTGGTGGATGTTCAGTCCCTGCCCTAACCGAAAGATATTATGGGGGCTTCCGTCGGCCATCCACGAATAGAAGTCCCGGTACTTCTTTGTAGATAGCCTAGACTCCTGGAGCTTCGAGCCAATGTGGAGGGAACCCAAGCTGAAGGCTGTGAATGGAAGGAAGGTGTTGAGGGCCGACGAGGCTGACTTCAATAAGTTGAGTGATGAAGACCCGATGTTTGCGTGCCCCTTGCTCCAAGAGGAGAATCTCCATCGGGCTGGGATCAGCCGACATCGACAGCTAGGTAGGATAGATGTCCTCCTCGAAGACCTTCTTCTTCTGTCAGCTCCATTATTACTACTAACTCTACCTTTTCCTTTTGGCAGGTGGGAAAATGAAGCCAGACCGAGCGACTGTTTCAGCGCTAGCGGCTCAGAGAAGGGGTGTCAGGAATATTGAGCCGGTGACCCAGAAACCGAAGAGGCAGCGAACAGAGGAGCCGACATCTGAAAGGCCGACAAAGCAACGGGTGAAGGAACAGACCGCCACCATTGTATTGATAGAGTCTGACGACGATGACCAGCCATTGTCGGAGTGTCTAGCGGTGAAGGCGGTGAAATGTTCATCTTCGATCGGGCAGTCGGCTGCCCATACAGGAGAAGGCCGATCATCCCTAGCTAATCCAGAGATAGCTCCGATCTCATCCCACAGTGAGCCGATCGAGGAGGTTCCTCCCAAGGTCGGAGTGGAAAAAGTGGTCGAAAGACAAGCGATCGATAGGGGGAGACTGGTGAAGCCGATGACAAGGAGCGTCAGAAATGGCACGACATTTACGATGCCGTGCGGGTCAAGGGCCTGCTCAAAAGGGTCATTACGAACATCGATCGGCGGTCAGTAAACGAGGCGGCCAGGAGTTCTCTCCATCATATGTTGGGGGTAAGTCACCCGTATCCGATCTTTTAGCCTTGGCTTATGAGACACTAACTTCATTTTATCATTTGTAGCTCCTCCAAGACGTTCTACTGATGGACGACGGCCTGGGCGAGCTGTTAGATCTAAAAGAGCACTCGCCCCAAAGGGCCGAGGCAGCTGAGGCGACGAGGGACGCAGCAGAAGTGGCGCTATGGCCGTCAGGATGGAGTTGTTCATCCCACGGGCCACCGAAGAAGAGCTATCTACCCTGCGAGCTGAGGCAGAGGCTCAAAAGGAACAGGTTGTAGACTTACTGGCTCAGCGAGCCGATCGGGAGGCCAAGCTGAAGAGCAAGAGGCAAAGGGTGAAGTCCCTGGCCCGCCGATTAGCCGAAGAGAGGGCACGCCTATTCGAGTCTGAGAGGCGCTCAAGGGGCCACCAAGCTGAGGTCAAAAGATATATGGGTTTGCTGAAGAAAACCTAGGAGCTGATGAAAACGGCGGCCGAAGTGGCCATAAAGAAATACAAGGCCTCAGAAGACTTCAAAGAAGAGATGAATGAGGCCGATTCATATAGCTTCGACTTCAGGTACGAACAATGCCTAGAGAAGGTTAGCGCCGCCTTCCTAGAGCTCGACCTTTCCTCTGTACAGTTGCCGAAGCGGGCAGAAGAAGAGGTTGCCGAAGAAGAGGCAGGTCCAGTCGACGGAGGGGCCGAAGCCCATACTGAAGTCGAGGCGGAGGAAGTCGGACCTGATGCCCAGGTCAAAGCCGATGTGAGGGTGGCGGATGCCCTGGTGGAAGCTTCGGCCATGGCAGATAGGGTCGAAGCTGAAGTTACAGATGTACCTTCGATAGATTAGATCTAAGTTGTTTGTAAAGGTCTGACCTCCCTTTTCGTAAAGAACTGCCTTTATGTTATAATAGAACTTTTTATTGTATCTCCATGTGTATGTATCTCAGTGTGCATGTGTAGGTTGGTCGGATTGACCGAAGTTCTTCTCTTTGAAAATGTTTCTAAGTATTGCCGGTCGGCTTGGTAGGACCGTAAGTAGTTGCTGAGCAGTAGCTTAGTCCAAGGCCAATAGTTTAGGAATCCTTCTAAGTGTAGGTGCATCGGCTCGTCTGAATGGGCATTCGAACCTTCTAATGCAGTTGTCGGACATTAACTCAGTCCGGACCAAGACACTTAGAAATCTTTCCTAAGTGTTGGTCCGTCGGCTCATCCGAAATTGAAGACTGCTAAGATAGCTGTTGGACAGTAGCTCAGTCCAGACTAAGACACAAATTTTTTCCAAGTATTGGTCCGTCGGCTCGTCCGAATTCGAGGAAACTTGGTGTAGCTACTGGACAGTGGCTCAGTCCAGACCAAGACATGATTTTTTTTCAAGTGTTGGTCCGTCGGCTCGTCCGAATCCGAAGAAACTTGATGTAGCTGTCGGACAGTAGCTCGGTCCGGACCAAGACACTTAAAATTTTTTTCCAAATGTTGGTCCGTCGGGTTGTCCGAACCTGGAGCTGGATCTCCATGTGGATCGTTTTGAAGCTGCTGCCGACTGGAGTCGGACTTTCGGAGGTGGGCTGCCCTAGAGCTTCTGTCGATCGAAGTTGGACTTTTGGAAGTTGGCTATCCTAAAGCCTTTGCCGACCGGAGTCGGACTTTCGAAAGTGGGCTGCCCTAGAGCCTCTGCCGACCAGAGTCGGACTTTCGGAAGTGGGCTGCCCTAGAGCCTCTGCCGACCGGAGTCGGTCTTTCGAAAGTGGGCTACCCTAAAGCCTTTGCTGATTGGAGTTGGACTTTCGAAAGTGGGCTACCCTAAAACCTCTGTCGATCGGAGTTGGACTTTCGGAAGAAATTTGATGTAGCTGCCGGATGGTAGCTCAGTCTGGACCAAGACACTTAGAAATTTTTTCCAAATGTCGGTCCGTCGACTCGTCCGAACCCGTAGCTGGATCTCCATGTGGATCATTTTGAAGCTATTGCCGACTGGAGTCGGACTTTCGAATGTGGGCTGCCCTAGAGCCTCTACTGACCGGAGTCGGACTTTTGGAAGTGGGCTGCCCTAAAGCCTTTGCCGACCGGAGTCAGTCTTTCAGAAGTGGGTTGCCCTAGAGCCTTTGCCGACCGGAGTCATTTTTCGAAAGTAGACTATCTTAGAGCCTCTACCGATCAGAGTCAGACTTTCGAAAGTGGGCTGCCCTAGAGCTTTTGCCGATTGGAGTCGGACTTTCGGAAGTGGTTCATAGAAGAAGTTATGGCTTTTATTGATAATACTTATGGTGGTTGTCTACATTCCATGGACGCGCCACTTGCCGTCCGTTCAAATGTTTGATTCAGTAGGTTCTGGCTCGAATTACTTCGACGACTCGATAAGGGCCTTCCCAATTGAGAGAGAGTTTCCTTTGTTCAGTCGGCCTTGAAATTTCCGTCCTTCGCAAGACCAGATCGCCAACCCGAAAAGTTCGAGCCTTGAACCGAGAGTTGTAATATCTGGCCATCTTCTGTCGATAAGTCGCCATCTTCAAGCTTGTCTAGAGCCTGCTCTCCTCAAGTAGATATAGGTCAGCCCTCCGTTGCTTTGAATTGGTCGGCTCGGTGGAGTGATCAATCCGTAAGGATTGTAAAGAAATTTCCACGGGGATGACTGCTTCACTTCCGTAGGTCAGATTGAATGGCATCTTCCCAGTCACCGTTCGGGCGATTGTCCGGTAAGCCCAGAGCACTGAGTGAAGTTCTTCTATCCAAAATCCTTTGGCTTCATTCAGGCGGGTCTTCAATCCATGCAAGATGATCCGATTGGTTACTTTGGCTTCTCCGTTGGACTGGGGATGGCCGACTGATGTAAGTTGATGAGAGATGTGATATTACTAGTAGAAGTCCCGAAATTTGGGATTGTCGAACTTCCTTTCGATGTCAGTGATGATTGTCTATGGAATGCCGAATCGGAAGATGATGCAATTTCGGACAAAGTTTTCTGCCTTGGCCTCTGTAATATGTGCCAGTGGTTCGGCCTCCACCCATTTGGTGAAGTAATCAATGGCCACAATAAGGAACTTCCGCTGGCAGGATGCCGGGAGGAAGGGTCTCAGGATGTCCATCCCCCATTGTATGAATGGCCAAGGTGTAATGAGTGGAGTCAGCTGACTGGCAGGCCTCCTTTGTATATTAGAATACCTTTGGCATGCGTCATACCTTCGGATGAAGTCCGACGCATCCTTCTGAATTGTAGGCCAATAGTATCCTTGTCGGATAATCTTGTAAGCTAGAGATGTTATTCCAAGGTGGTCATCGCAGATGCCTTCATGTACTTTCCTAAGTGCATAGTCTGCATCCGTCGACCCCAAGCACTTCAGCAGGGACTGTGAGAATGATCGCTTGTAGAGAACGCCGTCGAGGATGACGTACCTTGAAGCCACCCAGCGTACATGCTTGGCTTCAGTCGATCCTTTGCTAGAGTTTCTCCGACAAGGAAGGCGAGAATTGGGTCCATCCAAGAAGTTTCTTGTTCAACTTGGTGGACTTCGGTCGGCTCTTCAGCAATACTCGGGTGCTGCAAATACTCCACGAAGGTTCGATCAGAGTTGCCGGTGATGGCCGTAGCCAATCGTGACAAAGCATCTGCCCGGAAGTTCTGCAATCGAGGTATATGGACGATTTTAAAGAATTTAAGTCGAGATGCGAGGTTTTGTACCTTGTTCAGGTATTTGGCCAAGGTCGGATCTCTCATCTCGAATTCGTCCTTTACTTGATTTACCACCAACTAAGAGTCAGAGAAAGTCCTGATTCGATCGATGCCCAACTCATTGGCTATTCTTAGTCCTGTGAGAAGGGCTTCGTACTCTGCCTGGTTATTTGACACCTGAAATAAAAAGTGCAAAGCATACTCCAAGCTTTGTCCGTCGGGATCGGCCAGGATCAGGCCCGCCCCGTAGCCCGCAAGGTTGGACGCCCCGTCCACATGAAGGGTCCAGGCGGGTTCGGCTTCCTCAATGGGGTCAACTTCAGGTGTGCTAGCCGCTTGTGAGGGCGCTTCCGGCTTCCAAGTGTACTCTGCAATGAAGTCAGCGATTACCTGAGCCTTCATGGCCGACCGGGATTGGAAAGAGATGTCGAACTCGCCAAGCATAATGGCCCACTTGGCAAACCAACTGGAGGTGTCCAGACTCCGGAGAATCACCTTTAGGGATTGATCAGACAACACGACGATCCGATGTGCCTGGAAGTAAGGTCGGAGCTGCTTGGCTGCCAAGACCAGGGAATAGATAAGTTTCTGCATTTTAGGGTACCTTGTTTCGGCATAATGGAAAACTTTACTGATGTAATAGATAGGCTTCTGCTGACCATCTTCTCCCACTCGCACGAGGACGGAGCTGACCGCCTCGTCCGATGCCGACAAGTATAGATACAAAGGTTCTCCCTCCGTCGGCTTAGCTAGCAATGGAGGGTTCTTCAAATAGTCTTTCAAAGCTTCAAAAGCCGATCGACACTCATCGGTCTAGTGGAAGTGGTCCGATCGGTGCAAGGTCTTGAAGAATGGTAGGGACCTCTCAGCCGACCGGGAGATAAAATGGTTGAGAGAGGCTATACGGCCTGTCAGTTCTTGCACCTATTTCTTGCTGGTCGGATGCCTCATGTCGATAACAGCTCTGATCTTGTCGGGGTTGACTTCAATTTCTCTTTGTGTGACTAAGAAGCCGAGGAATTTTCCGGAAGTTATCCTAAAAGTGCACTTGACAAGGTTCAACTTCATCCGATGACATCTGAGCGCGTCGAAGGACTCCTGCAAGTCTTTGATATGGTCGGCTTTGTGGAGGCTCTTGACTATCATATCATCCACATATGCTTCCATGTTTTTCCTGAGCTATCCTTTGAAGACTCGGTTGATCAGCCTTCGGAAAGTAGCACCGGCATTCTTCAACCCGAAGGGCATCATCTTGTAACAGTACAATCCTTTGTCGATGATAAAGGCCGTCTTCTCCTCATCCTCCGGGTACATCCTGATCTGGTTGTAGCCGGAGAAGGCGTCCATGAAATTGAGAAGCTGATGGCCGGCCGTGGCATCCACAAGCTTATCAATCTTAGGTAAGGGGTAACTGTCCTTCGGACAGGCCTTGTTAAGGTCGATGTAGTCTACACAGATCCTCCACTTTCCATTTGCCTTTTTCACCATTACTATATTCGTTAGCCAGTCAGGGTAATGGGCTTCCATGATGAAGCCAGCATCGGAGAGCTTCTTCACCTCCTTATCAATAACCCTTTGTCTTTCAGCAGCGAAGCTCCTCTTTTTCTGTCTAACAGACTGGTAGGTCGGATCAACCTTAAGCTGGTGAGTGATGACATCCGACGGAATGCCCGGCATATATGACGCCGACCAAGTAAAGACGTCGACATTATTTCTCAGTAAGTGGATTAGCTCCAACTTAACTTCTTTGCTGAGGGTGCTCCAAATTTAGAGGACTCTGGTGGGGTCGTCCTCATGAAGGGGAACAAACAGGATTCTTTCAACTGGTTGGTTGTGGCTGTCGACTTTGGCCCTTGGGTCAAGTTGCCCCAAAGTAGGAAGACCATCCGATTGTCGGTCTTGAATAGTTAGGCACTGCCTGGCCATCCTGCGATCTCCCCTCATAACTCTGACCCCGCTCCTAGTCGAAAACTTCGCCAACAGATGGTAGGTAGAGACGATGGCCCGAAACTTGTTGAGGGACGGTCGGCCCAAAATGGCATTATAAGCCGAGATCGTATGTACGACCACAAAGTTGATGGGGAGAGTTTTCTGAAAGGGATCCATCCCGATAGTCACAGGTAGGGTTATCTCTCCCTCAACTCCAATGGAGTTTTCCCTGAAGCCCGTCAGCGGTATGGGGGATTCTTACAGTCTTGACCTAGATAGGTTCATTCTTACAAAAGTATCATACAATAATACCTCTGTGGAGCTTCCATTATCTATAAGAATCCTTTTTACATCGTAGTTGGCAATCACTACCGACATGACTACAGGATCATTTCCAGAAACATGGGATTCTAGGAGGTCTTCATCGGAAAAGCTGATTACATTGGAGCCCTTTGACATCTTGACAATGTCCTGATCTTCATCATATCTCCAGTCCGACCGACGATGTAGCATGCCAACATTCTTGTCGGTTAGACATTGGTTGGGAAGCTCTGCCTCCTCTGGAGAGTCTCTGGCAGTTGAAGCTTCGACCCGATCCTTGCGGAGTCGGACGTATTTGTGCAAGTACCCCCTCCGGATGAGGTCTTCTATGGTATCCTTCAGCTAGAGGCACTCTTCAATGTTGTGCCCGTGGTGCCGATGGAATCGACAGTATTTATCCCTATTTCTGGATGCAGAGGGGCCCTTATCGGATGAGGCCTTTGCAGGAAGGTCTCGTTCTCAATTTTCAAGAGGATCTTTCTCTCGGAAGGGAAAGGGACGCATAATTTTCGAACCTCCTGAGGAAGTCCTTTGGCTTCGGACCGCGATGTTGGGCTGACCGGTTGCCATCGCTGGGAGGTTGGACTTTGGAAACCTTGTCGCTTCGCTTCTTGGGAGCCGACCTCCCTTTAACTTGGCATCGGCTTATCGCTTGCTCTTCCGCCAGGGCATATTTCTGTGCCCGGGCCAGCAACTCGGAGTAGCTTGTCGAAAATTTCTTGTCTAGGAAGAAAGTAAGCCTGGACGAGCGGAGCCCTCTCTTAAAGGCTGACATAGCTACGTCCTCATTCAGATTCGGAATCTCCATGGTCACTGAGTTGAAACTGGCCATGTAATCTCAGAGAGTCTCTCCCTCCTTTTACAGCACGAGGAAGAGGCAGTCGGTATTCCTCGGGGTCTGACTGCAGGTCCTGAAATGGGAAAGAAAAATGTTTTCAAGTTGAGAGAAGGAGTGGATTGTACCTGGTCGGAGGGCTGAGAACCACATCCCAGCGGCCTTTTTCAGGGTTGCGTGGAAAGCAATGCAATGAAGGGCGTCGGAGGTGCCCTGCACCATTATATGGACTTTGTAGGTTCCCAGATGGTCCAGCGGATCGGTGGTACCGTCGTAAGGGTCCACCTGTGGAATCTTGAAGTGACGGGGGATCGACTCCCCCATAATTTTGACAGAAAAATGCGGGCGGGAGTCATAGACCTGCCCCCCTTCGGCTTTTTGCCGATCAGCAATTTCAGCAATGCTCTCCTCCATGCGCAGAATTTTGCTGGTGTAATCTCTCGGGAGTTCGGCGGGATGCCGAACGCTATCGAAAAATGGATTCAGCAAAGGAGGGTGAGGCGGACCTCACCCTCTTTCCGTCGGCACGAGCCCCCAAAGACTTTCGGGACTCCGGAACAACATGAGAAAAAGGCTAAGGGATTTCTTTCCGTCGGCTTCCCTTGGTGGCAAGTTGGTGGTTTGTGCGAGATGTAGCAGGCGGCTGCCGTTGGTTGTTAGCCACCTCTTGGAGATGCTGATCAATGGTGGTGAGTGTATCATTGCAGTTCAGGAGCGTCTGGAATTGCTGTAGTCCCAGAATGACAGTGGGTTTAGCGATGGCAGCGGCATCATTCTCTCTTGGGGGTCCGTTGGACCTGGACTGGGAATGGCCTCTCCTAGCAGAGGTGTTTGGAGCTCTTCCCTTAGCCATTTCTCGACTTAGTGGGCGGATTCCTCCTTTTAGAGAATGATGTGCCCTTTCTCTAGCGCCAATATGTTGCTGCAACTTCTCCCGAACCGGGCTTGGTCAGCTTTTGCTGGAGCGCTCCTCTCCCGGTTCCTGCAACAAAGTCTCCAAGGGCCGGTGGTGTTCTGGCGGGGTACACTCCGATGCTTAAGTCAGCGGGAGCTTAAGGACAACAGAATGGAGGAATCAGAATGGAGATAGCATATGGAGAGGAAAGAGTGTACTTAGCCCAAAATGAGGTCTCCCGGTTACCTTATTTAGGCACGGAACAGTCCAAAATCTGTTATGGAAGAAGCCGAGAAAGACTGATCTGCCCCTAGGAGAATTTAGAGAGTGGCCACATGGTGTCAAGACAGGGCGACATCATGGGAATAGTGGAGTAGTGGTGCTGATGTGGCAGAATTCTGTTAATTCTGGTACTAGCTGTGAGAGGCTTCTGGAGTTTCTTGGATCCTTGAAGTTGGTCGGTCGGATCTCGACTGGGAGGGGCAGTCGGACCTTCGCTTCAGTGGGTCGGACTTCCGAGGGAGAGCGTCTGTTGGAGCTTGGACAGGAGCGAGTGGGCCGGACCTCAGCAGAAATGGTTCATTCGGATCTCTACTTCAATGAGTCGGACTTGCGGAGGAGAACGTCCATCGGATCTTCAAAAGAACGGCCCGGTCGGATCTCAGCAAGAGTGGCGGTTCGATTTGGTGGTGAGCCGGTTGGATATAATAATAATTATTATTATTATTGGTGCAGCAAATATTGTGCTTGCAGGCCAAACCCACCAATAATTTATAGAATTAACTCTGAGAAAGTAGGAAAGGAATTATTTGGCAGTTACGATACTCATTTGACTACTTGATCATCCAAATCCAATTCATTATATGGCATATCTTATCTGTAGAAGATGCCTAAAGTGCCACAATGGGTCAAAACCCATGGATTCTGCACTAGTGTAACCATTGCGGGCATCACGAGAATGGGATGTGCGGTCGATCCTACATATGCTGCTGGACCATTAAATAATATGAACGGGATATTACTATTTATTCTTCATCTACACTAGTTCAACCTTTTTTGAGTAATATATATGATTTGAACCCGAATCTCCAAGGACAAATACTTAAAAGTACGATGTCAACTTAGCCAACCGTTTTTAAGAAAAATTATTTGATCGAAGCTCCTAAATCTTATTTTTAAGAAAAATTGACGGGATTATTTATCTGAATCCTAACTGTTCAGATGATTTAGTTAGCATTTCACAGATGAATCACCCTTCAGACATAACAGAGGCAATGCTGTAACCAGTGGCTCGAGTAATTGGTGTCGAGGACAAGGGCCCAAATCTAAAGGAAAGGAAGCATCTTGACACCAAGGCAGTGCGCTGCAATATCCGTGATAAAAATTGGTGGCATATCGGCCGAATTCCGCTGCTCGATAGCTAATAACAATATGACTTCCCAATAATACCACTTGTGATGCAAAGAAGAAGGACATGACGGCCGTCTGCTGTAATATGATGAGCCCAACGTTGGCCATTGTAGTTCAGCGGTGAGTATTCATTCACACATGCCACGTGGGCACGATCCCAGATAGCAAAAGGGGTGTGAAAACTGGCAAACTGCAAAACTCCAATTTGAATTGGTTTCTTTATTTGATTTAATTTTTTTTAGATTTAATTTGACGTCAGCATGATAAAGCTTTTTAGCTCCTCGACTTGAATCTTCTGAAAATGCTTGTATCCTCGAGACAGGATGTCGCGGTCGTTGTAGTATAGTGGTGAGTATTCCCGCCTGTCACGCGGGCGACCCGGGTTCGATCCCCGGCAACGGCGACCTTCCCATTTTTTTAAAATTAAAAATAGACGCTAATAATTAATTTTTTTTTCCCCTGATAAATATTTGCTGACGTAATCTTACGCGACCTTTTCCACCCAAGTCCATGTCAAGCTGATAGATTTTAATTGATTGCAATAATGGAGCACGGTCTTCGTGCATGATTTGTCCTCATAACTATCACGTTAAATGGACGGTGACAATGAAGGACCTTTCGGCAGTTACTAACCACGAGATCATTTACTACACGGGCATAAAACATTTATCAAGAACGATTAAATCATTGTTTCTATTGGTAGCGAAGTGCCACTACATGATGGGTGCAAAATTTGTCATTGCATTCAAAAATGGCGCAGCAAATTGATGATGAAGGGATCCTCTCAAGAAAAGTGAGAAAGGAGGGCAAGAAAAGACGACTAATACTGATAATGATATATTGGTGCCTTATGGATTTGTAGTGTAGATATAAGAAGTGGAGGGATCCGTATCTCATGTAACATCAAATGAAGAAGAAGATTTCAGGGTTGAGTTCTTGTCCGAACCGAGGGAAATATGAACTTAACCATGGCCCTAATCTTTATTGCCAGATGGACCTAGAAATATTTGTCTAGGTGACATGGTTTTGGACCTTCGGTAAGTGGGGATACAATGATTCCAGAGATAAATGGAACCGTGTTTGCTCTACTGCAGTTATTATCTCCAAAGTGCTGCTGTTTTTGGACCGTTGATGTATAATTGTAGGGTTTTGTTTTTTTTTTTTTTTTTTTTTTGTGGGAGGGGGGATAAACCCCAAAGGATCTGACGTTAATGTCAAGGCAATAATTGTAGTGGAAGGGACCAGGACAATAAATTTCACAAATATTTAATGTTATCTCCCATCGAGTTGAGCTTACTCTTATTCCAGGAAGAGTGGTACCATCTACAGTGAAGTAAATAATAAAGTGATAAAAGATCCCAATTTTTTGAAAAAAATGATAAAATTCATAAAATCACTGCCCTTCCCTCCACCATGCAGTCAATGAATACATGAGACACTAAGCAGTCACTGTTGTCTCAATCGCAACCTTTCCTGAGTAAAGGACATCTCCTGATCTCTTGCTCTCCTCCCAGAGCTTTGACTGTGCTTCCTTAATGTTGTGGATGCTCTTCAATGCATGGTCAGCACCTTTAACTTTATGAGAAGTACCCACCTGGATTCATAATTTTAGTGAAAAAGATAAGAAATAGCAATGAAAAAGTCAGCAATGTGACATAGTTATGCTTTGTAATTAGAAGATTTTCAGTTCTCACCGAACATTGGCAACAACTTTGAGGCAAGGAAACCAGAAGTAAAGCATTCAGAAAAAGTTTTCATTGGGAATTTAAAATTTAGTTCAGCCAATTATAAAATGGGTTAATAATTATATGGGAGATGAATGATAGTAGAGGCTTAAAAAAAGTTGTTTGATTTTTTTCCTTCTAAACTAAACAAGTAGTCTGAAATATTCCTCAGCAACTGTGAACAAATCCAATGAATGTACTATTGATGCTGAATAAAGAGAAGTCCGATTGGTAGAGGCCTTGCCTCACTACCAACAGGTCGGCGGTTCGAGACATGATCCCGCGGGTGACTTGATTAAATCCAGGATTTTTCTAGGACCCTCGACAGTTAGCGTGAGTGAGAGGTCAAGATTTTCCAAGCTATACAAGAGTGGCATGCCCCTACTAGAGTGACAGAGCTGTGATTCTTTTTGGAACTTGTTAACTACTAGAGGCGGTTCATTGCAGGTTACTCTCATCGAATTGCGCCACTAACATAATTGTTGAAGAAGGATCAATCATGGGATTAGTCTTTGAAGTGCTAAAAAGCTTTCGAGAACTTGAAAGCTGATGTAATGGAGGAGCCAGTGCTACGACTTCCAGATCATAGTTGGCATGAGTGAGAGGTCAGGATTTTCTAGGCTATACAAGAGTGGAAGGCCCCTACTAGAGTGACGGAGGTGCGATCTTTCCTGGGGCTTGTTAACTACTATAAACAGTTCATCGCAGGTTACTCTCATCGAGCTCCGCCACTAACATAACTGTTGAAGAAGGATCAATCATGGGATTGGTCTTTGAAGTGCTAAAAAGCTTTCGAGGACTTGAAAGTTACTGTAATGGAGGAGCTCATACTGCAACTTCCAGATCATAGCTTGCCCTTCGAAGTCCATACTGATGCCTCAGACTTTGCTATTGGAGGAGTCCTTGTTCAGGAGGATCATGATCCTACGGGTGACTCGATTAAATCCATGATTTTCCTGGGACCCTCGATAGTTGGCATGAGTGAGAGGTCAAAGTCTTCTCCTTTGTCCCCGATCTACTGATCGGTGTCTTAGTGGTATCAGGTTGATGTACCACCATTAGGTGGGGAGAGGCTGCGTGAATCTGAGTGCCTCGTATCAAACATTACCTGGCGGGATGGGGGCCTGCGGGGGTGGCTACATCGGGATTTATCTTCCCCTATCCCTTTTGGTTATAAAAAAAAAAAAAAGAGAAGCCTACAAGCACTATGTGGAGCCGATGCGTTTGCCCGCCTGGATGTTACGAACACTATCATCAAAGAAAATATGAAGAATAATTTGCAACATCAAACAGAATTAGTATAATTTATCAAAAAAAAAAAGAATGTTTAGGATATATACTTAATCAAGCATATCTTGTTTAGATTGTAGAGAGGAGATTTAATTAATTTTCCTTGTAAATTTAAAGGTATTGTTCATAAAAATGATGCATACTTTTTAGTATTGTAGATGTATAAGATGAGAACTATCTTACCGTGTTCTGAGGATCGATGCCGGCGATATCAAGAGCCTGCTTTATAGCATATTCAGAAGGCTTGCAGAGAACTGGGATCTCAGGCAATTCCATACCAGCAACAGGTAGAAGTGAATACTCAATGATATCAAATTTATTGGTTCTAGTGGCCTCCATGGATGGATTCAGAGTCTCGAAATAGATGATCCCTTCGAAACAGTCTTTCAATCCAAGCCTATTTATCACTTTAGTAGTATGGATCCTGTCGACATTTGTGAATATCTGTTCGAGTAGTAGAAGCAAACGAATAGGCAGGCTCAGTAACAGATACCTAAGAACTGTTGAGAAATGATATAATGAAAAAACTATTGCTGAATACCACTTCAAAAGTTTAAGGACCTACGACTTTGCGAATAGGCGGGCTCAGTAACAGATGCCTAAGAACTAGATCTGGCTTATGTTTTCATAAGGTAGCCTTCTATAAGCAAAATTGTGGACACCAAAACAAAAGGTCATCTTTTTTTGACTTAAAACAAAAAAAACAAAAGGTTATCAACTAATAGAGTTGTGCACTTATTCATGACTTTAAAAAGGAGGAAAATCAAAACCTGTGATACTCCTCATAATCAAATGTGTAGCCAATAGCCTGTGCAATTAACACCATGAAACAGCATCAGTAGAGGAGGGTGGAATAGCTTTTTTTTTTTTGGGAGTAGGGAGGTGGAATATCTCTTTGCATAAATGATATTCAACTGAAAAATATTAACAGAGCTAAAGCAAGTGAACATACCCTTAGTTCAGCCATTGTTGTCCCATAGTTCTTGTAAAGAAGATCACACATATCAGGGATTTTGCTTTCCTCAATCCCAAGCTTCTGGACCAAATAATCTGAAGAGAAGGACTATAAGAACTGTACATTACCGTGCCTCTATTTAAGCAGAGGAATCCACCGTCTTCAACAATTTTTGAAGATCTAAAACAATTATTACCTCCAATGTTCATGAGAATCTCAGTTA
Organism: Areca catechu; assembly: GCA_021397845.1. Lineage (NCBI taxonomy): Eukaryota > Viridiplantae > Streptophyta > Magnoliopsida > Arecales > Arecaceae > Areca > Areca catechu. The sequence continues at coordinate 4,121,680 of CM038040.1, read as the reverse complement.
AAAGGCCAGAACTCAGAGGGTATAGAGTATCATCAACATCTGCATATTAAAAAAACAAGGAAAGAAACCTGTCTCACTTTTCATATTCTTTAGTACCAAAATTTTAGAGTAAAGGACATACCAAAGAGGAGGCAACCGATCTTGGGCCTCTAGTCATTTAGAAATCGGTCCTCGCATGCCATTTTGATCAACCAAACCATAGAAACTCAAAGATAAACACATTTAGAAGGACAGAAGCTTTTGCAGCTGGAGCAAAAGTTTTAAAATAAACTGCAATTGGACTCAGCTTATAACCAAGAAAGTGCAACTTGTGATATATCTTGATCATCAAAACCACAAAAGGCCATGATGAATCCATGGTCATTGATATGTATAGAATCATCGATGCCAAAAAATTTAAAAGCTGATTGTAAGGAACTCCAATAGCCTCCAAATGCTCTCATATTTTAAGAAGATCTTATGATATAGGGAGGTGAATACGATCATGCAATGTGAAACTACCTTGTCTATAAACATTAACAAGTGTTTGGCTTAGAAACATGATGACGTCGAAAGAACCATACCAGGATTCTGATGACAGAGATGTCAGAGGCTCAATAGCAAGACCTCAGAAGAGAAAGATAGGAGGGAAAGGAGGAGAAAAGAGAGAGGGAGGGGAGGAGAAAAGAGGGGAGAAGGGTGGTTTAAATAGGTATCAAGCCTTATGTAGTATCACCCTATCATGACCAAGAGCCAGGAGATTTGGTTTGCGGCACTTGTAGCGTATGGGCGAGAAGGAAATATATCTAGTTGTTGAGGGTTCCCAAGTATAAATCTGCAATATCTCTTTGGAATCCAATAGATTTTCTTGGAGATCCTTAGATTTTGGGCTTCAGTTGCAAATAAGACTAATTCTTTCACTTGAAGAGGGGTTAGCCCGAACTCCGAAGGTTAAATTGATCATTTACTTTTTTGATTGCCTCCAAACTATTTCCTCTATTTTTGCATCTCCTAAATTATTATTATTATTATTATTATTATTATTATTATTATTTATTGGTAATAAAAAGGAGGTAGCATCTTACTGCCTCCAGTTTCAGTTAAAAAATAAAAATAAAAAGATTGCCTTTCAACTGATGCAACAAGTTATACACTTCTCCTAGTTATATACAAGGATGGATTTGCAAGTAAAGTTTTAAGGGTTTTTTTTTTTTTTTTTTTTTTTTTTTTTTTTTTTTTATTTCTTAAAAGGATTCCTAGGTGTATATGTTAAAAAAATATATAACTTTGTAAAATGCCAGGCACCGTTCCCGGATCTCATTTCTCAGCATTAAAATTAACTTCCAGTCCCACTTAAGAAAATCATTTATGACCCCTTTCTCTAATCATAATTTAGTTTTTCATATTTTAGACCTCACCCTGAAATCTGAATCTCCTGAAACTAGACTTTATCAATAAGCCAATGGCAATTTGGCACTTCCCAACATACACATATAATCTCTCTCTCTCTCTCTCTCTCTCTCTCTCTCTCTCTCTCTCACACACACACACACACACACACGGATATATGGGTGATTTTTTTTTTTATTTCTGTTCAAATCAATTGAACTGAGCCACTAGATTGATCAGAAAAATTCAGTTTGAGTTGAAATTGACATGGGACAAAGTATCTGATGCAGTCCAAAAAACATTACTTGAGCATGAAAGATTTGATCATCACAAGTCGGCAATTGCCGTCAACTGATTCCATAACTAGCTAATAAGCAGTTCACTCGCAAGAAATGGTGAGGAGGCTGGATTGATTAGTAACTTTAGAATAAGATTAGATGAGGACTTACGAGATTGAATTCATTTAAAAAACATAGCATCTCTACCACTGGATTGAATTCATCTAAAAAACATAGCATCTCTAACACTCTCACTTCAGTTAGTCTCCAATGCAAACCCCACCATCAACGATGAATTTATCTGCAAAAAATAGCATTTTTTATGCCTTCACTGTAGTTTGCCTCCATTGCAAATCCTCCCATCAACTATCTTCTTGATTTGATGTTACAAGGAAAATGACAAAAATACTCTTCTTTTTTTTATAAGAAAAAGGGTTATGGAGATAAATCCAGTGCAGCTACTCCCGAAAGCTTCGATCTCATCAGAAAATATTCGATACAAGGTGCTGAACGCTGCCTCTTCCCATTCAAGGAAGAGTACACCAATTGAAAACCATCAAAGTACCGGCTCGATAATATGGGAAACAAAAAAGATCCGAGCCCCTCTTCCATCACGCATGATGTAGGCCGAAAAATTAATCCTGAATTTAATCAAGTTAGTCATGACATCCTTTCTTAAACTCGTGCCAAATGGATGTGAGATAAGGCTCATCCAACCAGGCTATCTTGAGGGTACAAAAAATAAAAACACTTTCCAAGAAGGAAAAAAGTCAAGCCTATTTGATCATATAGCTGTAATGGTACTATCAAGTTATGCAGGAAAGATTAACTAAAGGAATAGCAATGATTGAAGCATTCATCTTGAAAAAAAAAAAAAAAAAAGCTTTGCTAATTTTGAGCATGAAAATGTGGATGGACTCTCTTAGCAACCTTAATGACCTGATTAAAATGATGCATGTCAAAACGATCCTGAATCCTATGGACCATATCACCGAATGCTATACCATATCGGAAAAACCCGCTAGCAAAAGATGGACGGCTATCGATAGTGACATGATGTATAATGCTTCGTGCATCATAAAGCATTGCAATTAAATCGTTGCTCTTTATGAATGGATCGAAGTGGGCCTTGGATGAAGCTTGACAATTGGCTAAAACATCTTGTGATTTGATGCGTTGGACACGACAAACTTAATCATTATCTTTAAAGACCTTTCAGGACGGAAGGCAGAGGTAACGAGGCGATTATCCAATACGAGCATAGATTATGATATGGATAAAGAGGGAACAGAATGGTGCCCGGCACCATTCGAATCTTTTATTTATCATCAATATGTAATAGTTATTTTCATTGTTTTCAAAAACATATTTCATTTTTTTCTGGATTATCAAAACCACTTAGAAAGGTATTAAATTTGATTCCTTTAATCTAAGCTTCATGGTTTGTGTTGACATCTACCATGCAAGACAAAAATTTAACGCACTTCTTTCATGGAGGAAAGCATCCGGACTAGCTGCTCGACCCACACGGAGTGATGAATCGGGCCTTCTATGCGATGTCCTTTCTTACTTTATTGGCTAATGGAAAACGACGAAATAAATCATTTTAATGCATTATGTATTAGTGGGCAGCTAGATACCACCTTGCTCGAGTTCGCGAAGTGGTACCATGGTTCCAAAAATATCTTTCCCTCTTAGCCAAAAAGAAGAACAGCACTTCGTCTATCTGAGAAAGTAGCGAGTTGTGTAGAGAGAGATTGATTATTGGAAAAATTATATTTTTGTACGATAAATTATCAATTTTTAAGGTACTAAAAAATTAGTTAAATTCTTGAAGGTATGGCAATTTCAACAGTAATATAGATAAATTATGTAAAGCCAGGAAATCCAGATGGACCGAAAAGACGACGACGAGCAAGTGGACATAACATCCGTCCACTCTTTTGAGGTAGGGCATCGTCCAGGCTTCAATTTTACGAAGCTTATCACATCGGATTGCCAAAGTGATCGACATTTTATACGGAAAAGATGATGAGCAAGTGGATGCAACGGATGCTTAACTTCCGTCTGCTATAGTGATTGCCGGCGCCGCAGCGGTAGATCCAAATCCTCGCTCCTTGAAACCGTGGATCATAACGGCGCTTACATTCATAATTTGATGCGTTAATTTTTAGCCTTTGGCATTTTCCAACAGAATTAACCCCACGAGCGTAATAAAAAAATTGACTAAATCCAACTTACTATTTACCAATAATTTTGAAAAATGACTCGCATGTTATTCAAATGACAATGCGATCCTTCTCAAACGCGAAGGACCGTGGAAATGTTTTGTTCCATGTTGCCAACATCCTGGGTATTTATACAGAATCCATGAATCAAAAATAATATTTTCTGACCTTTTTTTGTGGGGCGGAGCAGAGATCCTAAGTTGTTACAACTTAGCATGCAGGAATCTGGCAAATGACAAATGAAGTAAGATTGGCAAAGAGAAAAAAAAAAAAAAAAAAAAAAAAAAAAGCTTGTTAGGTCGTTCCCAGCCATATAGACACATAGCATTACCGAAAGCTCCATCATTTGACCTTTTAGATTTTTTCCAAATATCAATAGCAAGGCCATGATTCGACAGATGGTATTTGGCCATGTTTCATGTTCTTCTAGATTCTGTTATGTTTAACACATCAAGCTAACTAACATGGGGACACAAGCGACAGCCGAATGCTTCTAATATTCTCGCCATATTTTACCAGGGTACGGTAACGGTACATATGGGAGTAATGGATGCCGGACAATTTTTCACTCATCGTTCCGCGGAGTAAAGCTTGAGTCTGCCATTTAACGTTTCGAGCTTTATAATGATGCCAGGACAATACCTGCCAACAATAACACGCTGCACAGCTATAGCTCTCACTACTCGACAAAGACAACAACCCAGCTCAAGACTCGCGGTTCTGAGGTATAAAAAATGTCAATCCAGAAACACGAATTATATTGCACCAACCAATAGTTGGTTTAAATTTCAATGTTTATTTGTACAATTAGTCAACCTGGAAGGGCAAACAAGAACATAAAATTCTAGCCCACCTAGGTGGGGACAACCTCCCCATCTAGGGATGATGATCCACCATCTGCCATGGTGGTGGCTTCCGATGTTTGCTGACTCTTCTGCTCCTCTTGCTCTTGGAACCCTTGCTTGAACCTATCATAATTTGTTGGCTCGCTTGATTTGAATGGTCGCTCACCCATGACCCGGACCAAGTCATCCTGGTGCAGTACTTCCTTCTCGAGCAGGAGCTCTGCAACCTGGATAACATGATCCTTGTGCTCCTTTATCAGTTCTACTGTTCTCTGATAGGCCTTGGCAACCCATTCCCTTACCTCACTATCGATGATGGCTCCAGTCTTGCTGCTGTAAGGCTTGGTCATCTCGAAACCATCGTCCCTTTGGGGAAAAGATAGGAGACCGACCTTCTCGCTAAAACCATAGACAGCAACCTGAGCATAGGTCATCTTTGTTACTTTCTCCAAGTCATTCTGAGCACCGGTGGAGATCTTCCCAAGCAAAACCTGAAAGCCAAAGCAATGAGGTCACGGTCTGATGTTTTACATATAGCATCAGGATTATCATGATGAACAAGGATAATTTACAGCCTCATGAATCCATATGGCATGTATTATGAAAAGTTCTGCTAGAAAATACAACTCAAATTCCACCAAATCTCAAGGCAGACATGATAAATGTAGAAATTTCAATAATTCTCACATCACGAATAATCAAGCAGCAGATAATGAGATACACCACCCATTCTACAGCTGCCATGACCTGATCATGCTCGATGTCTTTTTTCCTTTAGATTTTTTCAGAGGGGGGGATGGGTGAAACCACACCATAATCATACTCAACATCGCCTTCAACTAGGAAACAACAAAAGCTTCACATCATTACATGATGTGTTCACCAGCTAATGCTTGGAGACCCTAAAATCAAAATTAAAAAGAAGGAAAAAAGAACTTCATAACTAGTGGATGAAAAGCTGATGCACCAAACGAAAGGAAACAGAAAGTAGTAAAAATCCAATGATATCACATTTAAGGCGTGGATATATGGATTTATTGTTCCCAAGTAAACAGAATATAGTCTGTCCCATCCATGAACGCATGACTGGGCAGCCACTCCAATGGTCTAATTTGTTGATTGCACTCCACATTTTTATAAGCACAAGTAGAACAAAATTCAAACATTTCAGTAGTCCCAAAACCATAGATAAACTGGAATCATTATTCTGTCATTATTCGCTTAGTCATTAGTGGTCGCATGATGCACACTCCAAAGTGTTCGAAAATAATCTTTGGTAAGGAATTTAACACTTTATGGATCATTAACACTGCATGAACATGTATGAAAATAAGCCGCTATTCAAGGGGGCAGAAATGGTTTGCAGATACCAAGCAAATTACCTCAAGGCCCTTCCCTTTGGTCCTAAAGATTTCAAAGAGACAATGGTATTTTATTGATTTAATACAAGCATCACACATAGTCACAAATCCAGGATTCAAGAACAATTTGGCTGGATTTAATGATTTCAAGTTCCAGAAAAATCCAGAAAATTCGTCCAAAGTACAGAAAGAGTTAAGATGACAAAGACTTAGGAATAAATAATAAACAAAAAATATGGACTTTCTAAAGAATTGTAAGTTAATTTATTTAAAAATAAGTACAGGAGAGGCAAAAATAACAGATAATAGCAAAAAAAAACATTATGAATAGCAACCATATATAGTATCATTAATTTGTAAGACATAAGGATATTATATAGTATCATTAATTGGTAACCCAAAAATTTCTTAAATTAATCATGAACAAGAAATACTGAACCGGTACCGGGCCCTGTACCAGTCACCGACCAGTACGGTACGGTATGGTACGATACCATACCATACCAGGCCCCGTATCAGGTCCAACAAATTTTTAAAAAATGCCTTCCTTTTCCATGGCAATATTGTTTAATTTGAATCGGGTCCAAACCAGGCCAAACCGAACAAAATATACCGATACCATACCGTACCGATCCGGTACGGGATATTTTGAACGGTCCAGCAATCCGGACCGTTTTTCATGGCTGAACCGTACTGGCTCTTGACCAATACAGTACGGTACGCCCCCGAACCAGGTGGTTCGGGACAGTACCAAAAACCTTGGTAATGAATAAATCATAAAAGCCATTTATAATTCATTGGTTCGTTTTTTGAAGAACCATTTGCAAAATCATCCTGTCAAGGAAAAAGTTAAAGAGAACTTTCAATATTTTGAAAAAAATTGCAACCATGGAATCAAATGTGTTATCTTTATTATCATACCTTGTGGCTGCCTTAATATTTTAGATGGTCCATTATGATTAGCAGGGAATTTTTAGAAGGAATAATCTCAACCTCAAATAATGTGAGCGCGAAAAAATACCAAGAAATCATTTTGATTAATAGTTATTTGAAAATAAATTGAGTTCCCGTGCACTATCCATCATTTAATTTACATAAACTTTGGAAAGTAAATGAATGTTTAACACAGTTTAATCAGAGCAGAAAAACAAATAAGCATCTCCAGATATTTACTGATCCCACTGAGGCAATTGCAATATACAAAGAGAATTATAGTTTTGTACCAACAAAAAAAAAAAAGAGGAGGGGGGGGGGGAGAGAGAGAGAGAATTACAGCATACAGCATCAAATTAGTCTATGGTCTACATTTCCAACCCTACCTTCCTAAACAGCTTTGATTAGGAAATGAAAACCAGGCACCAAAAAGTTAGGGGTCAAAAGGAGCATTGTTTTACCTCTTCAGATGCACGACCACCAAGTGTCATACACGTCATGTCAAAGAGCTGCTCTTTGGTCATTAGAAGGTTTTCATTGGGCACATACTGTGCAAAGCCAAGAGCTGCAGTTCCACGAGGAACAATTGTAACTTTGAGGAGGGGCTCGGCATGCTTTAAAAACCATCCAGCAACAGCATGACCTGATTCGTGATAAGCAACAGTTCTACGTTCCAGCTTGCTAATTACCTGAAACCAAACATCAATGTATTTAGCCCGTCAGTGACAAAACTGAATATCATCTTCATATGATCTGCCAAGGGAACATTCAACATTCTTATGGTAAACTAAAGTACTAAACAACTGCTGAACAATAAAAACAGAAATAAAAGCAGATCAATTTTGTTGCCTATACAGGGTATAGAAATTGGAAGCCAAATATGTATGTGCTTCTTTGGGCATCCAAGTGATCAATGAAGTGAATTGCAAAAATCTAGATTTGTCTAAAATGTTCCACCTAAAGTTCATCAATTCTTGGCCAAGATCACCACAATGAATCTATGAAAGATTTGACACAACCACGTGAAGAAAATCAAGAAAAGTTTTCACTTGGTTATATGCATGAAATTCTAATAATAAGAAAGATGAATGCTTGCTGGAAAGCATTTGGAACTAATGGCCGCCAAAGATATCCAATACCCGTCTGTTAGGGCACACATCCTTTCAGCAAAATTCTCCAACCCAGAAAATCCCAATCTACATTAAATCCTTTAGCAATAAGTATATAATATTTGAACTAAAGCACTTTTCTAGTCTGCACTGTAGTTGTAGAAAATTAAAGAGAAAAAAGATGCATTCTCAATTTGCAGTAAGCAAAAAATATAATTGGCATAAGCAGTATCATCCAGCAGGGTGAGGGAGGAACATAAGCCAACTAAGCACATGAATGAATTGAACCCCCATCTAACAAAGATGAAATTCCTGCAAGGTGGGTAGAATTTTTGGCATCTTTTAAAAGCTAATAAGATGAAAAGGATTTCTGCCTCGCACTACTGCTCTAATTGTCTTCCTAACCATCTTTTCCTCCTTATTGAGCACTTCCTTACAACCCTTCTTAATCTTACCATGCCTGTCTATTAGGTGACCAGTGACATCTAGTAAAAATTGACAGAGGTAAGTAAAATACACCTGAAAATGTTCCTCTGAACAATCCCGTGGAGAAACTTCAACACTGAATGATTTTTTCAAAAAAAATCTTTTTTTCTTTTAATTAGAAACTCTTATGTGATTGTTCTAACTTGCCAGTTTGAAGCAAAGCTAACACATATCCAAGGGACTGATGCTTAGCATTTGCACTGTTGCTAACAAACATGAACTCTGCACATACAGAACATTTGATTGAAACAAGAATGTCATGTTCTCATATACATGTTACCATGTCCTAAAGCAAAGAGTCCTAAAGATGGTTAATGAATAAAGTTTTTCAAATCCTCGAACCAGATTTAAGCCCCACGTCATGGTCAAGGATGTATAGACTTAGGGCTATAATGAAATTGACTAATTTCTAAATGAATAAGACTTGCATAATTTGATTGTTTACTTGATTCTGTGATTCTAGTATCTATATATAACAAATTTCAAAGAGACTAGAATGTTTAATAAGTTGCTAAAAAATGAAATTAAACTCCAAGAAAATATTTACTTAGGATAGATTCCAATTCTTAATGACAAATGACTTCCTGGATGACTAGAGGACCTTTTATGCTTTATCACATAAAGTTCGAAGAGTGCTGTGCTGCTATATGATGATTAAGAGACTTTTCATCAGTAAAGATCGCTTTACTTATCAAAAAAAAAAAAAAAAAAAAAGAAGATCTCTTTAGGCATGTCCTGGTGTCTTTATAAATATTGCATAGTATAAATTGACAATTTTGTATCTTCTTCCTCTTTTCTTTCCTTTCTTCTTTCTCTTTCTCCTTTCTCTTACCATCTCCAATTAGCTACTGACAAAATTAACAGCATACAAACCTTATGCACTACACTATCAATGATTGGCAACATCATTCATAGCAGTTATTTATCATGATATGATAATTTACAGGATCATCACCCTTCAGTACCTCAATCTCAAGTCTTGCCCTATACCTAATTTGGAAATGATCAGATGCTATAAAGTGTATACCAAACATTTATCTTCATGCATACATCTTTCCTATGGAGAGTGAAAAGTTTGGATTACCCATTGCACCAGGTGCACAAGCAACTAATGGATCAACAATGATAATAAAGCTAAATAAAGCTCTACAACAATATATAGAAGAAAAAAATGGCTCACTTCATTCAAGCATCGATGGAAAAGGATAGCAGAAGTAATTTATACATAGGAGTCACACATTCTACACAACACACACACAAAAAAAAAAAATGTAGTAGTGAAAGCTAGCTCAAGTCTCTTTGATTATCAACAATCACCACCTGCAACCACCCACCCCCCCACCCCTCCCCCCTCGCAAAAAAAAAAAAAAAAGAAGAGAGAAAAGAATGCTTCCATGTCTAGTTTCTCATCAACAACACTCACTGGATTTGCTATTTTTGGTAAAAGAAAATTGATTAAGTGCAAGGCATGGACTGAGCAATTAAGGTATCTTTTACAGGAACTACCGCTAACCAAAAAGACAATGTGATATATCATAATACATTTAACCATTTTACATGGAAAGGCGATAATAATGGCAATGATAATTTGCACACGGTACTTAGATGAACTTGTCAAATGATAATCATTTTTCTCCTAGATTGGATAGTGGCTTATTTTTCACATTTTTAATAGCAGCAAATAGATTTAATAGAATGCTCATGATGGATCCAATAGTTGTTCATGACTGATGAAAAGATAATAAAGAATTCAAATAAAAAGCCCATAGATGATAAACAATATATGGTTATTTTCCTTCTACGGAAAGAAGAAATGGAGTTGAACAATTAAATAACCTTATTTTTCTTCTCCAAGCCACCAATGATCCGGTCAATAGCCGCCTCAAAATGATGCATTGTGACCTGTGTTTCCTCGCTTCTTGCAGCAATTAAAGCAGCCTCATTGCAAACATTGGCAATGTCAGCTCCAGCAAATCCAGGAGTGAGAGCAGCTAATCTTTGAGAGTAAAATGATGGATCATTATCTAGTTTAATCTTTTTAAGATAAACGTGGAATATCTGTTCACGACCTTTTATGTCAGGCTTATCAATTGTTATTTGACGATCAAATCGACCAGGTCTTAATAAGGCCTTATCCAGGATATCAGGTCGATTGGTACCAGCAAGTACAACCACCCCAGAGGTTGTTCCAAATCCATCCATCTCTACAAGCAACTGATTTAGAGTACTTTCACGTTCATCATTTGCACCTGAGAATCCTCCACGCCCTCTTGCTCGACCAATTGCATCAATCTCGTCAATAAATATTATGCTAGGTGCACACTGCCTAGCTTCTTGGAACAAGTTCCTCACCCTGGATGGTCCAACACCAACAAACATTTCCATAAAATCCGAGCCAGAAATAGACAAAAAAGGCACATCAGATTCACCTGCAGTTGCTTTTGCAAGAAGTGTTTTTCCTGTGCCAGGAGGGCCTACAAGAAGAGCACCTTTGGGAATTTTGGCTCCCAACTCCTCATACTTCTTGGGATTTTTGAGGAAATGCACAAACTCCATAATTTCTTGTTTGGCTTCATCACAACCAGCAACATCCTTGAAATATACCTGGCCAAGTAAACAAAATGGTCAAGCAAGGAGCTGATACACATAAATTGATCATCAAACAACTATCCACTACAAAAAGAAACAAATACAACTTAATATCTGACATTGAAAAGTGGAACCAAGAACTAAAGGTAATACAACCAAAAAGCAAAACTGCAAACTGAAGGACTAACCTTATTTTTTGAATTCTTATCCATCTTGGTTACATGAGCTTTTCCGATGTTAAAAATCCCACGATTCCCCCTTCCCGGACCACTACCTATGCTAAATCCACCCTGTATTCTTCTCCCCATAAAGTAGATAAGCCCCACAAGGAAGGCTGTTGGGGCAAATTTCAACAGTTCCTGGTACCAAACTACTTCGGAAACATAAGTTACAGGGACATAATTATGCGGATCTATTCCCAACACTTCCTGAGCCTCCTCCAACTTTTCTTCAAATGATTCCACACTTCCAATATTGAAATAGTATTTATATCGGCTAGGCGTATGTCTAGGAGGAGTATCTGTCGTCGAACCATGGATTTCATTGTCTGGGGTTTGATTGTTTATCTGTGGTGAGCTCCTGACATAAACTTTTGCAACCGATTTGTTGGATACAACAATGTGATCGACTAAACCAGGTTCCAATAGCTTGTTTCTGAACTCTTGAAAACTAATCTATAAAAGAGAAAAAAGTTCCAAATCAGAGTAGTTGAGAATAAGCATAAAAATGTTCTCCACTTATCTAATAGAAAAATTGCAACCACGATATGGAAAAATTGGATGAGCATGTATATTATAATTGTTACCAACTTTGCAGAAGGTTAAGTCATCATATATAATACATGATTCTAGAAGAAAATAATGCATTTCTCAAATTACTAACCATTTTAAGCAAATTACTTGACTGTATAATGGTGGAAACTAGATGTCTAATGATTGATATATTGATCATTAAATTGTTGAATTTTGCAGCCTGCAGAGCAAGCAAATGAGGAGCAACTACAGGGATTGTAAACATCAGTTCTACTAATCAAAACAAGTAAGATTCGAATGTGATGGATTTGGGAAAATGATGCAGATCAGAAGCAATAGCAAGTGGTGGCAGAATTTCAGACACTGAATAAAGTAGTGATCCATAGAATTAGCATCAATTTAGTGTGGACAGCATGTCTCATCTACTCGATTAAAAATAAACCATCTTTTAAACCACAAACTGTTTACTTCTAGCACCAGAAAGTCCAGATTAAGGTTCAACCTACCATTCATGAATTATGAATTGCATTCACCCACCTTCCTGTTTCTAGCGTACATGAGCTACCTAAGCAATAATACCTCAGCCTTTGTGATTTTGGTTATTCATGTTCAAGATAAAAGAAATGAAAATATCTATTCTCTTATTATCTGCATATGCATACTATATAGAAAGGGCTGCCAAATAAATCAAGGTCCTTTCTTAGGTAGAAGGATTTAAAATGTGACATAGAGCAAGATGCCAAAGTCCTTAGAGTGGCTTGGAAACATATTCATTTAGCAATTTTTAGCAATTTTTTTATTGAAAAAAGGGTGGAATGATAACAAATATTCTAATGGGGACTCATAAAACATACATTCACCATAAGAGGCATGCTAGACCTACATAGGTGTGTAGGTCTCTTCCACCTATACACCATGTAGGCCCTACATGTAGCACCTAATCTCAGAAAGCATCCCACAAGGGTCATCACTAACTGATGGGGACAGTGAACTCACTTTTATTCTCTCTCATCGCTTTTCCTTTGCTTATTGTGATGACTTTCACACAGTTGTCATTATTGGAAATTTGAGCACGACTGCAGCTTTATTTCCTGTTTCCAATCGAAGAACATGGAAAGGGGCAAGAGAGAAGAGGTGAGGGGGGCATTGCCATGGAGACAGCCATTGCCACCCTCCAATACAACTTGTCACTGCACACTGTTGCAAAGCATAGGGTACAAGCCTCCCACTGCCCTCCTTTAATTTCTTCTACAGCACAAACAACAAATCTCACTCCCAAAATAATATTAAGAACCATCCTTTCATGTGTATCCTTCCCAATCCCAAGAAAGCAAGAAGATAACCACCAAACCTGTCCCCCAAGAAGGCCCTCAGGGAAACTTGAAGCTCCGGCAAGGCTTATTAACAAAGAATTCACCCACAAAATTCTCAAGATCAAAAAGTAGTTTCCTTCTAGTTAACAATCCCCATCATCTTCTACTCATTCTAAATAACCCAAACCCAAAGAGAGAAGTCCTGCTGCAACTGCCTGTTGGAGCAACCTCGCCACTGTCTTTATCATCCTTATGATTTTTACCCTCGGCATCTTTATGACTGCATGACCCCTCGGCATACTTCATCAGTTTTCTCCGTATAGTATCTCAAAATCATCATCACATTGCCAAAAACCTCAACAGAATCAATATATGACATGATGGTAGGTCCAACAAAAGGTGCCAAACTTGAAGATCCATCATTGATAGAGATGAAGTTCAGGTTACTTGCACTGGACCTCTCCAGTACCTGGAGAGAATTCGAACTTGGAATGAGCAGGGGAAGTGCAACGGATGGAGAGGAGAAGTAGATGGGCACAGCAGGACTAACAAACAGTTGGCTTCTTTCTCAAACCCAAAGCCACGTTTACTGTCTACAGGACATGTAGATGGGGAAGCCTACACGTGCATGTAGGTCTAGCATGCATCCTCACCATAATTGAGATGCATTTGGTAAAAACAGTGGAACAAAATTGAACTGTATTGTCAGCAAAAAAATTGAATACAAGGTCGAAAGACTGCACTATGCTATTCATTTCCACTACCCTTGACAAGCCTAGTTAAGACTGAAGGAACTCATGTAAAGTCCTTTGCTACCACTGAGCCGAAGATTATAAATTATTTAACCACAAGAGTTGATGATTAAAAAAAATATGGGCACACATAAATAACTAAAAAACCAAAGTTGATGAATAGCCTTCATTTGCCAAAAATGGTCCACTACCTGGCCTTTCCTTAGCAGTTTCACAATGAATCATGCACACTGTTGCAAGGTTATGCACCTCTGGAAAAAGACTATTTAAAGTTGATGAAAAGCATTGCAGTTGTAAGTTAGGTGTGGTGTTTAGTTTTTCTGTTTTTAACAAAGACCAGAATCTGCATTTAAGCATCCACTTAAAAACAATAAAACTAAAAATGATATAGAAAGTTAACAATAAAATGCAGCAACCTATGACTTAGTGTGAGTGTGAGCACTGTCACAGTTTTTGACACTGTCATCTAACATGTTTCCCCATCATATGGTTGCACTAGGGCAATTACTTGATTCTATATAGAGTACACTAAATATGTGTAATTCAATGCATGTGCATATATACCCTCCATGTTTTATCTAAATTCTTTTATATCTATCATGTCAAACACCGCTATTCATCTCACCATGTGGTACTCATGACCATGTCAACCATATCATGAGGAGAAAATCTATGCTACACTTTGGTCGAATCTTCGGTGTTATAGCACAGCTCCTGAGAAACTCATACTAACATTGATCTTGAAGTTAAATGCCTGGTCATGGCTTAGCCCAACAGCTAAATTAAGAAGCAGGAAGATAGAGAACCAGGCCACTTATTGATCATATAACTTGTTTAATAGAGGAACTTTTGAAGAGAGATGTGATGGCCATGTAGTTTAGAATCATAAAGCAAAAAATTTCCCCTTCTAGTTATACATTGATGATGGAACCACTACATGGAAGCCAACAGATAGAACCTCCAGGACTTTCACAAAAGAAGAAGAGAATTTCTGAAATGCACAAGTTTCAATCAAAATTTCTGTAAAAGTTTACACAACATTATCTATTTACTTGATATAATTAACTGGCATGGAGTAAATTAAACCATCATGCAGATAGTTATTAAAGAAACGCTGACCTCTTTCTGGTCAAAAGAACCAGTAGAAAAAGATGAAAGCAACAAGCCAATAAAGATAAGAGGAGCTAGGAAACTCTGCAACTGATTCATGAAATTCTCCTGGAAATTTCCATGGTCATCTGCACTTGAGTCCTCTAAAGATAAGCAAAACAATAATTATGTTCAAGTGCACAACAATTTATCAAGCAAATTTCTTGGGAGAAATATAACTTTCATTCAGAGCTTGAGCTAAGAACATATCATACAAATGCTGGATGAAGTCTCAAAAATGTGTGACCTATTAGCATAAAGGATATGTATTTTGAATCACTTGAGTACCATCATTGGACTTGACATGTGTATGAACCATATAATGAGACATGTTGCTACTGTCTTAGAAGGGTAGTCAAATTGATTTGTGTATATAATGACCAAATATGTGATGTTAGCATTAACTCTCCTAAAAATATGACGAAAAAGAAAAGACAATGCACATGGCATAAATTACATGCTGCTTAAATAGAATGTTTTGTATCAGCTCAGATTTTTGTTACTGCAGTAAGGTTTGGCTTTGCCAACACCATACTTCTAATAAGGCAGATGTGTCTAAAATATGGCACAGATATAGTTTACGATCAAATTTGGGGCCATTGCTTGGTGCAATGGCAGAGGCTTGGGCTAATAAGCGCAGTGGCACAGGTTAAAGTCTTGGGGCAGCCACTTTATGCAACAAAATACCAACAGTGAAGTCTATCTCTAGCTCGGCCCTTCCAAGATCCCGAATTGCCGAGACCATAATTGGGTAATGGACTTGAGATCAAATTTAGCAGCCTTTAAGGGTGAACCACAAAGGGTTGTATTTTTGATGCACAAGCATAAGCTGTCAAGTAAAAGATTAAACAAGTTGAGTTCCTATCTGTTGCTTAGAGAATGAGCCTTGGTGCAATGGCAAAGTTGCTTCATTGTAACTTGGGTATCGTGGATTTGAAGCATGAAAATAGCTTCTGTAGAGGTAAGGCTATGTACATATGACCCCATAGCTTGCAATGGCAAGAGCCTCATACTCTAGGACACCTTTTTCTTTTCACTTCCTGCTTACTGCTTGTCTAGATTCCATGACAACCCACTCAACCAAAGTTGTGGAGAAGATATGATATTAAGCAACTAAAAGTTGATGTAGTTCAGCTGTATAAAAGTTTTCAAAGTTCACTAACTCATCCTTTGACTTTGATCCACAGCCACATACCGACGGGATAGGACCCATAGGTTGAGGTGAAGATCAAAGATACACATAAGTTTGTACTCCCATTCTTTTAACATAATTAAAAAAATTGTATAGTGCAGATTGGAGTTCTTAAGTTACATGTGTCAATGTACACAAGGAAGAATTTATCATTTAAGTAAACAAAACAACTCTACCAATTTAATAAGTTTTCACACCTTCAAAGATACGACAACTTAAATCACTAGTACCTAGCAATTTGTTCAAGAGGTCCTGAGCAATATTTAAGACTAAGCGAAAGTTCGCTGAGTGCAGTCAAAGTGACTTGGGAACCGTGCCATCGTCCTCACTGGTTTCTATGTTAGGGTTTCTGTGTAAGGGTTTCAGTGTTGTTCGGATGGCGGAAGGGGAAGAGAATCGGCATATCGGAGGTACGGATTCCAATGGGAAGGGAGATGAAGAGCGGTCTTGGGCGGAGGTGGTGCAGCACCCGTCTCGAGCTCCGGTGTGGTCATCCTATAAGCTCTCGTAAGATGAGATAGAACGTCTCCAACAGTATTTTTCGAAGGTCCTAGTAATGCTGGGATCCTTGCTCGATGACTCTCGCCGGAAGTGGGAGAGAGTGGTCGCGATCTTTCGAAGCTTGGGCCATCGGGTCCCGATGGTTCGGGTGTTTTAGGAGGTGCGGGTGAGGTTGAAGCTGGCCTACGATCCAGAGGTTTTACCGGTTGGTGAGGACCATATCGTCCTTCGTGTGAGTTCGAAGGGGGATAGTGCAAGGGTACTGGATGGAGGGCCGTGGTTCGTCGGTGGCCAGCTAATGGCAATGGCCCCTTGGCAGTCGGATTTCCTTCCTGGTCGAAAGCCAGTCAACAGGACTATAGTCTGGATGCGCTTGTCGGAGCTTCCCTTAGAGTATTGGGAGCCGTCAACGATCATGGCAGTGGCCGGGGAAGCTGGCAACCCTCTCTCTTTAGACAATTTCACAGATTTGATGAGGAAGACGAGATTTGCTAGGGTCCGGATGGAATTGGATGCGTCCAAGCCTCTGTTACCAGGCATGCTTATCCAAAGGAAGAACTCTGTCTTTTGGCAGCAGTTCGTTTACGAAAACCTCCCTCCGGTATGCTTCCAATGCGGTCGTATGGGCTACACGGTTGAAGGTTGCCAATTCCCGAAAGATAACTAGAAGGTTGATTCAAGGAACTCTGGCCTCTGCTCGGAGAACTTTGTTGTGGAAGCTGGGGAGGAAGATGTGCTGAAGCAGGGATCCGAGGGCCTGGGGTCCAAGCCGTCTGCTAGTGGGGCGAGTCACATTTGGTCCGTGGCTTGTTACCGCGAGGATTCGTCAACCTCGACCGATGGGAATCGCTGTGAAGGGTGAACGGGGATCGGAAAGGGGAAAGGTTCCAGTGTCATCCTCTGACCCCCCCTTCCTCTTCCCCATCTCGTTTTTCTCCAATATCCTTTTCATCCTCCCCGAATTCGTCACCTGATTCTGAGAGGTGGCAAAAGCCTACTAAAGTGGCGAGACGGCGCTCCCCTGATGCTGCTGCATCGGATCTGTCCGGTGGTGGTGGAGCTCTGAAGGGGGCAGGGGGGATCTTTGCTCCTATTGCTGATTGCATGGAGTTGGTCCCGGCCAATGTGGGTCAAAGGGACTGGCAGATAATTGAGTATGGGATGATCTCCTTGAAGTGCAGCAAGAGTCCATCAAGATCGTTTTCCCCTTCTTCCCTGAAGTCGATTTCTGCACCGGTTGATCAAGTTAGCTCCCCTAAACCTTGTTTGTTAGAGGATAAGGGTGGGAGAGCTATAGTCGAGGGGATCCCCTCACTAGAAGCTCGGGCTGCTCTGCTACCTGGATCTTCTGAGGGTCTGGGAAAAACGGGGGAGAAGAAAAGGAAATGGAAGTGGCTGGAGGAGAAGTATGGGGATAGGAGGGATGAGGTGGTGAAGGTGGGGGCTGTGATGGTGAGAATCTCTGGGGCTGGGAAGGAAAAGGCCATGCTTGGGGTCTCAGGGGGAGGGGGGCAGTGAAGGAAAAGGTCAAGGTTAGTTTTGCTAGGGGTGTTGCTGCTGTCTCTCCTGTTGTCGGGTCTGAGGGGGTGTCCGAAGGCTTGGAGGTAGCAGGGGTCTCGGGTGGTCCTCGGGCCGAGGGGGTATCAGGGGCTTCAGGGGTTTCTGCATCTCTGGAGCTTTCTGGGAGGGATTAGTTGGAGGGGGTTTCAGGGTTGGCTGGGGTCTCTGCTGTCACAAAGAGGGGTACAGCTACAGGGAAGGTTTCTGCTATTGTGGGGGGTCCCGAGGGTTCTGGGAGCTCGGTGTCAGGGGCTCAGATGGGGCATCAAGCTATTTCTGACAAGGTGATGTTGGCTCTGGGGCCTGTGGGAGGGGCTACTGAGGAAATGTGTAAGGGGAGTGACTCTGTGGAGGGTGCTGGGCTGGGTTCAAGGAAGAAGAATATCAAGCATGCTGGGTCTGGGGATGAGGCCGGACAGGGATCCGGTTCATCTAAAGTTTGATGTGTTTTGTTATGAAAGTCTTTGTATGGAATGTTAGGGAGGCGAAAAAAACCCTCCTTTTTATCTACTTATGACAGGTTTCTTCAGCTGTATAATCCTCAGATTTGTGTTTTTTTGAAGACTAGGCTCTCGGGGCCTAGTCTATGCTATATAAGGCGTCGTGTTCTCCGTGATTAGGGGTTTTACTCTGTTGCTTCTCAGGGTCTGGCAGGGGGTATCATTGTTTCCTGGGATATGGGAGTTGTCAGAGTTAATGTTTTTCACCAATCTTCCCAGCTGGTAGCTATTATTGTTTCAAAACTGAACCGACCTTCGTGGCTTTTATGCGGCGTCTATGCTAGCACATCGTATAGGAAGAGAAGGACGGTCTAGGAGGAGGCTTCGGCGTTGATTGATCAGGGTGTTCCTACTGTCGTTGCTGGGGACTTTAATTCCGTCGACCGAGCTGAGGACAAGCACGGTGGAAGATCCTTCATCGAGGATGTGGGATCCAAGGAGTTTACCAACTTTATCTAGAATAATGGGTTGGTGGATATGGGGTTTGTGGATCCTTGCCATACCTGGTGTAATAATCGATCCAGTTCTACCAGAGTGTGGGAGAGACTGGATAGATTCTATGCTACTCCGTCATGGCTCACTCTGCACCCGAATCATATTGTGCATCATCTCAGCCACATAGCTTCTGATCATTGCCCCATTCTCTTATCTATTGATTATTCTGTTTGTGGGCCCACGCCTTTCAGATTTAAAAAAATTATGGCTTTCTTATCCGAGATCTAGAGATATTGTAAGGGAGGTATGAAAGTTGCCAGTCCGGGATAATGGAGCTTATAGGATCACCAGGAGGTTGGAGCTTCTAAGGAAGCGACTTCTCTGGTGGAACAGGATGAAGGTGGGTAATGTCATGACTCAGCTCAAGTTGGTGGAAGGCTCTATTCATGCTCTGCAGATCAAGGAGAACAGGACAGGACAGGATCTTTATCTGTCGGGGATTTGGAGGCTCTTCGGACTTACCTATCCTTATATCATTCTCTTTTACAGAAACAAGAGGTGATCTAGAGGCAAAAATCTAGAGTTCAATGGCTGCAGGAGGGAGACAGAAATACCCAATTCTTCCATTAAGCAACAATCATTCAGAGACACAGAAATAGAATTAGAGCTCTTTACTCTGCTCACGAGGGTTGGCTTGAGGATGATGAAGCCATTAGGAGAGAGATGCTCCTGTATTTCACTTCCAGGTGGATGGTTTCCACCCATCTTTCTCACTCTATCTCTTCTTATCTTCCTACGGTTTCAATTTCTGCTTGTCAAAACTCTATGCTTCTAACTCAGGTTTTCTAGGTTAAATATGCTCTATGATCTCTTGGGAAAGATAAAGCTCCGGGTCCTGACGGGTTCCCTCCCTTTTTCTTTCAGTCCTTTTGGAATATCCTCCGCACCGACATAGTTACTGGCTTACTGCTATTCAATTATTCTTTGCTTCAGGGAGGATGCCGCATTCTTGAAAGCAAACTTTTGTAGCTCTTATTCCCAAGCGCTTGGATCTTCTGAGCTTTGTCATTATCAGCCAATCAGCTATGCAGCATCCTCTACAAAGTGTGTGCCAAGTTGTTGGCCAACAGAATGAAGATCATTCTCTTGCAGTTGATCAGCCCAAAGCAGAGCGCTTTTGTTGGTGCTCGAAGTATTTCGGATAATGTTCTTATAGCTCAGGAATTTATGCATGATCTGCGACGTGCTCCTCTATGCTGCAGTCTAATGACTATAAAGCTTGATATGGAAAGAGCTTATGATTGTGTTAATTAGGATTTTCTGATCAAAGCCTTGGAGGATTTTGGTTTTCATCCAGTTTGGATTTCTAAGATCATGTCATGTATTATCCGACCCTCCTTTTTTATCCTGGTTAATGGCTTCCTCACAGAGTTCTTTCATTCAACTCCCGGTCTTCGACGATGTTGCCCTCTTTCTCCATCTCTCTTCATTATTTGCGCTAATTTTCTTTCCAAATCATTGCGAACAGCAGTGCGGGATTCGATGATTCAACCGTATATTTTCGCTCCTGGTGCTTCTCCGATCTCGCATCTTTTATTTGCAAATGATTGTCTATTCCTTGGTCGAGCATCAGTTATTTATGCTCGGGATTTTCAGAGAGTTATGAAGGATTATTGTTCGGCTTCAGGCCAGAGGGTAAACCTGCAGAAATCTGGTATTTACTTTAGTCCAAAGACTTCCACCAGACTTCGTCGCAGGATCCGGGATACTCTTGGTATAGCGGAGCGTCAAGGTCCTCTATCCTATTTGGGTGTGCCTATATCTGGTACCAGATTATCGAGGGCGGAATGTGCCCTGCTATTAACGACTATTTGGGAGAGGATTGATGGCTGGCAAGGTAGATCCCTTTCTTCCATGGGCAGGATAACCCTCATCCGTTCGGTCTTTACTTCTCTTCCTATTTATATGCTTTCTAATGCTGTTATCCCAAAGACAGTTATCCTCAAATTAGAGCAGATGATCCGTGCTTTTCTCTGGAACTCTTCTTCTGCTCGATGGAGGATCCACTTGATGAGGTGGGAGATTGTTTGTCAGTCGATTCATCTGGATGGTTTGGGAATTCCCTCTCTGCTGGCTCGACGGGAGGCCTTTCTGTCGGGACATGTTACCAGATTTTTTCTATGTCCAGATAGTTTGTGGTCTTACTTTATGAGGGCCAGATATGGTGATATTCTAGCTGATCCCGAGGTTCCTCTTACGCCTTCCAGGCAATATTCTGCTATTTGGAGGGAGATGATGGCCAGGGCATCGCTCATTATACCTCACTTTTTCCTAGGTGATTGGGGATGGCTCTTTGATTAGATTCATGTTCGATCCCTGGATTTCTGACATTCCTTTGATCAGATGGCCTACCTTTATATCCCTGCACATGCCAGTGACGATATCGATTTCTGATCTTTTAGTTCATGGTCAGTCCCTCTGGGATCAGGGCGTTGTACTTTCCATATTTGGGGATATCCTTGGTCATCGGGTGTTGTCCATTATTCTGCTTATTTATCCTTGTCCAAATACCAGGGTATGGAGGCATTCGACTTCTTCTTATGTGCCGATGTCTGATCTAATAATTATGTTCAGTTTGAAGCCTCCCATGCCTCGAAGTTATAGTTGGATTTGGTCCTTGCCGGTTCATCCCAGGGTTTCCTTTTTTTATGGAAACTCGTCTGGCATCATCTCCCTACTCGAGATTTCTTGTTGTTGAGAGGCCTCTCTATGCCATCTAGATGCCCTTTCTGTGGGTCTGCGCTTGAGACGCAGGCTCATGCCCTATTCCTATGCAATCGAGCTGCATTTATGTGACGGATGGCAGGATTCGAGGAGTTATCCCTTCAGGCTGATGATACTGAGGATACCTTTTTGATCCTCTTGAGTATGAGTACAGCTTTCTCTGTTTCCTTCATTGCTTACCTGGCTTACCATATATGGATTTCTAGGAACGAGCTGATTTTTAGCTCTACTAGATGCCCTCAGGATATTAGTGGAGAGAGCGAGGGCAGCCGCTCTCGAGTATCGGAGTTCGATTGTGAGATCTTCGGAGATTTGGGATTTTCCTTCCGCTCCTCGAGCGTCCCATCGGGTTTATATCTTTTGGGAACCCCCTCCTCCGTTCTTCTTCACTATCAACTTTGACAGAAGTCTACGGGATAGGCGGGAAGGAGCTGCCTTCGTTATACGGGTCTCTCGTCTCAGATTTCTTGCTCTGGGGGTTTGTCTTTACTCGACTCCTCCGTTCCTGTGGCAAAGTTGCATACGGCTTAGATGGGGATCAGGTATGCCCGTCGAGTCCTTCATCTAGATTGATTGATCATCGAGGGAGACTCAACGACGGTAGTTTCATGGATTACACAGACGCTGAAAGCTTCGTCTGCTCATCCCATTATCCGGGATATTGGCCTTCTTTTGCAAGGCTGTGTCTTCACCACGATTCGTCACGTCTACAGGAAGGCTAACTCTGTTGCGGATTGGATAGCCTTCTATATAGCTTATCATTCTGGTTCTATTTTGTGAATTGATTGACGACCTGCTCTTGTACAGTTTAGGAATATTATCTTATCAGGCTTTTTTAGTTGTATTCATTCTCGTTTCTTAAATTGAATACACCGATTTATCAAAAAAAAAAAAAAATCACTAGTACCTAGGGTGAATTATCTAGTTGCTATTTGTCATTCATCGAATTGCAACGTTGAACGGTTCTAAATTCCACCTATCATTTCCATAGATATAATAATAATTATACGGACCACAATCTTGGAACAAAAAACTTATTTTCAGTGCACGTGCACATACAATTAGCATTCAAGAAGACAGACTGACGTCGCCTACCTTTTGAATCTGATTTGTTATTCCCATCCCCTTTTGGAATTTCCTTCTTATTCTTCAGGTAGTAGTTCTCATAATCTACAAATTGAAAAGAAGATAAAATTGTTTACAAACAACAAGTACATGAACAGAACGGAGCGGCCAACATGCAACATTTGATCAAAAGATTGAAAATGCAATAATGCCACGTCTTACTCTTCTTCCTGGGAGATCCACTGCAAAAGAACCGGTTAAAACTAGGGTTTGCAAGCAGAAACCTCCAATCGTAGAGGCGATTCCTCGCACCAACGGCCTTACTTGCTCCGATGGACATCAGATAACCCCTCAGAAAGCCTAACCCGCCATTATCGCCTCGAAAGCAAGGCGATTGCAGGAGCATTTCGTTCAGAACCCCAGACCTCGTGCCACAACCACCCAGAAGAGCGGCCTGGACAATGGAAATCGACGTCAAAAACATGAAACGCGTATCAGAAAAAGATCGAACGGTGAAAATGTCAAGAAAATTGGGAGACGTCTTACTCTTTGGGATCTGGAGCGCGCGGATCGCACGAAAGAGCGCCCAAGACTCGAAAAACTCATCCTTTGGTGCAATCGCACATGTATTGGGAACCCTCAAAAACGATAGATCGGAAATGGACGAGGGTCTTATAGGCGATGAGCCCCGGCGAGTGGTGTTTGGTGAAGGAGACGAATCGCGTGCTCCGCTCGAGGGATGGACCGATGGAGGGGGTGGGTGGTAACATGCCGCTGGTTTCTGACATCGAGGGCGTGGCTTCGACGAAATCGAGTCCCTGTTTTCGCCGCAGGCGTGGTCTGGGGTGACAACATACCGCTGGTTTATGACGCTCGTCATGCAATGGCAACGCGAACGGTGTGCCATCCCAGCGCCATTACACGTATAAAAAAAAAAAAAAAATCAAAAATATATATAATTATGTACTTCAGTTTACTTATTCATAATTGTTATTCCACGTACGGTAGAAAACACAATTATTCTGTGAAACGAAAGATAGTACGAATGCCAGCATTTTATGTAAATATTATATATATATGTATATGTATATATATATATATATACATATATACATATATATATATATATATATATATATATATATATATATATACATATACATATATACATACATATATACATATATATATATACATACATATATATATATATATACATACATATATATATATATATATACATACATATATATATACATATATATATATATAATATTTACATAAAATGCTGGCATTTGTATTATCATATATACATATATATTATTCTGTGAAACGAAAGATAGTACGAGTGCCAGCATTTTATGTAAATATTATATATATGTATGTATATGTATACATACATACATATATAAAAGATAGTACGAGTGCCAGCATTTTATGTAAATATATATATATATATATATATATATATATATATATATGTATACATGCATATATGTATATATATGTATATATATATATATATATGTATGTATGTATATATGTATGTATATATGTATGTATATATGTTAAGCTAATTTTATTTTTCCGAGTCCTATCCAAACACTGAAGACTCAAGACCATATCATACAAGTGAAGACCAAGTCCAATCAGATTGAAGACATGGAAAAATAGCCCAAGTCCAATCCAGCTTAAAGATTTGAAGACCCCAGGAAGAGAAGTCAGAAACCCTGAAGTCCTGGACCAGCCGGAAGCAAAATTGGGCCAGCCCAGGCCCAGGAGGGAGCTAGGGCGCCAAGAGCTTATGGTGACCACCCCTTGGTCGGCCCCTTAGAGTCACCCTCTTGGCCGACCAAGGCAAGGAGAGAGGGAGAGATTGTAGGGATTTTTTCTATCTTGGGTTTCCTTTTTTTCTAGCTAGGGTTTGGGTGGGAATAAGACTCTTATGTAATTACTTTTGTATCCTTACTTGGAGCTCAAGACTATGGATCTATTTAAAGGATCCTAGTCTCTTGTATGAGAGTTAACTTTGATATATGAAATATTATTGAGTCTCCAATTTCTGTGTGCCTCCCTGCTATGTGCATTAAGGGATTTTCTGAGAGCTTGTCTTCCTCCCAGTGTTGCAACTATTTCCAGCCGCCATCCAATCCTTCAGAACCCTGGCCGCCCTCTCCAAAACCTCTTTTTCCTTGCTATTTTCTTCTTGTTACTTCTTCTTCTCTGAGTTTTCTAACCCCTGACAGGTCGTTTGTAGATCCCTCGACTCCAACGAATCCGACGACTCTAGCCAGGCCTCAATCGGACCACCGAGCAGAAAGCCGGGTATCCGCGGGTCTCTGGCTTAGTTTTCCAGGCCACATCCATCGAGGATGAGTGATCTCTTTGCTACAATCTATATCAGGTGCTTCAGACATTGTCGGGTACATCCCCTCTACCACCAGTAGCATTATTGTAGAAGAACTAGCCCAACCGAGGCTTCTCAGCCTCGGCGGTCCTTCTCTTTCCTTTGCTCTTAGGTCCTATTTGCATGCTTTTAGTTTCTTTCTTGCATAGTTTTCCTTGCTTAAATACTTGATCTACTCTTCGGGATTAGATTCACACCTTAAATTAAAAACATAAAAAAATATATTTGCATGCATACATAGGTTTCGCATCAATTTGGTATCAGAGCCTATTTGGGCTCGGTTCTCTTTGGATACTCGGATCGGGTGCTTCACCATGGCCATCTGGTCATAGGAGATTATTAGGG
Source organism: Areca catechu (assembly GCA_021397845.1). Lineage (NCBI taxonomy): Eukaryota > Viridiplantae > Streptophyta > Magnoliopsida > Arecales > Arecaceae > Areca > Areca catechu. Next base: position 4,095,728 of record CM038040.1, on the reverse strand, counting down.
CTTTGAAACCCTCTTTTCCAATCCACGGGAACTCCTATGGCTGTAGGGGTGCCGCTGTGAATTGACCGGTGAAGAAGAACACAAGGAGTTCTTAGGATTTTTTTATTTTCAACCTTTTTAAATATACTCTGTTTTTAAATTGTTTCTCCCTTCTCAGAACTCCAAAGATTCTAAAATTTATTTTGCTGGATTCATCATAATTCAAAGTATTTTACAAAATTTTTGCAGATTTTATTTCGATTAGTGCAGTTTCTGCAAGCCAAAATACAATTTACAAATTTTTGGCTCTATTTTTTTCAGCAAGGCAATTTTGGAAGATTTAGGGTTTTGTTTAGTATTCCTTTGCATATCTTTTATTTTTAGTATGTTTATTGCATATTATAGCATAATCTGCAAATATCTTTCTGTTTAAGAAAATTATAAAACAAAAAAAAATACATATAATCAAAAATACCAAAAATATCTAAACCCTAATTTGCATCCTCATCTGCCTGCCATCATTGCATAATTTACTTTAAGGGCACTCTCTTTATGCCAGATAAGGGGAGGAGTTGATAACCTCTCCTTAGCCCAAAATCACCTTCCTTGCATTCGGTCCCAAGCCTAACTTAAAATCTATTAGACCTAAATTGTCCTAGTGGGCTAAGGACACCAACTGGTTGGGTACGGGCTAAGTGTCAGATCACTGTGTCAAGCTAATCTGTGTGTGCCTTGTGCTTAGTGTCTAGAACGGTGGTTCAAGGATTCAGTCCCGAAGGGCTTGTGTGCTAGTCCGCCTACCTGGCCAATCTCTGATTGGTGTATAGGATTGGCAATCAGGGACCTAACACTCCCCTTACACCTGCCTAGCTGAGTACATTGTTACTATAGGCTAGTTTGCCATCCTGATTGAGCATCTAGTTTGGATCTAGGTCTAAGGAGCTGTAGTTGGTATGATCGAGTCTTGCATGAGTACTAGATCAGGAGCATCATATCATCCACCACCTTCACTTCTGGCTGAACCCAAGGATAACTTTGAAGCCCAAATGAAAGCCCTTACTGATCAACTAGCCCAATCCATTAATCATAGACTTGATCAAATAGATGCCCGACTAGGAGCCCTAGAAGAGACACGTAGGACCCAGTCTGAACCAGAACTTGAATCACCTCCCCATCCTAGGAGAACCCCTCACCATGACCCATACTATGATACTGAACCTAGGAGGACCCCAAACCCTGATCCATACTTTGAAGCTGAACCTAGGAGAACCCATCGTCATGACCCAATCCCAGAGGTTCATCCTAGAAGACCCAATCATGATTTTGTAGACCAGGAAGACAGATCCTATAGACACATTAAGCTTGATGCCCCCACTTTTGATGGTTGTCTTGATCCTAAGGTCTATATAGATTGGGAGGGAGAGATTGATCAATATTTTGAGTGGTATGATATGTTGGAGGAGCGTAAGTTTAGGTTTGCTAAGCTTAAGTTGGTCCGGGAAGCCAAGTTACATTGGGCTAATGTTGAGAGAACGCTTAGACTAGGAGGGCATGATCCTATAGTCACCTGGTGGGCCATGAAGGATAATCTTAGGTCAAAATACGTTCCACCTTCATGTCGTTGTGGTTTACTGGATCAGTGGCAGCGACTGAATCAGGGTAGCAGGAGTATAGATGAGTACATCGCAAAATTTGATGAGTATTCTATGCGATGTGATTTAAACGAGTCTGAGGATGTTGTTCTGTCTAAGTTTAGGGCTGGACTGAGAGATGATATTAAGAAGGAGCTCTATATGAGAGAGGTTAGAGACCTGGACCATGCTTACCAGATTGCTAGGGATCATGAGCATTTTTAGAAAGGGCCCGTCTATCATAAACTTGAGGCCACTAGATACCCTAGTCAATACTCAGGAGCTAACCAATCTACACAGAGCTGACCCATGCTTAGCCGACCTAGCCCGAGTCGACCCTAGCCTAGTACTCCTTTGACCCGTAGAGATGATAGAGGAAAATCTGTGAGGTCAATAGGAATTACAATCCCCAGAAGACCTGTTTTAGATGCAAGAAACCATGCCACTTTATGCACCAATGCCCAGCTGCCCTACACTTAGGTGAGCTAGTGGAAGAAGAGCCTGAACCTGTAGCTGAACCTAAGGGAGAAATTTATGAGGCTGATGATTAGTTGATAGATGAGTATGAAGGTGAGGAGGAGGAACTTTAGTCTGAGAACCAATTAGGAGTGGTTAGGTGCATCTTAACCCAAACCCTAGTTAAGGAAGATTGGCATAGGACTAGCATCCTACAAACTTTTGTTAAGGTAGGGGGTAATAAGGTACTTAAGATCATCATAGACAGTGGGAGTTGTGTCAATGACGTCTCTGCCAACACAGTTAAATCATTAGGGTTGACCACAGTTCTCTATCATAGCCCTTACAAAGTTTCTTGGATAGACTCCACCTTCATCCAGATTCAAGCTAGGTGCCAAATCTTAGTTAAACTACAAACCTATGAGGAGAAGATTTGGTGTGATGTTATCCCCATGGAAGTGAGTAGTATCATTCTAGATCGACCTTGGCTTTTTGATCATGATGCAACCCTGTATGGTCGAACCAATGTTTATGCTTTTAACTACCATGGGAATAAGTTTGTTATCCACCCAGCTCCCCCTAGAGACCCAATTAAGAGGGGTTCTAGTAGCCTTAAGGACAAGAAACCTGGAGTTAACCTGATTAAGGCTAGGGAGTTAGAAAAGGAGATTGCTAAGGGTAACCCTATTTGGATCTTGACTATCAAAGAGATACATGAGCCAATCCAAAAGGAACACCCTAAAGAAATTGTTGAGGCTCTAAAAGAATTTGAGAATGTTTTCCCTGAGGATTTACCTGATCAACTACCATCCCTTAGAGACATCCAACATGCAATAGATTTAGTCCCAGGAGCCACTTTACCAAACCTTCCTCACTATAGAATGAATCCCAATAAGCATCAAGAATTGCAGAAACAAGTGGGAGAATTACTTATGAAGGGTTTTATTAGGGAGAGCTTGAGTCCATGTGCAGTTCCTGCTCTACTGACCCCTAAGAAAGATGGTACCTGGAGGATGTGTGTAGATAGTAGAGATATCAACAAAATAACTGTGAAATATAGATTTCCCATCCCCCGATTGGACGATATGTTAGACACGATGGCTAGAACCAAAGTTTTCTCAAAGACAGACCTTAAGAGCGGCTATCATCAGGTTAGGATTAGACCTGGGGATGAGTGAAAAACTGTATTCAAGACTAAGGATGGCCTGTTTGAGTGGGTCGTAATGCTTTTCGGACTTTCCAATGCACCGAGTACTTTTATGAGGATTATGACCCAGGTCCTGAAAGAGTATACCGAGAAATTCGATGCGGTATACTTTAATGATATTTTAATTTATAGCAGGACTAAAAAGGACCACCTTAGTCATCTGAGACTAGTATGCCAGACCCTTAGGGAGAATAGCCTCTATGCCAACTTTAAGAAGTGTGAGTTTATGACACAAAGGGTTATCTTCCTAGATTTTGTTGTCACCCCTGAGGGAGTTTCTGCAGATCCTAAAAAGGTTAGGACAATTGTTAAGTGGCCTACACCCACTAGTGTCTATGATGTGTGTAGTTTCCATGGCCTAGCAACCTTTTACAGGAGATTTATTAGGGATTTTAGTACAGTCGTCGTACCTATCACTGATTGCATTAGGAAGGATACATTTGAGTGGACCAAAGCAGCTGATAAGGCCTTCCTAAAGCTTAAGGATAGGATGACCCATGCACCCATCCTTAGATTACATGACTTCATTAAGGTGTTTGAGGTCGCTTGCGATGCCTCGGGAGTAGGAATATGTGGGGTACTTAGTCAAGAGAATCACCCTGTAGCCTTCTTCAGTGAGAAGCTGAATGAGGCTAAATTTAAGTACTCTACCTATGACAAGAGATTTTATGCGGTAGTCCAGGCCCTTAGATATTGGAGACACTACTTACTACCGCAGGAGTTTGTCTTATTTTCTGACCATGAGGCACTCCGGTTTCTAAACTCCCAAAAAAAACTTAACCCACGGCACGATAAATGGATCAAGTACATTCAAGTCTACACCTTTGTCCTGAAGCACCATGCCGGCACTGAAAATAAGATAGTAGATGCCCTGAGCCGTAGGTCTTTACTGTTAGGATCAGTTAGCACCCAAGCCATAGGGTTTGATAGGTTAAAGGATGAATATGAAACCTGCCCAGACTTTGGAGACATTTACCAAACCCTCAGGCTAGGACCATCCAGTATCCATAGTAAGTATACCATTCATGATGGCTACCTTTTTCAAAACAATCGACTTTGTATATCTAAAACTTTCCTTAGAGAGTTCCTAATTTGGGAGATCCATGCTGGAGGTTTAGCTGGTCACTTTGATGGAAATAAGACAATCTTAGCGATAGAGGACCAGTTCTTTTGGCCATGATTGAAAAGGCATGTTGCATAGATTGTAGCCAGGTGTAGAACTTGTGCTGTTGCAAAATAGCAGAAGCAAAACACTGGCCTCTACATACCTTTACCAGTGCCTGATCGCCCTTGACAGGACCTAAGTATGAATTTCGTGTTAGGATTATCTAAGATCCAGAAGAGACATGATTCTATCTTTGTAGTAGTCGATAGGTTCTCTAAGATGGCTCACTTCATCTCCTGTTCCCTGACCTTTGATACGTCTAGAGTAAGCCAAGATTTTCTTAGATCATGTGGTTAGACTCCATGGCCTACCCAAGACTATCATATCTGATAGGGATGTTAGGTTCACCAATTATTTCTGGAAAATCCTGTGGCACCTGTTAGGGACCAAGCTTAAGTATTCTACAGCCTACCATCCCCAAACAGATGGCCAAACTGAAGTGGTGAACCATAGTTTAGGAAACCTCCTTAGATGCCTGGTAGGTGAACACATTGGAACTTGGGATCTTTTGTTGCCTAGAGCAGAGTTTGCCTACAATAGTTCAGTGAATAGGATAATGGGCAAGAGTCCTTTTGAGATAGTCCATGGGTACAAGCCTAATCGCCCCATTGACCTAATTCCTTTACCTATTCATGCACGAGTCTCAGAGTCTGCAGAATCATTCGCACAGCATATTAGAGACTTGCATAAGGACATTAGCCAAAAAATAAATCTAAGTAACGAAACATATAAGAAACTGGCTAATTCCCGAAGAAGGATCAAGGAATTTAATGTAGGGGATTCTATCATGATTAGGCTTAGGCCTGAGCAGTTTCCTCCCTGGACCATTAACAAACTTCATGCTCGCGGAGCCGGACCTTTTAGAGTGATAGAGAAGGTTGGACCAAATGCCTATGTGTTAGATTTGCCTTCGGATATGGGCATTAGTTCTACCTTCAATATCGCAGACCTGATTGAGTACAGGGAACCGGCAGCAATACCTAGTGAGGCCTTTGGACCTATTCCTTTCATTGAGAGCGACCCTAGCCCAGAGTGTCCACTAATTAATTGGTCTGAGAGATGAGAACGGATCGAGCGTATCCTGGATGATCAAGCCTTAACGACCCGTGACCGTGGTTATCAATGCTTCTTGGTCCGATGGCAAGGCCGGCCAGAGTCGGACGATTCATGGATTTCTCGAGAGAACTTGCAATGCCTCAACCCAGACCTTCTCGAGAGATATGTGAGCTAGCTTGATTTTCATTCGACAGGATCGAGTTCCTCCCATTCCGGGAGAATTGGTGCGGACACCAAAGGCACCAAAATAAGACAGAGGCTTCTCAACCCTCTATGGATCACTTAGCTACTTTTAAGTCCATTGTAATAAAGCTTAGTTCATCTAAGTTATCTTTATTTGAGTCCTGTATTAGTCAGCTCATGTTGAGCTAGTCCAGTTTAATGCTAGTCAGCTCATATTGAGCTAATTTTATTTTTCTGAGTCCTATTCAAACACTGAAGACTCAAGACCATATCATACAAGTGAAGACCAAGTCTAATCAGATTGAAGACATGGAAAAGTAGCTCAAGTCCAACCTAGCTTGAAGATTTGAAGACCCCGGGAAGAGAAATCAGAAACCCTAAAGCCCTGGACTAGCCGGAAGCAAAATTGGGCTAGCCCAGGCCCAGGAGGGAGCTAGGGCACCAAGAGCTTATGGTGACCACCCCTTGGTCGGCCCCTTAGAGTCACCTTCTTGGTTGACCAAGGCAAGGAGAGAGGGAGAGATTGTAGGGATTTTTTCTACCCTGGGTTTCCTTTTTTTCTAGCTAGGGTTTGGGTGGAAATAAGACTCTTATATAATTACTTTGTATCCTTGGAGCCCAAGACTATGGGTCTATTTAAAGGACCCTAGTCTCTTGTATGAGAGTTAACTTTGATATATGAAATATTATTGAGTCTCCAATTGCTGTATGCCTCCCTGCTATGTGCATTAAGGGATTTTCTGAGAGCTTGTCTTCCTCCTGGTGTTGCAACTATTTCCGGTCACCATCCAATCCTTCAGAACCTTGGCCGCCCCCTCCAAAACCTCTTTCTCCTTGCTATTTTATTCTTGTTACTTCCTCTCCTCTGAGTTTTCTAACCCCTGACAGGTCGTTTGCAGATCCCTCGACTCCAATGAATCCGACGACTCCAGCCAGGCCTCAATCGGATCACCGAGCAGAAAGCCGGGTATCCGCGGGTCTCTGGCTTGGTTTTCCAGGCCGCATCCATCGAGGACAAGTGATCTCTTCGCTGCAATCTATACCAGGCGCTTCAGACATTACCAGGTACACCCCCTCTACCACCAATAGCGTTATTGTAGAAGAACTAGCCCAACCGAGGCTTCTCAGCCTCGACGGTCCTTCTCTTTCCTTTGCTCTTAGGTCCTATTTGCATGCTTTTAATTTCTTTCTTGTATAGTTTTCCCTGCTTAAATACTTGATCTACTCTTCGGGATTAGATTCACAACTTGAATTAAAAACATAAAAAAATATATTTGCATGCATACATAGGTTCCGCATCATCCGATTGGAGGAGTTGGTGATGGCAGTGGCCAACCGTGACAAGGCGTCTGCCTGAGAATTCTGCATTCGAGGTATATGGAAAATCTTGAAAGATTTAAGTCGAGTCACGAGGCTTCGTACCTTGCCCAAGTATTTGGCCAGGGTCGAATCTCTCGCCTCGAACTCGCCGTTCTCCTGGTTCACCACCAGTTGGGAATCAGAGAAGGCCCTGATTCGACTGATGCCCAATTCATCGGCTATCCTTAGTCATGCAAGGAGGGCTTCATATTCCACGTAGTTGTTTGATACCTGAAATGCGAAATGCAGGGAATATTCTAGGCTCTGTCTGTCGGGGTTGGCCAGGATTAAGCCTGCTCCGCAACCAGCAAGGTTAGATGCCCCATCCACATGGAGTGTCCAGGTGGGTTCTGATTCTTCAACAATGTCATCCTCAGGTGTGTCAACTATTTGCGGAGGCATTTCCTGTCTCTAGGTACACTCTACTATGAAGTCGACGATCACCTGAGCCTTCATGGCCGATCGAGGCTAGAAGAAAATGTCGAATTCGCCAAGCTTGACGGCCCACTTTGCAAGTCGCCCCAAAGTATCGGGACTTCTAAGGATCGCCTTAAGAGGTTGATCAGTTAGGACTATAATCGGATGTGCTTGAAAGTAAGGCCGCAGTCGCTTAGCTGCCATGATTAGGGAGTAAACAAGCTTTTGTATCTTAGGATACCTTGTTTCGGTATCATAGAGTACTTTGCTGATATAGTAGACAGGCCTTTGCTGATTGTTCTCTCATATCTGGATGAGGACGGAGCTCATTGCCTCATCCGATATCGACAAATATAAGTACAGGGGCTCTCCCTCCATAGGCTTAGCAAGTAAGGGAGGAGTCTTCAGATACACCTTCAGTGCTTCGAAGGCCGACCGACACTCATCGGTCCACTGGAAGTGATCCGACTGCCGCAAAGTTTTAAAGAAAGGGAGACACTTTTCAGCCGATCTAGAAATAAAGCGGTTGAGAGAGGCTATCCGGCCTGGAGTTCCTGCACCTGCTTCTTACTGGTTAGATGCCCCATGTCGATGATGGCTTTAATTTTGTCAGAATTGACCTCAATTCCTCGCTGTGTAACCAGAAAGCCAAGGAACTTTTCGGAGGTCACCCCCAAGGTGCATTTGGCTGGGTTCAACTTCATGCGGTGGCGCCTCAGGGCACCGAAAGATTCTTTTAGATCTTTGATGTGGTCGGCCACTCAGAGGCTCTTGACTATCATATCGTCAATGTATGCCTCCATGTTCTTTCCTAGCTGCTCTTTAAAGACTCTGTTGATCAGTCTCTGAAAGGTGGCTCCGGCGTTCTTCAGGCCAAAAGGCATCATTTTGTAGCAGTACAGCCCTTTGTCAGTGATAAAGGCTATCTTCTCCAAATCCTCTGGGTGCATGCTGATTTGGTCCCAATTGTTTCAAACTTTCTATTTTTTGAATGGGATATTTACGGAATCCCCATGAATAGATCAAATATTATTCCATGATATTTCCATAAGATTCCTCTTTCTTATTCTTAAGCAAGCCCCCGAGAGGGCTTAGTTGATCATGATTTATGTTTCATCTTTCTTTTCCTTTTTGTTTGTTTCGAGAAAGATATCGTCCGATTCTTTTTCTATTGATTATTTTCCGATCGAGAATGGATCCATGGATCTATGTGTCTATATAGATCCCAAGGGGAAAGGCAAAATCGAAAACCTCCTCAACTTAAGAAGTATCAATACGCACTTAAAGCATTTCCAACTATAATTGCATAAGAGAAAGGAATTCATTGACTTCGAACAACAAAAAGGAGGTCAATGAGCACTAACTCTCTTCTCTTACCTTTTTTTTGGAAAGGAATGCTGGCCCCGGCCCGGGTCAGCATAGAATGAAGGGGACGGCCCTAATGTTGTGTTGGCAAAGAAAGCGGGAGAAGGTGTCCATGAAGCTCAGGAGCTGATGACTGGTAGTGACGTCCATCAATTGATCGATCTTTGATAAGGAAAAGCTATCCTTCGGGCAAGCTTTGTTGAGGTCAGTGTAGTCTACACATATCCTCCACTTTTCGTTAGCTTTTCTCACCATCATGACATTCGCCAACCAGTCGGGGTAGTGGGCTTCTCTAATGAAGCCTGCTTCGGAGAGCTTCTTGACCTCCTCATCAATCGCCCTCTGTCTCTTAGGAACGAAACTCCTCTTCTTCTGTCGGACAGGTTTGTAAGCTGGGTCCACCTTAAGCTGGTGGGTTATGACCTCCGACGGGATGCCTGGCATGTCTGACGCCAACAAGGCGAAGATGTCGACATTGTCCCGTAAAAAACTGACCAACTCCAACTTGGTTTCTTCGCTGAGTGTGCTTCCGATCTGCAGGACCCTAGTGGGATCGTCCTTCCCGAGGGGTACGAATAGAATCCTCTCGATCGGTTGTCCGTAGCAGTCGGCTTCGGCCCTGGGATCAAGCTGTTCCAACATGGAATGGTCTTCTGATTGCCTGTCTTGAATAGTTAAACATTGCTTGGCCATCCTACGATCTCCCCTCATCACTCCGACCCCATTTCGAGTCAAAAATTTTGCCAGCAAGTGGTAGGTAGACATAATGGCTCGGAATTTGTTAAGGGCCGGTCGTCCCAATATGGCATTATAAGTCGATGTCGTGCGTACGACCACAAAATTGATGGGGAGGGTCTTTTGATAAGGCTCTGACCCGATTGTCATGGACAAAGTGATTTCTCCTTCTACGCCGACAGAGTTCCCCCCAAACCCTGTCAACAGCATTGGGGATTCTTGCAACCTGATTCTAAGCAGGTTCATTCTAACAAAAACATCATACAGTAAAACTTCAATGGAGCTTCCATTATCAATGAGGATCCTCTTTATATCATAATTGGCAATTACTATCGATACAACAATAAGATCGTTTCTAGAGATCTGGGGCTCTAGGAGGTCTTCGTCGGAGAAGCTGATTACAGTAGAACTTCGAGGCCTCTTCTAGATGTCCTGACCTTCTTCATACCTTTAGTTTGATCGACGATGGAGCATGCCAAAATTTCTGTCGATGGGGTGCTGGTTGGGCAGCTCTATTTCCTCCGGGGGGGTCTCTGGCAGTAGAAGTTTCAGCCCGATTCCTCTGGGGTCGGATGTACTTATGCAGGTACCCCCGCCTGATCAGATCTTTGATCGCGTCCTTCAACTGGAGGTAGTCTTCTGTGCTTTGCCCATGGTTATGATGGAACCAGCAGTACTTGTCCCTGCTCCTTGATGTGGAGGGGCTCCTTATTGGGCGAGGCCTCTACATGAAGGTCTCATTTTCTATCTCCATAAGGATTTTTTCCCTCGAAAGGGAGAGAGGTGTGTAAGTCTCGAACCTCCTAGGAAAGTCCTTCGGCTTAGGGCTGCGGCGTCGGGTCGAGTTGGTGCCATCGCTGGGAGGTCGAACTTCCGGAGCCTTGTTGCTCCTCTTTTTGGGAGCTGCCTCCCTTCAGCTTGGCATCGGCTTACCGCTTATTCTTCTGCCAGGGCGTATTTTTATGCCCGGGCCAGTAGTTCGGAGTAGCTTGTCGAAAACTTTTTGTCCAGCGAGAAGGTGAGCCTGGACGATCATAGCCCCCTCTTAAAGGCCGACATAGCTACATGTTCGTTGAGGTCCGGGACCTCCATGGCCACCGAATTAAATCGGGCCATATAATCCCGGAGGGTTTCTCCTTCCTTCTACTGCACGAGAAAAAGGCAGTCCATGTTCCTCGGCATCTGGCTGCAAGTCCTGAAATGGGACAAAAAGAGTTTTTCCAGCTGGGAGAAGGAATGGATTGTACCTGGTTGGATGGTGGAGAACCACATCTGAGCTGCCTTCCTGAGTGTCACAGGGAAGGCGATACAGTGAAGGGCATCAGAAGTGCCATGTACCATCATGTGGGCCTTGTAAGTGCCCAAATGATCTAGTAGGTCGATGGTGCCATCGTAGACATCCACCTGAGGTATCTTGAAGTGACGGGGGATAGCTTCCCCCATGATTCTGGCAGAGAAAGGTGGGCGAGAGTCGTACACCTGCGCCCCTTCTCCCTTCTGCCGATCGACCAACTCAGCAATATGCTTCTCCATGCGCTGGAACTTGCTGGTGTAGTCCCTCGGGTCCTCGTCGCGGCGCTGATCGTCGTCGGGAATCGAGTCCACGGAGGAGTGTGAGGCAGACCTCACTCTCTTTCCATCAGCATGAGCCCTTTAAGACCTCCGGGGCTCTGGGGTTGTGTGGGAGCGGAGTTGAGGGACTCCTTGTTGTCGACTTCCCTCGATAGCAGGTTGATGGCTAGTTTGGGATGCCGCGAGCGGCTGATGTCTGTCATTGGCCGCATCTTGGAGGTTTTGAACAGCAATGGCGAGAGTGTTAATGCGGTTCAAAAGGATCTGGAACTGCTGCTGTCCTAAGGTGATGGTAGGCCCAGCGGCGTCATTCTCGCTGGGAGGTTCTCCCGATCTTAACTGGGAGTAGCCTCTCATATTGGAGGTGTTCTGAGCTCTTTCCTTCGCCATCGTCTTAGCAATAGATTCCTCCTTTTAGAGAAGGGTAACGAGAATGGAGGTTCGAGGGCCCTTCCTCTAGCACCAACCTGTTGCTGCTGAATCTCCCGGACTGGGTTCTCTCGGCCTGGCTGGAGCGCGCTTCTCCCAATTCCTACAAAGAAGTCTCACGGGCCGATGGTGTTCCGGCGGGGGACACTCTGATGTCTAAGTTAGTGGGAGCCTTAATGCAACAGAATTGATGAATCAAAAAGAGATCGCTCGTGGAGAAGGAAAAGTGCCGTTACTGCTCGGAGTCCCCCATTTATCTTATATAGGTGCGGAACACTACCAGAATCTGTTAGGGACTAGGCTAGAAATATCCGATCTGCCCCTAGGAGAATCAGGATGGTGGACAGGTGGCACCGGAACGTGGCTGCGTCGTGGGATCTGTTGTAACAGGAATTCTGGTACCAGCTAGAAAGGACTTCTTGAGCCTTCTGATTAGTATGGGCTTCAGTATGGGCCCGGCTGAAGCAAGTCAGTCGGACCTCAAATGGGTCGGTCGGATTTCGAGCGGGTCAGTCAGCCCCAAGTGGGTCGGTCCGATCTCAAGCGGGTCAGTTGGCTCCAAGTGGGTCGGTCGGATCTTTGGTCCATCCCGGTCGAAGGACTGTCGACTTCGGTCCGGTTTAGAGAAAAGCTGATTGGGTATAACATACATATATATATATATATATATGTATGTATGTATATAATGTTATTTTGATCATAAATAAAATTTAACCGCCCCCCCCCCCAACACACCCAAAAAAAAAATCCCAGACGGTCCCCCAATCCCAGCCAGGAAATGTATGTATGTATGTATGTATGTATATATATAAAATTAATATAATGTATGTATGTATATAAATAAAATTAATATAATCTTTTTTTTTTTTGGTAAAACAAAAAGGGAGGGAGGAGTTAGACCTCGGGCATGGCCACCCCCAGACGGTCCCCCAATCCCAGCCAGGAAATGTTTGATACATGACTCATATTAATTTTCCGCAGTCGTTCTCCACTCGAAGATGAGTACGTCAACCTGACTATCACTGGCGTCAGTCGAATGAACGGGATTTATTATATATATTCCTAACTTTTTCACTACCATCGATCAACAAAAACTCCAAAATTATTTTATTATTATTTTTATTTTATTCATGAACTTTTTAATCAAAAATATATCTAAAATGAGGCTCGAATCCTCACCATGGTTGTGAGTAAAGTCTCGCAACACGCGTCGGTGGCAAAAATCTTTGGTGATGGTTTTTGTTTTATATACCGAAAGAGAACAAATAAATGGTTTGTTTTATGTAGTCCGCAGACAGCTGGCATCTTCAATTTCTTTTATTTTGATGTATCTTCGGTGCATTTATTTTGATGTTTTTACAATGCTTCTTTGGACTCTAAACAATTAGTTAGGGTATTAAATCCTTTTTCTTTTAGTTGTAGTAAGAGCTGCTGATCATCTTTCTCTAAAATCTAGGAGAGCTGTATAGAAAATATAATGTTACGTTGAAACTAATATAAATTTATCATCGTGTTGACTTCTTTCTTGAGAGCCAGTCGATCGAGGAAGCTTGATAACAACTAAGTCTTTGTATTTCCAATATAAAAAATTCGTTGCACTTCATCCATTAATAAAAGAGATCTTTAAAATTGCCGTCTCCATCAAATAATGAAAAAAATAAGATGACACTTTCACCGTTGCAATAAAATTTGATAATGCAAAATGAAAGGCTATAACAAAGCCACGTCAGGGTTAGAAAACACCACAAAGCACTCAACTTTGTTTGAACTTTTTGGTTTTTTGAGTTGAACCGCAACGGACTATAGGAAGCTTATAAATGGAGAATTTATGCTTTTTGGAAGTCTTCGATAGAATCATGTATGTATGTCTTCGAATACATACATGATTGACACCGAGTTGTTCCTAGTTGCGTGCTCTACCAGCTGAACTGTTAAACTCCTTGTCTCAGAAAAAAATCTCTTGGTATACCAAGTTATATCTCTGTTCTTTATAATTTCAGCCCATAGCCACCTAAACAGTGTGTTGGAGATGTAAGGTCCCTTTTATGTTGGTACGTTTGTTTTTTCCTCTAAAGAAATCAATCGAAATTGAAGAGTTGTGTGATGTACGAAACATCTTATTCAGAAAATTAGCAGGGTACGTAATCCTCATCAAAAGTAAAGATCCACCGAACCAAGTGAGGTAGAGAGACTGCATTAATGGCTAGCTGAGTAACATCTAATCTCATATAAATCACCTTTTTATGGCATGCGGTATCCATGTTACTCTAAATTCCAGACTGGTAATCTTTATTGTACTACTTGAATATAGCTCTATATTCTCATACACATTACTAATTTTAATAGGTTGTTCATATGTACGTATCCAAATTATGTCTCAAAACTAAAAAAGAAAAAAAAATCTACACTGAGATTATTAATAAAGCAAATTATCATCAACATATTGTAAGTTGATGATATTCTCCTTATCCATCCATCTGGCTCTCGGTGCTTCTTTGCAAAAACTTGAAGACTTTAGTTACTATTATCAATATGTTGTTGTTGTTATTATTTTTTTTTTATAAACAATGGAGACTAGTTATATAAGCACAAAAGGAAGATGACTGAGAGGAAATGTTGGATATTTGGAAGCGCTCTGGTATCAAATGTTGAGAATTTTGATTGCACTTTTGATAGAGTACAAGGAAATCTAATGCTCAAAGCTAATTACTTGGAGAGTAAATGACAATATATGTATATCATATTTCATTCCATACTGCTCTGATACCAAATATTGGATATTTGGAAGCGCTCTGATACCAAATGTTGGAATTAATTTGATAGAATAGAACATGTGGAAAGAGAGTATTTCTTATACAAGGAGGAAGAGAGTAAAAATTAATAGGATAAAAAAATTTAATATTTCATTGAAATTTTTACAACTCTCTTAATCCAAGATGGTTTAAGTACATCTCCTTATATAAAAAATTTTACAACCCTTTACCTATCATTCCCAAATTACCAAAAACCATATTTAATCAAAGTAACACTTTGGTTTCATACATGTGAAGGAATTCTAAGTAAATTTCATAGGTATCCTAAAAGTCATTGCTAATAACAAGACAACATTAATTCAATAATCCTTGGAAGTATCAAAGGATTCTTGGAACAAGACAACATTAATTCTTGGAAGTATCAAAGAATTCTTGGAAACTTGTCCACAATTAAGTTTAACTTTTTCCAAGATTTCCAATACCTCCCTTTAAACTTAATTGTCTTCTATCATTCATACCAAGTAGTTTCTTGAATTTGTTAAAGATATCAGCTCCAAGTGGTTTAGTATAAATGTCGGCAATTTGATCATGAGTTTTTACATAAATAAGCTCCACATCTTTGTTCTTCATATGCTCCCAGATTGAATGAAAGTGAACATCTATATGTTTGCTCCTTTGATGATAAACTGGATTCTTTCTCAAAGCAATTGCTGACTTGCTATCAATGTAAATTTGTGTAGCTTTATTTTGATCAAAATTAATCTCCTTTAGTAAGCTCCTTAGCCATGTTGCATGACTAACACATGAAGATGCTATAACATATTCGGCTTCACAAGTTGAGAGTAACAATTGATTGCTTCTTTGACATCCATGAAAAATGCAAATCTAGAAGTACTTTTCCAGTTATCCAAGTCTCCATCCCAGTCACTATCGGAGTACCTTTCAAGTTAAAAATTATTAGAATAAGAATAAAATAAGCCAAGACTTGGATACCTTGAATATAGTGTAGGATTCTTTTAGCAGCCTTCCAATGAGATGATTTTGGTTCCTCCATGAATCAACTCACCAAACCAACACCATATAGTATGTCCAGTCTTGTACATGTCAAGTATCTCAAGCACCCTACTAAACTTTTGTACAGTGTAGGATCAATCACTTTACCTTCATCATTCTTGGATAATTTTGCACCACTATCCACCGATGTGCTAATAGGATTGCAAGCTTCCATTTTGAATTTTTTAATCACTTCTTTTGCATAGTGCTTTGGAAAATAAAAATCTCGTTTTCTACTTGATTCACCTCTAGGCCAAGAAAATAGAACATAAGTCTCATGTCAGTCATTTCGAATTCTTTTACCATTGCCTCCTTGAATTCTTTGATCAATTGTATAAAATTGCCAATGAAGATAAGATCATCAACATATAATGAGACAAGTAATATATTCACATCCTTTCTTTTGACATAGAGAGCTTGTTTATAAGAGCATTGAACAAAACTAGTAGCCTTAAAATTGCATCAATTCTTGAGTTCCAAGCTCTTGGTGCTTGCTTCAAACTATAGAGCGCCTTTTTTAATTTTAACACTTTATCTTCTTGCCCACTTCTGATATAACTTTTGGGTTGCTCAATATACACCTCTTCATTCAAGTAGCCATTAAGAAAAGCTGATTTAACATCAAGTTGAAAAATTTTTCATTTATTTTGAGCTGCCAAAGAAATCACCAAACGAATAGTTTTCATTCGAGCAACAGGAGCAAATACCTCATCGTAGTCAATCCCGACCTTTTGCTTGTAGCCTTTAGCCATAAGTCGTGCTTTGTATTTTTCTACTTCACCTTGCACATTCTTCTTGACTTTATAAACCCACTTTACTTCAATTGGTTCAACTCATCTTGGTAAAGAAGTTAGCCCCCATGTCTAATTATTTTCTATAGCTTTTATCTCTTCATTCATGGCTTTCCTCCACTTCTCATCTTTGATAGCATCTTCAAAAGAAATTATTTCTTCATTAGCAAAAAGACAAATAAGATTTAGAAGAGTTATCACCTTATATAAATCTTGAATGCTTCTTGTCTTTAGTGATGTTGAACCATCTTCTTTTGATAAAGTAGGAGATGAAGGTGGTGTTGGCTCACTTGTTTGCTCCTTGACTTGCTCTTCATCTTGACTCATCACCATATTAATGTTCTAATTTCATATACCATCTTCTTGAAACTTCACATCTCGGCTTATATTGACTCTCTTGGCCTTTGGTTCATAGAGTTTGTAGGTTTTAGATCTTGCATCGTTACCAATGAAGATACATGACAAGTTTTTGTCATCTAACTTGCTTCTCCTTTGATCTGGAATATGTGCACAAGCTATGCACCCAAATACCTTCAAGTGTGAGATATCAGGCTTATAACCACTCCATGCCTCTTGTGGTGTTATTTCTTCTAAATTTTTTTTAAGGCATCTATTAAGCAAGTAAACTACATAATTTACGGCTTCTCCCCAAAACTTCTTTGGCATCTCCTTTGTTTTAAGCATGCTTCGAACCATGTCAAGTATGGTTTGATTTTTCCTTTCTGCGACTCCATTTTGTTGGAGTGAGTATGGTGCAGTCAAGGGTCTCCGAATACCATGAGATTTACAAAAATTTTCAAATTCCTAGGATATGAATTCTCCTTCATGATCTGACCACAATACTTTGATGGTATAACCACTTTGATTCTCCACCAAAGCTTTAAACTCCTTGAAAGCTTGAAATGCTTTTGACTTCTCCTTCAAGAGGTACACCCAAGTTTTTCTACTTAAATTATCAATAAAAGTTAGGAAATAATAACGACCTCCAAATGAGCTTGGAGTGATTGGTCCACAAATATCGGTATGGATAAGTTGAAGTGATATTTTTGCTTTGTTGTAAGACTTCTTTGGAAAACTCCTCCTTGGATGTTTGCCAAAAATACGCCCCTCACATATATTATTAGGAGCATCAATATAGGGCAGCCCTTTTACCATTCTCTTACTTGAAAGAAGTTTTAGAGCACCGAAGTGTTGGAAAAAAGTGAATAAGCATTTTTTATTCCTAAACTACCCTTTGGGATGGGAAACTATCATGTGGAAAGGAAAACTATCCTGTGGGATGGAAACTATCTTGTGGGATGGAAACTTTTAGTCCCACATAGAAAGATTGGAAAAAGAGAAGGCTCTTTATAAGAAAATATTTTCCCATGCTCTTGCTTTGAGGCTCACCATAGGTGGAGAGCTCGCGCGTGTGCATGCCCGTGTGCGACGGGCGATAAGGGTGCAATGGGCGCTTTGTAGGCGTACTTTGCACGTATGCATCATCGCGAGGAGCTTGAGGAGCCTTTAAATTTTTTTTGATCAAACGGTCGAGATTGATTGGCACCACATCAGGATTACAGGGAGAAGAGTCGACTCGAGTGGTTTGAGCCGACTCGATTCTGAGGCGAGTCGACTTAGATGAGAACTGAGTCGGCTCGGATGACTAGGAGTCGACTCGGATCCACAGAACGGGAATACACAGTCTAGCTAAATCGACTTGAGTGGTTCGAGCTGGCTCGGATCCACATAACCGTATCATGCGGTCGGGACGAGTCGACTCGACCAGGGTCGAGCTGGCTCGAATCCACAGAACCGTATCATGCGATTTGGACGAGTCGACTTAAGGGATTCGAGCCGACTCGACCAGGGTGCTCTCTACAGTAAGGAGTCAACTCGAGTGGTTCGAGCCAACTCAGATGATGGGATTTCAGAATCTGAAACAACGGATCATGCATCCAGAGGTGTAATCACGCATCCGTTCACGGATCAACATTTTTTCTGAGATCAAGGATACCATCGGATCATGAAACGATGCATTGAGAAGCACGCTGATCGCGTGATCTAGAGATCACGGTACGAATCAGCGTATCATGGCATCCGATCGTGATTAAAGAAACGTATTGATCGCATAAAGGCATATCTCACTACGAAAAGATATCGAAAACTTCCTTCGATGAAATCAGAAGGTTGCTTCCAAGGGGCACCTTAAGGCTATAAATAGGTCCCCATTCCTCAATCATTTCATCCATTCAATCCAGATTTTCCTTCTTTCTCTTAGGCAATTGCATACTCTGAATAATACAGTATAGCTATAGTGCATCGTAAGTCTCTTAGGCATTTGCATACTCTGAAAACAGAGTATAGCTATAGTGCATAAAAAGAGATAAAAGCATTCCTGGTTTGAATTTCTGGTGAATTGTAGTGCTGCTTTCACCAGAAGAAGACCGTTGTATCTTGGGAGACAATCGTCATAAAATTATAAGCACCATTGTGGGATGAAATTGTCTTAAAGATATAGAGTATAACTCTAGACTCGGTCTTGTCAATTAGGTAGCCATTATTCATATACATCCACCAACAATCTTAAGACAATTTTCGTATTGAAGTGCTACTCAAGTGATGGCAACAATGGCTGCACCAGTTCAGGCCGAGAAGTCAGAGAAGTTTGTCGGCACCGACTTCAAGAGATGGCAACAGAGGATGATATTCTATCTGACAACTCTGAATATGGTCAGAGTTCTCAACGAAGATCCACCAGTCCTAAAGGAATGAGAGAGCGACAAGCAAATTATCGCTGCTGTGGAGGAATGGAAGCATTCAGACTTTCTATGTAAAAACTACATCCTTAATGGATTAGAGAATACTCTGTATAATGTATACAGTAGTATAAGTATAGCAAAAGAGTTGTGGGCATCCTTGGATAAGAAGTACAAAACCGAGGATGCAGGCCATAAGAAATTTGTGGTCGGCAGGTTTCTTGACTACAAGATGATGGATTACAAGACCGTCATGGAGCAAGTTCAAGAACTGCAGATCATACTGCATAAAATACATGCAGAAAGGATATCTCTGAGTGAGTCATTCCAGGTAGCCGCTATAATTGAGAAGCTACCTCCATCATGGAAAGACTTCAAAAACTACCTGAAGCATAAGCGGAAGGAGATGGGACTTGAAGATCTAGTTATCCGCCTGAGGATCGAGGAAGACAACAAGAGACATGATAAGAAGACAGGAAGACATCTTGCTGAGCCTAAGGCCAACCTCATGGAAGGAAAGGTCAACAAGAAGAAACACATTTTCTGGTGAAGGCTATAAATAGAAGAAAGACAATCCTAAGAAGTTCAAAGGCAAGTGCTTCATTTGTGGTAAAATAGGCCACAAATCCAAGAATTGTCGTTTCAAGGAAAAAGAAAAGAAGGAAGTCAATACTATTGAAGATATCCTATTCTATGAAGTATCAGGGATGATGTTGTCAGTAGTTGTGTTTGAAACAAACATAGTTGATAAACCAAATGAATGGTATGTTGACACTGGAGCTACTCAACATGTCTACTCTGATAAGAGTATGTTCTCATCATATACTCCTATCAGAGATAGAAATCTATTAATGGGTAACTTCGCTACATCGAAAATAGAAAGAATTGGCCACATTTTTCTAAAGATGACATATGGCAAAGAGTTCTACTGAACGATGTACTACATGTTCCTGACATCCGTAAGAACTTTGTATCAGGCTCCCTCCTAAGCACACATGGATTTAGGATGGTGTTTGAGTCTGATAAATTTGTACTTACTAAAGAAGGAATCTTTCTAGGTAGAGGTTACTTGAATAATAAATTATTCAAGATGAATGTAATGACTATACACCGCAACCTTGAAAAGAATAAAGATGCTTCTTCTGTTTATATGGTTGACTCCACTTATTTATGGCATGATAGATTAGGTCATGTGAATTTTAATTCATTATAAAAATTAATGAATTTAGAATTATTACCTAATCATGAAATCGATCAGCATTACAAGTGTGAAATATGTGTTGAAGCTAAACTAGCCAAAACACCATTTCATTCAGTAGAAAGGAATACTGAACCTCTAGATTTGATCCACAGTAATCTATGTGACTTGAAATCAGTACAATCTAGAGGAGGTAAAAAGTATTTTATAACATTTATTGATGATTCAACAAGATACTGTTATGTGCATCTACTAAAATCTAAAGATGAGGCTTTGATATGTTTAAATGTTATAAGAATGAGGTTAAAAATTAACTTGGTAAAAAGATCAAGGCTATAAGGAGTGATAGAGGTGGTGAATACGATGTACCATTTAATGACTTTTGTCAAGAACATGGCTTTATTCATCAAACTACAGCTCCTTATTCACCTCATCTAATAGGATTGCTGGACGCAAAAATCGAACATTGAAAGAAATGATGAATGCCATGTTGATAAATTCTGGTACATCATAGAATTTATGAGGAGAAGCAATTCTCTCGGTAAATCATATTCTTAACAAAATAACTTTTAAAAAGAAGGACATCACTTCATATGAGTTATGGAAAAGAAAAAAACCTTCTTATAATTACCTAAAAGTGTGGGGGTGTCTAGCTAAAGTAGCTATTCCAGATCCCAAAAAGGTCAAAATAGGACCTAAAACTATTGATTGTATTTTCATTGGTTATGCACAAAATAGTAGTGCATATCGCTTTCTTGTATATAAATCAGATATATTTGATATACAGGAAAATACAATTATGGAATCAAGAAATGCATCATTTTTTGAAGAGATATTCCCTTATAAAGGGATATCTGGTACAAGTTCAAATAAAAAAATTTATGATAATTTGGCAACTAGTAGTCATCAGGAAAAACATCCTGAAAATGAACCTAGATGTAGTAAGAAACCTAAAGTTACAAAATCTTTTAGTCCTGACTATATTACGTACATAATAGAAAATGTATCTCAGACATTCAAAGAGGCAATGTCAATACCAGAAGCATCCTTTTGGAAAGAAGCTATTAATAGCGAAATTGAGTCCATCATGCATAATCATACCTAGGAGTTGGTAGATTTACCATTAGGTATGAAGCCTTTGGAGTGTAAATGGATTGTCAAGAAGAAGTTAAAGGCTAATGGATCAATTGATAAGTATAAAGTCAGATTAGTAGCTAAAGACTTTAAACAAAGAGAAGGTATAGACTTCTTTGATACTTATTCACCTGTAACAAGGATAACATCTATAAGAATGTTAATCACTATTACAGCCATTAACAATCTTGAAATACATCAAATAGATGTAAAAACAGCTTTCCTTAATGGTGAATTAGAGAAAGAAATTTATATGGAACAACCTGAAGGTTTTGTGGTTCTAGGCAAAGAAAAGGTGTGCAGACTTGTAAAATCCTTATATGGATTAAAACAAGCACCTAAACAATGGCATATAAAATTTGACAATGTCATGTTATCCAATGGATTCAAAATCAATGAATGTGATAAATGTATATATGCCAAAACCATACCTACCAGGTATGTGTTAGTCTGCTTATACATGGATGATTTGTTAATCATAGGAAGTGATACTGATATGATTAAACAAACAAAAAAAATGTTGACCAAACATTTTGATACAAAAGATATAGGTGTCGCAGACGTTATACTAGGGATTAAAATCACTAGAACGCCTGATGAAATAATATTATCTCAATCTCATTATATTGAGAAAATATTAGATAAATTCAATAAGTATGATACCAGTCTGCTTAAAACACCTGTAGATTAACATCTACATCTTGCTAAGCATACTGGACAACCCGTATCACAATTGGAATATTCATGTATAATTGACAGTTTAATGTATGTCATGAATTGCACCCGTCATGACATAGCATATGCTGTCAATAAGTTAAGCATGTTTACTAGTAATCCAGGTCCAAATCATTGGATAGCAATAGTAAGGGTATTACGATATCTACGATATACCCTAAATTCTGGATTACATTATACAACATATCCAGCAGTACTAGAAGGATATAGTGATGCTAACTGGGTATCTTCTTCGGAAGATACTAAATCTCCACCTCGGCCTCTAGCACGACCACGTCCTCGACCACGACTGCGGCTTCTTTGACTATTTTCGCCCCTTGATTCCTCCTTGTTGTCACTAATGGAGAGCTTGCTTTGTAAAACATGCTCTAATGATTCTTGTTTTCTCTTTAATATTCTTTGCTCATGAGCTTGAAATGAACCCATAAGCTCATCCACCATCATAGTATCAATTTTTGGATTCTTCAATAGCTGCCACAACATAATCAAATTTGTGATCTAAAGATCGTAAGATTTTCTCTACAACCTGATTGTCATCAAATATCTCATCGTTTCTCCTCAATTAATTCACAATGGTTAACACCCTTGTGAAATAGTCTGATATGACTTCAGACTCCTTTATTTGCAAAGCTTCGAACTCACCTCTCAAAGTTTGGAGGTGAATTTTCTTTACCTTTTCTACACCTTTGTAAGAATTTTGTGAAATTCCCATGCTTGCTTGGAGTTGGTAGCATTAGCAACTTTCTCAAATGCGGCCTCATCTAGACCTTGATAGATGAAGAAGAGAGCCTTTTTATCCTTCTTTCGAAGCTCCGAGATTGTTGTTCTTTGATTTGCTGTAAGATTGTTACCATCTTGGGGCTCAACATATCCCTTCTCTACAATCTCCCAAATATCTTGGGAGTCAAGTAAGGCCTTCATTTGAATACTCCAATTTTCATAGTTGTTGGCAAGATGAGGAATGGGAAGTACTCCGGTAGCCATGATAAGCTCTGTTATCACTTTGATAGAATAGAACGGGTGGAAAGAGAGTATTTCTCATACAAGGAGGAAGAAAGTAAAAACTAATAGGATAAGAAAACTTAATATTTTATTGAGATTTTTACAACTCTCTTAATTCAAGATGGTTTAAGTACATCTTCTTGTATAAAAAATTTTACAACCCTTCACCTATCCTTCATGAATTAATAAAAGCCATATTTAATCAAAGTAACACTTTGATTTTGTGAAGGAATTCTAAATAAATTTCATAGGTATCCTAAAAGTCATTACTAATAACAAGATAATATTAATTCGATAATCCTTGGAACTATCGAAGGATCCTTGAAACAAGACAACATTAATTCTTGAAAGTATCGCAGGATCCTTGGAAACTTATTCATAATTAAGTTAAACTTTTTTTTTTTTTTCAAGATCTCCAACGAGAGGGAGGATCATGGAGGTGGTAGAGTTGAATGGCTTCCTCACGACCAAGGGTATACAATATCTTCCAGCAGGCCTTGGGGGCACTGCACATTCTCTTCGAGAAGCTCACGCTGTGTGCTTTGTTCGCTGACTGCCGGCCGGTTAGGTAGAGCATCCACAAGGGGTCTTGGTTGAGGGCTCTTCTCACAAGCAATCACGAGCTGCTGCTGCGTGGTTGACGCTTCCGGCTTTGGGGGTCTCGTATCTGGGTTCTTGTCCTGGGTCTTCTTTGGCACATGAAGACTTGTGGCAGAGTTCCCCTGTGACCGGGGCAAGAAGAAATTGGAGTACGCATAGTGGAGGTGGAGGCCTTCATAGGTGATGATAAGAATCTCTGGATCTTCTGTGGATCTCTCTACTTGCTTCTTAGCATTGCAGCGAGGGTTGGTGCATCTGTAGTAACTCCTGTTTGCCAGGAAAAAATTAAAGGAGAGGAAAAAAAAAAACAAAGGGTTGCTCAGGAAAATTCAAATTCCAAAAGCGACAGGAACTCTGCATTCAATCTTGGCATTCAGTGTTGGGATGGCGACATTGAACGACCAGTCTTTAATACAAATTGGTAATATCCAATCTAATGCATGGCTAGCTAGCTTAAAATGAAAGATCCTCTACTGCGAGGCTTTGATTGCTCACGGTAAAATTCAACTCATTCAAGCTTTGACTGCATGCCCTACGGTGAATTCTGGTCCTGGACTTGAATGGCTTGTTGCCTGGCTTGCAAGTCAACTTCCATGACACATCCTTTCTGATCCAGATGGGAAGAAAGACACTGCTTTTCTGCAGTGTATGTAGCGTGCCATGCGAGACTACAACGTGGTGGACAGCAGCTTATTTATGCGTTACACACCCAAAAATAGGTGCAGATTAAGATCAGAATAGCATTTAAGTTGGAAAGTAATGCTCGCTACTGATGTTACACCTACTTGTACACCTTTTGCGAAATTTAGGGTAACTTTAAATGATGTCATCATGTGAGCGAGAATTTGGGGTGCAGAAGACGGGAAGAGAAGCTGATCTAAATTGGAATCTCTAAATGTCCATGCCCTACGATATATGCTCCGAAATTTAAGAACTCAAAATTGCCAGTTGCTTGTAGAGAACTCCATTACTGGTATACAACAATCGTGGTTTGCAAAGAGACCGGGTATTGAAATGGTGAAAAGGTTTTAAGTTCCCATGGACGAAGGATCAACCTCTTTTATCAAAACAGTGGCCACCTCATAGCCAGCTGACCAATTTCATCAAGAAATTTTAGCATTTAAAGTAAAAAATACGCTATACCTTGCCAAGCCAGCACCCAGACCGGGCATACCAACACCGAGCGGCCAAGGTGCAGGACCTGGCACCGAGACAGTGCACCTTCGTTCAAAGAATCCGGAGAAAGCCAATTTGCCAAGAAGCGGGTTTGAAAGTAAAAGATTTTAATTAGTTCGTGGAAAAATAATATGCCTTGCAAGCAAGTCTCCTCTTTTGATCGAGGGTAGATATGGTGATCATAAAATTGCTATCGGCACAAGAAATAGACCTTGGGTTAGGATTGTTCTTGATAGATTTCTGACCGTACTTCCTCCACCTATAGCCATCATCTTGGAGTACATTCCCACAGCTCTTGATCCTTAGCGTATATTTGTTCTTCATTTTACCCGATCCTTTCTCTGGGAATGAAACCCTGCAATAAAGAGAATCGGGTTCGCCAAATAATATAAGAAATTAAACCACCAAGGCAAACAATCCCGAGAGCGAGAACAGAAGCCTTGAAGAAGAGAAGCGGATCAGCGAACATACATGACTTCAGAACCAGCACCGGGGCCGTGTTGATAGCTCATGGACAGTGCACTCTCGATGTCTCCGATCGTCGGGCCAGGGTAGACTGATGGGATGAGCTTGTCAATTATGGACTTTTGGCAAGCAACTTGTTTACCTTCCACGACCTCATGATGAGGAGGGACGAAGAGAGGGGACTCCATGTCAAGGAGCTCATGGACGAGTTTTCCTATCGACCCATCAAACCAAGTGGCCTCTGATTCAAACACTTCTCCGGTGAACATCGATGAAAAATGGTTTGCTTAATTTGGAGAGGAGGAGGAGGAGGAGGAAGCCGGAGGAGGGCGGACCTCATACAAGAAGGAAGCTATAAGATGCGTAGCTCTGGACAAATAAATATCGATTGAAATGGGACCCTCGGTTGCATATTTTTTTTTCTTTTTTTTAAAAAAAAAAAAAAGGGAAAAGATAGGAGCTTCGTGATCTGTGCAGAAGATGGTCCTTCATGTTTTCAAAGATGGGTAAAATGAGGCCTAACAGTTGAGATCATGAAAGAAGATTGACGATTCTTTCACCCAAAAATACAATCCGAATCCATTGAAATGGCTAAATTTATCGGCCGGATACCCCTCTCCTTTGCCATTTTTGAATGAAATTAAGTTGATTCTTTGTCGGATTTTAATGAGATGTGATACATCATACCGGACGTACGTGGACCAAGACCACCTAGCCAGCGGCTGCCCGCGCAAATGAAAAGGCCGTCGACGACCACTAAAATGTTGTTGGATGTTGACAAGCATCCTTTCCTGGCTTCAGCATCGCATAATCTTTATCGAGTGTTAATAATTATTGGCCATTGGATTAAATTAAGATGCTTGATGGAAGCAAAAGTGATGGTTACTGGCTAGTACGAACGGTGAGGAAGACTAACCAAGAAAAGATTTTTTTTTTTTTTTGTGAAAGGGTAAAGAATGCTGTTGAATTGATTGATGTCCTGGTGAAACGGGAATTACGTACCTATCCAATACGATGAAGGAACGACGGATGCGAAAAAGTTAATAAAAAATAAAAAAAATAATATATAATTAAATTTTTTTAAAAAAAATTTAATAAAATAATCTTGGAGTCCCCGTCGGTTGATGGTGATAAAAAAATTATGAATATATATAATAAATTCTATTCACTCGGCTGGCGCCGGTAATAGTCAGGTTGATGTATTTATCTTCGAGTGGAGAACGGCCGCGAAAAAATTAATATGCACCGTGTATCTAACATTTTCTGGCTGTGATCGGGAGACCATCCGGAAATGACTACGTTCGGGATCTAACTCTTCATTATTTTTTACTAAAAAAAAATGACTGAATTATTTTTATCATTATGAATATTTTTCTGATGAATAAAGATTCTTACACGAGATTTCTCTTGCTTTATTAAAAAAAAAAAAATATGGGACCCCGGGGATGCTAGGCCAGGCTAAAACCTGCCACCCGAATCTATTAATTAAAAACATAAATTATGGTAGGAGAGAGTTTAGCCAAATAGTTACACACATACGGATGGGTATGATAGAAAAGTTTCAGCCGCATCTTCAACGGTTACAAATTGCTTGAGTGGAGTTCGAAGAGGCCAAAAATGATAGGAAGAGACGGAGCTATCAGATGAAAGCATCATGGAGAATCCTAAGGTCAGCCTTGGCGATGGTATAGAAGAATTTCAGCCAACAAAAAGTGAATCCAGTCGGTCTTTTGCCTAAACATCAACGGACTCGGCTATTTCTTTTGCTTACAGAAAGATTGGATTGACATAAAAATCATCAGCCATGATATATCTTTTATGAAAAAGTTTTTGTACACCATTTCTGATAAAAAAAAATATATATTGCATAATCTGATGGAATCATGCAAATCCCACTTTTTAGCATATATTTATATCTTTAATTTTATTTCTTTTATTTAAAATTTTGAATGACAAAAATATATTGATTTTATGATATCATGAGAACGGAATATATATCCGATTTACAAAAAGATATCATAAAAGAAAGACATTTTTATTATTTAAATATATATTTAATATTTATAATTTAATTTTTTGTTGAAATTTTTTAATTATGAAAATGCCTTTCTTTTATGATTTTTTTTTTTTTTTTTTTTTTTTTTTTGTAAACAGGATGTCATAAAATCTAGAATATTTTCATCATTAAAATTTTTAAATTATTTTAAATAATAAAATACTCCTCGATTTTATTATATGATTATGATACCATGTCTAGAGAAATGTCATAATAAAAAAAGATAGGTTTTTTTTTATATAAAAAATTTTTTATCATCTAAAATTTTAAAAAATAAAATTCAAGATATTAAATATATGTCAACAATATTTTATTTATTTATTTATTTTGTGCATCACCTAGGTAGATAAAAAAATATTTTATTTTTTATCATGCGTGATCAGCTACAATTCCAAACCTAGTGGAAATGCCTCGAACAATTTGGTTCTCCCACCTAACCATTCCGTTCCTCCTTCGCAACAGCAATAAATTCCTTCAATTTCCAACGACAGGGGATGTGCCAGCTGTTTCATCAAATTATAATAATATTATTATTATATTGGCTCTACTCCGAGACAATTAGTTATCATCAATTTTTTTTAAAAAAATAAATTATATTCCTAGCGCTTAAACTAACGCACGTTTTGGTTTTAAGATTCGTGAACTAGAAAAAAATAATTGTTGTACCTTTTGAACCGTGGCCCTTTCTCCGGATTCCGGTCACTTTCTTATACCAAAACTTTCAGCTAACCATAATGATACTTTAAATTAATGTTTATGTGGCAAAAATTGTCAAAAATGAAGGTTACTTGGTGCGTGGATAATCACGTGGAATAACAAAGGAAAAAATTATTTTATATTTCCTATAAAACTTTACCCGAAACTATCCAAGTAATACATCAACATTTGTAGTCATCACTGGGGATAGCAATTTTTACTGATCCGATGGATGTCCGATCCGATCCAATCCGATCCTAATAGAGCGGGTAAAACTCGACCTGTCTAATTAATAAACGGATATGGGTTATATAAAAAAAAACCTGACTCGAGTACGAGTCGCGTACGAATAGTAGTACGCCCCGATCCGAACCCGACCCATTTATATATATAAAAAAAAAATTATGTTTATAAAATATTTGAATAAATTAGATATGGGATGGATATACCAGACTCGACCCGTTTAGGCTTTAAATAAACTAGGTTTTATGAGTCCGGGTATACCCGACTTGACCTGATCCAAATATGATTTTTTTATATCCAACCCGACCCGAGACGGGTATGGGACGGATAATTTTTTAGCATGACTGATATAGTTTTTAGGTGACCTAATCCAAATCCGATCCGTTGCCATCCCTAGTCATCACCAATGCAACATCATTATCTATATATTATAAATTATATTTTTGATTCTTTCAATTTTATAATTTTTTTATTTGATCATTATATTTTAAAAAATCTCTAATTTAATTATTTATTTTTTAAGTATAATTTAATTTTAAATTTTTGGTATAATGATAGAGAATGTGATAATTTTGACATGGGATGAGTTAATGGATATATTGCTACATATTCTAATTCAAGATCGAAGAAGATGTTGGCCGGCAAAAATCATCGCTGGAGTGACCTGTAAAATAAAGTCTCGGTCGAAATTGGCTCTGGTGAGGACCCTCTGATATCAAAATCAGAGATCTGGAATAAAAAAAAAGTAGTGAGCATGGAAAAGAATTACTTACCGGGAGTCCTCGGAATCTTTATTATTTAAAGAAGAGGGCTAAGCAAAATAGGTAACTCTGAGAATATCAGGTCGCGATCATGTCATTGCAGGATTATAACCCTCATTTGCTTTCGTAGATGGGGGAGCCATTATTGATGATATCTTTAACACAAAATTTTAGTCTTTATATGCTCTCGACATAGTGATAGTTATAATTTTTGGCCTCTTCTACATGATGTGGGTGGTTGCTATATGAGTTAAGAGGCCATTTAATTGAAGTATCAGAGTGGATCATGTAGATAATAAGACTCAAATAAAATCTGGCAGCTTGGTATGGAGATGCTTCTACTCAGCATGAAGATGATTAGAGATACCTCAATTTGGCATGAAGATGACTAGAGATATCTCAACTTAGAATGAAGATGGCTCGATCTAACATGAAGATGCCTCAGCCAAAAATATCCTGACTTTAAGTCAAAGACTCCAAAAATATCCTCTTATAACATGATGTATTTCAAAAGTCAAAAGAACCATCAGCATTCAAAATAAGAGGCTGGGTCCAGATATAGAGATGTTTCTAAAGTAGATCATGTTCATGGATCCAAAGACCATCACTATGAACGTAGCAGCAACAACGAAGAAATATATGGGCTTGGTATTCTCAGTTTCATCATTGCTAAGCTTATTGCTGCTATCTAGTTTCTTCTTGAAAAAGAATAGGTCGATAATTGTGTATCATGTAGGTAAAGACCGTAAGTATTTGTTCTAGCCAGGGTATAATCGGTAAGTTAGGAGAATAAATTAATCAAAAGTAAATATTATTTTCTTTCTCGGTTGTTTACCTTTTTTTTGCTTCTTTATATTACATTCTTTTTAGATTCTGATCAAGCTCACTATATTTGCCTTGTATATATTTATGTTTGTTATATACATGTAATGGGATAAAATATACGAGTCATAATTATATAATTTTTTTTATATATATTTACATCTTTCCCAGTAGAAGGTAGGAAAAAAAAAAAGAAAAGATGTGTTAAGAGTATAATTAAAAATAAAGTAAAATCACCAATAAAATAATATATTATCAATATAATTTTTTTATTATTTTTAGTATATGTATTGCCATTTTTATTAGTTTTAATTATCAAAATCATATTAGTTTAAATTAAATTATACTTGAAAACTAGGGGATCTAATTAAAGTTTTTTTAAAATTATAAGGATTATGTAAAAATATTGTGAAACTTAGATAATAAAAATCACAATTTATTGTACATATACAATAACATGGTATATGGGTGATGCAGTAATATTGATGATAACATGATACTTGTAGATTAGATACTTTATGGTAAAAAATTTCATTGGATGCGCCACATCAGGATTTAAATGCCATATTATCATTCATGCGGACGATGACATGATATATGGATGTTGATGTATTGCCCGGCTAGTGAATATTTTTGGATAAAATTTTATAGTTGATGCCACGTATCACTCAAATACCACATCATCATCAATGTTATGCCAGTAAAATAAATCTTTTTCATCTGTTATGCCATGTCATCCCCCTATGTCATGTCACCTTAGTTAATTGCATGTTAAAACAATTTAGAAAGCATGGTGACTAAATATTAGATTTTTATAGTTTAGAGACTGTTTAAAAAATGAGCATTAGTTCAAGGACTAAAAACATAATTAAGCCATCATTGTATTATGTTCATGATAAAAAATGCCTAATATATATGACAGATAAAAATTTATTATGATTTAATATTGTATTTTGCCTCCTAATATTCCAATATCTATAATTCAATAATCGATGCAACTTTAGGAAGCACAAAGCCAATTTAGAATTTGTCACTTTCATAAAGAAAATAAAACTTAAAAACCTGCATATTTGAAGTTTGCTATAAATGAATTTATGATAAAAATTAAAAATTTGATGAAAAAATATATTTGTTATAATATTATTATTTTTATTGAAGCTTTGAACGATACGAGAGATATGTTGAGAAGATGCATTCCAGCTATTTACTGGAAGGGGGACACATGGAATGGATGACTCCCATTTGAACTATTTAGTTGAAGGGAGTCGGTCCCACTTTGATTCAAGGTAGAATGGGAATGGTCTAATCATTTCCGAATTCAATCCAGACTCTTCCCATTAGTTTCGTATATCATTCCACCAAAATAATTTTTTTTTAAAAAAAAAAATTAGTAAAGGAGATCTCCTTTCATCCTTCGACATCTTCTCTCCCTCTCCCCATTAGTGCTACCTCTACCATGCCATCCATCTTAGGGGAGATGTGCTCATCGATGCTATTGAAAGAGCAAAACTAGTGACGGCTAATTCGGTGATGAACTAGTGGGAAGGGATGAGGCTTGCTTGCATAGACGAAAGTGGCAATCGAGAATGCAAGAGGGGCTGTCTAGCCAGGTGGCAGCAGTACTGGGGATGCAAAGGATAAGACACAGAGAATTATGGTGGCTAGTGGGGCTGGAGGCAATAAAGGGGCTAGTAATGATTTTCTATTGGAGAAACAAGATGGTGGCTTTCGTCACCAACCATTTCTTGTCATCATCCATGAGAGCAATGAGAATGCCGATGTTCTGCTCAGCAAGATACTGGAACTCTACTTAAAAGAGTGTAGCAGGGATAGGATTATGGTTAGGACTGGCAGTGGTGAGGGAGGGATTCATGGGAGAGAGATTGCGATCGAAGGAGGGGGTTGGTATCGGTCCAGAAGAAGAGTCATCATAGAATTTATTGGCGGTGTAGGTAGCGATGCCATCAAGAATGAGAGGTAGGGCGAAGAAACTACAAGGCAAGAAAGCAGCTCCGAGACAAGGAAGAAAAATATCCGGGTTGGATTATATTAAAATAAAATTATTTAAAATTTTCTTAATTTATATAAAAAATATATTTTTCATAAAATATAAATTTCTAAATTTTTATTTTCAAAAAAAAAAAAAATCGGGGTTGGATTTATTAACTCTATAAGATTAGATTACCGTTGTAATTAATAAAAAATTCGAGCCAACCTTTTGGTAAAAATAAGAGATATATCCAAAATAAAAATTTACTTCATTTATTTCAATTTTGATTTTAACGAGCTAAATTTTATTTAAAGGTATGATCATCTTAATTTTAATTTTGATATCAATTCTGATGATGATATATATATATATATATATATATATTTTTTTTTTTAAAGAGTTCGGAAGCTTCGGAATCGGATCCTCCGAGAGACCTTCCCCATGAAGTGGAAGTGCCATGATGGGTCCCAATGTATAATAATGTGGGCCTCAACTACGGGCCAATTACAATGCAGCCACGGAGAAGATTACATGGTGAAAAATAAAAAAAAGAAATATAAAGTCAACGAATGGGGAGGGTTTGGTGCCTCCGCGGGTCTCCGGATCTGGCCATGTCTTCCTCCTCCGTCACATGCTACCATGGGCATGGGACGGTTGGACGGGGACATGCATTCCCTTCCCCGCCATTAGAAGGATCAGAGCGTGAGTTGGCGCCGGACAAGGGAAGGCCATAATTATTGTAGGTGGTTGAGTTTCGCATCAAGTCCAACGCTTGATTGTCTCCGGTAATTTCTTTGGAAGCCCATTCAGAGGCCGAAACTTAATTTCTGAAGGCGCATTACCATTCTTTCTCCATCCGAAATTTGGACTGCGACGGCTTCGAGTAACTGCGAATGGTGATATATAATTCAATAGATCGTATTGCGGCGTCTTTTTCTAGATCGGATCGGTCGGTTATACTGGAGTGCTTCTCTCCCGGTCGACCTGTAATAAAATCTCAAAATATCGACGGTGTTCTGGCGAGGAACATTCCGATGCTTAAGTTAACAGGAGCTAGAGGGCAACGGAATGGAAAGTGGCCACGTGGCGCCGGAATGAGGCGACGTTATGGAAGTGGTAGAGCAGTGTTGTTGATGTGGCTTCTGGTACCAGCTGGAAGAGGCTTCCGAAATTTCCTGGATGCTTGAAGTGAATCGGTCGGACCTCGATTGGGAAGGATCGGTCGGACCTCCAAAGGAAAGTGTTCGTCGGAGCTTCAACCGGAGCAGGTAGGGGAGGGTCGGTCGGACCTCCGAAGGAAAGCGTCCGTCGGAGCTTCAACCGGAGCATGTAGGCCGGACCTCAGCAGAAGTGGGTCAAGCGAACCTCCACCCCAGTGAGTTGGCCTTTCGAAGGAAACTGGTGGGCCGGACCTCAGCAGGGTCAGGCGGACCTCCATCCCAGTGAGTCGGCCTTCCGAAGGAGACTGGTGGGTCGGACCTCAGCAAGAGTGGGTTGGACGGACCTCTACTCCAGTGAGTCGACTTTTCGAAGGAGACTGATGGACCGGACCTCCGCAGGAGTGGATCGGACGGATCTCTACTCCAGTGAGTCGGTCTTTCGAAGGAGACTGGCAGGCTGGACTTCCGCAGGAGTGGATCAGATGGACCTCTACTCCAGTGAGTCGGCTTTCTGAAGGAGACTGATGGGTCATCGAAGCTTTGACAAGATGGTCCGATCGGACCTTCAAAAAAATGATGGTCTAATTTGCCGATGAGCCGGTTGGATATAACAGATGGATTTCACCTAAGATACACCTGCAGAACTTGCTTTGTCTACAAAATCGAAGGTTAAAGTAACGAACGATTCACCAATCGAGGAATATTCATATAAATCCATCGTGAACACAATAAAAAATATAATAAAACAAAATATCGTACAACGGTCTGGGATCATCTCCATCTCAGTCCACGGTGTCTTCTTGAATTTCGCGTGACGAGAAAATGTAATCTACTCAGCGATACCGTTCCTATTTTTTTTTTTAATTTATTTTTAAGGGACGGGAATAAATCTCGATATAGTTATCGCCGCATGTTCCCATCCCACAAGATAATGTTCGATTTGAAATACTCAAATTGTTGTATTCTCTCCTCAACAATGATAAGTACGTCAATCTAATATCACTAAAACGTCGATGAGTAGAATGGGAACAAAAAAAAAAAATTTCATGATCTTTCATTCACATTAATTATCGTAAGTTTCAGAAAAATTTTTGAATTTAATTGTTGTACAAAAGGGAGAGCTAAAAAAAAAAAAAAAAACTTTCAAACCTTCGTGTCTCCAATATTTTTCAATCCACGCAGGCGCGCACATCTCCTTCGGATTCCTCATCCAATGCGACATTTGAGGATCAGGACAATTTATGCACGAGATTTGCGATGAATCATTGGCGCTCGATAGTTCCATGTTGGGTTTCGATAACATCGAAGGAGCACCGTACCGGTTAATTTCTTTATTAAAAAAAAAAATCGTAATCACTTTATTAAAATGTAGATTATGACAAGACAAGGCTGCCACCTCATGCATGCGATAACCCGGGCGCGAACGTCGATGCAATAATCAGCGGCATTTCTTCTAAATACATCATACCATGGCGGCCGGAAAAATTACAGAGACCAAGGGCTCTTCAGAGTACCGATAAAACATACCGACCCTAAATGTGACGACGACACCACGACCGACCGGTGACCTCCCAGGGGCCGCCTACTAATCCATCTTCCTGCAAAGTCATGAAAGTAATTAAAGAGGGTAAGGGAACGGAAAACGACCGTTGATGCCAAATTCAAATCAAATGAAAACGATATGAACTACCGAAGGCCCGACCACCTTGCACTCAGGGAACTATATATATTAAGTGCATTAATCAGCCTTTATGGTTCAGTTTTTATGTTTCGATTTAGCAATTTACTATTTGTCATGTCCGTTATTTTCATCACAGCTAACACTGATTGATCCAGGAGGATCATGGGATTTAATATAGATCATTTACATCATCATGAAAAGGATTGGATAGGAATAATCTAGAGTAAAATTCACTATATTTTTTTAAAAAAAAAATTGTGTTAAATTTTTGAAGATTATAATTTTGTCCATATGTGATGTCGATTGAGGTGCGCTCCTCTGACAAAAAAGAATCGGATAACCTTTTTTGAGCTTTATGATATCGTTCCGTCCCTTAAATAGCGTGTTCACCTAATAACCAGGATCAAATTCCATCATTTAGATCCTAAAATGGATTAGTTTGCAAAAATTTTTCATTATAAGCAAAGATTGCTAACCAAATAAAAAATAGAGACATTCCATTATAAGCAAAGATTGCTAACCAAATCTTACAATCAAATAAACTCCATTATTTTTGCCACTGTCATATGCTCTATCTTTGTAGTAGATAAAGTAATATAGACCGTAAAGTGCTTTCTAACTGATAGCATAATTTGAGAGAGTAAAAATATAGCCTATCAGAAATCTTCTCCTATCCAAGTTATCTACATTATCAAAATTCACATAACTAATAATACTTTGCAAGTATCTGAACCCCGATCATATATCAAATCAATATCCATAGTATTTTTCAAATAGTATAAGATCCATTTTATAACCTAATAATGGATCTTTTATGGTTACCCCATATACATACTAATGATACTAATGCCCTATGAGATATCTAAATATATTCAAACCATTACACACATGATATTTCCAATTGTACTAGCATATGAAACATGTGATATGTACTCCTCATTTGATTCTGGAGATAAAATAGTTGAAAATTTAAAGTGTGATACAAGTAGAGTATTCACTAGCTTATAATCTAGCATTCCAAAATTCTCAAGCATCTTTTCTATATAATTTTTTTGTCACAAAAATAATTTGTTTATTCATCAATTCCTATAAATCTCCATATTTAAAAGAATTATTTTGAAAGCCTTCTATGATAAACACAACTTTCATAATTACTCAAAAGAATAACAATGTCCAAACATATATGCATTAAACTGCTTACATCACTATCTACAAGATTGCTTCGAACCATAAAATGATTTTCTTAATAGGCAAACATGATCCTTCTTACCCTGCACAATAATTTCCTTTGGTTGCTACATATAAATATGTTCTTCAAACTTAGTATGCAAAAAAGCTATTTTGACATCAAGTTGCTCAAGTTCTAAATTAAATAATATAATAATAACGAGCAAAATGCAAATATAGCTATGTTTCATAATAGAAGAAAATTTCTTTGAAATCTATATCTTTTTTTCTGACTATAGCCCTTTATAACCAAGCATGCTTTGAATCCTGGTGCTTTAATCCCTAGAATTCCTTCTTTTTTTGAAGATCTATCTGTACCTAATAATCTTTTGATCCCGTGGTGGTTTCACAAGCTCCCATGCATCTTTGATTCTTGTGAATAGTTGACTTAATTTTTTCATTGATAATAAAAACTACCATGTAGACTTGGTGCCAGTAATGGCCTCATGATAATTGATAGACTACCATAGATAATGCAAAAGAGACAAAATCTGTATATGCATATCTTTGAGGGGGTCTAATTTGTCTTTTCAATCCATTAGTGGCTATGGTATACTAACGTTCTTGCAAAATATCTATCTCTCAATAAATCGACTCTTTATGAAGCAGAGGCTCTACACTCTTTAATTTAGATGAAAGAAGGTATACTTATTAAATATCATCTTGATGAATTTAATAAAAATATTTTAGATTTTAAAAAATATTGATGTTAAAATTAATGATAAGAATCAAGATCTTATTTTGTTGTGTTCATTATCTCTCTCGTTTGAGCATTTTGTTATACCATGCTATATGGTCAGGATATCCTTTCTAACTTTGGACCTACGCCTATGGATGAAGATGTGAGAGATTTCATTATATTGGAAGGTGGAGTATAAAACGAATCCAAGCAATAGGCTCCATAATATGCAGCAGCTCTCTTCCTAATCAAACAAAATATATGGTGTTGCCGCCAAGATCGCTGTGGCTTGTAGCTGAGGTCGAGCTCAGACTGTGCTCCTATTGCTCGGGATCCTGCTCAGACTCCCGGACCTGCAAAACAGAGTTAGAAACCCGGGCCGGGAATTCCGGCGGAGGCACTCCGATGCTTAAGTCAGTGACGATCCAGGGGAACAGATCCTCTTGGTCGAGCCCTGAGGGTGGACTCCATGCTAGGAGGAGAATTTGTGAGGTGAGTTAGTGCGAGTGGGCCGAGAACATAGTATGGGAGTGGCAGCAGAGAAAAGCTTGAGCTGAGTGGCTGTGTCCGTCTAGATCCCTCCTAGGGGTTTCACGGTAGCCTCGAATAGTGGTCTTCCTGTGCACTGCCCCCTTCTTGCTCGTTGGACCTCACTGACTGAATTTTTTGGATGAATTTTCAGCTTGAACTTCTTACCTTGTTTAAATATGGGAGACCCCTTTTAGCTGGGGGCGTTGCGCGTCGCTTACCTCGGGATCTTCCCCATGCTTACGGGCGCGTGTGGCGATGTTTCGTGCCGTGGATGGGTGGCCTTTCCATTTTGGTGGTATGGAAGCTACCGTTTACTCTGACATTTCTTCTGGTCGCTCCCTTTTGGGTAACTTAGCAGGGCCTCAATCGATGGGCCACCGTCTCTTGGATCCGGACCTGCTAGTTGACTTTCTCTTTTGGAGGGTGCAGATGGTTGGTGGGGAATGCAGAGCCTTGATCGGGGGATTCCTTCCATTTTGGTGTAAGTGGCAGCTGGGACCATTATCACGGCCTGGTAGGCATCTTTTCACGGTCCTCGGGCATCGGGCCGACATCCAGGAAGAGCGGCGACTTTCTTGGACTGCAGATCTCTTCGTCCGAGGTGGAGCTGATTTGGAGAGGCGGAGCTCGACTTCGGCCTCGGCATCTCGACCCGGAGGGAGCACCGCTGGACGAAGGAGAGGCAGAGCTCGACTTCGATCTCGGCATCTCGACCTGGAGGGAGCGCGGCTGGGTGAAGGAGAGGCGGAGCTCGACTTCAGTCCGGCCACTAGTCCGATAACTAGTCAGTCGCCGATTGGACTAGCACCGACCTCGTAGTTGGGCTAGTTATCGAACCAGTGGCCAGACCAATGATTGAACTGGCATCGACCTGGTAGCGAACCGGTTATCGGATCGGTGGTTAGACTGGCAACTGGACCGGTGATCGAATTGGCACTGATCTGGTGGTTGGATTGGCTGTTAGATCGGTGGCCACCTGTCTAATCACCAGTCTGACTCATGATCTGACAGCTAGTTTGGTTGCCAGGATGGTGCTAGTCTGATCATCAATCTGGTCGCCAGTCCGGCCACCAGTCTGACAGCCATTCCAGTCACTAGGTCGATGCCAATTTGGTCATTGATTCGATCGCCAGTCTAGCCACCGATTTGATAGCCAGTCCGGTCATCGGTTCGATTGCCAATCCGGCTGTCAGGTCGGTATCAGTCTGATTGCCAGATTGGTGCCAGTTTGACTTGGACCGGCAACTGAATTGGTATTAGACAGGGGACCGGACTGGTATCATCCTGTCGATCGAACATGCATCGGGCTGGCAATCGGACTTGCGATCGGACAGGTATCAGCCCGATGACTGGATTGGTGACCTGATTGATACCGGGTTGACGGTCAGATTGGCATTGACCTGATAGGCAAATTGGCGACCGGACTAGTGACTAGACTGGCACCGACTAAATTATAAATTTTTATTATATTATAAAATATTTATTATATTTTATAATATAATTTATAATTTAATATAATATAATATTTATAATATTTATAATATATTATAATAAATCTTATTTTATAATATTAATATTTTATATTATTATTAAGAAAATAATTTATGATTTTACTTATATATATTTTTGATGTGGCTAGATCGCTGATGTAGGGCGGGCAAACTGACGTGGAGTCCCCATCGGGCGCCATGCCGGATTTCCAACATGAGCCCCTTCGCCGGGCAGAGCTCCCCCGGAGCAATGGGGCTGCCCGCCGAAGTCGAGCTCCGTCCTCCGCCAGGTCGGTCCCCGCCGGGTCGGGATGCCTAGGCCGGAGCCGAGTACAAGTCCCCACCCAAGGTCGATCCCTTGAGGTCGGGCCCCGTGGTCAAGAGTCGAGCTCAAGTTTCCTCCGCCACGAGGAGCCCTTCCGAGGTCGGATCCCCTGGGCTGGGCGGCACCCTGCCTACCTCCGTCAGGTCGAGCTCGTCCGAAGCCGAGTTTCGCTGGCCCGGAGTCGAGCTCAGCCCTCCTCCGCCCAGCCAAGCCACCTCGAAGCGAGCTCATCGGAGGCGGGCCCCACCT
Organism: Areca catechu; assembly: GCA_021397845.1. Lineage (NCBI taxonomy): Eukaryota > Viridiplantae > Streptophyta > Magnoliopsida > Arecales > Arecaceae > Areca > Areca catechu. The sequence continues at coordinate 4,056,619 of CM038040.1, read as the reverse complement.
TTCCAGCTCGGTCCTTAACTCAGATAGAGGCACCAACCATCAAGAGTGCAGCGCCTCCACTCCAAGGATGACGACGAGCCCCCCGAGGGTCGTACAGCAGCACCTGCCATGCCGCCATTAATGCCCATGGCCGTCACTCACACCAGAAAGAAAGGAAACTCACATCTAGGTGCCATGCCCTCCACCAACCTGCCGTACCGCCAGGAAAAAGACCCGACCGGAGAGCGCGAGTCCTGAGGGCGGTGACCCGCCAACCGAGGTCATGCCAGGTTTCCAGGAGGAGGGCAGGCAGAGGGAATGTCAGAGCACATGGAAGCTTTCCCGGCTATCTGATAGGAGAGGCGTTCTGTCTATGGCACGATATCTCGTCGCACATGTCCGGCGGCACGGGGAGATCCCGAGGCAAGCCAAAGTAAAAATCCGGCTAGGGTAAGCCAAAAGTAAGCAAAGCAAAGAAACAAGGGAGAGAGTCATACATGAGGATTGGACCACGTCGGCCACCACCTCTCCCAGCTCACTCTCACTTTCATACACACTAAACTCACTCCTCCTAGCATGGAGCTCATCCAGAGGTGCTCGACCAGGAGGATCTGTTCCCCTGGATCGTCACTGACTTGACCGTCGGAGCACCCCCGTCGGAATCCCCGGCGTGGGTCACTAACATTATTTTTTGCAGGTCCCGAGGCACCAGAGGCATCCCGAGTAGATGGACACGCGACCCTTGACGCCATCAACAGCTACGGGCCACGACAATCCAGACGGCAATAGATTGGCATGCCAGGTAGGGGGGCAGAACGACTCCCGATCCAGTTCAGGCCCTGCTCGGACAGTTTGTCGAGAGGATGGTGACCACTCGGGCGAGGGGAGCCTCTCCCAGCCGTGCAGAAGCGTCCCCTACCCACGGGAACCCGCATGGTTCGAAGATGGAGCCACCCACCCCGGTTCAACCGCTTCCGCTAGAAGTTCAACTGACCGCACTTGCTCAGCAAATGCACACTCTCACTGCAGTAGTGCGCCAACTCCAACATCAGCATCGGTCCCTGGCTACTCACCAGCAGCCATAGACCCCCGTGGCCCATGCCGTAGCACCCCGCGATAGCCTGCATTCCTTTTATGGGAGGCCTTCGCAGCCGGAGGCCGTTACAGACCCTCGAGGTACTCATCAAGCTCCGGTGAAGCGATGGCGGGCCGGGTTCGTTGACGAAGAGAGTTGTTCGCCACACCTTGACCGGGGGGGCATCTAAATCTCGCCAAGGCAGAAAGGGCAAAGCCCCTCGTCACGGGCACCGCACACCCGCATCACCCTCCCATCTCTCTCAGCAGACGGGTCGACGGATGAAGCCATCAGGCGCATGGCGGAGAAGCGCATGGAGGAGCATGACTGCAAGCTGGCGGAGTTGTCCCACAAGTTTGCTAACTTGCCCGGCTCCGCTAGCGAGCCAGCGGGCTACAACGTCCGCCCTCCATTCTCCCAGGAGATCCAAGCGGAGCCGATTCCCCATCGGTTCTGCATGCCACAGGTGGATCCTTACGACGGGACCAGCGACCCCCTGGACCACCTAGAAAGCTACTGGGCCCTCATGAGGGTCCAGGGGGCCACTGGCGCTCTCCTATGCATCGCCTTTCCTACTACTCTCCGGAAGGCGGCTCGGGTATGGTTCACCCGCCTTGAGCCGGAAAGCATCAACTCCTTTGCCCAGCTGGGGCAAAGGTTCGTGACTCACTTTGATGCCTGTCGGAAGATGCCACGAGAGGTGGACAGCCTCTTCTTCTTCAGGCAGCAAGACCGCGAGCTACTATGGGACTACATGGCTCGCTTCAAGGCTGCCGCGCTAAAGATCTATAACCTGGAGGAGCTGGTCGCAATGCTGGCTCTAAAACGAGGGTTCAGGACTTCTCGCCTGACCTACTCACTTGGCAAGAAGCCCTCGAAGACTTACTTCGAGCTCCTCTTTCGAGCTCAGAAGTACATCCGCGTCGAGGAGGCGGATCGAACAAGGCGAGAGCTCGACGGGAGGCCACTGAAGAGGCCAGCGCCTGCCGAGGCATCAAGGATACAGAGGCCAGGACCGCCAGCTCAGAGCTCCTGGCCGGGACCAAGGCCAAGAAGCGCTCCCATCTTTGAGGGAAATTTCACCCCCCTCCTCACCCCGAGAACGAAGATCCTCATGGAGATCGAGGGCGAGACCTATCTGAGGCACCCACTTCCATTGAAGCTGTCTTCTAGCCATGACAAGACGAAATATTATCGTTTCCACTGTGACCATGGCCACGATACTGAGGAGTGCCGCAATCTCAAATGGGAGATCGAAGAGCTCATCAAGAGGGGCTGCCTCGGAAGATATGTGGGGGGCAGATCTCAACCGGAATACCAAGTGCTCGTTGCCCTCCCACCAGTCCCGGCGATCGACAATCGCCCTACTGAGAAGCCAGTGGGGAAGATACGCTAGGGAGCCGAGCTCACTCCCAAGAGGGCCCGGGGGGCAGGGCATCCCGAGGTTATACTCCCCTTTATAAGGGAAAGGGAAGACGGGGAGAGAAATGTAAATAATGATGTTGTGGTCGTCGAGATGACGATCACAAAGCATCCTGTAAAACGTATCATGGTAGATAGTGGAAGCTCCACGGATGTGCTTTTCTACGATGCCTTCTTCAGGATGAATCTTTTCTCTGCTTAGCTCAAGCCTATACATACCCCCCTTGTTGGTTTCACAAGGGACTCCGTAAGGGTGGAGGGAGAAGTTACCCTCCCAGTCACTGCCGAGACCCCACCTCAGTAGAGTACCATCATGATGACGTTCACGGTTGTCAGGCTTCCTTCGCCTTACAACATTATTTTGGACCGACCTGGGCTTAATCTCCTCGATGCTGTCATCTCTACCAAGAGATTGCTTATACAATTCCCAACCCCTAGCGGTATGGGGGAGATGAGGGGCACACCCCAGTCGGTGCAGCACTGATTCCAAACCCTCCCCAGGGCCCGGTGCCCGAGGAGGACTCCAAGGAAGACGAGCTCGACTAGAGGGTTCAGGACCCTAGGGGAGGCCCGGCCGAGCGCCTACTTTCTTACTAGCTCGGGGCCAACCAGATAAAGACCGTGCAGATCGGAGCCCAGCTGCCTGAGGAGGAGAAGGATCCGCTGTTGGAATTCCTGCAGGCGAATGCAGATGTGTTCGCTTGGACAGCGACGGACATGCCAAGTATTCCCCCTGAAGTCATCACCCACAAGCTCAACGTCGATCTGAAGTACAGACCGGTTCGACAGAAGAAGAGAAGCTTCACCCCAGAAAGGCAGGCGGTCATCAACAAGGAAGTTGAGAAACTTTTGACCGTCAGCTTCGTTCGAGAGGTGCAATACCCAAGCTGGCTGGCGAACGTGGTGATGGTGAAGAAGAATAATGGCAAGTGGAGGATCTGTGTAGACTACACCGACCTCAATAAGGCGTGCCCAAAGGACAGCTTCCCTCTACTGAGGATAGATCAGTTGGTGGACGCCACCTCAGGGCACAGGTTGCTCTCCTTCATGGATGCGTTCTCCGGGTACAATCAGATCCGGATGCACCTGGGGGACGAGGAGCATACTGCCTTCATTACCGACCGAGGGATGTACTGTTACAGGATGATGCCCTTTGGCCTGAAGAATGCTGGAGCCACGTACCAATGTCTTGTCAACAAGGTCTTCAAGGACTAGATTGGTCGGAACGTGCAAGTGTACGTAGATGACATGCTCGTCATGAGCAAACCAAGCTCAAACCACATCGCCGACCTTGACGAAGCCTTTCACAATCTCCGGAAGCACCAAATGAAGCTCAATCCAGTAAAGTGCGCTTTTGGGGTGGCGGCCGGAAAGTTCCTCGGCTTTATGGTCACCCAGAGAGGCATCGAAGCGAACCCGGAGAAGGTTCAGGTGATCCTTGATATGGAGCACCCGACATCCAAGAAGCAAGTTCAACATCTGACAGGGAGGGTCACAGCCTTATGCTGGTTCATCTCGAGGTCGGCTGACCGCCGCCTCCCTTTCTTCAAGGCGTTGTGCAAAATGCATGACTTCACCTGGACTAAGGAGTGCAAGACGACCTTTGAAAAGCTGAAGGAGTTCCTAGCCTCTTCACCTCTGCTATCCAGACCAGAAGAGGGGGAAGAACTCCTACTATACCTGGCGGTTATACCTGGGGCCGTCAGCTCGGTCATTGTCTGCACAGATCAGGATGGATCTCAAAAGCCGGTGTACTACACCAGCAAAATCCTCCACGATGCAGATATCAGGTATATCCACTCCGAAAAACTTATTTTTGCACTAATCATGTCTGCAAAGCGCCTCAGGCCCTACTTCCAAGCGCATTCACCACGGTTGTGACCGATCAGCCACTGAGGACCATATTGAGCCATCCCGAGACTTCAGGAAGACTGGCTAAATGGTCCCTGATGCTGAGCGAGTTCGACATCGCATACCGGTCGAGGTCATCGCAGAAGGCCCAAGTCCTAGCCGACTTCGTGGTCGAATGTACAGGGCCCCCTGAGGAGCCAGAGTGGACGGCCCCGGAGAACCAAGCTGAGCCCAGACCGCGAGAGGACCCATGGATCCTCCACGTGGACGGTGCCTCCAACTCTGGCGAAAGCGGAGCGGGCCTCATCCTCACCAATTCCAATGGAGTAGTGACAGAATGCGCTCTCTGCTTCAAGTTCGCCGCCACGAACAACCAGGCAAAGTACGAAGCGCTCCTTGCAGGCATAAAGGTATCCCGTGAGCTGGGCGTCGGAAGCCTAAAGGTTTTCACCAACTCTCAACTGGTTGCCGGATAAGTCTTCGGAGAGTACGAGGCCCGAGATCCCCAGATGGTGATGTACCTAGAGAAGGTTTGTTTGAGCACGGCGGGCTTCCGTTACTTCCACATTTTCCACATCCCTTATGAAGAAAATGCTCGTACGGATGCACTGTCGAGGCTCGCAACCCTACCGGACTCATCCCTGGGGCGCGCCTATGTCGAGTATCTCGAGAATCTAAGCTACGAAAGCCCAGAGGAGGTGCAATAAGTAGCCGGCGAGCCGAGCTTGATGGACAAGTACATCAAGTACATCCAGGATGGCCTCCTACCGGAGGATCGCAGAGAGGCCGGCCTTATTAAAAGGAAGGCCACCCGTTTTGTTTTAATGGACGGTCATCTCTACCACCGATCTTACTCTTACCCACTTTTGAAGTGCCTCAAACCCATGGAGGCAACCTTCGTGCTCCGGGAGATACACGAGGGCCTCTATGGGAACCACGTGGGGGGGGAGGACCCTAGCATACAAGGCTCTTCGCCAGGGATATTTCCGGGAGACGATGAGGGAAGACGCCGCCGACATCGTCAAGAAGTATGACAAATGCCAGTGCCATTCCCACATACAGTGCCTACCAGCTGCACTAATCTCCCAACTGTCATCCCCCTGGCCTTTCGCACAGTGAGGGATGGACATTCTGGGACCGTTCCCCACCATGTCAGGACAGCGGAAGTTCCTGCTAGTGGCGATCGACTACTTCACCAAGTGGGTCGAGGCGAAGCCACTAGCTCGGATTATAGAAGCCAATGTTCGGCAATTCTTCTAGAAGTCTGTCGTCTGCCGCTTCGAACTCCCCAATTGCATCATCATCGATAATGGACGGTAGTTCGACAATCGGGAGTTCAAAGGGTTCTGCGCTGAACACGACATCCAACACCGGTTCACTTCGGTTGCTCATCCCCAGACAAATGGGGAAGCTGAGGTGACCAATCGGACCATCCTTCAAGGACTTCGCACCAGGTTGGACCAGGCGAAGGGCAGATGGGCAGAGAAACTTTCAAGCATCTTGTGGGCCTACCACACCATGCCCAGAACGGCGACGGGTTAAACACCCTTCAACCTCATCTTCGGTGCTGAAGCAGTAATCCCAATTGAGCTCGGCGTGCCCACACTGTAGGTGCAGCAGTATGACGAGACGCAGAACTCGGCGCACCTCTTGCTCAATCTAGACCTCCTACAAGAAATAAGGGACAAAGCCCGACTTCGGATGGTGGCATACCGACAACGGATCGTCCGATATTACAATGCACGGGTAAAGCTGAAGACTTTCCGACCTGGCGACCTGGTACTGTGCCGGGCCGAGGTGTCTCAACCCTGGGAGTGCGGCAAGCTCTCGCCAAACTAGGAAGGCCTTTATAAAGTGGCCGAGGCCCTCTCACATGGGGCCTACTATCTCGAGGACCTGGATGGCGCCAGGTTCCCCCGGACATGGAATGCTTGTAATTTGAGGAGATACTACTAGTAATGTAAGTTTTTACTCCAATAGAAATAAAGACTTTCCTTTGCACAATGGGTTGTTTGCCTTACAGGAATGTCGCAGCCCAGGGCCCAGCTCTCCGGGAGGCCTGCCTCGAGCCTAGCTCCTCGGCATCCAAGCTCGGAGAAAAATCCTTCGGCACCAAGACCTGAGAAGCCCTCAGGCACTCAAGCCTCGAGCCCAGCTCCTCAACATCCAAGCCCGGAGAAAAGTCCTCCGGCATCAAGTCTCAGAGCCCAGCTCTCCGGCCAGCACGTCTCCGAGCCCAGCTCCTAGACGGCAACTTCTGAGCCATGTCCTCATGCCACCAAACCCCGAGCCCAGCTCCTCGGTATCCAAGCCCGGAGAAAAGTCCTCCGGCCCCAAGACTTGAGAAGCCTTCAGGCACTTAAGCCTTGAGCCCAGCTCCTCGACATCCAAGCCCGGAGAAAAGTCTTCCGGCACCAATACCTGAGAAGCCCTCAGGCACTCAAGCCTCGAGCCTAGCTCCTCGGCATCCAAGCTCGGAGAAAAGTCCTCCGGCACCAAGACTTGAAAAGCCCTCAGGCACTCAAGCATCGAGCCCAGCTCCTCGGCATCTAAGCCCGGAGAAAAGTCCTCCGGCACCAAGACCTGAGAAAACCTCAAGCACTTAAGCCTCGAGCCTAGCTCCTCGGCATCCAAGCCCGAAGAAAAGTCCTCTGGCACTAAGACTTGAGAAGCCCTCAGGCACTAAAGCCTCGAGCCCAGCTCCAAGGCACTCCAGCCCGGAGCCATCGTTCTTTGGCACCAGATTTCGGAGCCCAGTCCTCCGACCAGCACGCCTCCGAGCCCAGCTCCAAGACGGTGACTCCTGAACCATGTCCTCATGCCATCCAAATCCGGAGCCTAGTCCTCCAGCCAGCGAGCCTAGCTCCTCGCCATCCAAGCCCGGAGAAAAGTCCTCCGGCACTCAAGCCTCAAGCCCAGCTCCAAGGCATTCAAGACCTAAGAAGCCCTCAGGCACCCAAGCCCGAAGCCAACGTTCTTCGGTGTCGGAGTCTCGAGCCCAACTCTGAGACGGTGAGGCTCGAGCCCATACAAGATGAAGGCCCCTCTTTGACCTCCCCGCATTGAAAGAGAAAAGAGAAGAAAAGAAGAGGGAGGAGAAAGGGGGAAGAGAGAAGACATTCACACCACAGAAGAGATAAGAAGCCGTATTGGTTGAAATACTTTTCATTACTTGAAACAAAAATACCTTACATTATCTCCCGGGCCCTGACAAGCCAGGTAGCCCGGTCCAACTAAAAGAAAAGAAGAAATTCATACAATAAGTCATATCCTATTGAGCCGGCTCTTTCCCTAGGCGGTGCACGGCCGGGACTTCCCCCTCCTCCATCTCCGTTGCAGGGGCACCTTCCTGAGCGGCCTTCGCCGGATGGGCGGGTTCAGTTGCTGACATCGCCGGGACCGACTCGGCCGTCTCCGCCTGCGGCACTGGTTCGGCCGTCGTTGCCAACAAGGTGGCTCGACACGGCCAGGTGCGTCCGGGGCCATCTCTGGGAGAGGCCTGGCTGGAGTGGCTCTCTGCCTCACTACAGCCATCGCCGGAGCTGGAGCCTTCTTGCCGGGGGCCCGGAGAGTAGCTAGTCACTCCTCGGAGAGGATCCCCCGCAGCTGAGTGCAACAGTAGGCGAACCCCTTGGTGAAGGAGTCCGTTGCTGCCTCCTCAAAGTCCTTTATATATTCGAGGAAGGCCTTGAAAGTGGTCACCGCGTCGGCGGCCTCCGCCTGGCGCCTCGCCTCCTCCAGCTGCTCCCCGGTGCGCTCGGCCTGCCGGATCACCACCACCATCCCCTTCTCGGCGGTCTTAGTGGAGCGGGTGGCGGCGGTAGCCTTCTCCTTCGCCTCCGCGGCCCTCTTCTCCGCGGCCGCCGCCCTCTTCTCAGCAGAGGCGGCCCTATCCCTTGCCGCCTCCGACTTGACCCGGAGCTCCCTTAATCGGGTCCTCTTCGACTCGAGCTCTCCCTCGAGCTCCTTCCTGATCCGGGCGACGTCGGCGACCTCGGCCATGAGACTCTTGACCTTCAGGTTGGCCTCCCGGGTCTCCTCATCCTTCTGACCCGCCTCGGTCCTCAGGGACTCGAGCTCCGCCTGCCGCTCCTTGTCTCTCTTGGCCCAGTTGCGGCAGTAGTCTCGGATGAGGATTAGTTCTTGGCCTTGCTGCATCAGATAAAGCACGTTAGCTACGATGATGAAAAAGGTCAGGAGAAGTCAAGACGAGATAAGAACTTACGGTGTAAAGATTGGCAAAGGACGAATTGCCGACGTCGCCCAGAAGTCTCCCGCTCCCTTCCAGCCGGTTGCAAGACTGGACTGAGAAGTCCATCATCCGCTCGGCAAGGCTCAGGTCCTTCATTAAGGAGACATTGGGCCCCAGCCGGAAGGGGACTCGACAGTAGTCCTTGTCCCTCTTTTCCGCCAGGTCGGTCCCCGCCGGGTCAGGACACCTAGGCCGGAGCCTAGTACAAGTCCCCACCCAAGGCGGACTCCTTGAGGTCGGGCCCCGTGGTCAGGAGTCGAGCTCAAGTCTCCTCCACCACGAGGAGCCCCTCCGAGGTCGGATCCCCTGGGCTGGGCGGCACCCCGCCCACCTCCGTTAGGTCGAGCTCGTCCGAAGCCGAGTTCCGCTGGCCCGGAGTCGAGCTCAGCCCTCCTCCGCCCAACCGAGCCACCTCGAAGCAAGCCCGTCGGAGGCGGGCCCCACCTTTCCAGCTCGGTCCCCAACTTAGGCAGAGGCACCAACCACCAAGAGTGCGGCGCCTCCTCTCCAAGGATGACGGCGGGCCCCCCGAGGGTCGTACAGCAGCACCCGCCATGCCGCCATTAATGCCCACGACCGTCACTCACATCAGAAAGAAAGGAAACTCACATCAAGGCGCCATGCCCTCCACCAACCTGCCGTACCACAAGGGAAAAGACCCGACCGGAGAGAGCGAGTCCCGAGGGCGACGACCCGTCAACCAAGGTCCTGCCAGGCTTCCAGGAGGGGGGCAGGCAGAGGGAATGTCAGAGCGCATGGAAGCTTTCCCGGCAATCTGATAGGAGAGGCATCCCGTCTACGGCACGATACCTCGTCGCACACGTTCGGTGGCACGGGGAGATCTCGAGGCAAGCCAAAGTAAAAACCCGGCCAGTGTAAGCCAAAAGTAAGCAAAGCAAAGAAACAAGGGAGAGAGCCAAACATAAAGATTGGACCATCTCGGCCACCACCTTTCTCAGCTCACTCTCACTTTCATACATACTACACTACACTCCTCTTAGCGTGGAGCTCATCCAGAGGGGCTCGACCAGGAGGATATGTTCTCCTGGATCGTCACTGACTTGACCATCAGAGTGCTCCCGCCGGAATCCCCGGCCCGGGTCACTGACGTTGTTTTTTGCAGGTCCTGAGGCACCGGAGGCATTCCGAGTAGGCGGACGCGCGACCCTCGACGCCATCAGCTGTTACGGGCCATGACGATCCGGACGGCAATATATGTTTTATCTGTGTTTTTGGTGAGGAGACGTGGATAAAACCTGTATTTTCTTTCATCTATCACACCATCAAAATATGTGATAAAAATATTAAAAAATATATATAATTAAAATCATGGTACATGATAAATTTATTTAAAGTTATCCTTTTTTTCAATATTTTTTTTAAAAAAATATTATTTAAAAAAAAAATTCCATTTGCATCACACAGGAGATAGAATTCAAGAAAATTTTGGGGCCCGGAATATTTCCCGCGTCCGCCAAAACGCGGCCAGCCGGATCGCCACGCGGCAAAACCCACCAGCTGGCTTCCACCAAGTAGCTTCGCGATCCTGCGACGGCCATCCTCCTGTACAATAAATCTCGACGCTCCTAACTCCGACGCCCCGTTTCAAACTTTCCCGCTTCTGGGTTCGGTCTTGCAAGAGCTGAGGGAGCGAGAGATGGAGAGGGAGGAGGAGAGGGAGATGGAAGGATGGGAGACGCCGAAGAGAGTGGAGTGCCGGATACCGGCGGTGCTTCCGTGCCCGCCGCCGCCGAAGAAGAAAAAGTCGCCGGCGGGGGCGTTCGAGAAGAGGAGGGATCCGCCCAAGAACGGCTACTTCCACCCCCCGGATCTGGAGGCACTCTTTGCCCTCGCACCCTGGAGGGAGGCGTCCTGCGCTTGATGCCGGAATCTGGGATCGGAAGAAAGACCGCTCACGCCAAGAGGCGGTGCTTTTATGTAAATATTTCTGTTGTACCCTTACTATCAGTATATGATCAGGGATTTTGGAGTTTCTCTCTGTGTCTCTGTATCTATTTGCAAGCAAATCAAATCCAATCTTTTTTCTAACATTAAATGATGATAAAGCGGCCGCTATATGGGCCGTCCCTTCTCTTCCTATCTTCTCCATATTCTTCTCCTAATTTCTCTGTTGTGAAAAAGTTCTGATCTGGATCTGGATCTGGATCTGGATCGAAGAAACTGGTCATTGGGGTATCCATTGGAACCGTTTTGTTATCTATTTATTGACTGCAATCTTGGTATTGGCATTAGCGATGTCGGTTTGGGAATGTGTTTGCCGTCTGTGTTGGTGCTGGACCGATGATGAAACCATGCGGCCGCGCGGAAGGAATTTTTTTTTTGGTAAAGGATAGTCACGGGAAAAGATAAATCCCAATAGCCATCCCGTAATCATCGTGGCAGTTAGTAAAATTAGGATAAAAAAAAAATTTTGATCTCCCATTTATATCAACTATCATAGATTTAAATTTTTTTTTAGATTTAATCGAGTCACCCATGTGATTATATCTCAAATTCATTTTGGGTTGATAGCGAGATAAACTCTCTACCAATTGGATTATTGAAAAAATTCTTCTTTGATAAATAATTATTTTGTGATGTTTATTTATTTAAAAATGAGATTAGTTGATTAGTATTTTGTATTTGGTAAAGTTTTGTCGACTATATATATATATATATATATTTGAGAAAATATTCGTCAACTATAATGTTGTTGCAAATTTTTTCAGATGATGGTCACGATATTGAATAAAATAGTATTCTCTGGTAAAATTTCTAGACATTTGGCATAACGAGATTATTTAACGATGCGATGTTATCTGTTGTTGTTGCATACTGTCTACTTGATTACTCAAGTGTTAGAAAATTTTTGGATTATAGTATATATCGTGAAAGCACTGTGGGAGAGGTCCTGACATGATGATGGCAACCTTCTTGATTCACAAAGAAGCAGAAAAACTATACATAAGAGATTAGGAGAAAAGAAATTATATTATTATTCTTGGAGAAGATCTTGATATAGGATACAAGACACCAGCCTTCTCTTTGAAACCCAGGAAGAAACTCCCAAACCTGCGGACTATCTCATGCTCAGTTCCCTTCTCTAAGCCCGTGGAACATCCACGTTCCAAGCATTTTTTCTGCATGATGTAACCCTTACGCTAATTCCTCACGATGAGAAAGAGATACTACGCACACCCCTATTATCTCATGATATCTCCATGTCCTTCACAAACCAACGCCCTCTCTTCTTATCACATATGGGCGATTTTGGGACTTCCTAGTTGGTTGCAACCAACCAATTAATTCTTGGACTTGAACATTAGGTTCAAGGTAGTTAGGACCCCAAGATAGTTATGATCCTTAGTTGGTTAGGCTCCTAATTAGTTAGACCATGTGGAAGGTTAGGACTCAACTACCTAACCGACTAACCAATTAGTCTCAAACCCCTTGCAAACCAAAAGGGAATCGACTATACCTCTGGACCTAAAACCCTATAACCTACAAACCGGCTTATGTTACAATCTCTCAAAAACTCCCCCCTAAGTCACATGAAAAAATACTCAAACTTGGGTCAAGCCCCCTGACCCAGCATGACTCACATGTTTTCTCAACCTCAGACTCAGAGTATCCCTAGAACACCTCCAGGACCCGTTTGGGACACGCCCCCAAGTCCCAGGGATCCTCGAATATCCCTGCCATGGCCTCCCAAGTCTCTCCAAGGCTTGGAAGCACTACAAAATCCTACAATCTCCACCTTGGTACCCCCAAACCTTGGCAAACCCGGCAATGTCCTCCTACACATCCCCACTGTAACTGCGTGTCTTGACAGCCTCTTGTGCGGATCTTCTTGTCTCTGCCAACACCATTGGAGGCCATTGGGATGATCGCCTCCATAGTTAAAGACCTTTGCTTGTACCTTGGCACCACCATTGTAGCCTTCCTTCTGTCTGGCAGTTGCATCAGCCTTATCCTTGGACTTCCTTGAAGAGAACCCAGCAAACCTGAACCGGCACTCGCTGCAACTGGAGCTCTACCTGATACCATCTTCTCAGAGCCATGCCTGACTATCTGTGCACACTACTCCACTTGCCTCGGAGCATCCCTAGCACTAGTGCTGGGATGTGACTCCTCCCCATGCGCTCCTCCGCTCTGATCTCGTATCGAACCCTGCTCCACCCATGAAACCACCTCTCCCCGGTGCTCCACCTGAGACTGAAGTCCACCTGATGCCATAGAATGAAATCCCGAGGTCAGCAACTCAACGTTGCCCTACTGAGCATGCCCCTACACCTTGAACCCCATCGCTGCCTCCTCGGACCCTACGCAACCCGTGGACCCCTCCAAGACCGTTTCAGATATAATACCTCCCGCAGGCTCCTCCGAAACCAAGAGTTCATCCTACTTGTTCTTTGACCTAGCGACTGAACATGAGAAATCTGGACTTTCCTTATCTCCATCCTTGCACTTCTTCATAAGCGGACACTCTTGCATAAAGTGCCTTGCTACACCACACCTGTAGCACTTGCCAGCCATGTTGCCTTTCTTGGACTGTACCCGTCCCACCTGTTCACCTTTCTTATTCCATTTTCTTGGCCTCTCTGACATAGCCAAACCCTTCTGGAAGACCTCCCTCTTCGTCATCCATTCCCGATGCTCATTGGATCTTAGCACTGATATGATCTCCTCATATACCAGCGTCTCCTTTCCATACAGCAGTGTAGTCACCAACAGATTGAAGCTCTTGAGTAGTGAACATAAAAGCAGCAGACTTTTATCTTCCTCTTCCAAATCCATCCCAATGTTGAGCAAATCCATGCTCATCCAATCGAACCGCTGAATGTGTCCCGCAACATCCTCACCCTCTTGCATCCGAAGGCTATACAATTGCTTCTTCAGCACCAACTTGTTGCACATATTCTTTTCCATGTACATGATGTGCAACCTCGACCATAATCTCTTGGGTGTCTTCTCCTCTAAGACGCCATACAAAACTTCTTCCGCCAGACAAGTCCTAATCGTGGCACATGCCCTTTTCTCCAAGGACATCAATTTCTTGTCATTCATACCCTCTGGCCTATCTTCCAAAGTTAGATCTAATCCCATATGAACCAGCAAATCTTCCACCCTAACCTTTTACATGGTGAAACTCCCTTTTATATCAAACTTCTCCACACCAATCTTCACCCAGCTGCCTTCCATGATCCAAAACAATCACAAAACAGCAAAAGATTGACAAAAACCTTGAAGAAGATCCTGATGTAAAAAGGGCGTAGACAGCAATTCTAGATCTTATCCTTCCTCTCAATAGCTTGAGAAAACTTAGATCTGAATCCTTCTCCAAAATCCTGGAGAAACCTGATCTAAAAAATATCCTGTCAAGAACACTTCAATGGGATCCTGGATAGAAAACTCCTCTCTCCATGCTTGAACCCGCTCTGATACCACTGTTAGAAAATCCCCAGATCAGAGTATATGCCATGGAAGCATCGTGAGAGAGAGACCTTGACGTGATGATGGCGGCCTTTTTGATTCACAAAGAAGCAGGAGAAAATATACATAAGAGATTAGGAGAAAAGAGATTGTATTATTATCCTTGGAGAAGATCTTGATACAAGACACAAGACACCAGCCTCCTCTTTGAAATCCAGGAAGAAACTTCCAAACCTGCGGACTTCCTTACACTCAGTTCCCTTCTCCAAGCCCATGGAACACCCATGTCCCAAGCCCTTCTTCCGCGTGATGTAACCCTCACGCCGATTCCTCACGGTGAGAAAGAGAGACCATGCACACCCCTCTTATCTCACGGTTTTCCATGCCCCTCACAAACCAACGCCCTCTCTTCTTATCACATGTGGGTGGTTTTGGGACTTTCTAGTTGGTTGCAACCAACCAACTAATTCTTGGACTTGGACATTAGGTTCAAGATGGTTTAGACCCCTAGGTAGTTATGATCCTTAGTTGGTTAGGCTCCTAATTAGTTGACCATATGGGAGGTTAGAACTCAACCACTTAACCGACTAACCAACTAGCCTCAAATTCCTTTCAAACCAAAAGGGAACCGACTACACCTCCGGACCTAAAATTCCATAACCCACAAACCGGGTTATGTTACAACCTCTCAAAAACTCCCTCCTAAGTTACATAAGAAAATACTCAAACCTGGATCAAGCCCCCTGACCCAACATGACTCACATGTTCTCTCAACCTCAGACTCAGAGTATCCCTGGAACATCTCTAGGACCTGCTTGGGACATGCCTCCAAGCCCCAGGGATCCTCGAACATCCCTGCCATGGCCTTCTAAGTCTCTCCAAGACTTGGGAGTATCATAAAATCCTACATCAAGGAATCGAAGCCAAGGACTAAGGATAGCTACGATCCCATAAGATAATGATGAAATGCTTGTAATTAATTTTTTCTCAAACTTTATTTATCTGTAATTGTAATTTAATCTGCATTCCCTCTCCTTAGGGGATAATTTGTTGGTAAAGATGATGGGTAAACAACTAGAGATGGTTGAACTACCTAGCCCTTTTTTTATTTTTGCATGTGTGAACAAAATAAAAAATCGAATAGAGCCAATACTTGGGAGCGTTACATCCTCAGTATTGAGGATTGAATTGTATGATTATTGGTAGACAGTCAATATCAAACATTGTATGGAACAGTAATTGCATCATTTGTGAAGAGTGGAGGGTAAGCTTTGGAGACCTTTATGTACCATGGACTGTTGGAAAAAGTGAATAAGAATTTTTATTTCTAAACTACCCTTTGAACATGGAAAATTTAGTTCCACATGGAAAGTTTGGAAAAAGTTAAGGCTCCTTATAAGAAAACTTTTTTTCTTGCTCTTGCATTTAGGCTTATTATAGATGGAGAGCTTGAAGGTGACGCATCACCCGCGCGCGCACGTGCGTATGTACGACAAGGACGCAATGGATGCTTTGTAGGCGCACTTTGCACTTCGCACGTGCACATCATCGCGAGGAGTATGAGGAGCTTTAAAATTTTTCCTAATCAAAAGGATCAGGCGGTCAAGATTGATTGAATCAAAATCGTCTGATAATGGACTAAGATTGTATCAGTCTGGGTCTAATAGTCGGCTTGATCAGACAGTCAGGAAATCCTGTGGTCTAGATGAGTCGGCTCGTTGGATCCGAGTCGACTCGGTTTCACAGTCTTGAAAACCTGTCATCTGGACGAGTCGACTCTGATGCTTAGAGTCAACTCGGTTCCAAGGTCGAGTCAACTCTAGTGTCGAGAGTCGGTTGCGATCGGCAAGCGTCTGTTTATGAAACGATGATCACAGTGATCAAAGACTACGATGATCGGCTGATCATGCGTCCATTCATGAATCAGAGTATCATGGCTTCCGACAGGCATATTGATCGCATGTTTTCAGATCACGGTTGAGGAAAGGTGTATTCCACTACGAAATGACTTATCAAGCCACGATCAAATCTGAGGGTTGCTTCCAAGGGACACCTTAAGTCTATAAATAGGTCACCGTTCCTCATTCATTTAATCATAATTTTTTTTCCTTCTCTTAGGCATTTGTATACTCTGAACAACAGAGTATAGCTATAATACATAGAAAAATCTCTTAGGAATTTGTATACTCTAATTAATAGAGTATAGCTATAGTGCATATAAGAGAGAAAAACATTCCTGGTTCGAATTTCTGGTGAATTATAGTGCTGCTTTCACCAGAAGAAGATCGTTATATCCTAGGAGACAATCATCATATACCGTAAGCACCATTACGGGATGAAATTATCTTAATAACATAGAGTGTAACTCTAGATTCGGTCTTTTCAAATAGGTAGCCACAAATATTATAATCATTACAATCTTAAGACAATTTCTCGTACTGAAGTGCTACTCAAGTGGTGGCAACAATGATTGCACTTGTTCAAGTCGAGAAGCCGGAGAAATTTGCCAGCACTGATTTCAAAAGATGATAATAGAAGATGATGTTCTATCTGATAACTCTGAATCTGGTCAGAGTTCTCAATGAAGATCTACCAATCTTGAAGAAAGAAGAGAACGACAAGTAAATTGTCTTTGTTTTGGATGCATGGAAGCACTCAGACTTCCTATGCAAGAACTATATCCTAAATGGATTAGATAACACTCTGTACAATGTGTACAGCAGTATCAGTACAGCAAAAGAGCTGTGGACATTTTTGGATAAGAAGTACAAGATCGAGAATGCATGTCAGAAAAAGTTTGTGGTTGGCAGGTTTCTTGACTATAAGATGGTATACTACAAGATCATCATTGAGCAAGTTCAAGAGCTGCAAATCATGCTGCATGAGATACATGCAGAAAGAATGTCTCTGAGTGAGTCATTCCAGATAGCTGCTATAATTGAGAAGCTACCCCCATCTTGGAAGAACTTCAAAAACTACCCGAAGCATAAGCGAAAGGAGATAGGACTTGAAGATCTGATTATCCACCTGAGGATCGAGAAAGATAATAACAGCCATGATAAGAAGACAGGAGGACATCATGCCGAGCCTAAGGCCAACCTCACGGAAGGAAATGTCAACAAGAAGACATGCAAATTTCCTGGTGAAGGCTATAAATAGAAGGACAATCCTAAGAAATTCAAAGGCAAGTACTTCATTTATGATAAAATAGGCCACAAAACCAAAGATTATCGTTTCAAGGGAAAAAAGAAGGAAGTCAATACTACTGAAGATACCCTATCCCATGGAGTGTCAGAAATGATGTTGTCAGCAATCGTGTTTGAAACAAATATGGTTGATAAGCTAAATGAGTGGTATGTTGACACTGGAGCTATTTGATATGTCTGCTTTGATAAGAATATGTTCTTATTATATACTCCTATCAAAGGTAGAAATCTGCTAATAGATAACTCCACTATATCGAAGATAGAAAGACTTGGCCGTATTATTCTGAAGATGACATCTGGCAAAGAGCTTCTTCTGAACGATGTACTGCATGTTCCTGACATTCGTAAGAATTTGGTATCAAGCTCCCTCCTAAGCAAACATGAATTTAGGATGGTATTTGAGTCTGATAAATTTATACTTACTAAAGGGTGGATCTTTCTAAGTAGAGGTTATTTGAATAATGAGTTATTCAAGATGAATGTAATGACGGTACATCGCAATCTTGAAAAGAATAAAGATTCTTCTTCTGTTTATATGGTTGACTTCTCTTATTTATGGCATGATAGATTATGACATGTGAATTTTAATTCATTATGGAAATTAATGAATTTAGAATTATTATCTAATAATGAAATCGATCCACATTATAAATGTAAAATATGTGTTGAAGCTAAGTTAGCCAAAATACTATTCCATTCAGTAGAAAGGAATATTAAATCTCTAGATTTTGATGATTCAACTATATATTGTTATGTGTATCTACTAAAGTCTAAAGATGAGGCTTTATATATGTTTAAATGTTATAAAAATGAGGTTGAAAATCAGCTTGGTAAAAAGATCAAAGCTATAAGGAGTGATAGAGGTGGTGAATATGATACACTATTTAATGACTTTTATCAAGAATATGTCATTATTCATCAAACTACAGCTCCTTATTCATCTCAATCTAATGGAATTGTTGAACGTAAAAATCGAATATTGAAAGAAATGATGAATGCTATGTTGATAAATTCTGGTACACCACATAATTTATGGGGAGAAGCTATTCTTTCGGCTAATCATATTCTTAACAAAATACCTATTAAAAGGAAGGACTTTATTCCATATGAGTTATGGAAAGGAAAAATGCCTTCTTATAATTATCTAAGAGTATGGGGGTGTCTAGCTAAAGTAGCTATTCCAGAACCCAAAAAGGTCAAAATAGGACCTAAAATTGTTGATTGTATTTTCATTGGTTATGCACAAAATAGTAGTGTATATCGCTTTCTTGTATATAAATCAGATATATCTGATATACAGGAAAATATAATTATGGAATCAAGAAATCCGTCATTTTTTGAAGAGATATTCCCTTATAAAGGGATATCTATTACAAGTTTAAATAAAAGAACTTATTATAATATGGCAAGCAATAGTAATCAGGAAAAATATCCTGAAGATAAACCTAGACATAGTAAGAGATCTAAAGTTATAAAATATTTTGATCCTGATTACATTACGTATATCATAGAAAATGTATTTCAAACATTCAAAGAAGCAATGTCTATACCAGAAGTATCCTTTTGAAAAGAAGCTATTAATAGCAAAATTGAGTCCATCATGCATAATCATACCTGAAAATTGGTAGATTTACCATTAGGTATGAAGTCTTTGGGGTGTAAATGGATTTTCAAGAAGAAGTTAAAGGCTGATTGATCAATTGATAAGTATAAAGCTAGATTAGTAGCTAAAAGCTTTAAGTATAAAGCTAGATTAGTAGTTAAAAGCTTTAAACGAAAAGAAGGTCTAGACTTCTTTGATACTTATTCATCTATAACAAGGATAACATCCATATGAATGTTAATTGCTATTGCAGCCATTAACAATCTTGAAATACATCAAATGGATGTTAAAATAGCTTTTCTAAATGGTGAATTAGAGGAAGAAATTTATATGGAACAACTTGAAGGGTTTGTCATTCCAGTCAAAGAAAAGAAGGTGTGCAGACTTGTTAAATCTTTATATGGATTAAAACAAGCACCTAAGCAATGGCATATAAAATTTGACTATGTCATGTTGTCTAATGGATTCAAAATCAATGAATGTGATAAATATGTGTATGCCAAAACCATGCCTACATGATATGTGCTAGTCTGCTTATATGTGGATGATTTGTTAATCATAAGTAGTGATACTGATATGATTAAACAAACAAAGAAAATATTGATTAAATATTTTGATATGAAAGTTATGGATATTGCAGATATTATACTAGGAATTAAAATCACCAGAACGTCTGATAAAATAATATTATCTCAATCTCACTATATTAAAAAAATATTAAATAAGTTCAATAATTATGATACCAGCCCTCTTAAAATACCTGTAGATGTTAATCTACATCTTGCCAAGCATACTAGGCAACCCATATCATAACTAGAATATTCATGTATAATTGGTAGTTTAATGTATGTCATGAATTACACCCGTCCCGACATAGCATATACTGTCAATAAGTTAAGCAGATTTACTAGTAATCCAGGTCCAAATCATTGGATAGCACTAGTAAGGGTATTAAGATATTTACGATATATCCTAAATTCTAGATTATATTATACAAAATATCCACCTATACTAGAAGGATATAGTGATGCTAACTGAATATCTTTTTCAGTAGACACTAAATCTACTAGTGGATATGTGTTCACCCTAGGAGGAGGTGCAGTGTCATGGAAATCCTCAAAACAAACTTGTATAGCTCGGTTCACTATGAAATCAGAGTTTATAACTTTAGATAAAGCTGAAGAAGTAGAATGGCTTCGATATTTTTTGGAGGATATTCCATGTTGGTCTAAACCTGTATCTGCAATAGTATCCATTGTGATAATCAATCAGCTATTAGCAGAGCATAGAATAAGATGTATAATGGTAAGTTTAGACATATACGTCACAGATATAATATCATTAAGCAATTACTTGAAAATTGAATAATCTTTATTGAGTACATTCAGTCAAAGAAAAACCTTGCGGATCCATTGACAAAAGGTTTACCGAGAGATCAAGTAAATTGTTTATCGAGGGGAATGTGTTTAAAGTCTATAACAAATTAATCTTCATAGTGAATACCCAACCTAGTGTTGGTAATTATGTCCCAAAGTCAATCATCTAGGTTGTAGACGGTTGTGCTATCTTGTAACTATATATGATTTTTAATGAATAAAAGTTATTCTTTTTGGCTGTTAATCATATTTGCATTTTCTTGAAATGAACTCTTGTATGATGGAGTCCTTGGAACTACATTGTTTGATATAGAGAAAATATATCAAGTAGTTCTTAAACTGGTTCATAACCAAATGATACATTATTATAGGGCGACAATGTATCAACTGTAGGTTGTTGTATGTCACATTTATTGGTTGTCCTCTTAACCAAGGAGTATAGAGACACTGGTATGACATGCAAGTGAAATGTGTGACATCTCACTGAACGTGACCATCTACGGAGCTCCCTTCTGTCAAAGGATTACTCGCGAAGGGATATGAGTATATATGTCCCTCAGGCCTAAGATCCCGATGGTAGCTTGCAAGCAACTCACAGTACTTTGGTGCCGGACTACCCGGATTTTTAATCCAATGATGGAAGGTTTCTGGGTGCAGTCAAGTACTTATGGAGCGGTGGTGGATCAAGATAGAATTGCCCTCTCCAAATAGTATGGAGTGAATGGCTCATTGTATCTCAATTTAGCAAGTCCTTGGCCAGGGTCGTTCTTGTGAGGAGTCACATAACTTGTAAAGTTGAGACACGATCTGGATAAACCAAATTATGGTTGGTAGTTAAACCCTAGGTCATCCTGAGCATTATGAGGTCAAAGGGATGAATTATACGGTAACCATATGCCAGAGGTTCTAGAGAGGTGCTCTGTATCTTCGACCTATCCGGATGTCGGGTATCATTACTAGATGAGGACTTTGACTGGCATTGGAAGTGTTCTAGTGCTACCGGCTTAGTGTTCGAACCTATGGGGTCATACACCATAGGGATTTCTATCTGGTCCTAAGGCTGATCGACGATTAAGAATCGTTTGCTGTCACTGGCAGTCAATGTGATTGACCATGTGCCGACTCTTGAGGGGTCAACACTTGGTTGTGATAAGAAGAATTTTTGGAAGACTTTTTTAGACGAGCCGACTCGACCCCTGCTCAAGTCGACTCGAGTGAATAGTCTAACTATTCTATGTCCTGGATGAGCCGACTCGAACCTGCTCGAGTCGACTTGTCTCTGCTCGACCAGAAATTCCTGAACAGCTTTTCTGGGACGTTTTTTGAAGGTTTTGACCTGGTTTGAATTTCGAATTCAAGCTGTTTTGGCTTCAAACTTTCATGGAATGATTGTCATTCCTTCCTAATATGGTTTGAGTCAATATGCTATGCTCCTTAACCTTCTCCTCCAATCACTCCTCCTTCTTATTTCTCCCTCTTTTGGCTGCCTTTATAAATAAGTGTTATTTTAGGGCTACTGGGTTAAGAGAGAAGTTCTTGATTATTTGTCTTTAAATCTCATTACTGCTGAAATTCTGAGAGGGAAGAAAAGGGTTGGAGGACTTGGGCATTGGGTGTGTGGACTCCTAGCACTCAAGCTAGGCCTTGGAAAGAGAGCTAGTAAGGAAGGGTTCCACCTCTCCTCCTCGTCTTCTAGGAAGAAGAAGATCAGTCCAAAGGATCCCAAGGAGCTAGTACTCCGAGGGAGTTGATCAGAGTCGAGCCTAGGTGTGGATTACATGTAGAGGCCAGATACGTGTGTGGCTCAATAGCATCGTCCTTGGAGCACCGCCACGCATCCATCAAAGGTATAATAGTAAGGTACTTTTATATCCTTGCTCTTCTCTTATTTTGATATTTATATTGCATGCTGTTTTATTATAATAAATCCTGTTGTGGGCAGATTAGTAAATCATTTAGATCGATCTACCAAGCCTTTCGTTGTGCATATTTTAAAATCATTTTAAAATGCATCTATTTCTGCCTTGCTTTTGCATATTGTATGCATGGTGTTGGTGTTATTTCATCTTCAATGGTATCAGAGCATCAGGTTCATCGTAGTATAATAATGCTAGCATGCTTTTAACATCATGTTTTTCTTTTAAAGTACTTGGATTGAGTGCTTCACCATGGCCGTCCGGTCATAGGATAGAAGTAGGGCTGCAAGACCCTCTCTTCCCATTCAACGGGATCTCCTATGGCGTGAAGGGGTGCCACTTGTGATTGACTCATGAAGAGAAAAATTAAAAGAAAATGTGAATTAAAAATATTTTAATCTAATGTTATGATAATAAAATAAATTTAGATTAGATCTAAGAGCTTTGTTTTGATCATGTTTAATCTCTAAATTTGAATTATTCAAATAAGTTGCATGAATTTTGAAGTCACTGTTTTCTTCCCCCATATATGAGCCGACTCGAATCTTGCTCGAGCCGACTCATCTCTAATAACAGATGAATCTGTCTGTTCTGGTTCTGGATGAGTCGACTCGACCCCTGCTCGAGCCGACTCGACCAGAAAACCCTGAAATAGTGAATTCAAATTTCGAATCTGTTACCGCCCGGATCACCGTGGCCCGTAGCTGCTGGTGGTGTCGAGAGTCGCGCGCTCGTCTGCTGGGGTGCCTCCGGTGCCTCGGAACCTGCAAGGAACAGCGTCAGTGACCCGAGCCGGGGATTCCGGTGGGGGGCTCCGACGGTCAAATCAGTGACGATCCAGGCGAACTGATCCTCCTGGTTGAGCCCCTCTAGATGAGCTCCACACGAGGAGTGAGTGTAGTGTGTATGAAAAATGAGTAGTAGTGAGCTGGGAGAGGTGATGGCCGAGGTGGTCTTGCCCTCTTGTCTGGCCTCTCTCCCCTTTTTTCGGTGCTTGCTCTTGTTTTTTTTTTGTTGTGTTATGTTACCTCCTTTTTAGCTTACCCTGGCTGGGTCTTCTACTTTGGCTTGCCTTGGGATCTCCCCATGCTGTCAGACGTGTGGGTCAAGGTATCGTGCGGTAGATGGGATGCCCATTCTGTCAGATGGTTAGGGAAGCTTCGGCTTCTGACATTCCTTCTGTTGGGAGCCTGGCAGGGCCTTGGTTGGCGGACCACCGTTCTCGAGGCCCGCACCCTTCGATTGGGTCTTTTTCCTGGTCGTACGGTAGGTCGGTGAAGGGCATGGCACCTTGATGTGAACTTTCTTTCTTTGCGGTGTGAGTGACGGCTGTGGGCATTAATGGCGGCATGGCTGGTGCTGCTGTACGGCCCTTGGGGGGACCGCCATTGTCCTCAGAGGAGAGGCGTTGCTCTCTTGGCAGCTGGTGTCTCTGTCCGGGTCGGGGACCGAGCTGGAAAGATGGGGCCCGCCTTCGGTGGGCTCGCTTCAAGGTGGCTCGGCTGGGTGGTGGAAGGCCGAGCTCAACTCTGGACCAGCGAGGGCTCGGCTTCGGACGAGCTCGTCCTGATTGAGATGGACGGGGGCCGACCAGCTCGATGGATCTGACCTCTGAGGGGCTCCTCATGGCGGAAGAGGCTTGAGCTCGATTCCTAACCACGGGGCTCGACCTCGAGGGGTACACCTCGAACGGTGGCTTGTGCTCGGCTCCGGCCTAGGCGTCCCGACTTGGCGGGGACCAACCTGGCGGAGGATGGAGCTCGGCTTCGGCGGGCAGCCCCATTGCTCCAGGGGTGCTCAGCCCGGCGAAGGGGCTCATTGTGGAAATCCACCGTGGGGCCCGGTGAGGGCTCCACGTCAGTCTGTCCGTGCCACATCAGCGATCTGGCCGCATCAGCTTGTAAAATTGTTTTACATTCTTAATTGAAATTGTTTTGATTAATTGAGAATCATGAATGACAAAAAACTCTAGGAATATGATTCAAAGAGTTTAAGTCATTTCAATAATTCTTAAGGGTCATGGGTTAGCTTCTTTTGGGTCCTTAATCGGGTTATACCTAAGTTTAGATGCATTGGACTAAATAGAGAACTAATCTAATCAAATGTTGAGTTAGGATTTCTTCTCTATAGATCTCTCTAATAGTTAGATTGATTAGTCCATAGATCTAAATAGACCTAATTTGTGGCTCAGTGGTCAGCTCGAGTCTTTAGGCTAGTCTAATCAATTTTGATGCACCAATTAGTGTCTAGGTAAGTTTGGCATCTTGATCATGGTTCTTTGGGACTGCCTCTTACCTGGCCAACTCGGTTGGTGTCTAAGGCAAGATGGTTAATGGCGAAACCTAACCCATGATCTCACTTACCTGGCCATTGTGGTCGATCAGAATTGATTAGATAGCTCACTGACTCGTGTTAACCCATGTCAACCAAGGTTAATCAGTCTTGTCTGATTTTAGGTGCCCATGGGTCATGAGTTATGAGTAACCCTCGTTTGCTGATATGGTAGTGAGAGGTTGATCCATGTCTTCTTCTATCACAATAAGATTAAATCCTCTAAATTATTAGGTCCATAAAAGGAAGAAGTTATAGGGATAACCAAGTCCTAGCCTCCCATTAAGTGGGATGGTAATGGGTCCAATAGTTGAGTGTTCATCGGCAGATCCAAAGATCGAGTATTCATTGGGCTATTGAAATTGTTGTTCTTAATATGATGGCTCAGTGTGACTCTCTTAAAGGTAGTCAGGTGGGCCGGCCAAAGTCGGACTTGACTATTCGTTAGTTAGAAGCATCGAATTTTGCCATGTTAATGGTTGGACCTAACCGGGACCTTCAATAGGAGGCCCAAAGGCCGATTGAAATGCACCTTGGGGCAAAACCTAAATATTAGAGGTTACTTAGAGAAGTAATCGGTTAAAGAACATACCTTTAGATGCGCATGGGTGGGTTGGCCAAAGTTGGGCTCATGTATTGTCTATTGGACTCTAGTACCCATTAAGGAATTAAAGTAAGTTCTCGGATTAGAGGTAGAGGCTACCAGTCTGAATAATTAGTGGGAGGGCCTTTAGACTGAAGTCCATGTCTATAGGATAATAATTCATATACATTAATTAACTTTGGTTTTCCTTTTAGATGTCTTCCAATCTATCGTTCCGGTCTCTTGTCGATAACGAGAAGCTCAAGGATCCTAACTTCGATAGCTGATATCGAAGGCTCAGGATTGTCCTACAGCATGAACGGATTTTGTATGTGATATCAAATTCGATACCTGAAACCCCTACTCTCAATGCTCGGGATTCAGTTAGAGACACTTATCAGAAATAGCTCTCTGACAGGACCACTGTCTGATGCATAATGTTGGCAGCGATGAACGATGAGTTCAGTCACAAGTTTGAGGAAGCCCAGCCAGAGGAAATCCTTCAAAGGTTGAAGGAGTCCTTTGGGACACCAGATGATGTTGAGAGGTACAGGGTCTCCTGTGCTATCTACAATGCACGGATGCATGATGGGACCTCAGTCACTGATCATGTATTGTACATGATCGAGATGATTGAGTGCCTGGGCAAGCTCGGATGTCCCTTGCATGAACAACTTGGAAAGGATGCAATTCTTAATTCCCTCCCCTCTTTCTATCTAGATTTTCTTGATCATTATAGAATGAATAAGCTTGCAGTTAATTATCATGGTATGTTGGGATTGCTACAGACTTATGAGAAAGACCACCATCTGAACAAAGGGGTGGTGAATCTAGTGGAAGGATCTTCGGGAGGGTGTCGTCCCTTCAAGAAAGGAAAAAAAAGTAAAGGAAAACAGGTGCAGAATGCTTCTAGGCATAGTCAGGCCAAGAAGGAGAATGCTGATAAGAACCAAGCGGAGTGCTTCTTCTGCAAGAAGCGGAGACATTGGAAGAGGAACCGTCCTCTTTACATTGTGTCCCTTGACCCGAACAGGTCCAAGAAGAGGAAGCAGCCAAAAGGTGCTGAACAAGATATTTATATGATAACACCCTGTAGTTTCTCTATCTGCGATACTACTAACTAGGTATTGGATACTGGAAGTCCAATTCATATTTGCAATTCTTTGCAGGGACTTCAAGTTAGTAGAATATTCGAGGATGGCGAGAGATTCTTGAACGTGAAAAATGGAAGCCAAGTTCCAGTCCTGGCGTTGGGAGTCCTCAAACTAGTTTTCGAGTCTTGATAATCATTTTGAATGAGTGTCATTATTGTCCATCTTTTATTTTAAATATCATTTCGTAGGCCAATTGGCCATGTATGGTTACGAACTATCAATAAAGAATGACATTTACAAAATTATTTGGAATGATTCTGTTGTAATGAATGGATATATGAATAATGGCATTTATGTATTATCATGACCTATTAGTGTAGTGTACATGTCTAGTAAACGTCCTAGGATAGATAATGTTAGCGATGCATACCTATGGCATTGTAGACTAGGTCATATTAACAAGAACGGGATAAACAGGTTAAAGTCCGAGGGTCTCCTTAACTTTAGTGAAAGTGGTTCACTTCTAACATGTGAGTCCTGTCTTCTTGGAAAAATGACAAAGTCACCTTTTATTGGAAAAGATGACCAAGCCAAAGAAATTCTAAGTATGGTACATACTGATGTATGCGGATCGATGAATATTAGTGTTAGAGATGGGTACAGTTATTTCATTATATTTACAGACGACCTTTCAAGGTATGGTTATGTCTTCTTGATGAGACATAAATCTGAATCGTTTAAAATATTCAAAAGATATCATAATAAAGTAGAAAAATAAACTGGAAGATATATCAAAACCCTTCGATCAGATCGAGGCGGTGAATATTTTTTCAGAAAGTTTTTGACATATCTTGAGGAGAATAAGATTCTTTCTCAGTGGATACTTCCAGGGACACCTCAGTTAAATGGAGTGTCTGAAAGGAGGAATCGAACCCTGTTAGACTTGGTTCGGTCCATGATGGGTTTTGCTTCTCTGTCACTGTCCTTTTGGAGATATGCTCTAGAATCAGCCTGTTACCTTTTAAATAGGGCTCCGAGTAAATCCGTTAACAAAATCCCATATGAGATATGGACTGAACATAAGCCGACACTCTCACACCTTCAGGTCTGGGGTTGTCCGGCTTATGTAAAACATTTGGAAATGGATAAACTTAGACCTAGGTCTGATCGGTGCCTATTTGTTGGGTATCCAAAAGAGTCTAAGGGATATTGCTTCTACTTGACTAAGGAACAAAAGTTGTTCGTCAGTCTTAGGACTATCTTTTTGAAAAAGGAGTTCATTGGTGAAGGAACTATAGTCGCTATGATTGAACTTAGTGAAGTTCAACAAGTAGAATAACCGACACACTTAAGGGATAACATATAATCGGTTATGATAAGATCACACCTAGAGCCCACACAGGATCCATTAAGGAGATCCGGTAGGGTACCGAGTCGATCGGACAGATATTACGGTTTCTTGGTCTAGGACGGTGATCCCATTAAACTTGATGAGAACAATGAGGATTCGATCCCTATATGGATGCGATGCAGAGGTCCGACTCTAAGAAATGGCTAGGTGCCATGCAATCCGAAATGGAATCCATGAAAATCAACAATGTATGGATATTGGTTGATCCGCCTGAAGGGATAAAATCTATTGGGTGTAAATAGATTTTCAAGAGGAAAAGGGGTGCAAACGGGCAGGTGGAGACCTATAAAGCCTATCTGGTTGCCAAGGGATATCGTCAACTTTATAGTATTGACTATGACGAGACGTTCTCTCTTGTGACAATGCTCAAGTCCATTCGGATCATGCTTGCTTTAGCAGCACATTTTGACTATGAAATCTGGCAAATGGATATTCGAATAGCTTTCCTGAATGGTGAGTTGGAAGAGGAGGTGTATATGATACAACCTGAAGGATTCACTCCATAGACGAGTCAAAGGTGTGCAGGCTTCAAAAGTCCATCTATGGACTGAAGCAAGTATCAAAGAGTTAGAATATGCGATTTGATAAGTGTATCAAGTCGTATGGCTTCGTTAGGAATGGAGAAAAACCTTGCATTTATAAATGGGCTAATGGTTATGTGATCGTGTTCCTTGTATTGTATGTGGATGATATTCTCTTAATCGGGAATGACATCCCAGCACTACAAGGAATAAAGATCTGGTTGTCATCTCAGTTCTCTATGGAAGACTTGGGTGAAGCCTCTTACATACTGGGTATGAAGATCTATATAGATAGATCTAAGAGGCTTTTGGGACTGTCCCAGTCTATGTACATCGACACTGTGTTGAAAAAGGTTCAGCATGAAAAATTTCAAGAAAGGTTATCTCCTGATAGGCACTGGAATTGATCTCTTCAAAGAGGATTGTGTGATAACTCCTGAGGAGAGAGAGTGTATGAGCAGAATCTGATATGCTTCGGTAGTGGGTTCTATCATGTATGCTATGACATGTACTAGACTAGACGTGGCATACTCACTAGGCATAGTGAGCAGATACCAGTCTGACCGAGGTGAAGCTCATTGGAAGGTGGTAAAGACCATCCTTAAGTACTTGCAAAATACTAAAAACCAATGACTAATTTATGGAGAACCTGACTTGAAACTTATGGGGTATACTGATTCCAGTTTCCAGTCAGATAAGGATGATAGCAAAAGTGTGTCAGGATTTTTCTTCATTCTAAATGGAGGAGCGATCTGTTGAAAAAGTTTCAAGCAGCCTACTGTGGCGGACTCAATATGCAAAGCAGAGTACATTGCAGCATCGGATGCATCGAAGGAAGTTGTATGGTTACGAAAGTTCCTTGGCGAGCTGGAAGTGGCATCTTTCCTGGATGGTCCTGTTCCGGTGTATTGTGACAGCACTGGAGCCATTGCTCAAGCCAAAGAGCTGAAGTCTCATCTCCGCACAAAGCACATTCTGTGGCGCTATCACCTTATACGAGAGATCGTGAAACGAGATGATATTAACATTCTAAAGATCGATGGAAAGGAAAACCTGGCTGACCCTTTCACTAAAGCCATAGGAATTCAAGAGTTTGACAGTTATAAATGAAAAATGAGAACGGGATTTTGTATCTATTGGCTTTAGTCCAAGTTAGAGTTGTTGGGAATTGTGTCCCAAAGCCAATCATCTAGGCTATAGACGGTTGTGCTATCTTGTAACTGTATATGTTTTTTAATAAATAAAAGTTATTCTTTTTGGCTGTTCATCATATTTGCATTTTCTTGAAATGAACTCTTGTATGATGGAGTCCTTGGAACTACATTGTTTGATATAGAGAAAATATATCAAGTAGTTCTTAAACTGGTTCACAACCAAATGATACATTGTTATAGGACAACAATGTATCAAGTATAGGTTGTTGAATGTCACATTTGTTGGTTGTCCTCTTAACCAAGGAGTGTGGAGACACTGGTGTGACATGCAAGTGAAATGTGTGATATCTCGCTGAACATGACCATCTACGGAGCTCCTTTCTGTCAAAGGATTGCTCATGAAGGGATATGGATATATATGTCCCTCAGACCTGAGATCACCATGGTAGCTTGCAAGCAACTTACTGTACTTTGGTGTCGGACTACTTGGATTTCTAATCCAGTAATAGAAGGTTTCTAGGTGCAGTCAAGTACTTATGGAGTGGTGGTGGATCAAGATGGAATTGATCTCTCCAAATAGTATGGAGTGAATGACTTATTGTGTCTCAATTTAGCAAATCCCTGGCCAGGATAGTTCTTGTGAGGAGTCACAGAACTTGTAAAGTTGAGACATGATCTGGATAAACTAAATTAGGGTTGGCAATCGAACTCTAGGTCATCCTGAATATTATGAGATCAAAGGGATGAATTATGCGGTAATTATATTCTAGAGGTTCTAGAGAGGTGCTCTACATCTTCGACCTATCCGGATATTGGGTATCATTGCTAAATGAGGACTTTGACTGGTACTGGAAGTGTTCCAGTGCTACCGGCTTAGTGTTTAAACCTATGAGGTCACACACCATAGGGGTTTCTATATGATCTTAAGGTTGATCGACGGTTAAGAATCGTTTGCTGTCACTGGCGGTCAATATGATTGACCATGTATCGATACTTGAGGGGTCAACACTTGGCTATGACAAGAAAAATTTTTTTGAAGATTTTTCTGGACGAGCCGACTCGATCCCTGCTCGAGTCGACTCGTTGAGCCGACTCGACCCCTGCTCGAGTCGACTCGTTGAGCCGACTCGACCCCTGCTCGAGTCGACTCGTTGAGCCGACTCGACCCCTGCTCGAGCTGACTCAATCCCTATTCGAGCCAACTCGAATGAACAGTCTGACTATTCTGTGTCCTGGATGAGCCGATTCGAACCTGCTCGAGTCGACTCATCTTTGCTCGACCAGAAATCCTTGAATGGCTTTTCTAGGATGTTTTTGAAAGGTTTTGACCTGGTTTGAATTTCGAATTCAAGCTATTTTGGCTCCAAACTTTCATGGAATGATTGTCATTCCTTCCTAATGTGGTTTAAGTCAATATGGTATGCTCCTTGACTTTCTCTCCCAATTACTCCTTCCTCTTTCTCCTTCTCTTGGCTTTCTTTATAAATAAGTGTTATTTTAGGGCTGCTGGGTTAAGAGAGAAGTTCTTGATTATTTGTCTCTGAATCTCATTGCTGCCGAGATTCTGAGAGGGAAGAAAAGGGTTATGAGGACTTGGGCATTGGGTGTGTGGACTCCTAGCACTCAAGCTAGGTCTTGGGAAGAGAGCTAGTTAGGAAGGGTCCACCTCTCCTCTTCGTCATCCATGAAGAAGAAAATCAGCCCAAAGGATCCCAAAGAGCTAGCACTCCGAGGGAGTTGATCAGAGTTGAGCCCAGGTGTGGATCACCTGTAGAGGCCAGACACGTGTGTGGCTCAAGAGCATCATCCTTGGAGCACTGCCACCGCATCCATCAAAGGTATAATAGTAAGGTACTTTTATATCCTTGCTCTTCTCTTGTTTTAATGTTTGTATTGCATATTGTTTTATTATACTAGATCCTGTTGTGGGCAGATTGGTAGATCGTTTAAATCGATCTACCAAGCCTTCCACTGTGCATATTTTTAAATCATTTTAAATATATCTGTTTCTGCCTTGCTTTTGCATATTGTATGCATGATGTTGGTATTATTTCACCTTCACCTAGTTGACTGGAGATCCCAAGAACTAGGTTCAAAAGGGACAACTAAATTATGAAGAGGTCAACGAAGCACTAAGGATGTAAATTCCTACTAATTCCTATGATTATCAGTGCTACCTGCTAGAGATACTAGGATAAGCATAGCTTTTAATGATTCTTATAACATGAATATCATGTGGGGTAAAATAGAATACTCTTAATAAGAATCACCTATGTGAGTGTGAATTGGGCCAATTCTATGAGAATTTTAAAGGCTTTAATTCTCTAAAGCACTCATGAAACCAGGAGTTGTTCAGAGCCAAAATGAACATAATCATGAGAACCAAAATGAATGCTCGTAAAGAAGTTGTGTGATTGTTATTGTTTTAGTTTACATCAAACGCTGGAAAGTTCAAGACATCATGCTCACTTTTAGCAAGTAAACTCGATAACAAAACACAAAAGAATGTTCACAGTCACAAGCTACCTATCCTGATACAACTTCATTCCATTTACTCTCTTTAAGTATCTGCATATTCATTTACATTTAAAATCTATGTTTGTGGAGGATCGTCTTTACTGATCTTTGATCTTAGTTCAAAATTTCATTCATGTGGGGGATTGTTAGAAAAAGTGAATAGAAATTTTTATTCCTAAACTACCCTTTGAACATGGAAAATTTAGTCTCACATGGAAAGTTTGGAAAAAGTTAAGGCTCTTTATAAAAAAACCTTTTCTCTTGTTCTTGCATTTAAGCTCACCATAAGTGGAGAGCTTAAGGGTGATGCTACCATCACCTGTGCGCGCGCACGTACGCGTGCACATGCGCATGCGCATCGTACATGCCCGCGCACATGCGCATGTGGGCGACAAGGATGCAATGGATGCTTTGTAGGTGTACTTTGCACGTGCGCATCATTGCGAGGAGCATGGAAAGCTTTAAAAAATTTTTTGATAAAAAAAGATCAAGCGGTCAGGATTGATTGAGTCAAGATCGTCTTATAATGGACTAAGATCGTGTCAGTCTGGGTCTAAGAATCGGCTCCTCCAGTGTAAGAGTCGGTTTAATCAGACAGTCAAGAAACCCTGTGGTCTGGACGAGCCGACTCTGATGCTTAGAGTCGACTCGGTTCCAAGGTCGAGTTGACTCTAGTGTCAAGAGTCAGTTGCGATCGGCAAGCATTTATTCATGAAACGATGATCGTAGCAATCAAAGCACTACGATGATCGGCTAATCACGTATCCATTCACGGATCAACGTATCCAAGGGTGTTGATAGTGCCATCGGATCATGAAACGGCGTATTGAGAAGCACACTGATCACATGATCTATAGATCATGGTACGTATCCGCGTATCATGGCTTCCGATGGGCATATTGATTGCGTGTTTTTTAGATCACGGTTGAGGAAAGGCGTATTCTACTATGAAATGGCTTATCAAACCATTGGTTATTCCCTCCAATCAAATCTGAGGGTTGCTTCCAAGGGACACCTTAAGTCTATAAATAGATCTTCATTCCTCATTCATTTAATTCCAATTTTTCTTTCATTCTCTTAGGCATTTGCATACTTTGAATAACAAAGTATAGCTATAGTGCATAGAAAAATCTCTTAGGAATTTGCATCCTCTAATTAATAGAGTATAGCTATAGTGCATATAAAAGAGAAAAGCATTCATGGTTCGAATTTCTGGTGAATTGTAGTACTACTTTCGCCAGAAAAATATCGTTGTACCTTGGGAGACAATCATCATATACCGTAAGCATCATTGCGGGGCAAAATTGTCTTAAGGACATAGAGTGTAACTCTTGACTCGGTCTTTTTAAATAGGTAGCCACAAATATTATAATCATTACACAGACAAGTATGCTATGAAAGATTGTTGCACAATAAAAATTCATAGAATGGTTGTTGTATTAGCTCAGATGTTAAGGCACGGCTAGTTTAGAAAAGAAAATGAATCGGAGGTCATGATCCAAGTCGATAGAAGCTTTTGAAAGAGAGCTCAATCTGCCATTGGATAAACTTGACAAAGTTCTGCATCAAATGGCCAAAGAAAGGCTAGCTTGAGTTGATAGCAGAGACTGACAAAAAAATTTTGATTTTTTGGTGTCACATGTACCTAGCATTAGCCATGAACACTTCGTTGCATGGAGGAGGAATCGATGTTACCGGAATGCATCGATGCTTGTAATCTAGAGATGTAAATGGACCCTGTCGGATTTGTTCTTTTTTTTTCTTGAAAAAGGGTGAAGGGTATAACCTACCCAGATTCCCCATCTTTCCCACCCCCGCCTCCCGGAAAAAAAAAAAAAAAAAAAAGAGTTGGGATAAATACAGTTTCATTTTAATGGAGTTGGGTGGATTTCATCCACTGTTTGCTTTTTTTTTTTTAAAGAAAAGAATAAATACATGGAAGAGAGAGCGGTTAAGAAAAGAAGCCAATAACCGAAGCAAACTAATGAAACGGAAAGAAGAGTTGAATTATTAGGGTTCATTTTACATTAGAAGGTGTATAGTTGTACAGAGCCTTTTAAAGAAACGAAAAGAAAACATTTTACGAGAAATGGGATAATCCAAGAAGGATTGCATGCCATCAAAGATGTACAAACCTGTTTGATGGCAGAGGATGGTATCCTTGGGTGCATGTATTGCGATCAAAGGAGGTTGCATTCTTTAGGATTGGAGGAAGGAAAAGGAAGAGAGGAGATTATGGTGGCTATCTAGCTAGGTCAACAATCCCAATTTTCCTGGAAGGTGAAACTTACATTAGAGTTGAAAATTTTTATCCTAAAGTTTGGCAGAAGAGATTCCACAAGACGGTTCAATGCTCTCCAAGTTTCCCTTCTTGCTAACGCCTTCTGAAATTAAGCCTCCTACCAATCTCTAGCTATTCATGCATGGATAGCTGCTTTCTCTGTCTATATAGGATCTAGAACTGACAATCATTTAGCTAGCAGAAGTTAATTAAATATTTCAAAAATTTATATATGAAATTGCGTGGCTTATAACATAAAGGAATGTTATCCTATACAAATTGCAGATGAAATACTGTGCGCTAAGAGGCCACTTATTAATTACCGACCTAATAGTGTTTTTTAGATGATAAAGAGAGGCTAAAGGGACCCGCCCAGCATTTATTAAAAAATAAAAGAATTTACATGTTGGAAGAGAGAACAAAATCAGTCAGAGAGAGAAAAGGGATGAACAATAAGAACCAGTAAAAATCACAAGGTATTTGCTATGGTGTTCCAAAGGATAGAATCATCATTTAGATAAGAAAAAAAATACTGGCCATTTGATTTAACATGGATCATTAATATATATCTATCCATCAATAAATTTTTATAATCAATTATATACATGGCTAGTGTAGATAATTTTATAAAATTTCAGGTATAATTGTAGTTTGCTATAGGCCTCTCTCTTCCAACCAACTGTCCCTCGTCACTTTCTTTCTTTGCACCCCCCTCCCCATCGATGCCATGCTCCCTCCAGCATGATGGTGCCGCCTGCCTCTGCACCCTGGCGGTGCCACCTCATCCCTCTTTTCGCCAACCATTCCCTCCCTCTCTCTCCACCCGCCTCTCCACAAGTTTTTTTTTTTTTAAATAAAGATTATGGGTTAACCGATTTAATGACCTACTAAAATTAAATTTATTTTATTAACTTTATCCCATCAGCAGTCAGGATGTACTTCTTTTTTAATAAACTATATTAAACGATTATGGTAGCAACTTCCAAATCAAAAAATAGGTAGAGAGCAAGGAGTATTCTTGATTTTATTCTAAGTTCTCCCAAAAGTTAGTAATTTATTTTGATTGCAAAAAATAGACTGCTTATTGAAAATTTGAAGACCAGTATAAGTAATATAAGTGATGGATGATTGCTAAGAAAAATATGAGAATTTCTCTCGTTCCAAACATTCCATATCACCGCAACAAATAACATGAGAATGAGTTATTTTGAGAAATTCTTAGGTCTCCATTATCCATCTAATGGTTATTACAAAGTTATTAGACCTGGCCCAGGTCTTGACCCAGACAGAATACTAGGTCAATGGGTTAGCGGTTCAACTGCCGGGTTAATGATTGAATCGGCAGATTAATGCACCTAGTAATGATATAAAGAAATCCAAGGCGGATGCAAAAAAATCCATGGCCCTGTTCCTCCGTGCTGGGCTCCAGACGACCCAGCTTAAAGAAAGCCAGTGCCTATCTAGCTCATCCCATTTTCTCATGGAGGAGAGTGAAGAGATAGAAGGATACAAGTGGCTCTAGATTCTTCCGGTGCTCCTTCCAATCCATTCCTGACATGCACCAATAGGTCTTCTCCTATCACTTTATAAGTTAATAAAACTAGTGTCTTCCTCTAATGATATTCTTCATAGAAAGGTTAGGGAGAAGTAATGCCATAATTTTTCTCTACATTTGCCATTTTTTCCATCCATGGAGTAGCCCATGGAAAACCATTGACTCGGTAGAGGCTAGCTCGGTAGGGATGACGGTGGCCTGGCAGGGGAGCTCAGGGTAGCAGATCTGGATATGGCGGAAGTAGAGATCTCCAAAGGAGGAGATCGTGTAGAGAGGATGGAAGGGGGTGATGATGCGGTAGACGACAAAGAAGCTAATGGGGCCGGTCGTGGTGGGCTCGCCGGCGAGGGAGCCGTCGGAGGAGGAGATGGTGTAGGAGATAAGGAAGGTGTTGTAGGGGATGATAGTGGACATTGAGCCTTGCGGTGGTGGCTGCGGAGAGGAGAGAGAACGGTGAGGAGGGCAGCAGTGTAGGTGGCCATCATGAGATGGGGGAGCACCGGAAGGGATAGGAAGATGAGGTGAATGTTCAGGTCTTTCGGAGGGGTAAAATAGAAATTTTTTAAAAAATCTCTTACCTAAAGGCCGAACTAGAAGAAGACGAAGAATGGAGCTCCGTAGTTCTTGCTGCCACCGTCGTTGTCGAGATCTCAGTTTTCAGTTGCCATTGTCGCCGCCGAGATCTCGGTCCTCAACTGTCACCACCACAATCGAGATCTCAATCCTCTGCTGTTGTCGCCGCTGTTGAGATCGAGTACTTAGTTTTAGCTCCCACTATTGCCACCGGTAGCTACTCGACCCTCCGTTGCCTTTGCTGTTGCCTTGTTCACCGAGAGGAAGGGGGAAAGGTCGAAGGGGATTGGCCGGTGATCGGGGTCTCAACCGAGTTTTACCAGTTTTTGCAGGTCATGGTTCAACTAGGCGGGTCGAATAGGTTCTTCTGTGTTTTAAATACAATTGGGTAGATTGCATACCTGGCCCGGTTCCATGATCGGGACATTGGGTCACCGGTCCGATCGACCGGGCTGGGCCGGGTTTAATAACACCGGGTTATTAGCCAAGCTAAAACACCAAACTTTCTCTGAACGAGTTCTTCCAACTAGGCCATCAAACTTTATCAGGAAGGTGCATTATTTGGTAACTCCAAGGAAGAACTTACGATATGATAATGAGGAAGTTGGACGGGGAAGGTAATAAATTGACATGGCACCAAGAGTCCTCGCCCACCCCATCAAAATGTGAGCTTCAATCCTGTCAACTTTAAGATCATGGATCAGATCAGATATCCTTATCTCGGTATATCCCGACATAAACTACCTGATAGTTGGAGGGTTTCTGTAAAATGAACTCTTTATCAACAAACATTCTCCCTCCAGAGGCACTAGAAATAGTAAAATAGAGGATCCTCTAACCACCCAATATGGGAAGCCAGCAGAATGACATTATAATACCAGCAATTGGGTTTTAATTTGTTTCTCATGATTGGATGCCAGGGTTGTTACCAGTATCAGTTCTTATAATTATTACTGTTAATGGGAGGTCTCCCTTGCTTGCCAAGACTCATCAAATTCCCTCTAGCAGTTGGTGAGTGTAGAGGTTTCACAGCAACAACCGCACCCTTCAAAGCTAAAATCCCAAACCAAAAGGGTATTTCGGAAGATTACAGAAAGACCCTTTTACCATCAGGTAGAAGTATTCGCATGTCAGTCCGAATTTTCACTCCTTACGATATACGTCACGAACTGATCAATGGTCTTGTTAATTCATCCATTCATTACCATTCATGCATGCATCGATTATAATATGATAAGATGATAGAATAGAAGAGGTATAGGTTATGGGAGCGATCACCTATATTATTTGTCCCCGTCTTTTTACACACCCCATCATTCATACATGGATGGTGGGTCATCGAGTTGGACCCTTCAGTTCATGTCATGAACCAGAGAGACTCCGGATCGGTGAAGGTTGTTTTGGTAATCTAACCTGCTGCACGTTTAAAAGCGTTTCTTGCTTTGTGATCACTCTAAAGTTCTGCTCGACCCACCGCCAGGGACGACCGGCCGAGGCCCGTGCTTGAGGAAATGGGACGCCGGTGTGCAATATCCAATGTTCAAATGTTCGACGTATCTCATCACCTAATCAACCCAACGTACGTACGTATAATCTCCTATATATTTGAACCCCCAACATTCACGTACTGCTGTGCCAAAGTTAACAGCACATCTCACATTTCCTAGCTACCAATCTATCCACCAGCTAGCAAGGGATGGGTGCCACTCTTCCATCTCTAACATTCTCCATGGGAGCTTTTCTTCTTGCCTCGAGTATTTTCCTGGTGTTGCCGGAGTTTTCGGCAGGCATTACGAGGCATTTTAAGTTTGATGTACGTGATTAATTTGTAGCTAGTTCCATTTGGAGATCGATCATGAGCTATTAGTTATTATTGCTAAGCTAATAGAGCATGATTCTGTGTTTCATTTCCCCACGATTTGGTTTTACAGATTAGGTTGCAGAACGTAACACGATTGTGCCGCACGAGGAGCATGGTGACGGTGAACGGGCAATTCCCGGGGCCTAAGATCGTCGTAAGAGAAGGTGACCGGGTTGTCGTGAAGGTGGTCAACCATGTTCGGAATAATATCACCATACATTGGTACGACCATGCATTGCATTCATATGCTTACATGAGTCGGAGTCTCGGAGACGACGCTTTTTTTCATTTTTACTTACCGTGGTTTGATTGGGCTGACGAGAACTATGAATGGTGGGACAGGCATGGTATCCGGCAGTATCGAAATGGTTGGGCCGATGGCCCAGCATACGTAACGCAATGCCCGATCCAGACGGGCCAGAGCTATGTCTACAACTTCAGAATAGTAGGCCAGAGAGGCACCCTTTGGTGGCACGCTCACCACTCTTGGCTGAGGGCCACGGTCTACGGACCCTTGGTCATCCTCCCCAAGCGTGGCATCCCTTACCCCTTTCCCAAACCTCACGAAGAAGAAGTTCCCATTCTCTTTGGTACGTAATGACGTCCATCATATCAAAACCAAAACCTGTTGATTAGATTTCTTTCTTTAGAATATGCTCCTTTCTTTGAAAATTAACAAGTCACCGTACTAGCTGCTGGCAGTATATAAGCTTTTTTTTTTTTTTTTTTGGGAATCACAGGTGAATGGTTTAATGAAGACCCCGAGGCTGTCATTGCCCAGGCCCTTCAGACCGGTGGAGGCCCAAATGTGTCCGAAGCTTACACGATCAACGGACTGCCCGGTCCCTTGTACAATTGTTCCGCTAAAGGTAATTTTCTGCTCGAACTAAGATAAAAATCGAACCCATCTCGTGCCATCAAAACCGGAACCTGCTTGATAGATAGGGAAGAGCAGGACGTGTTCCGGACCGGGATGGAAATTAAAAAACATCCACCCATTCTAACGACATTTCCATGCTACACGCGAGCCCGACCCAACCATGGCTGGTTCATCCATCCGTTGCCGGACGTGTTGGTAGGTAGTCGAGTAACGTTAAGCATGCATGGCATTTTGGGATTTTGACAGATACGTTCAAGCTAAAGGTGAAGCCCGGGATGACGTACCTCCTCCGTCTGATCAACGCTGCACTCAACGACGACCTCTTCTTCAGCATCGCCAACCACTCCATGACCGTCGTCGAGACCGACGCCAGCTACGTGAAGCCCTTCGAAACGGACACCATCCTCATCGGCCCGGGCGAAACCACCAATGTTCTCCTCCGCACCAAGCCCGCCCCCACAAATGCCACCTTCTTCATGCTTGCGAGGCCCTACAACACCGGTCTCGGCACCATCGACAACACCACCGTCGCTGGCCTCCTCGAGTACGCTTCCACCTCATCCACCTCCAACAAAAACCTCCTCAAACCAAACCTCCCAGCTATCAATGACACCGCCGCCGCTGCAAACTTTAGCACCAAATTGCGCAGCCTGGCGAGCACGCGGTTTCCGGCCAACGTGCCCCGAACCCCGGACAGGCGCTTCTACTTCACCGTCGGGCTCGGCACGAGCCCGTGCCCCAAGAACCAGACATGCCAAGGGCCCAACGGGACCAAGTTCGCGGCGTCGATCAACAACGTGTCGTTTGCGCTCCCATCCATGGCTCTCCTCCAGGCCCATTACCTGGAGCAATCCAAGGGGGTCTACACTACCGACTTCCCCAACAACCCTCCGTTCCCGTTCGACTACACCGGGACTCCACCCAACGACACCTTCGTGACCAACGGGACCAAGGTGGTGGTGCTGCCCTTCAACACGAGCGTGGAGCTCGTCATGCAGGACACCAGCATCCAAGGTGCGGAGAGCCACCCGTTGCACCTCCACGGCAACAACTTCTACGTGGTGGGGCAAGGCTTCGGCAACTACGACCCGACGAAGGACCCGGCCAAGTTCAACCTTGCGGACCCGGTCCAGAGGAACACCGTCGGAGTGCCATCCGGCGGATGGGCTGCCATCCGATTCCGAGCCGATAACCCTGGTAAGTCTAGGTTCGATTAACATTGATTTTCGAGGAAATTAATTTGTGTGTTGATTTTTCGATCGCTATGGGCTAGCCATGCCAGCCAAGGCCATTAAATGATGAAAGGTTGACTTACAAGCCAGTATTGACCGTTGACTTCTGAGTCGCATGACAGGGGTGTGGCTCATGCACTGCCACTTCGACGTGCACCTGAGCTGGGGACTGAGGATGGCGTGGGTGGTGAACGACGGGCCGCTACCTAGCCAGAAGCTACTACCTCCACCGTCCGATCTTCCAAAGTGCTGATCATCGATCATATCGACCCGGGTTGGATCTGGTCCGGACACTTTTGGTCAATTTTTGGTGTTCTGTTATTGGAGTTCCTAGCTTAAGTCCCCCTAATTTATCATGCCTTTTGGTTTGCCAAATTCAAATGATCAAGCCCATAGAAGTGGTTTGATTTGTGTTTGTTCTTCCTCTCAAAAGTCTTGATGAACAACATGTACGTAGACGGCAACGCTGCACCTCTTGCAAGTGCTGTGTTTATCTTTGTCATGGTTTTGATTTCTTTTTGGGTGTTCGATCTCCATCGATCAATAAAATTAATTAAGATCAGTTCATTATCAATTTATATATCCTGTGTCACATGGAACTCTTGGTTCTAATTTATAATGTGTTCTCTCTCTTGATTCTCGGTTAACCGATCTTTTAAAAGCCTACTAATTAATTATATACAACACATTTGTACCGTTGTAGTGCATGCATGCATGTGGCGGAATTAAACTTTAGTTCGGACATACATATATACTGTGCGACACATATTCGACCATGTATCATGGCAATTATCTGATATCGAGTTATGCTAGAAGTAACCACCAATCTAGGCCAAATCTCATAGCTAACGTCTACCATCATATGAAAATACCTAAAATAACTTTTGTC
This sequence comes from Areca catechu, assembly GCA_021397845.1. Classification (NCBI taxonomy): domain Eukaryota; kingdom Viridiplantae; phylum Streptophyta; class Magnoliopsida; order Arecales; family Arecaceae; genus Areca; species Areca catechu. The sequence continues at coordinate 4,015,624 of CM038040.1, read as the reverse complement.
ATGCTGTAGGATCGACGACGACCCCGACAGAAGGCATCATTTAGTGGGTCTCGATGACATCGTTATATCATTTTTGGAAAAAGGAAGCATAGGAAACGGACACGAAGAAAAGAATCCACTTACCTTGGCTAGCGATGATGGATCGGTCCCCTTTCCTAGCTAGGCATCACAGAATAAGCAAATAAAGCAACAAAGCTTAAAACACTATGGATTAATTGTTTACTAATTGCTTGCATTGCGGCTGCGGGTAGTTTGTTGAGTTAATTGTAGCAACTTGGTAATATATATATATATATATATATATATATATATCTTTTGGAGTTTATTTATTACTACCATGGTGTCTTTCAATTCTGAGTTTCCAAGTTTATTTGTTCTGGTTTTAATGTTTTTTAGAGTTTTTATCCGAAACTTGTGTGCTGCATCAAGTGTTAATGCGAGTGATCCGGGTCATAATTTGCCAATATAAAGGATTGTAATATTTCACTTGGTGCATATATAAATGAATTAAGAGTGCTTATCCAAAAGGACATCATCTCCAGAAGGTGTTGTTTAATTTAATTTTAATTTGCTCTCAACATCCTTTTATCCCATTCACATTCCACACAACTTTATGTTTCCATTCTTCTATTTTAATCCTTCTTTTCTTTGACTCGGATCTTCTAAATCGAATTAAATTTTGCACTTTGCACTTTGACTGGACTGGACTACTCGAGATCACATGGTGCCATGTGGAGCTAAAACGTACGGTCATTATGTTGCCACGGCAGTGCCATTCCCCGTTCACCAGCTGCACCACATGCCATGTGAATAAAATTTATGTAACCAAAACAATGGAGAAGCAAACAAAGGGAGTAGCCAAAGCCAGTTGTGCCATGGATAAAAGAAGAACATATATACGATCTCATGCCTTTTGAGAGCCCTTTTGTTCTCTTGCAACCAGAATTAAAATATCTATATATATTGCTTTATTTTTTATACCTATATATAAGGAAATAAGAGTTTAGTATTTTATCATCGTCCTCTAGCAAGAACTAAGCTATTGATCTGGCCATAGGCCCATGGCGAACGATCACATGCAAAGTTATGGTAGAATCTTAGCACGCGGATCTTCATCAATCAGTAGATGCCTTTGCACGATAATTGACAATCGGACATTTTCGATCTGCAATAAGAGTTGCATGTAACCCATCAAATAATTGAGCGGCCCGCTTGCCAGCACAAGCTAATGTCTCTATCTTTTTATGTTTCCTAATAAAGGCTGGATTTTTTTTCAGAACAACTGAAGCTTAAAGAAGCCTATACAATGCACATGGCAGACAGTGGAATCATAGATTAATTATTGACCATTCAAGCTTTTAATGGGTCAAAAAAAAAAAAAAAAAAAAATAGGGTCTTGTCCACTTTGTTAAAATACACCCAAACCTGATATATGCTCTCTCTATGAGCTAGCTGCACGTTAAAACTGAATCAATTATATGTGATGGATTTGAGTGCATGCTGAAAATAAGGAACTGCAAGTTATTTCACAAGATATATAAGGGATAATCATCTACCGCTCTCTTTTTTTGGGGTGCTCAACCAAAAAGATCGGTAGTCATGGACGGGCAAGCTATCTTAAATTTTCTGCAAGGTTAACACATGCTAAACTGAATGACTAAAAATTCTCATTTCTTAGACATTCAGAAAAGGAATACAGAGTTAGAAATTAAAGACATCTACTGCATATTTTCACAACCTTCCTTGATTTTAGGAAATTCATATTTCTTTTCTTGTATTCTTCCCATAAAACTATAAATTGGAAAGGGTGAAATGCATTTTGGATGACTCAGAGAAAGAAGCTCGTCTCTGCATTCGCATTTGTGCTGCACTGCGCGCCTGAATGCATGATGTATGTGGGCAAACCAAAAGAATGTTAATTCAAAAGACAATATACATTACAAAGATTTTATTTATTGTATGTATATATATATATATATATATATATATATATATATATAATTACATCAATTAAAATGATGCACTTGGAAAGTGTGTCGTGTTTGTCCCGAAGGTCTTTAGATTTCAGCATCAATGGCTCCGGTTAGCTCTTCCTTCCATCCAACACTCTACACCAGCCTAGATAACTCCAGGTGAAAATGTTTCACTTTCGCATGTGAGTTGTGTACGAGGACAGCTACTTGCTGATAATTAGATGCAGGGGCTGACGTGGCAACAAATAATCATGCTTTGTCACCTTGGATTCCAGTGGATCTTTTTCTGGGGATGTCCTTCACGTTCTTTGTGGCGTCTCAATCCCTGTCGGCGACTAGGTGTCAGACCGCCGGCCATCATTGTTTCATCTCTCTCTCTCCCCTTATCTCTGCTCCACCATGAGACGCCCCGAAGGCTCATTCACTTCTCATTGAGCTCCACGTGTCCAGATTCGTAAGATGATCGTTGGATTTTGGACGGGTCCCAATGCCCTTACGATGGGCGACGATCCTAGAGATATCAATGGATCGGATTCCGAATCGAAATTCAGATATTCAGATCCGGATCCAATTTTAACTATCGAATCTGGAATCGAATTCAAATATCCGACAAATCTAATTTTAAGATATCAGATCCGGACCCGAATGGATCTCGGGTATCCAGACTCGAACCCGGATCCGAATATCACTATGGCACATGAACTTGTAAGAGTGGAGGATTCTATTCTTTTATTTTTATAACCGTTCGATTATGATCCAACATTCCACATTTATATAAATATATATCATATTATTTTATTTAATTGGATTTCGGGTCCATCGGGTCTGGATATGAATATCCAGATCCGCATCCATTTAACTATGACTAATCAGATCCGGATCCGGATCCGAATAAATAGATCCAGATTGAGATCCAGATCCGGATCCATTGAATCCAGACTCGTGGATCTCGGATCCGGATTCGATCCGTTGACAGCTCTAGATGGCCGATGTGGACTCCTGGATCGTTTAAGGCCCACTTATAAGCAGCAGCATCGTTTAAAACTTCGAACTATTGAGGTGGATACAAGCGCGTATGGGCTTACATTGGAAGGCTGTTGCTACGTGGAGGGGGACTTTGAAATCATGGGAACAATGCACGTCCACGTACCACAGCCATATCTCAATTCGTTACACGAGAAATTCTTTGTAGTCCAGAATGGTATAAAAAAAATATATCATCAAATATAATTGTATCATGTAATTCTTATTTTTTAATATATATTTAATATTTAAAATTTTATTTTTTTGTTAAAAATTTTGAATGATAAAAATATTTTTTTAATAAAATATTTATGATATTCTGTAACTTAGATTATGATATCCCATAACTTAAATTTTGATATCCCCGTGACCAAGTTATGAATAGGGTATCATAATTCTGTTTACAGGATATCATAAAGTTGAGAGATTTTTTGTCATTAATTTTTTTCAATGACAAAAATATATCTCAATCTAATGACATCATGTGAATAGAGTTATGATATCCTGTTCAAAAACTTAATTATGGGATGTCATAAAGGAAATAACATTTTTGTCATTCAAAATTTTAAATAAAAAAATAAATGGTAGGTATTGAAATGATAAAAATGTCTTTCCCTTATATGACACTTCATAATCAAGTTGTGAACATGATATCATAATCATGTCCACAAAAATAAAATAAAAAAAATTTTTATTATTAAAAAAATTTAAAATTTTTAATAATAAAAATATCTATCAGACTTATTATATCCCGACATTCTATTCATAACTTGGCAACGGAATGTACTGCATGATATCATAATCTTTTATAAAAAAATATTTTTATTATTTAAAATTTTTAATAAAAAATAAAATTATAGTTATTAAACGTACGTTGAAAAATAAAATTTATATGGTCAATCAAGTTATGCAGTGTTGTTTTTTTTTTTTTTTTTTCCGACCTCACATGGTGTACAATGAATTTCTCTTCTCTGGACATCGCAGTTTTCTTGAAAGATATATATATATATATATAAGAAATACCGCTATTGCCATTTTTTTAGATGGGAGAAACTAGTAGTGGATTTGGAAGTTCTATACGAAACACCTTGAGAATGATGCCGAATGTGGAAGTGACTCGTGAGGGTGTACATTTTCTCTGGCCTCGGGCAGCAGCATACTAATGGGACAAGGACTTGAAGCAAAAGGAATGCCTAGTGGAACATGCCTTCAACGGGTGTCTTGGAAGGTAATGTTCCCAGTTTAATTTCATATTGAGGCGTTCTAATTAATTTAGTGTCTCCATTGTTGGATCAATTCGCTTCAATATAAAATTTGCAAATAACCTTCCATCCGCACCTTGAACTTGTTGGTGTAATTAAGATTTTGCAGCTCCATCGATATCTCATGAAGGAGGTCTGAAGCATTTACACAGCTGAATTTTCGAGCATGGTATATATATATATATATTTTTTGGGAGGGGGGGTTAGAAGAGCATGGTGGTTAGAAGAGCATGGTAGTCTTCTACAACCGTATCAAAGTTTACTAATATTTGAGCTGGTAATTAGTTGGAAATTGAACTGTAGCATAGGTCATATTCGACCATAACTTTCTCATGAATCATAACATATGTAAGTGTCCAACATACTCAAACTGCATCGCATGGACATTGATCAAAGACTCCATCCTCCCATCCGGTGATTATATATATATATTTAGATCCTAGAACGTTGAATACAAGCAACAGACTTAAAAGGAGCAGATGGTAGCAATCTTTCTATGAAAACCAAGAAAACAGGCAGGTCGGAAGGATTTCGATCGTATGGGTACCACAAAACTCGGAGCCATCCAGCGAGCGCGTCAGCTAGCACGCAGCGTCCATGCATCTACATGCCGACACGTTATCTATCTACCATATATATGTATATATAGCATGTATCAAATAGCGTCGTCACGCCATCGATCAACTAGAAAATCGTCCACCCCATCACAACGGTCTAATCGACCAATTTATATATATATATATATATATATATTTTATAGAGGTGGTCTGATGTTAAAGCTGTTTTGACCAGAGGACGTTCATAGTTTGAAAATTAGGCGTTTGTGGGGTCATCCCCTTCCCAGGTCTCCGTGGTCTGCTGCAATAAGCCGCTGTGGCCAGGGTGGCCTGCCTAGCCCACCCATATATCGATGACACGCACATCAACAGTAAAAAAAAGCCCAGGCAACAAACTGTGAGAGATTCAGCGCTCGCTGCATCACTTCTTTTTCTTTTTCAGAACAGCAAGAAGTAGGTCAGGTCCAGGACGAGAAATAGCAGCAGAAACAAGGCATCTACAGTGCCTTCTATTTTAAGTTTTGTCCTGGTTTTTAACCTCAGCCTGGGGAATCGCCGACTAGACCTTTTGTTTATTATTATTATTATTATTATTTTCTTTCTCACCTAGTTTTTTTACCAACCCAAGGCGCACCCCTGACGCCAATCTCAGATCCTTTATAAAATGTATTTCCTTTTAGAAAACAAACAAAAGAAAGGTGGGAGGGAGGGGTGCCCACATCCATTTTCTCTATAAGAGCCTCCTCTCCCACCATCCTCACGAAACCATCTCTCTCCCTCTCTTTGCCGTGCCTTCTCGCTCGTTCTGTCTTGTTCTGATATCTTCCTTTCTTTTTTTTCCATTTCTTTGTCTCTACGTTTACTCTACTCACAATATCACGATATATACATAAAAGCTAGCCAGGAGAAGGGGAGAAAGCTTAGGATGGATGAGAAGTGGAAACTCTCGAGGAAGGGGAGCAGAAACGGGGCGTTGGGAGAGGGCAGGAGGCCTCTGTTTACGGGGTCGGCGAGCGAGAGGGAGGGGAGGAGGACGTGCAGGCGCTCCCTGTCGAGCCGGTGCGCGAGGTTGGTGAAGGAGCAGAGAGCCAGGTTCTACATCATGCGACGCTGCGTCACCATGCTCATCTGCTGGCGAGACTACTCCTGACGTTTTCTTTCTTTCCTTATCTTTCTTTCTTTCTGGGAGACGGTCTTCTTTGCTGTCCAGGGAGGAAAGGTAGACCAGCAGGAATGTAACACGAAAAGAGACAGAGATGAAAAGATATCAGATCAGATGGCCGTTCTGTTTCTTCTTTGCTCTTCTGTTTATATCTTTTATGGTGGCTATGTATTCGAGAAATTTTGGCTCTCTCTCTCTCTCCCCCTCTTCCTCTCCTTTGTAATGTTGATGAGTCGATGCGATGAATACAAGCCACTTCCTTCTGATGTTGCGAGACGCAACTAAATGCTGGCATCCATCACACACTTGGGAAAGAGATACCTCTTGTTGCCTTGGAATTTTTTATGGGGATGGATTTTTGAAGCCTTGCACAGCTTAAGGGATTAGATGATTGAGTTCTTTTAGTCCTTTTTTTCAGATTATAATAGCAGATCTCTCATTCTTCTTCTGATAGAAGATGGATATAGTCCTAATTATTTTGGGCAAACCATGCTGTTAGATTATAATAATAACATGCCCCGAACCTAGACCAGTCATATGAATGACATCCTACGAGATCTAAAAAAAATTATTATAATTTTAATTTTTAAAAATATTATTGATCATAATTTATAAAAAAATATCTAATATAAAAATAATATAATTTATATATTTATAAATTTAGAATCTATCAATCATTTGATTGGTATTAATGATTTTCTATCCATTCATCATTTCACTACGAATCCAATCTACTGTTAAACTTGAATATTCTACATAATTCTGAGAAGGAGAAAAATAGAGAGTGTAAGCTTTATAGTCCAGTAAAGATTTTATACAATCATATCAATAATAATATGATTTGAAAATAATAATAGAACAAGAAATCATAAAATATCATGTCATACAATCAAAATAACTCAATCATCATATATGATAAAATTATATTTTATTTTTATTGAGGACCTCGTCCGGGCTGGGGCTGAGCTAGGATGGCAAGGTTTGCTCCAGCCTAGGCGCTCCGAGCTTGCGGGGGCGCCCAGGTGGAGGAGGGCGAAGTGCAGGCCTGGTCCGGAGGGCGCACGCTCAGAGAGGCTCCATATCGGCGGGCGAGCTCTTGACTCGACCTCGATCGCAGGGCACTAACCTCCGAGGGTCTCGCTCCGGAGGGCGAAAGACAGACCCGGTCCAGAGGGCGCGCGCTCGGAGAGGCTCCACATCGGCAGACGAGCTCTTGGCTCGACGTCGACTGCAGGACACTAATCTCTGAGGGTCTCGCTCTGGAGGGCGGAAGACAGACCCGGTCCAGAGGGCGCGCGCTCGGAGAGGCTCCACATCAACGGACGAGTTCTTGGCGCGACCTCGACCGCAGGGCACTAACCTCCGAGGGTCTCGCTCTGGAGGATGGAATATGGACCCGGTCCAGAGGGCGCGCGCTTGGAGAGACTCCACATCGGCAGGTGAGCTCTTAGCTTGACCTCGACCGCAGGGCACTAACCTCCGAGGGTCTCGCTCTGGAGGGCGGAAGACGGACCCGGTCTAGAGGGTGCGCGCTCGTAGAGGCTCCACATCGACGGGGGAGCTCTTGGCTCGACCTCTACCGCAGGGCACTAACCTTCGAGGGTCTCGCTCTGGAGGGTGGAAGATGGACCCGGTCCAGAGGGCGTGCGCTCGGAGAGGCTCCACATCGACGGGCGAGCTCTTGGCTCGACCTCGACCGCAGGGCACTAACCTCCGAGGGTCTCGCTCAAGAGGGCGGAAGACGGCTCCGACCTAGGCACCGAGCTCATGAGCTCGACCTGGCGAAGGACTGAGCTCGACTTGCTGCCCTGGGGGAGCTCAGCTCAGCTCGGTAGTGGGATCTGAACCGGAGAGTCGCCATGGCATCTTCTCTTGACGTGGCGCCTGCCGGTTTCTCAATGTCAGCGGTCTTGCCACATCATTTGCCCCCCACTCCTGAGGCTCGTTAGTGCGCGGCGCTCAGGTTGATGGGAGTAATTGCGGTGCTGACATGGGAAGGCAAAGATCTGGCACGATGATGGCCATGATTGCTGGCACTTCGGGGATTGTCCCTGTGGGCCAATGCGGGGATGCCACGTGGCCATGTCTGAGGAGCAGTTAATACTGGCGCAGAATGTAGAGCGGCCAAGATGCCATTCTCACCGATGGTGGAATGGTTGAATCGGTACGAATCCCTTGGGTCATTTCGAAATGAAAGGAAGGTTTTACTCAAACTATCTATTCTTTTTGAATTCTCCGTGCCTGCTGCTGCCGCGCCTAAGCTTCTCCTTCCTTCCAGTTGCCCCAAATTTTTCTAAGGCAACAGGTCAGCTTCTTCTTCTTCTTTCCCCCACTAAGATAGGGTTCCTTCCCAGGGTTTGTAGTCTCCTCTTCGATCTTTAGCTTTGAGTTTTTCTTCTCCTTTATCTTTGAGGATGTCCCGTTTTGGTCCGGACTTTCGTCCCTTCACTGATCAGGGTGAGGCCGGTCCCTCCGTACGGGGGTCGACATCTTCCTCCTCTTCTTCTAACGGGGAGGGAGGTGTAGCTCGCTTCGAGCTCAGTAGGAGGTGCCCTCCTGGCCCGGTTCTCATTAGGGAACCGTGATCCGATCCTTCTCTTTCCCCTTCTTCTTCTGCTCTTGTCTCCGAGTCCGTCCGACCTGCAGGTCTTGGTGGGGTCGCCTCCACGATCACCGCCGGGGAACTCAGGACTGTCTGGGATGTCTATGGCATCCCACCTTCTGTCCGGGTCATGATTTCTCGTCCTGGGGAGCGGGTCACTTCGAGTGGCCCGGGCCGTCTTGCCTTCTATGAGGGGACCTTCTCCGGAGGTCTCCGCTTTCCCTTCCATCCTTTCTTTCTGTCAGTCTTAGACAATTACCATTTGGTGCCGACGCAGCTGGTGCCAAACGCTATTAGGGTCATTTTCTCCTTCATTGTGCTTTGTCATCTTCACGGGTTCGTGACCCGATTCTCTCTGTTCAGGGCTTTCTTTGCCCTCAAGCGCCACCCAACCGAGGATGGGTGGTGGTCTTTGTCTTCCTGCCCGAAGGGCATTAAGTTTGAGCTCCCCTCTTTCGTCAAGGGATGGAAGAGTAAGTTTTTCTTTGTCGAGGTCGAGGGGGTTGACTGGGTCTGGAGCGATCCGGACAAGTCCCCTAACCGAAATTCTGCAGTCGATGCGACTGACCCAGATGATTACGAGCAGCTCCGCACCACGCAGATTCCTCCTCTCGAGGTCCTGTTGTCTGAGCAGAACCTCTCCGACTCCGGGGTTGACCCAGCGAATGGGTCGGGTGAGTTCGACCTGAACGCTTCTCTTTTTCTTTATCCATGCACTTCTTGTGTAGTTTCCCGCAGGTTCTGACCGTTGTGTAACTTGCATGTAGGCATGATCTTCTCCGAGAGCGACCTTTTGGCCATTACCAAGAAGAGACGACCGACCGGACTGGCCGGGAAGCCCGCTCCCAGGCGGGCTCGAGGTGAGAGCGCTTCTGCGGCCACCCCCATGGTGGTGATCGGTCTGAGCTCACCTGTAGCTGCTAGCCTGAGCTCAGAGGTGCCCTGTGCTGCTCCTGCGCCAATGTAGAGGGCAGAGCCCGCGGCTCCGAGGTCTTCCCAGCAGGCGCCCGCCGTCGCCGCTGCTCCCTGCCATCATCCGGGTCCGCCCGTCGTCGATGCCAGGGGTGAGGAGGTCCGGGCCACTCCCGGGGCCACGACAGATGTGCCGCCTGCGCCAGCACCGGCCTCCCGGGGCCCTTCAGTCAGCGGTGCAAGGCCGCCCGTTCATGGAGAGAGCCGGAGGGAGGAGGCGCGACGCTATCTCCCCTTCAGGATGGGGCCGGAGAGCTCGGTCCTCTAGAGCCCCAAGCTTGCCGAGCGCTTGATGGACTTCTCCATCCAAGCGTGCGACCGGCAAGAGATGGCCGGGATGCACGTGGCCGATGTCTTCAAAATTTTCTTCTCTCAGCTGTATTCGGTGAGCTCCTTTGCTTCTTTCATTTGTTCTTCACTTCATCCTCGTTCATTCATTTTTTATTTTTTTTTTTGATGATCTTCCCTTCTTTTTTGCTGTGCAGATTGGTGCCGAGGCCCTCTACATCAGGGGCCACTTCCAGAGCGGGGAGCGTCTCGAGCGGCAACAAGTCGCCGAGATCGAATCTTTGAAGGCCGACCTAAAGGAGAAGGTCGGGGCATGCGGGACCCTTGAGCTGAAGGTCAAGGACCTCGAGAAACAGCTCGCTGACTTTGAGGGACGAGCGAAGGGACTCTCGATGGCCTGCGATTTGGAGTGGAGCCGTTCGAAGAAGGCGATCGACGACCTCTCCGTCGTCGAGAAAAAGCTGAATTGGTACAATGCTGACACCGACCGGCATAAGGAGATCGCCCAGGGTACCCAGGTGGAGCTGGTAGCTGTGAAGGAGAAACTGGCCACGGCTGAGAAGGCGGCAGTGACAACAGCCAACTCGGCGGATGCAGCTAGGCTGGAGGTCGCTGAAATGAAGAGGGTGGCTGCTGAGGCCACGAAAGGTGCCGAGGATGCCGTGGCCAAATTCAAGGCTTCGGAGGAGTTCGTCGCCGAGATCCAACAAATGGCATCGGACTCCTTCCACAAGGGTTTTATGTACCTGCACGGCTGGGTCGAGTCGCTCATTCCTGACAAGAATTGCAGCTGCCTCAGGTACCCTTCGGCTTCAGAGGAGGAGGCCGACGAATAGGTCACCGAGGAAGTCGCAGGTTCGGAGTCTTCGACACCAGCCAAGGGTGGTCCTCCCGGGGTCAGGGCGGCTCAGCCGGAGACTTCTGAGGGTGAGAGCTCTCGGCCTCAGGACCCAGCAAAAAAGCCGGCCGGTGCGGAGTGACCTCTTTCTCTTTTTACTTTGTTTTGTGCTTTCTGTTTCTTATATTTAGTCAGGGTCTCCCGGCATGTCGGGGGCCCAGAAGATACTTGTAATTTTTGTTTAATCAATGAAGCTTGGATTGCTTTATTAGATGCTTTCTTCCCTTCCCTTTCTTTTTTCTTCTCTCTTCTCTCCCTTTTTTTTTTGTATGGGGATATCAACGAGAAGGGCTTCACCTTGCTTGAGGTTAAGTTAAGACACCTGAGGGCCACTAGGCTCAAAGGTGTCATTGGTTGAGGATCGTGCGGCTCGAGACTCTCTTGGCTGGAGATTTGAGCTCCGGTCTTGAGAAGGCGTCCTGGAGCTGGGCTCGGGGACGAGGATTGCTGAGAGCTGCTTGGCTCGAAGTTCTCTTGGCCGGAGATCTGAGCCTCGGTCTTGAGAAGGCGTCCTGGAGCTGGGCTCGGGGACAAAGATTGCTGAGAGCTGCTTGGCTCGAAGTTCTCTTGGCCGGAGATCTGAGCTCCGGTCTTGAGAAGGCATCCTGGAGCTAGGCTCGGGGACGAAGATTGCTAAGAGCTGCTTGGCTCGAAGTTCTCTTGGCCGGAGATTTGAGCCCCGGTCTTGAGAAGGCGTCTTGGAGCTAGGCTAGGGAACGAAGATTGCTAGAGCTGCTTGGCTCGAAGTTCTCTTGGCCGGAGATCTGAGCTCCGGTCTTGAGAAGGTGTCCTAGAGCTAGGCTCGGGGACGAAGATTGCTGAAAGCTGCTGAAAGTGGTAGCTTCGATGATGTTGTATTTTCTTCTTGTTCCCTCTTTCTTTCCTTCCCCACTCTTCTTCTTTCTTTTCCTTTTTGTTCATCTTTCATTTTTCTTCTTTCTTTCTTTTTTTTTTTTTTTAGAGTGGGGAGATCAGAGGAGAGGATGCTGGCTGGACCCCCATTTTGCTCTCTTTCTATCCTTCCCCTCTCGTCTTCTTTTCGAGTGGGGAGATCAGGGAAGGGGGTTGCCGGGCTTCCCCTCTTTTTTTCCTTTATTTCCTTCCCCTCTCGTCTTCTTTTTGAGTGGGGAGATCAGGGAAGAGGAGTTACCGGTCTTGATTGCCTTGGAGCTAGGCTCGAGGCCTTCCTGGACGTGAAGCTAGGCTCGAGCCCAGGGGGTTGCCTGAGATCTTGGCTCAGGTCTTTGGCACCTTGGAGCTAGGCTCAAGGCGTTGATGGGAGCTGCGTGGCCCCGTGATCCCTTGGCATCTCGGAGCTAGGCTCGGAGGTGTTTGAGATAAAGAGTTGCTTGGCTCGTTGGTTCCTTGACCGGAGGTCTGAGCTCCGGTCTTGGAAAGGTGTCCTGGAGCTGGGCTCGAGGATAATGATTGCTGAGAGCTGTATGGCACGAGGTTCCTCTAGCATCCTGGAGTCGGGCTCGGGAACGCTCGGAGTTGGAGAGCTACTTGGCACGAAGTCTCTCTAGCATCCTGGAGCTGGGCTCGGGAATGCTAGGAGTTGGAGAGCTACGTGGCTCGAAGTCCTTCTAGTGTCCTAGAGCTGGGCTCGGGAATGCCGAGAGTTGGAGAGCTACGTGGCTCGAAGTCCTTCTAGCATTTTGGAGCTGGGCTCGAGAATGTTGGGAGTTAGGAGCTACATGGCTCGGAGATTCTTCAATATCCTGGAGATGGGCTTGGGGACGCTGCTGATCTTTTCTTGCAAAACATGCGGGTACCCATACAAGGGAAAAAATCGTTACCATAATTGTTGGTGAGGGAACTTACCTCACCGGGGGCGTCTTTGTGGGCTATAGACCCTCCTCCCTTGGGGAGCTTGACACCGTCGAGTTCTTCGAGGTGATGGACCTCTCGTGGCAGGACTTAGGCCACCTCGTGGGGGCCTTCCCATGGTGGTTCGCGACCATTGTGTTGACGACCGTGACAGCTTTATCCATCTTCCTCCTCTCCGCATAGCAGGGAGATCACCCTCGGGGTCCCCTGCCCCCTGAGTCTTCTTAGGTGCGTGCACGATTCTCCAGGCGATCACACCCGTTGATTTTGCGGTGATGTAACTGTCAATGGTTGGAGCCAACGGGGGAATGGTGAGTGCTTGGGGCCCTGCCCGAGGTCTGCCCCCCCGCATAGCCCTTTGGAGCTGGGGCTCCTTGACGAGTTTCTCGATCTCTTGCTCACGGTCGTGGCACCTTTCAACATCGCGGCCGTGATTGCGATGAAGGCGATGACACTTTGCCGCACTATGGCCGGTGAAGGGCTCCACTGGTGGTGGACGTTGCGGTCCGGAGGCTCGACAGCTGAGCCTCGCGTGCTGATGGATCGATGGGGAGATCCCACAGGTCGGTGCTCATTCTTCTCCAGGCGCGCCTTCACCATGTGCCTGATGGTTTCGTCATCAAATTCCTTGCCGAAGAAGACGGGGGAAGTGACGTACTGGAGAGGCCTGGAAAAGATTGCCTATCTGTTGACCTTTCCAACTTATGTCATCGCCATTCTTTTGCATCGTGTTGACCCGGGGAGTGGTGAAGGACTTAGTCATGCCCGTCTTCGCCCGCTCCCCCTACCTGGTGCGCCAATTTATTGCCGTCAAGACCGTCGTGGCCCGTAGCTACTGTTGGTGCTAGAGTGCGCTCCTCCTGCCGCCCGCCATTCTCGGTTCCCGGATCTCCTTGCTGGGCGCGGACACCTTGCTGCCCGGCGGCCCTCCGCTCCTGGACCTGCAAGATAACGGTTAGAGACCCGAGCCGGGGTTTCCGGCGGGGGCACTCTGATGATCAAGTCAGTGACGATCCAGAGGAACAGATCCTCCTGGCCGGGCCTCTCTTGATGGACTCCGTACTAGGAGGAGTAAAAGATATGTGTGGAGGCGTGAACGTCGCCAGGGGAGAGTGATAGCGGGGACAGAGGGAAGCTCTGTTCCTTCGCCTCTCCTTGTGCCCCTCGGTTCCCTCCATCAGTGGTGGTAGTGGCGCTTCGCCCTCTCTTGGACGGGCTTGTGCTTGTGCTTGTGGTGGTCACGGTGGTGCCCTGCCCCCCTTGCTCATGGGGGTGGCCTTCTCTTTTTTTTTCTTCCTTGTGTGTTGTTTGGTGTGTTCGAGTTGTTGTATTACCTCCAGGTTGGTCGTGAACTTTGGTTACCATTCGATGCTTGTCTCGGGATCCCCGGAGGGCTGTCAGGCGCATGCGACGGTGTCCCAGGGAGCCTTTCCTGATTCATGATAGGGCGCGATGTCAGGCGCTCTGATACTCTTCTTGGTTGCCTCACTCCGAGAAATTTAGGGGTGCCTCGACTGGCGGGCCGCCGCCCGCGGGATTCGAATCTCCTGGTTGGCCTTCTTTCCTGGGTGATCTGAGTGGTTGGTGAGGAATGTAATGTCTCGATCAATGCACTGTCTACCTTTTTGGTGTAATTAGCGATTTCAGGTGGTCAATACGGTCTGAGAGGCACTCCGGTATGGTCCTCGGGCGGCTCGCCGGTGTCCTCGGCTGGTGAGGACCTCGTCCGGGATGGGGCCGAGCTGGGATGGCAAGGCTCGCTCTAGCCTAGGCGCTCCGAGCTTGCGGGGGTGCCCAGGTGGAGGAGGGCGAAGTACGGGCCCGGTCCGGAGGGCGCGTGCTCGGAGAGGCTCCACATCGATGGGCGAGCTCTTGGCTCGACCTCGATCGCAAGGCACTAACCTCCGAGGGTCTCGCTTTGGAGGGCGGAAGATGGACCCGGTCCAGAGGGCACGCGCTCGGAGAGGCTCCACATCGACGGGCGAGCTCTTGGCTCGACCTCGACCGCAGGGCACTAACCTCCGAGGGTCTCGCTTTGGAGGGCGGAAGACGGACCCGGTCCAGAGGGCGCGCGCTCGGAGAGGCTCCACATCGGCAGGCGAGCTCTTGGCTCGACCTCGACCGCATGGCACTAATCTCCGAGGGTCTCGCTCTGAAGGGCGGAAGACGGCTCCGACCTAGGCACGAGCTCATGAGCTCGACTTGGCGGAGGACTGAGCTCGACTTACTGCCCTGGGGGAGCTCAGCTCAGCTTGGTAGTGGGATCCGAACTAGAGAGTCGTCATGGCGTCTTCTCTTGACGTGGTGCCTGCCGGTTTCTCCACGTCCGCGGTTTTGCCACATCACCATTCTATCATGCAAAATGCCAAGCATTTGAGTCGGCCATGCGATCTACCGCATGAACTCTAGAATATGCCCTAGAGATCGTGCAAGGCCTTAAAAAATCCATTACAACTTTAATTTCTAAGACTATTATTGATCACAATTCATAAGAGAATACCTAATATAAAGAAATTAATATAACTTATATATTTATAAATTTAGTCATCCTTTAGTCATATGATTTGACTCATTTATTCATCATTTCACCATGAATCCAATTCACTGCTAAGCTCAAATATCATGCACAACTCTGAGAAGGAAGGAAAGTAAGGGATGTGAGTTTTACAATCCAATAAGGATTCCATATACTCATACTAATAATAATATGATTTGAAAATAATAATAAAATAATAATAGAATAAGGAATCATACAATATCATGTTATGCAACTAAAATAATTTAACCATCATATTTAATAAAATAATGTCTCATTTTTATGTTACAATTTAATCATCAGTCTTCTTTAGGATTTTAGATTAATCATAGTCATGCTTCAGTCCATGACTAGAAATTTCAGTATTATACTTCAAACTATGATTTTGGCAATTTTATTGTCATACTTTAGCTTGTGATTGGCAATCTCAGTATCATACTTCAGCCCATGACTGGCAATCTCATTACCACTACACTTCAGCCTATGACTAGCAATCTTAATATCATATTTCAGTCCATGACTGGTAATCTCAGTAACCATGGTTATGCCCATATCATGGCTAGTCTAAACACTCATTCTTGATTATTACTTTATCAAATCTCAAAAATATTGTTAAATCATGTTCTTTTCAAGATTTTTAATAACCAGTATCATAATTCAAATCATCCAAAAGAAAGCATATTTGATAGAAACATATCATACAAAAAATATAAATAATAATACCGATAATCATAAATATCTATCATGAGAAATCAAAATATATAATGTATAAATAATCATGCATACCAATGCTTATGCCCAAGAATCAAAATTATGTCATGTTAAATATATTTATAAATTGATGATCGTGTTGAGAAATCCAAATCTCTATTGGTGATAGATTTAATATGCCAAATATCAATTGCACCCGGATCCTCAATTTAGATGCTAAGGGACTTGCTCAACATCCTCTTGCCCAAAAAATTATCCTTCAATATAATAATCTTAATATTAATAATTAAATTTTATGATATAGTAATTATTGATTTATAACCCTCTATTAGAGTTCATCAAGGTTTACCCACCGATCCCTAATCCTAACTTCATAACTGATGTGGCAAGACCGCTGACGTGGGTAGTTGACGAGCGCCATGTTAAAGGAGACCGCCACGGCGGGCGTCAAGGCGACGCCTCAGTTCGGGGAACTTTGTCGAGCTGAGTCGAGTTCCCCTAGGACAGCAAGTCGAGATCAATCCTCCGCCAAGTCGAGCTTGTGAGCTCGACACCTAGGTCGGAGCCGTCCTCCGCCCTCCAGAATGAGACCCTCGGAGGTTAGTGCCCTGCGATCGAGGTCGGGCCAAGAGCTTGCCCGTCGATGTGGAGCCTCTCCGAGCACACGCCCTCTGGACCGGGTCTGTCCACCCTCTAGAGCGAGACCCTTGGAGGTTAGTGCCCTGCGATCGAGGTCGGGCCAAGAGCTCGCCCACCGATGTGGAGCCTCTTCGAACACGCGCCCTCTGGACCGGGTCCGTCCTCCACCCTCCAAAGCGAGACCCTCGGAGGTTAGTGCCCTGCGGTCAAGGTCGGGCCAAGAGCTCGCACGCCAATGTGGAGCCTCTCCGAGCGCGCGCCCTCTAGATCGAGTCCGTCCTTCGCCCTCCAAAGCGAGACCCTCAGAGATTAGTGCCCTGCGGTCGAGGTCAGGCCAAGAGCTCGCCCGCCGATGTGGAGCCTCTCCGAGCGCGCGCCCTCTGGACCGGGTCCGTCCTTCGCCCTCCAGAGCGAGACCCTCAGAGGTTAGTGTCCTGCGGTCGAGGTCAGGCCAAGAGATCTCCCACCGATGTGGAGCCTCTCCGAGCACGCGCCCTCTGGACCAGGCCTGCACTCTTCTCTTCTCCACCAAGGTGACCGCACGAGCTCGGAGCACCCAGACCGGAGTAGACCCTACTGTTCCAGGACACCGACGAGCCGCCCGAGGACTACGGAACGGCACCCCCGTGCCGCCATAACTACCTGTCCGGCCGTACTTCCAGGGGATGGGCCAGCCAGAGAGCATGCACCCCTAGGGCGACGGCCCCCGGATCGAGACTCTACCAGACTTCCCGAAATGGGGCAACCAGAGAGGATGTCAGAAGGAATGGAAGCTTCCCCTACCACTTGTCAGGAAAGGCGTCCCATCCACGACATGGAATCCTGCCCCATGCGCCTGCCAATCCAGCAAGGATCCTGAGGCAGGCTCCCAATGGCCAGTTTTCAACTACAAAGAACGATCGGCACCCCCGGAAGGGGAGAGGTAACAAAAAAAAAAAAAAAAAAAAACAACAAAAAAGAACACAAGCGCAAGCTCAACCGAGAGAGCAGAGCGCCACCACCAACACCACGGTAGAAGGAAAGTCGCCGGGAAACTGGGAGAAGCGGAGTAACAGGGAACCCCTCTATCCCTGCTGTCACTCTCCCCCTGCTGCTTTTCTCCTTCATCGACACATCAGTTCACTCCTCCTAGTGCGGAGTCCATCAAGAGGGGCCCGACCAGGAGGATCTATTTTCCTAGATCGTTATTGACTTGACCGTCGGAGTGCCCCCGCCGGAAACCCCGGTCCGGATTACTAACCCCTATTTCGCAGGTCCAGGAGCAGAGGACCGGCAGGCAGCGAGAGGAGCGCACCCCGGCACGGCAGCTACGGGCCACGACGGTCCTGGCGGCAACAATAACTTTTTCAATCCCTAGGAGAGAGAAATTAAAAAGAAAAAGTGGAGAGAGAAATTAGAGAGAGAAAGAGAGAGATTTCTTTTTTACTTTTTCTTTTCTTTTTCTTCTTCCTTTCTCTTTCTCTTTCTTCTTTTCTTTTCCTTTTTTTTTTTTCTTTTCTTCTCTTCTTCTTCTCTCTTGTTCTTTCGCTTGGCTGAATAGGGAAACCCCCCCTAGCCCTCCTTTCCTCCTCCTTCCAACCATAGGGGTGAAGGCTCTCGGGCTAGTCACCAACAACAGCTTCTGATGTCATCGAGACCATCATGGTAGCTACCCCCATCATTGGTGATTGGTGGAATAAGGAAAAGAATAGAAACTAAGGAAGGCCCTGTTTGCCATGGATTTGATGCCCTACCGGTTCCAATCTTGACGGTGATCCATCCAGAAGGAAGGGGAGACAAAGAGGGCTTGGCTTACCTTGGTTCTGATAGGTCCGAAGAAAATCAAGGCTTCTTCTCACCGATGTTTGATAGAATTTGAGATAGATAGCTTGATGGAGGATGAGAGGCTTGGAGTTGTCCTAAACTTCTCAATAGAGTCGAAGAAGAGGAATCCCTCTTCTTGTTAGAGTCGGAAAAAGGGGCGGAGACTTCGATCAAAAATCTTCTTTTCCCTTTCATTATTATTATTATTATTATTTGGATGGACCAGGTACTGCAAATAGTTTTTCTATTCACCCGATAAATGGTACTCTTTGTTTTAACAAAACATTCGTTAAATGAGTCCAAAGGCTCGGAGTTTGGATACCGGTAACACGACAAGGTAGCCTTCTCCCAACCAGGCTCCATGGGCAATTAATTGGATATATAAGCCAATATGGTCATGCAATCTTGGCAACGTAGCAATTAAATCGTGTTGATCCATGTTTATTCGTGGTTTCCCAAGTCAGGCATATTCACACCACCAACAAATTGTATACATGCAGCACATCTTAAACCAGGGCAGCAATATTGAATCTTTGTCTGTGTTGGGTTAGAGCCACAAGAGGAAAGATGAAAGGTGGATGGTTTTTATTCATCATTTAGTTTTAAAAAAAAATTAGAAAGAATGGATAAAAAGAAAGAATTATAAATCCATCTTTGTCCAGAAATAGATTTTTATATTAATAAAATTATTTATTATTATTCTTTTGACAAAACTATGATCTCTCATTAATAATATTTTTTTATCAAAAAAAGTTTTATAAAAATGTGATGCAAATACCATTTTTTTTATCCCTTCGATACCAAATAAAAAGAAAAACCATTTATCAAACATACGAGTGTATGGATGGAAGATCAACCTATATATATCATCCTTTTCATTCATTTCTTCTAATTCTATCCATATTTCATACCAAATAGGGATTATTTTCTCTGCATATCTTCTTTTTAATAAAACTACGCTAATTTATTTGGATATTTAATCAACTGCTCGCCGAAATTGAAAGCAGAATGATTATGATATTGTTCATCGGCGGTACATATTCAAGCAGGTCGAATGGCATAGAGATTTCCATTTCCTCATTTCGAAAGCAAGCTCCGCCCATAAGATAAAACGCTAATTAAAACTGGTGTTTAAAGTCTACATTCATACATGGATTTCTAAGATCTGGGGATTTGAGTCAGGAATTTGTCTGCATGCCATATCCCCATTCATAGCAAACCGAAAGTTCTGAAATCATTTTGAGTACAATAGATGGCCTTCTCAAGGCTGTAAATTATGGCAGCACACTTTTCTCCAGGGCATTAGATGGACATTTTTAATCAACTGCGAACCTGCCAACGAGGGAGAAAGGTCACTCTCAGTTTTTGGCCGCATTTGCCATTTTTCTATTTTTGTTTTTATTTATTTGGTAGATTAATTCTGTATTTGTTTTTTGGCTAAGCAACTTAAAATCTTACTTGCCTGATATTGGCAGTTCATTATGAAGGCACTGTCACCAAAATTGAAATAGAACGGAGAGGTATATGGAGATGGAATAGGAAGGATTTAAGGTATCTTATTTCATCATTTCATTCATAAGTTAACAGTCTTTAAATAACCAGTACACTAACAAAAAAAAAAAAAAAACTAACGATAGATAGACATCAAGGATTTATTCTTAGCAACAAATCCAAAAAAAATTAGAACGATAGAAATATAATTTGACTGATTCTATGACAGGCATCCTTGCCGATGCTGGTGAAATTCTCGATGCTATACATATGAAGGGCAGTATTATCAAGGCTTGGGATATGGCAGCAAGAACTACGATGGAAAACTACATGGTGTACGATGATGGAAAAATAATGAGGTTCTCCACATTTTTATTGGAGGTATTTAGCTATATGGTCGTCTAGTAATCGGGTTGTTCGAAGTTGGGGAAGTTGCAAAAGTTACTTGCAAGCCAGACAATGCTTATGGAAGGGCTGGTTCTCCTTCGGAAATACCTCCAAAGTAATGACCATGTTTTTTCTTCTCTCGAGAGACCTTTTGCACTGCTATTTTTATTGTTGGCAACTCAAGAACTAAAATCCTAATTAATTAGCGGCACTTTGGGGGTGCAGTGGAACTCTGATCTTTGAGGTCGAGTTGGTGGCCTGCAGATTGTGGAAAGGTGCCAGTCTTGGTAGTGTTTCAGATGAAAAGGCTAGGCTTGAGTAAGTGAAACTGTCCATTCCTGCTGCACTAATCTCTGCTTTAAATCTGGATTTGCCTTGCATGTCATGTGGTGCACTGTGGAAAAGTTCACTGGCTAAACTGGATAGTACATGCGTACGTGTTCAACCTGCTTACCAGTTTGCATCATCTTCAATGATTCCAGTCTCGCTAGAATACCTGTAATAACAAATCTTTGGTGGATATATCCTTCTTGTTCCAATCATATTATTCATGTAATATCCCATATGAGCAGATTGGCACATACCTCTCAGCAATAGTACTACAATCTGAATACCCATGAAACTCTACCATTTTTAATTTTCAATATCCATGACATATAATGGTAAAAGACCGAAGAGTTTTGTTAAGATTGTTTCTGCAGCCAGGAGTTTTGGACTTTCGTTAGTGCTCTTAGAGTGGCATAGAATGGGTTTTTTTTGTATTCCTTTGTGTTTTAGAAGCCATTCGTGGCTTACCATGCGAGTAGCTGAAGATGCTGGTGTGAGAACTGGTTTTTGGGCCGAAGCCAGCGGGCCCAGCCGACTTTAACCCAATGCACGGAAAAAAGGAAAGGAGTTTGGTGTGGATTAGAATTTCGATAAGCACGGTTTTCCTTTCCCAAACGGCAAGGAAACCATCGATATGTTTCCTTTAAATCTCCCTCACTGCTGCCAAATCGAGCCTATCGAGCTTCCTTCCACGATGTCGTCCTCCTCTCCGGCGAGCGACTGAGAGTCCCTTCAATGCCGGTGAGCCTTCTCTTATCTTATTTCGATTTTAGGAAGGATTAATCGGGTTTTTTGTTGATTTATTTTCGATTTTGTTTGCTTGAATCGTACCTCGCAAGTTCGCCTCCAATCCATCGAGCCCTTCCCGGTGACCACCTCCCTTGGCCGCCGGCAACCATGGGGAGGCTGGTCTGGTTGAACCAAGGATGAAAATAGGGGTTCGGGAGAAGACAAGAAAGAAGAAAGAGAAGAGGAGAAAGAAAGAAAGAAAAAAAAAAAAAAAGGGAAAAAAAAAAAGAAAAAAGAAAGAGGAGAGAGAAGAGAGAGAGGAGAGAGAAAGAGAAGAAAATAAAATAAAATAAATAAATATTAAAAGAGAGGATCGAAAAATCTTTTTTGGAAATTCGTGAGATTAGGATTTACGGGTGAATCATAGAAAAAATTTGGATAAAAGATTTTAAATTTACAATTACCCTAGGATTATTTATTTGTATTAAATAAAAAATTATTATTGTAGTGGGGAATAGCCTTCTGAGCAGGAAGGTATTAGACGAGTTCTGCGTATAGTTTGATACCGGCTACTTTTGGGTTAGCTCTTGAAGGTAAGGATTTCTGGACTTGATTACCAGTTGTACATATGTATTTTATATGACATGTTTTGATCCGAGTACTGGAGCATTAGCATGTATAGTTATTTTTGCATGGTATATATTGA
Organism: Areca catechu; assembly: GCA_021397845.1. Lineage (NCBI taxonomy): Eukaryota > Viridiplantae > Streptophyta > Magnoliopsida > Arecales > Arecaceae > Areca > Areca catechu. The sequence goes on along the minus strand of CM038040.1, from coordinate 3,993,728 downwards.
CTTCTTGTGATAGATAGTATGATAGATGTTATTATTATTTATGATCCTGTATACCACATTTTATCAAGTAAAGTTATCTTGGATGGGTTGGACCATGATACCGATTATTGAAAAACTGTAAATGACATGTGTTGCCACCAAGACCGTTGTGGCCCGTAACTGCTATCGACGCCGGAGTGCGCTCCTCCTGCCGCCCGACGTCCTCGGGTCCCGGACCTCCGCGCTGGGTGTGATCGTCTTGCTGCTCGGCGGTCCTCCGCTCCCAGACCTGCGAGACAGGGGTTAGAGAACCGGGCCGGGGGTTTCCGGCGAGGGCACTCCGACGATCAAGTCAGTGATGATCCAGGAAAGCATATCCTCCTGGTCGGGTCCCTCTTGATGGACTCCGCTCTAGGAGGAGTAGAAGATGTGTGCGAAAGTGAAAACTTTACAGGGGGAGAGTGATAGCGGGGATCGAGGGGTGCCCTGTTCCTCCGCCTCTCCTTGTATCCCTCGTTTTCCTTCGAATATGGTGGTAGTGGCGCTTCGCCCTCTTGGTCGGGCTTGCGCTTGTGCTAGTGGTGGTGGTGGTGCCGTGCCCCTCTTCCTGGTGGGGGTCGCACTCCCTCTCTTTTTTTTTTTTGCTTGTGTGCTGGAGTTGTTGTGTTACCTCAGAGTTTGCTGCAAACTTGGTTACCGTTGGATGCTTGTCTCGGGATCCCGGCCGGGCTATCAGGCACATGTGGCGGTGTCCCGAGGAGTCTTCCCTAATTCATGATAAGGAGAGTTGTCAGGCACTCTGGCACTCCTCTTGGTTGTCTCATTTCGAAAAATTTGGCAGTGCCTCGAACGGCGGGCAGCCACCCGCGGGATTCAAATCTTTCGGTTGGCTTCTTCTCTTGGATGATTTGAGTGGTTGGTGAGGAGTGTGGTGTCTCGATCAACGTGTTGCTTGCCTTTCTGGTGTAACTGGCGGTCGCAGGTGGTCAGTACGGCCTGGAAGGCGCTTCGGTGCAGTCCTCGGGCGGTTCGCCGGTGTTCTGGGCTGGTGAGGACCTCGTCCGGGCTGGGGCCGAGCTGGGATGGCTGGACTCGCTCCGACCGCTCCGAGCTTACGGGGGCGCCTTGGTGGAGGAGGGCAGAGTGTAGGCCCGGTCCGGAGGGCGCGCACTCGGAGAGGCTCCACATCGGTGGGTGAGCACTGGGCTCGACCTCGATTGCAGGGCACTAACCTCCGAGGGTCTCACTCCAGAGGGCAGAAGGAGGATCCGGTCCAGAGGGTGCGCGCTCGGAGAGGCTCCACATCGGCGGGCGAGCTCTTGGCTCGACCTCGACCGCAGGGCACTAGCCTCCGAGGGTCTCACTCTGGAGGGTGGAAGGCGGACCCGGTCCAAAGGGCACACACTCGGAGAGGCTCCACATCTGCGGGTGAGCTCCTGGCTCGGCCTCGACTGCAGGGCACCAGCCTTCGAGGGTCTCGCTCTAGAGGGCGGAAGGCAGACCCGGTCCAGAGGGCGCGCACTCGGAGAGGCTCCACATCGACGGGTGAGCTCTTGGCTCGACCTCGACCGCAGGGCACTAACCTCCGAGGGTCTCGCTCTGGAGGGCGGAAGGTGGACCCGGTCCAGAGGGCGCGTGCTCGGAGAGGCTCCACATCGGCGGGTGAGCTCTTGGCTCGACCTCGACCACAGGGCACTAGCCTCCGAGGATCATGCTCTGGAGGGCAGAAGGCGGCTCCGACCTAGGCATCCCGAGCTCGCGGGCACGACTTGGCGGAGGACTGAGCTCGGCTTGTTGTTTTGAGGGAGCTCAGCTCAGCTCGGTAGTGGGATCCGGGCTGGAGAATCGATGTGGCATCTTTTCCTGACGTGGTGCCTACCGGTTCCTCCACGTCAGCGATCCCTTCACATCATTTGCCCCCCACTCCCGAGGCCCGTTAGTGCACGGCACTCGGGTCGAAGGGAGTAATTACGGTGGTGACATGGAAAGGCAAAAATCTGGCATGATGATGGCCATGATTGCTAGCGCTTCAGGGACCGACCCTGCGGACCAATGCGGGGATGCCATGTGGCCACGTCCGAGGAGCAGTTAATGTTGGCGCAGAATGCAGAGCGGCCGAGATGCCATTCTCTCCGATGGACAGCATGTGGCGTAGATCCGTTGACGGAAGGGTTGAATCGATACGAATCCCTCGGGTCATTTCGAAATGAAAGGAGAGCCTTACTCGAACCATCCATTCTTTTTGAATTCCTCGTGCCTGCTGCTACCGCGCCCAAGCTTCTTCCTCCTTCCAGTCGCCCCGAGTTTTCTAAGGCAACAGATCAGCTTCTTCTCCCTCCTTCCCCTGCTAGAATAGGGTTCTTTCCCGGGGTCTGGAGTCTTCTTTAGGTTGAGTCTTCTCTTCCATCCTCTACTCCAAGTCCTTCTTTCCCCTCATTCTCGAGGATATCCCATTTTGGTCCGAGCTTCCGCCCCTCCACTGATCAGGGTGAGGCCGGTCCCTCCGAGTGGAGGCCGGCATCTTCTTCTTCTTCTTCTGACAAAGAGGAAGATGCAACTCATTTGGAGCTCAGTAGGAGGCATCCTCCCGGTTTGGTGCTCATCAAGGAACCAGAATCTGGCCCTTCTTTGCCTCCTTCTCCTTCTGTCCCTGTCTCTGAGTCAATCCGGTCCATGGGTCCTGGTGGGGTCGCCTCGACGATCACTGTCGGGGAACTGAGGACCGTCCGAGATGTCTATGGCATCCCGGCTTCCGTCCGGCTCATGATCCCCCAACCAGGGGAACGGGTCACTTTTAGTGGCCCGGGCCATCTTGCATTTTATGAGGGGACCTTCTCCGGGGGTCTTCGATTTTCCTTCCATCCTTTCTTCCTGTCCGTCCTGGACAATTATCGTTTGGTCCCCGCACAGCTAGTGCCAAACGCCATTAGGATCATTTTTTCCTTCATTGTGCTTTGTCACCTCCACGGGTTCGTTGCCCGCTTTTCCTTGTTCAGGGCTTTTTTTGCCTTGAAGCACCACCCAACCGAGGATGGGTGGTGGTCCTTGTCCTCCCGCTTGAAGGGCATCAAGTTTGAGCTTCCCTCTTCCATCAGGGGATAGAAGAGCAAGTTTTTCTTTGTTGAGGTTGAGGGGGTTGACTGGATTTGGAGCGATCCGGACAAGTCTCTCAACCGAAATTCTGTGGTCGATGCGGCTAACCAGGATGATTTCGAGTAGCTCTGCACCGCCCAGATTCCTCCTCTGGAGGTCCTGTTGCCTGAGTAGAACCTCGCCGACTCCAGGGTCAACCTAACGAATGGGTTGGGTGAGTTCGACCTGAACTTTTCTTTTCCTTTTTTCTTGCACTTCTAGCACTTCTCACATTATTCCCCACAGATTCTAACTATTGTGTGGTCTGCATGCAGGAATGAGCTTCTTCGTGAATGACCTCCTGGCAATCACCAAGAGGAGGCCGCCAATCGGGCTGGCCGGGGAGCCTTCGTCGAGGCGGGCGCGGAGTGAGAGCGCCCCTACGGCCGCCCCCATGGTGGTGATCGGTCTGAGCTCGGCAGCTCCAGCGGGTCCAGGTTCAGAGGTGTCCCGCGCTGCTCCTGTGCCAGTGGAGAGGGAAGCTTCCGCGGCACCAAGGCCAGCTCAATAGGCCCTCGCTACAGAGCCTGAGGTAGTTGTCTGGGCGAGGGCCGTGGCTGCTGCCGCTGTACCCTGCCATCCTCCAAGTCTGCCTGTCGTTGACATCAGGGGTGAGGAGATCCGGGCTGTGCCCAAGGCCACGACGGAGGTGCCGCCTGCACCAGCTTCTCAGTCTGCCCCCCAGGGTCCTTCAGCCAATGGGGCGAAGCCGCCCATCCCCGGAGAGGGCAGGAGGGAGGAGGCACGACGCCGCCTCCCTTTCAGGATGGGACTAGAGAGCTCTTTCCTTCGGAGCCTCGAGTTGGCCGAGCGTATGATGGATTTTTCAATCCAGTTATGCGACCGGCAAGAGATGGCCGAGATGCGGCTGGCCGACGTTATCAGCAACATCTTTTCCCAACTGTACTCGGTGAGTTATCCCCCTCTTTCTTTTCTTCTTCTTTCTCCCTTTTTTTGTTTTATTTTTTTAGCTGACCTCATTTCCTGGTGCAGATCGGTGCCGAGGTCCTCTACATCAAGGGCCGCTACTAGAGCTGGGAGTGTCTCGAGCGGCAGCAGGCTGCCAAGATTGAGTCTTTGAAGGTCGACCTGAAGGGGAAGGTTGGGGCAAATGGGGTCCTTGAGTCGAAGGTCAAGGACCTTAAGAAAGAGCTCGCCGATGCTGAGGGGCGAGCGAAGGCACTCTTGACGGCTCACGACCTGGAGCGGAGCCGTTCGAAGAAGGTGATCGACGACCTCTCCATCGTCGAGAAGAAGCGTAATTGGTACAGTACTGAGACCGATCGGCACAAGGAGATCGCCTAAGCTACCCAGGCGGAGCTGGCAGCTGTGAAGGAGAAACTTGTCGCTGTTGAGAAGGCGGCAGAGATGGCAGCCAACTCGGCAGAGATAGCCAGGTCGGAGGCCGCCGAGTCGAAGAGGGTGGCCGCTGAGGCCACGAAGGGGGCTGAGAATGCCGTCGCCAACTTCAAGGCTTCAGAGGAGTTCGTCGCTGAAATCCAGCAGATGGCGTCGGATTCCTTTTATAAGGGTTTCATGTATCTACATGGCCGGGTGGAGGCGCTTATCCCTGACAAGAACCATGGCTGCCTCAGGTATCCTTCGGCCTCGGAGGCGGAGGCTGACGAGGAGGTCACCACGGGAGCCGCGGGCCCAGAGCCTTTGACACCAGCTGAGGGCGATCCTCCCGGAGTTAGGGCAGCTTAGCCGGAGACTTCTCAGTCTCAGGATCCAACAGTGAAACCGGCCGGCGTGGAGTGACCATTTTCTTCCTTGTCTTGTTTTGTACTTGCATTTTTTGCTTTCAGCCAGGGTCACTCGGCATGTCGGGGGCCCAGAAAATACTTGTAATTTGTGTTTAGTCAATGAAACTTAAGTTTCTTTGCCACCTATTTTCTTTCACTCCCTTCTCTTTTCTTCCTTTCTTCTTTCTCTCTCTCTCTTTTTTATGGGGAGATCAGAGAGAAGGGCTGCACCTTGCTTGGGGCCAAGTTATGACACTTAAGAGCTGCTGGGCTCGAAGTGTTGCTGACTGAGAGCCATGCGGCTCGGAGGTCCCTTGGCCGGAGTTCTGAGCTCCAGTCTTGAGTGGGCGTCCTGAAGCTGGGCTCGAGGATGCTGGTGATCGAGAGCTACTTGGCTCGAAGTTTTCTTGGCCGAAGATCTGAGCTCCGTTCTTGAGAGGGCATCCTGGAGCTGGGCTCGGGGACGTTGGTGACTGAGAGCTGCTGGGCTCGAGTTCTCTTGGCCAGAGATCTGAGCTCCGGTCTTGAGACGACACCCTGGAGCTAGGCTCAGGGATGTTGGTGACTGAGAGCTGTTGGGCTCGAAGTTCTCTTGGCCGGAGATCTGAGCTCCGGTCTTGAGAGGGTGCCCTGGAGCTGGGCTCGGGGATGTTGGTGACTGAGAGCAGCTGGGCTTAAAGTTCTCTTGGCCGGAGATCTGAGCTCCGATCTTGAGAGGGCGTCCTGGAGCTGGGCTCGGGGACATTGGTGACTAAGAGCTGCTGGGCTCGAAGTTCTCTTGGCCAGAGATCAGAGCTCCGGTCATAAGAAAGCATCCTGGAGTTGGGCTCGGGGACGTTGGTGACTGAGAGCTACTTGGCTCGAAGTTCTCTTGGCCAGAGATCTGAGCTCTGGTCTTGAGAGGGCGTCCTGGAGCTGGGCTCGGGGACGTTGGTGGTAGCTTCGATGATGCTATATTTTTCTCTTGTTCTCTCTTTCTTTCCTTCCCCTCTTTTCTTTCTTTCTCTTTCTTTTTTTTTTTAAGAGTGGGGAGATCAGAGAAGAGGATGCTGGTTGTGCCACCATTTTGTTCTCTTTCTTTCCTTTCTTTCTCGTCTTCTTTTCGAGTGGGGAGATCAGAGAAGGGGGTTGCCGGGCTCCCCCCTTTGTTCTCTTTCTTTCCTTCCCCTCTCGTCTTTTTTTCGAGTAGGGAGATCAGAGAAGGGGGTTACCGATCTTGGTTGCCTTGGAGCTAGGCTCGAGGCCTTCCTGGACGTGGAGCTAGGCTCGGGCCTAGGGGTTGCCTGAGATCTTGGCTCAGGTCTTTGGCACCTTGGAGCTGGGCTTGAGGCGTTGATGGGAGCTACGTGGCTCCATGATCTCTTGGCATCTCGGAGCTGGGCTCGGAGATATTTGAGATGGAGAGCGGCTTGGCTCGAAATTTTCTTGGCCGGAGATCTGAGCTCTGGTCTTGAACCGGCGTCCTGGAGCTAGGCTCGGGGATGCCTAAGCTTGGGAGCTACGTGGCTCGAGGTTCTTTGACATCCTGGAGCTGGGCTCGGGGATGCCTGGAATTGGGAGCTATGTGGCTCAAAGATTCTTTGACATCCTGGAGTTGGGCTTGGGGATGCCTGGAATTGGGAGCTACGTGGCTCGAGATTCTTTGACGTCCTGGAGCTAGGCTCGGGGATGCCTGGAATTGGGAGCTACGTGGCTCGAGGTTCTTTGACGTCCTGGAGCTGGGCTCTGGGATGCCTGGAATTGGGAGCTACGTGGCTCGAAGATTCTTTGACATCCTGGAGTTGGACTCGGGGATGCCTGGAATTGGGAGCTACGTGGCTCGAGGTTCTTTGACATCCTGGAGCTGGGCTCGGGGATGCCTGGAATTGGGAGCTACGGGGCTCGAAGTTCTCTGACGTCCTGGAGCTGGGCTCGGGGGCGCCGTCGATTCTTTCCTGCAAGATGCACGGATACCCATACAAGGGAAAAATCGTTGTTATGATTTTTGGTAAGAGAACTTACCTTATTGGGGGCATCTTTGTAGGGCGCAGGCCCTCCTCCCTCGGGGGAGCTTGACGCCGATGAGTTCCTCGAGGTAATGGACCCCTCGTGATGGGGCTTCAACCGCCTCGTGGGGGCCTTCCCACGGTGGCTCGCGATCGTCATCTCAATGTCCGTGGCGTCTTTATTTACCTTTCTCCTTCGCTCTCTTCTCCCCTCATAGCGGGGCGATTACTCTTGGGGTCCCCTGCCCCCCGAGTCTTCTTAGACGCACACACGATTCTCCAGGCAATCACGCCCACCGGTTTCGCGGTGGGGTGATTGTCGGTGGTCGAAGCTGATGGGAGAGTGGCGAGCGCTTGGGACCCCGCTTGAGGCCTGCCCCCCCCCCTCCCCCGCAAACCTTCGAAGGAGAGCCTCCATGATGAGCTTCTCGATCTCTTGCTCACGGTTGCGACATTTTTCGATGCCATGACCGTGAGCGCGGTGGAAGTGATGATACTCCGCCTTGCCGCAACCAGTGAAGGGCTTCACCGGTGGTGGGCGTTGTAGTTCGGTGGCTTGCCTGCTGAGCCTCGCACGCTGATGAACCGGTGGAAGAATCCCACCATCTTGCATTCATGCTTCTCCAGGCGCGCTTCTGCTATGTGCCTGATGGTTTCGCCAGCGGATTCCCCGTCGAAGGGGACGGACGGGGTGATGTCCCGAAGAGGCCTATAGAAGATCGCCAATCTGTTAACCTTTCCAGCTTGTGTCGTCACTGTTCTTCCGCGGTATGTTGACCTATGAGGAGGTGGAGGACTAAGTCACGCCCGCCCCCTACCTGGCGTGCCAATCTGTTGCTGCCAAGATCGTCGTCGCCCGTAGCTGCTGTCGGTGCCGGAGTGCGCTCCTCCTGTCACCCAACGTCCTCGAGTCCCGGACCTCCACGCTGGGTGTGATCGTCTTGCCGCTCGGCGGTCCTCCGCTCCCAGACCTGTGAGACAGGGGTTAGAGACCAGGGCCGAGATTTCCGGCGGGGGCACTCCGATGATCAAGTCAGTGATGATCCAGGGGAACAGATCCTCCTGGTCGGGCCCCTCTTGATGGACTCTGCTCTAGGAGGAGTAGAAGATGTGTGCGAAGGTGAAAATGTTGCAGGGGGAGAGTGATAGCGGGGACCGAGGGGTGCCCTGTTCCTCCGCCTCTTCTTGTATCCCTCGTTTTCCTTCGAATATGGTGGTAGTGGTGCTCCGCCCTCTTGGTCGGGCTTGCGCTTGTGCTCGTGGTGGTGGTGGTGCCGTGCCCCTCTTCCTGGTGGAGGTCGCACTCCCTCTCTTTTTTTTTTTTTGCTTGTGTGTTGGAGTTGTTGTGTTACCTCTGAGTTTGCTGCAAACTAGGTTACCGTTGGGTGCTTGTCTCGGGATCCCCGCTGGGCTATCAGGCACATGCGGCGGTGTCCCGAGGAGTCTTCCCTGATTCATGATAAGGAGAGTTGTCAGGCGCTCTGGCACTCCTCTTGGTTGTCTCATTTCAGAAAATTTGGCAGTGTCTCGAATGGCGGGTCACCGCCCACGAGATTCGAATCTTCCGGTTGGCTTCTTCTCTTGAGTGATTTGAGTGGTTGGTGAGGAGTGTGGCATCTCGATCAACGTGCTACTTTCCTTTCTGGTGTAACTGGCGATCGCAGGTGGTCAATACGGCCTGGAAGGTGCTTCGGTGCAGTCCTCAGGCGGTTCGCCGGTGTTCTGAGCTGGTGAGGACCTCGTCCGGGCTGGGGCCGAGCTAGGATGGCAGGACTCGCTCCGACCTAGATGCTCCGAGCTTGCGGGGGTGCCTTGGTGGAGGAGGGCAGAGTGTGGGCCCGGTCCGGAGAGCGCGCGCTCGGAGAGGCTCTACATCGGTGGGTGAGCACTGGGCTCGACCTCGATCGCAGGGCACTAACCTCCAAGGGTCTCACTCCGGAGGGTGGAAGGTGGACCTGGTCTAGAGGGCACCCGCTCGAAGAGGCTCCACATCGACGGGCAAGCTCTTGGCTCGACCTCAACCGCAGGGCACTAGCCTCCAAGGGTCTCACTTTGGAGGGCGGAAGGCGGACCTGGTCCAGAGGGTGCACGCTCGGAGAGGCTCCACATCGATGGGTGAGCTCCTGGCTCGACCTCGATCGCAGGGCACTGGCCTCCGAGGGTCTCGCTCTGGAGGGCAGAAGGCGGACCCGATCCAGAGGGCGCGCGCTCGGAGAGGCTCCGCATCGGCGGGTAAACTCTTGGCTCGACCTCGATCGCAGGGCACTAGCCTTCGAGGATCTCGCTATGGAGGGCGGAAGGTGGACCCAGTCTAGAGGGCGCGCGCTCGGAGAGGCTCCACATCGGCGGGTGAGCTCTTGGCTTGACCTCGACCGCAGGGCACTAGCCTTCGAGGGTCTCGCTTTGGAGGGCAGAAGGCGGCTCCGACCTAGGCATCCTGAGCTCGTGGGCATGACCTGGCGGAGGACTGAGCTCGACTTGTTGTTCTGAGGGAGCTCAGCTCAGCTCGGTAATGGGATCCGGGCTGGAGAATCGATGTGGCATCTTTTCCTGAGTGGCGCCTGCCGGTTCCTCCACGTCAGCGATCCCTTCACATCAACATGATTTGACTACATGAAGTGAGTTGATAAAGTGTTAATCAAGTAACTATGGTGTTTGGACTAGCCGTGCTATGAAATTGTGGTTACTGATATTGCCAGTCACAAGCTGGACAATGATATTGTCCGTTGCAAGCATGGATAATGATATTGCCAGTCATAGGCATGGATAATTATATTGCTAGTCACAGGCATATACAATTATATTGCCAGTCATAGGTATAGACAATGATATTGCCAGTTACAGGCATGGATAATAATATTGCCATGTCACAGGCTGAAGTGTGACACCGAGGTTGCCAGTCATAGGCTGGAGCATGACTGTGGTTAGTCCAAAATCCTAAAGAAGAAGGAAAACTAATTAAAATATAATAAGAAAACATAACATTATCAATGGTTTTGTTATACTTGACATTTAAGTTGTTTTGGTATCATGATCTGATAAACTATTATTTTTTAGTATTTTCAAATTATACTATTATCGATGTGACTGTTTGGAGACCTTACTGGGTTGTAAAGCTCACAACCCCCTACTTTCTTCCTTCTCGGAGTTATGCAGGATATTCAAGCTTGGTAGTGGGTTGGATTCGTGGTGAAGTGATGAACAGCTAGAGAGTCGTTAATACCAATCAGATGACTGAAGGATGACTGAAATTGTAACCATATGAGTTATTTTATTTTCTTTATATTAGGTATTTTCTTATGACTTGTGATCAATAGTATTAAAGAGGATTGAAGCTGTAATGAAATTTTTTTTAGGCCTTGCATGATCTCTAGGATAAAACCTAGGGTTGTGCAGCTGGTCATGTACCGATTCTAGTGCTGGATTTGGGGCGTGATAGCTGGTCTATGAGAACATTTATCCCGATCAAGGACTTAAAGAACCAGAGAGAATGGATGCTGCATTCAAAGAGGAAAAGAATTATGAAATCCAGGCTTTTTGGGCCATTTTGGGCTAAAGTCAGCAAGGTATGCCGACTTTAGTTCAAAGCAGAAAAAAAGGCCAAAATAGGGGATGAAGCCTCTGCTTATCTGAGCAGCACTCTTGCCAAAATCTTTGGCTGGATGACCGTGGTGGGGAGGGAGAAGCCGAGTGATGTGAAGGATTAGGGAAGAAGCAGTAAAAAGGAATTTATTTGCTTTTCTTTTCTCTTGGCTTCCACGAATCGGATGGATGTCGATGACCACACCGCCCGATTCCACTCCGTCTGACCAAGCCGGCAACCCCTTCTCCTCGTCCTCCACCTTCCATGGTTTCCAATAATCATGGGAGGCTTGTTCGGGCCAAACTAGGAAGGGAGCAAGGGAAAGGAAAGAAAGACAAAGAAGAAAAGAAAGAAAAAAGGAGGAGAGAGAAGGAAGAGAGAGAAAGAGTAAAGAGAGAGGAAAGAGAAAAGAGAGAAAAGAGAGGGAGAGGAGAGAGGAGGAGAGAAAAAGGAGAGAGAGGAAAGAGAAGAGAGAGGAAGAGGAGCGAGAAAAAGGAAAGAGAAGGAGAGAGAAAGAGAAGAAAGAAGAAGAAAATAATAATAATAATAATAAAATCTGAACCGACTCTTTTAATGCTTTAAGTTGAGATCTAGACTTGACTAAGAACCATTTTTCTATGCTAGTTTATTTTAAATACAAAATTAATTATATGATTAATTTTGCTAAAATTTTTATCTTTCTTATCGATAAAGTAGTATCAAAGTTGAGATTTGAATAGACAATATATTGACAGAGTTCTTTCATTAAGTTATCTTGACCTCTAATATTAAATGCTAAATATGTTATGTTGTGAACAATTGTTAAATATGTATAGCATAAATTGAACTGCATTAAATTACATAAATTATGATGTTTGTTAGTGTTAATATTCTCTAGTCCGACTATAATCACATGAGTTAGGACTTAATCTCTTTCCAGATCTCCAATGGGTCGATTACTGGTACATGATCGATGGACAGTATGTGTTGCCGGAGCTAGTTTCATTTTGGGTTTTGTCATGCAGGGTGATCACTGGCACATGCTGAGGATGCATGATTTTTTGTATGATATCAGAGCTAGTTTCCTTCCATATCTCTAGTGGACAATTACTAGCACATGACCGATGGATGGTATGTGTAGCTAGAATCTAGTTTCTTTTGAGATTAGCCGCAGACTAATCGTGACCATAGTCATAGGGACTAGGAGAGTAAAGTAAAAATGGTTGGCCATCCATGGTTGTATTGTTTGGTAATTAAATTACATATTAGCATGATTTTTCTATTTATTTTGTCATAGTACTGGTTATTCTGTTATGTTTGATTTGTTATGTTTGCAAATTATTGTCGACATATTTATATATATATATTGGAGGTGATGATAACTTACTAAGTCTGTAAAGCTCACTTCCTACTTCTTATATTTTTATGAAAGATTTGAAATATTAATTAGACTTTGGAACCAGTCAGTGAGGAGCTAAGATTTAAGTATTAGTTCTTAAATTCTTGTTAAACTTTACTTACATTGTATCTTGGATTTTTAGTAAAAATTTATTTATTTATTAGTTTTGGTTGAAAAACTTTAAAAATAAATAAAGATTAGTAAATTTATTTTCTACCATCGCCTGGATGTTGATTTGAAGGATTGGCCTTGCATATTTGATGGGATTAAATTCTAAAGATATGCGACCATCTGTCGTATACCTGGCTCGGCCATTGGGTTAGGGCATGATAGATTTAATGGTATCAGAGTAAAGGTTTAAGATCAAGATGACTTAGTTGATAAGAGTGGGGTAGAATTAGGATATAATTTGAGTGATATTGAAGTTTAGATTGTAATCACTATGGACTATGACTTAAGAGATATTTGAACTTAGTATTATGATCAATCGAGATATGATAAAAAATGTAAAAATGAATTTGAAGTTTGGATTTCTAATCTCTAGATATTGTGCATAAGATCTGGCATATAATTAGCATAAAAAAATATATAATTTTTATCTCTAATATAAGTAATGAGATTGATCTAGGATGAGTATAAAGTACTGAATGATTTAGACTATTTGATCATGATAAGTAAGCATATTATGAATATTGAAAAGCTGGATAAGATATGTCTTTACCTTTGATTAATAGGTTTGATCGAGCTTCAAAAGTGTTAGCCTGGAAGTATAGTGTCATGTTATGCTGAATATGTATATTTAATTATTAATTGACTGATTTTGGAAACCTAAACTTGATATGGATGAAGATCATGATAGCTTACGAGTTTTGTTATTAGTTATTGAATTATAAATTTTGGGACTGTTGCAAGAAGATGTTTAAGATATAGGTTATGAAAGAGTTTAATAATATTAAGAAGAAAATTGTTTTGATGAATCTATATATGAATTATTATTGAAAATATATAATAAAAAATATATTTGGAATAAGGCATATATTTGTAATTTGCTATTAGTAGATTAAATGATATTATGTGGACATGGCATGCATATCTTGAATTATTACTTTACTACTGATATTGCATTGAGCGAAGAAATGGGTATTGGAAGACTTATATAAGTTTAACTTATGAGGGGTAAAATTTCAAGTAGTTGATAATTAATGTTTAAGAATTAAAGTAAAATAGCTCTATGAGCAATAACATGATCGATCCTACTTATAAGGACATTGACTTAGAGTCATTTATTTTGTTGGAATTAATATTAACTTTTCAAGAGAAAAGTTGATCTAGATTGTTTAATTGAATTATCAAGGAAAGTATAAATAGTTCTGGCTTGGACTGGAGTTATTAATGTTTTGAATGGATGGTACAATGTTATGCAAAGACTTTAAATGCAGAAAGTTGATCAAGGTTTAAAATTGATGTGATATACTCAAAACCTAGTAAGGACAAAAAAACTTAATAGTTTTGACCTTGTTTTATTTAAAAATATTTGAAAGTTGAATTTTGTTTAGATTTTAATGTAAAGTGGTATCCTTGTCAGAAATTCATCTAATAAAATTACAGGATTTGAAAATTTATATTAGAGTGCACAGCGAAAGTATGATGGTTTAAAATTATTTAAAGTTGGAGGGGACTTGCTGCTTCCTTGGCGGTTGGTGCTTCGATTCATGCTGGGGGCCAAGCTGGGAAGATGGGGCCTGCTTGTAGCGGACCTACCTTGCGGTGGCTCGGCTGTGCAGAGGAGGGCCGAGCTCGGTACCGGACCGGTGGGGCCCAGCATTGACCGAGCTCGGGCTGACAGAGGTGCGCCCAGCCCAGGGGACCCGACCTCGAAGGGGCTCCGCGTGGTGGAGGAGGCTTGAGCTCAACTCCAAGCCACGGGGCCTGACCTCGGGCTCGAAAGGTCTGCCTCTGGTGGGGTTTGAGCTCGGCTCCGACCTAGGTATCCCGACCTAGCGGATACCGACCTGGCGGAGGACGGAGTCCGGCTTCGACAGGCGGCCCCGTTGACATCGGGGAGCTCTGCCCAGCAAAGGGGCCCATGAAGGGAATCCAGTGCGACGTCCGATGAGGGCTCCACATCAAGATCCTTGGCCACGTCAGCAATCCGGTCACATCACATATATATATACATATACATATGTATGTATATATGTATGTATGTATATACGTATGTATGTATGTATGTATATATATGTATATACGTATGTCGAACTCCCGGTTGTCGAACTGTCGCCCGTTGTCGGTAATGATGCAGTGAGGGAGTCCGAATTAGCAGATGATTGATTTTCAAAAGAACTGACGGGCCTTGGCTTCCGTGATCCATGCTAGTGGCTCTGCTTCCACCCACTTAGTGAAGTAGTCAATAGCCACCAGTAGAAATCTCCGCTACCCCGGTGCAGGGGAAAATGGCCTTTGGCCCCTAGGCAAAAGGCCAAGGGGCAGAGAGCTGGGAGAGCGGCGTCGTCGGTTGATGCTGTATGTGAGCGTGGCACTGGAATCTATCGCACTTCTTCACGAAGTCGGCGGCGTCCTCCCTCATGGTCTCCCAGAAGTATCCCTGGTAGAGAGCTTTGTATGCCAGCATCCTTCCTCCCACATGGTTCCCGCAGAGGCCTTCATATATCTCTTGGAGTACGAAGGCTACCTCTGCGGGCCTCAAGCACTTCAAGAGTAGGTAGGAGTAGGATCGGCGATAGAGCTGCCCTTCCATCAAGACAAACCGGGAGGCTTTCTTCTTGATGAGGATGGCTTTCGTGCAGTCCTCTAGTAAGGTGCCATCAATGATGTATCTGATGTACCTGTCCATCCAACTCGGCTCTGGGGTAACTTGCTGCACTTCCTCTGGGGCTTCGTAGCTTGGATTCTCGAGGTACTCGATGTGGGCACGCCCCAGTGACGAGTCCGACAAGGTCACGAGTCTCGACAGTATATCCGTGCGAGCATTCTCTCCATAGGGGATATGGGAGATGCTGAAACATCGAAAACCTGCTGTGCTTGAGTGGACTCACTCCAGGTGCTTCATCATCTGGGAATCTCTGGCTTCATATTTTTCAGAGACTTGTCCAGCCACCAGTTGGGAGTCGGTAAAGACATTCAGGCTTTGCACACCCAGCTCGCAGGAGACCCTTAGGCCTGCGAGGAGCATCTCGTACTCCACCTGGTTGTTTGTCATGATGAATTTAAAGCGGAGAGCACATTCTGCCATGATCCCAACGTTGTTGGCGAGGATGAGGCTTGCTCCGCTCCCACTAACGTTGGACGCATCATCAACGTAGAGGATCTAGGGCTCCTCCTCTGTTCTGGGCTTAACTTGATGCTCCGGGGTTGTCTACTCTAGCTCCTTGGCGAGCCCCATGCACTCGACTAGAAAGTCGGCTAGGACCTGGGCCTTCAATGATGACCTCGGTTGATATGCGATGTCGAACTCATTTAGTGTCAGGGACCACTTAGCCAGCCGCCTGAAGGTTTCGGGATGGCTAAGTATGGTCCTCAGTGGCTGATCCATCATGACCGTGATGGGATGTGCTTGGAAGTATGGCCTGAGATGCTTAGCAGACATTATTAGAGCAAAAATGAGTTTCTCCGCATCACGGAGGATTTTGCTGGTGTAGTATACCGGCTTCTGGGATCCATCCTCGTCTGCACGGACGAGGATCGAGCTGATGGCCCCATGTGTGACCACTAAGTAGAGTAGGAGCTCCTCTCCTTCCTCCGGTCTTGAGAGCAACAGCAGAGATGCCAAGAACTTCAATTCTTTGAAGGCCGTCCTGCACTCCTCTGTCCAGGTGAAGTCGTGCATCTTGCGCAGCACCTTGAAGAAGGGAAGGCAACGGTCAGCCAATCTCGAGATGAACCGACTCAAAGCTGTAATCTGGCCCGTCAGGTGCTGGACCTTCTTCTTGGATGTCGGGTGCTCCATGTCAACGATCGCCTGGACCTTCTCCAGGTTTGCTTCAATGCCCCTCTAGGTGACCATGAAGCCAAGGAATTTTTTCGCCGCCACTCAGAAAGTGTACTTTGCTGGGTTCAGCTTCATCTAGTATTTTTGAAGGTTTTGAAAGGCTTCGACGAGGTCGACAACATGGTCCGACCTCGGCTTGCTTATGACAAGCATGCCATCCATGTACACCTGCATGTTCTGGCTAATTTGGTCTTTGAAGATCCTGTTGACCAGATGCTGGTACGTGGCCCCGGTATTCTTCAGATCGAAGGACATCATCCTGTAGCAGTACGTCCCTCGGTCGGTGATGAAGGCGGTGTGCTCCTCATCCTTCGGGTGCATCTGGATCTGATTGTATCTGGAGAATGCATCCATGAAGGAGAGTAGCCGGTGCCCCTAGGTGGCGTCCACCAACTGGTCAATCTTCGGTAGAGGGAAGCTATTCTTTGGACATGCCTTGTTGAGGTCGGTGTAGTCTACACAGATCCTCCATTTGCCATTACTCTTCTTCACAATCACTACATTTACCAGCCAGCTTGGGTATTGTACCTCCCGAATAAAGCTGGCTGTAAGAAGTTTGTCCACTTTCTCATTGATCGTCGCCTGCCTCTCCGGGGTGAAGCTTCTCTTCTTCTGTCGAAATGGTCAGTGCTTTGGATCAATACTCTGCTTGTGGGTGATGATGTCAGGGGGAATACTTGGCATGTCTGCCACCATCCAGGCGAACACATCTGCATTTGCCTGTAGGAACTCCAACAGGTGGACCCTCTCTTCGTCTTGCAGCTGGGCCCTAATCTGCACCGTCTTCTCCTGATTAGCTCCGAGCGGATAAGATAACAGGCGCTTGACTGGACAACCCCTCGGGTGTCGTGCCCTTTGATCGAGATCATCTGCGCTGGGGTTATCCTCTGGGACTTTGGCCCCAGGGACAGTCTGGAGACAATGTTGTATCGATCGAGGTGCCCCCCTCATTTCCCCGACACTATAGGGGGTGGGGAACCGTGTACCAACAGCCGCTTTGTGGAAACGACGGCGTCGAGCAGGTTGAGCCCAGGTCGACCGAGATCACGTTGTAGGCTGAGGAAAGCTTAACAACCGTGAAGGTCATCATAACAGTGCTCTGCCGAGATGGGGTCCCGGCAGTGACTGGGGGAGTGATTTTTCCCTCAACCCTTATAGAGTCCCCCATGAAATCGACAAGGGGAGCGTGCACAGGTCTGAGCTGAGCGGAGGACAGGTTCATTCTAGAGAAGGCATCATAAAAAAGGACATCAGTCGAGCTTCCACTATTAACTATAATCTATTTTACAGGATGCTTAACGATCATCTTGATAACCACGGCATCGTTATTTACATTCTCTCCCATATTTCTCCCTTCCCTCATAAAGGGGAGTACATTTTCAGAATACTCTGCCCCCCGGGCCTTCTTGGAAGTATGCTCGGCTCCCCAGCATATCATCCCCACCGGTTTCTCGGTAGGACGGTTGTCGACCGCAGGGACTGATAGGAGAACGACAAGCACCTGAGGTTCGGCAGGAGCCTTGCCCCCCACATACCTCCCGAGGTAGCCCCTCCTTATGAGTTCTTTGATTTTTCTCTTGAGGTTGAGGCATTCCTCGGTATCGTGGTCATGGTCGCGATGAAAATGACAATACTTTATCTTGTCCAGTGGACAGCTTCATCAGAGGTGGGCGCTTTAGGTAAGACTCACCTTCGATCTCCATGAGGATCTTCATCCTCGGGGTGAGGAGAGGTGTGAACCTCTCCTTTGGAATGGGGTCGCTCCTCGGTCTCGGCCCCTGGCGGAAGTTCGGGGTTGGGGTCCTAGCCTCCGCATCCTAGACGCCTCCACGGGAGTTGGCTTCTTTGGCGGCTTCCCGTCCAACTCCCTTCTCATACGATCTGCCTCCTCAGCACTGATATACTTTTGGGCTCGGAGGAGGAGCCCAGAGTATATCTTAGGGGGTTTCTTGTCGAGCGAGTAGGTCAGGCGGGAGGTCCTGAGCCCTCCTTCAGTACCAGCATGGTGACTGGCTCATCAAGATTGTAGATCTCCAACGCGGCAACCTTGAAGCAGGCCACGTAGTCCCAAGGGGCTCGCAGTCCTGTTGCCGGATGGAGAAGAGGTTGTCTGCTTCTCGTGGCACCTTCTGACAGGTGTCGAAGTGGGTCATAAACTTCCGCTCTAGCTAAGCGAAAGAGCCGATGCTTTTGGGCTCGAGACGGGTGAACCAGACCCGAGCCGCCTTCTGGAGGGTTGCTAGGAAGGTGATGCAAAAGTGGGCATTGATGGCCCCCTGGACCCTCATGAGGGCCTTGTAGCTTTCCAGGTGGTCCAGGGGGTCGGTGGTCCCATCATGGGATCTACCTGGGGCATACGGAATCGGTTGGGAATTGGTTCCTCTTGGATCTCTCGAGAGAAGGGGGGATGGGCATCATAGCCCGCTGACTCGTCAGTGGAGCCCGGCATATTTGCAAACCGGTGGGATATCTCTGCCAGCTTGCGCTCCTGCTCCTCCAGGCGCTTCTCGGCTGTGTGCCTGGTGGCCTCATCGGTTGAACCCTCCACTAAGGCCGAAGGAGATGGAGAAGGTGACATGAGGTGGTGTCCATGATGGGGGATCTTGCCTTTTCGGCCTCGATGAGGTTTGGTCGTTACCCACTCGAGCATCGTGGACCGGCTCTCCCGATCGATAGATATGGCATGTTGCCTTTTTGCCGGCATCTGGTGGCTTCCCTGGCAATCAGCGGTGGCCCACGGCTGTGAGGGCCCTCCATGAAAGGAGCGCAGGCTATTGCGAGGTGCTGCGGCGTGGACCATGGGAGTCCTCGACTGCTGGTGGGTGGCCAAGGACCGGTGCTGGTGCTGGAGCTAGTGCACTGCTGTAACGAGAAGCTACACCTACTAGGCGAGTGCGACTAGCTAAGGGCCCGTCGGGGGTGGTTGAGCTGGAGCGGGGAGCTCCCCTTCTGGACTGTGTGGGTCCCC
This sequence comes from Areca catechu, assembly GCA_021397845.1. Lineage (NCBI taxonomy): Eukaryota > Viridiplantae > Streptophyta > Magnoliopsida > Arecales > Arecaceae > Areca > Areca catechu. The sequence goes on along the minus strand of CM038040.1, from coordinate 3,974,949 downwards.
ATGGAAAGGGGGGTCTCCCGCATGGCTGGTGGAGACTTCTCTCACTCGCGTCCTCACCATCCTCCCGGTGGACTTGCTTGCAGAGGGGCTGGCTTTTAGAACAAAGGACCTACTGCCTCCCCTACCTGGCGTGCCAATTTGTTGCCGCCAAGATCACCGTGGCCCATAGCTACTATCGGTGTCGGATCGCCCCTTGTCTCTTCGGGACCGGCCTGCTCTTCGGGACCTGCAAAACAAAGTTAGAGACCCAGGCCAGGATTTCGGCAGGGGCACTCTGACGGTCAAGTCAGTGATGACCTAGGGGAACAGATCCTCCTAGTCGAGCCCTTGAGATGGACTCCATGCTAGGAGGAGTGAATAATGTGTGAGAAGGGTGCAAGTGAGTCAGGAAAAGTAGTGGCCGAGATAAACTGGAGCTGGATGGCTGTGTCTGGGCGACCTTTCTTGCGGATCTCCGGTAGCCTTGAATTCTCAGTCTCCTTGGTGGTTCTCTTGTGTGGCCCCTTCCCTCTTACTTGCTTGGGTGCTTTCTTGCTTACTTCCCCGGTTGGGGTGGCCGATGGCTCTTTTAAGTCCAGGTGGTTGCTGAATGCCTACCTCGGGATCTCCCCCATGTCAGTAGATGTGTGCGGCGGTGTTCCATTCCATGGACAGGATGTCTTTCCTGGTTCATGATAAGGGAACCTACCATGCGCTCTGACATTCCTTCCGGTCGCTCCATTCTGGAAAACTTGGCAAGGCCTCGTCGGGGAGCAGCCACTCCCGGGATTCGAATATCCTAGTTGACTTCCTCTTTCGGGTGGTGCAGACGGTCGGTGGAGAGCGCGGCGCCTCGATCAAGGAGCTTTGTCCTTTTCTGGTGTAAGTGGCAGCTGGGGACGATCATCACGGCCTGGTGGGTGCTTCCTTACAGTCCTCGAGCGGCTCGTCGGCGTCCAAGGACGACGGTGTCGCCCCTTTTGTTGCTAGCACCTTCGCCCGAGGTGGAGGCCGAACTGGAGAGGTGGGGCTCGACTCCGGTCCAGAGGGCCCGACTTCGAGGGGCTCAACCTGGCGGAGGAGGCAGGGCTCGACCTCGAAGGGGCTCCACCTGGCGGAGGAGGGCTGAGCTCGACTCCAGACCAAGGGGCTCGACTTCGAGGGGGCTGGACCTGGCGGAGGAGGGCAGGGCTCAACTCCTAGAGGCTCGACCTCGAAGGGGCTCCACCTGGCGGAGGAGGGCTGGGCTCGACTCCAGACCAAGGGGCTTGACTTCGAGGGGACTTGACTTGGCGGAGGAGGGCAGGGCACGACTCCAGCCCAGAGGGCTCGACCTCGGAGGGGCTCGACTTGAGGAAGAGGGCAGGGCTCGACTCCGGACCAGGGGGCTCAACCTCAAAGGGGCTCAATCTGGCGGAGGAGATCGCTCAGCTCCGGCCTAGGCGTTCCGATCTTGTGGGAGCCGATCTGGTGGAGGACGGAACTTGGCTTCGACAGGTCGCCCCGACATTTTGAAGGAGCTCGGCCCGGCAAAGAAGTCTGAGGAAGAGTGTCCGTCGTGGCAACTTTCTCTGACATGGCATCTGACAAGGATTACACGTCAGCGTTACGCCACATCAATATTAAACAAATCAATTATTTGTATGCCTATATTATTGAGTTATATCTATATTAACATATTATTCTTATATAATTATATACTCAAATATAATTAATTAATTATTTAAATTCTATAATAATGACATAATCTAAATCATTAATTCACAACAAAATAATTACAATAATTCAATATATATTTAGATTTCCTAACTGAATTTATCTACCTTTATAATTTCATCTACATTTAAAAATTAATTTTATTATTTTTTAATATAAAAACTATAAATTATCTTTTTCAATTTTGATTAAATAAATTATGAATACTAATTAACCTATTAATCCTTCGAAACTTAATACTATTTTATTATTTTTTCCAACATCAAAATATAAAATTATCTATAAAGGGACATAAATATGGAATCAAAATACAAATTACCTCTAAACAGAGATCAATTCTTCAAATATTAAATCATAATATAATCACCATAAATAATTAAAATATGCATATATCGAACAAGAACATATAATTACATTGCTAAAAAATTAAAGAATCCATGACACCATAATTTTAAAATTTAAAAAATAAGTTAGCAATACAAAAAAAATTATTAACATACAAGAAATTATAACAATAACATTTACTTAATTAAATCAAGTAAAATACCAAAAGCCAAACCTGCAATACCAGGTGGGGAAGTGAACAATTTATTTTTGGACCGGATTGGCTACGATTGAACTGCACTCGAGCCGAATTTGGATAGGAGAACAAGGGATCGACTTGGACCGGAGAACATTTGGATCGGATCTGGACATGAGAACATGGGAACAACAGCATCCAAAAATGCAAAACTAAGAGGCCAAGTGGCACACAGACAAGGAGGAAACAAAAAGACCAGAAGATGGGACCAGAGGTGGGACAAGGGGAAGCAAAGCTCGACAAGGGGAAGCAAAGCTCGGGGAAGAATGGGGCCGGAAGACGAGCCAGTTAAAGCACAAATGGAAGAAAACAAAAAAAAAAGGGAGGTTAAATGGAGTTTGGCTAAAAAATCACAGCTACTAGCTACGATTTCTCCATGAAGTCGCAGCTAGGCCGGCTCTTCCCCTTTCGCCAAGTGTCTGATTTTTTCCTTCCTGGTGTCTATTTTGATGCCGAGTATCCAAGAAAAATGCCATGTTTACAAAAAAAATACCTAATTTGACAAATAAACTACCAAACATCTAGTTTAGTAATTATTTTTTAAAATAATATTATTTTTAAAAAAAAAATTGATAGAGGAGCTCAAGCAGGGAAAGAGCATAAAGCGAAGCATGAATGCCCAAAAACACGAGCAGAGTATGAAGAAGTCTAAGCAAGTAATGGACATGGAGCCTCGAGTCTAAGGAAGTAATGGACATGGAGCCTCAATACCCATGAGATAGAGTGATGTGCAGAGGAGCCCAAGCAGGAAATGGTACGATGCATGGAAGAGTCCAGGCAAGAAACAAAATGGAGCATGAAGGAGTTCAAATAGAAAGCTAAGCGGAGAGTAGAGGAGTCTATAGAGTTGGAGCAGAATGCAAAGGAGCCTCAATGCCTAGGGGAGCAGCAACGACAACACTAGGTTTCAATTCTTTGTTCACAATTTTGAATTAACATCGAACCCCCCAACCTAAGCAGGGATGGTCTGTAAGAAGCGTCAAAAACCACCCCAGCGCCTAATTTTGCTTGGGTATAATTCCGTGCAGAACTTGGTTTGTTGCTTGCCAAATTGTTACCTAACCTTTGGGTTGTGTCTCGTACTGATAATGTTGCTTGTCAAATTGTTTAATGATTTTGCCCAGCAATATTACTTGTCGGAACGAAAATGTCAGATTGTAATGCCTGCATTTATTGGTGACCACCTCGAACAGGGGAGGAAGGCGAGGCTTATGAGCATATCAAAATGAATCACCAAAAGGCAGCATATAATTTAACATTATATTACACAGGACTATTTGAAGTTTATCCCCAACGTAAGCTTCCAAACCCTTTGAATACTCTCCCAGAGAAGAACATTCCCTATTTATAAACCACCCACAAAAGTAACTTGAAGCCTCGACGTCAGACCCCCCGGAAAAAAAAAAAAAAAAAAAAAGTACCGCACGCACTTCCAAGCATGACCAGCACTCCCAAGTGAAGGCACAGCCACCGATATTTACGCGGTTCCCATCGCCTATTAACAAACTACTTGATCTTTGCCACCAGATGCATCAAGTTATTGTTGTAGATATTGGAAGGTCAAATGCAGTGCGAAAGCGGAGACCAGAGCCTTCGTAGCTGGATATAGGGCAGAACCAGCAAAATATGTTAGGCCCTAGTACCTGCAGGCAAAATTGATTTTAAGTTAATGGAGATCCGAGGCAAAATTGATTTTAAGTTAATGGATAGTTTCAGATTTCCACATGCATGATCTCCCATGCTGTTGCCTTAGAGCTCGTAATATATAAACAAGCAATAATGAACAATACTTGTTGTGTACTACAGAAACAAGAGACAAAATTTGCAGACCGACCCTTTAAAATTATAACTTCAATTGAAACAATGATTAACTTATAGCTCAAAATACAAAATGCCTTGAAAGCTAAGTACCTGAACTGAGAGCACGTGTAGTAGTAATGCAGAACCCTTAATGTTTAAAGAACAGAAGAAAACAAGGAAATAATTCATGACATGTTTGGTAAAAAAGATCCACATAAAAAGTGGCTGTCCTCTTCTCAAATGTAAACTTCATAGAACCACATAATAAAATAGAATGCTAAGAAACAGTAATATAAATATGCAATTGAAATAATGTTGACCTTGAGAGTGGCAATGCACCGTCCCCAAATTAAAACAAGCAAAGACTAATAGGACTGAACATACCAATGATGGCCATCACCATAAAAACAGACATCTGACAAATTTAACTTTAAACGTTTATGTCTTTATGATGACCACTTAGAGTAAGCCGGGGAAATATCAGATGCTTTCAGATGAATGCCATGTTACAGAATGCACAAGCAGTTGACAATAATATAAAGCCCCACACTTGCAATGTGAAAGGAAGAATAACAAAGCAAAACGAGAAATGCTAAAACAAAGATTACAAACATTTCTAGAGGAGCAAGTTTCAAATGACTGGCATCTTTAGAAAAGGATGGACGTTTCAGGAAGACATCGGCAATCAAAGCCAGTGTTTTGTTAAGGCAAGTATCAATGGTATGTTTATTCTTCTGCGAACTGCATAAAATTGTTCAACCCACAAACCACAGTTTAATGGTGATATTGATTTCAATGCCTTGGTCAATCATTATCAAAAGACAAGTTTTACCATCCATGGTTTAAATATAAAAACAGGTGTGGACATTTTGGTTATGACTGAATAGATTCACCGAACAAACATGACCTTGAACATAATTTTTACCACAATAAATAATAATAGTCCTGGTCCTCGATGACATTTATTTTGATCATAAACTACAAAGCAATAAACAAAGAAAAGAAGAGAGAGAAGCTTCTTCTTACAGAAACAAGGTTTTCATAGACACCAAGATCATATGGATGTCTGTACGTATTTCCTACTTTTTCTGCTAGCCACATTGCTCTGACTCCTTCATGGTACTGCAGAACAGGAAGACAGTAAAATTTTCTAAATATTTTATTCCAAAATCAAGTACTTAGCTAACTATGGAATTTTTTTTCTCAAACCTCAATTGTGGTCTTATTCTGCAAGATAAGGTAAATATGCCAACCCAACAAGATGCTTAACGCCAAAGTTAAGGGACACAGAATAATTCCAGCAATGAGCTGTCAAATTCACAAAGGTCTCAAAGTCAATATCACACTAAACGGATGATGCTGTTAAGTCATTTTTCTTCTACTTTTCTTTCTTGAGGAAAGTTACTCACATATGTTATTTTATTTGGGCCACTACTCTGCACCTGATCCTTCTGTGGATCACGAGTAAAATTTCCAACAACAAGAACCTAAAATAATATTGTAAATCTTTTTCTGCCACATTAAAAACTTCCAGGTCACCAATTAACCAAATGTAACTGAAATATACCATCGAGTAGATGCAGGCAATCACGCCATACAGCACAAAAATAATGAAGACCTGATAGTTTTCATGCCCCACGCAATTGTTTATCCAGACACAGTGGTGATCCTGCAAGCATTCCAGGCCATGATGAATACTGAGAAAAGTTTTCTGAAAAAGAAAATACAAGTCATCATACATACCATTCTCAAAATACATCTTCTGCAAACACGACAGTGATGCGCACGGGGAGGCTTATAGTGAGAACACTTCTGGCAGTACCTCAGATCTCCACCCTGAATGATTACGGTAACAATCAAAAAAACATATGGGAGAATTAGAGGCTAATAATAGAATAAGGTTTTCTCATGCTATGATCATCAATGTCATACAATTAACTCGCACCAGTTACAATGTCATAAAATGTTGTTTTCATCTAAAAATTCATAAGACAGATCACCATAGAACATCCTGCAACACTAGTCAACCCAAGATAAACTGTACAAAATCAAAATATAAGTCACAGAACTGGACCTATAAACATGCTATCACAACCAATGCTAATTATCAAGCAAGGTGAGCGGTTATTTGTTAATCCCAACACAATATTTAACGACCCAAAGAAACAGAAGGTATTCATTACCAGCAAGTGGCATATTAGATTAACAGGGGGTCAATTGCATCGACAAACATAATGAAAAGCACCATCAAATTGCTATAGGAAGTAGGACCAGAACTTGCTAAGCATAAACATAGACCTATAACTTTTTTCTTCCCAATTATCAAAGACAAATTTATCTAAAATTTTACTGACTAAGGATATTTTTGTTCCAAAATAACTTTAGAACATCACCAATACTAGATGATGTGCTATTACCTGGGGTATGTGAGTGTAGTGATGCTATCACCGAATTTATCATCAAATCCTTCATCACTGGATGGAATTTGGCAATACCAAATAAGATGATCACATCACCTAACTCATATCACTAGGATGATGTAAAATATCACCCCCTATCAAACAGTACATAAGTTTTACGTCAAAATATAACTTGCAAATTTCTTTCTTGACCCTTCAACTAATATCTCTTGACCATTACATACATGGACTGCACTCATTGATGAACCATAAGTGGGTTTACCTTCCATGGACAGCTTAAATCAAGGGGCAATTTCAGGCTAGCTTTGAAAAGAACCAACCATACCCGATCAAAGTTCTATCTTCCCATACTTTCATTTTTTTTCCTGGGATTTATGTAAGATCAATGCTTCACTGGAATATCAATTAGAAATTTATATTCTACAATGGGCAGTAGGCCAATATAAAGCCAGTTATCCAGAATATTATCTAACAAGATATCAATATGCTGACCAAGATTTTTAAATATTTTTGAAACAATTTTCAGTGGACTTTCTTAATTATAAAGTATTACAAACAATGTCTTAAAACAATTTTTAAGCTTAGTTTTATAATATCGGACTGCATTTTCAATGTACCGTACCTATCTATCAATTGAGATCTTGGAATGTGAGTTCTTTATATACTTTTCCGACATATCTGCCAAGATCTCAATTCATCTTGGTACCGGTGATCCACTGAGATGGTTGGGATAACGTGCTTTAAAAACTTTGAGTGAGATAGAGATCTTTATATAACTTGTCCTCCATTCTGGGCTCAGCAGACTTACTCTTTAACAACATGACCCATAAAAGTATAGGCGTGGTTGTGTATGAATATTATTTGTTGTAAACTCATATGCATCACAATCGAAGCAAACGATATTTGAAGACATCATGATGTCCTTCTTTATAACCAAGTGTACTCCAATCTCGTTTAAACAATTTAGTTGTGTGAGTCACACACAAATATCATATGCATGTTCGGATGTTAACAATTGGCAACTAGCTATACATGTGGTTGCCAAGGTCTTCGTCAACTTACTTCTCCCTCCCCACCTTCTTGCCTATTCCTTTCTTCCTCATCTACCAAGCCTCCTGCCAACTTGTTCAAACACCAAGCACTAAATGGTTTACAAGGACCTTCTTAAGCCATACATCTTGCCCTACACATCACATCAATTTGGGACCCATGGACCTCAACTTGGAAAAAGATCCGCATTGTACACTCTTCTCTATCCAGTGATCACAAGAACAGGATTCTCAACCTTGCAGTCACCTTCTCTAAGCCTAGATTGTAGCATGTTGCCACCAAGCCTAATTCAGAGTTTACTGCCATCAAGAAGCCCATCATCCTCGGCGATACTTGCAACAACATGTCTTAATAAGCACCAAGTACAAGATTTTGTCATGAGGAATATCCACCTTCCATCATCCTTGGTGATACTACTAACAACATGTCCAACAACCACTTTTAGTTTGTGTCATCTTTTAATAAGGCCTCGCCAAGAGCTTGTCTGAGCAATGAAGAGATGAAAAAGTTGCTCAAGTTAAGGACTGACAAGAGACGGAAGTCAGAGGGCAATCATGACATGAATGGTGATGAGGTGGGTTTTTTATAACATGGTTATTTCAAATCCAATGGGTAATCAAGCCATTATTATCTTACAGTCCACCTATCAAGTTGCTTGCCAACTACCAACATAAAATTATAATTTAGGTACGTGTATCGCATGCAATAGCACACTTGAATTATTTCCTCATTTATACCTAGTGGTTATTGTAATCTGCATAGGCAACCCTATTCCAATCCAAGAGCTTCATATGGTATTTGCAAATCATATCTCTTGAAAGTCAATGGGTATGAAACCACTACTAAGCCCAAAATGCCATTCGATATAATTAGCCAACATAACTTTTATTACTTATGCACAGCTTTAAGGGATCACATGTGAATAGCCCTTCTATATATTGTAATTTGAAGCCAATGACAGGGCCAACGCAACAACCTCACTTAAAACTTGCACCATAAGCTTGAAAAGGAGCATTCTTCTTACTATATTGTTGTGCCTGGAGAGTGAATGATGAAGGGAAGCACATAGACACTACTTTAAAGGGGTATAAAAGAGGGGCCATGACATCTTGCACAACCTAGTTTCAAATATATTTGATAAGATCTCTAAATTTTGCTAAATGAGACCAAAGACTTGTTGTTCATACGATACACACGAAGAAGAAAACTTGGGCTATATGTCCTCACATACATCTTCTCTTGGTTCCTTTATAAATATCGAGCCTAGCTCCTTTTGTCTCAATTCACTTGTTCACTTTTTGCAATGGTTCATTCATTTGTTATGAATATGCTTGACTTGATTGTCTAGAAATTGTGACAACAACCAGCATATACAAAGAATGAGCACTTGATAGATGTGATAACAACCAAGTTTTATACCTTTCAATATCCTTGCACCATTAATGAAGTCAACTGAAATGATTAATTTCTTGGATTTACATTGTAAGGCAAGCTCAAATCTTTCATAAAAATTAAGCTTCTGCTACATTTAATTGTATCCCATCTGTTAAAGCAAATTCTATTCACCATCCATCCTTTGGAAAATTATTTGTTGTGGGAAAACAAGTTTAGGTTGTCAAATATGGCAACCACAACACTTAGACCAATGGCTTATGAGACTCAATGGCCCATGTGGATCACCTCATTTCCTAGGCAAGTCAGATAATGAGTCCAACCTATGGGAGGCATTGGATCTTAAAACTACAATGCCTTCCAAAAACAGAAAAAAAAAAAAAAAAAAAAGAAAAAAGTAGACATTGATCCAAGAGTTGCGGTCATTCAAACCCTTCCCTATCATTTGTTGGCTCTTCCAAAAAAACACCGAAAGAGATTTTTATCCATCCTTGTTCATCTGGCTCCCAATTTCTCCATGTTTATGTACATTTGAAGGACAAAATAGGCATTATTTCATCATGAGATTCACATCTAGAACAAGTAAATTTTGGCATCTTTCTTACCTTAGCCTTTAGTTCATAGAAAGCTTATATGTATTAGTCTCCATCAGGACTGCTTTACCAATAGACATGCATACGCCAGAAGTTTTTTATATGCTATTCAAACTATCTTGGAAGTTCCCTGGTTTCTGCATTCCCAAGGTACTATATGCCCCATGATTGCAACACATGTCGTTCCATGCTTCACCATTTCTTCATGAAATGTCATCTATAGAAAATGTGAATTTGATTGGTCTATCTCATTTGATAGGTACCTGCATATTGAGATCATTTAGGCCCCACTTGGACACCCATTGAATAAGATCTGCTCTATTGACAAAAGATTAAGAAGGATTATCCAATGATCAAGAATTTTAAGAGATCAGCGGAGACAAGGTTTTCACTATCTTCACCAGAAATCCTTTTCATCCTAAAATTTTAGGAATTGGATGTTTAGGTCCCCCCATCCCCCACTGCGCCAAAAAAAAACTCAAAATCTATTTCCATGTTCAACATTGCCTTTGGAACTTTTTTGCTTTTGTAGAGAGGATCGTGCAAATACATTACCAGAACATCCAAATAGGCTTTTAAGGTTCCCTATTAATGATAGTGATACATTTAAATAATATGAGCCTATCCATTTGTGATTATGTATATGAAAGTCAACCCTATATTTGATCTCCTTACAGCAACAATGTATGGTTCTATTGCCACAAAACTAGCATCCCTTTTGAACTCTCTAAATTGGGAGAAGACCCAAACAACCACATTTATTCCCAATCATTTTGCTTAGTAAGCTTTTTGGTTTAAATTATAGCTTTGAGGCTTTTTCCGGATGTGGTGCAACTTCTCATGTCATCCACATATTCCATGGATCCGACATCTGAGTGCAGTTCCCACACTTCCCCTTGGTTTGATCCTAGTGCATCAATACATTCAATCATTTACTCTTCATTAATCTCTCATACTTCTAAAAGGAATTTATATCATTTGCAGGGGCAAACACACTGCAAAGGAATGTGCTATTATGCTGACAAAACAGGAGTGCCATCAAAACAGAGCTGAGTTTTAGGTCCACACAAGATATAAATGCCCCCTTTATTGATCACATCCAATTGATTTCATGCAACGTAAAATGGTCAACACGCAGAGCTCTCAATTACCCCAAACAGCAATTCCCATCTATCAACAGGGTGCCTATTGAATCAGGTCAGATAAACATCACTCAACTCGAAATGGTAAAATGCAAAGCTCCCGACTAACAAAAACTGCAATTCAGATCTATCAATAAGGTCTTCAATGATAATCTATTTCAATCAAAAGCCCTATAAAAGAAAATGACACATTTTTGTCTAATGATCAGACGGAACAGCACCAATCACGCGGGATCCCTCAAAGTGCAAAAGAATCAAACTCTATTTACAAGCAAGAAAAAGGAAACAAAAAAAAAAAAAAGAACCCAGTTTCCTTATCAAAGGATCTCCAAGATTACCCAAAAAGCATCTTTATACCTCAGTTAGACACGGATACATAAAGAAAAAAAAAACACTCAAATTTGACCAAAACAAGGGTAAAATTACTGCAAGAAAATCGAATCTTACACGAGGGCTGGCAGTAACATCAGCAGCATTCGTACCTTCCGCTTGATTTCATGGATCGGGTTATCGGCATCCTCTACGTCGGGCATGAACGATGGCGGCACGCGACCCGGATCCCTGAATACAGCGATCAAATAATTCGCCACCGCCATTAGGGTAAAGAAGGTGAAGACGGCGGCGTTCCCTAGCCCCGCCGCGGTCCAAAGCCCCATCCACTCATCGATCACCGCGAAGACGGTCGCGTAGTAGAGGAACGCAACGGTCGCGAGCACGAGGATGATGGGAAGCGTGACGTAACCCCGGCGGCTCATGTCGATCTCGATGTCAAAAATGGCGATGACGTCCCTCCTCTCCCCTCCGGATCGATCCAGATGCGGCTAAGGTTCCGCTCTTGTTCTTGGATCTAGGGTTAGGGTGGGGGAGAGGAGGGTATAAAGGCTCCCTCGTCGGCGTCGGCGTCGTCGTCTACCGAGGGGCGTTGGAGGAAAACGCCATCGGGGATGCCAGGAGGCGGAGGCGCCAACGCCGTTACACGACGGCGTCTCCACCTTTTCCCCAGAATGCGACGGAAGAGGGGGGTGGAAGGGGAGATGAGGCCAAAAGCCGAGAAAGAAGAAAGGTTGCTTTCCCGGTGGCCTCCCTAATTTTTCCAGCGCGGGGGCTAAAACTCCCCCGTCTAATTGCTATTCATCAGGGATAACCGGGTGACGATTAAGGGTGAAACTAATATGGACAATATCCGATGTTTCCGATTTCCTATGCAAAACTATCATATGTGAATAAAAATTATCATTGTGACGATTAAGGGTGAAACTAATATGGACAATATCCGATGTTTCCGATTTCACATGCAAAACTATCGTATGTGAATAAAAATTATCATGGTATAGTTGGTTGTGATACTTTTTTTCATAATGCACGAGTTTGAATTTTGATAAAATAATTCTGGAGTTTCTGTTGGCTGGTGGTAGTGAAAAAGTTAGGGATATATATAATAAATCTCGTTCACTCGGACCATGTCAGTGGTAGTCAGGTTGACGTACTTCCTAGCAGAAAAATTAATATGCACCGTGATGTGGCGAGACCGTTGACATGGAGAGCTGACAGGCACCACGTCAGGGGAGACCGTCGCGTCGGACGTCAAGGCAACATTTCAGCCCGGACCGCTCTGCCAACCTGAGCTGTGCTCCCTCGAGACAGCGAGCCGAGCTACATCCTCCGCCAAGTCGGGCCCGCAAGCTCGGGACACCTAGGCCGGAGCCGCACTCTGCCCTCCAGAACGAGACCCTCGGAGGTTGAGCCCTGTGTCGGAGTCGAGCTCAGCACTCCTCCGCCACGTGGAGCCTCTCCGAGCGCAAGCCCTCTGGACCGGGTCTGCACTCCGCCCTCCAGAGCAAGACCCTCGGAGGTTGAGCCTTGTGGTCGGAGTCGAGCTCAGCACTCCTCCACCACGTGGAGCCTCTCCGAGCGCGAGCCCTCTGGACCGGGCCCACACTCCACCCTCCAGAGCGAGACCCTCGGAGGTTGAGCCCTGTGGTCGGAGTCGAGCTCAGCACTCCTCCGCCACGTCGAGCCTCTCCGAGCGCGAGCCCTCTGGACCGGGCCTGCACTCCGCCCTCCGAAGCGAGACCCTCGGAGATTGAGCCCTGTGGTCGAAGTCGAGCTCAACACTCCTCCGCCACGTGGAGCCTCTCCGAGCGCGAGCTCTCTGGATCGGGCCCGCATTCTACCCTCCTCCACCAAGGTGACCTCACAAGCTCGGAGCGTCTAGATCGGAGCGAGTCCTGCCATCCCGGGATGCCGGCAAGCTGTCCATGGACTACGGAACGGTGCCCCCCATATCACCATAACTGCCTGTCTGCCCGTACTTCCAGGGGGACGGGCCAGCCGGAGAGCACAAACCCCTAGGGCGGCGACCCTCGGATCGAGGCTCTGCCAAGCTTCCCGGAATGGGGCGACCGGAGATGTCAGAACGAATGGAAGCTTCCCCTACCATGTGTCAGGAAAGACGTCCTGTCCACGGCACGGAATCCCGCCGCACGTACCTGCCAGCCCAGCGAGGATCCTAAGGCAAGCATCCAACGACCATTTTTCAACTACAAAGAACAATCGACACCCCCAAAAAAGGGGAAAGGTAACAACAACCCACTATGAACACAAGTGCAAGCTCGATCAAGAGGGCGAAGCACCACTACCACCACCACAATCGAAGGAAAACGAGGGAAACAAGGAGATGCGGTAGGACAGGGAACCCATCTGTCCCCGCTATCATTCTTTCCCTGCTACGTTTTCGCCTTCATTCTCACACCCTTTACTCCTAGTGTGGAGTCCATCAAGAGGAGCCCGACCAGGAGGATCTGTTCCCCTGAATCGTCATTGACTTGACCATCGGAGTGCCCCAGCCGGAAACCCCGGCCCGGGTCACTAACCCCTGTTTCGCAGGTCCAGGACCGGAGGACCGCCAGGCAATGAAGGGAGCGCACTCCGGCACCAGCAACAGCTACGGGCCACGATGATCTTGGTGGCAATACACCGTATATCGAACATTCTCTAGCCGGGGTTAGGGGACCGTTTGGGGGTAACCATGCCCGGGTCTAACTCCTCCCCTTTTTTGTTTTATCAAAATAAATAAATAAATATCTAATTAATATTAATATTAAAATTAATATTTATAAAAAATATAAATATAAATAAGTAAATATCAATTTATATAAATATTTGATTATATTTATAATTTTATTTATTTTTTAAAATATTTATATTTTTTTAAAAAAATAATAAGCATATCATCATGATATTAATTTAATTTATTTTTTACTTAGTAATATTTTTAATTTTATAGTCATATATTTTGATTATTCGATTTATATCTGCATTTGTATCTATATTTTTAATTATAAAAAAAATTAAATGATAAAAATATTACTTCTATACAAAAAAAATTATAATATCTCCTCGCTTGGATTATGATATTTCTATGACTAAGTTATAAATATCATAATTCTGTTTACAAGATATTACAAGATTAAAAAAAAAATTTATAATTAAAAAATTTTTAAAATTTTTTAATGTAAAAATATTTTTCAGTCTTATAATATCCTATGAATAGCATTACATAAATTTAATCACATAATGTATAAAATGAAGATATATTTTTGTTACAGTAGTAACCAACCCATTCAGCCCTGACACAATGGTTGTTCCACTTGAAGAGATCAGTCCCTGCGGAGGTCAGGTTGGCAGCTCGACCACGGCGCCCACTTCGGTCAAGTCAGGTCAGCACCTCGACCAGCGCAGTCCGACCGTGCCTGGAGCCCAGCTCAACCGGGCTGGCACCTCGACCCAGGTCAGCAGCTTGGCCAGCCCACTTCGGCCCACAAAGCTCTCCAAATCAACCCGGCCCCGCTCCGCACGGCCCAAGCGTCGCCCGACACCTCCGCATGCTCCAACCCAACACCTCCACATGTTTCCACCCTGCGAGCACCCACAAGTGCGCGCCTCGGTTCGCGCACATGGGAGGTGCGCGCACCCCCTCCGGCTCCGCGTGCTCTCGCTCGGCGCCTAGGCCGGCAAGGGAGGCCTCCGCCCTGCATATGCCCGCTCTAGCTCAGCCCGGCGGGACCTTCCCCAGTTCGGCTCCGCCCGGCGTGGGGAGCCGTCCGACACCTCGGCAGCGCTCTGCGTGGCTCCGGCTCGGCGACACCTTGCTCCGGGTTCGACTCGGCCGACACCGCCCGACCTCGCCCGGACCAGCATCCAGCCAGCCTCGGCTATGCCCGACCTCACCCACAGGAGGCCTCCGCCTCACCCCGGTCCAGTTCCGGCCGATGTGGGGTGCAGTCCGGCACGCCTGCAGTCAAGGCAGCTGATGCGGAGGCAAGGGGGTTAGGGCTAGAGATGCTGGATGCTAATAAGGATGCTTACGATGCAAAGGAATTCTTTTTAGGGTTGATGATTTTTTTTTTTTATGTTTCTTGTTGTTCTTCTTCGTTGTTTAGGGTTTCGATTCCCGATCACAAGCAAATATAAGAAATATGAAGAGCAGTAATGGAAGCTTACGCTAGCAGTTCAAAGCTCTAAAAGTAAGAACGAGAACAAGACCCCGGGATTAAGAAACCCCGGTAGGACTAGCTCGACCTACAATATCTACTTAGGAGGTAAAGAGAAGGCAAACCTCAAACTTCTGAAGCGCCAGGTGCAGAGATCGCTCAACTCGGCGGATGCAGCCTGGATGCCCGAGCAGTCGAACCCATGGGAGCTCTGGCTTCGGGTCTGGAGGTCGCGATGGCAAAGCTGACTATCTCCAATGCTCGAGATGCCAGGGAGGACCTGTAGGCAAACAAAAGAAAGGTTAGTGGAATGTGGAGATGTACGGAAAGGAATTTAACTGGAGTTGGGAAGGGGCTTCGAGCCCGGTGTCCGGCTGGATTCCAAAGTCAAAGTTGGAGATAACTTGGGGCCTCGCATCCTGCGACGTCCCGGAGGACAAAGGAATGTGGCCTCACACCACGCGACGTCCTGGAGGACAAAGGATTCGCGACGCCCTGGAGCAACGGACAGGTGGCCTCACACCACTCGACGTCCCTGGGGACGAAGGCAATTCTACTCGAACCTAGCCTAAGAGACAATGGTTGGAGGGTGGAAGAAACTCAAACTTTCATGAATCACTCAATCATTCCTTCATTCATTCATTAGTTCTACAAGGGAGGGATTGGGTCCTTTAAATAGGCACCCAAGGCCCTTTTGAAATTCAAATTACAAGACTCATGGTGGCGCCCAAAAATTTTCCACATCCCATCTCTTTGGCCGACCAAATATTTGGAGTTGGGCGTGGCATGAGCAAAGGCTTGGAGAGGGGGATTGGTCCCTTGACTTCCTTCCTTAGCATGCTTATTTTGGGAAGAAGGAGTGGGGCATGGCTTGCTTGGAGGGATGTGTTCCCTTGGGCTCTTCATGCCATCTTCTAGGATTGATTCTTGGCCGACCAAGGGAGAACTACATGGGGCGTTGCATGGTTGAGGGCTTGAAGAGGGGAGTGTGTCTTTTGACCTTCCTTCCTTGCAAGATCACTTTGGGAAGAAAGCTTGGGAGGAGGCTTGCTCTGAGGCTTGGTTCCTTCAAGGATCTTCAACGCCCTCTTTAGATGGAACAAGGAATGATGTGGGGGAGGGAAGAGGGGGATGTTGTCCAAGGTGTGTGGAAAGCAAGAGGATGCCTCTATGTTTCCCTTCTTGGATGCCCAAGTGGCAGCTGATGTGGCGCCACGTAGGTAGCTGAGGTGGCACCTGAGTTGGCATTATCCCAAGTAGAAGGAGTGGGTTGGCCCACCAGAACTTGATTTGGTGAAGAAAACTAGAGTGACTTCAGTTGGGCTTGGGCCTAGTCCAAACTCAGACTCGAACAAATACAGGAATCATGACCTAACTTGACCCAAATTGGTCAAGGTACAGGACTAAACAACTTTGACAATAAATTATAACAATGTTTTTGGGCTCAAGGCCTTATTACAGGACTCATAGAAAAGGGAAACCCTAATCTGAGATCCACAGAGGGTTGAGGAGCCTCTGTCGGATCCTGGTGCCCACACCAGTTCTCCCGGGGTGGGAGGAACTCGACCCTGTCGAGTAAGGGTTAGCTTGGCTTTGATACCTTTCCAGGATGTCAGGGTCGATGCACTGCAAGTCCTCCCGTGTGATCCACGAGTCATCGGATTCGGGTCGGCCTTGCCATCAGACCAGGTAACGCTGGTAGCCTTTGCCCCGGGTAGTGATGGCTTGGTCATCCAGGACACGCTCGATCCGCTCTCCTCGCTCAGGTATATTTGGAGGTGGACACTCAGGTTCAGGTTCACTCTCAAAAGGGAGGTCAGGCCCAAACAGCTCACTGGGTATGTTTGCGGGTTTTCTATACTCGACTAAGTCAGAGATATTGAATGTCGAGCTAATTCCGTAATCCGGAGGTAGTTCTAGCACATAGGCATTAGGGCCCATTCTCCTAATTACTTTAAAGGGACCCGCCCCACGAGCGTGAAGCTTCTTAACGGTTCCCAGTGGAAACCGTTCAGGCTGAAGCCTAATCATTACAAAATCCCCTATTTCAAACTCTTTTGCTTGCTTTCGGGAATCAGCCAGCCTTTTATATGTGTTATTACTTATATTAATTTTCAGGCTAATTTCTTTATGCATGTCTCTAATATGATGTGCAAGTGAATCAGCTGACTCGGAGACACATGCATGGATGGGTAGGGGAATTAGGTCAAGAGGTTGGTTAGGCTTGTAACCAGAGACAACTTCAAAAGGACTCTTCCCGGTGGTCCTATTTACAGAGCTGTTATAGGCGAACTCGGCTCGAGGTAAAAGAAGATCCCAGTTTCCCGTATGTTCACCTATCAAGCATCTAATAAGGTTTCCCAGGCTGCGATTGACCACCTCAGTTTGTCTGTCGGTTTGCGGGTGGTAGGCAGTGGAGAATTGGAGCTTGGTTCCTAGGAGGTGCCAAAGGATTTTCCAGAAATAGCTAGTAAAGCGGACATCCCTATCGGACACTATAGTCTTGGGTAGGCCATGTAACTTGACCATATGATCCAGAAAAAGCTTGGCGACTTTGGAAGCATCTAGGGTTTGGGAGCAGGGTATAAAATGAGCCATTTTAGAAAACCTATCCACTACTACAAAGACAGAATTGTGCTTCCTTGCGGTCTTGGGTAATCCTACCACAAAATCCATGCTGAGGTCTTGCCAAGGGTGGCTAGGTACGGGCAATGGGGTGTACAGGCCAGTATTCTGTTTCTGCTACTTGGCCACAACACAGGTTCGGCACCTAGAGACGACATTGGCTACATCTTTTTTAAGGCTAGGCCAAAAGAACTGGTCTTCTACAGCTAGAATGGTCTTCTCCCTACCAAAGTGACCAGCTAGGCCTCCCGCATGGGTTTCCCACACTAAAAAATCTCGGAGTGAGGTCTTGGGAATGCACAACTTATTACCCTTGAAAAGATAACCCTCCTGTAAGGTATAGTCACTATGGACACTAAAGGGTTCTTGAAGCTTAGACTGGAAGATCTCACTGAAGTCAGGACAAGATTCATATTGCTCCTTAAGTCGGTCAAATCCTACAACCTCAGTCCTAACTGTGTTCAACAAAAGGGCACGACGGCTAAGGGCATCAGCTACCTTATTTTCAGTACCAGCTCGATGTTTAAGCACAAAGGTATAGGCTTGGATATACTCAACCCACTTAGCGTGCCTAGGGTTCAATCTCTTCTAGGAGTTCAGGTATCGAAGGGCTTCATGGTCTGAAAATAGGACAAACTCATGGGGTAAAAGGTAGTGCCTCCAATACCTAAGGGCTTGGACGACTGCATAAAACTCCTTATCATAAGTCGAGTACTTAAGTTTGGCTTCATTAAGTTTTTTGCTAAAGAAGGCCATAGGGTGATTTTTTTGACTAAGCACTCCACCAATCCCAACTCCCGAAGCATTACAAGCGACCTCGAAAACCTTAGAAAAATCTGGCAATCTCAGGACAGGTGCTTGTACCATTATATCCTTAATTTCAAGGAAAGCTTTGTCTGAAACTTTAGTCCATTGAAAACCTTCCTTCCTGATGCAGTCAGTTATCGGTGTGACAATTGAATTAAATCCCCGAATGAATCATCTGTAAAATGTGGCTAGGCCATGGAAACTACGTACATCGTGGATGCTAGCAGGGACAGGCCACTCAACTATAGCTCTAACCTTCTCGGGGTCGGCTGAAACTCCTTTAGGGGTAACTACAAAGCCTAAGAAGATAATCCTAGTTGTCAAAAACTCACACTTCTTAGGGTTGGCGTAAAGGCTATTTTCCCTAAGGGTTTGGCAGACTAGCCTTAGGTGGTGAAGATGGTCCTCTTTGGTCTTGCTATAGATCAAGATATCATCAAAATACACTACAAGGAATTTTCCAGTGAACTCGCGCAAGACTTGGGTCATGACTCTCATAAAGGTACTGGGCATATTAGACAACCCGAAAGGCATCACTACCCATTCAAACAGACCATCCTTAGTTTTAAAGGCTATTTTCCATTCGTCCCCCGATCAAATTCTAATCTGGTGGTAGCCACTCTTGAGGTATATCTTAGAAAAGACAGTGGCACCGGCCATCATATCGAGCATATCATCCAGGCGGGGAATAGGAAACCTATATTTGATTGTAATTTTGTTGACAGCCCTGCTATCAACACACATCCTCCAGGTCCCATCTTTCTTAGGGGTAAGTAGGGCAGGGACAACACAAGGACTTAAACTCTCCCTAAGAAAATCCTTCCTAAGCAGCTCACCCACTTGTTTCTGAAGCTCCTGATGTTCAGTGGGGTTCATCCTATAGTGGGGAAGGTTGGGCAAAGTGGATCCTGGGACCAAATCTATAGCATGTTGGATGTCCCTAAGGGGAGGTAGTTGATCAGGTAACTCTTCCGGGAAAACATCCTCAAACTCTTTCAGAGTCTTCACTACCTCTTGGGGGTGTTCTACATTGGATGGCTCGTGACTCTACTTGGTGGCTAGAATCCAAACAGGGGCTCCCTCTAAAATCTCTTTCTCTAGCTCCTTAGGTGTGATCAGGTTGACTTTAGCTTTCTTCTCCTTAAGGATGCTAGATCCTTTCTTGACAGGGTCCTTAGGTTGGATTGGGTTGATTGTGATCTTTTTCCCTTGGTGGAAAAAGACACAGGTATTGGATCGACCATAAAGGGTGGCATCATGGTCGAAAAGCCAGGGTCGTCCTAGAATGATACTACCCATACCCATGGGTAAGACGTCACACCAGATCAATTCTTCATAGAAACTCATTTTGATCTTGATCTGGCACCTAGACTTTATAGGGATCGAAGTTGAATCTATCCAGGGCACTTTGTAAGGGTTGAGGTGGGGTACTGTGGCTAGGCCTAAAGATTTGACTGTACTCAAGGAAAGGGCATTAACACAGCTTCCACTATCAATGATGACCTTACAAATCTTATCTCCTAGCTTGATCAGGGTCTGTAGGATGTTGGTCCTACGCCAGTCTTCCTGTACTATGTTTTGGGCTAGGATGCATCGGACTACCCCTACAAGGTCTTCAGATTCATATACTTCTTCCTCTCCCTCGTACCCTTCCAACAACTGGTTTTCAGGGTCATAGACGTCCTCTTCAGGTTCTATGGTTGGTTCGGGTTCAGTCTCAGTTGGTTCTTCTATGAGTAGGGCAGAGGCGGTGCACTGGCTAGCAAAATGTCCAGGTTTATGACACCTAAAGCATTTACCTTGGGAATCAGGTCTCCTCTGGACTTCAACAGCCTTACCCCCTTCTCTGATCTCCCCACTCAAAAAGAAGATGAGAGGGGAATGAAAGAAAAAGAACAAAGGGGGGAGCCCGGCAACCCCCTTCTCTGATCTCTCCACTAGAAAAGAAGACGAGAGGGGAAGGAAAGAAAGAGAACAAAATGGGGGCACAACCAGTATCCTCTTCTCTGATCTCCCCACTCTAAAAAAAAAAAAAGAAAGAAAAAGAAAGAAAGAAGAGAGGGGAAGGAAAGAAAGAGAGAACAAGAGAAAAATACTGCATCATCAAAGCTACCACTTCTCAAGCCCAAGACCGGAGCTCAGATCTCCGGCCATGGGACCTCTGAGCCACGCAGTTCTTAGTCACCAACATCCCCGAGCCCAGCTCCAGGATGCCTGCCCAAGATCGGAGCTCAGATATCCGGCCAAGCATCCTGCGAACCACATAGCTCTCAGTCCACAACACCTTCGAGCATAGCAGCTCTCAAGAGTCAAAACTCAACCCCAAGCAAGATAAAGCCCTTCTCTCTGATCTCCCCACTCATATGCAAAAAAAAGAGAGAGAGAAAGAAAAGAAGAAGAGAGGGGAAGGAAAGAAAGAGAACGAGAGGGAAGCACGGCAGCAAAACTACCACTTCTCAGTCATCAACGTCCCCGAGCCTAGCTCCAGGACGCCAACCCAAGACCGGTGCTCAGATCTCCGACCAAGGTGCCTACAGGCGCCACGTCAAAGGAGGCCGCCGTGTTGGACGCCAAGCCAACTCTCCAAACCGGATCGCTCTGCCGAGCTGAGCTGAGCTCTCTCGCGACAATGAGCCGAGCTCCGTCCTCCGCCAGGTCGGACCGCAAGCTCGGGACACCTAGGCCGGAGCCACATCCTGCCCTCCAGAGCGAGACCCTCGGAGGTTAGTGCCCTGTGGTTGAGGTCGAGCTCAGCGCTCACTCGCTAACATGGAGCCTCTTCGAGCACGCGCCCTCTGGACTGGGTCCGCCTCCTGCCCTCCAGAGCGAGACCCTCGGAGGTTAGAGCCCTGTGATCGAGGTCGAGCTCAGCGCTCACCCGCCAACGTGGAGCCTCTCCGAGCACGCACCCTCTGGACTTGGTCCGCCTTCTACCCTCCAGAGCGAGACCCTCGGAGGTTAGTGCCCTGTGGTCGGAGTCGAGCTCAATGCTCACCCGCCAATGTGGAGCCTCTCCGAGTGCATGCCCTCTGGACCGGGCCCGCACTTTGCCTCCCTCCACCAAGATGAAGCTTCCAAGGCTCTGTATTCAAGCCAGAAGTCAGTCAAGCTTCTTCATAAAACAAAGCTGAGGCCAAACTCCCTAATGAAGCTGACCTTCTCACCAAAGTCAAGCCCTTTGATGAGACCAAGCTCCCTGCTAAGATCACACTCCTGTTAGAGATGAGGAAGACTAACCCCCACTATGGCTGGGGAAGGCAACACGATCCTCGAAAGGAGGAAGATGTGAAGGCCCAGTCACTTCACGCACACCATGCAAGACTGAGGGGTGGGGTTTTGTCCTCCACTTCATGCAAACGTGACGAAAAGGGTGATCATGTCCCTCCACACAATCCACTGGGATGCACAATGCCAACCACCGTGGAAGCTCGCGGTGGCTGCACCTCCACCGGCTGGAGTAAGAGATATCTGCGCATACGCCAGCTCCACCGTCTCAAGAAGGAGGTAAGAATCCCTCCTTAATAATGAAAGTTCCTCTCTGGTGCAACTTTGTTCTCCACCAACACAGGAACACGTTCGCCCGACTCCAAGTCCGGCGAACTTAAATGAAGCCGAGCTGAAATCAAGCTCCTCAACTCGGTCGAGCTGAAGTCAAGCTCCCCACTGAGCCCCGCATATACCGCATGACTCTCAGTTCAGCTCTTGCCATACTCACAGTTCGGAGATGTTCGCGGAGACTCCAAGAAGTCCTGCCATCTACCGAGAAAACTCATAGTTTGGCATTTGCTGTACTTAAAGTCTGGAGATGTCCATAGGAAGCTCTGGAGCTCCAACCGTTCACGGCTCGCCTCCTAGCATGGCGAACCAGTGGCTCTGCCATCTCAAGAAAGAGGTAAGAATCCCTCAATAATAAAAGCTCCTTTCTGGTGCAACTCTGCCCTTCACCAACACAGGAACTCATCCGTCCGACTCCAAGTCCGGCGAAGTTAAGGGCTAAGGTCAAGCTCTTCAGTTCAGCCGAGCTGAACCCAAACGAAACCGAGCTGAAGTCAGGTTCTTCAGTTCAACCGAGCTGAAGTCATGCCCCTTGGTCTAGCTAAGCTGAGGCCAGGCTCTTCACTGAGCCTCGCACCTATCATCCGGAGGTGTCCATGGGTGGCTCTAGGGGTCCAAACATCTGCGACTCGCCTCCCAGCATGCCAAACGAGTAGCTTTGCCTCCTTGTGAAGGATGTAAGAATCTCTCCCCAATGATTAAAGTTACCCTTTGGTGCAACTTTGCTCTTCATCACTACAGGAGCTCATCTGCCCAACTCCGAGTTTGGTAAAGAAAGACAGGACACCCCGGCACCTAAAGACCGGATGCCCCGGCATCTAAAGCCCGAAGTCACTGGAGCCTAAAGACCAAAAACCCTGGCACCTAAAGACCGGAAACCCCGGCACCTAAAGACCGGACACCCCGGCATCTAAAGCCCGAAGTCACCAGCGCCTAAAGACCGGACACCCCGGCACCTAAAGACCGGACACCCTGGCACCTAAAGACCGGAAACCCCGGCACCTAAAGACCGGACACCCCGGCACCTAAAGACCGGACACCCCGGCATCTAAAGCCCGAAGTCACCGGTGCCTAAAGACCGGACACCCCGGCACCTAAAGACCGGAAACCCTGGCACCTAAAGACCGGATACCCCGGCACCTAAAGATCGGACACCCCGGCATCTAAAGCCCGAAGTCACCGGCGCCTAAAGACCGGACACCCCAGCACCTAAAGACCGGGCGCCCCGGCACCTAAATACCGGGCGCCCGGCATCTAAAACCCCGGCACTCCAAGACCAAAGATACTGGTACCTTAAAGTGGGAAATAATGAAAGTCCCACACCAAAAGCCTCATCAAAAGCTTTAAAGAATGCTCTGAGCCCAACCATGTGCCCGGTTATACATGTGTGCACCCAAGTTGTGCACCTCACCAATCTCTTCCTCCGTGGCAATGCCTTCTACCCGGTCAAAGAGGAGTCCTACTGAAGTGTTAGCACCATCATGATGCAACCAACCTTCAGTCAAGGTACCTATAGGCAAGTAAACTTCAAAAACACCGTCTCCTATTTCTGTTTTGCAGGTATGCTACGACATAGAGCTGAATGGGCAAAAAACTACTCCCTTCGCCCAAAATGAGGAGAAGTAATGCCTTGGACTCAGGGAGTGGGGGCATCTGTTACAGTAGTAACCAACCCATTCAGCCTTGACACAACGGTGGGTCCACTTGAAGAGATCAGTCCCTGCTGAGGTCAGGTCGGCAGCTCGGCCACGGCGCCCACTTCGGTCAGGTCAGGTCGGCACCTCGGCCAGCCCAGTCTGACCGTGCCTGGAGCCCAGCTCGACCGGGCTGGCACCTCGACCCAGGTCAGCAGCTTGGCCAGCCCACTTCGGCTCGCGAAGCTCTCCAAATCAAACTGGCCCCGCTCCGCACGGCCCAAGCATCGCCCGGCGCCTCCGCATGCTCCAGCACAACACCTCCACACATTTCCGCCCTGCGAGCACCTGCAGGTGCGCGCCTCGGTTCGCGCGCATGGGAGGTGCGCGCACCCCCTCCGGCTCCGCGTGCTCTCGCCCAGCGCCCAGTCCGGCAAGGGAGGCCTCCGCCCTGCATTTGCACGCTCCGGCTCAGCCTGGCGGGACCTCCCCCAGTCCAGCTCCGCCCGGCATGGGGAGCCGTCCGACACCTCGGCAGCGCTCCGCGCAGCTCCGGCTCGGCGACACCTTGCTCCGGGTCTGGCTCGGCCGACACTGCTCGACCTCGCCCGAACCAGCATCCATCCATCCTCGGCTATGCCCGACCTCGTCCACGGGAGGCCTCCGCCTCACCTCGGTCCGGTTCTGCCCAGTTTGGGGAGCAGTTCGGCATGTTTGCAGTCAAGGCAGCCCTCCGCGGGGCTCCAGCTCGACGATGCCATGCTCCGGGTTCGGCTCGGCCTAACCTTGCCCAGGGCAGCGCGCCCCGCTCCGTCTGTGTCCAGCTCTGGCCTGCCGCGACACGCCCGAGCCAGGCCATGCTTCATCCCAGGTCGGCTCTGCCTACAGGGGAGCAGACCGGCTCCTTCGACTCTGCACAATCCAGCTCAGCTGCCCAGCCCGGCACGGATGTGCCCAGTTCAGCTGTGCTAGCTCGGTTGCCCGCGCCTAGCCCGGCACGGACATACCCAGGTCAGCCTGCGCCTAGCCCGGCACGGACATGCCCAAGTCAGCCCGCGCCAGAGTCACGCCGGTGGCACGAACCCGCTGGTTCTGTCCATCGGCTCCGCGGTATGCCCAACTTCGACCACCCGTCGGGTCGTCCGCAGCGAGCTCGGTCCCGTCCGCCCGTGGTGCAACCCCGCAGCATGCCTCCACCCCCTCCGGCTTAGCCCGGCGGGACCCCGGCTCGACGATGTCGCACCCCGGCTCCTCCGGCTCCAGCCCGCATGACTTCGGTTTCATGTTGGCCACCGGCGCCCAGTTCAGCCACTGCACACTCATCCATGCATGGGTTCGTGCATGGAGCCCCTGCATCAGGCACACGATGGCCCACGTGCATGGGAAGGTTCTGCGGGCCTTCTCCCGGTCCGCATGCTTGCATGGCGGCTTGAAGCAGCGTCCCGGCTAGTTCAGCACTTTGGCATCACAACCCGGCTCGATCATCGGGTACACCGTGCAGTTCGGTCTCATTCATGTGGGCCCGACGTGTTTTCCGAGGGGCCTACTTACATGGGCCCGGCGCTCTTTCCAAGGATCCCCTCCACGTGGGTCCTATGGCATGCCGCCTGACATGCCGTCTGCAAGGAAGGTTTGCATTTAAGTTTCCTAAGCTACTGTTTACACTAACTAGTGAATAGTGCCATGCCCAAGGTACTGTACCATTGCACCAACTTTCTGAACCACCCAGAAGAAGAAGGTTCACCAGCCCATCATGGCCTCACAGGCCAACAAGTCTACATCAAGACCGGCACGCCTCCCCAAAAGTGACAGGAGCCATTCGTTCACATAAAGACCGGTACGAAAAGGTAAGGGAAGGTAAGAAACAACACACTCTATTCATTATCACCCTCTGGCAGCAGAGAGTCCTCCAAGCTCTCCGCCTTAGAGGTCTCTTATTTCCTTCGATCGTCCCACTGACTTGATCGTTGGAGTGCCTCTGCCGGAATCCCTGGCGTAGGTCTTCCCTGTTTTGCAGGTCCGCTCGTTAGAGGGACAATACGGTGAAGATTTCTTCCACTGGAGAGGCCCACAAGAAGACCATGACACAGTATCAAGCCCCTTCATCCTTACAACTACGAATATGTTCCCCATGATCGTCTCCATCCGACGAGCCCGGTGACGCTGGCAGGGAGTCCCCTCACCCGGGCCATGTAAGAAGCTACAGGCCAGGCGATCTAGGCGGCAACAATTTTTATCATTAAAAATTTTTAATAAAAAATAAATGGCAGGTATTAAATATTTATTTAAATGATGGGAATATTTCTTCTTTTTATAACATGTTGTTGATCAAGTTATTCAGCGATATTTTCATTATTAAAACTTTTTTAATTTTTTTAATAATATTTTTTTTTTTAATTTTATGATACCTATAAATATGATTAAGATATTCGGTTCATAACTTAATCATGGAATGTTATAAACCAGTTGCAAGATATCATAATTTATAATTTTTTTATAAAAAAATAATTTTATCATTTAAAATTTTTAATATTGTGTAAAAAAAAAAATTTGGAAACTTCAATCGAGTTGGGCCCACTATTATGCACCGGCCTATAATTTATCCATATAATATCTCAAACTCAAAACATAAAAATAAATCTCCATCATGCTGGCTACTATCAAAATAATAGCACATAAAATTTAGAGTATAGATTCATGTTCCAAATACTAAATACGCATCCACGTGCAATGTAAGCGTCGCCGTCCTCTATGTCTCTTGGAGTCGCCCGCAACTGATGCACCACCACAGCCACCATCCCTCGTTGTTGAGTCCAGCAATCAGGAGGACCACGAGATTGAGGACCGACAACCCTTCCATCACCCACAACCAAAAAGAGACGCGGACGCTGTTATATTATATCCATCCTATCCTATATATACAACATGTCACATGCCCGAGAATTAAAGAGACTGACCCACCCTCACAGGACCGCACCCAGCCTCTGGCTCGCGAGGTCGCATCGAAACGGCGCGAACCCGAGCCGGCCGTTTTCCAGATCGTACTCGACCCACACGTTCTGCTGGTGGTGGTGCCCTATAACGTACGCCCACAGCGGCACCAAGTCCGAGTTCCCGAACGTTAAACACCACACCCCGTCCCATCCTCGCCGCTCTCCGGCTACCCGGTAGAGCAGCCGCTCGCCGGAGACCGCCACCTCTGCCCCCTGGAACATCAGCACCACCGCCGGCAGCCGTGGTAGTGGCCGGCGCTCCGGCAGCCGGAAGCAGGCGTCGAAGGCCCCCTGGAAGACGAAGTTAGGCTCGCCCAGGGGGTTGAGGAATCCCTTGGTCTGCCGTAAAAATTCGATTTTCAAGGCGTTGTAGGCCGCGCCGAGGAGGAAGGTGAACTGGGTGCCAGAGTCCACCATGGTTTGACCGGCGCCGGTGTGGTCCGGGACGAGGATGGATTTGGGGATGGGGAGGAGGACGGGGCCGACGCGGATGCCCTCCAATTGGACAGAGTAAGCGACACGGTCGAAGTAGGGGAGGGGGAGCGAGATCTTGACAAGAGGAGTGTAGTTGAGGGGGAGGAAGGAGAGGGTGGCGTGACCGAGGAGGAGGATGCCGGAGGAGTCGCGGTCGGAGATGCAGTAGGAGAAGCGGCGGGTGTTGGTCTGGATGACGAAGGAGAGGGAACCCCGGTTCATGCCGAGCATGCCGGCGGCGGCCGGGTCGCCGGTGGCAGAGGAATAGGCGGCGGCCATACAGCCGAAGGCTGTGCGCAGGGGAGGGGAGCCGCCGAGGGAGAACAGGTCGGCGGCGAGGGTGCCCTCGGAGGAGGAGGCGTCGGCGTAAGAGAGGCCAACGTGGCAGAGGCGAGAGGCGTCGCACGAGGCCGGGATTGGGAGGTCGCGAGTCTGGGAGCGGCAGGTCGGGGATGAGCAGGGGATGGGGGAGTAGGAGGAGGAGGCGCGGGGGAGGAAGGACAGCGAGCTTTTGGAGTCGCAGAGGAGCCAGGAGAGCTCGCTGCCAGTGTCGAGGACCAGGGAGACGTTTTGAGGGGGGAGCCGACGGAGAGGGAAACGGTGAGGCTGACATTGTGGTGGAAGAGTAGCTTGTTGGGAGGCCCGGGGAGTGATGATGATGACACCTTTTGGGTTCTAAGAGGCAAAATGAGTGGCTTATGAGACTTTGTTGTTGGTGTCCTGGTTGTAGTTTTTGTTGCGGTTCCTGCTGCGGTCATGGAGAGAGATTGGAAGGTTTGAAAGAGAAGAAAACATAGGAATATCAGAAGAATGGAAGTAGAAGCAGAGGATGACATAATGTTTGCTTTTTTTTTTTCTTTTTTTTTTGGGATAAGTATCAACGATTAACTATTAAGAAGGGAGCTGAGACTTTTGGAACGAAGGAAGAAAGCTTTGAAGTGGGAAGACCGGAAGAGGATATTATATATCTAAAGAGAGGGGATGGAGAGTTTAGGATACGATTGTGATGTAAGAGATGGTAGTAGTGGAGGTCAGTTATGGGGGACTGAGGAGAGAGGATCAGACAGACGTGAATCGTTCGTCTTTTATGCCTGCTGACTTAAATTCGGAAAGAAAGACAGGACCGTGCATTCCACTTTGGAGTCTAATTTAAACAAAAACGTGAGTTATGTGTTAATATATATATATATATATATATATATATATATATATATATATATATATATATATATATATATATATATATATATATATATATATATATATATGAGCCTTAAGTTTTCTATAATCTTAAACAAGTTTAGGGAGCATTATTGGTTTGACAGGCACCCCATAGCAATCCAAAATCGCTCCTTTTGAACAGGTGCGGAATGGAGGTTGGCCTCCGTGATGGTAAGCGATGCATGGCTTGTGGATGGTGATGCGGTGGCGTTTGAAATAAGTATAGTGTGTTGTACCCATTCGGCTAGTCGTGGGTCGGACCGGCTCCAGGCATCTGGTCGGTCGATTCTCATGGAAGGATCTAGGAGGCCATAAGAAGATAAATTCGATCCCCCGATTCTTGAAGAAGCCCTAACGGCTCCTTTCCCAAAGGATTGACCCGGAGAATCTCGAAGACTGACGGGCGCCTTCCCGTGCGTGCGTTGGCTTCTTTGAGATCCTGACAGACGTCACGGTCAACCGGACGACTCCCCTCGGTCGAGGTTGATCTACCGTTGAAGGAGCTGCCCGAAGATTCCAGGAACCTCTTTCCTTGACAAGTTCTGACATTCTGTTATAACGGACTTCACCGCATAGCTATGATTCTTACCGTCAGGTCATTACTCTGACGCTCTTGCCACGCCACGTCTCGTCACCATGCTGATTCTTCTAGGAGCAAATCTAAATTTTTCTAACTTATTTTCCAACAGAATTTGACGGCATTCCATGTCTATAAAAGATGTCCAGGAGATCTCCACGAGAAAAGTTACTCTTTTCTTCCCCACCATGAACTCCTTTCTCTGTTACTTTGATTCTTCCTCTAATTTAAGCATCAAAATATTCTCCATCAAAGTCCCTCTGATGTTTAGAAATTTTTTACAGGTCAATTGATCGAGGAGTCTCCAGTGATCCCACCGAATCCGGTCCAGGTAGAATCATCTTTGTTTTAAGAGAGGATGGGACAGGACCACTGACATGTATTCTCCACGCGGCGGATTCCGCGTGGACTCGCTCCGCCAACACTGCGGGAGGTCCAAAGTTCCCATCACGGACCAGCCGATACATCAAACAGGCTTTCTCCAGAGGTTCGGTCTCACTGTCATGTTACCAAGTTGCCTCGCATTGCATCTGAGAGCGCTGATAGCCAAAGATCGCTGACCGGCCCCAGCCCACCAAATCTCTTCCACCGACCCTTGGTGCCTCGCATTGCCCGGAAAGAAAACCTCGTGCCACGTAATGCTACTGTTTTTTTTGGGCCAAAAAAGTTTCTGGTTTTCTAAAAAAAGAAAGAAAAGCTCGTAGAAACGAAATAAAGCGTTACAGCTGTTTCTTTGGACTTGCCACCTTGACCGGAGATTTCCGCATTCACAAAAATTAATTTAGCTATCTCAGAATCCTATGACTTTAGAAAATGACAACCATATGCCATTCTCTCATGGAAATAAGTTGGACTGCCGAAGCCATTCATAAAAAGTCACAATCAATATTAAGACGAATTCTATAATCCCGTTGGTTGGACAGCATTACAGTATCAAATTAAGGTCAGTGGAGCATATTTTATTGCACGGTGATCGATTCTAACGTTTATAGAATATCGATACGGAGATTTGTGTTAGCTGGAGCTTCGGAACGCACGGGGGATTTCCAAGCCTTACGGCGACATGGACTGAGTAAAATAATCTCATGGCTGACCAACCTTCTAAGCGGTGCACTTCACAAGGACATGGTTATCTTTAAAATATCAGCCTGTCCTCCGACTGTACAAAGACTTGCTCGTGGACCTATTTTGAAATTTCGACGCCTTATGGCCAAGAAGGAAGTATACTGCGGGCTGCCTTGATGCTTGTCACTGTTAGGATACTGTTTGCCTGCCCCGTGTCAAGCCCACCAAACTCCTGTGCTCGGCGAGCAAACAAACCCCGCTACTCCGGTGTATACAATTACCATGTAATCTCTCTTAACGCCGGCTTCTGGAAACAAGTTAATATTTTTGTTTTTTAGAGCCTGTCTGGTTGCATGAAAAGAAAAGAAACTCCTCACTTCAGGTGAAGTGCAGTACAGCTGGCTTTTAGGGATCATACTGGACTGAATTGAGTGACATCACTCTACTTAGAATCTTTTCTGAAATATATGATTGTGTGAATTGTGCATGTTGTTTTTTGTTTAATATTACTTTTTCCTTGTAAATTCTATCTTATTGACACTATTGGTACTATAAATAGGGAATATTTTTACTAACATGCATACTTATAATTACGAACCTGCTCTTATCAATATGACTGCTAGTGTTTTGATCTATAATCATACCTTCAATCATATATATATATATGATTACACACTTTATATTAATTTTTTTTTATTTTAAAATCAATAAAGATGATTCAAGTATGAAACTGAAACAGTCGAACATGATCTATACTAAAAGAAATGCCTAGAAATTAATATTCATTTATTTTAGAGGTTTCTAATTTATATACCAAGTTTATATAAAAATAGACCGATATCAATTATACTAATATGGTAAAATATACAAAGGGCACGTAAATTGAAAATTCAGTTTTTGAATCATGATTTATAGATCTTAAAATATGGACAAATTTAAATTTACCGGATTGTAAGAATCAAAGCATAGTAGACTACATTATCATGCTATTAAAATCATCTATTTTTACACAGTTGATTATATCAGCAATTATCAAAATACATGGATTTTGATTTCTTGACATTTTTTACAATGCAGGTTATATTCAATCGTACAATTTTTAAAAAATTTTGAATGTCTATCATTGATTTTAAATTGCTCCCATTTTTCAAGGAGTCAGCTAAAATGTACAGCTCCATAAATTTATTACCGATATCTCACAATCACAAAATGTGCCATGCTACTCTATCTTTAGCACGGAGAAATTGTAGGCTTCTTATAACTGCTAATATAAAAGAAATATCATGATCCATGGAATATACTTCTTTTAGATGCAAGCTCTACTGGTAGATTTTTTTTTTTTTTTTTGATGTATCTATTGGCAGGACCAGAAGCATGTAAATTTATCTTAAAAAAAAAGACCAGCAACATATGAAAATAGCTTCATTCTACTCATCCTTTTCTCTATCAATATAATCATCATTCGAGGTAGGACCCTCAAAAAAAAAAAAAATTCAAGAAGAAGAAAGAAAAAAAAAAAAGGGGAAAAGCTCCAATCATATACGTGGGACACCAATATTCTGCCAATATAATCCACTCATAAGTGTAAGCTGGTGTCGTTATCTTTGGCCTCGTCAAAGCAACAAAGCAATTAATAGATGAGGATGGGCTCGCCCTCAGTTATCCAAATCAGTGTCACATCCTCGGGTATCCAATAACTCTCATGACTTTGTGCCGTAGTAGCAAATAGCCTCCTTATCATCGTTCACATTTACTGGCAATGATTGGTCTCTAATGGTTGCACGGATGGGAATCGTTGAAATCCAAGCGTCTGCAGGTGAACAGGACGAAGTCACGTTGGGTCACAGTTCTAAAAGTCGAAGGCACGGTCTTTCAGGTCAATCTCATGGATTCACGAAGGGCCAAAAAGATCTCTCATGTAGAGGAATTCGATGGCGTGAAGATTGTTGTTAACTGTTAATCATTGCCGACATACCGGCACCCGGAGCCATCAAACTTTCGGGTTAGAATGCTGGTTTTCAAGCTGGCCGTATGTTACCTTGCCAAGAGAGAGAGAGAGAGAGAGAGTTCCTGAATTCAGTTTGTTCCAACATGATTTGCCTTGGTACTGGATTTTATAGGTACCATTCTAATACAATATTATTATTTTATCAAGTGCTGGATGTACCTTCCATAACGTATATTATTTCGTTACTGAAACAGTAAAATATGGTTGGTATGTATCAATATTGATTGGTATGATGAATCTTTATTCAGATTTTTAAAATCTAATCAAGTTAAAATAATTATTTCAAAATATAAAAATAAAAATAATTGATAATATTATTATCGCATTTAGAATATTTTTCTAAAGTAATCGTCAAGTTAATGATGACTATACTGATTTCAATTTTAGATATACAGGACGTGCATTCTTACATTGAATAATGATAGTAGAGCTGGTTTTATCAGGATTCACCTTGCTTCGCACAAATACACCTCCGAATAATCTCAAAGCACCCTAAGCTCTACCATTCCATCCATCGACATGGATTTCAAACCGAGCAGTGAATGATCCAATGGTGGATTTGCATGATGGAAGGTGAATTGTTCTTTCATGTTGAAATATTTGGACAAAAAAAAAAAAAAAAAAGGTCATAGCATTGTTTACGGCTCCATTAGGGGCATGCAAATTAGTGCAAGAAAGAGAAAAGGTCCAAGAAGAGTACCAGGATCTATAAGCAGGTAAAATAAAGGCCAGTTCTTGCTAACCTATGAACCAATATATCCAAGTATTTTACCTGTGTCCATTGCTAAACATTCAAGATTTACATGGTCAAGATTGAAGTGCCTCTCATTCATGATAAAAACATCAGGTACTTCAAACCGAAACTTGGTCAAGAAAGTTCTTGAATATGCTGGACAAGCTTGAATAAAGCAATAACTGCATCATAAAAAAAACTGGTATACAGGCTCAAAGAGTTTCATTCTCGGGAACTGTATGAAAGGAGCATACAGATCAAGCAGCTTATGTGTTCCATTTGGTTCATTACCACTTGATCGATGCTAATTCATTTATATTAGTTTCTACCGGTAACAATTTTGGATCAAAACACAGCTTAAGACCTTTGGCCTACTTCAGCAGTTGTATGAATAATATAAATGCTTGCAAGAAATCTAATGCCCTTTATGGTCCAGTATCTGCTTGATTGAGCTGTATGAACCAAAGCACGAGCATACTACTCCCACCATGATAATTGAAATGCAGACAAAAACCTGAATATAAACGAAGGAATAACTTGGTAGTACCTTTGAATCGTAGTGCTTGCAGATAAGCCTTAAAAAATGATCGATCAACAGAAATTTAAAACTATTAGCTCTAGAATGGCTATGCTTAACTATTATTTGGTCGTCTAAAGTTTAAAACAGAAAGTCTGGTTAACTGGAACACAAATCTTAAAAAGCTCCGTCGAAACCCTCATTTGAGTTAGAGTAATGAAATTGCAACTCCAATTTTATTCATTATATGACATCAATTTCAAATTTCAAATCAGACCTTATTAGTCATTAAGCTTACGTTAGCCATGACTCAAGAAATTACAGTAAATCAAACATTAAGTTAGCACATGGAAAAAAGTAAAGTTCTATAATTCATATAAAACAAACTTGAAACATCACTTTCTATACCTACATACTGAAAAATTTATCAGGAGAACCAGTTTAACCTTTGCACCTTTCTTCTGCTTTGTCTTGTACATAGGACTGCAAATGAACTGAACAGCTCATGAGCAGCCCAGGCTCGGCTCATTAATTACTAGTTTGAACCTGGGCCAGCTAAAAACAAGCTGAGTTCTTTTTTCTTTCTTTTCTTTTCTTCTTCTTCTTCTTTTTTTGAGTTCAGTTCCATAAATGAGCTGAGCTTGAGGACCAGCTTGGATCAAAAACTATGAAAAATCTCATCTCAGCTTGACTAAAACTTGGCTCAGCACTTAGCCAAGCCAAGCTTGAGCATATCAAGCTTAGTAAATTTTTTGCAATTTATATTTCTATGAACTTCACCGATGCTCCACTTGTTTGACCTGTTGCTGAGGTTTTTTATGGTGTTTTTGGAAAATGGTAATTTTTGATAGTCAGATGATACATCAGCTTTCAAGGTGCATATCAATGCACTGGCTGTTCATGATAAATTTTTGATATGCATGGTTTATGAAAGAAAAACTCAGATTCTATGCAGGGTAAACAGACATCAAAAAATGTGTCAAAGGCATCTATTTAGAAGCATGGAAAAAAAAAATTTTCTTTTAATTATTTTCCTATACATAATTTCTGACTTCTATCTGAATACAAAATTTAACTTTCAAGTTACCAGTTAGTTTCCATTCCTCCATAAATATTTGTAATGCCTTCTTGCAATAAACAAGAGGCTTATGAAAGATGGTCTTCCTGTTGGTTGGTAAGCCAGCAGATAATCTAACGGGATTAAATTACAAGAATTTCATTTCAGCTACTTTTCTAGACCATGTAATCTATTTTGATCGTTAAGGCTTATTTTACTTAAATCAAGAAGCAGCAACTGCTTGTTAAGAGCTGCAATGAGTCTTCTCTAAATCCAAAGATATAACAGGTGAAACCTCTGCTTTTATCTTTTTAAAGATGGCTTAGAGATCACCTTGTTTGCTCCTACAGTGAAGTGTGAAAACTCTGTTAGAGATGTACAGGATCGCTGATGAGAGTTTTAGAAGTTTTTGTACTTCCAGAAAACAAGATGTGACATCTTACCTTATGCAGTAAATTGAATTAGCATTAGTAGAACAAAATTGTTTTAAGTGGTGAAGAATGATTTTTAGAAGCATGTAACGACAAGATACATCCACAGGAATAATCACAGGGAAATTCTCATATACTTTTTTTTCCAAAAATTTATTGCAATGAGATAGAGCATGCTTGTTATGAATCAATGTCTGACAAAAGAGAGAGATAGTGGCAATGATTAAGAGTTTTAAGATAATTTTTATAGCGATGCTTTAGATTATGTTAATAAGATAACATATATGAATTCTCTTTTACCTGTATAAAATTTACTGATCTGCGCTGGATGCTGAGATAGCATGCACATGGTAAAATAAGAGCCTGCGATGGCAGCCATGGAGTACAGTAAATGTCCAAGCAGATTCTGATAATGAGATAATTTAAAGCATAAGAAGCCTACCCTAATGAATACTTACCACTAACATTGTGAAAACAGATCCAAGCAATGCCATTACAAATCCTGAAATCCAGAGAAAGAAACAGTTAAGCTTCCAAGCAAAAGAAGTATAATTAGCAAGTGTAACAGCTAGAGGACAGGAGCAATTTAGGATACTCAAAAAGCTAGGCATGCACTTTCAAATTCAAAGATTTGGGAAGTGTTATATTGATAGAGAATGTAGCTCTTAAGTAAAAATGAAATTGTGAAAAATGGACAAAGCCTAGATGTCACGAGGTTCATTGGCTATTGTTATAGTTATGTTCAGATATCTAAGGGAAGTTAAAACAATTCACAAAACTAAGGATATATTATGCAAACGCTATATATTACAAAAATGGAAGAATTTTACTTGAGGCAATTCTCACCAAAAAATGGAAACAACAGTGCCACGAACAATGTTGAGAAAACCAGAACTGTTCTGATCAACAAGGCAACCAAATGAGATTGTTCAGTCAAAGGTAAAAGCTCCTCTAGACTCAGAGCAACTGGAGTCATAGTTAATGCATACTTTGAGAGAGGATTTACAACCTACAAACCAAAAACAAACCCACAACTTGTTATCGGAAAGTGATTTGTGAAGAACAATTAGTCCCTCAATCAATTTTAAATGTGGCAAATTTTATAGGTTGAGTTAAGCACGGTAAGTTCACGATGGTTATATATTCAGAATAACCAAGCATTGCATCCTATGCCTCATGAACTAAGTTTTATTGTGGGTGTTTCTAGTACCGTAGTCCAAACAGCAATCTTAGAGGATAGATATTGATGTGGCATGTTTAGCGTAAACTGAGACTTAATAGACTCGCCAAACATCAGAAAACCTGCCACTGCTACCCCGGCATAGAGAATGGTGCACAGGACAAAACTGCACCAAGAAAGTGACAATAGACCAATCATTAATTATAAGACAATGACAATGAAAAGATAATACATATTATTAGAAAATTTATCATGAGAGAGTCTCTTGAATCAGATAATTATGCACATAAGTAAAATGTTGACTGAGGATTATAGAGGAACAAAGTGACAAGATTCAAATAATGGAGGTGCAGTGTCATCATTTCAAACAACTAAATCAGATAAGCTGTGAAAAATAGATTCAGAAGGTTAAGATTTTTCAGAAGCATTACAATTTGATATATGGTAATCAACTTTTGGCTAAAAACATCACCACTAATTACAGATCCTTATATATGCATGCTTTTGTAACATCTAGTGTTAGGGATGCGATAAAACCTTCATCAAAAGAATGTATCACACATGAAATGCAGAATGTTTCATTAGCTTGAACTAAGCCAAAAAACCCTATAACCCCATTCATAGGGAGGAAAAGGAAAAATATTCAGCATTGAATTCTTTTTTTTTTTAGTTTACACTGTTTTTTGTTTTTTTAAAAATCAAGAAGAGGAGATGTTCCAAGTTGTATGCCTCACTTACAGGTAATTGTTTTGCCATTTGGTAATTGGTAGCTTTTAGATAGATAATGTCGATGGAAGATTTTGTACTTTGCAATAGACTCCAAAAAAAAACCAGATTATAAGAATATAATACACTGGATAGGCCACATATGAAACAAAAACCTCTGTTGCATTCCTTTTCTCTTTTTTGCAGATTTCCCCCTCTTCTTTTAGGACTATTTTATTCATTAATAGCCAAAATCTTGCTGCCAGCAAAATTGCTACCAGCAAGCTACAACTATTTAGTAAGAGTATAATGATTATCTCGCATCTTGGTTACCCTAACAGATAGCCTGGTACAAAGTTTCATGCAGGCTGTCATCAGTTGCTTCCTCTCGTTGAGTGTACTAATGGACATCGAAATTTTTATTCATACAGCCCAGTCATTTCCAGTGTTTGGAATCCTATTGTTGTATGTCCACACGAGTTTGAGTTGATGAAACTACAAGTCTAATTGTTCTTTATATCTGTAATCTTTTGAGCAAGAACAAATTGATCTGGGTGATAATTCACTTTGTTTATTGAAGAATCAACCATTTTATTCTAAATTGTCAGAATATGACTTCCCATGCTTCAAAATGGCAACGTACCCCCATCATGTATATGGTAAATTCTTTGCAAGTTGCAACCAGTTCAAGAGTAAACATCCGTGCCATATTAAGATACAAGAAACAATGTTTAGTTGTTGGTTTGGGTAGATATTTCATTTTGTTGAATCTTAGACAATAACATAGTGACATCCACTATGTATCTAGAGCTTTCAGAGAAAATTTAAAATGATAAATAATATTTGTTACTTGTTACCAGAAAATCAGAACTGCCGGGAATTGTGCCTGTATGTTCATAGAAGAATATATGTTTGGAAAAACAGAATGCCCTGAATAGCAGAAGCCATATAACCCTGCTGCTACTGGAAGGTTCGCAAGATCCAGTGCAGTCCCAGCTGGATGGAACCCGACTCGATCTACCACACCGGCCCAAAACAAGCAGATCACAACCAGCATAGTTGCAATCACACCAGCAGCTGAAATAAATACATGCAAATGTGTATGAATCAAACAGGTTGCCAAAGATCTGATGATGATTTGGAAAGTTTAATGGATTCTCAATAAGCATCACCTGAAAGGTATGACAGCAAACTAAGGTTTCTGAGCCACACTGTTGGAAGAACCATGATGGCTGTTGTTACAGAAAAGAGCTGGTGGGAACTCAAATCAACCCACCCCATGAAATTTACATGGGCATGGGGAAACAATGATGATAAGCTATCACCCACTAGAGTTATGTACTCGACACAACTTGCCTGCATAGAAGAATAGGCAACACTGATTACTTTTACAGTGAAAAGAGTATGCCTAGATGAGAGGAAATAAGTAGAAAGATCAAAGATTTCTGAAAACATCTTACTTACATAAAGCTCTAGGTAAAGGACTATCTGCATAAAACAAGTAAAATTGTTAGAAAAATCACACAAGTTTCCGTGATGGTGGTAGAAAATTTCCAATCTTTCAATTCTAAGCACATCAATTCATACCTTAACAGTTCAATGGTCAAGAAACTTACTGATATCCACAGACGACCAGTCATTCCAAATGCCGCCTGTCCAATGTCAGGATATGTCTGCAGTTCTGGGGAGCTATCTAAGCATCTCTTTAGCAAAACCCCAGTGTAGCATGAGATGGCACCCAATGCAAACAGAACCAGCATGCCCAACCATCCACCTTCTTTGACTGCATAAGGGGTTGTAAGGATTCCAACTCCACATAGAACATTAATTCCTGTTGAACAAACATATTTTCACTAAATGAACAAATTACATGAAAAGGAGCACAAAGTTATCCACGCACTTGCATGAACAAACAAAATTCTTGTAGGTTTTAGGTTTAAGACTAAGTGCGATGGGTTAATAATCAAATAGAATCACTCACATGAAAATTAAGTACATATATGGATAAAATAGGGAAGTTGTACAAGAAAAGGCCACCATGTCTTCTTCTAGTTCATATTACAGTAGTCACCAAAATTTTCCACCTATGACTGATTCTCAACTCTCATATGGACCAAAGCGTTGGGATCTTAACTCTCCATGAGAAAAATAGAGAGCAACTGACTTCTTGGAAGAAACAAATAAAAACCAATCGGCACAAACTATTTCTTGGAATCAAAAAACAAGAACCATGCACAGAATAGAGAAAAAAATAAATATCAGAAAAAAATAAGAGATCGTTCTTTATTACTTGAAGAAGAAGCCCTAGCCTCTGTTACAGACTCTGGAAACCGCTCCTTACGTCACTCCAAGAATGCCCAACAACCGAACAAAGGGGAAGATACCTCTAACCTCTCTCACGTCCGTGAGAGTCTTTCACGCACCAAAGAACCGTCGCATCCTCCCTTCACTCGTGCACATCTCAAGAAAGACCATGGCCTCTCTTTCTCCAACGCACATGAGCGTGCGGTCTTCCACATGGGGTGCGGTCTTTCCTCACATGAGCTTCCTTGATCTTGGTCTTGGTCCAACATAATTGGTTACAATCCTAGGTGGTTGGGCTAGCCAACAAATTCCCTAACCACCTATCCATTTAATTACTTAGCCCCTTTCACCAATCAAGAGAAATAGGCTACACCTCTGGACCTAAAATAAAATCCCATAACCCAACTGGGTTATGATACAATCTCTAAAAAACTCCCCGCAACAAGTCACATATCAAAATCTTAATCCTTGGGTCAAATCCTCTTGACCCAAACATGACTCTGGAGCCCTGGGGACTTATAAGCCTAAGCCCCCAAACCTGTGTGGCTCCCCTGGGCTTTGGGTGCGCCACACATGAGCCTACAATCTCCACCTTGGCACCCAAAAGCTCCAGTAAGCTCTCCCCGGTCCATCAATCACATCTGTGCTCCACATCTGAAGAAGCTATCCCTTGGAAGAACCTTAGTAAATGCATCAGCCATGTTCTCTGCAGTAAATACCTTGGCGAGCTCCACTTCACCATCTTCCACCAGCTCCCGAATCCTGTGGTACTTGATGTCAATATGTTTGGTCCTAGCATGATAGACCGGATTCTGGACCAAACACAATGCACTCTGGCTATCTGAATAAATCTTGATTGCTCCCTGTGTAATGCCCATCTCCAATGCAAGTCCCTTCAGCCACATAGCTTCATTGGCTGCCTCAGAAATACTAGTAGACAATGCTGTAATCGCCTGTAGACTTGACCTCCACGAGATTGGACCACCGTTCATCATAAAGACATAACCTGCAGTAGAACGTCTCGTATCCAAATCACCACCATAATCAGCATCCACAAACCCAAGCATTCGATCCTGAGCCTCCATGAACATCCTAGAGTCGTCCTTCACGCTACGGCGCCTGTAGCATATGCCAACTCCAGCTGTGCCCACTAAGTACCTGAAGATACCTTTCAGTGCTCTCCAATGCTCCCTGCCCGGATTAGCCATGAACATGCTGACTTGGCTAACTGCATGCCCGAGATCTGGTCTACAACACACCATTGCATACATTAAACTCCCAACTCCTAAAGCATATGGTACTCTCGTCATCTCCTCGGCCTCCACCTCAGTCTTGGATGACATCAACTTAAAAAGCTTAACATGACCGGCAAGAGGCAATGCTGTCGGTTTCGCACCATCCATGCTGAATCTCTCTAAGACTCTCTTGATGTAATTCCCCTGAGACAAATGAAGCATCCTCCTGGCTCTGTCCCTGAAGATCTCCATCCCTAGTATCCTTGTAGCAGGACCCAAATCCTTCATTTCAAATTCATGTGACAAAGCTACCTTTAGGTCCTCTACAACTTCTCTACTTTTGCATGCTATTAACATATCATCCACATACAAAAGTAGGTACAATCTAGAGTTATCTTCAAGAATTCTAACATACACACAGGGATCATACTCACATCTGGTCATGCCAATGCTCCTCACATATGCATCAAACCGTAGGTACCACTGCCTTGACAACTGCTTCAATCTATACAATGATCTTTGCAAAAGACATACCTTTCCTTCTGATCCTGGCTCCTCAAACCCCTGTGGCTGCTCCATATATATTTCCTCCTCCAAATCCCCATGGAGGAAGGCTGTCCTGATGTCCATCTGCTCTAGCTCCAAATCCCGCACCATTACTGTTACAGTAGTAACCAACCCATTCAGCCCTGACACAACGGTGGGTCCGCTTGAAGAGATCAGCCCCAGTGGCGGCCAGGTCGGCACCTCAGCCAGCCCAGTTCGATCGTGCCTGGAGTCCAGCTCGGCCGGGCTGGCACCTCGACCAGGTCAGCAGCTCGGCCAGCACACTTCAGGTAGACCAGGTCGGTGGCTCGCCCAGCCCATTTCGGCCCACGAAGCTCTCCAGATCAACCCGGCTCCGTTCCGCACGGCCCAAGCATCGCCCGGAAGCAGCCGCGCCCAGCCCAGTGCCTCCGCACGCTCCGGCCCAACACCTTCGCACGTTTTCGCCCTGCGAGCACCCGTAGGTGCGCGCCTCGGTCCACGCACATGGGAGATGCGCGCACCGCCTCTGGCTCCGCATGCTCTTGCCCGGCACCCAGTCCGGCAAGGGAGGCCTCCGCCCTGCATCTGCCCGCTCCGGCTCAGCCTGGCGGGACCCCACTCGGTCCGGCACCCCCGCGCCACTCCGCTCGCTTCCGCCTTCCGGCTCCAGTCTGGCAGCGAATCCAGCTCACTGATCCAGCACCGGTCCCACGTGCTCCCGGCCGACCCCTAGCTCGCCTCCGCACACCCCGACCTCTCAGCACCGGTGCGCCCGCGCCAGCTCGACGACTCCCGGTCCGGAGGCACGGTGCAGCACACCTGTGAACGACTTCGCCCACACGGCTCCGCCCAGTGTGGGGACCAGTCCGGCGCGCTCCGCCTCCACTCAGTCTGGCTCCGCCTGCCTGGGTCTAACTCCGACTCCGAGACGGAGCTCCCAGGTCCGGCCATGCTCGCAGGGACGTGGCACGGATCATCTACGATCGCCTGCGCAGCTCCGGCTCCGCACCTCGGATCCGCCTACTCCGGCTCCGGTCTGGCGAGACCCTGCCCCAGCTCGGCGCCCAAGGGCGACAGGGCCCCGCTCTAGACGCGGTCACCGCGCCAGTGCTTGGCTCCGCCCTGCTCTGACCAGTCCGACCACACCCGCAAAAGGATGGCACACTCCCGTGCCCTCGGCCCCGCTCCGGCCTCGGTCCGGCGGGACCCGTTCGGTCTGGCGCTCCCGCGCCCCAGGTCAGCTCCGCGCAGCGCACCCCTACCCGCTCCGGCTTCGCCTGCGGGAGAGCAGCCCAGCTCCGCACCGTGGCATGCCCGCCTGGCGTGCCCGCGCCTCAGCCCGGCGGGACCCCAGCTCGGCGCCCCCGCATCCAGGGCAGCAGGGCCCCGCTCCGGCTCTGGTCTGGTGCCCCGGTCCGGCCCTTCCGCCCGCAGCAGCACCGGCACACACGGCGCCCGGTTTGGCACGCCCGCATGGCGCCCAGTTCCGTCCACCCGCGGTCCAGCTCCGCCCTCCCGCGGTCTGGTTTTGACCAGGAGCAGCGTGTGGGTCCGCAACGCATGGGTTCGCATCCACATGCATGGAACGTTGCACCTCACCTCGATCAACATGCATGGAGGCCCCCACGAGCCTTCTCTCGGTCCACGTGCCCGCATGGCAACCTGGAGTAAAGTCCCAGCCAACTCGGCACTTCGGCGTCTCAGCTCAGCTCAGCCACTAAGAGCATCGCACGGTTCTATCTCATCCACGTGGGCCCGGCACTCTTTCCAAAGATCCTCCTCCACGTGGGTCCTATGGCACGCCACCTGACACGTCGCCTGCAAAGAAGGTTTGCATTTAAGTTTCCCAAGCCACTCTTTACACTAACTAGTGAACAGGGCCCTGCCCAAGGTACTATACCCTGCACCAACTTCCTGAACCATCCAGAAGAAGAAGGTTCATCAGCCCATCATGGCCTCACAGGCTATCCTGGCCTGACAAGTCTACATCAAGACCAGCACGCCTCCCCCGAACGACAGGAGCCATTCGTCTACATAAAAACCAGCATGGAGAGGTAAGGGGGGGAGAGAGGTAAGAGACAACATACTCTCTGGATCCTTACATTCTATTTTTATTATCACCCTCTGGCAGTAGAGAGTCCCCCAAGCTCTCCGCCTTAGAGGTCTCTTATGTTCCTTCGATCGTCCCACTGACTTGATCGTCGGAGTGCCTCTGCCGGAATCCCCGGCACAGGTCTTCCCTGTTTTGCAGATCCGCACGACAGAGGGACGATACAGAGAAGATTTCTCCCACCGGAGAGGCCCACGAGAGGATCACAGCATAGTATCAAGCCCTTTCATCCCTACAACTATAACTATGTTCCCCTTGATCGTCTCCGACCGACGAACCCGGTGACGCTGGCAGGGAGTCCACTCACCCGGGCCATATAAGAAGGTACAGGCCACGGCGATCTAGGCAGCAACAACTACAATACTCAACAGCAATCTGATAGATGTATGTTGAACCACAGGTGAGAACATCTCATTGTAGTCAATGCCTTCCTTCTGGGAGTATCCTTTGGCCACCAACCTGGCCTTGTACCTTGGTCCTTTCTCTGAGGTTCCTTCCTTGCACTTAAACACCAATTTACAATTAATGGGTTTTGATGTGACCAGATCGCTGACGTGGGACAAAGAGCCTGACGTGGAGCCCTCATTGGACGCCGCGCAGGATTACCACCACAGGCCCCTTCACCAGGCTGAGCTCCCCGATGTCAACGAGGCCGCCCGTCGAAGCCGGGCTCCGTCCTCCACCAGGTCGGTCCCTACCAAGTCGGGACGCTTAGGTTGGAGCCGAGCTCAAACCCCACCAGAGGTAGACCTTTTGAGCTCGAGGTCGGGTCCCGTGTCCCGGAGTTGAGCTTAAGCCTCCTCCACCACGAGGAACTCCTTCGAGACCGGGTCCCCTGGGCTGGGCACACCTCATCCACCTCTGCCAGCCTGAGCTCGGTAAAAGCTGGACCCCCCTGGCCTGGTGCCGAGCTCGGCCCTCCTCCGCACAGCCGAGCCGCCGCGAAGCTGGTCCCCTGCGAGTGGATCCCATCTTCTCAGCTTGGCCCTCAACTCAGATCGAGACACCAATCACCACGGGAGCAGCACCTCCCCTCCAAAGACGGTGGCGGGCTCCCCGAGGACCGTACGACAGCACCCGCCACGTCGCCATTAATACCCACGGCCGCCATTCACACCAGAAAGAAAGGAGGCTTACATTAAGGCACCATGCCCTCCACCGACCTGCCGTACGACCGGAGAAAAGACCCCACCAGGGAGCACGGTTCCCGAGAGCGGCGGCACAACAGTTGAGATCCCGCCAAGCTTCCAGAAAGGGCAAATAAAAGGAATGTCAGAGGCATGCAGAAGCTTCCCCAGCTACCCAATAAAGAAGGTGTCCCGTCTACGGCACGGTATCTTGTTGTACCCATCTGACAGCATGGGAGAACCCCGAGGCAAGCCAAAGTAGAAGACTCAGCCAGAGTAAACAAGAAGGAGGTAACACACTCACTTTTCTAGAGGAAGCAAGAACAACATTTTCTCAACAAGAGAACACACAATTTTTCCAACAACACAACCACCACAAATAGAAAGAGAAGAAGGGGGAGAGGCCAGACAGGAGGGCAAGACCACCTCGGCCACCACATCTCCCAGCTCACTCACACTCTCATACACTCCACCCACTCCTCCTAGCATGGAGCTCATCCAGAGGGGCTCGACCAGGAGGATCTGTTCCCCTGGATCGTCACTGACTTGACCGTCGGAGTGCCCCCGCCGGAATCCCCGGCCCGGGTCACTGACGTTGGCTTTCTTGCAGGTCCCGAGGCACCGGGGGCATCCCCGCGGGCGGACGCGGAACACCCAACGACCTCAGCAGCTACAAGCCACGACGATCCAGGCGGCAACAAATTGGCACGCCAGGTAAGGGGCAGAACGACACTTGATCCAGTTCAAGCCCCGCTTAGCCAGCCCATCGGGAGGATGGTGACCACCCGGGCAAGGGGAACTTCTCCCAGTAGTGCGGAGGC
Organism: Areca catechu; assembly: GCA_021397845.1. Classification (NCBI taxonomy): domain Eukaryota; kingdom Viridiplantae; phylum Streptophyta; class Magnoliopsida; order Arecales; family Arecaceae; genus Areca; species Areca catechu. The sequence continues at coordinate 3,930,077 of CM038040.1, read as the reverse complement.
ATCCCCTTCTCATGGGAACCCGCACAGACCGGAGACGGAAGTACCTGCCCCGGTTCAACCACCCCCACTGGAGACCTAGCTGACCGCGCTTGCCCAGCAGATGCACACTCTCACTGCGGCAGTGCGCCAGCTCCAGCACTAGCATCAGCATCGGTCCCTGGCCACCCACCAACAGCCAAAGACCACTGCGGCCCACGCCGCAGCACCCCACGACAGCCTGCGTTCCTTCCATGGGAGGCCTTCGCAGCCGCGGGCAGCTACAGACCCTCGGGGTACCCATCAAGCCCCAATGAAGCGACGGCGGGCCAGCTCCACTGACGAAGAAAGTTTCTCACCACACCTTGACCGGGGGGCACCTAAACCCCATCAGGGCCGGAAGGGCAAAGCTCCTCGTTATGGGCGCTGCACGTCCACGTCACCTTCACCGCCCCCCTCAGTGGAGGGGTCTACAGACGAGGCCATCAAGCGCATGGCGGAGAAGCGCCTAGAAGAGAGCACGACCGCAAGCTGGCGGAGTTTGCCCGCCGGTTCGCCAACTTGCCCGGCTCCGGTAGTGAGCCAGTGGGCTATGACACCCGCCCTCCATTCTCCCAGGAGATCCAGACGGAGCCGATTTCCTGCCGGTTTTGCATGCCGCTGGTGGATCCTTTCGATGGGACCACCGACCCCCTGGACCACCTGAAAAGTTACCGGGCCCTCATGAAGGTCCAAGGGGCCACTGACGCCCTTCTGTGCGTCGCCTTCCCTGCTACCCTCCGAAAGGCAGCTCGGGTGTGGTTCACCCGTCTCGAGCCAGAAAGCATCAGCTCTTTTGCCCAGCTGGGGCAGAAGTTCGTGGCTCATTTTGACGCCTGTTGGAAGATAACACGCGAGGCAAACAGCCTCTTCTCCGTCAGGCAGCAAGACCGTGAGCCGCTGCAAGACTACGTGGCTCGCTTCAAGGCCGCTGCATTGGAGATCTACAGCCTGGAGGAGCCGGTGGCGATGCTGACTCTAAAGCGAGGGCTCAGGACTTCCCGCCTGACCTACCCGCTCGACAAGAAGCCCCAGAAGGCTTACGCCGAGCTACTCTTCTGGGCTCAGAAGTACATCCGCACTGAGGAGGCGGATCGTACGAGGCGGGAGCTTGACGGGAAGTCGCTGAAGGGGCCGGTGCCCATCGAGAAGCCTGAAGCGCGGAGGCCAAGATCGCCAGCTCAGAGCTCCTAACCAGCGCCAAGGCCGAGGAATGCTCCCGTCCCTCAAGGGAATTTCACTCCCCTTCTCGCCCCGAGAACGAAGATCCTCATGGAGATCGAGGGCGAGACTTATCTGAGGCGTCCACCGCCATTGAAGCCATCCTTCACCCATGACAAGACGAAGTACTGCCGCTTCCACCGTGACCACGGGCACGACACCGAGGAATGCCGCAATCTCAAATGGGAGATCGAAGAGCTCATCAAGAGAGGCTACCTCGGAAAATATGTGGGGGGCAGAACTCGGCCAGAGTCCCAAGCACTCGTTGCTCTCCCGCCAGCTCCAGCCATTGACAATCGCCCCACCGAGAAGCCGGTGGGCATGATCTCCTGGGGAGCTGAGCGCGTGTCCAAGAGGACCCGGGGGGCAGGGAACTCTGAGAATGTACTCCCCTTTATGAGGGACGGAAAAAATAGGAAGAAAAATGTAAACAATGATGCTGTGGTCGTCGAGATGAGATCGCAAAGCATCCTGTAAAGCGCATCATGGTAGACAGTGGAAGCTCTACGGATGTACTTTTCTACGATGCTTTCTCCCGGATGAATCTCTCCTCTACTCAGCTCAAGCCAGTATATACTCCCCTTGTTGGTTTCACGGGAGATTCCGCAAGAGTGGAGGGAGAAATCACTCTCCCAGTTACTGCCGGGACCCCACCTCGGCAGAGCACCGTCATGATGACGTTCATAGTTGTGAGGCTTCCCACGCCTTACAACATGATTCTGGGCCGACCTGGGCTCAACCTCCTCGACGCTGTCGTCTCTACTAAGAGGTTACTGGTCCAGTTCCCAACCCCTTGCGGTGTGGGGGAGATGAGGGGTACGCCCCAGCCAATGCAGCACTGCTTCCAAACACTCCCCGAGGCCCGGGTACCCGAGGAGGACTTCAGAGCAAACGAGCTCAATCAGAGGGTTCAGGACCCCAGGGGAGGCCCGGCCGAGCGCCTGCTTCCCTATCAGCTAGGAGACAACCAGACGAAGACCGTGCAGATCGGAGCCCAGCTGCCCGAGGAGGAGAAAGCTTCGCTGTTGGAGTTCTTGAGGGCGAACGCGGACGTGTTCGCCTGGACGGCAGCCGACATGCCAGGTATTCCCCCTGAAGTCATCACCCACAAACTTAATGTTGATCCGAAGTGCAGGCCGGTTCGACAGAAGAAGAGAAGCTTCGCCCCAGAAAGGCAAGCGGCCATCAATAAGGAAGTTGAGAAACTCCTCGCCGCCGGCTTCATCCGAGAAGTACAGTATCTGAGCTGGCTGGCGAACGTGGTGATGGTGAAGAAGAATAATGGCAAGTGGAGGATCTGTGTAGACTACACCGACCTCAACAAAGCATGCCCGAAGGACAGCTTCCCTCTGCCGAGGATAGACCAGTTGGTGGATGCCACTTCAGGGCACAGGCTGCTCTCCTTCATGGATGCATTCTCCGGGTACAATCAGATCCGGATGCACCCGGGGGATGAGGAGCACACTGCCTTCATCATTGACCGGAGGACATACTGTTACAGAATGATGCCCTTTAGCCTAAAGAATGCTGGGGTCACGTACCAACGTCTGGTCAACAAGGTCTTCAAGGACCAGATTGGCAGGAATGTGCAAGTGTACATGGATGACATGCTAGTCATGAGCAAACCGAGCTCGGTCCACATTGTCGACCTCGTCGAAGCCTTTCACAGTCTCCGGAAGCACCAGATGAAGCTCAACACGGCGAAGTGCGCCTTTGGGGTGGCGACCGGGAAATTTCTCGGCTTCATGGTCATCCAGAGAGGCATCGGGGCGAATCTGGAGAAGGTCCAAGCAATCCTGGACATGGAGCACCCAACATCCAAGAAGCAGGCTCAGTGCTTGATAGGGAGAATCGCAGCCCTAAGCCGGTTCATCTGGAGGTCGGCTGATCGCTGCCTCCCTTTCTTCAAGGCGCTGCGCAAGATGCATGACTTCACTGGACCAAAGAGTGCCAGACGGCTTTTGAAGAGCTGAAGGAGTTCCTGACCTCCCCACCTCTGCTATCCAGACCCGAAGATGGAGAAGAGCTCCTGCTCTACCTGGCGATCACACCAGGGGCCGTCAGCTCAGTGCTCGTCTGTACGGACCGGGACAAGTCATAGAAGCCAGTGTACTACACCAGCAAAATACTCCATGATACGGAGATCAGGTATACCCGCTCCGAAAAACTTATTTTTGCACTAATAATGTCTGCTAAGCGCCTCAGGCCCTATTTCCAAGCATATCCCATCGTGATTGTGACTGATCAGCCGCTGAGGACCATGCTAAGCCACCCCGAGACTTCCGGAAGGTTAGCCAAAAGGTCCCTGACGCTGAGCGAGTACGACATCGCGTATCGGCCAAGGTCATCGCAGAAGGCCCAAGTTCTAGCCGACTTCGTGGTCAAATGTACAGGGCTTCCCGAGGAACCAGAGTGGATGGTCCCGGAGAGCCAAGGCGAGCCCGGCCCGCTGGAGGACCCTTGGATCCTCCACGTGGACGGCGCCTCCAATTCTTGCGGGAGCGGAGCAAGCCTCATCCTCACCAATTTCGACGGAGTGGTGACAGAGTGTGCACTTCGCTTCAAATTCCCCACAACAAATAACTAAGCGGAGTACGAGGCGCTCCTCACGGGCCTAAAGGTGTCCCGCGAGCTGGGCGTACAGAACCTCAAGGTCTTCAACGACTCCCAGCTGGTCGCCGGACAAGTCTCCGGAGAGTACGAGGCCCGAGATCCCTAGATGATGAAGTACCTGGAGAGGGTCCGTTCGAGCGTGGCAGGCTTCCGTTACTTCCGCGTTTCCCACGTTCCTCATGGAGAAAACGCCTGTGCGGACGCACTGTCAAGGCTTGCCACCTTACCGGACTCAACCTTGGGGCGCGCCTACGTCGAATATCTCGAGAGTCCAAGCTACGAAAGCCCCGAGGAGGTGCAACAAGTAGCCCCTGAGCCGAGCTGGATGGACAAGTATGTCAAGTACATCCAGGACGGCCTACTGCCCGAAGACCACAAATAAGCTAGCCTTATCAGAAGGAAAGCCGCCCGCTTCGTCTTGATGGACGGCCAGCTCTATTGCCGATCTTATTCCTACCCTCTCCTGAAGTGCCTCAGGCCCACGGAGGCATCCTTTGTGCTCCAGGAGATACACGAGGGCCTCTGTGGGAATCATGTAGGAGGGAGGACTATGGCATACAAGGCACTTTGTCAGGGATACTTCTGGGAAACGATGAGGGAGGACGCCACCGACTTCGTTAAGAAGTGTGACAAGTGCCAGCGCCATTCCCACATCCAGCGCCTGCTGGCCGCACCGATCTCCCAATTGTCATCTCCCTGGCCTTTCGCCCAATGGGGGATGGACATTCTGGGACCGTTCCCCACCGCACCAGGGCAGCGGAAGTTCCTGCTGGTGGCGATCGACTACTTCACCAAATGGGTCGAAGCAGAGCCACTAGCTCGGATCACAGAGGCCAATGTCCGACAATTCTTCTGGAAGTCTGTTATCTGCCGTTTCGGACTCCCCAATTGCGTCATCACCGATAATGGACGACAGTTCGACAACCGAGAGTTTGAGGGAATCTGCGCCGAGCACGGGATCCAGCATCGGTTCACCTCGGTCGCCCATCCCCAGACAAATGGGGAAGTCGAGGTCACCAACCGAACCATTCTTCAAGGACTCCGCACCAGGTTGGATCGGGCGAAGGGCAGAAGAACTTCCAAGCGTCCTGTGGGCCTACCACACAATGCCCAGAATGGCAACGGGTGAAACCCCCTGCAACCTTGTCTTTGGATCTGAAGCGGTGATCCCAGTTGAGCTCGGCGTGCCCACACTCCGGGTGCAGCAGTACGACGAGGCTCAGAACTCGGCACACCTTCTCCTCAACCTGGACCTCCTCGAAGAAACAAGGAACAAAGCCCGGCTCCGGATGGCAGCATACTGACGACGGGTCGCCCGATACTACAATGCACGGGTGAAGCAGAAGGCTTTCCGACCTGGCGACCTGGTGCTGCGCCGAGCAGAAACGTCCCAGCCCCGGGAGTGAGGCAAACTCTCACCGAACTGGGAGGGCCCTTACAAAGTGGCCGAGGCCCTGTCGCAGGGGGCCTACTACCTAGAAGACTTGGATGGCGCCAGGTTCCCCCGGACCTGGAACACTTGTAATTTGAGGAGATACTATCAGTAATGTAAGTATTCCTTCCATGAGAAATAAAGATTCCTTTCTGCAACACGATCGATCTGCCTTGCAGGAAACTTAAGCCACGAGCCCAGCTCCCCGGCATCAAAGACCGGATGACCCTCCGGCACCAAAGACCGGACGACCCTCCGGCGCCGGCGAGCCCAGCTCTCCAACATCAACGTCCCCGAGTGGTGCAGGGTGGTTGTCAAACGCCTGCAGCGACCAAAACCCCGATTCAGGGAGAATGGGTTATGGGAATTCTTGGATGCTAGGATTGAGCAATATGAGGAAGATCCTTTGAAACCTGCAACGATCAAGCGCTGGAGGGGCCACGTGATTCCTCACGTTGCCAGCCCTCTACCGGATTTCAATCCGGGTCTTCAAGATTGGAAGGGACGAATGATGGGTTTCTCACTGTGAGTCCCTGTTTTTTTTTTTTTTCTTTTTTTTTTTATCAGGAACTTGGAACGGAAGGAAGAGATTCCTCACGGAATCGTCTTCTTCCAACCGGGCTTTTGGCCTAGTGTGCGCAAGGGGGAAAACAGGTGGCCGGCGGCCTTCCACGAAAGAAAACGCCCAAACACGCCTTCCACGGAACCAAAAACAACAGCACGTCCAAAACAAACAACGTCCAAAACAAAAGCTCCAAAAGAAAATGCTCCAAAACACCACCGTGCAATGGAGATTCCCCAAAACGAAAAAAAACGCTGCTATTGTATATTCCAAAACAAAACAAAAAATCAACACGCTTCTCCCAAAACAAAACACGCTGACTCTTGCATGAAACTCTTCAAACGGATTTTTTTTTTTAATAAAAAAAAAATCAAGAGATCACGCCACTAATAAAATTATAATAATAATAATAAGACTAAAGACTCCGGTGTTTTCCCGGATCCGAAACTTCACGGACGCAATTAGTGTATTGGACCTTCGGCCCAATTCCCAATTAATTGTTTTCATCCCAAAAACGGGTCAGATTTGAAACTTGCTTCCCTTGAAGGCGTCTGGACCTGCGCACGTTTCCTGCTGGCGAGGCTGGCGGCCCCAAATCGTCATGGGCCGGAAGCTGAACCGAAATGTCTGGGTTGGGCTTCGCCGAACTATCACGAGGCTGTCCTAATATATGAGTCAGCTGATCAGGTTCAATATTCATCTCGATGTCCACATCACTCTCCCCTTCCTCTGAAAAGCTTGTCCTCAAGCTTGAATTATCACCTGCATAAGGGGTTAGATGTCGAATATTGAATACATCAGAAATAAGGACATCGTCTGGTAATTCAACTCGGTAGGCATTGTCACTAAATTTCTCCAACACCTGACAAGGACCAATTTTCTTTGGCTTGAGTTTGGTGTAAGCCCCCTGTGGATATCGTTCTCTTGGCAAGAAGACCCATACCAAATCACCAACCTCAAAAGTCTGCTGTCGACGCGTCTGATCAGCCTTAGCCTTATACTTGGCATAATTTTGCTCTAGATTGGCTTTAACAATTGCATGCACCTCACGGAGATCAGCCACTCGATCTTCTATTTTCTTACTTGATTTGTTTGGCACATCAACAGGTAAAATATCAAGTGATCCTCTTGGCAGAAATCCATACAATACCTGAAAGGGTGCAAAACCAGTAAAACGGTTCACCGAAGAATTGAACTCAAACTCAATCTTTGGCAAACATACATCCCAGTTTTTAAATTCTTGTACATTGGCTCTCAACAAGTTACCAAGACTTCGGTTGACAGTCTCGGTTTGCCCATCGGTCTGAGGATGATAGGGACTACTGAATTTTAATTTTGTACCCAACTTTTTCCATAATTCACGCCAGAAATGCCCCATAAACTTGCTATCTCGGTCCGAAACTATCAACGATGGTAACCCATAATGTCGAACAACTGCAGAAAAATAAAGATCAGCTACCTTCGACGCATCAAATATCGTTTTGCATGGCAAGAAACAAGTCATCTTGCTGAATCGATCTACGACTACCATAATTGAGTCTAGACCTCTCATTGTACGGGTAAACCTACAACAAAATCCATAGATACCTCTCGCCACGGCTCATCTGGAATCGGTAAAGGGATATATAAACCTTGATTTGTATCTGTTCCTTTGGATTCCTGACACAAACGGCATCTCTTCACAAAGGTTTTGACATCTCGGTCAAGCCCAGGCCAATAAAACTGTTGACGAATTAATCATGTAGTTTTGTCTCTTCCAAAATGTCCTTGATTATGCAGCTCCTGAATAATCAATACACGCAATGAAGTGTTAGGAATACAGAGACAATTACCACGGAACAAATATCCATCATGAAGGACGAAGTCAGATCGACCTCCAGCTTCCATTTCAGTCACAATGCTCTGGAAATGTTCATCTGCACGGATATCATCCTTCATGCTTTCAAACCCAAGGGTATATACTTGCATAGCACCAATCAATAAACTCCGTCTACTTAAAGCATCTGCTACTTTGTTCAAAGTGCCTGACTTATGCTTGATGTTAAAAGTATACTCCTGTAGAGTACTTACCCATTTTGCATGTCTGGAGCTCAACTTATGCTGTCCCTGTAGAAATTTTAATGCTTGATGATCTGAGTACAGCACAAATTCTCGCTGGATCAAGTAATGTCGCCAATGTTGCAATGACCTCACAATGGCGTATAGCTCCAAATCATAAACCGAATACAACAGTTTGGCACCTCCAAGCTTTTCACTATAGAAAGCAATGGGTCTCCCATCTTGGCTGAGTACTGCGCCAATCCCAGTCTTCGAAGCATCACAATCCACTTCGAATACCTTGTCAAAATCTGGAAGAACCAACAGTGGTGCTTGGGTCAACTTAACTTTCATCTCATCAAATGCTGCCTGAGCAGTGTCATTCCATCCAAACTGATTTAATTTCAACAAATCTGTTAAGGGTGCAGCAATCTCACTATACCTCTTCACAAACCTTCTGTAAAAACCCGCAAGACCCAAAAAAGATCTCAATTCAGTTAAAGTTGTAGGTGCTGACCAGTCCACTATCGCTTGCACCTTACTTTCATCTGGAAGAATCCCATCACTAGTAACAACATATCCCAGAAAAATTAATTTGTCTACCATCCAAATACACTTCTCTGGGTTAGCAAAAAGCTGGTTTTCACGTAATACTGTTAGAACTTGTGAAACATGCTCAACATGCTCAACATGCTCTTGTGCTGTCTTACTGCATATCAATATATCATCAAAGTATGCAACAACAAAAGAACTAAGGAATGGATGCAAAACCTGGTTCATTACTCGCATGAATGTACTAGGCGCATTAGATAGCCCGAATGGCATCACCAACCATTCATACAGGCCCTCCTTTGTCTTAAAGGCTGTCTTCCATTCATCACCTGGCTTCATTCTGATCTGATGGTACCCACTTTTCAAATCAATCTTAGTAAAGAACACGGCACCACTGAACTGATCTAGCATATCATCTAGCCTCGGTATTGGAAATCTATATTTTACAGTAATTCTGTTTATTGCCCGGCTGTCAACACACATACGCCATGAACCATCCTTTTTCGGCACCAAAAGTGCTGGTACCGCACACGGGCTAATGCTTTCCCGTACAAAGCCTTTGTCTAAAAGATCTTGAACTTGCCTCTTCAGCTCCTCATGCTGCTGTGGGGTCATTCGATAATGAGCCTTATTCGGCAACACAGAACCCGGAATCAGATCAATCTCATGCTGAATATCTCGAAGTGGTGGCAAACCGGCAGGAAGCTCACTTCGTACAACATCCCGAAATTCCTCCAAAACTGACACCAACTCCTGAGGAAGATCATGTAGCTCCTATTCCCCATTCTGGCCAAACTCCTCTGGCTTACTAATCAGGGCAAAACAGAAATCTTCTCCCTCTAAACTCGCCTCAAACTCCCTGCTTGGCAAACAAATTATTACCTTCTGTTCAGCCATGTCCTGTAGCGGTTTCAAGATTACTTTTCTCCTATCTGGTCACAGCATATAAGTATGAGTGTAACCATTATACACTGCTTTATTATCAAACTGCCAAGGTCGTCCCAAAATGATGTGTGTCGCATCCATCAGTACAACATCAGCTACTATTGACGTCTCAAGCTGAGGACCAAAAGACAAGGCCAACCTACATCGTTGACTGACCTGAATATCTGCATCCCGATTTACCCAGCCGAGCTTGTATGGTTGAGGATGGGGCTCAGTCATCAACCCCAATTTCTTCACAACTTCCTCAGCAATCACATTCTCCCAACTTCCAGAATCAATAATTACCTTGCAAGTTTTACCAGTTACAGTGCACTTTGTTGAGAAAATATCGTGCCGACGCCAATCTCCACCAGCTCTTGGTGCAAGACACATCCTCCTAATAATCAAACTCTCTCCCTGGATGTGGTCTGGGTCAATCACATACATCTCATCCTCGAACTCTTCATCCTCGGGAAATTCAACTTCCTGCTCCTCTATAAGTAACTGGGTACGCGCCTTGGGGCACTCATTGGCATAATGTCCTAAGTCATGACACCGATGGCAGCGAATATTGGCTCGATTGCTGCCCACCCTCTGCTGGGTACCTGAAGCCCCACTCGGTACTGTAGGTCTCGGAGGAACTGCCGAAGTTTGTTGCCTCACCACAGGAGGTGCACTCCTACTACCAGAACTCTGCCCCGAAGACTGACCAGATAATTTTCCTCTACTCTGGAACCCTCTATTCCGCATCAGGCTCCGCTCCACTGCTTGCGCCCGCATGTGCGCATCACCAACACTGTCAATCCAATGCAAAGCCAACGCATCCTGGATCGGGAATCACAGTCCAAGCAAATACATGGCTACCAACCTCGGTTCTGACTCCATCAATTGGTTTCGAGCCACCAGTCGATAAAACTCTGTAGTATAATCTTCCACGCTTCGATTTCCTTGTGTTAAACCATGCAATTTAGAATAAAGGACCTGTTCATGATTCTGAGGAAGGAACTCCCGATTCATCTCCTGCTTCAAGGCTGCCCATGATGCAATTGGTGGCCTCCCATCCATATACCTCCGGTAGTGCTGTGCATGCCACCAAGCCGCTGCTCGATCTCGGAATCGGATTGTGATAAGCGGCACTTGCTTGTCCAAAGACACTTCTTTTAGCCGGAAAACATCATCAACCAACAGGGTCCAATCCACATACTCATCAAGATTCAAACCACCTCTGAACTCTGGTTTTTCAATCCGAAACCCGGACTCCCAACGAGTCTGATTGTCATGCATAGGCGGCGGTCCGAAATCCCTGGGAAGCGCTACATCACGCCGCGGTTGCTGCCCTCTTTGCAATGGTGGAGGATCTTCAATATTCTGGAAAGGGTCGGCATCACCTTCTCGATGTTCATCAGGTACATTACGATCTTGATGAGGTATAGCACGATCTTGCGCCTCCAACCGTGCCATCATTGCTTGCAAAACAGCCATCATCTGCTGCTAGGTCTCCACAACGTCACGAAGAGAAGGATCCCCGTTGTTCCGCTCCATGGTTGCCGGCAGAATTTTTTTTTTTTTTTTAAATCTAGAACGGAACAAGGACAGATCAAGAACAAGAACGGATCAAGGCTCTGATCAAGAACGGATCAAGGCTCTGATCAAGAACGGATCAAGGCTCTGGTACCAAGCTGGTGCAGGGTGGTTGTCAAACGCCTGCAGCGACCAAAACCCCGATTCAGGGAGAATGGGTTCTGGGAATTCTTGGATGCTAGGATTGAGCAATATGGGGAAGATCCTTTGAAACCTACAACGATCAAGCGCTGGAGGGGCCGCATGATTCCTCACGTTGCCAGCCCTCTACCGGATTTCAATCCGGGTCTTCAAGATTGGAAGGACGAACGATGGGTTTCTCACCGTGAGTCCATGTTTTTTTCTTTTTTTCTTTTTTTTTTTATCAGGAACTTGGAACGGAAGGAAGAGATTCCTCATGGAATCGTCTTCTTCCAACCGGGCTTTTGGCCTGGTGTGCGCAAGGGGGAAAACAGGTGGCCGGTGGCCTTCCACGGAAGAAAACGCCCAAACACGCCTTCCACGGAACCAAAAAAAACAGCACGTCCAAAACAAACAACGTCCAAAACAAAAGCTCCAAAAGAAAACGCTCCAAAACACCACCGTGCAATGGAGATTCCCCAAAACGAAAAAAACGCTGCTATTGTATATTCCAAAACAAAACAAAACAATCAACACGCTTCTCCCAAAACAAAACACGCTGACTCTTGCGTGAAACTCTTCAAACGGATTTTTTTTTTTTAATAAAAAAAAAAAAATCAAGAGATCACGCCACTAATAAAATTATAATAATAATAATAAGACTAAAGACTCCGGTGTTTTCCCGGATCCGAAACTTCACGGACGCAATTAGTGTATTGGGCCTTCGGCCCAATTCCCAATTAATTGTTTTCATCCTAAAAACGGGTCAGATTTGAAACTTGCTTCCCTTGAAGGCGTATGGACCTGCGCACGTTTCCTGCTGGCGAGGCTGGCGGCCCCAAATCGTCATGGACCGGAAGCTGAATCGAAATGTCTGGGTTGGGCTTCGCCGAACTATCACTAGGCTGTCCTGATATATGAGTCAGCTGATCAGGTTCAATATTCATCTCGATGTCCACATCACCGAGCCCAGCTCCAGGACGCCCAACAAAGCCCGGAGAAAAGTCCTCCGGCACGAAGACCTGGAAAGCCCCCAGGCACCGACGAGCCTAGCTCCTCGGCAACAAAGCCCGGAGAAAAGTCCTCCGGCATGAAGACCTGGGAAGCCCCCAGGCACCGACGAGCCTAGCTCCTCGGCAACAAAGCCCAGAGAAAAGTCCTCCGGCACGAAGACCTGGGAAGCCCCCAGGCACCGACGAGCCTAGCTCCTCGGCAACAAAGCCCGGAGAAAAGTCCTCCGGCACGAAGACCTGGGAAGCCCCCAGGCACTGACGAGCCTAGCTCCTTGGCAACAAAGCCCGAAGAAAAGTACTCCGGCACGAAGACCTGGGAAGCCCCCAGGCACCAGCGAGCCTAGCTCCCCAGCATCAAAGACCGAATGACCCTCCGGCACCAAAGACATGATGACCCTCCGGCACCGGCGAGCCCAATTCACCGGCAAAGGACCTGGGAAGCCCCCAGGCAATCAACGTCTCCGAGCCCAGCTCCGAGGCGGCATCTCCTATGCCCGGACTTCAGGCCGTCAAGTCCTAACGTCCCCGAGCCCAACTCCAGGACGCCAGCCCAAGACCGGAGCTCAGATCTCCGGCCAAGGGAATCTTCTCAGCCACCATCATCTTCAAGCCCAGCTCCAGGACACCTGCTCAAGAACGGAGCTCAGACCTCCGTCCAAGGGCACTTCCGAGCGACGCAGCTCGTCATCATCAACGTCCCCGAGCCCAGCTCCAGGACGCCTGCTCAAGACCAGAGCTCAGACCTCCGTCCAAGGGCACCTCCGAGCCACGCAGCTCGTCATCATCAACGTCCCCGAGCCCAGCTCCAGGACGCCTGCTCAAGACCGGAGCTCAGACCTCCGTCCAAGGGCACCTCCGAGCCACGCAGCTCATCATCATCAACGTCCCCGAGCCCAGCTTCAAGACGCCTGCTCAAGACCGAAGCTCAGACCTCCATCCAAGGGCACCTCCGAGCCACGCAGCTCGTCATCATCAACGTCCCCGAGCCCAGCTCCAGGACACCTGCTCAAGACCGGAGCTCAAACCTCCATCCAAGGGCACCTCCGAGCCACGCAGCTCGACATCATCAACACCCCTGAGCCTGGCTCCACGACGACGGCCGAAGCCGGGCCCCGTCCTCCGCCAGGTCAGCTCCTGCAAGCCCGGGAAGCCTAGGCCGAAGCCGAGCACGAGCTCCCACCCAAGGCGGACCCCTCGAGATCGAGACCCGCGGCCAGGAGTCGAGCTCAGCCTCCTCCGCCGCGAGGCGCCCCTCCGAGCTCAGGTCCCCTGGGCTGGGCAGCATCGTCGCCAATCAAAGCCCGGAGAAAAGTCCTCCGGCACAAAGACCTACCTGGGAAGCCCCCAGGCACCGGCAAGCCCAGCTTACCGGCATCAAAGCCCGGAGAAAAGTCCTCCGGCACCAAAACCTGGGAAGCCCCCAGGCACCGGCGAGCCCAACTCCCCGGCTTCGAAGACCGGACGACCCTCCGGCACCGGCGAGCCCAGCTCCCTGGCAAAGGACCTGGGAAGCCCCCAGGCACTTAGTGCCTTCGAACCCAACTCCAGGATGCCAAGGTCTAAAACTCAGATTTCCGGCGCCGCAATCCTCAATCATCAACGTCCTTGGAACTAGCTCCAAGACACTAAGGTTCAAGACTCAGACTTCCAATACCAGGGATCTCAGCCTTCGACGTCTCCGAGCCCAGCTCCAAGACGGCGACTACTGAATCATGTCCCTAAGCAACTGAGTCCAAGGCTAACATTCATTACCGGCGTGACCTCAAGCTCAACGCCGGGTCCGTGCCAGTCGAAGTCCTCGGCTCCCCTCTCGGACCTCTCTGCACCGAAAAAGAAGAAAAAGCAAAGAAAGGGAGGAGAAGAGAGAGAAGAGACATTCCACATTACCAATAATAGGGACACAGTGATTGCAAAAGTGAATTTCATTACTGAAGGAGTTGATTACACTATCTTCCGGGCCCCAACAAGCCGGGTGACTCGGTCAAGAAGAAAGGAAGACAAAAGAAAGATACAAGTATAAAAAGAAAAAAGATCCTATCCTAAGTAGCTGGCTCCTTCCCCGGGCGGCGCATGGCTGGGACCTCTCCCTCCTCCACCTCCGTCGCTTGGGCATGCCCCTGGGCGACCTCTGCTAGAGGAGCAGGTTCAGCCGCTGGGGCCGGATCAGCTGCCTCCGGCTGCGGCGCAGGTGCTGCCTCCGGCTGCGGTGCAGGTGCTGCCTCCGGCTGCGGCGCAGGTGCTGCCCTCGCCGCCATCGGTGTCGGCTCCGTGGGGCCGGGCACCGCTGAGGTCACTGGGGTACGAGCCTCGATTGAAGCAACTCCCTGCCTCACCGCCACCGTCGTCGTTGCAGGAAGCCTTCTTTCCCGGGGTCTGGAGCGCGGCCAGTCGCTCCTCAGACAGGATACCCCGCAGCTACTGGCGGCAATAAGCGAACCCCTTGGCGAAGGAGTCCGTCACCACCTCCTTGAAGTCCTTGAGGTACTCGGGAGAAGCTTTGAAGGTGGCCACCGCGCCGGCAGCATCCCTTCTGGCACCCTCCGCCTTGCTCTTTTCAGTGGCCGCCAGATCCTCAGCGCGCTCGGCTCGATGGAGGGCCGCCGCCATCCCCTTTTCGAAAGCCTCAGTGGCATGGTTGGCGGCAACGGCCCTCTCCTCAGCCTCCGCGGCCCTCTTTTCAGCGGCCGCCACCTTCTTTTCAGCGGAAGTGGCCCGCTCCCTTGCTGCCTCGGCCTCGGACCGGAGCTCTTTCAACCGAGTCCTCTTCGATTCGAGCTCGATTTCGAGCTCCTTCTTTGCTCTGGCGGTGTCCGTGGCCTCAGCCGTGAGGCTCCTGATTTTGAGGTTGGCCTCCTAGGCCTCCCCGTTCTTCCGGCTCGACTCGGCCTGCAGGGACTCGAGCTCAGTCAGCTGCTCCTTCTCCCCCTTCGCCCAATTCCGGTAGAAGTCCTGGATGAGGAGCAGTTCCCTACCTTGCTGTATTGAAGAAAGCATGTTAATTATCAAATGAAAAAGAAGCTCGGGAAAGACAAAAAGGGGCGAGAAGAAACTTACAACATAGAGGTTGGAGAACGTCGAGCAGACGGCATCGCCCAGAAGCCTCCCGCTCCCATCTCGCCGGTCGCAGGACTGGACGGAGAAGTCCATCATCCGCTCGGCGAGGCTGGGATCCTTTACCAGAGAGACGTTCGGCCCCAATTTGAAGGGGACCCTCCGGTAATCTATGTCTCTGGTCCTCGCCGGCTCAGCTCCTTCATCGGCGGGTGGCGCCCTCGGCGCCAACTGCGAGACCGGCGCAGCGTCAGACCGCACCTGGGGCGCCGGCCTAATCTCTTGCGGCCTCCCTTCCTCCTCGACGTTGACGACCTCCGGGGTGGAGGGTGCCGACCTGGCGGCGGCAGCCGATCTCGCGCGGGCGACCAACTCGGGCTCGGGTGCCGCTACTGGCTCGCGCTGCCCGGCAGGCACGAAGACGGGCTCGGCCGTCCTCTTCTGCCGTCGTTCCTGAAGCGGTGCATCCGCCCCGGCCTGCACCAGCCTCATCCCAACTTCGGCTCGAGCCCTCTTCGGAGCAGGCTCATCTGTCTCGGCTGCCTGCTCTCGCTCGTCGGAGAACGAGAGCAGCTCATCCATCGAAAACTTCATTTCTGCGCCGAAAAGAACGAAGTCAGCCCAACAACAACAACACCAAAAAAAAAAGAGAGAAAAATAAGTAAGAAATGAAGGGGGGGTGGTCAAGTCTAGCTCACCTGACTCCTGCGCTGAGCCGACCCCAGCCTCGCGGAGATTCTGGTCTGACAGCAAGACCTCGAGTAGAGGGATCTCAGCCGATCTAAGCAGGTCGTACAGATCGAGGTCGGCAGCTTTGACAGAGGAGTTCATATTTGAAGATCGATCTGGGTCGCTCCAAACCCAGTCGATCCCCTCTACTGAGACGAAAAAGAACCTACTCTTCCATCCTTTGATGGAAGAGGGGAGTACAAATTTGATGCCCCGAGGGCGGGAAGAAAGGGACCACCACCCGTCCTCGGTAGGGTGGCGTTTCAGGATGAAGAAGGCCCTGAACAAGGAAAAACGGGCAACAATCCCGTGGAAGTGGCACAGAACGATGAAACAAAATATCGTTCTGATGGCATTGGGGACCAACTGGGCAGGAACAAGCTGGTAGTTGGCCAAGAAAGAAAGGAAAAAAGGATGTACAGGGAAGCGGAGACCCCCGACGAAGGCCTCCTCGTAGAAGGCGATCCGCCGAGGGCCACTGGAGGTAACCCGCTCCCCGGGACGAGGGACGGAGAGCCGAATGGATTTGGGGATGCCATGAGCTTCCCGGATTGACACAAGGTCCTCAGCGGTAATCACCGAAGTGATCCCTCCGGGACCTGTCGACTGAGAAGGCTCAGGCTCAGGAAGGGAAGCAGAAGCAGAAGTGGAAGCAGGAGCAGGAGCAGAAAGGAGAGCCAAGCGGGGAGGAGGAGACCCGGGTTCCCTAATGGACACCGGGCCATGGTAAGGTCTTCTACTGAACTCGTACCTCGCCGCCTCCATCTCCTCGTCAGAAAAAGAGGGAGTCTTCGGCCGGGAAGGTCTGGCCTCAGCTTGGCACGGGGGGCGGAAGTTTGGACCAAAGCGATCCATGAAAAGAAAGAGAACAGAACGACTCCTAGATGACAAGAAGGAAGAGACGAACAAAGGGAGACCTACGGCGACTTCTAACGGGCGAAAAGGGAGAGCTAACCTGCTAAAGCTTAAGGAAGACACCGACGGCCGGAAAAGAAGAAGAGGAGGACTCCTGTACGACTCCGGGCGCGAAGAGTTTGAAAAACTGTATGTTTCGAAAGGACTCACCCATCCATTCGAGACAACCTGCGTCCGACCGTACCGTTACGGCTTCCCCAGGAGTCACGTCATGTGTCGCTGATCAACGAGGCCAGCACCCCCCATCCGACTGTGGCCGCTCCAACTTCCGTGCCCGCCATAATCGCTCCCAAGACGTGGCCACGTGGCGCCCCCGCACAGGCTCAAGGGCCCGCCGGGTGAGACGCCGCCGATATCGATTATTATTGCACCAGATTTCCTACCTTTCCATGTCAGCACCGCAATTACTCCCTTCACCCCGAGCGCCATGCGACAACGGGCCTCGGGAGTGGGGGGCAAATGATGTGACCGGATCGCTGACGTGGGACAAGGAGCCTGACGTGGAGCCCTCATTGGACGCCACGCGGGATTACCACCACAGGCCCCTTCACCGGGCTGAGCTCCCTGATGTCAACGGGGCCGCCCGTCGAAGTCGGGCTCCGTCCTCCGCCAGGTCGGGACGTCTAGGTCGGAGCCGAGCTCAAACCCCACCAGAGGCAGACCTTTTAAGCCCAAGGTTTGGTCCCGTGTCTCGGAGTTGAGCTCAAGCCTCCTCCGCCATGAGGAATCCCTTCGAGGCGGGGTCTCCTGGGCTGGGCGCACCTCATCCACCTCTGCCAGCCCGAGCTCGGTAAAAGTTGGACCCCGCTGGCCTGGTGCCGAGCTCGGCCCTCCTCCGCACAGCCGAGCCACCACGAAGCTGGTCCCCTGCGAGTGGACCCCATCTTCCCAGCTCGGCCCTCAACTCAGATCGAGACACCAATCACCACGGGAGCAGCACCTCCCCTCCGAAGACGGTGGCGGGCTCTCCAAGGACCGTACGACAGCACTCGCCACGTCGCCATTAATACCCACGACCGCCATTCAGACCAGAAAGAAAGGAGGCTCACATCAAGGCACCATGCCCTCCACCGACCTACCGTACGACCGGAGAAAAGACCCCACCAGGGAGCACGGTTCCCGAGAGCGGCGGCACAACAGTCGAGATCCCGCCAAGCTTCCAGAAAGGGCAAATAAAAGGAATGTCAGAGGCATGCAGAAGCTTCCCCAGTTATCCAATAAAGAAGGTGTCCCGTCTACGGCACGGTACCTTGTTGTACCTGTCTGACAGCATGGGAGAACCCCGAGGCAAGCCAAAGTAAAAGACTCAGCCAGAATAAACAAGGAGGTAACACACTCACTTTTCTAGAGGAAGCAAGAACAACATTTTCTTAACAAGAGAACAATTTTTCCAACAACACAACCACCACAAAGAGAAAGAGGAGAAGGGGGAGAGGCCAGACAGGAGGGCAAGACCACCTCGGCCACCACATCTCCCAGCTCACTCACACTCTCATACACTTCACCCACTCCTCCTAGCATAGAGCTCATCCAGAGGGGCTCGACCAGGAGGATTCGTTCCCCTGGATCGTCACTGACTTGACCGTCGGAGTGCCCTCGCCGGAATCCCTGGCCCGGGTCACTGACGTTGGCTTTTTTGCAAGTCCCGAGGCACCAAAGGCATCCCCGCGGGCGGACGCGGAACACCCGACGACCTCAGCAGCTACGGGCCACGACGATCCGGGCAGCAACAGATTTCTTTCCACTTGGTGGTGCCACCAATCGCCAAGTCTTATTTTTATATAGAGACTGCATCTCTTCTACCATGGCTTGGACCCACCTATCACAATCCTGGCTTGCCACCGCCTTCTCGTAGGTCTCCGGTCCACCACTAGCAACCACCAAAGCATACGACATGGTTTCATCAAAGTGATATCGTACTGGCTGCCTCACGATCCGCCTAGGCTTATGCAATATGATTGCGATGCCTGGACTGGGAGGTGGCTCCTCCCCTGCTCATCTGGGCTATGAGCATGCGTCTCGCTGCTCTCTACACGTGGAGGCACCACTGAAGAGTGCTCCACCTAAATCTGAGATCCTCCCGATATATCTGCAAAAGGTAAAATTGTATATGAGGTCAGTTGTTGCTCAGCTGCACCCTGCTAAGCTGCATCCTGCCTAACCGCATCCAATTGGACCTCCTGCTGAACCTCCACCTCCTTCTGCCTCCTGAGGACTGATTCTTCATCAAAGACCATATCTCGACTGATCGTGGCCTTCTTCTCCAAAGGATCCCATAGCCTGTATCCTTTGACTCTTCGCGGATATCCAATGAACACCATCTTCTGGGCTTTGGCATCCAACTTGCTCCGCTGACTGGGATCAATGTGCACAAATGCAGTGCACCCAAATACTCTAAGATGACCAAGCTCCACCTTTCTTCCAGACCATAGCTCCTCTAGAACCCTCTCATTAAGCCTTGTATGAGGAGACCGATTCACCAAGTAGACTACTATATCAACTGTATCCACCCAAAACACCTTGGGTAACCCTACCTGCAACCTCATACACCTCGCTTTCTCCATGAGAGTCCGGTTCATCTGCTCGGCCACTCCATTCTGCTGAGGAGTCCTGGCTACCGAAAATTGCCTCTTGATCCCACCATCCTGGCAAAATCTCAGGAACTCCTTGCTTGTAAACTCTCCACCATTATCTGACCGCACAACCTTTACATGCCGTCCCTTCTCCTTCTCCACCTCTGCCAACCAGGCTTTGAACTTGGTGAAGACTTCTGACTTCTCCCTCAAGAAAAATACCCACACTCTTCTCGAAAAGTCATCAATCAACGACATGAAATACTTAGCTCCGTTTCTCCCCGAAACTGGAGCCGGACCCTAAACATCCATGTGCAGTAGATCCAGGGGCCCTCCGCTGCGCGCTGAACTTGTGGAGAACTTCACCCGATGTTGCTTTCCCATCTGGCATGGCTCACATATCTCTGCAACACCTGTATCCAGGTTTGGAATCCATGCATCCTTCATCAACTCCTTCATACCGCATTTTCCCACATGGCCAAGGCGATAATGCCACAACCGATACAAACCCTGCTGATCCTGTGCTACTGCTGTGTCAGATTCGCCACTCTCTACGGACCCTTCAAGCTGATATAAATTATCATCCATCCTTTTCTCTCTCATCACTACCATGGCACCTCTCATGATATTCAGGACACCACTCCCAGAATGGCAACTAAAACTGAAACCGCTCTTCTCCAGGTACCCCAGCGATACTAGGTTCTTCTTCAACTGTGGGACGTGCTTCACATGTGTGAGCGTTCGCACAACCCCATCAAACATCCTCACTCTGACTGTACCGACTCCAGCCACTTTGCAAAGATGGTTGTCCCCAAGTGTCACAGTCCCCTCATCGGTTTTGACATAGTCAGCGAACCAAGACAGATGCGGTGTGTAGTGATGTGATCATGCAGAATCAAGGATCCAACTGTCCACCGCCTTCTGGTGCAGATCCGAAACAACCATGAGGTCCTCCTCATATCCCAAATTAGCCACTATGCTCATAGATTCCTTATCACTCTTCTCCCCTTATTGCTTCTTCCAAAGAGGACAGTTCCTTTTATGTGCCCAACCTGATTGCACTTGAAGCATCTTAACTCTCTTATACCTTTCCGGGACTTTGACCGCCCCCTGCGCCTGCTGCCATCCCTCCCTCTCCCGATCCTCTTTCCAACCGAGAGTCCCTCCTGAGGTGCTCCATCTGTTGTCATCTTTTTTCTTTGCTCATTGGACCTAAGCACTGATACAATTTCTTCATAAACCAGTGTCTCCTTCCCATACAGTAAAGTGGTGACAAGTGGGTCGAATGAACTCGGCAATGAGCATAGCAAGAGTAGAGACCTATCCTCTTCCTCCATCTTCACTCCAAGGGTCAGCAAGTCATTGCAGACCTAGTCATATCCATGAATATGAAGAAGTACATCTCCACCTTCCTACATCTGAAGGCTATATAACTTCTTCTTCAACATCAGCTTGTTGCACATGTTCTTCCCCATGTACAGGGCGTGCAACTTTGACCAAAGACCCTTTGGTGTCTTCTCCTCCAAGACGCTGTACAGTGCCACATCAGCCAAACACCCTCTGATGGCTGAACACGCCTTCTTCTGTAATGACAGCCACTCCCGTTCCACCATCTCCTCAGGCTTTTCCTCCAAAGCCAGATCCAGGAAATTTTGCACTAACAGATCCTCAACCCTAACTTTCTACATGGTGAAACTTTCCTTTCCATTGAACTTCTCAAATTCCACCTTGTTGCTGGTACTCATGGTTGATTAGGCTACTGAAAACCAACTTAAACTCAAGATTGAGAAATATCCTAAGGGGATCATGGGATGAAACCCTAAACACCACGTGAACTGAGGGAGGAAAAAGTGCTTCTTCTACCTTCTTGGAAGATGAACCAGAGAGACACCTCCTTCTTGAATCCTTCTTTTCCACGGACTAACCCTGCTCTGATACCACTTGTTGGGATCTTAACTCTCCATGAGAAAAATAGAGAGCAACCGACTTCTTGGAAGAAACAAATAAAAATCAATCGGCACGAACTATTTCTTGGAATCAAGAAACAAGAACCATGTACATAATAGAGAACAAAATAAATATCAGGAGAAAATAAGAGATCATTCTTTATTACTTGAAGAAGAAGCCCTAGCCTCTATTACAGACTCTGGAAACCGCTCCTTTCCTCACTCCAAGAACACCCAACAACTGAACAAAGGGGAAGATACCTCTAACCTCTCTCGTCCGTGAGAGTCTTTCACGCACCAAAGAACCGTCGCATCCTCCCTTCACATGCGCATCTCAAGAAAGACCGTGACCTCTCTTTCTCCAACGCACATGAGCGTACGGTCTTCCACATGGGGTGCGGTCTTTCCTCACATGGGCTTCTTTGATCTTGGTCTTGGTCCAACATAATTGGTTACAATCCTAGGTGGTTGGGCTAGCCAACAGATTCCCTAACCACCTATCCAATAAATTACTTAGCCCCTTTCACCAATCAAGAAAAATAGACTACACCTCTGAACTTAAAATAAAATCCTATAACCTAACTGGGTTATGATATAATATCTAAAAAACTCCTCCTAACAAGTCACATATGAAAATCCTAATTCTTGGACCAAATCTCCTTGACCCAAATATGACTCTGGGGCCTGGAGACTTATAAGCCTAAGCCCCCAAACCTGCATGGCTCCTCTGGGCTTTGGGTGCGCCACACATAAGCCTACACAAAGAATGTTCCATTGTAGAGAAATTTGTTATGAGTTGTCTCAACCAGACTGAAAACTATTAATTGGTACAGAACTTTTGGCTATGACAATCCTGCATAAAAGAGAGATCTTTCTATGAAACAAGGAAAATTAATTGGCAAGATGATGTCACTAGTTACACGGCTCAAGATCACACAACTGACAAGTGCCCCTCTATAAGTAGCCCTGGTTAATGAGTCCAAACTAAGAAGGGGAAAAAACAAACATTTTCGTTCATGTTTGCCGTTTCTTTTCATCTTTTCAAGCACAATTCAAAATAAATATACGGGCATGCACGCATGCATGCTTGCATACATGCGTATTATCTACATGGCGGTGCACGCAGTAGCGCATGGTGCTCAAGTACATATCCTTGGGCATGTATGGAATCAATTCAACTTAGAGAGACTGTAAGCATGGAAGTCAAATAAAACAAAAACCATAGGATTGTAAAATATAGAGCAAAGGCATGATTAAAGGATGTCAGAGTTTGTCATTTATACCATTGAGGATTGCTTGAGCTGTAGAGCACTGTGGTGAGGGAGGCAAGTCACAGTAGGAGTACGCCCCGAAGGAACCCTTTGATCGAGTAGAAGGGAAGGGAGTATAGGCTGGAGGCCCAGGATGGTCTGAGCCGGGGTGGATGAGGGGCTTGGTGAGAGAGGGCACCTCCTCCGGTACTGATGGGGCCAACGCCGAACCCGTGAGGAAAGAGCTGCCCAGCCGAACCAAGCTGGACCCCGCCAGAAATCCTAGGTTGGGTGACGGAATGCTGACCAATATATCAACTGATTGCCTGCACCAATTTTTAAGTTGGTCAAGATGGCCGAGTTGGTCTAAGGCGCCAGTTTCAGGTACTGGTCCGAAAGGGCATGGGTTCGAATCCCATTCTTGACAAATATATATTATTTTATTATATTTTTCTGATTCCTTTATCTTGTATTTTCCAATCCCTTTATATTTTTTATTTTTTTTTCTTCTGATTTATATATTATTTTATTATATTTTTCTGATTCCTTTATATTGTATTTTTTATTTTTTTTCTTCTGATTTTCCCACATCCTTAATTTCTCTGTTTTCAAATCTTTTTCATGAATTCTATTATTAATCCACTCTTGACATATAATTATTTTTATTGCTCGTAAGTTTTTTCCCAAAACCTTTCTTTTTTCCAAATCATTTTTATTACTACCATTATTAATCCTTTTTCCCCAATTTTTTATGATTAATTTTATTTTTATAAGTTAAATATTTTTCCATTATAATAGAAAAAGAATGTGAATTTTCTTTTATAAAATCTCCTACAATCTACCATGTGGTACTAGGAAATTTTTCATTTTCTTTTTCTAGTCTACCAAAAGCTTACCATTATCTAGAAATACAAGCATGTATAAGGGGTTTTTCTTAATATTCGAGAAGATATTTTCGCTAGCTTTTTATAGGATTACCAGTTACCATCCATCACTCACCAAATAGTGCGAATACACCATCATTATTAACACTCCCTAGGAGTAGTCCTCCGATATCTCATCCAATTATCTCCCATATAATTTACCAGTTCTAATACAAAAGAAGGTGATAAAAACCGCATATACCAATCTGCTATATTTTTTCCCTACCATTCCTGATTTTGCCATCCGGTGTGCATCTCCTGTGTAGAAAATATACAATCTACATTCGAATGCATAAAACATACCCTGTATATATACATCACACTCTTCCATCCAGTCTCGAGACATTCTACTCTCCGGGTACGGTGGCAAGAATTTTCCGCATCTATCACCATCTATTGCACTAGGTTTAATGTAAGGGCCGGGTAGAAAGAGAGAGAGAGGAAAAAGGCAGTAGAGGGAACCTGTAGCTCTGGGGCCAACTGGGCTGATAAGAGCTGGGCCCTTCACCGTGATTTCGGGAGTAATAGGACGAGTGGGCCGAGGGGGTGGAGGAAGAAGAGTGGCGGGACCCGTCGTACTGCTGGGCCTCGTTGTCCTCGTCGTCCGTCTCGACCTCGAACCTCCGGTATGCCGGCCCCATCTCCTCGTCCGGTTTCATGATGATTCTCCCAGACCGACCGCTACCTCTCCCTCGCAAAACAAATATTTAACGACAAAATGTTTACCACACGGTAGAACCAAAAGAACGGTGGATGGGTTTCTTGGTTTTATTTATTCTTCTTTTTCCTCGAAGGTGGTGGAAAAGGAAAAAAAAAAAAAAAGGGGAAAGATAGAGGGAGAGAGGACGCGAAGGGAAAGGCACGGGACCTGGACGTTCGGTTCTTGTACGCTAAGCGGTTCGCGTGGCGACGACACCGTGCTCCGGTACACGTGTCGCGGTGTTGCTGGTCGTGTTGACCTGGGTCCAACATTGAAGGCCTGGCTCTAGTGGGCCCCAGATCTGGGTGCCGATTATGTGGGTGTTGTACTGGCATTTCCACGTAGAAATCCGACCTAAAAATGGGTTCATCAGGCATTTTCAAAGAATCAAAAAAAATATATATATATATATATATATACGAAGCGGAGTCGGTGAACACTTTAATTTTTATTTTTTATATCATGAATACAAGACTTGGAACTTACGAGTTACTTGATTAAACTCAGAAATTTTTCTGAAACACATAACAGTGGATGAGGGAGCGTTCCACTCTGCTAGCTTAGTAAAATCTAGCTGACATACTCATCTTCAGAAAAAGGATATACAAAAAAAATTGTAGTCCAAATCGAACACGAGATGGGAGTCCAGTGGAGACAGTTACAACAGGGGTTCTTCCCTCCTCCCTCCTTTTATAAAAAAAAAAAAAAAAAAAAAAAAAAAAAAAAAAAAAAAAAAAAAAAAAAAGGGAAAGAAAGAAAGAGAATGATGCATTCCCCACCGCATTCTTTTTATCTTATGAATAATAAAATTTAAATAATAATAATAATAATAATAATAATTTTTATCAGAAAAAAGAAAAAAAAAAAAAATGAAGAAGTAGAAGGGTGATGCATATCTCGGAAAGTTAGCATGATACAGGACTCGTCTTAAGTCACCACTGAAAATTAAAAAAAAAAAAAAAAAGTCCCTCATCTCTTGCTGTCCATTGTATTATTGTTGGTTGTATGTCTCCCAGGCCTTTTGGCCTTCTGCATCCGGAATAAAAGGGGCCAGATTATTTGGGATGATATTAACCATAAGAAGCTGCTTTAGGGATGGTATAAATTAACACAACCAGTTAGGGTCTAGGAATTTTAGATAGGGTTGGGCATTGGTCAAATTTTCTCACTCAAATTTCAAATGGGTCGAGTATAGATCCAAATTTTGTGCCAACTTAGATTATCAGAGTACACTTTTATTTTGGACCAGGATAATTTAGGTTAGGTCGAGTTACAATCTTGGATAAGAATTTGTTAAACGATTGATTTTCTTAATATTAATTATGCTAACCATTTTGAGAATCGGCCAACTAAGCATTTAAGGATTGAAATTGATAGATTAACTTAGCTATATAAGAATTGAGCACGCCAAAAATAAATTAGATTAGGATCAAATAGATAACCACGCCAAAAATAAATTACATTAGGATCAAATAGATAACCTAAAATGACACATAGCTAAGGACCGATGGGTCCAGATCATCTCTAATGTGAGCCTTATGCTTACTTGACTTGGCCTAGTTTAATTCATTATCATCCCTATTTATATAAACACTGGATTGTAAATTGAGGAACTAGAAGAAAAATATTTGGTGAATCCAAATACGAAACGGATTCTTTGGAACAATTAACACATTATCAACTATATTATATGCATGATAATTCAATTTTAACTTTTCATCAACAATTAACACACTGTCACCTATTTCATCAGCAATTGATACATTATCCCAAGACAAAGCGTGAACCAGATGAACCGTATTTGTTTTCTTGTTCTTTTTTTTTTTCCCCTTAATTTTCTTGGAGTTAGAAATAGGTATGTGTATTAGATAATCATGTTGTTTGTACCATCTGATGTGGCCAGAACGCTAACATGGTACGAGACAGCGGATGTGGAGTCCCCATCAGACGCCATGACAAACTTTTAACATGAGCACCTTTGCCGAGCTGAGCTTCCCTGAGGCAACACCTTTGCCCACCAAAGGCAAGCTCCGTCCTCCGCCAGGTTCGTTCCCGCAAGCCCGGAATACCTAGGTCGGAGCCGAGTCTGAGTTCCCACCTGAGGCAGACCGCTCGAGATCGGGCCCCGTGGTCAGGAGTCAAGCTCAGCCTCCTCCGCCACGAGGCGCCCCTCCGAGCTCAGGTCCCCTGGGCTGGGCGGCACCCCGGCACCGAGCTCGTCCGAGATCGGGCTCCGTGGTCAGGAGTCGAGCTCAGCCTCCTCCGCCACGAGGCGCCCCTCCGCGACCGAGCTCGGTCCGCCTCCATCCTGTCGAGTAGCACCAAGGCGAGTCTACAGAAGACGGGCCCTGCCTCTCCAGCTCGACCTCCCCTGTTCAAGCCAACGCGCCGGCCGCCAAGGGAGCCATACCTCTCCTCCGAGGACAGTGGCAATGCTCCCGAGGGCCGTACGTCACCAACCATGCCGCAATCAAGGCGACATACCCTCCGCCGATCTGCCGTACAACCGAAGAAAAGACCCTACCGGAGAGCACGGATCCCATGACCGGTGGCCCGCCGATCGAGACCCTGACAGACTCCCAAGAGAGGGGTAAGCAGAATGAATGTCAGAAATCTACGGAAGCTTCCCCGACTGTCACAACAGGAGAGACATTCCATCCACGTCACGGTACCTCGCCGTACACGACAGCATGGGGAGATCCCAAAGCAAACCAAGGTAGAAACTCCCGCCAAAAAATAAGCAAAAAAAGGTATCGGCATCTAACCCCAAGGGAGGGATCCCCATAGCATGCTTTTCAAAGAAAAAAGAGAGGAACCAGAGCGACACAAGGGAAGAAGGCCAGAGAGGAGGGCAAGACCATCTCGGCCAACACCATTCCCAGCTCGTCCTCATCTTCCACTCACACTATATTCACTCCTCCTAGCATGGAGCTCATCCAGAGGGGCTCGACCAAGAGGATCTGTTCCCCTGGATCGTCACTGACTTGATCGTCGGAGTGCCTCCACCAGAATTCCCGGCTCGGGTCACTGACGTTGCTTCCTTGCATGTCCCGCGGCACTGGAGGCATTCCCAGGCGGGCGGACACGTGACTCCCGACCACCCAAAGAGCTACAGGCCACGATGATCCGGGCGACAACAGATTGGCGCGCCAAGAAGGGGGATGCAGAATGACACTCGATCCAGTTCAAGCCCCGCTCAGCTGAACCACTGGGGGGACGATGACCACCCGGGCCGGGGGAGCTTCTCCCAGCCGTGCGGAGGCATCCCCTTCTCACGGGAACCTGCACGGACCGGAGACAGAAATGGAGCCACCTACTCCGGTCCAGCCACCCCCACCAGAGGCCCAGCTGGCCGCACTTGCCCAGCATATGCAAGTTCTTGCCATGGCAGTGCACCAGCTCCAGTACCAGCGTCGGTCCGTGGCTATCCACCAGCAGCCAGGGACCCTGGTGGCCCATGCCGCAACTCCCCGCGACAACCTGCGCTCCTTCCAAGGAGGGACGTCGTAGCAACGGGCCACCACTGACAACCGAGGTAGCCATCAAGCTCCGACGAAAAGACAACGAGCCGGCTCTGCTGACGGAGAGAGACGCTTATTAAACCTTGGGTGGGACGCACCCAGACCCCGCCGAGGCAGGAAAAGTAAGACCCCCTGCTATGGGTGCCATGCATCCATGTCACCTTCTCCGTCTCCTTCGACGAAGGGGTTCCCTGATGAAGCCGCCAGGCGCGCGACGGGTAGGCGCCTGGAGGAGCATGAACGCAAGCTGGCGGAGTTCGATCACTGGTTTGCCAGCATGCCGGGCTCTGCTAATGAGCCAGCGGGCTACGATGCCCGTCCCCCATTCTCCTAAGAAATCCAGGCAGAGTCGATCCCGCACCGGTTCCGGATGCCGCAGGTGGATCCTTACAACGGGACCACAGACTCCCTGGACCACCTGGAAAGCTACCGGACCCTCATGAGGATCCAGGGTGCCACCGACGCTTTGCTGTGCATCGCCTTCCCCGCCACTCTCCGGAAGGCGGCTCGAGTATGGTTCTCCCGCCTTGAGATAGAGAGCATTAACTCCTTCGTCCAGTTGGGGCAGAAGTTCATGGCTCACTTCGATATTTGCCGGAGGATGCCATGCGAGGCGGACAGCCTCTTTTCCATCAGGCAACAGGATCAGGAGCCGTTGCAGGATTACGTGGCTCGTTTCAAGGCTGCCGCCCTGGAGATCTACTGTTTGGAGGAGCTGGTCGCCATGCTGGCCCTGAAGCGAGGGCTCAAGACCTCTCGCTTGACGTACTCGCTCGACAAAAAACCTCCGAAATCTTACTCCGAGCTCTTCATCCGTGCCCAGAAGTACATCCGCGCCGAGGAGGCAGATCGTACCCGGCGGGAGCTTGACAGGAAGTCACCAAAGAGGCCCATGCCCGCCGAAGCGCCTGGGACGCGGAAGCCAGCGCCGTTGGCTCAGAGCTTCCGCCCTAGGCCAGGGACAAGGAACACTCCTGTCCCTGAAAGAAATCTCACTCCTCTTCTCGCCCCGAGGATAAAGATCCTCATGGAGGTCGAGGGCGAGACCTCCTTAAGGCGCCCACCGCCATTGAAGTCGTCTGCCACCTGTGACAAGTCGAAGTACGGTCGCTTCCATCGCGGCCACAGTCACGATACCGAAGAATGCCACGACCTCAAGTGGGAGATTGAGGAACTCATCGAGAGAGGCTACCTCGGGAGGTATGTGGGGGGCAGATCCCAGTTGGAATCCCAGGCACTTGTCGCCCTTCCACCAGTCCTAGTGGTCGACAATCGCCTTACTGAGAAGCCAGTGGGGATGATACACTGGGGGACTGGGAGCGCCTCTAAGAAGGCCTGGGGGGGCAAGGAGCGGAAAAGCTCCCGAGTGTCCTGAGAGCCTGCCACACAACATCCAGAGCGGCAACGGGCATAGCGCCATTCAACCTCATCTTCGGCACGGAGATAGTGATTCCAGTTGAGCTCGGCGCACTCCTTCCTTAACCTGGACCCCCTCGAAGAAAGGGGGTTAGAGCCTCGCTTTGGCTGGCACGCACCGGTAACAGGTCGCCCGACATCATAATGCCCGGGTGAAGTTGAAGATCTTCCAACTTGGCGACCTGAGGCATTTCAACCCAGAGAGCGCAGTAAATTCCTGTCGAATTGAGAAGGCCCCTACAAAGTGACCGAGGCTCTTCTACGGAGAGCCCACTACCTCGAAGACCTGGATGGAACCAGATTCCCTCCGGACATGGAATGCTTGTAATCTGAGGAGTTACTGCCAATAGTGTAAGTTCCCCATCCTTTTGAAATGAAGATCCTTTTCCTGTGCAACGGTTTATTTACCTTGCAGGAACAACAAAGACCGGATGACCAGCTCCCCGGCATCAAAGACCGGACGACCTCCGACACCGGCGAGCCCAGCTCCTCGGCATCAAAGACCGGACGACCTCCGGCACTGGCGAGCCCAGCTCCCCGGCAACAAAGACCGGACGACCTCCGGCACCGGCGAGCCCAGCGCCCCGGCAACAAAGACCGGACGACCTCCGGCACCGGCGAGCCCAGCTCCCCGGCAACAAAGACCGGACGACCTCCGGCACCGGCGAGCCCAGCTACCCGGCAACAAAGACCGGACGACCTCCGGCACCGGCGAGCCCAGCTACCCGGCAACAAAGACCGGACGACCTCCGGCACCGGCGAGCCCAGCTACCCGGCAACAAAGACCGGACGACCTCCGGCACCGGTGAGCCCAGCTCCCCAGCAACAAAGACCGGACGACCTCCGGCACCGGCGAGCGCAGCTCCCCGGCATCAAAGACCGGACGACCTCCGGCACCGGCGAGCCCCGCTCCCCGGCAACAAAGATCGGACGACCTCAGGCACCGGCGAGCCCCACTCCCCGGCAACAAAGACCGGACGACCTCCGGCACCGGCGAGCCCAGCTCCCCGGCAACAAAGACCGGATGACCTCCGGCACCGGCGAGCCCAGCTCTCCGGCAACAAAGACCGGACGACCTCCGGCACCGGCGAGCCCAGCTCCCCGGCAACAAAGACCAGACGACCTCCGGTACCGGCGAGCCCAGCTCCCCGGCATCAAAGACCGGACGACCTCCGGCACCGACGAGCCCAGCTCCCAGGCAACAAAGACCGGATGACCTCCGGCACCGACGAGCCCAGCTCCCCGGCAACAAAGACCGGACGACCTCCGGCACAGACGAGCCCAGCTCCAAGCATCAAAGACCGGACGACCTCCGGCACCGGCGAGCCCAGCTCCCCGGCAACAAAGACCGGACGACCTCCGGCACCGGCGAGCCCAGCTCCCCCCAAGGCGAGTCTATCGAAGACGGGCCCAACCTCTCCAGCTCGGCCTCCCCTGTTCAAGCCAACGCGCTGACCGCCAAGGGAGCCATACCTCTCCTCCGAGGACAGTGGAGATGCTCCCGAGGGCCGTACGACACCAACCATGCCGCAATCAAGGCGCTATACCCTTCGCCGATCTGCCATACAACCGGAGAAAAAATCCTACCGGAGAGCATGGATCCCAAGACCGGCGGCCCGCCGATCGAGACCCTAACAGACTCCTAGGTGAGGGGTAAGCAGAAGGAATGTCAGAAATCTACGGAGGCTTCCTGACTGTCACAACAGGAGAGACGTCCCGTCCACGTCACGGTACCTCGCCGTACACGACAGCAGGGGGAGATCCCGAAGCAAACCAAGGTAGAAACTCCTACCAAAAAATAAGCAAAAAAAGGTATCGGCATCTAACCCCAAGGAAGGGATCCCCATAGCATGCTTTTCAAAGAAAAAATAGAGGAACCAGAGCGACACAAGGGAAGAAGGCCAGAGAGGAGGGCTAGACCACCTCGGCCAACACCATTCCCAGCTCGTCCTCATCTTCCACTCATACTATATTCACTCCTCCTAGCGTGGAGCTCATTCAGAGGGGCTCGACCAAGAGGATCTGTTCTTCTGAATCGTCACTAACTTGATCGTCGGAGTGCCCCCGTCGGAATTCTCGGCCCGGGTCACTGATGTTGCTTCCTTGCAGGTTCCACGGCGCCGGAGGCATTCCCGGGCGGGCGAACGCGTGACTCTCGACCATCCAAAAAGCTACATGCCACGATGATCCGGGCGGCAATACCATCCATCCATTTTTTCAAGTTTGATGGCATTACCTTTATAACAAACGGAGAAGTGATGCAAGGGATGAAAAATAGGTGATAACCGTGTCTTTTCGTTAAAAGCAAAATATGGGTTGCCTGTGCTACTTCACTACATCAACAGATCAAATGGACCCATAGTTTTCTCGTTGGAATGTGATGGCTTTATTTATGTGTCTACTCATCGAGAGAGAGAGAGAGAGAGAGAGAGAGAGAGAGAGAGAGAGAGAGAGAGAGAGAGAGAGAGAGAGAGAGAGTTGGATTATGTGCTTTATGGTAACCTTTTTTTCAAAAAAAAAGGAGTTAATGATTCAAAATCAATGCTAAAATATTCAAATTCAAGATACAATGATCTCTAATAAAAAGATATATAGAAACCAAATTAAATATACTTCAAAACTCAGGCTCCACACCATCTCCCAACCCAATACTAAAACCAGTGCAAATCAACAAACAAAACGTAAATGGATGTTGAAGAATTCTTGAGCAGGTAAAGCATGGCCTGCAATGAACTCGAAAACCCTTCCTACAAACAATGCAGGGAACAAGAGCTGCAGCAGTGCCAATTCAGTGAGTTCAGGTCACCTCCGCTGTCACCCTTCCAAAATCCTGACCTCGGATGATGTGCTGTTGGTTCGTCCCATGCACGCATTGGCATAACGCCGAACAATTTACCTTGGTTGGCCTCCGAATCCAGCCATAGAAGCCACAGGAAATTCTTTCAGAAAGCACACATGCATCAGCCAAGTCTTGCCATGGAGTTCATGAACAGTGGCTTCCATGGCGACAGCAGCCCTCCAATCTAAAGAGAAAAAGGAATTAAAGAACAAAGATGCCTACAAAAGATGAGAGAAAAGGGCTATTTAAAGTGATAAGTTTGGATGAAGAAGGCCGTGGCTGAGCTCCTGGGGTAGTGTTTGGTTTGAAAGCGATTGGGCAGAATAGAAACATCTTTTTGTCTGAAATTTTGCTGAGCCCTCGCAGGCTTTTTGAATACTGACTTCGTCCCAACCCAAAGGTTATGGTCTCATGGGTCAATGTATCGCCCACTGTTAAAAAAACCAATCTTTGGATGATCACAAATATTGTTTTTAAGAATGTGGACCAGACACTGACCTCCAAAATAACAGGAGCAAACCGTACATGAGAAAGACGCAGAAAAGTGAGATGACACTTGTTAAAATTACATAACCTAGCTTTGGAAAAGAATAAGCATGCCAATATGCAACCCACTTGTAGAAAAGCCATCCAAATGGATAAGAGAATCTACAAAGAGATCAAGAGCATCACAGAAAGGGGAATACGAGTCACCAATCCAAAGAACCACGGCACTTTGGGACCGTAGGCAGAATAAAAAAAAGCAGTTGATGCTTTACTTTAACCTGGCTACTTTATTCTCTTTGTTTCACTCTAGTTATTCTAATTTCTCAAGTTTCGTTGACTTTGATATTAACACTAGATACAGGATTGTTCTTTCTTTGCAAATTTAATTACCGTTACCACTCTTTTTTCTTTTATTTTGGAGGAATGCATTACCGTTTCTTTCTCAAACTGACACTTCAGGAGTCAACCAGATTTCTCAACATTCAATTACCAGGGAAGCATCCTCTAGGAAGTCAATGGTTACAATTTTTTTTACATTAAAAAAAAAGAAGATATAATTGATTTTACCTTGAAATTCATAAGGATGATGCTTTTCCCTTTTGATGTGCATGATTTCATTAATATTTCAGCTCTGCAAAAAGAAAAATGAATGACAACAGTTTGCTTATTACATTTACATTTCATTACACTGGGTAGAAGGTGTTTGACAAAGGAGGGAGCTGATTAATGCTTGAAATCGTAGCAAAGGATAATTTTCTGAGAACAAAGATTTTCGGAGGTTAGAAGCATAAATAAGTGACATTTAAATGCTCCAACTTTTCTCTGAGCTGTTCCTCTTTTCAAGGAAGTTTAGGCACTGAAACAATTTAATTTCATCCCCGATTCAAAGTATTTGTTGCCCCGATATCTCCACAAGCTCAGAACACTGTCCAAAGCCTCTCACAAGTCACAATAAGAAACAGCCAAACTCCGAGATGGAGGACAGGGGGAAGACAAAAATCTATTCAGCATAAACGACGATTAATGAAGGAAGATGAAGCCAAACACGAGTGACGCCATAGGTTTCTGAAAACACCAATAATACTAGAGTCTCCTAAAGAAGAACAACAACCTTAATTTTATTAATATTATTTATGCACATAAACAGAAAACTGTAGTTTAAGACAAAGTACATCCACCATGAAAGAAAATAATAAGAACGCCTAATACACAAATTAGTAGAGGATGCCAACTACCCTATATCGGTAGTTATATACCACCATAGCAGCAGCCAATGAGTATCTCGGGGTTGTTACTATCTAAAGAAAACTGAACTGAAACCAACCACTGGTATACCTTGGAGCATGGTTTTTCAAAATTTAGAGAACCGGTCAGCTACCACAGAACAACCAGTGGAAAGGAAAGCATTTTAAAATTGACATAACTGGGGAAGGAAAGTTAGAAAACCAACAAAAGCATGTCAGATGAATAAGCATAAGGTCAGCAATGGCTTATAAGGTTGAGATTTTTTTATTTAACAATGATGGTCCATCCAACGCAAGGATATCTATTTCGATAAATATAGTACCAATCTGATGGCATTATTTGGCATGCCATGTTTCCCTCTCTATGTAATGAAAATAAATGCCAAGCTAATTTAATTGCACAAACTATAGCATCTAGGCTGGTTAGAAAAAATCTGGGAATTGAGAAGAACCAACAATTGCCACTCAGCACAGCAGAAGTATTACCACCAAATGATGTATAAAGAAGACTGAGGTATTTTCTCACTGCAGTACATGAAGGTCGATGCCAATTAACAATAACACCAGAACGTAGTAACATAACAGTCAACTTATTCAACCCAAAAGTGCAGCAGTAGATAGCAATGACGAACTAAAACAAAATCCAATAACAATAGAGTATAGACCCTTGAGAATTCGTTAAACAATCATGGCAGTTCATGCAACCCAGCTAAACTGAAATTATAACAAAACTAAACATAATTCAAAAAGAGATGCTTGAGATAATGCCCAAACACTTGAGTGACAATAGATCTCGATGCTTCATGTATAACGAGGAAAGCAGATAATCCAAAGTTTTCATACATTAAAAGAAGGATCACATGACAACATAAGCTTAAAAAAGTTGGGCAACTTTCGCACACAGGGAAATTGAAGAAACTAATAGTAATAATGAATCTCTAACTCATAACGTTTGCAATAAGCATGGTACATGATGGCATGAACCTTCATAGCTTCCAATGTCCTGCATCTCATACACAACTTCTTCCCTTGCTTCACTTGTCTTCCACAAGGAACAGCTTTGATTTGAACCAAACAGTGCAGAAATTGTTTCCATTGCTATTCTATTTACAGTGGAAGTAGAAGAACATAACTGAGCTTCAGCTTTTTACAGATTCTCTTCTGCTCCTCCGACGTAGATAGGAGAAAATTGATGAACTGAGATGAGATCCCGGAAAGGTTAAAAAAAAAAAGGGAGAGTTTTCTCACTTTTCTCTGTCTCCGTTACCACCTTGCTATTGCATTCCCATTTCTATCTTCGGATGCCCAACCGGGGCGTCTCCGTGAATTCACTGGAAGAGGGCTATCCCGGCTTCTCCGGGAAGACGATGGCCCAGAATCTGAATTCGTTCTAGAAGAGGAAGGCCGTATGCATCTAAAAATTGAGAAGAAAATTTGAAATGCTCGGCGAATTCCTCCGCTCTCAGGTGACCGAGTACCTCGAGAGGGCCAGGAAATCCTTCTCGGTGCACCCCCGGCATTGACGCCACCATCCATCTCCGTGTAAACCACAGGAAGCTCTCGTTCCCCGGCTCGCCTTCCACCCGTGAACCTCCCGACTGCAAAGCCACCACCTGGAAGCCTCCAAATTGTGAGCCCGACCATATCATCATTGCCATCCAATTCCGGCGAGCCCCTTCTGGGAACATCCGAGGGCACCTCGTGGCGGCACACGGGGCACGAGTTCCTGAGGCAGAGCCACGGCAAGATGCAATCTTGATGGTAGATGTGCTTACAGGGCATCTCCCGGGCCTCGCTACCGAGCTCGAACGGCTCCTTGCAGACAGCACAGTGGGACTCGGTGCTGACATGGCTGACCGCGATCTCGATGGTGGGCATCGACTCGATGGCGGACTTCGAAGCCGGCGGGTGGTCGTACCCCTGTCCACCTCCGACCCCATTCATCTCGATCTGGGCGAGCTGGTCCAGGATGCGGTCGAATCCCGATCCCATCAGGAACTCTGACATGCTGGAGGGAAGGGGGCGGAGACCGGAACCGGCCCCGTCGTCGTAGTAGAACTCGAAGCTGCCGGAGGCCGCACGATCTGAACCGGAACCACCGCCGCCATCGTCGGAGGGGCCGCGGAGGACGATGACGGGATTGAAAGGGGAGCGGTCAGCGGCGGAGGCGCGGCGGTGGCGGCGGATCCGCGCGTCGGCTGGGCGGTCAGGGGCAGCAGGGCCGGCAGGGAACCGGCGGCGGCGGGTTTCCCCCGCGGCGGCTAGACGGGGAGGGGCCTCCACCTCCTCGAGGAACCCTCCCTCGCAATGAGGACAGACGATAGCGTCCTCCGGCCACACCCTCACGAAGCGGCTGCACCGGTAGCACCAATAGGACGGCGCCGTCGCCATGATCTGAAAACAAAGACCTGGAGAAGACGAAGAACCAGAAACTCTAGATCCAAATCGAAATAAAAATCCAATCTTTGGGACCCGGGAGGGCTAAAAATCGGATCTTTTCGTCTAATTCTGGGCAACGAATTAGAAATTGGAGATCTAGAAACGAAATTTCTTGTGGAAAAATAAAAATCCTCTCAAAATCCCTTTTCTTCGACTTCACTCCTTAACTTCCTCGCCGATCGAGGGGCGAGGACGACAGAACCTCAGAAACGGGAGGAGATAGGAGGCGGGGAGAACACAAGCGGCGGGGAAGGAGATTAGGAGTGGCCGGGGGCGGTTCTCCAACCAGCCAAGGAGGTTGGAGATCTAGCAACGCAGAGAAGAACAGGGGGGAGGGGGTGGTTGTTGCAAGGGAGATTAAAGGGCTGGACGGAAGCTTCCACGGCGGAACCGCGTGCACGTTTTAGCGTGGCATCGACGCCCCGAACGCTACGGGACGATAACGTCCAGACACGTGGAAGTGAGTCATTGGATCAGATGCTTACGGCGTTGTGGTCGTCGACGTTGACCCGCGCCGCCTGGCCAATCGAGGTCCCAGAATCACGACAGAGCCGCTGCGAGAT
The DNA here is from genome assembly GCA_021397845.1 of Areca catechu. Taxonomy (NCBI): domain Eukaryota; kingdom Viridiplantae; phylum Streptophyta; class Magnoliopsida; order Arecales; family Arecaceae; genus Areca; species Areca catechu. The sequence goes on along the minus strand of CM038040.1, from coordinate 3,893,412 downwards.
TAGAAATTAGACGAGGGCTTTTGCGCAAATTGAAATCGATCTGCTTCGGATTCCCTGCTTTGTTCCGAGTAGCAACGGCCGAGTTGCATTAATCATTGCCAAAAGTCTGATTTCGGTACAGGTGATCATGTATTGGCGTGGATCGTGAGTCTGTTACAGTAAACTGACGGCTGCGATTGTGGTGAAATAAAGTGCTTCGTGTTGGGAAGGGAACGGCAGTGAATTTGGGGACCGGCAATTCGACCACCACCACCACCACCGCCACCTAACTCCCGTATTCGAACAGGCTGGCGTCTCTTGCGCTTATATTGGCTGGCTAGTGGCCGCGTATACGTATATCACGGGAATGGAATGTAATATTATGCTTTAGCTTCTTATCAGACAGAAAAGGCTGGCTCCGGCTTTAGCGGAATACGGTTATCTCGTATTCTCCCCTGTTGGTCCAATCACCTACCGTCCATTCAAAATCGTGCAACCGATCAATTGTAGATGATCTATCAAAGCAAAAACAGGAGTATCATGAGAAGAGCGTAGTTGAAATCCAGTCTGCACGAGTATTCAAGCTGTGAAAGATGACATGTACAGTAGCTATGCAGCAGGAGGTCAAGTTGTATCCAAGAATAATCTTTCTTTTTTTTTTTCACAATATTAATCATTGAATCACATCCTGCACAGATTTAGGAGCACTCTAAATTCCATTCATCTATCTCTACACAAATCTTGAAGCAATTATTGTGTGATTTAATGATGGATCCATGCAAAAGCTGGTACAATTCCATCCCGTTCAGCAAGCTAGCTCTTATTAATTATAAATTATATAGGAACCCTTTTCACCGTCTATCATGTTGATGCAAGGTATCTTAATCCGATCGCACACCTACTTTATTATTATATTGGACTTCAACCAATCCTATCCATCCAATTTGATTTATTCTAGTATTAAACTCAAATAATGGAGTATATTTTAGGTATGCATATGACGAATCTGTACAATATACATTAATAACAAACTAAAATTAAATCATATATTCAAAAGAATGAATGATGATTCCCGCACCCCACCAGGAAATTTTAATTAGCATTTTATACAACATTCATGTGCATAAATTGTCCAGTCAAACAAGGATTTGTTTGTTTTAATCATTAGATCTTATCAACAAGAATATCACCAGCTCAGAGAACTCTTAACCCTCCCTCATGTGTAACCTACTCACTGCAGGACTTTTCAGTATACCATTTCCTTCTGCAGGAGATGGCACATCTAAATAGGCTTCCTCGATAAATTGACTTGATGAACAAGCAAAGCAGGTATCATCGTCTGGTGAACCGGGAAGCATGGTACGCAGTACCTCAACACAACCGTTCGATATGGCAACTCCTCAAAATAGTGGTTCAACGTTTCGTCTCCGCATCCCAGGGTGCAACTCCAGAAGCTTTTCAGCAGGAGTCACTCCTGACACGGGAGAACCACGCGGTCCACGCATTAGAATTGCCAGATTGAAACAAGTGAAATCTAAACTACCAACCAATATGATAAAACATACTAGTTTTCGGAATCCATTGTGACAAATTCAATGTTAATGAATTAAATTTCGTGAGAAATTTAGTACTTTTACTCAAAGATACCAACTTATGTAAATCAATGAGACAAGTGAACATGTTTCATAAATCCATATGATCAAAAATGACCATATAATATATTACTTAATGCTAATGTGAAGCCCAACTAGCATTTGGGCCATCTGGGCTGAAGTCGGCAAAGACTGCCAACTTCAATTCAAAATTCAAAAGAAAATAAGGAATGGAGCTCCTGTTTATCCGATCACCGAACTCATTGGAGAACGTGGAAGGGAGGCTGTGGGGGAGTCGGATTTGATCGATGGAGAGTCGTGGAGGGGTAGGAAGTCCGATCGACCAAAATTCTTCCCCATGCAGTGAGAAAAATTCTATCGATTTCCTTTTTAAACCTTCTCCTCGTTGACTCTAAGGGCACATAATCGACCCCTGTTCCGCCAGCTTCCTCCTCTCCGGTGAGCGGCCATGAGTCCATCAACACCGGTGAGTCTCCATTCCATACATTTTTCTTGAAAGAAATCATAAACAAGGATTTTCCTTTTTTTGGTTTCTCTCGATCTTCTTGAATTGGATGGATGCCGGTGATCGCTGCCCTATCATCCTTCATCCGACGATGTTCAGTGAGTCCCTTTCCTCGTCCACCACCTTCCATGGCTTCCGAGAATCATAGGAGGCATGCTCAAGCCGAACCAAGAAGGGAGCTGGGGAAGAAGAATGAAAGAAAAAAAAGAAAAGAGAAAATAAGAATGGAAAAAAGAAGAAAAAAAGAGAAGAAAAAGAGGAGAGAAAAAGAAGAGAGAGAGAGAGGAGAAAGAAAGAAGAGAGGAAGAAGAGGGAGGAAGAGGAGAGAGAAGAAGAAGAGAGAGAAAGAGGAGAGAGAAAAGGAGAAGGAAATAATAATAATAATAAAATATAAAAAATAATAATAAATTTTGAACCGATTCTTTTAATGATTTAGGTCGAGTCCAGGCTGGACTAAGAGCCATTTTTTCTATGCTAGTTTATTTTAGATAGAAAATTAATTATGTTGCTGCCAAGATCGCCGTGGCCCATAGCTGCTGTCGGTGCCGGAGTGCGCTTCCTTCGCTGCCTGGCGGTCCTTTGGTCCAAGGACCTGTGAAACAGAGGTTAGTGACTCGGGCCGGGGTTTCCGGCGGGGGCACTCCGACGGTCAAATCAGTAACGATGCAGGGGAACAGATCCTTCTGGTCGGGCCCCTCTTGATGGACTCCGCGCTAGGAGGAGTAAATGGTGTGAGAATGAAGATGAAAATGTAGCAGGGGGAGAATAACGACAGGGACAGAGGGGTTCCCTGTTCTACCGCCTCTCCTTGTTTTCTCGTTTTCCTTCAGTAGTGGTGGTGGTGGTGCTTTGCCCTCTTGATCGAGCTTGCACCTGTATTGGTATTGTGTTGTTGTTACCTTCCCCCTTCCGGGGGTGTCGATTGTTCTTTGTAGTTGAAAAATGGCCGTTGGACGCTTGCCTCGGGATCCTTGCTGGGCTGGCAGGCGCATGCGGTGGGATTCCGTGCCGTGGACAGGACGTCTTTCCTGATATACGGTATGGAAAGCTTCCATTTGTTCTGACATCTTCTCTAGTCGCCCCATTCCGGGAAGCTTGGCAGAACCTCGATCCGGGATCGCCGTCCCAAGGGTTCGTGCTCTCTGACTGGCCCATCCTCCTGGAAGTACGGACGGACAGGCAGTTATTACGGTATGGGGGGCGCCGCTTCATAGTCCTTAGGTGGCTCACCGGCATCCTGGGATGGCAGGGCTTGCTCCAACCTAGACGCTCCGAGCTTGCGGGGTCACCTCGGTGGAGGAGGGCAGAGTGCGGGCCCGGTCCGGAGGGCTCGTGCTCGGAGAGGCTCCATATGGCGGAGGAGGGCCAAGTTCAACTCCGTCCACAGGGCTCAACCTCCGAGGGTCTCACTTCGAAGGGCAGAGTGCGGGCCCGGTCTAGAGGGCTCGCGTCGGAGAGGCTCCACGTGGCGGAGGAGGGCTGAGCTCAACTCCATCCACAGGGCTCAACCTCCGAGGGTCTCGTTCTGGAGGGCAGGGTGCGGGCCCGGTCCAGAGGGCTCGTGTTCGGAGAGGCTCCACGTGGCGGAAGAGGGCTGAGCTCGACTTCGACCACAGGGCTCAACCTCCGAGGGTCTCGCTCTGGAGGGTAGAGTGCGGCTCCGGCCTAGGCGTCCCGAGCTCGCGGGTCCGACTTGGCGGAGGATGGAGCTCGACTCATTGTCTCGAGGGAGCTCGGCTCAGCTCAGCAGAGCAGTCCGGGCTAGAGAGTTGACTGGCGTCCGATGTGGTAGCCTCCTTTGACGTGGCGCCTGTCAACTCCCCACATCAGCGGTCTCGCCACATCATTTGCCCCCCACTCCCGAGGCTCGTGGGTGCGCGGCGCTCGGGCCAAAGGGAGTAATTATGATGCTGGTGTGGAAAGGCGGAGATCTGGTGCAATGATGGCCATGATTGCTGCCGCTTCGTGAGATGATCCTGCGGGCCAGTGCGGGGGTGCCACGTGGCCATGTCCGAGGAGTAGTTAATGTTGGCGCATAATTCAGAGCGGCTGGGATGCCCTTTTCACCGATGGACAGGACCTGAACCACGCTGGTGTACACCTCCAATGGAAGGATCTCCTTCTAAGGATCAGTTCAACAAGAGGGAGGTCGCAAGCAATGGTAAGCCCCTCCTAGAGAGGGCACATAGAAAGGGATACCTGGACAAAGCCCCAGATCTGCTCTAGGCCTTCTCGTGTATATAAGGTCAAAGAGAGGAAAAGCAGGAGGTAAGACGAAACAAATAGACGAGAAAGAGATGGAGAGCGAGCGAGCAAGGGACCCCAGCAGACCCTTCCAAGCTCTCCGCTCCCACCTCTGCTTGCTCTTTCCATCTCAATTCTACCTTTCACCCTCTACACGGAGAGCCCCCAAGCTCTCTGCCACAGAGATTCTGTTCTCCTTGATCGTCCCTCTGACTTGATCATCGGAGTATCCCGTCGGAATCCCCGACACGGGTCTTCTCTTTTTTGCAGGACAGCCAGACCAAGGAGTCAGCTAGGAAAGGGAGGGACGAGCGTCCCACAGGAACCCGATGCATTCGCGACCTGTCGGAGCTACAGGCCACGGCGATCTTGGCGGCAACATATATGTTTGCAAATTATTATTGATATATTTATGCATATATTAGAGGTGATGATAACTTACTGAGCATTTAAAGCTCATCCCCTATTTTTTATATTTTTGTTACAGATCTGAAAGATCAATTGACTTTGGGACTAGTCAGTAAGGAGCTAGTGATGAGGGACAATATGCAAAAATTAATCTACTAATTATTAAGCTAATTATCTGATATTAACAGTAATTAATTTTTCTGGATTTTCAGTTTTAAAGACTCAAAGTAAATAATTAAAGCAAACTAGTCAACTAGTTCTAAAGCCCGTAAAGTAAATCAAATAAAACTAATTAGGAACAGGATTTGGTAATTAAGAAATCACCTTAAACTAGGGTTCTACTTATCAAGGAATCAGAAATTAAAGAGGAGGGATGGATATTTAAATTTACCAACGATGATTATATCCTTCTGATGTGGATCTGACAGGACTCTCAAGAAACTTGTGATAGGGCTTCAAGAAGGTCGATCTTCGAGCTTTGAACTTCCGTGATGTTGGTTTCAAGAAAAGAACACCCTGATTTCGAATCCTTAATCACCTGCAATCACTCAAAAGAAATTCAAATTATATAGTTGTAGAAAGAAAAGGAAGAAGGGAAGGGATGGAAGATGATGGCTAGGATTTTCTGATTATTGGATATGTAGGATAACTAGGGCCTCACATCCCGTGATGCACACAGCAAAGAAAATTTTGATAGAATGTCAACCTAATTTGATGAATAAAATTGAATTTACAAAAGAGATTGATGGTGCTATTTATAGACCATCTACAAGTAGAGTAAGGGCAATCAATTCCATTGATTGTTTTCCTTGGACATCAAAGACTATGGAATTTCTTCTTGGGCATCTTGGAACTCTTAGTTGTGATCTTTATTTGGACTTTATCTTGGCTTGGGCGACATCAGTTGAGAAGCTTCATCCCTTTAAATTTTGGGCGATGAAATGAGGAATCTTTCTTGTTTACTCCTCTTAAAATCAGCGATGCCTTGCATATATTTTAAATGGGCGACAATAAGAAGGATGAGACGCTAATATTTTATGAGATGTTGGCGACAAAATGGTGTCCTCCTCTTGGATTTGAATTTAAATGGTCTTTATTCTTTTCTTGAATTCAAACTCAAGCCTGTTAGGATAGATAAAAGCCCACTTCTAGTTGAATTCTTTCAAGTATGTGCCCCATTTTTTCTTGGCCGACTCTTCTTGGAATGAGCAACAAAATGAAAAGAGGATGGGCATCAAAATAAGATGTAGAGTCCTTCTCTTTTACTCATCATAAAAAGTGGCGATGGATTTCACATGGCAGCAAATAATGAGAAGAGGGATGGGCGGCATATGGCTTGGACTCTTTCCCATTCTTCTTGCATTTCAAACTTGAAAAGTGGATGAAAAATGTCTTTATCTTGGACTCTTTGATTATCTTAAATTTGAAAGGTAGATAAGATAATCCTTCACTTGGACTTGGATGAGATAAGGCTTTGAACTTTGAATGGATGAGGCACCTCTTCATATGGGCGACAAAATGAAGATGAGAGGAGGCACTAAATGAGATGTAGTCCTTCTGCTTTACTTCTTTTAAAACCATCGATATCTTAAAATTTAAATGAGGCGCTCTCCTTGGATAAGCTTGCATGTTATCTAAATGTCCGGATGTCTAGATGTCTGGATGTCCAAATATCTTAATATCTTGATAAAAAATAAAGACAACCATTTTCTTGACATAAAATTGGCCAACCAAGATAAATGAGGTGGTAGGTGATGTTGTCCCAATGAGATGGCAGGTGATGTCGCATGTGACATAGGCTGATGATGTGGCATGGGCATCCAAGAATTGGCGCATGTGAAGGTGGGGCGCCAAGAGGTAGTTGGCACATGGCTCCAAAGGCATGACTTGGGTTGGCACATGGAGTCACATGGGTCTTGATTTGGGTCCCCTCTTGTATTATATGACTCAACTAATAATTACAAGACTCAATTGTAACTAATTTCAAGCCCAACTTGATCAATTGGAACCCAATTTGATCAAAAGGCATATTGACTCATAATTAAACCATACCATACTTAATTAGGCTTGCAAATACAAAACCCTAATTAAAGTTGGTAAAAAGGGCTAATTAACACTAGACCATTATAACAGAATTTTTGATCCAATTGAAATTGAAATTTTTTTACAGACTCAATTTTAGGTCCAGGAATTTTTATAGGAACTTAATTTTGGGATTTAAGGCTAAACCCAACTAAGCTAAAATAATAAAAATTCAAGATAACTATTTCCAAATGAGGTTTGGGCTTAGGGTTTCATTCACAGGTGATCCACAGGGATATGGATTCGACCTGTCGTTTTCTTCTGGCCTTAGTGTATGCACCAGCTAGGGTTTAGATATTAGTTTCTCAGTGCATGTTCTATTTTAAATTCTAGTTAAACTTTGCTTACATTGTATCATGGATTTTTAGTAAAACTTCATTCATTTGTTAGTTTGAATTGAAAAAAAAATAGAAATAAATAAAGATTTAGTGAATTTATTTTCTATCATTGCCTGGATATTTATTTTGAAAGATAAGCCTTGCATATTCAATGGAATTGAACCCTAAGGATATGTGGCTATTTGATGCATGCCTGGCTCAGGCATCGGGTCGAGGTGTGATAGATTTAGTGGTATCATAGTTGGGTTAAAGATCCTATATATTAGAATAGATAGTGAGTGTGGGGTAGAATTGATTAGGATATGATTGGATGATTTAAATATGTATATATATTAGTAAATTAAATTTTGCTGAATCTAATATTTTTGTGAACTAGGTAGAAATGGTTCAAACTCTATCCATGAAGATATCCAATGCTGCAAAAAATTTTCAAGCTATAAATATGCATCACAGTCATCCGACTGATCACACTTTTCGAACCCGTAGTGCTTCGTGGATCTGAGATATCTCCCTAAGCAATTGTGCTTCTCAATTTAAGGGCAATACTTCTCGAGCAACAGGAATAGTTTGAGTTGCTAGTAGTTCTAGGATAGCTCGTAGTCCATCGCCAGATCAGGATGAGAGTCAAGTAGCTAGCCCTATTTATTGGTATCATGATATGCCCAACAATCAGGGGATTACTAATTCAGATGGTCAGGTAGCAAATCTCATACAAGCTTTAGCTGGATTTGTTCAAGAGATGCGACAACAGGAAAATAGAGGTGGTTAGTTTTCCATGATGGACCGGGGGATTTGTGACTTTAAGAAACTAGCACCACCTACTTTTTAAGGCTCCACCGAATCCACTAAGTCACTAAAATGGTTTAAGGAGATGGAAAAGGCTTTTTCTAGTATGGATTGCCACTGATCATGAAAAAGTTCATTTTGCTACGTATCAATTGCAGGGTGAAGCCTTTGAATGATGAAAAGCTATCAAAAGGTAATATGGTTATGATAGGCCAATCACTTGGGATATATTTTGATAAGAATTTATAGATATGTGCTTTCGTGAGAGCCTCAGGTTTGAAAAAGATAGTGAATTTACAAGGATGATTCAAGGAACTATGAAGTGACCCGGTATGAAACCAAGTTTACCAAGTTATCTCATTTTGCTCCGGATCTAGTGACTTTTGATGGCATCAAAGCTCGAAGATTTGAAAGAGGACTGGTACCTAGGATTCATGCTGGGATAAGGCCAATATAATTGAACTGATATCAAGATGTGGTTAATAAGGCTAAGATTGTTAAGCAAGAGGTTAACAACATGCAACAAGAGAGAGAGCAATAACAGAAGAAAAGGTTTAGGTCTGATGGGCATCAAGGTGGTCGACCTTTGGGCAATCAATCAAAATCACAGAATGCACCAGGGTAGAATAAAGGACCTTAGCAGAGTAATGGACCTCATTGTACAAGGTGTCGAGGTTTTTACTTGATATAGGATTGTCGCTATTTTTTGGAGCATATTGTGATTGTGACCAGTAGGGTCACAAGGCTGTGGATTGCCCACTCCGTCAGAACATTGGTTATCAGCAACCTTTGTCGAATATATCTGGACCACCTGCTCTGACTATCTAGCATGCACTAGTTTTTTATCAAGGCCAACCCTCAGAGCAGGGAAATGGAGGATGTCCAAAATCGAAGATCCAAGCCTGTGTTTATACCATGACCCAGTAGGATGCTCAGGCATTGAATGCCGTAGTAACAAGTATTGTTAAGGTGGCATCTGCATATGTTTTTATCTTAATTGACTCTGAGATGACACATTCTTTTATTTCATTTGGATTTGCTAGGAAGGTTAATATTGTGCCTGAAAAATTGAATTATGAAATATGTGTCACTACTCTAAATGGGGATATTATTATGATGAATATGATTTATCCACCTTGCACTCTAAGTATCAGACATCATGATCTTATATCTAATATGATAGTACTAGAGATGAAAGATTTTGATATTATTTTAGAAATGGATTGGCTTTCTTCTTATCATGCCATGGTAGACTATTTCAAAAAGAAAGTAATCTTTCATATTCCAGGACAAGAACTTTTTTAGCTTCATTGGCAGTGGAGCAAATGTTTCTACCAAAATTATTTTTGCTATGCAAGCATGTCGAATGTTGAGAAAGGGTTGCATGGATTTTCTGGCTAGTGTAATAAATTCTCGGCAAGGAGAAATGAAATTGAAAAATATTCTGATGGTGAAGGAGTTTCTTGAGATATTTTCGAAAGAATCGCCAATATTACCTCCTGATAGGGAGATAAAATTTGCTATTGATCTTATACATGGCTCAAAATCTATCACCAAAACTCCTTATCATATGGCTCCAGCTGAATTAAACGAGCTTAAGGAGCAACTCTAGAAACTACTTGATAAGGATTTTATCATGCCCAATGTCTCACCATGGGGTGCTCCAGTACTCTTTGTCAAGAAAAAGGATGGAAGCTTGAGGTTATGTGTTGACTATAGAGAGTTGAACAAGTTAATAGTTCGAAATAAGTATCCTCTACTAAGAATTGATGATCTTTTTTATCAGCTACAGGATACTCAAGTGTTTTCAAAAATTGATTTATAGTCCTGATATCACCAATTAAAAATCAAAACTGATGATATTTCTAAGATAGCCTTTCGACTAGATATGGATATTATGAATTTTTGGTCGTGTCATTTTGATTAACAAATGCTCTCGCAGCTTTTATAGATATTATGAACAAAATATTCAGGACTTATTTGGATCAGTGTAGTCATATTCATAAATGATATTCTAGTGTATTCCCAAAATCACAAAGAACATGGAGAATATTTGAAGATGGTATTACATATACTAAGGAAACAAAAATTATATGCTTAATTTAAAAAATATCAATTTTGGCTTGAAAGCATCTCTTTCCTTGGACATATATTTTTTAAAGATGGCATATCTATTGATCCGATAAAAATAGAAGTAACTGTGAATTGGGATCGACCAACCAACATGACAGAGGTCCGTAGTTTTCTCGGGTTATCAGGATATTATCGAAGATTAGTAGAGGGATTCTCTCACATTATAGTACCTTTAACTCGGTTAATTCATAAAAGAATAAAATTTGAATGGACCGAGGAATGCGAAAGAAACTTCCAAGAACTAAAGAAGTGTTTCGTATCGGCTCCTATCCTTACCATACCATCTGGAAGTAGAGATTTCACTATTTTAGTGATGTATCTAAAAAGGAATTGGGATGCGTCTTTATGCAAGATGGGAAGGTGGTAGCATTTGCCGCCCAACAGTTAAAATCCCATGAGCAGAATTATCTTATCCATGATTTAGAGTTGGTAGCAGTAGTATTTGCACCAAAGATTTAGAGACACTATATATATGGAGAACCTTGTGAAATATTTACGAATCATAAGAGTCATAATATCTATTTTTTCAAAAGGAACTAAATTTAAGGCAAAAAAGATGGTTAGAGCTTATAAAGGATTGTGATTTAACAATTAGCTACCATCTAGGAAAAGCAAATGTGGTGGCTGACGGTTTAAATAGAAAGTCTAGAGGTAATATAGCAGCTTTGATCATTTCGCAAAAGAATATTCTTTAAAATCTTGAAAAATTAAATGTCAAAGTATGGGTACAAAATTCTAAAATCCAGCTCTCTGCTCTAAATATATAACCTACTTTGATTGATAAAATTAAAACATCTTAAATAAGTGGTCTAGAATTACAAAGAATTAGAGAGAAGATACCATTAAAGATGGCAACAGAGTTTAGAATTCATGATGATGGATCCTTAAGATTTGGAAATAGATTGTGTGTTTCGAATGATACATGCTTAAAAAGAGAAATCTTGGGAGAAGCTCATAATTCTACCAACACTATACATCCAAGAAGTATAAAAATGTATAGAAACCTTCGAGATAACTTCTAGTGGAGTGGTATGAAAAGAGAGATAGTATTATCTGTTGCCCAATGCTTAAACTATCAACAAGTGAAAGCTAAACATCAAAGTCCTGCAGGACCATTGCAACCCCTTATTATTCCAATATGGAAGTGGGAATATATCACGATGGACTTTGTTTTTGATTTGCCAAAAACTTTTAAAGGATTTGATGCCATCTAGGTGATTGTGGATCGATTGACTAAGTCAACACACTTCTTACCCATCAAAGTTAGTTTTTTTCTTGGAGAGGTTAGCTAAGTTATATATAAATAAAATTGTCAAACTCCATGGTATCCAAGTATCAATTGGATCTAATTGAGATACAAGGTTTGTATCATAATTTTAAAAAGTTTATATCAAGCCATGAAGATCAAGTTGGAATTTAATACAACTTTTCATCCCCAGATAGATGGCCAATTAGAAAGAACTATTCAAACCCTAGAAGATATGTTAAGAGCGTGCGTATTGGATCTCAAGGGATCTTAGGATGAACATTTACCATTAGTGGAGTTTGTATATAATAACGGTTACCAAGCTTCTATTAAAATGACTCCTTTTGAAGCTCTCTATGAAAGACGATGTAGGACTCCTATCTGTTGGGATGATGTTGGTGGAAGAAAACTCTTGGGACCAAAAATTATTCAACAAACAATGAAAAAAATTCAGCTTATTGGGAAGCGGCTTCTTTCAGTTCAGAGCTGACAATAGAGCTATGCAAATAATAGAAGAAAAAAATTAAAATTTCAAGTAAGAGATCATGTGTTTCTCAAAGTATCTCCTACTAAAGGAGTTATGAGATTCGGGATGCGAAGTAAATTAAGCCCTCAGTATGTAGGACCTTGTAAGATCTTGGAGAAGGTTGGGGTGGTAGCTTACTGTCTTGCCTTACTACCATAATTGGTTGAAGTTCATAATGTATTTCATGTATCCATGTTAAGAAAATATGTACTTGATCCTAATCACGTGCTTGAAATTGGACCACTTTAACTAAAAGAAGATCTAGCTTATGAAGTGCAACCAATGAGAATTGTAGACATGAAGGAACAGATCTTAAGACGACGTATAATTCCTAATGTCAAAGTACAGTGGAGCAACCATTCAGAGTGATAAGCAACTTGAAAACTTGAAGAGTCTATACAAGCTAAGAATCCTCAGCTATTTCATGAATCAGGTATGTTAAATTTTAAGATAATTTTTTTTGTAGGAGGGGAGAATATGAAGCCCAACTGGCATTTGGGCCACCTAGGCTGAAGTCGGTAGAGGCTGCCGACTTCAATTTGAAATTCAGAAAAAAAAAAAAAAAAAAAAAAAAAAGGGGATGGAGCCCCTGTTTATCCGATGACCAAACCCATCGGAGAACGCGGAAGGGAAGCCATTTGGGAGTCGGATTTGACCAGTGGAGAGTCATGGAGGGGTAGGAAGTCCGATCAACTGAAGTTCTCCCTCGTATGGCAAGAAAAATCCCATCAATTTCCTATTTAAACTCCCAATTTGCTCTGAGGGTGCACAATCGACCCTTGTTCCGTCGGGTTTCTCCTCTCCGGTAAGTGGCTGTGAGTCCCTCGATGTCGGTGAGTCTCCCTTCCATACATTTTTCTTGAAAGAAATAGTAAACAAAGATTTTCCTTTTCTCGGTTTCTCTCGATCTCCTTGAACTGGACGGATGCTAGTGACCGCTGCCCTATCACCCTTCATCTTGCGATATTCGACGAGTCCTTTTGCTCGGTCCACCACCTCCCATGGCTTCCAAGAACCATTGGATGCATGCCCTAGCCGAACCAGGAAGGGAGCTGGGGAAGAAGAAGGAAAGAAAAAAAAAAAGAAAAGAGAAAAGAAGGAAAAAAAAGAGGAGAGAGAGGAAGAGGAGAAAGAAAGAAGAGAGAGAAGAAGAGAGAGGAAGAGGAGAGAGTAAAAGGAGAAGCAAGAAAATAATAATAATAATAATAATAAAATATCAAAAATAATAATAAAATTTGAACCGATTTTTTTAGTGGTTTAGACCAAGATCTAGGCTAGACTAGAAGCTATTTTTTCTATGCTAGTTTATTTTAGATAGAAAATTAAATATATGATTAATCTTGCCAGGGTTTTTATCTTCTTATCAATAGAGTAGTATTAGAGTTGAAACTCGAATAGACAATAAATTGATAGAGTTCTTTTAGGTAAGTTATCTTGATCTTTAGTATTACATACTAAATATGCTCTATGGTATGTTGTAAATATTATGAAAAGTTAAATATGTTTAGCATAAATTGAGCTGTATTGAATTGCATATATTATGATGTTTTTGGTGTTAATACTCTCTAGTCCGACTATGATCACACGAGGACCTAGTTTCCTTTCGGACCTCCAGTGGGACGATCACCGACACATGACCAATGGACGGTATGTATAGTCAGGAGCTAGATTTTTTAAGATTTTGCCTTGGCACATACTGAGTATGCATGATTCCTCATATGATATCAGAGCTAGTTTCCTTCTAGGCCTCCAATGAGACGATCACTGGTACATGACTGATGAACAATATGTGTAGTCAAGATCTAGTCTCTTTCGAGGTCAGTCGCAGACCGATCGTGGCCATCGTTAGAGGGACTAGGAGAGTAAAGTAAAAATTGTTGGCCATCCATAATTATATTGTTTGTTAATTGAATGAACATATTAACATGATGTTGCATTTTATTTTGTTATGAGCTGGTTATTTTATGATGTATGATTTATATATATTTGTAAATTATTGTTGGCATATTTATGTATATATTAGAGGTGATGATAACTTACTGAGCCTTTAAAGCTCACTCTCTGTTTTCTATATTTTTGTTACAGATTCGGAAGATCAATCAGACTTTGAAACCAATTAGCGAGGAGCTAGGATTTAGGTGTTAGTTCTCAGCTCTTGTTCTATTTAAATTCTAGTTAAACTTTGCTCATGTTGTATCTTAGATTTTTAGTGGAACTTCATTCATTTGTTAGTTTGGATTGAAAAGAACTTTAAAAATAAATAAAAATTAAGTAAATTTATTTTCTATCATTGCCTTGACATTAATTTTGAAAAATAGACCTTGTATATTTGTTGGGATTGAACCCTAAAGATATGCAGCCGTCTGATGCATGCCTAGCTCGGGCATCGGATCGGGGCATGATACTTTAAGTTCATAAAGCAAGGAAAGGACGCTCCTCGATTCCCCTAGGGCCTAGGTTCCAGGCGGAGGGAGTTGATGTGAGGCTAAAATCTGGTTGTAAAATGTTGGCCTTGGTGGCTCATACATTAGATCCACATTGTAACCCCTTACATAGAAGCTATGGCTTCTAGTTCAATCCTAAAGTTCGCTGCATGTGAAACGTGAACACCCATTCATGATCAGAAACATAATGAGATTAGCTATACAATAATAGGATACAGAAAGTACAAACCTAAATCTTATAGGCCTTGATCAGAATGTGACATGGGCCGGGGCACCTGTCCATGAAGTATTATAGACCTTTCTAACACTTGCCACCCAACTCCAACAACCTCCTCCTGTTATCCATATGGTAAGAAGGACAGACCCTTTGTGTCCCCGGAGACCCCATCTCATCTGGTATTTATTTACTCCATAGACAAAGGTGAAAACATCTACTGAATAAATTTCATGGAGAAGGTGAGATGAACAGGAGACTCTGGTTGATTGTCAAAGAGCAAAATTCCATAACTTAGGTCAGATACAAGTGAATTGCAAATGGAAAACGTAAACATGGTCTTAAAAAAATCGTTTCTTGATTGGTTTCTTAGAAAATCCTGATGTTTATAACCCAGCAAGCCTAGAAAAGAAATATATATAAATGAAAATATCACCTCTTCCAGCTCCCATTCAGCATGTTTTATTCTTCCAGCTAGAACACATGGTTTCAGATAAAACTGCTTGTATCATGTCAAAAATACACACGAAAACTGGACTGCATTTACAATGCGAATATTCATAACTTCATAGGTGTTCTTAGTCTTTATATTAGAGAGTAACATTTAAACCAGATTCTATTGGCCGCCGGTGAGTGGTGCAGTTGATTGTGAGACTTTTTTCACAACCAGCTAGCTGGGACTCGAGTCTTGGTTTGGACATATTTTGACCAGAAAATCTAGGAATAAAATAGAAAAATAGTCCAAAAATAAAATCAAAAAAAGAAAAAATAATAATAAAATAATCCTGAAAACCCTGTTGGCTGGTGGATATATATAATAAATCCCGTTCACTCGGCTGACGCCGGTGTTGGCTGGTGGTAGTGAAAAAGTTAGGGATATATATAATAAATCCCGTTCACTCGGCTGACACCGGTGATAGTCAACCAAGTTAGGGATATATATAATAAATTCCGTTCACTCGGCTGACACCGGTGATAGTCAGGTTGACGTACTCACCTTCGGGTGGGGAACGGCTGCGAACATTCCCTAATTGGGATTGGAGGACGACCGTCTAGAGGTGGCCATGCCCGGGGTCTAACTCCTTCTCCCCCTTTTTGGTTCATCAAAAAAAAAAAAAAAAAAAAAAATTCTAAAGAATGTATGAAGTTTTGCATGTCATTGTTGCATCACCATAATATAGATATTATTTTACTGTACTATAAAATCAAACATATAGCAGACTGCTAGATTTTTACTTTTACTAGCTTATGTGCTTAACTTATCCATATTTAAAAAAAAAAAATAAATTAAAAAAAAAAAAAAAAAAACACTTCCCCGTTTTCCTAATGTTAATGTTACCGTACATTAAAAATAAAATTAAAAAAATCCGCCAAAAGTTTTAACCATTTTTATTTTAATTAATTTTATATTTAATTTTATAACGGACGTAACGATCATTTTATTTATTTCTTATTTAATAAGATAACGGCTAGTTTTTAATTAACTTTGAATTAAATTTTGTAATCGCCATAACTGCTAGTTTGATAGTGTTTTGAGAATTTTCTCTGAAATTTTGAGTCTATAAATAGGTCTCTATCCCAGTCCTACAAAACATCCCAAAAATAAGTTCTAAGCATTTCTTCTATTTATTTTAAATTTTTTAGACCGAAGACGGGCTGATCGGCATCCGTTCGAGATTATACCATCAACGAATGTTGAAGTTTTGGCTTCCGGGTTATACCTTGAAGAAGGGCGTGTGGCCCATCAGTTTTCGCATGAGAAGTGGATCAAATCTTCTTTACGAAAATAGATTCATCCGCCTCCGAAGCCAGACTTACTAATTTTATTTTATTATATTTATAATTAATTTATCATACAATCTTTGTTTTGTCATATACACTACAAAAATTATTTTCAAATATTTTTAAAATTATACATAGACATATATTTTCCTGCTTATAATATCAACACCTAAGTCGTGGGTCACATACTAATTTCATAAATATGCTTCTTGTTATAACCGCATTCAAAACCAAACCTAGAGAGACAGGTTGCCAACACATTTTGACCTATACGGTGCTGAAACGATCTCAACCAAAACCTCGATATTGGAAAGATATATGTCATTTCCCCAATCTCCTGGGTGGTTATGCTAGGAAAAACTGAAGGTTGCCTGTAAAATCACTTGATACAGGAAATCAGAAGTTTTATTGTTTCTGTTCTGCTCTCTACTTTCTGTTCTCAGAATTTTTTGTATCGAGAAGGAAAACAAATTTTCTCCTGCAGGTTGTTCTTATGTATATATTGGTTTAAAGAAAGCAGCTTTCATACAAAATTCTTTTTAAGCTCAATAGGCATTGAAGGATGTGACAGTTCAATATTTAGAAGTTATAAGTATCGAGGAACGAGACACCTCGCTCGACTCCGCGGAACGCCCGGGATCGACTTGATGCTGCCATGGACATGAAAAGAACCATCACCGGGAAGGATTGGGGCACGCCATCCACTCTCGTCGGCGAAGGCGTGCTTCCATGGGGCTGCAACAAGAAGAGAGAACCAGAGAGAGGAGGGCTTTCTTGTTTCTTAGGGATAAGAGGATTTCTATTCCGGGACAAATCTTAGACCTCTCTTACCACTCCGGCTACTACAAGATATATATAGCCCCGAGTCAACATGACTCAACCCAACAAAACTCTCTCTCCCCCCAGGCCAACACATGAGATCTAAACCCGTCAGAAGAGTCGACTCGAACAAACCTCGAGTCGACTCGACCAGACCACGAGTCGACTCGAACAGACCTTGAGCCGACTTGACCAAAACTCAATCCTGCTATCGACATGCAAGAGTCGACTCCTCCATAGCTCGAGCTGACTCCAACCTCAAGATCTCCAAACCTAGATCTTGAGCTCCCCTGGAACACATCCAGGAAATGCTTGGCATGCCTCCAAGCATCCAGGGATCGCCTCCAGCATCCCTGCCATGGTCTCCCAGGTCTCTCCAAAGCTTGGGAGCACCATGCAAATCCCAACAATCTCCAACTTGGTGCCCCCAAGCTTTGGCAAACATGGCAATATCCTCAACGCACACCCTGCTGTAACTGCATGTCCTGACAACACTGTGCAGATATCCATGCATTTGCCAATATCCTCCAGCTACTGATATTACCTGGAGACCTCTGGGATAACCGCCTCTACAGCTGAAGATCCTAGCTCGTATCCTGGCACCACAGATTGTTGCTTTCCTTCTGTCTGGCAGCTGCATTAGTATGTTCTTGGACTTCCCTGGAAAGAACCCAGCAGACCTGACCCGGCACTCGCTGTAAATGGAGCTCTACCTGACACAATCTCCACAAAGCCACGCCATACTCTGCACTCCGCTCCACCGGCTAAGTGCACCCCTGACGTCCGTGCAAGGATATGGTCCTCCATGCATCTCCCGCTCTGAACATGTGTCAAAACCTGCTCCACCCGTGAAGCCACCTGTCACCAATGCTCCAAGATGTGATCGGATCGCTGACATAAGGAAAGGAGCCTGACGTGGACTCCTCATTGGACGCCACGCGGGATCCCACTTATAGGCCCCTTCGTCGGGCTGAGCTCCCCCATGCCAACGGGGCCGCCCGTCGAAGCCGGGCTCCGCCTTCGCCAGGTCGGGACGCCTAGGTCGGAGCCGAGCTCAAATGCCATCGGAGGCAGACCTCTCAAGCCCGAGCTCGGGTCCCGCAGTCCGGAGTCGAGCTCAAGCCTCCTCCGCCACGAGGAACCCCCTTGAGGCCGGGTCCCCTGGCCTGGGCGTGCCTCATCCACTTCAGCCAGCCCAGCTCGGTCAAGGCTGGGCCCCTCTGGCCAGGTTCCGAGCTCGGCCCCTCTCCGCATAGCCGAGCCATTGCAAGGCGGGTCCCCTGCGAGTGGACCCCATCTTTCTAGCTCGGCCCCCAACGCAAATCAAGATGTCAACCGTCAAGGAAGCAGCACCTTCCATCCGAAGACGGTGGCGGCCCCCCCGAGGACCGTACAACAGCACCCGCCACGTCACCATTAATGCCCACAGCTGCCATTCACCCCAGGAGGAAAGGAAGCTCACATCAAGGCCCATGCCCCCTATCGGCTTACCGTACGACCGAGAAAATGACCCCACCAAGGAGCACGATTTTCGAGAGCAGCGGCACGACAGTCGAGGCCCTGCCAAGCTTCCAAGAAGGGCAAATCGAAGGAATATCAGAGGCTTGTGGAAGCTTCCCCAGATATCCAATAAAGAAGGCGTATCGTTCACGGCACGATATTATGTCATACCCATCTAACAACATAGGAGGACCCCGAGGCAAGCCACAGAAAAAAAGGACCCAGCCAGTATAAGCAAAGGGGAGGTAACACTCATTTGGAGATTTTCCAATTCCAAGCAAGAACAACACAACCACCACAAAGAGAAAGAGGAGAAAGGGGAGAGGCCAGAGAGGAGGGCAAGACCACCTCGACCACCACATCTCCCAGCTCACTCGCACTCTCATACACTATATTCACTCCTCCTAGCATGGAGCTCATCGAGAGGGGCTCGACCAGGAGGATCTGTTCCCCTGGATCATCACTGACTTGATTGTCGGAGTGCCCCCACCAGAATTCCCGGCCCGGGTCACTGATGTTGGCTTTCTTGCAGGTCCCGAGGCACCGGAGGCATCTCCCGCGGGCGGACGCGGAACACCCGGCACCACCAGCACCTACGGGCTACGACGATCCGGGTGGCAACACTCCACTTGAGATTGAAGTCCCCCAGATGCCATAGAAAGAAACCCCAAAGCCAACCTCTCAATGCTGCCCTGTTGAGCATGACCAGAACCTCGTACCCAGTCGCTGTCTCCTTGGACCCTCCGCATCACAGCGGACCTTTTCAAGATCGTCTCGGATACTCTACAACCCCGCAGGAACCTCCGAAACTCAGGATCTCATCCCAACTCCTCAAATACAACAACTGAACATAGCAACCATCGCCAGTGGCTGCTCCATCACGTTCCACCCTGTCCATAGGCTGCATGATGTCCCTCATGTCCCATCTTGTCTCTAGGCTGCATGATATCCTTGGCACTCCTTGAGACCTGTCCCTGGTCTCCCTGAGCTCCCAGCCTCCATCAGCTACAGTAGCTGCACCATCACATCCCAGCCTGTCCATAGGCTGCATGACCATGTCCCAGCCTGTCTCTAGGCTGCATGACATCCCTAGCACTCTCTGAGACTGTCTCTTGTCTCCCTGAGCTACCTCTGGCATCGTCTCTGCTGATGTACCCAGATCTCCTGAGACCTCCCTAGTGCTCCTTGAGCTGCCAGCCTCCATCAACCTCTGTTGATGTACCTCCCTGGTGCTCCCTGAGCTACCAGCCTCCATCAACCTTTACTGATGTACCTCCTTGGTGCTCCCTGAGCTACCAGCCTCCATCAACCTCTGCTAATATACTCAGTCTCCCTGAGCTAATCAACTCCCAAGACCCACCTCCAGTCACGTGGGATACCACACCCACGTATAGCTCCATCACGATCAAGGTAGCTGGAGACCTACCGATCATTCTCCTTTATAGTGACCAAGATCCTGGTCCACTATCGATGGAGCTACCATTCATGCTCTGAAAGACCTCCGATATGTATCGCTCTACCTGTGCTAAACAACAAATCACCCAACCTACCATCACTACATAGCACAGACCCACAGCTCTGCACCACCGTTGTGAGCTCCTGCACCACAGGATCCATCATCCTCGATGAGATCCACACAACCAGCAGACCTCCACACTGCTCCGAACACCATGAACCTCTATCCGCCTGGTAGAGCCGAAGATGGAACCAACTTGCTCGTTCTGCCCGCACATGTGATTGCTGCACCACGATCTCCACATATCCTATGACCTGATTCCATCACCAGATCCAACCTAGCTCAACTCGAAGAGCTCAAAACATGGAGTCCAATGGTGCAGACGGGACTTAAATTGGAGTTCGATTGAGCTCGGAATCGTTGAAAAAATGAGTCAGCACATATTTCAGAGCAGAGCAATCATAAACCGCCGATCCATCGTGAACCAAACCACCAGTTCACGCCGATCTCCTCGGTCCACTGCTGCCATTGCTATTGGTCCATGGTAGAAATTGTGGACCACAGCCTTTCTTGGCCACTACCGTTGCCTTCGGCCATCGGTCCTTTCCTCCGGCGACTGTCTCGAGCCTCTGGCAACCACCCGCATAGCCGTGCTGCGCACGATCAGATCCACCAAGTCATGATGCACCCAGCACCGGCGATCCGCGCCCCTGTGCCGCCCAGTGTTGCCGCCGTCTCCCGGCTATGACTGACGAACACCCTGGACCAATGCCCTGTGCCCGACGAGCCTGCTGCGATGCCTCGCGCCGCCCTACGCCATCGCCCAAGCTGGCTCTGCAATGGCCGAGTCGGCTCTGTGCCCTGTGTCCTCCAGTTTCGTTGCTTCTCCTCTGCCCGAGCTGGCTCTGGGATGGCTGAGTCAGCTCTGCGCCCTGCATCGTCCAGTCTTGCACTGCTTCTTCTCTGCCTGAGCCAGCTCTGCAATGCCCAAGTCGACTCTACGATGCCCTGTGACCAGTGTTCATGTCTTCTTCATGGCAACCATGCCACTGATTGGGCATTCTCTCCACCACTGTGGCCATCGTGTTCTAGCATAAGGGAGACTGAAGACTGCCATCTCCCCTCTGATCCATGCCAGTGCGATCTGAATTTTCATCCATCGTCGCTGAGTCATTCAGATCTGCTGAAAACATCTTCGTTTCCATCGGAGATCCATAGATCCAGACTCCATAACCCCTTCAGGCTGACGATCCTTCCACTATGATCACGGCTTTCAGATCCAAGAATCTAAACTCCAGCCATGCCATCACGATCTGGATCACACTTGTCGCCACCGGGCCATCCACCAGATCTCCTCTTCCATCTTTGGCACAACCAAGAATTCTCTTCCAGGAAGGGTAATAGGCTTACCACCGATCTCACCTCCAATGAGACCTCCGGCAGATCCATCATGCTTCCGATCTGCGCACCTGCAGCCTCCTCCAGATCACACAACTAGAGATCTGCTTCTTCTTCCCTTCTTCTTTCATGCCACCGATCAAGAAGCTCTGATACCAAATGTCAAGGAACAAGACACCTAGCTCGACTCCGCAGAATGCCCGGGATCGACTTGATACTGCCATGGACATGAAAGGAACCATCACTGGAAAGGATTGGGGCACGCCATCCGCTCCTGTCAATGGAGGCGTGCTCCCATGGGGCTGCAACAAGAAGAGAGAACTAGAGAGATGAGGGCTTTCTTGTTTCTTGGGGAGAATAAGATTTCTATTCCAGGACAAATCTTGGATATCTCTTACCACTCCGGCTACTACAAGATATATATATAGCCCTGAGTCAACATGACTCAGCCCAACAAAACTCTCTCTCCCCCAGGCCAACACATGAGATCTAAACCCGTTAGAAGAGTCAACTCAAACATACCTCGAGCCGACTCGACCAGACCACGAGTCGACTCGAACAGACCTCGAGCCGACTCAACCATAACTCAATCTTGCTGTCGACCTGCAGGAGTCGCTCCTCCATAGACCGAGCTGACTCCAACCTCAAGATCTCCAAACCCAGATCTCGAGCTCTCCTGGAACACCTCCAGGAAATGTTTGGCACACCTCCAAGCATCCAGGGATCGTCTCCAGCATCCCTTCCATGGTCTCCTAAGTCTCTCCAAAGTTTGAGAGCACCATGTAAATCCCAACAATAAGCCATATGTCTGGTGAAAGATATATGTTCTAGCCCTTGGTTTCTTCTTCTGAAACTCCAGCATCTTCGTAACCTTTTCTTTTCAATCTGTCATGCAAAATTTATTAAAAAGATGTTCAAAAATAGTATTAACCCAGAACAACTTAAATAACATGTCCTAGCAGCCATCACAGAGCAGTCCATCAACAATTGCTATTAAACATTTTGTTGGTGGTAGGATGTGTATGAACAATGGCTACCTAATTGACAAGACCGAGTCTAGAGTTACACTCTATGTCCTTAAGACAATTTCATCCCGTAATGGTGCTTACAGTTTTACGACGATTGTCTCCCAGGATACAACGATCTTCTTTTGGTGAAAGCAGCACTACAATTCACCAGAAATTCGAACCAGGAATGCTTTTCTCTCTTTGTGTGCACTATAGCTATACTCTGTTTTCAGAGTATGCAAATGCCTGAATAAGAGGAAGGTTTCGAAGAACCTTATGTGGTATGTCCTTTTGATTTTTACCATCTTGCCTTGGCTTAAATCGACTTTCAGTATATACGTCACATGAGCTCTTTAATTAGTCCTTATAAAAAAGTATGCAATCATTATGGCATGCATCTATCTTCTTGTATCTCATATCTAACCCTTTCATTATTTTCTTTGAAAAATAGAAGCTCCCAATAAGCTTCTCATCCTTGGTAGCATCTTTTTTATTATTACTACCATCCTATAATAACAATTGACCGTCATATTAAACTCAGCCTTCAAGTTTAACAACTATGACATGGCTGATAATACAGTATGTATTTCACATCCCAACCATAGTAGTTCATCAGTATCTTCAGCATGCGATAGAAATTATCACTGCCAGTTTATGAATCATCCTCCATATTCTAATCAAATTTAGGACCAATTGCATCTATAACCATGTCTACCATTTTATCTGTATCCCTGTCTTGTTGACTTCTAACCCTTGAAATTATTTTCTACATCTCTCTAGCAAGTACTAATGCTTATAGTTTGGCATAAATCTACTTTTATAAAAAGGGACAATTATTATATCTCTATCAAGCATTTCTCTATTAACACATCTCTTACAGGACAATTAGCCCATCCATGAACTAAGAGTGATGTATTCCCAAAAGCATAATCATATAAGTACTTGACATCCTCCTTATATTCAGCAGAAATCATCCTATCAACTATTCGAAGGTCTATCCAACTACGATCCATGGCATATTATCTAAGAACTCTACATATATAAATTAAATACAAAGCAAAATGCTTACCAATTATTTTATCATTTAAAAAGGCTTACATAATAAATGCATCCTATAATCAACTAATAGATGTCAAAGTTTTCATCCCATTCAGGAATTGCATTAATTTTATAGATCAATTACAATAATCAAATAATATGCAATAGGCACTAAGACTGAAAATAGGTCAGGTTGACCCGTGACCTGACCCGACCCTTTAGACATGATCCAATACATTTTTAAGGACCAGTGGATCTAGGTCAAGCTAGGTTTACTAAATTTGGACCGATCCGAACCTACTAATAATATCAGGATCAAACTTATTTCAACCTTTTAATTATAATTTAAAACTTGTATGTAACTTATTTTTAACATAAAGATAAAGTTATAATTATTTTTATATCTTAATTTATGTTGAGAATAACATCATTTGTTATATATTTTATGGTTAATAATATATGACTATGTAATAATTAAAATATAGTTATCTATATTTAATTTGAATCATATCTAGATCTAAATTTTTTATATTAGAATTGGATTATTCATGGATCTGATCTAACTCAAATGACCCATTGGATCAAAACATTGATAGTGGATCTAATATTATGACCTCATCAAAGAATCAGGTCAGGTTGGGATCACTCATGATCCAGTCTGACCTGACTCATTTTCATCCTTAATAGGGGTCGAAAAAAATTTTAACAATATTTTTTCTTAGTTCTCCCCACATGACTAAAGATGTGTGAGAAGAACTAAAAAAATTGTCTAATTTTTTTTTCAAACCCTTAACATATCATTTGATTATTATAACTATTTATAGAATTAATTACAATTTTCAAACTGTCCAAACTAGATAGTCAATTGACCAAGGTATATAATTCTCTCATCCATACAAAAATATATAAATATACAGTGCCATAGAGTGTACATTAATCAAAAGATGGATCTATGATTCTATGCAATATAAAATTTTTAAAACAAATCCTCGATCCCTATGTTTGCAATGTTGCCCAGCATCTTCACTCAGTCCGAGCATGTAGGGTGTGAGAGGGCTGGTTACCCTGGATGACAGCTGGGACCCAAGGTATGAGTGTGTGGGGCATGTCTCGACTATGTGTTTGCAGTGTTGCTGGACACCTTTCCTTGACCCAAGCATGCAGGGTGCACAAGGAGTGGCTACCCTAGAAGCCAGCTGGGACTCAAGGCTTGAGTGTGTAGGGCATGCCCCGACCTCATGTTTGCAGTGCTGCTTGGTACCTTCCCTCGACCTTAGCATGTGGGGCACGCGAGGGCTTAGCTATCTTGGACATAGGTTAGGGCCCGAGGCCCGAGCATGTAAGGCATATCCCAGCCCTCATATTTGCAATGCTGCCTGACACCTTCCCTCGATCGAGAGTGCAAGGTGCACAACCTTGGCCTCAGCTTGTGCTACACATGCCGAGACTCGAGTCCCATGCATGTGGGGCACGCATCCGTGCATATCGAATTAACTAATTAAATAAACACCTGATTAATTAATTGAAGTAATTCTAATTAATTAATTAATTATACAATTTAAATATATTTTAAATAAAAAAATAATTTTTAGCGATGGCTTTGTCACCATCGTTAATACTTCCAAAAGTGCTGAAGGTGGCCCCCATGGATGGTAGATTTGCCATGCAAAAATTAAGGCACGAAACAGGATGGCAGTGCAGGGACAGGAAGGAGGCATAGAGATGGTGGCATCAGGTCAAAGATGGTGGTGTTGGTTTGGGGATGGCAGTGCCGGCTCTAGGATGGGGCCATGGGAAAGGCATTGCAGGGAGGGGGTGGTGGGAACGGCAACGTAAGAGCGCGAAGAAGCCAGTTCTGGCAACCCGCATGCAGTGGAAGCATGCCGACGAGTGGAGAAGAAGGTGAGGCAGCTGCACAGGGAGGACAATCGGGCATGGGGATGATGATCTGGCACGATGATGCTCGATCTGATAGGGGGAACGTCGATTCAACAGGTGGATGGCAATGCAGGCAGGCTGGTGCGGGAAGGGGAGGCGGCGGGAGAGAGGGAGAAGAAAGGAAATTTTTTTGGCTAATCATGTAGGGGTTATTTTTGAAAAATTATTAGTGACGACGACGATCACCATCACTAATACCAGTTGGTAATGTATCAATATCAGCTTTTTTAGTAGCGACAGTAATTTACTATCGCTTAAACCTCAAGGCCGTCAATGATAACCCTTTCCAAGAAAAACATATTTCAAAATAAATTATTAGCAACGACGGTGGTGGCCGTTGCTAATACTAGTTGGGAAAATATCATTTTTCAAGTTTTTAGTAGCGACAGTAATATGCCATTGCTAGAAACCCTAAATAGCATCTCTAATAACCCTTTCCAAGAAAAAAATTATTTCTCAGAATCTTAATGAAAATTTTACAAAATTATTAGGGATGGCAAAACTTATCATCATTAATAATGATCGGTAATTCATCGATTTAAGTGTGATTATTAACGATGGAAAAAGGCATCGCCAATAACCCATAGATCCATCGCTAATAACCTTTTTCGAGAAAAAAAAATATTTAAAAATTTTAACAATAATTTTATTATTAGCGGTGGAAGGTTTTTGCCACTAATAGTCCCTCCATCCATTGCTAATAATCTTTTCAAGAATTTTTTTTAAAATTTTAAAAATATTAGTGATGATTACTGGTGTCGCTAATATCATTCTTTCGTCATTAATAATATTAGTAGTAAGATTTTTTTTTGATCCTTGGTAATTAAAAATACTTATTCGCAATGATAAACTAACTGTCGCTAATATTTAAATTTTTTATAATGCATGAGAAAATTATGGCTTTTATATTGCAATTTATGCATCTTCTTAGGTGATTTACTTTTCTTGGGAGGCACCACCTTCATGTTTTCTGAAGGTGA
This sequence comes from Areca catechu, assembly GCA_021397845.1. Taxonomy (NCBI): domain Eukaryota; kingdom Viridiplantae; phylum Streptophyta; class Magnoliopsida; order Arecales; family Arecaceae; genus Areca; species Areca catechu. The sequence continues at coordinate 3,866,976 of CM038040.1, read as the reverse complement.
ATTTCAAAGGCAATGTTTTAAATAAAGGAGATTATGGTAAAGTTAGCTAGTTTTGTTCTTAGAAGTTCAAGTGGTGTTTTAATGATAGCTGAGAGAATCCATTTGTTTGAGACAATGGTGTGTATGACTAAATTACGTGATGTATGGGAAGGCTTGAAGTTGTTGGTGATGATGCATTTGAAGGCGACACATGTACGTTATGCTTAAAGATAATTCATTGATGATAGTTCGTTAGCTGTCCAGGTATTTTACCATTGATGCGGTGGCCATTCTTTATCGAGAGATTGCGTATTTTACTATTGATGCAGTGACCATTCTTTATTGAGAGGTTGCTGGAGAATGACTTTTTTTTTAATATCGTACGAGATTAAACATCTAAATAAAGAGATTAATAGTATAGCTTATTGGATTATTACATTTATATACTACTTTTTAAACAACTAAAGATTTTTTATTTTTTTAATTTATATAATTATATTTTTACTAGAATGATTTAGCAGACGCCGATTTTTTTTTTTTTTTTTTTTTTTTTTTGATAAAACAAAAAAAGGGGGAAGGAGTTAGACGCAGATTTTTTTTTTTAAAAAAAAAAAAAAAACACGAAGAAGAAGAACAGGAAGCGCGACATGTTGGCCCAAAGCTCCTGTAACCCTTCCTACGGCAACGTGCCCGATTATAATGAAGAGAGTGCATAACTACCCATTGCTCACAAAACTAAGCAAATTTAAAAAATACACATCGGACCCAGCAATTAACCATGAAAGTATCGTAAAACCAAGAATCCATCGTTTTATCTACCCAAACCTGAAGGGCATATATAGCATGCAGCGGAGCCGTGCCCAAACCCACCATGCATCAGCAACACTAGTGCAGCAGAATACCCAGCACCTCCCTCACCCTCCCCATCCACGGCGTCGTCGACTTAAAACTGATCACGGTCCCATCATTGCCGGCGAGCACTCGGTACTTGTCCTTCCTCGTGAAGTTGGTGCACTCGAACCCGAGCGTGGCCGCCAAGATCCTCTGCACATGGTTGGCGACGTCATGCGGGCTCTTCCCGGCCGAGCATGTCGCCTCCACCGGCAACTGGTTCAGAAATGTCACCTCATACACCGGCCTGGGGTTCATGAAGAAGAATATCGGGTCCATGGCCTTCCATCCCCTAGCAGTGGTTGCGTGGAAGAATCCGACACGGTAATTCATGGCCACCGGCACGATCCGGTCGGTCAGCTCGGCGAAAAGAGCACTAAATCTTAACAAGAAGGGCTCTCGGCATGTCGTGCCCTCCGGGCACACCACAAGGTCGCCTTTCGCTAGCTCGGTCTTTATGCGCTCGGCATCCACCTGACGGTCACGACTCAGCCGGACGGTGCGGATCGGCGACAGGATCTCCGATAGGCGGGAGATGGAGTAAGTGACGGCCGGGACCTTGTGACGGAGGACCACGGAGAGGACCACCGGATCCATCAGAGTACGGTGGGTGCACGCGAAGAGGATGCCATTCGTCGAGCTGGATTGTGGCGGTGGAGGGCGGCCTCGCACGATAACTTCGCCGCCGAAGATCCCTACCACGTAAGGGATGAATTGCATCGGGAGGACTAGACCGATTGCGATGCGGACGAAGGCGACTACGATGCCAAATGGTATCCATAGGATGATGAGGAGAGCCATAAACGGCGTCGGGCGGCGAACGAGCCTTCCATCATGGAATATGACTGGCAGCGGGCGGATTGACTGGTCGTCGCGCTCGAGATCGGTGGCAAATGGTGGGTGGCGCTGTTCCTGCCCAGGTATATAAAGGGCTGTTGTTAGATTGTCAAGAAGACATCCTATCCATAACCAAAGGATTTCAAGAAGATATGGTGGCAAGAAGCTACTCTTCTTGTATTTCGAGACTCAACCAAAGTGTAAGTTTTGTTTCGTTTCCGTTTTTTACAGTGGGTGAAGTTCTGTTCCTTTAAAAAGCTATATATATTTTGCGCTGCTAAGCCTTCTATAATTCGTCACCAGATAGAAATGGATTCTTTGGTCACATATAAATTGAAAATTCATGCAAATTCATGATTTGGAATTTTTATTCAAAATTCACCTCTATCCAGTTTTCTTCCACAATAGAACTACCAAATTAAGTAACTGGCTGGTAACGCGCGCGCGCGCGCACACACACACACAAAAAAAAAAAAAAAATTAAAAATTAAAAATTAAAAATTTAAAAATAAAATCAGCTGCCAAATTTACCAATTTACATCCCAAAAAATTTTAAAAACATAAAAAACTTATAAAACGAACCCGTTTGGCCACATCGCATCTTACAAATTAACTCACCTTGCAGAAAGATAAGAAGGACCGAGCCAACGTCGACCTACCCAAACCGACATCCGGCATATTGCCATTAAACAATTCTGGCACGACCGACTGCTCCACTCTCCTCAGAAACCCTGTGGCAAACCCAAAGCGATTAACCTCAAGCTCACCGCCGACCACCTCGTCGGCACGCAGGTGCTCCTTCGCGAACCTCTCGGCCATGATCCTCGGGCACCTCGTGACCACCACCCGCCGGTCATACGAGCTGAACATGCCCCACGCCGCCATATCGACATCATCCATGTAAAACTTGGGAAGCACCGCACGCGACACCGCTTCGATCTCCGACATCCGGACCCCTGCGACCGCCGCGAATGTCATAAGCTTCGACCCCAGCTCGCCCATGCCGAGCAACCCAAGCAAGCGAATGGCCGGCCATAGTAGGAGCAGAATGGTGAAGCGGACCAGGCCGGATGCCTCGAAGGCGACGAGCATGAAGTAGGGGAAGTGGTCGGTGTCCTTGAGGAGCCCGCCTTCGAGCTCCGCCACGATGGAGCCGGAGTATCGTCGACTCTCCATCTCCCTATAAACTATTCCTTTTACTACTAATGCGTAGCCTAGCTACCTTCTGAGTCTATATCGTTCTTAGTCCAATTAATATGGACGCGAGATATGGTGATGGAGCTGGCGAACAGTGGTTGGAGAGGTGGGAGATATAGGGCGAGGGTACAGTGTTGAAGGTGGACTTTTTGACTTGTTCGTAGTTCTTGGGAGTCTTTGTGGGGGAGAACGAAGCTGTTTAACGATTCACAACCACCGCTAGAAGGGACGTCGACACGCCAGGGGTGTGGTGGTGGGCCTGTAAACCTAATCAACAACAAACCAATCTACTCCATATCCTGCATGCTCTCCTCCATTTTTGATGGCCGTCGGTTTTCTTTCCTGCCTGGCTCTCTCCCGTTTCATTTCCTGTTTGCTACCATTGACCACCGTGCTGGTCTAACGTGATATATTTATTATAGGAAACACGACCACATTCGTGGCTTGAGAGGACCTAGGGAAATGAGTTTGAAACTCTAGTAACTTGGATTTGAAGCTTGGGTTGGATGATTTATTATCCTTGATAAACATTGCATAAGATATATTATCCTTGATAATTAAACATTGTAAATGGCTTTGGAGAAACTTGGAGACAATGGGTTGAGAACTCTGGTCCGGACAAGGTATCTACTTTGTGTGGCAGTGCGTCTGTGTACGTTCACGATAAATGTGCCGGTGGCTGTTTGGATTGGAATACCAGTTTTCGATCCGTGACGAGATCACTTCCGCTCCAGGTTGAAAATGTCAAATAAAACAGCCAATTGATTTGCATGCTACGGGCTATTCAAATCGGTGCGTGCGTACGTACGTAGGATGCTTGATTTATGAGGATCGTCGATCACTTATGGGCCTGTTTGGTTGCGGAATACAACGGAGAATAAGGGGAATAAGCCTCTTATTCTCCCAAACGGCTCCGAAATCGAGGGGGAATAAGAGCTATTTCTTATTCTGGTCAAACGTAGTAATTCCAGAATTCCTATTCCACCCTTTCAGTGGAATAGGGTAATTCCTGTTTTCGTATTCCAGGGGTGATTTGGTCTTTTATATAAATTTATTTTTAATTTAATATTTATATCAAAATTTAAATTTAATATTAATAAATTTATTTTTAATTTAATATTTACATAAACCATACTAATAAATTATTTGGTATAACATCTTTTTAATATATCATATTATTAAATTATTATTAATATAATAATATATTTATTTAAATATAAAATTAAAAAAGAATTTTATAACTCATTTTATATTAATATTTGAGTAGGGGTATTTTTGGAATTTCAAAAAATTCCTTCCCTATTCTTGGTGGAATATCGACTTATTCCCGTCTCATCCAAACATCATTTAGAATAACACTGCATTAATTGCACTGGAATAAGGTGGAATACCAGATTTTCATCCAAACACAAATCGAGAATAACAACAAGAATAACCTATTCTTGAAGAATACCAATCCCTATTCCAAAAATCCTTATTCCGTTACCAAACACTACCTATAAGTCTTTGGCTCTTGTTGATATATGGTTGTTGATCAATCATCAATTTAAGACTACAAACATTTTACCATTTGCTAGCATCGATCTAGCAGATTAGAACATCTTGTTTATTCATATGGCCCCCCTGAGACGGACGTGCTTGTGATGAATTGTACCACTGTTGGAATTTGATACCATGGATCCATGGTGATAAGTTTGCATGGTTTCCGGCATGATTATCCAATCTATCAAATTGGTCACTACAGTAAAAAGGGTTAACGCCGACTCTTTTCTCTCGATGCTTTGGATAAGCATCGGGAGATACCGCAAACCCACCGGCGCTTTTGAAAAATGTCGCTATCCTCCGACGCTTATAAGTGTTGATATGTTTATTATTTTCCGACGCTTTTAAGCATCGTCGGATTTTCAACAAACATCAGGAACTCTGCCACAGTACCGACATTTTTGAATAGCATCGGCAAAAAAAGAGGCTACCGATGCTTATAAGCGTCATCGAATCCCCCTTCTTTTCTTTCCTTGATCGAGCCCTAATCTCAGTCTTCCGCCGCCACTCCCCCATTTCTTCTTTTCCCTCTCGTCGTTCATCTCCTCCGCTGGTTCGTCGCCATCCCGTGGTCACCGTTCCGTGGTCGCTGTCCCATGCCTCGTCGCCATCCTGCGTACGTCGTCGCCGTCCCAGCTAGGACTGGATCGAGCCAGCACTCCTCCATTTTTCCTCTTCCCTCTCCTTGTTCATCACTCCGCCAGTTCGTCACCGTCCCGGGGTCACCGTCCCGTGCCTCGTCGCCGTCCCAGCTAGGACCAGATCAAGCTGGCAAAAAATCATAGGTAAAATGTTTGATCCCTTTTTTTTTATGTTTTGTTTAATTATTTTGGTGATAATTATATTTCTATAATGTATTGCTCTCAGGGTTTGATGCATATTTTTGTTTTTGTTTTAATTTTTTGTTATTTATGATTTTAACATGCATGATAGTATTTTCTTACCGGCAAAGAATAAGTCATGAGAGAAGTGTAATTGTAATTTTAAGGACTTATTTGGATGGTTCTATCCAAAATTTTATTAGATTTGTGAGTTAGGTATGTACAACTAATAAAATTTGATTGGGTTATTTCTATATTCATGAATTTCCAAAATACTCGTGGAATGAGTCGGCCCATACCCCATTAGGAGGGAAAAGAAAGGCCTTTTGGGTATTTTTTTTTTTTACAAGATTCAGACCGGCCCACTCCTAAAAAAAAAACAAAAAAAAAAGGGGCCTTTATGAGATTCAAATCTAGCCAACCTAATTTTTCGGATTGAATTGGTCCATGGATTTTTGGTCCAATCATCTAGACAAGGATGTGATAGTTCGGTAACAATATCCATTTCTAAGCCAAAATAAAATTTAGAAATAAGGTTTGGAGAAATTTAGTGCATCAAAATTTTTCTAAAACTTTTCAAAAAAATTCTTCTAAAATAAAAAAATTTCTTTTATGCCGTGCATGATGTTGTTTTCTTGTATAACACAACGTGTTATTATAGTGTTATTAAAAAAAAATTGTATCTTTTTTCTCGAACACTTTTTACTAATGTATTGAAACCATCACGGTCCTTGTAACATATGCTAAATTATTCCTTCGTCAAGATCACAATTTAGAAACAAAGTCTCGAATATTCAACACGGAAAGAAATAAGTGTTTATTTTGAAAGGAAAATGGTCAACACTTTCAAGAATTGAACCAAAAAAAAATTGGTTTCTTGATGTACATTAAGCAATAAATTTAAACCAAACTAGCTAATCAAGATTCTATCAAAGAATAATTAATTATGTTATGTAGAACTACCTATTTTGTTGCCATTTTCTTATCAGGTATTTGACTGCTTGAAGAGTAAAGAAGCTCTGTAACCAATTTTAAAATTGGTTTAAGGTTTGTATATGGAGGCTATGATGATTATGTGATGTATGTTTGGCTGATTCAACTGTTTTCAATGGCAACAATCTTGAATGGCCTTCTTTTGTAGGCAACCGATTGTAGTCATTTTGATTTAGTTACAGATTAAATAGTATAACTGGGCCTCCTCCTTACTTTTCATTATTTATTGTTCTTTTTCTTAGTAGATTATTTCTATTTTTTTATAAATTTCTTGGTATATACCTACATCTTACTGAACATGTTATGCTTTAAGGTTAGTTTCATTATTGCAAATCTTTTATTTCAATACCATCTATAGTTTTGTTATGATCAATTATGGCTTTTTAATTATTTTTTAAAAAACTTGCATTGCATGGAAACATAAACCCGTCAATTAATTAAAATACATATTCTACGGCATCCGTATATTTATTTTATTTTTGTATGGATGGGAGAAATATGTACGGTGGTCAATTGTTTGTCCAATTTGGACAGTTTGAGAATTACAAATAATTTTATAGGTGCTTACAGTAATCAAATGGTATAGATAGAGTTCCAGATATATTTCGGATAGCATTTTCTTTTAGTTCTCCTCATACATATTTATTTGTATGGGGAGAACTAAGGAGAAATGCTGCCAAAATTTTTCTGGAACTTCTATTGCGTATCCTTTGGTTACTGTAAATGACCTATATAATTAATGCAATTCTTGAATAGGATAGGACCTCTTTACCTATTAGTTGGTGATAGGGTATATTTAATAATACTATAATTGATCTATTGAATAAACTTATTTTAAATTTATTCAGTTCTTATAAATATTTATTTATTTTAGTTAGTTTTATCTTACAATTGATAAGAGTTGAATAACTAAACCGAGAAATAGCAAAGAATATATGGTTGGAGTTCAGAATTTCATTAAATTTGATATGGAGAGAAGTAGTATCAATGAAAAGATTTTATGTTCATGCCAAAAATGTGTAAATTCCAGTTCTCTATATCCAAATACTGTTGAAGAACATTTGGTATGGAATGATTTTTTAAGAGGTTATACAGAGTGATTTTTTCATGGAGAGTCAAGGTTACCATCTACATGTTATCAAACCTCTAACATGGAACATATTCCTGATTTTGGATCTAATAACCAACAAAAAAATCTTGTAAGAGATGATGATATTAGGAGTTTGCTCAGAGATGCTTTTGAATATGGTGCTCAAAATCCTAAAGATTTCAATGGAGGACAAGTAGCAGATGGGCTACCTGATGGTCCTATATTTACTGAATCTATATATAATGGGGAGCCGATACCCCCAACTAATGTTGGAACAGATCGTTATCAGAAGCTGATAAGATATGCAGATCAAGAATTATATACTGGTTGCAAGAACTTTTCAAAAATTTCTTTTATTGTATATTTATTTCATATAAAATACTTGAATGGATGGTCTGGCAAGAGTTTTACTATATTGCTCAAGTTATTAAAGGATGCATTTCTTGAAGGTACTAGTTTACCAACATCTTATTATGAAGCCAAAAAATTAGTAAAGAAATTGGATCTTGGATACGAAAAGATTCATAGCTATCCAAATGATTGTATATTATATCGGAGAGAACATGCTGATCAAGAGTCGTGCCATGAGTGTGGATGTTCATGATGGATGAAACAAAAAGAAAATGAGAGTGAGGGATTAGATGAATTGGATGCAATACAAATTAAACAAAAGCCAGCAAAGGTATTACGTTATTTTTCTCTTATACCTAGATTAAAAAGGATCTATGTATCATCAAAGATAGCTTCGTCAATGAGATGGCATGATGAAAGATGTACAAAAGATGGAATACTGAGACACCTAGCTGATAGTTTAGCATGTAAAGTATTTGATGACAGACATCCTGATTTTGCCTTTGATGCTCGTAATGTCAGGCTGGGTTTAGCCAGTGATGGGTTCAATCCATTTTGGATCTTAAGTTCTGTCTACAGCACATGGCCAGTTTTTTGATTCCTTATAATTTGCCACCATGGATATGCATGAAACAGTCTTTACTTATTCTATCAATGGTCATTTCAAGTGATAAGGGTCCGGACAATGATATTGATATTTTCTTACAATCTTTAATAGATAAATTGAAATAATTGTGGGAGGGTATCAGTGCAGTTGATGCTTCGAATGGCCAAACATTCAATCTGCGGACAGCTCTATTATGGACTGTTAATGATTTTCCTGCATATGTTAATTTATCTGGCTGGAGCACTAAGGGACACGTTGTATGTCCTTCTTATGGTGAATCAACCCATTCAATTTGGTTAAAACATGGAGGAAAGTTTTGTTATATGGGACATCGTTGATGGTTGGAGGCAAATCATCCATTTCAATTTTAGAATGATTTATTTGATGGTACCATAGAGTTAGGATCTGCTCCAATTCTACCTTCTAGTTCTGATATTCGTAGACAAATGCTTTATATCAGACATAGTTATGATAAGATGACAAAGTCCTCTAAAAAGCGAGAAAGAGATGATGTTGAGACTTCAGCACAAGAAGTATCGAAGGAAGTCAATACTTGCACTTTAGATACAGCAGTGTTCGAGGATCCAGATAATTTCTTTGAATTTGAAAATGATGATGATATAATGACAGCATTATCCATCAGCATACTAAACAATTATAGAAGAAAAGAAGCATATTCTTTGACTTACCTTATTGGGAGCATAATATACTTCGGTATAATCTTGATGTTATGCATATAGAAAAGAATATTTGTGATAATTTGATTGGAACAATATTAAATCTTGATGGAAAGACTAAAGATAACATGAAGGTGCATCTTGATTTAAAAGAAATGGGCATCCGACATGAACTTCATCCATAAGTACTTGCAAATGATATAACTTATATCCCTTAAACATATTATATAATGTCTAGTTGAGAAAAAGATTTTTTCCTGACAGTTTTAAAGAATATCAAGGTTCCTGATGGATATACATCAAATATTTTCCGATGTGTGAATCTGAAAGAGCGAAAAATTTTAAATCTTAAAAGTTATGATGGATATATACTAATGCAAGATATTCTTCCATTGGCTTTAAGGTCGTCAATAATAAAATAAGTTATTACGGTTGTTTTTCAGTTATCATCATTCTTCAAGACATTATGTTCTAAGGTTCTTGATCCTCAAGAGCTTGATCAGTTGTAATCTCAAGTCATACTTACGTTATGTCAGATAAAAAGGATATTTCCTCCTGGATTTTTTATGATTATGGTTCATCTACTTATTCACCTAGCTTCGGAAGCTAAACTTGGTGGACCGGTACAGTACAGATGGATGTACCCTATCGAGAGGTAATACTGTAAAACTAAACATTCATAATTTAGATATCTTTTTCATTATTTAATATGATATTAATATTAAAATTTTAATAAATATTATACTTTTTGAATGTATCTTGTACGTTTGAATGATAATGTACGAAACAAAGCCCATCCTAATGGCTTAATAGTAGAGGGATATATTACTGAAGAGTGTTTAATATTTTGTTCAAGATATCTCGAAGATATAGAGACTGTATTCAATCGACCTCAACATCATGGTAATACTATGGAGAATACAGATCTATACAAATTTGCATCTTCCGGAAGATTTATAGGAAAAGCTAAAAGTATTATTCTTGACCATAAATCCTTGTCATAAGCACACCGTTATGTATTGCTACATAGTGACATAATATCTGACTATCGCAAGTTAGTCTATTTATACATAGATAAAACTAAATATTAGACATATTGTTATCAAACTTATATTTGATTGTCATGTAATGAATTTTTAGTTGTACAACGATAAGCCAATCATTTCACTCGTCCTAATCCAAGGATTGAATAAAGATGGTTGGTTGAGTTATTCCCTAATTGGCTTGCCAATCAGGTTAGTATATATAAGTCATATAATAATTTTACATACATTTAATATCGAATAAGTGATCGATAATTGATATTATATTTTCTAGGTACTGGTACTGATGAAAAAAAATTGTTCAGCAGAACTAATAGCACTTGCTAGAGGTCCTAATTATATTGTGAATAAATATAATGATTTTATTATAAATGGCTTTAAATTTCATACCAAGGAGCGCGAGAAATTTAGAAAAATTTGGAACTGTGGTATTATGGTAGAAGCAAATGAAAAATTTTTATCATGGTATACTTGAAGATATTTTTGAGTTGGATTATTATAAAAAATTTAAAATTGTATTATTTCGATGCGATTGGATGGATATAATATACCAAGAGGTTTGAAAAAGGACTCAAACAGATTCATACTTGTCAATTTTTCAAGATTGATATATACATGTGTGTTATTGAAGGATGATCCATTTATCTTTTCGTCTCAAGCTCGACAAATTTTTTATGTACAAGACTCGAAAGATAAAGAATGAGCTACTGTTATTAAGACAAAACTAAGAGACTTGTATGACATGGAAAAAAGGGTGGAAGAAGAAGATGATGATACTTATACTCAATGTATGCCTTATAATATTATGCCAGATGATCATATAAATGATATAACCATTTTAGTTAGGTTGGATTTCAAAGAAGGTACAGCTAGTTGATTATGATAAGTAAGTAGTTTATAAGATGATTTACATTTTTACATGAATAATTATCCTATCTTTTAAATAGCAATTCATTTTCGTTATAATTTGATTATAATGTTGACTGACTTGGTTTTTAATAATACATGTTAGGTGCACCATGCCTCGAAAGAAGTGCCTATCGGATGTACAGTTTCAGTTTTCTCAGACCGAGGCTGGTACTTCGTCATAGCAGCCCAATGAGAGTCGATCAGTTTCACATCAGTTTGATACTAGTCTATCTATTTCTGCACATCCGGCGGAGGCCAGTACCTCTCCACATCAAGACAACGCCATTCCCTCAGAGTCAGCACATCATGATACTCCTACGGATCATCCAGATGATGAACCTATCATTGATGACATACAGATACATGATAATTTAATAATTTCATCTCATTTTAATTCATACATATGCAATAGTTTTGATATATAATTTTCAATATTTTTTTGTAGATGGATCCAGGAGACTTGGGAGGAGACGAGGACCCATGCTAGTCCATGATGTGTGGCAGTTACCTGAGAGTGAGAGGATAGTCATAGAGTGCAACAAGCTAGGCCAGCCTATTAAGAAAGCTGCTAGCTTGTTGACTAGTTTTTTGGAGACGGTAGCACACCGGGGTCAGCTATGTCCCCTAAATTATCCGAAGTGGAACGACATGCTTCCTGCCTATAAAGTAGAGATGCTACGAGTTGTACAGATAAAAAAATTGATATATTACTTTATATCTTGGGTTTTTAACAAATGCATTGCTTATTTCCTTTAATACTTATTTTATTGTTTATTTATATTGTAGAGCAAGTTCGTTCTCCCTCCAGATTGTTCTGATTTTGTGTTTAAGTCTCTCAATCGCAAGTGAAAAGAGTATAAGACGAAGTTGAAGGGAGATTACAAGCAAGAGGGTAGGACAGAGGAGCAGGTTGCAGCTACTTGTCCTCCTGATGTTCACCCTCATCAGTGGAGGGAGCTGGTGCACTATTGGTTCTCCGAGAGGGCACAGGTTGTGTAGCATTATCAAACATATAAATTTATAATTTTTAATATAAATTATATTTATACAATATATAACATAGTTTTAATTTTATTTTGTAGACATATTCTGCTATTACTGCACGAGCAGCTCGGTCTGTTCCTCGTACAGCGGGATCAAAGAGTTATGCATGGCTCAGGCATGAGTTTGTATGTTTCTCATCCTATAATATATTTAGTATATTTTTAGTTTTAACATCATGTATCATCATGTATCATGCATGTGCCATGTATCATGGTACGGGGTATAAGATGTATCATTTATAATTTTTTTGTAACATTTATTATTTCTATAGGCTGATTAGCAAGGGAGGGAGCCTGGTGAGGTGGAGTTCTATCGGATGACTCACGTTCACCAAGATGGCAGTTTCATTTGAAAGGAGTCCAGAGATATATTTATATTTTTTTATTTATATTATATCATGATTTATAATTTTATTTTTATTAAGTATTAATATATGATTTTTTTATAAAACATAGGAGATGGCTACCTCTATGATTGCCGAGCATGGTTGTGAGGCTACATCATCTACTTAGAGCAATCGCATCGAGGCCGAGGTATTCTCGAAGTTGATGGGACCAGAGTGTCCTGGACGAGTGAGGGGTTATGGGATTGGAGTTATCCCTATTCAGTTATCTGAGGTGAGTAGATTTACTCGGAATGCTAGAGATAGTCATGATCATTCACGTGTTCGTCAACTCGAGGATGAGATAGCAGAGCTCAGACAGACACATAATGCAGACAGAGCATAGCGTAATGCATACAGAGCAGAGATGCAGATTATGAGGGCTCAGCTTGAGCATGTTACATCTGTTCTGCATATGTTCATGTCATCTCAGGTAAGTAATTATTTATAACTACATATATATATAATGTATATATCGTAACTATATATATGTATATCTTATAGGTTCCTGATGCATCTGCCAGTCGCAGATAGGATAATAACCAACCTCATGCGGATCATTGATGCCATTGATGCCAGTTGATTTTTTTTATTATTTGTGTTTGTCTTTTTATGTATTTGAACTTGGATCGAGTTTGAGTATATGTTGATACTTTATATATATATAACACTCTTTATATTGACTTCATGTATATTTGGTGTTTGGAGTATGAAAGTTGTGTTTGTGTGATACAATTTTCACTTAAATGATGTTTGATTCCATTTTGTATATCTTTGGCTATATGTGATACAGGTTTGAATGAAATGATATGTCATTTTGATGATAATGTATACAAGAGTGTTTGAATGAAATGATATGTCCTATCTGCCAGTCGCAAATAGGACGACAACCAGCCTCTCATTGATCATTGATGCCATTGATGCCAGTTGATTTTTTTTATTATTTTTGTTTATCTTTTTATGTATTTGAACTTGGATCGAGTTTGAGTATATGTTGATACTTATATATATATAAAACACTCTTTATATTGACTTCATATATATTTGGTGTTTGGAGTATGAAAGTTATGTTTGTGTGATACAATTTTCATTTAAATGATGTTTGATTCCATTTTGTATGTCTTTGGCTATGTGTGATACAGGGCTGAATGAAATGATATATCATTTTGGTGATAATGTATACAAATTTGTGTTGGTGTATGTATTTGATGTATACAAGTTTATGTTGATACAGGCATATTTTTAAAATAAATAAATAAATAAATTTGCCGATGCTTTAAAGCATCACTATCTTACCAATTGCTGATGCTTTAAAGCGTCGATATCTTAACGAATACCGACGCTTTTTAAAAGTGTCCGCAGGTTGCGTCCCCACGCTTACATAGCCGATACTTTTGCGATGCTTTAAAAAGTATCGGAAGATTTCTTGCCAATGCTTAAAAGTATCGGCAAATGTCCCTAAAAGCGTCGATAAATTTCTTTTTTACTGTAGTGGGTGCATGATATACTAGATAAGGACAAAATGGAAGTGAATGATATACGGATGAGAAAGAGAATTTGACATCAAATTAATTAAAGTTGTAACACAGGTAAGGTTGTATGCATAGCTAAACAGGTGTTTTATGACTTAGTTGATATGATCATTCAGTTAGAAATCTCCGTACCTTTGCTCAGGACCAAGAGAACACTGATAACAATATGGTCCTTGTTCGCAAGCTTGATCCTTTCTAGAATTCAATTATTAATTCTACTTGCTTCCAAAAGATCTGAAAAGTATTGCTATTGTGATGGCATGTTCGATGGAACCTTCCATTGCAAAAGTATACTTTGACAATGAAGTGTGGGTGGATATTTTAGATCCATCTTGAACCCACCCATCCGTCCAAATCCGCTTGCGATAAACACGTTGGAATCAAGACTTCTTATAACTTGGTTGCGCTTTAGGCCAACTTAATTAACTATGAGAATGTTAATGAGTTGAATTAGTAAAGTCCCTTGAATTGAGAACTGATTTAAATCACTCCATCAATTGAATAACAGGGGCCAAACATTTTTCATCTTTTTTGTTTTAAAATTTTAAAAGTACAATCTAAAAGAATAAAGAAAAGAAGCTCAACTTGATTAAAATTAATCAATTCATGTTTTTAGCCCTCAGATCTTATAACTAATCACAATTAGCTGGCCACACCTCTGGATGTAGCACCAAGGCGTCTGGTTCAATTGTATCCTATGGTCCATGAGATTATCGACCCTTGGTCCACGTGATTTGGAAGGTAGTGGAATCCATCGTCCAAGGAGAACAAACAACTAAAAAGTTAATGATGGGTCCGGCAATACGATTAAAATTTATCATACGTTCTTTTCAGTCTTAATTTCTTAACATTAATCTTTTACTTCCCTGATAATACTAGATTTTCGGTACTTAAAAAAGACACTGAATAGCAGCTAAGTCTAGTCTTTGTTTAAAAGCCTAGCTAGAAGTTTGGCCACCAGCCACCCATGAGTCTATACCTGCACAAGATCTTAATCCATTTATGAGAAACAAACAATGAAAAACCGTTTGCGGAATGGTATATCAAATTCTCTCGTCAACTTCCACCGTTCAGTATCTCCACTATGATCTTTGATATACCAACTGACATCTAGTCCGAGATACCATCCAATAAGTGTTATAGCTTCCATTCTTTCGCCATCTCGATCCTCCTTGGTGAAAGAGAAAATGCACTTGCAATTAATTCTTCTTCAATCTGGTGTTCTTCAAATTAAAGATCCGGCGCATTGACAAAAAAAAAAAAAAAAAAAAAAGAAAAGGAAAGAAGAAGAAGAAGAAAAAGAAAAGAAAAGAGAAAAAAAAAGAAAGAAAAAGAGAGATACATGCATTTTCCGGTGCAAAGCACTTCAGACTTTTGCCCAAAAAATTAATAAGAGGACTTTTTTTTTTTTTTTTGACTAAAGTGGACGATTCAAATAATTTTAATATAGATATATTAAAAAATAAAAAATAAAACATTTCTGAAAACTTTCAAAATAAATTGAAAGTTGATCTATAATATCTATTTAAAGTTTTTTTTTTAATATAGACAAGCGATCACATTACTCTAGTACGAGAGCAGTCCAAAATATTGAAAAAGAGAAAATCCTTTAATGCATGCAATACGCTATCACCCTAGCACCAAGTCCAATCTCTAGAATACTTGGTCATAAAGAAAGCAACCCGATTAACTATACTGTTCACCTTCTAGAAGACATGGCGAACAGAATTGCCATGGAAAAAAGGAGCGATCGCCAAATATTTCAAAGTAGTGGGTGGGAAATCTTCTCTTGTATCCAGTAGACAACTGTAGCAAAATCTTCTTCGATAAAAAACCTCTCCACCCACAGCTCCTGTCTAGTACAGGTGATGCTTGTCAAAGTGGCTCTGAGCTTGGCTTTTGGGATCGATAGCTCAAAGAGAGAAGAGCACCCGGTTGCCACAGCCTACCATCTAAATTCCATATAACATATCTAGTACCGCCCTTAGCATTACAAACACTGTTATCAAAATTTACCTTGACAAACCTCAGAGGAGGGGACTTCTAGGAAATGAAAATAATCCTCCAGGTCATTGCCAAGATAGCACGGGAGTCCCAAGATTCCAACACTTCAAGGGATCATATACTAGGAATATCATAGTAGTAGTACTCCATAATCATGAAAATAGATCTCTTAAGTACTCGGACGGTGAGCAGGTATGACCTCAGCCTCGAACACCATGCTGTTCCTGGATAGCTAGATCTAATAAGCAATATAGGCAGACCGATAACCCATCTTGCCCAAACTCTACTGGATCATATCTAGAAAGGAACTTAGCCAAGACCCATATCCCCCCTCCTAGGTCTGGCTACTTGCCATCCTCCAAATTAGTTCTCGAACAACTCAAGATGGCGTGCTCAATGGACTCCTCCTCCAATCCACAAACTAGGCAAGATACTGGTAGATCCATACTTCTATCCCTAAGCATTGCCCGTGTCGGGAGACGATTCCAGGCAACTTTCCAAAGGAATAGTTGCATCCTGGGATGGGCAGCCACTTTCCAGATTCAGATTACTATGATTCTCTTATTAGATGAAATCCTGCACAGCTCAAAAAGGGTACTGGAAGGAGCCTTAGGACAGCAAGACTAGTGCCATACCCTCAAATCCTGGCTACAGTGGATAAAAATAGGGATGGTGAGGATTCGATCAGTGAGCTGACTTCCAAAGAGCCAAGTGACATCCTATACTCTCCAGCCCTTATCGTCATCCATCAACAAGCTGCAAACTCAAAAATGGTCGTCGGCCTCCATGCTAACATAGGTCGGCTTCTAGGATAGTGGAATGCTGGAGATCCAAGCATCATAACTCACATCAACCGAAGTCCCATCTCTAATCAACCATTTGACTTAGGCCAGCATAGTAGGATCTCAAGCATAGATCTCCTTCTAGATGGAGTAACCATGGATAGTCTGAATCTGAGAACCTTATCTCCAAGCTCCATACTGGGCTCTCATCACCCTACTTCACAAGCAGTCAAGCTAGAGAAGGTATATCAAAGCATGTTTGGTAATCAGCACCTCCCTCATAACTAAAGTAATTAAATCCCAAGGGTTCCATCCCTCGCTGATTGACAGACCATCTTCCAGGACACGAGGAGTAGCCCTCGATTATCATGTCTTAAGCTCTACAAGAAGTTCCAGAAGAGCTGTTTCAAATCCCTAAGACAAGAGCTGGGCAGCATAGTATTCGCCAGGAGGTAGACTGGGATAGAACTCAGGATCGTTCTAATAAGAGTAAGCCAGCCCATCATGGATAGGGTAGTAGCTTGAAGGCCCTGAAGATGGTCGTGGACCCTTTGCTCTATGGACTTACACTTAGCTCTTCGAAGTCTCCTTCCTATCTTAGGGACACCCAAGTAGGTAAAGGTCTCGGTCTGCTCAGAGATTTCCAGTTTGGCTTGAATGGCCTGCTTCGTCTAGGCCTTCATTTTAGACTGAAAATAACTATGGACTTCTGTAAATTCACAAGCTAACTAGAAGCATGACAGTGTATCTCAATAATGGTGCTGAAGCATCTCGCATTCCATGAAAAATCCTGATCAATAAGAAAACAATCATTTACAAAAAAAAGATGCGAGAGAGGTTGGGCTCTGGGGGTCAGTTAGTAGGGCTCCAATGCTAATCCCTGAACTGCGACTCTCAGAGCATAGGAGAGAGCATCAATGCACAAAATAAATAAGTAAGAAGAAAGGGGACAACCTTGGCAAAGCCCATCCATCGAGTGAAAGTACTCGATCAGTGTACCATTGACCATGATGGCAAAGCTAGGAGCCTCCACACAGTCTATAATCCATCTGATTCACCTTTCCTGGAATCTAAAGTCTTGAAGCATCCTTCAAAGAAAGCGTCGACTCATCTTGTCATAAGCCTGCTTCATGTCCAACTTGATCGCCATAAGACTTGCCGGGTGGGGGCACGTTGAAGGTCATGCATGAACTTCTGAATGAGCAGGACATTGTCAGTGATGTACCATCCATCAACAAAGGCCCCTTGCTCTGGGTTGATAAGGTAAGAAATGATCAGCTACAGCCACTTGATCAAGATCCTAGCAAATCCCTTGTAGAGGGTGGTATATAGGCTGATCGATCTAAAATGTCTAGGAATAAAAGCATCAAGTCTTTTAGGGATGAGAGTAATTAGTGTCTTCTTCTACTCAGTAGGGATGCCATCTGAGTAAAAGAATGCCTACACCACCTCGATCACCTCATCCCTAATAATAAACCATTAATGGTGAAAGAAAAGAGAGGGAAAACTGTCTAGCCTAGGGGCCTTGCCCTCTCAAAGGGATCAGAGAGCCTGATGTACCTTTATTATGGACACCAAGCGAGTCAGGTCCAAGTTCTCCCGATCAGAGATACAGTCCACCAGCTGAGAATCTTGGGAAAAAAAATCCTCATCCAATGACATAGTCCACTGAGACCTGAAGAACTAGAAGATCTGCCTCTCGATCTTATTACTATCAGTTACCACTGAGCCTTCATCCTCCCTCAGCTATCTGATTTGGTTGGTCGATCTCCATATCATAGTAGATAGGTTAAAGAATTGTGTTATGGTCACCCTCCTTGATCCATTGAACTCTTGACTTCTATCTTCAAAGAGTCTCCTATTATCCCAATAAGGAGTGGTGTGATGAGAGGTTGTAGCCTAGCAACCTCAGGTCAACCTCCTGGAGACCCCCTTTTGATCCTCTTGCCTCTATAGATCCACAATGTCAGCCTCTACCTTCTCAACCTGCCTGAAGATGTCACCGACCTCGAGCCATTTCCATTGTAAAGGCCTCCACCTAGCCAACTACAATCTCTTGGTTATCCGGTACCTCGATTCTCCTTTAATCATCATCCTCTATATGGCCCTGATCAGATCCCACGATCTCATATAGAAGGTCCAAAGCTTCTCAAACCAAAAAGGAGGTATGGGCATGTGCAGGCTATTAGTAGTAATGAGAACTGGGTAGTGATCCGATACAATCCTCGGAAGGTACTGCACATGGTGCCTAGGAAGTGCTCAATCTAGCCAGCTGTCGTAAGTGCTCGATCAATTATTTTCCAAACTTTGATAACCCCTAACAGGTTGTTGTACCAGGAGAATCGAGGTCCAGAATAACCAAGATCAATCGGGCTTGCATCGCCCATAAACTCCTGAACTCCTTAGACTTGATGCTATCCATAATCTACCCGCCCCTCATCTTCTCGTGGGACCCCAAATGTAGTTGAAGTCCCCAGTGATAAGAGAAGGAAGGCTCTAGGACACCAACCTACAGATCTCAGACCAAAGTACCTTTTGCTCTCTGTACTCAGTGCATGCGTACATGCAAGATAAGAACCAGGGACCACCAAACTACTTTGAAATGATCAGGATAACTTGCTGCTCACACCTATAAAAAATATCGATCCTCACAAAGCCCCGTCTCCACATTACCAGAATCCCTCTTGACAAGCCTCTCAACTCCACAGCATGGTGCTCCACCCATCTCCACATCACTAGAATCTCCCTTGATAAGCCTCTCAACTCCATAGCATGGTGCTCCAGCTCCATGTCAGCTGGATTCGCCATTTGATGCGATCAAGGCTCCTTCTGGATAGTCTGGTCCTAAGCAGAATATGGATGTTTGGACAGTGCTGCTGAAGTATTCTTCTAAAGGAAGTCTAGAATGTGGGTTTGCTCACCCCTCAGGTATTCCAAATCAGTAGCCTAATGATGACAACTGGTATAGAAGGGGATCCACTCTAGCACCCCCCTCATCCTAAATCTCCATCTCAATTTTGACGGTTGATGTGTTCATTATCAAAGAGCTCTCCCCTGCCCCTTGGATGGCCTATCTCAACTGATCCACAGCAACCTCGCGACTCATGTCTTGGGACTCCACCATACTTTTTGGCCCCTGTATAGAAGGCCCCTCCTCTTTTAGAGCACTAATAACTAAGGACAACTCCTCTTGAATCGGTGTAGCTGCCTCCTCCCCTGGATCTCCAACAAAGAAAATAAAGATCCTAGGCCTCCCCCACCCACTAAGAGCTTCTCCCGAGTCACTGAAGGGTTAGGATCATTATCCAAGATCTTGATTTTCTTCTCTGGTTCCTTGTTGGGCCTACCAAGCTCCAACCGAAGCGAGCCAGGCCTCATTCCCACCCGGCCCACATGCAGAGTAGGAGTTCGGGCTCACTTAGGCTAGCCCAAGCTCACTGCCGCTTCTCTCCCACGCACTAACAAGCCACTATCACCGTGCACTTATGGATCTGGCCCGATTCTAGCACCCCAAAATGGCCCATTTCCCCCACACCACCGTCAACGCTCCCCTTGCTGGAACCGGCTATTAGGCGAAGGGGAGATCTGTGCTGGGCAATTTTAGTTGACTAGATCTAACTATCGGAATTCGGTGCTAGGTCAGCCTGGCCCTGCCAATCCAAGATGGCTCCTTGCTAGCATGCCTCAAGATGGAACCAAGACCTTCCAACTCAACTCCCATCCTCCCTGTTCCACCCATCACCTCTAGCCCAGGTTTGCCATTATTGGACTGCCACCAGCTAGGGCCCAAGAACACCGCCCGCCACCTCATCTTCTTCAGCTTCGACCACATTCTCCGATTGAAGCCCCATTGGAGATCTTCCGCTGTCCCAGCCTTCCACACATTTCTTCCCTAAGCTGTGGAATTGCTTGCACAGGAAGCAAACTCTCCTAAAGTTCTCGTACACAAACCTTTGCCAACGATTATCCTTTGAACCACCGTTCAGCACCCTAGATCTTAATGGCTAGAAAAGATCAATCTGCATATAGTGATGGGGGACACATGGGTAGGATCGTTGGTGAGCCTAGAAGTCACCAAAATTAGGGTATCATTTTTTTTAAAATTTTTTTCTAGGGTGGTGAAGGAACAATGGGGATGGAAAACTTGGGGTTTGGAACTCATGGACTTTGGAACTTACCCTAACGAAGAGACCTCTTACCTTTAAGGCATCACACCCTCCTCGATACTTGGAGGCGCTAGGATGAATCTCAAAGGTCACGAGGGGATAAAGAAGATGGAATGGGAAGGAGATAACTAGACATGACCTCATATCATGTCCTGGGGTTGGATCTCACACCCTCTCCTCACGGAGTGGAAGAAAAGAATCCCTTTTTCCTAAAACTTATTTTTAATTGACCAAACTCCTCTTTTTACAAAGGACCGAGGGTGGTATTTATAGACATGTTCAACCCTCATTTGAATTTGAATACAAGATAAAAAGATAGGGATGATTCAAATTCAAATACAAGATAGGATAAGATAAGCCTATCCATATCTCAATCCTAACCAACTAAATCCTAATTCAAATTTTATGACGTAAATTATTCTATCGAAAAAAGTTTTATGATGACAAGTTATTCATCGAAAAAAAATGAACTCTTTCACCATGAATTTATTACCATTGGGAATAATTGAAAGTTTTACCAACAAATATATATCCGTTGGCAAAAAGGTTTAAGTATCAACACATATATAACTATTATTATCAACTGCTAATGCCTATAAATATACTCGTTGAGAAAGGCCGTCGGGAAAAGTATAGTTTTTTATGACGGGAATTTTTCTATTGAAAAAAGCTGTATTTATGATGACAAATTATCCGTCGAAAAAAAATAAACTCTTTCACCACAGACTTATTACCGTAGAGAATAATTAAAAGTTTTACTAACAAATATATATCCGTTGGCAAAAGGTTTAAGGAAACATATATATCTATTATTATCAATAGCTGTAAATATATTCGTTGGGATAGATATACTTTCGCCATTGAAGTACTTTGCTGGAAATATTTTTTTTCTGTTTTTGGTTTAACAAAAATATCCAAATTATAAATTTGTCTATCAATGCTACAAAATTTTCAAAATGAAACTCAAAACTTAATTAATCAAATCATAAGATTTAATCAAATTGCACAATTCATCCACCATAGACATATTATAAGTTGTTCACATATATATATCAACATAATTACATAGAGTCATATTTAATATAACTAGTAACCACCAATAGACAGAAGCTAAATTCTAATAAAACAAAAGAAAGTTTTGTTTCCATTGCTTCATATTTCAACCATGAAGATGCCCGCAACAATAAAGATGCTTCAACTTATTCCTTTGCTCTGCGCGATAATTCCACCTACATCCAAATCAAACAAACATGGAAGTTAACCTCAATTACATAATGCATGTAAATTAATATTTGAGATAACACTTTATAAAATTAAAAAATTCTTCAAATTTATCTCCTTGTATCATGTAAATTAATATTTGAGATAACACTTTATAAAATTAAAAAATTCTTCAAATTTATCTCCTTGTATGACAAATTACTTAAAACCATGCAATACAAGTATCATTAATAACCAGCATATAAAGTATTAATAGGATCATATGTTTTATAGTGCTAGACTTTTAGAATTTAGATAAAAACTATTTATATGTCAAATTTATTAATGTAGAGAAATCACTTTACAATAATAAACATACCTAAAAAAGGACTTACTATTATACTTGCCCTCCCACTTGTACAAGGGCACCAAATTTTATCCCTTAGATCTATGTGCTCGAATGCAAAGTCAAGAAAATCTTTCACTCCATTTCTATACTCAAGAAATAATCTATTAGTAATCTGCATCCATCTTTTACTTATTCCAGCCATACCGTCCTATCAATTAAGAAAAAAATAGGAAAACATTAACAAGTTGCAAAAGCATATTATCAACAAAATAATGAAATGATTATTACTCATCTATGCCAAATAGAAACATATATACAAGAACACTAAAAAGAACACTACAAGGCCTATCAAAGTAAATTTGCCAATAAAGCTCAACAAATACTTGAAGTTTAATTTATAATACTATATTATGGTCTTACAATTAATGTAAACACAATAATAATATTTAGGCTTTTTATAACATCGACTGTAGCTCATTGTAGGCCAAAAAATCAACATTAGTCGTTGCAAAATTAAATCCACAAAGGCACAAACCATCCACTCCACTTACCAAGATAACAAGAAAACATTCCATAACCAAATTACTGGTATTAATTTGCAATTCATGGCCCTTACACCAAAATTTCAGCTCAGGAAAGTATCAAGTAGTTTGACAAAAAGCAAAACAAATAAGGTCAAATCATGTGCATGAGTCAAATTAAAATCCATTTGATTTTTTTTAACTACAATATATGAAGGTAAACTCTTTAAATAAAAACCTTCCCAAGCCCCTGAACCATTCCAAAAATTTTTCTACTAACCAATTACGTTGACCACAAAACAAACTTCCCATTCTCCCAAGAAGTACCATTCGTTCTAGGGTATGGATCCAATTCTACATCTCTCTAAAGCCATGCATGGAATTAATTAAGATTATGTCACAAATTGCATTACTTAAAAACAATTTTCATGATATCTTTTAGTGATGTTTAATATATATATATATACACTAAAAAGCTCTCTTACTTATCAAGTTACGTGCATGTCTAAAATTTATCTCTTTTTCAGAATGCCGTACATGATCTAAAAAAAAGTTTGCCAGTAATACGTTAACTTTCACCAAGAACAGTAAGTATTTTAAAGAAAATGACCATTAAGAATCGGAAATATTAAAGTTATTTTCCTTCTTTATTACCCATGAGGCCTTGACGCGGGAAAACAAATGTGTAAATAGGTATAATTTTTTTCTGAGAAATATAAATGTACAAAACATCATTCTCAGGGCTAATCCTAAAAAATTCAGCAAAATTGGATTGGATCTTATATAATAATCTGTTAGCCTTCACAATCTATTTTTTTTAATAAAAAAACCCATCTTAATATTGGCTTAAATTAATCCCATGGACCTGTTGGGTGGAACCGGAATCCCGGTGGAACTTCTAAGACCTTCTTCTTTAGATAGTAGAGGAGGAGCTCCTCCTTGGTCGGGTGGAATTGGAACCCCGGTGGCATTCCGGAGTTCGACGGTGACAACAACGATGATGCGATTCTCCTCCCTCTGTTTCTCTCTCCCTAACCATCACGATCGATCTCGGCCCCCGCTCTGTTTCTCTGAAACATTCCCTCTCTCTCTCTTTTGGACCACCGGCCCCCTCCCCCGACGGCCCCCCCGTGGCCCCGCTCATCCCCATTGCCGACGGCGACCCCCCTATTTCTCTCTTCCTTCTTCTTCTTTCCTATTTCTCTATTTTGGACCCCCGGTCCCCGCTCCCCTGGAAGCCCCCTCGCGGCCCCCCCTCCCCCGGTAGTCCCCCCATGGCCCTGCCCCTCTCCACTGCCGACCTCGACCCACCTCCCCCGGCGCTCCCCCTCGCGGTTTCGCCCCTCCCCACTATTGACATCGACGGCGGTTCTCGAGTCGAGTCCAAGGAGAAGGTCCCCTCGTCATCACCTCCGTCGACCAGCACCGTGATAATCTTCCCTCGCCGGATCCATCAAAGAAATTAAAAAAAAAAAGCCATCAACCAAAGAAAACGAACTTACCTTCGACGCCGCCGCCGCCGATGATCTCCACCGCCTTCGCCGCCACCGACGGGTTGCCGATGTCGTCCTAAAGTTGGAAACGGAGAAAAGTGGGACTTAACCAAAAGAAAAAAAAAAAAAAAAGAAAGGCTGAAATTGAGATGGTCGCGGAAGTTTGTGGGCCGTGCCAAATGCAAAAAAAGATGGCCCATTTTCTATGCCCAATCTAGATGGCCCGTTGGAAATAAAATTATTTCCCATGATTATCCCTTATCCATCGAAAAAAATCATACATAGCACCATGGTACCAAAGAAAAAAAATTCGATCCATTCCCTACGCGCAAACCAAACGACCCATTGGAAATAAAATTATTCCCCACAATTATTCCTGAAAAAATCATGCATAGCATAAAACAAAAAGAAATTCGGTCCATTCCCTACGCCAAATCCAGCCGGCTTGTTGGGAATTAAATTATTCCCTACGATTATCCTTTATCCGTCGAAAAAATTATACATAAGAATATATTTCCAACAAACAAAAATATTTATATTTTCTTTTTTTCTATATATAATTTATTATCCAACAAAAATAATTAATATATATATATATTATTTTTTATTTTTTTTATTTTTTTATTTTTTTATTTTTTTCTTCTAGCGCGTGCTCCAAAAAATTCGAGGTGAACCTCCAACAGCCATCCAGTTGTCCCCAAGTTAGCTAGGGCTACACCCCGCGCTCGGATCGCCATAATTTGTATTAGTGGGTACGTGAAAATGACTACCCGGTTTCAAGGGAGAACACGTTGCATGTTGACACCAGCTGGTCATAGGGCAATCCAGCTGGGGATCTACGGAGGAGATGCATGATACCGCCATATATAACATCCATCCTCCTGAGTGAAGCTGGCTCTCGTTTGACCAGCCTGCCTGCCTGCCTGCCCATCAAACAAGTGTCCAACTTGGTTCTTAAATTTTATTTTATTTTATTTTTATAGGAGTGGCACCCAAGCTTGAAGAATTTTTTTCAAACACTGCATCTGCACATATCTAATAAAAAATGCAATGCAATTCGTTGGTGCTGAATATTTTCAAACACCAAAAATACTAGAGAAAGTGATAGAGAAGGGGATGCGAGCTAGTCTTTGATGAGCAGTGCATGCAAAAAAGCCCATACCGGAGGTGGCTTTGATACGAGCACTTCAACGTTCAATTTAGTTTCTAAGCCAATAATATTAAAGGGCATAGCATAAAAGCTTGCATACCTTGGAGGACTTGCATGAAACCTTTTTTTTTTATAAGTGAAGGATCAAGGATATTTTTGGAATAATGAAAATCTTGCTTGATCCAGTAGGAAGTGGCAGAACACTCCACGTGGACCGCTTGGGGCCTCATGTTGGAAGAGAATGTCTTGTCCTTTTTAATAAAACTTTATCACTTATATGGAGCTAGCCACGCTTCTTTAATGGAGACATGGGTTACTGTGTAAGTCTAGGCGCGTCTTCCTTAATTGCATGGATATGGCAATGATTAGGGATCTTAAGGTGCGATGAAAAGTCCAGTCGCATAGCGGGAAGCTATGATAGCGAGCATAGGAATTGTGGGTCTTGAAAAAATTGAGTGGATGTACTACCTAAGGATTTATCAACCTGAGAGCTTTCTTGGTATCAGAGGGCTAGTCGGTTAAGGGGATTCGTTCGAGTGACTCCCAGCTAGAAGTGGAATGCATTGAAATGACTAGGGTCGTCAAATTGTGGGGATTGACCATTGTCAAGGTCAGGTTGAATGGAGATGTTTAGTGGATGACCTTCAGCATTGTTTGATTGGCCAGTGCATTCTTTTATGGTGGTCAAGCGAATAGGCAAGGAGCCACCATGCGTCAAGCACGTGGTCAGACCCGATGAGTGGTTGTGAGCATTTGCTAGATTTTCGGAAACATGTGCTATCTATAACCGAAGTTCGCTAGAATGGAGATGGTGGGTGGCATTCTACATAGTTTGATATTAGAGTATTCCTCGTGGATAGGTAAAGGGGTTGTCATGTACAGGGCGTGCAATAAAGCTCGATGAGTGGTTGGCAGGTGTTTGCTATTTAGTTATTGCTGAGGCCTACTCAAGTATGGGTGTTCGAAGGTTCTGCGCTTAGCTAGGTCTGTCCGGATGGAATCGAATGGGTGATTGACTCCCAGTGCATGGCTAGACAGATTGGATAACCGAGTGCACAATGGGCATGCAAGCAAGTCTTGCTTGTACTGGGTTACTCAAAAGCCTGATGTTTAGACGGTTAGTCGAGAGGGATCATCTCTCTCGACAAGGGGTCGGCCAAATGAGGGGGTTCAATTAGGTGCCGATAGCATTGCCCCGCTCAATAACACTAGAGTCAATGACTTTCAGTAATCAGGAACCCTATTTGATGAATGATTAGCATATTGGCACTATAACTGCATAATGGCATTGAAGTTAAGTCTTTGCTTGGGGCTCAATCCAATGCTTGGTCGGTGGGTGTGCATGGCGGGTCTACTTGATTAGCACTACCCTTGCTAATCTGATGAATGACCTGATGGTGCATACTATCGAGTCATCTGGCTCGATCAACTTTTGGACTTTATATTTTTGGTTGGTGACATGTAGCTGGGTCGATGGATCATACTTGCCGGTTTGGGTCCCATATTCCCGGCCTGGGTATATTTCCTATTAACACAATTGATGTATCATATAGCTCGTAATCATTCACAGTGGGAATTGCTGTAAAGGTAGTGCACTTGGTGCAAGAATTTTTGCAGGTTATATTTTGACAAATTAAGTTATTTTTATTTTGATAAACAAAAAGGGACAGAAGGAGGAAAATCCTCGCGGTAACTGTTTCCACCGGGCCCCCGCCCCGCCAAGCCATGTTCGATTTGGATAGCTATTTTTTCACAATACCCTCCCTACCCGAGGGTGAGTACATTAGCCTGATCCCACTAAGCTACCAGAGTAGAATGCTCCCTCCCGTCTCCAGTCACGTATCCTATAAAAAATTCTTGCTATTTTTTCACAATACCCTCCCTACCCGAAGGTGAGTACATCAGCCTGATCCCACTAAGCTGTCAGAGTAGAATGCTCCCTCCCGTCGTCACCAGTCACGTGCCCTAGAAAAAATTCTTGGATTTAATCGAGTCACCGCATGGATCATGTCTCAAACTCGTGATTGGAGAGACGTGAGCATGAATACCTACCAACTATAGCACCACCTTAGTGATAATTAAGTTATTTTTTTAAAGAAATCAATAAGCTGATTGATTGTGCTTAAAAAATATTCAAATGAACATATTTTTTTACTTTTATAATGAAGTTTCAGGCCCTCATGGTTGAGCCATTCAGTAAACTAATAATCTCCCATCACTTGGAGAGTTTTTTTTTGCTAACAAGTACATTCCATTTGATTCAATTCTTTATCTTAGAAAGAGATAAAAATATGAGCATATTTATAATGTACAACATAGTTACAGCGCGCATGTACATGCGCAAATACTAAACAAAATTATTTATCAGCAAATAAAGGTGATAAATATCATAAATTGCATGCTCAAACTATACTTTTCTTTTAAGTAAAAATATTTTAATTAATTTCGGATCGAATCAATGGGTTGAAGAGTCATAGGTTCTATATATTCCAGAACTAAATAAGATAATTTAGGTGATCTAAATTGAAGTACAATTGGCATAAGATTAAATCATAATTCTTTTGGATGAAGAAAATTATTTTGAAGGTATATTATTATGGAAAAAAAAGATTTATAGAAATACAAATAATTTTTGAAATATGAGAAGCTTGCTAATGTTTTGCTTGAAAAAAGAAAAGAGAATAGTAATTATTGCCGATCTCGCCGCCGCGCCTGTGGCTTCGGAGCCGCCGATCCGACTAGACCGTCTTGCTCGTGGGGTCTTCTGGCTCTTCTAACCTACAAGGCAAGGTCAGAAACCCTGGCCGGGGGTCCCGGCGAGGGAGCTCCGACGGTCAAGTTAGTAAACGGCGAAAGGGAACAGAATCTCCAAGACAGGCCCCCGAAGGAGTCCCAGACTTAGAGATCGTGCTAGCAAGAAAGATCTCAGGAAGGATAGAAATCCGGCCGAGTTCCTCCGCCGAGGTCACGCCAAAGGTCCCCTATCGGGATCTTGGATCCTGCTCTTGGAATGGAATCTTCTCTCCCAGCCTTTGTTTCTTGCTTACCTTGTCATCTACTCTCCCCTTCCTTTAACTCCACATGCTGTATTTTCGTTTGCCGCCCTTGGGAGGCTCCTTCGTTGCTTTCAACCCCTTCCCTCCATCTCTTTCCCCTTCTGGATCAAAGAACCAAGCGGCTTCCGCGCCTTGCTTGCCGAGCCTAGCGAGGAAAGAGTAAAGGGAGGGCGCCGGTCAGACCGCCGACCAAACCTTGGGCTGAGCGCGAGCGCTCTTCTTCCCAGGCACCGACGATGCCCGTTATTGGGTCCTGTTTTGTCAGGACTTCACCTCTCGACTGCGGGACCTGTCGGGCCGATGTAAGCGATGTTTCGCGTGTCGCTGCCGACCGTACGGGCGCTACTCTCGGGGTGCGGCGCGCACGGCTCGAGGGGCAATCTTGGAGCTCGTGCTCCTGCTCCTCGGAAGCTTCTCCGCACAGGTTGGCCTGCCTTGGCCGAGGTGGGACTGTCTCAGGGCGCCTCCCGGCGAGGGAGCAGGGGGGCCGCTGGCTTCGGCCGAGGTGGACCCCTCCTGGGTGGACACCTAGCGGAGCGGCAGAGGGGCGCTCGACTTCGGCCGAGGTGGTCCCGTCTCCGGGCGCCACCTGACGAAGGAGCGAGGGGGCCCGGCTCGACCTCGGTCGAGGTGGCATCGTCTCAGGGTGCCACCTGGCGAGGGAGCAGGGAGGCCGCCGGCTTCGGCCGAGGTGGACCCCTCCTGGGTGGACACCTGACGGAGCGGCAGAGGGGCGCCCGACTTCGACCGAGGTGGTCCCGTCTCCGGACGCCACCTGGCGAAGGAGCGAGGGGCCCGGCTCGACCTCGGTCGAGGTGGGACCGTCTTAGGGTGCCACTTGGCGAGGGAGTAGGGAGGCCGCCGGCTTCGGCCGAGGTGGACCCCTCCTAGGTGGACACCTGGCGGAGCTGCAGAGGGGCGCCCGACTTCGGCCGAGGTGGTCCCGTCTCTGGGCGCCACCTGGCGAAGGAGCGAGGGGCCCGGCTCGACCTCGGCCAAGGTGGGACCGTCTCAGGGTGCCACCTAGCGAGGGAGCAGGGAGGCCGCCGGCTTCGGCCGAGGTGGACCCCTCCTGGGTGGACACCTGACGGAGCGGCAGAGGGGCGCCCGACTTCGACTGAGGTGGTCCCGTCTTCGGACGCCACCTGGCAAAGGAGCGAGGGGCCTGGCTCGACCTCGGCCGAGGTGGGATCGTCTCAGGGTGCCACCTGGCGAGGAAGCAGGGAGGCCGCCGGCTTCGGTCGAGGTGGACCCCTCCTAGGTGGACACCTGGCGGAGCTGCAGAGGGGCGCCCGACTTCGGCCGAGGTGGTCCCGTCTCCGGGTGCCACCTGGCGAAGGAGCGAGGGGCCCGGCTCGACCTCGACCGAGGTGGGACCGTCTCAGGGTGCCACCTGGCGAGGGAGCAGGGAGGCCGCCGGCTTCGGTCGAGGTGGTCCCGTCTCCGGGCACCACCTGGCGAAGGAGCGAGGGGCCCGGCTCGATCTCGGCCGAGGTGGGACCGTCTCAGGGGGCCACCTGGCGAGGGAGCGGGGAGGCCGCCGGCTTCGACCGAGGTGGACCCCTCCTGGGTGGACACATGGCGGAGCGGCAGAGGGGCGCCCGACTTCGGCCGAGGTGGTCCCGTCTCCGGGCTCCACCTGGTGAAGGAGCGAGGGGCCCGGCTCGACCTCGACCGAGGTGGGACCGTCTCAGGGTGCCACCTGGCGAGGGAGCAGGGAGGCCGCCGGCTTTGGCCGAGGTGGACCCCTCATGGGTGGACACCTGGCGGAGCGGCAGAGGGGTGCCCGACTTCGGCCGAGGTGGTCCCGTCTCCGGGCGCCACATGGCTAAGGAGCGAGGAGCCTGGCTCGACCTCGGCCGAGGTGGGACCGTCTCAGGGTGCCACTTGGCGAGGGAGCAGGGAGGCCGCCGGCTTCGGCCGAGGTGGACCCCTCCTGGGTGGACACCTGGCGGAGCGGCAGAGGGGCGCCCGACTTCGGCTGAGGTGGTCCCGTCTCCGGGCATCACCTGGCGAAGGAGCGAGGGGCCCGGCTCGACCTCGGCCGAGTTGGGACCGTCTCAGGGTGCCACCTGGCGAGGGAGCAGGGAGGCCGCCAGCTTCAGCCGAGGTGGACCCCTCCTGGGTGGACACCTAGCGGAGTGGTAGAGGGGCGCCCAACTTCGGCCGAGGTGGTCCCGTCTCCGGGCGCCACCTGGCGAAGGAGCGATGGGCCCGGCTCGACCTCGACCGAGGTGGGACCGTCTCAGGGGGCCACCTGACGAGGGAGCGGGGAGGCCGCCGGCTTCGACCGAGGTGGACCCCTCCTGGGTGGACACCTGGCAGAGCGGCAGGAAGGCCTGGACCAACCTCGACTTCGGCCGAGGCGGAGCCACACCTGACTTTGCCGAAAAAACTCCACGTGGCTCGAATCACGCCCAGCGAAATCCGAGACATGCCACGTCATCGTTACAGCTGTAATAGTAATAATCTAGAAGGATATTGTTGCGCCCATTCGGCTAGTCCCGGGTCGGACTGGCCCCGGGCGTCCGGTCGGCTGATCCCCATGCGGGGTTCTACTCCTCTGTTCTAGGAGAGGACCCCGCGGCCCCCTTTCCCAAAGAGCTGATCCAGGGGCTTCAGGAGCTGGCGGGCGCCTCACCGTCTGTGCGTTGGCCTCTTCGACTGCCACGGTCGGCTTCCAGGAGGCCCTGCTGACTGCCACAGTTGGCTTCTGGGAGGCTAGGCCGACCCGCTGCTGAAGGGGTCGCTCGAAGTTTCTAGGAGCCTTTTCTTCCCGATATGTTCTGACATTCTGTTGTAACGGACTCCAGTGCATGACCACGATTCTTGTTGCCAGGCCACTACTCTGACGCTCCTGCCACGCCGCCAGCCACGACCTCGCCGTCATGCCTATTCTCTTGGGGGCATATTCGGGCTTTCCCAGCCTATTTCCCAACAAAATTTGGCAGTGCTCCATGCCTATAAAAGGCACCAGGGGGACCTCCGTAAGAGGGTAACGTTCTTCTTCCCCATTGTGAATTCTCTTCCCAAGCTATTTCCATTCTATTGCTCCAACCTTCCTCTAACTTAAGCATCGGAGTGTCCCCCGCCGTAGCCCCTCCGGCGTCTAGGGACTTCTTGTAGGTTGATCGGTCGAGAAGCTCTCCAGCGCACGCACCGAGCCCGGTCCAGGAGGAAAAGCGGCAATAGATATATTTAGTTGAAGATAATTTAGTATTAAAAAATATATCGAATTATCATGTTTGGTATAAAAAATAGAATAGAGAGAGTTAAAAAAGTGATGGATCACATATTTATTTTTTGAAGAGAAAAAATAAAACAAATATCATGAAAATTAATATTTGATAAATTTTTGAATGATGATAAGTTATAATTGATAAACATATTTTTAATAAAATATATTTATGATCATTAAATTTATTTTGATATTATTTTAAATATATTTAATAAAATAATTTTATAAAATAATAAAAATATAAATATGACTATACAAAGATTATGTAATTATAATTATTAAAAAAAAATAATTAAAGATGACATTGTTATATTAAAATTAAAAAAAATATTTTTAAATGATTGGTATATTTATAAATTTGATAATATTTCTATATAGAATTATTTTCAATTAAACATAGTAATTTTATTATTATTATTTTTGCATAAAAATTATTTTTAATCATTTTTTAGATATATAATTCTCTAAAATCGTAGGATTATCTCGTAATTTTTTATATTCCAATCAAACGGACCAGAAGTGTAAAAAAATGGAAATTATTTCTTTATTTTTTTTGGAGAATAATTTGTATAAAAAAGAGATGTGATTTAGACATTAATACAACTATTTGGTGCTCACAGAAAGTTAGACATTGAAGTCAAGGAAAGTCTTGCTCGTCAAAATCTTTAATTCCATTTAATGATTGGATTTTCTTCGCCATACAGCTTGGTGGATTCACATTGTGACCATCATCCGTTCCGACCAGAGAGGTCGAATATGCATCCCCAACCATCACAGAATTACTTCTTCCTTTTTTATGGAAATATCAGAAATTTGTTACCCCCGCCCCCGCCCCCCCCCCCCCCCCCCCGCAACTGAAAAAAGTCATCCCCAGATGTATAAATGGTACATTCCCAGCGCCCGTTCCGGGTCCCCATCTGAGAGTGCCCATCACGTGCGAAACGCGAATCCGACCCTGATGACGTGGCTCCGGCATTAGAGCACGAGCTGGAAAACGACACTTTATTGTGCGGTAACGCACCCCGTTACTCATTTAGAGATCTCATCAGATGAGGGTTAAAGGATGCCAAAAATAAAATTTAGTTAATCCCTTGCA
The DNA here is from genome assembly GCA_021397845.1 of Areca catechu. Classification (NCBI taxonomy): domain Eukaryota; kingdom Viridiplantae; phylum Streptophyta; class Magnoliopsida; order Arecales; family Arecaceae; genus Areca; species Areca catechu. The sequence goes on along the minus strand of CM038040.1, from coordinate 3,834,026 downwards.
TGCATAAAATGAGGATATATATATATATATATTAAATCGGCCTTCAGTTTGGCAATATCCGAGCGGTGCCCTTGCAATAAAACCCTAGGGGTTCTTGGGCAATAACGACTTCCACTGCCTGGACCGATCTTCAGCGTTGGTTCCATGATCAGACGGTCGAGATCGTCCGAATTCTCGTGTTTATCACCCGTCTCTTCCCTCACCGTTCTTCTCTCTCGCAGAGCTGCTACTCGCTCCTCTTCTCTCGTCTCCTCGTTCCAAGGGCTCGGAGCATCGAGCGGAGATTCAATGGCGAAATCGATGGTCGATCGCCGATCGCCTCGAGCTTGGGCATAGAAAGATCGCATCTTTTCCATCCGTTCGCTCGGACGCCCAAGAAAATTTCGCCTCGGCGCCCCCGGACGCCTCCGGAGTGGCGATCGGTCATCGACCCATGGATTTAGGGTTTCCGATCGGGGAATGTTGTAAATTATTGTTTTAATGGGGGCGAAAGATCTGGTCTTTCTAGCTAAAACATAGTGGGTTTCGGGTTTTCTGGTCTTGGAGCTGTTCAGGTTGCCATCTTCTGCTATCTTTCTGTCATTTTTCCGTTTTTTTTTGCTGATTTTGAAGTTTAGTTTTATCTCCTTCTTCTCTTTTGTTATTGGAACGGTCACTGAGAGCTTCCTGTCGATGCTTTCGGAGATGGGGTTTCGGTCCATGATCGGAAGCCGAGGGGAAGGATTTGTTGGGGAGGAGTTGGAGAAGGAGCTGGGGTTGCTTCTCCGAGAGCAGAGGAGGCAGGAGGCGAGCGATCGAGAGCGTGAGCTGAATCTTTACCGGAGCGGCTCCGCTCCGCCCACCGTCGAGGGATCGCTCACCGCTGTCGGAGGGCTCTTTGCCAGGGAAGCCGCTGCCGGAATGCCGGATTTCGCCCAGGGAAGTAATGGGAATGGGTTATTATCCGAGGATGAGCTCCGGACTCATCCGGCTTACCCCTCCTACTACTACTCTCATGTTAATCTGAACCCCCGCCTCCCACCTCCGGTTCTATCCAAGGAGGACTGGAGGTCCACGCAGAGGCTTAAGGCCGGGAGCTCGGTCCTGGGAGGGATTGGGGATAGGAGGAGACCTAACAGGGAAGAGGAAGGGAGTGGCAGCTCGCTCTTCTCGCAGCAGCCTGGCTTCAGTTCGCAGGATGAGTGTAAGGGGGACCTGAGAACGGTGCCTGGTTCTGGCGAATGGCTGAACCGAGAAGGAGACGGGCTGATTGGGTTGTCACTTGGCCAACAGAAGAGCTTTGCTGATATGCTTCAGGTGATTTTCTGTGGTACCAAATATTCGTTCTGTTACCTTGTAGTATGAACGTTCCATTGCAATTTGATTTTAGTAAATTATTTCCACTGTAAAAATTTAATCTTCTCATGTTTTTCGTGCTGAAACCTTTACTTCGTATAATATTTCAGCAACAGCCATGAGGAGTGCTCTTACCTGGTTTTTCTATTTTGTAGCTGGGGACATTACGGTACTTTGGTGATCTTTATTTGCTGTGGGATTCTTTTTTTGGGATCTAATTACGTGATTTTACTTGTACATGCCATTACATGTATAATTCCTAAATATACATGTCTGGATTTTGAAAATCTTATGTTGGGTAGTAATGTGAATGAGTTCACCCTTTCTTCTATTATTTATTATCAGTAAAACATGTTCCTTACACTGTCAACCCTTTTGCAGTTGTCTTATCTCGATGTTACTCTAGACTCCAAATTATCTTGGTTTGAGGGTGAGAACTAATTTATGGTTCTGGAGAATGAAAAGAAGTGGTTGGTTGTAGTACTTGGACTCAGACGAGCCAGAAATAAATGTCATTTTTTCAGAAGTATACAAGTTTAAAAGGAAGTCATGTGAATTGAATCGTAATGCCAACAACTTATTGTGGATTCTGTAGGAAATTCAAAATTCTATAAAGGTCAAATCAAGAGCGAGGTCTGAATCTTCTATATTGCCAACATTGAAGGTTCCTATGGCCTTTTGATGCATCAATGCCAAGTCAACATTAAAATGACATAAAGGAAATATGGAAATTAGCTAAAACAAAAGGATTCGATGTTGTTTTCTCTGATTTGGCCCTTGCACCAAGGCTCACCATCTAGTTGTTCTGTCTTTCTTTCTGTCAAATTTGGCCCTTTGATTTATTCTCTCTTCTTTAATCACAATTAATATATGAACTCTTAGTTTATTGGTATTTTCATCATTATGCCTTATTCATGTTATCTTTCAAACCCCCTTCTATACTTTGTATTGCTACGACATATATCAATATATAATATTCTTCATCTAATGGAGAGAACATATTTTTGGACAAATCATGCTTCATTTATAACCTTCCAACTATGAACCGAACAATTGTAGGGGCTACTTGTTGTCGCTCTGGGAGGTGGTGCTGACTTGGACTTGATGCAGACCGGGTTGGGGTTGGAGCTGGCATGGTTGTGGTAAATCTGGAGTGGTTGTTGACATGGAGCCAGGCCTCACAGGATTTTATTACTGAAAGTCGGTCTTGCAAGATAGAGAAGACCAGAAAGTCTGACACATTGGGATGGATTCCCGATGATGGATCCTTTGATACCTTAGTCAGTTTCATGGAGAAGCAAACAGAGGAGGCTTGGAATTCCCTCTAGGTTTGGAATAAGAGTAGGAGAGGAGCTTGAGAAAACGTGAAAGAGGAAGACGGAACAAAATTTGTGGGAGAAGGGGATCTCAGTGCATATGAGTCCCGCTTCCCGAGGAATGGCACATGGATGAGTGGAGTCATGAAGGTTGAGGAACTTTGGAAAGATGGAAAGTATGTGGAATGGCCTGCAGGAATTTTACTCAGGTGGTGAGTTATGAAAGACTCAATTTAGGGATCTCTAGGTATGCTTGGTGATGAGAGCGAGAAGAGGGTTTCCTTTTTGGACGAGGAGTTCTCAGGAAGAGTATGCTCTTGGTTCCTTCTCTATTGTCCCCTTTGTTCTTTACCTTGTATCTTGACCATGCCCTTTGGGAATTCGGCCTTTAGACCTAGGACCTTCTCCTTTGCTTACCTAGAGGATTCTGGGAAATCAATTTATAGGCATGTATTTGATATCCAAGAACATGGGATGATGATTGGCATATCCCGGCTGTTGCAGGCATGTTCCTAGTGGAAGATCATGCCGTGATAGGAGAGGTAGGGAGTGGTGGCCAACACGGCATGTCCCTGTGATAAAGTGCCCCTCAGGTGGTAAATATTAATAGCTGTCGCACTTGGAGCATGCGTGGCTAGGCGCATCTCTGTGTCCAGGTGGTGAGGCATTGGGAGGTAGCTCCTTTGCCGGGGCTAGCTGACACGTGTTTAGAATGAATTGGAGCCTGGGTACCAGGCTGGACCAACCGGACCAATATGTACCATTACCCACCATTACTCATATAACTCAATGTTACATGACATGACAAATGGATAGTTTTCAAATCTTCTTCATGGAAAAGTCTGTTCCACAATTTTAATGCCCCATTTAAATCAGATGTGACTAAAATGTCTCTTATGTGATTTGTGGGATGTGAGCTTTTAGGAATTACTTTGTCCTTCATCTAGTCTAAAAGATAAAGCAAGGAAACCTACAATGGCCTATTGCTAGGTCTCCTTGGAGGTTATATATGTGAGCTTGGGCTTTTGGTTATTTATCCATGCCCTCCTAATAATTGATGTAGAATGATGGCTAAGAAAGAAAAAAGTTGGTATGGTTTGTATGGTCCTCTGCTCTTGCCAATATTGCTAATTTAAAGTTAACCAATGGAGTGGGAATTGACAAGAGAACAATAAATGGGGTAATGATGAATACATATAACTTTAAATTGAGCATGATTTAGTTTATGGACATTTGTTACCTAAGCTTAGAATTTCTGACAGCACCATTTCCATAACTTAGAGCTTCAAGACAACCATCTCGTCTGTGGTAGTCATGACTTTAGTTGTGAATCCTATCTAGTCTCATGATATTATGTTAGAAAAAAGCTCTCTTTCTCTCTTAATTTTTTTAATCTGAACCTTCAGATGATTGGGTATCATATTTGTCTAAGGTTGTTGAATGCAATTATTTAACTTCTATGATGCATAGATTTGAATTATTTTGTTCTCAATCGTGCAGTCACCCACAGCCATTGTTGCTTACCCGGCACTTGCCTTTAATATAAGTGCATTATTGCCTCATCTTTTGCTCATTTAGGCTTTGTATATGGATGATGATGAAAAGGATAAATTCTAAGCTATTAGATTGCCATCATCTATTCTTGTTTTTCAGACCCATGCATCCTGTCTGCTCTGTCAGTTGCCTTTTATCAAGTTAAAGGCATTAAGAAGTGCTCTTTCATCTCCCATGTATAAGATGTTGGAATTGTTTAAAGTTTCATGCTCGGTTTTAACTTACAGATATCTGCCTTTACAATATTTTCATAAATTTGGTTTGGTAATATGCTGCAAAGCCTTGATGAGATTTGTCTATCATATTACAGGATGACCTTGGCGGTGGGACTTCCATGTCAGGTCATTCATCTCGTCCAGCAAGTTGCATAGCACTTATTGATGGTGTTGAACCATTAGGTGCTGCTGATTCTCATTTTGCTCTACATAAAGAAATTGCATATTTAGATGGGCAACAAACTGGTGGATATGCCCAAAGGTTCCCTGGACTTCAGAATGTTTGTGTATTGACATCTTATAACTCTGCTTCTGTTTCAGGTTCATCCCTGGCTAGAAGCACCACTCCTGATCCTCATGTGATGGCAAGGGTTCGCAGTCCTTGCCTTCCACCAGTGGGTGTGAGGCTGAGTGCCAATGATAAAAAACATAACAATGGCTCATCTTCCTTCAACAGTGTCTCCTCTGGTATGGCTGAATCTGATGATCTTATAGCTGCTTTATCAGGCATCAGCTTGTCATCTGCTGCTGCAATAGACGATGGCAATATTTCACGGTTGAAGCTTCAAAAAGGAACTGACAATCACCAGAGTTTTCTCTTTGATTCACAAGGCGGCCAAAACCATATTAAGCAACATACTTTCCTGAAAAATTCTGATCCTGAATATTTACATGTATCCTCTATTTCACAGTCTTCTAGGTCTTCATATGCTGATTCAGCCAGGAGTTGTGCTGGTCAAATTGACCTGAGGAATACAGTTCCAAGGACAAATGCAGCTGCCGAACCACATAGGCTCACCGGTGTTTCACCTACACAATCTCAGAATCTTGATTGTGTGGATACGGCATTTACAAGTTATGGATTGAGTGGGTTCTCTGCCAATCCTGTGTTATCATCAATGACAGTAAATCATATTGGTTCAGGAAATTTGCCTTCTTTGTTTGAAAATGCTGTTTCTTCTGCTGCATCTGTATCTCTTGGTACGGACTCCAGGGCCTTAGGAGGTGGGATATTTGCACCACCACATTTAACTAGTCATGCAGACTTGCAGAATCTTGGTCGAATTGGAAATCAGGCAGCAGTAGCTCTTCAGTCGCCCCTTGCTGACCCACTTTTTGTTCAATATTTGAAGGCAGCTGAGTATACTGCACAGGTTGCAGCAAGCCGTAACAGTCCTGTGGAAACAGGCTTTGTTGGCAATTCTTATATGGATTTACTTGGATTGCAGAAAGCTTATGTAGGGGCATTGCTTCAACCGCAGAAACAGTATGGGATGCCACTTCTCAGTAAATCTGGAGCTCAAGGTTTCTATGGAAATCCTGCTTTTGGCCTTGGCATGTCATATCCAGGAAACCCTCTAGCAAGTCCTATTACTTCTCCAGTTGGAACTGGCAGTCCTCTTAGGCATGGGGAACACAACATGCAATTTCCTTCTGGTTTGAGAAATTTAACTGGAAGTGTAATGGGCTCATGGCATTGTGATCCAACTGGCAACATGGATGAAAATTTTCTGTCCTCACTTCTGGATGAGTTCAAGAGCAACAAGGCTAGATGTTTTGAGCTTGCTGAAATTGCTGGCCATGTGGTGGAATTCAGGTATTCCCGACTTGCATCCAGATCTTGGCATTTTGATACTGTTCGCTTTGTCATTTTAGATGATATCATCATTGATAATTATTCGACGACATCATTTTTTTTTCCACAATTTTTCAGAATCATATGCAGAACCTAATAGCTTGGATGTCAAACTTGCTTTACACTGCAATGTGGTACATATGTATCTTAGAAAGCAAAAGGTTTATATGCATATTTACATGAAACTATGCATGTCATTTTGTTATTTGGGCAACCCATAGCTGGATCACTAATATATTCTGATAAAGCCGGCTTACTAGCTGTTACCATATGATCCTGAATGCAAATTGAGGTTTACCATCTACTGCTTCAGTTCTTACCCTATGATCTGGACTTAAAAATTCTGCTTCTATATCTTCAATGATGCTTGATATTCATCAAAGCATTTTCTATAACTAAACAGCTTTATTTGTTGTGTCCAGTGCTGACCAGTATGGAAGCCGTTTCATACAACAGAAACTTGAAACAGCAACAACTGATGAGAAAAACATGGTTTTTGAAGAAATCATGCCTCATGCACTTTCCTTGATGACTGATGTGTTTGGAAATTATGTGGTCCAAAAGGTAGTTCCCCCCCTCCTCCCTTGCAGTTAGATTCTCTGCTGCTAGTTTTTTGTTACCCTCGCGGTGATTTTTTCAAGAATAGCTTATAATTTGCCTTTATTTTAGTTTTTCGAGCATGGGAGTACAGCTCAGAGAAGGGAATTGGCCAACCAGCTTAATGGACATGTGTTGGCTCTCAGCCTGCAGATGTATGGCTGTCGAGTAATCCAGAAGGTATCTTTAACTCAATAGATATCATCAGTGAATATGGAGTAATGTTATATCAGCTCTTTTACAGACATCATCCTGTTTACTCTGGTTGGTTTTTTGGTTGTGCCATAAGTGTCTTGCTCTTGCTCTTTGCTACTCTGATGATTAAGTTGAAGTTTGGGAGAATTTACTTTTGTTCATGTACATGGTACCGATAGCTGTTCGTTTATTTGGTTCACATGCTTCATATTGCTGTCTAATGGACGTATGTCCTAGATAGATAAGCTCGTTAAATTGCTGCTAACTGTATGGCCTTTTCTCCTAGGAACACCACATTGTCATGACTGTCTTCATCTTTGAACAATTTCCTATACATGTGTTAGCTGTTAAGAAAGAGATAATTCCTTATTCACACTCATTATTTTTTTTTCTCTTTGTTATGGGAGAGAATTGCCTACCCGACCTTGGATGATATAAAGAGCACATGATGGACATGACTTGAACAACTTGAGATCGGGTGTAGACCAAGGCAAAAACTAAAAGGTCATTTTGCCAATCGCTGTGAAGGTGGGCATGTAAATGATATCGGTTGGCAGTTGACCCTGAGATTGGATTGCAACCAGATACATAGACGGTAGATTGAGTGTCAACCTTGGTTTGCTACCTATCCATTTGAAGATAGCCAAGTTACCACCAAATGTCTTCCTTATGACTTCGGTCACCAACAAACCCAGGGTCTTCCTACTCATCAAAATCAACAGCAGGGCCCATGACCACCGTGTCATCATCACAAATGGCAGGAGAGCTAACTGGCAACACACTTGGACTCCACTTCCATTTACAGCTGGCACTTCTGTTATCTATAACAAATTGAGATCTGCTACTTGCTCTAACAGATAAGCATCTCCCGTAGCTACCTGCTAATGCCTCATTATCTCTAATGGGTGTAGATTCTCCAAACCATAACAAATTAAGGGGTTACAAACCGTCTACTCCCTTTTATATAAGAAGGGGTAGCGGGGACTGTTAGGTAAGCTCTCCACTCTCTCACTAATATTTTTTTCTACTGTTCTCATGTTCTAGCTGACTTAAGCATTGAAGGGTTCACCAGAAAATCTCCGGTGAGAGTGGAATTTTTTTTGTAGGTCTTGATGAAAAATAGGCCATGTTGGCATCCAACCGACCTTTAGTTCAGCAGGAGGCTGAACCCACCATCCTGGTCTGAAAAATTGCAACTCAATTTGATGCTACAGGCAGGGCTTTTTTCGCCCTAATTTGGAAGGGAGAATGGTGAGACAAGAGTATGAAATGGCTTTACTGTTTCACACCGTCAGCCATCCTTGTAAAGCTAGCAAAATGCGCGATTCATAGGAGGAAAGCCTGTACAATCTCCAGTGATGGTTGATCTACAATAATTTGATGCCTTGGTCTAGCAAATTTAGGTGCTAATGACTGTCGTGCATCAGCTTCAGCAAATTGCAGAGAAACAGCAGTGTGAATCGACACCATCTCAATATAGCCATCTCGATCGTGCCACCAAAGTCTTGGGCTAGATCATAGGTGCTCACACTAGCTTGATCTTGTCCCCCGGCGATCCTCTCACCATCGGAGCCCTAGGAGAGGATCGCTGCCGGGAATCTTTTAGGAGAGATTCGACTTGGATATTCTCATCCCTATCGACTTTAGCAGGAGAATGACCTCAAACAGAAAGTTCAAGAAATCGAGGGGTGGCTTGGTGAGGTCCAGGTCGGCGGCTAAAGGCAAAATGACACCTTGGTTTCAGCTTGTAGCCTTCGTATCCTTTGTTGGTTCAAAATGCTATAAGTGGGTCCATATGACGGTTTGTTAGTTCCACTAGACTACTTGGAGGACTACAAGGCCCTCATGATACTATGGGGGGCCTCAGACACCCTCCTTTGAAGTTAGCAAGGGTGTGGTACACCAACCTCCAACCAGGGTTCATCTACTCATTTGAGCAGCTCAAGAGGCAATTTTGTCACCCACTTTAGTAGCAACTGGCCCTAGCCAAAGAACTTAGTCTCTTCTCGGTCCAATAGAGAGGGAGAGTCACTTAGTGACTATGTGGTATGATTCAACATAGCTACACTTGAGATCTAGGATTTCAATGAGTCAATTGCATATCGGCATTAAAGTGAGGACTCAGAAATCATTGGCTTATCTTCTTCCTTAATAATAATTTCTAGAAGGACTATGTTGACCTCCTCGCATGAGCTCAAAAATATGCTAGGCCAAGGAGATGGTAGTTATACATCAATGGCAGAAGGAAAGGATAGAAAAAAAGGGGCTTGCGAGGAACCTTGCAGTGCTTAGAATGAAAGAGAATCCTCTCGACCCCAAAAGAATCCAAGACCAATGAGTCCACCTCGGTGCTTCAACAATTACACCCCCTTATCTGCTCCTTGGGCCCAAATATTGATGGAAATTAAAGGCGAGGGGTATCTTAGTCAACCTCATCCGATGAAAGCTCCTCTGACAAGGAGAAATAAGAATAGAAATATTGCCGTTTCCACCACAACCATGGCCATGAGATCGAGGAGTCCTTGCAATTGAAAGATGAGATTATTATTTTTTTTTAAAGAAGATATCTGAGAAGTCCAAACTCCTTACGATGAAGCTGTCATCGTATCAATGATGATGGCAAATTATGATGGTAGGAGAATTTAAATTGATAATCGAAGCTTTGTTGATGGTTTGTTTTATGATGCATTCCAATGAGGTTGCCACCTAATCGATTAAAGTGGGTAAACACTCTACTAGTCGGATTTTTTGGTGAGTTGGTCGTAGTCGAAGGAAAAGTCACTTTATTAGTGATGGCGGGGTAGGCACTGAGACAAACAATCGTGCAATTGATCTTTCTTGTGGTTCGAGTGCCATCCGCTTACAACGCCACTCTTGATCGGCCTAGACTAAATGCACTAAGAGCAATCATCTCCACGCACCATCTACTTGTCCGATTCTTAACTCGGAATGGGGTTGGAGAAATCTGAGGAGACCAAATGCTTGCTAGACATTGTTTTCTAACTATGAAGGGAAAGAACCTGGTGGAGATGTTACCAATTGAAGGACTGGATTTCAGAGACAAGCTTGGTGAAAATCGAGGCGAACCAGTTAAGCAGCTTATGCTGATACAACTTGGAGACAATCTTGACAAAACCATATAGATTGGAGTTCTACTTCCAACCGATTTGCATGATAGGCTTATTACTTGGGGCAAATGCCAATATATTCACCTGGTTGGCATCTATGCTTTGACATTATTGTTCACAAGTTAAATACCAACCAAAAGCATCGCTTTGTTTGGCAGAAGAAAAGAAGCTCTGCCAATTAATGAGAAAGTGAACAAACTCTTAGCCATTGATTTTATCCAAGAAATCCATTATTTGGAGTGGCTTGCCATATTATTATGATCAAAAAGGTAAATGATAAGTAGAGGATCTACATCGACTTCATTGATCTCAACAAAGCTTATTTAAAGGATAACTTCTCAATTTTGAGGATCGACTAGCTCGTAGATTTCATTTCAAGACATGCTTCTAAGCTTCATAAATACTTTTTCCGGATATAGCCATATCCGGATGGCTTCCTTGGACAAAGAGAAGACGGCATTCATCATCAGAAAAGGTCTGTATTATTATAAAATGATATCTTTTTGATTGAAAAATGTAGGAGCCATCTATCAATGCTTCATCAATAAGGTGTTCTAGCACTAGATCAGCTACAATATGGGAGTGTATGTCGATGATATGTTGGTCAAAAGCGTTGAGCCGGATTGGCACAGTTGATCTTGAAGAAACTTTGGCAAGCTAAGGCGATATCAAATGAAGCTCAATCCTAACAAATGTGCCTTCGATGTGATTTTGTAAAAGTTTTTGGGGTTCATGGTGACTTAGGGGGAATCGAGATGAATCTGAAGAAAATTTGAGCACTGCTGGAGATGAAGTGCCTGAACACTAGGAAGTTCAACATTTGGCGGGACAGATAGCAGCACTTAGCTGATTCATTTTAAGATTGGTTGAGAGATGTCTTCCCTTTAAAATCTTGAGAAAGATCATGAGTTTTGAATGGTCGGATGAATGCCCAGCTACTTTTGAAGATCTCAAAAAGTATCTTGGATCACCTTTGTTGCTGTCGAAGCTAGTTATAGGTGAGGAACTGTACATGTATGTCTATCTCACCATTTGTTGTTAGCTTGGTTCTTGTTCGAGAAAATGTAAACTTAAAAGTTGATCAGCTATACGAGCAGGGTCTTATGAGATGTAGAAACTAGATACATTAAGGCCGAAAAGATTTATTCTCTCATCACTTTGGCTTTACTTTCAAGCCCACTTGGTCATCATCTTGACTGATCAACCATTAAAGTCTTATAGAGGTCGGATACCTTGGGGCACATGGCGAAGTGGTCCATCGAGCTCAAGGAGTTGGATGCCAGTTATTGATCTCGGCCAGCAATGAAGGCACAAGTATTAGCTGATTTCCTTATGGAGTGCACCATCCTCGACGAAGAGCCAACTTTGGCACAATCCGAGGAAGAAAGGGATGCTCTCAGTGAATCTTGTATGTTGATGGAGCTTTAAACTCACAAGCGAAGCCTGATTCATCCTTGCAAGCCTAAACGGAATGATTACAGAATATGCTCTTTGATTCGGCTTCAGCACATTCAACAATGGAGCTGAATATGAAGCGTTAATTGCTGTTCTCAGAATTATCAAAGAACTTGAAGTGAAGGAGCTCAAAGTCTTCATTGACTGACAACTCCATTAGACAAGTACGAGATGAATTTGAGGCTAAAGATCAAACAATGACCTAATACTTACAAAAGATAAAGGATCTCTCTTCAACCTTCAAGTCTTTGGAGATACAGCAAATTCCAAGGTTGGAAAATGTCCGAGTCGATGCACTTTCTCATCTTGCAATCTTGGGTTACTCTGACCTCAACTAAAACGTTCTTATTAAACACTTGGAGAAGCCAAGCATCAAGGAGCCACCAGCCATTCTTTAGGTTGGGTCATTAGCTGAGTTGGATTGATCCTTTGATGGATTATCTTGTAAAGGGATTCCTACCAACTGATGCCATGGAGGCTTGAAGAATCAAATGATAAGTTCCATGGCACGTATACTTGGATGATAGGCTGTATAAAAAATCATACTCCCTATCTTTACTTCGATGTTTACGACCATCTGAGGTGGATTATGCACTTTGGAAGGTTTATGAAGGCATCTGTGATAATCATCTATGACAATCACTTGGGGATAGGTCATTGGTTAATAAAATTATCCGATAAGAATATTACTGGCCAACCCTATAAAAAGATGTAGCCGACTTTGTCAGAAAATGCGATCAGTATCAAAAACATGCCAACATCCAATGCAGGCTAGCAATACAACTTGTTCCGATCACTGCATCTTGGTCATTTGCTATGTAGGGAATCGACATCCTCGGGCTATTCTTGCAAGCGACGAGGCAGAAAAAGTTTTTGATTGTTGCCATTGACTATTTTACGAAGTGGGTTGAAGCTAAACTGCTAGCACAAATTATCGATAAGAAATTGATACAATATAAGTCTAAACTTGATTCTAATCAATCATTTAAAATATTTTTCAAAGTAATTGATGCAATATTTAACTACATTTTTAGTTATGGAAAGAAATGTTTAGAATTTACCAATATGTATAATCCTTTCTTTACCATTTAGTCCAAAAATGTAGCTTGCCCACTCTTTGTATTATTTTGTACAACCACTTTTCAAAAATTTCTTTTCTTCATGTTGGGTTGCAAGACATTCCTACAAAATAAACTAGGTGAACAATTTTGTTACCCAAACTTTCTTGGATCCTTTAGGGTTAGTAAATATGGTTCCTTTTGGAATCCAAATTTTTTTTAATTTACAAAGATATGCATTAAGTCCAAATTTTTCATATTTAAAGCATGCAATATTGGAAGAAGTAGCAACAAAAAAGATTATTGTTTTTCAACTTAAGATTTTTATTTTTCTTTAAAAACTCATCATTTGATACAAAAATCGTGGATCCTCTTAGAATTTCTATTTTATTTAATAAATCATTTTTCTCATTTGAAAACTTGTTACATAAATCTTTTAAATCAAAATTTTCATTTTCTAAAATTTCTTTTTCTTTATAAAGGTTATTCTTATCAATTTCTAAAATATCAATCTTTACATTTAAACCATGATTTTTATTGGCAAGATTGATGTTTTTTTTTTAAAAAAAAGAATCTACATGTCTTTAATTTCTTGTGCTCAATTTTTAATACTTTGTATTCATGTACAAGATCATTAAATGCATCATGTAATTCATCAAAGGTAAAATTATATTCATTTTTAGAACATACCTCTTTCTCATTTGTCATGAAGCAAAGATTGGTAACTTCTTGTTCATCATCCGAACTTGAATTTCTGCTATCGCTCCAAGTTGTCATTATTGTCTTGAATTTCTTTTTGGCCTTGAGGGCTATTATCTTCTTCTTCTCTTGATCAGCAACCACTTTTTTATGCCATAAATTCAATTCATGGGTCATGAGTGATCAATAAGCTCCTCCAAAGGTAGGGTATCAATATCTTTGGCTTTTTTGGATCGTCGTTACCTTTGGATCCCATGATATTGGCAAAGATCTAAGAATTTTATTAACCAAATCAGCATTAGTATAGACTTTATCAAGAATTTTCAATTCATTAATAATATTCATAAATTTTTCATACATATCAGATATACATTCATAGTGCAGCATTTTAAACATTTCAAAAGAATGTACAAGCAAATTAATTTTAGTATTCTTTACTTGAAGAGTACCCTCATGAGTAATCTTAAGTGTCACATATTTTTTTTGCTGTTTCGCATGTGGAGATCCTATTGAATTCATTAGGGTCCAATGCGCAATAAAGCAAGTTCATTGCTTTGGCATTAATCTCAGATTGCTTAATGTCATTTTCATCCCAATCCTCTTCGAGTTTTGGAAAGGCAATGCCAATAACCAATATTGAAGGAATATATGGATCATTAATAATCATTTTTCAAAGATAATAATTTATTTATTGAATATAAATGCACATGCATGTTTTTCAATGTGTGTAATTTGTGCCATTGAAAAACGGTGGTCTAACACTAATACTTACAAGGGTTGCTATGATCTTTTACTCAAAATCGTTAAATTTTCAAACAGAGTACCATGCTTTGATACCAATTATTATCCAATGATGATGCAATTCAAGAGTGGGTGAATTGGATTGTATAAAACTATTTGCAATGATTTAAGATGAACTAAACAAGTATGTGCTAATTACAATTAAATGCTTATGTTTTGCTAAAGTATTTGTGTGCTTCAAAATAATATGCAGCGGAATTAATAAAGTAAATGCACAAAGAAAACAATCACATATACAACAGATTTATAGTGGTTCGGTGCACTCCAAGGCAACTACATCCACTCTTCAAGTTTCATTTAGGAATTCACTATAATCACCAAGATTACAGCTGATTAGTTTTTCGAGCTCACTAATCAAAACCTAACTTGTTTTCACCAGGCTCACAAGTCAAATCCTTTAGTTTTCCAGGCTAACCAAAAATCTTGTTGGTTTTGCGGGCTCACCAACAACCTAGTTGGTTTTGCGGGATGACCAATAACCTAGTTGGTTTTGCGGGATGACCAACAACCTAGTTGGTTTTACGGGCTCACCAACAACCTTGTTGGTTTTGATGCAAAGGCTAACCAACAACTTCAAGTTGGTTTTTCACAAAGGCTCACCAACCATCTCAAGTTGATTTTTTACAAAGGCTCACTAACAATCTTGAGTAAATAATGTAAGAACAATATGAAAGAGTACAATAAAAGCTTTCTAAAATAAAGCAAATATTTCTTTGAAGCTCATGGATGATGTTGAAGAAGCTTGTCTTGAATTTGTTGAAGCCTTTGAATGAAGCTTGATATTGTGGACTTGGAAGCTCTCTTTGAAATTGGATGCGTGAAGGCTCAACTCTCTCAAAATATGAATCCTTAAAGTATATAGAACTTCTTTTAAAGGATTACCTCCCTATTTGATTTATGTTGATTATATAGCTCTCTGAACCTTAAATGACCGTTAGAGACCGTTGGAAAGTAAAAATTAGCCGTTACAAACATTTTGGGAAAGTTCTGCTTTTCAGAAAACTAGTCGTTGCAGAGCTGTCGTTCGTTCAAGTGTCGATACTTCATGTCATGAGTCGACATTTAGGATCGACACTTGGAACAGTGAGTCGATATTTGATCAAAAAATGTTTTCTGAAGTCTTCTGTTCTGCATTGGTGAGCCGACACTTCATCTGATGAGTCAACACTTAGAACAATGAATCGATACTTAACCAAAATCCTGAAATCAGCTCGTTCTGTCTTCTGTTTGGTCTCAGGTCTTGAGTCAACACTTCACTGTTCATGAGTCGATATTTGAGTCGACACTTGGCTGCCATGAGTCGACACTTCAATGTGCTGGTTGAAATTTTCTCTGCGTATCAGTCCAAGCTTTCAAGGTCGACACTTCCAAGTGTCGACACTTGACTTGACCAGTGCCGAAACTTGTCCAAATTTAATATTTGAGTCCTTCAAGGTCTTCAATATATGTTCCAAGATCCATAACTTGAAATTTCATGGCTTCTTCAACTGAATGACAATCTTTTCAATATTTCAACATTAATGAGTACTTGAATCTGATAAACATTTTTAACACGCATTAGTACTCATTATATACTTAAGTGTTTTGTCAATCATCAAAATCAAGATTAAAGTCAATAATCTCTCTCTTTTTGATGATGACAAAATCTTTAAGTATATGAATAGGATAAGTTTAAAAGATTAACAATAATATAAACTTGTAAGCTCAAAATCAATAAGTAGCTTCCCTTCAAAATATGATTTCAAAACATTTTTCAAAGTATGCAAAAATTTTCAATTTTCTCCCCTTACTAATTCTTCCATTAAGATTATAACATTTTGCTTTCTTCTTCTCCTTTTGCACTTTCTTTCATTTTTCTTATAATTTTTTATGTTTATCATATCTTTTTTCTTTTCATACTTAACATATTTCTTCCCCTTTTTGTCATAATAAAAAAGGGTGAAAGGCAATACAAAATGGGAATGGTGGAAAGAATAGCAAGTAGATCATCAAAATCAATGCATGAAATCAATTAATCATGATACCAATTAAATATGATATTAATTGAACATGATACCACAAAATGATAAGCACATACAAAAAATAATTCATTATATATTAGATCTAATATGCATAAATGATAGCAAGACAACAATCCATTCATCTCACTTGTTCATGGGATAAGGCCACAGTGGCATCCCAACACGTCATAAGAGATCCCATTGAATAGGAAGAGAGGATCTTTAAACCCTACTTAACTTCTATGACCGGATGGCCAGGGTGACTAATCCAATCCGAAGCAGTTACTAGGAGCTCTCCTCTCTTCTTTTTTAAGTTTCTTAATAAATCTTGATATCAATTGAATGTAACTCCCCTCAAAGAAAAAAATAGATTTGATATTAAGCAGGAGTGTCAGAGCAATATAAGTAAAGCATGATATCAAAGAAAATATTGAAAGCATCATATATGACAACAAATCTTTGGATGCTTCCCTAAATATTATTCTCCCTTAAAAATATGTATTCATTGAGGGATAAAACATGAAAGTACAAGCATCATAATTTCAGATAATTTGAGATATGAACATAAATACTAAGTCTGAAATCAAAAATTTGAAATTTCAAGATATACAATATTTTCAAAATGCAAAGGATTGATCATTTAAAAAATTTTAGCATGATTTCAAATTTATTTGAAATGATTTGACATCCATATAGATGCTAGAAATAATTTAATAGCAAGTCTAGTTACTGGAGCAAGGGTTTATCAATATACATACCTCTTTCTTAACTATAATCCTTAACTATCAGTTCTATACTTGTTCCAAATCATTTCTAGTCTAAGCATGGATACAAAACGGAATGCATTTCATGAAAATCATATGATTTGAAATGATTTTGATTACCCATACAAATGTTATAAGTAATCTAGTATCAAGTTTAACTACTGGGGCAAAGATTTATCAGTATGCAACTTCAAAAATATTTTTCATGAAGTAATTTAAGATACATTAATCAAAATTAAGTGAAGGTCTTATAATCACAAGTTTAATCATAATAGCATGAAATTCATCAACATCAAAAAGTTTATGATCATAACCATTATAAGTCTAAACTTGATTCTAATTAATCATTTAAAATAATTTTTAAAGTAATTGATGCAATATTTAACTACATTTTTAGTTATGGAAGGAAATGTTTAGAATTTATCAATATGTATAATCCTTCATTTACCATTTAGTCCAAAAATGTAGCTTGCCCACTCTTTGTATTGTCTTGTACAATCACTTTTCAAAAATTTCTTTTTTTTCATGTTAGGCTGCAAGACATTCCTGCAAAATAAACTAGGTGGACAATTCTCGTACCCAAACTTTTTTGGATTCTTTAGGGTTAGTAAATATGGTTTCTTTTTAAATCCAAGTTTTTCTTAATTTACAAGGATATGCATTAAGTTCAAATTTTTCATATTTAAAGCATGCAATATTGGAAGTAGTAACAAAGAAATTCTTATTTTTCAACTCAAGATTTTTGTTTTTCTTTAAAAGCTCATCATTTAATACAAAAATCTTGGGTCCTCTTAGAATTTCTATTTTATTTAATAAATCATTTTTCTCATTTGAAAACTTGTTACATAAATCTTTCAAATCAAAATTTTCTTTTTTTAAAATTTCTTTTTCTTTAGAAAAATTATTCTTATCAATTTCTAAAATATCAATCTTTACATTTAAACCATGGTTTTTATTGGCAATATTTGTGTTCTCAAGATAAAAAGAATCTATATGTCTTTTTAATTTCTTGTGCTTAATTTTTAATACTTTGTATTCATGCACAAGATCATTAAATGCATCATGTAATTCATTAAATATAAAATCATATTTATTTTCAGAACATATGTCTTTCTCATTTGCCATGAAGCAAAGATTGACAACTTCTTATTCATCATCCAAACTTGAAACTTCGCTATCGCTCCAAGTTGCCATCATTATCTTGAATTTCTTTTTGGCCTTGAGGGCTATTATCTTCTTCTCTTGATCAATAATCACTTCTTTGTACCATAAACTCAACTCATGGGTCATGAGTGAACCAATAAGCTCCTCCAAAGGTAGGGTATCAATATCTTTGACTTCTTGGATCGTCGTTACCTTTGGATCCCATGATATTGGCAAAGATCTAAGAATTTTATTAACCAAACCAGCATTAGTATAGACTTTGCCAAGACTTTTCAATTCATTAATAATATTCATAAATCTTCTATACATATCAGATATAGATTCATAGTGTAGCATTTTAAACATTTCAAAAGAATGTACAAGCAAATGAATTTTAGTATTCTTCACTTGAAGAGTACCCTCATGAGTAATCTCAAGTGTGTCCCATGTTTTCTTTGCTGTTTCACATGTGGAGATCCTATTGAATTCATTAGGGTCCAATGCGCAATAAAGCAAGTTCATTGCTTTAGCATTAAGCTCAGATTGCTTAATATCATTATCATTTTCATCCCAATTCTCTTCGAGTTTTGGAACGGAAATGCCATTAACCAATATTGAAGGAACATGTGGACCATTAACAATCATTTTCCAAAGATAATAATCTATAAATTGAATATAAATGCGCATGTGTGTTTTTCAATATGTAATTTGTGCCATTGAAAAACGGTGGTCTAACACTAATACCTATAAGGGTTGCCATGATCTTTTATTCAAAATCGTTAGATTTTCAAACAGAGTACCATGCTCTGATACCAATTGTTGCCCAATGATGATGCAACCCAAGAGGGGGGTGAATTGGGTTTTATAAAACTATTTGCAATGATTTAAGATGAACTAAACAAGTATGTGCTAATTACAATTAAGCGCTTGTGTTTTGTTAAAGTGTTTGTGTATTTCAAAATAATATGCAGCGAAATTAATAAAGTAAATGCACAAAGAAAACAATCACACAAATACAATAGATTTATAGTGGTTTGGTGCACTCCAAGACACCTACATCCACTTCCCAAGTTTCACTTGGAAATTCACTTTAATCACCAAGATTACATTCCATTAGTTTTTCGGTCTCACTAATCAAAACTCAACTTGTTTTCACCGGGCTCATAAGTCAAATCTCTTGGTTTTCCAGGCTAACCAAAAATCTTGGTTTTGCGGGATGACCAACAACCTAGTTGGTTTTGCGGGATAACTAACAACCTAGTTGGTTTTGATACAAAGGCTAACCAACAACCTCAAGTTGGTTTTTCACAAAGGCTCACCAACAACCTCAAGTTTTTCACAAAAGCTCACCAACAACCTTGAGTAAATAATGTAAAAATAATATGAAAGAGTACAATAAAAGCTTTCTAAAATAAAGCAAATATCTTTTTAAAGCTCTTGGATGATGTTGAAGAAGCTTGTCTTGAATTTGTTGAAGCCTTTGAATGAAGCTTGATGTTGTGGACTTGGAAGCTCTCTTTGAAATTGGATGCTTGAAGGCTCAACTCTCTCAAAATATGATTCCTTAAAGTGTATGGAACTTTTCTATCAAAGGATTACCTCTCCATTTGATTTGTGTTGATTATATAGCTCTCCAAATCTTAAATGATCATTAGAGACCGTTGGAGAGTAAAAACTAGCCGTTACAAACATTTTGGGGAAGTTCTGCTTTTCAGAAAACTAGCTGTTGTAGAGCTGTCGTTCGTTCAAGTGTCGATACTTCAGGTCATGAGTCGACACTTAGGATCGACACTTGAAACAGTGAGTCGATACTTGATCAAAAAATGTCTTCTGAAGTCTTCTGTTCTGCACTGGTGAGCCGACACTTCATCTGATGAGTCGACACTTAGAACAGTGAGTCGATACTTGACCAAAATCCTGAAATCAGCTCGTTCTGTCTTCTGTTTGGTCTCAGGCCTTGAGTCAACACTTCACTGTTCATGAGTCGATGCTTGAGTCGATACTTGGCTGACTATGAGTCAGCACTTCAATGTGCCGGTTGAAATTTTCTCTGCGTATCAGCCCAAGCTTTCAAGTGTTGACACTTCCAACTGTCGACACTTGACTTGACCAGTGCCGAAACTTGTCTAAATTTAATATTTGAGTCCTTCAAGGTCTTCAATATATGTTCCAAGATCCATAACTCGAAATTTCATGGCTTCTTCAATTGAATGACAATCTTTTCAATCTTTCAACATTAATGAGTACCTGAATCTGATAAACACTTTTAATACGCATTAGTACTCATATATATTTAAGTGTTTTGTCAATCATCAAAAATCAAGACTAGAGTCAATACATGGAACATCGAGAATATATCATCAATAAGTCTTATATTGAATATTTAATAAAGAATTTTCATTTCCTGTAAAAAGTTTATGCATGTTCCGTTGTAAATGGCTAAAGAAGTTGACTAAGATTGGCCTCAAACAACATGTCGGCCATAGTCGAGTACCGGCAATTGCTTAAAAAAATCCAATTAAGATCAATTTAGACAAGTCCAGGGATATTTGAGCTTCGGCATGGACCCTCATTGACTAGGTCGAACGAAACCGACCTCTTGGATATATCCCAGTCGTTCGATTCCTTGGATATATCCCGGTTCTAACTAGGACCTCCAAATGAAGTACTTGAACTTGAGTCGACCACAAAGGGATATCCTGACCCAAGTTGAGACCTCAATGTAAAATCATCCCAACAAATTTCATTAAGTACTGGCTTTGGATTCCACCTGGGAGTGTCATTGACTAACTTGACTTTGGTCATGAAGTAGCTTTGGGCAAAAGACCGATCCCTATTTCTAATGGCATCGATTGGCCCAACTTCGGCCGAACAACCGACTTTAGTAAAATCCGACTTCCACTTTGGATTGACATCAAACTAACTTTGGTTAAGTAATGACTTCAAATCGACTGAACATTGGGTTAATAACTTTTGAATCCACCTTGGCCAAATCTGAGCTACTTCGATGACCTAATGATTCCTACAAAATTTTGCCAAGTACAGGCTTTGCACTTGATCTGCTTCGGTACAAGGTTGGGTTGATCTAACCTTGGCTCTATCATCTTGCTGATCTAATATGATGACATATTGGTGTTCATATTGGCAAGGTTCAAAGGGATGCGAGCCAACGACTTATGTGATTGGATCCGTCTTAGCTGAAGAATTGCAAGATGAAGTCAAGGCACTTCGAGAAAAGTAAAACTTCATTTCATTGATAATAAATGGTTTTCATTACAAGTACTAAAGGAAAAATAAAGTACAAAAAAGCTAAGTACAAAAGAACACTAAATGTTCTTATCGGCGGTAGCCTCGTTCTAGCATTCAGCGATAGGCTCATCAGATGATGGGCTGACGGTAGCAGGAGCATTGGGCTTGGTAGATGTTGGGGCGGTTGGAACCTCCTTGACTTTGTGTCGTCATCATCAGGAACAAGCAAGCTCGTCTCAACCCGAAGGAAGAGATGCCTTGCTAGTGCTTTGCATGCCTCGAAGCTGAAGTCATAGGCCACGGTAAAATCCACTTAAGACTTGTACTTATTGATGGCCTAGATCTTGGCCTCAGTAATGGCCTTGAGCTTCTTCTTGGAGGCCTGCTTTTGGATTAGCTTGGCCCTCTCTTCGGTGGCCTTGATCGCCGCCTCTCCTAGCTCGACTATGCTCTTGAGCTTGGCCACCTTCTATGCTCCTCGACTATGGCTTGCTCCACGATGATGAGGCCTTCGAGGGAATTGATTTTCCCTCGAGCAGTCAAAAGCTCGGACTTGAGTTGTGTAGTCTCCTTGGCAGCCGCCTCCTTTGCCTCAGCCACCTTCTTTGCATCTTCGGTCATCTTCTTTGCCTCTTTGGCCACGTTCTCCTTGGCAGCCTTTACTTGGGTGTTGGCGGCTCGAAGCTTCTCCTTAAACTAGACCTTTAGTCAGTTATAACTAACGAGGAACTCGTGGGGTGAAGTGATGTTCAGAGCTAGCTATAAAAAAGAAAAGCATGAGTAACAGTTCTAAGAAAAAATCAAAAAGAAAAAATAACTCGCCAGAAGGCAGCCTTTACTTGGGTGTTGGTGGCCCGAAGCTTCTCGAACTAGACCTTTAGTTGGTTATAACCGACGAGGAACTCGTGGAGTGAAGTGATGTTCATAGTCAGCTATGGAAAAGAAAAGTATGAGTAATGATTCTATGAAAAAATTGAAGAAAGAAACAATAACTCACCTTAAGAACATTGATGTCATTGGCATTGATGATCTCATATAAGGGACGAGACTTTTGATCCGTATGATCCAAACGAGGCAGCATCGCTTGGACCAGCTCGCACATGAGTTGGGGATTTCAAAGATTAGAGTCGGTGCTTTGAATTCTCTTCATCAGGGTGACAAGCTTCCTCCTTGGCACTAGAAGACGTGACTGCTTCGGATATGGTTGCTAATGGCTGGGTGATTAGGGATGACGATTGATGCGAACTCGGTGTCCACTGTAGTTGGGGCGCCGGATTGGTGACTCGGCACCACTTTGATGAGGATAGTGGAGTTGATCATAGGGGGATGACAACTTTCGGGTCATCAAGCTGAATCAGATTCGAGGATGAAGTTTCCAGTGATGGAATGGAGTTGGAGTCTGAGCTGGTGGCGGAGTCGATGGCTTCAACTTCTTGGAGGGCTTTGCTCATGAGGAGCCCTGCCTCTTCTTCTGCGCTAACAAGATGTCGTCCAGGGTTGGCCTTATTGTTGCAAAACCAAACAAAAAAGTTAAAAAAAAAATGTAAAAAGAGAGGAGAGGAAGGTCGGTCTTACCCTGAGGACAGACTTGGTTGATGTTGCCATCATATAGTGCTTGCTTGGTTGCCAACTCCTGTAACTTTGATATGTGAACGTCGAGCAGGGTGTAGAAGTCTTTTTCTTCCTTGGGAAGAACATCCTTATCATGATTCAGCTTTAGCCGAGGTTTGTCCCATACCCAATTGAAACCCCAGGGCTGGCCCCAAGAGGCAAAAAAAGGGCTTTCTAGGCATGAACCAAAGAATGTAAACCTGTAATAAATTTGTAATGTCTCTGAGGTGAAAAATACCACCACCCTTTTTCGTGAGGGTGCCTCTTCAAGGTGAATAATGCCTTGAAATAGGAGTATCCCAGTTCGGTTTCGATGATGTTACAAAAGAGGATAAAGATAATGATCGCTTGGATTGCATTGGGAGTGATCAAGGTAGGATGGTGTAGAAGTCAAGAATATTGTTGATGAAAGGGTGCAAGGAAAATCGAAGCCCGGCTCAGAGTGACTCCTTGTAAAAGGCGATGCACCGGTCCAGGGTGAAAGTGACCCGGTCATCCCAACCAGGTATGATCAATTGAAAAAGAGGGATAAAATACTGATTCTAAAATCTGCATGGGTCGGACTCAGTGGTGCTGGATTCTTTGTTAGAATCCATAAAATCTTGGAATCCATGTTTGATGCTCTCTACATGCCAATTCGAAGGATGGCCCCGAGACGAGGAAACCTGCTTGGTAGAGTGGTCCAAGGATTAGCCTCATACCCAACTTGGGAAGGAGATGATTGAGAACCTTGGCCACCCTGATGATTTTTATCCCTAGCCTCACTACCATTAGAAGCCATGAGAACAAGGAAGAGGAAAAGAACACCCGGAAAATGAATGAAGAAAACCAAGAAGTAACCTAAGCTACAAGAAAGGAAGGGCGAGCAATCGGGGTCTCAATGGGGTCTCAATGGAGTCAAGAGGCTGTGGAGAGCGCTAGAACCAGAGAATATGACAACATGAGCGGCAGTGAACATTTTCCAGTGATGGCAATGGTGACGATGGAAGCAAAAGAGAAAGAGGGGAGGAAAAATTGAGTGTCAAATGAGATAAGGAGTGGTAGAAGAAGGCTTATACATACTACCAATCAACAGCCTGGATCAACTCCATTCTTGGATGAATGACACTTGGTAAGCATCTAAGTGATCAAATCAAGAGACCTTTTGACACACCAGTCTCTAGATCTTGCCATAGACGAATCCACGGGGGGCAGCTAAGGACCAATAAGCCACTGACACATGGTGCACTGTCTATGACAAGCTTTAAGACAATCCCAGGGATTGATCCTTCAAATTATCATGTTGCTTTGATTAGCCCATCCCATAATTATTGCGGTGAGATTTGATTAGATTATTTCAAATTCATGGTGGCGGGTCGCTTTGTTTAACACACCTTGCAATTAATTGTAGCTGGAATAGAGAGGCAGCACATTAACTAGGTTCCGGAACATTCTTTTCTACAAACGAGAAGAATATTTAATTCTCCAGACTAGAGTTATACTGAAGACTGAGATCAGAGCTCACATGAAAGCCGGCTACTTTTTATTATCGAAGCAAACAAAATCATTCCGAATTGGGAAGTTGGGGGTAAGTGTTATGGGAGAGAATCACCTACCTGACCTCGGATGACATAAAGAACACATGATGGACATGACTGGACAACTAGATATCAGATGTAAACTGACGCAAAGACCAAAAGGTCATCTTGCCAATCGCTGTGAAGGTGGGCACGTAAATGACATCAGCTGGTAGCTGACCCCCAGATCTGACTGCAACCAGATACATAGATGATAGATTGAGTGTCGACCTCAGTTGCATAAGATGATCACCTCGGTTTGCTACCAATCCATCCGAAGATAGCCAAGTTACTACCAAATGTCGTCCATGGTTATTTTATTACTTCGGTCACCAATCAACTCAGGGTCTTTCAACTCATCTAAATCAATAGCAGGGCCCATGACCACTACGACATCATCACAAACAGCATGAGGGCTAACTGGCAACACACCTGGACTCCACTCTTCCATTTACAGCTAGCACTTTTGTTATCTATAGCAAGCTGAGATCTGCTACTTGCTCTAACGGATAAGGATCTCCCATAACCACTTGCTAACACCCTGCTCTCTCTAATGGGCATAGATTCTTGAAATCATAACAAATTAGGTGGTTACAAACTAAGTAGCCCCCTTTATATAAGAATGAGCAGAGGGGACCCTCAGGTAAGCTCTCCACGCTCTCACTAATCTTTCTTCCTACTGTTTTCGAGCTTTGGCTGATTTAAACATCAGAGGATCTTCTACTGGAGAACCTTTGGTGAGAGTGGGCTTTCTTTTGCATGTCCTAAAGAAGAACAAGCCACGTTGATGCCCAACCAACCTTCAGTTCGGCAGGAGGCTGACCCTACCATCTTGGTCCGGAGCTTTGCGGCAACACTCTTAGCCCTTCATACAGCCTCGCCTCCAAAAATGTGAAAAAAGAAAAATCAAAATCAAATTGCTTTCTGCTTCTCTGTTTTCACGTTTCAACCTGCTTATCCGCATAGCTGGTTTCTCCTCCTGATTTCTAGTGTTCACTGTTGAGAACCACTTCCACCTGTTGTCTCACTGAAATTATTGTTCTAGATGGAATGAATATTCATCCACAATCTGATAGGACTGTTTACCTGTAAAAGCCACCATAAGCCATTTACTGTAAAATTGCTTCATTTCACTGTCCAGCCATAACCTGGAACCTCACAATGCCTAGATCAGATTGCTTGTATGTCCTCTTTCTTGTTACCCCTTCCCTCCAAGCAGATCGTTGCAATTGAGACACCTTTATTTTACCTGCTGTTGTCATCAGAATATAAACTGGTAAGATTATGCCAATAATAATCTTGGCTATTGCAGTAGGAGAAGGATTGAAAATTATCTTTGCAATCAGAGTTGCCCGATCGTAGGACCAAATCTCCTCCTTCAGCTGTACTCCTTTGATGTCATCCCAAATAATCTCAGATCAAGTCAATTTCTAGTCTTTTTCAGAAAGAAGACTAGAGCACCTGTTAGTGATGCTTGCATGAAAATGATTGAGAATTTTAAAGTTCTCTATCAATAAGTGAACGAACCATTGTTCTCATGGAAAGTGCACTGTTGCAATGCTTGAAGAAGTTAGTTGCACCAATTATTCTGAGCTGGGTAAAAGAAACTTTTGTGTGTCCCTGTAAGTTCTCTGCCACTTGATTAAAATAACCATGATCATTCAATTTGAGAGGATAAATTAACAAAACCAATAGAAGATTTGAGCCCTAGAGTCCGTAAAACTATTAAGAATTGGCATTGTTATGAAATATGATATTGTAAAAAGTAATTGTGTAAGTGCAAAAAAGGCTGTAGGATGCACTCTATCAACTATCTTAAGTTTGTTTATGCATGCTTAAAAGAATCCATCACAATTCTTGAATTGGCCAAGACCAACTGAATGAGGATAGATTTTAAAGATAGGCAGTTATAGAGTATGTGCTACTTTAGCTGTTAAAAGGGACCAAACCAAGGTATGCCATCTTGGTACTGGGCTTCATACTAGTGCGACCCTGTTAATGTGTCGGCATGTCCGGTATGAAGGTTGGTTCAGCATATCAAGTGTCAGTACACCCTCAATACCGCATACTAATTTGGTATTGGTATGGTACGCCCTGTACTGCTAGTATAGTACAGTACAATACGCCCTATAGTATGGTATGGCATCCTTCGGACCAAACTATGACCAAGAACTACTCTTTGGTAATGATTTTTGTCAGATTAGACCAACCATAATTGTAAAGAAATTATTGAATTGATTTTAAAACAAACTTGAATCCTTGGTTCCTAAGTAGTTGTTGATTATTGCCATTTTCTGGTGCTGCTCTTAGTATTCTTGATCATAAATAATGTAAATAGAGCAATGCTGCCTGGCATACAACTTGAAAATTCCTCATGAAAATTCTGCCCGCTGAAAACCTGCCAAGTCAACAGATGGCTTCATGTGGTTCTTGTCATGGAGATTCTTCAAGTTTTCTTTAGCTATTGTCATTCCATATTTTGGTGAACTATTACTTATATATGGTCTATCTGTTCAGATTCTCAGCATACCTACTTTTAGAAAACAAACAAATCCATTAAACATGACTTGTACTGAACTTTTTGGACAGGACATTCATTTAGAAAATCAAGATAAAAACTCGAACCCTGTTAAGCCCTATTCTTTGAACCTAGCAAGCAGATCTTTTGGGTCCATAAAAATATGCAAGTATCTTTAAAAGAGAAATCTATTCCATGGAAACCTGAAAAAAGTGATTAGAAACGGTTCTGCCAGAAATAGAAAGGTGTTTTAATGTGCATGTCTTGGACTCTTGTGTGCTTGCGGGGCATAGATGGGACTTAAGAAGAACTTGTACTTGCTGATGGGCTACTTATAAAGGTGGACTGTGGGTGAACGCAATCAGGGTTAAGCTGGAAATCTGGATCTCAGGTATTTGAGTGGAGATGGAGAAGATAAATATGGTAGATTATAAATGATTTTCTTGAAATATTGTATATGTTGACTTTTCTGCTGGACATTGGAGTGCTCTAATGCTATATTAAGGGCCTAATTATTGTTAAAAATTCATCAGGATGATGCATTAAAAAAGGCTCCTGTGTAGATTTTTGCATGGGTATGTGTAAAGTAAGATTACCATCTTCAGGTATGGGATTTTCTATATTAGAAACCTTTTTCCATTGTATTCATGGTCAAGGCATCAATTTCATTTGGAAAAGGAAGGTCGGAATTTAGACTACAAAGACAAGTTTGAATGCTGATTTCACTGTTAAGTTCTAGTTGTTTGCAAGATGTAGAACATGTTTGGCTACTGACATCAAAGTCCAGTCTTTGATGTGTCTTATCTATCATATCCTTTCTCAGCACACCCACACAATTAATATCATGACTATTTCGTACTTGACTGTTTGCTAGGAGTTTAGATATTTTTCATGTTACATGTTCCATCATTACAACTTACAAGTACCTTGACATCTAAATAATGGCCTTGGGAAGTGAACCATCAGGTCCTTGTTTTCTCAGGTGTGCTACTCTCATATTAACTCCAGTAGATATTATTTTATTGGCTTGTCTTTCTCCCCTTATTCTCTGAGCTTCGTGCTTGCTAAAGAATATTGCAATTAGTTATCATATGGAGATGGTGCTCATGTGCACCATGTTTCTGGAGGGATCTAAAAATATCAACTGAACTTACAAAAGTTGTTCTTTGACAAGTTGAACCAGAAGAGGGCCTTAGGTATTCTGATACATTGGACTTATCATATTCATCTGACGTTCTTTTTGATCCTACTTGAATTAAACATATAAATCTACATTATAATGCACATTGGTGGCTCAATGTAATTCTCATGCTGCATGTCAATTCTATGTACATACAATTGCTGCAGGCAATAGAGGTTGTTGATTTGGACCAGAAGACAAAAATGGTTACAGAGCTTGATGGCCATGTCATGCGCTGTGTACGTGATCAAAATGGGAACCATGTTATTCAAAAATGTATTGAGTGTGTCCCTCAGGATGCAATTCAGTTTATTATCTCAACCTTCTATGATCAAGTTGTGACTTTATCAACTCATCCATATGGTTGTCGTGTGATACAGGTACAGAAAATCTTTCTTAAACTTTCTTATTCTTGCATGCATTGATGCTTGAATGTGTATATTAGTCAATGCTTAATGGACTCAGCATTTTGCTTTCCTTACTCAGAGGGTATTAGAGCACTGTGATGATCCTAAAACCCAGCAAATTGTGATGGATGAAATTTTGAAATCTGTTTGCATGTTGGCGCAAGACCAGTATGGCAATTATGTTGTCCAGGTGTGTAGTGTCGGTGGAGTTTTCCAATACAAAGTTTCTCACTGTTTTATCTGTTAGCTTCTTCTCGTTACATGCTAAGTGCATTACATTCGTGTTACTTGATTAATAGATTTTCTGAACATTTCTGATGTCCATTTAGGATTTAAATTCTGTTCTGTTAAAATTTTGGATGGTATGGTTTTTTGTAAAATCTAGTTATAATGAAATTCCAACCATTCTTGACTATGCCTAAGATGATCATATTTAACTAAACCAAAAGGACTTTTTTTTTAATATTACCATCATTTGCAAACATTGACGTTGCAAGTATACAGTGCACTCAAACAATATTCTTGCATGCTAAGAGTTGGCTACAAATGACGCATCCTTGTATGGAGCTTAGCATAGATACTTCAGTTTAAGGTTGGATCCTGCCATAATCCTCTGTATCAGAGGTTTCTCCAAGAATTTGCCAGGAACCTCTTGAAAGGGGCAATTATTTTGAAAGTCTGCTTCAATTATTGACCAAGAACTCCTCCTACAGTTTTCTCTAATCAAATAAATTACATCTGGAAACACCCAATGGTTTGCAGATCTTACATTTTCCACAGTAGTCAAAATTTTATTTTCTACAGTTGAAACATGGGGTTGTGTTGTCTGGTAATATGGTATGGTGACTGAACTAAGCAATCCAACTCCATGTCTTCAGCATTTTGTTGAAGAGATCCCACAATCTTGGTTTGAGGCAGAAAGGGGTGTGCTTTTGTTTTATTTATTTCTTTATTTATTTAATATGATGTAGAGAGAAAGGCACTTTGACATATAAACCGGATATTACCTCCTGTTCTATTGCACCACAATCAAATATCCTATCTTCTTATCTGCATGGTATCTATTTGTATCTGTTCATCTCTCTCTCTCTCTCTCTCTCTCTCTATATATATATATATATATATATATATATATATATATATATTGATATTTACTGCATTGTAGCATAGTATATAGGGTTCACCAGACTGCAATTTTATGGCATCCTCGTGGTTTATATGTGCTATTATGGATTGCTTGCTTCTATGTTGCTTGAATGGTAACAGCATGTATTGGAGCATGGAAAACCTCATGAGCGTTCTGCCATTATCAAGAAATTAGCTGGACAGATAGTTCAGATGAGCCAACAGAAATTTGCTTCAAATGTTGTTGAGAAGTGCTTGACTTTTGGTGGCCCCGAGGAACGTCAACTCTTGGTAAATGAGATGCTTGGTTCTACTGACGAAAATGAGCCTCTCCAGGTTTGTTGTTTGTGCCGGTTATTATGAGTTATGACATAATTATAACATTGGTATAACATTATCCATCTTTCCTGGAAAAGTAAGGTATGGGGTCCATTGTCTGCCCTGTGTTGAGCGTATGTTGAGGCTGCAGTTTTAATGGCTTACTTTTTTGTGCATTTTCTCATGAAAGTGAGAAATTTTCTCGCAGCCATGCAGCAAGAAACTCTATAAGCCGTCTTTTTCCATTGCACTGTAGCAAGCTGCACTACATGAGCATTCACCCGAACTTCCCCTTGTGCATGTTACATCATTATTTTCGTAAAATATGTGAATTTCCGTATGTTTTAAATTGGACAAAATGCTCATGCATTATTAGAAAACTGAGCAATTTTGCCATTCTCGTTATATTGCTTTGGTACAAAATCAATATGGTTGAAGTCTGTGAACAATGCCTTTTGGCCCAACCATGCTGTAGCTAAACTGAAAAAGAAAAGGGAGAAGTTAGCAAAGTTATCAGAAATTAACATGTCTAACACTTTAGAATTTAGGAGTTAGGGATGAACTGCAGTTGATGCTGCAAGTGCCCAGGAAATAAAAAACAAAGGAAAATAGAACACATGACATGTGGGATTAAAACATGGTAGTATCATAATAATGTGTTACTTATCTGGAACTGTGAACAGACTGGCTGCTTTGAGTAGTCTAAAATTTTGAATAAGTTTTCTGTGCAGAGTCCAATGCAAGATAGTTTGCTGAAGTCAACTCTGATTGTAGTTCACTAAATGATATTGGGTCCAAC
This sequence comes from Areca catechu, assembly GCA_021397845.1. Lineage (NCBI taxonomy): Eukaryota > Viridiplantae > Streptophyta > Magnoliopsida > Arecales > Arecaceae > Areca > Areca catechu. The sequence continues at coordinate 3,803,367 of CM038040.1, read as the reverse complement.
CTATCAACAATGGAAAGGAGATATCTCTAATTGGAGGTGGTTATGTAGTGATAGGAAATGACCAACTCCCTCAAAAAATTTCCTGATCAAAGGATCTGAATTTTTTGAATGATTGGAAGAAGCATTTAGACATTTGAATAAAGCTTTAATAAAATGTTGCTAGTTTCTACACTTTAGACAACAACATCCTGGCCAACCTTGTTAAGGATAGTATTAAATGATAGGCTTGGTTGTTAAGGAGGTATAATATACTGCTTTTGTAAAAATTGTGGAATATATATACTTTCTTAAAATTACTCATGATTGGCAAGCATGCTGGGAAGGTTAGGAGATTTCTAGGATGCCTGTCTATATTCATGTGTGGGTATGACTATAAATTGTTTTTGGTTCCTTGGTGACTGAGGTTGCTTTTCACTTAGCTCTGCGGCCTGTTGGTGCCTTAGAGACATAACATCCTACGTCACAAGTTACCAGCTTCCTATATCAAAACTCATTTGAAAGTTGTTAACTTTATAGTGGACATTTACACACTGAGCGTCATCATGTTTAATTTTTGTCTTTGAACTTAACGGAGTTGAGAATTAATTCTATATAAATTAGTCATATGTGGTTTGTTCCTTGTAATCCAAGAATCCTACTAATGTGAGCATTTTTGGCTATTGATAACTGTTCATCAATAATTATAGAAATAGACATACTTTTTAACTGAAACATTTAGGCATTTCATTTGTTTGCTCACCTTTTTCCTCGTGTGGATGGCAGGCTATGATGAAAGATCAGTTTGCTAACTATGTTGTACAGAAAGTATTGGAGACTTGTGATGATCAGCAACGTGAGCTGATCCTCTCGCGAATAAAGGTCCATTTGAATGCACTGAAAAAATATACTTACGGAAAGCATATAGTTGCTCGTGTAGAGAAACTTGTTGCAGCTGGGGGTAAGGCATATTTCCCTCAACTATTCCTTGCACTCAGTAAATCTATATTTTCTTTTGTAGTCAAAAGAAAACCCATCTATACGATTGTACATGGGCCCGCTAAATTCTATAAGCATGTATATTCTTGAGTGATGCTTGCTATTCCAGCTTTTCTCTATGAGTTTTGCATATAGAGTGGCAGTAGATTGTGTTTTTACAAGCTGGTCACTTTGCATTTCTATTTTACGTGCTCCTCTAAGCTGCCCCCCCTTCTCTAATATTTGACCCATCTACGGGTTTTTCTTTCTTTTACAGAGAGGAGGATTGGACTGCAGTCCCCGTATTCCTCTTAGATGGCATAGGAACAAAGTTGTACAGCTAACCGAGGCTAGTGTAAGCTCCCTCTTTTATCTATCTATTTAGTAGGCAGGTACAAGCTGGCTGAAATAAAAATGTTGCTTGTACTGGAATTGTACATGCTGTAGTTCGAGGTTATAGTTATATGCCAAGACTTGGCTCAGGTGGTCAATATACCTGATGCCCCTGAAGAGGAGATAAATGCTTGTACAAGTTTTTTAAGGGTGTAAAGAGATGGTAAAGAAAAGTTGCGTATGTTAGAATGACTGCAAATGTCATGTTGTGGAGAGCTGTCCGTTGTTTAGGACTTTATCAGAGATCTTGATTCTCTTTGTTTTCTAGTACTCATGGGATTTTGTAGTACATGATAAACAATTTTCAAATTCAGTTTACTTGTTTATGGTCAAGCCTTTGGTTTTATTTAGCCTATAATTTTCTCCATCATAGGTTTTATAATGACTCATGATATGGCTAATGAATGTCATCTCCATTTCTAGTTGCTGATTGCTATGTTGCAACTGATTCGGTCTCAGTCTTACTCATATAAAGTCTGCTTCTCGTATGATTGTTTCGCTGGTATTTTCTATTGACAGTTCCTCCTGAAACTCTAATTTGGTTCTTGCTCCTCTTGGTCTTGCTGCTTGTGTTGATGGCTTGGCTTTTGAAATCATGCCCTGGAAATTTGGGTTTTTATCACACTTCCATGCCTTTGTAGCACGTAATGGAATTTTGTCATAGGTAGACCAAACATGGTACAGCTCCTAGCTTCTGCCTAAGAGTTATGCTGTATTTTCAGCTTTCATTTTATGTAGGCACTTCTCCGAGAAAATATCCCTTGACAGCATATATCGATTAATTCTCAATGCTATGGCATAGCATGTTGTAAGCTCGGTTGCATGTAATAGCGATTTTGGATGCCAAGATGTTGTTATAGGTGGGAGATAGGTTTTAATGAGCAGGCTGCTGCCCCCTCCTCCTCCTCCTTTTTTTTTTTTTTTTCTTCTTCTCTTGTTTTTTTTTTGTGATAGAACAAAAGATAGGGGGAATAAATCTCGGTGTAGCTTTCCCATCGAGCTTCCAATCCGTTAGACGGTTGTTCGATTTGGATCATAAATTTTCTGCGTATTCTTTTCATTAATCGGTGATTATGTTAGTCTAATTTTATCACGGTGTCGAAGTATTAGCTGCTCCGTCTTTCGGTCACGTGCATCTAGAAAATTTAGAATTTAATCGAGTCATCTAAGAGATCATGTCTCGAATCTATGATGACTGGAGATAGGTGGAGCCGCTACCATCGAAGTGGTCCCCCCCCTCCCCATCCTTCTTGATTATGCGAGGATTAGATTGATTTTATGCGAGGACTAGATTGATTTATATAGCACTTGAATAACATGTTTCAAAGTAAACACGGAGCTAATATTTTAACTCGAGCCATCAAGGTACACAAATAACCAAGTCTCCCATATAATCATAGCACACTTCAAATCCGTTTCGCTACGATAGTTACCAAAAGTAAAGGGGCGGGTAAAACCACCAGTTTGCTGCACTCTCTAGAGATGGGTTCAAATTATGTAGAGGAGACCTGGATGGTGGTTGCTTTTTTTGTTGTAGAAAATTACCTAAAAAGGCTCTTATCTTAAGCATGCCAATAAGATGGCATCATCCATGGCAGTCATTCGTGTCAATCTTGTTCTAATTAGATGGCTCAAATAATCACGAATAGAAGTTAAATTATTATTTTTGAAAGAAATGCTATAGCTCTCTGCTCATTCATCTGCAAGCTGGACACTAATGCGGTATATCATGATTTGACCACCTTCTATTGAATTAGACCGGTCTTCCTTTGCCGAGGCGATGAACCTAAAGGGTGAGTCGGTGACATTGCTGACCTCTTAGGGCGGGAAATATTATAAAGCAGATACCACATGTTGACCAGTGCTTGACCTGGTACCGAGTGACAAAGTCTTGGTGACGTAATAAAATCAATCTTTCATGCAACTGCTTTCAGAATTCTCTTTTCGTTTTCGCCCCAGCTTGGACGATCATGGATATGGTTTCACAAAGCCAATTAGTCCTTTCTCTCTACTCTCTCATGACTGGGATCATAACCTGGATCTCGCTACGTACTAATAGGTACGTACCTGAGAATTTACAGGCTACAATCTTCCGATGGCAGTGGTTCTCTATGCTTATTTTGGAGCATATAGCAGGCTGTTACGTAGGATCACGGTGGGGTAGAAGATGGCCGTAACAGTTCATGGTTACAGTAGTGCTTGGCGTGCGTGTAGGCTATTTTTGATCACCCTGCACTACACATCCGGCCAAGTAATTGTTGTTCCCACTTTTTATAATCTTTAACGATCTTCTATATGAACTGACTAGCGTTAAGCAATAATAAGCTCGTTTAACTGCACCTCTGTAACTGATTTCCCACCGGGGAGGTCCATAAACAAACCCGTCGTTCCATAACTAACAACAATATATAATTAGCTAGAAATAAGAAACACACAAATGATGCAACCATAAAAACCAATTAGAGTTGATAAGACTAGAACTACAAATTGAAATCAACATCATGTCTCTTCTTATCCCGGAGGAGGGCAGAAGGTGAGAAGATATCGTGATGCTCTGCACCTGTTCAGGCTCGAAGAGTCGTCATACGCGAAACTGTAAGCTCGAGGACATATGGACTTGAAGAGGTGGGAGAAGAGAGTGGGCTTGCAACTCTTCGGGGAGGCGTAGTCCCCGGTGCAGCAATACTTGTCTGTCTGCAGAGCCAAGCATGCGCTCTTGCACCCCACCACCTTCCCCTGCTTCACCACTGCAAACCTGGAAGGACAGCATGCGTTCAAGTCCGCCTCGCAGCCTGCCACGCCGCACCCGATCCCCCCACCGACAGGAGACATCGTGACCGGAAGATTGAAGCCATCGACCAAACTCACGTCGTAGTAGTGAAGGGGAGATCTGGCAGTTCCGAACGTCATCTCGACGACCGTGGTGGGTGGCGCCCCGCTCATGCCTTTGCATTGCAGGAGGCCACCGCAGTCCCCGGTGTCGCAGTAGCCCTTTCCTTGCTCGTCGAAGCAACAGCCTTCCCTGCCCCATACCCTGCCGGACCATCCGGTGGGCACGGCGATGACTGTTTCCTCGCCGGCGCCGAGGTGGAAGCCACCGTCTTCGGGTGTGGGGCTGCCTGCGCTGCCGAGAACGCCGGGCCACAGACTGTGCTGGCAGTTGTTTACCAGTATGAGTTGGATGTCACCTGCAACTGAGGAGAGACATGACAAAGAGTTAGATGCTGTTGTTGCGAGGATGTGATACAAGGTTTTGTTCATTCAGAGTCCTACGTACATGAATGATAGATGGAGAGGGAGAGGAAGAGGAAGAAGAGATGTGAGCTGGAAGCTGGCATTTTTTCCCCCTCTTTGATTTCCTGAAGGTGGGTAGGGTGCGTATCTTATGTTATTAGCTTGGGGGAAGGAAGGGAGATGGTGGAGTGGGGAGAGTGGTTCCCTCCAATCTCGTTATCACGAAGCATGCTACAACCGCCTTGACGGTTTTATGGAATGTGGACGAGCATGTTCCTTATAGGCCGGTTCTTCTACCATTACGTTTAATTTTCCTTCTGTTCTTTACTCGGTTATTTTTTACTTATATTTTTTTAACTTTTCCCCTGGTTTTGAGCTTTGCATATATTCCTTGGGTTTGCTCGATCTTTGCTTCTCGGTAAAATGAACCTAAAGCACACGTAAAGAATTGAAAGGGATGCCGATCGAACCCCTGCATCAAGAGATTTGACAATTCATCTTGGGTAGCATTCGGTAATCCAATTGGGTTCGCTACGGTGATTTTTTGATAGGTTTTACAGTGTAGTGATTAAAAATCTCTAGATATCTATAAATAATATATTTAATATTTCACCAAAAATTAATATTATTAATTATATAATATCAAAATTATTTTTAATATATTTTATAAAATATATTTATTAATCATATAAAATTATTATAATAAAATATTAATATATTCTAAAAATATTTTTTAGTTTTATAGATTATTAATCTTATAAAAATATATTAATTAATATTATAGAATTAAAAAATTTATTCATACTCACAATATATTATTTATTATTGTAAATATTTATTTTAATTAGAAAAATAAGTCGAATGGAGGTAATATATTAAATACTCTTATTATATAAATATAACTACAATAAGATATTTCTACTCTAATTTTAAGTATCATTGAATCATAAATTGATAATAATATGCTTGATAATATATTATGATGTAATATGTATTATTCATATAATATATAATATAAAAATAGTTTAATATCAAATATATAATATTATTATAATATATTAATGATATATTGATATATCAGTTTTTTTTGCTAAACTAAAAGATATTTTTATCTTTAAATTTTAATTCAAGATCATTGTCTGGGATTGATTTTGGAGTCCTGACCTTAAGGATGAGCAGGACTACCAAAGTGTAGAACCAAATGCAGTTATCTCATCACCCGTGCCCATATCATTCTTGATCTTGACTGGATCACCCTAAAACAAATGCCCTCTTAGGTGCTGTTTAGTATATCACTAGTAACGTGATCATTGGGATAATATGATTACTTAGATGATATGAGTATTGGGATGATGTGCAATTACTGGAATGATGTGGATCACTATATTTAGTATATCACCGGAATATCATTAGGAACAAAACTTCATTATATATGGTATATCGCCAAGTAGTCGAAGTAATAATGTATAAAATATCATAAATAGCTTTACACATTAGTATGTAATAATTACTTTACAATTTGATTAAATATTCTTTTTTCACAACTCCTCACAAAAATATATAATAATAATAATAATTATTATTGTTATAGGTATCTATTTTGATTAGATTATTAAAATAATATTATGTATAATCGGGTTTGGTTAGGCTTAGTTATTTTGATCATCTGAAATTTTATTGACTAGAAATATTTTTGTCCCAAAATAACTTAGGCACATCATTAATACCTGGTAATGTACTGTCATTTAGAATATGTGCAGTGATAGCATCACTGCATTATCTAGTGATGTTATCACCGAATTTATTACTAGATAAGATTGTATTAATACCAAATAAGATGATCATATCATCTAACTTACATTATCTTAATGATATTAAAATATCATCCTCTACTAACCAGAACCTTAGGGCTGTCAATCTCCTGAATATATGATCATGCATAGCTTTTCTCAAAATCATAGAAGTTATCAAGAATTTCTTTTATTAAATAAAAAAACAAGAGAAGCTAAGGAAGTCAATATTGATTTAGTATATTTATCTTCTTTCTAAAAATAAAATGATTGGGTATAATATATTGTAACTAGTGGGTGTTTGGTATGGGATTGATGATCTATCAAAAATCAATGATGATATGAATGGAGGTGATGAGATTACTGTATTTGGTTGTAGCATAACGATAATACTGGTAGTGATCCCAATTTATCCCCAATTCTTAAATCATCACCTAATCCAGGGATGGGATACTTGTCCTTGATGTCGAGAATCTAAGATCACTCTTGAACAGTGATCTTGAACTAAAATTTAAGAACAAAAATATCATTCAATCTAGCAAATAAAATTAATACATCAATATACTATTAATATACTTTATCAATATTATATACTAATAATATATTTTATTAATAATATATCTATTATATTTATGATATATATATTACATTATAATATATTATTAATCATATTATTGTATTTAGTGATAATTTGAAATTAGAGTAGAAATATCTTATTATACTTTATATTAATATAATAAAAGTATTTAATATATTACTTCTATTTGTTTTATTTTCTAATCAAGATAAATATTTATATTAATAAATAATATATTATATGTATAAATAAAATATTAATTATATAATAATAATTAATATGTTTTGATAGGATTAATAATTTATAGGACTAACAAATATATTTTATAGAATATATTAATTTACTTGTACAGTATTTATATACCATTTTAAATAATTTTTAAGATATATTGAATAAATTCAAAATAGAGATAATAAAGTTATTTTCCTCTCTACCTCTTTCTTTCTTATTTTTGTCATAATTATTTTAAAATAGATCGCTAGGGATAAGATTATCATAGGATTTGGATCACTAAATCAATGTAGTGATGCCATTTGAGTACCAAACGCCACCTAGAGCCATTGTTGAACCAAAACATTTGAAACTAGTGATAACACATGGAAAATGGGACGAAAAAAAACTCCAGCTACTGCTGTCCACATTACCTCTTTTATCAAAACTGTTTTGTTGATTTGCACGATTGCTTGGGATTAAAAAAAGTTATTTCTTGACAGAAGTGGATTAAGCTTTTATTTTTACTTGGTTATGCTTGAGCCTTAAACCCTTTTCCTTGTCATGCAAAAAAAAAAAATCTATTATTTTGAAGATATGTCCAGAATATAATTTTGCATGATGTAGGACAGTATGACAGGTTTCATCTACTGTAACAGTCTATTCTAGCAAATCTTGGCCATAAACTCTGCACATCTTTTCCTTTTGACAAAAATTTTTCTAAAATAAATCAGCAGGGATTTATATGTGATTTGAAAATGATAGAAGATTTTCTTTGTATAAGGATGGTGGAAAGCAACAGAAAAAGTGACAGTTAAGACATCAAACATACCCTAAATGAATGACAAATTAGCTTTTGGCATGATAAATAGGGTGATTTATGATGGCATTGAAGCTCATATGGAGGAGAAGCCTAGCACACGAGGAGTTCTCAGAAACCTGATGCATATGAAAGTTTGTTTTTCATTGGATTTTAGTTTCTTTGTAAACTAGAGTCTAAATAGGACTCTGTTTTATGAGTGCTACCGAGAGTTCTCCATGATATTTTGTTTTTAAAAGGGGAAAAACCTGAGACGCATGAGTGAATACACCAAGGAATTCAGAGAGGCTTTGTAAGAGAGAGATATTAAAAAATAATATTAAAAGCCCTCATAATGAAAAGATAGTTTTTTATATTTTCTTTCATCATTTTTATATTTTTTGTGTTATAGATTGAATAAAGGAATGCTAAGGAGGTCTTGCCCATGGACATAGGCCAAAGGATTGATAGGTCAAATTATGTATATTCGTTGTGCTTTCTTCTCTTCTACTTTTTATGTTACTAGATTATCTCTCTTTTGTATTCTACGATTTGTTCAAATTTATTTTCTCTACAAAATGATTCTATTTCTGCTATGCTTGTGTGCTATGTGGGTTGAGGTGTGCTTGGTTACACCTTGGCCGATCCTTTCAACGTATTTGTAGTTTAATAAAAAACCTTGATTTGTGTACAAAGAACAAATTACCATGTACACAAAGCATTTGCCTGCCAAGAAGTTTGGAATAATTAAAAATTACAAAAGTAGAAAATTTTCTAAATCAAATTTCTAAAGAAGTTGAATTGAATTAAAGTAATTGTCTCATAAAACTTGCTAACATGTTCTCAAGCAAATTCGAGATGTCATTAACGAAGGAAAGAAAATTTTACGACTTTACAAAAAAAACAAAAAAATTATGAATATAGTTATCAACGTAGATACAGGCATGAGATTTGTTATGAAAAAAGTTTTTACCTCGATCGATATTAACAAAGAAGGTACCTTGGATATGGTCGACAAGCTTGATTGGCACTAACTCGAAGTATTTTTATAACAGTCTTATATCGATATTTTTGGTAAGCATTATGCATGATATGTTATCTCGTTTGTCTATTGTTAAGATGGTGAGGATCATGCAAAATATTTTATCTAATCTATTTAATCATTGAAGATACTTCAAAATTTTTGATAAGATAAAAAATGATGGACATATCTCACTCGATAAGGCATGGCTACCACCGATCCTTCTTTCTTCCAACGTCACCTCAGTCCTAGTAAATAAGGGGTCACTAGCATATTTTGTTGGATAAAGCAAGAAATAATTGAGCATATCTTATAGCGAATCATATTAAGGAAGATAAGTATAATCATCCAATTCTCCTTTTCTCTCACAGCACTTCGTTCTGCGCCTATAAGTAAGGGTCAAAGAAGACCCTTAAGTTATGCGCTCATCTTTCCATGATCACTTCTTTCACTATATTCTGATTTGAGTATCGAAAGATCTCTAGTAAAGCTAATTTCGATCAAATTTTTCTTTTTATAATCATCGCTATACAGCAGCAAACCGCTCTCTTGCGGTTGATCCCATCCAAGTCAAGAATCTATAGTAAAAGGATTGATGTCTCAATTTTTAGCATTCTTACAAGGTGAAAAATGTTTGTGTTTGAATTGTGAAGATGGGAACGCTCATAAGAATAACAAGAATGTTGATCCCCGACCATAGTTAACATCTGCTTTGTTTGTCTTCTGTTATATAAATATAATTTAACAATGTGACACCAAGTCTCCCCTATCTTGATGGCATGTGAGGTGGTTTGCTTCATCAAGGTTGAGGGTTCGAGCCTTGGTGGGAGGAGAAAGGGTTAAAAAGAAAAAAGAGGTATTCTAAAATACCTCATTTTTATGTTTGGAGCCCTTCCGAGAAGAGGGCGGTGAGAGCGTGCCGACCTCGACAAAGAGGTAAGGCGTCCAATTCCCTCTTTTTTTTTCCCGCTTACGGTTCACCTCAAGAACTACTTCAATTCCCAGAGAACCTTGATTCCTGGAAAGTATTTTAATCAATTTTAACTGTTTTTAGTTTCTTGAGAAAGTTCCTTTACATCTACCTTTGGTTTTTAGTAGAGTTAATTTCTACCAGTCCCCATTCATTCCCCTTTCGCACCGATGCTTTTCCTGCGCAAATCGATGAAATTGGGCTACCTAGTTTGCTTTCTAGAATTTTGGGAAGGTTTCATTATATGTATATGATTCTTGCTTTCTCGAATTTTGGGAAATTTCATCATTTTTATTTTTAACTATTTAACTCTTTGTGGGAGCTGTTTATTGTTGTATCAATTTTCATATACTACGTATTTTTCTCATTTCTTGCATCCTGCTCGACACCGTGGAGTGCTGGGGAGACATTACGTTCCCGAGTTTAAACATATCGTTGAATCTGGATTCTCTGTGGCCTTATGTGCCGTGGACTTTGTGCAGCAACATGGTCTCTTAAAGGTGTGGCCTTTGCTGCAGTATGGGAGATAAGAGTCATGGAACATCCACATGATTTGCCACCTTTGTCATCTGGAATATCTCCTTAAAAGTCAATATATCTTGCCTCTTTATTAAAAATAACCTTATAGGCAGGTGCAAAAGGGGTTCTTCTAGTAGACCTGGCTTTGAATATTGGTGCAATCACTCTTTTTAAGGTCACCTGTACATTTCCTGAAAGTTTATATTATCTTGTTTGCAAACAATAGAAGTCTCCATTGTCACGAAGAATTGATGAATTCTGACTGGATACAATGTTTCAATTCCCTTTATAATCAACAGTTGTAACTGCTGATATCACTTTCTTACTCCTAGTTTATTCTATGAAGACAGAGCTAAATGGTTGTGTTCTTGTATCCAAGTAGTCTCAGATAAATTTTTATTTAACAGATGTTGTGTTCATATTCCAAAATCCGTCCTCCATTTCCCGATGGTGGATCTGAGAAGAGGACATCGATAACTTTGTGCACCAATCTCCACCTTAATCAGCAGATCCAACTGAAAATTTGCAAGTCATTGGTCCAAAATGATATTTCTTGAAGTAACTCTTTTTTCACTAATATGTGTGATGTTTTTTATGATTTTTCTTTACAATTTCAACTGATGATTTGTTTAAAACTGATACCATTTGATTCTGGTGAGCAGGAAACATCATTCAAAACTGAGACCAGACCTTCGTTACTAATAATGTTATTTTGTACACATTTGATCCGGATGTTTTTGACTTCCCATGACAATGTTTTCTGCATCCTTTTCTAGTTCAGGTCTCACCTGGTAATACAAAAAGATCTCTTAAAAGAGGTTTTGTTTCCTTGAACATGCTTGCAGGCCACTAAAGAGGAAACCACAAATATATGCGTCATTGTTAGTTGTTACGGATATATTGAAAAGTGTGTTTTCAAAATGTGAGGAGTTTTGTCGCACATAGGAAAAACTTGGGAACTTAACACATACTAATAAGTATGGGCTTTGGACAACAGATAAAATAGCCTAAAAATTATTTTTTTTAGGGTAAAAACTAAATAACCCCCTGTATCTTATATGGAGTTGCAAATAACTTTCTACATCTCTAATTTCAGCAATCTCAACCCTACATTTTACAGAATATTGCAATCTTCCCTTCCGGTCACTGAAATTGGGTCCAATCTCGCCAGCGGTGCATACATGGCATCTTCTTTGCTGTTAGTGGCTTATGTGTACCTATTTGGTGTTAGTGGCTTATGTCGCATCACTTGGTGCCATTTTTTCCCACCAATAGGCTGATGAAGAATGGATTTTTTTTTGTCTCCTTTACTCTGTATATTCTCTAGCTCTCTTGCTCTCGCTCTTGTTCTCTCTCTTGCTTTCTCTCTATCTTTGTGTATCTCTATCTCTATCTCTCTTTATCTGTATCTCCCTTGAAGGAATGGAAAAGAACCAAATCAGATGAATGCCAGGGTTCAACTTTACCAGAAGTATTGCAACGACTTTGGTGTGGCACCAGGAGGTCGGGGAGACTGACTTTGAGGGGGATGTGGTTTTGGGCACAGCAATTCTAAATGCATACACGAGAGATGGTGCATGATTGGACATGGTAGTGAGGTTCTTCAAGAGAATGCGGGAGATGAATGAATATTCTTGGTCCACCATGATTTCTGCCTTGTCGCATGTTGGATGGTTGGATGATGCTCTCTCTGTTTATGAGAGGGACCTCGATAAGTCGATTGCCTCTCAGACTTCATTGCAGATTTTGCCCACAATGACAGGATTCATGAGGCAAGACTCCTATTTGAATAGATTCCGAACTCTAATGTGGTGTCCTGGAATGCCATGATTGCTGGATATGCACAGAACAATATGCTTGATAAGGCAGAGGAGTTATTTGATAGCATGCCTGTAAGGAATGCAATCTCATGGGCTGCAATGATAGCCGGTTCTGCACAGAATGAACAGAGTGAGGAAGCTCTGGAGCTTCTGTCAGATCTTCATAGGCTTGGGATGCTGCCCAGCCTTTCAAGTTTCACCAGTAGTTTCTTTGCCTATGCTAACATTGGATCTCTTGAGATGGGCAGACAGTTATATGCTCTTACAATTAAGGCAGGTTCTCAGTTCAATTCATTTGTCAGCAATGGTCTGATTACTATGTATGCAAAGTGCAGGAAGATGGAAGATGTACGATAGGTTTTTAGCTGGATGAGAGTGAGAGATACTGTCTCCTGGAACTCTTTGATCGTGGCACTGTATCAGAACTATATGTTGGAGGATGCACGAATTGCTTTTGATAAGATGCCCAATTGAGATAGTGTCCTGGACTACCATGATTTCAGCATATGTACAAGCTGAGCATGGGCATGAGGCTTTGGAAGTATTCCTCAGAATGTTACGTGATGAAATTTTATCCAAGTTGTCAACAATAACTAGCTTGCTTAGTACTTGTAGGAGCTTGGGTGCCACAAAGCTAGGTTGACAGATCCATGTCCTTGCTATTAAATTGGGTTATGATTTGGAACTCTTTGTGGGATATTCTTTGATAACAATGTACTTTAAGTGTGGCTGTGTTGATTCTTTCTGGGTCTTTGATGAGATGATGGAGCATGACATTGTTACATGGAACTCAGTCCTTGCAGGCTGCGGTCAGCATGGGTTTGGAAGAGAAGCCATTGAGATTTGGAAGAATGCTTCCAACCATCCTCCCTCCCGTGGCTGGGGACATGGTGGTGGCGTGGTTGGAGGCCATCAACGACAATAGAGGTCAGTCTCCCCTTTGCATCTCTTGCTTTCTTTCTATCTCTCTGTATCTCTCTTGCCACTTCTGTTCTCTCTTTGTATCTCTCTCTATCTTGGACCTTTGCAGATTTATATAGTGAAGAGAACAAAACAGATAAAAAATCCATTTCTTCACAGCATTCTGGCAGGAAAAAAATGGCCCAATTGACTGTACATGTTACTGTATCATTTTTCATTTTCCAAAAGATACCAAATATATCCACATAAATCACTAATGGTAGTTATCGTGCCACGTATGCATTGCCAGCGAGGCCGGATCCCATTTAGATGGCCAGAAGGGGAGATTGCAATATTCTGTAAAATGTAGAGTTGAAATTGTTGAAATTAGAGATGTAGGGGATTATTTGTAACTCGGTATAAAATACAGGGATTATTTACCTTTACCCTTATTTTTATTGCCAACCGTTATGTCCATTGCCAAAGGTTATGTCTCTTACCAAAGGTTGTCTGTTGCCAATAGACATGACTATTATATGAATAGTTATATTTGGCAGTTATTTTTTGGCCTATAAATAAGCCTACTCTGTACAAACTAGAATTACACAACAACAACATTACAGCCCTCTTCTTTTTCTGTTAAATTTCTGTACACCCTGTGTTGTTATAAAATCAATCCAATATAATCCCAAAAAATCCGGTAACAAAATTTCAAAAAAAAAAAAAAAAAAAAATCAAAATCGAGTTAAAATGAGTTTTATTAAAAAAAAAAATGGCGAACAACTAGGTTGAGAGGCGCTGCCGTGATGCCGTCCGTATCTCGATGTCTCCTCCGGTTCTCCTCCAAAATCTTGAAGCGGCGAAGGCGACGAGCGATGCCCAAACCGGCAAACCCGGTCCCCCTCCCATCGGTCGTCGCGGCGCCACCCCACCCGCTGTTAACGAAGGAGACGGGCCGCCGCTGGCTTCAAACAGTGCACCGACGGCAAGCCTCCAAGGCCAACTCCCCTCTTCATCGCCGCCATCGCCGGGCTCGGTTCCTCCTGTGGTTTAACGCGCTAAGCTGGTGACGCGCCGTCGACGCCGGACCTGACAGAGACGGTGCTTTCTGTCGACGTCCATTTCTACAAGACTACGACGCCGCCCCGCCCGCTCGTAATTGATGCTGTGAGAGCTGAGAGGTGAGTCCGTGGTTCTTTCTAGCATTTTTTTTTTTGGGAGGGGATGTGGCCACGTGGGAAACCTTGAGAGTTGAAGCAACGAGGCTTTATGCCTTTATCCGATGACTGATGAGTACTGTATGGAGTTTTAGATTTTTGAGCCTTTTGAACTTGGGTCCTGAATCTATGTTTTCATTAAAATTTATATTTTTTAAATATTATTAATTGGTATATGAACTTAGCATGATATATTATGAAGTGGAAATTTTTTTTATATTTATTGATTAATTTTTTTAATGTAAAGATGATAAATTATTATGATTCGATTTATTTTTGTTTTGTTGTTTTTATTAATGGTAGGGTCCCATTTCGATTATGCAAACCTGGCCTAGTATCTCTAAATTATTAAAAGTTGCATCAAGATTTTAAATCTTGCGGACTGGGGCTGTTCCAATTTTTTTTATGTGATGAGATGTGTTGTTGTCCTATCATATCCCGATATTTAGAACATGGAATGTTCCAAGGTATCCTGATCGGGATGCTGCGATGCTGCTAAAATAGCATTATCTCCCAGCACCCGATCTTGATATTCCGTAGGATGTCCCATCGGGACTTGAAATCCGACCTCCACCTCTGTCTGTGCGCTGGTGCCGGACTGCCGGTGTTGTGCCCAAAAGCAGTTGTTGGTAGACGGGCATTCAGTCTGGCCCCTTTCCGGGCCTCAATCTTCCCTCTTAGGCTCTTAGGTAATATCAATTATTTATCTAATTGTCAATTCAATTATCAAGTAAAGTAAATAATTTTTTTAATTATTTAATTAAGTATCAAGTGAGGATAATATAAGTTGCTAAACTTATCTTAGTATATTTTTTTCTTTTTTTGCAGAAATTTTATGGTGGATTGGGTTCGTCTTATTGAAAAATATTAGTAGCAGACTGGTAGCCCTCTATTATCTTTTCTCGTGATAAGTTCAAAATCCAGCAGGCAGTAAGTAAAGGCCAACATTTCTTACTCTCTTCATTATGATTCTATTTGGTCACAACTTATTCTTGGTAGAAATAAAAAATATATATTAATATTATGATAGTATTTTTTCATCAAATAATTAATATTTTAGATTTTATAAATAGTTTACAATTTACAACAAAAAAACTTTGATGTCTATTATTTGAAAATTTTATAGTAGATTCTATTATTGATGAATTTAGTTGTATAAAACAACATCGAATTCAATTCAAATAATATTTATAAAAAAATATTTAAATTAATTATAAATATTTTTATTTTTATATTTTTTGGTCCTCCCTAAAAAATTCGGTGTGGTCCGCCCCTGATTACATGGTACACCTACAATGGGTGGAAAGAAATATTTTGTGACTTTCATAAATGATTATTCAAGGTTTTGTTTTGTATATTTACTGCATGCCAAGGATAAAGTTTTAGAAAAATTCAGGATTTATAAAACTGAAGTTGAGTTGCACTGTGAAACATTTATAAAATGCTTAAAAAATGATAGAGGAGGAGAATATTATGATCTTAATTATTTTGAGTCCTTTGGTATTTTTCATGAGACAACTGCACCTTATACACCATAGCAAAAAGGAAAAATAGAATGCTAACAGAAATGGTGAATGCAATACTTTCTAATTTTGGCTTAGGAAAAGGTTTTTAGGATGTAGCTGTATTAACAGGTTATCATGTCTTAAATAAAGTTTCAAATAAAATGAATAGAATAACTCCATATAAATTATGGAACAAGAGAAAGTCTAGTTATTTGAGAGTTTGGGTCTGCAGAGCTATTGTAAGAGTTCCAAAACCTAAAAAGAGGAACTTGTGTGAAAGAAGAATTGAGTGCATATTCATAGGATATGCACAACATAGCAAGGCATATAAGTTTATGGGTATAGAACCTAATAACACAATAACAGTAAATATTATTATTGAGTCAAGAGATGTTATTTTTGATGAAACAAGATTTCATATAATTCCTAGAGCCAAAAAAGTCATTATAGAAAATAATCTAGATCGAGTTTCAGAAAATGCAATACTAAAAACTGAAACTTATGAACATAGAAGAAACAAAAGAATTAGAAAAACAAAAACATTTGGATCAGATTTTTTTATGTTTCCAGTAAAGGGAACAAGAGAAGAAATCAGAACTCATATCCCATTTTGCTTTAGTGCATAAAGTGATCCAACAACTTATGAAGAGGCAATGAAATCTCATGATGCTGCATTTGGAAAGAAGCAATCCAAGATAAAATAAACTCAGTAATGGAAAATAAAATATGAAAATTGGTAGACCTCCCACCTAGTTCCAAGCCAATAGGTTGTAAATGGATTTTCAAAAAGAAAATGGAAGTAGATAGAACCATTGATAAACTCAAATCAAGATTAGTGGCAAAAAAATGTACACAAAAGTAAGGCATTAATTGTTTTGATACATATGTAATAGTTGCAAGAATTGCCACTATAAGGGTGCTGATTGCACTAGCTTTTATTTGTAAGTCTGTAATTCACTAAATAGATGTGAAAACATCATTCTTGAATGGTGAATTGGGGAAGTGTATATCGAACAACCTATAGGATTTGTAGTTTCTATGCAAGAGTATAAAGTATGCAAACTGGTTAAGTCTTTATATGGTTTGAAATAATCATTAAAACAACGGCATAAAAAACTTGATGAAGTTGTGCTTGCTAATGGATTTAAGATCAATGAATATGATAAGTGTGTTTATAGTAAATTTAATTATGGAAAAGGTGTTATCATTTATTTATATGTGGATGAAATGTTGATATTTGGTACTGACTTTGAGCAAGTTGGAAATACCAAAAATTTCTTATCTAAAAATTTTGAGATGAAGGATATGGACGTGGCAGATGTGATTGTTGGAATTAGAATTATTAAAGATAATGATTCTATTACATTATCACAATCACAATATATAGACAAAGTACTTCAGAAATTTGGTAAATCTGATTGTACTCCAATTTCTACACTTTTTGATCCAAAGTTGAAATTAGTACTAAATAAAGATAAGCCCATAGCACAACTAGAATATGCAAGGGTAATTGGATACTTAATGTAATGACAAGGAGGAGACTAGAGATTGCCTTTGCTGTTGGAAAGTAAAGTAGATATACAAGTAATTCAAGTAAGGTTCATTGGCATGCAGTTTGTAGAGTTTTGAAATATCTCAAAAAAAAAAACATGGACTATAGTATTAGCTATTCTGGATTTCCTTCTATTTTAGAAGGATTTATAGATGCAAGCTGGATTATTGAAAGGGAAGATCATTCTTTCACAAGTAGATGGATTTTCAGTCTTGGTGGGGGAGCAGTTTCTTGAGGTTCCAATAAACAAACATGTATAACAGATTCCACCATGGCAGCAGAATTTGTTGTACTAGCATCCCCAAGTAAAGAAGTGGACTGGTTGGGAGACTTGTAACTTGTTACATGAGGTGCCTTTGTGTCTTAAACAAATATCTCCTATATCCATACACTATGATAGTGAAGCAACATTATCAAAAGCGTACAGTCAAGTTTATAATGTCAAGTCTAGACATATTGGATTGGGATATAGTCATGTTAGACATTTGATCAATGGAGTAATAATTGTAAATGTTGTAAGGTCAAGTCAAAACTGGGCAAATCCATTAACAAAAGGACTTGCAAGGGATCTGGTGTTTAAAACATCGATGGGGATGGGATTCAAGCCCGTTTTCCAAAATCATCAATGACAGAACCTTAACTCAATGTTTGGTGCTACATCTATAGAAGAAAGAACTTTCTCTTTGTATATTACAAAATATTTAACCCCTACTATATATATATAATCTATGACCAATCTAATTAGGGAATATATAAAAAGAATAATTCTATATTAGAAGAAACTACCTAATAAATAGGCAAAAAAATACACGCGACCACACTCCCCCTCAAGTGGGTGCAAAGATGTCTTTGATACCTAACTTGATAAGTGAGCGATGAAATTTTCTGTTAGACTGAGCCTTTGTCAATATATCAGCTAACCGGTCTTCAGATTTGACGAAAGGTAACTTGATCAATTTTGCCTCCACATTCTCTTTGATGAAATGTCTGTCAATTTTCACATGTTTGGTTCTATCATGTTGAACTGGATTATGAGCAATGTTTATAGCTGCTTTATTATCACAAAATAATTTAATTTCCAAACCTGGTGGATACCCGAGCTCAGTGAGTAGCTTTCGAAGCCATAGAAGTTCACATAACCCCTTTGCTATACCTCTGAATTCAGCTTCTGCACTAGACCGAGCTACAACATTTTGTTTCTTACTTCTCCATGTGACAAGATTGCCTCCCACAAATGTAAGATATCCTGAAGTTGACCTCCTGTCTGTCACACTTCCAGCCCAATCTGCATCTGTGTAACCTTCTATTTCAAGGTGGCCATTTTTTGCAAATAGCAACCCCTTTTCAGGAGCTGACTTCAAATATCGAATGATATGCCACACAGCATTCATATGATCTTCACTTGGTGCATGCATGAACTGACTCACCACACTTGTTGCATGAGCAATATCAGGACGTGTGTGTGATAAATAAATCAAACGACCTACTAACCTTTGGTATTTCTCTTTATTAGTAGGAGTCTGATCAGGATACTCTCCAAGCTTCCAGTTTTGTCCCATAGGAGTGTCGGCATGCTTGCAATCTAGCATGCCAACTTCGGTCAAAAGATCAAGAACATACTTTCGTTAAGACAAATAAATTCCCTCCTTTGACCTAGCAACTTCGATTCCCAGGAAATATTTCAGACCTCCCAAATTCTTCATCTCAAACTCCCTAGATAATAATTCCTGCAGTTTCATAATCTCTGTACTATCATTGCCTGTAATAATCATGTCATCAACATATATGATAAGAGCAGTCCTTTTTTCTTGAGTACATTTTAAGAACAAAGTATGATCTGAGTTACTTTGGGAGTATCCATACCCTTTCATAGCTGAACTAAAGCGACCAAATCATGCACGAGGGGACTGCTTCAACCCATACAAAGATCTTTTCAGCTTACAAACCATGTTCGGTTTATCTGCGCATCTGTATCCAGGAGGAAGCTCCATATAGATTTCCTCCTCTAAATTCCCATGAAGAAAAGCATTCTTCACATCAAATTGATGCAAAGGCCAGTCCAAGTTTGCAGCCAGAGATAACAACACTCTTACAGTGTCTAACTTTGCAACTGGAGAGAATGTTTCCCGATAATCCACCCCATAAGTCTGTGTATACCCTTTAGCTACCAGTCGTGCCTTGTACCTCTCAATAGTGCCATCTGCCTTATGTTTGACGGGGAACACCCACCTACATCCAACTGGCTTTTTATCCTTTGGTAGTTCCACAAGTTCCCAAGTTTGATTTTTCTCCAAAGCCTCCGTCTCTACCTTCATTGCTTGAAGCCATTTCGGATCCTTCATGGCTTCTTCAACTCTGTTTGGAATTTGAACTGAGGAAATTGTAACCACGAAGTCTTGTAGTGGTGTGGACAGCCTTTTGGAAGATACATAGTCTGCGATAGGATATCGAGATCGGCGGTCCTCTACATCTGGAGAATACCGATTTGGTGGTTTGCCCCTATTATGCCTATCGGGTAGCTTATAACCAGTAAGCATATCAGTATCTTCAAAAGGATCAAGTACAGTAGAAGAACTTACCTCAGGTACATTCTCAGGAGTTTGGAGTAGTACTGAAGAGGGCGAAGAGGGCGGAGATAAGGAGGGCTGTTGCTGTTGTTCTTGTTCGGATTCATACAATAAATCAGTGTTGTCTGATTGTGCAGCCTCAGAATCATGTGGCCGAGCGTACCCATCTGTCGCTCCTGCAATTCCTACCTCCCACCACTGTCTGGTTCTGCAACTAGTCTCCCCCTGAACAGGACACTGGGGGGGAGGAAAATAAGACTCTGTCTCGATAAAGGTTACATCCATGGTGACATACGTGTGTTTTTCGGTAAGATCATAACATCGGTACCCTTTCTGAGAAGGGCCATAACCAAGAAAAACACATTTAATAGCACACGGGTCAAGTTTGGTTCGCTGATTTTTGTGAAGATGGACATAAGCGACACATCCAAATACTTTAGGAGGCAAGGTGAGAACCGAAGGAAGAGACACATGGGCAGCAAGTGCTTGCATTGGCGTGCGATACTTCAGAATATGGGAAGGCATGCGATTCAACAAATAAGTAGCTATGACTATGGCAGAATCCTAGAGCCGATGGGGAACATGGCTACCTTCCAAAAGCGCTTGAGTGGTTTCAAGAAGATGACGATTCTTGCGCTCAGCAATACCATTTTGCCGAGGAGTCTGAGGGCAAGAGATTTCATGTATCAAACCATGTTCTTGAAAATAAGCTGCAAGAGGTTAACTTAAGTATTCGCCACCATTATCAGATCTGAGAACCTGAAGTTTGGCCCCAAACTGAGTCTGAATCATACGGTGGAAAGTCCGGAAGATAGCTTCAGCCTCATTTTTATGTTTTATCAAATATAGCCAAGTCATGCGTGTGCAATCATCGACAAAGATGATAAACCATCGAAACCCAGATATAGTAGTAATAGGAGAAGCACCCCATACATCGGAGTGAATTAAGGAAAAAGGAGTAGAACTTTTATTCAAACTAGGAGGAAAACAAGTGCGATGGCTCTTTGCCAAAATACATGTATCACACCGAAAACTAGAGTTCGATAGACCATGAAATACCTTGGAAAACAAGTGCCGTAAATATCCAAAGGATGGGTGACCTAACCGACGATGCCATAACCAAAGTTCCTTCTCTTGAGTTAACTGTCCACGAGAGTGATAGGTCCGTCCAGAAGTTATTTCATCCACAAAATACAGCCCCTCCCTCTTAGTACCACGCCCAATAATCTCCTTCGTGAGAATGTCCTGAAACAGGCAAAAATCAGGGTACATAAGCACAACACAGTTCAGCTCACTAGTAAGCTGTCCAACCGATAATAGACGATTAGATAATGAAGGAACAAGCAAGGTATGAGATAGAGAGAGGGAAGGCGTGACAGACACACGCCCAGCAGCCGTCACAGGAAAGTCATGTCCATTAGCATTGTATATATGATCTCGACATGGTGTAGTGGATGTAAGAAGGTCACCAAATTTCGGAGTCATATGATCTGTAGCGCCAGAATCAATTATCCACCCATGATCACTATGTCGATTAGCAAAGACAAACCCATAATTACCTTCAAGAGACTTGGCATTAGCAGATTCAGGCTCCATAGGAATTAATGATAAGCCACTAGTAACTAAGGAGGCTTGCCCTCCATTCCGCCCCTTTTGAGAGCCTGGTTTCTTCTTGTTCTGAAAATCATCCTACCAGTCTGGATAACCGTGCAGTTTAAAACAAGATGCTGCTGTATGTTTAGGGTTTCCACAGTGAGAGCATCCCTCAGATTGAATTGGCATATCAGGTTTCGGGCGAGGTCCCCGGGCAGACAGCACTAACTGATTACCCTTGTCCCGCTGTGACACCATGGCGGAACCAGAGGTAACCTCAACAGGAGTGGAGAGCATGACAGATTGGCGCATATCCTCTCGCCTGACTCGGGTATAAGCTTGCTCAATAGTTGGAAATGGATCCATCTTTATAATATCAGCACGAACATTATCCATGCGATCGTCGAGACCATTTAAAAAGGTATAAACCCGATCTTCATTGATAATGGCATTGTACTTCAAAATATCAGCTGGACATTGCATAGGATTAGGACGGCGGAAGTCAATCTCACGCCAGAGCCCTTGAAGATCATTGTAATATTTCTCGATGGGTCCACCACCTTGCTTCAATCGAGAAACCTGCCTCTTAACATCATAGATTTGAGAGGTGTCAGATCCATCAAAAAAGGTTGTTGCCACAGCATCCCATACAGCTTTGGCAGTAGGAAACCGAATAAAGTTCGGTATCAAGGCTGGGTCTATAGAATTAACAAGCCAACCTTTCACCGTAGAATCATCAATCTTCCATTGTCTAAACAATGGATCAGTAGGAGGGGGTTCAGGAGAATTACCATTCAAATAGCCCAGTTTGTCCTTACCTGAAACATACATCTCAACAACCTGAGACCAAACGCCATAATTTTTTCCATCAAGTTTAATAGCAATTGGTGCAACCGGAGGTTCAATGCGCGGGGGCGCGGTCTGCTGGGTCAAGAGCTGCTTCATCGCAGCAGTCAGGTCTGCCAGAATGGCAGTAGCAGAGGCACTAGAATTTGCTTGGTCAGTTGCAACGATCGACTGTTTATCGGCCATGAGAGCAGCTGGTATTGATTGGCTATTTTCTGAGGAAACAGAGTTGCGTGGAAGGGGCGCTGCTAGCCCTGGTCCTCCACCAGACGCACGCAGCTGAGGGGTCGCACGATACCAAGGCCCCTCGTCGTCTTAGGGGGATGGCAGCTCTCGTCGTCATGACACGGACGAGCCGGCAGCAGGAACGAGGCAGCGCCGTCACGACGCGTGCGGCAGGGACAGAGAGCCGGCGGAGGGCGGCGAGGGCGACGCGGGGCTGGAGGCGGACAGAGTGCCGGCGGAGGGCGGCGAGGGCGACGCGTCCACCTCCGCTAGGCGGCGGACCGGATGAAGCTGCGGTCCCGCTTCCTACGGACAGATCGCCGGAGAAACCGGAGCCGGTGCCAGAACCGGATCCGGAACCCTAAGCGGAGACGGAGCCGTCTTCGTCTGCGGCGGTGTGGAATCTGAGAACGGATCTCGGGATCGGAGAGGTGCAGCAGCGAACGAGGATCCGAGGTCGTCGATGGCGTCGCCGGGGATCGGAGGCAGGGACCACGACCGAGGGTGCAGCAGGAGAGAAGACTGCCCGTCTCCTCTCTCTACCCGTCGTCGCTCGAAGGTCGTCGATGGCGTCGCTGGGAATCAGAGGCAGGGACCACGGTCGAGGGTGCAGCAGGAGAGAAGACTGCCCGTCTCCTCTCTCTATCCGTCGTCGTCGTCGCTCGGCCGAGGGTACGCTCGGCGAACAGTCGAG
The DNA here is from genome assembly GCA_021397845.1 of Areca catechu. Classification (NCBI taxonomy): domain Eukaryota; kingdom Viridiplantae; phylum Streptophyta; class Magnoliopsida; order Arecales; family Arecaceae; genus Areca; species Areca catechu. The sequence goes on along the minus strand of CM038040.1, from coordinate 3,779,981 downwards.
TTGGTGGAGGACGATGGCGATCGAGGTGGTGATGGCCGTGATCTTTATCAGTAGCAGTGACGACGAGGAGGCCAACGAGGACCTCAGCCTCGGCTCCACCCGATTTTTGAGATGGGCCGTCACCGGGGATCGGAGGCAAGGACCACGGAGGAAGATGAAGCCGCACAGTACCCCAGGAATCAAACCCTAGGGCTCTGATACCATGTAGAAGAAAGAACTTTCTCTTTGTATATTACAAAATATTTAACCCCTACTACATATATATAATCTAGGACCAATCTAATTAGGGAATATACAAAAGGAATATTTCTATATTAGAAGAAACTACCTAATAAATAGGCAAAAAAATACACGCGACCACAACATCAAGTCTTGGGTTCAATGAGACAGTGTTAGAGGTTTGGAGGGAAAACCCAAAATTCCCTCCAAGCCATTTCTTTAGTCCCACATGGGAAAAGGAGAACATCCCAAAGACACTTAAATATGATCCCTCTTCCGTTTGGCCTTGTACTGTCTTGGGCCACTCACACGCGCGCGCGCGGCCCGGTTCGCACGCGCGGCGCGGCGTGTTATTTTTGCCCGGTTTTCTTTTATTTTTTTCCGTTCGGACTACATCGCGTCTTCTCCAAACATCGCGACTTCAGAACAGCGGTCTTCTCCGAGCGTCGTGTCCTCCGCTGTACCGCGTCGCGTCTTCACCGAGCGGTGTCTCTTCCTCATGGCGTTTCTCCATCTATAAAAGGATGGAGTCAGATCACAGATAAGTATCTCAACCGGACTTTCTCTTCCTCTCAATCTGTTCTTTTCCCGATCTAGAACTCTCTTGCGTTCTAGGTTTTCTTTTTTTTATATTTTGTTTCACTGCTGGGCGAAGCCGTTGTCAGTCCCTTCACAGTCGTGCCTGCAGGAGGGATACCCGGTTGTATCTTGGGGCAGAGTTCTCGGATTGAATCCTGCACGAGGGCCGAGAATCGTCTTAGGACAGTGCCTCTGCACGCCTCCGGTCAGAAATCCTAAAACTCAACTTTATGATTCTTGTATTTACATTACTGTTCTAAGAATTCCTAAATCATAATTTTATGATTCATTGTATTACTGTTCTACATAGCACTGTTTAGTGTTTTAGGATAATACAGATAGATTTATATTTATTGTTTCTAGTTTTATTTCACGGTCATTATTTCTAACACAAAGTACATTATGAAGATAATTGCAAGCCCAAATTTATTCATCCCAAGTAAATTCAGTGCTAGGTACTTGTAACGTATAAGAGTCAGTTGGGCTTAGTGCTCTTAATAGACCTATCATAGTAATCTGTTGAAGTGTAATAGTTACGAGGCACTTCTGATAGAGTCTACCTATGTGAGTGTGATGTGAGGCCGCTTCTAGGAGCAAAGGGCTTGGCTCTAATAGCACTCATGAAAAGAATACAAACAAAAGGCTATAAATATGTAGGCATATATTAAGCATTCAATGAAAATTGAAGTCTTGTGTGTGAGATGTGCTCAACTAGTTAAAAAGGATTATTAGTTCAAAGCTTAGCCAACTATGTCATTCTGATTAGCAATAACATATTGTCACTATGTAAAGGTTCCAATCAAACCAATACCTTATGCGTAAGATTTCTAGGATTTTTAAGGTACAGTACATTTTGAAAATGGTGGGAGAAATGTTGAAAAGTGTGTTTTCAAAATGTGAGGAGTTTTGTCCCGCATCAGAAAAACTTAGAAACTAAACACATACTAATAGGTATGGGCATTGGGAAACAGACATAAAATAGGCTAAAATTCATATTATTTTTATTGCCAACAATTATGTCCATTGCTAAAGGTTGTCTCCCGTCAAAGGTTGTGTATGTTGCCAACATACATAACTGTTACATGAACACTTATATTTGGTAGATATTTAGTAGTTATTTTTTGGTCTATAACTCTGTAGATATTTGAATTACACAATAACAACATTACAGCCCTCTTCTTTTTCTGTTAATTTTCTGTACATCCTGTGTATTGTTATATTGCAGAATTTTAGTACACAAGATTGTTAATCCTGTCTTCTCTATTGTTTGCTCATTGGTTTGATATCATTGGTCCAAAACAATATTGAACAGTAGGCTTCATTGTATCTTAGAGGCTATTTGTTACAACTTTTTGCATACCATTTTTCTCTTTAGTAGGGGCAATTAAAGCCTCAAGGAAAGTGGCATTGCTGCATGCCTTGAAGCCATTTCCTCAATGTTTCTGGTTTTGTTACTATTTTGATTCAGTAGGATATGTGGAACAATCACTTGCATGTTAATATCCTTCAGTTTATTTATTTTTATTTTCTAATTCAGTTGCCACAGCAGTCCTATTTCTTATTTATTAAACAAATTCAAATTTCTTCCGAAAAGGCATGAGATATGCTTGAAATTTGTTTTTATTGTTTTGTGTTTTATTGTTTTGTGAAAATTTTGTTTCTTTAGTAGTTCCTAACTTTAGTTTATAGTTTTAATTTTGGTGGGACCTTTGAGTTACTGACTTGATGGAAGGACTTGTGGTATATCAGACTGTGCTAATTAAGAGACACGGTGCTATGCCTAATCATGTTGATTACTTTTTTATTTACTAATATAGTTCTAGAATCTTCGTGATGACACCTGATGCAGAGGAGAGTCCACTCTAGTACTCCTGTCAGTCTGATCCACAACAATCCCAACTGGTGGGATATCCATATCAAGGGGCTCACCCCCTCTCTCCTGCATGGCCTGTCTGAGCCACCAACTACCTCCTCGTTTCTCAGGTCCAGAAACTCCACCATCATCTATGGCTCCTATGTAAGCTGATTTATCTGATCCTGGATGTCACTTTCTTGCAAAGCCACCTATCATGGTGCAGTAGCTTGTCCCCCTGGGCCTCCTGCTGTGAAGAGTGAAGACAAACCCCTCTTGGCAGTTGCTTCCCATCATCTCCAATTTCTTCTTCATTGCATGGTGCCCCTTGACCAGGACTTTGCTCTTCCTATCCAATCTCTTAATGGGCCTTGCAGTATGAGATTGGGATGAGGTAGCCTGTGTCCCACCTCGGCCCACTTGAGAGGTAGGAGACCGAGTTCGCTTTGAATGGTCGAAGTCCACTGCCCCCTCCCTCCCAACATCAAAGGCCACCTCGCCCAAGTCCATTGTAATGGGCCCCACATCCAGCGGCCCAAATCTACCTCCACCTCCTAACTTAGAACCATGGTCGTCATTGGTGCCACCGGACGATCGGAGTGGTGATCGCCACTGTGCCAGCTTCATCGGCTTGGACCACCCTTCGGTGTTCGGTAGAGTGTCAGTCCGACCTCCGTCCGAGTTCATCGGTTTCTTTCCCGGTCATCTCGACTCTGGTTTAAGAACTCCAGTATCACCCGGAATCCTTCCAGCTCTATCTTTCGTCTCTGGTCATGGCAACCACTATCAGATTGCCATGAGCCAGGGACCTAAGGCCCTGCCGTCGCCACCATTCTCCTCTCCCCCTCCTTCCACTCCAACCAAATTAGAAGATTGGAGCCCCATCTAGCTATCATCACCACCTTGACAGCATGCCCCTGTGCTGTGGAAGAAGCCACATCGGAGGCACACATCAGAAAGATTTTCATAAACAAAGGGTTGCCAACGGTTACCTCTTGGTCCACCTATCAGCATTCCAGGTTGCAGTGGTCGGCGAAGGTCAATACGAACACAGATCCGAGCGAATCCCACTCTTATCTGACCGGTCATGTATTCATCCACAGCAACTAGATCACCCGCCAAGCAAACCAAGCTTTGCAATGCAGCCGTTTCCTAGAGCTCCACAGGGAGTTGCGGCAATCTCATCCACATCAGGGCAGAGGTAATCGCATCTAGTGAAGGGTGAAACCGTGGCCTCCACGGCTCCACTGCCAGGGCCTGACCAGAGATGACCTAAGGTAGCTGTAGCACAGTGTCCTTGTCTTCCTTCTCCTGGAACCAGAAAAGCAGGAATCCCCGCTCCAGATTAAACGTCGAAACCTCCCCCTTCACGCCGGCATGCAGGCGGAACTCCCGTGCCACCGTTTCCGCCCCGACCTTCCGATTGAGAGACATGGCGAGGAGCCCGATCGCCATCCAACACTCCGTTTCCCCAACCATGTCGATCGGGAGCTCCGCCACTTCTGGGTAGCACCGAGCCAGGTCATCAGCCTCCTTCGGCATTAGCTCGGACCAGACCCAAGTCATCTTCCCCAACGTTCCTGATCTCGCACCAACTGCCGCTCGATCCATCTTACTCGAGCTCTTCCCTGGCTTCGCACCCTTCCCGACCATCATCAGTAGCTCCGACAACTCTTCCAGTACAGTCGATCGCCAGTGATCAAGCAAGGAACCTCGGAAGCATGAATCTCCCAGTAGTTCCACACTCGCTCCCAAACGGTAAGAAAACTCCTCCTGGCTGAGCCTTCAGCGTCTGCCGCAAATAATAGAGATTCCCCCAGTTTGAAATGGTATTGTAGCCGGTTCCTTCATATAGGGCCGGATGGTGGTCTGACATTTGGGCATTTGATCATCTCATTGAACTTAATACCAGCAGCCTGGGGCGGTGGAAACTTTTTAGACGCGACATTTTTGCAAGAATGATTTTAATATTGGTAGCAGCCTGTATTGAATAGGGGGGTGGAAACTTTTTAGACGCCACATTTTTGCAAGTATGATTTTGATACTTTATCTTTTTCCAGGTGGTAGCAAACCAGCATGCTGAATGTTGAATGTGTCAAGTGGATTATTAGAATGATGGACTATACTTGCAGTGGAAGTATAAACTTTATTGAGCAGTAGCAAAACAACAAATAACAACATAAGTTAAAAAATAAAAACAAACCACCAGCGTAAACCTTCATTTTTAAACCAAAAACGGAAGGCACATGATACATATAAAGTAATATAACAAACACCAAAACCCAAAGCCAAAGAGATCTAGAGAGGATATGCCAAAGTGCTTTAGAATTCCATCCCAACTATCTGTTGCGGCTAAATCACCGTGGCTGAGGCTTCGGCATCATCGGGCATCCCGCTCGCTCTTCCCATCATACTCCTGGGGCGTGGACAGAGATCTGCAAAAGATCCTGGACCGGATTTTCGGCTGGGAACATTCCGACGATCAAGTCAGTGGATGGTCTAGGCAGCAATAGAATGGAGAATTCAAAAAATAGCATAGATGAAAAAAGGAGTGAGTAGAGTGGCATAGCTTGGGTCTGTTGGCCTTAGACCTTGCTTACCCTTGGAGATCCCCTTTTATCCTTATTTATAAGTATAGATGTAACCGAATACGGTTATAATAATCGAAGTGGTTGTAACCGAATAACCGAATAACTGATGGTGGTTAGGTGGTTGATCATGGGCCTTAGTGGGCCTTGGACCTTGGGCATTTTAATTGTTAACTTATCAAGACCGGATGAGAGGGATACAACACAACCCCCCACTTCCGAGCTAAAAAAATGTTGATAGCGAACTGCTTTGATTCCTTTTTTCAACGAAGAGAGTAATTTCTTTTCTTCGAGCTTGATATTGGCATAAATAACAGCCCTTGTACTCTGTCAGATTATGGTCAGCGTATTAGGCTAACCATTTTTATTGTCAAAAATACCGATTTATGAATACCGATGAGGTGGCGGGTCAAACCAACTCAGTTTGTCAGATTGTGGTCAGCTTATCAGGCCAACCTTTCGTTTTTACCGAATGATGAATATCGATGAGATGGTGGGTCAGACCAACTCGATTTGTCGGATTAGCGCTTCTTGGACATTGATCGGCCTCGCGCCTCTTAGGCATTGATCGGCCTTGCATCTCTTGGACATTGATCGGTTTTGCGTCTCTTGTGCATCGATCAGTCTTGCGCCTCTTGGGCGTCGATCAACCTTGCACCTCTTGGGCGTCGATCAGCCTTACGCCTCTTGGGTATCGATCGACCTACCTGGCGTGCCAATCTATTATATCCAGATCGATGTGACGTCCAAGCTTCGGTAAGATTGCTGAAGATGGCTTCGTCCTGCAGATCTATCCCTTCTCCTTTATTTGATGAATGCCCTCATTCACCGAGATGATCGCCGACTGAACCTGCAAGCAAATCCACTCACCGAAAAGGTTCCGGTGGGGGGACATTCCAACGCTTAAGTCAGTCACAGGGTTTGGCCTAAACAGATAAGATCTGAGAAAAAATTGAATTAAGGGTGTGTGAGAGTTCCTGCTACTAGAACTCACTTCCCTCCCGGAAGTCCCTTACTCACCGGTATTTATAGGGTATGATCCTAACCGAATTCAGTTAAGCAAGCTGTAAACGGTTAGTTCGTTAGTGGACCATCACGTGCACAGAATATTTATCATCAGTTAAGTTGATCAAAGAGTGCATATGATACGGACTGTATCATATTGGTCAATATAACATCATGGTTGACTCATTAAGTCAGCCTTAAACATCAATCGACTATACACATAGGCCAGCCCAAATAATAAACTCCTCTTGGACGTCGATCGGTCTTGTACCTCTTGGGCATCGATCGGCCTTGCGCCTCTTGGACATTGATCGACCTTGCACCTCTTGGACGTTGATCCATCAATCGATCAACCATGTTCATTTCACTCGACCCATCACAAATAGATCAAAGAGGCGTCGATCGGCCTTGCACCTCTTGGACATCGATTGGCCTTGCACCTCTTGGACGTTAATCTATCAATCGATCAACCATATTCATTTCACTCGACCCAACACAAATAGATCAAATTTGTCATAACCCAACATTAGTCCCCAGCTTCTGAATTCATTAAATAAATGTCGAAAACTGTCAGAAGAAAGGAAATACGATATATTTGGACCTCTTACTTTTCCTTCCCTCCTTTTTCTTCTCTCTTTCCCCCTTTTGTTTTTTTTAATGCCCATGTTCTCGAACAGAGCATCTTGATGACGTGTCAATCTCTTATTGGAGCGGCTACAAAACTGACAGCCGTATCATAGCTGGCTGTCATCATTACCAATTTTGAAGTTCACAAAAGCTGAAATATCGCTATCATAAAATAAATACAAGCATCGTATTACAGATATATCTGTTGTCGGATCATGAATGGTCACCTCGATTTTTTGAAGAGTCGTATCTTTTCATTGGATATCAAGGACAGATGGCACAATCAGAATTAGTCTCGCCATTCAAGGAAGAAATCTTAACCGTCGTATGCCACTATATAAGCACCATCTCCTCCAAAATAGGTTTTCTTCCATCTCAGTATTTCATCTTTTAGGAGCAGAGCTCTCTTCAGGTCGACTTCTCCTTCTCTTTCCCTTTTGATACAAGTTAATCTTCCTTTCTTCCTTCTACTTTTTTTCATGGCTAGGATCATGGAAGTCAACCATACCGATGAACCTGAAGGTTCTTTAGAAAAAGAAAAACCAAGCCGAATTAGTTAGAATAGACACCGTTAGGACCTCCCTAACAGAGCATAGGGTTCTAACATTGCAAATATATTATAATATCTCGGATGAGTTTATAATGGTCACTCCAAGCTCCGAAGATCGAATAAATTAGCCACCCCTGGGCAGTCTGGCAGTTTTTGAAGAACACCTTAAAGCCAGACTTAGATTCCCGCTACATCCTTTCTTCATCCAAATCTTTAGATTATATCACGTACTTCCTGCCCAACTGACCCCCAACAGTATTAGGATAGTTTGCGCCTTCTTGATCTTTTGTAAAGATACAGAGATAACACCTAAAACTTCTCTTTTTACTACCCTTTTTGTGTAGAAAAAGGATTTCCATGGCCAAGGGTGGTGGGTGATCAACCCTCGCCATGGTCGTAAATTTATTGTTAGGCTTCCTTCAGCCATTCATGGCTGGAAGCCTTGTTTCTTTTACATAATCTCCAAGATTCCTTGGGACTTCAACATTAGTCGTAAGTAACCTCGTTTAATTTCAAATGATGGCAAAAAAATTTAACAGCAGACAAAGAGGACTTTGAGAAGCTTACGGGAATGGAGATTCCCCCGATAAAAAAGCTTCTCAACGAGAGGGGATTATATTCGGCTGACAGCAGCCCTAAACCTTTTTTAGGTATCTTACTGCCGATAGTATTTTCTCACTTGATGATGATTAGCTCTAACATTCAATTTGTCGGATTATAGAGATACAACCATCATGATGGATGCCCAAAGACTTCGGCAAATGTCAAACAAGAGGAAAACCGTGGCCGCTCCAATCGATCAAAGGAGAGGAGAGGCCAAAAAACCCAGAAAAATAAAACTAGCTGCTCCATCGGTACCAAAATCTCTGATATTAATAGCAAATGTATCAGATGATGATGATGTGCCTATCTCCGCTTCCCTTTAGCCTTCCATGCAGGAGAGGCGATTGGCCAGAGATCCTATCATCGGCACATCATCATCCCGATCCTGCCAAGCTGACAAAGGGAAAGCTCCGATGGTGGAAGAAGAAGAAAGGCTTTCCGTTGAAGATTCCACCATCAATTTCAATGTTTATATAGATGAATTGGGTCTGATTGACCCAGAGTTGGCCTGTCGCCTTATGAGGGCCACTATTCTTCCAAAAGACTGGGAGATAACCCAATCCCAATAGATAGACGAAACAATTTTGTCAATTCACCCCACCATTCTCAAGGTATAATACTAAACTTTGCTTTAAATGATTGATTAAACGATCTTTTCAAAACCCGACCGAATTAATTATGAAATATGCAGCTTGTCTATGGAGTCACCATAATGGAGGAAAGCTTAAAGAGCTTCGACCTACTCCACCAGGCAATACGTAACGAGATAGACGCAGCCAAGGTAGAAAAAGAGGTTGCTGAAGAGTTGAAATTGGCTGTAGAAAAGAAGTTAGAACAAAGTACAGCCCAAACTTCAGCTCCAGAGGAGCTCAAGGCAGCTCAATCCAAATTAGCCAATGCTGAATCAAAGTTTAAGAAGAAAAAGAAGAAACTTCGATCAGCAATAACTAAAGCCGAAGAAAGGACCATAGTAGCAGAGAAGAAAGCAGAACTAGCTGCCAAAGAGGCCATTGAAAATTATGAAAAGTCATCGGCTTTTCAGGATAAGCTCCATGAGGCTGGGGTCGAGAGTTACAATATCGGCTATGGAAACTGCTTAGATAAGGTAAAAAGATGTTACCCTGACTTGGATGTTTCCAAAATCATGAAAGAATTTGATGAAGAAGGTCAGGATGAAGAACAAACTGAACATCAACTCGAAGAGCCGATAGTAGATATCTCGACTCAGGAAGAAGTAGTACCAATCTCCGATACAGAGCAGACCAGAGAAGTCAATGTAATAATAGTTGAATAGAACTTAGAAAGTTAATTGTATAACTGATGTACTAGTCTGTTCTACTTTTGATATGAAATGAAAAAGTTTCTTTCATTTTTATCTTTCAAATCATATGGCCATGCGATGAATGCTGACCAATATAGCAAATCAACATATTTAATCTTTTCAAATAAAGGTTGTTGAACTTTAAACAAAGCAAATATCCTTTTGAAAGAATTTTAGTTAAACACTTAATAAGGTAAATTATTTGACAAACTTTCACAAATAAAAAAATTTTCTAAGCATGGAACCATTGGATCATATGAGAAATAAACATCTTAAAAATCCATTAGACTTTGAAGTCATCCGAATAAAATAAACAATCATATGGAATTACCAAATTACAAATAGCATTAGTATATTTTGGAAAACTTGATCAAAACAATTTCTCATTCGAAAAAAGTCTGACAATCCAAAATCATTGTCACCAAAAATTTCTTGAAAATATAGTTACCCGATTGTTGATCATTATATCATTAAGAGAGCTGATCACTTCAAATCAGTCGGCTCTTAAGAATAATATGGCAATATACCATCTCAGGCCATTGAAGCCTATAGTAATCCGATCTTTTGATCGGATTTACCAAATATCCATCCTGATATGTGTAATAATAATAATAAAAAGGTGTATCATTCTCACCAAATATCACATTCCTATTGGAGGGGTAGCTATTCTGCAGATCATGAAATCGTGCCGGTCAGTATTCCAGAAACCATACACTATTCAAATTCAAACCAATTTCAGTCTTTTCTCTTTCCATAACTGATTTTCTGAGAATCAGTAATGGCACATGAATTCCCACCAAATCAGGGACATAGACGTGTCATAATCTCGAGGCTGATCGAGATTCAGATCATAAATATCAATTGTCGGCACCTCTTATATAAGGGATCTTAGACCCGCTTCTCAGGCCAAATTCATTTTAGAAAACTCGAACATCTCCCTCTTTGAACACTTTGTCTCGAGAAACCTTTTTTATCATATTCCAAAAATGAAACCAGATAGCAAGAGACTTCGTCAGGCCGTCAAGCAAAGAGCCAAATCCTTGCGACCTCGAGAGCAGAGAACATGTGTGAAAAAAGCCCGTTTATTGAAAAGCCTTTCCCAGACTTCTGCTAAACAAGAATCACCTGTAAACATTGTGTCTTCTTTTGATGATGAAAAGCCACATTTGCCCGATCCTTCATCGAGAAATCCAGAGAGCGGCCCATTTGACAGACCAACTCTGTCTCCAATAGAAAAAGGTAAATCTCCGATCATGGAAGCGATATCCAAACCGGAGGCCGACAAGGACATTCACATTCTTGTAGCAGATGCAGGTTTTGACAACCCAAAGTTGGCAAAGACAGTATTGCAATCTACCATTCTTCGGAAGGATTGGGAAGCAACACATAAGTGTGGAGTGGGAGATAATTTCTCCTCTATTTATCCAGGAATACTAAAGATAAATGTCATCTTTCCTTTCAAAAAACTTTTATTCCTGCCTCTAACTTCATTTTCATTTCTTTCGTCAGTTCATAAATGACATTTCTATGATTAAAGAAAACTTGCTCAAATCGATCAATTCTCAAATAGACCTCCAGAATCAGTTGACATTGGTCAAATAAAAAAGAGATAAGGTCAATGCATGTCGAGTGACTTTAGAATCAAAATTAGTCCAAGCCACCTCAGCGAATTTTTTGTTGAAGAGAAATAAAAACAATCGAAGATGATGTTATGAAGCTTCTGGCTAATGCAGAGAAAAGGAGGAAGAAGCTTCACATGGCTGAAACAGTAATAGAAGAAAAAACCCGTGCCTATGATGAGGTAATGGTCCAGAAGTCCGAGATAGAAGAAAAAATCACCTTTCTTGAACAGAAATTGAAACAAGCTGAACAAAAGATTATTTCGACGATCCAAGAAAGCCTTCATGCAGTCGATGAATTCAAGAAATCCGAGACCTTTAATGATGAGATAGATGAAGCAAGGATAGAAGGTTATAAGATCGGCTTTGAAGACTGTATTGAGAAGATCAAAAAGTTATATCCTGATCTCGATATTTCTTCTATTACCATAGACGAGATCATGGAAATAAAGGAAGATGAGGCAAAAGAGCCGATCAATGATCCAACAGTCCCTCCAGCTGAAGGAGTACCAGTTCAAGAGACAACCGCCCTTGCTTTGACACCCAATCCAATCGAAAAAACTAAATAGTACTTGTAACTGTATGCTCCTGATGAATCAATATTTTCTTTTAATCAATTATCAATGAAATCTTTTCTTTCCTTCTGGAAAATATTAAGTTCAAGTTTTATAGACTAATCTTGTCTGTTGTAATACTCTTCAAGAAGTCAATAATGTTGCTTCACATATACCAAGGATAAGATTAACTTGGTATTTCGTAGTTAGCACATTAAGCCAACTATAATAGTGGATTCAAGGTCAATATGTTAGACCATCCCTCTAATGCTTCAGACATAATGATGTAATAATATCGATGGAGTGGTGGATTAGACCAACTATATTTGTCGAATTGTGATCGACATGTCAAGTCAACCTTTCAGTTGATCGGTTATTTTGATATTAGTATATCGATGAGATGGTGGGTCAGACCAACTCTATTTATCAGATTGCGGTCGGCGTATCAGGCCAACCTTCCAGTTGTATTATACCAATGAGTCGGTGAGTCAGACCAATTCTATTCATCGGATACATCAAACATCTTTCCTCGGATAGGAATAGTGAGAAAGGAAAATCACTTTATTGATCATACTTACGAAGATTTTTTACATTCCAAGGTCGAGTCATTTGATAGCCATCTAGGCTTTCTATTCGATAAGTCCTTGGTCGTACAACTTCAACGACACGGTAGGGACATTCCCAATTTGGGACAAGTTTGCCCTGATCAGTTGGTCGGGATATCGCCGTTTTATGCAGGATAAAATCTACAAGCCGAAAGACTCGAGCCTTGACTCTCAAATTATAATATCGAGCAACCCTTTGTTGATACACTGACATTCTTAATTGTGCTTATAACTTGAAATTTCAAGTAGATTCAGATCAACTCTTCTTTGGTCGGCATTACTTGACTCTTCTAGGTAGTCCGTTCTTCTAGAACAGAGAACAATTTCTATAGGCAACATGGCTTCACTTCCATAGGTGAGGTTGAATGGGGATTCCCCCGTAGTAGATCGGGGAGTTGTTCGATAAGCTCAAAGGACGGAATTAAGTTTATTTGCCTAGAGTCTTTTAGTTTTATTCAATCGGATCTTCAATCCATGAAGAATAGTCCGATTGGTCACTTCCGCCTCTCCATTAGCTTGTGGATGTCCAACGGAAGTTAATTTGTGAAGAATGTGGAATCGGGCACAAAAATCGTCAAACTTCTGATTGTCGAACTGTCTCCCATTATCATTGATAATTGCATGGGGGATCCCGAATTTATATATGATGGCGTTTCTAACGAACGCCTCAACTTTACTTTCAGTGATTTGGGCTAAAGGTTCGGCTTCCATCCAGTTGGTAAAATAATCGATGGCTACGATCAAAAATTTTTGTTGTCCAGAGACGGGAAAACGGACCAAGAATATCCATTCCCCACTGAGCAAACGGCCAGGGAGCAGTCAACTATGTTAAGTGACTAGCAGGACGTCTTTGTATGTTAGCATACCTTTGACAAGGATCACATTCCCTCACAAAATCTGCCGTAAGGGAGCAGTCAACTATGTTAAGTGACTAGCAGGACGTCTTTGTATGTTAGCATACCTTTGACAAGGATCACATTCCCTCACAAAATCTGCCGTATCTTTCTGTAAAGTCGGCTAATAATATCCTTGCCTTATTATTGTATAAGGCAAGGATATTAGCATACTTAGCATACTTAGCATCCGAAGGGGACAAACATTTTAGTAATGGCCGGGAGAATAATTTTTTATATAATAAACCATCTAAAATGACATATTGAGAAGCAATCCTACGAAGTTGCTTGGCCTCCATATTATTTTCTGGTAAAATTTTTTTGGTTAAATATCTGATTATAAGGATCATCCAGTTTGATTCTTGTCCTATTTGAAGGATCCCTTCTCTGTTATTCCCAGAAATACTTGGAGCTTCCAAGTGTTCAATGTAAGTTCGACCCATTGAATCGGGTGCTGAAGTGGCTAACCGAGACAATGAATCAGCTCGAGAATTTTCAGCTCTAGAGACATGACTGATATCCCAGTAATCAAACAAGGCACTTAGTTATTGAACTTTTCCTAAATATAGGGCCAAGGTCATATCACGGGCCTTAAAATCTCCTTTTACTTGATCTACAACCAACTGAGAATCGAACAATACTTTCAATCTTTGAACACCTAGCTCCTTTGCAATTCTCAGGCCAGCCAAAAGGTCCTCATATTCGGCTTGATTATTTGAAATTCTAAAGATGAATCTAAGAGCATATTCCATAACATCTCCACTAGGATTAGATAAAATCAAGCCAGCTCCACAACCAGAAGAATTTGAAAGCTCCATCTACATGAAGAATCCAAGGGATATCATTCTTCTCTGCTTCAGCTGACGTCTGGATATCATCCTCATTGTCATTCCAAGTGCATTCGGCTATGAAGTCAGCCAGCACCTGAACTTTCATTGCAGAGCGAGGTTGATAAGTAATATTGAACTCATTCAACTTTATTGCCCACGTTGTCATCCAGTCAGATGTATCATAACATTGTAAAATAGTACTTAGAGGTTGATCAGTCAGTACGACTATCGGATGAGACTGGAAGTAAGGTCTGAGCCGCTTCGCTAATATGACCAAGGTATAAACAATTTTTTGGAGTTTTGGATACCTTACCTCAGCATCATGAAGAACTTTGCTGATATAATAGATGGGCTTGTGTGATCCATCGGATCCTTGCCTTACTAACACTGAGCTGACCGCTTCATCGGATGTAGCCAAGTAAAGATACAGACTTCCCTTTCTTCTGGCTTGGATATCATGATCGGATTCATCAGATATTTTTTAAGCTCCTCAAACGCTTGCTGACAACTATCCGACCAATTAAAGTCTTTGGATTGTCACAAGGCTTTAAAGAAAGGCAAGCACCTTTCGACCGAACGGGATATAAAACGACTTAATGAAGTGATCCGTCCGGTTAATTGTTGAATCTCCTTCTTATTAGCAGGTTGTCTCATATCTAATATGATTCGAATCTTCTCTGGATTAGCTTCAATCCCTCGTTTTGTAACCATGAAGTCCAAAAACTTTCCGGAGGTTACGCCAAAGACGCACTTAGTAGGATTTAGTTTCATTTGATGTCCTCGAAGCATGTCAAAGGCTCTTTGCAGATCTTTGATGTGATCGTCGGCCTGAGTACTCTTGACAATCATATCGTCTACATACACCTCCATGGCCTTACCAATATGATTCTCAAAGATCTTGTTTACTAACCTCTGGTACATAGCTCTGGCATTTTTGAGGCCAAAGGGCATCACCCGGTAGCAGTATATCCCTCGGTCTGTAACAAAAGAGATTTTTTCTTCATCTTTTGGACTCATTCGTATTTGGTTATACCCAGAAAAAGCATCCATAAAACTTAAGAGCTTATACCCTGCAGTAGCGTCGACAAGTTGATCGATTTTGGGCAGAGGGAAACTGTCTTTAGGACACACCTTGTTAAGATCTGTATAATCAATACATATCCTCTACTTTCCATTAGATTTCTTCACCATAACTACATTGGCAAGCTAATCAGAATAGTAAACTTCTCTGATGAATCCGGACATTGGCAAGTCAGTCAGGATAGTAAGCTTCTCTGATGAATCCAGCGTCAAGTAATTTGCTACTTATTGATAATTTTTTGCCTTTCTGGGGCAAAATCCCTCCTTTTCTGACGGACTGGCCAACTCAACGGGTCCACTTTAAGCTCATGTGTGATTATTTCAGGGGGGATCCCTGACATATCAATGGCTATCCAAGCAAATATATCGACATTTTTTTGCAAGAAGTCGATCAATTCTTGCCTTTGATTTTCATCAAGCGAGCTTCCAATCTGAACAGTTTTTAGTCGAATCGTCTTTCGCCAAAGGTGCAGGAATAGTTCTTTCCACTAGAGTTCCCGTTCCTTCAATTTGATCACGAGAATCTATTTGTTCTGGTGTTAATCCATTGATTGGTCGTTGATTCTGAATCATCAAACATTGACGAGCCATCTGTTGATCTCCTCTCACTTCTCCAATCCCATTTTGGATTGGAAATCATACTAACAGATGATAAGTAGACACAATGGCCTGAAATTTATTCAGGACAGGCCGTCCCAAGATGGCATTATATGCAGAAGACGTTTGAACAAGCATAAAGGTGATATGATGAGTCTTCTATTTTGGGACTATTCCGAGGGTCACATGAAGTACTATTTCTCCTTCTACTCCTACAAAGTTTCATCCAAATCCAGTTAACGGCACACGAGTTCTTTGTAACTTATCCTTAGGTAAGTTCATTTTGACAAAAGCATCATAAAGCAAAACCTCAGTGGAACTTTCATTATCGATCAAAATTCGACGTACAATGTAATTTGCAATTATTGCAGAAATCACAACAGGATCATCATGTGGCATTTGAACTCCTTGTAGATCATCATCAGAAAAGCTGATGCTTCTACGGAGTCTTTTTAGAATTCTATAATCTTCATAAAGTGGTTGGTGGTGGAGCATCCCGACCATACCATCAGTTGATTGTTGATTGGGAAGCTCTGTGCCACCAGTGAGCAACCTTGGAGTTGTCGGCCTTGGTGCCGTTGCTTCAGTCGAGCGATTTTGATTATGAACATATTTGCCCAAATAATCGTACTTGATTAGATCTTCAATCTCATCTTTTAATTGGATACACTCTTCGGTAGTGTGTCCATGATCGCGATGAAAGTGATAATATTTAGCCCTATTGTGCACGGCAACCGGAGCTCGCATTGGCCTTGACCTTTGGAGAAAATTCTTTTTTCTATCTCCATAAGTATTTTTTCTCTTGGAAGAGTCAGGGGGTATAGTCATCATACTTGTTAACGTATCCTCTACCGATTAAATTTTTCGGCTTTTGAACTTGCCGTTGAATCGGTCAGTCTCCAGGGGACTGAAGACCATCATTCTTGGTATTCTTCTTGTTCGGCGCCGATTTCCTTTCCACCTGGCATCGGCTCAGGGCTTGTTCTTCAGCTTGAGCATATTTTTGGGCACAAGCCAGTAGTTCGAAATAGCTGACTGGAAACTTTTTATCTAAAGAGAATGTGAACCTGGAGGCTCGCAACCCTTTTTTCATAGCTGACATTGCCACATGCTTATTGAGATCCGGAATCTTCAGCGTGGCGAAATTAAACCTGGTTACATAATCTTTAAAGTCTCTTTTTCTTGTTGCTGAATAAAGAAAAGACTATCTGAGTTTCTTGGCATCCTTTGACTTGTTCTAAAATGAGAGATGAACAACTTTTCTAGCTGACTGAAAGAATGAACAATGCTTGTTTGGAGGCTAGAATACCACATCCTTGCTGCCTTTTTAAGAGTCGCTGGAAAAGCAAGGCAGTGAAGTACATTTGATGCTCCTTGGATTAGCATGTGGGCTTTAAAACTGTCTAGATGGTCGAGAGGATCAGTCGATCCATCATATGGCTCTACTTAAAAAATCTTAAAATGATGTGGAATCTTTTCTTCCATTATCTTCTTGGAGAAAGGGGGATGAGTATCACATGTGGAGATCATATCTTCTGTTTTCCTTTGTTCGCCAAGCCTGGCGATATGTAATTCAAACTTTCAAAATTTCTTTGCAAAGTGATCAGTCTTTCCAGTATCTAGAGTTCGCTGAGAACTTTCAGGGATTGATTAGCTAGAAGATTTCGAATAAGACCGAGGGCGCTTCCCCTTATCCCATCTTTCTACATGATTGTGGGATCGATGATGTCGCTTCATGGGAGAATGCCATCCTGAAGAGTGCTGATAAGGAGAACGTCGACTTGGATCCGGGCACCGACTTATATGAAGAGACGATCGCCAGCTACTCCTTGAAGCAGCGGGTCGTTGCTGTCCATTTGCAGCTATTTCTTGAAGATTCTGGATTGCTGTAGTGAGTACTTCCACTTTACTTAAAAGAATCCCTAGCTATTATTGATCCAAGTTTCCAACAGGAATAACATCCACTCCATCCGTGACAAGATCATTCTCTCTAGGCGAATGATGAGTCTCCTTAGCAGGAAAGTTTCGCGCTCTACCTTTCACCATTTTCTCTTCAGATTTATGTAAACTCTTATATCGATCCCCTACCTGGCGCGTCAATCTATTATGGCTAAATCACCATGGCTGAGACTTCGATGGCGTCGGGCATTCCGCTTGCTCTTCCCATCGGACTCTTGGGGTGCGGACAGAGGCCTGTAAAAGACCCCAGACCGAATTTTCGACGGGGGACACTCCGACGATCAAGTCAGTGGATGGATCAGTTGTATCCAGATCGATGTTACGTCCAAGCTTCGATAAGATTGCTGAAGATGGCTTTGTCCTGTAGATCTATCCCTTCTCCTTCATTTGATGAATGCCCCTGTTCACCGAGATGATTACCGGCTGAACCTGTAAGCAAATCCACTCACCAGAGAGATTCCGGTGGGGGGACACTTCAACGCTCAAGTCAGTCTCAGGGTCTGGATTAAACAGATAAGATTTGAGAAAAAATTGAATTAAGGGTGCGAAAGTTCCTACTGCTAGAACTCACTTACCTCTCGGAAGCTCCTTACTCACCGGTATTTATAGGGTACGATCCTAATCGAATTCAGTTAAGCAAGCTGTAAATGGTTAGTTCGTTAGTGGATCATCACGTGCACAGAACATTCGTCATCAATTGAGATGGTCAAAGAGTGCAGACGATACGGACTGTATCACATTGATCAATATAATATCATGGTTCACTCATTAAGTCAGCCTTAAACATCAATCAGCTGTACATATAGGCCAGCCCAAATAATAAACTACTCTTGGACGTCAATCGGCCTTACGCCTCTTGGATGTCGATCAGCCTTACGCCTCTTGGACATCGATCGATTTTGCGCCTCTTGAGTGTCGATTGGCCTTACACCGTAAGGCTACCTCTTGGACATTGATCAGCCTTGCACATTTTGGACGTCGATCGGCCTTGCACCTCCTGGACGTTGATCCATCAATCGATTAACCATGTTTATTTCACTCGACCCAACACAAATATATCAAATTTGTCATAACCCAACACTAGTCCCCCCAGCTTCTGAATTCATTAAATGAATGTCAGAGCTGTCAGAAGAAAGGAAATATGATATATTTGTACCTCTTACTTTTCCTTCCCTCCTTTTTTTCTCTTTCTCCCCTTTTGTTTTTTTTTTTTTTTTAATGCCCATGTTCTCGAATAGAGCATCTTGATGACGTGTCAATCTCTTATTAGGGGAGCGGTTACAAAACTGACAACCGTATCACATCCGGCTGTCATCATTACCAATTTTGAAGTTCATAAAAGCTGAAAGATTGCTATCGTAGAATAAATGCAAGCATCGTATCACAGATATATCTGTCATCAGATCATGAATGGTCACTTTAGTTTTTCGAAGAGTCGTATCTTTTCATCGGATATCAAGGATAGATGGCACAATCAAAATTAGTCTTGCCATTCGAGAAAAAAATCTTAATCGTCGTATGCCACTATATAAGCACCATTTCCTCCAAACAAATAGGTTTTTCTTCCATCTCAGTTTTTCATCCTTTAGGAGCAGAGCTCTCTTCAGATCGGCTTCTCCTTCTCTCTCTTCAGGTCGGCTTCTCCTTCTCTTTCCCTTTTGATACAAGTTAATCTTCCTTTCTTCCTTCTACTTTTTTCATGGCTAGGATCATAGAAGTCAGCCATACCGATGAACATGAAGGTTCCATTTCTCAGAAAAAGAAAAGCCAAGCCGAATCAATTAGAATAGACGCCGTTAGGACCTCCCTAATATAGCATAGGGTTCTAACATTACAAAGATATTATAATATCTTGGATAAGTTTATAGTAGTCACTCCAGGCTCCGAAGATCGAATAAATCAGCCACCCTCGGGTAGTCTAGTTTATGAAGAACACCTTAAAGCCGGACTTAGATTCCCGCTACATCATTTCTTCATCCAAATTTTTAGATTATATCCGCCCAATTGACCCCAACAGTATTAGGATAATTTGCGCCTTCTTGATCCTTTATAAAGATGCAGAGATAACATTTAAAACTTCTCTTTTTACTGTCCCTTTTATATTGAAAGGGATTTCTATGATTAAGGATGGTAGGTGATCAATCCTCGCCAAATAACATGCTGTTCCAAATATAGTTTAGATAGTATTTAATGATCCAAATTAGATCACCACAATGATCTAAAGTCACCTATGATCTAAATCTTATAATTATAAAATTCCTAGTAAACTAAAATTATTATATTTGATAGGCCATGATCAACTAATTAAAGATTTCTAACAATCTACAAGTAATATGTTGCTATTCTATGAAAATTCAAGATTATAAACTATATAATTCCAAAATTACCATCAATATATTTCATAAAAATATATTTATTAATCATATAAAATATATTATAATAAAACATTAATATATTATATAAAAATATTTATTATTTTTATAAATTACTATTTTTTAAAAAATATATTAATTATTATTATAAAATTAATATTTTTATTTGTATCCAATAAAGTATTATTTTTAATATGAATATTTAGGATTAAAAAATTAAGGTAAATAGAAATAATATATATGATATACTTGTAATATACAAATATAAAATATAATAAAATATTTTTATTTTAATTTAAAATATCATTAACTTATAATATGATAATAATATAATATAATATATAATATAATATTAATATAATATAAATATATAGTATAAATATAATATATTATATTATCAATGTTTTAGTTAAATTGAGAAATATTTTTTGTGCTTATATTTTAACTCAAGATCAGTGTTGACAAATGATCTTGAATTTTCGATCTCAAGGATAAATATTCTATCATTGGATTAGCTAATCCAGTAATTTGAAAAACATGGATGATTTAGGATTACTATTAAATAAAATCATCATAATAAAATTAAATATAATTAAATATAATGATCATATTATCTCTATCCATATCATTCTTGATCTTGACTTATCATTCTATACCAAACGCTTTCTTAGTCAACCTGTTGAAAAAGACCGGTTGATGTAGTATCCATTGTAAGTAAGCCAGTAAGCCAGGGAAACCATAAACAGCCATGGCAAAGAACCCAACAGCCATGGCAAAGAACCCAACATCCATGATGAAAGAAGCTAGACTGGCTCTGACAAGCAGATAGAAAATATGGACCAACATAACCACCATAAGATGGATAATTAGGTTCATCTGGTATTAGAGCCATAACTGCTAAATCGATTCGATGAGGAACACCGAAGCATCTGGACAAACCACCCTTTAGCCGTATCAAAAAGAAAGCAATAGTTCCTAGGCGATACTACTAAAACATGCCATCAGAATATAAAAGTGAACCACATACCAAGAGCATCTGAGTAGAGAAGCACCAACAAATTTCCAGGAGTACAAAAAACACAGTACCAAAGACATTAAAGCATAGCGAGAGCAGCTGAGTTTCAGAATATAAAACTGAACCACTGAATTCATTAAACCATATCAAGAGCACCTGAGTAGAGAAACACGAACAAAGTTCCAGAAACACAGTAAGCAGTTGTAGACAGAATGGTAAGTTGTTGACAGTAATAACATTAAAGATAACAAAGACACGAAGAGTAGCCACCCAGAAAACCCATTAAATATATTTCCACAGTTGAACCAAACAGTGAAGCCAGATCAACAAAATCAACAAACAGAGTCAAGATGATGAATTAAACTCCCGTGGACAGATGTTAAGACTGAAAGAACGGGACAATATGCATCAGCGTACCAAAGTTGTTTGCATTGCATGTCCAATTCAGTATCAAAATTCCATTGAAAATCACAAGTAAGAGCGATATTAGCCGTATAGTAAACAAGTTCATTAGCTTCTCTAAAAATATGCATAATATGAAAGGAAGAAGCTGGATGTTTCCAACCACATAAGTCTTGAATAAAAGGAATATAATGGTACTTATGCATATCTTTAGACTGCAGCCAAGAACCAAGATACCACAGTAGCTGAATCTCCTTCTAATAACACATTATGAAGCTTAAGATCATTAACTGCAGTCCTCACTCCAACCCAAGCAGCTATTATTTCAGTTTGCAGGATACAAATATTAATCTTACCATGCATTCCACCGGAGTCAGATGGCCGGAAAGTCAAGAGCCGAGCACCGGTTTTCACGGTGCAAATGAGCGCCGATACAGAGATGATGGGACATAGTGAATTCCACAAACGTGGTATCTGTACCTTGAATTTTCTTTTTCAATCACGTGATTTTGAAAGAGAAGACTGGATTGTCATTGGGATGAGAGTGTTGGTCCGTCACATCAGCACGGGGACGAGTACAGGTGACACAGGAGAGATATGCCAGATCAGGGCCTTGTGGATTGTCAGTTCCATCTGTTGGATGGTGCTTGGCCAGAACCAATGGTCCACATTTTCCGCCTGTTGTACAACATCAACCATGATCAATGTTTATGGTAACTGTTCCTCTCGAAGACTAGATTCGAATGTAAGGACAAAAGGCCTGGGAAACTTCATGATTTATTTAAGCAACATAATTTGTTACTTCATCATACACATCAACAAAATGATGTTAATTAGCTAGCTGCTTACAATTTTGCAACAGTAATTAGTAAATCAGGCAACTGTTGATTGCAATAGTGTAGAAACAATTTTATCCAAACAACTGGGGTACCTCTGTCAGATAGCACAAGATTTGGTTCCAGCTCCCCGGTCTACTGTTAGGCAACTACTCACACTTTCTAAATATTTCGTATGAAACCTTATCAATTGCGCTCAAAAGAACAGTTTAGTGGGATATTGCTCATTCATTTGTTTAATATAGATATTCATATAAGATGCAACCTTGAGTATTTTTGTGGAAAGGATTCTTTATCTTACTTGATGATTCTCATTTATTTATCATCTTCCTTCCTTCTTCATGCATGCAAGCATCCCCCCACATCCCCCATCCCCCACCTCCTTAATGTGTTACTTAGCTTTTCTTTCTCTTCTTTTTCTTTGTTTTGGTAACTGACAAGAAAGACCAAAACCTCAGGTTCCCTTGATTACACCAATTCCACCATCTGAAATGGACTATATGTTATCTGCATCCAACAATTTGTGGCTATCATGTTAATAGTGGTGAGTATGCAGCATGTTTGGAGTTACCTTCTCAATAAAGTGGGCAAGCCAATAGAGAATGTACATGCTTTTTGTTAAAACATCTTTACACACTAGCAAAAGAGTGATAAAAAGTCTGCCAGAGAGACGTATCATACCTCCTGTTTTGGTCATAACACAAAGCACGGATGGAACCATGACTACAAGAGGAGCCAATATGGGGCAGCCAGTGATGTCCAAATCATAAGCCTCCTTCTGTAAAATGTGCAAAGAAGCTTAAATAAAAGAAAATAACATTCAAGAGATGAGAGTACTTCATCCAGTACAGACACACCACCTTCAACATAAAATTATCTATGAAAAAGAGAAAAAAAGGGGTGATTTTCTAGGTGAATCATCAGCCATCTCTGCCTGGCTAAATGAAGAAGCTTCCGCCAATCATCCTTAAGAAACCATTGTCCACTCATCCGATCCCTACAGGGGTTTAAAGCCTCTCATGCAATACACGAAGGATACCAGCTTGCCAACTAACTTGCCAACCTTCTAGCATCACTTGACAACTGAGTACAAAGGAACAGACTCTTCCCTACCTGGCTCAACTATCTTCTAAATGCCAATGCCATAGGTTCTGTTTTATTTATATTTTACCTGGTGCTCAGCCCAGCACGAAGGGGAATGCATGACATTGCAAATCCCTGAACAATCCATGTGGCTTAATTCTCCAGAAATAAGGAGAAATAAAAGAAAGATAAGACAAAAATCATTCTGCTTTCCCCTTGCCAATGTAAAATGAATAGCCTTTTGCATCAACAATGTATCCATCACATAGTGTAACAGCCTTGTAAACTAATTTGAAGTGAAAGTGAACACAGGATGAAGAATTAAATCTTTTGGATGGAAAGGATCACCCTAGAATAGTAAGCAATAGTAAGCAATTAAAGCATATTAGACTAAGGCCCCAAAGAAATCTGCTTAGTTCCTAGTTAACCTGCTTCTACTAGTTCATGCAATATGGATTCCAGTCCCAAATTCATAATTCAGAACTCTCTGATGAACCTTACCTTTAGGAAGTAAGCTTAGATATTAATTTATTTACAATCAGGAAGCTCAATTAACAATGCCATACAATTTCAACTAACTAAATATACATTCAACTCTAAATGTGTGATATCATTCAACTTCTACCTAAAGATATACTCTGTACTGGTGGCTCCCATTTAATGCTTTAATCAAAAAGAGGAGGCAGAGGAGGAAGAAGAGGAGGAAACTGTGGTTAGATTTTCTTTAACTGACTTTACTTGATCTATTAGTTCATGCAATACAGATTCAGGCTCCAGATTCATAATTCAGAACTTTCTGATAAACATCAATTTTAAGAAGGTAAAAATCCACTTACATTTAGGGGAGAGAATTGATAATGCCATACAATTCCAACTAAGAAAATACACATTTAATTCTAAAAATATGATATCATTCAACATCCACAAAAAGATGTACTCTTTATTAGTCGCTCCCATTTAAAGCTTTAATTAAAAAAGAGGACCATGTAAAACTACAAAGTATCACCGAGACCTAACTGAGAAAGCAGAACTAGTAACATTATTGGGTAACACCAAGTCCCCAGTAACTCTGAAAAATAATACTACCAAACTTTAGTACCATCATTGATGGTGAATGTAATCCCAACGTGGAAAGCAATTCTAATTGGTTAACAGAGATGGAGGAAGACTATGTAGTTTGTGCCTTTTTTTTTAAGTGTCCACTTCCATGCAAATTCTCAAATGCTGAGATAGGTTATTTGAAGCATTGATGCA
This sequence comes from Areca catechu, assembly GCA_021397845.1. Lineage (NCBI taxonomy): Eukaryota > Viridiplantae > Streptophyta > Magnoliopsida > Arecales > Arecaceae > Areca > Areca catechu. Next base: position 3,755,538 of record CM038040.1, on the reverse strand, counting down.
AGATATAATCTAACCCAATTGGATCCAAGCTTGGCTACATTCAAGTATAGCCAAGTCTGTTTCTCTCTCTATACATATACATACACATACATACATACATATACACACACATATATATATATAAGGTTGACTGAATTTGGAACCAAATCTGGTCAATATGCCTAATAAATATATTATATACACATAAAAATATTAATTTAATAATTAAACTATCTTTATGTATATCAAATTGATACTTTTATATATCATTTATAGGAAAAAAGATCGTCATTATGAAGAGCTCAATTTTCGGAGTCCAACGTTGCAAATGGCTCTTAAATCAGAGTTCAAACGGGCCTAGGATTGAATTTTAAAGTTTATTCAATAAATACACAGATTTTGAAGCAGCCGGTCCACCATGGACCAGCCGCTTGGTCTACAAACGGGAGAATGGTCCACCGGCAGCAATGGCTGCTGGTCCACGACCCAAACCCGTGGACCACAGTCGCTGTTCCATATCGCCCAGCCACTTGAGCCTTCCCCCACCATTCCCCTCGCTGCCAGGAGGCCTTCCGTCGTCCGCCCGTAGCCAGAGACCCACCGTCGCCACCAGAACATCACCGGGCACCTACCTTCTCCATTTCGGCTACCATTCGCCCAAGCCACTGCTGGACCTGCCGCCCCGAGCCACCGACGCCACCACCCCGAGCCACCGACGCCACCTCCATCGGAAAAGCACCGAAAGCCGCCACCGACTGTTGTCCCCCACGGTTTTCTTCTCCTCTCTGCCGTGGACCACCATCCTGCTCCACCACTACTTGCCACTGCCATCATCGCCACCCGTCACCGTTTCTCCCTACCCGTCGTCGACTGTGTCCGGAGGGGATGCCGAGAACCTGCCGCCGGCCGGAAAAGCCATAATCAGGTAGTTCTCCAAGCTAATTGTCCCCTCCATTCTCTGTTCGGCCGCCGTCCACCGCCAGTGCTTGTCCCACCGCCGCCTGCCACCGCTAGAGTGCCACCGGGAGAAGCACAATCCCAGTAGAAGGTGTCCGAGTTCGATCTGGGATTCGGAGACCCAGGGATTCAAGGATTCGGTGTCGCAAGAACCCGGATCAAACTCTGGGTAGCCAGAGAAGGAGAGAGCTGATCAATCCATCATGATGACATCGGACTGCCGAGAATTCTTCATGTGATATTTGCCTGATTTGGAACCCGATTGAGTCCAAATTCGACTGGGACGAAGCCCTCAATGAGCTCTATTTAAAGGACCCCTGGGTTACAGTAGAAAGTTTCTTGGAGAGAGGAGTATGGTACAGGGTAGGAGGTCCAATTTTGAGTTACGGGTTGGCCTCTAAGAGCGGGGCTTCTTAGAGGAGAAGCTATGTCGTCTACGCCATCTTCAAGCCTACGCCAATCTCCAGATCAAGATCCAAGAAAAAAAAAGAAGAGGAAGCCCAGTTCGCTCCATGGAGTACGACAGAAGAAGGAGACGTGACATCAACCGACTTCCTGACGAGGTTGCGCCAATCTACTTCCAATTTTTGTTCCAATATTTTTAGTTTATTTAGTTGTTTTCAATTTCTTGTAATTGAATTTTTTTAATGCAATATTTATTTTTTTGCACTTTAAATTAATGTTTTTAAATTTATTGTAAGTAGATACTAAGATCTGATTAGCAGATCGACCGTACCCCAGTTTTATTTTTCTATCGTGTTTTTAATTTCTATTTATCCCGACTTCAAAATATTTTCTTTTATTTTATAAAAATCAAAGATTTCAAAATTATTCCAAGCACTGCCTTTTCCGTGGATTCGACCCGACTTGCTGCTATCTACCTATTTTTAATTTACTAGAAGTCGGTTAATTTAAAATGATAGCCACGGTGTCTTAACGACAACATTGCGACCTATCAAGTTTTTGGTGCCGTTGCCGGGAAAGGCATGAAAGTTAACATTTTTGATTTCTTTGATTTCTTGTAAATTCAGGTGTACTAATTTTTTGTTTTTTCTTTATGAAGAAAAAAACCAAAAAAAAAGAGAAGGAAATTTCTGCAAATCTGGTGAGGTCAATCCTATCCCTAGATTACTTTCCTTTTTTCTTAGCTACTTCTAATCTTCCTTTTCTTTTTGTTTCAAATTAACATAAAAAAAAATTCTTTTTAGTGTTTTCCTTTTAATTAGTTTCCTTTTTTTCAAACTATCATTAAAAATTTACTTTTTTTTTGTTTCTTCCTTTTTTTTTTTTAAAATTAACCAAAAAAAAATTACTTAACTTTTCAATTAACTGCCTCAAATATTGATTGGATTTCTTACCTTAATTACAGAACTCATAGTTTCTTTATTTGCTTAACTTAATTTTAGTTTTTTTTTTCCTCACACCTAATTAACTAAGATTAAAAGCTGCCTTTTATTTTTCTTGCTTGAAAGAACATAATATAAAGAGAAAACACAAACACCTCATAAAACTTAACTAAAATAGTGTAACTAATTAAAACTTAAAATATTATTACTTGTTTGGGACATCTTCTTGTCTTGCATAGCATATTTTTATAAAATATCTTAAAAGCATTATCCCATAAACAATATAAGGTAGGGAGTTGATAACCCTTCCTTGGCCCACAAACCACCGCCCTGCATTGATCCAAGCCTATTAATTAAAATCAATTAGATGCTAGCCCCTAAAACACTTGAGCTCAATAGGACAAGGCATCCAAAGAGTTGAACTGAGCCAAGATTGGCTGATTAACTGGTGTCTAGAAAAGGGGTTCAAGGATGATGTAGCCCTGAAGAAAGGTGGTTTTTAATTGGTTCCGTTGACTGACCCGACCAATTTTAATTGGTGTCTAAGGAAAGCAACAGAAGGACCCCCACCAATCTTACCCTTACCTGGCTAATTGATTAGTCAATTTTTGACTTGGAGGGCTTCAAGGTTGACTTGGCAGTTAGGAGCTGTCTAGAATTAGGGAGCCCTAGGATAGAGAGTCTATGTATGCTAACTTGTTTGTAAATAGCACCAAATCCTAACTCTTCTTCTCTCTTAGCTCTAGGACGTTTTAGGCCCTCTTCTTTAGAACTCTTATTCTTCTTCATCTCACCACTCCTCTTAAAAAGTAGTAATAATAATAAATAAAAACATAAATAAATAAGGATTAAGCTGATCCAAACCTTTGATTGCATATCCTAATAATCAGAACATTTCGATAGACTGAATCAGTGCCAAAAGAATGAACCCTTATAGTTGAGTATCCTTTTTTTCCGGCATACCCAATTTATTCTAGTCCCACCCACTTTGAGAGTGAGTGCCCCACCGGGTACCAACCTCTTGAGTTTAGGTATGACCGAGTTTATCAGGATCAAACCCAAACGACCAACTCAAGAGATAATCCATACTATAATTCAGGTTGGGGGGCTCAACCAAATTTTTCGTGGCAACCACACCTAGTGGTTACCTCGGCTATCCAAGGATCTATGTTTATAGAAAAACCTTATCATGATCAGCCCTATCCCCATTATAAACCTTCTTCAATTAATTATAGCCCATCATTTAAAGAGAAGGTTCAGCAAGCATCATACCCACCTCCCTTGCAAACTAACCTAGATGTCGATAGGTTTGCCCAATTTCAATAAATGATTATAACCCACCAGCAATCTATCGATAGGCTAATAATCAAACTGATCAACGATTAATTAAGCTCAATAGAAAGAAGGGAGGTGAACTGCCTAGTCAACCCGAGAGTAACCTAGAGGAACCATATCTAGCTCAAAACTTTAATGACCCTCTAACTTTTCCTGAACAATCAACTCTAACTCCCGGGAATGAATTGGTCTTAGAACAACTCTGCATAACCATAAGGACCAATATAGATAATTTGGCTAAGGCAGAAAAATATATGGAGACAATAAACTTGTGGGACGAACCAATTTCATCATTATCCCACTCATCTATGGCCCCACTTCCTAGTGCCCTAGAATTATCTGTCTTTTAATGGGATAGAAAAATAAAGTGATGCAATGATGGAATTGGTCGAGACTTCCCAAGACCCACAAATGCATGACTCCGTAGAGGAAGCCACCCCCACAGTTCTTCCCCAGGAATTATTAGATCCCTATCTGGCTCAATTAAGGGTAGATTTTAATGTAGATGAGTATAGTACTAAAGTGAATAACTAATACAAATACCCCACTTTGAAACTATCCCACTTTTGATTGATGAACAACAAGAACCATCACCTAGCCTACCAATAGTCCCCTTGTTAGAATCACCACCTGAACTATAACTGAAATCACTTCCTGATGCATCCATTGAAACTCTTCTAGTAAACCTTACCCAAAAAGTCCAACTCAGTGGTGTTCTAAAAGCACATAAAGAAGTTATTGGATGGGATATTACTGAAATGAGGGATCAAGATCTTAAAAATTTTTTAGTTGATTTCTTCATATTCGGCACCAATTTTGAGAACTGCCTCTAAAACCTTGCCATGATATTAAAATAATGTATGGAGACAAGTCTAATATTAATCTGGAAAAGGTGCCCAAATTTAAAATGGGAAGGGACATTGACTAAACACATCATGCCCGAGAAGGGAAGTAGGGAAGACCAACCCATAATTGAAGAAATTTTTAAACTACCACCCCCAATCTCAGGCTATCAAACACAATCCCTTCCAGAGTATTTTATAAACTGTAAATCCTGGAATAACATGCTTGCCCAGTATATTATATTGATTCGGGCTAATCATTATAGAGTACTCTATGAATGGTTTTCTGCTATGATGACAAGACCTCCTGATTGGCCATGTCCTTTTGGTATTATGAGGGACATAATAAAGTTGATTATCTATTGGACTTCCTCATAATGTTTGGTTGAAGATGTTAAACTTAGCGCTGGTTGGGATGCAACCCAATAATCTCATTTTTTTCTTCTTTAGTATAATTACAAGAGCTTAAATGGACATATAATAGCCCACTACTTCACGAGCCCACTACTTCATGAAGCCTTCTTCAACTTCCAAAGTATATCCACTCCGGGTGTATTTTTTTCTATTCCTTTTTATATATTGAATCCTTTATTTTCTTTCTTCATTGAGGACAATGTTGATTAAGTTGGAAAAAGAATAACTAATCTAATTAAGTCCTCAAGTATAATAAGAAGTAATTAGTTTTGTGTCCAAATTTTATCTCGATTTGAAGTTAATTAGGTGTCCTAATCAATGATTGATTAACGACCTATATAGTTTTAGAGATACTAAGAGGCAAATCACAAAGAAAACTCGATAAATGGTAGGGAGTTGACCAAGTTAAATTTTAGGAGTGATTCCAGAACTCTCTCCCTTCTTATCTCAATAAAGATCTGCTTATTGAGAGTTAGGATGAAAATGTTGAAAAGTCCTAAAAAAAAGAGTCAGTCTAACCTTACAGCTCTTCTTGAACTCTTATTGAGTAACCGGGCCCTTTTGCCTAAGTAAGCATTGTGGTTTGCATTAAAAGGTGAGAAGATCAAGAGATCTGTTAAGCAATGGTACCCCACTAAGTAACCGAGCCCCTTCGCCTAAGTAAGCGTTGTGGTTCGCGTCAAAAGGTAAGGATGTTAATACTTAAGAGGTTAAAACATTGCACTGGACTTCTCAAAAAAAAGAAAAAGAAAGAAAAAAAAGAAAAAAAGAAAAAAAAAGAAAAAAAAAAAGAAGAAAGAGGACTAAAGTATAAAAAGATAACAAACCCGACTTAAACCAAGTTAGATGATTTAAAAAGTAAATTGGGGAGATAGTAAAGAAGACCTCTAAAGATTTCTATAATCAACACTCGACCACTAATTAGGTTAACTCAGTGATCCAATGAAGTACCTCTTTAATGATCTAGCCGGGTATCAACTGCCTTTAGGATTGCCTAAGTCAACTATTAATTCAAGGATGAGTCTGTATACATAGCTAATTCATCTGCTTTACTCGAGGACGAGCAAAGTTCAAGTTGGAGTGTGTGATAATTATATTATATACATATATAAAAGTATTAATTTAATAATTAAACTATCTTTATTTATATCAAATTGATATTTTTATGTATCATTTATAGGAAGGAAGACCGTCAACATGAAGAGCTCAATTTTTGGAGTCCAACGGTGCAAACGGCTCTTAAATCAGAGTTCAGACAGGCCCAGGATTGAATTTTAAAGTTTTTTCAATAAATACATGGATTTTGAAGCGGTCAGTCCATGGACCGGCCGCTTGGTCTACGAACGGGAGAACAGTCCACCGGTAGCCATTGCTGCCAGTCCACGACCCAAACTCGTGGACCACGGTCGCCGTTCCACATCACCCGGTAACCGGAGCCTTCCCCCACCATTCCCCTTGCCATTGGGAGGCCTTCCGTCGTTCGCCTGTCGTCGGAGACCCACTGTCGCCACCAGAACACCGCTGGGCATCTACCTTCTCCATTTCGGCCACCGTTTGCTTGAGCCACTGCCGGACCTGCCACCCCCTGCCACCAACGCCACCACCTCGAGCCACCGGCACCACCTCCTCCGCCGGAAAAGCACCGGAAGCCGCCACCAACAGTTGTCCCCCACGATTTTCTCCTCTCTGCTGTGGACCACCATCCCTGCTCCACCACTGCTCACCACTGCCGTCACCGTCACCCGTCATCGTTTCTCCCTACCCGTTGCAGGCTGTCTGGAGGGGATGCCGAGAACCTGCCACCGGCCAGAAAAGCCATGATCCGACCATTCCCCAAGCTGATTGTCCCTTCCATTCTCTGTTCGGCCGCTGTCCACCGCTAGTGCTCGTCCCATCGCTGCCTGCCACCACCAGAGCGCCGCCGGGAGAAGCACAATCCCAGTAGGAGGTGTCCGAATTCGATCTGGGATTCGAAGATCCAGGGATTCGAGGATTCGGTGTTGCAAGAGCCCGGATTGGACTCTGGGTAGCCAGAGAAGGAAGGAGAGAGCCGATCAATCCATCATGATGACATCGGACGGCCAAGAATTCTTCATGCGATATCTACCTGATCTGGAGCCCGATTGAATCCAAATTCGACTGGGACGAAGCCCTCAATAAGCTCTATTTAAAGGACCCCTGGGTTACAGTAGAAAGCATCTTGGAGAGAAAAATATGGTACAGGATAGGAGGTCCAGTTTTGGATTGCGGGTTGGCCTCTAAGAGTGAGGCTTCTTAGAGGAGAAGCTGTGTTGTTACGCCATCTTCAAGCCTACGCCGATCTCCAGATCAAGATCCAATAAGAAAGAAGAAGAGGAAGCGCGGTTTGCTCCACGGAGTACGACGGAAGAAGGGGACGTGACATTAACCGACTTCCTGACGAGGTTGCGCCAATCTACTTCCAATCTTTTTAACCGGCTTCCTAACGAGGTTGCGCCAATCTACTTCCAATCTTTGTTCCAGTTTTTTTAATTTATTTAGTTATTCTCTTGTAATTGAATTTTTTTAATGCAATATTTATTTTTCTGCACTTTAAATTCATGTTTTTAATTTTATTGTAAGTAGATGCTAAGATCTGATTAGTAGATCGACCGTACCCCAGTTTTAATTTTCTATCATGCTTTTAATTTCCATTTATCCCGACTTCAAAATATTTTCTTTTATGTTAAAAAAATCAAAGATTTTAATATTATTCCAAGCATTGCCTTCTCAATGGATTCGACCCGACTTGCTACTATCTACCTGTTTTTAATTTACTAAAAGTCGATTAATTTAAACTGATAGCCATGGTGTCTTAACGATAACATCGCAGCCAATCACTGCCCACAATCCGATCAACACGGAGATCTGTGCAACACAAAAAGGTTAACGGCTACTTTTCTCTCCATTACAGTTTTAAAACTAATAAAAAAATCAGTTCATTAATGCTGATGGAACGGAATCCCATGTGCCATAAATATAGATGGAAAAGTTTATATTTATTATACAATGTGTTTATTGTGCAAAGTTTATGTTTGTTCCGAAGGAATTTGTATTTATGCTGGAGCACTTGTATTGATTTTTGAGTATTTGTATTTATCATGTAGAGTTTGTATTTATTCTAAAGTGCTTGTGTTTATCGTAATTTGTGTTTATTTTAGAGTATTTCTATTTATTCTGAACTAGTTTATGCTTATTCTAGAAATGTTTGTATTTATTCTGAAAGGATTTGTGTTTATTTCATTTGAAATTTGTATTTATCCTATAGTATTTGTATTTATTGCTGGACCATTAATATGAATAGGATAACCAATTTTCATTTTTCTGTAATAAACACAAACATTCTACGATAAATACAAACTTCGAATGGAATAAATATAAATTTCAAAACATAAACATTTCAAGAATAAATATAAATGACTTTAGAATAAACACAAATAGAATAAACAGAAACACTCCAGAATAAATATAAATCCAAATAAACGGAAAAGTGGCCATTAAATTTTTGGTTTGCTACATGAAAATCAATACGGATCGGACGGTGGAGAACTTGACCAGATTTGAAGCCAAATCTAGTTGAATGGAGCCTAGTCGACCTAACTCTCTCACAACTCAAAAAGTTAACACAAACTCAAAAATTCAAAAAGGAGGATCAAGGAAAAAGAAAACAATTGGGCAAAAGCCTACCCTAAATCTAAAGATCCAATCACCGATACAACACCTTGTCTAAAGGCTCAAGGAACTGGCTTCAACCCAAAATTAAAAAAAATGAACTCAAAAAGTAATCTAGAAGTTGAATGCTAATGAATATGGCATAGACAACAATTGAGCAACAACATGGCAGAAACATCCATTGAAGCATAACAGGCCAATTAGAGGTGGCTATTCAGCATTTTTCAACACACGAAATATTAGAAGCATGCAAAACAATGGTCAAGGAGAAAGAGAGAAAAGCCTGGTATGTTCGCTTTGGCGGTCGGAGTCTATCGATTCCCGTGCCGTCTTCTTCACAGAGCTTCGAGAGGGTTCCAACTGGGTTTGAGGGTACTGTGAGTTGGGGTTGGCTGGTGAGATACTGGTTTCGTCATGGCAGAGCTTCGTGAAGGAGGGGAAGCTGTTGGTGATGCGAGAAAGCACAGTGAAGGTGGGAAAGTTGCTGGTGATGAGGGAAAGGATGAGCTCGGTCGATCCTGGGCGGAGGTGGTGCACGGGCCGGCCAGAGCTCCTGTTTGGTCCTCTTATAAACTGACGGAGGAGGAAGTTGAGCATCTCCAGCTCAACTTTAGCAAAATCCTTGTGATTCCGGATGCTTTGATTGGTGATGCCCGGAGGAAATGGGAGGGCCTCGCCATTACGGTCCGGAGCTTGGGTCGTTGTGTTCAGCCGGCCAGGATAGCGAAGGAGATCCGGGTTAGGCTTGCGCTGCCGGCGGAGCCTGAGGTTTATCCCATCGGGGAGGACCGCGTTGTTCTTCGCCTCGGGTCAAATGAGGAATGCAACAGGGTGCTAAGTGCTGGGCCCTGGTATGTTGCCGGTCAACTAATGGCGTTGGCACCATGGCAACCGGATTTCCTGCCCGGAAAAAGTCCCGTTAACCGGACGGTTGTCTGGCTGAGACTACCGAACCTGCCGCTGGAGTACTGGGAGCCGTCCGCCATCATGATGGTAGCAGGGGAGGCTGGTAAGCCACTCTCGTTGGACAACTTCACGGACCACATGAGGAAGACGGGCTTCGCTCGGGTGCGCGTGGAGCTGGACGCGTCCAAACCCCTGTTGCCGGGTGTGTTGATCCAGGGGAGGACTGCGCCTTTCTGGCAGCAATTCGTCTACGAGAGTTTAGTAGCAGTTTGCTTCCGGTGCGGGTGGATGGGCCTTGCAGTGGAGGGTTGCCACTTCCGGGTGGAACAGGGGAGATCAACTGAAGCTACTCCGGGTCTGTGTCCAGGTAACTTCATCAACCCTCAGGGAATGGATGCTGGTCGAGTCCAGGGTGCAAGCGGTTCGGAGGAGATCTATAGTTCGGCCCTTGGCTGACAACGGCCAGGGAGCGCCCATCCAGGCAGGGGGGGCTCACGGGAAGAATGTCCCCTTGCCAGACAGGGGCAAGGCTCCAGCTTCCTCTCCGAATCCACCGTCTTCGTCCCCCAATCACTCCTCTCTTCGTCAGTCCTCTACTCCTTCCTCGCTGCCAGACTCGGAAGGGTGGCAGAAACCTTCCAAGGTAGCGAGGCGGAGGTCGCCGGAGGGGATCGCTGCGGGTCTCTCTGAGGGAGGGACGAAGGAGGCGTCTGGGAACTTCTTTGCGGCGCTTGGCGACTGCATGCAGCTGATCCCACCTGAGGACACGCTGAGGGAGCAGCAGATGGTGGACTATGGAGTGCCCTCTCTGAAGCGGACGAGAAATCAGTCCCGGTCTTCTTCTCCGGTTGCGACGAAGCCACCTGCCTCTACAGCGGATCAGGTTAGTCCTTCAGACCCTTCTGTGAATGTCTTTGAGGGGGTCAAGGGTCAACCTAGTAGGGCCGGGGCTCATCGACCGGTGGGACTTTGGAGGTGAGGAAGCAGGAGCTTAAGAGGGAATGGCATAAGGTTGAAGGGAGGTTGGGCTTAATGAGGGAGGGGGGAGGGCAAGCAGAGGTATCAAAAGGGTCAAGGAAAGGTGACTGGGTTGAGGGGGACTGTAAGGGGAAAGCTTCTGAGGGTGATGCGGGTGGGGGGAAGCTTGGGTTGTCTCCCGGTGCTGGCTCCTCTCAGAGTCTAATGGGGGGGTCGGGGGGTCAGGGGAAGAAGGAAGGCTTAGCAGGTGGGGGGAAGATGAAGGGTTGGAAATTACCTCTGCAGGTACTGTTGTAGAAGTGCACCAGAGAGGAGGGCTACGTCCGTTGCAGCATCTACATCAAATCCCGGCATCATAGTTGACGGGTTCATCAGGCCTATCAAACAGTTACCAGACACAGGGCCGAGAGGGTGTTTTGGTTGATGTAGATGTCCAAGAGGTCCAGCTGCCGCCAGGGGAAATGACCAAGACTGACTGTACTTCATCAAAGGCCTCGATGCTAACGGAAGAAGGATCATTGGGGCAGGGACAGCATGATACTGTCTGTAACAGGGTCCAGAAAGCCTTGGGCCTTAAAGGGGTTGGTAAATGCTTAGTTACTGTTCCTATATAGGAGCAGGGAAGAAAGGAGGGGAAAAAGAAGAATGTCTTGTTGATGAAATCTACTGAGGTAGGACAGGGGTCCGAGCCTCAACCTTGATGTCTGTACCTATGAAAACTCTGGTTTGGAATGTTAGGGGGGCAAAAAAACCCTCGTTCTTATCTACTTATCATAGGTACCTTCAGCTGCATCATCCACAAATTTGTGTTTTGCTTGAAACTAGGATGTCTGGTTCTAGTCTGGATAATCTCAAGTGCAAGTTGCCGAGAGATTGGAGTTTTTATTCTGTGCCCTCCCTGGGACAGGCTGGGGGTATTATTGTCAGTTGGGATTGTATGGCGGCCAAAGTTGATGTGTTTCATAAATCTTCTCAAATGGTCACCATAGTCATCTCTGAACCTGACCGTCCTTCCTGGCTCCTTTGCGGAGTTAATGCTAGCACATCTTACAGGGAGAGAAGGGAGATTTGGGATGAAGCCTCTGCATTAATTGAGCAGGGGACCCCACTATAGTTGCTGGTGACTTCAATACTATTGATAAGCAGGAAGACAAGCGTGGTGGCAAACCTTTCATTCAGGATGCCGGCACGAGAGAATTCTCTAAGTTTATCCAGGACAATGGCCTCATCGACTTAGGCTTCATGGGGCCCCGGCATACCTGGTGTAATAACCGTTCTGGTCAAGCCAGAGTGTGGAAGAGGCTTGACAGATACTACGCCACCTCATCGTGGCTCTCACTGTTCCCGAACCATACAGTTCGCCACCTTAGCAGGATTGCTTCGGACCATGCACCTATTCTTCTCACTATTAATTCCCCTCCTCCCAGATCGGTGTCTTTCAGATTTGAAAAGTTTTGGCTCTCTTATCCTAAGGCCAAAGACATTGCCAGCGAGGTATGGAGGATGCCAGTCAGAGGTGATGCAGCTTACAGGATTTCTAGGAGACTGGAGCTTCTGAAGCGGCGCCTTCTCTGGTGGAACAAGATGGAGGTCGGCAATCTTATGCATCAAATTAAGATTGTGGAAGCCACTATTTATGATTTGCAAGTAAAGGAGGACACCCAAGGTTTTCTGGCGGAGGTTGATCTCCAGACTCTTCGGTCTTCCCTTGCTCGCCATCACTCTCTGCTTCAAAACCAGAAAGTTCTTTGGAGACAAAAGTCCAGAGCACAATGGCTCAGGGAGGGTGATAGGAATACCGGCTATTTTCACCATGCGACCATCATTAGGAGGCACATCAATACCATCCAGGCTATTCATACAGACCAAGAGTGCTGGACTGAAGATGAATCCATCATTCAGAGGATATTCTACCGCTACTTCACTTCCAGGTGGACTGTTCCTATCCCTATCTCTTCGTCCATCTCCACTGTTCCTCCCCAAACCTTAGTTACTGCTGCCAAGAATCTCTCTTTTAAATCAGGTGACCGAGGAGGAAGTCAAACATGCATTGTGGTCCTTGGCCGAGGACAAAGCACCTAGCCCAGATGGGTTTCCTCCGGTTTTCTTTCGTCATTATTGGGATATTCTGAGGGATTTGGTTGCTGCTGTCCAACTCCTTTTTAATACTGCAACCATGCAATCCAGATGGAAGCAGACCTTTATTGCTCTTATTCCGAAGCGCCAGCATCCCACCACTCCGGCTCACTACCGTCCTATTAGTCTCTGCAATATCTTGTATAAAATCTGTGCTAAGCTTTTGGCTAATAGGATGAAGCTGATTCTGCCTGAGCTCATCAGTCCTGAGCAGAGGGCATTCATTGGTGGTCGAAGCATCACTGACAATATATTGATGGCCCAGGAATTTATGCATGATCTCCATCGAGCTGCTCGGAGGCGGAGTCTTATAGCCATCAAGCTCGATATGAAGAGAGCCTATGACTATGTCAACTGGGCCTTTCTGATTAAGGCTCTGTATGACTTTGGCTTTCACACTGCCTGGATTTCTAAAGTTATGGCATGCATCACTGCCCCTTCCTTTTCTATTTTGATTAATGGAACCCCCACGGATTTCTTTTCATCTTGCCACGGGCTTCGACAAGGTTGTCCTTTGTCCCCTTATCTATTTATTATTACTGCTGACTTCCTTTCCAGAGCATTATCGACGACGGTGCGGGATCGTTAGATTCACCCTTATATCTCTGGTCCGGGTGCATGCCAGTGTCTCACCTTCTCTTTGTGGATGATTGTTTATTATTAGGCCGAGCCTCCCTGTCTAATGCAAGGGGTTTCAGGGGAGTTCTTGAGCAGTACTGCTTAGCATCAGGCCAGAAAGTTAATTTCCATAAATCCGGAGTTTATTTCAGTCCTAAGATCGCCTCTGATATCCGCTGCAGGATTCTTCATATGCTGGGCATTCAGGAGAGACAGTGTCCTCTCCAATATCTGGGTGTTCCCATTTCTGGAGCTAGGCTAACCAGGGCTGATTGTGCTGCTTTATTGGCGACCGTCACGGACAGGATTGCGGGGTGGCAGGCTAAATCTCTCTCTGCAATGGATAGGCTTACCCTTATTCGCTTGGTCCTGGCCTCTCTTCCGGTGTATATTATGTCCAATGCTTTTATTCCTAAAGCCATTATCTATAAGATCGAGCAGATGATTCGTTCCTTCCTTTGGGACTCCTCATCGGAGAAGAATTCATCTTATGAGGTGGGAAATGGTTTGTCGCCCTCTTCATAATGGAGGGCTGGGTATTCCTTCCCTTTTGGATAGAAGGGAGGCCTTCCTCACTAGACATGCCGCCAGGTTCATCTTATCCCCGGATAGTATGTGTTCTTCCTTCTTGAGGGCTAAGTATGGGGACATCCCCATGGATCCCCTGGTATCTCATCGGCCTACCAGTAGAGTCTCTGTTCTCTGGCGCGAGATCATCGCGAGGGCCCCGACTATTACCCCTCACATTACTTGGGTGGTAGGTGATGGCAGATTGATGAGACTTATGTATGATGCTTGGATTGGCGATATCCCTCTCTATCGGTGGCCTGCCTTCATTTCGGTTCATGCACCGACTGATATGACCATCGCCGATCTTAGGCGGCCAGGGTACGGTGGATGGGATATGGACCGGGTTCTGGCCATTTTTGGAGAGATTCTTGGCTCTGGGGTTCTTTCTATCCCCCTCCCGGTTTACCAGTACCAGGATACCAGAGTTTGGCGCCACACCACTACTGCTCGTGTTCCCATCTCTCAGTTGATGGAGCAGCCCACTATGGACTCTCAGTTGTCTCGTAGCTATCGGTGGATCTAGTCCCTGCCTGTGCATCCTAGAGTCTCCCCTTTTCATCTGGAAGCTTGATTGGCACCGCCTTCCTACCCGAGAGCTTCTGCTCTCGAGGGGCATCCAGCTTCCGGTCGAGTACCCTTTTTGCAGGACTTACTGAGTCCCAGACTCATGCCATATTCTTATGTCATCGTGCGACGACGACTTGGGCCTTGGCAGGCATCTATGATCCCTCTACCCATCCTACTCACATTGTTGACATCTTTTATACATTGTTGCGGACGGCACCCAGGATCCAGGTTTCCTTCACGGCTTATCTGGCTTATTACTCGTGGATATCCAGGAATGAGCACATCTTTGCAGCCATGAGGTCGTCCCCGAGGATGGTGATGGAGAGAACTAGAGCTGCGGCGATTGAGTTCTTGGTTGTATTCGTGTTCGTTCTGTGCAATGAATACACCCGGTTCATCAAAAAAAAAAAAAAAGGAGAAAGAGAGTATTTCAAATTCTATATAACAAGATTTAAACAATTAAGAAAAATGTAGGAAAAACACAGCCCCAACAACAAGAAAAAAATGAAGATATGTTAATTAAGTGATTTGTTAGAAAATACCACCTTAGAAACAAAATAAGTTTTTCTTTGGCCACCCCCCCGCCCCCCCCTCCCAAAACACTAAACAACATGTTGCCCATATTTTATAAGCCAATCCCAACCATGATGTGGACCAGTGTTGTTACAACAAGCAAAATACCCAACCATGATGTGGACCAGTGTTGTTACAACAAGCAAAATACCCAACCAAATTAACAAATATTAAGATACCGATACATGTGCGTTTGGTTGGGGTATATCAAATTACAAGATAATTTGATGATTCCTGAAATCATTTATCTAAAAAAATAATTATCAAGAAAAATAACTTTTATCATGTTTGATTGGTAGAAAAATTTCTTCGAAAAATGATACCAAAAAAGATTATTACGTTTGGTTGGACGTAATTCTTTATGAAAATATGATTAAATTTACAAATATGCCTACCGACAAAAAATAATTTTTTAATACTAAGATAGTATTATCATGTTCAATCAAATTTTATATAATAATTATAATTACATAATCCTTTATATAATATCATTTACATTTTAATTATTTTATAAAAATTCTTTATTAAATGAATTTGAAAAAATATCAAAATAAATTCAATGATTATAAATGAACTTTATTGGGGATATTTTTCTTAATGCTAGATTACCATTAATTGAAAATTTATAAAATTTCAATCCTTTCATGATATTTATTTTACCTTCTTTCTCGGGAAAATAAGTATAGGGTGCATCACTTTTTTTACGATCTCTCTCCTATTTTTCATGCTAAACCTGGTAAAACATGATAATCTGACATGAAATTTATTTTTCCATGCTAAATTATCCCCAACCAAACGGACCTCAAGAGTTTTTTTTTGTTTGAACTTTTCTCCTGGTCAGGCAGCAAATCTGATTTCAAATGTCGCATAAAACTCAACCATTATATTCATTACATTTGACCTTTGATTTTGACACTGGAAACAATAACCATGAACTGAAGCATACCAAGCTTACAATAATCATGACCCGATGCATATCATCTACAACAACACAGCAATCACAACAAATAGGTCCATTAAGGCTTCTAGACGATTAATTCCAAACATCTTCGAAATCATAAACATAATCCCTCAGCACAAACCAGCTACAACAATCGGATTAAAGAAAGCTTACAACGTATCACAGCAGATAACTTCTCCTCTACCCTAAATTGAATTCATTCCATCTTATTACAAAAACCCTAAAAATCTAGGGTTCTACACCGCTCTACGAGATTCAACTTCCTCATTTCCAAACATAAAGAAGAAAATAGGATTAAAGAGGAAGGAAAAGGGAACAAAAGAAAGGAAGAAAAGAAAGCCAATCCGAATCCTAACCCTATTTCTTGACCTAACCCTAGATTTCGATCGATCGAGTTGTCGAAATAATCCACGATACTAACCACCAAACAAACACAAAAGAATTCAGAGAACCCTTACCACGAATTCGTGCAGCTGCGGAGCTTTCGACCACTTTAACAGCCATCCCCTCGATCGATCCGATCTAGAACCAAAAAACAAAAAAAAAACTGAGAAAAAAAAAGGTAAAGCCTGTCCGTTCTCTACTCTTCCGAGTGTAAAGAGAAGCGAAAACAGAAGGGGAAGGAAAAGGAGGAAGTGGGAGGTTTTTCTTGGTGGAACGAACGAGCGATCGATCGGGAAAGACTCACCGGCCGGCCTGAGCCGGAGCGGACGGCATCCGAACCGCCCAAAGGCCGCACCCACCGCGGGGCAAGTGCAACCGGGAGTTCCGGTTCCCCCCCGCGGAACCGGTCTAAACCACGGCTTCAACCGGTGGAACCCGATTGGGCCGACGCCCACAAAGGAAACCAACCAAAGAGCCTTACCGGTTTAGCCGGTCAGACCCCAGAGCTCCCCGCCACCTATATATACCAAACCGAACCGTAACCCTCCTTTGGTTTCTGGAGGCGCGTTTAAACTAAAAAACCTTCGTCAGAGCCCGGGGGGGAGAAACGCCCCGAAAGGACAAAAAAACCCGGGTAAGTCCTCAAACATATTTCCCTCGTCTTTTCCTTTGGCACCCGTCCTTTGGAGGGTAAAAGAATTTATCATTAATTTTTATGCATTAAAAATAATTTTAAAATATATTCTCATGCATTATTATTTAATTTAATTATAAAACATTTTAGATTATTTAAAAAATTTTAAATTTTATTTGAATTTTAATTTAGTACAACCAAATCTTTTGACTTTCAGTTTTAAATTCTAGTTATGAATTCCATCATATAATATACTTGTATGGCATCAATTGGATGGAATTTATAACCAGATTTCAATTAAATAAATGTAAAAGTTAATTTTCTTATTTGTACTAAATTAAAATTTAGATAAAATTAAAAATTTTAAAATAGTTTAGAAATTTTATCATGATTAATTATTATTATTTTTAAATAAAAAAAAGAAATAGAGGGTTAAATCTACTAACCGGGCTATCGTCTTAAGCAATGATTAAGCATTACTGTTTTATTAGATAAGTTGTTAAAATTTTTAACCATTCATATTTTCTTCAACTGATTTGCTGAGGAAGAATCTAATACCCATTATTTTATAAATATTATATATAATTATTATATTATATTATATTATGTATAATATATTATATTATATTATGTATAATATATTATATTTTAATAATTTATTATAGGATAGGATCATAATACATTATATGATAATATAGATATTATTATAATAAAATATTATATAATAATGATAAAATATTATATACTATAATGCATTATACTGATTTATAATATTCTAAATTATATAATAATACATAATATTATTATATATTATAGAATAATATAATATATATTAATATTATTATAGGATTAGGGATATTTTGAAAATAAAATAAAAATAATTATTTTTTCAAGTAAATAGAAAAGTGATTATCCACCTTCTAGGTAGATCAAATCTTTTTAATATTATAGATAAATACTATTTATATGAAAATAATTTATCTGTTTAAAAGAGTATGGAAGTATGAATAAGTGAGCCGATAAAAAAAAATAACCATCCGTTATCGTAAATAAATAAATAAATAAAAGCCGCCCTCGGCCAAATCCATTTAGCTAAATCTGGTGGTGGGTCTCAATGCGGAAAAAATCGACCATAATGCCACAATATCTCAAATGGGACCCACTAGAGATCCTCATCCGTACTACTGCTGCTCTACAATTTTTTTTATTTTTATTTTTTTTGGGTATGCACGGTTTTCTTCGTTTCAATTAATGCTTACGAGTTCCATGGGATCGGTTAGTCCGATAGTGGGATGGATGACAGTTATTTCGGTTGCCATGCAGTTGAATGGCATCTGAGGCGGAAATTATACTCCCAATTGGTACCCAAAAGCACGATCCGGCTTGGAAGCACTGCTTGATGGTCCGGTCGGGTGGGCGGACGAAGTTGAAATGCATGTACTGCATGAAGCTATTTCTGGGCGGTGGTATCCACCGAATCAAAGAACATCTCGCCCGGCACAAGGGCAATGCTTCGTGCTGCCCCAGAGTCCCGCCAGAGGTCCAGGTTGCGATGCAGCAGAGCTTGGAGGGCGCGGTGGTAAGAAAGAAGAAGAAGCTTAAGATTGCTGAAGAGGTGAAGAAGGTTAGTTCGAGCAGCGGTCAGGCAGAAGGGGGCCAAGTGGATTCCGGGCTGTATATGATCCCGCTATCTGAAATGCTTCATGATGACATTCCTCCTCTGCAGGTGGAGGTGAGAGAGGAGGGTATGCCCAAAGAGAGAGGAAGGAAGAAGAGAGCAAGGTATACTTCTCCTCCACCACCACCACCTCCTGCTCCTCTTCAACCTCTTCGCACTGCATTGGAGGTTGGCATGCCTATGAAGTCCTATTTGGGAGCAACTGTCGATAAGGATCATGTTTATATGGCAATTGGGCGGTTTCTCTACGAGGCTGGGGTGCCTCTGGATGCAGTTAATTCAGTGTATTTCCAACCGATGTTAAACGCGATTGCGTCAGCCGGGCCAGGTTTGGAAACGTTCTCGTATCATGATTTTCGTGGTTGGATTTTGAAGAGATCGATGGAAGAAGTGAATAACAAGTTGCTGCATTTAAAGGGGATGTGGGTTCGGACTGGATGCTCTATATTGGCCGATGAATGGACCACCGACACCGGTAAAACCTTGATCAATTTTTTGGTGTATTGTCCCGAAGGAACAATGTTTTTGAAGTCGGTTGATGCATCGCACATTGTTACTTGCGCTGATACGCTCTATGAGTTGCTTAAGCATGTGGTGGAAGAAGTTGGTGCAACGAATGTAGTACAAGTGATTACAAACAACACTGGGAACCATGTTGTTGCAGGAAAAAGGTTGACCGAAATGTTTCCTACCTTGTTTTGGACACCATGTGCTTCACAGTGCATAGATGCAATGCTCGAGGATATCGGGAAGTTGGATGCAGTAAGCAAGATAATTGAGAATGCAAAAACTGTTACGGGGTTTGTCTACAATAATGTGATTGTCTCGAATATGATGAAGAAGTATACAAATGGGAAAGATCTGATAATCCCCGGCGACACCCGTGCCGCCATGAATTTCATCACATTGAAGAGCATGACTTGTTTGAAAGAGGATTTGAGAGCCATGGTTAGTTCAGAGGAGTGGATGGAATGCCCATATTCGAAGAAGCCTGGAGGCATTGCTATGACTGATCTTATTGGTAGTTTAGCATTTTGGTCTTCTTGTGCTGCAATTGTTCGCATAACAGAGCCACTAGTGCGAGTTCTTAAATTAGTTGAAAGCAAAAAGAGACCTGCAATGGGTTATATTTATGTGGCTATGCATCAAGCTAAACAAGCAATTAAGAAGGAACTGGTGAAGAGGAGTGACTACGTACCTTACTGGGATATCATTGATTGGAGGTGGGACAGGCAACTGCCTCGTCCTCTTCATGCAGCAGGTTTCTTCCTCAACCCTCAGTTCTTCTACAGCATCCAAGGAGAAGTTTCCAATGAGGTCTCATCAGGCATGCTCGATTGCATAGAAAGATTAGTGCCCGAGACAGAAGTCCAAGACAAAATCCAAAAGGAGCTTAGCTTATATAAAAGTGCTGCAGGGGACTTTGGAAGGATGATGGCTGTCAGAGCAAGGCATACTTCACTTCCTGGTAAGGAATATTTTCATACAATCTTTTTTTTTCTTTCTTTTTCATTGTCATCATTGTTGATGGCTAATATCATAGTTTTCACCATCCTCCCGGTGTTTATAAATAAATGTATCTTCTATGTGATAATACTTTGATTCATGTTGCAGCTGAATGGTGGTCCATGTATGGGGGAGGTTGCCCAAATCTGATGCGTTTGGCTGTGCGCATTCTCAGTCAAACTTGCAGTGCAAGGGGATGTGAGCGAATTCACATCCCATTAGAACAACTTCATAACCAACGAATGAACTATTTGGAACATCAGAGACTCTGTGCCCTCATTTTTGTCCGTTATAACTTGTGTTTGCAGCAAAGGTAAGAAATTGATCTTAAAATAACTTCTTCCTGTATCTTTTGCCTAATATGATACGTATCACTTACAAACATGGTTGAAATCATGATTTATGACTA
The DNA here is from genome assembly GCA_021397845.1 of Areca catechu. Taxonomy (NCBI): domain Eukaryota; kingdom Viridiplantae; phylum Streptophyta; class Magnoliopsida; order Arecales; family Arecaceae; genus Areca; species Areca catechu. The sequence continues at coordinate 3,735,055 of CM038040.1, read as the reverse complement.
TACAGGCAACTTTTGAAGACCAAACCATTTGATCCAATCTCTGCTGACAACATTGACACTGTCGATGACTGGACTGTGGAGAAGCGTGAACTGCTTTCTGGGGCTGATGAAGATCCCAATTGGATGGCATTAGACCCATTGTTGGGTAGTGGATTGCATTCAGAAAATTCTGATGATTTAGAAGTTGAAACCTTCATTGCAGGTACCCTTCGTTATTCAATTTCATGTATTTACAATCTAATTAATTATTCATTTTCATGAAATTAAAGTTGAAAATGTTTCTTTTTACAGGACTTGACGATGAGGTGATCCAAGGTGCTGGTCAAGATGCAGAGGATGATGATGACATCAAAGGGGAAGATGAGAGCCATGATGATATGTCTTTTACATGTAAATGAAGAGTCATGGAATAAAGGGATGATGGCTCCATTTCAAAGTTTGTTCCTTGTTTTTCCAAGGGTAGCATGATTATTATTGATGAGCTATTTTGCATTTAATTTAGCCAGCTAATTAGAAAAGATATTGTAGATCTGTAGTCTAATAGTCTGTAGATGTTTATGAATTTGAATGTGTAGCCTGAACTTGTAAATTTATAAGAAGGCTACTTTCATCTATATGCGCGTATTAACTGATTGGATTTGAATGCTGGTTTCCCTATCCCTAATCTGGCAAGTTTTGAAATCCTCTTCCTGTGATTATTATGTAGTTTCAGAATAATTGTTTGACATCTCAATAAACATCTCTCTGGATGTCTTCTTAATTTTCTTTTTGGTATGAGCACCTTCCAGGAGAACATTGTTATGATGTGTATGCTTTTAATTGTTCCTGTGACTACTTAGGGGATAACTTGAGATATGTAGCATTCACTCATTTCAAGGAGAGCGCAAGGCAACTACTCGTAACACTCAATCTGGTAACTTTAGTTTTGGAGTAGGTGGATTAATAAAATCCCTGGAATTGCTTTTCATTCAGTTTAATAGTTCTTCCCAAATGCCACATGGAGTTATAACCTATTGTCCACAGAAGGACAAATGTACAAATAAATAAATTGAATTTGAATCGAGGAATGCTAGCCAATGCATTGCTAGAACAGATTGCTTATGCCTTACACTCAAGCCCAGCCTGTATAGGTTCTCTTCTCAAGCTTAGATTCTAAAATGCACCGTCTATTAATTAAATAAGCTATGGGAGAGGAGCTGTGGACTATCAGCCACAGATATTCATGGAATTTTTTGTAAAAGGAACAAGGCAAGGTCAGCAATATGGCTGCTTAAACTGAGGAGAAAAGAGAACTGTGCAAAAGCAAGAACAGCAAGGAAAGTAGCACCTCTAAATGAGTTTTAGGATGAAAGTGGAGTAGAAGGTCAGGAGGCCATTAATGTGAAAGCTATTCCATTTAGGCTAAAACCTGCAGTGTGGAATACATTGCAGGTGAACCTGTCATTGTTTGAGGCTAAAATCTGCCGGCTTCCTACTTTGCCGCATTTCCCCTAATACCACTCTTAAAGGAGGATTGTTAACTCGTTGTTCTCTTGCTTTGAAAACTAGAGAGCTCTTAGGAGGTTAGCAGTTGCATTTCCAAATCTACAGGCTTGTTAAATCCTACCTTGTCTTTCTTAACTACTCTTTTATTTATTTATTTATTTTTAGAGACAGATTCTTAACTATTGTTGACATTAGTAATGGAGGATGAGCGGCTGGTATGAAGAAGAGTCTTATTATTATCTTATTAATCGGGAAAGGAAGTGCTTACCTCATTCTTTAATTCCGTTCAAATGGGGTGCATCTTTCACTCGAGGACAGGGGATTGTTTCCATGAATGTAGAGTTGGGAGGCGGGCTGCCCTCTCGAGAAAGAGAAGAATTGTATGTCTGATGCTTGGTGGGAGTCAGGGCATGTACCGTGGTATTAGGGTGCGTTGGGTCGGAAGTGGAATAGTGCCAAGCCGGATTCTGGTTGATGCTGCTATTTTCAAATGCTTGGTTGGATACTGAAGTGCCTCCTAGGCCCTGGCCTTCACTTCCTCCAAAAGCACCAAACTGACGTCGGCTGGCGTGTGGGAGGGGACGCCTGCAGTTCCGACTACTTGTGTCCGACTGTTTACGGATTTGAGATACTAGTGATGGCTCGAGAATATGGTGGGAAATTTTGTCGACAGGAAACTGCTTCATTTCAATTGGAGTTGCAAAGATCCCTCTTCTAGTCCTACGTGCTCCATTTATGGCCTGTTGAAAAATCCAGCAGGACTAGGCTGGATTTCTGAAAGAAATCGGGCCTGTTAGCCTGCTCATCCCGGCCTTAGCCTAAATATCATCCATGGGTCTGCTGGACTGCACAAGAAAAAAAGATCCATGGAGGTATTTCTTTCCTTCCATGGGATTTGGGATGAACAGATATTGAGTTGATATCTTTTCCAAAGAACGTTATTTCTCTTTAAAATACTTCTCTTTGCTTAGCTCTGCTTGGTTTGGTCCTCATTAAAAGCAAGCCCAACTTTGCTAGGAACGTGACGCATTTGCATCCTGGCCCCTTGTAGAGCCTAACCTCAGCAGTAGAGGGCGAAAGTGTTGCAAGTGCTTTGTAGGATTAATTCTATGATGAAGGAACCCAATCATGAAATCTTACTCTCAACAGCTACCTGACATGTGGCCGTCAGTGCCTTGATGACTGCGGTGTTCCAGTCCTTTTTGTTGGACCTCGTCATGCAAAGCCGGCCGGCATCAATATCTTGGCGCTACTTCCGAAGTATTCTTTAGAAGTAATCGTCTATCAAGTCTTGGTCACCCACCGTCCTCACAGCCATTTATGTAAGACTTCACACTTCATGAATAGAGAGATCTATCAGCTCTCTCTGCTCGGTACCTCTTCTTTCCCTTTTGTAAATGGCAGAGGAAAGCAAGGAATCTCGACATCCCCAAGATGGAAAAGCCCCCATCCAGCAAAGTGAGTTGCATATATTTGTTAATCTTTCTCTCTCTTTATATAGATCATTCCCCCACTAGATGTAATGTAAAAATCTCGCACACATATTACCACAACATCATAATCATAGGCCAGAATTACCATCAGCTGGTGCACCTAGAAACCAAAAGGAAGGAAGAAAGAAAATAAAAAAAAAAGACATCTGTCACAAGATCTTAGGTATATCATGACTGTTGCCGATCTTACCGCGGTGGCCTGTAGCTTGTGAGCTGGTACCGGTTCTCGGATTCTTTCATCTCGAGATCTCTAATCTTCTGGTCCTGCAAAACAAAGTCAGAGGTCCGGACTGGGGATCCCGACAGTGGCACTCCGACAGTTAAGTTAGAGAGCGACAAGATGGAACAGATCCTCTAAGACTGGTTCCCAAAGGATTCCCGTGCTTAGAGGAGACTTAGATGAAAATAGTGTGAGGAAGAGAGGGGTTGGAGCCCGGCTTCCTACTCTGGGTTCACCGAGCTTGCGCCTGGGGACCTCTTGGCTTTCCAGGATCGTTCTCTCGATACTCTTTTCTCCTCTCTCACTTACCTTTTCGTTCACTTTTTATCATCCTTTTTATACCACTGGACCGCCTTCAGCCCCCGTCCCCTTCAGGAGGCTCAGGGAGGTCTCTTGATTCTTCCCCCTCTTTCTTTTACAAGGTTGGGAGTTAAGTGGCCGGACGCTTCGTTCGCCGTGTGTCACGAAAAGGGGAAGACTGGCGAGACTTCAAGTCAAGCGCGCGAGCCCTCCTTTCGGGGCGTTGACGGTGGGTTTCCAGCGTTTCTGGTTCCTGCCCGTGAGGATTTTATTCCTCGATCGCGGGGCCCTGTCAATTTGATATAAACGAGGTTTCGTGCACCGTTGCGGGCCGTACTGGTGCCCTGTACGGGATGCGGTGCAAGCCGATTCCAGTGGCGACCCCAGGGTTCGTGCCTAAGCCTCCCTGAAAGCTTAGCAGAGTAGGGCTGACTTCGGTCGAGGTGGACCCATCAGGGGGTGCCACCTGGTGAAGGAGCGAAAGTGCCCGGCTCGACCTCGGCAGAGGTGGACCCATCTTGGGGTGCCACCTGGCGAGGGAGCGGGGGACGCCAGCTTCGGCCGAGGTAGACCCCTCCTAGGTGGACACCCGACGGAGTGGCAGAGAGTGGCTTGACTTCGGTCGAGGCGGACCCGTCTTGGAGTGCCACCCGGCGAAGGAGCAGGAGAGCCCGACTCCACCTCGACAGAAGTGGACCCATCTTGGGATGCCACCTGGCGAGGGAGCGGGGGACGCCAGCTTCGGCCGAGGTGGACCCCTCCTGGATGGATACCTGGCGGAGTGGCAGAGAGAGGCTCGACTTCGACCGAGGTGGACCCGTCTTGGGGTGCCACCCGGCGAAGGAGCAGGAGGGCCTGGCTCGACCTCGGCAGAGGTGGACTCGTCTTGGGGTGCCACCTGGCGGGGGAGCGGGGATGCCATCTTCGGCCGAGATGGATCCCTCCTGAGTGGACACCTGGCGGAGTGGCAGAGAGAGGCTCGACTTCGATCGAGGTGGACCCATCTTGGGGTGCCACCTGACGAAGGAGCAGGAGGGCCCGACTCGACCTCGGTAAAGGTGGACCCGTCCTGGGGTGCCACCTAGCGAGGGAGCGGGGATGCCAGCTTCGATCGAGGTAGATCCCTCCTAGGCGGACACCTAGCGGAGTGGCAGAGAGAGGCTCGACTTCGACCGAGGTGGACCCGTCTTGGGATGCCATCCGGCGAAGGAGCAGGAGGGCCCGGCTCGACCTCGGCAGAGGTGGACCCGCCTTGGGGTGCCACCTGGCGAGGGAGCGGAGATGCCAGCTTCGGCCGAGGTGGACCCCTCCTGGGCGGACACCTGGCGGAGTGGTAGAGAGAAGCTTGACTTCGGCCGAGGTGGACCCGTCTTGGGGTGCCACCCGGCGAAGGAGCAGGAGGGCCCGACTCAACCTCGGCAGAGGTGGACCCGTCCTGGGGTGCCACCTGGCGAGGGAGCGAGGATGCCAGCTTCGACCGAGGTGGACCCCTCCTGGGCGGACACCTGGCGGAGTGGCAGAGAGAGGCTCGACTTCGGCCGAGGTGGATCCGTCTTGGGGTGCCACCCGGCGAAGAAGCAGGAGGGCCCGGCTCGACCTTGGCAGAGGTGGACCCGTCTTGGGGTGCCACCTGGCAAGGGAGCGGAGATGCCAGCTTCGGCCAAGGTGGACCCCTCCTGGGCGGACACCTGGCGGAGTGGCAAAGAGAGGCTCGACTTCGACCGAGGTGGACCCGTCTTAGGGTGCCACCCGGCGAAGGAGCAGGAGGGCCCGACTCAACCTCGGCAAAGGTGGACCCGTCTTGGGGTGCCACCTGGCGAGGGAGCGGAGATGCCAGCTTCGGCCAAGGTGGACCCCTCTTGGACGGACACCTGGCGGAGTGGCAGAGAGAGGCTCGACTTTGACCGAGGTGGACTCGTCTTGGGGTGCCACCCGGCGAAGGAGCAGGAGGACCCGGCTCGACCTCGGCAGAGGTGGACCCGTCTTGGGGTGCCACTTGGCGAGGGAGCGGAGATGCTAGCTTCGGCCGAGGTGGACCCCTCCCGGGCGGACACCTGGCGAAGTGGCAGAGAGAGGCTCGACTTCAACCGAGGTGGACCCCTCTTGGACGGACACCTGGCGGAGTGGCAGAGAGAAGCTCGACTTCGGTCGAGGTAGACCCGTCTTGGGGTGCCACCCGGCGAAGGAGCAGGAGGGCCCGGCTCGACCTCAGCAGAGCTGGACCCGTCTTGGGGTGCCACCTGGCGAGGGAGCGGGGATGCCAGCTTCGGCCGAGGTAGACCCTTCCTGGGTGGACACCTGGCGGAGTGGCAGAGAGAAGCTCGACTTCGGCCGAGATGGACCCGTCTTGCGGTGCCACCTGGCAAAGGAGCAGGAGCACCTCGTTCCGGACAGAAAATTTTGAAAGAAAAATTCACGCGGCACTGACCATGTCCAACCGGATCTGACACGCACTCCACGTCAACGATGTAGCCATATCAATGACAATATTAGGTAGCTATTGGTATATTAACTTTTTTGCTGACTTTCGTCATATTGACTGGGTTTTATTATTCATTCATTTTTATCCTTGTCAGCATGATCTCGGTGCCCTTTGGGCGATTCCATAGTATGCACATAAATGTTCCAGGGTCAAAAAGAAAAATAGAAATCAATTACTATTTTTTGTTTGGAGAATCAGTTACTACCATCTAGTCGCCAATTAAATCAGGGCTTGCCTAATAGAATTTGGAGCTATTCAGCATTAGATTACAATTTTCAAGGTTATAATTTTGTTTTCCTTCAAATTATTAAACCATCACATGAAGATTGATGTTAGATATAACGGTCATGTAAAACTTCTATTGTTCCTACTTTTCTTTTCATTTGTTTTAAGGCATAAATAATTTTTGGTAGAAATAATCTCCGATGCTTTTACTCAGATTTAATATTGCATGATTGGGATGCAATGGTGGCAGAGCAGGATGGTTTCGAGATGAATACGTCGCCCAAAGAGGCATGGCCAGATTTGGTAGGGCTTGATGTAGCTGAAGCGGAGAAGAGGATCAAGAACGACAGGCCAGGAATTCGCATCCAAGTGGTTCCACAGGGTCACTTCGTAACCATGGATTTTGACGTGGGACGAGTTCGACTCTACATAGATTCCTCTGACAAGATTGCAAAGCTTCCTAAAATTGGGTAGACAACGTCTCTAGATATTCGCACGATATATGCTGTCGTTCATAATTTGTCACGATTACTTGCCTTCTTGTGCCGGAATGTTCTGCAAAAGATTGGACCAGTTTTTCCGGTTTAAGTTGCAGGCGACAAGTATAAATTAAGTACTTCTGATGTGTTTTGTTAGTTATCTTAAGTAATTATTTTAAGGAGATCCTGGCAATGCACCTAACACATTGTTTACACTTATCTTTCTGAGCTGGAAGTTGGGGTTGTGGGAATTTGCACAGACCTAGCTTTCTGTCAGAGGATGCCAAACTACACGAATAAATCTGCCTAAGTTTGACCATGTCGTCTCCAAATCATTTAATTTAAACAATTATTACGTAGACCAGAAAGCTGAAGCATATTAAAGGTTGGTCCTATATAGTATTATCCGACATGGTTCAAAGAGATGGCAAGAGTTAAACGATCATCAAGAAAAAGAAAAGGCAAAAAAAAAGAGAAAAAGATGATAGGACCAAATTTAGGACAGATTTTAAAGGGCAGTTGACGTAGTAGAATGAGCCGGCTATCTTCAGGTGATAGAAGATGGACCAGTAGCAATAAAAATATAAAGATAAAAATAAGAAAAAATTGCCTTTGACCTAAGTCCCTATTTTATTAGAAATTTGGTTAATATTATATTATAATCTGAATTATGGATTTGGTGCTGGTATTAGTTAAATTGGTTGAGCCTTAGTCTCAACATATACCAAGTCCGTTTCCAGCTGGATTGATATAGTTTAGATAGTAATATATTTTTAAGGAAGTTTAGATAGTAATATAATAATTTAGCTTTTTTTGTCTTTTATTCATGCATGCCAGGGTGAAGGGAGTCAGGTGAGAGTTCAAGGGAAATTCGGCGTCCCTGTAGCGAAGCTTTCGAAGTGGCATCTCTTTTTTTTCCTTAATTTCATATAAAGGACGTGAGAGAGGGTCTCGTTTGAATTATTATTATTATTATTATTATTATTTAAAAAAATGAAGCACTCATACAAATTAGTATAAATATAATTATAAATATTAAAAAATAAAATATTTCTAAAAGAACCGGGAACAAATTCCAAGCCGGTCCAAAATATATCCTTGGAGTGTGAAGCAATAAAGAAGGTGACTCAATCAACAGTAAAGTTGCTTCATGATAGACATATTAGATAAACAGTGAAGTAATTCCCTGCAGCAAAACAAAAATATCCTGTAACAAAGAATGAGTGGTAGCTCTCTTAGCATATGACTAAATCCAACCTGTTGCTGCCTAGGTCGTGTGGCCTGTAGCTCTGGCGTGGCTTGGATGAGCATCCTTTCCAGGCTTGTCGAATTCCTTCCCACATCATCTTCGTGGTCGGTTGCTCTTGCAAAAGAAAGAAGAAGACCCGGGCCGGAGATTCCGGCGGGAGCACTCCGATGATCAAGTCAATAGGATGTCCAAGGAAAACATATCCTCAGTGTCAAAAGTTCATATCACTCCTGCTTATGAGGAGAAAAAGTGAAATAGCAAGGTGAAAGCCAGAAATTAGAGCTTGGGGGGTTCTCGCTATCCAGTTCCCTGCCCTCTGCTCTCTCTTCCTCGGGTAATAGGGTTTCTATTTGCACTGTCTTTAAAGAGTCCTCACCTAGGAGAAACGACAGCAGTGGCTCAACCGGTCCACCCTTCGACTCCAGCTTCGTCTGGCTCGTCTGGTCAATTGTTGGGCCCTACTCGACCTCCTGGACTCCTGGGATAGCCTGCAGGTAGTGCTGGATCGGTTGTCGAGATCTCTCATTTGTTCAATCCCTCATGGGATCGGAAACTGGACAAGGAGCTGCCTAGTCAAGATGATGGCTATTGCCGCCTACACCACCGTGGCCCGTAGCTCCAACGTGGTGCCGGACGTTAGCCTCATTATTCGGAATCCAGCTCTCGTGCCCGGACCTACAAAAGAGAAGAGACCCGGGCTGGGGATCCTGGTGGGGGTACTTCGACGATCAAGTCAATAGGCGATCTAGGAAAATAGATCCTCCTCGGTGGATCCCTATCCGGTATCCACACTTGAAAAAAGTTTAGTTTTTAAAGAAAAGAGTAGAGTGGGAATAGTAGTGGAAGAGGAGGGCTTGAGCTGTGATGGCTGTGTCTGTCGAGACTCTTTCGACGAGTTCTTCGCTAGCCTCAGAGTGCTATCCCTCGCTTACTCCCCTTTTGCTTGCTCTTGCTTATCTTGTTCGAAGGCCCTTGGGACTTCCTTTTAGGCCAGGGATCAGCTCAATTACCCATCTCGGGTTCTTCCCCCTCTGGGGGTGCTCGAAGGTCAACGACCGGCAGCGCCCTGTAGGGTGTGCCCTGGTGCCTTATCCCTTCATGGTAGGAAGTTATGTTACGGATTCTGACCTCCTGGCTGGTCGCCATACTTTGAAAAATTTGGCAGGACCTTGATCCGGGGGTAGCCACTCCTAGGTTTGAATCCCATGGCATGGCTTTTTTCTTCCAGGTGGTACAAATGGTCGGCTAGGAAGTGCAGTGCCTTGATTAGAGTGCCCTTTCCTATTCGGTGTAAACAACGGTGGAAGAGATCCTGGCACCCCGGGGAGATGCCCCTCTGTAGGCTGGCACATTTTCCTTTCGTGGATCTTGGGCGGCGTCCTGCTGCCCTAGGGATGTAGTGACGTCTCTTTCTCTCTGCTTCAAGGTTTCTTGAGGCGCGGTGAACCCTGGCCATTGGGACTGTCTCGAACCGTCAGACCTCTCCATTGAAGGGCACTTGGCTCGAAGAGAGGGAGCTCGACTTGGGTCGAGGTGGGCTCGACCTCGAGGGAGCCGCCTAGCGAAGGAGCTCGAAGAGAGGGAGCTTGACTTCAGCCGAGGTGGGCTCGACCTCAGGGGAGCCACCTGGCGAAGGAGCTCGAAGAGAGGGAGCTCGACTTCAACCAAGATGGACTCGACCTCGAGGTAGTCGCCCGGCGAGGGAGCTTGAAGAGAGGGAGCTCGACTTCAGCCGAGATGGGCTCGACCTCGAGGGAGTCGCTGGGCGATGGAGCTCGAAGAGGGGGAGCTCAACTTCGATCGAGGTGAGCTTAACCTTGGGGTTGCCACCCGGCAAAGAAGCTCGAGGAAGAAGGCTAACGTGGCAATATCTGCCAGTGCAGCGGCAATTGGATCCGAAGGGGATTCCATGTCAGCAATCATGCCATATCATTTGCCCCCACTCCCAAGTCCCAGTGGAGCATCGCGTTCGGGGTGAAGGGAGTAAATGCGGAGCTAATATGGAAAGGTAAAAATCTGGTACCATTAATACCACGATCGTCGCCACTTCACAAATCAGGCCCTGGTAGTGCCACGTCAATGAGTCCGAGGAAGCATTATGACTGATGTAGGACCCGAAGTGGTTTCCAGTGAATCGAGGCGTCACTTCCAGTTGATCTCGACATGCGGTGCCCATCCAACGGAGGGAGTCCTGAGAGGATGCATGGTCGTTGTCTGGCTATTTTGAAAAAAGAAAACTTTCCTCAAAATATTTCTTTTGAATCCTTCTTACTTACCAACGGACCAGAGCCTTCTTCCTCCCCCTCCGGATGTCCTTTACCTTCAAGGCTACTAGGTTTGTCTCCCTTAGTCCTCTCCTTCTTCTCTGGCTAGGTCGAGTCCACCCTTAGAACCTTCCTAAACACCATTTTTCTTCTTCTTCCACCTTTGTTCCACCTTAGATGGCTCCCTCGGGCCATGACCATCGTTTCTCCAACAACCCTGACGAGACAGGGCCCTCTCGACTGAGGACTCCATCCTTCGATGAGGAGGAGGAGGTTCCTCTCTATGTTCGTAAGGGTCCTTGCCCGACCGGCATAGTTATAGGAGAACCAGGGCTCCCCTTCCAGTTCCTTCCGTGCCTGAGGTTCCTTCCAGGTCTTTCCACCCGACCGAGCCCTTTGGCATTGCATCGATGATGACCAGAGAGGACCTCTCTATGATCCATGATACTTATGGGATCCTGGACTCCATCCGGCTCTTGGTCCTGGGTCCAGGAGAATGGGTCACCTCCAGTGGCCCGGGCCGGATCGCCCTCTATGAGGAATTCTTCGTAGGGGGTCTTCGCTTGCCCTTCCACCCTTTCTTTCTTTTCGTACTTAGTAATTATCGTCTCGTCCCTGCTCAGTTGGCCTCGAATACGGTCAGAACCATTATCTGCTTCATTGTCTTCTGTCACTTTCACGGGATTGTTGCTCGTTTCTCCTTGTTCAGGGCCTTCTTCATCCTGAAACACCACCCAATCGAGGACGAGTGATGGTTTGTGTCTCCTCGTCCGAAGGGCATCAAGTTTGAACTCCCCTCTTCCATTGAAGGATGGAAGAGTAAATACTTTTTTGCCACCATCGATGGAGTTGATTGGGTCTGGAGTGATCTAGACTGGACTCTGAACCGAAATTTCCAGGTCGAAGCGGCTGATCAAGAAGTATACGACCAGCTCATTTCTGACCATATCCCCTCTCTTGAGGTTCTACTATCAGAGCAAAATCTATTCGAAGCCGGGGTCAGCCCAATCCTAGAGTTGGGTGAATTTGGAGCAACCCTTCTTCTTCTCCTTCTACGGGTCTTTTTGGGTTCGAAGCTAACCTTCGTTTCTCTCTTCCTGCTGGCATGAAGTTTTCCATAGAATATGGTGGGGACACCAGAGGCACCAGAATAAGACAGAGGCTTCTCAATCCTCTATAGATTACTTAGTCATATTCAAGTCCATTTGTAATAAAGCTTAGTTCATCTAAGTTATTTTTTTTATCACTTGAGTCCTGTACTAGTCAGCTCATGTTGAGCTAGTCATTTTCCGGAGTTCAGTACATATCCAGTAATGACTCATACAAGTGAGGACCAAGCCATCCGAGTGAAGACCAACCCAACTAAAGCTATGAGGATCATGGAAAGCCTAGGAGAAGAAATCAGAAGCCCGGGAGACAAGCACGAAGCCCTGAAGCCCTGAAACACAGTCCTGAAGCCCTGAAATGTAGTCCTGAAGCAAACTGGGCCAGCCCAAGTCCAAGAAGGGAGATAAGTGGTGCCAAGACCTTATTCTTACCACCCTTGGTCATCCACTAGGATCACCTCCCTTGTCCAACCAAGGAAAGAGGAGGGAGAGAAATTTTAGAAATTTTTTCTACATATTTTTTCCTTATTTTTTAGCCAGGGTTTGGGTGGGAATAAGACTCCCATGTAATTACTTATGTATCCTTACTTGGAGCCCAAGGCTATGGGTCTATTTAAAGGATCCTAGTCTCTTGTATGAGAGCAATCTTTGATATATAAAATTCTATTGAGTTCTTCTCTTGCTGTGTGCCTCCCTGCTGTGTGCATTAAGGGATCCTGAAGTCCTGCCGAAGTGCTGCCCAAAGAAACCCTAGCCGACCAACCTCCTTCAAGCCTTTTCTTCCACACGCCCCTTGCTATTTTCCTGAGATTCTTCTTGTTTCTCACCTTGTCTTCTCACCCTTGATGGTTGTTTGTAGGTCCCCGAGTTCCTATGAATCCAATGACTCCAATCGGGCCACAATCGGACCACCGAGCAGAAAGCCTGGAATCCGCGGGTCTTCGGCCTGATTTTCCAGGCCGCATTCATCGAGGAATGAGTGATCTCTTCGTTGCGATCATCACCAGGGGCATCAGGCATTGCCAGGTACACCCCCTATATTCTCCAGTAGTTTTATTGTAGATAAACTGGCCCTAACCGAGGCTTCTTAGTCCCGGCGATCCCCTTTTACTGCTTTCTTAGGTCCTGATCTGCATGCATAACTTCTAAAATTCATATAGAATTCTCTACATCTTATTTTGATCTGATATTCGGGATTTGACCACCTCACCCCACATATAACACACACAAAAATAATCGCATGCATATCTGTTCCGCATCGACTGGTATCAGAGCTTAGATTAGGGCTTATTTTCTGCACCCTTCACAGTCCGTATATGCACTGTTCTTTTAATTGTTTCTCCTTTCTCAAAACTCCAAAAATTTCAATTTTTATTTTTTTTGGATTCATCTTAATTTAGAGTTTTTTACATGATTTTTTCAGATTTTATTTCGATCTGTGCAGTTTCTGCAAGCCGAAATACAACCTACAAATTTTTGGCTCTATTTTTTTTAGCAAGACAACTTTGGAAGGTTTAGGATTTTGTTTAGCATATCTTTGCATATCTTTTATTTTTAGTATTGTTACGCCAAGATCGTCATGGCCCGTAGCTGCTGCCGGTGCCAGAGCGCGCTCCCTTCGCTGCCTGGCGGTCCTCTGGTCCTGGACCTGCAAAACAGGAGTTAGTGACCCGGGCCGGGGTTTCCGGCGGGGGCACTCCGACGGTCAAGTCAGTGACGATCCAGGGGAACACCTGGTCGAGCCCCTCTTGATGGACTCCACACGAGGAGGAGTGTGTTGTGTAAGAGTGAGATGCAGGTGTGTCGGGGGAAGTATGGCCTGGTTAGAGAGAGTCTCTGTGTGGCCCTTCCGCCCGACCTTGCTTGAGGATACTGGTGGTGCCGTGCTCCTCTTCTTGGTGGAGCGTGCACTTATGTTCCAGTGTCGTGGCTTGTGCCTTGCATGTGTTGTGGTTGTTACCTCCGAGTTTTTGTGAACTAGGTTACCGTTGGGCATCCGTCTTGGGATCTCCATCGGGCTGTCAGGCGCATGCGGCGGTGTCCGAGGAGCCTTTCCTGATTCGTGATAAGGGAAGCTATCATGTGCTCTAACATTCCCCTTGGTTGCCTCATTCCGAGAAACCTGGCAGTACCTCGATCGGTGGGCTGCCGCCCCTGGGATTCGAATCTCCTGGTTGGCTTCCTCTCTCGGGTGGTCCAGGTGATTGGTGAGGAGCGTGGCACCTCGATCAGTATATTTCTTTCCTTTCTAGTGTAACCAATGGCTGCAGACGGTCAGTACGGTCTGGTAGGTGCTCCAATGTAGTCCTCGAGCGGCTCGCTGGTGTCCTGGGATGGTGGTGCCAACGTCCGGGCTGGGGCTGAGCTGGAATGGCAGGGCTCGCTCTGACCTAGACGCCCCGAGCTTGCGGGGTCATCTCAGTGGAGGAGGGCAGAGTGCGGGCCCGGTCCAGAGGGCTCGCTCTCGGAGGGGCTCCACATGGTGGAGGAGGGCTGGGCTCGACTCCGACCACAGGGCTCGATCTCCGAGGGTCTCGCTCTGGAGGGCAGAGTGCGGGCCCGGTCTAGAGGGCTCGGAGAGGCTCCACATGGCGGAGGAGGGCTGGGCTCGACTCCAACCACATGGCTCGATCTCCGAGGTTCTTGCTCTGGAGGGTAGAGTGTGGGCTCGGTTCAGAGGGCTCGCGCTCGGAGAGGCTCCACGTGGCGGAGGAGGGCTGGGCTCGACTTCGACCACAGGGCTCAATCTTCGAGGGTCTCGCTTTAGAGGGCAGAGTGCGGGCCCGGTCCAGAGGGTTCACGCTCAGATAGGCTCCATGTGGCGGAGGAGGGCTGGGCTCGACTCCGACCACAGGGCTCGATCTCCGAGGGTCTCGCTCTGGAGGGCAGAGTGCGGCTCCGGTCTAGGCATCCCGAGCTTGTGGGACTGACCTGGCGAAGGATGGAGCTCGACTCGTTGTCTCGAGGGAGCTCAGCTCGGCTCGGCAGAGGAGTCCGAGCAGGAGAATTGATGTGGCGTCCGACGCGGCGACTTCCATTGATGTGGCGCATGTCGGTTTTTCCATGTCAGCGATCCCGCCACATCATTTGCCCTCCACTCCCGAGACTCGCTAGTGCGCGTCGCTCGGGCCGAAGGGAGTAATTGTGGTGCTGATGTGGAAAGGCGGAGATCTGGCACAATGATGGCCATGATTGCTGGCGCTTCGTGAGACGGTCCAGCGAGCCAATGCGAGGGTGCCACATGGCCACGTCCGAGGAGTAGTTAATGTTGGCATGAAATTCAGAGCAGCTGGGATGCCATTTTTGCCGATGGACCGCACGTGGCGTGGACCCGTTGGCGGGGGGGTCGGGTCGGTACAGATCCATCGGGTCATTTCAAAATGAAAGGAGGGCCTTACCCGAAGTATCCATACTTTTGAATTCTCCGTGCTTGCTGCTACATCCGGGCTTTCTTCTTCCTCCCAGTCGCCTCAGATCTTCTAAGGAACCAGGTTAGTCCCCTAGCGACTCAACCTCTACTGTCCGTTGCTGGTCGTCCCTCTGCTAGTTCCGGAAGCAGTCCCTTATGAAGAGGGCCTCGGCACCAATATGCATCGTGCAAAAAGTTAGTAAAAAAAAAAGGAGGTAAAAAAGACGGGATCGCTTACTGAGAAGAGCTTGGGGAAGATGTTGCCAATCACATCCCTAAGTCACTAACCTGCCATCCCCTGCTGGTCGCATGCCTGGATTGAGAAATCCATAATGCGCTCGGCCAGTATGTTGTTCCAGAGCAGAGAGCTCTCCGGTCCCAGCCTGAACGGACGCCAGCGCCGCGCCTCCTCCCTCCTGCTCTCCCCGGGAGTAGGGCCGCTCACTCCACCAGCAGCGAAGCCCCCAGGAGCGGGCTATGGGCCCAGCACCTACTCAGGCGGTGCCTCAGTCACGGGCCCAGCCCCAGCTCGAACCTCCCCCTTGACCTCAGTCGCAGCCAGGCTCGGGGAGCTGGGGGACACGGCGACGGTGGCAGCTGCGACCCTGGCCCAGACAACCACTTCAGGCTCCAGGGTAGGGGCCATTTCCTGTTGCCTGGGCCTCTCAGGAACCTTCCGGACTGCCCGCTGATTTGGCCCTGGCACCGCGGACACATCCCTCTTTACTGGTGCAGGGGCAGCTTCGGCCTCCCTCCTACTCGAGGCGACCGATGCTGCAAGAGCGGCCACTGATGCATTCTCGCCCCGGGCCCATCTCAGTGGAGGCTCATCGACCAGCTTGATTGGTGGCCTCTTCCTGGTGATCGCCAACATGTCGCTCTCCATGAAGATCATTCCTGCACGCAGATCACAAAATGGTTAGAGCTCAGATGGGATAGTATGAAAGCACAGAGGAAAGAAAGACCTGAGCCGAACTCACATAACCCTCTCGTTGGGTCGACCCTAGCATCAAAAAGGTTCTGCTCTGACAACAGGACCTCAAGGGAAGGAACCTCGGCGGTGCGGAGCTGCTCGTAGTCATCTTGGTCAGCTGCATCGACCACAGAGATTTGGTTGGGGGACTGATCCGGATCACTCCAGACCTAGTCAACCCCCTCGACCGTGGCAAAGAAAAATTTGCTCTTCCATCCCTTGATGGAAAAGGGGAGTTCAAATTTGATGCCCTTCAGACGAGAAGACAAGGATCACCACCCATCCTCGGTGGGGTGGCGCTTCAGGATGAAGAACGCCCTGAACAAGGAAAAGCGGGCGACGAACCCGTGAAAGTGACAGAGTACGATGAAGGAGAAGATGGTCCTAATGGCGTTCGGGACTAGCTGAGCGTGGACCAGATGGTAATTGCTCAGCACAAACATGAAGAAGGGATGGAAGGGGAACCGGAGCCCTCCCGAAAAGGTCTCCTCATAAAAGGTGATCCGGCATGGGCTACTCGAAGTGACCCTGTCCCCTGGTTGGGGAATCAGAAGCCAAACAGAGTGAGGGATGTTGTAGACATCCCGGATAGTCCCCAGCTCCACAGCAGAAATTATCGAAGCGATCCCACTGGGACCTGTTGACCGGACAGACTCAGAAATAGGTTCGGATGGGGGAGGAAGACGAGAAGGATGAGAAAGACCGGCCCCTGGTTCTCTAATAGATACAGGGCCAGGAGGACGCCTCCTGCTGAACTCGAAGCACTCCCCATCCCCCTCCTCATCGGAGGAGGAAGATGGCGTCCTTGGCTTAGAAGGACCGGCTTCATTCAGATTTGTGGAAGGACGAAAATGAGGCATCTTCAAAGGAAGAAGAGGCTGGGAATCCAAGGAGCAGAAAGGACAGACTCGATCGGGGGAAGGCCCTAGACTCAGAGGAAGAACCCTACCGTGATGAGAAGAAGAAGAAGAGAAGGAGGACTAACCTGGTTCCTTAGGGGGACTGAGGCAATCAGGAAGAAGGAGAAGCCTGAGTACTGCAGTAGGCATGAATGATTCGAAAGAATAGATGTTTTGGATAAAAACTTCTTTTCATTTCGAAGTGACCCGACACATCCGTACCGTTACAATCTCTTCACCAATGGATTCTCACCATGTGCCAGCTATCGGTGAGAAAGGCGTCCCGGCCGCTCTGGGTTCTGTGCCAGCAATAACTACTCCTCGGACGTGGCCACGTGGTGCCTGTGCAATGGCCTGGAAAACCGTCCCGCAAAGCACCGGCGATCATGATCATAATTGCGCCGGATCTTCACCCTTCCACATCAACGACGCAATTACTCCCTTCGACCCGAGCGCCACGCACTAATGGGCCTCGAGAGTGGGGGGCAAATGATGTAGCACGATCGCTGACATGGAGTAGCTGTCAGACGCCACGTCAGATACTCCACTCGGGCTCCTTCGCTGGGCTGAGCTCCCTCAGTATAAGGGGGCAGCCCATCGAAGCCGAGCTCTGTCGTCCACCAGGTCGGCCCCGCGAGCCCGTGATGCTTAGGCCGGAGCCGAGCGGTGCCCCTCAGATCGAGCCCTGTGGCCCGGAGTCGAGCTCAGCCCTCCTCCACCACGTGGAGTCTCTCCGAGGCCGAGCCCTCTAAGCCGAAACCGCGCTCTGCCCTCCGCTAGATCGAGCCCCTCGAGATCGAGCCCTGTGGCCCGGAGTCGAGCTCAGCCCTCCTTCATCACGTGGAGTCTCTCCGAGGTCAAGCCCTCTGAGCCGGAGTCGCGCTCTGTCCTCCGCCAAATCGAGCCCTGTGGCCCGGAGTCGAGCTCAGCTCTCCTCCACCACGTGGAGTCTCTCTGAGTCTAAGCCCTCTGAGCCGGAGCCGCACTCTGCCCTCCGCCAGATTGAGCCCCCCAAGATCGAGCTTTGTAGCCCGAAGTCGAGCTCTGCCCTTTTCCACCATGTGGAGTCTCTCCAAGGCCGAGCCCTCTAAGCCAGAGCAGCGCCCTGCCAGATCGAGCTCTACTTTTCCTGCTCAGCCTCCAGCTCGGGCTAAGACACCGGCGAACGGAGAGACGACACCACCACCCTAGGACACCGGCGAGCTGCCCGAGGATCGTAGCAAGACACCCACCAGGCCTAGACCTGTCAAAATGGGCTAGAGCCCGAGGGCCAGCCCATTTGGCCCTATAAATGGGCCGGGCCGGGCTGAAAAAAATTGGCCCACTTATGTAAGTGGGCTTTTTGGCCCGGCCCCTTAGCCCATGGGCTCAACAGGGTTAGGGCCGGGCCAGCCCATGGGCCATGATATAATAATAATAAAAAAAAACTTAGCCTTACGAGTTAGGGCACACTAATCTGTTACTATTAGTCAACTCATCTACGGTCCTACGGTTTACTGGTTTAAGACTTATTAATTACTACTTACAAGGTAAAGACTGAAGGCATTATGGATTTTATTTACTCAACGACGACGGGAGACCGGGAGTCAGGACTCAGGACCCTCTGTTAGGGTTAGGTCAAAGCCGCCACCCTCCATCGCCCTCCGTCAGAGAGAACTAGTGAGTCCGTGAGTGACTCATGGAGAGCTACTGGAGAACGGAGTCTCAAATTTGGCTGTTTGGGAGAACCGGAGATGGGAGAACGAAGAACCCCACCCTACGGCCGCCGTTCTTCTTCCGCGAGACCGTGATGCCAGCCGAAACCCAGGACTTCGGCCGTTCTGTGGTGAGGACTTGTCATTCTTCCTTTTTTTTTTTGATTTCTCTCAACAGATCATTAGAGGCAGTGACCAGTGAGGCACGGGTCCGAGGGGGCTCAGGGTCGGGGGGTGCCACCGTCGCCGTGCCGGTCTGCCGTGAGGGCTCACAGGCTTTCCCCAATGTCGTGTCGATCTATTATCGAAAATAGTGTAGATTGGAGAGGGTGAAGTTTGATCTTCGGGTTTCCCCTGCTTCTTGGCTCCCACCGGCCACTAGCCACCATTTCAGCCTCCGGGACTGGGAGACCTCCTCCGTGCGACCGTTCCGGCTTATGATTGATAGTTCTAGACTTTTGGTCCAGCCTCTTCTTTTTCTTGTTAGATTTACCTGTTGTAACACGCTTCTTTTGTCCTCTAAAGATGCCTCTTATCATTGCATCTCCTATCATAGTATCAGCACATATTTCCAGTCCCAAAATCTGCAGAAACAAATAGTATAAATTGATTTATTTTTTTCCTACTTGATATTTTCAGCATGTGGATCCCTAGCCCATGGCCCACGGTCCTAGCTCACGACCCTAGCCCACGGCCCTAGCCCATAGCCCACATAGGGGGCTGGCCCGGCCCTAGCCCACGGCCCACATAGGGCCGGGCTGGGTTGGATTTTTTTGGCCCATTTGTACAAGTGGGCCTAGCCCGGCCAGGCTCATAAAAAGCAAGCCCATATGGGTTAGGGCCGGGCTGGACCGGGCCAGCCCATATTGACAGCTCTAACCAGGCCGCAATAACTGCCCGCGGCTCCCACTTGCACCAGAAAGGGGAGGAACCCTCCGATCAAAGAGCCATGCTCTTCACCAACCACCTGAACCACCCGAAAGAGGAAGTCAACTGGAGATTCGAATCTCGGGAGCGGCGGCCCCCCGATCGAGGCACTGCCAGGCTTTCCGGAACGGGGCGACAAAGAGGAATGTCAGAACACATGACAGCTTTCCTTAGCACGAATCCGGAAAGACATCCAGTCCATGGCATGGGACACCGCCATACGCGCCTGCCAGCCCAGTGAAGATCCCGAGGCAAGTGCCCAACGGTCACCTTGGCTACAAAGAACGTTCGACACCCCCGAAAGGGGGAGGTATGCAAAACA
This sequence comes from Areca catechu, assembly GCA_021397845.1. NCBI lineage: Eukaryota > Viridiplantae > Streptophyta > Magnoliopsida > Arecales > Arecaceae > Areca > Areca catechu. The sequence continues at coordinate 3,715,528 of CM038040.1, read as the reverse complement.
CAAAAAATACAAGTGCAAGCTCAACCAAAGGGCGAAGCACCACCAAAAAGCCCAGGCAAGGGAAGGAGGAAGGGCCACCTAGAGAATCCCTCTAGCTCGGTCACCATTCCCCTGACACGCTTGCACCCCTCTCACACTACACACTCCTCCTAGCGTGGAGTCCATCAAGAGGGTCTCGACTCGGAGGATCTGTTTCCCTGAATCGTCATTGACTTGACCGTCGGAGTGCCCCTGCTGGAATCCCCGGTCCGGGTCACTAACCTCTGTTTTGCATATCCGAAACCACAGGACCGCCAGCAAGCGGAAGGAGCGCACTCCGGCGTCGACAGCAGCTGCGGGCCATGACGATCTTGATGGCAACACGTACCATGCTCAACAAATACCAAAACCAAATAAAACAAAGTTAACACGATAATAAGAAATGTTAATATAAGATATTGGTTAACTAAAAGTCACCCGGGAAAGAATGCTGATTTCATAAATATTCAACCTATATTAAATATTATTATTATAAAAGTTCTTGAGACTAAAAGGTCACAATTCAAGGGAAAAAAAAGTATGGCTCCATCTCTCTTCGGTCACAGATTCGAGGCATGATTCCTTGGTGCGGACACCAGAGGCACCAGAATAAGGCAGAGACTTCTCAACCCTTCGTGGATCACTTAATGACATTCGAGTCCACTGTAATAAAGCTTAGTCCAGCTGAGTTGTCTTTATTCGAGTCCTGTATTAGTCAGCTCATGTTGAGCTAGTTCAGTCCAGTGTTAGTCAGCTCATGTTGAGCTAATTTTATTTTTTTGAGTCCTGTACAAGCATACTGAAGACTGAAGACCATACCATACAAGTGAAGACCGAGTCCAACTAGATTGAAGACATGGAAGTTTAGTCCAAGTCCAACCCAGCTTGAAGACATGAAGACCCCAGGAGGAGAAAATAAAAAAAACAAATACAAATCTGAAGCCCTGGACTAACCGGAAGCAAATTTGGCCAGCCCAGGCCCAGGAAGGAGCTAGGGCGCCAATCCTTATGGTGACTCTCCTCTTGGTCGGCCACTTAGGGTCACCCCCTTGGCCGACCAAGGCATGAAGAGGGGAGGGTTTAAGGGGATTTTGTCTTCCTTATTTATAGCTAGGGTTTGGGTAGGAATAGGATTCTTATGTAAAGACTAATATGTCCTTACTTGGGGCCCAAGACTAATGATCTATTTAAAAGACCCTAGTCTCTTGTATGAAGATTGATTTTGATATATGAATTAAAACTTGAGTTCTATTCAATTGCTTTGTGCTACCCTGCTTTGTGCTTAAGGGGTTTTATTGGTGCTTTCTTCTTCCCGGTGTTGCAACAGATTCCTACCGCCAACCAACCTTCCAGAGCCCTAGCCACCCCCTCCAAAACTTTATTCCCCTTGCTATTTTTCTCTTGTTTCCTTGTTCTCTTGTGAGTTTTCTAACCCTTGACAGGTCGTTTGCAGGTCCCCGAGTTTCTACGAATCTAACGACTCCAGCCAAGCCTCAATCGGACCACCGAGCAGAAAGCCGGGTATCCGCGGGTCTTTGGCTTGGTTTTCCAGGCCGCATCCGTCGAGGAATGAGAGATCCCTTCGCTACGATCTTCATCAGGCGCTTCAGACGTTGTCAGATACACCCCCTCTGCCACCAGTAATTTTATTGTATGAGAACTTGCCCTAACCGAGGCTTCTCAGCCCCGACGATCCCTCTTTATTGCTTTTCTAGGTCCTAATATGCATGCTTAGCTTCTAAATTTCATATAGAATTTCCTACAACTTATTTTGATCCAATTTTCAGGATTTAATCACTTAACTCCACATATAAAACATACAAAAATAATTGCATGCATATTAGTCCCGCATTATTCCTTGGATGGCTCGATTAAATTCTGAATTTTCGGATGCACGTGACTAAAGGACGGAGTAGCTGATACTCTAGTGCCGTAGTGGGATTAGGCTAACGTACTCATTGATTAATGGAACGAGTATGCAGAAAAATGCGATATATTGCCGTCCGGATCGTCATGGCCCGTAGCTGCTAATGGCATCGAGAGCCGCGCATCCGTCTACTCGGGATGCCTCCGGTGCCTCGGGACCTGCAAAAGACAACGTCAGTGACTCGGGCCTGGGATTCCGGTGGGGGCGCTCCGATGGTCAAGTCAGTGACGATCAAGGGGAACAGATCCTCCTGGTTGAGCCCCTCTAGATGAGCTCCATGCTAGGAGGAGTGAGTGCAGTGTGTATGGAGGTGAAAGTGAGCTGGGAGAGGTGATGGCCGAGGTGGTCCAATCCTCCTGTCTGGCCTCCCTCCCTTGTTTCTGTGTTTGCTTACTTTTGGCTTACCCTGGCTGAGATTTTTTACTTTGGCTTGCCTCGGGATCTCCCCATGTTGTCATATGTGCGCGATAAAATATCGTGCCGTAGACGGGACGCCTCTCCTGGCAGATAGCCAGGGAAGCTTCTATACGCTTATGATATTCCTTATGCTTGCCCCTCTCCTGGAAGCTTGACGGGACCTTGGTTGGCGGGCCGCCGTTCTCGGGACTCGCGCTCTCTGGTTGGGTCTTTTCTCTGGTCATACGGCAAGTTGGTGGAGGGCATGGCGCCTTGACGTGAGTTTCCTTTCTTTCCAATGTGAGTGACGGCCATGGGCATTAATGGCGATATGGCGGGTGCTGATGTACGACCCTCGGAAGGCTCGTCGTCGTTCTTGGAGAGGAGGCACCGCACTCTTGGTGGTTGGTGCCTCTGTCTGAGTTGGGGACCGAGCTGAAAAGGTGGGGCCCGCCTCCGACGGACTCGCTTCGAAGTGGCTCGGCTGGGCGGAGGGCTGAGCTCGACTCCGGGCCAGCAGAACTCGGCTTCGGACAAGCTCGAGCTGACGGAGGTGGGCGGGGTGCCGCCCAGCCCAGGGGACCCAACCCCAGAGGGGCTCCTCGTGACGGAGGAGACTTGAGCTTGACTCCTGACCACGGGGCCCGACCTCGAGGGGTCCGCCTCGGGTGGGGGCTTGTACTCGGCACCGGCCTAGACGTCCCGACTCAGCGGGGACCGACCTGGCGGAGGACAGAGCCCGGCTTCGGCAAGCGACTACCCCGTTGCTTCAGGGGAGTCCAGCCCGACGAAGGTGCTCATGTTGAAAATCCATCATGATATCTGATGGGGACTCCACGTCTGTCTGTCCATGCCATGTCAGCGATCTAACCATATCACGATCCATATCAAACAATCATCTATAAGATTGGAGGCTCGATGGAAAACTATATCGGGATTATTCCTCCTATTTATTTTATAAAAAAAAAAGGGGAAAAATTGGCACGGCTGTTCTTACAATAAATTAACCAATTCAAACATATTCAACACGGGAAAAGGAATATATATATATATATATATATATATATATATATATATATATATATATATATATATATATATATATTAGGTACAAGAAATTTCTTACAATAAATTAACACCCCTGTTTACCAACGGCCAACGCTCTACCTTATTTTTATTATTATTATTAAAAAACACGCGCGCGAGCGCACGCACAACACTATACAATCCCCAGGTCCAGCCATCCCCGCTTAAAGCCTTCCCAATCACTTGTACAGAAGAGGGCGGAAAAGGGGTCCCAGTTGTGGGTCCCGTTCACATTTATCCACATTCACAACACCTACGGCCCATTAAGTAATTGTGTCCCCGCGCGGCACCGGCACCGGCACCGTAAAGATCAGCAGCCATCACCGAATCACATGCTCCCACGTGAGAGACACGAAAGTGAGGAGTAGGTGAATGACGACACCGGCCCGTCGGGGCCCCCAAGGCCGGCGCTCTCCCCGCCAAGTGCGGTTGCCGACGTGACCGACCCCTTCTCGAACGACGACGATGGGTACGAATGCACGAAGTCGTCGAACCCCACGCGATCGTTCTTTCCCTCGTGGCCGCCGTCCGCGGACGGCGGGCTCGGCACGTCCGGCACGTCCGCCGCGTCGCCGCCGTCGAGGTACCGCACCGCCTCCCTCATCGTCGGCCGCGCCGCCGCAGCCGGATGGGAGCACCACAGCCCCACCTTGATCGCCACCTCCACTTCCTCCTCCTCGTAGACGCCCTCAAGCCGCGGGTCCACGACGTCCGTCCACCGCCCGGAACTCCACCGCTCCCACACCCATTCTACCAGTACGAGCTCCTCCGGCGGGGCCTTGGGCTCGATGGGGCGGCGGCCGCAGACCACCTCGAGGATAAGGGCGCCGAAGGCGAACACGTCGCAGCTGGTGGTGGCCTTGCCGGTCCGGGTGAGCTCGGGGGCGAGGTAGCCCAGGGTGCCAACCACCCGGGTAGTGCTAGGGTTGGCTCCGTGCTCGTAGAGCTTGGCCAGCCCGAAGTCGCCGAGCCGGCCGTTGAGGTCCGCGTCGAGGAGAATGTTGCTCGCTTTCACGTCGCGATGGATCACCACGTGCTCCCACTCCTCGTGGAGGTAAAGCAGCGCGGAGGCCACGCCACGGAGGATCCGGAGCCGCTCTGCCCACGATAGCAAGGGCTGCGCCGGCTTGGATTCGTCGAAAAATATGAACTTGTCCAGGCTCCCATTGGACATGTAATCGTAGACAAGGAGGAGGTCGGCTCGCCGGCGGCACCAACCCAGGAGCTGGACCAGATTCCTGTGGCGGAGCCGCCCGATGCTGGCGATCTCGGCCACGAATTCTCGAATTCCCTGCCTCGACTCGTGGGAGACCCGCTTCACGGCGACCTCGGTTCGCGATCCCGGGAGAAACCCCTTGTAGACCTTGCCGAAGCCGCCCAAGCCGAGGAGCTCCCGGTCCCGGAACCCCTTGGTGGCGCGCTTCAATTCCTTGTAGGAGAAGCGGTGGGGGCCGATTTCCAGTTCCCAGGGCTCGATCACGTCTGCATTCTTGATCTTGTAGACGAGGTAGATGGCTCCGACTACCGCCGCGATAACGACGATGACGGCGGTTGCGGAAATGGCGATGATAAAGGTGGTAGCTTTCTTCTTGGGCTGGGGGAGGGAAGGGAGAGAAGCAAGGTCCAGCGATTGGGCAACCCCGTTCATCCTAAAACTCCAGCCAAGAAGGTAATGGGAGCTCGCCAGCAGTCCGGTGGAGGCGGAGAAACCGACGAACATCTTGTCATGGAGAATAGGGGACAGATCCACCGGGCCAAACGACAAAATGGGGACTGCGGGCTTCGAAGAGAAGGGAGAAACAGTGATATTAATCACCTTCGCGACGCCGTCGTAGTCGACCCACGCCTGGACCGTGCCACCGCTTTTGAGATTGAGGGTGATGTTGGAGCCGTCGGCGCCGTAATAGGCGGCAGGGGCGGAGGCGTTGGAGACCAAACTGTTGATGTCGATTCCGATGTGGTTGTCGTTGATGTCGCCGAACTCGAAGTCCTGGACGGTGTCGAACTCCACGGCGAAGAGGTGGTTGGAGAAGTTCCCGACGTCGGTGGCGTTCATGAGGCCTAAATACTGGCTGGGGAGAGCCCCCTTCAGCTCCTTCGTCGGGGAAATGACGAAGGCTAGGCCATGGCCGCCAAGCGTCGGGTATTCGGGGACGATGGCGAAGGCGAAGGCGGCAGAGAAGGAGAAGGCGTCGCCGGTGGTGGCGTTCCGGAACTGGAGGGCGGAGGGATAGAAGGCACGGCCGATGAGGCGGCTCGTATCGTTCGTCAACCGTAGGATCCCGTTGTTTTCGATCTCCGCCACCCCAATTAGGCTTATATTACTGCGGCCGCCATTGGTCGCTTCGCCGCCGCCGAAGCCCGTGTAGACGAACTCGTCCTGCTGAGAGGCGGCGGAGAGGAAGAGAGCGAGGAAAGCTAAGAAAAAGATCGGATTTTCAGACATTAGACACAAAGAAGAGGAAGGGAGCAGGAGGAGAGGAGCTAACTTCTGCTTCGAGACACTAAGGAAGAGGAGGTAAAATAAGGCTTCGAGACACAGAGATTTCTTGGAGACTGCAAGGGTCTTTAACCGCCTTTTGGAGCGTTTTATTTATCTAGGAATGCGGTCGAACTGGGGAAGATGAAGCGACTTGTTAGTGGGCGGAGGAACTTTTGTTTGTGATACTCCCCGTCAGCTCAGACGCCGATTTCTTAAGAGCTGGATTAGTTCTGATGGTCAGCAGATCTTACCCTCCGTTTAGTACGGAAAGTAAATTGGAGGAAGGATAATAATTAATTAATTAATTAATAATCTTTTAATGAAAGATTAATCTATTTTTAATTATTTGATAATATAAAATAAATAAATAAATAAATGCATAATATTTATATGATTTTTTATCATTTTTTATAAAAATAATATTATCATCAATTTATAATATTAATTATATTAAAAAAATAAATATATTTATAATATTTATAAAAAAACTATCAACAATTAAATAAAAAAATTATTAAATTATTCGTAACCTGGCATGCCCGACCAAATAAACCTTAAGTACTTAGTAAATAAAATAAAAAAAAATATTGAGGTACGTGATATGGCAGGATCATTGACATGGAGTTTCCTTCTGATCCAGTTGCCGGTCGTGCTGGTAGATATCGCCACGTCAGTCTCCCTCTCTGAGCTCCTTCGCTGGGTGGCTTCCCCGAAGTCAAGCTCGTATTGGCCGAAGTCGAGCTCTCTCTATTCGAATTCCTTCACCGAGCGACTCCCCCGAGATCGAGCCCGTCTCGATCGAAGTCGAGCTCCCTCTCTTCGAGCTCCTTCGCCGGGCGGCTCTCCCGAGGTCGAGCCCGTCTTAGCTCGGTCGAAGTCGATCTCCATCTCTTCAAGCACCTTTGCCGGGCGGCTCCCCCGAGGTCGAGCCCACCTCGACCGAAGTCGAGGTTCCTCTATTCGAGCTCCTTCGCCGGGCAGTTCCTCCAGGTTCGAGCCCGTCTCGGTCGAAGTCGAGTGCCCTCTCCCCAAGCCAAGCGCCATTTAGTGGAAATGTTTGCTGGCCCAAGGCGTTCCAATGGTCAGGGTCCACCACGCCTCAAAGAACCCTGAAGTAGAGAGAATGGTATGCCACTACATCCCTTGGGCGGTGGCCCAAGGCCTACGAAGGAGAAGTGCGCCATCCCACAGAGGGGCGCCTCCCCAAGGTGCCAGGATCTCTTCCACCATTATTTACACCAGATAGGAAATGATGCTCTAATCGAGGCACTGCACTCCCCAGTCAACCGTTTGCATCGTCCAGAAAAAGAAAGCTGTACTAGGAGATTCAAACCTGGAAGTGGCTACCCCCGGATCGAGGTCATGCCAAATTTTTTTAAGTATGGCAATCGGCCAGGAAGTCAGAATCCGTGATGTAACTCCCTACCATGAAGGGAGGGGGCACCGAGGCACGACCCACGGGACGCTACCGGTCGTTGACCTTCGAGCACCCTTAGAAGGGGGAGAACTCGAGGTGGGTAGCTGAGAGGATCCATGGTCTACAAGAAAATCCCAAGGGCCTTCGAACAAGATAAGCAAAGCAGGCAGAGGGGGAGCAAGCGAGGGAGAGTACTCTGAGGCTATCAGAGAACTCGCCAGAAGAGTTTCGACGGACACAGCCACCACAGCTCAAGCCCTCCTCTTTCACTGTTGTTCTTACTCTACTCTTTCCTTTGAAAACGAAACCTCCTTCAAGCGTGGAGATCGGATAGGGACCCACCGAGGAGGATCTATTCCCCTAGATCGCCTACTAACTTGATCATCGGAGTGCCACCGCCGGGATCCCCGGTCTGGGTCTCTTTTCTTTTACAGGTCGAGGTACGCGTGCTGAATTTCGGGTAACAAGGCAGACGTCCGACGCCACGCTCGAGTTGCAGGCCACGACGGTATAGGCGGTGTTACAGCCGTGACAGTGACGTGGCCAGGCTCAGGTACCGCCAAATGCGATCGAGCCACGTGGAGGCTTCTTCGGCCGAGTCAGCGCCACGTCTTCAAGACCAGGTTCGACAAGACTACAGCGCCCGGCAATTTTCTAAGGCAAACTCCCCCCGCCGAGGTCGAGCTCGGATCGGAGCTCCTCTACCAACTCGATGGCGCCCAAGCCCGGAGAGATCCGCCCAAGTGAGGTCGGCCAAAGCCAGGAGACCTCCGGCCACCTCGCCAGGTGTCCACCCAGGAGGGGTTCGTCCTTCGCCAGGTGGCCCCCCGGAGATGGGCCCACCTCGGCCGAGTCCAGGCGCCCTCCTGCCACCTCGCCAAGTGTCCGCCCAGGAGGGGCCCACCTAGGCCGAGGTCGGCTGTTCCTTCGCCCCTTTGCCAGGTGGCCTCCCGGAGATGGGCCCACCTCGACCGAGGCCAGGCGACTTCCGACCACCTCGCCAGGTGTCCGCCCAGGAGGGGTCCACCTAGGCCGAGGTCGGCTGGTCCTTCGCTCTTCGCCAGGTGGCCCCCGGAGACGGGTCCACCTCGGCCGAGGTCAGGCCGCCCGTACGGAGAAGATCTCAAGGAAGAGTCGCGGGCCCCGAGGCCATCCCTCGGGCCGTATGAATCCCAGACGGCGCCCCGTACGGAGGGCGGCGGCACGCGGAACATCACTTTCATCGGCTCGACAAGCTCCGCAGCCGAGGGGCACGGTTCTGACAGAACAGGCCCTATAGATGGATGGCGCCCACGCTTGGGAGAGAGAGCGCTCTCGCTGGGCCCGAGGCCTGACCGGTCGCCTTGTCAGCGCCGCCCTCCCTTTTTCTCTTATGTCTTTGCCTTTTCCCTGCTGGGCTTGGCGGACGAGGTCGGAAAGCCGCCTGGCCCCCCTTCACCGAAAAGGGAAAAGAGAAGAAGACAGGAGAGGGGAGTCTCCTAGGAGGAAAAGACAAGCGCACGACGAAAGGAGATAAAGAGGGAGGAATCTGGGGACAACGGAGGTAAGCAAACAAGCCTGGGGACGGAGGAGAAGCAACGGCAAAAAGGCCTCGCTCCGGAGAGTGAAAACCAGAGATCCCGAGAGGGAATCACTGGGCGTGAGCTCGGCAAGGAGGCCCAGCCGAGATTCTGGTCCCCAGAGCGTCTCTCTCACTAGTAAACTCTCTAAGTCTGGAACCCTTTCGGGGGTCCGTCTGGAGAGTCTGTTCCTTCTCGTCGTCTACTGACTTGACCGTCGGAGCTCCCTCGCCGGGATCCCCGACCAGGGTCCTCTAACCCCTTTTTCGCAGGTTCGCCGCAGGAAGGGAGGCTCCTTCGCCAGGCGGTCAGGAGGGATCGGCGGATCCGTGGCACGGGCGCGGCGACGAGAGCGGCAACAGGCGACAATAGTACATTTAACCAATCTCCATCTAGTTGATTAATAGGCTCAGTGTTCTACTGCCCTTTCGCAGTTTGAAGCAGCAGTCTACCGTTAAGGTGGTAGCTCGGTTGGTAAAGGCCTTGCCTCATTATCAATAAATTATGGGTTCGAGGCATGATCTCGTGGGTGACTCGATTAAATCTAAAATTTTTTTTGGGATTTGCGACAGTTAATATGAGTGAGAGGTTAGGATCTTTTTCTTTGTTCCCGTTCTACTAGCCGACGTCTTAGTGGTGTCAGATCGATGTACTCACTATTAGATGGAAAGAGACTGCAAAAATCTGAGTGTCTCGAATCGAATATTATCTAATGAGATGGGGGTATGCGGAAATAGGTATACCAGAATTTATCCCTTTCTTTTCGCCTTAGAAAAAATTAAAAAAAAAAAAATGCAGCGGTTGGCCTTTTTAGGCAAAAGGGCGATGACGCGTGGCCGTGCATCCGTGATCCGGTGGGCTTGGCTCGCCGAGTGTACAGTGAGCATTAGTTGCTTCTGTTGTTTATCTTAAATGACTCTTTTGCCCTGCGGACGGGCAAGGTTGCAGCGTTGCACGAGCGACCCGGAGAGAGATTTTGGATAAATAACAAAAAGGATCGCTGACCAGCCGAGTGGCCGACGTTGGTGAGAACTGATTGGATGCACCAGGTCCACATGGACCGGGACAACTCTCGAAGCGCAACGTGGCGTGCCTACCCACCGTAATATTTGGCGCGGACCATTGGACCTGGTCCACGTAATAGTTAGACCAGGTAGGGCCGAAGGATGCCAGTTTGGATTAACAGTTGCCAGGAGTCAAATATTGCAGGGAGCGGTGTGTGGGGGCCGGGTAAAGGAATATCAGGCAAATTCCAAAAGCTGGTGAGGTCGGTTACGTGCCGCAGATGCGTTCCTTTTCCCGGGATGTGCTTGGGGATGGGGGACCGCGGTGGGTTCCCTTCCCGAAACTTCTTTTTCTTTTTTTTTCCCGATGGAATACATAAATCGATCAGGTCCATCAATTATCCTTAGTCAATGATCCTTTCCAGAATGGCCATGGACCACTGGGGCCGCGCCGCCGCGGTGGGTGCCAGGCCTCTCGCAATCCGATGGGGCTTCCTTCCATTGGTATAAGAATAATTGGACTGCCCGGATCAACGCCAAGATTCGAGCTTGGAGAGTATAGGCTGATCAATGGCCTGGGGGGCAAACCGAAGAGAAAATTTTGGCCATCCGATCGCCGCGCTCAAAAGTCGAGCGGGAAAGAAGTGGTCCACGGTGGTCCGTCTGAAAGGTCACGTACCACGTGGAAGATGACATTTGGTATCAAAGGGCACAGCATCAGGACCAACAGCTCCGCTGCTGGTTAACGTCACGCGTCAGCGGAGCAATAAAAATATTTTTTTATCCTTCAAATTTTTTTATAAAATGGTATAACAATAATCGCTAAAATGATGGTCCGGTTGTAAAGATCTTGTCTCACTATCAACTGATCATGAATTCAAGATATGATCTAATCAGGATATTCCTCTCTCTCTCCTCTTTGTCCTCGTTTGACTAGCCGGCGTCTCCCTCCTCTTTGTCCTCCTGAGTCTGAACGTAGCGAGATGATTTATCCACCTATCTCTTTTTTTATAAAAAAAAAAATAATATAATAATTGATGCATTGATGCCTCATGAGTCTCGTCTCCCTCCTCTTTGTCCTCGTGAGTCTGAGCGTCTAGCATCGAACATTATTCTACTAACTGACGTCTCCCTCCTCTTTGTCCTCGTGTGTCTGAACGTAGCGAGATGATTTATCCACCTATCTTTTTTTTTTATAAAAAAAATATAATATAATAATGGATGCATTGATGCCTCGTGAGTCACGTCTCCCTCCTCTTTGTCCTCGTGAGTCTGAGCGTCTCGCATCGAATATTACCTGGCGAGATGATTTATTCCTGATGTGACAAGATCGCTGACGTGGAGTCCCTTTCGGATCCAGTCGGATGCCACACTAGCAAAAGTTGCTACGTCATACCCCCTCTTCGAGCAACTTTGCCGGGTGGCTCCCTCGAGGTCAAGCCAGCCTCAGCCGAAGTCGAGCTCGAGTCCTCTTCGAGCTCCCTCGTCGGGCGGCTCTCTCAAGGTCGAGCCCTCCTTGGCCGAAGTTGAGCTCCCGCTCTCTTCGAGCTCCTTCATCGAGCAGCTCTCTCAAGGTCGACCCCGCCTCGGCCGAAGTCGAGCTCCCGCTCTCTTCGAGCTCCTTCGCTGGGCGGCTCCCTCGAGGTCAAGCCCGCCTTGGCCAAAGTCGAGCTCCCGCTCTCTTCGAGCTCCTTCGCCGGGTGGCTCCCTCGAGGTTGAGCCCGTCTTGGCCGAAGTCGAGCTCCTGCTCTCTTCGAGCTCCTTCGCCGGGCGGCTCTCTCGAGGTCGAGTCCACCTCGGCCGAAGTTGAGCTCCCTCTCCTCGAGCCAAGCGCTCTTCGGTCGAGAGGTCTAGCTGTCGGAGGCCATCCCCATGGCCAAAGTCCACAGTGCTTTGAGGGATTCGGAGGCAGGAACAAGGGGACGTCACCGCCTCCCTTGGGGCGGCGGCGAGCCGCCCAAGGACCATGGAAGGATGCCCCCCCAGAGTGCCATGATCTCCCCCGTCATCGTTTACACCAGATAGGAAAAGGCACCCTGACCAAGGCACTGCACTTCCTCGCCGACCGTTTGCACCACCCGGAAGAAGAAACCATGCCATGGGATTCAAACCAGGGGACGACTGCTCCCAAATCGAGGCCCTGCCAAAATTTCCAAAGTGTGGCAACTAACTGAGAAGTCAGAGCCTATGACATAACCCCCTATCACGGAAGGAGGAAGGGCACTGAGGCATGCTGCACGGAGCGTTGCTGATTGTTGACTTTCCAGCACCTGTAGAGAGGGAGGAACCCGAGGTAGATAGCGGGAAGGATCATGGCCTAAAGAGAGGTCAAAAAAGAGGTCTTCGAAGAAGGTAAGCAAGTGAGAGGAGGGCCAGTAAGAAAGAGAGCACTCTGAAGCTACCGGGGAACTCACCGTAAGAGTCTCAACGGACATAGCCACCACAGCTCGAGCTCTCCTCCACCACTGCCATTCTTACCCAACTCTTTTCTTCTAAAGCAAAATATCCTCCTCCAAGTATGAGGTCCGACCAAGGGGCTCACAAGAGAGGATCTGTTCCCCTAGATCGCCATTGACTTGATTGTTGGAGTGCCCCAACCGGGATCCCCGATCCGGGTCTCTTCTTTTTTGCAGGCCAGGTGCGTGAGCTGGGTTCCAAGCGACGAGGTCGGCATTCGGTGCCACCCCCGAGCTATAGACCATGGTGGTATAGGCGGCAACAAATTGGCACGCCAGGTAGGGGGGACAAGACATAGTCTGACTCAGACCAATCCCCTCACGTGCAACTCCACCCGAAGCACGGTGATGACACGCGTGCGGGAGGTCTCCACCAGCCGTGCTAGAGACCCTCCTTCTCACGGGGGCCCGTACAGTCCAGAAAGAGAGGCCCCTGCTCCACCGCAACCACCTATGGCCGATGTCCAGTTGGTCATGCTCGCCCAGTAGATGCAGGTTTTGACTAAGGCAGTGCGACAGTTACAGCATCAACATCGGTCCTCGGCCATGCAGCAACATCCAGGGACCCCCACGGCCCAAGCCGCCATATCCCGCGATAGCTTGCGTACCTTCCAAGGAAGGCCATCACTACCGCGGGCACGACCGACCCCCGGGGAAGCCATCGAATCCTGGTGAAGAGACAATGAACCGAGTCGGTCAATCGGGAGAGCCGGTCGCCGACCTTCGAGCAGGCTACTACTAAGCACTACCGAGGCCATCGAGGCAAGGCCCCCCGTCGTGATCCCCCTCAGCTATCATCTTCATCTCCTTCGACGGCCTCGGCAGAAGGCTCCACCGACGAGGCCATCAGGCGCATGGCCGAAAAGCGCCTGGAGGAGCAGAAGCACAAGCTAGCAGAGCTATCCTGCTAGTTTGCAAACTTACAGGGCTCCTCCCGTGAGCCAGCGGGCCATGATGCCTATCCCCCTTTCTCCCGAGAAATCCAAGAGGAGCCGATCTCGAGTCGGTTCCGTATGCTACAGGTTGATCCCTACGATGGGACCGCCGACCCTCTAGACCACCAAAAGACCTACAAGGCTCTCATGAGAGTCTAGGGGTGACCGATGCCCTTCTCTGCATCGCCTTCTTAACCACTCTTCGGAAGGCCACTCGGGTCTGGTTTACCCGCCTTGAGACAGAAAGCATCAACTCCTTTGCACAGCTGAAAAGGAGGTTCGTGGCTCACTTCGATGCATGCCGAAAAGTGCCACGATAAGTAGACAGTCTTTTCTCCATCAGGTAACAGGACCACGAACCTTTGCGGGACTATGTGACCCGCTTCAAGGTTGCAGCACTGGAGATCTACAACTTAGATGAACCAGTCGCCATGTTGGCGCTAAAGAGGGGGCTCAAGACCTCCCGTTTGACCTACTCCCTAGACAAGAAACCATCGAAGGCATACTCCGACCTCCACCTCCGCGTTCACAAGTACATCCGTGCCGAGGAGGTAGACCGTACAAGGAGAGAGTTGGACAGGAAGCCGCTGAAAAAGTAACCTTCGGGGGAGACATCCAGGATGCGGAAGCCCAGACTGACCCCAAACTTTCGACCAGGATCGAAGCCGAAGAGCGGCCTTATCCCAGAAGAAAGATACACACCTCTCCTCACCCCGAGGTTAAAGATCCTCATGGAGATTGAGGGCGAGCATTACTTACACCGCCCTCCCCCGCTGAGGCCATCCAACAATTGTGACAAAATGAAGTATTGCCAGTTTCACCGTGACCACGACCATGACTCAGAGGAATGCCGCCACCTCAAAAGAGAGATTGAAGATCTGATAAGGAAGGGCTACCTCAGAAAGTTCGTGGGGTGCAAGACCCCGACGGAACCTCAAGCGCTTGCAGCTCTTCTTCTTGTACCTCCAATCGACAACCGACCTGTCACGCCCCGAATCCAATACCGGAATCGGCTACGTGACCGGCCGCACAAACCCTAGGTTTTACCCTAGAGATTATGCAAGGCCTAGGTACACAACAATTCAAACATATCCAAGTTAAATTAATATTATATTAATAATCCATTAACAATGTACAATTCAGTATTTAACTCGATGATCATAAATTGGTCTACTGACTCATAAACGTCAGTAACTGAACTAACTAACTAACAAGCTCAACAATTAAGAAGCTCCATCTTACGCCCAGCCTAGATCTTCTTTAAGTATCCTGGTTCTCTGAAAGAAAACAAATGATAGGAAGTGAGCTACATAGCCCAGTAAGGGTTCCAAAAGATCACCAATAATAATTTACATGTATATGAAAACAGCAAAACATTAGCATAACATATGACAAAATCAACAATTCAGATTTCATGTTTAACCAAAAACTTTGAATTTTTTTTTTTTTTTCACATTTGTTTCTTTTAGAATTTCCAATTATTTAACCATTATCTTTAGGGTTCTGGACTAACCACGGTCACACTCCAGCTTGTGACTGGTACACTGTTGTCACACTCCAGCCTGTGACGGGCACACTGTTGTCACACTCCAGCCTATGACGGGCACACAAATTGTCACACTCCAGCCTGTGACGGGCACACTGAGAAACCACGGTACCGCCGTGGCATGGCTAGTCCAAATACCAGTTCACTTAACACTTTATCATTTCTTTTCACATAGTCGGATCATGTCACTTTCCAACGATCGCTATCATGATCAAACACATTTCAAGATCACTTGGTAAATGCAAACAACACTAACAACAAACTCGTTCCGTAACCCGGAAATCAAATCATGCTATCCGAAAACTACTATGCATGAAAAATATTTAATTTATGCTCGAATCAAATCAGGTCATGTAAAATATATTAATAATACGGTGATCAAGTTTAGAAGTCCTTACCTTTCAAAACCAACTATCCATACCTGAACTACTCTGTACCTGAAATCGGCGCGACGCCTCCCCGCTCAGGAGACTGATTCTCTACATAAATAAATAATTTTAAATTAAAACTAAATTCTTAATTTTTCACGAATCTCTAAAAAAAATCCCTGATTTTCTCTCTCTCCTCTTTCTCTCTCCTCCTTCTCTCTCCTCATTCTCTCTCCTCTTTCTCTCTCCTCCTTCTCTCTCCTCTTTCTCTCTCCTCCTCCTCTCTCCTCTTTCTCTCTCCTCCTTCTCTCTCCTCTTATCATATATTTATATATATTTTATTTTTATTTTTATTTATTATTTTTATTTTTTTTTTCTTTCTGGCCGTACAGAATCTTTTTTTTTTTTCCTTTTCTTTTCTTTTCTTTTCTTTCTTTATTTTTTTTTCCTTCTTCTTTCTTTCTCTTTTCTTTTCTTCTCCCGAACCACCCTGTGTTTTTTTTTTTTTTTTTTCTCTTCAGCCGTATCCTTCTTCGGCCGACCCGACGTCTCACCCCCCCACCTGCCGGCAACCACACCGTGGTTGTCGCAGGGCCCTCCCGGACCAAGCGCAGGCGGCGACGACGGCGGCGGCGATGATGGCGGCTGCAGCGGCGAACATCCCGAAACCAAATCGAACCAGAAAATCAAAAAAAATAACAAAAAAATCCTCTCAAAAATTGCAAATAAAAGGATAGGACTCACCGGCGGCATTGGGGGAGCTTCCGATCGTTCGTCGGAGAGGGAGAGAGAGCGGGATGGTGGTTCTAGGGGCGGCGGTGAAGGGTTTAAAACGAAAACAAAACAACGAGATCCCCTCGTCGTTAAAAAACTACCACCCGTCCCAAACCCTTACGGGTCTTCCGCCGACCTCCTCCCTCGCCTCTCACGACTCCTCCCTCCGAGTCCTCCGGCGAAAAATCCGGTGAAGTCCCCCCCTGTTCCGTCTCTTCCCCGATTCCACCCCTCTTTTTTTTTTTTTCTTCGTTTGGGTTGAAGTCGGCTAGGTCTGCCGACTTCAGCCCAGACCCATATTTTACATTCTCCCCCCGTTAAAATAATTTTCATCCTCGAAATTTACGTACCTGGTATTTCGAAAAACTGTGGATATTTTGTTCGCATCTCTGCTTCAAGTTCCCATGTAGCTTCTCTTTCACTGTGATTGCTCCATTGCACCTTCACATAGGGTATGATTCGGTGTCTCAATTCTTGTTCCTTACTGTCAACAATTCGTAAAGGCATCTCCTCATAGGTCAAATCCTCTTGAAGTTGCAATGGCTTATAATCTATTGCATAATTAGGATCAGGAATGTATTTTCGTAACATAAATACATGAAACACGTTGTGCACTCCAGATATAACTGGTGGCAGAGCTAATCGGTAGGCCACCTCACCAACCTTATCCAAAATCTCAAATGGTCCCACAAATCTCGGGCTCAACTTTCCTCGTACACCAAATCTCATCACACCCTTTGTGGGAGACACTTTCAAAAAGACATGATCACCAACATTGAATTCCAGCTCTCTTCGTCTCTTATCAGCATAACTTTTCTGTCGGCTCTGAGCAGTACGCAAACGTTCTCTGATCATTTGTACCTTTTCCACTATTTGTTGCACTATTTCTGGACCCAACAATTTTCTTTCTCCCACATCATCCCAGCAGATAGGAGATCTACACTTCCTACCATATAAAGCCTCAAAAGGCGCCATTTGAATACTGGCTTGAAAACTATTATTATAGGCAAATTCTATTAATGATAGATGACAGTCCCAAGCACCACCCAAGTCCATAACACAAGCTCTCAACATGTCTTCCAGAATCTGGATGGTTCGCTCAGACTGTCCATCGGTTTGGGGATGAAAAGCTATACTAAAACTTAATTTGGTCCCCAATGCTTTATGAAGACTCTTCCAAAATTATGAAACAAACCTACTGTCTCGATCCGATACTATAGAAATTGGAATCCCATGTAGTCTCACAATTTGTTCTATGTACAAGTTTGCTAATTTTTCCAGAGAGAGTCCGATACGAAAAGATAAGAAATGAGCTGACTTCGTTAGTCGATCCACAATCACCCATATCGCATTATTTCCCTTAGGAGTTTTGGGTAACCCTGTCACAAAGTCCATGGTAATGTGCTCCCATTTCCACTGAGGAATCGCAAGAGACTGCAATGGTCCAGCAGGTCTTTGATGCTCAGCTTTTACCTGTTGACACACCAAACATTGAGCCACATACTGAGCTATATCTTTCTTCATACCAGACCACCAAAAGTTTTTACGTAGATCTCGATACATTTTTGTACTACCCGGATGCATCGTATATACTGAACTATGTGCTTCTTCCATAATTTCATTCTTTAATTCTGGAAGTTTAGGAACACATAATCTGTTACCAAATCTCAAGGTACCATCTTCATATATAGTAAATTCAGATTGTACACCAGACTCAATTATCTCTCTAATTTTCTGAAGCTCTAAATCTTCCTTCTGAGCTGATTTAATTTTGTTAATCAGGATAGGTTGTACCATAATATTTGCTAATTGCATCCCAGAATTATGAATTCGTACCTCGATCTCTGATCTTTCCAGATCCATTAAGATGTGCTTTTGATTAGTAATTAAAGTTGCCAACTTACTCAGGGTTTTCCTACTCATCTGCTACAACATTTGCCTTTCCTGGATGGTAGCTGATAGTCAGATCATAATCCATTAATAGTTCCAACCATCTTCTCTGTCTCAAGTTCAATTCCTTCTGAGTAAATATATATTTTAAACTTTTATGATCTGTAAAGATTTCACAACGACTACCATACAGGTAATGTCTCCATATCTTTAAAGCTAAAACTACAGCTACTAACTCCAAGTCATAAGTGGGATAATTTGACTCATATATTTTCAGCTGTCTAGAAACATAGGCTATCACCTTTCCATTTTGCATTAGCACACAACCAAGACCCTTTCGGGATGCATCACTATATATACAAAACTTCCCTGTCTCCACAGGAACAGTCAATACTGGGACAGTGATTAACCGTTTCTTCAATTCTTGAAAACTCAGCTCACAATCATCTGTCCATTCAAATTTTGTTCGTTTCTGGGTCAGGCGAGTTAAGGGTATAGCAATAAGAGAAAATCCTTCAACAAACCTTCGATAATATCCTGTCATTCCCAGGAAACTACGAACTTCGGACACATTAGTGGGTCTCTCCCACTCTATTACTGCTTCCACTTTCTTTGGATCCACAGAAATACCATCCTTAAAAATAACATGGCCAAGGAAAGAAATTCTGTCCAACCAAAAGTCACCTTTTTTTAGCTTGGCAAATAATTTCTCCTCCTTGAGTATTTGTAATACTATCTTTAAGTGCTCCTCATGTGCTTGTAGACTTTTTGAATATATCAGTATATCATCAATAAATACTACTACAAATTGATCCAGATATGGTCTAAACACTCGGTTCATGAGATCCATGAAAACTGCAGATGCATTTGTCAGACCAAAAGGTAGAACCAAAAATTCATAGTGTCCATATCTGGTTCTAAAAGCTGTTTTTGACACATCCTCTGTCTTTATCTTCAATTGATGATAATCAGAACGAAGATCAATTTTTGAGAATACCTGTGCCCCCTGTAATTGATCAAATAGATCATCAATCCTTGGTAAGGGATATTTGTTCCTTATAGTCACTTTGTTCAATTCTCGATAATCAATGCAAAGCCGAAAACTTCCATCTTTCTTCTTTACAAATAAGACTGGAGCACCCCAGGGAGACACGTTAGGTCTGATAAATCCTTTATCCAACAGTTCTTGCAATTGCTCCTTAAGTTCTTTTAATTCTGTCGGAGCCATTCTATAAGGAGCTTTGGAGATGGCACCTGTACCTGGTATAAGATCGATAGAGAACTCAATCTCTCTATCAGGAGGTAATCCTAGCAGATCATCGAAAAAGACCTCCGGAAATTCTTTCACAACGGGTATGTCTTCCAGCTTAAGATCCTGCTGTCGAGTATTTATCACCGTTGCCAGAAATCCTTCACAACCTTGTCTAAGGAGTCGCTTGGCAACAAAAGCCGAAATTACCCTCCTCATAAGGGTTAACTTGTTACCCTTAAAATAGAAATCTGACTGATCAGGAATTTGAAATTTTACAATTTTCTCAAAATAGTTGATAGAAGCATGGTTTGCTGTCAGCCAATCCATTCCAAGGATTATATCGAAGTCTTTCATATCCATGACTATCAAATCGGCTTCCATTGTTCTACCTTCGATATTCAATCTACATTTCTTGCAGATTTGATTAACCACAAAAATATCCCCACTAGGAGTGGAAATACAGAGTTCAAATTCTAAAGATGTCGGGGTTAACTCATTATTCTCCCTAACCAATCTAACTGATACGAAAGAGTGCGTAGCGCCAGTATCAAAAAGAACATAAACATTACTGGAAAATAATTTGATCATACCTGTCACTACAGAATTTGATGCATTGCATCCTGCTAGATGAGTGAATAAACCCGTCCCTGAGTTACTGTTTTCTGTTGTCTTTCAAGTTGCTGTTTTCCACGAGGTAATTGATGCTGTGACCCCTGACCAGATGGACATACAACTGCCTTATGTCCCGGTTTACCACAGTTATGGCACTTCCACTCATCTGGCCACGTACAATCCCGCTTATAATGGGAACCACCACACTTAAAGCACTTGACATCATTCTTTGGTTGGGTCTTGTCATCTGAAGTAACATTGTCAAGCTTCCTGGTTTTTGCATTGGTACCTTTATAGAATTGGCCTTGATTCCCTCTTGTTCCAGATCTCTTCTTTAATGCTTTTTCCCTTTCAGCTTGAGCCACATCCAATCCCCTTTCAATAATTAATGCTTTATTAACAACCTCTTTATAAGTTAGTAGCTCAAAAGCAATCACTTGATGCTGGATCCGACTTCTAAGTCGATTTTCAAATTTCCTGGCCCGGATTCCTTCATCAGCTAAGAGTGATGGAGCATATCTCGACAATTCCTCAAACTTTGAGGCATACTGAGAAATAGTTAAAGTACCTTGCTCCAAGCGATCAAATTCTCGAAATTTTTGTACCCGAATATTTTGAGAAAAATATCTCTCATAGAAAACCTTTCTAAAATCTGTCCAGGTAAAAGGTGTATCATTTGGTCCTTGTTTTCCAAGCTCCAGTTCCCACCAAGCAGCTGCCTCATCCTGCAATAAAAAGGTAGCGAATGTAACTTTCTCCTCTTCTGGACACCGCAAGGCTTGAAAAACTTTCTCAACAGTTTTAAGCCATCCCTCTGCCTCCATGGGATCAGAAGTCCCCTTGAATGCCGGTGGCGCATACTTCTTGAAATCTATTAATGTAATTGGCCGTTCTTGAGAAATTCTGACTTCTGGTTGTTGTCGTTGTAATAATAACTGTTGCATAAATTACTGCTGTTACTGTTGGGCTTCCATAAATCTTAATGTATCAGCTCTTGCAGTAGCTTGCTGTTGCACTAAAATTTGTAATAGCTGAGGAAGACCCATCTGGTCCCCAGGCTGAACTCCAGATCCACCCGGTGTTCCTGTTTCAGCAGTTCCAGTCTCCGGGGTGTTATCCAAAAGATTGGGCACTGGCTCATGATGATGCTCCTCATTACCAGTGTTGTCCACCAGATTCGGCATTGGGTCCTGTGGACGTTCCTCATTATCAGATAAGGCTCCAGCATTCTCATGCTGCTCAATAGGATCCCAAGCATTTGCTCCATCTGCAAATCTTGTGGGCCTGCTAACACATCCACGTCCACTACCACGCGCCATGGAAAACCTACACCAATGTTGTTAGTAAACAACTAACACTCGGATGGTCAAAACAATCATGACATAATATCTACCCCACATATGGATCAACCCACACTCTCTCTCGTCGAGCTTATATCCTAAGATCCTAGAACCTGGCTTGCTCTGATACCACTCTGTCACGCCCCGAATCCAATACCGGAATCGGCTACGTGACCAGCCGCACAAATCCTAGGTTTTACCCTAGAGATTATGCAAGACCTAGGTACACAACAATTCAAACATATCCAAGTTAAATTAATATTATATTAATAATCCATTAACAATGTACAATTCAGTATTTAACTCGATGATCATAAATTGGTCTACTGACTCATAAACGTCAGTAACTGAACTAACTAACTAACAAGCTCAACAATTAAGAAGCTCCGTCTCACGCTCAGCTCAGATCTTCTTTAAGTATCCTGGTTCTCTGAAAGAAAACAAATGATAGGAAGTGAGCTACATAGCCCAGTTAGGGTTCCAAAAGATCACCAATAATAATTTACATGTATATGAAAATAGCAAAACATTAGCATAACATATGACGAAATCAACAATTCAGATTTCATGTTTAACCAAAAACTTTGGAATTTTTTTTTTTTTTTCATATTTGTTTCTTTTAGAATTTCCAATATTTAACCATTATCTTTAGGGTTCTGGACTAACCACGGTCACACTCCAGCTTGTGACTGGCACACTATTGTCACACTCCAGCCTGTGACGGGCACACTGTTGTCACACTCCAGCCTGTGACGGGCACACTGTTGTCACACTCTAGCCTGTGATGGGCACACAAATTGTCACACTCCAGCCTGTGACGGGCACACTAAGAAACCACGGTACCGCCGTGACATGGCTAGTCCAAACACCAGTTCACTTAACACTTTATCATTTCTTTTCACATAGTCGGATCATGTCACTTTCCAACGATCGCTATCACTATCAAACACATTTCAAGATCACTTGGCAAATGCAAACAACACTAACAACAAACTCGTTCCGTAACTCGGAAATCAAATCATGCTATCCGAAAACTACTATGCATGAAAAATATTTAATTTATGCTCGAATCAAATCAGGTCATGTAAAATATATTAATAATACGGTGATCAAGTTTAGAAGTCCTTACCTCTAAAAACCAACTATCCACACCTGAACTACTCTGTACCCGAAATCGGCGCGACGCCTCCCCGCTCAGGAGATTGATTCTCTACATAAATAAATAATTTTAAATTAAAACTAAATTCTTAATTTTTCACAAATATCTAAAAAAAATCCCTGATTTTCTCTCTCTCCTCTTTCTCTCTCTCCTCTTTCTCTCTCCTCCTTCCCTCTCCTCTTTCTCTCTCTCCTCTTTCTCTCTCCTCCTTCCCTCTCCTCTTTCTCTCTCCTCCTCCTCTCTCCTCCTTCTCTCTCCTCTTTCTCTCTCCTCTTATCATATATTTATATATATTTTATTTTTATTTTTATTTATTATTATTATTTTTTCTTTCTAGCCATACAGAATCTTTTTTTTTCCTTTTCTTTTCTTTTCTTTTCTTTCTTTCTTTGTTTTTTTTTTCCTTCTTTCTTTCTCTTTTCTTTTCTTCTCCTGAACCACCCTGTGTTTTTTTTTTTTTTCTCTTCAACCGTATCCTTCTTCGGCCGACCCGACGTCTCACCCCCCCACCTGCCGGCAACCACACCGTGGTTGTCGCAGGGCCCTCCCGGACCAAGCGCAAGCGGCGACGGCGGTGGCGACGATGGCGGCTGCAGTGGCGAACATCCCAAAACCAAACCGAACCGGAAAATCAAAAAAATAACAAAAAAATCCTCTCAAAAATTGCAAATAAAAGGATAGGACTCACCGGCGGTGTTGGGGGAGCTTCCGGTCGTTCGTCGGAGAGGGAGAGAGAGCAGGATGGTGGTTCTAGGGGCGGCGGTGAAGGGTTTAAAACGAAAACAAAACAACGAGATCCCCTCGTTGTTAAAAAACTACCACCCGTCCCAAACCCTTACGGGTCTTCCGCCGACCTTCTCCCTCGCCTCTCACGACTCCTCCCTCCGAGTCCTCCGGCGAAAAATCCGGCGAAGTCCCCCCCTGTTCCGTCTCTTCCCCGATTCCACCCCTCTTTTTTTTTTTTTCTTCGTTTGGGTTGAAGTCGGCTGGGTCTGCCGACTTCAGCCCAGACCCATTTTTTACACGACCCACCGAAAAGCCTATGGGTATGATATGCTGGGAAATAGAGCACGCTTCTAAAAGGGCCCGAGAGGGAGAGAGATCGAAAAATGTACTCCCCTTTGTGAAGGAGGAGGGATCTGTGAACCAAAATGCAAATCATGATGCCGTGGTTGTCGAGATGACGATTGCCAGGCATCCTGTAAAGCGGATTAGGTCGATAGTGGAAGTTCGACTGATATCCTTTTTTACGATGCTTTCTCTAGAATGAATCTATCCTCTACTCAATTGAAGCCCGTGCACACCCTCCTTGTCGGTTTTACCGGGGACTCTGTGGGAGTTGAAGGAGAGACCACTTTTTTTGTTACTACCGGATCACCACCGTAGCAGAGTACTGTCATGATGACCTTCACAGTTGTCAGGCTTTCTTCGGTCTACAACATGATTCTTGGCCACCTTGGACTCAATCTGCTTGATGCGTCATTTTGACCAAGCGGTTGTTGGTGCAATTCCCCACTCCTTATGATGTAGGGGAGATGAGGGGGGCATCTCAGCCGATCCAACACTGTTTGCAAGCTATCCCAGGGACCAGAGGCATCGAGGAGGACCCTGGCATCGATGACCTCGACCAAAGGGTGCAGGATCCTAGGGGTGACCTAGTTGAGTGCCTGCTGACATATCCACTCGGAGCAAACTCGACGAAGATGGTGCAGATTGCTGCCCAGCTGCAAGAAGAGGAAAGGGCCCGCCTGCTGAGTTTTCTTCGAGTGAACACGGACATGTTCTCCTGGACGCCGGTAGACATGCCTGGGATCCTCCCTGATGTCATCACTCACAGGTTAAGCATCAACCCGAAGTGTCGTCCTGTCCGGCAGAAGAAGAGATGATTCGCCCCAGAGAGGCAACGGGTGGTCAACGAGGAGGTGGAGAAGCTCCTAGCAGTTGGCTTTGTTCGTGAAGTGTAGTACCTAGCTGGCTAGCAAATGTGGTCATGGTCAAGAAAAATAATGAAAAATGGAGGATCTGCGTGGACTACACCAACCTCAACCGAGCATGTCCGAAGGATAGTTTTTCCCTTTCGAAGATCGATCAATTGGTGGATGCCACCTCAGGGCACCGCTTTCTCTCCTTCATGGATGCATTCTCTGGGTATAATCAGATTCGGATGCACCCAAAGGATGAGGAGCACACTACCTTCATCATGGATCGGGGGACATACTGCTACCAGATGATACTTTTTGGCCTGAAGAATGCTGACGCCACATACCAACGGCTGGTCAACCGAGTCTTCAAGGACCAAATCGACAGCAAAATGCAAGTCTATGTGGATGACATGCTCATTATGAGCAAGCCAAGGTCAGACCACATCATCAACTTGGCAGAGGCCTTCCAAAATCTCCGCCTGCACTAAATGAAGCTGAACCCAATGAAGTGTGCTTTCGGCGTGGCTGCAAGGAAGTTCTTAGGCTTCATGGTCACCCAGAGGGGGATAAAAGACAACCCTGAGAAAGTTCAGGCAATTGTCGACATGGAGCACCCCATCTTAAAGAAGCAAGTCCAGCACCTCACGGGTCGGATCGCTGCCCTGAGTCGATTTATCTCACAATCTGTCGACCGCTGCCAGCCTTTCTTCAAGGCAACGCACAAATGCATGACTTCACCTGGATAGAAGAGTGCAGGGAAGCCTTCGAGGAGATGAAGAAGTTCTTGGTGTCACCACCACTGCTCGCCAGGCCGGAGGATGGAAAGGAGCTCTTGTTGTACCTGGCGATTACCCCAGGGGCCATTAGTTCGGTCCTTGTCCGCACAGTCGAGGACGGGGCTCAGAGATCAGTGTACTATACCAGCAAGCTCCTCCGAGATGTGGAGATCAGGTACACCCACTCTGAGAAACTAATCTTTGCCCTTATAATGTCTGCTCAGCGTCCTAGGTCATATTTTCAAGCGCACCCGATTATGGTCCTGACGGACCAACCATTGAGGGCCATACTCAGCTACCCTGATGCTTTTGGGTGTTTAGCCAAGTGGGCCCTGAAACTTAACGAGTTCGGCATCGCATACCGACCGGGACCATCTTAGAAGGCCCAAGTTTTGGCCAATTTCCTGGTCGAGTGCGCAGGCATGGGCGAGGAGCCGGAGGAGACCCTCCCGGAGCACCGAGCGAAGCCCGAAACCGAGGAGGTCTAGGTCCTCCATGTGGATGATGTATCCAACTCGGGTGGGAGCGGAGCAGGCCTCATCCTTGCCAATGGCGATGGGGTTGTAGCTGAGTCGCGCTCTATTTTTGGTTTGTAGTAACCAACAACCAGGTGGAGTATGGGGTACTCCTTGCGGGACTGAGAGTCTCTCATGAATTGGGTGTACCCAACCTGAAGGTCTTCACCGACTCTTAGCTAGTGGTCGGACAGGTCTCAGGAGAATTCGAGGCCTGAGATCCCCAAATGATGAAGTACTTGGAGCATGTATGCTCGAACATGGTAAGCTTCCGGTGCTTTAGCATCTTCCATATTCTTCGTGGAGAGAATGCTCATGCCGATGCCCTCTCAAGACTCGCAACATTGCCGGACTCATCGCTGGGGTGCACCTACATCGAGTACTTCGAAATTCCAAGCTATGAAGCTTCCAGAGAAGTCCAGCAGGTCACCCTGGAACCAGTTGGGTGGACCGATACATTAGGTACATCACCGATGGCATTCTGCTAGAAGATCGAATAGAGGCCGGCCTTGTCAAGAAGAAGGCCGTGCGCTTTATGCTGATGGATGGATAACTATATCGCAGGTCCTACTCTTATCCACTTCTGAAGTGCCTGAGATCCACAGAGGCGACCTTCGTGCTCTAAGAGATACACGAGGGCCTCTATGGGAATCATGTGGGGGGTAGGACGTTAGCGTACAAAGCCCTCCATCAAGGATATTATTGGGAGACTACGAGGGAGGACGCTACCGATTTCATGAAGAGGTGCGACGGCTGCCAATTCCATGGCTGCATACAGCATCAACTGATGGCATCACTCTTCCAGCTCTTCGCTCCCTGGCCATGAAAGTAAACTATGCAGGTGGTTTGACAAGATCCTACACTAGGCATGCAAACATCTGCAGGAGCGGATTGGATTTTAAAACAATTTTTAAAATTCGCGCAGCGGGAATCTGCTCCGTCAGGAACTAATCTAAATCTAGTTGCATTTAGGCATGCATAATCATATAAAATATTTATAAAATATTAAACAATTTAATCTATCCATGCATGATTAAAAAATAATTTTCCATACCTTTTATTCTGCCTGGAATAACTCTGGAATTAACCTGGAATAGACTGGAATAATTGGAATAAAGTTATTCCAGTCATCTTCCTCCTTGGGACACTCTTTTTGGCTTGCAAAACGTCGTCGGAACACTGCCTTCCGGACCTCCGTTTGCTCCCAAATTTGAGCAGCAGCAACTTGGACAAGTCTTCTTCGATTTGCCACCAATTACTGCAACCAAATGTAAGCCAAAAAATTAAAATAAATCACCAAAGTCTGCTGCCAGATTTCTACAGCAGAACTGGACAACAGACTTTGGCCTTCGTTTCGGAGTAGCTGGGGCGATCCCGGTCCGCGTAGCTTGCTCCTAGGAGTAGAAGGATACTCCTTCTAGAGGGGAGAAACGCCCGGGGCTCTCGGATCCGCCTCCATGCACGGTGCTAGCCGCTGGAAGAGGGCTTCACGGTCACAGAATTTTTGCAACTGGGCAGAACAAGAGAACTTCAAAACAAGGGATTTTTTCTCCCTCTAAAGCTCCTAAACCCAGCCCCAAAAGTCTCTCCTTAAGCCTCTCAAAGAAGAAGGATAATTCAAGCTACAAAGACCCCTTTCAAAACACTCTCACGGTGAAAACTTTCATTGAAACTCAACTCCCAAAACAGGGACGGCTGTTGGTGTTTATAAAGGCTGCTGGGAGGGAGAGGGAGGTGGAGCGATGTGAGGTGGAGAGGCAGCAGCAGTAAACCAATTAATCAGCCTTAATCCAGGATTAAAGCCATTAAAGAACGGGTGGAGGAGAAGGGAAGAGACGCCAACGATTTGGACGCTTCAAACGTAAGGCCTTCTCCCTTCAAACACTTGGAATTTTTCTCTCCAATTACCGTGTAAAACGGTCCAAGGTGAAAAAAAAAATTGGTTCAAATAACTGGTCCAAGCAAATAAACCAACCCATTGGTTCAATCTCATTAAACCAAACGGTTCAATCCAATTGAACCTGGTTCAGGGAATATAATTGGTTCACAACCAATAGGAGGTCGAAACGAACTCCGAATCAGTTCAAAATTGATTCAGAAAAATCCTGGTGCAATGCTGGTCATCCCGGAACATTTTCTGGTTGACATAGACAAGGGCAAGACAGGAAAAAGAGTGCTCAAAATACTGCGACCATAAAATCGAGACGATTCCCAATCATAATCGGTATCCAGATCAGAGAGTTATCCTCTGTGGCGTGTGACCTCATAGGTTCGAACCTAAATGGTAGCACTAGAACAATTTCTAGTACCAGCACAGGAATCTAGCAATGGGTCCTGGCGTCCGGATAGGTCGAAGATGCGGGAGCAAACTATCGAACCTCTAGCATATGGTTACCGTATAATTCATCCCTTTGACCTCTAATGCTCAGGACGACTGAGATTGGGCTGCCAACCCAGACTGAGTCAGTCGACTACGTGTCTCAACCTCGCAAGCCCAGTGACTCTTCACTAGGACTACCCCGGCGGAGGATTTGCTAAATTGAGATACTGCGAGACATTCAATCCAAACTATTTGGATAGGTTAATTCCATCTTGGTCCATCACTGCTCCACAAGTACTTGCCTGTACCCAGAAACCTTCCATCACCGGATTAAAAATCCGGGTAGTCCGGCACCAAAGCACAGGGAGTTGCTTGCAAGCTACCGTGATGACCTCAGGTCAGAGGGACGCATATACCCATATCCAATCGTGAGTATCCCTTTGGCAGAAAGGGGCTGCACGGAGTCACGTTCAATAAGATATCACATATCCCACTTGTAGATCACATCAGCGTCACCACACACATTTGGTCAAGAGGACAACCAAACGATGTGAACTACAACAACCTATACTTGATATATTGCCGTCCAGTACAATATATCTTTTGGTTGTGAACAGGGTTTAAGGACCATTCGATACATCCTCTCTGTATCGAAGTCAGTGTAGTCCTAAGGACTTCATCACATTGAAAGAGTTCATTTCAGGAAAATTAAGTATGTGATGAGCTGCCAAAAATATTATTTTATTAATTCATAAAATGAGTACAATACTTAGCACAACCGCCTACAACCCAGGCGATTGGCTTTGGGACACAATTCCCAACAGGCCGTTCACTAAGTGGGAGATAGACATCTTTGGTCCCATTTCTCTCGTGTCCGGACAGCGCAGGTTCCTGATAGTAGCTATCGACTACTTCGCCAAATGGGTGGAGGCGGAGCCACTAGCATGGATTACTGAAGCCAAGGTCAGCCAATTCTTTTAGAAGTCAATCATCTACCGCTTCGGGCTCCCCCACACCATCATTACATATAATGGATGATAGTTCGACAATCGAGAGTTTGAGGAGTTCTACACCGACCTCAATATCCATCATCGTTTCACCTCCATGGCTCACCCTCAGACCAACGGGGAGGTCGAGGTGACCAACCAAATCATCCTCCAAGGGCTGCGAACCAGGCTGGACTAGACCAAAAGCAAGTGGGCCAAAGAACTTCCCAGTGACCTTTGGGCCTACTATACAACACCCCGAACGGCCATGGATGAGATGCCCTTCAACCATGTCTTCGGTGTCGAAGACATGGTCCCGGTGGAACTTGGTGTGCCCACACTGCGGGTGGAGCAATATGATGAAGCTAAAAACTCAGCTCGCCTTCAACTCAACTTGGACATCCTCAAGGAAACGAGAGATAAGGCTCGACTCCGGATGGCGGCCTACCGACAGCGGGTGGCCTGGTACTACAACACACGGGTAAGGCCAAAGACCTTTCACTCGGGTGATTTGGTACTGCAATGGGCTAAAGCCTTTCAACCTCGGAAGTGCGGCAAATTCTTCCCGAACTGGGAATGCCTTTACAGAATGGTCGAAGCTCTCCCCTGTGGAGCCTACTACCTGGCCGAGCTTGATGGCGCTCGGTTTCTATGAACTTGGAATGCCAACAATTTGAGGATGTACTACCAATGATGTAAGGCCTCCTCTCATTAATAAAAGAATTCCTTTTTGGTGTGACTCATCTTTGCCTTGCAGTAATATTGATGCCCGACCCTAGGTCCGGCAGACGAAGTCGGGAACTCCTGAAGTCCCGTACCTCGAAGCCGGGAAACTCTAGAAGCCCCGCACCTCGAAGTCGAAAAACTTCTGAAGCCCCGCACCTCGAAGCTAGGAAACTCGAGAAGTCCCGTATCTCGAAGCTGGGAAACTCCAGAAGCCCCGCACCTCGAAGTCGAGAAACTATAGAAGCCCCGCACTCGATCTATCCAAGTCCTAGCCTGGTGGGGGCACCTTCCGAACTCCTCGAGTTCAGCCCCCCAACCCGGTTGTTTTCCAGGCACTTGGAGACAGTCTCACTTGGGATCACTTAGGCCTCCTCGAGGTGTTCATCAGCTCCTAACTCGGCCAGGAAGAATCCGGAATACACAACTAACTTCGAGGGGATGCATGAAGCCTCGCTACCTCATTCCAGACATCGTAGAAATAGCTCAAAAACTCAAGACCTCTCTTCCTAATCACCCTCTGTACCCGGAGCTCTATCAGGAAGAGCTGAAAACTTGATACCCCACGACAAGGCATCACAATAGAAATATGTACATGGGCAATTGCAATCATGAAAAGATATTTTGGAGTTGGATTATTATGAAAATTTTAAAGTTGTATTATTTCGATGCGATTGGGTGGATATAAATACACCGAGAGGTTTGAAAAAGGACTCAAACAGATTCATACTTGTCAATTTTTCAAGATTGATACATACGGGTGTGTTATTGAAGGATGATCCATTTATCTTTTCATCTCAAGCTCAACAAGTTTTTTATGTACAAGACCTCGAAAGATAAAGAATGGGCTACTGTTATTAAGACAAAACCCAGAGACTTGTATAACATGGGTAAAAGGGTGAAAGAAGATGATGATGATACTTATACTCAGTGTATGCCTTATAATATTATGCCAGATGATCATATAAATGATACAACCATTTTTATTAGGTTAGATTCAGAGGAAGGTACAACTGGTTGATTATGACAAGTAAGTAGTTTATAAAATGGTTTACATTTTTGCATTAATGATTATGTTATCTTTTAAATTACAATTCATTTCCGTTATAATTTGATTATAGTGTTGACTGACTTATTTTTAAATAATGTAGGTTAGGTATACCATGCCTCGAAGGAAGCGATTAGCAGATGTACAGTTTTAGTTTTCCCAGATCGAGGCTGGTACTTCTTTAGCACAGTAGCCCGAGGGCAGTCGATCAGTTTCACATCGGTCTGATGCCAGTCCCTCTATTTCTGCACATCAGGCCGATGCTACTACCTCTACACCTCAGGACGACGCCATTCCCTCCGAGTCCGCACATCACGATCCTCCTATGGATCATCCTGATGACGAGCCTATCGTCGATCATACAGATACAGGGTACGTAATTTAATAATTCTATCTCATTTCAATTCATGCATATGCAATAGTTTTGATATACAATGTTCTGTATTTTTTTTTTTGTAGATGGATCCGGGAGACTCAGGCGTAGGCAAGGACCCACACTAGTCCATGATGTGTGGCAGTTACCTGAGGGTGAGAGGATAGTGATAGAGTGCAACAAGTTAGGGTAGCCTATTAAAAAAGCTGCTAGCTTGTTGACTAGCTTTCTGGGGACAGTAGCACGCCAGGGTCAGCTATGTCTCCTGAATTATTCGAAGTGGAATGACATGCTTCCTGCTTATAAAGTAGAGATGCTTCGAATTGTACAGGTAAAAAAATTGATATATTATTTTATATCTTAGGTTTTTAACAATTGAATTGCTTATTTCATTTAATACATATTTTATTGTTTATTTAAATTGTAGAGCAAATTCGTTCTCCCTCTAGATACTTCTGATTTTGTGCTTAAGTCTCTCAATCGCAAGTGGAAAGAATATAAGATGAAGTTTTAGGGAGACTACATGCGAGAGGGTAGGACAGAGGAGCAGGTTGTAGCTACCTGTCCTCCTGATGTTCACCCTCATCAATGGAGGGAGCTGGTGCACTATTGATTCTCCGAGAGGGCACAGGTTGTGTAGCATCATCAAACACTTCGAAATTTATTAATTTTCACTCATCATAATTATATTTATACAATATATAACATAGTTTTAATTTTATTTTGTAGACATATTCTGCTATTGGTAGAGCTGCACGAGCAACTCAGTCTGTTCCTCACATAGCGGGGTCCAAGAGTTATGCACGGCTCAGGCATGAGTTTATATATTTCTCATCCTATAATACTTTTAGTATACTTATAGTTTTAACATTATGTATCATCATGTATCATGCATGTGCCATGTATCATTGTACGGGGTTATAAGATGTGTTATTTTAGATTTTTTTATAATATTTATTCTTTATATAGGCTGATCAGCAGGGGAGGGAGCCTGGTGAGGTGGAGTTCTATCGGATGACTCACGTTCACCAGGATGGCAGTTTTGTTCGGGAGGAGTCCAAAGATATATATGTATGTTTTTTTATTTATATTATATTATGATTTATATTTTATTTTTATTAAGTAGTGATATATGTGTTTTTTATAAAATATAGAATATGGCTACCTCTATGATCTCCGAGCGTGCTGGCAATCATCATCTACTCAGAGCAGTCGCATCGAGGCCGAGGTATTCTCGGAGTTGATGGGACCAGAGCATCCTGGACGAGTGAGGGGTTATGGGATTGGAGTTACCCCTACTCAGTTATCTGAGGTGAGTAGATGTACTCGGGATACTAGAGAGAGTCATGATCAGTTACATGTTCGTCAGCTCCAGGAGGAGATAGCAGAGCTCCGACCGACACGTGATGTAGACAGAGTAGAGATGCAGACCATTAGGTCTCAGCTAGAGCATGTTACATCTGTGCTGCATATGTTTATGTCATCTCAGGTAAGTAATTATTTATTAATTTTGTATGTATCTAATTCTTTATAATATATATAATGTATGTATCATAATTTCTAATGTATATCTTGTAGGTTCCTGGTGCATCTGCGAGTCGCAGACCTGACGACGACCAGCCTCCTGTGGATCAGTGATGCTAGTTATTTTTTTTATTATTTTTGTATGTCTTTTTGTTTATTTGAACTTGGATTGGCACTTATATATATATATATATATATATATGATTGGTTTGTGTTTGTGTTTCTGTATGTTGGATGTGATACAGGTTTGAATGTTTTTATTTGTTTGTGTATGTTGGATGTGATACAGGTTTGAATATTTTTATTTATTTGTATATGTTGGATGTGATACAGGTTTGAAGAATTTTATTTTGATGATGTATACAGGTTGTGTTTATATATATAAGTATATCTATCTGTTTAATTTAAAAAAAAAAAAAAAATTCTGTCGATGCTTTAAAGTATCGCTAGTTTTAAGTCTAGTGACGCTTTAA
This sequence comes from Areca catechu, assembly GCA_021397845.1. Taxonomy (NCBI): domain Eukaryota; kingdom Viridiplantae; phylum Streptophyta; class Magnoliopsida; order Arecales; family Arecaceae; genus Areca; species Areca catechu. Next base: position 3,682,647 of record CM038040.1, on the reverse strand, counting down.
AGCGTCGCTAGGTTTGGACCTGGCGATGCTTTAAAGCGTCGCTAGAGTTAAGTCTAGCGACGCTTTAAAGAGCGTCGCTAGGTTTTGACCTGGCAACGCTTTAAAGCATCGCTAGAGTTAAGTTTAGCGACGCTTTAAAGCATCACTAGTTTTTAAATTTAGCAATGCTTTAAAGCGTCACTAGACTTAAAACTGGCGATGCTTTAAAGCGTCGCTAAATTTGAATCCTAGTGACGCTTTAAAGCATCGCTAGACTTAACTCTAGCGATGCTTTAAAGCGTCGGAAAATGTCGATATTTTTAAAAAATGTCGGCAGATGATGTTTTCATGTTTACATAGATGATGCTTTGACGATACTTTGAAAAGTATCGAAAAATTTCTTGGTGATATTTAAAAATATCGATAAAAACCAAAAAGAGTGCCGCTAAAATTCTATTTCATTGTAGTGCTTGCATTCTCTTGGTACGAAAGGTGTCAACTACAAAGACATATTAGCGGTTTCTGAAATGCGTCCACATAAAAAATGTTTGGTATAAGTCCTTTTCACGTTAGGTAATTATTTCCCTTCATCCACGTCAGTGTTGATACTCTCAGTTGTTGGAGTGTCACGTTGTTTCGTTACTCTGCGGCTCTATTTGTACCTTGATATCATTATATGCTTCCTATTCCTGAAAGGTTAATAGTAATTGAATAAAAAAAAAATTATTCATAAAATAAAAATATTAATTTTTAAGAAATGATTATCCATATTTGTTATTTTAGATTTCTATTTGATTAAAAATCTAGAATAATAATTTTATTTTAATATAATTAAAATAGTATGGCTCATCATATATAGATAAAATAATTTAGAATAAGTTATTTCATGACCTATCATGAAATAGTTATTTTAGAATATCAAAATTTGATCGGAATAACATATTTCAAGTAGCCCATCTTGATTTCCATAATTATTTGGTAGAATAATCTGGAATAAAGACTTATTCTGAATAAGAATAGTTGAATCAATTACACTACCAAGAAATTATACATCTTACAAAGTTTTCATACTAAAATATATATCTAATTCAAATAGTTTAGGCAAAAAAGTGGTCATATCCTTCTCTCTCTCTCTATTTTTGCCATCCAATTCACATTGTATCATAATGTGCTTCGTATTCTCAAAAGATTGTATTTCATCTTCCTATGGATAATTGTAGGTCTTACAAAGTTTTCATGCTAAAATATATACCTAATTCAAACAATCTAGGCAAAAAAAAGTGTAGTCCTCCTCCTCCTCCTCCTCCTCCTCTCTCTCTCTCTCTCTCTCTCTCTCTCTCTCTCTCTCTCTCTCTCACGCACTCACAAAGTACTTTTGCCATCCAATCCTAAAATAGTGTAGAGCGTCCTAATTATACATCTTGTATAGCCTCTTATTAGGATTGATGTGGAATGTTACAGATTTGGGACCATAGCTTTATGTTTGACAGGAACTTTTGCCGCACCAAGCTAAGTGTTATCGTGGGTACCTAGTCGATACCAAATCAATCACAGCTATTTGTTCTGGGCACAAAGTTGCTTGCATTAATACTTAGGACTGGCATGTCCTCCCTGTTTCCAATGCAAGCGCTCTCACATGCTGGCAAATATGTTTCTCATGGCCATGTAAGCATTTGAAGTATCACTGTTTTCTGTCAAGCATGGAACCATTCATGTTCTTTTGCAATGTTCACGCGGAGTGCAAACAACAAATTAATTAAACAGGAGTATCAATAGACAACGATCATTTTGGTACCTGTGTTTCGGATCTGAACCAAATCTAAGTTTTTTTTTTGGATTAAGGCCAAGATATACATGGCCCCGACTTGGCGTGAATGATCCATCGAGACAATATTTTTGATCATGGATACAATCAGATCGATTTTTTTTTTTTTTTTTGGATTAGATATAGGTCCAATATTAAAGTCCGATCAAAGAACAAAGTTGAATCCGGATCATTTGTTACCTGGTCTGATCTACTCCATTTGCACCATTATTCTTTAGCTATTTTGCTGGGTAAAATAACCTCCGCCCCAGAAAGGATTCCGCTTTCTTTTACACTATTGTACGTATTTTTCTAATCTAAATTGGCTTTTTTTCTGTGTGCGCACCCACACGCGGATGATGATCTTAGCATGGTGGATATGGCATCTAACACTTTGGGAATATGATGGATATGTCATCTAACACTTTTTATTTTATTTTATTTTTTTTATAAATCAAAAGGGAAGGAGGGTAAATCCCGTCGTAGTTACTTTTCACTGAGATTCCCTTCTTGCCAGACCATATTCGATTCGGATCGCATATTTTTGCATGCCCTCTACATCATAGATGAGTACGTCAGCCCTGATCCCGATAAGTCAATGGAGTAGTGTACTTTCTCTCCATCCCAATCACGTATTCCAAGATATATCCTGGATTTAATCGAGTCATCTACAAGGATCATACCTCGAATCTATAATCGATGGATGAAAAATTTAAATTTTTACCAACCAGACTATCACCTTAGTAGTTGATATCTAACACTTTGGCCATCAACCCCCAGCTAGAATTTGAAAAGATTAAGGCTGAATTAGACTACTTCAAAATTTTAAAGGCTTTCGGAATCATAGAGTACTACCTACTATTATAAATTTACTATAAAAGAGATTAATACATGATAAATAAATAAGAAGATAAATAAATAAAATCATAATTGTGCAAGATATTTTTCTATTTGTTTACAAACTCTTTTATATCCCTCCTTTACAGTTCTAACAGCTTACCTTCGTTACCAATCCTTCCTATTTTGATAAATTTTGTTGTGGCCGAATCAGAGTGACCATTTCGTACCATCAAAATTTATCTGATCGGACTCTTGATGGTCTTGCAAAATAAATCCACTCACCAAAAAATTTTTAATGGAAGACACTTCAATGCTTAAGTCAGCAAGGATTCGGATAACAGATATAGAATCTCAGAGAAAATGGACAAAAAATGAAAGAAAATATTTCAGCTAGTTACTCTTACTTATCCTCGGAGGTCCCTTTTTATCTATATTTATAGGAATAGGCCTTAACAGAATTTAGTTGAAAGGACCTTTGGTAGATAATTCTGATATTATTCCGTTGGACACTAGTCCATGCATGTCTTGCCGTTCTCATTACTTTTGGAGTTGGTCGGCCTTTAGGTGCAAGTCGGCTTTTAGGTATAGGTCGGCCTTTACGGGCTAATTGGATTAATGAATTTGTAAATGATCGGCTGGCTGCCGTTCCATTAGCTTCTGAACCTGACACGGCCTTTTATCTACTCTTTGGGCTAATCCTGGCCTTTTATGATTCGGGCCGCTTGACTTATCACAACACTTACTCCTTAACTCCCGAGTTCAAGGTATATTTAATGCCTTGAGAGACAGGAGTTAATAAGAAATAATGGGCCTTTCTTTCTTCTCTCTTTTTTTTTGAGGTGAGAGAAAATATTCCTCAATGATGGCATATCCTGGCTTTAGTCGGCGACATTAAGGCATCAGCCTTCAAGTGTACCACCCTTGCCAGGTGTCAAATTATCATTGGCGAGGGAGTTATTCTTCGGATCTCGGGATCGCACCGATGCTTTCGCCACAGCATTTGGTAAGAAATTCAGGTTCGTGGCAAGATCGGGATCGTTGAAAATGTACAAACTCATGATCAGAGCCGTCATCGTCTTCTGCCCATCAGGCTCTCATGGATCAACACTAACACATTGGTTTTCCTCCCATCGCATCGGCTTTTTCTCGTCGGGCCATATCCATCTATTGGGATTTGGATACGTGGCATGATCACAAGCAGCTCTTGTGGCTTGAGAAAGAAATCAGAGTCGTCAATGCCCCTATATAAACGGCCCTCCTCCCCGAAAGCCAAATCTTTCTGTCACTTTCATTCCTAGTCTTTGAGGGGGGTCTTCGTCTTCGTGTCAACTTTTCTCCTTCTCAAGCTCTTTAGGTCAGGTCCCGTTCTCTTATCTTGTAGAAATGACTAGATCTTTATATGTCCCTGCCATCGGCAGGTATTCCACCGGTGGGGCAAAGGTGAGCCCTCTGGTGGTTAAGATTTCTCTAGAATGAAGGGTCCTCGGTATTGGAAAGATCTAAGGCCCGAATACATTAGGAGCACCGTCACTGAGTCTACGTTAGCTTCCCTGTAGAAATATTATAAGATTTTACAGGATTTATCTACCTTCGTCCCTCACTCCATTGAGAGGATAAACAAGCCTCCACTTGGAACCATTACTGGGTACGAAGAACAACTGAAGACTGGTCTTCATTTTTCTCTTCATCCGTTCTTTGTTCGGATCTTCAATCTCTATCATATAGTTCCGGTGTAATTGACTCCGAATAGTATTCGGATAATATGTGCCTTCCTCATCCTTTGTCACGATTTGGACATAGTGCCTAGGACTTCCTTGTTTAGTTCTTTTTTTATCTTGAAAAAGGATTTCCATGGCCAAGGGTGGTGAGTCATCGGCCCCTGTCCTGGTCGGAAATTTATTTTGGGGCTTCTGTCTGCCATTTATGGATGGAAGCCTTGCTTTTTCTTCCTTCTGTCTACACAGCCTTAGGATTTTAATATTGGGTAGAGGGAGCCCTATCTGACTCGCAATGATGGGAAGAAGGTCATATCAGCCGACTCGTAATGATGGGAAGAAGGTCATATCGGCCGACAAGGAGGATTTCGAGAAACTCTCTAGAAGTTCCTCTGATGAGAGAGCTACTGAGCGAGGAGGGCCTCTTCCTCGCTCAAATTAGTACTTCTCCCTCATTAGGTATGTCCCGTCGGTCTTACCATTAATTTTTCTTTTGTTTTCTTTTCCTTCTTCGGTTAATATAACTCCTGTGATTTTCCCTTCTTGTAGACAAGAAAATGAAGCCGGAGGCTCGAAAACTCCGACAAGCTGTCAGAAAGAGGGCAGCACCTTCGAGAGAGCAGGAGGGCAAGAAGAAAGCTCGCACAATTGCTGCCCCTTCAAGTACTCCCTCGGAACTTCCGATCCTGGGGAACACTCCTATAATAGTGCACTCAACATCTGATGACAACGACATTCCCCTGGCAAAACTTCATCCAAGGATAAGAAGTATAAGAAGTCCGCTGCCTTCGACGATGAGATGCTTGAAGCCGGGGTGGAAAGTTATAACATCGGCTTCAGGTATTGCCTGGAGAAGGTAAAGAAATTGTACTCGGACTTAGACGTCTCCAAATAAACTCGGATGAGATTGACGAGGAGGACTAGGCGGATGAACAAGCCAAGGACATTCCTGTTTCTATGGTAGATGAGCTTGATAACTCTGTCCAAGAAGCGGTCAATCCTGTCCTGACCTCCGAACCGGCTGATGAAAATCAACCTTGATGTACTTTTTATTTCTTTTCATACTCCATGTAAATCAAATCTTTTTTATATGAATGAAGTCTTCTTTTTTCACAACTAATGTCTTTGTTGCATACAGGGACGGACCACACCAATTTTTCTAAGGGGGGGTCAAAAAAATATAAAAATAAATAATATTAATAAATTATTAAAATTAATTTAAATATTTTTTATAAATATTATTTAAATTATACCTATCTTATTTTATAAGATTAAATTCATTAATAATCATTGCCCAGGTGGCTTCCCAAGAGGGGGGTGAATTGGAATTTTAAAAACTTTTCACAAGTATGTGCAATTTGAAATCCTTTTGGTGTTGTGATGCAATATGCAATGCGGAAGTAATAAGTAAATGTAATAAGCTAAAGTAAGCACAAACACAAATACAAGAAAATTTAGAGTGGTTCGGAGTAACCGGCTCTTACATCTACTACTCAAGTACCACTTGGGATTTCCACTATATCCCCCAAACCCGAATACAATCAGATTATTTTACCAGGCTCACAATCCAAATCTATACACTTTGATTTTATTGAGATCACCAAAGAAAACCCAACTCCCTTTGGTTTTGAACGGGATCACCAAAGAAAACCCTATACTTGGTTTTATACCAGGATCACCAAGAACCCAACTTCCTTTGGTTTTGAACGGGATCACCAAGAACTTAACTTATATTTTTACAAGGTTCACCAAAAACCTTTAACCTTCTCTTAACACAGCCCATTGCTGTTCTTAGAGAGAAAACAAAGATATAGAGAAATAAAAAGCAACTACGCAACAAACCGAGTTTGTTTAAATGTTGCCGATGTAGATCAAGATGAAGCCTAGCTTTGAATGCTCTTTAATGCTCTTCAAGCTGCTTCTTTGCTTCTTCAATGAGTGGATTCAATGATGAAGAAAAGTTGGTGAAGCTTTGAATCCTAACTTGAAAGTTCTTGAAGTAGGTTGGTGAAAGACTTGAAGGCTTTTCAAATTCTCAAGATAAATCAATAATAATCCCTCAAAGAATTGTTTAATCCATCAAAAGTAATTCCTTTTATAGTTTTCCATGAGATATGGCCGTTGTAGGGCCTAGGGATTCATGAAAGAGCTGTTGGAGACGAATTTGAATTCAAAAATCACTTTCAGCAACTAGCCGTTAGAGTGCAGAAAACGACTACTCGAGTCGGCTCGAGGTCCACGAGTCGGCTCAAAGTCTCAGACAGCCCAAACATAATTTCTGTGCAACTCGGCTCTTCAAGCTGGAGTCGGCTCGTGCCTTCAATCAATTCAAAATAGCAAAATACTTGAGTCGACTTTTCAAGGTAGAGTCGGCTCGAAGTCTCAGTCATCAAAAATCATAACTCTAGACGAGTCGGCTCTTGGAGCTCGAGTTGGCTTGAGATCTCATACTTCAGAAACATGTATTCTTCCATGAGTCAGCTCTTGGAACACGAGTCGGCTCGAGATACTGAAACTCTAAAATTTCTTCGTGCTGTGCCACAAGGAGTCGGCTCTTGATCCATGAGTCAGCTCTTGCCAAAACTTCAAATAATGCTTCAAACTTCTCCAAAATTCTTCAACACTTGAATCAAACAAGAGTTAATCTACATACTCTCAATTTTACAATTTTACAGCCCATTTACAAGATTACATAAGTAAAAAATTAAGGCTTTTACAATTCAAAGTCCATAAGAATTTATACACAATTGAATTACCTCTCAATCAATTTAAAAACCAATTTAAACTAAAGGTAACCAATTTCCTGTAAAAACTTTTCAAGTAATTGAAAGGATTAGTAACATATACATGCTCCAATATTTTGTGATCAACAAAATCATTCCAGGGGTCAACAATAATGAAATCTACCAAAAAATTTTCAGCTATCTTCTTATCGATATAAGTGACTAAATAATCGATAAAAAAATTATTTTCCATCTTGTTGCATAATCTGGTCTTGACAATCTTCATTTTTGAAAATATTTTCTCTATAGTAGTAGTTGAAACCGGAAGAGTAATAAGCGTTAAGGACTTGTAAAGGATGTGCACGCACTGGCCACAGTAGTGGCAGCGTCGAGCTGAGTACCGTTGGCGTTGCATAACGGGATATGATATCCATCGAGCGACGATGCCAAAGATGATGGGATGTGAGTGCAGTAGTATTGATGGGAGCCTGAGGCATGACGGGCGCCCACCCGTCCGTGCCCTCCAAGATTCGATTATGCTACGTGATGAATCCGGTCGCTAAGACGGTGCACGGCTTCACCGCACACAGTATTTGTCAGTGCAACGAGGCTGACGAAGGCTACCAAGATGGTAGTCATAGGCCAGCACATCGGTGGTATCCGATTTTATGTATGCGCAACCGCCTGGTCTCGTCATGGAAGCGTTCTCGTCGATCGCATCACATGACAAGTCTGACCGCCATTTTATCCATCGGTATGGTGCCGACTGCATACAGTGGCTTCGACCATAGCAAATTCTGAAGACGGGTGCTGGTCGAGTAACAAAAAGAAAATTCTATCTTCTTCTAAAAAATTATAAAAAAAATTAATGAAAATAAAAAATAAAATTGGTAGTGATCCAACTTTCAAGTAAAGAAAGCTGATTTATAGTATTTATTTCATTTTAATTTTTTTTTTTTTAAGATTCTTCAAGTTATATTTAATATCCCCAAGTTTAGAAGGGCCAAATATATATATATATATATATATATATTTGAAAGTTTACATAAAATCTTAATTTATAAAAAAACTAAAAAAAATTAGCGGGGGCCAAGGGGCCTTCTTGCCCTCCCGGTGGTTCATTCTTGTATATATTTAAAAGTTTACAAAAAAATAACTTATAAAAAAAAAACTTTAAAAAAATTACGGGGGGCCAAGGCCCCCCCTTGCCCCCCCGGCGGTCCACCACTGGTTGCATATTCTCAAATATGTGCTTGAAAAATTTTCTAAGTATGAACTTGTAGGCTCTTTCATACCTTATACTTGTTTTAGGATAGCTTTCGCTAAGCGTTGCGCCATCGACGTAATAGTTCAATAGTGTAGAGATAGTTTTTGATGATGCCAAAGTTCTCTTTGTTGAACCTGATGATCGAGCTAGTTTGGTTAGCCCTTCTTTTAGATATATCGATGAGTTAGTGTGCTAGACCAACTCTATGCTTATCGGATGGGAGTTGGTGAATTAGACCAACTCTGATACTTGTCGGGTTTATCGATTGAGTCGCTGGTCAGGCTAACTCTCTATTTGTCAGACATATCGATTGAGTCAGTTGATTAGGTCAACTCTTTATTTGTCGGATATACCGATTGAGTTAGCTGATTAGGCTAACTCTTCACTTGTCAGATTGTTCGTGACAGGAAATATGGAGAAGATGAAGGAGCTCTTTATTGATAATATTTATATAAATTCTCTACATTCCATGGTCAGGCCATCCGATAGTTGTTTAGGCTTTTTATTCGGTAGGTTCCGGGTCGTATCATTTCAGTGATCCGGTAAGGACCTTCCAAGTTAGGGGCAAGTTTGTCTTGTTCTATAGGTCGAGATACTTCAGCTCCCCATAGTACAAGATCTCTGGGTCGGAAAGTTCTGGCTTTCACCCGCGAGTTATAATATCGGATGACTTTCTATTAGCATATAGCCATTCGTAGCTATGCCTGAAGTCTTGTGCCTTCAAGTAAGTCCAGGTCGGCTCTCCTTTATTCCGAATTGTCCAATTCTTTGAAGTGATCCGCCCTCCTAGATCGGAGGGCAACTTCTACTAATATCATTGCTTCACTCCCGTAGGTCAGGTTGAATGGTGACTCCCCGGTAGTAGATCGAGGAGTGGTCCGATATGTCCAGAGAACTTAATTCAGTTTTTCGGTCCAAAGTCCTTTTACTTCATTTAGCCGAGTCTTCAGGCCATGGAGAATTGTCCGATTAGTTATCTTAACTTCACCGTTTGTTTGAGGATGACCAACGGAAGTTAACTTGTGGAGAATGTGATATTGAGTATAGAAGTCTTTGAACTTTTGATTATCAAATTATCTCTCATTGTCAGTAGTGATAGCATAAGAAATTCTGAATCGATAGATTATGGAGTTCCTGACAAAGTTTTTGACTTTCCCTTCAGTAATATGGGCTAGAGGTTCAGCTTCAACCCATTTGGTGAAGTAATCAATGGCTACGATCATAAGTTTTTTTTGTTCAGAAGCCAGAGGAAAGGGACCAAGAATATCCATTCCCTACTGGGCGAATGGCCAAAGGGTGACTAACTGGGTTAGCTGGCTTGCTGGATGCCTCTAAATATTAGAGTACCTCTGGCATTGGTCGCGCCTCCTTACAAAATCGACGGCATCTTTCTAGATAGTCGGCCAATAATATTCCTGGCATATAATCTTGTAAGCTAAAGATCTGTCCCTCTGATAATCACCGCATATGCCTTCGTGAACTTATCTCAGGGTGTAATCAGCATCCGAAGGCCCCAAGCACTTTAGCAAAGGCTACATGAAGGACCTTTTATAGAGAAGCCCTTCTAGGATGACATATTGAGAAGCCATCCATCGGATTTGTTTAGCTTTGGTGGTGTCTTCTGGTAAGGTCCCTTCGATTAAGTATTTAGTGTTCAGATCCATCCACCTGGGTTCTTGCTCGATTTGATATATCTCCTCCACTCCTCCTATCATAATGCTGGGAGTCTCCAGATATTCAATGAAAGTCTGACCTAAGGAGTCGGGCGTCATTGTGGCTAGCCAAAATAGCGAATTGGCTTGGGAGTTTTCGGTTCATGGAACATGAGTGATGTCAAGAGAATCAAATTAGGTCACAAGGTCCCATACCTTTCCTAAAGATTTTGCCATCGTTGCATCTCAAGCTTCAAAGTCTCCTTTGGTTTGGTTTACCACCAACTAAGAATCTGAAAACACTCTCATCTTCTGAACACCTAATTCTCTGGCAATCCTAAGTCTGGCCAGAAGAGCTTTATATTGGACTTGATTGTTAGATGCTCAGAAAGAGAAGTGAAGAGCATATTCCACAACATCTCCCTCGGGGTCAGCTATAATTAATCCAGCTCCACAGCCAGATGAGTTAGATGCTCCATCCACATGAAGAAGATTAGTTAGATGCTCCGTCCACATGAAGAATCCATGTGACGTTGGAGTCATCTTCAGATTCTCTAGTGGGTGTTTCTCTAGTGGGTACCTCCTTGTCATTCCAAGTGTATTCGGCAATGAAATCAGCAAAGACTTGGACCTTCATTACTGGTCAAGGTCGATAAGTATATCGAACTCTCCCAACTTGATAGTCCATTTGGCTATCCTGCTAGAGATTCGAGGCATTGTAGGATAGCCCTCAGTGGTTGATCCGTAGCACGGTGATAGGATGAGACCGGAAGTACGATCTCAAGCATTTTGCTACTATCACCAAGGCATATATCAATTTTTGGGCTTTAGGATATCTTACCTCAGCATCGTGAAGCACTTTGTTGGTATAGTAGATTGACTTGTTGGCACCGTCAAATTCCTTCCTGATGAGCACCGAGCTGACGGCTTCATCTGAAGCAGCGAGGTAAAGGTATAGGGTTTCTCCTTTCTCAGGTTTTGAGAGTGAAGTTGGATTGGCCAAGTAGTTTTTCAACTCCTTGAAGGCTTGTCAGCAACTTTTCGACCACTCGAAGCTCCTTATTTGTTGCAAGGCATTAAAGAAAGGAAGGCATCTTTCTACCGATCGAGAGATGATCGCTTAATGATGAGATCCATCCAGTTAACTTTTGGATCTCCTTCTTGTTGGATGAATGTCTCATATCAAGGATTGCTCGAATCTTCTCTGGATTGGCTTCGATTCCTCAATTGATAACTAGGAACCCGAGAAACTTCCCCGACATAACCCCAAAGACACACATGGTCGGTTTAACTTCATCTGATGTCTTTGTAGTACGTCAAAGGCCTTCTAGAGATCTCTGATGTGGTCATTAGTCTGGATGCTTTTGACGTCATATCATCGATGTATGCTTCCATAGTTTTGCTGAGCTACTTTTCGAAGATTTTGTTAACCAGTCGCTGATAGGTTGCCCCAGTATTTTTCAAGCTGAATGGCATCATCTTATAGTATTATAGTCCTCTTTTAGTAACAAAGGCTATCTTCTTCTCATTTTCGAGATCCATCCATATGTGATTGTAGCCGGAGAAGGCATCCTGAAGCTTAATAGTTATGTCCTGTGGTGGCATCAACAAGCTGATCAATCTTCGACAAAGGGAAACTATCTTTTGGGTAGGCTTTGTTGAGGTCAGTGTAATCAATGTCAATATCCATTTGTCATTCACCTTTTCACCTTACCACATTAGCAAGCCAGTCTGGGTAATGGACCTCCCTTATGAATCCTGCATCAAGGAGCTTAGTTACTTCCTCATTGATTACTTTCTGCCTTTTCGGAGCAAAATTTCTCTTCTTCTATCGAATAGGCCGACATCTTGGATCGACCTTCAACTGATGATTGATGACTTCTGGAGGGATCCCCAACATGTCATTAGCCAACCACATGAAGATATTAACATTATTTTGCAAGAAGTTGATCATCTTGCCTTTATATCTTCATTGAGAAGACTCCCAATCTACATAACCTTAGTTGGATTGTCCCTTGTGAGGGGTTTGGAGACGATTCTTTTGACTGGCTCTCCGATCTCTTCTATCTGATCTCATTGATCCATTTGCTCTAGGGTCATTCTGCTGACTAGCTATCGGTCTTGAATCATCAAGCATTGTCAAGCTAACCATTGATCTCCTTTTATTTCTCCAACTCCTTTCTTAGTCGAAATTGTACTAGTAAATGGTAAGTAGAGATGATGGCTTGGAATTTATTTAAGGCAGGTCGTCCTAAAATGATGTTGTATACAAAGGACGTTTGGATGACCACAAATGTGATTGGAAGTGTTGCCGATCTCACCGCGGTGGCCTGTAGCTCTTGAGCTAGCACCAGTCTCGGACTCTCTCACCTCGAGATCTCCAAGCTTCCGAACCTGCAAAACAAAGTCAGAGATCCTGGTCGGGGGTTCCGGCGGGGGCACTCCGATGGTCAAGTTAGAGAGCGGCAAGATGGAACAGATCCCCTAAGATGGGTTCCCGAAGGATTCCCGTGCTTAGAGAAGATGTAAATGAAAGAAGTGTGGGGAAGAGTGGAGTTGATGCCCAGCTCCTTGTGCTGAGTTCACCGAGCTTACGCCTGAGGACTCCCTGAGGACTCTCAAGATCGTTCTCTTGGTGTTTTTTTCCTTTTTTCCACTTACCTCTCTGCCCGTTTTTACCATTCCTTTTATACCATCAAATTGCCTCCAGCTCGCCTTTCTCTCCGAGGGCTCCCTCCCACTTCTCGTCCTTCTCCCCACTTCCTCTTCGGGTATGGGAACTAAGTGGTCGGACCACCTCGCTCGTCGTGTGTCACGAAAAAGGGGGGGGGAGACTGGCGAGGCTTTGGGCAGAGTGCGGGAGCTCTCCTTTCGAGGCGTTGACGGTGAGCGTCCAGCCACTTTGGGCTCCTGTCTGCAAGGATTCCGTTTCTCGGTTACGGGGCCCCATCCGACTGGTGTAAACGAGATTTTGTGTGTCACTGCAGATCATACTGGAGCCCCCTACAGGGCGCGGCGCGCATAGCCCGACTGGCGATCTTTGCAACCTGCGCCCCTACTTCCCTGAGGCTTCGCAGAGTAGGGCTGACCTCGACCGAGGTGGACCCGTCAAGGGGCGCCACCTGGTGGAGGGGCGGAGAAAGGCTCGACTTTGACCGAGGTGGACCCGTCTTCGGGTGCCAGCCGACAAAGGAGCAGGAGGGCCCGTCTCGACCTCGACCGAGGTGGACCCGTCTGGGGGTGCCACCTGGTGAGGGAGCGAGGGGCTGATAGCTTCGACCGAGGTGGACCCCTCCCGGGTAGGCACCTGGCGGAGCGGCAGAGAGGTGCTCGACTTCGACCGAGGTGGACCCGTCTCCGGGTGCCACCTGGCGAAGGATTAGGGGGGCTCGGCTCGACCTCGATCGAGGTAGACCCGTCTTGAGGTGCCACCTGGTGAGGGAGCGAGGGACCACCAACTTCGACCGAGATGGACCCCTCCTGGGTGGACACCTGGCGGAGTGGCAGAGAGGTGCTCGACTTCGGCCGAGGTGGACCCATCTCCGGGTGCCACCTGGCGAAGGAGCAGGAGGGCCCGGCTCGACATCGACCGAGGTGGACCCGTCTTGGGGTGCCACCTGGTGAGGGAGCGAGGGGTCGCCAGCTTCGACCGAGGTGGACCCCTCCTGGGTGGACACCTGGCGGAGCGGCAGAGATGTGCTCGACTTTGGTCGAGGTGGACCCGTCTCCGGGTGCCAACTGGCGAAGGAGCAGGAAGGCCCGGCTCGACCTCACCGAGGTGGACCCATCTTGGGGTGCCACCTGGCGAGGGAGAGAGGGGCCGCCAGCTTCGACTGAGGTGGACCCCTCCTGGGTGGACACCCGGCGGAGTGGCAGAGAGGTGCTCGACTTCGGCCGAGGTGGACTCGTCTCCGGGTGTGACCTAGCGAAGGAGCAGGAGGGCCCGGCTTGACCTCGACCGAGGTGGACCCATCTTGGGGTGCCACCTGGCGAGGGAGCGAAGGACCGCCAGCTTCGGTCGAGATGGACCCCTCCTGGGTGGACACCTGACGGAGCGGCAGAGAGGTGCTCGACTTCAGCCAAGGTGGACCCTTCTCCAGGTGCCACCTGGTGAAGGGGCAGGAGGGCCCGGCTCGATCTCGGCCGAGGTGGACCCGTCTTGGGGTGCCACCTGGCGAGGGAGCGAGGGGCCGCCAGCTTCGGCCAAGGTGGACCCCTCTTGGGTGGACACCTAGCGGAGCGGCAGAGAGGTCCTCGACTTTGGTCAAGGTGGACCCGTCTCCGGGTGCCACCTGGCAAAGGAGCAGGAGGGCCCGGCTCGACCTCGACCGAGGTGGACCCGTCTTGGGGTGCCACCTGGCGAGGGAGCGAGGGGCCGCCAGCTTCGACCGAGGTGGACCCCTCCTGGGTGGACACCTGACGGAGTGGCAGAGAGGTGCTCAACTTCGACCGAGGTGGACCCGTCTCCGGGTGCCACCTAGCGAAGGAGCAGGAGGGCCCGGCTCGACCTCGGCCGAGGTGGACACGTCTTGGGGTGCCACCTGGCGAGGGAGCGAAGGGCCGCCAGCTTCGGCCGAGGTGGACCCCTCCTGGGTGGATACCTGGCGGAGTGGCAGAAAGGTGCTCGACTTCGGTCGAGAACGACCCGTCTCCGGGTGCCACCTGGCGAAGGAGCAGGAGGGCTCGGCTCGACCTCGGCCAAGGTGGACCCGTCTTGGGGTGCCACCTGGCGAGGGAGCGAGGGGCCGCTAGCTTCGGCCGAGGTGGACCCCTCCTGGGTAGACACCTGGCGGAGCGGCAGGGAGGTGCTCGACTTCGGTCGAGGTGGACCTGTCTACGGGTGCCACCTGGCGAAGGAGCAGGAGGGCCCGGCTCGACCTCGACCGAGGTTGATCCGTCTCCGGGTGCCACCTGGTGGAGGAGCAGAAATACCTCTCCCCGTATGGGGGATCTTTCGAAAAAAAATCACGTGGTACTGACCGTGTCCAGCTGGACCTGACACACGCCCCACGTCAGCGATGTAGCCATATCTGTTGCCCCCCATCCCCACGTTCCGTCGAGGTGTCGTGGCTCGGGACGTGGGGATTTAATGTGGAGATGACGTGGGGAAGGCAAAAATCTCGTGCCATAATTGCCACGATCAATGTCGCTGCTTTTGTTACGCACGATGCCCTATAAGAGGCTGCCACACGCGCGCATCCGACGAGCCATTAATGTGCCATTTCGAAAATGAGGCAGTTTCCATCGAACCAAAGCATCGATGTCGGGCGTGCATCCACGCGACGGCTATCTGGTGCTCGGAATGGAAAGAGGGGTACGACCGCTGTCGTTTGAGTTTGAAAAGGAGGGGGACTTTCCAGAAACGAAGTCCCTCCACTTTCTCGCACTCCGCCGGCGGTTGCAGTGGTTTTCCTTCACCTTCCGGGATTGCCATTCCTTATGCACAGAATATTTCGGTGAGTATCCGTGTCTTCCTCCCCCTTTTCCATCTCTCAGCCCTAGTGTCCCTTCTTCACTTCTTCTTCTTCCATGGCGCGTCGCCGCTATGTCTCCTCTAACCTGGATGAGGCCAGTCCTTCCCGGTCGAGGACTCCATCGCCTTCTTCCTCGGAAGGGGAAGTGATCCTGGACGAGGTCCGCAGGTAGCTCCAGCCTGGGGCTGTGACCATAGGCATCCCTAGGGGTCCTAGGTCTCCTCCCATAGTTTCTACCCGTCCCATTTCTTGTCTTCCTCCTCCGGTAACTTCTCCCTCTGGCCCCTCCAGTCATGTCTCAACGATGACCGAGGACGACCTTTCTCTGCTCCGGGATGTCTATGGAATCCCCGGTTCGACTCGTCTTTCCCTCATGCGGCCTGAAGATCGAGTGACCTCGAGCGGCCCCGGGAGAGTCGCCTTCTACGAGGACTTCCTCCTCGAGGGTCTTCGATTTTTCCTTCACCCCTTTTTTCTTTCTTTTCTCAGTCACTACCATTTGGTCTCAGCCCAGTTGGCTCCTGACGCCATCCGGGTCATCTTTGCTTTTATTGTCTTCTATCACTTCCATGGGTTCGTTGCCCATTTCTCCCTCTTCAGGGCTCTCTTCACCCTGAAGCGTTATTCCACCGATGATGGCTGGTGGTACATTTCATCTCGGCCTAGGTGCCTTAGGTTCGACCTCCCTTCGTCCATTAAAGGTTGCAAGAGCCGATTCTTTTTTGCCTCGGTCGACTACGTTGACTGGGCCTGGAGCGAGCCAGACCGGTCTTCGAACCGGAACTCTCAGGTCGAGCCAGCGAACCAAGAGGTCTTTTCACAGCTGCTGAGTGATGCGGTCCCGGCCCTCGATGTTCTGCTCTCGGAGCAGAACTTATTTGAGGCAGAGATCAGTCCCATCTGGGAGCTGGGTGAGGCTTGGATTTCTCTCCCTCTCTTCTCTTTTTTCTTTTTTTACTGGCTCGACTGACCTCTTCTTCTTTTCAGGTATGAAGTTCTCCTTGGAGAACCTGATGGAGGAAGCCGCGTAGAGGGACGCCGCCGAGGGGACTGAACCCCCGACAAAGAGAGCTCGTACTGAGACGAGCTGGACGCCCGCACCGACCTCCATCACCGGACCTGGAGCGATGGCTCCCGTCTCCAGGCCACCTCGGGTTCGGGCGCCCGATGTCCCTGTCATCACCTTGACAGGGCCGGGGAAGAGAGGGGGTCAGAACCTCCTCGGGCAGCACCGGCTCCAGCCGCTATACCGGCCGCATCTACGGTGGCCACCAGGACGACGATGGCTCCACCGACGGCTGCACCACTTAGCGAGGGGACGGCCGCCTTGCCTGCTGCCGACGCACCCACTCTGCCACCAAGCCTCACCAGCCACTGCTCCGTGATCCATGACCAGGGCCTCACGGAGAAGGTCATGGAGTTCGCCAGCACCTCCCAGGACCGCCGTCTGAGGGGTGGCCGGGACTACAACAAGGCACTGCTCGGGATCCTCATGCAGCTCTTTACGGTAAGTCCCGAGCTTCGAATCTTTTAAAGTTCCAGTTGGATTGTTCTAACCCCCTTTTTCTTTTGATGCAGATCGGGATGGACATGCTGCTGCTAAGGAATTTCCTCGCCGGCTACGCCAAGAAGGACACCGAGAAGGAGGAGAAGCTCGGCAAGCTCACAGCCGACATTAAGGACCTCATGGAGAAAGGGGTCGAGCTACGAGGAAATAACCAGGCCCTCCGAGCTGACCTGGCCCATGCCGAGGGATGCGTCAAGGAGCTCGAGACCTCTCTGTCGGAGGAGAGGATCTCGAACCAGCACTGCAACGAGGAGGATGCGGCAGAAAAGACCCACCTCAGGGCTCAGTCCCGGTCGCTGGAACGCCGGGGGGAGGAAGTCTTGAAGGAGATGAGCGCAGCCAAGGAGAAGAGCTCCTACGTCAACGGGCTATTGGAGGCGTCAAAGTGGGAGGCGCAGGAGGCCGTTCCGAGGTTCCGGGCCTCCGAGGAGTACGCCATTGAGGTGCGGGAGGCAGTCGTGGACTCCTTCTTGAAGAGGTTCCAGGTATGCCAGGAGAAGGTTGGCTCCTTCTATCCCGAGCTCAACCTCAGCGGGGTAGTCCTCAGTGGCAGAAGGTAGGAGCCCAGTGGAGGATCTTCGGCAGCGGCCGGTGACAAGGCGGCGACTGTCGAGCAGCCTCCCGTCAATGGTGCCGGCGGAGAGAGAATGCCTCAGCCCGAGGAGGATGCAGCTACACCAAAGTAGCTCCATGGCATCTTTATCTTTTTTCTGTATTTTCTTTCTTTGGGGTCTCCCGACCTGTCGGGGCCCTTCTTATGTACTGACCCTTTAAATGCAATGAAACTTTCTTTTCACTAAGTTGTTCCTTCACTTTTTCTATTTCTTCTTCTTTCTCTCTCTTTTTTTTGTACCTTTTGGACTGAACTCCGGTGCTAGCCACTGGGACTAAGTCCTGTAGTACGTTCTGAGCCGAGCTCCGAAATTGCGTGGGCGAACTTAGTTCTGCCCCACCTTCCATACTGAAATCCAGGACTTCCGGACTGAACCCCGGGGCCGCAGGCTATATCTGAGCCTTGCGCGGCTTGCCGAGCTGTTCTCCGGGATCACGTGGGCAAATTTGATTCTGCCCCGCCTTCCAGACCGAAGTCCGGGACCTCCGGACTGAACCCCAGGGCCGCAGGCTGTATCTGAGCCTTGCGCAGCTTGCCGAGCTGTTCTTCGGGATCGCGTGGGCGAACTTGATTCTGCCCCGCCTTCCAGACTGAAGTCCGGAACCTCCGGACTGAACCCCGGGGCCGCAGGCTATATCTGAGCCTTGCATGGCTTGCCGAGCTATTCTCTGGGATCGTTTGGGCGAACTTGATTCTGCCCCGCCTTCCAGATCGAAGTCCGGGACCTCCGGACTAAACCCCAGGGCCGTAGGCTGCATCTGAGCCTTGCACGGCTTGCCGAGCTATTCTCCGAGATCTTGTGAGAGGGACATCACGCCTTCGCGGGTCTCCCGCCGTGTCCATGTTCGCTGAACTTAGAGCTGGGTGTCCCTCACCCTACGAGATAAGAAGAAGCATTTGATGAAAAAGATTTCATTGCTAAAGTTCAAGGAGCCTTACACTATTGGTAATACATCCTCAAGTTTGAGGCATTCCAGGTCCAAGGGAACCGGGATCCTCCTAGCTCCTCCAGGTAGTACGCCCCGTGAGGAAGTACCTCCGCCACCCTATAAAGGCCTTCCCAGTTCGGGGAGAGCTTCCCGCACTCCCATGGCTGGGAAGCTTCAGCACGGCGGAGCACCAGATCTCCCGGGCGGAAGGACTTCGGTCGCACCTTGGAGTTGTAGTATCTAGCCACTCGCTACCGGTAGGCAGCCATTCGAACTCGATCCTTGTCCCTTGTTTCTTCAAGGAGGTCCAGGTTTAGCAGCATCCTGGCGGGGTTCTCTGCCTCATCGTACTATTCCACGTGCAGGGTCGGTAGGCTGAGCTCAATTGAGATAACCGCTTCGGCTCCGAAGACAAGGTTGAACGGGGTCTCATCCGTGGCCATCCTCGGGGTAGTGTGGTATGCCCAAAGGACGCTCGGGAGCTCTTCCGCCCACCTGCCCTTGGCTTGGTCCAGTCTTGTCCGGAGGCCCTGCAAGATGGTCCTATTCGTTATCTCGGCTTCTCCGTTTGTCTATGGATGCGCCACCAAAATGAAATGATGGTGGATGCCAAGATCACTGCAGAACTCCTCGAACTCCTGACAATCGAATTGACGTCCGTTGTCGGTGATAATAGTGTGCGATAGGCCAAAGCGGTAAATAATTGACTTCCAGAGGAACTTGGTGACGTTTGCCTCCGTGATCTGGGCCAAAGGTTCGGCCTCGACCCACTTCGTGAAGTAGTCGATGGCCACGATCAAGAATTTCCGTTGCCCGGACATCGGGGGAAAAGGTCCTAGGAGATCCATGCCCCATTGAGCGAACAGCCATGGGGCGGAGAGCTGGGAGAGTGGAGCGGTGGGCTGACGTTGCACCACGACATGCCGCTGACATCGGTCACACCTCTTCACGAAGTCAGCTGCATCTTCTTTCATTGTCTCCTAGAAGTAACCTTGACGGAGGGCCTTATACGCCAGTGTCCTGCCCCCCACGTGGTTCCCACGGACGCCATCGTGGATCTCTTAGAGCATGAGTGCGGCCTCTGCGGGTCTCAGACACTTGAGGAGCGGGTAGGAGTAGGACCTCCGATACAGTAACCCATCCATCAAGACAAACCATGCAGCCTTCCTCTTGATGAGGCCAGCCGCCACGCGGTCCTCCGACAAGGTGCCGTCGGTGATGTACTCGACATACTTGTCCATCCAGCTGGGTTCTTGGTTGACTTGATGGACTTCCACGGGCGTCTCGTAGCTCGGGGCCTTAAGGTGTTCGACGTAAGTGCGGCCCAACGACGAGTCCGGCAGGGTTGCAAGGCGGGAGAGCGCGTCTGCGCGAGCGTTTTCCCCGCAAGGTATATGGGAGACGCTGAAACGCCGAAATCCTGCCGTGCTGGTTCTCACAAGCTCCAGGTACTTTGCCATTTGGGGGTCCCGCGCGCCGTACTCCCCCGAGATCTGCCCGGCTACCAGCTACGAGTTGGTGAAGGCCTTGAGGTTGGCCATACCCAACTCGCGAGGTACTCTCAGCCCCGCGATGAGCGCTTCATACTTCGCTTGATTATTAGTTGCGGCGAACTGGAAACGGAGCGCACATTCGGTGACTACCCCTTCACCGTTGGCGAGGATGAGACCAGCTCCACTCCCACTAGAGTTCGAGGCTCCGTCTACATGAAGGATCCAGATGTCTTCCTCGGGTCCTGGCTCCGGCAGCCGGTCTTGAAGGCTCTCCTCTACCCCCTTGCCCAGGCCTGCACACTCGACCAAGAAGTCAGCAAGTACCTATGCCTTCATGGCCGACCTTGGCCTGTAAGTGATGTCGAACTCACTGAGCTTGAGTGCCCACTTTGCCAAGCGCCCAGATGTGTCAGGTCGGCTGAGCACCGCTTTCAGTGGATGATCCATCAGGACAGCGATGGGGTGCGCTTGAAAATAAGGTCTGAGACGCTGAGCAGACACGATTAGTGCAAAAATAAGTTTCTCAGACCAGGAATACCTGAGCTCCGCATCACGGAGGAGTTTGCTTGTGTAATACACCGACCTTTGCATTCCCTGGTCATCAGTCCGGACCAGGACCGAACTGACGGCCTCCGGGATGACCGCCAGGTACAGGAGGGCTCCTCTCCTCCCTCAGGCCTAGAGAGCAGCGATGGGGATGCCAGTGTCCTCTTCAGCTCGTCCAACACCTCCTGGCACTCCTCCGTCCAGGTAAAGTCGTTCATCTTCCTCAGCACCTTAAAAAAGGGCCGGTAGCGGTCGGCAGACCTCGAGATAAATCAACTCAGGGCGGCTATCCGACTGGTGAGTCACTGCACTTGCTTCTTGGAGGTGGGTTGCTCCATGTCCAAGATAGCCTGGACCTTCTCCGGGTTGGCTTCTATCCCTCTTTGGGTTACTATGAACCCCAAGAACTTTTCGGCGGACACGCCGAAGGCGCACTTTGCCGGATTCAACTTCATCTGGTGAAGCCGGAGGTTATCGAAGGTCTCCGCCAGGTTGCCGATGTGGTCCGAAAGGGGCTTGCTCATTACCAGCATATTGTCCACGTACACCTGCATGTTGCGGTCGATCTGGTCTTTGAAGACTTTGTTGACCAGCCGCTGGTACGTGGCCCCAGCATTCTTGAGGCCGAATGGCATCATCTTGTAACAGTAGGTTCCGCGGTCAGTGATAAAAGCAGTGTGCTCCTCGTCCTCCGGGTGCATTCGGATCTGGTTGTACCCAGAGAAGGCATCCATGAAAGAGAGGAGGCGATGCCCTGAAGTGGTGTCCACGAGCTGGTCAATCTTTGGAAGAGGAAAACTGTCCTTTGGGCAAGCTCGGTTGAGATCGGTGTAGTCCACGCAGATCCTCCACTTGCCGCTGCTCTTCTTCACCATAACCACGTTCGCCAGCCAACTGGGATACTGTACTTCTCGCACAAAGCCGGCGGCGAGGAGCTTCTCCACTTCTTCATTGATGGCCTTTTGCCTTTCTGCAACAAAACTCCTCTTCTTCTGGCGGACAGGGCGACACCTTGGATCAACATTCAACCGATGAGTGATGACTTCTGAGGGGATACTTGGCATGTCAGTGGCAGACCAGGCGAACACATCAGCGTTCGCCCAGAGGAAGTCTAGCAAACAGACCCGCTCTTTTTCCGGGAGCTGGGCTCTTATCTGCATAGTCTTCCGAGGATCCGAATCGAGAGGATACGTCAACAGGTGCTCCACGGGCCCTCCCCTGGAGTTCTTCTCTCTTAGGTCGAGGTCGTCGATATCAGGGCTGAGCTCAGCGCCCCGGGCACCTGGGACCGTCTGCAGGCAATGCTGAACGGGCTGGGCCGTCCCTCTCATCACTCCCATCCCAGAGGTGGTAGGGAACTACACCAGCAACCTCTTAGTGAAAATGACAGCGTCCAGCTGGTTGAGCCCTGGATGGCCGAGGATGGCATTATAAGGTGATGGGAGCTTGACAACAGTAAACGTCATCATGACCGTACTCTGCCGAGGTAAGGATCCGGTAGTGACAGGGAGAGTGGTTTCCCCTTCGACCCCCATCGAGTCTCCAGTGAAGCCCACGAGAGGGGTGTGCACCGGCTTTAATTGATCATGAGACAGGTTCATTCAGGAGAAAGCATCATAAAAAAGCACGTCAGTAGAGCTCCCACTATCCACCATAATGTGATGTACAGGATGTTTTGCGATGTACAGGATGTTTTGCGATGGTCAACTCGACCACCACTGCATCATTATTTATATTTTCATTTTTATTCCACTTTTCAAAGGGGAGTACAATCTCTGGGTCTCCCGCCTCCCGGGCTCTTTTTGTCGCACGCCCGATCCCCCAGGAGATCATGCCCACTGGCTTCTCCGTTGGGCAGTTATCAATTGCGGGGACCGGGGGAAGGGCTGCGAGCGGCTGTCCCTCTACCGGGGCTTCGTTCCTCACAAACTTCCTGAGGTAGCCCCTTTTGATCAGCTCCTCAATTTCTCACTTCAGATTGCGGCACTCTTCCGTGTCGTGGCCGTGCTCGCGGTGAAATTGACAACATTTTATCTTGTCACGGATGCTCCTTGGATTCTGAGGAGGAGGTCGGCGGAGGTAGTGCTCACCCTCAATCTCCATGAGGATCTTCGTCCTGGGAGCGAGGAGAGGGGTGAACGTTCTCTCCGGGGTAGAACCGCTCTTCAGCTTCGGGCCTGGACGAAAATTCACAGGTGGTCCAGGCTTCCGAGTCCCAGGGGCATCCTTTGGGGCAGGCTTCTTTGAGGGCTTCCCGTCCAGCTCTCGCCTGGTGCGATCGGCCTCCTCCGCTCGGATGTACTTATGAGCACAGAGGAGGAGCTCAGAGTACGTCCTCGGGGGCTTCTTATCCAGGGAATATGTCAGGCGAGAGGTTTTGAGCCCGCGCTTCAACGCCAGCATGGCGACAGGCTCGTCCAAACTATAGATTTCCATGGCAGCGATCTTGAAGTGGGTAATGTAGTCCCGCAGCAGTTCCTGATCCTGCTGGTGGATAGAGAAGAGGCTATCCACCTCTCTTAGCACCTTCTGGCAAGCATCGAAGTGTGCCACAAACTTTCCTTCCAGTTGATGGAAGGAGCTGATAGATTCCGACTCGAGACGAGTGAACCAAACTCGAGCGGCCTTCCGGAGGGTGGGCAGGAAGGCAATGCATAGGAGAGCGTCCGTGGCTCCCTAGACCCTCATGAGAGCCTTGTAGCTCTCTAAATGGTCCAAGGGATCGATGGACCCATCGTAGGGATCCACCTGAGGCATGCGGAACCGACCCGGAATCGGTTCCTCTTGGATTTCCCGAGAGAAAGGGACCGGGCATCGTAGCCCATTGGATCTGTTGGGAGCTCTGCATGTCGGCAAAGCGGCGGGCGAACTTCGCCAGCTTGCGCTCGTTCTCCTCCAGGTGCCTCTTGGCCTGGCGCCTGATGGCCTCGTCGGTGGAATCTTCTACCAAGGCCACTGGAGAAGGGGGTGCCGATCGGTCTCGGCGAGGGGCCTTGTCCCGTTGGCACCAGCTGCGCCGCGCCGTCTGGGCGTCGTTGGCCGGGGATCGACTCTTGTGATCCGCCGAATCGGAGTAATTCCTCTTTGCGGGAGTGGTGGCTCCCGCGAGGGTTGGAGACTATCCGCGGATGAGAGGGCCTGCCTTGGATGGAGCGCAGGCTTCCGCGGGGTCCCGTGGCTCGAGCCGCGGGGGTCCCTGGCTGGGGCTGAGTGGTCAGGGAGCGCTGCTGGTGCTGCAGTTGCCGCACAGCAATGGTCAAGGTTTGCAGCTGCTGGATGACAGCTGCAAAAGGTCCGTCCACCGGGGATAGCTGAGGAGGAGGAGGTGGACCATGAAGTTCCCTCTCCGGGCTACGCGGCCCTTGGGGGGAAGGAACTTCCCCCACTCAGCTGGCAAATGCTTCGCATCCATGCATCACCACCATGGTCGGAGCGCGCTTTCGCCCATGGAGAGCTTGCTCGCACAGGGGTTACTGTCCTGCCCCCCCTTCCTAGCGCGCCAATATGTTGCCGATCTCACCGTAGTGGCAAGTAGCTCTTGAGCTGGCACCGGTCTCGGACTCTCTCACCTTGAGATCTCCGAGCTTCCGGACCTGCAAAACAAAGTCAGAGACCCTGGCCGGGGGTTCCGGCGGGGGCACTCCGACGGTCAAGTTAAAGAGCGGCGAGATAGAACATATCCCCTAAGGCGGGTTCCCGAAGGATTCCCGTGCTTAGAGGAGATGTAAATGAAAGAAGTGTGGGGAAGAGTGGAGTTGATGCCCAGCTCCCTGCACTGAGTTCACCGAGCTCACGCCTGAGGACTCTCAGGATCATTCTCTTGGTGTTTTTCTCCTTGTTTCCACTTACTTCTCTGCCCGTTTTTATCATTCCTTTTATACCGTCAAACTGCCTCCACTTGCCTTTCTCTCCAGGGGCTCCCTCCCACTTCTCGTCCTTCTCTCCCCTTCCTCTTCGGGTCCGGGAACTAAGTGGCCGGACCGCCTCGCCCGTCGTGTGTCATGAAAAAGGGAGGGGAGACTGGAGAGGCTTTAGGCCGAGTGCGGGAGCTCTCCTTTCGAGGCGTTGATGGTGAGCGTCCAGCCGCTTTGGGCTCCTGTCCGCAAGGATTCCGTTTCTCAGTTACGGGGCCCCATCCGACTGGTGTAAACGAGGTTTCGTGTGTCACTGCAGACCGTACTGGCGCCCCCTACGAGGCGCGGCGCGTGCAGCCCGAGTGGCGATCTTTGCAACCCGCGCCCTTACTTTCCCGAGGCTTCGCAGAGTATGGCTGACCTCGGTCGAGATGGACCCGTCGGAGGGCGCCACCTGGTGGAGGGGCAGAGAAAGCCTCGACTTCGGCCGAGGTAGACCCGTCTTCGGGTGCCAGCCGACAAAGGAGCAAGAGGGCCCGACTCGACCTCGGCCGAGGTGGACCCGTCTGGGGGTGCCATCTGGTGAGGGAGAGAGGGGCCGATAGCTTCGGCTGAGGTGGATCCCTCCCGGGTGGGCACCTGGCGGAGCGGCAGAGAGGTGCTTGACTTCGGCCGAGGTGGACCCGTCTCCGGGTGCCACCTGGCGAAGGAGCAGGAGGGCTCGGCTCGACCTCGGCCGAGGTGGACCCGTCTTGGGGTGCCACCTGGCGAGGGAGCGAGGGGCCGCCAATTTTAGCCGAGGTGGACCCCTCCTGGGTGGACACCTGGCAGAGTGGCAGAGAGGTGCTCGACTTTGGCCGAGGTGGACCCGTCTCCGGGTACCACCTGGCGAAGGAGCAGGAGGGCCCGGCTCGACCTCGATCAAGGTGGACCCGTCTTGGGGTGCCACTTGGCGAGGGAGCGTGGGGCCGCCAGCTTCGGCCGAGGTGGACCTCTCCTGGGTGGACACCTGGCGGAGCGACAGAGAGGTGCTCGACTTCGGCCGAGGTGGACCCGTATCGGGGTGCTACCTAGCGAAGGAGCAGGAGGGCCCGGCTCGACCTCAATCGAGGTGGACCCGTCTTGGGGTGCCACCTGGCAAGGAAGCGAGGGGCCGCCAGCTTCGACCGAGGTGGACCCCTCTTGGGTGGACACCTGGCGGAGTGGCAGAGAGGTGCTCGACTTCGGTCGAGGTGGACCCGTCTCCGGGTGCCACCTGGCGAAGGAGCAGGAGAGCCCGGCTCGACCTCGGCCGAGGTGGACCCATCTTGGGGTGCCACCTGGCGGGGGAGCGAAGGGCCGCCAGCTTCGACCGAGGTGGACCCCTCATGGGTGGACACCTAGCGGAGCGGCAGAGAGGTGCTGACTTCGACCGAGGTGGACCCGTCTCCGGGTGCCACCTAGCGAAGGGACAGGAGGTCCCGGCTCGACCTCGGCCGAGGTGGACCCATCTTGGGGTGCCACCTGGCGAGGGAGCGAGGGGCCGCCAGCTTCGGCCGAGGTGGACCCCTCCTGGGTGGACACCTGACGGAGCGGCAGAGAGGTGCTCGACTTCGACCGAGATGGACCAGTCTCCGAGTGCCACCTAGCGAAGGAGCATGAGGGCCCAGCTTGACCTCGGCCGAGATGGATCCGTCTTGGGGTGCCACCTGGCGAGGGAGCGAGGGGCCGCCAGCTTCGACCGAGGTGGACCCCTCCTGGGTGGACACCCGGTGGAGTGGCAGAGAGGTGCTCGACTTCGGTCGAGGTGGACCCGTCTCCGAGTGCCACCTGGCGAAGGAGCAGGAGGGCCCGGCTCGACCTCGGTCGAGGTGGACCCGTCTTGGGATGCCACCTGGCGAGGGAGCGAAGGGCCGCCAGCTTCGGCCGAGGTGGACCCCTCCTGGGTGGACACCTGGCGGAGCGGCAGAGAGGTGCTCGACTTCAACCGAGGTGGACCCATCTCCGGGTGCCACCTGGCGAAGGAGCAGGAGGGCCCAGCTCGACCTCGGTCGAGGTGGACCCGTCTTGGGGTGCCACCTGGCGAGGGAGCGAGAGGCCGCCAGCTTTGACCGAGATGGACCCCTCCTGGGTGGACACCTAGCGGAGCGGCAGAAAGGTGCTCGACTTCGGTCGAGGTGGACCCGTCTCTGGATGCCACCTGGCGAAGGAGCAGGAGGGCCCGACTCGACCTTGGCCGAGGTTGACCCGTCTCCAGGTGCCACCTGGCGGAGAAGCATAAATACCTCTCCCCGAACGGGGGATCTTTTAAAAAAAAATCACGTGGTACTGACCGTGTCCAGCTGGACCTGACACGCGTCCCACGTCAGCGATGTAGCCATATCAGGAAGTATTCACTACATGGATTATATTCCAAGGGTTACAAGGAGAGTTATTTCTCCTTTCACTCCTACCAGATTCCCTCCGAACCCAGTAAGGGGTGCTGAGATTCTTTGTAATTTATCTCTCGATAAGTTTATCTTATGAAAAGCATCATAAAGTAAAACCTCAGTCGAGCTTCCATTATCCACCAAAATTCTTCTTACATCATAATTTGCTATGATAACAGAGACAACTATAGGGTCATCATGAGGCACTTGGATCCCTTGTAGGTCATCATCAGAAAAGCTGATGATGTTATTGGTCAGTGGTCTCTTCGAAGCACTGTCTTCTCCGTAGTATGATCGGCGATGCAGCATGCCGACCATTCCATCGATGGGTTGTTGATTGGGAAGTTCCGCGCCATCGGTGATCTGCTTCTGGGCAACTCCTTCAGCTTGGCAATCTTGGCCGTAGATGTATTTTCCTAAATACCCACATTTGATCAGGCCTTCGATCTCGTCTTTTAGCTGGATGCATTCTTCTATGGTGTGCCCATGGTCCCTGTGAAACCAACAATATTTGACCTTATTGTGCGAGGCTGGGGGTGCTCGCATCGACCGAGATCTCTGGAGAAAGCTTTCTTTTTTGATCTCCATCAATATCTTCTCCCTTGGGAGAGATAAAGGAGTGTAGGTGTCGAATTTGCCAACTAGGTTTTTCGACTTTGGACTGCACCATTGAGTCAGGGTGTCCTCATGGCTAGATGGCCATGGCTCATTGCTGCTCTTTGGATTCTTCTTCTTTGAGACAGGTTTCCCTTCAGCTTGCACCAATTGGTGGCTTGTTCTTTAGTTTGCGCATATTTTTGTGCGCATGCCAGCAGTTCAAAGTAACGAGTGGAGAACTTCTTATCCAAGGAGAAAGTGAATCTAGATTATCGAAGTTCCTTTTTCATGGCGGACATGGCAACGTGCTCATTGAAATCTGGAATTTTCAGTATAGTGGAATTGAAGCAAGCCACGTAATCTCTCAGAGTTTCGCCTTCTTGCTGTTGGATAAAAGAGACTATCCGAATTGCACGGCATTTTTCGGCTAGTCCTGAAATAAGCCACAAATAATTTTTCTAATTATTCAAAAGAATGGATGGTACCTAGATAAAGACTTGAATATCACATCTGTGCGGCTTTCTTGAGGGTTGCTGGGAAAGCAAGGCAATGGAGGGTGTCAATTGCCTCCTGAATCATCATATGGACTTTGAAGCTGCCTAAATGGTCCAGAGGATCAGTATTCCATCATAATGCTCCAATTGCAGGATCTTGAAGTGTGATGGAATCTTTTCCTCTATAATTCTTCTGGAGAAGGGTGACCATGAATCATAGGCCATCAATCATTCGTCATTCTTTCATTAGTCGTTAAGTTTGGCGACCCATAATTTCAACTTTCGGAATTTTCTTTCGAAGTTATCGTGTTGTCGAATCCCCTTGCTTCGATGGGAGCTTCTTGGGGTAGACTCATTGGAGGAGACATAATAGGACCTATGGCATTTTTCCCTAAGTCAGCTCTCCCCATATTCGTGGGGTCGGGAGTCTTGTAGTGTAGAACACCGGTTCAGGGAATGATGACGCCGAGAGTATTGACTTGGTTCTGGGTATTGAACCTCTTGTAAAGGAGATCACCGGCTACACCTCGAGGCAATCGATTGTTGTTGCCCGCTGATCACTGCTTCTTAGAGATTTTGAATGGCAGTGGTCAAAGCTTACATTTTGTCTAAAAGAACGCCAATTTGCTGTTGTCCCATGTTTATTGCGGGGGCGATGTCTTCACCATCCAAGGGTGGGTCGTTCTTCTTGGATGGTGGACGACCTCTTCCAGTCGAAGTGTTCTGCACTCTTTCTTTCACCATTTTCTCTTTCAATATTTTAATCTTCCCCTTCCTTCTGGTCGAAGTATTCTGCACTCTTTCTTTTACCACTTTCTCTTTCAAGATTTTAATCTTCCCCTTCCTTCTGGCCAAAGTATTATGCACTCTTTCTTTCACCATTTTCTCTTTCAAGATTTTAATCTTCCCCTTCCTGGCGCGTTAATCTATTATGATCGAACCAAAATGATCGTTCCGCACTGTCAAGATTTACCCGATCAGACTTCTAATGGTCTTGCAAAACAAACTCACTCACCGGAAGATTTTTGGTAGGGGACACTCTGATGCTTAAGTCAGTAAGGATTCGGATAACAGATATAGAATCTTAGAGAAAATGAACAAAAAATGAAAGGAGAATATTTCAGCTAGTTACTCTTACTTATCCTCGGAGATCTCCTTTTACTAGTATTTATAGGTACGGGCCTTAACAAAATTTAATTGAAATGACCTTTGATAGTTAGTTTCGATATTATTCCGTTGAAAACTAACACATACCTGTTATAACAGTAGTTCGTTATTCTAGTATAATAACCAAATTTTTTTTTACTGTTTTTATTATTTTTAGAGTTGGTCGGCCTTTAGATATAAGCCAACCTTTACAGGCTGATCGGATTAATAATTTTGTAAATAATCGGCTGGCTTCCATTCCATCTTCTGGATTTGACACGACCTTTTATCTACTCTTTAGGCTAATCCTGTCCTTTTACGAGCCGGCCGCTTGACTTATCACTATAAATTTCATCTATTTGCTACCCCACGCGGCACCATTATTACAATTTGAGTCCAGCCAGCCGATTCGCCCACTAAATTATGCCAGTATACGGTACAAACAGAATGTTAAATTCTAAATCATTTTGACAACAAAGTTCGGCACCATACAGTCCAAGATTGCAACCGAGTATAAGACCCGCAAGAAATCTTATATGATCATTATTATCAAGATGCGATAGTGGTAGAATAACTTATTAATTATAAAAATGTTAATGTACAAAAATATGTACCAAAAATGAGGGCAAATACATGTAATTTCTGCCTCAATATACTCCTTAAGTTGATAAATTTTCATCAAAGTTCATACATGCATTTGCATCATCAATTTGTTCATCTCCCGATTCTCCCACCAACTCTGATCTTGTTCGGCTACTCCCACTACCATCTTCTTGCAAATTTCCTCGCTACACCGTTTCTCAATTGACAGCATTCATCTCCCACTTAACAGCAGGGAGGAACCATATATGTGAACTGGTTGAAATCAAAAAATGGATCAGTTAGAGACTGGATCTCCTACCTGCAGAGCCTGCTTTCATTCTGGAAAAAACAGAATGCAGCATAGATCTCCAAAGGTCGGAATGGAAGGAAATTTATCTATCAAATTAGAATAGTTTAAGCAGCAGAAAAGTTCCATAGCAATCACAGCAGTAAAATGTCAGTCTAAAGCCCCAGACATGAGGACTGCCAAACAAATTCTTCTATAGCCATTAACTACATTTGAAGCAATTTCGTCATCAGATCAAGCTACCAATCTTTCTCATAATCTGCACGAGTATAAAATACTGCACCCAATACATGGTCACAGCACTTGGATATAACCAAATTATTTAAGGCATGGTATTGACTACAGAATCTTTATATGGAAGTCTACTCAGTGAGACAAAAGACAACATACAAGACAAAGCTGGCCAATAAGACAAGCAGCAGTTGTTCAATGGTTCATGCTCAGCCATGTGGAAATGGATAGTCCTATAATTTTGGAATTAGTATTGAAATAGTGAATCTAGTATTACACTTACCAGCCATAAAGTTGTTTGAAAAACCTCCAAAAACATTGCTTGAGTTTATGCAGTTCAAGCACATAATGGATGGAAAAGCCAAACCCAGAAAATGAAAATCTTTATATTGGACATATGGCACGTGGATCTATTTTATACCGAACTTACCAGTTTAGGTAACTATCATATACATACAGTTCAAAGAGGCCTAGCAAAATCATTAAATCATGGCAACTAAATCTTGGCTGAGTTTTCACAGGTGTGAGTAGATTTGGGGCCTGACCAACCAAATAGCTCCTTTGACAGAGATTTACTTTATATTAGTACTTTAAGCCCAGTGCTTATGCTGCTGAAAAGACTGAATCAAAGCTGTCATGTCGAAAGGGACCGAACAGCAATATTAAAGCTCATGGAACCTCAAAGAGAAGGAAATCAAATTCAGCAAACGATTAGTGCTACAGCTTTGGACATTTTATTAGGCACCCGAGATTCGAGAGCCGACTGCTGTTTAAAAATCCCCCCAAGGCACGTTATCCTCATGTCCAACTATAAGGTTTTGCAGTTTCAAGAGCAAG
Organism: Areca catechu; assembly: GCA_021397845.1. Classification (NCBI taxonomy): domain Eukaryota; kingdom Viridiplantae; phylum Streptophyta; class Magnoliopsida; order Arecales; family Arecaceae; genus Areca; species Areca catechu. Next base: position 3,651,589 of record CM038040.1, on the reverse strand, counting down.
CATATCAGACCTGACAGTTCAATGCACAGTTGACGTCCTGAATTAGTTCTATTGGGACGGAGCACAATCTATGCTGATCAAATAAGAAACTGTATAACTAATAATTGCCAAAAAGACCACCAATGAACCCTGTTACAGTAGTAAACAAGATCCATTCGGCCCTGACACGCATCCTCCTTGGAGGCTGGCGCGGCCATGCACTTCTCCACCTCGGCCCCAGTTCGGCCACATATTCCGCCACCTCGGCCCTGCCTCGGCCAGATACTTTTCCACCTCGGCCAGGTGCTTCTCCACCTCGGCCTCACTTCGGCCATGAGAAGTCCAACTTCGGTCATTCAGTTCAGCTCGGCACCTCAGACCGCGCCGATTCAGCTCTTCCGCCCACGGCATGCGCCCAGTTTAGTTCAGCTCGGCAAGCCCGTGGCACGCCCAGGTCAGCTCCAGCTCGGCACGCCCACGTACGCGCCCAGTTCAAGCTCGGCACGCCCACGGCATGCGCCCAGTTCAGTTCAGCTCGGCAAGCCCGTGGCACCCCCAGGTCAGCTCCAGCTCGGCACGCCCACAGCACGCACCCAGTTCCAGCTCGGCATGCCCACGGCACGCGCCCAGTTCCAGCTCGGCGTGCCCACGGCACGCGGCCAGTTCCAGCTCGCCTCCACCCGCGTGGAGTCCGACTCAGTCTTCTCCGGCTTCGCCGAAGCTCTGCGCCCACGGTCAACCTCTTCCGCCCTCGATCCAGCCTCCACCCGCGGCACGCCCAGCTCTAGCTCGGCACGTCCGCAGCAGAAGGCTTCCGCTCGTGCCAGGGTCTCCCCCGCGCCCGGTCCGCCTCGGGCCCCATGCGACGGTCTGCTCCCGGGCCGGCGTCTTCCCTGGTGCGGAAGCTCACTTCGGCCAGCCCGGCTACGCACGTGTCCGGCGGTGCCCAGTCCGGCCCAGCCACCGGAGAGCAAAGCACGCTGGGACAAAGCTTTCCGGCCCTTCCTGCCCTCAACTGTAGCCGTCGGGTCGAGGCTCTCCGGATCCGTCCACGCGGTGGCACCCCTGGAGCAGCTCGCTCGAGCCGGTTCAGCAGCCCGGCATCCCGTGCCGGTTCAGCTCTGCTCGCACGGAGCCCCGTTCCGAAGCAGAGCTCTCCAGTCCGGCACGCCTGCAGCAGATCGACCCCAATCCGGCTCACCCTCGGCATGCTGAGCTCCCGACCGCGGCACGCCTGCGGCACATCCGTGTCCTCCGTGCCAAGCTCTCGTCCGCGCCTTCCGCCCAGCTCCGGTCCGGCTCAATCCGGCTTGATCGCGCCACCGGTGCTCCTCCGCCCGCGCAACGACCACGCCCGGTCTGGCTTGCCTCCACCTGCGTGGGGTCCGGCGCACTCTCCTCAGACTCCGCCCGAAGCTCTGCACCCCAGGTTCCGGCTCCGCCTGCCTGGGCCTGGCTCTGGCTTCGTCGACTTCGACTCCGCCCTGCGTCCGCCCACGCCCGGATCAGCTCCGGCTCTGCTGACTTCGGCCCTGCCCAGTCCGGCAACGCTTAGCATGGCATTCTCCCCCGTGAAGAGCGCTTCTCCACCCACGGTCTGGCTTCTCCCGTTTCAGAGCAGCCCCGCGGTCCGGCGAGCCGCACCCATCAAGCTCCGTTGCGCTTCGACGGACAGCCCGCCTCGATCTCCACATGCACGGGGAGCGACATAGCTCCATCTCAGTCCGGCGTGGATTCTCACCCTGGCTCGCGCGTCGCCCAGCAGAAGTGGAGCAGCACCTCAACTCGCCTGGTGCACACCCACCGTCAACCTGGGCCCCGCTACGATCCAGCTCCGCCCAACGTCCGCTGCGGGCAACCCAGTGCTACGCTCCAGCAGGTTCCGCGCGCAGAGAGATGCCATACCTTGATCTGCTGGGCCTTTACTCGACCCACGCATGCAGGGACTTTACATACCTCGCGCCTCGCACCTCGAACCGTGTGCATGAAGGACCTTCACCTATCTCTCTTGATCCGTATATCATCGTCTCCATCCCAGGTACGCTTCTCAATGAACAGGTACAGAAAAAGCTTGGATGGTAGCCCAACACGTCAAATCACCATCCCTAATACGCCTCCTACAAGGAGGGCTATATTAGAGCCTCCAGATGACAGTTTATACCAATCAGGAAAGAGTGCCCAATCCAAGGCACTGTGCTCCTTCACCAACCTCCTGAACCACCTGGAAGGAGAAGGTTGACCAACCTATCTAAGCCTCCCAGGCCTATACCAAGAAGAACGTGCCCCTCTAAACACCAAGAGCTGCTCGTCTACATAAGAGCAGCAGGAAGAGGTGAGAAGGGGTAAGAGACAACACACTCTCTTCATTCTTACATTATCATCCATTTTCTATCACCCTCTGGCAGCAGAGTCCCCCAAGCTCTCCGCCTCAGAGGTCTTTTATTTCCTTCGATCGTCCTACTGACTTGATCGTCGAAGTGTCTTTGTCGGAATCCCCGGCGCAGGTCTTCCCTGTTTTGCAGGTATCGCCCAATGGAGGAACAATACGGAAGAAGATTACTCCTCACCTGAGAGGCCCACAGGAGGACCACCACAGTACCAAGTCCCTTTCATCCCAACTACGACTATGTTCCCCTTGATCGTCTCCGACTGACGAGCCCGGTGATGCTGGCGGGGAATCCACTCACCTAGGCCACATAAGAACTACTGGCCACAGCGATCTAGGCGGCAACAGATTGGCGCACCAGGTAGGGGGCAGATCCACACTCCTCAACAAGGTGGGACGATGGTTTCCACCTGTCCTTGGTCCCTGGGGGGTAGACTGGGGGCACGGGGATGGGGGCACGAGAACTTCTCCCTCTCTCTCGAGGCTCCAAGGAGCGGCCTCGACCAAAAAACCTTGAGCTGTGAATGTGCATCGCCACCCTTGACAGGGTAACAGGCATCAGGCCAAGGATGGAGGCACCTCCCGACGGTGCCACCATCCAAGAGCCCCACTAAAAAAAAAAAAAAAAAAGAAAGAAGAAAAGAGAAAAAGAAGAGAGGGAGGAAGGATCTGACCATCGTGAAGAAGAAAGAAGCCCATGCAACGAAGCTTACTCCTATGCAACGGGGCTTGCTCCCATCCAACGGAGCTTCCCCCCATCCAACGGAGTATGCTCCCATGCAACAGAGCTTACTCCCATGCAACGGGAGTCTCTTCTCCTCCCAAGCAATGCAGCCATTTTTCTCATGCAACGGAGTATGCTCCCATGCAACGGAGCTTATTCCCATGCAACGGGCTCTTTCCCAGAGCCTCGTTCTCCCATGCGACGGAAGCTTCCTCCCATGCAATGGAAGCTTCCTCCCATGTAACGGAAGCTTCTTCCTCCCATGCGGTGGAGTACCATGCTCACGTGCAACGGTCCACCATGCGGTGGAGATCTATTCTCCCGTTCAACGGAGTCCTCTTCTCCCAAATGGAGGTCTATCCTCCCATGTAGAGGAGTTCTATTCTTTCTTGAGGTAACTCCTCCCTCCGCTATCTTTGCAGTACAAGAAACTATGTTTTAGTTCTGCAGGAAGATCTCCTATGACGTCATCAACGGAGCCTCAAGCTCCTATGCAAAGGGGTTCCATGCTACCATGCAACGGGCTCTCCCAGAGCCTCGTTCTCCCATGCAACGAAAGCTTCCTTCCATGCAACAAGGTTTTCTCCTCCCATGTAACAGAAGCTTCTTCCTCCCATGCGGTGGAGTACCATGCTCCCATGCAACGGGCTCTCTCCCAGAGCCTCGTTCTCCCATGCAACGGAAGCTTCCTCCCATGTAACAGAAGCTTCTTCCTCCCATGCGGTGGAGTACCATGCTCCCGTGCAACGGAAGCTTCCTCCCATGCAACAAGGTTTTCTCCTCCCATGTAACAGAAGCTTCTTCCTCCCATGCGGTGGAGTACCATGCTCCCATGCAACGGGCTCTCTCAAAGCCTCGTTCTCCCATGCAACGAGCTCTCTCAAAGCCTCGTTCTCCCATGCAACGGAAGCTTCCTCCCATACAACAAGATTTTCTACTCCCATGTAACGGAAGCTTCCTCCCATGCAACGGGCTCTCTCCCAGGTAACAGAGCCTCGTTCTCCCATGCAACGAAAGCTTCCTCCCATGCAACGGAAGCTTGCTCCTGGAGCTCCTCCTCCACAGAACCTTGTTCTCCCATGCAACAAAGCTCCCTCCCATGCGACGGAGCCACCTCTCATGTGACGGAGCCTCCTCCCATGCAACGAAGTCTCCCCCATGCCATGCAACAAGATCTCATTTCTCCCACTCAGCGGAGTCATCTCCCTCATGCAACGGAGCCTCAAGCTCCCAGGCAACTAAGGTCTCCCCTCCTCCTATGCGACGGAGGTCCGTCCTCCCATGCAATGGAGCCTTGCTCCCCCATGCAACCGAGTTCTGTTCTTCCGTGCAAGGGAGTCTCATTCTCTCCTGAGAGGGCGGCCGGCGAATTTGATCCCGACCTGCTCAAGGAAGGAACATATCTTTATCTATTCATATGACTGGAGCTTAACAGGTAACTCCTCCGCTACATTTACACAATGAAAAACTGTCACAGTTCTACAGGAAAAGCTCCCAGGAGCTCTCCAACACCTCGAGACGGGAAACACCAGAGGTCCCGCACCAAAGCCAAGAAGCTGCCAAAGCTCTGCATTCAAGCTAAGAGTCAATCAAGCCTCTCGGTAAAATAGAGCTAAAGCCAAAGCTCCCTAATGGAGCCAAGCTCCTCACCAAAGTCAAGCTCTTTGATGAGACCGAGCTCTCTACTAAGGTCAAACTCCCGTTGAAGATGAAGAAAACTAACCCCTACTATGGTTGGGGAAAGCAACGAACGAAGCACGATTCCCGAAAGGAAGAAGCAGTGAAGGCTCAGTCACTTCACGCACATCATGTGAAACTTTGGAGTAGGATTTTGCCCTCCACACCATGCGAACATAATGCAAAGGGTGGTCTTATTCCTCCATACAACATGGGCATTAGGTGGTACAAAACTAATAAATGCATGATCGTCACCATCATTAAACATTCTCGGCCGATTGGGATGTGCAAGGCCAACCACCATGGGAAGCTTCGGAGGCCCAACCATTCACGGCCCTCCTAGCATGGCGATCCAGCAACTCTGCCATCTCATGAAGGAGGTAAGAATCCCTCCTCAATAATTAAAGTTCCCCTCTGGTGCAACTTTGTTCTTCACCAACACAGGAACTCACCCGTCCAACTCCAAGTCCGGCGAAGTTAAGAGCTGAAGCCAAGCTCTTCACTGAACCCCGCATCTACCTCCTGACTATCGTCCGGAGATGTCCATAGGCAGCTCTGAAGGTCCAACCATTTACGGCTCGCCTCCTAGCATGCCAAACAGCTCTGCCACCTCATGAAGGATGTAAGAATCCCTCCTCAATAATTAAAGTTCATCTTTGGTGCAACTTTGCTCTTCATCATTACAGGAGCTCGTCCGTCCGACTCCAAGTCTGACGAAGGAAGCCCGAATCCCAGTTCCGGCGTAACGGAACCCAGTTCCGGTACAAAATCCCGGACTTCAGTCTGGAAGGTAGCGCAGAACCTAATTCCCTCACGTGATCCCAGACTTCAGTCTGGAAGGTGGCGCAGAACCCAGTTACCCCACGTGATCCCGGACTTCAGTCTGGAAGGTGGCGCGGAACCCAATTCCCACACGTGATCCCGGACTTCAGTCTGGAAGGTGGCGCGGAACCCAGTTCCCCCACATGATCCCGGACTTCAGTCTGGAAGGTGGCGCGGAACCCAGTTCCCCCACATGATCCCGGACTTCAGTCTGGAAGGTGGCGCGAAACCTAATTCCCCCACGTGATCCCGGACTTCAATCTGGAAGGTGGTGCGGAACCTAGTTCCCCCACGTGATCTCAGACTTCAGTCTGGAAAGTGGCGCGGAACACAGTTCCCCCACGTGATCCCGGACTTCAATCTGGAATGTGGCGCGGAACCTAATTCCCCCACGTGATCCTAAACTTCAGTCTGGAAGGTGGCGCGGAACCTAGTTCACCCACGTGATCCCGGACTTCAGTCTGGAAGGTGGCGCGGAACCTAATTCCCCCACGAGATCCTGGACTTCAGTCTGGAAGATGCCTCGGAACCCAGTTCCACCATGAAGGCCCGGACTTCAGTCCGCGTGTTATCCCTTGAGTTCCTCCGCCAGGATGGCTCCCCCGAGGTCGAGCATTGCTCCCTCAAGGTCGAGCATCTGGTTTGAGTCGAACTCCTGCTCTTTGGATTCCTCCGCCAGGTTGGCTCCCCCGAGGTCGAACATTGCTCCCTCGAGGTCGAGCATCTGGCCTGAGTCGAACTCCTGCTCTTTGGGTTCTTTCGCCAGGTTGGCTCTCCCGAGGTCGAGCATCTGGCCTGAGTCGAACTCCTGCTCTTTGGCTTCCTCCGCCAGGATGCCTCCCCCGCGGTCGAGCGTTGCTCTCCCGAAGATGAGCATCTCACTAGAGACGATTTCTCTCCTGCTTCTTGGGCTTCTTCAACAACTTCCATGCCTTCATCAAAGGTTCCGACAGATACTTTGAGCTCGGCCATGATGACCATATGCCCAGTCATGTATGTGCATCCAAGTTATGCACCTCCCCAAGCTCGGCCATGATGACCATATGCCCAGTCATGTATGTGCATCCAAGTTATGCACCTCCCCAACCTCTTCCTCCATGGCACCACCTTCTATCTGGTCAAAGAGGAGTCAGACTGAAGTACTTGCACCATAATAACGCAACTAACCTTATGTCAAAGCACCTACAGGCAAGTAAGTTTTAAAAAACAAACGCCTTCTACTTTGTTTTGCAGGCCACTCCCTGTCCATGAAAAGGACAGCCAGACTTGATGCCTTCATCTAGGCCATCAAAGATCAACGGCTAAACCTCCGATAAGGTTGGTTTCATTTAGCGACTAACTTCTTGCAGCCGGTACAGAGCCCGCTAAGGTGCAGAGCCGAATGGATGATAATACTCCCTTTATCCAAAACGAAGACGTTTTGGACTCAGGAAGTGGGGGCATCTGTTACAGTAGTAAACAAGATCCATTCGGCCCTGACACGCATCCTCCTTGGAGGCTGGCGCGGCCACGCACTTCTCCACCTCGGCCCCAGTTCGGCCACATATTCCGCCACCTCGGCCCTGCCTTGGCCAGGTACTTTTCCACCTCGGCCAGGTGCTTCTCCACCTCGACCTCACTTCGGCCATGAGAAGTCCAACTTCGGCCATTCAGTTCAACTCGGCACCTCAAACCGCGCCGATCCAGCTCTTCCGCCCACGGCATGCGCCCAGTTCAGTTCAGCTCGGCAAGCCCGTGGCACATCCAGGTCAGCTCCAGCTCAGCACGCCCACGGCACGCGCCCAGTTCCAGCTTGGCATGCCCACGCACGTGCCCAGTTCTAGCTCGGCACGCCCACGGCATGCGCCCAGTTCAGTTCAGCTCGGCAAGCCCGTGGCACGCCCAGGTCAGCTCCAGCTCGGCACGCCCACAGCATGCACCCAGTTCCAACTCGGCATGCCCATGGCACGCGCCCAGTTCCAGCTCGCCTCCACCTGCGTGGAGTCCGGCTCGATCTTCTCCGGCTTCGCCGAAGCTCTGCACCCACGGTCAACCTCTTCCACCCTCGATCCAGCCTCCAACCGTGGCACACCCAGCTCTAGCTCAGCATGTCCGCAGCGAAAGGCTTCCGCCTGTGCCAAGGTCTCCCCCGCGCCCAGTCCGCCTCGGCCCCCGTGCGACGGTCCGCTCCCGGGCCGGCATCTTCCCTGGTGCGGAAGCTCACCTCGGCCAGCCCGGCTCCGCACGTGTCCAGCGGCGCCCAGTCTGGCCCAGCCACCGGAGAGCAAAGCTCGCTGGGATGAAGCTTTCCGGCCTTTCCTACCCTCAGCTGCAGCCACCAGGTCGAGGCTCTCCGGATCCATCCACGCAGCGGCACCCTTGGAGCAGCTTGCTCGAGCCGGTTCAGCAGCCCGGCGTCCCATGCCGGTTCAACTCTGCTCGCACGGAACCCCGTTCCGAAGCAGAGCTCTCCAGTCCGGCACGCCTGCAGCAGATCGACTCCAGTCCGACTCACCCACGGCACGCTGAGCTCCCGACCGCGGCACGCCTGCGGCACATCCGTGTCCTCCGCGCCAGGCTCTTGTCCGCGCCTTCCGCTCAGCTCCGGTCCGGCTCAGTCCGGCTTGATCGCGCCACCGGTGCTCCTTCGCTCGCGCAACGACCATGCCCGGTCCGGCTTGCCTCCACCCGCGTGGGGTCCGGCGCAGTCTCCTCCGGCTCCGCCCGAAGCTCTGCACCCCAGGTTCCGGCTCCGCCCGCCTGGGCCTGGCTCTGGCTTCGTCGACTTCGGCTCCGCCCTGCGTCCGCCCGCGCCCGGATCGGCTCCGGCTCCACCGACTTCGGCCCTACCCAGTCCGGCAACGCCTAGCATGGCGTTCTCCCCCGTGAAGAGCGCTTCTCCGCCCACGGTCTGGCTCCTCCCGTTTCAGGGCAGCCCCGCGGTCCGGCGAACCGCACCCATTAGGCTCCGTTGCGCTTCGACGGACGGCCCGCCTCGATCTCCACATGCACGGGGAGCGACACGGCTTCATCCCAGTCCAGCGTGGATTCTCGCCCTGGCTCGCACGTCGCCCAGCAGAAGTGGAGCAACACCTCAGCCTGCCTGGTGCACACCCACCGTCAACCTGGGCCCCGCTACGATCCAGCTCCGCCCGGCGTCCGCTGCGGGCAACCCAGTGCTACGCTCCAGCAGGTTCCGCGCGCAGAGAGATGTCGTACCTCGATCTGCGGGGCCTCCACTCGGCCCACGCATGCAGGGACTTTACATACCTCGCGCCTCGCACCTCGAACCGTGTGCATGAAGGACCTTCACCTGTCTCTCTTGATCCGTATATCATCGTCTCCATCCCAGGTATGCTTCTCAATGAACAGGTACAGAAAAAGCTTGGATGGCAGCCCAACACGTCGAATCACCGTCCCTAATACGCCTCCTACAAGGAGGGCTATATTAGAGCCTCCAGGTGACAGTTTATACCAATCAGGAAAGAGTGCCCAATCCAAGGCACTGTGCTCCTTCACCAACCTCCTGAACCACCTGGAAGGAAAAGGCTGACCAACCTATCTAAGCCTCCCAGGCCTATACCAAGAAGAACGTGCCCCTCTAAACACCAAGAGCTGCTCGTATACATAAGAGCAGTAGGAAGAGGTGAGAAGGGGTAAGAGACAACACACTCTCTTCATTCTTACATTATCGTCCATTTTCTATCACCCTCTGGCAGCAGAGAGTCCCCCAAGCTCTCCGCCTCAGAGGTCTCTTATTTCCTTCGATCGTCCCACTGACTTGATCGTCGGAGTGTCTTTGCCGGAATCCCCGGCGCAGGTCTTCCCTGTTTTGCAGGTATCGCCCAATGGAGGGACAATACGGAAGAAGATTACTCCTCACCGGAGAGGCCCACAGGAGGACCACCACAGTACCAAGCCCCTTTCATCCCGACTACGACTATGTTCCCCTTGATCGTCTCCGACCGACGAGCCTGGTGATGCTGGCGGGGAGTCCACTCACCTTGGCTACATAAGAGCTACTGGCCACGGCGATCTAGGCGGCAACAAACCCATTCATCAATTTGATCGTTTACTCACTATAGATGCCTATGCTAGCTAAATTATTTGTCTACCACATTACTAAATTAACAAATAATGTCATTTTTTATACGCAGATTTGTCATGAATTCACCTGCTAGTCACATAAACACCAAAAGCACATTTTTAATCCATCGATGCAGTTCTATTTATAATAAATGTATTCATATCTCTCCAATCTTTTGTATAATAAATTGACCATATTAAGAGAAATTTTCATGAGGCTAAACCAAAAGATAATAATTAACAAAAAACTTATAGTAGGTGAATTTATGTATAGCAACAAAAATAGGCGTATAAACTAGTTATTTTGGCAAATCAATAACAGAAATACTAGTGACAATGCATGACTAGCATACAACTTAAATATTCTACTGATTAACTAGAAGCAACTCACATGAAAAAAGGAAGATGCAGACCTTTATTTCAATATCTTGGCTTCAATTTCCTCCAAACTCAAGCCTTTTGTCTCCGGAACATAAAAGAGTACAAATAAAAGCGAGAGCAATGCAATAGCTCCAAAAAAGAAAAAACATTATCTGGTCCGAGAAGCTCCTGCATAATAAGATGCAAAGATACAGGATGATCCCAGTAAAAGAGAAGGCAAAACAAACAACATATATATCGGAGCATTTTCATTCCTACATTATGACATTGTAAAGTGATACAGCACTCTGTTGTACGTTATATCTTGTGAAAAAGGCAATGACCAGAGAAACATAGTCACATAAGAGTGAACTTATAGGTCTCTAGCTCATCTAGTACCACCAAACAGAATGAAAGCAGAAATAATTTCCAGAGATGATTATTGTTAACTAGCTATTTTCCCAGATAATACAAAATGCTGTAACCTTTCAGCATTGCTAATTCATGGAGTATGGATGAAATAAACTAGTATTATTTCAGAATCTCATACCCTCAGCAAATAGCAGGGCAATAGTCATGACCATGCAAACAATACACAAAAACAAAATACTTTGACTTTGCATAAAAACATTATGATTGGTGATAGCATTTCATTAGCTACTCCTATACAAAACATGCACAAGAGCATCAGATGGAAAAGTAGAACTGCATTTCTGTCTCACATGTAAGATGGCATAAACTGTAAATTTCCACCCAAAACTTGAATGACTGGCTAAGTTGGCTGAAGTAAGAGAGTTATAACTCATTTTAACAAGAAACCAGTGCTAAGAATTAAGAAAAAGAGTTGATATTGTCAAATTCAGGTTTCTTTGCAAGATTAATACCCAAATCTATTATCTGCAAGATGCGAATACCTGTATATGAGTCTCCATGCAACATATATTTTAGTTGAAACTGTAAGAAGCTTCGGTTAAATACGATATCATCTCTATTTGTAGCTCATATAAACAAATGAAAACAGATTATAGAAGGTTCGCTTGCATCAACAATAACCTCGAAACCATATAAAAATGTATTAGGAATAGCATCAACCATCTAATCAGATAGCGCATTACACAGTCCTATGATCCTAACAATCAAATAAATAATTTACACCAGACAGGGTCTTAACAGGTGCATCACTAAAATGTGAAATGTTCAGGATTATTAAACTTCACCTAAGTCACGTGGCTACTGGTTTATATGTTATAAGCTGGCTATGCTTGCCCTTAAAAAAAGAATTTTCATAGTTACCTTCAATGGTGAAAAGGCAAATGTTACTAACGCATTAGAGCCAAAGTTGGTAAGAACTGCAAGACTGATTCCACGTCCTCTTGTACGCAGTGGGAAAATCTCTGAGACCACCAGCCAACTAATTGGACCAAAAGATACCTAGAAATCACATAAAAATATAGCATATTCAGTGTAACAACAATAAAGTTAAGTCTACAAAGGATTGTACTTATATTTATCCTGATACATGACTTATATGTATGGTATAAATGGACTGGAAGATACATCACTATGGTAACTGAGATATCCCATCCTCTGACTGCATTTTGAAAGCAATCATGGATGAATTAAATTAGCAGTCATACAATATTATAATACTATGCATAATACTTTACCTGGTAAGAACCAACATAGAGAAGTAAAGCACCTACAGCAAACAGAGGGAAGCCTCCAAGAAATTTGTAGTAAGCAGCCAGGAGGAACAACGAAAGCACCTACACCACTCAGAAATTAAAAAGATTAAATCATGTTCTTTTCTTTTCTTTTTTTTTGGCAGGGGGTTTGAATTACTACTTGACATAGCTTCTGGTGCACATAATGTTAGGACAATATGGGACATAATTAGTATTCCTAAAAATGGAAGGTATAGCATTTCTCATCATCCAATATCACTAGAGAAGTACAGAAATGATAATAAATGGTTAACAAAGTACAAAATCATGAAGGAATGCCAAATACGTACAATTCCACTAACACCTCCTATCAATAAAGGACGCCTCCCAAGGTTATCAACTTTTAAAACAGCTATCCCAGTCATCAGCAGCTGCAGGAAGAGAGCAGATATTCTATTATTTCATAAGCAATGCAAATGCTAGTTCTTTACATCTTAAGCATTGTGCAAGGACCCCAAAAAACAAAATGAACAAAGAGGAGAGCCCCTACCAGCAAATAGATAAATAAATAAATAAAGAGCAGAACATCATCTATGAGCATGATGATGAAAGAATGATATGTCATGTAATTGTGATAGAACAACCAACAAGCCTCTTTTGCACAAAACAATCAACAAACTTCATGCCATAAATGCATCTAAACAACAAGAAAGGGAACTGTTTCACAATTAATAAAAAAAAATTTAAGAGAAATACTCATACTGAAACTGTTACAGAGGCCAAATATGAACCCCATGTCATCTCATTTCAGAGAATGGAATGAATATAGAGCTTAAAGGATTACTAAAATTAGAGGCATCATATCCTTATAACCTTTTTTTTTCTCTTTTCCTTCTCTTGCTGAACCATACCCATGTGCAATACACATACCCAGTTCTAAATATCAACTGTAGACAGTTTGGGTAACATAGATCAAATCTAGTTTCCATTTTGTTTTGCAGATTTGTGTGTGACCTAAATATATTTAATGTGATTATTATTTTTCCACACCCTGGAAGATTTATAAACTGAAAGTGCTAATGAATCATCAGCCCAATGATTCTATATAAGAGGGAGTAATCAAATGGAATCAGCAAACCTTGTAACACGAAGACAGGATCACATCATTAAACCAGTCAAGTATGAATAGGACAAGCATGAGGCCTAAACGAGAAGAACAAAACTATCAACCTTATACCTTAAAGATCCCAATCACAACTGAAACCCTAGCAGCATCAGAAGCAGCTGAAAATCCAGCACTCTGCAAAAAAGATCCAGTAATGATGGTTAATAACAGAATCAAATTAAAAGTAATCACAAAATCCTTTTTTGTTTTCAACAACGTAAAAGCTCTTGTCCAATTAAATACCTGAAGAATGGAAGCTGCATAGTATAAAACACTTGGTTGCCCTGTTATCTGTCAAAGATTTCTAATTCACTTAGCAACAGGAATTTTATCGTATCTGTAAATTTAAATTCATTATCCAATTGATACAAATTAAGACCACTAGATTAAAATAAAATACTAAGTACTAAAAAATTATCAGGCTAAAAAAAAAATGTATCTGATGTATAAGGTCAATAAAGCAACACCTGTTGAAAAAGGACCAATCCTCCCCCAATTATGAAGGCCTTCAAACTTGCTCCTTGAAACATCTCCCAGAAACTGGCTTCTTGTTCTTGTTTAGCAAAAGCAGCCTTCAGGGAGATCAGTGTGTCATCTATTTGTCCCTCCAATACTTCATCACCAGGTGGACGACCCCTTAGTTTTGTTAAGGCATGGATAGCCTTCTCTTTATATTCCTCCAAGGATCCTTTACCTTGAACTGCCTTGAGAAGTAACCACCTTGGAGATGGTGGCAAAGACCACATGCCTATCCCCATTAAAACTGCAATTGGGGCACTAAAACCATACATGTAACGCCATCCTCCGACAGCACTAATCTCAATGCTCCCCACAAGGTAACCCAACTGCATATAAATTCAATGGTCACTTAGCTAACCAAAATGTTTAGATATTCAATGGGAAACATGGGTTTTTTTTTTTTTTTTTTCTTTTTTTTTGAGGGGGGAGGGGGGGGCACAGAACTGTTGCTATGTCTACAAACATATAAATAATACCAGTATCCCAAGAACAATGAAGAGCTCCTTTAGAGAGATCAGTGTTCCACGTATCTGTGAAGGGCAGGTTTCAGCAATATAGAGGGGACCACCGTGCATAGCCTGCGATAGGGGCATCATGATCAGTTATAAAAGCTCATATAAATTCAGCCACTCAAAGAAAAGATTATAAAACGTTAAGAAATTTGAATATTACTGCATAGGGCAAGCTAGACAATAAGCAAAATAACAGTCCCTCAACTTCAATTATTATAGTCAAAATATAATGTTAATTTTCATTTAGAGAAGGATAACGAGGAAATAGAATAACAAACTCATCTGAAAGTCATACTTGTAGAAATTTTCTTCCAAATGCATTAGAAAATTAGTGCAAAATAATGCATGTACAATTTGATGATTGCTGAAAGTTTTCTACATTTCTCAAATCCTGGATTACATGACATTATGCATAGATTAAGAAAAATATTGTCTAAAATATACTTTACATGACAAAAAGGTTTGGGGATGGGTGGTAGGTTCAACGTATTGCTGGTGGACTTACAATGTTGCTCTCTAAAAACTCTGACAACATGGATGTAGAAGTGACACATTTGCTTCTCATTCTAGACTAACAGAAATGTTGATGACAATGTCAAAGAAAAAAATTGTAGCTAAGAACAACTTCAAAATGCTTTTTTTTTTTTTTTTTTGATGAAACAAAAAGGGTAGGGGGTTTTACCCCGGTGTAGCTCCCTGTAACAGGCCCCCAGCCCGCTAGACCATGTTCGATTCGGGCCGCAAGTTTTTCCGCGTGCCTTTCCCGTCAACTGGCCGAGTATGTCAGCCTAGCCCCACTACAGCGCCGGAGTTCCGGCAGCGCAGCCCCCCAGTCACGTGCCCCAGACTTAATCTGGAATTTAATCGAGTCACCGGCGGGATCATTCCTCGAACCCGTGACCAATGGAATATACACAAGGACCGCGCCGCGCCTTAACTGACCGCGCTATCAGCTGAGAACGACTTCAAAATGCTTTTGACTAGATGCTTTTCAAAAATGGCAGCTGATAGGAAATATCATTTTACCAGATCAATGAAGGTGAAGAACACCATGATACCACTCATAAGAAGGGCTTCAAGTTTGGATAGCTGTCTTAGTGGGATATTGAATAATTCTACAAGACAGTAAAGTACATGTATGTATAGTGGCAGTTGATTCAGGACAGTGTAAGACTTTCTACTTTATTGGATCACATGGAGCTACTCCAGCTCATTTGTTTAAGCTTGATTGATTGCTTTCGAAAAAAATCAATTATACAAGAGCATTAGCACTCTAGCCCCTTAATACTATGATGGGAAGTTCAAAAAGAAATGAAGCAAAGAATCTCTAGATGACATTTGCTAAATTAATTTGAGAATATATTGTTTCTTTGTTACTTATGATTCTTTTTGGACTAAAGGCTCTAGGTTAGCAAGGCTGACTAAAATATCTTAGACTTAGCTCTTTAGGAAGCCAAACTTGAAACATGCTCTATCTTTTCTGTCTATTTGTCACTTAGTAATCTTTACAGGAAGGATAATTGAGATAAATTTACACATTCATTATGATCTTTTCCATATTCTTCCTATGCAAGTATTTCAACAAAAATTGGCAGGCATAATCAGAAGCATCAAGCTGGCTTTACTCACCAGACCTATGCCAATGCCATAAAGAAATCGACCTATAATAAGAACAAGAAGGTCAGGTGCATATCCAGTGATCAAGCCACCAACCACATATAGTGCAGCTGCTGTAATAAGTTCTCTTCTTCTTCCTACACCAAAAATTCCAAGGAGTAAGTACTGAACCACTAAGTTAACAGAAGGCTAAAAAATAGGCTATGCACCAAGGAAATAATTACCAAGAAGATCTGCAATGGGGTAAGCGATGATAGAGCCAGCAAGAGCTCCATAGAGGGAGCCGCTGACCTGAATTCCGACAGAATTAAGGAAATGAACTAAGCAACCCATCCATTAAAATTTTCAAGAAATTGGGAAATCCATGCAATATAACACCGACAATTTAAAAAAGCAGGCCAACACATTACCACGAGCCCGAGCTGTACGGCTGAGAGATTGAACCAGGTAGTCCCACTAAGCTCTGCAGACTACAAAGAAATCGACACAATAAGAAAATGCTACATAAACGCCGACGTTGGAATCCCTGATAAAAGAACCTCAGCAAATTCACATGGTCAATCTTTTCAAGGGAAAAAAAGCTTTTGGACGAGGCCTTAACAGTAAATCAGTGATTCAACACATTCTTGTCTTACTTGCAGAGAGATGGAAGCTCCAGATGTAGCCCCAATGTCGTAACCAAACAGGAGGCCCCCCAACGCCGGAAACAAAAACCTACCAATTTGGAAGAAAAGCAACTCTTTTCAGTCATTCAACAGCATAAGAAGTTCGAAGAGAAAACAAGAAAAGCCGCCGCGCTCACGGGAGGATGACGGAAGACCAGGTGAAGGCCTCCTCGGCGCCATCCGAATGCGCTGCGTCGTCGGAAGGAGATGGGGCGTAGTCCTCTTGCGCTTTGGCACGAACCTACTCCTCCAGACAGTTCAAACGAAAGGGATCAAGAAATCCATCTGAAGCAAAAGAAGAAATGACCAAGGGATAAAGGGATGACGACGATGGATGTACCCCGAATCTGGGTGAGGAGAGGAGAGGTATCTGGGTCAAGCCGAAGGGTTTCGTCTTCTTGATGGGAGGAGACAGCGGCGAATCAAGGCGGCGGTGGTTGCGGCGGCGGCCGCCGGATTCGCCGTGGAGGAGGAGTTGGTGGTGGGGGGTTTTGGCGGGTTCCGGTCGAGATGGGAGCAGCGACGCGGGGGAAGAAAGGGCCAAAACACTCGCCATTTGATCCCTCGCTTCTTAGTTCTTAATTGGAGCAAGAAAAGGAAAGAAAAGATCTGATAAAAATTCGCTTGCTTTTTCATAACCGGAAAGGAGAGGCCCCCGCTAGGGCCCGCGCCTCTCCTCCTATTTTTCATTTATTAAATTTATTTTATTAGTAATCATAATTTTTAAGAAAATATGGGACGGGTAAGTAGAATGCTATGGGTAGACATTAAAATTTATTATATTTTTTTAACATAAATTTTAATAAACTTTAAAATTAATAAACTTTAAATTTTAATAAACTTTAAAAAATATGGGACGGGTAAGTAGAATACTATGGGCAGACTATACTCTGGCGGGATCTCT
The DNA here is from genome assembly GCA_021397845.1 of Areca catechu. NCBI lineage: Eukaryota > Viridiplantae > Streptophyta > Magnoliopsida > Arecales > Arecaceae > Areca > Areca catechu. The sequence continues at coordinate 3,634,530 of CM038040.1, read as the reverse complement.
TAGCTAGGGCACCGACTGTTATCCCTCATATCTCTTAGATTGTGGGGAATGGCCGTTCCATCAGATGCAGGATTCCTGGATTTCTGACATTCCTCTGATTCGGTGGCCCACTTTTATCTCGATTCTCGTGCCCTTCTCTATGACCATTGCTGACCTTCGGCAACCGGGTCTTGCAGATTGGGATACTGACGTGGTGCTCACCACGTTTGGTGCTATTCTTGGGACCAGGGTTCTCTGTATCCCATTTCCGGTTCATACTGGTCCGGACGTCAGAGTGTGGCACCATACGACGTCTTCCCAGGTTACTATTTCAGATATCATTCGAAGGACCCAGCCTGGTCAGCAGTATTCCAGGAGCTATCGCTGGATCTGGACTTTACCAGTCCACCCTAGGATGTCTCTCTTCATATGGAAGCTTGCTTGGTATCGGCTCCCCACCCGGGAGCTACTCAGCTCTAGAAGCATTCATATTCCTCCTGGGTGTCTCTTTTGCGACATGCAGTCTGAGTCTCAGATTCATGCTATATTTCACTGCCCTCGAGTGATGAGGATCTGGACTTTGGTGGGCTTCCTTGATCCTACTGTGTTATCTGATACCATGCCTTATGTGTTTTTTGATATTCTTCGGACGGCGCCGACACTTCAAGTATCCTTTACTGCTTATATGGCCTACTATATTTGGATGTCCAGAAATGAGAGGATCTTTCGACAGAACAGATCCTCTCCAACGATGATCGTTGAGAGAGCGAGGACGGCGGCTATGGAGTATTGTAGAGCTCACTTGTTGACGACGGAGACCTGGAGTTCCCTGTCTGCTCCTCGAGCGACTCGGAGGGTGTTTGTCTCCTGGGTACCCCCTCCTCCGTCTGTGGTCACGATCAGCTTTGATAGGAGTCTTCGATGCAGGATGGGTAGTGCAGGTTTTGTTATTAGGGATTCCTGCTTGGGCTTCCTTGCTGCCGATGGCATGTATCTTATGGACTTCTCTGTTCCGACTCTTGAACTTTATGCGACTTGGTATTAGATATGCACGGCAGATTCTCCGTCGTGATCGCCTGGTTATCAAGGGTGACTCAGCGACCATGGTTTCTTGGATCTCGCATCCCTCTTCTACGGCTACGGATCACCCTATGATCCGGGATATCAGACTTATGCTGCAGGGTTGTGGCTTTATTTCCATTAGGCATATTTATAGGGAAGCAAATTCAGCTGCTGACTAGGTAGCCTTCTTTGTAGCTCATCATTCGGGGTCAGTTTTGTGGTCTGACTGGCGCTCTGCCCCTGTACAGTTTAGGGATGTTTTACTTGCAGACTTTTTAGGTTGTATTCACATTCGCTTAGTGAAATGAATACACCGATTTACCAAAAAAAAAATTAATATATTTTTATTAACAAAATTATTAATTTCATAATTATAATATATTTTTTATCAATATATACTTAAATAAATTAATTATTAAATAAATTAATATATATTTAGATAAATTAATATATAATTTGTTGAATTTAGTGCTCACCAATATATAGTATATGTTCAAATCATACATACTTAGCGATTTACTAATACATAATATAAGTCTTTTTTATATACACATGGTAGCGATCCAATATATATCTATAGAAAAATTAATACATAATTTTCTGAACATAATGTCAACTAATATATAGCATATAAGTTATATATATTTTAAAAAAATATTCATTCGACATTCTAATATATACCTTTAAATAAATAGATATATAGTTTATAAAATATGATGCTCATGAATATATAGTACATATCCAAAATATATATATTTGATGGCTTACTGATACATACTTGTAAACTTTTTTGATACATACCCAATAACGATCTAATACATATTTATAGATAAATTGATACATAATTTTTTGAATATATAGTATTCATCAATACACAATATATGATTAGTTAATATAAATCTAGTAAAATATTCATTCGATATTTTAATATATATATTTAGATAAATAGATACATAATTTTTATAATATGATGCTTTTCAATACATAATATATAATTAAATGATATACATTAGATGGTATAAGAAAGAAAGAGAATATTATAATTATGAAATTAATAACTCTATTAGTAAAAAAAATATTTAACTTTTAGACATACTATTTAAAATTGATATTAAGTGAAACATGATAAATTATAAAACCTGTCATATATGATATTTTATAGTACCCGTCTCATAAAATTTTTGTTTTTATAATTGATATAACTAATCAACAAGGACTTCAACAAGCCTATGCTGAGATGGATTGAATATTTTGTGTAAAAGATTAACCTTCCCATGCATGAATCTACCGTTGGATCATCCATGGTACAAATCTCCGATCTTCTCCATTCATCACCTCCCGGAACTTTCAAAGAAGCAGTAGACGATCCAGCGGTGGATGCATATAAAGGAAGGTGAATCCTTCTTTCGCATGAAAGATTTATCCCGAGTCTACCCATACTTTTTTATATATGTTGCATGCAAGTAGATCGCAATATGATGTAGGGGAACTGCTTTAGCTTGTATGGACGGGGATATGGATAGGTGATGGATGGTGGAATTAGAGCTGATCATAAGTTGGACCTTTGGCCTAAAATTTTTTCATTTTAAATTGGGCTTTGAGTTGAAAGACAAATCTATTTAAAATTTAATAGTTTCTGTGCCAAAATCTGGCCATGATCAACTCCAAGTGGAATCTGGTTATTTTGATTTGAATCCCTGGCAACCCCCCATCCCATCTTTGCACAACCTAAAGATCTCCAAAGAATATTAAAGGTAAGATCTCTATATGGCGAAAGACGTGGTTACTTTCACAAAATAATAATGTCTTTAGTAATTCCTAGAATAATCCTGCATATACCCTCTAAAGGGGCAAAAAAAAAAAGTAATGACACTACTATAATACCTGGTTCAAAATTAGAAAAAAAATAAATATGAGAAGAATACTCTCGATGGGAGTCTTTTCCTCTTTCTCTAGAGGAACTTAATCGAGCCAGAATCAAACTTTTCTGGCTATAAGGAGGGATCTTCTCCTCTCCACGAATCTGAACTACCGGAGTTTTGGATATGGAAAGATTAAGACAAAAAAAGGAGGGAAAAAATTTCTTACCTTGGTTCTTCAACATCGCCGCTATCGTTGGATGCTAGACCAAGATCAAAGGTTGCATCACTGTGGATCGCAACCCTGGACAACTTTTTTCTGATGAAATCCTTGAAACTTTAAGGGGGAAGAGCACGAGGGGTGCATGTCCTCTATTTAGCTAAGCAGGATGAGAAGAAGGAAGGAGAAAAGAAAAAGAAAAAGAAGAGAAGAAGAAAAGAAAAGGAAAGGAAAAGAAAAGAAAGAAAAAAGAAAAGAAAAGAAAAGAAAAAGGAAGAAAAAGAAAAAGAAAGGAAAAGAAAAAGAAAAAAGAGGAGAGAGAAAGAAGAAAGAGAAAGAGGAGAGAGAAAGAGAAGAAATAAAGAGGAGAGAAAGAAGAGAGGTAAGAGCAAAGAGAAAAAGAGGAGAGAAAAGAGGAAAGGAAGAGAAAAGAAGGGTGAAATAAATAAATAAATATTCGAAAAGGAAGATCTAAAAAAATTTCTTTCCTCTAGAATAAAAAAATTATAAAGTTGGGACTAGGGATCAGTAGATAAGCTGCTGATAAAATTGGATAGAAAGTTTTGAGATTTATAATTGCTATAAAAATATTTATTAATATTAAGATTATTATTGTAGGAGGATGATTTTCCGGACAGGGAGCATTGAGCAAATTCTCTAGTACCTAGGTCAATATCCGAGTTCAGATTGGTATCTAACGTATTAAATCTGTCATCAAGTGATGTAAGGATTTCTAGACGCGATCACCAATTTATAAATATATTTACGTAGCATGATTTTGATCCTTGGATATAAGCATTGGCATGCATGATTGTTTATGCATTACATATTTTAATTTCTCATGACAGATAATTATGATTGCTGGTACTACTATTTATATTTTTTGTATGATATATTCCTATCAGATATGACTATTTAGATGGTTTGGATTATAATACCGATTATTGTAAATCTTGAAAAGAGCATGATTTGAAAACATATACGAGATATGATAAAGTGATAATTAAGAATAAAGGATGTTTGGACTAGCCACGTCATGGGATCATGGTTACTAAGATTATCAGTTACAGGTTGGAGTGTGATAATGAGATTGCCAATCATAGGCTGAAGTATGATATGAGATTACCAGTCACAGGCTAGAATATGATATTGAGATTACTAGTCACAGGCAGAAATGTAACAATAAGATTGCCCGTCATAGGCTAAAGTGTGACAACGAGCTTGCCAATCACAGGCTGAAGTGTGACAATAAGATTGCCAGTCATAAACTGAAGTGTGACACCGAGATTGCCAGTCACAGTTTGGAGTATGATAATGACACTGTCTGTCACATACTGAAGTGTGACAATGAGCTTGCTAGTCATAAACTTAAGTGTGATACTGAGATTACCAGTCATAGGCTAAAGCATGATCGTGATTAGTCCAGAACTCTAAAGAAGAAGAATGACTAAATTGGAACATAACAAGGAAACATGATTTTATCAAAAATTTTGTTATATATGATAATTGAGTTGTTTTGGTTGCATGATATGATATACTATTATTTTCTTGTTATTTTCAAACTGCATTATTACTGGTGTGACTGTATAGAGTCTTTATTGGGTTGTAAAGCTTACTCCCCACTTCTCTTTTTTTGGATCAGAATGTAGAGCAAGGGTCAGGTCGGGCATAAAATTGAGTACCATAATTTTTTTAGATTGTTTAGTTAGTTCTATTTTTGATACCTGTTATTACCGAATCTAAGCGATCCTCTCGTAGTGCCAAGATTCACCCGATCAGACTTTTGGCGAGGTCCTGCAAAACAAACTCACTCACCGGAGGATTTTCGATGGGGGACACTCCGATGCTTAAGTCAGCAAGATTTCAAGTAACAGATATAGAATCTCAAAGAAAATAGACAGAAATGAGAGAATACTTCAGCTAGTTATTCTTACTTATCCCCCGGAGGTCCCCTTTTACCGATATTTATAGGCATAGACCTTAACAAAATTTAGTTGAAAGGGCCTTTGGCAGTTGTTCTGATATTAAGGAAACTAACCCGTGCTTGTTATAATGGCAGTTAGTTATTCTGGTAGAATAACCAACTCTTTTTTTGCTATTCTCATTCCTTTTGGAGCTAGTCGGCTTTTAGATGTAGGTCAACCTTTAGGTGCAGGTTGGCCTTTACGGGTTGATTAGATTAATGAATTTGTGAGTGGTCGGTTGATTGCCATTTCATCAGCTTCTAGGCCTGATATAGTCTTTTATTTATTTTTTGGACTCATCTGGGCCTTTTATGAGTTGGGTCACTTGACTTATCACAACATTGTGCAGAGAAAGGGAAGAAAAAATAAGGCTTCCATCAGTGAATAGCAGGCGGAAGCCTTGTAATAAACTTTCGAGCAGGGCGGGGGTCGATGACCCACCAACCTTGGCCATGGAAGTCCTTCTTCAAGACAAAGAAGGAACTGAATAATAAAGTCATAGGCACTATATCTAAGTCATGACAAAGGACTAGAAAGGCGCATATTATCCGAATACTATTTGGAGTTAGTTGTGCCGGGATTATGTGGTAAAGATTGAAAATCCTAACAAAAAATGGATGAAGAGGAAATGAAGACCATCCTTCAGCTGCTCTTCATACACCGCAATAGATCTAGGAGGAGGTATATTTATCCTCTCACTGGAGTGAGGGATGAAAGCAGGTAAATCCTATGGAATCTTGTAATATTTTCATAGGGATGCTAACCTAGATCAATAATGGTACTTCTAATTGATTCGGGCCTCAGTTCCTCCCTATATTGAGGACCCCTGCCCTAGAAGGACCGTCACTACCGGAAGACTCACCCTTGCTCCTACCAGTCAAAGACCTATTGACGGTAGGAGTATCTAGAGACCTAACCATTATTATGAAGAGAAAACAGAGTCTGACTTGAGAAAAATGGAGAAGCTTAGAAAGGAGAAGGGTTGGAACAAAGATGAAAGAGGACCCCCCGAGACTAGGAACGAAAATGACGAAAAGACTTGGCCTTCGAGGAGGAAGGCCATTTATATAGGGAACGTCAATGACTCTGATTTCTTTCTCAAGCCACGAGAGCTGCCTCTGATCATGCCACGTATACAAATCCCAATCGACGGATACGTCCCGATGGAAAGAAGCTAATGCGATGGGAGAAAAAATAATATGTCAGGGTCGATCTATGTGAGCTCGGCGGTTAAAAGTGATGACGACCTTGATTAAGAGTTTGTATGCCTCCGATGATCCTGATCATGCCACGAATCCAAGATTTTTACCAAACATCGGTATCAAAAGCATCGACACGACCCTGGGATCTGAAGGATAACTTCCTCGCCAATGATAAGCTAATAGTAGCAAAGGCATTACGCTCAAAGATGATGAATTAATGTTGCCAACTGGAGCCGAGATATGCATCATTGAAAGATATTTTCTCTCACCTAAAAAAAAAACTCAGCTTTCCTTGTTAACTCCTATCATTCAAGGTATTAAATATTCCTTGGACTCGAAAGTTGGGAGGCAAATGTTGTGATAAGTCAAGTGACCCGACTCATAAAAGGGCCAGATGGGTCCGAAGAATAAATAAAAGGTCGTATCAGGCCCAGAAGCTAATGAAATGGCAATCGGCTAACCACTTACAGATTCATTAGTCCGATCAACCCATAAAGGCCGACCTGCACCTAAAGGCTAACCAGCTCCAAAAGGAATGAGAACAGCAAGAAAAGAGTTGGTTATTCTACCAACTACCAGAATAACCAACTACCGTTATAACAGATGGGTTAGTTTCTAATGGAATAACATCAGAACTAACTATTAGAGGCCCTTTCAACTAAATTCTATTAAGGTCCATGCCTATAAATACCGAAAAATGGAGACCTTCGGGGGTAAGTAAGATTAACTAGCTGAAGTATTCTCTCATTTTTGTCCATTTTCTCTGAGATTCTATATCTGTTACCCGAACCCTTGCTGACTTAAGAATCAGAGTGTCTCCTACTAGAAATCCTTCGATGAGTGGGTTTGTTTTGCAGGACCCCGTCAGAAGTCTGATTGGGTGAATCTTGGCACTGCAAAAGGACAGCTTGGGTTCGGCAACAACAATACCCATGTAACGAACAAGTTGGTCATTTAGTGATCATGAGTTGAACGAGTCAACTTTTTACTATTATTAAATTATTTTAATAGTATTTGGTTAATTAAATTTAATACTAAAAATGATGAGAATCTTGTATACTTAGGCCTGGCATAATCTCTAGGATGATACCTAGGATTTGTGCAGTCGATCGCATAGCCGATCTTGGTGCTGGGTTCGTGGCATGATAGAGTGGTATCAAAGCTTAAGTTATGATTACTTACTATGATATAAGTGGTTAGAAAATAACGTGGAGGTTATTAGGACACGATAGAATAATATCGAAACTTAGATTATGTTACATGAGACTATGACATAAGTGATTAGAATATAACATGGATGATACCGAAGCTTAGGTTCTAATTGCATGGGATCATGACATTAGTGATTAGGATATAACATGGATGATATTGAAGCTTAAGTTATGATTACTTAGAACTGTGACATAAGTGATTAGGATACACTACAAGAATACATAGTTTTAGCAACCGATTTTACAATCGATTTTGCAACAGATTAATTTTTTTAATAAATTAGCAAGCGATTTAATCGGTTGCAAATTCAGTTACAAAATTATCATTTTGTAATCGAAACAAAAATTGATTTAAATTTTTTAAAAAAATTTTACAACAAATTTTTCGGTTGCAAAATTATAAAAAATTAAAAATAATTTTAAATAAAAATTTGCAACCAAAATATCGGTTGCAAAAAAATTAATAAACTAAAAACTTTTTTAAAAATATTTTTTTAAAATTTTGCAACCGAATATTCGGTTGTAAAATTTAATTTAAAAATTATTTTAATATTTTGAATTTTATAACCAATTTCGCAACCAAATTTTTTTTATTTTTTTCTAAAAAATTTTTTTTTTGCAACCAATTTTGCAACCGATTTTTTTTTTCAAAAATTTATTTTTTTTCAATCAATTTTTTTATTTTTAATTTCAAAATTTAATTTTTTTGTAACCGATTTTGCAACTAATTTTTTTTATTTTTTAATTTTTTTTGCAATCAATTTTGCAACCTATTTTTTATTTTTTAAAATTTCAGAAATATATTTTTTTGCAACCAATTTTGCAACCAATTTTTTTTTAGAAAATAATTTTTTTGTAATCAATTTTGCAATCGATTTTTTATTTTTTAAAATTTCAGAAATATATTTTTTTGCAACCGATTTTGCAACCAATTTTTTTAATTTTTTTTAGAAATTAATTTTCTTGGAACCGATTTTGCAACTAATTTTTTTTTTTTAAATTTCAGAAATTATTTTTTTTGCAACCAATTTTTTAATTTTTTTCATAATTTTTTTTTGCAACCAATTTTTTATTTTTTAAAATTTCAAAAATTATATTTTTGTAACCGATTTTGCAACTGATTTTTTTAAATTTTTTTAGAATTTTTTTTTTTGCAACCGATTTAGCAACTGATTTTTTTTAAAAATGTTTCAGAAATTTATTTTTTTGCAATCAATTTTTTATTTTTTTTAGAAATTAATTTTTTTGCAACCGATTTTGCAATCGATTTTTTATTTTTTCCAGATTTTTTTTTGCAACCGATTTTGCAACCAAATTTTTATTATTTTCATATTTTTAATTTTTTTTTTGAAAATTATCGGTTATGAATTTAATTTTAAAATATATATTAATTTTTTTTATTAATTATGAATTTAATTCCCGGTTATCCCGCTCTGCCTCCAGCTCCACCGATCCACATCTCCTTCGATCTCCCTCCCTCCTTCGATCCTCCCATCGATAGATCTCCCCAGTTAAACTTCACCACCTTGGCACCTTTCTCGAGGTCGGTGCTCGGTGAGAAGACCTCCGATGAGGCGGCGATGAAACCCTAGGAAGGAAACCCTAAATTCGAAAACTCTATGATCAGGTGAGTTCTCCTTCTCAAATACAAGTCCTCTTCACTTGGTGGGGTGGCAGGGCTGCAAGTCCTCCCATGGACATCCGCTCCTGCTCCTCTCCCCATCTCCTGCTCCTAATCCTTCACCGTCATCAATGTCCATGACCGTATCCTCCTCGTCCTTGAGTCGGGACCTGGATCAGCAACTCTCCCTGACGGCACCGTATCCTCCTCATCCATTGATTACTTCCATTACCTGCTTGTACGTAGGGCTGGAAATGAGTTGGGACGATTCGTGACCCGACCTGACCCGACCTGGTTAGACTCGACCCGATCCGACCTGATCCATAAATATTTTTGGATTATTTTTGGATCTTTAGATATATGACCTGATCCAACCCGACCCGACCCGAACCTAGATATAGGACTCAAATATTTTTCAAATATATTATTTATAATATATTACCAGATAAATATTTAAATATTTAATATTTAGTTTTAATATTTAAATATTAAATATTAAATATTTTTGGCCCACCCCGTGACTTGGGCCAAAACCGTAGCCCATGGCCCATGCTAGACCTATGTTAGGTTTAGTATATTTAACCTAAAGCTATCCGTTCGGGTGCCATAGATCTTGCCCCTTCTCCCTTCCAGCCGTCCCTCTGCCTTCGAAGCTGTTGCCCTAGCTACCCTTCCCCTCCGGCGCTCCCCCCAACGGCCGACATCTTCCCCTCCGACGCAACCTCCGGCCCATGCCAGACCTATGTTAGGTTTAGTATATTTAACCTAAAGCTATCTCGTTCGGGTGCCCTATATCTTGCCCCTTCTCCCTTCCAGCCGTCCTGCCGCCTTCGAAGCCGTTGCCCTAGCTACCCTTCCCCTCCGGCACTCCCCCTGACGGCCGACATCTTCCCCTCCAATGCAGCCTTCGGCCCATGCTAGACTTGTGTTAGGTTTAGTATATTTAACCTAAAGCTATCTCATTTGGGTGCCCTAGATCTTGCCCCTTCTCCCTTCCAGCTGTTCCGCTGCCTTCGAAGCCGTTGCCCTAGCTACCCTTCCCCTCCGGCGCTCCCCTCGATGGCCGACGTCTTCCCCTCCAACGCAACCTCCGGCCCTCACCTCGACGGGCGACGCCTCCCCCTAGCGACCAATGCTGCCTCCCACCTTCCCCCCGAAGGCCGAGGCCTCCCCCCTGATGGCCAAAGCCACCTCCGGTCTTCTCCTCGATGGCCAAGGCCTCCCACCTGATGGCCAAAGCTGCCTCCGGCCCTCCCCTCGTCGGGCGACGCCTCCCCCGAAGGCCAATGCTGCCTCCCACCTTCCCCCCGATGGTCGAGGCTTCCCCCCTGATGGCTAATGCCACCGATGGCCTCCCCCCCGACTGTCGAGGCCTCCCCCCTGACGGCCAAGCTCCGGCCCTCCCCCTGACGGGCGACGCCTCCCATTGGCGGCCAACGCTGCCTCCCACCTTCCCCCCGATGGCCGAGGCCTCCCCCCTGATGGCCAACGCCACCTCCAGCCTTCCCCCCGACGACCGAGGCCTCCCCCTGACGGCCAAAGCAACCTCCGGCCCTCCCCTCGATGGGCGACGCCTCCCCCCGACAGCCAAACCCGTCTCCGATGCCTCCCCCCTCCGGCCCTGAAGCCGTAGGTTAGTTTTTATTTTTTATATTTTAATTTTTAAATTTGGCCTTGAAGCCATATTTCATTAATTTTATTTTTATTGATATTTTAAGCTTATTGTTTTCACTTTTGGGACGGCTGCTATCTTTATCAAAATTATTAATTTATTTTTCTTGCTTCTGAGTTGTAATTAATAGCTTTCTTTATTAATTTTGTTGCATGTCTCATTATAAAAATTTGTTATACATAATTTGTTCAATGAAGCTGGCAATTTACTCCATCCTATTAGACATTCGATTGATCGTAACGAGATAGGTTTTACCTGACTCATGGTGGTTTTTATATGCAAAGTACATGTTATAATACTTAATTTTTTATTTTTTAATAGATTTTTTTTTAAAAAATTAAGAAATATATGATTAATTTTTATAGTTATTTATTTAATATTATTGAAAATACAAAATTAATTTTTATAGTTATTAAAAAATATATGACCTCTTGTTCTTTAAGTGATGAGGTATTATTTGGTAACATGAAACATAATTGACAGCTACTGGTTAGGACAAACTAATAATTGAGGCTATATGGAGAAAGGTTATTTATAAGTAAAAATATGAATAGTGTTGTTGGAAAGTTTTGCTCATTATTATGTTCTTCTCTGTTCTCGATGTTCCAACAGTTGCTTAATCATTTTGCCTTCATCAAGGTCATCCCTATACTAAATAGTAAAAAAACATGTTTTTTTTTCAATATGTTTGTCCATTGTAGAGCATTGAAACAAATGAGCATATAGGATTTGAAGTGTTTGGATGCAATTCACTAGTCCTCTTATACTATTATATTTATTCTAACTTATTGTTCGATATTCAGATAATTTTCTGTATTATCATGTTTTGATATGGTACAGAATATGGATATCTTTCAACTTCATAGTTGGATGTATAATAGACTTTTACCGGGTCGAAAGGGATATACCGAAGAATTTTTAAAGGGCATGGAAGATTTTGTACTCTTTGCATGTCAGCAACCTAACTTCAAAGTGAAGGAAAATTCAGATGCTTTTGTTGCAAGTGCAAAAATCTAAGGTACCTAACTACCGATGAAGTGAAGCTTCATCTTTACAAAAAAAGATTTGTACCGAATTACTGGTATTGGACATCTCATGGAGAGAGTGATCCTCGTGTCGGTAGGGTACCTGATTTGCATGCAAATGATCCTACTTTTGCACTAATGGATAATGATCCACAGAACACATATCGATGCATGATATTCGATACATTTGGAACAGAGTATGTACCTGACCATTCATCTAATGAAGGGGAGCCATTTTGAGGAGCCATGGGTATCATGGAAAAAAATACCGCACGGTGTAAAGGATATGTGGTTTGATGAGTTTAAGGCAAGTAATTTTGCTTCGATAGATATAACTTATTTTTTTATATTTTTATTGTCATTTAACCGGTTGTTGAATTCATAATAGAGGAGATATCAATTTCAGCCACCGGATGAAATGTGGGCACGTCGTAATTTTGAAAGACGTGGTGCGGCTCGACTAAAAAATCTCCTTGCTATTGCTAGAAGAGCTATGGAGAGACCGCCATGGCTAGGAGAACTTGTGTGGAATAGATTGTGTGAGCACTGGTGCACCACCCAATATCAGGAGAAGTCAGAAAAAGCAAAAGTAAATAAGGCTTCTGATAGCGATGGTTTTGGTCCTTCACGTCATACCTGTGGCTCTATCACTACATTCCAGCACAGATATAATTTGGTAAGCAATACCAACCAAAATCTTTAATATATTTATAATTCATATTAATAAAATATCTTGTTCTTTAAGATACAGACTTCGAAGACTGGTACTTTGCCTTCTCCATCTGAGTTATTTATTCATACCCATCAGAGGAAGGATAAGACTTGGGTTGACAGGAGATCAGAGCATATTTGTGTAAGTTAAATTTTTAATTTATTATACTTTTTTTATACTAACTGAATTAAATATTTCAATCTGAATTTAGACGTAACATGGAAGAGGTACAAAGTCAAAGCAGTGCTGATTCTAGCCAGTAGAAAACTCCACCATTGAAATTGGATGTATGAATTCGTACTGTTAGTGGAAAGAAGAAAGGAAGGGTGTATGGGCTAGGATTAGAGTCCACTGCATTGACAAATACATCAAAATTTTTATGATAATCTTCATTCCCCGTACAATGGTTGAATAGTAAAGAATTCCAGGAGCAAGTACGGAAGCAGGTTGAAATCGAAGTCAATGAATTCAATGCTCAGGTACAAGCTGCCGAGCAAGAAAGGGATGAACTGCGGAGGTGGGTTGAACACAATGAATGAATGTTGCAGGAGATATTAGCCAACATAAATTTTCAGCCTGCAGCAACTCCTGCAATTCATGCTTTTACTGGTAATCCTTCGCAAGGAACTGGAATGGATCCTTTTCAGATGTATCGTGCACAAGGATCACAACGGGGCGAGGAGGAGGATAATGATGAGGAGGATGAGGACGAGAAGGAATATGAGCATTAGCACATTATTCGTATTACCTTGCTCCACTGATTACTCTTATATGTTTTGCTTTATATTATGAACTGCACCTCTTGTTACTGTTATTTGTTTAGCTTTGTATTATGAACTACACCTCTTCATGTTTGACACTTTTGTTATATTTTTATTATTTTATTATGCATTTTCATGGATTGCCTCTTCTTGTTATCTACAGTTAGAGGCTGTGATGAGTTGCCTTGGTATCTTCATGATGTTTCAACTGCTGAAACTGTATGCTGGATCGAATCATTTTGCCTGGATATAAATGGTATTGCAAATTTGGATGCTTGCTATTATTGTAAGCACCATTTGCTGCCTTAGACCCTTCTCAATGTACAAAAGAGGCAATCCTGAGCTTCTGAATCTTATTGTTTGAAAGTTTTGTTCGATTTTTATTTTTTTATATTGTGCATTTTCATGGATTGTCTCTTGTTACTTACGGTTAGAGGCTGTGATGAGTTACCTTGGTATCTTTGTGATGCTTCAAATGCTGAAAGTGTATGCTGGATCGGACCATTTTGCATGGATCTAAATAGTGTTGTAAATTTGGATGGCTTGCTATTATTGCAAGCAACCATTTGCTGCCTTAGACCCTTCTCAATGTACAAAAAGAGGCAATCCTGAGCTTCTGAATCTTATTGTTTGAAAGTTTTGTTCAGTTTTTGTTGTTTTATCGTGCATTTTCATGGATTGTCTCTTGTTACTTGCGGTTAGAGGCTGTGATGAGTTGTCTTAGTATCTTCATGATGCTTCAAATGCTGAAAGTGTATGCTGGATCAGACCATTTTGCATGGATCTAAATGGTGTTGCAATTTGGATGGCTTGCTATTATTGCAAGCAACCATTTGCTGCCTTAGACTCTTCTCAATGTATAAAAATAGGCAATCCTGAGCCTCTGAATCTTCTTGTTTTTCATTATATCTGATGATTAATTACAGTGTTCAAGTTATGACTTATAGAATTTTTTGGCTGTTTTAGCTTCATTTTAACCCGTATTCAATTCCACTAAAACCCATTTGTAAATATGGCATTTTCTTTTCTCCCTCAGCTTTCACAAATATTACACATGTGCTTTATTGCATATATCTGCAAGGATGCCTCTTATCTACACCTTGATTGTTCAGGCACCTTTTTTACCCAGATCTATTTTTCAATTTTTTTCTTGCATTTTCTATCTGGAAACTTTGACTATCATTTTATATTGTAGAGTTTGACCAGTTTTTTGTCTTTCAAGGGACCATGAGATGTCAGTAAAATGCGTTAAAAACCATGCTTGGGTTGGTGTAATACCTGAATGCTTATGATATGATTTGATGTATGTAGCTGTTATTTTTGGGTAATTGGGTGTGATTGAATCCTTGAAATGAATATCTGCTTTGTGCCTAAGCTGCCTATGGATGCTTTATATGTTGCCATTGTGCCTAATGGATGTTTTATACTTCTCAGCTATCTGTGATAAATTTATAAAATTCAGGACAAAAATTTATTTTATATAAATTTTTTTAATTATTCAATTTTAGCAACTGATTTTGCAACCGATTTTATTTTATTTATTTATTTTTAAATTTAGCAACCGATTTTGCAACCGATTTTATTTATTATTTATTTTTTTTATTTAGCAATCGATTTTGCAATTGATTTTAATTTTAATTTTTGGAAATTATTTTCTTGCAACCAATTTTGTAACATTTTTTTAAATTTTCAGAAATTTTTTTAGTAACCAATTTTGCAACTGATTTTTTTTTAATTTTTCAGAAATTTTTTTTAGCAACCGATTTTGCAACTGATTTTTTTTTTATTTTTTAGAATTTTTTTTTGCAACCAATTTTTTTTATTTTTCAGGAATTCTTTTTTGCAACTGATTTTTTTTATTTTTCAAAAAAAATTTTTGCAACCAATTTTTTTTTATTTTTTTAGCATTTTTTATTTTGCAACCAATTTTGCAACCATTTTTTTTTTAAAAAATTAAAAATAAATAAAATCAGTTGCTAAATTTTGCAACCGAAAAAATCGGTCACAAATTTTTGCAACCTATATTTTTGCAACCGACTAATTTTGGTTGCAAAATCGGTTACAAATTAAATTTGCAACCGATTTTGCATTATTAGTAACCAAAAATCGATTGCTAATCCGATTTTTCTTGTAGTGATATAATTGAGTGATATCAAAATTTAGATTTTGATCACTATGGATTGTGACTTAAGAGATATTTGAACTTAGTATTATGATCAGTCGGGACATGATAAAAGTTGCAAGAATAGATTCAAAATTTGGAATTTTAATCTTTAGGTATTATACATAAGATCCAACATATGATTTGTGCAAAAAAAAAAGGGAATATGATTTTTGCCTTTAATATAAATAGTAAGATTAACCTAAGATGAGAGTAAAGAACTGAATGTTTTATACTATTTGATTATGATAAGTAAGCGTATGATAAATATTGAAGAGCTGGATAAGATGTATCTTTGCCTTTGATAAGTGGGTTTGATCCAAATATCAAAAGTACTAGCTTGAAAATAAGTATGTTATGTTAATGAGTTATGCTGAATATGCATGTTCAATTATTAATTAATGATTTTGGAATCCTAAACTTGATATGGATATAGATCATGATAACATTCTAGTTTTATTGTTAATTATTGGATTATAAATTATGAAATTGTTGTAAGAAGATGTTTAGGATATAAGTTATGAAAGAGTTTTATGATATTAGAAACGATACATTTTTTTGAAGACTTGTATGTAGATTATGATTGAAATTATATAAGGAAAAAAGTATTTGTGATAAAAATTTATAACTTTGTATTGGTAGATTAGATTATATTTTGTGGACATGACATATACATTTTAGTAGAATTTTGATGTTTTGTTAGTAGTTTTGAATTGGATTACTTGATCTTTCCTATATTTGTTAGAGATTATTGGATATGTTAAACTCCAAGTTATTTAGGACCTATAAAAGATCTAGGTTATCATGCTATTGAAGTTGCATTAAGCAGAGTAATTGATTTTGGGATACTTATATGAGTTAAGCTATGAAGGATAAAATTTTAAGTGGTTGTCAATTGATATTAAGAATTATAGTAAAATAATTTTATAAATAATAACATGATCAATCATACTTATAAGAATTGACTTAGAATCATTTACTTTGTTAAATTAAGGTTAACATTTTTTAAAAAAAGTTAATCTAGATTGTCTAATTGAATTTCAAGGAAGCATGATTAATTTAGACTTGGACTAAAGTTATTGATATCTTAAAAGGATGGTAAAATTTAGGTAATGACATTAAATATGGAAAGTGAGTTAAGTTAATCTTGGTATGATATGTCTGATATGGACAAGATAAAGAGACTCGAAAGCTTTGCTTTAGTAACTTTGAATTTTTCTGGTACCAATGTAAGGTAAATTTTCGAGGGAATCATTTAGTGAACATAGATAATTCGATAAATTAGATCAAAATACGCAATGGAAGTGTAGTGGTTTGAGTTATTCTAAAATTAATTAAGAACGTTAACTCTAACTTTAAAAGTATTATGATGGGAGAATTGATTTGAATTTCAGTAATATAATTTTATTGATTACTAGGCTAGTCTATATATGTGTTGCCATGTAATTTTTTATCAATAGGTTCTCTTAGTGTAGAGAACTCTAAGAATTTTTTTAAAAAATATCTCTAAATTTAGAAAAATACGTGATGATTCTTTTATCGAGCTTGGATCTCGAATACTTTGACATAAAGCTCTTTTTAGTTTTGATATTGTGACCTCATTATTTGAAGAGGGTTAAGGTTTTCCTGAAATGAAAGTCTAATTACAAAATCATAGAAAATGTTAAGAGAAGGAAGGCTTTAGATTCTAGAAAGTATTTAATGCTCAAAGTTTCTTTCGTTAGTATTAATAGTATAGAATATGATCGATTATGATATGGAGTTAATCAAGAAGAATAAATTTCAGAGGTAGAGAATTATATATTTTATTCGAGGTTGAGGCATTAATATTTATTTGAAAATATTGAGAGAATTTACTATGTATTGTAAATTGTAAGGATCAAAATAAAATATGATATAGTTTTATTATATTAAGGACTTATGAAAAAAATATTATAAGAAAGAGATCATCTAGAAGCTTGAGGATGATATTAAAATTAGGTACATCCAAAGTTTGAGCCATCATGAATTTTTGGTAGAATTAATCAAGGATAATTAATTATATTGGCATCGAAACATTAGTATTCTTTTGAAAGAGTTCAAGAGAATTTAATATGTATTGTAAAGGAAAGAATCAAGTTTTGAGTATTATATAATTTCGATCTGTTAAGACTTGAGAAACAGTATTCTAATGGTAGACTAATTGAAAGTTTGAGAATGATATAAAGGTTGGTTATTTTTAAGGTTTAAAATCTCAATCAAGCTAATTTCGAGGACAAAATTATTTTAAGAAAAGAGAATGTAATACTTGATCCAAAATTAGAAAAAACAAATCTAAGAAAAAGACTCCTGAGGAGTCTCCTCCTTCTCTAAGACGAACTCCAAATCGAACTGAAATCAAACTTTTCTGGCTATAATGAGGGATCTCCTCCTCTCCACGAATCCGGATTACCAGAGTTTTGGGTCGAACAAAAAGATTAAGCCAGAAAAGGGGAGAGAAAATCCCTTACCTGGTTCTCCGATGCGGCCATCATCGTTAGACACCAGACCGGACTGGAGGCTGCACCACTGTGGATCGCAGCCCCGGACAACCTTTTTCCAGTGAGATCCTTAGGACTTTAAGGGGGAGAGCATAGAGAGCGCAGATCCTCTACGGCTAAGCAGGAGGAGAAGAAGGAAGGAGAAAAGAAAAAAAAAAGAAGAGGAGAAGAAAAGAAAAGAAAAAGGAAGGAAGAGAAAAAGAAAAGAAAAGGAAAAGAAAAAGAAAAGAAAGGAAAAGAAAAGAAAAGAAAAAGAAAAAAAAGAGAGAGATAATGAAGAAATAGAAGATGAGAGAGAAGAAAGGAAAGAAGAGGAGAGAGAAAGAGGAGAGAGAATAGGAAAGAACAGGAGAGAGAAGAGAAAAGAGGAAAGAGAGAGAAAAGAAGGGTGAGATAAATAAATAAATATTTGGGAAGGAAGATCTAAATTTTTTTTCTCTAGGGATCAGAAAATTGTAAAGTTGAGGCTAGGGATTGGTGGACAAGCTATTGATGAAATTAGATATAAGGTTTTTGGATTTATAATTGTTATAAAATTATTTATTGATATTAAGATTATTATTATAGGAGGATATTTTTCCGGACAAGGAGCATCGAGTGAATTTCTTAGCATTTAGGTCAGGACCCGAGTTTAGACTGGTATCTAATATATTAAATCTATCATCAGTTGAGTTAAGGATTTCTAGATGTAATCACCAATTTATAAATATATTTTACATAGCATGATTTTGATCCTTGGATATGAGTATTAGCATTCATGATTGTTATGTATTATATATTTTAATTTTTCATGATGGATAATTATGACTGTTGGTATTGCTATTTATATTTGTTGTATGATATATTCCTTCAGATATAATATTTGGATGGTTTGGATTATGATACAAATTATTATAAACCTTGAAAAGAGTATGATTTGAAAATATATCCAAAATTTGATAAAGTGATAATCAAGAATATGGGTATTTGGACTAGCCATATCACGGATCGTAATTACTGAGATTACCAGTCATAGGCTAGAGTGTGATAATGAGATTGCCAGTCATAGATTGAAGTGTAGCAATGAGATTGCTAGTCACAGGCTAAAGTGTGACACTGAGATTGCCAATCATAGGCTGAAGTACAATAATGAGATTGCCCGTCACAAGCTGAAGTATAATAATGAGATTGCCAGTCCAGGCTGAAGTATGATAATAAGATTACCAATCACAAGCTGAAGTGTGATACTGAGATTGTCAGTCATAAATTGAAGTGTGTAATGAGATTGCCCGTCACAGGCTGAAGTGTGACAATGAGATTGCTGGTCATGGGCTGAAGTATAACCATGGTTACTTTAGAACCTTAAAGAAGAAGTATGACTAAATTGGAACTGTTGCCACCTAAACAACTTGGCCTGTAGTTGAAGAGGACCTCGGATCGTGCCCTTGTTGCTCCGAACCCGCCTGCACACCCGGACCTGCAAAATAGAGGAGACCCGGGCCGGTGGTCCCGCGGGGGCACTCCAACGCTCAAGTCAGTGATGATCCAGGGGAACAGATTCTCCTGGTCGAGCCCCGTAGATGGACTCCACATTAGGAGGAGAAAAAAATATGCTGGAAGAATGTAGATGAGCCATAAGCAGAGCAAGAGAAGTGGTGACGGAGGAGAAGTTTGGCGGAAGGACTGTGTTCGTTGAGGCCCATGGGGTGGATCTCCAGTAGCCTTAGTTTCTCGATTTTTTCTTCTGTATGCCACACTTCTTGCCCATTAGCTTGCCTCATGTTTGGCTTGCTTACCTTCTGAAACCTTGGAGAGCTCTTTTTAAGCTAGGATGGTTGTGAGAGGCCTACCTCGAGATCCTTCCCTCGCTTGCGGGCACGTGCAGCGATGTTTCATACCATGGACTCACTACAGCAAAACAGGGTTATCCCGACCCTTTTCTGCCGACGCTTCTCTGAAGCGTCGGAAGAACTAGAACCCGCCGACGGTTTTTGAAAGCGTAGGAAAAACTGAAAGTCCGCCGACGCTTTTAAGCGTCGGCAATTAACCCTGAGTTTTACCGACGCTTTTAAGCGTCGCCGGACCATCCCGCTGAAATCTGGGACTTTCCCAACGCTTATAAGAGTCGCCGGAGTCTGGGACCTTTCCCGACGCTTTTAAGCGTCGCCAGACTGGACATTTACCGACGCTTATAAGCGTCGCGGAGTCCAGGGAGCTTTGGCGACGCTTATAAGCGTCGCTGGATCGTAAATTTACCGACGCTTTTAAGCGTCGCCGAAGTCCGTGACCTTTGCCGACGCTTTAAAGGGTCGCCAAAAATTCCAGGACATTTGGCGACGCTTATAAGCGTCGCTATAGTTCCCTGCTTATTTAGCGACGCTTATAAGCGTCGCTAGAGTCAAGACCTTTGGCGACGCTTAAAAGCGTCGCCGGACTCCAAGAAACCCAGCCCCCCCAACCCTAATTTTCTTTTGCAGCCGCCACACCAACTACTCCCCCCCCCCCAACTCCTCCTCACCCTCCCTCCCGCCTCCTCCTTCTCCTCCTCCTCCCCCCCCCCCCCCCCCCCTCGGTCCACCGCCGAACCCCCACCACCCCCCTCCTCCTCCTCCTCCCCCCCCTCCCCCACCCCTCCTCCTCCTCCCCCCCCCCCCCCCGCCTCCTCCTCCTCCCCCCCCCCCCACGCCACCGAACACACCCCCCCTCCTCCTCCTCCCCCACCCCCCCCCTCCTCCTCCTCCCCCCCCCCCCTCCTCCCCCCCCCCACCGAACACCCCCCCTCCTCCTCCTCCCCCACCCCCCCTCCTCCTCCTCCTCCCCCCCTTCCTCCCCCCCCCCCCACCGAACACCCCCCCCCCCCCTCCTCCCTCCCCCACCCCCCCTCCTCCTCCTCCTCCCCACCTCCTCCCCCCCCACCGAACACCCCCCCCCCCCTCCCCCCACCCACGCCACCTCCCCCCCCACACCGAACACCCCCCCCCCCCTCCTCCCCCCCCCCCACCGAACACCCCCTCCTCCTCCCCCCCCCTCCCCCCACCCACGCCACCGAACACCCCCCCCCCCCCCCCCTCAACTCCTCCTCCTCCCCCCCTCCTCCTCCTCCTCTCGCTCGGTCCGCCGACGTAGCAGCCGTCCGTGATCTCCCGGTCGATCGAGCCGCTGCCGAACCCCCCCTCCTCCTCCTCCTCCGCTCGGTAAATTTTTTTTTCTTTTCCATCAATTTAGTCAGAATATGTAAAAGTTCTTTTGTGAATTAGTTTGAGACATTGGAGAAATTTATTCCCAAAAAAATTATAAGTTTGCTCGTGGAATTAATTAGTTGTTTCTTTAGGATCCCAGCTTATTGCATCAGATCCATACTTGTAGTTCATTTCTTGTTACATTTTATATTCGTGGTTTTGTTGCTAAGTCATTTTTCCACATAAGAAAGTTGCTAATGACACCTTTTTCATGTTAAAGGTTATGCAATAGCCTGTCTTTATCTCCTTGACCATTCAGAGAATTGTGGTGGATTACAGTTTTTATTAGTTATTTGTCTTTGACTTAAGCTCTCCTTGCTAGCCTAATCACTTTATAAGCTGCATAATAATTACAATTTGCACCAAAATGAGGACCTAACTATCTAAAGCTGCACTTATGTGGTGTTCTGAGGATGAATATAAAACTATAGCTTCTGGCTGTTTTCCAAAAGCAGATGAGAGAAATTTATTTTTGAAGTGCAAACTTGCTCCAACCCAACCTTGATTTCTTGAGTTGGCTGGGTCAACCTAAATTTTAAACATGTACTTACTGTGGCTAGATCTGGTTCAACAGAATCCAAAACCTAATTTGACAAATAACCGAAATCATGGATCCACACCAAGTTGTAATCTTGTTTCTGTCTCTTCAGTTTCTCATATGATTAATCTAAACTACATATCATCATCATAAAGAAGCATTTCATTTATCATAGATAACAAACATGAGGCAGTTTAGGTGCAATATTAATACTTCAGCATTACATTGCTCGAGCAAGCATATATTTGGTCCATACATAAATAAAAACACGACACTCAGTCACACAATGATTCAATAACATAGAGATAACAAGCTGTCACATGCCCCATTGGCTTATTATGGCTTTTGCCATATAACGTCATCTCAGTGATGATTACTTCGATATCGAAATCTACTGCAACATTTTCGATAAGTTGTCCATGAATAACTCCATTTTTATATATTTCAATACCATCTGTAGTTTTGTTACGATCAATTATGATTTTTTATATATTTTTTAAAAACTTGTATTGCATTGAAACATAGACCCGTCAATTGATTAAAGTACATATTTTACACGATCCGTACAATTATTTAATTTTTGTACGGATGGCAGAAATATGTACAGTGGTCAATTGAATGTCTAGATTGGACAGTTTGAGAATTGCAAATAATTTTATAGGTGCTTACAGTAATCAAACGGTACAGATAGAGTTCCGGATATATTTCGGTTATCATTTCCTTTTAGTTCTCCTCAAACATATTTATTTGTATGGGGAGAACTAAGGGGAAATGCTGCCGAAATTTTTCTGGAACTTCTATTGCGTATCGTTTGGTTACTGTAAATGACCTATATAATTAATGCAATTCTTGAATGGGATAGGACCTCTTTACCTATTAGTTGGTGATAGGGTGCATTTTAATAATACTGTAATTGATCTATTGAATAAACTTATTTTAAATTTGTTCTGTTCTTATAAATATTTATTTATTTCAGTTAGCTTTTTCTTATAATGGATAAGAGTTGGATAACTAAACCGAGGAATAGCAAAGAATATCTGGATGGAGTACAGAATTTCATTAAATTTGGTATGGAGAGAAGTAGTATCAGTGGGAAGATTTTATGTCCATGCCGAAAATGTGTAAATTCCAGTTCTCTATATCCAAATATTGTTGAAGAACATTTGGTATGGAATGGTTTTTTAAGAGGTTATACTGAGTGGTTTTTTCATGGAGAGTCAAGGTTACAATCTACATGTAACCAAACCTCTAACATGGAACATATACCTGATTTTGGATCAAGTAACCAACAGAAAAATCTTGCAAGAGATGATGATATCAGGGGTTTGCTGAGAGATGCTTTTGAATATGGTGCTCAACATCATGGAGATTACAATGGAGAACAAGTAGCAGCTGGGTTTTCTGAGGATCCTATATTTACTGAATCTATACATGATGAAGAGCCGATACTCCCAACTAATGTTGGAACAGATCGTTATCAGAAGCTGATAAGAGATGCAGATCAAGAATTATATGCCGGTTGCAAGAACTTTTCAAAAATTTCTTTTCTTGTGCATTTGTTCCATATAAAATACTTGAATGGATGGTCTGGCAAGAGTTTTACTATGCTGCTCAAGTTGTTAAAGGATGCATTTCCTGAAGGTACTAGTTTACCAACATCTTGTTATGAGGCCAAAAAACTAGTAAAGGAATTGGATCTTGGATACGAAAAGATTCATAGCTGTCCAAATGATTGTATATTATATCGGGGAGAACA
Source organism: Areca catechu (assembly GCA_021397845.1). Lineage (NCBI taxonomy): Eukaryota > Viridiplantae > Streptophyta > Magnoliopsida > Arecales > Arecaceae > Areca > Areca catechu. The sequence continues at coordinate 3,611,050 of CM038040.1, read as the reverse complement.
TGCCGATCAAGAGTCGTGCCATGTGTGTGGATGTTCACGATGGACGAAGCAAAAAGAAAATGAGAGTGAGGGATTAGATGAATTGGATGCAACATACATTAAACAAAAGCCGGCGAAGGTATTACGCTATTTTCCTCTTGTACCTAGATTGAAAAGGATCTATGCATCATCAAAGACAGCTTCGTCAATGAGATGGCATGATGAAAGCCGTACAAAAGATGGAATGCTGAGACACCCAGCAGATAGTTTAGCATGGAAAGCATTTGATGAGAGACATCCTGATTTTGCATCTGATGCTCGTAATGTCAGGCTCGGTTTAGCCAGTGATGGGTTCAATCCATTTCGAACCTTAAGTTCTGTCTATAGCACCTGGCCAGTTGTACTGATTCCTTATAATTTGCCACCATGGATATGCATGAAACAGTCTTCACTTATTTTATCAATGGTCATTCCAGGTGATAAGGGTCCAGGTAATGATATTGATATTTTCTTACAACCTTTAATAGATGAATTGAAACAACTATGGGAGGGTATCAGTGCAATTGATGCTTCGAATGGCCAAACATTCAATCTACGGGCAGCTCTATTATGGACTGTTAACGATTTTCCTGCATATGCTAATTTATCTGGCTGGAGCACTAAGGGACGAGTTGCATGTCCTTCTTGTGGTGAATCAACCCATTCAATTTGGTTAAAACATGGAGGAAAGTTCTGTTATATGGGACATCGTCGATGGTTGGAGGCAAATCATCCATTTCGATTTCAGAAGGATTTATTTGATGGTACCATAGAGTTTGGATCTGCTCCAATTCTACCTTCTGGTTCTGATATTCGTAGACAAATGCTTGGTATCAGACACAGTTATGGCAAGATGACAAAGTCCTCTAAAAAGCGAGGAAGAGATGATGTTGAGACTTCAGTACAAGAAGAAATATCGGAGGAAGTCAATACTTGCACCTTAGATACGGCAGTGTTCGAGGATCCGGATAATTTCTTTGAAGTTGAAAATGATGATGATATAATCACAGCAACTACCCATCAGCATACTAAACAATTATGGAAGAAAAGAAGCATATTCTTTGACTTACCTTATTGGGAGCATAATATACTCCGGCATAATCTTGATGTTATGCATATAGAAAAGAATGTCTGTGATAATTTGATTGGAACAATATTAAATCTTGATGGAAAGACTAAAGATAACATGAAGGCGCGTCTTGATTTAAAAGAAATGGGCATCCGACATGAACTTCATCTACAAGTGCTTGCAAATGATAGAACTTATATCCCTCATGCATGTTATACAATGTCTAGTCGAGAAAAAGATCTCTTCCTGACAGTTTTAAAGAATATCAAAGTTCCTGATGGATATGCCTCAAATATTTCACGATGTGTGAATCTGAAAGAGCGCAAAATTTCAAATCTTAAAAGTCATGATGGACATATATAATGCAAGATATTCTTCCATTGGCTTTAAGGTCGTCAATGCCAAAACAAGTTATTACGGTTGTTTTTCAGTTATCATCATTCTTCAAGGCATTATGTTCTAAGGTTCTTGATCCTCAGGAGCTTGATCAGTTGCAGTCTCAAGTCGTACTTACATTATGTCAGATGGAAAAGATTTTTCCTCCTGGATTTTTTACGATTATGGTTCATCTACTCATTCACCTAGCTTCGGAAGCTAAACTTGGTGGACCGGTACACTACAGATGGATGTACCCTATCGAGAGGTAATGCTGTAAAACTTAAATTTTATAATTTATATAACTTTTTTATTATTTAATATGATATAAATATCATACTTTTTGAAGGTATCTTGTACGTTTGAAGGATTATGTACGAAACAAAGCCCATCCTGAGGGCTCAATAGCAGAGGGATATATTGCTGAAGAGTGTTTAACATTTTGTTCAAGATATCTCGAAGGTGTTGAGACTGTATTCAATCAACCTCAACGTCATGGTGATAATATGGAGAATACAGATATATACAAATTTGCATCATCCGGAAGATTTATAGGAAAAGCTGAAAGTATTGTTCTTGACCATAAATCCATGTCACAAGCACACCGTTATGTATTGCTACATAGTGACATAATATCTGACTATCGCAGGTTAGTCTATCTACACATGGATAATACTAAATATTAGACACAGTCAAACTTATATTTTATTGTCATGCAGTGAATTTTTATCTGTACAACGACAAGCCAATCATTCCACTCGTCCTAATCCAAGGATTGAACAAAGATGGTTGGTTGAGTTATTCCCTAATTGGCTTGCCAATCAGGTTAGTATATATAAGTCGTATAATAATTTTATATATTTTTAACATCGACTAAATGATCGATAATTGATATTATATTTTTTAGGTACCGGTACTGATGGAGAAAAATAGTTCAGCAGAATTAATTGCACTTGCCAGAGGTCCAAATTATATTGTGAACAAATATAATGGTTTTATTATAAATGGCTTTAAATTTCATACCAAGGAGCGCGAGAAACTTAGAAAAACTCAGAACAGTGGTGTTATGGTTGAGGCAGATGGAAAATCTTATTATGGTATACTTAAAGATATTTTGGAGTTGGATTATTATGGAAATTTTAAAGTTGTATTATTTCGATGCGATTGGGTGGATATAAATACACCGAGGGGTTTGAAAAAGGACTCAAACGGATTCGTACTTGCCAATTTTTCAAGATTGATACATACGGGTGTGTTATTGAAGGATGATCCATTTATCTTTTCATCTCAAGCTAGACAAGTTTTTTATGTACAAGACTCGAAAGATAAAGAATGGGCTACTATTATTAAGACAAAACCCAGAGACTTGTATGACATGGGAAAAAAGGTGGAAGAAGAAGATGATGATACTTACACTCAGTGTATGCCTTATAATATTGTACCGGATGATCATATAAATGATACAACCATTTTGGTTAGGTTGGATTCTGAGGAAGGTACAACTGGTTGATTATGACAAGTAAGTAGTTTGTAAGATGGTTTACATTTTTTGCATTGATGATTATGTTATCTTTTAAATTGCAATTCATTTCCGTTATAATTTGATTATAATGTTGACTGACTTGTTTTTAAATAATGCAGGTTAGGTACACCATGCCTCGAAGGAAGCGATTAGCAGATGTACAGATACAGTTTTCCCAGACCGAGGCTGGTACTTCTTCAGCACAACAGCCTGAGGGCAATCGATCAGTTTCACATCGGTCTGATGGCAGTCCCTCTATTTCTGCACATCAGCCTCAGGACGACATTATTCCCTCCGAGTCCGCACATCACGATCCTTCTATGGATCATCCTGATGACGAGCCTATCATCGATGATATACAGATACAGGGTACATAATTTAATAATTCTATCTCATTTCAATTCATGCATATGCAATAGTTTTGATATACAATGTTCTGTATTTTTTTTTTTGTAGATGGATCCGGGAGACTCAGGCGTAGGCGAGGACCCACATTAGTCCGTGATGTGTGGCAGTTACCTGAGGGTGAGAGGATAGTGATAGAGTGCAACAAGCTAGGGCAGCCTATTAAGAAAGCTGCTAGCTTGTTGACTAGCTTTCTGGGGACAGTAGCACGCCGTGGTCAGCTATGTCCTCTGAATTATTCGAAGTGGAACGACATGCTTCCTGCATATAAAATAGAAATGATACGAGTTGTGCAGGTAAAAAAATTAATATATTATTTTATATCTTAGGTTTTTAATAATTGAATTGCTTTTTTCATTTAATATTTATTTTATTGTTTAATTAAAATGTAGAGCAAGTTCGTTCTTCCTTCAGATTCATCTGATTTTGTGCTTAAGTCTCTCAATCACAAGTGGAAAGAATATAGGGCGAAGTTGAAGAGAGACTACAAGCTAGAGGGTAGGACAGAGGAGCAGGTTGTAGCTACCTGTCCTCCTGATGTTCACCCTCATCAGTGGATGGAGCTGGTGCACTATTGGTTCTCTGAGAGGGCACAGGTTGTGTAGCATCATCAAACACTTCGAAATTTATTAATTTTCACTTGTTATAATTATATTTATACAATATATAACATTGTTTTAAGTTTATTTTGCAGACGTATTCTGATATTGGTAGAGCTGCACGAGCTGCTCAGTCTGTTCCTCACACAGCGGGGTCCAAGAGTTATGCACGGCTCAGGCATGAGTTTGTATGTTTCTCATCCCATAATACTAGTAGTATACTTTTAGTTTTAACATAATGTATCATCATGTATCATGCATGTGTCATGTATAATGATACGGGGATATAAGATGTGTTATTTTGAGTTTTTTTGTAATATTTATTCTTTATATAGGCTGATCAGCAGGGGAGGGAGCCTGGTGAGGTGGAGTTTTATCGGATGACTCACGTTCACCAGGATGGCAGTTTTGTTCGGGACGAGTCCAGAGATATATATGTATTTTTTTATTTATGTTATATTATGATTTATATTTTTATTTTTATTAAGTATTAATATATGTATTTTTTGTCAAATATAGAATAGGGCTACCTCTATGATATCCGAGCGTGCTGGCGAGGGTTCATCATCTACACAGAGCAGTCGCATCGAGGCCGAGGTATTCTCGGAGTTGATGGGACCAGAGCGTCCTGGACGAGTGAGGGGTTATGGGATTGGAGTTACCCCTACTCAGTTATCTGAGGTGCGTAGATATACTCGGGATACTAGAGAGAGTCATGATCAGTTACATGTTCGTCAGCTCCAGGAGGAGATAGCAGAGCTCCGACAGACACGTGATGCAGACAGAGCAGAGATGCAGACCATTAGGTCTCAGCTAGAGCATGTTACATCTGTGCTGCATATGTTCATGTCATCTCAGGTAAGTAATTATTTATTAATTTTGTATATATCTAATAATTGAGAATATATATAATATATGTATTATAATTCCTGATGTATATATTGCAGGTTCCTGGTGCATCTGCGAGCCGCAGACCTGACGACGACCAGCCTCCCACGGATCAGTGATGTTAGATGGTTTTTTTATTATTTATGTATGTCTTTTTGTTTATTTGAACTTGGATTGATATGTTTATATATATATATAAAACTTTTTATATTTGGGTTGTATTTGTGTTTGTGTATGTTGGATGTGATATGTGATACAAGTTTGAATATTTTCATTTATTTGTGTATGTTGGATGTGAGACAGGTTTCAATGTTTCTTTTTCGTAATGTATACAGGTTATGGGTTTGTATATCCTGTTTATTTTTTTTTTTAAGAAAAAAATTTACCGACGCTTTAAAGCGTCGCTAATTTTGAATCCGGCGACGCTTTAAAGCGTCGCTAAAACTAGTACTGGCGACGTTTTAAAGCGTCGCTAGGCTTGGTGTCTAGCGACGCTTTAAAGCGCCGCTAACTCGCGACGCTTTAAAGCGTCGCTAGACACCAAGCCTAGCGACGCTTTAAAGCGCCGCTAACTGGCGACGCTTTAAAGCGTCGCTAGACACCAAGCCTAGCGACGCTTTAAAGCGTCGCTAACTGGCGACGCTTTAAAGCGTCTCTAGGCTTGTGTCTAGCGACGCTTTAAAGCGTCGCTAACTGGCGACGCTTTAAAGCGTCGCTAGGGTTCAGTTCTAGCGACGCTTTAAAGCGTCGCTAAAACTGGCACTGGCGACGCTTTAAAGCGTCGCTAGGTCGAGTTCTAGCGACGCTTTAAAGCGTCGCTAGAATAAACCCTAGCGACGCTTGGGAAAAGCGTCGCTAGAACTGAACCTGGCGACGCTTTAAAGCGTCGCTAGATTTGGTGTCTAGCGACGCTTTAAAGCGTCGCTAATCTGCGACGCTTTAAAGCGTCGCTAGGGTTTAGTATAGCGACACTTTAAAGCGTCGCTAAATACCGACGCTTTAAAGCGTCGCTAAAAGCCGACGCTTTAAAGCGTCGCTAGAATTGCGACGCTTTTCCCAAGCGTCGGTAAGTTGCGTCCCAACGCTTGCATAGGCGACGCTTTAACAACGCTTTACAAAACGTCGGGAGATTATTTAGCGACGTTTATAAGCGTCGGTAAAAGTCAAAAAAAGCGTCGGTAAATCCCAGATTCACTGTAGTGACTAGACATCTTTCCTCACTTATGATATGGAACCTATCATGTGCTCTGACATTCTTTCTGGTCACTCCATTTTGGGTAGCCTAGCAGAGCCTCGATCACGGGGCAACCACCCCCTGGATTTGAATCTTCTGGACTGACTTCCTCTTTTGGGTGGTACAGAATGTTGGTAGGGAGCACAACATCTTGATCAGGGGAGCCTTTCCTTTTCGGTGTAAGGGGTAACTGGGACCATTATTGTGGCCTGGCAGGCACCTTTTCATGGTCCTTGGGTAGCGAACCGCTATCCAAGAGGAGTGGTGACGTCCTTCGAGTCCTTTTGTCTGAGGTGGGGCTGGTCCGGAGAGGCGGAGCTCGACTTTGACCACAGCATCTCGACCCTGGGGAAGCCGCCTGGTGAAGGAGTTCGGAGAGGCAGAGCTTGACTTTGGCCACGATGTCTCGACCCTGGGGAAGCCTCCTGGTGAAGGAGTTTGGAGAGGCAGAGCTTGACTTTGGCCACGACGTCTCGACCTTAGGGGAGGTGCTCGGAGAAGGAGTCCGGAGAGGCGGAGCTCGACTTCAGCCAAGGCATCTCAACCCTGGGGGAACTACCTGGTGAAGGAGTCCAGAGAGGCAGAGCTCGACTTCGGCCAAGGTGTCTCAACCCTGGGGGAGCCACCTGGAGAAGGAATCCGGAGAGGCGGAGCTCGTCTTCGGCCATGGTGTCTCGATCGTGTGGGAGCCGCATGGTGAAGGAGTCCGGAGAGGCAGAGCTAAACTTTGACCATGATGTCTCGACCCTGGAGGAGCCGCCCGGCGAAGGAGTCCGGAGAGGCGGAGCTCGACTTCGGCCAAGGCGTCTCGACCCTAAGGGAGCCGCCTGGCGAAGGAGTTCGGAGAGGCGGAGCTTGACTTCAGCCACGGTGTCTCGACCCGAAGGGAGCCGTCCAGTGAAGGAGTCCATAGAGGCGGAGCTCAACTTCGGCCATGGTGTCTCGACCCGAAGGAGTTGCCCGGCAAGAAGTCCGGAGAGGCGGAGCTTGACTTCGGCCATGACGCCTTGACCCTGGGGGAGCCACCTAGCAAAGGAGTCCGAGGAAAAGATCTGACGTGGCAGCTTCCTCCGACGTAGTGTCTAACTAGGTCTGACATGGGCTACATGTTAGCGATCTGGCCACATCATTTAACCCCACTTCCAAGTCCCGTTGGTGCACGGTGCTCAGGACGAAGGGAGTAAATGCAGCGCTGACGTGGAAAGACCAAAATCCTGCACCATAATTGTCAGGATCGCCAGCACCTCATGGAGTGGACCTCCGGCCAACGAAGCGATGACACGTGGAGCCGTCCGAGGAGGCATTAATGCTAATGCATAATTCAAAGCGGTAGCAGGCAGAACAGAGCATTGCCTCTGTCGATTGTTGACACGTGGAGTAGATCCAACAGTGGTGATGAGACGGTTACTGTCTAATCACTTTGAAAGGAAAGATAGTTTCTCTTTCAAAAAAATTTCGTGCCCGCTAGCGAACCGGAGAGTCCACTTCTTCCCCCCAGTCATCCTTTTCCTCCAAAGGCAACCAGGTTCGTCCACTCTCTGCTCTTCTTTCTCTATGGGTTGGGTAGAGCCTTTGCTAGGATTTTCAGTTTCCCCTCTTCTTCGTCTTCCTCTCCTTCTTCTTTCTTTGGAAATATCTCGCTGGGTTTGGAACTTCCGCCCTTCAACTAACCCCAACGAGGCTGGGCCTTCTCGGCTGAGAATGCCTTCTTCTTCTTCTTTTGACGATGAGGAAGAAGTGCGCTTCGAGCTTTCAAGGAGGCCTCGCCCCACAGGGATAGTCATTGGGGTGCCCAGGGTCCATCCCCCGCCTCCTCCTTCCGAACCTTCTCTAGAACCTCCACGGTTGACAGGTCCCGGTGGTATCGCCTTAGTGATAACCAGCGAGGATCTTGCAACCATCCGAGATACCTACGGTATTCTGGATTCGGTCCGACTCTCGGTTCCATGACAGGGGGAATGGGTCACCGCCAGTGGCCTGGGCCGGATAGCTTTGTATGAGGAGACCCTTACGGAGGGCCTCCGATTTTCTTTTCATCCTTTCTTTCTTTCTGCCCTCAGCCAATATCGTCTAGTTCTAGCACAGCTAGTTCCAAACGCTATCTGGACCATCTTTTGTTTCATCATCTTGTGTCACTTCCACGGGATTATTGCTCGTGTCTCTCTCTCTCCAAGGTCTTCTTCATCCTGAAGCACCATCCATCCGAGGATGGATGGTGGTTCATCTCTTCTCGTCCTAAGGGCATAAAATTTGAGCTCCCCTCTTCCATCAAGGGATGGAAGAGCAAGTACTTTTTGCTTCGATGGAGGGGGTCGATTGGCTTTGGATCGACCTGGATCGGATCCCAAACTGAAATGACATTGTCGAGGCGACTGATTGGGAGGTGTACGACTAGATCCACATCGACCAGATTCTTTCTCTCAAGATTCTGCTGATAGAGCAAAACCTCCACGATGCCGGAGTCAGCCCCACGGGTGAGTTCGGCATGACCTTCACTTGTTTTTGTTTCCTCTGTCTTCTTGGCTTCGAAGCTAACCATGTCTTTTCTGTGTACAGGTATGAAGTACTTTATGGAAGATCTTCTCACCTTCTCCAGGAAAAGGGGTCCGCCAGCAGAGATCAGAGAGTCCCCGGCAAAGAGGACCCGAGAGGAGGACACAAGGGCTGCATCCACCATGCCAGCAGAAGAGCCAAGAAGGGGAGGGGTAGAGCCCGTCCTCGAGCCATCGAGGTAGTAGGCCCCGGCCCCGGCCCGGGAGTCAAAGGTGGTGGTCTGGGCCAGGGCCGCTGCTGCCACCGCTGCTACTGCTGCTATGGAGCCTCCTTCACCTGAGGTCATCGAGGTGGAGCCTAAAGATGCGCAGGAGAGGTTGGAGCAGTCATCATCGGTGCCATCCGGGGTGGCATCGAGTCCCCACCATGTCTCCGACGCCTCCTCGACCGGAGTTGAGGGTGATGTCACGTTTGCGGCAACGAGGAAGGGGAAGGATCCCCGCAGGCTGCCATTTGAAGTGGCACCGAATTATTTGCTGGTCCGTGACCTAGAGCTCGCCGAGCACATGATGGACTTTGCGGTCCAGTCACACAACCGATGGGAGAAGGCGGGGAAGCTCCTAGGCGATGCCATCTATTGTACGTTCCCCCAGCTATTTTCGGTAAGCATTCTTCTCCCTTCTTTTCTTTTCTTTTCTTTTTTTTTTGGCTGACATCTTCTTTGGAACAGCTCGGTGCCAACCTCCTGCTGATCCGGGACTACTACAGGCATTGGGCGAAGAGAGATCAACAACGGACTGCCCAGCTTGAGTCCCTCTCAGCCGAGGTCAAGCTGCAGACGGACGTCGCCTGGGAGTCCAAAAGAAAAAATAAAGAGCTGAGGGACGAAATCATAAGCACTGAAAGGTGCACTAAAGAGCTGGAGGAGTCCTTGGACCGATAGAGGAGTCAGTCCAGGAGCTGGGCTGAGGAGCTCCAGGCGAAGGAGGCCAGGGCGGAGGAGCTCAGGGCCGAGGTGGCCCAGGAGAGGGAGCTGGCCTGGTCGCTTCGAGGCCAGCTGGAGGCAATGAAGGAACGGGCTGAAGCCATCGAGAAAAGGACTGTGGCAGCTGAGGAGAGAGCTGCCGTCGTCGAGAAGGAGATTGCGGCAATCGTGGAACAAGTGAAGGCTGCAAAGAAGGAGGTCACCGAGGTGGTCTCCAAGTACAAGGCCTCGAAGGAGTTCGATGTTGAGTTCCACGAACTCGCCGCGGACTCCTTCCTCAAGGACTTCATGTACTGCCGGTCGAAGGTGGTGGGATTCATTTCGGATAAGAATCTGGATAGGCTTAGGCTTCCTACTGCTTCGCCTGAGGGACCAGCGCCGGGACTGGCCGAGGCGGAGGAGCCAGTAGCCGCTGCCGACGAAGCTCCACCGGAGGAGGTCCCCAAGGAAGATGCCTTGCTTGTGCATCGGCCAGGGAAGGAGCCGGTCGAGTAGCTTAGGGATCTTTTATACTTTCTTTCTTTACTTTTTATTTCTGTTCAGGCTGCCCAGCCTATCGGGGCCCAGAGAAAATGTATAGGCTTCAGTTTCCATTAATAAAATTTTGTCTTCTTCCATTGACTTGTGTATTTATTTTTACATCGCTGATTCTTTAGCAATCTTCCTTCCTCTGCTTCTCTACTGCTCGTGTCCATGTCTTCTACTGAGGAATCTCACCTAAAGACTCTAAGTCCCTAGGCTCTTTCCTGCTGAGCTCTGGGTACATGAGTCAGTTAGAAGGGAAGTCCTTTGACTTGCTGAGTAATTCACACCTCGCAGGCGAAGTGGTGTACTGCTTCGAAAGAGGTGTATTCGACCTCGAATGGGATCACCTCCAAGCGAGCATGGAACGAAGGTGCCTGGATGCTATGGCTAGAGGGACTACCAGGTGCCGGGCTTTGAAAGTTTCCAGGCTTGAGAGTGCCGGGCTTCTGGAGTTTAAGGGCTTGAGAGTGCCAGGCTTCTGGAGTTTCCGGGCTTGAGTGCCGGGCTTCGAGAGTTTTTGGACTTGAGTGCCAGGCTTTAGGAGTTTTCGGGCTTGAGTGCTGGGCTTCTGGAGTTTCTAGGCTTGAGTGTCAGGCTTCAGGAGTTTCCGGGCTTGAGTGCCGGGCTTCAGGAGTTTCCAAGCTTGAGTACTAGGCTTCAGAAGTTTCCGGGCTTGAGTGCCGGGCTTCAGGAGTTTCCGGGCTTGAGTGGTAGACCTGGAGTCGGATAGTGAGATCCCTGCGAAGCAAAGGTGATTTGCACAAAAAGGATCTTTATTATTAACGGAGGAAGGCCTTACATTATTGGTAATACATTCTTAGGTTGTTGTCATTCCAAGCGTGTGGGAATCTAGCACGGCCCAATTCCGTCAGGTAGTAGGCTCCGCTTGGGAGAGCTTCCACCACCTTGTACGGGCCCTTCCAGTTCAGGGAGAGCTTGCCGCACTCCTGAGGTTGTGATGCTTTAGCTCGGTGCAGTATTAGATCGCATGGGCGGAAGATCTTCGGCCTCATCCGGGTGTTGGAGTACCGAGCCATGCGCTGGCAGTAGGCTGCCATACAGAATAGAGCCTTGTCTCTGATTTTCTCGAGGAGGTCCAGGTTGAAGAGGAGGCGAGCCAGATTTTCTACTTTGTTATACTGTTCCACCTGTAGCGTGGGTACGCCAAGCTCGACGGGGATAATGGCTTCAACACCGAAGATGAGAAAGAAAGGCGTTTCATCCGTGGCTATACTAGAAGTGGTGTGTAGGCCCAAAGAATGCTAGTGAATTCTTCAACCCACCTTCCCTTGGCTTGGTCCAACCTGGTCCAGAGTTCCTGGAGGATTGTCCGGTTGGTCACCTCAGCTTCTCCGTTGGTCTGAGGGTAAGCCACCGAGGTGAAGCGATGGCGGATGTCGAGATCGGTACAGAAGTTCTTGAACTCCCGGTTGTCAAATTACCGTCTATTGTTGGTGATGATATTGTGGAGAAGTCCGAAATGGTAGATGATCGACTTCCAGAAGAACTGGCGGACCTTGGCTTTGGTGATCCATGCTAGTAGCTCCGCCTCTATCCATTTGGTGAAGTAGTTGATAGCCACTATCAGGAACTTACGCTACCCAGGAGAAGGAGGGAATGGACCGAGGATGTCCATCCCCCACTGGGCAAATGACCAAGGTGCGAAGAGTTGGGAGACTGGTGCCGCGGGCTGACATTGTATATGAGCATGGCACTGGCAGCGATCGCACTTTCTCATGAAGTCGACGACGTCCTCCCTCATCGTCTCCTAGTAGTATCCCTGACAGAAGGCTTTGTATGCCAGTGTCCTCCCTCCGACATGATTCTTGCAGAGGCTCTCGTGTATTTCTTGGAGTACAAAGGCTGCTTATGCGGGTCTCAAGCACTTCAGGAGCGGATGGGAGTAGGACCTGCGGTCGAGCTGTCCGTCCATCAGGGCAAATCGCACGGCCTTCTTCTTGACGAAGCCAGCCTCAGTCCGGTCTTCTGGTAGGGTGCCATCAATGATGTATCTATGTACCGGTCCATCCAGCTGGGCTCCGGGGTGACCTGCTAGACTTCTCTGGAGGCTTCATAGCTTGGGCTTTCCAGGTACTCTATGTGGGCACATCCCAGTGATGAGTCTGGCAGGGTTGCGAGCCTTGACAGAATGTTAGCACGAGCGTTCTCTCCATGAGGGATGTGGGAGATGCTGAAGCGCCCGAAACTCGCCATGCTTGAATGGACCCGCTTGAGGTACTTCATCATCTGGGATCCTGGGCCTCATACTCCTCCGAGACCTATCCCACTGCCAGCTGGGAGTCGATGAAGACTTTCAGGTTTGGTACACCCAGCTCGCGGGAGACTCTGAGTCCCACGAGGAGTGCTTCATACTCCGCCTGATTGTTGGTTGCTGTGAACCTGAAGCGAAGCGCACATTCAGCCATGACCCCATCACCGTTGGCGAGGATGAGTCCTGCTCCACTTCCTCCTGAGTTGGACATACCATCCACGTGGAGGACCCATGTATCTTCCTTGGTAATGGGCTCCAGCTGGGGTGTCGAGGTCGAGATGGTCTCCTCGGGCTCCTCGGTCATGCTGGCGCACTCGACCAGGAAGTCGGCCAGCACTTGGGCTTTTTGGGATGACCTCAGCTGGTATGAGATGTCGAACTCGCTTAGCGTCAGAGACCATTTAGCCAAATGTCTGGATGTTTCGGGGTAGCTGAGTATGGTCCTTAACGGTTGGTCCGTTATGACCATAATAGGATGCTCTTGAAAGTATGGCCTGAGGCACTTGGCAGATATTATTAGAGTAAAAACTAACTTTTCTGAGCGGGTGTACCTGATCTCCACATCCCGAAGGATTTTGCTAGTATAGTATACCAGCTTCTGGGACCCATCCTCATCTGTGCGGATAAGGATCGAGCTGACGGCCCCCAAGGTGATTGCCAGATATAATAGGAGCTCTTCTCCTTCCTCCGCCTGGAGAGTAGCTATGGGGATGCCAGGAACTTCTTCAACTCCTCGAAGGCTGCTTTGCATTTTTCAATCCAAGCGAAGTCGTGCACTTTGCATAACATCTTGAAGAAGGGTAAGCAACGGTCAGCCGACCTCAAGATGAACCTGCTCAGGGCTGCAACCCTGTCGGTCAGGCATTGAACCTGCTTCTTCGAGGTAGGATGCTCCATGTCGACGATTGCTTGGACCTTCTTTGGATTCGTCTCGATGCCCCTTTGGGTAACCATGAACCTAAGAAATTTTTTTGCTACTACGCCAAAGGCGCACTTTGCCTGGTTCAATTTCATCTTGTGAATCCGGAGGTTATGGAAAGCCTCTGCTAGGTCTGCGATGTGATCCGACTTCGGCTTGCTCATGACGAGCATGTTGTCCATGTACACTTGCATGTTTCTTCCAATTTGGTCCTTAAAGATCCGGTTGACCAGCCGCTGGTATGTGGCGCCAACGTTCTTCAAGCCAAAAGGCATCATTCGGTAGCAGTACGTCCCTCGATCGGGGATGAAGGCAGTGTGCTCCTCATCCTTCGGATGCATCCAGATCTGATTGTATCCGAAGGATACATCCATGAAGGAGAGCAAGCGGTGCCTTGAGGTGGCATCTACCAGTTGGTTAATCTTTAGCAAAGGAAAGCTATGCTTCAGACAGGCTCGGTTGAGGTCGGTGTAGTCCATACAGACTCTCCACTTCCTATTGCTCTTCTTTACCATGACTATATTCGCCAGCCAGCCAGGATACTACACTTCGCGGATAAAACCGGCTGCAAGGAGCTTGTCCACCTCCTCGTTAATCGCCTGTTGCCTCTCAGGGACGAAGCTTCTCTTCTTCTGCCGGACCGGGCAACACTTTAGATCAATGCTCAACTCGTGGGTGATGACATTGGGGGAATCTCCGGCATATCCGCTGTCGTCCAAGCGAACACATCTGCATCGCTCGAAGGAATTCCAATAGGTGGGCCCGCTCCTCTTACAGTTGGGCCCCAATTTGTATCATTTTTGTCGGGTTGGCTTCGAGTGGGTACAATAGCAGGCGCTCGACCGGGGCACCCCTGGGGTCTTCTGCCCTTTGGTCGAGGTCATCGGCATCGGGATCTTCCCCGGAGTTACTAGCCCCGGGGATGGCTTGGAGGCAGTGTTGGATCGGTTGAGGTGCCCCCCTCATTTCTCCAACACCGTACGGAGTAGGAAACTATACTAGTAGCCTTTTGGTGGAGATGACTGCATCGAGCAAATTGAGCCCGGGGCGGTCAAGGATCACGTTGTAGGCCGAAGGAAGCCGTACTACAGTGAAGGTCATCATGACGGTGCTTTGCCAATGTGGCACTCGGCAGTAACATGGAGAGTGATTTCTCCTTCAACTCTCATAGAGTCCCCTATGAAACCAACCAGATAGTGTGCACATGTTTAAGTTGAGCAGGAGATGGATTCATCTTAGAGAAAGCATCGCAAAAAAGGATATCAGTTGAACTTTCACTATCGACCATAATATGTTTTATAGGATGCTTTGCAATCATCATCTCGACAACCATGGCATCATTATTTATATTTTTAACCCCAGATTCTCCTTCTCTCATAAAGGAGAGTACATTCTCAGGACCCTCTCCTCCCCGGACCCTTTTGGGGGCGTGTTCAATTCCCCAACAGATCATTCCCACAGGCTTCTCGGTGGTTCGGTTTTCGACTTCAGGGACCGAAGGGAGAGTAGCAAGTGCCTGAGGTTTGGCTGGGGTCTTGCCCCCCACGAACCTTCTGAGGTAGCCCCTTCTTATGAGATCTTCAATCTCTCTTTCGAGGTGGCGGCATTCCTCGGTGTCGTGGCCATGGTCGTGGTGGAACTGGCAGTACTTCGTCTTATCGCGACCATTAGACGACCTTAGAGGGGGTGGGTGGTGCAGGTAGCGCTCGCCCTCAATATCCATGAGGATCTTTGTCCTCGGAGCAAGGAGAGGTGTGTATCTTTTTTCTGGGATGGGGCCCCACTCTTTGGCTTTGACCCCTGGCAGAAATTTGGTATGGGCGGTCCAGGCTTCCACAACCCGGATGCCTCCCCTGGAGCTGGCTTCTTTAGTGGCTTCCCATCCAGCTCCCTTCTCGTGCGATCTGTCTCCTCGTTATGGATGTACTTTTGAACACGGAGGAGGAGTTCGAAGTATGTCTTGGGAGGTTTCTTGTCCAGAGAGTAGGTCAGGCGGGAAGTCCTGAGCCCTCTCTTCAGCACCAGCATAGCAATTGGCTCATCCAGATTGTAGATCTCCATCGTGGTGACCTTGAAGCGGGTCACGTAGTCCCGTAGGAGCTCATGGTCTTGTTGCCTGATGGAGAAAAGGCTGTCTGCCTTGCATGGCACCTTGCGACAGGTGTCAAAGTGGGCCACGAACTTTCGCTCTAGCTTAGTGAAAGAGTTGATGCTTTCGGGCTCGAGGTAGGTAAACCAGACTCGAGCCACCTTCCGAAGGGTGGCCGGGAATATGACGTAGAGGAGAGCGTTGATTTCCTTCTGGACTTTCATGAGGGCCTTGTAGGTCTCCAGGTAGTCCAGGGGGTCAGTGGTCTCGTCGTAGGGATCCACCTGCGGCATGCGGAACCGACTGGGGATCGGTTCCTCTTGGATTTCTCGAGAGAAAAGAGGACGGGCGTCGTAGCTCGCAGGCTCACTGGGAGAGTCCTGTAGATTTGCAAACTGGTGGGATAGCTCTGCTAGCTTGCACTCCTGTTCTTCCAAGCACCTCTCTGCCATGCACCTGATGGCTTCGTTTGTTGAGCCTTCCACCGAGGCCAAAGGAGGAGGTAAAGATAGTGTCTGAGGGGGGTCACGATGGGGGGCCTTGCCTCTGTGATCTTGGCGGTGCCTGGCAGCAGCCTGCTCGAGGGCCGGGGATCGGCTCTCCTGATCAGCGGACCCGGTCCAATGTCTCTTTGTCGGGGTCCTGCGACTTCCCTGGCAGTCTGTTATGACCCACGGCTGTGAAGGCCTTCCTTGGAAGGATCGCAGGCTGTCGTGAGGAGCGGCGGCTTGGGTGCGGGGGTCCTTGGCTGCTGATGGGTGGCCAAGGACCGGTACTGGTACTGCAACTAGCGCACCGCAGTAGTCAAGAGCTGCATCTGCTGGGCGAGCGCAGCCAACTGGGCATCCATCGGAGGCGGTTATGATGGTGGAGCGGGGAGCTCCCTCTCGGGACTATGCTGGTCCCCGTGGGAAGGGGGACTCCTGCACGATCGGTGGAGACCTCCCTCACATGGGTCATCACCATACCTTCGGTGGTTTTCTTGCAGGGGGACTAGCTTGGATCAGAATGTGTCCTGCCCTCCTTCCTGGTGCGCCAATCTGTCGCCGTCTAAATCGCCATGGCCTGTAGTTGAAGAGGACCTCGGATCGTGCCTTTGTTGCTCCAGACCTGCATATATACCTGGACCTGCAAAACAGAGGAGACCCGGGCCGGTGGTCCCAAGGGGGCACTCTGACGCTCAAGTCAGTGACAATCCAGGGAAACAGATCCTCCTGGTCAAGTCCCGTAGATGGACTCCACGTTAGGAGGAGAAAAAATATGCTAGAAGAATGTAGATGAGCCGTGAGCAGAGCAGGAGAAGTGGTGATGGAGGAGAAGTTTGGCGAAAGGACTGTGTCCATCGAGGCCCATGGGGTGGATCTCCGGTAGCCTCAGTTTCTCGTTTTTTCTCCTGTGTGCCACACTTCTTGCCCATTAGCTTACCTCAAGTTTGGCTTGCTTACCTTCTGGAACCTTGGAGAGCTCTTTTTAAGCTAGGATGGCCACGAAAGGCCTACCTCGAGATCCTCCCCTCGCTTGCAGGCGCGTGCAGCGATGTTTCGTACCGTGGACGGGACATCTTTTTTCACTTGTGATATGGAACCTACCATGCACTTTGACATTCTTTCTAGTTGCTCCACTTCGGGTAACCTGGCAGAGCCTCGATCGGGAGGCAGCCGCCTCCTGTATTTGAATCTTCTGGACTGACTTCCTCTTTTAGATGGTACAGAAGGTTGGTAGGGAGTACAGTTTCTCGATCGGGGAAGCGTTTTCTTTTCGGTGTAAATGGTAGCTGGAACCATTATTGCGGCCTGGTAGGTATCTTTTCATGGTCCTTGGGCGACGGACTGCTATCCAAGAGGAGCGACGACATCCTTCGGTTGCCAGTCCTTTTGTCCGAGGTGGGGTTGGTCCGGAGAGGCGGAGCTTGACTTTGGCCACGACGTCTCGACCCTGGGGCAGCCGCCTGGCGAAGGAGTTCGGAGAGGCGGAGCTTGACTTCGGTCATGGCATCTCGACCCTGGGGGAGGTGCCTGGCGAAGGAGTCTGGAGAGGCGGAGCTCGACTTCGGCCAAAGCATCTCGACCTTGGGGGAGCCGTCGAGCCCGCCTCGGCCAAAGTAGAGCTCCCACTCTTCAAGCCCCTTCGCTGGGTGGCTCCCTCGAGGTCAAGCCCGCCTCGACCGAAGTAGAGCTCCCGCACTTCAAGCCCCTTCACTGGGCGGCTCCCTCTAGGTCGAGCCTGCCTTGATCGAAGTAGAGCTCCCACTCTTCGAGCCCCTTCGCCGAACGACTCCCTTGAGGTTAAGCTCACCTTGGCCGAAGTAGAGCTCCCGCTCTTCGAGCCCCTTCGTCGGACAGCTCCCTCAAGGTCGAGCCCGCCTCGACCGAAGTAGAGCTCCCACTCTTCTAGCCCCTTTGCCGGGTGGCTCCCTCGAGGTCGAGCCTGCCTTAATCGAAGTCGAGCTCCTTCTCCTCGGGCCAAGCTCTCTTCGAATGAGAGATCCGACAGCCGGAGATCATTCCCATGGTCAAGGTCCACAGTGCTCCAAGGGATTTAGAAGCAGAAAGAAGAGGACGTCATCACCTTTCTTGGGTGGCGACATGCCACCCAAGGACCACGGAGGGACACCCCCAGGGTGCCATGATCTCTCTCGCCACTATTTACACCAGATAGGAAAAGACGCCCTGGCTAAGGCACTGCACTTTCCAGCCGACCGTTTGCACCACCCGAAAGAGGAAACCATGCCAGAAAATTCAAACTAGGGGACGACTGCTCCCAGATCGAGGCCCTGCCAAATCTTTCGAAGTATAGCGACCGGCTGGGAGGTCAGAGCCTGCGACATGACTCCCTAACATGAAGAAGGAAAGGCACAGAGGCGTACGGTATGGAGCGTTGCTGATCATTGACTTTCCAGCATCTACAGAGAGGGATGGATCCACAGCCTAAAAAGGAATCTGGCACTTGCAGAGAGGGATGGATCCGTAGCCTAAAAAGGGATTTCAAAAGGCCTTCGAAAAGGTAAGTAAGCAAGTAAGGGCAAGCGAGAGAGGGGTGAGCAAGGGATAGAGCGCTCTGAGGCTACCGGAGAACTCGCCGGAGGAGTCTCAACGGACACAGTCACCATAGCTCAAGCTCTCCTCCACCTCTGCCATTCTCACTCAACTCTCTTCTTCTAAAGCAAGACCTCCTCCTTCAAGCATGGGGTCCGATCAGGGGCTCACCTAGGAGGATCTGTTCTCCTAAATCATCACTGACTTGATCGTCGGAGCACCCTTGCCGGGATCTCTGGCTCGGGTCTCATTTGTTTTACAGGTCCGGGCATGTGAGCTAGGTTTCAAGTGACGAGGTCAGCCTCCGATGCCATCCCCGAGCTACAGGCCATGGTGGTGTAGGCGGCAACAATATGTATTAACATTCTTACGATAGCATAAACCTTTTTTTTTAGTGTGACCGTCAGAGTACGACCAATCATTTTTTTAAAAAAAAGCAAAAAGGGATAGGCAGGATAAATCCTGGTGTAGCTGCCCTCGTAGACTCCCAACCCACCAGGTAATGTTTGATACAAGCTGCTTGGATTTGCACAAGCTTTTCCCACCTAAAGGTGAGTACATCAACCTGACACCACTAAAGCACCGGCTGGTAGAATGGGGACAAAGGAAGAGACCTTGACCTCTCACTCACACGAACGATCGCAGGCCCCAGGATAAATCCTGGATTTAATCGGGTCACCATAAGGATTCTTCCTCGAACCAATGACCGGTTGATAGTGAGACAAGGCCTCTACCAACCGGGCTACCGCCTTGGCGGTAGCATGACTAATCATTTAACAAGAATGATTAACAATTACCAAAGACCCGAGAAAATATGACACCCTAAGTTTGAACATAAAACTTGCAACAAAAGAGAGGCCATGAAAGCTGTTTGCTTGCGGTAACTCTAATGATCATGTATAAGGCTACATGACCTTAATTTTCTATACCCCTTTGAGCTGGTCCCAAGTTTGTGAAACAATTAGATACATGCATATCCCAATGACAAGAATGTCAATGCCCAGGCTTGATGTAGCTCCTCGTTTCCTACCATTCTCTCTGACACTACAAGAAAACAGGGTTTTAGCAACCAATTTTGAAACCAATTTTTTTGGTTATATTTGTAACTTATTTTGCAACCGATTTTGCAATCAATTTTTTTCTTAATAATTTAGCAATCGATTCAAATCGGTTGCAAATGCAGTTGCAAGATTTCCATTTTTCAACCGATTTGGCAATCGATGTTTTTTGATACAATTTGTTACCAATTTTGAGGCTAATTTGTTAATTTAAAAATAAATTATTTAGTAATATATAAATTACATAAATTAGCAACTGATATATTGATTGAAAAATTTGATTAATTTTTTAAATAACAAAAATTAATTTTAAAAAAATTTAAAATCGATTGAAATCGAAATTTGTTTAAAAATATTTTTTTAACTTTGTAATCGAATTTTTGGTTTCAAAATTTCATTTAAAACAAAATTTAATTTTCTTTAGAATTTTGCAACCGAAAATTTGGTTGCAAAAAAATGATTTTTTAAAAAAAGTTTCTTGGAAATCTCCAGTTGGGAATTTAATTTTAAAACATATATTGACTTTTTTATTTGTTGCAACTGAAAAATTGGTTGCAACAATTTATTTAAGCACCGCCCGATCCTAATCCCCAATTCCTAATCCCCGGTTACCTCGCTCCGTTTCCATCTCCATCATTCCACATCTCCCTCGATCTCCCTCCCTCCTCTGGTCCTCCCATCGTTAGATCTTTCCAGTTAAACTTCACAGCCTTGGCACCTTTCTCGAGGTCGGTGCTCGGTGGGAAGAACTCCGGTGAGGCGGCGATGAAACCCTAGAAAGAAACCCCAAATCTGGAAACTCTTCGATCAGGTGAGTTCTCCTTCTCAAATCCATGTCCTCTTCACTTGGTGGGGTGGTCTGCATGTCCTCCCATGGACATCCGCTCCGGCTTCTCTCCCCATCTCCATAGTTTCTTCTCTATGTTCTAGTTATGTCAAGAGAGACAACTATAAGAGAAAGTCGGATGAGGAGAATGGTAGATAAAGAAAGAAGAGAGATGGGTGGGACTTTGGGAGATGAATTGGGATGGGATTGGACTCGATGGAAATGCTGGGGGAGAGAGGGGGGTAGCGTTTATAGAGAGGGCCTGAGGACAGACAGGCTTTGGCCTCCTCTCGTCCATGGCAAGAGCTGGCACTCCGTTCCTCCTCTCGCAGGAAAAAGGGACGACGAGGTCGGCGGATTATGGGGAGAGGCAGGCGGTTGGCCGATTGGATTTTTCCGGCGGGCGCATGCAGCTATTTTGGGGAGGAGCACCGGTTTGGATTCCTCTGCCTCCCCTCGATCGTAAGAATAATCCCCTCTCCATCCCAGAAACTAGCGCTTTTGGACTAGGAGATGGCGGCGGCCCACTGATTGGGATTTTTCTAGTGGCCGACAGCCGAGATTTGGCAGTGGGAGCGGCAGTTTTGGGCTCCTCCTTCTCTGCCGTTTAAATCACCATATCCATCTCTTTTGGGTCGCAGGTCGCCGGTTATCGGGTTTAGCCGGTTTCCCTCCGGTAGGGAGATGTTGAGCTTTGGAGATACCATTAATGGTGTTTTGGGGGAAGTTGAGATCGGTTAAACGGTGGGAGGAGGAAGGAAGAAGACGAGCGTTAACAGGTTTTGGGTTTTGGATTTTCGGGTTTCAGCTCCTCTTGGAGCAATTGGAAAAAACAAATGAAACTAAAACCAGAAAACTGAGCAGATGGAATGAAAAGAAACATCAAGATGGGATGAACAACGTTCAAACATTAAGGTTGGAGTAGGAAATCAAAACTGCCAAGAATCAGGATTTGAAGCCTCCTCTTCCAAGGCCAAAGCTTGTCTGTCCTTAAGATTGTATTGCTCTGTAAAGCCAAAAGTGGGGAGGGGGGATTTTAAATCTTAATTAATTTCAAACAGTGTAACGAGGTCTTTAAATATTTGTAATAGAATTTAAGTTTACAAAAATTAATTTAAAACCAAATTTAAAATTTAAGGAAAAATAAAAAATATTCATTTTAAAAATGATATTTAATATTTTTTTCTTGAAAGAGATAGATTAGGCTTTAAGATTGTGATAAGGTTATATTTAACCTTTTATATTTAAGCTTTAAGTTTGTGATAAGTATATGAACATTAGATTAAGATAATTTTTTGTCCTCATGTTTTGATATGCTACAGAATATGAATATCTTTCATCTTCGTAGTTGAATGTATAATAGATTTTTACTGGATCGAAAGGGATATACCAAAGAATTTTTAAAAGGCGTGAAAGATTTTATACTCTTTGGATATCAGCAACCTTACTTTCAAAGTGAAAGAAAATTTAGATGTCCTTGTTGTAAGTGCAAAAACCAAATGTACTTAACTACTGATGAAGTGAAGCTTCATCTTTATAAAACAGGATTTGTACCTAATTACTGGTATTGGACATCTCATGGAGAGAGTGATCCTCGTGTGGGTGGGGTACCTGATTTGTTGCAAATGATTCTGCTATTGCACAAATGGATAATGAATTGCCTTGGTATCTTCATGATGCTTCAAGTGCTGAAAGTGTATGCTGGCTCGGACCATTTTGCCTAAATCTAAATGGTGTTGCAAATTTGGATGGCTTGCTATTATTGCAAGCAACCATTTGCTACCTTAGACCCTTCTTAATGTAAAAAAATAGGCAATCTTGAGCCTCTAAATCTTCTTGTTTGATACTTTTGTTCGCTTTTTGTTGTTTTATTGTTCATTTTCATGGATTGCCTCCTTTTTTTATCTACGGTTAGAGGCTGTGATGAGTTGCCTTGGTATCTTCATGATGCTTCAAGTATTGAAAGTGTATGCTGGCTCAGACCATTTTGCCTAGATCTAAATGGTGTTGCAAATTTGGATGGCTTGCTATTATTGCAAGCAACCATTTGCTGCTTTAAATCCTTCTCAATGTATAAAAATAGATAATCCTGAGCTTCTGAATATTCTTGTTTGACACTTTTGTTCTCTTTTTATTGTTTTATTGTGCATTTTCAGGGATTGCCTCCTCTTCTTATCTACGGTTAGAGGCTGTTTTATGTGATATTCTGATGGCTTATTTTAAAATTAAATGTGTGATTTATTAGGAAAAGATGATGAAATCTATTATTGATAATTATTTAGTTATGATTTTTCTGCTAATAAATAGGAGAAACTCTGTTAAAAAAAAGAGCATACCAGGATGGCTGTTCTAAAAGAGAGTATGGCTTTGTTCATTTGCATGGGTGTACCATTCATAGAGCTTATACTGTCTATATATATTATCTTTCTTATTTTAGGCAGGATGTTTGTTGACTCACTCTTCATGGTGATTCTTGTCAAGCGGCTACTTTACTGTATGGTGCTCCTTCTTGTCTTATTATTGGTGAAGAACTTTTGGATCTCTTTTTATTTGGCCGGGTTATAACCCTCTTTCTTGTACTTTGTTCATCTTTGCTACACTTTTCTTACAATAGTCTTGCTTATTTTGGTATCTAGTCTTGTAACTGTCGTTTTCCAGTTTTCACAGCAACTTTTGTGGACCGGCTTCTTAGCCTGGTATTCTCGTACTCTTCTTTCATTTATATCGGTACGGTTCAACCTTAAAAACCTGGTACGGGATACAAACCATTAAAAACTTATCTTAACCAGACCAGTACGAGTCGATCCGGTATGGTACGAGTCTATTCGGTATGGTATGGGGAGGGTTCGGATCGGTATAACCCGGTTCAGTCCGGTTCGGGCTTGGAGCGCCTCCCGATTGGGGCTCGAAGCAATTCTAACTTCATTTTTAAGCATTGATTGCATAAGCAATGCATGGTCTATGACAGGGTTTACAGTAACGTCCCGTACCGCACGGTACGAGGTGTACCGCCCGGTACGAGGTGTACCGAACTGTACCGATAAAAAACTGGTACGGTTCAGCCTTAAAAGCCAGGTACGGGATACGAACCATTAAAAACTTACTTTAACCGGACCGGTACAAGTCGATTTGGTACGGTACGAGTCCGTTTGGTATGGTATGGGGGGGTTGGACTGGTACAGCTCGGTTCGGTCTCTAATAGTGTTTTATACTATCATGTCCCTTCTCTTTTAGTTCAAGCATACCATCACGTTGTTTTATCAACAATGGGCGTTGATAATAGTTTTCTAATATTTCATGTTCTTTACTATCTCATCCTGACCATTCTGTAATTGGATTTTTATGGACCTATGAAATAGTAGATTTTCTTTATAGGATGGCTAGAAAATCTTTTAATAGTGTAATTCATAGATTCGAAATACATCTAGTTAAGTAATTAAAGCATGAGTTTTTCATCAATATTTTAGATTACATTTGAACCATTTGTGCCTGTTACTGATGGAAAGTGCCTCGAATTCTACATGGTTCTTATATATATTACAAGCTTGTAGCTTCTTTTTCCCTTCTTCCATCCCATATGATGTTTCACTCGATACTGTTACTGATGGAAATTGCTCCATAATCGACATGCCTCAAATATTACAAGCTCTTAGCCTCAAATATTACATGATGTCTTATATGTGGCTTGCCTGACAATATACATATTCTATATATTAAAGATGCCTTGCTACTGTAATGTTCATTATGATCTTTGGTAATGTTATAAATTATATATTTTGACAATATTTAGTAATGTTATAAAATACAGGAAAAAATTAGTATTTTAAATTTATTTTTTGTAATTATTCTATTTTAGCAACCGTTTTTGCAATTGTTTTTTTTTTTTTTACAAATTTTTATTAATTTGCAACCAATTGTGCAATCGATTTTAATTTTTTCAAATTTTTATTAATTTGCAACCGACTTTTAATTTTTTTTTTCAATTTTTTATTAATTTGCAGCCAATTTTGCAACCGACTTTTAATTTTTTTCAAATTTTTATTAATTTGCAACCGATTTTACAATCGACTTTTAATTTTTTTTTCTTCAAATTTTTATTAATTTGTAACCAATTTTGCAATCGACTTTTAATTAATTTGCAACCGATTTTTTTCAATATTTTTTTAAAAAAATTATTACTTAGCAACCGAATTTGCAACCGATTTTCCGACTTGAAAATCATTTTAAAAAAATTAAATTTTATAAATGCACAAAAAAAAATAATCGATCTCTAAATTGGTTGCTAAATTTTTGCAGCCGAATACAATCGGTCACAAAATTTTGCAACATGTATTTTTGCAACCGAGATCTTTCGGTTACAAAATCGATTGTCAATTAATTTTGCAACCGATGTTCAATTATTAGCAACCGATTTTTCAGTTGCTAAAATACTATTTTCTTGCCATGTCAGTTCAAGCAGGAAAACCTTGTAACCTCTTAAGAAGTTGCCCCTTTGTTTCAAGCAAATTGAAAGAAAGAAACATGGCAAGTCATTCTCTATAACACGACATGTCCTACCCAGAAAGACGTCATGTCCATTGCACGGGCTTAATAGGAAACCATTTAGATTCAAAGAATGGATGTTCCTGAGCAATCCATTCGAGTAGGCAGGGATGGCCTATCTAGGAGAAGATAGGGACTCGGTACAACTTGCATGGAACTAGAGACGAGAGAGAGGTCACTCATGGGGGACAACAAGTTGGGCCAACGGACACGATAAGTATTTGGACCTCACCTTGGTTTGTAGCCAATCCCCCGAACCTCAAATTTATTCTCTCAGCTGAGAGCGAGGTAATAGTTGAAGAATTCATGGTTCACGTATGCATGTCTGCATCCCTGCAGGCAGGGTCAGAAGGCTATCCATGATAAAGTATTACATAGGGGTTAGATGAGTGCATGTAGTCATGCTAGGCCATATAAGGATGAAATCGTTTTGTAATTAGGTGAGGGCCAACTAAAGAGTATACTTGCCAAACAAGAATGAACAAATGGCAAAAGATAGGCCTTTGATAAACAAGCTTTGATTTCAAAATTAATTTTATTTGTCTAAGGTTGTTTAAGATATCACTAACGGCCCCTTTTCTTTTCTTTTCTTTTTTTTTGTTTTCAGGGTAAGTCAATTAACCGTTGTGCCAGTGAAATACCCAACACAAAATTATCCAGCATTAACTCAGTCTCAAGAAGCCAGTTTGCTTTGTACAAATTGTTTTATACAAGTTAACAATGACATTTAATAAAATGAAAGAAAATGCTCCAATTTATAGAAAGGACCTCACCATTTAAAAGTAACCATAAAAACAATTAATGGAATCTACTGTTTTTTTTAGTCTCATTAGAATTTCTTATTTCCAGGCCTAGAAAGAATAACAAATCTTTATGGAGAAGGTCATGGTAGCAAAATTCATTGGAATTTATATTCACAGGAATGGATGACTCAAAGAAGTGAGAAATCAATTAGTTACTCATTAAGGTTAATTTGATTTGGTGACCAAAGTTAGACGAGGATATATAGCTTGGAAATATCGAACCAAAATTCATTAATTAATCGCATCAATCTTTATGGGGGCTCATTCAAGACTTACAATTGCCCAATAAAACATGAGAGTTTTGGTTTCCTCTCAATTTATTGGTGCTGAACTACAATTAACCCATGAAAGAACATTGTTAGATGTGACTACTTTGATAGAGATGTGGACACCGATCATTTTAATTTCATTTCCTCCATATTACTAAGGCGTGACAGCTAGAAACTTCCCAACCTCAGGCTAAATTATGACAAAAAAAATGGCTTAATTTTGAATGGAAGAGTTGTTCATTCTAGGCCAACGGTACCAATGCTTTAGTATTCATATGTATGGAGAGGACATTTGGAACTCTGAAGTTTTCTACAGGCTCAAACACGTAGTCATGGTATTATTTATCTGATGAATGAAAGAAGCGAACATTCAAAATATGGAACGACAGTGAAGCTTTTATCAGTCATTCCCGATATTCCTTATCCATGGGATTTAAAACAATAAATAAAGAACAATGCTAAGGGACATATGTACACTTTGGCTATACACATTTGGATATTGTTGAAATCCCATTTGTTAACAATGGAAGACCACCCCAGCGTGGACAAAATTTTATAAAACAATATTCGAAGAGGTGCACTCTAATAGAAAACAAAGAATATTATTTGAAAGATTTTAACAAAAAGAATCATTGTTCAGTAAGAGTAAATCATCCATTACATATAACTTAATGATCACAGATAGTTAAAACTACGGAAAAGAATCTTATGAGTAACTAACTAATTGAAGGAAAATAATACTCTTAACTTGCATCTGTTAACATGCTTTAATTTTGAAGTAATAATGATCTTTTCTTTTTGAAATAGAATGATGCTAATAAAGCCAAATCAATTACTGTTTTGTTATATCTAATTGGTTTTAGGTACTAATTATTGAAAATGGAGGGTTAAGAGGTCTGTATTATATGATCAAAAGTGCTACATTGGATCGAAGAAAGCCAAGTTATAAGAAACGAGTAACAAAAAACTTTTGAAACAAAAATTCGACTGATTATATGCCAGCAGGCAAATATATTTCAAATCTGAACTCGTCACCAACAAGTCTGTATGATAAGAAACCCTGAAGATTTTATGATGCAAAAATATGAGATTCAAGGTTCTTATTGATAATACAGCCCAAAAAGGAATATTGGAATAGAAGGTACCACATCAAAATCCAAGAACCATCTGTAATTGGAGCCATAGATGACAAAAATTTTCCAAAAAATGATTTATCGATTACATTTACTAGCTTTAAGTACGGGATATTATGTATATCTTCTCCTGTAACCTTGTGGGTCCAAACCTAATTTACCACTATGAAGTGATATGCGGTGCTCCCAGAGTTATTAACACCCAAGAAGGAAGAGCTTGGTGGAAGCCCTTGAATCAAGTTATCATCTCTAGCCTTTCATTAACTATTCCTCCAAAGAGCTGATCTATCTCACACACGATGAGTTTTGCCACCCAAAAAGGAAGAGCTTGGTGGAAGCCCTTGAACCAAGTTATAATCTCTAGCCCCTCATTAACTATTCCCCTATCCTGCTGTCAAGTTTGTCTTATTTCATTTGAGTCAGCTAACATATCTGAGAGATAATTACAGGCTACAGGCTACATTCCTTTGCTTAAAGGATAAAATTCTCTCTGAAGCAGTGGAACTGCCCAGGGTAATTTCTTTTTCTTAATACAAACTAATTTATATTAATTATTGCTAATATCGATCAAAGTTAACAAGATTGTGGCTTATTCTTCTTTACTAGGAAGATAGTGTGGCTTCAAGTAAGGCGACTGAGTCAGCATTTCTGAGATTCAGTGGTGCATCTTCTTAAAATTGCGGTTACTAGAGTTTACCAGGATTTATTCTTAATCAATTTACCTGGCACAGTTAAGTTGATATGAATTTGAGTTATGCAAGCTTCTGATTAGTTTCTTCTAATTAATCCTAAATATGATATTGTCATAACTTATTTATTATGTTTTGTAATCTCTTCTCACATAAATGGCTTCTCACAATGCTATGTATCTTTCTAATTTGGGGCTTCTCAGCCCTTTTGTGTACGTATGATTTGTTTTTCTTGCATTACCATGCATCTCTTCTGTGTTCTCCCTGCATTTTTTTTGGCGTCATGTCACTGCCAACTTTGGAAAAATAAGTTGAAACAGACAGTTATGCCAACAAAAAAAAGACAGACTTCATTTTCCCGTAAACAAAGCTAAATGCATTCTCTTTAATTAGATGTGATGTCTCCTACCAAAAAAAAAAAAAAAAATTAGATGTGATGTCGAACAGTTGAAACCAAACTTTCCAGCATGAAACTAACATGAAACAACCAATTCTTCTAATGCAATGGATAAAACTTGAAAACAATTTACCACTCTATGTTTCAAGAAATTTGAACTAACATGAAGACAAGGATGATCAATATTTTGAATTAGAAGGAAAACCCAATGCCAAGTAGTCAATGTTAAAAACAAAAAACACTAACCGCAGTGCATAATTAGTCATTCACTCTATAAATCTGGATCGGTGAAGTCATGCCTCACTTTTGCTGAAATATCTTCTTCTTCTTTTTTTTTTTTTTTGGAATGTTGATGAAGTTGCAACCACGAAGAGAATTATTTTTTCCAGTAACAAGTTCTCCCAACAATATATATGCTTTTTAAAATGTTCCACATAATTGGAACTAGGCAAGAATAAAGCAGGCAAGCATAAGTGTGACCCATCTATATAGTTTTGATGGATTTTCAGTATAATGTACTAAGTTGAGTGACTGATGCTCTAAGAAAGCCAGTGAATCTGCAAACTATTTACCAGACCGATCGGTCTTCTTGGTGAAACTCACTCGGTACAGCATTAACTTTTTATTTTCTGGGCGGCATTGACTATTGGGTTTTCACAAACCATATCCAAGTCACTGGCATTTGGCAAAGTCAGTCTTTGAAGAAAAGTAAAGTCCACCAAATTCACACAAATATTCCTAAATTATTATATAAAAAAATCAACCAATTGCACGCGAATGCGAGCAAACAAGACCATGAATGTGAAAGAACAAGAACCAAGGCCACT
The DNA here is from genome assembly GCA_021397845.1 of Areca catechu. Classification (NCBI taxonomy): domain Eukaryota; kingdom Viridiplantae; phylum Streptophyta; class Magnoliopsida; order Arecales; family Arecaceae; genus Areca; species Areca catechu. Next base: position 3,582,078 of record CM038040.1, on the reverse strand, counting down.
TGACACCAAATCTATGAAAAAAAAGGAGTTGGCTACAGTACAATAGTGTGTGAACAAGAAAGACTATGTCCTACTTGCATCAAGATAGAATTAGATCGATCAGATACAAATAGCTTGAGTCACGCTAAGTCTTTTCCAGGAATATCTCACCCGAACGTTTTGGCTTCATCCTATACTTGCCGAGTTGTTACATTTACCAATCTACCTCACTCTAATAAATTAAAGAAATGAGCAAGAAAAAGATCGACGCCACACTCAACTTCTTCCTGCTCGAAAAAAAAGAAAGAAAGAAAAAGTAACCAACCAAACTACAAAGAATTACTTGTTGTCCTAAGTTGTTGCATCACATGTTAACGGTTGCACTCATTCACAGAGAAAACGAGAATCTATTCCTATTCACTTTGTTAATGAACTGGCTGATGGGATGCAGAAGGTTTTTTTCCATTGTTTCTTCTCTTTTTTCTTTCTTTCTTTTTTAGAAAGAAAGATGGTTACCCATCATCTTTATTGAGAAATGAAGCAGATACATCTATCGACGGGTAGAGGAAGAGGAAACAGAAGCAACCAATTGCAAGAAGATTAAGAGGGGGTTAAGGATGAGATCTGTATCATTCCTTTGTTTCTTGAGGAAGAGGACACAAAGAGTCGCCGGTCTATTTTGCATCGACGGGAACATTGCATCAGGCATGAAAAACTCCAAGAGGCGTCAAATCTAAGCAATAGCTGGGTCTCGTCATATCAAAGAGGCCAAACCAAACACCAATCATCAAAATCCCACCCCAGCCTCCATGCCCTCCAAATTACAGCTCCATGACTCCTCGAAATCTCAACCCTGCGAAGGACCATGGAGGTGAATCCAATAACTTCATCATCCCTCTTCGCTTATATATCCATTCCTCTCTGGCTACAAAACCGACTTCTTTAAAAGAAAAAAAATTATAAAACCAAACTCTCCTGGTCTAGCTCTGAAGCCCATCAAGGAAAAAATAATATAACCACATGTAATAACAACCAATACAAAAATATCTGGATGATAAGAGCAGAATAAAGAGGAAGAAGAAAAGAACGAGACATTCGATTGAAACTTGTACAAAAATATAGACAGAAAAAAGGCGACATTGCATCAGAATCGTCTAATTCTACAGTAGTACATGGATGGTTTACAAAATAACACATGCAATGACATCGATACAGGCATCAAACAACAAAACAGAAATAAAAATAATAATAAAGCCAAACAAAGAAGCATAAATATTGTTTCCTTTTTATAGTCTAAACTATATATATATATATATATATATATATATAGAGAGAGAGAGAGAGAGAGAGAGAGAGAGGAGAGGGGGACTTATATTAGTAGGATGGTGGAGGACGAGGAGCCGCGGAAGCCCAAGTGCCGAACACCTCGTGTGGCATCTGGCCGTTGGGCAGCAGATTCGGTGGCAGGTTATACAGCGGTGGCATCGACGATGGGTCCACCGCCGCCAACCCTCCATACGATGACTGCTGCGACGCCGATCCGTTCCCCCCCGGTGGGCTTTGCTGCAGAGTTGTCATCCCCTCCGCTCCCCCCGGCGCGGCCGCCGCCGCCGCCTCAGCCTCCTCATCCCCGAGTGGCAGCCGCTCGTAGGTGGCGTTGGTGAACGTGGCGGCGATTATCATCACCGGCCCCGACGCCACCAGCTCCCCCACCACCCTGCCCCCCACCACCTGCCCTTGCCCGCCGGCTAGGTACACGGTCAGGCCCGTGGCTCCCGGCGGCGATGGTGCCGGCAAGAAGGCCCCGGAGAGGGAGAGGATCTCGAAGCGGCCGTGGAGGGTGATGACGGCCCCCGGTGGCGCTGCAGGCTGGCGGAGAGTTACGTCAGTCACAACGCCGCTGCCGCTGAGAATGGAGACCCCGCGCTGCCGCCGGCGAGCAAACACGGCGATGGCTTCCACGATGTCGGTCCCGCTAGCGATCTCCAGGACGTGGGAGCGGAGGGCATTCGGGCTCTCCCGGGTGATGATAATGGGCGGCTTCGGCTTGTTCTTGGATCCGGGAGGACGGCCACGGGGGCGGCGGCCGGGGACTCCGCCTGCAGATCCGGTCTCAACGACATCGAGACCGTTGTCCGGGGACTGGTCGTCGGCGTTGGCTTCGTCGTCGTTGGGGTGGTTGTTGCTGCCGCTGCTGTTGGTGGTGGTGGGGTTGGGGTCTTGGTCCGGCCGATGAGGGCTGAGGTGGGAGTTGGTGAAGTTGCGGAGATGGAGAGGAGAGGCAGAGGTCGGAGAGGTGACGACCGGGTCGACACCTCCCATGCCCACACTGCCGGCCCACCACCGGTTCGCCAGCTTTTCTTGTTCGAGTATTAGCTCAAAAGACCAACTAATTAAGACAAGGGAAGCTATGCTAAGTTTCTCGTCTCTTATAGCTTACCGTCGCTAGTACTCCGTAAATTTATTTCTCTACCGCGGGATCCAGATAACAATTTCTTTTCTACTCTTCACTTCCATTTTCTTCCGCCTGCTGGTAGTCCTTGAATCTTGATGAAAGAAACTGAATAGTTATAGATCCAAGAATAAACGTCTTATTTCACTTCTCTTTATTTCAAATTTTGAGCTTCCCTTAAAATTTCCTCCTCTTCCTTAAAAAACTCTTTAGTTGAAGGGATCAAAGCCAACTGACTTGCGTTCCTCGCTTTATACCAGATCTCCCAATATATTTCAAAATAGCAGAAAGAGAGCTGGAGAGGATTAACATTAAATTATATTATTTCCATGGGACACCAGAAAGTCGTCTATAGGAGTTGAATCAAGCAACCAAAACCCCACCACTTGCACCCTCTGTAAGGATCCAAAAGCATAAACAAGAATCGTAGCTCGGACTAGGTTCTAAGACGCACCTTCTAAACCGTAGAGATCGATGCACCGATTTCATAAACTACGAGATCCGTAGTTTGAAGACTGTATGTGTCTCAGCTTTCTTTCATAAATAAACATGTGAAGACTGTGGCTGTGCTCTTTATTTATCTCGGCTTTCTGAGTACTCCACGGCTCACGGCAAGTATAGGATACCCCCGCCGGCCCAGGCTGCCGCTGCTGCTGCTACTCCTGTATAGTGGCTATCAGAAGCTATCCTTATTTCTATCCAGATCCATCCTTCATCAGAGCGGAAAAAAAGGGGAGAGGACCATCACACTTATCCAGTTTTTCATCTATCCCGGCCCCTCTCCCTTCTCTCTCTCTCTCTCTCTCTCTCTCTCTTGTAATATGCTGTCACTAGGGTAATAATACATTATTACCCATCCTTAGATCATGCTATCCCTCAAATACCCTTGCGATATTACTCTTCTTAGGGTACGATATCCCTCAATTGCCCCCTGTTTGGATCGTCAGCTTGTTGGTGGGATCCTGAGTTAATTGAGGTTTGGGCTTGTTTGGGGAGAGACAGAGAGAAAGAGAGAAAGAGAGAGAGAGAGGGAGAGAGAGAGAGAGAGAGAGAGGGGCCGGGTGGAGGTGGGAAGGGGAGGGGGAGGTTGAGAGGTGATGTGGGGTAACGTGCGCATGAGAAAGTGGGTGGGGAGTGGGAACACGTCGCTGTCTCGAGTCCCGACACAGCATCGAATGCCAAGATCGGAGGGGAGAGGGCATCAATAACAAGGGTGGGCCCACTCCTCTAAAAGAACCGCCCTTCTCCGATTTAGGACAAAATCCATAATCACCGTTTTTCTAACCCACTAATACGTGTTCCGCACCCAATACGAATGCCTTCCTTGGGGCAGTCGCACCTGTTGTTTTCTTTGAGCCACCCTGCTCCTTGACCGAACGTAAAAAATTATTCGCGGAGGGGGAATATAAATTATCAGAAAATAACTATTCATGTATATTATTTCATAATTTTATTAAATTAAAAATTTAAAATAATAATTTTTTTAATATAATTAATATTATAAGATCTATTATATAGAAAAAATAATTTAAAATAAATTATTTCATAATTTATCATGAAACGGTTATTTAAAATATCTTGTAATAATCTAGGTAATCCAACTCAATTTTTATAATTATTTAAAAAATGAATTATAATAAAAATCTATTTTGAATGGAAATAAAAAAAATCAAACACCACCTTAATCATCCACCGGCTATTCCTATGTTACTGTGACGAGCTTTTAACCACTAACAACAACACCAAAGCAAGTCTGATAAGGTGGCTCGCACGAGATTTGGACTGTGGCATGAGATGACACGAGTGATGGTTGAGTTGGTTATAATTGGATGGGATCCTACCATCTTAGGCTGAACAAAATAAATTTGGATAATCGGTCCTGGTCTGGAAGATCTAATTTAAACACAAATGGGATAGCACCCATTTCAAATTTACAAAGACCTACTGCAACTATATATTATCATTATCACTGTTGCACTTGCGATAACAACAACAATAATATAAACATATAAAATATATGAAATCAATCTATTTATTATGATATAATTTGTCATAATTTTCATTACTTGTCAACTCTAATACTCTTCTTTTGCAATGATACTAATGATTTTGTTATCCCATGTGATATGGATAGAATATGCCAACCAATTAAAAGTTGATACACGATATAGAGAGTTATTTTTATTTGAATTCGGTTTTGGGGGTTGATTTGGATAAGCCCGGATTTCTTCTCATTGAATTAATTAAGACTATAAACCAGTGGAAGGAAGACTCTTCATCTATATAAAAAAGAAAGCCTAACACCTTAAGTAGGTATTCCAACTCTCTCTTTAATTTTCTTTTTAAAATTCTTCCAAGTCTTCTTGCTTGTCCCTTTGCTATTCCTTCAAAGTCCTCCATGTTTTAAGTATTGGAGGACTCAATTGAAGTCAATTCAATAATCTTTCTTCATTCGGTGTGTAGTATAGCGAATGTGTCGTGCACTACCGGAGCGAAGATCGTATTGAGGCCCTGTAATAATTAGAATAGGTTTCAGATGGCAACACCTTCAAACTAGTAGCATATATATATATATGAAGTAAAATTATAAATTTTTCTTTCTTATCTCGATACTTTTTGAATTTTTTTTTTTTTTCATAATTTGCATATCGAACTATTTTGCCGCTCAATTAGTGCACCAATGATTTTTATCATTCATGAAACTTATCATATCATGACACTCAGAAAGAAGTTATATATATATACATCAAAAACAGTCAAGTAATATTGTATATGGTGCCAACTTGACTAACCATTCACCGTATTCTTAAAAATAAATAAATAAATTTCGACCGAGTAGTATATATATTTGTTTTGGCTTTGGGTTGATCCAATCAGCATCACTTGGCTCTAACTTGATGCAATCAGCATTATTAACGTTTGGAGGAATTATGATGTCTTGTAGCTCATTACTGGTCGATAACTACAAAGTTAAGCGTGGTATTGTGCAAAGTACGCAATACCATACTCTGATTCTTAGCAGTTTCATTGGTACTTGTCAAAACTTAAACATTCCCTGGATGAATGTAGTCACCTTCCCAATATGGTAACTGTACCAGATACCCAGACGGTCCCAGCCTTTGCCCAAGGCCAAGAAGACACCCTCCGTTGAAATGGCCCAGTGAGTTGACAACTTGAATTGATGTATATGCTTTGGTTCCGTGGCCGACGTGCATATAATACGGTAGGATGCAAAGAAGACGCCGATAAAAGGTCCAGCAATCCGAGTCTTGGTTACAGGTGGGACAGGATATCCTATTCATCAGCTCTAGCTTTTATAATTTTGACCCATTTTCCATTGCATGTAGCAGGAACCGGAAAAAAAGATTTTACTCTAATATCCGTCTGGTCTTAACACAAATTTTCCAGCCAAAAAATCTTGTAAATTGTAGAATTGTTTTAGATAAATTTGTGTCCAGTCAACTCTCTATTCTTGTAAACTCACATATATAGCCTGGTGAGAAAGGGAGGGGGTGTTTGCTGTGATTTCTTTTGTCGATTTTTTTTTTTTTTTGGTCCTTTTTGAAGTTATTTCCAAGTAGTTAATCTGATTCCACCATCCCGCGAGGGATTGGCGGTCTGAACAAGATAGTGTGAAATTATGTGATGTACACACGTAGAAGTACCACTTTTCAAACTCAGAGACATAGGAGTCAGTTTTTTTTTTTAACATGAATTAAAGGCACATAAAAAATCAACTACTAGCATGACACTGTACATCTGACGGCGTATAACCTGCCAACAAGTCTTTAGTCTCTAATGATTAGACACCCAACTTCCCAATAATGCCTGCGCTAAGAGAGTTTTTGAGCTCAAATCTTAGAAAGGCAGCGCTCCCACTATTTTTTTTTTCTTTTTTTTTAGTAAAAGAAGTCAGATCGAATGTATTAGTTGATAATGTAATAACCGGTCCGAGGACTTTAGGCCCGTTAAAATTCAAAAAAAAACAAAAAAAAAAGAAAAAAAAAGAAAAAAAAAAATAAAAGGGAGCTGTGGAAGTCTTCCTCTTCTCTAATCATTGAAGAAAAGAATTTTAGGGCTATCATGATGCCATGTCATAAATGTAGCTATTTTCGATGATATGAATAATCTTTAAAATTTTAGTTAAAAAAAAAATAGCTCAAAATTTAAAGTAAACTTTTTTTCTTTTTTATTGAAGTATCCTCTTCTTCAGCTAATTAACAACTGCTCACTCTCTATCCATCTGGATGCACCATGCATGGCACATGATAATATTAGCAAACTCCTTCCTACATAATTAATATATAGTCATTGGGACATGCATGAATTTTTTTGATATCCTAATCCCAGGTCCCCACTTATTTTGTTTGCTTCATAGAATCATTCGGCAATGTTTCATAATATGGGAGTACCGTTTTTATCTTATTCTCTTATCGTCATCGGTCTGATGTACATCAAAATAATGTCGCTTAAGTTCACTTTTCCAATCCTCGCACTTTGCGGAAAGAGGATATATGCTCCCGTCTTTGGCTATTGGATCAATTTGGACTTATACTCTACGACATATATAAAAAATAAAAATAAATATAATTTGAACCAAAATATTGATTATGTTGAAAAAATAATTAAGAATATATATGACATAATAGCACTATTTTTCACGTCTTCTCCTTCAGGTTCAATGGTAATGCTCTCTAATCTGTGTATGTAATAGAAGCTAAATCGTTTCTTCGAACAATTGTGCCTCAAAAGTTAGCATACTTTGCTACATTTTTGCCTATAGGTAGGCTTTATTCATTTATATCAACAATCAGGTACTCATTGGACTTCCATAAATCAACACATCATGTAGGCCCCCGTCCCCTCTTCCTATTAACTGTATATTATATTCAATATCTCATACAAAGATATAGGTTATGTAATGACAATATAAATAATGTTAATATGTATACGTTTAGGATAATGAATATAAATAAAATTAACATAATTGATATTAAAATTTATACCGGTTGGTTGATGTGCAGACAATGGATCTGTAGCACTTGGTTGGGCTTGATGCTCAACACTTTGAGAGTACCGTTGATTGCATGTCTATTGCGTATGACTGATTGTTGATATATCTGGTTGTTCCTTTGGACTATTGTTGGGCTCTATTGGAATGTTAGGTTGCAGTCTGAAATAACTACTCATAGATCGTGCCAGTATCTTAGCCAGACATTTCTGTGGCATAGCAAATATCTCAAGGTATCCTATAACAAAATTATATGTTAGACGACATACGTAACAAATTTATAAATGGTTCAGTATTAAAATTAGAAAATAGCAAATTCAATAGTATAATAAAAAATGGATAAATGTAATTTACTTGATTAACATACAAGAAAGATTAGCTGAATTCAACAAAAGTATTGTCATTACTATACCCATGATACTTGATTACAAATATAATAATAAAAATAATAAAATAAAAGTTGTAATTCTTTTCTTCACTTTCTCAAGCATTAATAAACCGGATATTTAATCATCCTCACTACCGCATAGTCTCACAAACGTATGAACAAGAGATGTATCAATTATCGGACCATCACCATCTACTCTAGCTCATGTTACTTCATCAATAACAATAGTAGAGTTATCATCTAATGGATCATTGTTGTATGGTTCATTCTCAATGTGTGTCTTCGTATCATCAATAGACAATTCTGAAGTCATGTCAAATGAATTACATGGCTTAGTTTTGATAACAACATACCAATCTTTGTTCATGGATCCCCGACAAAGAAAACTTTCTCTACTTGAGATGCCAGAATAAAAGGTTCATCTGATAATTTTTTTGATACCTGTATGGAATAGTTGCTTGAAATTGACAAGTGTAAAGCTAGATTCATTTTTTATTTTCCTTCCTGGAGATGTAACATCTATTCAATCATGCTTAAATAGGATAAATTTAAAATGTCCATAATAATTTAGTTCAATTATGTCATTCAAGGAACCGTAATAAATAACATCTCCCATGATTGGATTTCTATCCCTAGCACTTGAAAAGCTTGATGTCTTTGCAGTAACAACTACCCCACTATTATGAGTTCTTTTACTCCAATCATGCTCTTTGGTATGAATCTAAATCCATTGATTATAAAATTTGTAAATCTGTGTGCCACCACATTTGGACCTTAGGTTAGCCATTTAACTTCTGATACATGCTCACTACTTCCCTTGAGTTGCCACATCCCAAACCTCGTTCATTGCCAGCAAGGAAAAGCAATTAATTGTTCTTGATTCCAACGGTAGATTTGAGATTCTCTAATGATCGACCATGGAATCTCACTGGAACCAAAGTAAGCTAGGCCTCCCTTTTCTTCCCTTTCTTCCGGGTGGGCCACTATCAGGATTTGGCTGACGAAGCACCGAACCTATGGCAGAGCATGGTCTCTCTTATTTTTTTTGTTTTCTTCTTTCCTTGATCCACTGGTCACTGATGGCTGGGACCATCACTGGGGTTGCTCCACCATCTCTGGGAGCCACCATAGGTGGCTTGCCCAGGAACTTTCACCACCATGGTTAAGAGAAGGAAGGAAAAGAGGGGGGGGGGTAAGCAAGGAATAGGGTCTTCATCCCTAAGGAGGAACAAGAAGAGAGACATACCAGTCTCTCTTTCTTTTCCCTTTTTATTTCTTTTGGTATTTTCCTTCTTAATCTTTTCTTTTCTCTCTTTTCCCTTGATGAACCTGATAGAGAGTTCTAGATTGATAATCATTAAACTATGAAATATATTTATTAATATTAAGATTTATTATGTAGGAGGATAATTTTTTGAGTACAAGGATATTGAGTGAGTTCCTTAGTATCTAGATCGAAGATCCGGGTATGCATTGATATTTTTACAATGCATGATTGGGATCCTTGGACATGAGCATTGGCATATATAATTATTTATGCACTATATGACTTTGATTTCTCATGATGGATATTTGTGATTGCTAGTATGATTATATATATTTTTTGTATAATATGTTTGTATCAAATATAATTTTTTTATATATAATTTAGATCATAATACCGGCTATTAGAAATCTTAAAAAGAATATAATTTGACACAGTATTTTTATAATATGGTTGAGATTTGATAAAATGATAATCATGAAAAGAGAATGTTTAAACTAGCCACGTTAAACTGAGATTGCTAACCATGGCTGAAGCATGGCATTGAGAATAATCGCCATGGACAGAAGTATGACATTGAGAATAGCTTACCATAGGCAGGAATATGATACTTGAGATTGCTAGTCATAGATTGAAGCATGGTACTGAGAATAGCCACCATGGATGAAAGTATAGCATCAAGAATAACCTGGCTACGGTAGGAACGTGGTACCCGAGATTGCAAGTCACGGACTGAAGCATGACTGTGATCAGTTCAAAATTCTAAAGAAAACTATTGATTGAATTAGAATATAAGAATGAGATATGGTTTTATTATATATAATGATTGAGTTATTTTGGATGCATGACATGATATTTTATAATTCATAGTTCCTTAGTTGTTTCCTTATTATTTTCAGATCATATTATTAATGATGTATGGAGACTCTTAATGGCCTGTAAAGCTCATCCCCCCACTTTTCTTTTTCTTTCAGAGTCACAGGATGCATAGCATGGGGGTCGGGCATGAAATTTGAGTGCAAGACTTAATAACGTAATTTGTTAGTTTAATTTATGATACCAATGAACACTATAATAGTTGCAATCGAACAAGTTTATTTCTTGATTACTATGAACTTATTTTGTTAGTATTTATTTATATGACTTTTTGGAGGTGTTGAGAATTTTGTTTTAGGCCTAGGTTGATCTCTAGGATGATGCCCTAGGATTTGTGTGGTCATGTTGCATGGTTGACCTGGGTGCTAGGTTTGGAACATGGCAGATAAAGTTTATGTTTTACTAAAATATTAAAAAGAAGTGATAAAAAAACTCAAATAAATAAAAAATTAAATATGAATAGAAATATGAATAGTTTAAATCAATAAGGATAATAATTCTAATTCTTGTTAAATTCAACAAGAGTTGACTATATATATATGCCCACTACCTTCTATTATTATATGGAAGGATCTAAGGGATGGTTCTGATTTTTTATGGATTTTTTTGCTTGTATAATTGAAATTTAGATTTTATAACCTTATTCTCATTGTAGAGAAAGATAGGTGAGAGATTAAAAGTTATTTTCTCCTTGTAATTATTTTCTACCGTGATCAATGAAAGATACGTATGGAGGTCTTGCCTGAGAACATAGAAATAATACAGTGTCATCCAAATTTCATAAATTCTATCTATTCTCTTGCTACTTCTTTTTTGCATTACTTTTATTGTAGTTTACCTGATATTTTTAGTTTTCCATACAAGGTTTTTGTTTACAATAATTAGTATCAGAACCAAAGATTTGCAATAAAGCTTATATAGTATAACCATGATAATAGAAAGAGCACAATCAAGTTCAAGATCATATGCTTTGGCAAGATAAATTTTCACTATATTATTAATAAAAATATTATATTAATATAAATATAAATATATTATAAATATTATAATATTTTATATTAATATAAATATTATGATAATATCATTAATTAGTATTTCATTTTAACCTTCCATATCAATCATTGCAAGAAAATGAAGTATTAGTGACTGCTATTTAGCCATTGCTAATAATGATATATAATGACTATAAAAATAATGATAAAAAATACTGGTAAGTACCATCGTTAATAATTTTTTAAATTTTTTTTAAAAAATTATTTTTAAAATTATTATTAATGATGAATTGTAAACTATTAAAGATGGCAAAGTACTGTCACTAATAATAAATAAAATTTTGAAAAATATTATTTTATTAAAAATACTATTAGTGATAGTGTTTTTATATCTAGCGATGGCAGCTTGCTGTCGCTAATAGTAAAAACAAAAATTTAGACATTCCTGATCAATATTAGTGATGTAAATTTTGCTATCATTAATATTAGTTATCATCGATGGTATTTTTTTATTAGCAATGATAGTTTTCCATTGCTAATAAGTTTTCTTAAAAATACCTGACAGACATTTTTTTATTATTCCCGCTTTGGCATCCCTCCTTCCCCTGGTGCTTTGGCTTCCTTCTCCACCCCCCCTCGATGCCTCTCATTCCCACTAGTTTCAGCATCTCCTGTTGGTGCTTGTCCCGTCGTTGAGCTCCCACACCACCACACCGCCGATTTCCTCCCTATCACCACCAGCCTCGATTTCCTCCTCGCCACCGAGCCTCGGTGCCTCTCTTTCTTGCTAGTTACGACATCTCCTGTCGGTGCTTGTCCTGCCACCAAGCTCCCACACTGCCGTCCTCTCGATTTCCTCTCTACCACTGCCTCTCTAGTTTCCTCCCTACCATCGAGCTTCCCCCTCCCCCGATTTCCTCCGGTTGCTGAGGTTCCCTTTGGATTTCCTCTTTGCTACCGAGCTTCCCCCTCCCCTAGTTTCCTCCCTGCTATCGAGCTTTCCTCCTATTTTTCTCCTTGTCAGCGAGCTCCCCCTGGGTTTCCTTCCTACCATCGAGCTTCCCCCTGCTTTTCCTCCCCGCTGCTAGTTCTCCCCTCTCCTGCATGTTGGATCTGGATTTGCCATCCCCCATCCATGGAGCCTGCCATCTATGGGTCTACGTTGCCTTGCACTACGAGTATGGTTTTTTTTTAATTATGAGTATTAGCAATAACAGTGGTGACGGTGCTAAAGCCATCATTAAAAGTTAATTTTTTATATCAAAAATATTTAATTAAATAATTAATTAGTTAATTAATTAATTAATTGATTAGTTATCTATTTCATTAAATAAATATTTATTTATTGATGTAATTAGTTAGATGTTTATTTATTTATTTAATCAGTTAATTAATCAATTAATTATTAATTTAATTAATTATATATTTATTAATTTAGTTATTTAATTAAATAAATATTTATTTATTTTATTAATTAGTTGTTTATTTAATTATTTATATGTTAATTTAATTAGGTAAATAATTAATCAGGTGTGCATAGATGTAAGTCCTTAATGCATGAGATTCGGGTCTTGGCATGTAGATAGGGTTGAAACCAAGCTCAGGCTGGCTTGATAAGCTTTGGGTTGACCTGTAACCTGGCCATGCTTTGAGCTAGGTTCAAAGTAGATCAGGCCAAGCTTAGACCTAATAATAGAGCCTATTTAATTTTGGACCATGCTCAGGCACCCTTTTGGCATGGCTCTACTCGAACCAAGTGGAAGGTATGGGTCGGGCCTCGTGAGAGAAATTGGGGTAGGCATCGTAGAGGGCATGAAAGGCAATGATGAGGGACTTGAGGGCAACGACCGAGTTGCTAGTATGAGATAGGTGGCGGGAGAGGGTCTGGATGATGCATGTGGTAATGGCAAGGGGGATGACTTGGTGAGGAGGATGACCTTAATTATGAAGTGGTCATTAACAGGAACCTCATCATGGGATATGACATTCAGGATGGCGACTTCGAGGTTAGTGACATTGATAGTACATCATTGTAAACACTGGAAAGCTCGAGGGAGTTTGTGTCATGGACTATCATCTAGAGGACTGCTGGCAGCGGTGGAGTGGGGTTCGGTTCCCCGTTCATGAGTGGGGTGGTGGAGAACATGAGGGTTCGGGTCCGGGTCTGGGTCCAATATTAAGGTTGAGTCTGAACTTGGATATATATCTAGGTTCCGATCTAAACCTGACCCATTGACAGCTCTAAGATGAAGCAAGCAAGACAAAAAGAAAAGATAAATTGGACTTCCTCTTTCTGTGAGCTTTAAAGAAAAGAAGAGTAGAAAATGGAGAATAAGGAGACATTAGGGATTAGAGATTCTAGCTTGCTGTTGACTTCATTCATTATGAATATTTTAACTCTTTCTTCATCTTTAGTTACATCATTTGTGTGATCATGGACTGGTTTAATATTACAGGTATAATTTCTAGTCATGGATTAATTCATGTTTCAATTTATATAAACTGAACAAAGTCAACGGTTCATATACATTAAAATATGAATTAATAAATAACCAAAGATTGCACTGTATGATGTTAGGCTAGCCTATGATGTAAATAATGTAACTAAAGATAAAGAAAGAGTTAGAATTTTTTTAGTGAATAAAGTTAATAATCAACTTAGAATCTCCAATCGTTGTTGTCTCCTTGTTCTCCATCTTCTCATCTTCTTTTCTTTAGCTTTGATAGAGAGAGGGAGTTCGTTTCTCTTCTTTTATTGTTTTGCTTATTTTATCTTAGAGCTATCAATGGTTGGATTCAGGTTAGAATCTAAATATTAAAATCCAGACCTGACCTGAGTTATTATACCCAAACTTGTACCTAAAAACCCGATGGGTCTAGCTCCCATTTCCTCATGTTCTCCACCACCCCACTCATGAATAGGGATTCCATATTAGTCAATAAAAAGGTAAAAGAAATTAAAAGCTATATATACTGAATTGGTCAATGAAAATGTATCTTTAATTGTATTTAAGATACTATAGTCCTCTTTAACTCCATCATTTGGTTAGTGATAGTAGTAGCGATAAAGTTATTGCACCGGCCATTCCTAATACATTCTATTCCAAGATGAGCATCCTTGGCACTAAAGCAACTTAGGACTGAGTAGTAACTAGTTCCCTGTTGACTTCATTCACTATCGAGATTTTAAATCTTTCTTTACTTTTAGTTACATTATTTGTACCATCATGAGCTGGCCTAATATTATCCAGGATAATTTTTTATCATGAATTAATTAATATTTTAATGCATATGAATTGAACAAAATCTACAGTTCATATGGATTGAAATTTGATTTACTCCATGATTAGAGATTGCACTTGGTAATATTAGGCTAATCAATGATAAAAATGATATAAATAAAAATAAAAAATTAGAATTTTGATTATGAATAAAGTTAACAGTGAGCTAGTTGCTGCTTAGTCCTAAGCTATTTTGATGTTAAGGCATAATGATGGATGCTCACCTTAGAGTGAGGGTATTGGGAATCGTTGGTGCGATAGCTAGATTACTGCTATTGTCGTTGATCGAATGATGGAGTTAGAGAGGATTGTAGTATCTTAAGTACAATTAAAGATACCTTTTTATTGACCAATTTAGTATATCTAGTTTTGTTGCCTAGTAAGCAACCCAAGAGGGGGGTGAATTGGGTTTCTAAAAATTACTTGCAAGAATATATGCCAATACAAATATTAAATCAAGTACTAGTGTGACGTGAAAGAGTATGCTCTTGAAGAGTATACAGCGGAAATATAAATGCAACAAATATAAGAGCAAGTAAAGAAAGCTAGAGACAATCACAAACACAAGCCAAGTATAGTGGTTCGGTACTTTCCAATGTACCTAGATCCACTCCCAAGGTTCACTTGGAAATTCACTATAATTTCCACGATTATAGCCGATTAGTTTTCCGGGCTCACTAATCAAAACTCCCTTTTGATTTTTACAAGGCTCACCAAAAGAAACCTCTTGGTTTTCAAAGGCTAACCAATAACCTCCTTGATTTTCAACTAGGATTACCAAAAACTTTCTTGGTTTTCAAGTAGGCTAACCAAAAATCTCCTTGATTTTCAAGTAGGCTAACCAAAAACCTCCTTGGTTTTATTCTTAGACTCACCAAAAACCTTTACAACAAATATATGAGATAAAGTGAATCAATAAGAAAAGCTTTCTAATGTAAAGCTGATCTCTTTGAAGCTTGGAGAAGTTGCTTGTCTTGAACTTGATGAAGCCTCAATCAACACTCAAAAGTGTTGGACTTGAATGCTTCTTGATAGCTTTGAATGCTTGGAGACTTCTTTTTGTTTGAAGATAGTTGCTCTCAATGAATATGAGTGAATGCACTTGCTTCTCTTTCTTTTTCTTATTCTCTTCTCATCCTCTTGTGTTTCAATTTAATTTGAATCACTTAAATACTATCCCAAGGCCTCAAAGTCGGTTTATGACTGTTAGACATAAAAAAACTAGTCGTTGGGAGTCAAGAGGGCCGAGTTTTGCGTTTGAAAAACTAGCCGTTACTATTTCTAGAACTCCAAGTGTCGACACTTCAAGCTGTGAGTCGATACTTAGGATCAACACTTAAGTCCCATGAGTCGACACCTAGTTCAAAATTTTTTTTTGAAGCTCTCTGAAATTCTCAGGTGAGTCGACACTTCTTCAGGTGAGTCGACACTTAACATCCATGAGTCGACACTTCAGGCAAGTCTTCAACTTCAGCATGTTCTGTAAGAAGTTTGTCTCAGGCCTTGAGTCGATCCTTAAGTCGATACATTGAGTCGACACTGGAGTGGCATAAGTTGATACTTTAGCTGTGCCATCTGAAACTCTTTCTACGTGCCGGCTTGAGTCGATACTTGCATTGCCATGAATCGATACTTGAACTGTGAGTTGACACTTTGAGTCGACACTTGCTGAAATTTCTTCAAAAATCATTGAACTTCTGCTCAAACCTTTTTGAGCTGAACTCTTTAAGTCCTTTCAATCATTTCTCAAGTACTTAAGTCCATTTATAATCGATCTTTCATACATACAAATGACTTCTTCATCATTTGACAAGCAATCCAATTTAGCTATTTTGATGAATACCTTTTTCTATTAAACACACTTCAAGGAACATGTTAGTACTTAACTTATACTTAAGTGTTTTGCTTATCATCAAAATCAATAACGGAGTCAAACAAGTTTTTAAATTCTTTCACATATTTCCTTTGTAATCATTTTAAATCTTGCATTGTAACTCATAATTGTATAATTAGTTTGATGAATCTATTTTTTTTATTTTCAAAGATTATACATCATGTCTTCCAGAGGTAGAAGCTATGCTAGCCAAGGAGAGAGTTCTAGAGGATAGAACGATCAGACTGCCAACTCGCATACTTCTATGCCACTCATACCATACTCACCTTGGAATAGAAGGTATTGAAAATAGCCGGTGCTTTAGCTATGTAGCTACTACCCTCACTGGCTAAAGGATAGAGTATGATGCAGAACAAATAAAGGGATGCGATGCGGAAGTAAATTAAGATTAACTAATTTTTTTGTTGTTTTTATATGTTTGTAGAAGTTGGCTTCAAATCAAAGAAAAGTTAACCTAACATTGAAAGATACTAATATGATAATTGAAAGCACAATTTTAAGGAAACTAAATTATCAGAGTAGTTCAGAAGCAACGGATCGCTGGGGGTTGAGAAACTCCCAGACCTAGGGTTTCGCTCCGAACTTTCAACAGAACAGAAATAAAGAGAAGAGATGGTTTATCTAACCAGACAATGATCTTCACAGATTTTGGTGGAAGAACTCTCCCGAGCAGATTGTTGGATCCTCGGATTCAGATAGCTTCGCAATGGATCCTCCAATACTGGTCCTTTGGCGGGTTGGCTTCTCCTGAACTCAAGATCTGGAAGAGAAGAAAAACAATTGATGGAACCAGAGAGTCAAGGGAAAAATTTACCAGGTTGATGAACTTGAAGATTGAAATTGCTGAAAACTGGATTCTCCTGGAAGCTGATGTGATTTTCTTTGGAACTTGCTCTGGATCTGAAGTAGCCGGACTGGATCTGGATGAAGGTGGACGGCCTGGACTTGTAGAGAGAGAGAGGCCGTGGGAGATGGAAGGAGCTAGGGTTCGATGGATTGAAAATAATGAAGGGCGGCTAGGGTTTTGGATTTTTAAGTGGCTAACCTAGGGTTTTGGATAAAGATGGAGATCTCTCACCTCCTCAAGGCTCCAATGGAACCCGGATTACCCCCTCACGGAGCTCAACACTTAGAATAGTGCGGAAGAAGAGAAACCTAGGTTACTCAACACAAGAGAATAGCAAAATAATTTTTTCTTCATTGATTTTTTTAAAGTTACAAAGAGGGGTCTATTATATAGACCTAAAATTTTCTCCAAGCTTGTACAAATTCCCATGTGGGACTAAACTCCTCCAACCACTAGATTAGGTAGAAAATCTTCTCTCTTGGCCGACCAAGAGTTCAAAAAAAATTGGGACGGCCATAAAGGAATTTTTTTTGAATTTTTTTGGTGCCTCCTTTGGAGTTGGATTTGGATTTGAAGTCCTCTTCTTCTTATGGTATTTCTTCTTTTCTTCCACTCCAAGTTAAGCTCTTTGATTTTGATTTGAACTTCAATTAGGAGTAGGTTGGATGTCCTTCTTTGATTTCTTCTCCAAGAGAAGTCTTCTTCCTTCTTTGCTTAGGTAAAATAGGCAGGTATGGGCGCCTCCTTTAAAGTAGCCTCCAATTTGATTTTTTCTTCTTTGGATATGGGGACCATGACACTGGGATGCCTCTGTGGCGCCTCCTGGACTCTGGCGTGTGCTCGGAGTGTGGCTGGGCGTGTGGCTTGGAGTGTGGCCTCCACTTGCTTGAACCTTGATTTGATTGGAAGACAAATGTGGCACCATTTTGGACCAAATTGAAACCACATTGGGACTTGCACTGAGTCAACATGACTCAACAAAATTTAAATGGTGACTCAAGAAATAAATAAAATAAATAAACTGGTTGACCAGGTCAACCTTTATTACAAACCCTAATTTCTCGGGCAATGTCAATCAGAGATCCAAATGGAGCTCTGAAGTCTTCTTCTGAGTCTGGTGCCCGCACCAATTCTCCTAGGGTGGGAGGAACTCGACCCTGTCGAGTAAGGCTCAAGTTGGCTCTGGTATCTCTCCAAGAGGTCTGGGTCCAATTCTTGTAATTCTTCTTGGGAGATCCAAGAGTCATCAGAATCTGGCCTTCCTTGCCAGCGGACCAGGTACCTTTGGTATCCTCGATTACGAGTAGAGATAACCTGATCATCCAGGATCTTTTCAATCTGCTCTTTCCTCACAGGCCAGTTTGTTGGTGGACACACAGGGTCGGGATCACTCTCAATGATAGGGTTAGGCTCAAAAGGCTCACTAGGAATCACAGCTGGCTCCCTGTACTCTACTAAGTTTGTAATGTTGAAAGTAGAGCTAATGCCTAGTTCTGGAGGCAACTCGAGCACATAGGCATTGGATCCTACTCTCTTTACCACTCTAAATGGTCCAGCTCCCCTAGCATGTAACTTTCTAACGGTTCCAGGAGGAAACCGTTCAGGCCTTAACCTAATCATCACATAGTCTCCCTCAACAAAAGATTTGACTCGCCTTTGAGTATCAGCCAACTTCTTATAAGTTTCATTACTTAAATTTATTTTGGCATGAATTTCTTTATGCAAGTCTTTTACATGCTGTGCAAAATTCTCAGCAGATTCGGAGACTCGAGTGTGGACAGGTAAAGGGACTAGGTCAAGAGGTGTGTGAGGTTTGTACCCATGTACAATTTCAAATGGACTCTTACCCGTAGACCTATTGACCGAGTCATTGTACGCAAATTCTGCCCTTGGTAGGTATAAATCCCAATTTCTGGTGTTTTCACCAACAAGATATCTCAGCAGATTTTCTAGGCTACGGTTCACTACTTCAGTTTGGCCATCAGTTTGGGGATGATAGGCAGTTGAAAACTTAAGTTTTGTCCCTAACTTATGCCAAAGGGTCTTCCAAAAGTAACTGGTGAACCGGACATCCCTATCTGAAACGATTGTCTTAGGTAGGCCATGGAGTCTAACTATCTCATTGAAGAAAAGCGTGGCTACCTTAGACGCATCAAAGGTTTGGGAACAAGGCAAGAAGTGGGCCATTTTAGAGAATCGGTCGACTACGACACAGATAGAATCATGTCTCCTCTGGGTCTTAGGTAAACCTAACACAAAATCCATACTCACATCTTGCCAAGGACGATCTGGGACAGGGAGTGGGGTATAAAGGCCAGTGTTTTGTTTTCGCTGTTTGGCAACAGCGCAGGTTCAACATCTAGCTACAATATTAGCTACATCCCTTTTCAAGCTAGGCCAGAAAAAGTGGTCTTCAATAGCTAGAATGGTCTTGTCTTTTCCAAAATGGCCGGCTAAACCTCCAGCATGGATTTCCCAAATCAAAAATTCCCTAAGAGAAGTTCTAGGGATGCAAAGCCTATTTTTGAAGAACAAAAAACCATCTACAAGGGTATAATCCTGGTGATTACTAGATGGTCCTTGAACTAGATCCTGATACACAGTTGTGAAATCCGGACAAGACTCATATTCCTCTTTGACTTGCTCAAACCCTATGACCTCAGTTCTAACAGAAGTTAATAACAGAGATCGGCGACTAAGGGCATCAGCTACCTTATTCTCAACTCCAGCCTTATGTTTCAGGACAAAAGTATAGGACTGGATATATTCTACCCACTTAGCATGCCTAGGGTTAAGCTTCTTTTGGGAGTTCAGAAATCTAAGAGCCTCATGGTCCGAAAATAGTACAAATTCCTGCGGTAGCAAATAATGTCTCCAGTAACGCAAAGCTTGCACCACCGCATAAAATTCCTTATCATAGGTAGAATACCTAAGCTTAGCATCATTAAGTTTTTCACTAAAGAATGCTATGGGATGATTTTCTTGGCTTAGGACTCCACCTATTCCTACACCTGAAGCATCACAGGCAACCTCAAATACTTTAGAAAAATCGGGTAATCTCAGAATGGGTGCCTGGGTCATTTTATCCTTAAGATCTAGGAAGGCTTTATGGGCTGACTTAGTCCAATGAAATTCTCCCTTCCTAATACAATCAGTGATAGGAGCAGCTAAAGTACTAAACCCCTTGATGAATCGCCTATAGAAGGTAGCCAAGCCGTGGAAACTTCTAACTTCATGCACATTGGTTGGCTCTGGCCAGTCTACTATGGACCTAATTTTCTCAGGATCGGCCGCCACACCGTCAGGGGTTACTACAAAACCAAGAAAGATAACTCTACTAGTCATGAATTCACACTTCTTAAGATTACCGTAGAGTCTCTCATTCCTCAAAACTTGGCAGACTGCTCTAAGGTGGCCTAGGTGATCTGCTGGGGTCTTACTATAGATCAGGATGTCATCAAAATAGACCACCACAAATTTTCCTATGAAAGCTCTAAGTACCTGGGTCATAATTCTCATGAAGGTACTAGGGGCATTGGACAACCCAAAAGGCATAACAACCCATTCATAAAGACCATCCTTAGTTTTGAAAGCAGTTTTCCATTCATCCCCGGGTCTAATCCTAACCTGATGATAGCCGCTTTTGAGATCAATCTTAGAAAAAACCATTGCACCAGCCATCATATCAAGCATGTCATCTAGTCTAGGGATGGGAAACCTATATTTGATTGTAATTTTATTGATGGCACGACTGTCAACACACATCCTCCACGTGCCATCTTTCTTTGGGGTTAGTAAGGCTGGGACTGCACAAGGGCTAAGACTTTCTCTAATAAACCCCTTCCTCAATAATTCTCCAACCTGCTTTTGCAGTTCTTCATGCTCAGATGGATTCATCCTGTAATGGGGCAAGTTGGGCAAAGTCGCTCCTGGGATTAGATCTATGGCATGCTGGATATCCCTAAGAGGTGGAAGGTGGTCTGGCAAATCCTCGGGAAAGACATCCTCAAATTCTTTTAACACAGGTTTAACTTCTTGAGGAGGCTCTGAGGGTTCCGAAGTTCTAAGTTCCTTAGCAGTCAACATCCAGATGGGTGAACCACTATGAATTTCTTGTTCTAGATCCTTAGCACTGATTAGGTTCACTCCAGTTTTCATCTCCTTAACCTTACCGGCTCCTTTAGTTACCTTGTCCTTAGGGGGAACTGAATGGATCGTAATCTTCTTCCCATTGAAACTAAAGACACAGGTATTGGATTTTCCTAAGAGGGTGGCATCATGATCATACAACCAAGGTCTTCCGAGAATTATACTGCTCACCCCCATGGGTAAAACATCGCACCAAATCTTTTCGTGATAAGATTGCATTTGGATTTGTACTTGACATCTAGACTGGATGGGTATGGAGGTAGAATCTACCCAAGAAACCTTATAGGGGTTGGGATGGGGAACTGGGATTAAGCCTAACATCTTGACAGTGCTAGTAGAGATGGCATTTACACAGCTCCCACTATCTATGATGATCTTACATACCTTATCCCCTAATTTAAGAAAAGTCTGTAGGATGTTAGTCCTACGCCAATCCTCTTGAACTAGATTCTGGGATAGGATGCATCTTACAACTCCTAATTGGTCAGATTCATTGGGTTCCTCCTCTCCTTCATACTCCTCAACCAAATTCATTCCGGCCTCATAAACTTCTTCTTCAAATTCCTCACTGGGCTCGGAATTATCATTCTCTCCCTCTTCTATGTAAAGGGATCTTCGTGGGCACTGGCTAGCAACATGACCTATCTTATGACACTTGAAACAGGCTATGGCAGTACACTGACTGGAAATGTGACCTGGTTTCTGACACTTAAAACAGGTGATATTTGAACTAGGGGTTCTCTGGGTGTCAGGTGCCTTACCTTTGTCCATGAGTCTAGGGGTAGAAGTACCCTGAAAAGGTTTACTAGGGATAACTTGGCTAGGTCCATTCCTTGGGATTGGGGCACTAACCCTAGAAGGTATAGGTCCTCTCTGAAATTTTTCAGTGTTCAGTGCAATCTGGTAGGCTTGGTCTAGATCAGTAACCTCTCTCAGAAATAGTTCTCTCTTGATTTCTTCCCTCAGTCCAGCCCTAAATCTAGACAAAGTGACTTCGTGGGCTTCACTCACATCACATCTCATTAGGTATTCATCAAAAGTAGCTATGTAGTCTGAGACAGATCGGTTTCCTTGTTTCAGGTTTTGCCATTGGTCTAACAGGTTTTGCTGGTATGAAATGGGTAGGTATTTATCTCTCAGTTTTTCTTTCATACCCTGCCAAGTGGTTATGGGCTCAACATTCCGTCTCCTAGTGGTTAGCTCAATGTTCCCCCAGTATAACCTAGCTTGACGCACTAATTTCATCTTGGCAAACTTGTATTTCCTCTCCTCAGACATAGCATACCACTCAAAGTATTGGTCCATCTCACCCTCCCAATCAGAATACACCTTAGGGTTCAGACTACCATCAAAAGTGGGTGCATCTAATTTGATGTTCCTGATGAACCTATCATCTCTATCTTCAGGCTCTGGGTCAGGCCTCCTATGATTAGGTTCAGGATCTCTATATAAAGGCCTTCTAGGCTCCTGATGTGGGTGAGGTTGAGGCACATTAAAATCGGGGTCAGGAGTCCAATTCCGATGTCTAGGTTCTTCAAGTACTTGGACTCGGTCCCTAAGTTGGGTAAGATCCTCATGAATTTGTGCGCTAAACTGGGCCACAGTGTTTGTCATATCCTGATTCATTTTAGCCATACTTTCAGTAAGAGTTCTGATCATGGCCTCTAAATCAGGTTGGGTTTGACCAGGTTGATATGGCACTCCGTTTCTGGTAGACATGATGATTCAAGCAAGCACACAAAATGAGACTAGACTAAATCGACTACTGGATCACTAGACCTAGAGTCCAAACTAGATGCCCAATCAGAGTGGCAAGCTAGCCTGTAGTAACTCAGGACTCAGCCAGGCAGGTGTAAGGGGAGTGTTAGGTCCCTGATTGCCAATCCTAGACACCAATCAGTGATTGGCCAGGTAGGCAGACCAGCACACAAGCCCTTCGGGAATGGATCCCTGAACCACCGTTCTAGACACTGAGTGCTAAGCACACACAGAATAACTCGGCAAACTGACTCAACACTAGCCTAGACCCGACCAATTGGTGTCCCTGGCCCACTAGGGCAAATTAGGTCTAACTGATTTTAAATTAGGTCTAGGTTCGAATGATTGGATGGTGGTTTTGGGCTAAGGAGAGGTAATCAACTCCTCCCCTTATCTTAGATGCTCAATTGCCCTTAAGTAAATTATGAGATGATCACTCCAAAAAGAATTGAATTGCAGAACACAAAAAACAGAGTTGTTGTATTTTAATGCTCAGAATTTTTACCGAAACCAATAAATCACAGAAAAATTATGGAAAATAGGTTAAATTATACTGGTTTCAACGAAGCAAAAATGATGCAATTCGGAGTTTTATGCAGGGAGAAATAACTCAGACAACAGGGCAATTACGGGCTGCAACTAGATTGTCTTCCCCGTTTATAATCCCTGCTACGAAGTTATAACCCAATGGATCCCCTACACGCCCTAGGAACACCCCGTGGAATGGGAGGAGGAGGCTTGCGCCTCGCTTAGTTCCTAGGACCGGACGTCCTGGGGAGTCTACTTCGAGCAGACAAAATAAAAAGAGAAAACAATCAAAACAAGCAAGCAAGCAAATCAGAAACCCTAGACTGGGCTCTGATACCAAAAATGATGCAGAACAAATAAAGGGATGCGATGCGGAAGTAAATTAAGATTAACTAATTTTTTTGTTGTTTTTATATGTTTGTAGAAGTTGGCTTCAAATCAAAGAAAAGTTAACCTAACATTGAAAGATACTAATATGATAATTGAAAGCACAATTTTAAGGAAACTAAATTATCAGAGTAGTTCAGAAGCAACGGATCGCTGGGGGTTGAGAAACTCCCAGACCTAGGGTTTCGCTCCGAACTTTCAACAGAACAGAAATAAAGAGAAGAGATGGTTTATCTAACCAGACAATGATCTTCACAGATTTTGGTGGAAGAACTCTCCCGAGCAGATTGTTGGATCCTCGGATTCAGATAGCTTCGCAATGGATCCTCCAATACTGGTCCTTTGGTGGGTTGGCTTCTCCTGAACTCAAGATCTGGAAGAGAAGAAAAATAATTGATGGAACCAGAGAGTCAAGGGAAAAATTTACCAGGTTGATGAACTTGAAGATTGAAATTGCTGAAAACTGGATTCTCCTGGAAGCTGATGTGATTTTCCTTGGAACTTGCTCTGGATCTGAAGTAGCCAGACTGGATCTGGATGAAGGTGGATGGCCTGGACTTGTAGAGAGAGAGAGGCCGTGGGAGATGGAAGGAGCTAGGGTTCGATGGATTGAAAATAATGAAGGGCGGCTAGGGTTTTGGATTTTTAAGTGGCTAACCTAGGGTTTTGGATAAAGATGGAGATCTCTCACCTCCTCAAGGCTCCAATGGAACCCGGATTACCCCCTCATGGAGCTCAACACTTAGAATAGTGCGGAAGAAGAGAAACCTAGGTTACTCAACACAAGAGAATAGCAAAATAATTTTTTCTTCATTGATTTTTTTAAAGTTACAAAGAGGGGTCTATTATATAGACCTAAAATTTTCTCCAAGCTTGTACAAATTCCCATGTGGGACTAAACTCCTCCAACCACTAGATTAGGTAGAAAATCTTCTCTCTTGGCCGACCAAGAGTTCAAAAAAAATTGGGACGGCCATAAAGGAATTTTTTTTGAATTTTTTTGGTGCCTCCTTTGGAGTTGGATTTGGATTTGGAGTCCTCTTCTTCTTATGGTATTTCTTCTTTTCTTCCACTCCAAGTTAAGCTCTTTGATTTTGATTTGAACTTCAATTAGGAGTAGGTTGGATGTCCTTCTTTGATTTCTTCTCCAAGAGAAGTCTTCTTCCTTCTTTGCTTAGGTAAAATAGGCAGGTATGGGCGCCTCCTTTAAAGTAGCCTCCAATTTGATTTTTTCTTCTTTGGATATGGGGACCATGACACTGGGATGCCTCTGTGGCGCCTCCTGGACTCTGGCGTGTGCTCGGAGTGTGGCTGGGCGTGTGGCTTGGAGTGTGGCCTCCACTTGCTTGAACCTTGATTTGATTGGAAGACAAATGTGGCACCATTTTGGACCAAATTGAAACCACATTGGGACTTGCACTGAGTCAACATGACTCAACAAAATTTAAATGGTGACTCAAGAAATAAATAAAATAAATAAACTGGTTGACCAGGTCAACCTTTATTACAAACCCTAATTTCTCGGACAATGTCAATCAGAGATCCAAATGGAGCTCTGAAGTCTTCTTCTGAGTCTGGTGCCCGCACCAGAGTATTAGAGAGGATGCCTCATTATGTTGCTCCTTCTTAAGCAAAAATTGGCCTTTGGTGATGAGGTCCCAATGGCATCACTGCGATAATCAGTGGCACTACCCCGTGTCTCAAGATAATTAGATGGGCATGAACCAAAAGAATGACTCTAGGACTTCCTCTCCGAAATGACCACGACAGGAGATTGATGGCTTCAAGGTCTTCTCTTGCATTCTCGAGTGCTTCTCTACCAAGGATCCCGTTTTCTTCTTGGAATCCTCCTTCCAGAAATTGAAGTACAAGAAGGTCACGAGGATTCTCTATCTTTAATTCTTGAATCATTTTAAATACTTATCTTCCATCATTTCAAATCTTGCATTGCTACCCATAATTAATAATTAATTCAATGAATCTATTTTTTTTATTT
This sequence comes from Areca catechu, assembly GCA_021397845.1. Taxonomy (NCBI): domain Eukaryota; kingdom Viridiplantae; phylum Streptophyta; class Magnoliopsida; order Arecales; family Arecaceae; genus Areca; species Areca catechu. Next base: position 3,556,276 of record CM038040.1, on the reverse strand, counting down.
TTATAGATTATACATCATACTTTCAGAGGTCGGAGGTGTGCTAGTTAAGAAAAGAGCTTTAGAGGACAGAGCTCTCAAGGAAAGAAAGATTATGCTATTAGCTTGCATGGTTTTGCGCTACTCATACTACATGATAAACTTAAAAATTTTAGATATTCTTTTGTATATTATTTTATACTTTATTATCTAATATAATATTTTTTATATTAATGCTCTTCGATTAGATTCGGAGGATGTGGAATCGCCGGTGATCCCAAAGTTGCAAGCAGCAGTAACTAGCTAATCTCAAACTCGATGTCATGGTCGAGGACCTACTCAGCTCATGGCACTTTGGACTCGACCGAAGGATAAAGAGCTCATCTACATTCAAAGTCGCTAGTAAGTGCCACATCTTCAAATTAATATATTTAAAATTTAATCTTTATAAAGTTAATATTTATTATTAAATTTTAATTTTATAGTATTTTCAAAGAGCCTGGATTTCTTGGATGGTTACCGGGATCATTCACTGATTGATGCTGGGACCGGTGAATGAGTTCTTCAGTTAGCCATTAGGGACTCATGATGTAGTCTGACAGATATTCCTGGTAAGTTAAATGTATTTAATTTTTAAATTTATGAAATGATTGTATTTTATTTATTTAATACAAGCTTGCTTTCACTTATAGGAGTACTACTGATTCGAGATTTCTTAGGTTGAGGAGGTTGGCCATCCGATTTTCAAGAATGTGGCCACATGTAGGTTTCGGGATGGGCTATACAGTCTGAGGCAGACCATCATAAAGCACTCCGGTTCTTAGTCACTATTAGACTGGAGAATTTTTAGGGATCACTCGATATGGGCGGATGAATGGAAGGCCTTCTACAACTTGTGAAAACGGAGGAGTACTCAATAGGTAGCAAAGGACATGACATAATTATACTGCCTGGCAGGATCTTATCAAGTATATTAACGGCTCTGTTGGCACACATGTAATCGATGGCCGATAGATTGGTAAGAATTCTATGCTTAATTATGTTAATTGCAATTTAAATTAATGACATATATGTTTTAATTAATTAATTAATTTTATTTATTTATTATAGATGCGGTAACTGAATCATGCACTGGACCAGCTATAGTTGTGGGAGGCCACATACTAGTCCAGGAGAACTGTGTTACTTAGATCCAAATATAAGCAGATCATGGTAAGAACTTAAAATTTTAAGTATTAATCTTTACATATACTATTATGTATAATTGGACTAATCAATTTGTAAAATATATAGATAGATTGCGTGGAGTACGTCATAGCATGGAACGATGAGGACCCATCCTCTCAGCCCCTTCTTGACCTCGAGGGATGGTTCAGGGCCATAGGAGGGGTAAGTATGAGTCGGTCATAGAATTCGGTCATAGCTTCGACCCTCTAGCTCCTCATTTTAGACCTTGACGATTCAAACATGGAGTGATGGATATGTCAAGATATCGTGAATCATATTCTTGTTCATCGATCTCAAAGCTTTCAGGATGCCATCTGTAATATGGTCATTGAGCTTTTCTAGAACTTATATCTACATGATCAGCTAGTTTCATTATCATAGCCATCATAGCAAATAAGTATATTAATAATTTTTTACTTGTTTTAATTATTTATACTTAGAAACTAATTAATAATATTTTATTTTTTTCGTTACAGGATGCTGGGACATTTGGCTCTCATCCACCAGCTACTAGAGAGGACATGTAGAAGCAAGAGGAGGAGAACAACAACGACAACATCCCAAGGATCTCAGATGATTTTTTTAAATTTTATTATGTATTTACTTTTTTTAATATAAAGTAATGTAAATAAAATTATAAAATTTATACTTTTAATATAATATAACTATTTTTTTAATGTACTATTGTAGTTTTTAATTATTAATTTACTTTTAATATATTTTAAAAACTATAATTATTTGTTATTAAAATTAAAATAGATTTTTTAAAAAATAATTATTATTTTTTAAAAAATTAATAGTGATGACTTTGGCAATAGTAATTGTTGTCATTAATAGCCATATCTAATAATAGTTATTAGTGACGATCAAAAAAGCTATCGCTAATAGCGGTTAGTTATGATATAGATTTATGCGATGGCTTATTAGCAATGGCAAACTCGCTATTAGTGACAGTATTTAGTCATTGCTAATAATTATTTTTTTAGTAAATATTTTGTATAATTTTAGTCATGGATCTTGAAAAGATATTTTTGAAAAAAAGATTCATCACTTTCTATCATGTGAGAAGTCTTAAAATCCACATTCTTTATATATTTACATTTTTTATGAAATATGATAATTGCCTTTCTATGAGAAAAACTTTTTTCATTTTCTTTTTTCTTAAAATTTCAATGAAACAAAGGGACTCCTCTTCATTTCCTAAGATGTGGTTTTCCCTCCCTCCACTTTCTGTGAACAAAATGAATCTTAAGAGATACATATTTCTTGACCATGTAAAAGGAATAAAAGGTACAAATGATAGGATCCTACTATCGATAATATTATTTTAGGCGAGATGCTATTTTTAATGAAGATTCTTTTCAATGAATTGTTATATTATAGGAAAATAATAAAATTCTAGTGAAGTATGATGCATCCAATGATGTGCAGCTTGACCATAAAATGGCAGATGACGCGTATGAACTAGAGACTTCTCATTTATATCATAAGAATAGTCCATGTCGAGATAATGTTGATATGGAGTATCTTAGGAGGGTCATTAATCTATTTATGAGGTATGACGACTATATCACATCTCCTAGGCTTGATGCTAATATTGTTAATGTTTATGCTACTTTGGTAGAGGAGCATAAGCCTACTCCTATCAAGAGACTTGTGAATCTATCTATTCATATAGATGGTAATATGTTATCGTGGAGGAGATGAAATTCTTGTAGAAAAATAAGATTTGAAATCTTATTGAGCTCCCTTAAAAAGCAATTGGATGTTGCTAGGTGTGCAAATTAAAGGACTATGGGGATAATGTTGAGAGATTTAAAGCGAGATTGATGATCAAGGGTTATGCCTAGAAACCGGGTATCGATGTTGATAAAATTTTCTCTCTAATTGTTCATCTTGCTACTATCAAAGTTGTGTTGGTAATCATGGCTATTATAGATTTGGAGTTGGAATAGTTAGACATCAAAATTGATTTTCTACATGATGAATTGGAGGAAGAGATTTATATGATATAGCCTAAAGGCTTTATTGAAAAATAAGAGGGTTAAGTTTGTCGTTATACAGATTGAAAGGGGCATTAAGGTGTTGGTATTGATGATTTGATTCATTCATTGTAAATTTGGATTTTTATAGATTAGAGACCGATCATTGTACATATTTCTGTAATTATGATGATGGTTATTTTTATATCTTGCTATTGTATATGAATGATATAATTATGATAGCTAATAATAAGTATTATATATCTATGCTTAAAGCTTAGTTAGTTGGAAAGTTCGATACGAAGGCTTTGGGAGTTGTGAGTCAGATTTCCAATAAAAAGATACTACCATGGAGAAAAGATAGGAAAAACTAGTTGATCTAGATCAATGCGAAGATGGTTATGCCATGCTTTGATATATAGAATGCAAAACCAATAAATAACCCCTTCACGCTTTTAGCATAGGAAGGAAACTTTTCTAACAAAATGGTCAGAATAAAATTCATTTATTTCTATTCCAGTTTCGAGCTACAAATTATTCTAATTAACCAAACACCCCTCTAATGGATTAGCTAAAATTACGTGCCCTTTCCAGAGCTTTGTCCAACCAAAGATGAGCACCACTTTGGTTACGCGAATGCTCGGCTCGAAAGGGGAAACACGAGCACCTGCCTTCCCTGATCTCGGTGTTTTGGGAGGACTTACACGCACTTTCGTTGTTGGGCGGTCAGGAAAAAAAGTGGTGTCTCCGCAAGCAGACGGAAGAAATTTCCGAGGCAGCGCATGGGAAAGAGGGCAGATGTAACTGACGGCATGTGCGAAGAGGCCTTGTGGTCTCAATTCCCACGGAACTCGCAACTCGCAGAGCATGTGCAAAGACAGCCTCTGACGGCATGTGCGGGGAGTTTTGTGGTCTCAATTCCCGCGGAACTCGCGGGGCGCAGGTGCACGACAGTCTCGGCCTCTGCCCTCCCACTTTCCAAGTCGCGGCGATGTTTTAGCACGTTTGCTCTGGAGTTGGGCTGCTGGCTGGGCCGATCCATTACCAGGTTGATGGTTAGCCCTGCAGTGTACGTGAGAATGGCTGGCTGCAGGCAACATCAGGCGAAGTTTGTCTCCTTCCTAGTTTGGAAGACCAACTTTGTCTGAATTCAAATGTATTTGCCTTTTGCTTTGACCAACTTTGTCTGAATTCAAATGTATTTGCCTTTTGCTTTGCTTTGTCTCGTGAATGCCCTCATCTTTCGAAGAACGTTATCTTCCGGATGCAGCAAAAGTTTTTCCTACGTAAAAGTTGGTTTTATCATTCCATTTGTCGCTCAAACACATCTACTGCATCCGTGCATTGATGGGGTAATATCTGTGCTTCATTTTTCACTGGGTGTGAAGTTTGTAAGAGCATGTTTGATATGCGGCAGGAATCGAAATTAGAATGGATCAAAAAAGAAATCTCGGAATGGCCATGCATTTATTCTAATATATTTTTGATTCATGATGGGAATTGGAATCAAAATCGGAATAGAATTTAAATAGTAGGAATTGAGTTTTAGAGATCGGAACGTTCCTATTCTTCCTTAAAATTGAAATAAGAATAGAACTCTCATCAGCTAAATAATTAGAATGGGAACCACTTATTTCCATTCCGAGTCCATCTCCTTCCAACCTAACATGTCCTGGGAGTGAATGAGATGCTTATGTTTGGGCTACACCATAGCAATCGCGCATTCTCACAAACCAGCCAGCCAGCCAGCTCCCTCCAATGGGAAAGTAAACTAAACAAGTTATTACAACACTTTCATGTTACGATATGATGTGAACTGCTTTCACGTTACCATGCATTATGAACTTAAGAAGGATTCATTCTACTATAAGCGATGGCCGTAGCTGGCCAGGTTGTTTTGTAATCTTTTCTCGTGTTTGAAAATCGGTAGGGGAAAAAAAGTCCAAGAAATGCAGCGTGGTCAATAGGCCTGGCCAGCCTTAACAGCCTAAAGGGCGTAACGTTAACTACCAAGCCCGTGCCCTTATCACTTTAAAAAAAAAAAAGAAAAACCGTGCTTACGGCCTTGTTATTACGTTGCTTGTGCCGCACATAACCCCAATTTGAATACCAAGGAGCTGGGGGCCGAATCGGTGCTTGCTCGACTGATTCTTTAGTGTTACAATCGCATGGCCCGAGCTCAGCTGGAGGATGGTCTGGCCCGTTAGGAAAGCCATACAATGGGCTACAATTACACGAGAAGTCGTCTACAAGAGCCCAATAAAAATGGAGTCGTAATATGGTCAAGCTAAAACTTGAAGTTGGATTATTTTCTCCCGGTGGTTCTTTTATTTGAAATCTCAATCATCACATAAGAAAATCTAAGTTTTGAAACTGTACTGAAGGGCCAAATAAATATGATCAATTAATGCAGTAATGGATGGTCATGATTTTTGTTGCCATCAAGATCGTCGTGGCCCGTAGCAGCTGTCGGTGATGGAGTGCGCTCCCTTCGCTGTCTGGCCGTCCGGGCCTGCAAAACAAGGATTAGTGACCTGGGCCAGGATTTTCGGCGGGGGCACTATGACAGTCAAGTCAGTGACGATCCAGGGAAACAAATCCTCCTGGTCGAGCCCCTCTTGATATACTCCATGCTAGGAGGAGTGAGTAGTGTGAGAGTGGGATGCAAGTGTGTCGGGGGAAGAGCGGCATGGCTAGAGGGATTCTCTGTGTGGCCTTTCCGCACGCCTTTGCATGGATTTGCTTGTGGTGCTGTGCTCTCTGGTTGATATTGCACTTGTGTTTTTGGTGGTATTGCATGTGTTATCTCTGGTTGAGCTTGCACTTATGTTTTTGGTGGTATTGCATATGTTACCTCCTTTGTCTTGCTTCCGTCGAGCTTTGTAGTCTAGGTTACCATTGGGTGCTCGTCTTGGGATCTTCGCCGAGCTGTCAGGCGCGTGCGGCGGTGTCCCGAGGCACCTTTCCCGATTCGTGATAAGGGAAGTTGTTATGTATTCTGACATTCCCTCTGGTCGTCTCATTCCGGGAAACCTGACAGTACCTCGATTGGTGGGCCGCCGCTCCTGGGATTCGAATCTCCTGGTTGACTTCCTCTTTCAGGTGGTTGGTGAGGAGCGTGGCACCTCGATCAGTGGGCCTAATGATGAGGGATTAACTAGATACTAGGATGATGCAGGTGATTTTTAGGGTTTTAAATTAGGTTGAGGATTCCTGAAGACAAGAAAGAGTAATTCTAGAGATTCAATAATAATAAAAACTATCAAGCAAGCAAGTAGTTCCTAAGCAATGATAAAGAGAGGGCCCCGGGATTGAGAAATCCTGTAGGACTTAGCTCTCAAATCAATACCTATTTAAGAGTCAGGGGACAAACCTCAAAGATCTGAAGCGCCCGATGCCAAGGTCACTCACTCTGACGGATGCGGCTTGGATGATCGAGTCGTCAACCCTGTGGATGCGCCGGCTTGCTGTCCGAAGATCTCGATGGCAAGGGCAACAGACTCCGTACTCGTGTCACTTGGAGGACCTGCGAGCATTCAAAGAAGGGTTAGGTTTTAATCGGAAGAAAGCAATAGAAGAAGGAAAGAGAGTTGTTGTGGTGATGGTGTTCTTCTTGACTCGAAGTTGGAGGATGGAGTTACGGAAGTGATGGTAACTTGAGGCCTCACACCTCTCGACACCTGAAGGCGAAGGTGCTCCCTCACGGAGATCGACATTCCTAGTAAACGAAGGCAACTAAAGAGAAATTGGATCTCAAGAAACTTGGTTTTTTTCATTCATCAAAGATTAACCTTACAAGGGAGGGGGTAAGGTCCTTTATATAGGCACCTTAAATCCTTTTAAAAATTGAATGAAAAAATACATTTCTTCTCTTGCAAAGGCACCAAAAAATATTCAAAAATCTGAAATTCAAACTCCTTGGCCGGCCAAAGCTTCTTGGATTTGGGCATGGCATGATAATGGGCTTGGAAGAAGGAATTTGGCTTCCTTGGACTTGGCATGTTGACCTTCAATTTTGGGAAGAAGGCATGATGCAAGGCTTGTGTCTCCCTCTTTCCTTGGTTGCTCACTCTTATTTGGAAAGAAGCTTGATATGAGGCTTGGAGTAAGGCCTTTGTCTTCAACCTTTCCTTGGTTGCTCACCCTTCTTTGGAAAGAAGCTTGATATAAGGCTTGGAACAAGGCCTTTGTCTTTAACCTTTCCTTGGTTTTCCATGACTCCTTTAGTAAGTTGCTTGATGAAGGGAGGGAAAGGAGGAGAGAATATTTGATGTGTCTCCATTTGGCATCCAAGAAAATCTCACTTGTGCCGCCCACATGGCTGATGAAGTGGTGCCACATGGGGTGGTGAAGTGGCGCCTTAGGGTTGACATGTTGACCTTCAAGGCTCGGCCCAAATTAGTTGAGCTGGACTCAAAGACCACTTCGGCTTGGACCCAGACTTGGACTAGACTCAATATAGGACTGGACTCAATACAGGACACAACTTAACCCAATTGGTCAAAGTACAGGACTAGACATAGATATAAGAGACTTAATTCAAAACTAAAGAAATTACAAGTTTTAGGCTTGAAGCCTTATTTCAAGACCTGAAAAAAAATGAAACCCTAATTGAACATCCACAGAGGGTTAAGGAGCTTCTGTCGGATTCTGGTGCCCACACCAGTTCTCCCGGGGTGGGAGGAACTCGACCCTGTCGAGTAAGAGTTGAGTTGGCTTAGGTACTCCTCTTGAAGGTCAGGATCGAGGTGCTGCAAGTCCTCCTGGGTAATCCATGAGTCATCGGACTCGAGTCAGCCTTGCCATCGAACTAAGAAACATTGATAACCTTTGCCCCGGGTAGTGATAGCTTGGTCATCCAGGACATGCTCAATCTGCTCTCCTCTCTCAGGTATAATTGGAGGTGGATACTCAGGTTCGGGTTCACTCTCAAAAGAAAGGTCAGGCCTAAATGGCTCGCTAGGTATATTTGCTTGATCCCTATACTCGACTAAGTCTGAGATATTGAAAGTCGAGCTAATACCATAATTCGGGGGTAGCTCAAGAACGTAAGCATTAGGGCCAACTCTCCTTATCCCTCTAAAGGGGCCAACTCCACGAGCATGAAGTTTCTTAACGGTTCCGGGTAGAAACCGTTCAGGCCTAAGCCTAACCATTATAGAATCCCTAATTTCAAACTCTTTGGCTCGTTTCCGAGAATCAGCCAAATTATTTTAAAATTTATATTTAATACAGAATTCTATCATGATGCAAAATGGAGACTTAACTATGCATTCCTATAGAGAGGAATTTTATTAGACTCCTAGGGTCTAAACCTAATAGACTTTTGACTCTCTAGGTTTGACTCTAGTCTGGTATGCACAAGAAAAATTACCATGAATCCCTACCAAATGTCATAAAGTATACCAAAAGTAGGTGGCAAAAGGAATGGGCTCTAAGGGTTCATGCAATCTAGTGATCTCAACAAAGAGTAACCTCATGGCTCTAGAGATATGAGAAGGCTCAGGGAAAGGTAGGGAATAGAAAGGAGACTCAGAGATTGGTTCAAAGTTTAAGAGACTGACCTTAATGTGTGGATGTTCGTCTATAGGTATGCTTGTCCTAACCTCATGATTAGTACTAGGAGAATCGGTAAGTGCAAGTTTTAGGGTAGGCTGGGTGCTCCTAGAAGGTAGAAGGTCATCAGGAAGGTCTTCGAAAAGTTTATCTTGAAAGTCCTCTAAACTAATGTCTTCTTCTTTTTCTGGGACCTTCTCTATGGGCAATACTTGAGAACCTTCACTTTCATTTACTTTGTTCGATCTTGAATTGGTCATTTCTTCTTTAAATTCTGTGGTAGGTTCAGGATCATTATCCTTTGATTCCTTGATGACTTCAACCTTGGGTTCATCTACATCACACTTCCCCACTAGGCTTGATTCAGAGATATTTTCTTTGGATTCCTCACTAGGCTCAGGGGTTTCTTCACTTAAATTCTTAGTGGGCTCAATCTTTTCTCCCTGAAACTCTTCAGTTTGGGGATACCCTAAGTCTTGAATATCATTGCATTCAATTTGTACTTCAGGGTTCTTGTTCCTATCATTCATATGAACTAATGGGACAGTAGAAGTTGGTTGATCTAAGGGAAGTTGACTAGGGTTGGGTTTGGGTCCAAAGGTACTAACCCTGCTGGGCTTAACTTGGTAGTTCATGAATTTTTCTTGATATGACTCAAATCCCTAGCAGTGTTATAGGCTTCTTCCAGGCTATAAATCTTTCAATGGAGAAGTTCCTGCTGGATATCCCTACATAGACCATGTCGAAATCTAGCTATGGTCTCAGACTTGGATTCAATGGTGTTACATTTCTTGACAAACTCCTGGAATTTCTTGATATACTCATACACTGGCTTATCATCCTGTCTCAGTCGGTACCATCGGTCTAAAAGTCTTTTCTCATAAGATTTACCTAGGTACTTATCTCTCAACTTACTTTTCATGTCTCTCCAAGAACTTATTCCTCTTCTTTGTGATAACATTCACGCTCAATAACATACCAATGCGACCTAGCATGTTGGGTGAATTTGGTTTTGGCCAACCTAACATGTCCTAATTGCGATATGTTAGTGTGCTCAAAATACTGATCCATCCGTTCTTCCCAATCGATATATGCCTCTTGTCTTCCATCAAAGGTGGGTGCATAAGATTCGGTGCTCCTAATGGGTCCCTCCTTAGAGTCAACCAAGTATGGGTATAGACTCCTAGGGCTAGACTCAGGGGCAAGATCATGATCATAGGCTCTTGGATCAAGGAAATTGGGCCTAGAGGAGTTGAATTTAGCATGGGCCTTACGGGCTTCAAACCTATCTTCAAACTTATCAAGCTTATTGTTCATCCTAGCTATCTGTTCAAGGATGAGCTTTAATTGATTTTCTCGTTCATTCTCCATGGATTCACTTGATTGGGAATGATGGGGATGATAAGGGACTCCTGATCTAGTCGATATGGGTTAAGCACACAAAAACATCTAAGATCTACTAGACCTAGAATCTCAACCAGTTGCCTAAGTCAGGGTGGCAAACCAGTATGTAGTAACTCTGTCCTTGGCCAGGTAGGTGTAGGGGAGTGGAGGTCCCTAAACGCCAACCTTAGACACCAATCTGGGATTGGCCAGGTAGGTGGGCCAAACTCACAAGCCCTGAATCACCAAGCCTAGACACCAAGAGCAACATCACACAGAATGGGCTGACACCAAGAATAGACACTTAGTCTTGACTCGACCAGTTGGTGTCCCTAAGCTCTCTAGAGCAAAATTAGTGTCTACTAGATTTTAATTAGAGCTTGGGTTCGTGATGCAGGTTAGTGATTTTTGGGCTAGGGACAGGTAATGAAATCCTGACCCTATGTCAATTTGCCGCCCTCAAAGTGATTTATGAAAATGATTGCAATCAAATGATCTAATGAGATATCTCTAAATTATATTTTTGGATTTTGATGTATGATAATAGATATATGATGATGGAAATGAAATGATATGACTCTAAATGCAAGATTAAACTATATGCCAAATGAAAATATAAGAAAATGCAAATTGCTGAAATTCTCAGAACAGAACTTGCTCTCAGGTAATATTTTGGCTTGTAGAATTTTCACAAATTGAAATAAAATCTGAGAAAATTATTAAAAATACTTTGAATTATATGAAATCTAACAAAATAAAAATCACAAGATTTGGAGATTCTTATAGATAGTACCACCTAAAATAACAGACAATGTACGGAAAGGAAAACTGTAGAAATTCCAAGATGAAATCCAAGATGCAAAATGTTTTTGTTCTTTTAAACCTATTCTTCTTGTATTCCTCTTCTGAGGCCTATCACAGTGGAACCCCTACATGCCTTAGGAGACCCCGTGGAATGGGAGGAGAGGGTCTTGAAACCCTACTTTTCTTCTAAGACCGGACGTCCTGGTGAAGCACCTTATCTAAGTACTTTAAGAAGTGCTAAGTCCTAAACATGCTCTGATACTAGAAATAATGGGGGACTAACTAGATGCTAGGATGATGTAGGTGATTTTTGAAAGATTGTGCCCTGCAAGCCAATTGAAATATTGTATTTTGATCCCAAAATCAATGAATTGACATTTTTTTAAAGGCATTATTTTCATCATACGCTGTGTCTTTATGATTTAATGATGAACCCCATAGATTAGGGCTATGGTTCTAGGGTTATGATGAGATCATACCAGTGAGACCTAAAGCCGTAAAACCCTAATCTAAAATATTCCTGGTCGATGGGACATTGAGTTGGGGATCAATGTTTCCGGCAAGACCAGCACATCCTATATATACTTTGTGATAAGGGTGACTGATCTCACAGTCACTTGTGTTTGACACTAATACTAGGATATGAGTGTTCATTAGAGAATGAGTTCGCTGAATTGATCCAGATTGAGAATATCTAATGAAACCTTATCTGTTTGTCAATAGATAATTCTCATAGTGAGAGTAGTGCATGTGGTCCTTTGACCTGAGATTACCATAGTACCTTATATATATGAATCCATACTTTGGTTCGCAATCAATCATGACACTGAGTCATGCACGAGGTGATACTGGTTATGGTGGATTGTATATGGAGGTTGTGAGTAGGTCAACAAGGAATTGATCAGCCCTAGTAAGAGGGAATTGCATCCAGCTAATTTCAAATGATGGATTCAGGAAATCTTTGATCAAAGTATGAACATTAGAGTTATTTTCTAATGGTTCATTAATGAATCATCATTATAAAGATTGAGCTAGGGATGAATATGAAATTGGATTTGACAAGTATCCATATTCATAATCATATTCGGGATGCAAGTTGATCAAAGGACTGAATTGCCCGGTAACTCACCACTGAAGGGTTATTTGGTAATTCCACCAAAATTTCACATCTTCCAGGTAGACATGATACGTTGCTAGACGTTAATCTTGTCTTGTAGGTATATGATTGAGTTATGGTAATTCAAATCAGTTAATTAGAATTAGATTCTAATTGACCGAGTCGAGCTAGTTTGAGTTGACCTAAATCGGCTTAGTTAAGATCTAACTGAATTAAGTCAAATAGCACTCAGACCTACTGCTGGCTAGGTGTGGAACCCAATGGGTCATACACAAAAAAAAATTGATAAAGGATTTAATTTGGAATTAAATCATGTTTGCAGGATAAACATACTAGCATGTGTTGCAGACCAAATTTCTATTCGAATCAGATTCGAATTTGGTTCCGAATTGGGCTTAATTGGGTTCTAATTGAACCAGATTAAGGTCTAATTTAAATTTTAGGACATTGGACTAACCCATGGCTGAACCCAAGTGAATTAAGTTCACTGAGACCCTCTCTCCAAGCCGCCCTCTCCCTTTCTCACCCGCGCGCACCAAGAAGAAGAGTCCACGTGCGTGGACTCCTCTTCATGCGCGTGAGAAAGAAAATACCATCGGAGAAAAATCTGAAAAAGGGGTGATTCGGATCCTTGTCTGACGCCCTTGGATCTGGATCTGATGGCCAGAAAAAATTAAGGAAAAGATCCATCGCTTTTCGGTCGCAAATCCGTCTCCAAAAGTCGCGATTCTTCCTGAAGTTTTTTCGAGAGTCCTCCTCGTCGAAAAAATAAAAATTAAATCAGAGAATCATGATTTTTGGTTGAGGGGATGCATGAGGCATGAGGGATCATGATTCCTGGGGTTTCAGAGGGTTGCGTTGTTTTGAGAAGACGCCCCTCTGAGATCTATAAATAGGGTTGGGTTCTCGGGGATTTTCATGTAAGATAATTCAGAGATCAGATTCCTTTTCTTCCTCTCCAGAATACTCCTTTCCCTTGTTCTTGTTGGGTATTGTTTCCCTTACAGAGGTATCCTCTGTCGAAACTCTGACCCTAAACAAGAATAAGAAGAAGGTCTTGAACGGTAAAGGAAAGAAAAAGGAAAGGATCTGTTCTTCTTCTTTTCCTTCTTGAATTAAGACTTTGCCTGTCTTAATTTTTCTTCCAATTCAATTCAAGAAAAGGAATTCAAGAAAGGGAATTCTTGAAAAAAATTCAAGAAGAGGAAAGAAGGAAGAAAAGAAATTTTCAAGAAAGGAAATTTCAGCCTAAAAGTCCAAGAATTGAATTCTTGAAAAAGAATTCAAGAAGAGGAGCCAAGAACAAGAAATTGTTGTCTTCATCTTTTTCTGTGTGGATCACCATTGGAGGGTGAACATTTGGGCACCTGGTGGAGATTCAGAGTTTGGATTTTAGTGATACAGGTTAGTACTTTAATTTGAGATTAAATCTTATATATACATCTTATATGTTTTAATTCTTTTAAGGAGATCTTGGGTTAAAGGTTTGGTGAAGATTTCATAAAGATAAAAAAATTTTGAAATCTATGTTTCTGCCTTGCCACCGAACCCTACAATTTTTAGGATTTTAAATTAGGTTGAGAATTCTCGAAGACAAGAGAGAGTAATTCTAGGGATTCAATAATAATAAGAACTATCAAGCAAGCAAGTAGTCCCTAAGCAATGATAAAGAGAGGACCCCGGGATTGAGAAACCCTGTAGGACTTAGCTCTCAGATCAATACCTACTTAGAAGTCAGGGGGCAAACCTCAAAGATCTGAAGCGCCCGATGCAGAGATCCCTCATTCTGGTGGATGCAGACTGGATGATCGAGCCGTCAACCCTGCGAAGGCGCCGGCTGGCTGTCCGAAGATCTCGATGGCAAGGACAACCGACTCCGTACTCATGTCACCTGGAGGACCCGCGAGCATTCAAAGAAGGGTTAGGTTTCAATCGAAAGAAAGCAATAGAAGAAGGAAAGAGAGTTGTTGTGGTGATGGTGGAGTTCTTCTTGACTCGAAGTTGGAGGATGGAGTTGCGAAAGTGATGGTAACTTGAGGCCTCACACCTCTCGACGCCCGAAGACGAAGGCGCTCCCTCACGGAGATCGACGTTCCTAGTGAACGAAGGCAACTAAAGAGAAATTGGATCTCAAGAAACTTGGTTTTTTTCGTTCATCAAAGATTAACCTTACGAGGGAGGGGGTAAGGTCCTTTATATAGGCACCTTAAACCCTTTCAAAAATTGAATGAAAAAATACATTTCTTCTCTTGCAAAGGCACTAAAAAATATTCAAAAATCTGAAATTCAAACTCCTTGGCTGACCAAAGCTTTTTGGATTTGGGCATGGCATGATAATGGGCTTGGAAGAAGGAATTTGGCTCCCTTGGACTTGGAAAGTTGACCTTCAATTTTGGGAAGAAGGCATGATGCAAGGCTTGTGTCTCCCTCTTTCCTTGGTTGCTCACCCTTCTTTTGAAAAATTATTTTTAATTAAGAAAGTTCTAAGTTTATCATACCAGGCTCCAGGTGCTTGTTTCAAACCATACAATGCTTTGTTTAATTTAAATACATGATTTGGAAAAGCATGATTTTCAAAATCTGGTGGTTGTTTCACAAAAACTTGTTCAGAGATAAAACCATTAAGAAATGCACTTTTTACATCCATTTGAAAGAGTTTAAAGTTCATGTAGCAAGCAAATGCAAGTAATAATATAATAGCTTCTAGTCTTGCTACAGGTGCATAAGTTTCATCAAAATCAATACCTTCTTCTTGGTTATATCCCTTAGTCACTAATCTAGCTTTGTTCCTTATAATATTTCCTTGTTCATCTAATTTATTCCTATAGTCCCATTTAGTTTCTATAATTGGGTGGTCTGTAGGTCTATCTACAAGTGTCCATACCTTATTTCTTTCAAACTGGTTTAATTCTTCATACATTGCCATCATCCAGTTTGGGTCAGTCTCAGCCTCTTCTAAGCTATGGGGTTCTATTTGTGATACAAAGGCTAGGTAATCATGTGCATCCTTATGTGCAGCCCTAGTCCTAACACCATGTGAAGGATCTCCTATTATTAATTCTTTAGGGTGAGATGTAACATACCTCCAGTCCCTCGGTAGATCAGTGTGATCCTTACTTACTGTTTCTTCTCCACCTTGAATGTCTTTGTTTTGAATGCTCAAGTCATCCATTCCTTTTTGTAATGTACCTACATCATTATCTATGCACTCTTCTTGTCTAGAAGGTGTAGGGTTAGTTTCAATAAATACAACATGAATTGATTCTTCAACAGTAAGAGTCCTTTTATTAAAAATCCTATATGCTTTGCTATGTAATGAATATTCTAGAAAAATTGCATCATCAGCTTTAGAATCAAATTTTCCTAAATTATCTTTTCCATTGTTATGCACAAAGCATTTACAACCAAATACATGAAAATAACTAATATTGGATTTTTTGTCATTCCAAAGCTCATAGGGGGTTTTCTTTAAGATAGGACGGATCAAAACGCGGTTCAAAATATAACATGCAATGTTCATCGCTTCTGTCCAAAAGTACTTTGGAAGATTGCCTTCACACAATATTGTGCGAGCCATTTCTTCCAATGTCCTATTTTTCCTCTCTACAACACCATTTTGTTGAGGTGTTCTAGGAGCGGAGAAGTTATGATCAATGCCAAATTCAGTACAATAATCTTCAAAAAATTGATTTTCAAACTCAGTTCCATGGTCACTTCTAATTGAAATCAAAGATAAGTTCTTTTGGTTTGAAACATTTTTATGAAATTTTCTAAAAACATGAAAAGTTTCATCTTTCGATGTAATAAACAAAACCCATGTAAATCTCGAAAAATCATCTACTATCACAAGAGCATATTTCATCCCTCCTAGGCTTATGATCCTAGTAGGTTCGAAAAGATCCATGTGAAGTAGTTCAAGAGGTCTTGTTGTAGAAACTATATTCTTTGATTTAAAACTCCCCCTAGTTTGTTTACCCATTTGGCATGCATCACAAACATGATTTAAATCAATTTTAAACTTAGGCATGCCTCTAACAAGATCTTTAGAAATTAATTTGGCAATTGTATGCATACTTGCATAACCTAATCGTCTATGCCATAGTAAGCCTGACTCTTTGGTCTTAGCATTCATTGCAACTAGACTAGGGCTACTAGACATGGCAAGATCATTAAGATCCACCACATAGATA
The DNA here is from genome assembly GCA_021397845.1 of Areca catechu. Lineage (NCBI taxonomy): Eukaryota > Viridiplantae > Streptophyta > Magnoliopsida > Arecales > Arecaceae > Areca > Areca catechu. Next base: position 3,540,041 of record CM038040.1, on the reverse strand, counting down.
TTCCCGAGTCTATGTCCAATAAATTTATTGCTAGAATCTAAAGAGTTAGTTACTATGCACATAGAAGACTCAAAGACAACCTTGAAGCCTTTATCACATAATTGACTTACACTTAAAAGATTATGCTTCAATTTGTCTACTAGCAAAACATTTTCAATAAAAGTAAAGGGAGTTATTTTGATCTTACCAATACCGATTATTCTCCCTTTGCCATTGTCTCCAAAGGTGACCATACCTCCTTTCATTTCAAGGGTGATGAATTGGTCCTTGTCACCCATCATATGCCTTGAGCAGCTGCTGTCCAAGTACCACCTTTTCTTCAATTTTTGGGCTGCAAGACATTCCTGCAAAATAATCAATGAATTCTTTTAGGTACCCAAGCTACCTTGGATCCTTGCAGGTCAGCAGAGGTGGTTCCTTTGGGAATCCAAATCTTTTTTACCTTTTTATGGACATTACTAAAATTATTGCATTTAAAAGCTTTATGTCCTATTCTTTAACAAGCATAGCAAACAACTTTAGAATTTTTGTTGGAAACAGAATTTGGAGTTCTAAAAGTTGATGCACTTGATGCAAATTTTGAACCTTTTGGAATGTATGCATTTTTGCTCAAATTCTTAGGAGCATATGATAAAGATTTTGAAGTAGAAACAGTTTTTGGTGTGGCTAAAACCTTTTGAGATAAAATATTTTGAGCTGGTGTTTTGGATTTCACAAAAGTTGTTGCTGAAATTTCATTTATAAAAGAAGTGTTGAAACCAATTCCAGCTTTATTTCCAGAAATTCGTTGTTCTTTCAAAATTAGCTCAAGCTTATTTGAAGATAAAGTGAGTTTTTCAACCAAAGGCTTGAGTTTTGTAACCTTCTTTTTTAATTCATTGTTTTCAGCAAGTAAATCATTGTTTTTCTTTTCATATGAAAGATTCTCATTTTTCAATTTTCCAAATTTTTCAGAAAAGTCATGCAGTTCCTTTTGCAATAAAATATTCTTTTCTGAAATTTCATCTTTTTGTTTGAGTAAAGAATCATTCATATTTTTCAATGATTTTATCTTTACTCCAGCTCTCTTAAATTCAGAAAGTAAATCATGAAAAGCAGAATTTAGTTCTTCGAAAGTAAATTCAATGCAGTTGTTAGGGGATGTTACCTCATCTTTGAGACCCATTAAGCAAAGATTGGCAGTCTTGGTGGTCTCTTCTTCTTCAGATGATGTTGAGTCTTCACTGTCGGACCTTGTGGCAACCATGGCTTTCTTTTTCTTCTTTTATCTGAAGGATTTCTTCAACATTGGATAGTCTGGACGTATGTGCCCCGGCCTCTTGCATTCGTAGCATGTGGGGACTACCTCTATGTCTTTCTCTCTGTCCTTTTCCTTTTCCTTTCCATAATCCTTCCTGTGAAACTTTCGATTGTACCTTTCTTTCTTTCTTCCCATGAATTTTCTAAATCTCATCACAACCATAGCGATGTCTTCGTCTTCTAGGTCGTCATTGGAGGAGGTGCTTTCATCTTTAGATTCTTCATCATCCCTCTTTGAATCGGAAGCAGCTTTGAAGGCTAATGTCTTCTTTTTCTTCTGCTCATCTTCCATTCCGTGTTGCATTGTTAGCTCATGAGTGATGAGTGACCCCAGCAGTTCATCCAGCATCAAAGTGTTGAGATCTTTAGCTTCCTAGATCGCAGTTACCTTGGGATCCCATTTGTCGGGCAAAGAACAAAGGATCTTCTGAACTAGATCTGCATTAGAGTATACCCTGCCAAGACTCTTTAAACCATTAATAATATCTGTAAATCTAGAGAACATGGCAGATATTGTTTCAGAAGGTTCCATTTTGAATAATTCATAGTTATGAACTAAAAGATTTATCTTGGAGGTTTTCACTTGGAAAGTTCCCTCATGGGTCACTTCGAGTTTATCCCAGATTTCCTTTGCTGATAAGCAAGTGAAAATTCGGTTGAACTCGTTAGCATCCAAAGCACAATATAATAAATTCATTGCTTTGGCGTTCAATTCTCCCATCTTCATGTCATGATCATCCCAGTCCTCTTCAGGCTTAGGGATGTCCACACCATCTACTTTAATTATGGAAATGTGTGGCCCTTTCAAGATGACCTTCTACAATTAAAAATCTATAGCTTGTATGTAAATTTTAATTCATGCTTTCTAATATGAATAATTAGTGCCCGTGAATAGTGGAGGTTTATTTGTTGATTGGCCCTTGGCCAAGGATGTACTCATGGGATGAGCCATCGATCTTAACTCAAGTAATCAGGGACACTACTTTGATACCGGCTGTTGCCCAGGTGGCTTAGTCCCAAGAGGGGGATGAATTGGGAATTACAAGATTTTCGCAAGTATGTGCACAAGCAATTCCAATTAGTGGTTAGGTGCTGTGTTAATCAGAGAATGAATGCAGAAGCTAAAAGATAGAACAAACACAACACAAACAAAGTAGATTTATAGTGGTTCGGAGCAACCCAGCTCCTATGTCCACTACCCAAGTTCACCACTCGGGATTTTCACTATATCTCCCAAACCGAAATATAGTCAGATTGTTTTACAGGCTCACAATCCAAACCTCTACACTTTGATTTTTGAAACCGGGCTCACCAAAGAAACCCAAGCTAGGTTTTTACAGGTTCACCTAAACTCTCTACACTTTGGTTTTTTAGATAGGCTCACCAAAGAAACCTCTACACTCTGGTTTTAAAGGCTCACCAAAGAAATCTATTTGGTTTTTACAACAAGGCTCACCAATAACCCAGATATTCTAAATGATAGAATAAAAAGCAATAATAAAGACAAACTCTGTTGTCTGGGTGGTTGCCAATGCAGCTTGAGTGAAGATCCACTGAATGCTCTTTAATGCACTTCAATGGCTTCCTTGCTTTCCTCAAAAGGTACTTCAAGCTTCGGGTAAGAGTTGTTGCAGGCTTGAAGGCAAACTTTAAAGCTCTAGTGCTCTCTCACTTCAATAAGTGTTCAATAAATGCTCAATAAATCATTATTCACTCATTAGTCTCTCCAAAGATGTTCTCATAACTTATTTATAGAGACTTCAACTGCCTTCCCTTGATTTTGAACGTTGTAGACCGTTGGGAGGTAATAGGTTACCGTTGGAGCACTTTTGGAATTCAAAAACTGAGAACTGGAACTAGCCATTGGAGGTGACCCCGCCATTCCAGTCGGCTCAGACAAACTTCGAGTCGGCTCGGATGAAGTTCGGGTCGACTGGGCTGAGTGCCAGTCGGCTAGCTTCCACAGTTGAGAAAATATCTCACTCTGGACGAGTCCGCTGGGCTGAATTCCAGTCAGCTGGAATCTCAGAGGCTTCTCAGACCATTTTTAACTGAGTTCTGGATGAGTCGGCTGGATCTGATTCCAGTCGGCTTGGATTCCTGAGAATCTCAGAACGTTCTCAACCTTGTTCTGGATGAGTCGGCTGGACCTTGGTGCCAGTCGGCTGGATCTGTGTGCCAAAGAACTTGTCTTCAGTGCCAGTGCCAGAGTCGGCTGGGTTGTTCATCCAGTTGGCTCGAAGGTGGATCTTCAGCCAGATCAACTTCAAACTTCCAGAATACTTGTCCCAAGCTTTAAAGATCTTCTTCGAGCACTTTTTACAATAAATTCAAGGAAAAATTTGAAGCTTGAAAGACTACTATAAGTAACCCTTTAACTGATTTTAATAGGAAACTTTTTGTAGGGTTCTTCTTTACAATATTCTAAATATTTTATAACTCAACACAAAACAAAACATTAAAGATTGTAGGAGTTAAAAGATGTGTCAATGTAGTTGTCCTACAAAAACTTGTCAATCATTTGAAGAGTTGTTAGATAACTAAATGTATGCTCCAATATTTTGTTATCATCAAAATCACTTTAAGGGTCAACCATATGTACATGCATCGATGTTTGGTTATCATCAAAATTACTTATGGGGTCAACAATCTCTCCCTTTTTGATGATGATAAAATACTGGGCATGAAAAATTCTTTACACTTACATGTATAAAAGTATTTGAAAGTAAGTATTCATATGTGTTGGAGCTAACTATATTTGTAAATAAGTATCAGAGCTCAAGTGATGAAATTGTATAGTATTGATGGTAGTGCTTTTGTATATTTCAAAGTATTACACTTTACATGTTTCATAATATAAGAATTAGCACAAACATGGAGTATCAGAGTTTAAAATTTTGACAGAATTAAGGCTAATTTTAAAGCAATCAGAGCAAGAGAAAGGATTTAGAGCAAAGGCCATTTGTAAGAGAATCTCTCTCTTCCTCTAGGTTTTAAAATAATGAAATAGTTAGGTTCATTTGAATACAATCATTTTTGTGCTCCCCTTTTTCATTCTTTTTATGCACTTTAAGAATAATTGCAAGGAATCAAGGAAGCTCAAAAATAGATACCAGAATTTTTATGACAGCTCAATATTGATATTGATACCATTCTCCCCTTTTTTGTCAAATAATCAAAAAGGTATTTTCAATAAAGATTAGATTTTGAAATAGGTTGAGAAAGAATTTAATATTTGTTTCGAATAATTTCACTTTCTCAAGTTCATCTAGAAATTCTAATTAAAATTCATCATAGTTGTATTGGAACATAATTGCAAGGATAATTCATGACAATAATAGAAATTGCTAAAAGAACTTTCATTTTATTTAGAAATTTTTCATACACAGTGCAAAATATGAAAGAAAGTACATTCAATTCATAGACTTGCAAAAGATAAGAAGTAAACCTTATATACTATAAAAGGTTAGAAGTAGAAAGATGTGATCAATATAACCAAAAGACTAACCAGTCAACCTATTCTTCTTCTTCACTAGAAGAAGAGCTAACATCTATAACCCTATCAGAGGTTTTAGTTTTCAAAAGTTTGAACCTTAAGTCTCTGAATCTAGTTCTAACTAGGGTTATAGGTGTCTTAGCCTTCTTGGTCTTTGACTTCTTCTTGGTCACAACAGGTTCAGCTTTGAGTGAAGGTGGATCAGATGAAGGAGCAGGAGATGGTTGAGCAGGAGGATCGGGTGACTCTTTGTTGATCTATGAAGGAGTATCCTCAGCAGTGAATATTTCCTTTTGAGGGTTCAATAGGATACTTCGAATTTCCTCCTTAAAATTCTTCATTTCTTTTTCCATCTTTTCCTTTTGAAGCAATTGTTCTGATCTCATTTTTTGCAAGCTGGCATCAACTGAATTTCGCAATTCATCAAGTGCAGAATTTATGTGACATGTTAGTGAATTAGAATTTGTTTCCATCTTCTGAAATCTTAGCTCCTTAAGTTCAGATGGAGTTATCATTGCATGTTCAGATTTGTCTTCATCCTTGTTACCAGGTTTATCAACTTTAACAGTAGCAGGTTCATCCATATCATCATTTGAAGATGTGGCAGCAATCTAACCAGACAATTTCTTTATCCAGACTCCCTCTTGTAGTTGATATCCCATTCTTCTAAGAGAGTTGAAGGAATAAGTGTCTGAATGGTGAAGAGGCTTCCCTATTTCATCAGTGAGGTCAATTCCAGCATCTTCAAATAGTAAGGTGAATATCATACCGTAGGGTAGGCATGCTTTAAGTTTTCTTGCTACCTCTCTCATTTGAATCATCATGATGTACGGAAGGTTGAGATGTTCTTCTTCAATCAGGTGTCCCATAAAAATCTCGCTCACCTAATCGAAATGACTAGTTCTGGGAAGAAAAATCCTACTAACCATATTATGGAGTAGCCGCATTTCCTTTGACAGCATGTTGGCTTGTACATGTTTGGCGGAACTTACATCAGATCTTTCCAAAATAAGCTTCAATGTGTGTTCTTTGTCATTCTGGGTAAGCTCGGTTGCACCGTCAGTCGGCATTTGAAGCAAATTACTCAACTTATCTTCATCTACAATGACTTTAACTCCCTTGACTATGGATTCTAAATGGTATTCTTCAAGAACCAAATTTTCAAAGAAAGTTCTTAGTAGAGATGGGTGAGTTAGAATATCCAAAGAGCAGAAAATCTTCCAACCTCGGTTGTCTATCCAACTCCCGATCTTCATTTCCAGTTCTTCTAGGAAGGAGAAATCAATCCTTCTTCCGCATGTAACAGGCCGGTTGGCCATTGAGATGATTTGTCTGATTGGAGAGGGTGTTTCTTCTTCTTCTTGTTCAGGAGAGGACCTTTTTCTTTTTTCTCCATTTTCTTTCATATCTCTACTGAGTGTGCTTGATACAGCTACTTGAGGAATTTTTCGTGCAGATCTCCTTGGAGCCATTGAAAGAAATGTGGAATTGGAGGCCATGGGAAGGAGATTTGCTAGGAGTGGTAAAGGTTTCGAGTGGAATGTTAAAGTTTAGAGTGAAAAAGAATAACTTGAGATGTAAAACAAAAATCACACGGCTCTATTTAAACAGTGATTTTCCGACATTCGAGTCAGCTCGCTCAGCCCTAAAATCATCCGAGTTGGCTCGACCAGAGTGAACTCAGAACAAGCAGAAATCTGAGTCAGCTAGGCAAAACTCCAGATTGACCTAGTCGACTCGACCAGAGCAAGAGCAGAAAAAATAGAGATTCGAGCCGGCTCGGCTAGAGCAAAATTGCTCGAGTCGACTCGAACAGAAACTTTCCACAGAAGTTAAAATGATTCAAAAATTGAGTTTGATTCAATGAAATTTTAAGAAAAGTTGTTCAACAAACATAAATAGTTGTAGGAGGTTTTTTAGATAATTTTTTCTTAGTTTTGAAGGAAATTAGATTAGCTAAATCTAGAATGGATCACAAAGTCCTAATTCTCCTCTAAGTAATTCAAATCTATCTTGATTTAGTGGTTTAGTGAAAATGTCAGCTAATTGATTTTCAGTTGGAATAAATTCTAGTTCAATGTCACCATTCAAAACATGATCTCTAATAAAATGGTGTCTAATCCCTATATGTTTAGTCCTAGAATGCTGAATAGGATTTTTGGTTAAATTTATAGTACTTGTGTTATCATACTTGATTGGAATTTTAAATTGTGTAACACCAAAGTCTTCTAGTTATTATTTAATCCATAACACTTGTGCACAACAACTCCCTGCAGCAACATACTCTGTCTCAGTAGTAGAAAATGCTACCGAGTTTTGTTTCTTACAGTGCCATGAGATTAAATTCAATCCTAGAAATTGACATGTACCGCTAGTGCTCTTTCTATCAATTCTACAACTAGTATAGTCAGCATCCGAAAATCCAATTAAATTTAATGAGGATTGTTTTGAAAACTAGAGACCTAGATTACTTGTACCTTTCAAATATCTCAATATTCTTTTAACAACAAGCATATATGTTTCTTTAGGATTATATTGAAATCTAGTACATACACATACACTATACAAGATATCTGGTCTACTTGCAGTCAAGTATAATAAGGATCCGATCATACCTCTATAGAGCTTTTGGTTAACATTGGATCCATTTTCATCTTTGTCCAATATGTAAGATGGGCTCATGGGTGTGCTCATTTGTTTGCTCGTCTCTATACCAAACTTTTTGATTATTTTCTTGGTGTACTTGGCTTGGTTGATGAAGATTCTTTCTTTAGTTTGCTTTACTTGAAATTCGAGGAAGTAATTAAGTTTACCCATTAGGCTCATTTTAAATTCTCCCTACATTAGCTTAGCAAATTCTTCACAAAAATCTTCATTAGTTGCACCAATATAATATCATCAATATAAATTTGTACAACTAATATATCATTATTCTTCTTTTTGATGAAAAGGGTTTTATCAATATTTCCTCTTGAAAAATTATTTTCAATCAAGAATGTGCTAAGTCTATCATACCAGGCTCTAGATGCTTGTTTCAAACCATATAAAGCTTTATTTATTTTAAATACATGGTTTGGAAAAACATGATCTTCAAAACCCGGTGGTTGTTCTACAAAAACTTGTTCGAAGATAAAATCATTTAAAAATGCACTTTTTACATCTATTTGAAAAAGTTTAAAATTCATGTAGCAAGCAAATGCAAGAAGTATTCTAATGGCTTCTAGTCTTGCTACGGGTGCATATCTTTCATCAAAATTAATGCCTTCTTCTTGACTGTATCCCTTAGCCACTAATCTAGCTTTATTTCTAATGACATTTTCTTGTTCATCTAATTTGTTCTTATAGATCCATTTAGTTTCTATGATTGGATGGTTTTTAGGTCTATCAACTAATGTCCAAACCTTATTTTTTTCAAACTGGTTTAGTTCATCATGCATGGCCATTATCCAGTTTGGGTCATTTTCAGCTTCTTCTAAGGTATGAGGCTCTATTTAAGATACAAAGGCTAGGTAGTCATGTGCAGTTCTATGTGATGACCTAGTCCTAATGCCTTGTGAAGGATCACTAATAATTAATTCTTTAGGATGGAAAGTTATATACCTCCATTCTCTTGGAAAATCTGCATGATCCTTACTTACTGTTTCTTCTCCTTCTTCAATTGGTCTTTCTTGTATGCTCATGTCTTCCATCTCTTTCTGAATTGTACCTACATCATTATCTATGCACTCTTCTTTCTTAGAAGGTGAAGGGTTAATTTTATCAAAAATAACATGCATTGACTCTTCAATAGTAAAAGTCCTCTTATTAAATACTCTATATGCTTTGCTATGTAACGAATAACTAAGAAAAATTGCTTCATCAGAGTTTAACATCAAATTTTTCTAGATTATCTTTACCATTGTTAAGTACAAAGCATTTACATCCAAACACATGAAAGTAATTGATATTGGATTTCTTTTCATTCCAAAGCTCATAAGGGATTTTTCTTCAAAATAGGACGGATCACAACACGATTTAAAATATAACAAGCAGTGTTCATCGCTTCTACCCAAAAGTACCTTGGAAGATTACCTTCACATAATATCGTTCTGGCCATTTCTTCCAAAGTCCTTTTTTTTCTCTCTACAACACCATTTTGTTGTGGTGTCCTAGGAGCGGAGAAGTTGTGATCAATGCCATTTTTAATGCAATAATCATCGAAAAACTGATTTTCAAATTCAGTGCCATGATCACTCCTAATTGAAATTATTGAAAGATGTTTTTGATTTGAAACCTTTTTGTAAAATTTTTGAAATACTTTGAAGGTTTCATCTTTGTAAGCAATAAACAAAATCCATGTAAATCTAGAAAAATCATCTACAATCACAAGGGTATATTTCATACCTCCTAGGCTTGTGGTCCTAGTTGATCCAAATAAGTCAATGTGAAGTAGTTCTAGAGATCTAGAAGTTGAAATCATATTTTTAGGTTTAAATCTCCTCCTAGTTTGTTTATCCATTTGGCATGCATCACAAATATGATTAAAGTCTACTTTAAACTTAGGCATGCCTCTAACTAAATTTTTGGAAATTAGCTTGATAATAGTATGCATGCTAGCATGACCTAATCGTCTATGCCATAATAAGCAAGATTCCTTGGTCTTAGCATTCATTGCAACTAAACTGGAACTACTTGACATGGCAAGATTATTAAGATCAACCACATAAATATTTCCAAGTCTATATCCAATGAACTTACTATTAAAATCAAGAGAGTTTATTACTATGCATATAGATGATTTAAAGATAACCTTGAAGCCTTTATCACAAAGTTGATTAATACTTAATAAATTATACTTCAATTTATCTACTAGCAAAATATTTTCAATGAAAGTCATGGGTTATTTTGATCTTACTGATTCCGATTATTTTCCCCTCACCATTATCTCCAAAAGTAACCATACCTCATTCTTTCATTTTCAGGATGATGAACTGATCCTTGTCACCCGTCATATGCCTTGAACATCCGCGCGTTGTCGAAATACCATCTTTTCTTCAATTTCTAGGCTGCAAGACATTCCTGCAATACAATCAAGAAATTCTTTTAGGTACCCAAGCTGACTTGGGTCCTTGCAGGTTAGCAGAGGAGATTCCTTTGGGAATCCAAATCTTTCTTGATTTACTTTGGAAATTTCTAGTAATATTACATTCAAAAGCTTTATGTCTTAACCCATTGCAAGCAAAACATTTCATTTTAGGATTTTGAAAATATGCAAATTTTAAATTCCTAGATGTTGAAACATGAGATGCAGAAATAAATGATTTTCTATTCAAATTCTTAGGAACATTCAATGTGCCTTTCAAAGTGGAAGCAGAAACATTTATAACAAAAACTTTTTGAGATAAAACATTCGGAACATAAGCTTTTGATTTCATAAAAGTAGTTACTGAAATATCATTGGAAATTGAAAAGTTAAAACCAATTCCAGCTTTGTTTCCAGAAATTCTTTGCTCTTTAAGAATCAACTCAAGCTTGTTAGAAAATAAAGTATGTTTTTCAACAAGTGGCTTGAGTTTTTCAACCTCCTTTTTTAACTCATTATTTTCATTTAACAAAACTTTGTTTTTGTCATGATAATCCTTATTTTCAGTTTTCAAAGCTTTATAATTTTTAGAAAAGACATGAAGTTCTTTTTGCAACAAGAAATTCTTTTCTGAAATCTCATCTTTTTCTTTAAGTAAAGAGACATTGATATTTTTTAGAGATCTAATCTTTACTCCAGCCTTCTTAAATTCAGATAAAAGATCATGGAAATCAAAATTTAACTCATCAAATGTAAATTCAATTTGAGTGTCGTGGAAAGTTACCTGATCTTCGAGACCCATTAGACATAAGTTAGCAGTTTTTGTGGTCTCTTCTTCTTCACTTGAAGTGGAGTCTTCGCTATCGCTTCATGTGGCAACCATCGCTTTCTTTTTCTTTTTCTTGAAAATTTTTTTTAGCTGTGGATAATCTGGACGAATATGCCCCGGTTTCTTACATTTATAGCAGGTGGGGACTTGTTCCTTTTCTTTGTCTTTGTCCTTGTCCTTTTCCTTGTAATGCTCTCATCGTTTATGAAATTTTCTATTGAATCTTTCTTTCTTCTTTTCCATAAACTTTCTAAATCTCCTCACGACCATCGCAATATCTTCATCTTCTAGATCATCTTCGGAGGATGTAGAGTTATCTTCCGATTCTTCATCATTCCTTGATTCCAATGCAGCCTTGAATGTAATTATTTTCTTCTTCTTCTGATCATCATTAGTTCTGTGCTGCATAGTCAATTCATGTGTGACGAGAGAATCCATTAATTCATTCATGGATAGAGAGTTTAGATCTTTGACTTTCTGGATGGCAGTAACTTTAGGATCCCATTTATTCGGAAGTGATCTTAATATCTTCTGTACTAAATCAGCATTGGAGTAAACCCTGCCAAGACTTTTCAAATCGTTAATAATATATGTAAATCTAGTGTACATGGCAGATATATTTTCATTAGGTTTCATTTTGAATAATTCAAAACTATGTACTAGAAGATTAATTTTTGAAGTTTTCATATGAGAAGTTCCCTCATGGGTCACCTCAAGTTTATCCCAAATTTTCTTTGCAGAAGAGCAAATGGAAATTCGGTTAAACTCATTTGAATCCAAAGTACAGTATAGCAAATTCATAGCTTTGGTATTCAGTTCCCTTAACTTTATATCATGTTCATCCCATTCCTCTTCAGGCTTAGGGACATCCATGCCATCAACTTTGATCATGAAAACATGTGGCCCTTTAAGAATGACTTTCCACAATTGAAAATCAACAGCTTGTATATAGATTTTCATTCTAGCTTTCCAATAAGAATAGTTTGTGCCGGTGAAGAGTGAAGGTTTATTAGTAGATTGGGCTTCAGCCAAGGATGTACTCATGGGATGAGCCATCAATCTTTACTCTAATGTAATCAGAGACACTACTCTAATACCAGTTGTTGCCCAGGTGGCTTTTCCAAGAGGGGGGTGAATTGAAAATTTTAAAATTAAGTAGATATGTGCTCTTTGAAATCCCTTTTAGAGTGTTAGGTGCTGTGTCAAAGTAATTAATTGCAAAAGCTAAATAAGATAGAAGAATCACAACACAAACACACAAAAATTAGAGTGGTTCAGAGCAACCCAGCTCCTACGTCCACTACCCAAGATACCACTTGGGACTTTCACTATATTTATACCCGAATACAGTAGGATTGTTTGACAGGCTCATAATCCAAAATCTTTATACTTTGGTTTTATCGGGATCACCAAAGAAATCCAACATCCTTTGGTTTTGAACAGGATCACCAAAGAAATCCAACTTGATTTTACCAGGATCACCAAGAACCTAACACTTGATTTTTATCTAAGGCTCACCAAGAACCTATTTAGTTTTTCAAACGGACTCACCAATAACCCAAATAATTCAAGAGTGAATTGAAAGTAAATGCAATAATAATGACAAACTCTTGTTGTCGGATAGTTATCGATGCAGCTTGAGAGAAGCTCACTTGAATTCACTTCAATGCACTTTAATGGCTTCTTTTCAAAGTGCCTCAAGCTTCATATTAAGTTGATGAAGACTTGAAGGCAGACTTGAATGCTCTTAGTGCTCTCTTTCTTGTTAGGAGGTAGGATATTCAATAAAGCTTCAAAACTTTGAAAAACTTTCTAACTCTTACTTCAAAGAAGTTCAAATCCCTTAAATATATGCCCTTCCATTATTGCAAGGCAGTTCTAGTCATTGAAGACCGTTGGGATGTGACATTTGACCGTTGGAGCTCCTTTTTGTATTCAAAAAAGAATTATGGAACTAGCCTTTATGTATCTAGAAATGAAACTCGAGTCGGCTCAGATTCTTCGAGTCAGCTCGAATCCTTCGAGTCTCAAGGTCGAGTCTCCATTTCTTCATTAGGGTCGACTCCTTGTCTCAGGGTGCAAAAACTTCATGCTAGACGAGTCAGCTCTTGATCATTCGGGTCGGCTCGAACTTTCATCATTAAAAATGTTAAACTCGAGGAGTCGGCTCTCTTTTACTTGGGTTGGCTCTTCTTCTCAAAATCATAAATCTTCAATCTGGAAGAGTCAGCTCGTAGCAGATCGGGTTGGCTCGCTTTCTCAGGTCTTCAAAGTTTGTTCTGGCAGAGTCAACTCTTTCTTGTTGGGGTCGACTCGCCTGGCTTGTTCTCAGAAAATATTAGGAATAGACTCTGGAGGAGTCGGCTCGGTTCTACTTGAGTCGGCTCGGATGCTATGTGCCAGAATCCTTGGTGCATGCCATGAGGTAGAGTCGACTCTTCTACATGCTGGGTCGGCTCGAGTGACTTCTTCAGGATTTTTACAATTAAACTTAAGAACACTCTCACCAACACTCTTAAACTTTTGTTACAAACCAACTCAAAATAAATTTAAGGCACCACGCATATAGAAGTAACCCATTTACATGATTTTTCTTAACTTTTTCTTTGGGTTCTTCTTTACAAGACAACTCAAAACAAGAAGTATAAATATAGAAGTTGAAGTTTGAATAAATAATTCATCATACAAAAACTTGTAAACCACTTGAAGAGTTGTTAGTAAAATATGTACATGCGTCAATATTTGGTTATCATCAAAATCACTTATGAGGTCAACAATGGCTCGGGCAGAGGTGGACGCAAGCTCCTAACTGGGTTGGCCGATGTCTATCCAAGGTTGGGGAAGGATGTCTTGCAAAAGGTGGTGGCGGGAGGTGGATGGATCGATGATGGTCGACTTGGTCAACCATCGATGGTGACGTGGGATCAGCAATCGGGAGCACAGGTGACGGGTGGTCGCATCTTGAAGATGACTTGAAATATGGGCTTGGTGATTTGATTTGTCAAATTGGCAAGAGGAAGAAGTAATAGAGAAGAAGAGGAGGAAGGAAGAAGAGATGAAGAAGAAGGGAATCGGGAGAAGAGAAATAAGAGAGGAAGAAGAGAAGAGGAATAAGAGAAGGAGAGAAAGAGGGGAGTCGGGAAACAAAATTTTTTTATTCAATATTTGTCGATGCTTTAATTGGGACTCCATTAAATACACCCTGGTCTTCAATGAATTGGAGACCAAAATTCTAGGACTCTCCAACAGATTAAAGACCAGACAAACTAAAATACTAAGACTTAAGTCAAACTGAAACAACTGGCCTAATCTAAAAATAGACTCCATACTAATCCAATATCATGCTCTGAGATCCATGCATGAGCTGGATACAAGAATAATAAAATTAAAAATAATATTTCCAATCTCAATACACCCACATAAAATAAAAAAATATAAATGTCTACTCAAATATGTGCATCAGGATCTATGCTGGACGATGTCCTCATCATTTTTCTGGGATGGAGAGAACTCGACTCTATCGAGTCAGGCTCCATATTACTCTGATAATGCTCAAGAATATCAGGATTAATCTGCTATAGTTCTTCTCGGGTAATCCATGTGTCATCAGACTCAGGGTGGCCTTGCCATCTCACTAAATATCTCTGATATCTATGAGTCTTGGTAGAAATGACTGCTCATCTAGAATCTTTTCAATTCGATCATGTCTGGACACTCGGGTGGGGGATCACTCTCATCAAAGGAGTTGGGCTCAAAAGGATTACTGGGTATTGATATTGGTTCTTTATATTTTATAAGATCTGATACATTAAATATAGTGCTAATGCCATAATCAGATGGTAGATCCTTAATATATGCATTTGATCTTAGTTTCTTTAAGATCTTAAAAAGGCCTACTCTTTGGGCATGTAGTTTCGTAATGGTTCAAGAGAGAAACCACTTTGGTCTAATCCATATCATAACATAATTTCCTACTGCAAAATCATAAGTTTGTTTATGTGAATCAGCTAATTATTTATAGATATCGTTGCTGACATTAATTTTATTAATAATTTCTTTATGCAGATCTCTTACATGCTATTGACGCAGAATTAAATATACATACAAAGTATTTTTGCATGATTAACTAAGGAGTTAGGATTTTAGATCTCGAATTTCAAGCCAAAATTCAAAATAAAAAATTCTAGAAAATTTTTAGAAGTCATGCATGCATAAATAAATCCTAAAAGTTAGAAAAAATAGGATCACCAAGGTTTAAGAAAACCTTGGTAAAGCAAGGGGGTGTACTTGGCAATGGTTAAAGCGCCTGATGAAGATCGCGCACAAAGAGATCACTCTTGCTCCCAGATGCGGCCTAGAAAAGCAAGCTTCTGACCCTACAGATTCATGACTTTTTACTCAGTGATCCGAAAGCTGATCAGAAGGTATTCTCATATTCGCGGGAACTGAGGGACCTACAAATCCCCATCTACAGGTTAGAAAATGATGTAGGGATGAAGAAATAAATCAAAAATAGCAAGGGGAAGAGTGTTTTGTGTTGGGCGGCCAAGGCTTGGAAGGAGAGTGGCTAAGGTTTTGATGTTGGGGATGGAGGTAGGGCGCAGGAACAAGGAGAAAATAATTTGCACATAGCTCGCATACAGCACGCACATAGCTCGAACACAGCAAAGAGAGAAAACTCAATTTAATTCATCAATTCATCTCCAATTACATGAGGAGGGGAGGCCTTTATATAGGCTTACAAACTTGGGGCTTAAGAAAGGGTATACAAGTAATCTCATAGTAAACCCTAACCTATACAAACTCTTCCTCAAGTTCTCTCCACTTTGACTGAGTCTCTCTCTCTCCCTCTCCTTCTTTTGGTCGGCCAAAGGGTGGTGACCCTAAGGGTGGCCGACCAAGGGGTGGTAACCCTAAGGGTTGGTGCCTCTTGGTTGCTCTTAGGTCCTAGAAGGCCCACTTCAATGTTGGGCAGGTTTCAGGGCTTCTTCACCTGTTCTCCTCTCTGGCGGGCTGGATCACATGTCCTCCAGGTCTCCCTTGATGGCTTCATGCTCTTAAATGGCTTAATTGGGTGGATAACTGGAGTGTTATGCTGACAGTCTTCAAAATGATTTAAGTCTACTTCTTTTTTACAGGACTAAATTGGATTCAATAGATTGGACTCACACTTACATAATTTAACTTCAAAATTTACATGACTCAAAACTTGACCTGACTTAATTGACTTGATATAACCCAAAAACTGATCTCAAACCCTAATAGTATGGATCAAAATCCAAATATAGGACTCAAATATTGAAAGGCCCAAAATAGGACTCAGGGACCATACAAAGACTCATATGGACTAACCTACAAAACTCAAATGAACTCACTCAAATTAACTAAACCCTAATTACAAATTGGACTCAAATCCTAAACTCTTATTTGATAACCACAGAGGATTGAGATGCCTCTGCCAAAGTCTGGGACCTATGATGTCCCCATCAGCTATGCAAATGCTTCGACTGATTCAGATATCCTAACATGCATGGATAATATTATTATTATTTTATTATATTTTATTTATTATATTATATTATATATATTATTTAAGTCTGGGAATTTATCATATTTATTTTTTTAAAGCCCATAACTTTTATAATTACTACTTATAAGAGGTCCATGTCAACTTCAATATCTACATCTACTTCATACCATATGATAAAGGTATAGACCTGAAGGAATTCAATCCATTTTTTAGGTTTCGGACTTATTTTTTTTGTGAATTAATAAATCTAAAGGTCTCGTGGTCCAAATATAGGATAAAATCTCATGGAAGTAGATAATGCCTCCGGAATTTTAGGACATGTACTATAGCATAGAATTCTTTAAGATAGACATGGTTTAATAGACTTTTATACTTAAGAGAAATAGATGGAGTACTTATCCTAGCTACATTATAGGAACTCGAGTAGTCTAAAGGTACTAAATCTAGATATAAAATATTATCAAGAGAAATGATATCACTATAACTATTACCATTGATGTGTTCCATGCATATGTTTTCATCTTGACTATCAAGGATAAAATGAATAGCAGTGTTGTTTTCATCTTTAGTATCATTAGATTGGTTCAATATACTTTTATCTTCTTCTATTTCTAGCTGCTTCTCAAATATAATGTCAATCTGCATAGGTTTATAGCTATTATAGATGTTTGCTAATTCAGGATCTACTATATAAACTTCTTCTTTATAGCTATCATAGATATTTGCTAATTCTGGATCTACTATATAAATTTCTTCTTCAAGATTATTTTTAAGATCTTCATTTTTAGGTTTTTCTAGAAATAGTATAGTTGGGCACTTACTGGTAGTATGGTCTAGTTCCTTGCATAAAAAATACTGAATTTTGAAATCTGTCTTTTTAATTGACTGTGTCATAGGTCTGAAAGAGGTATGCCTAATTTGGACATTACAAGCACTATTTTCCAAATTTTGTGTCCTTAATCCATACTCTTGACAAATGCCAGTCAGATTATCAATTTTTTTAATAAGAGCTTGAAGGGATGTAGCTATTTGATTTGGATCCATCTTTCCATCTAATTCTAAAGATTCAAAATGGTATTTTGCTCCTGACCTGGTGGTCATATAAAGGTCACTATAGGGATCACAATCAAGCTCTCCACTGAATTTTTAGAATGCAATAACCAGTTTTTCCGAAAAATCTGGTACCAATCTAAAATTCGATTATAAATTTTTTACACACAAGGTTCTTCTTTTTCAAGTCTAGTCTTTAGATCTATAAATCTTACAGTTTTCTTGATAATCTTATCAATGGAAATTATCAAAAGAATAGGCGCTATGCAATTATGTAGATTGTAGATTTCTATGCACTCAATTAGAAGTTCCTGACCAGACTGGCACAAATATTAAAGCAATTTCTCAAATTTGCACATGTAGAAATTTTTTAATTTGAGTCTAGTTTATAGAGACACTAATTTTATAAATTTTTGACTCTCCTAGAAACAGGACTTTTGGTTTAAATAGATATTGCTCAAAATTTCAAGTTGCAGAATTTCAAAGTAGAGGTTGAGAGTTTAACTTCAAATCTGGCATGAATTCTAAAGCAGTTTCAGGAATCCGCAACCATAGAATTGTTCAGTTACGAGTCTATTTTCTAATAGAGTAGATTTTATAATTTTTAAAATTTTCTATCAATGAGACTTTCTAAAATAGTAAAGGATGCGTAGGATATGCTAAATGCTGAGATATGCATGATTTCTTTTTAATTAAATGCAATGCAAATATGCATAACCTAAACTAAGCTATGCTCTGATACCAAATTTGATGGGGGATGACCTGATCGACATGCAGATCAATTTTTTTAGGGATTGGATCGTTGGTCGTTAAGAAACGACTGCTAGGCTAGGTTAGCTAAATTCAGAGATAGATCCAATTAATCAAACAAATATCAAGTTTTTTCTCCTATATTTTCTTTCATTCTTTTTCACTATTTTCATTTTTTTTCATTTATTCTTTTTTTGTTGAAGTCGGCAAGAAAGAAAGTTTATGCTTTGAAAAGTGTGCAATATCCCTTCCTGCTTTCATGATCATGCAAAGGGTTTTATGATGTGGACATCGATCAGCTTAGAACCTGAAGTCAGCCCGAAACTTGAAGCCTAGCCCGGAACCTGAAGCTAGCCCAGCCCAGAACCTGAAGCCAGCCCAGCTCAAAACTTGAAGCTAGCCCAGCCTAGAACCTGAAGCCAACCCAGCCCAAACCCCGAAGCCCCAGATCCTGAAGTCGATGAGGCACATATTTCGATACAGTATGGTTTTTGATGCAGCACCTTTATCAGATAAATTTACCGTTGTTTTAGGATTAGTTTGTTTCAATGTTTTAGAATTTATTGGATTAGTTTGTTTTTAAATAAATAGTTTGGATGCATTAGGATTGAGGTTAAGGTATCTGAGATCAGGATATTGGATATCTTATATTAGCCTATTTAATTGTTTTATGATTCGAATAAAAATTAGGCGAAGAATATTTGGGGAGAGAAAACAAAAACTCCTGGTTAAGGAGAGAGTGCTGATGCCTTACATGGTCGCTCTGGATAAGAGTGGGTGCTGAAGCCTGGGTGGATAACCCAACCATGGTTTTTCTTTTTTCTTCGTAAATGTCCCATTTCGTCTTTCTTTTTCATCGCTGTTCCTTTTCCTTTCCCATCTTTGTTCCCTTTCTCCTTCGAATATGTGAATCAACCATCAAGCCATCAATCTTTCCATTTCCCAGATCCGCCCGAGCATCAGTCCTTCCCAGAATCAGACCAACCGTCGGAACCCCCTGTGCATAGATCTCCACGCCCACAACCATCGCCTTGCGCCATCGACACTGATCCAGAAGATTCAAGCCATGGTCGAAGTTCTCGCCCCGGCCTCCTCCTCCTTCCATCAATCTGACATAGCCCATATTTGCCCATGCCCTTCATCGTTGGATCCTTTTCATTGCTGTCATTACAAGACCATCACCAGACCGTCACCAGTGTGGCATGTCGCTTGATACCCAAGAAGATGGATCGACGCCCCGGCACTCCCATCGCCCCGGCATGCCTGCGCTCATGCCGAAGGGACCAAACCTTCTCCTCTCTGCCTCACTGATGCCCCAGATTGCCTCCACCGGATCTCCTCTCATCCGGAGAATTTCGTGGCTAGACCGACATCCACGACCCTGATGGATTCCAGCCATCCATCTCCTTCGCTCCCAGCCCACGCCCATGATGCATTACCATCTCCGCTCCCCATCTCCGTTCGCAATGCCTCACCGGCTTCAGATCAGCTCCCTACTACCATGATGCCTGATGTCGCCAGAGAGCCCACCGGTGAAACCCACCAGATTTCCATGCCCGAGGTATTTCCTCCTGTTTTGCATGCTCATCAAAGCATCGAAGACTCCTTTGCACGGTCGGACAAGCAAAGTCGGCCTCCTCTGCCGACTTTAGAATAAAGCAGAGAAAAAAAATTATGAGAAAAAAAATTATGAGAAAAAAAGTGAAAAAGGAAATACAGGAAAAAAGGAAAAGAAAATAGAAAAAAAAGAAAATAGAAAAAAAAAGTAGTTTTGAATAATTTGGGCCTAGTTGAACCTTGCTTAAAGGTCATTTCCTAGCGACCAACGATCTACCCTTCTCTAAAATAATCCTAATCGGGGTCGATCCCGTACCAGTTTTTGGTATCAAAGCGAGGGTTAGGCTAGGTTAGTCAATTTTATTTTTAATTGCATTATTTGTATATAAAAAGAAGTTTCATTCTGTAGATCATGTGCATCCTAGAACCAGAAGATTGCTGAAGACTGACTCGACGAAGTCGAGTTCTCCCCACCTCAAGAAAATGATGGGGACATCGACCAGCCCAGAACCTAATGTTAGTCCAGAACCTGAAGCCCAGCCCGGAACCTGAAGCCAGCCCAGCCCGGAACCTGAAGCCAGCCCAGCCCGGAACCTGAAGCCAGCCCAGCCTAGAACCCGAAGCCAGCCCAGCCCAAACCCTGAAGCCCTAGATCCTGAAGTCGATGAGGCACACATTTCGATGCAATACGGTTCCGATGCAGCACCTCGATCAGATGAATTTATCGTTGTTTTAGGATTAGTTTGTTTCAATATTTTAGGATTTATTAGATTAGTTTGTTTTTTAAATAAATAGTTTGAATGTGTTAGCATTGAGGTTGAGGTATCTGAGATCAAGATATCGGATATCTTAGATTAGCCTATTTAATTATTTTATGATTCGAATAAAAATTAGGCGAAGAATATTTGGGAAGAGAAAATAAAAACTCCTAGTTAAGGAGGGGTGCTGATGCCCTACATGGTCGCTCTGGGTAAGAGTGGGCGCTGAAGCCTGGGTGGGTAACCTAATCATGGTTTTCCTTTTTTCTTCGTAAATGTTCCATTCAGTCTTTCTTTTTCATCACTGTTTTTTCCTTCGAATCTTGAATCAACCCCCGAGCCATCAATCTTTCCATTTCCCGGATCCGCCCAAGCATTAGTCTTTCCTCGGATCTGACAAATCGCTGGAACCCCCTGTGCACAGATCTCCATGCGATGCCTGTAACCATCACCTTGCGCCACCGACACTGATCTGGAAGATTCAAGCCACGGCCTAAGTTCTCACCCCGGCCTCCTCCTCCTTCCATCGATCCGACATAGCCCAGATCCGCCCGTGCCCTTCATCGCTGGATCCCTTTCAATGCTGCCGTCACAAGACCATCACCGGACCGTCACCAGTGTCGCCTGCCGCTTCATACCCGAGAAGATGGATCGACGCCCTAGCATGCCCATCGCCCCGGCATGCCTGTGCCCATGCCGAAGGGACCAAGCCTTCTCCTCTTTGCCTCACCGATGCCCCATATCACCTCTACCAGATCTCCTCTCGTCCGGAGAAGTCTGTGGCCAGACCGACATCCACCGGCCCTGATGGATTATGGCCGTCCGTCTCCTCTACTCCCAGTCCACACCCGTGATGCACCACCATCTCTGCTCCCCATCTCCGCTCGCGATGCCTCACCGGCGCCTGCCCGGCTCCCTACTACCATGATGCCCGATGTCACCAGAGAGCCCACCGGCGAAACCCGCAGGATTTCCATGCTCGAGACCTTTTCCCCTGTTTTGCATGCTTGTTAAAGCACCGAAGACTCCTTTGCACGGTGGGAGAAGCAAAGTCGGCCTCCTCTACTGACTTTAGAATAAAGCAGAGAAAAAAAATCATGAGAAAAAAAAGTGAAAAAGGAAATACAGGAAAAAAGGAAAATAAAATAGAAAAAAATAGAAAAAAAAAGTATTTTTGAATAATTTGGGCATGATTGAACCTAGCCTAAAGGTCGTTTCCTAGCGACCAACGATCCACCCTTCTCTAAAATAATCCTGATCGGGATCGGTCCTGCACCATTTTAGGTGCTTAGACAAGCGTGCGGAAGAAAACAGGGGAACGATTGGGAAGGATTCCGGCGGGACTTTCATCGATGATGGCGCCAGAGTGAAGGCGGTGGCTCGAGGAGAGGGGAGGCACGATCTAGTCCTGTGATTGATGGCGGCACTGGTAGGGAAAAGGTGCTGCTCCGATCATTCATGATGATGTGGTCAATGGGTGGTTGAACCTAGGCATCTCTGAGTTCGGTGTTGGAGTGGTTTCTCCGGTGAGGACCTTCTTTGGTCAGAAGAGAGGAAGATGCCATGGCGAACAACAATGTTGGGTGGTCCTTTTCACAGGTGGAAGAGAGGTGAAGGCAGCGTCTTGGTTTTCCCTATTTCAGGAAGTCGGTGGCATGGCTGGGATGGGACTAGTTTCGGTGGCTGTAGATGATGGAAGGAATGGGTTTGGTGGTGGTGGGTAGAGGCTTGTGGTGGCAGTTGGATGAATCCAGTGGACGGCTCGGGCAGAGGTGGACATGAGCTCCTAACTAGGTTGGCCGGCATTTGTCCGAGGTTGGGGAAGGACGTCTTGCACAAGGTGGTAGCAGGAGGTGGATGAGACGATGATGGTCGGCTTGGTCGACCACCGACGATGGCATGGGATCAGCGGTCGGGAGTGCAGGTGACAGGTGGTTGCGGCTTGAAGATGACTTGAAATATGGGCTCGATGATTTGATTTCTTAGATTGGCAGGAGGAAGAAGTAATAGAGAAGAAGGGAAAGGAAGAAGAGAAGAAGAAGAAGGGAACCGAGAGAAGAGAAAGAAAGAAGAGGGGAAGAAGGAGAAGAGGAAGAAGAGAAGGAGAGAAAGAGATGAGACGGGAAACAAAATTTCTTTATTCAATATTTGTCGATGCTTCAATTGATACATGGGACTCCTTAGATCTTGGTCCTCCATGAATTGGAGAACAAAACTCTGGGACTCTCCAATAAATTAAAGACCAAACAAACTAAAATACTAAGATTCAAGTCAAACTGAAATAACTAGCCTAATCTAAAAATAGACTCTATACTAATATAATATTCATGCTCTGAGATCCATGTATGAGCTAGATACAATAATAATAAAATTAAAAATAATATGCCCAATTCTAATATACCCATATAAAATAAAAAAATATAAATGTCTACTCAAATATATGCATCAGGATCTGTGCTGAGCGATGTCCTTATCAAACAAATAATAAGAAAAAAATAAGATTTCCATCCATGAATGGCCTATGGAAGTTCCGAAATAAACCTTCGGCCATGATGGGGGCCGATGACCCACCATCTTTGGCCATGAAAGTCATTTTTTAAGACAGAGGGAGCAAAAGAGAGAGGTCTTGGGCTCAATCTGGAGATCATGGTAAAGAACAAGAAAGGCATAGATGACCCTAATATTGCTCGGAATCAATTGCGCAGGGATTATATAATACAAGTTCAAAAGCCAGATAATAAAATGATGAAGGGAGAAACAAAGACTTGCCTTCAGGTATTCTTCATACACAGCTATGCTACCGGGAGGAGGCCTATTTATTCTATCACTAGATTAGGGACAAATGTTAGAAACTCTTATGAAATCTTGTAATAATCTTGCAGGATAGCTAACCTAGACTCTCTAAGAGAGTACTTAACTAAATTTGGATGGAGGTCCTCAATGTTTGGACCTCTCGTCCTTGGAGGATTGGAGCTGCCGGAGGACTATTTAGCCTCTTCCCTAGGGGTCGAAGACCTGCCAATGGCTGGACTTCTAAAAGCCTAACCATTTTGAAGAAAGGAAAAGAAGAGGAGGGAACCTGCCCACGGAAGAACTTGAAGGACGAGAAAAAGCTCGAGAAGAAACCCTAGAATGGAGAAAGACTCGGACGATGGACAGCTCAAACTCTGGAAGAGGGAAGCTCTTTATATCAAAAAGGACAATGGCTACAATTCCTTCCTCAAACAATGTGAAACGCCCTTGATCATGCCATGTATCAGGATCCCAATCGAAGATATAAAGCTGATGGAAGAAAAATTGATGCGACATCTTGATCCATGAGAACGCTGCTATCAGCAATGAAAGACGATGATGACTACGATTCCTTCCTCGAGCAATGTCAGATGCTCCTGATTGTGCCACATATCAGGATTCCAACCGAGGATACGAAGTTGATGGGAGAAAATCGATGCGATGTCTTGATCCGTAAGAGCACTTCCGATGGTAATGGGAATTTGATACCTGGTAATGGCATAATGCTCGAAAGAAAACAAACTAATTCTGCCAACTAACTCCAAGATTTGCCATCATTAGAAGATATCCCTTTGACGATGGCTTTGATAACAAAACGACTTCCCAAAAAGGTATTAATGACCGATAAAAAAAAATTTTCATCGTCATTATGACTCCCATCTTTCAAGGCGACAATGCATCTTAGAATTAGGAGTGGTGGGCAATGTTATGACAGGACGATCGGATTGACCGGCAAAAAGGCTAAAGAGCCTAGAAGTAAACTAGCGACATAAAATCCGACCAACTCATCTCTGAAGTACAACTATCCGACTAATTTATAAAGTCTGACCAACTCAGACTTAAAGGAATAGCAGGTAAACTACCCCAAATGGATCAATGATTAGATTTTGCCAACCAAATCAAGAAGAACTGGGATGGCAAAAAAAAACAATTATCATAACTGAATGTCATTATAATGATAGTCCGTTGTGACAGGTTCAAGCTAGTTTTAACGAAAGAATGTTGAGATTTAATTGTATAAAACTTCTCCTAACTTCTATTAAGATGAATGCCTATAAATATAGGTAAGAGGAGACCTTCGCAGGCAAGTAAGAAAGAGAAGAACTCTTAGCTTTTTTGTAGATTCTTTATCTGTTGCTTGAACTCTACTGACTTATGCATTGGAATGTCCCCCACCAGAAAATCTCTAGTCAGGGACTTGTTTTGCAGGTGCTCAAGATGACCGGCCGGTGATTCTCGATGGTGCAAAGTTGATCAAAGGTTTAGTGTCAACGGATACAATTCCAAGATAAGATTGCCAAAGTAGAATCATAACTCCGCGTACAGACTACAGGCAACATGATGGACTACTACTCTCTCTCTCTCTCATGATGGGCTGCTATCCTATTTTCAAAGGGAGTGTTACAGTAGTGCTTAAATTATATCCCAGATTTAAAAGTTTTGCCTTATAATTTGTCAACAGTAGTAACATATAACTTGAAGGCACCTTATATATATCTAGAATATTTCTCTAAAGAATGGCGTTCTTACGTAGACCTAAAATGATAAAGAAGAGGAAATATGAAATAATGCTCCCTAACTTTTAATTCCCATGCTTGTGGCCAAAAGAACATTTGATGCTGCGTATAGAGGGACTCCGGGATGTGCAGCCTTTTGACTGTTAGGGACAACATCATCTCTATAGAGGTGAGGAAATTCTTAAAACCACAATAGAAAAAGGTATCTTTGAAATAAAGCAGTAACCTTTTTTTGATGAAGTAAAATAAAATAAAATAAAATACTACACTAACCTGCGAAGAATTCAAAGTTAGCTAAATGAGTACTGTTTGTGAACTAGTGAAGTTACTTCAGCGTGAAGGAGGGGCCTCTCATTCAAATGATTTGCCTTCTTTGTACTCATAAATAATTAAATGAGAGGCTTAAAATTTGCAGCACTACTTTCAACTGTAGTATAATTCTTTAGATACTAATTATTAATGAGCTAAACTTGATGCCTGCCATAGCTTCACAAGAAATCAAATAGATATACATGCTTCAATTCATTACTATATGCTGTGTTCGGCAGCTCAAACAGATGATGTATATTTAGACAAACCTGATAATTTATATCAACAAAGTTTAACAATGCTCAAAGTTAGGCAGCAAAATAATCCACGTACTTCTGTATTTCATCAATCACTCAGAAACATCTTGACTCAATGCTAACCAAAAGAGAAGGTATCGTTTGATTTATGTAGTACAAAATTTTCCTTTAACAAGTGAAAATTAATTTGACAAAATAATGTGAATTATCTTGCTTATAACTGGCACTGATGATGATGCTTGACAGGAAATAAGCAATGCAATTAGGTTAAGAACCTGAATCATGCATCGGTAAAGAATCAAGAAGAATGATCAGTCTTGCAAATGAAATAGCTTCCAAAAGAGAAAAGGTCTTAAATTGAAGTCCATCCCGGAAAATGAGGTCACCAAATCATGCACAAGTTACGCAAACTAAAACACCTATCATGATAATTCTAATCGCATTAGGAGGATCACACTTGCTGAATGATCCTAGCATGTGAACCAATATATCTCTTGTTTTTATATAGCTACAACGTTAAAAGAGAGATAGTAGGAATCACTCATTTAGTATGCATTTCTTTCCACTCCAGAAGGTGACCTATGGAAAGATTTCCAGATCAATCAAAAGTCAAGAAGTGAGTAAACAATTTGTGATGTGGTGTCAATAACAATTTTCTAATAATTATGCATTCTCATCCATAAGAAATGAAGAACGTGAAAGCAAAAAGATAAAGAAATGATGACGATTGCATACTGCCTCCAAACCTAATCCACAACAGCGCCCTGATTTTGGAAGCTCCATGCATGTGTGGAGCACCAACTTGGCAACCCTAGAACTCTGCTGTCCCTAGCCCTCCTTCAAAAATATATAGTCCCTAGCCCTAGACCTGACCTTCTCAAGGCTACAGAATTGGATCAAACTTTGGAATACAATCACCTGGTAATTGATTGACTTCTAGGAGAGTTACATGTATAATTACAAATGAGGAAAGGCAACGCTAAGAGCTTGAGTGCAGAAATGAATGCTCATGCAATGCATTGATATATTTAAAACAGCAAGAGATTTCGGACATATAAAGTAGTAGCAACAATTTGTACCCCAATAGAACAGGAGAAACCATACTAGAATTTCCAAACTCACATCAAATACCATGAATAAAGTTAAGAGAATGATGAGGCATATCAAAAACCTCATGTTTCACAACTTTCTCCAATCTTTTAATATGCCAACAACTATCATGACCATTCTAAGTATGCTGTAAAATTATTCATGTTGTCCAGGTTGATGTATATGTCATGTCCCGAATCCAACATTAGGGTCGGTAACGCGACCGATCACGCGAATCCTAGAATACGTCCTAAAAATCATGCAAGGCCTTAAAAAACTCATTACAATCTCAGTTTCCAAGAATACTATTGATCACAATTCATAACAAAATATCTAATGTAAAGAAAAAATATGATTTATATAATTACAAATTTGGTCATTCTTTTATCGTTCGATCGGTATCAATGATTCTCTATATTTTCATAATTTCACTCGTGAATCCATTGAACATCCTGCAACTCTGAAAAAAAGAAAATAGGGATATGAGCTTTACAGTTCAATAAAAATTCTCATACACTCATACCAGTATAATACAATATAATTCGAAAATAACAGTAAACAAGATTAAATAGAACATAAATCTTGATATCTTATATTAAGTAATTAAGATGACTCAATATCGATATATGCAAAAACATGCATAAATTAATACCAACATCCATCACATTCAAAAATGAAACATTACATATGTCATTAAGCAAAATCTTTCTTTTCACTTAATTATTATTTTATCTCTTATTGTCCATATCTCATTAACATGATCCAAATCAATCCCTATTTTTCTTTTTCAGAGTTGCAGGATGTTCAATGGATTCATGAGTGAAAGGATAAAAATATAGGGAGCCACTAATACCGATTAGATAATTGAAGAATGATCAAATTCATAATTATATGAATTATATATATTTTTATATTAGGTATTTTATTATGAATTATGATCAATAATATTATTATTTTTGAAAATTGAAGTTATAATAAATTTTTTAAGATCTTGCATGATTTCTAGAATGTATTTTAGAATTCATGCAAAATGCTAGTGCTGAATTCAGGATGTAACAGTATATTACCAGCAACTAAATATGCATGCTTTTATAGTTCGCAAATCCTAACTCGTGATGAACAAATAAGAGCACTTGATAAAAGGAAATAGTTTCGGCATTACAAGACCATCATAGGAGCAATCATTCTGTCACGATGCATGGTTGCACAAAGTGTCGAAAGTAAAAAAAAGAAAGAACATATACACGGTGCCTTCTCTTAATTTAATCTTCACCCCTTGTGCAAAGCAGATGGTATACTGGGCGAAGAGAACAAAACCTTTCTAATTACAACCAATTAGCAAGCAGCATCCACTTTCACAAAAACTCCTTTGGGCCTGCCGTCGAGACATCATCGGTCGGCTCCGGTCCTAGTCGGAGCTCAAGGTCCAATTCCGTCGCCGCTGCTCCAAACTCCGATCGCTTTACCTGATCTTCCAGTCGCTCACCGGAGCCGCCCGAAGCCGGACCGTCCCCTCGTACCGGCCTCTCTGCAAACAAAGACAGCTGCCTAGGCCCACCTTCGTCAAGGATCCTATTTCCGGGGATGTCTTGCTCGCCTGGAGCCACCCATGGCCATGCGGACATGCCCCCCCTATCCTGGCTTCCATGCATCGGCTGGGACGGGTAGTTCTTAGGGGTCGGAGAATACGAGGGAGCAAACTGGTTGGACACATCGAAAGGCAATTGTTGGCTTAGATTGGAGGGCTGTTTGAGCTTGGCTCTATCCTTCCTGTGGATGTTCATGTGTCCTCCCAGAGCTTGGGCATTAGAGAAGCCTCTCTTGCAGAAGGTGCAGTCGTAGGACCGGGTGCGAGTGCTCGAGCCACCGCTTTCTCCGGGCACGGCCGTCTCGGGCTCGTCGGAGCTGGGATGATCGGGTTCCATCACTTGCTAGCTAGGATTGCATGAAGAAGGGGAGGTGGGGAGAAGAGCAAGCCTCGAGGTCAACTTTTGCTGTCCGGCGAGGAAGGGTACACGGTTTTGTAGCTGTAGAAGGCACAGGGAAAAAAAGGTCAGGCGGTTCCTTAGAGTGCATAATTGAAACCTTAAATACTGAATATAGAGTTGGTGGTCTCGAGACTCCAGGTACTCGGTATTGCTTCGATCTAATCACAACCGTCTGATCACGGTAACGCTACGAGAGTATTGTGAAATTCTCACCATTAAACTACATTATAAAAAAATCTTCATAACTTTCTCCCTTAGGAAATAATATAATAACATGCCTAGTGGTCCCCACATACTATAAATTAAGTTTGTTTTTTTAAGGACCAGGCTTTCGAAAGTTGTTTTTAGTCATATGGCTTGCAGTATTCCTCGAGTGCAACGTACATTCGACAATTGTTGCACGTAAACCAGAAATGAGTGGCGTGGTTTAGGTTTTATCGCTTGTACATGACAAAGCTTGTATGTGTCATCGGTGTTGTTTGGTCAGCTTAGCTCTATGGGTGGACATGAGATGGCAATGATCAGACGATGGCGACCTCGAAGTTAATTTGTGCGTTCCACTGGACTTATCGGTAAACAGCAAGTTAATTTATTAACCCTTTCAAAGCTAATAGCACATCAATCTATTTGCTAAAACTATGGGGCCCATGTAAATCTTCAAGATGTGCGTTTCTTTAACACGTCTTGCACTGTATATATATTTGGCTGAAAAAGGTCATAAGTAGACCTAATCAGCAGAAGCCTCATGGACCGTGCATGGCCTAATTAAAGTTAGGATCTAGTTTAATCTTTGAAGTCTTCCGGACAGTAATGTATATCTCTATATCTATTAAACGGATAGGAGAGAGCAAACTCGACATTCAGGGAAAAAAAAAAAGAAGGGAAAATCTTAGAAAAATCACTTGGAAAGGTATCGTTCTTGTGCTCCAAATAAAGAAAAGAGGTGGGCCGACATGTTGGTCCATTAATGAACGAAACCAATTTCAATCGTTGTATCTTCTACCCTCCACATCAAGAGTCTTAGACCTCATTTGTTGATCATGGTCGTTGGGCATAAACAAAAAGGTTCTGGTTCCCGAGTTAAGGTGGTAAAGTCTTGCTGCCGGCCTTCCCTAATCTGAGGTGGGCTCAGGTGGGCCTTCAAAAAGTTGGCAATCCTTGAGGCCTTTGTTTTCGGCGTTGGAACCGGTATCCCTTTCCAATTGAGTTTTGGAAGGAGTCTCGGTCCATCTTGGTGAAGCCACTAGGCGTTATCACAGGAAAAAAAAATTTGGCAAAACCAACTAAGATGGGAGCTGATTTTCCCAAGGAAAGCTCCTCAGAAACCAGCAACTATTCTCTGTATCCAATTTATGGTCCATCTTCCGCCGCCCTGGGAGTCAATTTGGCCCAAAGTTCCGGCTAGGACCAGTAGATTCCAGTTCGAGGGATTTGAGGTTTGGTTTTTCGGACATGCCGCCCACGCGGGTCTGCGCGTAAGCTGTTAGCCAACTCGGACACTCTCATACCCATGGGCCCTGTCTATATGCCACGTGGCAGCAGGATGATCGTGATTTGGACTCGTGTGGATGCGGCTAGCTGGTTGGTCCCAACCCCGGGTTGAAAATACACCCGCAAAGAAACGTGTTTGAGTTAGAAATAAAAAAGAAAAAAAAAGTGACTCATCAATCGTTTTTTCTTTAATAAAAAAAATAAAAATAAAAATGAGATTCCGTGCATTTATCAAATTAGAAAGACGTGAGATAAATATTTCAAAATAAAATCTCAATAATTAAATATCAAATATGATAACCCAGTTCTAATCTAGCAAAAAAAAGGTAAGCCGGAGGACACTATCAAAGTTCCTTAATTTTATATAAGTATTTATAATTTTTTGATAAATAATCAATATAAAATTAAATATATATCCACGAAAATCTTCGCATATTTTTTTTAATTTAAACTTGTCCACAGATAATAAATTTTGCACGTGGTCAATTTAAATGGGCTTGTGTTGCAATGTTTTGTAATTTATACATGTCATGGACAAGAATTTTATTCAAAAATAATAATCAAAAAGTATTATTTAAATTTTTTAATCTTATATAAATAGCTTAAATTTTTTGAATAAATAATTGATACAAGGCTAAATATATATCTTATCCCAGGTGATGTTTATTTGATCAAGTTCATGAAGAAGACCAAGGGATAGAAAATGGACCTGGCCATCCTGAGCCCATCAAGATCGGCCAACTTCTGGTTAAGCATTGATTCAAATCCAAGTTTTTGGATTGAGCTCAGTTCTAAAAATAGAACCACATGAGTTATGGGAAGAGTAATTTTTTGTCCACTCGAGGTAATGTAGAAAAACCACACTACCAACTATGATTAGGCCATGGAAGTTCTAGTTTTCATCATGCATCTAATATCCACAATTTTATCTTTTGTATAAAAAATTTGAATGACAAAAATATTCTTTTCTTAAAATATTATAACACCCTTTGGCTTGTGTTATGACATCCCTTGATTTAGATTATAATACCTTTGCTTTATAAAGCTAAGAAATATTTTTATCATTAAAAAAATTTAAAAATTTCTTAGTAATGAAAATACTCTCAGTATTATGACATCATATGAATGGGATTATGACACTTTATTCGCAAAAAGGTATCATAAGGAAAGGATATTTTTATCATTCAAAATTTTTAACAAAAAAATAAACTAAAGGCATTAAATACATGTTTGAATGACGAAAATGTCCTAATCTTATGATATCCTTAGGATGTCATAAGATCAGGATATTTTTACCATTAAAAAAATTTTAAATTTTTTCAATAACGAAAATATCTCTCGGTCTTATGATACATAGGTATCATAATCTAAGCTAAGGGATGTCAAAATGTAAGCAAAGGAATGTTATAATTTTTTTTTAAAAAAAATATTTTCATCATTCAAAATTTTTAATAAAAAGATAAAATTATAAACATTAAATGCGTATTAAAAGATAGGTTTACATGATCAAATCAGATTATGTTGTGTATTTTTTTTCCCATCGTGCATGGTGTATAAGGACTTTCTCATTGCTGGACATGCTATAGCCATTACTCCACCCATGCTTAACATAGCTTGATGCCTGAGCCCAACGATAATACTAGTCCAAGCCTAAAAAATGGACCTCTCCTCTTCGCTCTCTAGTGGGGACACCAGGTTCAGAAGAAGCTTCAACTAATACCAAGTTCTTTATGGATTGAGACTAGGAACTCAAGTCTCGTATGAGTCCTGTATGTTTATTGAGTCCTGTTTTTTTTTTTTTGGGATTTTAAAGTTCAATTAGAATTCAATCAAGAATTCAATTAGAGTCAATTAGGCTTTGTACTGAGTCAAGTTCAAGAGCTACTTGAAATTAGGCCAGATCAGCTTTACTTGGAATGCCACATCATCATTGACCACCGGTGCCAACTCATCACCAGAGGACGTCACATCACCTTTGCCATGTCATCTCCAAGGGGTGCCATGGAGAAGGATGCGCCATGTCACCATGCCACCTTGCCACGCCACATCATTGCCACCTCATCTGCCACGTGGCATCATTCAAATTTTAAATTACATGAAAGCTACAAGTGGTCGACCAAGGAGTGTTTTCAAATTCAAAGGAGGTTGGCCAACTCCATCCACAAATCATGCAACCAGCTCCACCAAATCCTCCACATTCCATGTAACCCTCCACCAAATCCTCCACCAAATCTTCCACATTTCATGTAACCCCCCCTAATATTTCTCCATGATATGGGGAATTTCAAATTGATGGAAAGGCCATTAAAAGCCTCTTGTACGCCCATGATAAAGGGAAGCTTTTTGGATGAAATGAAATTTAAGTGAAGTAGTAGTTGAAGAAGGTATTTTTTTTTGGTAGTATCCTCTTGTTTTCTTTGGGTGTGTTTGATTTTCTCTTCTCAAGCTTTCAAGTGTCCAACGCCAACATCCACCTCTAGGGATCCATGCCTCCATCGAAGTTCCCTTGCCTGTTTGGTTTTTTTGTTTTGATATCTTTCAAATTGGTCCCAGTCTAACCCATTCATTGTACAGGATCCTTCTACGATTCGGAGTTCAAGAAAGGGTTCTCTTGCCAAAGATCAATGTTGAATAAAACTAGTTTATTTGAAATGCCAATCTTCCACTTCAGGGCTAGTTCGTCTAAAAGCTTCAATGGATCTACCAGGGAGTGATCATCTTGGATAAATAACACCTCCTAATCTCTTAAGTCTAAGTTATTGAAGATCGTTGCTAAGGTTTAAATTCAATATTCATTAGCCCTAATCTTCTCTAGGATTTAAATAACTACATCGCGGCGTAAGTTCCAAATTTCAGTGCTCCTCCATAGCTTTACCTTAGTACTTTTGATCTGAAATTTAGTATCTGTTAATAGGCTTCATTGCTCTCATTTCTCAATCCATCATTTAGATTGCATTCTCATCATCATGCCACGTCACTCTCCCTCTCCCTCCCAATCTCTCTCTCTCCTCGAACTGGAATTTTGATTAAAAAAAGGATCGAATTTTAACCTAGTATGAAGTTTAAAATTTTTCTTGAGCAACGTTTATTAGGCTGCTTGGAAACCCAACCTGCTCCAACTCAATTCCAACACTAGTAATGCTATGCGTTTAAGTGGCATTTATGTGTAGGCCAAAAGTAAAAGCGAATCACCGCTCGATAGTCAATACCAGCCCCTTTGCCAAAATTTATAAGAAGAGCTAGGTGCTGGACACCAGGTTCCACGCCATGTACCGCCAAAATACGAATTTGACAAGTATGATCATGGCCGTCAACCGGTCCTCTCAAACATGGGTCATGAACTGAGACGAAGGAAAACATTATACCGAAATGTCATAGTTTGATTAGACGCTCTTATTTTTTAAATGAGGAAATGGTTGTCGGACAATTAAATGCTAGCGTCACCTCCAAGTCCCAACTACGGATGAAGCTTCGGACCGCGCGATCCGATCCAAAGGTGAATAACTGGAACTATAAACTGGGACCGAGTCTAAGGTCAGACGTGTATCAATTGGACCGGGCTCGATTCAAACCAATTGAATCATGATTGCCACAATTAGGATTGAAAATGGATTGGCCTAAAAATCCATTATACGGAACTGGGTTGGATCAGCTTAATAAATTTCAAACCGGTCTAAAATTAATTCATATTTTGGATCAAATTTTAAGTATATTGGACTAGTTTTAGGACTGTAAAATATAGTCCATTTAATTTTTGGATCAAAGGAATGTCCGGATTCGATCCAAAAATTTTTAAAATATAATCTTTGGACCGGTCCAATAAATTTTGATCCGATCCATTTTTAGTCCTAGCCATAATTACAGACCCAGCCCAAGAATCAAGTAGGAGGGTTTCAATTTGCCTGACAGTTAAAAAGACTATTACAGTTTACCGCAAGCTTTACTTTTATCTTTTCTTGGATGTCCACGGGCTAAATCAGCAACTATAGTGGTGTTATTTGTAGCACCATATTTTTCTTTTTGATAGAAAGGAGGAAAGATTCTATTTACCTTTCGATGAGTATATCAGCTTGACATTAGTAAAATATCGGAGTAAAGTACTCTTTTACCATTCCGATCAATTTTTTTTTTAAAATAATTTTTTTTTCAAAATTTTATTTCCATAATTAATGCCAATCCGAATATATTTACCGATTTAGGTGTACGGTATCAATTAAAAAAAAAAAAGAAGGTGAAATTGCAAGTTGAACCTGCGATTTGATAAAAAAATAAAAAACAAAAAATAAAAACTTGCTTGAAATCGTTCGTCCAACCTGCAATTTCTCTTCCATCTATTTTTATTTTAAATTTTAATAAAAATAAAGAACAAAAAAATTAATAAAAAATTTAAAAAAATCTTAAAAATAAAATAATAATATGATACTATAATAATTTTTTTAAATTATTATAATTTGCGATTTTGCAGTCCGGTCGTTGATTCGACCACCGGTCTGATAGCCAGTTCGACTCCGGCCATTGATTCGACAGCCAGTTCGGCTACTAGGTCGGTGCCAGTCCGATCGTCAGTCTAGCTGCCAGTCCGGCCACTGATCTGACAGTCGATCACCGGTCTGACGGTCGATCCGGTCGCCAGGATCCGGCCATCGATCCGACCAAATGAAAAATTAATAAAAAATTAGAAAAAAACTTTCAAAATAAAAAAATAATAATATGATACTATAATAATTTTTTAAAATTATTATAATCTGTGATTTTGCAGCACGGTCGCCGATCCGGCCACCGGTCTGATAGTCAGTCCGGCTCCGGCCATCGATCTGATAGCCAGTTCGAGTGCTAGATCGGTGCTAGTCCGATCGTCGGTCTAGCGGTCACCGATCGACCGCCGGTCCAGCCACCGGTCCGACCGTCGGTCCGGCCACCAGGGTCAAGGCAGACCAGTGATTTCAAACTCCTTTTTTTTTCTAAATTTTAAATATTTTAAATATTTTAAATTTTATTATATTATTTTAAATAATTTATTATATTATTTTAAATTTTGTTATTTATTTTTTAAATTTTTATTAGATTAAAATTTAATTAAAAAAGAATATTTAAGCAGCATTTAATGCGGTGGAATTTTTTTAATTACCTAAATATTTTTTTAAAAATAAACTACCAAATGATATTTTCGTAATTAAATCAAAATTTATGAATGACAGTTTTATAATTAAATCAAATATTATGAAGGATATTTTAAAAATTAAATCAAAATTTCATCTCAATTAATGCACTCATGGGTTCAACCCGGGATTTCAATTTTTCTTTTTTTTTTTTATCCGTACATCTAAATCGATAAATAAAATAGGATTTATTTATTTATTTTTATTTTAAAATCACGGGCATAACCCGTGATTTTATTTTATTTTTTTTTGAAGGATCCGTATACCTAAATCGATAAATAAAATAAAGATAGCATTAATTCAAAAAATAAAATATTAAAAATTATTATTTTTAAAAAAAATCTTTCCGATCGCATGTTTCAATTTTTTTTTTTTTATAATTTAATTAAATCATCCATAAAAGTATAATTTGAATACGGGATCAAAGCGAGATGGATATAAGTACCTTTAAACCGCGTTACCGCCTTAGCGGCTACCACCGTATTATTGGAAAATCTTTCTGCAAGCACGTATTTCATACTCAAACCTTCTGACAGGAAAACGCAGAGGGTCGAAATGCTTGTCTTTTTCTTAGAAAAAGGACCGCTACCTAATGTTGGAATAGAAAAACACAATTCCCAAAAAAACTGCCTCTCCCCATTGTATGCGCTCGTGCATGCACTGATGCTGATCTCGATGTGAAAGGCTCGAGATTCCAGATGCACATTTGGACACGAAAGTCCAGAATTTTTTTTAAAATAATATTTTTTAAATAAAAAATTATTAAAATAGATGTTTCGGGATATATTTATCGAAGTAGGTATTTTACATCCACGTGACGGTGACGGGGCATCTAAGTTCGGCTTTTCAAAAGATGAAATTGGATTTCGTCTTTTAAAAAGATAAAATTTTTATAAATCAATATTTTTTTATTTTATTTTAAAATTTGATTTGACATGTAATTAAGTGATGCGACGTTGAAATTATTTTTCGGGAAGACAAATTCAATTTGAAATTCGTCTTTCCAACGAATTCAAAATCATTTTTTTTTATAATTTTATAAATATTATTATTATTTTTAAATAAAATTAATAAATTTTAATTTTAAATAAATAAATAATAAATAAAAAATTAGTATTAGTTAAAATTTTTATATTATTTTTTGATAATATTAATTATTATATTATTTTAAGATAATATTAATTAAAAATAATATTAATTAACTATATAAAAATAATATTAATTTAAAATTAATAATAATTTAACTAAAAATAATATTAATCGAAAATAATATTAATTAAAAGATATTATAATATATTATATTATAATTATTATTTTATATTCTAAAATATAATGAATATATTATAATTTATTATATTATATATTATAATTTTTATAATATAGTACAAAAAATTTTAAAAAAAATAAAAAAATAAAAAATAATCATCATGCCGATACTATTCGGTCACTAGCCCGGTACCAGTTCGGTCGACAGCCCGGTGTCAGTCCAATCCCTTGCTCAGGAGCGGTGGCAGGACCCCGACGACCGGATCGGCGATCGGGTCTGTGGCATGACTTGGGCTAGACCGGTGACAGGATCTTGGCGGTCGGATAAGTAATCGGACCCGGGTGGTCGGACCGGCTGCCGGATCGGGGGCCGCAACTGGGCTCGCATCGGGGGCCGCAACTGGGCTCGCATCGGGGGCCGCAACTCGGCTCGCATCGGGGGCCGGACCGGCGGCCGGACCGGGACCCGCACCGGGGGCCGGACTAGCGGCCGGACCGGGGTCCCCGGACCGGGGGCCGGATAGGAAGTCGGACCCGGGTGGCCAGACCGGGGCTGCAACTGGGGCCGGACCGAGGGCCGAATCGGCGGCCGGACCGGGGGCCGGACCGGAGCCCGCATCGGGGGCCGGATCGGGGACCCCGGTCCGGCCGCTAGTCCGGCCCCCGATGCGGGTCCCAGTCCGGCCGTCGATCCGGCCCCCGGTCCAACCCCAATTGCGGCCCCGATGCGGGTCCCAGTCCGGCCGTCGATCCGGCCCCCGGTCCGACCCCAGTTGCGGCTCCTGATCCGGCAACCGGTCTGGCCACCCGGGTCCGATTACTTATCCGACCGCCAAGATCCTGTCACCGGTTTAGCCCCAGTCATGCCACAGACCCGATCGCCGGTCCGGTCGTCGGGATCTTGCCACCGCTCCTGAGCAAGGGATCGGACTGACACCGGGCTGTCGACCGAACTGGTACCAGGCTAGCGACCGAATAGTATCGACATGATGATTATTTTTTATTTTTTTATTTTTTTTTAAAATTTTTTATACTATATTATAAAAATTATAATATATAATATAATAAATTATAATATATTCATTATATTTTAGAATATAAAATAATAATTATAATATAATATATATTATAATATCTTTTAATTAATATTATTTTCGATTAATATTATTTTTAGTTAAATTATTATTAATTTTAAATTAATATTATTTTTATATAGTTAATTAATATTATTTTTAATTAATATTATCTTAAAATAATATAATAATTAATATTATCAAAAAATAATATATAAAATTTTAACTAATACTAATTTTTTTATTTATTATTTTTTTATTTAAAATTAAAATTTATTAATTTTATTTAAAAATAATAATAATATTTATAAAATTATAAAAAAAAATTGATTTGAATTCGTTCGTTGGAAAAACGAATTACAAATTGAATTCGTCTTTCTAAAAAATGATTTCAACATCGCATCACTTAATTACGTATCAAATCAAATTTTAAAATAAAATAAAAAAATATTGATTTATAAGATTTCGTCTTTTCAAAAGATGAAATCCAATTTCATCTTTTGAAAAGCCGAACTTAGATGCCCCATCACTGCCACGTCGATGCAAAACACCTACTTCGATAAATATATCTCAAAATATCTATTTTAATAATTTTTTATTTAAAAAATATTATTTAAAAAAAACGTTCCGAAAGTCCAAGCACTTCTGCACCATCCCCAGCCTCTAATTATGGAAATCGTGAAAGTTTTTATTTTTAATGAAAATCCTGAAAAATTATACTAATCATGAAAGATGATGATACATCATAACTTTCTTCAAAAAAAAAAAAAAAAAAGAAAAAAAAAAAAGAAAGAAAGAAAAAAAAAAAAAGGAGATACAACATAACTATATTGGCAAAAAAAAAACATGCAGTTCATGGATGCTACAGGAACGGGAAAGGTCGATGACAAGAAAAATATTTGTAGATTATATATGACACAGAATCCAATAGACTGTGAAGTTTCCACCTTATATCGGATCGGTGCCATGTCTGAACATTAAATTACAGCCAGAGCTGGAAGTAGATTGGATCAGGTCAGATCATATTTTTATCTAAATTTGATTAAAAAAAATTTTAAATTTTGGATCGGATTTAAATTCGATTTATTTTAAAAAAATTCAGTCCTAGACCAACCTGAACTAGCTTTGCTTCAAATCGGTTCGAATTAAAGCCAGATTCGGGCCGGCTCGAATTAAAGCCAGATTAGATGATTATATTTTTAACTTTTACTAGGTTCTATGCATGAATCTTGTTGCCAGAATAACTAAATCTATATACCATAAAAAAGAAAGAAATGAATGACAAGGCTCTGGAGCCAAAGAAAAAGAAAAAAGAATTTATAAAATGAATGAGATGGCTGATTTGGATCGGTTCGGGCTCTTTTTGGGGCCCAATTCAGGCCAGATCTTTTTGGACTGATTTCGGACCGGAGTTGTAGAATCATGAAAACTCATTCTGAAAAACTACTATCATTCCGGTTCTGAATGCTTGTCTGAAAATCTGTTGGCAACCCTGCTGTTTAAAGTCTGTCTTAAAATCCCTGGAGTAGCGTGTTTGTCACGGGTTGCTGTAGCCTTGCAAACTGATACAAATATTTTGGGAATCTGCCATGCTCGGGTACTTGTAGAATTCCTTTTTCCAGTTGCTGTATTCCAATAGTACTTTGTTACTTGGTCATTTTGTTTCCACTGTCATGAGGACTTGAGAGGAAGTCTCCTTTATGTTTTTCGATTGTTAATAAAGTCGACCAGATTCCTTCAATGTGAACATGTCCACATTCAAATGCTAAAGACGATTAACTATGTTTTCTGTTTTGTTGGAATTGTAAACCTTTAGACCAGCGATGCGGTGGAAAGCACGAACTGTGAAAATTGTTTTCAACAATCTTCAGTAATAAACAATTTTCAGAGAGGACGTACTGAAGTTGTTTACAAATTTCTCCTATTGTCATGCTGACAATGCATTTGAAAGAACTGAACGTACTGAAAACTAAGCAAATTCAGAGATATCTACCGCCTGATTTTCTGGAGGAGGCCTAAACCTATGTACAACCTTTCGATTTGAAAATACAAAGGTAGATCATGCACAGTATTTCCTCTTTCCTATAGCTTTCTGAAAATTTTGAGATAAGAGCTTTGTATTTCAAATATCTTTAACTTGTTAATAGAGTCTGGCAGATCATAAACCTCATCAGTTACTTTCTGACATACAAATTCGTAGTAAGAATGTTTTTGACTTTAATTATTCTTTGCTTTGCGGTGCTACAGATCTTTTGAGTATACCTATACTAATACTGAACTAATAAGGATAATTTAAATTCTAGTAGGCGAAGTTATCAAGGCTTTCAACAAAAATAAGCTAATCATGAGTGTTGTTAGCTACGAAATAAGTCAAGGTTCCTATTTGGCTCGAAGAAAATTTGTGTTAGGTACCGAGAGGTTTTGGCTTCTTGTGAAAACCTTTATATGCATTTCCTAAAACTCTACATCGTTGTCGTTGTTTATCCCTGTGCTGTTTTGCATTTTCTTCTTAGGGATCCTGAGTAATTTAAAATTTGATGGTAAATTTTTATTTCCAAGAGATTTTTTTTTTCACACTTAGTTATATATATATATATATATACTCTCCCTTATATTGATTTTAAAAATAAAATTGGTAACTTCTGTACTTATACATGGTAGTCTCCGTTGTTGGTAAAAAAAGAAAATTCTTAGTCGAGAGAGTGGAATTCTCCTAAGAGTGCTAGACTAATTTCCATTATTTTGCTGAATGAGTTTGCTTTATATCTGAAGGTTCCACTGTTTCTTTCCTTCCACATGCATGCACCTACTAATGGTTGAAACAAGGCAATCCTCTCCGTTGTTGGTAAAAAAAGAAAATTCTTAGTCGAGAGAGTGGAATTCTCCTAAGAGTGCTAGACTAATTTCCATTATTTTGCTGAATGAGTTTGCTTTATATCTGAAGATTCCACTGTTTCTTTCCTTCCACATGCATGCACCTAATAATGGTTGAAACAGGCAATCCCAACTAAGTTTTAAGATGTTCTATGGCAATTTTTCTCCCCATGGGCCCTAGAGATCTTGGATGTTGAGTGGTGGAGGGAGGGATAGCTTTTGAATAACCTCACTCCAAATCTTGACGGAGAACTTGCATCCAAGAAAATGATAGTTTGAGTTTTCATCAGCTGAGTAACAAAGCACATAAAATTGAGTTGAAAAGTTTCCTTTTCAAAGATGGATGGTAGTGTGGATTCTCTGGCCCAGTTCCAGGATGCCCTTCTTTCTGATCTTTTTAGATGTGTTCACACTAGATAGATATAGTGTGTATCATCCGGCTTATCAAAAAAAAAAGGAAAAAAAAAGAGAAAGAAGGTTGGTAGTGAGGATTTTGTTATCATAGACAAGTTAGTCGAAAACTTTCAACTTTCTTGAGATCAACATCTTCCAAAATTAAGTGCAGTGAGCCTTGAAACAATTCCACTATGATTGAAGAATATATTGTTGGGAAAATTACCTTGAAATCAACTCTGAATGAAGTCTAAATAGGTGGAGAAATTAACCTAGTGAGAAGCCCACTCCAAGAAAGAGAAGGATAAGAAAAAAAATGAAAGCCTTTTGGACCTCGGCCTATAGGCCTGTAGGCAAGCTTGTGGCCCAGGCTGGCTTGCAGGGTGTGGCCCAGCATCGCACGTGCGTGGGTGCACCGTTCCAGTCCTAGGCCCTGGTAGCCTATTTCCTCTGCGATATTTTTGCATGAGTTTTGGTATGCGATTAATGGCGATGCACGATTTGCAATGAGGATCCGACGGCTGCGTGCATGTCCTACAATGATCAGATGGCCAGGGTGCGATTCCGTTATGATTTGCATAATTTTTGGCATGATCGAGGCTGATCGATGGCCGGAAAGGACTCTGCAGTCATATGATGATTGTGAACTACAGGACTCCGATTTAGATGTGGTTTAGACTGTTGGACTCCTGGTGAGATACTCTTCGTAATAGATGCTATAAAACCATGGGCAAAGGGTAGAGATTGAGTGTGAGGATAAAAAGAGTGATGAAGGGTCTTTAATTGAGAACTTGTACGAGAAATTTTGGAATTTCTTGTTAAGAGACTTGCATAGGATTCAGAGTAGAGGTTCAATCTTATAAGTTTTTATTTTTTTCATAGTGAAATCTTGTATACCTATCTAATTATGCCTTGTATTTTTTTTCTTCTTCTTTCTCCTATGATATCGATATCGATAATCGAGATTGTGAGATATGGACCTTGGGCCGAAGTCGGTAGGCCTAGCTGGCTTCGACTCAGTCCGAACAAAAAAAAAGGAGTTTGAAACAAAGAAGAAGATGGAGTCCGGAACAGGGGAGGATTTGATCTCCCTAAGTCGATCGGAGTATCACCAGTAAATGCGAAGGAAGAGTCATGGAGGGAGAGGGAGGTGGCCGGCGATGTATTTGAGAGGGATTGGCACTCGATCGAGCGGTGGTTGTCTTCCAAACAACAAGAAAATCATTGGGCATTTTTTCCTTTAAATTTTCTCCCCAGCCGTCGATTCGAGCCATCGAGCCCTCCCCATGCCATAGTTCTTCCTCTCCGACGAGCAACCAAGGGTTCTTCAACATCTGATGAGTTTTCTTTTATGGTCTAAAGGAGTTTGATCTAGTTTCTTGGTGATTTTTGATTGGTTCGGGGTCGTGGACCGCTGGAGATTGTGCCGCCATCCATCTCCGTTGTCGAGCTCTCCTTCCTGGAGACCATCTCCCTTGGCCACCGGCAGCCAGGGGGAAGGTCGGCTCGGTCGGGCTGAGGGAGAAGCAGGGTGGATTCGGGGAGAAGAGAAAAAAGAAAGGAAGGAGGAAAAAAAAAGGTTCTGATTCGGTTTAAAAAAAGGGGTTTTGTTTTAGTTCAGTAAAAAATGTAAAGGAGAGAGAAAGAGGACAGAGAAAGTGGAGATAGAATATGAGGAGAGAGAAAGTGGAGAAGAGAGATAGAGGGAGAAAATAAATTAAAAAAAAAAATAATAGTATATTATTATAGGAGAGAGAATCGGAGGGACATTCTTAAAATTTATGAAACTAGGGTTTGGTTTGAATGATTTTATTTATTATTGTAGGAGATCAACTTTTTGAGCAGGAAAGCGTGCACAAATTTCGGGTACATACTAGTGTCGGATATACTAGGATTATCGCTTGAAGGTAAGGATTTTGGACATGATCGCCAGTTTACATATTATTTTACAAAGCATGGTTTTGATATGAGTACATGAGCATTGGCATGCATGATTTATTTTTGCATGGTATAGTTAAGTTTTCATGATAGAGAATATGACTATTGTTATTATTATTTATATTTTGGATACTATGTTTATCAAACAAAATTATTTTTGATGATTTGGACCATGATGCCGGTCATTGAAAGATTCTAGATTTCATGGTTTGACATCATAATGTGGTTTGACATCATGATATGATTGGACAGGATAATGTAAAAGGATAAAGAGTTAATTAAGAGAATATGGTGTTTAAACTAGCCATACCACGGGATTGTGGTTACATAGCCAGAGCCACGGGCTTAGTACGTGGGCTAGCCTGGTCATGGGCAGATTGTACATGATCGATTACGATATTGCCAGTCATAGGCTGAAGTGTGACAATGAGCTTACCAGTCACAGGCTGAAGTGTGATACTGAGATTGCCAGTCATGGGCTAAACCATGACCGTGGCTAGTCCAGAATCCTAAAGATAAATTGATTAATGGAAACTCTAAAGAAAAATATAATGATTTTAAGGTTTTGTCGTACATGATATTTAAGCTATTTGATTACATGATATGGTATGCTAGTATGTTCTTTCTATTTTTAGTATTATATTATTACTG
Source organism: Areca catechu (assembly GCA_021397845.1). Lineage (NCBI taxonomy): Eukaryota > Viridiplantae > Streptophyta > Magnoliopsida > Arecales > Arecaceae > Areca > Areca catechu. The sequence continues at coordinate 3,496,693 of CM038040.1, read as the reverse complement.
GTGTGATCATATGGAAAACTTACTGGGCTATAGAGCTCACTCCCTACTTTTATTTTTTTAGAGACTCCAGATGCATAGCAAGGTTCGGGCTGGGCGTGAGATGGGACATCGGCATTTAGTTTTGTTTAGTTAGATAGTTTTAGTTTTCGGTTACTGATGCTTATTGTGAGTTAGTGGACTAATTAGTGATTTTGAATTGTATAAATGGACTGCTTAGTTATATTTCAATTATTTATATAATATTATTATTTTTGAAATGGTCTTTGAAGTGAGTGACTCTTGTATACCTAGGCCTTGTATGATCTCTAGGATAAAACCTAGGATTTGTACGGTCGATCATGTAACTGATTTTGGTGCTAGATTTGGGGCATGATAGAGTGGTATTAGAGCAAACTAGGTTGTAGGATCTTAGGGTATACGTTCATCGAGAGAATGTGGGTTGATTCTTAGGTGGGGATAGATAATGTAATATATTCTTGTTAGTTTAAATGATAGGTGTATACTGATGATGACTGGTATAGGATTTCTATGGCACGTGGTGGCGGTCATGGATGTGCTAGGAGGCCCACAAGATTTGCTGATGGAGCAAGTGCTTGGGAGCTTAGGGAACATCAAGAAGATACTGAAAGTTGACCAGATAATGATGAGCATCTACAGGAACCAATGCCTAATCCCATAGACAACACCTCGGAGACTAGGACTATAGAAACAGGAACTCCTGGGGGACCTGCGGTTTAGCCTGGGACCAGGTTGGCCTCCCTCAGCTGATGCAATTTTTGATGCAACAACAAGCCATTGCAAGAATTGATATGCTGAAATTAATGAAAGCACAACAGCAACAACAACAACTTATGCAGTAACAACAACAGTTCATGCAACAACTATTGCAACAACAGTAATAAGGAGTTTCACAGCGACAGTCGGAAGCCGAGGTTTTACAAGAACGATAAATAACCTTGATAGATTTCAAGAAATATGCACCACCAATATTTAAGGGAACATCTGACCCCATGGAGGCAGAAGGTTGGTTGAAGGCTGTGGAGAAAGTATTTCAAGCCTTGCGGTGTCTAGAAGGGGAGAAGGTTACTTTTGCTACCTTCTTATTGCAAGATGAGGCAGTCGCTTGGTGGGAGTTGGAGCTTGGAAAGCAGGGACCGAATGATGTACCTTTTATCTAGGCAAATTTCAAGAGGGTATTCTTTGAGAGGTACTTTTTTCAGAGTATTCGGATGCAGAAATTTCGAGAATTTGATCGTTTGGAGCAGGGTAGCATGATAGTTGCTCAATATGCTGCAAAATTCGAAGAACTATCAAGGTATGCTCCAACACTGATAGCAGATGAAGGGATCCGAGCCAGAAAATTTGAAAATAGACTTAGAGGTCGGATTCAACAATAGGTAACTGCTTTCGAGCTACCCACCTATAAGGAGGTCATCAACAAGGCACTGATCATAGAAAGGGGGTTGGACGTTGCTCAAGCAAAGAGAGAAAAAGCTTTGAAAAAAAGATACATATCATAAGGATTTCAAGATCAACCTAATGGAAACATCAGTGCAAAGACATGGAAGCCTGATAATGCTGCTCCAGGTGACAAGACTCAATAAAAGGATGAGATCCAATGTTTTAAGTGCTATGGGCCTCACTATCAGCGACACTGCACTTGGCAAATAGGGAGGTGCTATAACTATGGAAAGGAAGGTCACAAGGCGGTTATGTGTTGTGGTGTTCAGGGATCATAGCACCAACCACCTCAAGGAAGACAGCAACAAGGAGGAGGGCAGTAAAACCCGAACACCCAAGGATGGGTGTATGCACTCATGCAGCAGGATGCCAACGCATCCAATTTAGTAGTGACAGGTATGATTAGGTTATCTTTTAGAAATGCTTGTGCTTTGATTGATGTGGGTGCCATGCATTCTTTCATATCAGCTAGACTGGTTAGGAAAAACAATGAGTTGGTTTTGACACTTTCAGAGATCGAACTTTGTATTTCTACTCTAAGTAAGGATGTCATTATAGTTAATTGGATATGCAAGGATTGTAAATTGAATATCGAAGGTAGGAAGATGGAAGCGGATTGGATAGTCTTAGATATAAAGACTTGATGTAATCCTTGGAATGGATTGGCTAGCGGCATATCATACTGCTTTGAGAAGATAGTGAACTCCAGAATCCTGGTCAACTTGAGTTCCACTTTGTGGGTAATAACTAACCTCTCCAAGAAGAGTGATCAAGGTGACTTCTTAGAAAAGATTGTGAAGGATTTCTGGCGACAGTGATAAATATGAGGACATAAGAGTTGGTTATTTTTTTTAGGTCTAAAATTTCAACCAAGCTAATTTCAAGGACAAATTTTCTTTTTTTATGGGGGGAGGATATGAGATATGGACCTTGGGCCGAAGTCGGCAGGCCTAGTCGGCTTCGACCCAGTCCGAACAAAAGAAAAGGAGGAGTTTGAAATGAAGAAGAAGATGGAGTCCGAAACAGGGGAGGATTTGATCTTCCTAATCCGGTTAGAGTATCGCCGGTAAACATGAAGGAAGAGTCGTGGAGGGAGAGGGAGGTGGCCGGTGATGTATTTGAGAGGGATTGGCACTCGATCGAGCGGTGGTTATCTTCCAAATGACGAGGAAATCATCGGGCATTTTTTCCTTTATATTTCTCCCACCACCATCGATTCAAGCCATCGAGCCTTCCCCATGCCATAGTTCTTCCTCTTCGGCGAGCAATCAAGGGTTCTTCAACATCCGGTGAGTTTTCTTTTATGGTTTAGAGGAGTTTGATCTAGTTTCTTAGTGGTTTTCGGTTGGTTTGGGGCCATGGACCGCCGGAGGTTGTGTCGCCATCCATCTCCATTCATCGAGCTCCCCTTCTAAGAGACCATCTCCCTTGGCTGCCGATAGCCGGGGGGTAGGCCGGTTCGGTCGGGCCGAGGGAGAAGCAGGGTGGGTTCGAGGAGAAGAGAAGAAAGAAAGGAAGAAGAAGGAGAAAAAAAAGGTTCTGATTCGATTAAAAAAAAGGGGGATTTTGTTTCAGTTTAATAAAAAAAAGAAGAGGAGAGAGAAAGAGGAGAGAGAAAGTAGAGAGAGAAGATAAGGAGAGAGAAAGTGGAGAGAGAAGATGAGGAGAGAGATAGAGGGAGAAAATAAATTTAAAATAATAATAATAGTATATTATTATAGGAGAGAGAATCGAAGGGACTTTCTCAAAATTCATGAAACTAGGATTTGGTTTGAATGATTTTATTTATTATTGTAGGAGATCAACCTTCTAAACAGGAAGAAGTTGTATAAATTTTGGGTACGGACTAGTATCGAATATATTAGGATTAGTGCTTGAAGGTAAGGATTCTGGACATGATCACCATTTCTACATATTATTTTACATGGCATGATTTTGATCCGAGTACATGAGCATTGGTATGCATGATTTGTTTTTGCATGGTATAGTTGAATTTTCATAATGTATAATATGACTATTGTTGTTATATTTATATTTCTGGATACTATGTTTATCAAACAAAATTACTTTGATGGTTTGGACCGTGATACCGGTCATTGAAAGATTTGAGATTTCATGGTTTGACATCATGATGTGGTTTGACATCATGATATGATTTGACAGGATAATGTGAAAGGATAAAGAGTTAATTAAGAGAATATGGTGTTTGGACTAGCCATGCCATGGGATCGTGGTTACACAGCCAGAGCCACGGGTTTAGTACGTGGACTAGCCTAGCCATGGAAAGATTATACATGGTCGATTACAAGATTGCTAGTCATAGACTGAAGTGTGATAATGAGCTTACTAGTCACAGGCTGAAGCATGATACTGAGATTGCTAATCATGGGCTGAAGCATGACTGTGGCTAGTCCAGAACCCTAAAGATAAAGATTGATTAATAAAAACTCTAAAGAAAAATATAACGATTTTAAGGTTTTGTCATACATGATATTTGAGCTATTTGATTACATGATATGGTATGCTAGTATGTTCTTTTTATTTTTAGTATTGTATTATTAATGGTGTGATCATATGGAAAACTTACTGGGCTGTAGAGCTCACTTCCTACTTTTATTTTTTTAAAGACTCTAGATGCATAGCAAGGTTCGGGTTGGGCATGAGATGGGACATTGGCATTTAGTTTTGTTTAGTTAGATAGTTTTTGTTTTCGGTTACTGATGCTTGTTGTGAGTCAGTGAACTAATTAGTAATTTTGAATTATATAAATGGACTGCTTAGTTATATTTCAATTATTTATATAATATTATTATTTTTAAAGTGGTCTTTGAAGTGAGTGACTCTTTTGTACCTAGGCATTGCATTATTTCTATAATAAAATCTAGGATTTGTGCAGCCGGTCACGTAGCCGATTCCGATGCTGGATTCGGGACGTGACAGAGATCGTAGAAATGAGAATCTATATTTTGCATGAGTGATCCCAAGTGATATCAATACAAGTTGATATCCTAATATATATAATAATTTAACTTGAGCCATCCCATTTCTAAAATATTGTACCATTTTTTAATATGGTTCAGGTCGAGATTAAAAGTGATCGCATGGAATTAATTCTTCACTTCCTTGTGCATTTATGGGATATCAAAAGGACTTCTGGGGTCTTCCAAGTTCAAGAACTCTGAGACTAACATGGTAGGTGTTCATGTTAGTGCAAACATGCTTTTCAAGACTCTCTTCCTAAGCTATTAAATAAAGTTGCTCTTGATCGCCAAGGTGGTAGCCTAGCTGGTTGGGGTCTTGCCTCATAACCAACGGGTTATGGGTTTGAGGCATGACTCTGCAGAAGACTCAATTAAGTTCAGGAGTTATCCTCTGAGACCCGTAACGATTAGGTGAGTGAGAGACCAGGATCCTTTTTCTTTCTCGTTCTAACCGGTTGACACCTTGGTGGTGTCGGGCTGACATACTCATCTTTAGATGGAGAAAGACTACAAAAATCTAGCACCTTGAATCGAATATTTTCTAGTAGGATGGGGGCTCGTGAAGGTAGTTACACCAGATTTATCTCCTTTATCACTTTTCTTTACCAAGGAAAACAAGCTGGCCTTGCCTATATCTTTTGGGTTTATGTCCTTTAGGATTGCCTTGGGATATTGTAGGTTCAAAAATTTTGCAATTTGTTGATGATATATTGATTGTTAGAAAATAGATAAAAATTACATTTCTAATCTAAAGATTATCATCTACTTTTTCAAATTGATTTCTGGATTGTCAAACAACTTTTGAAAAACCATAATGGTCCCTATTGGTATTGATGATGAACAACTTACAATTTGTTCTTCTTGGCTAAACTGTGTTGCCACTGGATATCGATCTGACTTGGCAAGTGGTGCATAAGCTAGATAACCCACAGGAGGTGGTGTTGGGGATCTCGAGAGTACGTAGAGGATCTCAAGATGCTAAAGATGATTAATGCTAATGACCGAATCCTTGCTCCGATGATCAATTTGTCTTGAAATTCCATAAAAAAGATAAGTTTGCCTACTGGGGATGGGATGTTTAAGCCAGAAATCCTTTAGTAGCAAATAAGAGAGATTATGTAAGGAAATAAAAAAATAAGAAAGAGAGAGAGATATAGAGGGAAAAAGAGAGTTGGGGCATAGAAAAACTTTGAAAGGACCGATCGAGGGGTAACTGAGTATAACTCAAACCACACAGCACACAAGCATAGAAAATATATGATTGTTTTATAGAGAAAATAAATTTGAACAAAATATAAAATATAATAGAGAAATAATCAAGCAATATAAAAATAAGAGAAAAAAAAGTACACCAAATATACGTGATTCGGCTTATCAATCCTTGGCCATGTCCACAGGCAAAATCTCTTCAATAATTCTTTATTCAATCCATGGTATAAAAAGTATAAAATTGATGGGAGAAAAATATAAGAAACTCTCTTTATAAGGTTTCTGTCTCAAAACAAACCCCTCGGGATCTCTCTGTATGTTGCTTGGGGTGTGCCAAAGCTTGGCTCCCGGTCTTTGTTTAAAAAGAGGCCAAGAGAAGTTTAAGTTGGTGTCAAAAAAGAGTCTCCCAATCAAAGTACAAGACACAAAAGATCATCATGATAGAATTTTTTCCTAAAGAACATGACTCTAAATCAGAATCCTATTCAAACTCCTCTTTAACAAAGAACAAATCCTAAAAGAAATAAACTCCTGTGGCTCCATGCATGCACGTCCAAGGGAAATAGGGGGATAAACATGGGCTTCAACCATCGATAATTCTTCTACTTGATTGAAGACATGTGTTGAACTCAAAAGAACGTCATCCTTGGAGGCCTTGCCAAACTCCATTCCTCACGTAGCTCCAAGATCGAGAGAAATTTTATTCCAATTTAATTTCTCTCGAATCAACGGCTTTAACACATCCACTGAATTTGCATCGGTATAAATCTTCAACAATATGATTAGACCATCATCCACCACATGTCTTATAAAGTGATAGCAAATATCAATGTACTTCATTTGAGAGTGAAATGCCAGATTTTTCATCAAGTGCAGCATATTTTGACTATTACAATTCACCCTCATCATATCTTGCTTCACCTTGAAGTCTTCAGGAAGTCTCTTGAGCTAGATAGCTCTTTATATGCATGTGCCATTGCAATGTACTCAACCTTTGTTGTTGATAGTGCTATCGTTGACTGAAGCTTAGACTCTTAGCTAATAGCACCACTATCTATGGGAATACAAAACCTGTGGTAGATCTCCTCTTATGCTGATCTGCTACAAAATCAGAATCCACATACTAATGCACTCCAAACCCACAGAATCATAATAGAGTTAATAATCAGACATCCCCCTCAGATACCAAAAGATCCACTTTACTGCTTTTCAATAGTCACTACCTGGATTTGTTATAAACTGACTCATAACTCCCACTGCTTGTGCAATGTCTAGTCTTATGCATACCATGACAAATATAAGGCTTCCTATTACTAATAAATATGGTACCCAGGTCATGTCAAACTTTTTCACTTTCATGCTGGGTAATTGCTCGATCGATAATTTTAAATGAATAGGAACATGGTAAAAACTAGCTTTGCATTCCGCATATTTGGTGGGGGCACTAGGATCAGACACAAGTTACTGGGCCCTATTTGGTTTACCTAGCTATGTGTCAAAGTTTTGTAATCAATTAGAATTAAGTCCTGTAATAAGTTGAGCTTAGTTGATTTGTCTCAACCCTCAATCTAGTCCAATACATTGAGTCCTGTATACCAGTATGAGTCTAGTATGAGTTCACTTCTTATACAAGAGAGGAGGCTATGCTATTTTGGAGTTCGACCAGACCTCATTCTGAAGCCAGAAGCAGTTACACCAGCTTAGGGGAGCTCAATCGATATCCAGGTGCCCTGATTTTTCCCAAGTGCCATTTCAGATGCCAAATTCTCTCCAGATGCTTCCGGAATATTCCATATGCCAGGAGCCCATGTTTTCCAGGTTATTCCAGCACTCTAGGCCTTAAAATTAAGACCAGGCACCAAGCCCAAGCCCTTAAGAAGCAAGATTCCAACTAGATTCCCTGGAATATGCCAGCCCTTGCGCCTAACCCCTGGAAGCCCACCTGGACCCCTCAAATTTTTGTCCAAGCCCATGAAGGAGGCATCCTTGCTGCTGCCCCAAGGTCCAAAAATGAATTTGAAGAGTTTGACCAAGTCCAAGTCAAGTGGGGAGAGGAAAGAAGAGAAGACTAGGTCAAAATTCTAACATAGTTGGGATTTCTATTCATTTTAAACTTTGTATTTCTAACCTAGCTAGGAATGGACTTATATTCCAATGCAGAAGAGGATTTGTAACCCAAGTGTAACCATGGTTAGTGAGGGCATGGGAACTCTATAAATACCCCACCCCTTCCCCTCTTGTAAGCATCTTTTTCTTATGAATAGACCTTGTTGAAATTGTGATTGATTACCTTGTGTTTGAGTTTTGGTTCTCTCTTTGAGTGCTCTCCTTGTGTTCCTGGATTGAAACCCTGCTACCCTAGCATCCTTTTGCATCCCTGGAGATCAGCCATGCCCAAGCAAAGGAAGCCCTAGCTGCCATCCAAGACAAGGAGCTTCTTCCTCCCCGGCGGCCATCTCCAAATCCTAATCCCGATTCTTTCAAAATCCTAGTTTCTTTTCTCTTTTTTTATTTGTTGTTTTGATTAACCCCGATGCTTGCAGGATCCCCGAGGTGCTTCACCTCCCCAGAGGAGGCCTTCTTTGCTTCCACGACTGCCCAGATCAGCCATTAGATTAAGGAAAACAAGGCTTCTTCTTCTAGGCTCCAATCAGAGTGTGAGTGATCCCTTCTACTACAAAGTCTCAACCTTTGACTGGTAAAAAACCTTCCTTTCTCTTATTTTCTAATTTGATGAAGATAAACTATCCTAAACCAAGAGTTTCTCAACTCTCGGGTCCTGGCTATTTCATTAGTTTGCATGAGTTTGCTTGTGATATGATGATTCTTTGCACTGCTAGTCTTTTCGCTAGTTTTTTACTTTATTTTGGAAATCTAGCTTGCAAATAAAACTATAAAAATCACAAAAAAACTATTTTACCATTTTTCATGCATGTTTAGCAGTCTTAGAGTCGTCCTGCATCAGTTTGGTATCAGAGCGGGTTTAGGATAGTTTTTTATTTGCTTTGCATTCACAAACCCTAATCTATATTCTATCCACTGCATCAGGTGTCTAGTTTTCATCTGATTTCAGCATCATAAATATTTTATTTTTCTATGAAATTTGCACTGCATGTCTTCTTCTTAGTCCTAGTAATTATCAAAATTTTTAATTAATTTTACTGAAACCTTAAATCTCTAAAATTTGGCATAATAAAAACCCTTACAGAATCCTAATAATTTATGCATCAGTCCAGAAAACCCTAGGTTTGCATTATCATATGATTTTTTTTCTATATGAAATTTGGTAAGAATCATCATCACCATCCATCCTCTATTTCAAATTTTTTTGATTTTTTTATGCATCGGTACCTATGTCAAACTCTGCAACAATTGAAACCTTAATTCATTGATTTCTGCTATATTCTTCATCTTGACTCAACCTAACCTAATCAACTACCAAACCCCAATCCCAAGCCAAACTTTGTTTGATAACCCCAGTTAACTTAAACCTAACTTGACACATCATAAATTATTAAAAAATATTTTATTTTCTGATTGTTTTAGATTGCATTAGGGCCATTGATTACCATCATTTTAACCTAATCTTAAGGGCAACTCAAAATCTCAAATCAGGGTAGGATTTCATCACCTGTCCTGGGCCCAAAACCACCATCATCATACTAACCCAAGCTTAATTAAAATTAATTAGACCTAATTTGCCCTAGAGGGCTAGGAGACATCAACAGTTCGGGTCCAAGCTGTGTGGGCCAACTATTGCATTTAACCTCTTAGCTATTACTGAAAGCTGGTGTCTAAGACTGGGGATCTAGAGTCAAACAACCTAAGTGGTGCTGTGGTTTTTAATTGGGTCCCTGCGAAAGCAGGGAGGGCCTCCCACACTCCCACCCCGTAGCTGGCCAGTGGAAGGATTAGCTATTGGTTAGGTGTAAGTTGAGTTGACCCACCCAGTTTCTGGCTCTAGGTTTAGGAAACCCTATATTATACTAGCCTTTTTCTTTCTCTTTTGCATGCTTGGTTGCATCATTTCATTTTGATTGTTTGATTTGTTGCATGACCACTAGATTAGGAACCCAATATCAAAAGTCCAAACCTCAACCCAGCCCAACCATGGAACCCACTTTGGAGACCATCCTAGCTCAACTTGCCCAAATGAATGCTCAAACCCAAGCCCAGCTTATCCAAATAAACCAGTCCAACATCCATACCCAAAATCAACTTACCCAAGCCCATACCCAAACCCAAGCCCAGCTTACCCAAATAGACCATAGGTTTGACCAGTCCGATACTAAGTGATGCAGAACAAATAAAGGAATGCGATGCGGAAGTAAATTAAGATTAACTAATTTTTTTGTTGTTTTTATATGTTTGTAGAAGTTGGCTTCAAATCAAAGAAAAGTTAACCTAACATTGAAAGATACTAATATGATAATTGAAAGCACAATTTTAAGGAAACTAAATTATCAGAGTAGTTCAGAAGCAACGGATCGCTGGGGGTTGAGAAACTCCCAGACCTAGGGTTTCGCTCCGAACTTTCAGCAGAACAGAAATAAAGAGAAGAGATGGTTTACCTAACCAGACAATGATCTTCACAGATTTTGGTGGAAGAACTCTCCCGAGCAGATTGTTGGATCCTCGGATTCAGATTTCTTCGCAATGGATCCTCCAGTACTGGTCCTTTGGCGGGTTGGCTTCTCCTGAACTCAAGATCTGGAAGAGAAGAAAAATAATTGATGGAATCAGAGAGTCAAGGGAAGAATTTACCAGGTTGATGAACTTGAAGATTGAAATTGCTGAAAACTGGATTCTCCTGGAAGCTGATGTGATTTTCCTTGGAACTTGCTCTGGATCTGAAGTAGCCGGACTGGATCTGGATGAAGGTGGACGGCCTGGACTTGTAGAGAGAGAGAGGCCGTGGGAGATGGATGGATCTAGGGTTTGATGGATTGAAAATAATGAAGGGTGGCTAGGGTTTTGGGATTTCAAGTGGCTAACCTAGGGTTTTGGATAAAGATGGAGATCTCTCACCTCCTCAAGGCTCCAATGGAACCCGGATTACCCCCTCACGGAGCTCAACACTTAGAATAGTGTGGAAGAAGAGAAACCTAGGTCACTCAACACAAGAGAGTAGCAAAAAAAATAATTTTCTTCATTGATTTTCAAAGTTACAAAGAGAGGTCTATTATATAGACCTAAAATTTTCTCCTAGCTTGTACAAATTTCCATGTGGGACTAAACTCTTCCAACCTCTAGATTAGGTAGAAAACCCCCTCTCTTGGTCGACCAAGACTTCAAAAAAAATTGGGACGGCCATAAAGGAATTTTTTTTGGAATTTTTATGGTGCCTCCTTTGGAGTTGGATTTGGATTTGGAGTCCTCCTCTTCTTATGGCATTTCTTCTTTTCTTCCACTCCAAGTTAAGCTCTTTGTTTTTGATTTGAACTTCAATTGGATGTCCTTCTTTGATTTCTTCTCCAAGAGAAGTTTTCTTCCTTCTTTGCTTAGGTAAAATAGGCAGGTATGGGTGCCTCCTTTAAATTAGCTTCCAATTTGATTTTTTCTTCTTTGGATGTGGGGACCATGACACTGGGATGCCTCTGTGGCGCCTCCTGGACTCTGGCGTGTGCTCGGAGTGTGGCTGGGCGTGTGGCTTGGAGTGTGGCCTCCACTTGCTTGAATCTTGATTTGATTGGAAGACAAATGTGGCACCATTTTGGACCAAATTGAAACCACATCGGGACTTGCACCGAGTCAACATGACTCAACAAAATTTAAATGGTGACTCAAGAAATAAATAAAAATAAATAAACTGGTTGACCAGGTCAACCTTTATTACAAATCCTAATTTCTCGGGCAATGTCAATCAGAGATCCAGATGGAGCTCTGAAGTCTTCTTCTGAGTCTGGTGCCCGCACCACTAAGCTTGATCAAATGAACCATAGATTTAACCATTAGGAACCCTAGGCAAGACCCATAGAGCTGAACTCCAGGAACCCATAATCTCTAGATATGAACCCAGTAGTAACCCACTATCCCTCAGTCAACCTAAACCCTATAGGATTGATACCCCAAGATTTGAACCCATAATCTTTGAACCCATAACCTTTAAACCCATAACCTTTGAACCCATAACCCTTAGTTTACCCACCCCTGTTATCCCAGACCCTAGTCAATTTTTCATTAGCTAAACCCCTCTTACCACCCCATTGGTTCACCAAGATGACTTAGAAAAAGAAATATATGAGGCTGACCCAAGTCTGGTAGAGGAGTATGAGTCTATTGAAGATCTAGAAGAGTATCCTATAGAAGACCCAGGATTAGTTGATTATGACCAAACCTAGGTAGAAGCCAATCCAGTGTTAGTTGAATCAATAGATACCCAGGTAAAAGTCATCTTAGAATCAGTTGACCCTGACCATACCCAAGTAGTAGCCAGTCTAGACTTAGCTAACCTTGACCATAATCAATTAGTGGCTGACCCAAAGTAAGATAACCCAGATCCTATTACTTGAGCACCACCTGAGGAAACTTTAGAAGAGGACCCAAGTATTGAGCCCAGTCCTTTGATTTATGAGTCAGAAGAGTTTATTAAGGACTTGACCTCTTTGAATCAGTACCCTCAGGATGATGATCTTTTTCCTGAAATTAGTGACCCATTCTTTCATAAGACAGACCCTTTAGATAGACATCAACCCTATAAGATCAACCTCATTAGTCTAGGACTAATTCCTGATACCCCTTCCTGCATCCTATCTACCTGATTAACCCTGAACCCTTTTCTTATTCCTTACCCAATCAGAGTAATCCTGAATCCACTTTTTATTTTCTATCATTTTATGAAACTTTTCATGATTTTCTAACCCTTAGATTGCATTTTATAGGAATTTGCATGATGCATTCATTCTTTAAGCATGTCATATTTGCATCTTACTCTAGGAAAATCCTATGGAACCTAGTAGGCATACATAGTAAGTTCTCATGTGCATGCCATGTTAGGGTCAAATATAAAGAGTCTATAATCTGTTAGGTTTTGTCCCTTAGAGTCCAATAAAACATCCTTTGATAGGGATGTCTAGTCGAGTCTATTAGGTATTAGTTGAGTCTAATAAATGCACAACCTGAGTTACATGTCTGCACCTGCACTACCCTCTGCACAGCATATGAATATGGAAATTAGTCAAAAGCTGAACATAACTAATGAATTAAATAACAACTTGACTAATTCCCAAAAAAGAGATAAAGAATTTCATAGGGAATTTTGTAGTTGTAAAGAATTTTCTGCTTGTGAAGTTGGCCCATCCAAGATAATGGATATCGGTGGACCCAATGCCTATGTGCATGAGATACTACCTGATTTAGGTATTAGCTCCACCTTCATCACCTCAGATCTTATAGAGTCTAGGGAGCCAGCAGTGATACCTAGCGAGCATCTTGAGCCTATCCCTCCCTTTGAGAGAGAACCCACCCTGGAGTGTCCACCAACCAATTGGCCAAATAGTGAGGAAAAGATCGAGAGAATCCTGGACGATCAAGCCATATGTACCCGAAATCATGGCTATCAGAGGTACTTGGTCCAGTAGCAAGGTCGGCCATAATCTGAGAACTCGTGGATCACCCGTGAGGATCTGCAGCGCCTCAACCCAGACCTACTCGAGCATTATGAGAACCAAGTTATCCCACACTTGATGGGGTCGAGTTCCTCCCGCCCCAGGAGAATTGGTGGGGGCACCAAGATCAGACACAGATTACTGGGCCTTATTTGGTTTACCTAGCTATGTGTCAAAGTTTTGTAATCAATTAGAATTGAGTCCTGTAATAAGTTGAGGTTAGTTGATTTATCTCAACCCTCAACCTAGTCCAGTACATTGAGTACTGTATACCAGTATGAGTCTAGTGTGAGTTCACTTCTTGTACAAGAGAGGAGGCTATGCTATTTTGGAGTTCCGCCAGACCTCATTCTGAAGCCAGAAGCAGTTACACCAGCTTAGGGGAGCTCAATCGACACCCAGGTGCCCTGATTATGCCCTGATTTTTCCCAAGTACCATTTCAGATGCCAAATTCTTTCCAGATGCTTCCAAAATATTCCATATGCCAGGAGCCCATGTTTTCCAGGTTATTTCATCACTCTAAGCCTTAAAATCAAGCTCAGGCACCAAGCTCAAGCCCTTAAGAAGCAAGATTCTAGCCAGAATCCCTGGAATATGCCAGCCCATGCGCCCAACCCCTGGAAGCCCACCTGGACCCATCAAATTTTTGTCCAAGCCCATGAAGGAGGCATCCTTGCTGCTGCCCCAAGGTCCAAAAATGAGTTTGAGGAGTTTGACCAAGTCCAAGCCAAGTGGGGAGAGGAAAGTAGAGAAGACTAGGTCAAAATTCTAACCTAGTTGGGATTTCTAATCTTTTTAAACTTTGTAATTCTAACCTAGCTAGGAATGGACTTGTATTCCAATGTGGAAGAGGACTTGTAACCCAAGTGTAACCATGGTTAGTGAGGGCATGGGAACTCTATAAATACCCCACCCCTCCCCCTCTTGTAAGCATCGTTTTCTTATGAATAAACCTTGTTGAAATTGTGATTGATTACCTTGTGTTTGAGTTTTGGTTCTCTCTTTGAGTGCTCTCCTTGTGTTCCTGGATTGAAACCCTGCTACCCTAGCATCCTTTTGCATCCCTAGAGATCAGCCATGCCCAAGCAAAGGAAGCCCTAGCTGCCATCCAAGACAAGGAGCTTCTTCCTCCCCGGCGGCCATCTCCAAATCCTAATCCCGATTCTTTCAAAATCCTAGTTTCTTTTCTCTTTTTTTATTTGTTGTTTTGATTAACCCTGATGCTTGCAGGATCCCCGAGGTGCTTCACCTCCTCAGAGGAGGCCTTCTTTGCTTCCACGACCGCCCAGATCAGCCATTAGATTTAAGGAAAACAAGGCTTCTTCTTCCAGGCTCCAATCAGAGTGTGAGTGATCCCTTCTACTACAAAGTTTCAATCTCTGACTGGTAAGAAGCCTTCCTTTCTCTTATTTTCTAATTTAATGAAGATAAACTATCCTAAACTGGTAGTTTCTCAACTCTCGGGTCCTGGCTATTTCATTAGTTTGCATGAGTTTGCCTGCGATCTGATGATTCTTTGTACTGCTAGTCTTTCTGCTAGTTTTTTACTTTATTTTGAGAATCTAGCCTACAAATAAAACTATAAAAATCATAAAAAAATATTTTACTATTTTTCATGCATGTTTAGCAGTCTTAGAGTCATCTCACATCAACATTGAAGCACCATATAATCTTTTCCATGTATCCCTTTTGTGAAATCCATACCTTCATATTCTTCCTCTCTTATAGCATCTTTATCCCAAGTATTTGGTTTATGACTTCTAAATCCTTTATTTTAAACTCCCTAGCTAATTGAGTTTTCAGATTTGATATTTGATTCTTACTATTTCTCATGACCATTATATCATCGATATACAATAGCAAGATATAGAAACTTCCATCATTATAACCATAAGAATATGCATAATGATCCGCCTCCAATCGATCAAATCCTAAACTCATAATGAAAGAATTAAATTACTTGTACCAATACTTTGGTGCCTATTTGAGACCGTACAATAATTTGTTCAGCCAATAAACTAATTACTTTTTGTCTTCTTTGATAAAACCTTTAGGTTGCATCATATAAATATCTTGCTCCAGGTCACCATGTAAGAATGCCATCTTTACATCCATTTGCTTAAGCTCCAAAACCATGACTGCCGCAATCACCAATATAACTCAAATAGTAGTTAATTAAACCATCGATAAGAAGATCTCATTAAAGTCAATTTTTGATTTCTGAGCATAACCCTTCATCACCAAACACATTTTAAACCTCTCCATATTTCCATCTATATTCTTTTTCACCTTATAAACCCATCGACATCTAATAGAACTCCTCTCCTTTAGTAGAACTGCAAGTTTCAAAGTATTTTTCTTTTGAAGTGACTCCATCTCCTCTTCCATAGCACAATGCCACTTTTTAGCATTGCTGGATTCACAAGCCTCCCTATATGAACTCGGCTTATCCTCCTTTACCAAAGTAACATAAGCATAAACATGGTCAATGGAAGGAATGAAAGAAGTAATACAGTCATCATACCTCATGGAAGGTCTAATGACCTTCCTAGGCCTTTCGGATTTCATTGGTGGCTCTTTCGATAAGATGGCATCTTCAAATGATTATGGAGACTCCATGCCTGGTTCGTCATCAACTACCTGGTTATCAATTTATGCTTGCTCTGTTTGCACCTCATTGAATACATCAAAGAACTCAATAAGAACAACGATTTTATCATCTTGCTTCTCCTTGGTGCATTGAAAGGATTCTTCGTTGAACGCGATATCTCGACTAACAGTAATTTTATGGATAATAGGGTCCCACAATCTATATCCCTTAACTCTTTTAGCATAGCCGAGAAAGATACACCTTCAAGAGTTCTTGTTTAATTTTGTCTTCTTCTCTTTTGGGATCTATGCATAAGCATCATATCTAAATACCTAGAGATGAAAATAATTTATGGGTTTCAGCTTTAAATTTTCTTTAGAATTTCTAATTCAAGTGATTTTATTGATGTTTGATTAATTAAGTAGCAGGCCATGCTAGCAGTCTCTGTCCAAAATCTCTTATCAAGTTTTATAGAACTCATCAAATTTTGGACCCTCTTCATAAGTATTTTATTTAATCTCTCAGCCATACCATTTTGTTATGGTGTATCGGGAATCATGAGGTGCCACCGAATTCTATGCTGACCATAAAACTTCTCAAATTTGTTGGAGCAATATTCTCTTCCATTATCAAAATATAGGCACTTGATTTTCAAATCCTTTTTATTTTTTACAAGAACTTTGAATTTCTTGAAGGTCTCAAAAATGTCATATTTTCACTTTAGAATATAAATCCAAGCCTTTCAAGAATAGTCATCAACGAAGGATATGAAGTAAGAATACGTACCCAATGACATATTAGGCAACTTTCAAGTATCTGAATAAATTAACTAAAAAAAAAAATCCTTACTTCGCTGCTACGATGAAGAGAAAGAAAGCCTTCTTTGTTTAATATAAATGCAATCTTCATAAAATTCTAGCGGCGCTAACTTGTACCCCAAAAGAAACTCCTTATTTGATAATATCTGTAGCCTATGCTCGCTCATATATCCTAAATGATGATGCCAAACTATCAGAGATACTATCTTTGCACTTGCTATTGCCATTTCTCCCACCTAAATATCGCCTGCCAATTTATAAAGACTACTTATAGGCTATCCCTTCATCACCACTAAATATCCTTAGCACACTTTCAGTTGATCTTTCTTTCCGATAAACTTCAAGCTTTACTTCAAAACTTTTCAAGTAATAGTAGACTTTTATAAAGTATAGAAACATGTTGAATATTAGAAACTGTTCAAACTATGCTATCAAACATCTAGATCCGAATATCTTCCACTCCAACCATAGCATATGTTGTATTATTGCTCAAATAAACAACTCTACCATCCCATAGTTTATATGTATAAAATGACTTCTGTTAGACATTAGAATAATGAAAATTAACCCAACTTTATTTGATTAAAATTAATACTTTTTGTGATACTTCGCAGGAATTGACTTCATAAACGTCTAGATCTTGATTTTAGGAGTCCAACGACGCAAACGGAATGTAATTCGGACTTCAAACGGGCCCGAAATGGATTTTAGAAGGTTTTAGCACGGATTTCAGAGCCACACGATTTTTGGAGCGACCTTAAAATCCTTTTGGTTTGGCTCACGGTGGACCGGCTCAATGGTCCACCGTATGGGCTGCTGGTCCACGGCAGCCATTGCTGCCGGTCCACGGGCGGAGCCGTGGACCACCGTGCTCCGATCGCGCCGAAACTCGCCGGAGAGCTTCCCCTGGCACCGTCGAAGCCACCGGCAACTTTCCCGTCGGCCGAAGAGCTTCCGTTCGGCCGGAAAAATGGCCGGAAGTCGGCTCTGCCCAAGCCCGAAGCCGTCCACCGTCTGTCCGTGCCCGAAGCCGGCCGCGCCGCCGCCCACGGCCACGCCGCGCCCTGCGCCACGCCCAGCCGCGCCGCCGCCCACGGCCACGCCACCGTCTGCTGCGCGTCCGCCCAAGCCTGCTGCCCACGGCCACGCCGAGCTCCCCTGCGCCACGTCCGTGCCCGAGCCGCCCGTCTCCGCCGCCGTCGCCACCCAGCCGTCTGCCCCCGTGCTACTGCCCAGCGTTCCCCTGCGCCGCCGTCGCCACCCAGCCGCCCGCCTTCCGCCGCGCGTCAGCCACCCGCCTGCTGCCGTCGCCCATGGAGCCGCGCCACCCACGCCACGGCCATGCTGCGTGTCCGCCAAGCTCCAGCCGTCTACCCCCGTGCTGCTGCCCAGCGTCCCCCTGCG
Source organism: Areca catechu (assembly GCA_021397845.1). Taxonomy (NCBI): domain Eukaryota; kingdom Viridiplantae; phylum Streptophyta; class Magnoliopsida; order Arecales; family Arecaceae; genus Areca; species Areca catechu. The sequence goes on along the minus strand of CM038040.1, from coordinate 3,478,622 downwards.
CCGCGTGTCGGCCGAGCTCGCCGCCCAAGCCTGCTGCTGCATGCCACCCACGCCCACGGCCATGCAGCCCAAGTCCGTCTCCGCCCCAGCCGCACCTCTCTGCTCACAGCGTCATCGTCGTTCAGACCAGGATGTCTGAAAACAAGGAAGTATTGGAACGAGATGGGATGTCGGACGACGCTGAATGGACGCGGGATTGTGCGATAAAATTTTTGAATTTAATTTTTGAGGTGGGGATGATCGTAAAAAAATCAGATAAGGAGATCGGATTGAGATGAAGAAATCACCGCGCTTTCCACACGGACCCGACACGGTATTTTTCAGCTATAAATACCTCGGTGATTCTCTTCTGCGAGGGAGGGAATTTTTGGGAGGTTCCACTTGCTGTCCATAGTTCCACCTGTTGCTGTGACAGAGAGTCAGAGTCGTATAAAAAGGGAGAAAGGGACCCTTGTTCCCTTACTTTTATTTTCTCTGTACTCCAATTTTTATGCAATAAAATTTATTTGCTTTATATTAATCAATGTCTGCTTATTTTTATTTTAGTCATGCTGGAGTCATGTTGGATTAGCGTTTAAGGTAAGTTGTAGTGAATTAGTTTTGACTGACCTATACCTAAGGGACGGGCCGTGATCCAAGGATACGGGCCGTACTCTTGAGATAGGTCATATCTAAATTATTTTCACAGATTTATTATTTGCATTTAATTCTTGCATTAGTCTAGTTTATTTTAGTTTATTTTAAGTCAAAAGAAAATACTTTTTCAAGATAACCCCAAAGTCTCTGTGGGATCGACCCTTACTCCCGCTATTCTACCCTTTAGAGTAGTGGAATTAAGGTTCTAAATCGGTGCACTACGACACGCATCAGATTTTTGGCACCGTTGCCGGGGACTTTTGGCGTTATTCTGAAAAAAAAAATTCAACAATCCCAAAATCCACAACAAAAAACACAAAAAAAAAAAAAAAAAAAAATTAATTTTCAAAATTTTACATTCCAATTTTCAATTTTCGATCTTGAGTGCCCTGACATAAGGTTGCCCTGGCATAACTGGGAGGTTATGTTGAATGGTTGTCCTAGGGTACAAAAAGGTTGAACACAAAAAAATTTTAGAACACACAAAAAAAAAAAATTTTAGATTCACTTAGGTAAATTTATTTTTTTGCAAAACCAAAAAAATATTACACAGACATTTCATAATTTATTAGGATCAGATACTTAATCATCAAAATTAAAAAAAAAAATTAAGTTTAATTTTATTTGTTTATAACTTTTTGGACACCTTAGCTGTTGCATTTCATAATTTCATAATATATCTTAAGGGCACAACCCATTAATCAGATAAGGTGGGGAGATCAATACCCTTCCTTAGCCCACAAATCATCAATCCAGCATCTGCATTGACCCAAGCCTTTAATTTTAAAATTAATTAGACGTCAACCCTAAGGATTTCGAGCTCAATAGGACAAGGAAACCCTAGAGTTGGACCGAGTTCAGATCATTTAATTCCTTGGTGTCTAAGGAAAGTGGTTCAGGGACTAGAGCCCGAAGGGACGTGAGTTGGTTCCGCTTACCTGGCCAATTTATAATTGGTGTCTAAGGCAAGCGATAAGGGAACCTTCACCCACCTTACACTTACCTGGCCAAGTCAGTTAATTGATCTTGGGCTTGGAGTGCTCGAAGGTAACCTTGGATCAGTTAGGAGCTGTCTAGATCCAGGTTAACCCTAGGATAGTGATTTTGATTTGTTTCACTTGCTTGATTAAAAAAATTAATTAATTAATTAACTTTCTCTAGTTTAGGACTCTCTTAGGAACTTCTCTTTAGACCTCTTCTCATTCTTCCGCTTTCCAATTAAAAAAAATTTAAAAAAAATCTTTGATTGCTGTTTGCTTTAGGAGGGAGGGTGTATGTTAGTATATTCTAGGCACCGACTTCGAGAACCTAAACATATATCCCTAGATCCGAAAATCGAAGGCTCCAGTAGAGCAACCAGCCCAGGTACTATGGATCCTAATCAAGGAATTGACCCTCCACTGAAGGAGTACTTCACTCCTTCAAAATACACTTATTCACCTTGTATCCAAGTACCCCCTGTAGATGCCATTCAGTACGAAATCAAGTCCAGTGTGATTCAGATGTTACCCTCTTTTTACGGACTTGCGACTGAAGACCCATATAAACATCTAGATGAATTTCTAGAAATCTGCTCCACTGTTAAGATCCAAAATTTCTCCGATGATGCTTTAAGGCTTAGGTTATTCCCTTTTTCCCTGAAAGATAAAGCCAAATATTGGTTGAATTCCCTAGACACCGTGACAATTTCAACTTGGGATCAACTTCAGAGGGAGTTCCTTAAGAAATATTTTTCCATAGGAAAGACGAATCAAATTAGAAAAGCCATTACTAGTTTTTCCCAATTAGATGGAGAAATGTTTCATGAAACCTGGGAGAGATTGAAAGAGCTAATTAGAAAATGTCCTCACCATGCCATACCCAAATGGCAATTAGTCCAGTGCTTTTATGACGGTTTGTCAGAAAGGCACCGGCAAATGGTGGATGCCTCATGTGGAGGAACGTTCATGCTCAAAAATGAACATGAGGCATGGCAGTTGTTTGAAACGTTAAGTGAAAATTCTCTACATCATATGTCAGCTGCCCGTAGAGATCCTCCCACAGGTCCTGTAGAACCTAAGAGAGGAGGTATGTATGAAGTTGGTCGTGCTGTAGACATCTACAGCAAGGTTGATGAGCTATCTCAGAAGCTCGACCAACTTTTGCAAGCTGGAAATAATTCCTCCTCATCTCATCCTACTCATGAAGTTTGTATTATCTGCTCGAGTTCCACCCACACCTTAGGTGATTGTCCATCAGCTTATCAATTTCCTGAGCTTCTTCAGGAGCAAGCTCATCAAGCTCAAACCCGAATGGCTCCTAGACCAGGAAACGATCCTTATTCGAACACATACAATCCTGGCTGGCGCAATCACCCAAATTTTTCTTGGAAACCCCAATCCGGAATCAATTTTTCTGTTAGGCCAAATAATCAGGAGACCAAATTTCAAAGCATGCAATTTCCTCAATATCAAAATGCCCCACAGCCTCCACAACCTCCGCCAAGCAATCTTGATCCTTCCTTTCAAGAAAAGATCCTTCAAACTTTGAAGGAGGGGCTGAACATGAATACCCAAATCCTTCACTTTCATACCCAATCCATTGCCAAGCTAGAGACTCAGATAGGTCAGCTAGCACAGCTTTTAATCGGAGAGAAGAAGGTAAGTTGCCTAGCCAGCCCATTATCAACCCCAAGGGTCAATACATGGCTGAGAGTTCCACTGGACCTGAAAATCTTCCTGAACACGCTAAATCTGTTATCACCTTAAGAAGTGGAAAAACGTTAGATCAACCTGACCCGACCCAAGAAGTAGAACTGGCTAAGCCAGAGAAAAAGAATGAAGAGGAGAAGGAATCCATTGGTAAAGCACCCGTACCTAAGGCTCCATTCCCTAGAGCTTTGGAATCACCTTTACCATTGGATAAGAAAAATTTAAAAATGAATGAGATGCTTGAATTATTCAAGCAAGTCCAAATCAATTTACCTCTCCTCGATGCCATCAAGCAAGTACCGGCGTATGCCAAATTTCTTAAGGATTTGTGCACTCAAAAACGAAAATCTAAGGCACATATCCCTAAGAAAATCCTCTTAACTGAGCAAGCCAGCTCAGTTTTTCAGCAAATAGCTCCACCTAAACTCAAAGACCCAGGTACCCCAATTATCTCTTGTGTCATAGGGGACCTTACAATCAAGAAAGCCTTGTTAGATTTAGGTGCGAGTGTAAACCTTCTCCCAGGATCAATGTATGATCTGTTTAAATTCGGAGAATTAAAACCCACGACGGTGACCTTACAGTTAGCTGATCGATCCGTCAAGGCACCCCGTGGAATGCTCGAGGATGTGTTGGTAAAAGTAGATGAGTTCTACTTCCCGGTTGATTTTCTTGTTTTGGACATGGAATCTAGCGGTAACCCTAGTCAGATACCCATCATTCTTGGAAGACCTTTCCTAGCTACCGCTAATGCTTGCATAAATTGTAGAACAGGGGTTATGGACGTCTCTTTTGGGAATAAGAAAATACGGTTGAATATTTTCAATGCATGCCAAGGACCACCATCTTATGATCATAACGAAGTAAACATGATAGAAGAAGTAGTAAATAGGAATCTTCCTGTGTTGCTTAATTCGGATCCTTTGCAAGCATGTTTGACACATTTAGGAACTGACGATTTTGATATTGATGATGAAGTGAATGCTTTGTTAGAGCCACCCAAGTTTAGTACCATTCCTCCTTGGACTATGAAATTTGAATCATTACCGACTCAATCAAGCCCTTTAGTGCCATCCTTAGAAGCACCACCCTATCTGGAATTGAAGCCTCTTCCTGACAAGTTAAAGTATTCTTTTCTTGGATCCAATGATACCCTTCCGGTAATCATTGCATCTACTCTGACCTCTGATCAGGAACAAAAATTGATGAATGTACTTAGGGAACATAAAGAGGCAATAGGATGGACAATAGCTGATCTTAAGGGAATTGACCCTTCTGTTTGCATGCACCACATTCACTGTGAAGCAGAAGCTAAACCACATAGGGACATGCAACGGAGGCTAAATCCAAACATGCGAGAAATTGTTAAAAAAGAAGTGGTTAAATGGTTGGATGCCGGTATTATTTATCCAATTTCGGATAGCCAATGGGTCAGCCCAACTCAGGTAGTACCTAAAAAGTCAGGTATTACTGTCATTCAGAATGAAAAGGGTGAGTCAATTTCTACCCGAGCAACCACTAGTTGGAGAGTGTGTATAGATTACCGGAAACTGAATGCTGTTACTAGGAAAGATCATTTCCCTCTGCCTTTTATTGATCAAATTCTAGAACGACTAGCAGGGCAGAGTTTCTTTTGTTTCCTGGATGGATATTCAGGATACAACCAGGTTCCAGTATTTCCCGCGGACCAAGAAAAGACCACATTTACTTGCCCTTTTGGAACGTTTGCATTCAGGCGTATGCCTTTTGGTCTCTGTAATGCACCAGCCACCTTTCAACGATGTATGTTGGCCTTATTCTCCGATATGGTTGGTCATTTCCTTGAAGTGTTTATGGATGATTTTTCTGTTTTTGGATCTTCATTCGAGGACTGCCTCCATAATTTGGCTAAGGTATTGAAACGCTGTATAGAAACCAACTTAGTCTTAAGTTGGGAGAAGAGCCATTTTATGGTTCGTGAGGGAATTGTACTCGGACACATTGTTTCTGAGCGAGGGATTGAGGTTGACAAGGCTAAGGTTGAATTAATCTCGAAATTACCTCCCCCGACCTCAGTTAGACAAGTACGATCCTTCCTTGGCCATGCTGGTTTTTATAGACGATTCATCAAGGATTTCAGCAAAATCTCTCGACCATTGTGTGATTTACTTGCCAAAGACAAGTCCTTTGATTTTAGTAAAGAATGTTTGACCGCTTTTGACATTCTTCGAACTGCTTTGACCACTGCACCTATCATCAAGCCCCCAGATTGGACTCTGCCATTTGAAATCATGTGTGATGCTTCTGATTATGCTGTAGGAGCTGTTTTAGGACAGAAGCTCAATAGGGAACCCCATGTAATTTACTATGCTAGTAAAACTCTTTCAGATGCACAAATGAACTATACCACTACTGAAAAAGAATTACTAGCAGTTGTATTCGCCCTAGAAAAATTTTGATCATATTTATTAGGGTCTAAGGTCCTAGTTTACTCTGATCATGCTGCATTAAGACATCTCCTATCCAAAAAGGATACCAAGCCTAGACTGATTCGATGGATCCTTTTGTTACAAGAATTTGACTTAGAAATTTTGGATAAGAAAGGTTCCGAAAATATGGTAGCAGATCACATTTCTAGGATCTTAGTAGAATACAACAAGAAAATTATTGGAGATAGGTTTCCTGATGAGCAACTATTCTCAATTTCTTCTAGTAATCTCCCCTGGTTTGCCCATATTGTGAATTATCTGGTAACAGGGCAAGTTCCTCCATACTGGTCACAACAAGAAAAAGATAGGTTCTTTTCGCAAATCAAATATTACTTTTGGGAGGAACCTGAATTATTTAAACACTGTTCGGATCAAGTGATCAGGCGATGTGTCCCTGAAAGTGAATTCAAGAGTATACTCAATTTTTGTCATTCTCTTGCATGTGGGGGACACTTTAGTGGGAGAAAAACTGCAGCAAAGGTGCTGCAAAGTGGATTTTATTGGCCAACTCTCTTTAAAGATGCACATGAATTTGGCCGTAATTGTCTCAAGTGTCAACAAAGGGGGAATATTTCACGAAAAGATATGATGCCCCTAAACCCCATTTTAGTTGTTGAAATTTTTGATGTTTGGGGTATTGACTTTATGGGACCATTTCCTCTTTCCTTTGGATTTGAGTACATTTTGGTAGCAGTCGATTATGTTTCGAAATGGATTGAAGCTGTGGCAACTCGAACTAATGATCACAAAGTTGTGATCAAGTTCATTCAACATAACATCTTTAGTCGGTTTGGGTGCCCAAGGGCCATTATTAGTGATGGAGGTGCGCATTTCACAAATAGACACTTTGACGCACTGATGAAAAAGTATGGAATTACCCATAAAGTAGCCACACCATACCATCCTCAGACTAGTGGTCAGGTAGAAGTTTCGAATAGAGAGATCAAGCACATTCTTGAGAAAACGGTAAGACCCGATAGGAAAGATTGGTCCGAACGTTTGGATGATGCTTTATGGGCTTACCGAACTGCTTTCAAGACCCCTCTAGGAATGTCTCCGTACCGGTTAGTGTTTGGAAAGGCTTGTCACCTACCTGTTGAATTGGAACACCGTGCATTTTGGGCTATCAAGCGATTTAATTTTGATATGAAGAATGCAAGTTCCCATAGAAAACTTCAGTTAAGTGAGTTGGAAGAGTTACGAAATGAAGCGTATGAGAGTTCGAAAATTTACAAGGCTCGAACGAAGGCTTATCATGACAAATTTATTCATAGAAAATCATTTGAGCCTAATCAAAAAGTGTGGCTCTACAACTCTAGGTTACGTCTTTTTCCCGGAAAACTTCGCTCACGATGGGATGGACCTTTTGTAGTAACTCAAGTATTTTCCCATGGAGCTGTTGAACTTAAGGATCCTAAGCAAGGGAATGTTTTTAAGGTGAATGGCCAACAGTTGAAACCGTATATTGAAGAAATCAATGATGGAGAAGTTGTTGAAACTCTTGATCTTGAACAACCAGTGTTGCTGTGATGATGAACTTTGTCTGGCTGAAGACGTTAAACTTAGCGCTCCTGGGAGGCAGCCCAGCTCTTTCCTTAGTTCATATTTTAACTTCTAGTTCTTTATTTTTAGAATAAATGGAGTAATAAAAGAAGATTACGGGAACATGGTGATAGAAGGACATCCAATTCCATACCCTACCAGGTTGTATCCTTCCATGCCATTTAGTTATTAATATTCTCTTCCATTAGGGACAATGGAAATTAAGTTGGGGGGTGAGGTAATTAATTAAATCAAATCCTCGAGTAAAATTTTAATCAGTTTTGTGTACAAAAATTTGTCTCGAATTGAAAATAATCAAGCTCACTAAATGAGGAGTGATTAATGGTTTAGAAAATTTTAGAGATACTGAGGGATGATTTATCAAGAAAACTCTATAAGTGGTAGAGTGTAGTCCAGAAAATTTTAGAAGAGTAATTTCAGACCCTTCGGCCTATTGATCTTAATAATGAATCTTACTTATTTTGGTATAGGCATTATAAAAAGTCCCCAGTTAAAAATTTTTTCTGAGGTTAATAAAGATTTTTAGCATCTCTCACTGAGTAACCGGACCCCTTCGCCTAAGTAAGCGTTGTTGTTCGCGTCAAAAGGTGAGGATATAACGAAATCTTTCGTAGAGTTGGTCTTGACTTAGCCTTTTTAGCTCGAGTCAGTAAGCCCGAGGGGTGTTTTACACCTAATACCCTAAAGCCAACTGGTTTGGGAGTCATTGGCTTAAAGCTCGCTACAAGGGTTAATTAGAAAGCAAGGTGTCAGGACATTGCACTGACTTTACATTAAAAAAAAAAAAAAAAAAAAAAAAAAAAAAAAAAAAAAAAAAAAAAAAAAAAGAGTGGGGACTAAATAAATATTGCATCAAAACCAAACTAAGTTGGAAGATTTAGATAGTGAGATAGAAAGTTGGGAACGAAAACTCTTAAAACTTCTATGGACTTTATTCTACTACTAAAAGGGTGGAATTGGTAATCCAATGAAGTATCTTTTTAATAGTCTAACCATGTATCCTTTGATTTTAGGGTTAGTACGATAATTTTCATTTCATGGACCATCTTAGTACACAAGACTCATCCATTTCCTTTACTCGAGGACGAGCAAAGTTTAAGTTGGGGGGTGTGTTAGACATTAGAATAATGAAAATTAACCCAACTTTATTTGATTAAAATTAATACTTTTTGTGATACTTCGCAGGAATTGACTTCATAAACGTGTAGATCTTGATTTTAGGAGTCCAACGACGCAAACGGAATGTAATTCGGACTTCAAACGGGCCCGAAATGGATTTTAGAAGGTTTTAGCATGGATTTCAGAGCCGCACAATTTTTGGAGCGACCTTAAAATCCTTTTGGTTTGGCTCACGGTGGATCGGCTCAATGGTCCACCGTATGGGCTGCTGGTCCACGGCAGCCATTGCTGCCGGTCCACGGGCGGAGCCGTGGACCACCGTGCTCCGATCGCGCCGAAACTCGCCGGAGAGCTTCCCCTGGCACCGTCGAAGCCACCGGCAACTTTCCCGTCGGCCGAAGAGCTTTCGTTCGGCCGGAAAAATGGCCGGAAGTCGGCTCTGCCCAAGCCCGAAGCCGTCCACCGTCTGTCCGTGCCCGAAGCCGGCCGCGCCGCCGCCCACGGCCACGCCGCGCCCTGCGCCACGCCCAGCCGTGCCGCCGCCCACGGCCACGCCACCGTCTGCTGCGCGTCCGCCCAAGCCTGCTGCCCACGGCCACGCCGAGCTCCCCTGCGCCACGTCCGTGCCCGAGCCGCCCGTCTCCGCCGCCGTCGCCACCCAGCCGTCTGCCCCCGTGCTACTGCCCAGCGTTCCCCTGCACCACCGTCGCCACCCAGCCGCCCGCCTTCCGCCGCGCGTCAGCCACCCGCCTGCTACCGTCGCCCATGGAGCCGCGCCACCCACGCCACGGCCATGCTGCGTGTCCGCCAAGCTCCAGCCGTCTACCCCCGTGCTGCTGCCCAGCGTCCCCCTGCGCCGCGTGTCGGCCGAGCTCGCCGCCCAAGCCTGCTGCTGCATGCCACCCACGCCCACGGCCATGCAGCCCAAGTCCGTCTCCGCCCCAGCCGCACCTCTCTGCTCACAGCATCATCGTCGTTCAGACCAGGATGTCTGAAAACAAGGAAGTATCGGAACGAGATGGGATGTCGGACGACGCTGAATGGACGCGGGATTGTGCGATAAAATTTTTGAATTTAATTTTTGAGATGGGGATGATCGTAAAAAAATCAGATAAGGAGATCGGATTGAGATGAAGAAATCACCGCGCTTTCCACACGGACCCGACACGGTATTTTTCAGCTATAAATACCTCGGTGATTCTCTTCTGCGAGGGAGGGAATTTTTGGGAGGTTCCACTTGCTGTCCATAGTTCCACCTGTTGCTGTGACAGAGAGTCAGAGTCGTATAAAAAGGGAGAAAGGGACCCTTGTTCCCTTACTTTTATTTTCTCTGTACTCCAATTTTTTATGCAATAAAATTTATTTGCTTTATATTAATCAATGTCTGCTTATTTTTATTTTAGTCATGCTGGAGTCATGTTGGATTAGCGTTTAAGGTAAGTTGTAGTGAATTAGTTTTGACTGACCTATACCTAAGGGACGGGCCGTGATCCAAGGATACGGGCCGTACTCTTGAGATAGGTCATATCTAAATTATTTTCACAGATTTATTATTTGCATTTAATTCTTGCATTAGTCTAGTTTATTTTAGTTTATTTTAAGTCAAAAGAAAATACTTTTTCAAGATAACCCCAAAGTCTCTGTGGGATCGACCCTTACTCCCGCTATTCTACCCTTTAGAGTAGTGGAATTAAGGTTCTAAATCGGTGCACTACGACACGCATCAACTTCCTAAAAGGAGTCATGTGAAAAGATGCTCTTGAATCCAAAATCTAGTGATGTGCAAGGTTAAATCTCTCCAATGCTGTCAATGTATCCCTATGTTTTGAAGCAGTTGAACTAGCTTTACCTTCTGCTGCATTGCCTTGAAAGTTTCTCGATCTAGATTTTGTATCAATTCCTTTAACCCAATAATCTTTCTTCACGTGTCTTCATTTTTTATAATTATAACATTTTATCTTTTTCTTGTCCTTGGATTTAGATCTAGCCTTCCCTTGGTACCACGTTCCTTCTTAATAGATCTTCCCCATGCTACCATAACCTTTTCCGAAGAGCTTCCTTGACTAGATTTTTATCTCGTCTCTTCTGTTAGCAATGATGCAACAACTGACTTCATCTTAAGAGTTTCAACATGACTCAAATTCATGATAAGATTATTCTAAGATTCTGGCATAGAACAAAGTAGAATGCTAGCATTTTTTTCTTCTTCTATCCTTACATTTAGGGTCGTAAGCTTGCTCATAATGAAATTGAATATATCCAAGTGCTCTTGAACTGATTTCCTATCATTCATCTTTAGATTGTATAATTTTCATCTCAAATAAATTTTATTCATCAAAGACTTCTCTTTATAGAGGTTCTTTAATTTTTTCTAGACTTTTTTTATGGTAGTCTTAGCCTCGATATTAAATAATATCGAATCATCCAATACCAATATGATGGGGACATCGCCGGCATAGATCTCGAAGCAGCTCTGATCTCAGAGCCGCACTAATTCTGAAGCAGCATTGATCTCAATAAATTAGTTGATTAGGATTGGTTGTTTGAAATTTGATTTAGGATTTGGTTGGTTAGGATTGAGATATGGATAGGTCTTATCTTGTATTTGAATTTGAACCATCCTTATCTTTTTATCTTGTATTCAAATTCAAATGAGAGTTGAAAAGGTCTATAAATACCACCCTCAGTCCTTTGTAAAAAAATAATTTGGTGAATGAGAATGAGTTTTAGGAAAGAGTGGTTCTTTTCTTTTGCTCTGTAAGGAGAGGGTGTGAGGCCCAACCCCAGGACATGATGAGAGGTTATGTCTAGTTATCCCCGTTTCCTTTGATTCCATTTTGTTTACCCCCCATATCCTTTGAGATTCACCCTTAATGCCTCCAAGTATCGAGGTAGGTGGTATGCCCTAGAGGTGAGAGGTCTCTTCGTTAGTGTGAGTCTCAAGGTCCATGAGATCCATATCCCTGTCTTCCATCCCCATTATTCCTTCACCACCCTCTAAAAAAAAAAAAAAAAAAAAGAAAAAAAGAATACCCTAATCTAGGTGACTCTAAGGCTCACCAACGATCCTACACCCATCTGTCCCCCATCAAATGGTATTAGAGCTAGAAAATTAGGGTACCTCCGTATCACCCCAGATTCTCTCTTGCCGGCCGTCCCTCCACTTCCCAAATCCAAAAAAAAAAAAAAAATCAGATCTCCTAGTTCATCAAGTAACCATCAATTTTCTTCTTCCCTCTTCTGATCCCGTCGCTGAGCATCTGCTGGTGCCCTGCCTTCCTTGCCATGACTCCTCCCAAAACTCCATCGGAGTCTTCCTTGCTGCCATCACCTTGCACCACCAACGTCAATCGGAACTCCCCGTGCATGGATCTCCACGCGATGCCTCCCATCCAGAAGATCACCACCAAGACCGTCCACCATCACCGATGACACGATCCGATCAGAATCGCCCCGACAAGCTCCATCTCTCCCCAAGACTAAGCGCACCACTACCTCCATCCTCGCGAAAATCCCCAATCGACCTCTATTGCCGCGATGCCTACAACCACCGAGCCACCTCCCTGGATCTGCCTGACCGAGCCAACCACCTCGCTGCCCGTCGTCGCTGCCATTCCTCAATGTTGCGACCGAGTCTGCTGAGTCCACCAACACACTTTCGACCGGAGAAATCCATCGCCCGGTCAATCTTCCCGGCCAATAGCCCCACCGGATGATCCACCTCCGTGAAGCCTCCCGCCTCTGCCCGATCACCCTGTTACTATGATGCCCGACTTCCGCCGCCCCCTGATAGACTCCGGCTAAGCCACCGACGGTGCTGGACTTCTCCAGATCCATCCCTGACTCCACCTCCATCGGAACCAAGGAAGAATCACCGCATCATCTCGTGCTATCATCCCCTCCAAGTGTGGCCAAAGCTCTCCACAATGCTGCCATCTTCCTCCATCCAGCACTGACGTCGGTGACACCCCACCGTGAGCCCCTGTTCTGGTTTCGGTTCATAAAGATGAAGAGGGATTACATGAATGTGAATGCAATCCCCCACACCCTCATTGTCGACTTCCCCACACCCCCGCTGCCGGCTTCACTTAAGGGAATCGCATGCTTTTTAAAGCAAGGTGCCATCCCCTATTGTCGATTTCAAATTTTGCATGCTTCTCAAAGCTGCACAATCCTCAAAGCTACTGCACACTCTTCAAAGCTCATGATCCTCAGAGCCACACAAATTTCAGAGCACATGGATTTCAAAGCAATCCAAAAATCTATGAAGCACAATTTTCAGAGAAAGCCTTTTTTTGGATTCAGTTCCATCGGAGCCCCACTGATCCAAACTCAATAGAGTCGAGTTCTCCTGACCTCAGGAGAATGATGGGGACATCACCGGCACAGATCTCGGAGTAGCACTAATCCCAGAGCAGCACTGATTTTGAAGCAACATTGATCTTAATAAATTAGTTGATTAGGATTGGTTGTTTAAAATTTGATTTAGGATTTGGTTGGTTAGGATTGAGATATGGATAGGCCTTATCTTGTATTTGAATTTGAACCATCCTTATCTTTTTATCTTGTATTCGAATTTAAATGAGAGTTGGAAAGGTCTATAAATACCACCCTCAGTCCTTTGTAAAAAAATAATTTGGTGAATAAAGATGAGTTTTTAGAAGAATGATTCTTCTGCCTCCATAAAGGAGTGGGTGTGAGGCCTGTTTTTCCTTCGCCTTTGGGCGTCGAGGGGTGTGAGACCCTATGCCTTCGCTTTCGAGTGTCGAGGGATGTGAGACCCTGTGCCTTCGCTTTCGAGCATCGAGGGGCGTGCCCTAGTTTTTCTTTATTCTTCGGAACATCATAGGGTGTGAGGCTCTAGTTATCCCCTTCTTGATCCTAATCCCAGGAGACTTCTCAGCTCTCCAACGATCTTCCTAGCCCCATCAAAATAGAGATTCGCTATTGCTAGCCTATCTTTCTTCTCATATTATGCATTTGACATCTATTATGATTTGTATTTTTTTTCTTGCAAAGCAATTTTATAACCATCCTTGATCAATATCGCCTGCATCTTCATCTTTCAAAATTCAAAGTTTGAACCATCAAATCTTGGTATCTCATATTTTGTTGTTATTACCTTGCCCACTATTATTTCAAATCAAACCAACTACAAAAGGATCTCCTTACTCTGATACCAAATTGAAAAGACCGATCGAGGGATAATCGAGCATACCTCAATCCACATGACACATAAGCACAACAAATACATGATCATTTTGTAGAGAAAATAAAATTGAATAAAACATAGAACATAATAGAAAATCAAGCTTTATAAAAATAGAAGAAAAAGAAAGCATACTAGATATACGTGGTTTGGCCTATCAATCCTTGGCCTACGTCCATGGGCAAGATCTCTTTGATGATTCTTTATTTAATCCATGGTACAAAAGATACAACATTAATGAAAGAAAAATAAAGAAACTCTCTCTACAAGATTCCTCTCTCAAAACAAAACTCTCAGGATTTCTCTGTATGTTGCTTGGGATGTACCAAAGTCTGGCTCTCGATCTTTGTTTAAAAAGAGGCCAAGAGGAGCACAAGTCGGTGTCGAAAAAGAGTCCCAATCAAAGTATAAGATCCAAAAGATCACCATGATAGGACTCTCCCCTAAAGAATAGGACTCTAAATCAGTCCTGTTTGAACTCCTCTTTAATAATGAACAAACCCTATAAGAAATAAACTCCAGCGACTCCATGCATGCGCATCCAAGGGAAATAGGGAGAGAAACATGTGCTTCAATCGTAAACAAACTCAATGAGTTTGTCACTTGACAAAGCTTGACTTGCTATGGTCTCATTCTCCCCTCTTTGGCAAAGCTTCCTCCCTCTCTCTTTGCACACCTGGAGGGTTTTCCTTGGTTTGTGGGGTGAGGGTTGGAGCTCTAAAGTGATGGCCTTAGCCATATGAGCATGGCCATTAGGGATAACCATTCACACATTTGGAGGGCATCAAAAATAGGAAAGATGAAGAGCACAAAGGGCTAAAGGGTTCATCACCCTCATTCACTTGCAGCTACTTTTCTCCTCTCAAGATGGAAATAGGTATAAAGAAAGATTCCATGTCCGTGTCTCATTTTTAAAGGAGGAGAGAGAGTTAAAGTCCCAGCCATCCTCTTTTTGTAATTAATAAAGACTTAATATTGATAGGACTTTTCTTATCTCTACTTATCAAGAGTGTCCCAAGGGAAGATATTTATAAGCAAGGGTTGGCATCTATCATAATTAGGATCTATGAAGATTGTTGAGATTACTGCACATTCAAAGTTTATTGAAATTTGGTGAGATACAGATCTCATGGTTAAAAGGGCCATTTATTATTGTGGGCCAGCTATCATCGATTGGAGGGAGATTTAAGTTTTCTTTGCATGCCATCTGACATTTTAGAAACTTGATATGAGTGCTCAACCTAAGACTTGTACCTTAGAGGCCCAGATGCCTCGAAGGTCTCAAATGCCTTAGAGTTCTTCGGATGTGCATCTTGGAAGCTCTGTCCGGAAGGCTCTATCTTTAGAATGGCCACATAGCAAAAGTTGATCATTCCAGTCTGCCACATTGACTAAAGTCAATTCCAAGCCACATGGCAGAGAACAAGATTTATAATTGGATGTGGCTCTCAATTCCAAGCCACATCGATTAAAGTCTGCTATATAGCAGATCAGATCACTTTAGGCTTCTAATAAGTTATTTTTTCTTATTCAGGATATTTACTAAACACTTCATAGGCATAAATAATAAATACAAGAAAGATAAAAAATTTACATGGTTCAGCAAAACTACCTACATCCATAAAAGAGGAGGAGCAATCCACTATGTAATAGTCTCAAAATTAGGTACAAAGATGATATAAATATCCAAATTATAGGATCTCAAAATAATAACAAAAAAGGCACAAATAAACCAAATAGGACTTTTTTCAGCTATGGCAAAAGATCAAAGAAGAAAATACCTGAGATGATGCTCTTCTTGGCCTTGGAAAAAAATTAAGAGAAAGAATCTTTCTAGTGATGTATATCATAAAATTACTCTATATAATACCAAAATAGAGATGGTCAAAGTACCAAACTAATTTGAATAAGACTAGAAAATGAGAGCTACAAATTAATGGGAATCAAAACCAAGGGGCTTCAATAAACTATTAAATCGAGAGAGATTCTCACCTTCCTTTTTAAAGAAAAACAAGGCCAATCAAGTTGAAGAAGAGTCCTCAAGTCTTACGTTGATCACTGAAGAAGAAGTGCGATTGAAGAGAGATTCTTCCATCCCAAAACTCTTTGAAAAAGAAGTCAATCGGTAAAGGAATCTCAACCAAAAGAAGTTTTATTTTAAGCAAACAATAACAATCCCCCTTGTTGTGATAAAAAATGTATCTCTATCAATTATGGATAAAAAATACCTCCTCCTCATTACAAGCTCTGAAGGGCATCACCAAGTGCTCACATAGATCAAGTTCAACAAAGTCTTTAAGTTATCTACTGAAATTGGTTTAGTGAGCATATCAACCAGATTATGAGCAATACTAATCTTTTGAAGCTGGATATCATCATCTTCTACAAAATCTCTGATGAAGTGATACCTGATATCTATATATTTAGTACATTTATGATATATCTGATCTTTGATAAGATGCAAGGCACTGACTGTTACAGTGAATATCCAAACAGTTCTGCTTAAGATCCAAATCTTATACTAACCCTTTTAGCCAAATAGCTTCCTTCATGGCTTCTATCAATGTCATATATTTTATTTTTGTAGTAGATAAAGTAATTATAGACTGCAAAATAGCCTTCTAATTGACTGCATAACCAGAGAGTAAATATATATCCGGTCAATGACCTTCTCTTATCCAAGTCACAAGCATAATCAAAATCATAAAATTGTATGATAATATAATTACTCTATCCAAAGAATAACAAATCTAAATTAGAAGTGCCTTTCAGATATCTCGATATCCATTTCACAGTTGACCAGTGAGCTTTTCCAGGCTTGTCTATGTATCTATTCACAACACTTACAACCTATGAAATATTGGGTTGAGTGCAAACCATTTATATATAATGCTACCAACTGCACTCGCATAAGGTACTCTGAATATATATCTCTTGTTATCCTCAGTCTGAGGAGAGAGCATGGTAGATAATCTAAAATGACTAGTAAAGAGAGTAGTGACTAGCTTAGCTATAGACATATCATATCTTTTCAAGACTTTCTTAATATAACTATGTTGAGTAAGAAAAGGTCTATCCGACTGCCTATCATGTATGGTCTCCATCCCAAGTATCATCTTTGTTGGTCCAAGATTCTTTATCTCAAATACAGTACTAAGATCAGCTTTCAGCTTCTAAATGACTAACATATCCTTGGCTGCAATCATCATGTCATCCACATATACTAATAAATAATAAAAGAACCTGTTTAAAAATTATTGATGATACATGCAACTATCATATGGAGATCTATCAAATCCATGATCGATTATAAACCTATCAAATTTACGGTACCATTATCTTGGATACTGCTTGAGACTATATAACGATCTCTTGAGCAAGCATACATAATCTTCTTTATCTAGAACCTCAAAACTAGTGGTTGTTGTATATAAATCTGCTTCTCCAAGTCACTATATAGAAAAGCTATCTTTACATCAAGCTATTCTAGCTCTAAATTCTGAGAAGCAACTAAAGTAAGCAACACACGAATAGAAGAGTATTTGATTACAGGAGAAAATATCTTCTTATAGTCAATACCCTTCCGTTGACTGTAGCCCTTAGCCACCAACCTGGCCTTATGTTTAAAATCCTGAGGATTAGCTCCTTCCTTCTTTTTGAAGATCCATTTATAGCTAATAACTTTCTTGTTCTTAGATAACTTGACTAATTTTCAAGTCTAATTATTTTTCAAAGATTGAAACTCTTTAACCATAGCAATGGTCCACTGTTCAGCTTATGGACTACCAATAGCCTCCTGATATATGTTGGCTTATCATCAATGGTGTCTGTAATACTCAAAGCATAATAAACTAACTCAATACAAGCATAATCCTCAAAATCATACTTTTGAGGTACTATGATCTGGTGCTTGGATCTGCGAGTGGTAATACTATCATTCTGAACCTGATCTTGCATGGTTATCTCTTTCTGAGTCTATATCTCTATATTTATTTATTGATCCTACTCATTTGAACATCTATAATTGGCTGCTATTGATATGATCTAATAATTTGATTAATATCAATAATAATCCAATCTTACTGAACTTGAACCTAATCTTTCTATGAAGGACTAGGTTATATCTATCATGAAGGAGTGGCTATCTTATGAAAAGTCATATCTCTATTGACTAGAAATCCTTAGAATATGGGCTCTGTATACCATAGTTTGTAGCCCTTTATCCCATATGCGTATCCAAAAAATATATACTTTTTAGTCCTGGAATCTAGCTTTTTATCTTTAATATGTGCATATGTTAGATACCTAAAGACTTTAAGTATTGAATAGTCTACAGGTTTTCTTGCCCATATTTCTTTTGGAGTCTTTATACTCAATACTGATATTGGAGATCGGTTATAATATAGCAGGTTATATGTGCAATCTCAATCCAAAAATTTTTACTTAGTCTAGAATTTGATAGCACAGATTTGACTCTTTCTAATAGTGTATGGTTTATACGTTCCACCATACCATTCTGCTGAGGTGTATCCACTATAATCCTATGTTTGACAATACCTTCTGATTTATAAAAATTATCAAACTCTGTAGAGCAAAATTTTAATTCATTGCCAGTGCAGAAGGTTTTCACCTTTCTCTCAATCTGCCTTTCGATCATAGCCCTCCACTTGAATGTATCAAATATTTCACTCTTATTCTTAATAGTATAAGTCCAGACTTTGTAAGAGTAGTCATTAATAAATGAAACTAAATATCTGGATCCACCCTTGGATGTAACTGGGATAGGTCCCCATAGATCAGAATGAATATAATCCAATATAGCTGCTGTCCTGTGCATGTTTGTAGAAAAGCTGATTCAATGTTGTTTTCTAAATATACAATGCTCATAGAATCTAAGTACACTAACCTTCTGATCATCTAGTAAACCATATTTTCTCAACTCCTATAAACCTTTATCTGACATGTGGCCCCATCTTTGATGCCATAATTATGTCAACTGTTCAATAGAGGATTGTACTATTGAAGCCTGTTCAACCAATGTACTGCTATTAAGATAGTAAAGGGTGTCACTCAATTTATTTCTCGATAGAGTCAATACTTCTTTATTAATAGTTATAGATTCTCTATCCCATCTATCATTGAAACCTACACTATCAAGGGCATACACTGAGAGAATATTCCTCTTCAGTTGAGAAACATATCTGACATCGTCCATAATTATCAGAGTATTTGAATGGGATTTGATATAAACTTTATCAGAACTTTTCACTTTGCAGATTGCATCATCCCCAGGAAGCATGGTGCCTCCTTCACATGATTTAAAATAAGACAACCATTCTTTAGGGGATGCCATGTGGAAAGATGCTCTAGAGTTCATGATCCAGGTATCAGCTTGATTGACACTATAGGTAGTTGTAAATATTATATCATCTGCAATATTGCTGTGATCTCCTGAAGTAACTGTAATTGATGTCGAATCTAAGACTGTTCTTTTATCTTTTCGTTCCTTCTCTTTTTTGGACTATAGAAGTCCACATTCAAATTTTCAGTGGCTTGGCTTCTTGTAATAATGATAAATATCGAGCCTTTTAGGCCTAGATTCTGATCTTGTTTTAGACTTGCTTCTATTTTGTCCATCTTTTCTTTGCTCATCTCTGCCTCTAAATATAAATCTTTGTACTGGAGTCAGAGTCTGATACTCTAGCTATACTTTTAACTTAAGTTCATTGGATAATAAAGTGACTTTTATCTCTTCAAGACTTATAATCTCTCTTTCATAGAGCATGGTAGTAGTAATATTCTCGAAGGACTTAGGTAAAAAATAAATCAAAATCAAAGCCTTGTCTTCCTTATCAACATTAACACCAACATTGGCCAAATCAAGCAGAAACTTATTATATTCATCCAAGTGATCCTTGCGTGAAGTCCCTTTCACCATACGAAATGTATGCAACTTTTCTCTCAAACATCTTTAGTTATATCAAGATCCATAATATTGTAGATAACTTTATCACTCAAATCTAAAAATAGAGTCCCTAGAGCTCTCTCATTAATTTTCTCTTCGGCAATCTCAGTATCTCCTAGGATAGCATTCATATCGTTGAGGGCTATTGCCACATCCTCCTGATAGGAGTCTTCTCCTTCTTTAAGAGGGAGACCAAATCAAGCCAGATTCAAGTTTTTCTAGCTATTAGGAGGGATCCCTTCTCCACAAATCCTTACCACCAAAGATTTAGGTCGAACGGAGAGGTTATTACCCATGATTTCTCATGGAAGCTTTGATCATGCTCAGAGTGGTTGGCATCGCCGGAGGACAAGGTGAGCTTTGACCCCTCATTCCTCTCCCTATTCCTCTTTTTTTCTTGGCTTTCGGTTGGTAATCGCCAGAATAATCCATAAAAAAGGGAAGGAAACCGTTACCTTAGTTCACTGATGCCGCCTTGCCATTGGATATGCTGGACCAAAACTGAAGGCTGTGCCATCATAAATCGCAACCTTGGCCACCCTTCTTCGAGTGAGAAATCCTGAGCTTTGGGGGAAAGAGCGGGGTCATGGGTGCTTTGTTCGGCCAAGTGGGAGAAGAAGAAGGAAGGGGAAAGGAAAAAAAGAAGAGAAGAAAAAGAAAATAAAAGAAAAGAGAGAAAAGAAAAGAAAAGAAAGGGAAAAGAAGAAAAAGAAAAAGAAAAAGAAAATAAAAGAAAAAAATAAGAAAGAGGAGAGAGAAAGAGAAGAGAGAGAAGAAGAGAGTGAAAGAGGAGAGAGAAGAAGAAAGAGAAAGAGGAGATAAGGGGAGAGAGAGGATGAGGAGAGAGAAAGAGAAGAGAGGAAGAGGAGAAAGAAAGAGGAGAGAGAAGAAGAAAGAGAAAGAGAAGAGTGAAGAAGAGAGAGAAAGAGGAGATAGAAAGAGGAGAGAGAAAGAAGAGAGTGAAAGAGGAAAGAGAGAAAGAGAGAGAAAGAGGAGGGAGATAAGAGGAGAGAGAGAAGAGGGTGAAAAGAAAAGAGAGAGAAAAAAGAACAAGTTAAATAAATAAATATTAGAAAAGGGAGATCTAAAAATTTCTCTCCAAGAAAATTTGTGAAGTTAGGATATCAGCGGATGGATCATGGATAGAATCCAGGTTGAAAGTTTTAGATTTATAGTTGTTGCATCATAAATTTATTCATATTAAAAATAAAATTATTATTGTAGAAGGATAATTTTTCGGATAGGAGGGAGTTGGACGAGTTTCGTATTACCTAGGTCAAGAATTCGGGTGCAGACTGATATCAGGCATGTTAAATCTATTTCTAGTAAAGGTAAGGATTTTTATAGATAATCACTGGTTTATGAATATATTTTATATTGCATGATCCTTGGATATGAGCATTGGTATGCATGATTATTTATGCATTATATATTTTAGTTTTGCATGATTGACATTTATGATTGTCGGTATTACTATTTTTTGTATGATATGTTCATATCAAACATGATTATTTTGGATGATTTGGATTGTGATGCTTGTCATTGAAAATCTTGAAAGAATATGGTTTGAAAACATGATTGAGATTTGATAGAGTGATAATCAAGAAGAAGATGTATTTGGACTAATCACACCACACAGAGAATGGCTAAGCCAAGGGTTGATAATACGAGGGATAATCGAGCCAAGGATGGATAGTACATGGGATAGCTGGCCATGGATGGATAGTACATGGGATAGCTGGCCATGGATGGATAGTACATGGGATAGCTGGCCATGGATGGATAGTACATGGGATAGCTGAACCATGGACTAATAATGTGTGAAATAGCCAAGCCATGGATGGATAGCACATTGGTTAGCCTGGTCAAGGGCAGATAATACATGGTCAATTTTTAGATGTGCCCATCATGGGCTAAGCATGACTGTGATTAGTCCAAAACCTTAAAGAAGATGGATGACTTAACCGAAATATAAAAAAGCTTTACCAAGAGTTTTGTTATATATAGTGATTAAGTAATTTTGGATTACATGATATGATGTTTTATGATTCCTTACACTATTTTTATTTTCTTGCTATTTTAAAATCATATTATTATTGGTGTGATTGTCTGGAACTCTTATTGGGCTATAAAGCTCATAGCCCCTACTCCCTTTTCTTCTCAGAGTCATACAAAATATTTGAGCTTAGCGATGGATTGGATTCACGAGTGAAATGATGAAAATATAAAATTTTTTTGATACCGATAGGATGATCACAAAATGACCAAATTAATAATTATATGAGTGGCATTATTTTCTTTACATTAGGTATTCTTATATGAAACATGAACAACAGTATTTTTTTGAAATCAAAGTGGTAGTGGATTTTTAAAGGCCTTGCATGATCTCTAGGGTGTATTCTAGGATTCGTACAGCCGATCATTGATCGCTATCATAGATGGTCAAAAATAATTTACTAACTCAACTCTATAGCTAGGATGAGTCAGGATCATATTTTTAGGGATCAGTTGGGGTTATGTACACTTTTAAGATTATTTTATTAGATATTAATTAGGTTAGAGAAATAGAAGAGTAAGAATATGATTATACTAAAAACAAGAATTAAATTAAGCAAGAAATTAATATGAAAGATGTCTTAGATTTCGATTCGATATTAGGTATTATATTAAGTATTTATTCAATATATAATTATTAAATTATGATCGATCTCCGAGTATAGCCTATCTCGCTGGATACGGACCTTGATCCGTTCTTACGTAACCATAAGCTATTCAAAGACTTTAATCATATAAATAAAATTTCTTATAATCATATTTCGAGCATAGCCTATCTCACTGAGCACGAATCATAACCTAGAATCACGACTCGTCTCCATGTAGTTATAGGCTATTTTAAAACTAACTATAGTCTAGATGTGCAGAACACTACTTGAAGTAATGAAAAGTAATTTTATTCATAAAAATGAATATTACAATTAAGCACTAATTGCATAAAGAAAAATACAAAATATAAATACCAAAAACCTTATCTACTCCTCGAAAACAGGAATTCCTTAGCTGCTCATGATCTTTGATGCGGGATAACTCTAAGATTGCTAAATATGCAGAAAAAATAGTAAACTAGTTTTTTTAAATTTTTCTAGACATTAAATTTGCAAGCTAAATTTCCAAAATCAAGTAAAGACGAGCAAGAAGAATAGCAATGCAAAGAATCATCATAATTATAGGCATACTCATGCAAAATAATAAAAGTCAGGATCCGAGAATTGAGAAATTCCCGACTTAGGATAGTTAACCTTCAATCAAAATAAAAATTAAGAGTAGGGAAGGGTATTGCCAGTCAGAGATTGTAGATTCAACAGATGAAGAGATTACACAACTCAGATTGGAGCCTGGATGATAAAGCTTCAGTTCCCTTGAAATAAAAAGCTGATCTGGGAGGTCCTGGATGCAAGAGGGCCTCCTCTTTGGAGATGAAGCACCTTGGGGATCCTGCAAGCATCAGGGGTTAGGCAATAAACAACAAAATAATAGAAAGGAAATTGGATGGAAAGAAGAAAGGGAATCAGGGCTCCAATGGCTGGCAGCTAGAAGTGGAAGAAGGCTTCTTCTTCTTGGATGCCTGGATCTCTTTCAACTGGGATGTGGTTGATCTCTTGGGACATGGAAGAATGCTAGGGCAGCAAGGGGCATGGAGAAACTCACAAGAACAGGGGTCGGCCACACTAGAACAAGAACCAGAAAATAAAATACCAGAACTTCAAGACTAATTTTCACCAGAGTTTTGATTTCATGAATAATAAGTTGATTACAAGAGGGGGAGAGGTGGGGTTTATATAGATTTTCCATGCCCTCACCTAGAAAGAATATAAGTCCTCTCCTAGCTAGGTTACAATAACAAAACCCAAACAACTTAGAAATCCCAAACTACTTAGAAATCCCAAACTACTTAGGAATTTGACGTAATCTTCCCTTCTCCACCAAGCTTGGACCAAGTCAAACTTATGGACGCCTCCTTTGATTGGTGTGATGGGCTCATGGGGCAGCAAGGGTGGGCGGCCAAAGGGCTTGGGCGCATGGGCTTTGGGCCTCCTGGAAGCTGGGGTGCCTGGGTCCTGGGGCAAGCATATTCCGGGTATCAAAACAGCATCTTGGTTCTTCATGGACCTGGGCCTTGCATTCTCTTGGGCTGGGATGCAGGTAAGTCTTTGGGATCATGGGGCACCCTGGTATTTGGAATATTTCCTAGCATCTAGAGGCAATATTGCATCTTGAATAGCATCTAGCAGGAATCTAGGCATCTAGAGAGCATCTTGAAGGAATCTGAAGGGTATCTGGGCCTCTAGCTCCTGGATGAGGCCTGTTAGTACTCCAAAGTGCTCCAAAACTGTGTTTCCTCTTCTCTTGTATAAAAATTGAATTCTCACTGGACTCATACTCAAATATAGGACTCCATATAGACTGAACTGGGTTAAGACAAATCAACTAGCCTTAACTTATTACAAGACTCAATCTACCTTATTACAAAATTGTGATACATGACTAAGGTTCTAAAAACTCTAATCAGTAAACCATATAGGATCCAGTGATCTGTGTATGATCCTGGTGTCCCCACCAATTGTCCCAGGGTGGGAGGAACTCGATCCCATCGAATAAGGGTCAATTTGGCTCTTATACTGCTCAAGGAGGGTCTGGATTGAGGCGTTGCAGATCCTCATCAGTGCTCCATAAGTCCTCAGATTCTGGCCGATCTTGCCACCGGACCAAGTACCGCTAATAGCCTCTATCCCAAGTATTGATGGTTTGATCTTCCAGGGTTCTCTCAAACTTTTCCTCACCAATAGGCCAAATGGTATGTGGACACACTCTGGGGTAGGTTCACTCACAAAGAAAGGGAGTGGCTCAAAGGGCTTGTTGGGTATCACTGCTGGATCCCTATACTCTACAAGGTCTAAGATGTTGAAGATGGAGCTAATACCTAAATCAGGTGGTATCTCAAGCGCATAGGCATTGGGTCACTGCTCTTCATTATTTTGGACGGGCCAGCTTCGCGAGCATAAAATTTCTTTACAATCACATAATCCTCTATAGAAAATTTTTTATCTCTCTTTCGGGAATTAGCCAAGTTTTTATTTAGTTCATTACTTATGTTCAGCTTTTGACTAATTTCCTGATGCATATGCTGTGCAGAGGTCAGTGCAGGTGTAGGCATGTGATTCAGGGCTGTGAATTTATTGGACTCGAAATTAACACCTAATAGACTCGACTAGACATCCCTATTAAAGAAAATTTATTGGACTTCTTTGGGTCTAACCTAACACACTATAGACTTTCTAGGTTTGACCCTAGCATGGCATGCACATGAAAATTTACTATAGACTCCTACTAGGTGCCATAGGGTTTTCCAGAAGTAAAATGCAAACATGACATGCTCAATGAAGGAATACAACATGCAAACTCCTATAAAATGCAATCTAATAGTAAAAAAAATAGAAGAAGTTTCAGGAAATGGTAGAAAATAAGAGGTGGATTTAGGGTTAGTCTGGCAGGATAAGAAATAAGGAGATGGCTCAGAGTTAATCAGAAAGAGTAGAATACAAGAAGGGGTTTCAGGGATGAGTCCTAGACTAATGAGATTGACCTTATGGATTTGAGGTAGTCCTACAGGGTCTGCATTATGGAAGAATGGGTCATTAATTTCAGGAAAGAGATCAGTTGGAGTTAAAGGAATGACTTCATCTTGAGGGCACTGATTTAAAGAGATCAGGCCCTTAATAAATTCTTTAGGCTCACAAACCAAAGGACTGGGCTCTATAGTTGGGCTTTGTTTTAGTGGCTCCTTAGGTAAGGTTCTGATAGTAGTATCTAGGTTCTCTTCCTCTAGCTGGTCTTTCACTACAGGTTCAGCTTGGGTGTGGTCAGGTTCAACTAATGTTGGATGGTCTTCTACCTGGTCCAACCTATTGGTTGCTTGGTTATTTGTTTGGTTCATTTGGTTGACCCGGGTGATTAATTGGGCACAAGATTGGTTGAACTTATGGTTCATCTGGACAAACTGATTTGCCATGGCTTTCATAAAAGCCTCAAATTTGAAGTCCATGGTTGTACTGGACTTCCGACTCAACTAACTCTGGGTTGATTTCTATCTGGGTTTTCACTTGGTCAACTAATTCTGGGTTGGCTTCTAACTCTAGGTCACATATAGGTATCTCTTCTTCTAGGTCATCCTGGTGAACCAATGGGATAGTAAGAGGGGTTTGGCTAATAAAAAATTGACTAGGGTCTGGGGTAACAGGGGTGGGTAAACTAAGGGTTATGGATTCATAAGTTATGGGTTTATAGGTTACGAGCTCAAAGGTTATGGGTTTAGTTCTAAGGATCTGGGGTTTAGGAGGGTTACTCTTGTTGGACTTAGTTTGACTAAACATGAGTTCCCTTTAATTTGACTTGAATTCCAAGGCTATGTTATAGGCGGCATTAAGGTTTCGAATTTTCTTTTGAAATAATTCACCCTGGATATCTCTGTGTAGGCCAACTCGAAACCTAGATATGATCTGACACTCATGTTCAACTGTGTAACATGTCCCATAAAACTCATCAAATTGGTCAATGTATTCAGACACATTTTTATTACCCTGACTCAATTCCCACCATTGTCCTAAAAGTTCGCGATCATTGGGTCTGGAGTAATAGGATCTAGAGTCTTAGGATATGTGGTTATGGGATCTGGAGTCATAGGGTCTAGGGTTATAGGGTCTAGGGTCATAGGGTCTAGGTGTTAGAAATTGTATCCCAAAGCCAATTGTCTAGGCTGTAGATGGTTGTGCTAATTTTGTAATTGTATATAAATTTTTAATAAATAAAAGTTATTCTTTTAACTATTCATCATATTTGCATTTTCCTGAAAAGAACTCTTATATGATAGAGTCTTTAGAACTACATTATTTTGATATAGAGAGGATATATCAAGTAGTTCTTAAACTGGTTCATAATCAAAGGATACATTGTTATAGGACGACGATGTAGCAAGTATAGGTTGTTGTATGTCACATTTGTTGGTTGTCCTCTTAACCAAGGAGTGTGGAGACACTGGTGTGACATGCTAGTGAAATGTATGATATCTCACTGAACGTGACCATCTGCGGAGCTCCCTTCTGCCAAAGGGTTGCTTGCAAATGGATATGGGTATATGTGTCCCTCAGACCTGAGGTCATCATGGTAGCTTGCAAACAACTCACTATACTTTGGTGCTGAACTACCTAGATTTCTAATCCAGTGATGGAAGGTTTCTGGATATAGTCAAGTACTTTTGGAGAAGTGGTGGATCAAGATGGAATTGACCTTTTCAAATAGTTTGGAGTGAATGATTCACTGTGTCTCAATTTAGCAAAACCTTGGCTAGGATAATTCTTGTGAGGAGTCGCAGAACTTATGAGATTGAGACATGATTTGGATAAACCAAATTAGGGTTGGCAATCAAATCCTAGGTCATCCTGAGCATTATGAGGTCAAAGGGATGAATTATGCGGTAACCATATGTTAGAGGTTCTAGAGAGGTGCTCTGCATCTTCAACCTATCCGGATGTCGGGTATCATTGCTAGATGAGGACTTTGACTGGTATTGAAAATATTCCAGTGCTACCGGCTTAGTGCTTGAACCTATGGGGTCATACACCATAGGAATTTTCTATCTGATCTTAAGGCTGATTGATGATTAAGAATCGTTTGCCATCACTGGAGGTCAATATGATTGACCATGTTCCAAGTATCGACACTTGCTTGAGTCGACACTTAGGAAGTGTCAACACTTGGGATTTTGCATGAGTCGACACTTGTTGTGACGAGCAGAATTTCTGGAATGTTTTGACTTCGAATTTTGAATTCGAATTTTGATTTTTGGGCATTTTTGGCTTCAGGCTTTCTTGGTATGATAATCATACTTACCTTCTTTGGCTTGGGTTTATTTGGTATGGCCCTTGACTTTCTTCCCCAATCTCTCCTCCTTCCATTTTCTCCCTCTCATGGCCCCCCTTATAAATAAAGGTTATTCTATAGGGCTTTGGCTGATTTTCTGGTTCTTTGTTTTATTTTGTTGGCTGGTTACAAGGTCTCCATGCCACAAGAGAAAAGAGGGAAAAGGGTTTGTGAGATTTTTGGAATTGGGTGTGAGAAATCTAGCATTCAAGCTAGGTCTTGGGAAGAGAGTTTCTTAGGAAGGGTTCCACCTCTCCTACTTGTCTTCCCGGAAGAAGAAGATCGGCCTGAAGGATCCCAAAGAGCTAGCACTCCGAGGGAGTTGATTAGAGTCGAGCCTCGGTGTGAACTACCTATAGAGGCCAGACACGTGTGTGGCTCAAGAGCACCGTCCTTGGAGCATCTGCACTTCATCCTTCAAAGATATAATGGTAAGGTACTTTTATATCTTTATTTCTTTCTTGCTGTTGACATTTCCTTGCATGCTAGATTATTATACTAGATCCTGTTACTGGCAGATCGGTAGATCGTCTTGATCTATCTATCGAGCCTTCTGCCATGCATGTTTTAAAATAATTTTAAAATGCATTCTTTGTGCCTAGCATGTTTGCTATTTACACCTTCAATGGTATCAGAGCAATAGGTTCCTTTTGTAGTATAATGATGCTAGCATGCTTTAACATCACCTTTCTTAAGTATTTGGATTGAGTGCTTCACTATGGCCGTCTGGTCATAGGAGAGAAGTAGAGCTGCAAGACCCTCTCTTCCCATTCAATGGGGCCTCCCATGGCATGTCGGGGTGCCGATGTGATTGACTCTTGAAAAGAAAAATAAGAAGAAAGAAAATATAGATTAAAAAATATTTTAATCTAATGACATAATCATAAAACAAATTTAGATAATATCTAAGAGTTTTGTTTTGATCGGATTTGATTGAAAGTTTAGAGAAACTTCGGATTTGAAATCACTATTTTTGCCCTATGACAGGCCTTGAGTCGACCCTTGACTCGACTCATGTTAGTTGAAGTGTCGACACTTGACCAAGAAGTGTCGACACTTGGGCTCGTGAGTTGACACTTTGCCTTGTAAGTGTCGACTCATGAGTGCTTGCCAGAAAACATGGTGTTATGTTTTCCTCCTGTCTCAGGCCTTGAGTCGACCTAAGTGTCGACATCTAGTGTCGACACTCGCTCTTGGTGAGTTGACACGTGGGATGAAAATGCAGAAAAATAGTGAATTCAAATTTTGATTTGTTGTAAAATTGTTTTACATTTGTAAATTAAAATTATTTTAATATATTAGGGCTATTGAACTTAATTAAGAATTAAGTCACTTTGAATGACTAAGAACTCTAGGAATGTGATTCAAAGATTTTAAGTCATTTCAATAAGCCTTAAGGGTCATGGGTTAGCTTCTATTAGATCCTTATTGGGTTAGACCTAAGTTTAGATGCATTGGACTAAATAGAGAACTAATCTAATCAAATATTGAGTTAAGACTTCTTCTCTATAGATCTCTCTAATAGTTAGATTGATTAGTCCATAGATCTAAATGGACCTAATTTGTGGCTCAGTGATTAGCCCGAGTCTTTAAGCTAGTCTAATCGAGTCTGATGAATCAATTGGTGTCTAAGGTAAGTTTGGCATTTTGATCTTGGTTCTTTGGGGCTACCTCTTACCTGGCCAACTCGATTGGTGTCTAAGGCAAGACGGTTAATGGCGGAACCCAACTCATGATCTCACTAACCTGGCCAATGTGGTCAATCAGAATTGATTGGATAGCTTATTGACTCGTGTTAACCCATGTCATCCAAGGTTAATCAGTCTTGACTGATTTTAGGTGCCCATGGATCATTGGTTATGTGTAACCCTCCTTGATAACTAATGTGGTCAGTGGGAGGTTGATCCATGTCTTCTCATCTTTTATTTTATCACATTAAAATTAAATCCTCTAAATTATTAGGTCCTTTAAAGGATGAAGTTATAAGGATAACCAAGTCCTAGCCTCCCATTATATGGGATGGTAATGGGTCCAGTAGTTGGGTGTTCATTGGCAGATCCAAAGTTCGGGTGTTCATCGGGATATTAGAATTGATGTTCCTAATATGATGGCTTAATACGACTTTCTTAACGGTGGTCAGGTGGGCTGGCTAAAGTCGGGCTTGACTATTTGTTAGTTAGAAGCATTGAATTTTATCATGTTAATGGTTGGACCTAACCGGGACCTTTAATAGGAGGCCCAAAGGCCGATTGAAGTGCATCTTGGAGCAAAACCCAAATACTAGAGGTTACTTGGAGAAGTAATCGATTGAAGAACCAATATTTAGACGTGCATGGATAGACCAGCCAAAGTCGGGCTCATGTTTTGTCTATTGGACTCTGGTACCCACTAAGGAATTAAAGTAATTCCTCGGATTGGAGGTAGAGGCTACCAGTCTAAGCAAAATAGTGAGAGGGACCTTTAGACTAAAGTCCATGTCTTTAAGTTAATAATTCATATACACTAATTAGCTTTGGTTTTCCTTTCATATGTCTTCCAACCCATCACTCCAGTCTCTTCTCGACAACGAGAAGCTCAATGGACCCAACTTTGATAGCTGGTATCAAAGGCTCAAGATTGTCCTGGAGCATGAACGGATCCTATATGTGATATCGAATCCGGCACCTAAGATTCCTGCTCCCAATGCTCGGGGTTTCGTCAGAGACACTTATTAGAAGTGGCTCTCTGACAGGACCACTGTCTGATGCATAATGTTGGCAACGATGAACGACGAGTTCAGTCGTAAGTTCAAGAAAGCCCTGCCAGAGGAAATCCTTCAAAGGCTGAAGGAGTCCTTTGGCATACCTGATGACGTTGAGAGGTATAGGGTCTCCTATGCCATCTACAATGCATGGATGCGTGATGGGGCCTCGATCACTGATCATGTACTGTATATGATCAAGATGATTGAGCGCCTAGGCAAGCTCGGATGTCCCTTGCAAAAATAGCTTAGAAAAGATGCGATTCTGAATTCCCTGCCCTCTTTCTATCTAGATTTTCTTGATCATTATAGAATGAATAAGCCTGCAGTTAACTACCATGATTTGTTGGAGTTATTGCAGACTTATGTGAAAGACCACCATCTGAACAAAGGGGTGGTGAATCTAGTGAGAGGATCTTCGGGAGGGCATCGTCCCTTCAAGAAAAGAAAAAAGAAAAGTAAAGGAAAATATGTGCAAAATGCTTCTGGGCCCGGTCTGGCCAAGAGGGTGAATGCTGATCAAAGCCATGCAGAGTGTTTCTTCTGTAAGATGAGAGGTCACTGGAAGAGGAACTGTCCTCTTTACATTGCATCCCTTGACTCGAACAGGTCTAAGAAGAGAAAGCAGCAGGATGGTCCTGGACAAGGTATTTATATGATAACACTTTATAGTTTCTTTATCTATGTTACTACTAACTAAATATTGGATACAGAAATTTTAATTCACATTTGCAATTCTTTGCAAGGACTTCAAGTTAGTAGAAGATTCGAGGACGGCGAGAGATTCTTGAACGTGGGAAATAGAAACTGAGTTCCAGTCTTGGCGTTGGGAGTCCTCAAACTTGTTTTCGAGTCCCATACTATCATTTTGAATGAGTGTCATTTTTGTCAATCTTTTATTTTAAATGTCATTTCTGTAGGCCAATTGGCCGTGTATGGTTATGAACTATTAATGAAAAATGATATTTGCAAAATCATTTGGAATGGTTCTGTAGTATTGATTGGATAAATGCATGATGGCATTTATGTATTATCGTGACCTGTTAGTGTAATATACACGTCTAGCAAATGCCCTAGGATAGATAATGTCAGCGAAGCATACCTGTGACATTGTAGGATAGGTCATATTAACAGGAACAGGATAAACATGTTGAAAAGTGAGGGTCTCCTCGATTTTAGTGAAGATAGTTCACTTCCAACCTGTGAGTCCTGTCTTCTTGGAAAAATGACAAAGTTACCTTTTACTAGAAAAGGTGAACGAGCCAAAGAGATTCTGAGTCTATTGCATTATGATGTATATGGACCCATGAATGTTAGTGCCAGAGGTGGGTATGGTTATTTTATTATATTTACAGACGACCTTTCAAGGTATGGTTATGTCTTCTTGATGAGACATAAATCTGAATCGTTTAAAATATTCAGGCGATATCGTAGTGAAGTAGAAATACAAACTGGAAAGTGTATCAAAACTCTTCGATCCGATCGAGGTAGTGAATACCTTTCGGGTGAGTTTCTGACATATCTCGAGGAGAATGGGATTCTCTGTCAGTGGATACCTCCAGGGATAGCTCAATTAAATGGAGTGTCTGAGAGGAGGAATCGAATCCTATTAGACATGGTTCGGTCCATGATGGGCTTTGCTTCTCTACCGCTATCATTTTGAGGATATGCTCTAGAATCAGCCTGTTACCTTCTGAATAGGGCTCCAAGTAAATCCGTTAGCAAAACACCATATAAGATATGGACTGGACGTAAGTCGACACTATCACACCTTCGGGTATGGGGGTGCCCGGCTTATGTA
Organism: Areca catechu; assembly: GCA_021397845.1. Classification (NCBI taxonomy): domain Eukaryota; kingdom Viridiplantae; phylum Streptophyta; class Magnoliopsida; order Arecales; family Arecaceae; genus Areca; species Areca catechu. The sequence goes on along the minus strand of CM038040.1, from coordinate 3,446,457 downwards.
AAATATTTAGAAATGGACAAACTTGGACCTAGGACTGACCGGTGCCTATTTATTGGGTATCCAAAAGAGTCTAAGGGGTATTACTTTTACTTGGCTAAGGAACAAAAGTTGTTTGTCAGTCTTAGGACTATCTTTTTGGAAAAGGAGTTCCTTGATGAAGGGACTGTAGCCATTAAGATTGAACTTAATGAAGTTCAACAAGTAGATGAACCAATACACTTAAGGAACAACATAAAATCGGCTGTAATTAGATCACACCTAGAGTCCACATAAGAACCATTAAGGAGATCCGGTAGGGTACCGAGTCGACCGGACAGATACTACGATTTCTTGATCTGGGATGGTGATCCCATTGAACTTGATGAGACAATGAGGATCCGATCACCTATATGGATGCGATGTAGAGGTCCAACTCTGAAAAATGGCTGGAAGCCATGAAATCCGAAATGGAGTCCATGGAGATCAGCAATGTATAGACATTGGTTGATCCACCTGAAGGGATAAAACCCATTGGGTGCAAATGGATTTTCAAGAGGAAAAGGGGCGCAAATGGGTAGGTAGAGACCTATAAAACCTGTTTGGTTGCCAAGGGATATTGTCAATGTTATGGTATTGATTATGACAAGAAGTTCTCTCCTGTGGTAATGCTCAAATCTATTCGGATCATGCTTGCTTTAGCAGCACACTTTGACTATGAAATCTGGCAAATGGATGTCCGAACAGCTTTCCTGAATGGTGAGCTGGAAGAGGAGGTGTATATGATACAACCTAAAGGATTCACATCCACAGATGAGTCAAAGGTGTACAAGCTTCAAAAGTCCATCTATGGACTGAAGCAAGCATCACGGAGTTGGAATATACGATTTGATAAGTGTATCAAGTCGTATGGCTTTGTTAGGAACGGAGAAGAACCTTGCATTTATAAATGGGCTAATGGTTCTATGATTCTATTCCTTGTATTGTATGTGGATGACATTCTCTTAATCGGGAAAGACATCCCAACACTACAAGGAATAAAGGTCTGGTTGTCATCTCTGTTCTCTATGAAGGACTTGGTTGAAGCCTCTTACATATTGGATATGAAGATCTATGAGATAGATCTAAGAGGCTTCTGGGACTATCCCAGTCTATATACATCGACACTATGTTGAAACGGTTCAGCATGAAAAATTTCAAGAAAGGCTATCTCCCGATAGGCACTGGAATTGGTCTCTCCAAAGAGGATTGTGCGACAACTCCTGAGGAGAGAGAGTGTATGAGTAGAATCCTATATGCTTTGACAATGAGTTTTATCATGTACGCCATGACATGTACTAGACCAGACATGGCATACTCACTAGGCATAGTGAGCAGATACTAGTCTGACCAAGGTGAAGCTCATTGAAAGGTGGTAAAGACCATCCTTAAGTATTTGCGAAATACTAAGGACCAATGGCTGATTTATGGAGAACCTAATTTGAAACTTGTGGGGTACACTGACTCCAGTTTCCAGTCGATAAGGATGATAGCAAGAGTGTGTCAGGATTTGTCTTCATCTTAAATGGTGGAGCGATCTGCCAGAAAAGTTCCAAGCAGCCTTTTATGGCAGACTCAATATGCGAAGCAGAGTACATTACAGCATCGAATGTGTTGGGATTTGCGTGGTGCTCCCAAGCTTTGGAGAGACTTGGAAGACCATGTCAGGGATGCTGGAGGCAATCCCTGGGTGCTTGGAGGCATGCCAAGCATTTCCTGAAGGTGTTCCAGGAGGCTCGAGATCTGGGTTTGGAGATCTTGAGGTTGGAGTCGGCTTGGGCTATGGAGGAGTCGACTCTTGCTGGTCGATAGAAGGTTTGAGTTCTGGTCGAGTCGGCTCGAGGTCTGTTCGAGTTGACTCGTGGTCTGGTCGAGTCAACTCGAGGTCTATTCGAGTCGACTCTTTTGACAGGTTTAGATCTCATGTGTTGGCCTGGGGGGAGAGAGAGAGTTTTGTTGGGCTGAGTCATGTTGACTCAGGGCTATATATATATCTTGTACAAGAGGTACATAGGTGGTAGCAAGAAGTGAGCCGAAGTGCTCTTTCTCTCTAATTCTTGATTTCTTCTCTCTCCCTCTCTCTAGTTCTCTCAATCGTTGGCAGCCCCATGGAGGCACACCTCCATGATGGGAGTGGATGGTGTGCCCCAATCCTTCCCTGGTGATGATTCCTTTCATGTCCATGGCAGCATCAAGTCGATCCTGGGCATTCCACGAAGTCGGGTGAGATGTCTCATTCCTCAACATTTGGTATCAGAGCAGATCTTGCTCTGACATTTGGTATCAGAGCTTCTTGATGCGGTGGCATGAAGGAAGAAGGGAAGAAGAAACAGATCTCTGGTTGTGAGATCTGGATGAGGCTGCATGTGCGCATATCGGAAGCATGGATCTACCGGAGATCTCGTCGGGGGATGAGATCGGAAGTGAAGGCCTGCTACCCTCAATGGGAGAGAATTCTAGATCATGCCAGAGATGGAGATCTGGCGGATGGCCCGGTGGCGACAAATGTGATCAAGATCATGATGGCACGGCTAGAGTTCAGATTCTTGGATCTGAAAGCCGTGGAAGATCGTCGGCCTAGGGGGTCATGGAGTCTGGGTCTGGATCTGTGGATCTCCAATGGAAACAAAGATGTTTTCAGCAGATCTGGATGGCTCGGCGGCGATGGATGAAAATCTAGATCGCGTTGGCATGGATCGGAGGGACTTTCAGTCTTCCCTTGTACTGGAACATGATGGCCATGGTGGTGGAGAGAATGCCCAATCAGGGGCATGGCTGCTAGGAAGAAAAAGAAGTGCATGCCATCACAACGAGCTGGCTCGGCCATCACAGAGCCGGCTTGGTCAGAGAATGTAGGAGCTGTGCATGTTGCAGAGACGGCTCGGTCGTCGCATAGTCGGCTCGGGTAGAGGATACAGGTGTGTCAGGCAATGGAGTCAGCTCGGGCAGAGAGGCCTCCGGTTGCAGAGTAGCAGAGCTTGCTAGGGCATGGTGTCGCTGGGCACGAGACATCGCGGGAGCGGAGTAGTCACGACACGGCGCGGGGCGTAGACGACGATGCAGGTCACGAGCACGGCACAGGGAAGAGATGGTGGTGCAGCTCACCGATCATGGGTGCGGACGTGGTGTAGGGTCAAGGACACGGCATGCGGGCGGTCACCGATCGCATAGATGGCATGCGACAGCGCGCGTCGGTCGTCGGTGGCTCGGCACGGCTCCGAGTGGCCATCGGAGTCTTGGTATGGCGGTCGGAGGCGATGGCGGCGACTGGGAAATGCTGTGGTCCATGGTTTCTGCCGTGGACCGACAGCCATGGCAGTGATAGACCACGCGAACCATTGGTTTGGTTCACGATGGACCGGCGGTTTATGTTTGCTATGCTTTGAAATTCGTGCTAACTCATTTTTCTGGCAATTTCGGGCTCAATCGAACTCTGATTTGAGTCCCGTCTACATTGTTGGATTCCATTTTTCGAGCTCTTTATGTTGAGCTAGGTTGGATCTGGTGATGCAGTCAGATCATAAGTGATGTGGAGATCGTGGTGCAGCGGCCATGTGTGCAGGCAGCTTGAGCAAGTTTGTTCTATCTTCGGCTCTCCAAGACAAACAGAGGTTTGTGGTGTTGGGAGCAGTGTGGTGGTCTACTAGTTGTGTGGATCTCATCAAGGATGATGGATCCTATGGTGCAGGTGCTTGCGACGGTGGTGCAGAGCTACGGGTCCTATGCTGTGGAGCATTGACAGGTCGGGCGATCTGTGGTTCAATAGAGGTGGAGCGACACACACCGGAGATCTTCAAAGCATGAGTGGTAGCTCCATCGGTAGTGGACCAGGCTCTTGGTCACTGTGGAGGAGAGCGATCGGTAGGTCTCCAGCTACCTTGATCATGATGGAGCTGTACATGGGTGTGGTATCTCACGTGACTGGAGGTGGGTCTTGGGAGTTGATTAGCTCAGGAAGACCGAGTACATCAGCAGAGGTTGATGGAGGCTAGCAGCTCAGGGAGACCAGGGACAGGTCTCAGAGAGCACCAGGGAGGTACATCAGCAGAGGTTGATGGAGGCTGGTAGCTCAGGAAGCACCAGGGAGGTCTCAGGAGACCCGGGTACATCAGTAGAGTCTGGGACATGATCATGCAGTCTATGGACAGGCTGGGACATGATGATGCAGCCACTGGAGTTGATAGAGGCTGGCATCTCAGGGAGTGCCAGGAATGCCATGCAGCCTAAAGATAAGTTGGGACATGACGGACATCATGCAGCCTATGGACAGACTGGGACGTGATGGAGCAGCCACTGGGGATGGTTGCTATGTCCAGTTGCTGTATTTGAGGAGTTGGGATGAGCTCCTAAGTTTCGGAGGTTCCTGCGGGGTTGCAGAGTATCTGAGACGATCTCGAAGAGGTCCATGGTATGTGGAGGGTCCGAGGAGACAGCGACTGGGTACGAGATTCAGGTCATGCTCAGCAGGGTAGCGTTGATAGGCTAGCCTCGGGGGTTTCTTTTTGTGGCTTCAGGGTGACTTCAGTTTCAAGTGGAGCACCGGTGACAGGTAGCTTCACGGGTGGACCAGTTTTTTACACATGTTCAGAGCGAGAGGACATCAGGGGTGCACTTAGCTAGGTGGAGCTGAGAGTGCAGAGTATGGCATGGCTCTATGGAGATCGTGTCAGGTAGAGCTCCAGTTACAGCGAGTGCTGGTTCAGGTTTGCTGCGTTCTCTCCAGGAAAGTCCAAGAACAAACTGATGCAGCTGCCATACAGAAGGAAAGCAACAATCTGTGATGCCAGGATATGAGTTAGGATCTTCAGCTATGGAGGCAGTCATCCTAGAGGTCTCCAGGTGATATCAACAGCTGGAGGATATTGGCAGAGGCGTGGATATCCACATAGTGCTGTCAGGACACGTAGTTACAGCAGGGTGTGTGTTGAGGATATTGTCAGGTTTGCCAAAGCTTAGGGGCATCAAGGTAGAGATTGTTGGGATTTGCATGGTGCTCCCAAGCTTTGGAGAGACTTGAGAGACCATGGCAGGGATGCTGGAGGCGATCCCTAGGTGCTTGGAGGCATGCCAAGCATTTCCTGGAGGTGTTCCAGGAGGCTCGAGATCTGGGTTTGGAGATCTTGAGGTTGGAGTCGGCTTGGGCTATGGAGGAGTCAACTCCTGCTGGTCGATAGCAAGTTTGAGTTATGGTTAAGTCGGCTTGAGGTCTGTTCGAGTTGACTCGTGGTCTAGTCAAGTCAGCTCGAGGTCTGTTCGAGTCGACTCTTCTGACGGGTTTAGATCTCATGTGTTGGCCTAGGGGGAGAGAGAGAGTTTTGTTGGGTTGAGTCATGTTGACTCAGGGCTATATATATATATCTTATACGAGAGGTCCATAGGTGGTAGCAAGAAGCGAGCCGAAGTGCTCTTTCTCCCCAATTCTTGATTTCTTCTCTCTCCCTCTCTCTGGTTCTCTCTATCATTGGCAGCCCCATGGGGGCACACCTCCATGACGGGAGCAGATGGTGTGCCCCAATCCTTTCCTGGTAATGATTCCTTTCATGTCCATGGCAGCATCAAGTCGATCCCGGGCATTCCGCGGAGTCGAGCGAGATGTCTCATTCCTCGACATTTGGATTAGAGTAGATCTTGCTCTGACAGGATGCAGCGAAGGAAGCTGTGTGGTTGTGGAAGTTCCTTGGCGAGTTGGTAGTGGCACCTTTCTTGGATGGTCCTATTCCGGTGTATTGTGACAGCACTGGAGCCATTGCTCAAGCCAAAGAGCCAAAGTCTCATCACCACACAAAACATATTTCGTGGTGCTATCATCTTGTACGAGAGATCATGGAACGAGATGACATTGACCTTTAGAAGATCGATGGAATGGAGAACCTAGCTGACCCCTTCACTAAAGCCGTCAGAATTCAAGAGTTCGACAGTTGTAAATAGAAAATGGGAATTAGATTTTGTGCCAATTGGCTTTAGTCCAAGTGGGAGTTGTTGGGAATTGTGTCCCAAAGCCAATCGTCTAGGCTGTAGATGGTTGTGCTAATTTTATAATTGTATATTAATTTTTAATGAATAAAAGTTATTCTTTTGGCTGTTCATTACATGTGCATTTTTCTGAAAAGAACTCTTGTGTGATAGAGTCCTTAGAACTACATTGTTTTGATAGAGAGGATATATTAAGTAGTTCTTAAATTGGTTCACAACCAAAGGATACATTATTATAGGATGACGATGTATCAAGTGTAGGTTGTTGTATGTCATATTTATTGGTTGTCCTCTTAACCAAGGAGCGTGGAGATACTGTTGTGACATGCAAGTGAAATTGTGACATCTCACTAAACGTGACCATCTCCGGAGCTCCCTTCTGCCAAAGGGTTGCTTGCAAAGGGATATGGGTATATGTGTCCCTCATACTCGAGGTCACCATGGCAGCTTGCAAGCAACTCACTATACTTTGATACCGGACTACCTGGATTTCTAATCCAGTGATGGAAGGTTTTTGGGTATAGTCAAGTGCTTGTGGAGCAGTGGTGGATCAGATGGAATTGACCCCTCCAAATAGTTTGGAATAAATGACTCACTGTGTCTCAATTTAGCAAAACCTTGGCCAGGGTAGTATTTATGAGGAGTTGCAGAACTTGTGAGGTTGAGACACGATCTGGATAAACAAAATTAGGGTTGGCAGTCGAACCCTAGGTCATCCTGAGCATTATAAGGTCAAATGAATGAATTATGCGGTAACCATATGCTAGAGGTTCTAGAGAGATGCTCTACATCTTCGACCTATCCGAACGTTGGGTATCATTGCTAGATGAGGATTTTGACTGGTATTGGAAATGTTCAAGTGCTACCGGCTTAGTGTTTAAACCTATGGGGTCACACACCAAAGGGGTTTTCTATCTGATCTTAAGGTTGATCGACGATTGAGAATCGTTTGCCATCACCGGAGGTCAATATGATTGACCATGTTCCAAGTGTCGACACTTGCTTGAGTCGATACTTGGAAAGTGTCGATACTTGGCATTTTGCATGAGTCGACACTTGCTATGACGAGCATAATTTCTGGAATGTTTTGATTTCGAATTTTGAATTTGAATTTCGATTTTTGGACATTTTTGGCTCCAGGCTTTCTTGGTATGATAGTCATACTTACCTTCTTTGGCTTGGACCCATTTGGTATGGCCCTTGACCTTCTCTCCCAATCTCTCCTCCTTCCCTTTTCTCCCTCTCATGGCTGCCCTTATAAATAAAGGTTATTCTATAGGGCTTTGGTTGATTTTCTAGTTCTTTGTTTTATTTTTTGGCTGGTTACAAGGTCTCCACACCACAAAAGAAAAGAGGGAAAAGGGTTTGTGAGGTCTTTAGGAATGGGTGTGAGAAATCTAGCATTCAAGCTAAGTCTTGGGAAGAGAGTTTTTTAGGAAGGGTTCCACCTCTCCTTCTTGTCTTCCCGGAAGAAGAAGATCGGCTCGAAGGATCCCGAAGAACTAGCACTCTAAGAGAGTTGATCAGATTCGAGCCCCGGTGTGAACTACCTGTAGAGGCCAGACATGTGTGTGGCTCAAGAGCACCGTCCTTGGAGCATCTGCACTTCATCCTTCAAAGGTATAATGGTATGGTACTTTTATATGTTTGTTTCTTTATTGCTATTGATGTTTTCTTGCATGCTAGATTATTATACTAGATCCCGTTGCGGGCAGATCGGTATATCGTCTTGATCTATCTACCGAGCTTTTTGCTGTGCATGTTTTAAAATAATTTTAAAATACATTCTTTCTGCCCAGCATGTTTGTTGTTTTCACCTTCACTAGGGTCATATGATCTAAGGTCATAGGATCTAGAGTCATAGGATCTAGGTAGGTATTTTTTCCTAAGTTTTCTTTTCATGGCTATCCGGTAGTTATGGGTTTTCCTTCTAGTCTAGACATTCTCTCAACTTCATTCCAGTATATCTTAGCCTGGCAAACTAACTTAGGTTTGGCAAACATGAACTGATCTCTTTCAGAATAGGAATGACTTTCAACATACAGATCCACATCTCTTTCCCACCTAAGATAATTGTCAAACTTAGCATCACTACCAAATTTATCTACTTGTAACACAATGTACCTAGTGGCTCTCCTAGGGTTGGGCTCCATGGTCATACTAGGTTAGGTTGGGTTGAGGCTACTGGTATTGGGTTTTTAATCTAGTGGTCATGCAAATGCGCAAACAATCAAGGTGAAATGATGCAGCCAAGCATGCAAGGGTTAGTACAAACTAGGATTTCCTAGTCCTAGAGCCAAAACTGAGTGGGTCAGCTCAACTTACACCCAACTCAATAACTAATCCTTCCTCTAGCCAGGTAGGGTGTGGGAGTGTGGGTGGCCCCCTGCTTTCGCAAGGATCCAATTAAAAACCATAACATCACTTTGGTCGTTTGACTTTGGATCCCTAGCCTTAGACACTAGATTCCAGTAATAGTTAGAGAGTTGACTGCACTAGTTGGCCCACATAATTCGGTCCCGACCTGTTGGTGTCACCTAGCCCTCCAGGGCAAATTAGGTCTAATTAATTTTAATTTAGGCTTGGGTCAGTATGATAGTGGTTGTTTTGGGCCCAGGACAGGTGATGAAATCCTGCCCTGATGTTAGATAGCAATTGCACTTAAGATTAGGTTAATCAGATGATGGCACTCAATGAGTCCTAATGCAACTAATAACAATCAGAAAATAAAATATTTTTTTAGCCTTTTATGAGATGACAAGTTAGGTTTAAGTTAACTGGGGTTAGCAAACAAAATTTGGCTTGAGATTTGGAGGGTTTGGAAGTTGGTTAGGTTTGGTTCAGTCAAAGTGTAGAAATAGCAGAATTCAGGAAATTAGTGTTTCAGAAGATATAGATTTTTACATGGATTTCGATGTAGAAAGAATTCAAAAAAAACACATAACGGAGGATGAATGGTGATGATGAACACTACCAAATTTTATGCAAAACAAAAATCAGATGGTGATGCAAATCCTAGGGTTTTCAGACTGATGCAGAAATCTCAGGATTTCAGTTAGGGTTTCTAAAATGCTAGATTTTAGAGAATTAGGTTTTCTGTAAAATTAATTTAAAATTATAAAAATTACCAAGACAGAATAGAGGACACGTGAAAATCTCACAAAAAAAAAAATATCTAAGATGCCGAAATTGATCGAACCCTAGAACTCTAATGCAGGTGACAGGATGCAGAAATTAGGGTTTGGGATTCTCATGCAAATGAAAACTATCCTAAACCTACTATGATACCGAACTGATGCGGGATGACTCTAAGATTGCTAAATATAAAGGAAAAATAGTAAACTAATTTTTTATAATTTTTTTAGACATTAAATTTGTAGGCTAAATTTCCAGAATCAAGTAAAGACGAGCAGGAAGAGTAGAAATACAAAGAATCATCATAATCGCAGGCATACCATGCAAAATAATAAAAGTCAGGACCCGAGAATTAAGAGATTCCCGGCTTATCATAGTTAACCATCAATCAAAACAGAAATTAAGAGTAGGGAAGGATATTACCAGTCAGAGATCGTAGATTCAACAGACGAAGAGATCACACAACTCAGGTTGGAGTCTGGATGATAAAGCTTCAGTTCCCTTGAAGTAAAAAGATGATCTGGGTGGTCCTGGAGCCAAGAGGGCCACCTATTTGGAGGTGAAGCACCTCGGGGATCCTACAAGCATCGGGGGTTAGGTGATAAACAACAAAATAATAGAAAGGAAATTGGATGGAAAGAAGAAAGGGAATCAGGGCTCCAATGGTTGGTGGCTAGAAGTGGAAGAAGGCTTCTTCTTCTTGGACGCCTGGATCTCTTTCAACTGGGGCATGGTTGATATCTTGGGATGTGGAAGAATGCTAGGGCAGCAAGGGGCATGGAGAAACTCACAAGAACAAGGGTCGGCCATACTAGAACAAGAACCAGAAAATAAAACACCAGATCTTCAAGACAAACTTTCACCAGAGTTTTGATTTCATGAATAATAAGTTGATTACAAGAGGGGGAGGGGTGGGGTTTATATAGATGTTCCCATGTGATGCGGGATGGGAAGTGGAGGAGGATCGCTGGCGGGCATAGAAGTCATCAGGGGATTAGGGCTTGCACTCAAGAATAGGGAACCCGGGCGTCACACCCACTCCAGTCCAAAGAAAAACTCAAAACTCAGTTCAAAATAATTTTTTGTTTGTATGTATAAGAAAAATGATGTTTAATACAAGAGGGGAGGGGCGGTATTTATAGATTCACCCCAGGGTACATTACTTGAGAGCTAAGAAATCCTGACTTATGGGCCAAGAAATCCTGGTGGACCTGGTCAATAGTGGGCCTGTCTTGGATTGGAGCTCTCTTTTGCAGGCTTAGCGGCATGAAAGGGTCCAGGTGCATGAAGGCAAGCTCTGGTTTGGGGGGCCTGGTGAATCTCCTGGCTGCGAACTCTCCTCTTGTACATGACCTGAATGGACTCGATCAGACTTCACTGAACTAAATGATTGGACCTGACTAAGTGGACTCAACTGACTTAGTTGTCTTACTTTATTACAGGACTCAATTGACTTACTTCATTACAGGACTCAAGTAACTCAGGACTAATGGACTACAGGATTCGACAAAATTGTAATAGACTTCGGGTCCCCATCATTCCCCTGCGGTGGAGAGAACTCGACTCCGTTGAGTCAGGCTCAGTAGGGTTGATGGAACCGAAACCAATCAAAAAGGGACTCCAAGGCTGGGTTCACCCATTTTTATTTTTTTTTTTTTTCCAAGTTTTCTTTTTTATCATCTCTGCACTAAAAACTATGTAGTTTTGGAAGTCGTGCAGTGCTAAAATTCATGCTGCTCCAGAAAGCGTGCTGAAGTCGACAACAGTGCTGGGAGCTGCATTCATGTTCGTGCTGGAGCATCTCTTCTCCACGGTCTGAAAGGAAACAGAGCAGGGGAGGATGTCTGGTGGGGCTCGCTGGCATTGGCACCGGGCGGAGGATGATGCCGGTAGGGGAGGAAGAGGGCCGGACGAATGGCACGTGGCGACAGCGTTCGGCGATGTTGGGAGCGCGGGCGACAGTGGAGGCACGGGCAGCGGCCTTCTGATGGAGAAGAGAGGAGCACGCGGCATGGGGAACACGTGGAGCCGGCAGCACGGGGAAGGGCACGGGCGGCGCCCCTGGCCTGGCGGTGACTTGCACGGGGGCCGCAAGAGGGCGGGCGCCCATGGGAGCTAGGGGGAAGCCCGGCATCTGTAGCGGATTAATGACATGTGGATGGGATGCTGCAACCGGCTGCGCGGTCGAGGCCGGGGTTGGCGAGGGCGGCGGCAGTGGCCTGGGCCTTGGTGCGGGACTCATTGGGGCAGAGGGGTACGGCGAGGGACGTGAGATCCCTCTGGGGAAGGGGGGTTGGGGCGTCGGCTGCAGGCGGTGAGCAGGAACATGGGGATTTGGGAGGCTTCATGAGATAGAGGCAGAGGTGGAGACTTGATCAGAGGTGATGCTGGAGACGGGCTTCACGGGTGATGGAGAGGTGAGGGGCTCAGGTGCAGGACGTTAACGGACCTCGGTGGCTGACCGAGGTTTGAGAAGCCTTGCACATAGAGATCTGGATAGGAGGAACGATGGGAAGTCGGGGAGGAAGAGAAAACCCTAATCCGCTGGGCTCTGATACCAAGTTGATGCGGGATGGGAAGTGGAGGAGGATCGCTGGCGAGCATAGAAGTCACCAGGGGATTAGGGCTTGCACTCAAGAATAGGGAACCCGGGCATCACACCCACTCCAATCCGGAGAAAGACTCAAAACTCAGTTCAAAATAATTTTTTGTTTGTATTCATAAGAAAAAAGATGTTTAATACAAGAAGGGAGGGGCGGTATTTATAGATTCATCCCAGGGTACATTACTTGAGGGCTAAGAAACCCTGACTTGTGGGCCAAGAAATCCCGGTGGACCTGGTCAAAGTGGGCATGTCTTGGACTGGAGCTCTCTCTTGTGGGCTTGGCGGCATGAATGGGTCCAGGTGCATGAAGGCCAGCTCTGGCCAGGGGGGCCTGGTGAATCTCCTGGCTATGAACTCTCCTCTTGTACATGACCTGATTGGACTCGATTAGAGTTGACTGGACCTGACTAAGTGGACTCAACTGACTCAGTTGTCTTACTTTATTACAGGACTCAATTGACTTACTTCAGTATAGGACTTAAGTAACTCAGGACTAATGGGCTGCAGGACTCGACAAAATTGTAATAGACTCGGGTCCCCATCATTACAAGTTGATGCGAGACAGAGCGGGGGAGGATCGCTGGCGAGCGTAGAAGTCACCAGGGGATTAGGATTTCGGTGGTTGTAGAGTTTGACATAGATCTTGATGCTGAAAAATATCAAAAAAAATTTGGAATAGAGGATTGACAGTGATGTTGAAACCTACCAAATTTCATGTAGAAAAAAAATCATATGATGATGCAAACCTAGGATTTTCTGGACTGCTATAGAAATTATCAAGATTCTGTTAGGGTTTCTATTATGCCAAATTTTAGAGATCTAGGGTTTCAGTAAAATTAATTAAAAATTTTGATAATTACTAAGATAGAACAGAGGACATGAAGTGCAAATTTTACAGAATAATAAAATATTTATGATATCAAAATCAGATGAAACCTAGACATCTATTGCAGTGGACAGAATGCAGAATTAGGATTTGTGAATGTGATGCAAATAAAAAATTGTCATAAACCCGCTCTAATACCAAACTGATGCAAGATGACTCTAAGAATGCTAAATATGTAGGAAAAAACAGTAAACTAATTTTTTTGTGATTTTTAGATTTAGGTTTGTTGGCTAATTTCTCAAAGTAAAGTAAAGAACTAGCAGGTATTCAGCAATTCTAAGAATCAACTTGTTGCAGGCTGAATCACGCAAGATAACTAAAAGACAGGACCTGAAAATTGAGAAATTCCTAGCTTAGGATAGTTAACTTCAATCATATCAGATAATAAGAGAATGAAATGTTTCTTACCAATCAGAGATTGAAACTTTGCAGTGGAAAGGATCACTCACACTCTGATTGGAGCCTGGAAGAAGAAGCTTCAGTTCCTTGAATCAGATGGCTGATCTGGACCTGGCTTGAAGGCAAGGAAAGCCTCCTCTAAGGAGGTGAAGCACCTCGAGGATCCTGCAAGCATCAGGGTCAATCAAAACAGCAATTAAACAAAGGAATAAGAAGCTAGGGTTTAGAATTGAAAAAAAACTAGGTTTAGGTGTGGATGTCCCGGGGAAGAAGCAGTTGCTTGATTGTGGCAATAGCTAGGGCATCTTCCTCTAGGCATGGCTGATCTCCAGGGATGCAAAAGGATGCTAGGGCAGCAGGGATTTGATCTAGGAATACAAGGAGAGCACTCAAAGAGAGAATCAAACTTAAACTCAAGACAATTCAGCAAAATCTCAGCAAAGGTTTATTCATAAGAAATATATGATTACAAGAGAGGGAGGGGTGGGGTATTTATAAAGTTCCCATGCCCTCACTAACCATGGTTACACTTGGGTTACAAGTCTTCTTCCAAATTGGAATACAAGTTCTTTCCTAGCTAGGTTAGAAAAACAAATCCCCATTAGGTTAGGAATTGACCTAGTCTTCTCATTTTTCCTTCATGCTTTGACTATTCCACTCAAGGACATCTCTTGGACTTGGTCAACACTTCAAGGATGCCTAGAAGGGCGTGTTGGGCTTCTACGGGCAACAAGGGGCGGTCAACACTTCAAGGATGCCTAGGAGGGCATGTTGGGCTTCTAGGGGTAGCAAGGGGCCGGCCCAAAGGGGCTTGGATGCATGGGTTTGGGCCTCTGGAAGCTGGGGTGGCCTGGTAGCCTGGTAGCAGGAATATTCCATGGAATCTTGCTTTTTTAAGGCTTGGGCTTGGCACTTGGACTTGATTTATTTGGACTAGGATGTAGAGGGACCTTTGGAATCATGGATGCCCTGATTTGGGAATATGCTCTGGCATCTGGACTAGAATCCGGATATCTGGAGGGTATCTGGAAGGAATCAGAATTTCTGGAAGCATCTTGGATCGTGAGTTGTCACACAAAATCCACTAGGCTGATGTAGTGGCCTCTGACTCCTAGATGTGGCATGTTGGAACTCCAAAATAGGGTAACCTCATCTCTTGTACAAAAATTGAGCTCATACTGGACTCATAACTGATGTACAGGACTCAAAATAATGACTAGGTTGAGGGTCGAGACAAATCAACTAACCTCAACTTATTACAGGACTCAATCTTAATTTATTACAAAATTTGATACATGGCTAGGTAAACCAAATAGGGCCCAGTAATCTGTGTCTGATCTTGGTGCCCCCACCACCATGCCCTCTCCTAGAAAGAATACAAGTCCTTTCCTAGCTAGGTTACAATAACAAAACCCAAACAACTTAAAAATCCTAAATTACCTAGGAATTTGACCTAGTCTTCCCTTCTCCACCAAGCTTGGACCAGGTCAAACTTATGGACGCCTCCTTTGATTGGCGTGTTGGGCTCATGGGACAGCAAGGGTGGGTGGCCAAAGGTTTTGGGTGCATGGGCTTTGGGCCTTCTAGAAGCTAGGGCGCCTGGGTCCTTGGGCAAGCATATTTCGAGTATCAAAAAGCATCTTGGTTCTTCATGGACCTGGGCCTTGCATTCTCTTGGGCTAGGGTGTAGGTAATTCTTTGGGATCATGGGGTGCCCTAGTATTTGGAATATTCCCTAGCATCTGGATGGATCTGGCAGCTAGAACAATATCTAGAAGGAATCTGGGCATCTAGAGAGCATCTTGAAGGAATCTGAAGGGTATTTGGGCCTCTAGCTCCTAGATGAGGCCTATTAGTGCTCCAAAGTACTCAAAAACTGTGTTTCCTCTCCTCTTATACAAAAATTGAACTCTCACTGGACTCAAACTCAAGTACAAGACTCTATATAGACTGGACTGGGTTGAGATAAATTAACTAGCCTCAACTTATTACAAGACTCAATCTACTTTGTTACAAAATTATGGCACATGACTAAGGTTCTAAAAACCCTAATCAGTAAACTATATAGGATCCAGTGATCTGTGTCTGATCGTGGTGTCCTCACCAATCTTTCCTTCCTCTCCTTCTATGCTAAGGTTCTAGAGGGACTCCAGGGAGTTGCTTCCCCCAGATAAAGGTAAAGAAGCATTTTTATAGGGTTTTACAAGGAAAAAGTTCTCATAGGTTTCCGATTTAGGACTAAACAAGAGACTCAAACAAGTGGCTAAGATTTAGCTTTACATTAGATTAATGGTTGGACGATGAACCCAAATTCCCATAGTAGTAGGCTTCCAACTCCCCTTTAAATTAGTATTTGATCATCTAAAAACTTTTGGGCCCTTGAATTGCTTTGAGATCCATGCATGTCCCTTCCTTCCATTGGGTGCTTTGAGACCTGTCATCCAGCGCTGCCACCATCTTGGACCGCAGCTGCCACGGTCTGGACCAATGCCAGAACCTCATCAAACTTGCTGCCGAAGCTCCTCATGCCACCAAGAGCCACCATCGGGAAGAAGACCAATGATATGGTGGAGGTGGTGGATGGAGAACGAATAGAGGGGATGCCCGATGGCTGTAAAGGAGATGAGTGGATGGGAGAATGACCGGGAAGGAAGATGGAAGATGGGTGACTCCGGCAGCTCGACGGCAGTGCATAGCAACCAGTGTTCATGCTTCCTTAGGACAAAGAGGAGAAGATGATGACCCACCATGAGTTTCGCCAGATCGTTGCTAGATCTTGGCAACTCGGGACAGGGAGGAGGTTCTCCGGTGATGAGGATGGTGGATGGCAACTCCGATAGCGATAGGACAACATTTTTGGGCTGAAAACCATTCACGATCCATGGCTCTATGCCATGGACCGGTGGCCATGGCTGCTTATGGACCACAGGGTGCTTTCTAGACCATTTAATTGGTCCATGGTAGACCATTTGCTCCAATTACTATGCAACTTTGAATTAAATCTTCAAAAATTGATTCTGGGGCTCATTTCAGGTTTGATTTGCTTCAAACTTATTTCATTTGAACCCATAAATCAAGATCTTCATAATGGTAATCTTTTTTCCTACAAATGATATATAAAAGTATCAATTTTGAATAAATAAAGATAATTTAGTTATTAAATTAATATTTTTATATATGTATATAATATAGTTATCATACCTCCCAACTTGAACTTCGTTCATCTTCAAGTAAAGCAAGTAGATTATCCATGTGTATCAATCCATCCTTGAATTGGATGTTAACTTATGCAGTCCTAAAGGCGGTTGATATCTGGCTAGACCATTATTGAGATACTTCATCGGATTATTAATTCAACCCAATTAGTGATCGGGTAGGGCCTATAAAAATTTTTAGAGTTCTTCTTTCACCAACTTTTTACCTTACTCTTTGAATCCTCTAACTTTTCAGGGATTTAGTGAAATACCATTTTGTCAGCTAGTTTTCTCCTTTCTTCTCCTTTCTTCATTTTTTTTCCTCTTTTTTTTTTGAGTATAGTACCATGTTCTAGCCTCTTAAGTGTTAGTATTCTTCCTTTTTGATGTGAACCATAACGCTTATTTAGGTAAAGGGGCTCGGTTACTCAAGGAGGTATCATTGCTTAGCAGATTTCTTGACCTTCTCACCTTTTGACGCGAACCACAATGCTTATCTAGGCGAAGGGGCCCGGTTACTCAATAAGAGTTCAAGCAAAGTTGTGAGGCAGGACTAACTCTTTTTTTTTTCTTTTTTTTTTTCAAGAAAAAACTTTAGTATACTTGACCTTTTGATTTATACCTCCATAAAGTAGATTCTTTATTAAGATCAATGATCAGAAGGTTTTAGAATTACTCTATAAAATTATTTATAATCTAAACCCTACCCTTTATTGAATTTCTTTAATAATTTATCCCTTAACATCTCTAGAATTATCTAAACCATTAATCAATCATTGATTAAGGTGCCTATCTAACTTGAATTTGAGACAGTAATTAGGTACACCTAACATAATCATATCTAACCATGCTTGAAGATCTAAGCAAATCAAGTTTTTCTCCTCCCAACTTAATCAACATTGTCCTTAATGGAGCAGGAAAGAAAAGTAAATATAGAAAAAGAGAGAATACACCTGGGTTGAGTGTGCTTCAGGAGTTGAAGAGGGCTTCCTGAAGTAGTGGGCTCTTATTCTTCCTATAATTATACTAAAAAGAAGATGAGATTATTGGATTACCTCTCAACCAGTACTAAATTTAACGTCTTCGGCTAGACTTAGTAAACTTTTTAAATTATATCGTTGATATATCCACTAAATTATTAGTATACCTAGCAATGACGGATGGTTGGACGAAGTCTAGTCAGTGATGTTCCATACCAGATTTCTTTTATGTGTGTCTATAAGATGTATCTCCTGATAGTAGGTACCAGGAGATAGCATGGTGTGCAATGTAGATTGTGGTTCTAGTGTAGGGGCTAGGTAAAAATTGGAGGATACACGAAATTTCTCCCACTATGGTATCCAAGGTGGATCTAATAAGTCACTCAACTTCTTCATGTTATCTATTCTAGTGCAATTTAGATATTTATAGGACGTGTC
Organism: Areca catechu; assembly: GCA_021397845.1. NCBI lineage: Eukaryota > Viridiplantae > Streptophyta > Magnoliopsida > Arecales > Arecaceae > Areca > Areca catechu. The sequence continues at coordinate 3,428,832 of CM038040.1, read as the reverse complement.
CTCAATAAAGTTGTCAGGCTATTATCTTTAAAGATTGCATTACTTGGTTCTTGAAATGATAATTTGGTTAGGCAGTCTATTGGTGGATCCAAGATTGTTTCTCCAATAGTTTCTTTAGATTCATTCGGTAAACCTACAAGTCGGATTTCCTTGTCAGGGGTTGCATCATGTTTGAAGAAGGGATTCATGACTAGGAGTGGCTCTTATTCCAGTGTAGGTAAGATTGAGGAAGCTATTGGTGTATCAGAGGGAGGGGCCATCTGCTTATATTTCATGATCCGTAGAGGAGTGGAACTGGGTGGTTCTAATAGTGCATTCACTTCATCCATGTACCTATCTATGTCAAAGCTATCCATATCAAAATAGGCTAAACAGGCTTGTAGAAGGTCTTGCAAGGGCGTGATCGGTGTGGTATCTTCTACAAGTTCCTCTAGCATATTTACTTCATCAAACCTATTACTTTGTGGTCTTGTGATTACATTAAATATATTCATCCTTAGCTTTTTATTTTCAAATGACATGTCCATGGCTCCCATCCTACAGTTAATATAAGCATTGGCTATTGCAAGGAAGTATCGGTCTAAAATAAGTGGAGTTTGGCTGGGATCACTTCCCGAGTCCACCTTGACTAACACATATTCAATTATTCCCAATGGTACCTTAAGAGATCTATTAGCTAGTTGTAGGGTTACCAACGTGGACTTTAGTGCTCCAAGCCCAAAAAATTTATATATCGAACTTGGGAGGAGGTTGACACTTGATCCTAAGTCCAGTAAGGCTTTCTTAATGGTTAGGCCCCCTATAACACAATAAATGATAGGGATACCAGGATCCTTGAGCTTGGATGAAGTTGTGTGTTGAAAGACTGAGCTAGCTTGCTCAATAAGGCAGACTTTTTTTTAAATGTGTGCCTAAGATCTATGTTTGTGGGTGCACAAGTCCTTAAAAAATTTATCATAAGTTGGGACTTGCTTGTGGCATCAAAGAGCGGAAGATTGATTTGGATTTGTTTGAATAATTCAAGCATATCATTCATCTTAGCCCCCATCTTATTAGAAGATAGAGGTTTTTCTAGAGCACTTGGGTATGTAACTCTAATCATAGGTGTTGGGAAAATTAGGTCATTCCTCTCCTTAGGGTCTTCTTTATCGTCAGGTAATTCATGTTTGCTTTCAGTTTGGATTCCTGACGTATTGATCTTTTGTGGTGTCTCCAAAACCTTTCCACTTCTTAGGGTTATTATAGATTTGGTATGCACAGGATGAGATTCAAAAACATTGGAGATTTCAGCCCTATATTGCCCCTTTGGCTTGCTAATAAGTTGGCTAGGTAAGTTCCCTTCCTCCATCCTAAGATGGCTGTAGCGAGTTGATTGATTCAAAACTCTAGCTTAGCCATATATTGTGTGTGGGAGTCAAGGGTTTGAGAATTGATTTCTAGTCTAGCCAAAGCTTGTAAAACTTTCTTTTCAAAATTAGGTCTATAGTGACTAGAAGAAGGTTGTGGGGCATCATGAAATTAAGGATATGATGTATTATCGCACTTATGATTAGGTCAATGAGAAGTTGGGTCACCCATGGGCTACTATTTCCACAAGAGATTCAGGTGATTTCTCTAGCCTGGATTATACGTATTCGAGGATGCGTCATTTCCTAGTCTAGAAATATATGGGTTTGGGCTGGGTGGGCTTGTTCCCGTACAGGCTTAGGAAATTGATAAGCTGCTGGGCAATCATCTATAGTGTGATCAAAACTTAAGCAAATAATACAAACATCTTGGGACTGTGCACATGGGAAAGAGTGTGACTGACTTTGCAAGAATTGATTGAATTTTTGGGATAGTGTACCAATAGCCTGGGATAGTGTATCCACCTTGCTATGGATGTCCACAGAGTGGCTTTCCTTATATATTTTATCTCTTTTAATATTTAGTTTGGGAGTTTCTCTAGATGTGATAGACATGTAATGTAGGGGCTCAGGATCTCAAATAATTGCTAGGCCTTATGCTCACTCCCGAGTTAGAATGTCCTACCACAGGATGCATCAATCATCTGCCTATGCTTTTTTGACAATCCATTATAAAAGCAGTGGACTAGTTGCCATTTGGGTATGGCACGATGTGGACACTTGCAGATAAGTTTCTTGAGCCTCTCCCAAGCTTCATGAAACATCTTCCCTTCTAATTTGGAAAAACTAGTTATGGCTTTTCAAATCTGATTTGTTTTCCCTACTGAAAAATATTTCTTGAAAAATTCCTTTTGTAGTTTATCCCAGGTTAAAATGGTCATGGACTCTAATGAACATAGCCAATATTTGGCTTTGTCCTTGAGTGAAAAGAAAAATAGTTTCAACCTAAGGACCTCATCAGATAGATTTTGAATTCTAACAGCAAAGCATATCTCAAGAAATTCATCCAAATATTTGTATGGGTCCTCTTGACTAAGTCCATAGAAGGATGGCAGCATTTGTATGATATTGGACTTAATCTCATACTGGGTTGCCTTTATATGAGGTGCTTGAATATACAGAAATATGTGTATGATGAAGGAGTGAAGTACTTCCTCAATTGGCATGGTGGGTTGGTCTCACTATGTATATCCATGGTTTAACCCCAGTTTTTGATTTTATTTTTTTTTATTAGAGAGGAAAAAAGGGAGAGAAGAGAGAAGAAAGATAGAGAAGAGGTCTAAAGATGCGAGCCTAAGGAGTCCTAAAGCTAAGAGGGATAGAGAAGAAGTATTAATTAAGGTTCTAGGTTAATTACAAACTAGTTAGCAATCAAAAAACTCTCTATCCTACGTTTCTTAATTCTAGACAGCTCCAACTGTTGCAAGGTCACATTCGAGCCTTCAAAGTCAGATACTAACTAGTCAACTGACCAGGTAAGGGTAAGATGATGGGGGTCCCCTGTTGCTTTCTTTAGACACCAAATAAATTGGCTAGGTCAGACAACGGAATCAATTAAAGAATCACCTTCCTTCAGGGCTACATCATCCTTGAATCCCTTTCCTAAATACCAGGTAACCAATTAATTCTGAACTAGTCCAACTCTCAGGGTCCCTTGTCCTAGTGAGCTCGAAAGTTCTTAGAGGCCAACGTTTAATTGACTTTAATTAAAAGGCTTAGGTTAATGCAATATGAGGACGGTGGTTTGTGGGGAAAGGAAGGGTGATGAAATTCTCACCTTATATTGTCTAGGAATTAGTGCCCTTAAAATGATTTATGTAGATGCAATATAACGCAAATAGGTGTCAAAACAAGTTAGTTTAAGTTTCTAAAAAAAGAAAGCCCTAATAAATTATGATTTTTTTTATGTTTTTAATTTTTTTAGACGAACTAACCATGCAAATAATGTTGCGAATTATGTCCCAAAGCCAATCGCCTAGGCTGTAGGTGGTTGAACTGAGTATTGTATTCTTTGTATGAATTAATAAATATTATTTTGGCAGCTCATCACATTCTGACATTTTCCTGTAATGAACTCTTTTTCATGTGATGAAGTCCTTAGGACTATATTGACTTCGATATAGAGAGGATATATCGAATGGTCCTTAAACCGGGTTCACGACCAAATGATACATTGTACTGGATGGCAATGTATCAAGTATAGGTTGTTGTGGTTCACATCGTTTGGTTGTCCTCTTGACCAAAGGAGTGTGGTGACACTGATGTGATCTGCAAGTGGGATATATGATATCTCATTGAACGTGACTCCGTGCAGCCCCTTTTTGTCAAAGGGATACTCATGATTGGTATGGGTATATCTGTCCCTCCGACCTGAGGTCATCATGGTAGCTTGCAAGCAACTCCCTGTGCTTTGCTGCCGGATTGTCCGGATTTCTAATCTGGTGACGGAAGGTTTCTGGATATAGGCAAGTACTTGTGGAGCAGTGGTGGACCAAGATGGAATTGACCTGTCCAAACAGTTTGGATTGAATGTCTCGCAGTGTCTCAGTTTAGCAAATCCTTGGCCGGGGTAGTCTTAGTGAGGAGTCACTGGACTTGCGAGATTGAGATATGTTGTGGATTGACTCAGCTGGGTTGGTAGTCTAACCCTAGATTATCCTGAGCATTGGAGGTCAAAGGGATGAATTATACGGTAACCATATGCCAGAGGTTCGATTAATTGCTCTCGCATCTTCGACCTATCCGGATGCCGGGACCCATTGCTAGATGGTATCTTATGCTGATACTGGAATTGTTCTAGTGCTACTGTCTAGGTTCGAACCTATGAGGTCACATGCCATAGAAGATCACTCCCTGATCCAGGTACCGATTTATGATTAGAAATCATTTCGGTAATGGTTTGATTGAGCATATTGGATTGATTCGGGTTTGGGTCGATCAGGATTTGTTCGGGTCTACCAGAAATTATTTCTGGGTAACCGAGACTATACCAAGCCATTTAATTATTAAATTTTAATCTAATTGTGTAATGAACCGGTTTGGGTTTTTTGAATCGTTTGTGAACCGGCTCTCATGTTTTAAACCCATCCACATGCTGAATTAATAGCTTGGGTGAACAGGGGATTTGAGGCATCTTCCCTTCTCCCGTTTTCTCTCCCGTCTCCTCGGTTTTGGCTGAAGTAAACCACCATTTATTAGCTCTTCATTGCTTGGTTGAAATGAATGGGATTCGTTCCAAAAACCCACTTCCCTCTCTTATTCCCAGCCAGTCTCTTCTCCTCCCAATGCATCGTTTGAATGGGTTTCCTGCTGCTATAAATTCTGGGCGCTGAATGTTTCATGAGAGGCTAAAAAAATCGTGAGAGGTCTTCTTCTTTGGAGAAATTCCACTTCCATTTTACCGGAGATTTTGAGGTCTGGGTTTTGGTGAGAGATTGGGAGAGAAAGTCTTACTTGAATCCCTGTTGTTTGTGCTCAATCTGTGGAAGAGGAAAACTAGTTTTGGAGAAAACGTTTGCAAACTTGGAGTTCTGAATTTCTCTTCCACCCCTCATCATTTCAAGGTTTTCGGTGACTAGCATCGCGCGAGAGCCGGATCAGAGGAGCCCCAGGCGTGTCCCCCCTCTACAGGGTGTTCGCTTGAGCACCTGGGAGCGGATCATTACCTCCATTGCTGCTGCTTGCTTGTTCTGTTTTTGGTTGCAGGAATTTCAGGGTCTGAAATTTCTGGTTGAAGATTTCAGCAACGTCGGAAGATTGTTCCTTTGGCTCTCCCTTGAAGCAAGAATAATCAAGCATATCACCTTGCTGTTGTTGCAGCAGTAGAGATCAAGGTTTTCCCATTTTGGTGTGGGTTTTTGCTGCTGTTGGAAGAGAAGAAAAACAACGTTTCGAAGGTTGCCGAAAGAAGACAACAGGAATAAAGTTATTCTTGTTATCCTAGCTATTCCAGTGTTATACCATGGTTATTCCAGGTAAGAATAAGGTAAAGTTTCTGATTTTTATATTCATGCATGTGTAGATTTGGGTTTATATAATTATTTATAAATATTACATGCCCATGTTATGCTATGTTTTGCCAGTACATGCATCCGGAATATGTTAGATCCTATGCGGAGCGGGTTTCTGCCGCTGTTATTTTAAAAATATTTTAAAATACATACCTGCTCCCTGCTGCTGCATGCTTAGTGTAGGCACCTACAACCTTGCAGTTTACTTTCAGTGGTATCAAAGTCCTTGGTTCTGGTGTAACATATCTTGATGCATGTATTATTGATTAAAATGTTTAATCTATTGTATCTTAATCATAGGGATGATTAGAGAGTATTTTTAGAAACCTAGTTGAGACCTTCACCATGGCCGTGTGTCTTCAGCATGATACGGTTCATCTATGTTGGCCTTTTTAGAAGGATCCTTTAAGGAAATCAATGGAATTAAATTTGTTTTAATTCAGATACATTTTTGGCATGACTTATAAATTATGTTATTTGGGTTATGTAATATTTATAAAAGAATAAACTAGATATGATGCATGAATTGAGATGTAAAAGGAGTTTTACATGGATTTAATTAAAATTATTTTAATTAAAAATATTGGCTTATATTCAAACAATTTTGAATTGTATGATTAATTAAATGATAAATTATTTTAGGATTTATGAAACCTAATGTCATTTAAATAAGCCAATTGGGTTAATTGGGTTAGCTGTCTAATTGGATCCATATTATGGGTTAGACCAATGTTTAGTTGAATTGGATAATAAGAAGACTAATCAAAAGTTGATTAAGGTCCTTCTTTAGATCTATCTAATAGTTAGATGGGTTAGTCCATCATCTAAATGGATCTAATTAGTGGCTCTGTGGAAGCCCGAGAATTTAGGCTAATCTGATCGAGTTTGGTAAACCGATTGGTGTCGATGTAGGTTTGGCATTTGTGATCATGGTTGTATGAGGCTACCTCTTTCCTGGCCAACTTGGGTGGTGCCTAGGAAAGATGGTTAATAGCGAATACTCACCCATGATCTCACCTACCTGGCCAGTCGAGTCGACCAGAACTGATTAGAAAAGCTCATTGACTCGAGTTAACCCTTGTCACCCAGGTTGATCAGTCTGACTGATCGGTAGGTGCCTATGGATCAATTGTTGAATTGGTTCAACCCTCTTGGAAATTGATTTGATCAGTGGGAGGATGATCCATGTTCTTGTCTTATTCTTATGTCACAATCTAAAATTCTCTAAAATTATTAGGTCCTGAAAAAGACTAAGTCAAGGAGTTGATGGTGTCTTAGCCTCCCATTAAGGAGTTAGTAATGTGTCCTTTAACTTGGTGTTTCATCGACAATTCCATAGAACGGGTGTGCATCCGGTTATTGGAATTGCTCTCTCATGGATGATGGTTCAATGCAACCTTCTTGACGATGATCAGGTGAGCCGGCCATAGTCGGGCTTGGTCATTCATTGGCTGGAAGTATTGGATTTGTCATATTAATGGTTGGATCTAACTGGAGACCCGCAATAGGAGGCCCCTAGGCTGATTGGGGTGCTCTCTTGGGCAAAATTTTTTACTGGAAGTTGCTTGGGGAAGCAATTGGTTGGTGAACCTACCTTTAGGCGCGTATGGGTGAGCTGGTCATAGTCAGGCTCATACGTGGTCTATTGGATTTCAGTACCCACTATGAAATAGTGATTTCACATATTGGAGTTAGAGGCTTCCAGTCTAAAAAATTAGTGGGAGAGACCTTTAGATTAAAGTCCAAGTCTTTTGGTTAATTAATTGATTCATACTCTAATTTGGTCTTATTTTTCTTTTCATATGTCTTCATATCTTTCGCTCCGGTCACTTCTCAATAACGAGAAGTTGAAGGGTCACAACTTCGATAACTGGTATCGAAAGTTGAGGATTGTCTTGGAGTATGAACAGATCCTTTATGTGATAACGGATCCGGAACCTGAAATCCTCTCTGCTAGTGCTCAAGTTCGGTCAGGGAAACTTATTAGAAGTGGGTTTCTGATCGGACTACTGTCCGATGCATCATGCTAGCGATGATGAATGACAAGTTCAGTCGCAAGTTTGAGGAGGCCCAACCAGATGAGATTCTTCAAAAGTTGAAGGAATCTTTCGGCATACCGAATGATGTAGAGCGGTACAAAGTGTCTTGTGCCACCTACAATGCCAAGATGCCGAATAGTAGTTCTGTCACTAATCATGTATTATACATGATCGAGCTGATAGAAAAGTTGGGCAAGCTTGGATGTCCCTTGCAAGAGCAGCTCGGCAAGGATGCGATATTGAATTCTCTGCCCTCCTCCTATATTGACTTTATCGACCATTATAGAATGAACTAGCCTGCAGTCAATTACCATGGCTTGATGGGATTGCTACAAACTTTCGAGAAAGACCACCAACTGAATAAGGGGGTGGTGAATTTAGTGGGAGGTTCTAGAGGACGTCGTCCCTTTAAGAAAGGGAAGAATAAAAAGAAGCGAAAGAAGGTGCTGAATGCTCCGGGCCCGAGTCAGACCAGGAAAGTGAAAGATGACCAGTCTTTTGCAACGTGCTTCTACTGTAAGAAGCGGGGACACTGGAAGAGGAACTGTCCTCTTTACCAAGCATCCCTAGACCCGAACAGGCCAAGGAAGAGAATACAACAGACTGCTGGACAAGGAATTTATATGATAAAATCTTGTAATATCTCTATTTATGATACTACTAACTGGGTATTGGATACCGGTAGTCCTATTCATGTTTATAATTCGTTACAGGGACTACAAGTTAGCAAGAGATTCGAGGATGGGGAACAGTTTCTGAGCGTCGGGAATGGAAATCATGTTCCAGTACTAGTGATCGGAGTTTCGAGTCTTATCTTTGAGTCATGTGCTATCGAGATATTCGACTACCATTATTGTCCTAGTTTGATTTTGTGCGTTATCTCTGTAGGCCTTTTGGCCAATTGTGGTTATGAACTATCAATAAAAGGAGATATTTGCCAAGTTATTTTGAATAACTCTGTGATAATGAAAGCTAAGTTAAATAATAGCATTTATGCACTATCATGGCCTGTTAGTGTAATGTACATATTTAGCAAATGCCCAAGATTGGAAAATGTCAGTGATCTGTATCTTTGGCACTGTAGGCTAGGTCATGTTAGCCAGAATAGGATAAACAAGATGCGAGGAGAAGGCCTCCTCAAGGTCAGTGATTCTGAATCACTGCCTACTTGTGAATCCTGTTTACTTGATAAAATGACCAAGTCGCCTTTTACCGAAAAAGGTAAACTAGCTACAGAACTTCTGAGTCTCATATATACTAATGTATGCGGACCCATGACAGTTAGTGCCAGAGGTGGATATAGATATTTCATTACGTTTACAGACGATCTTTCGAGGTTCGGTTATGTCTTTTTGATGAGACATAAATCTGAGTCGTTTGAAATGTTCAAACGATATCGTAATGAAGTAGAGAAACAAACTGGAAAAAGTATTAAAACCCTTCGATCTGATCGAGGTGGTGAATACCTCTCTAGTGAGTTTTTGACATACTTTGAGGAGAATGGGATTCTCTCTCAGAGGACTTCTCTAGGAACACCACAGTTGAATGGAATACCACAGTTGAATGGTGTGTCCGAAAGGAGAAATCGAACTTTGTTGGACATGGTTCGATCCATGATGGGCTTTGCAACTCTGCCGCTATCCTTTTAGAGAAATGCACTTGAGACAGCTTGTCACTTGTTATATAATGTTCCGAGTAAGTCTGTTGTCTCCACTCCATATGAGATGTGGACTGGACATAATCCCTCAATCTCACACCTTCGGGTCTGGGGTTGTCCAGCTTATGTAAATCGTTTAGACTTAGATAAACATGGTCCTAGGTTTGATCGGTGCCTGTTTATTGGTTACCCTAAGGAAATCAAAGGGTATTTCTTCTACTTGGAGGATGAACAGAAAGTGTTCGTCGCTCTTAGGGCTATCTTTTTGGAAAAGGAGTTCCTTGGAGAAGGGACTGTAGCCTCTAAGATTGAACTTGGCAAAGTTCAGCCAGTAGAAGAACCTGCACACTCTAAGGACATTGTAGAACCGGCTGTGATTGGATCACATCCATAACCCATTATTAGGAGATCCGGTAGAGTACCGCGTTAGCCGGACAGATACTACGGTTTCTTGGTCCGGGATGACGATCCCATTGAGCTCGAGGAGAACAATGAGGATCCAATCACCTATATGGATGCACTTCAGAGATCTGACTCTGAGACGTGGCTTGGAGCCATGCGATCCGAAATGGAGTCCATGGAGATCAACAATATATGGACATTGGTTGATTCGCCTGAAGGGATAAAACCCATAGGGTGCAAGTGGATCTTCAAGAGAAAAAGGGGCACAGATGGGAAGGTGGAGACCTATAAAGCCCGTCTGGTTGCCAAGGGGTATCGTCAGTGATATGGTATCGATTATGACGAGACTTTCTCCCCTGTTGTAATGCTCAAGTCCATTCGGATCATGCTTGCTTTACTAGCATATTTTGTTTATGAAATCTGGCAGATGGATGTCCGAACCGCTTTCCTAAATGGGGAGTTGGAAGAGGAGGTGTATATGATACAGCCTGAAGGGTTCACATCCTCAGATGAGTCAAAAGTATGCAAGTTGCAGAGGTCCATTTATGAACTCAAGCAAGCATCTCGAAGTTGAAACTTACATTTTGATAGGTGTATCAAATCGTATGGCTTCATTAGGAATGGAGAAGAACCGTGCATCTATAAGTAGGTTAATGGTTCTGTGATTGTATTTCTAGTACTGTATATTGACGACATTCTCTTAATCGAGAATGACGTCGCAGCATTACAAGGAATAAAGGTCTGGTTGTCATCTCAGTTCTCCATGAAGGACTTGGATGAAGCTTCTTACATACTGGGTATGAAGATCTATAAAGATAGATCTAAGAGGCTTCTGGGATTGTCCCAGTCTACATACATTGATACCGTGCTGAAACGGTTCAGCATGGAAAATTCCAAGAAAGGCTATCTTCCGATAGGTTCTGGAATTATTCTTTCTAAGAAGGATTGTGCGACAACTGCATTAGATACAGCGAAGGAAGCTGTGGTTGCGAAAGTTTCTTGGAGAGCTAGGGGTGACATCTTTCCTAGATGGTTATATTCCAGTGTACTGTGACAGCACTGGAGTCATTGCTCAAGCTAAGGAGCCGAAAGCTCATCACCGCACCAAGCACATTCTGCGGTGCTACCACCTCGTACGAGAGATTGTAGAACGAGGCGACATCAATCTTATGAAGATTGATGGAAAGGAAAATCTGGCCGACATTTTTACTAAAGCTCTCGGAATAAAAGAGTTCGACTTTTATAAAAGGGAAATGGGTATAAGATACTGTTTTTATTGGCTTTAGTACAAGTGGGAGTTATTGAAAATTGTGTCCCAAAGGCAATCGCCTAGGCTGTAGGCGGTTGAACTGAGTATTGTACTATTTGTATGAATTAATAAATATTATTTTGGCAGCTCATCACATTCTGACATTTCCTTGTAATGAACTCTTTTTCATGTGATGAAGTCCTTAGGACTACATTGACTTCGATATAGAGAGGATATATCGAGTGGTCTTTAAACCAGGTTCACGACCAAAGGATACATTGTACTGGACGACAATGTATCAAGTATCGGTTGTTGTGGTTCATATCATTTGGTTGTCCTCTTGACCAAAGGAATGTGGTGATACTGATGTGATCTGCAAGTGGGATATATGATATCTCATTGAACATGACTCCGTGCAGTCCCTTTCTGCCAAAAGGATACTCATGATTGGATATGGGTATATATGTCCCTCCGACCTGAAGTCATCATGGTAGCTTGCAAGCAACTCCCTGTGCTTTGGTGCCGGACTACCCGGATTTCTAATCCAGTGATGGAAGGTTTCTGGGTATAGGCAAGTACTTGTGGAGCAGTGGTGGACCAAGATGGAATTGAACTATCCAAACAGTTTGGATTGAATGTCTCGCAGTGTCTCAATTTAGCAAATCCTCGGCCGGGGTAGTCTTAGTGAGGAGTCACTGGACTTGCGAGGTTGAGATATGTTGTGGGTTGACTCAACTGGGTTGGCAGTCTAATCCTAGGTCATCCTGAGCATTGGATGTCAAATGGATGAATTATATGGTAACCATATGCCAGAGGTTCGATTGATTTTTCTCGCATCTTCGACCTATCCGGATGCCGGGATCCATTGCTAGATGGTATCTTATGCTGGTACTGAAATTGTTCCAGTGCTACCGCCTATGTTCGAATCTATGATGTCACACATCACAGAGGATCACTCCCTGATCCAGGTACCGATTTATGATTAGGAATCATTTCGGTAACAGTTTGATTGAGCACATTGGATTGACTTGGGTTTGGATCGATTAGGATTTGTTTGGATCTACCAGGAATTGTTTCTGGGTAACCGAGACTGATGGGGAACTACTATGCATGCAATTTTTTTTGTATGTTTTACATGTTGAGTTAGGTGATTAATTCCCAAATTTCAGATCAAAATTATTTGTAGGAAATTTTGTATGAATTTTTGAAGATCAGCATGCAGATTAGGACCTAGAAAAGTAGCAAAGAAGGACCACCGGGGCTGAGAAGCCTCGATTAGGGCAAGTTCTCCTACAATAAAACTACTGGAGGTAGAGGGGTGTACTTGACAATGTCTGTGAAGATCGCAGCGAAGGGGTCTCTCGTTCCTCAACGGATGCGGCCTGGAAAACCGAGCCAAAGACCCGCGGATACCCGGCTTTCTGCTCGGTGATCCGATTGAGGCTTGGCTGGAGTCGTTGGATTCGTAGGAACTCAGGGACCTGCAAACGACCTGTCAGGGGTTAGAAAGCTCACAAAGGAACAAGAAAACAAAGTAAAAATAGCAAGGGAAGGCTTCTTTTGGAGTGGGCATCCAGGGATCTGGAGGGTTTGTTGGCGGCAGGAAGATGATTGCAAACACTGGGAAGAAGAACTCTCACAAACCCCTTTATGCACACAGCAGGGTATCACACCACTCAATAGAAGAACTCAAGGTTTTCATTCATCAAAAATTCTCCTCATACAAGAGGCTAGGGTCCCTTAAATAGACCCTTAACCTTGGGCTCCAAGTAAGGGTACATAAGTCTTTACATAAGAATCCTTTTCCCTCTCAAACCCTAGCTAGAAAATAAGGAAATATTAGGTAGAAAAATCCCTAAAAATTTTCTTGACTTGGTCAAGACTCCAAGGACGCCTAGGGGGGCGTGTTGGGCTTCTAGGAGCAGCAAAAGGCCAGCCCAAAGGGGCTCGGGTGCATGGGTTTGGGCCTCTGGAAGCTGGGGTGGCCTGGTAGCCAGGTAGCAGGAATATTCCCTGGTATCTTGCTTCTTAGGGGCTTGGGCTTGGCACCTGGGCTTGATTTCTTTGGGCTAGGATGTAGATGGACCTTTGAAATCATGGATGCCCTTATCTATGAGTATACTTTGGCATCTGGAAGGGAATCTGGGCATCTGGAGGGCATCTGCAAGAAATCAGGGTTTTCTGAATTTTCCTCCTGGGGTCTTCAAATCTTCAAGCTAGGTTGGACTTGGGCTATACTTCCATGTCTTCAATCTAGTTGGACTTGGTCTTCACTTGTATGATATAGTCTTGAGTCTTCAGTATGCTTGGACAGGACTCAAAAAAATAAAATTAGCTCAACATGAGCTGACTAGCATTGGACTGAACTAGCTCAACATGAGCTGACAAGTATAGAACTGAAATAACAACTCAAAATACTCAAATAATAACTAAAATAGACTCAGATGAGCTAAGCCCTTATTACAGATGGACTCATAAATTATTGATCAATTCACAGAGGATTGAAAAGCCTCTATCTTATTCTGGTGCCTCCGGTGTCCCCACCAATTCTTCCGGGGTGGGAGGAACTCGACCCTGTCGAGTGAAGGTCAGACTGGCTCATATATCTCTCGAGAAGGTCTGGGTTGAGGCATTGCAAGTCCTCTCGAGAAATCCATGAATCGTCCGACTCTGGCCGGCCTTGCCATCGGACCAGAAAGCATTGATAGTCATGGCCTTGGGTCGTGATGGCTTGATCGTCCAGGATACGCTCGATCCGTTCTCCTCTCTCAGGCCAAATTTGTTTGTGGACACTCTAGGTTAGGGTCACTCACAATGAAAAGGAATAGGTCCAAAGGCCTCACTAGGTAGCGCTGCCGGTTCCCTATACTCAACCAGGTTTGTAATATTGAAGGTAGAACTAATGCCCAAATCCGAAGGTAAGTCTAACACCTAGGCATTTGATCCAACCTTCTCTATCACTTTAAAAGGTCCGGCTCTGCGAGCATGAAGCTTCTTTTAGGCCTAAGCCTAACCAAGATAAAATCCACTACATCAAATTTTTTTGATCCATCTTCGGGAATTAGCCAGTTGTTTTAACATTAGTGCGGGTGGTGAACATGCTAGGTACATGCAGACTCCTAACAAGATGATACAAAGGACTCAAGCCTACACCTAACAGACTCGACTAAAGAGGTTTATTAGGTCTTAACTACCACTTGGGCATGGGGGCATGAGTCGTGTTCGATGAATGACATGCAGAAGAAAATTTGCTAGTAACTCCTAATAAGTGCCAGAAGGTCTGCCAAAAGTAGGTAGCAAATGGGATGGGCTCTATGGATCCTTGCAACCTAGTAACCTCAACAAAATGTAACCTAATAGTTCTAGACACATGAGAAAACTCAGGAAAGGGTAGAAAATAGGAAGTGGGTTCAGAATTACTCTGGTAGGGTAGAGAAAAAGGTTCTGGGTTAGTTGGATAAAGTAGAATCAAAGAAGGCATGTCAGGGACTAATCCTAGACTAATGAGGTTAACCTTATGGGGTTGCGATATATCTACGGGGTTTGTATAATGGAAGGATGGGTTATTAATCTCAGGAAAGAGGTCCTTAATGGGAACTATAGGAGGAGACTCATCCTGAGGGTACTGATTCAAAGAGATCAGGTCCTTAATAAATTCTTCTGGTTCTTGTATTTTAGGACTAGACTCTATAATTTGGCTCTCCTCTATGGTTTCCTCAGGTAGGGCTCTAGTAGCAGTACCTAGGTTCTCTTCCTCTATTTGTTCTTTCATTATAGCTTTAGGTTGGATATGGTCAAGGTCAACTAGCTCTGGGTTGGTTTCTACCTGGGCATCTACTGGGTCAGCTAATTCTAGGTCTACTAAAGGTGTCTCCTCTTCTCCCTCATACTCATCCACTAGGCTCACATCAGCTTCATACACTTCCGCGTTAATGTAAGCCTTGTGAATCTCAGGAATGGTTGGAGAAGGTCGGCTAGCAGGAAATTGGTTAGGTTCTGGTCTCTGATTATGGGTACTACTCCTAGTAGGTTCAGGTTGTATAAGGGGTAGTGGCTCACTACTGGGTTCGTATTTAGGGATACTAATCCTATGGGGTTCAAGTTGACTAGGGGAAGCATGACTAGTACTAGGTTGATACTTAGGGGTTATGGGTTCTCTAGGCTCATAGGACAAGGGTGCAGATCTATGGGTCATGGGATTATAGGATCTGGGGTCATAGCATTTTGGGTCAGCTCTATGATCAGGTTCTAAGGATGGATCATGGTATGGGATTCTCCTAAGGTTGGGCTCCCTATATGGGTCAGGATATTGGGTCATCCTAGGGTTGGACTCCCTATATGGGTCAGAATACTGGGTTCTCCTAGGATTGGACTCCCTATATGGGTCAGAATATTGGGTTCTCCTAGGGTTGGACTCCCTATATGGGTCAGAATATTGGGTGTTGGGTCTACTAGGCTTATAGGGTGTGGGTGCATAGGATTTATGATCATGGGATCTAGAGTCATAGGATCTAGGTTCATAGGTTCTGGATTCATAGGTTCTAGGTTCATAGGATTTAGAGTCATAAGATCTATAGGTTGTGGGTATACTAGGCTTAGAGGATGTGGGTAAATAGGATCTATCTTCCTGGTCTACAAAATCCTGATTGGGTCTTCTAGGACTAACCTTAGGGATTGGGTCAGGATGATGGGCTCTCCTAGGTTCAGCCTCAAGGTATGGATCAGGGTTTGGGGTCCTCCTAGGTTGAGGGGAATCAGGATCTGGCTCAGACTGTGACCCATGGTTTTTTTCTGGGGTCCCTACCCGGACTTTTAACTGATCAAACCTATTGGCAAGATGGTCAATTCTATCATTGGTTTGAATACGAGACTGAGTTAACTGGGTCATCTGGGTAGTTATTTGGGTAGTTATGTGGGTAGCCATTTGGGCCATTTGATCAGCTAGGGCTTTTATTTGAGATTATAAATTTTCCATGGATTCAGACATTTGTGAAGGAGGTGGGTGATATGAAACTCCTGATCTAGTGCTCATGCAAGACTCGATCAGACCGACTATAGCTGACTAGACCTGGAGTCCAAACTAGATGCTCAATCAGGGTGGCAAACTAGCCTATAGTAACCCTGTACTCAGCCAGACAGGTGTAAGGGGAGTGTTAGGTCCCTGATTGCCAATCCTAGACACCAATCAGAGATTGGCCAGGTAGGCGGACCAGCACACAAGCCCTTCGGGATTGAATCCCTAAACCACCGTTCTAGACACTGAGCACAAGGCACACATAGGTTAACTTGACACAGTGATCTAACACTAGCCCGGACCCGACCAGTTGGTATCCCTAGCCCACTAGGGCAAATTAAGTCTAATTAATTTTAGGTTAAGGCTTGGGACCGAATGCAAGGGATGTGGTTTTGGGCTAAGGAGAGGTGATCAAATCCTCCCCCTATCTGATATAGCAAGAGTGCCCTTAAAAGTAAATTATGCAATGATGGCAGGCAGATGAGGATGAAAATTAGGGTTTAGATATTTTTTTGGTATTTTTGGAGAATATGTAATTTTCTTTGGTATTTTTTTAATAGAATAAAACTTGCAAATCATGGCCTAATATGCTGGAAATATACTAAAATTAAAAAATATGCAAAAACTGCTAAACAAAAACCTAAAACTTCCAAACTTGTCTTGCTGAAAAAATAGAGCCAAAAATTTGCAGGATGTATTTCGGCTTGAAGAAAATTCACAGGCCATAATAAAATCTATAAAAATTTTTAAAATTACTGTGAATTATGATGAATCCATAAAAATAATTTTCAAAATTTTTGGAGTTTTTATCAGGGAGAAATAATTAAAATAACAGAGTATATATGGACTGAAAAATTGCAGAAAACAAGCCCTAATCTAAGCTCTGATACCAAATGATGGGGAACTAATATGCATGCAATTTTTTTTGTATGTTTTACATGTTGAGTTAGGTGATTAATTCCCAAGTTTCAGATCAAAATTATTTGTAGAGAATTTTGTATGAATTTTTGAAGATCAGCATGCAGATTAGGACCTAGAAAAGTAGCAAAGAAGGACCGCCGGGGCTGAGAAGCTTCGGTTAGGGCAAGTTCTCCTACAATAAAACTACTGGAGGTAGACGGGTGTACTTGACAACGTCTGTGAAGATCGCAGCGAAGGGGTCTCTCGTTCCTCGACGGATGCGGCCTGGAAAACCGAGCCAAAGACCCGCGGATATCCGGCTTTCTGCTCGGTGATCCGATTGAGGCTTGGCTGGAGTCGTTGGATTCGTAGGAACTCAGGGACCTACAAACGACCTGTCAGGGGTTAGAAAGCTCACAAAGGAACAAGAAAACAAAGTAAAAATAGCAAGGGAAGGCTTCTTTTGGAGTGGGCATCCAGGGATCTGGAGGGTTTGTTGGCGGCAGGAAGATGATTGCAAACACCGGGAAGAAGAACTCTCACAAACCCCTTTATGCACACAGCAGGGTATCACACCACTCAATAGAAGAACTCAAGGTTTTCATTCATCAAAAATTCTCCTCATACAAGAGGCTAGGGTCCCTTAAATAGATCCTTAACCTTGGGCTCCAAGTAAGGGTACATAAGTCTTTACATAAGAATCCTTTTCCCTCTCAAACCCTAGCTAGAAAATAAGGAAATATTAGGTAGAAAAATCCCTATAAATTTTCTTGACTTGGTCAAGACTCCAAGGATGCCTTGGGGGGCGTGTTGGGCTTCTAGGAGCAGCAAAAGGCCGGCCCAAAGGGGCTCGGGTGCATGGGTTTGGGCCTCTAGAAGCTGGGGTGGCCTGGTAGCCAGGTAGCAGGAATATTCCCTGGTATCTTGCTTCTTAGGGGCTTGGGCTTGGCACCTGGGCTTGATTTCTTTGGGCTAGGATGCAGATGGACCTTTGGAATCATGGATGCCCTTATCTATGAGTATACTTTGGCATCTGGAAGGGAATCTGGGCATCTGGAGGGCATCTGCAAGAAATCAGGGTTTTCTGAATTTTCCTCTTGGGGTCTTCAAATCTTCAAGCTAGGTTGGACTTGGGCTATACTTCCATGTCTTCAATCTAGTTGGACTTGGTCTTCACTTGTATGATATAATCTTGAGTCTTCAGTATGCTTGGACAGGACTCAAAAAAATAAAATTAGCTCAACATGAGCTGACTAGCATTGGACTGAACTAGCTCAACATGAGCTGACAAGTACAGAACTGAAATAACAACTCAAAATACTCAAATAATAACTAAAATAGACTTAGATGAGCTAAGCCCTTATTACAGATGGACTCATAAATTATTGATCAATTCACAGAGGATTGAAAAGCCTCTATCTTATTCTGGTGCCTCCGGTGTCCCCACCAGAGACTATACCAAGCCATTTAATTATTAGATTTTGATCTAATTGTGTAATGAACCGGTTTGGAACCGGTTTGAGTTTTTTGAACCGTTTGTGAACCGGCTCTCATATTTCAAACCCATCCACATGCTGAATTAATAGCTTGGATGAACAGGGGATTGGAGGCGTCTTCCCTTCTCCCGTTTTCTCTCCCGTCTCCTCGGTTTTGGCTGAAGTAAACCACCATTTATTAGCTCTTCATTGCTTGGTTGAAACGAATGGGATTCGTTCCAAAAACCCGCTGCCCTCTCTTATTCCCAGCCAATCTCTTCTCCTCCCAATGCACCGTTTGAATGGGTTTTCTACTGCTATAAATTCTGGGCGCTGAATGTTTTGTGAGAGGCTGAAAAAACTGTGAGAGGTCTTCTTCTTTGGAGAACTTCCACTTCCATTCCACCAGAGATTTTGAGGTCTGGGTTTTGGTGAGAGATTGGGAGAGAAAGTCTTACTTGAATCCCTATTGTTTGTGCTCAATCTGTGGAAGAGGAAAACCAGCACAACTACAAAAAAAAGAACTCCTGATGCTATTTTTGGTTTTTCCCGATGCTTTAAAGCATCGGGAAAAACAGTCCCCATGCTTTAAAAAGCGTTGGTAAGTCAGCAGTGGAAAAGATCTTTCCCGATGCTTTTTGGAAGCGTCGGTGTTGAGCAGACTTTTTCCGACGACCTTATTCCCGACGTTTAAAAGCATCAGGAATAACTTTATTCCTGACACTATTTAAAAGCATCGGGAATAACCTCAAGAATAAAGTTATTCCCGATGCTTAAAAGCGCCGAGAAAAGTCTGATTTTTTTTTAAAAAATAAAGGACCTACCTGCCCCACTTAAGCCCCAAGTCAAACTGACCAAGTGCTCGTGGAGTTGGGACTTAATGACCAACCAGACCCCTAACCCTTTTTGCTTAGTGGTAAGAGGATGTACCCACAAACTAAAGTTCGGTGGTCACTGAGGACAGTTTTCATTGATGGAAATAACCTGAAGCTTACTTATTGTTTAGATCATAATAAATGCCGCTAATAGAGCCATCATTGCAGAAAAAGCAAACATAGTAGAAGCCAGCAATAGTCAAGCCACAATCTACTCCAACATTGACAAAATACTGCTCCTTCCATCTCTGCAACACACAATGTAAGTCTGCATCATCTTGCTGATAGAATAAGTATAATGCTCTATTGTACCACCTAAATAATTAGGGCATTGGTGTTTAGTTGCTCAGATATCTGACCTAGTGCCCTGTTGGGATCTAGCCGTGTCAAGCAAGTTATGTTTTTCGTAGGAATGGATAGGGCAAACTCTTTCAAAATTAGGGCATTGATGTTTGCTGGGTTCCCTACTACCAACATCTGCAAAAAAGCATGATTGATTGTTTAATGAAAGTACATACAGTAACATATCTAGATTCTTAAAATTAAAAAAATATATACAGAGACGACATAAAAACAGGGCACTTGAATCATCAATAGATTTTTCAACATAAATGGCAATGGCTTAATTGTGGCATAAAAAAAATATTTTTAAAAAAAAACTGCATCCTCAATGTTCCATACCTTACAGTTTGCAGCTGCATGATTTTCAAGGGCAGAGGCCTGAGACTTGTAGATGAAGACATTCTTTGACATCACATCTTTCCTTTCCACGCCCTCTTTCCCTGGGAAACCACCAACCATGACAACTATATTGACCCCAGTGCATGCCTCAACAACATCAGTTGTGGCAACAACACCTGATATATCATTTGAGATTGTATTATACTTTTGGCTAATAATAGATAGAGAAAATGTTAATGATAGTGTGTGAATCCCCATAATTTCACATGACTGGTGAGAAAAACTATTCACACATCCCTGATGAACCATGCCATCAGAATATTACAAGTTAAATCCTTAAGTAGTAAGTCACATAAAACCTCATCATATATAATACCTCCTTGGCCACAGTGACACCATCATTGACAATTTTTGGTGATCCATATTTGCTTTCCAGAACAACATTCCGGCCCTTTGGGCCAAGAGTGACCCCCACGAGGTCTGCAAGCTTATTAACTCCAGTCTGATACAAGTAAATTAAGTATACATGAGTGACATGTCAGTGGAGTGCAAAAAGAAAGCATTATCACAATATTAAAATATTGTAATATATTTAAGAAAAAAAAAAAGAACTCACCTGGAGCTTCTTAATGGCTGACCCATCCTTGTTAAAGTACAATTCCTTGGCCATTGCCCTGATCTTAGGGTTACATCGTTTTTGTAGATTCAAGTTCTGCCTCCTGCCACTTAGAGAACTCAAGGATATGGAAGAAAGAGAAGAGAAAGAGAACTTTTGAGCAGAAGCTGAGAGCTTCCTATCAGAGATAAAACTGCTGGGAGCAGCCACAGAGACAATTGTAGACAGAGTGCTGAAAGTAGAAGCCATTTACTGTTTGACAAAGTCAAAGGCATATCAGTTGTCCAAAAACTTTAACCACATAATTACAGAAGGGACTCGGGTATGAAATAGGAAAATGGTTTTGACAGGCAAAACATCAAACAACACTGTCACATTCACAATGGGGGAAAATAAAAAGATAAAGCAAAAAAAGCCTTTATAAAGTCATGAAGTAAGCAGAGAATCTCAGATACCTTGATGACTCAAGGTTTAACACGAAGGGTAGCCAACATGGAAATGGAATAAAGCATTGTTACCTTAGCACTCCCAGGTATTTAGTTTTAGATATATACAATTTTTGGCACGCAGGGTACCCATGATACTTTCATGTCACTTCTTAACCCATCATAGCACCAAACTATAATGGGATCACCTTTTGATGACCTCTTGTCGCACTTCAAGCCAGAGATATCAGGTCTAACAGTGCACGTAGTAACTCCTAGGTAAATCTAAATCAAGTGGTGGGCAGCCAGTTTAGTTGAATATGCATCGCATGAATGAATCCTTATGCACATGGACACACACAATGGGGTGTTGAAGGTTACCATCTTAGGCTCTAGACAAATTGACACCTACTGAGATTTAAGCATCACACATTCAGCTAGCATCTGGAAAACAAGAAACACTTCTACTGTTCTTGATTTTTGGCACAAATAGTTTAGCTTATCAGCATGGGATGCCTGATTCCAAGAGCAACGAGAACATACTTGTGTTAGTCAAAATAAATTTGCAGGGACTTGCAATAATTTCAACTACATTGACCTCTTGGAACTGTGGCTGCATTTGGATTGTAAAACATGGTCAAGCATTCTTGCATAGAAAAATAGCATTGACTAACTACCATCTACATGTTCTAAGACAATATTTTGAATTATGTTGATTATAACATGTGATGATATTTCAAGCTAACTGTACAAATAATTGAGAATATTAAGATTAATGTATGGTACAACTAGGAAGGGAACAAGAAAAAAAAAGTACCTTAGAGGAACAACAGGAATTGCATCAGTTAAAGACAAAGTGATCCAGAATTCGTTTAGATGAGATGAATATATAGGTACATCAAACATCTGAGGTACCTCTGATAAATTCCTTGAAGGGCGCATGAAGCGGACCCAAAATTAATATGGAAGGAAGTTGAGATAGAATAGGCTTAAAATGACATCAGACATAGCTTAAACAGAAATACTTGTCAAAAGAGGATTCTTGAAACCAGGCCCAAATAGTCAGGACAAAGCCTGATGGCAATGTTTGTGGTTATAACACATGGCTCATTCTTCTTCATTCTCTTGAGAGATATTCTACTATTTTATCAAACTATTTTATGCATACCAAAATCAAAATCAAACTATTGTATGCAAACCAAAGACATCCATCTATAACTTCTATAAAAAAGCATGCTCAGATGCAATGAGAAAATTTGAACTAAGAGGAAACAGTGGCATCTATAATTAACTGGTATCATCAATGTTTTGAACATTTCAGGATTCATAACAGCTGAATATAGCTTTAGTACAAATGATCCTAGCAAGGAGAACGCTTGCACAGATTCTTATCATGTCAGAACTTGCAACCCATGTATTACAAACGTTAGTACAAATACCAATGTATTCAAATATAATCTAAATAATTATAATAGAATGTTCTCATAAATATTCTATTAAACAATTACACAGACTAGCTTCCATTTTTTACACCTCCAGGATATTAAAATAATACATGATGAGGCCATCATTTTAAAATTAGCTTTTTTGATACTTAAAAATTTGTTTTTCATTATGATTCCAAGCTGCATAGCCAGAAGAATCAATACCTTTTAAACTGACAATTGCTCTCCCTTCACTCCACAAATTCACATCAAAAATATAGTTTTACCAAAAAAGTAGTTTAATTACAGCAGCTTGTTCATGTTGCTGCAGTAAAATTCAGTACCTAAATCATAGCTGTCAAAAAAGCCAGATGTTATTCCAAATCTGCAGTACACTTATTTAAAATACCCTATCTATCTTTCTCTGTTTTATGAAATTTACATCATTATCCAGCTTTCAAACCATTTCATTAAAATTTGATATAATTCACAGCACGTCCATCTCTAAAATTCAAAGTTAAACCTGAATTTTCCCTGTCATGAGGAACTACAGCATAAAATCGTATTCTCTGATTCCGCAAGACAATGCAAAACCTTCACAGAGTATCCAAAATCCAATCTATTCTAGTCTACTCTAATTAGTGACAGAACGGCAACAAACAAAAGCATGATGCTGAAGCTCTTACAACATTGTCGCGCTCTAGCAATAATCATATTCTAAATTCCGTAAATTTTTTCGCATCTTTTTAAGTGCTTTCCGCTTTATAGATTAACCCTCCTACAAACCAACCCGCCCGAATACATAGATAACTCGCAAAAAATACATAAAAGATCTAAAAACACCCTTGCAAATCCCAACAATATCCACCTTCATTGCATCTATCTTCAAGAACCCAAAGATTCTCATAGATTTCCCCTTATTATGTGCTACTGCAACACAAAACATTAATTCTTGAGCCAGAAGCGAAGGCTCACGAGATGCCCAAAATCCGATATTTTTCAAAGTTTTCTCAGAAGGAACGAAACAGCAACAGAGCAAATGCATCCTTAACCCAAAGCCACAATCCCAGTCCCCATACAACAAGAAGAAATAATGGCAAACATGATGCCATAACACAATGGCACTATCTCTAGCCAGACTTTTGAATGGTGAGTGTAGATTTTTTTTCAGCCTTTAATTGCTCAAACAATGCAAACCATGTGACGACACTTACAGTAACTCAAAGAATCTTACTTCCAAAACCTCCCAAGTTACCTATATTTGTTTGAATGAACAACTAAAATAGATAAATATGTGTACACCATGCAGGCATCCACATAATAAGCTCCTTAATAAAAAACTATGGGGCACACCTGGAATGCTACCAAGCATGTAGGATAAATTTATACATACAAAAGGAAATACACTTCAGGTCTCAAGACCTTCTAGTTAATATAACTTGCTCCATTCCCTACAAGAGACCAAAGTAACATGTAGCTAATATTAGGACAGAAAATAAAGATTAAACTGTAGATGATGTTTGACATTCTTCAAGTTGGACCCACTCCAACAAAGAGCAACTTTGATCGTATAGAAGTTTTAAAATTCAAACTATAATTAGGGTGTTGACATTATCAAATAAGAACAAAATATCAAACTCATTATTCAATTTAGTGGCCAATGAAAAATAAAAATGTCCAGCAGGAATGTCAACACATACATGATGGTGCATATCTTCCAGCTCATCTATAGGTGTTGCCTTATCAGACATGGCTTGTGGTTTGAGCTTTAAATTTTTATCTAGGTATAAGAAGATCTCATTTACACATAGCATCAAGGCATCCAATCTTCTTTCTGCTGCTGGAAATGCTGCCTGTTATCAAAATTTGGACAACCAACTCAGAACTAATCATAAACCAAAAAATAAATATGGTAAGAAGCCAAGCCCTTATTTTAATCAAACAGGATAAAGGGGACTACTTTATTTGTCCCCTTTTTCAGTTAACCTATATAGAAATCATGCAATGGCCCTACTCGCTTAACTCATCCTCTTGACAAAATTCACATGATCCAACATACTAATTTGTTATAACTCTATGATGCCTTTACGAAGTGAACAGAATAATATATCAATGTGTATTCTGTAAATTTATATGCATGAAATATGATCCTAATACAAGCCAATGGATGCAACTGGAAAGCATCTTTCTTGCTGGAATGCCTTTGACACCCACTGGCATTGTGTCACAAAGCCTCCCTTCAGAAAGTATGAATTACAAACCTCTAAGGATCGCCTGGCAGCTTAGGAAACCTTCGGATTTGGGTCAAACTGAGAAAACCACCAAGGATCCATCAAAGACTTCAGATGCGGAGCCAAGCCTCTCCAAGTTCCAGAAGCTAAAGACCCTTCAATATTTTGAGATTGCAGTCCCATCAAGAAAACAAGAGAGAAACCTGCCATCCAAGTTCCAGAAGGTAGATCTGATCTTCTCCATAAAATAATTATATCAAGTAAGAGCCACCAGGGTGAACAAATCCTGTTATAAAAAGAATCAGAAGAATAATTTTTATAAACATTACAGAAGCCTTCAGCAAGCAGCAACGCCAAATGATTGTTAGCCACCAACCACCTTGCATCACCAGTTTAGAAACCAACTTACAACCAACAAGTTTGAAACCTTCCAGTTGTTGTACCATCTTTCAGTCTTCTAGATTGCCAAACTACTATTAATTTTTTTGGTATCATACATGTTGGGTACATGAAGTTTTTGACAAATGAAATCAAAGAATCAGTTACCAGAATACTTGGGTACCTATGGTTCTCTACCATTTGATAAGCAACTTGCAATCAAACTGATAAACGATGCAATATGATAAACAAATCAGTTACCAGAATCTTGGGCAAGGATAAAACAAGACATCAAGGTCCAATATGCTGACAATCTCCCTCACCTGTCAAGTAGTAGATGAATTATTCAATAAACAAAAGGATGAACAGTGAAGAAATACCAGAAATAATACTTTATATTGCTTATTTCAAAGGCATGCACTCCCAAATCTAGATACCATCTCAAGATAGGCATAGCTAAATAACCTTTATAAGATTAACAAGCATTAATGGATAATCATCATGTACAAGAATGTAGTGGCATTACCTTCCGACAATTCGGACAGCTGAAGTTCCATCATCACTCGTAGTCTAGATGCAGGTAAAGAAGAATGGTCATCATGGTTTATTCTCTCACAAATGATTTGAATGTTGTATCGATATAATTACTATTACAACAGTTTTGACAACTGAAAAATGTAACAAATGGAATACATCACCTTTCGAATTCATAAATCTCGATGGGCTTCGGGCCTAATTTTGAGGTCTCTTTCAACTTCGAACCTGCCAATTGTGGATGTTTGATAGGCAATAAAGGTACAAATATTTCAATTTCGTTCCATGCATTCATTCCATTCATTCTTTACATATCAAAATATAAATCCAAATATAAAATTCATTGCAATCTAATATTTTTAATATTTGTTATACATATGTATGTTTAACAAAATTAAAAAATACATGAAAATACAAAGTATAACATAACAAAAAGCCGAGGTCAATGATCTGTAGGAGGTAGATCGTCATCCTATCCGCAAGGATCTGATGCTCCAGAAGCCTATATAAAAAATAGATTTAAATATTTAATTTACGAAACTATGAATGATAATATATTATATAAATTATTAATTTAATATAAGAATATATATTTAATATCATATTTCAATATATACCTGATGTGAAAAAAATGCCTGTACGATAGATGTAAGCTGCTCAATGTGCTCTCTCATTCTATCCATTGCTGCTCTATCGGCGGCACGACTCTGTTGTATCTCCTCTAGCTCAGTGGCATGACTCTGTCGCATCTCCACTATCTCATCCTCGAGTCTACGAACATGTGCATCCTGAGCACTATCTACAGTCTCACGTGTATATGTCCTGACCGCAAATAAATGAGTGGAAGTGACTCTAACTCCATATCCCCTCACTCGACCGTAGCGCTCCGGGCCCATCAACTCTGTAAACACCTTGGCCTAGATGCGACTACTCTGCGTAGATGCTATAGACTCATCAACACGCTCGACAATACGAGCTGTAGCTCTTTCCTGTATTAATTTAGAAAAATTAGTTAGATCTTAAAGACTAACAAAATAAAATTTATATCGTTGAATGAATTAAATTATAATAACTTACATATATATCCCTCGACTCATCTCTGACAAAAGTGTCGTCACGATGGGTATGAGTCATCCGGTAAAACTCCACCTGACCGGGTTCCCTCCCATGCTCATCGGCCTACAAGAAATATTATACTTTTAAGCAAATAAACCATTTAGAAGTCTCTTTTGGCCAACCTATATATGCTGCAGATTGTTGACTCCAATTCTAAATTCAATATAAAAATTGGAAAAAATGTCAAATTGGAAAAAATGTCAGTCATACTGATTAGGTTATTTCCTTTTGTTTTTTTTTCCTAAGGTTGCATTTGTATTGTTTTAAGGTAATCTTTAATTCTTAATGTAGTTGGTCCATTGATCGAGTATGAACCTCATCTGTAATTACCTTATTACACGATCTTGACCTCTTTGCATACAGTGGATAAACTTCTTAGCTTGTTTGACCAATATATTCTTGGTTGGACATTATTCTCTTTTCTGTTATTTCTTTGTCCAAGATAGATAGTCGTGCCATTTAAGCTGTATCATTTTATATCTTTTGAAATTCATGCTAATGTTTTTCCTTGTTGATACAGAAAGAGGCAATATATGGGCTGACATAAGTTTTGAGGGATGAAATCCAAAATGCACGTCTTGTTGCAAATCCTGGATGTTATCCAACATCCATCCAACTTACTCTCATTCCATAGATCAAGGTTTTAACTATATAACATATGATTGTAGTGAACATATATTGGTTTTAATCCAACAGCTAGCAGAATTAGACTCACAGATTTGCAAATAACAACTGTTTGATTTGAGTTATAATAGAGCCAATTTACTAAAACTTGATGATCAGTCAACTAATAGTGGATAAATTTGTAAAAGTCAAGGAAAAGTTTTTTACGTTATTTATATGCTACATCCAACTGCCATTTTGCCTTTCAAATAGATTTAAATATTAGTAAAATAGTGTTCATTTGAACAAAGGATGGAAAGGTATGATAAAAAAAAATCTTTTCATTAAAAAATGAACTAATACCTTTTAGATCTATATAAACATAAAGTTCTCATTATATCCTTGGAAATTCCTCTTTTCTGTACTGTATACAGAAACTTGAGCCCCTTTTCTTACTGGACCTCCTTAAACACTCTGCACTTGTCCATCTTTTTTGGTTTATGATTGTATATATCTATTAATTGTTACATTATATACATTTTACAATTAAATATATCCTAAATCTATTTAAATGAACTTCATCCATAACAATTCAAATTCAATGATTGGATTAACAGTAGCAAAGCTGTAGCCAAAATATCAATCATCGGTTAATGTTTTTTAATTCTTCATTTGAAATACTATAATTTTCAGAGGCCTAAGCATTTGATATATTTTCAAATTTTACTTGATGTATAGGCTCACCTGATATATAATATTAATATCATTATACATGCATAAATACTTTAATATTGAAAATATAAGCATATAGTTTAAATAACTTATGAACTCTTGTCTGACTCGCGCGTAACTCTTGGATCCCGATGTGTGGGGAACAGACTGGGATGCTCGTGCAGCTCTACCAATATCAGAATATGTCTGCAAAATAAAAAAGAGAACTTCTTTAAACCAGAAAGCTATGTATATATATATATACATAATGTGCCATATTTTTTAATAAACTTGCTTCAAATAAATTAGAAGATACTTGTCCCCTATCGGAAAACCAATAGTGAACTAACTCCATCCACTGATGAGGGGGTACATCAGGAGGACAGGTACCAACTACCTGCTCTTCTGTCATACCCGGTAACTTGTACTTCATTTTTAACAGGGCTTTATATTCTTTCCATTTCTGGTTGAGTGATTTCAGTACAAAGTCATGGGAGGATGGAGAAAGTACAAACTTATCATTCAAAATAAAATAATTAATAATAATATAAAACATACCATAATATTTGAATAATGCAAGATAACAAATAATTTAATACAAATTTTTTACCTGTATAACTCGTAGAATCTCTACTTTATACATCGCAAGTATATCATTCCACTTAGCATAGCTAAGTGGACAAAGCTGATGCCTCCGTGCAACCGTCCCCAGAAAAGAGCTTAATAAGCTGGCGGCTTTTTTAATTGGCTGCCTCAGCTCATTGCACTCAATCAATATCTTCTCACTCTCGGGCATCTGCCAAACATCACGTACTACTGTAGGCCCGCGCCTACGTCTAACACTCCCCGATCCATCTGCACAGAAATAGATAAAAGTAAGCTATACTAAAAAGTGTAATCAATTTTAACGTTACCAAGGATATTGGAATAAATTATCCTGAATATGTTTCTCATCATCTGCTGGATCGATGGGAGAGTCATGATGCCCCAAGGATGATGGAGCTGCAGTAGTATGCTGTGTGGAAGAATAGGAAGGACCGGCATGAACATCCTCTGCTGAAGTACTGGCCTCAGCATGCTGTCCAGAAGAACTGCCGACCTCTATCCGGGAGTGCTGGAAATGTACACCAAGAAAATGTCGCCCACGAGGCATCGTATCACCTATCATTTACATCATAGACAAAATTAGTGAAGATAAATAGTAATTTAACATAATAATTACTATAAATTCCAAACATTAGAAAATTTAATACCAATAAGAATCAAACATTAACGTTTTCTTCAACTTCTATCCTAACTAAGGGTATTGTAACATGTACGTTATCAACTGGTACAAAATTGAATAGCATGGAATGCGTATAAGTATCATCATCTTCATCATCTTCTAGTTGTCTTCCCATATCATATAAGTCCCGAGGTTTTGTATTAATAACAATAGCCCATTCTTTGTCCTTTGCATATTGTACGAAAAATACTTGACGAGCTTGAGAAGAAAAGATAAATGAATCATCCTTCAATAAGACACCAATATGTATCAACCTTGTAAAGTTTACAAGTGTAAATCCATTTGCATCTTTTTTCAAACCCCTTGATGAATTTATATCTACCCAATCACATCTAAATAATATGACTTTAAAAACTCCATAGTAATCTAACTCGTATATATCTTTAAGTGCACCATAATAAGTCTTTCCATCAGCTTCTACCATAACATCACTATTTTAGATTTTTCTAAATTTCTCGCGATCTTTAGTATGAAATTTAAATCCATTGATTATGAAACCATTATATCTGATGATAATTTTGTTCGGTCCTCGAGCCAGGGCTATTAATTTATCTGAACAATTCTTCTCCATCATTGTTGATACCTAAAAAATCATAAAAATTGTTAACATGTAATTCGATGATAAATCTATATGTATATTCTTTAAATATATGTAAAACCTGTTTTGAAATCCATGTAGGAAATAACTCGACTAACAATCGCTGCTCAATCCTTGGATTAGGTCGAGTGCTATGACTAGCTTGTCGCTGAGACATTAAAAATTCACTGCATAAAATTTATAATTATTAAAATTGTTTCAAAAATAATATATGATATTCAAAACCATTGAAATATATTAAGTATACTAACCTTCAATAGTCAGATATTATTTCACTATGAAGTAACACATAATGGTGTGCTTGTGCAATTGATTTATGGTCTAATACAATACTTTCACCTTTTTCCAGTAATCTTCTTGCAGTTAAAAACCTATACAACTCCGCATTGGCTATGAAATCATTATGCCGTTGAGGTCTGTTAGACACAGTATCTATACCTTGAAGATATCTTGAACAAAATGTCAGACACTCTTCAACAATATATCCTTCCGCAATAGAGCCCTCTGGATAGGTTCTATTTCGTACATAATCTTTCAAGCGTACAAGATACCTACAATATATAAAACTTTTATGTATATATCATCATGACGCTACTTTTATTACAAATTATCTAGAGATTAAAAATTAACAAAAATACCTTTCAATAGGATACATCCATCTGTAGTGTACCGGTCCACCAAGCTTGACTTCCGAAGCTAAGTGAATGATTAGATGTACCATAATAGTAAAAAATCCAGGTGGAAAAATTTTCTCCATCTGACAAAGTATAACTGCAATATCCGACTCCAACTGATCAAGCTCTCCAGGATCAATAACCTTTGAACATAATGACTTAAAGAATGATGATAACCGGACTATAATTGTAAGAACTTCTTTAGACATTGATGATCTTGAAGCTATTGGAAAGATATCTTGCATCAATATATGACCATCATGACTTTTGAGATTAGAAATTTTTTGATCTTTAAGATGCCCGCACCTTGAAATATTAGATGCATATCCATCAGGTACTTTAATATTTTTCAATACTGTCAAAAAATTATCTTTTTCTTGAGCATACATGGTATAAGATACAGGAGGCAAATAAATTCTATCATTAGCAAGCATTTTGGGATGAAGATCATGTTGGATATCCAATTCTTGTAAATCCATTCGGGCCTTCATGTTATCTTTGGTCTTTCCATCAAGATTCAATAATGTTCCAAGCAGATTATCACATACATTCTTCTCTATGTGCATGACATCAAGATTATGCCGAATAAGATTATGTTCCCAATAAGATAAGTCAAAGAAGATACTTCTTTTCTTCCATAAATGTTTGCTGGACTGATTTGTAGATACTATCTGTATGTCTTCCTCATTTTCATTTTCAAAAAATTATTAGAATATTCAAATCATGTGCATCAATAGTACCAGTAGTAATTTCTTCTGCCAATCCTTCTTGATCATCCCTCATTCTTTTTTTAGAAAACTGTAAGAATTTACCATATATGTAACTGATGGAATCCATTTGTCTACGAACATTAATTTCAGAAGGTGGAATAGGTGCACATCTCATTTCTATGGTACCATCAAATAAATCTGACTGAAAACGAAATGGATGATTCAGTTCTAACCATCGACGATGTCCCATATAACAGAATTTTCCTCCACGTTTTAATCAAATTGAATGTATCAAATCTGCACAACAAGGGCATGCAACCCGTCCTTTTGTACTCCAGCCAGATAAATTGGCATATGCTGGAAAATCATTTATAGTCCACAGCAAAGCTGCCCGTAGATTAAATTTTTCACTATTTGAAGCATCAATTACTTCGACACCTTTCCACAACTGTTTCAATTCCTCTATTAAAGGTTGGAAAAAAATATCAATATCATTTCCTGGACCCTTATCACCTGGAATAACCATTGATAAGATAAGTGAGGATTGTTTCATGCACAACCATGGTGGTAAATTGTATGGTATTAGAACAACTGGTCAAGTGCTATATGTAGAATTTAGAGTACAAAAAGGATTGAAACCATCTGAAGCTAAATCCAACCGAACATTACGAATATCAGAGGCAAAAGCAGAATGCCTAGTATTGAATGCTTTCTATGCTAAACTATCTGCTGGATGTCTCAACATTCCATCCTTCGTACGCCCTTCATGATGCCATCTCATCAGTGAAGCTATTTTTGATGATGAATATAGCCTTCTCAATCGAGAAATAAGTGGAAAGTAACGCAACAACTTCACCGGTTTCTTGGTACGCCGCAGTGTATCTGTTGCATTCACTACATCCTCATCTCCTTCATGAGTTGTCCATCACGAAGATCTGCATATATTGCATGACTCTCGATCAGCATTTTCACCATGATATAACATGCAATCTTTTGGACAGCTATGAATCTTTTGATACCCAAGATCCAGATTGTTGACAACTTTCTTTGCTTCATAATAAGAGGATGGTAAACCATTGCCTTCTGGAAATGCATCCTTTAATAACTTCAGAAGCATAGTAAAACTCTTTCCCGACCATCCATTCATATATTTTATATGAAATAAATGTATAAGAAAAGAGATCTTAGAAAATTTCAAACAACCCGGATATAATTGTTCATCTGCTTCTTTCATTAAATTATGACACCGAGCTGACTCAGAAGTTGATGATTACATTTACTCCTCGATATATGTTTGTTCAATGAATGTAGAACCTTCATACATTCCACTTATTTCTTGTGTACCAGTTGAACCTTCAAAATTTTTAACATCATGTCGAAAAGTATCTGTGATCAAACTCGTTATATCATCATCTCCTACTAGATTCTCTTGCATATTACTGGATCCAGAATCAGACGAGGTTTCATTACTTAATTCTGGCAACATAAATTCTTCATGAAAAATCCACCGAGTATAACCTCTTACAAAACTATTCCATATCAAATGTTCTTCAACTACATGTAGATCTAGATAGGAACTGTTAACACATCGTCGACATGGACATGAAATCTTTCCATTCAAACTACTTTTGTCCATACCAAATTTAATGAAATCACAAACTCCATCTAAATATTCGTTCGTATTTCTCGATTTATTTATCCAGCTTTTATCCATTTTAGAAAAAAATGATCCAACTCTCAAGTTATCTAAATACAAAAAAAAAAATTCTTCAGTCAATAATAATGTACCCAAGTTTTTTTAAAAAATATATCAAAAATAACATAGATTAAATAGTAAATGCATCCTATCACCAACTAATAGGTAAAGAGGTCCTATCCCATTCAAGAATTGTATTAATTATATAGGTCATTTATAGTAATCAAACAATACGGAATAGGAGTTCCAAAAAAATTTCGGCAGCATTTCCCTTTAGTTCTTCCCATACGACTAAAGATGTATGAGGAAAACTAAAAGAAAATGCTGTCCGAAATATATCTAGAATTCTATCCATATCGCTTGATTACTGTAAGTACCTATAAAATTATTTGCAATTCTCAAACTGTCCAAATTGGACAATCAATTGATCACTATACATAATTCTCCCAGCCGTACAAAAATAAAATTAATGTACGGATGATATAGAATATGTACATTAATCAATTGACGGGTCTATGTTTCTATGCAATGCAAATTTTATAAAAAATATTTAAAAAACTATTATTGATCATAGCAAAACTATACATGATATTGAAATGAAGGATTTGCAATGTCTTAATAAATAGAGTAATGATAAAACTAGTATGAAATAGAGCAAAATAAAATATCTATGATGTATCAAAGTAAGCATAATGGAGTAACATCTTCCAAAGCAAGACAATGCCAAAATAATTAGAAGCAATCATGTAAAGGTAGTTGAGCTTGGTTGTAGTGAGCTGCATACCTGTCAAAAAACTTCAGACCAAATTTAACATTATCAGTGAAGGCAATTTGATATAATGAAAGATTCCATGTCCATGGTACCATACCTTTTAGATTTTGTTCATTGCCATCACAAACTTATCTTAGATATTAAAATTTACATTATCAGATATATATCAGCTACTTCTCACTGTCTTGAGAAAAAAAATGCTAGTAAACTAAATGACAAAACAGATCTATCAACATAATTCTGCATTGCCAACAAAGGGACAGCAAGTCCATTTGCCTAATTGATGAGCTTGACTAAATTTTACAAGTGGCTGTTTTCTTAGTTTCACAAGATTGGTACGGATACCAGTATGGTACAGTACCATGCCATACAACTATACCATCCTGCTCGCTGACCGGTATGGGTTCCGGTACCGATTTAGCAATCCCTACCAACAACTACACTCTTGTTTGATCAAATTAGATACAGTTTTAGGACCATATAACTCTAAATTTTGTGAACAAGGGCAGAAAATTAAATAAATGTGTTGTATGCACCCATCTCCATTTACATCCTTTCAATCGAAAATATATGGCTCTTGAACAAAAGGGATAGGCTCATGGACAAGAAAAGAGGAGATTATTGGACTGCTAGTGTCCAAATTAATGAGCAACCAGAAAGACAATGCTCTTCAATTGGCAAACCCTTAGAAACATAATTCAAATTCAAGGTTATCTTTAATTGCTCGTAGATGATGGTACCAACTTAATTGCCACCAAAGCCATCCTAAATATGGTTAAGCAAGTCCAACATCTTCACTTAAGATTTTCAAAATCTTACTATTACCTTGTCTAGTATTGAATCTGATCTTCAGTTTAGAAAGTGAGAGAAAGAAAGTTTGTTAGAGGAAAATTTTCTTTTCCATTGTTTAGACACGACAATAAATTTCATGATGAAAGTTTTGAAAACAAAGACTATTCAGTTTCTTCAATCATTCTAAAATTATTCAGCATCAAAAGGTAGTGATTTTGGGAAAGAAAACCAAAAGTTCATTATTCTCTGGACATTCAGATGACTACAAAAGTTTTAGCCATCTACAGCACAACCAAACAATAAAATTTTCTGCATAACTTTTTTTTATTTTCTTATGCAATCAAACAACAAAAAAATACTGCTTTTATTTTTCTTTCATTTTTTTATTTTTCTTTCATTTACTAATCAACCAAATAGAGCCTAAGATAAATAACAAGTCACTGCAACAGAACTCCAAGACTCCACAAGTTGTTAATAATATAAACAGAAAAAATCATAAAATATGAGAAATAAATGATTTGCATATGTGGAACTCACCGTTGTTCTAAGTTTGTAAATAGAAGAAGCAAGAGTGGTTGAAATAGGTTTTGACTCCTCTCCTGATGATAGTGTCAAAAGATCTCTGGCAAGTAAATTTAAGTTCGCAGATGAAGTAAGTCCAAAAAGAACCTGTGAGCAGCATTAAGTAAAATTACTTCCAATACAGAAAAGAGATGTCGAAAAATATAGAAAATCTAATTAGGGTTTCCATGAATCATATAAAAAATGCAACCTCCGTCGACACTGTTTGCCGGTTGTCGGTTCGATCCGATCCCTGGGTCGACGAGGAAGGACGTGATGCTGGGACGGTGACGAGGTGGCGCGCGGCGATGGTGTCTCGATCCGATCCCTGGTACGGCGAGCAAAAATTCGAAGGTGACCGAAACAAAAGAGATGGAGGAAGAGGGTGGGAGGAGCACAACATGGCTGATCGATTGAAGGATTTAGGGCTCGAGGGAAGGAGGAGCCGGCGGATTGAAGGATTTAGGGCTCAAGGGAAGGAGGAGGGAGCGCGAGCGGTTGGCGGATCGATCGGGGGGATATAAAGGGAGCCCTTTTGTCGATGCTTCCTATAAGCGTCGTGCGGTGGCCGAAATTTTTCAATGCTTGCCCCTAGCATCGGGAAAAAGGAGTTGGGAATTTCTCCTTTTGTTGTAGTGCAGTTTTGGAGAAAACGTTTGCAGAACTTGGAGTTCTGAATTTCTCTTCCACCCGTCACCGTTCCAAGGTTTCCGGCGACTAGCATCACGCGAGAGATGGATTAGAGGAGCTCCAGGCATGTCCCCCCTCTAGAGGGTGTTCGCTTGAGCACCTGGGAGCGGATCATTACCTCCATTGCTGCTGCTTGCTTGTTCTGTTTTTGGTTGCAGGAATTTCAGGGTCTGAAATTTCTGGGTGAAGATTTCAGCAACGTCGGAAGATTGTTCCTTTGGCTCTCCCTTGAAGCAAGAACAATCAAGCATATCCCCTTGCTGTTGTTGCAGCAGTAGAGACCAAGGTTTTCCCATTTTGGTGTGGGTTTCTGCTGCTGTAGGAAGAGAAGAAAAACAACGTTTCAAAGGCTGCTGAAAAAAGACAACAGGAATAAAGTTAATCCTGTTATCCCAGCTATTCCAGCATTATACCAAGGTTATTCCAGGTAAGAATAAGGTAAAGTTTCTGATTTTTATATTCATGCATGTGTAGATCTGGGTTTATAAAATTATTTATAAATATTACATGCTCATGTTATGCCATGTTTTGCCTGTACATGCATCCGGAATATGTTAGATCCTGTGCGGAGCGGGTTTCTTCCACTATTATTTTAAAAATATTTTAAAATACATACCTGCTCCCTGCTGTTGCATGCTTAGTGTAGGCACCTACAACCCTGCAGTTTACTTACAAATGATTCCTAGCAATGGTGCCAAAACTTGATCGCTATCGTAGGTGATCAAAAATAATTTACCAACTCAACTCTATAGCTAGGATGAGTCAGGATCGTATCTTCATGGATCAGTTAGGGTTATATTCACTTTTAGTATTATTTTATTAGAGATTAATTAGGTTAGAGAAATAGAAGAGTAAGAATATGAGTATACTAAAAACAAGAATTAAATTAAGCAAGAAATCAATATGAAAGATATCTTAGGTTTCGATTTGGTATTTGGTATTATATGAAGTATTTATTCAATATATAATTATTAAATTATGATCGATTCTCGAGCATAGCCTATTTTGCTGGATATGGACCTTGATCCGTTTCTACGTAGCCATAGGCTATTCAAATCTTGAATCATATAAATAAATTTTTCTATAATCAGATTTTGAGTATAGCCTATCTCGCTGAGCATGAATCATATCTTGGAATCATGACTCGTCTCTACGTAGTCATAGACTATTTTAAAATCTAACTATAGTCTAGATATGTAGAACACTACTTGCAGTAATGAAAAATAATTTTATTCATGAAAAATGAATATTACAATCAAGTACTAATTACATAAAGAAAAATACAATATAAATACCAAAAACCTCATATATTCTCCGAAGATAGGAATTCCTTAACTGCTCATGATCTTCCCTTCCTCTCCTTTAATGCCAAGGCTCTAGAGGGACTTCAGGAAATTGCTTCCCCAGGTAGAGGCATAGGAGCCTTTTTATAGGATTTTACAGGGAGGAAGTTTTCATAGGTTTTCGGTATGGGACTAAACAAGAGACTCAAACGAGTGGGCTAAGATTTAGTTTTATATTAGATTAATGGTTGGATGATGAACCCAAATCCCTATAGTAGTAGGCTTCCAACTCCCCTTCAAATTTGTATTTGATCATCTAAAAAATTTTGGGCCCTTGAAATGCTTTGAGATCCGTGCATGTCCCTTCCTTCCATTGGGTGCTCTGAGATTCATCGTCCAGTGCCACCACCATCTTGGACCGCAGCTACCATGGCCAGGACCAAAGCCAGACCTCGCCGGACTTGCTACTAAAGTTTCCTCATGCTGCCAAAAGCCACCGCCAGGAAGAAGACCGGTGATGTGGTGGAGGTGGTGGACGGAGGATGAAGAGAGGGGATGCCCGATGACTGTGGAGGAGATGAGCGGATGGGAGAATGACTGGGAAGGAAGATGGAAGATAGGCAACTCCGGCAGCTCGGCGGCAGTGCACAGCAACCAGCATTCATGCTTCCTTGGGACAGAGAGGAGAAGACGATGACCCACCATGAGTTTCGCTAGATCATTGCCAGATCTTGGCAACTCAAGACGGGGAGGAGGTTCTTCGGTGGTGAGGATGGTGTACGGCAACTCCATCAGCGACGGAGCGGCATTTCTGAGCTAAAAGCCATTCACGGTCCACGGCTCTATGCCATGGACCGGTGACCATGGCTGCCTATGGACCATAAGGTGCTTTGTAGACCATTCAATTGGTCCAAGATAGACCGGTTGCTCCAATAGCTATGCAACTCCGAATTAAATCTTCAAAAATTTATTTTGGGCTCATTTCAGATTTGATTTACTTCAAACTTATTTTATTTGAACCCATAAATCAAGCTCTTCACAATGATGGTCTCCTTTCCTACAAATAATACATAAAAGTATCAATTTTAAATTAATAAATATAATTATTTATTAAATTAATATTTTTATATATGTATATAATATAGTTATCAGTCGCATAGCCAAACCAGGTACTGGTTTCGGGATGTGACATACCTTTCATAGTGCAAAATTATCTGTGTTGTCAAACACTACCATTTCATGCCTTATGATAATGGAATGAAAAATAACTGTCTCATGAGCCATTGATGAACTTTGTTGTCCGTCAGATGCTATCAAATACTCTGATACCAGTTGTTGGAGAAGTACACAACAGATCGGATCGCTTTAGGCTTTTAATTAATTATTTTCTCTCACTCGGACAATTTATCAAACACTTCATAGGTATAAATAATAAATATAAGAAAGACAAGAAATTTATATAGTTTGGCAAAATGGCCTACATCCATAATAGAGAAGGAGCAATCCACTATGTAACTATCCTGAAATTGGATATAAAGGTGATACAAATATCCAAATTATAGGATCCCGAAATAATAACAAGAGGTACAAAAAAACTGAATCGGACCTTTCTCAACCATAACAAAAGATCAAAGAAGAAAATACCTGAGTGATACCCTTCTTGGTCTCAGCAAAAAATCAAGAGAAAGAATCTTCCCGATGGCATACAACATAAAATTATTCTATATAATATCAAAATAGAGATGGCCGAAGTACCAAACTAACCCGAATGAGACTAGAAAACGAGAGTTACGAATCAAAGGAAATTGAAACCAAGGAGCTTCGATAAATCATTAAATTGAGAAAGGTTCTCACCTTCTTTTTTAAAGAAAAACAAGGCCAATCAAGCCGAAGAAGAGTCTCCAAGTCTTACATTGCTCACTGGAGAAGAAGTGTGATCGAAGAGAGATTCTTCCATTTCAAAATTCTTCGGAGAAAAAGTCAACCAGTAAAGAAATCCCAATCAAAAGAAACTTTATTTGGAGCAAACAACAATACCATCACTTATCTTGGACTACTACCTCTTAAAGGAAGCAAACTTATCAAATTAGATTGGCTTCCCCTAATTTAAAGGATGGAATCCTATTTGGCTGCTTGGAAAGGAAGGTTTCTATCCTTTGGTGATAGATTCATTTTTGTGAATGTGTTCTTCTCTACAATGCCTCTTCATTTCATTGTGCATCTATAAGCTACCATCTTGGGTAATTCGGAGAATTGACTGCATAAGAAGCGCTTTTCTTTGGTGAGGTTCAAATTAGGTCAGGAGGCTATCGTGCAAAATAAATTGGAATATCGTGCCTCTCTATATAAAGATGAAGGTGGCTTCGGTGTAAAGGATCTCAAAAACTACAATTCATCCCTTTTAATAAAATGAGGCTGGAGAATTGTTAAGCAGGAGGCTTGACCTTGAAGGAGACTTCTCTCTTGATCTTGTTCCAAAAAATTTTAGCTTGCTACTTGTTGGAAAGCCACCCATAAATGCTCTATTCTATTTCAAATATCATCCTGCCCCCTTTTTGGAATAGAGTCCAATTCCTTGTAAATAATGGAGCCAATGTGCTATTTTAGAAAGATAAGTGGATCCTCAATGACCCTCTTAAATCCATCTTCCCTAATCTCTGTTAGGCCTCTTGGCATAAATCCTCCATTATGGCTGGAATTGTTGGCACATCAAACTCTTGGAACTTAAAATTCAGTGGAAGCCTAATTTTGAAGTCGGGCAAGTATCTTAGTGGATGCCCCTCTCCATGATAAATTGGTGGAATTTGTAAGTCATCTCTTTATCACTTGCTCCTATATTATTTGTATGTGGAACATGTTTTCCATCTATCTGAATGTCCTTGGTCCTGTGAGGGATTTGAATCATCTCATCTACTTTAATTTGGACGATATCTTTATTTATTAAAGAGTTACGGCAACTTATCTTATTACTCATTGCTACCTTCATTTGGTGTCGTTGGAAGGAAAGAAATGCTTGCATTTTTTTTGAATCTGCGCTTCTCTTGCTTATCTTTCATTCATTAAGATCCTTAATCATCTGAACAAACTGGTCCATCCTTTGTTGACCGAAGGTAATTCTAGGTTTGGTTAACTTGTAGAACAGGATCCAAGGCATCTTGACAGTAGCAGCCTGTAATATTTAGATCTCTGGGCCAAAGTCGGCAGGCCCAGCCGACTTCGACCCAGCCCCATCGCGCCCCCCCCCCCCCCCCCCGCAAAAAAAAAAAAAAAAAAGGCGGAGACTGGATGGAAACTGGATCAGGGGAGCGAGGTTTTGCCCTTGCCGGCCGGAGTCTTTGCCAGGAATCTCGGTGGGAGAGTCGTGAGAGGTGTGGAAGGAGGTCGGCGACGGGTCCGTGTGGGTTTGGGACTCGGTGGTAGGGTTTTAAACGACGAGGGAACACTCGATGTTTTTTTTTAAAACCCCTCACCATCGCCTCTCGAGCCACCTCCACGCACCTTCTCTTTCTCCGACAAGTGACCGTGAATCCCAGACGCCCGCCGGTAAGTCCCTTCCCATTTAATTCCAATTTTTGGGAGAGTTTTGATGTTTTCCTTAGGTTTCCGTTTTGGTTTTTGGGGTCATTCACCATCCGACGCCGCCGCCGTCACCGTTCGCCGAGCTCCTCACGACGAACTCCTCCTTCGGCCGTCGGCAATTTGGGGGGTGGGAGGCCGGATCGGCCGGACCGAAGGAGAGCAGGGGGGAGTCGTTCGGGTGAAAAGAAAAGAAAAGAGAAGGAAGAATGAGAGTTTGGCTCGGTCCAGGAAAAAAAAGAAGAAGAAGAAGAGAGAGAACGTAAGGAAAAAAAAAGAGGAGAGAGAAGATGATGAGAGAGAAAATGAGGAGAGAAGAGAGAGAATAAATATAATAATAATATATTAATATAGGAGAGAGATGATCGTGATGTTTTTCTCAAAATTCGTGCAACTAGAGATTTGATTTGAATAAATTTATGTAATTGTAGGAAATCAACCCTTTGAATAGGAAAACGTTGTGCAAATTTCGGGTACTGACTAATATCGGATATACTAGGAATAGCGCGTTAAGGTAAGGAATTCTGTATTGATCATTCCTTTAAGCATGAATTTATTATGGCCTGGCTTGATCTAAGCATATATGTTATATGTATTTGCACGTGTGGTACTATATGACATGGCATAGTTATTTTTTTGTGATAGATATTGTGGTTTTATCATTTTTATTGTCGGTATTTCATGCATGATGTTATAAAGAAAATTGATATCCGGATGGATTGGACCATGATACCGGATTGCTAAATAGGTTGAACCATGAAACCGGATATCGAGTGGGTTGGACCATGATATCGGTTATTAAAATGGGTTGGACCATGACATTGGTTATCGAGTGGGTTGGACCACGATACCGGTTATCGAGAGATCATAAAAAATATGTTTTGACAAGTGTTAATGAAGTAAATACAGTATTTGGTATAGCCATGCTACGGTAGCACCGTGGTTATACAGCCTGAGCCATGGGCTTTGTACGTGGGAGCCGGCCACGGGCGGATAGTACGTGGGACAGTCAAGCCGCGGGCTTAGTACGTGAGCAGGACCGACCATAGTATGCATGGTCGCTTTATGGTTGCCAGCCATGGGCTTGTACATGACCATGGCTAATCCAGAACCCTAAAGATAAAGGTTAAATAATGTGAATTCTAAAGAAAAAATATAAAGTTATCAAGGTTTTATAATATATGAGGCTTAAATCATTTGATTGCATGACATAACATACTGGTACTTTATTGTTTCAGAAATTTATATTATTATTTGATGTGATCATATGGAGACCTTACTGGGCTGTATAGCTCACTTCCTATCTTTTGATTTTTTTCAGAGACCCAGGATGCGTAGCAAGATTTGTTTGGGCTGGGCGTGAGATGGAGTTTTATATATGCTGAGTTAGTTTAGTTTCGGTTACTGATGTTGTGAATCAGTAGACCAATTAGTATTATCGACTTAATAAATAGATTGTACAATTATTACTTGATTGTTTATATAATATTAGTTTTAATTTGATATGGTTGACTTTTGTGTACCTAGGTCTTGCATGATCTTTAGGACAAAACCTAGAATTTGTGCGGCCGGTCGCGTAGCCGATTCCGGTGCTGGATTCGGGGCGTGACATGGCCTCCTCTAATTATCTCCTATTGGTTTCTTTTGGTCTTCAATCTTGGCATCATCCAGCTAATGTACTGTGGATTGTGTTCCTCGGGGGTTGTCTTTTTTGATTGGTCCTTAATCTTTCCTACGTAACAAACATTTTTTTCTCTTTTTGCATATCCATCCTTTTCTACATTTTTTCTTTGTTAATAAAATTCAGGTGACTAAGGTTTTGACCTTAGTCTCCTCCCATTCCAACAAAAAAAAAAAAGCTTCAAGGGTTGCCCATCCATCCGGTAGTCATTGCCGAATGCAGTTCGTCCGCCATCGCCAATTTTGATTTCAGTACTTATATCAAAGGGTGAAAACACCTTGAGAACACTTTTCGCATGGGATGCCACTTGAAGTGATCATGAGGCAGGGACTTGAGACGCTACCTTGTTCTTACAATAAATGTTGAAAATTATTATTCTCCACGGGCTTTGTCATCATGATACCTCCACCATCTTATTGCCGTTCACTAAAGCATCTAGGGAAGAAGGTGCTGCTGCCACCATGATTTCACTTGAGTCATGAAGTAGAGACTAGAGATGTGACCTTGTTCTTGATAAAAATATGGAAGAAGATGATGTAATACTCAAAAAAGACTTGGAGAGTAGAGAACAAACTATTCATATGATATTTCATTCCATACTACTCTCAAGAAAGTATTAGACTCTAGGACTCTTTATATAGGTTTATGAGGGTACCTTTTATCTTCCCATATTAATACAAAAATTCTTTTGACTTCCACATGACACTTGTTTCTAATGAGACTCTTAGACTTCAACATTATTCTTACTTTAATGAGACCGTTAGACTTCATAACAGATACTCTTTGACTTTATAACTTCCAAATTATGTCTCTTAGTTTTAGTCATAATAACTATTGACTCTTATATTCTAGTAATTACAAATTACTTCCAACACCCTCCCTTAATTAGTAATTAACTTCTTCATATCTTCAATCATTAATTTGAGTCGCAACTGGGAGGAAAATTGCATATAGCATTGATTCTTCTCTTTAATCGATGAGATGGAAATCCTGCATCTTCTTCAATTATCCTTTCTTCATCTTCTATGATTATTCTTTCTTCCATCTTCAGCTTCAATTCATTTAATTCCTTGATAACATCTTCATATCTAGTCTTCAGATCTTCGCAACTGTTATACAAGTCTTGCATAGAGTTCTTGATATCTTCAATTTCCTAAAAATGCAGATCTTTGATAATAATATTATAAAATTTTTTTAAATAGATAATTGCCTGTGATGCTTTATTATTTTCTACTTTCTTCTTGGTAGTAGCTACATGACCATCGACCATAAACTTTGGCTCATATCTTCAAAAGAGATGGTTGCCACAAAATTTGAAGAGTGATCTGGTCCAGACTTTTCACAAGTATACTTTGCAGGTGAAATATCTAATTTTTCAAGTATCTCCTTGAGTATTATCTTGAATGGTGCAATCACAACTACTATGTTTTCATCCTCCATTCTGTTCAATTGGTGTTATTTACGAGGTTTTTTTTTTTAACCTCCGAAGACTTCTCTTGTCTTTTTTTCTTCTATTTTGCAAAGTCTTTTTCTTAGACTTGCACACTTGTCTCCAGATTTTTAACCTGAAACTTCACACCTTTATGGAGAATACGAACAGCTTTTTCTCACTCTTCTTCATAGCTTCTTCTAGCTCTTAGGAACTCTTGCTCCGAGGCATTATGGCTCTGATACCACTGATGAAAATTTGAAAGAAGGTGATATAATATTCAAGAAAGACTTGGAGAGTAGAGGACAAACTATTTATATGATATTTCATTCCATGCTACTCTCAAGAAATTATTAGACTCTAGGACTCTTTATAAAGGTTTATGAGGGTACCTTTTATCTTCCCTCATTAATACAAAAGTTTCT
This sequence comes from Areca catechu, assembly GCA_021397845.1. Classification (NCBI taxonomy): domain Eukaryota; kingdom Viridiplantae; phylum Streptophyta; class Magnoliopsida; order Arecales; family Arecaceae; genus Areca; species Areca catechu. The sequence goes on along the minus strand of CM038040.1, from coordinate 3,384,914 downwards.
TTGACTTCCAAATAATACTTATTTCTAATAAGACTCTTAGATTTCAACATTATACTTACTTTAATGAGACTCTTAGACTTTATAATAGAGACTCTTTGACTTCATAACTTTAAGATTGTCCCTTAATTTTTAGCTATAATAACTATTGACTCTTAGATTCTAGTAATTACAAATTACTTCCAACAGTTCTTATAATGAATGTTGAAAATCATTATTCTTCATGGGCTTTGTTGTTCTTTTATTTATTTATTTATTTTAGAGTGCTAATTAAGGGAGGCTCAACAGAGCCACCCGGCTTTATTGAAAGTAGAAATTAGGTTATAGTGTGGTCAAGAAGAGAGTTACAAATATTATAACAGAGAGTGAACAAAGAAAAAAAAATCTATGCTCGGTATCCAAAAAAGAACATACAGAACATAACACCCATGAGAATAAATAACAAGATCAGTGAGGTCGGAGATCTTTGAACTGTAATGTCACGTCTCGAATCCAACACCGAAATCGGCTACACGACCGGTCGTACAAATTCTAGGTTTTATTCTAGAGATCATGCAAGGCCTAAAAATTTTTCATTATAACTTCAATGCTCCATAATACTATTGATCATAATTCATAAGAAAAATACTTGATACAAAGAGAATAATACAACTCTTATGGTTACAATTTCGTTCATCTTTTAGTCATCCAATTGATTGTAATGACTCTCTAGCTACTCCTTATTTATCCACGAATCCAATCCACTACTAAGCTCGAAGATCCTGCACAACTCTGAGAAGGAAAATAAATAGGGGTTGTGAACTTTACATCCCAGTAAGGTCTCCAAACAGTCACCATCAATAATAATAATTTAAAAATAATAAGGATATAATAGTATATCATGTCAAGAAACCAAACATCTCAATGTCATATGTGACAAAACCTTTTATAAAATCATGTTTTTCTCTTTATGCTTTCAATTTAATTATCTTTCTTCTTTAGGGTTCTGGATTAACCACGGTTATGCTTCAGCCCATGACTGGCAATCTCAGTATCAGACTTTAGCCTGTGACGGGCAAATCCATGACTGCGATAGGCAATATTTGTCTCGATTCTACTTATGACCAGCAATTTCGGTATCACACTTCAACATTTGACAAGCAAATCCATGCCTGCAATAGGCAATATTTTTCATAATTCTACCTATGACCGGCAATCTCGGTGTCACACTTCAGCCTATGATGGGCAAATCCATGCCTGCGATAGGCAATATTTATTACGATTCCACCTGTGACCGGCAATATCAGTAATCACGATCCCGTGGCATGACTAGTCCAATTACCTCATTCTCTTAATTAACACTTTTTCCTTTTACATTGTCATGTCAAATCATATTACGATGTCAAACCATGAAATCTCAAATCTTTCAATGATCAACATCACGGTTCAAACCATACAAATATCACTTTATTTGATAAAACATGATATAAAAGAATATAGCTAATAATAATAAAAATCATACTGTCCAATGTAAAAAGTCAAACTATTCCAGGCAAAAATACATCATGCATGCTAATGCATATGCGCACGGATCAAACCATGTCATAATAAACATACATATATAACTGGTGAATAGGTCCAGAGATCCTTACATTTTAGAAGCAAATCCTAGTGTATCCAATGTTAGTCCGTATATGGAGTTTGTTCAAGTCTTTCCTGCTTAGAAGACTGCCCCCTACAATAATAAATAATTTATATAAAATTTTTCTATAATTTTTTCTTAAAATCCTGACTACACAAATTTTGAGAAAGAAGACTTCCCGATCCTCTCTCTCTCCTATAATTATAATTTATTTTATTTTCTCTTTTCTTTTCTCTCTCTTCTCTCTCCTCTTTCTCTCTCCTCATCTTCTCTCTTTTTTTTCCCTTTTTTCTTTTTCTTTTCCCTTTTTTTCCTTCTTTTTTTTTCTTTTTTTCCCTCTTATTTCTTTATTCTCTTCTTCTGAACCGAGGCTTCTTCCTTTTTTCTTCTCTCGAACCCCTCTCCTTACTGCCTTCCTCGGCTCAATAGAGCCGATTTCACCCTGGTTGCTGGTAGCGACCTTGGAAGGCGATCATCGAGAAGAGGTTGGCAGATCGAAGGTGGATGGAGGCACGGTCACCGGCATCCATGACCCCATGATGGCACCAAACCAAGACAAACCCTAGAAAAACTAGATTAAATCCTCCCAAACTATAAAAGAAAAACTCACCTGCCCTGGATGGACTCTTAGGTGCTCGTCGGAGAGGAGGAGGACGGTGTGTAAGGGCTCGATTCCATGATGGTAGAAGGGGATTTAAAGAGAACCACCAACAGGTTCTCTCATCGTTTGGGAAACAAACTCCGTCCGATCGGAGTCCTAGCCTATCCCAAACTCATCGTTGACTTCTCCCCTCCCCTCCATGACTCTCCCCCTGAGTCCTCCAGTGAAGTCCCCGATCGAACAATGCGAACACTCCTTCCCTGTTTCGGCTTCGAACTCTATTTTTTTTCTATGTTTTGGATCGAAGCTGATTGGGCCTGCCGACTTCGGTCTAAAAGCCCAGATATCACATTCTCCCCTGTTAACATAATTTCATCCTCGAAATTAGCTTGATTGAAATTTAAATCTTGGAAATATCCAATCCTTATATCATCCTCAAATCCCAATTAGTCTACCTCTTAAGGTACTTGCTTTCTAAGTCTCAATGAAATTAATATAACATTCAAAATTTAATCTTTTCCATTTACAATCCATATCAAATTTTTAATATCCAAATCATATCCTAATAATCACCATATGATTCCCAAATCATTTATGTCTAGTCTTGAACGATCATGACCTTAATTTTAATATTGCTTATCACTTATACCACAGTTCCAAGTCATCTTAACCTAAGCTTTGATACTATTCTTGTCATATCCTAATAACTATCATGTTATTATTATTTTAATCACTTGCATCACCATCCCAAATGATCATAACTTAAGCTCTGATACCACTCTGTCACACCTCGAATCCAGCACCAGAATCGACTACCTGAGCGACCGTACAAATCCTAGGTTTTACCTTAGAGATCTTGCAAGGTTTAAAAATTTTTCATTATAACTTCAATGCTCCATAATACTATTGATCACAATTCATAAGAAAAATACCTGATACAAAGAAAATAATACAGCTCTTATGGTTATAATTTCGTTCATCCTTTAGTCATCCAATTGATTGTAATGACTCTCTAGCTACTCCTTATTTCTTCACGAATCCAATCCACTACCAAGATCGAAGATCCTGCACAACTTTAAGAAGGAAAACAAATAGGAATTGTGAGCTTTACAGCCCAGTAAGGTCTTCAAATAGTCACCATCAATAATAATAATTTAAAAATAATAAGGATATAATAGTATATCATGTCAAGAAAGCAAACATCTCAATGTCATATGTGACAAAACCTTTTGTAAAGTCATATTTTTTTTTTATGCTTTCAATTTAATTATCCTTCTTCTTTAGGATTCTGGACTAACCACGGTCATGCTTCAGCCCATGACTGGCAATCTTAGTGTCACACTTCAGCCTATAACGGGCAAATTCATGCCTACGATAGGCAATATTTGTCACGATTTTACCTATGATCGGCAATCTCGGTGTCACACTTCAGCCTGTGACGGGCAAATCCATGCCTACGATAGGCAATATTTGTCACGATTCTGGTTGTGACCGACAATTTTGGTGTCACACTTCAGCCTATGACGGGCAAATCTATGCCTGTAATAGATAATATTTGTCACGATTCTACCTATGACTGGTAATATCAATAACCACGATCCCGTGGCATGGCTAGTCCAATTATCTCATTCTCTTAATTAACATTTTATCCTTTCATACCGTCATGTTAAATCATATCACGATGTCAAACCATGAAATCTCAAATCTTTCAATGACCGGCATCACGGTCCAAACTATACAAATATCACTTTATTTGATAAAATATGGTATACATGAATATATCTAATAACAATAACAATCGTACTATTCAACGTAAAAAGTCAAACTATTCTAGGCAAAAACAAATCATGCATGCCAATGCATATATGCACAGATCAAATCATGTCATAATAAACACATATATATAACTGGTGAATAGGTCCAGAGAACCTTACTTTTCAGAAGCTAATTCTAGTATATCCAATACTAGTATGTATCCGGAGTTTATTTAAGATCTTTCCTGCTCAGAAAGCTGCCCCTTATAATAATAAATAATTTATTTAAAATTCTTCTATGATTTATCCTTAAAATCCTGACTACATAAATTTCGAAAAAGAAGACTTCCTAATCCTCTCTCTCCTATAATTATTATTTATTTTATTTTCTTTCTTCTTTTCTCTCTCCTCTTTCTCTCTCCTCTTTCTCTCTCCTCATCTCTTCTCTTCTCATCTTCTCTCTTTTTTTTTCCTTTTTTCTTTTTATTTTTCCCTTTTTTTCCTTTTTTTTTTCTTTCTCTTCTTTCTTTCTTCTCTTCTTCTGAACCGAGGCTTTTTCTTCTTGTTTTTTTTCCTTCTCCTGAACCCCTCTCCCTACTGCCTTCCTTGCCTCAACTAAGTCAGCTTCACCCTGGTTGCCTGTGATGACCCTGGAAGGCGGTCACCGAGGAGAGGCTGGCGGATCAAAGGCGGACGGTGGCATGATCACCGGCGTCTACGACCCCACGATGGCACCAAACCGAGACAAACTCCAGAAAAACTCGATTAAATCCTCCCAAACTATATAAAAAAACTCACCTGTCCTGGATGGACTCTCGGGTGCTCACCAGAAAGGAGGAGGACGATGTGGAAGGGCTCGATTCGGCGACGGTAAATGGGAATTTAAAGAGAACCACCAACAAATTCTCTCGTCGTTTGGGAAACAAACTCCGCCCGATCGGAGTCCTAGCCTATCCCAAACTCGTCGTTGACTTCTCCCCTCCCCTCCACGACTCTTCCCCTCAAGTCCTCCGGTGAAGTCCCTGGCCGAACAACGCGAACACTCCTCCCCTGTTTCGACTTTGAACTCCATTTTTTTTTTCTACATTCTAGGTTGAAGCCGGTTGAGCATACCGTCTTTGGCCCAAAAGCCCAGATATCACATGTAATGATTCCCATTGGCAGCAAAAAGGACCCTGTAACATGCAAAGTCATTTTCAGAAGTCAAGCCTATGTAATGCAGTGGATGTTCTTCTGATTTTTACCCATATACACAATCAAAAAAAAAAAAAAAAAATTTTTTTTTACCCATACACTACCAAAATCCGCCAATCGCTATGATATCTCCACCATCTTTTGCCGTTCACTAAAGCATCTAGGGAAGAAGGTCATCCTGCCACCATGATTTCACTAAATCATCAAAATCAAGTAGTAGAAACCAGAAATTCCAATACCAAGAAGCGGTCGGAAGTTGTCTTCAGCCGTCGGATTAGCATAGATAAAATATTTCCATCCTTTTCAAAGACACTAAATTAACATCTGTCAAGTTTGGCTATGGAGGGTATTTCTCCATGATTGGACCAAATATACGGGAGCTGACTTAATTAATTTAATTTCAAGGAGCTGATGATAGTCGACAACTGTGTTGAATTCTTTTGATACTGTCGAGTAGTTATTGAGACATTTTCTTTCGTTTGTGAACCGGGTGATGTTGAAGTTCACAACAACGAGCCAAGGTCCCGGCCATTTGTTTCGAACCACAGATAGTTCTTCGAAGAATTCTGGGCTTAAGGCCTGATCGTTCCATTCTCCCTGAGAGAGCTGAGAGAGAAGATGCCTTCGTGAAATAGAGATCCTTCAACTCTAGAACAGTTCTAGCAGTCCCAGATGATCCTCAAGCATTGATGGAGCACCACGAGTCGAGATATTTTCTCTCTGTTTTTCATTCATATATAAATTCAAGCGTAGATCCCTACGGTGCACGCGAGCCGCATACCGTATGTGCGATGGACGCCGCATTTGTCGTTTGATGGCCATCTATCCTATGATGGCGGCCATCCGTGCATGCACCATACGGTGTAGTGCCGCATACTGCAAGAAATCTCTGTCCATAAATTAATAGAAGAGATTTTGGTGTAAAGAAAGAGATTTGAGCGATTAATTTAATATTCTTAGATTTTGGCATCTTAATCATGTGATGATGCTCGTGCCATCTGGTCATTAGGTTCATGCAAGGATGCAAAGTAACTTGAAAAAACTTTAAAAAGTTTCAATTTCAACTCTAGAGCAAGACTGTCCATCATAGACTTGGAGAAAATGGTTATATCCATGATTATAACCACCTGATTTCTTATCTCAACCATTTGGAGGTGGCTTCGTGGATCTTATTTCTCCAAGCATTCGTATTAAGGGCATCTTTATTATTTCTTCAAACTTTTCCACATATTTCCTTCATCCATGACATTCTAAGAGTATTTTTAGTTGTGGAATAAGGAACAGCAGAACTCGTCTGGGCACTATTATAGAGGGATATGACTTTGCTCCATGATTTTGATTTTATCACAAGGATGAAATCGCTCGCTCATTTTTTTTTAAAAAAAAATGTTTTTAAGAGTGGATAGGGAACAAAAAAAGAAATCAGGGAGGATAAGTTTCTTCTTTTCAATGATGCAAGAATATGCTTTCATTAACCGCCTACCTATCCCACCCCTATGGTATGAGCTTATTCCCAATCCCACCCGGCCACCTCCTGGTTTTGGGTGTACATCCCCCACTTTGCGGGATATCCCCCACTTATTCCAAGCAAAAGCTACGTAAATATTTTTCTTTTTGTTATATCTTGCAACAAATTAAAATTAAATTACACTTTGGTGCTAAATATTTTTCAGGTCTTAATTTGTTGTACATACCGCACTCATGCTCACTCTAACCTTGCAAATTCTACTATACATTCATCTTGTTATTTTCTTGTACGCTGAGTTTTCTTTAATTAGATGCCGAATATTATATCCATAAAAAAATGTTAGAAGCCTTCTTTAAGTTATAACTAAGGTATGTGTCAATTATATAATACCTCAAGATTCTATTATCATTTCATCCAACTATTTCTAATTCTTTAATGTGCATGGAGACTAAACTCAAGAAATTTACACGCAATTGTGTAGAAGATTCAGACTGCATATCTTAGTCACACAAATTAACCACCCATATGAACCTCCCAGTCTATAGGGGACGATTTATTTTCTGAAGAGATATGTATACTTTCTAAAAACACCATAATATGCATTAACATATAATTATTTCGATGACTTTTTCATTGTGGATTTTGATTGCCCAATAAAAATTAGAGATTCAACAGCAGAACTCATCTGGAAAATGTTGTTAAGGCCTTGGCATGCAAGGTGACTGGAACACTAGCTAGGACAAGAAGTACATGCGAACTTATGAGATTAGAACTATATCTTTTATGCGGCCTATTTTTATTTGAAGTATCAAGTCTGCTATATTAGAAGGATCAAGGTTTCCATGAGAAAACTGAAAAAAATTCAAGCTTTTAAAGAGAATGCTCCAGAATTTTGATGATTGCATGAAGTCAGGGAGGCCCAACGGGAGTAGAAAATATATATTGATGAGCGAGGAATTCCAATGTCTTCTTGAATAGAAATATAAAAGACTTTGGTCACAAAATAAGGACTGAATGAAGCAACGTCCAAACCCGCAGGCATAGATGACCTGTTCAATATTACGTTTTCAAATCTCAAAGTACGCAGCCAAATACTTGATCTTGGAATTTAAATTCCTGCCTATCCAGATATACAATTCCTTGTACAAGTTAAAATAAAATTTAGTATGCCCCAAACATAATAGACTTGGAGTGGTCTTCTCTGCTGTGCCTGTTGGTATAACTGAAGTATCATGCGGTTACAATACTTTTTTTTTCCAACACATATATCTTAAGGCATAACCTATGAAAAATGCTTCTTTTTTCCAACTTAAATCATCCTACAAGATTAATGCATATTTACATGAGAAAAGAGGGGGCGTAGAGAGAGAGAGAGAGAGAGGGGGGGGGGGGGGTGGGGGGGGGTGGAGCATATCTATGGGCTCGAAAATGTCTTATGATTGCATGCATGCAAGTGCATTTGTGTCCCAGAATAGTTATACAAATACATATACATACATACACGCAGAGAGAGAGGGAGAATCTACCACATTCTATAAACCGAATAGATATAATCGCTCCAGTTGCATGTTGTCCAAAACCATTAATAAACATTACGTATATATATGATCAGCATGATTAATTTCATATATATATTCTTCAGTCTTGATCAGACCCTATCAGACATTTCCAGCTTAAGTATATATATATAATGAGCCACAGCATCTCCAAAGCTCCTCATAAGACAACCCAACCCCTCTTCACACGCATCCCCAGGCACAAATCCTTATTCCCCTTACCGAATTTTATAAACTTCACCCAACAAACGACACTCCTCTACCCCATGTGCTCTCTCGTCTCTGTCTAGCTAAACACTCATCTGTACTTCCTTAGATCTCCATTAGCCAACAGCCGAAACACAATTAAGACAATACAATGCCAATCCCTCATAAGGATCCTATTACACGGATCCAGTATCCACAGGGAACCCACCAACCCAGCACCGTTTGCTCGTTTATCACTTATCGATCTCTCTTACACCAACCTAGCAATAACCACCAATGAAACCTTCTTACCCTACATCACTAGATCATTCATCCCAGTTAGCCCTTTATGTGGAAATTAAGCAAATGTTAGCCCTGTTCTTAGATTCTTTCGCAGCCCATTTAATTTAAACTTGAGTTTCGTTCGTCACACGTTGCATTTTAGCTATATAAATGTACTAAAAGGTAGACGGTATCGTGCATCATCTATTCTAGCACCAGGCCTTGTTTGTCATGGATAAGCTAGGACTGAATCATGGTTTAGGTTTAGGGTCTATAGAAATATATACAGGAATTTATCCAATGGTTAAAACTTGCAGGAGAAGGAGCAAAATAAGGTAGAAAGCGGTTAGATGAATAAAAACCATCTGGTTCAGCACACGCACGCACGCACGCACGCACGCACGCACGCACGCACGCACACACACACACACACACACACACACACACACAGAGAGAGAGAGAGAGAGAGAGAGAGAGAGAGAGAGAGAGAGAGAGAGAGAGAGAGAGAGAGAGAGAGAGAGAGAGAGAGAGAGAGAGAGAGAGAGAGAGAGAGATGATTCCCTAAGTTTGGTGGGGTTTTTTGTGAGCTATGAAGCCTTTAGAAATTTTAAAAAATAGAAAGACTAACAGGTAGATTTAAGCTCAGAGGGCGGGGAAGAGAGAGAGAGAGAGAGATCTGGCTCGTGATGAAATGCTTCAGAAAAGGAATCCATGCACTGATGTATCAGATCTTATATATCTTAAAAACACTCTCATCTGCTCGAGTGTGTCATATATTTCAATTACCTGAGCAGCTAGGCTGGGGAAAAGAAAAAGACACCCTCGCCACTCCGCATGCATTATTTTTTCGGAAGAAAATGGAGACTTAGGAGGACGCAACCTCCCTTAGTCCCAGACTTTATTAGCAGAAATCAAGAAGCAAGAAAGTTCAAAAGATAAATCAATCTCTCTCTCTCTCCCTCTATCTATCTATCTTTCTCACTTAGGGATGAGAAATATTGGTATGGAAGGTTATAATAAATTCACTTATCCAAAGACATTGATATATTTCCTTGTCTAATATGGCAAGATCAAGGGAACTGGATCTTTTGTGGTGCATGCGATGCACTACATCCATCGCAAGATAGGTGGCCAGCAAACAACGCGCACCGCGTGTTCGTACGGTTCTGCGCTAGCTCAAGATCAAGATGTTCACATGCAAATAATTGACTCATATTGTTCCTCTAATAAAAAGATAATTAAGACTGCTTCTTTTCCCATAGAATACCGGACTAGATGTGTTGAATTATTAAGTCCTAGCTATTGGTAGCAAATATCAAATTTCTCCCACTTCTAGAAGCAAGACCATATATCACTAAAACCCAACCCCGCTCTACACCCCGCCAAAAGTAAAACAGCAGCAGCTGCAGTCCTCAGGTTAATGAGAATGGTGGAACAAGCTGATTAAGGTCATATCTAATTACTACTTGTCATGAAACGAAGTCTTTGAAATATAAAAAAAAATCAACTTAAAAAGACCATTTCAAGTACCATATATATGAGTTTGACAAGAACAAAGTCACACATCGTATGAAGGTTATATATATATATATATATATGATAGACTAATTTAATGCTGAGAATTAAAAGATGAATAAATCAACAGCACGTCTGTTACTTGCATGGAGTAATGCAAACCTTGATGTCGGACATAGTGAAAACAAGATGTTGTGAACAGGTGTTGCACCATGTGACAATCTCAAAAAAGACTGCTAGATTCTCATCTCTTCGATGGGTAAAAGTTTGTTCATAAACTTGAAATTGCATTCTAATATATGCACCATTAGTGTTATTCTTACAATATCTGACCACAGAGAAATTTAAGATGCAACCATTCAATCCGAAGATGAGAAAGGCCTTTGGCCAAAAGTTGAGAAGTAGAAAGGAAAAAAGGAGAAGAAACTAAGGATACAAACAAATACCCAAGCACGACAGATTTGCCTTTCTATTTATCTTTAGGACGATGCCCGAGCCTAAGCTCGAGATCTAATTCTTCACCAGGGCAAGGATTGAGTACCTCTGAATGGAGTTTTTGTAGGTCGACCGGAGTAGGTCCTTTGTAGAAAGGAAACGAAGGATCGGTCCGCCGTCTTTTGCTACTAGTGATGGTCTCCTCCTCATTGCCCGGATCTCTCGACACCCGAAAACTTACTTCCCTGAGCTTCAAATTCTCTCTTCCCAGTTTCAGTTCTGGCAAATTTGGTTCTCGAGCATTTGTTGGATCTGCGAAGGATCGAACAGCGGTGGTGAAAAGGGATTTCATCGGGTTCTCTTGAATAATGGTTGCAGAATGGGGAGGAGAAACCACCGAGCTCTTGCTGTTTCCTCCGGTGGATGCTGCTGATAACCTCGGAGAGAGAACTGATGCCTTAACATCACAATTAGGGTTAGAATTGCCGTTGCATACCGGAGAGCCAACGTGGTCCTGGTGCAATGTGCCTAGTGGCGTGCAAGGGCTGTGGTGATGATGCCGATCACTCTCATGGCTCTCTGTTGTGGGGCTTGAAGATTGTCTGAGCCTCGCCCTGTCCCTTCGATGGACGTTCATGTGACCACCAAGTGCTTGGGCTGATCGGAATTCCCGTCGGCAAAAGCTGCATGAATAGGATCTTGGAGGCCAGACGCAACCACCCAAGTGGCCTGCGGAGTCCTCGGCAAAGGCTTGTTCTTCCCATGAGTCATTGTAGGAGGAGCTGGTGGAGATTTTGCTGAGGGAGGAGCCGAAAAGGGGTCTCTCATCCGATTTCCTTCTAGTCCACATCCAATACCTTGTTTGCTCCATATCACTGTGCATGGGTGAAGGAAAAAGAGAGAAGGGAGAGACTTGAGCTTGGAAGAATTGAAGAATTTAGATTGTTGCTTGTGGGAAAGGAGTTCAAGGAAGGGGGGCTATGGATGGAGGAAAGCATCTCTATCCGAGAGGCATAGCTAGATAGGTACAGGAGAATCTGGAGGGCAGGAAAAAAGTCTACTCAAGGTTGTTGTACTGATGGGTGCTTGTGTTTTTGGCTGAAGGCATATCTAGTATGAACTATTGGTTCAGTTTTCTTTCTTTCTTTCTTTTTTAATGAAATATTGGTTCAGTTTTCCACTAATAACTATTCACAAAAAGAAAAAGTTTTCCACCAATAATACTGTGGCTTAGCTACGAAAGTTTTTTTTGAAATCAAAAGTTTAATTATGTGTACATGAGAAACGAAATTTAATTGCATTAACAGTTGGTGTTTAACATAATACTATGGGTTTTAAACAGATTACAGGGATTAACAGCCTAATTTCACAAGAATAATAGTTGGCAGCTGTGGCCCCCGATGATGATCGAACAGCTGAAACAACTAAGGGCCCATTCCTACATACCTAATGGCCAATCTCAGTAGTGTTCCCCTTTCACTGCTCTTTATATATATTATTTTATTTTATTTTTTTTAAAAAAAAACAAAGATGTTCCTCTCACACCTTTGCAAAAGTCTGAAAAAGTGTCATCTAAGATCGATACCAAATCCATGGCCATTCTAAAACCAGCAGTTTTATGGTAATCACTGATGGCCGAAAATATAGACAAACTAATCAAAATGACAGCTCAAAAACTGGTATGGATAACAATCATGACATCTAATGACAAATCAATATATAGTTTATTACAATGCTCTCCTGCCTGTAATCAGTAAAGCCTTGACGACTGAAAGTAGAATCTGGACAATTGCCAGTGGGAACAAGCCAGTCCTCAGAGATTTAAATATATGCAGAATTCGATTGAAATAATGGAATATAAACTGTCCTTTCTTCAGTGTCCCCTTCGTTTAACAATCAGGGTTCTATATAAACATTCAATCATTCTCTTTATTAAAATGTCATACATTTAATAAACTAATGAGTAACTTGTGCTGCTCAACCTTCTTTTATGGTCTTTGTTTTCATTGCCCAGTCAATGTGCGCAGAATGCTTGAGTCATCTTGAAGGTTGTGTCTTTGTAATTGGTCAGTTGAATCATTTAAACCACCTGGTACTTGCTACAGTGATTGTGGCTTGTGACCCTCGTCCTCCCCTTCCTTCCTTGTTTTTTTGATTATTTTAATTGTTCACCTAAAGGATTCCATCAAGCAGAGGTTGATTGAATCCCCATTGTTTAATAATACGTAAATTGTCATGACTGCTTACTGTAAAAGTATTGTGAGGTTACAATGTTGAACTGAAGCTTGTGTACATTATCCACCTTGGGTCCTCCAACTAAGAATAAATGAATTCAATATATCAAAGATGACTCTTGGCATTAGGTGCAAGTTAGGATCGATTCCGTGCATCTCACTGATGCATTCTTCCCCTATCAATTCCTGAGAATTGGAGGAATAAGAGGACATGAAAACTCTTCTATGAAAAATCAACTTGCCACTTAAAAAAAGACTATTCTTCTTTGCTAAATATAGTTGTTATATTGTCCTCTCTCATAGATTCTACCTAAAATGTCTTCATTCTCTACTTGTTTCGGGGGAAAACAAATGGAAGAAAAGGCCCACGTACCTCATGATTTATTACCTGATTTCCCTACAAAGAGAAAAAAAAGGCTAACATGTTAAAAAAATCAAACCCAATGAAACAACCAAACAAAAGTATGTATCTTTAAGCATATTTGTGCATCAGGATCATAAGATATTAATAAAATAATAATTATAGTAAAATAGGCAAATCATAGAAAAATATTAGAATTTATGTGGTTCAGCCGTAGATTACATCTACGGGGCATGCAACTTCACTATAAAAAAAAATCATCAATATAAGATATTATACCTTTCAAATCCCTTATATTAATCTCTTAATAAGAGTACAAAATTCTTCCAAAACAAACTCACAAAAAATCCCTTAGGACCATTGCTATTGCTTCTGCCGCAAATCCGAAAGACTGCTGCCACTGTTACATGCAGAGACCCCAAAATCTCAAAGGCTAAAATAACTTTTATAAAAAGAAGTCTAAAAAATTGCCTACACAAAAAACCTCGCGCGCGTACCACAACTCCTAAGTGGTTACAGCTTGATTTTGTCATGAAAGAGTCCTGTGCTGTGTAGGGTTGTGCCTCTGTTGACCTTTTTTTGAACCAAGATGCCAGCAACAATCTTCACCTCAACTAGACATTTCAGCCTCTACATAACTTTAAGAGCTTATAAATAATTTTGCACCCATGCCCTGTGGCCTTCACATCTCAGCATTGCTTAACATTAGCCAAGTCCAGACAATACTTGAACTTGACTACTAGAAGTGGCTTGATCATCATATCTGCAATATTTTCTTGAGCAGGAATCTTGACTAATTGAATGCAACCACTCGTAACAAATTTTCTAAGCTTGTGATATTGAATATCAATATACTTTGTCCTAGCAAGATACACTAGACCCTTTGTAAGACATATAACACTCTAACTATCACAATATATACGAACAATCTTCTATGCAATACTAAATTCCATGACCAAATCCTAAAGCCAAAATGCTTCCTTGACAACCTCAACTACAGCTATATATTATGCCTCTATTGTTGACAATGCTATAATATCCTAAAGCATCGCTTTCTAATTGATACGACCTCCACCTAAAGAGAAGATGTACCCTATAGTTGATCTTCTCCTATCAAGATCAACTGTATAATCTGAGTTAACAAAACTAACTAGAACATTAATGTTAGTGTTCTTCTAAAATAGTAAATCAAAAATTTGATATACCCTTCAAATAATGCAGCATCTATTTAATTCTATTCCAATGCTCTTTTCTTGGATCTATCTTGTTTCTACTCAAAATATTAATAACCTGACAAATCAGGTCTAGTGTAACCATAGTATACATCAAATACCCAACCGCATTAGCATATGGTATACTAAGCATCTCATGATGTTCTTCCTTAGATTGAGGGCATTGCTACATAGAGAATCTAAAATTTTGAGCTAAAGGTGTACTCACAGCCTTAGCCTCAATCATGTTGAATTTGACCAATATCTTCTCTATGAATCCCATCTGGATCAACCATAACTTTTCATTATGTCGGTTTCTGTGACTTTCTATGCCAAAAATCTTCTTAGCACTTTCTAGGTCTTTTATTTCAAACTTAGAATTAAATTCTTATTTCAACTTAAAAATCTTTTGTATATGCTTATAAGCTATAAGCATATATCAACATATAGCATCAGCAGTATTATAGAACCATTATTGAAAAATAGAAATATATACAACTATCATACTTGTTCGTCATGTAGCTATGTGTCACCATAAAGGTATCAAACTTCTTATGCCATTAACGCGAAGCTTGTTTCAAATCATAGAGTGACCTTTTCAACTTGCAAACCAGCTTTTCATTATCTCAATAGTACGATAACCATTATTGAAAAAATAGAAATATATACAACTATCATACTTGTTCCTCGTGTAGCTATGTGTCACCATAAAGATATCAAACTTCTTATACCATTAACGCGGAGCTTGTTTTAAATTATAGAGTGACCTTTTCAACTTGCAAACCAGCTTTTCATTACCTTTTTGTACAAAACCATCTGGCTACAACATATAGATCTTCTCATTTAGATTATTGTATAAGAAAGCAATTATCATATCAAGCTACTCCGGCTCTAAATCCTACATAGGAACCATAGAAAGCATAACTTTGATAGAACAATGCTTAACAACTTAAGAAAATATCTCATAAAAATCTATCCCTTTTCTCTGATTATAGCCTTCTGCTACCAATCTGACTTTGTACCTTAATTGTTTACCTTCTGATGAAGATTCTTTCTTTCTGAACACCTACTTATAACTGATTGCCTTTCTACCCTTTAGAAGAGTGACCAATTTTCAAGTTTTATTTTTATGAAGTGAATTCATTTTTTTCTCTATAGCAATCTGTTACTTATCATTGTCCTTACTCTGCAAAGTCTCCTGAAAAAATATTGGATCACTAGAAATAATAGAAAAAGTATAAGCAACTGTATCTTTCAACATCAATGATAGTTTTACTCTCCTTCTAGCCCTTCCTGCATCAATAGAGTAAGGCTGCTCTCATTTTTGTGGTTGTACAATTTCTATGCCTTGTTCTGAAGATTTTTTTGAAACAGTAATTGTTACTATCAGTCTCGATCAATGGCTTTACCTGAATCGAGGTATTGGGCTTCTTCATATTTTGGACCTGATGCTAAATTTTCTTGTTCAACATTGAAACTTCTTCAAATATCACATATTTACTGAGCTCCACCTTCTGAGTAACTGAATTCTAAAGTTTGTAGCCTTTCGCACTAACCTTATATCCCAGATAGATATAATGTTTAGACTTCGCATCAAGCCTAGTCCTCTAATCCTCCTATAACAATACGTATGCACGATAACCAAATATATGAATGTAAGAATAATCAGCAGGCTTACTAGACCAAATCTCCTATGGTGTTTTGAGTCCCAATGACATTGGAGGAGATCGATTTACCAAGAAGCTAGGTTGTTTACTGCTTCAATCCAATTACTTTGGAGGATCTGCAAATAGTCTCATGCAACAAGCTCTCTCAAGTAGTGCCATGTTCATCCTTTCAGCTACCCCGTTTTATTATGTCTTGCTTGTGATAGTGAAGTGCCAAGCTATGCCTTCCTTCTAACAGTAATTAACAAATTCTCTGGAGGTATATTTCCCACCTTCATCAATATGGAAAACCTTTATCTGCTTGCCTATTTGCTTTCTAACTTCAGCTTTCTAGTACTTGAACTTCTGAAATACTTTTGACTTATGCTTCAAGAAATATATCCAAATATTCCTGAAGAAGTTATCAGTAAAAGTGACAAAGTACCTAGCTTCTCCAAGAGAAGTGATTGGTGCTACTTCCCAGAATCTAAATGAATGTACTCAAGAACCTGTGTACTCCTTTTCGTTGAAGTGACAAACTTTACTCTGCATTGTTTACCAAGAACATATATTTCATAAAAATCAAGTTTGCTAGATTTAATATCCTTGAGTAAATTTTATTATATAATTTTAACATCTGACTCATATGTCTAAGCCTAGCATGCCACAACAATGTAGCATTATCATCATCAAAAGAGGATATAACAACACCATCACCAGTAATAGCTTTTCCTATCAACTTGTATAAAGAGCTTGTCTTTTCTCCCTTTATTAATATTAAGGCACCACGTTTAATTTTCAATATGTCATTAGCACCAGCAAAAGTGCATCCATTTGCATCTAGGGTACCAAGAGAGATAAGACTCTTTCTCAAATCAGGAATATAACTATATCTGTCAAAGTCCTTACAACTCCATTAATAATCTTAATTTTGATTGTTCCTGTTATCCATAAGAACTCTATCCCTATTATAAGATGTATAAAAAATAAACCAATCTCTATGCGGGCACATATGATAAGAATAACCAGTATCAAGAATCCAAGTATCTGAAAAATCCATATTTGAGAAGATGGTCAACATATCTCCATATCCTTTCAAGACATAGTAGCAACTCTAGCCTCATCAGTGTTTCATTTTTGCCTGGATTTTAATTTGGGGCAATTCATCTTCCAATAACTTTCTTACTTGCAGTAATGTCACTTATCATTTCATCATCTTGATTTGGATCTGAAATGATTCTTTATACCATCTTTTTCTTTTCGACGTCCTCTTTCTTGACCCGAATCCTTTGCCATCAAACTGTCACCTACATCAAATTTATGTTTGCCTCATTTAATAACAAGGTTGTCTTGACATTCTTTTTCTATAAAGTATCTTTGCCATATAAGATGATAGTCATCAAATAGTCATAGGATTTAGGTAAAGATGAGAGAAGAATAATAGCCTGATCTTCTTCCTCCACATTCACCCCCAAACTGTGAACCTACGAAATCAACTTATTGAATATATTTAAATGCTCCAAAAAATCACCCCCTTCAGACAAACGTAAACTATAAAATTATTTTTTAAAATATAATTTATTCGTAAGTGACTTTGATATATAAAGATCATCTATTTTTTCTATAAATTAGAGATAGTTTGCAATCTTCAATATTATACATTATCTCATCTACTAAGTAAAGTATAATAGTGTTGGAAGTTTTTAGATCAAGCTCTGACCATTCATCTATGTTAGTAATACCTAATTTTTTCTTGGAAAGAAGAGTTTTGTGAAGGTTTTGTTGAACCAGGATTGCTTTTACCATCTTCTTTCATAAGTTGAAATCCATTTTGCCATCAAATTTCTCAATCTCAAATTTTGTCGACATCTTGAATACACACACCAGATTAGCTTAGCAGAAACACATAAGAAAACCTGGCTTTAATACCAGATGTTAAAAAATCAAACCTAGCGAAACAACCAAACAAAAGTATGTATCTCTAAGTATATTTATACATCAAGATCAAAAGATAATGATAAAATAATAATTATGGCAAAATAGATAAATCATAGAAAAATATCAAAATTTACGTGGTTTGTTGTAGTCTATATCCACAGAACAAGCAACTTCACTATAAGAGAAAAATCATTAATATAAGATATTACACCTTTCAAACCCCTTATATCAATCTCTTAATAGGAGTACAAAATTCTTTCAATACAAACTCATAAAAAATCTCTTTAAGCCATTGCTGTCGAATCCCACAGATTGTTGCCGCTGTCACATGCAAAAACCCTATAATTCCAAGGCAAAAATGGCTTTTATAATGAGTCTAAAAAAATCGCTTCCACAAAAAACCTCACGTGCGTACCACAACTCCTGAGTGATTATGGTTTGATTTTATCGTGAAGGAGTCTTGTGCCATGCAAGGTCGCACCTCTGCTAGCATTTTTTTGAGTCGAAATTGTCTTGCCCTGAATCCAGCAGATGCTAACAACACTTATAAACATTAATAATTATTAAGGGATAGTGAGACATCAGATATGATACAACTAGTAGGTTTGACATAGATAAAGCTGGAACTAGGCTAGGCCATATTTTTGTTGGAGCCCAGTCCAATTTTTTTGTTCAAGATTTGGGTTGAGCTTTTGCCTAAATTTTTTTCATAAACCTAGACTTGAGCCCAACTCGAGCTTTATAATCCCATTGGCCATCTCTCACATTGGTGATCGGTTACATCTATGGCTATGATTTGTTTAGGCAAACCGGCAAAGGGAGTCAAAGATGATATGGATGATGATATCGAAACAGTTGAGGGTGGTGACAGCAGTAATGCAATGTTGCTAAGTATAAATGCAATTAAGGAGTGCAGAAGGGCATCATAGATAAGGATGATGCGAGGAGTAAGGATGCATCCAACTTAAGCAAGGTTGTGGCAAGGCAGCAATGAGGTGGTAGCGAGCTAAAGAAGATGGTGTCTCAGAGATCAAGGGTGAGATGGGTGGAGCAGAGGAGGTTGAGTGCAAGCTTCTTACAGATGGTAGAGACCGGGGAGGCAATAATCTCCTCTCACATGGACTTGGGCACAACGAACATGTTATGGCTAGTGGTCAACTGTTTCAATGTCCTTGCCCTTGCCACTAGCATCCTCGTCACCATGCTCGATTGACGAAAGAAGGAGATCAAAAAACCTATGATTTGCAATTCCATCGGGAGTCTTTGAGAGAAAGAAGAGCCCGAGCAAGGTAGTGATTCATTTAACTATTCGGGCTTGAGCTCGGGCCTGAATCTAGAATCAGGCTCGAGCTATGCTTAGGCTGGCCAAAGGTATACCCGTACCCACCCCAAAAGATATACATATTCTATAATTAGGTTCAAACTTGACCTGAACTGTTTCGGGCCTAGCCTAAAATCCGACTTCGAGTTGGGCCACCCTCAGCCTATTTCCAGCCTTGGACACGTATTAGAGTTGAAGAATATTTCAGTTGAGACATATATAATAACTGTTTAATAAGATCAGCTTAACAGCAAAAAATATTCACCATCCCACGTGTGCTGGTTCACAAACACGCCCCTTGAGTTCTTTTTTTAATGTAAAACATGCCCCTTGAAATCAACCTTTCTTATGTAATCAAAAAAAAAAAAAAAAAAACTCAACCTTTCTGTTGTGGGCCTTTAGTGGCAGTATTTTTCCATACTAACCCGAATATTTTAACTGACCTCTTGGACCTGTAATCAGAGATTTTTCATGCTCTATAATAATCTCAATGAATAACATACTCTCAAAAGGTAGCTAGGTTGTATATATATCCATTTTTTGATAATTAGCTTTTGGAGTAGTAGTAGGTAGTGCTACAGCCCACCCTGACAAATAATAGGACGAGAGAGAGAGAGAGCAATAAAATAGGATTTTGGGGTTCTCGATCAAGCGTCGGTTGGAATTTTCTGGCGTTCATTTTGAGCCTGTTGGACTGAAATCTTGTACAGTTCGCAACTTAGGTGTTCAGGCTGATCTGGTAAAATTTTGTTGTTTTCATATCCTTTCTTCTAGTAGTACTAATTTTCGGATTATTGGTTATTTAAGTTTCTGTCATTTGGAATATTTTAGTTTCAAGTAGGTGACATGTCAATTTTCTGCCACGTGGGTCTGCGATAGTATCTGTCTTGGAGTGCAACATGCTCTGTATAGAAAAAGAGTAGATTCCATGACACTGGATTTTTCTTTATCGCCCTCTTGAAAATGTTTAGTTGATGATTGCAAGCACTTCCACTTAGTCATGCAATGTAGGAAATGACTGGGTGCCATCTTCCAAGTTCAGGAATGAATTGATATTTGGAGCATAAGTTCTAACAATCTAGGCCCACATCAAAAAATATCAGCTAAAAGATAATATTTGAGTTTCTTGATCTTATATTAATATTCAAAACCTATTTAGTATATAGTCGATATAGAATTAAATACATACCCATACAATCCTCACCAGAATAGAGGTTTAAATCTAATCACAAATACCAACAGTCCAATCTAAATCTATGCTATAGTATCCTCTAATCTACGTGGACTATAAACCGGATCTACTTTGATATCATTTGTAATAATATAGGATCTCATCCAAAAAGATTAGTTGGAAAATATTATTATTTATTAAATTTTTTTAGTTTTATACAAGCACCCAAGATCTATCCACTATATATAGGATTAAACATATATCTACATAGATCCTCACATAACTTATTTGAGGTTCTGGGGCTTTGCACTGGGCAAGCTTATTATCTTAAAAATGATAAATTACATTGTGAAAATTATTCAAGCAGACCTTGCAATGGTGCTTTACCCTAAAAAATGTAGGGTTACGTCACGTAGTTGATCGAGATGATGGGTTAGGGGGATGACATGAGAATTTAGAGTTACCCTAAGTTTTATGAACTTGATGAGTTTGTATCGTAAATTTGCATCTCATTTCTTTCTGTTTTTAACCTTCTTTTGTTATGCAAGTTTTCCGTAATGCATCGCCAAAATATTTAGGCCTAGATAATAGAAAATGAAAATGGGTTGGATCGAATTGGGTTATGAGTAATAGAAAATTAGGTTAGGTTAAGTCGACGACTAAAGTTTTCGACCCAATAGATCATTCGGGTTGGTCGGGTCAATGAATGACCTGGTCCTAATATAAAAAATTTGGATTTATATTAGGCCTGGATTAAATATAGATAACTATATTTTAATTATCACATAGCCAACTATTATTAATCACAAAATAGATAACAAACAATATTGCTTTCAAAATAAATTAAAATATATAAATAATTATAAATATATTTTTATGTTAAAAATAAGTTGCATACAAGTCTTAAATTATAGCTTAGAGATCCAAATAGGTTTGAATCCTAATAGAATTAGCATGTTCGAATCGGATTGGATCCAAATTCGATAAACCCATATCCAACTCATAAAATCAAATAGTCTAATTTTAGAACCTGATCCGGATCCATGGATCCTTAAAAATGAATTGGATTGGGCCTAAGCGAGTTAGGTCGAGTCACGGATCAACCCGACCTATTTGCAACCTTATTGGATAAGTAGGATACAGGTGGGTCTCCCTCTCTTAGTCCTTTTCTCCAACTTTTTTTTTTTTTTGAAGACACAATACAATGAGTAGAGGGGTCTAGCTACTTTGCACACATCTATGCATTTTATCAAGAGGCTATTGGAGGATGCATTTCTATGGATGTTAAACATGTCTATCACAAGGTGAACATCACTACAAACTGAGTTGCCAGCTTTATTATCAAGTATTTAGAAATCTATGGATTGATGCTATGAGATTATATCAAAGTCCATCATCCCTAGGACTATCAAATCTACCTTCATCTCTCTATCTTTGATATCCAATTTGCAATCCTTGCAGATTAAGTTAACTAGGATGACATCTCCACTTGGTGTGGAGATACAGAGATCGATTTCTATGGGCACAGGAGACATCTCATTATAGATCAATTTTAAAAACCTACCGAACCATTGCAATCCCTTATAATCCCTCAGTGAAAATGAAAATATATTACTATGAACTTTGTGATAGGTTTTCCTAAAACCTAAAAAAGTAATAATATCGTATGGGTGATTGTAGATCGATTGACAAAATTAGCTCATTTCTTACCCTTTCGAGTTGGCCTTCTTTTGAAAAGATTAGTAAGTTTGTATATGAAACAGATCATGCAATTATATAAAGTTTTGGTTATTATTGTATCAGATCAGGACAGTTGATTTATTTCATAATTTTGAAAGAGTTTTCACAAAACTCTGGGTACCAAATTAAATTTTAATACAGCCTTCGAATCCCAAACCAACAGACAATCAGAACGAAATATCCAAATTCTGGAAGATATGTTGAGAGCTTGTGTTATGGACTTGGATGGTGACTGGGATAATTATTTGTCATTGATAGAGTTTACTTATAATAATAGTTACCAAGCAAGCATCCAGATGGTACCTTTTGAAGTATTATAAGGCAAGAAGTGCAGATCTCCTATTTGCTGGGATGATATAGGGGAAAAAAATTATTGGATCCAGAGATAGCAACAAACTATAAACAGGTACAAGTAATTAGGAAATGGCTTCATATAGCTCAGAGCAGGCAAAAGAGCTATGTTGACAAGAGAAGAAGAGAGCTGAAATTTCAAGTAGGTGACCATGTTTTCTTGAAAATTTCTTCCACTAAAGGCATGATGAGATTAGAAATGCATATCAAATTAAGCCGAAAATATATGGATTTTTTTGAAATTTTGGATAAGGTCAGGGTGGTATGATGTGGGATGGGAAGAGATCATGCATTCATGATGGATGGAGATTTAAGCAAGATGATTCATATGCTAAATTGAGTAATAAATTCACACACAAACGAGTTAAATTAATCCAAGAAAATAATTTTCATGAAAGAGACTAGTTGATCTAGGTTACAACACCCGTAATGTAGATCTAGTTCAAACCAAAAATAGGATCTTCATGGCAAGGAAACCATCATTACTAGGGCAAGTTAACCTTCAAATGATCAGATCTAAAGAGCTTAGTAATGATTCTCCTACCAACAATGATGGCTAAAATTATTTGATGGAAAGGTTCACTCAACACTCTAGGAAAGAGACTTGGATCATAAGATCTACACTCCCTAACATTGTAAACTCACCTTGTAGATGGTTCATGGCTTGGAAACCTTCATCTTCAACCTGAGATCCCTGAGAGAACCTACAAAGAACCCATCATGAGGTGTGGAAATGAAATCAAAATGAGGAAATAAAGAAGGAAAAAAAAGGAAGAGAAGAAGAAAGCTTGGTGTGGAGCTTGATGGACTTAAGCTTGGAACCGGATCAAGTGCATCCCACCCTCTTCTCACACAAGGGCATCCCACCCTTCTCAAAATGAAGCTTCACACCTCAAGTAAAAGAAGGCATTTCACCCTCTCCACATAAGAGAACTCAAGAGAACTTTTAGCAAGAAGAAAATTCTTTCATTACTCAACATAAGATGCTTTACAAGAGGGGCTTGGGGCCCTATTTATAGGCCACGCAAACCATAATTTCGGCCAAACTAATCCCCAACTAATCTCTTGATTAGTTATACTAATTAATAGTTAGGTAAATCCAACTAAAAGTGGTTCCAACAATATTTTCTTCTAGAATTTGTTACAACTAATCTCATGTGGTGCCTAAGTGTCTTCCATGTGGCTTTCTTGCTGATGTAGTGATCTTGGTGGCTGATAAAGTGAAAGACCAAGTGGCATCCCACATGTCAAGTTAGTTGAAAATTTGTTGGGAGAAAGTTATAGATAGTTTATTCCTTTCATGTGACCCCCAAAATAGTCTTGATGAAGTGGCCTCCATGTGGTGCCCAAGGAGGGATTGTGTTGACTTCATGAAGGCTTCCAAATGGCCTTCAAAGAGTGCTTCCAAGTGGCTTCAGAGGAGGGCTTACAAGTGGCATAAGAGAAGATTTTGCCTGACCAATGGGTCAGCTCAAGAACATGTTGAGCTGATTCAAAGAGCTTGAGTCGACCAATGAGGTTGATGCCTTTTTCTTGAGTTGACTTATGAAAAAATAGACTTCCTTCATTTACACATTGGGCTTAATCCCTTTAGATGTCCTCCTTGATTAATCCTTTTGGGCTTCAATGTTGAGTCAACTCTCATCCAAATGGCCCTTGGCCTCTTGGCTTATTTCATAAGTAACTTGGTTGAAGCTTGAATTCTTTTTTCAATGCAGATGTCCCCATCAATTCTCCCGAGATGGAAAAATACTCGACCCTATCGAGTAAGGGTCAACTTGACTTTGGTGAGGTTCTAGTAGGTCTTATTTGTTCTTTTGTAGATCTTCTCTAGTGATCTATGAGTGTTCCGATTCAGATCGACTTTGCCAATGAACCAAATAGTATGGATAGTCATTGTTTTGGATAGTAATAGTCTTATTATCCAAATTCTTTCAATCCTATCTCACTATTTTTAGTAGTGTGGCTGGTGGATGCTCAAGGGTTGGTTCACTCTCAAAAATTGGATCAAGTTCAAAAGGCTCACTAGATATCATTGTTGGTTCCTTTACTTTACTAGGTCTGAAACTTTGAAAGTGGAGCTGATACCAAAGTCAGATGGTAATTCAAGCACATGAATATTAGGTCCAAATTTCTTTAATATTTTGAAAAAACCTACACCACGGGTATGTGACTTTTTTCATATAGTCTTTTTCATAAAAGTTCTTTGACTTTCTTATAAAATTTAGTCATATGCTTGTTAGTTCTATTGCTTAAATTTTCTTACTAATCATGCTATGCATATGACTCTCGTAGACTTGGACACTTATGCATGGATGACAAGCTCAAATGACACCAAATAACAAAACAAACTCAAATGATACCAAAAAAAAGACAAGCTCAAATTGGCTTTATTATCTAATGACTGAACTTTATTGTTGGCTAGGAAACAAAAGTTTTAAATTTTTAATATTTTCCTTAAAAGGCTTCTAAGACTCTTGCACATAGCTTCAGGTAAGTGGCAGTAAATCTTAATTTAGATCCTAATATATGCCATGGAGTCTTAAAAAAAAAACTATTGAATATCACTGGGACCAGGTCAATGGTATGGTGGATGTCCTAGAATGGTGAAATGGGATGGAAAAAATGATCGGGGGGTACATATTGAAAGTCCTTTGCAAATTCTACAACTTCTTGGGGTTGATCCTTTCGGATTGGTTCCTGGGTTTCCTTAGTGGTCATTATCCCAATTGGTGATTCCTCAATGATCTCTTGTTATGAACCCTTAACATTGATTGACATTAATTCTAGGTCTTCTTCTTTTATGAACTTTATTATCTTTTCGGGTTGCTCTTCATGATTTTGTCCCTGGACTTCATTTTCTTCAAGTTGATTATTCCCGTTTTTAATTTCGTTAGGCTGCATAACTATTCCAAGCAATTGTTTATGTTCATATTCATCCACTAAGTTAGACCCAATTTCATAGACTTCTTCCTTAAGTTCTTCAACGGGTTTAGGATCTTCTCTTTCTAGCTCTCTATTTGGACAAGATTTTGATTTTGCTTCATCTTAAAATTCTTCAATAGGTTCAGAAATTTTTTCTCTAATTCTTCAGTGGGTTTAATCTCTTCTTCATCTTCTTCATATTCATCTATTAAACTTGGTTCGTCTTCATATATTTCTACGTTTAGCTCTTCAATGAGTTTCTTACAAACTACTAGGATAATAGAAGTTGGCTTGTTTGAAAGAATCTGACTAGAACTAGGCTTATGTCCAGATGTATTACCCCTATTGGACTTAGGTCGAGTGATCAAGAGTTCCCTCTGATATGTCTTGAATTTTCTAGTAATTTGGTAGGCTTCTTCTAGGTCACGAATTTACCATTGAAATAATTTTCACTGGATATCCTTTTGTAGGCCAGCTCAAAATCTAGATATAACCATTGCCTCAGATTCGGCTGTGCTACATCTCCTGACAAACTCATTGAATTTGGTAATATATTTAAACACAATTTTATCATCTTGTCTCAATCTGTACCATTGGTCTAAAAGTCTTTGCTTATAATATCTATCTAGGTTCTTGTCTCTAAGCTTACTCTTCATATCTTTCCAGGTAATTATTTTATCTCCACTATAATAACATTCGCACTCAACATCTTCCTAATATAGCTTTGCATGTCAGACTAATCTAAGTTTGGTAAATTGGCACTTTCTTTTTTCTGACATTTCATCCCACTCAAAGTATTGATCCATTCTTTTCTCCCAATTGATGTACACTTCAGGATCCAAATTTTCATCAAAAGTGGGTGCATAGGATCGATTGTTCCTAAAGGATCTTACTTCTAAATCATCAAAAGCTTGGTAGGGGCATCTAGGGTTATATTCAGGGATGAGATCATGATAATGGGCTCTTAGACCAAGGGGAGGAGGACTAGGTGATTTAGGTTTAATAAGGGTCAAGTGATTTTCTTCGAGGTTCCCGATTTGATTATCCACTTGTCCTAACTCTTTGTTCATTTGTCCTAATTGTTTAGTTAGGGTATCAAACTTTTCAGTCATTGTCCTCATAAAGAATTCAAGATTGGGATCCATGGATAAACCAGACTAAGTGTAGGATTGTTGGTATAGGACTTCAGACCAATTGGACAAGCAATACAAACCTAGCTTCTAGGGCTCCTAGAACTAGAAGTTCAAAATATAGGAATTGATTAGGTACTAGTTAAGGATGCAATTACCCTTTTCACTGGCCAGGTAAGAGGTGGGGTTGCGGGAGGGTCCCCTCGGTTTCGCGAGGTCTTAATTAAAAATTGCAAGTCCGCTTAAGATATTTGCAATTAGATCTCTATCCTTAGACACCACTTTCAAGGAGTAAATACAAACTCAAATAATACTTTGCCTCATCTTGCACTTGAACTTGACTTATGGATATCCCTAGTTTTAGGTTCCTACTTGATTTTAATTATGGCTTAGGTAAATGCAAATGTGGGTGATTGTTTTTGGCCAAGGAAAGGTAATGACCTCCTTCCTTTATGTTATATTGAATGCACTTAAATGGATTTAGAAATGGGTGCACAAACAATTCACCAACTAGTTAGCACAACAATTAGATTAGCACAATCAAATGATTTAAAGCCCAAATTTCAAAATCTCAAAATTCAAAATTTAAATTGAAAATTGTAGATCTTGAAATCTCGACTTCAAAACTCAAATTTTAAATTTTAAATCTCGAATCTTAGTTAGAAAATTCATTCTTGGAAGTAAAAATTGTTGTAAGAAAATTTTAGCTACTAACAAACTTCCAACTAACTAGTTTTATAAATTCAAAATTAAAATTTTAAAATTTTAAATTATATTTATCATATTTCAAAGTCTAAATTTTAAATTTCAAATTTTGAAATTTAATTTTTAAATTTTGGTTAGGAAATTCATTTATGAAACTAAAGTTTGTTGCAAGAAGCTTCCAACTAACAAACCTTTAACTATAAAACACTCAAAATTCGAAATTCAAATCCAAGAAATTTTAAAATTCAGATTTTTTGAGGTGGAGATCTCAGATTTCAAATTTGAGATTTTTAAATTTTGAATTTATGGTTGGAAATTTGTTTTGGAGGGATGTAACCGAAAATTATTGTAAGAAACCTCCAACTAACAACCTTCTAACCAAAAATTCGAAATTCAAATTTTAAATTCTCAAAAATTTGAATTTTAAGTTTTAATAATTATATTTCAAACTTTAGACTTCAGATTTCAAATTTTGAATTTTAAAATTTTGAGTTATGGGTTGGAAATTTGTTCTTGAAGTATAGAAATATTTCAGTAACTAGCAAACCTCCAATTGACTAGATTCATAATTAAAAATTTAAATTTAAAAAACTCAAAAATTTGAAAGTTAAATTGAAACTTTCAGATCTCATAGTTAGGATTTTAGATCCCAAATTTTAAAATTTAAATTTCAAATTTTGGCTTTGAATTTTGGACTTGAAGATAAGCAACACACAAAAGAACAAAATTTCAGCAACTTGACCTGGTAAACCATAAGCTCTGATACCAAAAATTGATGCGGGATGGGAAGAGATCATGCATTCATGATGGATGGAGATTCAAGCAAGATAATTAATAAGCTAAATTGAGCAATAAATTCACACACAAACGAGCTAAATTAATCCAAGGAAAGCATTTTCATGAAAGAGACTAGTTGATCTAAATTACAACACCTGCAATATAGATCTAGTTCAAACCAAGAATAGGATCTTCATGGCAAGGAAACCATCATTACTAGGACAAGTTAACCTTCAAATGATCAAATCCAAAGAGCTTAAGAATGGTTCTCCTACCAACAAGGATGGCTAAAATTATTTGGTAGAAGGGTTCACTCAACACTCTAGGAAAGATGCTTTGATCATAAGATCTACACTCCCTAACCTTGTGGACTCACCTTATAGATGGTTCATGGCTTAGAAACCTTCATCTTCAATCCAAGATCCCTGAGAGAACCTGCAAAGAACCCATCATGAGGCGTGGAAATGAAATCAAAAGGAGGAAATGAAGAAGGGAAAGAAAGTAAGAGAAGAAGAAAGCTTGGCGTAGAGCTTGATGGACTCAAGCTTGGAACAGGATCAAG
The DNA here is from genome assembly GCA_021397845.1 of Areca catechu. Taxonomy (NCBI): domain Eukaryota; kingdom Viridiplantae; phylum Streptophyta; class Magnoliopsida; order Arecales; family Arecaceae; genus Areca; species Areca catechu. The sequence goes on along the minus strand of CM038040.1, from coordinate 3,356,233 downwards.
GGCATCCCACCCTCTTCTCGAACAAGGGCATCCCACCCTTTTCAAAATGAGGCTTCACACCTCAAGCAAAAGAAGGCATCTCACCCTCTCCACAAAGAGAATTCAAGGAAACTTTTAGCAAGAAGAAAATGCTTTCATTACTCAACATAAGATGCTTTACAAGAGAGACTTGGGGCCCTATTTATAGGCCAAGCAAACCATAATTTCGACCAAACTAATCCCCAACTAATCTCTTAATTAGTTATATTAATTGATGGATTAGGTAGATCCAACTAAAAGTGGTTCCAACAATATTTCTTTTAGAATTTGTTACAACTAATCTCATGTGGTGCCTAAGTATCATCCATGTGGCTTTCTTGCTGATGTAGTGGTCTTGGTGGCTGATGAAGTGGAGGACCAAGTGGCATCCCACATGTCAAGTTAGTTGGAGATTTATTGGGAAAAAGTTGTAGGTAGTTTATTCCTTCCATGTGACCCCCAAAATAGTCTTGATGAAGTGGCCTCCAAGTGGTGCCCAAGGAGGGGTTGTGTTGGCTTCATGAAGGCTTCCAAATGGCCTTCAAAGAGTGCTTCCAAGTGGCTTCAGAGAAGGGCTTACAAGTGGCATAAGAAAAGATTTTGCTTGACCAATGGGTCGGCTCAAGAACAGGTTGAGCCGATTCAAAGAGCTTGAGTCAACTCATGAGGTTGATGCCTTTTTTTCTTGAGTCGGCTCATGGAAAAATAGGATTCCTTCGTTAATACATTGGGCTTAATCCCTTTAGATGTCCTCCTTGATTAATCCTTTTGGGCTTCAATGTTGAGTCAACTCCCATCCAAATGGCTCTTGTCCTCTTGGCTTATTCCATAAGGAACTTGGTTGAAGCTTGAATTCTTTTTCCAATGCTGATGTCTCCATCAAGGTGACCTATTGATTAGCACTACCACCGACTTTATCAGGTATATCTTATGTATTTCATGTATCGATACTATGAAAGTATATTCCAAACTTGAGTCACACAGTAGAATACGAGCCATTACATCTTTATGAGGATCTAACCTATGAGGAGGTTTCTATACAGATTATCGATAAGAAGGATCAAGTAATATGGCATTGGACTATATCATACATGAAGGTACAATAGAGCAACCACAGTGAAAGAGAGGCTACCTAGGAACTTGAGGCAGAAATGAGAGACAAGTATCCATAACTCTTTGAACTTTAGGTGCATTAATTTCAAGGATGAAATTATTTTAGCGAAGGGAATGTAATACAAGCTCTCTCGAAAATAAAGAGAAGACTCCTAATGAGAGTCTTCTTTCCTAAGTAGACTACCGATCGGAGTCTCAAAATGGAGGCCAGAAGGGAGTCAAAGTCCTTCTTTCCACCTTATTTAAAACCTTTGAGTGTCCCTTTCAAATCCCACACCAAATTTTGAAGGATTGAGGTAGGGAACCCCCACCCTTTTGCTTGATGGTTTCCACCACCACCACCACAACTGAGCACCATCGAAAAATTAGGTATGAGGTCGAGAACTCTTAGTGAACTCTTTCCCCATCTTCCTCTATCCTTGGAAGCCCTATTTTTGACCAGTAATCGCCATATTAATTGGAGAAAACTGAACCTCTGCTTTTGGTTTTCTTTTCCTTCCTTCTAGCAATGTTCATAGCCAACGACCACTGGACCATGGCCATGGCCACGCCACCATGGACCATAGCTCGGCCACCCTCCTTCAGGCTAGAACGTCCTAGGTCTTGGGGGAACGAACGGGGAGCATGGATCCCTGTTTGGGCTGAGCGGAAGAAAAAGAGGGAAGAAGAAAAGAAAAGAAAAAAAAAGAGAAGAAGTAAAGAAAAGAAAAAGAAAAGGAAAAAGAAAAAGAAAAAGAAAAAAAGGAAGAAAAAGGAGAAGGAAAAGGAAGAAAAGAAAAAAGGAAAAAAAAAAGTCTCTCTCTTCTCTCCCTTCTCACTGTAATTTTTCTTCTTACTTTCTCTCTAGTTTCTCTCTAGTTTTTCTCTATATAATTTTTTTTCTAAAAGTTTCTCTCCTAGAGATTGGAGAAGTTATAAAGTTAGGGTTAGAGATCAGTGGGTGGATTGCTGATGAAACTTGGATAGAGGATTCTAGATCTATAATTACTATATCATGGAATTGTTTATTAAAAATAAGATTATCATTATAGGAGAATAATTTTTTGAGTAGGAGGGTATTGAGCGAGTTTTGTAGTACCTAGGTTAAGGATTCGAACACATACCGATATTGGGTGGTTAATATATGGCATCGCTAAGCTACGAATGTATAATACATGGTATCACCAAGCCACATATGGATAATACGTGGGATCACTGAGCCATGGATGGATAATATATGAAATAGCCTAACCATGGACAGTTAATACATGGGATTACTGAGCTATGGGCAGATAATATATGTGATCGCCAAGCCAGGTTGGTTAATACGTGTGATCACTAAGCCAGGGACAGATAATACGTGGGATTGTCGAGCCATGGACAAATGATATTTGAGATCGCTGAGCCACCGAGAGATAATACATGGAATAGCCTGGCCATGAATGGTTTATATATAGTCGATCTTGAGGTTGCCAGTCATGAGCTGGAATTGACCGTGATTAGTCCAAAATTCTAAAAGATAACAGTGATTGATCCGGATCATATCAATGAGATGTGGGCAATATGAGGTACAATAATAATTAAGTAAAAAGAAAGATTTTACTTAATCACATATGTGGTGTTTCAATTTTGAATGAGATGGATGTTTAGTATTAATTGATGCATATTTTTGAATATACTGATATTGAGTTATCTTGATTACTTGACATGAAATGTTAAGATTTATATTTTATTTGATACTGTTTACTATTATTTTTGAATTATATTGTATTATACTGGTATGAGTATGTAAAAATTTTTACTGGATTATAAAGCTCACATTTTATTTTTTATTTTTTAGAGTTGCAGGATGCGTAGCATGGGTTGGGTCGAGCATGAGATTTAAGTACAAGATTTGTTAGATTAATTAGTTGTTCTATTTCTGATACCAATATAATCGAACAAGTTGATCATTTGATTATTTATTTTGATAGTATTTAGTTATTTAATTTCAATTTCTAAAGATAATGAGATTCTTGTATACTTTAGGCCTAGTACGATTTCTAGGCTGATGTTTAGGATTTGTGCGACCAATCACGTGGCCGATTTAGGTGTTCGATTCAGGGCGTGATATGTATATCTACATCCTTCTGAAATTTTTTTTGACCTTTTTAATTATATTTATACTAAAATTGTATGAATGCTCCATTTTATTATTAAAAAAAAAAAGTACAATATGCATCATAACCAGTATTTTTTCTATGATGCTCATGTTCACATGCATGATCTTGTTCATTAGTATCCTTTAGGCTCCCAGACGTATTTTCTTTTTACCAGGAAAACCACCATTTTTTTTCAGGAAAGGAGTAAATGGGTTTCTTATTCAAACCCCCCCTCCCCGAAGGACTGCCTTTACCGCAAGATTTACGAATTGTCATTCAGATGAAGTGGTTTTTGATCACCATGTGCAAAAGGCAATTTAGTGGTAGTGTTTGCGCTTCTAGATGTATCCATTGTAAAAAGAAAAGTAAAATTAATGGATGATGCTTCTCGGCAATTTAGCAACATCATTGATGCTGTGTTACCATGCTACTAATATCAGAAAATCACAGTTAGCTATCTTATTGCGGGATTCCCTCGCAGATAAGTATATTTATTTATTTATTTTGTGCTCCAAGTATCCTTACTTTTGTAGTCTATTTTTTTTTTAAAAAAAAAAAAAAGTTAATTTTAGGAGCTTGGTAAAGACTCCACTAGTGATTCCCTAATGCCCGAGTTTATCTACCCTCAAATTCTTTTGAGCAAATCTTGAGTCTATCTACAAGTAAAACCAGATCAGGAAGCCGAACAGCTGGTTTCTTTCCATATTTATGTTTCTGGTCAAATATAGACAGATTAGACTTAATTATTGAGTAATTCTTGATGTTTTTAATGTATTGTGCATGCATTTTACATCATTTTAGTTCATACATGATTGCTCCCATTCGCTACCGTTATGACAAAGCAGAATGCTTCGTAAGGGCTTTATCCTCTATTCCGCATATATGATATACCTTCCACGAACTCAATTTCATCACCAAGCTAGGCGGTTACTCTACAATAATATGCTTGCAATACGATGCATCATGTTGGCCATCCATCACAATTTCATCACCAAGCTAGGCGGTTACTCTACAATAATATGCTTGCAATACGATGCATCATGTTGGCCATCCATCATGTGATGGATGGTTGGCAAATAACATGCGCTGTGTATATGCATGGCATGCATATTACATGGATAGACCGTACCAACTTTTCTAAAAAAGATCAAAAAAATAAAAAAATTAAAAATATTAATAAATAATTAAAATTAATTTAATTATATTTTTATAAATATTTTTTGAACTGTACTTATATTTCTATAAGATTAAATTCATCAATAATAAAATCTATCATAAAATTTTCAGCTATCATCTTATCTAAATAAATAACTGAATGATCAACAATTGTTTTACAATCTGGTTTTGACAATTTTCATTATTGAAAATGCTCTCTCTATAATAGTAGTTGCACTACAGTGAAATAGGGATATGCCGACATTTTTTTTGGCTTTTACCAACATTTTTAAACGTCGCTAAGAAATCTTCCGACGCTTCTTTTCCGACGCTTCTTGAAGCATCGCCTATGTAAGCGTGGGGATGCCACCTGCCGATGCTTTTGAAAAGCATCGGCATTTTCTGACACTTTTTAAAAGCGTCGATAGGTAGCGACGCTTTAAAGCATCGCTAGGTCCAAACCTAGCGACACTTTCAAGCGTCGCCAGTTTTAAAACTAGCGACGCTTTAAAGCATCGCCAGTTCCAAAACTAGCGACGCTTTAAAGCATCGACAGATTTTTTATTTTTTTTAAAAAAAATTAAACTGCTATACTATCTATATACGTATATGCAGCACAGATATAACATGCTCTAACTGAGACCTAATGGTCTGCATCATGCTCTGCTCTGTCTATATCACGCTCTACTCTGTCTGCATCATGTGTCTGTCGGAGCTCTGCTATCTCCTCCTAGAGTCGACGAACATATGACTGATCATTACTCTCTCTAGTATCCCGAGTATATCTACTCACCTCAGATAACTGAGTAGGGTAACTCCAATCTCATAACCCCTCACTCGTTTAGGATGCTCTGGTCCCATCAACTCCGAGAATACCTCGGTCTCGATGCGACTGCTCTGAGTAGATGATGTACCCTCGCCAGCACGCTCGGAGATCATAGAGGTAGCCCTATCCTATATTTTATAAAAAAATACATATATCAATACTTAATAAAAATAAAAATATAAATCATGATATAATATAAATAAAAAAATTACATATATATCTCATGCTCCTCCCGAACAAAACTGCCATCCTGGTGAACGTGAGTCATCCGATAGAACTCCACCTCACCAAGCTCCCTCCCTTGCTGATCAGCCTATGTAAAGAATAAATATTATAAAAAAATCTAAAATAACACATCTTATACCCCCGTACCATGATACATGGCACATGCATGATACATGATGATACATGATGTTAAAACTAAAAGTATTATAGGATGATAAACATACAAACTCATGCCTGAGTCGTGCATAACTCTTGGATCCCGCGGTGTGAGGAGCAGACTGAGTTGCTCGTGCAGCTCTACCAATAGCAGAATATATCTACAAAAAAAAATTAAAACTATGTTATATATTGTATAAATATAATTATGACGAGTAAAAATTAATAAATTTCGATGTGTTTAATGATGCTACACAACCTGTGTCCTCTCAGAGAACCAATAATGCACCAGCTCCCTCCACTGATGAGGGTGAACATCAAGAGGATAGGTAGCTGTAACCTGCTCCTCTATCCTACCCTCTCGCATTCAGTCTCCCTTCAACTTCGTCTTATATTCTTTCCACTTGCAATTAAGAGACTTAAGCACAAAATCAGAAGTATCTGGAGGGAGAATGAACTTGCTCTACAATTTAAATAAATAATAAAATATGTATTAAATGAAATAAGCAATTCAATTGTTAAAAACCTAAGATATAAAATAATATATCAATTTTTTTACCTATACAACTCGAAGCATCTCTACTTTATAAGCAAGAAGCATGTCATTCCACTTCGAATAATTCAGGGGACATAGCTGACCCCGGCGTGCTACTATTCCCAGAAAGCTAGTCAACAAGCTAGCAGCTTTCTTAATAGGCTGCCCTAGCTTGTTGCACTCTATCACTATCCTCTCACCCTCAGGTAACTGCCATACATCACGGACTAGTGCGGGTCCTCGCCTACGCCTGAGTCTCCCGGATCCATCTACAAAAAAAAAATACAGAACATTGTATATCAAAACTATTGCATATGCATGAATTGAAATGAGATATAATTATTAAATTACATACCCTGTATCTGTATATCATCGACGATAGGCTCGTCATCAAGATGATCCATAGGAGGATCGTGATGTGCGGACTCGGAGGAAATGGCGTCATCCTGAGGTGGAGAGGTAGTAGCATGAATTGCAATTTAAAAGATAACATAATCAAACATGCAAAAATGTAAACCATCTTATAAACTACTTACTTGTCATAATCAGCCAGTTGTACCTTTTCCGGAATCCAACTTAACTAAAATGGTTGTATCATTTATATGATCATCTGGCATAATATTATAAAGCATACACTGAGTGTAAGTATCATCATCATCTTCTTCCACCCTTTTTTCCATATCATACAAGTCTCTTGGTTTTGTATTAATAACAGTAGCCCATTCTTTATCTTTTGAGTCTTGTACATAAAAAACTTGTCGAGCTTGAGATGAAAAAATAAATGGATCATCCTTCAATAACACACCGGTATATATCAATCTTGAAAAATTGACAAGTCTGAATCCGTTTGAGTCCTTTTTCAAACCTCTCGGTGTATTTATATCCACCCAATCACATCGAAATAATACAACTTTAAAATTTTCATAATAATCCAACTCCAAAATATCTTTAAGTATATCATAATAAGATTTTTCATCTGCTTCTACTATAACACCACTATTCTGAGTTTTTCTAAGTTTCTCGCACTCCTTGGTATGAAATTTAAAGCCATTTATAATAAAACCATTATATTTGTTCATAATATAATTTGGACCTCTGGCAAGTGCTATTAGTTTTGCTGAACTAATTTTTTCCATCAGTACCGGTACCTAGAAAATATAATATCAATTATCGATTACTTATTCGATGTTAAATGTATATAAAATTATTATACGACTTATATATACTTACTTGATTGACAAGCAAATTAGGAAATAACTCAACCAACCATCTTTGTTCAATCCTTGGATCAGGACGAGTGGAATGATTGGCTTGTCATTGTACAGCTAAAAATTCACTACATGATAATCAAATAAAAGTTTGACAATAATATGTCTAATATTTAATATTATCCATGTATAGATAGACTAACCTGCGATAGTCAGATATTATGTCACTATGTAGCAATACATAACGATGTGCTTGTGACAAGGATTTATGGTCAAGAACAATACTTTCAGCTTTTTCTATAAATCTTCCGGATGATGCAAATTTGTATAGATCTGTATTCTCCATAGTATCACCATGACGTTGAGGTCGATTGAATATAGTCTCTACACCTTCGAGATATCTTGAACAAAATGTTAAACACTCTTCAGCAATATATCCCTCTGCTATTGAGTCCTCAGGATAGGCTTTGTTTCGTACATAATATTTCAAACGTATAAGATACCTTCAAAAAGTATGATATTTATTAATATTAATATCACATTAAATAATGAAAAAGATAAATAAATTATGAAATTTAATTTTATAGCATTACCTTTCGATAGGATACATCTATCCGTACTGTACCGGTCCACCAAGTTTAGCTTCCGAAGCTAGGTGAATGAGTAGATGAACCATAATCATAAAAAATCCAGGAGAAAAAATCTTTTCCATCTGACATAACGTAAGTATAACTTGAGATTGCAACTGATCAAGCTCCTGAAGATCAAGAACCTTAGAACATAATGCCTTAAAGAATGATGATAACTGAAAAATAACCATAATAACTTATTTCGGCATTGACGACCTTAAAGCCAATGGAAGAATATTTTGCATCAGTATATGTCCATCATGACTTTTAAGATTTGAAATTTTTCGCTCTTTCATATTCACACATCGTGAAATATTTGATGCATATCCATCAGGAACCTTGATATTCTTTAAAACTGTCAGGAAGAGATCTTTTTCTCGACTAGACATTGTATAACATGCATGAGGGATATAAGTTCTATCATTTGCAAGCACTTGTGGATGAAGTTCATATTGGATATCCATTTCTTTTAAATCAAGATGCGCCTTCATGTTATCTTTAGTCTTTCCATCAAGATTTAATATTGTTCCAATCAAATTATCACAAACATTCTTTTCTATATGCATAACATCAAGATTATGCTAGAGTATATTATGCTCCCAATAAGGTAAGTCAAAGAATATGCTTTTTTTCTTCCATAGTTGTTTAGTATGCTGATGGGTAGATGCTGTGATTATATCATCATCATTTTTAACTTCAAAGAAATTATCCGGATCCTCGAACACTGCTGTATCTAAGGTGCAAGTATTGACTTCCTCCGATACTTCTTGTATTGAAGTCTCAACATCATCTCTTCCTCGCTTTTTAGAGGGCTTTGTTATCTTGCCATAACTGTATCTGATACCAAGCATTTGTCTACGAATATCAAAACCAGAAGGTAAAATTGGAGCAGATCCCAACTCTATAGTACTATCAAATAAATCCTTCTGAAATCGAAATGGATGATTTGCCTCCAACCATTGTCGATGTTCCATATAACAGAACTTTTCTCCATGTTTTAACCAAATTGAATGGGTTGATTCACCACAAGAAGGACATGCAACTCGTCCCTTAGTGCTCCAGCCAGATAAATTAGCATATGCAGGAAAATCGTTAACAGTCCATAATAGAGCTGCCCGTAGATTGAATGTTTGGCCATTCGAAGCATCAATTGCACTGATACCCTCCCACAGTTGTTTCAATTCATCAATTAAAGGTTGTAAGAAAATATCAATATCATTGCCTGGACCCTTATCACCTGGAAAGATCATTGATAAAATAAGTGAAGACTGTTTCATGCATATCCATGGTGGCAAATTATAAGGAATCAGAACAACTGGTCAGGTGCTATAGACAGAACTTAAGGTCCGAAATGGATTGAACCCATCACTGGCTAAACCCAGCATGACATTTCGAGCATCAGATACAAAATCAGGATGTCTATCATCAAATACTTTCCATACTAAACTATCCGCTGGGTGTCTCAGCATTCCATCTTTTGTACGGCTTTCATCATGCCATCTCATTGATGAAGCTGTATTTGATGATGCATAGATCCTTTTCAATCTAGGTACAAGAGAAAAATAGCGTAATACCTTCGCCGGCTTTTGTTTAATTTGTGTTGCATCTAATTCATCTAATCCCTCACTCTAATTTTTTTTTTTCTTTGTCCATCGTGAACATCCACACATATGGCACGACTCTTGATCGGTATATTCTCCCCGATATAATATACAATCATTTGGACAGCTATGAATCTTTTCATATCCAAGATCCAATTTCTTTACTAGTTTTTTGGCTTCATAATAAGATGTTGGTAAACTAGTACCTTCAGGAAATGCATCCTTTAACAACTTGAGTATAGTAAAACTCTTGCCAGACCATCCATTCAAGTATTTTATATGAAACAAATGCACAAGAAAAGAATTTTTTGAAAAGTTCTTGCAATCGGCATATAATTCTTGATCTACATCTCTTATCAGCTTCTGATTACGATATGTTCCAATATTAGTTGGGGGTATCGACTCTCCATCATGTATAGATTCAGTAAATATAGGATCCTCAGGTAACCCAGATACTACTTGTCCTCCACTGCAATCTCCAAGATGTTGAGCACCATATTCAAAAGCATCTCTGAGCAAACCCTTGATATCATCATCTCTTGCAAGATTTTTCTATTGGTTACTGGATCCAAAATCAGGTATATTTTACATATTAGAGGTTTGGTTACATGTAGATTGTAACCTTGACTCTCCATGAAAAAACCACTCTGTATAACCTCTTAAAAAATCATTTCATACAAATGTTCTTCAACAATATTTAGATATAGAGAACTGGAATTTACACATTTTCGGCATGGACATAAAATCTTTTCATTAATACTACTTTTCTCCATACCAAATTTAATGAAATTTTGTACTCTATCCAGATATTCTTTGCTATTTTTTGATTTAGTTATCCAACTCTTATCCATTGTAAGATAAAACTAACTAAAATAAACAAATATTTATAAGAACAGAATAAATTTAAAATAAGTTTATTCAATAGATCAATTACAGTATTATTAAATACACCCTATCACCAACTAATAGATAAAGATGTCCTATCCCATTCAAAAATTGTATTAATTATATAGATCATTTAGAGTAACCAAAGGATACGCAATAAAAGTTCCAGAAAAATTTCGGCAGCATTTCCCCTTCTGCCCATACAAATAAATATGTATGAGGAGAACGAAAAGGAAATGCTATCCTAAATATATCTGGAACTCTATCCGTACCGTTTGATTACTGTAAGCACCTATCAAATTATTTGCAATTCTCAAACTGTCCAAACTGGACATTCAATTGACCACTATATATATTTCTTCCATCCGTACAAAAATAAAATAATTGTACGGATGCTGTAAAATATGTACTTTAATCAATTGACAGGTCTATATTTTTATGCAATGCAAGTTTTTTAAAAAATATTTAAAAAATTATAATTGATCGTAACAAAGGTACATGTTCAATAAGATGCGGGACAAAAATAAAATAAATACCAAGGAATTTTGTTCAATCATAGGTGTTCTCACAAAAAGATTGAGGGCAGCAAACTACGAAGAGTTGATTAAGGGTATTGGATAGTTGGCTGTTGCCAAACATGCCCACTAAATTCAGTTTGTTGATGACATTATAGTTTTTGGCCAAGTTGATAAGTCTAGCATCAAAATGTATAGGATGCTCGTCATACATTATTTTGTGATATATGTTATGTCAGTATGTGCATATAATTCATATGCAACAATTCAATATTATTAGATCTTACTTCAAATCACCTTTTCTCATACTTCCAACCTGACCAACTCTATCTCATACAACCCTAAAATCTCAAGAATGAAAGTTATATGAGCTATGTTACCATTAGGCTAACCCACACTAACTTAGCCTATTCTAGTTAAGATCGTTTCTATGGCCTATTATGGTCTAAGATTTCTTTCTTTTTAAACCTATACCACCTTCTTTGCCACAACACTCTCCCCATGGTAGTATCTACATTCGCAATTAAATATCTAAATTTGAAAAAGAAAGAAGGGATAATAAGCTCGATTAGTGAATATTGAATATCTTAACTAGATAACTCACATAGCAACATAAAATATGATAGCCATATATAAATTACCACAAATTAATATAAAGATATAATAAATTTTGTTTTAAAATATAAATCATGTAAAACCAATATCTTTATATATATATATATATAATCATAAATCTAATTTGAAACTAATCATATTCAACTTAATAGTCTTTAAGGATGATGAATTCATTCAACAGAAAAGGAAATCAATCAATAGAACAATTAATTTTAACAAAAAAAATTGATTGCCTTTGAGAATCTTTGCTCCACAATCATGGCTCAAGCAAACATTTATTGAACTCACTACACTGCCTCAAGAGTCAAGATTCAACCAACTTATTTAAAATCAGCATTAACCATTTTTTAAAATGGTTTATATCATCCAAAATTATAATTTATTTTTTTAGTTGAGATCAACTAGCATTACAAAAATTATCCCTTCAATCATTACTGGGTGATTACAATATAAAAAAATGATGCATATTATAAGATTTATCATATTTAGTTCCATCACCATTTTCAAATCTAGCACTACCTACATTCATAATCAAAATCCAACCCTACTCATCATAATTCATAATTTTAAAATTCATAATCTTAAAATAAAATAAATACCAAGGGAGGGATCGGTGGAGGACGAGGTTGCATCGGGCGAATCGACCATGGGATCTAGGGCACGGAACCATGGAGGAGCTACTGGCCGGATGATGAGGAGGAGGAGGATGTGCTGCGTCCGCGGATTGAGCAAAGGAGGAGGAGGAGGAGGAGGAGGAGGATCGGTGGCTCGGGCGGGGGAAGGTTCAACGGAATCTAGGGCTCGGGCGGGGGGTGGGGGGGACAAAAAGAAAATTTTTTGTCTTCTTCTAAAAAATTATGAAAAAGATAAAATAAATTAATGAAAATGAAAGATAAAGTTAGAAGTCATCCAACTTTCAAGTAGAGAAAGCTGATTTATGCTATTTGTTTCATTTTAAATTTTTTTTTCAAGATTCTTCGAGTTATATTTAATACTAAGGCTGCAAATAGGTCGGGTTGACCCGTGACCCGACCCGATCCATTTAAACCCGATCCAATCCATTTTTAGGGACCCATGAATTCGACTCTTGTCATAAAATTAGACCTGTTTCATTTTTCGTGTCGAGTCTGGGTTTATGAATTTGGACCCGACCCAACTCGATCTGACTCAAACATACTAATAATGTTAGGATGATATCTATTTGGACCTTTAAATTATAATATAAGACTTATATGAAACTTATTTTTAACATAAAGATAGAGTTATAATTATTTTTATATTTTAATTTCTTTTGAAAATAATATGTTTGTTATCTATTTCATGATTAATAATAGTTAACCATGTAATAATTAAATATAGTTGTCTATATTTTATCCCGATCATATATAGATCTAAATATTTTAAGTTAGAATCGGATTATTTATGGACCCGATCTAACCCGAATTACTTGTTGGGTTGAAAATTCTGATAGTGGACCCGATCCAACCCGACCCGATTTTCTAGTAGTTGGATCTGGATCTAATATTAGGACTCGATTAAAGAACTAGATCAGATTAGGATCATTCATGATCCGATCCGACCTAATCCATTTGCACCCCTATTTAATATCTCCAATTTCAGGATAACCAAATACGTAAATACATGTATATTTAAAATTTCATATAATATTTTAACTTATAAATTTTTTTAAAAAAAATTAGGAGGGGCTAAGGTCCCCTCCCCTGAAGTCACTTACTAACCATCCATCATGCGATTGATACCAATGCCATACAATGCAAGCTATAGTATGCCCGGAATCCATTATATATATATATATATATATATAATGACCAAGGACCAACCTACTGAAAATTTGTTTGGTTCCCTAGATAATAGAAGAAATGGCATGTAAATTAGCAAGAAAAGCAAAAAAAAAAAGAAAAAAAAAAAGAAAGAGAAGAAAAAGATTGACTAATACTTTTTATATTTGTTTACACCAAAAAAAAAATAAAAGAAGTACTGAAGATGCGGTCAAGATATACGTCCACTATCTTATTTCACTTTCTATATTTTATTTTTCTTAGTATCACTACCTTTTAAATAAAAAAAAATTATGCTTCTTAGGAAAAGTTTTGGTCTATATTTTCGGGTTTTTTTAAAAAAAATAATATTTTTTTAAAATTTTATTTTCCTAATTAATGTCAGCTGAAAAATATTTATGAATTTAGGTGTACGGCATCAAAAAAAAAAATGAAAAAAATGAAATCGCAGGTTGAACCTGCGATTTCAAAAAAAATAATAAAAAAATAAAACATTGCTTGAAATCGCAGGTCCAACATGCGATTTCAAGAAAATGCAGGTCCAACATGCGATTTCTCTTCAATCTTTTTTTTTTATTTTAAATTTTAATAAAGAATAAAAAAACATAAAATTAATAAAAAAATTTAAAAAAATCTAAAAATAAAAAATAATAATATGATACTATAATTTTTTTTTAAAATTATTATATCCTGCGATTTGGCAGTCCGATCGTCGATCCAGCCACCGGTCTGATAGCCAGTCCGGTTCTGGCCATCGATTCGATAGCCAATTCGGCTGCTAGGTCGGTGCCAGTCCGATCGCCGGTTTAACTGCCAGTCCGGCTACTAGTCTGACAGTTGATCACCGGTTTGACAGTCGATCCGGTCGCCAGGATCTGGCTACCCGGGTCTGGCCATCGGTTCGGTCGCTAATCCTGCCACCCATACGGTTATCAATTTAATCACCAGGGTCCGGCAACCGGTTCGACTAGACCGGTGGCAGGATCGGTGGCCGAATCCTAGTGACTAGATCGGTGACTGTATAGGTGGCAGGACTAGCAGTCGGACCGATGGCTGAACCCTGGTGGCCGGACTGGTGGCTGGACTGATGGCCGGATTCTGGTGATCGAATCGACTATCAGACCGATGACCGATTGTCAAATCAATGGCCAGACTGGTAGCTAGACCGGCAATCGGACTGGCACCGACCTAGCAACCAAACTGGCTGTCGGATCGATAGCCGGAGATAGACTGGCTATTAGACCGGTGGCCGGATCGACGACCGAACTACAAAATCGCAGGTTATAATAATTTTAAAAAATTATTATAGTATCATATTATTATTTTTTTATTTTTAAATTTATTTTTAAATTTTTTATTTTTTATTTTTTATTAAAATTTAAAATAAAAAAAAATGGAGAAGAAATCGTAGGTTGGACCTGCGATTTCTTGATTTCAAGCAATTTTTTATTTTTTTTTGTTTTTTTTTTTGAGGACGCCGTACATCTAAATCCATAAATATTTTTCGGCTAGCATTAATTAGGGAAATAAAATTTTAAAAAATATTATTTAAAAACAAAACCCTATATTTTCTTTCATAGTTTTCTTTTTACCACCAAATAATAGAAAAGTAGTTTCTTTCCTATAAAGTATTTTTACTTTCATTTTCTTATCAACAAAACATACCCTCAAAATCTCTTAATTGGTGTAATTCACCGGAGTTGTTTGTAGTTAATGGAGTGTTAAAGTGCTAAGTTGCCAAATCAATATCAATTAGTCTAAGGGACATTTCATGTGAAGTTAAAACTCTTGTTAAAATAGGAGAAAAAAAAATGCAAGATATTCATTTATTCTCCATGAGAGGCTGAACATGTTTGGCCATGCAATCGACATAGATAGACAAAAAATATATGAAAGATACTTGTTCCTTGTATCTTATCTTTGTTATGCAGATATGCATTTTAATATATAGCCTAATATTATGGTTTTTTTATTTTTTGGATGAATTGGAGAATAGAAGGAACATCCGCCTACTCACCAAGGATTTTATTAACAAAGATTCTACAAGTAATTATAAAGGTTAGGTACAAAAGACGAAACAGAAAACTGGTTTTCTGATCATAATGATTACAACAGTATATATAATATAAAATACCAAAATGATCGGTAGAAAGAGTATCAAGATTAACAAGCAAACATTATGGCTAGTATAACAAGCAGATATTAATCATATTTAGAATATTACAGTAACCGAATAGTAAATATGCTTAACATTGGCTCTAAAGCATTTTTTTTTTTTTTTTTTGATTAACAAAAGGAGAGCGGGGGGGGGGGGGGATAAATCCCTATGTAGTTATCCTTACTGGACCCCAACCCCGCCAGGCCCACCACCGGTGAGTACGTCAGACACCACTAATCACTAAGACGCCGAAGTAGTGCGCTCTCTCGCCATCCAGATCACGTGCCCCAGAAAAATTTCTGGATTTAATCGAGTCATTTACAGAGATCATGCCTCGAATTCGTGACCGGTGGAAGGTGAAGCTAAGCCTCTACCAACCGGGCTACCGCCTTAACGGTGCCTTAAAACATTTTTTAAGAGAAAATGTGATCTTTACTGCACGGTGCCTTAAAACATTTTTTAAGAGAAAATGTGATCTTTACTGCTTGCTGCAATTTGATATAGATTTGGATTTTGATTCATCCCGAGATTGTAAAAGCTTGCACATCTTTTAGTTGGTAACAACGAGGTATGATAGGTTACCATCTAGCTAAGAAGGGAGATATATGCCGTTAAAGTTGAAAACAATGAAAGGCCACGGATAAAAAAATTGCGCCCAAGTAAAACTAGAAATAATTGTTTTTGTCTTGATTGTTTTGAACACTTGATAACTTGGTGACCCATTATTGAAGTACTTGGTTGTGATGTGCCAACCCCCTCATGACCCCTCAATCACCGTAGATTGCTTTGAAGGATTCTAATTAATAACTTATGATCCCCTTCAAATTTCCTTCAGAGATTTCCTCATAATATATCTAAATTTGCTTGTCTTCTTATGAGTCTGATCTCTTGCTTGGACGGAATAACTATTTTTAATATAATCACAGCTGGAAAGAGTCCAATTTCAGCCCTTGATGAAGACGTGATGCTTTGATACTGATAGCTACTGAAAGAACTTGCAATCGAATAAAAGTGATGAAGGATTTAAAAGAGGTCAGCGCATTCACATGCATGCATCAACCTAGCAAACATGGCTCCACAAACGCCATTAATTCTTTTCCTCTAGTCTTCTTCCAAAGAGTAAACTGGGATTATTAGTCCCATGACTTCATAGTTCCAATAGATAGGGCAATCTCACTTTTGGCGTATTTACTTGTTTTGAGTATCAATGGTGGATACACTCAAATCATTCATCAATCACTTGATGCAAACTCGAACTCGTTGTCACATGAAGCTTTTACATTGATGCTCCTCGCCACCAAGCTACTGGTGGAATTAACTACTAGTTAATTAATGATTGCGACCGCTAGGGTAGTCATCCATTACCGGTTAATTATATGTGATTATCATTGACTAATCGTGAAACACATTAATTTCATTGATTGTTTTATACGTCATGAAGGGAGGTCTTTGTCACCCAAGAGGATGCGTGATGCGTGGAAACATTCGAATAACAACAACAAACCCGGAATATTTATATTGGAAGAATCTTTAATTATGATCTTTGGCCGGACTCTAGACTAAAATATTTGATTTTCTTAATGAAGCTTTTTAAAACTTTCAGGCTTTCTAGTGCAAGTGGTCTGATGAATTCCAAAGTCCAGGGAACATGTTTATATCAAGTGGGCGGGTCGTTCTATACTACCATTTTTTTCCAAAAAGGTTCAGAAGAAAAATCAGGTAAATCAAAGACGTTCATCAAGCTTTCTGACTTTTGGCGAACTGGATTTAGCTAGAGCTACCGTTCTAAGATGGATTGTAATCTGAATGATACGTAAATGGTCAAGTGTGTGGTCACTTGTATGGATAATTAAGTTGAAGAAGAATTCAAACGCTCAAGGCTTTTTCCAAAGACTTCCAAAACCGAGCTCGGAGATTTAAAGCCTGAAGGTAGACTTGGCCCAGGTGGACCGACGAGGTGCAATACTCCACTTGTATTTACGTTGTCAAAGTCTTTGTATATTGTTTCAGTGCCAATGTGCCATGGTGTTGGTTGCGTCAATCTAGAGGCCTACCGCAAACTTATTACCGAATTCTTTTGACACGTAGGTCTTGCCATCAGCAAGGCTAGACGCTATGAAACCAAGCTCTGGATAGGATTTTTTTGGTCATTGCTCAATTAAAGCGCAATAACTTTTTTTTTTGTTATAATGAGTAGACCAGCTTCCTGTGGTTTTAATTTTTTGGGTGTAATGGAAGTCGTGATCAATGCCTAGATTAGGGCCTAAAGCATTAAATGCCACCATGCATGTTATAATATATCGGTTGCTATTGCATTATCGCTTCATAAAAAACTCAGCACGTATCTTATGTTAGATTGGGTCGACTTTTCACCTTTGATAAAGTGCTACCGGATGTCTTTCTTCTTCTTCTTCTTCTTTTTTTTTTTTTTTTTTTTTTGACATTAGTTCTTGTATGGTGCTCTAAAATCTTGGAGAAACTTGGAAGACCATGACAGGGATGCTGGAGGCATTTCCTGGAGCTTGGGATATATTCCAAGCTATCCTAGAGGTATTCTAGGAGATTTCTGAGGTTTTTCCCGGGCCTCTGAGTCAATTTGGATCACAGCATGTTGGGTCAGGGATTTTGACCCAAGAATTAGTGTTTTCATATGGATTTAGAGAGGGAGTTTTTTTGAGAGATTGTAACATAACCCAATTGGGTTATGGGGTTAGGTTCAGATTTGTTAAATTGGTTAGGAGGTTAACCAGTTGGTTGGTTAGTTGATTGGTTGTAACTAATTAGGAAACCCAACCATGTGAGGTGTCATAACCAATTTGTTATTGATCCAAGACAAGTCCTAACCGCCCATGTGATTGTAACCACCAAGAAATTGTGAGCCCATGTAATTGTAGTCCAACAAGATCAAGGAGTCCAAGATGTCCAAGGAGATAAGTTCACAGCCCCATATGCTATAAATAAGAGGGATGGGGTGTGCGGTTCGGAGTGTCCAAGAGAGGCCGACACTTTGGGGTTCGGTCCAGTGTGGAGTCCTTGAGGACTTCTCACAGTCCTGGTCTTGGACCGTGAAGGCTTGAGGATGCCCTTAGGGGCGTGGACCGTGGGAGACTCTCTTGGTTTTAGAGAAGGCCATGGTGATAGGCTATAGAGAGGCGCACGTAAGGGACGTATCACGTAGAGGGCTTGGTACCGTGGGTTGTTCCTCGGGGTTTGGAGAAGGGATGCATGTTGAGGTATTTCCGTGCATGGCATACATGGATTCTTGGGATGTGAGGCCTGCAAGAGAGAAGACGTGCGGGACAGCGAGAAGCTTCTGGGATTTCAGAAGAGGTGCTGTCAGGTATTGTCTTGTTTTGTAACAAGGTTCTTCTCCAAAGGAATAAAGCAATATCTCTTTTTCTCCTATATTTATATCTCCATTGTTGCATGATATTGAATCCAATAACAGGTTGTTGGACTGTGTTCTTCCACGTTGCATCCACTGCGTATAGGCGCTGGTCCGGATCTCCCAATAAGTGGGATCAGTGCCTTGAATTTTTCCAACAACTGGTATCAGAGCTTGGTTTGAGCCATTGTTCGAGCAGAAGCAGAGCAGTTTTAGAGTCGCTGGTTTGAAAGTGGAAGAGGAGGATTCAAGGAGTGCATCAAGGCAGGTAGAGTTGTATGTGGATATGGTATCCTGCATAGATGGAAAAAAGAAAAGCCCGGATTTCTCAAGTTTACCGGAGCACATCAGCAGGGATGATGCCAGGGGTAGCTCAGGGAAACAGGAAATAGTCTCAGGAAGCACCAGGGGTATCGGGTAGTCGGGAGTGTCCCGGTATGGCGGCATTGGCCTAGGGACAGAGACTAGAGCTGATGGAGATGGCAGCTCAGGAAGATTGAGGACAGGTCTCAGGGAGCTCCATGGACATCATGCTGCCAGGAGACAGGCTGGGACATGATGGAGCAGCCAGGTGAAGATGGTTGCTGGGTTCAGTCGCTGGGTTAGTAGAAGAGTTGGATGAGCTCTTGGTTTCGGAGGAGCCTGCGAGATGCAGTGTATCCGAAACGGTTTTGGAGGGATCCGTGTGATGCAAAGGGTTTGAGGAGACAGTGACAGTGTTCGAGGTACAGTGACAGGCTCAGCAGGGCAGCGTTGAGTGGCTGGCCTCAGGGTTTCTTTCTATGGCATTAGTGGGACTTCAGTCTCAAGTAGAGCACCGGTGAGAGGTGGCTTCATGGGTGGAGCAGGATTCGACACGAGTTCAGAGCGGGAGGTGCAAGATATTGGCCAGATCCTAACACGAGCATCATGGGTGCACTTAGCCAGGTGGAGTAAAGTGTGTAGAGATTGGCATGGCTCTGTGGAGATGGTGTCAGTTAGAGCTCCAATTATAGTGAGTGTCAGTTTAGGTTTGCTGTGTTCTCTCCAGGGAAGTCCAAGAAAAAGTCTGATGCAGCTGCCAGGTAGAAAGTATTGGAAATTATGTTCCAAAGCCAATTGTCTAGGTTATAGATGGTTGTGCTATCTTGTAATTGTATATGATTATTAATTAATAAAAGTTATTCTTTTGGTTATTCATCATATTTGCATTTTTCTGAAATGAACTCTTGTATGATGGAGTCCTTGGAACTACATTATTTGATATAGAGATGATACATCAAGTAGTTCTGTTGCCCAGATATGGTGCCCAAGAGGGGGGTGAATTGGATCTTTTTTTAAAAAATAAAGCAATATATGTGCTATCAATTTCAAATATGAAGAGTGATAGTGCTCAAGTAATTGTGCAACGGAAGCAATGAAAGATAACAACAATTAAAGAGCAATAGAGAGTAAAGCAATGCAAACACACAAAACGTATAGTGGTTCGGTGCACCTAGCACCTACATCCACTCCCCAAGCTCCACTTGGGAATTTCCACTATAATCTTCTCTAGATTACAGCCGACTTGTTTTACAAGGCTCACAAGTCAAAACCTAAGTTGATTTTGTTACCTAGGCTCACCAACAAACCTTACACACTTTTTTGGCTTCGGGCTTACAAGCAACCCTAGTTGGTTTTATCAATTGGCTCACCAACAAACCTCACACTAGTTTCAAATTCCCTTGAAACTAGGCTAGCACAAATAGAGTATGAATACAATGAATAAAAACAAGACAAACTCCTTTTTGAGCAAAAAATAATTCGATGTAGCTCTTGTTGGAGACTCTTCAAGTCTTCCTCTTGGAATCTTGGACCTCACTAAATGCCAAAGACTTGAAAGCTGGATTTCTCAAAAATGGAAAGCTTTTGGCTAAGGAATCTCTTGGATTTTCTCTCTTTTTGGCTTAGGATTGATTGGAAGCTTTGTACTTTTACTCTCTTCTTTTTCACTTTGTCTCCTTTTCTTTTTTGAAGTTAGGTGGAGGTTAAATACTTCATTCAAGCTGAAACAACTCCACAAGACCGTTAGAATAAAAAATATGGACGTTTATGGCCGTTAGAAATCAAATCAAAAGTTCAGAAAAACTAGCCGTTATGCCATGAGTCGACCTCTGGGTCAAGTGTCGACCTCATGAGTCGACCTCCAGTTTATCTTAGGCAAAAATCCAGAAAACCATAGTTCTGCCCAGTTTGAATTCTCAGGCGATGAGTCGACCTCTGGTGTCGATCTCTGGACAGGTGTCGACCTCAGGTGGTGACCTTTGAAGCATGCCACTGAAATTTTGCCATGCCGGCCTTGTTGAACTTTTCTTTTCTTCATGAGTCGACCTCTGGTGGTCGACCTTTGGCAAGGTGTCGACCTCTGGAGGTCGACCTCTGGTCTGAAATTTTCTGAAACTCTGGAGAGGTGCGTGCCATGCTTGAGTTTCTCTAGGCCTTTGTTTCTTTTGTCAATTACTTCTTAATATGAAGGTCCAATATGAGAAATTTGATCTTGTTTAAGGTAGAAGAGCTCTTTCCCAAATCAAGCAAGCTTGGTTTCATCATTGTACTCTTGATACTCTTTTTGAATAACCTAAGGCCTAAAACTTTATCTTGAAATGAAACATTAGTCCAAACATATACTCAACCTTTTGTTAATCATCAAAACTAAGGAGCCAAAGCCAACAATCTCCCCCTTTTTGATAATGACAAAACCTTGAGTATATATGCAATTAAGTCCAAAAGCAAAATATAGCATTAAAAAATTTTCAAAGAAACCTCACATATATGAGTATATCATAAAAATTTACTTTTCATCTACTTTCCCTTTTTTTGTGAAAACATTCTCATGAGTCAAAAAGTTAAGAACTATACAAGCTTTACTCTACTCTATGAAAGAGTCATAAGAACCATATATACTTTACTATACTCCCCCTTTTTGTCAAGAATCAAAAAGTGCATTCTTTGTAGTAAAAGATATACTAAAGAAAATTATGTTCCATTGCAATGAAGTACTTAGTTGCATAAAATACATGCTCCCCCTCAATTTGTGCATTCGATATAGCAAAGACATTCTAACTTGAGGGTTTAGAAAGATAAATGCTAAGAGCTGGCATCCGACAGTAAAATACCACAATGTAGATAAATATATAAATGAATGTATTCAGTTACAAAATTGCTTACATAGTAAGCACAAAACACTGATACATCAGAATATACAAAGCAAACTAGTACCTCAGTAAACATCATATATCAAGCAAATCTATGAGGCTACTCCTCATCAGAAGGTACATCAAAAGAGATAGGAGCCGAGATCCTAGATGAGAATTTTGGAGTCCTATGAGTGAGACTCCGAGTCCTCAGAGAGGGACCAGACCTAGGGGTAGTCCTACGAGATCTATAGGTCCGTGAAAAAGACTCCGAAGGTGTCCTAACAGAAGTAGTAGCAGTAGGAGTAGGTGGATCAGTATGCTGAGTAGACTAAGCTGGAGTGTGCCTGCTGACAAGCTCATAAGCAGTGGGATCAACAATATCAGTCTCTGTATGCTCATCTCTATCATCTGGAATGCCTGTAATAGACTCAAAGAGTGACTCAGTAATCTCAGTATCTACTGGCACATCTGTAGCTGGAGGATCAGTACTAGGAAGATCAGTAGAAGGAGGATCAGCAGAAGGGGGAATCTTTGGAATCAGATCAACAGGTGGAACATCAGAGCTACCTGCTCCAGGCTGATCTCCATCATTGTCACTGTAGCCACTAGAGTCATCATCATCATCATCATCAGAATGTGGATGAGGCACTGTCGGATCTACAGTCCCTGGTGGCAATGCCAATCTCAGTAAGCTGAGGATCTGTCAGAATCCTACATCGACAGTAGCTGAGAGAGCTCCAATGCGCATGTCTATGTGGATCCGCAGACCATGTAGCTCCTGTCGTACACCAGCAATCTTTGTCCGGACCTCTGAAATGTGATCAGTCACTCTCTGCTCAAAGTCCGATGTGCTCGCTGTAGTCCTCTGTGGTGTAGCAGTAGCAGAAGGTGCTGGAGCTGATGAGGGTGGTGGCGTGAATGGCTCAGGCTCCGCAGTCTCTGACTCTGGTGTTGGACGAGGAGGTGTACCATGATTAGTAGGCTCTGAAGGCCCTGCCTCAGCTGCTCGAATCTCCTCCTCCTCATCTGGCTCCTGGCCAGACTCTCGTCGCACCCAACGATCACCAATTAGTCGAAATCCCATCCTATGCAGAGATTTCTCTCCGTATGTGTCAGTATGCTGCAGCTGACTGAAGGGTATACCGTCAAATGATACTCCATACTCCCTGAATAACTATGTCAGCCCCATGCCATATGGCTGAACTAGTCTCCTATGAGATGCTGCCTCTCCCATCTGCTGAAGCATGATCCTGGGAAGGTTGATGGGAGTCCGCTGTCTCAGGGACACCATCAACACTAGCTCACGCTCAGTAATAAAGTCGAACCTCCCGCTCTTTGGAATCAAGATGCGGGCGATGATATGACGCAGCACTCTCATCTCCAATGATAGCTGGTTAGCGGCTACTATGAAAATGCCGCTAACATCCTCGCGCTCTAAGATACATCTGAAGGCGCGCTCTCGGTCGCTGATAGTAGTGGCGGTTGTGCCATGAAGTGGAATCCTCCAAATACGACTGATGACCTCCGGTGTCACTAGAATCTCGATCCCACAAACAGTAGCATACCATCCAATGCCATCAGTGGCCATGGATGCATAGAACTCCCTGATGAGGTATGGGTAGAATCTCTCAGTCATCGTGCAGAAGTGAACCAGACCTGCATCTCTCAGTACATCTCCAATAAAAAAGTGATGCTGATCCCAGAAGGGTATATCCACACATCTCCCGCTCGCAATGCTCTTCCGTACTAAGCTGGCTGGCACTGGTGCAGGTTCCTCTGGGGACGGCTCACGCTCATGTCTGGCCTTTCTTCGTCGCTCAGTACTACCTTGGCCTTGTTCCATTTTCCTTTTCCTTACAGCCAACTGCTTCCTTGGACCCATATGGATGGAAGAGGGTAATTTAGGGAGAAGTAGGATAATGCAGTGCTAAGAAAAAGAAGATCCAAGAATTTGGAGAGGAGAAAAGGAATTCACGATTGAGCAAATGAAGGAACCGTGAAAATGTAAGTGAGGGTTTGTGAAATTGAAAAAAAAAAAGAGAGCAAATAGAGGAAATGCATGAAATTGAGGGAAGAAATGAGTGTTTTCAATCGAATATCAATCGATAATTGAGGGTAAATAGAGGTAAAAATCTACGGTTGCCCAAAAATGAGGAACACGGTAAAAACCGGTTTGGTCCAAGAGAAACCGTGATGAGAGGAGAAGATTACCCAAAAACAGGAGGGAGAGGGTTGGAAATCCACTATTCAGAGCTTAGGAACATTGGAGGGGGACCACACGAAGGAGAAAAAGAAAAGAAATGGAGGAAAATAGGGCTCGCGGACGGGTTTTAAAAGAAGGTTTTCCGACCAAGTGTCGACCTCTCAAAAATTTCAGGGGTCGATCCCAAGTGTCGACCTCTGAAATTTTAAGTGTCGACCTCCGAAAATAAACTAGTCAAAATAAAATTTGGTAAAATAAAAAAAAATTGATAAAATTTAGAATGAATTCTTAGAGAAGCTTTAAATATATTTGAGAATCATTTTTGAGGAATTTTGAAGGAAATTGAAGAGTTTCAAGCAAAAGGGTCAATGACTCCCAATTCTCTTCTGATCATGCAAAATCTATCTTCATTCATTGGTTTTGTGAATATATCAGCCAATTGATAACCAGTACAAATAAATTCTAACAACACATTAGAGTTTTGAACATGATCTCTTATGAAGTGATGTCTTATTTCAATATGTTTGCTTCTTGAATGTTGTACAGGATTTTTCGTTAAATTGATTGCACTAGTATTATCACATCTTATGGGTGTCTTAGTTAGTTTGATGCCAAAGTCCTCGAGTTGTTGTTTGATCCATAGAATCTGAGCACAACAGCTTCCGGCTGCTATATATTCGGCTTCCGTCGTAGATAGAGCAACTGAATTCTGTTTCTTGCTGCTCCATGAAATCAAATTAACTCCTAGGAATTGACAAGTTCCACTAGTACTTTTACGATCAAGTTTATACCCAGCAAAATCAGCATCAGAATAAGCAATTAATTCATATGATGACTCTCTAGAGTACCAAAAATCAATTTCAATTGACCCAGATAAGTATCTAAATATATGTTTTACAGCTAAGAGATGTGATTCTTTAGGAGCAGACTAAAAACGTGCACACATACAAACACTAAATATTATATCTGGTCTACTGGCAGTTAGATATAGCAATGAACCAATCATACCTCTATATAATTTTTGGTCTACTGATTTACCACATTCATCTTTGTCTAATTTACATGAAGAGCTCATAAGGGTACCTATTGGTTTGGTAGTCTCCATCCCAAACTTTTTCAATATTTTCCTTTTGTACTTGGCTTGGTTGATAAAGATCCCCTCTTTGGTTTGCTTAATTTGGAGTCCGAGGAAGAAGTTGAGTTCTCCCATCATGCTCATCTCGAACTCACTCTGTATTAACTTTGCAAACTCTTGACAAAGACATTCGTTAGTAGCACCAAAAATAATATCATCTACATAGATTTGTACTACTAAGAGATCATCATTTTTCTTTTTCAAAAATAATATATTATCTACATTACCTCTAGAAAAATCATTCTTCATCAAAAATGAACTTAATCTATCATACCAAGCTCTAGGAGCTTGCTTTAAACCATACAATGCTTTATGCAATTTAAAAACATGGTTAGGAAATTCATGATTTTCAAAATCAGGAGGTTGTTCAACATAAACTTCCTCTTCAATAAATCCATTTAAAAAGGCACTTTTAACATCCATTTGAAATAACTTGAAATCCATAAAACAAGCAAAAGCAAGTAAAAGTCTAATTGCTTCCAGCCTAGCAACAGGAGCAAAGGTTTCATCAAAGTCAATCCCTTCTTCCTGGTTGTAGCCTTTAGCAACAAGTCTAGCTTTATTTCTAGTTACAATACCATGTTCATCAAGTTTATTTCTAAAAACCCATTTTATGCCAATTACAGAAATATTAGGGGGTCTTTCAGTTAAAGTCCAAACGTTATTTCTTTTAAATTGATTTAGTTCATCTTGCATGGCATTAATCCAGTTACAATCTTTTTCAGCTTCTTCAATTGACTTAATCACAAACAAAAGCTAAATAATCACAAACATTTCTGATAGAAGAGCGTGTACTTACTCCCTTTGATGGATCACCAATAATTAGCTCTTTGGAGTGTCCGTGTGCATACCTCCACTCTTTAGGTAAAGGTTTTGGTGAAGTTGCATTGATCTCTTAAATTTGATCTTCATTTTCTTGATCATCATCTCCTTTGGGCACATCTTCATTGATTGTCAATTGTTCAAGCTTCTTTGTACCTGTTTCATCATCAATAGAATCTTCTTTTCTAGAATATTTTTCATTAGTTTCATCAAATACTATATGAATTGATTCTTCAACTAGAAGAGTTCTTCTGTTGAAGACCCTGTATGTCTTGCTAGAAGTAGAGTATCCTAAGAAGATTCCCTCATCTGACTTGGCATCAAATTTACTGATATTGTCTTTGCCATTGTTTAATATGAAACAGCGGCAACCAAATACATGAAAATATTTAAGATTAGGTTTTCGATTTTTCCAAAGCTCATATGGTGTTTTCTTAAAAATAGGTCGAATTAAAACATAATTTAAAATGTAACAGGAAGTATTAATGGCTTCTGCCCAAAAATATCTAGGTAAATCATTTTCGCAAAGCATTGTGCGTGCCATTTCTTCAAGAGTCCTGTTTTTTCTTTCTACCACCCCATTTTGTTGAGGTGTCCTAGGTGCAGAAAAATTATGACTAATGCCATTATCATTACAAAAAACTTCAAAATCATGATTGTCAAATTCAGTTCCATGATCACTACGCAAAGAAACAATAGTGAGATCTTTTTCGTTTGAAACCCTTTTATGAAATTTAACAAAAGCTGAAAACGTTTCATCTTTATGAGCTAAAAATATTATCCAAGTAAATCATGAGTAATCATCTACAATTACTAGCCCATATTTCTTACCTCCCAAACTAGCTATTCTGGTTGGTCCAAAGAGGTCCATATGCAATAATTCAAGGGGTCTAGTAGTAGATACTACTCCTTTAGGTTTGAAAGTAGATTTAGTTTATTTTCCAAATTGACATGTAGTACAAATCTTATCTTTTTCAAATGTGAGTTTTGGCAATTCTTTTACAAGATTCTTTTTGCTTAATTTTGAAATCAAATGCATACTAGCATGCCCTAGCCTGCGATGCCAAAGCCAACTAGTTTCACTTGCCTTGGCTTCCCTAGCCACTAGGCATTGACCACTTTCCATGGCTAGATCATCAAGATCAACCATGTAAATGTTTCCATGCCTATGACCAGTGAACTTGATGCCATCGACATCTAGACTAGACACCATGCACAAAGATGATTCAAAATTACTTTAAAACCCTTATCACAAAACTGACTAATGTTGAAAAGATTATGCTTCAAGCCATCAACAAGTAATACATTATCTACATAAGCATTAGGGGTGATATGAATTTTACCAATTCCGATGATTTTACCTTTTCCATTATCACCAAAAGTAACTTTTTCACCATTTATAGCTACTAGTGATGAGAATTGCTTTACATCCTCAGTCATGTGCCTTGAGCAACCACTGTCCAGATACCACATTCTTCTTTTATTTTTGGTTGCAAGACACACCTCATCATCTTCATTGGCCATGAAACACAGGTTGGCGACTTCCTGCTGCTCTTCATCACTGCTGGAGTCCTCACTCTCACTCCAGGTAGCCATCATGGCTTTCTTTCTCAACATCCTTCGACTCTTTTTAAGCAAAGGGCAATCCATTTTATAATGTCCAGGCTTCTTGCACTCGAAGAAGATGGGTGGATCCCTTTCTTTTTCTTTCTCTTTATCTTTATTGTAATCACCTTTTTGTGACTTTTTCTTGTAGAAGCCCTTCTTCTTTCTCATGAATCTTCTGAATTTTCTTGTAATGAGGGCTGTCTCATCATCATCAACTTCTTTTTCTGATTCATCACTTGACTCTTCCTTTGTAGTGGACTTGAAGGCTATGGCTTTCTTTTTCTTATCATTGTCCACTGTTTTCTGTTTTAGTGAAAGCTCATAAATCATCAGTGATCCAAGAAGCTGCTCAAGAGGTAGAGTATTGACATCCTTGGCTTCTTCTATGGCCGTTACTTTCGCATCCCATGAAGCCGGAAGAGACCTGAGAAGTTTGTTAACAAGTTCACCATTAGATATAATCTTTCCCAAACTCCTCATACCATTTACTATATTGGTAAATCTAGTATACATCTCACTAATACTTTCAGTTGGTTCCATCCTGAACATCTCATACATATGAATGAGCATGTTCACCTTTGTGGTCTTCACTTGGTGTGTACCCTCATGGGTAACCTTAAGTGTATCCCAAATTTCTTTGGCGGAAATATAATTTGATATTCTGTTAAATTCACTTGGGTCAAGTGCACAGAATAGCAAATTCATCACCTTTGCATTTAACTCAGCTTGTTTGATGTCATTGTGATGATTCAAATTATCATCAATTGAGAGATATCTATTACCTACCATATATTTGCTTTGCAATTTGATTGGTTGATTGGATGAATGGTTATGATGTGGCAATCATCGTGATGATTCAAATTATCTACTAGGTGAGGTTGTTGGACTACTCGCCCGAGTCCGATCCCCATCAGAAGGCTTTTGAATGCAAATTCGAGACCTTCATCCTCCTTGCTTTGTTACCGCCAAGCGGAGGAGCGCAGCTCAATGTATGCTCGCTTATTGTTATTAATCATTGTATGTTAGCCTTTCAATAAAAATTATCTCAGTATCATTTACTTATTTTTATTTTTTTATATTTATTTTAGATATATATATGGACATAGATTGAAGTTGGTTGAATATACCAAGGTATCGAAGATTGATTTATAAGACTAGAATTTGTATATATATAATACTTAGATTCTCATTTTTCTCAATATTTTTCTTTTTAAGGGAATAGTAGAGTACCTGAAGAGAGTTGATGGATTTATCAAGTATGCATATTGGAGATTGGGAAGAGATACATTTAAGTATCCTTGTCTATAGTGTGTTTGTGGTATGACCTATAACAAAGATATAATTAGAGTACATTTAGCTTTTAATGGAGTTATTAGAGATAAGAGACTTTGAAAATTGCATTCTGGTATTTCAGCTCATAGTATTTCTTCCAATATAAATAGCATAAGTGAAGATTGCACTAAGGATGATGGCATACATAAAATAGTATTAGATGCACTTAAAGCTGCAACTGATGATGACAAGGAATTTGAATATCGTGATACTGGTCTAGGAGATGGAGAAGAAGTTTTAAATAGATTAAAGAAGTTGCTTGAAGATACACAAAAATCATTATTTGAAGGTTGTAAGAGTTTCAAGAAGCTTTCTTTTGTTCTCCGTCTGTTCAACATTAAGTACATGACTGGAATATCCTAAAAGGCTTTTGATTTGATGATGTAGTTGTATAAACCCCTTCTTCCAGATGGCAATGCACATCCAAATTCTTATAATGAAGTTAAAAAGATTGTTGCTGCATTATGTTATAGTTATAAAAAGATAGATGTATGTCCAAATGATTGCATTTTGTATTGGGGGAGGAGAATAAAGATCTTACAAGTTATCCAAAATATGGAGAGGATAGATGGATTGAAAAAGAAACTTGTTATGGTCATAAAGGGAAAAGAAAGTCCAAAAAGATCCTTCTCTATTTTTCATTAATCTCAAGACTTCAGAGGATGTACATGTGCTCTGAATTGGTTGCAAAAATAAGGTGGCATAAAGAAGAGTGAAAAGTAGATGGCATCTTGAGACATCCAGCTGATTCGTCTTGTTGGAAATCTCTTGATGCCATTAATGATTTTGGATTTGACTCTCGAAATATTTGTCTTGGATTGGCAAGTGATGGGTTTAATTCTTTTAGTAATATGAGTGTAAGCTATAGCATTTGGCCGGTTATTTTTCTATCTTATAATTTGCCACCATGGGAGTGTATGAAATGGCCTAATATATTTCTATCTTTACTTATACTAGATCCACATGGACCTGGTAACAACATTGATGTTTACCTACAACCTCTCATTCATAAATTAAATATTTTGTGAAATAGGTGATGCGGATACTAGAGGCACCAGAATAAGACAGAGGCTTCTCAACCCTCTGTGG
Source organism: Areca catechu (assembly GCA_021397845.1). Lineage (NCBI taxonomy): Eukaryota > Viridiplantae > Streptophyta > Magnoliopsida > Arecales > Arecaceae > Areca > Areca catechu. The sequence continues at coordinate 3,325,946 of CM038040.1, read as the reverse complement.
ATAACTTAGTTGAGTCCAGTTTGTAATAAGGGCTTAGCCTATTTGAGTCCACACTTTGGCCCCTAAGTTCTGTTCTTTTTGGGCCCTTTATTATTCGAGTCCTGTATCAGTTTGGGATATGGTTAGTCTAGTCAGTTCATGTTGAGTCCTGTAGTGAGTCCAGTCCACTTTTTGTAACTAGAAGACTCAATACAAATGAAAACTCAGCCAGCTTGAAGTCATGAAACCATACTTGAAGATCATGGAAGATCCAATAAGAAAAGTTGAAGGCCCTGGAACCCTGGAACGCAGCCTGGAATCTTGGACCGCAACTTGGAGCATACTGGGCCGCCCAAGGCCTAAGTGGAGCATCATATGGCACCACACTACCTTATGATCACCTCCTCTTGGTTGTCACTTAGGGTCACCTCCCTTGGCCGACCAAGGCAAGTGAGAGAGGGAGAGTGGGATACCATTTTTTCAAGCTAGGATTTCGGTGGGATTCAAATTCCTATGAATTGTCTTGTATACCCTTACTTGGGGGACAAGTTTGTGAGCCTATTTAAGGCAAGTGAGAGAGGGAGAGTGGGATACCATTTATTCAAGCTAGGATTTCGGTGGGATTCAAATTCCTATGAATTGTCTTGTATACCCTTACTTGGGGGACAAGTTTGTGAGCCTATTTAAGAGGCTCCCCCTCTCATGTATTCACATCTTTTTTCATGAAATATATTGAGTTTTCAATCCATTGCTATGTGCTTGCTGTGTGCTAAGGAAGATTTGTGTGAACCCCTTCCTCTTCTTATCCTCCTGCGCCCTGCCTCCAAGCCTCTATCAAAACCCTAAAAGCAGCTTTCTTGAACCGTGGCCGCCCAACACAAATCACTCTCTTCCCTTCCTATTTTTAGTTTTTTACATCATCCCTACATCATTTTCTAATCCCTGATAGGTGATTTGTAGGTCCCTCAGAGTCTACGAATCCAACGATTCTAGCCGGACAGCTTTCGGGTCATCGAGTCAAAAGCTACGGATTTGTGGGGTCTTCGGCTTGATCTTCCAGGCCGTATCTAGGAGTGTCGAGATAACTCTTCAAGGATTCATCATCAAATTCCTATCAGGTACACCCCCTTGACTTGCCAGTAGCAATATTGAATGAGAGCTAGCCCAACTGGGACTTCTCAGCCTCGGCGATCCTTCTTTTCTATTAGTTTAAGGATCTTTTTGCATGCTGTTGCTTCTAATTTTTACATAGAATTCTTTGCTTCAGATCTTGGCTTTATTTTTGGGATTTAATCACCTAACTCGATATTTCAAAAATACAATAATACTTTGCATGCATCTTTAGTCCCGCATCATTTGGTATCAGAGCCTGTTTAGGCTTAGTTCTTTGAATATTTGGATCGGGTGCTTCACCATGGCCGTCCGGTCATAGGAAAGAAGTAGGGCTGCAAGACCCTTTCTTCCCATTCGAAGGGATCTCTTATGATGTGTAGGGGTACCGCTGTAATTGACCCCTGAAGAAGAAAACAAAGAGCATCTTTAGGATAATTTCTGCATCTCGGCCATCACAGTATATAGTTTGCTATTTTAATTGTTTTTGCATGTATATAACTCTTAATCACCTAATTTTTATTTTTTTAGATTCCTCATAATTGATAGTATTTTTTAGAATTTCCTCATAATTTATTTATATCTGTAGATTTTTTGCATGCTGGAATACTGCATGAAAATAGTTCTGCCCTGTTTTTTCCGCAAGAGTAATTTCAGTAAGTTTAGGTTTTTTTAGCATAATTTTTGCATATCTTAATTTTTCTACATATTTCCTGCATATTAGATAATTTGCTACATATTATATCTCTACCAAATATAAAATAAAAAAATATATATAATCAAAAAATATAAAAAAAATTTAGAAACCCTAATTTGCATTTTTATATGTTTGCCATCATGTACATAAAATACATTAAGGGCAACTCTACTATGTCAGATGGGGGGAGGATTTGATCACTTCTTCTTAGTCCAAAATCATAATCCTTGCATTTGAACCCAGTCTTAATTAAAATCGAGTAGACCTAATTTGCTCTAGTGAGCTAGGGACATCAACAAGTCGGGTTCAACCTTTGTGAGAAGCCTAGTACACCCAATACTTCTATTACTGGAAGCTGGTGCCTAAGGCTAGAGATACAGTGTCAAACGATCTAAGCAGATCGGTGGTTCCTTAATTGGATCCCTGCGAAAGTAGGGGGGCCTCCCACCATCCCACCGCTTATCTGGCCAGTGGAAGGATTAGGGGTTGTGTTGTGTGTAAGTTGAGTCAACCCATTTTGATGGGATTTAGGTCTAGGTAGCCGTAGTCGAGTTATTGTTGAGTCTTGCATGTGCACTAGATCAGGAGTCCCATTTCATCCACCATCTCCATAGTTGGTTGAACCATGGATAAGCTGGAAGCCTAAATTCGAGTCCCGGTTGACCAAATGGGCCAGATGAACCATAGGTTTGATCGCATGGATAATCGGTTAGAAACCCTAGAGAAGGTATGTAGGCCTCACAGTGAGCCAGACCCAGAGTCATCTCCCTATCCTAGGAGAGCCCCATTACCTGATCCATTTCCAGAGGTTCACCCAAGGAGACCCAATCAGGATTTCATAGACCAGGAAGATAGAGCCTACAAGAGCATAAGGTTAGAAGCCCCCACTTTTGATGGCTGTCTTGACCTAAAGGTTTACACAGATTGGGAATGAGAGGTAGACCAGTATTTTGAGTGGTACGATATGTCTGAGGAGCACAAGTATAGGTTTGCCAAACTTAAGCTAGTCTGCCAAGCCAGGTTATATTAGGCTAATGTTGAGAGAACACTTAGGCAAGCAGGCTGTGAACCCATGGTTACTTGGGGTGCCATGAAAGCTAGGCTTAGAGCTAAATACCTCACATAGTCATACCACCAGGGGTTGTTGGACTAGTGGCAAAGATTGAGTCAGGGTAGCAAGTGTGTGGCTGAGTACATAGCAGAACTTGATGAGTATGCCATGCGATGCAACATAGTCAAGCTCAAGTCAATCACCCTGTCTAGGTTTAGAGCTGGTCTCAGGGATAAGATTCAGAGGGAGCTTTTTATGAGAGAGGTTAGTGACCTAGACCATGCCTACCAAATTGCTAGGGATTATGAGCGTTTCCAGAAAGGACCCATCTATCGTAGACCCGAGCCCACTAGATACCTTAGTCAGTACCTAGGAGCTAGCCAGACCCACCGAGCCGACCCAGCCCGAGCTGACCCATTCCGAGCCGACCCAGTCTAAGTCGACCCAGTCCGAGCCACCCCGACTCGAGTTGACCCCAGTCTAGTACTCCTATGGCCTGCAGAGATGATAGAGGTAAATTCATAGAGGTTCAGAGGATTCCCAATCCCCAGAAAACATGCTTTAGATGTCGCAAACCATGCCATTTTGCTAGCCAATGCCCAGTTAGTGCCCTACACCTAGGTGAGCTAGAGGAAGATGAGCCTGAACCCATAGTTGAACCTGAGGGAGAAGTCTACGAAGCTGATGACCAATTGCTAGATGTGTATGATGGAGAGGAGGTGCTTGAGTCTGAAAACCTATTAGGAGTGGTTAAGTGCATCTTGACCCAAATCCAAGTTAAGGAAGACTGGTGTAGGACTAATATCCTACAAACCTTTGTTAAGATAGGGGGTAAGGTGTTCAAGATTATCATAGACAATGGGAGTTGTGTCAATGCCATCTCTGCCAGTACAGTTAAATCTTTAGGATTGACCATAGTTTCCCATCCTAGCCCCTATAAGGTCTCTTGGATAGATTCTACCTCCATCCCCATCAAGCTAGTGCCAAATCTTGATTAAACTGCGATCATATGAAGAGAAGATTTAGTATGATGTCCTTCTCACGGAAGTCAATAGTATCATTTTAGGTCGACCTTGGCTTTACAATCATGATGCAACCCTGTTTGGTTGAACCAATATCTGTGCCTTTGTCACCGTGGGAGTAAGTTTGTGATCCATCCAACTCCACCTAGAGACCCAGTTAAGAGAGGTTCTAGTAGCCTTAAGGAAAAGAAACCAGGAGTTAATATGATTAAGGCTAAGGAGTTAGAGAAAGAGATTGCTGAGAGTAACCCTATTTGGATCTTGACCACCAAAGAAATTCATGAGCCGAACTAAAAGGAACACCCTCCAGAAGTCATTGAGGCTCTAAAAGAATTTGAGGATGTCTTTCCTGATGAATTACCTGACCAACTACCATTTCTTAGAGACATCCAGCATGCTATATATTTGGTCCCATGAGCCACTTTACCAAACCTTCCTCACTATAGAATGAACCCCGGTGACCATAAAGAGCTACAAAAATAAGTGGGAGAGTTACTTAGGAAGGATTTTATTAGGGAGAGCTTAAGTCCATGTGCAATCCCTGCTCTATTGATCCCTAAGAAAGATGGTACTTGGAGGATGTGCATAGACAGTAGAGCCATCAACAAAATTACTATGAAGTATAGGTTTCCCATTCCTCGATTGGACAACATGCTAGATATGATGGCCAGTGCTATAATTTTCTCAAAGATAGACCTTAAGAGTGGCTATCATCAGGTTAGAATTAGACCTGGGGATAAGTAAAAGACCACGTTCAAGACTAAGGATGGCCTGTTTGAATGGGTTGTGATTCCTTTTGGCCTTTCGAATGCACCAAGTACATTCATGAGGATCATGATCTAAGTCCTGAAAGAATACATTGGAAAATTTGTTGTGGTCTATTTTGATGATATACTAATTTATAATAGGACTAGAAAGGACCACCTTAGTCACCTCAGATTAGTGTGTCAGACCCTTAGGGAGAATAGCCTCTATGCCAACATCAAGAAATGTGAGTTCATGACACGTAGGGTTATCTTCCTAGGTTTTGTTGTCACCCTAGAAGGAGTTTTTGTAGATCCTGAAAAGGTTAGAGCTATTATCGAGTGGCCTGTACTCTCTAGTATCCACGATATGCATAGTTTTTATGGCCTAGCAACCTTTTATAGGAGATTCATTAGGGGTTTTAGCACTGTCGTCGTACCCATAACCGACTGTATTAGGAAGGGCACCTTTGAATGGACCAAAGCAGCTGATAAGGCCTTCCTAGAAATTAAGAATAATATGACCCACGCACCTATCCTTAGATTGCCAGATTTCTTTAAAGTGTTTGAGGTCGCTTGCGACGCATCGGGAGTAGGAATAGGTAGGGTACTGAGTCAAGAAAATCATTCTGTAGCCTTCTTTAGTGAGAAGCTGAATGAGACTAAACTTAAGTACTTTACCTATGACAAGGAACTTTATGTGGTAGTCTAGGCCCTCAGATATTGGAGGCATTACTTACTAATGCAGGAGTTTATCTTATATTATGATCATGAGGCACTCCGGTTCCTGAACTCCCAAAAGAAACTCAACCCAAGGCATGGTAAGCGAATCGAGTACATTCAGGCATACATCTTTGTCCTGAAACACCGTGCCAAAATAGAAAACAAGGTAGCAGACGCCCTTAGTCGTAGGTCTTTGCTTTTGAATTCAGTCAGCACCCAAGTCATAGGGTTTGATAAATTAAAGGATGAATATGAAGCTTGCCCTGACTTCGATGACATTTACCAGACCCTTAGGCTTGGACCATCCAATACCCATAGTGAGTACACCATTCAGGATGGCTACCTATTCTAGAACAATAGGCTCTATATCCCTAGAACATTTCTTAGAGAATTCCTGATTTGGGAGATCCATGCTGGAGGATTAGCTGGTTACTTTGGTAGGAATAAGACCATCTTAGCGATAGAAGACTAGTTTTATTGGCCAGGTTTGAAAAGGCACGTTGCCTAGATAGTAGCCAGGTGTAGAACTTGTGCTGTTGCAAAGCAGCAGAAGCAAAACACTGGTCTCTATACACCATTACCAGTGCTTGATCGCCCTTTGCAAGATTTTAGTATGGACTTCGTATTAGGACTACCTAAGACCCAGAAGAGACATGATTCTATCTTTGTAGTGGTCGATAAGTTCTCTAAGATGGCTCACTTCATCCTATGTTCTCAGACCTTCGATGCATTTAGAGTAGCCAAACTTTTCCTAGATAATATGGTTAGACTCCATGGCCTACCCAAGACCATCGTATCCGATAGGGACCAAACTCAAGTTTTCTACATCCTACCACCCCCAGATAGATGGCCAAACCAAAGTGGTGAACCGTAGCTTAGGAAACCTCCTTAGATGTATGGTAGGTGAACACACTGGAAATTGGGACTTATTGTTACCTAGAGCAGAGTTCGTCTACAATAGCTCAGTGAATAGGTCCACGGGCAAGAGTCCTTTTGAGATAGTCCATAGGTATAAGCCTAATTGCCTCATCGATCTGATTTCCTTATCCATTCATGCACAAGTCTCAAAGTCTGCATAGTCATTCGCACAACATATTAGAGACTTGCATAAGGACATTGCCAAAAGATTAATCTAAGCAATGAAACTTATAAGAAACTGGCTAATTCCCGAAGAAGAGACAATGAATTTGATGTAGGGGATTCTATTATGATTAGGCTTAGGCCTGAGTGGTTCCCATCCTGGACCGTTAAGAAGCTTCATGCTCGTGGAGCTGGACCTTTTAGAGTAATAGAGAAGGTCGAACCCAATGCCTATGTGCTAGATTTGCACCTGGATTTTGGCATTAGTTCTACCTTTAATATCGTAGACTTGGTTGAGTATAGGGAACCGGCAGGGATACCTAGTGAGGCCTTTGGACCTACTCCATCATTTGTGAGCGAACTTAGCCCAGAGTGTCCACCAATAAATTGGCCTGAAAGAGGAGAACGGATTGAGTGTATCCTGGACGATCAAGCCATCATGACCTGGGGCCGCGATTATCAACGCTACCTGGTCTGATGGCAAGGCTGGTCAAAATCTGACGATTCATGGATTACTCGAGAGGACTTGCAGTGCCTCGACCTAGACCTTCTCGAGAGATACCTGAGCCAGAGTGAGCCTTACTCGATAGGGTCGAGTTCCTCCCATCCCGGAAGAATTGGTACAGACACCAGAGGTACCAGAATAAGACAAAGGCTTCTCAACCCTCTATGGATATCTTAGTTGAGTCCAGTTTGTAATAAGGGCTTAGCCTATTTAAGTCCACACTTTGGTCCCCGAGTCTTGTTCTTTTTGGGCCCTTTATGATTTGAGTCCTATATCAGTTTGGGATATGGTCAGTCTAGTCAGCTCATGTTGAGCTAGTCATATTCTGAGTCCTGTAGTGGGGATGGTGGGCAATCATTTATGAGCTTTTTGACTAGCCTAACAAAATTTTTTGAGCAGCTGTCAGTTAGTGTGAATGATTGGCGAAAGATATCTAAGATCACTAAACTTAAACTTTGGGAATATATGAAGATGATATTGATTTCTATTTCATCTATGATTTAAAACTTATTTTTATGATGTATTAATAATATTTTTTTTATTTTAGAAAAAGTATGACATGGGAGATGAGCATTATAATTTTGCAATGAAGACTTTGGCACAAAAATGGAGAGGAATGAAGTATCATTTAATAAAAAAATACTTAATAAAAAATTATAATAAGAATAGGAAAAGACAAGATGAAGTATCTAAGAATGTTCCAGAGACTCAATGGAATGAAGCTATAGACAGTTGGTCTACTCTACAATGGTAGGTATATAGAAATTATTATTTTGCATTGGTTGAGATCAATTTTTTATAATAGTTAATGTTGATTTTAAATTTTGGTATATATGGAACACTGATAGAAAAGGACAGATATCAACATTGACTATAAGAAGAAGTACAAGTATCCCCATTGTGTAGGAACAAGGAGCTTCGTGCAAATCAATCACCTATATATAAAATCCATCCAAATTTCTTTAAGTGCTTGCTTTGAGAAATATGTGTTATGTTCAACTAATTTTTTCTTATGTTGTATACTTAGCTCAAAAGGATAGAAAAAAATTAAGCCGTCCTTACATGTGGGTGAAGACTCGTACTAGAAAAAATGGTAAACCTGTAAATGATGCTGCTGTTGGACTAGTTGTAAGTATCCTTTATTAGTCAATTAAACTATAAGTCTATCTTATTTTTTATTTTAATATTTATTTGTTGTAATTAATACATACATGTTTACTGGAACCAAAAGGAAATGTTTAAAGATGTAGAAGAGGTTGAAGTAATTTCTAAATAGTTTGGCAAAGAAAAACTAGACATAATCCATTGGTTAGGGATAGGACCAACTTCCAATTCATTGTGGGGCTCTAAAGCAACAAATGAATTCTTGAAAAAAGAAAATGAGAGTTTATGTAAAATGGTTAATGACTTGGCAAGTCAAGTTGGAACTCTCTAAGTCTAAGTAGGAAATATTTATGGTTCAATAATTTCGGTGAGTACTTTAGTTAAATGTGTAATTTTTTTTAATTTCTATATGAATGAGATTGGAGAACTTAATCTTTATTTTCATAATTGTTCTGACTTTTTTGAAAATATGAAAATGTCATGGAAGAACCCGATGGCCATTCATTCTACTTGCTATTTGATTAATGAATTTAACATGTTATTGTACTTATTTATTAATAGGGTATTACCAACATGAAAGAAGTTGATGATCATTCACCAAAGATAAATAAAATATCATCTGTTAGTAGCAAACATAGTCCAAAGATATCTATGATATCATTATTTTATGCAATACTTGTAATTTAATATTTTTTAAGAAAGTTGGCTAACTCTATTATATCTAGATTGGTGATAGAGGTGAACTAAACTCATCTTAAGTGAACATATCACCCATTCTTGAATCATCTAAAATTGTAAGTGAAATTTATTTGAATGAGTTTATAGATTTTAATAGAATGGTTCAATGTTATTAAGTGGTGAATCATCATGACTTATTTATTATATTATATAAAATCAGTACTTGCAAGATGAAGAAGTAATTTTATTGAATATCTCACAGAAAGAAATAGAGAAAGGAACATTTATTTCTGATGATAAAGATAAGATGATGAGCAAAAATTTGAGAGGTGTGTTTTGTGAGATTTCTGTTTCTTATACAATTAAGCCCGATGCTCCATTGCTTGTAAAGGACAAAAGTCGATCTTTAATGAAACAAGCTGTGGGCACTCACATTATTTGGTGAAAATATTATATATACATCCGTGTATATTATTGGTTTAATAATAATTTATATTAGCTATAAAATGATGTATATTTATATGATTCCTTTATTCTGCAGATTTAGGTGATATAATGGAAGGTATCAAGGAAGATATAGAAATTTTGCAAAGTTTATTTTTATTCTCTTTATGGTGTAACAAAATAGTTGAAACTTATTTTATAATATATTTTGAGTTCTAGTATTACTTTTTTTTGAAATCAGTACTATGTTTTGTTTCTTATTTGTTGGGTTTTGATGAAATTAACAACGTTGAGATAATATTTTTGTGAGACTACCACATGTATGTTCAACTATATTTAATATAATGATAAAAATTATCTTATTTGTAGTTATTCTATATCTTTCTATTTTTATTTGTTATTACAGGTGATCCATATTTTGAAATTGGATTGAGCAGGACTATATTTAATTATATATCTATTTTTTATTATTGATAGTACAGATTTATTTATACCTATGCTTTGTTAATTTCAACAAATCTAATTTATGTGTATTTAATTATCCACATTTTATAAAGGATGATATAGACTAGATTTATACCCACGTATACAATCTTACCTACGTTAAATATTACGTGGGTAAAGCACGCCTACATATATGGAAAAAGAATGTGGCTATAAGCTACACCCATGCCGGACATACCCATGTTTAATCAAACATGTGTACCAACATGGGTGTAGGCATATATCCATGTTTTTTAAGCTTTTATCCATGTATTTTTTACGTGGGTGTAGCTCAGTTTTTTTGTTGTGATTATGATACCTTAATTCAAAAATTATGATATATTAGCTCAAAAATTATAATATTCCTGCAGAAAATATGAAACTAAAGGTATTAACCCATCCTACCAGGACTACCTATCATTTATGGTCTAAATTATAACTTCCAAAATGTCATGACATACCATGGATGATAAAAGATGATAAATATATATCAAAACAGGATTATGATATTTTAGTTTAAAAATTATTACACCTTAACTGAAAAATTATGACATTCTTGTACAAAGCTATAAATTGGATATTTTGATTCTTTATACTAGGACCTTTTTACTATCCATTATCTAAATATGATAGCCAAAGTATAATAATATGGTTCTGAGCTAACTTCAACATGAAAATGTAAAAAATGTGATTACCTTGGTATAAAATAGAAAATGCAGGCTTTAATCCTCCGTGTCAGGATCTTTCAACTGTGCATTAGCTTGAATATGACTCATAGAGTGCGATAATATGACCAAGAGATAAAAAAAATTGAAAATATGAGATTTAAACTTATAATACTCATTCCCAAAAATTATAAGACCATAGTTCAAAAATTATGACATCACGATATAAATAAAAAAAATGAATGTTTTCATTCTCCTATCTAGACTTCCCATCATCGGTTGGCTAAAACATAACTCACAAGATATGATAATATAGCACACGGATAATTTGACTAGAAAATTATAGAATTGGTCCATGACATCTTTTTACAAAATTATGATATTCTTTTATAAAAATTATGATACCTAGGCATAAAATAAAAAACTAAATGTCTGGAACCACCCTGCTAGGATTTTTTACTATTAATTACCTAAAATATGACTAATTAAAGAAAGCTAACACTTCTGATATTCAAGATATGACTAGGTTAAGTAATTTATGACATCCTAGAGTATTATATGGTTTTCTAATATATTAAAATTTTCTAACTATCAAAATTATTGATGTAATAAAGGATTTATAAGAAAATATAAATAACATTCTATGAAGGATTTTTTATTTTTTATTGGAGATGATATTTTATCTTAAAGTTATAGAATAAGCTCTCAAATAGCTTACTTCGATTGGATCGAAACTATTTCTTATACCTGATACTCATAATATTTTTTAGAATGAAAAAGAATCTTCTTCAATCTTGGATGCTACTTGATACCTTGGACATGATAACCAGAGTACTTTTTAGAGCAAGAAAGAATCTTCAATCAACCTCTGAAAACTAATTCCTTCTACCTGACTCTCAGAGCACATTTCAGAGTGAGAAAAAAACTTGCTTTAACCTTGGACTAATTTTTTAGACCCAACAAGGAGAGTAGTATTCAGAGCAATGAAAAAATCTCATGAGAAGTTATAAATTGAATATTTTAAAATGAGCAAAATCTAAATAAGATGGTGAGGAAAAGTAAGCTAAAGGGAAATGACATTTTGGTTTGCTTAATTTTTTTTAAAAAAGGCTAACCGGATATTAATGCACATCATGCTTAAAATTGATGCCACTTTCCTACCACTTAATACTTGTATCAACCTGCCCTGTCATGCCAGGTGGGATCCATGTAGACCAATGAGAAGAGATGGTGCGGGTGATCGCTGCCGTAGGTGGTCAACAATAAATCTATTCACTATTATAGCTAGTGATAAGTCGCGATCGTATTCTCGAGGATCGAGGATACTTATTTAATAAAAAATAACAAAAACAATTTATTATAAAAGATTAGATTGAGAGTAGTAGTTAAAAGATAACAACTATGTAATTAATTAAATTGAGATAGCAGAAAAAGTAACCCAAGAATCTGAATCCATCATACAAATAGGTTTTATCTTCATTTCTTTATGTTACAATATCAATAATTCTTGTAGATTTAATGTTAGAATAACTTATCTCTTACTGGGCATGGATCGTATACGAAGATTATGACACGTCCGCTAGAGTATAAACTATCTAATTGATTTATATAATTTTATTGCATAGAAATTAAGTACAAAAAGAGAGATAGAACTTGATTACTTGCTTTATCTTCATCCCAGTTTGAAGGAGTCTTGCCATGCATCGCTATCGCCAGCATCCCCTCCATAATTATCCTCTTTCCTAAGCCTAAACTATAATGATTTAAGTAAAAAATGAAAATAAATTAGTACAAGAATTGCTATCGAAACTGATATCTGGACTACTACCTAGGATCCTCTTTTCATAGAGCTCGTTTAGGGCTTCCTCTCGATCAAATTTGGAGTCAATCAAGTTCAAGATCAGCCAAATATCGTGCGAAGAAATCTCAGCTGTCCGATCTATGATTTGATGGATTTCTAGCCTAGAGTAGCAACTCTATTTTTCCATCATGGGCACACCAAATTCCAACCAAAACTCGGTCCGAATCTTGAAAATCTAAGGACTTCTCTAATTTGAAGACAACCCGTGAATAGGGTCATGGTTGCTCCTCCAGTGGTGACAGGCATCGACAATGATGGCTAAACAAGGAAAGAGGGAAGGAAGAGAAGAGGCTCGAGTGGCTTGCAGTGGTGACAAGGGGTAGACTGGAAAGGAGGTCGATCATGGTTCGATGGCTCAGATTTTGGATGGTTGAACCTAGGAGAGACCATCGCCATGACCATGATCCCTACCATGAGGTTGAACCTAGGAGAGACTATCGCCATGACCCTTATTATGATACTGAACCTAGGAGGACCCCAAACCCTGATCCCTACTGTGAGGTTGAACCTAGGAGAGCCCATCGTCATGACCCATACTATGATACTGAACCTTGGAGGACCCCAAACCCTGATCCCTACCGTGAGGTTGAACCTAGGAGAGCCCATCGTCATGACCTATACTATGATACTGAACCTAGGAGGACCCCAAACCCTGATCTATACCATGAGGTCGAACCTAGGAGAGCCCCTTATCCTGACCCGTACTACAATCCTCAACCTAGGAGGACCCCAAACCCTGATCCATACCGAGAGGTTAAACCTAGGAGAGCCCCTCAGCCTGACCCATACTATAATACTGAACCTAGAAGAACCCCTTACCATGACACTTATTATGATACTGAACCCAGGACAACCCAATACTCTGACCCATATAGGGAGTCCAATCCTAGGAGAACCCAATACTCTGACCCATATAAGGAGTCCAATCCTAGGAGAACCCAATACTCTGACCCATATAGGGAGCCCAACCCTAGGAGAACCCAATATTCTGACCCATATAGGGAGTCCAACCCTAGGAGGACCCAATATCCTGACCCATATAGGGAGCCCAACCTTAGAAGGACCCCATACCATGATCCATCCTTAGAACCTGACCATAGGGCTGACCCAAAATCCTATGACCCCAGATCTTATAATCCCATGACCCATAGATCTGCACCCTTGTCCTATGAGCCCAGAGAACCCATAACCCCTAAGTATCAATCTAGTACTAGTCAGGTTTTTCTTAGTCAACTTGAACCCCATAGGATTAGCACCCCTAAATATGAGCCCAGTAGTGAACCACTATCCCTTAGGCAACCTGAACCTACTAGGATTAGTGTCCATAATCAGAAACCAGGACCTAGCCAATTTTCCCCTAGCCGACCTTTTCCAACCATTCCTGAGATTGACAAGGCTTACATTAACACGGAAGTGTATGAAGCTGATGCAAACTTAGTGGATGAGTATGAGGGAGAAGAGGAGACATCTTTAGATGATCTAGAATTAGCTGACACCCAATAGATACCCAGGTAGAAGCCAACCTAGAGGTAGTTGACCTTGACCACATCCAACCTAAAGCTATAGTGGAAGAACAAATAGAGGAAGAGAACCTAGGTACTGCTACTAGAGCCTTACCTGAGAAAACCATAAAGGAGAGCCAAATTATAGAGTCTAGTCCTAAAATACAAGAACCAGAAGAATTTGTGAAGGACTTGATCTCTTTGAATCAGTACCCTCAAGATGAGCCTCCTCCTATAGTTTCCATTAAGTACCTCTTTCCTGAGATTAGTAACCCATCCTTCCATTATGCAAACCCCATATATATACCGCAACCTTGTAAGGTTAGCCTCATTAGTCTAGGATTAGTCCCTGACATGCCTTCTTTTATCGAACTTTATCCAACTAACCTTGAGCCTTTTTCCCTACCCTACCAAACTACTTCTGAACCCACTTCCTATTTTCTGCCCTTTCCTGACACCTCCAGCATTTCTAGGATTATTAGATTGCATTTAACTGAGATTAGCATACTGCATGCATTCATCATGCATGTTAGGTTTGCATCTTACTTCTGGCATACTCTTTAGAATTTGCTAGGAGTTCACTGTAAATTTTCATGTGCATGTCAAGCTAAGATCAAACCTAGGGAACCTATAATCTATTAGGTTTAGATCCAAAGAGTTCAATAAGATGTCCTTCTATAGGAATGCATAGTCAAGTCTGTTAGGTGTTAGTATGAGTCCTTTGAATCATTCGTTAGGAGTCTGCATGTGCCCAGCATGTTCACCACCTATACTAATTTTAAACAAACTGGCTAATTCCAGAAGATGGATCAAAGAATTTGATGTAGTGGATTCTATCTTGGTTAGGCATAGGCCTAAAAGAAGCTTCATGCTTGTAGAGCCGGACCTTTTAAAGTGTTAAAGAAGGTTGGATCAAATGCCTATGTGTTAGAATTGCCTTCGGATTTGGGCATTAGTTCTACCTTCAATATTATAGACCTGGTTGAGTACAGGGAACCGGCAGTGATACCTAGTGAGGCTTTTGAACCTATTCCTTTTCATTGTGAGTGACCCTAACCTAGAATGTCCACTAATAAATTTGGCCTGAGAGAGAAGAATGGATCGAGCGTATCCTGGATGATCAAGCCATTATGACCCGGGGCCACGGTTATCAACGCTTCCTGGTCCGATGGCAAGGCCGGCCAGAGTCGGACGATTCATGAATTTCTCGAGAGGACTTGCAGCACCTCAACCTAGACCTCCTCGAGAGATATGTGAGCCAGCTTAATCTTCACTCGACAGGGTCGAGTTCCTCCCACCCCGGGAGAATTGGTGGGGACACCCGAAGCACCAGAATAAGACAGATGCTTTTTAACCCTCTGTGAATTGATCAATAATTTATGAGTCCATCTGTAATAAGGGCTTAGTCCATCTGAGTCCATTTTAGTTGTTATTCAAGTCTTTTGAGTTTCAATTCTATACTAGTCAGCTCATGTTGAGCTAGTTCAGTCCAGTGTTAGTCAGCTCATGTCGAGCTATTTTTTTTTTTTTGAGTCCTATTCAACCATATTAAAGACTCAAGACCACATCATATAAGTGAAGACCAAGTCTAACTAGATTGAAGACATCAAAGTATAGCCCAAGTTCGACCCAGCTTGAAAATTTGAAGACCCCAGGAGGAAAATTTAGAAAACCCTAATTTCTTGCAGATGCCCTCCAGATGCCCAGATTCCCTTCCAGATGCCAAAGTATATTCATAGATAAGGGCATCCATGATTCTAGAGGTCCATCTGAATCCTAGCCCAAAGAAATCAAGCCCAGGCACCAAGCCCAAGCCCCTAAGAAGCAAGATACCAGGGAATATTCCTACTACCTGGCTACCAGGCCACCCCAGCTTCTAGAGGCCCAAACCCATGCGCCCAATCCCCTTTGGGCCAGCCTCTTGCTGCTCATAGAAGCCCAACACGCCCCCCTAGGCATCCTTGGAGTGTTGGCCAAGTCAAGAGATTTTTTAGGGATTTTTCTATCTAATGTTTCCTTATTTTCTAGCTAGGGTTTGAGAGGGAAAATGATTCTTATGTAAAGACTTATGTGCCCTTACTTGGAACCCAAGGTTAAGGGTCTATTTAAAGGACCCTAGCCTCTTGTATGAAGGGAGATTTTGATATATGAAATAAACCTTGAGTTCTTCAATTGCTTTATGTGATTACCCTGCTGTGTGCATAAAGGGGTTTGAGAGTTCTTCTTCCCGGTGTTTGCAACCATCTTCCTGTCGCCAACCATCCTTCCAGCCCCCTCCAAAACTTTCTTCCCTTTGCTATTCTTCTTTGTTTTCTTGATTTCCTCTGAGTTTTCTAACCCTTGATAGGTCGTTTGCAGGTCCCCGAGTTCCTACGAATCCAACGACTCCAGCCACGCCTCAATCGGACCACCGAGCAGAAAGCTGGGTATCCGCGGGTCTTTGGCTCGGTTTTCCAGGCCGCATCCATCGAGGAACGAGAGATCCCTTCGCTGCGATCTTCACTGGGCACTTCAGACATTGTCAGGTACACCCCCTCTACCTCTAGTCTTATTATTATAGGAGAACTTGCCCTAACCGAGGCTTCTCAGCCCCGGCAATCCTTCTTTAGTACTTTTCTAGGTTCTAATATGCATGCTTGGCTTCAAAAATTCATACAAAATCTCCTACAACAAATTTTGATCTGAAATCCAGAAATTAATCACCTAACCCCATATATAAAACATACAAAAAGAATTGCATGCATATTAGTCCCCCATCAGCTTAGGCTATGGCCGACGGTGGGCAAGTGGAACGGTGGTATAGGGTGGAAGAAGGGATGATGCAAGATAGTGTCCATTCCAAGAAAACGATCTCTCAGTGAGCTTTTTTGGCCATGGTGGCCTTCTCGGTGACTCCTCTAGCGACGGGCGATGATGGGCGATGGCGAGTGGCCAAAAATGGTGCTCGAGATGAAGTTGGTCTACGAACGGGCTCGTGAACTAGCTATAATGGCTACCGGTGGACCATTCTGGTTCCTGTAGACCAAGCGACCGGTCCACCATGGACCGACTACTCTAATAATCATGCAATCTTTAATGAAATTGAATTTTCATATTAGATCCATTTAAACTCTGATTTAAGTGCCATTTGTATCGTTGGACTCTAAAATTTAAGTTCTTTCAATCCATGGACTCCTTTTCTATAAAACTTTAATAAAAAGTATCAATTCTTAATAAATATGGATTAATTAATATTTATGTTAATGATTAAATTGGGGTATTTAATGATCATATCATAACTACTAATTTAATCATTGCAAGTACCTTAGTAATACAATTAAATTATAAGTATTAATTTTATAACCATGTGTCATTGAGATTCTTTTTTAAATCTAGGTTTAAGGTCAAAAGAAGTTAGCCAACATCACTAAGTATTGAGTTTTCAAAATAAATTCCACAGTCAGAACTATCAAAAACTTTCTTAAAGTTCATCTAATGATTTACAGCACTTGTATTTATGATGGCTGACTTAGTATTTCAGTACTAGTTTGTAAGGAACAATGGTATCTTCACTTGTAACTTACTTTAGTCAATTTTCTATACACCTTCAAATGAAGCACATAAGCTGAGGTAGCTTTCACACTACCTGATTTTTTTTCCAGGTGATATCTTCATACTGCCCACTTTTTGATGTGAACAATAATACTAACTTAAACGAAGGTGCTCGGTTACTCGATGAAAAATTAATGTTTAGAACTTGCCTTTTTTTTCCTCTTTTTTTTCTCTTTTTTCAAGCAGGTGGCTCTTTCCTCAACTTCAAGTTTCTCTCAATGGGATGTATATCAACTACCAACTTTCAATAATAATTGAATCTCCAATTGACCTTACAACTAATACCTAGTTTACCTTATCAGTGTGCATATACGATGGAAGTGCTAATAGCCTTTAGATGATCTAAGTAGGTTGCTAAAAGTCTGACTAGCTAGTCTACTCCTTAGCTCACTACAGAAATTAGTCAATACTTTCTAACTGTATTACCTTTTTCTAGTCTATTTTGCTCAAGAATTTTTTCATGGAACATAGTTTTATACAAAATTTTCAAAGTTTTTTAAAGATTGCCAAGGTATTTTAAAAATATATTTTTTCAAAAAAGGTTTCCTTATCCTCCAACTTAATTTTCATTATCCTTAATGGAGTAAAAAAAAATTGGGACATGACAGTAAGATAAGGAGAGGTACCACCTGAACTATATATACTTCGTGTATTGCCAGGTGCATTTGTAAGAGTAATCCATTATTCCTACAAAAATTAAAATTACAAAAACAAAACTCAATAAAAAGATTGGGTTGCTCCTAATCAGCACTAAGTTTAATATCTTCAACCAGACCTCTTAGGATGCTTATCCAATTTCTGCCTGAATCTTGATAAGGGTCCATAATTCTCTATGTGATTCGGGTTTAACTTCATAATATTTCCTGCATGGGATCATTAGGTAGCTCGTTTCTTTTAGCTAATAATTCTTCCTTTATAATTAGATCTAGGTACAACTTAAGAATCAGTTGGAGTTCCAAGGGACCTAGATCTATGTAATTGATGTGCCAAGGAGTTACCTTAGGATCCCTACTTGATGCTTCTTTCTTCTTAGGCAAAGGTTCAACCAGAGTCAAAAGGGGTTCAGCTAATAGTTTAGATTTTAGTACAAGCCCTTTCTGATATATAATTTGGTACTTTTTTAAAATCAATATCAACTCTATCTCCATACATCGTTTTAATACTATAGATAAATTTTGGAGGCAGTTCTCAAAAGTAATGCCAAATATAAAGAAATCAAATAGAAAAGTTTTAACTTCGTTTTTCCTCATATATGCATTGTCCTCTTCAATAGCTTCTTTATATATTTTTAGAACACTTATAATTTGAGCTTCCTAGTTATATATTACCGGTAAGGTGTCAGTGGAGGAGGCAAGAAGTGGCTTCAATTCTGGGTCAGGTGGTGATTCTAACAAGGGAGCTATTAGGGATTTGGGTGATGGCTCATATTACTCAATCCAAAATAGGATGGTGTTGGGATAGGATATTTTTACTAGGTCATTCATCTCTAGGGTATTTCCCTCTATATCAAGATCATCCACTTCCAAGTGAACCAAACTAGGATTTAACAAATCATGGAAAGAACTTTCATGCCTGGCTTTCTCTATTACATTATGGATTGGTGATCTTTGGAAAGTCTTAACTGATTCCATCAATGCACCTATTTATTCTTCCTTCCCATTGAAAGTAAATGACGATTCTAGGATTCTTGGGATTGGGATCATAAGTAAATTAGGTGATGATGGAAGTGATTCGTTCCTCTTTTCTGATTTATTTTCATAAGTTTCTACCTTGGTCAAATTATCTAGGTTGGTCTCGTTGGTTGTGCAGGGTTATTCTATAACCAATTTATTCCCGGGAGTTATAATCGATTGGTTATGGATAGTCACTTAGATATTAAAATTTTTAGTTAGTTATTGTCCCTCAGGATAACTCTCGGGTTGACTAGGTAGCTCCTTTCTACTTGTAGCTATGGTAATAGTTCTAATTTTATCTCTAGATGGGCATAAGGCTGGGTGTTGGGAATTATGCATTGGCTCGTAGTCTGCATGAAACTATTTAAGGTGGCATTAGTGCTCTTAATTATAGCTTCAATGTCAGCACGGGATTTAGCCAGAGCTTTCAGGACTTTTCTAAAAGACTAGGTTCCTCCTCAAGATCTAAACCTGGTTGATCATTCATGACTTGGCTAGGCCTAGGATAGGGCTGGCCAAAATTAGAGGCTCATAGTATCGCATCTTGTGACCACATAGAATTTGGATGATGATTCCATCCTGGGTCATAGCTTGGGATATAAGGATCAGTTGTATATCTATTATTGGCTACACTCCCCTGTGTAAACTTGTTTTGGATTGAGAGTATCAAGTAAGGATATTCCTCTACAACATGGTCTGGTGAATCACATGCCGGTACATAGATGCTAGCACATGGTAAAATTGGATATATCATTTACGTTCTAAGACTTCCTCAATCTTATGATCATAGATGCCACTGTAGTTTCTTTAGGTTCCCTAGTGTGATTGTGTGCATCTTGGAATCTCAGGAACTTAGGATGCATATCAATCTACTGTGATCGATTTATGAAATTATTAGCTTGGGCTCTTATTCTAAACGATCAGTTAGAGTAAATTTTGCAGCAATAATCTTGTAGGGTTTGAGATCGTTCAATAGAATTAGGGTAGCAATAATCTATTAAGTTCTTTGACCATCTAATAGAATCCATGATCTTTTAATCTTGTATTGTATCTAACCAATCATCTTTTTATCTTAGCAGGAAATTCTTTTTTATTAGCTTTTTTTATACTATATGGAGGAAGAGGGAAGAATAAGAAGGAAGAGAGAGAAGAAGTCTAAAGGTGAGAGCCTAAGGAGTCTAAATCTAGAGACAATAGAGAAGGGTGGTTTAAGTAGATTAAAATTTGTTAGCACAAACAAGTTATTACACAATGGACTCTCTATCCTAGGGTTATCCTATGTCTAGACAACTCCTAACTGCCAAGGTTTCCTTTGAATCTTTGAAGTCAAATACAACTAGCCACTGGCCAGGTAAGGGTAACGTCAGTGGGGGTCCCCCCGTTGTTTTTCTTAGATACCAAATTAATTCGCCAGGTCAGACAATGAAACCAATTTAAAACCATCTTCATTCAAGGCTACATCATCCTTGAATCCCTTTCCTAGACACTAATAAACCTATTAATTTTGAGCTAGTCCAACTCTTAGGGTCCCTTATCTTAGTAAGCTTGAAAATCCCTAGGGGCTAACATCTAATTGATTTTAAATTAAAGCTTGGGTTATGCAGTATATAAGATGATGATTTGTGAGCTAAGAAAGGATGATGAAATCCCCACCTTATGTTGTTTAGGAGTTATGCCCTTAAAGTATTTTATGGAAATGCAATGCAAATCAAATAAGGTGTCCAACAAGTTACAAAATTTTTAAAGTTTATTATTTATTTTCTTAAATTAATTAAACTTTATGAAAAATATCTTAGGATTTTCTTATAGGTTCTTTAAGGTAATTTAATTAAAAGAAAAATTTAATTAGGTTAGGAGTTGGTTTGTGAAAAAGGAGGAAAAAAAATTATGTTAAGAAGAAAATAAGGAAATCTGATAATTAAGGCAACTAAAAAAGATAATAAACTAAAGAGAGCAATAACTATAAAAAAAGAATTTTTTTACCTTTTTTTAATTTCTTTTTTATGAAATAATTATGCCTGAATACCTGGCAATGATGCCAAAATTTGATCGCTATCATAGGCGATCAAAAATAAATCTACTCACTACTATAGCTAGTGATGAGTCAAGATTGTATTCTTGGGGATCGAGGATAATTATTTCATATGAAAGAGCAAAAATAATTTATTATAGAAAATTAGATTGAGAGCAGTAGTTAAAAGATAACTATGTAATTAATTAAATTGAGATAGCAGGAGAAGTAATCCAGGAATCCGAATCCACTATGCAAACATGTTTTATCTTCTTTTTTTATGTTATAATATCCAATAATTCTTGTAGATTCAATATTAGAATAACTTATCTCTTATTGGGCATGAGCCATATCTGGAGATCACGACATATCTGCTAGAGTATAAACTATTTAATTGATTTGCAAGGTTAGGGATCTAATCTACCATACTACGATCTATCTCTTTTAGGCACGTACCATATCTAAGATCACGACACATAGATAGAAGGTGTAGGCTATATATACCAGATCAAATCATTGAGCAAAAAAATAACTCAAAAGATGTATAAAAGAAGAGCAGGAGTTTTATTGCATAGAAATCAAGTATAAAAAGAGAGATAGAACCTGGTTATAGGCTTCATCTTCATCCCAAGTTGAAGGAGTCTAGCCATGCATCATTGTCGCCTGCATCCCTTTCATAATTCTCCCTTTTTCTAAACCTAAACTCAATGATCTAAACAAGAAAAAGAAAATAAATTAGTATAAGAATTGCTATCAAAATTGATACCTAGACTATTGCTTGGGGTCCTTTTATAGATCTCGTCTAGGACTTCCTCTCGATCAAATTTGGAATCAATCAGCTCAAGATCGGCCAAATATCGTGCGGAGAAATCTCAACCGTCTGATATATTATTTGATGGATTTTTAGCTGTTGAGTAGTGACTCTATTTCCCTGTCACAGGCATACCAAATTCCAACCAAAACTCTGTCCGAATCTTGGAAATCTAACAACTCCTCCAATTCCGAAGATAACCCCTGAACAGGGTCACAGTAGCTCCTCCAACTTGTGATAGGCACCGACAATGATGGCTAAATTAGGAAAGAGGGAAGGAAGAGAAGAGGCTTGAGTGGCTTGCAGTGGTGGTGGAGGCAGACAGGAAAGGAGGCCAGTTATGGTCCAGCGGCTCAGATTTTGGATGGTTGAAGAAGAGAGTGCCCGGCAAAGCTTAGACGATAGCCGACAGTAGGCTAGTGGAACAGTGGTATAGGGGGGAAGAAGGGACGTTGTAAGATGATGTCCGATCCAGGAAAATGGTCTCTTGGTGAGCTTTTTTGATCATGATGACCTTCTCGGCGACTCCTCTGGTGATGGACGGTGACGGGTGGCCAAAAATGGTGCTCGGGATTAAGTTGGTCCATAGACAAGCTCGTAGACTAGCTATAATAGCTACCGGTGGACCATTCTGGTTCCTGTAGACCAAACGGTCAATCCACCATGGATCGGCTGGTTTAAAAATCATGCAATCTTTAAAAAAATTAGTTTTTCTTTGATATCAGACCTATTTGAACTTCGATTTGAGTGTTGTTTGACTGTTGAACTCCAAAAATTAAGCTCTTTCAATTCATAGACTTTTTTATAAAATTCTAATAAAAAACATCAATTCTTAATAAATATAGATTAATTAATATTTATTTTAATGATTAAATTGAGATATTTAATAGTCTTATCAGCGAGCCAGCTCAGATTTCCTGCACATGTGGTGCACAAAGAATTTTACAATGGGTAAGACCTTCCACCGACTTCCTTTATATTTGGGGATGCACTCGCTAATATTGCAACTAGCTCAAGCACAACTGGTATTGCCTTGATTTCTAAATTTAATTAAAAAATATAATAATATTTTCCTACCAAATGATCACATCGTAAGGTAGAATATCCTTATCTTTTCAAAAGAATATGAATGATATTTTTATAATTAAAATTATGCTTAGTTTTTTATTTAAACTTTTCAATGATAAAAATATTCCTTTCCATCAATTATTTTTATGATTTTTTAAAGAAAAATTATGAAATTCTAAGACCAAATTATAACATCCAAGAATGAGATGTTTTTGTCTTTTCAAGAAGAGGGTGGGGCATTTTAGTATTAAAAAATTATTAATTTTTAATTATAAAAATATCCTTCTCTTTATGTGAACTTTATAACTTACTAAAGAAAAATTATGATATCCCGTGACCTGATATACTGAAATAGGATGTCTTTGTTTTTTCAAAAAAATGTGAGGAACATTTTTGTTATTGCAAATGTTACCCAGCTTTTTTTATTTTACATTCTCAATGATAAAAATACTCTCCCCTCCTATGACTTTTATGATAATTTGAAGGAAAATCATAACATCTTATAATCAAATTATTATGTATTAAGATAGGATGTCTTCATCTTTTCAAAAAATTATAAGGGATATTTTTGTCATTAAAAATTATGCCCAGCTTTTTTGTTTAAGATTTTTATTAACGAAAATGTTCCTTCCTTCTGTAATTTTTACAACTTTATAAAAAGAATTATAATATTTTAAGATAAAATTATAATATTCTAGGACAAGATGTATTCCTTTTCAGGAAGAGAAATGGGCATTTTGGTTATTTAAAAATTAAAGTAATAATTTTATTTAAAATTGTGATATCCTATGCTAAATTATGATATCTTGTATCAAATTATGACTTTTTATTTCACAAAGTCATAAAAATTTCACAAGAAGTTATGAAGATATTTTCATTACAAAAGTTTATAATGTGTTTTCTCTTCACTGAGGTGGTGGACAAAGAATTTCTTAAGTGAATATTAGAGAGATATTGATATCTAGAATGTAAAGCCAAGATGCTGCTTTTATTTAGTACCATATTAATTATATAAAAAATACTTTCTTACTTGAAAATGAAATCTTCACTAGCAAGGGCAAGATGAGTATAGGCACTCAATTGGGTAAGACCCAGTTTAAATAGGGTCATGTTATGGATTTGGATGTGACTAGTATGTGAGGTTGGCTTATACTTTTTGGTTGGATATATGTACGTGGGTTGGTTTAGTTTAAGCTAATTTATTTTAAAATTTGAGCTGCAAATTGAAATTATTTTTTTATTCCAAAAAATTTCTGATTGAAACCTAATTGAATATGAAAAAACTTGATCTAAATTAAACTAAAGAGACCATTTTGTGTCAAGTTTTTAGTTTAATTGGCTGGTTTTTTGCACACCCATAAATGGAAATAATGTCAGGATGGCTGAAGATAGGAAAAGGAAGGAACTATAAAAGATGAAGATCCATGTCATGAAAGTCTTGCACATGTCGAAGGCATCTATAAGACTCCATATAGGTATATGTTACATGGAAGTCTTGCACATGTTGAAGGCATCTATAAGAATTCATATAGGTATATGATTAATCCATATTGATTATGAACTAGATAAAGACTAGGTACTTACATAGAAATGTGTTTAGGTTATCTATGCATTTACTTTTTGGTAAAAGTACAAGCATGTGTTTGATTATGTATTAT
The DNA here is from genome assembly GCA_021397845.1 of Areca catechu. Lineage (NCBI taxonomy): Eukaryota > Viridiplantae > Streptophyta > Magnoliopsida > Arecales > Arecaceae > Areca > Areca catechu. The sequence continues at coordinate 3,301,487 of CM038040.1, read as the reverse complement.
TACATATGGTATCAGAGCATATTAGATTTATGATCCATGTGGACTAGGAAATACTATAGCACGTACTTATTTGAATTGATCATAGATTGATTATAGTGTTTATGATTGGATTTGAATAGATTTGGGCCCTTCGCCTAACTAGTGAGTATTTCAAAGTTTAAATAGATAGAAGTATGTCAAGATGTGTGCAAGCATATGTATAGTCTTATAATGGTTATATACCAAGTAGATCTTGGATATTTATATAGGACCAATGAGCTTAAATAATATATTTTGGCTTATCTTTTTAAATAAGATCTTGGATTGTTACAGCATCAATTCAAAAAGATTTAAATAGATAATATTAGAGAGGCAAAGACATTAAATGAATATGGATAGTACTACCTATACTCTTCTGTCGAGCACATGATACATGGTTATTGCTTTCGGAAGATGAGAAAGGATTATTAGCATAAGATATTTTATAAATTTCTAAATCTTCGTCATGAAGACATGTCCTCAAATGAGCGTCACTCCCATTCTAAAAAATATGCTAAACCAAATTTGATAACATGGAGCTCAATTCTCCAAACACAAGCACACGATGATTAGTTACAATTGCAAATTTGAAGAGGTTTATGGCAACCATTAAATGTCATTTATCTCTACATGATACAATTTTGAAGGAAGTAGAAAGTAGATGGCAGAAGAATCCCATAATTATACAAAGAACTCAACCCCGTATTTATTGATACATTTCATATTAACCCATATTTATTGATACATTTCATATTAATGGTAGCCAAAAGTGACACAAGATCTCTTTCATGTCTCAAATATATGAGGGTGCAAATTGGAATTCATATTTGTGAAGCCATTCACCATATCTCAGTAGTATGAACCCCATCGACACCGATCTATTACCCGGATGAAGAAGGTGATGAATTGATATTAGATTAAAAGTTAATTAATTATATTTAAGAAAACTTTTATATATGTTGAGAAAAAAAAAAGATAATGTTACCTTTGTCAAGCATATGTACTAGGTGCTAAACGAGGGCGAGCGAAAGCAATAATCGGATTGGCTTTCTGAAGTGCAAGACCAGCCGACTCTTCCATATCAATCACTTCTCCATCAGGCATCGTCCAATCAAATGCGTGTATCAATGTGCCCAAGATGGATTGCACAAATAGCATCCCCAAATTTTTACCAACACAAATTCTCCTCCCAGCTCCGAAAGGTATCAACTCAAAGTCAGTACCATTAATGTCTATATTGGCAACCTTACCATTTAAGAACCTCTCAGGATTGAACTCAAGAGGGTTCTCCCATATGTCAGGGTCCCTTCCAATAGCCCATATGTTAACTAAAAGCGTTGTTCCTTTCGGGATGTAGTAACCATCAACCTCGCAGGCTTGGTTAGCTAAATGAGGAAGGTTTAGTGGTGTAGTCGCATGCTTCCGAAGAGTTTCCTTGCATATTGCTCGAAGGTATGGGAGCTTTGGGATGTCAGATTCTTCGAACCTACGATCTCTGCCAATTACTTCGTCTATCTCCAACTGAGCATGCTTGAGGATTGAAGGATTCATTAACAATTCAGTAAATGCCCACTCGATTGTTATCGAGGATGTATCCGATCCCGCCATAAACATATCCTAATGCAACATATAAATTGTCAGATGGAAACTAGGTGAAAGAGCATGCAAAGCCACAAACGATATAAATTTGAAACAGTTGATAAGGTAATTGTATATAATAATAACAAGGGTGCAGGTCACTCTAAAGTGAGCAATTGATAGACTTGGCTACGAATGGTTAATGGCTAGTGATGAAGAGCACGAATCCTCACACAGTTTGGACCTTGCATTGAGCATCGTGCAATACTCAACACTCTTTATCAGAAAGTGGACAGATATTTGACAAGGAGATTTTACGTGCTACAAGATTTCAAAATTTTATTGACAAAATTTTAGTAATGTAATACAAGTCTAATAATATATATATATATATATATGATGGCTATTTTTCATTTGGGCATAAAAAATTATGATTAAATAGAGCTTTTTCAAAATAAAAAAAAATTAGTATCAAAATTAATTTTGGTCAACTCATTAATAATAATTTTATAATTCATTACTAAAATTTATATTTTTGATGATCATGTTTTAAAATGATCATTATGGATGTATATCTTTAATGACAAAACTTATAAAGCAATTTTAAAAATCTATATTTTTGGTAACAATATATATGCTATCATAATTTTGGAGTCAAAATCAATATTAGCCAAATCACTAGTACTAATTTTATAATTCATAACTAAAACTTAAGCCTTTGGTAATGATATTTTAAAATAATCACTATACGTATAATGACTAGCTGATAAAATAATTATTAAAATAAATATTGATCAATGTATTAATAATAATTTTATAATTTATCATGAAAGCATATATCTTTTATGATGTTATTTAAAATAGTCATTATAAATATGTAAAAGAGATTATAGAGTGGTCATTAAAAATTAGTATTTAGTACCAATCATTATGGCATCACTAAAATCTTATATATTAATGATGAAATAATGATAACAATTATAATTATATTAGAATAATGCATATGTTAGTCACTAAAATAAGATGTGAAGCCTAATTTTGTGTTTATAGCATGCTATCAAAATCAAACAAATTATCGTGAGAGTTGGAGTAAAATTAGGGGATGATAATATATATCTAATACTACATAATTTTGCTACATAATTTTGATTGGATGCTTGACAAAATTTTTAAATGCATTAAATTACTAAAATTTATAAACCCCATTGGGATTCAATTTAATAAAATTGTATATATTATGTTTTTCACTAATTTTTTTTGATGGATTAAGTATTTATTTTTAAACTTGATTTTACTCGATCTATTGAATAAATAAGTTATATAAATCAAGATAGTTTAACTTTTTACTATAAAATCTACTATCAATATTAGGAACAATGCACAAAAATCAAGAATAATTTAAGACATAATTATTAAAAACTTGTACGAAGGCTGATTTAACTAAGAATTTAGATCACTAATCCAAGTTGATTTATATTAGATTATATAAGAATTAAAATTGCTTAAATAAAATATACAATACAAAGTATTAAGAAGTATTTGATATTAAGTACTATTATTGATTAAATACGACATAAATAAATGATGTCATGAATTATCTACTTTTAAAAGACTTTAGAAAAAGATAATGATTAAATTTTATAAGAATAACTAATTATTAAAAATAAAATATTTCATAATATATCTACAATGAGAATATTTTGTAATGTGAAAGTTTTAAATAAGTACAATAAACCATGTCTTCATATTAGAATCTAACATTATCATAGAGGGTACGTTTTATGCAAATAATGGATCCAATCAGTGTTGGATATAGCTAGAGATGGTGCATCTCTAATTTATAATAAAAATATTATATTTTGATAGATTATTTATAATAATTTTTTCTATCATCAAAAAAATTATTATAAATGTTTATCTTTAATGATCATTTTATTCCATCACTAATTATATTAACTTATTATGACCAATGAAAATTCATTATAGAAAAAGATTTTAGTGATGATATTAGTAAATCCTTATTAAAACTTATTTGTGATCATTAATTCCTTATTAAGTCATTATTTTTTGATTCTTTAACAATCATATTTTAATCTTTTATTATAAACAAAATCGTCACTAATGTTTATCTTTAATGGCCATTTGCATTTTATCATTAAATGTAATAGTTCTTTTTAATAAATTTAAATTTTGATTACTAAAACTTTTAGCCACGTTTTCTTTTGTGACCATCTAATAATGAAATATTTTTTTATCACTAAAAATTTTTAATAGTGAAGGTACAAAATTTCGTGATCAAATTTTCTATGGCTAAAATCAAATTTTTGTAATTGTCCATCTTCTATTAGAAGCCATCGCGTGGTACGTAACATCTTACAGTGCAAACCGCTCACTGTGGAAGGCGGATGTCAAAAGGACTTGCAGGCAGCCATGTTCCTGTAAATATTTATTTGTGAGTTGACTTTCAGGATCCTCTCAATATGGTGTTTGCATCGTAGAGTGGTTTGCAATACTCGATAATCACTATTAGGAGATAAACAGCTATCAAATTATAAAATACGCCATGCATGCATGATATATAAAGTTATGTTATTTAACGGCCGTCTATTTTCGTATAGACGGCTATCGAGCACTGCATGGCACTCAATGGTGCAAACTGCATGCAATCCACGATCTCGCGAGATGTCCGCATTGAACTGATTCTACGTATAGTTTTGGCGCTCTATCCAAAAGAGAGACGTCGATGAGGAGGATAAGATTTCATATCATACCAAGATAAGTCCCTTGATGTTGACATCCGACAGCAAAACCCCACCATTGGAGGTCTTGCGATTGGCCTGGAGATAATCCACGAAATCGTGCTTCCCTTCCCGCTGGCCGGCTGTCTCGGCGTGCTCTTTCAGCATCCGAGTCATCAGCGCGTCGAGCTTTTTGTGCAGGCTCTTCACCCGACGCTCGATCCCATGCACGTCCAGCCACTTCATTGACGGTATGAAGTCCGCTATGTTGACCAACCCCGAGAGGTTCAGCACCTCCAAGACCATCCTCTTGAACTCTCTCGACTCGGCCCCGTCCGAGTCGAAAACCCGCCGGCTCAGTATCGACATCCCCAGGATGTTAGCCAGCGCCCGCATCACCTCCCCGTGGACATGGACTGGCTCGCCGAGGCGGCTCAGATCGAGGATGTTCCGGACTATGCGGTCCACCTCGGACCGGCGGGCGGGAGCCCACTGGGAAAGGGCACCGGGGCCAAGGAGGTGGACGCTGGAGAGTTTGCGGAGGAGCTTCCAGCGAGGACCGTAGCTGGCGAAGGCGAGGTTTTCGCCGTTGTAGCCGACGTTGCGGGCTGCGGCGTTTATGGGCCGGTCGGCGAACTGGACGTCGAGGGTATGGAGGAAGGCGCGGGCGACTTCCGGGGAGGAGGCCACGGCGAAGCCACGGGTGCCGAGCTTTAGGTACATGATGGGGCCGTAGCGCTTGGAGAGGGCGGCGAGGGAGGCGTGGGGGAGTGGGAATAGGAGGGGAATTGAGCCGAGGAGAGGCCAGCCACGGGGGCCTGGTGGGAGCGGGAGGTGCGGGGATGCGCCGCGGCGGCGGCGGTGGAGGAGGAAGAGGATGAGGACGAGGGGGAAGAAGAGGGTGGTGGCAATGGAGAGCGAATCCATGGGCATGGTGAAAGAAAAGGAGAAGGGTCTAGCTTGTAAGACGCGATGGGATGGGGTTGGGGGAAGATATAGGGACGCTAATGGGTCGGGTAGGATCGGGTCAGGTCAAATATCTTTTTTAACTTCGATCCGGATCTGCTAGGTGGTAGAGGTCTAGAATCTCTGTATCGTAATCCAAATTCTGTACGTCCAGGTATTTGAATGGGAGTCAAGCCTCGAAAAGATTGGGTCTGCCACTGGTGGTGCAGTTGGTTGTGACCAGCTAGCAGGAGTTCGAATTTGGATTTGAAAATATTTTGATAAAAAAATTTGAAAATAAAATAAAAAATAAAAAAATAATTTAAAAATAAAATAAAAAAAATTAATAAAATAATTATAGAGTTTTTATTGAACGGTGGTAATGAAAAAGTTAGGAATATATATATAATAAATTCCGTTCACTCGATTGATACCAGTGATAGTCAGGTTGACGTACTCATTTTCGGACGGGGAATGGGTGCGAAAAAATTAATATGCACCATGTATAGAATATTTTCTGATTGAGATTGGGGGACCGTCCGGGGGTGATTATGCTCGGGTCTAACTCCTCACTCCTTATTGGTTCATCAAATAAAAAAGATTGGGTCTTGTTTTTTTTTTTGTTTTTTTTCTGCATGACGTTTGGGTGGACTGAGACTCTGCAAAGGTCCTAATTAGCGGGCATTGATTGAAAAACTTAATTTTGGCGTATTGAAATTATTTATGAGTAATATGATTTTAAAATACAAATAATAAGTTTTGTAACAAAAATTATAATGAAAGATATCAAGATAAAACCAAATATTATTTTCAATAACATTATAGGATTCAGATGTACGTTGAGTTGGGTTTATCAAATACAAATTATAGTTTGACGTGGCATTGTGTTACCATGTGTGGCTGCCCGATCACTGAGGCATGTAGTTGATGTAGAACTCGAGCTGCACCCCAGTCGCTCAGGATCCTGCTCGGACGCCCGGACTTGCAAAACAGAGTTAGAGACCCGGATTGGTGATCCCGCCGGGAGCACTCCGATGCTCAAGTCAGTGGCGATCTAGAAAAACATATCCTCCTGGTCGAGCCCCAAAGATGGACTCCATACGAGGAGGAGAACTTATGAAATAAGAGAGAGAGTGCGAGTGGATTGAGAGCAAAGTTTGGGAGTGGCAGCAGAGGAGAGCCCAAGCTGTGCGGCTATGTCCGTCAAGACCCCTCCTGGGGATTTGCGGTAGCCTGGAGTAGTGGTCTTTCTGTGTGCTGCCCCCTTCTTGCCCGTTCGCCTTTACTCGACTGGGATTGAGCTTGAACTTCCACTTACCTTGTTTGAATCTGGGAGACTCCTTTTTAGCCAGGGTAGTGCACACTGCTTACCTTGGGATCTTTCCCATGCTTATGGGCGCATGCGGCAATGTTTCGTGCCATGAACGGGTTGCCTTTCCATTTTTGTGGTATGGAAGCTACCGTTGGCTTTGACATTCCTTTTGGTCGCTCCCTTTAGGGTAACTTAGTAGGGCCTCGATCGAAGGGTCGCTACCTCCTGGATCCGGATATGCTGGTTGACTTCCTCTTTTGGAAGGTGTAGATGATTGGTGAGGAGCGTAGGGCCTCGATCAGGATACTTCCTATTTCGGTGTAAGTGGCAGCCGGAACCATTATCGCGGCCTGGCAGGCATCTTTTCGTGGCCCTCGGGTATTGGGCCACCATCCTGGGAGAGTGGTGGCTTCCTCAAATAGCAGACCTCTTCGTCCGAGGTGGAGCCATCTAGAGAGGCGGAGCTCGATTTTGGCCTCGGTGTCTCGACCCGGGGGGAGCGCAGCGATGTGAAGGAGAGGCGGAGCTCGACTTCAGCCATGGCATCTCAACCCAGAGGGAGTGCAGCCAAGCGAAGGAGAGGCGGAGCTCGACTTCGACCTCGGCATCTCGACCCGGAGGGAGCACAGCTGGGCGAAGGAGAGGTGGAGCTCGACTTTGGCCGCAGCATCTCAACCCGGAGGGTGCGTAGCCAGGCAAAGGAGAGGCGGAGCTCGACTTCGGCCTCGGCATCTCGACCCGGAGGGAACGCAGCTGGACGAAGGAGAGGTGGAGCTCGGCTTCGGCCTCGACGTCTCAACCCGAAGGGAGCACAACCGGGTGAAGGAAAGGCAAAACTCGGCTTCGATCTCGGCATCTCGACCTGAAGGGAGCGCAGCCGGGTGAAGGAAAGGCGAAACTCGGCTTCGGCCTCGGCGTCTTGACCCAAAGGGAGCGCAACCGGGCGAAGGAAAGGCGGAACTCGACTTCGGTCTCGGCGTCTCGACCTGGAGGGAGTGTGGCTAGGCGAAGGAGTCTGGGTAGAGGCATCCCACGTGGTAGCTTTGTTCGACATGGCGTCTGACGGGGGTCCCACGTCAGCGATCCCGCCATATCATTTGTCCCCCACTCCTGAGGCCCGTTGGCGCGCGGTGCTCGGGGTGAAGGGAGTAAATGCAGTGCTGACGTGGAAAGGTAGAGATCTGGCATAATAATGACCACGATCGTCGGCGCCTCATGAGGCAGTTCTCCAAGCCAGTGTGGAGTAGCCACGTGGACACGTCCGAGGAGCAGTTATTGCTGGCGCTGAATTCAGAGTGGCCACGGTCGAAGTGAGGTGTCCCATTCGTCAATGGCTGACTCGTGGCATAGATCCATCGGTGGAGATGCTGTAACGGTACGGTTAGGCATCTGGTCACTTCGAAAAGAAAGGAATTTTTTTCAAAACACATTTTCTTTCAAATCTCGCATGCCCGCTATCATACCAAAGCTTCCTCCTCTCCCCCGGCCATCCTAGACTCTCCCAGTTAGCCAGATTCGTCTCTTTCTCCACCTTCCTGTAGGGTAGAATTCCCCCGTAAGGCTAGAGTCTTCTCGGATGTCATCCATTTTGATGGGGACATCTCAAGCACGGATCTTGGAGAAAGCATAATTCTTGGAGTGGCACAGATCTTGAAGCATTTTTGGAATAAATTTATTTAGGATTTATCTTTTGTTTAAAATTTGAATTAGGATTTGGTTGGTTAGGATTGATATATAGATAGGCTTATCTTATCCTATCTTATATTTGAATTTGATTCGTTCTTATCTTTTTATCTTGTATTCAAATTCAAATGAGGGTTGGAAAATCTATAAATACTACCCTCAGCCTTTTATAATGAGGGGGACGTGCTTGAGATGTCCCCATCATTCTCCTACGGTGGGGAAAAAACTCAACTCTGTCGAGTTTGGGTCAGGCTCCAGCTTCAGCTTGACTTCAGCTCCGGGAACTCCAAACTTTTAGCTTGACATAACCATGATTTTTTTTTAATCAACTTTGCTTTGAAAATGGTGCAGCTTTGAGATCGGTGTGCTTTGAAATCTGTGCCGCTTTAAAGAACGTGCATTTCTGAAATCTGTGCTGAGTTGAAGTCGGCAAGAGGGAGGCCCGGAGATGCTTTCATGTTCGTGCAAAGCATCTCCTGGTGCTTTACAGCCGTGCGGAACGGGGGGCTCGCTGGGAGGCCGGTGTCGGTGTAGGGCGGAAGGGATCCGATAGGGCGGCGACGGCCATGGCAGCAGGGAGGAGCGGGCGGACGTCGGTGTGTCATCTTGGGCGGAGACGGCGGCAACGGGAGGGAGTTCCGGCGGCTTAGCGATCTCGGCTGACGGCAGCAGGGAGGAGAAACGGACGGCCGGTGGTTCTTATCTTATCCTATCTTATATTTGAATTTGATTCGTTCTTATCTTTTTATCTTGTATTCAAATTCAAATGAGGGTTGGAAAATCTATAAATACCACCCTCAGCCTTTTGTAATGAGGGGGATGGATGAATAAAATTTCTATTGTTCTATGTGAAGGAACTGTGTGATCCTAGGGTATCTGTATGATCAAATTTCTATTATTCTATGTGAAGGAACTGTGTGATCCTAGGGTATCTGTATGATCCCTTCTCCATCTTCCCAGGGTTTTTGTGTGATCTCTGATTTTTGGGCATCTGTGTGAGCCCAGGGCATCTATGTGAGCCCCTTTGTTATGTGCTTGTTCTTCTAGGGCATCTGTGTGAGCCCCTCTGCTATATACTTGTTTTTCTTGGAGAATCTATGTGAACCCCAGTATTTTTTCTTAACTCTGCACCCTCTTCTTTCTATGTGGATCAAGATCTGTGCCACTCCAAGAATTATGCTTGCTCCAAGATCCGTGCTTGAGATGTCCCCATCAAGCTCCCTCGCCGAAATCCCCGGCCAGGGTTTCTGACCTTGCCTTGCAGGTTCGGTCCAGCCAGGAGGCCCCAGGGGCGAGACGGTCTAGTCGGATCGGCAGTTCCGAAGCCACAGGCGCGGCGGCAAGATCGGCAACAAATATTATTCATACTACATTTTATTTAAATTTATCAAGATATTCTATTTATACGGTATCTTTTATCATACTATTAATATTTTTAAGTACTACATGATTTTCAAATTTACTTTAATGCAGCATGTACATTACTAACTTTATTTATAATTTAATATATTAATTTTATACCACCATGTATTTATATTTTTATAAATAATTATTTACAAGCTTTATAAATGCATACATTTTAAGTATTTAGCAAACATATGATAATTTATTTATATCAAATAAATTATACCATATTTGTAATGTATTAAATTTATATAATAAATTTTATTATACTATTATTAATATAATAAATTACTTATATAGCATGATAAACTTATTTTTATTTAATTAATTATTTATAAACTCTAAAAATTTATATATTTTAATTATTTATTATTAACATCATAACTTCTTTATATTAAATAGATTAATTATTTGTATACCTATATTAATTAATTATATGTATATTAATATATATTTTTTATATAATTGTATACTCATAATTAATTAATTATTTAAATTGTACAATAATGAAATAATTTGAATCATTAATTCATAATAAAATAATTCTAATAATTCAATACATTTTTATATTTACTAACTGAACTTATCTACCATTATAATTTCATCTACATTTTAAAATTAAAAATTATTATTTTTTTAATAATGAAGACTATAATTTATCCTTTTCAAATTTGATTATAAAATTTATACATATAGATTTATCCTAATAAATTTTCAAACCTTAGTACAATTATACAATTTTTTTTCAATATCAAAATATAAAATTATCTCTAAAGGAACATAAATATTCAATCAAAATATATATTTATCTATAAACGACATCATTTCATGAAATATTAAATCATAGCACCACAAATAATTAAATTCTGTAAATAACAAACAACAATATATAATTACATTGCTAAAAAAAATTAAAAAAACATGACACTGCAATATTAAATTTCAAAATTTAAATTAATAAATACAAATATAACATAACAAACATGAAACTATAACAATAATATTTAAATAATTAAATCAAATAAAAAATTATAAAATATAACTGTAATATTGGATAAGGAAGAGAATAATTTTTTAAAGACCAGATCAAACTATATTCGGACCGGATCTGAACACAAAAATAGAAATCAATAACATCTAAAAACTAAAAAATAAGGACCGAAATGGGAGGATACAGACAGAAAAAACAAAAATTCCAGAAGTTGGGACCGGTAGTGAGGCAAGGGGAATGAAAATCCGTGGAAGATGGGGCCACGAGACAATGGTGAGCTGGGGCTGGGAGACAACGGAGATCTAGGACTGGTTAGAAGTTAAAAAAAAAAAAAAAAAAAAAAAAAAAAAAAAAAAAAAAAAAGTAAAAAAGGCTAAGCTATATAAGGCCTCGGGTGTCAGGTCCAAAATTATGTGCGGTAGCCGCGTTTTCACGGTACAATCATGCTTGGTATCTGCAATTTTGCCGTGAAATTATAGCTACCAGCTATAATTTCATGCCACGTCGCCCCACCAGTGCCATGTGCCCTTTCCTTCTTGCCACGTGTCAAATTCAAGCCGCATATCATTTATTTTGATAAATATTAATTTAAATATCTATTTTTATAAATATTTTTAAAAATTATATTATATTAAAAAATTACTAAACAAGTCGTTTGAGGAGGGAAAGAGGTTATTGACATGGAGATCTGCATTTAATTACTATGATTTCTGACAATTCGCGTATCTTCCACCAGGCAATCACTATTTAATATTTCTGGCGATGCGCTTATCTTCCGCCAGGCAATCACCGTTTGAGACAGAGGATCTCGTGAACTTCTGGGCCAATCAGTGTCCGCTCTCATATATATCAACGAGCTTATCCATTCCCTACGGTCCATCAAGTCTTTAAGATTTCCGGCGATTCGCTTATCTTCCGCCAGGCAATCACTGTTTGAGACAGAGGATCTCGTGAACATCGGGACCAATCAGTGTCCTCTCTCATATGTTGATCAACGAGCTTATCCATTCCCTACGGTCCATCAAGTCTTTAAGATTTCCGGCGATTCGCTTATCTTCCGCCAGGCAATCACTGCTTAAGACAGAGGATCTCGTGAACTTCTGGACCAATCAGTGTCCTCTCTCATATATATCAACGAGTTTATCCATTCATTACCCCGTTAAGCACCAAAAAAAAAAAAAAAAAAAAAAAAAAAAAAAAAAAAAAAAAAAAAAAACTTCCATCACCGTCACCGTCACCAGAGATCTCGTTCCTTAGCCAAAAACGGCAATGTTATTATAAAAAATAAAATAAAAAAAAATAAAGAAATGCAAAGGAAAGAAGCAACAGCCCAAGGAGAAGAAGCAAGAGCTCATTCTCCAACCCACACGAACTACCAAAAGCCATTAATTGCGGTCACCATGGGTCAAAGAAACAGTAAGGAATATATATATAATACTGTTCATTAACCTGTCACCAGTGACGGACAAATTGATGTACTTATCTTCGGATAAAAAATAGCTGCGAAAAATAATATGTACTGTATATCGAACAGGAACAATCATGCCTGGGATCTTATCCCTTCCCCATTTTTTGGTTTACCAAAAAAAAAAAAAAATAGAGAAAGGTAACACGAATTTGCTCGGAGATAGAGACGGAGGGATGGACCACAAAAAAGAAAAAATAAAGACGGGGGATGGACCCAAAAAAAAAGCAGCACGAGTTTGCTCTGAGATAGAGACGGAGGAATGGACCACGGGCAGCATAAGCACCCTCGGGACGTCCACATAAACAACAGGAAATTTTTTTTAAATAACATATTTTAAAAAATATTTATAAAAATAGGTATTTGATAACATATTTATCAAACTAGGTGTAGAGAATGATGTGAAAGCTGAATAGAATAAAATAGTCTTTGCCAAAAATAATTTAATTTGAAATCATTTTTGAATAAATTTAATTTTTTTAATATTTAATATAAAATTTGATACAATGTTTTTTAATTTGAAACTATCTTTGATAAAAATGATTTCAATTTTAAAATCATCTTTATCACATACGATTTCAAATGCCAGTTTTTTTTTTCTAAAATTTAATAAAAACCATCAATTTTTTTTTTCAAAATCTAATTAATAAATCTTAATTTAAAATAAATAAATAATAAGTAAAAAATAATATTAATTAAAATTTTATATATTATTTTTTGATAATATTAATTATTATATTATTTTGAAATAACATTAATTAAAAATAACATTAATTAACTATATAAAAATAATATTAATTTAAAATTAATAATAAATTAATTAAAAATAACATTAATTAAAATATATTATAATAATATATTATAATATATTTTATATTACAATAAATATTTTATATTCTAAAATATAATACATATATTATAATTTATTATATTATATAATATATAATATAATATAGTATTAAAAATTTAAAAAATTTAAAAAGAAATTAAAATAACTAAAAAATAATCACCAGGTCGATACCATTCGGTCGCTAGCCAGGTACCAGCTCGGTCGACAGCCCGATGTCAGTCTGATCCCTTGCTTAGGATCGGCGGCTGGACCTTGATGGCCGAACCGGTGATCGGATCTTTGGCAGGACTGAGGTTGGATCGATGGCATGACCGGTGGCTGGACCGGTGGTCGGACCCTGACGGTCGGACCAACGGTAAAACTGATGGCAAGACTAGGAGCCGAACTGGTGGCAGGATGGACAGCCATATCTTATTGGCTGGACTGGCGATTGGACCGGTGGCAAGACTGGGGCCAGGACCGGTGGTGGACCTTGGTCACTTGATCGGTGGCAAGACCGGCGGTTGGAGGGGTAGATGGACCCTGGCAGCCGGATCGGTGGCCGGATCGATAGCCGGACCCTAGTGGCCGGATCGATGGTCAGATCGATGGTACGACTGGGTTCGGCCACCGGTCCGACCCCTAGTCCTGCCACCGGTCCGATCGCCAGTCCGGCCACCAGGGTCCGACCGCGTGTCCTGCCACCGGTCAGGCCCCCAATCCTGCCACCAGTCTGACTGCCAATCTGGCTGCCAAGGTCTGGCTACCCGTTCGACTGTCAGTCCTGTCACCGATCCAGTCGCCAGGGTCCAGCCACCGATCTAGACTCCAGTCCTGCCACTAGTTTGACTGCACGTCCTGCCACCGGTCCGGCCCCCAGTCTTGCCACCGGTCCGATTGTCGGTCCGGTTGCGAATGTCCGACTACTGGTCCGATCGAAGATCCTGCCATCGATCTAGCCCCAATCTTGCCATAGATCCGATCACTGGTCCAGCCTTTTCAAAATTGGTTGAGCATTAGTATAGGAATGAGATCTATTGACATGGAACCCTCGTCGACCGGGCGGAGCTGCTGGATTGCCGGTTCGCTCCCCTGGATATCTGCAAAACAGGTCCCTGGTTAGATTTTCTCCACTGGGGGACTCTCTGATGCCTAAGTCAGAGAAGGAGGTTCCAGCAACAAAATGGAGAGTTTCTGAAAAGGTAGATAGTGAAAGTATTCTCTTTTCCAGGCTTGCGTAGCATACCTTGGGTGTCCCCTCTTACCAGTATTTATAGTTGTCGCGCCAGAGTATGGTTAGGCTTGCCTATCTATGGTTAGGGCAGGGTTAATTAACTTTATCCCATATATAACCATAAGTATTTGCCAATTGGTTTTGGCTAGTCTGGAGTTGTTGGAACTGAAGTTAGTGGCCACGTGGCCACCTCAATATGGTTTTGATTGAAAGTAGTGGCCACGCGGTTAATCATAATAACTGTATCCTGATACGAGATGATCCTAGGAGTGATGCAAAACAGAAATCTAATTTTTTTGTATTTTTTCTTGAATTAAGTTTGTAGGCTAATAACCCGAAATCAAATAAAGAATCATAAGCAGGCATGTAATGCAAGAAACTATCATACCCACAAAATAATTCATGCAGAATAATAAAGCCAGGATCCGAGAATTGAGAAACTCCCAGTTTAGGATAGCAAACATTCAACAAAATAGAAATTAGGATTAGGGAAGGATAGTACTAGGCAATGATTGCAAATCCTGCTGATGAAGAGGTCTCGCAGCACTCAGGATGGCGCCTGGAAGACAAGCCTGTAGTTTTCCGAATTTCAAGGCAATCTGGATCTAGTTTGGAAGGCAAAGAAAGCCTCCTCTAGGGAGAGAAAATATCTCGGGGATCCTGCAAGTGTCAAGGTTAGGCACAAAACATGTAATCAATGAAAAGAAATAACATATGACAGATAAGAACAAAGGAAAGTAGGATTAGGGCTGGCGGCTGGGAAGAAGAAGCAGCTCTTGATCTAGGGCATCTTTAGGGCTCCTCTTCTTGGACGTGGCTGATGCTTGGATGCTTGAGAGGTTGCTTAGGGTAGCAAGGGGTGGGTAGATATCAAGGAATAGGGGTCGGCCAAGCACAGTCACAAGAACCTAACAAATAAAACACAAGAACTTCAAGACAAACTTTCACCAGAGTTTCAATTTCATCAATAATAAGTTAATAAAGAGGGGGAGGGGTGGGGTTTATATAGATATTCCAATGCCCTCTCCTAAAAAAAATACAAGTCTTCTCCCACTTAGGTTACAAGTCCTCTCCTAGCTAGGTTAGAATTACAAGTCTTAAAACATTTAGGAAAACAAATCCCAACTAGGTTAGGAACTTGACCTAGTCTTCCACTTCTTCCTTGCTTTGACTAGTCAACAATTGGGGATGCCTCCTTTGAATGGTGTGTGGGCTTCATGGGAAGCAAGGGCAGCAAATGGGTTGGCCTCCTTTCAGGTTGGGCGCATGGGCTTTGGGTTTGGAAACTGGGATGTCCTGATATCAGCATATTTTTTAGAATCTTGGTTCTAGGGCTCATGGGCTTGATTCCTGGACTTGGAATCTCTTAGCCTGGGTACTGGCATATTCCTGGGATTATGAGGTGCCCTAATTTGAGAATATTCTCTAGCATCTGGAGGGTTTCAAGGCATTTGGAAGGCATCTGGGGCATCTGAAAGGAATCTTCGACCTTGGGGTGGCAAACAAGGCCCAATAAGCTGCTATGAAGGCTTCTAGCTCTTGGATAAGGCCTAGTAGAACTTCAAAACTGTGTAACCTCTCCTCTTATACAAAATGGGACTCATACTGGACTAATACTCAAGTACAGGACTCAATAACTAGACCAGGGTTGAGACAAATCAACTAGCCTCAACTTATTACAGGACTCAATCTTACTTGATTACAAAATTGTGATACATGACTAAGGCTCAAACCCTAATCAGTAAACTATATGGGACCCGGTAATCTGTGTTTGATCCTGGTACCCCCACCAATTCTCCCGAGACGGGAGGAACTCGACCCCGTCGAGTAAGGGTCATCGTGGCTCTCATATAGCTCAAGAAGGTCTGGGTTGAGGCACTGCAGATCCTCACGGGTGATCCACGAGTCCTCAGATTCTGGCAAACCTTGCTAATGGACCAAATACCGGTGATAACCTATGTTCCGGGTACTGATAGCTTGGTCATCCAGGATGCACTCAATCCTTTTCTCACTATCAGGCCAATTTGTAAGTGGACACTCTGGGATGGGTTCACTCTCAAGGGAAGGAATTAGTTCAAAATGCTCACTAGATATCGCTGCTGGCTCCCGATACTCCACAATGTCTAAAATGCTGAAAGTGGAGCCAATACCTAATTTGGGTGGCAACTCGAACACATAGGCATCGGATCCAGCTCTCTTCATTATTTTGAATGGTCCAGCTTCGTGAGCATGAAAACTCTTTACGGTCCCTAGAGGGAACCGCTCAGGCCTAAGCCCGATCATTACATAATCCCCTGCATAAAACTCTTTAACTTATTTTCAAGAATTAGCCAAGTTTTTATATAATTCATTATTTATGTTTAACTTTTGACTAAATTCCTAATGCAAATGCAGTGCAGAGGTTAGTGTAGGTATGGATAGGTGATTCAGGGTTGTAGATTTATTGGACTCAAAACTAACACCTAATAGACTCGACTAGGTATTCCTATCGAAGGAAATTTATTGGACTCTCTGGATCTAAACCTAACAGAATTTAGGCTCTCTAGGTTTGATCCTAGTTTCACATGCACATAAAAATTTTCAATAAACTTCTAGTAAATGCTAAAGGGTATGCAAGAAGTAAGATGCAAATCTAACATGCGCAATAAATGTATGCAACATGCAAAATTCTATAAAATGCAGATGAATGGTTAAAGAAATATGAGAAAATTCAAAAAAAGATAGGAAATACGAGGTGGATTCTGGGTTAGTCTGATGGGATAGAAAGTAAGAAAAGGATTCAAGGTTGATTAGATAGAATAGGGTATAAGAAGGAATGTCAGGGATTAAATCTAGACTAATGAGGTTGACCTTATGGGATTAATATCTATTTACAGGGTCTACCTTATGGAAGAATGGGTCACTAATGTTAGGGAAGAGATTGTCAATGGTAACTCTATGAGGGATTTCTTTCTGAGGGTACTGATAAGCCAAATCCTTAATAAAGTCTTTTGGTTCATGAAATTTAGGACTGGGCTCTACAATTGGGTTCTCTTCTAATGGCTCCTCAAGTAAAATTCTAACTATAGTATCTAGATTCTCTTCTTGGAGGCAAGGAAAGCCTCCTTTGGGGAGGTGAAACACCTCGAGAATCCTGCAAGCGTCAGAGGATTGTTAGAAAGCAACAACAAAATAATAAAAGGAGATTAGGGTTTGAAGAAGGTGGAATCAGGGTTTGGAGTGGGTGGCTAGGTGAAGGATGATGGACTCCTTGCGTGGGCGGCCTAGGGCACTCTTCTATTGGGTGTATGAAGGCTTGGATGGAAGCAAGCTATGGCATGGAAGAATGCTAGGGCAGCAGGGATGGCTAGGGCACACAAAGCAACCAACAAATACCAAAACACTGACACCAACACAAGAGCACAAATCAATTAACTCAACATTTTAGCAAAGTTTAATTCATATGATAAAAAGATTGATTACAAGAGGAAGATGGGTGGAGTATTTATAGAGCTTTCATGCCCTCTCCTAAAGGGATTACAAGTCTTCTCCTAGTTAGAATAGGTTTACACAATTTAAGTGGGAGAAAGACTACAAAATAAATCTAGAACTAGGAGTATACAAGTTGAAGATAATAAGAACTTGATTTCCTCCTTCCACTTAGACTCCATCTCCTAGCTTGGACCAAGTCAACCTCAAGGATGCCTAGGGTTGGCATGTGGGCTTCAAGGGGCAGCAATGGGTGGGCCAACGGCTTAGGGCGCATGGGCTTTGGGCCTCCTAGAAGCTGGGGTGCCCTGGATGGAATATTCCTGGAATAAAAATAGCATCTTGGTTTTTATGGACCTGGGCCTTGAATCTTCTTTGGGCTAGGGCACAGCTACTTTCTTGGAATCGTTGGCTCCCTGGTATTGGAATATTCTCGGGCATCTGGAGGGAATCTAGAATCTGAAAAGCATCTGGAGGGCATCTGGGCATCTTGCAGGAATCTTAGACCCTGGGATGGCATACAATGTCCAATTGGCTGATGTGAAGACCTCTGGCTCCTGGATGAGGCCTGGTGGAACTCTAAAATAGTGTATTCTCTTTTCTTGTACAAAAACTGGACTCTCACTGGACTCATATTTAAATACAAGACTCAATAGACTAGACTAGGTTGAGACAAATCAACTAGTATCAACTTATTACAGGACTCAATCTTACTTGCTTACAAAATTATGACACATGACTAAGGCTCTAAAAAAAAACCCTAATCAGTAAATCATATGGGATCTAGTGATCTGTGTCTGATCCTGATGTCCCCACCAATTCTTCTAGGACAAGAGGAACTCAACCCTATCGAGTAAGGGTCAATTTGGCTGCTCAAGAAGGGTCTGGGTTGAGGCACTACATATCTACACCAGCATTCCACAAGTCCTCAGATTCTGGCCGACCTTGCCACCAAACCAAATATCGCTGACAGTCTCCATCCCAGGGACTGATGGCTTGATCGTCCAGGGTTCTCTCAATCTTTTCCTCACAAAAAGGCCAAATTGTATGTGGTCGCTCTAGGGTGGGTTCACTCACAAAGAAAGTGAGTGGCTCAAGGGGCTCGCTGGGTATCACTGCTGGTTCCCTAGACTCTACAAGATCTGAGATGATGAAGGTAGAGCTAATACCTAAATCAAGTGATATTCTCAAGCACATAGGCATTGGGTCCATTACTCTTCATTATTTTGGATGGGCCAGCTTCGTGAGTATGGAATTCCTTCACAATCACATAATTCTCTGCAAAAAAATTTTTATCTCGCTTTTAAGAATTAGCTAAGTTTTTATTTAATTCATTACTTATGTTCAACTTTTGACTAATTTCTAGGTGCATATGCTATGCAGAGGCTAGTGTAGGTGTAGACAAATGGGTTAGGACTGTGAATTTTATTGAACTCAAAACTAACACCAAATAGACTCAACTAGGCTTCCTTATCGAAGGAAACATATTGGACTCTTCGGGTCAAGACCTAATAGACTATAGACTCTCTAGGTTTGACCCTAGCATGGCATGCACATGAAAATTTACTATGGACTTCTAGTAAATGCTAGAGGGTATGCAAGAAGTAAGATGCAAGCCTAACATGCACTATGAATGTATGCAACATGCAAACTTCTAGAAAATGCAGATGAATGATTAAAAAAATATGAGAGAATTCAAAAAAAAGGTAGGAAATACGAGGTGGATTCTGGGTTAGTTTGGTGGGGTTGAAAGTAAGAAAAGGATTCAAGATTGATTTGATAGAATAGAATGTAAGAAGAGGAGTCAGGAATTAAATCTAGACTAATGAGGTTGACCTTATGGGGTTGATATCTATCTACAGGGTCTACCTTATGGAAGAATGGATCACTAATGTCAAGGAAGATATCATCAACGGGAACTCTAGGAGGGGGTTCTTTCTGAGGGTACTGATAAGCCAAATCCTCAATAAAGTCTTCTGGTTCATGAAATTTAGGATTGAGCTCTACAATTGGGTTTTCTTCTAGTGGCTCCTCAAGTAAAATTCTAACTGTAGTATCTATATTATCTTCCTCTAACTGGTCTTCCACTATAGCTTGAGTATGATCTGGGTCATCTAATTCTAGGATGGCTTCTACCTAGATATCTATTGATTTAACTAACTCTAAGTCTTCTATGGGAAACTCCTCTTCTTCCTCATACTTGTTCACTAAGCTTGGGTCAGTCTCATATATCTCCTCTTCAATGTCTTCCTGGTGAACCAATGGAATGGTAAGAGGAGGTTGACTAAGGAAAAATTGACTAATACTAGACTCAAATCTAGGTGTATTAATCTTATAGGGTTCATGTTGACTGAGGGATAGTGGGTTACTAATGGGTTCATATCTAGGGACTCTAGATTCCTGGAGATTATACGGCAAGGGTTCAGCTCTATGGGCCTTATCTAGGGTTCCTATTTGGTCATCTAATGGATTAATTATATGGATCGTTTGGTTATTGGATTGGGTCATCTGGTTAATCTGAGTGGTCAATTAGGCAAGCTGGGTTTGGGTTTGGTTCATCTGGGTATTGGTTTAGTCAAGCTTTTGGTTCAATTGTTCATTCATGGTTCTTATGAGAGCTTCAAGACTGGACTCTATGGTTGAACTGGGTTGGGGTTTGACTTCTGGTATTGGGTTCCTAGTCTAGTGGTCATACAATCAATCAGTCAGAATGAGATGGTGCATGGTGCGGACACCAGGATCAGACACAGATCACTGGATCCCATATAGTTTAATTAGTCACGTGTCAAAGTTTTGAAAATTTTGTAATCAATTAAGATTGATTCCTGTAATAAGTTGAGGTTAGTTGATTTGTTTCAACCCTCAACCTAGTCAGTATTTTGAATCCTGTACATCAATTATGAGTCCAGTATGAGCCCAATTTTTGTAGAAGAGAGGAGGTCACCCTATTTTAAAGTTCCACCAGGCCACATCCAGGAGTCAGAGGCCACTACATCAGCCCAATGGATTTTGTATGATAATCCAGGATCCAAGATGCTTCCAGAAATCCTGATTCCTTCCAGATACTGAGATTCCAGTTCAGATGCCAAAGTATATTCCCAAACCAGGGTATCCATGATTCCAGAGGTCCACCTGCATCCCAGTCCAAGGAAATCAAGCCCAAGCGCGAAGCCCAAGCTCTAAAGAAGTAAGATTCCATGAAATATTCCTGCTACCAGGCTACCAGGCCACCCCAGCTTTCAGGAGGCCCAAGCACATGCACCAAGCCCCTTTGGGCCGTTCCTTTGCTACCCCTAGAAGCCCAACATGCCCTCCTAGTGATGCGGGATGACTCTAAGAATGCTAAATATGCAAGAAAAATAGTAATCTATTTTTTTATATTTTTAAATATTAAATTTGTAGGCTAAATTTCTAAAGTTAAGTAAAGACTAGCAAGTAATCAGCAATTCTAAGAATCATCATGATCGCAAAGAACTCATGTAAGATAATAAGTAGCCAGACCCGAGAGTTGAGAAACTTCTGGTTTAGGATAGCTTATCTTCATCAAATCAGAAATTAAAAGAAGGAAAGGATGTTACCAATCAGTGATTTAAACAATCTGCAATTGAATGGGTCACACAGCTCTCAGATTGAAGCCTGGAAGACAAAGCTCGGTTCCCTTGATTAGATGGCTGATTTGGATGATCCTGGAGGCAAGGAAAGCCTCCTCTGGGGAGATGAAACCTCTCGGGGATCCTGCAAAATGTCAAAGGTCAATCAAAATAGTAAGTAAGAAAAAGAAAGGAAACTAGGATTAGAAGAAATCATGTTAGGGATTAGAAGTTGGGCTGTTTGAAGCTAGTTGAAGATCTCCTTGATTGGCGGCCTAGGACACTCCTTCTTGGACGTGTGAAGGCTTGGATGGCAGTGATTTAGGGCATGGAAGGATGCTAGGTTAGCAAGGGATTCAACCGGGGTACACAAGGAGAGCACTCAAAGTAAAGAACCAAAACCAAAAACACCAACACAAGGCAATAACTCAAAATTTTTGCAAGTTGTATTTATAAGAAAAAGATGATTACAAGAGGGGGAGGGGTGGGGTATTTATAGAGTTCCCATGCCCTCTCTAACTAGGGTTACACATAGGTTAACAAGCTTTTTTTTAGTTAGAATACATGTCCTATTCTAGCTAGGTTAGAATTACAAAGCTTAAAAGAGCTAGGAATCCTAACTAGGTTAGACTAGTCTTCTCCTTCTCACTTAAGGACACCTCCCTTTGAGCTTGGACTTGGTCAACCCTTCAAGGATGCCTAAGGGGCGTGTTGGGCCTCTAGGAGCAGCAAGGGGCCGGCCCAAAGGGTCTTGGGCACATGGGTTTGGGCCTCTGGAAGCTGGGGTTGCCTGGTAGGCTGGTAGCAGGAATATTCCCTGGAATCTTGCTTTTTAAGGGATTGGGCTTGGCTCCTGGGCTTGATTTCTTTGGGCTAGGATGCAGGTAGGCCTCTGGAATCATATATGCCATGGTGTGGAAATATACTCTAGCATCTGAAAGGGAATTTAGGCATCTGGAAGGAATCAGGGTTTCCGGAAGGCATCTTGGATCCTATGGTATCACACAAAATCCAATAATCTGATGTAGTGGCCTCTGACTCCTGGATGAGACTTGGTTGAGCTCTAAAATAGTATAACCTCCTCTCTGGTATAAAAAGTGAACTCATACTGGACTCATACTGATGTACAGGACTCAATATACTGGACTAGGTTGAGGGTTGAGACAAATCAACTAACCTCAACTTATTACAGGACTCACTCTTAATTGATTATAAAATTTTCAAAACTTTGACACATGACTAAGTAAACCATATGGGATCCAGTGATCCGTGTCTGATCCTGGTATCCCCATCAATTCTCCCGGGACAGGAGGAACTCAATCCCGTCGAGTATAGATCAATTTGGCTCTCATAGTGCTCAGGTAGGTCTGGATTGAGGTACTGCAGATCCTCACGGATGATCCATGAGTCCTTAGATTCTGGCTGACCTTGCCACCGGACCAAATATCGTTGATAGTCTCTATTCTAGGTGCCGATAGCTTGATCGTCCAGAGTTATCTCAATCTTTACCTTTCCAAAAGGCCAAATTATATATGGTCGCTCTGGGATGGGTTCACTCACAAAGAAAGGGAGCGGCTCAAGGGGCTCGCTGGGTATCACTGCTGGCTCCCTAGACTCTATAAGATCTGAGATGATGAAGGTGGATATAATACCTAAATCAGGTGATATCTCAGGCACATAGGCATTGGGTCCATTACTCTTCATTATCTTGGATGGGCCAGCTTCACGAGCAGAAAATTCTTTTATCATCACATATTTCTCTGCAGAAAATTCTTTAACTTTCCTTTGAAAATTAGCTAAGTTTTTATTTAATTCATTATTTATGTTCAGCTTTTGACTAATTTCTTGATGCAAATGCTGTGCAGAGGGTAGTGCAGGTGCAGACATGTAATTCAGGTTGTGTATTTATTGGACTCAACTCATACCTAATAGACTCGACTAGACATCCCTATCAAAGGATGTTTTATTGGACTCTAAGGGGCAAAACCTAATAGACTATAAACTCTTTAGATTCGATCCTATCATAACATGCACATGAAAATGTGACATGAACTCTTAGTAATGCCAGAGGGTCTTCCAAAAGTAAGAAGCAAACATGACAGACTCGATGAATGAATGCAGTATGCAAACCTTTATGAAATGCAATCTAAGGGTTAGAAAATCATTAAAGGTTTCATAAAAGGGTAGAAAATAAGAAATGAATTCAGGATTAGTTTGATTGAGTAAGGAATAAGAAAAGGGTTTGGGGTTAATCGGGTAGAATAGGATGCAGGAAGGGGTATTAGGGATTAATCCTAGACTATTAAGGTTGACCTTATGGGGTTGATGGGTACCTACAATGTTTATAGTATGGAAGAGTGGGTCACTAGTCTCAGAGAAGAGATCGTCAATGAAAACTATAGGATGGGATTCTTCCTAAGGGTACTGATAAGCCAATTCCTTAATAAAGTCATATGGTTCAAGAAATTTAGGACTAGGCTCTATACTTGGACTTTCGTCTAGTGACTTCTCAGGGAAGAGTCTAATAGTAGAGTTGGGTTCCTCATCCCTTAACTGCTCTTCCTCTACATTCTAGATATGGTTAGGGTTTACTGGGTCAACTGATCTTGGGTTGGCTTCTACTTAGGCACCTACTGGGTCAACTAATTCTAAGTCTTCTATGGGGAACTCCTCTTCTTCCTCCTCGTACTCGTCCACTAAGCTTGGGTCAGCCTCATATATTTCTTCTTCTAGGTCATCTTGGTGAACCAATGGGGTAGTAGGAGGGGTTTGGCTAAAGAAAAACTGGCTAGGGTCTGGGGTGCTGATCCTATGGGGTTCAGGCTGACTAGGGTTGACTTGACTGGTACTAGGCTGATACCTAGGGACTATGGGTTCCTGGGGTCTATGGATCTGGTCTGGGGTTCCTTCTTGGTCATCTAATGGATTAATCCTATGGGTTGCTGGGTTATTGGATTGGATCATTTGGTTAATCTGAGTATTAGTTTGGTCAAGCTTGTGGTTCATTTGTTTCATTTGTTCAAGCAAGGCCTTCATGGAAGTTTCTAGATTGGATTCTATGGTTGAACTAGGTTGGGGCTTGGGCTTTTGGTATTGGGTTCTTAGTCTAGTGGTCATGTAATCAAACAATCAGTCAAAGTGGAATGGTGCAGTCAAGCATGCAAAAGAGAAAAAGGCTAGTACAATCTAGGGTTTCCTAGACCTAGAGCCAAAACTGAGTGGGTCAGCTCAACTTACACCTGACCCAATAGCTAATCCTTTCACTGGCCAGGTAGGGGGTGGGAGTGTGGGAGGCCCCCCTACTTTCGCAGGGACCGAATTAAAAACCATATCACCATTTAGGTCATTTGACTCTAGACCCCCAACCTTAGACACCAGCTTTCAGTAATAGCTAAAGGATTAAATGCACTAGTTGGCCCACACGGGTCGGATCCGACCTGTTGGGTGTCACCTAGCCCACTAAGGCAAATTAGGTCTAATCAATTTTAATTAGGCTTAGGTCAGTATGCTGATGGTTGTTTTGGGCCCAAAATAGGTGATGAAATCTTGTCCTGATGTTACATTGATTGCCCTTAAGATTAGATTACAAGATGATGGCAATCGATGATCCTAATGCACTCTAAAATAATTAGAAAATAAAATATATTTTTTAATTATTTTATGAGATGTATAGTTAAGTTTAAGTTTACTGGGGTTATCAAACAAAGTTTGGCTTGGGATTGGGGTTTTAGAAGTTAATTAGGTTTGAGTTAGTCAAGTGCAAAATTAGCAGAAATCAAAGAATTTGGGTTTTAGATGATGCAGAATTTGACATAGTTACCGATGCAGAAAAAAATCAAAAAAACTCTAGAACAGATTATGGATGATGATGATGATACCTTCCAAATTTCATGTATAACAAAAATCAAATGAGGATGCAAATCCTAGGATTTTTGGACTGTTACAGAAATGTTCAAGATTTTATTAGGGTTTCTAATATGCTAAATTTTAATGACTTAGGGTTTCTATAAAATTAATTAAAAATTTTGTTAAAATAGAGGACATGACAGAGAGCAATTCATGCAAATCTCACAAAAAAATAAAATTCCTAGATAGTCAAAATTAGATGAAGAACAGACACCTGATGTAGTAGATAGAATGCAGAAATTAGAGTTTGTGAATGCAAAGCAGATAAAAAACTATCCTAAACCCGCTCTGATACCAAATTGATGCGGGATGACTCTAAGAATGCTAAATATGCAAGAAAAATAGTAATCTAATTTTTTTTTTTAGATTTTTTAAATATTAAATTTGTAGGCTAAATTTTCAAAGTAAAGACTAGCAAGTAATCAGCAATTCTAAGAATCATCATGATCGCAAAGAACTCATGCAAGATAATAAGTAGCCAGGACCCGAGAGTTGAGAAACTCCCAATTTAGGATAGCTTATCTTCATCAAATTAGAAATTAAAAGAAGGGAAGGATGTTACCAATCAGTAATTTGAACAATCTACAATTGAAGGGGTCACACAGCTCTCTGATTGAAGCATGGAAAACAAAGCTTGGTTTCCTTGATTAGATGGCTGATTTGGGTGGTTCTGGAGGCAAGGAAAGCATCCTCTAGGGAGGTGAAACACCTCGGGGATCCTGCAAAATGTCAAGGGTCAATCAAAACAGCAAGAAAAAAAATAAATGAAACTAGGTTTAAAAGGAATCAGGTTAGGGATTAGAAGTTGGGCTGTTTGAAGGTTGTTGAAGATCTTCCTGCTTGGCGGACTAGGGCACTCTTTCTTGGATGTGTGAAGGCTTGGATGGCAGTGAGTTAGGACGTGAAAGGATGTTAGGTCAGTAAGGAATTCGGCCGGGGTACACAAGGAGAGCACTCAAAGTAAAGAACAAAAACCAAAAACACCAACACAATGCAATAACTCAAAATTTCAGCAAGTTGTATTCATAAGGAAAAGATGATTACAAGAGGGGGAGGGGTGAGGTATTTATAGAGTTCCCATGCCCTCTCTAACCAGGGTTACACTTAGGTTAACAAGCCTTTTCCTAGTTAGATTACATGTCATTTCCTAGCTAGGCTAGAATTATAAAGCTTAAAAGAACTAGAAATCCTAACTAAGTTAGACTAGTCTTCTCTTTCTCACTTAAGGACACCTCCCTTTGAGCTTGGACTTGGTCAACCCTTCAAGGGTGCCTAAGGGGGTGTGTTGGGCCTCTAGGAGCAGCAAGGGGCCGGCCCAAAGGGGCTTGGGTGTATGGGTTTGGGCCTCTGGAAGCTGGGGTGGCCTGGTAGGCTGGTAGCAAGAATATTCCCTGGAATCTTGCTTCTTAAGGGCTTGGGCTTGGCACCTAGGCTTGATTTCTTTGGGCTAGGAAGCGGGTGGACCTCTGGAATCATAGATGCCCTGGTCTGGAAATATACTCTGGCATATAGAAGGGAATCTGGGAATGTGGAGGGCATCTGGAAGGAATCAGGATTTCCGGAAAGCATCTTGGATCCTATGGTGTCACACAAAATCCAATAATCTGATGTAGTGGCCTCTGACTCCTGGATGAGGCCTGGTGGAGCTCCAAAATAGTATAACCTCCTCTCTGGTATAAAAAGTGGACTCATACTGATGTACAGGATTCAATATACTGAATTAGGTTGAGGGTTGAGATGAATCAACTAACCTCAACTTGTTACAGGACTCACTCTTAATTGATTACAAAATTTTCAAAACTTTGACACATGACTAAGTAAACCATATGTGATCAAGTGATTTGTATTTGATCCTAGTGTCCCCACCATTTAGGCATCCTTGAGGTGTTGACCAAGTCCAAGAGGTGTCCTGGAGTGGAATAGTCAAAGCATGAAGGGAGAAGGAGACGACTAGGTCAAATCCTAACCTAGTTGGGACTTATGCTCCTAATTATTTTAAGATTTATTTTTCTAACCTAGCTAGGAGAGGACTTGTAATCCAAGTATGTAACCTTAGTTAGAGGGCATGGGAACTCTATAAATACCCCACCCCTCTCCCTCTTGTAATCAATTTTTATTCACGATATCAAAACCCTGGTAAATTTATTTGAGCTTGCGAGCTTGTGTGTTACTTTATTTATTTATTTTTGGTTACTATTGTTCTGGCCGAATTCCTTGCTGCCCTAGCATCCTTCCACGCCCTAACTCACTACCATGCAAGCCTTCACACATCCAAGAAGGAGTGCCCTAGGCCGCCAAGCAAGGAGATCTTCAACAAGCTTCAAATAGCCCTGCTTCTAAACCCTAACCTGATTCCTTCTAAACCTAGTTCCCTTTCTTTTTTTTACTTGCTGTTTTGATTGACCCCTGATGTTTTGCAGGATCCCTAAGGTGTTTCACCTCCCCAGAGGTGGCTTTCCTTGCCTCCAGGACTGCTCAAATAAGTCATCAGCTCAAGGGAAACCAAGCTTCATCATCCAGACTCCAATCAAAGTGCCATGTGATCTCTTCATCGGACGTTCTTCAAATCACTGATTGGTAACATCCTTCCCTTCTTTTAATTTTTAATTTGATAAAGATAAGCTATCCTAATCCAGGAGCTTCTCAATTCTCGGGTCCTGGAAGTTATTATTTTGCACGAGTTTGCCTGCGATACGATGATTCTTTGTATTGCTACTCCTTATGATAGTTCTTACTTTATTTTGGGAATCTAGCCTACATATAAAATTATAAAAATTACAAAAGAAATTAGTTTATTATTTTTCCTACATGTCTAGCAATCTTAGAGTCATCTCGCATCAGTTTGGTATCAGAGCGGGTTTAGGATAGTTTTTATCTGCTTTGCATTCACAAACACTAATTTTTGCATCCTGTCCACTGCATTAGGTGTCTAGGTTTCATCTTATTTCAGCACCCTATAAAATTTATTTTTCTATAAGAATTGCTCATCATGTACTCTATTTTGTCTTGATAATTTCATAATTTTCAATTAATTTTACCAAAACCTTAATTCTCTAAAATCCATCATATTAGAAATCCTAACAGAATCCTAAAACTTTCTACAGCAGTTTGAAAACCGTAGAATTTGCATCATCAATTGATTTTTGTTTTGCATCAAATTTGGTAGAGGTCATCACCACCATCCATCCTCTATTCTAGAATTTTATTGATTTTTTCTACATCAGGATCTGTGCCAAATTTTGTATAATCTGAAATCCTAATTTTCTAATTTCTGCTATTTCTTCATACTTAACTCAAACTAACCTAATCAACTTCCACACACCCCAATCCTAAGCCAAGATTTGTTTGATAACCCCAGTTAACTTAAACTTAACTTGACATCTCATAAATTAATTAAAAAATTATTTTATTTTCTGATTATTTTAGATTGCATTATGACCATTGAATGTTCATCATCTTTTAATCTAATCTTAAGGACAATCAATATAACATCAGGACAGGATTTCATCACCTGTCCTGGGTCCAAAACAACCATCATCATTTTGACCTAAGCCTAATTAAAATAAATTAGACCTAATTTGCCCTAGAGGGCTAGTGATACCAACAGGTCGGGTTTGAGCTGTGTGGGCTAACTAGTGCATTTAATCCTGTGACTATTACTGAAATATGGTGTCTAAGGCTGAGGGTTCAGAGTCAAACGACCTAAATGGACTGGTGGTTTATAATTAGGATCCTGTGACAAGCAAGGGGAGCCTCCCACCACCCGACCCCCTACCTGGCCAGTGGAAAGATTAGCTACTGGGTTAAATGTAATGGTAGGGACACCAAAATCAGACACAGATCCCTAGATCCCATATGGTTTAATTAGTCATGTGTCAAAGTTTTGAAAATTTTGTAATCAATTAAGATTGAGTCCTGTAATAAGTTGAGGTTAGTTGATTTGTCTCAACCCTCAACCTAGTCAGTATTTTGAGTCCTGTATATTAATTATGAGTCCTGTATATTAATTATGAGTCCAGTATGAGCCCAGTTTTTGTACAAGAGAGGAGGTCACCCTATTTTAGAGTTTCACGAGGTTACTTCTAGAAGTCAGAGGCCACTACATCATCCCAATAGATTTTGTGTGACAACCCAGGATCCAAGATGCTTCTAGAAATCCTGATTCCTTCAAAATATTTTCCAGATATCCAGATTCCTCCCCAGATGCCAGAGCATATTCCTAAACTAGGGCATCCATGATTTCAGAGGTCCACCTGCATCCCAGCCCAAGGAAATCATGCCCAGGAGCCAAGCCTAAGCCCTAAAGAAGCAAGATTCCATGGAATATTCTTGCTACCAGTCTACCAGACCACCCCATCTTCCAAGAGGCCCAAGCCCATGCACCAAGCCCCTTTAGGCCGGCCCCTTGCTGCCCTAGAAGCCCAACACACCCTCTTAGGTATCCTTGAAGTGTTGACCAAGTCCAAGAGGTGTTCTTGAGTGGAATAGTCAAGCATGAAGGGAGAAGGAGAAGACTAGGTCAAATCCTAACCTAGTTAGGATTTATGCTTCTAATTGTTTTAAGATTTGTTTTTCTAACCTATCTAGGAGAGGACTTGTAACCCAAGTATGTAACCCTAGTTAGAGGGCATGGGAACTCTATAAATACCCCACCCCTCCCCCTCTTGTAATCAACTTTTATTCATGATATCAAAATCCTAGTGAATTTATTTGAGCTTGCGAGCTTGTGTGTTACTTTGTTTTTTTTTCTTTGGTTACTATTATTCTTGGCTGAATTCTTTGCTACCCTAGCATCCTTCCACGCTCTAACTCACTACCATCCAAGCCTTCACACATCCAAGAAGGAGTGCACTAGACCGCCAAGCAAGGAGATCTTTATCAAGCTTTAAGCCACCCCGCTTCTAAATCCTAACTTAATTCCTTCTAAACCTAGTTTCATTTTTTTTTCTTACTTTCTATTTTGATTGACCTTTGATGTTTTGCAGGATCCTCGAGGTGTTTCACCTTCCCAAAGGAGGCTTTCTTTGCCTCCAGGATCGCCCAAATCAACCATCTAATCAAGGGAACCGAACTTCATCATCCAGACTCCAATCAGAGTGCTATGTGATCCCTTCATCGGAAGATCTTCAAATCACTGATTGGTAACATCCTTCCCTTCTTTTAGTTTTTGATTTGATGAAGATAAGCTATTCTATTCTGAAAGTTTCTCAACTTTTGGGTCTTGGTTATTTATTATTTTGCATGAGTTTATTTGCGATATGATGATTCTTTGTATTGCTACTCTATTTGCTAGTTCTTTGCTTAACTTTGGAATTTAGCCTACAAACCTAAATTATAAAAATCATAAAAAAATTAGTTTACTATTTTTTTTTGTATGATTAGCAATCTTAGAGTCATCCCACATCAGTTTGGTATCAGAGCAGGTTTAGGATAGCATTCATCTGCATTAGGAACACAAACCTTAATTTTTGCATCCTATCCACTGCATTAGGTGTCTAGGTTTCATCTGATTTTGGCATCTTAAACATTTTATTTTTTTGTAGAATCTTCACATCATGTCCTCTATTTAGTCTTGATAATTATCATAATTTTTAATTAATTTTATAAAAAACTAATTCTCTAAAATTTGGCATATTAGAAACCTTAACAAAAATTCTAAGATTTCTGTAGCAGTCTGAAAACTTTAGGATTTGCATCATCATTTGATTTTTTTTTGCATCAAATTTGGTAGAGTTCATAATCACCGTCCATCCTCTGTCTTAGAGTTTTTTTGATTTTTTTTCATCAAAATCTGTGTCAAAATCTGTATTTTATGAAACCCTAATTATGATATTTCTGTAATTGACTCAACCTAACCTAATCAACTTCCACACACCCCAAGCCCAAGCCCAAGTTGTTCGCTAACCTAATCAACTCAAACCTAATTTGCCACATCATAAAACACACATAAAATATTTTATTTCTCTGATTGTTTTAGTTTGCATTAGGTCTCATTGTATGTTCATCATCTCTTTAAATTGATCTTAAGGGCAACTCAATATTTCAGATCAGGGCAGGAGGTCATAACCTATCCTGGGCCCAAAATAACCACCCAGCATTTCCACCCAAGCTTAATTAAAATTAATTAGACTTAATTTGCCCTAGTGGGCTAGGTGACACTCAACAGGTCGGGTCCGAACTGTGTAGGCCAACTAGTGCATCTAATCCTTTAGCTATTACTGAAAGCTGTATCTAAGGCTGGGGGTCCAGAGTCAAACGACCTAAGTGGACTAGTGGTTTATAATTAGGACCCTGTGACAAGCAGGGGGAGCCTCCCACCACCCCATCCTTTACTTGGCCACTGGAAGGATTAGCTGCTGGGTTAAGTGTAAGTTGAGCTGACCCATTCAGTTTTGGCTCTAGGTCTAGGAAACCCTAGATTGTACTAGCCTAGTTCTTTTTGCATGCTTGGCTGCACCATTCCATTCTGATTGCTAGATTGATTGTTGCATGACCACTAGACTAGGAACCCAATACCAGAAGTCTACACCCCAACCTAACTCATCCATGGATCCCAATTTTGAAGCCATCATGAACCAGCTTGCCTAGTTAACTACCCAAATGAACCAAGCCAATATCATATCTCAAAACCAGTTTACCCAACTAAACCAAACCAACACCCAAACCCAAAATCAGTTTGCCAAGATAAACACTAGGTTTGATCAATCCCAGACCCAGATGAACTAAATAAACAATAGATTCGACTAAGTAGACCACTGATTTGACTAGATAATCCAAACAAACAACCAAACAACCACTAGGATCGATAAATTAACCACTAGATTAGACCAGTTAGGAACCCTAGGCAAGACCCATAGAGTTGAACCCTTGCCTTATGAGCCCCAGGAACCCAGTAGTAACCCACTATCCCTCAGTCAACCTGAACCCTATAGGATTAGTACCCCTAGCTATGAGCCTAGTATTGGTCCATTTTTCTTTAGTCAACCCCCTTTTACCACCTCAATGGTTCACCCAAATGACCTTGAAGAGGAGATATATGAGGCTGACCCAAGCTTAGTGGAACAGTATGAGGAGGAAGAAGATGAGTTCCCCATAGAAGACTTAGAGCTAGTTGAATCAATAGATACCAAGGTAGATGCCATCCTAGAATCAGTTGACCTTGACCATTCCCATATAGTAGTCGACCCAGAGTTAGATGACCCAGATCATACCCAAGCTACAATGGAAGAGCAATTAAAGGAGACTTTAGAAGAGGATCCAATTGCAGAGCCTAGTCTTGAATTTTCTGAGCCAGAAGAGTTTATTGATGACTTGGCTTATCTCACCCAGTACCCTCTGGATGAAGTCACTTCCTTGATCCCAATTGAAGATCTTTTTCCTGAAATTAGTGACCCATTCTTCCATAAGGCAGACCCAGTAGATAGACATCAACCCCATAGGGTCAATCTTATTAGTCTAGATTTAATCCCTGACATCCCTTCTTATATCTTATTCTATCTAATTAACCTTGAACCCTTTTCTTACTTTCTACCCCACCAGACTAACCCAGAATCCATCTCATATTTCCTGCCTTTTCTTATTTTTTTTTTATGTTTCTTTAACCATTCATCTGCATTTTATAGAAGTTTGCATGTTGCATACATTCATTACGCATGTTAGGTTTGCATCTTACTTCTTGCATACACTCTGGCATTTAGTAAGTGTACATAGTAAATTCTCCTATGCATGCCATGCTAAGGTCAAACCTAGAGAGTCTATAGTGTGTTAGGTTAGATCCTAGAAAGTCCAATAAAATTTCCTTCGATAGGAAAGTTTAGTTGAGTCTTTTAGGTATTAGTTTTGAGTCCATGGAGCATGTTGAGATTCATCGGACTATGGAGGAGGGTTTTGCTTGTATCGAGGACTTACCGAGATCCCTTCTACCTTTAGCAGCACTTGCAGCTCCACCTCCTGATGCTGGTGATGATGATGATGACGATGACCACCATGATGGACATGATGACACTATTGATGGTGGTGACCATGCTGATGGGATTGAGGATAGAGATACTGATGATGATAGTGATAGTGACAATGATGACGGCACAGATGGATATGAGGTAGTCAGCCGAGAGCCACAGTCTCCTGTTATTCCTCCCGCTGATTCGACTGGCATACTTGTCTCCACTGATCCAGTCTTTGTCACTCCTGCTGAGACTCTCCCACCTCATTTTACTAGAGCTTCTAGGGTTGTATCCCGTTTTGGACCTTCTACTAGGACTCGGAGTCGTGGTATTTTGAAGACTCCTAGTGGTCTAGCCCATAGGTCTAGGATTACAGGTCCTATATCTTTTGAGATCCCATATGATGAGGATTAGCCTCACAAATATTTATTATGTTGTATGCTCTTTATGACTCATGTTACTTATGATTTATGACTCATGATGTATTTTGTTTGTTTCAGTGTTGCTGATGAGTCAGCAAATTTTGTATTGAAAACATTACTTCACTGATATATATATGCATTACTTGTGAATCACTATTATTAATTTTGACAGCTTGATTGGTTACATTTACTTGATAGATATACTTTTTGGCTCTGATATCTGTTAACCCTTGAATCAACTCTGATACTCTACCACTTTTTGTCTCCATGCTCGTTTTGAGGGGGAGTTTACTCCCTTTTTCTAATGATTGACAAAAAGGGGGAGTAGAATCTTCATTTTTATGAATTTCAAATTTGATCTAATACCAATATTGCATAGATCTGATACCAATATTCTGCTTGTTCTGATTAGAATTGTCTAACTAAGGGGGAGATTCATCCTTCCTAACTATGCAAGTTGTGGATGTATTAGCTTGAAATCATACTCATGAATTATCAAATCTGAAATTTGAAATTAAATGTTGAGATACTCAAGATTTTGTCATCATCAAAAAGGGAGAGATTGTTGGCTCCACCTAATGATTTTGATGAATAACAAAATGTTGAGTACATATTGTGTACTAATGTTTATTTCTAGTTTTAAGTGTTCAGGAAATAAGCACATCAAATTCTCATAATTAAAGTATCATGGCACGCTGTGGCACAAAGCATTTTTCATAAATTGAGGAGTCTTCTCCATGCAAAAAGGACTTAAAAGAGTTCATTTATTTGTTATTTACATTGGTTTTAAGTTTTATATTCAACACTTGTGTTTTTGGGTTTATTTGCACTTAATTGTGAATTTTTTAGAACCTAGTGTTGACACCTGGGAAGTCAAGCATCGACACTTCAGCTCATGGCATGCAAAAAAACTCCTTGGCATGCCAAGTGTCGACACCCAGAATTCAAGTGTCGATACCTGAAACTCAAGTATCGACACCTAAGCTTCCAAGTGTCGACTCAAGGCCTGAGACTTTTTGAAAATCCAGAACATGGCCATTAGAGTATTTTTGTGTCAAGTGTCGACACATGTGAATCAAGTGTCGACACTTGTGAATCAAGTGTCGACACTTGTGAATCAAGTGTCGACACTTGTGAATCAAGTGTCGACACTTGAAAGTTCATGTGTCGACACCTAGTGGTCAAGTGTCGACACTTGGCAAACCAAGTGTCGACACTCAGATTTTGACAGGCCTAATGGATCTATTTTTCTGACTTGCAGAAACATCTTTTCAAGCTCCCAACAGCTAGATTCGATGCTCAAACGGTCACAAATCATTTTTTGAAAGTTTTTCTTTGTATTTAAGCTTCACCAACTTCATTCTCAAGGCATTAAAGTCCATTGAAAGCTAAAAAGTCAAGATTTTCTCAAGAACTTCACTTCAAGAGCCATTTAAAATATGATTCCCTGAAAAAGCTTACAAGCCCATCCTTTCATCTTTCCAAAAAGAGAGCTTGAAGAATATTTCAAGGAGAAGAAGACAAGAGAAGCATCAATTAGAGCTTCAAAGCTTCCATTCCACTCTTGAAGAAAGTTTGTCTTGTTTATTTAAATTGTATATCTGAAATTCTCTTGTGATTTGACCTTGCTTTCAAGGGTATCTTAAAAGAAGGTTGTAGTGGTTTGTTCGTGAGCCAAGGTGATAAAACCAACTAGGGTTAACTTATGAGCCCGAAGATAAAACAAGCGTAAAGGTTTGTTGGTGAGCCTAGGTAATAAAACCTGCATAGGTTTTGACTTGTGATCCTTTGAAAAAACAAGTAGGCTGTAATCTTGGAGATATTATAGTGGAATTCTCAAGGGTGGCTTGGAGAGTGGATGTAGGTGCTAGGTTTGCACCGAACCACTATAAATTTTGTGTTTGTGTGTGATTGTCTCTTCTATCTTTTCCTCTTTACTTATTGCACTCTATTTATTGCTTTCTGCTGCATATAACTTAGTGCATCAATTTCATAACTCACAAACACCACAAGGCCTGCACATTATTGCTTTAAATTTTTAAAAGATCCAATTCAGTCCCCCTCTTAGGCTCGATTTCTGGGCAACAATTTTACCAACAAAGAATTTTTTCTTTGAAGTAGATCTATTAGAACTCTCAAGATCTCGCGGCAGGGCTTCAAGATTTTGATCTTCGGGCTCTGATCTTTTACGATATCGATTCCAAGGCAAGAACACCTGACTTTAATTCCTGATCACTTGCAATCACTCAACAAAGAAGATCGATCAATTAGAATGAAGCAAAAAAGGAAAATGATGGAAAGTAAAAGAGAAAAGGGTAGGAAGATGTCGGCTAGGGTTTTCTAGTGTCTAGATAAGTAGGGCCTCGTATCCCGCGATATTTCGAGGAACAAAGGAAAGGGACACACACCCTGCGATGCACATAGCAAAGAAAGAGAATTCAACAGAATGTCACTTTATTTCATCAATAAATCATTAATTATACAGGGAGGTTGATGGAGTATTTATAGACCAACAGCCAGAGGTGTATGGATTACAAAGACTAGTGTTTGTTTCCCTTAGGCAACAACTTCTGGAAACCTTGCTCTAGGCATCTTGGACTCCTGCTCTTGGGTTGATCTGGGACTCTCTCCAAGGTGGGCGATGTCGAAGGATCTCCATCCAAGTTGGGTGCCAAGATGGGGATTGGTGAGGTGTCATGATGAAGGGCCAAGATTGCTTCTTGGATTGGCCCTGATTGCTGCACTCTGAAGTCTGGATGATGTGGGCTCTTGCAGGATGGTGGACTCTTCAGTCTGGATAGAAGAAAACTCAAGAGTTTTTTCTGGATTCTTGAGTTTGGAACTTGAGTAGCTTGAACTATGTAGTAGGAAGTTCCCTTAATTCTCTCTTTGATTGGTGTCCCCTTGCGATAGAAGTACATTGAAATGGGCGATGAAAAGTAAGTGGCGTCCTCCCTCTTGGAATTGGTGACAATTTGAGAAGAGTGGGTGCCAACTTGGTAGGCTTCCTTCTACTTTACTCCTCTTAAAAAAAATAACTGGCGCTAATGAATGTATATGGCCGACCAAGTAAATAACATGGCATGTGGGATGTCCAAATATAAGTGACATGCCATGTGATAATGTCCTGGGTGATGTGCCGAGTGATGTCCAAAAGTCATGTGATAATGTCCTGGGTGATGTGGCGAGTGATGTCCAAAAGTCATGTGATGTTGTCCAAATTCTTGAAAAAAGGTGGCACCAAGAAGTGGTTGCATATGACAAGTGACTTGAGCTAGCACATGGAGTCACATGACTTGTTTTGAGCTAACACATGGGTCTTAATTTGAGTGCACATGAAGTTACATGGATCTTCAATTGGGTTCCCCTTGTATTACAGGACTCAACTAACTAATCATATGATTTAACCAACTAAAAACCAACTCTAAGCCCAATGTGATTAAATTGGTTAAAAGGAATAACCAATAAAATAAAATGGCTTAAGCTGGTAAATAGGGCTTGGCCCCAAAATAGGTTTGAACACAACCTGAAAAATGGGATTTTTATTCAAACCCTAATTGGTAAAAAGGGCTAACTGACATTAGATCATTTATAACCTAATTGAAATTGGGGTTTTTTTACATACTCAATTTTGGGTCCAGAGGTTTTGACAGGGACTCAATTTTGGGGTTTAGGACTAAACCCAGCTAAGCTAAAATAACAAAATTTAAAGATAAAATATTTACGGTTGATAAAAGGGGTTGGATTCAGGACTTTATTCAAAGGTGATCCACATGGATGTAGATTCAACATGTTGATATTTTCTAGTATGTCCACACCAAGTAGAATGAAGTCATTTGAGTCATTTAATATTCTGTAATAAGGGTTTTATAATATAAGTCTAATACAGCTCTTTGTGTTTGATAATTAGAATTTTACTCAGTTAAGCCCGATTATTTAGATTCACAAGGCCTATTATTAATCAGACAACAAATATCCGGTAGACTAGAAATATCTGGTAGACTGATGGTGTTTTCTGCAGAAAATTTATGTGGAAGAGACTAGGTCAAGGTTTTATTAAATTCTCGGCCAACAAATGTAGCTCTCCAACATTTAATGTTGCCATGCTTGCTGCAAAGAATCTTATCTGGAAATAGACTAAATGACGTGTATGGTTGGAAAAGAAAACAAAAATAACATACCACTGATTTACATTCTCAACAAAATTTAATTTCCACTCAAACAACAATATTAAACTTCTCTTTTTGAGGAAAAATTAAGTCACGAGGCTAGCTCCTGCTAATATAAACCCTTGCGTGCACTCAGTAACAGAAGAGGAACGGGTTTCTGGTGGAAACAAAGAAGACAGCCATGCAGGACGCAGAGAGTAGCAGGGCCAGCAGCAGGGCGAAGAAATGGTCCCTCAATGGAACCACAGCTTTGGTCACCGGGGGCACCAAAGGAATCGGGTAAGGAATCTGATAACATCTTCGATCCACATCGTCAGCCACCGTATGTAACTTATTCTTTAAATTTTCATCCAAATTTCCCAACTGTATGATCTTCGCCGATGGCTTAAAATGGTTTTGCATGGTTGTTAAATATGTAGATCATGAAGTTAAGAAAAAAAGAGGTCAATAAATATGTTTAAGCTAGGTTACGTTTAGTATGTCTATCAGTTAAGAAGAGAAGAAAAGTTCGTAATACACATGTTAAAGATCTAGAAAGCTAAATACACTTATCTTTGCTTCCAATTGCTGAGAAATATTGGCACACTGATTTTTTTATATAATATTATTTAATTTTCTCGTTCGTTGCCTTATGATTTATCACGCTACTTTCTCATTAGAAGAAGTATTTTTAGATTTTTAAAAAAGTTTATTATATAATTGTTTTCTTGGTAAAAGAAAGCTTAATTTTACATTGGGCAAAATGATATAAATTAGGACGCAGAGCATGTATGTTCTGTCCAGGATTAGAAAATGAACAAAAAAATGAGACCGGATAGATAAAATAAATTACCGGAAATGAAGCACTAAACGGAGAGCAAAAATTCCTAATCTTGCTGGCCTATATCATCTAGACGAAGTAGATGTCTGGTACACTAAATTCAATGTTCAGTTTTTTTTTTTTTTTTTTTTGATTGTAATGGAGGAAGAAAGATTTTTACACTGTTAATGTATTAGATAGCAATCGGTATGCACAGTAAAAGGATGGATTAATTACATGTATGGTCACATCAATGTTAGTCACAGGACTGTTTTGGGTTGTGTAACAAAAAAAAAAAAAAAAAACAAAGGAAAACAGCACCAGGAGGTTAGCCCTTCCCTGTCCGGACTTTTGTGCCTCTACAGTGCCACGCAGCGTAGTGGGACAAAAGTCCACCTTTATCCTTCCCAGGGCATTACTTGTTGATACCATTTGTTTGCCAAAAAGCATAGATAATTGATTTCAGGCATGGTCTGCAGCTTAGTTCGATGACTCCTTAAAATTATTTATCTGAAAAAATTATTACGAAGAAAAATATTTTTATCATATTTGGTTAAAAAAAGTTTTAAAAAATAATATAAAAAAAATTACTATATTTGGTTGGAAGGTATATAGGAATTGATCAAATTTATAAATATATACATCAATAAAAAATATTTTTTTAATACTAAGATAGCATTATCATATTCAATCAAATTTTATATAATAATTATAATCATATATAATTCTTTGTATGATGTTATTTATATTTTAATTATTTTATAAAAACTTTTTATTAAATGAATTTTAGAAAAATATTAAAATAAGTTTAATGATCGAATTTTTGTGGGGATACTTTTGATTACCATCGCATGACAATTTACAAAATACCAATTCTCTATGATTTTTGTTTTACCTTCCCTCTCTTGAAAATAAGAATGGGATCCATCATTTTTTTACTATTTTTCTTCTACTTTTTATATCCAATATAGTAATATAATATAAGATTTATTTTTTCATGCCAAATTATTCCCAAGCAAATGGTTCCTTAGGGTTATACCTTCTTCTGGGAAAACAGAATGCAAACATATAGAAGGATTCACATCCAAAAAAATATATGAAAAGATTATAGTTGTTTTTCCAAACTTAAATTTTTCTCTTTTTTTTTTTTTAAAAAAAAATCAGAAATCCCCTGTTTGAAATTATGGTTCACATCATAATTTCTACACTTCTCTGAGATTTGAACTTCCCGAAATTCTAATATCATAAACCAGTATTTAAACTCACATAGAGATAGAGATATTAAGTTTCTCCGGGTTGCAAGTGGTTTAGAAGACTATATTAGGAACAACAACTTTTTAAAATAAATTCTGGGTGGCCGTTGGCCTCGCAATTCCATCAAGAGAATAAAAAATTTTAAAAAACAAACCTATATTTGGAACTTAGGATTGCCACTATAAAATTTATTATCATTTATACAAGTACACGTTTACACCTCCAGGATTGCTCATCAAAGAAGATCTTACTGTGTATTGAACGACAACACCAGCCCCATCCATGCAGGATTGAGCATTGTCAATCTATTTCTATTTTTAAATAAAACAGAGTTTATCTTTATTTGGTGTTCGGTTTGTGTGTTTTATTTAAACTATGAGTTTGTTAGTGTTTGTCTTTATCTAGATTATGGTATTCAAGTTTAGTTAGGAGTCTATCTTGGAATTTCTACCATGTACGTTATTTGAAGTCTTGGAATAAAAATGGAAGAACGTGAGGGTTGCGGTGGTCGCAGCAGCATTTTGTTCCAGAAACTAAAAACATCGTATGCTCTGTTTTATGGTTGTTTTGTTTTCTTCGTCTGAATTTTGTCTTCCAGAAATCGCTGGGTGTGTGAGAGCTTGTGAGCGTTTGTTTGTTCTACAATCTTGGTATCAGAGCCAGCGTTCAAGGGATTTCCATAACCAGCAATCAAGGGCATTCTATATCAATCTGCCATGGGTGATCTTCAAGTTGTTGGTGGCATCAAGAAGCTCAACAATCAGAACTACAACTCCTGGTCAACCTGCATGATCTCGTATATGCAAGGCCAGGATTTGTGGAAGGTTGTAAATGGCAACGAAACACGGCAACCTGATGAACACACGAACGGGATGCTGCGGAAGTGAAAGATCAAGGCGGGCAAGGCGATGTTTGTCCTAAAGACGACGGTCGAAGAAGACGTGCTGGACCATATCCGTAAGTTGAAGATCCCCAACGAAGCATGGAATACTCTTGCTGCGTTGTTCTCCAAGAAGAATGATACCAGGCTTCAACTTCTGGAAAGCGAACTGCTGTCGGTGGCGCAGCGAGATCAGACGATCACCCAGTATTTCCACAAGGTGAAGTCCTTGTGTCAAGAGATTTCCGAGTTGGATCCAGAAGCTCCAATCGGCGATACCAGGATGAAGCAAACCATCATCCATGGTTTGAAGCCTGAATTTATGAGCTTTGTTGCTGCTATACAGGGATGGCAAAATCAGCCATCGCTTGTGGAGTTTGAAAATCTGTTAGTCGGCCAAGAAGCCCTAGCCAAGCAGATGGGAGGAGTCTCATTAAAAGATGAAGAAGAGGCACTCTATGCCCATAAAGGCAAGAAGAACTCTAAGCAGCATGTTGCCAAAGGATCTAAGAAGAAGCATGATGAGGTGAAAAATCATCACGGCGAAGGGAACTCTCGTGCAGGAGGCAGATCAAGGAACTCTGGCAATGGTCAAAGGCTTGAAGGAAAATGCTACAATTGCAAGAAGAAGGGTCATATGGCAAAGGATTGCTGGTTCAAGAAGAAGGAGGTAGAAAGTAATGTTTAACCTCAAAAATCGAGGATGAATGGGATACTGAGGCACTTTTCACTACAGCCGAGGTTGAGCAAGCCTTCACGGTAACAACAGTCACCGAGGTTGATTATGAAAATGACTGGATTGTTGATTCAAGGTGTTCAAATCACATGACCGGTGATAAGGAGAAGCTGCATAATCTGTCTGAATATAAGGGAAGCCGGGTGGTGGTGATAGCAAATAATTCAAAGCTGTCGATTGCTCATACTGGCAATACAGCAGTTGCTCTTCCTTGCAATAACAGTGAGGTGCCGCTCCATAATGTCTACCATGTTCCAGGGATGAAGAAGAATCTCCTCTCTGTAGCATAGTT
Organism: Areca catechu; assembly: GCA_021397845.1. Taxonomy (NCBI): domain Eukaryota; kingdom Viridiplantae; phylum Streptophyta; class Magnoliopsida; order Arecales; family Arecaceae; genus Areca; species Areca catechu. Next base: position 3,259,831 of record CM038040.1, on the reverse strand, counting down.
GACATCCTCTAGCTATGTTGTTGTGTTTGGCCCACAAGATGTCAAGGTGTATCGGATCTTCAGATTGTCCAAGAACCAGTGATGAAGGGGCAGAAACTGGATTCAGTTTATGTGATGTCTGCCCAAACCGCCTATGTAGATAAAACCCGAAAAAATTAAACAACCGATCTATGGCATATGCGGCTAGGACATGTCAGCTACTCCAAGCTCGATTTGATGATGAAGAAGGCGATGCTAAGGGGCCTTCCATAGCTTGAAGTAAGGACTGATATGGTTTGTGCAGGAAGCCAATATGGGAAAGCACATCAGTTACCTTATGAGGTGTCCAACTTTCAAGCAAAGGAGCCCTTACAACTGATTCATTCAGATGTGTTTGGACCAGTCAAGCAGGCTTCCATCAGTGGAATGAAATACTTGGTGACCTTCATTGATGACTTCTCAATATATGTTTGGATTTATTGCATAAAGGAGAAGTCTGAAACCTTCTCAAAATTTCGGGAGTTCAAGGAAACCGCAGAAGCGGAAACTGGAAGAACTGTCCGCTATTTACGGACAGATAACGGGGGAGAGTACACCTCAAAAAAGTTCCTGGATTTTTTTCAGAAGTGCAGAATTCGCCATCAGTTTACTTGCGCCAATACTCCACAACAAAATGGCATTTCAGAAAGAAAAAACATGCATCTAACTGAAATCTATCGGAGCTTGCTTCACGCGAAAAATGTACCGGGTCGGTTTTGGGCTGAAGTAATGAAGACAACAGTCTTTGTGATCAACCGGTTGTCTCAAAAAAGGTTATCCTTTCTTTCACCCTTTGAAAAATTATGGAATTTAAAACCTGCAGTTGGACATTTTCGCGTTTTTGGATATATGTGCTATGTGTTTGTACCTGACCATCTACGCAGCAAAATGGAGAAGAAGGCTATCAGATGTATTTTTGTAGGTTATGATAGTCGAAGAAAAGGGTGGCGGTGCTGTGATCCAATTACAGGAAGATGCTACACATTGCGGAACATGGTGTTTGATGAGGTGTCTTCATGGTGGTCGACGTACAAGAAGGAACTGCCAAGTTCGGATGCCTTCAAAGAAGATTTGGAACCCTCACGTGTTCAACTCAGTTCACAGCAATTTGAAGTTGCAGAAAGTAGCGGTAATGGCGAGGAAAGAGCTGTTCAACACCCGTGGCAGACAGGTGTTTATCAGAGAGAAGAAGAGGAGGACGAGCCATTACAGCAAAATATGCCGACTGCACTTAGAAGATCAACCATAATTAGAAAAACAAATCCTAAATATGCTAGTGCTGCAATAGTGGAGGATCTGGATACAAGAGAACCAGAGACATTTGAAGAGGCTTCAAAGCACCCGGAATGGTTCAACGCAATTAAGGAAGAGATTGCTGCACTTGACCGAAATAAGACTTGGGAGCTGACGGCCAAGCCAAAGGATGTGACGCCTATCTCGTGCAAGTGGGTGTACAAAGTCAAGCACCGTGCTGATGGATCAATTGAGAGATACAAAGCTCGTCTTATAGTTCGAGGGTTCTCCCAATAGTACGGGTTAGACTATGATGAGACCTTTAGTCCTGTTGCAAAGCTCATAATAGTGAGAGTTCTCCTGGCTTTAGCAGCAAGTAGAGGGTGGAATTTATGGCAAATGGATGTAATGAATGCTTTCTTACATGGAGAGCTAGACCGAAAAATTTACATGGAACAGCCATTGGGATTTCAGAGTGTTGAGCACCCTGAATATGTGTGCAAACTTCGGAAGGCGCTCTATAGTTTAAAGCAGGCGTCAAGGGCCTGGTACGGGAAGATTGCTGAATTTCTTATTCACTCTGGATACCGGGTAACCTCTGCAGACTCAAGCCTGTTTGTCAAAGCTAGTGAAGGGAAAATAGCTACCGTACTGATGTATGTGGATGATCTAATTATCACCAGAGATTTTAAGGATGAGATAATTCGAACCAAGGAAAACATGTCGATCCATTTTCAGATGAAGGAACTCGGATGGCTAAAGCGTTTCTTGGGTTTAGAAGTTGATCATTCAGATGAGGGGCTGTTTCTACATCAAAGGAAGTACTCCAAGGATTTGTTGAAGAGATTTGGGATGCTCAATTGCAAACCGAGCACAACACCAATGGAACCTAATGCCAAAATCTGCTTTCAAGAAGGCAGAAGTCTGACAGATATCACTATGTATCGCAACTGATGGGCAGCCTTATTTACCTCAGTGTCACTAGGCCGGATATTTCGTTTGCTGTTGGGGTGATGAGCCGATTCATGCACAACCTAACGAACCTTCATCTGGAAGCAGCTCGGCGAATCTTGAGGTACGTGAAAGGGATGCTTAGTCATGGCATCCTGTACAAAAAGAATAGCAGCTACAATTTGGAAGGTTATTGTGACGCCGACTACGCAGGTGATCTTGATACTCGGCAGTCGACTACTGGGTATGTATTTAAGCTTGGATCTGGAGCAATTTCATGGTGCAGTAAGAGACAGCCCACTGTCTCTTTGTCAACCACAGAAGCTGAATACTGAGCTGCTGTAATGGCATCTCAAGAAATTGCCTAGCTAAGGCAATTGCTGGAAGATCTGTATCAGTTGGAAGAAGATGGAGTTTTCTTACAATACGACAATCTGTCTACAATAAAGCTAGCAGAAAATTCAGTTTTTCATGCTAGGACAAAGCATGTGGAGGTTCATTATCATTTCATAAGAGAAAAAGTGCTGCAGGGGGAGGTTGAGCTAAAGTATATTCGAACGGAAGATCAAGCTGCAGACCTGTTTACCAAGAGCTTGTGCGGGAACAAAGTCGAAGATCATTGTCGTCAGCTCGGTGTGGTAAAGGAATTAGGTGCTGGCGTTGAAGGGGAGTATTGAACGACAACACCAGCCCCACCCCACGCAGGATTGAGCGTTGTCAATCTATTTCTGTTTCTAAACGAAACAGAGTTTATCTTTATTTGGTGTTCGATTTGTGTGTTTTATTTAAACTATGAGTTTGTTAGTGTTTGTCTTTATCTAGATTTTGGTATTCAAGTTTAGTTATGAGCCTATCTTGGAATTTCTACCATGTACGTTATTTGAAGTCTTGGAATAAAAACGGAAGAACGTGAGGGTTGCGATGGTTGCAGTAGCATTTTGTTCCAGAAACTAAAAACACTGTCTGCTCTGTTTTCTGGTTATTTTGTTTTCTTCATCTGAATTTTGTCTTTTAGAAACCGTTGGATGTATGAGAGCTTGTGAGTGTTTGTTTGTTCTACACTGTATTCATAAAGTTGCCTAACGTTGATTTGCTGCTTTGACCAATGTAAATGTGATCTTCTGATAACATTCCAGGCATGCCATAGTTGAAGAATTAGCTGGATTTGGAGCAACCGTGCACACATGTTCCAGGAATGAAGAAGAGCTCAACAAATGCCTGGAACGATGGAAAAGTCTCAACATTCATGTAACCGGATCTGTTTGCGATGTCTCTTCCAGAACCGAAAGAGAGAAACTAATGGAGGGTGTCCGTTCCATTTTCCAGGGGAAGCTCAATATCCTTGTAAGTTTTGAGCAATTTTACACTAAATCTCGTCGTAAAATTCAATACCAGAATACAGAAACAGGCCAAAGATAGAACTGTGAAGAAAAAAAAAGTAAATCTCTAAAACCTGCAACAAATTTCTTGTGACACAAATAATGCTAATCAAACTTGTTTCATACTAAACTGTTGTAGCATTTGATGGAGTTATGAGGCCATCCTGGTTGTTGCACATCCTGCATGACCTGTTCCTCTTCCATTTTGGTAGGCCACGGCTCTGATGAGGAGCCTCCTAGCGTTTATTGTTCTTGTACCTGAAATTTCTTTTTCATCAACTTCTACCTACTTCATCTTTACCATTCCTTCACACCTGCTCTTCCAGCCTGCGTCTGTTGGTGACAACCTAGAAGGTACAAGTTCAACCTGAGTCCTGTCGTAAATATGTTCTTGTCGAGTATTGCCTGATGGTCTCCTGTTTAGCATTCTGATAACCGATCACTCCTGAGTCTAATTTACTGGAGCATGAATCCATTCCATCCCTATAACAAAGTTGTGGTGCTCCCTACGCAGGTTAACAATGCAGGAACGGCCATTGGGAAACCAGCTGTGGATTTCACTGCTGAAGAGTATTCGTTTCTTATGGCTACCAACTTGGAATCAGCTTTCCATCTGAGCCAACTAGCTCACCCTCTTCTGAAGGCATCAGGGGCAGGCAGCATCGTGTTCATCTCCTCAATTGCAGGGGTTGTAGCCCTACAAAATATATCCGTTTATTCAGCCACTAAAGGTAATCTAATATAAGGCTTATTTTAATTTATCCACACTAAGCAATCACTGTGCAGGGATCCCCCACTGTTCATGACTTCCTTATCTGCTATATTCTTCAGGAGCAATGAATCAGCTCACAAAGAACCTAGCTTGTGAGTGGACAAAAGACAATATCCGAGTTAACTGCGTTGCTCCAGGGTTGATCTGGACCCCACTCGCAATGCCTGTAAGGGCCCTTTCTTTAAATTGTTGTCTAAATCTTCTCTTCGAAAAAATAAAAAATGTCCTCCATCTAAAAAAAAAAAAAATCACTTGATGGGTAATTATATATGGCACACATCACCTAATGGTTAAGTACACATTTTAGTATAGCGTTCCTAGGTGAATCTATGATATTGCATTTCCTCAATATTTTGCAAAGCCATGCAGAGCAGAGATGGGCGCTTTAGTAGCCCCTAAGCCAAGTGTTATTCCTTATTCCAAATAAAATTTTTTTGGTTGAAATTTCTTTACCGTTTAACTTCTTCTCTGAAGAGTTTTGAGGCAAAAAATTCTTTCTTTAATTGAACTACTTCTCCGGCGAGCAGCGTAAGACTTTGAAACTTTTCTACATTATTTCTCTTTAAAAAATGTATGAGGCCCTCGATTCTATAAAGTCTCTAAGTCCCGATTGCTTTCTACTCATCACAGCCCTTTGATCCAATTTTTTGGTCCCCACTGAAAAAATATCTTTCTCTTGATCGATTGCCATGGCTGAGAAGGTATTGATCTGTCTATCAGATTATCTTCTCTTGATTCATAGCCAAGGCTGAGAAAGATATTATCCATTTAGTTTATTGTTATGATTTATTCGTATCTCTTTTATTATTATTTCAAAGCACTATAATTTAGATATTTGTATCACCTTTGTACCTAATTTTGGAACAGTTATATAATGGATTGCTCCTTCTTTATTGTGGATGTAGGCAATTTTGCCAAACCACGTAAATTGCTTATCTTTCTTAGTTTATTATTTATGCATGTGAAGTATTCAATAAATTACCTGAATAAGAAGAAATAATTAATCAGAAGCCTAAAGCAATCCGATCTATTGTGCGCATCCCTAATAATTAGTATCAAAGCATTTGGATGGCATCTGGCGAGCAACAAAGTTGATCAATGGCTCAAGAGATAATTATTTTTCATTTCGCTACCACAAGATATGAAGTGGTGGTGTTTAACGGCACAGGTGATTTTGCACTATGAAATATAAGAATGAAATATCTATTGGTCAAGGAAGGTATGGCAATAGCCCTCAAGAATATGGATGCAATCCTAAGAGATACTGAGGCTGCTAAAGAAGAAATCAATAAGAGAGCTTTAGGGACTCTATTTTCATGTTTGAATGACAAAGTTCTCCATAATATTATGGATCTTGATATAGCTAAAGGTATATTGGATAAATTGGATAGCCTATATATAGCAAAGTCTCTTACCGATAGACTATATTTGAGAGAAAAATTATATGCATTTCATATGGCTGAAGGGACTTCACTCAAGGATAACTTGGATGAATATAATAAGCTCTTGCTTAATTTGGCCAATATTGGTGTTGATGTTGATAAGGAAGACAAGACTTTGATTTTGATTTATTCTTTGCCTAAATCCTTCAAGAATATTATTACTACCATGCTCTATGAAAGAGAAGCATAAGTCTTAAAGAGGTAGAAGCCACTTTATTATCCAATGAGCTTAGGTTGAAAGTATAGTAGAGCATCAGACTCTGACTCCGACATAAGGACTTATAGTTAAAGGTAGAGATGAGCAAAGAAAAGGTGGACAAGGTAGAAGCAAGTCCAAAATAAGATCAAAATCTAGGTCTAAAAGATTCAATATTTATCACTATTGCAAAAAGCCAGACCATTAAAAATTTGAATATAGACTTCTACAGTCTAAAAAAGAGAAGAAATAGAAAGATAAAGGAATAGTCTTAGATTCGATATAAGTTACAGTTACTTCAAGAGATCATAGTAATGTTTTAGATGATGTAGTATTTACAGCTGCTTGTAGTGTTAGACAAGCTGATACATAAATCATGGACTCTGGAGCATCTTCTCATATGATACTCCATAAGGAATGGTTCTTTCTTTTAGACTATGTGAAGAAGGCACCGTTCTTTTTGGACAAGATGCAATTTGTAAAGTTAAAGATATTTGTTGGATCGATGCCCCTAACCATTCTTACAAAAGGAACGTCCCTGTTATAAGAGGCATGTTTATCTCTCTTAAACAGGTAGCGCAGCAACCCCGGGACACTCGAGTCGACTCCCCGCCGACTCCCGCAAGAGCTATCCAGGGTACTAAACCTCGAGTCGGCTCGCTGGAGACGAGCACCTCAGCACCAACCAAGGGACGTTGACGTAGCACCAGACCCGCCTTACCGGTGGCACCCACATCTCCATGGGCCCAGACCCTACATCCAGACGAACCACGAGGGTGCGAGCTGGCCCAACCAACAATCCCCCCCAAGCGAAATGACCGAGAGTTTTTTTTCCTGCAGAGACTCGAACCCGAGATCTCGGCTCTGATACCAGTTGTTGGATCGATGTCCCTAACCATTCTTACAAAAGGAACGTCCCTGTTATAAGAGGCAGGTTTATCTCTCTTAAACAAGCAGCGCAGCAATCCCGGGGCACTCGAGTCGACTCCTCGCTGACCCCCGCAAGAGCTACCCAGGATACTAAACCTCGAGTCAGCTCGCTGGAGATGAGCACCTCAACACCAACCAAGGGACGTTGACGTGGCACCAGACCCGCCTTACCGATGGCACCCACATCTCCGTGGGCCCAGACCCTACATCCGGACGAACCACGAGGGTACGAGCTGGCCCAGCCAACAGTATTGATAAAGTTCAGATCAAATATCATGCAAATACTATATTGATTCTGGATGATGTCAAATATGTTTTTTAATTGAAGAGAAACCTTCTCTCCATGAATGCCCTTGATAGTGCAGGTTTTGAGAGCAGATGAATAGAAGATCTATAACTATTAATAAAGGAGTATTGACTCTATTAAGAGAAATTGAGTGGCACCCTTTATTATCTTGACGACAGTATAGTGATTGGTTAGGCTTCAGTAGTACAATCCTCTATTAAGCAATTGATACAGTTGTGGCATCAGAAGCTAGGCCACATGTCAAATAAAGATTTACAGGAGTTGAGCAAACATGGTCTGCTAGGTAGTCAGAAGGTTAGTACACTTGGATTCTGTGAGCATTATGTATTTAGAAAACAATACAGAGTCAGCTTTTCTACAAGTATGCACAGGATAGGAGCTATGTTGGATTATATTCATTCTGATCTATGGGGATCTATCCCAGTTACATCCAAGGATGGATCCAAATATTTACTTTCGTTTATTGATGACTACTCTCATAAAGTCTGGATTTATACTATTAAGAAAAAGAGTGATGTATTTAATATATTTAAGAAATAGAAGGCTATGGTCGAGAGACAAACTGAAAGAAAGGTGAAAACCTTCTGTATTGACAATGGATTAAAATTTTACTCTACAAAGTTAGATGATTTTTGCAAATTAGAAGGCATTATTAGATATAGGACCATAGTGGATATATCTCAACAGAATGGTGTGGTGAAATGAATGAACCGTATACTATTAGAGAGAGATAGATCTATATTATCAGTTCTTGACTAAGTAGAGATTTTTAGGTAGAGATTTTGCATATATAGCCTGCTATATTATAAACTGATCTCCAGCATCAACATTGAGCATGAAGACTTTGAAAAAAATATAGATAAAAAGACTTGTAGACTATTCAGTACTTAGAGTTTTTGGGTGTTAGCATATGCACAAATCAAAGATGGAAAGCTAGATTCTAGGGCTAAGAAGTGTGTATTTCTTGGATACGCATATGGGATGAAGGGCTACAGACTATGGTGCATAGAGCCCGGATCCCAAGGATTTCTATCAGCAAGGATTTGGCTTTTCATGAGATAGCCACTCCATGATAGATAGAGCCTAGTCCTTCACAGGGAGATCAAGTTCAAGTTCAATAGGATCAAACTATTGTAGATATTAATCAAAATTTTAGATCATAGCAGTAGCAGCCAATTATAGATATTCAGAATGAGCAGGAGCAGCAAATATATATAGAGATACAGACTCAAGAGAAGGTTACCGTACAAAATCAGGTTCAAGATGATAGTATTACCATTTGCAGACCCAGATGCCAAATCAGAGCACCTTAAGGGTATGGTTTTGAGAATTCTGCTTGTACTAAGTTTATTATACTTTGAGTATTGCAGAGTAGTGGACCATCATTATGGTTGAAGAGTTTCAGTCTTTAGAAAAAAATCAGATTTGAAAATTAGTCAAGTTATCTAAGGATAAAAAAGTAATTGGTTGTAAATGGATCTTCAAGAATAAAGGAGCTAGTCCTCGGAATTTTTAATACAATGCCAAGTTGGCGGCTAAGGACTACAGTCAATGGGAGCATATGGACTATAAGAAGGCTTTTTCTTGTAGTCAAACATTTTTCTATTCATGTGTTGCTTGCTTTGGTTACTTCTCAAGATTTGAAGCTATAATAGCTTGATATAAAGATAGCTTTTCTACATGGTGACTTAGAGGAGTAGAGTTATATACAATAGTCACCTTGTTTAGAGGTTCCGGATAAAAAAGATCATGTATGCTTGCTTAAGAGATCGTTGTATGGTCTCAAACAGTCTTCAAGATAATGATACTATAAATTTGACAAGTTTATGATCAATCATGGATTTAATAGATCTCTATATGATAGTTGTGTGTATCATCAGTAATTTTCAGACGGGTCCATTTGTTATTTATTACTATATATGGATGATATGATGATTACAGCCAAAGATATATTAGTCTCCAGAAGCTGAAAGCTAAGTTTAGTAGATGAAGGACTTGGACCAGCAAAGAAGATACTTGTGATAGAGATCATACGTGACAGGCAGTTAAGTAGATTTTTTCTTACTTAGCTTAGTTATATTGAGAAAATCTTTAAAAGATATGGTATATCTATAACTAAACTAGTCACTACTTCTTTTACTAGTCATTTTAGATGAACTGCTATGCTCTCTTCTTAGACTGAGAATAAGAAGAAATATATGTCTAGAATGTCTTATGCGAGTATAGTTGATGATATTATGTACGTAATGGTCTGCACTCGACTTGATATTTTACAAGTGATAAGTGTTGTAAGTAGATACATGGACAAGCCTAGAAAAGCTCACTGGTTAGCTGTGAAATGTATACTGAAATATCTGAAAGGCACTTCTAATTTGGATTTATTTTTTTCAGATAGAGTAGTTGCATTGTCATAGGATTTTGTGATTCTGATTATGCTTGTGACTTGGATAGGAGAAGGTCTTTGACTGGATATATATTTACTCTCTCTGGTTATACAGTCAGTTGGAAAGTTACTTTGTAGTCTACAATTACTTTATCTATTATAGAGGCAGAGTATATGACATTGACAGAGGCCACTAAGGAAACTATCTAGCTAAGAGGGTTAGTACAAGATTTGGATCTCGAGCAAAACTGTTTGGATATTTACTGTGATAGTCAGAGTACCTTGTATCTTGCTAGAGACCAGATGTATCATGAATGCACTAAGCATGTGAATATTATGTATCATTTCATCAAAGATTTGGTAGAGGATGATGATATTCAGCTTCAAAAGATTGGCACTGCTCATAATCTGGCTGATATGCTCACAAACCAATTATAGCAGATAAGTTCAGGACTTTTCTAAACTTGATCAGTATGAGCACTTGGTGATGCCCTTCGAGGCTTATAGTGAGAAAGAAATTTTTTTCACATTTGATAGAGGCACATTATTTATCGCAAGGAGGATTATTGTTATTTGCTCCAAATAAAATTTCTTTTAGTTAGGATTCCTTTTACCATTTTACTTCTTCTGAGAAGAGTTTTGGGATGGAAAAATCTTTCTTCGATTGCACTTCTTCTCCGGCGAGTAGCATAAGACTTTGGAACTCTTCTTCATTGTTTTCCTTTAAAAGGATTTGATGCCCTAGGTTCTATAAAGCCTCTAAGTTCTGATTGCTCTCTACTCTTCGTAGCCCTTTCGTCTAATTTTTTGATTTCCGCTTGAAAAAGTATATTTCTCTTGATTAATTGCCATGGACGAGAAGGTATTAATCCATCTCTTAGATTATCTTCTTTTGATTTGTAGCCAAGACCGAGAAAGGTATTGTCCGTTTGATTTATCATTGCAGTTTATTTGTACCTCTTTTATTATTATTTTGGGATCTTATAATTTGGATATTTGTATCATCTTTCTATCCAATCCTGGAAAAGTTATATAGTGAATTGCTCCTCCTCTGTTGTGGATATAGACAGTTTTACTGAACCACATAAATTTCTTGTGTGTTTATTATTTATGACTGTGAAATGTTTGATAAATTGCCTGAGTGAGAAGAAATAATTAGTCAGAAGCCTAAAGTTATCCAATCTGCTATGCACATCTCCAACACCAAGCATATCCATGATATTAGAGACAATCATCACGTTTATAGAGGAAAAGAAAAAAAAAAGTATAAGAATCACTAGCTTTTTTTTTGAAAGGAGAAACTATCAGGCATTTTTATAACAACAATTGAAAGTTCTTTGTTTATGTCCTCTGCCAATGGCACTACATCATACTGAGATATATTGATCTTTTTAAGAATTTTGTAGTGGGTACTATACAATGATTGTAAGTTTGGTTCATGTATCACCACGATGGTAGAAGTTATTAGTTAGACCAGATCCACCAGCTTAGCAGTGGACCAGTCCAACCATAAAGAGATGCAAGGGAAAATAAGCAATGCACGCTGTGTTGTGCATGTGCCTTTGTGGTTGGACTGGTCTACCGTTGAGTTGGTGGACATGGTCCAACCAATGGTTTCACCAATGATAGGGGAAGCAAAATGTACCACCTGAAGAAGTCACTGAGAGTTGGATTTTGTTTTCACCATTGGGCTTCTCCAATGCTAGTTATAAAAAGAACATGAAAAACAAGATGGCCATCTAGTTGGTATTGATCATATAAATATGACCTAGAAGGTTGAGTCTATTATGAATCAACATTACAAATTTTAATTTACAAGGTTCATGCCAGTTCTAAAAAGAACATGAAAAACAAGGTGGCTATCCAGTCAGTATTGATATGATAAATATGACCTAGAAGGTTGAGTCTAGTATGAATCAACAATGCAAATTTTAATTTACAAGTCTCGCTTCAACCTGATCGAATGTCATTTCCTGCATCATAGATCTTTTTGGAAAAAACAAAAAAGAAAATTATGCTCCCTAGTTTTTCCTCTAGTGCAAGGACATCAAGGTGGCCCTTCAGGGCTACACCATTTTTTAGCAATGAAAAATAGATAGGAAATTTGCAGTAGCCACAATTGTTGCAATCAAATCTCATGTAATTTGCATTGCATCCTTCACCAAGACATACATGTGGTAAGTCATTTGGTTAAATTTCTGCTAAAATCTCTCATCCTTTGCATTTGTACAGATACTTGACAATAAGGAAGCTTTCGAAAGAGAAGTCTCCCGCATACCCATAGGGCGTATTGGAGAACCAGAGGAGGTGGCATCTCTTGTGCTGTTTCTATGCCTACCTGCTGCTTCTTATATCGCAGGTCAAGTTATTTGTGTTGATGGAGCTCGGACTGTGAGTGGCTTCTAAGAAGCAAAACAACTCTAGCTACTAGGATGTTTGTGTTCTATCCTCAAGTGATAATGCTGTCCAGTTCCTTAATAGCCTGGAGTGGTGATGCTTAGGATAGGTTATCAGAAGGCTTTCTTTAGTTATGTGGTTTTCGGTCATGGAGAGCCACGGCAATTACCAGAGCTTTCTTTGGAAGGTAGGTTTAAGTCCCCACTGTTAAAAGTATAATGCAAGAGTGGTGTCACCCCGTTGAATCATCCACTATAAACGGGGGGTCATCTGCCGCATTGATGGCAGAAGGAGAATAATTGGAGTCCCAGTTGTTTCTAAGTAGCGGTTTCTCTGAATTGGGTCTACTGTGCTAGTCATGCTTATTTTGTTAAAGACCTATTCCATATATCATTTTTCTTTTTTTTTTTTTTTTTCTTTTATGCAAGTAGGAGGTATCATCTTCACGTATATCTATCCAGAATTTTATCCAGAGTTCTTTTTTATTTTAGTTCCTTTTATTAAACAGAGTCTGTTTCCTTTTTTTTTTTTTTTGGATTTTGGTTTCCAAAGTCCTAACAAAACTTTATTTTTTTGAAAAAATAGCCTGTGAAACAGGACTTTAGCGATACTTTTTTGGTCTTTACCGATGCTTTTAAGCATCGCCAAGAAACCTCCCGATGCTTTTTAAAGCATCGCCAAAGCATCGCCTATGTAAACGTGGGGACGCCACCTGTCGGTGCTTTTAAAAAGCATCTGCATTTTTAAAAGCGTCGGCATTTCTCGACGTTTTAAAGCGTCACTAGAGTTAAGTCTAGCGACGCTTTAAAGTGTCACTAGGTTTAGACCTGGCGATGCTTTAAAGCATCGCTACGGTTTAAATTTAGCGATGCTTTAAAGCGTCGCCAGGTCTAAACCTAGCGACGCTTAAAACTGGCGACACTTTAAAGCGTCAGCGGAATTTCTTTTTTTAAAAATAAATAGATAGCTATACAACACAACCTGTATACATCATCAAAATGAAATTCTTCAAACCTGTATCACATCCAACATACACAAACAAATAAAAACATTCGAACATTCAAACCTGTATCACACCCGACATACAGAAACACAAACACAAACCAATCATAAAGATTTATATATATATATAAGTACCAATCCAAGTTCAAATAAAAAAAAAAGACATACAAAAATAATAAAAAAAATAGCTGGCATCACTGATCTACGGGAGGCTGGTCGTCGTCAGGTCTGCGACTCGCAGATGTACTAGGAACCTACAAGATATACATCAGGAATTATGATACATACATTATATATATTCTAAAGAATTAGATACATACAAAATTAATAAATAATTACTTACCTGAGATGACATGAACATATACAGCACAGATGTAACATGCTCTAGCTGAGACCTAATGGTCTGCATCTCTGCTCTGTCTGCATCACGTGTCTGTCGGAGCTCTGCTATCTCCTCCTGGAGCTGACGAACATGTAACTAATCATGGCTCTCTCTAGTATCCCGAGTATATCTACATACCTCAGATAACTGAGTAGGGGTAACTCCAATCACATAACCCCTCACTCGTCCAGGACGCTCTGGTCCCATCAACTCCGAGAATACCTCGGCCTCGATGCGACTGCTCTGAGTAGATGATGAACCATCGCCAGCACGATCGGAGATCATAGAGGTAGCCCTATTCTATACTTTATAAAAAACACATATATCAATACTTAATAAAAATATAAATATAAATCATAATATAATATAAATAAAAAAAAATCATAATATAATATATATCTCTGGACTCTTCCTGAACAAAACTGTCATCGTGGTAAACGTGAGTCATCCGATAGAACTCCACCTCACCAGGCTCCCTCCCCTGCTGATCAGCCTATATAAAGAATAAATATTACAAAAAAATCCAAAATAACATATCTTATACCCCCGTACCATGATATATGGCACATGCATGATACATGATGTTAAAACTATAAGTGTACTAAAAGTATTATAGGATGAGAAACATACAAACTCATGCCTGAGTCGTGCATAACTCTTGGACCCCGCTGTGTGAGGAACAGACTGAGTTGCTCGTGCAGCTCTACTAATAGCAGAATATGTCTACGAAATAAATTTAAAACTATGTGATATATTGTATAAATATAATTATGATGAGTGAAAATTAATAAATTTCGAAGTGTTTGATAATGCTACACAACCTGTGCCCTCTCGAAGAACCAATAGTGCACCAGCTCCATCCACTGATGAGGGTGAACATCAGGAGGACAGGTAACTGCAACCTACTCCTCTGTCCTACCCTCTCGCATGTAGTCTCTCTTCAACTTCGTCCTATATTCTTTCCACTTGCGATTGATAGACTTAAGAATAAAATCAAAAGAATCTGAAGGAATAATGAACTTGCTCTACAATTTAAATAAACAATAAAATAAGTATTAAATGAAATAAGCAATTCAATTATTAAAAATCTAAGATATAAAATAATATATCAATTTTTTTACCTGGATAACTCATAGAATCTCTATTTTATATACAGGAAGCATGTCGTTCCACTTCGAATAATTCAGGGGACATAGCTGATCCCGGCGTACAATTGTCCCCAGAAAACTAGTCAACAAGCTTGCAGCTTTCTTAATAGGCTATCCTAGATTGTTGCACTCTATGACTATCCTCTCGCCCTCAGGTAACTGCCACACATCATGGACTAGTATGGGTCCTCCCTCCGCCTAAGTCTCCCGAATCCATCTACAAAAAAAATACAGAAAGTTATATATCAAAACTATTGCATATGTATGAATTGAAATAGGATAAAATTATTAAATTACCTTGTATCTGTATGTCATCAACGATAGGCTCATCATCATAATGATCCATAGGAGGATCGTGATGTGCGGACTCCGAGGGAATGGCGTCGTCATGAAGTGGAGAGGTACTAGCATCGGCCAGATGTGCATAAATAGAGGGACTCACATCTGACCGATGTGAAGATGATCGACTGCCCACGGGCTGCTGTGCTGAAGAAGTACCAGCCTCGGTTTGGGAAAACTGAAACTGTATATCTGATAATCATTTCCTTCGAGGCATGGTGTACCTAACATGCATTATTTTAAAACAAGTCAGTCAACATTATAATCAAATTATAACGAAAATGAATTGCAATTTAAAAGATAACATAATCATTCATGCGAAAATATAAACCATCTTATAAACTACTTATTTGTTAGAATCAACCAGTTGTACCTTCTTCGGAATCCAATCTAACCAAAATGGTTGTATCATTTATATGATCATCCGGCATAATATTATAAGGCATACACTGAGTGTAAGTATCATCATCATCTTCTTCCACCCTTTTTTTCATGTCATACAAGTCTCTGGGTTTTGTCTTAATAACAGTAGCCCATTCTTTATCTTTCAAATCTTGTACATAAAAAACTTGTCGAGCTTGAGATGAAAAAATGAATGTATCATCCTTCAATAACATACCCGTATGTATCAATCTTGAAAAATTAACAAGTATGAATCCGTTTGAGTCCTTTTTCGAACCTCTTGGTATATTTATATCCACCCAATCGCATCGAAATAATACAACATTAAAATTTTCATAATAATCCAACTCTAAAATATCTTTAAGTATACCATAATAAGATTTTTCATCTGCTTATACCATAACACCACTATTCTAAGTTTTTCTAAGTTTCTCACGCTCCTTGGTATGAAATTTAAAGCCATTTATAATAAAACAATTATATTTGTTCATAATATAATTTGGACCTCTGGCAAGTGCTATTAGTTCTGCTGAACTATTTTTCTCCATCAGTACCATTACCTAGAAAATATAATATCAATTATCGATCACTTATTCGATGTTAAATGTATATAAAATTATTATATGACTTATATATACTAACCTGATTGGCAAGCCATTTAAGGAATAACTCAACCAACTATCTTTGTTCAATCTTTGGATTAGGACAAGTGGAATGATAGGCTTATCTTTGTACAGCTAAAAATTCACTGCATGACAATCAAATATAAGCTTGACAACAACATATCTAATATTTAGTATTATCCATGTGTAGATAGACTAACCTATGATAGTCAGATATTATGTCACTATGTAGCAATACATAATGGTGTGCTTGTGACAAGGATTTATGGTCAAGAACAATACTTTCAGCTTTTCCTATAAATCTTCCGGATGATGCAAATTTATATAAATCTGTATTCTCTATAGTATCACCATGACGTTGAGGTCGATTGAATACAGTCTCTACACCTTCGAGATATCTTGAACAAAATATTAAACACTCTTCAGCAATATATCCCTCTGCTATTGAGCCCTCAGGATGGGCTTTGTTTCGTACATAATCCTTCAAACGTACAAGATACCTTCAAAAAGTATGATATTTATTAATATTAATATCATATTAAATAATAAAAAAGATATATAAATTATAAAATTTAAGTTTTACAGCATTACCTCTCGATAGGGTACATCCATCTGTACTGTACCGATCCACCAAGTTTAGCTTCCGAAGCTAGGTGAATGAGTAGATGAACCATAATCGTAAAAAATCCAGGAGGAAAAATCTTTTCCATCTGACATAATGTAAGTACGACTTGAGACTGCAACTGATCAAGCTCCTGAGGATCAAGAACCTTAGAATATAATGCCTTGAAGAATGATGATAACTGAAAAACAACCGTAATAACTTGTTTCGGCATTGACAATCTTAAAGCCAATGGAAGAATATCTTGCATTAGTATATGTCCATCATGACTTTTAAGATTTAAAGTTTTGCGCTCTTTCATATTCACACATCATGAAATATTTTAAGCATATCCATCAGGAACTTTGATATTCTTTAAAACTGTCAGGAAGAGATCTTTTTCTCGACTAGACATTGTATAACATGTATGAGGGATATAAGTTCTATTATTTGCAAGCACTTGTGGATGAAGTTCATGTCAGATGCCCATTTCTTTTAAATCAAGACACGCCTTTATGTTATCTTTAGTTTTTCTATCAAGATTTAATATTGTTCGAATCAAATTATCACAAACATTCTTTTCTTTATGCATAACATCAAGATTATGCCTGAGTATATTATGCTCCCAGTAAGTGGTGCGGGCACTAGACTCAGAAGAAGACTTCAGGGCTCCATCTGGATCTCTGATTGACCTTGCCCGAAGAATTAGGGTTTTCTGGTTTTGTAATAAGGGTTGACTTGGTCAACTCAATTTTAGTTTGAGTCTGTATTTCCTTGCAATTTAAATTTTGTTGAGTCATGTTGACTCAGTACAAGTCCTAGTAGTGGTCTAGGTCTTCTCCAGGGTGCCATATTTTCTCCCATACCCAAGCAAGTGGGCGCCACACTCCTAGCCACACGCCAGAGTCCAAGGGGCGCCACATCTCCATCCAGTGTACTTTGGTCTCCACACCACAAGAAAGCAGGTCCCTTCTTTCATGCACCACTTAAGGGGAGATCAACTTAGGATCCTCAATCCAAGGAGGCACCCAAAATATTTCCATAAGAGCCAAGCTATGAAAAGAAAGGAGCAAAGCTTGGGGAGCAAGACTAGGAGGCGCCCAAATATTTCCAGATAAAACCAGGCATGGAAGGAAGAAAAGTTTTCTTGAAGAGCATAGCTAGGAGGCGCCACCTACTTACCATTTGGAGTCATCAATCAACACTTATGGAAGCTCTTGGCCGGCCATATGAGAAGGAATTGATTCTACAAACCTAATTTGAGGATCCATCCTATTAGTCCCACATGGGAAGATGTAAAACCCTGACCTCTTGTAAAGACCTATAAAATAAACCCCTCTTGTAAGTTTTAAAAAAACACTGATGAATGAATTCAAAATTTGTGTGAGCAACCTTATGTTTCTCTCTTCCGCACTTGCATTCAGGTGTTGAGCTCCATGAGGGAGTAAATCCGGGTTCCCTAGAAACCTTGAGGAGGTGTGAGATCTCCAACCCCAAAACCCTAGGTTAGCCACTTCAACTCCAAACCCTAGCCGCCCATCATCCTCTTCATTCCACCAAACCCTAGCCTACCCCATCTCTCACGGCCCCTCTCTCCAAGTAGAGGCCGACCACCAGCATCCAGGTCCAGTTCGGCCACTTCGAATACAGAGCAAACCCCAGAGGAAGTCAGATTAGCAGCCAAGAGAATCATGCTTTCAGCAACATCAACTTTCAAGTTCTTCTATCTGGTAAATCCTTCCTTGAGTATCTGGTTCCATAACTTGTTTTTCTTCTTCTTTCCCAGATCCTGAGTTCAGGAGAAGCCAACTCTGCCAAAGGACCAGTATTGGAGGATCCATTGCGAAGATACCCAAATCCGAGGATCCAACAATCTGCTTAAGAGAGTCATTCCACTAAACTCTATGAAGATCACTTTTTGGTTCATAACCCTTCTCTTCTCTTTACTTCTGTCCTGTTGAAAGTTCAGAGTGAAACCCTAGGTCTGGGAGTTTCTCAACCTCCAACGATCCTTTACTTCTGAACTACTCTGATAATCTAGTTTTTTTAAATTGTGCTTTCAATTATTATATAGTTTCTTTCAATTTAGTTTAACTTTTCTTTGAGTCAAAGCCGACTTCTGAAATATATAAAAAAAAAAGAATTAGTCTTAATTTAATTCCGCATCGCATCATCTCTTTCATTCTGCATCATTTTAGGTATCAGAGCCCTGTCTAGGATTTCTGACTTGCTTGCATGTTTTGAATGTCTCTCTTTTTTACTTTGTCTGCTCGAATTAGACTCCCCAGGACGTCCGGTCCTAGGAACGAAGCGAGGTGCAAACCTCCTCTTCCCATTCCACGGGGTGTTCCTAGGGCGTGTAGGGGATCCGCTGGGTTACAACTTCGTAGCAGAAATTATAAACGGGGGAAGCATTCTATTTTCAATCTGTAACTACCCTATTGCAGGAATTGTTTCTCATTACAGGTAACTCCAATTTGCATGATTTTTATTTTTCTGGAACCAGTATAATTGAAACTATTTTACATAATTTTACTATAATTTATTGGTTTCTATAAAATCTCAGAGAGTTAAATTACAACAATTTTATTTCTGTATTTCTGTAATTCAATTTTTTTGAGCGATCATCTCCTAATTCATCTTAAGGGCAATTGAGCATCTAAGATAAGGGGAGGAGTTGATAATCTCTCCTTAGCCCAAAACCACCACCCATTCATTCGATCCTAAACCTAATTTTAAAATTTATTAGACTTAATTTGCCCTAGTGGGCTAGGGACACCAACAAGTCGGGTCTAGGCTAGTGTTGAGTCAGTTTGTCTAGTTACTCTGTGTGTGCTTTGTACTCAGTGTCTAGAATGGTGGTTTAGGGATTCTATCCCGAAGGGCTTGTGTGCTGGTCCGCCTACCTGGCCAATCTCTGATTGATGTCTAGGATTGGCATTTAGGGACCTAACACTCCCCTTACACCTGCCTGGCTGAGTTCCAAGTTACTACAGGCTAGCTTGCCACTCTGATTGGGCATCTAGTTTGGGCTCTAGGTCTAGTTAGCCCGTAGTCGTTTCAGTCGAGTCTCATTTGGTGTATTTGCTTGCATCATCATGTCTACTCGGAATGGAGTACCCTACCAACCTGGTCAAACCCAACCTGATTTAGAGGCCATGGTTAGAGCTCTTACTGAAAGTATGAACAAATTGAGTCAGGATATGACTGCTACTGTTGCCCAATTTAAAGAACAAGTCCATGAAAATTTTACCCAGCTTAGGGATCGAGTCCAAGTACTTGAGGAACCTAGGGATCAGAATTGGACTCCTGACCCAGATTTTAATGTGCCTTAACCTCACCCACACCAGGAGCCTAGAAGATACAGAGATCCTGAACCTAATCATAGGAGGCCTGACCCAGATCCTGAAGATAGAGATGATAGGTTCATTCGGAACATCAAATTAGATGCACCCACTTTTGATGGTAGCTTAAACCCTAAGGTATATTCTGATTGGGAGGGTGAGATGGACCAGTACTTTGAGTGGTATGCCATGTCTGAGGAAAGGAAGTTCAAGTTTGCCAAGATGAAGTTAATACGTCAAGCTAGGTTATACTGGGGGAACATTGAGCTAACCACTAGAAAACGAAATGTTGAGCCCATAACCACTTGGCAGGGTATGAAAGAGAAGCTTAGAGATAAGTACCTACCCATTTTATACCAGCAGAATCTGTTAGACCAATGGCAAACCTTGAAACAAGGGAACCGATCTATCTCAGACTACATAACCACCTTTGATGAATACCTGATGAGATGTGATGTGAGTGAAGCCCATGAGGTCACTTTGTCTAGGTTTAGGGCTGGACTTAGGGAAGACATTAAGAGGGAGTTGTTTCTGAGAGAGGTTACTGACCTAGACCAAGCCTATCAGATTGCACTGAACACTGAGAAGTTTCAGAGATGACCTATGCCTTCTAGGGTTAGTGCCCCAATCCCAAGAAATGGACCTAGCCAAGTTACCCCTAGCAAACCTAGTCAGGGTATTCCCACCCCTAGGCCCATGGACAAAGGTAAGGCATCTGACACCCAGAGAACCCCTAGTATCACCTGTTTTAAGTGCCAGAAGCCCGATCATATCTCCAGCCAGTGCACAGCCATAGCCTGTTTTAAGTGCCATAGGATAGGTCATGTTTCTAGCCAGTGCCCTCGTAGATCCCTTTACATAGAAGAGGGAGAGGAAGAGAATTCCAGGCCCAATGAAGAATTTGAAGAAGTTTATGAGGCCGGAATGAATTTGGTTGATGAGTATGAAGGAGAGGAGGAATCCACAGAGTCTGACCAGTTAGGGGTTGTGAGATGCATCCTGTCCCAGAGTAGAGTTCAGGAGGATTGGTATAGGACTAACATCCTACAGACTTTCCTTAAACTAGGGGATAAGGTATGTAAGATCATCATAGATAGTGGGAGCTGTGTGAATGCCATTTCTACTAGCACTTTCAAAATGTTAGGCTTAACCCCGGTCCCCCTCCCCAACCCCTATAAGGTTTCTTGGGTAGACTCTACCTCTATACCCATCCAGTCTAGATGTCAGGTCCAAATCCAAATGCAATCCTATCAAGAGAAGATTTGGTATGATGTCTTGCCCATGGGGGTGAGCAGTATAATTCTTAGGAGACCTTGGTTATATGATCATGATGCCACCCTCTTAAGAAAATCCAATACCTGTGTCTTTAGTTTTAATGGAAAAAAAATCACAATCCATTCAGTCCCTCCTGAGGACAAGGTAGCTAAATGACCCAATAAGGTCAGAGAGATGAAGACTAGAGTGAACCTAATTAGTGCTAAGGATCTAGAACAAGAAATTCATAGTGGTTCACCCATTTGAATGTTGACTGCTAAGGAACTTAGGACTCCTACACCCTCAGAGCCTCCTCAGGAAGTTAGGCCTTTGTTAGAAGAATTCGAGGATGTTTTTCTAGAGGATCTGCCAGACCACCTTCCACCTCTTATGGATATCCAGCATTCCATAGATTTAATCCTAGGAGCTACTTTATCCAACTTGCCCCATTATAGGATGAATCCATCTGAGCATAAGGAACTGCAAAAGCAGGTTGGAGAATTGTTGAGGAAGGGGTTCATTAGAGAGAGTCTTAGCCCTTGTGCAGTCCCTGTACTACTGACCCCAAAGAAGGATGGCACATGGAGGATGTGTGTTGATAGTCGTGCCATCAACAAAATCATAAAATCAAGTATAGGTTTTCCATCCCTAGACTAGATGACATGCTAGATATGATGGCCGGTGCAATGATTTTTTCCAAAATTGATCTCAAGAGCGGCTATCATCAGGTTAGGATTAGACCAGGGGATGAGTGAAAAACCGCTTTCAAAACTAAGGATGGTCTCTACAAATGGGTTGTTATACCTTTTGGGTTGTCCAATTCCCCTAGTACTTTCATGAGGATTATGACCCAGGTGCTTAGAGCTTTCATAGAAAAGTTTGTAGTAGTCTATTTTGATGACATCCTGATCTATAGTAAGACCCCTGTAGACCACCTAGGCCACCTTAGACAAGTCTGCCAAGTTTTGAGGAATGATAGTCTCTACGGTAATCTCAAAAAGTGTGAATTCATGACCAATAGAGTTATCTTCCTTGGTTTTGTAGTAACCCCTGACGGTGTGGCTGTCGATCCAGAGAAGATTAGGTCCATAGTAGAATGGCCAGAGCCGACCAGTGTGCATGAAGTCAGAAGTTTCCACGGCTTGGCTACCTTCTATAGGCGATTCATCAAGGGGTTTAGTACTGTAGTTGCTCCTATCACAGACTGTATTAGGAAGGGAGAATTTCAGTGGACTAAAGCAGCCCATAAAGCCTTCCTAGATCTTAAGGATAGGATGACCCAAGCACCCATTTTGAGGTTACCCGACTTTTCTAAAGTATTTGAGGTTGCCTGTGATGCTTCAGGAGTAGGTATAGGTGGAGTCCTAAGCTAAGAGAATCACCCCGTAGCATTCTTTAGTGAAAAACTTAATGATGCTAAGCTTAGGTATTCTACCTATGATAAAGAATTTTATGCGGTAGTGCAAGCTTTGCGTTACTGAAGATATTATTTGCTACCACAGGAATTTGTGCTATTTTCAGACCATGAGGCTCTTAGATTCTTGAATTCCCAGAAGAAGCTTAACCCTAGGCATGCTAAGTGGGTAGAGTATATCCAGTCCTATACTTTTGTTTTGAAACATAAGGCTGGGACTGAAAATAAGGTAGCTGATGCCCTTAGTCGTCGATCTTTGTTATTGAATTCTGTTAGGGCTGAAGTCATAGGGTTTGAGCAGATCAGAGAGGAATATGAGTCGTGTCCAGATTTTAAGACTGTGTACCAGGATCTAGCTCAAGGACCATCTAGTGATCATAAGGATTATACCCTTTTAGATGGCTTTTTGTTCTTTAAAAATAAGCTTTGCATCCCTAGAACTTCTCTTAGGGAATTTTTGAATTGGGAAATTCATGCTGGAGGTCTAGCTGGCCATTTCGGAAAAGACAAGACCACCCTGGCTATTGAAGACCACTTTTTCTGGCCTAGCTTAAAAAGAGATGTAGCACACATTGTGGCTAGGTGTCGGACCTGCGCTGTTGCCAAACAGCGAAAACAGAACACCGGCCTTTATACCCCACTCCCTGTCCCAGATCGTCCTTGGCAAGATGTGAGCATGGACTTTGTGTTAGGTTTGCCTAAGACCCAGAGGAGGCATGACTCTATCTGTGTTGTAGTCGACCGATTTTCTAAGATGGTCTATTTCTTGCCTTGTTCCCAAACATTTGATGCGTCTAAGGTAGCCACCCTATTCTTTAATGAGATAGTTCGACTCCATGGCCTACCTAAGACAATTGTTTCAGATAGGGATGTCCGGTTCACCAGCTATTTTTGGAAAACCCTTTGGCATAAGTTAGGGACAAAACTTAAGTTTTCAACTGCCTATCATCTCCAAACTGATGGCCAAACCGAAGTAGTGAACCGTAGTTTAGGCAATCTGTTAAGGTGTCTTGTTGGTGAAAACATTAGGAACTGGGATTTGTACTTACCTAGAGCTGAATTTGCATACAATGACTCGGTCAATAGGTCTACAGGTAAGAGTCCATTTGAAATTGTGCATGGTTACAAACCTCACACACCTCTTGACCTAGCTCCTTTACCCGTCCACACATGAGTCTCAGAGTCTGCTGAAGTTTTTGCACAGCATATAAAAGACTTGCATAAAGAAATTCATGCCAAAATAAATTTAAGTAATGAAACTTATAAGAAGTTGGCTGATTCTCAAAGACGAGTCAAAACTTTTGTTGAGGGAGACTATGTAATGATTAGGTTAAGGCCTGAACGGTTTTCTCCAGGAACCGTTAGAAAGTTACATGCTAGAGGAGCTGGACCATTTAGAGTGGTGAAGAGAGTAGGGTCCAATGCCTATGTGCTCGAGTTGCCTTCAGAACTAGGCATTAGCTCCACTTTCAACATTACAGACCTAGTAGAGTATAGAGAGCCAGCTGTGATTCCCAGTGAGCCTTTTGAGCCTAATCCTGCTCTTGAGAGTGAACCCAACCCTGTGTGTCCACCAACAAACTGGCCTGTGAGGAAATAGCAGATTGAAAAGATCCTGAATGATCAGGTTATCTCTACTCGTAATTGAGGATACCAAAGATACCTGGTCCGCTGGCAAGGAAGGCCATATTCTGATGACTCTTAGATCTCCCGAGAAGAATTACAAGAATTGGACCCAGACCTCTTGGAAAGATACCAGAGCCAGCTTGATCCATACTCGACAGGGTCGAGTTCCTCCCACCTCGGGAGAATTGGTGTGGGCACCAGACTCAGAAGAAGACTTTAGGGCTCCATCTGGGTCTCTGATTGACCTTGCCCGAAGAATTAGGATTTTCTGGTCTTGTAATAAGGGTTGACTTGGTCAACTCAATTTTAGTTTAAGTCTGTATTTCCCTGTAATTTAAATTTTGTTGAGTCATGTTGACTCGGTACAAGTCCTAGTAGTGGTCTAGGTCTTCTCCAGGGTACCACATTTTCTCCCAGACCCAAGCAAGTGGGCGCCACACTCTCAGCCACATGCCAGAGTCCAAGGGGCGCCACATCTCCATCCAGTGTACTTTGGTCCCCACACCACAAGAAAGCAGGTCCCTTCTTTCATGCACCACTTAAGGGGAGATCAACTTAGGATCCTCAATCCAAGGAGGCGCCCAAAATATTTCCATAAGAGCCAAGCTATGAAAAGAAAGGAGCAAATCTTGGGGAGCAAGACTAGGAGGCGCCCAAATATTTCCAGATAAAACCAGGCATGGAAGGAAGAAAATTTTTCTTGAAGAGCAAGGCTAGGAGGCGCCACCTACTTACCATTTGGAGCCATCAATCAACACTTATGGAAGCTCTTGGCCGGCCATATGAGAAGGAATTGATTCTACAAACCTAATTTGAGGATCCATCCTATTAGTCCCATATGGGAAGATGTAAAACCCTGACCTCTTGTAATGACCTATAAAATAAACCCCTCTTGTAAGTTTTAAAAAAACACTGATGAATGAATTCAAATTTTGTGTGAGCAACCTTATGTTTCTCTCTTCCATACTTGCATTCAGGTGTTGAGCTCTGTGAGGGAGTAAATCCGGGTTCCCTAGGAACCTTGAGGAGGTGTGAGATCTCCAACCCCAAAACCCTAGGTTAGCCACTTCAACTCCAAACCCTAGCCGCCCATCATCCTCTTCATTCCACCAAACCCTAGCCTACCCCATCTCTCACGGCCCCTCTCTCCAAGTAGAGGCCGACCACCAGCATCCAGGTCCAGTTCGGCCACTTCGAATACAGAGCAAACCCCAGAGAAAGTCAGATCAGCGGCCAGGAGAATCAGGCTTTCAGCAACATCAACTTTCAAGTTCTTCTATCTGGTAAATCCTTCCTTGAGTATCTGGTTCCATAACTTGTTCTTCTTCTTTCCCAGATCCTGAGTTCAGGAAAAGCCAACTCTATCAAAGGACCAGTATTGGAGGATCCATTGCGAAGATACCCGAATCCGAGGATCCAACAATCTGCTCAAGAGAGTCCTTCCACTAAACTCTGTGAAGATCACTGTCTGGTTCATAACCCTTCTCTTCTCTTTACTTCTGTCCTGTTGAAAGTTCAGAGCGAAACCCTAGGTCTGGGAGTTTCTCAACCCCCAGCGATCCTTTACTTCTGAACTACTCTGATAATCTAGTTTCTTTAAATTGTGCTTTCAATTATTATATAGTTTCTTTCAATTTAGTTTAACTTTCCTTTGAGTCAAAGCCGACTTCTGAAATAAAAAAAAAAAAAAATTAGTCTTAATTTACTTCCGCATCCCATCATCTCTTTCATTCTGCATCAGTAAGGTAAGTCAAAGAATATACTTCTTTTCTTCCATAATTGTTTAGTATGCTGATGGGTAGATGTTGTGATTATATCATCATCATTTTCAACTTCAAAGAAATTATCCGAATCCTCGAACACTGCCGTATCTAAGGTGCAAGTATTGACTTCCTCCGATACTTCTTCTTGTACCGAAGTCTCAATATCATCTCTTTCTCGCTTTTTAGAGGACTTTGTCATCTTGCCATAATTATGTCTGATACCAAGCATTTGTCTATAAATATCAGAACTAGAAGGTAGAATTGGAGTAGATCCCAACTCTATAGTACCATCAAATAAATCCTTTTGAAATCGAAATGGATGATTTGCCTCCAACCATCGACGATGTTCCATATAACAGAACTTTCCTCCATGTTTTAACTAAATTGAATAGGTTGATTCACCACAAAAAGGACATGCAACTCATCCCATAGTGCTCTAGCCAGATAAATTAGCATATGCAGGAAAATCGTTAACAGTCCATAATAGAGCTGCTCGCAGATTGAATGTTTGGCCATTCGAAGCATCAATTATACTGATACCCTCCCACAGTTGTTTCAATTCATCTATTAAAGGTTGTAAGAAAACATCAATATCATTGCTTGGACCCTTATCACCTGGAATGACCATTGATAAAATAAGTGAAGACTGTTTCATGCATATCCATGGTGGCAAATTATAAAGAATCAAAACAACTGGTCAGGTGCTATAGACAGAACTTAAGGTCCGAAATGGATTGAACCCATCACTGGCTAAACCCAGCCTGACATTACGAGCATTAGATGCAAAATCAGGATGTCTGTCATCAAATGCTTTCCATGCTAAACTATCTACTGGGTGTCTCAGCATTCCATCTTTTGTACAGCTTTCATCATGCCATCTCATTGACGAAGCTGTCTTTGATGATGCATAGATCCTTTTCAATCTAGGTACAAGAAGAAAATAGCGTAATACCTTCGCCGGCTTTTATTTAATTTGTGTTGCATCCAATTTATCTAATCCCTCACTCTCATTTTCTTTTTGCTTCGTCCATCATGAACATCCACACACATGGCATGACTCTTGATCGGCATGTTCTCCCTGATATAATATACAATCATTTGAACAGCTATGATTCTTTTCGTATTCAAGATCCAATTTCTTTACTAGTTTTTTGGCTTCATAACAAGATATTGGTAAACTGGTACCTTTAGGAAATGCATCCTTTAACAACTTGAGAAACATAGTAAAACTCTTGCCAGACCATCCATTCAAGTATTTTATATGAAACAAATACACAAGAAAAGAAATTTTTGAAAAGTTCTTGCAACCGGCATATAATTCTTGATCTACATCTCTTATTAGCTTCTGATAACGATCTGTTCCAACATTAGTTGGGGGTATCGGCTCTCCATCATATATAGATTTAGTAAATATAAGATCCTCAGGTAACCCAGCTACTACTTGTCCTCCACTGTAATCTTCAGGATGTTGAGCACCACATTCAAAAGCATCTCTGAGCAAATCCCTGATATCATCATCTCTTACAAGATTTTTTGTTGGTTACTGGATCCAAAATCAGGTATATGTTCCATGTTAGAAGTTTGGTTACATATAGATTGTAACCTTGACTCTCCATAAAAAAATCACTCAGTATAACCTCTTAAAAAACCATTCCATACCAAATGTTCTTCAACAATATTTGGATATAGAAAACTGGAATTTACACATTTTTGGCATGGACATAAAATCTTTCCATTGATACTACTTCTCTCCATACCAAATTTAATGAAATTCTGTACTCCATCCAGATATTCTTTGCTATTCCTGGGTTTAGTTATCCAACTCTTATCCATTGTAAGATAAAACTAACTGAAATAAAAAAATATTTATAAGAACAGAATAAATTTAAAATAAGTTTATTCAATAGATCAATAATAGTATTATTAAATGCACCCTATCACCAACTAATAGGTAAAGAGGTCCTATCCCATTCAAGAATTGCATTAATTATATAGGTCATTCACAGTAATCAAAGGATACGCAATAGAAGTTCCAGAAAAATTTTGGCAGCATTTTCTCTTAGTTCTCCCCATACAAATAAATGTATGAGGAGAACTAAAAGAAAATGATATTTGAAATATATCTGGAACTTTATCCATACCATTTAATTATTGTAAGCACCTATAAAATTATTTATAATTCTCAAACTGTCCAAACTGGACATTCAATTGACCACTATATATATTTCTCCCATCCGTACAAAAATTAAATAATTGTACGTATCCTATAGAATATGTACTTTAATCAATTGACGGGCCTATATTTCAATGCAATGCAAGTTTTTTAAAAAATATCTAAAAAATCATAGTTGATCGTAATAAAGCTACAAATGGTATTGAAATCAAAGATTTGCAATAATGAAAATAACCTTAAAGCATAACTCGTTCAGTAAGATATAGATATATACCAAGAAATTTCTAAATAAACATAAATAATCTACTAAGAAAAAGAACAATCAATAATAAAAAATAAGGAGGAGGCTCAGTTATATACTATTTAATCTGTAACTAAATCAAAACGACTACAATTGGTTGCCTACAAAAGAAGGCCATCCAAGATTATTACTGTTGCCGACCTCACCGTGGTGGCCTGTAGCTCGTGAGCTGGCGCCGGTTCTCGAACTCTCTTACCTCGAGATCTCCAAACTTTCGGACCTGCAAAACAAGGTCAGAGACTCGGGCCGGGGGTTCCGGTGGGGGCACTCCGATGATCAAGTCAGAGAGCGGCAAGGTGGAACAGGACCTCTAAGACGGGCTCCCGAAGGATCCCCGTGCTTAGAGGAGATGTAAAATGAAAGAAGTGTGGGGAAGAGAGGAGTTGATGCCCGGCCTCCCATGCTAGGGCCACCGAGCTCTCGCCTGAGGACTTCCCGAGATCCTCGCAGATCATTCTTTTGGTATTCTCTCCTTTTTTCCACCTACCTTTTCGTTCGTCTTTACCATCCCTTTTATATCACCGAACTGCCTTCAGCCCACGTCCCCTCTAGGGGGCTCTCTAAGACCTCTGGACCTTCTCCTTCCCCTTCTTCTTCGAGTCTAGAAGTTAAGTGGCCGGCCCGCCTCATCCGCAGTGTGTCACGAAAGGGGGAAGACTGGTCAGGCCTTGGGCCGAGCACGGGAGCTCTCCTTTCAGGGCATTGACGGTGGGCATCTAGCCATTTCAGGCTCCTTCCTACTAGGATTTCATTCCTCAGCTGCGGGGCCCTGATTAACTGGTGTAAACAAGGTTTCGCGTATCACTACAGGACGTACCGGTGCCTTGTATGGAGCGCGGCGCGTGCTGGCTCTAGTGACGACCTCGTGACCCGTGTCTTTGCCTCCCCGAGGCTTTACAGAGTAGGGCTGACCTCGGTCGAGGTGGACCCGTCAGGGGGTGCCACTTGGCAGTGGAGCAGGGGCTGCCAGCTTCGATCGAGGTGGACCCCTCCTAAGTGGACATCTGGCGGAGTGGCAGAGAGAGGCTCAACTTCGGTCGAGGTGGACCCGTCTTGGGGTGCCACCTGGTGAAGGAGCAAGAGGGCCCGGCTCGACCTCGGTAGAGGAGGACCCATCTTGGGGTGCCACCTGGCGAGGGAGCGAGGGGCCGCCAGCTTCGGTCGAGGTAGACCCCTCCTGGGTGGACACCTGGCGGAGTGGCAGAGAGAGGCTCGACTTCGGCTGAGGTGGACCCATCTTGGGGTGCCACCTGGCGAAGGAGCAGGAGGGCCCGGCTCGACCTCGGCAGGAGTGGACCCATCTTAGGGTGCCACCTGGCGAGGGAGCGAGGGGCCGCCAGCTTCGGTCGAGGTGGACCCCTCCTAGGTGGACACCTGGCGGAGTGGCGGAGAGATGCTTGACTTTGGCCGAGGTGGACCCGTCTTGGGGTGCCACCTGGCGAAGGAGCAGGAGGGCCCAACTCGACCTTGGCAGAGGTGGACCCGTCTTGGGGTGCCACCTGGCGAGGCAGCAAGGGGCTGCCAACTTCAGTCGAGGTGGACCCCTCTTAGGTGGACACCTGGCAGAGTGGCAGAGAGCGGCTCGACTTCGGCCGAGGTGGACCCGTCTTGGGGTGCCACCTGGCGAAGGAGCAGAAGGGCCCAGCTCGACCTCGGCAGAGGTGGACCCGTCTTGGGGTGCCACTTGGTGAGGGAGCGAGGGGCCGCCAGCTTCGGTTGAGGTGGGCCTCTCCTGGGTGGACACATGGCAGAGTGGCAGAGAGATGCTCGACTTCGACCGAGGTGGATCCGTCTTGGGGTGCCACCTGGCGAAGGAGTAGGAGGGCCCGGCTCGACCTCGGTAGAGGTGGACCCATCTTGGGGTGCCACCTGGTGAGGGAGCGAGGGACCGCCAGCTTCGGCCGAGGTGGGCCCTTCCTGGGTGGACACCTGGCAAAGTGGTAGAGAGAGGCTCGACTTCGGCCGAGGTGGACCCGTCTTGGGGTGCCACCTGGCGAAGGAGCAGGAGGGCCTAGCTCGACCTTGGCAGAGGTGGACCCGTCTTGGGGTGCCACCTGACGAGGGAGCGAGGGGCCACCAGCTTCGACCAAGGTGGACCCCTCCTGGGTGGACACCTGGCGAAGTGGCAAAGAGAGGCTCGACTTCGATCGAGGTGGACCCGTCTTAGGGTGCCACCTAGCAAAGGAGCAGGAGGGCCTGGCTCGACCTCGGCAAAGGTGGACCCGTCTTGGGGTGCCACCTGGCGAGGGAGCGAAGGGCCGCTAGCTTCGACCGAGGCGGACCCCTCCTGGGTGGACACCTGGCGGTGTGGCAGAGAGAGGCTCGACTTCGATCGAGGTGGACCTGTCTTGGGGTGCCACCTGGCGAAGGAGTAGGAGCACTTGTTCCCGAACGGGGGATCTTTTGAAAGAAAAAATCCATGTGGTACTGACCTTGTCCAACTGGACCTGACACGCGCTCCACGTCAGCGATTTAGCCATATCAGTTGCCCCCCATCCCCAGGTTCCATCAAGGCATCGTGGCTTGGGACATGGGGATTTAATACGGAGATGATGTGGAGAAGGCAAAAATCTCTTGCCAAAATTGCCATGATCCCTGTCGCCGCTTCTGTCGCACTCGAGACCCTTTGAGAGGCCGCCACGTGTACACGTCTGATGGCCCATTATTGCACCATTCCAAAACCGAGGCAGTTTCCACCGAACTAAAACGTTGATGTTGGGCGTGCCTCCACGTGGCAGTTATCTGATGGCTCGGAATGGAAAGAGGTGTACGGCTGCTATCGATTGAGTTTGAAAAGGAGGGGGACTTTCCGGAAACGAGGTTTCTCCACTTTTTCACACTCCGCCGGCGGTTGCAGTGGTCTCCCTTCATCTTCTCGGGGTTGCCATTCCTCTAGTACAAAATATCTCGATGAGTGTCTGCGACTCCCTTCTCCTCTTCTTCTTTCTTCTATTCTTTGTGCCAGTTTTCTTGTTTCTTCTTCCTTCATGGCACGTCGCCGCTATGTTTCCTCCAACTCGGACGAGGCCGGCCCCTCCCGGTCGAGGACTCCATTGTCTTCCTCCTCGGAGGGGGAAGGGATCTCGGACGAGGTCCAGAGGCAGCTCCAACCTAGGGCCGTGATCATAGGTGTCCCTAGGGGTCCTAGGTCTCCTCCCACAATTTTTGCGCATCCCATTTCCTTTCTTCCTCTTCCGGAGGCCTCTTTCTCCGGTCCCTCTGGTTATGCTTCGACAATGACCGGAGACGATCTTTCCTGGATCCGGGACACCTATGGGGTCTCGGATTCAATCTGCCTTTCCCTCCCAAGGCATAGGGATCGAGTAACCTCGAGTGGCCCTGGAAGGGTTGCCTTCTACGAGGACTTTCTCAGTGAGGATCTTCATTTTCCCCTTCATCCCTTTTTTCTTTCGTTCCTCAGCCATTATCGTCTGGTCCCAGCCTAGTTGGCTCCTAATGCCAACCGAGTCATCTTTGCCTTCGTCGTCTTCTGCCACTTCCACGGGTTCGTTGCCCGTTTCTCCCTCTTCAGGGCTCTCTTCACCCTGAAGCGCTACTCCACCGAAGATGGCTGGTGGTACATTTCGCCCCGGCCTAGGTGCCTTAGGTTCGACCTCCCTTCTTCAATCAAGGGTTGGAAGAACCGCTTCTTTTTCGCCTCGGTCGAGAACATCGACTGGGCTTGGAGTGAGTCGGACCGGTCCCCGAACCGGAATTCCCAAGTTGAGCCAGCAGATCAGGATGACTTTACGCTGCTGCTGGGTGACATGATCCAAACTCTCAATGTTCTGCTCTCGAAGCAAAATTTATTCGAGGCGGGGATCAGTCCCATCCGGGAGTTGGGTGAGGCACGGATCTCGCTCCTTCGCCTTTATCTTTAGTTCGGCACTTCTTTTCTTTAAACTGGCCTAACTGAACCCCCCCTTTTTTCTCAGGTATGAAGTTCTCCGTGGAAAACCTGATGGAGGGCATCATGGAGAGGGATGCTGCCGAAGGGACTAACCCCCGGCGAAGAGGGCTCGCACTGAGGCGAGCTGGGTGCCTGCGCCTGCTTTCGCCGTTACTAGCCCTAGGGCGGCGGCTCCTGCTCCCAGGCCACCTCGGGCCCGGGTGCCTGATGTCCCTGTCGTCGACCACGACAGGGCCGGGGAAGAGAGGGGGCCGGAACCTCCTCGGGCGATGCCTGCTCCAGCTGCCGCACCGGCCACTTCCGTAGTGGCCACTAGGGTGGTGGCAGCTCCACCAACGACCGCACCGCTTGTCGAAGGGACGGTCGCCCAGCCTGCTGCCGACGTGGCCATCCCATCCCCAAGTCTCACCAGCTGCTGCTCCGTGATTCGTGACCAAGGGCTTGCGGAGAGAGTCATGTAGTTCGCCAGCACCTCCCGGGACCGCCGTCTAAGTGGCGGCCGGGACTACACCAAGGCGCTGCTTGGGATCCTCCCGCAGCATTTTACAGTGAGTTCTGAGCTCTGACCCCTTAAAGTTCAAGTTGGATCTTACTAACTCCGTGTCTCTTTCGATGCAGATCAGGACAGTCGTGCTGTTGCTGAGGAACTTCCTTACCGGCTACGCCAAGAAAGATGCCGAGAAGGAAGAGAAGCTCGGCAAACTTGCAGCCGATGTCAAGGACCTCATGGAGAAGGGGGTCGAGCTACGAGGGAATAACCAGGCTCTCCGGATCGACCTGGTCCGCACCGATGGGCACGTCAAGAAGCTCGAGACCTCTCTATCGGAGGAGAGGATCTTGAACCAGCACCACAATGAGGAGGACGCGGAAAAGAAGACCCGCCTCAGGGCTCAGTCCCGGTCATTGAGCGCCGCGTAGAAGAGGTCCTCAAGGAGCTGAGCGCAGCCAAGGAGAAGAACTCCTACATCAACGGGCTGCTGGAGGCGTCCAAGAGGGAGGCGTAGGAGGCCGTGCCGAAGTTCCGGGCCTCCGAGGAGTACATCGCTGAGGTGCACGAGGCGGCCGTGGACTCCTTCTTGAAGGGATTCCAAGTATGCTAGGAGAAGGTGAGCTCCTTCTACCCCGAGCTCGACCTTAGCGGGATCGTACTGGATGGCAGGAGGCAGGATCCCACCGGAGGAGCTTCGACGGCGACTGGTGACTAGGTGGCGGCTCCTGAGCAGCCTCCAGTCGATGGCGTCGGCGGAGAGCATGCCCCCCAGCCCGAGGAGGATGCGGCTACGCCGAAGTAGCTCCACGATTTTTTATTTTATTTTTGTATTTTCTTTCTTTGGGGTCTCCTGGCCTGTCGGGGCCCCTTTTGTGTAAAGAACTTTTTGTTTGTAATCAAAATATTTTTCCATTAACCCGTTCCTTCTATCACTCTCTTTTCTTTTTTTTTTTTTGGTGCATCTTCCGGACTGAACCCCAGTGCTAGCTACTGGGACTAAGTCCCATAGTGCATTCCGAGCTGAACTCCGGGATTGCATGGGCGAACTAGGTTCTGCCCCACCTTCCAGACCGAAGTCTGGGACTTTGCTTTGGAACTGGGTTCCTTGCGAACTTCCAGACTGAACCCCGGGACCGCGGGCTGAAATTGAGCCCTACGCGGCTTACCGAGCTGTTCTCCGGGATTTTGTAGGATCGGGATCTAAGTCTCTGGACCTCTTCCGGATTGAACTCTGTGGCTGCATGTCGAAATTTAGTTCCGTTCGACACTTCAAACTGAACTCTGGGATTTTTATAAGAGGGACATCGCGCCTTCGCGGATCTTCTGCCATGTCCATGCTCGCTGAACTTAGAGCTGGGTGGCCCTTACCCTACGAGACAAGAGTAGGAATTTGGTGAAAAAGATTTTATTATTAAAGTTTGAGGGGTCTTACACTATTGGTAGTACATCCTCAAGTTTGAGACATTCCAGGTCCAAGGAAACCGGGATCCGCCTAGCTCCTCCAGGTAGTACGCCCCGTGAGGAAGCGCCTCCACCACCCTATAAGGCCCTTCCCAAATAGGGGAGAGCTTTCCGCACTCCCGTGGCTGGGAAGCCTCAGCGCGGTGGAGCACCAGGTCTCCCTGGCAGAAGGACTTCGGTCGCACCCTGGAGTTGTAAAATCTGGCTACCCATTGCCGGTAAGCCACAATCCAAACTTGAGCCATGTCCCTCGTTTCTTCAAGGAGGTCCAGGTTTAGTAGCATCCTGGCAAGGTTTTCCGCCTCGTCATACTGTTCCACGTGCAGGGTCGGTAGGCTGAGCTCAACTGGTATAACCGCTTATGCTCCGAAGACAAGGTTGAACGGGGTCTCATCCGTAGCCGTCCTTGGGGTAGTATGATACGCCCAAAGGATGCTCAGGAGCTCTTCTTCCCACCTACCCTTGGCCTGGTCCAGTCTTGTCTGGAGGCCTTGCAAGATGGTCCTATTTGTTATCTCGGCTTCTCCGTTCATCTGAGGATGCGCCACTGAAGTGAAACGATGGTGGATGCCGAGGTCGCTGCAAAACTCCTCAAACTCCTGACAATTGAACTGACGTCCGTTGTCGGTGATAATAGTGTGCGGTAGGCCGAAGTGGCAAATAATTGACTTCCAGAGGAACTTGGTGATGTTAGCCTCCGTGATCCGTGCCAAGGGTTCGGCCTCGATCCACTTCGTGAAGTAGTCGATGGCCACGATCAAGAATTTCCATTGCCGGACACCGGGGAAAAAGGTCATAGGAGATCCATGCCCCATTGAGCGAATGGCCATGGGATGGAGAGCTGGGAGAGTCGAGCGGCGGGCTGACGTTGCACCATGGCGTGCCGCTGACACCGGTCACACCTCTTCATGAAGTCAGCTACGTCTTCTTTCATTGTCTTACAGAAATAACCTTGATAGAGGGCCTTGTACGCCAGTGTCCTGCCCCCCACATGGTTCCCACAAATTCCCTCGTGGATCTCTTGGAGCACGAGTGCGGCTTCTGCCGGTCTCAGACACTTGAGGAGCGGGTAGGAGTAGGACCTCCAATATAGTAGCCCATCCATTAAGACGAACCGAGCGGCCTTTCTCTTAATGAGGCCAGCCACCACGCGGTCCACTGGCAAGGTACCGTTGGTGATGTACTCAATGTACTTGTCAATCCAGCTGGGCTCTTGGTTGACCTGCTGGACGTCCATGGGTGTCTCGTAGCTCCGGGCCTCGAGGTGCTTGATGTAAGCACGGCCCAATGATGGGTCCAGCAGGGTTGCAAGGCAGGAGAGGGCATCCACGAGGGCGTTTTCCCCATGATGTATATGGGAGATGCTGAAATGCCAAAATCCTGTCACGCTCGTTCGTACGAGCTCCAGGTACTTCGCTATTTGGGGGTCCTGCGCCTCGTACTCCCCCAAGATCTAACTGGCTACCAGCTGTGAGTCGGTGAAGACCCTGAGGTTGGCCATGCCCAGCTCACGGGATACTCTTAGCCCTACGAGGAGCGCTTCATACTCCGCCTGATTATTAGTGGCAGCGAACTGGAAGCGGAGCGCACATTCGATGACAACTCCTTCGCCGTTGGCGAGGATGAGTCCAGCTCCACTCCCGCCAGAGTTTGAGGCTCCGTCTACATGAAGGATCCAGATGTCTTCCTCTGGTCATGGCTCCAGCTGCCAGTCTTGAGGGCTTTCTTCTGGCCCCTCGCCCAGGCCTACACACTGAACTAAGAAATTAGCGAGTACCTATGCCTTCATGGCCGACCTTGGCCTGTAAGTGATGTCGAACTCACTGAGCTTGAGCGCCCACTTTGCCAGGCATCCAGACATGTCAGGTCGGCTGAGCACCACTTTCAGCGGCTGATCTGTCAGGACAACAATGGGGTGTGCTTGAAAATAAGGCCTGAGATGCTGAGCGGACACGATTAGCGTAAAAATTAGTTTCTCAGACCAAGAATACCTGAGCTCTGCATCGCGAAGGAGTTTGCTTGTGTAATACACCGGCCTTTGTATCCCCTTGTCGTTGATCCAAACCAGGACCAAACTGACAGCCTCCGGGGTGACCACCAGGTACAGGAGAAGCTCCTCTCCTTCTTCGGGCCTGGAAAGCAGCGATGGAGATGCCAGTGTCCTCTTTAGCTTGTCGAACGCCTCCTGGCACTCCTTCGTCCAAGTAAAGTCGTTCATCTTCCTCAGCACCTTAAAAAGGGGCTGGCAGTGGTCAGCGAACCTTGAGATAAATCGACTCAGGGCAGCTATCTGGCCGGTGAGTCGCTGCACTTGCCTCTTGGAGGTTGGTTGCTCCATGTCCAGGATAGCCTGGACCTTCTTTGGGTTGGCTTCTATCCCCCTTTAGGTTACTATGAACCCCAAGAACTTCTCGGCGGATACGTCGAAAGCGCACTTCACCGGGTTCAATTTTATCTGGTGAAGCCAAAGGTTACAGAAGGTCTCTGCCAGGTCACCGACGTGGTCCAAAGTGGGCTTGCTCATCACCAGCATGTCGTCCACGTACACCTGCATGTTGCAGCCAATCTGGTATTTGAAGACCTTGTTGACCAGCCATTGGTACGTGGCCCCGACATTCTTGAGGTCGAATGGCATCATCTTATAACAGTAGGTTCCGAGGTCGGTGACGAAAGTAGTGTGCTCCTCATCCTCCGGGTGCATTCGAATCTGGTTGTACCCGGAGAAGGCATCCATGAAAGAGAGGAGGCGATGCCCTGAAGTAGTGTCCACGAGCTGATCGATCTTTGGAAGAGGGAAACTGTCCTTCGGGCAAGCTCGGTTGAGGTCGGTGTAGTCCACATAGATCCTCCATTTGCCGTTGCTCTTCTTCATCATGACCACGTTTGCCAGCCAACTGGGATATTGTACCTCTCGTACAAAGCCGGTGGTGAGGAGCTTCTCTACTTCTTCATTGATGGCCTTCTACCTCTCCGCAGCAAAACTCCTCTTCTTCTGGCAGACAGGGTGGCACCTTGGATCAATGTTCAACTAGTGGGTGATGACTTCCGAGGGGATACCTGGCATGTCAGCAACGGACCAGGCGAACACATCAGCGTTCGCCTAGAGGAAGTCTAGCAAGCGAGCCCGCTCTTCTTCCGAGAGCTGGGCTCCTATCTGCATTGTCTTCTGAGGGTCCGAGCCGAGGGGGTATGTCAGCAAGCGCTCCACGGGCCCTCCCCTGGGGTCTTGCTCTCTTAGGTCGAGGTCGTCGACATCGGAGCCGAGCTCAGCACTCCGGGCCCCCAGGACCGTCTGCAGACAATGCTGGACGGGCTAGGTCGTCCCTCTCATTACTCCTGTCCTAGAGGCGATAAGGAACTGCACCAGCAACCTCTTAGTAAAAATGACAGCATCCAGCTGGTTGAGCCCTGGATGGCCCAGGATGGCATTATAAGGTGATGGGAGCTTGATGACGGTAAACGTCATCATGACCGTACTTTGCCGAGATGGGGATCCGGCAATGATAAGGAGAGTGATCTCTCCTTCAACCCCCACCGAATCTCCGGTGAAGTCCACAAGAGGGGTGTGCACCGGCTTTAATTGAACATGAGACAAATTCATTCGAAAGAAAGCATCGTAAAAAAACACATCAGTAGAGCTCCCACTATCCACCATAATACGATGTACAGGATGCTTCGCGATGGTCATCTCGACCACCACTGCATCATTATTTACATTTTCATTTTTGTTCCCCTTTTCAAAGGAGAGTACATTCTCTGA
This sequence comes from Areca catechu, assembly GCA_021397845.1. NCBI lineage: Eukaryota > Viridiplantae > Streptophyta > Magnoliopsida > Arecales > Arecaceae > Areca > Areca catechu. The sequence goes on along the minus strand of CM038040.1, from coordinate 3,221,830 downwards.
GTCTCCCGCCTCCCAGGCTCTCTTTGTCACATGCCCAATCCCCCAAGAGATCATGCCCACTGGCTTCTCCATTGGGCGGTTGTCAATTGCAGGGACGGGGGGAAGGGTTGCGAGCGGCTGACCCTCCACCGGGGCTTTGTTCCTTACGAACTTCCTAAGGTAGCCCCTCTTGATCAGCTCCTCAATCTCCCATTTCAGATTGCGGCACTCCTCCATGTCGTGGCCATGCTCGCGGTGAAATTGACAATATTTTGTCTTGTCACGGATGTTCCTTGGGTTCTGAGGAGGAGATCGTCGGAGGTAGTGCTCACCCTCAATCTCCATAAGGATCTTCATTCTGGGAGTGAGGAGAGGGGTGAACGTTCTCTCCGGGGCAGCACCATTCTTCGAATTCGGGCCTGGATGAAAATCTACAAGTGGTCCAGGCCTCCGCGTCCCAGAGACATCCCTTGGGGCAGGCTTCTTAGAAGGCTTCCCATCCAGCTCTCGCCTGGTACGATCAGCCTCCTCTGCTCGAATATACTTGTGGACATGGAGGAGGAGCTCAGAGTACGTCTTGGGAGGCTTCTTGTCCAGGAAATATGTCAGACGGGAGGTCATGAGCCCATGCTTCAACGCCAGCATGGCGACAGGCTCGTCCAGACTATAGATTTCTAAGGCGGCGATCTTGAAGCGGGTGATGTAGTCCCGCAGTAGCTCCTTGACCTGCTGGCGGATAGAGAAGAGGCTATCCACCTCTCTTGGCACCTTCTGGCAAGCGTCGAAGTGTGCCACAAACTTTCCTTCCAGCTGATGGAAGGAGCTGATGGATTCCGGCTCGAGGCGGGTGAACCAAACTCGAGCAGCCTTCCGGAGGGTGGCTGGGAAGGCAATGCATAGAAGAGTATCTGTCGCTCCCTGGACCCTCATGAGAGCCTTATAGCTCTTTAAATGGTCTAAGGGATCGGTGGTCCCATCGTAGGGATCCACCTGAGGCATGCGGAACCGATTCGGGATCGGTTCCTCTTAGATTTCGTGGGAGAAGGTTGGTTGGGCATTGTAGCCCACTGGATCGGTTGGGGAGCTCTGCATGTCGGCAAAGCGACGGGCGAACTCTGCCAACTTGCGCTCGTGCTCCTCCAGGCGTCTCTCGGCCTGGCGCCTGATGGCCTCATCGGTGGAATCTTCCACCAAGGTCGCTGGAGAAGGGGGTGCCGATTGGTCTCGACGGAGGGCCTTGCCCCGATGGCGCATGCTACACCGCACTTCTTCTGCATCGTTGGCCGGGGATCGACTCTCGTGATCCATCGAACCGGAGTAGTTCCTCTTTGTGGGAGTCTAGTGGCTCCCTCGGGGGTTGGAAACTGCTCATGGATGGGAGGGCCTGCCTTGGATGGAGCGTAGGCTTCCGCGGGGGCCCATGGCTCGAGCCGCGAGGGTCCCTGGCTAGGGTTGAGTGGCCAGGGAGCGTTGCTGGTGCTGTAGTTGCCGTGCAGCAGTGGTCAGAGTTTGCAGCTGCTGGACGACAGCTGCGAAAGGACTGTCCATCGGGGATGGCTAAGGAGGAGGAGGTGGACCAGGAAGTTCCCTCTCCGGGCTACGCGGCCCTTAAGGAGAAGGAACTTCTCCTGCTCGGCTGGTGGATGCTTCGCGTCCACGCATCACCACCATGGTCGGAGCACGCTTTCGTCCACGGAGAGCTTGCTTGTACAAAGGTTTCTGTTCTGCACCCCCTACCTGGCGTGCCAATCTGTTGCCGACCTCACCGCGGTGGCATGTAGCTCGTGAGCTATCACCGATTCTCAGACTCTCTTACCTAGAGATCTCCAAACTTTCGAACCTGCAAAACAAGGTCAGAGACCCGGGCCGGGGGTTCCGGCGGGGGCACTCCGATGATTAAGTCAGAGAGCGGCAAGATGGAACAGGACCTCTAAGGTGGGCTCCCGAAGGATCCCTGTGCTTAGAGGAGATGTAAAATGAAAGAAGTGTGGGGAAGAGAGGAGTTGAGGCCCGGCCTCTCGTGCTAGGGCCACCAAGCTCTCTCCTGAGGACTTCTCGAGATCCTCCCGGATCGTTCTTTTGGTGTTCTCCCATTTTTCCACCTACCTTTCTGTCCGTTTTTACCGTCCCTTTTTTATCACCGAACTGCCTTCAGCCCGCGTCCCCTCCAGGGGCCTCTCTGAGACCTCTGGACCTTCTCCTTCCCCTTCTTCTTTGAGTCTGGAAGTTAAGTGGCTGGCCCGCCTCGTCCGCAGTGTGTTAGGAAAGGAGGAAGACTGGTGAGGCCTTGGGCCGAGCGCGGGAGCTCTCCTTTCGGGGTGTTGACGGTGGGCTTCAAGCCGATTCAAGCTCCTGCCCGCTAGGATTTCATTCCTCAATTGAGGGGCCCTGATAAACTGGTGTAAACAAGGTTTCGTGTATCACTACAAGCCGTATCGATGTCTTGTACGGAGCGCGACGTGCGCTGGCTCTAGTGGCGACCTCGCTACTCGTGTCTATGCTTCCCCGAGGCTTTGTAGAGTAGGGCTGACCTCGGTCGAGGTGGGCCCATCATGGGATGCCACCTGGTGGTGGAGCAGGGGCTGGCAACTTCGGTCGAGGTGGAGCCCTCCTGGGTGGACACCTGGCAGAGTGGCAGAGAGAGGCTCAACTTCGACCGAGGTGGACCCGTCTTGGGGTGCCACCTGGCAAAGGAGCAGGAGGGCTTGGCTCGACCTCGGCAGAGGTGGACCCATCTTGGGGTGCCACCTGGAGAGGGAGTGAGGGGCCTCCAGCTTCGGCCGAGGTGGACCTCTCCTGGGTGGACACTTGGCGGAGTGGCAGAGAGAGGCTCGACTTCGGCCAAGGTGGACCCGTCTTGGGGTGCCACCTAGCAAAGGAGCAGGAGGACCCGACTCGACCTCGACAGAGGTGGACCCGTTTTGGGGTGCCACCTGGCGAGGGAGCGAGGGGCCGCCAGCTTCGGTCGAGGTGGACCCCTCCTGGGTGGACACCTGGCGGAGTGGCAGAGAGAGGCTCAACTTCGGCCGAGGTGGACTCGTCTTGGGATGCCACAGGAGCATGAGAGCCCGGCTCGACCTCGACAGAGGTGGACCGTCTTGGGGTGCCACCTGGCGAAGGAGCGAGGGGCCGCCAGCTTTGGCCGAGGTGGACTCCTCCCGGGTGGACACCTGGCAAAGTGGCAGAGAGCGGCTCGACTTCAGCCGAGGTGGACCCATCTTGGGGTGCCACCTGGCGAAGGAGCAGGAGGGCCCGGCTCGACCTCGGTAAAGGTGGACACGTCTTGGGATGCCACCTGGCGAGGTAGCGAAGGGCCGCCAGCTTCGGTCGAGGTGGACCCCTCCTGGGTGGACACCTGATAGAGTGGCAGAGAGAGGCTCGACTTCGGCCGAGGTGGACCCGTCTTGGGGTGCCACCTGGTGAAGGAGCAGGAGGGCCCAGCTCGACCTCGATAAAGGTGGACCCGTCTTGGGGTGCCACCTAGTGAGGGAGCGAGGGACCGCCAACTTCGGCCGAGGTGGACCCCTCTTGGGTGGACACCTGGCGGAGTGGCAGAGAGAGGCTCGACTTCGACCAAGGTGGACCCATCTTGGGGTGCCACCTAGCGAAGGAGCAGGAGGGCCCGGCTTGACCTCGACAGAGGTGGACCCATCTTGGGGTACCACCTGGTGAGGGAGCGAGGGGCCACCAGCTTCGGCCGAGGTGGACCCGTCTTGGGGTGCCACTTGGCGAAGGAGCAGGAGGGCCCGGCTCGACCTCGACAGAGGTGGACCCATCTTGGGGTGCCACCTGGTGAGGGGCGAGGGGCCGCCAGCTTTGGTCGAGGTGGACCCCTCCTGGTTGGACACCTGACAGAGTGGCAGAGAGAGGCTCGACTTCGACCAAGGGTCATGGGATGCCACCTGGCGAAGGAGCAAGAGGGCCCGGCTCGACCTCGGCAGAGCTGGACCCCTCCTGGGTGGACACCTGGCGAAGTGGCAGAGAGCGGCTCGACTTCAACCCAGGTGGACCCGTCTTGGGGTGCCACTTGGCGAAGGAGCAGGAGGGCCCGGCTCGACCTCGGCAGAGGTGGACCCGTCTTGGGGTGCCACTTGGCAAGGGAGCGAGCGGCCGCCAGCTTCGACCGAGGTGGACCCCTCCTAGGTGGACACCTGGCAGAGTGGCAGAGAGAGGCTCGACTTCGACCGAGGTGGACCCATCTTAGGGTGCCACCTGGCGAAGGAGCAGGAGGGCCCAGCTTGACCTCGGCAGAGGTGGACCCATCTTGGGGTGCCACCTGGCGAGGGAGCGAGGGACCGCCAGCTTCGGTCGATGTGGACCCCTCCTGGGTGGACACCTGGCAGAGTGGCAGAGAGAGGCTCGACTTCGACCGAGGTGGACCCATCTTGGGGTGCCACTTGGTGAAGGAGCAGGAGGGCCCGGCTCGACCTCGGTAGAGGTGGACCCATCTTGGGGTGCCACCTGACGAGGGAGCGAGGGGCCGCCAGCTTCGGTCGAGGTGGATCCATCTTCGGGTGCCACCTGGCGAAGGAGCAGGAGGGCCCAGCATGACCTCGACAGAGGTGGACCCGTCTTAGGGTGCCACCTGGCGAGGGAGCGAGGGGCCGCTAGCTTCGGCCAAGGTGGACCCCTCCTGGGTAGACACCTGGCAGAGTGGCAGAGAGAGGCTCGACTTCGACCGAGGTGGACCTGTCTTGGGGTGCCACCTGGCGAAGGAGCAGGAGGGCCCGGCTTGACCTCGGCAAAGGTGGACCTGTCTTGGGGTGCCACCTGGTGAGGGAGCGAGGGGCCGCCAGCTTCGGCCAAGGTGGACCCCTCCTGGGTGGACACCTAGCGGAGTGGCAGAGAGAGGCTCAACTTCGATCGAGGTGGACCCATCTTGGGGTGCCACCTGGTGAAGGAGTAGGAGCACTTCTTCCCGAACGAGGTATCTTTTGAAAGAAAAAATTTATGTGGTACTGACCGTGTCCAGCTGGACCTGACACGCGCTCCATGTCAGCGATGTAGCCATATTAGTTATCATTAGAAACAGTTGAATCAACCAAACATACATCGCATAATCATCATAGCTTCCATATACAAACCTTAAACCAATTTTAAAATTGACTACAGAGCTTCTTTACTCTTCAAGCAGTTAAGCACCTGATATTAAAAGACAACAAAACAGGTAAAGCATATTTTTCTTAGTGGTGTGCAATTACCTAGTTATTTAAGCTTGAACCCTGGCTCCTGTACTTGGACTAGTATAATATATGATTTTAGAAGAATCAAGATGACTTTTTGAAAATCATAAACTCAAACCTAATGAAAGAACATAATAACATAGTGAAATACAAAACCTGTGAGGTGCTACTTTGTTCGCATGGAATATATTTTGGCTATGCATTGATGGGGATAACCTTACATATTGTCTGACAAACTAATACATGAAACACGTACTATTTTAAGATGGTTCGTGGCAGTTTGTAAGGCCTATTATTGTTTCTAGAGGGAAAAAAATACTAGACCGGGTTGTCCAAGAAAAAGAGCTTTCATACTGGCGATTATTGTAAATAATATATGTATCAGGAAGTATGAAACAAACGGTAGGCCACATTTTATAATACCTGTTGTGAGCAATGAAAGATGGTCAATACCTTAATTTAGGAGTAAAATTAATCATGGCAGAGAATAGGGATTAGCCTTATGTATGATAAACCATTGCCTAGAAATATAGTGGAAAGTTGGCGAGGGTTTGTTAGCATTAGCTAGCTGATACCATTTTTTTGAAGGGATGAAGAGTGCAATCATAAGGTTTTAATGCATGTACATGCTAAAACTAAAGTTGAAGTTACATTTTCTTAGACTCAATTATTTATACCATTTTTAATTTCAGGAGATGAAGAGGACATGTTGAAGCTAAGTTTAGCAAAAACTTATATTTTCCACACTCCATTATTCATATTAAGCTTTATTTTAAGCTTACATTTCTTGCACTCAATTATTTAAATAAAAATAATTTATTTTTTATATTATTTATTCGAACCTTCCATACAATTCTTAATAGAAACTAGACATTCTACCAAAATGTGCATGATTGACACAAGCTTAAATTTGGACAAATTCTGAAACCATATCTCGGATGTTCTTAGGGTATGAAGGAAGATTAACTTGAGATCATCGGTCCACTTTTTTTTTTTCGGCCAATAAGACATTAGGGTATGCACATATCTACAATGGAAATTAATATGTTTTCTAATGTGCACTTTTAGCCTCTATCACAATTTCGATCCATGTATAGGGCCGGAACTAGAGATTGACTTGGACCGAGTTCTAACCTTATACAAACCTGATCTATGTCTGAATTCGGTCAGCATGTTTGATCCAAATATCGACCTACATCAACTCATGTTGAAACTTATTTTGTCAATGTAGTAGATCTTTCTGATTGAATCAAATTAACAGTAAGTAATCATGAACCATAAGAAACATGTATGTAAATTGGACTGCAATTGACTGTACTAAAAAGATATCATGTAAAATTCTCTCAAAAAAATATATTATGTAACAAGCTATTATGCATTATCTTTAATGCCATTCTGTCGACATTAGAAGGATATGTGCATGCATCTGTATGTATCCAATATTCTAGGAACGAAATCCAGCCAAAGTTAAACGAAGACCATACTCAAATCCAAGCCGTTCACATATATTGACACCCACAGACTTTGCTAAAATAGTTGGCATTCTCCTAAGGTTAATAAACAGTTAACATGTAATTTAATATTGTCACTCGACTGTGAAGATAGATGATTAATTTCATAAATTCATAACTTAAAGCCTTGAGCAAAGAACATATTGCATTTGTTGAAGGTAAGTTCAGGTCAAAATTGAATATCAATGACCCGAATCCAAGCCTCATTTCAATAATTCGAAGATTTTTGATCCAAACCTAGCCTGTTTTTTTGGGGTGGGGGGCCGAAATTCCATAAACAAAAATCATAGGTTTATGCGAGAATAATCATGAATAAGAAAAAAAATAATAACTTGTGGGATATTTCTTGCTTTACCTGGCCGATGGAGCAAGCAGGGTAACGGGTGGGAGGGAGGGGCTTCGATCGGTGGGCCGATAGGGAGGAGGTGGTGGTCGGCTCGGGCAGCACATCGAAGATGAAGGAGGAGGGAGAGGGAGGAGGAAGAAAAGGGAGGGAGGGGCTTCGATAAGTGGGCCGGTAGGGAGGAGGTGGTGTCAGCTCGGGCAGCGCACCGGAGATGAAGGAGGAGGGAGAGGGAGGAGGAAGAAAAGGGAGGGAGGGGTTTCGATCGGTGAGCCGGAAGGGAGGAGGTGGTGGTCGGCTCGGGCAGCGCACCGGAGATGAAGGAGGAGGGAGAGGGAGGAGGAAGAAAAGGGTTAGGGGGCGGCGGCGGATGGATATCTGATGCAAACTAGGGCTCGGTCGGGGGAAAAGAGGGGAGTCCAGCAACGCTGATTCCGCCGACGCTTTTAAGTGTCAGCGGGTTGAGGTGCATACCGACGCTTTTCAAAAGCGTTGGCAGATTTCTGGTCGGGAATTGCCGATGCTTAAAAGCGTCGGCCTGTTGAGGAGCATACCGATGCTTTTCAAAAGCGTCGGTGGATTCCTGGGTGGCGACGCTTATAAGCATCGGTAAACAGGATGAATTGCTGATGCTTAAAAGCGTCGACGGGTTTCAGAGATTACCGATGCTTCCAAAAAGCATCGGCGGATTCCTGGGTCTTCCCGACACTTCACAGAAGCATCGGAAGAAAACGGTCGAGAAAACTCTATTTTACTATAGTGCTTGGAGTCGCCTACCATCATACTACCTGCACCTATTATATGATGCGATCAATGAGAACGACCGTCTCGATGTTGGAGGTGAAACATTTTAAATACATAATGATAAAAAGTTATTAACAAATATTGATAGATATTTATTAATTTATTAATAAATATTTTATAAAAATATTTATTATATAGAATGATTAATAAAATATTTTATTTATATAATATTTAAATAAAATATTAAATAAAGGAAAATAAAAGATTAAATAAATAAATATTTATTTATTATTGTGGCCTATGTCGTGCATGAGAGAGATGGCACACCACGAGCATTAAGGTAGTAATTAATGCTATCTTTGCTGCGGAGTTGGCTATTGGTAGCAGTTGCGAAGGTGGCAAGGTGTGTTGGTAGTAGAGATGTCCAGAATGATCTCCATCGCATGGCAATTGAGACAGCATCTAGAGATAGCACTGTTCATTTTCCTACTCTTATGCATAATGCTGATCGCACAAATCGTCGATGTGCATGTAGCTTTCAGCATCCAGGACGCTCACATGAAAGCACTTCATCGCTATCTCACTAACTTTGATAAAATAAATAAAATATTTTTTTAATATTTAATTTATTTTATTAATATTATTTATAATTTTTAATTTTTGTATTATATGAATAAATATTTAATTAAAAAATAATATAGATAAAATAACTCTTGGTACATTCCTGACTTCGTATATCCAGCTGTCTCCGTAGCCAAAGTCATAAGCTTCATCACATCAACAAATGCTGCTTATCAAGGAGCTACATATTGCCATACTAGCTATACTACTGTGCGGTCTGCAAGAACGATCGCTGAGATTTGGAAGGTGACATCATTTAAATATATAATAATAAAAAATATTAACAAATATTGATAAATATTTATTATTTTATTAATACATATTTATTAAAAATAATTATCAAATATAATGATTAATAATATATTTTATTTATTTTATATTTAAATAAAATGAATAAAAATAAATAATTTATTAAAATATGTTGAGAGGTAAAGAAAAAATAGGAGGGAGAGAAGGTGACCGAACAAAAAAAAAAAAAAAAAGAAAAAGAAAAAAATGGTGGTGGGAGAGTGACGAAATCAAAAGAAAGAGAAAAAGAAGATTTTGGAGGGAGAATCGCACGTTCAACACGTAATTTCTCTCTAAAACCGAACCGCATGTTCAACATGCAATTTTATCAAAAATATTTTTTAAAAAAAAGTTTGTTCCCATCTGACATCCTACTCAGCCAAAAGACGGTAGATTCATAAATATATTTGGATCAACCATACTTTTAGAAATAAAAAAAATATTATTTTAAAAAAACTCCAAAAATAGGAGACCAAAGTTTTACATTTTGTGAATAATTTTCTACTCAAACAACAATATTAAACTTTTCTTTTCGAAGAAAAATTGAGTCCGGAGGCTAGCTCCTCTAAATAAAAACCCTTGCGTGCACTCAACATATCAAAAGAGGAACCGCGGGTTTCTGATGGAAAGAGAGAAGACAGCCATGCAAGACTCGGAGCGCAGCAGGGCAAGCTGCAGGGCGAAGAAAATGACCCTCAACGGAACCACAGCTTTGGTCACCGGGGTCACCAAAGGAATCAGGTAACGAATCTGCCAACTTATTCAATCCACATCGTCAGCCACCCCATGTAGTTTTCTTTAAATTTTCATCCAAATTTCAGGACTGTATGATCTTTGTCGATTACTTAAATGGTTTTGCCTACTCGTTAAAAATGTAGATCGTGAAGTTAAGAAAAACAGAGGTCGTTAAATATGTTGAAGCTAGGTTTAGTTTGTCCATCAGTTAAGAAATAAGGAAAAGGTTGTAATACACATGTTAGATTAAAGAACTATACAGCTAAATTCATATTTCCATTCTTCCTATTGTTAAGAAATATTGGCACATTCATTTTTTATATAAATCTATATAATTTTCTCGCTCGGTGCCTTATGATTTATCAAGCTACTTTCTCATTATGTTGGGATGCACAAAGCGGATTGAACCGGTTTGGGATTTCAATTAATTCATATTTACTCATTTTAGCAATTTACCAATCACACAGGCAGATATCAAATCAGAAGGAAAGACGAGATTTAACGTGGTTCGGCAAATTTGTCTATATCCACAAAGAGGAAGGAGCAATCCACTATAATCTGTCTCCAAAATTGGGCACAAAAGAAATACAAATATTCCAATAACAATTGCAGATTTATCACAAAGAGGCAAACAAATCAAAAGGGAAGAAGAAAATAGGAGAGATCATAGAATACCAGGTTTCTAGCCTTGTCAAATCCTGTCGAGGATTCTCTGATATTTTATTTGCTCTCTAGATCGTCTTCAATATTTTTCTGAAGCTCCTGTAGCTCTCTGTTGCATCTTAGAAAAATATTTCGACCAAATTGAAGATTGAAGTATGGTACCCATGCTAATCCACTTCCCGTCCAAGCAACCGTGCTTCTCGAATCCGGCAAGGTATAAGGTTTGCTTGACGAGGAAATCAATGGCAAAAGCACGAGGATTCGACGTTGGAATCGGTGGGTGGTCCTTCAAGGAGTTGGGGTGCTCCAAAATAGAGGCGGAGGCTAGCAGGTCTCGGACTCCCACGGGAGTCGAAGATGTCCAAGACTTCTTTCACGACGTTTAGGAGTCCAGCGACCAAGACTTCTTTCGCGCGCAAACCTTCTTTCACAGTGTTTGGGAGCAAAACACGTAACAATCCTCCTCCTTGCGACCAAAAAAAATGTCTCTATCAAAAATGGATTGTAAAGCCTCCTTCTCATCACAAGCTCCGAAGGAGCATCACCAAGTACTCAAACCAATCAAGTTCAGGAATGTCCTAATGATGGGGGACAGAGATGGGTAGGATCGTTGGTGAGCCTAAAAGTCACCAAAATTAGGGTTTCATTTTTTTGGGATTTGTTTAGATAAGGGGTGGCGAAGGAATAGTGGGGATGTAGGATAAGGATCTAGATCTCATGGACTTTGGGACTCACCCTAACGAAGAGACCTCTCACCTCTAGTGCATTACACCATCTTCGATACTTGGAGGCACTAGGATGGATCTAAAAGACCACGAGGGGATAGAGAAGATGGAATGGGAAGGGGGATAACTAGGGCATCACGTCCATGCCCGAAGGCGAAGGCAAGAAGAATCACTCTTCTAAGAACTCAATTTTTTTTTCTCCAAAAACTTTTTTTTTCTACAAAGGACTGAGGGTGGTATTTATAGACCTGTCCAACTCTCATTTGAATTTGAATACAAGATAAAAAGATAGGAATGATTCAAATTCAAATACAAGATAGGATAAGATAAGCCTATCCATATCTAAATCCTAACCAACCAAATCCTAATTCAAATTTCAAATAAAAGATAAATCCTAAATTTATTCTGGATATGCTCCGAGATTCGCGCGGCTCCAAGATTCATGCTTGCTCCGGGATCGTGTTGGTGAGGTCCCCATCATTCCCCTGAGGTGGGGAAAACTCGACTCCGTCGAGTCAAGATCAGCGAAGGCTTTGATGAACGAAGTCAAGATCAGCGAGGGCTTTGATGAACTACATCTAAAGGCTCTGCTCTAAGATCTCTATAGCTCTGAAATCCATATAGCTTTGAAGATCGTACAGTAGCTTTGGAGATCATGCAGCTTTAAGGAACGTGCAGAATCTTGAATCAGCAATAAGGGAGGCACATTGCTTAAAAAAACGTGCAGCTCCCTTAAATGAAGTCGGCAGCAGGGGTGGCAACTGCTTTAAGGAACGTGAAGTGCATTCACAATCATTCTAGGGGCTATCTGCTTTGACGAGCATGCGGAACACCCAGAGGTTTCGGTCCTTGGAGGGCAGATCTGGTAGGCTCTCCTCCGGCGATAGAGCTGGAGTCAGAGTGGTGGTTTGGGGAGAGGGGAGGCACGGATCCATCCCTATGATTGACGACAGCATGGTGGGGAGAAGAAACTGGCAGGGGATTTGGAGGAGAAGACCGGTAGGGCGGCGTTGAGCGGATCTGTGACATAGGGGGTTTCGGATGGGATTGGGAGTTGGCTGAAAACATTGATGATGGTGGAGCATCGATTGCCGGTAGTGGGCGAAGAGAGGGGCAGCCGTTGGTGTTTGGCGAAGACGGGGCTTCACGAGAGGCAGAGAAAAGGGGGGGCTCGGTCTGGGTGGAGGCTAATGGAGGTGTGGGGCATCATCAGTAGTGGGAGGAGCTTTGGTGGATCTGGCTGGAAGAAGGGCAGCACGGTCGGTGATTGTTCGCCGGAGCTTGTCAAAGTTGCGACCGATGAGGACGAGGTGGAGGCCACTGCGGGCTAGCTGGACGGCGAAGGCCTTGCCGATGCCTCGGTGGAGCCGGTGACGACAGAGAAAATGGCGATGTCTAGGAGCGGAGGAGACGGAGTCGGCCTTGGCGTCTGAGGATGGTTGGGGCAGTGGCGGTGAGGATGGAGGCGGCGAGATCCTAGGCACGGTTCTGGGCATTTATAGGGAAGGAGGATTAAGTGAGGGCACGGTGGATAGGACGGAGAGGGCAGCGGCGTCACTCGCTCGACTTGGTCGGCGTGGATCTCCCGGACAGAGGGAGGCGGTGGAGTCGATTTGCCGGTAGGAGGGTGGAGAGGAGGGTACGACGAGAGCACCGAACGATGTTGCGGGCGATGAGGTGTTGATTGATCAGAGATGATGAAGCCACGGGAAGCACACCCCTCTTGAGGTTGTGGTTGATCGGAGGGGAGGCCGACGGCTAAGGCAGTGGGATGTCGGGCTACAGTGGTTCTTCCCTTGGATCCGGTGCTCCGATGATGGGTTTTGGTTGACGGGAGTTGGGAAGCGAAGGGTTGAAGGCAGCGTGGGATCTGGTTGAAACAGGGGATTTGAGGAGTTGCGAAGGTGGGTTTCTTCGGTTGAGTGTTTCTTAGATCGAAAGAAGAACAACGGTGGAACGGGTGGGAGGGATTGGCCTTGGACTGGTGACCAAGGAAGAATCTGGGGTGACGTGATTGGCACAGTGTTTAATTCGGGAGTCGCGGTGGCTGTGGGCAGCGGATCAAGAACATGGGAGAGAAAGAAAATGGCGAAGCAGTTCAGCGACGGGAAAGTGGAGAGACTCACCGTGTGGTGGGAAAGAACGGAAATCTGGGATACCCTAATTTTTTGGGCTCTGATACCAAAATTGATGGGGGACAGAGATGGGTAGGATCGTTGGTGAGCCTAGAAGTCACCAAAAATAGGGTATCATATTTTTTGGGATTTGTTTAGATAAGGGGTGGCGAATGAATAGTGGGGATGTAGGATAAGGATCTGGATCTCATGGACTTTGGGACTCACCCTAATGAAGAGACCTCTCACCTCTAGGGCATTACACCCTCCTCGATACTTGGAGGTGCTAGGATGGATCTAAAAGACCACGAGGGGATAGAGAAGATGGAATGGGAAGGAGGATAAGTAGGGCATCACGCCCATGCCCGAAGGCGAAGGCAAGAAGAATCACTTTTCTAAAAACTCAAATTTTTTTTTCTCCAAAAACTTTTTTTTTCTACAAAGGACTGAGAGTGGTATTTATAGACCTGCCCAACCCTCATTTGAATTTGAATACAAGATAAAAAGATGTGAATGATTCAAATTCAAATACAAGATAGGATAAGATAAGCCTATCCATATATAAATCCTAACCAACCAAATCCTAATTCAAATTTCAAATAAAAGATAAATCCTAAATTTATTCTGGATATGTTTCGAGATTCGCACGGCTCCAAGATTCATGCTTGCTCTGAGATTCATGCTGGTGAGGTCCCCATCACCTAAACTTGACCACTGGAATTGGTTTAGTGATACCTGACATCCACATGCTTAGTGCGTTCATGATACATCTGATCTCTGGCAAGATGTAAAGCACTCTACCTGTCACAGTGAATAACCAAACAATTCTACTTGAAATCCAAATCTTGTACTAACCCTCTTAGCCAGATAGCTTCCTTTGTTGCCTCTGTCAATGCTATATACTCTGTCTCTGTAGTAGACAAAGCAACTATAGATTGCAAAGTAGCCTTCTAACTAATTGCACAACCAGAGAGAGTAAATACATATCTGGTCAATGACCTCCTCCTATCCAAGTTACAAGCGTAATATGAATCATAAAATCCTGTAACAATGCAACCACTCTGTTCGAAGAATACCAATCCCAAATCAGAAGTGCCTTTCAAGTATCTAAGAATCCATTTCACAGCTAACCAGTGAGCTTTTCCAGGCTTGTCCATATATTTGCTCACTACACTAACTTCTTGTGAAATATCAGGACGAGTGCACACCATTGCATACATGATACTGCCAACTGCACTCGTATAAGGCACTTTAGACATATACTTCTCCTCATCCTCAGTCTGAGGAGAATCCCTGGCAAATAACCAAAAATGACTGGCAAAAGGAGTAATGACTGGCTTAGCTGTAGACATACCATATCTGTCTAAGACTTTCTCAATATAATCATGTTGAGTAACAAATAGTCTACATAATTGCCTGTCACGAATGATCTCCATCCCAAGTATCTTCTTTGCCGGTCCAAGGTCCTTCATCCCAAATGCGATACTAAGCTCAGCTTTCAGCTTTTGAATGACTGATATATCCCTGACTACAATCATCATGTCATCCACATATAATAATAAGTAACAAAAGGACCCATTTGAAAACTGTTGATGATACACGCAACTATCATATGAAGATCTTTTAAAGTCATGGTCGATCATAAACCTATCAAATTTGCGGTACCATTATCTTGGAGACTACTTCAAACCATACAAAGACCTTTTGAGCAAGCATACATGATCTTCTTTATCTGAAGCCTCAAAACCAGGTGGCTGTTGCATATAAATCTGCTTCTCCAAATCACTATGTAGAAAAGCTGTCTTGACATCTAGCTGTTCTAACTCCAAATTCTGAGAAGCAACTAAAGCAAGGAACACACGAATAGAAGAGTGTTTAACCACAGGAGAAAATTCATCCTTATAATCAATACCCTCTCTTTGACTGTAACCCTTAGCCACCAACCTTGCCTTATATTTCAAATCCTGAGGAGTAGCTCCTTCTTTCTTCTTGAAGATCCATTTGCAGCCAATTTTTTTCTTGCCCTTAGGTAATCTGACTAATTTCCAAGTCTGATTCTTTTCCAAAGACTGAAGCTCTTCTACCATAGCCATGGTCCATTGCTCAGCCTGTGAACTACCATTTGCTTCTTGAAATATGGTCGGCTCATCACCTATAGTGTTTGTAATATTCAGAGTATAATATACTAACTCAGCACAAGCAGAATCCTCAAAACCATACTTTTGAGGTACTCTGATATGTCGCCTGGTTCTTCGAGTAGCAATACTATCATCTTGAACTTGACCACGTACAATAACCTCCTCCTGAGTCTGTAACTCTGGATCTGTCTGCTGATGCTATTCATTTTGAATATCACCTGTAGGTTGCAACTGCTATGATCTAACAGTCTGATTAATATCAACAATAGTCCTATCCTGTTGATCTTGAACCTGATCTCCTGGTGAAGAACTTGGCTATAGCTGCCATGAAAGAGTGGCTGACTCATCAAAAGTCACATCCCTACTAACTAGAAAATCCTGGGATCCGGGCTCTATGCACCATAATCTGTAGCCCTTCACCCCATATGCATATCCAAGAAATATGCATTTCTTAGCCCTGGGATTCAGCTTTCCATCTTTGACATGAACATATGCTGAACACCCAAATACTCTAAGAACTGAATAGTCTGCAGGTCTACCTGTCCACATCTCTTCCGGAGTCTTCATATTCAATGTAGATGCTGGAGATCGATTTATAATAAAGCAAGCTGTATGTGCAGCCTCTGTCCAGAAATCTCTACTCAATCCAAAACTTGATAGCATAGATCTGACTCTTTCCAGTAGTATGCGATTCATGCATTCTGCCACACCATTTTGCTGAGGAGTATTCATAGTGGTCCTATGCCTGACAATGCCCTCTGACTTGCAAAAGTCATTAAACTCTGTAGAACAAAATTCAAATCCATTATCAGTCCGGAAGGTTTTCACCTTCCTCTTAGTTTGCCTCTCAACTATAGCCTTCCACCCTTTAAAAGTGTGAAACACATCACTTTTATTTTTGATAGTATAAATCCAGACTTTGCGGGAGTAGTCATCAATCAAAGTGAGCAAATATCTAGATCCATCCTTGGATGTTACTAGGGCAGGTCTCCATAGGTCAGAATGAATGTAATCCAATATACCTGCTGTCCTGTGCACGCCTGAAATAAAGCTGACTCTGTGTTGTTTTCCAAATATGCAATGCTCACAGAATCCAAGTGTACCAACTTTCTGACCTCCTAGCAGACCACGTCTGCTTAGCTCTTGTAAACCTTTATCTGACATGTGGCCTAATCTTTGATGCTATAACTGTGTCAATTGAACAATAGAGGAATATGCTGAAGAAGCCTCACCAACCACTATAGTGCCATCCAAATAATAAAGAGTGCCACTCAATTTACCTCTTAACAAAGTCAATGCATCTTTACTAATTGTAATAGATCCTCTATCCCATCTGCCCTCAAAACCTGCAATATCAAGAGCATTTATCGAGAGCAGATTTCTTTTCAATTGGGGAACATATCTGACATCATCCAAAGTCACCATAGTATTTGCATGAGATTTGATCTGAACTGTACCAATTCCTTTCACTTTACAGATGGCATTATCCCCAAGAAGAACAGAGCCTCCATCACAGGATCTAAAAGAAGTGAACCATTCTTTATGGTGTGTCATGTGGAAAGATTCTCCAGAGTCTACGATCCAGGTATCAGCCTAACTGACACTGCATGCAGCTGTAAATACTGCATCATCTGCAACACTACTATGATTTTCTGAAGTAACTGCAACTGATGCCGAATCTGAGATTGTTCATTTTTCTTTCTGTTCCTTCTCTTTCTTGGACTGTAGAAGTCTACACTCATTTTTCCAGTGGCCTGGTTTCTTGCAGTAATGGCAAACTCCGAGTCTTTTAGACCTAGACTTTGATCTTGTCTTGGACTTGTTTCTACCTTGTCCACCTGTTCTTTGCTCATCTCTATCTCTGACAGTAAGTCCTTGTACCATATTTGGAGCCTGATGCTCCAACTGTACTTTCAACCTGAGCTTATTGGATAACAAAGTGGCTTCAACCTCATCGAGACTTATAGTCTCTCTTCCATAGAGCATGGTAGTAGTAATATTTTCATAGGACTTAGAAAAAAAATAAATCAGGATCAAAGCCTTGTCTTCCTCATCAACATTAACACCAATATTCGCCAAATCGAGCAGGAGCTTATTATAATCATCCAAGTGATCCTTGAGTGAGGTCCCTTCCGTCATACGGAATGTGTGTAGCTTGCCCCTCAAATACAGCCTATTTGTAAGAGATTTAGCATATACAAAGTGTCTAACTTTTCCCATACACTTTTAGTTATAACAAGATCCACCACATTGCGGAGAACTTTATCACTCAGTCCCGAAAACAGAGTCTCAAGTGCTATCTCATTCATCTCCTCTTTTGCAGCCTCTGTATCACCTGAAATTGTATCCATACCTTTGAGGGCTATTGACACGCCCTCCTTGACCAGCAGATATTTCATTCTCACCTTCCATAGTGCAAAATCACCTGTGCCATCAAATATCACCACCTCATGCCTAGAGGTAGTAGAATGAAAAATAATTGCCTCAGGAGCCGTAGAAGAATTTGGTTGCCCGTCAGATGCCATCCTAGTGCTTTGATACCAATTGTTGGGATGCGCGCAGCGGATTGAACCAGTTTAGGCTTCCAATTAATTCCTGTTTACTCACTTTAGCAATTTACCAATCACACATGTAGATATCAAATCAGAAGGAAAGACGAGATTTAATGTAGTTCGGCAAATTTGCCTACATCCACACAGAGGAAGGAGCAATCCACTATAATCTGCCCCCAAAATTGTACATAAAAGAAATACAAATATCCCAATAACTATTGCAGATTAATCACAAAGAGACAAACAAATCAAAAGGGATGAAAAAAATAGGAGAGATCACAGAATACCAGGTTTCTAGCCTTGTCAAATCATGTCGAGGATTCTCTGATATTTTATTTGCTCTCCGGATCGTTTTCAATATTTTTCTAAACCTTCTGCAGCTCTCTGTTGCATCTCAGAAAAATATTTCGGCCAATTTGAAGATTGAAGTATGGTACCCACGCTAATCCACTTCCTGTCCAAGCAACCGTGCTTCTCGAATCCGGCAAGATATAAGGTTTGCTTGATGAGGAAATCAATGGCAAAAGCACGAGGATTCGACGTTGAAATCAGTGGGTGGTCCTTCAAGGAGTTGGAGTGCTCCTAAATAGAGGCGGAGGCCAACAAGTCTCGGACTCCCATGGAAGTCGAAGACGTCCAAGACTTCTTTCACGGCGTTTGGGAGTCCAGCGACCAAGACTTCTTTCGCGCGCAAACCTTCTTTCCCAATATTTGGGAGCAAAACACGTAACACATTAGAAGAAGTATATTTAGATTTTCAGAAAGTTTATAGTATAATTGTTTTCCTAGTGAAAGAAAGATTAATTCTACGGTGGGTAAAACTCCGAGATAAATTAGAGCACACAGCATGCATGTTCTCTTCATGAATAGAAAATGAACAAAGAATGAGACTAAATAGATAAAATAAATAACTGGAAATTAATCATTATAATGAAGAGCAAAAATTCCTAATCTTGCTGGCATATGCCATCTAAACAAAATACATGCCTGATACACTGCATTCAATGATCATGGTATTGCCTTTTTTTCTTTTGATGTATCATGGTATTACTTGTTGATACTATTTGTTTGCCAAAAAGTATAGATTAATGATGTCAGGCATGGTCAATAGCTTAGAATTATATATATTTCTGAGAAATAGGATGTGAACATATGGAAGGATTATAGTTGCTTTTATAAACTTATGTTTTTCATTTTTTTATATCAGAAATACCCTGTTTGGAATTATGGTTTGCATCATAATTTCTACGCTTCTCTGAAATTTAAACTTCCCGAAACTCTAATATTGCAAACCCAGTCTTTTTAAACTCACGTAGCAATGGAGATATTTAAGTTTCTCCGGTCTGCAAGTGGTTCAGTGAGAAGACAATATCAGGAACTTTGGATTACTGCTATAAAATTTATTCTCATTTACACGAGGGCACCTGATAATGGTTTACACCTCCTTGATTGCTCATCAAAACCGAGCTCATGAAGTTGCCTAACGTTGTTTTGCCTCTGTGATCGATGTAAATGAGATGTTCGATAACATTCCAGGCATGCCATAGTTGAAGAATTAGCTGGATTTGGTGCAACCGTGCATTCATGTTCTAGGAATGAAGCAGAGCTCAACAAATGCTTCGAACGTTGGAAAAGTCTCAACGTTCATGTAACCGGATCAGTTTGCGATATCCCTTCCCAAACCGAAAGAGAGAAACTAATGGAGGGTGTATGTTCCATTTTCCAGGGAAAGCTCAATATTCTGATAAGTTTCGAGCAATATTGCACTAAATCCCGTTAAAAAAATCTATAACAAAAGATAAAAAATAAATATGGATATATGTAAGATATGGGCCTGGGCTGAAGTCGGCAGACCCAGCCGACTTCAACCCAGACTGAAAAAAAAAAAAGAGTCGGACGGGATGAAGAAACCGGAACAGGGAGCCGAGTTTGCCCTCGCCGGCCGGAGTTTTCGCAGGAAAACCGGTGGGAGAATCGTGAGGGGAGTGGGAGTTGATCGGTGATGGGTTTTGGATGGATTGGGACTCGGTGATAGAGTTTTACACGGCGAGGGACTCTCGTAGTTTTTTTTAAAAATCCCTCACCGCCGCCTCTCGAGCCACCCTCACACTCTCTCTCCCTCTCCGACGAACGACTGGAAGCTCTCCTACGTTGCCCGGTGAGTCTCTTCCAATTATTTTCAATTTTTTTTGGAAAATTCTTGGTTGTTTGGATTTTTCCTGTTCGTTCTGGATTTGTTCGCCGCTGTCGCCGCCGCCACCATCGCCGCCTGCCATTGGTCCGTGAGGGCCCTGCGACAACCACGGGGTGGTTGCCGGCAGGTGGGGGGGGGGGGGTTGAGAGGTCGGGTCGGCCGTAGAAGGAAACGGCTGAAGAAGAGACGCAGGTGTTCGGGAGAAAGAAAAGAAAAGAGAAAGAAAAAAAAAAATTCTGTACGGCTAGGAAAAAAAATTAATAATAAAAATAAAATAATATATATATATATATATATATATATATATATATATATGATAAGAGGAGAGAGAAGGAGGAGAGAGAAAGAGGAGAGAGAAGGAGGAGAGAGAAGGAGGAGAGAGAAAGAGGAGAGAGAAGGAAGGGAGAGAAGGAAGAGAGAGAAAATCGGGGATTTTTTCAAGATTTGAGAAAAAATTGAGAATTTAGTTTTAATTAAAATTATTTATCTATGTAGAGAATCAGTCTCCTGAGCGGGGAGGCATCGCGCCGATTTCGGATACAGAGTAGTTCAGGTGTGGATAGTTGGTTTTGAGAGGTAAGGACATCTAAACTCGATCAACCGTAATATATTTTACATGACCTGATTTGATCCGAGCATATATTAAATATTTTTCATGCATGGTAATTTTCGGATAACATGATTTGATTTTTGGGTTACGGAACGAGTTTGTTGTTGATGTTGTTTGCATTTGCCGAGTGATCTTGAAATGTGTTTGATCGTGATATCGATCGTTGGAAAGTGACATGATCTGACTATGTGAGAAGAAATGATAAAGTATTAAGTAAACTGGTGTTTGGACTAGCCATGCCACGGCGGTACCGTGGTTTCTTAGTGTGCCCGTCACAGGCTGGAGTGTGACAATTTGTGTGCCAGTCACAGGCTGGAGTGTGACAACAGTGTGCCCGTCACAGGCTGGAGTGTGACAACAGTGTGCCCGTCATAGGTTGGAGTGTGACAATAGTGTGCTAGTCACAGGCTGGAGTGTGACCGTGGCTAGTCTAGAATCCTAAAGATAATGGTTAAATATTGGAAATTCTAAAAGAAAAAAAAATGTAAAATTTCCAAAGTTTTTAGTTATACATGAAATCTGAGTAGTTGATTTCGTCACATGTTATACTAATGTTTTGCCGTTTTCATATACATGTATATTATTATTGGTGATCATTTGGAACCCTTATTGGGCTATGTAGCTCACTCCCTATCATTTGTTTTCTTTTAGAGAACCAGG
Organism: Areca catechu; assembly: GCA_021397845.1. NCBI lineage: Eukaryota > Viridiplantae > Streptophyta > Magnoliopsida > Arecales > Arecaceae > Areca > Areca catechu. The sequence goes on along the minus strand of CM038040.1, from coordinate 3,200,770 downwards.
ATCTTAAAGAGGATCTGGGCTGGGCGTGAGACGGAGCTTCATAATTGTTGAGCTAGTTAGTTAGTTAGTTTCGGTTACTAATGTTGTGATTCAATAGACCATTTAATGACATTGATTTAAATACTGAATTGTACATTGGTTATTGGATTGTTTATATAATATTAATTTAACTCGGATATGTTTGAATTGTTATGTACCTAGGTCTTGCATAATCTCTAGGATAAAACCTAGGGTTTGTGCGGCCGGTCACGTAGCCGATTCCGGTACTGGATTCAGGGCGTGACAGAGTGGTATCAGAGCAAACCAGGTTCTAGGATCTTAGGATATAAGCTCAACGAGAGAGAGTGTGGGTTGATCCATATGTGGGGTAGATATTATGTCATGATTGTTTTGACCATCTGAGTGTTAGTTGTATACTAACAACGATTGGTGTAGGTTTTCCATGGCACGTGGTAGTGGACGTGGACGTGTTAGGAGGCCCACAAGATTTGCGGATGGAGCAAATGCTTGGGATCCTATTGAGCAGCATGAGAATGCTGGAGCCTTATCTGATAATGAAGAACATCCACAAGACCCAATGCCGAATCTGATGAACAACACTAGTGATGAGGAGCATCCCCATGAACCAGTGCCCAATCCTTTGGATAACACCCCGGAGACTGGAACTGCTGAAACAGGAACACCGGTTGGATCTGGAGTTCAGCCTGGGGACCAGATGGGTCTTCCTCAGCTATTACAAATTTTAGTGCAGCAGCAAGCTACTGCAAGAGCTGATACACTAAGATTTATGGAAGCCCAACAGCAACAGCAGCAATTTATGCAACAATTATTATTACAACGACAACAGCCAGAAGTCAGAATTCCTTAAGAATGGCCAATTACATTAATAAAATTCAAGAAGTATGCACCACCGGTATTCAAGGAGACTTCTGATCCCATGGAGGCAGAGGGATGGCTTAAAGCTGTTGAGAAAGTTTTCCAAGCCTTGCGGTGTCCAGAAGAGGAGAAGGTTACATTCGCTACCTTTTTATTGCAAGATGAGGCAGCTGCTTGATGGGAGCTGGAGCTTGGAAAACAAGGACCAAATGTTACACCTTTTACCTGGATAGATTTTAGAAAGGTTTTCTATGAGAGATATTTTCCTCAAAGTGTTCGAATACAAAAATTTCGTGAATTTGATCGCTTGGATCAAGGTACTTTAACTGTTTCTCAGTATGCCTCAAAGTTTGAGGAATTGTCGAGATATGCTCCATCACTCTTAACTGATGAAGGGATCCGAGCCAGAAAATTTGAAAACGGACTTAGAAGTCGGATCCAGCATCAAGTGATTGCTTTTGAGCTACCAACTTATAAAGAGGTTGTTAATAAAGCATTAATTATAGAAAGGGGATTGGATGTGGCTCAAGCTGAAAGAGAAAAAGCATTAAAGAAGAGATCAGGAACAAGAGGGAAACAAGGCCAATCCTATAAAGGTACCAATACAAAAACAAGGAAGCTTGACAATGTTACTTCAGATGACAAGACTCAACCAAAGAGTGACGTCAAGTGCTTTAAGTGTGGTGGTTCCCATTATAAGCGGGATTGTACGTGGCCAGATGAGTGGAAGTGCCATAACTGTGGTAAACCGGGACATAAGGCAGTTGTGTGTCCCTCTAGTCAGGGGTCACAGCACCAATTACCTCGTGGAAAATAGCAACTTGAAGGACAACAGAAATCAGTAACTCAGGGACGGGTTTATGCACTCACCCAGCAGGATGCTAATGCATCAAATTCTGTAGTGACAGGTATGATCAAATTATTTTCCAGTAATGTTTATGTTCTTTTTGATACTGGCGCTACACACTCTTTCGTATCTGTTAGATTGGTTAGGAAAAATAATGAGTTAACCCCGACATCTTTAGAATTTGAACTCTGTATTTCCACTCCTAGTGAGGATGTTTTTGTGGTTAATCAAATCTGCAAGAAATGTATATTGAATATCGAAGGTAGAACAATGGAAGCCGATTTGATAGTCATGGATATGAAAGATTTCGATATAATCCTTGAGATGGATTGGCTGGCAGCAAATCATGCTTTCATCAACTGTTTTGAGAAAATTATGAAATTTCAAATTCCTGATCAGTCAGAGTTCTATTTTAAGGGTAACAAGTTAACCCTTATGAGGAGGGTAATTTCGGCTTTTATTGCCAAGCGACTTCTCAGACAATGTTGTGAAGGATTTCTGGCAACGGTAATAGATACTCGACAGCAGGAGCTTAAGCTGGAAGACATACCCATTGTGAAAGAATTTACGGAGGTCTTTCCCGATGATCTACCAGGATTACCTCCTAATAGAGAGATTGAGTTCTCTATCGATCTTATACCAGGTACAGGTGCCATCTCCAAAACTCCTTATAGAATGGCTCCGGCAGAATTAAAAGAACTTAAAGGAGCAATTGCAAGAACTGTTGGATAAAGGATTTATCAGACCTAGCGTGTCTCCCTGGGGTGCTCCAGTCTTATTTGTAAAGAAGAAGGATGGAAGTTTTTGGCTTTGCATTGATTATCGAAAATTGAACAAAGTGACTATAAGGAACAAATATCCCTTACCAAGGATTGATGATCTATTTGATCAATTACAGGGAGCACAGGTATTCTCAAAAATTGATCTTCGTACTGGTTATCATCAATTAAAGATAAAGACAGAGGATGTACCAAAGACAGCTTTTAGAACCAGATATGGACACTATGAATTTTTGGTTCTACCTTTTGGTCTGACAAATGCACCTGCAGTTTTCATGGATCTCATGAACCGAGTGTTTAGATCATATCTGGATCAATTTGTAGTAGTATTTATTGATGATATATTGATATACTCAAAAAGTCTACAGGCACATGAAGAGCACTTAAAGATAGTATTACAAATATTCAAGGAGGAGAAATTATTTGCCAAGCTAAAAAAATGTGACTTTTGGTTGGACAGAATTTCCTTCCTTGGCCATGTTATTTCTAAGGATGGTATTTCTGTGGATCCAAATAAAGTAGAAGCAGTGGTAGAGTGGGAGAGACCCACCAATGTGTCTGAAGATCATAGTTTCCTGGGAATGGCAGGATATTATCAAAGATTTATTGAAGGATTTTCTCTTATTGCTATACCCTTAACTCGCCTGACCCAGAAACGAACAAAATTTGAATGGACAGATGATTGTGAGCAGAGTTTTCAAGAATTGAAGAAACGGTTAATCACTGCCCCAGTATTGACTGTTCCTGCGGAGACAGGGAAGTTTTGCATATATAGTGATGCATCCCGAAAGGGTCTCGGTTGTGTACTAATGCAAAATGGAAAGGTGATAGCCTATGCTTCTAGACAGCTGAAATCATGTTAGTCAAATTATCCCACTTATGACTTGGAGTTAGCAGCTGTAGTTTTTGCTTTAAAAATATGGAGACATTACCTGTATGGTAGTCGTTATGAAATCTTTACAGATCATAAAAGTTTAAAATATATATTTACTCAAAAGGAATTGAACTTGAGACAGAGAAGATGGTTGGAACTATTAAAGGATTATGATCTGACTATCAACTACCATCCAGGAAAGGCAAATGTTGTAGCAGATGCCCTGAGTAGGAAAACCCCGAGTAAGTTGGCAACTTTAATTACTAATCAAAAGCATATCATAATGGATCTGGAAAGATCAGAGATCGAGGTACGAATTCATAATTCTGGGATTTAATTAGCAAATATTATGGTACAACCTATCCTGATTGACAAAATTAAAACAGCTCAGAAGGAAGATTTAGACCTTCAGAAAATTAGAGAGATAGTTGAGTCTGGTGTGCAATCTGAATTTACTATTAATGAAGATGGTATCTTGAGATTTGGTAACAGATTATGTGTTCCTAAACTTCCAGAATTAAAGAATGAAATTATGGAAGAAGCACATAGTTCAGTATATACGATGCATCCGGGTAGTACAAAAATGTATCGAGATCTACATGAAAACTTTTGGTGGTCTGGTATGAAGAAAGATATAGCTCAGTATGTGGCTAAATGTTTGGTGTGTCAACAGGTAAAAGCTGAGCATCAAAGATCTGCTTGACCATTGCAGTCTCTTGCGATTCCTCAGTGAAAATGGGAGCACATTACCATGGACTTTGTGACAGGTTTACCTAAAACCCCTAAGGGAAATAATGCGATGTGGGTGATTGTGGATCGACTAACGAAGTCAGCTCATTTCTTATCTTTTCGTATCGGACTCTCTTTGAAAAAATTAGCAAACTTGTACATAGAACAAATTGTGAGACTACATGGGATTCCAATTTCTATAGTATCGGATCGAGACAGTATGTTTGTTTCACAATTTTGGAAGAGTCTTCATAAAGCATTGGGGACCAAATTAAGTTTTAGTACAGCTTTTCATCCCCAAACCGATGGACAGTCTGAGTGAACCATCCAAATTCTGGAAGACATGTTGAGAGCTTGTGTTATGGATTTGGGTGGTGCTTGGGACTGTCATCTATCGTTAATAGAATTTGCCTACAATAATAGTTATCAAGCCAGTATTCAAATGACGCTTTTTGAGGCTTCATATGGTAGAAAGTGTAGATCTCCTATCTGCTGGGATGATGTAGGAGAAAGAAAATTATTAGGTCCAGAAATAGTGCAACAAACAGTGGAGAAGGTACAAATGATCAGAGAACGTTTGCGTACTGCTCAAAGCCGACAGAAAAGTTATGCTGATAAGAAACGAAGAGAGCTGGAATTCAATGTTGGTGATCATGTCTTTTTGAAAGTGTCTTCCACTAAGAGTGTGATGAGATTTGGTGTACGAGGCAAGTTGAGCCCAAGATTTGTGAGACCATTTAAAATTTTGGATAAGGTTGGTGAGGTGGCCTACCGATTAGCGCTACCACTAGTTATATCTGGAGTGCACAACGTGTTTCATGTATCTATGTTACGGAAATACATTCCTGATCCTAATCATGCAATAGATTATGTGCCTTTGCAACTTCAAGAGGATTTGACCTATGAGGGGGTGCCTTTACGAGTTGTCGACAGTAAGGAACAAGAATTGAGACATCGAATCATACCTTATGTGAAAGTGCAATGAAGCAATCACAGTGAAAGAGAAGCTACATGGGAACTTGAAGCAGATATGCGAACAAAATATCCACAGCTTTTCGGAATACCAGGTACGTAAATTTCGAGGACGAAATTCTTTTAACGGGGGGAGAATGTAAGATATGGGCCTGGGCTGAAGTCGGCAGACCCAGCCGACTTCAACCCAGACTGAAAAAAAAAAAGAAGAGTAGGACGGGATGAAGAAACCGGAACAGGGGAGCCGAGTTTGCCCTCGCCGGTGGAGTTTTCGTCGGAAAACTCGGTGGGAGAATCGTGAGGGGAGTGGGAGTTGATCGGTGATGGGTTTTGGATGGATTGGGACTCGGTGGTAGAGTTTTACATGGCGAGGGACTCTCGTAGTTTTTTAAAAAAATCTCTCACCGCCGCCTCTCGAGCCACCCTCACGCTCTCTCTCCCTCTCCGACGAATGACTGGAAGCTCTCCTACGTTGCCCGGTGAGTCTCTTCCAATTATTTTCAGTTTTTTTTGAGAATTTTTTGGTTGTTTGGATTTTTCCGATTCGTTCTGGATTTGTTCGTCGCTGTCGCCGCCGCCGCCATCGTTGCCGCCTGCCATTGGTCCATGAGGGCCCTGCGACAACCACGGGGTGGTTCCCGGCAGGTGGGGGGGTGAGAGGTCAGGTCGGCCGAAGAAGGAAACTGCTGAAGAAGAGACGCAGGTGTTCGGGAGAAAGAAAAGAAAAGAGAAAGAAAAAAAGAAAGAAAAAAAAAGGGGGGGTTTCTATACGGCCAGGAAAAAAATTAATAATAATAATAAAATAAAATAATATATATATATATATATATGATAAGAGGAGAGAGAAGGAGGAGAGAGAAAGAGGAGAGAGAAGGAGGAGATAGAAGGAGGAGAGAGAAAGAGGAGAGAGAAGGAAGGGAAAGAAGGAAGAGAGAGAAAATCAAGGATTTTTTCAAGATTTGAGAAAAAAATTGAGAATTTAGTTTTAATTAAAATTATTTATCTATGTAGAGAATCAGTCTCCTGAGCGGGGAGGCGTCGCGCCGATTTCGGGTACGGAGTAGTTCAGGTATGGATAGTTGGTTTTGAGAGGTAAGGACTTTTAAACTTGATCAACCGTAATATATTTTATATGACCTGATTTGATCCGAGCATATATTAAATATTTTTCATGCATGGTAATTTTCGGATAACATGATTTGATTTCCGGGTTACAGAACGAGTTTGTTGTTAATGTTGTTTGCATTTGCCAAGTGATCTTGAAATGTGTTTGATCGTGATATCGATCGTTGGAAAGTGACATGATCTGACTATGTGAGAAGAAATGATAAAGTATTAAGTGAACTGGTGTTTGGACTAGTCATGCCACGGCGGTACCGTGGTTTCTCAGTGTGCCCGTCACAGGATGGAGTGTGACAATTTATGTGCCAGTCACAGGCTGGAGTGTGACAATAGTGTGCCCGTCACAGGCTGGAGTGTGACAATAGTGTGCCTGTCACGGGCTGGAGTGTGACAATAGTGTGCCAGTCACAGGCTGGAGTGTAACCGTGGCTAGTCCAGAACCCTAAAGATAATGGTTAAATATTGGAAATTCTTAAAGAAAAAAAAATGTAAAATTTCCAAAGTTTTTAGTTATACATGAAATCTGAGTAGTTGATTTCATCACATGTTATACTAATGTTTTGCTGTTTCCATATACATGTATATTATTATTGGTGATCATTTGGAACCCTTACTAGGCTATGTAGCTCACTCCCTATCATTTGTTTTCTTTCAGAGAACCAGGATACTTAAAGAGGATCTGGGCTGGGCGTGAGACGGAGCTTCATAATTGTTGAGCTAGTTAGTTAGTTAGTTTCGGTTATTGATGTTGTGATTCAGTAGACCATTTAATGACATCGATTTAAATACTGAATTGTACATTGGTTATTGGATTGTTTATATAATATTAATTTAACTCGGATATGTTTGAATTATTGTGTACCTAGGCCTTGCATAATCTCTAGGGTAAAACCTAGGGTTTGTGCGGCCGGTCACGTAGCCGATTCCGATACTAGATTCGGGACATGACAATATAGATAGATAACTATCCCATCAATCAATATTCAAATTTCAATTATATTTATAATTTTATTTAATTTTATATAGCACTCATAATTTTTTAAAAAATATATATAATCATGTTAATATGTTATTACATTAATTTACCATCCATTTAGTAATATGTTTAAGTTTATGGTTGTAAATTATGTATCTAATTTATATCGATATTTATATTCATACTTCTAATATCTAATTTATTTCTATATCCATTTATAATAAATATGAATATAATTTTTTATATTCAATTAGTATTAATATTAATATTTATATTTATATTTATTAAATAAAATAAAAATGATATATCCGATCTGTATTCCTAACATAATCAACGATATCAATTACTGTAGGCTCTACCATGTCACGGACACTAGCAATGCATCACTTTTTTGGTATATAATAAAGAGCCACCTGCCACCTGCCATGCTGAGTTAGGGCTATCTCCTTTCCAATATAAAGCCTTGCGCATACACCGGAAAGCAAGAGGAGGGGAACGGGATTCTGATGGAAAGAGAGAAGACAGCCATGGAAGACACACAGAGTTGCAGGGTCAGAAACATGGCAAAAAAATGGTCCCTCGATGGAACGACAGCTTTGGTCACTGGAGGCACCAAAGGAATTGGGTAAGGAATCTGCTAACTTGTCCTATCCACATAGTCAGCCATCCCATGCCGTTTTCCTTCAATCTTCATCCAAAAATCTCCAAACTGTATGATCCTTTGCTGATGACTTAAAATGGTTTTGTCAAAAAGCTGAGATCGTAGATGATACATAAAAAAAATGGGTAGATACTGACGCATGGTTTAGTCTGTTGATCCATTAAGAAAAGAAGAAAAGTTCGTAATACATATGTTAGATTAAAGAAATAGAAGGCTAAATTCATTTATCCTTTCTTTCTGTTGTTGAGAAATATTGGCATATTCATTTTTTTATATCATTTTCTATAATTTCCTCGTTCGTTGCCTTATGGTTGTTTATCACGCTACTTTCTCATTAGAAGAATTATATTCAAATTTTTAAAAGGTTTATAGTATGATTGTTTTATTAGTAAAAGAAAGTTTAATACTGGAACTTTCTAAATTTTTATTTGCTGATTCCCACGAATGTATTTATTCTAGAATGGGTTTAATAAATCCGGTTTACCAAAAAAAATTAATAATAATAAAAGCTCAAAGCTAGGGTGGGTAGAACTCAGATAAATTAGGACGCAGAACATGTATGTTCTGTTCATCAATTAAAAATGAACAAAAAATGAGACTGAGTAGATTACATAAATTACCAACATCCATTGAAGTGGACCTGAAAGATGGTCGGTCCATCACTACGTCTGAGACGGCTCTCTGCTACTCTCTCGCTGCAGCCATCTCTTTTCAGCCTGATCAAGAAGCTTGTCTCTTCGCCAATGATCGCATTCAGATTATCCTCTGTCTGGATTGTTTCAGAAGTTCCTTGATGAATCAAAATTTCTTAATATCTGCTATTTTCCTTTCTGTTAACAGCAGGACACCTTGCCTTGCTGTTTATTTTCTGTACACATTCTTGTACATTATATTTATCCTGCCTCCCTTATCCTTTAAAAAATAAGAAAGAATACATAAAAGTAAATAACTGGAAATTAAGTGCTACAATGGAGGGCAAAAATTCCAAATCTTGCGGGCCTACACCATCTGGACAAAGCAGATCGATGTCTGGTACGCTAAATTTAATGATCGGAGTATTGGTTCTTGATACCATCCGTACCTTACATAGAATTATATCTTGTTCTGGGAAAACGGAGAGTGAACATATGAAAGGATTACAGTTGCCTCTCCAAACATAAGTTTTTTTCTCTTTTTTTCTAATATAGAAATCCCCTGTTTGAAAGTATGGTTCACATTATAATTTAAACCCTTCTCCGAAATTTGTATGACTTGAAATTCCAATGTCATAAAAACATTCCAGGCACGCCATAGTTGAAGAATTAGCTGGATTTGGGGCAACCGTACACACATGTTCTAGGAGTGAAGCGGAGCTCAGCAAATGCCTGGAACGATGGAAAAGTCTCAACATTCATGTTACTGGATCAGTTTGCGATGTCTCTTCTCGAGCCCAAAGAGAGAAACTAATGGAGCGTGTCCATTCCATTTTCCAGGGGAAACTCAATATCCTTGTAAGTTTCGAGCAGTATTACACACACTGTTTCGTTTTAAAGGTCAATACCAGAAAACAAAAACAGGCCAAATAACTTGTAATGAATGATGGAACCGTGAAAAACAAACAGATCTCTTGTAACAAGTAATGCTCATCAAACTTGTTTCATACTGTAAGCATTGTTGCATTTGATGGAGTTATGAGGCCGACCAGCTGGTTGTTGCACATCCTGCATCAGCTGTTACTCTTCCATTTAGGTAGGTCACGGCTTTGATGGGGAGTCTCCTAGCGTTTATTGTTTACATACCTGTAAATTTTCTTTTCATTAATTTCTACCTACTCCACCGTACCATTCCTTGATGCCTGCTCTTCCAGCCTATATGTCCGTGGGTGACAACCTAGAAGGTACCAGTCCAACCTAAATCATGTCGTAAATAATTAAGTTCATGCCTGGTTTCCGTAACTGACTGCTGAGCCTAATTTACTGGTGTATGAATCCATTCCATCCATGTAACAAAGTCGTGGTTTCCCCATGCAGGTTAACAATGCAGGGACGGGCATTGGGAAACCAGCTGTGGATTTCACTGCTGAAGAGTATTCGTTTCTTATGGCTACCAACTTGGAATCAGCTTTCCATCTGAGCCAACTAGCTCACCCTCTTCTGAAGGCATCAGGGGCAGGCAGCATCGTGTTCATCTCCTCAGTTGCAGGGGTTTTAGCCTTACCAACTTTATCCATTTATTCAGCAACTAAAGGTATATATCCTAAGATGAGGCATAAAACTGTGGATCTCCCACTTTTCATGACTTTCTTATCTGCTATATTCTCCAGGAGCACTGAATCAGCTCACGAAAAATTTGGCTTGTGAGTGGACAAAAGACAATATCCGAGCCAACTGTGTTGCTCCAGGATTCATCCGGACCCCACTCGTACAGTCTGTAAGGGAATTTTTTTTTTTTTTTTTTTTTTTTTTTTTTTTTTTTTTTTTTTTATGAACCGAAAAGGATAGGGAGTAAACCCCGGTATAGCTTTCCATTTTGACCTCTAGCTCGTTAGGCAATTATTCGATTCAGATCGTATTTTTTCCAGTATCTTTTCCATCAATCGATGAGTACGTCAATCTAATCCTAGTACGGGGCCTGCAAAGGACCTTTTCATTATTGCCCGAACCTGTTCTTTGAAAAATTAAAAAAATACCTTCCATTTAAAAAAAAAAAAACAGTCACTAGATGGGCACGTAGTTATGGGTAATTAATTATGGGTGGCACCCATCGCTTGATGGGTAAGTAGACTTTTGTCAAAAAAAAAAAAAAAAATGCCGAAGTACACAATTTAGTGCAGCATAGCATTTTCTGCATATTTACAAAGCCATCCAGAGAGGAGATGGGGGGTTTAGAAGACCCCTCTAAGCCAAGCAAATCTATGGTATTAGAGAAGGTATATAGTCATCATGTTTATTTATG